>OV815962.1:20002500-25935551 GCA_929112965.1 Mythimna albipuncta | reverse complement strand
CCTAACCTAACCTAACCTAACCTAACCTAACCTAACCTAACCTAACCTAACCTAACCTAACCTAACCTAACCTAACCTAACCTAACCTAACCTAACCTAACCTAACCTAACCTAACCTAACCTAACCTAACCTAACCTAACCTAACCTAACCTAACCTAACCTACCTAACCTAACCTAACCTAACCTAACCTAACCTAACCTAACCTAACCTAACCTAACCTAACCTAACCTAACCTAACCTAACCTAACCTAACCTAACCTAACCTAACCTAACCTAACCTAACCTAACCTAACCTAACCTAACCTAACCTAACCTAACCTAACCTAACCTAACCTAACCTAACCTAACCTAACCTAACCTAACCTAACCTAACCTAACCTAACCTAACCTAACCTAACCTAACCTAACCTAACCTAACCTAACCTAACCTAACCTAACCTAACCTAACCTAACCTAACCTAACCTAACCTAACCTAACCTAACCTAACCTAACCTAACCTAACCTAACCTAACCTAACCTAACCTAACCTAACCTAACCTAACCTAACCTAACCTAACCTAACCTAACCTAACCTAACCTAACCTAACCTAACCTAACCTAACCTAACCTAACCTAACCTAACCTAACCTAACCTAACCTAACCTAACCTAACCTAACCTAACCTAACCTAACCTAACCTAACCTAACCTAACCTAACCTAACCTAACCTAACCTAACCTAACCTAACCTAACCTAACCTAACCTAACCTAACCTAACCTAACCTAACCTAACCTAACCTAACCTAACCTAACCTAACCTAACCTAACCTAACCTAACCTAACCTAACCTAACCTAACCTAACCTAACCTAACCTAACCTAACCTAACCTAACCTAACCTAACCTAACCTAACCTAACCTAACCTAACCTAACCTAACCTAACCTAACCTAACCTAACCTAACCTAACCTAACCTAACCTAACCTAACCTAACCTAACCTAACCTAACCTAACCTAACCTAACCTAACCTAACCTAACCTAACCTAACCTAACCTAACCTAACCTAACCTAACCTAACCTAACCTAACCTAACCTAACCTAACCTAACCTAACCTAACCTAACCTAACCTAACCTAACCTAACCTAACCTAACCTAACCTAACCTAACCTAACCTAACCTAACCTAACCTAACCTAACCTAACCTAACCTAACCTAACCTAACCTAACCTAACCTAACCTAACCTAACCTAACCTAACCTAACCTAACCTAACCTAACCTAACCTAACCTAACCTAACCTAACCTAACCTAACCTAACCTAACCTAACCTAACCTAACCTAACCTAACCTAACCTAACCTAACCTAACCTAACCTAACCTAACCTAACCTAACCTAACCTAACCTAACCTAACCTAACCTAACCTAACCTAACCTAACCTAACCTAACCTAACCTAACCTAACCTAACCTAACCTAACCTAACCTAACCTAACCTAACCTAACCTAACCTAACCTAACCTAACCTAACCTAACCTAACCTAACCTAACCTAACCTAACCTAACCTAACCTAACCTAACCTAACCTAACCTAACCTAACCTAACCTAACCTAACCTAACCTAACCTAACCTAACCTAACCTAACCTAACCTAACCTAACCTAACCTAACCTAACCTAACCTAACCTAACCTAACCTAACCTAACCTAACCTAACCTAACCTAACCTAACCTAACCTAACCTAACCTAACCTAACCTAACCTAACCTAACCTAACCTAACCTAACCTAACCTAACCTAACCTAACCTAACCTAACCTAACCTAACCTAACCTAACCTAACCTAACCTAACCTAACCTAACCTAACCTAACCTAACCTAACCTAACCTAACCTAACCTAACCTAACCTAACCTAACCTAACCTAACCTAACCTAACCTAACCTAACCTAACCTAACCTAACCTAACCTAACCTAACCTAACCTAACCTAACCTAACCTAACCTAACCTAACCTAACCTAACCTAACCTAACCTAACCTAACCTAACCTAACCTAACCTAACCTAACCTAACCTAACCTAACCTAACCTAACCTAACCTAACCTAACCTAACCTAACCTAACCTAACCTAACCTAACCTAACCTAACCTAACCTAACCTAACCTAACCTAACCTAACCTAACCTAACCTAACCTAACCTAACCTAACCTAACCTAACCTAACCTAACCTAACCTAACCTAACCTAACCTAACCTAACCTAACCTAACCTAACCTAACCTAACCTAACCTAACCTAACCTAACCTAACCTAACCTAACCTAACCTAACCTAACCTAACCTAACCTAACCTAACCTAACCTAACCTAACCTAACCTAACCTAACCTAACCTAACCTAACCTAACCTAACCTAACCTAACCTAACCTAACCTAACCTAACCTAACCTAACCTAACCTAACCTAACCTAACCTAACCTAACCTAACCTAACCTAACCTAACCTAACCTAACCTAACCTAACCTAACCTAACCTAACCTAACCTAACCTAACCTAACCTAACCTAACCTAACCTAACCTAACCTAACCTAACCTAACCTAACCTAACCTAACCTAACCTAACCTAACCTAACCTAACCTAACCTAACCTAACCTAACCTAACCTAACCTAACCTAACCTAACCTAACCTAACCTAACCTAACCTAACCTAACCTAACCTAACCTAACCTAACCTAACCTAACCTAACCTAACCTAACCTAACCTAACCTAACCTAACCTAACCTAACCTAACCTAACCTAACCTAACCTAACCTAACCTAACCTAACCTAACCTAACCTAACCTAACCTAACCTAACCTAACCTAACCTAACCTAACCTAACCTAACCTAACCTAACCTAACCTAACCTAACCTAACCTAACCTAACCTAACCTAACCTAACCTAACCTAACCTAACCTAACCTAACCTAACCTAACCTAACCTAACCTAACCTAACCTAACCTAACCTAACCTAACCTAACCTAACCTAACCTAACCTAACCTAACCTAACCTAACCTAACCTAACCTAACCTAACCTAACCTAACCTAACCTAACCTAACCTAACCTAACCTAACCTAACCTAACCTAACCTAACCTAACCTAACCTAACCTAACCTAACCTAACCTAACCTAACCTAACCTAACCTAACCTAACCTAACCTAACCTAACCTAACCTAACCTAACCTAACCTAACCTAACCTAACCTAACCTAACCTAACCTAACCTAACCTAACCTAACCTAACCTAACCTAACCTAACCTAACCTAACCTAACCTAACCTAACCTAACCTAACCTAACCTAACCTAACCTAACCTAACCTAACCTAACCTAACCTAACCTAACCTAACCTAACCTAACCTAACCTAACCTAACCTAACCTAACCTAACCTAACCTAACCTAACCTAACCTAACCTAACCTAACCTAACCTAACCTAACCTAACCTAACCTAACCTAACCTAACCTAACCTAACCTAACCTAACCTAACCTAACCTAACCTAACCTAACCTAACCTAACCTAACCTAACCTAACCTAACCTAACCTAACCTAACCTAACCTAACCTAACCTAACCTAACCTAACCTAACCTAACCTAACCTAACCTAACCTAACCTAACCTAACCTAACCTAACCTAACCTAACCTAACCTAACCTAACCTAACCTAACCTAACCTAACCTAACCTAACCTAACCTAACCTAACCTAACCTAACCTAACCTAACCTAACCTAACCTAACCTAACCTAACCTAACCTAACCTAACCTAACCTAACCTAACCTAACCTAACCTAACCTAACCTAACCTAACCTAACCTAACCTAACCTAACCTAACCTAACCTAACCTAACCTAACCTAACCTAACCTAACCTAACCTAACCTAACCTAACCTAACCTAACCTAACCTAACCTAACCTAACCTAACCTAACCTAACCTAACCTAACCTAACCTAACCTAACCTAACCTAACCTAACCTAACCTAACCTAACCTAACCTAACCTAACCTAACCTAACCTAACCTAACCTAACCTAACCTAACCTAACCTAACCTAACCTAACCTAACCTAACCTAACCTAACCTAACCTAACCTAACCTAACCTAACCTAACCTAACCTAACCTAACCTAACCTAACCTAACCTAACCTAACCTAACCTAACCTAACCTAACCTAACCTAACCTAACCTAACCTAACCTAACCTAACCTAACCTAACCTAACCTAACCTAACCTAACCTAACCTAACCTAACCTAACCTAACCTAACCTAACCTAACCTAACCTAACCTAACCTAACCTAACCTAACCTAACCTAACCTAACCTAACCTAACCTAACCTAACCTAACCTAACCTAACCTAACCTAACCTAACCTAACCTAACCTAACCTAACCTAACCTAACCTAACCTAACCTAACCTAACCTAACCTAACCTAACCTAACCTAACCTAACCTAACCTAACCTAACCTAACCTAACCTAACCTAACCTAACCTAACCTAACCTAACCTAACCTAACCTAACCTAACCTAACCTAACCTAACCTAACCTAACCTAACCTAACCTAACCTAACCTAACCTAACCTAACCTAACCTAACCTAACCTAACCTAACCTAACCTAACCTAACCTAACCTAACCTAACCTAACCTAACCTAACCTAACCTAACCTAACCTAACCTAACCTAACCTAACCTAACCTAACCTAACCTAACCTAACCTAACCTAACCTAACCTAACCTAACCTAACCTAACCTAACCTAACCTAACCTAACCTAACCTAACCTAACCTAACCTAACCTAACCTAACCTAACCTAACCTAACCTAACCTAACCTAACCTAACCTAACCTAACCTAACCTAACCTAACCTAACCTAACCTAACCTAACCTAACCTAACCTAACCTAACCTAACCTAACCTAACCTAACCTAACCTAACCTAACCTAACCTAACCTAACCTAACCTAACCTAACCTAACCTAACCTAACCTAACCTAACCTAACCTAACCTAACCTAACCTAACCTAACCTAACCTAACCTAACCTAACCTAACCTAACCTAACCTAACCTAACCTAACCTAACCTAACCTAACCTAACCTAACCTAACCTAACCTAACCTAACCTAACCTAACCTAACCTAACCTAACCTAACCTAACCTAACCTAACCTAACCTAACCTAACCTAACCTAACCTAACCTAACCTAACCTAACCTAACCTAACCTAACCTAACCTAACCTAACCTAACCTAACCTAACCTAACCTAACCTAACCTAACCTAACCTAACCTAACCTAACCTAACCTAACCTAACCTAACCTAACCTAACCTAACCTAACCTAACCTAACCTAACCTAACCTAACCTAACCTAACCTAACCTAACCCAGTTCCCCCCCAACTCTCGTGGTGGTCGGATCATTTTCTGAGTCGCTCCGCACATAAAAATAGTTTTGACCGGTATTTTTCCACGGTACCGTGTAGTGTTATACACCAAACGACGCGTATTAGTGCCACGCAAGTGACTGTGAAGTTTTCACGAACCAGAAAATTCCGGAAAAAGTGCAGGAAGTGAAAAACTGAGAAAAGCAGGGACTTTGGCACTTTCGGAGCCTCATAACTCCGTCAAACGATCTGTGAGCCCCTGTTTTGATTACACCAAATTACGGAAGCCAATGAGGCGCATCTCACGACATCAAGCTTGGAATTTTCCGACCAGCCATTGCTAAGGAAACTTAGGAAAACCAAGCAGATAACCTCAAAATTTGTCCACGTGGTGCGCGAACTGCTTACCACACAGTGCCAAATTTTTGGTAGCTGAGAAGAGTTGCAGAGAAGAGTTGAACGACGCATCAACCAGATTTTTATCCCTACCACAAGCAGAGGCAATAAATAAAGAAGAACCAAACTTTGGACTCCTTTACTGGAAAATCTACAGTGAGTACCCCCTGTTTTTCAAGCGGATCCTGTTGCGCGCTCATCAGAAGAGCAGGTCTAGTGAAGGACTGTATTTTTAAGGTCATTATTTTTCCTCATAATTCTTAATTTGTAACTTTTTCAGGTTTGTGTAAATTTTAGGAGTAAAAATCATCAAAATTCAAAAATTTATTTTGCTATCGTAAAGAGTTCTATTTGACAATAATTTTAGTATTTTTTTCAAAATTTTTGGTGTTATGTTTAAGAAGATATAGAATTTTATGTGTTTTTTCCCCATTAAATGAAAACAAATAGATTTAAAATTATTTTAATAGCAGGATTAGCTTTTTATTGCCTATTGCACCTTGTTTAAGCCCAAATTCGCCCCCAGTAGCTCCAGGAACGAGAAAAATAGACTTTTTCGGCCATTTTGGTTTTTTAGGTTGTCACACCTAATCGCAATTATCTCTGGAGCCATTGGGTGCAGAAGGCCCGGATTTTCACCTTTCCCAGTGGAATACACGCGGGGAACATATGTAAATATTTTCAGGCGTTTTCAGGACCTGAAAATTTTCAGCCCTGAAGCCACTTTTGGCGGATAGAGGAGGTGGAGCCAGGCACAGCATTTCAAACCGCGTTTCTCTGTGGCAAACGGTTGCGGAGTTATAGCCCCCCAAAGTTGGCTTTTGACATTTATCCCCACTCTTTGGGAAACTTTGGCCTGGCATAGCTCCGGGTCCGGAAGTCGCAGAGACTTGCCGTTTTCACAGTTGTGTTTGGGGAGACCATTTCTGTCCGATCCACTGGGTTTCAGGCGTTTTGGAGCTGAGAATTTTCAGGAGCCTGAAAACCAATTTACGCGTCGGAGCGGGACGAGCCAAGCAGAACAAGCCCAAGCTCGGGTACTCTGCGATCGCTGAGGGGGAAGTTATACCGGGTGGAAGATTGACTTTGACAGTTCTAGAACTGTCAAACCAATTTTCGAACTCGGATAACTCCCAAGCCGGAGGTCGTAGAGGGCTCGGGTTTTCTTTGGGGACATCGGCTGGCTCCTCCTTACCCGATAGGACAATTTTCAGCGGTTTTCAGGACCTAAGATTTTTCAGGCCTGAAACCTGCTCCGCGGGGTAGATCTCTTCGGGCTGGTTCAGGAAAGCCCAAGCACGGTGGCATTCGGCCGGACGGTTCCGGAGATAACCACCAGTAACCAAATTCCGGCCGCCATCTTGGATCAGCAACCGGAATTTCAAACTGCTTTGTCTCCGGAATCCTTTGGGGTAGGGTGGCCGTGTTTGGGTTCATTGGATCGGGCTCGGCGAGCTCTATCCGGTGATTGCAACGGGGAGACTCTACATAGAGCCAAAACATTTTAAAATTGTAAAACTCCACCTGTAAATAGTATAAGTAGATTAAGTATATTACACGGCACACAGTGACCAGAGTAGAGTTGACTCTACCTAAGACTGACTAAAAGTAAGTCTACTTTTGTTTATATAATTTTGAAGTAGCATGATATTTATACTAGTTTTAAGACACAGACTAGAGTAGCTAAGCGACTCTACATAGAGACAAATTTCTTATTTTATTTTTTATTGTATTTTCTTTAATTTCTTGCTTCTACGATAGATTTAGTTTGCGTGTACATACACTGGCTAGAGTCAGAGACTCATTTTTAAATTTATTATCTGTGCAATCTTTAGCGGTTATAACGCAAGGGCAGCTATTTACAACTTTTACAAATTTATTTGCCCTTTCGCAACTTACCCCCAAAATGTTTGGGCACCGCACGCCTGTCAAAAAACCGGAAAACAATAGGTCACCCCCAAAGGAGGCCGTCCGAAAGAGCATAGACAGGTGGGAGGCCACCATGCCATGTGAGGAACCGACTGCAAAAGCAGGAAATCAAGCAACAAGGACCAGCATGACAATGCAGGCAGGCTCTGCAGCATCAAGGGTGGCCGTTAAACTGACGCCACCTCCATCAGGAACTGCTCTCACACAGGGAAAGATCGCCGCCACGCGAGAGGTATCAGCAGGAAACGAAGAGTCTCCTACAAAACGCTTCGCCAGTAGAGCAGCGGAAGCGGCAGCCTGCTTAAATAAGGCAAAGGCCCACTTAAGGAACTCGCGAAACCTTAAGACGGAAATAAAAGAAGGGGTCGAGAAGGCACTTACACGGCTCTTCGCACTGGTTAAGGAGGCCGAGGCGGAGCTCAAGACGACGAAGGGAAGTACAATGGGGGGAGAGCGGGTGGAGGGGGGATTGGGAACACGGTCTGCTCCACCTCTTGACACCACCCCCTCTCCCGCCCCTACCTCCAGCGAAAGCCTGCTCATAGAACGTCTAATGGAGCACAATATTTTGATAAGGGAAAGCGGTAAAAGAATGGAAGAGCTGAAGGCCGTGATTGAAAGGCACGCAGAAAAAATTGAAAAGATAGAAGTGCCTACCTACGCCGGAGTGGCCGCGACCCGAGGTGGGGGGACGCTGCAAAAGCGTACGCTGCACTCGGTAGCGGTCACCTCAACCGTGGAAACGGAAACAGGAGAGGAGGTGCTAGAAAGAGTCAGAAAGGCCATAGATGCAAAGGAGGGATGGGTAAAGGTGGAGAGGGTAAGAAAAGCCAAAAACAGGAAAGTAATAATGGGTTTTGGGTCCAAGGAGGAACGGGACAAGGTTAAGGACAGAATAGGGAAAGAAGGAGGCAGCCTTACCATCGAGGACGTGGAGAACAAGGACCCGCTGGTCAGGCTTGGGGATGTCTTGTCAGCAAATACTGATGAGGACATCCTCAAGGCTCTCCGGAACCAAAACGGGGCTGTTTTCCGCGACCTCGGTGAAGGGGAGGACAGGATAGCGGTAAAATATAGAAGGCGAGCTAGAAACCCTCACACAAGCCATGTTATTATAAGCGTGTCTCCCAGTGTCTGGAAGCGGGTGACGGAAAAGGGCTATGTATATATAGATCTTCAGCGGGTCAGAGCAGAAGACCAGACACCACTAGTCCAGTGCACGCGCTGCCTGGGGTACGGCCACGGTAGGAAGTACTGCCAAGAGACTGCGGACGCATGCAGCCACTGTGGCGGTCCCCACCTGAGAACGGAATGCACGGACTGGCTAGCGGGGGAGCCGCCCGCCTGCAGAAACTGCAAAAAGGCGAAACTGACTCAAATAGAGCACAATGCCTTCAGCTCTGGGTGCTCTGTGCGACACCGCTGGGATGAATTGGCCCGGTCGACCGTCGCGTACTGTTAACGCCAACGTTGCCATCACCACATATAGCTATATGCAAGCGAACCTCCAGCGAAAAAGGCTAGCGACAATGGAGCTGCTGCTCGAGGCACAGAAACAGGGAGTAGCTGTAGCCTTGTTGCAAGAACCATATGTAGGAGGGAGTAAGACCATGAAAAGCCACAGGGGAGTAAGGATCTTCCAGAGCACTGAAAATGGAGAAGGGACCGTTAAGGCTGCAATCGCTGTCTTTGATAGCAGCCTTAATGTAAAGCAATACCCAAAACTCACCACAAATAACATCGTTGTGGTGGGTATCCAGACCGGTGCCTGGGAGATCACTCTGGTATCCATATACTTCGAGCCGGATAAACCAGTAGAGCCCTATTTAGACCACCTCAGAGAAATAGTGGCCAAAAATGGGTCTAAGCCTATAATCGTTGGAGGCGACGCAAACGCAAAAAGCACCTGGTGGGGCAGCCCGACGGTCGATCGCAGGGGAGAGGAGGTAAGTGGGACTCTCGGGGAGCTCGGGCTGCACGTACTGAACGAAGGAGATACTCCGACCTTCGACACAGTCAGGGGAGGACAACGCTACAGCAGCTATGTCGATATAACAGCTTGTTCGGCAAATATCCTTGACAAGGTAGCAGACTGGAAAGTCGTCGAGGACTTGAGTAGCTCCGACCACAACGGCATCGTTTTCAAAATTATACAGACCAAACCAAAAGGACTAAAGGTAGAGAGAACGACAAGAATATTTAACACAAAAAAGGCCAACTGGCCTGAGTTTCATGCGAAACTCACCCAGATGAGCCAAGACCACAATATTACAAAAGAAGAAATAGAAAAAACAAACACAATAGAGCAATTAGATGAAATAGTTAATAATTACACAGATATTGTTACAAAAGCATGTAAAGCATCCATGCCAATTAAAAAACAAGTAGAAAAACTTACCTTGCCGTGGTGGTCGGAGAGACTCGAAGAACTTAAAAAAGCGGTAGCTACCCACAAGAGGAGGATCAGGTGCGCTGCTCCAGTCCGTAGATCCATAGTTGTCGAAAGGTACCTGCAACGGAAAAAAGAGTACGAGTCAGAGGCGGCCAGAGCTCAAACCGAGAGTTGGAAGGAGTTCTGCTGTAAACAGGATAGGGAGGGGGTGTGGGAGGGGATTTACAGGGTTATAGGACGGACAACAAGCAGGATGGAGGACCCGCCGCTGGTAAAGGATGGGGAAGTGCTGGACGCAGAAGGGTCCGCCCGATACATAGCGGAAACCCTGTATCCAGAGGACCGCGCAACCGCAGATGACCCTCACCACAGCCGCGTCAGATTAGAGGCAGAAAAAGTGAATGAAGGCGAAAATGGTGAACCATGCGACCCCCCATTCACTATGTCAGAGCTGAGTGTGGCGAGCGAGTCCTTCAATCCAAAAAAGGCTCCGGGAATGGATGGACTCACAGCCGACATTTGCAACCGTGCCATCAGCAAAGATCCCGAAATTTTCCTGGCAATCCTCAACAGATGCCTTGCTTTTAATCACTTCCCTAAAATATGGAAAGAAGCAACAGTGGTTATACTACGGAAGCCAGGGAAAACGGACTACACAACACCAAAGGCGTACCGCCCTATAGGTCTGTTGCCGGTACTCGGTAAAATCTATGAGAAGATGTTGATGGCCCGACTCAGATTCTACATAGCGCCGAGGATGAGTACTCGCCAGTACGGATTCATGCCACAAAGGAGCACCGAAGACTCCCTCTATACCCTCATGCAAATAATACGTAGCAAGCTGGTACAAAAGAAAATAATAACAGTAATATCGCTAGATATAGAGGGAGCCTTCGACAATGCCTGGTGGCCAATAATAAGGATCCGACTGGCTGAGGAAAGGTGTCCGGTTAATCTGAGAAGGGTCATTGACAGCTACCTGCGCGACAGAAAGGTGCGAGTAAGGTACGCCGGAGCTGAGCATCGGAGAAGCACAGAGAAGGGTTGTGTGCAAGGCTCAATTGGAGGCCCCATTTTCTGGAACCTTATACTGGATCCCCTCCTCAAAGACCTTGAAAGAATGGGAGTATACGCGCAAGCTTTCGCTGACGATGTGATCCTTTTCTTCGATGGTGACACGGCATTAGAAATAGAGAGGCAAGCGAATGCCGCGCTCGAACGTGTTCGGGTGTGGGGCGTGGAAAACAAGCTGAACTTCGCACCACGCAAGACCAATGCGATGGTCATTACAAAAAAGTTAAAATACGACGCCCCACGCCTAAACATGGGCGGGGTCGACATCGCTATGTCCAGGAAAATTAAAATACTGGGTGTCACCATCGACGACAAGCTCACATTCAATGATCATGTTTCGGAGGTCTGCCGCAAAGCCATTGCAGTCCACAAACAGTTAAGCAGAGCTGCAAAAGTGAACTGGGGACTAAATCCGGAGGTCGTTAAAACTATATATGTGGCTGCGGTGGAACCGATAATCCTGTACGCTGCCAGCGCATGGGCGGGTGCCGCTAATAAACTGGGAATGATCAAACAGCTAGGCGTCGTGCAACGGGGAATAGCGCAGAAAATGTGCAGGGCATACCGAACTGTCTCTCTGAACTCAGTGCTCCTACTTGCTGGGATACTCCCCTTGGATCTTAGAATCCATGAGGCGGCATCGCTGTACGAAGCCAAGAAAGGGGTACCACAGGATATATTGGGGGATAGGGAGGTGGAACGGATGTCTTCTGCACTGAAATCTCCGCATCCCGCAACGCGAAGCGACCTGAAAATTGTCGGCCTGGTAAACCGGGAGGAAGTTGACGCCAATTCTGACCAACAAGTAAAAATTTTTACCGATGGTAGTAAGATTGGGGGGCGTGTCGGTGCAGCGCTGTCCATATGGAATGGAGAAGCCGAGACGCGCGCCCTCAAGTTGGCGTTACCAGGATACTGTACGGTTTACCAGGCTGAGCTACTCGCGATATCGCGGGCAACGCGGGAAATTAGAAACAGCGCGGCGTCTACTTTCGGGGTCTTCAGCGACTCCATGGCGGCTCTTTTGACGGTGAAAAACCCTAGTTGCCTTCATCCCCTGGCAGTGGAAGCCAGAGAGAATATAACAGCTGCATCTCTCCAGAACAAGGTGGTATCCTTGTTCTGGATAAAGGCCCACGCAGGGTTAGAGGGCAACGAAAGAGCGGATCAGCTGGCAAAAGAGGCCGCCATGAACCTAAAGAAAAAACCGGACTATGACCTGTGTCCGATTTCGTACGTCAAGCGCCACATACGTATGGCAACGCTTGACGAATGGAATCGGAGATACCAGTCCGGCCAAACCGCCAGCATAACCAAGATCTTTTTCCCAGATGCGGTGGCAGCGTATAGGACAATAAAAAAGATGGAACTCACCAGTATCAGGGTACAGATAATGACAGGGCACGGTGGATTCTCTGAGTACCTGAATCGCTTCGGGTGCAAGGAGAGTTCATCGTGCATCTGCGACCCAAACAAGGACGAGACCGTGCCACACCTCCTTCTGGAATGCCCTGTACATGCAATGGACAGGTATGAGCTGGAACAGACACTGCAAATAAAATTAAATAAGCAGATTGTGGAGGAAGTAATGCGAAGTAAAGATAAAGAAAAATTTTTGGACTACTGCACAAAGATTGCACAGAAAGTAATAGATAGAAATAAGACAGCTTAAGCAAGTATGCTGGTAGTATATTTAGTAATATATATATTAAGCATAAAAATAAGTATAAAATGTAATTGGAATAGACAGTAGTTTAAGAAAAATAGATTTAGGAAAATATTACATAGATAAGAATGGAAATGTAAAGAAATTAATTAGGTTAAGAAAAATTTGTAAAACTAATAAAGGTGAAAATAGAACATTATTTCCCCCAGTGAAATGAAAAGAAATAAAGATAAACAAAATAGACAGATAGAATAGGTCAGAAATGGGATTCCCACCCAATAAAAGAATGAAAGACGATGAATGAAGAAAGACAAAGTATGCGGCATGAACGTGCGAGAGGAACAACAGCGAGAACTGGTATGATAAAGAGAATTAGGCAAAGACATAGACTCCGATAACGTTGGAGGTAGGAATAAAAAAAAAAAAAAAAAAAAAAAAAAAAAAAAAAAAAAAAAAAAAAAAAAACCTAACCTAACCTAACCTAACCTAACCTAACCTAACCTAACCTAACCTAACCTAACCTAACCTAACCTAACCTAACCTAACCTAACCTAACCTAACCTAACCTAACCTAACCTAACCTAACCTAACCTAACCTAACCTAACCTAACCTAACCTAACCTAACCTAACCTAACCTAACCTAACCTAACCTAACCTAACCTAACCTAACCTAACCTAACCTAACCTAACCTAACCTAACCTAACCTAACCTAACCTAACCTAACCTAACCTAACCTAACCTAACCTAACCTAACCTAACCTAACCTAACCTAACCTAACCTAACCTAACCTAACCTAACCTAACCTAACCTAACCTAACCTAACCTAACCTAACCTAACCTAACCTAACCTAACCTAACCTAACCTAACCTAACCTAACCTAACCTAACCTAACCTAACCTAACCTAACCTAACCTAACCTAACCTAACCTAACCTAACCTAACCTAACCTAACCTAACCTAACCTAACCTAACCTAACCTAACCTAACCTAACCTAACCTAACCTAACCTAACCTAACCTAACCTAACCTAACCTAACCTAACCTAACCTAACCTAACCTAACCTAACCTAACCTAACCTAACCTAACCTAACCTAACCTAACCTAACCTAACCTAACCTAACCCAGTACCCCCCTGACTCTCGTGGCGGTCGGATCGTTTTTAGAGTCGCTCCGTTCTTAAAAATTCAAAAAAGTGGTCAAAAGTTGCCCGATTTTAACCATTTAAGTGTCAGTCGACGCAAATAGAGCCGGGTCACGCCATACAGTGAAAACAGTGCTTTGGGATTGCAGTGGAAAGCGGAGAAAAAGGAAAAACCGTGAATAGGTTATGTTTTCCTAAGTTCCTATTCACATAAGTGCTTACGCTGCGGAAACTAAAGCGGTGACCCCCCAATTTTATTTCACCATTGTAAGCGGACGACATCAACCTACAAGCCGAGACCTTTCCCGGAATTTTCCGGAAAGAAATCAGGGAGAAAATCAGGAAAAATCCAAAACCACGTGTGCACGTGGTAGCTGAAGGAGCAGCTGCAGAGACGCCGTTTCTTCACAGCTTCGTGCCTCGTCGGCAGAGAAGACCCCTGGTGCCCTAAGAAAAATTTTAAGATAAGTAGACTAGTAGATATTAAGATTAGAAAATTAAAAATTTGACGTTGAATATCTTGGGAACCACAGTGCTTACCTATTCATTTTTTGTAAGAATCAGCTGCGCGCTAGAGCCCTTTACCCGAACTTTTCTATTTTTTATTTTTATCGCAGCTGGCTACTGAGATATTCAAATTTAATTGAAAATTATTTAAAAAAACCGGTTTTTAATTAAAAAACCACTATATATTTATTATTTTTAGTATTATATTTTATAATCTTGTAAGACCCTAATTTAGCAATTTTATGTATATTTTTATGCAATTTTTGGACTTTTGACTTGGGAGATACGGATTTTTAAAGATTTTCTATGAATTTCTCAGGAAATACATAATATTTGTTAATTCTGACACCATAGATAGGTTCAAACCGATGCAATCACCTCTTATGGCCAAAATTTCAACTCTCTGGGACCATTAGATGCAAATTCACGCGAAAAAAGTTTGATTTCGGCCATTTTTGCTTTAGGGTCAATAACTTTGAACATCCGTAGCTCCTAAACTAGGAAGCGTAGAAACACCGGATTTTTGGAGGTGTCACAAGGGTATCGCGAAAAACATAATTTTCAGGCTTTCAGTCGCTTCTGGGACCTTGAATTTTTCGGCGCTGAAACTGCCCTCAGTGGATAGAGGAGGTCAGGGGACCTACAGACTTCGAAACCGCATCTCTCTCCGACAAACGGTTGCGGAGGTATAGCCTTTCAAAGTTGGCAACTGACAGTTGGGCGGCCATTTTGAAAAGTTTTGTTTGGAGATATCTCCGGTTCTAGTGGTCGTGGAGGGTTGCGGTTTGCAGAAATAGTCTCAGGGAGTTATTCTCAACCCATTTGACAAGTTTTCAGGCGAATTGGCGCTGAAAATTTTCAGGATTCTGAAAGCCAATTTGAGTTGCGGGGCAAGTCGAGCCAAGCCAGACGAACCCAAGCACGGGTGCTCTGCGGCCACGGGAAGGAAAGTTATACTGGGTCAAAAGTGGACTTTGACAGCTCTAGAACTGTCAGACGAAACTTCAGACTTGGATAACTCCCGAACCGGGGGTCGTAGAGGATCCCGGTTTTCTCGGGGGACATTGGCGGTCTCTGCTCTTTCAACCTAACGAGGTTTTATCAAAATCCCTGCTGAAAAAATTTTTCAGTCTGAAACCTGTCCGAGGAGACAGAACTCATCGAGCCGAGTCCGGAGAACCCAAGAACGACGGTATTCGGTCGATTGGTTCCGGAGAAAACGCAAATTACCTAAATTTGGCGGCCATCTTAGGTTTTTAACCCAAAATTTCATTCAGCTATATCTCCGGAACCCTTTGAAGTAGATCCGCCGAGTTTGGGGTCATTTGGAGGGGCTCGGGGAGGGCTCTCCCCCTGGACGTAGAGTTCAGCTCTACATAGAGACTGAAAAATTTTTTCAACATTTATGCACCCGCCTCTTAACTGTTGAATTAAAGCGGCCCGTGACACGTGAAAAGCTTCACATATTTTAGCATAAGCACCTAGACCTTGTGACTACATCCTATAATATAGGGCTTGCATACTTACTGACACTAGACGGCATCCCCCTTTTACAGGGATAGCAATATCGTTCGACCACCCACCGATCCCCTTTTTACAGGGACAGTGCGGCGCTTTATTACCTCCTTTTAGTTAGACTTGACTATCCCCCATATACAGGGACGTCACTTACATTTAAGCATCAGACGATCTACCCCTTGACGAGACACCATGTTTCTTGCACACACGCCCCGCAAGCAAGCTGTACCAAAGGCCAACTCCCCAGTCGACAGAGAGAAGGCAGAACCATCTCCCAAAACGACACCCACCTCAAATGTTCGGAAGAGCATTGGGGAGTGGGAAAGTAGTAAAGTTAGGGACCCAAGAGCAGCATTATCGACTACATTCACCACGTCGCCAAAAAAGCAGGCGCAGCCCACAGTGGCCCTCCCGAAAGTAGCGCTTAAGGTGACGCTACCTCAAACGGGCAAAGACGCCAAGCGGCGAAGCTCTATTGAGACTTCGAGCTGTTCACAAAAGCCGATAGCCTCGGCAGACAGAGTGACCGAAGGCCGGACCTGGCTTCAGAGAGCAAAAACCCAACTGGGGGAATCGCGCAACCTGAAGTCAGAAATAAAGGCAGGTATCACTCTGGCTGTCGAGTCTATGTACAAGCTCATCAAAGAGGCAGCAGTAGAGATGGAAGCTCTCAGACAAAAACCTGGCCACGTGGAAGGAGAGGGACCTGTGTCTCCCCCCCGTAAAAACACACGGAGGGAGGACACGGGAGAAGCTACCGAAGAAACGGCTCTCCTCATCAACAAAATAAATGCGCACTCCAAATTACTGGAGGATAACAACAAGCGCATGGAGGAGTTAAGAATAGCTCTGGAAGAGCAAAAGTCGCACACCGGAACCACCTCATACGCAAAGGTGGCTGCTTCCCGGAGCGCGGGGGGGATTTCGGATAGGCGGAACACGTTACATTCGGTAGTAATAACCTCGGAAGTCGAGACGGAGACTGGGGAGCAGGTATTGGAAAGGGTGAGGAAGGCAGTGGAAGCAAAGGAAGGATGGGTGAAGGTTGAAAGGGTGAGAAAGGCCAAGAACAGAAAGATTGTGATGGGTTTTGAGACAGAGAGCGAAAGAGACCAGGTGAAAGAAAGGTTAGAAAGGAATTGTTCTAACCTCACCGTGGAGGCTATGAAAAACAAGGACCCGTTGCTGATACTCAGGGATGTCTTGTCAATAAATACAGATGAAGAAGTACTAAAGGCCCTGAGAAATCAGAATCGGGATGTGTTTCGGGGCCTCCGCGATGGGGAGGACAGAATGGAAGTGAGGTACAGAAGGAAAACAAGAAACCCGCACTCTGTACATATAGTGCTGAGCACGTCCCCGGAGTTATGGCGGCGAGTGACTGAGAGGGGATACGTCCATGTGGACTTACAAAGAATCAGGGTCGAAGACCAGACCCCACTCATGCAGTGCACTCGCTGCCTGGCCTACGGGCACGGGAGAAAGCACTGTACGGAGAAAGCGGACTTGTGCAGCCATTGCGGTGGTCCTCACCACAAAACTGAATGCCCAGATTGGATGGCGGGGGGCACGGCAGTCTGCAGGAACTGCGAAAGAGCAAACCTGCTGAACAAAGAGCATAATGCTTTTAGTTCCGACTGCCCTGTCCGCCGTAAATGGGACGCAATAGCGCGGTCAACCACCGCATACTGCTAAGGGCGCACCAGGGGAAAAAATCGCCCTCCAATTCGCACAGGCGAACCTCCAGCGGAAGAAACTGGCGACCAACGAGCTGTTGTTGGAGGCAGAGAGACGGAAGATTTCCGTGGCGCTCCTACAGGAACCATATGTCGGCAACGCTAGAATTATGAAAAGCCAGAGGGGAGTGCGGATCTTCCAAGACACTGGTACTGGAGATGGGGTCGTCAAGGCGGCAATTGCAGTCTTTGACAAAGACATAAAAGTCATTCAATACCCGGAGCTCACCACGGAAAATATAGCCGTGGTGGGGATCCAAACCAGTGCTTGGGAGATCACACTTGCCTCTTTTTATTTCGAGCCAGACAAGCCAGTGGAGCCCTATCTTAACCAATTGAGGCGAATAGTCACGGCTAACGGCTCAAAACCGTTTCTAGCTGGAGGGGATGCCAACGCGAAAAACACCTGGTGGGGCGGCGCGGTGGTTGACCGTAGGGGAGAGGACGTGTGTGGAACTCTCGGCGGGCTCGGGCTAAATATCCTCAATGTGGGAGATATTCCGACCTTCGACACCATCAGGGGAGGTCAGCGCATCAGTAGTCACGTCGACTTGACCGCATGCTCCGACAACATTCTGGGACTGGCGGAAAATTGGAGAGTAGACGAGGGCCTCACGAGCTCTGACCACAATGGCATACTCTTTGACTTTAGGCTGGAGAGAGCGAAAGGTGTTCAAATTGAGAGAACCACGCGCATCTTCAACACTAAAAAAGCAAATTGGCAAGAATTTCATAAGAAATTCGACCAATTAAAAACAGAATCAAAATTTAACAAAACTACAATAGAAAAAATTAATAGCATACAACTTTTGGACAAAATCACTGACAATTTCACTAAAATCACGCAGGAAGCATGTCGCGGAGCAATGCCTATTCAAAAAGTCAAAGATAAGCTTACTATGCCGTGGTGGTCAGAGAAACTCGCTGGGATGAAAAGGAACGTCGCTACCCACAAGAGAAGAGTGCGATGCGCTGCCCCAATCCGAAGACCGATGGTTGTCGAGGAGTACCTCAAACGAAAGAGGGAATATGAGGCAGAAGTGGCTCGAGCTCAGACCGAGAGTTGGAAAGAGTTCTGCACCAAGCAGGACAGGGAGGGGGTATGGGAGGGAATTTACAGGGTCATTGGAAGGACGACGCAAAGAAGGGTGGATGTGCCTATGGAGGAAGACGGTAAGGTTCTTGATGCGAAAGGCTCCGTGAAATTGATCGCGGAGACCTTTTACCCACAAGACCTCGAATGCACCGACACCAACCACCACACGAATATTAGGGCAAAAGCCGAAGCGGTGAATAAGGACGAGGAGGACGAACCGCTGGATCCACCCTTCACGCCAACTGAATTGCGTATTGCCTGCGAATCCTTCAATCCCAAGAAGGCTCCGGGAATAGATGGTCTCACAGCCGATATATGCAGCCATGCCATTGGAAGGGAGCCCGATGCCTTCCTGGCACTTCTGAACCAGTGTCTAAAACTCGGGTATTTTCCGAAGTCTTGGAAGGAGGCAACAGTGGTGGTGCTACATAAACCTGGGAAAAGAGACTACACCACACCAAAATCATATAGGCCCATAGGCCTCCTTCCGGTCTTGGGCAAAGTATTCGAGAAGATGTTGATGGCTCGCCTCAGGTTTTATATCTTACCTAGGATGAGTACTCGTCAGTACGGATTCATGCCCCAGAAGAGCACCGAAGACTCCCTCTATGATCTAATCAAGCACATCAAGAGTAAACTTGACCTAAAGAAGATGGTTGTGCTAATATCTCTGGACATAGAGGGAGCTTTCGACAGCGCCTGGTGGCCAGCAATTAGAGTCCGGCTGGCTGAGGAAAAGTGTCCGCTCAACTTGAGGAGGGTCATCGATAGCTATTTGACGGACAGAAGGGTCAGGGTTAGGTATGCGGGCGAGGAATTCTCCAAAGGCACGAACAAAGGCTGCGTACAGGGCTCCATCGGAGGCCCGGACTTCTGGAACCTTCTGTTGGATCCCCTCCTAAAAAGCCTGACTACCAAAGAGGTCCACGTGCAAGCGTTCGCAGACGACGTGGTCCTTGTCTTCGACGGTGACACAGCATTGGAAGTAGAGAGTAGGGCAAACCTCGCCCTCGAACATGTTCAGAAGTGGGGTGTCGATAATAAGCTAAAATTCGCACCGCAAAAAACCTATGCGATGACAATCACGCGAAAACTAAAATACGACACCCCACGGCTGAGCATGGGCGGGGTCGAAGTACCAATGGCCAAGGAAATCAAGATCCTAGGTGTCACCGTCGACGACAAGTTGACCTTTAACACGCACGTTAGGAATGTCTGCCAAAAAGCGATCGGGGTTTACAAGCAGCTGTGCAGGGCAGCGAGGATTAGTTGGGGATTAAACCCTGACATTATAAAAACTATTTACGTGGCTACAATAGAGCCGATTATCCTGTACGCTGCCAGCGTATGGGCTCCAGCAGCAAGTAAGCTGGGAATCCAAAAGCAGCTGGGCGTCGTGCAACGCGGGATAGCGCAAAAAATTTGCAAGGCGTACCGCACAGTCTCTCTTAACTCAGTGCTTCTGTTGGCGGGGCTACTCCCTCTGGATCTCCGAGCTCGAGAGATGGCTTTGCTTTTTGAAGCCAAGAGGGGGGTGTCACTGCCAATACTGAGGGACAGGGAGGTGGAGCGGCCAGAGCCCGCGTCGAAATCCCCGCATCCTGCCAAGCGTATCGACCTGGAATTCAAGAGTCTGGTGGACCGGGAGCAAGTTGACGCCAGTGCCAAACCGGAAGTGAGGATCTTCACCGACGGTAGCAAAATTGGGGGGCGTGTCGGTGCTGCGTTGTCCCTGTGGAATAACGAGGCCGAAACACGTGCCCTCAAGCTGGCGTTACCGAATTACTGCACGGTCTACCAGGCGGAGCTCTTGGCGATATGTAAGGCAACTAGGGAAATCCGGAGGAGTACGGCGTCCAGTTTTGGCATTTACAGCGACTCAATGGCAGCCCTCATGACGGTGAAAAACCACAGTTGCCTTCATCCCCTGGCAGTGGAAGCGAGAGAGAACTTAACAGCTGTTTCTCTCCAGAACAAGGTAGTCGACTTGTTCTGGATAAAGGCTCACGCAGGGATTGAGGGTAACGAGAGGGTGGATCAGCTAGCAAAAGAGGCTGCCATTCTGAGCAGAAAGAAGCCGGACTACGATCTCTGTCCCATATCATTCGTCAAGCGTTGCATTCGTTCGGCAGCGCTTGACGAGTGGAATAGTAGATACAGAACTGGTGCAACGGCTTCTGTTACGAAGATGTTTTTCCCAGATGCGGTGGCGGCGTACAGGATAGTAAGGAAGCTACAGATAGACGGGATTCTGACTCAGATCATGACGGGGCACGGCGGATTCTCCGAATACTTGCATCGTTTCAAGTGTAAGGAGAGTCCGTCGTGCATCTGCGACCCAGAAATCGTTGAGTCGATCCCACACTTACTGCTTCGCTGTCCTGCATACACCTATGAAAGAAATAAACTAGAACAGGAACTAGACACCGAATTAAATGAGGCCAGCATAAGCTTGATAATATCAGGGAGAAGCAGAAATAAGTTTCTGAATTACTGCGTCAAAATTGCCAAAAGAGTTATTAAAAGAAATAAGTGATCGGTAATGTATGCAACCACTATATAGTAAATATATTAGTAATGCATATAGAATGATAATTAAGTAAAATAAAAATACTGTGAACAGTAAGAATTAGAAACTAAAAAATTATAAGAAATTTAGAAATATGTAAGAAAGCCGCATTTATGTGAATCCTTTAGTTAAACCGCTAAGGAAACAGTGCACACTGTAGTAATTAAGAAAGCAATAAAAATGTTTAAACAATAAGTAAGTTAAATAGAAAAGTAAGCAAGGAAAATGTTAATATAAGAAATATGTAAAATAGAAAGAAAGTAATGAAAATGTTAGAATAAGCATAATGTCAAATAGAATAGTAAGTAATATAAATAATAAAGATAAGTGAACTGTAGTATAAGTGTTCCCTGTAATTATGAAAATAAAAAAGTCAACAGACTATTTATTAACCCTCGATCCAAACAAAGAAAGAAATGTTGGGCAGAAAAACAGTCAATAAAGATAGAGAGTAGAAGTTATAGATAGCAAAATGGGAGTCCCACCCATAAAAGACTGAAAGAGAAGTATGTTAGAAAGAAACAGTATGCGGAATAAAAGTGCGAGAGGAAAGAAAGCGAGAACTGGTATGAAAGAGCATTAGATTAGTAATAGACCCAGATTTTGTCCGGGGTAGAGAACGCAAAAAAAAAAAAAAAAAAAAAAAAAAAAAAAAAAAAAAAAAAAAAAAAAAAAAACCTAACCTAACCTAACCTAACCTAACCTAACCTAACCTAACCTAACCTAACCTAACCTAACCTAACCCAGTACCCCCCCAACCCTCGTGGTGGTCGGATCGTTTTTTGAGTCGCTCCGCACTTAAAAATTTAAAAAAGTGGTCTAAAGTCGTCCGATTTTGATATATTGAGTGTCAATCGACGTGAATTGAGCCGGGCCACGTTTAACAGTGAGAAAAGTGCACTTAGATTGCAGTGGAAAGTGGGAAAATAGGAAAAACCATTAATAGGTTATGTTTTCCTAAGTGCTCGTATACATAAATCGCTACGCTGCAAAAACTAAAGCGGTGACCCCCCTTTTTTATTTCACCATCTTATGCGGACGGGACCATTCTACGAAACAGGATTTTTCTGGAATTTTTCTGAAGAAAAACACGAAGGAAATCAGGAAAAACCGAAAACCACGTGTGCACGAGGTAGCAGAAGGAGCAGTAGCAGGGACGCGCTTTCTTCGCAGCTTCGTGCCTCATCAGTGGGGAGACACCCTGGTGCCTTCAGAAAAATTTTTAGTTAAGTAGTTCTTTAGTTATTAAGTTTTTAAAATCTATAATTTGACATCAAATATCTCCGAAACTATAGTGCTTACATAGTAATTTTTTATAGGAACTAGCTGCGCGCTAAAGTTTTTAACCAGAATCCTCTTAATCAATAATTTTATCATAACCGGTTTCTGAGATATTTGAATTTAACCGTAAAAACCGGTTTTTATTAAGAAAAACCGTTTTAATTTTATGTTTTTTGTAATTTAAGTTTGTGTTATTGTAGGGCTTTAATTTTAGTATTTTTTACAATTTTTAGAAAAATTTTACAACGTTTGGTTCAGGAGATATGGAATTTTTAAGTATTTTCTTAAATTAATTAGAAAATATAGATCTTTTAATGTATTTGACTTCATAGGAGGACTCAACCAGCCAATAACACCTCCTAAAACCGAAATCTTGACTTTCTAGGACGAATAGAAGCAGATCCGCGCGAAAAAGTCTCGATTTCGGCCATTTTTAACTTAAGGTCTAAAAGTTTGGAACACTGTAGCTCCTTAACCAAGAAAGTTAGAAACATAGGGCTTTCACAGAAATCATAAGGGTTCTGTGAAGAAGACAATTCTTGGGATTTCAGGCGTTTTCGGGGTCTGAGGTTTTTCAGCGCTGAAACAGCTTCAGCAGGCAAGACGAGATCAGGGGATTCACGGAATTCGAAACCGCGTCTCTCTGCGACGAATGGTCGCAAAGTTATAGCCACACAAAGTGGACTTTTGACAGTTGGGCGGCCATCTTGACAAACTTTGATCGGGTATAGCTCCGGTCTTGGCAGTCGTAGAGAGCAGCGGTTTGCGGATTCGGGCTTGTGAAGCCAATTTCTATCCCACAAACGTACTTTCAGGCGAATCGGTGCTGAAAATTTTCAGCATCCTGAAAACCACTCCGAGTGGTAGGGTGGGTCGAGCTGAGCCAGAAAAGTCCGAGCACGGGTATTCTACGGCTATAGGGGAGGGAGTTATACCGAGTTTAGAGTGGAGTTTGACAGTTTCAGAACTGTCAAACGAAAGTTTGGGCCGTGGTAGCTCCTTAACCGGGGGTCGTAGAGGATCCGGGTTTTCTTAGGAGACATTGGCGGGCTCTACTCTCTCTGTCTCAGTTGGATCTGCTGAAATCCCTGCTGAAAAATTTTTTCAGCCTGAAACTTGTCCGGGGGGATAGAACTCGTCGGGCCGAGTCTGGAGAACCCAAGAACGGCGGTAATCGGTCGAACGGTTCCGGAGAAAACGCAGTTAGCCTATTTTCAGTCGCCATCTTGGGCAGTTGTCCTGGAAATTCAAACTGCTATATCTCCGGCAACTCTTGCAGTAGATCCGCCGAGTTTGGGGTCATCTGAAACGGCTCGGGGAGGGCTTTCTTTCTGGGGGTAGAGTTGGACTCTACATAGAGTCGAAAAAAGTTTTTGTGTTTTTTGCGGTCATCTACATTATTATTAAAATTGGAAGAGCCCGTGAATCGCGTGAAACCACACAGAACACGAGTTACCAGTATTTGGGACTCAAAAATATAGGTTACCTTAATTTTAATTTTATGACTGTGCCTTTTTATGATATAGGGTTGCATACTTACCGATTACGGTCATCTTTTTGACAATAGACGGCATCCTCCTTATACAGGGATAGCAAAATCATTTTGACTGCTCACCGTTCCCCATATACAGGAACACTGCAGCAACCTCAGTGCTATTTTTAGTACTCTGATTTGGACTCTGACTATCTCCCATATACAGAGATAGCAGAAGTAGTAGTAAAGTAGGATATTAATATTTTTAGCACATTGACGATCTACCTCTTTTACGGACATCATGTTTCTGGCACACACGCCTCGCAAACAAGCGGCACCAGCGACCAACTCCCCAGTCGACCAAGAGAAGGCAGGACCATCTCCCAAAACGACACCCACTCCAAGTGTTCGAAAGAGCATTGGGGAGTGGGAAAGCAGCAAAGTAAGGGACTCAAGGGCAGCAGCGTCGACCACGTTTACCATGTCCCCAAAAAAGCAGGCGGCTCCTCCGAGAGCAGCGCTCAAGGTTACGCTGCCTCAGACTGGTAGGGACACAAAGCGGCGAAGCTCTACAGAGACCTCGGGCTGTCCACAAAAGCCAATTGCCTCGACAGACAGGGTGGTTGAGGGTCGGACCTGGCTTCAGAGGGCAAAAACCCAACTGGGGGAATCGCGCAACCTGAAGTCGGAGATAAAGGCAGGCATTACCCTGGCAGTCGAGTCTATGTACAAGCTCATTAAAGAGGCTGCAGTGGAGATGGAAGCTCTTAAACAAAAACCTGGCCACGCGGAAGTAGAGGAGCCTGTGTCTCCCCCCCGTAAAAACACGCGGAGGGAAGATGCGGGAGAAGCTACCGAAGAGACGTTTCTCCTCATAAACAAAATCGATGCGCACTCCAGACTACTGGAGGAGAACAACAAGCGCATGGAGGAGTTGAAAATAGCTCTGGAAGAACAAAAAACACACACCGAAACCCCCTCATACGCAAAGGTGGCTGCTTCCCGGAGCGCGGGGGGGATGTCGGAAAATCGGAGTACGTTACATTCGGTAGTTATAACCTCGGAAGTCGAGACGGAGACTGGGGAGGAAGTACTGGAAAGGGTGAGGAAGGCAGTGGAAGCAAAGGAAGGTTGGGTGAAGGTTGAAAGGGTGAGAAAGGCGAAGAACAGAAAGATTGTTATGGGATTTGAGACAGAAAGTGAAAGAGATCAGGTGAAAGAAAGGTTAGAAAGGAATTGTAATAACCTCACCGTGGAGGCTGTAAAAAACAAGGACCCGATGCTGATACTCAGAGATGTCTTGGCTGTAAACACCGACGAAGACGTTCAGAAAGCTCTGAGGAATCAGAATCGGGACGTTTTTCGCGGCCTCCGCGATGGGGAAGATAGAATGGAAGTACGGTATAGAAGAAGAACAAGGAATCCGCACTCTGTACATATAGTGCTGAGCACGTCCCCGGAGTTATGGCGGCGAGTGACTGAGAGAGGATACGTCCATGTGGATTTGCAGAGAGTCAGGGCCGAAGACCAGACCCCACTCATGCAGTGCACTCGCTGCCTGGCCTACGGGCATGGGCGAAAGCACTGTACAGAGAAAGCGGACTTGTGCAGCCACTGCGGAGGTACTCACCTCAAAACTGAATGCCCAGACTGGATGGCGGGGGGCACGGCAGTCTGCAGGAACTGCGAAAGAGCGAACCTGCTCAATAAAGAACATAACGCCTTCAGTTCAGACTGCCCTGTCCGCCGTAAATGGGACACAATAGCGCGGTCAACCACTGCATATTGCTAAAGGCGCACCAGGACAACAAATCGCCCTTAAATTCGCGCAGGCTAACCTCCAACGGAAAAAACTAGCGACGAACGAGCTGTTGCTGGAGGCAGAGAAACGGGGAATTTCTGTGGCGCTCCTGCAAGAGCCTTATGTCGGAAGCGCAAGAGACATGAAAAGCCGGGGGGGAGTGCGGGTCTTCCAAGACACTGGCACCGAGGGTGGGGTTGTCAAAGCGGCAATCGCTGTCTTTGACAAAAATATTAAAGTGATCCAATATCCGAAACTCACCACGGAAAATATCGCCGTGGTGGGAATACAAACCAGTGCTTGGGAGATCACACTCGCCTCCTTTTACTTCGAGCCAGACAAGCCGGTAGAGCCTTATCTCAATCAACTGAGGCAAATAGGCATGGCTAATGGCTCAAAACCGTTTCTTGTTGGAGGGGACGCCAACGCGAAAAACACCTGGTGGGGGGGCATAGTGGTTGACCGCAGGGGAGAGGACGTGTGTGGAACTCTCGGCGGGCTCGGGTTAAATATTCTTAATGTAGGGCAGGTTCCAACCTTCGACACCATCAGGGGAGGTCAGCGCATCAGTAGCAATGTCGACTTGACCGCATGCTCCGACAACATCCTGGGACAGGCAGAAAACTGGAGAGTAGACGAGGGCCTGACGAGCTCCGACCACAATGGCATACTCTTTGACCTTAGGCTGGAGAGAGCGAAAGGAGTTCAAACAGAACGAACCACGCGCATCTTCAATACCAAAAAAGCCAATTGGCAAACATTTCGTATGAAATTCAACCAATTGAAAATAGACTCTAAATTCCAAAAAGAAACAATAGAACAGATAAATAACACCCAACTATTAGACATCACCACCGACAATTATACAAATATAATACAAAAAGCATGCCGTGAAGCAATGCCTATCAAAAAAGCCAAAGAAAAGCTTACCATGCCATGGTGGTCGGAGAAACTCGCCAAGATGAAGAAAGGCGTCGCTACCCACAAAAGGAGAGTGCGATGCGCTGCCCCAGTCCGAAGGCCGATGGTTGTCGAAGAGTACCTAAAACGGAAAAGGGAATATGAGACCGAGGTGGCCCGAGCTCAGACCGAGAGTTGGAAAGAGTTCTGCACCAAACAGGACAGGGAAGGGGTATGGGAGGGGATCTACAGGGTCATAGGAAGGACGACGCAAAGAGGGGTGGATGTGCCTATGGTGGAAGACGGTAAGGTTCTTGATGCAAAAGGCTCCGTGAAATTGATCGCGGAGACCTTTTACCCACAAGACCTCGAACGCACCGATACCAACCATCACACAAATATTAGGGCAAAAGCCGAAGCGGTGAATAAGGACGAGGAGGACGAACCGCAAGATCCACCCTTCACGCCGACTGAATTGCGTATTGCCTGCGAATCCTTCAATCCCAAGAAGGCTCCGGGAATAGATGGCCTCACAGCCGATATATGCAGCCATGCCATTGGAGGGGAGCCCGATGCCTTCCTGGCGCTTCTGAACCAATGTCTAAAACTCGGGTATTTTCCGAAGTCTTGGAAGGAGGCAACAGTGGTGGTGCTACGTAAACCTGGGAAAAGAGACTACACCACACCAAAATCATATAGGCCCATAGGCCTCCTTCCGGTCTTGGGCAAGATATTCGAGAGGATGCTGATGGCTCGCCTCAAGTTCTATATCTTACCCAGGATGAGTACTCGTCAGTACGGATTCATGCCCCAGAAAGGCACCGAGGACTCCCTCTATGACCTAATCAAGCACATTAAGGCCAAACTTGACCTCAAAAAATTAGTTGTGCTAATATCTTTGGACATAGAGGGAGCTTTCGACAGCGCCTGGTGGCCAGCTATAAGAGTCCGGCTGGCTGAGGAAAAGTGTCCACTCAACTTGAGGAGGGTCATCGACAGCTACTTGACGGACAGAAGGGTCAGGGTTAGGTATGCGGGCGAAGAATTCTCCAAAGGCACGAATAAAGGTTGCGTACAGGGCTCCATCGGAGGCCCGGACTTCTGGAACCTTTTATTGGATCCCCTCCTAAAAAGCCTGACTGATAAAGAGGTCCACGTGCAAGCGTTCGCAGACGACGTGGTCCTTGTCTTCGACGGTGACACAGCAATGGAAATAGAAAGTAAGGCTAACATCGCCCTCGAACATGTTCAGACGTGGGGTGTCGAAAATAAGTTAAAGTTTGCGCCGCAAAAAACCAACGCTATGACGATCACGCGAAAACTAAAATACGACACTCCACGGCTGAGCATGGGCGGGGTCGAAGTACCTATGGTCAAGGAAATTAAGATCTTGGGTGTCACCGTCGACGACAAGTTGACTTTCAACACGCACGTCAAGAACGTTAGCCAAAAGGCGATCGGGGTATACAAACAGCTGTGCAGGGCAGCTAGGATTAGCTGGGGCCTAAACCCCGATATCATAAAAATAATTTATGTGGCTACTATAGAGCCGATAATCCTGTACGCCGCCAGCGTATGGGCTCCAGCAGCAGGGAAGCTGGGAATTCAAAAACAGCTGGGCGTCGTGCAACGTGGGATAGCCCAAAAAATGTGCAAAGGGTACCGCACCGTCTCCCTCAACTCAGTACTTTTGTTGGCGGGGATACTACCTCTGGATCTCCGAGTTCGTGAGATGGCCACACTTTACGAGGCCAAGAGGGGAGTGTCACCGCCAATGCTGGGGGACAGGGAGATGGAGCGGCCAGAGCCCGCGTCGACATCCCCGCACCCCGCCAGGCGCATCGACCTCGAGTTCAAGAGTCTGGTGGACCGGGAGCAAGCTGACGCCAGCGCCAAGCCGGAGGTGAGGATTTTCACCGATGGTAGCAAAATTGGGGGACGTGTCGGTGCTGCACTGTCCTTGTGGAACAGCGAGGCCGAAACACGTGCCCTCAAGCTGGCGTTACCAAACTACTGCACGGTCTACCAGGCTGAGCTCTTGGCGATATGCAAGGCAACCGGGGAAATTCGGAGGAGCACGGCGTCCAGTTTTGGCATCTATAGTGACTCAATGGCAGCCCTCATGACAGTGAAAAACCACAGTTGCCTTCATTCCCTGGCAGTGAAAGCGAGAGAGAACCTAACAGCTGCTTCTCTCCAGAACAAGGTAGTCGACTTGTTCTGGATAAAGGCTCACGCAGGGATTGAGGGTAACGAAAGGGTGGATCAGCTGGCAAAAGAGGCTGCCACATCGAGCAAAAAGAAACCAGAATACGATCTCTGTCCTGTATCATTCGTCAAGCGATGCATTCGTTCGGCAACGCTTGACGAGTGGAACGGCAGGTACAGGACTGGCAATACGGCTTCCGTCACAAAGATGTTTTTCCCAGATGCGGTGGCGGCGTACAGAATAGTCAGGAAGCTACAAATTGACGGGATCTTGACTCAGGTCTTGACGGGGCACGGTGGATTCTCCGAATACTTGTATCGATTCAAGTGCAAGGAGAGTCCATCGTGCATCTGCGACCCAAATATCGCGGAGTCAGTATCACATTTACTGATACACTGTCCTGTACACGCGTACGAAAGAAACCAGCTGGAACAGGTTTTGGATATAAAACTAAACGAAGATAGCATAGGGGAAATAATGATAAGCAAAAGTAGAAACAAATTCCTAAACTTCTGCGTTGGAATAGCCAAAAAAGTGATCAAAAGGAATAAAACTGTTCGGTAACGTATGCAACCACTATATAATAAGTATATTAGTTAAGCATATGATAAATAAATAGCTAGTTGAATAAAAACATTGTGAAACGTAGTAAAAAGTAGGAATTATGAACAAACAGAAATAAAAATGTAGAAACAAGTTGAAGCAGGTGTATAAAATAAACAAACCCTAGTATGTAACTAAAAATAAGAATAACCCATAGATATAATCATTACCCTTATGAAAATGTGTAGTAAGTAGAAATTAAGTAAGCAATAAATATTTTAGAATAAGAAACTAATGTAAAATAGAAGAGTAAGTCAGAATTAAATTGTACCGTAGCCAATAAGATAACATTGGAATTGTGTAAAAATAAAAAACCTGTAAAAGTATTTCATTACCCCTAAATAAAATAAGAAAGGTCAAGGCAAAGAAATAGTCAGGAAACAATAGTATAGAAAGAAAATGGGAATCCCACCCATATAAAGACTGAAAGAAGATTGATGAAGTGTGAGTGCGTGTGTGTGAATGATATAATAGTGAAGACTCTAGGTAGCAAATAAATAGAAACTTAATACCCCAATTGTACCCACAAACCCTAAATGTACAGTAAAGTGTAAAATGTACTTCTTTGATTTGTGTAGTAGTTTAGCATTATAAGCTTAAGGGATTTGTATAATTGTTAAAGTAGCCATTAAGAAACCTATAAGTAATACAAAATATTAAAAAAAAAAAAAAAAAAAAAAAAAAAAAAAGTACAATATGACAAAAAAAAAAAAAAAAAAAAAAAAAAAACAAAAAAAAAAAAAAAAAAAAAAAAAAAAAAAAAAAAAAAAAAAAAAAAAAAAAAAAAAAAAAAAAAAGAGTCTGAGGTGGACTCGCGTAGTTTTTTAAGCTTAGTTTTTAAGTAATATTTGTCCAAGATGAGGGCACGACAATGTAAAAAGAATCTATAAACAAATTAAAAAATATAAACAATTGCGCCGACTACCATGTCTGCGGTAAAATATGTACGAAAAAAAAAAAAAAAAAAAAAAAAAAAAAAAAAAACCTAACCTAACCTAACCTAACCGAGTAACCGATAACACGTCGCAACAGTACCATCGCCTCCGCGTTAAAAATTAATTAAAATTCAACGCGTTGAGTTACGTGCGCCAAAACGTATTCAGTGGAATTGTGGAGTGTTGAATTGCCAGGATTCGTGTGGGCAAGTGTCTGGCTCTTCTGGTTGCGGAGCAGTACGCCTGGAACTTCTGTGGGGAATATCTCAGCCAAGGTCAGTGCCATTATTGTGCAAACATCATTCCTGAGAGACGCAGCAGAGACCTATCTAGAGATACCAAGAACAGCAAATTCGGAGCACGGGCTTGGGAGCTGTTGGCATATGAAAATCATCAAAACACGTGGATTTTTTGCCAAAATAACCTCACTTTGGCCCCACGTGTTGTTCGCGACACGAGGTGTGACGTCGAAACAGCCAATCAAGCCCTCACTGAAGACTCCGTTGCCGGACGAGGAATCTGCCTGCAGACCAGCCATCAGCGTGACGACTCCGCGGCTCATCATCAGGTTAGCCCGAGGGAACTCCTTAACGACTGGTCCTATCCTACCCGAGTTTGGACTTGTCTGACTTGGAACTCCAGGACCTTTCTACAGGGATCTGTTCCTCATCCCCCACCCCACTTCGCCATCCTCCCTCTCCCCCAAAAACCTTCCCCCCTCAATAAACTCCCCGCGAGACTTCCCCCCCCCCAACCCCCCTCAGGGCGACCTCACCCCCCCGCGGCCTAACTTCGTTCCCGTTGGAGTTGGGATAGCCGAGTTTGGGATCATTTGAAAGAGCTCGATAAGCTCTTCAATTTGGCCCCTACTGAATATCAAATCTCGTGACCCTTACACTTAGTGGTCCAGCGGCACTTCAGGATTTCACTGGAGACTACAGTGCGCACTCAGGGCTCAGAACATCGAGCTCTAGCAGTTGTCGGGCTCCTCATCGGACAGCAGTCGCCGGCCACCAGCGATGGAAGATTCCGTGAGTCCACCTCAGTAATAATAATAATAATTTAAAAAAAAAAAATAAAAAAAAAAAAAATAATAATAAAAAAATAATAATAATAATATAAAAAAAAAAAAAAAAAAAAAAAAATACTAATCTTCACATCTTTACTAATAGGTAACTAACTACTGTACCCGTTAATATATTTATTATAATAAGAAGTAAGGTATAAATAAGTAATTGTTCCGTGTCTTAATTTTATCCATTTCCTTCCCCCCATTAATTACAAAATTGTTGGCACTACAACCTCAATAAAAAAAAAAAAAAAAAAAAAAAAAAAAAAATGTCGTCACAGCAATCCACCATATCTGCTTCTCGTAAAACAACCGTGGGAGTCTCCACTAACCTCCGGAAAAAGTTACTTAGGAACACTGCCAAATCTACGGTGTCTGAAAAAGCGGCGCATCCATCGGAGCCACCCAAACAGTCTGCCCCGATCCCAACGGCGTCGTCGGAGACGCAGGCAGCGGGCTCAGGTGTGTCGGCATGTACGACACACATCTCGGACACGACAACATCGGGACCCGAGATGCGAGAGGGAATTCCCTGCACAGTGTCGGAGACGGTTATAAACTGGGAGCAGTGTGGAATTTCTCCCCCCCGCCAAATCATCTCAGACGACGAGAGCTCGGTGGCTTCTTCAGCAGGTCACCTAAACAGACCTGAGCGTCAGAGTCTTCTATACCGAACTCCAAGACGGGGTACAGGTGTGCAGATGGATTTGGCTACGCGAGAAGCAAACGACCTGCTTCAGAGGGGGAAAGACGCCTTAGAGTCGGCAGGGAACATGAAGCGGGAATGTAAGACCACCGCCCATGAGTGCCTCCAAGGTCTCTACGAGACAGTTCTGTCTCTAGCAGACTCGCGGGCACGTCATAAATTCAACCTCGAGAAGGAGCGCTCTCGACATGCACAAGAGCTCGTGCGGGTCGAGAGAGCTCATACTCGAGATGTTATGACCCTAAAAACGGAACTCTCGCTCATGCGAACTGACCTGACAGATACTAAGAAAGAGGCAAAGGGTATCCGTGACTGGCTGGGCCACGAGACTCTTGAAGCTTTCAAGAGTCTAAAGGAGGTAAGGGAGGAAGTCAAGCTGGTGAGCTTGAAGAACTCCAAGGAGCACGAACAGACTAGGCTGGACATTGTAAAGACACCTGGGGATCCTAAAGGGGAACTCCTGAGTGGGGGATTGTCCCGTCTGGAGTCAAATATTACCAGCATCTCGAACCAGCTGGACGTGCTTCGTCAGGAAATGGAAAAACTGAAGCCTGACCCTACCCAGCCAGGATCGAACCTAAGCCAGGCGTCTGAGGCGGAGGCGGCAAAAGACATCTTGACAAACACTCGGTTTGACGAGGAAATGGGGAGAATGCGGGCACAGATCCAAGAGATTCTGAGTAAACCCACGCCTCCCCCACCACCAACACAGCCACGAGATGATTTCCATAAACATCTCAAACCCATAGCGGAAAGGCTGGACCTGGTCTCGGCGGATATCCGAGTCCTGCGGGATAAAGAAGCTCCCGCCCAGATCATGGCAGCTCCAAACTTGGACGCAGAACTGGCGGTCGTGGAGGTGAAAAAGCACCTCCAAAACATTGAAAAAGGGGTAGCAGACCTGGGCAAAGTAGATAGACCTCCTCAACAACTACAAGGCCCAAAAACCTTTGCCCAGGTTGCTAGTACACCAAAACCCGCCCCTAAGCCAAATCAATTACTACCAAACCACACCCTGATCATCTCGTCGACGGACCCCAAACACACAGGGGACAACGTAATCGAGAGGATTAGGACCGCCTTGGATCTCAAGACGACCGGAGCAAAGGTGGATGCCGTCAGGAAGGCCCGAAACCAAAAGGTAGTCCTGAGGTGCGCCAGCAAAGCCGACTTGAATCTGGTCAAAGACCAGTTTAAGAAAAATGGGGGTCTCAAGGTCCAAGAGTCAAAGCCCCAGAACCCCTTGGTCTGTGTGAAGGGCGTACTGTCCAGCTACGGCGACGGGGAGATCGTCGATCTCTTGTTAGCGCAGAACAAACATCTTCTGCAAGACGTCGCTGAGGGTGAACAGGCGGCTAGAGTGCGATACAGGAAGCGTGCGAGGAATCCCCACGAGTGCCATCCGGTGTTGGAACTCTCACCAAAAATGTGGCTTATCTTCACCCAAGCCCAGAGAGTGCACGTGGGTATCAAGCGGTGCTTAGTCATAGATCAGTCCCCACTCGTTCAGTGCACAAAGTGCCTCGGATACGGACACAACAGGTCCATATGCGGGGCAGCAAAGGAGTCATGCTTCTTTTGCAGCGGTGCGCATGATGGTAGGGACTGTCAGAACAGAGCCGAAGGCAAAGAGCCCACGTGTATAAACTGCAAGGGGGCACAGAAAAAAGGAAGCGACCTGGCACACACTGCGTTCAGCGAAGACTGCCAGGAACGCCAAAAGTGGGATGGGATAGCTCGGTCGCGCGTTTCCTACTGCTAAGGGCGACCCGCAGGAAAACCACCAACAAAGTCCCCCTCAAAATTCACAAAGATCGACAGCAAGATTGAAATTCATCCAAGTCAATCTCCAGCGCTCCAAGCTGGCCACAGATGAACTCCATCTGATGGCTCAGGCAAAGGGAATTTCCGTGGCACTTGTTCAAGAACCTTACGTGGGAAGAACAGGTGTAATGAAACAAAGTCCAGGCACACAAGTTATCCAGTGCAGCCTCAACCGCCAAAAACCAGTGAAAGCCGCAATAGTGATCTTCGGAAGCAGCTTGGAAGTCATTCATGACCCCCAACTTGTAACTGAGAACATTGCGGCCGTTCTGCTGAAGGTGGGCCAGCTTAGTCTTGGAGTGCTATCGGTCTATTTTGAGGGAGACCAAGAATTAAACCCATACCTTTCCACATTACAACACACAACAAACAAACTACACACAAACAACATCCTGGTGGGAGGTGACGTAAATGCCTGGAGCCAATGGTGGGGCAGCGTATCCGAAAACCATCGAGGGGCCGAGTACTGTTCCTTCCTCCACGAGCAGGATTTCCAGATCCTAAACTCGGGTCAAACACCAACTTTCGAGGTCTACAGAGGCGACAGGTGGTGCACAAGCATAGTAGATGTAACTGCATGCAGTCTGTCGCTGCTGGGAAAAATGGAGGAGTGGCGAGTAGAAAGAGGGTTGACCTCATCCGATCACAATGCAATCACCTTCTCTATGCGCTTAGAGAAAGCTTTAGAACCCCTAAGGCCAGTCTCGACGCGTATCTATAACACCAAGAAGGCAAAGTGGTCCGATTTCTGCGCGCGCTTCAAAACCATCCTGGCAGAAAAAGAAATAACAAAGGCCAGGATCTCGGACGCCCCGAGCCCGGGGGATCTGGAAATAATACTCGACGAGTACATAAACGCCATCCACAGTTCGTGTGATGAGGCGATTCCAAAACTGGGATCTCCAAAACACAATTCAAAGCCCCCTTGGTGGAATTCTGCTCTTGACCGTCTCAAAAAAGACGCAATGACGAAAAAGAGGAGGATTAAGAATGCAGCCGCTCACCGGAGGGAAGACACCATTAAAAATTACGTCACGGCAAAAAATGAATACACTTTAGCAGCAACAGAAGCTGCCACTGCAAGCTGGAGGGAGTTCTGTACAAAGCAGGACCGAGAGAGCATGTGGGACGGCGTCTACAGGGTATTAAGGAAGACCGCCAAAAGGCAGGATGACACCCTCCTGAGAAACACCGCAAGAGAAACTCTTAGCCCACAGCAATCCGCGGACCTGCTGGCAAAAACCTTTTACCCTGACGACTCACCAGATGGTGAAAAGCCATACCACAGTGCATTGAGACAGCTTGCGAGGGAGGAAAATCCACAGGGATTATCCGCCAACGATCCACCCTTCACAACCACGGAGCTGGAAATGGTCCTGCAAGACCAAAATCCGAAGAAGGCCCCCGGCCCCGATGGTTTAACGGCAGACATCTGCGCTGCAGCAATAAACTGTGACAGGGAAGTGTTCTTGGCGATAGCAAATAGATGTCTGTCGCTATCACACTTTCCGAGGCAGTGGAAGGTCGCTCACGTGTGCATCCTCCGCAAGCCAGGCAAGGATGATTACACCAGTCCAAAATCCTACCGGCCAATAGGTCTCCTATCGGTCCTCGGAAAAATCGTGGAAAAACTCCTTGTAGGCAGACTTCAGTGGCACTTCTATCCAACACTGCACAAAAGTCAGTACGGGTTCATGCCACAGCGTGGTACCGAGGACGCCCTCTATGACCTCATGGGGCACATACGTGCCGAAATCAAAGCAAAGAAAATAGTGCTTTTGGTATCATTGGATATAGAGGGGGCTTTCGACAACGCATGGTGGCCTGCATTAAAAAAACAGATGGTGGCCAAACAATGTCCCAAAAACTTGTACACTCTCGTCGCCTCATACCTAGAAGACCGCTACGTCAAGGTCAACTACGCCAGAGCGACTAGCGAGAAAGGAACCAACAAAGGATGCGTCCAGGGCTCAATTGCCGGTCCGACGTTCTGGAACCTGATCCTAGACTCACTCCTTCACAAACTGGCTAGTATGGGCGTATATTGCCAAGCATTTGCAGACGACGTCGTCCTGGTATTCTCGGACCACGAGACCGGTCCCCTGCAGCAAAAAGCCAATGAGACGCTAAGCGTAGTGTCGAAGTGGGGCGCCCGAAATAAGCTGCGTTTTGCCGCGCATAAAACAAATGCGATGGTTTTAACGAAAAAGCTTAAATACGACGACCCGATTCTGCACATGTCGGACACAAGGCTGGACCTGGTCCAAGAGATCAAGCTGCTAGGTCTCATTATTGACGCCAAACTCACTTTTAATGCACACGTGTCTGCAATCTGTAAAAAGGCTACAGACATCTATAAACAACTCGCATGTGCAGCGAAGGTGACGTGGGGTCTCAATAGAGAGATAATCAGAACGATTTACGTGTCAGTGATAGAGCCCATCGTGATGTATGCAGCGAGTGCGTGGGCCCCGGCGGCTGAGAAACTGATGACACGAAATCAGTTTGATTCGCTACAGCGGGGTTTCGCGCAGAAGATCTGCAAGGCATACCGCACGGTGTCTCTGACATCGGCACTGGTTCTGTCAGGCCAACTCCCATTAGATCTCCGGGTGATTGAGGCGGCAACCCTCTACAAGATCAAGAAGGGCCATTCCCGAGAGTTCCTACCACCGGGCCGTGAGCTGGAACGGAATATAAATTATTTAAATCACCCTCATCCAGCGCGACTCACAACTACCGAGTACGCACGCCTAGAAGACTGGAATCCCGAAACCTTAGAGACTCACAAAGTTACCGGCCCCCAAATCTACACTGACGGCAGCAAGATAGAGGGGAAAGTTGGAGCTGCCCTAACTTGGTGGGAAGGAGAAAAGGAGTCCATGTCCAGCACTTTTGGCTTGGAGCCTTACAATACTGTCTTCCAATCTGAAATGTATGCACTCTTTCGAGCTGTCAGGTTGGCAAGAGAATCTAAAGCGGCCTCCATAAGCATACTGAGTGACTCAAGGTCGTCGCTCGACCTGCTGAGGAGACCGTCTGTTACTCACCACCTGGCACTTCAAATAAAGAGTTTCATTCGAGAAATCAGAGAGGAGGGCAGAAAAGTGAGGCTTTTCTGGCTCAGGGCCCACGTGGGAACTGCCGGGAATGAGCGAGCAGATGAGCTTGCAAAGGAGGCAGCCCTAACAAAGGAGACAGCGGACTATGACAAAGTCCCCGTATCATACGTGAGAAGGAAGATACGGGAGGGGACCGTAAAGAAGTGGCAAGCGAGGTATGAGTCCTCGAGTACAGGAGCGGTAACAAAGGTGTTCTTTCCAGACGTCATAGCGGCGAAAAGAATCCTTAGGGACACAACCCTAACACCGGCCCATACTCAAATCTTGACGGGACACGGAGGTTTTGCAGCTTACCTTCACCGCTTCCACCTCAAGGATAGTCCCTCGTGCGTCTGCGACCAGAGCTGCGAGGAAACAGTCTGGCACCTTCTCTTCGAATGCCCAAGGTTCTGCCTTGAACGAATGGAACTGGAACGGAAAACAGGACTCCAGTTAAATCAATCCTCACTCCACAACTTTATGGAGAAGCCAGCTTCGAGGACTCCATTCTTAGCATTCGCGAGTAGAGTTGCCTTAACCGCAGCGGGGCCGAACAAATCAGATGCCCCCGCACGAAGTCGAGTCTGGCTACCATCTACTCGTACCCCCACCACAAACACAAACACCACACCTACACTAAATACACAACATCCACTACCCACAACTACACGGCCAAGTACAAACACAACATCAACAACAATTACTCAAAACCTAACACTTTCAGCTACATATCAAAGCACAAATACACAACCAGCATCAGTGACAGCGCCACCGGTAGCAACAACAGGGACAAACCAACAGACGATCCTAACCGACATGCCAGTAATACACTTCCTGGTATGCGGTAGAGACGGAGTCCCCGGTATCAGACTTCGAGGGGTCGCCCTGTTCATGAACAGGGAATCAGAGACGCTGGGCATAAGTTTCTGCATTGGTTCAAGCCGCACTGGAGCCCGAATTACAATTTCACCGGGCCTAGCTGCCCTGATCAACGGGAGCACATTAAAAACGAGCATCAAAGGAAGTAAGTACTCCGCGCTGCAGCAGGTGGAGATAGCCGCTCACAAGTGCCGTTTAGTGCGATTCAAAGGAAAGACAATCGCACTACTCGAGTGGAGAGCGGAGACCCCATTTGCCCAAGCCAGCTCGCTGCTCCAAAAGATTAGGGAAGCAGGTGAAAATACGTGCATAGCACCCCGCACGATCAGCATCGATGCTATGGTGGTCGGTGGAGAAAGAGGAGACATCGCAGACCGTTTCGGCTGTCTTAAAGCCTCAGAACAGCATGAGATCGTGGTCTATGAGGACAGGGGGGAAACTCTAAGCTTCCTCAAAGCCCCCCCAGACCACACAGGCAGCACGATGAGCTCCACTAAAAACCCGATCGCCCTGAGCGGAGCTGAGAGGGCTCAGCAGAAGTTAACGGCAGAAAAAGAAAAGAGGGACAAAGGCGGAAACTTTAGCCCAGAGGACCGAACCCGGTCCAAAACCCGTCTCAAAGCAATAGGCAACTTCCTCAGCGCACTGCTCCCGAGTACCAGCCGCACATCACCATCAGAGCGGCAAGAGTCAGCGGTCATGAGGTTTTTCAAACCGAAACCTAGAGAAACACTAGCACCAAAACCCAAACCGACCAGAGCCGACAATGGGCAAGTCAGCCCACCGACCCTCGCTGTAAACGCGGGTATCACGGACCACATACACAGCGCATTCCTCGAGTATATAGCAGTCGTGAGGGCAACCAGAGAGGTAAACCTCGCTACTTGTAGAAAGATTCTGCAGACCTTCCATTGGAAAAATGAGGGTCTGTTAAGGGTTTTGCTCGGGGAAGCAGAAGCAGCCGTGTACGACAACGTCAAGTCCCAGGTCATTGCTGGTGAAATGACAGGGTCGTACATGGCAGCTTATAGTGCTAAGAGTGGCTTTGTGACCCTGGACGTGGAGGAAACGGAGCGCTCAGGGAAAGCTACATTCCGAACACCCGCAGACGACCCGATGGTGGTTACCGCCAAGTGTACCAAAATTATGCTGGACGACAGGATCCTCGAAATGGCACAATCCATTTCGGGGGCCTGTGTTTCGCCAGCTTCGGAAGCACACTGGGCGGTACCCAGTATCAGGTGGGTAAACGGGGTCCCAGGGTGCGGAAAGACAACCTGGATAGTGAACCACTTTGACGAGGAGAGCGATATCATAGTGACCACAACAACCGAAGCTGCTAAAGATCTCAGAGAGAAGCTGGCGCACCGATTAGGAGATCGTGTTAAGGCAAAGGTGCGCACTATGGCCTCAATTTTAGCCAACGGGTTCAGACCAGAGGAGAAATGCCGTCGCCTTACGGTTGACGAAGCCCTCATGAACCATTTTGGGGCCATAGTCATGGCAGTGAAGTTGTCTGGAGCGGGCGAGGTCGTTCTCATCGGAGACGTGAATCAGTTACCATTTTTGGACAGGGAGAACTTATTTGAGTTAAGGTACACCCGTCCGAATTTGGTGGCTAGCATCGCCCAGGAGTTGCTCTGTACGCATCGGAACCCAATGGACATAGCTTTGACCCTGAGTGAGATATACCCCGGTATATACTCCTCCAAGACGTCGCTGTCGCAGGTCCACTCTCTGAAAGTGGAAAGGTTCACAGGAGCGCGCATACCGAAAACCGCCCACAACACCTTATTCTTGGTCCATACACAGGAAGAGAGAGCCTCTCTTGCTGACCAAGGCTATGGGTCTGGCGAAGGGTCGCGCATTCTCACCATCCACGCAGCTCAGGGGTTGACCTGCGACAGCGTTATTATAATTAACACCAAGTCAAGGAGGCTCCAGATCCATGACAGTATCTCCCACGCAGTTGTCGCAGTGTCGAGACACACGGTCAGCTGTGTGTATTACACCGACGACGCCGACGATGCCACGGGCCGTTTCGCCCGGAAAGCGATGGATGCGCCGTCTAAAATGGTCGTCGAATACAACCTTAAGACGGCCATGCAGCATCGAGACACCGCAATCGTAAAAGCCCTGATGGAGTTAGTGAAGACTCTAGGTAGCAAATAAATAGAAACTAAATACCCCAATTGTACCCACAAACCCTAAATGTACAGTAAAGTGTAAAATGTACTTCTTTGATTTGTGTAGTAGTTTAGCATTATAAGCTTAAGGGATTTGTATAATTGTTAAAGTAGCCATTAAGAAACCTATAAGTAATACAAAATATTAAAAAAAAAAGTACAATATGACAAAAAAAAAAAAAAAAAAAAAAAAAAAAAATTATACATATTCATACATAATAATAATAAAAAAAAAAAACAAAAAAAAAAAAAAAAAAAGAGTCTGAGGTGGACTCGCGTAGTTTTTAAGCTTAGTTTTTAAGTAATATTTGTCCAAGATGAGGGCACGACAATGTAAAAAGAATCTATAAACAATTAAAAAATATAAACAATTGCGCCGACTACCATGTCTGCGGTAAAATATGTACGAAAAAAAAAAAAAAAAAAAAAAAAAAAAACCTAACCTAACCTAACCTACACCTAACCTAACACAGCCATTTCCCACTGGCCTGGAAAGAAGCCACGGTGGTGGTGCTCAGAAAGCCGGGAAAAAGTGATTACACCACCCCGAAAGCATACAGGCCAATAGGCCTATTACCTATTTTAGGTAAAATATATGAGAAAATGCTGGTGGCCCGCCTCAGGTTCCATATACTGCCTGGAATGAGTACTCGCCAGTACGGGTTCATGCCACAGAGGAGCACCGAGGACTCCCTCTATGATCTAATGCAGCACATCCGCAGTAAAGTCGAGAAAAAGAAAATAGTGGTACTGATATCGCTGGACATAGAGGGAGCTTTCGATAGCGCCTGGTGGCCTGCTATAAAGGTACGACTGGCTGAGGAAAAGTGTCCGGTAAACCTGAGGAGGGTGGTAGACAGCTATCTAAAGGACAGAAGGGTCAGGGTTAGATATAGTGGTGAGGAGTACGTGAAGGGCACAAACAAAGGCTGTGTACAAGGCTCTATAGGGGGCCCCTTTTTCTGGAACCTGATCCTTGACCCACTCCTCAAAAGTCTGGAAATGAGGGGGATTTACTGCCAGGCGTTCGCAGACGACGTAGTCCTTGTCTTCGATGGTGATACAGCTCTGGAAATCGAACAAAAAACCAACGCTGCTCTCGAACATGTTCAAGCGTGGGGTGTCCGAAATAAATTGAGGTTTGCGCCACATAAAACTAACGCGATGGTGATAACCAAAAGGCTGAAGTACGACACCCCACGGCTGAGCATGGGCGGGATCAGCGTAGCGATGGCGAAAGAAATAAAAATCTTGGGTGTCATCATCGACGACAAGTTGACATTCAACGCACACGTCTCAAGTGTCTGTCGGAAAGCCGTCGCTGTTTACGGACAGCTGTGTAGAGCAGCAAAGGTGAGCTGGGGGTTGAACTCCGACGTAATTAAAATTATCTACACAGCAACGATAGAACCTATCATTCTGTACGCCGCCAGTGTATGGGCCCCTGCTGCAAGTAAGCTGGGAGTAATAAAACAGCTGAGTGTGGTGCAGCGTGGCATTGCACAAAAAATGTGCAAAGCCTACCGTACCATCTCCCTCAACTCAGCACTCTTGCTGTCTGGGATACTCCCCCTTGACCTCCGAGTCCGCGAGGCAGCCTCACTATACGAGGCCAAGAAGGGGGTGCCTCAGGCGGTGCTGGGGGATAGGGAGGTGGAACGTATGGCACCTGCCTTAGAATCCCCACACCCCGCCAAGCGTATCGACCTGGAGATCGTAGGCTTGGTAGACCAGGAGCGAATTGAGTCCACCGCCAGCATAGAGGTAAAAATCTTTACAGATGGTAGTAAAATTGGGGGGCGTGTCGGTGCTGCACTGTCAATATGGAACTGTGAGACCGAAACGCGTACCCTCAAACTGGCGCTGGCGAACTACTGCACAGTTTACCAGGCTGAGCTCCTGGCGTTATGCAGAGCAACCCGGGAAATAAAAAACTGCGCTGCATCCAACTACGGAGTCTACAGTGACTCCATGGCGGCTCTCCTGACAGTGAAAAACCACGATTGCCTTCACCCTCTGGCAGTGGAGGCCAGAGATAACTTAAAGGCTATATCCGTCCAGGGCAAATTGGTAAATTTGTTCTGGATTAAGGCCCACGCGGGGTTTGAAGGCAACGAAAGAGCGGATCAGCTGGCAAAGGAAGCCGCCATGAACAGCAAGAAGAAGCCGGACTACGATCTGTGTCCTGTTTCGTTCATCAAGCGGTACACACGCAAGGTGTCGCTTGATGAATGGAACAGGAGATATGTCGAGGGTCAAACTGCATCCGTCACAAAAGTGTTTTTACCAGATGCAGTGGCGGCGTACAGGATAGTCCGGAAAATTAAAATTGACGCGACCACAACGCAAATTATGACGGGGCATGGCGGGTTCTCCGAATACTTGCATCGTTTCAAGTGTAAGGGGAGCCCGTCGTGCATCTGCGATCCAAGCGTCAGCGAATCCGTCCTACACATCCTATTAGACTGTCCTATTTTCGGCGTGGAAAGATATAATTTGGAGAGAGAGTTGGAAATAAGACTAACAAAGGAAAATATTAGTGTGATAATGCAATCAAGCAAAGACCGAGATAAATTATTAAATTACTGCAAAAACATCTGCAAAAAGGTCATAAACAGAAACAAAAGCAAATAAAACTATGTTTTCAAATATATTGTTATATATATCTCTGTTAAACATAGAAAATAGTTTATAAAATAAAAATGTATTAGAATAAGCAGTAACTAGCAGTAAGACTGAAATAAAAATTGTATTAGACTATATAAAATAGGATAAGAAAATTGTACTAGAATAAGAAAGATTGTTTAGAAAATAAAAGAAACATGTCCACTCCTTATTTTCCCCGTGTACAAAGAACGCAATAAATAAATATAATACAATAAAGTAGAAAAAAGTAAGAGTATAAAGTAAATAAAGAATAGTATTGTATAGTAAAGTAAAGATAAGTAGTTAAGAAGCATAGCTAGGAATACAAATAAAGAAAGCGTAGGTTAGCGAACAATGGGAGTCCCACCCATGGAATGAATGAGAACAGTATGAAAGAAAGATATAGTATGAAGCATGACAGTACGAGAAGCATAAATGTGAGAACTGGAATGAATGCGAATTAGCTAAGTAAGGTCTCCGAGAGCTGTCGGAGGTAGAGAGAGAAAAAAAAAAAAAAAAAAAAAAAAAAAAAAAAAAAAAAACCTAACCTAACCTAACCGATCAGTACAGACGTTTAAAAAATTCCTGACGACTTTTTGCTGACACCTCTTTTGAGGTCTTTTTATTATAAGACTTACCCCCTCTTTACAGGGATCAGAACACTTGTTTTAATCCTATATTGTATTTAATTGTATTTTTCTAATTATTTAAGTGACACCTCTTTTGAGGAATTATTCTGACTATTCTTCTATTGACATTTTGATCCCCCCTTTACAGGGATCAAAACATTGTTTTTTAAAAATATTTATTTAGTTGTTTTTATTTAATTTTAAATTTCACCCCCACCATGTTCCTCTCCAGAACCCCAGCTAAAAAAGCCTCCACAGGACCCCATGTCTCTCCGTCGAACGTGGCACTCTCCATCACCTTCGAGGGGGAGGTTTCAACTCAGGCCTCTAGTGTGAGGCGAAGCATTGGCGAGTGGGAAAACGGGAAAATGGCTGAATCTCAGCCTCTCCCGTCAGCAGCCGCGAACCCACCAAAGAAAGCTGCCCCGACCGTGACGGCTTCCCAGAAGGCCACAAAGCGCGCCACTTCTCAGCCAGACGGCAAAGCTGTGGCACGCCGAACCTCAACGGAGACACAGGGAGCGTCACCGGGGACAAGCCAGCTGCAGCCGAGCAAACCCATCGATCGAGTGACCGAGGCTCGCAACTGCCTTCTGCGTGCGAAGTCGCACCTTGGCGACTCGCGCAACTTGAGGGCAGACCTGAAGGCTGGGATCACCCAATCGGTGGAACGGCTGTACCAGCTCGTGAAGGAGGAGGCGGCGGCTGCAGCACTATTAAAGGGGGCTGAGCTGGCAAGGGAGGAGGTCTCTAAGGCCATACTTCCGTCAGAGGCTCCCAAAATTCTCCCGGAGGTTAACTCGTTGCTCGCTTCACTAGCGGAGCATAGCGCGCTGGTGAAGGAGAGCAGCGAGAAAATGGAGAGTCTGCGGCGGGCGATGGAGACGCAAGGGGAACTGTTGGAAAAGACGGCCACCTACGCGAGTGTAGCGGCGGGTCCACCGAAAAGGCAGACCCCAGGAAGGACCGCGCTGCACTCGATAGTGGTGACGTCTAAAGACGAAGATGACACAGGAGAGGTAATCATCTCGAAAATAAGAGAGGCTGTCAAAGCCAAAGATGGGGGAGTTGAAATAGAGCGTGTGCGAAAGGCAAAAGACAGGAAGATTGTTGTGGGGTGTAGGTCGGTCGAAGAAAGAAATAAAGTAAGAGAAAGGCTAGAGAAGGCAGGAGAACACCTCGTTGTCGAGAACGTGAAAAACAAAGACCCACTTCTAGTTTTCCGTGGCGTCCTCCGCATCTACTCTGATGAGGAAGTGCTGGAGGCGCTACGCAATCAGAACCGGGATGTCTTTCGCGGCCTCGACAACGGGGAGGACAGACTCGTTATAAAATACAAGAGAAACTCCAGAAACCCTCAGACCCAGAACGTGGTAGTCAGCACGTCCCCGACTGTCTACAACAGGATGCTCGATAAGGGAAGAGCGCGTATCGATCTTCAGACCGTCTTCGTTGACGACCAGTCGCCACTGGTGCAGTGCACGAGGTGCCTAGGCTACGGGCATAGTCGGCGACTCTGTAAAGAATCCACCGATTTATGCAGCCATTGTGGAGGCCCTCACCTGCGTGCAGAGTGTGCCCAGTGGCTGAAGGCGGATTACCCAAAATGCCACAACTGCGTCAAGGCGAAGATGGAGAAGACGGATCACAACGCGTTCAACCCTGAGTGTCCTGTTCGAATCAGATGGGACAGGCTGGCACGTGCGTCCGTCGCCTACTGCTAAGGTGGTCCCAGTGGACACACTGCCGCACAAAATACTCCAGGTGAATCTTCAAAGGAAGAGACTGGCGACCCATGAGCTTATGATCGAGGCCGAGCAGCGCAAAGCCACCGCAGCGCTGATCCAGGAGCCCTACGTGGGCAATGCTAAAAGGATGAGCGGGATCAGAGGCGTCCGAATCTTCCAGAGCACCAGGCAAGGAGAAGGGACTGTCAAAGCGGCCATAGCCGTCTTTGACCCAAAGTTGGCCGTTCGACAGTACCCAGAACTCACCACGGAAAACATCGTCGTGGTGGGGATCCAAACTGGTGCCTGGAAAGTAACTCTGGTCTCGTTCTACTTTGAGCCAGATCAGCCCTTAGGGCCATACCTGGACAGCCTTAGGAAGGTGGAAAGCGAGACCGGCCCGCATAAGCTCATAATGGGAGGAGACACCAACGCCTGGAGTGTTTGGTGGGGCAGCAGTGAGACTAATAGCAGAGGCGACGAGATGCTGGGAGCTCTCGACCAGCTTGGACTGCAAATACTCAACCGAGGGGAAACTCCAACCTTCGACGTAGTTCGTGGTAACAGACGTTACACGAGCTGCGTCGACGTCACAGCCTGCACAGCGGATATGCCGACGGTGACCGACGGCTGGCGAGTCGTCGATGACCTGACGGGGTCGGACCACAACGGCATAGAGTTCTTCATTAACCTCGAAAAGTCTGTGGGCATCACGGTACACCGGACTACCAGGATCTACAATACAAAGAAAGCAAATTGGGGCCAGTTTCGTAAGAAACTGGCCCAAATTATGCAAAACAGCAACACGACTGTAAGCCTGCTCGATAGCATCGACAGCGTGCACCAATTAGACCTGGTAGTCGAGGAACTGACGACGGCGGTACAAGGCGCCTGTGCCAAAGTGATGCCCAAGAAGAAGACGGTCGAGAAGTTAACCGTGCCGTGGTGGTCTGACGAACTCGCCAGCCTGAAGAGGCAGGTTGCCACCAAAAAGCGGAGGATCCGTTGTGCAGCGCAAGTTCGTAGACCAAAGGTTGTTGAGGATTACCTGAAACAGAAAGAAGAGTACGAACAAGCAGTAACCAAAGCAAAGGTCGAGAGTTGGAAGAGTTTTTGTGAGAAACAAGACCGAGAAGGCCTGTGGGAGGGAATATAAAGGGTAATCCGGAGGACAGAAAAGAGAGAGGAGGACATACCGATGGTGAGGGATGCAAAGACTTTAGGCCCCGAAGAATCAGCGAGGTTCTTAGCACAATCGTTCTACCCGGAAGACCGTCCGGAGGGGGATAACGAGGAGCACAAAAAAGTGCGGCAAAGAGCGGAAGAGGTGAACGGTGGAAACCAAGTTGAGACCTGGGATCCTCCGTTCACTCACGACGAGCTAAAGCGAGCAGTCTCCTCGTTTAACCCCAAAAAAGCCCCCGGTTCCGACGGTCTGACGGCAGACATTTGGGGCCACGCGATCCAGTTAGACCCAGACCGCTTGATGAACAAGTGCCTGGCGCATGGACACTTTCCACGGTCCTGGAAAGAGGCAACAGTCGTTGTCCTCCGCAAACCCGCTAAGGAAGACTACACCACTCCGAAATCGTACAGGCCGATTGGGCTTTTGCCTGTACTCGGCAAGATATTCGAGAAAATGCTCGTGGCCCGACTCAAGTTTCATTTATTGCCCAGGATGAGTACTCGCCAGTACGGCTTTATGCCCCAGAAAAGCACTGAGGACTCCCTCTATACACTCATGGGGCACATTCGTGGCAGACTCAATGCAAAGAGGCTTGTCACGATTGTGTCCCTGGACATAGAGGGGGCCTTCGACAATGCATGGTGGCCGATCATACGAGTCCGTCTGGCTGAGGAAAAGTGTCCTGAGAACTTGAGAAGGGTCATGGACAGTTACTTGACCGAGAGAGTGGTGAGAGTCAGATATGCGGGAGCGGAGTACAAATCCAGGACCGAGAAGGGATGCATCCAGGGGTCTATTAGTGGTCCCATATTATGGAACCTGGTGCTGGACCCGCTGATCAAGGAGCTGGAAAGCATGGGGGTCTACTGTCAGGCGTTTGCGGACGATGTCGTTCTTGTGTTCGATGGGGAGACGGCACTTGAGATCCAAAGGGATGCCAATGTCGCCCTTGAGTACGTGCGCACATGGGGTGTCTCGAACAAGCTTAAGTTTGCGCCACACAAGACCAAAGCAATGCTGGTAACGCGCAAACTTAAGCATGACACCCCATGTCTCAGAATGGGCGGGGTGGACATTGGCATGTCTGAGGAGATCAAACTGCTCGGTCTCACCATCGACCACAAGTTGACCTTTAACACCCACGTCGCAAACGTCTGCTCCCGAGCCATCGGAATCTACAAGCAGCTGTCGAGGGCCGCAAGGGCCAGCTGGGGTCTTCATCCTGAGGTCATCCGTTGTATTTATACAGCTGCAGTCGAACCCATCGTCCTGTACGCGGCGAGTGCGTGGTCGCCGGCCGCAACCAAAGTTGGAGTCCAGAAGAAGCTGAACGCCGTCCAGAGGAGCTTCGCGCAGAAGCTGTGCCGAGCCTATCGCACGGTCTCCCTACACTCAGCACTGGTGCTGGCTGGGATACTCCCTCTCGACCTCCGGATCCGAGAGGCGGCCTCACTTTATGAGGCCAAGAAGGGTCTACCCCATCCAGCGCTAGGAGACAGGGAGATCGAGCGTGTGGCATCGGCACTAGAGATGCCACATCCGGCTGAGCAGAGGACCATTGAACTGCAACGCTTGGTAGACGAGGAACAATATAATAACCACCGCGACTACGCGGTGAGAATCTTTACAGACGGCAGCAAGATTGAGGGCAAGGTCGGGGCCGCACTGTCGGTGTGGACCGACCAGACCGAGGTCAAGGCCCTCAAACTTGCGCTGCCGTCTTATAGTACCGTCTACCAGGCGGAGCTCCTCGCCCTCTGCGAAGCCACGAAGGAAGTCCTCAGAAGGACCGAGACGGCGTTCGCCATCTACAGTGACTCCATGGCAGCTCTCCAAACAGTCGCGAACCCCGCAGCCCTCCATGCCCTTGCAGTAGAAACGAGGGACGCCATTCGCCACAGCACTATCCAGAACAAGAGCGTCTCCTTGTTCTGGATCAAAGCTCATGCGGGGCTGGAGGGTAACGAAAGAGCCGACTCGCTTGCAAAGGAGGCTGCCCTTAGGTGTAAGCGGCAACCCCACTATGATAAGTGCCCGGTTTCATTCGTCAAGCGTATGATCCGAATGGAAACGCTGGACGAATGGAACCGGAGGTATTGTACTGGGGAAACGGCGGCCACGACGAAGTTGTTCTTCCCGTGTGCGATCGCAGCGTACAGGACGGTGCGAAAGATAGGGATGACCCAGGAACTGACCCAGGCCCTAACAGGGCACGGTGGGTTCTCCGAGTACCTGACTCGCTTCAAGTGCAAGGAGAGCCCAGCGTGCGCCTGCGACCCCGACAAGCAGGAGACAGTCCTCCACCTGCTGACGGAGTGCCCTGTATATTCCTTCCATAGGCACGACATAGAAATGAGAGTAGAAATGCGAGTTATAAAAGAAAACCTCGAAGCCTTAATAAAGAACAAAAAGACCAGGAAATTATTCATGGAATTTATAATAAAAATTGTCAAATCCGTCAATAAACGGAATAAATAATTGACACTTTTATTTATTATATATTTTATCTATTACATACATTCATGACATATTTATTGAGAAATTAACGGTAAATTTTAAGCTATTATTTTTAACAGTTATCTTATCGCCATATTTATTATTACATTACAAATTATTTATACTTACAGAATTTCCAAAAAGCCTACAGCCTTAAAAACAACCCCGCAATACTTGTGTGGCAGGGGCCTTTCGCATGGCAGGAGTGGTTTTTAGCCGGTAGGAGTCCGGCACTACCCAGACTGCCTTCCTGCAAGGTAGTCTGGGTGTCCATGATGGATTTCCCACTCCTGCCACAAAAAAAAAAAAAAAAAAAAAAAAAAAAAAAAAAAAAAAAAAAAATCCTAACCTGACCTAACCTAACCTAACCTCACACGCAGTAGTCTGAGTCCAACCGCGCTCGAGAACGCCACGTTTTTGCAAAGCTCCGCTTTCAAAAAATCAATTTGTCGGTATTTTCTTACGCTACAACGTTGTGTTATACATCAAAAGTTGCGGAATAGTGTAGTGCATATGATCATAGAAAAGTTTTGTGTGGGAAAACTTGCAGTGAAAAACAATCTATAGAAAACCAGTTAAGTCGTGTTTGCAGAAAACTTTAAATCTGAATATCTCCGAAACTACATCGACAGCCTATTAGTTTTTTGATTTGGGTTTGTAGGCTACACTGTTAGAAATCAACTGACACATCGCGGGCAGAAATCCGCCTACGCACCGCTGAGAAAACGGGAAGAATGTGAATCTCTAACCTAAAAATTTTGACACGTGTTCTTCGAATCCGATATTGGACAGACCTGAATTTTTGTACACTCAAGAAGAGTCTTCAGACAAGCTTAACAGCGTTTGCAGAAAAATTTTAGCACCCCCTGAACCGAAGATATGCAAGTACGAACATCTGAACTTTGAGCTCTTGTCCTGAAAATTCTTCAGGCAGGACCCCTTCTTTTTCCGGCTGATCCTGCTGCGCGCTCACTTGATGAAGACATCTAGTATAAGATAAGATTTTTTACACCCCTATATTTGGAAAAAACTCGTATTTTACGATTTTTTCAGTTTTTTCAAAATTTTAGTTTGTAAATTTCACCGAATTAATTATTTTCTTTTCGTAATATATAGCTTAGTAATTTAGACGTTTTTAACAGTTTTTTCCAAATTTTTATATATTACCGTTATAAAGATATTTCATTTTTAGTTGTTTTTGCAAATAATTCATTAATTAATAGAAATAATTTAAATTTAAGTTCAGTTTTGTGTTCAGAGTATGTATTTGGCTTAGATTGAGCCCAAAGACGTGCCCAATAGCTTTGGAATTGACATAAATTGACTTTTCAGCCATTTTGTTTTTAGATGGTTGTCACATAAAAATCCCAATATCTTCGAAGCTATTGGACTCAGAAACCGCGAATTTTCACTGTTGTCAACGGGATATAAGTGCGGATATTTTCTGCATATTTTCAGTCGTTTTCAGGACCTGAAAATTTTCAGCCCTGAAACTATTCTTGACGGATAGAGGAAGTGGAGCCAAGCACAGCACTTCAAACCGCGCTTCTTTGTGGCAAACGGTTGCGGAGTTATAGCCACCCAAAGTCTGGTTTTGACATTTATCCCCACTCTTTGGGAAACTTTGGCCTGGCATTGCTCCGGATCCGGAAGTCGCAGAGACTTGCCGTTTTCACAGTGGTGTTTGTGGGGACAACTTCTGTCCGATCCACTGGGTTTTAGGTGTCTTGGAGCTGAAAATTTTCAGGAGCCTGAAAAGCAGTTTACGCGTCGCAGCGGGACGAGCCAAGCAGAACAAATCCAAGCTCGGGTACTCTGCGATCGCTGGGAAGGAAGTTATACCGGGTGGAAGATCGACTTTGACAGTTCTAGAACTGTCAAACCGATTTTCCGGCTCGGATAACTCCCGAGTCGGGGGTCGTAGAGGGCTCGGGTTTTCTTTGGGGATATCGGCTAGCTCCTCCCTACCCGATAGGACTGCTTTCAGCGGTTTTCAGGACCCAAGATCTTTCAGGCCTGAAACCTGCTCCGCGGAGTAGATCTCTCCGGGCCGGTTCGGGAGAGCCCAGGCACGGTGATATTTGGCCGGACGGCTCCGGAGATAACCACCAGTAACCAAATTCCGGCTGCCATCTTGGATTAGCAATCGGAATTTCAAACTGCTTTGTCTCCGGAGCCCTTTGGGATAGGGTGGCCGTGTTTGGGTTCATCTGAAGGGGCTCGGAAAGGGCTCTCTTCCTAACGGTAGAGTTTGGCTCTACATAGAGCCAAAAAATTTTGTCCTCTTTTTTGTGCTCCTTTTATGAAAAGCAGCCCGTGACACACGCGGAGCCCGACCAAACGCGTGTCCGCAGCAGAGAGGGACATATATAAATTAATTAAGCTAGATTTTAAAATTGTGACTTAGTAATCCGTGTAAGAGGTCAGCGTACTTTACTGATCACGGCTCTCTACTATACCAGACGGTATCTCCTTTCTATAGGGATAGCAATTATAGTTGCGACTGCTCACCATCCTCTCTTTACAAGGATAGTGAGGTGTTTTTTTTATTGTGTTTACTTTATTATTCCGGTTTTGACTTTGGCCATCCCCCATATACAGGGATAGGGAAAAGAAGCCTAGAAATAGGACACTCACAGTTTTAGTATAGGATAATTTACCTCGCGACAAGACATCATGATACTCGCACATACACCCCGTAAACAAATCACCCCAGAAACTTGCTCCTCGGCTGACAAAGAGAAGGCAGGACCTTCTTCTAAGACTACACCCACCCCAAGTGTTCGTAAGAGCATAGGGGAGTGGGAAAACAGTAAAACGAAGGACCCAAGGGCAGCTGCATCGACTACCTTCACTGTATCGCCCAAAAAGCCAGCGCAAATCCCGTCAACTCACCCAAGAGGAGCGCTAAAGGTCACGCTACCCCAAGAGGCTAAGGAAAATAAACGACGCAGCTCAACGGAAACCGCGAGTGTGTCGCAAAAGTCTGTTGTAACAACCGACCGGGTGACTGAAGCACGAAACTGCCTGTTGCGTGCAAAGTCACACCTTAGCGAATCACGCAACTTGAGGGCGGACTTAAAGGCAGGAATCACTCAGTCGGTGGAAAGATTATATCAGCTCATAAAAGAAGAAGTGGCAGCTGCGGTACTATCAAGGGGGGAAGGAATTGTGGCGAGAGAGGTCGATAAGGAAACAGCTCTGCCGGAGACCCCTCCAGGGATTGACTCGCTGCTCGACTCACTAGCGGAGCATAGCGCGCTGGTGAAGGTGAGTAGCGAGAAAATGGAGAGGCTCCAGGAGGTGATAGAGAGGCAGAGGGACATGCTAGAAAGGACGACCACTTGTGCAAGTGTAGCGGCAGGTCCGCCGAAAAGGCAGATATTAAGGACCGCGCTGCATTCTATGGTGGTAATGTCAAAAGAAGAGGAAGACACTGGTGAGGAAATAATAAAGAAAATAAGACAGGCTGTAAGGGCAAAGGAGGGGGGGGTAGAAGTGGAGAGTTTAAGGAAAGCTAAGGACAGAAAAATTATTATGGGCTGCAGGTCGGAAGAGGAACGGAAAAGGGTGCGCGAGAGAATCGAGAACGCAGGCAACCATCTCGTCGTGGAAGAGATGAAAAACAAGGACCCGCTTCTGATCCTGAGGGACGTACTAGCTGTCCACAGTGACGAAGACGTCCTGAAGGCTCTCAGAAACCAGAACCGGGAGGTTTTTCATGGCATCAACGACGAGGAGAACAGAATGGGTGTAAAATTCCGTAAGAAAGTGCGAAATCCCCATAGCTGCCATTTCATCTTGAGCGTTTCGCCTACTATTTGGAGAAGGGCGATTGAGGCGGGAAAACTACGGGTTGATCTCCAAAGGGTGCGAGTGGAAGACCAAACACCACTGGTGCAGTGCACCCGATGCCTGGGCTATGGGCATGGCAAGCGCTTCTGCAAAGATTCTGCTGACCTCTGCAGCCACTGCGGTGGCCCACATCTCAGATCAGAGTGTCCCGAAAACCAGTTAGGCGAAGCACCTGTATGCATTAACTGCACTCGGGCAAAATTTGAGAACAACGAACACAATGCTTTCAGTAGCGAATGCCCAGTAGGCAAAAAGTGGGACGCATGGGCTAGAGCGTCCATAGCATACTGCTAAGGTGGTCCCTGAGTATATACCCCAGTACCAAATAATCCAAGCCAACCTCCAACGAAGCCGGCTAGCTACGAACGAGTTGTTAATCGAGGCCGACAAGCGTAAAGTCAGCATAGCACTACTCCAGGAGCCTTATGTGGGTGCAGTGAGAAGAATGAAGGGCCAGCGGGGCGTTAGGGTATTCCAGAACTCTGAAGTAGGAGAAGGGACAGTAAAAGCGGCAATAACCATCTTCAACCAGGACCTAGACGTCATACAGTACCCGCAACTCACCACAAACAATATCGTTGTGGTGGGAATCCGAACCAGAGCCTGGACGATCACGCTGGTTTCCTATTACTTTGAGCCGGACCAACCCATAGAGCCATACTTGGAGCAGCTTAGGCGGGCAAAACGTGAAACAGGATCCGTGAGGTTGGTTATAGGAGGAGATGCAAATGCAAAAAGCACCTGGTGGGGTAGTACGAACGAAGACGCGAGGGGTGAGCAACTGTGTGGAACTTTGGAGGAACTCGGTCTGCACATCCTGAACGTTGGGAATATTCCAACTTTCGATACTGTGAGGGGTGCACAAAGGTACAGCAGCCATATAGATGTAACGGCCTGTTCGGAGGATATGCTGAACCTGGTCGACGGCTGGCATGTAGAGGAGGGTCTCACGAGCTCGGACCATAACGGTATTATTTTTGGCATAAAATTAATAAAATCAAAAGGAATTAACATTAATAGAACTACTAGAATTTATAACACAAAGAAGGCAAATTGGGGACAATTTCGTGAGAAAATGTCTCAAATTATGCAGGACAAAGATTTAACAATAACAGAACTCAATAATATAAACAATCAGGATACATTAGAAAACATGATCAAAATTTACATAGAAGCTATAACAGAATCTTGCAGATCTACAATACCAAATAAAAATAAAACAGAAACACTTACCTTGCCGTGGTGGACCGAAGAGCTCGCTGAGATGAAGAGGCTGGTCGCGACCAGGAGACGCAGAATCAGGAACGCAGCGCCCATCCGTAGAGCACACGTCGTTAGCTTATACCTGGAAGAAAAGGAAAAGTACCGATTAGCTGAAATGAAAGCTCAGACTCAGAGCTGGATGGAGTTCTGCAAGAAACAGGACAGGGAGGCATCTACAATACATCAGGCATCTGGGAGGGTATTTACAGGGTCATAGGCAGAACCGCAAAAAGAGAGGAAGACCTGCCCCTCCAAATGAATGGTTTAACCCTGGATGCCAAGGGTTCGGTAAATCTGTTGGTGGATACTTTCTATCCAGAGGACAGAAAGGAGGACGACAATGCGGACCAGCGAGAAACTCGACATCTGGCCGAGATAGTAAACGAGTGGAGTCATGATGAAAAGTATGACCCACCGTTTACCCAAAGCGAGTTACGCACGGCCGTAGTGTCGTTCAACCCGAAGAAGGCTCCCGGGGCCGACGGCTTCACAGCCGATATCTGTGCTGAGGCCATAGCATGTGACCCTGATTACTTCCTGGTACTGCTTAATAAGTGTCTAGAGCTCCACTATTTTCCAAAAATCTGGAAAGAGGCGACGGTAGTGGTGCTCAGGAAGCCGGGCAGGGATTCGTACGCCGTACCCAAGTCGTATAGGCCGATTGGGCTTTTGCCTGTCCTGGGGAAGGTGTACGAGAAGATGCTGGTTGCTCGTCTCAAATTCCATTTGCTACCAAGGATTAGTACTCGCCAATACGGCTTTATGCCCCAAAAAGGCACTGAAGATGCCCTTTACAATCTCGTCCAGCACATTCAAGCAAAACTGGCGCACAAAAAGATTGTGACTCTTGTGTCGCTGGATATTGAGGGAGCGTTTGACAGCGCGTGGTGGCCCGCAATCAAAGTACGATTGGCTGAGGAAAAGTGCCCTGTAAATTTGAGACGAGTAATCAGCAGCTACCTGAATGACAGGGTTGTCAGCGTCAGATACTCCGGTGAGGAGAGCAGAAGGCGAACGAGCCAAGGGTGTGTCCAGGGTTCGGTGAGCGGGCCGATCTTCTGGAACTTGGTGCTGGACCCACTCCTCAAAGAGTTAGAAGACAGAGGATATTACTGCCAGGCTTTCGCTGATGACGTGGTCCTGGTGTTTGACGGTGAAACAGCTCTGGAGATCGAGGGGAGCGCCAATGCCGCTCTAGAACATGTTCGAGCGTGGGGTGTTAAAAACCGGCTGAAATTCGCACCGCACAAAACTTGTGCGATGGTACTAACGCGAAAGCTAAAGTATGACACGCCGCGCTTGAGCATGGGAGGGGTCGGTATTGGGGTATCCCAAGATGTCAAGATACTGGGCCTGACGATTGACGCTAAGATGACCTTCAACAAGCATATAGGTATTGTCTGTAAGAAGGCGATAGCCATCTACAAACAGCTTGCACGCGCAGCCCGTGTCAGCTGGGGCTTGCATCCGGAGGTCATCAAAGCTATCTACACCACAGTAGTAGAGCCAATCATACTGTACGCCGCGAGTGCTTGGGCACCTGCCGCAAATAAGTTGGGGATCAAGAAACAGCTCAACGTGGTTCAGCGAGGGTTTGCTCAGAAATTGTGCAGGGCCTACCGTACTGTCTCTCTGAACTCAGCACTGGTGCTGGCTGGGATACTCCCGCTCGACCTTCGTATACGAGAAGTGGCGAGACTTTACGAAGCCAAGAGAGGGGTGTCCCAGCCCGAATTGGGGGACATGGAGATCGAGCGGATGGCTCCAGCGCTTGGGGCCTTGCACCCCGCTGAGCAGACCAGACTAGAGTTTAGCAGCCTGGTGGATGAGGAACAGTACAAGAACCACAGCAATGTTGCTGTGCGTATCTTCACTGACGGCAGCAAGATTGAGGGAAAAGTTGGAGCGGCGCTATCCATGTGGAATGGCGCCGCCGAAACAAAAGCCCTCAAGCTTGCTTTGCCGTCCTACTGTACCGTCTACCAGGCTGAACTATTGGCCTTACAGAGAGCGGCTGGGGAAACCTTAAAGCTCAGGGAGAACACGATCGGCATCTTCAGTGACTCCATGGCGGCGCTTCAGTCCGTGGCTAATCCTTGTTGCCCCCATCCCTTGGCTGTGGAAACAAGAGACACTATAAGACGTTGTAAACTCCAAAACAAATGTGTCTCTTTGTTTTGGATAAAGGCCCACGCTGGATTGGAGGGCAACGAAAGGGCTGACCAGCTCGCGAAAGAGGCCGCATTGAGGTCGAAGAAGAGGCCGGATTACAACCTGTGCCCCATTTCATTCGTCAAGCGGTGCATCCGGTTACAGACGCTTGACGAATGGAATGAACGATACAAAACGGGCAATATAGCCGCAGGTACAAAGATATTTCTCCCTGACGCGGTCGAGGCGTACAGTGTGATTCAAAAAATCACCCACACCAGCATCACCACGCAGATTTTGACGGGGCACGGTGGGTTCTCTGCATACCTGAATCGATTCAAGTGTAAGGGGAACTCATCGTGCGCCTGCGAACCTGGCAGGGAGGAGACGGTTCCACATATCCTATTGGAGTGCCCTATTACCGCCTCTACCAGATATGACTTCGAGCAAGAGCTAGGGATAGATTTAATAAAAGAAAATTTACCAACCCTAATAAGAAGTAAACATAGAAATAAATTTTTAGAATATTGTAGTAAGATAGGTAAAATTGTAATAAATAGAAATAAGATAGTTTAAGTAAAGTGATACTTGTTTATATTATAAAATATAGGGCATAGTATCATAATAAACAAAGCAAAAAAAAAGAAAAAAAAAAAAGAAAAAAAAAATTGTATAAAAACAAAACAGAAAAAAAATATATATATATATATATATATTGACTACAGTTGAATGTTTTTCTTCTGTCTGCTCCCCGTATAAAGCTCGCCTAGCTGTAGGCCTTATTTTGTATACGACCAACTTGAAACTTGGCGAACGCTCCCGTATAGCCTGTTTAGATGTAGTCCTGTTTAGATAAATTGATAATACAAGATGTTTTGTGTAATAGATGTAATATTTGAATGTAAGTATTTTAGAATCCTTTTGTTAAATTCACTGTATCCAGTCTTGTTTTTGCCTGATGGTTGGGAGCAGGATTGGATATGGGTGTGGTTATAATTTGTTATATAACATAAACATACTTAAAAATTGTTAAATAGATATAAAAAGGCTTTGACTCTGTCAGAGGCACCATAGCCAGAGCAGGAGTGGTTTTTAGCCGGTAAGAGTCCGGCACTGGCGCGACCGTCCTACTCGTGGGACAGTCGCGGCGTCCATGACGATTTTCCACCCTGCTACTAACAAAAAAAAAAAAAAAAAAAACCTCACACGCAGTTGTCGCAGTGTTGAGACACACGGTCAGCTGTGTGTATTACACCGACGACGCCGACGATGCCACGGGCCGTTTCGCCCGGAAAGCGATGGATGCGCCGTCTAAATGGTCGTGGAATACAACCTTAAGACGGCCATGCAGCATCGAGACACCGCAATCGTAAAAGCCCTGATGGAGTTAGTGAAGACTCTAGGTAGCAAATAAATATAAACTTAATACCTACCCCAATTCTACCCACAAACCCTAAATGTACAGTCATGTGTAACATGTAAAGTGTAAAATGTACTTCTTTAATTTGTGTAGTAGTTTAGTATTATAAGCTTAAGCGATAAGTATAATTGTTAAAGTAGCCATTAAGAAACATAAAAGTAATACAAAATATATATATATATAAAAAAAAATATAACAAAAAAAAAAAAAAAACCTAACCTCCTCAACTGTTCGGCCGCGCGATGGAGTTCGGACCTACTACGTAACTACATTTTCATAATAAACTGAGTTTTGTTTTACTTTTACCTTTGTTCTCACTGACATTATAAAAGTTAGGAAATTTGTCGATTAATAATACAGTATAATATTCTAGGAAACAAAAGTCTACTTGATTTTGGATTAAGGCATGAATAGAGGTACGTATAAAAATCCCGAAAGTTCATTATACCTATGGCTGAAATACCGACGTGCGAAACACCGAAATTCAAAATACTGAAAGGTTTAAATGCCGATAGTCGTTATATCGGAACACAAAATACCGATGTTCAAATGCCCGAAAGGACGAAATCCCGAATAGATGAAACAACTTGAACGTAGTGGTTGGTCACACCTATTTCACCCAGTTCAAAGTGCAATCAAAATACAACCTACCTGTGACTAGACTATTAGACAATGGTAAATATATTTTTACGAGAGATTGTGGCTGAAATAGGTTAGGTTAGGTTAGAATTGTGACCAAAATGCGCGCGAGCCGAGCGAGCGTAGCGAGCGGCGCCGCGGCAGCAGCATGCGAGTGTTTTAGTTCTAAAACAAATCGGGACCTTAGGGCATCCCGACACGGACGAGTCGGGATTTTAAACATTCGAAAAAATTAACTTTCGGGATTTTAAACTTTCGACCATACGACTATTTGGCGTTTCAATTTTCGGGATTTCGTCCATCGGTAATTTAAAATTCGGGATTTTTATACGTACCCATGAATACGACTGTTTTAACTTTTTAACGCCTGAAATAGGTACCAAGCATACCCGCGGTAAGTAAAATTCATGATAAATGATTTAATTAAAAATTATTGTTAAAAGTACATTTTTATATTTTTTATAAGTTTCTGTATAGCCACTCAGAATACTCACTTTCTTAAATTTTACGAAAGAGCCCTTGTAAATAATAATAATAATTTAAAAAAAAAAATTTACAAAATTTGTTTATTTACATAACTCATGATTATTATTTTTATAATACCGCAACATTTAGGATTGAAATGATCGTGATGCAGTTAGTGTTTGTTATAACATTAGATTTAAAAATTTGTAATTTACGCTATCGTGTTAAAAATAACACAGTCTCTGAACATCTACCTGTTTATTTTCGAAAATGAAACCACGAAATATTATATGAGATCAAACGAACTTCTTAAGTGAAGTTCGATCGATATAATATGAGTGGTTTCATTTGAAGATATAAATACCCAACCCATCCAAAACCCAGTTTATTTTTACTTTAACACGAAAAGACTTGAACTCAAGTCGCATCTCTAAAAGAATGAGTGTTGCACCGTCTAGTGTAGCATAGGCGAATCGATAATTTATCGATTATTCGAAAAAGGAATCGATTTGTTATTCTGATTATAAATAACTTTCAAAAGCGTGTGAGTGTTGCCTTGTAGGTCAAAGGACTACTTATCTTCAAATAAAACTACTCAAATTATATCGATCGAAATTCACTTAAGAATATCGTTTGATCTTATATTATCGAGCAGGTGGTGTAACAATAATTTAAATATATTTTAAATTAGTAAGTAGTGAATTAAGTTTGAATATAAAATAAAAATAATAGTTTAAAAAACTAAAAAACACGCTTTAAGCACGCACTAAAAATTACAAAATAATCCGGACATTTAGTTTGATGACTCAAGAGTTTTCCCTTTGCCAAATCTTCATTAGATCGCAGGTAAACATAAGCAATTTCAGTTTGTGACGAACGATAAATAATTAACAATGTGAAATGGTTATAAGTAGGTAATCATCTTTATTAAATATTTACTTGATTTATTATGAAAGAAAGCGTGGAGCGTTTTGTCCAAAAAGAGTAAAGATTACATACCTAAACGATTATGTTTACTGCGTGCTAAAAGTGTGTTTTTTAGTTTTTTAAACTATTGTTATTTAGATGTCTCTGTTGTGTGTATCGAACCCATGACGAGAAGATCTCAGTGGGTCACTGGTCAGCGCTAACGGTGTGCCGGTGTCGCCGGCATACGGAACGAATGTATGTCGCTCTTGATGCTGACGCTGTGATGCTGTTGTTGGCGCGTGTCAGTCATGTTTATGGTTAAACAATAGTGAAGTGATGACATCTAATGCGCGGCTATGTATGCAGCTACAACAATACTCTAAGACCGCAACAACTCTTACCGACTTTGAGAAGCAAGAGTTTGCTGTTGTCAGTTACGTTTTTAATATCAGTAGGTACTTACTCTTAGTCAGTATATTCGTTATTTGCTGACCCGTTACAAGTACTTCTCTTACAGAAAAAGTGTCAATTTGGATTTAAAGTAGTTGAAAGGCTTGACAGCTAACCCTAATATTGTGAAGAACAACTCGACTTTCATCATCAACCTTTGCGTCTCGCATCCATTGGATTCCCGCGACCCTTACTATCAGTCCACCTTGTGATCTTGTGATATCCTGGTGAAAGAAGTTTCCAATACACGATCGCCACTACAAAACCTTTTGGGTCAATCGACCATTGTTCTGCGAGCAATATGTCCTACCTACTGCCACTTCTTGAGCTATGTCGACAACCTTAGTTCTCCTGAGGATATCTTCTTTCCCTATGCGATTACGCAAGTAAACTCCAAGCCTTTCCGTTGTCCTTTGGGTGGCTGTAAGCCTTTTGGTGAGGGCCATTGTAAGCGACTACGTTTCAGAGCTATATAATTATCATTCATCACTGCCAACACGCATTGGTCATATATTTTCGACATTTTTCTTATGACACTGTAGTATGTTGGATGAGAAGATAAAGTATAGCTTCCCGCACACTGCCCAGACAAATCAGATTGATTTTGGGGTGAGAAAAATAAGCAATGAAGACATAGTTTATTTATTTAGATACCAGAAAAATTTCAAAAATACAACAATCATCTTCTATGAATCACAATTCAAACCCTAGATACTCGTAATATAGTAAAAAAATGTATACCGACGAGCACCGCCTACGACTGCAACTGTGCGTCAGCCGCGATGCCCACTGACAAGCAACGGACGTACACGGCAGCGGCAGCGGTGGCAGCGGCCGGCCGGGGAAGAATCGTCTACGAAAATTATTGTCTAACTAGCGACACAGAACGTCTACTAGAGTGGACCCGGCGCGGAAGGTGGGGTGTCGCGCTCGGGTCGTGTGCGGTACCGCGCGGCCGGCGCTCGCGGTGCTGAGCCTGCCAGTAGCGCCAGGGGCTCGGGCGGCGACGGCGGTGCCGACGCGGAACCGGGAGGTGCGCCCGCCGCAGCCGCCGCTAGTGCGTCGCCTCGCTCTAGGGACCACTGGCGGCGCAGCGGTCGTCTGCCGTTTCCCAGGCACCTGGACAATGGACAAAAAAACTACTGTAACTTCTACGATTACTAACTTTATGATTAAGGTACTGGTACACCTGGAGAAAGTACCCCGTTAGTTCTCTAAGTAGGTAGACATTTTTTATTGCAGCGATGTGGAAAAGTTTTTTGACGACAATTTCAGTTAGTTGTAATTAGCGTTGGGTTTTATTATTATTACTTTTTTTTATTTTACCGTAATTTTTGTTATTTACTCATTTATAAGTAGTAATATATAATTTGTATTGAAGAAAACATAATATAAAAAATATCCATCGTACAGATTTCGATCGTGTTTCGTGTCGCAATTTTTAGGTTTCCGTACCTCAAAAGGAAAAAAATAGAACCCCATATTATTATTACTATAAGATCACTTTGTTGTCCGTCTGTCCATCTATCTGTTTGCTGTCAAGACCCTTTATCTCGAGATCGCGTGGAGGTATTAACGCGTTTTTTTTTTTTTTCATTTTTTTGTGTTTTTTTTTTATTTCATTGAAACCACTAAGTTAGTAATTTGTTATTATATATGTTACAGTATATGCAATCTGTATAATTCGGGTATTCTATACAATACCTAGGCTATTAATATAATTCCTGGGGCGTCAAGGCATTAATACATGAAATATAATAATGAATATTATTTTTGCATTACATACTTTACCTAAGTAATGTACACAATTCGTGGGGATTGTATAGAGTACCTCTTGGTCCACCAGCAATGTGTAAAATAATTAGATTTTAGTATATATTTATTTATCAATCTTAATACCCGTTACTATATAGGTTAGAAACAAACAAACAAATAGGCAATTGAAACATGTTTTAATACTTAAAATTAATGAGTGTAAAAGAAAAGAGTAAGGAGACGTAATTTTAGGGTACCCCAACACAGACGTCGGATAGGTTTGGTTAGAAGGCTAAAACGCCTCAGCCTTTATGGTTGGAGCAGTTCTTACGTCTGGCTCCCAAACTGGATCGGACTGGGACTGCCCTCAAGTGGCTTCTGTTCAACCTAGGGAGTCCAGACGTCTGCTACCGGAGGCTTTACGCGGGCATCGTTCGGTTCATGGCCTTTACGGGGCGCTGGTATCGCGCGGGCGTCGCTGTGAAAGTGACTGACGGCCAAGCTGAGCACATGCCAGAGGGTCATGGCCATCCGGATGGTCGAGCAATGGATAGCTCCGGTAACCGTCCGGCCCGAGTTTGAGTCATCGACGGCTCGTAGTTTTTTTTTAGAAACTTATATAATGGAGTAGATTTTTTTAATAGGTCTGTTGCTGGACGCTCAAAGACTTATTCCGTGCACACCACATAAACGCGTCTCGAGTATTTAGGTATGGTTTCTCACACGTTAGTACAGTCGATGAATAAGATTAGGTGGAAGAAACGTGCAGCAAATATAACTATAATACACTTCTGGACACATAATTATATTGGCCAACCTTGTATTTTCAGTTTCGTTTGGTCCTAGCTAAAATTTTTTATTAGGTCGAGCAAAAAGTTTTTATGCAGTTTTGAACCTGGCACATTCACAATTTCATTCAATAGTCTTTTTTTGAATTTCGAACACAGAATTTAAAGAAACAAAAGACAATTTGGAGCCTGTTTGTTGATATCAAACAATCGAATACTAAGAAAACTTGGTTTTATTGGTTTACTTGGATTTCATTCTTGAAAAAGTGATTGATATCTTTGGTTTTGCAACAAACATTACTTATTCTTAACATTAAGGTGAGGTCCTATCAATAATCTATGGATACTTCACCTGAAGTCGCCGCCCAAGCTGTGGCACTTATTCAGGCCGGACACAGCCAAAGAAACGTGAGTGCTCAACTTAAGTCGATCTGCGGTCCGAAATGTTTATCGGAGGTACGTAGAGACGTGCGGCTTTGTTCGTCGCCAAGGAAGGCCACGATCTCGATTCTCGGGTCACAACTGAAAGGCAGGATCGATTCATCGTGACGACCAGCTTGAGAACTCGTCACCTTAACTCCATTGAGATACAAAACCAACTTCGCGACTTCCACGGAGTATCTGTGAGCGCTCGAACTGTTCGGAGAAGGTTAAAAGAACGCGATATGGTACCACACAAGCCAGCTAATGGGCCCAAACTAACGCGAGCCCACCGAACAGCGCGCCTTCATTTCGCACGCAGTCATTTAAATTGGACACAGCAAGATTGGAGCCGTGTACTCTTTTCTGTTGAGTCTAAAATTGTGTTACATGGCAATGATGGAAGAAAGAAGGTCTACCGACGTAAGGGAGAGCGTTTTGCACAATGCTGCTTTGAAGAGAGGGTTGCTTATGGCGGTGGCTCATGGACTGTCTGGGACGGTATATCCGCGAGCGGCAAAACTCAACTTGAGGTTGTTACAGGACCACGGCTGCCAACATTATATGCTGAAAGGTACGTTCGTGAGTGCTTAGAACCTCACGTGATACCATACGCGGATTATGTGGGCCCAAATTTCCCTTTTATGCATGATAATGCAAGAGCCTATGCGGCCGGCATCGTCAGGGAATATCTTCGGGATGTGAACATCACAGTTATGGACTGGAGAGCCAGAAGCCCAGACATGAACCCCATTGAGCACATGTGGGACGAGCTAAAAAGACGTGTTAGGGCTCGTCAGCCAGTTGCCCAGACGATGCAGGAGTTGAAAACTGCCATAGAAGAGGAATGGGAGATGATCCCTCAAAATTTCATAGAGCGGTTGATAAACTCTATGCCTAATCGTATGAGAGCTGTGGTAGATGCCCATGGAGGCAACACGCGTTATTAAATTAAACCTTTATTTGATAAAACATGTTTTTTATTCAAAAATCAATTGCCTTTAACAAGGCGCATATCCGACTTGTTAGGCGTAGCTCCATGTCGTATGATATTCTGAATTCAAATTTAAAACAATACGATCGAAAAAGATGGTAAAATGTATCAGGTTTAAAACAGCATCAACAGTTTTTGTTCAATCTAGCAATCATATTTCGGTAGGGGCCATCGAAACCTAAACTCTAAGGTGGGCCAATAGATGTGTCCATGATGTCATGAATGTGTGTGTGTGTTATTATAAAAAAGCTATCAGTCCTAAGCTTGATAAACTGAAAACAATACATTACTTGATCGTCTGAATACCTATTACAGATACGTAACTTTACAGTGATTTTAGGTCAAAAATATAGTGAATAAATAGTGATATTATAATAGTAACTAAAAAGTGTAAAATAATTTAAAAAATAAAAAAAACCCGACTGCGTAAACAATAGTAGTTTTTACACCACATGCTCGATAATGTCGTTATACACGTCATACAGACCGCACTTAAAGCGAGTCATTATGTGTCTAGGGAGATAATGCAGTATGGCCGATCCCTAGGGAATAATGAGATTTGAATTTGGAGCATCAAGAATTGTCAACATTGTGAATTAAAATGTAGGCGCATCGAACGAGTTTACTCGAAATTCAAACCAAAGAGTATGTAACCACTATGATTCAAACTGGTTACTAACAAAAAAAAAAGAAAATAGAATATAACGTGCGAACTGAAGACACGGGAGCAAATATAGAATATAGAAAATTGAAAGTATAGAATCTTGGAGTGGTGAATTTTGTTTGTTTGATGAACTTGTAAATATAATTATTTCTCTAATAGGTACATGATTTGGTCGACCAAATTGTCTTTTAATTATCTCACAGATGGTGTAAAAAGTAGAGTATGCAACACGGGGATAAAGCTGTCTTTGTCTTGGGCGGCTTGAAGTCCTCACTTCACTCAGGTTTCTTTATTAACTCCCGAGCATTGCGAGGGCGATTACACCATCTGTGAGATAATTAAAAGACAATTTGATCGACCAAATCATATATTAGAGAAATATTTAGTACTAGCTTTTGCCCGCGGCTTCGCCCGCGTGGCATTAGGTACTTAAGGAATCGGGATAAAAGGTAGCTTATGTTCTTTTCCATGGATAGCCTTTGACATGGAAAAGAACATAAGCTGATGCCAAACTTCATCCAAATCCATTCAGCCGTTTTTGCGTGATTAAGTAACAAACATCCAAACATCTACACTTTCACATTTATAATATTAGTTAGGATTACATTTACAAGTTCATCAAACAAACAAAATTCACTACTCGAAGATTCATAAATTTTCTATAACGCTCCCGACACTGAGCATGTCTTATTCTATTTTCTTTTTTTTTTGTTGGCACAATGTTGACGATTTTTGATGTTCCAAATTCAAATCTCATTATTCCCTAGGGATCGGCCATACTGCATTGTTTCCCTATGGATAGAATGACTTGCTTTAAGTGAGGTTTGTATGACGTAAGTATAAAACGACATTATCGAGCAGGTGGTGTAAAAAAAAAATTAAATTAAAACTGAAAAGAAAAATAAACAAGTTCAGTCCACAGCTCAGCAATATTAAAATAATCTAGACTAATATCATTCCATCTAACGTGGGTACCGACTATTGCTGAACTGTGGACTGAACTTGTTTATTTTTATTTTTCTTTTTTTTTTCTTTTTTAAATTATTTTTTTAGAATAAGTATTTCAGCAGACACGTACTTCTAAGACTCAGTAGGTACGCATTCTACCTAGTATATCTCACTTCTAGAAAGAATGGGAGCGGATTTTAGTCGGTTAAAGTCTGACACGCCCTCTCGCTCCGCGCAAAAGTGGAGGAAGTCATTGGATGATTTACCACCTAAAAAAAGTCTCATTGGTTATGTTTTTACGTCATCTTCTTCTCTATTCTCGTCTCTTACATACATTACCAGTTGCGCATTTGATGTTGTGTAGAATACCGGCAAAATATAAAGTAAATATATCATTAATTAGCTACACGTTTTAGATATTCTATACATCGCCTAGGTATTATATAAGTAGAATACGAATTATACTGATAACATATACAATAGGTATATTTTTTAAATAGCCTCTTTTATATTGTAAATGAGAGTACACTTGTATAGACTCCATAGATTCATAGTTTAATATTTTTATTGTGTTTTTAACCGACTTCTAAAAAAGGAGGAGGTTCTCAATTCGGATGATTGGTTTTTTTTATTTATGTTCGGGCATAACTTCGTCGCTTGTGAACCGATTTGAACAATTCTTTTTTTGTTGGATAGAGTATACTTCCTAAATGGTCCCATAGTCACCAAGTCGGAATCTGATGATGGAATCTTGGCGAAATCGTTCTTGGCGAATTTTTATCAAAGACTTAAGCATTTATAGTCAAAAAATTTCATTTGATGAATTGGAACTGCTGAAGAAGACCAGAAATAGCCAATGGAAGTTCATACTCACATAGATATCACAATGAACATAGTATGCGACTACGATTATACAAATAAATGAAAGGTTCTTAATAGGTATGTTGAAAATGGTATCATCGAAGTTACTTGATAATGGTGATGGAGCCGGAAGATACACACTGGAAATCCAATTATGGATTTCCAGTGCAACGAATAGCCGTGTTTAGGCTTATTAGAATTGTCGTGAGATGCACTTTGGCTATAAGGTACTATCGAACTGATTTGATGATGATGTTGATGAAGCTAGAATATAGGTACCGGAACTCTGTAATTAATCAATGTATCCTACCCGTGTTTGGGCTTATTAGAATTGTCATGAGATGCACTTTGGCTTCATAATAAAACAATGTATCCTAGCAGGGTTTGAGTTAATTGAAATTGTCATGAGAAAAAGGTACTCTGGCTGTAAGTGTATTGCAGGGTACGTATCAAAATCCCGAAAGTTCATTATACCTATGGCTGAAATACCGACGTGAAAAACACCAAAATTTAAAATACCGAAAGGTGATTGATGCCGATAGTCGTTATATCGAAACACAAAATACCGATGTTCAAATGCCCGAAAGGACGAAATCCCGAATAGACGAAACAACTTGAACGTAGCGGTTGGTCACAGTTCTAACGTTACCTAACCTATTTCACCCAGTTCAAAGTGCAATCAAAATACAATCTACCTGTGACTAGACTATTAGACAATGGTAAACACATTTTTACGAGAGATTGTGGTTGAAATAGGTTAGGTTAGGTTAGAATTGTGACCAAAAGCGCGCGAGCCGAGCGAGCGAAGCGAGCGGCGCCGCGGCAGCGGCCGGCGAGTGCTACTTCTCAAAATAAAACAGATCGGGACCTTAGGGCACCCCGACACGGACGAGTTGGGATTTTGAACTTCGGGATTTTAAACATTCGAACAAATGAACTTTCGGGATTTTAAACTTTCGACCATACGACCATTTGGCGTTTCAATTTTCGGGATTTCGTCCATCGGTAATTTAAAATTCGGGATTTTTATACGTACCCGTATTGCAACTAAAAAGTGTGAAATAAAAAACTTTTTACAAAAAAAAAAAATAATAATAACCGACTTCACTAAAAAATATAAAAATAATTGAATTTCGGAAGTCGGTGTTAAATAAGGGACAAACAGTATCGAGAAACACCGACTTCCGAAATTCAAATTATTTTGATGGTTTTAGGGTTTTTTTTAGTGAAGTCGGTTTTTTTTTTAATTTTTATTGGGTATAAAGTCTACGTTGTTCTCTCATTTCTACTAATATGAAAATACTGTAGAATCAATCATTTTTTTAAAGAGTAAGTAACCATCGAATTTCTTGCCGATTTTTCTCCAGGAAATGACCACCTGAAACCGTGTGCTAGCTTTTAATGTTTTAAAAGTCAAGTAAATAATTTTGAGTTTAAGTTTGATTGTCCCATTTCTGCTACCTGCTAGGCAAAAGTTTCTCCATAATCTTAATATTCTCTCCTAAATAATAGTGAATGTAATATCAGTGGCCTCTACCATTGAGACTCTCATACCCCTACCTACCTGCCACCCAACTCTGCTGCTACCTGCTGCTACCTACCTGTATCGAGAATATTGAGCACTGTGGTCGCCGCCAGGAAGTGCGAGCGAGACGCGCGACTCGCGAGTGTCGCGCGTGTCACGCGTGTCACGAGCGTCGCACGTGTCGTGCGCATCACCGGAGTCGGTGGAGCGGCGACCCGGCCGGGGAGGACTACTGTCTGCTGACACAGCGCCAGACCGCGTCCATGCTGAAATCAATCATCAAGCACCTCTGTTACTAATGATTGGATTGAAGGGTATGCTAAACACTTTACCGACAGTGAAAAGCTCACCTTGCCTGTCCGGTGTGCTGGTTGGGTCGGAGCGCTGCCGCTCAATGAGTGGAGGGCGTGCGGGGGGCGCGGGGGGCCCGGGGTGTGCCGGGGGTGGTGAGTAGTGGGGTGCTGGAGACGACTCGCTCTCATTCTCACCGTCGACTTCAAATAACACTTCCTCAGACCTGGCAACAACAAGGAAGGTTGCGAGTTTCGAAGACACTGTTATTTCAATATACAGGGTGTGGCGTAAATAGTGGTCCAACGTTAAGGGGTCGATACACCATGTATTCAGCTATCATATGCAACAATTCAAAACCACTTTTTACTCTAAGTCTCAGAATAAAACCAATCTTCTTTTTTTTTTAAACAACACCTTGTGACACTAATTTGGCTCTAATTTCAACTAAATACATTATTTTTCTATTTTGTTTTTGGTATATTACTGCTGAATACATGTGTTATAATATGCAAATAACTGTTTTACTGTAAATTTAAAGATAATAAAGGAAAATGTGTTTATTTCCAATTTTAAATATAGTCTTCAGAAAATCACTAGACTTTAGGCGCGAATGGTGTAAAAGAAATGTACTATAATTACAACAATGTAGTATAATATAATAATAATAATATTCCATAACTATCACACAACGCCGTCTAGTCTCAAGCTAAGCAGAGCTTGTGTTATGAGTACTAGACAACTGATAAACATACTTATATATTTCTAAATACACACATATTATAGATAAATTACACCCAGACACAGAACAAATGATCGTGCTCATCAAACAAACATTTGTCCTGGGTGGGAATCGAACCCACGACCTCTGGCATATCAGTCAGGGCTACTAACCACTAGACCAACAAAACGGCGTTGTGTGATAGTTATGGAATATTATTATATTATTATTATATAAGATCAAACGAACTTCTTAAGTGAAGTTCGATCGATATAATATGAGTGGTTTCATTTGAAGATATTAATAAACAGGTAGTCCTTTGACCTACAAAGCAACACTCGCACGCTTTTAAAAGTTATTTATAATTAGAATAACAAATCGATTCCTTTTTCGAATAATCGATTAAAGTATCGATTCGCCTATGCTACACTAGATGGTGCAACACTCATTCTTTTAGAGATGCGACTTGAGTTCAAGTCTTCTCGTGTTATAGTAAAAATAAACTGGGTTTTGGGTGGATTGGGTATTTATATCTTCAAATGAAACCACTCATATTATATCGATCGAACTTCACTTAAGAAGTTCGTTTGATCTTATATAATATTTCGTGGTTTCATTTTCGATATAATTATTTATGTACAGGTAGATGTTCAGAGACTATGTTATTTTTACATTTGATATACAAGGTGTCGTTTTGAAGATGCAAAATATTTCAGGAGGTTGTAATACAACTCATAATTAATCATGTGAAAAAACGATACCTGGTCAATAATCAGTAATACTTGTTATTTTATTCTTTAATTATACTAAACTAATTCGATTGATCGATGGCAGCGGGGGCGTGGCTAGGGTGTGGCGTGCGGGATGATGATTGGATGATACATTATTTATGAAACTATCGTTGCGAGTTAGTGTGTGTGAAAACGCCCTTTATTTTTCCGTGTTTGTGTGTGTGAAAGAAAGCGCGGTTATAAGGCAGGTATCAGACTGGCGGCTTTTTAAGAAACGTTTTTTTTTTTTTTTTTCTTTATTATTGATAGGCTCGCGTTTGACCACTATCTCACCTGATGGTAAGTGATGATGTGGCCGACGATGGAGCACGCTTGCCTAGAAGTAACCTATTCACTCTCGACTTAAAGACCCCTAGGTGGTAGCTATCAGGAAACACAGACTCCGGCAGGGAATTCCACTCTTTAGCTGTACGCATAATGAATGTGTTTCCAAAACGCTTTGTACGAATGGGTGGGATATCCACCATGTACCGATGGCGCAACGCCGTACGTCTAGTGGTCCGATGATGGAACGGACTTGGCGGAATTAAATTGTGCAATTCCAACGCACACTCACCGAAGTGTAATCGATAGAAAACCGCCAGGCCAGCAACTCGGCGTCGATGCTCAAGGCTTTGGAGCATTGAGTCAACAAGCGCATCATCACCGATGATCCTCTTGGCTCGCCTCTCAATCGACTCCAGAGCATCAAGCTGATACTTGGCAGACCCATCCCAAAGATGAGAGCAGTACTCCATACACGATCGAACTTGCGCTTGGTACAGGTTGAGCAGCTGTTCCGGTGTGAAGTACCGCCTCACCTTAGCTAAGATCCCCAGTTTTTTGGCAGCCTGTTGTGCTTTTGCCTCAATGTAAGAGCCGAAATTGAGGGTAGATGATAACGTTACCCCAAGAAGCTCAAGGCCGTCGGTTATCGGCACGGTCACACCCCGGAATATAGGAGCCGGGTAAAATTGGCTTCGTTTGGCGGAAAAAAGACACGCCTGGGTTTTAGCAGCATTGAACCTGACCAGGTTGGCATCGCCCCAATCGGATACTGCCTCCAAGGACAAGTTCAAGCGCTCAACCATAGCTTCCCTCAAAGACTGGATCTGTGACCCACTAGTACGTGCATCGGACACGTAACTCTCAGCAACAGTGCTATCGTCTGCATACCCAAAGGTACCGGGTTTAAGTAGGTCGTTTATGTGCAGCAAGAACAGTGTTGCAGAGAGCACCGACCCCTGAGGGACCCCGGCATTAATATCCATTTGCCCGGACGAGCAGCCATCAATAACTACTCGGATGGATCGCCCCCTCAAGAAGTCTGCGATCCAGTTACACAGACCAGCGGGCAAACCGAAGGAAGGAAGCTTAGCAATAAGGCTATCATGCCAGACCCTGTCGAAAGCCTTCGAGATATCAAGGGAGACTGCAAGTGCTTCCCCATGCTTCTCGATGGCCTCGCTCCAGATGTGAATGGCATACGCTAGAAGATCCCCAGTTGACCGATTTCGGCGAAAACCGTATTGACGATCACTGAGGATGTCATTAGCTTCCAGGTATGCCAGGAGCTTATTATTGACCACTCGTTCCATACACTTACAGAGTATGGACGTCACCGAGATAGGTCTGTAATTAGCAGGGTCAGCCCTACTGCCCTTTTTGGGCACGGGTTGCACATTAGCTTGCTTCCAAGCCATCGGCACTTTTCCCGCCTCAAACGAAAGACGATATAGGCGTGTCAAGATCGGAGACAGTTTAGGCGCACAAGTTTTTAAAACAATTGCCGGTATCCCATCGGGACCGCTGGCTTTGTTCACGTCAAGGTTACGCAGCACCCTACGGACGTCCTTCTGATAGATGCGAATGTCTGCCATAGTCGTCTCGCATCGCTCAGGAAAGGCAGGGGGCTGCGCGTTACCAGAATCAAGACGTGAAGATTCCACAAAGAGAGAGGCAAATAGATTAGCCTTCTCTTCAGCGGAATGGGCCAGCGACCCATCGGGTTTCAGCAGTGGTGGTAGTGAGGGACGACAGAAGTTCGATTCAACAGATTTAGCCAGGGACCAAAACGCTTTACTCCCTGCAGGGTACGAAGCAAGTTTGTTCCCAATACGGCTAATGTGGTCAAACCGAGACCTCCGCATCACCTTCTTGCAGGATTTGGCAGCCCTATTATAGGCTCTATTCTTTTGACTCATGTCACTCGCCTTACGCATACGGGCGTCGACCCATGCTCGGTATGCCGCATGTTTTAGTGCTTCAGCGCGATTACATTCGGCGCCAAACCAAGGTCGAGCTTTGTCAGACATTGTTACATCTGAGAATGGAATGTAATATTCCATCCTCTGACGCAACACAGCCGTCACTGCGTCGGCGCACAACGAAGGATCAGCAGAAGAGAAGCAAGTAGGCTGCCAAGGATAGCATGCGAAGAAAGATCGCATACCATCCCAATCTGCTGACTTGTATCGCCAAACCCGCCGGGTGCCTCTTGGGCTGGAATCGGGCGGGGAATAGACAGATACAGATTTCACAAGACAATGATCGGAACTACCTATTGGTGAAGATACCGACACTGAGTATCGGTCCGGATCAGCAGTCAGTAGTAGTAAACGTAGTTCACACATACCGATTTTAATAAAAAAATTAAAAATCCTACTCATTTTATTATTGATTCGGGTCGACAATCACTAACATAATTACCTCCTGAAATATTTTGCATCTTCAAAACGACACCTTGTATATCTCTTGGATAAAGTATACTAAGAATTAATTTAACACGATAGCGTAAATTACGTTTTTTAAATCTATTTTTTTAACAAACACTAACTGCATCACGATCATTTAAATCCTAAATGTTGCGATATTATAAAAATAATAGTCATGTGTATGTAAATAAACAAATTTTGTAAATGTTTTTTTTTTTTAATTATTATTATTTACAAGGGGTCGTTCATAAAACTTAACAAAGGCCTGGCATGACGCGGACCAGTCGACAGTTTTTCGAATGAGATCAAGACTAAGGCCAGCTGTGCGCACCATTACGAGGCAGCATGAATAAACTGACGCGTCAATGGTGCTCGGACACTTTAGTGTGCTTGGTTCACCTGATTACTGCTTGTAATATCGCGTTTTTGTAACGTAAGTAATTAACAGGTGGTCTGTGTCTGAAGGCCTCAAGGCTTTCGATACAGATAAAAAATCGACTAGCGTTGTGGCTGGACATAGCGGAAAATATGGTAAATACAAAACTGGCTAGTCCCATCCAACCCCTGAGGTTTTTATTATTATCCGTTATCAATTCTCGATATTATTAACCCGTTGTATGTCCGAAACGTGGATCCATGCGGGACACAATAACTTTTAATTGTGTCTCTAATTACGGCATACGAAAGGTTAAGGAAATACCAAATTAAATTAAGGAAAAAGTTGGTTTGTATAGTCTGTGTGCAGTACACAAACTTAGTACTTACCTATACTTAGTAGTGTGACTGTCTGTCATTAATTCCAAATTAATAACAAAATATTATATTTATCTTTGAACACCACGTCTGGTGACATGGGCCACTTAGACCCTCATAAATTGCCCTTTTAATGTGAAAGGAACAATTACAAAAAAGGGAAATATTTTAGCACAATTGTAAAGAAAGGACCAAAAAACCCAACATGTGTGAGCAAGTCGTGAGAACGAAGCGACCGAAACTATACAGAAACAAAGCAATAATAAGTAATTGGCAAGCGATACTGAGCCTTAAGGCGAGAGGAGGCACGGGGTTGACTCTGCAGGATAGGGGACTTAGCGTCAGGGCCGAGTAGGGAATACACGTCTAAAGACACTTGGATTCAGGGCCCGAGAAAGGACACACGTTCAGCTAAGCCATCTGACTCGGTATATTGTAGAGCAACGTCCCGTTGTAATTCTTAGGAGTGCCTGTATTGTGATATGATACAGTATTAGATATTATAGGTGGACTGAGTCTAGTTTAGGCTTGTCAAATATTTGATTGGGATCTAGTGAGTAGTGTGTAAGTAAGCGAGTGAATCTCAGCGGCTGTGTTGAAGACTGGATGAGTGAGTGTTGTCTGCTTTATCCTTCCCTATTCAACTCTATGACAAGGTAACCTAAGCTTGCGGTTGGTGTTAGGGAGTCGGAGAAGCCCTTCCTTTGGAGTGAAGACTTTCCTTCGAGTGGACTTGACACTTCCCGCCATACTTGGCGCAACCATGACTGAAACACTGCCAATTGAAGGTTGAACCGAATAACTATTCGTTACATCCTAAGGCCAGTTTGAGATATACGGAGATCACAAACCACCAAACGTTAGCGATGGCTACCTCCCCTTAGAACTGACTGACAGTAGAATATTTTACATTGTTCTTGATATGCGCACACTTCCATAGAGATTGGGGTAGTCACCGCCAAGTATCCTAGGTAAACATTGGTAGTCGTTCTAAGGAACGCTAGGGATTTTTTTTTTTTTCGGTGGTAAAAATCATCTTATAACAACCCCCGCTCTTGGGCGGAGCGGGAGATAGTGTCAGACTCTTACTGACTAAAAAACCCATCCCGTTCCTTCAAGCCTTCATACCGGGGCTCGAGCGCCCTTTCGGATAACCCTGGCCCCAGTAGGCTTCGACCCGGCTGGGCCCCTGCTGTTGCTGACAACTCCTTGAGGCGCGCGGGAACAGCGCGCGCCGTCGACGACTTGGGCTTGGTCCGGACTGTTACCGGACGGCCGGACAGCGAGCTACCCATTGCTCACTGTCCGCAAGCCCGCGCCTACGGTGGCTGGAAATCGGGATCGGAATCCGCCGTTGCCTGATGCGGTCGGCCTCCTCCTTAGCGAGCATTACTGCTTCGCAGAAGTCGGCGATCGCCTGCCACTCCTCCTCGCTCCGGACCATGGCCTCGACCAAGGCCCGGCGCGAGAGGTTTTTGGGTTTTTTTGGTCCTTTCTTTACAATTGTGCTAAAATATTTCCCTTTTTTGTAATTGTTCCTTTCACATTAAAAGGACAATTTATGAGGGTTTAAGTGGCCCATGTCACCAGACGTGGTGTTCAAAGACAAATATAATATTTTGTTATTAATTTGGAATTAGTGACAGACAGTCACAATGTCATGTTGTTCACTCAGTGACCATGTAAAACGAGGAATACGAGGTTGAAAAATACAGGATGCTTGGTTGGCTCGTATAAAAACGGAATAGGTATTTATTTCTGAATGAATCTTGGCATAAACTGTGATATAATTGTCCTGACAGAATGTTGGTTGTCCAACCAAACACTCAATTTGCCACCCCTAGATGGCTATTCTGCCCACAAAACCAATAAACAAATTAACCAAAATGATGGCTTAGTAGTATATATCAAGGAAAATCTGAAAGCAACCGTAGAGGAACCAACTTTTCAGGATAGTAACTGCCTAATCATTACAATTAGTTCCGATATATTAGTAATGGCTGTTTACAGACCTCCTTCTCAAGATATTGACCGATTTTTAGACTCTCTTAACACACTTCTGGAAAAGTATTGTAATTACCAAAATATTATACTACTAGGTGACATAAATATTAACATTGCTTCCGGGAAAATGGATAATCATGCACATAATTACTTAAACATCTGCTCATATCACGGACTGTTACCAGCTCATCATCACCCCACGCATCAAAGTGGGTCATGCTTAGATCATATTATTCTGAAAACGAATAAACGATCCACAACATTCATAACTAATTCTTCGCTAACAGATCATAATGCAATTTTACTAACATTAGAATTATCATTACCTAGGAAAGACTGCATGCGCAGCTATACCAAAGTCAATATGACAAAACTTGAAACTGACATACGCAGCATAAATTTTGACCCAGTTTACAACTCATGTGACGCAAATACTTCTCTAAGCTACTTTATAGGCTCATTGCAACATGCAATAACTAAAAATACATTCACTATAAAAATGCCTAGAAAATATAATAACGTCAAACCCTGGATTACACCGGGTCTCGTCCGTTGTATAAGACATAGAGACAAATTGCACTTAAAATCTAAACTTGCACCTGACAACGAGATACTTAGAATAACATATAAAAGGTACAGGAACTTTTGTAACAACCTTCTGAAGAAAATAAAAATCCAGCATGATAAACATGAGTTGCAAACTGCAGGGAAAAATAGTAAACTAGTCTGGAAGTTTATAAGAAAAAATACTTATAGTGTAAAAAATTCCGACCCTCCACTTGAACTACTATCAACAGATATTAGCCCATCTAAAGCTGCAGACAAAGTAAATGAATTTTTTGTCAATATTGGTAAAAATTTGGCTGAGAAAACACCTGGATCTAGAACTCTCCCGTGCCAAAACCAGTCAAATGTATCAATAAATCCAGTTAATTCATTTGTTTTGTTAAATACTGACGTAAATGAAGTTTTAGGAATAATTTCAGGGTTGAAAGATGACTGTGCTGTCGGGTGGGACGAAATACCAAATAGGATCCTTAAGAAATTTAAATACCTTATTGTTCAACCTTTGACACATATCTTTCAGTTATGTCTGTCAAATGGAGTTTTTCCTAGCCTACTTAAAAAAGCATTGGTCACTCCTGTATTTAAATCTGGAGACAAGAACTGCGTAAATAACTACAGACCCATCGCAGTCTTAACAGGCCTCTCAAAAGTTTTGGAACGAATTATAAATAATAGGTTAATAAAATATCTGGAGGACAATCAGTTACTTTCAGATTGTCAATTTGGTTTCAGACCAAAAAGATCAACTTGCCAAGCTGTACACAGACTGACTAATTATGTTACTACTAATCTGGATAAGGGCTTGCATTGTATGGGAATTTTCCTGGATATTGCCAAGGCGTTCGATACTATTTCTTGTTTTAAACTATTGCACAAGCTTGAGACACTCGGGATTAGAGGAACCCAACTCCAACTTTTTTCAGATTATCTTAACAATCGTTATCAGTGTGTAAAACTCGGTCAGTATAAAAGCTCAGAGCTTAAAAATAGCTGTTTTGGCATTCCTCAAGGAAGTATTTTGGGGCCAACGTTGTTTTTAATATACATTAATGAACTGTGCAACCTGAAATTACCAGATGCTGTCATAATGTCTTACGCAGATGACACAGCCCTATTGTTCTCAGCTAAATCCCGAGAGGAGGTCTATAAATATGCTCAGAATGGTTTTGATATTGTATCTAATTGGCTTGGTTTAAATTCACTAACATTAAATGCAGATAAAACCAAATATATTTTATTTAGAATGAGAAGCATTAATATACCTCTTACTAACCTTAACATTTACGCTCATAATTGCACGACAGACGCTAACGCTGCATGTTCGTGTCCTACTTTAGCTAAAACCGATCATATGAAGTATTTAGGAATCACGATTGACGCAAATCTGAATTTCCGTAAACATATTGATTTGCTATGCACACGAGTACGTAAATTAATATATATCTTTAAGAATTTACGCTACATTGCAGACTTTAAATTAATTAAACAGGTATATTTAGCTTTGTGCCAATCTGTTCTTACCTACTGCATAACCGCATGGGGTGGTGCTGCAAAAACAATTCTGCTTCCTTTAGAACGCGCTCAAAGAGCAATTCTAAAGGTAGCCACTTTTAGACCATTTAGATTTCCTACACATCAGCTTTATATTGCGTGTGAGGTACTAACAGTGCGCCAGTTATTTATACTGCACATCGTATTACATCAGCATGTTGAAGTCGCTTACAAGCCCATACCCTCGGACAAGAGAAGGAAAGATTTGGTTTTCATAAAACCTCGTACTAGACATGCTTTTGTAAGCCGTTTTTATGTCTATTTAGGACCTGTCTTATATAATAAGCTCAATAGGATACTTGATATTTATAGTGTTAGTTATAAACATTGTAGTCATAAGTTACGCGAATATTTGGGAAAACTTGACTACACAGACACAGAAAAACTTCTTGAATTAATTCAATAATTTTATAGATATGTAATTGGTAACTATTGTCTTTTATAAAACTGTACTTTTTTTTATCTATTTTTTTATTATCATGATATTCATTAGTATTAAGAAAATGTGAACCATAAAATACTGATCGCTTAGTCTGGTGATGGCCTGAAACACAGGTTTTTATTAACCTAGTTCAGGCAAGTCGCTACAAGCTTTAATAGCAGTACTAACATATTATAACAATAGGTTATTATTAACATGAGTGAATTAAACTAGTTTTGTAAAATTAGGTAACTAAGCTAATCTTCTTAGAACTTATATAGTACTACTAAGTATTCTTAAGTTTATCTTATGTATTTTCTTTGTACAAGTACTGAAATAAATTTATTATTATTTATTATTATTTATTATTTATTATATTTTATGTTCCAATGAATACATAATGTAAAACAATTATTGAAAAGTTGTACCCTGCTTGTGTAACTGGCGTGCAGGAGTAAGAAACCAGTTACGCTTTGCTTAGCAGTCTCACTGTAGCCGTCGCCGCTGCTGATGGACGCTCTGACTTGGGGGCGCCCTGACCCCCTTGCCCCCCCCCCTCCTGTCCACTAAGTAACGAGGAGGTTCAGCCCAGTTTCCATAGAACTGATGGCGTGTGGACATCGTATTTAGGAACTAGGCGTTTCTATTAGATTTGACTGGTCTAGATTTTACCTAGTCTTCTTTATCGTTTGTCAATAGTTTCAGATGCCAATCGAACAACATCTCATCTCGGTTGCCGTTCTTTGTGACATTGAGAAAAAGTTTCGCTAGTCAGGGTCATTTTGACTCAAGCCAGGGATTTCAGAATTATTATGTACATCGCTTAAAATGCGACAGCCATCACGCAGTGTTTTGATCGCTTCGATCTTGTGATCACTGGGTTAATAATGTCAACGTATTGCTAGTACCTGCAACCAATTGTTGTTGAGATAACCTGATTTTGGCGCTTGAAGTAAATAATGGTAATTTACTGGCTATGAAATACTGTTTCAATATTTTGCCTCTTATTTTATTAACCATTCTCGTTTTGAGTAATGGTATCCAATTTTAGGTTAAATTATAAGGTAATTTTTGGCCTCATAAAGGTCCATCATCAACTGATGATGTACCAGATGTACAGTGCGCTCTAAGCGAGCCAGTTGGCTCGCTTAGAGCGCACTGTACATCTGGATCCAATAAAGAATCAGGGTGCGCCGACAGCGATGCCAGTGGTAACGACTTCAAATCTTGCTGTTGTTTGTTGTTCAATGCTTGCTGTGAGTCGACGATTCCAGCTAAATGTCAGGCCGAGGTCTATCGGGGTCAGGTATAACGACAGCGTCTTCAGCCCCAAGACCAGATACCGGCTCAGTTTCCATCGGTGGTTCGGATAGATCCCACATCACCGATTCATCTTCTAAAAAAAAGACTAATAAACTTATGGTAACTCTAGAAGGTACTTACGTTAAAATGTAACAGTTCTAAATTCGAATCTATTATCAATTTATTTGTAACGCCTCGTTCACTATGGAATCTATGGCGGGTAGAATATTTGCCGCGTTCAAATTTGAATTTATGGCAAATTACCAGTATCAAGGCTGTCACTTGGACCAGTACTTGTACGGTAGGGATTAATAAAAGAAAGAATGGGGAGCAAAGCGATAGGCCTATAGTTTTTCGGATCTGTTTTAGAGCCTTTTTTATGCCGTGGGACAATTTTTGCTATTTTTAACTGTTCCGGAAAAATACCTTCTGAAATGCACTTATTGAAAAAAGTTGCCAAAGGTTCAGCTAATATATCTACATTTTCTTTAACCACTGCTATTGGAATATCGTCATAGCCACAAAATTTCTTATTTTTCATACTATTAACATAGTCTAAGCGGAGTGGAGGAGCTAAAACAAATAAAAGATTGCGAAACATCGAAAGTGGCATGGAATAAATTTACCAGAGCATAGCTCCTGCGTGATTACGATGGTCCGACACATTTTTAGGGCGTAGTCAACTAGAAACCCTTATAGTTTCGCCATGTCTGTCTATCTGTCCTCGCTTAATCTCTGTGACCGTTAGCACTGGAAAGCAGAAATTTGGTACCAATATGTATATCAATTACGCCGACAAAATGGTAAAATAAAAATTGGATAAAAATATTATATTAGGGTAGCCCCCCTATATGTAAAGTGGAAAGTATTTTTTTTTTCAATTTCAACCCTAACTTGTGATATTTTGGATTTTTTTTTGAATTGTTGGATAGGGGTTTACCACAATCATTTTTGATAATGTCAATAATTTCGGAAATAATCGCTCCAAAAGTAAAAAACAATGTGTGTCCCCCAACTTTTGAACCATAAGTTTAAAAATTATGAAAAAAATCTGAAAAGTAGAATTTTATAAGGACTTTCTAGGAAAATCATTTTGAACTTGATGGAAAGAACAGTTTTTGTACAAAAAAGACAAAAAGGTTGTACAAAATAATTTCTGGACTAAGTTTGTAGTCTAATCGTATTTGCAAGCATTTTTTTTAACTTCGTTTACATATTTTATTATCCTGAACGTATCTTCTTTCAAACAAAAAAAGAATTATTAAAATCGGTTCTCGCAATCCAAAATTACCACCGAAAACTTCTTCTGGTACCTATGTATTAATTAGTAACCCAATTCCCCGAGAGATGGCGCTGTACTTTGGGCGCTGTTAGGATTTTTCCTGAGTTGATGGGGTCGGGTATTATCGAATTGTTCGGATGGTCTCTCCTTGGCATTGGCGGTATTATCATAGAACTACATAAAACTTCTATCAGGAACATGCTAAGGCAATTTAGAACAAAACTAAAATTCATCACGCCATCTATCGTCAATGTTAAGATTTTCCGTGCTTTCATGACGTATCGTGGTAAAAAACCGTTGCTTTTTAAATATATTCCTAATTTTACGAGTGCACAATCGCTAAAATTTGTACTACTTGATAAGTTGAAGTAACAGCGTTTTAATTGAAATGGAACGCTGTTACTTCTATACTAGTGCAATAATCAAGCCCATTTTTTAAACATTCGCTGCCTCCATTGTCTGTACTTTTATGCAATCAAGAACTACTTTTAGTTAAAAAGGCTTCAATTACATGAAAATGCAATAGTATAAAAGAGAGAACTAACTGTAAAGGGGGCGGCGTGGGCAGCGGTTTGTCGAAGCCGTCCTTGCCTAGTAGCCAGTAGGTGTGCATGGCACCCTTGCCCTTGATCTGCGTGAGGCCGCGCGAGCGCAGCCGGTAGCCGCCAGCCGCCGACAGGCGATCCGCCGTCGCGGCCGACACCTGGATGCGCCACGCTGCACCCGTGGACTCCATGCGCGACGCGGTGTTTACGGTGTCACCGAACAGGCAGTAGCGTGGCATAGTGAGGCCCACCACGGCGGCGCACACAGGTCCCGTATGCAGACCGATGCGCAGGTGCAGCGGTGTGTCAGGCAGATGGCGTAGGCGGAAGCGGCCCGCAAGGTGTAGCAAGTGCAGCGCCATGGTGGCCACGGCTTCGGCGTGATCGCGCGTGCGTACCGGTAGCCCGCCCACCACCATGTAGGCGTCACCGATAGTCTCCACCTTGTAGACCCGGTACTGTTCGATGGCAGCATCGAAGGTGGTATACAAGTCGTTGAGTAGGTCCACCACCTGCACGGGCGTTGAGCGTGCCGCCAGCGCCGTGAAACCCACGATGTCACTGAAGTAGATAGATACTTCGGAGAATTCCTCAGGCTCCACGCGCGATCCCAGCATCAACCGCTCCGCCACCGACCTGCCGCGCACACAACATACAACTACATTAAATAATACGTGTACTTAAATAAATAATGTACGTGCTTATGACAGAAAATACTGAGTTTGAATATAAAAATCTTTTTCATCCCACCATCTCGGAATAATAGATTTTGTGATTATGGGATAAAGCAGTGTCTTTAAGTCGCGGGCGGCATGTTGAATTCCGAACGAAACGAAGGTTGCTGATTTTAATCCCGAACGTTAGTGAGAGATTTATATGATTAAGTCCCGAGCACTGCGAGGGAGTTAATAAAGAAACCTGAATGAAGTGAGGAATTCAAGCCGCCCAAGACAAAGACATCTTTATCCCCGTGTTGCATACTCTACTTTTTACATCATCTGTAAGATAACTTAAAGACAATTTAGTCGTCCAAATCATGTAATAGAGAAATATAAGTATTATAGGTATATTTACAAGTACATCAAAGAAACATAATTACTATGCCAAGATTCTATCGTTTCAATTTTCTATAACGCTCTCGTCAGTAAGCACATTTTATACTTTTTTTTTTTTATTGGTCATTTATAATTTTGAGTCAACTTGTTCGATGCACGTATTATATACATTTTTCATCCCCCCATCTCGGAAAGAGTATTTTTGCTCTTCGATATCTGAGAGCAAAATCCGTTTTTATTCTATAAAGAAATAGGTAACGTAAAAACATGGCCGGATCCTGCCCAAAAAATCAATTATATGGTACATTAATTATTTATTATATGAAAATTACTTCTAAAATAAATAAAAATAAGTCGCAACAATCACATTTTTCTGGGAGTGGCGAGAAAGAATCCAAAAATATAAGTATGTTAATTGTTTTTTAAATCGTTTTGTTTCATAGCATGGAGGATGAGGCTAAATCGATCGGTAAGTCCCCTCTTTGAGGCGTGGCTGGAAAGACCTCACGGCGTCCTTACCTTCCGCATGACGCAGGTACTCACCGGACATGGTTCGTTCGGGAGTTTCCTGCACTCGATTCATGCGGAAGTGACGCCCGGGTGTCGCCACTGTGCGGAACGCCCGGAGGACACGGTGGAGCACACAGTTGAGGTGTGCCCTGCTTGGGCGGAGCATCGCCGTGCCCTCGTGGGGGCGATCGGCGGCGGAGACCTCTCGGCCGGGCCTTGGTTGAGGCCATGGTCCGGAACGAGGAGGATTGGCAGGCGGTCGCCGACTTCTGCGAAGCAGTAATGCTCGCAAAGGAGGAGGCCGAACGCATCAGGCAACGGCGTTATCGCCGCCGCCGTCGCCGGGATTCTGATCCCGATTTCCGGCCAACGTAGACGCGGGCTTGCGGACAGTGAGCAATGGGTAGACCTTTGGAGGTATGCGGAACAGAGAGTAAAGTCCCACACACCTCCGTTGATGCAGGATTTGGTATTTTCTTTGTAGTTCTTATGTGGCGCCATAGATGTCGCTACAGACCAAACCCAAGTCGTCGACGGCGCGCACTGTTCCCGCGCGCCTCAAGGAGTTGTTAGCAACAGCAGGAACCCAGCCGGGTCGACCTGGCCTACTGGGGCCAGGGTTATCCGAAAGGGCGCTCGAGCCCTGGTATGAAGGCTAGAAGGAACGGAGTGGGTCTTATTAGTCAGTAAGAGTCTGACACTATCTCCTGCTCCGCCCAAGGGCGGAGGATGTCAATGCATGATTTTTCGCACCATAAAAAAAAAAGTTGGTCTGGTAGAAATTGCCCTGTGCAATAAGACCGCCTATTGTACGCTTATTTTAGTAAGTTAGGGTGTGCAATAAAGATATATAATAATAACTAGCTGATCCGGCAAACGTTGTTTTGCAGGTATGAAAAATAGATGTTGGCTGATTCTCAGACCTACTCAATATGCTCACAAAATTTCATGAGAATTGGTCAAGCCGTTTCGGAGGAGTACGGGAACGAACATTGTGACACGAGAATTTTATATATAAAACTAGCTGACCCGGCAAACGTTGTTTTTCCATATAAATAATTTTTAAGTTATTTCTTAGTCTAGGGGTATGAAAAATAGATGTTGGCCGATTCTCAGACCTACTCAATATGCTCACAAAATTTCATGAGAATCGGTCAAGCCGTTTCGGAGGAGTACGGGAACGAACATTGTGACACGAGAATTTTATATATAAAACTAGCTGACCCGGCAAACGTTGTTTTTCCATATAAATAATTTTTAAGTTATTTCTTAGTCTAAGGGTATGAAAAATAGATGTTGGCCGATTCTCAGACCTACTCAATATGCTCACAAAATTTCATCAAAATCGGTCAAGCTTTTTTTTTTCGATGGGAAAAATCATCTTATGACAACCCCCGCTCTTGGGCGGAGCGGGAGATAGTGTCAGACTCTTACTGACTAAAAAACCCATCCCGCTCCTTCAAGCCTTCATACCGGGGTTCGAGCGCCCTTTCGGATAACCCTGGCCCCAGTAGGCTTCGACCCGGCTGGGTCCCTGCTGTTGCTGACAACTCCTTGAGGCGCGCGGGAACAGCGCACGCCGTCGACGACTTGGGCTTGGTCCGGACAGTTACCGGACGGCCGGACAGCGAGCTACCCATTGCTCACTGTCCGCAAGCCCGCGCCTACGGTGGCTGGAAATCGGGATCGGAATCCCGGCGGCGGCGAGAGCGCCGTTGCCTGATGCGGTCGGCCTCCTCCTTAGCGAGCATTACTGCTTCGCAGAAGTCAGCGACCGCCTGCCACTCCTCCTCGCTCCGGACCATGGCCTCGACCAAGGCCCGGCGCGAGAGGTCTCCGCCGCCGATCACCCCCACGAGGGCACGGCGATGCTCCACCCAAGCAGGGCACACCGTGATTGTGTGCTCCACCGTGTCCTCCGGGCGTTCCGCACAGTGGCGGAACAGGAACCTCCCGAACTTGCCATTTCCGGTGAGGACCTGTGTCATGCGAAAGGTAAGGACGCCGTGAGGTCTTTCCAGCCACGCCTCAAAGAGGGGACTTATCGCCATTTTAGAGGTAGGCGGAACAGAGAGTAAAGTCCCGCAAACCTCCGTTGAAAATGGAGGATCCTCCGACCAGACAGGTGTTATGGTCTGGTCAGGTGTGATAGATGATTTTAGGCTGCCGTATATGTTCAAATCGCGCGGAGAACTTTGATTGCGCGATGCAGGATTTCGTATTTTCTTTGTAGTTCTTATGTGGCGCCATAGATGTCGCTACATCACTCCCCTCCGGAGATCGGAGATCGATGGTTCTTGATGCGTACCAGGCTAGCGTAGGTTGGTTCCAGTGGGTCGGAACCGATGCCGCATAGTTCTCGGTGAGTCGGAACTGTCTGCGGTGATGCCCCAGTGAGTCGGGGTGTTGCTATCCCAGTGAGTCGGGATAATGCCCCAGTGAGCCGGGGTGATGATGTCCCAGTGAGTCGGGAGTCGGGATGATGCCCCAGTGAGTCGGGGTGATGCTGTCCCAGTGAGTCGGGACGATGCTGCAGGCTCCAGTGAGTAGGAGTAGTGCTGCTGGCTCCAGTGAGTCGGAGCGGTGCTTGTGCGACGTAGGGCTTGACTGTTGGTGTCGACCAGGAGAGGTTCTTCATGGCTCTTCATGTGACTGGCCGAAGGTGCGGTGTGCCTTGCCAAGGTCGCTGATGAGGCTGAAGGTGATGACCAGGTATGACCAGGTAGGCATGCTGGTGGTCAGGATACCCTCTATAGCCGTGGGTGCTGGCTGTATGGCTCGCTGCTCGAAAGCTTGAGGAAGTGATGAAGACGTCACGAAGTATGTAGTAGCTGCACGAAGGCTGCGCTGATGTTCTTTGTCGAGGGTCACCAGTTTGGAGGTATGCGGAACAGAGAGTAAAGTCCCACACACCTCCGTAGAAAAGGGAGGATCCTCCGACCAGACAGGTGTTATGGTCTGGTGGGCGACTGCCCGATAGATGATTTCGGGTTGTCGTATATGTTCAAATCGCGCGGAGAACTTTGATTGCGCGATACAGGATTTCGTACTTTCTTCGTAGTTCTTATGTGGCGCCATAGATGTCGCTACATCACTCCCCTCCGGAGATCGGAGATCGATGGTTCTTAATGCGCGCCAACGGTTGAGCTCCAACAGATCGCAGTCCAGCTACAGCAGGTTCCCCAGGTGCTGGTATCATCAGTGTTTCGGGGACCGGGCGAGGAAGTGCCAGAAGCCGTGCGACTACCCTACATCGGGAAATGTGAGGGACAGTCAGTGATGGCGACCGCTGATTGTCCGAGTGCCGGTCGCTTATTTATTACCGACCAAAGGTCAAAAATGCAGTTTTTGGTCGACACCGGGAGCGACCTCTGTGTTTACCCTCGTTCGGCATTAACAAGGCGACCACAAAAAACTAATTACCAGTTGTGTGAGGCTAACGGAACACCTATTAACACGTATGGTTACGTAAATTTAAATTTAAACCTAGGGTTACGCCGCGACTTCGCTTGGCGATTTATTGTCGCCGATGTAACAAAGGCGATAATAGGCGTGGATTTTCTGTCATTTTATAATATTATTGTTGATTGCAGGAACCAGCACCTTATCGATAACTATACAAGCCTTGCGACCCCGGCTTCACCTACACGTTCGTCAGATATTATTTCATCGGTTAAGGTAATTATTGGTGACACCACATACCATAACATACTACGGGAATACCCTGACATTACTCGACCACACGGCACACACCGCACATCAGCACACAACACAGTCCACCACATACAGACTACACCTGGACCTCCAGTTTCATGCACACCACGCCGCCTGGCTCCAGACAAATTAAAGATAGCCAAAGAGGAGTTTGAAGCAATGCTGAAGGACGGTACAGCCAGACCTTCAAGTTCAACATGGGCATCGCCATTACATCTGGCCCCAAAGAAAAATAACGGTCCCCGAAACACTGATGATACCAGCACCTGGGGAACCTGCTGTAGCTGGACTGCGATCTGTTGGAGCTCGACCGTTAGCGCGCACGGGAACGGGAACGTGACTGTCCTCTGGGACGAGATAGCCGTTCCACCTTCTCCGCCAGCTTCTCTACCTGCTTGGTTAGGGCGGCTATCTCGGGACTGACGCTGCTGCTCGGGGTGCTCGACGATGCGGTGGTGGTGATGGCAGCCGTTGATGCTGCCTGCGTGCCGACGACGTCGTGTATCTGGTCTGCCAGCTCGGCTAGCTCGCTCAGGCTACGCTTAGATTGGGACGCTATGATCGCTTGTGTTCCTGGGGGTAAGCGGCTGGTCCATATTGTCCTCAAGAACTCCTCCGGGACACCTGGGCCGGCGAGATTGAGGAGGTGACGGTAGAATTGCGAGGGCTTCCGGTCGCCTAGCTCTTCGTGCATGAGAAGTTGTTTTATTTTCTTCTCGCGCGATGCCGAAAGTCGCTTTATGAGCTCGTCCTTCAACTTCTCATATTTACCGGTAGCTGGTGGGTGCTCGATGACGTCCTCGACTTCGGAAGCATAGTGCGTCTCCAAGTTACCGGTGACGTAGTGGAACTTGGTTTCATCGGACTTGATGTTGGCCAGGAAAAATTGTGCTTCCATCTGGCTGAACCATAGTCCCGGTTTCGCCGGGTAAAACGGGGGTACACACACACCCACCCGAAAAGTTTCCGCTGTCGCGGCCGACTCGCTGATATCTTGAGCCGCTTTGTTCTCTACCATCCTGGTGCTCTTGAGCGGGGTCATCAATTTAGAGGTAGGCGGAACAGAGAGTAAAGTCCCGCAAACCTCCGTTGAAAAGGGAGGATCCTCCGACCAGACAGGTGTTATGGTCTGGTGGGCTACTGCCCGATAGATGATTTTGGGCTGCCGTATATGTTCAAATCGCGCGGTTTTCAAACTTTGATTGCGCGATGCAGGATTTCGTATTTTCTTTGTAGTTCTTATGTGGCGCCATAGATGTCGCTACACCATAATTGTGGCGTGCCCATGACGGGGTTGCGATAGTCGCTGACGCCATTCCACCATGAGATCCCGCCGGAGCTATGTCCGCCATGCCGCGACCTGTCGCGGCAGAGGACTTTGACCCCGGCGTTGCATCTCCACGCGCATGTCGTGCATGTGTGCAAGGACTGTTGCCTCCAGATCCCACGGTGGTAGGCCAGCCAGAAGGCTCGCCGCTTCGCGGGAAATCGTGCGGTATCCCCGCACCATCCGAATTGCCATGACCCTCTGGCAGGCGTTTAGTATGGCCGCCGGAAAAAAAATCGGTCAAGCCGTTTCGGAGGAGTATGGCAACGAAAACTGTGACACGAGAATTTTATATATTAGATAATAAACTGTATGTGTCAGTCTTGCGTTGCGTCGTTCTTACAACTTATTACTGTTTTGTGTTTTCGTAACCATATTTGATTTTTAAACTAGGCTCCATGCTATCCCTTATCGGACTTTCCTATACGCTTTTAATATTTATATTCTGCTGTGCATATTGGATTGGTTTGTTTACGATTTGGATTCTGACACTCACGAAGTCAATGTGCCTGAACTGAACTGTGGCCTCCAATCGAATATATACACCCTTAAATTTTGATCGTTTTAATCCCGTGGAAAGTCGATCCGGTACATGAAACACTATCGATTTGTAAAGACAAAATTAAAAAAATAAAGTGCCTTAAGAAAACGTCAGCTGAGCGAGTTCAATGACCCTGCAGTTAGTAATCGGCGTTGCGTCCAAACTACCTACAGGTCATTGGACTCGCTCAGCTGATGTTTTCCTAAAGAAATTAATTTCGTACATGCGTAAATTAATACGAGTTTTGAAAAAAAGGTACTTTATTTTTTAATTGTATCTTTACAAATCGATTTTATGTACTGGATCGACCTTCCACGGTGCTTCCTTTAGCGGTGTATATTGTAAGAACTTTAACACCATAACTACAAAATACATTGGCTGTTAAACATATACAGGTTGAAGAACTACAGGAAAATGAATCTGGATTGCCTAAACTACCTTCAATTCCACCAGTTGCTAATCAAGCAAATATAACGGCATCAGCCTCATTCCTTGTTATCATATCTTCAAAGCTATCTAGTTCTTCTTATCGAGATTTAAGAGAGGATGAAAACATTCAATGTGTTTATTCTGAGTAATTATTATAGTGGTGATGTGTTAAAATATTAAGAAATAAAAATATTCAAGCAAATGTCTGTACTAACTTATTTAAATGACTAAATAAAAATTCAAGTGTTATGTTTTTAGTTTATTATTGCATGTCCAATTGTATATTTTTTGCTAATTGGCCTGAATATCCAAAAAATATCTGTTAGACGACGAGCTCTTCTTCGATATTGCGGCTTGTTAATGTCGATGTTTGAAAGTGACTATGTATTACCAATATTTGTTCATCAATGTAAATACGTTTTACTTGGTATTTTGATTTTTGACTCATTCTTCACTAGGCTCTATGAATATTTGTATCACTGATATTATTTCGTACATTTTCATAGAATTAAAGGCGTTCTCATACTAACTTACTGTCACTGTCACGGCTATTGTAGATTATTGTTGTGTTGATGTCAATCATTGCTATTCAAAATGATAAGGCGTTTTTTTGAAATCTTATATAAAGTGTCTCTCGCTCTATCTCTGATCATAAAACTAAAACTACTGTAAAGCCGTACCATTAAGCTTTAATTCATTAAACCGCAAGCGTTCGCGCACCTGTTGTCTTTCTATTGTGTCTGTAATTTCCACGATTGAAAGGTTAATATGACGTGCAGTTTGTCTCTGTGTATGAATATTTTTAGTTTGGGCACAGCTCTACTAATTCCGGCCATGTCATTTGAATTTAGAACATCGCGTTAATTTAAAACATCATTGACCCGTTGCATGGCCGGAACGCCGGTCCACGCGGAACACAATGACTTTAATTGTGTTTCTAAGTACGGCATACGAAAGGTTAAACCTGTTTACTGCTACCTCCATGGAACTAGTCATACAATTTTTTATTTTATTTGTTAAAACCTCAGACTCAGAACCTCCTTTGTGTACTTTTTTGCATTTAGTCATTTCCTTGCTAAGGTGGGATGAAAAGTTACGTGTTGTACTCGACTGCAAAGATTTTTCACCTCGTGCTTTGATTCTATCGCAAAAGTTCAGGATTCAAATTTTTGAACCACTCGCTGCGCTCGTGATTCGAGTGCAACACGTAACTTTTCATCCTACCTCAGCGAGGAAATGACTAAAATAATGCAAAAAAAGTACACCAAGGAGGTTCTTAGTCTGAGTTTTTTACAAATTAAAAAAGTTATATGACTTATTTGGTACCGTAGAGGTAAATAGGTTTAATGATGTTTTGAATTCATAAACTTCTAAATTCAATAAACTTCTAAGTTCTAAATTCAATTTACTTTTTCTCTCTAGAGAATAAAAACGGCTTTTGCTCTCAGATATCGAAGATCAAAAATACTCTTTCCGAGATGGGGGGATGAAAAATCTCATTATTCCAGGTTCGGCCATAGGGTAGGGCGGGGCTAATAGTCCTAATCTTCACTCTAAGACCCATAAGTCTTAAAATCGAGTACTTACTGTCAACAAAAAAATGTTGTATGAAACCTTACACAATTCAGCAACGCTCAAATAGTCGGAACTGTGAATATTTATTTGATTTCCGAAAACTTTAGCAACAAATGCAAAATGGAATTCTGTACTTTTTACCCCGCACACGGGGTAAAAAGTCCTAGGTTTGGGGTAAAAAGTCCATACATCCTAATGGCTAGATAATAAGGTATTTGTGGTCAGTTATTAGGTTCAATCAAAATGCATTATTTTAAAATCAATATCTAATAATACTTCTGTTTAGTAAAATATCAATATAATCAACAAATCTTAATATTTCAGTATAATCAACATAAAATTCCAACTTGAAAACAACTAAAAAAACACGAAACGTGAATTATTTTGAGCTTTGCTTATAAACATACACAAAATCAGTCTTTTATTATAATGGCAGTAATTTCAAATCTTAATTTATAATCAGCTTAGTGTGAAATTTATACCTGTCCATAACTTCAGCTAATTTATCGAAATAGTTTTGAACGTTGGTACGGTTGAATGAAGTGGCTCTACTGAGACTCGTAGCTTCCGGTTTTCGGATAGACAAAGAAGAGTTTCTTTTTAAAAAAGCAGTCATTCAGTCTTTACCAGCCATTTTTTGCTTTTGCCAGGAATCAGGTACAGCAATTGAGAACTTAATAGCGCAATCGTATGCTAAGCGGCGCACCTCTTTAGGTCCCAGTCCATGAAACATTTGCGCAAGCATAAGCAAATAATCGCATAAGCTCTTCTCTTGATCCTTGGTAAAAACTTGTCGTGTAGGAAGGTATCCAAAACATATGTTACCTGGGTCTTTCTTCAATCGCACAATAAACCTTTTAAGAGAATTCCTGCAAATATCGTAATCTTTCGCTGCTTGACATAGTTTCTTCTCACCCTTATTGACTTCATCTGCAGCCAATTTCATAATATGTAGCGGTTTAGTCCCTCTATCTGTTCTTCTTTTATAATTACGCATCCTATAAAAGAAAAAAAAATACACTATTTATTAAACATATCACTTCAATAAAACATATGGGGACTTCGGGCCCCACGAGAGAACTTTTTACCTCTCGCGGGGCAAGAAGTCCCATCCGTGTACTTCTTGCCCCATACCTACGTCCAGTGATTTGCAAAGTTATAAAATAAAAACGGTAAACAACAAGAACATTATATTACTATGCATAACTTAAGGGTATAATAAGACTGTAATATAAACTTACCTTAATCTTTCTTTGCAGTCAATGTAGATCTATAAAAGAAATGACAACCAACTCTTTTTTTACTTTTGGGCGCGAAAAAATTCCGATTGCAGTGATACTTGCATGTGCGCTCCGCGACGACCAGGGGGGTGAAACTCCCGAAGAAACTTCAAATACAAATTTTGCCAAGAAACTAGCGACATCTTACGCCTAGAGTCAAGTTAGTTTTTAAAGTAATGCATTTGTTTTGCCAATAGGTGGCAGCAGCTACGACATATTTATACATCTAATTTAATCAAACGTGAAAAATGAAAAATAATATATTTTTAAAGAAAAATTCATAAAACATTATTTAATGAATATAAACACCTAATTTACTAAATTAAACAACATTACAATTTTGCTGCATCCTAGACCAAAGTACTCTGTGTCATAGACTATACACCTCGCTTGTTTATGAATGGTGAAACACTTTTAAAAGTTTTCAAAATTGGTGGCTGTTGTTGAGTTGTGTACTTTTGTTTTCGTTATTGGATTTGCTTTTTTGGATTTTGTTTTGACAACTTGGCTTTCTTCATTTGGATTTTGAGATTCTTGCATACCTGTTGACACTTGGCTTTGAATTTGGATACCGATAACTGCTTTCACGACTTACTTTGGCAAGATACCTGGACTACTGATACTGACTGCTCACGTTTATAATCATGCCCGCTAAACATCGCTTGGTGTGCTATTTTGGTTGCATCATTGATGGTAAGTCTAAGATTTAAATACCTGGGTTAAAAGTAGTAGCAAAACATTTGTCTTGGTTACGCGCAGCCCCCCCACTTCGTTTACTTACCAAACGATTGTAATATACAAACTAGATGATAATATTTGTACTGCAACTACTAGAAGAAAGTACTTAAAGTTTCCTTTACGATAATTTTTATTATCTAATGAGCCATTAATATTGTCTACTGTCATTAGGTAGGTACATCATCCAATCGACGTCCTTTGCTGAACGGTAGAACAGCCTATAAATGTTTATTATTTGTTACCTATCATTTAATATTCAATTGCATATTAAAACGCCCACAAGACAACTGTCATGTATAGATTAGATAGCAAGTAACATCAAGCAAACTAAAGCGGAGGTACATCATCTTGCCTTGTCCGATCATGAAACAGGACAGACGCTTTCGATAAGGACTAATGAAACGTACAAAACACGCAGTTGGTATGAGGAGGTCAGAGACTTTAGTCAAGAAAATATGGACAAGTTCTATAGTTACTTATCATCTCTCTCTTTTTCAAGCGTGTACGAAAAAAATAGTTTTCAGGAAGCGTTTGCAGAATTTCATGGTCTAATTAAATTATTTTTTGACTTGTGCTTTCCAAAATACTCAAAAAAGAGATCATATTGTAAAGGGAACCACAAATGGTTGACAAAAGGCATAAAAAAATCTTGCGTAAAAAAAAAGGCTTCTTTATCTTAGTCAACAACACAGTAAAACTAAGAAACTAAAACTAAACAAAAAGTATAAAACATATAGTGGCATTCTCAAAAAATGTATATATAAATCTAGACAACTACAAAGTAAGAAGTATATTGACAATAATAAAAATAAGTGTAAAGCCACATGGGCGGTAATTAATGAAAATATTAATGACTCGAACTTAAGACGCAAATTGACAAAATAAATAAAGATAATCGGACAATTCAAGACCCTAAGGAAATAAGTGACATGTTTAATCAATTTTATATACAATCGACAAATAATAATAATTTTAAATACAATACTGACGAGATAAATAAGACTATCGATGGGAATAATGAACATACCATATTTCTTAAACCAACTGATGCTACTGAAGTATTTGGTGTTATAAAAAATCTTAAAAATACAAATGCAGTAGGACAGGATGAGATAACAACAAAGGCCATTAAATTATGCGCTTCATGCATTTGCCAACCACTAAGTTATTTGATAAACTTTTCTTTTGAAGAAGGTGCATTCCCAGAGATTTTAAAAAAATCAATTGTAAAGCCACTTTTTAAAAAAGGTAATACATCTGACATGAGAAACTATAGGCCAGTGACGCTGTTACCAATCATGTCAAAAATCTTAGAAAAAATCATGCTAAAAAGGTTACAGGAATTTACGATCGCTCATTATGTACTTAAAGACGAACAATTTGGGTTCAGGAAAAACAGTAGTACATCATTAGCGTGTTTCAATTTGTTGAAAATTGTCACCCAGGCAATAGATGAAGGCATGCCTGTAGCGGCAATCTTATTAGACATGACTAAGGCGTTCGATTTTGTGGACCATGAATTGCTCTTACACAAGCTTGAAAAATATGGAATAAGAGGAAAAGCGAACGACTGGTTGAGAAATTATTTAAAAAACCGACAACAATGTGTGGAAATTTCCAGAATTGATAATGGCAAAAAGGTGTCATATAGAAGTGACTTTAAGGCAAATAATTTCGGAGTGCCACAGGGCAGTGTATTGGGGCCTTTTTTGTTCCTCCTCTACATCAATGACCTCCCAAATATCACTAGCCATACAATAATTTTATTTGCTGATGACACGACCCTTGTAGTGAAGTGTGAAAGAGGAGACACCTATGAGAATGAGATTAATGAAGCCATAAAAAATATAATACGCTGGTTGAACACTAATAACCTACAAATTAATATGGTTAAAACGAAAATGGTCCAATTTCAAACCTACAGGAGGAACCCATTACCACTAGATATTAAATATAATGATACTACGGTCGAACAAGTAGTAAGTACTACATTTCTTGGAATACAGTTGGATCAAAATTGCGACTGGAAAAAGCATGTCGAGTATGTTTGTGATAAACTGGACCGATTTGTCTATGCACTAAGACGATTAAGAGCCACGGTTTCAAATGAAGCGGCTCTTAGTGCATATCATGGTTACGTTTCCTCAGTACTTTCATACGGTCTCTTGTTGTGGGGTAATTCGGTGGATGTCAATAAAGCATTTATTATACAAAAAAAATGTGTGCGTGCAATCTGTGGAGCTTGGTATGTTAAAGAGTTATGTCTATTTGTACGACAACATCCTGAATATTTTATTAAACATAGAGATGTAACCAAAAGGAATGTTTCCTCTAGGGATAAGCATAGGCTCTGCTTGCCGCAAGCCAAACTTGATTTATACAAAAGAAATTCGTTTTTAATGGCTATTAAGGTGTATAATAAATTACCAAATGCCTTAAAAGAACTACCGTTGCCTATGTTTAAAAACAAATTAATCCACTGGCTGAAAGAAAAATGTTTTTACAGTGTTAATGAATTTATGTTACATAACGAACGCAAGGAAAGAAAATAATGTCAATATTGGTTTATATTTTTATTTTTTATTTGACATTCAATATTTTAGTTGTTCTGACATTATTATTCTGACAATTTTATTCTGGTTTTGACATTTTAATATTTTTGATGGATATTTCAATCTTTGTATGTCTAAAATAATGACAATTTTGGTTTATAATTTTATTTTTAAATTGACATTCAATGTTTTAATTATTCTGACATTATCGATTTTGACATTTTAATATTAATGATGGATATCGCAATCTTAGTATAAGTAATATCTGACATTTTTAATTAAATTAATAAATGTTTATTTAATCTGACATTTTTAACAATTAAAGTGATTAAATAACTAAAGAGGTATTATGACATTTATTATTAAATTGTATGTACTTAATATGAAATTAAATATTTGCACACCACATGTAATTGTAGAATGTAAAGGGGCCTAATATTTATTTTATGATCATACTACTTTGTATACCTACATTCTGGCAAATAAATTATTATTATTATTATTATTATTATAAATCATATTAACATTATTATAATTATATAATTTCAGGCCCTCTGCACCATTTTCCGGACCCAAAGAGCCAAGATGTGGAAAACGTTCAAAAATATTATCAGTGGAAGGCTGTGCTAGATGAAACAACGCAACAGAGAGGAGACAAATATATTTATAATCATATAAGATTGTGCAACAAACACTTTCTGGAATGTTACCAGCTACCCAGCCGTCGTCTCACCAAGAATGCTGTTCCGACCTTAAACTTGAACATGATGGTCCACCAAACTGAGCAACCATCAACATCTGGGATTGCCCTACTGGATACTGGTAGGTTGATCATTTCTATCATCACATATTTAATTGCAGAAGTATTTACCCTTCTATCATCTAATTGAGTTGATCTGCTCTAAGTAAAAAAGTCTGTATTATAGACTTAAGTAAAAAAGTCTATATTGTAGACTTTTTTATTTCACACATTTTTAATTAATTTTAGGAATTTAATTTACCTATTTCTTAATCAATCTATTAAAAAAAAAAAAAACATCTATTAAATTCATAAATTACCAGCTATATATTAGTATTGAAAATTAGTAGTCCATAAATCCGCAGAGGCTACAGTGGTCTCACATTCACATTATAAAAAAACCGGCCAAGTGCGAGTCGGACTCGCCCATGAAGGGTTCCGTAGCAGCAAGTAACATAATATAAAAGTTCTTGTAATGTGTTGTAACTTTGATCGATGTTTTAATAATTGTGTATTTTTTTCGGTTTATGACGCATTAAAAAAAAACTACTCACTGGATTTCGTTCAAACCAATTTTCGTTGGTAGTTTTTATAGTAATGTACATCATATATTTTTTTTAGTTTTATCATTCTCTTATCTTGGAAGTTAGAGGGGGGGGGACACACATTTTACCACTTTGGAAGTGTCTCTCGCGCAAACTATTCAGTTTAGAAAAAAATGATATTAGAAACCTCAGTATCATTTTTGAAGACCTATCCATAGATACCACACACGCATCGGTTTGATGAAAAAAAAAATTTTGAGTTTCAGTTCTATGTATGGGGACCCCCAAAATTTATTGCTTTTTTTCTATTTTTGTGTGAAAATCTTAATGCGGTTCACAGAATACATCTACTTACAAAGTTTCAACAGTATAGCTCTTATAGTTTCGGAAAAAAGTGGCTGTGACATACGGACGGACGGACAGACAGACAGACAGACAGACAGACAGACAGACAGACAGACATGACGAATCTATAAGGGTTCTGTTTTTTGCCATTTGGCTACGGAACCCTAAAAAGAAGCCGTACAAAAATGAAAATAAACCGATCAATAAAATAATGATCGATGAATACAATAATAAGTTACTATCTTAGTGAAATTAAGATGGTTGCAGTTTAATTGATATTAAAACATTGCTCAAACAATGTCACAGGAGTGGAAAAAAATTTAATAGTATAAATAATGAAGTTAAAGCAATGATGAAGACAAACTTTATTATATATAAGTAGATACCTAATACAATGTGATTTATTTTTCAGACCAACATCCAACAATGGAATCTGCTGTCATATTTGAGCCTTCGACATCTGTTACTCCGGTGCAGCCTATTGGTAAGTAAAATGCTGTCATTGGTGTAATGTAATGAATATTCTTTGCATTTTCTTAACATTATCCAATTGAGTTGAGATGCTTTAAGTCAGAAATATGTATAATATAGATTTTTCTATTTCACACGTTTTCAATTAATTTTAGGGTTTTTATATAACTCTTTTGTAGGATTAAAAAAAAAAATGTATATCGACTTCCTAAATTAATTACATTTATTAATTGTATAAATCACGAGATATTTATATAAGAAGATTCTTAATATAATGTGATTTATTTTTCAGATCAACATCCAACAATAGAATCTGCTGTCACATCTGAGCCTTCAACATCTGTTACTCCGGTGCAGCCTATTGGTAAGTAAAATGCTGTCTTGTTATAGTTCTTTTGATATTTTCATCAAAGACTTAAGCATTTGTAGTCAAAACATGACATTTGATGAAGTGGAACTGGTGAAGAAGACCAGAAATAGCCAACGGAAGTTCATACTCACACAGATCTCTCAATGAACATAATTACAAATAAATGAATAGTTCTGAACAGGTACGTTGAAAATATCATCGATGTGACCTAATGATGATGATGGAGCCGGAAGATAGGCACCGGAACTCCGTAATTAATCAATGTATCCTAGCCATATTTGGGCTTATTAGAATTGTCATGAGACGCATTTTGGCTATAAGGTACTATCGAACTGATCTGATGATGATGTTGGAGCCGGAAGATAGGCACCGGAACTTCGTAATTAATCAATGTATCCTAGCCGTGTTTGGGCTTATTAGAATTGTCATGAGATGCACTTTGGCTATCAGGTACTATCGAACTGGTCTGATGATGATGATGGAGCCGGAAGGTAGACACGGGAACTTCATAATAAAACAATGTATCCTAGCAGGGTTTGAGTTAATTGGAATTGTCATGAGAAAAAGGTACTCTGGCTGTAAGTGTATTGCAACTAAAAAGTGTGAAATAAAAAACTTTTTACAAAAAGAAAAAATAACCGACTTACTAAAAAAAACACTAAAACCATCAAAATAACTTTAATTTCGGAAGTCGGTGTTAAATAACGAAGAGGCAAAACTATTAAAGAAACACCGACTTCCGAAATTAAAGTTATTTTGATGGTTTTAGTGTTTTTTTAGTAAGTCGGTTATTTTTTTTTTGTAATTTTTTTTTTTCTGTTGGCTTTGGTATATTTAATGTGTAGAAACTACTCAATGACTTTATACAAACATCTAAATATTTGGTTGTAACATGTAAAATAAATAGCATTAAAACCTGCGAAGTTATTAGTATGAATTTTCATATCTAAAAATGGGTACTGGTATCTAAATAATACTATACCAGTTTCAGGTACAGTTAAGGATACGAAATTAATTTGGATTGGCATCTAATAAGTTTGCATAATTTCAGTGACAGATAATAACCACCCGGTAAAAGTAATACAAATCGTAATATCCTTGGTTAGTTAAAATTTAGAAACTTAAACATTATTTCCATAGATTTCCCAGACAAATATTAAACTGTGACATTAGTTTTGTCACTGGCAAAAAGAAAAATTGAGGCCACAGCTCTTCATATTAATATTAGAGGTAGAACACCCCTTCAACAGATGCTATTAAATTAAGAAGCACCTAGTATAATGTTATTTATATTTATTTTCTAGATATCGAATTGAATCCTACTGCAGAATCTGCTGTCACATCTGAGCCTTCAACATCTGTTACTCCGGTGCAGCCTATTGGTAAGTAAAATGCTGTCTTGTTGTAATGTACTTGATATTGTTAACGCAATTTTACATGTATACAATTTGCAATGTACGAGTACACTATTACATGTACAATGTACATTACTACATGTAGAGTGCAATGTTACTTTTTTTTTACCGACTTCTAAAAAAGGAGGAGGTTCTCAATTCGGATGTTTGTATTTTTTTTTTTATGTATGTTCGCGCATAACTTCGTCATTTGCCAACCGATTTGAAAAATATTTTTTTTGTTGGAAAGGGTATACTTCCCAAATGGTCCCATAGTCGCCAAGTCGGGATCTGATGATGGAATCTTGGCGAAATCGAGGGAAATCCTCAAATATTATAGGCAACCATATAGTTCTTTTGATATTTTCATCAAAGACTTAAGCATTTGTAGTCAAAACATGACATTTGATGAAGTGGAACTGGTGAAGAAGACCAGAAATAGGCAACGGAAGTTCATACTCACACAGATCTCTCAATGAACATAATTACAAATAAATGAATAGTTCTGAACAGGTACGTTGAAAATATCATCGATGTGACCTAATGATGATGATGGAGCCGGAAGATAGGCACCGGAACTCCGTAATTAATCAATGTATCCTAGCCATATTTGGGCTTATTAGAATTGTCATGAGACGCATTTTGGCTATAAGGTACTATCGAACTGATCTGATGATGATGTTGGAGCCGGAAGATAGGCACCGGAACTTCGTAATTAATCAATGTATCCTAGCCGTGTTTGGGCTTATTAGAATTGTCATGAGATGCACTTTGGCTATCAGGTACTATCGAACTGGTCTGATGATGATGATGGAGCCGGAAGGTAGACACGGGAACTTCATAATAAAACAATGTATCCTAGCAGGGTTTGAGTTAATTGGAATTGTCATGAGAAAAAGGTACTCTGGCTGTAAGTGTATTGCAACTAAAAAGTGTGAAATAAAAAACTTTTTACAAAAAGAAAAAATAACCGACTTACTAAAAAAAACACTAAAACCATCAAAATAACTTTAATTTCGGAAGTCGGTGTTAAATAACGAAGAGGCAAAACTATTAAAGAAACACCGACTTCCAAAATTAAAGTTATTTTGATGGTTTTAGTGTTTTTTTAGTAAGTCGGTTATTTTTTTTTTGTAAATTTTTTTTTTCTGTTGGCTTTGGTATATTTAATGTATAGAAACTACTCAATGACTTTATACAAACATCTAAATATTTGGTTGTAACATGTAAAATAAATAGCATTAAAACCTGCGAAGTTATTAGTATGAATTTTCATATCTAAAAATGGGTACTGGTATCTAAATAATACTATACCAGTTTCAGGTACAGTTAAGGATACGAAATTAATTTGGATTGGCATCTAATAAGTTTGCATAATTTCAGTGACAGATAATAACCACCCGGTAAAAGTAATACAAATCGTAATATCCTTGGTTAGTTAAAATTTAGAAACTTAAACATTATTTCCATAGATTTCCCAGACAAATATTAAACTGTGACATTAGTTTTGTCACTGGCAAAAAAAAAATTGAGGCCACAGCTCTTCATATTAATATTAGAGGTAGAACACCCCTTCAACAGATGCTATTAAATTAAGAAGCACCTAGTATAATGTTATTTATATTTATTTTCTAGATATCGAATTGAATCCTACTGCAGAATCTGCTGCAACAGCTGGTCCATCAACATCAGTTACTCCTGTGCAGCCTAATCGTAAGTAGAATGCTCGTTTTATAAGCATGTTTTTACGTTACATATATTACTAGTTTCGGCCACATCATCACTTACCATCAGGTGAGATAGTGGTCAAACGCGAGCCTATCAATAATAAAAAAAAAAAAGTTTTTGCCTACAACTATGTGTTAAATATGATATAATGCTTAGATTAAATACCTATAAATATAGCCATGCGACTCTATGTAAGTGCGAAAGTGAGAAGCATATATAAGAAACAAGTAAGAAAATTGAGACAAAACATAACATTCTGTCTCATTCGGCGTGCCAAAAAAGCAAAAACAAAGGCGTATCACTGTTACTTTGAGGTCAACTCGAGTCAATATTTATGTCTTTAGAATAATTTCGGCAATTAAAGTAATAGTTTGTGTATGTATGACAAATAGACTCCTATAGTTAAGTTTTAAGTGTATTTCTGTGGTCATATTTATGGAAAAGTTTACGTAATAACCTCATTTTAGTGGTATAGTGCTGTCTCATGTGTGGCCACGCGGTGGCTATATCTATAGGTATTTAATCTAAAATTTAATGGGTTTTAGTTTAAACTAGCTTTTTCCCGCTGCTTCGCCTGCGCACATAAAATATAGCGTATGTCACTCATTAAGCAGCTTTATATTAGTAAAAAAGTTTTAGCCCTATGTCCAGTTGTGCTATTCTCTAAGAAAACAGCCTTGGGCACAGCGCTGGCCGCGGCGATGATATCCAAATAGGTTGATTGGATTAGCCTAACTTACTCCTTATAACATCAGCTATCTACCAGTTATAGTCCAGCAGTTTTGTAAATTTACCGAAACAAAAAGAGAGATGGACATAAATTTTAAAACTGTCTTTTGTCTACCATTTTGGGAACCATATTTAAACTTTAATTTGCATTTAGAAAAAAGCTGTTATTTTGACAATACAAACGGACTCTTCAATATTATTTATTTATTATCATATATTTATTTATAATTTATCTACTTTATATAGATTTCATAAAGTGGTCTTAAAAATGCCTAAGCCATGTCCAAATATATATCATTTGCACGATCCGGTCACCTTTTCATTCTTCATGCCGATTTAAGCTCCGTATCTAGTTGTGAACGTCTTTTGTTTTCTCCATATCATATTCAACCGTTCACATAGTTAAAAATTAACGCGCTGATGAAACAGATACGGTGATCGAAATGGGCACATGATACATTTATCCAGTTTTGGCTTTATATAACGCAAAGTGCATATAGAGCAAGCGTTCAATTTTCGAATACGGGAGAACAGAAAACGCATATTTTTCTGAGAGATGACAGATGCGCTTGTTCCGAACCTAATCAAATTGCAAAATAAGTCAAATTACTGATAAACTTACTATAATTTATTACAGGTAAACGAAGGTATGATTATGCTGAAGGCAGAAACAGCAAATTAATGCAGAAATTAAAATTAAAATTGGGAAAACTTGCCATGAAGTGTAAAGAACAGAGGAAGAAAATACAAGCAGCCAAAAAGCTTTCAATGAATAGAACATTTTTAAGAGCCATTGAAAAATTACCTGAAGAAATTCAAATATTTACTAAACTGCAACTTAAAAGTGCTGTAAAACCGAGAGGAAGACGTTTCTCAAACCAAGAGAAAATAATGGGACTAACCATATTAAAACAAAGCCCGAAGGCATACAGACTATTACAAAAAATGTTTGTCCTGCCATCTATACGTTGCTTGCAGAATTTGCTAAGCACATTTAGTGTACAACCCGGACTAAATGAAAATATATTAAAAGATTTAAAAAATATTGCAAGAAATTTGCCACTAGGAAAAAAGTTGGTGAATGTTTTATTTGATGAGGTTTCACTAGCACCAGGGTTGACGTATAACGAATCTATGGACAATATAATTGGATTTGAAGATTTCGGAGACCATAGAAATAGGATTCTGGCTGACCATGCACTTGTGTTCATGATAAAAGGGATTAAAAGTAAATGTAAACAGCCCATTTGTTTCACATTTTGTAAGGCTTCAACAAAGAGTTTTGAACTAAAGAAACTTTTAACCAAAATTATAAAACAGGTTAATGAAACTGGCCTGAATGTAGTGGCAACAATTTGTGACCAAGCGGCAACAAATATTAGAGTGGTGCGGGACTTATGTAACGAAACAAAAGAAAAATATTTAAGAAGAGGAATGGAATATAATTCAAAAGCATTTGAAATAGAAAACTATAAAATATTTCCCCTTTTTGATACACCCCACCTTCTTAAAGGAGTGAGAAATAATTTATTAAAAAAAAATGCCAAATTTATACAAAATGGCGAAAGCAAATGGGCTAAATGGGAGCATTTAAAAATGTTACTAAATGTAGACACTGGGGATGATGAAATTCGTTTAGTTAACAAATTAACAGAAAAACACGTATATGATAATAAAATCCCGAAAATGAAGGTAAAATATGCAGCACAAGTGTTCAGCCAGAGGGTGTCTAGCGCTTTGCGGTTCTTATCAAGTTAGTATATTTATAATTTAACATACTTGTAACATTACCCAGCAAATTTTACATATGTTATTAAAAAATATTAATATTTTGTTTCAGAACACAACATTCTGCCAGAAGAATGCAAAGGAACTGCAGATTTCCTGTTACTATTTGACAAGCTCTTCGATTCTTTTAATGGTCATTCTTACGATGGGTCATCAAAAATATATAAGCAGTGCTTAAAAAATAACTCGCCCCATTTCCAACTGTGGTACGATTTGTTGCCGATTTTAGACTCGATTAAATTTGAATCAGTAGTTAGAAAAAACCGGCCAAGTGCGAGTCGGACTCGCCCATGAAGGGTTCCGTGGCAGCAAGTAACATAATATAAAAGTTCTTGTAATGTGTTGTAACTTTGATCGATGTTTTAATAATAGTGTATTTTTTTCGGTTTATGACGCATTAAAAAAAAACTACTTACTGGATTTGGTTCAAACCAATTTTCGTTGGTAGTTTTTATAGTAATGTACATCATACATTTTTTTTAGTTTTATCATTCTCTTATCTTGGAAGTTAGAGGGGGGGGGACACACATTTTACCACTTAGGAAGTGTCTCTCGCGCAAACTATTCAGTTTAGAAAAAAATGATATTAGAAACCTCAGTATCATTTTTGAAGACCTATCCATAGATACCCCACACGCATGGGTTTGATGAAAAAAAAATTTTTGAGTTTCAGTTCTATGTATGGGGACCCCCAAAATTTATTGCTTTTTTTTCTATTTTTGCGTGAAAATCTTAATGCGGTTCACAGAATACATCTACTTACAAAGTTTCAACAGTATAGCTCTTATAGTTTCGGAAAAAAGTGGCTGTGACATACGGACGGACAGACAGACAGACAGACAGACAGACATGACGAATCTATAAGGGTTCCGTTTTTTGCCATTTGGCTACGGAACCCTAAAAATGATTCCATGGTGATTAAGTATGAATCAATTCCATCAGTAAAAAATTGGATACATAATATTAAAACCTTTAAGGAATTATGGGAATATTTAAATGTAAATTGTGGTGTGAAAAATCTATTAACTAGAAATTTTAATCAGGATCCCTTAGAAAATTTTTTTAGTGGTATTAGGAGTAATGGTGTGCGTAATATTAATCCCAATTGTAATCAGTTTATGTGTGCGTATAAAACTTTGTTGATTAATAATTTTAATTCTGTACATTCTATAAGAGCTAATTGTGAGAACGATTGTGACAAATCATTTCAATCAATGGTAAATCTGCTTGGCGACAAATCTAATGATTCTGAGAATAATGATTTTGCATGTGATATTGATGCTTTATTAACGACGATGAACAATTATAAAAATAATGATTCGTTGATTTATAATGAATCAAAAAAATACGTGACCGGGTATGTGATTAAAAAAATGAAATCAAAGGTATTCAAAAATTGTGATATTTGTGCACGTGATTTATGTAGACCAGAAGCTGATTTGCAATCATTTAATTATGAAGTTGACTACACAAAAAAATCATTATTCCATCCTAATGAAAATTTTAATTATTTGATGAATGATATATATCACATAATCATTACGTGTCTACGTGATTGTCCAGAAACAATTTTATTGAATAAAAAAATCAAATATTTGCTTAATTGTGCATGCGATTATAATATAATTACTTGTGTTCAACATAAGGAGGAGTTGATTGAATGTATTAATAATCTATCAATCAAGCTAATTATACACAATTATACATACTGGGGTAAATCGAATTTTAAATGGAAAGATATCCCGATTCGATAAGAATGACCATATAAAACAGCAAGCGTACGAGTATTGTAAAAAAAATCATAAATAAAAAAAAAATAACCAGTCTTCACCGTGTTTTAATTTTTGCCACCCTCTAAAATCTAATCTTTAGATTAAAGAAGTACTAGATTGGTTGAAATAAATATTCTAATCAACAAAAGATAAATCTTTGATTTTAGAATATTTATTTCAATTAATCTAGTACTTCTTTAATCTTTAAAATTGAAAATATTATCACGTCAGGTACACGCCACCTATCGGATTTTTTCGGTATTAAACTACCGTTACGCTACCTGGCGGACAGGGTCAAAAACTCAATTTTGAATCATAGAGTGGCGCATCTATCTCAGTATTTATATATAATCTATGGCGACGACTGGCGGCTCGCGACTTCGTCATCGCACCTCACCCCGCTTCAGGTCACGTAGACCGTCTGTTTCTAGCGCGTATAGATACTGTAATAATATGTATGTTGGGACTTCTTACCCGCCGGACTTCTAGCCCCGCCCTACGAATGACTTGCTTTAATTGAGGTTTTTATGACGTATAAAAACACGATAAAACGACATTATCGAGCAGGTGGTGTAAAAAATATATTATAACCTTATCTTATATGTAGGTAAATAAAATATAAAATCAGACTTAGGGTGAGTTGCACCATTTAACTATAACCATAACAAAGCCGTTAACAGTTGTCAAATCGTCGAATTGACTAATAGGCGGCCGTTTCACGGCTGGTTATGGTTTGATTATCGTTATAGTTAAATGGTCCACCTTTCGTCTGATGCTCGTTGGATATATGATAGGTGGTCCAAAATCACCACTAATTGGTACCCTATGGGCAACAAGCGCAGACAAGGCAAACCACAAAAGAGATGGAGCGACGATATTATAAAAACAGCAGGAAAAACATGGAGTAGGGTAGCCCGAGAAAGACCAACGTGGAAACGACTGGAGGAGGCTTTTACCGCTATCTAGCGGCCCTTGTACAAACTAAAAAACTATACTCAGAACTTCAATAGTAAAGTTAGGAACAAAATGTACAAGGAAAATAAAGCTATTTTTATTTTTTATTTTATTTATAGTTAAATGGTGCAACTCACCCTTAATACATAACATTAACTAATATTTAAGTATAACAAACAAAATTTAATAAAACTCTTGCGAATTCTGTCTCATGGGTCATAAATAGGTCAATTCGTCAATCCTCTCATGCACTTCGTTTAGCACGCGTATTGTGCGGGTGAGGGTTGCTTTTACAGCAGGTTGGTTTACTGGATACGCCGCGAATGTAAACTCCCGGCGCACTCTGAGTTCATTGTACCCCACCATACCCAGTACTCAAACAGTGTGGGATACATGAGTGGGTAAAATGGGTAAAACCCATAGCGTTTGAAATAAAAGCCTCTTGTGAATTTATTTTGTACTCGCTTCTGAATGACACTGTATTTCGTTTCACGAGGAGCCCAAATCACCACACTGTGTTCCAAATGACTCCTTACCAAGGCGTTATACAGTACCCTGAGCGTGGTAATATTAGTGAATCCTTGCGACTGTCTCAGTACGAAACTGAGTTTTCGCTTAAGCTGTAATTGTAAATATTGTAAATAAATCAGATTTAAATTTTATATTCTTGTCTCATGATTACCCCTCTTTGTGGTCAAGATATCTTTAGCCATCTCAGATGAGTCAGACTGGCAGTGAGTGTATCCTTCCCGAACCTGGACATCCTGCCTACCATCCTCCGTACCACCTTAAGTCGCATGGTGCAGACATCCTGAACTTATCTATATACTTATTTATCACATACTAGGTATATGTTAGGGTAGGGCTGTAGGGCTTATAGGGCTTAGAGTCGTAAGGCTGTTAGGCTTGTAGGTCTTAATAGGTTCCTTTAACTTATCACATATCTACATGTACCGTCGTACCCTTACAGTGTGGCGGCCTTACGTCACGTAGTTAAGGGTAGCTGTACACTCTGGTCATAGAGTACCTACCTAAACTGACATTGATTACGTTCCTTTCCAGTGCGTTAAAAGACTGGCAAAACACAAAATAGAAATTCAATAGTACATTATGATATAAGTGTATAATGTTGGTGATTACCGCTAAGGCGGTATTTAGATTCGAGCCGAAGGCGAAGATCTTAAGAGAGCCGAGGACGGTAATCGCCAATATTCACGTGTATCATACGACGTTTTTCGACACACATGAGAAGAAAAATTTTACAAATTAAGTAATTATTGAAAAAAAAATATATAAAACTGTTTTTTTTTTTTGTAGTAAGTATGGCGGCAAAAAGCGAGGAGGAACTCTAGCGAGGCTGTTTGAATAAAAATAAGAATGAGGTTGCTTATATTTTTAAACAGAAAAAATATTTTTATTTTATGTAAAGTTTTATTTATTAAACATGTAAAAGTTAAAATAGTATATTTAAACACAAATTAGCATAAAATAAGCAAGCCGCCACTATTTTGTACTATTGAACGCAATACCTAATGTTTTTTTTTTTTTTCGAATTAAATATTTGATTTGAGAACAGAGGTTTAACAAAAAAGGTTATCACTACATTGTCACACTTGTGCATAATAGTAATCAAAAAGTCACAGTTTGGTTACAAGCTACATTATATATCTAATTGCAATTATAGTCACTTTCTGAGCAAATGTGTCGAAAGAATTATTTAGCTGTAGGTAAGGTAAAATCAAAAACAAGATAATTATTTAAATTGAATAAGGGTGAATATTTGAAGATAGACATATTCAGGATACTTAAATTAAGTTCAAAAAATGCTTCCAATTACGACTTTTTTGGATTTAATGTGTAGTTTATAATGCAGATTATCGAAATAAATGAAACGCACGGTATTTCAATTGCTGTATAGGTCTAAACCTGAAGCTGAAAATTTTTGTCGAACGGTGATGAGATATGAAACATACGGTAATTAGCATTTAAAAAATGGTGATTAGGTTTTGTTATTGGTAATTAGGAATAATATGTATAATATACTTGAATCACATATTTATTAATTATTTAGTTGACAATAAACGATTTAAAACTTAGGTAACTTTTTAGCGAGGTGATTGTATTAAAATAATAGTAAAATTAAAAGTTTTAATAAACCCACGACGCATAAAATCTATAAAAAATAAAAGAAATGATTGAGACGACTATAATTAGCCTAAACTCGACGTGTTTACTAGTAGGTAGGCATTCTAGGGTTCTATTAGTTACCTCCCAGTTCTAGCATCAGGTCTTCGTCATCATAAAAAATATTTAGAACTGGTTAAGACGAATTTGATAAGCCCAAACTGGATGTGTTTATTAGTAGGCATTCCAGGGTCCCATCAGCCACTTCCCAGTTGCTAGAACTGGGAAGTGGCTGATGGGACCCTGGCATCAGGTGTTCGTAATCAGGAAAAATGTTTAGAACTGGTTAACGACGAGTCATCATGATAAATATTTAATATAGGCCCATTATATTCGTCAGTTCTTTTACTTTTTATAGATTTTATGAGTCAGGGGTTTGTTAAAAATTTTAATTTTGCTACTATTTGTATCGTTGTCGTTCTTTTTCTTTTTTAAGGGCCGGGCGTATGAAATAGGGTCAGCTTTGATTTTAGCGTATCGATTCCGGCGTGCAATTTTGGCTTTAGCCAATGTTTCCTCCTTCGACTGCTGTTTTTTCCGAGGCATACTTACTCTGAAAAAAAAAAATATTACTGAAGTGTCAGTTCACACCGAATGATCACCAATCGTTTACGCGTTGGTAGTAACAATTCAACCTTGGGCTGGCCTAGCGAAGCAATGAGTTTCAATATAATAAGAGGCCAGCTTATACTGGTACTAATTACCATTTTCAATTGCTCATTACTATTTATTAAAATATGAACGGAAAAAATGGTAATTATACAAATGGTAATTAGGTATTTGTATACTTTTTCACATGATACGTTCTTTACCGGAGTTAATAATTTTTGAACTTAATCAATGCAAAAAGTATCCTATAGCGACTATTAAAAAGCTTAAAAATTATTAATAAAAATAATAGACTTACCACGGGAAACTCGAACGGTGAGGAGATTTTTTTTTTGCCAAACACGATTTCTGGGCGGTTAAGGTATGCTAGAATTGGCGCCAAAACATTCTTTGAGGTGTGACCCGCACGAGTCGAGACGCGGAACCGAGCGTGATCGCCGAGATATTGCACTTCAAATAACAATACATTACGCAGAAAAATAATCCTGTGATTGTGTGAACAAGTGTTGGGACAGTTTTCAAAGTCATTACAAATTACCTTAAAGTGTTCTTTAATGTATATAGTTTTGTTAAATAGTAAAACATGTCGTGTACTATCTAAATTACTACTTAAAATTGCGTTCTTTAAGGTATATTTATAACTTTTCGATCATGAACTGCAATTCGGAAATTGGGACACGAATGGTGATGAGATTTGAGGAACGTTTATAAAGATAACTTAGTTGTTTATAGCAATAGGAACATATTATGTACATCTGTATATAGTGCTGGAACTATGTTTTATGTGAAATAAAAAAAAAACATAACTCCACAAAGTAGTTATTTGGGGAGGGCCGCCTGATATGCACATGTTCAAAGAATCACCCAATAAATAATCAAAACGGCGGCAGGTCATCAGAATCCAATTTTCTTATAAAAAACTTCAAGAAATGCGGGATGCATTTCTGGTCCCGCAGAAAAAGTGTAGGATTCCACGCATGCGGGATTGGATTCCCTAGATGCTACCTTTTGAAGATTTTTAACTTGACGTACAGGACTTGGAGGGGGTCATGTCCCCCGTGACTGCCCTCCCCCCTTTCGGCCCGCGCCTGCTTCAAAGTATACTTAACTACTTAGGTTCATTGAAGTGAAGCAATTACTACTACTTAATCGTTTTTGTTGTTACCTGGGTAGCATTCTATTCAGAAGTTGTTCAGTTTTTTTCTTCTCCATATCGAGCTGCTCTGTCCGTTCTTTAATTAGCTCTTCTAGGTTATTACTATATTTCTCCAGCATTTCAAACATTGAATCTACTATGTTGATCTTTCTGCAAATCAAAAGAAATAGATAATATGAAAGCATAGTTCCAGTAACGATGGCGTAGCGAGGAGCGTACGGTGAGCGCTCACCGGCCGCGGTGCAGGTGGCGGAAGATGTCGTGCAGGCGGTGGAAGTCGGGTCGCAGGTCAGGCGCCTCGCTCCAGCACTGGCGCATCACACTGACGGCGTCGGGCGGCGCCGCGCCCATGGACACGGACGGCCGGATTAGTGGTGGTGGCCGCGACACCTTCTCCACTATCTCTGAAACAACGAGCACGCCGTGTAATTGTGACCCGTGTGCGCGCTCCCTGGGGCACACGTAGTGCACTCACCGTCTGGAGTGAGCGCCAGCATACAGTAGGGCTCGCCGCGCACAATCACCTCCTGCATGATGATGGCAAACGAGAACACGTCACCGGGCTGCGTACCACGGACCTCGCCGCCGCCGCTGCGCTCACGCAGGAGTTCCGGGGCCGTCCACAGTAGATCTGTATAAAATTTTTTCTTTGTTGTACTGGGTACAATATGAGACCATTCAAAAGACTACTACTATTGCTTGCGTGCCAATAATAGCCACAACATCAGTCTACGAAAGTTCACTGCTGGATATAGGACTATCCTATAAAACACGTACCGTATATCATTCATCGGTTTGTGTAAACAAAAATAAAATACCTACAGAAGGTTATTTTACATGTGCTCATTCAATTACAAAGAAACTTGATGCACTTTATAAATAACAATGTACGAAGCCCGAAGGCCTTAGTATCTAGACAATTAAATACTGTAGAGGCTTCTGTCAAAACTGCGTTTATTTTATTATTAAAAGCTACATTTTCATCATCATCGACATAATTTCAGCTGAAAGACGTCCACTGCTGGACATAGGCCTCCGCCAAACGTCGCCCCAACGAGCAGTCCTGTGTATCTCGCATCCATCGGATTCTCGCGACCCTCATCGGATCATGTCTACCTTATAGGAGAACTTCCAACGCTGTGTCTTCCGGTACGTAGTCGCCACTCCAGAATATTTCGTTCCCATCGACCTTCTGTTTGCCTATTCCCTGCCCTTATGAATTTTTATTTCCCTAAGAGTGTTTAAGTATACTGTGTTTTCAACAAAAAGGGCCGTATCTTTTTTTTCGTTTCGTTAACTTAGAAGCTTGTTTTTTTCACAGGTTCAAAATACCCCGCAGACGTAATAATTATAATAACATATTTATTTGTGAAAATAGGGTTTAGTCAAAGATGTTTGTAGAAATAATATAATGTCCCAACCAGAAGGCAAACAAATATTAACAGTATTGTAATAATTAGAATTTGTGTTATTATAAATTTCAAAATGAAAAATAAAATACAATAAAGTAAGTAGAGTCTAACTAGTCACAGTTTCATTAACATCTAATTGCTGTCTGTACGTGGTAAAGGTGCTTTTAAATAATAAACTGATTTTAGTTACATTTGTGTATTGCCCGAATATGATAGATGATCAACCCGCGGCGAAGGAGTCTTTACGTACGTACGGGTTTGCTCCTACACTGTCATATTCAAATAATTGCAGTAATAATCACTCAAAAGAGTAAATACAATCAATATATAAAATATTAAATTTAAATACTTAAGTCAAATATTTTTTAAATTTGTCATTAAGAAATTCATTAACGGACGAACGGACGGATTCATTACTTTGTCATTTAATAATTTAAAAAGATTACTTTTGAATTCATTTAAGTTTGGGTAGTATTTAAACGAGTACTGTAAATTAAAATTATAAGTGACAAAAAAAAAAATATTTTGTTTTATAGAAATAATAAGTGAGCGACTGACTGCGAGTGACGAGAAATCAACAGAACAGCGACTTACAAACTTTAATTTGAGTTACTTAAAATACAAAAGGAGAAGCTTCATACATAATATTTGAGCGACCTAGTATTTGTTTGAGTGTCAACGTTACGTCGTGCATTTTTTTTTTGGCAAATAATTTATTTATACTGAATAGCATTTTATCTTAAATGAATGTCCTCAATATTAAAGTACACAGTATCAAATGTCCTAAATATTGATATTTATGTATTAAGTATGTCATAAGGTACTTTGATAATTCGAATCTTGTGAATACCCGGATAATTAGAAAATGGTGAAAACAATTTTATTGTTAAAGTTAACATTTTAGCAGTTCGTTATGTTAAACCTCAATTTTATTTCTAGTCGCTCACTTATTAATTTAGTCGCTTATTTATTAATTTAGTCGCTCACTTATTAATTTAATTGCTCACTTACTAATTTAGTCGTTTAATTAGTATTTCAATAATCCCCTTTGTGTTAGCTTGTTCTGGATTTTATTGTTAATCCATACCTATTTGTCGTTAGTTTAGTGAATGTGTTGCTTACTCAAATTCATACCGCTCAAGTTATTAAAAAAGTATCTCATCATCAGTCGCTAAGTTTTTTTTTTTAGTCGCTACTTAAACCCGGTATCTTTGGGTATGCAGACGACAGCACTGTTGCTGAGAGATATGTATCTGACGCACGAGCTAGCGGGACACAGATCCAGTCATCCCGAGAGGCTATGGTTGAACGCTTGAACTCGTCCTTGAAGGCGGTCTCCGATTGGGGCGACGCCAATCTGGTCAAGTTCAATGCATCTAAAACCCAGGCGTGTCTTTTTTCCGCCAAACGCAGCCAATTCCACCCGGCTTCAACTTTCCGGGGTGTAACCGTGCCGATAACCGACCACCTTGAGCTTCTTGGAGTTACGTTATCATCTACTCTCAATTTCGGCTCATACATCGATGCAAAGGCTCAACTGGCTGGCAAAAAATTGGGGATCTTAGCAAAGGTGAGACGGTATTTCACGCCGGAACAGCTGCTCAATCTTTATCAAGCCCAAGTTCGATCGTGTATGGAGTACTGTTCTCATCTTTGTGATGGATCTGCCAAATACCAGCTTGATGCGCTGGAGTCGATTGAGAGGCGAGCCAAGAGAATTATCGGCAATGATGCACTTGTAGAGTCGAAGCTCCAAAGCCTTGAGCATCGCCGCCGAGTTGCTAGTCTGTCGGTTTTCTATCGTTTACATTTCGGGGAGTGTGCACTGGAATTGCACAATCTAATTCCGCCAACTCCGTTCCATCATCGAACCACACGACGTACAGCGTTGCGCCACCGGTACATGGTAGACATCCCACCCATACGCACAAAACGTTTTGCGAACACATTTATTGTGCGTACAGCCAAGGAGTGGAATTCCCTGCCGGAATCTGTGTTTCCTGATAGCTACAACTTAGGAGTCTTTAAGTCGAGAGTGAATAGGTTTCTTCTAGACAAGCGTGCTTCATCGTCGACCACATCATCGCTTACCATCAGGTGAGATAGTGGTCAAACGCAAGCCTATCATTAATAAAAAAAAAAAAAAAAGGGACCCAGCCGGGTCGAAGCCTACTGGGGCCAGGGTTATCCGAAAGGGCGCTCAAGCCCCGGTATGAAGGCTAGAAGGAACGGGGTGGGTCTTTTAGTCAGTAAGAGTCTGACACTATCTCCCGCTCCGCCCAAGAGCGGGGGATGTCAATGCATGATTTTTCCCACCATATAAATATATATATATATATATATATATATATATATAGAGAGAGTTTAAGAAAACTTAACTTGAGTCCTCCATGACATATCGTTGTCAATGTGTAGTCCAAAAAACTTTGTTGTACTTGTTTCAAATATTTGGTCTCCTTTATAGTTTATGTCCAAGTTTGATAATATTATATTTTGAACTTATTTTAAAATTCATAAGTTTAATTTTGGCAAGATTAATTTGAAGGTTATTATTAGCTTTTAACCAGTCAATAATTGTGATAAGACTACTATTTATGTCATCTACTATATCCTTCTTACTACCACTTTTATATATAACTGTGCTGTCATCGGCAAATAAGGACATTTGGTGGCCGATTATATTAGGGAACTCATTAATATAACAGATAAAAAGCAAGGGTCCTAGCGAGGAGCCCTGCGAAACACTGTAATATAGTACTCTTGACCTAAATGAGTATATTACCTCAGTTTTGAACCTAATGTCTACTTGACTTATCTGAATAATTTGTTGTCTGTCCTCTAAATAAGACTTAATAAGGTTAAGTACCTCTTATACCATCTGTACAGCTTAGTTAATAGTACTTTATGGTCGACATAATCAAAAGCTCTGGTCACATCCATATACATCGCCAGTACTGGTTTTCGATTGTCTATGTCATGATAATTATATTTTTTCAAGAAAATTATAAATAGCCATATTTACAGTTCTATTCTTTCTGAAACTCATTTGTTCCTTACAAAACCTAATTAAGTACATGGTTTTAATTTCAACTGAATACCTCCACGCCTTCCCAGTTCCATTTTTTTCATTTTGACGTACGGATCCCTAAAAACTTGCCGAGGAGTATTTTGCCGGTTTTTCTTCGTAGGAAACGAACAATTGGAATCGTGCACGAGTGTTTGACATTTTTATAAGCTGAATCGACTCATATGATGCTGTTATACCTAGTTTTTAGCCAATTTATTTTGTTTCCAATAACAACTACAAAACCTTCTAAAACAAATAAAATGTATAAAAAAAACGGATTCAAAGCTTTGATTAAAACATATAAATGAACCTCTGGCAGTCCGGATTGGGTGCGGCAGTGCCTGCGAATGGAACAGCGAGGGTAGCCCGTAGTCTGTGAGGCGCAGCACCCAGCGCGAGTCCACGACGCAGTTGCGCGACGACAGTCGGCCGTGCACGCGCAGTGGCGACGTATGCAGATAGCGCATGCCCTTCACCAGGTCCGTGAGCAGCGACAGTCGGAACGTCCAGTCCAGCTTGATGTCGTCGGCGCGCAGTACGTCCTCCAGCGAGCCGCGCCAGCAGTGCTCGAATACCAGCGCTGGCCGCAGTTCACACAGGCAGCCTGCGAACGCCCGGGTGCACAAATGTTACGTTCATGCCATCTCACTTTTGTTCGCTGAGGAACTTTAGTATTGCATTATGCATAGTTACCAATAAAAGGATTTAAGTTTTCATGGCGCAGGTTCTGCATGACCAGTAATACGTCAGTGGCCTTACGCTTCAGCTCGAGCCCCGCGGTCGCCGGTAAGTACTTGACGTGCACCACGTCTCCCTGAGACACATGTCACATTATGGGTAGGGATATATTATATTATATTACTAAAAAAAAGATTCGCGACCTTGTGAAATGGACATACGGAGCTGTACCTAAAGTACCTTGTATCGGATACGGCGGTCCACGGCGACGCGGTTGACGCTGCAGGTAGAGGAGGGCGCAGAGGGCGCGCGCGGTGGCACACACGGCGGCTGCTTCAGCAGGTCGGGCCGCTCCAGCTCGGGACCACCGAACTCGTGCAGCTGTTGAAGCCAGCACGATAGCATGGTCTCCATACCCTCACCGACGCGGCGCTGCTCGTCCACCGGGAATGTGAAATCGAGCGGCGCCAGTACAGCGTCGCGGCGTCGGCGGCGGCGGCGACGACGCGTGGCAGCCCAGCGCACCAGCAGTGCTGTGCTGGTAGCCAGCGCTAGTGCGCCGCACGCCACCACAGCCGACAGCGCGGCGGTTCCCGCCTCGCGCGCCGGCACTCGAGCGGCGTCCGCTCGCCAGCTGTCCAGCGCTGCTGTCACGTTCCGTATCCGCACGTTACTCTTCCACTCGTCTGCAAGCTCCAGAAACCTGGATGCTGTCGTCGTGAGTACGGCTGCGTGGCTCCAACTAGAGGAGGTCCCGTTTGATCGTTCATATAAATGAAAATCTATTTCGATGATTTCCCTTCGAGTGCGTTCCGCTTTACATTCGATATCTGCTGCTTCGATTATCTGGTCATATATAGCGATATCATCTGTATAAGAGTGCCCCAAGAGCTGCTCATCAGTAAGAAGCAACAAGCGTCGAAAAAACGCAATTTCTATTCGAGGCAAAAACGATTCGATTCGATTCGTTTTGAAGTCAGAGCGAACCACACGATCTGATTGGTGACCAGGTTGAGTAACAGTATCGTAATCAGACTTTACTGATTTCGTAGTTTGACTTTCATATTTATTACGTAAAACCTCATCCTGATATTGCATCTGCGCAAGTCTCGATTTTAACCGGACGGAGTCCCTATTTGATAACAACTTTTTACGATGCACCTCATATCTGTCGGATAAATTTCGACTGGCGCTACCTGCCCGTAGCTGATCGGACGTTTGTCTTTTAATTTTTGTGCCTAACGATTTGCTTACAACTAAGGTGATATTGCTTAATTGAAAATCGTGGTTAGTTTTATTCAGTAGAGACGAAGGCGAGGCGGATGCTGCCCGGGGCGCGGGGAGGCACTCCTCCACGTGCAGCAACAGCGCCGGCGGGCCTGCGTGACCCGCCCCAAGTGCAGCGCCCGCCGAGACCACAGCGCCAGCACCGCGAGAAGCACAAAGGATCACAACTGAAACAAAATGTTGGCTCCCTATGATGTCTACCCATCCCTAGCGGCAATTTTTTTAAAACTAACCGTCAGGTTGGCGCGCTAATTGGTCAGGTGAGAGCGGTGCGCGGTGGACAATCAGGCCGGCGGCCGCCAGCGCGCGCGTCACCTCCTGCAGTGTCGCGCCGCACTCTGAGCGCGGCGCGGCCGGCGGCAGCAACGCGCTTCGCCAGCGCAAGCGCGCCGCCAGCGCCGCGACTGCTGCACCGCGCGCCTCCGCCGCCGCGCAGGTTACTGGTCGCGGCCGCCGTAGAACGTGCGCCGCCGCTGTCAGCGCGTCGCATACGTCGGATCCAGCGCAGCCCGCGCTCAGCACCGAGCCGCCCTTGCTCAGCGCCGCGAGTGCTTGCAGCGTCACTGACACTCTCCATTCAGGTCCGCAAGTGTCTGCTCAAGGCCAGTGCTATGAAGTTATTTTAAGAAATAACAGAATGTAATTTTGGTGGTTCAGTCGCACCTCTCACCTTCATAGCTCAGAAGGCGCACTCGATAGCGCTCGAAGAGGAAGCGCGCCGGCTCGTAGCTCAGCAAGCGCGCCTGGTGGAAGGCGACCGGCAGTGGTGGGTCGCAGGCGGCGCGCAGCACAAGCACGCGCGGGGGTGTGGGGGTAGCGGCGGAGAGGGCGGCCAGCAGCGGGAGCAGCGCGCGCATGGCGCCCTCACGTGACGTCCGCCATGCGGCGCGCTCGGCTGCCTCGCGCGGCTGACTGCACCGGATCAAACAAGCCGCACGACACCGAGGACCTGTTACGTTTATAACGTGGATCAATAGCTCCTTATATTTGCAACACCTCATACTAGTATATCTAATTATAAATATTTACTTGACTATTTCTATTTGATTTTAAGGTTCCGTACCCGGAGGGTAACCAACAGAACCTTATTACTCTCTTTCCGGTGCACAAAAAGTTAGTACAGTACAGGCTAAGATCTGTGAATTGTTATTGTTTTACCAAAGCCGATCCTTGCCCCGGAAAGGAAGTTAGGTAATGCGTTGGTGCCGGCTGTTACTGGCAGTCCAAAGGTCTGGGTTTTGGTCAGCCGGAGGTGCCATAGCGAATCTATCATCAGCTACTTGGTCGTGAAGGTCAGACCGGCAACTAAGTCACGACAAACAACACACTTTGTCGTGATTGCGGTACACTTATAGCAAGAAAACCTACCTAATTCTCATGATAAATCTAAACACTGCTAGGACACATTGTTTTATTATGAAGTTCCCGTGCCCACCTTCCACCTTCCGGCTCAATCATCAAATCAGTTCGATAGTACCTAATAGTTCATCAATCAAATAGTACCTAATAGTAAATCAAATCAGTTCGATACATCAGGCGGAAGGTAAATTAATGTATTTTAACCGAAATGGTATAAACAATTTTGATTCTTATACAGTAAACTTAAAGTTTGTATTTTATAATAAAGTGATTACTGATAGCTTATTTTGATTTCAATAAACAAGTTAATATGGCAAAGTAAAGCACGAGTTCAAATCTCGATTCTTCTTCTTCTTCCTGCCCTTATCCCATATTACTTGGGGTCGGCGCAACACGTTTTCTTCTTCCAATCTCGATTCCTGTTACATATTGTTTTGCTTTCCACTTAGAACTTTTTCATTATTGTAAGTTAAAATGAATTTACTAAATATTATTATTTCTTTTATATATTATAGGTATTTGGAATAATTTCGCCTGACTTGTAATAAGCGGGTAGTCAAGACAAATATGGGTACTTATCATAAAACTGGTATTTAAATGTTACTTAGGGTTAAGAGTATAGAAGTAAAAATTAACCGTTTCATTAAACCCTTAAATTGTGTCTCAAATTGACGGTATCTGAAAGGTTAATACAGCAAAAACCAGTCGACACTCAATTACAGTGACGTCGTAAAACAATGTTTTTATTTGAAAAATAAATATATGTGTACCTAGTTCTAAAATATAAAATAATCTATTCAAATGAGGAGAATGTTGGTTTTCGGAGAGATTGATAACAGACGTCGTATAGCAGTGGCTAAGTGTAGTTTTTTTTCTATTTTATCCTTCTTTTTAAAACACATTTTTACGCCGTGACGTAATTAAACATCTTCTTAATTATACTGACACATAAAATAACTTCTGTTTCGTTTCTTTGTTTCAGAGAAAAACAGATTGTGGTTTAAAACTATAACAAACAATGACAAACAATGCTAATCGGAAGGTAAAATTGAAATAACTGCTGGTCATCCGTCAAGTCCATTTTGCCCAAGAATATCTGGATTTATATCTGGGAAAAAAACTTGTTATTATACTGCCGAACAGAACCGGCGGGTATAAAGCAACAGGAATAACTCTGGGTGTGTCTGGTGTGTTGAATGTCTTCTGTGGAACCTGTTGAACTTGTAGAAATTGGTGGCCGATTCAGTAATAAATATTATGTTACGTAATGTCATCAGTGCTTGTAAGCAATAATGGATAACTAGTTACTTCTTATAAGCAGCCTTAATACCTTCTTGTTAGTGCTTATGAGTAGTGTATTGATTTAATAAATCGTAGTAATCTTAATTAGTCAGGAAGCGTTTATATAATAAATAAACTGATCCTGTTTCTTTCTTAATCATATTTAAAACTTGATTTTCTACTTAAAACCTGAAAGTAGTTAAAGTGTCAAAAGGGTTTGTGCTATTTTCATTTAGATTTTTGCAGCAGGTATGGCAGTTAATGTAGTGATGTTATTGTTACAAAATAGAAATATTATATATTTCTAATCATGTTACATGTTAATTCACTGCATTAAACTCTTCTTTAAAAATAAAATTAGTATTTAATTGGCACAATTGAAATAATTAAACTATTTTTTTTCATGCCCAAAACTATACTACAAATAATTCTACTCTATTATAAGCAGTTTAATATTCTAACATCTTTTAGAAATATCAAAAAAAAAATACACATTGTCATAGATATAATTTAAAAACAAATACAAAAAGTTATAAATAAACCGTCAAACATCATTAAATGACCCGCCCCTGGTCGTTCCCGGGGCAAAAGTGCCCATGACACTCGCCGCATTACCCCGCTGAATAGCGATAGCCAACCTTTGCACCAAGAACGACCCGGACCGGGAGTCACCTGTTGCCTCCCCGAGCCTACGGCCCAAATCCCCCTTAAAACACTTTGCCTCCGCACTCCAACTGCCTAGTCTCCACAGCAACCGGCACAAAATGGTAAAGCTGCTACAAGTACGCTTACTTCAGCCTTTTTTTAGAGCCTTCAGTCTTCAGCGGCGGCAGAAGCATTGTGCATGGTGCGACTTAGGTGACTGGCGGCGACAGTGCTGAAGCAAATTGCGTCCCAGATCAAGCACTTCCCGTTCTTCCATGGCACCAGAGTCAGCCCATCCGGCCTCTTACCATCAGACCTGCTAAGACCTGAAGGCTCAAGCACGCAGGGGACGTTTGCCGATATAAAGATCCGAATAAAGATATAAAAATACAATATCTTCAGGTCTGCCCCCGATAGTGCCATCGTCAAGGTACCACACGTTTAGACCGGATGTCAGCTCGATAATCGCCTTATGAATGGCCAAACTGAAAACGAGTGGCCCGAGCGGGTCCCCCTTTTTTGCTAGGCTCCCACTTTTGATAGAATAAGATTGTTATCGGAAAAAAGATTAGAAGGCAGCCTATATTTCTGATGAAGGAAGGAATATAAAGAAGGGATTTTTTCCTTTACCTCGCTCAACAGAACGTCTCTTTCTAAAGTATTGAACGCGTTGCGAATGTCGAGCTTCAGCATCCATCGTCCAACACAAATGCTCGCGTGGCTCGCTTCGCATCCTAGACGTGTGCCAAAACACAACTGATGAGGTTGCAAGTAACGGGCCATATCCTCTTTGGCTGCACGACAAGCTAATTTAGCAGTAAGACGGCGAAAGACAATACCGACAGTAATTGGTCTGCGGTAAGTTCCCTCTTTGAGGCGTGGCTGGAAAGACCTCACGGCGTCCTTACCTTCCGCATGACGCAGGTCCTCACCGGATATGGTTCGTTCGGGAGTTTCCTGCACCGGATTCATGCGGAAGTGACGCAGTAATGCTCGCCAAGGAGGAGGCCGACCGCACCAGGCAACGGCGATCTCGCCGCCGCTGCCGGGATTCCGATCCCGATTTCCGGCCACCGTAGGCGCGGGCTTGCGGACAGTGAGCAATGGGTAGCTCGCTGACCGGCCATCCGGTAACTCTCAGCCCAAGTCGTCGACGACGCGCACTGTTCCCGCGCGCCTCAAGGAGTTGTCAGCAACAGCAGGGACCCAGCCGGGTCGAAGCCTACTGGGGCCAGGGTTATCCGAAAGGGCGCTCGAGCCCCGGTATGAAGGCTAGAAGGAACGGGGGTGGGTCTTTTAGTCAGTAAGAGTCTGACACTATCTTCCGCTCCGCCCAGGGGCGGGGGATGTCAAGGCATGATTTCTTCCCACCATAAAAAAAAAACAGTAATTGGTCTAACTCCAGCACCCTTTTTCTCCAGTGCAAGAAGGGAAGCTCCGTACAGGAACGGACAAACACATGGGTTCAACTGACCACTTAGCAGGAAATTTGCCAGCCTAGCCAGACTTCCCGCAAGGCACCTTCCATTTTCCCCCGCCGACACAGAGATTAACTTATTAGGGTGCCCAGGCCGGATTTCTTCCTGATTATGGCGGCAAAGCCATCAACCCGCGCCTCAGCAAACATCCCTGGCGTACTGCAACACCACGGGAGCCCCAACGGTGTTTGGAAAAACACTGTTGAGTGTCAAAGAGTTAACACCGTATTTGTTTCTTCTCCGAATAAATTGTAAAAAAAGTGGTAAAAAGTGGCTCAATTCATTAGTGCTATATATCATTGTAAAGCGTGTAAACTGACCTAAAAAGTGACATATAGTATACATCTGGACTTCATCGGTAGCGTGAGTAAATAGCGAAAATCTTTTAAAAATCAATTTGCAACGACTTCGTCCCTGACCTAGGGCAACCCGCAGATCGCCCGCTTCTACGCACATACATGCAAGTCGCTTACACGTACACTAGGCGCTGATTCACCATCCTGAGCTTACGCTGCGCATTTATGCCATACTTAGCATATGCCACGCTTTGTGAGTAACTACAAAATATAATCACATACAATAGTAGTTAAAAAAATGGACTCTTGCAACAAAAACACGATCGAATCACGCAGAGGCGTAAAGAACCTAAAGGTGTTAGCAATAATAGCAGCTATGTTGACAATTCCATAACCGCGTCGTCGAGCATATACCTTTCAGTTACTGCACGTAGTTTGCCTGATCTGTCGAAAGTTTTGCTAAACCATGAAGTGGAAGAGTTGAGAAGTGAAATCATGAAACTTAAAATGGATTTAGAAAGAACTCAAAACGAGGTAGATAATTTGAATTCAGAAAACTATTCGCTTCAACAAATAATTACTTCTCAGCAACATAAAATAGACAAGTATAAATTGATATGTACGGATTCTTGCACGATTAATAACAGTACAGTATCCTCAAAAAAACGCAAATCTACAAAGTCGAAACGTAACTCTTTTTTGAATGAAAGTTATAGCGAATTAAATATCAACCTTAAGAACACTGTCGAGACTCCGATTAGTCTAGTGCAACAGAATGAGAGTGCTACCTCAAACAGGAATCTAAATGATATAACTATCTCAAATATTACTCCAACAGAAAACATGCATCATGAAATAATAATTAATGAAGTAAATAGTATACCCCTAGCAGTATCAAGCACAGATAGAAACGTACAGAAATCCAATGGCCACAGAAATAGGGTGTTAATATACTCTGACGAACGTACATATATGAGAAATGCACTACAAAACCTGATAGGATCAACCTTCGTCGTGACATCTTTTAGCAAACCTGGTGCAACTACGGACAAACTGCTCGAATCGTCACTAGAACTGTGTAAAGACTTCAACAAGTTCGATTATGTCGTAATTATGTGTGGCAATTATGATAAGGACCCATTGACAATGCAATCAATTCTATATTTTTATTTAGATAAACTTGCTTATACGAATGTGTTGCTATGTAATCCAAAAAAAGGCAAGTTCTTAAGTGAGATTAAATTATGTAAAACATTTTTTCACATCTGTTCCCAGTTTAGCCACTGTGTATTTGTAAACATCAATAATAAAGTTCCTTATGCCACGTACTTTATGGTATTATGCAGGTTTGTGTTGAGACATATATTACATCTAAACTATAAATATAATTATGAACAATATACTTAGTCTTATTGTACGGATATTAAACAAAAAAATGCAGTATCGATGTCCACACAGACAGATATGTTGGTACAACCAAATCTCATATCATTAGAAACTCAAACTGAAAATTGTTTATTTCGAGACTGAAAATAATTTCACTATTTTACATAGTAATGTACAAGGTATACGGTCAAAAATAAATGATTTAGAATTGCTAATTGATTCAAAAGACATCGACGTTCTTTGCCTGAGTGAAACTTTTTTTCGTGACCAAAGGGCGGAAACACTACAGTTGTCAAATTATAAAATGGGCTCATATTTTTCCCGACAAAATAAATCTCGAGGCGGTGTGTGTATTTATATAAAAAACTCGGTAAACCTCAAAAAAATTGATTGGTTATCAGAACTATCGGTTGAAATTCATTTTGAATGCTGTGGTATAATAATTCCGGAGACTAATTGGTATATAGTCTGTGTGTATAGATCACCTAATAGTAATTTTAATCTATTTATCGAAAATCTCGAGTTATTATTGTTTAAACTAACAATCAGAATGAGATCCATAAATAAAAATATTTATCCTTGGTGACTTCAATATAAACACACTTGCCTGTAGCACAAAAAGTACTGTATTCAAAAATACTTTAAAAAAATTCAATGTGCACTTAACTCTGAATCGGCCAACTCGAATAACGTCTCATTCTGCAACTTGCATAGATAATATAATCACAAATACTCATAAATTTAAAGCAGAAATATGGGATCTAGGAATATCGGATCATACATGTCAAGTAATAAAAATTCCATGTAATTTAAGTTTTAGAGAAAAATACTGGTTCAAAATGCGACGTAATATAAGTTATTATATAGACATATTTTTAAAATACATTGCTCAAATAAAATTTCAAGAGGTGTATCATCATAGGGATGCAAACACGGCCTACGAAGAATTTATCAGCTTATTTACATTAATATTCGAAATTTGTATTCCAATTGAACAGGTAAAAATGCATTATAAAAAAGATACATCTTGGAAAACTAAAGGCATCGTAATTTCTAGTAAAAACAAACGAAAAATGTACCTACAAACAAAACGTAGTACGTCTAAAGAACATAAAAAGAAATATGTACAGTGTTGCAAAATCTTGAAGCGTGTTATAAAACAATCCAGAAAAAACTCTAATGCGAAATTCATCTCTTCCAGTCCTAATAAAACTAAGGCAACATGGGCATTAATAAAACGACAAACCCAAACTACAAATGTTCTTCAACCCACTATTGACTACATCCTGCACAATGACAATGTTATAAAATCTCCGGAAAAATTGGCTAATACTTTTAACAATTTTTATATAAACCAAAATATCAGCACTACGACAGCGGATAGCCCGCTCACAAACAAATCACAATCAACTTCTAACTCAAACAGTATCTTCTTCTATCCAGTAGACAGAAGCGAAATAATAAATATAGTTCAAATATTAAAAAATAAAACTAGTTACGGACACGATAATATACCTATTAAAGTTATAAAAGAAAGCATTCAATTTATTGTTGATCCGCTGGTACATATCATAAATCTTATGTTAGAAACGGGTAAATTTCCCGACACCTTAAAGATAGCCCTCATAAAGCCATTATATAAAAACCGGCCAAGTGCGAGTCGGACTCGCCCATGAAGGGTTCCGTAGCAGCAAGTAACATAATATAAAAGTTCTTGTTATGTGTTGTAACTTTGATCGATGTTTTAATAATAGTGGATTTTTTTCGGTTTATGACGCATTAAAAAAAAACTGCTTACTGGATTTCGTTCAAACCAATTTTCGTTGGTAGTTTTTATAGTAATATATATCATATATTTTTTTTTAGTTTTATCATTCTCTTATCTTAGAAGTTAGAGGGGGGGGACACACATTTTACCACTTTGGAAGTGTCTCTCGCGCAAACTATTCAGTTTAGAAAAAAATGATATTAGAAACCTCAGTATCATTTTTGAAGACCTATCCATAGATACTCCACACGTATGGGTTTGATGAAAAAAATATTTTTGAGTTTCGGTTCTATGTATGGGGACCCCCAAAATATATTGCTTTTTTTCTATTTTTGTGTGAAAATCTTAATGCGGTTCACAGAATACATCTACTTACAAAGTTTCAACAGTATAGCTCTTATAGTTTCGGAAATAAGTGGCTGTGACATACGGACGGACAGACAGACAGACAGACAGACAGACAGACAGACAGACAGACAGACAGACAGACAGACAGACAGACAGACAGACAGACAGACAGACAGACAGACATGACGAATCTATAAGGGTTCCGTTTTTTGCCATTTGGCTACGGAACCCTAAAAAAGGATCACGGCACGACATTAATAATTATAGACCAATTGCACTGTTGCCAAATTTCTCGAAGATATTTGAAAAGGTTATTTATACTAGAATCACAAAGTTCTTAACTGCAAATAATATTATAAATGATAACCAATTTGGATTTCAAAAGAATAAAACTACATCATTGGCAATATACAAACTATTCAATACCATTTGGGATAAAATCAATGATAAAAAACAGTGTGCTGCTCTTTTCATTGATATGTCAAAAGCATTTGACTGTGTAAAATATGACATTTTGCTTGAAAAATTAGAAAAAATAGGAATAAGAGGTTTAGCTCTTAAATTAATTGAGGATTATTTAAACAATAGAATGCAGGGCACTGTAATTGATGTATACAATGAACGTACTAAAATGGTGGAGGTTGTGAAATCTAAATTAGAATCTGTAATACTAGGCGTACCACAAGGCAGTATATTGGGACCCCTGTTTTTCCTATTGTACATTAACGAGCTTCCGAATATTATTGATCACCTTTGCGTAATGTATGCTGATGACGCTACTATATTTATTTCAAATGAATATTCCAATAATATTATTTACGAAAGTGAAATAAATAAAACATTAATAACGGTGACTGATTGGTTGCAATCAATAAATTTAAAAGTCAATGCCTTAAAAACTAAGTTGATTCAATTTCGAAATTATAAAAGTAAACACAGTAAATTGAGTGTAACCATTTCTGATACAGTGATTGAAGAAGTAAAAGATACAAATTTCTTAGGAGTTACCATAGACCAACACTTGAACTGGAAGGCACATATTGAGAAAGTTAATAAAAAAATATCTAGTGCATGTTACGCATTGTCAGTTCTTGCAGAAACTACGAATCTAAGTGTAACTAGAAATGCTTGCAAATCTTGAATCTTAGAATGCATGCAAATCTTGACCTATCTACTACTTACTTAATATTCCTAAATTAAAAAAATTCTCGTGCTGCCACGTGCCAACACGTGTTATCAGTGCAGAAATGCTGATTTTAATTGCTACACTACTATTAACATGGCATCTAGCATGGCTCCTGAACACATTCGCAAGAAGTTGGCAGAATCATCACAGCAGTGACTTGTTATATTCATTTCTCGTAATAATTTTGTTTATTTGTATGTATTTATATAAGTATTTACTTATATAATTATGTATTTATGTTGATTTTAATTTTCTTTTTGTTTGTTTGCCTTGAAGTTGCACCTACCATGTTATGTTTCTGCACCACCCTAAGGTCGACTGATAGATAATGCCTAAGGCATTAAGTCCGCCTTTGTACAGTTTTCTGTGCAATAAGTATTAATAAAATAAATATTATGAACCACAAATAAAGAAATAAATCAAGATAAAACAATGGAAATAAAAAAATTCCACAGTTATAATAATAATATTAAAATGTAACTTTTATTAAAAAAAAACATTAATGAATTTGAATGTTGTCATAATTTAAAATTAAGTTTTGAAACGTAAAATTGAATATCAAAATGTAAAATTAAATGTAAACTGTGAAATTTAAAAATTTTTTACTTATTAAAGGTCGACTGGCAGATAATGCCTAAGGCATTAGTCCGCCTTTGTACAGTTTTTTGTGCATAAAGTTTTAAATAAATAAATGTCAGAAGTTTTATAACAACGTGTCATTAAAATATTTGGTGATTGAAAAATATAATTTTTTATAATTTAAAAAAAAAGATCTTCAATTTTCTTTTAAAGTTGTGCAAATTCTCATTCTTAATGTTATTAGGTATTTTTAACCGACTTCTAAAAAAGGGAGGTGGTTCTCAATTCGGTTGTATGTTATTTTACTTTTTTTTATGTTTTTTTACCTCAGAACTCCGTCGTTTTATGTACCGATTTGAAAATTTTTTTTTTCTTACTATGATATGCTTTCAGAATGGTCCCATTTTTTTCAAAATCCAGTTGTGATGATGGGATCCATGTGAAATCGAGGGTACTCCTCAAATATTATAAGCAACTATATAGTTATTTTGGTATTATCATTAAGGGCTTATGTATTTACAGTCAAAAAGTGACATTTGACGGAGTGGAACTGGTGAAGAAGACCAGAAATGGCTAACGGAACTTCATACTCAAACAGATATCACAATGAACATAGTTATGCGGCTATGACAATACAAATAAATGAATAGTTCTGAATAGTTATGTTGAAAATGGTATCATCGAAATGACCTGATGATGATGGAGCCGGAAGATAAACTCCGTAATTAATCATTGTATCCTAGCCATGTTTGGGCTTAGTAAAATTGTCATAAGATGCACTTTGGCTATAACGTACTATTAAACTGATCTAGTGATGATGATGGAGCTGGAAGATAGGCACCGGAACTCCGTAATTAATCAATGTATCCTAGCCGTGTTTGAACTTATTACAATTGTCACGAGATGCACTTTGGCTATAAGGTACTCTCAAACTTATCTGATGATGATGATGGAGCCGGAAGATAGGCACCGGAACTCCGTAATTAATCAATGTATTCTAGCCGTGTTTGGGCTTATTAGAATTGTCATGAGATGCACTTTGGCTATAAGGTACTATCAAATGATCTGATGATGCTGATGGAGCCGAAAGATAGGCACCAGAACTCCGTAATTATTCAATATACATATCTTTGCCGTATTTAGGCTTATTAGATTTGTCATAAGATGCACTTTGGCAATAGGGTACTATCGAACTGATTTGATTATGGAGCCGAAAGGTGGAAGGTGTACACGGCATTTTCATAATAAAACATCAATAAAAAGGATACAATCCTACCAGGGCTTGGGTTGATTGGAATTTTCATGTGAAAAAGGTACTCTGGCTACATGTGTATCGCAACTAAAAAGTGTAAAATAAAAAACTTTTTACAAAAAAATAAAATAAAAAGATAACCGACTTCACAAAAAAAGTATACTAGGAAATTAAAGTTATTTTGATCGTTTCAGTGTATTATAAATGTTTGAAGCAATACTAAAGAAACTCTTTTTCAAGATGATTAAGAACCATGATATAGGTACCTAATGGTGAGTCTCAATAAGATTTATCAATGTACGTACACCGTAAAGTTACTGAAAGTCATGTTTCCTCTTCAGCACAAAACGAAATTCTTTTTAATGTTCATGAACGATTATAGTGTAACCGACACGTGGATGTCCACTGAAGATAGAAGTGACTGGGCAAGCAAGCGAAAATAGTATCTCCCACAAGTAAATTTCGCTTGGGCACGCCATAATCGCGGCACTAAGACTGGAGAGATATCATGGCGTTCTCACCCACTGCATGACGCGGGTCCTAACTGGACGTAGCAAATTCCTGCACCTGATTCGGGAGGAAGAAACGCACGGGTGTCACTATTATGCGGACTGCCCAGAGGACACGGTGGAGCACAGACTGGAGATGTACCTCCATGTCTTTTTGGGGGCGATCGGCGACGGGAACGGACGTCCTCACGCCCCAGTAGCTGAGACCCCGACCCGACTTCCAGCTATCGTAAGCGTGGGTTTGCGGACATTGAGGAATGGGTAGTCCTCTTCCCGGCCATCCGCAAAGTAGATGTCAGCAAAACCGTAGCGGCCCATCTGGGCCAAAGCCTACTGAGGCTATCGGTTGACTTCCGAAAGGGAAACTCGATTCATCACTGGATGGTTGCTCACCTTTGAAAAATAAGAACATTACAAATAGATATTTTTTTTTATGGTGGGAAAAATCATCCAATGACAACCCCTGCTCTTGAGCGGAGTGGGAGATAGTGTCAGACTCTTACTGACTAGAAGACCCACCCCGTTCCTTCTACCGGGGCTCGAGTTTCCTGTCGGATAACCCTGGGCCCAGTAGGCTTCGACCCGGCAGGGCCCCTGCTGTTGCTGACAACTCCTTGAGCCACGCGGGAATAGTGCGCGCCGTCGACGATTTGGAGGAATATGGAGAAAGTGTTCACCAGAATACGAGGGGCTAACCTAAAACTAAGCCCAAAGAAGTGCGCCCTGTTCAAGAAGGAGGTCAGCTACCTAGGACATGTTATTTCCGCTGACGGGGTGAGAACCGACCCTGAGAAGATAAAGGCAGTCCAACAGTGGCCGGTTCCAAAGAACAAAACGGAAGTACGTGCATTTCTAGGGTTGTGCACATACTACAGGCGGTTTGTCAAGAATTTTTCGGACATTGCAAAACCTTTACATCAGCTGACTGAGGATAAACGAGATTTTATCTGGGACGAGGACTGTGAGTCAGCATTCGACGCGCTAAAGCAACGGTTGTGTGAAGCGCCTATACTGGGGTATCCGAGCAGAGACGGAAGATTTGCCGTTGATACCGATGCCAGCAACACGGGAATTGGTGGAGTGTTGTCACAGGTGCAAGGTGACAGACAGGTCGTAATCGCTTACTTCAGTAAGGCACTTTCAAAGCCAAAAAGAAACTACTGCGTGACTCGACGAGAACTGCTGGCTGTGCTAAAAACCTTGCAGCATTTCCACAAGTACCTCATAGGAAGAAAATTTACGTTGAGGACGGATCACGCTGCATTGAAATGGCTTCTACAATTTATGATATATATAGATATGATGATGTGTAGGAAATGGGAATCGAACGATGGCAAGGAGGTGACCACACAAGTGATAGTACCACGATGCGAAGTAGTCCCCCTGCTACAGGAAATACACGATGGTGCTTCTGGAGGACACCTGGGAATCAAGAAAACTCTACTGAAAGTGAGACAGCGGTATTACTGGCTCAATTGTAGAGATGACATAGAGCAATGGTGTCAGAAATGTACAGCGTGCGCATCTGTGAAAGGACCACAGACTAGGAGCAGGGGCAGGCTCCAGCTGTACAATGTGGGAGCCCCATGGGAACGCATCGCTATCGACGTCGCTGGACCTTTTCCAGTTACAAATGACGGGAACAAGTACATAGTGGTGATCCAGGACTATTTCACAAAGTGGCCCGAAGTCTTCGCCATACCCAATCAGGAAGCGACGACAGTGGCGAAGAAAGTGGTCGAAGAAGTAGTATGTCGGTATGGCGCACCTTTGGAAATCCATTCCGATCAAGGCCGTAACTTCGAATCTGCGCTGTTCCAGGAAATGTGTACTCTTCTGGGAATTTATAAGACACGCACAACACCTGCGCACCCTCAGTCGGACGGAATGGTGGAAAGGTTTAACCAAACCCTGGAGAATCACCTGGCTAAGGTTGTCGATGACCATCAGAAGGACTGGGACCGGTATATTCCACTATTTCTGATGTCTTACCGATCGGCAGTGCATGATAGCACGGGACATACCCCAGCAAGAGTGAATTTCGGCAGGGAGATGAGACTTCCAGTCGATGCCATAACTGGCGTGCCACCTGACAAGACTAAGCCAGTTGCAGATTACGTAAGTGACCTTCAAGATCAATTGGACGAAGTGCATAAACGAGTTCGTGAGAATAGTTTGAACACCAGCGTAAAAATGAAAACCAGATACGACCGTAATGCCAATGCCAAGGGATTTGAGGAGGGTACACTGGTTTGGCTCCACAACCCGCTTCTACGGAAAGGGAAGTCGACGAAACTCCAAGCTCGATGGGAGGGACCTTACACCGTGTTAAAAAGGATTAATGACGTGACCTACCGCATCAGAAAGGGCTAAGAGGGAAACCCAAGGTTGTCCATGTGGATAGATTGGCGCCGTATCACGGATCTAATAATGCTCGGGACGAGCATGACTAAGGGGGGGGCACTGTTACGCCATTAAACGTGAACACGCCATATCTCCGAGAAAATAACGAGTAGCACGTAATAATTAAAACGCATTGCTGTTCGAAAGATCTAGAATAGTCGTGCCTAGTCAGACTTAGAAAAATCTCGAAACATCCACAACATACCTACAAGTAGTAGTAGGCATTTATCTAACCGTAAGGGAAATTGTACTCTCCGACGTTAACAATAGAGTCAAAATTCGCATGAACGTGACTCTTATTATTACGAGCAATAAAAATGATTTATGACTTCGAGAAGCGATTCAATTGTTCTGGAATTCTGGATAGATCCGGGGACGTCGGTATCTAGAATTTTCTTGGCTCCGCATATAAATACGAGCCCCCGGCCGGAAGCGAGTTGGTTGTGATTTCGACTGCGATCAAGAGCGAACTACCCTAGTACTTGAAGTGATTTTACTTAACGACTTAGGCGATAGTGTAACGGTACTCTAGTGTTAATTGCGATTCGGATTATTGTTGACTGGACTAATTTGTTATTGTTTGTGGTGAATAAAGTTCTCTCGTCAGTAAATCGGCATTTGATAACCCACGTACGTAACAATATTATTATTATTAATTTCTAATTTTTCATTAATTGGGCTGAATAGCTGGCCGGCCAAAGAAAAAAAAAACAAAATGGCGGGAAAGTGGCAATCAGTCGTTGGTTTTTTCGAGTTTTGTTTACATTTCCGTACAACAGATATTTGTACGAACACGTTATGTTTATCAGATTAAAATAGTGATTTAACGCCTAATTTCATAAGAGAAGAGGTTAAAGCAGAAGTGAAATACCTTTTGCTACCTAAATCAGAAGTCTTTCTTCTGATTTAGGTAGCAAAAGGTACCTACCTAAAATCATAGGTACGACGACTCAGGTTTTACAAACATTTTATTTTATTTTTACTTTCCTTGTATTCGTAATGAAAAGCATAGTGCTTACCTCGGGGTGAAAGTAACTAATTTAGTCCCTCGAATTAGTGTCCTCGCTACGCTCGCCCGCCAACTCCTTCTCGGGACGAAATGAGTTACTTTCACCCCTAGTGTAACAATGTACTATTTCATTACTCATACTCTGAAAGTAGGTCTGAAATTGCCTGAGGAGCGGGCTGAAAGTGATACTTTTCATCCCTAGGGAGTTTTACTTTACAACTGACAGCTGTCAAAATATTAAAAAAAAACTAGTTCTATCTTCACATTTCCATTGAACCATGTTCCAATTTTCCATACAGCCAGTCAATCACAGCACGATATAAAATTGAAATAACTTAAAGACAAGCAAGTATTGATTAAATAATGTTATTGATTTATTTGTTCAACTATTTCTTTAAAATACTTTATTTTTAAAAGATTACAATTAATTTCAAATTTTTCATTAATGAGGCTGAATAGCTGCATGGCCGCCCGCAGAAAAAAAAAACAAAATGGCGGGAAAGTGGCAATCAGTCGTTGGTTTTTTCGAGTTTTGTTTACATTTCCGTACAACAGAGATTTGTATTAACACGTTATGTTTATCAGATTAAAATAGTGATTTAACGCCTAATTTCATAAGAGAAGAGGCTAAAGCAGTAATGGAATACCTTTTACCGCCTAAATCAGAAGAAAGATACCTACTTAAAATCATAGGTACGATGACTCAGGTTTTACAAATTTTTTCTTTATTTTTAGTTTCCTCGTATTCGTAATGAAAAGCACAGTGTTTACCTCGGGGTGAAAGTAACCCATTTAACCCCTCGAATTAGCGACCTCGCTTCGCTCGCCCGCCAACTCCTTCTCGGGACGAAATGAGTTACTTTCACCCCTAGTGTAACAATGTACTATTTCATTACTCATACTCTGAAAGTAGGTCTGAAATTGCCTGAGGAGCGGGCTGAAAGTGATACTTTTCATCCCTAGGGAGTTTTACTTTACAACTGACAGCTGTCAAAATATTAAAAAAAAACTAGTTCTATCTTCACATTTCCATTGAACCATGTTCCAATTTTCCATACAGCCAGTCAATCACAGCGCGATATAAAATTAAAATAACTTAAAGATAAGTATTAATTAAATAATGTTATATTTTAAGTGATTTATTTGTTCAACTATTTCTTTAAAATACTTTATTTTTATAAGATTACAAAAAACGAAATGGCGGGAAAGTGGCAATCAGTCGTTGGTTTTTTCGAGTTTTGTTTACATTTCCATACAACGAGATTTGTATGGAAATTACTACTAATAATTGTTTATGAGATTAAAATAGTGATTTAACGCCTAATTTCATAAGAGAAGAGGCTAAAGCAGTAGTGGAATACCTTTTACCGCCTAAATCAGAAGACGCAGGATCTACTTAAAAATTATAGGTACGACGACTCAGGTTTTACAAACTTTTTATTTTATTTTTAGTTTCCTCGTATTCGTAATGAAAAGCACAGTGCTTACCTCGGGGTGAAAGTAACCCATTTAACCCCTCGAATTAGCGACCTCGCTCCGCTCGGCCGCCATTTCCTTCTCGGGACGAAATGTGTTACTTTCTCCCCTAGTGTAACAATGTACTATTGAGCTGATTTACGATTGTTTTTTAAGTCAAAGCCGATAAATTAAATTTGAACAAAATATCGATATTTCGATATATCTATATTTTATCAACAGCCCCGTGTCGTAGATAGAGATGTTCCTACCCGGTAAATACTCAAAATTCAGGGTTTTTACCGGGGTATTTACTTTTATGGGTATTTATTTATGGTGGGTATTTACTTTTTCAATTTTTAAAGTCTTTTAAGTATGTTATTTACTTAATACTAAATTGAATCTCAGTTGGAGAAATTTTACATTTATACAAAAGTTACAGTTAAACTTCATTTAACAAAAAAAAATCAGGCGTTGACACGTGAAAACATATAGTTAAAAGTAGCCGAACTTATAACATGTGTTAAATCCATCTAAGCGAACTAAAATTCAACTAAATTTTATTAAATAAAACGATCCAAACAGTGTTAAAGGTTTATACCCATGCTTTTGAGTATTTACCGGGTAAAACCCAGTTTATACCAAAATTGGGTATTTACCCGTTAAATACCCGATGGACTTTTAACCATTGCCCATTTCTAGTCGTAGAAATAACGGTTTTGTCCAAGACGTCTTGTCTCAAATGAGCGCAGGCCCTTACTTATTTTGTGCCGTAACACTACTGAGCGCAGCGTCTCTGTTCGTGTGCAAGGGAGCACAGCAAGCATATTTCGTAGCGCTGCCGCGCCCGCCGTGGTTCACGGGTTCACCACGAATTGCTACGTCTTGTAGCAGTTATAGTCTCGCAGCAATTACTACGCTACTAGTCGGTAGACTTTTAATGAATATTTTTCGAGTGTTAGCCTTCTAACCTAACTTGTCCGTGTCTGAGCCTGTGAAGTGTCTTCATATTACTTTAATTCCTTCCTTGATTTTGTCTTTTACAAACATTGATTTTAAATAAATAGATTTTTTTTAATTTTCCCATCATTTTATAGACAAGGCATAAATATTGCGGGTAACGTCATATTCACGCAAATAAACATTGTATATCGACATATACAATGTTTATTTGCGTGAATATGAATGCCGACGCGCATGGTCGCCATCGGAGATGACGTCACACAAAATACACAGTCTCAGTGATATCAAGAAATATTTTAGAGTGATAATAAAGAAATACATTGCTTCAGTTCAAGTGGTTTATTTCATGATCCGTCAAAAAGTCCTTCTAATCACATTACAACGCCTTTTATACTCAGAACTCACAAGCATAAAAATAGTTTAAATAAATTAATAGAACGGAAATTGTCACAGTAAATTCTTATTTTAAATATGACCGGATGCTCTGATATTTTTGAAGAAATAAAAAGCAAGTTAAATCCTCAGAAATTCGACGGAATGTTGTTATATTTTCTAGAAAGGAAGTAGTCATTAAATTTGTTATAAATTCAACAATATTTTAAAATAATTCGAAAGGAAGTTATCAAATGAAATCCTTATAAAAAAAATGGTTGCCTGTAAAGTCGGTTTTACGGGCGAAGATTTTACGTGACAACGTCTTTTTCTCGGTAGAATATTAATTAATTAATTAATTTTAAACTAATAATTTACTTAACACTATCAACATTTATCAATAGTATGACATAACCTATAAACTCAGTTTCTCAACTTTTGTGTCAATCTAACCGATCATAGTTGAGTGGGAGAGAGACGCAAGGCATTCGGCGGGCCTCTCTCTCGTTCGGTGACTCATCGTAACGTTACCGAGCGTTACACTTTTTCATAAGTGACTCCCAGCCGCAACCTAATTTAAGACGTTGTCACGTCAAAATCAACAGGATGTCGTAATATTTTAAAATAATTCGAAAGGTAGTTGTCAAATGAAATCCTTTTATAAATTAAACAGGATGTCGTAATATTTAAAAGAAATAAGCAGGAAGTGATCGAATTAAATCCTCATCAAAATCCAAACTAATATTATAAATGCGAAAGTAACTCTGTCTGTCTGTCTGTCTGTCTTTGCTTCACGCCTAAACTACTGTACCGATTTGTGTGAAATTTGGTACAGACATAGTTTGGAACTTGAGAAAGGACATAGGATAGTTTTTATTGCAAAAAATAAAATTTATTCCGGACATACAGCGCCATCTATTGGTCAAGAGTCGGCATCAATTCAGTACTGAAATTTCCGGAAGTCACTATTACATGCGAACGAAGTCGCGGGCAAAAGCTAGTAGTCAAATAATTATTTTGCGCCCACATAATTATAATATGTTACTACCCCCTTAGCCAAGTTACGACCGTTTCGCTTGCGCCGAACGCTTCGAGTTGCCCTTGCCGCCAATTCTTTTGTTCTGACCACGTGACTGAGCGTTAAGACGACGTCATTCCCGTACATTTGAAGCTTTATACAAGCGTTAACTATTGCAGATTATCAACTTGACTAGGGGTACTGTAGAGTTCCTACACAATGTATGGAATACCTGAAGCGTCCAGGCAATGTTTGACGCTCTAGGTATTCCACTAAGGTATCAATAATAAGAATATTATTCTCCATTACATACTTTACCTTGGTAATGTATATATAATATAATATAATATAATATAATATAATATAATATAATATAATATAATATAATATAATATAATATAATATAATATAATATAATATAATATAATATAATATAATATAATATAATATAATATAATATAATATAATATAATATAATATTCCACAACTATCACACAACGCCGTCTAGTCCCAAGCTAAGCAGAGCTTGTGTTATGGGTACTAGACAACTGATAAAAATACTTATATATTTCTAAATACATACATATTATAGATAAATTACACCCAGACACAGAACAAATGATTGTGCTCATCACACAAACGTTTGTCCTGGGTGGGAATCGAACCCACGACCTCCGGCATAGCAGTCAGGGTCATTAACCACTAGACCAACAAGCCAGTCGCATATATGTCGCAGGGAAATGAGGAATGTCATGAAATCCCGGTAGATGTCGAATATTCTTGTTTATTACGTCTTCTTACTAAAAGTAACTAGTGATATGACAAAACACCAATTTATCGTCAGTGATATTTCGATTCACTAAACTAAATGTAGTAAAATGTCAGAAAAGCGAATACTGCCGAATAAAAATCAAATCATGCAATTCTCTCATGAAGGATGGAAGACGACTGACTGCATGAGTAGGATGGGCGTATGAGGAGTCGAGGAGTGATGTGTCAGCATTCTGACGGGAATGAAGCGTAAGCTGCTGGCTAAGCCAAAAGGGGTGCAATGGATGGATATAACGGTCCGCTCTAGTATCCACATCTGCACTAGTGGGACCGAACAAATGCATCGCTCGAGCTGGCACAGGTCGTGTGATTTTTAAGGCCCAAGCGCCCGAGCAGCGCCATAAAAATATAATTGTGTAAATGTATGTGACGCCCCAAAACGTGGTCGCTCACAATGGGCCTCAGATCAGAAGGATTAAAGTCACCTAAAGGGCAACGAAAAGGGCTGTGCTCGGAGTTTCCTTGCGTAACCGAATCAGAAATGAATATATTCGCAGGACTAAGGTTGCCGACATAGCACGAAGAATCGCCAAACTTAAGTGTTTACACATTGCTCGCAGAACAGATGGCCGTTGGGGTCGAAAGGTTCTGGAGTGGCGACCGCGTACCGGAAGACGCAGCGTTGGAAGGCCTCCAATAAGGTGGACCGATTACCTGGTAAAGGTTGCGGGAATCCGATAAATGCGAGACGCACAGGATCGTTCATTCTGGCAACACTTGGGGGCGGCCTATGTCCAACCGTGGACGTATATCGGCTGAAATGATGTTGATGATGATGATGAAAGATCCAGTGCAAAACTAAAAGATGTATTTGCAAGAAACTTTGTTTTGTTTGATTTTCCATTTTCCATCAGGAGTTAGTCGCCGTCTTAGTTGTTGACCCTCGCATACTTTTAGAAGTCTATGTTTTTTTTTATTAATACTTAATTTTTTTTTGTGTCTGTTTAGTTGATTAAAACTTTATTTTCTAATAAAAATGCACCAGTTAATTTATAATTTTGTTTTGTTACTGTAATCATCATCAATATTCTTTATTTTACTAGATTCAGTTTAGTGAAACGACATACCACTGACAACAAATTGGTGTTTTGTCAAATCGCTAGATACTTTTAGTAAGAAGACGTATAAAGTAGTGTAAGTAATAAAAACAAGAATATTCGACGCCTACCGGGATTTTGTGATATCCCTGATAGTCTCATTTCCCTGAGACATATACAATTCCTAGGTATTGTATAGAGTACCTTCTGGTCCACCAGCAATGTGTAAAATGAATAATCCAATTTTCAGTTTAAACTTTCTTTCGTTTCTTTCTATGTTTAATAAGACTACAGCTACTTGTTACATTTGTGAACATTTGTTTTGCAACCTACAATTTGCAACACGGTACAGGTAAAGCCAGTGACAGTCGTTTAATCACGATTGACATCACAGTTGCGAGATCTTAGTGTTTGTGTTGAGTTACTATTGTACAGTGCTCGTCGCCTGCCTTGTCCCTTGTTACTTGGGGCGGCGCAACACGTTAACTTATTATGATATCTTTTTTTATGGTAAGTTTCTTTCAAAGCACGATACCTATATAACAGACACCTTACGGCATGCATTTAAAAAAATAAATGAATATGGTGACTGCTAGAAATGATCAAATACCTAATAGATACTTAGTTTTGTAAAAGGTTCTAAAGGTATGATTAGGTGCGACAACATCTGATAGGTGCAAGGAGAGGAAAATTGGCGAAAACTTACGACACACACTCCGGTTGCGGTAACACGCACTTTATTTATTTTACACACATTCTCTTTTAGCACCTTTGTTTAAATATTAAATTTACAGGAAAGCAAACACGTGCTTAGTGTAAATATTCCTACGTATCGAATACATCGCCGTTGAAGTAAGTAAGGAAGCGATCGCCGTGAGCAAGAGCGCACCGGGAGCGGTGGCGGCGGGCGGCGGCGGCGTCCGGCGCGGAGTGCGGCGCGCTGTGGCGGCGCCGGGCGGCCGCGCGCGCATGCGCCGCCGCCAGACCGGCCGGCTCCCGGGCCCGGCGTTGGCTCGTCTGTCGAAGGCTAGCTCCAAGCCTCCAAGTGTTGCGTCTGCCGCCTCTCTAGCGCCCGTGTCGTTCGATGCTGCGCTAGATTGAATTGAGTCGTCAGTTAACTAGGCACACACAACAAATGCCTGCAGTAGCCGTCCGGCCGGCATTGGGTACCTAAGTGAGTCATAACGATCGAGCTCCAGCGGTTCTCGGTCGCCGCTGCTAAATCACCACTTCCTACGAAATGATTTGCTGCCTGCAAGTCATATTAATAGTGACCGACCCATAATTCGTTTTCGTTTTCGGCCATAAACCAGCCGAAGCTGATGCTTCCAAGCCGAATATAAAAAAATCCAAGTACAAAACGTACCTACACCTTTTGTAAATATTATCTACGAGAAATGTTCTTTCCAATGATGTATCACACTTGTTACATATAGCAATCGAAAAACAAATAAAGAAATATTATAAATTGGGAAAATTAGGTGGGCGCCAATTGTGTTTGTTTATTTTTTGTTTCGCTCCCTTGAAATAAAAACTTAAATTTCGTACCTTTTGTATATATTTTGGCCAAAAACTATTATCGAGAAAACATTCAATGCGCTAGTTATTACTTTTTACACGGAACTCTCTTTCAATTTAATGAATCACGATTAGTATTCTGACGAAATTCTATCACTATTACTTACAAGTACACTGAAAACCTCACAAAAATAGAAATACATTTTCATTTATAAGGATTCAATCAAGAGATCTGTATAATATTAGTTTAAGTACTTTAATAATGTAAATTCGAAAATTCGGCAAATAAAGTTCGGTTGATTTTAATGGTGATTATCGTGTACAAATTACATTGATTGTATTATATTGTATAAATAATCAATCAATACAGCCAACAATATATAAACGAAATTGTTTGTTTTCTTAAAAAAAAAACATGTTTTATTTTAAGTACTTATTTCTTTTTTTCTGAAATATATTTGTTTTTTTTTTTTTTGATTATTCAGAAAAATAAACTATTTTCCAGTATACATCGAAAAGTTTCAATCATTTTTGTTTTCGTTTTCAGCCGAAAATGAGACAAGCCAAAGCTTCGTTTCCAGTTTCCACTGAAAATCCAGTTTTGGTCGAAAGTATTGCGTCCTTTGAATAATGGTCCTAAATACCTATGTAAGTTGTCTGTGATGGCTGCCGTCAACAACCACCTAATTACTGGTGGTGCTCGCCGCCCCCCACGTTCCTGAATGACCCTTGTATCGACACCGAAACCTCTTAGCCTGCATGTTGTCTGAGCAGATGTTTACTTCATCAGTAGTATAACAGACATGCGTGCAAGTTGTATATGTGTCACCGAGAGCGAGATGTTTGGCACGGCGCGGCGGTGGCGGCGGCGGCGGCGGCGGCCTGCTGTAAGTAGGTGGCTGACCTAGTTTCGCGGCGCGGCACGACGGGGGACTTCGGCTACACACGCTGAGAATTTGAGGTGAAACTAACGAAAAAACACCGAAACTGCAGATATAGTAAACATGGGAGCACCTTTTTGAGGCATGATTCAAATGCCCTATCTCCCCAAGGTCCAAGTTCTTTGTAAATATTTTTGTAAATTCATTCCCAACGTTTCGTAAATGTTTTATTAATTTATTTGTAAAGTTCACACTTGATCATTTCTTGTACTAAAACCTCCAAAATCGTTAGAATAATATGAAATACTAGCTTTTGCCCGCGTCTTGGCCCGCGCGTACATAAGATATAGCCTATGTCACTCAGGAATAAAGCAGCTTTTTATCGGTGAAAAAATTTTGACAATCGGACCAGTAGGTACCTACTTCCAGAGATTACCTCCTACAATCAAAAAACAAAAAAACTAACTTTACCGCTTTATTATATTAGTGTAGATTTCCATCTAGTTCACTTTCTCTTTGAGGTTTCATTGTTATCTATTTATATTTTTTTCTTTTCTTGAATATATATATCTATAAAAAATAACTTTACGAGATGGTTGAGAGGTGAGAATGATCTTTGACTAGCTTTTTGAAGACAGATATATTTTTAGCGTCACGGATGTTAGCTGGAAGTGAGTTCCACAGTCGCACTGCTTGAAAAGAGAAGGAGTTGGGATAGAAATGAGTATTATGGGATGGGAAATTAAGATGGTATTTAAGGTGGGATCTGCATGGGGCGTCGGCAGATCGAGTGAACGAAAAACGATCACGCAGGTAGCCAGGGTACGCAGGGTTGAAAAGGATGTTGTAAAGGAGACATAATACCCGAGTGTTCCTACGAAGACGGATAGGGAGCCACTTGAGATCCTTGCGAAATTGAGAGATATGGTCGTATTTTCTTAGGCCGAAAACAAAACGAATGCCCAGGTTTTGCAGGCGCTCAAGCTTATTTAATAGCTCCTCAGTGGCATCCAGGTAGCAGGCATCCGCATAGTCGATGATCGGCTGAATCAAAGTTTGAGCTAAATATATTTTGGTTTTAAAGGGCAAGAACTTTTGAAGAGATTTAAGGCTGTCGAAAGAAAAGTGTACTTTACGGCTAACCTCATTTACTTGCGCTCGCCAAGAGAGATTGCTGTCAATAGTGACGCCGAGATTCTTAGCTGAGTCAGAGTACGCAATAGTCGAGTCGATGAAAGATAAAGGCGATAAAGAAGAAATGTCAAGCGTATTGCGATAGTAACCACCATGGCCTGAGACTTGGAAGGATTAACCTGTAAGCCGTAAGACTTGGCCCACTGATTAATACTCTCCAGGTCACGATTCATGGCTTTAATCGCTGAGTCTGCATCAGTCAATAGGAAATGACGATACAGCTGCAAATATAGATAATGATAAATGATGTTAAAAACAAATACGTTATGTAGGTATATTACCTGCTGCCGGAGATATGGTTTTTTTCCAATCGTCGAAATAAATATTGGTATATCCTAAAGTTATGCTTTAGAATGTTAAGCTTCATCATTATTATGATTATATTCTTTTTTTATGGTAGGAAAATCATTCAATGTAATAACCCCCGCTCTTGGGCGGAGCAGAAGATAGTGTCAGACTCTTACTGACAAAAAACCCACCTCGTTCCATCAAGCCTCATACCGGGGCTTGAGCTATCTTTCGAAACTAACAATTGCTGACAATACCTTAAGGCGCGCGGGAACATTGTTTGCCGTCGACGACTTGAGCTCGGTCCGCAGATTGCTTCCACGAGGGCACGGCAATGCTCTGCCCAACATCATATTTTTGATTAGAGAAATTATTAGTATGTAAGCTGTTATGCGTAAATAATATTATGCGAAAATATAATTAGGACAAATAAAAGTATGCCAAGTTGTTATCTTAGGTCTTAAATTTTATTATAATTTTTATAAAAAAAAAAAAAATAGAAAACGCCTGATCATATTTCATAGCAATTTTTAACCGTAGTAATTATTATAATCTGCATTCTATACATATAGGTATTCGTTTTAGGCTAAAAGACAAGACCGGATCCTGCCCAAAAAAACAATTATATGGTACACTATTATTTATTATATGGAAATTACTACTAAAATAAATTAAAATAATTCGCAACAATCACGTTTCTGTAGGAGTGGCGAGAAAGAATCCAAAAAAATATGTAAGTTAATTGTTTTTGAGTCGTTTTGTTTCATAGCAATCACGGAGGATGAGGATAAATCGACACAAATTGCATTTACATTTGGGTACTCATAGATTTCGCTTTTGAAAATAATCTTAAAATAATGAACAGTTTCTTCAAAAAAAGCAGATCAAAAAAATGGACATGGATGTCCCCAAATGGCAGAGATAAAAATGAAATAGATTTCATACTCACAAGAAAAAAACATATATTTAATGACGTCGACGTAGTGAATAAGATTAACTTCAACACTGATCATAGAATGGTGAGAGGAGTTATACAATACCGAAATGATAAATCAAGAAAGCATATTCTCTACGCAACAAAAAATACAACAATAGCAACGCCCATACCTCAAAATGTCTTAAACGAGTTAAGAAACACATTAGAAAAAATTGAAGGAACTAGAACACTGCAAGAAAAGTATAACCTTCTGGAAAAAGAGCTGATAAATGTAAACAAATCGAGATCTAAAAAAGAGAAGAAAAATAAGTTAGGAGAAGAAACGTTAAATCTGATGGAAGAGAGGAAAAAAATGTTAGACAATCGAAAAGGCAACAAACAAAACATCTCAAGTATTAGCAAAAAAATACAAACATCAATAAGAAAACATAGGAAAGCAGAGAGGCTGGAAGTACTAAGAGAACAAATAGAGAAAACAGGTGGAATCAAGAAAGGTCTAAAACAACTAAGAGAATACACACAATGGATACCCAATATGAAAACGAAAGATAGAAAGAAAAATAAGAAATTAACGACAAAGAGACCATCAATAGCGAAAGTGGCGACAGAATTTTATCAAAAATTATACACGAAGACCGACGAATCAATACAAACAGAGTCAGGAAAAACAGTCTACGAAGAGGAACCTGGTATATTAGAAGCAGAAGTCATAAAAGCTGTAAAGACACAAAAAAGTGGGAAATCACCTGGAGACGACAAAATCTCAAATGAAATACTAAGAGAATCTCTAACTGTGATATCCAAATATGTGACGAATCTATTTAATGAAATTATGATTACAGAACAAATACCTATTCAATGGACAAAATCCACTATTGTCCTACTACATAAAAAAGGAGACAAAAACGAAATAAATAACTACAGACCAATATGTTTAATGTCCAATCTATACAAAGTTTTTTCAAAAATAATACTTGGACGAATAATGAAACACCTAGAAGAAAATCAACCAAGAGAACAAGCTGGATTTCGCGCCGACTATTCCACCATCGATCACATTCACGTCGTGAAGCAGATCATAGAAAAATTTAACGAATATGGGCAACTTTATTATATGGCATTCGTGGACTATAACAAGGCTTTCGATTCTCTAAGTCATAATTATATCTGGAAAACACTAGAAAACCAAGGTGTAGAAAGAAAATATATACAAATCATAAAAGAAATATATAGAAATATCACAGCAACAGTTCAACTTGAACAACAAGGAGAAGAATTCAGTGTTCAAAGGGGCGTCAGGCAAGGCGATCCACTTTCCCCAAAACTTTTTACAGCAGTGTTAGAGAACATATTCAGACAACTGGACTGGGAAAATTTTGGAATTAACATTCACGGATCAAATTTGAATCACTTAAGGTTTGCCGATGACATAGTGATATTCGCTGAGAGACCAGATATACTACAAACTATGTTACAACAATTAGATTACGAAAGCAAGAAAGCAGGTCTATCTATGAACCCAATGAAGACTAAAATAATGACGAACGGATCAAGAGAAACTATCGAAATAGGACAAGAGGTTATTGAATATGTAGATGAATATATATATTTAGGACAACTAATATCAGTAAAAGATCAACATTCTAAGGAAATAAACAGAAGAATAAGCAACACTTGGAAGCGGTACTGGTCACTAAAAGAAATAGTTAAAAACGAAACGATTCCAATGTCTATCAAGAAAAGACTATATAACATATGTATCCTCCCATGTCTTACATACGGATGTCAAACTTGGCCAGCTACGAGTAAAAACTGTAAAAGTCTCTTAGTTTGTCAACGCAGCATGGAACGAAGCATGCTTAACATAACTCTACGGGACCGGTGGACAACATCAAAAATAAGGGAAAGAACAAAGGTGACAGATGTACTGCAGAAAATAAGGAAACTTAAATGGAATTGGACTGGTCATATAATGAGAACGAACAGTGGAAAAAAATGGACGAAGGACGTAATGGAATGGTACCCTAGAAGTGGAAAAAGACAGAAAGGACGTCAAATTAAAAGATGGGAGGATGATCTGCCGAAGGGATGGAGGAGGATAGCTCGTGACAGAGATAACTGGAAGGAAATGGGGGAGGCCTATGTCAAAAGACAACCTGACTAAGCGTTTGCAAACCAAAAAAATAAAAAATAAAATAAGATTAGATTAAGAAATTTTTGATTATATAAAAGTTGTATAAAGCAAAACTGTAAAATAGTCAGCGAATAAAGGCTTTTATTATTATATTATTATTATTATTATAAGACAGAAAGTGTTCCTATCTGTAGTAGCACGCCTGAAGATCAGACTAAAAATATAAAATACTTGTAAATACCACAATTGTATTGCAGAAGTTAAAAAGTTAACTGGACACCACCTTTCGAGCTGCCGCGCATTTTGATGGCATGAATCCCCACCATTATCAAAATTAATAATCATTTATTAGTGGTAGGGTCGATTTATTAGAAACAATGGAGATAAACCAAAGTAAGTTAACACGGGCAATGATTGAATGGGCACAAAAATAATAACGAGGTGACATCCTCTGTTCTTGTATTGACTGAAAACTATTAACATTTTTGGTATTTTAGATAGATGGCGTTCTTTTCGAAGGCGAGTTCCATAAAACTGAGAAACTGCTATGACTCATGACCTATAAATACCGTACAAGATGGAAGCTTGATCGAAAAAATAAGCAAATTATTGTATGTGAAATGGTTCGCGGCTGGCCAGCGCTTTTTTCTGTATTTCTGTAGTAGTGCTTGAGTAAAAATCCTGAAAGCTTTATTTTATGCTTAAGCTGCCTATGGCACAGCAGTAAAAAATGCAATAAAAATGGGTTGAAGCAGAAAATGTTATAAACATTTCAAAAAGTTATTGACGTTTACGTGATTAAATAAGCACCTCTACAGACACGCTCGACGCAACGCAAAAATTAGTCAACTTTGCGATAGCGTATTTTCATAGAAATTGTTCGACCATTGACCAGATCTCCGTGTGGCGTGTCCCAGATCTGATGCACCGATCGTAGTATGGCGGCTCAGAGTTGACGTGAGGGACGCAGTATGGCGGCTCAGAGTTGACGCGAGGGACGCAGTATGGCGGCTCAAAGCTAATCGCGAGCGAGCTGCTCGATGTTCGGGCGGTCGAGGCGCATAGCGGCGCGACCTTCGCTGGTGCGCAGGTCGCGTGCGCCCAGGCGTGCGTAGAACCCGAGCGCTGACGCGTTGTCCTCAAGCACGTGCCAATCCATGCGGTGCACGTTCTCAGCTACCGCCATCTGAAACACAGTCATGTCAACATTAAAATCTTATTCATACTCACTGACCAATGCCCGCTATAAACGTCAGGGTATACCTGACAGGTTTGCCTGTACAGTTAAACACCTACTCCTGTCAAGATCGGAGGCTCTAGTTGTGGCCGACTATGTTTACCTGAAACAGACGGTCCAGTTGGGTAGGTCTAACTTTGCGTCTTCACGTTACCGCGGGTGCCAGCTAAAAATCAGCGCTGGGTGTTTGACAACCAGCAAATTGCTGAGTTAGTGACCCTTTAGGCTCAGGCACAGTCACTGCAACTGTATTGTTATCTGTACTTTTTTTTTATTATTATTTTATGTTGTGGTATATCGTGTTGCTTGCGCCGAATAAATGCTATTCTATTCTATTCTAACTTCGGGAAAGAGGTCAATCGTTGAATTTGACTTGGCTGGACAGCGTTCGGGAAGCTGCGCGATGTCTTCTCGTCCAACAAACCACAGTGTCTCAAGACGAAAGCCTATAACCAGTGCGTATTGCTAGTAATGACATATGGCACTGGAACATGGTCTTTGTATTACAATGGGCCTCATCAGAAGGCTTAAAATCACCCAAAGGGCTATCGAAAGGACTATAAAATATTCCCTTCCGACCTATCTCTTGACTGCACCGGTTAAATTGTAGCTTTAGGGGTGCTATGGCATAAAGAAAACATACATACAATATAGCCTATGCATCAGTGTTGCCGATTTTCAGTAAAATATTTAAAAAAGTTATGCTCAATCAAATTCTTATTTTAACACCAATAAAATCTTACACGAACAGCAGTATGTTTTCACCAAAGGACGTTATACGACTGACGCTGGTGTCACCTTATTAAAACACATAATTTTGCAGAGTGGGAGGAAGCCCAAGATGCTATTGGAATTTTCTGTTTTCCCTCAAAGGCTTTTGATTGTGTTAATCATGCAACCTTACTTTTAAAGCTAGAACATTACGGATTAGGTAAACTTGCACTAGGCTTGGTGAAATCTTATTTAAATGACAGGCAACGGCAAGTTAAAAAACCGACCAATTGCGAGTCGGAGTCGCCCATGGAGGGTTCCGTAGCAGCAAGTAACATAATATAAAAGTTCTTGTAGTTTGTTGTAACTTTGATCGATGTTTTAATAATAGTGTATTTTTTTAGATTTGTCGTATTAAAAAAAACTACTTACTAGATCTCGTTCAAACCAATTTTCATTGGTAGTTTACATGGTAATGTAGTTACATCATGTATTTTTTTTAGTTTTATCATTCTCTTATTTTAGAAGTTACAGGGGGGGGACACATTTTACCTCATTTTTCTTTCGCGTAAACTATTCAATTTAGAAAGAAATGATTTTAGAAACCTCAATATCATTTTTGAAGACCTATCCATAGTTACCCCAAATTGTTTTGATGAAAAACAATTTTTTGAGTTTCAGTTCTAAGTATGGGGACCCGCAAAATTTATTGCTCTTTTTCTATTTTTGTGTGAAAATTTTAAAGCGGTTCACAGAATACATCTACTTACTAAGTTTCAACAGTATAGCTCTTATAGTTTCGGAAAAAAGTGGCTGTGACGTACGGACAGACAGACAGACAGACATGACGAATCTATAAGGGTTCCGTTTTTTGCCATTTGGCTACGGAACCCTAATAAATAGTCTCAATTCAAAGGGCTTAAAAGTCAATATGGGTGTACCACAAGGCTCTATATTGGGTATTTTCCTCTTTCTGGTGTATTAATGATCTACCGCATTTATTGAAAAAACAAACACATGTAGTACTGTTTGCTGACGATACGTCCTTAATATTTAAGATTTTTATTTTTTCGTGATGCGAAAATCATCTAATGACAACTTTTAGTTACTTTCACAGTATTATGTATCATGTCTTACGGTATTTTGCTACGGGGACGGGCTGCACACATAGAGTCTATTTTTATTCTGCAGAAAAGAGCTATCAGAGCCATATACGATCTTCGTAGGCGCGATTCTCTTAGGGAACTATATAAAGATTAAACATCATGACGGTACTTTGTCAATACATTCATGAAAATATTATGTATGTCCGGAAAAATATTCATCTTTTTACTAAAATAAGTGACAGGCACAATTTTAATATTAGAAATAAGGACAAGTTAGATCAACCTCGATTCAGATTAGCTAAAGTATCTAGCTTTTTTATGGGGTACTGTGTAGAATTTTATAGTAATGTTACGCCATTAAACGTAAACACGCCATATCTCCGAGAAAATAGCAAGTAGCACATAATAATTAAAACGCATTGCTGTTCGAAAGGTCTAGAGTAGTTGTGCTTAGCCAGACTTAGAAAAATCTCGAAACATCCACAACATACCTACAAGTAGTAGTAGGCATATATCTAACCGATAAGGGAAATTGTACTCTCCGACGTTAACAATAGAGTCGAAATTCGCATGAACGTGACTCTTCTTATTACGAGAAATAAAAATGATTTATGACTTCGAGAAGCGATTCAATTGTTCTGGAATTCTGGATAGATCCGGGGACGTCGGTATCTAGAATTTTCTTGGCTCCGCATATAAATACGGGCCCCCGGCCGGAAGCGAGTCAGTTGTGATTTTGACTGCGATCAAGAGCGAACTACCCTAGTACTCGAAGTGATTTTTATTAACGACTAAAGCGATAGTGTAACGGTACTCTAGTGTTAATTGCGATTCGGATTATTGTTGACTGGACTAATTTGTTATTGTTTGTGGTAAATAAAGTTCTCTCGTCAGTAAATCGGCATTTGATTACCCACGTACGTAACAGTAAAATTCCACTAGAAATTCTCCAATAAACGAGTCAAAATTCAAAACATACATTATTTAATATCTGTGTCCGGTCCCGTTTTTTCCTTTTGAGGTATGGAACCCTAAAAAGGGCGTATACCACAAAAGAAAACTTCAAAAGATTTGCCCAAGTAACTTTTTACAGAATTTTTGGTGTGCGAGTGTCACTTGATAGGTCTTTTTCCCCCATATTGATGTTCCCAAAAAACACAATCCGAGCGACTTCATTATTAATACAGCCTAACGCTGTATCATAGCAGTCACATATTTTTAATGCTGCATATCACCGTTATAATTACGTTCGTATACACCAATAATAATAACAATAATTCTTTATTGACATAATTTACAATTTGTATTATAGGATTCCCTAACACCTGCGCTAGTAGAAACAGTGTTGCAGGTGTTAGTATATTCTCTACAATAAAGTGACATTAATTTTACGTCAAACAGAGTGTGTAAGTTAAATGAAAAAGATTAATTAATTCATTAAACCCCAAGCGAACGCCGGCGTTCGCGCACCTATTGTCTTTCAATTGTGTCTGTCATTATCACGATTGAAAGGGAGAAACAAGCATTCTGCCATGAATACCATGAGCACTAGCTTCTGACGTTTTATAAGTGCCCATGTAGGCCTATGTGAAATAAAAAACTTTTGACTTTGACTTTGAGTGTGTCTGTGAGTGTATTTTTCTAAGTGAGTGAGTTTATGCTTATTAGTGTGTTTATTTAAGTGAGTGTGTTTATGTAAGCATAGGCGTGTATATGTAAACGCGCGTGTGTATGTGCTTATGATGTCTGTTGTGGGGTTGTTTGTATATCAGTTGCGGAAATAAGTGTCATGTTACACTATAATAACACTTAGAGTGGTATAAAGTTAGTAGTGACCTACAATATACAGCCTTTAAACAGCTTTAATGTTAAACGCGGCTTAAAGTGTCACAAAACATTTAAAACTGTTTAGTAGTGTTCTAATATTATAACTACTACAACCATAATTTGGTTTTTGTATTGTTTTAATTATTTTTTATTACTTTTGTATTTTTATGTAATTGTACGTAAAATTTGATGAAGAGATAACTTCTCAGCAACAAATCTTAATAGCTCAAAATCAGGCCTTTTTTTATGGTGGAAAAAATCATGCATTTACATCCCCCGCCCTTGGGCGGAGCGGGAGATAGTGTCAGACTCTTACTGACTTAAAGACCCACCCCGTTCCTTCTAGCCTTCATACCGAGGCTCGAGCGCCCTTTCGGATAACCCTGGCCCCAGTAGGCTTCGACTCGGCTGGGTCCCTGCTGTTGCTGACAACTCCATGAGGCGCGCGGGAACAGTGCGCGCCTTCGACGACTTGGGCTTGGTCCGGACAGTTACCGGGCGGCCGGATGGTGAGCTATCTACTGCTCACCGTCCGCAAGCCCGCGCCTACGTCGGCCGGAAATCCTGTTGCCTGATGCGTTCGGCCTCCTCCTTTGCGAGCATTACTGCTTCGCAGAAGTCGGCGACCGCCTGCCACTCCTCCTCGCTCCGGACCATGGCCTCAACCAAGGCCCGGCGCGAGAGGTCTCCGCCACCGATCGCCCCCACGAGGGCACGGCGATGCGCCGCCCAAGCAGGGCACACCTCGACTGTGTGCTCCACCGTGTCTTCCGGGCGTTCCGCACAGTGGCGACACCCGGGCGTCACCTCCACATGAATCCCGTGCAGGAAACTCCCGAACGAACCATGTCCGGTGAGTACCTGTGGCATGCAGAAGGTAAGGACGCCGTGAGGTTTTTCAAGCCACGCCTCAAAGAGGGGACTTACCGCCATGATTGTGACGTGCCCAGCACTGGGTTGCGATAGTCGTTGACGCCATTTCACCATGAGATTCCGCCGGAGCTCTGTCCACCATGCCGTGACCTATCGCGGCAGCGGACCACCCCGTGTTAGACGCCCGACGAGGCGGTTTGCAATGATTCTCTCAAAGAGCTTGCCCACATCGTCGAGCAGCACAATGGGCCGGTACGCGGACGGAGAGTCCGCAGGGTGCCCTGGCTTCGTTATGAGGACCAGTTTCCCCGTCTTCCAGCAAAGTGAGAACTGGCCCCTATCCATGCATGCGCTGAAGAGCCCTCTCAGTCCAGGCCCGAGAGCCTCCATGGCCAGGACCCAGGCCTTTTCAGGCTAGCCGTCGGGTCCTGGGGCGGTGTTTTTGGCACTCAGCCTTCGCACCGCCACTCTCATCTCTACCTCGGTCACCTCTGGAGCATCGTCGTCGTCGTTGCTGTTGCGGTCCGCGTCAGACATACCTGGTGGTGGAGGCGGAGCCATGAGCGGGGGGGAGTGTTCCCCCCGCGCAGGGAACAGAGCGTTCACCGCACCCTCTACGATCTGGGGTAGGAGACTCAGAATCAGCAAGGGAGCCCAGGGGCGGAGCTTTTCCGGTACCAAATTGTACGGGCGCCCCCACGGGTCCGCGTTCAGAGACCCCAGCCACACGTTGCGGGCCTCCAGTTTGGCCCGCTTGATCTCCGTTCGGAGGGTGCGTTTTGCCGCTATGTATCCCTTATACTCTCTGGCCTTCGCATCCGGCGGACGGATGCGGCGTCTGCAGTGTCTGGCGTACCGGCACCGCGCGTGACTGCATGCGTTGCGCAGTTAAGCAATCTCTGGCGACCACCAGCACACCTGGCGCTTAGCTCGCCCTGGACGCACTCGGGGCATTGCCGCGTCGCAGATTTGCGACATGGCCTCCCGGAACCACTCCGCCTCGATGATGTCGATGTCGACAGGCCTGTCCGGTGCTTGCACCCAGGCCTGTACCGTCGCGGCTTCCAGGAGGAGCTCCCGGTCCATCTGCTTAAGCACCCACCGCGGACCGCAAAGGCTCTGTCGGACCGGCGCGGCCGAGGTTTCGGTGGAGACGTCCAACCGGATGTACCGGTGGTCGGAGTACGTCTCCACCTCCTCCATAACGCGCCAATCGACGACACGCGGCGACAGAGCGGGGCTGTCGAACGAGATGTCCATCACTGATTCACCCCGCATCCGCGCCAACGTGGGGACAGAACCCCGGTTCAGGAGGACCACGCCCAGGCTCAAAATCAGGCCTTGAGTAGGCTAAATGCATAACTAATGAACCACCTTGTGGTTATCTCCGCATCCCCATCAGTTACTAGACTAAGACCTAAATTAGCTCCTTTCTGGTCTGACCGACCAGCAGCTTGGTTTGCTTACATAGAGGCTCAGTTTGTGTTGTCGCATATAACGACTGATGACACAGAATATTATTAGTGATCTCACAGGTCGACTCCTATTCATGTAGAGACGTCGACGACCTACTGATCAATCCTCCATCTTCAGCATGTTACGAATGGATAAAGGGTGAAATGATAAAACGTTTTACAATATCAGAGACTCAGAGGATCCGTCAATTAATATCGGGAGAGGAACTTGGGAACAGAAAGCCCCCACATTTCCCACGTCGTCACCTGCATTCATTGGCCGCACCTTTAAGTGACGAGAAGATACTGCGGTAGCTCTTTTTGTAATGTCTACCTAAAAACTTGCAGATAATTCTTAGCATGCAAATAGACATCCCCTTGGAAAAAAGTAGCCGAATTAGCAGAAAAGATACTGGAGGTCTCTCCAACCGTACCATTGACAGTTTATCGTCTCAATTACAGGAACTATCGAAGCAAGTAGCAGCACTAACACTAATAAGTCAGTACCCTATCCGTAGACCGAGATACCCTCGCAGAAGAAAGCCGCGCTCCAGCACAGTTTCTTCAGCCAATCACGATGGCGAAATTATCTGCTGGCAACATCGGAGATATGGCAAACAAGCCTTTATAATGTATTTCACCATGTGGCTGGAAAGGTGCTGGATAGCACGATTTGACATACCCGAAACAGTCACGACTGATCAAGGTCGTCAGTTCGAGTCGAAGCTGTTCAGTAGACTCATGGAGTTGGGTGCCACGAAACGTTTACTAACCACCAGCTATAAAAAAAAAACCGGAAAACCTCTTCGTCCGCCTACGAAGTCATGATCAATGAACCATGGCCAAAATTTTGCCCTGTTGCTGCGTCGCAACACTCGCTGCTTAAAACATTTCGTTTTTAAAAATCTGAAAGATGCAACACAGGTTTACTTGCGAAACGACACCGTGTGTCGTTTCTTGCAACCTCCTTACACCAGTTCCTAAGAGGTTTTGGCCAGGAACCTAAAAACGTTAACTCTCAGCGTTACTGGGAAACGTCAAGAGGTCAGCATAAACCACACAGAACCTGCTTACGTCACCTTCGATGCTGATAGGGATACATCAACCTTAAAAAAGTAATCAGCGGCCCATCTCAGCCAAGCCCAGCGCCTCTAATAGCCAACTACGATGCCTCAACCTTTTGCCACTCGGTCAGGGCGCACTGTTAGATTTAAGATACAAGTAGATGTTTAATTTTGTATGAAACGTTAGTTTTTCAAGCTGCTATTTATTTTTGTAATGAGATTGTTCACTTTTTCTTCCCTTGGGGGAGGGGGGGGGGGCGGCAACATCGCCATAACCATTTAACTAACTTATTCCATGTCCTTACTTTTTCCTTTAGACCATGTCATGTTGACGGTTCGAGATGTCGACTAGATTAGATTTTCATCACGTAATATAATTAATGAACAATACATAAATTCTGTACGATTGGCTGCAATAGTGGTTGGATAGTACAGAAAAAAAATCGTGTGAAGCGAGAAATGACGCCATCTAGCGTAAAATCAGATTGAAATGTTGTTATTGACAACATTAATTATACTGCTACTAGGTGGCGTTGCTGTGCTTCAAATGCTTATGCTAATGCTTTTTTTTGTAGCTTCTTTTGTTTCTATAAACATTGAAATAATTTATATATTTTTTTATCAAGTGTTGAAAATATTAAAATTTAATAATTATCAATTTATAAATATCTGATTGTCTATGTGTCAGTTTCAAAACTTGAGACGGTAGGTTGAATATGGATTTATAAATAATAATTAGTAGGTAGTATAAATAATACTTAGACCAAAGACTTGTGACTAAGCTTTAATTGATTGTTCGCAAGTTCATTTCGATTACCTCGTTCGAGCTCCTTTCGTTTAATTTTTTTTTTAATCCGGTCAATTTATGACAATGAGTATGAATTGTAACATAGATGTAGTGACAAGAGCTCAAATAATTGCTTTGCATAGTCAAGGTAAAAATTTGTCAGAAATAGCCAGAGAGATCGGTGTAAACGTAAGTAATCTTATTTTACACTTTTTTATATAACAAAACACTCCTCTTTATAATAATCATTATTAGGTATTATATATTTTTGTTTTATTGTTGCAGAGAAAAACAGTTGTTCTATGGGTACGACGATTTGAAGAAGATGGTTCTTTGAAACACCGTCAAAGAACTGGTAGACCAAAACTGATAAACATGTTGCAGCGTCAAACCATGGTAAGGGAATACGAGGAAAATGGATTTTTGCCGACGAACCATTATGCTGGTTTATTTGACACAAGCGTCGACACTGTCCGTCGTGCTCTTCATAGTGAAGGGCTGCATTATCGGAGGCATGCTGTGAAACCTTTGCTTACGGAAACCCATAAAAGAGCAAGATTGCAATTTGCTATGGATCACATAGACTTTGATTGGAGTAATGTCATCTTTACTGATGAAAAAACTTTTAAGTCCAGTGAACACGGTCGATTACGTCTGTGGCGTCGAGATAATACGCGATACACAAGTGGTCACGTAGTGCCCAATAGGCAATCTGGCCATATAACGGTGAACATGTGGGGATGGATGAGTGCAGCCGATCCTGGGGAACTAGTGAGAATACCAAGCCGAGCAAATAGTGCAAATTATATAGAAGTGCTGGAGGAGACAATGTTGCCCACAGTTCGAACGGTGTATCCAAGCGAAGAATTGCCACAGATAACATTTGTGCAGGATAATTGTCCAATACACCGTTCGCACAGTGTGCAGGCTTGGTTTCGTCAGCATAATGACATTTGCGCTATTCCTTGGCCTGCTAGATCACCGGATTTAAATCCAATTGAAAATTTATGGGGTGTTATTGTTCAACGGTGGAATAATCAAAACGAGCGTACTCCAGATGCGTTAGAGGCTCATTGTTTACAAATATGGGAGAGTATTCGTGGTTCAGATCTGTGTAAAAATTTGATTAATTCAATGCGTTCCCGAATGCAAGCTGTTATTGACCAAAATGGTGGTTACACGAGATATTGATAAATATATTTAATTAATATTACATATTTACTCAGTACGTACTGGAGACCTCGTTACGTGTGTTTTACTTAATACCTGTATTTGAAATAATTTAAAAAAAAGTTATGAACACTTAAAGTTATAACACAACATAATTTTGTTTTTTTTTTTATGTTACCTACTAAACATTTGATATGTTGTTGTGCAATTTTGTAGTTTTTTTTTAATATCTTGCCTCTTGTTTGTTTTTGTTAAGGTTACATAAGCTTCAATCCTCTTTCCAATTTGGGAAACGAATATTTAAGCTATGGCCTCAATAAAAAATTACAAGTAATATTATAATCTTATTCGATGATTAATAATCTGACTGTTGAATAGTAAACTGTAAGAAATAAATATCTATATTATTTTATTATTGCCTTTTTGTTTGATGAGCCTGTTTACCTGCTTTTTTTTCCTTTTGCTGCGTAACTACCGATTTGAATATTAATAATGATATTACACAACGCCGTCTAGTCCCTAGCTAAGCAAAGCTTGTGTTACGAGTCCTAGACAATTGATAAACATACTTATATATTTCTAAATACATACATGTTATAGATAAATTACACCCAGATTCAGCAAATGATCGTGCCCAACACACGAACATTTGTTCTGGGTGGGAATCGAACCCACGACCCGGACATTGCAGTCAGGAGCACTAACCACTAGACCAACAGGCCAGTCATAATGTTATATTACAATTAAATACTTCCACTTTGTTAGTTTCGATATAAATCCTACCGATTTCTTTTATTAATTGTTATTCATAACTTCAAAAAGTACAGAGGAACCAGAAATCTGACCCACCTGGCAGTAGAAGGTAGATAACATAAGACATCCTAAAAGTTAGACGAATTTGAACCTTCTGCAATAAGCAGAAGTTAAGTGGTATTCAATTCGGAGCTAATCTAAATGAGTAAAACGAGGTAGGTAAGTGGTCAAATATTATAGAATACTGATATGACAATTTGATTTAAGACGTAACGTTAACTTGTGAATACGGACCGTATGCCACGTAATGCACTTGTTAATTTCAACATTATTCCATAAGTCAACATAGTCTAATGGTAGTAACTGTAGACTTATATTGACGTGGTTGCCGGTACTAAGTTCAAATCAGTCACGCTACTTTTAGTAGGTTTGTGTTTAGAATACTGAATTGTTTTTTTTTTTTAAATCAAATTAAAATTTATAAGTCTTAAATTAAATTAATTATTTAAATCAAAACTTTAATGAAAAACAACTAAATATTACTTATACAAATACTTTACTTTACAAAGAAATTTAAGTATTCGTCTGATAGATTTAATTTAAATAACTATGTATAAAGGTAAAACACATAAAAGAAGTGAAGATATTAAATTGCTTATGACAGAATAGAATTATTTGAAATACAATTTTGAACATGACAAAAACAGTTTATTTATTTCAATAGTGCCAGTGGCGGATTAACCACGTAGCAAAATTAGCAAATGCTACGGGCTAAAAATTGTTTACACGACGTCACTGCAATTAGTGTCGACTGGTTTTAGTGTTATTAGAACGGTTCATTTTTATTTCTCTACCCTAAACTAAGTAAACTAAGTAACATTTGAATACCAGTTTTATGATGAATATGCCTAATGGTCGTGACTACCCACATATTACAAGTCAAGCGAAATTATTCCAAATATGTTTGAAGAATGTTCAATTTGGGGTTTTAAATCGAAAGCAAAAAAATACACAAGATTTGCGATTTAGCCTCGTGCCTTACTGCGTCAAAGTCTTTACATAAACCACTAAGCTAACTATGATATTAAAAAATGTATTTTAATTTTAGACTATGACCATTTACTTAATTTATCTATCTTAAGTAAATACATTATTATTATATATTAAAATAATAAACATTTTATTTACTTGCAATACTTTCTTTCATTTCTATACAAACTGTCCATTTAAAAAGACATTTCCTGACTTACGTTATTAAAGAAAAGTAAAAAAAATGCCAACTAAAACACAAAAGCTGGAAAACAAAAAGTAAAAAATCTTAACTTGAGATTTGAACCAGAAACATGTGCATCACAAGCCGCTGTTGGCACCATTGGACCAAGTGGACTCTTGTGGACACATTTGAAATTTAACGTTACTTGTAATGCTAGACGCAATATTCGTGCCCGTTTACAAACAGTTGATAAGAATCACGAAATTAGTTAAGCTTGTGTCTCATATTTTTTTATCAATCTACCCTCACACTCAGTTGTTGACGATAACGATGACGCATGTATCTATTTTCTGTCAAACTAAAAGTCAAGTTTATGGTTTGTGAGATTGCCTTGGTCGCCATTTAGCTGGGAAGCAACCAACGCCATCTAGTTACATTTTCGAAAACTTGAATTTTAACGTGCAAGGGAAATTAGACACTAGTGTACCCAGGCAATTTCACAGCTAACAGTGTGTTCAGAGGTAAACAACAGCATGAGATAAAAAGTAAATTTTATAGGAGAGGCAAAAACGTGCGGATAGAAACTCTAAATCCTATACCCGATATGTTTTTGACATATACGATTGGATATTTCTCTTCCTAGATGTCGTAGGACTTGTTGCCCTATACCATCACGTAGAACTGGTTCTTACGACTTTAACAATGCAAAAAAACATATTTTCAAAGAAGTGGAGTTACTATTGTTTACCTCTGAGGTACAGAATTGTATCCTGCCTGTTTTCATATTTATGGTTTCCTCATCATCCAATAAATCAACATAGACTTAGGAAAGCATTTTCCCAAAAGCCATAAAACCTATTTGGTGTAATACGACAGAATAAAAGTTTTTTTTTTGTATTATTAATGTGATTTTTTACGAGCATTGACTTCTAATTTAAACTTAAATAAAAAATAACTATTTACATATCAAGTAATTTTCTCGCTCGATTTTTTTTTTGTTGATAAATAAAATGACAACAATATCCGTTTTATTGGTAAAGACTTATCCATATATCTAATACTACTCTAAAATGCTCTCTCCATATCTAATCATCTTTGCAGCTGTGCACATGCACAGGGATTTGAGTAGTTACCCGGCAGAGCTCTCGCAGCAGGCTCAGGCCGACGCCGCGCCGGCGCGCGCCGGGCCGCACGTACAGGTCCTCCACATAGAAGGCGCGGCGCGTCCACGACGAGTAGGCGCGGTTACACAGCGCGTGCCCCACCAGCGCGCCGCCGCACTCCGCCACCAGCCCGAAGAACCACGCCGGGCTCGACTCGAACCCGTCCTCGATCAGGTCTACAACATCATTTCATTTGGTATTTATCAGTTTAGCAATACGAATTAAGAGCGCTGGTGGCTATCAGGATAATAGCGGAAGTACTTCGTTCTTATCCCGGCTACCGAGACCGACTCCTATCCCTGTCCAATCCCTAAGATAGGGATTGACCGAGAGTACTTTCTAACTCCGAGCGTGATCGCTGTTGTGAATCTCCACTCATGCTGATTTCTATAGGCAAAAAACAGTCCAGCTAGGGCTATTTCGATAAAATAAAAACAAGTGACAGTAAAAAATACTTATGCCTTGATCACACGTACCGAGTAAACGGGCGAGATAGTGCTCTCGGCCAAATACTCGGTACGTATAAACAAAGCGCCGAGTGCTTGGCCGAGCGCTTATCTCTACAACTCGCTTACATCACTGTCTCGGCCGAGCAACATTTTACTGTCTCGCCCTTTTACTGGGTACGTGTGATCAAGACATTAGAGATAAGGAGCTAACTTTATTATTATAAATAGGTATAACGTTATCATAGCCATGGCATACATCGGTTATAGTTTTATAGTCATCGCCGTTGTGTTGTTGGAGGACAGTGTATCCCTCTAAAGAAAGTGAGTGGCCTTTTATTGAAAAATCGAACAAAAGAAAAGTAAATGATGATCACCTTGGACGGAGAGCTGCGGGCCGCGCGGCACGCCCTCATAGTCTGCCAGCTCCTGTAACAATATGGTCCCTAAAGTGAACAATTCTTTTAGTCAAAGGACGCGGCAATAGCTTACTCCGACATTTCCAAAATCGGAAATGCAAATAGGTTCGTACTCTCAATTTGCGAAACTGTTTGCACTTCCTCCTACACTTTTACTACACCACGTTTACGAATGTCTCAATCTTGCTTGCGATTTCAATCATGGACAATATTACTTTTAATATTGTCCATGATTGAACACAACTATTGATTGAATACAATAGTACTAATACTGCACAGTAGCCCGTTACAAACTATAACAATGACAAAACATCCGTTAGCTTCGGAATCGTGTGCGCAACTGGTCACACGAATGTGTGGGTGATAAATGGTTTCATACGTACCGAACGTTTTGCTAGTTCTTACACCAAAAATTAAAAATATACATGTACAACATTGGTTTTAGTATATGCGAAATCCGAAAGAAGAAGAATCTAAGAGAAGAAGTAAAGAATCTAAGTACAAAAATGTTATAACTGTATCATGAAAAATCACAAAGTTATAACTTTGTTTTGTCAGCAAAAATACATAGTCACCGGGCAATCCTGGTGACTGAGGGGTTCTCTGCACTTGCACCAAGCTGGTTGTCGGCACCCTATGTTTTGACGTCTCGTCGTACTGTCAAATCTAATTTTTGGCAAAATTGAAGAACATAGAGATGAGTAAAATTGAAGATCTGGTTTCTGATTAAACTTGTTTCGTTTAGAGCTCATAAATAAATTATTCTTTTAGTAAATTAATTAACGTTTAAAAATTTCTTTCCTTGATTTGACAGTAAATCGTGACGTCTCAACATGGCGGGCGATCCTATTTTCATTTGGAACGCATTATACAGATATTATTATACAGTGTTATTTTTAAAACACTAGCAACCTCTCAGTTTATGTTACTAATATCATAAACAACAACTTTTGTTTTATGACTTTTTACAAAACATAACACTTTTACAAAAAACACACGTTCAGGATTTCGTTGTTTTATCTAACACATTTCAACTCTTTATTTTGCTGTATCTACTTACGGCTCCCGCGCACTGGACCTCAAGTCTGCTATTACAATAGTGTCACAATGGTCTATCATTGATGTCATAATTGTCGATTTTGACAAGTTTGGTAATCTACTAATATAATGACGTCATTATGACTTTCCAATGGTCACCCACTGACACTCCATTGAAAGAAGTGACATAGAATGGTAATCTCGTACATATTGACAAATGAATATTTGACGTTTGCGGTAATCTGCTAAAACTTTGACAGTTTATTTGATCAGTGTTTTACCATTAGAACGTTATTGTGCAGTTATTGGTTTTAATATGCTCGAAATTATCATTCTACCACAATTCTATTACAAGACCAGTGACAGATCAATGATCAATCATTATGAATTAGCAGATTACAAACTTTTAGCAAAATCGCAATGGGATCGTGTTGGAATGACGAATTTATAAAAATAGCAGACTTAGGCCCCTGTTCTCGTGATAATAATAAGCAGGCTTCCGCAACATTGTAATTCCACCTACGTATGACGCAAGTGCATCGGCGGTCGACCGACTAGTGAGGGTCGCCCGTAAATAGGTCAAGTTTATGTTCAACTACCCTCCGCTATTGTACTATCGCTTGTTTCGCATAGACTTCGTAAGATTTAGGACGTTCAATTTAAATATTTTTATTTTTGTATGAAAAGCTAATGAACCATAATATGATACATTTTAAGAAGTCATAGAACAAAAGTTGTTGTTTATGATGGTCTTAACTAGAACCTACGAGGTTGCTAGTGTTTACAAATAACCCTGTATATTATATCGATATTTGGCCTAAGCATTGATATTTATTTATTATGTATGTCACAAGGTAATTAGAAAATGCTGAAATGAAATCTGCAAGCAACGCGTTCCGTTCGACGTCTATTGCCACGGCATCGTTCGCTACATACACTCAGGCGAGCGATATTGTATCTTAAGATAAAATATTATAGTATCTTAGCCGTGTGCAGCGCTCCTAAGTTATGCTGTTAATGTAGTGCTGAAGGTTGACTTTGGCTTGCACCGTTCGCAGTACACGCGTGGCGCGCGGCAGCCACGGATAGCTACGCCGCCCATGAGGCACCCCAACGCAGGACCCGTATTTATGGGTCCCTACCCTGCGACTGCGGGACAAAGACGTATAGTCTAGTCAAATCAGGTCATTTTTTAATAAGGATTGGATTATATTCTCTGGAGAGACAAACACATTTCTGATGGCATTGTATGAGTGAAAAATCGAGTATAAAAAAAAATCATTTGTCACCCCTGCGGAAGGGGGTGAAAACTGTTTATTGCTCATAACTAACCAGAGAATATAGGTGTACTCAGCATTTTTTTTTTTCATGGTATGTTAAACCTCAATCTACATTATTGCATTTTAATTATTTTAATCAGACCAACGCAGCATTAGAAAAAAATAAAAATGTTATTTTTGACCATTGCGGCATGAGGAAAATTGTGTAGTTTTGTAAACTGAGGAAAGTGTTAAACATTTCGACCTAAGTACATGACTGATTTTGCACCCCAGTGCGACGTATGGAAATTAGTTTTTTACGTTTTTTTGCCTCTGTACTTCGGGGGAAATTTAAGTAGTTTTGAAAATAATCACAATTATATTAATTTGGTTTCCTTTATATTTGCACCCTATAAATTTTACTTTTTTTTAGGAACATACGTTTTTTTAGAGTTGTCTTAATTGCCAAAGAACTATTACGCCATGGAAGTGACAAGCGCGCGACACGGATTAAGGGCCAAGCGCCCGAAAAGTGCCATAAAACAGTGATTTTCTGAGGCCTACTCCTCCGTAACGGCTAGGTCAATTGGTTTGAAAAAAATATATGTTTATTATAGACTCATGAGCAATAATATCAACATTTGTTTTTTTCGTGCAATTAATACTTTTGTAAAAAAAAATATATGTAAAAAAAAATAATTTCAGTCCGATGGCTCAAGGGACTATACGCCTTAATAAACTGACAAGAAGAGATAAGCGTAGTCATCACTTAGGAGCGTTGTGGGATGTATTTTACGAGGAAGGAGTATTTTCTGATTGTAAATGCTCTGTTAGTAAGTTTTAGTAAAGAAACCTAATATAGTTTTGTATAAAAAAAAAAACAGTTAAAAAAACTGTCTATGTTTTAACAAAAAAAAACGAGACTGTCCTGCAAGCATGTCCTTTATTTATCTTCTATACATACATATAAGTAAAATTGGAGTGTCTGTTTGCAATATTTAAGTAACTGCTTGTTACTACATGCATATGAATATATGTATTATATACGGTACATACCTTCACAAAAATAACATTTTTTTTGTCAGTCTGTCTGTTTGTTTGTCCGGGCTCTGATATGGCTGGACTGATTTTGACGGGACTTTTTTTGGCAAGTAGCTGATGTAAGTAACATAGGCTACTTTTATTTTAGAAAAAATAAATTCAAAATCCTGTAGTCCACGCGAACGAGGTCGCGGGCACAGCTAGTTTCAAATAAATAAGTTGTATTTCGGTTGTCTTTAGAACTATAAACCGTGTGATAGCGCTGATTATCCTACGTCAACAGGTAATGGTAAAAGGCTTTTGTCAGCGGCAATTATTCCTATGCATATGCTATAAGACTTGCTTCATGCAAAATTTCAGGGTTCTAGGTCAACGGGAAGTACCTTTATGATTCCCTTAAGTGTCGAAATATACATTTTTTTGCGCCGTAAATGCCGGTATCTTTTTTATTAGGTAAGTTTTTATTTTTACACCGGGACCGCAGTCTTGAGTTTTCTTCTTCCTGCCCTTATCCCATATTACTTGGGGTCGGCGTAACAGGTTTTCTTCTTCCATTCTGTCCTGTCATCAAACTATCACTAGCTCCCTTTTCTTTCATATCACTTCTCACATAATCCATCCATCTTTTTTTCGGCTTTCCACCCCCTATCCATCCATCTACGTGTATACTCAGAACTCTTTTAGTAATATGCGCTTCATCCCTTCTCTTCACATGACCATACCAAGACCTTTCAACTTTTCAGTCACTTCCGCCACTTTCAAACTTCCTCTAATATACTCTCGTCACACCACACCTCCATCTCAACATTCTCATCTCCGCTACATGCAATCTTTTTTCATCCTTATTGTTACAGCCCAACACTCTGATCCATACAGTATGTCAGGTCTTATGACAGACTTGTAAATTTTACCCTTCAACTTAAGGGGCATGCGTGGGTCACAAGTTTTTCCCGTGATCTGTCGCCATTTCATCAATCCTGCGTTGTTCCGACGTGTTACGTCTCGGTCTACCTCACCATCCCCTTGGACGAGTGACCCGAGGTACCGAAAGATTGGTATGGGCGTTCCGGCAAGAGCTAAAGGCACAGGGTTGGAGAGACCGCCGGAATCGCAGAACACGTACTGCGTTTTGGTTCTACTTAATTTCAGGCCAACACTTTCCAGTCTGTGCCACCACACCTCCAATCTGTTTTGGACCTCTTGGCCACTCTCGGCAACCAGCACAATGTCGTCGGCAAACAGCTTACAGCAGGGAGCCTCCTCCTGAATGTCCGACGTCAGAGCGTCCATTATTATGACGAAGAGGTAAGGGCTGAGAGCCGATCCCTGATGTAAGCCGACAGACAGCCACATTGAAATTTCCAGTGGTGCCCACTGTGGATCGGACTAGCGTACTACATCGGCTGTACATCGCTCGGATCAACCGCACATACTTCCCAGGCACACCTTTCTCCTTAAGCGCCCACCACAGAACCTCATCAACAGTGCTGTCGTCTGCATACTCAAAGATATGGGTTTAAGTAGGTCATTTATGTGCAGCAAGAACAGTGTTGACGGGCGTACTGACCCTTGAGAGACCCTGGCGAGTCGAAGTCTACTGGGGCCAAGGGTTTATTTCTGAGGCTCAGCCCCGATATGTGTGCTTAACAGAAACTGTTATCATTTCTGATAAAATAAGAACAGGATAATTATATATGCTCCTAGAGTAGCTTCATAACCCCCATTTTTACGAAAATAGCTCAATCGTGTTATTTAAGTATTTTTGTAAGAAAAAGATGTGGTTAAAAAATAAATCAAATATATTAAATGGAAGTTCTATACATGCATTTGTACCTATTGATTAGTAACATTCCATGGAAGGCTGATTCATACAAGGTTGATTGTTGCTGGCGACTTCCAAACACTGGTTCTGTTGCAGGCATCAGACAAGTGCAACCGCATTAAAAATCGGAGTTATAACAAAAGTACTGCATAGATGAGTGAATTTCAACAAATAGCATTTTTTTATCATATCTCACCGATAAATAAAAAATAATCGAGCGTAAAGCGCGTAGTTTACAAGTCGACGTTTATTACACGCGAAAGTTTGTATGTTTGTTACTCCTTTACGCTACACTTATCCCAACGCGAAGCCAAATGACGTGCATGTGCAGTAATTTGGCTTCGGGGTGGGATAAGTCCGGCTACCTTTCGTCTAGCTAAACATTCTCATCTTTTCTTAAATGCTCCTCTCTTAACACATAATTACTTTTGATTTTAGCTTTTCTTATTCTTTTCAGCAACCTATTTCTCTCTTTTTCTCCTCCTCCTTTAGTTTTGGCCTCGGCATTCTTAAACAAAATTAATCTATTATGATGTTTTCTTTTTATCTATTTATTATTTTGTTATTTATGATGTACTTACTATTTTTTTTAACTAGAAAATACTTATTTTCTAGAGAAACTTTTAATGCTATTTTTTTTTTTTTTTTTCGATGGGAAAAATTATCTTATGACAACCCCCGCTCTTGGGCGGAGCGGGAGATAGTGTCAGACTATAGCGCGCGCCGTCGACGACTTGAGCTTGGTCCGGACTGTTACCGGACGGCCGGACAGCGGGCTACCCATTGCCCACTGTCCGCAAGCCCGCGTCTACGGTGGCTGGAAATCGGGATCGGAATCCTGGCGGCGGCGGCGAGAGCGCCGTTGCCTGATGCGGTCAGCCTCCTCCTTAGCGAGCATTACTGCTTCGCAGAAGTCGGCGACCGCCTGCCACTCCTCCTCGCTCCGGACCATGGCCTCGACCAAGGCCCGGCGCGAGAGGTCTCCGCCGCCGATCACCCCCACGAGGGCACGGCGATGCTCCGTCCAAGCAGGGCACACCGCGATTGTGTGCTCCACCGTGTCCTCCGGGCGTTCCGCACAGTGGCGACACCCGGGCGTCTCTTCCGCTTTGATTCGGAACAGGAACCTCCCGAACTTGCCATTTCCGGTGAGGACCTGTGTCATGCGGAAGGTAAGGACGCCGTAAGGTCTTTCCAGCCACGCCTCAAAGAGGGGACTTACCGCCATGATTGTGGCGTGCCCAAAACTTTTAATGCTTTCAATTGCTCCACATCACCATCATCATCTCAGCCTATAAATAGACGTACATTACCGAATACAGACTTCCCCTAGTGATACATTTATTCATCTACTACCCAGTGATATCATGGCAATGATTTTGGCAGTCTATGTAGGTAAGTATGTATGTATGTATGTATGTATGTATGTATGAATGTTTGTATGTAGGTATAAATGTATGTACATATGTAATGTATGTGTTTGTATGTTCCATTGTTTCTTTGAATACTTAACGAAATGACACGGGATCTACCGATATAATTAAAGCGACTCAAAATGATCTACTGATATGATAAAGCAATCCTCCGATGTGACAAAACTGTGCGGTAATCATGAATCAAAACACCGACATTAAATATAAGACACCGATTAATTTTTTCTTATCATTTTGGTGAAAAATTATCACATCGGCGGTACTATAGACCACCGATTACACTGATATTAGAACACAGACGTGAGAAATTACACACTTTTTAGAAAATTAGAAAAAATGCATAATATCTAGGATAAATTCAATAACAGTCAATGAAGCTAATTCACTTACTACCTCTGTTAAAACCAAACAATAATAATAAAACTAATCATTACAGTAGAAAAATGCAATCACCGATAATATAAAATAATTGTCCGGGAGCAACTGAAATGGCGTAATTATGTTATTGGCGGCGGGAATATGCAGCGATTTGACTCAAATCCGTCCTGACTGCGCACTAGCACACACTAACGAGGGAAATAAAATTGAGGTGGGGACCGGATCGGACTCGTCGATCTAAAGTTAGGTTTAAATTACTTTTGTCCACAGATTTGAGAACATTTCGCAGGAAAAGTACGTTTGTGCCTCTCAGTAATAATATTCTTTAATTATGTAATAATATATATACATATATATATATATTAATAAAACTAGTATTCTATGAAATAGAATAAGTTATTTATATAACTTACTTATTTTTAATAGTGTATGAGCTTGTTTGTTTGTAAAAAAAAGTAGAGGGACAGCACCGATTTGAAAAAAAATAGAGGTTTATGTATTTATTTCTACCTTTGTAAATAGTCCTAGAAAAATTATATTTTTGCCACAACCCAATAACTACCTAATGAATACTAAAAAAAAATAATTCAGTACAATATTCCTTTGTTCAAATACTAATTTCACCGAAGACGAAAAAATTAGTAATTTGGGAAATTACCCAGGTATTGTTATTAATATTATTATGAATACAACATTATGAAATATAGTTAAAAATATTAGGTATGTATCATAACTTCATAACATACCCATGAAATACTAATACTTATCCTTGTAAACAATCTTGACATGTCTTATATCGAAAAGTCGTTTAAAAATTTTATGTAAAAGTGTTTACAATTAGCTATGTACTTTTAACCGATGTTAGGTAATTACCTAAATTTAAATAATCTTTGTTTGTATTTTATATGATTTTTTCAAATAAAAAGACATCAAGATTTTTTACATTTAGTTAAGTACACTACATAAAGAAATAAAGTATAGTATTATTTACGAATTTAAGTAATTCTTAATTTCGCAGTCAATCAAATCTGACAAGACCGGCGGAATTTTATTGTAATGTTAACTCTACGTTGACGTTAAGTAGGTACTTAAACACAAGGTGCGTAGGAGTTGGTTTTGACAGCTGTAGATATTGCAATTATCAGAGCATATGGGCATAACCGTAGTGTGCAAGATAACTGCTCACCTGGATCATGTCGAAGACGTGCTGCATGTCGTGGCGGGTGGCGAGGCGCACCGTGACCTCCCTGTCGTCCGCCGCCGTTGACTCGGTCGCCATGCTCGCCGCTCGCTGCTCACTCCGCAACGCAACTCACAATGCCACGCCGCGCGCCGCACTGCCCGCCATCTGCCTGCGACTGTCTCGCTGCGCGCTGTCACCGACCTGTTATCTACCCTAAATAAAAATGTACTCTGTGCTGTCATTGTCTTAATACACGACTCCTTGGGCTGCCAATACTAATTTTCACCCAACTCCTAATTTTTTCAGTTACTAATTTAGTACTAAGTAATAAAAAGTTATCTTTGGCATCATTTGTTTATTAGTTATACAAAAGAGCGTTTTTTAAAATATGAAAAATAAAGCTCATGAATTTGTGAGGGCTATGAGTACGCATAGCATTTTTGTTTTTTACAATTAAAATATAAATATTAACTTCCTATTATTATAAACCCACTCTATACTGAGGTGTCTAAAAACATTTGAAGTTCCAAAATAAATATTATATACTAATCAGAATGCCAATCGAAAAATAAAAATAAAAACAACTTAATTTTGCCAACATAAGGAAATATGTAATTATGTGACATCCTTTAGATTTGGAAGTTTTCGAAACATGCAATACTGGCGAAGACACACTACTGAATGACATTATGATTTTACTTATTTGGTCATAGATGGCGCTATTCTTAACTACCGTTGTACCTATATAAAAAATCTATTAATTTTAATTTCATTGACATATCCTACCTACCTTCATACCTACCATTCCTGCTATTTTAAGCAAAATATAAAATAATGATGATCTGTGTCTGACACCAAATTGCTACTTACCTACTCTGGCATCTTTGTGCTAAGGACTGTACTAGATTTGCCAGTATGCCTTATGTGTACAAGAGATGGCGTTACGTGTCTCTGGTGCAAATGCTTGCTTAGTTGCAAGCCTTGCTATATACTGAAATAACAAGCAGACATTACGATATTTTGGTCGTCGTTACTACCGGGAACCGTTATAATATACGTTAGAGTTAATAGTTAGAACCTCTCTTATAAGTACCTACTTGAGTATTTATAAATAGGCACTTTTTTATAAGTTTATGAGAGAGGATTATAATAGGTATAGGGTTCTTTTTTATGGTGGGAAAAAATCATGCAATGACATCCCCCGCTCTTGGGCGGAGCGGGAGATAGTGTCAGACTCTTACTGACTAAAAAACCCACCCCGTTCCTTCAAGCCTTCATACCGGGGCTCTAGCGCCCTTGGATAACCCTGGCCTTAGTAGGCTTCGACTCGGCAGGGTCCCTGTTGTTGCTGACAACAACTCCAATCAACTCCTTGAGGCGCGCGGGAACAGTGCGCGCCGTCGACGACTTGGGCTCGGTCCGGACAGTTACCGGACGGCCGGACAGCAAGCTACCCATTGCTCACTGTCCGCGAGCCCGCGCCTACGCTGGCCGGAAATCGGGATCTGAATCCCGGCGGCGGCGGCGACGCCGTTGCCTGATGCGTTCGGCCTCCTCCTATGCGAGCATTACTACTTCGCAGAAGTCGGCGACCGCCTGCCACTCCTCCTCGCTCCGGACCATGGCCTCAACGAAGGCCCGGCGCGAGGGGTCTCCGCCGCCGATATTATAGGGTACTTACTAATGGAACATCTCAGGCACAGGCAGTGCCCGGAATAATCCTTTGGTTCCTAATTGATTGTATCACTTTATTTATACATTAGGTAAGTACCTACCTACTTCGCACTTGTATCATATTGCATATTGTACCAGTGCGATTCTGATTTTAGTGTGTCGTTATTTAACACCGACTTCTGAAATGATAGTTATTTTGCAATTTGTTTATTTAGAAATCGACATTTTTTTTTTAAATATTTATTATAGTAGTAGATTTATTTAGCTGTATTAATTGTAGTTGTCACTTGTTTTCTTGCCTAAGTATATCATTATTATGTAGTATGTACCCATGTATTTTAAATTCCAACGGTCAAAACGTCCAATTGTCAAAATATTCAATAGTCAAAATGTCCAATCTTTGAGAATGTAGCAAAGTTCAATAACTCATGGAAGCGCTTTTTTAATACTTACTTATAACAAATAATAAATACAAAGTACTGAAAGAATCAAAATAGGTTTTATTTATAAATAACCAATTAAGACCAAAGAAGACCACAACATACCAGAAATCACTATTTTGGGCATTATGTAAAGTATAAAACTACAGTAAGCAAGCAACATCATAATTTTTTAATAATTATAATAAACAGTTGTTTTTTCTGGTGGGTAAAAATCATCCAAATGACATCCCCCGCCCTTGGACGACCCGGCAGTGGCTGGGTCCCTGTGAGCGCCTTTGCCTGATGCGGTCGGCCTCCTCCTTTGCTAGCATCACTGCTTCGCAGAAGGAGGCGACCGACTGCCACTCCTCCTCGGTCCGGTCCATGGCCTGTACCAAGACCGACGCGAGAGATCGCTGCTGCCGATCGCCACCACAAGGAAACGGCGATACTCTGCCCAAGCGGGGCACACTTCTGCCGTGTGTTTATATCCACCGTGTCCTCCGGGTGATCCACACAGTGGCGATACCTGGGTATCGCTACCGCACGAGTCCGGTACAGTTATCTTCCGAACTGACCATGTCCGGTGAGAACCTGCGTCATGCGAAAGGTAAGGACGCCGTGAGGTCTTTCCAGCCACGCCTCAAAGAGGGGGGGGGGGACTTACTACATTAGACATTTTGGGGTATTTGGACATTTTGACACCGTTGGGCATTTTGAGAAGTGGATACTTTGCTCCTGAACGAAGACGAAGGCCCGGCGCGAGATGTCTCCGCCGCCGATCACCCCCACGAGGGCACGACGATGCTCCGCCCAAGCAAGGCACATCGCGACTGTGTGCTCCACCGTGTCTTCCAGACATTCCGCACAGTGGCGACACCCGGGCGTCACTTTCGCTTTAATTCGGAACAGAAACCTTCCGAACTTGCCATTTCCAGTGAGGACCTGTGTCATGCGGAAGGTAAGGACGCCGTGAGGTCTTTCAAGCCACGCCTCAAAGAGGGGACTTATCGCCATAATTGTGGCGTGCCCAGAACGGGGTTGCGATAGTCGCTGACGCCATTCCACAATGAGATCCCGCTGGAGATCGGTCCGCCATGCCGTGACCTGTCGCGGCAGAGGACTTTCACGCCGCTTGAGAGCGGCCCCAGTCCGGTTGAGTTTGGGAACCAGACGTCGAAAATGCTCCTCGAAATTCCATCCGCTGTCGAGGATGAGTCCCAGATACCTCATCGAGGACCCGACGCCGATGCGAACTCCTCCCACCGTTAGTTGGGAACCCGAAGGCGGCGCGTTCCGACGGCCGCGACCGTGAAAACACATGGCCTCGGATTTGCGTAGCGCCACCTCGAGTCCCAACTCCTGGATCCTACCAACGACTATTGCAACCTCGCGTGTCGCTAGAGCGGCCGCTGCCCGGTATGACTGTCCCTGCGCTAGACATCGAGTCGGACTCTCGAGCCGGCATTGAGGCTTCGGCCTCGTGCGCCATGGGCCCATGGCACTTATTACTGAGTGGGGGGACCGCAATAGGCTGGGCTTCTCCCCCTCGAAGTCATACTCAATGACTCTGAAGGGGGGGTTGGCGAAGCGGCCTCCCACGGTCCGCCTCGGTGGGGCATCGGTCAAAAGCGTGCGCTCAACCAGGGTCCTGGGGGTGGTGATCGACGCGAACCTATCGTTCGGGGAACACGCTCAGTCCATCGGCGAGCGTGCTGCAGCGGGGCTGGGTAAGAAGTCGCGCGTCTCCGCCTCATCCTGGGGCATAAGGTACCGGGCCCTTAAGGTCCTGTACAAGGGCATTTTTGTCACCACTATCACCTACGCGGCGGGATGTTGGTGGAGGTGTGTGAATACGCACATGGTTAGGGCTGTACTGCAGCGGACGCAAAGGCCCGCTCTCATCTTGGTGACGAAGGCCTACCAGTCCGTCAGCACGGCGGCGCTTCCGGTCTTGGCTAGGGTGCTGCCGGCGGACCTCGAGGTAGCTCGTGCGGGCAACATCGACGACATTCGTGGCTTACCGCGGGATGCGTTCAGGGCGGGGAGAAGGGTCAAGTGGCAGCAGAGATTGGAGAAGGAGGACAAGGGTAGGGAACTATATCGGTTCTTCCCGGACGTGGCGGTTAGACTTGGGGCAACCTAGGTCGAGCCGGACTATTTCTCAGATCCTGACAGGGCATGGATGTTTCCGCAAAAGGTTGTACGATATGAAGTTGTGTGAAGTCAGTGTATGCTACTGCGGAGAGGAGGACGAGTGCTTGGACCACGTTTTGTGGCGATGCCCCTTGTACGAAGATCAGCGAAGAAAGATGATGGACGAGATCATCGCTCGGCGGAGGGACCAGTTTACTACTGCGACCTCGTCGCCTCCGAGGCTAACTTCCGTCGACTAAAAGTATTCGCGAACAGCTGGCATAGAGTAAGTAGCGAGCTCGAAAGAGAGGACGGGCCAGGGTGGGCAGCAAATTTGCATCGTTGTTTGTGGCGTAAGAAAACCCACGAGAGGGGTGTCAGCAGGATGCCGCCCCAGAATGGAGAGAAAGGCACATTGAGGGACAGGACGCAGAAATTTGTAAAGGAGTCAAGAAGCGGCTGCGGTGACAGCACGCTCATATTTTATATAGGTGGTCTGTGTCCGAACCCGTCTCCTTGCATTTCGGCCCATATGACATGATGTCGGTGGGGCCATGGGTGGTTGTAGGGTGTCCCTGCGCTAGAACCAGCGTGTCATCTGCGTAGTAGACCACGCTGACCCTGTCAGGGAGTTCGCCTCGCAGCACGTAATCGTACCCGATGTTCCACAAGGGTGGCCCTAGTACCGACCCCTGCGGAACACCGCACGACATCTCCTGACGTTTCCAGTCTGCCTGGTGACCGGGGTAGACAATATACCTGTCCGACAGATAGGCCTCGACTACTCGACAGAGGTATTCGGGCACCCGGTGGTACCGGAGGAGTGCCCTCCGGATCGTACTCCAGGGCAGGGAATTGAAAGCGTTGACACACCTACCCTGGGACACCGCATCCCCCGTCGTGAGGGCTCGCACGCGCATGATGGCATCCACCTAGAGCGCATCCTGCGAAAGCCGAACTGTCCGTCCGAAAGGTCCGGCCCCACCCGTGAAAGGCGCGCGACGAGGCGGCTCGCAATCACTCTTTCAAAGAGCTTGCCCACCTCGTCGAGCAGCACAATAGGCCGGTACGCAGACGGAGAGTCCGCAGGGCGCCCTGGTTTCGCCATGAGATTTACTTAAGGGCTGCCTAATGACCTAGATTGACTTGCCAGTCGGACTAAACAATCTAATTAAATTTAAAACGTATTACTTGTGACATACATACATGCGATTGCCATTGGTATTACATAGATATCACAACTTTTTACGGTAGAAGAACCGAGTTGCGAGCCTTGGTTTTTGTACAAGTTATTTTTTCATGGCATTTAATTTCTTTTTGTAGTTTCTTTTCCTCTCCGACTCCATCATCAGATCAGTTCGATATACCTTATAGCCAAAAAGCATCTCATCGAATAGAATAGAATAAACTGATAGCGACACTCGGTTTGGTACCATTGGAGACTATATGGGACTCTAGTATTTACAGCCCAAGTCTCGATCAAATCAACAATCGCTAAACAGAGAGGAAGATGTTCTTCAGTCTTTTGTATACCTGCCGCAGGGTATGTATGTAGTTTACGAGGCCTTTTCGGTATTCGGTTTGTTCGGGAGGCCGAAAATCGTCAAACCTTTGTGCAGTCGCCACAAACCACCTTGTTTGTGACGACTCTGGAAAACAGCTTGTGGACATGGCTCAGAACTGAGATTAGCCTGTGTTGTAATTGTACAGCAATTTCGAAACAGGACGTGGTTGCCCTTCTTACCTCACACTCTGCTCTGCAACCCGTAACGTTTTTTTCTCCAGTATGACTAAGTCCAAAAAAGTTTTCCATCCGCCTTATGGAATTCAACCATAATTCCGCCATCACCCGATGCCTTGTAGTTTTTGACCTGCTTCAGGGCCATCCTAATCTCGTACATGCTGATTTTCAGGTTGTCTTTGGTTGGGCACGCCACAATCATGGCGGTAAGTCCCCTCTTTGAGGCGTGGCTGGAAAGACCTTACGGCGTCCTTACCTTCCGCATGACGCAGGTCCTCACCGGAAATGGCAAGTTCGGGAGGTTCCTGTTCCGAATCAAAGCGGAAGAGACGCCCGGGTGTCGCCACTGTGCGGAACGCCCGGAGAACATGGTGGAGCACACAGTCGAGGTTTGTCCTGCTTGGGCGGAGCATCGCCGTGCCCTCGTGGGGGCGATCGGCGGCGGAGACCTCTCGCACCGGACCTTGGTTGAGGCCATGGTCCGGAGCGAGGAGGAGTGGCAGGCGGTCGCCGACTTCTGCGAAGCAGTAATGCTCGCAAAGGAGGAGGCCGAACGCATTAGGCAACGGCGTTATCGCCGCCGCCGTCGCCAGGATTCTGATCCTGATTTCCGGCCAACGTAGACGCGGGCTTGCGGACAGTGAGCAATGGGTAGCTCACTGTCCGGCCGTCCGGTAACTGTCCGAACCAAGCCCAAGTCGTCGACCACGCGCACTGTTACCGCGCGCCTCAAGGAGTTGTCAGCAACAGCAGGGATCCAGCCCGGTCGAAGCCCACTGGGGCCAGGGTTATCCGAAAGGGCGCTCGAGCCCCGGTATGAAGGCTAGAAGGAACGGGGCGGGTCTTTTAGTCAGTAAGAGTCTGAAACTATCTCCCGCTCCGCCCGAGAGCGGGGGATGATTGACATCCCCCGCTCTCGGGCATGATTTTTCCCACCATAAAAAAAAGGTTGTCTTTGGTATAGTGTTGGGTCTAGCTCTTGGATTTTTGCTAGATTTTAGTAGGTTTTGTTATTTACGTGTATAACCGTTCAAAAAATGCCTCAATCTCTCCCAGAGGCTCCAATTTGACGTATGATTCTACTATCATCAGTCTTCAGTTTGTCTTTAACGCTTTTGGTATTTAAACGGCGGGGGTCGTTTTTCAAAGACTTGAAGAAACATCCAGGATGTCTTTAATTCTTTATTGTACACTATAACAACAAAGTCGTTTGATGTATAGGTAAAATATTGTTCAAGAGCAAGAATTTTATACAAAATTTATTATAATCATCTAAAATATATAAATCAAATTATAAAGTTTGGCTATGATGGAGCGACTTGTTCAACAAGGCGGCACCTGGTTATATCGAAATTACGACAGAGCTCCTCAAAAAAACTGGCGGTTTCATGCTATTATATACAGTACAGTCAAAAAGGTACCCTAAACGCCTAATGCGTACCTAGGCTTCACCTATACTAAAAAAATGAATTTAACCGGAAAAGAATTAAAGTTATCGACATTATATGTTTCCAATTAAGCAAGTTGGTGTGGCACCCCTTAGGAAGATGTACCTACCGCCGATGTTTAAAGCATATCTCGAGCTCCAACTCTCCCAAAAGCTAGTAAGAATGAAATAGGAAAGTCAGACTTTCTTGTGCTTTTCTAACATTTGTAACAGCACTCAAAGTTCTTGGGATAACCAGTTTCGCACTATTTGAAGTTTTGAGATGTTGTTTGCTTCTAATAGCTTTATTTAAAAGGCGTGGCCAGCATCGCTACAATGTTCTATATTATAATTTGCTCGGCAGTGAATACGTGGATGTATGTTCGTTGTGGATTACGTATATCGAAGACGAGGAGAAGGAGGAGATGCAGGTAAACTGTAGTGCGCGGTGGTAGCAGCGATGTCGGCGCGGCCGGGGTCAGGCGAGTCGCGACGTCGTCGTTGCGTAAGCGTGGTGGCGGGGGAGGGGGCGGCGGACGGCGCGCGCTGGCGGCCGGACTCGCGCGCTATCAACAGCCGCGCGCACGCGCACCGCGCAACTCGCTCTCGTTACGCTGGCGCGCGCTCCGCCGCGGTGATGCTGTGCCACGCGCAGCCCCGCGCTCTGACTGCTCTGTCGACTCTCACACGGGCCTGCTCAGCTGCTGCATGATGGCGACCACTAAGAACGAATACCACTTTGGTGAGTGCTCGCCTCTCATTTGTTTAAGTGTTCAGTGGCGGCTGTCACCTCTTCTATAGAGTAACTTCGCCACTCAAAGGTAACTACTGAAAACATTTAATACCAACTCGAGACATTAAATTCGTTAAACTAATATTCTCGGCGTATAAGCCTATTACTAACGTATACAAACTCACAATTTTTTTTTAAGAAGATGGACAAAATCTGTCGTCCGCGTCATGCTGCGATTGCTATTCACTTACTTAAACTAACTATGAGTGCTGGTCTACGTTCACGTCATAAAACTTGAAAGGAATATTCTTAATAATAATATAGTACTAAAGAAAATAAGAAAACTCGTATCATTTGGAAGAGTATTCGTGTCATTGGTACATCAAAAGAACCGAGAAGGTCCTTAGAGACTACACAGTAACAGTATCGTTGATAGATTTTTAAAAGACAAGAAATAAGTATATTATGCATCAATTATTGAAATGCGCAGACAGTAAGTCAGTAAGCCTGCCGCAAAGTTGTGCCAATCAGCAGGATTTCTCACCAAGTAGCTAGCACCAATCACATGCTATCTAAAGACTGGTGAGAGGACATTGTTGCAATTCTGCCGATTCTTATGTAAAGCCCACGAATAGAGAGCAACTGAAAATATAATGGCAATGATATAATCATAAATAGAAATTAACTCTTTAAACTTAAATGACATAAAAAGCGTAAACACATAAAATATTTTAAATTCGATTGAAATAGAAAAAAAATATTTTCAGCTTGTTTGAAGTAGGAGCGCTTTATGTTGAATTTTCTTTTCGAAAATGAACTGTAAAGCGTCGATAACATGTTCAAACGTAACCGCTCTTTCAGCCGAAACTGAAAAGAACAACCACTTGATTAGAAACGAAAAGCCTACTTCAATCTGTTGATGTGATTGTGGTTAAATACTTTTACCCAATTAAAAGGAGGCGCTTGCGTAAGCAAGTAGAAAAAAAAATCATTAATATATTTTAAGCATTGTTTTTTTTTCATTACATTTGTTTTCGTGACCCTCCGCTCCGATCTTGACCAACATACCAACCTTCACCAACTATGTGGGACCGGAATGCTCTCACCAGATGCAGCACAAGCACTGAACATAGAGTGACTGCCTACCTGACCTGCACATCACAGTAACTTGCCAAGTGTCACAGTGCACAGTACCACTTGGCAAGACTACTGTCGGATGTTCTGGCTTTTATTACGCCTACGAACCAAAAATATTATGGAGGTATAATTTCGATTCCGAAAATCCTGCACTTTCAATTGATTTTACTCCTCCGATTTCCATTCCAGTTCCGGTTCCGATTAATTTTAATCGGAACTTATATTTGAGGTATTAAGTTTATACTTGTCATGCGACGAACCTCTTATGCCCGTGCCTTCTGTCTATTATTATTTCACCTGTGGTTTGGTTTCGAATTTGTTTGTATTCATGAATTCGCCCTTTATTTATACTTATCCGAGTTTTAGTAGTTTCATTTGACGCTTTTGTCTCTGCCCCCGATTTCGGCTCCGATTTCAAAAAATCAAATTTAAAAACACCAGATCAAAATTCGGGTCCGATATAACCACTTCCGTTTTTTGCCTGCAAAATAATTATTCACAAAGTTTGCCTGCGCATTTAACAAAAATCTCTATCTTCCGAGCGCAATTATTAGATAAATGAACAAAAAGAAGTTCCTTGGGGCTAGATCTAGTGAGTAAGGCTGATAATCAAGCAGTTCATCGGTTTGAACTGTATTTGTAGATTTTCGCCATGGCCACCGCTCAGACGTGAGAGGCCACATTGTTACGGTGAAAAAGAATTTTCATTTCTTGCATCTCACATTGAGTCACTCAAATGACGGTCATATACAACTACGCTTCCAAAATGGCTGAAACTTAGGTGAGTAACAGTCAAAAGCTTTTATTGACCAGTATTGCTATCTTCACATTGAGGTCGGAGACTTTTCAGACCACCCACGTACCTACTGTAAGAACTAGTAAATATAATCAAATAACTACTGGAAGTAGAAGTAGTCGAGTAATCCAAGAGTTTTTTTTTAGAGAGAAAAAGGTTTATAATATATTTATACATATCGAATGACAGATCATCAAATATCAGTTGACCACCGTCGCAGGTATCGAATGCCACGCCAGTTGAACCTTCATTCTCAGGAACTCCCATGCCCAGTATTGTTAACAACTGTCATAACTATCTGTGCCTAATTCCAGGACATGGTTTATCCGTATACAAAGTTTCATCCAAATCCGTTCAGTCATTTAGACCTGAGGAGTAATTATATATACTTCCCAGTATAGAACATGGTCCACCCAAAAGTAGTAGGTATTCAACATAATTATTACAAAAAAAAAACCGACCAATTAACTACGTGAGTTTTATTAAAACTTTATGCACTAGTGCATCCAGTAGAAGACACTATACAGGGTTGGATTTAATGTCTCACGCTTAATAAATACTTATATAAACACTTACTTATAGTCCTACATACATATAAGCAATGTTATAGCAAAAAACGAATCCAACCAATCAATGTTGGCTTTGCTTGTTTTGTTTTTTTTAGGATTCCGTACCTCAAAAGGAAAAAAGGAGCCCTTATAGGATCACTTTGTTTTTCATCTGTATGTCTGTCTGTCAATACCCTTTATCTCGGGAACGCGTAAAAGTATCGAGTTGAAATTAAAACAAGGCTGTGCAAAAAATCTAATTTCTGAGGTAACGAAAAAAAAGATACGGCTATTTATGTCTGCTAAAAAAAGACACGACAGGCTATGTGTTTTTTTCTTGTAAAAGAGATTTATTTATCACACAAGACGTATAACAATCGACATCTGTACGGAGTACAGGGCGCAGTCTAACTCAGGCCCGCGATGTCGTTACTCGTACATGCGTGGCAAGCACAGGCATAGGCTTCGGAGAAGCCATGAATGGTGAATATTTCAACCAGATGAGTTGGTACTCGTTTAATTTGCACCCGTGAATAAGCTATTGATATGAACAGATTACTTAAGTAGTTACACGTACCTAAGTTGTTATACTTGTGTATATTTGTAGTATATTTTATGCACAACGTTATCATGAAATCGCAATTCTTTGTTTAGATCTAGCCTAGGTTCATGACGTACGCACTAAGTTGAACGCGCGACCGTCTCCATGCAGCTCAGCGTATGTAGTATGACACGCGCGCGCCTATGTCAGCCGTAATGTGCAGGCCCAGGGTCGCAATCGCCATGCGCCCTACCAGACTTCTTACCTTTCGGTTCTTTTAGTTTCTTATCGCTGAAACGGTCGCACACTATTTTTATACGGTCTGCGCCAGTTGCAGTCACGAAACCTTCGTGACGGAGGATCCTGCACCAGCTCGGAGTAGAGAGGAGCGGAGCGGTGCCACACGAGACACGCGGGAGTCGGTGTGTTTATCTTACGGCGATTAGATAAACCGTGCGCTTGCGGCGAGTGTGCGGTGGAGCGGCGTGCGGCGGCAGTAGCGACGCTCGCCGCGCGCTGGACGCCGGCGCTGCGCAGGCGCTTCCTTGTTATTGTTAGCGAGTGTTGACCGCAGCGCCGGCGCCGCTGACCCGCTTTCTGCCGCCGTACCTGCCGGTCAGCCTCCGAGCTGCGTTACACGTACACCTCCATTTTAACGAATACATGTGCATTTGAAAGTTATAGGTTGGCATGTTAGGACATTATGTTGTATTTTAATTTGATATCTTCCCTGTTTATTCGGATTCATAACGTTAATCATAGTGTAACAACGGACAAGAAGCGGTCGTATTAAAATGCAGAGGTGTGCAGCATTCATGTGACAGCGCAGTAATGAAGTATGAAGAAGTGCTGCGACACCAGCGCCAGGGGCCGGCGCGGCGGCGCGCGGCGGGGCGGGGAGGTGCCCGCGTGGGATGCTTCCGGTACTCACTGATAACGCGGCGTACACGCACATTTTTTCAACCGTGTAATATATTACAATTAGTTTTTGCTCTTGAGCCGATTATACTGTCACTAACTAATATGTCCCTGCCCAAAATGTAAAAGTCGGTATTTAAAACAAAAACAGAATAGAATTTTAAATACTTAAGTCTCAGGGATTAAAATATACTTCAATGATTGTTTTTTAAACTTTTAACGTCTTAGTCAAAATATTTATTTAAGTATTAAATATTTGTCAAACAAGTCGGTAAACAATAAAACAGTCGTAACTGCATAATTTTCTTCGCTTCCGTGAAGGCCCTAGAGCGGCCTACTCTTGTCATTGTAGTAGGTACTCTACCTTAAATTAAAAGCATTAATTGAAAACGAACTCAGTATCTAAAGGCAGCATTATAAATTTTATTGGTTAATGAATCAATAAAAGATTCACGACCATCCATTTATATTTTTTAAGCTAGTAAACAATTTTAAGACATTATTAATAGATAGAAATTTCCAAAGAGAAATTTATATTTATATCCCTAATTCCCAGACCATGATTAGCTACTATAAAAATAATTTCAATTTTGTCAACTCCTTCATTTACAAGTTCTTCATAATAATATTTGAGAAAATAAGTTTGATCAATTTTAAAATGACTACCCAATCAATGAAAAATAAATACGTAATCAGTCTATATAATGGCGGTCGAATTCAAGGCTGGTCGACATTACGATTTTTAATATTTCTGAGGTTGGCCTCAATTTCGTGTACCTACCATATTTTTCGAGATTCAACTAATATCACCCCAGCCGATATTTGACGATTAAACGCAAAATAGATTGCTTGGGGTTTATGAATTAGAGAGTATGAACTAAAGATGCAATTCGAGTGGTAATATTATCATTTAATTATTTAATTACCTTTTAAATAAACGCAACCTGAAAACGTACAGACGGCCGAAGATAAGGGAGGGGCCGACGTATGGCTTATTTACCCTATCTACAAAAAGGGTAGTCGAAATTTTACTGGTCGTTTAAATCATCAGCATCAGACTATAGAGATATATACACTCTTAATCGCTACAGACTATACGAAAAGGTTATCACGACATATCTTATCTACATCATGTCAATCACCCCGCGGATGAGTCGGAGAGCAGCCGCAGTCCGCACTGCTGCATGGCGCTTCATTAGAAAATTCACGTAGTGTTTATGAATTGGCGTAAACAAGTTGCTTTGATGTAATTATGTAATGATGTAATACGCCGATTATCTATGTCTGCTGAGCCACACACGCACTGACATGCAAGCCAAGCGGACGACCTACAACGAAAGGCCAAAAAGAAGGGACTAAAGTCAACACCCGGAAGACCCAGGAAATGAGATGCGGAGCGACGAACTCTTTGCCGTTGCTTATCGCCACTGAGGCTGTGGAAGGGGTCCACAATTTTACTTACCTCGGTAGTGTTGTGTCAGAGACTGGAAGGACCGAAGAAGACATCGCTTCGAGGATCACCAAGGCAAGAGCCACCTTCGCACAGCTCCGTCCCGTGTGGCAATCGCGGAAACTGACCAGAAGAGTTAAGCTCAAAATATTCCGGTCCAATGTAAAAACCGTATTGTTGTATGGGTGTGAGACGTGGAAGTTCACAAAAGATATCTCGCATAAACTCCAGGTCGTTGTCAACCGCTGCCTTCGCCGTATTCTCGGTATCTACTGGCCCGAGAAAATCTCAAATGTAGATCTGTGGGAGCGCTGCGGTGAAACCTCGATCGACCAGCAGATCAAACGCCGCAAATGGAACTGGATCAACCAGACGCTCCGAAGGGATCCTGAACATATACCAAGGCAAGCCCTAGATTGGAACCCTCAAGGAAAGCTTAAACATGGTTGGCCTAAGCAGACCTGGCGACGAACAGTCATAGCAGAAGCGAAGAACATTGGGAAGACCTGGAGCGAAATGAAACGCGAAGCTCAAGACCGAACGGGATGGCAGGGTGTGTGTGACTTAAGTCAAGTCAGACAGATAAATTACACCCAGATACAGGAGAAATGATAGTACTCAAAGGTTAGTTTTGAGAGGGAATCGAACCAACGAGGTATAGCAGTCAGGGCCACCGTACCAAAAGGCTAGTCAAAAGATGCAAGAACAAAACGAGACGCAATGCAATTAGTAAGATTGTTTGTGTGTAAAATTGTAATATAGATAGTGGTTAGTTAGCAACGGCCAACGTGCAAATAGTAGTTTATGTGACTAGGGGATAAAGCAGTGTCTTTAAGTCGCGAGCGGCATGTTGACTTCCGAACGAAACGAAGGTTGCTGATATTAATCCCGAACGATAGTGAGGGATTTATAAAATTAACTCCCGAGCATCGCGAGGGAGTTAATAAAGAAACCTGAGTGAAGTGAGGAATTCAAGCCGCCCAAGACAAAGACAGCTTTATCCCCGTGTTGCATACTTTACTTTTTACACCATCTGTGAGATAATTAAAAGATAATTTGGTCAACCAAATCATATACTAGAGAAATATAAGTATTAGAGTCTGTGTAATAAGTTAAACGACTTGGGTAATTATCAGGATTTAATTAAATCTGATGTAGTCAACACGGGTTCAATAATCAAGGTTAATTATGAGTTAGAGATCACTGTTTACTAACAGAAGAACCTTATGAAAAGTATCGAATATAAGTATTTTTTAAATGATTAAATATTATACAAAATTCCCAAGTCGGATGACTTATTGGACAGACTTTATACGAGTATTTACAAGTTCTTCAAACAAACAAAATTTACTACTCCAAGATTCTATTGTTACAATTTTCTATAACGCTCCCGTCAGTACGCACGTTTTCCTCTATTTTCTTTTTTTTTTGTTTGTGGCCAGTTTGAATCATAGTGATTAAATACTCTTTGGTTTGAATTTCAAGTCAACTTGTTCGATGCGCCTACATTTTAATTCACAATGTTGACGATTTTTAATGTTCCAAATTCAAATCTCATTATTCCCTAGGGATCGGGCATACTGCATTATCTCCCTAGGGATAGAATGACATGCTTTAAGTGAGGTTTGTATGACGTATAAAACGACATTATCGAGCAGGTGGTGTAAAAAACAATATATCACGGTGGGGATGCGGGGGAGAGTGATTACTTACTTAGTATATCGAAGGAAAGCTGCAAAAAGTGGAAATGATTTCTTTTAAAGTCATATTTGAATAAGCTTTTGCCCATACTTTTTAGAATTAAACCTATAGGTACTTATTAACGCAATAACAAGTGTGCTCATTCAGAACATCCAAATTTTATACGTTAAGATAATTCAAACCTGTTTAATTTCACATTAATCTATCCAGTATCTAATTAAGTTTATCATAGTACTTTAGAAAAACCACGGTTTTGGTACTAGGAGAGCAACATTTTTGTTTTTCTTTTTTTTATCTGCAATCAGCTTTTGCTATACGCAGGTGTGTTGTGAGATGTTGTCACTTTGAGTGTCTCTTTCAGTAAAGGAAGAGGAGATCCTCATCAGTGGACCATATTAATTTATACGATCGAAAAGTCTTTACTTTGTAGCCTTTCTTTGTAGCTTCGAATTGTCAGCCTTACAGCTAATGTATTGGGATGACTTTCGAGCCTCCCAAGATACATTTCTTGACTTCTATGAATTTGTTCCTTCTCAGTGCTCATTTCCGTATCGGTGATGAACCATGAGACATTGCAAAAATTTTTAAGGATCATGTTTTGCATTCGTTGAATTATTAGAATGTTGCAGTCGCTAACTCTGGGGCAGTGAGTGGGTTTTAGTACACTCTTGTATATCTTCTTATTCTTATTATCAAGACTCTTTTGTAGTTTTTGTGTTGCTGTTATAGGATCTTTGTCGCTAGCTAAGATGGTGGTATCGTCGACAAATGTGGCAGCAGTCACATCTTCCTCGTCTGATAAGTCAGGCGTATATATTACATATAGCACAGGTCCGAGGACTGAACCCTGTGGCACACCTGCTTATATTTGGTAGCACTTAGAATTGGTTTCACTTTTTTTCACCTGGAATATTGTTTCAGAGAGGTAAGACTCAAATAAAAAATAGTAGTTATGAGGCAAGCTCTTCTTGGTTTTGTAAAGCAGGCCCCTGTACCAGACTCTATCAAAAGCTTGTTGCACGTCCAAGAAGGCTAAAGAGCAATACTCTTTTTCCTCTAATGTTTTTCTTATTTTACCTACTACTCTGCGAACTTGCTCTACAGTTGAATGTTGCTATTATTATTTTTTTTTAATTCAGGAATGATTCTATGTAGTAATAGTTTCGAACACTTTCGATAGGATTGGCAGCCAGCTAATAGGTCTGTAAGAGGTGACTTCATTACCCGGTTTTCCCATTTTGTGGACTATTAATTTCTGTGATACCTTCCAGAGTTTGAGAAAGTACTGTGTTCTTAGTATGGCACTAAAGAACATTGTAATGAATACTACAGCTTTCCTTAGGAGGTGAAGTAGTATTTCTTTCATGATAAGGTCAAATCTGGGTGCCTTCTTGCCCTTAAGTTCCTTGTTGATTGCTCTACGGCGCACAGTGATTGGGATTGGCGGTGGCGACATTTGCTGGTCTTGATTAATAATATCATCAAGGGCGGTTCCAGCTTTGGCGCCAGGGGGGGGTCACATAGACGTGTTTTTTGGGGGGGGGGGGGGATGTTATAATTATCCAAATGACTTCCCCCTTATGACTTCGCCCTTAGGCAGAGCGGGAGATAATGTCAGACTCTTACTGACTTAAAATCCACCCCGTTCCTTCTCGGGGGCCGAGCTTTCCATTCGCATAACCCTGGCCCTAGTAGGCTTCGACCCGGCTGGGTCCCTGCTATTACTGACAACTCTTTGAGGTGTGCGGGAACAAAGCACGTCGTCGACGAGGCTCGATCCGGACAGTTACCGGACGGTCGGACAGCGAGCTACCCATTGCTCGCAGTCCGCAAGCCCGCGCCTACGGTGGCCGGAAATCGGGGTAAAAGGCGGCTGGGACGCTGTGAGCACTGTTGCCTGATGCGGTCGGCCTCCTCCTTTGCTAGCATTACTGCATCGCAGAAGGAGGCGACAGCCCGCCATTCTTCCTCGCTCCGAACCATGACCTGTACCAAGGCCCGGCGCGAGAGATCGCCGCCGCCGATCGCCCCCACGAGGGCACGGCGATGCTCTGCCCGAGAGGGGCACACCTCCACTGTGTGCTCCACCGTGTACGCCGGGCATTACGCACAGTTGCGACACCAGGGCGTCATTTCCGCTCGAATCCGGAACAGGAACCTTCCGAGCTTACCATATCCGGTGAGAACCTGCGTCATGCGGAAGGTGAGGACGCCATGAGGTCTTTCCAGCCTCAAAGAGGAGACTTACCGCCATAATTGTGGCTTGCCCAGCACTGGGTTGCGATAGTCGCTGACGCCATTTCACCAAGAGATCCCGCCGAAGATCTGTTCGCGACCTGTTGCAGCAGCGGACTTTCGCCCCGGCGTTGCATCTCCACGCGCCCATCGTGTATGTGTGTAAGGACTGTTGCCTCCAGATTCTATGGTGGCAAGCCAGCATAGCAATAACAATATTAATTAGTGGCTCACCTACGTCCTACCTAGCCCAGGGAGGATCTTGACCCCCCCCCCCTGGATCCGCCCTTGAATATCATCCACTTGCTCTTCGACAAATGAAAAAAAATTTGGGTAAGTTCGAGTCGGACTCATCCACTGAGGGTTTCGTACAAACTTACCTATGTAAATATGTAGTTCAATAATTCCTGAACGGAGTCTCGAAGATTTTTCCGAATCCCAAATAGTCTTTTTTAGTGACGTAACAACAAAATTATTTTCTTATTTATTCCTAAACCTGTGCCCTATTGTTTACTCCTCTACCCTATGTATTTCGATTTCCTTAAGAGAGTAGAAATATAAATTTTTTTCGCGACATATACAACTATATAATTTTTTTTAGTTAACATAGAAGTTTGATTTTTTCAGAGCTTCAAAAAACCGCAAACTACAATATATGGTTTCAACTTCAACTCGATACCTTTTTCTAGAGATAAAGGATTTTGACAGACAGACAATAAAGTGATCCTATAAGGGTTCCGTTTTTTTCTTTAGAGGTGCGAACCCTAAAAACCGGCCAAATGCGAGTCGCAGTCGAATACCGCCCGTAGCAAAAAACGGCAAAAAAAGTCACGTTTGTTGTAAGCCCCTTATATTTATTTTATTCTGTTTTTTTTTTTATAGCGGCAACAAGAAATACATCATCTGTGAAAATGTCAACTATAGCGGTTCATGAGATACAGACGACAATACAGTGGTGCATTTCAACATAATAAATAAGTTCTAAATTGCCCATTTTCGTATTGGCTGTACTTTTTTTACCGAGTGAAAACTACTCTAGTGAGAGCCAAACTTACATACATAAGTATGTAAAAATGAGACTTAAGTTAAGATTTCCGATCTTTTGAGATTCTCGAATATATATAATGTAACTACAAATTTACGATTTGCAGAGTTTTTTTATTTACTTGTGTTATGAAACTTTGTTTCTTTCCAAAGAAACCTTTAAGTTTTGATTCCCTTGCGAGTGACAAAACATACGCCTTAAACGAAGCCTATACAGCCTTAACTTTAGATTGTATGGACTTACGAATGTAACGGACGTACAAAACGTACTAAGAACACATTTATTGTGGAATGGGATTCCCTACCGGTTTCTCTGGATAACTACAATCCTACTACCTAGGGAATTTTAAGTCAAGAGTGACTGGGCAACCGTGCTTTATCGTCGGCCCGGCCACATACCATCACGAAATTGTGATCAAACGCAAGTCAATCTACAATAATAAAAAAAAACTTTGAAGGTTGAATATTTTCACTGCTCCAAAGATCTCCCCCATAGTTAGATTAATTTCAGCTGGCAATTACTAGGCTGACAATTCAGGTACCATAACCATTGCGTCTACAGGAAAACGTTCACTAATTTTGAAAAAAAAAAAGCACATTCAGCAAACAACACACCGGGCAAGTGCGAGTCGGACTCGCGCACTGAGGATTGCGTTCAAACTTACCTGTGAAAAACAGTTCAAATCAAATCATTTATTTCAAAAAGACCATTTGCAGGTACTTTTGTATAATCAAATGTCAGTCCAAAAAAAACTGAAGCTAAATTGCACGTTCCAAAGCGTAGATCTCTATGGAGAAGAACGGGCAAGAAACTCCATGGACACTCTATTCGTTCAATTGCCGAATCGAGTCTCAAAGATTTTTACAAATCGCAAAAAACTTACAGTTTTGAGATTTTTCCCTACACTTATGGTATGAGACCTTGCTTCATGACAAATTTCAGGATTCTACGATAACGGGAAGTTACACTATGAATTTAGATTCTCTTGAAATTGTCGAAATATACGTTTATTACAACACCTGATCATTTTGAGGTACAAATTGAAAAACGGACAACTTTGAAAAATATGACGAATGAGAGAGTCTTTTCATTAAAACGGTTTATCTATTTATTTTTTTCGCGGTGGGAAAATCATCTAATGACATCCCTCGCTTTTGGGCGGAGCGGGAGATAGTGTCAGACTTATACTAACTAAAAACCCACTAATGTTCCTTCGTTACCTTTCGTACCGGGGTTGAGCTATCTTTCGAACTAACCCTGGTCAGTAGGCTTCGACCCAGCTGGGCCCTTGCTGTTGCTGACAGCTCCTTGAGGCACGCTGGAACAGTGCGCGCCATCGACGACTTGAGCTCGGTCAAGAGAGTTACTGGACGATCGGTCGCCATTCCTCATTCGTCATTCCTCGCCTTCCGCAAGCCCGCGCCTATGGTGGCCGAAAATCGGGATCGGAACCCCAGCGGTGGCTGGGGCGCTGTGAGCGCCGCCGTTGCCTGATGCGATCGGCCCCCTCCTTTGCTAGCATTACTGCTTCACAGAAGAAGTCGACCGCCTGCCACTCCTCCTCGCTCCGGACCATGGCCTGTACCAAGGCCCGGCGCGAGAGATCGCCGCCGCCGATCGACCTCACGAGGGCACGGCGATGCTCTGCCCAAGCGGGGCACACCTGTACTGTGTACTCCACCGTGTCCTCCGGGCGTTCTGCACAGTCGCGATACCCAGGCGTCACTTCCGCATTGATCTAGTGCAGGAACTTCCCGAACTTGCCATGTCGGTGAGAACCTGCGTCATGCGGAAGGTGAGAACGCTGTGAGATCTTTCCAGCCACGCCTCAAATAAGAGACTTACCGCCATAATTGTGGCATTTCTAGCACTGGGTTGTGACAAGGATTTGTCTATTGAAATTTGTTACTCCAACAAATATTTAACGATGTAATATTTTTGCAATAGGGTAAGATACCCAATTATTGGCACTTTAAGGTTCTGCACTGTTCAAAGAAATCGTAAAAAACTATCTTTATGAAGTGTTGAGAGAAAAGGAAATTATATGTAAATGGTCGAAAAATAGTTAGTGAACGTATTTAAACAAATGAAACGTCTGCTAGATACCTTTTTAATAACGTTTTTATTTCTTTTAAAAATAACACTATTTTCCCAATTACTGGCATACTTTACCAATTATAATCTGCATAGGCCTAGTCCCATTTATTGATTTTCCCGAAATTTTACGACTTTTTTAAATAATTAAAATTTAAACTTTTTACAAAAAAAGTACAACCGACTTCATTGTTTTTATTAACATTGAAGTCGGTTGTATTTTTTTTTTTTTTGTAAAAAGTTTTTTACTTCTCACTAATCAGATTGAGACACGCTCAGCTTTTTAGCAAAAGCTGAGCGTGTTACTCTTCCGACGTCATTGTAACTTTTTTTTTATTTAAGTTATGCCAGTGCGATAGCTTAAGACTCCACGACTCTATTTAAATAAGTTACAACATCACGAGATTAGATGTTTTCTTATAAAAACGGTTCTCACGCGGTAATAGAATAGAATAGAAGAAACTTTCAATCACAGAAGTGCCATATTAGTGGGGTGCCATAATTAGGTCACTTATTATAATTATTTTTGACATGCATGTACTCACTATACCTACATTTTATTGTACCCGTAAGGGTAAGACACAGCTTTTCGTAAAATATTTAATTAACACCATCTCTATTATTACAATTACCTATGATCCACAATATATTACGATTTGATTTGACATTATTGTTATAAAGCAATTAAAGTCAAAGTCAAATCTTTACCTATTGCAGAACACAGTACAATCAATTATACATTTCTGGATGTCATGTGAATGCTCAACAAACTGTGCAATATATAACAAGTAAAAACATCGCGTCTGTTTTATATAGTTGAGGTGTTGGTTACGAAATTTTTATTAAATAAATTAATATTGAGGAACGATTCCAGTGTAAGGTGTTGGGCCAAGCGCCCGAAAAGTGCCATAAAATAGTGATTTTCTGAGGCCTACTCCTCCGTAACGGCTAGGTCAATTGGTTTGAAAAAAATATATGTTTATTATAGATTCATGAACAATAATATCAACATTTGATTTTTTCGTGCAATTAATACTTTTGTCAAAAAAAAAATTTAGCAATTTCGCAATTTCGCAACTTTTCCCTACTCCTTCGAAACGGCTTGGACCTTTAGAAACATTTTTACACATAAAAATTGGTGGTTAAATATCCTTCAAAGTGAACATTGCATATGTAAATCAATCAATATCTCGCAGAGAAAATGGGTTTAAAGCGCTTTCCGGGCACTGCTGGCCGCAAATAAATGCACAGATTTGCGTACTGCCGCCTAGGCGAGTGAGAGAGTTGCGTTCACATAATTTCGGCCAGATGGTTCAAGGAACTATACGCCTTAAGGTAGCCAGCTAGAGTATACCTAAGGTGGCCAGATGTCCGGGATTTTCCCGGAATTTTACACCTTGTCTCGTGTCCAATAATTCGATCTATTATCCCGGATTACGAAAAAAATATATATTAAAAATAAAATACAGCGCTAGGCAAGCTAAATAAAAATCTATGAAGGAGTCTTATTTTATTTAGTTTGTATGAATGTACATTTTGATTGCAATTGCTATAAAAAAGCAAAGTTCTCAATTTTATATTTTTTATATGGTTATTTTCTACCAAATTTCTTTTATCTGGACGAATAAAAGTATGAAAAAAATAATAAAATTTAAAAAATAAAAGAAACTCGACTGCATCAAAAATAACTAAATAAAAAACCGGCCAAGAGCATGTCGGGCCACGTTCAGTGTAGGGTTCCGTAGTTTCCCGTCCGTCACAATAAGTATTCCCACGATGAGTTTAAAAAAAGCCTATTTGTTATGTTGACATACTAAGTACGGAACTTTAATAAATACGGAACCCTAAAAACGGGCCCACAAAGGACGGTGGTAACTAAAACAGTATGCGAGTAGTTGAAATGTCAGCGATCATACGAATTACGAATATATTTAAAAAGCAACGATTTTTTACCACGGTACGTCATGAAAGCACGGAAAATCTTCACATCGACTTTTTAAAAACATGACGTAATTTTTTAGATTTTAGTAAACCCCTATTCATTTTTAAATACCTATCCAACAATATATCACACGTTAGGGTTGAAATAAAAAAAAAACACTTCCCACTTTACATATAGCGGGCTACCCTAATAAAACATTTTTATCCAATTTTTATTTTACCACTTTGTCGGAGTGATTGATATACATATTGGTACCAAATTTCAACTTTCTAGTGCTAACGGTCACAGGGATTAAGCGAGGTCGGACAGACAGACATGGCGAAACTATAAGGGTTCCTAGTTGACTACGGAACCCTAAAAACTGAAAAGAATAGAAACAAGTAGGTACAGTCCAGTAGCGTAGAAATCGATTTAATTGCATTAATTAACACATCAAATAAAACCAATAAGGTGCATATTGACTGTAACAGTCGGGACCCATTAAAATACTCTGAACTAAAATCATTTCATCTAATGCGGGTCCCGACTGTTACAGTCAATATACTATCTACCTTATTAAAGTTTATTATTGCTTTTATTTGATGTGTTAATTTATGCAATTAAATTGATTTCTACGCTACTGGACTGTACCTACTTGTTTCTATTCTTTTCAGTTTTTATTTAGTTATTTTTGATGCAGTCGGGTTTTTTATTTTTTAAGTTTATATTTTTTATTTTATACTTTTTAGTTATTATAGTCTAATATCCTAACCTACCTAATCATCTACATCGTTTATTTTGTATGTATATCTTAAGTAAAATTGTAATGTCTGCTTGTCAAAAAAAAGTTTAAGCTTTTGAGTGGGAGGGCGTGTCAGACTTTTATTGATTCCAAACATTCCTGTGTCCTTTAGTTGCTCTTTGCTTTCTAGCAACACAGGTTACCTTTTCAAAGGTCCTCTCACGACTGCTGGATGGATGCTGAGCCCCTATAGTTTTACTGACATCTCTTTGAAGAGCGCGTAGTATATGACGCGTCGTCGACAATTTGGGCTCAGTTCGGACAATAACCAGACAGCCGGACTGCGAGCTATACCTACATTGCAAGTCGTCTGAAAGCCCACGCCTACGGTGGCTAGTAGTCAAGGTTGGGGTTTCAGTGGCTAGGGCGTGAGGATGGCCATTCCCTCACGTGGGCGGCTGTCTCCATCACTAACATTACTGCTTCGCGAAGGAGGCGACCGCCACTAATTCTCTCTCACTGCGGACCATGGCCTGGACCAGGGCCTGGTGCGAAAAGACACCGCCGCCGATTGCCATCCGGGGTCATGCATGACAGGGCTCTTCTCTAACGTAAGCTTCACTGTGTCCTCCGGCGCGCGGCAGCTCGAACAATGGAGACACCCCCTAGCGTTTCTTCCACCTGAATCCGGTGCAGTAACCTCCCGAGCCTACCATGGCCGATGAGGACTTGCGTCATGCGAAAGGTGAAGACACCGTGATGTCTTTCCAACCACTCCTCAAGAAGAGGACTTGCTACTGTGATTATGGCGTGCTCAACGGACGGTTAGTTGATGTTACCAGGTGTAACTCAAGCTACTTTAAATTTTCTGCGGGAACGGGACTTAATTCCCAGGGGATATCCCCCCTATTCCTATATCTTTAATTGACAACAGTTTTCTTACAAGATTGCCCTGAAAAGGGGGAGTAGCAAAGTCGAGAGTAACAGCTTGTAGAAAATAAGTAACATATTTTTAAATTGTCATGATGAGCCGTTTAATTTGATACCAATATTGCGGAATTAAAAAAAAAATGTTTTGCTCCAAACTATAGCGTCTCACAGTCGTTATGTCGATTTTTTTTAAAGTCACATATCTAAGAATACTTAGGTTATGAAGACAATTTTTCGACGAGATTAAATCTGTTCAACTTGGAAGATATGAGGTAATAAAGAATATTACATACATACAAACATACAAGATACGCGCGAAAAACATAACCCTTCTTGCAGTCGGGTAAAAAAGAATTATTTACCTTTAAAATTAAATATCCCGTAATTTATATAGTCATAGTTATAGCTGGCTCGACATGAAATTGACCCGGACTCGGTAAGTTCCGATCTGGCAACCTTCGGTATACCTGACAGGTTTGCCTGTACTGTTGAGTTCCACAGGTAAACCGAAGCGTACTGTATGTAGCACAACTGTGCTGGGTTTCATACAAACTTTCCTGACAGGTATAACTGAACAGGCAAACCTGTCAGTTATACCTTAGCGTGTATACCTTTAGATTTAAATACATTAGATTTGATATTTGTTGATTTTATACAGAGCGACTGATCGCCTCTCGCCTCTAACAATAACAGTTATATGTTTAATCCTTGCTAAGACTGCTGTGGGTTTTTTTTTTAAGTCCCTAGCTCCCGAGCAGTGCCATAAAAACAGTGATTTTCTGAAACTTACTCCTCGGTAGTGGCTAGATCAATAAGTTCGAAAAAATATATATTTATTATAGATTCATATAAATGTATAACATTTGATTTTTTCGTACGACTAATACATTTGCCAGAAAAAAAAAACAAATTAAATGTTGTTGTTGTATGTATACATAGCATATTTAAATCAATCAATATAAAATGGGTTTGCAGGTCAGCGGGCCCAGACGTCTGAACATCTGGCCGGAATTAAATGTACACATACTCTATACGGGCGCAGGCGGCATGGCAGTACGAGTATGTGTGCGTTTAACTCCGGCCAGACGTTCAAGGGACTATACGCCTTAAGTGGGAAATCATCAATCAAGAATCATTCAATTAATTCTTCCGGTCTGGATGGAGCGAGAGGGCGTGTCAGACTTTTACTGACTAAAACCGCACCTGTGTCATTCAGTTGCCCTTAGTATTCTAAGGTGAGCATCAGCCCTGCTAGACCCCCGCTAGACCCCTACGGTTTGCTGACATCTCTTTGAGGAGCACGAGGATCACTATGCGGTGTCGATTCGATGATTTGGGCTTGGTCCGGTCGAATACCAGCGAGCTATCCATTGCTCGACGCCCGCAAGCCCGCGCCTACCGTGACTGGTAGTCGAGGTGGTGGTCTCAGCTGCCGGGGCGTGACGATGCAGTCTTCTCCTTCACTAGCGTTACTGTTTTGCAGAATGAGGCGACCGGAACCATAGCCTGAACCAGAGAAGTTGCTACCTCCAATTGCTTCCAGGAGGACACGGTGATGCTCCACCAAAACTGAGCAGACCTCCACCGTGTCCTCCGTGTGGTTCACACAATGGTCACACCCGGGTATTTCTTAAGCCTAAATCAGATGCCTCCCGAACTTAACATGTACGGTGAGGATGCCGTGACGCCCCATCAACTGCTTCTCAAAGAGGGGTAAGTCATATAATAATAATAAATTTATTTATTTGATCCAATAACATACAAATAACACAAAAGAACTACACAATCTCGGGTTATAGGTAAGTACATATTAAATAATAAAGAGTGTCAAAAGAATCTTATGTACAGAATTGTTGAATATATTTTATTTAATACATATTTTAGTTGAGACCATTTCGACCCCAAACTAGGCAAGAGATGCCTGTATTTTGGAAGTCCATTGATTCCTCCTAAATTACCATACCACCATACTTATACCAATTTATAAGTTTACTAGTTAGTTTAGTTTACTTATATGTTTTTTTTTATTGGTTCGCTCTTAAATGAACTAATGTTATTTTACAGTAGGTATTTTTTTAAGCAATTAAAACAAAAATGAAGCTACTTTACAACAGTGAGAAGATCTTCAGTCGCTTCATATGTTAAGTTCTATGACCACTTGCTAATCGAAAGTCATCTTTTTGTGGAGTGGTCGGAGCCATGATTATGGCATGGCCAAAGACTGCTGTGTGTGCATGCACAAACATTTGAACTCGAATCGAACCCGCAACACGATATCATTCAACCTCTGCAACCTCTTATTTCAAAAATTGCTGAAGAAAACTGTGCGCACTAAAGTATTTTTTTAAGCTAAGCTTTTACAGAGCGAGGCCAATGCTATATAGTGTTATAGGTACGAATAATATAAAAAAAAAATCAAAACCAAAAATATTTTATTTCACATAGGCCTACATGGGCACTTATAAAACGTCAGAAGCTAGTGCACGGTTCGAAATTGGTCGTTTCCTATGGAGAAGAACCGGCAAGAAACTCCATGGTTACTCTTTTAAAAAACCGGCCAAGTGCGAGTCGGACTCGCCCATGAAGGGTTCCATAGCAGCAAGTAGCATAATATAAAAGTTCTTGTAATGTGTTGTAACTTTGATCGATGTTTTAATAATAGTGTATTTTTTTTCAGTTTATGACGCATTAAAAAAAAACTACTTACTGGATTTCGTTCAAACCAATTTTCGTTGGTAGTTTTTATAGTAATGTACATCATATATTTTTTTTAGTTTTATCATTCTCTTATCTTGGAAGTTAGAGTTACACACACATTTTACCACTTTGGAAGTGTCTCTCGCGCAATCTATTCAGTTTAGAAAAAAATGATATTAGAAACATCAGTATCATTTTTGAAGACCTATCCATAGATACCACACACGCATGGGTTTGATGAAAAAAAAATTTTTTAGTATCAGTTCTATGTATGGGGACCCCCAAAATTTATTGCTTTTTTTCTATTTTTGTGTGAAAATCTTAATGCGGTTCACAGAATACATCTACTGACAAAGTTTCAACAGTATAGCTCTTACAGTTTCGGAAAAAAGTGGCTGTGACATACGGACGGACAGACAGACAGACAGACAGACAGACAGACAGACATGACGAATCTATAAGGGTTCCGTTTTTTGCCATTTGGCTACGGAACCCTAAAAAAGTGGTTGTTTTTAGAATATTGATAGATATTATATAAGAACAGTGTAGATCAGTCAAATATTGTACCTACACAAAAGCACAATAAAAAATTTCTCAGTAAAATATATTGTACGAGTAGTTCGGACTTTGATGTGTAAGCTTAGAAATATGAACCTGTCGTGTAGCACTGCAGGACGATTGCTGAATTTACTATAGAAAAAAAACCGGCCAAGTGCGAGTCGGACTCGCCCATGAAGGGTTCCGTAGCAGCTAGTAACATAGTATAAAAGTTCTTGTAATGTGTTGTAACTTTGATCGATGTTTTAATAATAGTGTATTTTTTTCGGTTTATGACGCATTAAAAAAAAACTACTTACTGGATTTCGTTCAAACCAATTTTCGTTGGTAGTTTTTATAGTAATGTACATCATATATTTTTTTTAGTTTTATCATTCTCTTATCTTGGAAGTTAGAGGGGGGGGGACACACATTTTACCACTTTGGAAGTGTCTCTCGCGCAAACTATTCAGTTTAGAAAAAAATGATATTAGAAACCTCAGTATCATTTTTGAAGACCTATCCATAGATACCCCACACGCATGGGTTTGATGAAAAAAAAAATTTTGAGTTTCAGTTCTATGTATGGGGACCCCCAAAATTTATTGCTTTTTTTCTATTTTTGTGTGAAAATCTTAATGCGGTTCACAGAATACATCTACTTACAAAGTTTCAACAGTATAGCTCTTATAGTTTCGGAAAAAAGTGGCTGTGACATACGGACGGACAGACAGACAGACAGACAGACAGACATGACGAATCTATAAGGGTTCCGTTTTTTGCCATTTGGCTACGGAACCCTAAAAACCAGAAAAGAAACTTAGGAAACCTAACTACAACACCATATAGCAGTGGTGAGATGACGTAAACCGCTGCTGTATTTATCGAGCAAAATTTTAAAAGTTTAATAATAATCTGTACAAAATTTATCGGTGTGATGATATCAGTTTGTGAGTTGTGTCTGTCAATGTAAATATCGTTGTGTAGGGGGCGAGCGCGGGCGCGCGGGGCGCGGGGCGCGATAAGAGGCGCCCTCGGCGACCCCGGAGCTCCCCGGCCGCCGCCCGCGCCGCCAGCCGCTGGCGCTCGTGGTCGCGCGCGGGCGGAGCGGGCGCGGCGCGCTCGTACGTGCCGCTGGCCGACGGGAGCTCGCCTGCACGCACGTTTCTGAATCGCGAACGTGTTGTTACGTGCCAATCATCTCAGTTTATTGATATGGAGAATGGGTTTACGACACGCCGCTACAGTTGCGTTTTCTTGTCGTCTCGTTGCATTAATTATGTTTGATCGCATCCACATGTATTTGCCTACATACACATAGCATCATGATGTTGCATTGAAGTGGGATGACGTGAACAGTTGACGATGCGACGGTGCTGTCTGGCCAACGTAGCGGTTATGAATACGCTTAAAGTACATACTATAGTCTGTCTAATAAGTCAACCGACTTGGGAATTTTGTATAATATTTAATCATTTAAAAATACTTATATTTGATACTTTTCATAAGGTTCTTCTGTTAGTAAACAATGATCTCTATCTCTTAATCAACCTTGATTATTGAACCCATGTTGACTACATCAGATTTCATTAAATCCTAATAATTACCCAAGTCAATTAACTTATTAGACAGACTCTAACACTACTCAATCCATATTTTGTTAATCAGATTATAAGTAAAGTTTCTAACAGTGGCTTCGCCATCGTGGAACAAAAGAGTTCACAGATCATATATCATATTATCATAATTATATCACATAAGTTACTCCTATCAAAATTTTCTCTCAAAATACAGACTATGGAGGTTAGTGAAAATCAATTTAACCGTCCCATAATACATTAATTATGCGTACAGCTAAGGAATGTAATTCCCTGCCGTAGTCTGTTTCCTGATAGCTATAACCTAGGGGTCTTTAAGTCAAGAGTGAATAGATTGCTTCTAGGCAAGCGTGCTTCATCGTCGGCCACATCATCGCTTACCATCAGGTGAGATTGTGGTCAAACGCGAGCCTAACCATTATAAAAAAAAAAACGTAAAGACGAAAAAAAGCTAAAACATGCACGTACGCATATTTGCGTGTCAGTGTTGAAAATCAGTGTGAATAGTGCTAACTGGTGCGACAGCTATCAGTGACAATGATTCCCAGCAGTAAAAGCGCAGCCTGATAAGTGCGTATGACGTTATGAGCAAATAGTTGGCAGTGACCGTGACTGTCAATAGCGCAGGTTGATTGACAAGAGCGTAAGGTGTTATGATGTACACACAATTGTCAATGACAATGATTCCCAACAGTAACAGCGCAGCCTGATAAGTGCGTATGACGTTGTGAGCGTATGTTCTGACTGTATAGTTGTCAGTGACAGTGACTGTCAATACTGCAGCAGCTGCAGGTTGATTGACAAGAGCGTGAGATGTTATGTACATACAGTTGTAAGTGACAGCGACTGCCCACAGCGCATCAGCAGCGGACTGATTGATAAGAGCATGTGATGCTATGAGCATATAGTTGTCAGTGACAGTACCTGCCAGCAGTCCAGAAGCCGCACACTAACTGACAAGAGCGTGTGACATTATGAGAACACAGTTGTCAGTTACAGCGGCTCCCAATAGCGCAGCAGCCACAATTTCACAGTTTCACAGACAAGAGTGTGTGAAGTTATGAGCACACAGTTATTAGTGACAGCGATTGCTAACAAAAGTTTTTCAAGTTTTAAAGCATGGCAGTTGAGAGTTTGTCATGCTCACTCTAAATGTCTCGCTGATGGTGGCACGTATTATTGGGTCATTTGGTTCTCTTCAAAATGGTTGAGCTGAGTGGAGCTGATGCACGTGTCATGCTCGTGAACGGGTGCCATCAGTTGAGACTGATCATCACTTAGCTGCCAGTGGCTTAATTTCAATTTCTACTTTTTTTTTATTACTTATCTACATTGTGCTCACATATTAGAAGCGACAAGAAATACGTAAACAAGATTTCAACTCAAAGAACTCATAATATGATTTAATAGTGTACATAGAGTTTCTTGCACGTTCTTCTCCGTAAAGTTAAACGTGCAATTTAGCTTCACTTTTTTTGACTGACCGACATATTAGCAATTTAAAAGTGCCTGTAATTGGTCTATTTGAAATAAAAGTTTCTGATTTCTACCGGCGCAGCAGCGGTAAGCTGACTGACAAGAGCAAGGGACGTCATGGGAACACAGTTGTTAATGCCTGTACTGAAAACAAGAAAATTTTCCTGCGTGCATGCTCGCCTCTCCATCTTGTACCTACTTACCTAATAGCTGTGACATTTTCGACACGCTTTAATACGTGTGTAATGATAAGCTGAACGGTACCTATTGCGAGAAAAGATTCCGGTCATTTTCAGATGGTCCAATTTAATATAGAAAATAGAAAACAAAATCGAAAGGATTCAAGTATAATGTATTCTCTCGAACGGTAGTTCAAACGGTATCTCAGTCTCTCAGAAGTAGGTGAATGCCGTATTCATCTCAAGATACATTGTCGATATCATTTAGTTAGGTACTAAGAAGGACCTGACTTGCACAAACTTACTCTACTTTGTACAACACCGCTTCTTAACTTAACGCACTTAACTGTTTTAATACTCATTAAAACAGTTAAGTTACCTTTTTCGTGAACAAGCCTTAGGTTTGTGATGCCATTTGTAAAGTAGGTCCTGCAGCTATAGCAGAAAAGAAACAGATTGAAACCGGAGATAGGTCTCACAGAAGATGTGCCTGCGACCACAAAGTTTGTGCATGTACGAACAAGACGTAGATGTATGTGACAACACAGCACGAGTGAGTGGTGCAGGCGGCGGCAGTGCGGCCCCGAGCAAGCCAGGCGACATGAGGCATGACACGACGTCGTGGACACTGGAGTGTGACGCCGCCGTGCGTCGATCATAAAATTATTTTTACAGTCGCCTGTATGTTGGCGGCGGGCGAGGCGGAGCGGGGCACGGGCGGGGCGGAGGGGGGCTGCGCTGATAACGCTGAACCGCCGACCTCCGGCCTCTGCGCTTAAAAAGTATTAATATCACCATTTATTTAAACGTCCACCCTCTCCCCCTCGCCGCCCTGTACCGCTCGAGCACAAACATGCCAGCGATGACATTCTAGTTAGTACTAGTGAATATATAGTTAGGTAGAGCCACTGGCAGCCATGTAAGGACGCCACCGGTCGCGGCTCGTGGCCGCTCTCGCGGGACGGCCTGCTGGAGGAAGCACTTTGCTCTGACAACTGCTCTGAGCACCATGGCCCTTTCTGCCAACTATTTGTGCCTGAAAAATATATTACAATATATTAGCCGCTACGCCGTCAAAATCTGTTTGCACTGCAGTCCTTATAGTACCAACAGGCCATGGTCCGAAGCGAAAAGGAATGGCAAGCGGTCGCCTCCTTCTACGAAGCAGTAATGCTAGCAAAGGAGGAGGCCACACGCGTTAGGCAACGGTCCACGCCCTAACCGCCGCCAGGATTCCGATCCCGATTTCCGGCCACCGTAGACGCAGGCTTCTGGTCCGGACGGTAGGGCGGCGAGCTACCCATTGCTTGCCGTCTGACTGTCCGGACTGAGCCAAAGACGTCAACGGTGCGTATTGTCCACCGCGCGCCTCAAGGAGTTGTTGTAGGGTCGAAACCTACTACGGCCAAGGGTCTGCTTCTGAAAGGAAAATTCGGCAACGGTACGAAAAGCAATGAAAGAACAGGCGTGGATTTTTAGTCAGTAAAAGTCTGAACCTATCTCCCACTCCGCCCAAGGGCGCGGAGATGTCATTGGATATGATAGCATCTTCTGCCAGCAGCTTCGCCCGCCCTATTTCCTTCCGTTAGGGGGTAAGTTTTAGAAAATCCACTCCTCAGTGCTCGCCTATGTTATAAAACAAACCTTGGGCAAACTTTCACGCTCCTAGTCCCAGTAGTTAGGGCTGTGCATTAATACGTCAGTCAGTCAGTTTCTCCTTTTATTTAAATAGATTAAAAAAATAATTCAATTATGACATCATAAAACAGTCAAAATCATATTTTTACATTTTCTCATACGTGTATTGAAGAAGAACTGGTGAAGGTAGCGGGAAACCGATGGATGCGGGACGCACAGGAATATTCGATGTGGCGACGCTTGGGGGAGGCCTATGTCCAACAGTGGACGTGTATCGGCTGAAATGATGATGATGATGATACGTGTATTGCTATTTTAATTAATATAAATGTAAAATAATTATGGACTTTTACCATTTAATTGTCGAAAAATAACACCCCCTCCAACTGCCCCTCATACTATTCACAATGAAAAATATAATCACTGTCGCATCCTCTAGGCTGCGTAGCGGTAGCCCAGCGGTTACATCCCAGAGAGACGGCACGATGACCTCACCCTCCGCATGACGCAGATCACCGGGCATGGTAAGATCGGGGGTTCATGCATCTAATTCGTGTGGCAAAAAGCTCGGGTGTAACCATTGCGTGGAAGGCCCAGGGGACACGGAGGCGCATACGGTGGAGGTATGCCTCGCTTAAGCGGAACACCTCCGTGTCATCATGGAGGCGATCAGCGCCAGCGACCTCTCGCCCTGTACCCTGGTACAAGCCATGGTCCAGAGCAACATTTAATGGCAGGCAGTAACCTTCTGCGAAGCAGTAATGCATGCATGAGGGAACGGATATCCTCACAACTCAGTCACCTGGATCCTGACCCCAACTTCCAATCATCCTAGACGTGGGCTTGCGGACGACGAGCAATGGGTAGCTTGCCGTCCGGTAACTGTCCGGACTGAGCCTGAGACGTCGACGGCGCGTAGAGTTCTACGCGCGCTTCAAAGAGATGTCAACAAAACTGTAGAGGCCCAGCAGGGCCGAAGTCTGCTGGGGCCATAGTTTCACTTGTGAAAGGGAACCCCAGAGTCTTGGAAAACGAGGCAAAGAACAAAGTGTGGTTTTAGTCAGTAACACGCTTTCCCGTTCGGCCCTAGAGCGGGGAATTCGGATGAGTTTCCACCAAAAAAAGTGGTTACAACCCGAACCAGAATCGGACCATTGTGGTCCGATTCTGAAAAATAGTGGACAATGTCGGATTTAATATGGGAAGTGGCGTCTTTTTTTTTCGGGCTGCCATTGATTAGGTAAACCTTGTTTTTTAATTACAGAATAATGTAGTAAACCAAACTTACTATGGCATGTAAACCTCTAAGTCTAAACTGAGTTACAAGAGAAGAAGTAGGCTGATTTAATCTATTAATTAGATTTGTAGGATATTTTGTCTTTTAAGCGCAAGGTATGTGAGAAGTATAATAACAGGTTGAAAACAATTACAAAGAAACTATTTTTTTACAACTTCTCACCTAGCTTGTGTTTATAAAATAAAAATGGCCTACCTATAAAGCTAATAAATACCACCCAACTTCAAGCTCCCGTAACTCAGTTCGGACTGAGTTTAGAGGTATACCTGCCATAGTAAGTTTGGTTTATTATTTATACTATTTTGTATTAAAAAAACAAGGTTTGGTTCGATAGCTGCCCGAAAAAAAAAGACGCCATTTTCAGGCATTGGCTATTTGGTATCATTAACATAATTATAGCACACGCGACTATGATTCACATGAGTCATGTGTATAATTCTGTTTAATTAGTTTTGTCTTTATACGAGTAAAATGTATTAGTTTTCTATTCCCGTATGTCCGCTCCCCGTGCAAAGGGGGCTTCTAATTCAAAATTCTTGCGTAGAGTTAGTGGACATAATTATAGCCTTCTCACTGCCATAAGAGAGATGGCCTAACTGAGCCTTGGGATCATGCAGCCTGATTGCACCGCGCTGAGCAGAACACGACGTTTACCATAATGTAGTGGCCCGTTACAAGATGTGTACTTTACATTTTTTTTTTTACATTTTCAGCCAAAGAATATGCTCGTAACGTTAAAAATTTTTTTTACAAGTTCAGATTATACGAGTACAATCTACAACTGCTTATCTACCTAAAAAATATTGCTAAGAATTTTTTTTTACATCATAATGGGTCCGCATAGGACGATGGTAATGGAAAGAGAGGAAGTAGAGAACCATCCCATGGGAACATAGTCCTAGGGTCCTAAATGTTATTCCAGAACATTGTCTCCCCTTGTACCAAGTTTAAACCCATTCAGCCATTTGAGTGTGTAGAAGTAGTAAAAGCACAAACACACTCACAAACTTTTACCTTTAAGTCGGTATATTTTTAAAATGTGAACGGCACTGGTGGAGTACTCGTCATACGGGATATAGCTTAGGATAGTAATACAGGAGTGTACTCCAGTACTGTGGGTACGTTCACATGTAGACTCACATACATAAGACACTCAGACCTCGACCAATTATCTGTAGGTCAAACAAATACGGAAGCACGGGAATCGAACTCGCAACAACCAGCAACCAATTATTCAATCACTGAGCCAATCAAAGTCTTGCCAAGGGGTATCATGTTACACAGTTACTGGGATGTGGAGATCTGTTAGGCAGTCGCCCCATGTAACCTACTGGTTCAGCTGCTTCCGGTGAGACTGCAAGGTGACCGACAACTCAGTTGGGAATAAGTTGTGCAGCCATGAGCCAGGCAGCATTGATTCTCAACGCAGTTGTCTGCACCTCTCTCAAATGGATTGGGAATGCTCCATACTGTCCCAGATCACTATAATGGATGAAGTGTCATGTGTATTGTCACTAATAAACAGTGTGGAAAGTTTAGGTGTATAATACAGGCATTACAGTAGAGAAAAGCCGAGAATTTCAAATATTTTAAAAACCCGAGTGGCGCTGGGGTGGGTAATAATATCTAATTATCCCACGACAACTCAGCTGTTCTGGGGTCACTTTCTTGAAGGAGCAAGTGTATCGTCCTTGTAATGCGACAGTATGCCGACTGCCTGTGCACACTAATAATATTTATATACAAGGCAACCAAATCAAAAAGTAATCGTGAAAGACAATGAGTGAAGATATAAGTCTGTGGTGTGAAGGTAACAGTTAGGATTAGGTACCTACCGGGGCGGTGGCAGTGAATAGATAATTCGCAGGAGGGGTCGCTCTGGGCACGCGCACTCGCAGCAGTCGCAGGGTGCATTCCAGCGCTGTTAGTCACTGCGTATCCGGTGCCACTCATTATCACAACTTACTATAGAGATTCTACTATGATTAGCTGTCACTAAGTAGTGCCAAATAACTATAGTTTCACTATGCTCGTTCGACTGTCAGACATTTTGTGTGTGCAAGATTTGTGCAATTATCATTTTATATATTACTTGCTTTTGCCCGCGGCTTCGCCCGCGTGGCATTAAAAAGGTACTCAAGGAATCGGGATAAAAGGTAGCCTACGTTCTTTTCCATGTCAAAGGCTATCTGCGTGCCAAATTTCATTCAAATCCGTTCAGCCGTTTTTGCGTGATTAAGTAACAAACATCCACACTTTCACATTTATAATATTAGTTAGGATGTGTAATTCCATAGATATCAGTAATACGATCTATGTGTCAATAATACAAAATAATACGAATGTGTTTGTTACACTGCACGCATGCTGTGCGTGTGTGCGTTTTATTAGAATCTGAAAATTTGTGCTAAAAGTGCTAGGTGCTGTATGTTCGATTTCAGTGCTGACCTTGTGAAAATAGTGCCAAATCTAGCACTGAAAGTGCTAAGTTGGCACCACTTACTCATAGATCTGAACCCCCCTCCCACACGCGCACCGGCCTTGGTGACGCTACAGGCCGTGCAGCAGAAATCGTAATATTTTAATTTCGCCATAACTTCAAAACCAAACATCCAATTTTAATCATTCAAAGACTTCTCTATAATCTGCATAAACTGTACTTAGTGATGAAATAATTTATTTTAATAAGGATTAATAGCATAAATATAGTCCAAAAAATTCAAGATTTTTAAATAAAAAAATAGTTGTTGTGCCTCACTCGACATAGATAGGTATAGTGCATCGCGGACTTTTTTGTAGATATTTATAAGATCTACAATTAATTAGAACATTTTATGGTTCTATCTTTTATAGTTTAGGCAGCGTACGTAAAATAAGTAACTTTACTGGTTGATTTTTTACACCTTGTGTCCGAAAAAACCAAATATCTTACGGAACCCTATTTTATCCAAAATAAAATTTAGCCTATATTACTCGTGGATAATGTAGCTTTTGAATGGTGAAAGAATTTTAAAAACGTTCCAGTAGTTTTTGAGCCTATTCATTACAACCAAACAAACAAAGTATTCCTCTTTATAATATTAGTATAGATAGTATAGATAAATCTCCGTGAAAACTTAGGAGGTGTAAGCGCGAGTTGAGCTCTTAACTTCTGGTATAAAGTAGATAGCTCACTTCTTCTAACGTTTCACAGTGAAATTATTAATTTAAACGACCTTTAAATAACATGACTAGTATAACATGAGTGCGCATGATGTCCAGGTTTTAGATTCATCATCACCATCATCATCATTTCAGCCGAAAGACGTCCACTGTTGGACGTAGGCCTCCCTGTGCGTCACACATCCATCAAATTTCCGCAACCTTCACCAGGTCATCGGTCCACGTTGTAGGAGGCCTTCCAACGCTGTGTCTTCCGGTACGCGGCTGCCAGTCAACCTTTCGGTCCCAACGGCTATCTGTTCTGTGAGCAATGCCCTGCCCATTGACACTTAAGTTTAACGATTCTTCGTACTATGATGGCAACCTTGGTTCTCCTGCGGATATCTTTATAGATGTATTGGACGTAGGTTATCTAGTCATTCGACATTATAAACTTACGTCATTTTAATTTTCGGTTATATGGCCATTCGATTTTTTTAACGTTGACATTTTACCTACCTGTAGGTATACACACACAGAACATTAAATGTTCGACATTATAATAAAACATAATGTACTTGTATTCGTTGCCAGACTTTCTGACGTCAGGATGTTTGGACCTTTATTGACAGGTCACCTTGTAGGAGGCCTTCAAACGCTTTGTCTTCGGATACGAGGTTTTAGACTAAAATAATTAAATGTCTATTATGTATATTCTGGAATACAGAACAGTAGGACTGATCTCGAACACTATCACATGCCTATGATAGCCTAGGTTGAAATCACCAACTAATGAAGTCGATGAACATCAGATGTAGCCTAAAAAGTGACGCGTGGTCTCTCTCGCCCGTTGCTGCCATAGACGGTCATTCTTCCATACAAACGTACTATGACAATTACTTCACGGCCGAAACATTTTCAAGACAAAATAAAAACAGGTTCTATTTTATTAATTTTAACATACTTGCTTAGCTCTGTATAAAACAAAATATAAAAATAAAGTTACTGATTATGAACACTGAAACCTTTGTTTTTCAACACGGGTTTGCGCATCTTAAAGCGTAGGTAAAGAAATAACTTACAACAACATTAAATAACTTACAGTACGCAATGATGTATCATAGTAGTATATTTTTCCGTGTAGGTATATCTATACTAATATTATAAAGAGGGAAAATTTGTTTTTTGTATGTTTGTAATGAATAAACTCAAAAACTATTACGCCGATTTCATAACTTTCACCATTGGAAAGCTACATTGACCCTAAGTAACATAGGCTATATTTACTGCCCATGCGAAGTTGGGACGGGCCACTAGTAAATTATAAAATAAATAAATAAACTTATGGACTAAGTATGTTGTAAAATATTTACTAAAAGACTAGGTAAATAAATAATAATAATAAAGCTTTATTTGATTCATTTTAACAAGGTTCATAAAAATAAACAGTAATGCGATACACCAAAGACTTAAATGCTAGTTAGTTGGACCCCACACTAGGATTCCCTGTGTCGTGGGATCCAGTCTCTTCCCGAGTTCAGCAATAATAATAATTAATACTTCCTGGAAACCGACGTGGGGATGCACCGAGATGTAGTGGCGGTGGACAAAGGCCTCACCCCGCTCTCCTTGGCCAACGAGAACTGGCGCAAACCTATAGTAATAATGGATACTAATGAACGCAAGGAAATATGGAAGGGCAAGGAGCTTCACGGGCCTTACATGGGCACGATGTAGATCTTTTAGCGTCCGTATCCTGGCTACGCTTTGGTGATCTCTTTGGAGAATCCGAAGGTTTTGTCTTTGCAATTATGGACGAAGTTATGATGACGAACAACTACCGGAAATATATTGTGAAGGACGGTACGGTTGACATCTGTCGGGCATGCCACCGGCCCGGAGAATCAATCCGACACATTATTTCTGGGTGTTCTCATTTAGCTAATGGAGACTATTTGCACAGACACAACCTTGTAGCCAGGATTATCCATCAGCAACTTGCTCTTAAATACAATCTTGTTGAATCAGAAGTTCCGTACTATAGGTATGTGCCCGACCTAGTTCTCGAGAATGGCAGCGTCACATTGTATTGGGACCGATCTATTATCACTGACAGGACTGTGGTTGCCAATAAGCCTGACATAGTGGTGATAGATTGACTAGAGCGTCGCACAATGATTGTTGATATATCGGTCCCTCATGACGAGAACCTCGTGAAAGCTGAGAAAGATAAACAAACTAAATATCTTAACTTGGCTCGCGAGGTTGTCGACATGTGGGAAGTGGATAGAGCAATCATTGTGCCGATAGTCGTGACGGCCAATGGCTTAATAGCCAAGAGCCTCGACCAACATCTGCGGAGGCTCTCGTTAGGCAGTTGGATCAAGGGCTTGATCCAGAAGGCAGTACTCCTAGACACGGCGCGGATTGTCCGGAGGTTCCTCTCTCAGGAGCCCTGACCGCCGGCAGCTTGGACCCTGATCCCGATGCCGGTGGGCTACTATTTTTTATATTTTTAAATGTTTTTTTTATACGTTATTTTTTGAAAAAATATTAAAAATGTGATAAATATGGATATTATAATAAATAAATGAAGGCCCGTTAAATATTTTGTTATATTGTTCCATAAAAGCAGTTGATTTTATATGAAAATCTTAAAGTACGAGTAGTTACATTACAACTTTTTATTTGGTATTTGAAAAATGTTTAAAACTCGATTCGGGAAAAACATGTTAGGTGGGGCTGTCTGTGCACTATAGTTTAATGCACGTCACAGCGTTTTTTACTTTCACCCATTATGTAGATGAGATTAGGTACATGCATTTGAAATGTTATTAATACTGTGATTTGAACTTCGCCCACCAACGAGTTCGAGCCGCCTACTGGTGCATCCTTTAGCGTATTTTCCTAAAAGTTTTCATCAATCAGATTTGCATAAATATTTTAAAATTCTGATGATGCTGCTCCGCAGTCCATGTTATTGTATAACATTCTCTAAAAATATGTCCAAATGCGGCAGTCGAACCATTTGGTTAACGATCAATAAATAATTAGTAAATAGACCGTTATTTGGCTCCTGATGACATAATTAGTGTCGAAGTGTAAATATGTAACGGGAGCTCAGAAATAATTTACAACAACAATTATACGTGTACTGTAATAAGTAGATAGCTCATCAGCGGTGCGGGTAAACAGCATCAAGCTAACGATGCGTCGAGCGGCGTCGTGGGGTGCTGCGCCTGCGCCGCCCGGGCCGGGCGGTGAGTCAGCCGCTGGGAATGTGGCATGATGAGACCGCCTACCACACAATAGACTACATACCTTCCAAAACAATAATAAGCTCCTCCTCTTCCGTTAAAATTAAAATTTGAAGGAGGATTTAAAATAGCATGTCACACAGTCAGATCGAGAACAAACTGTACTTGCTGTTGTTTATCTAGAAGTAAGAATAGATGCGTTAGTTGACAAATCATCCCTGAAACCAAATCCAGCATCATATGTTTTTTTTTATTAACCAATACTTTGCTAAAACTGGGCAAAGGCCTCCCCCAACTCCTTCCATGTATTCTTCTCTTGAGTCACTTCGAACCAGCTCTTGCCTAGGTTGTCCCGCCACCTCTTCACAGGTCGACCTCGCCGGCGTCGTCCGTCCTCTGGAACTTTGTGGAAACTCTTACGGTCAGTCTGCATGCGGCTCATATAACCCGCCCAATCCCATTTTTGTCTGGCAGCCTTTTTTCGGACTACGTCCATGATTCCAGTCTTTTAGCACAATGTGGTGCCAGCATCATATAACTATATAACTCAAACGCATTCCCAATGATGGACAAAGATAAAGTTTTGCCTGAGATCTCTTCTACTAAGATATTACAAAATGATAATTATGGTCTGATTCCTGTTTAATTTTATGATCTATACAGTACTCTTAACCGCGTGAGCTCAAGTTTTGCAGAGATATACAGTTTGGATGAAGGATGACATGAATACATAGCTAGTAAGTTCAAGTGACGTCATTCTATATCTGAAACAGTGGACTCCTGAAGATGGCGTACTAGTAATTTCTTTGTGCATCTGCATAATTTGGGTATCAATTAAAAGGGTTTAAATAATAACAATGTGCTGTTCTTTTTTTTTGAGTGGAGCAAGAGCCCTCTCGCTGTGTCAGACTTTTACTGGCTAAAGTCACACATTTTTTTCCTTCAGTTGCCCTTTGTTTTTTAAGACCAAGGGTCACCTGTTTAGAAGTCAACCCATGGCCCTAGTAGGCATTGGTTGATGATTCTGATGGGCACCTACAGTTTTGCTAGCATCCCTTTGACGCACGCTTGGAGCACGTGAGGGTGTCCGTACCCTCACGTAGGCGTGGGCAAAGTGTGTCATCTTTGCGATTGGAACATTTGATCACTGAAATGTTCCAAGCCAGTGTCATGTATTTTTTTTACATTTGGAACATTTAGAACATCGTCTCAAAATATACAAACGGAACATTTGGAACTACGGCTCAAAAGATACACAGACACTGACTGTAATTTATGAATCGTGAATTCGTAATCTGTCACGTTGCGTCGTACAGGTACACTAACATTTTTATTTAATAGAATTTAGAGTTGAGTATTTAAAGCAGATGTTTTTAGCATTTACACTAAATTTTACGTTTACACTACTTAAGTAACGATTGTTTCCAAATGATATATTTAAAACATTACTGCTGTTCCAATCTTTCGGAACACTAAAATGTTTCGGAACAGTGAGTCGGTTCAGTAGAGAGTTACACACGCCAACCCTTACGTATATGTCCATTTCCTTCGCTAGTATTACCGCTTCGCAGAAGTAGGACACCCCTGCCAAGTCCCTCTCGCTCCAGACCATGGCCTGAACCATGCACGACCGATCCCCCCACGGGATACGGCGGTACTCCGCCCAAGTGGTGCACACCTAAACCGTATGCTCCACAGTGACCTCCGGATGATCTACGCAATGATGAAACCTGCGCTTTTCCAGTGAAGGAAAGAAAGAAGAACGTACCTTGTCCAGTGAAGACCTATTAAATGCGGAAAATGAGGATACCGTGACACCTCTCCCATCTTTCCCGTCAGGGTTTTGGCGTGCCCAACCATAGAGCCAGTCTGATGATGGAATACCTTAGTACAGTCAGTACTATACCGCAGTACATTCAGTACTATACCTCAGTACAGTCAGTACTATACCTCCGCACAGTCAGTACTATACCTCAGTACAGTCAGTACTATACCTCAGTACATTCAGTACTATACCTCAGTACAGTCAGTACTATACCTCAGTACATTCAGTACTATACCTCAGTACAGTCAGTACTATACCTCAGTACATTCAGTACTGTACCTCCGCACAGTCAGTATTATACCTCAGTATAGTAATTACTGTACTTCAGAGTACTATTCCGCCCGATAAAAGCTTGTTTTAAAAAAAAAAAAAATATTAAAAACTTATTTTAATATTTAGAGTAGGTAGGTACTATAATATCGAAGGAGATCGCATAGGAAACGGATACCTTATTAGTATGCGGCTCATCGGAATAACACAACTTTATATTTATAGTTTATGCGAAATCTGAATACCTATAATTTGTTCAGAATCAGTAACTGAATGGATTCCATCAGATTTTACACCACGTTATATTTTTTTCCAAAAATGTTTAACAAGTTGGATACCACCGACACTAAGTACAACACAAGTCACGGAAGGTCGTAGCGGGTATTAGGTACCAGCAGACAGCTGGGTACAAGTGCAAAACCACCGCTCAGTCGCCTGGATGGCCCGGTGAATATGTAATTTTGCTGGCACAACAAGCTTATGACTGTGTGATTTTTCATGACACAGCTATGAAATATTGTGCATAGATTCTGTACGTAAAGATGCTACACACGTATTTCGGGTTTCGCGTATGCTAAAACTCATTTTGTATACGTTGAAATGGTTGCTAGGATGGGATTTGAATTAAAGTCCAGTTTTTGATATTTAGCCCGAGTAACAGGAGTGGCGTAGGTATATATACAGTATTAATTATTGTGGCCCCGTTTATCGACATAAGCACCAGATCGCAAGTGCCTGCACCCCGCGCCCGAGCTACCGTCGCTACAGAGCCCACTTGGTGTGCTAGCTCCAGCTCAGTGTCGGCGCCGGCGATGCGGCTCTTGCTATACTTCCCCTGCAGAGCCAGCTTCAGCTTCACACCCTACATGGAGTACATTTTATAAACATCGCATCGAGTAAAATACGAGAGGTGCCTAAACAGTATGACTGCTGAGAATAGCTCGTTGGGAATTACAGTTTAGGTAGGTACAGTTCATAGATAAAAAAAAAAAAATCAAGCTGTCGGTCTCCTAACTACCGGCTGATTTGACTTCATGTTTACATTTTTCTCGTCTGTACCTCAAAAGGTAAAAACGAAATCCTTATAGGATCACTTTGCTGTCCGTCCATCCGCCCGTCCGTCAGTCTAGTATCTGTCTGTCTGTCAAAACCCTTTAACTCCAGAACGCGTGGAGGTATCGAGTTGAAATTAAAAAATCAGGTTTGCGGACTCTTGAAGCTGTAACTAAAATCAGACTTGTTATATTAACGAGAAAAAAAAATACCCACTTCGGTTTATGTGGCAACAAACGTACATTTCAACAAAAATTCGGCATAAAGTAAGGTCTAGCACAATTCAGGCAAAAAATATGAATAAATCTGAAAACTGTTTTGATGCTACATCACAATTTTTTTTTTGCGATTCGAAAAAATCTTCCGAGTCTTAATTCCGGAATTGAACTATTTACGTAGGTAAGTTAGTACCGAACCCTCAAGGCGCGATTATTACTTGCGCTTGCCCAGTTTTTTTAATTACATATTCTCTTATATATAAGATAATGACCACTTATGTTGTGTTAGGTCGGGCTCGGTACGTCGCCTGGGGTGCGACGAGCGCCGGGAGCTAGGGCACACAGGGGCGCGCCAAGTTCCCACGACCTTCCGCGAACGAGTCATTAGCGTTACTCGGAGACCTATTGTAACCACCTACTTATAACTTATTTTGTGGGAAATTAATTAAACGCCTCGAGTTCAGTATCAATAGTTGGTAATATATTCGTTTTTCTTGAGTGTTTATCTAATTATCTGCGCATAATCGCCTATATATTAACGATACATAAATTTAAATCAGCGCATCGTATTCCTGTAGTTTCAGTGTTCACCAAACTGTCCGAGGCCTCGAGACTCGCGCCACTCCCCGTGCAATTTTCCAGTGCTATCTAGTAAATATACATACCTTCATACATACCTACCTACTAAAATGCACCTGCGTGAGTGCATTTGTTTTTGTGGTTTAGGTATGTTTTTAACCGACTTCGAAAAGGAGGAGGTTCTATGTTCGGCTGAATGTATTTGTTATTGTATGTATGTTCACCGATATCTCGGTCATTTATAATATAATAATATTCCACAACTATCACACAGCGCCGTCTAGTCCCAAGCTAAGCAGAGCTTGTGTTATGGGTACTAGACAACTGATATATATATATATTTCTAAATACATACATTTTATAGATAAATTACACCCAGACACAGAACAAATGATCGTGCTCATCACAAAAACACTTGTCCTGGGTGGGAATCGAACCCACGACCTCCGGCATAGCAATCAGGGTCAATAACCACAAGACCAACAGGCCTGTCATATTTGTGGACCGATTTTCAAAATTATATTTTTAATTGAAAGGTTATGCTTCCATGTTGGTCCCATAAAAACATTGTTATGATCAGAACTCCTCGTACAGCACAATTGTCGTAACTAGTAAAATTGCTTTGTTTAAACGAGTAAACGACTGACTGAAAGAATAGGGGAAGGGAATGTGATGAACTGATCTGGTGATGAAGCTGGAAAGTAAATTGATGTAATCCAACCGTGTTTAGGATTAGTAGAAACGTTATGAGATGCACTCTGGCTATAAGGTAGCTATTTAAGTTTGGCTGAGGAGTACTTTTTAATGGTGGTACCATAAGTAAAAAGTGAAAAATAAAAAACGTATTTACAATGAAAAATTAAACCGACTGCAATTTAAGAAAACACTGAAAGTACAAAATAACTTTAATTTCGGAAGTCAGTGTTAAATAATAAAGTGACAAAACTATCTATTATAGACACCGACTTCGGAAATTAAAATTATTTTGCACTTTTCAGTGTTTTTTTTTTACAGTCGGTTTAATTTCTTTTTTGTAAAAAGTTTTTTATTTCTAATAATTCCGTTAGTTGAATGTGTAGTTCATAATGATGAAGTAAATGTGAGCAACACATGTCGCTGTGACGTGTGTTGTTGCTGTTGTTGTTGTAGCAGACAATGTGGACAATGCGGCCCGTCAGCTCGGCCGCACGCCAGCCGAGTTGTAAATCAGTTAACGATGATGGCTTGTTACGCCTTGTTTATTTATGTTGGTGAGTGCGGCGCGCGGCGGGGCGCTCGCCCGGCACCCGCCTGACAGAACTGTCATAACACTTTTTTCATGTGTTCCACGGATACTTGGAATGATGAAAAACTGGCAACCCGGCGATTTACAGCACTTTTACCGCCAATACGATAAAATTTATAGATTCCTGGGAGGCGATAACGTCCGTCGTGATTTGTAGCCGCACATGTGTCAGCTCGGAGGGACAGCTTTATGAATGTAACGCGGAAAACGACCTACTCGTAAAAACTACTACCGACGCATCGGCGGCTAGTAAGCCGATATGTTTGTTTACGACTCGTTGAGAGATTAGGACGGCCGTGAGCGTCTACGTGCCAGAGGCTGTGGTCCACGAGGAGCGCGGCGCTGGACGGCGGCGGCGAGTGGAGCGCGCGCCGGTGAGCGCTTGGCGTAGGTCGGGAGATGTTATGCAGATAACACGGCGAGGCGCGCACGTGCTGATAGCGCCTTATCTGCGGTGATAGCGCCCACGCGCCCCCACAGCTGATCGCGTACGCAGCGCTACCTGCCGCCCGCGCCGCCTTGCAGCACCGCTGTGCATGCCACTCATCAATGACATCACGCTAGCGTTGCCCGAAGGGCTAGGCAGAGATCTCCCTGTATCGAGCGGGTACATCCACACATCGTGACTTAAGTTTCAGTCTCATGTATATTAAGCCATCGACCTCACACATCCCTACTCTGAACTCTCTGAAATTCCAGTTGGAGAAACATTTCATTCAACATTCTACACTACCACCTGCCTACCCCTTCTTAATTACTCTTACCTAGATAGTATTCAAATTAAGTACGCGATACGTTTATGTTAACAGGCTGAAATAAAACAATCCAAAAGCTTTGCAAAGTATAATTTCGATTTAATTTATTGCATTCAGTAGCCTCAAAAACCTTCGGTAGGTCCATCCATATAAATGACCATCGATATAAATGAACATTTTTTTGTGTGCTCCTTTGACCCCTATCTCACCTGATGGAAAACGACGAAGGGGTTGACGATGGACCGTGCTTACTTAGAAATATATAAGCTATTCACTTTTGGCTTAAAGATTCCCTGGTTGTAGCTATCAGGAAACTCAGACTCCGGCAAGGAACCACTTCTTAGCTATACGTACAATAAATGTCTTCCCAAAACGTTTTAAACTAACTTATTGCCCCAGTTGGGACAAGGATGCGTCTGATTATCATTGTCTACTAGCACGTGGCTACCTAATTAACAACCTGACGCGAAGTCAAAAATATTTAGTTTTCTTTGTTATGATTTTCTTTTATATGAAAAGTTAAAATTTCGAGAAGTCAGATACCGGCGAGTACACAAAGACGATACGGAAGCATTTCATATTAGTGTAGGGTCTCCCTCAAATGCAGCGGACACTCCCAATCCCAAAAATAGTGAAAGGAATATAAAGGGGCGGGATTGCACAGGGCGCGTGAGGGCGCGTGGGGGGACATGCGCGAGCGCAGGCGGCGGCGCGGCGCGCGGCAGTCAGTGCACGACCAGCGCCGCGCACGCACGCCGCGCTCCTCGCGTACAGTAACAGTGAACAGTCCCAGCATGTTGCACGAGACATGGCCCAATGCGTGGCATAAGACAGAATCCTTCGAGTTGGAAGCGCTCTTCGCGGAGGTCAACAACAATTGTTTGAAAGGTGAGCGTTCAGTGCGGTGATGGTTGATCGCGAGTCGCGATACAATCCAAGTAAACATTCATACTTCGATCTACCCTTTTACTGCGTGTTCATGTAGGTACCATAGGTATGTTTATGGTCCACGAACGAATGATATAAATCATCAGTATATGTAAATACGGACGGCTCTGTCCTGTCATACTTAGTTATCTCAATAACATGTAATTCTTTATACTCGAGGACTGTGTCAGTTAGTTTTTAGTCTCTGCAAAAAAAAAACCTTTACACGCTTGGTTTTATTGAAATACAAGGAGTATTTCAGGTCTCACTTGTAAAGGTTTTTTTTGTCAAACATTGTTTATATGTGTAAGCTTATCAGTCAATGTGTACGATCCTAACAAAGTCATTATCATGTGGACCGTTCCATCGGGCATGATTACTTTAATAATAATTTGTTTTTGTTAATTATGTTAATGATGTGGGTGCTATTAAGTAACCATTAGTTGCAAGTTCCGAGTTAGTAAGTATTAGAATTATTATCATGATTGTTTTCAGTGGCTACCTACTCTATACGCACCTATAGCTTGGTATGCTACCTAGTAAACAAAGTAATCATTAACTACCTATTGAGTTAATGATCACTTTTATAGGTACTTTATGTGATCAATTTTAATACTAATAAAAAAACATCCATGGTCACGTAAATGACTGAATGTCATTCTGTCATTCAGATTGTATAAACATTCGTTTAGAGCAGTGCTGTACGCCAGAAATGATTGTTATGTAGTAGCGCATAGTGGGCCGCGTCGCGGGGCGGACGCGTGGCGCTCGCTGGCTTTCTATCTATTTTGGATGATCACAAAATAAAGCGGCGGTGTCCGCGAGCGCCAATCGCGTCGCGTCGCGGACGCGTGCTCGTGTGGGCAGCCGGTGAGTGTGTGTGTGCGTGTGCGCAGAAGGCGAGGCGGAGTGCGGCGCGGAAGGCAGCGGCGCGGAGAGCCCGCCCCGCCTGCCACCGCTGGGCTACGCCCACCCCGCGCTGTCGCCGTCCCACTCGCGCAGCTACCAGGAGCTACGGCCGGCGGCGGCACACGCGCGCGACATGCAGGCCTACGCGCACCTCGAGGAGGTGTTCAAGCCGGGCACGCCGGGCTCCACGGACGGCGCCTACCTGCGCCGCAGCAGCCCCGACCTCAGCCCCTCGCCGGAGCGCCGGGACGACTTCCGCCACTACGAGAGCTACGCGCCGCAGCCGCAGCCGCCGCCCTACTCGCACGACCACCATCATCACGTCGACCAGTGAGTACCTTCTCTTTACTGACTTCTAGCTAGGCACTCAGCTGAGTGGTCTGAGACCAAGTACTACCTACAGTACATATACAGAGCTGACCACACTAGTACAGGCCATTAGACGCATCTAGTTGTTGCCGAGCGTAGAGCAAGTGACGCCGCGACCGCAGCTAATGGCGCTACACATTACTTGACGTCGCTGTGTCAATCATCGTCTCGCTTACAATCTATTTTTAGTTCAATTCTTACAAAATACAACCGTTCTGCTAACTCAGTAACTAGAATAGAATTCGTGACTGACTTATCGGGATAGAAGCTAGAATCCTTCATAGGTTGGTCTACCATTGGCCACATAAAGTTTGATCTAAGCTATTATGTTCCGTTGATCTTTAGATACATTGGTTTTATTCTAATTACAATAAAATTTATCGGATCAGATCGCGGAGGTGTACAGTGCCAATGGTTTTTTTTTATAAATTTGACTTCCTAATATAGATAGTGATTTGCAAGATCTTACATCTATAGAACAATGGTGAGACCGGATGTGTTGTTTGGATCAGATTATTGGGTCACATAACTTATGAATGAAAGTCCACTGCATTCAGCTGAGACACGAATGCTAAGAGGAATATATGGTATTACTCGTATGAATAAAAGCATAACAAAGATCTGAAGTATGGGGAATGTGGAAAAAGATATGAATGGCAAGAAAGTGACTAGGTACTGAGATAACTGCTAATAAGTAACAAACTAATTAAAATTCAGAACATAAATTGGCGAGCTATTTCGTAAGAAATTAGCAGTAATATCATTACATCGTTACACATTTTCCGTTGTCAGTTTGGACCAATTGCTTGACTTATGTGTTTAGTTTATTAATTTGATTGCATATTCTATAATGTCTATGGTTATTGTATTCGCCTTTTACTTTCTCTGTCATTGCACCTAGGTACCAATATTTTTCTCTAAAGTTCAAAGTTTGACTAGTAGAAAATGCCTAAGACATAAGTCCACCTCTGCACTTTTGTGTGCAGAAAGCATTTAATAAATAAGTAAACAAGTCAGCGAAGGGGAGACAGACATGAGAGACGTTGACTACGAATACATTGGAGGAAGAGTAGAAGAACAGCAGTCAGTGTCTTGCGAGACATTGGTGCCAGACATTATTATAGCATCGTTTTCGATTAGGCATACAAAATAAGGAGGAACCTATAGAACCAAAAAGACCTCGTTGACCGTAAAGCAGAAACTTTAAACCAGTAAATTGCACCTCGGTTCGGATTTAATATGGGTAACGAATGGCTGAAATTGGGATCTCGAATCGGCTGTCGGTTTTGGTTACAATGTACGAATCTATCTCTGAGGTATAGCCTGGCTGTGTGTGTGGACCCAAGCTGTTGTTGTCAATACCTATCGTGAACATGCCAGGAATAGTCTTGTAAGCAATGTAGGTAAGTACTTTGAATCGGTTAGTATTATTACCCACTGGCGGTCATTTCAACTGTGAACTGCTACAGGCACGGGTAATTGCTATTAAAAACTAGGTCGAATCACACGAATGGTTGCGTGATCGACATTGAATAGTTTGGTCGTATCAGTGGCAGCTGCAGAGCGGCGCGCGATGAGGCAAGCCTGACGAGTGTTGTGCTCATCAGCACGTCCGCGGCACGTGCGCAGCTCGAGCCAGCATTCCGACGTGCAGCCAGCACGTGCCTAACTTATTAACTTAAGCAGCCTCTGACTGCAAAAGTTGCTCTGTTGGTGTTGTTGGATGGCTACTACCCATTGACGTTTTAGAGATATTGTAGGTATTTAAACCACTTTGACTTCCACGGTGTTGATAGACGCGGACTGTTAATAGCTTACATTATTCATATAAAAACGAAATCCCAAAATTGTCCACGAAAATCTGCTTAATTCATCATTCATAACAATTGCAACTGAATACTACGCGCAGTGTTTTTCTATTGTTTTTCATTCATAATCATTAGCGTGTACAATATTTCCATAAATTGAGTGACATTAAGGATATAAACAAACGCTAATAAATTTGCTGTTTGTGAATATTATTTATTGAGACTTTACTTAACTAATAACCAGACCATTTTTAATATGCCCTTTAAAAGTATTGTACTAATTAAACATGAATAGTGTATAAACGTTAGTTCTTGATGTTGATGTCGATCGGAACGTGGTTGTCTGTGTAACCACTGCCTGTCTCAGTTTCTTTTGCACTTTGTGGGATTAAATAATGGCCATAAGTTGAAAAAGTAAATTTTCGCCATGATCCTAGAAGAAGTTTACATCGAAAGACATACCATTCTTCAGTCTAACTATTAAGTCAGATAGACAGACGGACAGATAGAGTAACGTTCACATTTAATAAATTATTATGTAAACAATAATTTAGCAAGCTCCGCCGCGCTCGCCAGCAGGCGCGGGTGTAGCGCGTGTGCTATCTCGTCGAGCACGGTAACGTGCAACACTTTGTAATTATTAAGTGAAATTCGGTTCGTTCGGCAGCTCGCGTCCGAGGGCCTCGGCGACGTTCCGCACCGGTTCTTGTGAATTATTTTAAATGAATAGTATGTGATAATGTCGGAGTTGTGCATGTGTGCGGGGCTCGTCGCCGATAAGGCCGCGGCCGCGGGCTGCGGTCGCGCTAACTGTTGTTACTTTATTTATAACTGTTTAATTTGCTACAATTACAACGCTACGGCAGCGCGTCTCCTTGTCTTGTATTCCCCGAGTACTGTCCCTTGTCTACATGTGCGAGTACATGCTAGATGCGTGCTATAAATGGAAATCTTGTAATAATAAAATTCAAGTTTTCTTTGTGCTCTTCTATTTTTTTGTAAGCAAGTATTAGTACCTATGCAGATACCTAGGTACGAGTATGTTTGTGTAATAATTTTTAAATTCCGAATTATTCAATTTATTATTATTAAAGCTATAAATTTGTGGATTATTAAAAAAAAAGTAACTGTAAGTGATTGATCAGAGGAGTAACACTCGTATGAAAATCAGTATTGGAGTAATTATGAGCTATAACAGTAGCTACATATCTCTGATCATGAACATATTCATCGATAATAGGGAATCCGATACCGCATAAAAATCGCGATCCTGAAAGTCTGCAGGACTGATGACTTATCAATTCCGCTAATCCCGCAGGATTTTTTAAATATTTTTTTTTGTTTTAATTAGTAATATACCAAAAAATGATCTGGGCCCTCCTTCAGGCCATGGTTCGGAGCGAAAGGAAATGGGAGGCGATCCCCTCCTCCGGCGGAGACACATCACCGTTCCTTTAATTGCCCGTTTTAGAGCCAAGGTGACTAACAATCCAGCAATACTTCCGCGATAGCCGCGGGGATATTCTGGAATGGAAACTCAAGGTTCTCGAATTCAAAAGGCAACGGAAGGACACAAGTGTGGTTTTAATCCATAAAAGTCTGCCACGCCCTCCTGCTCCACCTTAGAGCGAGAGAAGTCATTGGATGAATTCTCTCAAAAAAAGTCATGGAGTAGAAACCTACTTAAATTAATATTGATTACGTTCCATTTAATTTATGATACAGAACACACGAAATTTAAAAACTGAGCTGTAAGGTAAAAAATTTAAAACTAAATTATTTTCCACACAAATTCTATAGAAACGTCACGACTTCCATGTAAAGTTGTTCCATCACATACTTATTAATAAGGCTGTGCTGGCCTACGTAGCCCAATATACGCACTACGACCTCGCTATGAAACCTTTCGAATGTCTTAAGTTACACTGTCCGACATAAGGTAATTGTCTTTCTATTGTGTCTCTAATTACACCATTCAAAGAGATAACAGCGTAACCATCGTAGGCGTACGTAGCATGGCATGGCAGATGTGCTACGATCACGCTACGAACTGACTGCGTAGCAATCGTAGTCGTACGTAGCCCAATATACTCTCTACGACCACGCTACGAATTAACAGCGTAACCAACCTAGTCGTACGTAGCATGGCAGATGTGCTACGATCACGCTACGAACTAGTCGCGAAGCAAACGTCGTGCCACGTCTACGTTACGATCGCGCTAAAAACGGAACAAATAGCAGGAGATCGGTACTTATTAATGTGATCATCATCATCATCATATCAGCCTAAAGAAATCTACTGTTGGACATAGGCCTCCCTCAAGCGTCGCCACTCCAGAACCTTTCGTCCCCATCGACCATCTGTTCTGCGTGCAATGTGCCCTGCCCATTGCCACTTAAGTTTGTCGATTCTTCGAGCCATGTCGGTAACCTTGATTCTCCTGCGGATAACTACATTTCATTTCATTTTGTCATCTACTTAAAATAAATCTAGTATTATTTATAACTTTAATAATTTTCAATTTTACTAATTTATGACGTATACATAAATAATACATTCTCTTGCCCGGTTTCTCTTGGCTCTCTTCGTTTATGTCGTCTCTTGGTTTATGTGCTTACCAGTTGACGCCACTGGAAAGTAAGGACCGTAAGATATCATTCTTAAACCATGACTTCGGGCGTGGACCCATGTCTACGGTGCCAACAGTGCGCCATACATTTCTGTCGATATTTCGCTGTTAGTGTGCGCGCCGAATAGGGGCAATGGACAGCGCAACGTTCGCGGCGCCGTTTGCCGTGCAACGGTACGGCACCGCCGCCGCACCGTACACGTGGGTCCACCCCTTAGATAGTGCCGCAGTGCTGTACAATCTGATTTAGTTCGTAAAAAATTACATGTCTCCAACGCGACAAAAAAACTCTTTAATGAGTGAGAACGTTAGAACACGTTATCCTAACGTGGCGCCATAAATCGGATATGGTCAAGTATCCAAATACTTAAAAAAAACTATTATAAAGTCGCGTCAACATCCCACAAAGTGCATTTGACATTTCCAAGACCTCACGTTACATCAGCGCCTCTAGTGGGGAATACTGTTAACAGAATACTGTTGTGATAATTGTTATTGTTATTGTGCGCCTTATCTCTGACCGTTTTTCTTAACTAGCCGAATTGTAGCCAACTTTAATTTGAACAATTTCTCAATAACTCCATACATGTCACGTCACTGAGGCGGCGCTCAGGTGCGGCCGGGGCGCGGGCGGACGCGACTAGCGTTTCATTAAATTATATTTGTACCTTGGCGTAATTAACAAGATAGCTATTATTTCATCGTAAAATAAAGTTTATTTTTAAAATGTTTCTTTCGTTCGCCACAGGAACACATTTCATGTTTAGTAATAGAATAAAATAGAATTAGCATTATTGGATACTAAAACAAAAACAAGAGACCACGTGCCAGACAATGAAGGAGATGACGGGACGACCTGGATGTCTTCCTTAAGAATTGGAATGAGAATGCGAAAGAGAAACCGTCAATCAAAAGCTTCACTTTTTTGTTTTTGACATTCTGACAATTCAAAAATGCCTGTAATTGGTCTATTTGAAATAAACGTTTCTGATTTCTGATTGCAAAGAATGGAGGGAGGCCTTTTCCCAGTTGTGGGACAATACAGGCTAACCATAACAAATAGAAACAAAACTTTTACACAAACCTAAATCCATGGTGGTCTCATTTCTGACAGCGATAGGTATTACCAAACAACCTATGGATATCCTGTCTATTAGAGAATCTATCTACCAGATATGTATATATAGCCAGGTATGTTTGGTGTTATGAGTAGGTACACAAGTAGGCAGGCAGGATGCCGCGTCCGGCGTGACGTCACACGCACCGCTCGCGCCTGGCTCAGCTCTGATAGTCTTCAGCTCGCATTCGCATCACTCTGTCGTCACGGTGAGATTTTATGAAATCGACCGGCTCTACCTACCTAATATACATTTTAAGATTTCATATACTGAGACTTTTTCAATAACACTATACTATTATAGAGGCGAAAATGGCTGAACAGATTTAGATGAAATGTGACACGCGGCTAGATCATCCAGGAATAGCACGTAAGATCTACTTTTTATCCCTGGACTAGATTTCGTTAAGGGGATGCAACTCGACATACATTTTCACTGTCTTTCATACAACCGCTCTTATACGATTATGACGTTATTACACATTTTTCATTAGATATTTTGGAAGCACAGTTCTCATCTTGAGGATATTATCTAGGCTATAAATTGATTTCAATAGAAATTGAAATCAATTTATAAATTTGTATAAAACTTATCCAGTAAAGTCCTCTGAAAATCTGCTATATTGCATAAACTTTGAATTTATTCAAAAATTAAAAATAAATCAACAGAAGCCTTGATTCTAAATGACGACAATTTTTTTTTAAACTTTTTAAGGGTTAAAAATAAAACGTATTTCCTAGAACAAGTTTTTTAAATATTCGAGTAAGTCACGAAATTCCCGAATGCTAACAGAGTTTTCAGGCGTTATCTCTCTTTTTTCGCGTTGTCTTTTTTCTAACATCGCGTTGAATTACGTTAGATGAAGTAACAAGCTTTTAAACTATGCTATCTATGTTAACAAATAGGCGAGTGGAAAAGCAGCCTATCTTCACACAGGCAAAACACGGACAAAAGTGAAAACTTTTTGATGTTTTTTTACAAATGTGTACATTTACAGTTGAGCTTAAATATAGTTGGGATTGAATACTATGTATGTATTATTTACATATTTATAGAATTAATTTGAAACGTATCATTATTACTAAGCACTGACTCACTGTTGCACTGTATAATGTGCTTCTGAAAGCTCATCATTAGAGCGGCAGTAGTGTGCGTCAACACACACACTGACGGCCCTCTGTAATAAACTTAGTAATATTTGGTACGCTTGTAATAACTGGGACCGAGCACGGTGTGACGGATGTTGGGCCTCAATAGTTTACAACTTGTAAATATAACTACAGTCTGTGTGATAGTTTTGAAAATTTCAATATTAGGATAGCGTAAGTTAGGCGACATCGTAAGAGCAACATGTTTGAGACGAGTGAGAGCTGGCTCGTGCGCCGCGGCGTGGTTCTGCGAATGAGTAACGCTATCGTGCACTTCCTGCGCCGCATTGTGCGCCGCGACACTTAACCTAGTGCGGCGGCCCGCGCGCCCCGCGCCCCGCACACCGCGCGCCTCGCACCCGACCGCTAACAATGTGCTGTTTGTCGTTCCGCACACTCGGATTAATTTATGGCAACCACTCTAAAGCCTAAAGCAAGCAAACCCTCCAAAGTTCCAAACACAGTCAATTGCTAGTGCAAATATGTTCTATGGCTATGACTCGGGGTTATTTGCGCTCCACGACGTTTTTTGTGCACGCGTCGAGCTCAGGCGCACCGGGACCGGGCCGGGCTCGGGCGGAAGAGCGCAGAGCCCTGTGTGTACGAAACGTTAATAGCGTTATTAGCTGTTGCGGCTCTTCTCTATGTTCTGATACGTCAACACCGACTCAGTGTTTGTGTAGGTAAGAGTTCTTATGTAAACGGTTCCAGAACTCGATAACCGCTTACCTATCGTATAGCTCAGGAACGATGTAGAGTCCGTGGCCGCCAGCGAGGCATGTGGGCCGTGTTCTAAGTAGCGTTGCGGGCTGGTCGCAGCGTGTCGGGTGTCCGCGTGGGCGCGTGAGAACATCTCCTGCTGCGGCTCCACTCGCCCTCTCGAGCGCCGCGCCTGTGTGCTGCACGTCAGTACAGTGTACACACACACGCGTACATCTGCGCAGTAGGTACTTACACACAGCGCAGCAGTTTTATTATTGACTTGTTCTGTTTGAAAATAATTAATATCGTTAGGCATGTTTGCGTTTTCCTCTAATATTCGAGTTGTTTATTGTTACCAATTAGTATAAGGAAAATCCCACTACAAGCGGTCTGCGGCAACCGACGAACTATTCATATTTTGTGTATTTGTTAAATTTTTCAATGAGTTTCATTTTTATATGTATCTATAGGATAAAAGCCGCAAGAGTAGTAACTAGTAGCCTCTAGGAGAAGGTTCCGCGACTGTGATCACTGCAGGGTCGCGGATGAACCGCATGCTTTCTTTTTGATGTATCGAGAGACTGCTCAGCTGCCACTAAGTGATCCGTGTTGCATAAAAAGCAAGGCACTTCTATAGATTTTGATGGATAGACGTCCTGTTTCTCGGCGGGTCTATCTCAAATCCAATTGAAGTATAAGGTTCTGGTTACTATCTCCAGTATACAGGACAGATACCCCAAAACTCTTCGAAACAAAAACGGAATTGTCAAAATCGGTTTACATTTGGCGAAGATACCGCTGAACAAGATTAAAAAAAAAACATGAGTTGCAAACCTACTTACTTACTAATTTCTTTCGAAGATGTTTAAAAATGTAGAAGGCAGAAAATTGCTTGTACCTACTCGTACATCGAAAATATAATGGTTTTAGTTTCGTACTTCGTTTATGGACCAAAAACTAAAGTACTTGTCAGTTTTTCTGTGTACCAAGAACTATTAAATATGTAGGTAAGTGATTTCAAAAGTTGGGGTAACTATCCGGCTGTACCCATCTTGATCGCAAAATGTGTACTGGGGCGTGTGGTGGCAATCTACTGCTGCAGACACGGACGCAACGATTAGCGGCAGCAGGCCAGTGCCTGTTGGAAGTGCCTGCGCGCAGTTCCACCACGCCAACTTGTGTCAGTACGCACAGGAGGTCGGCGTGGTGGACCTGCGCCCCGACCAAACACTTTGCTTAGCCTTGTTCCATTTCATTGGGGTCGGCTCTCCTCGTGGAGTATGGAGACATTCGTGAAGGCTTTTACCATGCACTAGGTCAATTTTAAACGAAATGATGAGTTTTCTAACTAGGTCGATACAAATTTTGCAATTGTTGCCGTTTTTTTTTTATAATAAACAAGAGTTCCTGCATCGCGCGTAGGTCGTAGGCGACACGCAGCGTGCCAGCGCGCGGCGCTAGCTCGCGGCTGTTTGTCGAAGCGACACTTTTTGTGTGCATCCCCTTCTAATGCGCCATTTTACACGTTTTAAAAGTCCTCGGATCGTTTCCAAATTTGTACACACAATTTTTTGTGCGTGTCTTGTGACGGTTTAAGTGTCTCGAATGAATTATTTGTATAGGCCCTCAGCGTTCCGAAACGGCGCGGCGCGACCCGGTGATGCACAAATAACGATCGCGTTCGGAACAAGTCACCGACCTGCATTAGGTTACAGAGTGACTGGTCAATGCAGACCACTGCAGGAGGTGCAGGGCTAGGGTAAGGCCGGCGCACTAGTGGGGTGCACGTGTGGTCACGCGGCCAGGCCAGCACGTGCGCGACGCTCATACCGTGCGGGCCGCGCGCCCTGCTCCCCTGCGCACCGCGGCTAACCTGCTGGAACGGGATGCGGGTGCGCTACGACACTCGCTACATGATGTGCTAAATTCATCAAGGCGCGCTTGATTATTAGATTTTGGGATAAGAATGAATGTCTGGTCTATAAATAATTTAAAACCATTGTGCAGGAGAGCTACCTGTCGTGTCGCACTGAACACGTTCCAAGTCAAAAGTCTGTCGAGAGTAACAATCAATATCAGTATATCATATTAAGAATGTACGACAAGGAAAATATAGTGCGGAAACGAATGCGGTTGTTTTAGGTAGCTACAAAATATTATCCTACAATGAGTTGTAAAACAGACTACACATACACAGTCAATTAGAAAGCGTAGCGAGAGTGCAGATGATTTGAAAATATTAAGGCTGCTGGTAAAATAATCACATCAGCCGAAAGACGTCCACTGCTGGACGTCCTCCCCCAATAATAATAGTATAAGTATAATTTTTTCATCATTCTTGTTCGACAACCGTATACCTATACAGCTGTCGCTCCGGTGCACCCATTATGATGCGATTGGTAGTGTTTTGCATCAATTGTACGTGTGACTAGGCTCTTAATAAACTAGTGCGTCTCGCGCCATCAAGGATTGCATCACTGCTTGATCTAAGGATCGCAGTCAAGTACTATTTTATATCAGATTAAAAAGACTGAGCACTATTTATCACAGTCCCAAAGCGAAAAGCCTAGGCATGTATGTGTTTCGATCCAGGGGGGCTCCCCGAGCTAGACCGAAAACATTATTGGCATCCCTAATGATATCACAGGATCTGAGTGGCCAACTCACCGGTCCAAAGCGCGAAATGGACGGCTTTCCAAACAAAATTATCTTGTAATCTACCAACATTTACTAAAAGAAATTGATTTCGAAACTCCAGGTTCATCCGGACATTGCCAACATTTATTAATTCATTAAACCCCAAGCGAACACCGCCGGCGCGGCGTTCGCTATCTCTTGTCTTTCTATTGTGTCTCTAATTACAGTATTCGAAAGGTTAATTTCATGTGAAGTATGAATGTATGTTTCATCTATATATATAATTGGATTTCTCGTTTCTTTTAAACGCTTTATTCTTGACTAATAGCAAGTCGGACCATGGTACCATGTGTCTCAATAATAACTTTTTTGCCTCGCATTTTTAAAGGTCCGTACCTCAAAAGGAAAAAAACAGAAAAAAAAAGTATCACGTTGTTTTCTGTCCATCTATCCTATCTAACATATACATACATATCTAACCTAACCCTTTATTTTGGGAACGCGTAAAGGTATCGTTTGGAAATTAAACCCATATACTCAAGTCTGCCTGTCTCTTGAAGCTGTGAAAATCAAATATCTAAGTTAACAAAATAAAAGTTTGTCTCAAAAAATGTATATTTCGACACTCTTCAGGTAATCAAAATTCATAGGGTACTTCCCGTTGACGCAGAAACCTGAAATTTTGTATTAAGCAAGTTCATATAGCAAAGGTATAAGAATAATCTGAAAACTGTAAATTAGTTGTTACGTCACAACAAAAAAAAATGATGATGAAAAACCTTTAAAACTCCATTCGGGAATTGAATGTTTACATAGGTAAGCTTGTAGGTATATAACCTCTGGGCGCGAGTCTGACTCGCTCTTGCCCAGTTTTTTAAATCCTCTAAGAGAAATGACTCCACCATTTGATTTGTCTTCCTTTAACACTCGATGTAGCTTTCTCAAAGTCGGTATTTCATTCTAATAAAAAAAAAAAAACAAAAACTTTACTCAAGCCTGAAAAGATATTTTAAGTTCTCTAAACATACCAACCACCAACGACCACTTTTTTTAAAAAGAGTAACCATGGAGTTTCTTGCCGGTTCTTCTCCATAGAAAACGACCAATTTGGAACCGTGCACTAGCTTTTGACGTTTTATAAGTGCCCATGTAGGCCTATGCGAAATAAAATATTTTTGACTTTGACTTAAACACATTATAAATTAACAGTATTGATTGAGACATTGATCAAAACAAAATAAATATATAAATAAAAAATTAATAAAAATAAAATTTTAGCAGCGTTTTGCATGAATCATATTAAAATAACATGATAAACAAAGCTGTATCAACACGAAGTGATGGTTGGCATTTGACGGTGGGGTAACAAATAAAAACTTTAATGTTATTTTCACTTTACGCCACGACCATTCTTTTGTCGCACAGTACAGTATCATCCATCAACAATTCCTTGCGGTTGTTTTTATTTGTTTATTTATATTTATAGTTTTAAAAAAGTTTCTTCGAATGAATGACCCGTTACAAACTGCCATAGGACACAGTTTACCTTGATCTTTGAAAGAACACTGCACTAATAAACACAGCTATTTTAACCAAAACTTCTATAAATTCTAATAACTTGACCAAACAGCTGGTTCATATTTGATAGAGGCTTCTAGATTGAAAATTGTTTCAATTCATGTGAACTATTTGCTGATAAAATTAGTATTGCCCTAACCGCCTGACACCCTACCCCACATATTACGGTGAAGCAAAGACGAAAACGTTGTGAAGACTCCTTCGGAGGGATTTGTAGCGTGTGACTCTAATCTCTGAGAGAACAACTGCATCTCAGCAGCGTCATACTGTTAATACTACACTGACAATAATGTGACAAGTAATGCGACGGTGGAGGAATGCGTGACTGGGTGAACAAGGTGCTACACGAAGTATAAGCTATTAGTATACGAGAGATACTTGAAGTTAATGTAAAAACTATCTTCTGTGATGCGTGAGTCACTGGAAACGGTTAGAAGATGCGACTAGCCGAGGTACTTCGTGGAACGATAGAGGTCGGCACGTGGCCACGTCACGGAGCGGGGAGTGCAGGGGTGTGGAGTAGCGGCTGCGGGTGCTCCACTTCCGCGTTCTCGTGGCTGCACTACATACATGGTAACGCCGAATATGTCTCGCACCGTATGCAGCGCGCCACTGGGCCGTCTCGTTGGCGGCGCCATGCGTCATTCTCTGCTGGTCGCCAGCGTGTGGAGCTAGCGCGTTACAGTGAAGGTTGACCAGACGGTGCAGCTGTGTGAACTATTTGAGTTTGTATGGAAGTGCTGGTGCCAGGCGTGCCGCGACCCACGTTGAGTAATGAATGCAAGCGGGTCGAGGGCGGCGGCGGCGCGGGCACGATAACGCACACTGCCTACTTCCGAGACGTTCCGAGCCATTAGCCTCACTGCGCTCTACTTAACAACTACACGCTCGGTACTCGGTATTCTTAAACGATGCTAAAATGTTTAATACAGACCCGTGTAACGTACGTCGGCGACGTGCGCCTGCGCGCTCAGTCGACCGTCACTTCATCACGTCCTCGCAGCCCGCACCAATATCCACACGTTTCTCTCTGTATCCTCGAGTACATGTCTTGGTGTATGTTGTCACTCGGTTGCATCAATTTAGATAGTGTTACACAATTATTAATATAATGAGTCACTCAATGTCTATTCCAATTACGAATGTTTCACCGATCATAAACCTTTCAGATACCGTCAATTTGAGACAATGGTAAGCAATAAATGCGCGAACGCGCCGGCGTTCACTTGGGATTTAATGAATTAATCAAGACGTTAGGCTGGTAACGCAAAGTTAAAAGTCTCAAAAAATTACCTATCGGAATAACAGAGGACCCGTTAACCCGTAGCGCCCGACTGTGCAGGCCAGGGACCAACACGAAGCATCTAGATTATTATTCGCTACAGACTCACAGACTGGACTGACCTCCCACGCAACAACAAAGAGTGCTTTGTTATTATGCAAACTCCAGGACTTCTTCTCTTCTAATTGTTGGAAAATCTAAATAAATAGTTAAAAATAAACTTTTTCTCAGGGAATGAGTTTGAGACATGGATAAAGTTCGGTTTTTTTTTCGGAATATTGAATCGTGAGATGGTGAGAACAGCGCATGCTGTAGAGGAACGAGCCCGGCAGCTCAGGTAATCGAGTGCGCAAATGAGCGCGGTACGTGCGCGAGGGACAATTAGCGCGGAGCCTCGTTTGCATAACAACTAGTGCGCTGACGTGGAGCTCGCTGCCAGCGCCTGCGCACACGAGCTACACGGCTGCTTGCTGCGGTACGTACTAGGAGATGTCGCGCGCACCTGCCTGCTCACTTGCAACCCAGTTCAGTCATTTAGCACAAATCGCAACCTAAGTAAATAAAAAAGGTTTTCATTATTGGTTATTCTAAGCAACAACAATAAAAAGATGTAGGGGTGAGTGGTAAGGGAGTTATTCCCTGGGTTAATAAACATCAAACAAATACGTCCTCTACCAACCAACCGAAACACTATAATAACGTGTGACTACGGCTTTTCTTTTTGTTCTGTTCTTGTTTTTCACCATTCTGAAAATCTTGTTTCATTCTTTTTCAGCGACATTTTTTTTGTCGTAGTCGGGTTTAAGCTTTTTACTTTATTTAAACAATTTTGGTGGTAAATCAATGTGTATACCTTATACTATTTACGTGAAGCCTGTTCGAATGATACCAAACACGACGTATTTTTTTTTTTTTTTTTAACACAATACTTTTTGTCGGCAAGAGAGCGCCACATTGAATTTTGATGATATTCTTTGTTAATTACCAGTGAAGCCCTTTCAAACATAGTGTTTTTGTCTTAACATTTTTTTTAACACATTATTCTTTGTCCGCTAGAGGGCGTCACTTTAAATTTGAGCAATATTTTGGAAATGTACAAGTTAATCCCTTTCAAATGATACAAAACACGGCGTATTTCATCGACGACGACACGTCACTTAGCCTATGTTCAGCGGACGATTAAGACGGTTCTAACGACACCTCGTATGTCAAGTTCCAACAAGTAGATTAGGATCTATGAGGGAACAGATGAACATAGTCACATACTTATATACATAGCCTATCAAAATCATAATTCTCGAGTAAAAACTGGTCAAGTGCGAGTTGAACTCGCGCACGAGCCGTCCATAGGAAAATACGGCAAAAAATCGCGTTTGTTGTATGTTCTATATGTATATGTTTGTTTGTTTGTTTGTTTGTTTGTTATAATATGTTCTAAATGTGTTGCCCCTCTTAAATATATTTTCTATTTTTTGTTTTTATTATTTGTTGTTATAGTGGCAACAGAAATAAATAATTTGTGAAATTTTAAACTGTCTAGTTATCGCGGTTCTTGAGATACAGCCTGATGACAGACAGACGGACTGACAGCGAAGAGTAATAGGGTTCCGTTTTCACTAGTTTTTACCGTTAGGGTACGGTACCCTAAAAAAGATGAACATTATCCGTTTTCTTTTTTAAACGGGTGATTTTAAAATAACGAGTAATGTACATCTTTTTTACGTTTTGTAAAAAGTCATAACACAAAAGTTGTTTAGGATGTTAGTAATACAGTCCTGCAAGGTTGTTAGTGTTCCACAAATAACCCTGTATAACATGCATAGTACAAATTCGGGTCAGTTGCACCGCGGCGCAACATATTATGTATATGATCTTTGATTGATTGGCTTTGTTTTCGCCTTGATTAGGAGAATAAATGTTAAAATATCAGAATCACAAAAAAGTACATAGATAATAAATTATTATTATTTTAAAAATTGTTTCTTATACATTTACATGGAAAGGCTCTTTTTTCATCATATTAAAACACGCTCACTTTTGACGTTTTATAAGTTCCTTATTAAGTAGGCCTACGTAAAATAAAATTCTTCTTAGTCGTACACTCTTGACAGGTGGTCGTGGTCATGTCTCGGCCGAGTCCCGCACCACTACCTCTGTCGCGATACGACGCCTTGCAGCTCTGTGTTTGGCGGCTTGGGGGCTTTCATTAACGCTGTAGTGTGTCACGGTTTTGATAAGGTCCGTCCATCATGTTGTAGAGCGTCCACGAGATATATAAAACTATATAAAACCAAATACTCTGTTTAAATTGAATTAAAAAAACTATTTTTTTATTTTGCACTAAAAAAACACATTATTGTATTGTCATCAATCTTTGATGGGTGTGCAAAGTTTAAAGAAAACCTGATCGCCCAAAGTCGGTCAAAATCGAGCTCAAAGGCGTTGGTTACAAACATACAGGTGAAGCTAATATAAGCGTGTTAAAAAAGCTGAATTGAACCCGGCTTTGAAGTAATTAAGGTTTTTTTATTGATTCTGTAGCGGTATTTAATGTGTATTAAACCGTAATATTATATAGATAATTGTTTTATGTGCAGTGGCGGCGGAGGGGGCGGTGGCGCGGTGTACTCGCGCTGCGCCTACGCCGCGGGCTCGCCGTACTTCGGTAACGGCACCGAGATCAGTGCGCAGCCGCAGATCTGGACATCCAGCGCAGGTATGCTTGCTTGCCTACACACGCACTAACCAGCTGGCTTGCAGCAGTTGCAGCGTAACACATCTTTACCTTTGTCCCATTTAAGTTGACAGCACGGTTGGCGCAGAAGTTGAGTGATTGACTCTTACGCTGCAAGCCGCGGGTTCGTTTTCTGCACAGAACAAATATTTGTATAGCCTACAGATAGGTTTCGGGTCTGGGTGTCTTGTGTATGTGAGTTCACATGTTTGTGAATGCACCCACGATACAGCAGTAATTCCAAGACCGCTATCCCACTGACGTTTTACGAACGTTGGCGCTTCTTCAACGTCTGCGCATCGACAATGCGTAACATCCGCTGAACGCAACATTAACGCCGCACACATGCTGCGATTTGAGGTGTACGCAAGAAACTAGCGTCGTTGACGTCGCGTCTGCGCAACGTTAGCGCTGCTCAGACATTAGAGAAGCGTCAACGCTCGCAAAATGCCAGTGGGATAATGGCCTTAGTGCGGGGTAACGATATACGATTAATAGTGGCGTCGGCGTAAAATTCATTCATCTTCCATTATCCTTTATTAATAGGCGAAATTGCCTATTAATAGGCGAAATTGCCTATTAATATTTTTTTACATCTTTCCTAACACAATCCGTCCACATTTACTGGGCCTCCTTGTATCTGCCAAATGTTAGAACTCTGGGCTTAGGTCTACTCGTACACTACGGTGATGTGATGAGAAGCTCATGTGTGTGGTGTGGTTGCAGGCGGCTCCCCACAGTACGGCGGTGGTGGCGTGGTGCTGGGTGAGGAGTACGCGGAGGGAGGCGCGGAGGCGGCCGGCCCGGGAGGCGGCGGTGGCGCGGGAGGCGGCTCGCTGCCGGCGTTCAGCGCGCGCTTTGGCGGCGCCTTCGCATGCGCCACGTCGCGCCCCAACCCCGTGTACGGCGCAGGCACGCTCACAGCGCAGCCCTACTCGCACCAGGTCAGCACGCCGCTCCAGGCTCGTCACGTGACCCCCAGCGCCTATTGCTTCACCACTCACCGATTCGTTTCTCTCTGTTTCCAGGAGGTATGGAGCTTGGAAAGTAATCGTCGTCCTCAGATGTCCGCTTCCGCCAGTCTCTCTGCCAGTAAGTACCGAGCTTCTGACAGACATTACGAACAATGAAGTATGTACTTTACCTTCGCAAAGTCGTGGCAAAATCTATGAGATTGTGATGCGAGGAGATATAACAGATAGATTTAGACGCTACAAGTCGTGGCAGTCAATGCTTAAAGTGGTTAATGCAAAAACGTGATGATTAAAACAAAACAAAGATGGAACGAGTGTTCGAGTCCACTCGGTATGATTCAGTGTTGCCGACAGCTGGCCCTGGCAACATAGTCCAGTCACACAATGTACCTAGAGTGCGCATGCGTGTTGTAGGTACACTTTGAAAATAAATCTAACTGGGACGATGAGTGAGCACTTAGAAATAAATAAATGTAAGTATGTACAAGGCAACAACATTAGTACCTAAGGGAATTTGTGCGAGCATAACTTAGTGTAGAGCGTCCCTATGGATCATGTAGACGAGCGTATTCATGGCGCCGAACGTGTGTATAGATGTTGTGTGATTACCTAGTATACTAGAAATATGTATTCCGATGAGATCTATATGCAAATATAGAAATATAAAAAAAATATAAATTTGATGGTTCCGATAGCAGATAGCAACAGCACGGATCTTGTGTCACGGTGGTACGGGGGGGAGGGGGGCGGGGGGCTTGTGTTTTTGTGACAGGTCACGGCGCGATAGCCCGCGCGACGCTCGCTCGTTGCTCGCCCGCCTCGCTCGCTCACTCGCTCGCTCACTCGCTCCGCGCGTCGCGCTCGCGCCGCCGCTGTCACGTCTCTGCGACTCTCATATTTTTTATTCAGTAACCGACAGATAAGCTATTTCCAAAACGCATAGTCGATAAGCGCACAGTTCCGGCATTATTTATGAGCGCTTGTGTGAACTCCGCACTACATATTAAGGGGCCCACTTAAACCTTCATCAGTCTTCACGATGCTACAATCCTAATTTTATTTCGGTTTTGTGACTCGTAAAGTAAATTAATATCTTTTCTCTGTATAGTCCTTGGCGGGAAGACGTTTTGAAGTTAGACAACATTGGACAAGTCGTAAATATTAACTAAATTATGTAGATAAGTAATATTTAATATAACAAACCATCAAATAGGTATTATTTAATAATGAATAATGAAGTTACTATTTTTAGAGAAATAAATGTACTGTTTTCCGTTACTTTGACGTACAAAAGACCCTCAATGTCACGTTTCAAAGACGAAAACAATGTCCCGCGTGATTGTGTAGTGCGGTGCGGTAGCGGCGAGTGCCGCCGGCGTGCGGCAAGTTTAATTAGCGTCAGTCGCGGTTTTCCTGGTCAGCGGCGGCGCGAGAGCAAGTCTGAATCTCTCGCAACAATAACGCGCCCATTGATACTGTTTACTATTGTAAAGCTCGCCGGCCAAGTCCCGGTGGAGCCTCGTAAAAGTAATGACACGAAGCGCGGCGCGCCGACTGTTTACGTAGGTCGCTCCAAAAAAACTACGTCTTGTTTTAAAATGAAATCGTTCCCTTTTAAGCGCATTAAAATCGCATTCCGTAAATGGTATCGGATAAGGCACGTGCCGCGCAAACAGCGCACACGTCCGGCGGCGCGGCAGGCGGCGCGGCGGGGCAGGCTAGCGAGCCTATCGCTACAAACAAAGCTCCAAAAAAACAGTCTCCACACGTTGTCGCCGTGTCTCCGCATATTTGCTCACGGACACTCGATGACGGTGACTCGGCACTAATGCGCACGTTATCACGCGCCTCGCCGCCAGGTGGCGCTTATCGCCGCAGGACGAGCGCCTTCTAATTTACCACCATTAGGGCATAGCTGACCAGTGACGTCACACGACAGGAGCTGCCGTCACTGCACAGCAGTTATCTTACGAGCTCGCTAAAGATACAGAGACGTAGGACGCATTCACGAATCTACGAGTAGGTACGATGATCGCTTCAATGATCGCAATCGATCTAAAGTACACACATACATTACATTATTTAGTTAAGATGCAGCCGATTTCGCTCTGGACTACTCTGGAGTTGGGCGTTAATGTACGGAACAAGGCGACTTATACAAGTGACTTTGTCAATATGTCTAAACAGATCGTGCCGGGTCCGGCGGCCCAGGCCTGGCGGGAGCACATGGCCCCGCTCGCGTTACACTCAACAGCCGCCAGTAACGGACTATGACATCCATTTTATGCTTGTTATGAGTAATCGGAAACGCCTCCATTCATTTTGGTTAAATCTCCAGCAAGTGTTCTGCCGTGTAACTGATAGCTGCGTGCAGGTCTGCAGCCCCGCGCGCCCCGCTGAGCCGCTCGTCACGGACGACACTTCGTATTGATGAATCAGTTATCTCGATTGCTTTGATTTATATCGTGCACATGTTACGATGATGTGCTGATGTGCCTCGTGGGACTCCAGATGACCAGATGGAGGTATCGTATATCAGAGTGGCGTCGAAATTCAATGAGCATAATGTTTGACATAATTGTGTTGTATTGTTGAGGCAGAGGTGTGCGGCCTGGCTCGCAGCCGCGTGAGTGCGGATGTGTAACGGTCACAGATTCCATTGAAACAGTACTCCGCGCCGCCCGCGCCCGGGGCACCCGCGCTCACCGGCCTTTGTTGTGACGCACGCTTAACGTTTGCTAACTCTAAGAGTAGATCCGCTAACTCAGCGGGACCCGTCCTGGCCAATAACGACTCAGTGTCGGGTGCTAGTGACACTAGCGCAATGTCATCTGAACTAACAGGCGCATGATAGCTGACACACAGGATTTCGCTAACGATTTGATTCCAGTTCGACCAAAGGCAATCAACGATGAACGAACCTAGGATATATTAAACTCAGGCAACGACAAAGTAAGCTGGTATTCGACCAGCGTAAACGACCTTTAAATAATAGAAAATGTATAGGATTGCCAAAAGCTCCAAACAGTCACATGGTACACTGGCCCCCATCCCTATCTTGATTTGTCTACTATCGTTATCTCTGGCAGAATGCCATCTTGTCTAGAACCTCTGATAGTGTCATAGCGGTGGTGGTATACTACCGCAGCACGGTGCTGTGTGCGATGAGGGGTTGACCGCCGCGTCGAGTCGGAAGGCCACCTTCGAGAGATCGGTCTTTTAGGAGCTCGAGGACAGGCTTGTGCGTGGTGGCGGGAACAATGGCGGGCGGGTGACCGCGCGGCCGGGTCGACGCGCGCGCCTGACCCGCGCGTGTGACGTCACGCGCTGACCGCGCCGCGGAGTGCCGCGCGCCGCCGCGCCGCACGTGCGCGTCTCTTCGTCAATGAATCACTACATACTGTTCCGTCATTGTCAAGGTCGCACTGCCATGTTCAGCTTCTTTGTTTTATTATGCTCTCTTCACTAACTTATGCTCGTTTGCACAAAATCCGCTGACAAGTCTACTGCCAATTACGTATTGAATTATAATGCTTTGTGTGTGTTTATATACTTAATCTGCTTACTCATCACCTATAAGTTTTATTTTTATTGTATGATAAGTAGGTACCTATACCTACCACAACAGTGATTCTACATAGTTATGTTGTAAGCAACACAGGCATGGTACCTACTACAAGACCTTGCACTGTACTCAATTCCGGTGAGAGGCCGAACACCGGATGTATTTATTTGCGCGTGTGGTCGAGCTAGTTCGGCCAGACGCTGTTTGTACTGTAAGCAGTCAAGTTGGACGCTCGGCAGACGTGCTCGGCAGGTGTGAGCTACTTGTAACTAGCGTGTGTTGCGCAGTCGACATGGCGGAGTTTTTCACGGAGGGGCGCGAGTGCGTGAACTGCGGCGCCATCCACACGCCGCTGTGGCGCCGCGACGGCACCGGCCACTACCTGTGCAACGCGTGCGGCCTCTACAACAAGATGAACGGCATGAACCGGCCGCTGAAGCAGCCGCGGCGGCTGGTACGTCAGCGCCTCGCCGCGCCCCACGCGCCCCCGCACGACGTACGCAACTCGCTCACTAACCCCGCGTCCCCCCGAAGTCCGCGCCCGCCGAGCGTCCTCTACTGCTCGTTGCGCTCTCAGCGCTCAGCGCTCAGTCGTTTGTTCTGGTTGCAGTGGCCGCAGAGGGGGCCCCGCCGGGCGCGGATTTCTACAAGGGCTTCCTGTTTAACGGCATGGCGGCGTCGCACCTGCCCGCGCCCGCGCCGCTCGCGCACCCCGCGCACCAGCCCTCCACCCCCTCTGACTACAAACAGAAGAAAGGGGTACGTGCCCCGCCCCACAGCCCACATCCCCAGCCCACTACCCACACCCTCACCTAACGCCCGCCCGCTAACATCCATCGCTTCTCTAACTAACATCATCGATATAATGTTTGTAGTTTGGTCATGCATGCCTAGTGAAAGTCTCGAGCAACCCTATGTTGAGATAGTATTGTGGTGCGAGCTAACAGCGCAGTGCGTGTAACAGTGTGTGATGGCACAGATGGGCACGAAGCGGCCGGGCATGTCGTGCACCAACTGCCAGACCACGACGACATCCCTGTGGCGCCGCAACTCGCTCGGCGAGACCGTGTGCAACGCGTGCGGCCTCTACTACAAGCTGCACAACATCAACCGCCCGCTGGCCATGAAGAAGGACTCCATCCAGGTGCGTCTCCACGGCTGTTCCCGATCCCCACGACCTCGCATGCCTCTCCTCACATAGGTCCAAGATTCAGTTGGCTAGTTCTATTTTTTTATTTATTTAAAATATTGAAGTTTTGCTAATGTTAAGAGTATTTTTGGTAGGTTATGATGATAGATACATATCAGGTGATAATTGCTTGGTCTATGGGAATCAACTAGCAGCCTAAACAGATCTATATATTCATTGCTAACCGTACTCCGCTAGTAGCTAATAGCGCGGCGGTAATGAGTGGCGACCACTAAGCGTTTCACGACGAGCTGAAGAGCTCTAATGGCGGTGGCGACCACAAGCGTTGCTGTGTTGATTGTTATTTATATTAGTTGTTGGGCTATTAGCAAACTAGTTATCACTAATAACTGTTTTATTTACTAACACAACACAGTTAATGCGCATTTTTGTATTCCAAATTGCTTAATTTTTATATTTCACTTCTAAGTTATGAAATCAATAACAATATAGATTTATAGATTTCATAAGATTAAACAACAACAAAACAACCAAACAGATTTTAATTTATAAATAAAGCATTCTCATCTTGGCGTAAACATAGCAAAGTTTGAAACTAGGACAGTTGTCGTGCGAGCTCCTCCGGCCTGAGGATATTATACCTATATTTTAAAGGAAAAACATGAAAAATTACTACAAAGCCGAGAAAACAATGCTGGCGGATCCCGAGTCCTGTGACCATGGCGGCCTGGTCTCTTCCACTTATTTAGGTACCTATTTGTGCAAAATCCTTCGCAAACATTTTTGAAGTCAGTATTTCTAATAATTAATTAAGTACTAGCTGTTGATCGCGACTTCATAGAAACTGCACAAATGTAAATCTACACTAATATTAAGAAGAGGTAAAGTTTGTTTTTTTTTTTTGTTTGTAAGAGGTAATCTCTGAAAGTATTGGTAAAAATTGTTCACCGATAGAAAGCTGCTTTATTCCTGAGTGTGATATTATGCTATATTGTATGTACGCGGGTGAAGCCGCGGTTGAAAGCTAGTGACTAATAATTCCATGCTCAATTCACTTGGAGAGGATCAAATCCATCTTAATTCAGCAGTCAATGACAGTTCTGTTAAATTGGACTAGCCGTTATGAGATGTGTTCCCTTCCTCATTCGGGATTTAAATCCCGTTCTCGAGGTATTTAAAAAGTAGCAGATTAAGGTTACTCATTATTACTGGACAGTCCCATAAACTAGGTACAACCCTTTCGGAGATACCCCCCACCACCACCATACACCTATGTAAAATTTTTGGACCATTATCCAAAAATATTCCCTTTCTGGCGCCATAACACCGTACCAAAGTTTCATCATAATCTGATCAATAGTTGATGATGCCCCGTTGAGATGACCAGGGCCTCAAGTTTGCTATTACAATAGTGTCAGAATGGTCTATCATTGATTTCATAATTGTTGATTTGACAAGTTTTGGTAATCTACTAATATAAAGGCGTCATTATGACTTTCCGATGGTCAACCACTGACACTCCATTGAAAGAAATGGTATAGAATGGTAATCTCGTACATAATGACAAATGAATATCTGTATCGGTACGCGGTAATCTGCAAAAATTTTGACAGTTCCTTCGATCAGTGACCTGCCACTACGACGTTATTGCGCAATTAGTGCTTTTAATAAGCTTGATATTGACCGATCAATAATCGATCATTATGAATTAGCATATTACAAACTTTTAGCAAAATGACAATGGGATCGTGTTAGAATGACGAATTTAGAAAAATAGCAGACTTAGGCCCTAGGCTTTATGAATAAAAATCAATGTATATATGTTAAGGCTTTATTTAGCTTTTTTTTTCATTGATTTTTATTCGTAAAGCCAGATCATCTCAATGGGGCATCATCATCCTTGGGGTCATTCATTTATTAAGTAAGATGATTTAGGGGTGAGGGGGTCGACCATGTTTTATTTTTAACCGGCTTCGAAAAGCAGGAGGTTCATGTTCGGCTGAATGCATGTTTTTTTAATATTTTTTTTTATGTACGTTCACCGATATCCCGGTCAATTGTAGACCGATTTTAAAAACTATTTTTTTGATTGAAAGGTTATGCTTCCAAGTTGGCCCCACAGTAATATTGTTATGATCTGATCACGAATTCGAAGAAATGGAACAGAACTCCTCATAGGATCACAACAAATAAAATAGCTTTGTTTATACGTGTAGGCGATGACTGACTGAAAGAAAGTTAGGTATATATCCCCATCCCTCGATGTATCGATGATGAGGATGTATCGAACTGCGATACGGTGATGAAGCGGGAAGGTAAATTAATGTAATCTAGCCGTGTATAGGATTATTAGAATAGTTATGAGATGCACTCTGGCTATAAGGTATTTAAGTTAGGTTTTGGTTGTTGATAGACTAAAAAGACTTCGAAATTAAAGTTATTTTGTACTTTTCAGTGTGTTTTTTACATTGAAGTCGGTTCAACTGTTTTTTGTAAAAAGTTTTTAGGGTTCTGTACCTCAAGAGGAATAAACAAAACCCTTACAGGATCACTTTGTTTTCTTTCCGTCTTTCTGTCTGTCTGTCAGGACCCATTATCTCGGGAACGCGCGGAGATATACAGTTGAAATTAGAGTTAACGGTTAAAAAAATTCGGCCGTTTATATCACGAAAAAGTGTATTTCGACAGTCTCAAGGAAATTAAAATTCATAGGGTACTTCCCGATGATCTAGAATTCTGAAATTTAGCACGAAGCAAAGTCTTATCTATAGCACAAGTACCTATAGGAAAAAATCTCAAAACTGGAAAATTGTGTTTCCAATTCGCAAAAAATCTTTGTAACTCAATTCGAGAAATGAACTGTTTTCATAGGTAAGTTTGAACGAAACCCTCGGTATGCGAGTTCGCACTTGACCACTTCTCGTTTGTAAAATAGACGTTACTTGTTTGCGTAGGTAAGGAAACCTGAAGTAAAAGTGATAGTTGATATTTATACTCGTAGATAGATATACCTGCTACTAAGTTACTAGTCTTTTAACTATACGTTTTTTATTTTTTTCCAGACAAGAAAACGGAAACCCAAAAATAGCATAAAAGCGGAGCGTAATATAAAGGCAGCCGTCCAGCGCACCGTCACGTCGGGCGTCAAGATCGAGAACCTGCGTGAGTACCTCCGAACTGCCAGCTCCCGCCCAGCCGCAGTCCAGCGTGGCGGGGCGGCGTCAGCTCGCACCTGTCCCCAACCTGTACACCAACTCCTCTCTCCAAGCGAGGGCGTGACAGGTTAAGTTGGAAATGGGTGCCGGCAAACCATGAGTGGCCGCGCATAAAAGAACCTTGCGAGCCCTGCAGGGTCTAGGTACTGGCCTCGGCGCCGCAGTGAGTGATACGGTTGTGTTTGTGTTATCCCCAGTGGAGAGCGGGTCGGGCGCGACGGGCGGCGCGCGCTCCCCGCTGGCGCTCAACTACTACGTGCAGCACGCGCTCAAGGTGGAGGAGCCGCCGCCGGCGCACGCGACGCACGCGACGCACGCGACGCACGCGCACGCCACGTCGCACCACCACGCGCACGCCGCGCACGCCAGCCACGCCGCGCACGCCGCGCACCAGCTCTACGACGACGAGTACCGGCGCGCCGCCGAGGACCGGCTGGAGCGGCCCACCGTCGTGTCCATGGGCAGCTGAGCCGCGCGACCAGCCGCCCCGGCCACGACATAACGTTATAGAATCTCAGTTGTTTAGATACGTTAGGTAGGACATAAGTAGTGAGCGCGACGAGGCGCTGCTAGTTGACCAAATAGCGCGGCGCAAGGCGCGCCTGTACAGACATGGGTCGCTGTACTGCCAGCGTGACGTCACGGCCGCGTCGGCGCAGGCGCTGCTGTCCGCATACAATGCAGGCACAAGTTTACCGCACTAGTGCACTCTAGGTCGTATTGTAATCTTATACGACTCACCAATGTACTTTTGTATGTACTATATTGTGCTAAGTTTTAATCGTGTGTTCCCACTGTTACCAAATAATAATTATGTATAATAAGCGATGAGACTGTATCTAAATCATTCCTAACACGTTGCATTCCTAGGTAGATTTATACATAGAATATTTTAATGTTAGCTATGTCGCTGCAAAGAGGCTGTTTTGAATTTTTTACAGCAAAATTTTATTTTATGTTGAACGATAAAATTTATATTTTTATAAAATAATGTTGTTTTGCCGAAGTGCGCCCTGACACGATGCGCGACGTGTGCTCGCATCAGTGCGCGCCGCAAGCACTCTCACTTACGTTAGTAATACCTTAGAGATATTATAGTTGACTCCATGACTTCAACAAGCATTCCACGAATTAGATGAGTAGCGTACTGAGCGTGCTCGCCGCGCTGGGCTCTTCGCCCGCGTGCACACTTCATACTACTAAATAGAATCAACATCGCCACTGGTATTGTAAGCAACTAAGATTATTTATCTACCTATCTAAATCTCGCGACAAAATTTTCTCTCGATAAATGGTGAACAGGACATTTCATTTACCATGAAAAGCATCAAATTTCGACATGTTGTGCAAGCGACCTCTTACCAAGAGACTGCGCCAATCAGTTGCAGTTCCTGTTCGTTCATATGGTACAAACTATCAAATTTTGGTGTGTTCACATTTCAACACCGTAAATGAAATTTTGTGTTCACAATTTGTCAAGATTTAAACAATCTCTCGATATTTATCATAAGCCCACGGAAGATCGCAAACATCCGGTGATATAATTAGAAGTGTGTATGATGTGCACAAGGAGCGCTGCAGAGGCGAGCACGTTCATTTAGTGTGTACTGGGTACGATATAGTCAGTAGCTGGGCGGTGCGGCCGCGGTGTGGCCGCGGAGCAGCCGCGGTGTGGTCGCGGAGCAGCCGCGGTGTAGCCGCGGTGCAGCCGCGGTGTGCCGGCGCACCACCCGCCGATGAGAGGAGCGGGCGCGACCGCGCGTTCGGTGGCCATTTGTAAGCTATAAACGCCATTTATAAGCTATAAAATAGATCTGAGGTACCTCTCTAATGCATAAATCCGAATTATAATTATTATACTAGTGTTTATAAAAAACAATTAATTAGTTGTATGTAATTATGTTTTTTTTTTATATATATAATGTCGACTATTGTTGCATGTTATTAAAAGTAATATATAATAATAAGTTTTATTGAGGTTAACGTTGAGTGGTGTCCGTCGGAGTACGCAGTGTTGCTCGCCGAGAGTAGATCTGAAGCATGTCGCCAAATATGTTACAATTTTAATACATAATTGTAGATATATGTGATGTTATAAATATTTATGTGTTATAGTCGGTACGCTTGACGGAGGCGTTAGCTTAGTGAACATGTATCTGTGTAAATATTACATAAGTAATCAGAAGTACACCTTGAATTAAAGGTCAATTAAAACAGCACCTCCCTTGTTTCTTTTGCTTCAACCTCTGCTCAGTGTGTGCTACTCTATGCAGTCGAGCCACCTACCTGTGCACTGTGTACACTGTTTCTGAACACTCGGTTTACTACGATCAAAAGTTGTCTGGGCACTTCGGCCACCGAGCTGGAGCACTAGTAGCGGAGTAAGATGTTACTGGGCTGCCTGTCCCATAGCATAAGCCTTATCCCAACTTGGAACTTGCACAGTGCACTTGCAAGCAATAGATACCTCAGTATGAACAACTGAGCTGATTCCTAGGCAGCGACGTGTGTTTTGAGTACCTACCTACTGTGAAGAATAGACTCCACATTGTGAGCGGGCTCGTCAAGTTTTAAAGTACGATGCCCTTCATAACTTGCACGACGAACTACGATGTCCGCCCACTTCGGCGAGCTCGTGGAGTACGTGACCGAATATACAACGCACACACACACACAATTGTGTAGACATGCTCCCCGCAGCACAGCACAGGGACTCTACTGCGATGAGTGGCTCGGGGAGAGGGGGAGGGGCGCGGGGGTGGGGAGGTGATACACTGAAACAATATGGCGTCTTTCTTATCAGCAAGCATCGCGTCACGTGCATCCCCCGCCCCGACCCGCGCACCGCGCCCGCCCCGCAGGCACCGTTCTTTATTAGCTTTTCACGGAAAATATTCGACAAAAAAAACAACTGATAAGATCGCGATGAGGTCGAGCGGCGCCCATCAATAATCCGTCGATGTATCGCCTATCAGATCCGGCGCGGGGATTACAGCGCCGCCCGCCGCGCCCGCACTGACTCGCTCGCCCGCGCCGCAGCACTGAGACCTGCAGCGGCTCGGCGCAGCCACCCGCCTCACTGGAATGAGGCAGCCACAGATACGCGCTCTCCTAATCAAATCCGTTGGCCTTCTATCTGATAATTACTCGTATCGCGGTATCTCAACTCCAGATACGGCCCTCTCTGCTGGGCTGTGGGGGTGCACGAGGCGAAGTGCGGCGGGCGCGGACGGGGGGAGGGACGGCGACGTTCCCTACAAATATTTGCGGGCGCGCGACGCTCACTTGTTTGCCGACGTTATCACGTCACTCGAACACTCCCAGTCCCGCGAGCTTGCACAACGATGACACTGCGTGCTCACCTCACTCACGAGTCACGACGCTTACTCTGATATTGTAAAGATGATCAAGTCAATACCACGATCAAATAGGTATTAGGAAAGCCTTATACACGTCTCCCGGTGAGGCGGCTCCCGCTCGCCGGACGCGTCCGATGCCCGACTGTCCGGCAAGACGTGCAGCGTGGTCGCTTGCGTGCACGCGTGTAGGTACTATGTAGTACAACAGCTGTTCAGCTAGATACAGTATCTGTTAGATACGATTATCAAAACTTTAAGATAACCGGTCTCACATTAGCGCCTAGTTAAGATAAACGAGATAACAATTTGCATATCTAAAGAAAGGCGCGATACTAAGTGGAGTATCAATGGGGTCGATGCACTGAACACACTCACACACGTATCACACCGTCCTCCCATGGCTCTATTTGCAATTAGATTAGCTCGCAGTGAACGCGAGCCCTCGACGGCGGTCATGTGTGCCCCCGGCACCCAGACACCGACCCTACGCCTGACCATGCACTTAGTCATCATTTTGAGAAATCCGCTTTTTGAAATATAGTCTAAATAGGCAGAGGGACATTGACTATCAAATTATTAGTCAGTGATCCTAGCTGGCCAGCCGGTGCTGCGCGGAGGATGTTGCAAGTGCCCCACATCGCCACGCGCGGTTGTGCAACTCGGCATAATCCCCGCACACACATCAGCGCCACATTGTTGATCCACGCCTGCGGGGTGCCGCTTATTTTGTAACAGCGCTTGTTACTCGGACTACTGTGAGGTTCAGTTGAAAATTCATTGAAAACCACTTCAAATAAAAACGTTCAAAATGACAAGCGGAACTACTAATACTAGCCAATTAGGAACCTTTGTAGAACAGTTTGTTCTAAATGACAGTAAGTGAGCGTGTTGATGTGAGAACTGAACTATTTGTGTCCTAGTCCTGGCTTCTATTAGCACTGATGATAATGACGATTACGAACGCATCTCATTTAAACTCAGATAATGATAAAATACTCACTTGGCTTCATTTTTTAAGTCATTATTCAGAGATTTTCTATTCAGTTTTGAACTCTTGTTATAATATTAATTATAGTATTGAAACGCTGCCTGCAGATTGCCCCATGTGTTTGTTGAGTCGTGAGATCCACTCGAGACGGCCATGTTCGAGAAATGTAGATCAATGCTCCAAATTATTGGCAGGAGCGTACGTGTGAGAATATCTGTCGCTATCAGCAACGTTGACAGGCGTGACAGGTGTGATAAGAGACACGGTTTATTTAGGTATTTTATTGGGCGACAACTCGACCAATGTTATGTGCTCACCATCGCCCTTGGACATCTAGCACCCTAGAGGCAGTGCAGATGCTGCGCCAGTATAGATACAAAGCTGAAATGTCTCAAGTATCTACTAGTAATTGCATATGGACTCGGAAGCGACGAACTCGTAGTATGATACGTACACGTACTTGTGCTTGTTCAGTACTCAATATTTATTGCATTCCATATGTACCTATATATGGATGGTGTTGGAAATTGTCATCAATATAAACCCTGTCGGACATGGCAAAGTTAGGAGAGAGGAAGAGGGCTAAGTAGAAATTCATAGAATTCAATAGTATTGTAGATTTAATGTGATTCATTTAATTGGATGTATTTGTATGTACATCGTCCATATCATTATAATAAATATGTCTGTGTATTATAAGTAAACTATGTTAGATATTCTTGTTTATTTTGTGTCGTCTTTATTATTAAATTAAATTGTGTAGGCATGTTATGTTATTATGTCTATGTATACGAATAATATTTCGTTCGACATCGGCAGCTCGTGAAGATGTGCTTGACATAGCGGCACAACGCGGTTCTAGTGCCGACGCGACGGCCGGCGGCATCTTTATATATTTTTTTAAATTTCAACGTATCTGTAACACAAAAATTGACACAATATTGTTTAATTGAAATTGAAAATATTTATTTCAAACACAGTGTTTGACACAAGTCCATATTTGTTAGTATAAACTTATAACTATGTTAGTAAAATTTAAAATTATTATTATTTTGGTGGACGTGCATGAGCCTCAGGATTTGGCTGTCCACTCTGCCCGACACCACGCCCAGAAGCGTGTTGGTACTTCTTTTTACCCGAGACCACAGGGAGGCCGCTCTTTTACGAAGCACCGCCTGGAACCCATCCGTACTGTCTGTTAAGCACACCATCCAGCACCTGACCCAGGGTCGTGGCCAGAGATATAGACCTATAATTTCCCATTTCCGATGCGTCACCAGTCTTATTTTTAATTATAGGTACCACTATGGTTTTCATGAGATCGTCTGCTAGGTAGTTATGACGAATACAGAAAGTAAACAACATGACAAGACCCTGGGCAGATGAACACCTGCATGCTGCAGATACTCGATGCTGAGACTATCGTGCCCCGGTGACTTCGCTCTGGTCATTTGCTCATTAACCTTATCAACCTCCGCAAAAGATATTTTAACTGGGGGTGCACCGGTACCCAGTTTCCCAGCATCAAGCATTATTTCGTCGACCTCTGATTCCAAAAGGTGTTTTACTCTAAAGTGGTCTCTAATGAGGTTAGCCACATCACGGGGAGCAATAATCCCTTCCACACTGGCTGGGAGACTCACCTTTTCCTTAAGTTTGTTTGTAAACTTCCAAAACTGACTGAAATTTTAGACTTGTGATGTTCAGCAATTATATCCATTTTTATTTGATCTTTATGATTAAGGCAATAAGTTCAGCTTGGCTTTAAAATCTTGTGTCTCAAAATTAACCTAAAAGAAGCTAATCCTGGAAAAAAAATTGTCCTGAACCAAGATACAAACAAAATTACTTCAATGGTTCATGCGTAGAAACACCAGACAGACCCTTTTGCATTTACAACATAAGTATGTTTCCTTATCACTATGATGATGATTGTAGGTTCTGATTGACCTCTTGGCATGTACCTCTACTTAGAACATGAAACTGCTCGGAAGGTCTCTCTACTATACTTAAGATTCATCTTGTGTCGAGTGTTCCAAATCCAGTGATGGTGAGCAGGTGCTCGATTGTCATGTGGAGAGTTGGGATCGAGCCCTTGGCCCACAGTGGCAAGAACATCGCTAAACTGAAACTGACTGAATTATCTCCTATCATGAGGTCGACAAAAATTACCCTGTAGATATTTTCCATTCAGTATACTTAGAAGCTGTTTTTATACAGCTGCAAGATACCATATACATACCCAAGTATTTTGAAATTTATTATCATTTAATAGATACCTCTGCGAGTTCCTGAGAAGAAGGTATCTTTTCATCAATAGGTAAACGGATTTATTCTGTAAGGATTTCTTTTAGGGTTCTTTATCCGAGGAGTAACTAATTAAACCCTATTAGCAAACCACCGCTGTCTACTACCAGTCCCGTCGTGTGTCTATCAGTGGGCTGCGTCTCGTGTACCGGAATAAGAAGACAGTTGTTCACAAAGTCCGTTATGTTCCCTCATGTGACCATGAGGGAACATAACGGACTTTGTGAACAACTGTACATGAAATGAGTTTTTTTTGGTACCCTTCTATGCAAGTACGACTTGCAGTTTAACAGATTTTCTTTTTGGGATGCAGACCCTAAATATAACAAAGCGAGAGAACGACATAGAATTGTATCGTTGAAATTATCCTCAAACCCTGTGCTCAATGTGTTTTCGCAACAAATTGTTACATAAACAGGTGCTTGTCTTGACAATTGATAACGACTTCGACACCGACAGCGCTTGACGTGACGAGTCATCTCCGACAGGCACACGAGTGCCACGAGATTAATCTCTTGAGCAGTTGACGGCATCCAACGATGACTGGATCACGTTGATAGAACACATCAATTGCTATCCTTTGTCATAGACATCGTCGGCTTTATATAGTTCCCATTGTTGGGAGTCTGGCCTCCTCTCTAGGGTAATTGATACAAAAGGCGCAAAAGAACAGTACGAGACAAACGATCATGCGTTTGTTATGTAACACGAGAATGAAGAAATCTATACGAAAAAGTAACTAAGGCATGACGTGCTGTACTTCGGGAACAGTCGTAGGTACGACGATGTTCTATAACAGGAGCGAAGGCGCACACCTGCGGTGACCCTGAGGGTCTTAGTTATCGATCTGATGTTCTTATTGGGACGCACACTTTATTGCGATCGAATGAAGACAAGTCTTAGAGAGTCTCTTATAATTATTACATTAATTAGTGTAATCTTTGTTGTTTTTTGACTTTAAAATAAATGTTATATTTAGAATTAAATGTAATTATAGAGAATATATAATGAAAAGTATAGTGACACTGAATGACGATACATGTGGAGCGATTCTAGTAAGTTTAGTGCCTACGTAAGTGAATTGCACAATAACAACTGTTTTGTATTGTACAAATAATAGCGATCGGCAATAGCAGCTGAATCATGGAGCATCGAGTGCGACATACCTATCTCACGTACACACACACACGGCGGCTGTTATCAGGTCCGTCAAGTGCGCAGATAAGACAACGCCGCCGCGTCCCCCGCGGCCGCTGCTCCTCGCAGCAGCGCTGGGTGACCAGGCACCAGCCGCTACTACATCAACTGCAAGATTATCTGATACTTGTAAACATATCTAACTTCTCCCAGTTTCCCTAAGCAGAAGCTTTCACCTATAGTGAATATTCGGAACTCATTGAAATCACTCCTCGGTTATAGGTTTGATATGAAAGGAATCCACTCCTTGCCTGATGGAATTTCATCATCAGCCTTTTTAATGTTCTCACTGCTGGGACTCGGGCCTCCTTTCTAGGAACGGGACCTTTTTTTATGGTGGGAAAAAATCATCCAATGACAACCCCCGCTCTTGGGCGGAGCGAGGGTAGTGTCTTACTGACTAAAAGACCCACCCCGTTCCTTCTAGGTTTCATACCTTTCATTTCAGAATTCCGGCGGCGGCGGTGGCGGCGAGAACGCCGTTGCCTGATGCGTTCGGCCTCCTCCTTTGCGAGCATTACTGCTTCGCAGAAGTTAGGATCGGGGCTAAGGGAATAATATGATAGGACTTGCCTGTAGTAATTGGTAACTGATAATTGTTCATAGAAACTTGTCACATTCAAACATACGGACTAACATGAGGAAGACGATCATCTTCGAAATCTTCGTTCCCAAGTAGGTATGTGAATCTTCCCTGCGATGAACATTTTTTTTATTGTTGATAGGTTCGCGCTTGACCGCTAAACCTACCTAGAAGTAACCTAATCACTCTTAACTTAAAGATTCCCGGGTTATTGTTGTTCTCATTTAGTTGTTATTCAATATTTACTGAGTTTCAATGAAAGAATGACCAAGTTCAACGTATATAAATATATACGTGAGGACTTGTAATTGGCTTTCTAGTAATTATGGATTCCTTTTTTTTTGTCTGGTTTTATTAGCTGTAAGTCCTCCATGTACTAAATAAATAAATAAATAAAGTATATGTATCCCCCCATGGGTGGTAAGACCTATGATTTGAATGAAATGGTTTTATAATCTATTAATGGTTTATTGATTGTAGTATCAAAGTGACATGTAGATTGCAAAGTAAAAATAATCTCTACCGAATGTAAAAAATAAAACAATATATTGTTATTTGTCAACGGAAAGTTGTCCATTTCCTATTAATTCATTTACCCATAAAAACATTTCGTTCTCTGGCATTGAATCCATCTCGAATGAAAGACCGTTTCTGAGCTGGCAGGGCTCTAGCGACACGAGACTTGTGGTCGCAAGTTGTAGACCTATTTAGTCCCTAAGCTGCCCATACGTGGTAGTTCCGGCTGGCGCATGGCGGGCAGCAGTGACTCACTCGCTTACCATGAAGCCGCCCGGGGCGCGTGTGTCAGCGCGTGACGTCAGCGACACTTACACGCGCTTGTTTGCTTACATTACCTAATTATTGTCAACTACACACGGAAATTACCAACTATTTAGCTATTTAGATAATACTTTTTTTGCTAATACCTGCAATTAATGTGGAGGCAGTTACGTCCCTCATGAAAAAGAGTAATTTTAGTTGATTTGTGCAGAACCTCGTAGCGTAGCATCATGCTACGAACTTCGTAGGCGTGCTACGCGCTACTACGAACTGCTACGCACAGGGTCAATAATATATTATTATTCAGCTTTACTCTTATTTTTAGGGTTTCATAACTCAAAAGGAAAAGTGGAACCCATTATAGGATCACTTTTTTGTCCATCCGTCTGTCTATCTGTCTGTCAAGACACTTTATCTCAGGAACACGTGGAAATATCGAATTAAAATTAAAACTATATACTCAGGACTCTTTAAGCTGTACTCATAAAGGACGAAATTTATAGGGACTGTTGACCGAGAATCCTGAAATTTGGCAAAAAGTAAGGACTTGTAGCACAGGTAGCGGAATGAATTTAAAAACAGTTTTGTGTTTACCAACGTCACAAAAAAATACTTTTTGCAATTCAGAAAAATGGAGAGAGAACGTACGTGGAACACTACGTGCCATTAACGACTTCAGTTCGGTCCGAACAGTTACCGGACGGCCGGACGGCGAGCTACCCATTGAATTAATAGTTTACTGTATACTATAGTTTTAACAAAGAAACAAAACTACACAAAGACCTTTAGTGTATTTGACGACATGAGTGCAATATTTCAAAACTTAAATGTAGGTTACCTAAGTATCAAAAAATAGAAAGTCTTCGTCCACATAGCACAATCAATATATTTCAATTTTGACCATCTTCTTTAAAGAGGAGATTTTTTTTTAATTGAGTGAAACTAGTGCTTGACTGCGATCCCACATAATGGTAAGTAGCGATGCAATCTTTGATGGTGAGGCGCACTAATTTATTAAGAGCCTATTCACTCTAGCCTTGAAGACACCAAATTATAATTGGAAGACCGCAGCAGCAAACTGTTCCAGTCCTTCGACGTACGCGGTATAAACGACGAGGCGAAACGCTTAGTCCGGACCGTAGAGGTTTCAACAACGTAAGGGTGAATATTCGCCGTATGTCGGATTGTCCGATGGTAGAATTTTCTAGATGGTAGAAGATTCTCAAGTCACTTTTTTTTTTGTTTTGTTCAGTGATTTTTATGATTTCTTTTTCGGAAGAGTTTTTGGTTTACCAAATTTAAATAGGACCATTTTTTGGCGAAGACCTTATGAAGAACTTCGGAAATAGACTATATATGGAACACTTTAAAAAAACAAAATCAAGCAAATCTTCTGAGATTGTTGTCTGTTTATTGTTACCACAACATCCCACCAGTACCTATACGTTTTGAAGGGATTCCGCACAAGTGTAAAGTTCACACTGGTAAATCCTAATTTCTTCCACCAATTGTATTTAAATTCCATATCAATGAAGTAATTAATTAGAACAATGAAACACTAAATTTAAATGGGGCCACCTTTTTTTATTGTTGATAAGTTGCGCTTGACCGCAGAGCGAGCGACGATGCGGTCAATGATGGAGCATGCTTTCCTAGAAGATCTGCTATTCACTCTTGACTTAAAGAATCAGAAACGTTTATTTCAAATAGACTAATTAAAGGCACTTTTGAATTTTCAAAAACTTGGTCAGCCAAAAAAAGTGAAGCTAAATTGCACTTTCCAAAGCGTAGATCTCTATGGAAAAGAACGTGTAAGAAACTCCATGAATATAAAACTTGAAAAAAGTCCTACATTATACAATGCTTTTGTTTCCAAATACAAAAGTAAAAAATATCATAAGCTCTATTGATATAAACAAATAAAAAATAACATTTCGAAAACAACAATACAAAAAGGGAAATAGTATATCCTAACATTTATAAATATATAAAAAAAAATAATTTGACGATAAAAGTGGCTGTGGCTGTAGAGCAAGACCGGCCATTTATCCAAGCACTTTTATCAAGGATATAATCTTCTAGTTTATAAATGCTTTATTTTGCACTTTTAGTGTTTTTTTTTTAACTTAAAGTCTGTTGTACATATTTTATTTGCAAAATTTTTTTTTACACCTTTTTTTATGATACCACCACCAAAGAGTCAGCCGAACTTAAATACCTTATAGACACAGAGCATCTCATAACAATTCTAATAATCCCAAACACGCTTAGACTACATTAATTTACCTTCTGACTTCATCATCAGATCAGTTTGATAAATCCCCTCCCCTTTTTCTTTCAGTCAGTACTACACGTACAAACAAAGCAATTTTGAAATTTCTGTTGTGATCCTAGGAGGAGTTCTGTTCCATTTCTTCGAAGTTCATGATCAGATCATAACAGCGACATATCAACTTGGAAGTATATCCTTTCAATCAAAAAAGTAATGGGTGGTATTTAAACGAGTGATTAAAATTTTACGTGACAAAAATAATTATTTTGGGTTATAGAAATAATAAGTGAGCGACTGACTGCGAGTGACGAGAAATCAACAGAACAGCGACTTACAAACTTTAATTTGAGTTACTTATAAAAAAAATTATACAAAAAAAAACGGACTTCACTAAAAAAATACACTAAAACGGTCAAAATAACTTTAATTCTTATTTAACACCAACTTCCGAAATTAAAGTTATTTTGACCGTTTTAGTGTATTTTTTTTTTTTTTTTTTTGTAAAAAGTTATTTATTTCTCACTTTTTAGTTGCGATACACTTGTAGCCAGAGTACCTTTTTCTCATGAAAATTTCAACCAATCCAAGGCCTGGTAGGATACTATGTTTTATTATGAAGTTCTCGTGTTCACCTTCCACCTTCCGGCTCCATCATCAGATCAGTTCGATTGTACCTTATAGTCAAAGTGCATCTTATGACAAATATAATAAGCCTAAACACGGCTAAGATACATTGAATAATTATGGAGTTCCAGTGCTTATCTTCCAGCTCCATCATCATCATCATCAGATCAGTTCGATAACCGAATTGAGAACCACCTCCTTTTTTGGAAGCCAGTTAAAAGTACAAAATGAGAAGCTTCATAATATTTGAGCGACCTTATATTTGTTTGAGTGTCACCGTTACGTCCTGCATTTTTTACAATTTTTGGCAAATTATCTATTTATACTGAGCGGCATTTTATCTTGAATGAAGTATTCCGAATGTCCTAAATATCAAAGTACACAGTATCGAATTTCCTAAATATCGATTTTATGTTTTATATATGTCACAAGGTTATTTGATAATCCGGATATTGCGAAAACCCGGGTAATTAGAAAATGATGAAATAAAATCTGCGAGCAACTTGGTCTAACCTAACCTATTTCACCCAGTTCAAAATGATGAATCTATCTGCAACTAGATAATTATTAGACAATGGTGAAATCATGTGTTAAAATTAACTTTTTAGTAGTTCGTTATTATTTATTACCTTAAATTTATTTCTAGGCGCTCAATTACTAATTTAGTCGCTCACTTATTAATTTAGTCGCTCACTTATTAATTTAGTCGCTCACTTACTAATTTATTCGTTTAACTAAGATAAATGATAAATGATAAATGATCTTTATTTTGCAAATAGGTTTTTTAAAAAACACTTACATGTCAAATTTGTTTTCAGTCAGTTTAAACTAGATGAGGCCGGTGTTTCTTAGCTGACTACCCTGTGAAGAAACTCTTTAAAGTCCATACAGTAAAGAACATGTAATGGTCAAAACATAAAATAACCATGCAGATTAGTGTCTCAGATGGTCTTTTGAGGAAAGAACCACACAGATTTGAGTAGACCTGTCCAGTCAGTGCAAGCATTTGTCAGTATCCGTGTAGCTCAAACTTAGGACTTTACTAAGGAGCTCAACGACTTGACGAACAATGCCAAATAAAGGACATTTGTGTAGGCCGCATCAAATACTCAAAACTGCCAGGCTTCTTCTTCTTCTTCCTGTCCCTTGTCCTATCTTATCTCACTCAAAACTGCCAGACATTATGTTAAAATACTGAAAAGGAAAATGTAATCCACATAGTCCCTACATTAACAATAATAAATTCTTAAAATAGAATTTACAAAATGTAACACTTTACTTTAAAATAAAATAAAGAACCTTCTAAGTTCTAAGTCAAATTGTAAAATAAAGTTTTAAACAAAAATCATCAAATGTCAAAATGCAAAAAATAATAATTAAATATCATGAATGTCAAATTCGACAAAAAAGAATAAAATAATAATAAAGGCTATATATAACCACTACTACCACAGTACTGGAGCAGATCAATCCCAAGCAGTTTTGAGAATACAAAGAGTATTGAAGAATACTCTTTTACAGTATACAATTTACACTCGGATTTTAATAACCCACTTTTAGTAAGCTCGTTCTGGATTTTATTGTTAGTCAATAATCGTCGTTAGTTTAGTTAATGTGTCACTTACTAAAATTCATACCGCTCAAGTTCTCATCTTCAGTCTTTTTTTTTTTAATTTTCAAAATCGGTCCACAATTTACCAAGTTATCAATGAACATACATAAAAAAAATACATTCTGCCGAACATAGAACCTCCTCACAATAAAAACTAAATCACATTAAACTGAAAACAAATTATTTTAAGTTTATGGATTCTTTACTTTAATGTTCATACTGCTGGAACTCAGACCTCTTGTCTAGGAGAGGGAGAGGGCCGTAATCCACCACGCAGGCTCAGTGTGGGTCGGTGAATATGACATATCGAACTTTAGTTCTAGGACTTGCTTATTTCCTCACGATGTTTTCCTTTACCGTTTGGAGAGCAGTGGTGATGAAATAAATTACACAATATGCCCCTATTACAGGCCTAAAAAAATGTAATACTTGATATGAGTTTGTGATTAACCTAACTAACCAATATTTTGTTTACGCTTGAGATATGAGTAAAAATAAATTCGTAGATTATATTGATAACAAGTTTCATTATTTTGTAACCTTGCGCCTGCCGCGTGTAATACGTCAATGGGCCGTGTGGGCCCGACCTATCGAAATACGCGGTCATCGTGGAAACAATTGTAAGCTATCTTATAGCTAAGTGAACCGTTTTTTTCCTGTTGAGGTACAGAACCCTAAATCGCTGTGGTGTGGTGGTGTGTGTGTGGTTTCCTATATGTTGTCATGCTAGGCGAACATAAACGTCGCGCGCGTCACGGGGCAGGGGACGTGAGGCGTCTCCCGTGATTAGCGCTATCGAGGTAATTAGACCGATGATCGATGTCTCAAGTAAGCCTCTAATTGATAAGATAATGCGACGCATTACACTTATCGACTTTTTATTGTTAAGATACGCATCGTAAATACAATAATGATTGTTAAAGCGCACCTTCATACCTACCTCATATTAAATTGACATAAATTCGGGGATAAGTGAGGATTAGAGTGTGGTCGGTGCGCATGCGCAGCCGCGCCAAGGTCACCAGCGCTCGCACCCCACGGGCCCATGGTGCCATACACAGCTTCATCACCACGCGCCACTTGAGATGCGTGCTCTATTAAATAGCCACTGTAAACTTTGGTACCCATCAGAGACAGTCGCTACGTCGCCTTTGTAACCACATCGAGTTACGGTAGCGAGTTGGTTTACGAAGCTGATGTATCGCATTTAATAGATTATAATCACCGTTACCACAATAAAGTCTATGTACGGATAAACGTTTGACCTCAATTTATATCCGGAACAATGAGGCGTGATATTATTTACAAGAACGATGTACTAACGAACCAATAGATATGGTAACTGTCCACCAGCACGGCCCCACAGAGTTGTTCGCAGACAGTGGCAACTTCCCCGGAGATATCATCGACACGCTGAACATGATGATACACTGCAGTACCTGCTACCTACTATTTCAGAAACTATCTCAATCGGATGTCATTGAACAACTAACATAAGTGTTTAAAACATGAATAGCATATACTTGGATATCTGTCGTGATTAGTTAAGTTATCAACATGATAGTCAGATAGTGCAGTTGGTTCTAGAGCCAGGTATCTCCTCAGCAGCATCGCCGGCGCCCGCCGCCCGCGGAGCGCTGCTCGCGTGCAGCCGGGCTGCGGCTGCGGACTACATCCGTGCTGAAATATGGAAATGTTTTCCCCTCTTGCGGCAAGCGTCGCGCGTCACCCAATGGGCGCGCACGGCGGCACGCACACAGCGGCGCGCGCACTCACACTTGCGCGCCGCGCGGCCCACTGGCGCGCTCACCTGGACGCGCAGCAGACGAGCTGAGCGAGCGCCGCGCGCGCCGGCACACACTCCGCGACCGCGACACTCACTGTGATGTGAACACTCCTCGCCAGTGCCACACGAGCGGATTGCACCACACACTACCTACGAGCTTGCCGACAACAGCTTCTGACCAGCGGTGAGTACGACCTTACCTGCAAGTACCTTCTGTGCACTCCTGAGTCCTACTCAGCAGACGAAGTGACCCTCACTGTACAAACAGTAAACACCCTCAATGAAAAGACCTACGAATTTTGTTAACACTGCTGAGACTATAAGTTGATCAAAAAATCACGTAAGGAGATGCGTAGAGTTATTGATGGTAATGGTGGATGGTAAAAAGCAATAGTTTGCTTCGTCTGCTACGGAATGGTTGCCGGCCTCTCACGGCGAACCGAGAAGTCAATGGATGCATGTGTAATGTGCGGTCGAGGCTTCAGTCGTGATTACAACGGAAGGATTAGTTTGACATCCAATCAGGCACTGTAATGTTATTAAGACATGGTTAAAAATATAAGTATACATATTTATTAAATATTTTAGAGATAAATGTTTTGTGTACAACATTTAAAACCAAATTCTAATATTGTAGAAGACTGACCTTTTGCAACGTAATCTCTCCTCAGGATAAACTACCACCTGCTAGATCTTGTAGACTGACTGCAAGGAACTGTCTAACATAGGAAGAAGCCGGTCTTGATTTTAACCGACTGTAGTGAATAAATAAATAGGACATCTATCTACTTATATTGAATGATTTTCGTCCTAATGGCGGCGTTGGGCTGCATCCGCACTACGTTAAATATAGTTTAATACCTTACTACTGCATAAAATATAGGCTTCTTTTGTGTATTATTATGACTTAAATGTTTGAAAATATAGAACGGCTTTCTTGAAAGTCGAGCTGGCGTATGTAACGGCCAGCGCGAGGCGCGGCGCGGTGCCGTCGGCCGACGTCGACGGCTGCAGAACTAGTCTACTTCTATATTTAGTCTTCATTTTGCCAAAATTTAATCATCCCTGTAATAATTTGGCTTGCAAGAAGCTTCTGTGTCCAAGAAGGGTGGACTGCGATGGCATTTGTAGATATTTTAACCATTTGATGTGCACTAAGTATAAAAGTAACTGTTTTATTTGCAAATCTACCTTTGCGCGTCAAGGTTTGATGCTATGAAACCTAATTCTAGGTTAATTATTCTGCGTTACATTCACCTTTGTACGTACACATTTAAGCTCTCCTACTGTAACACAGTATTAGTACTCGTTTTAGCAGAGTATGGCTACATCTACATCAGGAGGAAGCTTAACTATCAGAAAAAAATATAGACGTAGGTATTTAGTCGTACTACGCATTTATATACTCTGAGACCAGATCCGTTTGAAAGAATGAAAAAATTCTAAGCAAATGTTATAATTAACGCATTTATCTACAGCAATACCTATTATAAAATGATAAAGTTGTTTTATTTGTAGGAGGAATCTCTGAAAGTATTGGTCCGATTGCTAAAATTTTTTCACCAATGGAAAGCTACTTTATTCATGTGTGACATAAGCTACATTTTATGTGCGCGGGCGAAGCTGCGGGCAAAATCTAGTTTGTTTTAATTAAATAATTTTTAGGTATAAGTTAGTAATTCTCAGGAAACGATCAATCACAAAAACGAGGCTCGTCACTCGTTTTAAACAAATGAGATGATGAAGTTCAGCAACATCTTTTAATGTTTTTATTTAAAAATTAGGCTCTAATCTAAACACAGTCCTGTGTCTAAATGTACTTTAGTCTAATTTAGTCTTTCTTTTACTTTATATAAATATATATTTATAGGTATAATATTATATTAAACTCTCCACAACTCTGCTGAACTCTTTCATCCCTCCTTTTTATTAGGGTTCCGTAGTCAACTAGGAACCCTTATAGTTTCGCCATGTCGGTCTGTCTGTCTGTCTGTCCGTCTGTCTCTCCGTCCTCGCTTAATCTCTGTGACTGTTAGCACTAGAAAGCTGAAATTTGGTACCAATATGTATATCAATCACGCCGACAAAGTGGTAAGATAAAAATTGGAAAAAAATGTTTTATTAGGGTAGCCCCCCTATATGTAAAGGGGGAAGTGTTTTTTTTTTAATTTCAACCCTAACATGTGATATATCGTTGGATAGGTATTTAAAAATGAATAGGGGTTTACTAAAATCATTTTTGATAATGTCAATAATTTCGGAAATAATAGCTCCAAAAGTAAAAAACAATGTCCCCCACCTCTAACTTTTGAACCATAGGTTTAGAAAATATGAAAAAAATCTGAAAAGTAGAACTTTATAAGGACTTTCTAGGAAAATTATTTTGAACTTGATAGAAAGAACAGTTTTTGTACAAAAAAGACAAAAGGGTTCTACAAAATAATTTCTGGACTGTTTGTAGTATAATCGTATATGCAAGCATTTTTTTAAACTCATAAGTGGGAACACTTATTGTGACGGTTAGGAAACTACGGAACCCTACACTGAGCGTGGCCCGACACGCTCTTGGTCGGTTTTTTTTTTTTACAGCTTCTGCCCGTGGCTTTGTTCGCATACATGAAATATAGCTAATGTCATTCAGGAATAAAACCGCTTTCTATCAGTGATAAAGTTTTAGCAATCGGACCAGTACCTTGTGAGATTATCTCCTACAAACAAAAACACAAACTTTACCTCTTTATAATATTAGTGTTTATCTTATGTCACACTTTCAATATCTATCTTTTTTCTAGCGGATCTGCGTTCTTCTAACATTCTTCTACTTTGTCTTTCTCATACTCCTGATTTTGTACATTCTTTCTTCCATGCTTCTATGGTACCTATGCGATTTTCTTGACATCAGGATGGCCACAAGTCTGTATACATTTAAGCAGAGGTTGCAGAATTATTGTACACAGCAGTAATCTCAAAAACCCATATCTTTCACTTTATATAAATATATACAATAATGTAGTTATAATTGAATGTTCGATTTATTTACTAAATTGTTTTTTTTTTTTATTAAATAAATCGTTTGTACAAGTTAAAATAGACAAAATTGCATGAAAGAAGAACTTAAAATGAACGCAATTACTTAAAATGATTTTTTTTGTTACTCAAAATTTTTATTTTGCGAACAAAGAGGTTATGAACAAAAAGGTTTTACGTGACTACATTATAGCACTAGTGCGTAATAGTAATCAAAATGTCACAGTTTGGTAACAAGTGCCATTATATACCTAAGTGCAGTGCAATAAGGGTCCCTTTCAGTTCAAGTGTATTGAAAAATGGTTTTATGATAAAGGTTTATACAAAACCATAATTCAGTCGTTTTCAGCGAGAGACTTTAGATAATACGAGTAGTCTGAACCCTTTTACACGAAAGCTTTCATCTATAGTCTGTAGCGCCACAAACATTACACTATAAGTATGATGCGCACCTTTACTACTCCCCACACCTAACTCTATTTAGTTGCGGATAAAGAGAACCTACATTATTTTAGGCTAGTAGTAGATAAGTGCATTCTATTAATATACATACATTAAGTGCATAACTTATTGGATGCAACGTTATATTTGTAACAATGCTGTATCTTACGTGGTCGTATTAAATCAATGTCACAGTTCCTAGCTCGTCGTGCTTTGCTGCCGCTGCGGCTGTGGAGATCCTCAAGCGACGGAACTATAATACATACCTTATCGGTAGTTATACTGTCGAGCGGTTGAAACTTTTATGTCAGGAGTCCGAGTGCTCATAAATTGTATTCAAATCTTTCTAAACGCCTTGCGTGATCCAAGGGCTGGATTTTAAGTTGGACCTTATCTTCATAAGTATTGCCATACAGCGTGGTAATGCTGTGGCAGTCTTTCATTCTGATTAACTACTACTATAAAAAAAGTTTTGCTTTCACACCCACAAAAGTAAAAGAAAGAGCCTAAAGAATTTCCCACTTCCATAAAATGACTAACTACTGCCAGCGACTTTGTTCGCGTGATAGTAGAAAATGGAAACTATTGTATTGAGCTGCCCGTGAGTTCTGCCACTATTATACCTATTAACAAGCGTGATTGTTGAGCTTAAGATCTTGAATTTAAACCCGAAGTCAAACTAATTGTTACAGATTGTTTCTGGGAATTCGCAGTGTTGTCTGAGAATCTAGATCTGTGAGCGGTCAGTAAAAATCCTTCTTCTTGCTCCACCGGGAGGCGGGAGTGGGAAGAGTCATTTGATAATGTACAACGCAGCGGCAATATTGCTTCAACTTCACTTGCCACTCAGATACCTAAAGTCAAAGAAAATATTTGTCCAATGACCAAAAAATATGTAGTATATATAAATAATAATATTTTTATAATAATATTTCACAATTATCACACAACGCCGTCAAGCTTGTGTTATAAGTACTAGACAACTAATAAACACACTTATATATTTCTAAATACATACATATAAAGATAAAATTACAACCACCAAATATAGACGTTACGCAGGGCCGAGCCGCCCATATGTGCGAAGTGCGCGGCGCACACAGGCGCCAAGGCTTAAGAGTTGCCGGATAAGATGCCAGCGCCAATTTTTGAAAATATTTTTGTTACACCACGACCAGTTCTTTAAAATTCAATTAAGATAAGTACATCGGTGACATCTGCTTCTTCTTCTTTTCGTGTCGTTGCTTTCAAACTATACTTCTTTTGACCAATATTTGGCAACCTGTGCAGCTCTATTGTTGGCCTCGTATAGATCCTGAAAACTGCAGGTCGCAGGTGAAATCTGCTAAGATGAATAATAATACTATTATCTGTTGTTTAGTTTTACACTATTAGAATTGACCCACCTGTTTCCATATCGAAAAAAGAGGCGCTCTGTAGGTATCGCACTCAGGCGTTGGCTGGGGTTGGCTCGGCCCTGACGTTACGTTACTTTTGCTATATAAAAACATTCTACAGCCGCACATGTATTAGTCGCTGCCTCGCGCGGCTCCACCCGCACCTTTGGTTACTACTCCACTCCTATTAGTTGTAGCGGGATGTTAATACATATAACTCATAGCCTTCCTCAATTAATGGGTTATCCAACACTGAAATAATTATTCAATTCCAACTGAGTTCCTGAGAATCAAGATCACAATTTTTTATAGCTAAACAAATTATATTTGCTTATTTTATTTCATCAACAGTAACAAAAAAAAATCGATATAAACCGTTGCTTGACGGAGTAACCAGTGCTTCTCACCTGGTGGTAAGCAATAATGCAATCATCGCTGGTGAGGCGCACTAGTTTATTAAAACATGTTCACAGTAGCCTTGAAAACATTTTAATTTTAGCCGAAAGACGTTGAACCGGTCCTGTGGGTCTACCACGATCCTCATCAGGTCATCGGTCCACCTTCCGACTGCAACGCTGCGACTTCCGGCACGTGGTCTTGATTTTGAAGACACCTAAATTATAATCGAATGAAAAGACCGCAGCAGGAAAATCGTTTCAGTCCTTCGAATACTATTCAAATATCAATTTTATATTAATGTATTGTATCTATATGTATTGCCCACCTTACTACATAACAGATTATCCTACTAAAGAGAGGGTCAAAAGCTTATTAAAAAAAAATAGCGAGGTTTTTATATTTTCGTGAAGCGGAACGCAGCTAAACAAGTTGGCTGTTTCTAAAAAAACTGTTTTTTAATTGATATATAAACTAGTGCTTGACGGCTATCCCACATATGCAGTCGTTGATGTTGAGGTAACACTTAAATTATAATCGGAAGGGAAGTCCGCAGCAGGCAAATTGCTCCACTCCTTCAATGTACGTGGTACAAACGACGAGGCGAAACGCTTACTCCGGACCGTACCTATAGGTTTCAACAACGAAAGGGTGGATATTCTGCGTACGTCGGGTAGTCCGATGGCAGAAATGAGATGGTGGAATCAAGTCATGCATATCCCACGCAGACTCAGATACCGAAAAGCTAACTACGCTACGCCTGTGCTTTGTAGGTTGGTTTTATCCAAATCTGGATCACCAATTAGCCTCACCGCACGCCTTTCCACCGACTCCCAAGCTGCTAGGTGGCATTTTGTAGCACCAGCCATATGTGGCTGCAAAGCTAACAGAAAGCTAAAGCTGCAAAGCTAAAGCTATAGGCTAACGACAAAGCTAGCATTTTCCAAATTTGAAACCTTATTAGGAAAATTAGAAATAGCTGAAAAACTAAAAAAATATTTTAACAATGAATTCTCAGAAATCAATCAAATAACTCGTAATAAGACCTAAAATTTTCTGTTAAATTAACTGTTGAAAAATGGACCGCCTTCCCAAAAATAAAAAACACTAAAACGATCAAAATAACTTTAATTTCTGAAATCAGTGTTTCTTGGTATTGTTTGTTTCTTATTTAACTCCTTTTTAGTTATTTTTATCATTTTAGTTTTATAATAGTAAATAGTTGGTTAATTGTTTTTTTTTGTAAAAAGTTTTTATTCTTTATTTTTATTTCACACTTTTTAGTTGCGATACACTTATGACCAGAGTACCTTTTTCTCCTGACAATCCCAATTAACCCAAACACTGCTAGGATACATCTTTGTTTTATTATGAAGTTCCTGTGTCCACCTTCCACCTTCCGGCTCATTAGATCAGTTTGACAATTCTAATAAGCCCATCTTTTTTTATCTATATGAGTATGAAGTTCCATTGGCCATTTTTGGTCTTCTTCACCAGTTCCACTTCATCAAATGTTACTTATTGACTGTAAATGCTCGATGAAAATACCAAAACTACTACATATATGGTTGCATATTATTTGAAGAGTTCTCTCAATTTCTCGTGAATTCCATCATCAAAACTGGAGTTTGAAAAAAATGGAACCAATATGGAAGCGTATCTTTTTAGGGAGGAGTTTATTATTATTATTTTATTATTATTATAAGGGGAAAAAAAGAATCTGCAGATCGGTCCATAAATGATGGAGTTTTAAGGTAAGAAACATATAAAAACAAAATACAACCGAATCGAGAACCACCTCCTCTTTTTGTAGGGTTCCGTAGCCAAATAGCAAAAAACAGAACCCTTATAGATTCGTCATGTCTGTCTGTCTGTCAGTCCGTATATCACAGCCAATTTTTTATTTTTTCCGAAACTATAAGACTATATTGATAAAACTTAGTGAGTAGATGTATTCTGTAAACCGCATTAAGATTTTTACACAAAAATAGAAAAAAAAATGTGGGTGTCCCCATAAATAGAACTGAAACTCAAAACTTATTTTTTTATCAAACCCATTCGTGTGCGGTATGTATGGATAGGTCTTCAAAAATGATATTGAGGTTTCTCATATTATTTTTTTTAAACTGTATATTTTGCGCGAGAGACACTTCTAAAATGGTAAAATGTGTCCCCTCCATGTAACTTCTAAAATAAGAGAATGATAAAACTAAAAAAAAATATATGTTGTACATTACCATGCCAACCGCCAACAAAAATTGGTTTGAACGAGATCTAGTAAGCCGTTTTTCTTTAATACGTCATAAATCTAAAAAAAACACTATTATTAAAACATCGATCAAAGTTACAACGAACTACAAGAACTTTTATACTATGTTACTTGCTGCTACGGAAACCTTTATGGGCAAGTCCGACTCGCACTTGGCCGGTTTTTTTTTAAAGTCGATCAAAAATAGCAAATATAGAGATGTATACAAAAAATCAAGAAAAATAAATAATTACAACTATCAATAAATGAGACGTTTACGAAATAAATCACTAATGAATTTATGGTGGTTAAGGTCTAATAATATAAAAAATATTGCAAAAGCAATTGGTTAGAAAAGTATAATAACATATTACAACAAATATGAACCAATTAATAGACACATTTACACAATATTACGAGTTACCAGGGGGGCACATAACAAGCGTGTCTTCGACGTAGTCTTTGACTTTCGTAATACTTTTTTTTGGTTAGGACATGCTTATTTTGAATTTTCCCTCGCTAAGTTCTGTAGTACCTGTCCTCGAGCTAGTAGTATGAGCCTTTTAGCTGTATGTTCCACCGTGTCATGTGCTGCAAGCTGGTGTTTTGCCGAGTCTTCTATTGAGTGACTATAACACTGCGTACCAAAACGAGTTTGTGTTTCGAACAAATTAAAGAGCTGCCATGTGTAAAGTTCTGCCCCTGTTTGTATAATAATTGATTCCCAGATTTATGGCTGTAGTATTTTACTAACTACAAAGAGTATTTGACTATAACATTTCAAACAGTAGCTCTTTAAAATGTCATGAGTCCTACAAAAGATGAAGTCATTTTAGTCAGTCCTAAACCTGTGTTGAAATGGAACTGAAGGCATCGCGCTGTGGCTATCTACAACCTGATTTAAGTAATTAGTGCCTATGTCTAGGGATATCTCTTTTATTAATAGCTAGATGAAGACGATTTCTATTCGAGAATGATATGTGATTTAAAACATAAGGCATTTTGATGGTGCACAGCTGACAACCCTCGTGTGGTGGTCCGAAGTGGCGAATGGTGGTGTGTGGCGGTGGAGCTGAGGACACAACAAGCACAGTTATAAACGCGGGTCGTTATCGCGGGCCGCAGGCAAACACGGCGCCGCCTGCAGCGAGCCCACCACACCGCAGAAGGCCAACGGGCTGTTTAAACTGAGCACACAGTCTTGGCATGGCTATTCACGAGGCATGAGAGGTTTCCAGTATGCTCATGTAAGCTTGGTTAAGAGTTCTTGTTGACGAGCGCTCCTTGCCACTAACTATAAAATACACTGGCGTTCTCTAGTAGCGCCCTACTCTGCCACCACTTGACCTTAGTGATGCGGTTGCCGATGTATTACTTACTAATACTATTTCCTTTCCGTGTAGTAGAGCTTCTGCTATCATTTAGCGGTGGTTTAATTCGGAGCTTTGACATGTCACGTACGTGTGGTGTGGACACAGCGCAGGCGCAGGCGCGGGCGCGGCGGAGTCAACTCGCTCGAGGTAGGGGCCGTGTGTTTGCCGACCCACCGCGCCGCAATATGCCTCGATATAATTAATGTTCTTATCATAAAATATACTTCCTAAACGGTTCAAATATGTAATCATACGGAGAGGTCCGCGTTAAGAGTTCATATTTTTAGTTTTTGAGGACAATTTTGTTTAGAATGTATTTCTACTATAAATTTGGAGCACCATTTTCCTCAAAAACCTGCTGCAGTTTTCATTATATATTTTCATATGTTACGGATTTAGATAACAAAATAATCAATTAAAAATTTATTTATATTAGCTAAATTAGCAACGCTGACACGACCAAGTCAGTCGTTTATCACATTCCACCACGTGTTGTGAACCTACTCATTTGACAATACCGAATTCACGCTCTTGTGTAGGTGTTCTGTCATTCGACAACACAATATCACACATCCAATTTATCATCAGTACAGTAGGCACTAGTCCTACAGGAGCATCGGTAGCCACGTTCATTACAGAACGAACATTAGTAACTGTTCAGTATTGAAAACCTCCATTTTATTCACTATTGACTACAGACATTATTTTGAGATAGAAGAGATAGTGAATAGCAAGTAGGTGTGTAAGCAATATGTTCTGTTAGTATGCAAACACAGCATGTCCGCGGCCGGCGCCGGCGCGCGCGCGTTCCCTATTCGTCGTCAACTTCCGCCGCCGCTCTTCCGCTCCAAAAACTATGCCTTCTCTTTACTTAAACGTCTGCCTTTAAATGACATACACTTTATTTGTGACACATAGTTTCTTAAAGACTCCCTTCTCCCTATTAGGTAAGCGTATCCTCTTTACCTATATAGTAAAACATAGCTAAACATTGTTACAGGTAAAGCATGGAGAACGCGCCGATGGAGCAGCAAGATGCGCGCTCCTCCGCGGAGGCGCTGGAGCTGGTGAAGAGTGAGACGCGCGCCGAGCACGAGACTGGGGGAGAGGGGAACGCAGGGGGCGCAGGCGGCGCGCAGGGGGACGAGCACCAAGCGCCGCAACGTGAGACCTCACCACCCACACACTCGCAGTCCGTGATCACGTCGCGCCGTGCAGTGCGCACCATCACCGCCGCCGGGCACATCACCACGGACGAGCCGGCCGACCTGCCGGACGACAGCGTGAAGGATGAGCCACCCGAGGCGCCCGCCGCGTTGGACGAGGCGCAGCTGCAGGTGCAGCACTACGCTGCCAAACTGGAGGAGGCAGAGGCACGCGAGCAGCAGCACTACGATGAGGAGCGCCTGCGCCTGGCCGAGGCCGAGACTTCACGCTACCTGGCCTTCAAGCCGGAGCCCTATCGCGCGCTGCCTTCGCCAGGTGATAAGCGCGCGCCGCCACAGTACGCGCGCCCGCCGCCTCGTGCCGCCTACCCGCGTAGCTTGGCGTTGCGCTATGGTGCGCCACACCATGTTATCGTGGCGCAAGAGGGCGAGGTTGAAGAGGCACACGATGCCTTCCTACACAAAGAAAAGGAACAGATGCAGACATATGCTGGGAGCGAGGCGGCACCTGGCGATGCACGCCAGTACGCCGCCGTGTTGAGCGAGCAAGCCGCATCATCGCTGGAGATGATTCAGACCACGGCACTCAACAACCAGCAAGCGGTGGGCGTGGCCTACCAGCAGGTGAAGTACGAGGCGCGTGGTGAGGGTGAGCCGCGCTCAACCACGTACGCCAGTTTGCAGCCCGTAACGTCGGTTCACGGCGGATACACGTATGCCGGCCAGAGCCCACAATACGCCGGCGGCGGGTACGGAGCATACGCGGGCGGCAGCAAGGAGCTGCTGACGCTGTACGGTGGCGGTGGAGGAGCGGGCGCTGGAGGTGGGGGGCCTGCGCGTGGGGACGAGTCGCCCCCCGGACAGCTACTGTACCGCAGCGACCCCACACTGTCGTCATCATCACTGGCGCGCGGCGCGCACGTCGTGTACGGCTCGGTGGTGCCGCAGTCGCAGGCAGTGTATGAGACGCCACCCAGCCCAAACTCACAACAGGTCAGTTTCCACCCTCACAATCCAAAAATATCATATTGTTTATTTATTTATTATATCTTGGAGGACTTACAGCTTCAACAAACTAAAAATAAAGACAAACATAGACGACAGCAGGCCAATTACAAGTCCTCACGTATAATATTAGAATTAAAATTGAGAAGTGACCATAGCACCCTTTACACAGTGATTGATATAGCTTACTAAAATGTTACAGATACATAAACAAAGTCAATTGCAAGGGTCAAAATTATAATATATTTATATTGTTTATAAGTTTATACTAATTTAGTGTGGTGTCGCCAGGTTACGCTGTACACGCACGGCAACACGGTGCAATATAAGGTGGGCGGTGAGCACTATCTGGGGCAGGGCGGTGGCGTAGAGTACGTGCCCGTATCAGGCTACGAGGGAGGGCTGCTGGTTGAGGGCTACCAGCCGGCGCAGGCCTGGCCCGCGCACAACCTGCTGGCCATCGACGAGGGCTTCGACCCCAGTGAGTGACGCAACACACGATCCCGCATCGCTCTGTGATCTTTTATCTGCAGCAAGCTAACTCTAGTGTTCCGCAGGCATGGCGGGCATGGGCGAGGTGAAGGAGTGCGTGAACTGCGCGGCCGCCACCACGCCGCTGTGGCGTCGCGACGGCACCGGACACTACCTGTGCAACGCCTGCGGCCTCTACACGCGCATCAACGGCGTCAACCGGCCACCACTCAAGGGACAGAAGGCCAAACCACAACAAGCACTTGTGAGCATTCAATTAATGATTGAGTAAGCTTATCACATAGCACAATGCCTAATATTCATTAATATGTAAAATGTCACTGTTGCTTCCTGTGCAGCCAACGAACGGTAACCGGCGCGTGGGGGTGACGTGCGCCAACTGCCGCACGTCCAACACCACGCTGTGGCGGCGCAACAACAACGGCGAGCCCGTCTGCAACGCCTGTGGGCTGTACTACAAGCTGCACAACGTGAGTACAGCAGACCGAGTAGCTTGTCATCCATATGATACACCAGATAGTAGCGTATCGCTCGATTGTGCATCGATTACAGCGGTTATGCTGATTAGACACCACGCAGGTATCTAATCGCCGCTGCAGTCAGTTATCAGGGAACTCCTCGGTAAATATTGGGTCTGTATAAAAAATCAAAACACAGGGTCTCATCTAATCTCGTGAGATAAAACGCGGGGCTACCGACTGATAGAGAATTATCATCGCGCGACCACGAATATTCATAATGAGATAAATAATCTTTTATCAATTATCTCCTCGCGAGTAGATACGCTTGTTTAAAGGATGATAGGCCCGCGCGGCGACAGATTACGAGGAGTTTCCCCGTCTGAATGTGTAACGTGTGCGCAGGTGAACCGGCCGCTTAGCATGAAGAAGGATGGCATCCAGACACGCAAGCGCAAACCCAAGAGCATGGGCGGCGGGCACGGTGGCGTGGCGCGGCCGGGCGGCGGACCGCTGGCGGGTGAGTACGCGCCCGCGTGGCCGCGCGGCCCGCTGTGACGCACGTCCACTAACCGTGTGGTGTCCGCAGCGGACGCTCACGCGCACAAGGTGCTGCCCCCGCTGTACGCGGCGGTGGAAAGCGCGGCGCCGGCGCCGGGGCCGGCTGCGGCGCCGCTGCTGCTGCTGCCCGCCGCGCGCCACTCGGCCGACATGTGAGTATCCACGACGAGTCCTCGCAGCAGACACCTCTCTTCCGCTACTCCGAACTGCCGCACCTCTCTTTCCGCACTCTCTCGCTCCTCTCTCAGCAACTCCGCTCTGCGCGTCACGGGCTCGCTCGCCAAAGCTCCTCGTTTGCATGTTCCGCTCTCAGCTTCAAGATCTGTTTTCTCTTGACTATCTTCATGGTACAGCACATCGGCTTCCCGCACTCTGCCGCCTTCTACCTTCTTTCAAACTTTTAGGATGCATTAATGTAAGCACAAAATGGTTATAACTGCAAATAGTTTCTAATTGTTTTCATCTATTTCGGCAACCGTCACATGTGAGCCACGCCAGGTTCTGCCGCATCATGAAAACAGTCAGTAACGTCCGCAGTGTTCAGGAACTGGTAAATACTGTTGCTGACAGTTTGCTAACATTTACGAAATTTATTTTTTGCGTAGACATTCTGCTATTTGCGTTTGTGTTACGTTATCTCAAGGTTATGTGCAGTGCTTCCACTGGTTGACACTGAACTGTATCGCACATATTTACCGATTACTGTGATTTGTGTTGTGGGTCTTGGTTAATAGTTGTAGTTAGTACATGCGATACAGGTACAGAGGCTCTTCTCCTTACAACGTGGGCCAGACTTACACAAACAAAGGCCTGGAATAAAGCAATATACCTAGTAATTGATTCACTGCTCTAAATTAGACAAGTTGTAATATGTGTTTGTCCACCACAATATGGTTCCAATACTTACTAGTGGACGTTGAATTAAAATTACGTATAATCGTGATTGAATATAGAATCATTTGAATCTTTGCTGTCGTGGGAGGGAGTGGAGTCCTCGTACCTGGTGGAGACCTGAGACGTAGTTGTGATATGCACATTGTTTTGCAGGGTACCAGCGCTAGAACGCGGCGCGCCACACTACCGACCGCCGTAACGAGCGCCTCCCACGCTCCGAGCGCCTCAAGGGCCTCCGTCTGCACAGACAGCGTGATGACGCGCCGCAACCCTCACGTGCTTCTGACCAACATCACTTGACTTGCACCTCCTGTCTCACTAGATATACTTCAATTTGAACTAATCCTCCCCAAACACGTGGACGTGGGCGTGGACTTTAGACTTTACTTTGTTCCGCTTTTCTCAAGTATTACTAATTACTCGTAGGATTACCAACGAATATAAATAGAATTATAATTACCAACGAATCCACCGCTGCCGTCGGCTAGTTTCCCAGGCCTGCTGGCTGCGTACACATGATCCGTAACCATCCATCACGAAGATTGAGATAAGGCGCGAACTTCCTGCAGCGACTGCGCCGCTACCTGTAAACATCATAATTCTACCAAATGTTAATCGCAACACTTGTAATAGGTTGCCCAAGAATAAAGTTCTTGAAACCGAACGATTTAATTTCTTAATTGACATAACTTTAGGGACTATGGTACACCAAAATGTCTTAAAGTGTAGAATAGCGGCTATGGTGAGTTCGTTGTTCGGCATCACGACACGACAACGTGATAGAGGTGAAACTACTTAATGTTTTGAATTGACATTAAGTATATTTTGTAGCTACAAAAATAAATGCATAATGGCGTATACATAGAAATGTAGCGAGTAGTGCGGTGGCTGCAAGTCAAGTGACGGTGTTCAAGTGCTGCTCGTTGTGAAGTGTCCGGACTCACAGAGACGTTCCGTGGACGAGTGTACCATAGCTTAGTTAGCGCAGCGTGTGTACCATATAGTCATGTAACTAGGATACTGAGCCTTAGATGTAACAGACGACGAATTTACTATAATAATATATTGTTGTGACTGTGTGTGTGTGACTGTTATGCCCGGGTACGTGTGTGTGTCAATGTGTTCAGCTAATTAAGTTTACATATTTATATTTTGATAATATTGTTTAAACTGTTATAATATAAGAGTTTACAAAATAAGCGACAAAATAAAAACGATTGTTGCCTCTACGATTATGTTATATTATTATTTTGTACAATGTCATCCTCATATTCCTTTCCCGAAGCATTACTCGCCTTTACTCAGTTTTACAAAACAGTCTTTATTTTGATATTTACTAAAAAAAATAGCCTTTTAATTCATGCAATAAGTACTCATTTACAATTATTGGATCATCAAATATTTCATATCAAATCTTTATTTTAGGTACTATCATAATTTTGGCAATAATTATATTATTTAAATTACATTATCGCCTTAAAGATAGTGCAAATTCGTATAAAATTTCAAATACACATATATAAAACATAAACCATATTATAAAATGAATTATAATATAAGGAAATGTTTTTCATTGAATTTACATTACAATTAAAATAAACACTATATTATTGATGATTGAATTAACAACAAATAGCATAAAATTATATTGAATAATAATATATTAAGTAAAAAATAAATATGCTAATTTATAGGATGCATGCATCTCACACTTGGTGTGAGTGAAGGCCTCCTCCAGAGATGACCAGTGTTCTCGGTCTGTGGCTTCGAGACATCCAGTTTTTCCTGCGACTCGTGTGATGTCATCAACCCATCTAGTTATTGGTCTTCCTCGTTTCCTAGCGCCTGTAGGGCCAGACCATGACGTCATGCGGATAGTCCAGCGGTCGTCACTCACTCTCGCTACGTGACCTGCCCATCTATATTTGAGCTATAGAGCATATGTGAGAGCGTCTTTTACCTTTGTCTTTTGCCTGATAGCAGAGTGCCGGATTTTTTGGATATTTCTTATTTTAGTTATACTTCTCTCCATAGCGCGCTGGTAGGATGTACTTTTATTTTTAACTCGATGAGTAAACTTCCATGTTTAACATGCGTAGGTTAGTGAAGGTAAAAGACATGAATTCATAACCTTGCTCTTGATTTTCATCAGCCTTTTGGGCACACTTCCAGTCGACAGCGATGTGGAGGAGTTTTATGACGTCATATTTAGCTAGGCATTTAGTGTATATATTATTTTTAATTATTTAAGTTATTGTTTAATATGTTTATTATTTCTATACATATAAATAAAATTGTTGTTGTTATTCGTCTATCCACTTCTAGCTAGGTCGTTGACATTCTTTTAAAACGAAATGTTTTTCCCCAAGTAGATATAACTATCAACGTACTCCATTGGTATATTGTTGAGAAGTATAGCATTTTGTGCCGAATTTGTCATCAATTTTGTTTTCCTTATATTTATTTCGAGTCCCGCCTCTCTGCTTACTTGTTGCAGTGTGTTCAACATAGCCTGGAGTTCGGAACTGTCTTCTGACAACAGGACGATGTCGTCGGCAAACCTCAGGTGGCTTAAATAATTCCATTCTACGCATATACCCATCCTATCCCAATTAAAGATTAATTAATTTGCCAATTAAAGATTCCAAGACTGATGTAAAGATTCTCGGAGATAAAGGGTCACCTTGGCGTACTCCTCTTTTAATAGGGATGGCAGGTCCTGTAGTTTCTAATTTCACTCTGCTTGTGGTGTTCTCATATCGACGGTGAATACCTTCTAACTGACACTTCGAGAAAATTACTTTTTAGCGCCTATATTAATTTAAACGTGTGTTTCCGCATGTGTTTGTGTAATCTCTGAAGCAGATATTTAGTTGCAACTGTATCAAGACAATTCTGGAAACACTTCCTAACTAAACCAACGTGTCAATTTATAGTATAACATTTTTGGGACAGGAAATTTTTAATTCGACAGTTAGGAGTTATTTTCACGTCGCCGTCGATATAAGTATTTTAAAACTTTTATGTATGTCTCCACCACTTTTTGTGCTTGTAAAGCTTTCCATTACAAAAAAAAATATTTACATTAAGGTACCGCAAAAAAAATCTATCATCTCTTCACAGCCTTTTTTTAGTTTCCTGTCGTAGTTTCTTGTATAAATAATTGTTTAGCACGTCAGCGAGGGCTGCTCACGAGTTGCGCCAGAACGCGACCGACAAGTTGGAGTCTTTGATATTAAAGTGTTAGTTTTTTTTTTATTTATATAAACTATTACGTAACTGCGATTGATGCGCACTTGATGGTAAGCAGTAATGCAATCGTTGATGGTGAGGCGCACTAGTTTATTAAGAGCCTATACAATCTAGCCTTCAAGACGCCTAAATTATAATGATCGGACGTCCCAGCCCGCAGCAGGCATATTGTTCCAGTCGCTCGATTCGACGAGGCGAAACGCTTGGTCCGGACCGTAGAGGTTTGATTAACGTAAGGGTGGATACTAAACCGTTCGTCGGATTGTCCGATGGCAGAAATGAGATGGTGGAATCAAGTCATGTAAAGCTAGAACTACATTAGACCGACGCACACGTGGACCACGCCTGATTTGTACGGAGAACGACGTCGCGTGGCGTGGATCTAGTGTAGCTCTACAAGTCTAGTTTCCATATAAAATGTATGGAGACCGACGCGCCCAGATCGGCGTGTGTGGCACACGTGTGCGCAGTGTAGTTCTAGCATTATTCCTGCGCACATTTTCCAAAATGCATTCTATAAAGCACCGAAAGGCTGGCTACGCCTCACCTGTGCTCAAGGCTTTGTAGATTGGTCTTAAACAGATCTGGATCACCAATCGGTCTCTTCGCACGCCTTTCCACCGAGTCCAAAGCTGCTAGGTGGGGTGGCATTTCGCAGCACCAGATCATATGTGGCTGCAGTACCTACACCACACACGAACGAACCTGTGCTTTGTATAACATTAAAGCAGTCCTGGTGTGAAGTACCGCCAAACACGCTGCAAGAACGCTGAGTTTCCTAGCAGCTACTTTGGCTTTGAACTCAATAAACCGCCCAAAGATAAGTAAAAATAATAATAATAATACTCCTTGACACGGCGCGTATTGTCCGGAGGTTCCTCTCTCAGGAGCCCTGACCACCGGTAGCTTGGACCCTGTTCCCGATGCCGGTGGGCTACTATTTTTAGTATTTTTAAATGTTATTTTTTAATATCCTTTTTTATAAGAAATATTTAAAAATATAATTAATATGTATAAATATAAATAAATGAAATAATAATAATGGGTATGCATCGTGATTTAGTGGCAGTGGACATGAGACCCACCCCGCCCCCCTTGGCTAACGAGAACTGGCGCAAACCTGTAGTGCTTGACACTAACGATCGCAAGGAAGTATGGCAGAGTAAGGACCTGCACGGACGCTTTTTCCGGGCCCTTCATGGGCCCGATGTAGACCAACTAGCGTTCGTAGCCTGAAATCGAAGGTTTTGTCTATGCAATTATGGACGAAGTTATCATGACGAAGAACTACCGAAGATTTATTGTGAAGGAAGGTACGGTTGACATCTATCGGGCATGTCACCGCTCGGGTGAATCAATCCGCCACATTATTTCAGGTTGTTCTCGTCTAGCTAACGGGGAATACTTGCATAGACACAACCTTGTAGCCACGATTATTCATCAGAAACTTGCTGTGAAGTTCTCTCTTGTGGACTCGGAGGTGCCGTACTACAGGAATATACGCAGATTTATAAAATTAACTCCCTCGCAATGCTCGGGAGTTAATTTTATAAATCCCTCACTGTCGTTCGGGATAGAAATCAGCAACCTTCGTTTTGTTCGTAATTCAACATGCCACCCGCGACTTAAAGACACTGCTTTATCCCCTAGTCACATAATAGTAGTTTATGTGACTAGGGGATAAAGCAGTGTCTTTAAGTCGCGGGCGGCATGTTGAATTCCGAACGAAACGAAGGTTGCTGATATTAATCCCGAACGATAGTGAGGGATTTATAAAATGAACTCCTGAGCATCGCGAGGGAGTTAATAAAGAAACCTGAGTGAAGTGAGGAATTCAAGCCGCCCAAGACAAAGACAGCTTTATCCCCGTGTTGCATACTTTACTTTTTACACCATCTGTGAGATAATTAAAAGATAATTTGGTCAACCAAATCATATACTAGAGAAATATAAGTATTACGAGTCTATCTAATAAGTTAAACGACTTGGGTAATTATCAGAATTTAATTAAATCTGATGTAGTCAACACGGGTTCAATAATCAAGGTTAATTATGAGTTAGAGATTACTGTTTACTAACAGAAGAACGAAAAGTATCGAATATAAGTATTTTTTAAATGATTAAATATTATACAAAATTCCCAAGTCGGATGACTTATTGGACAGACTTTATACGAGTATTTACAAGTTCTTCAAACAAACAAAATTTACTACTCCAAGATTCTATTGTTTCAATTTTCTATAACGCTCCCGTCAGTACGCACGTTTTCTTCTATTTTCTTTTTTTTTTGTTTGTGGCCAGTTTGAATCATAATGATTACATACTCTTTGGTTTGAATTTCAAGTCAACTTGTTCGATGCGCCTACATTTTAATTCACAATGTTGACGATTTTTAATGTTCCAAATTCAAATCTCATTATTCCCTAGGGATCGGCCATACTGCATTATCTCCCTAGGGATAGAATGACATGCTTTAAGTGAGGTTTGTATGACGTATAAAACGACATTATCGAGCAGGTGGTGTAAAAACTACTATTATTATATGATTTTTTCAACCAAATTATCTTTTAATTATCTCACAGATGGTGTAAAAAGTAGACTATGCAACACGGGGATAAAGCTGTATTTGCCTTGGGCGGCTTGAATTCCTCACTTCACTCAGGTTTCTTAACTAGTTAATTATATAGATCCCTCATTAACGTTCGGGATTATTATCCGCCACCTTTGTTTCGTTCGGAATTCAACATCATGACTTAAAGACACTGCTTTATCCCCTAGTTATATAATCTACTATTTCGGTATCCATGAAGTTATTATTGTTGTATCGTAAAGTATAACATCACGCTCGTCACCGCATGTGGCAGACACGAATGCAGTTTGTCGCGCTCTGTGCCGGTAGCGCGTGAAGCTGTCGCACAACATCCACCATGACTCTACTTGTCTCTTTTTAGATCAAAGTAAATGTTTGTATTAGATATAGAAGAACCTTAACAACAAACAACCTATAATAATAAATAAATAAAAAAGCCTTTTATTTCTTGCATTACAAGTACCTACAAAAAAAAATGTTGTTAAAATTATTTACAATATGGTTGGCAATCCAAATTGACTGCTAATTATGTGCAAGAACTAGGGAATGCAAAAACCGCCAAAATTACAAAGCGGTTTTTTTTCGGTTTTTCTATAAAAAAACCGGTTAACCGGGTAACCGGTTTTAAAATTAGTTTGTTTGAAATTTATTTTTAAGTGAATATTTTAATTTTTTTTTGTTATGTAGTTCTAAATAAATATTTTTAAACTTATCTTGGAACTTATCTATTAAAAAATGTATTGTATACCTAATATGAATCCTTTTCAAAATCGCAACTTCTTAAAAACGAATGTCTCAGAAAGATGTCATACATAGAGAATCTAAGCTAAAAGTTAATATATATACTTCTACTCAAAATATCTATCACTAGCTTTTGCCCGTGGCTTCGCTCGCGTACATAAAATATAGCCTATGTCACTCGGGAACAAAGCAGGTTTCTATCGGTGAAAAAAATTTAGCAATCGGACCAGTACTTCCAGAGGTTACCTCCTATAAACAAAAAAACATAAAAACAAAAAAAAAACTATACCTCTTTATTATACAAGTATTAGTATTAGTGTAGATTGACCTTAAAACAGGTTTTTAAGCGTTTAGGCCACGTGTCATCGTTTACGCATGGTGATCATTGGAAAGTTGTCCACTGCTGATCGTAAAGAATTTTTAAGGGTTTTTGATTATTGTCATGTAATGTACATGCAGTCCATACTCTCTAATATAGATCTCAATTTGTAGTTCACGGGTTGAGGTCTTTTTTTATGGTGGGAAACATCATTCAATGACAACTCCCGTTCTTGGGCGGAGCGGGAGATAGTGTCAGACTCTTACTGACTAAAAAACCCACCCTGTTCCTTCTAGCCTTCATACCGGGGCTCGAGTTCCCTTTCGAATAACCCTAGCCCCAGTAGGCTGGTTCCCTGCTGTTGCTGACAACTCCTTGAGGCGCGCGGGAACAGTGCGCACCGTCGACGACTTGGGCTTGGTCCGGACAGTTACCGGACGGCCGGACAGCAAGCTACCCATTGCTCACTGTCCGCAAGCCCGCGCCTACGGTGGCCAGAAATCAGGATAGGAATCCCGGCGGCGGAGGCGAGAGCGCCGTTGCCTGATGCGGTCAGCCTCCTCCTTTGCGAGCATTACTGCTTCGCAGAACTCGAAAGCCACACCACTGCCACTCCTCCTCGCTCCGAACCATGGCCTCAACCAAGGCCCAGCGCGAAAGATCTCCGCCGCCGATCGCCCGCACGAGGGCACGGCGATACTCCACCCAAGCAGGGCACACCTGGACTGTGTGGTCCACCGTGTCCTCCGGGCGTTCCGCACAGTGGCGACACCCGGGCGTCACTTCCGCATGAATCGAGTGCAGGAAACTCCCGAACGAACCATGTCCGGTGAGTACCTGCGTCATGCGGAAGGTAAGGACGCCGTGAGGTCTTTCCAGCCACGCCTCAAAGAGGGGACTTACCGCCATGATTGTGGCGTGCCCAGCACTGGGTTGCGATAGTCGCTGACGCCATTTCACCGCCATGCCGTGACCTGTCGCGGCAGCGGACTTTCACCCCGGCGTTGCATCTCATGTGTGCAACGACTGTTGCCTCCAGATCCCACGGTGGTAGGCCAGCAAGAAGGCTCGCCGCTTCGCGAGAAACTGTGCGGTATCCCCGCACCATCCGTATTGCCATGACCCTCTGGCAGGCTTTCAGCATGGCCGCCGATCGTGTTTGCAGCGACGGCGCCCACACCGGCCCCCGTACAGGGCCGTGGACCGAACGATTCCCGAATAAAGCCTCCGGCAGGAGGCATCTGGACCCCCAAGGTTGGGCCGGAGCCGCTTGAGTGCAGCCCCCGTCCGGTTGAGTTTGGGAGCCAGACGTCGGAAATGATCCCCGAAATTCCACCGGCTGTCGAGGACGAGTCCCAGGTACTTCATCGTTGACCCGACTCCGATGTGAACTCCTCCTACCGTTAGTTGGGAACCTGATGGTGGCGCGTACCGAGGGCCGTGAAAGCACATAGGATTTGTGTAGCGCCACCTCGAGTCCCAACTCCTGGATCCAACCAACGACTATCGCAACCCCGCGTGTCACTAGAACAATTGGTGTAGCTATCACTATGGTACATAAATAAAGCAAACCTACCTACGACTAACATCAAGCCTCAACAGCGTTTTAAAACTATGTTTGCTTAAAAATAGTGTCATTTGAAAGTAATAAAAAAAAAACTCAAAAAACCGGTTACTTGAAAAAAAAACCGGTTATTTTAGTCAATAAAAATATGCCGAAAAACCGGTTTTTCGGGTTAACCGGTTTGCATTCCCTAGTAAGAACCCCTCTTCAGGCGAAGGTGAAGGCCTCCTCTAAAGAATTCCATTTGTCTCTATCTTGGGCTATTTGCGTCCAGCTGGGCCCAGCTATTTTTATGATTTCGTCTGCCCATCTCGAATGTGGTCTACCTTTGGGACGTTTGCCGTGTGGGCCCTTTCACTTTGTCACCCTGCTAGTCCATCTGTCATCCTCCAGCCTCGCTACATGACCTGCCCACTTCCATTTTAATTTTTTAGCGTAACTCAAACTCATCTTTGGCTTTGGTGATTTTTCTGATTTTTGTGTGACAAATTTTTTGTATTTTTTTAATATTAAGCATGCTTCGTTCCATTCCGCGCTGGCAGGTGATGATTTTGTTTTTGATTTTGGATGTATAGTAATATCTTCCAAGTTTGACACGCGTAGGTTAGGCATGGTAGGAGGCATGACGTCATAACTTTTGTTTTGATATTTATTGGCATGTTGCTTTTAAATATTTCTTGTACTAGGCAACAAACAACCTATTAGAATAAAAATAAGAATACAGGTAAAATATTGTTAAAACGTATATCCCAAACAAGTCCAGAACGTGAAGATGGCAACTAAGATTATACGTGTTATGAAACACTTATCGGAACATCAAAAGATGAGATAAAAATAAACTCTGCAAAGGGAAAACTGCATTCTTGCAGCGCCAGCTAGTGGATATCTCTGGAACTACAATAAACTGTTTGCAAGTTGCCATGATAAAATACTCTAACCATACAATTCTCTGCTTCTTTTCGTATTTTTTTATAAACATTAATTCGAAAATATTATTATATACGAGTATTAATTCAAACAAATACACTACTCATAATATTACAATTATGTTTCCCGTACTCGCTCGCGTTAGTCAGCGCGGCAACTGGAGCAGTCTCACTCAGTAATTCCACTTGTCGCCACCAGATAACGCTGCTCCCCGGCGCACATCACTGCACGAAAGTACCTGTAGATGGCGCTAAGTGTTACTGCAAGTGAGCTGTGTTAGACTTAATGAGATTTGAGTAGTCGCAGTCCTCTGGCCACAACTCTATTTATGTAGCATTCAACTTGATTCACTCTGGAATAGACAGAAAAGTCGATCAGATTATTAGGTACTGAAAAGAATCATGATGACGCTGTAGACTAAATTATATTCAATAAGCAATAGAATAATATAGAACAAATAGGTATATAGAACGATGAATGAATGATGTCCGGTGAGGACCTGCGTCATGCGGAAGGTGAGGACGCCATATTACCGCCATAATTGTGGCGTGCCCAGCACTGGGTTGTGATAGTCGCTGACGGCATTTCACCATGAGATCCCGCCGGAGCTTTGTCCGCCATGCCGTGACCTGTCGCGGCAGAGGACTTTCACCCCGGCGTTGCATCTCCACGCGCATACTGTGCATGTGTGCAAGGACTGTTGCCTCCAGATCCCACGGTTGTAGGCCAGCCAGAAGGCTGTTTCGCGGGAAATCGTGCGGTATCCCCGCACTACCCGAATTGCCATGACCCTCTGACAGGCGTTCAGAACGGCCGCTGGTCGGTTTTGCAGCGACGGCCCCCCACCTGCGCCCCGTAAAGGGCTATGGACCGAACGATCTCCGCGTAGAGCCTCCGGCAGGAGGCGTCTGGTTGCCATCCTGATATCCTGCGGTAGTGCATCCCAAAGAGAAATAACTTGGACATAAAAAGAATTGTGAATGAAGTTAGTGCGATGTGTAGGACAATGAAGTAGACGGTTATGAGATGACCGCAGACTTTTGTTGGGATTATCAAAAATGTATTGGAAGTGAGGAGCTAGATAACTAGGGGGAGAGATTAAAAATGAGAACAAGGTAGTTAGCGCTCTTTGCTCTCTGCGCTGGCGTATGGGCAACCAGTTTAAAAGCGACCGATACGCAGAGACATGATCATATTTGCGCAGATTGAAAACAAATAGAATGCAGTAGTTTAGAAGACGATCAAATTTTTTGAGGTGATCTGCATTCAGGTCATAGTAGCACACGTCGCCATAACTGATGATTGGAAAAATGAGGGTCTGCACAAGCATTGCTTTAGTGTTCGATGGTAATAGATTTTTCAAGCGATACAAAGCTCACAGCGTTCCCGTAACTCTCTGACTGACGCTGGCAACTTGAGTACGCCAATTCAGGGTACTGCCGATGCGCAAGCCTAAATTTTTTACGTCCGTGTCGAAAGGAACAACCGTGCAGTCAAAAAGAACAGTTGTAACATCCACCTTGGCGATACTTCGAGGACTGCCGACGATGATCGCCTGACACTTGTTGGGGTTAACAGCAACACCAAATTAGTAGGCCAAGTTTTAATGGCTGTCAAGACCCTATTTAATTTGCTAATAGTGTCTGACAATTCGTCGACCCTCCCCTGGAAGTACAACTGTAGGTCATCAGCATACAGATGATACGCACACTGAAGTGGGTTCATCATAGGTTTTCCGAAGCCTTTTGTGTACAGCCGGGCCCTGGTCGAGGCCATGGTCCGAAGCGAGGAGGAGTGGCAGGCGGTCGCCGACTTCTGCGAAGCAGTAATGCTCGCTAAGGAGGAGGCCGACCGCATCAGACAACGGCGCTCTCGCCGCCGCCGCCGGGATTCCGATCCCGATTTCCAGCCACCGTAGGCGCGGGCTTGCGGACAGTGAGCCATGGGTAGCTCGCTGTCCGGCCGTCCGGTAACCGTCCGGACCAAGGCCAAGTCGTCGACGGCGCGCGCTGTTCCCGCGCGCCTCAAGGAGTTGTCAGCAACAGCAGGGGCCCAGCCGGGTCGAAGCCTACTGGGGCCAGGGTTATCCGAAAGGGCGCTCGAGCCCCGGTACGAAGGCTAGAAGGAACGGGATGGGTTTTTTAGTCAGTAAGAGTCTGACACTATCTCCCGCTCCGCCCAAGAGCGGGGGTTGTCATAAGATGATTTTTCCCATCGAAAAAAAAGCCTTTTGTGTAAACTATAATTTTTTTTTACTCATGTCGTAGGCCTCATATATAACGTTCAATTTTATCTTGATGAACCACGGAAAAGCCAAAACAATCAAGATAACACCGGTTTACCAGTTCAGCAAAATTTTGTCATTGACTTTTAGAATTTTGTTAACCACATACCTAGTAAAAACTATTAGGGTGAACAAAACCGTTCTTTTACATGGTGAGAAACCAACAGCGATTAGCTAATTAAACTCACAGTTGACCACTATTTTTATTAAGAAAAAGTTGTTGCAATTCGACCGAACGTAATTAAAAATTTGGTAAAATTTTAAGTAGCTGTCACAACAAATCTGTACGTGATAGAAACAAAGTATGTTAGTGTTTTGTAATGAGGGTATAAGTAAGAATAACAATAAGGAATCTCTGTTTGACCTGAAAACTTTGTTGACCAGTATTTTCAGCAGCACGTCACTTTTCATAATTTATTCATTCCAAACTCACCTCTCTGTTTCTTGTTCATTTCTTTGCTTTTCAAACGATAACTATTTAACTAAGTATAAGTAGGTACATAAGCGTCGACATACTCCAGCACTTCATTGTTTAAGTATACAGGGGACTTTAGTTTATCTTATTGGTTTTACTACGGTTAACTTATAAACCCTATCTGTTGACTTGCGGCGTGAAGAGCGCTTAACATCGACTGCAGCTCTATTTTACTCTCAGACAGCAACACGATATCGTCGGCCAATCTCAAATGACTTAAATATTTACTGTTTATATTTAGTCAAATAATAGTTCCCATTGTAGTTGGCCAATTATGACTCGTTGTAATACAGCTATAAATGTAGTGGGAGAAATGGAATCGCCTTCTCCTCTTCTTATGGGTACTAACAGTCCTGTCGTTTTCAGTCTTATTCTACTATTATAGTTTTTGTATAAATATTGTATTACCTTCAAATATCCTGTGTCAATATTTTGCGATTCTAGAGACTCCCATATTGATTGCTGATCGAAAGTATCAAAAGCTATTCGATAATAATCAATAAATCCATGTAGAGTGGCCTTTGAACTGGCCTTTGTCTATTACCAATTCAATAGAGTGTATATGATTTACAGTAGAAAATCCTCGTCTAAATCCTGCCTGCTCTACAGGCTGTTGCTTTTCTATGGTTTCTCTGATTCTCTTTACTAGAATTGATGAGAATAGTTTATATTGAAGGCAGTAGGATTATTTTTGGTCAGAAGTTGTTTATATCATTTGGGTCTCCTTTTTTATACAATAAAATTATGTTCGGCTCGACTCAGTCTATTGTTTTGGCGTAGTCGCCGTTTTCAGCATGAGGTTAAAAAACAGTGCTAAGGGCTCACTAAATAGGAAGCTTCTAGCTTCAGGGCTTTGTTGGGTATTTTATCGGGTTCTGGGCTTTTTTTTTTTCAGATTTCAATTTCATCATTCTCTTCAATACTTCAGCCTCCTCTATCTCTACGATAGCGGACGATGTTTCTTTTAATAGAGTCAAAGCTGAAATTGGCTCTCCACTACATTCACATTCGTACAGGGTTTATAGAACTTTGTTGCAACTTGAAGTGTTTCACTTCGTTTAGGAGTTATTTGACCAAATTGACAAAAGGTATTTTTCAAAATTATTTTTTTCAAAGACTATTATAGCGACACTAATAGAACTAAAACGGTTTGTTAGAGAATAAATTGTTCTCTATTATATATTTTTAGTAGATTTTACTTACCTTAATTACTATTTCGATCATTTTTCTGTGTCTGGGTGTAATTTATATAATAATTTAGAAAAAGAATCTGAAAAAAACTATAAAATGTATGTATTTAGAAATATATAAGTAAGTTTATCGGTTGTCTAGTACTCATAACACAAGCTCTGCTTAACTTGAGACTAGACGGCGTTGTGTGATAGTTGTGGATTATTATTATTATTAAAAAAAAAGAAAATATTTTTTTTTAATTTTTTATTCATAGTTTACGAAGAGGTACAATCACAGAAAAAAAATATAATATATATCACTATGTCTAGTATTATCACTAAAGATAGCATTAATATCAGATCGGTGCAACACTTCCAAAAAAAATTAAAACTGTACATGACCATTCTGGCTAGTAAAGACTTTACATCTGTCTTTTGAATAAACGTTCTTGTAAATATATATGTCATCGTAAAATTGTAAATACCGTTAGATTATGATCTATCTCGCGAGATTGTTAACTGTCGAAAAATTTAAACCGTAACATACTGCTCAATTAATAGCATTATTTTTTTATACTTAGATCTATCGAAGTAAAACTGTTAAATCCCAACCTGTCGCGCGTTAAATTTTTAACTGTCCGAAGGCTGTCTCTGATTGGTCAGTCATACAGTAGTCGGTTCTGTATCCATAGAGTCAGTCAAATAAAATAAATGCATTTAAGGAATTGTGACATCAAGTATTTATTTATTATTTTTTAAGTAATCAATAACTCTGACGCTATAATTATGTTGACCAAAAAGTCAGATTTTGGAAAAAAAATCGCCACAATTTGTATTTTTTGTAGATTTTATTTACCTTATTTATACATTTAAAAAAAAAAATTTTGTTCATAGTCCACGAAGAGATACAATCACAGTATGAATATAATATGTAGCTGACTACGTCTAGTATTACCATAAAATTGCATAAGTATCAAATGGTAGCAACAACCCAAAAAAAAAAATCTCATGACCATCCTGGCTAGTAAGGAATTTACATTTTATTAGTTGTGAAATCATCCAATGACATCTCCCGGAAGGGTGACAAACTTTTACTGAATAAAATCTACTCCTATGTCTTTGGCTTGCATTCCAGGGCGCCGGGTTTTACTTTCAGAAGCGAACCCATGGCCCCTGTTGGCTCCTACCCTGCTGGGCCCCTACTGTTTTGCGACATCTCTTTGAAGCTCGAATAAAACACTATGGACCGTCGACGGCTCGGTTCGAACGGTTACCGGACTGAGCCCGATGACCACCTGCCATTCCTACTCGCTTCGGACCATGGCTTATACAAGAGCCTGGCGTGAGGGCGTTGCTGCGTTGTTGATCGTTGCCGCTGACCGCCCTTATGTGGACACGGCAGTGCTCTACCCAAGCGGGGTGGAGCACTCTACCATAAGCTCCACCGTGCCCTATCCTATGATCCACAAAATGGTGACGGGTGTTTCTTTCGTACAAATCAGTTGCAAAAAACTCCAGAACTTACCATCTCCGACTTGCATCATGCAGAAGGGTGATGCATGTGACATCAAGTATTTATTTTATACTTATTTAATATGTAATCAGTAATTCTGACATCATATACAAAAAAAGTATAACAAAAAAATCATACAATTTTTTTACGTTTACATTTATTATTATTTAATCGCGTGATATAGATTATAATCTAACGGTATTTACAATTTTACGATGACATATATATTTACAAAAACGTTTATTCAAAAGACAGATGTAAATTCGTTACTAGCCAGAATGGTCATGATCAGTTTTAAATTTTTTGGTAGTGTTGCACACATCTGATATTGATGCAATTTTTTGTGATAATACTAGACATAGTGATCTATATTATATATTTTTTCTGTGATTGTACTTCTTCGTAAAAAAAAAAAAAAAATACAATATTTTTATTTTTAAAAAGTAATTAAGGTAAATAAAATCTACAAAAATATATAATGTAGAATAATTTATTTTCTAACAAACCGTTTTAGTTTTATTAGTGTCGCTATAATAGTTTAAAAAAAAAAAACTAATTTTGAAAAATTTACCTTTTAGTCAATTATCTCCGTAACGAAGTGAGATAGAAGGCTAAACCCGCGTCAACAGAAACAATACATGTGACTGATATAATACCATAATTTATTTTGCCAAAACCTCGCTGGCCCTACCTCATCCTGCTACACCCTTTATAAAATAGCGCCCTCCACACGTACAGTTCGGACGGCGGGAAACAGCACGCGCCGTTCCATCCACGGAACAGTAAAAACAGTGGAAGTATAGTACAATTGACGAATGATGGCGGCCGTGAAGTTTGCGCAGAAGGCTGCGCAGTAACGTGTTTTAGGAACCAAATGACGTCGTGCGTGTGCGAGAAGAGTGTGGTATGCGCGAAAGTTCGCAAAGGCTAACTTCACGCCCGCCATCATTCGTGAATTGTACTGTAGCTTGAGAAAATGTTTGTTCCAGAACCGGTGTCGCTCTCACTCATACATTTACAATTTACTCTTACTGCAAACCCAAAAATATGATTGGCCGAAAACAAAAACAGGGTGTAGACGAAATGCAAAAAAAAATGTTATACGAAATGCAACTTTATTTTCAAAAGTCTATAAATCAAATTGACAAAAACAAGAAAGAAATACATCTCTGACTACCAAGTACCGCCACTCGTCGCTAGATGGCATTGTTCAGTATGTAATATCCAATATGAACTGTAACTACGTAAAAATAAAATTGGTATTTGAATGGCTGGTATCACTGACACTAATGCAGGTTGCTACTCAGATAAGGATACATCCTTATCTCACAATCGTAATCTTATTCGATCGAAATAATATCGATTGTATGAAAAGGCATTTAAAACAAATCATGCAAAAAAAAATTGTATGCGATAGTGTGATGTGAGTGAGTAAAAACACTTTCGTTCCACGCGCCAATCCAAACTGCAGTCCAAACTCTTGAAAATCATTCACACGCACAGTTCGGAACGTTTGTCTAGATTATTCGGCAATCCAAACCGTGAATGCATTTTTAATCGTAATTAGCATAACAGTTTGATCTGCAGTCCAAACTGTACAGATCTAACTGCGGTTTGGAACGCAGTCCAAGATGCGCGGTCCGAACTGTACGTGTGGAGGGCGCTAATATCTTCAAGAGGATAGACGTGAAAACACGTGACTTTCTACAAAATATCGGTTTATCTGCTCTGCTTTTTCTATCACTTTCAAACTGATAATACTAAAGCTGGAAAACGTTTTCTAATAAGTTGGCTATGCCTTGCAGTAATGCTATTCCTTCAGAATGTGCCTTCAATATACCATTTCTGACTCCGAATCAATTTTTGATTCGACCCGAAAAATTAAGTTGAAAATAGATTGTTAAAAAGTTTTAGTTTTTTATATTAGTAGTTTATGTGACTAGGGGATAAAGCAGTGTCTTTAAGTCGCGGGCGGCATGTTGAATTCGGAACGAAACGAAGGTTTTGATTTTAATCCCAAACGATCGTGAGGGATTTATAAAATTAATTCCCGAGCATTGCGAAAATTATGCTTGTGTCTTCAAAATATCGGCATATGCGACATTCACCAACCTGCACTGAGCCAGCGCTTAAGACTTTTTGGTCGCGATAAAAGTATCCTTTAAAAGTTATCAGCGCTTTATATTTAATTAGTTCTGTTAGACGACATAATGCTAATGTAGCGCTGCAGCGGATTTTCGTTTTAACTTTTTAATATTTTGACAAATAGTTTCCATGAAAGGGCTTGTCTATCACTAGAATATAAGTCAATGGATGCACGTATGTACATTTTAATTCACAATGTTGACGATTTTTGGTGTTCCAAATTGAAATCTCATTATTCCCTAGGGATCGGCCATGCTGCATTATCTCCCTAGGCATATAATGACTTGCTTTAAGTAAGGATTGTATGACGTATAAAACGACATTATCGAGCGGGTAGTGTAAATGTAATAATATAATTATGGCGAGGGAGAGGTTGAACAATAAGGTTTTAACTACATTATAGCACTTGTGTGTAATGGTAATCAAAATGTCACAGTTTGGTAACAAGGGCCATTGTGTACCTAAGTGCAGTGCATTATGAGTCACTTTCTGAGCAAGTGTATTGAAGAAATAGTTTTTTGTTATACAAGAATGCAAAGTTACTTTTTAACCGCGTGCTCTATTTTGATGACCGAGCAAGCGAAGGATTGTAAAATTGAATTGATCTGAATTGATCAAAAATTAGAATCCTAAGCGCTAGCGAGAGAATCAAAAGAGCACGAGGTGAAAAATCTTTGCACTCGAGTGCAACACGTAACTCTTCATCCCACCTCAGCGAGGAATTTACTAAATGCAAAAAAAGTACATCAAGGAGGTTCTGAGTCTGAGTTTTTAACAAATTAAAAAAAAATTCCATGACTTTGGTACCATGGAGGTAGAAGTGGTGGTTTTATTATGTTTTGAGTTCATAAACATAGGGCACGTGATGTTCTAAACTCAATTTAATCCTTCTAGAGAATAAAAACAGCTTTTGCTCTCAGATATCGAAGAGCAAAAATACTCTTTCCGAGATGGGGGGATGAGAAATAAATTATATTCCACTTTACTTATGGTAAGTAGGTACCCATCTATTTGTGCTTATGGCCTCCATGTTTAGCTTATTATTTTATATTATACACCTACTGAAAAAAAAACTAGTAAAACTAGTACTAGTAGGTAGTGAATGAGCGCAGCATAAAGGTCTTGTTCAAAAACTAGAGGTAATGATGTGTACAGTGTACAGATAACAATGTACTAATTAGCACGCCCGCGAGCGAAGTAATAAAGTGCGGCTGCTATCAGCTCTCCTAGTTGTCAATAAGTTATGTGCGGGTCGCGCGGGGGGGAGGGGGGACGCAATCAACGGACGACATTCATTAGCAGGCGCGACGGACGGACGGACGGCGGCCGACGGCAGCGCAACCACAATTGATATATTACACTCATACACGTATCGGTTAAATTGTCCGATCGATAAGTGGGCGTGAGACGCGGCCGGGCGCGCTCCGCTTGCGACTTCACGCCGCTGCGGAAATCTCGACCTTATCTCCTGCCGTCACAAACAGAAATTCTGGAGCCGAGAATTGAGTTTGGTCGTTCCGGATGAAGCTCTACCGGTACAATCAAAATTGTAAAATGTGATAATGTCATAAATGGTAACTGGGAAATGGTCTCTATTTATTAGTGAGTAGGGCTGCATCCCGACTGGCGGCCGGCGCGGAGTTGGTCGGGCGGCGGCGGCGGGCGCGGCGCTCGGGGCTAATGTGTAACCGTTGTCGCGCGCTCGCCGCACTAATGCGGCCGGCGCCGGCGCCGACTCACACAAAATCTACAACATTCCTGCGTTTAGGTCGCGAGCCTTTATTCCTTTTTTATCGGATCATGAAATAATAGAATAGGTACAAAGCAGCCGCCACGCGGGGCCCGTCCCCGCGCGCCCCGCTCCCCCTCCGCTCCGCATCTTATCAATACACTTCAAGTTATAATGCAGCTAGCTATGTTATGGTGGTACTTGTTAGTTTTATTTATTGAAATGCTGTGGATTTCGATCAATTCTGTTTTGTAGACACATGCTAATGTTATAGCGTTAGACTTCGGGAGTGAACCGATGTTATATTACAATGTTTGCGCCACACGCTACACTGGTGTATTTGTAAGGAGTATTAATTGCACAATTGCAATATGCTCTAGGAGCTGTTCACAAACGAAATCTTACTAGTGATACTGATAATGAACTTTCCTTTAGCTTGAAAGATGCGAATACCTGATGCGAGGACCCTGTCATCGTTTTCTTTTAATAACATGACAGTAATGAATTTCTGCTGTGGCTGAAATGTCAATCAGATGCAAATAGTTTTAAGAGATCCGAGATAAAAGTTTAAACATTGTTTTAATCTTACCAACTAAATACCAAAGCGAATTTAAAAATACTGAACGCCAAGTAAATAATAAATCAATTCAGATTCAAACCATTTTCTGGTATTTTACAGCAGCAAGTGTCAGAAAATACTCTCAAAACGTGAATATGATATCGCTGGCCTGCCATGCGAGGCGCTGGCGCTAATGATGAACAATGAACTGGAACAAATAACAAATAAAACATGAAATAGTACACACTTCAGATAGCTGCTAGGCTGAAAGAATATAAACGTGCAAGCAAACTTGTAGACCTGTGTCCTGTGCTATACACGGAACTTGTGGACCTGTGTCCTGTGCTATACACGGAACTTGTGGACCTGTGTGCTGTGCTATACACGGAACTCGTGGACCTGTGTGCTGTGCTATACACGGAACTTGTGGACCTGTGTCCTGTGCTATACACGGAACTTGTGGACCTGTGTGCTGTGCTATACACGGAATTCGTGGACCTGTGTGCTGTGCTATACACGGAACTTGTGGACCTGTGTCCTGTGCTATACACGGAACTTGTGGACCTGTGTGCTGTGCTATACACGGAACTTGTGGACCTGTGTGCTGTGCTATACACGGAACTCGTGGACCTGTGTGCTGTGCTATACACGGAACTTGTGGACCTGTGTCCTGTGCTATACACGGAACTCGTGGACCTGTGTGCTGTGCTATACACGGAACTTGTGGACCTGTGTCCTGTGCTATACACGGAACTCGTGGACCTGTGTCCTGTGCTATACACGGAACTTCAACATAACTGTCTAAATGTCCTCACCGGGCATGGTAAGTTCGCGAGGTTCCTGCACTGGTTTCGTGCGGAAGAAGCGCCAGGTTGTCACCATTGTGTTGACCGCCCGATGGACGCAGTGGAGCATACGGTCGAGATGTGCCAAGCTTGGGCATAGCACCGCAGTGTCGAAGCAGTAAAGCTAGCAAAGTAGGCTGCCTCACGCGCGAGGGGACGGCCCTTAAGCCGATTTTCAGCCACCGTAAGCGCGCATAACCGTTCGGATCGACGCCTACTGGGGCCATGGGTGTTGCGAAAGAGAACCCTGGAATGAAAGCATAGAAACGAGCGAGTTTTAGTCAGTAAAAGTCTGACACAAATCCCGTCCTTGGGCGGAGCGGGAGGGCCGCTCCACCCAAGGACGGCAGATGTCATCAGGTATTTTCCCACCTTTAAAGCATCGCTGCTCACCCTGCAAGTAACACAAGCGTGATGTTAAGTGTAGATATAATATTATAAACGGGTAATGGCTGGTAGTAACTGTTTCGATCACGATATGAATCTTGACAGTTATTTAATTTACAGTAAGTGTATTGTGTCCAGCTATCGTGTATTCATATCATTGAGTAATTATATCAAACTGAAAGGTTACTCTACTTAGTTTAAACTAGTTCGTATGCCATGAGGCGGTGCCCACTGACCGTTAGTTACTGGTATAAGAACCGGCCTTCGCCTTCCTAGAGGTAAGTGGTCACAGTCGGTGGTCACCGACGTGTCACTTACTGGTAGGCACCTATACATGAAGTATCGCCGGTTTTTGATATATCTACCTGAAATAAAAACGTGTGTAATACCACTTTGGTGTTTACTTTAAAGATGGCATCACTGCTTACCATCAGGTGGGATCGCAATCAAGCACTGGTTTATCAGTTTATCTACACTAATTCAATAAAGAGGTAAAGTTTGTTTTTCTTTTTCGTTTGTAGGATTTAACCTCTGAAAGTACTGGTCCGATCGCGAAAATTGTTTCACTCATAGAAAGCTGCTTTACTTCTAAGTGACATAGGCTATAATTTTATGTACACAGGCGAAGCTGCGGACAAAAGCTAGTACCAAATAAAAAAAAACAATTTTGTTCGTAGATTCGGCTCAGTTCAGAAGGAAGCTCGGCATCCGTAGAGAATTAAAAAGGTCTTTACCCCACAGGGCATGAGTTTCGATTAGTTTGAAAGAGACTTGTTGTTCATCAAGCACCGTCTACGATCCTACATCCACATTACGGGTCTTACGATCATATCAATCAATGGCTGTCATCAAGTGAGTACGTGATCATCCATTTTACATATAAAGATTCCTCCACGCCTCAAAAAGTACATAATATTGGTGGTCTTAGCTGTCATTTATAGATCTTTATTATAATAATATTCCACAACTGTCACACAACGCCGTCTAGTCCCAAGCTAAGCAGAGCTTGTGTTATGAGTACTAGACAACTGATAAACATACTTATATATTTCTAAATACATACCTACATATTATAGATTAATTACACCCAGACACAGAACAAATGATCATGCTCATCACACAAACATTTGTCCTGGGTGGGATTCGAAACCACGACCTCTGGCATAGCAGTCAGGGCCACTAACCACTAGGCCAACAGACCAGTCTCTCTTTGACATTTGTTACCTCCGAAAGCCAGTTCAACATGGTCGATTGATGGGTATCCATCGGTAGGAGTGGTTTTCAGACGTTCGGTCTCCTGAATACCTCTAACGAATGGTCGGGATGTAAAAATGATAAGCCGGATCAACAACTGATCTACTTTAATATATGCCCATCAGTTCCTGGAGCAACCTCAGCAAGCGATAAATTGTAAATAGTATATAAATACAATTTAAACACGTTATTAAAGTGTTTCGTTTGGTACCTATAACGTGTGATTGCGTCTTTTCTTTTTGTTCTGTTCTTGTTTTTCCAGTTGCTTTGTTTATTTCAGTATCCTGAAAATCTTGTTGCATACTTTTTCAGTGTTGTTTTTTTTGTCGTAGTCAGGTTTGATTTTTTTATTTTATATCACAGAATAAACGAATCGCAAATGTTATGAACGCCCTTATATATTATATGCTTCGCTATTTTTGAATGTACATATTGTAATTAAGCAGTACTCAATTAATTAATAAAGTGATGAAGATTGACTGGAGCGCCTTTCAATCGCGTACCTCTGAGCGCAAGCAGAGCAGAGTACGAAGAAGCAGTTGTCTGGTTATGACGAGATTTTCATTTAAAACGTGCAAAATAAAAACATTACTAGATATTTCAATTCGCCAAAATGAAGATGATACGTGTGAGAGTCGTACCAGGCGGCGGTCGCTCTAGCGACACGCGGGGTTGCGATAGTCGTTGATAGGATCCAGGAGTTGGGACTCGAGGTGGCGCTGCACAAGTCCGAGGCGATGTGCTTTCACGGTCGCCGCTCTCGGAACGCGCCGCCAATGAGTTCCCAACTAACGGTAGGAGGAGTTCACATCGGTGTCGGGTCGACGATGAAGTACCTGGGACTCGTCCTCGACAGCCGGTGGAATTTCGTGGAGCATTTCCGACGTCTGGCTCCCAAACTGAACCGGACTGGGGCTGCGCTCAAGCGGCTCCTGCCCAACCTTGGGGGTCCAGATGCCTCCTGCCGGAGGCTCTACGCGGGGATCGTTCGGTCCATGGCCCTCTACGGGGCGCCGGTGTGGGCGCCGTTGCTGAAAAAGCAACCGGCGGCCATACTTAACGCCTGCCAGAGGGTCATGGCAATTCGGATGGTGCGGGGATACCGCACGATTTCCCGCGAAGCGGCGAGCCTTCTGGCTGGCCTACCACCGTGGGATCTGGAGGCAACAGTCCTTGCACACATGCACGACATGCGCGTGGAGATGCAACGCCGGGGTGAAAGTCCTCTGCCGCGACAGGTCGCGGCATGGCGGACAGAGCTCCGGCGGGATCTCATGGTGGAATGGCGTCAGCGACTATCGCAACCCAGTGCTGGGCACGCCACAATTATGGCGATAAGTCCCCTCTTTGAGGCGTGGCTGGAAAGACCTCACGGCGTCCTTACCTTCCGCATGACACAGGTCCTCACCGGAAATGGCAAGTTCGGGAGGTTCCTGTTCCGAATTAAAGCGGAAGTGACGCCCGGGTGTCGCCACTGTGCGGAACACCCGGAGGACACGGTGGAGCACACAATCGCGGTGTGCCCTGCTTGGGTGGAGCATCGCCGTGCCCTCGTGGGGGTGATCGGCGGCGGAGACCTCTCGCGCCGGGCCTTGGTCGAGGCCATGGTCCGGAGCGAGGAGGAGTGGCAGGCGGTCGCCGACTTCTGCGAAGCAGTAATGCTCGCTAAGGAGGAGGCCGACCGCATCAGGCAACGGCGCTCTCGCCGCCGCCGGGATTCCGATCCCGATTTCCAGCCACCGTAGGCGCGGGCTTGCGGACAGTGTGCAATGGGTAGCTCGCTGTCCGGCCGTCCGGTAACTGTCCGGACCAAGCCCAAGTCGTCGACGGCGCGCGCTGTTCCCGCGCGCCTCAAGGAGTTGTCAGCAACAGCAGGGACCCAGCCGGGTCGAAGCCTACTGGGGCCAGGGTTATCCGAAAGGGCGCTCGAGCCCCGGTATGAAGGCTTGAAGGAACGGGATGGGTTTTTTAGTCAGTAAGAGTCTGACACTATCTCCCGCTCCGCCCAAGAGCGGGGGTTGTCATAAGATGATTTTTCCCATCGAAAAAAAAAAAAAAAAAAAAAAGATGATACGTGTAATGTGTGAATTAGATAGTTTTGCATTTTCAATAACAAGGATATCATTTAGACCTGCTACTACTTCGAGGTAGATGACCAAAGTATTAATTTACAACGATCACAATATTTAATATGTAGTGTCCAGCTACCAATACTGAACCTTTAGTAGCCCCTATGTGTAGGTAGGTCCTAGTTCTTATACAAACGTTTTGTTTCAATCTCTAGCGTCATTACAACTAATTTACTAAACACCATAAGTTAGTACCATAAGTCCATAGGACCTAGAACTAGTAAACTAGTTCAACCTTACCGTTTCATTATTTGTTGAATTAGGGTTAGATACTGTAAGTACGTAACGTGCTGGAGATAAACACAGTTCCCTTGATACCGTTCGAGACATGTTTATGCAAAGCCACGCTCAGCACCGATAAGTGCAGCTCTACTGAAACTATTCTGTTCATGTCATGTTATTCAATTTCACAACATCTTATTTCCCACTAGCTGTCCCTAGCGGTTTCAGCCGCGTCTTTGATTACTGTTCCGCTCCTGTTGATTATAACGTGATGTTATTTCGCCGTTCTCAATAAATAAAATAAATGCGCTACCAACACTAAAATTTTCTAGTTTTTATTTGAACCAGTAGTTCTGAAATTAATGTGACAATAACCAATCAAACCATTGTTTCAGCGTTATCGTCTATACATATACTCGTAAATAAAATTGGAGTATCCAGTGCCTGTTTGTAATATTGCAATAATCCGCTTTTTACTACATGCATATGAATATATACGGTACACCAAAACAACATTTATTACAATTTTTGTCTGTCTGTCTGTTTGTTCCGGCTAATCTCTGAAATGGCTGGACCGATTTTGACAGGACTTTTTTGGCAGGTAGCTGATGTAATAAAGAGTAACTTGGGTTACATTAATTTTAGAAAAAATAAATTCTAAATCCTGTAGTCACAACTAGTAAGAAATAAGTAAAGATTAACTAATATGTGTTATTACTTTCATTTTTATGATGTTCTTCCATTTATTCCTGTCTCTGTCGATGTAATGGTTATTGGTTCAATAAGTGTTTATTTTTTAAATAACACGATTATGGAGGTTTTAGCTTAATTTGCAACACTACTGACACGTGACTGCAACAACACAAACATCAGAGTCAACAAGCATTCACGGGATGTACTTAGAAGTTAAATAAATTGCAGAAGTTTACATCGGCAAAGGTTCACTCTTACAACAGCATAGCGCCTAAATGGCGTTTGAATTGCTATTGTATCACTTCTGAACGCTGCAAATGATCACACGAATGAATGAATGATCATGTTTTACACGTCAATTTTATTTTACTTTTTAAAAGTAAATGAATTCAAATTATGTGGGACCATCATCATCATCTCAGTCGAAAAATGTCCACTGCTGTACATAAGCCTCCCCCAAGTGTCGCCATAACCAACGATCCGGTGTGTTTCGCATTCATCGCATTCTCGCGACCCTTACTAGGTCATCGGTCCACTTTTTGGGAGGCCTTCTAACGCTGCATCTCCTGATAGCTGGTCGCCATTCTAAAACCTTTCCGTCCCATTGACTATCTGTTCTCTGAATCTCAGTGTGCAATGCCCAGTCCACTGCCCCTTAAGTTTGGCGAATCTTTGGCTGATACCAGTAAGCTTAGTTCTTTTGCGGATATCTTAATTTCTGACGCGAGCACGAAAGGAAACTCCGAACATAACCCTTTCCATTGCGCTTTGGGTGAGAAGGCCAATTGGTGAGGCCCATTGTGAGCGATCACGTTTCAGAGCCATATTTATGTACACGCGCCGGTCATAGCCTTTCTCTTGAGACACAGGGGTTTGTTTGGTCGAGAAGCACCAGATACCACGCACTTTCCCGAACGCTGCCAAGCCGAGTCGGATGATCGTGTGGACGATTGTGAGTTGTTCCAAACTGTACAAGTTCCCAACAGCGATAACATATGGTTAGTCTCAGATTCAAATCCAAAAAATGGCCACAGCATAGTCAGCGTGCCAATGGAATTATATGGTGGCCACCACCAATCTATAATACAGAGAGAAGGATACTTAAAATACTCCACTGTACAAGGCACAATACTTACACTCGGAAAACTGATGTGTCCCCGCGTCCGCCGCAACCTCGGCTGACACCCGCTGTCGTGTGGGAATTGCAGCAAGTAAAAGCAAAGTCGCATCGCGATATGAGATATTCTATCATAGATCAAAAAGTGGCTAAGACAAAGAATAAGATCGTCACAAATGAAATTATAATATAATAATATTCCACAACTATCACACAACGTCGTCTAGCCCAAGCTAAGCAGAGTTCGTATTATGAGTAGTAGACAACTGATATACATACTTATAGATTTCTAATCTAATTCTAATTTTAATGATCGTGCTCGACACACAAACTAATGTCCTGGGTGGGAATCGAACCAACGACCTCCGGCATAGCCACTGACCAATAGACCAACAGGCCAGTCAAGCCATCAATCAGTATAGTCCCTTGAACCATCTGACCGAAATTATGTGGACGCAACTGTCTCACTCGCCTAGGCGGCGGTACGCAAATCTGTGCATTTATTTGCGGCCAGCAGCGCCCGGAAAGCGCTGTAAATGCATTTTCTCTGCGAGATATTGATTGATTTACATATGCAATGTTCACTTTGAAGAATATTTAACCACCAATTTTTATGTGTAAAAATGTTTCTAAATTGGATCTTTAGAAACATTTTTACACATAAAGCCGTTTCGAAGGAGTAGGGAAAAGTTGCGAAATTGCTAAATATTTCTTTTATGTAGCCAAAAGTATTACCTAACAGCACGAAAAAAAAAAAAAACAAATGTTTCTAAAGGTCCAAGCAGTTTTGAAGTAGGGAAAAGTTACGAAAAGTTGGGAAATTGCTAAATATATTTTTTTGACAAAAGTATTAATTGTACGAAGAAATCAAATGTTGATAATGTTGTTCATGAATCTTTAATAATAATTAATTAAAATATTCATCTTTTTACTAAGATAAGTGACAGGCACAATTTTAATACTAGGAATAGGAACAAATTAGATCAACCTCGATTCAGATTGGCTAAAGTACGTAGCTCTTTAGCTCTTCTCTACAACTAAATGAGTCCAAATTTAAAACATGCATTAAACGCACACTATGTAGACAAGCATATTATAAACTGGAAGATTATCTCCTTGACAAAAATGCTTGGCTAAATGCTGGTCCTGCTCCACAACTACAGCCACTTTTACCTTCAAAATAGTTTTTTTTTTTATAAATATATAAATATATTTCTAAATATTGCAAGAGATACTATTCCCCTTTTTGTATTTTTTGCTTCCGAAATGTATTTTTTATTTATTGGTTTATTTCAATAGAGCTTATGATAATTTATTACTTTTTTTAATTGGAAACTAAATAGCATTGTATAATGTAGAAGCACTTTCTTCTTTTTTTTTCAAGTTTTAGTTAATGTGAAGCACCATGGAGCATCTTTATTAGGTTACAACTTGTTTAACATTACAAGCATGGCAGTTGAGAGTTTGTCATGCTCACCCAAATGTCTTGCTGGTGGTGGCACGTGTTATTGGGTCATTCGGTTCCCTTTAAAATGGTTGAGCTGAGTGGGGCTGATGCGCGTGTCATGCCCGTGAACGGGTGCCATCGGTTGAGACTGGTCATCTCTTGGCTGCCAGTGGCTTAATTCGGTTTCTATTTTTAATTACATTTAATAAAAAGAATAATAAACTATTATTATTACGTATCTACCAACATTGTGCTCACATATTAGAAGCGACAAGAAATATGTAACCAAGATCTATGTAACTCAATATTTTTTAAAAAGAGTGTCCATGGAGTTTCTTGCACGTTCTTCTCCATAGAGACCTACGTTTTGGAACGTGCAATTTAGCTTCACTTTTCTTGGACTGACCGACATTTGACTATTCAAAAGTGCCTGCAAATGGTCTATTTGAAATAAATGATTTTGAATTTGAATTTAATAAACATATATTTTTTTCAAACCTATTAACCTGGCCGTTACAGAGGAGTAGGCTACAGAAAGTCACTGTTTTATGGTACTTTTCGGGCGCTTGGCCTTAAGGCGTATAGTCCCTTGAACCATCTGACCGGCCGACCATCTGAAAAGTTGCGAAATTATTAAATATTTTTTTTTGACAAAAGTATTAATTGCATGAAAAAATCAAATTTTGATATTATTTTTCATGAATCTATATTAAACTTATATTTTGAATTATTCAAATAAAAACGCAATATTGAATTATTCAATCAAAAATACTTCAAACGAAAACTAACTATTTCTTTCATTGAAAGTTTCGTAGAACTCTGCAAATAACTACACTAAATTATGCTTCTTAAAATAGCTTGTATTTTTATGTTCTTTCGATGATTTTTTTTTTATAGATAGGAAATACAGACTCTGGCAGAAAATTCTACTCTAATAAATATGTTCCCAAAACATTTTTATAGCATAGCATTATCGGTCTTATATGTTCCCACTGTTGGGACTCAGGCCTCCTCTGTAAGAGAGGGAATGGGCATGGTAATCCATCACGCGAGCCCAGTGTGTGTTGGTATAACACTTTGTATGTGTGGGTAGAACGTCCACCACCTCTAAAACATACCTTCTTAATATATGTACGTGTACGTATATAATGTTTGTTAAAAATAGTTGTATGAAATTCATACAACTTAGATGGCAACAATATTGAAACGCCAGGCGCCACGCGATGGCCAAATCAGGCGACTAAAAGATGTTATCAGTCGCTGATAAGATCGGAGTTCGATAGCGACTGCCCTTAATGTGTTGCGGAAGTGCGGCGCTCCTTCCTCGGGAGACTCCGGACTCGAAAGAGATAATTAATAGAAATCGTCCTAGAGATAAAGTAATTTACGTGTCCCTGAATAACCGACGTGGACACATAACTGACGTGGACACATTAGTTGCGTCACAACCCCAATCGCTGTCACTCCAAACTTAGCAACACATTTCACAACACTTACGACTTATTTTTATCAAAAGCCACTGTTTTATATTTTTTTCATTATATAGTTAACTGTTATTTTCTTATTTTAAAAATTACTAGACTTTCTTCGTTCAACGAATCAATATAATATTTATTGGCTATTTTATGAGATTTGGGATATTTTATAAGATTTTCTTGATTATCGCTGAATGTGGCTCACTGCGCGAGTGTGGCTCTCAAGAGTATTCAGCGACCGACCGCTAGCACTGACATGCTGTACATAGGTAAGGATATGTTTCTAGGTATCAATACCTAGGCCTACCTAGTAATAGGTAGGTAGGGTACGATTTATGCAGGGGAAAAAAAATGCATGTAAGAAGAAAAAAAACAGGCAAGTTTGCTTGTAGACTCAAGCACTCGTGAACTGAGGGTTCCGGACCAAATTACCTATGAACACAGTTCAATTCCCGAATTGAGTTACGAAGAATTCTCGGAATTGCAAATTCACAGTTTTTGGATTTTTTGCTATATTGGTGCTATGAGACATTGCTTCACGCCAAATTTCAGGATTCTAGGTTAACGGGAAGCATCCTAAAATAAACCCTAAGAATATTTATTCTCAGAAAGTGTCGAAATATATGTTTTTTGCGATATAAATGGCAGTATCTTTTTTTCATAAACTTTGAAGTTTAATTTGGTCACAGTTTCAAGGGACTGCAGACCGAAGTATATGGTTTTAATTTCAACACGATAACTTTACGCGTTCCCAAGATAAAGGGTCTTGATAGACAGGCAAACAGGCGGACAACAAAGTAAGGGTTCCGTATTATCATTTTGAGGTACGGAACCCTAAAAACGGCTGTTCAGCATGTATTGATTTTTGACAAAAAAGGAACAGCTGATTTTTATTCTAAACTTACATTTTGCACAAATCATATCTCTGATTGAAACCTAAAACTAGGAAAAAAGATTGACGGTGATAAAAAAACAGGTTGTACCTATGTACTAACAATGGGCACGCCACAATCGCTGCAGTAAGTCAGTAATAGTGGCTAGAGATGCGCCATGGCGTCCTCCCCTTCCACCTGTCACAGTTCCTCAACAGACATGGCCAGTTCAAGAGGTTTTTGATTCGGATTCAGGCAAAAGAAATGCCCGGATGTCACCACTGTGCGTACCGCCCGAGGGACACGGAGGAGCATACGGTAGAGCACCGCTTGACTAGAGCAGCCACCTTGATCTCTTAGAGCCGGCGACCTCTTGCACCCGGCCCTTGTGCAGACCATCTGTACCCAAGTCTTTTTGTAATAGGAGTGGTAGGACATCGCTTTGTAGTATCGTGTTCCGTGGGATGCGCGGCTGGCTGCACCTCCCGGGCTGCTGGAGCCTTCGCCTACGACAAACTTAAATATGTTTGCGCCATAAGGATACTGAACATTATTGCTACTGACCTAGACATATTTCACTGTAGCCTGCCGAGGTTCACTGAAGCAGACTAAAGTGCATTGAAAATGTAAACGCAGTACAACAACACAACACAACAGTATATTTGTTGTTTTTTGATTTAATAGTCAATGTACATATATTACTTGGTTATTTCTTTATATACATTGAATGCAGATGTGTAGTTGGTCATAGCATGGCATTGGCGTTAATTGCTGTAGTGGTATTATTTACGTAATTTTAAATAAATAATTGCATAAATGAATTTATGAAACAATTTTAAAAATTATAAATGAAATGTTATTATTTATGTTATCAGTAATAAAAGCTATTTGAATATGTTTTTAAAATGTGCCAGATATTATCAATCTGTAATGACGTCACATCGCCCGGCCACTTCCCACGCAGATTACCCGCACAGTTAGTTACTGCGAACTCACTCAATAGCCGGAATAGCTTCAATTGTTCTCTATTGTGCACTAATGACTGCTTTATCTCAACAGGATTGCTTCTTTACTAGTGAAGCACTTTCCAGCGACCGCCAGGCGGCTGCAGCTCACGAGCGTACGATGGGGATGTGAGAACAAATATTAGAGCCATTAATCATGCGCCGCGTGACAGCTACGTAGCGCTACGCGACGCTACGAGGTGCTACGAAATGCTACGCGACCCGCGGCGTTGACATTATGAGTTTCACGGAAAACTTCTATTTAGTTCGTTAGACTTTTCAGGAACTTTTCAAGTAGGTAAGCTTTTTTTTATAGTCGTAAATGAATTTAATAGTATTTTTCATTCACTGCAAAAAGTTGAACTGGTTGTTAATAATGCCACAAAATTAAACGTTTTACAAAAGTCTTATCAATTTGGAAGCAGTGGCACAGTTAGTGGGTACTGAACGAGGTGTGTGGGGCACCACATGTGGGTTGTCGCTCAGGACAAATATTTATAAGACTCAGGTACTAACAGATATATGTTTTTGGACTGGCTGCTTGTGTGAGAGGTTCGAGAAATAACCAAAGATTTAGAAGAAATTCTTAATCATTAGAAAAATACTCACGACCCCATAATCAGTGAGGAGCCACCACTCTCATTATGTTTTGTTTTTAGGAGTTTAAGGAAACCGATAGTGCCGCAGTGAGTACAATGGATGTAAGGAGTAGTAATGAGTGATGTATTGTGTGTAATGAGTTGCGTATTGTGTGCGAGTATTGTGGGCCTTTGTGTGGCGGCCGCGGCGGCGCTGATAGCGGCGGCCGCGCCGACCTGTCGCCCCGTGGGAACTAAACTCACTGTAGAAATACTTTCTGCTGTAATGTGTTCTTATTATCCTACATATCTCTAAGACAAGTTGTTATGTAGTTTACATCTGTCATTTAAAAAAGTGACCAAGGTGTTCTTGTAGGTTCTTCTTCAGCAGATCTTGATTTTGGAACGAACTTCTCCATGGCCTTAACTTTATGATAAACAGATCGTGACTAAAGTCATGTAGTGCTAAAGTACCTCCGTGGTTATTATCAATTTAACTAAATGAGATTGAGTTCGTTCAAAATCATAATAGTTCTAAGTAACTATTTGTCTTACGTTAAATTATGTTTAATTGTTGGTATGATTTTTGAATTTATTATCTACCGTTTAACATAGAACAGAATTTTTTTGGTTAGGCAAGTACTTCAGCTACAGGTCAAATAGCTAACATTGTGTGCATCTGAGAGAATAATAATAATTTTAAAGAACAATTCCCTTCACAAGTACCTACTCTCTCCGTAGTTTGGACAGGACCTCTTAGTGTGTCGATTCCTACTTAACACCCACCTGGCAAGTTTCCCTGATTTCCATACTCTTTCCATTGCTCTGTTGACCCATTCGAGCCACAGCTGACTACTTTGTCCACCACACACACAAACAAACCTACTGGTATTCACACATCTACTTGATTGACTCTCACATTACCAATATTCAATTATCTTTTTTTTATTGTTGATAGGTCCGCGCTTGACCGCTATCTCACCTGATGGAAAGCGACGATGCGGTCGACGATGGAACGCGCTTACCTAGAAGAAACCTATTCACTCTCGACTTAAAGATTCCCGGGTTGTAGCTATCAGGAAACAGACTCCGGCAAGGAATTCCACTCCCTAGGCGCACGCACAATGAATGTCATCTTTAACATAGATATCGGAGAGGCATTTCCTTTTGAAATATTCCTAAATTTTATAATAAAGATTTCATGTTGATTGAGATGTAGATTAGGTTAAGCGTGAAAGTTGATTTGTAAACATATGTAGAAATTTTAGCAACCGTAATTTCTCCCGCTCTGGGTTGAGAAGAAAAGGAAGTGTCAGGCTTGTGTTGACTAAAACCACACCCGTGTCCTTCCAGTTGCCTTTTGCGTTCTAGAACTACGGGTTTGTTTTCCAGAAATTCCCCGCGTTCCTAACTAGCGGGCATTGGCCCGACTGGGCTCGGGCCGGTTTTAAGTACCGGACGGTTGGACGGCGAGCTACCCATTGCTCGATGTTCGCCAGCCCACGTCACGCGTTCGAGTTCGGAATCTTGGCGGCTGGGGTGTAAAGACGTTCGTTCTCTCACTCGTGCGGCCTCCTCCTTCACTAGTTACTCGAAGAAGAAGGCACCCGCCCGTCATTCCTTCTCGCACAGAACCATGGCCTGTACTAGGGCTCGGCACGAGAGGTCGCTGCTGCCGATTGCCTCTGCGAAGACACGGCGTTACTTCGCCCAAGCGAAGCACACCTCCACCGCATGCTCCACCGTGTGCTCCGGAAGGTTCACACAATGGTGACACTCGGGCGTATCTTTCACCTAAATCCGACGCAGGAATCTCCCAAACTTGCCATGTCCGGTGAGGACCTGCGTCACGCGGAAGGTGAGGACGCTGTGTTGCCGTGTTATGGAATTGATGACACAAAGTAATACGCCTGATGTTTATATTAATCTATCAACAAATAACAACTAGACAACACTCCAGCTTCCTACTGAACAAATAACTGATTTCGTATAGATAGTGTGGCTTCCCATAAAGTGGCCGATGACTTGGTGAGAGTCGCGGGACTCCGTTGTATACGAGACGCACAGGACTGGTTGTTATGGCGGGACTTGGTGAAGGCCTATGCCTTCTTCCCTCGCCAGTCGACGTCTTTCGCCTGAAATTATGATGATGAGTGCCGCGCCCTGGCCAGGCACCGCTCCAGAGAGTAGTCGCAAGTGCAGCAGTATCACTCTTCTGTTAACATCCGCTGATCAAGTGGCGCTACTGCCGCCTGTTAATTAGTGCAGGTGAGCCCCGGAGGGCCCCAGACGGGTGTGGGGGGCACGAGGGGGGCAGTACACTCGCACGATTGATTACAACGCGCGAGTATAAACAAAAACGCAGCACTAATTCCATTAGGCCCCGAAAACTAACCCCTCTATAAATCTCCGCGCAGCGCCCATTACTCGCGATAGCGGCCGCCCACTGCACCCCCCTCCGCCTTCCCCACCCGGGCCCCACGCCCCACGACGCGTCACGTGCGGCTACACCATAGCGCTGCAATTTATGGAAAAGCGCATTTCCTCTCTTGACTGGCCCCGCCCCCCGGGCGCACAGGGGCGGGGGCGAGACGGGCGGGGGCACGCCGGGGCGGGGGCGCGCCGCCTCCGCGCCAGTGGGCGCGCGCTCGCCGGCTGGACTACACGCGTCGACGCACTCGTGCTATCGGTCAGTGATCACCTGTGTTCATCATCGTGCCAGTGACAGTGATACTTGCAGCTGCCGTCAGACTCTGACAACACATCATAAGTGCCTGCAGCAGTTCACAGCCCCGGCCTGCAGACTAGCACAAGTAAGTCCTCATTTTGTTACCCGAAGACATCGGGTGCTGAACTGCCAAGTTCGGTGAGAAGCTTTCTGTAACCGTCATCAAAACAACTGAAGTTTTCGAAGGTTTTCAGAGAGCTTTTTCAGATAGAGCAGGAAACCTTAATTCCGACGGATTTATTGGCACCTTGTTATAGTTGATCTCTTATCTCTTCAAAGTTATGAAACCTAAATAAGACTTAGTTATGAAAATAAAACTGTGTTATACGTTCACGCTATTGAAGAACCTCAGAATTTTGTGTCGTAAAGAAAATGTCTTTCGAACTAAAGGTAGCAGCCATATACGCTAGGGTGTACCTGACAGGAACTAACCTAGGTACAGGTAAACCGGAGCGTGTATGTTGAACAACTGTGCAGGTTTCCATAGAAGCTTCCCTGATAAATATTATATAACTGTGCAGGTAAACCTGTCAGGTATAGGTACCCTGGCTAGCGTGTATGGCTACCTTACAAAATATCAACGTCGCTGGCCATACGGAGAGTTAAATAGTTATAAACAAAACATAAATCTGCGACCTCACACTGACTACCAACCGACGCGTCAGGTTCAGCCGCCGGGAGCTGACGCTGCCGGCGGACCTGACGCGTCAGTTTCACAAGGCGTTCTTAACAGTGGAAAGAAGGTAGTAGGTATGCTCCTATCACTGACAAGAACGCCTTGTGAAACACTTTTTATGTTTATTCTGTTCCATATCTATGTACTTACAAAACATTTGCGAACACAGATTAAGAAAACTTTGGTTTTGACACTTTTTTAATATTAAACTATATACCTACTAGATTAAAGTCCAGTTCAGTTCAGTACAAACGTCTCGCACTTTCAGTTTAGTGGTCCGATAAACCGAACCGACGTACCTAAATCAAATGCGGTACAGTTGCCATCACGGATCTTGAGCGCTCGGCGTCAGAGTGGGGATCGCTTTGCGCATTCCATACATTGGCGAGCCTATCGTCGTCGTTTTTAGATACATGCAGTGACGCAGGGAACGAATTAGGAGTGACGTCTATGACGCGATGGCGCGGCGAGCCAATCACTGAAACTCCCCGTCCCCGCGTCCTAATAAAAAAAAAATCAAATCAAAGCATTTATTTCAAATAGACCATTTACAGGCACTTTTGAATAGTCAAATGTCGGTCAGTCCAACAAAAGTGAAGCTAAATTGCACGTTCCAAAGAGTAGGTCTCTATGGAGAAGAACGTGCAAGAAACTCCATGGACACTCTTTTAAATCATATATGTGTTACATATAATGCTTGGTTACATATTACTTGTTGCTTCTATCATGTGAGCACAATGTCGATAGAGAAATAAAAATGTAAAATAATTAAAAGATAGAAACTGAATTAAGCCACTGGCAGCTAAGAGATGACCAGTCCCATCTGACGGCACCCGTTCACGAGCATGACGCGTGCATCAGCCCCACTCAGCTCAACCATTTTGAAGGGAACTGAACGACCCAATAACACGTGCCACCAACAGCGAGACATTTGAGTGAGCTTGACAAACTCTCAACTGCCATGCTCGTAATGTCAAAAAAAAAAGTTGTAACCTAATAAAAATGCTCCATGGTGCTTCACATTCACAAACTTGGAAAAAGTGCTTCTACATTATACAATGCAATTGTGTCTTTCAAATTAAAAAATAATAATATTAGTTTCCAACTAATCAACTAATTAGTACGCCCTAGTGGTAGTGGAGCTGGACCAGCATTGAGCCAAGCATTTTTATCTTGAATATAATCCTCCAACTTATAATATGCTTGTCTGCATAGTGTGCGTTTAATACAAGATTTAAATTTCGTTTCATTGAGTTCTAATACCACATATTAGAACTCAATGAAACGAAATTTAATATCTAATACTAATACGTCTCACTTCGCACCACTAAAGAGACCGAAAATTTGACTTCTGCGTAACCGCTCAAGATCCGTGATGGCAACTGTACCCGCGGTGTTTCGTTTACGCGGACATTTAAACAAAACTCTGGCAGAACGACTGGCGTGTGTGACCTCTTGACGTGAACATGATGGTAACACAGTAGCGTTGTGTTACTTGGCAGCTCACTGGCGGAACAGTTGCGACACAATACGAGCACGTAGCGAGCAATAAACAGCAATAAATCAAGCAATTAATAGCTGCTCCGCGATCTTCGTGTAAAAACTGTTCCACTCGGCTGCGCGCTAATAGCTGATAGTTAGGCTTCGTGTGCGCTCTGTACGAGCTAACACTCACACGTGCTCAGAATAGTGGAGGTATGTGCAAAGACAACAATGTAAACATGCTACTGATGGTGTTTACATAAATTGTTTTGAACAATGCTATTTTTTTTTAACGAATTCAGTATTCATAATTATAATAGGAGACTGTAAATTATGAAACTGTATTCATGTAATTATGCGTAAACACATGTCGCTGAAGTACTATGCTAGTACTCGAGATAAGCAACGCTGTAGGATATGGCCTTTCTGCCCAATCTGTAGGACGGCACTTGCTCGGAGACATTTCTATGAAATCGGAAGCCACTGAACGCTTATAGTCCCTTGAACCATCTGGCCGAAATTAAATGGACGCAACTCTCGCACCCGCCTAGGCGGCAATACGCATATCGGTGCATTTATTTGCGGCCAGCACCGCCCGCAAAGCGCTCGGCTGACCTTTAAACCCATTTTCTTTGCAAAATATTGATTGATTTACATATGCTATGTTGCTATGTGCACTTTGAAGAATATTTAATCACCAATTTTTATGTGAAAAAATGTTTCTAAAGATCCGAGAAACCGTTTCGAAGGAGTAGGGAAAAGTTACAAAAAGTTGCGAAATGGCTAAATATTTATTTTAGGCAAAAGTATTAACAGCACGAAAAAATCAAATGTTGATAATGTTGTTCATGAATCTATAATAAACATATATTTTTTCAAACTTATAAACCTGGACGTTACCGAGGAGTAGGCTTCAGAAAGTCACTGTTTTATGACACTTTTCGGGCGCTTGGGCCTTAATAGTAAAACCAACAAATATTGCTCTATTTATACCTCTAAATTACAGGAATGTAAGAAAAGGGTTTATGTCTGGCTAGCTTTTGCCCGCGACTTCGTCCGCGTACACAAAATATAGCTTGTCATGCATGCATGCACGTCAATCAGGAATAAAGCAGCTTTCTAATGGTGAAAAAATTTTAGCAATCGGATCACTTCCAGAGATTTCTAAAACAAAAAAAAACATAAAACCCCCTCTATATTATAATAGTTTAGATTACTGTTGCAGAGTTATAATGAAACAGAAGCTTTATAGGTTATAACTTGATCAATACACGACCTACATATGAATGTGCACAAACAACTTCGTGAAGTCACAACATCACATGCACACACTTTAACAAATGAAAGGCTCCATTTAGATTTTGACCTCTTGAGTTGACTTTTTTCTTTGGATTTTGCTGCCTTCTGATACTACTGTTTTAATGTATAAATAGCGTGAGAATTCTGGTATCCTTAACACCAGTTATATTTTTTCTTGGGTACCAGATTCATTACAAATAGGTACTTACTTGTTACTTCTTACTCTTATTGTTCTTGTTCCTTAATATCTCTTTATTCTCTGTGGTGTTTGTAAGTGTTCGAGTGTACAAAATGTTTTAATTCAATAAATTATTATTATTTATTCAAATATTGACGTAACTAAATAAGCAGCATTGATAAAAACCTCAATCATTCTTATTTTTTCTGACTGACTGACTTCTTAACAATGCTTGATTGATATCATTATGAATTTCTTGGAGTTAAATCCAAAAAAAACATATTTACAGTGGTATACAAGGTGGCCTCTCATATTACCCCATTTAATACATGGCGTATATCGAGGGGGACCGCGAGGCCCGCGCACTCCCCAGTGTGGTCTAGCACCCACCCCAAGATGTTCGGCTACTGACTCAAATTCGGTAATGGACGCCAAAATACTAACAACTTCATGCAAAAATCAGGCATGTCAGGGGCCAGGCACAAATGTACAAATCCGAAATTTGCTAAATATTTGATTTTTAATGTTATTTCACAATTGATTCTATTACAAAAAAAAACCATGCTTTTGCATGGTCATTTAGATCCCTCTCTTACTTCTTAACGCCATATTTTTGTACCTAAAATCATTCCAAATACCTACGTTGTTTCTATACATTCCTAAAAAAAAATACAAAGATTTTACAAATGATTACAAACAAAAGAAAGATTGGAATAAAATGCGTAGTTAGTAGTACTTACAATACTTTAAATTTCAACAATTATTTAAAAAAAAACTATTTGCATCTCGCGCCAAAAGCACTAAAATCAGATCAAAAATAATCTTAAAGCTTTAATGTATTTTAATGAAACTATTAATGAGCACGTCTGAATCATCAATTTTTAATTTCCGTTGCCGTCAAGCTTGAAGTTGCCATCATTGACAACGTTTAAAATACATATAACTGAATAATATAGCGTACCTAACTGTAACCAAGAGGTAACACTGTAAGCATGTCGATGTCTTGTCGGCCCAGGGTCTCCAAACTACGACCCGCAGGTCAAATCCGGCCCAAAATGATGATGCAGAAAACTAAACAAGTATCTAAGCAACCAACAAATAATTAAAATAATAGCAAAACAAAAAAACACTGATAAACTCACTAAAACACTGATTTATGAAATTGTAATTTTCTACCGTCAAGCTTGTAGTTCTGGATCAATTTGACTTGTATCTACCAATTTAAAAGAGTTTTAATATGCTCATCGGTTAATTTAAATCTGTAATTATCATTCTTTGTTGTACTTCATCTTGGAAAACGTTTTCTCATACAAGTAAGTTGTACCAAAAAAATTTAACAACACACGAGCAAAATTCAAATTGTCAAATTGTTCTAGTGGAGGACTCTAACACTTGAAATGTTTGCTTTGGTAGCGGACTATGCTACTAGTCTAGAAATATAGGTAGTTACGGGCATACAAATAAAACCTTTGGAACTCACTGAAGGAATCATTATGACCCTAAAGCTTCAAAGTGTGGAAACCCGTGTTTAGGGAGTCGAAGTAGCGCGGCGGCGGGCGCCTGCGCAGCGAGGCTATTGTGCGGTGCGCGGCGCCGACGCACGCATTCCGCGCCGCGCTTATCTGCGCGATATCGATAGCGTGCGACAATGGACGCGCGTCACAGTTGCAGTAACAGTGCTCGTCGCCTAACAATACATAGTCGCAGATGTGGGGCGTCTGCACGGCGTAACGTTACTACACATTATGGGTACTAACACTACTTAACAATATATAATATAATATAATATATATAATATTCGTCGATGTGTTTCGTAAATTTTTTAAATGTTTTATGTTGTATTCGAATGATTATAAGTTTCACAAACGAAATGAAAAGTTAGTAGTAAGCTCTTCTTCGTTTGCATACGATGGACGACGGACAATGGCTGTAGCACAGTCACCGAGAGCGCTGCGATGCGTACTGCGCGTACTGTGCAGCTATCGGGCGCACTAATGCGCCTCACTTTAGATACCACTAACATTCCTGCCGCGCTGGTGATGCAATAACATTCGAATTATGTTTTAACTGTTATTGGAAACCTCGTACACGTAAACAAACTGTTTTCAGACAAGTTTTAGAGACAGAAATAGAAAATCACATGGTTTACATGCGAGAGTTTCTATTACTCTAGATAACATATAAAAAACATAAAATATATTGCAATTTTGGAGAAAGCAAATCAAAACATAGTTAAGTAAAGAAAGTATTTAGTTTTTGATATAGAATAGACATTTTTCCATCAGAATGTGGTCATTCTAATTTGTTTGCAGTATTTTGCAGAAAACGAGCCATAAACTTCACTGGTACCTACAGTATTGACTGCTATAAAACTCTTATTAATGTAGTATTGAAGGCCTTAGATGTTTACTGAGATCGCGCCCATTTCAATGATTCCACGTGTTGTGGTTGTGTTCGGTTGTTTAGATACTTGTGTTCACAATATCTGCCAGGAATCAATTTGCGAATAATTAGAACAGCCACTGAACTTCACTCAAAAAATGTCACCAATAACTCTTGGAGAAAGTTAAATTGCAGAAGATCAATATGATCTCAACTAGGGTTATTTATCTTCTTTACTATATCATACAGGCTAAAGTTTTCAAGTATGTAGATGGCCAAATCTACATACTCGAAAAATATTCAAAGCCGCCTAGGGCCCGACTTTGATGAAAACTAAAACTACATCAAATATTATAGTAGGTACACACCATACTATATTTTCATTGATAATTCAAATGGGATTTTTTTTTTATTAAAACTTAAAAATAAATCCGAGTAGTGCTTTACTCACTAAGAATATTATTATGTCCATCTCAGAGCTGCCAAATCAAATCCCCCATAACAGGCTTAATCCACATTAACTGAAACTTCAACGTGTTTGATATTCTTCACCGTAAAATAATAACGTAGAATGTGGTGCTGAGCATGGTGTAAGTACATGCCTTCTTAAATGAAGCAAGCAAAAAAAGGAGAAAGGGGTCTAAATTTACAAATAAATGTGTAGTAGGTACTATTTTTTCAGAATTTTAGAACAGTAGTATAATTTTGGTACATATTATGAATTTTATTTTTTAATAATATACCTGAAACATACCAAAACATATAAAAAGTAACCCTAGTCAACATGTCAACCACTTCCATTTTGGCTTGTGTTTTGTGCAAGTTAGTTGGCAAGCATTGATCACCGACTGTCTCCTATAGGCACTGGCTTTAATTAGCGTGCTATCAGCCGCGGGCTGGTATCAGCCGCTCGTGGTGACGTCACCGCCACTACCTGCCTGCTGCAACCCTTCTGACCTACTTACAGACAGCAATAAACGCGCGCTGCGGTGACGTGTCGCCGGCGCCGCCCGCAGGTAAACGTGCAGAAAAAACGCAAAACATTGGCATTCGAACATTGGACAAATTTACGACGTCCGCATAGTTCCGGCCCCGCACGTCCCCACACAGCATCTCTCGGCGCCGCACGACACCGGACCTCGCTGCTGATCCCTGCTAGATAAGGCAAAAGCGCTCCAGTTCCAGTCGAAACAGTGTGACGCACGCACGATACGTCAGCGAGTCCTTTCCTAACGACAATGCTCTCAATGATTAATTTTAACAAATTCACGACACCATAACAGATTACATATTAATAACTTTACAGATCTAATATCTTCTAAAATCTCCCTCATGTCAATATTACAAGTGTTCTGAAGAAAAGGAACATCAATTTCAACCATGGCCCTCGCTAACAAATATGCCCACAATACTGACTCCACCACATACCCGACCAAACCCGTAGCGATCATGAAAGAATGTGCATGATATTTATTTATTTATAGTATGTACAAAGGCGGACTTAATGCCATAGGCATTATCTACCAGTCGACCTTACTTTACCAAAACACGAAAACACCTTAAAACAGAAGAATCAAGGTTAACAATCATCATCATCATTACTGAGGGTGGAGCTATGAACAGCTCAGGACGTTCAACATCGATACTGCTGCTCAGTAATATAGCTTTACATATATGCAAGTCATAGTACCAATATTTATGTCCTCCCAAATTCTCCAGGGCCTCAAGACCGCTATTATAATAGTGTGAAAATGTTCTATTATTAATTTCATAATTGTTAATTTTGGCAAGTTTGGTAATCTACTAAAATAATGGCGTCTTTATGACTTTCCAATGGTCAAACACTAACACTCCATTGAAAGAAATGGCACACAATGGTAATCTCGTGCATAATGATAGTCTGAAGTCAGACTTATACGATAAACTACTACATATTTTGACAGTTCCTTTGATCAGTGATTAGACATTTGCTTTTAATTAGTTACGAGACAGCTCGATATTGTCATTCTTCCTCAACTCAATTACATGACCACTGACCGGTCAATGATCGATCATTATGAATTGGCAGATTACGAACTTTTAGCAAAATGACAATGGGATCGTGTTGAATAACGAATTTTTTTAAATAGTAGAAGTATAACTCCAGTCCGCTTGAGTGTTAACTGGTAAGCTACGAGTAGTGTCCTCCCGCCGTCGACGCAGCGGACGGAGTCCGTTACGAGCGCTGGCGTGACACGATTCACGGGACATGATACGTGTTTGTTTGTTTGCTGGCATGGGTCCCGGGCGCGCCCCGCCCCGCTTGGAGGCGCCACTGTCATTGATATGTCAACGCGCACCATTAGCCGCGTTTTTGCCGTCCCTCGTCATCGGATTAAGCTCTCGTCACCAAACAAAAAACTGTGGAACGACCGGGAACATTTCGCACTTAGTCGTCAGTCCCTCTAGCGCGACCCAACAGTCTTGACAAATGATTCGATATTGACAAATGACTGCTCATGACAATATTAAATACCGGCTAATTTGTGGCCGCCACTGTGGACGTCACGTGGACAGCTGTTCTGTCTAGCGGCTATTTACTCGAGCCAATAAACTCCTCGTGAAATGATAACTGCGATGCTCGGACAGCCGTAAATAGGAACATGTATAAATGTGAGGAGCTTGTTTTGCCTGAGAATATTACCTATAGAGAAGTACCTACAGATAAGTGCCTGAGCGGACCGGCTCGCGGGGTTATGGCTTTACTCTACGCATTAAATAATTTTCAGCGTTATAAGTACAATAAATACACGTTACTCATAAAAAACCGAGAACTAGTTTTCTTGAGATTAAATTGATACAGATAGGCGTGCGTTGCTTACGCAAGCCTATCTATGTACGTATAGTACTAATCTAAAACGTTTCATTAATGTACAATATATTCGAATGCTGTCGGGCTCGGTGCGGCGCAGATAACCGCCGGACAATAGTCCACCACACCAGGACTTTCATTGTTTAATCCACTTATAGTTGCGTTATCGTGTGCCGAGCGAAGTCGCGGCGCCATGCAAGTATCGCGGCGGTGCGCTCCCACTCTACTTAAAAAGCGTGGCGCCTCGGTATTAGCAGCCAGGTTATTTATAGGGGGATTAATAGGGTAATGTTGCGTCTCTGTCGCACTCGTGGTGCAGGGCGCGATGCTCTCTGTCGGACAGACAATTAGCCGGGCCCCGCCTGACAGATAGCTCAATAAGTGCGCCGTGACGCCGCGGACCCCGGGGGGTCGTCCGGGGGAGGGTGCCGGGGGGTCCGCATAATGTTTGTACAACTTCGCCGATGGCTCGTGCTATGTCATCTATACCTATGTTTCCAACAAGCCTTTTTTTCGTTCGTGGGCTGTGAACCGTTTGCGTCTTTACAAGGTACTACTATGTTGGGTTATTGAGTAACATTCTCTCGCACTGACTAACAAAAAACTAATCGAACAGGTATTTCAAATATGTGTGCGCTTGCGGGAGAATACTTAACACAGTTAGTTTTCATTGTGGCAGTTTGTGTTTTGTTCTGCGGCAGTTATTATGTAGCTGTTGTTTAGTCGGCGCCACAGAGTCGTACCGGCGCAGCTGGAACAGCGAGCTCCACACTTACGTGGAAGCTTTCAGAGTTGTCGTCATTAACGTGAGGATGTCGTATCGCAGTCATTACAAACAAGTCAATCGGCGGCGCATTATCAATAAACCCAGTACTAACATATTTAGTACATTACAGATCCACCTGAGCAGCAATCATAAAAGTTAGTCAATTAAGTTGGCATGTAGTCGTCTCATCACCCACACATAACTCCACCACACATACCTACTTATATTTTGCAAAGTATATGACTACTTAAAGCATGTTTACACTGGAAGAGCTAGTTAATTAAGTAACTCCTGACTTATGCACACTCGTAGTGTCCCACGCATGTAGTAGTTTCCAGGAGCATTACACAGGGACCAATTCTAAGAAGTAATCACAATAGCTACCACAGCTTATTACTTACCCACTTTACAAACAAAGCCTTGTGGTGATGGCACAGATAATCTCGTCCCCTAGACAATAGTGTTCCCTGGACTGCGTACTCTCCCGTAGAGCGAGTGCGAGGAGCCACTTTTAGAAATCACGTTATCAACGGTGTGTAGTTGGTGTATTGTGCGGGCGTGGGAGCTGGCGTGCAGTCGCGGAAGAGGATGCGGCGGCTTACGAGTCTATTCTCTTCCATTAGGTAATAATAACTAACGACTTGAAATATATAAGTTTAACATTGATCTGTTTCATAATAAATACAATTTATTTGCAGAAAATTTAATGAATGGAAGTTTATCATATTATCTCGTTTTATTTTAATCAAGGAATAAGGTTCTGGTCGAGTAGAACGCAAGTAGCACTGAACTCAATTTTTATTTACAACGGATTTATTGTACAATAAGCATACTTACAATTGTAAAAACAATACTATTAAAAACTTAACTAACTGTACTACATACACACTTTAAACAAGAAATCTAGCTAAATATCTTAAAATATGACGTCAAAAAATCCCTCCGCATCACTGTTGACTGAAAATATGCCCAAATGATTGACTAGTGGCATTACCACATTGTATGGAAAAGCTTAATCTCCGGCTGAGGCGTTCGGTTAAATCTTTAAATACTCGTAGCATAAGAGCAATCGGACCGTACGGGTGGAAATCGCGTCGACACCTCCACTACGCTCCTTTAATCCAGTAGGTAATGTACCAGGAACCAGATCTATAGCACAATGTTCAGTTGTAATAATCTCAATGCTGCAATGTTGACATTGTTCCCACTTGCCTGTGTTCTGACAAGTGAAGCGCGTTGATGTCTTTTCCACGTACAAACAGTACGAACAGATATTTAGTCACTGAGTTTGAAAAGTTTGAATCTTGTTAATTCTATCTAGTTTAGAAAACACATATATCTTCTATACTTGTAATAAATCTGTAGAAGTGAAAATTCTGTACATTGAAAATATAAAAAAAATAAATGGCAGGGGGTGCTACTAGACCGACACAGAACCCAAAAATGTGATTTAAAAAAATTTTGTTGGTCTGTCTGTTTGTTCAGGCATCATGCAAAAGCTCCCGGTTCGATTACGATGACAAATTCTTTAATATCCTGGGCACCACACTGGGTACTTTTTATCCCGGAATATATACAATAAAAAACAAACTTGATTTTGCGGTTCGATCCCTAGACTCGATTACTTTATGCAAATAATAAGTTTGTCGTAGGTACGTTACCCGCAGTGGAGTTCGCTAGGGGGAGTTCACTATCCGCCCACAGAAAGGGACCCCGTGTTACCCCGAATTTAACGCGAGCTAAGCCGCGGGCTAAAGCTAGTATATAATAAAACTGATCTCATGAAGTATTCCTAGTTTTCATCATTAAAGTGTATTAATATATTTATTTAAAATATGCATTATGTTTATTTATTTATGTTGAGTGATGTTATAAGGAATACAAATAATTGACGACCAGGTAAAGCAGCATTGACAATATATTCAGCCTAGCACTCTGCCAGCAACTTAGTTTCCGGAATATTTTCATAAAAACTTTAGCACCTCTTAAATCGTATTTTGAGAGTAGTTTACAAATTTTAAAATATTGTTTAAAATATGACACATTGTGTGATGAAAACTGGAAGTAATGCATGGATTTTGTGTGTGAAAGTGTGAAATGATTTTCCGTAAATGAAAGTAAGTTTTTTCTCGGTCAGAAAATCATCCAATGACATCACCCGCTCTTGGGCGGAGCGGGAGATACTGTCAGACTCTTACTGACTAAAAACCCACTCCTGTTCCTTCGTTGCCGATGCTTGACCTATCTTTCGAATTAACCCTGGCCTTTTTACTTGGATTACTAGTTATGCTAAGTTTCAAGTGTATGGGCCCAAGGAGTAAAATGTTGCACACAAACGAGTTTCCCTCTTTTGCCCTTTCGAGCCGTTCAAAAGTTTAATTTCTAAAAATCCTTCAGTCTCAGTAGTTTAGGTTTTACGTGGATGTGTCAGGCAGTGTCTACTTTTATAATGTAGATTTTACATTCGAAAATTGTTCCAAACAATCATATTTTTTAAAAAGTTAAAATATTTATAACTACTTAGCTTAACTTATCAAAAAGTTACTCGTGAGATAGAACGTCACGTGACGTCATCACAACTCAACATTCGCATGTCCAATACTGACAGATAAGATAAGATCAGTGCTACTGCTAGCTCAGCGAACAGTTTAACTGTAATTAATGCAGCGGCTGTTATCAACTGATGCTTATCATAATAAACAGCTATGATTTTCACAGATTAATATTCAATCTAGCTCAGTTCGAATATTTTTAAATCTGAATGTTTCAAGTATTCCTAAATTCTAAATGTTAGTGATAGCAACTATTATATCACTCATAAAAACAACCTAAACAACTATTTTCGTCGCCTTCTCAAATAATTAACGACATGACGCGAACAAAGCCATGGGTGAAACTAGTCTCGGAATCTGTTCCTTCATTAATACTAATTTGTTTTGCAGGAAGTTATTACGTGTTGTAGAAGAAAATCTCACTCAGTAGGTATCATAAATTATCAGATAAACCAGATTCGAGATTTCAGAGATACGAGTCGCGGATTATTATTACAATTTGATGATAATATCTGCGTATCGTGAGATCACGGCCATCAGATAACTCTCATCTATATCACGCCAGTGTGGAGTGTTGTAACGTGAAGCTTGTTTCACGACTATAGGCCACCGCCCGGCTCCCCCCCCCCCCCCCCCGCCGCTCTCGCAGTCTTCACAGTATTTATTTTATAATTTATGTACACAAATATAAAAGACAGATCATTATAAAGAAAATATACTGCTTCTGTCAAAAGAAATATCTCGCAGCAGACCTGCGAAAGGAGAGTTTAAAATAGATGTAGACTGATGTGTAATAGTGTGCAGAAACAAGAAAAGAAGAGTTTGTGAAATCTTAAATGAATGTAACAAATAACACACGTCATTTAAATATTAATAAATACTGTAAGTATAGTAAGCAATTGTTTAATAATAAAATATCTGGAAATTACTCACATTCTGTAAGTAATCTCCAGATAAAAACTTGGCTGGTTTATACTGGCTTATTTTAAAGTAGGGAGTGGCATTAACCTTTTAGATACCGTCAGTTTAAGACACAATATTAAGACGCAGACGCGGCGTTCGCGCATCTATTGTACGCTAACGCCGGCGTTCGCTTGGGGTTTAATGAATTAAGCAGATATAATGCTTGCGGGCAAATTAGCTCCTTACTCTTGGAACAGGATATCTGTCTGAAGTTTTATTATAAATATTCAAGTAGAGGACCGTAAATCGGTGATGTCTCCATAGAAACTAGAAAATAAATTGTCCTTACGGTCAGCACTCGTGCCTGCTCGTACACTAAACTCATAGGAGCTCCGACAGAGTTAAGTGACAGTAGGATCTTCAGAACTGCACGCTACAAACGTTCTATTTTTAACCGACTTCAAAAAAAGAAGGTTATCAGTTCGACCCATATGTATGTAATATTTTCAGAACTGCCCAGTTTTCGTATATGTTAGTCTATATCAGCGTCTGAACAAATGTGCCAAATTTAAAAAGTGTTTGTTAAATAACGAAGAGACAAAACTATTATAGAAACACCGACTTCCGAAATTTAAGTTATTTTGTACTTTTCAACTTTCAATTTTTTAACATTGAAGTCGGTTGTATTTTTTTGTAAAAAGTTTTTTTATCATATGGAATTTGCTGTCGCTACCCCACGCAAAAATATCATAGCCCAAGACGCAGCGACACAGTGCTTTATACGTTTCTATTAGGAGCTTCTTGACATTGTATTTACTTTCAAGAGGAAAACTTAGTTGCGGTTCTGTCTAAAAATAAAATATAAAATGGTGCTGCCACATGAGGCTGTAACAACTGAACCCCTTCATCGTGGTCGTTACTCTCCGCAGGGTCAGAATTAATTGAATCGCGTCACCGAACATGACGATCACTCGCATGCACATCAACAAGTCATTAGTTTACTTAATTACTAACCTGCTCTCGAGACTTATTAATCTTTAGTTTATTGGATAGATATCGATTTAGACACAAATAAATCACATTACGAGCACAATCAGAAGCATTCTGTACAATTATCTCAAACTGTCGTAATTGAGTCGGACTTACCATTTTTAATTATAAATCATCTTTAGCTTCAGTACAGTTTTGCTTGCTCGCCGTATTTTAGTTGGAATTTTTAAGTTGTATATTTCATACCACTCACAAGTAGAGTCACAGGATAGAATAGAATAAACGTTATTGTACACCGATAAAACATTATGCCGAAACTTAAATGTATGAGTTCAATAAGTCATTTTTTTGTAAGTGTACTAATTGACCAAATTCATTCTAGATGAATGAATTCCACCCACTAACTAAATGCGAATTTAATAATAAAATTATCTACTTTAGTATTTTTGAAGAATATCAGTAGAATGACGTCATTTCGTTCGCTTGGTCAGCGTGCGAACATCGTCGTTCATATGTTTACAAGTAATCTTAACAGTCGCTGCGCTAGGTTTGATCACACTAGATAGTTATTGAGTATAGTGTACAAAATCATTGATTTCATCTCAATGTGGGGGTTAGCAGCATCTTGGCCAATTGTTTCCCCGAATCTAATTCACTCCAGACCGCGACTGCTGCCTCTGCTAATGCTCAACATATGTATTTAGTTCATCAGCCATAACGTTTTCTAAACCTCTTCTTTATTTTAACTAAAACTAAGATCACTTTTAATTAATACTTTTAGTTTATATTTGCATTAATTAGAAGTACAACTTCATCAGAGACATACTGATGAGCAAGATCGACTAAACTTCCCAAACTCAACCGGGCTGGGGCTGCGCTCAAGCGGCTCCTGCCTAACCTTGGGGGTCCAGATGCCTAAAGCCGGAGGCTCTACGCGGGGATCGTTCGATCAATGGCCCTTTACGGGGCGCCGGTGTGAGCACCGTCACTGAAAAAGCAACCGGCGGCCATGCTGAACGCCTGCCAGAGGGTCATGGCAATAAGGATGGATCGGGGATATTGCACGGTCTCCCGCGAAGCGGCGAGCCTTCTGGCTGGCCTACCACCGTGGGTTCTGGAGGCAACAGTCCTTGCACACATGCACGATATGCGTGTGGAAATGCAACGCCGGGGTGAAAGTCCGCTGCCGCGACAGGTCACGGCAAAGCGGACAGAGCTCCGGCGGGATCTCATGGTGAAATGGCGTCAACGACTATCGCAAAGGCGGAGACCTTTCGCGCCGGGCCTTGGTTGAGGCCATGGTCCGGAGCGAGGTTGAGTGGCAGGCGGTCGCCGACTTCTGCGAAGCCGGGATTCTGTTCCCGATTTCCGGCCACCGTAGGCGCGGGCTTGCGGACAGTGAGCAATGGGTAGCTCACTGCCCGGCCGTCCGGTAACTGTCCGAACCAAGCCCAAGTCGTCGATGGCGCGCACTGTTCCCGCGCGCCTCAAGGAGTTATCAGCAACAGCAGGGACCCCGCCTGGTTCGAAGCCTACTGGGGCCAGGGTTTTCCGAAAGGGCGCTCGAGCCCCGGTATGAAGGCTTGAAGGAACGGGTTGGGTTTTTTAGTCAGTAAGAGTCTGACACTATCTCCCGCTCCGCCCAAGGGCGGGGGATGTCAATGGATGATTTTTTCCCACCATAAAAAAAAAGATCGACTAAGCTTTACCAACTAAAATAATTAATTTAGTCTGAAAGTCACTATACAGAAAATCATATTATATTATATGCGTAACAAATATAAAAAAAAGAAACTGACTTACTGACTTATCAGTGCTCAACCAAAACTATTAGGACTAATTTAAATATAAAACAGCACAACAAAGTTTTTGTTAGGTCACAAGTAAGTAGGCTATATCCTTGAGGCCAAGACGCGGCGGCGAGTGCTCGCGCTCTCGTGGGAAAAAATATCTGCTCGACGTAAATAGTCGTTTAGAATGCAGTTTCTAAAATCAATATTCCTAAACTATTTAATATTCATCGAATGAATGCTTAATCTGTCGTTTGATGTGTTATTTATTGACCAAGCACCTGGAACTTGTGACATCAATGTTAATATCAAATCTCAACTAATGTTATATACGTGAGAGCTTGTTTGTTTGGGGTTTTTGTTGTTGGTGTGTGTCCGAGAATAATTCCAGACATGTCCCTGAAATTATACTCCCTACTATAGTTACCTTAAAAATAAATAAGACTGACCTCTAAACTCTCCAGAAGTATCCGAGAGTGATGAACACTTTGGAACCGTTTTCTCCAAAACATGTCCTGAGTGACTACTTAATTGTAATTCGGACTCATCCAGATTGTCAATATGTCCTGGTTGGTTTATGAGTTCAATGTCATAGAGATTTTTTTTAAGTAAATTAAAATAGTCCTTTGCTTCGGTTTTACTTCGGTCCTTGACTTTTATCTTATGACACTTCAGATTTCCCTAATAAAATATAGAAAGTTATTTTTAGAAATATTTGCCCCCACTCTTAGCGGACTAAGAATGGGGGCAAACATTTCTAAAAAGAACAATAATAACAATAATAAAAATCAAACTAAAATATGGCGTCAAAAAACTCTTCCACATCGCTGTCGACTGGTAATGTGCCCAAAAGGCTGGCGGCATTGCCACGCTGTATGGCAATGCTTATCCTGTGTCCGAGGTAAAAGCCAGCCCTTTGGTCACGCGAAGTGTCAACTAGACGTTTCGACAGATCTTTAAACAACTTGTGAGCAGTCGAACCCCACGATCCAAGAGTTTCAACCCCAAACGGTTAGAAAATATAACTTCCAACAAGGTGGTTATATTTCCGCCGCTTGAGGTTCCCCGCAGCCGCAGCGGCAGCACCAGCATGACACGACGAGCAAGGTATATGTGAAGGCGCAAGAGTATCGACACAAGTAGTGTCCCATACTAAAGGCCTTCTCATCTTCTAAGGGCATAACGACATGCCATCCGGTCTCTTGCCATCGTCGCGTGCCAGGCCATAGGGTTCCAATACGGCTGGAACGCCGATGGTGACAAGAGCGCGTCTGATGATGTCGTTGATATTCGCGTGTCGCGCTATGCGACCCGCACTACGACTGCATGACAGACCGTGGTGTCCGAGGCTTTTGACAACTTTGCCACAGTGGCAACGATGAGGAGAACAGCATAGAGCACCTAGAGGTAAGGCAACAGCGAGGTGGGAAGTGTTATCATCGAGCAAGGTGCCAATATTCGACGACGGCAGTGCGTGAACTGTAGATTATTTTTAGAATTCCGTACCTCAAAAGAAAAACGGAACCCTTATATCGGATCACTTTGTTGTCCGTCAGTCTGTCTATCAAATCCCTTTATCAAAGGAACACGTGGAGGTATTAAGTTATAATTAAAACCATGTACTCAGGAGAAGCTGTAAAAAAATCAAACATGTAAGTTAATGAGAAAAAAATATATCTACTTCGGTTTATGTGGCAAAAAAAGTACATTTCGACACTCTCGAGGACATCAAAATTCATAGGGTACTTCCTGTTGCCTCAGAATCCTGAAATTTGACTTAAAGCAAGGCCTTATAGCACAAGTATAAGATTAAATCTGAAAACAGTACCTAAAATATATTTTTTTTTGCGATTTGGATAAATCTTTCGAGATTCCATTCCGGAAATGGACTATTATTTGTACGTTAATCCTCAGGGCGCGAGTCTGAATCGCACTTGCCCAGTTTTTTGTTTGTTTTCAGTAACTTTTTGAACTACGCGAATACTGACAAGTGCTGGCACTGCCTGGACAGGTCCATTCTAATATGTGTAGTTCTTCAAATCAAATAAAAAAATATTTGCTAGAATACGGTACATAAGGTGTTAAAATAAAAGATTGTTTCAGCATATTCTACCACAACATTGCGTGCAAATATTATTATGGTCTAACTTATAAACAAATTCTATTGACTTGTCTTCTAAATAGTGCTTAATGATATAATATCTTTTTAATAACAATAAATTAAAAATTCCTTTGTTAAAAATAATCAGCGGTAAGTCTTGAACAGATCTATTAATTGGTAAATTATTGTAAATAATAAATCAACATGCAGTATACATTTTTGTCTGTATTTATGCCTATTATATTGCCGGCTATTTGTTCTGCTAGTTTCGAATTAATTGTAGTTTCTCTCGACAAAAATATATAAACATGGCAAAGAGATTTAAGTTTTTGAAATAGTGACCTTACAGCTGTCTAAAAAGTAAGCTCCACTTTCTCGAATACATTTTTTTTGAGCTGTAATCTGTCAAATTGTGATTTAGTCCAATCTTACTAACCCGTACCTGAGTACGGATGAAGCATAACCACAGTAAGACAGCATTGCAGTATCGTGGTACCTACCGTTTGTCTAATTCTTTTTAAGACATATAAAACGGTATATTTTTGCAAGAATGTTATATATGTCTGCTTTCTAATTACAATTGTCATATTTATTTTTAGGTTTTTTCTTTTCGGGCCAATCCTTAATTTTAATTAGTGCACTCTCAATCATTGTTGTTGTGTCATTTTTCCGCAAAAGGCTATCTTAGACATTAATCTCCATGGTTCTCGTATGATTTGACAATTACATGTATACTGTATGTATGAACTTTAAAAGAAACTTTGATCTCTAAGTTTGTTTCGATTCATCTTCTCAGTGTAGTAGGTAAAAGCCTACTTACAACCTATTAACTTTTGCCCACAACTTCATTCGTATGTATGGCAGTATTTGCAGATCCGAAGCCGAAATCGAACCTAGGTAAAAAATAGCCATGTGTTTCCTTTGGGTTCAAGCTTATAAAGTATCAAATTTTATCAACATTGGTTCAGAAATTTAACTGTAAAAGTGTAAAAGACAGAGTTATTTTTACATTTATATATATATAAAGGATTTGCAAAATGAATAAGTTCACCGATGGTTTTAAATCAAAGATCGATGACGAATCACTTTTCCGCACCAAAGGTTGTCGATGTTCACATGGGTTACTTTGTGCAGTGGTTTTCTTTAAGTTTTCTTTCCAGCGCCTTTTTAGAACATAGTAGATAAAAGAGACCCTAATAATAACAATATAATAATATCTTGCAGTGATGGCTGAATGGTAATGGCCCCGACTTACGAGTTGTAGGTCGCGGGTTCGAACCCAGCCAGGCGCATTATTTTGTGTAAATTATTTCATCACCACTGCTCTTAAAATGGCGAAATAAAACATCGTGAGGAAACCGGCAAGTCTGGCAAAAATTCGAAGACGTGTTACAATCACCAACTCGCACTGGGCCCGTGTGGTGGATTACGGCCCATTCCCTCTCCTAGAGAGGAGGCCTAAGTCCCAGCTGTGGGATTATTAAAAAAAAGGCTGATGATGATGACGATGAATAATATCTAGGTACCTCCAACAATAGACGCCACAAGTAATATTAAAGACCTTTAGAACATTCAATTCAACAGGAGAGATAGCTTCTGGTGAGTCAATACCCACAAGATGTCGCTACTAAATGTCCATACATACAAGTGATTGTTAATCGTTTCGTACGGTGGCCACGTGATGCTCTTAGTGCGACGAGGGTCTGTTGATGACATCATCAGCACTGAGGTGGTTGACCCGCACGGCTGCATCGCCCCGACGTAACACACGAGTTCACACGACCTTGTCAGATACTCCTTCGATCAACGCTAGACCGATTTAGATGGAACTAGAGTAGACCAGACATTAAGACCTATACTTCTACCCGGTAGGCAAGTAACCTTGTCGGATGTTTTTTTAGAATGATTTAAAACGATGAAACGTTACAACTTGTTTCAGAAGTTTCTATTAATTTAGAAAGCACTAAGTAAACACTAGCATTTCAGAATAATCATTGCTTTCTGGCAATGATTATTCTGAAATGCTAGTGTTTACTTAGTGGATACCTCCTGACATGTTTTGACGTAGAACACGCGCTACTACCGGCGATTGGAGTAAAGTGCACTCATGCGTGTGAGCAGCCGGCGGCGCCCGACTGCGGCGCACTTGAGACTGCCAACTGCAGCACTCCACATGCTACTTGTTGCTGTATGCGGACACGACGCAGATACCTCAAGTAACACGTCGTGATGCAAACCACTATCAAAGAACAAAATCTCTTTTACTTAACCATCTTGTTGATACTACAATGATTACAATCGAGACATTATTATGTAATATACTTGTCACATGACAGATTTGATAGATTACTAAACTGAAGTACCTAAGACTCAAATAACTGAGAGGTGAGAGTTTTTTATATTATCATTTACTTACAGCTTAGTATCTATTGTTCATTCAGTAGCAAACAGGAAATGACAGGAAGATGCTCCGACTCACTCCGGGTGATAATAGTAAACACTGTGATAAGCGTCTAATCAGCGAGATCTGTGAGATGTTGTGACAGGTGTCGGCTAACGTGTGACAAGTGTCGCGGTGTTGTTTGTTTATTAGTAGGCGCGGGGTGCGGGGGTGGGGCGTGCCGTGCGAACTGCGCGCACGTACAAGGTCACCACTTCGTGCGATTCCCATATACGCACCGTGCTAATCTAGTTAGTAGCTCTCGTCAAATATCATCATAACGTCTACTTCTGCTAACTCTAATCAGCTGACATTCTGATAAATAATGATCTAAAGCTTAATAAGCATGCTCCACTAGATGATCTGTAAGTCTGTATGTACTATCTATGCAATGGATTTAGCCAAGCAGACTCATAAGCAGAACTCGTGTTGCGAAGCATTTTGTTATTATAAACCAAATGCTACTCATAAAGTTTTTTGAAATTATATGAAAAATTTTAGTGTTCAAACAATATGAAAAAATCTATATGCCAATGCTTCAGTCGCAATAATTAACTAGTTCCGGAACATGTACCTCTTGCAAGCACTACTTTATACTACTGATCTTCTAAATTCCTACAAAAGAGAACCTGTAACCAATAAATGGAGATATCCGTGCGTGTTATAGAGAATGACCACGTTTGCATGGTAGAAAACGCTCTCACTAAGTAGTAGCCAGGTATTAAATTTTGAAAATCCTAACTATTTAGTATTTAACGCAATAATACACACATATTTAAATCATTTTCTCATTTCTTCATTTCTTTATTGTTGATTGGTTCCCGCTTGACCACTGTCTCATATGATGGAATGTGACGATGTATGACTACATCGTCACATTCCATCATATTACGAACGAAATTTGGAGAATACCTCCGGTTATTTTGCAAATATACTCAAAGTATATCACAACTAGCTTGTGCCAACTGCTTCACCCACGTGAAATTAGAAAAGTATCCTAAGGGAACGTGCTCCCAAATTAAGAAGTATCTTGTATGCTATTGCAGACATGGTCTACCCTCGTGCCAAATTTCATCTAGATTCATTATACCGTTCGAGCGTGAAGAAATTACAAACATACATCCACACAAACTTTCGCCTTGACAGCATTAGTGTGATTCCACAACACGCTCGTAGTATTACGAACATGTCGGTCAGCTGTTAATATTACGTATACGTCAAACAATTTGTCTTGTCCTCTGCGAGGTATTGACTCCCCGACTCGGGCTGCCATCTAATCGCAACATCTAATCTTATCTGCGCGATAATGATAACACTATTAACGTTGATAGCCGTCATGCGAGCAGGCGGCACACACAACTACATACGTTCGCGAATAATATTGCGACATTTTATATCAATCGTTCATTTAAAAATAAGTGTCAACATTAAAGCGAGGATATACACGTGACACCTTCTGGGTATGGTCACTTCATTAGAATATTAATATCAAGCATAACGAAACGATTGGTCGGTGTCAATTACTTCTAATAATCTGGAATTCGTAAGGTAACCTCAACGCTTGGGGACTCCTGCCCACTACCCTGACCTCTGTGCCTCAATACGTACAGCACAAGAGAGCTCCGCGCTGCCGCCAACGATACCCCGAGGAAGCATGAACATTTTGAGCACACACAATTTGAATGAATGTCGAGCAGGGACACAAGGAAGAAATAAACTTACTACATTGATTGAACAGCAGCAAACTAATAATGATAATGTATAGTTAATTCGTTTGTTATTCTGATTCGAGCGACTCCGCGTGCGGAATGTCGCGGTAGTGTTAGTAAGTGCCGCAAATATTTCGGGAACGTTAAGTGCAGTGGTTTGGCGACACACACTGCTGAGCGGTACACTACACACACATATGTGTGGGTTTAATGTTCACGAGTTGCCATGGCCAAACTGGAAAACTTTAAAAAGACTCCGCACCCAGGTTCAGGGAGCATCGAAGACAATCTCCACAGAATGGGCTTCTCGGACGGTTTCCAGGTTTTTGTAAATAAATGAGAGCTACCATAAAATCCATACTAATACTACAATTTCAATAGAAATTTTATTGCGCCAATCTGTTACATCTTCACACTTGGCACACCGGATGACCATGTCCTGAATAAGGATAAAAAAAAACTTAAAAAGGATACTTTTTGTGTCGATAGCATAATTATTCTCTTAAAATAATTTCCAGCTTTTACTACAGCGAAACCACTGGCAGAAACTAGTAATATTTTAGATACCAACATCCATTATTGTATAATAACCAAAAAATTAATAACATTTACTAACAATCATAACAAATGAATCTTCACAAATGAATCAAAGTCTTACTACGTCATAATGTGCAAGTTGGTCCCGCCGCAGAAAGCGCTACGCTTGGGCTACGAGTGTGTACGAGCGTCGTAGCGCGTAGCCTAGCCGTAGACGCGCTCGTAGCTCATTGTGTAGCGATTCCTATTTATGACCCTGGGCTGATTATAATATGAATAATAATCATGAGTATTCAAATCAAAACTGGTCAATATAAAGGATAATTAATATTGAATTATTTTATTGATATTGTCCACTTTAATACCAATATTGATTGATTTCGATGAGATATGATGCCTAAATTAAACACTAACGAAAAAAAAATATTTTTTTTTAAAAATGATTGTAATTCGTGTGAAAAATCTTTGTGAACACAACGATTTTTGCTACTGTTTATATAAATATTATCGATATCAGTGGTCGATATCGTAAATGTATTTTTGATTTGATTACAGTTTTCTCTAAAATAAACTCGGTTTTAAAGTGGGTGGAAATAAAATAGAATTCCGATTGGAGGTCGATCATCTGTGGTATGTAATGTGTGGCGACGAGTAGTGTGACGTCATCAGACGATTAGATCACATCACTCTTCACGCGGTCGTATTAGTGGCTCGCTCAAACCACACCGTGCATCTTTGTGACTGGGAACCACAAACTTATTATTGTCTTCTCACCGCAAATGAGTAGATGTCGTAGCTGATACGGTCCCCAACAAATACACAATAAAATACACACATATCAATTCCTGACAATTTTAAGAAACACCGAAATCATAAATATAATTTTTGCTTAAAATGTTATATAACTCGATACTCAAGTTTGATGAATATTTGATAGTACAGTTGGCGCAGTGGTTGAGCGATTGACTGCTGCGTTGTGTGTCGCGGGTTCGATTCCCATTCAGGAGAAATATTTGTATGGCCTACAGATTAATGTTTCGGGTTCTGGATGTCATGTGTTTGTGAATTTTCATGTTTGTGATACAGGAGTTATTCTTAGTGTGGGGCAAAGTGATATAGTTTAAAAAAAAAACAATAACAATCAAGATTAGGAAAGTAAAGATTTTAAATTGTACCACAGCATAAAAAAAAATCTGCAATTAGTCAGAAATCACTGCGAACTCTGATTTACTACGAAAGTGTTATAAGTATTCTTGTAGATCGAATAGTACGTAGTTATGGTGACTAGTGACACGAGTGCCACGGTCGTCACCAGCGCCCAGCGCATACCTGTTGCTCGTCAGCCGTGTGAGAGCGCGACAGCCGACACATTTGTACTACAAGTACATTAGCGCTATCGGCGTGTCCCATCGGCGTCGCATCGCATCGCCGAGTGGTCACTATCCCGGCTCCTAATTTAAGAGCAATATCAATTTCGAGTGTCGCCGGCGCGTTGCGGTGCGGTGCGGTGCGGGGTGAGGGTGCGCGGGCGCCGGCGCTATGCGACACCAGCCGGGACACACCGCGGCACAGCGCGACATTCCACGCCACTGACATCAACCGAACTAAGTCACAAATTGAGCCAATGTATAGCAATGATCCAAAAATGATCATTCATTGAATATCTCTATGAAATCACATACAATTATTCATAAAGAGAGCTTACGTGATTTTCAATCAAAACACTATCTTGTACGACTCATACGTTTTGAGATGGTATATCAACATGTTACTGTCGGAGACCCCCTGTGTCCCTTCAGTTGCCCTATGCATTCCAGGGCCGATATATCGTAAGACATCTTTTTCTCACATGGAGCAAAATAACACAAACCCTGAGGGTTTGTGTTATTTTGCTCCATGAAAAATAACACAAACCCTGAGGGTTTGTGTTATTACATACCTACGGCAGTCGAGAATGGCCCTGCGGTATCGGCTGGGGCTTGTTGATATCCTCTCCTTCACGGTTTTAGCCACCTTTTGCGCTTGCATTACTGCTCCGCAGAAAGAGGTGGCGGCTTTCCATTCTCTCTCGACTAATAGACGTGGCCAGAACCCGGGCCAGACGCGAGAGGTCGCCACTGCCGATCGCCTCCCCAAGGACACAGCTTAAAACAATTATTTATCTAAAGTTGACTAAACTAAAGATTTATAATTATAACACAAACTCATTATTGTTATAATATTGTGCCATTCATTAAACAGATTCATCTAATCATGATGGTGTCTATCATAAATATAAGACTTGTTTGTTAGCATTCTCAAATACTATAATAAATAATTTACTGTGATCTCATCTCAATAAATTACGTAAGGTTAATTATATCAAATTTTGAAATGGTTGGTAATGGTTGGTAAAAAGCGAAAATTATCCTGATTTGATCAATCTGGTCGGATCCGACCATGCAATCTCTAACAGCGGTGCATTGCCGAAGCGTAGCAGTCTTCCGCCGCATGCTCCAATATGTCCTCCGGCGCTCCGCATACACGAACACTTCGAATAGTGTAAAGGTTTCTGTGTGGTAGTGGTGCGTCCTAGCGGGCGGTGTGTCGCGCCTGCCGCGCGGTGCCTGTGTCGCGCCGCCTCAAAAGCCTTTCCATGTTGCGTGCCCCCCGCGCCCGCGCGCCCTCGCCGCGCACCCTCACTCGTCCGCGCCTGCACTTCCGCCGCACCGCAATTAAACCCGTCGATAAATTTCCAAACTTAATCAAATGACGGCAATCGCGCCTAACGCACAGCGAGCACTCGGACTGTCCGCCGACTATCGCCTCTTGTATGAGCTATCTGCGACGAATGTACACAAAGTCGAAGTTTGCCAAGTAATTGTATCTAAATGCTACGTTGGTCCATGAACAAATTAAGATTCGCTTTATGTGAACCGAATCAGGATAATTCTGCCTTTATTTGAAAGTAAGCTACAGATAGAATCTGCTGATACAAGATCCTCCTTAGATATCGATTTAAAAATCAGATGTATTTATTAGAATAATATTTAAGTACAACATCATTCACTGCGTGGATAAAAACCAGATTAGAGTCAGAGGGTTCCGTATAAACTTACCTATGTACATTGTAAATATAATTATAATTATGAAACTCTTTGAGACTCGAAGATTTTTCTATACGATTACGTATAGAAAAATCTTCGCATCGCATCGCCGAGTGGTCACTATCCCGGCTCCTAATTTAAGAGCAATACTCGAAGATTTTTCTATACGATCTTCGAGTCTCAATGATTTTTTCGAATCACAAAAAGTTTTTTTTTTTTTAACGTGGATGGTTTTAATATTTATTCTTATACTTGTTCTATGAGACCTTGCTTCATGCCTTTCAGGATTATAGGTCGACGAGAAGTACCTTATAGGTTCTGATTTCGTAACGGATGTTAAAATTTGCGCCTAAACGGAGCATTAAACGACCTTATCGTTACATTGATTTGATTTTTTCACTGCAACTTAGGGTATAAGACCTGCGTATTTGAAATTAATTTAAATATAATGAAAACGGCCTTGGCAGACTTACAGACCAACAGACTGACGGTCAAACGAACTACAAAATTATCTTACCACTAAAATTATCGATAGTAATACTGAGTGTATTCTGGTTTAGATCTAAAAAATAATATTTTACTGCTTCACTATGGCAAAATGATCTTCTTTCTTTGTATACGTGAATAAGAATAGAAAAGATTTCTTTGTAGGTAAGTATGGAAAGTTTCCACGGAAAGGGTCATCGGGCTGAGGAACAGGCTGCTACAGTGGCATGTGGGGCGAGCAGCTCCGACGTAGCGATACAACCGTGTGACAAACATGCGCCAGGCCCGCTCCTGTCTAATGCTGATCAACACAAAATCAGATTTTTTCATAAGTTTTGCCGTTTTTCAAATAACAGGTTTAAGGGGATCCCACCTAATCTGTATTCCTGAGCGCGGACACTTTTTGCTAAAATTAAAATTATGCGCTTAGTTACAAAGTTGACTAAAACAATTATTATCGGACTATAATAACAATATAAAGAATGCCAACTTAATCGTTATACAAATTAAGCATTTATATTTTACCCACTACCTAACTGTTATGAGGATAACAAAAACAAAATATGCCATGAGACCAAGTTTTCCTCATGAAATAATAATTCTATGAAAGGCAAAGTGAGTAGTCCGTACCGCGGCAGATAAAGAGTGATTCAAGCGACGGGAATACTTACATTGAAGTTTAGATCTATGTAAACAATTAGCGGAAAATGTGCCGAGTTTACCTTAACCGAGGCTCTGAGTTTTGACATCAGAACATTGATGTTACAACCATCATTGCTTTCTTTTAAGGAACTTCTAGCGAGAGGGACAGCACCCCGACGTGTGGGAACAAAACCTCATAAAATCTGAGTTAGAAAACTCACTTGATCGATCTCGCTAGCTCACTTAAAATTCTCTCAGTTGAAGCATAATGAAATACAAAACCTTCACCAGTCGGGTTGTTCACATTTTCCAGTTGGAACCGCTCGCTCTCTACAAGATGAGTCACGAATCTTGAAATGGAAAGCTAAACTTGATGATTCTAATTTTTGGTTTATTTACAAAACGATTGCTACCCTTTAGGATGCGCCACAGCCGGATACGCGGACTAACTTCACTCTTGAAACTTCCCTATAAAAAAATTCTGAATAATTCAACGATATTCAAGGCAAATGTAGGAGACAAACTAACTGCGTGCTACACGACAACTCATAACGGCGATGTTAAAAAAATAGTTTTTCTGTATTTACATACTAATGAGTTTCTCTCGATATTTCTTTAAATCTGCCACAACCTGTAGTTTAAACGGGCTCGACACTGCTAATAAAGTTCAGGTTTTGTTTTGTACATAGCGCTTACCACCTAAAACAGCAATGAGTTCTTTCTTAGCAATTCTATAGGTACGTATAATATTATGCAATTACTGGCCTTATTTAATATCTCTAAATAGTAATTATGTCACGTTTCTGAGTGGATGATCAAAACAACAAGATGACGGTATATCACGGAGTAGGCACAGATAGGATTGTGGTGGACAAAGGCGGCGCGCGTATCTCGCGATAGCGGAGTGCTGGCCGCTGCCGCGCGCGACCGCAACCGCAGTGACGGACTATCGATATCTGAGTTCTTGTCCTTATAGTCAACAAACACACAGTTAATGCTTTGTGATTTATTTGATCAGAGAATAACGGACGTCAATCGGATCAGAACAATGTGGGCTTTCCAAGAACAGATATGAACATACCTCCTTGTGGTTTATATTGGGAGCACACGTACTGACCATGCGGTAGGCACCTATATACTGTGATTACTCATTGTTTTTGGCGAATGACAATTATTGTGACAAATACAACACAATCTTGACAAACTCAAACGTTATACGGATACGGAGTATAATTAGAAATGTTTTTGGAATTCTAACGAATAATGCCAAATGATTTAAATCTAATTTAATTACCTTCTTTTCAATCAGAACGACTAAAGGCAGAGTCATTCTACAAAGCCCAAGCGTAGGGCTACCAGCTTTTCAGCTTTTTTTTCAGCACTGATGGTTTCCACGCCTTCATGCGCAAAAAAGCAGCCTCCCTGCTGGCCCGTATACGGAGTAGCAGCAACAGCATTCTGAACGCAATAGCTGTACGGTTTGACTGTCCGTTTCAAAATTATTGGGTCATGTCTTGTATAGGTGTGGCCAGTCATGGCAAATAAAAAAAAATGTATTAGGTTAAGTTTTCTATGGGTCTACGTCACCCGAAATAAAGTTATTATTATTATTTTTCCGTATTTTACAGGATGCGTTTTAGAGAGTGTGCGCAGGAATTACATGGTTTGTCTTGATTCCGCCATCTTTAACGTTAATAGCTAAATAAATAAACTTATCTCCAACCACACCCTCTCAATAAGGTTCAGAAATCAGAAACTTTATTTCAAATAGACCAATTACAGGCACTTTTAAATTGTCAAAATGTCGGTCAGTCAAACAAGTGAAGCTAAATTGCACGTTCCAAAGCGTAGATCTCTATGGAGAAGAACGTGCAAGAAACTCCATGAAAGAGTCAGTTGAAAACCAGCGTCTGGCAACTACCACGTTGTTGTCTGTCATTTTTGCTGAACTGGACCTATCAGCCGCGAGACAAAATATTATTTTTTTAAACTTAAGTGTCTACATTGTGTGTATCTATGTGTGCCAAATAAAATATTTTTCTTTCTTTCCATCGCCTTTCCGCTTTCAGACAATCTAAATGTACGGCGAGTGTCCACCCTTACGTTGTTAACACCTCTACGGTCCGAACTAAGCATATTGCCTCATAATTTATACCACGTAGTACTTTCATCGAAGGATTGGAACTATTTGCTGCTGCGGCCTTCCCAACCGATTATAAATTAGGTGTCTTCAAGGCTAGAATGAATAAGCTCTATTTTTTATGGTTGGAAAAAATCATCCAATGACATCCCCCGCTCTTGGGTGGAGTGGAAGATAGTGTCAGACTCTTACTGACTAAAACACCCACCCCGTTCCTTCTAGCCTTCATACCGGGGCTCGAGCTCCCTTTCGGATAACCCTGGCCTCAGTAGGCTTCGACCCGGCTGTGTCCCTGGTGTTGCTGACAACTCCTTGAGATGCGCGAAAACAGTGCGCGCCGTCGACGACTTGGGTTTGGTCCGGACACTTACCGGACGGCCGGACAGCGAGCTGCCCATTGCTCATTGTCCGCAAGCCCGCGCCTACGGTGACCGGAAGTCGGGATCAGAATCCCGGCGGCAACGGCGAGGACGCCGTTGCCTGATGCGTTCAACGTCCTCCTTTTCGAGCATTACTGCTTCGCAGAAGTCGACGACCGCCTGCCACTCCTCATCGCTCCGGACCATGGCCTCAACAAAGCCCGGCGCGAGAGGTCTCCGCCGCCCACGCCGCCGATCGCGCCCACGAGGGCACGGCGATGCTCCGCCCAAGCAGGGCACACCTCGACTATGTGCTCCACCGTGTCCTCTGGGCATTCCGCACACTGGCGACACCCGGGCGTCACTTCCGCACGTATCCGGTGCAGGAACCTCCCGAACGAACCATGTCCGGTGAGGACCTGCGTCATACGGAAGGTAAGGACGCCGTGAGGTCTTTCCAGCCACGCCTCAAAGAGAGGACTTACCGCCATTATTGATGAATAAACTCCTAATGATTGGCCATTAACGATTGCATCACAGCTTACCATCAGGTGGGATCGCAGTCAAGCTCTGGTTTATGTAATTACAAAAAAAACGGAAGTTTAATTTTTAATTTATTTGTGTCTTTCATTATATATCACTCAAAATGAGTAGTAGCTTAACCGTATTTGATAATTGAAATCAATGCAGATGATTTTATCAATTAATTCCTTGATCGTTAAAACGATCCTGTGGTCGCGGGTCGCGGCGACAATTAGTAGCCGCTGCAGCTCTCACACCGACCCCTGGCCTGGCCGCGGACACCGCCGGTGCCGACACACGGCGGGAATGCTTTTATTCCTGCGACACGGACCTGTTAATGTGTTAATCCACTCAGATCGCCTTGTTCCTCTGTTATTAATAGCCATCAACAGACGTCGTTCGTCCCGCTCGCTCGCGCCGGCGCCACGCCTGCCAGACACGAGCGACCCGCAAGTAGTACATACGCACACACGCACATACGCACGACACGCATACATGCACCTCATCATTTTGATTATTAATAAGCGCGGCTCGGGGACTCTGTGTGGTCAGCCTAACGCCAGGTTCTCTTCGGAGGCTTATCGGTGCATCTCGAGTAGTGTAGTTGTGAGTCATTAGTAAGGGATGGTTGCGCAAGGCGTAGTGCGCATGGGGCGCCCGCTGTGCGCCGTTGACTCAACCTTCCTCACCTTTACAACAATAGCATTCTTGGCGAGGACATCTGATGAACGATAACAAAGCTTTTAGCTAACAACTTGACCGATGATGTGTACACAACTACTCTAACTAATAAAAGTCTTACATCAAAAAAATTTTTCGATGGTATTATAGGTACCTTGTAAGAATATTTTTTATTTATAAATATTAATACTCGTATCTACTTAAATAGGGTTCGTAGGAGCCTGTCGAAGCGATGAGGTCAAAAGCTGAGGTAGCTTTTGACCTCATCGCTTCGTTTAAATTTCAGCAAAGCTTAGGAGCCGTAAGCTACCGTTGTCAGGATTTATGCGCGCAGACGTAGCCGACATGAAGTGGGTAGTGCGCAGTACGTACGGCACGCAGCGAGCGCGGGTGTCACTCGCAAATCTGTCGGTGTCGATGTCGCCGAGCCGCGTCGCTTTCTCACAGAGAGCCGCGCCCTAATTAATTACCTCCACATCGAGAGCCACAAAAAAACAAACTTGTCGCGGCTTAAGAGCGGCGGCGCCAGAGAGAGGTCCCGGCCGGGGGCGCGGGGCGCGGGGCGGGACAGGCGCCACTCGCGCGCTGGGAACTGTCCCCGGCGCACTATGGCGCGCTCCCATCACATTCGGATATCTGTCCTCTCCTCACTATCCATTCTTATCACAATATGAATAATAAAATAAGAGTTATCGGACGCCGTCGTCGTGGGCTGCTCCTCCAGTCACCACTAATACGTGAAGCTTCTAATGAACTTCACTATAAATATCGCATTAAAGTTCCGGACCTGAGATAGCTCCGCTCTGCCACAGTACCGCGGCTCAGCTGCGCTCCACTACGGATGTACAACGGGATAAGAATTTTATAACATGTGCTTTGGGTTTACAGCCTGCCATTAATGGCTTCAAATAACACTGGTTAAAACATTTAACAGAACAAGTTAACAACCATTACAGGAGTACATTGTAAACTGGTCAAAGTTCCCGTAAGAAGGGAAAGCTATAGCTTAGAACGTGAGTAGTAAGTGCCGCCAGTCCGGCTCGTGGTTATCGGTTTATAACTTGATGGCCTAATGCCCATTAGCCGTCGCGCACTCATGTAAGTGCTCAAATAAGTAGTACAGCGAAGTTAGCAAGTCGGCTAAAGTTCATGTAATGTGGACAACGCTAATGACCGTGAGGTGGGGGGAGGGGTCGTGGGTGCAGTGCAGTAGCTGGCACGTGATATGCTAATGCGAGAGCGACAGATGTCGTGCGTGTCGGACATGTCGGACGACATGTCTCGATAGTGTAACGCGAACCGTGTGCCCGCGCTGGCTCTTCCGTGTATTGTACGTTAGTGCATGACTTCTGTGCTTCCTACAATCAGCTCCAAGCCACACTAGTGACTTGCTGCTAGCAAACCAACGCATTGTTGACCATTGCAATGTTAAATGAGTAACTTCGTGTAAGTCACATGTTCGAGCTAGACGGCTAGGTGCCAAGCATGACACCGTTTGCATAGGTAACCTCATAGATAGGTAGAGTACCTATTTTACTCTCCACTATAATTATTTAATTAACAAATTTAAAATAACATTATAGGTATAAATGGTGACGTTGAGCTACAGTCTACGTCCTCAGTTATTGTTTAAGTCTGGTTCTCTATTTCTTCTTTTACAATACATAATAATAATGCTCTGTTATTACATACATAATTATGAATAGTCGTTTTATGTTTGTCACCCTTTTTTGCATCAACTTTGTTTGCTAAAATATTAATACATTGCTCTAAATCAAACTTTGTCTCTTTCTCTCCTCTGGACTTCAGTAACACTTTTCTAAACTATTCTGACCGACCTTCTTTATTTTATTTTATTTTTCTGTTAACAGGAAACACATTGTTTACATAATTATATTGTATTGTCATATCCGTGTTCACTTTAACTTCGCTAGGGACCAATATCTCTGCCAAGTGTTCTCTATGATTATGCTTGAATCAATTTCGTTGTGCATAGTAACATCTACAAGTTTTAAAACATCTCAGGAGGTCCCTAGGTTGCACAGTGTTGATCTTATTCGTGTTTATTGACAGACATACTTTTACACTTTAATAGTTATATCCGATAAATAGCTGAAGTATTTTTTTTTTGGGCGCACAGCCAAATTAAATTATCATCGCAAGAAGCACTGAAGACTGTCTAGTATATTCATGCTCTGGTAGAGATTCGTCAAATTCCATAAACAATCCCAAATAAGGTATAATAAGGGTAATATAGGTCTAGATTTGAACCATTATAACAGAAAATTTTCGCTTTCCCTGTGTTGTTGCCTTCAGTGCTTCGCACCATACTTATAATTATTATAAAAAAACTGAGTTTTATGTTTGCACATCCGCGTCGTTACACTCTTTCAAGTTGTTTCTTTTCATCGTATCACACAGTAGGTACTTGTAAGAGAATGTAGAGTATTTTGAAGGTATGCTGTGGTTGAAGATGACCCATTAGACTGGTGCCTATACAGTTATACTCAAGTTAAAGATATTCATAGCTTTTGGTTTAAAAATTTAAGAAAACTCAGTGACGAAAATATAATTAAATTTAATGACTGCATCTCAAGTTTATCTTTTTCAGAAGTTTACGAAGTTCAATCAACAAATGACGCCTTCGATAGATTACACGACATAATAATCCTTTTGTACAATTTACATTTTTCTGTAGTTAAAGTAAAAAATACTTCTAAGCAAGTGAAAAATAGAGATCTGACTAAGGGTATAAAAAAGCGAATATTACATTTAAAATACCATCTCTACAAACATAATAAAAAACAAAACAAAAAAAATATGACAACTACACATGAATACTGAAAAAATGCATACACAAGGCTCAGCAGAATAATAGTTTAAACTATATTAATAAAGCCAAAAACACAAGCAAAGCGGCCCAGAACATGACACCTTTCAATCGTGATAATGACAGACACAATTGAAAGACAATAGGTGCGCGAACGCCGGCGTTCGCTTGGGGTTTAATGAATTAAAACAAACACGATTAATATGACAAATAACTCTGAAATTGACGCTGTTAATCTAAATGGTAAAATGTATGACAATCCAACCAAAATATGTGACCTATTTAATGACTTTTATATATGCCAAACAAAGACGACTAATTCCGCTCAAAATAACATGCAAAATGACGTAAAAATAACGACTTCTTAAAATCCTAAAACCATTTTCCTAGCACCAGTTGATGAATCTGATGTTTATAAAATAATTCACGGTCTAAAAACCACTAATTCGACTGGATATGATGACTTGAGCACGAAGGTACTAGAAATATGTGCAAGGAGTCTATTGTGTCCCTTAACTTATATTATAAATCTCTCTTTAACAGAAGGAAATCAAAAATGGAAAATATTTGAGAAAGTTATGGGTAACAAAATAGAAAACTTCTTGACAGGATATGATATTCTTGAACAAGAACAATTTGGTTTTAGGAAAGGCAGTACCACTACTTTAGCATGTTTTACGCTAGTAAAATACATAACGGAAAGTCTGAATCAAAAATCAAAGATGAGTTGCGTGTTTTTAGATATGACAAAAGCCTTTGATTTTGTTTGCCATAAAACACTACTCTCAAAGCTTTTTTAATCGTTGGCCTTACCGCAGATTATGGAATCTGCGGTAAGGCCAACGACTGGATCAAAAGTTACCTTTCTGAAAGAGTACAATGCGTGGAAGTAACAAAAACAAGTCAGAATATAACCAAAATAACTATGGCACAAGGAGGTATCTTATCCCCGCCACTCTTTCTAGTTTACATCAACGATATTCTAGAGGCAATAGGCAATGATTGCATATTATTTGCTGATGACACGACAATAATGCTTAAGAGTGACACTGATAAAAATTTAGAAAATGAAATAGTCCAAACTTTGGATAATGCAATCAATTGGCTTGAAAAAAACAATTTGAAAATAAATATAACTAAAACAAACATCATACAATTCAAACATAAATAAACTTGACATTCAATACAAAAATTTTCACTTGAACACTATTGATAATTGTGTATTTTTGGGTATAACAATCGACAAAAATTGCAACTGGAAAGCACATGTACATAAAATTCTTACAAAAATAGATCGTTTAATATATGTCTTAAAAATAATTAGAGAAATGGTAAACCATGATACTGCAATGCTGGCTTACCATGGTTATGTATCATATATACGGTATTATAATATGGGGTAACTCAGTCGATTTTGACAGAGTTTTTAAAGCTCGAAAAAAATATATTCGTGCCATTTGTGGAACTCAATTTTTTAACCGACTTCTAAAAAAGGAGGAGGTTCTCAATTCGGATGTTTGTATTTTTTTTATGTATGTTCGCGCATAACTTCGTCGCTTGCCGACCGATTTGAAAAATTCTTTTTTTTGGAAAGGGTATACTTCAGACCTCAAATATTATGGGCAACTATATAATCATTTTGATATTTTCATCAAGAAATTAAGCATTTACAGTCAAAAAGTGACATTTGATGAGGTGGAACTGGTGAAGAAGACCAGAAATTGCCAACGGAACTTCATACTCAAACAAATAGGTATCACAATGAACACAGTTAAGCGACTATGACAATACAAATAAATGAATAGTTCTGAATAGTCATGTTGAAAATGGTATCATCGAAATGACCTGATCATAGTGATGGAGCTGGAAGATAGTCACCGGAACTCCGTTACTACTCAATGTATTCTAGCGGTGTTTGGGCTTATTAGAATTGTCTTGAGATGCACTTTGGCTATATGATACCATCGAACTGATCTGATGATGATGATGGAGCTTAAAGATAGGCACCGGAACTCCGTAATTAATCAATGTATCCTACCCGTGTTTGAGCTTATTAGAAATGTCATGAGATGCACTTTGGTTATGAGGTACTATCGAAGTGATCTGATGATGGAGCCGGAAGGTGGAAAGTAGACCCGGGATTTTCATAAGAAAATGATGTATTCTACAGGGTTTGAGTTAATTAGAATTGTCATGAGAAAAAGGTACTCTGGCTGTAAGTGTATTGCAACTAAAAAGTGTGAAATAAAAAACTTTATATAAAAAAAATATAACCGACTTCACAAAAAAAACACCAAAACGGTCAAAATAATTTTAATTTCGGAAGTCAGTGTTAAATAAGGAACAAACAATAACGAAAAACACCGACTTCCGAAATTAAAATTATTTTGACCGTTTTGGTGTTTTTTTAGTGAAGTCGGTTATATATTTTTTATAAAAACATTTTTATAGACAGCTGTAAGCCACTATTTCAAAAACTTAAAGTTTTACCTTTGCCTCGTTTATATATTTTTGAAATATGTGTTTTTGTCAAGAAAAACTATAATTTATTCGAAACGAATACTGACAGGCCAAATAGCCGAACACGGCATATAGACAGACTCCACCAATCGACTGCCACCAATCAGGCTAAAATTGTTTTAAAAAAATATATACTGCATGTCGATTACCTACTATTTACAATCACTTACCAAATAGTTTACAAGATCTACCATTGACAATGTTTAAAAAAATACTTTTCAATGTGTTACTATTTAAAAAATATTATACTGTTATAGAATATCTAAAAGACAAGTCAATAGAACCTGTAATGTGCAAGTTAGATTAATTGATGACACTGACTGTGAATATATTTGCACGCCATGTTATGGCAGGATATGCTGAAACAAATTTACTGTAACACCTTATGCACCATATTCTAGCAAATAAATGATTTGATTTGATTTGATAAATAGGAACAGTAGAGTATAAAACATCTGATAAATAACGAATAAATACAAATTAAAAATTATAAATAAATATGGAGACGACAACAATAAATGAAAACACTAGCAATACTCTTCATTTTGAACGATTTATTAACAACAAAATAGCTTGTTGAGTAAATTTTATCGAGAGTTATGCAAACATGATGTCTGTGACAGTTGAGTTATTTTCATGATTATTAAAATAATTAGTTATGGTTTACACATTCAATAACGCTTGCGCATGGATAAGGCAATATTCTTAAAATACGCTCATAAACATTCGTCCGCGGACTTAGAAAGTCAGTTTTGATACCTCGCCGGTTTTTCTGGCAGCTGTACTCATAATTAATTACTTACTAGTAAATAGAATGGTAAAAAATCCGTCGGCATTTCATCAAAAGGCCACGCAAGTACCTATAAAGTCTTTTGGAATAAATAAGCAAGCCGTGACAGCCATATTTTTCCGTCATTCTGAATGCCGTCGGTGTCACCGTGGCCCCGTGTGGTAGGAGTGTCCGCGCTCAGGAGGAGCGTCAGTCAGCCACTCAAACTGAGCCGCGGCTTGTTAATATGCGCATAATCATGTCGCGGCGGCGCACGGAACAATGACTTTGTTTTTACACACACTGCTACCTACATACTTATCGAAGGACAAGTTCGTTAAACTGTGAAGAGGACTTAATAACACTCGTGTTCTAAATTCCGCATCTATCATTCACTTTGAATAACGCCATTTCCCTCCGAATTGCATCCGGCCGCAATGTGCCGGACATCAAAACCTGCTGCAGACATCACTTATCTTCATCTCGCGACGATAAACATTCAGTAGGTATAGATGAGAAGCTATTCGTGTGGAATGTGTCTCGGCCATGCTGTGCCCTATTCTGGTCGTTAATGCGTGTCTCCGTGTCCAATGGCGGGCGTGCTGGCCGACGCCGACGGTTGCGTAACGCGACTCCGCGGGGCGCCATTGGTCGCTACGCGCGCTGACCAGTCTCCACGACACCACTGTCACGAACCGGTCTTCACGCGAGTCAGTACTCTCGCGGTGCACAACTGTACACAATATACACACCTCTGCAGCATCCGCTCGATGCCAGCACTACCAGAGCCACACTGGTGTAGTTGTGACTCAGCCTACACGGCCACATCTGCAGAAATCTGCGTTTGATTGGGCTAATTAAGTACAGACACAAAACATGTTTGTAATCCGTGCTCGGTGTAATCACTGTAACGACAGCATCAGCCTCGCTCGTCGGGAACAACACTGTGCACTCGGCACAATATCTGCTCGTTATCATAATTCTCCGCGTGCCGCCGTCCCGTGACATAACTATAATCGCGAACATGAATCAATGACGTGTTACTTTGGTTTACGAATATTAACGTGCAGCGCTGGACGGTGGACGAGGCCATAAATACCGGGGGTCGGCGGGTCACGCACGACCACCCGCCCCCCGCGCGCTAGAGGCGGGGCGCTGGGCGGGGCGCAGGCTCTACATTTCCCTGCGGGCGGGTCCCGGCGCGGGCCCCAGGCCCCGGCGCGGGTCGCGGGTCCCGCCTCGCTAACACGTTTTTCCTTTTGCTCGTTCGGGATGCTTTTAGTAGTAGTATGTTTTATTTTGGTCTCGTAATGATTGTAAGCTTGAATGTCGGTCGCGCACAACACCGTCGTTAACCACGACCAGCATGTTTTTATGTAAATGATTTAATTGTTTTTTTTAAGGTTTTTACTTTGAGCACTTTAAACACGAAAACCCTGATTTTTGTAAAATCTAATGGAAATTAAACTCGGTTGTAAGTAGCGTCTTAAGTACCTACTTCTGACTTAATACATACATTACATACCTACCTATATAGTATAAGATAGTTGTGCAGTTGTTGCAAGTAAATCAGCTTGTTCACTTGTACGTAACGTTATGTGCGGACGTTCATATGTTATATATACGTGTGATGAGCACGTTCTGAAGTGGCCGACACAGGAAACAATAGAACAGTTAGCTAAGTTCCAGTGAGTGATTCTGATTCTCTCAAACAACGCGACGAATTTGTGGTACGGAAGAAATAGAGCCTTATACCAAGCAGTATACGATGGCAGTAGTTGGCTGCTGCACTGCGTAACACGGGTTCGATTCCCGAAACGAACAAATATTTGTATGGCCTATTTACAGGTATTCCTGAGTGACTAGTTGTATTTGAGCCTACATGTTGATGAACGCACCCATGTTACACGAGTAATTTCTTGTGTAAAGTTTTAAAAAGTACCTATTCAATATTTCCTAGACTAGACACATTTTAAAGGGGAAAATTAGGTAACTGTGTCCGACTGTGCGCCGAGGTTGAGAGTTTCCACCGTTCCTGTGCACATGCGCGTGTTCCGCGGCCCTCAGCGGTGGTCTGGCGCGAAGGGAACGCTCATCAATTACCTCGAGCTGCATGCGAGCATAAATCAAGCCGCTTGTCATGAACACACTAACAATTATTTAAGTAATTAGCTTCAAATATGAGACGAGCGGTGGTGCGACGTTTTACGAGCGTCGTGTGAGCACGCCGGAACAAGCGCGCGCACAGGCCGCAGCGCCCCGCACGAAGAACAATTAGCTCGTAATGTTCACAAACCCACGGTAGTGTTCACACACCTGATCACAGCCCGGAGCCGACCGCAGCGCTATTAAAATTTAAGAGCTCTCCAAATTATTCGACATTTTAAAGAAACCTGTGCAACTGTCGGTTCAGGAAATATATATTCATAATTTATTGGTATTTAAACTAAAAATGCGGGCTAAATATACTACTATATACCATCACGAGCAGGTTTATTACATAGAAATGACCCACTTATATGTGTTGTTAGCTGCGCACGGAAATATTCCGCCTGCCGTCTGCGCGACTTCACTTCACACACCTACCTATAATACTCATAGTGCCACAAGAATACCTACTCCGTACATTTGGTTCGTGACAGACGCCGAGTGCCTCGTTGGTCCAGTGGTCGCCAAGCACGACTATTATAGGTAGGTGAGCAGTGAGATACAATTCCTGAGTTGGGCCTAGTGTCATTGAATCTTATATTAAAAATTACTCAGTAGCACATTCCTCAGTCGCCTCGGATAGCACGTAAAGTCGTAAGTACTCCACTTAATCTCTCTCTGGTCGTGTCAGATTAATATTAGATCATTTTATATCTCCCAAAGTAAATTAAATATTGGCCACATAAATAAGGTACAAGTCATTCAAATTCCTACGAAAACATTTAGATTCCTTGAGAATAGTAAACTGTTCCAAATATTGTATCAGCTGTTAGTGCGATACGCTCGGATTTTTCATATTTTCAATTCATAAATATGAATATGTATCTAATTGTACTATCGCAATATCATGTTTCCTAAACTAATATTTGCCGCGTACTTAATATTGACCTACAAAGGAAAGATTTTGCGGTAAAAAATTACGATTGCAACAAATTACAATTGAAATATATTTATACTTTATCGAGTTGATCCATTTCGCAATACATCATAATTCCTGTATATTATATATTATATAGGAATACAAACTATCTACTAAGAACATCACCCGAAACTCTTTACGGTTAATTTTCTAAGATTAAAAAGTAGGTAGGTAAGCGATTCGTACGAACAATTTTGTAGATACAATTATTTTTCGGAATGTCCAGCCAGGTGACACATTGAGCTCTTCGTTGCTAAGTGATCACAAAAAAGCATTTTATAGGAGCGGAGTAGTTTCATCATCCTACCTTTAGCTTGTCCGGCGCTGTCATTAGGCTCCCATTAGACAAGAGTCGTGATACAATCAATAAGGACATGGTTCGGCTATTTAATGAAGCCGATCGTTAATGTGGACGTTACCTTGAAGCCGATTAGCGGCGGCCGGCGAGGAGGAGGCAGGGAGTGCCGGCGGCAGGAGGACGAGGCAGGGAGCGCCGCCGGCAGGAGGACGAGGCAGGGAGCGCCGCCGACTCGGATTCGGGTGCGCGGTGCCCGCATGCGGCGCCAACAGCCTATATTTCAGCACGTTATCTAATCTAGCGGCGAGGGGTGCTCCGACCCTGCCGCCCCCTCCACCCTGTCGTCCCTTCTCCGACAGATGTCGCTAATGACGGCGCACGCGCCGCCGCACTTTTTGCCGCCAACTATTAATGGGTGTATCACGAGACTGCGATGTGCAGATAAGATGGTGTCAATAGATGATAATGTTGTCCTAATTATTTGATGTCCCAGTTCCCTTAGTTGGATCCTGATGGTGAAAACATGTCAACGTTTAATGCGTTGACCTTATGTCGCCGACTGTACGATTGTTTTACTGTCGACCTTTTAGTTGTAAATATGTATGTATGTCTTAATATCTTGACCTTTTCAAAGTTTCGAACTCATTGGATGAAAGGGGTAGGTAAAACCGTCAGACTTACCATTAGGTACTTAAGACGCCCAGCATAACATGTGTCAGGCTGCAAAAGTATCACTAGAATGTGAGATACTGTTTGTCTCAGTGATAGATAAATGAAAAAAAATATATATCTAAATCCCGACTACGACAAAAGAAACGACGCTGATAAAGTATTAAACAAGATTTTCAGGATGCTGAAATAAACAAGGTAACCTACTTAACCGGAAAAACAAGAACACGACAAAAAGAAAATCCGCAGTTACACGTTATAGGTACCAACCAACCAACCGAAACACTTTAACCTTCGCTTCTAACGATACTTCATATGTCGAGCTCCGATAAAAAGATTAGGAGCTATGAGGTAACAGATGAACATCACATAATTTTTTTTTGTCGTAGTCGGATTTTAGATTTTACCTTTTTTTATTTAAACAATTTTGGTGTTATTTCGTGAGATTTTCAGCATCCTAAAAATCGTGTTTAATACTTTTTCATAGTGGTTTTTTTATCGTAGTCTGGTTTTAGTTTTTTTTCTTATAGGAATGTGTCAATAGCGCCACTGAGTTTGTATAGGATAGGACTCGGATATAATTTATATTAGATACTATAGGCGGTTATCACACTGCCACGCACCACGCAGCCTAGCGCGTGAAAACACTCCTACGCACGAACTTACGGGACTGCAGATCTGGATCATCGTGCGGGTTTTTACGCACTTACGCGCGTAGGTGTGTCTTGTAAATTCACGCAGGCATGCACTTATTTCATACAAAATCACGCAGGGTACAACGAGACTCAGTGTGGCATACCATTCGTGTCACCCCGTACCCACGCGCGTGAGTGCAGTTTTATTGTGTTGGACTGTGCGTGTTTTCTTACAAGCAATGTTAAGTGTTTTCTTACACGCATTCACGCACTACGCTGCGGAGTGTGTGGCAATGTGATAATCGCCATAGTCTAAAAAAATCGTGTCATGAAAATACCATATTACTATTCGACGTTAAATTTATTTAGTTACCAACTGATATCGAAAGTAGATTTAGGTAATACCTACACATATATACAAGCAAGGCTAATGGCAATGGCTTTCTATCAGTAAGTATCGAAGCAGTAGTTCTAAAGCGTGCCCTTTGCAAGCATAATTATACCAACAAACAAACAGTTCAGATGGTACACACTATCAGTCGTACTTCGGGGGTATGTCGATGTATTGCAGAAAGTAACGAGTGTCATATCGCAGCCTAGATCTAGCAGCGAACTGGTCGACATTGACATCAGGAACGAACTGCTTCTAACTCATAGCAATTACACGTCAACACACGCTGATAGCCAGCTAACGTACCTACATAAGACTAAAACCATTTGCATAATTTACCTAACTTATCTAAGTTTTAGTAACACGATACAATACAGGCGTACAACTTAATACAATTGAAGACTCAAGAATCACTCCACTTTCACCAAAAGGCTCCCACTTTTTCCGTGACACTGGAGCATTTTCTGCCTTATTCCCAAACTAGCTCCTTCGCCTGCAGCTTCGCCTGCGTAAAATTCAAAATGTATCGTCGTCGGTGCTCTACACCGCTGGGCCACCACAGCTTTATATTTGCCCATCAGTGGGACAATACAGGTTAGACTTTGATATAATCGAACAATTAATATTATAAAGGTGAAATGTTGTGCGTATATTTGTTATTCCTTTACGTTGAAGCTGCTTTAAATTTAATAGGGATTAGGATTAAAGGCACACGGGTAGATACCTACCTACATGCCCTAGAATAGCATATAGGATACTTTTTACTAGTTTTTAAGTATTTAATATTCGCATAAAATGTTTATTGTTCCTTGAATAAATCAATTATCCCGTGACTATGTTCCATTGGGATAATTTCCTAATTTCACGCGGGCGAAACCGCGGTCAGAAACTAGTAATAGATGCTTCAGCGCTCAAAGTAACAACAAGAAAGACAGAGTTACCTTCGAATTTACGATATTATAGGTATATAATATAATATTATATAATATTCCACAACAGACTATCACACAACGCCGTCTAGTTCCAAGCTAAGCAGAGCTTGTGTTATAGGTAAGTACTAGACAACTGATAAACATACTTATATATTTCTAAATACATACATATTATAGATAAATTACACACAGACGCAGAACAAATGATTATGCTCATCACACAAACATTTGTCCTGGGTGGGAATCGAACCCACGACCTCCGGCATAGCAGTCAGGGTCACTAACCACTAGACCAACAGGCCAGTCACATGTTTGAATTGGAACCAGAGATTGGGACCTCTTCGTAAAGAACTAACGTAGTGTATCGGGTAGCGAACTAGCGGTAGACTGTGACAAGTTTACATGCTACTTAACTTGTACGTTAACATATAATATGTTTTCTTACCAGACGAGTACCCAGGTTTGTTCAGCTAGTCCGCGGCTGCGGTCTCCGTGTGAAGTCTCCGCGGCGGCTCCACGACCGTTACATAACGCTGCAGTTTTCGCACATGTTTCGTGCGCTGCGTTTTTTGTGGTCCGTGTTAAATGCATGGGCATGCATGGCCTGAGTGTATGCAGGTGCGGCCACTTGCGGCCACTTGAGCGCACATGGCGGTGGGAACCCGCGACCCTGCCAGCCCTCGCAGAGCAGCTCCGTGATATATGCTGATGGCTCTTTTTGTGCACTTGTTCTCATCTTCAGATACAGTTATATTCTGAACGTGTTGAGCTTGTGACTGGCTGGTGTTGCAAAAAGCTTACAAAAAAAAAACTACCTACAACAATTTTTAGGGTTTTTTAATTATGCTCAGATAGTAGTTCCATTTAATTTCGTTGAGGACAAAGCTGATTAGTCACGTAATCAAAAGCTCATTAATTTCAACGCGCAACCTTCAGTATAGATTTTGTAAGTTTTACGAGTTTTATCTGATCTTATGCAGATATCGAACGTTTTATTAAGATAATTATCTATGTTAATGAAGTTATTACGATTTCTATGAATATCTGTTAGCTCAACCCTCAAGGTCACTCGAGACGCAACGCTGGCGTCTGCTACGCTGCCGCTGCCGAGCGAGGTACTCGTACAGATCAAAACAATAATAACGCTTTACTCTATACATTACTTAGCGATACATCAAACGAAAATAGACGAATGCATTCTCAGTCACACAAATAAACAAACCAGATGTAACGTGTAGGTAATAGCGGAGAGAGAGGAGGAGGGGGCTAATAGCCACGTAATGAACATTGATTGATTATCGAGTGCGATGCGGCGCGGCTGCGTGGCGGCGGCGTGGCGGGCGCGTGGCGGCGCCAGGCGACTCAAGTGCTTCTATATGCGTGCGGCGGCTGTTGGCCTAGGTCGGACATCAAGCAGATCTCTAACCGATGTCGGCGCGACGCGCATGCTTCGTGTTGCTACAGAGTACTCACATGTACTAGATAGCCGTACGCTGCTGTATCGCATCATCTAGCTAGATGCAAATAACTGTATCTTTACATCTGGCGCTGGCTCATTGACAAATTATAACATTACATTACACCTTGAAAAGCTTTACAGTTTGATTCTGCTGTGCTTGGCGACTTGCCAATCTCAAATGATATCTAATTCAACAATAACGACGTACCTAGATAGATAAGCACTTAAGTACGAACAGTACTGAGATTTCGCAGAACATCAGGGATGTCGTGGATTCAATTATCTATTCGGTAGTCATCTTTAGGTGTACATACATTAGGTACATACTTATATGTATTTATCTTGGCATAAATACTTAGTTTATAAAAAAAAAACTTCCTACAGAATAGTAACCAGGCTATTTCCTGACATCATAATGCGTATCTGTTATTCACAGCAACCACTGCCAGCCATGGCACTATGTACACACATATTTACCTCGCGACCGTATTGCAGCGCGTATCACTCTTCGTAGATACGACCATCTCCAAAATACTTCTCTTATCAGCTCTATACCGTGACCTTTGCATCCTCTCTTAATATACAGAGCACACATACTCTGCTCGTCTATACATAGATCAGCTGCGCACACGCAGCGCGTGTGTGGGGGAGCTAGCTGGAGAGGTGCACGAGCTTAACATTCGGTACACTTGTGTTGTTTACAAGTTTGACTGATCAACGAAATTATTGGGCCTCAAGTCTGCTATTACAACAGTGTCAGAATGGTCTATCATTGATGTCATAATGGTCGATTTTGATAAGTTTGGTAATCTACTAATATAATGGCGTCATTATGACTTTCCAATAGTCAACCACTGACACTCCATTGAAAGAAGTGACATAGAATGGTAATCTCGTACAATAATGACAAATGAATATTTGACGATTGCGGTAATCTGCTAAAACTTTGATAGTTTATTTGATCAGTGTTTTACCATTAGAACGTTATTGTGCAGTTATTGGTTGTAATATGCTCGAAATGATCATTCTACCACAATTCTATTACAAGACCAGTGACCGATCAATGATCGATCTTTATGAATTAGCAGATTACAAACTTTTAGCAAAATGATAACGGGATCGTGTTGGAATGACGAATTTATAAAAATAGCAGACTTAGGGCTCAGGTCACAGGCATCTTTTGGTGTTTTGATTTAAATCAATTTTGTAATTGCGCTTCTAAAACATCGATAGATAGGCAATAGGTACCATCAGCGGTCTTCCCGTCAGATTACAATTTAGGTGTCTTCAAGGCTAGAAAGTATCGGCTCTTTATAAACTACTTAGTGCGATTCACCATTAACGATTGCATCACTGCTTGCTTAACATCAGGTCGGATCGCAGTCAAGCGCTGGTTTATATTATTAAAAAATAATATTGACTATGCGTGATGTGATGTAATGGCCCCGAGAGAGAGCCCGAGATCAAAAGTCGTCATAAGTACCTTTATGTAAACCTGTATTAATGCTGTCGGATCGCAAGTAACCACTACCCCTATCTCTACAAAAAACCTATCGATATCGAGTCATCTCTCATATCAAGTGCAATCAATACATAAACAATACTTGGATACTACCTACATTAAAGTTTCTATTATTTTATTTTCAAGCAAAAGATAGACGTTAAAGAAGTAAATCTGCATGTGATGCCTCGTAAACGAGAACTAGTGTAGGACATTCATTTTTAGTAACGACACCACTTTTCTTATTAAACTTAATGTCGCAATAAAGTGTTCAATCGGAACTCAATTACAGTTAATGATTGCTAAACTGATTTAGCGTGTACGAGGAGCCGAGGACTAGACAACGGGACATTTAGTGTAGAGGCAAGTAACGAGGAGCGGCTGGGCGCGGCAGGCCGCCGCCCCGTGCGCCGGCGCCGCCTCCCCGGCCCGGACCGGACCAGGCCGGGTCGCAAGAAAATGCAATATAAATTCGATGCATAATTTTTCAGAGTCGGCTATAAATCGACGTGAATATAGCGCGCGGCCGTCCGTCCGACGGACGCTAATGTAGCACGTAAATCAGCCCGAGCCGACCGGCCACGCTCGCGCCCTGCCAAACGACTGTACACCTTACTGCCACGGAGTATGGTGGCATATCAGGTGCGGCCCGCAAAATAATTAGTTTAGCGCGGAAAATTCGCAGCGTAGTTCAAGGGCAATGGCTCTAGCGGAGGTTGTTGGTATCTATGATGAACAGCGCAGGACGATGTTCGGGACAATGCGAGCTAATGAATACAGGAGCCGCTGATAACGCGCAGCCGCCGCGAAACTTTTATTGGTTGGTTTGTATCTGTTACAAATAAGGACTATCGCGGTTATCCACCAAATATGTCATAATCTTATAATGAAGACATTTTATTTTATTAACAAAATGGGTGCAGATACGCTGCTCTCGGCGCGGAGCGGTGAGCCTCCACCGCCGATCGTAAGTAATTAGCAAGAGTTCGCGAGCGGTCGTCATTAGCGTGTCCGCACTTATCTCGTCACTTAGAGAAGGTCTCCGTAGGAAATGTATCATTACTGTGTCAGCGATTGAGGTGACATTCCGTGGTGTTCATGTCGCTGTCGCTACAGTGGATAATCCTGCACTGTGTATGGTTGTTTAATTGCCGAAATGTCAGTAATTAAACCGAGCAGTGGTGGCCGAGTGGTAATGGCTGCGACTTACGAGTTGTAGGTCACAAGTTCAAACTCAGCCAGGCGTATTACTTTGTGTAATTTATTCCATCACCACTGCTCTCAAAACGGTGAAGGAAAACATCGTGAGGAAACCGGCAGGTTCTAGAACCAAAAATTCGAAGACATGTTACATTTACCAATCCGCACTGGGCCCGCGTGCTGGATTATGGCCCATTCCCTCTCCTAGAGAGAAAGCCTGAGTCCCAGCAGTGGGAACATTAAAAAGGCTGATGATGATGATGATGATGATGGTGATGAGTGTTTCGAGGACTTTCAATGAATCGTTTCCCTTTCACTTATAAAAGTTTTTTTTATTGAAAATATTGCATGTCTATGATCTACTATCAGTTTTAAATTCCTACATTATAACTATACACCGCTTAATTTTGATCGTTTTAATCCTGTAGAGGTTCGATCCGGTACATGAAACACTATCGATTTGTAAAGATAAAATTAAAAAATAAAGTACCTTTTTTTCAAAACTCTCATTAATTTACGCATGTACGAAATTAATTTCTTCAAGAAAACGTCAACTAAGCGAATCCAATGACCTGTAGGTAGTAGTTGGCATTACGTACAAACTACTTTGTAGGTACTCGGTAATTGGACTCGCTCAGCTGACGTTTTCTTAAAGAAATTAATTTAACGATTAAAATTTAACGGTGAATATCTAACAACTACCTTATCGTCGTTCTTCTTACGATATTTAAGCAAATGTGTGAAGTTGAGAGGGTGGTGATTTAAGACTGAGGTGTTATTTAACCCCGCATTCCTGTAACCCTGTGAGACATGTGACGCCGGGGGAAGCTTGTTAGAGCGGGTTAACTGCAGGGAATGCGCCACATGCGACGCGGGCGCGCCGGGAATGTGGCGCGCGGCGCCGACGCAGCGCGCCTGCTACTGATTTACACGCTCACCACCTGTATGTTCCGCACCCCCACCGTACAGCTGAGACACATCTACCTACATTCGTCTTCAGAGCTCGCATTCACAAACAATACTCCGTATTACTGAACTATTCAGTCTGGCGACCGAGTCCTTTTTATTTCTCGTTCTACTGCGGTGCGCGTCGAACTCAAAATGTACAACTCTAACCGATGTTAAGTGTCTGTATAGTGTTATTTTATGGCACATGTGGCCACTAAACGCGCTAGGAATGCTGCGCGCGCCGCGCGTGGGCGTCGGCAGCGGTGCCGCGGTGCAGTCGGCTGCCGCGGCGCGTCCTGTCTGCGCACTTTATTTCGCGAGGAGCGCGCGCGCCGCCCGTTACATGGCAGCGACAACTTCATGGCCCGATTGAGTCATAAATATTGTTTTAACACTCGCGATTCCCAATACTTTGCGAAACCCCTTTACTTGTTTAACACGTATGCTATTCCTCTTCTGATGGAAATGCAGATCTATTTATACTTAGAAGTACTTACTTACTTACTGCAAAATATTCCAGTGAAGCATCGGCACTCAATGTTTTTTACGAAGTCGATGCAGATAAGTAGATACAAGTAAAAACAAGAGCTCTGCGCGCTGCAAAGTATGTCGGTATGCACTCGAACACGTAATGTGACGCAAATAGTAATACTTAGCAGCACTGAGTTACAGCGGTGTGGTGTGTGCTGCACCTAATTGCCGGCGACCGCTATAAATTGCGCAGGAGTGGATATACAACCGCCCCCCCGCCGCCCTCCGTGTACCGCCCGGGCCGACCGCGCATAAATCTGCGTCGGCTGCCTAATGCAACCCGAGACGACACGTGGGCCGCCGCCCGAACATCTCACACGATAATTACCGCAATTTGTCATATGAACACGAGTGAGAACATAATTATGAGACATATTCTATGGAGAAAAAATACGACTCTTTTAGTACAGAACGAGGTCATTCATCATCTTACTAGTTTCACGAGCGTTAATTAGTACAAATATTATTGTCACAATTCGTTTTCAGTGGTATAGGTATGTGTTACAGAGGACTCGCAGCACGATGCACGCACTGCACTGTTTTGCACACTGTACACAAACACATACACGGTGAGCTATATTTACAGTCGGGAGCTCGCGGGTCAGCGCAGGTCGAGCCCACGATCACAGCGTATTGCACTAGGCGAGAGCTATCACTGTCCGATAGAGAAACCATAATTTAGCGCCTAAAGCAGTCCCCATCAGATGAGCTCAGATATTTAAAAGCTCTTTCATTAAAACGACAGTTTATTTGATCTTACTCTACTTTTATCTTTCTAACGAGAACCTCAACCATGCAGGTCCTGAAGACCTCGTGTAGGACATTGACTTCGTTGGACCAGAGCAGCACAATCCGTTAGCATTCCTTATGAACACCGCATAAACTGATAAAATATGTTGCGGCACAACTACACAAGAAATGACACAAAAAGTCGACTGCTGAAATCATAAAATGATAGGTAATATTACTGCGGTTGAACAATGTTGCTGAGCTGTATCTAGGCATACTGTGGTTAAGTATTAGGTACACTGTAGTACTATAACCTTGTAGTCTCGTAGGCTGTATCCGTAGATACTTACCTACGCAATATTATCGTGCATTCAACTTCATGACTGCAAATCTAATTATAAGTAAAGAGCAAGCAAAAACACCGCGGTACGGCGCCGCCGCGCCGCCACCGTGCTGCGACATCATGTCGTGTTACGATGGCAGCACCGTAACGTGGTGTTGGGGCTAGACCTTTATTTATTTTACAACAGAACAATACAATGCGGTGCTACGAAACCTGTGCTAAGAGAACGTTGTAATACCTTAATAATATCTAATAATATTATGTGTTTACTTACCATATGTCTGTGTGCCGTGTGTTAGGTCAGTGGTCAGGTTGGATAACCATTTTTCATTCGTTGTACTTCATCATCATCATCATTTCAGCCGATACACGTCCACTGTTGGACATAGGCCTCCCCCAAGCGTCGCCACATCGAACGTTCCTGTGCCTCCCGCATCCATAGGTTTCCCGCTACCTTCACCAGGTCATCGGTCCACCTTGTAGGAGGCCTTCAAACGCTGCGTCTTCCGGTACGCAGTCGCCACTCCAGAACCATTCGGCCCCAACGGCCATCTGTTCTGCAAGCAATGTGCCCTGCCCATTGCCACTTAAGTTTGGCAATTCTTTGTGCTATGTCGGCAACCTTAATTTTCCTGCGGATATCTTCATTTTTTATTCGAGCACGCAAGGAAACCCCGAGCATAGCCCTTTCCATTGCTCTTAGGGTGACTTTAAGCCTTCTGATGAGGTCCATTGTGAGCGACCACGTCTCGGAGCCATATGTCATCACTGGCAACACGCACTGGTTAAAGACTTTCTTCTTGAGACACTGTGGTATGTTGGACGAGAAGATACCGCGTAGCTTCCCGAACGCTGCCCAACGCAATTGGATTCGACCTACACAACTGGACTCTGTCCGAGGTAGACATAATCGTCCACAACTTCGACTGTAGAGTCTCCGACCTTGATAGAAGCGGGCGCTACATGGTTGTTAATCATGATTTTGGTTTTATCCATGTTCATTAAATATATTTAATGTCTTTGACTTTAAGACCCGCTCTTAGAGAAGCTCTACTGAGGTCATTGGGCATTGTGCTGAGCTCCTCCATAGTCTCAGCCATGACCACTATGTCGTCGGCAAACCGAAGGTGAGTGATGTACTCGCCATTGACATTAATGCCTAGTCCACTCCAGTTCAGAACCTTGAAGATATCCTCCATTGCAGCCGTGAACAGTTTCGGCGAGATGACGTCTCCCTGCCTCACACTTCGCTGCAGGAGGACAGGTTTCGAGGTCTGGTCCTGTGGTCGGACTGACATGGTGGCGTTTTCGTACAAACACTTCAGCACTTCGATGTACCGATAGTCAATTTGGCACCTTTGGAGAGATTGCAGCACAGCCCAAGTCTCGATCGAATCAAAAGCTTTCTCGTAATCCACAAACGCTAGGCAGAGAGGCAGGTTATACTCCTCGGTCTTCTGTATGACCTGCCGTAGCGTATGTATGTGGTCTACGGTGCTGAAACCTTTTCGGAATCCGGCTTGTTCGGGAGCCTCAAAGTCGTCAAACCTGCGCGCGAGACGGTTCGTGGCTCAGAAGTGAGATGGGCATATAATTCTTCAGCAGGATTTTATCACCCTTCTTAAAGAAGAGTACCACCACACTTCTGCTCCATGCCTGTGGCGTTTTTCCCTCGAGTATGACGGAATCGAACAACTTCTGAAGGGCCTTTAGGACCGGTTTTCCATCCGCCTTCAGGAGCTCAGCCGTAATTCCGTCCTCACCCGACGCCTTGTTTTTTTTCAATTGCTTCAGAGCCATCCTAATCTCGTACAGGCTGACGTCCGGGATATCTTCAGTGTAGTGTCGAGTCAATCTAGCTCTTGGGTCGTTTGCTAGATTTGTAGCGGGTTTGGAGATTGACATAACTGTCCATAAAATGCCTCGATCTCTCCCATATCCGGATATGACTCTGCCATATTCGGTTTTCAGTTTCCTGAGCTGGCTCTGCCCAATAGACAGATCCCGTGCAAAAACTTTGGAGCCCTTAATCCGCTCATTATATGTCGTTGTACTTAATTAAGTAGAATACCTACATTAGTACCACGGTTTCGCATACGAATACAGCTGTGAGCTGACCTTCTGCGCGAGAGTTGGGCGCGACGCGGGGAACAATAAATTTCGCGACAGACGGCAGCCTCGCCTATACATGCAAAACGAATCACAACCCCGCGCTTATGATTTTAGCGAACACGCTAAAGATGGCCGTATGAAGTGCACTTTATGTGATGTAGACCGCGAGGTGCGTGGGAGGAACGCGCTCTAATGATACCATCACTTGGTTGAAGAGCTACGGGAACGCTCAAAACACACCGGCATATTACCTACGTTTTACTACTATAAAGTTATCGATAAAGAATATATGTGTACTTTACTTGTCCTCGGATACTTGGGCCATTAGGTTTCTATGTTGAGTGCTTTTAGTTTTTTTTTTTACTTTTTGCCTGAATATTCAATCGATATGAACCAAGTAATAAATTGGAGCATTTTTCAGAATGCCCGGGCATTTTGAATAATGACAAGCTATCTAGGACAAAGTAAGTAATTGTAATTTCGGCTTCCTTATTTATCATATTGCCTGGACATTATGAATCTTGAAACATAATTATATCAGGCAATCGGTCAATGATATATCCACAGGTACATTTCACGAGGTGCAGGGAGGAGAACAAAAACGTAACGACGACGCGGACGTCAATCGCCTCTCTTGATTTTATTTAATAAAGCGTTGACAGGGTTCACTAATTAAAAATAATGTAATTTTATAGTGCCTAAAAACAAACAAAGGCATGACCAAGATCATTTTAAAAATACCATTATAAAACTAATCAATTAACAACCATCTCATTTCGTTAGATTCAGATTTCACAATTTTTTTACTTTTTCTTATACGTCGTTTTCTTCTTCTATTGGGACTGGTTCGAGGTGGCTCAAGAAAAGAATAAGGAAGAAGTTGAGAGGCCTTTGCCCAGCAGTGGTACAGTATACCTAGGCTATTAAAAAAAATACTTCTATACTATATCTACACTAATGTAATAAAAAGGTAAAGTTTGTTTTTTTGTTTGTAGGAGGTAATCTCTGAAAATACTATTGAGGCTGATTGCTAAAAATTTTGCACCGATAGAAAGCTGATTTATTCTGAGTGGCATAGGCTATATTTTATGCTATACATATATATTTTACAAGCTAGTGTTAAAATATAATTCCAAAAATATTCGTTCGCCTGCGATTTTACAAAATGACTTGGCATCGCTTGTTGGCTTATTTATAGGTACCTACTTTTAATGTCGACTTGGGTAGAGTCAACGGAGGCCCCGTGCGTGAGGCCCCCCGTTTCGGTCTACGGTGTATAAAGTAACCTAACACGAAGGCCACCGTAATTCGCTTCTAACCTAAACTGTCTGTGTCGGAATACCTTAAAATACTGAGCTCGTTTCGCTCGCTCTTAGATTAATTATTCTAATTAATAAGGTAGCATACATATTGTTGATTAGACTTCTAAAGTATAGATGTCAAATTATTGTGAAAGACATTCGGTTTCAATTACTCTGCCTTATGTTTATAAACATTTTAAATAATGTCTGGATGACGTGATAATTTGGACAGTTAGTTATCACCTCTGAGCATTTTTCAAACTGGGTGCACTTTTTATAATTTCTTCACAATCACTTGGTCCATAACAGATAAATATATCTGAACAAGGATATCTAAAATTGTGAATATCAGCACCTATAAATTAATCAACGTGATTTATGAACCTATGATTAATAATTGAGGATATTTCGACCTAGTTTCCTCTTTCCTTGTACCTGTAAAATAAATAAGTAGGTAGATAGGTTATAATAAATATTTAAGTACCTACCTACTACGTTTTATCTGTAGAATACAATCTTATAACCTCATCATTGACTAAAAATATACCTACAGCTATTTTTACCCGACTCCGCCAGAAAGAGGGTTATAATAATAATAAATTATTTAATTCGGACAACAAAGGAACCATTTTTGTTAGTAATTTACATGCTAAAACTTAAACACTAGGATTAGTAATTATACCTACATTAATGAGTCATGTACTCACGAGGCACTTCAGACGGACAATGACTCCGCATGAAATGCCTAGGGCCCAGCACAGGAACTCTCGGATCCCGGCAACGACTTTCAGGATGCTGTTGTGTTCAGGCAAATAAAATGTTTTTCTTTCTTTCTTTCTTACTATGTCCAACAGTGGACGACTTTCGGGTGAAATGATAACGATAATGAGCAATTCCCATCGAATAATAAATACATAGTCATTCAAGATAATATTTAATTATCTTAAATGTATCTTATTTATGAAAAACTAAATTCTATCTGAACTTTTTAACGCATGCCTAGACACTCTATTCTTTGTGTGAATTTTTCTGGTAAACACGTGTCACGTATTTCATGCGTTTTTACGTTAATTGGTGTGTTATCGTTAATTTAAGCCATTGTCATTACTGACACAGTTTTGTCGCAACGATAGTGTTTCACTATAGCAATATTAGGTGACGAAGTCACTGTGGCAACACCATCTGACAGCGTTAAGTTTTCCGCTGAACGAAATTCCTCGTCACTCATAATGCAATGTGATAAGGGGCATAACAGCGTGTCGCGTGTGTGTATGGCAAGTAGTGGTAGGTGTCAGTAAACGTGCTGTATCGGCGTCGCGCGAAGGCAGCGATAGGGGTGTGCCGGCAATCGTGCGCGTATCAGCTGGATCGTCTCACGAAACACTCGATAACGCCACACTTGTAATACACCAATGTTTCACAAATACTTCACCTGCTCACTCGAAAACCGATAAATCTCACAAAAACTCACCATTGCATAAATCTAATGGTACAACCAACGCGCTCCCGTTTGTGGGCTGTGTAATAAAGGCTTGGAAATTATACTTACAATCATAAAGAATTAAAATATAGGGGCGACGTACACCTAAATAGCCAGATCTGACACTAGTTTTGCCAAGGATAATCTTGAGAAGAAGAAGAAGAACTTGAAGGAAGGTCAGATGGGCTCTTGAGCTCAATAGCTATAAACATTCAATTTCGTATAATAAGGCATAATACCTGCGAAGAATTATTGTATTATTCCTTTTTATTAGAATTCTAATTTTATCATTATTGTTATTCAATCAATTCATCTTATATCAGAGTAAAGTAAATGATGTAGAGGACGATTTCTTTCTGTAATGTTCAATTCCGAATTCAGTTATGTTAACAATTACCTGAAATCTCCATTCAGGATTCACAACGGGAACTTACGTAATTCACGACTCATGTGGGTGTTATTGACGGCCTCAGGTTTTACCTCATGATTAGCTAACACTATTCTAAGCTCACAAGTATACCAACCTGCGTCAGTCCGCGCGCGATATAGTAACTTGACGTCAAACCGTGTTGTACTTATTTGCTAATTAATTGTTTTCTTCGCAGCTTAGCACAACAACTGAGATATTTAATATTGAGCATTTACCGCAACTATTCTCTGAAGAGCGCGCATTATGTAATTCTCAATGTTTACAGGAAGAGCAATAACTAGCAGATTCAGATTAAAATACAACTGAACGAAGATAGAAAGCCGTCTTCCGATATATAAAATATAATATAATATATAATGATATATATATAATGTAATATATATAATAAATCGAAAGGCAGATTAAAGAAATATGTCATATATTTCTGCTTCCGTAACTGTCTATACTTAGAAAATATAATGTCTTATAGTACCACAATCTGCGTCACATGAAATGTTTTGTATTCTATTCCTTTGCTTGTTTTCCTGTTAAGCCAAAATGTGTTTAATTCATTAACCTTTCAATTGTGATAATGACAGACACAATTGAAAGACAATAGGTGCGCGAACGCCGGCGTTCGCTTGGGGTTTAATTCATTAATTTATAATTGGGGTTTAATTCATTAATAAATTCATTAAACCCCAAGCGAACGCCGGCGTTCGCGCACCTATTGTCTTTCAATTGTGTCTGTAATTAGCACAATTGAAAGGTTAATATAAATTCAATGAAAACATTTGACATTCACCAAAACGCACTGGGCTCGCTGGTGAATTACGGCCCATCCTCTCTCCTGGAGAGAAGGTCTGAGCCCCAACAGTGGAAACACTAACAGGCTAATTCATCCTTGTACTAAAGGACATTCCCTACTGCTAACGTCCATTTATTGTAATGTTCTTACTTCAATAGGAAATTAAGAAGCTACTCGACAGTATTAGCCGCCACATTGGATCAAGAATGCATGTAAACAACCCGTTGCTAAGCAACTGTTTGTTTGCCAGTAAGAGACACATGTTAACAACCTTTTCCAATCAAATAATAATAATAATGAGCCTCTATATTTATAATGCACATATTACGAGGTTGATTTGAAAAGTAGTTAAGTATAAGTGTAATGGCTCCGACTTACGAGTTGTAGGTTGCAGGTTCAAATCCAGCCAGGCATAACTTTGTGTAATTTATTTCATTACCACTGCTCTCAAAACGGTAAAGGAAAACATCGTTAGGAAACCGGCATATCCTAGAACCAAAAATTCGAAGACATGTGACATTCACCAACCCGGGCTGGGCCCGCGTGGTGAATTACGTCCCATTCCCTCTCCTACAGAGGAGGCCTGAGTCCCAGCAGTGGGAACATAAAAAAGGCTGATTATGATGATGATACATATACATATTATAATAAGTTACACAATTTCATTAAAAAAAGGAAAGAACAAAAGAGTAAAGTAGGTGGAAGAAATTAAATTAAAGCAGAAACAAGATAGTGTCAGAGAGAAAGGAAATTGTTTTTAAGTAGATTCTTAAAAGAAACTACGAGCTATTCTCAAAATTACGACGTTTTAATTATTTTTCGAAATAACAATGTAATATTCATGTTGTGTAAGTGATTCAAGTGATTTATGATGTAACAAGAATCGACTAGCGTGGAACAGGCAATCGTTTTGAAAATAATAGGTACAAGCCACATAGACTTAGAATAATATTGTCAGCACAAGACCAATTATACTAATTAAGATGTAACTTGCTGTGGTGTAACCCTAAATTATTAGTTTTACTCTTCGTTATCTAATTTAGCAGAAGTATAGGATATACCCATTAAAAGAGGAGTACGCCAAGGTGACCCTTTATCTCCGAGAATCTTTACATCAGTCTTGGAAAAATAATCTAGACTATAATCATTCTATCTAATGTGGGTCCCGACTGTTGCTGAACTGTGGACTGAACTTGTTTATTTTTCTTTTCAGTTTTTAAATTAATTTTTTTACGCAGTCGGTTTTCTTTTTATTTTTTAAATTAATTTTTGAAAATGGCATCAATGTGGGTGTCAAAAACTAACTTGCTATCTTTATGAACGCCTAAGTCACGAATGACATTAAGTTTACCTTGGCAAGTTCTGGCCCGATACGATATAGGTGCAAGTGGTGGCTAGGGCAGCACGTTTCCTAGTGTAAGTAATTACTGAACACTTTAATGGATTCAGATCGACTACTTACCTACTTAAAAAAATAGAAAGTTCGCGCTAGCCGAAAGTTCATTTTTGTTACTATTATCTAGTACTCTTTAAACTCTTAGAACAACAAAACATAATCATAATATTATTTTTCTCGGTACCTACTTATACCTCTCAATTGTTGAGAAACGAGCCAAGCGGATGGTGAGATTGGTTAGCAGTGTTATAGTCGACGAGTCACAACTTCAATCTTGAGCATCGACGCTGAGTTGCGAGCTTGTCGGGTTGCAGTTCGGAGAGTGTGCGTCGGAATCGCATGGGTATTCTAGTAGTCCCACCAAGCTCGTTCGAACTTGCAAGAGAACGGCGTGATGACAGAATTTTAAAGTTCTATGTACCTCGGAAAGAGAAAAAACGACTTCACATTTGTAAATTTTGCATATACCTATAATGTCTCTTTCCTTCCTCCAGGTGAGCGTGTAATGCGCGGCGGCTGAGCAGCTCAGCAGCGCGTGCGAGATGTTCGGCGGCGGCGGCGGCGTGGGCGCGGGCTACCAGGGCGGCGGCGGCGACTGCGCCGACGGCTACGGGCTGGGCTACGTGGCGGGCGGCGGCCGCCTGCAGCAATACGCTGCGCACTTCGCGCCGCACCAGAATGTATGGCACCACCACCACCCCACACACCACGAGACCTACGGTGAGTACACTGAATGCCTACAACTACTACATAACTCACTTTACGTTCACGTATTTTTGTTGCATCTATGGGAGATCTACACTGCGGGATTGACCTGAACTAGAAGTCCTCCTTCTTCTTCGTTCGCTTCACATTTTTCCATGACGAAGAGGGATTACGTTTTTAGTCTCGGTCTCGGTCGTCATCGTCTACTCAAAGCCTCCTCCGTACTGTGCCAGGTGTCTGTCTCTCTCCTTTGCCAGTCTCGGCCATACATATCCAGCTATTTACACTATATCGTATACTTAGGGGTTTAAGTCGAGAGTGAATAGGTAAGTAAAGAGTGAATAGGTTACTTCTAGGCAAGCGTGCTCCATCGTCGACGACATCATCGCTTACCATCAGGTGAGATGGTGGACAAACGCAAACCTAATAACCCACGCTCAGTGTAGGGTTCCGTAGTTTCCGGTTCGTCACAATAAGTGTCCCCAATTAAGTTACTTAAACACAATTACAAATTCCCACTATACCAAATACGAGTATTCTTATTATTATTTATATATTACCAATACCAACGAGAGATCCACCGAACAATTCGACAATATAATAGCTCATACCCGTCCCGACCGCGACCCCAACAACTCAAGAAAAATCTTAACAGCGCAGCGCGAAGTAGACTAAAGTACAGCGCCATCTTTCGGGAAATTGATATTTTCAGGATAATAAAATAAGTAAACTAAGTTTTAAAAAAATGCGTGGATATACGGTTAAATTACAAACTTAGTTCAGAAATCATTTTAGTTGACTACGGAAACTTATAAAAAAAAAAAAATCGTCAGTCCATCTTTTACCTTCCTTCTTTTTTCTCTCAACACCGAACCAACGACTACACTACCCCGCGGGACTCTGAATGCTCCAAACTAACGCAGTTATCATTTAAGCCACTTGGTTGATTTTAGTTATACAGAGTTCGTTTGGGTTTATAGTACACCTGTTCTTATAAGTTGACTTATAGTCGTATATAGAACGAAATTATAAATGCAGTAAAGGCTAAGATGGCCTATAAAAGTGTTAATACACTTGAGAAAACATGGTCCAGTAAGTTACACTTATAATCGCCTACAAGAAGTAATTATAAATCCACTATAAGTGTATATGCCAGTAATAGTAATTTATAGAACTAAATGTACTTGGAACCACTTGCATTTGTTACTTGACCTTATAGGGGTTTATAAGTCAACTTTATGTGCCAATTTTAAGTCAATTAGTTCTACAGTGGATTCTTCTAAGAGTAAGTGTACTTGGTATTCATGTGGACTCTCGAATGCTGTTATAGTCTTAATTTATATATAAAGGTTTCTTGTAAAACTATTAGTATTCAAAGATATCTTCGTGAAGTACGTTTAAGCTTTTAATATTTATCGCATCTTCACGGCCATTTTGTTAATATAAATACGCCGTGTTCAAAAGACGAACAAAAATTAAGATGTAAAACACAATATACTTCACCGAAATTATTTATGCGTTTGCCATGCTAACATGTACCTATGCACATAGAATATTACGTGTGAAATACATTTTTATATAAAATATATTAACTTTTTTTTTTTCTCCACAATCTCTCAACACAATACAACAAAAAGTTACCTACAAATATTTGAAGTAGCTAGTAATGTAAGTGCGAAGTACGTTACATGCCTGCCTGGTTCTATTATGCTCATAGGTAGCTTCGCGGGAGCAGATAGTTCTGGTAGTCCAACTGTAAGTGTATTATTGGTCTAAGTGGTGCTCGTCAAGTCTACTATGAGTGTTTTATTGGCAAAAGTACGCGTATAAAGTGGGCCCTTTTTCGTGGTTATAAACTTTTACTAGCCTTTTATAGTCCTGGCTCCGGAACCACTACAAGACCACATTTTGTTACTTGGGGCCGGAGCTCTGACCGCCATGCCGTGACCTGTCCCGGCAGAGGAATTTCACCTCGGCGTTGCATCTCCACGCGCATATCGTGCATGTGTCAAAGGATCCCAGATCCCACGGTGGTAGACCAGCAAGAAGGCGTGCGAGTCGTGCGGTATCCCCGCACCATCCGTATTGCCATGACCCTCTGGCAGGCGTTCAGAATGGCCGCCGGTCGCTTTTGAAGCAACGGCGCCCACACCGGCGCACTATGGATTATCGTAGAACAAGAACTGATCATAAATACTTTTTAGAAATGTTGTAAATTGCACATGTTTTTGGTCTTATTTTTTCTTAAAGAACCATAGTATTATATGCAATTCGTTTTTTATCAATTCAATATGAAAAACATTGATAAAATTGCATTAGAACTCAACAACACGGAAATTCAACAAATTGTAACCCTTAAATCAGCATTTTTAATACGTCATAAAACTAAAAAAAATACACTATTATTAAAACATCGTTCAAAGTTACAAATAACTACAAGAACTTTTATATTAGGTATGTCACTTGCTGCTACGGAACCCTCCATGGGGGAGTCCGACTCGCACTTGGCCGGTTTTTGTTAGATAAAATTATTATATAATATTTTTTTGTTACTATTTTACTAAACATTAAAATTTTCTTAGCTAATTGGTAGCTGGCTGATTCTATTACTGAGCAGGCTCTTTATAGGACGATAATTGGTGCATAGAGACAAGTTCAGTGGTGCGTCTACAAGCGGTTATAAATAACAAATAAACTATGATGAGTCACTCGACAGATAACCGCGCAATTCGCACGTCGCTCCAATCACTGCCTTTGTCTCCTCTCTGATACGATATCACGCAGAGATACTGCGGCTATGATGCTACGGCTATTTTTACACTTAAAGTCATCAATATTATTTATGTATTAGTATTTTTTTTTATATTCCACAACTAGCACACAGCGCCGTCTAGTCTCAAGCTAAGCAGAGCTTGTGTTATGGGTACTAGGCAACTGATAAACATACTTATATATTTCTAAATACATACATTTTATAGATAAATTATACCCAGACACAGAACCAATGATCGTGCTCATCACACAAACATTTGTCCTAGGTGGGAATCAAACCCACGACCTCCGGCCTAGCAGTCAGGGTCACTAACCACTAGACCAACAGGCCTGTCAATGTTTTAACAAATGTTTTAAAAATATTGTTTTTTACAAACGAGTAAAATGAACGATTCTATATACTACACATACTACATAAATATATTCAGGAGCTTAGCATTAATAAATTCAAAACATTTGTAAAGCGAAAACTTTGCCAAAAGGCTTTTTATACTCTAAAAAGAGTATCTCGAGGATAAAACGGCTTGGGATTGACCAGCTCCAGTACCTACTCACTATAATTGTTATCATTTGAATGTTTTTTTTTTGTTTTAACTGCCGTTTTTAGGGTTCCGTAGCCAAATGGCAAAAAACGGAACCCTTATAGATTCGTCATGTCTGTCTGTCTGTCTGTCTGTCCGTCCGTATGTCACAGCCACTTTTTTCCGAAACTATAAGAGCTATACTGTTGAAAGTAGATGTATTCTGTGAACCGCTTTAAGATTTTCACACAAAAATAGAAAAAGAGCAATAAATTTTGGGGCTCCCCATACTTAGAACTGAAACCCAAAAATTTTTTTTTCATCAAACCCATACGTGTGGAGTATCTATGAATAGGTCTTCAAAAATGATATAGAGGTTTCTAATATCATTTTTTTCTAAGTTGAATAGTTTACGCGAGAGACACTTCCAAAGTGGTAAAATGTGTGTCCCCCCCCCCCTCTAACTTCTAAAATAAGAGAATGATAAAACTAAAAAAAATATATGATGCACATTACTATGTAAACTACCAACGAAAATTGGTTTGAACGAGATTTAGTAAGTAGTTTTTTTTTTAATACGTCATAAATCTAAAAAAATACACTGTTATTAAAACATCGATCAAAGTTACAACGAACTACAAGAACTTTTATATTATGTTACTTGCTGCTACGGAACCCTCCATGGGCGAGTCTGATTCGCACTTGGCCGGTTTTTTTTATTGAAGATTGTTGTTGTGTTACAATTATGATATTGTATATATAATTATAATTATTATTTTATTTTTACAATTTTGACATGTTTTTACTATTTGACTGAATTTTTATTTTTTTACAATTTGCAATATTTACACTTTTGTAAATTTTATAATTGTGAATGTGAGAACTATGTGGATTACTCTTTCCTTTTCTTTTATTTTCACATGATGTCTGGCAGTTTTGAGTATTTGATGTGGCCTACCCAAATGTCCTTTCTTTGGCATTGTTCGTCAAGTTGTTGAGTTCTTTAGTAGTCCTGAGTTGAGCTACACGCATACTGACAAATGCTTGCACTGACTGGACTGGTCCATGCACTTTAAAAGAGACTTTGACCCCTGAGTTTGTTTCGGTGTTTCTTCTCAGGGTAGTCAACTAGGAAACACCGGCCTCATCTAGCATTAATAGCCGAAAAAAAAACGACGTGTAAAAGTGTTTTTATAAAACCTACTTGCAAAATAAAGATCATTTATCATTTAGCTCAACACTGACAGAAAAACAGTGGAAACTACAAACGTTCCCATGAATGAAACATTGCAAATTATGAATGGGACCAGGTACCAGGAAGAAAGCTTCATGCGAAAAAGAATAAACAATAGCGTAATTCCGTCTATCTCACTTAGATGACACAGCACAATTACCCGCAAGTTTTAATTCATGTAAAATGTCATAGGAAAAAAACGGAATAACAACATTCAGTTTTTTCCTATAAAATTTTATACCAAGAATTATCCTTATCAGTAAGTTAACAATAACTGAAATTCTATTATTAACGTGAATAATTCCTAACTAGCGGCGATTGACGCTCGAGGATAAATGAGTGAAGTAAGAAGGGATTTACCCGACGACAGAAGCGTGAGCACGTAGACACAGGCAGGGACCGGGAGAGTACGCCGCTCGCTGACAGCACCAGGACACTCAATCAATGAACTTCATAATACTAACACTACTCCGAGTTGTCAATGAAATTATTAGTTTTGCAATGACGAATATTTATAGGTAATTTATATGTTTTAGGAATTTTACCTGTGTCCACAAATAATTTTCAGAAAGTAAAATTATGACATAATAATATTATCTCAAAACGCAGCGTTGCCGTTGGTTCAATTGTTTTCTTCATTTACCCGTAATCATACAGTCCCAGTCGGACTCGGGTCTACTGCTACAAAAACTGTGCCCAAACATCCGTATAAGAATAACTGAACGAATAAACTAAATACGAACAGAGATAAAATGTTAATTACAAAGTATTTGATAACGACGCATTGTCAGATAGTTCGTTATCACTAATACATTTAACATAATTGTGTGTATCTTATCGTGCCCCGGCCAGGGCTCTGTTTATTACAATTGATCGTTCGTTCTAATTATACCTCTGTATAGACATTTTGGACTTGTATCACAATCTTATTATGTGCTTAAATCTGTCGAGTTCAAGAATAAACTTTTTCGTTGATGACCAAAGTAGCCCGATCATGCAGCGGTCCTGACGGCTGGCGTGGCCGTGGCTAGCGGCTCGAGGAAGCCGCTCGTGCCTCGGTCTCTATCAGTGTTTACGCAGAGGCTGAAACCGCAGAGTGATTCAGTATCGTTAACCCATTCCCTGCGATATGATTTTCCCTTAAGCAGGATAAACGACTTGTTTTTGTTTGATCAGGAGAAGTCGGCTGTGAGTGAGAAGCGACAGCGAACACAAAGACAAAGTTACAGCATATTGCAAGGAATGCAAGGGAAATATAAGTGAAATCAGACCATTTATACAAATTTTATCGAAACCAAACAAACTAACCAATAAACTACCAACTAACTATAAACTAACTTTTGCCCGCAGCTTCGCCCGCGTACATAAAATATAGCCAATGTCACTAAGGAATAAAGCAGCTTTCTATCGGTGAAAAAATTTTTGCAATCGGCTCAGTACTTCTAAAGATTGCCTCCTATAAACAAAAAACATAAAAACAAACTTTACCTCTTTATTATATTAGTTTAGATACAGCATGCTGGCTGTCGTTCGTAGTTATACCAACCATACGTAGGTAAGTATTCATAGCATGCTATCAGTTGCACTCATTATAAATTAATTAATATCGGCCTTTATTTAGTAGGATGCTTTAATCTGTGTATAAAAAGGCAGGCTTTCTTTAAGTAGGCATATAATCAATTCCTTAAATTTATGAAATCAGTAGGATTTTACAAGCTTATCCTCAAAGTCTAAGTGACCCTAGTAACATCAAAGTGTTGTCAATTTGACTGCCTACCGGAAAATTATCAGACGGTATAAGGTAAATAGTTATTCGTTTGAAGCAGTTGCACTTTATACACCTACTTATTTATATATAACTTTAAATTTTTACTAAGACCCTGATTTGGAAACGTAAACATACAACGTAGACTTGTTATGAAAATTACGGCTTATAGTTTCTGAATTGCGCTGGCGACGTAACAACGGCAGAAGGCTGCCGTGAATCAGCAGCGATAAGCGCGTGCGCAGCGTTGTGCCGGCAGGAGCTTGCGTGGAGTCGGTCAGTCCTAACGTGACCTCTGACCGCGCGGGTCGCGACCGCTCGCAGCACAACTATCAGTAATAATTACTAAACAATCAAGTGCTATCTTCAAGTACCGACACAAATCTGATCGATTCACGATGGACGCATTGCAACTACCCGCGAATTGGTTGCAAAACATGGCGCTGCTTGCAGGTCCGTGATCTAATCATATCTTGTTAATCTACAAAAAAAGATCATATAATTAATGGCTGGTGGTCAGTGGGTGCATTTTGTCAATATTTACTTGGGCGAAACATAGACAAACAGTTTTATCAATAAGTTTTCGAATTCGATCGAAGAAGGATTTCTATGGAAGTTTGAAACAGCTGAACAGCATATAATATGCTGCATTCTTTCTATTTTAAAACTAATTAAAAGTTTCCAATAATCTCACCTGAACGTGCACGACTGCTGCTACTACTTCGCTGCTGTAATCTTCAATATCATGAAAAACGGTATCAAGCTTCTAACATCAGACTTCAACTTAGTCTTGTGTTGCTTTTTTTTTGGTTTTCCTTTTTCTTTGTAGTGTGTACCTACTGAAAGTGCTTAGTTGTTATGTTGTGTAATGTTGTGTTGTTGTCCTGTGGTGCAGCGGGCGGCGGCGGGGTGAGCGGCGTGGGCGGCGTGGCGGGGGGGCTGTACTCGCAGAACATGGTGATGGGGTCGTGGTGCGCGCCCTACGACGCGCTGCAGAGACCCACCGCTTATGGTAACTACACTTTACTCCTACTTAAACTTTGGTGAGACAGAGGTGCTGTAGACAAAGTTGCTACCCAACACCCAAACAACATTTTATAAATCCCATCAACTCTGATCAGCCAGAGACAACTTTTTCTGCAGTTCCCAGGCTCGTCACTATTATTGACAGCACTCTTACATGTTTTATTTCATCATTTTTCACCATTATATAATTGATACCATTTTTCCCCTTTACAACTGTCCTGATTTTATATCGATTTACCGAATGTCAATCCTAGAATTAGCTGTTGGCTAAATTATATCTTTCCCATAAGAGATCCGAATCTTCTCTCGAAGCTAAACAATCATCTCCAATATAATTATATAAAGCTACACCACACCCATGTTTTCTTCTGTCTGCCTCTCTGTACAGAACCATCGCACTTAACCAAGCTTTATAGGTAGTTGTGTTGTTTTGCTATCTCTATCAAAGTTCACTTTATGTATCAACTGTATCTATATATATATTGTGTGTAATATGTATCATTTCATCTTAATCTCATCGTGATCACTGATTATGGCATTTGTTATTGTTATTTGTGATAAGTTGTTTCACAGGGTTTCACAGAATGAAAGTCATTACGATTTAGAATAACTATAGAATAGAATACCTAATCATTTAATTTGTCAATAATATGGACCTACCTCTTAGTTTAAAATCTTTATCGAATCTTGTGACTAGTTAACAATTTTCCGTCACGATATTCTTAAGAGCCGATAATATTGATAGGTCTACCTGTTGTATAATAATAACGTGTAGGTATTTTGGATTCGTACCGGAGCCGTCTCATTATCAATTATGATTAATTATAGGGAACACGAATTATGTAATTAGATAGGTAGTAGACGAGAACGCTCAACTGTTGAGGAAATTGTAACGTTTATGATTAAAAGGACAACCCGATCAACTATAGCTTACAGCACAACGTAAAGTATCCCTCTAATTGTACGATTTGTGGACTAAAACCTCAGATAAATAAGGGGACAAAATGTCCCACAGCAAGCCGCGCAATGCTCAATCTACGTGACGCTGTCACGTTGCCCAGTGTCCCGCAATTTGGCCCCAACATTTTACAATGAATAATTCTCGTGACGCGGGATATGGTGTTGGATAATTTGACAGCGTTGTGCGTCTTGTTGGGAGACACTTTGTCCCCTAGTGTATCTGAGGCTGAGGCTTTATGACATTTGTTAAGAAAAGTATTTTTTACAATAATTTAAAATGTGGAGCCACAGTTAGATCACTTCTTTACGATAGTAGTTGGGAACCCAATAATTTACCGAACCTATTGAACACTGTGTAGGTAAAGCCTATGATTACATGCAGTATATTTAGTGGTTCCGATCACTATTGTTCATCGCGGAAGATAACAATACGTGGCTGACGTCAGAGCTGTGATACCGAGCTGATTCACGAGCCGCAGGAAGCACAATTTTCAATATAACTGCTTTGTTCATCGCACTTTACAGTGCTGGTCGAGGAGAGTGTCCTGTGGGGGACACACGAGGAAACTTACGTACTTACTGGACTGCTATTTATACGACACTTACCTACACCATATTTTACAATGATTCGTCTTCTTAAACTCTTGGTTTGTATTTGAGATACCTGCCAAGAGTTTAAAAACAGATCGGGCAGATAGTCCACCTGGTTTTAATGGATACCTTAACAAAACTGACAGCTGCTGTATAACTATTACCTAACTGTAGAACATACATACAACCGAAAAGACATATTATTATACTTATAGATAACTTGTACAGCTGTCCATTAATAGGAAAGTATCTTAATTACATTAGGGATAACTTCATTATTGTAAGGCCTACTTGATTAGCGACTGAATTTCTTTCAAGCACTGCGAATTTGCCGTTTGTGAGAAGGTTGAAATATAAAGTACCTAGATATAAATTCCAAATAACATAGTGAGTCACGCCTGTAGGGCCTACCTCTCTATCTAGTACTGAAACTATATCTACGAGTATGTAGGTACTTATTACCTAGTACAATTAAACAAACTAATTCAAATAAATTACAAAACTATTCAATTGATTAATTTTTGGGTTTTCCTAAAAAATACATTTTCAGTACCTTCCTTCCCACTTCTCTCTGTTTCGGATGCCATTTAGTAGATAAGTTCCTACCTACTTAAATCCAAACCACAATATAACGTACCAACTGCTTATCAACTTATACATGTTGTTAGTAATTTTTATCAATTCTATCCCTACACCTATCTGCTTTCCTATTATCCTCATTATATTGTACCTAATTAATCCCTAACAATAGATTATATTTATTGTCCGATAGGACAAAAAAGGTTTTTGTTAGTTTCCTATCCTGTTGATATTAGGTAGTTACGGCTGCCTGTGCCTTGCGCAAGTAACGACACACTGGAGCCACTTATCTATAGGTACCTACTTGTTATTAGTTCACTGTAATTACTTACTACAACTGAACAAATCGTTGAGTAACTGCAATTACAAAAAACCGGCCAAGTGCGAGTCGGACTCGCCCATGAAGGATTCCGTAGCAGCAAGTAACATAATATAAAAATTCTTGTAATGTGTTGTAACTTTGATCGATGTTTTAATAATAGTGTATTTTTTTTCGATTTATGACGCATTAAAAAAAAAAACTACTTACTAGATTTCGTTCAAACCAATTTTCGTTGGTAGTTTTTATAATAATGTACATCATATATTTTTTTTAGTTTTATCATTCTCTTATCTTAGAAGTTAGAGGGGGGGGGACACACATTTTACCACTTTGGAAGTGTCTCTCGCGCAAACTATTCAGTTTAGAAAAAAATGTTATTAGAAACCTCAGTATCATTTTTGAAGACCTATCCATAGATACCCCACACGCATGGGTTTGATGAAAAAAAAATTTTTGAGTTTCAGTTCTATGTATGGGGACCCCCAAAATTTATTGCTTTTTTTCTATTTTTGTGTGATAATCTTAATGCGGTTCACAGAATACATCTACTTACAAAGTTTTAACAGTATAGCTCTTATAGTTTCGGAAAAAAGTGGCTGTGACATACGGACGGACAGACAGACAGACAGACAGACAGACAGACAGACAGACAGACAGACAGACAGACAGACATGACGAATCTATAAGGGTTCCGTTTTTTGCCATTAGGCTACGGAACCCTAAAAATGAGTGTCATTCTGATTAGGTATTGCACAGCATTGTCGTACCAACTTAATTATGTTTTCACTTAGGTAGCTAGTGTAGCTACCAATCATGTCATGACAGACCGAGTGTGCGACCAGCTTGACATCCGCAATTGGCGGTGTGTACTAAAATGTTGCTAGTATTTCGGGCAATTAGGTGCGTGCGTTCAATTAGTGAGCCCTGTTCACGACTGTATCGGGGTTAGCGCTGTCGCACAGATGCGAGCTTATCACCGGATAGTGATAATGGCCATATTCGCTGAGCCGAGCCGCCTAATAGCTATGGGTACCTACCTAAGTAGGTACAGACAACGTGAGCCAGTGACAAGCGGACTAGATAGCAGAGATATATTTATATCTTGTGTAGGTAAAGGAAATACAGTTTTTAGGAAACTAACAGGCTATTGGAAGGAGTCTGTTCCAATTATTGTCAATGTTTTGGAGATTTACTTGGATTGGAGTATGGAATTCAAATACTCGCAAAATCCCTACAGACCTATCTGTCTGTCTGTTATAGGTACCATAATCTAGATACATGAATATAACTACTTACACTTCGTTCCGTGTCCGCGTAAGGCGCGCGCAGTGGGCTCCATATCGTTCACTATCGCTATTGTTATTGTTCCACCTTCTAGGAAGCGATGCTCTACATAGTTGCCTCCGCAGCGCCCGCTAAGGCCTGGGCGTGTGCCACTGTGTCGTCACCCTGACTATAGGAACTGATACCACATGATAAAACGGCTATATTTCGTCTTTTCTGTAGCTTTTAGACTATTACTAGGTAGTCCATAGTAGCCTCCGTCATCATTCACAGCACATACCCCCTCATCATTGGTCGACTCATTTCTTCTGTTATATCTGATCCCAAAGTTTATTTGATGTTAAGGTGTATGTAGACATACCCTCCCAAGCCAGCGCGGACGCGCAGGCGCTAGCTACCTCACTGACCTGAGCGTGCGAACAGATGGTGTGCTGGAGATGTACGAGGAGGGGCGCGAGTGCGTGAACTGCGGCGCGAACAACACGCCGCTGTGGCGCCGCGACGCCACCGGCCACTACCTGTGCAACGCGTGCGGCCTCTACCACAAGATCAACGGCGTCAACCGCCCGCTCGTGAAGCCGAGCAAGCGGCTGGTGAGTGTGCCCGACACATAGTAACGCGCTCTGTTTGCGAACAGGTGCCGACGCAGACCTACTCACCCGCTTCTATAAGGAGGGCACCGTGCAGAGATGGATGAGTGTGGAGGGCATGGCCAGGGGCATGAAGAAGGTGAGTCGGTGGCGTGTAGACTAGTGCATGCCTCCTACCGCCCCGCGTCGCGTCGCGCGACCAGCACGCTCGCGGTTCCTGTAGATATCCTTACTTTTCGGGCTTTGGCGAGTGTTAGGAAACTACACGCTACCGCTCCCTACGTCGAGTGCGCCGCTTTGTAGCACTCCGCTTGCACCGTTACATTTACCCACCCAGTAATATCACCTCCCGAATCGATCTCCGCAACCTTCCATTATTGACGATGGGATTAGATAAACGTATCGCGCCGAGACAACTAATCGATCGGTAATTGCATGTTAGTAAGCATGGCGCAGGCGCAGCCGGTGTTACACGTGACGTCACGCAGTAACGAGACGTCGCGGCTATCAGTGGGCTGGCTCGCGCAGATAGTTGCCGATAGCACGCAGGAGCCGCGGCCGCGCCTCGCTGCAACCACGCCGTGCATACTGGACTTTATCAATGAGCCACGCGACTACACTCACGTGTCGGCTAGTTATCTTGGCGCGTCGTACAGATAGGACAGTCCCCGTCCAATGAGCGGCGGCCCCGCCTGCGCGTCGCGGACAATGCAGCGCACTGCGCATGCGCGTACTGCTATACCTTGCGGTACAAGATGGCGGAGCGCGTCACGCGTGTCATCGCTGACACCGGCTCACTGGACGAGCACTGTCTCGTCTCGTGTAACAAGATATTATAACTTCACTGGTGGTGGATTCTGTAACAATAACGTGCATGAGAGGTGCTTGGGTTTTGTTTATTCTATTTCCTTGGTTTTGGTGCTCTCCTTATATTATAATGTAGTGTTGCGCACGCTTCTGTTAACTATTTCTTCACTTTTTTTTGTGTTTTACCACCTACTACATATTTATCTACAAGACATTTTTAGCATGCCTTCGATTCTGCAACGATCAAATCACCTTCAATGCTACAGTACTAGAGTTATTTATATCTAACCATTTAAAAATGTACAAAACAAAATTTTGTTTAGTTATCAGCAGCAGTTTAGTTTCCATACTACTAAGGTACTTACATTCAGACTATCTAACCTAATGAGGCCCATAAATTAGAAGAACGTTCGGCAGTCACATGTTTGTGAAATTAAACTGACAAGGTCTTTGAGTAGCATCACCTTGATATGTAAGTACTTATCTACCTACCTCAGTTGGTACCTAGTCTACATGAAGGCTCGGTCTCTATATATTTGATTGAGAGAGAATTCTTATTTAGAGATGATTAGGTAAGTACATATAGAGCCTATGTAGGTGTCTAATGGCAATAGCACAATGAAATTGTGAGGATAAATAAACACGATATAAATACACATAAGTACTAAATTTCTGCACGTCCCTAGAGTCTATAAATTTTAAAATCCTTCAGAATTTAAATTCTATTTTATTACACTAAGTACCTACCATACCTAATTATGAAATCTAGATGCCTCTATCATTCAAGTGTGAACAAAATGCACATGGGTACCTACTTACTGGCGCCTTTTCAGTTCCCTGAATAAAGTCATGAGTCAGTTGTAGATAGGGGGGGACCCTTATAAGGTGATGGTCATTGTATTTGCACGAATGTTATGGGTTATGGACGTTAGTCTCGAGCTCGACCTTGATTTGTTCCGTAACACCTCAATTTTTTCGATCCAATTTTTAAAAGAGGACAATGTTTCTATAACATATTGGGGTGAACTTAAGGGCCTATTACACTGCGCGTTATTCAGCACACAATATTCAGACTCGTCTTATTTTTCTTTGGAGTAAGACATTCTGACCCATATTACACTACGCGATACGTCGAACCAGACTAAAACTGTCTGAATAACGCGTGGTGTAATAGGCCCCGTAGCGGGGAATTCGGAATCAATGTTGCCCGTTGCACCAGCTAACGTCGTGCCCCCCACAGTCGGCGGCGCGGCGCCACGGGCAGTGCTGCACCAACTGCGGCTCGCGCAACACCACGCTGTGGCGGCGCAACAACGACGGCGAGCCCGTCTGCAACGCCTGCGGCCTCTACTACAAGCTGCACGGCATCAACCGGTACGTACCTACGATCATTAACTGCGTCCGAGGGGACGTCTGCTCTGCTTTCACATACTCATATAAATTGATACAAGTTTTTGGAGATTTGATTTCGTCATCAAAACAATTAGAACACGTACCAAAGCACAGAAAAAAAAAAACAAAATTGGTTGAAAAGCAATGGGCCAGGCGCGATCTAATACGGTTACAGTACGCTGCTAAAGTGCTAATCGGAAATCTATGGTGCTAATCTATAAAAAAACCACTCACTGATTAACCTTTCAATTGTGATAATTGCAGACACAATTGAAAGACAATAGGTGCGCGAACGCCGGCGTTCGCTTGGGGTTTAATGAATTAAGTAACCACGAAATCTCAGAAACTATAATATCTAAAAACTTATAGGTTCCTTATAGGGCGTAGACATCCGCTAAGAATGGATTTTACGAAACTCCATCCCCAAGGGGGTAAAAGGGAGTTTTGAAATTAGTATGGAGAAACCTTTCACGCGGGCGAACATATAGATACTAGATATCATTACCTGGACACTCTGCTTCCAGCTCGTCGCATCAGTAACTGAACACCAGCTTAGTATAATAATTCCTTTTTGAATTTGACCAGGCCTCTAGCAATGAGAAAGGACGGCATCCAGACGCGGAAACGTAAGCCGAAGAAGTCTGGCAACGGGGCGAAGCCACCGCAAGACGGCAGCAAGAAAGATGACCACAGCTCTCCAGGGATGGACGGTACGAATCACACATCTATCTACTACTATCATTTACTAGTTATTGCCCGCGGCTTCGCTCCCGCTCTTCCCTACTCCACCCTACTCTTCCCTACCCTACTCTACACTACTCTACTTTACCCTACTTTACCCTACTCTACCTTACTCTACCCTACTCTTCCCTACCCTACTCTACTTTACCCTACTCTACCTTACTCTACCCTACTCTATTTAACACCTTCCCAATTTTTTTTTTTTCTATAAGAACCTTCTCACAACAACAAACACAACAAAAAAAAAATGTGCGAAATCGGCCCACGCGTAATGGCGTGGCTAAGGGAAATAGGATTCAATTTTATTGATTAAATATAGATTGTCTACTCAAACTAAGTTCATCATGGACTGCAGAGATGAAACACTTGTAGGAACTTGCGTACAGATTGTAATTAAACAACCTTACCCTTACAGATAGCAAACAGAGTCTCCCCGAGGTACCCCTGCCGCTGACGCAGTCGATGTCTAGTCACAGCAGCCACGGCGCGAAGAGCCGCGAGCACGGCACGCCGGACGCGTCGCCGCACGCACACGCGCACGCGCACGCTCCCGGGCACGCGCCGCAGCAGCACGCGCACGCGGCGGGCGGCGGCCACGCGCACGCGCAGTACCCGCTGGGGCTGGGCGGCGCGCCCTTCCTCTCCAACCCATCGCTGTTCAACATCAAGAGCGAGCCGGCCAGCAGCGCCGCGGCCGGCTACGACGCCTACCCGCCGCACTCCGCGCCGCACTACCACTCGCAGCAGCACTACCTGCACGCGCTACAGGTTAGTAACGAACACACACTCCAAAAAAGGAAAAAGCGGAACCCTTATAGGATCACTTTGTTCTCCGTCCGTCTGTCTGGCTGGCTGTCAAGACCATTTATCTCGGAAACGCATGGAAGTATCGAGTTGAAATTAAAACCATTTAAGTGCTCAGGTCTGCAGTCCTTTGAAGCTGTGAAAGATTCAAACTTCTGCAGTTCTGAGTTAACGAAAAAAAAAGATATGGTCGTTTATGCAGCAAAAATCGTATATTTCGACAACCAAAGGAATCAAAATTCATATATTCCCGTTGACCTAGAATCCTGAAATAAGGCATGAAGCAAGGTCTCACAGAAGAATAATATTAGCCAGTAGGTACTTGACTGGAATCTCACCTGTTGGTAAGGAGTGATGCAATCATTGATGATGGATCGCACTACCTAGTTTATTAGGAGCCTATATTCATTCTTAACGAAGGCACCTAAATTATAGAAATATTCTTCGCGAAAAAAGGTATTTTTCGCATTAATCTTGAAGGTGGTCCCGTTGTGGGTTGTGCTACACATTCATAGACTGTACCACGCAATAGTCCTCATGAGCCTAAACTTTAGAAATCATTCATGCAGAAGTATTTATTATGGAGCAGTTGCGACTTCTTGCCAGAACGCCTAGACGATAAGACGACGTTCTGTTCACCAACTAACTGTGGTTGTACTATAAACTAAATGCATTATTGCTTGTTTACAGTACGGACTGGGCAGCGGCGAGGACGAGGAAGGCAGCGGCTTCCTCCACCAGCGCAACGTGACTGCGCACGCCAAGCTCATGGCTTCCACGTAGCAGCACTAAGCACGCCTCGCGTGACACACCACTGACACGCGGCGCAGGATAAACTTATGGCGTCCACGTATCAGCGCCCGCACTCCACTGACACGCCGCGTGACGGCGCACGTCCAGCTCATGGTGTCTACGTAACACACCACTAAGTACTGCCACACGACGTCGCGCCGTTCCATAGGGAACAGACAATGGACATAGCGAACAAACCGTTCGTTTCGCAAATGTGATGACAGTGAGCCTCAAGTGCAGTTCCTTACAGCTCTGTGACTCAGGAGCGTGGGCGTTGCGCGGCTATTTGTCATGTGCTGCAACGCAAGCACGCCAGCTCCGAGTCTATTCGTGTTTATCGATAGATACTAATAGCTATTTCAACTTCCATTAGTTAACTGATAACTGACAAAATGTGTAGATTGTAATTTTGTGTTCCGATCAATCGACTGTACATACCTAGGTAATTAGATAAGTATAAGTAATATTTTAAGTTTAGTGTTGTAACGGAAGTAGCGACGCATCGCATCGTAAGCAGTACCTAGTCGCTCTGAGGGCACCTTGCCATAATGACTGACACAATGGTAACGCAAGTATTAATTAACTATTTAAATATTTTAACGTTCCATGACAAACATAATCTCAAAAAAACTAGTCTAATGATTATCTGTTAGAAATGTTTTAAGATTTGAAAATGGAATATGATAATAAGTTACGATATTAGGTAACAACTGATAAGATATCCTTCAGACGGGCGAACCGTCCATTCAGCGCGAGCGCGGGGCCAACTCTGTCCGACGTACTACTCGCTGCACCCCGTCTGTCTGAAAGTGATCTTAAAAGCTGTGCTACTGTGTAAATAAAGCCACGTAGTTATGTAATTATTCAACTAAGTTAAACAGTATTCACATTTCGCCACCTGAACAATATTAACACAACGCATCATTAATTTGATGGCAGATAGGTAAGAAGTTTAGAACCGCGTGTTTGTTAGCCAAGTCAGTACCTAGCAGGAAAAAGGCTATAAAAGCATAGCTGGCAATATGTAGAATGTGTCATATGATTTGCTATATGTACGTACCTACAACCAGACGACATTATTATACTATGGTACTATGTTCTCTGTACAAATTCTTACAGAAAGCCTTTTTTTATTCGATCTGAGAGGTACAGACAGGCAAGTACTAATTTTTCAATATAATAAATAGTGCTTTCAATTTTCTATTTCTAAAAATTGTGTCACAAGCAGCAAGCAGGCAAGCTAGACATCCCCAATGTATTTAATCATTGTGTTCAATTTGCTGTCCATCTCAAACTGAAAACATACTTGAACCAGATCTGATAGTCATACCAATGAACATCAATGTGTATAAATGTACTCTGATGAAGAACAACAGTGAGCAAGTGAGGCAACCCCACGGTAATGTGAGTTAGTCTAATTAAATTAGTTTGAATAAATGGCATTTATTATACTTGTACATACTAGTTAGAAATGAAAATATTAAAATTACTATTATAGCAGTTTATTTTGTATGGTCCAGCACAAATTTTATCACAGTATGAATGGCATACAGAAAAACTTTAGGCTTATTATCAAAAAGTGACAAAGTAGTTGAACCATTGGTAATAAATAAATAAAACTTTCCATGTATTTTGATAACAAGTCTCAAGTTTTTAATTAAATATAAACTAGAAATATATGTACAAAGTGAAATTTGTTGTATATTATATGAATTATATAAGTGAGCGCACACTACTGTGTTTCTGTCCACACCAGTTACTCCACTGCCTCATCGAGTGAGAGTGCAGTCAACGCCTCACCGCCGAGCCGGTAGTAGCACCACTGCTCCTGGCTGGTCAGGTTCACTGCACCTTTGCTCTCATAGAATTTCCGTGCAGGGTTCCAGTCCAGCACATGAAAGTCAAGGCGGCTACAACCATTAGAGAAAGCTTCCTGGAAAATTTATGATAATGTGATTAGTGATGTGCACCTAATTGCAATGGCTTATACAAAAATAAAAACCTGTTAAAACTAAATTAACCTTAGCAACAGCTTTGAACAGTTTCTTCCCTACTCCCTTGCGCCTCTGACTGGTACGTACGTACAGGTCCTCCAGCATCATGGAGCTTCCCTCCCAAGTGGAGTATGTTGGGAAATACAGCGCATAGCCCACCACAGGCTGGGAGCTGGGCTGCAACATTTCAGCCACCTTACACTGGAATAGAGGAGGCTCCCTCTCAAAGCCATCGCGTCGTAAGTCTGAAATGTCACAGTTGTGCGGTTTGCCAGTTGTGTCAAAGCATTTCAGTTGGTAAGTAGGTACTAGCCCCTAATTTATCATTATAACATACCTTCAACCGACATTTTAGGTCCTTTAGGCATTTTTTCGAAATCAGCAAGTTCCTGATAAACAAAGAATAAACTTATCAAGTCATATTATAAAAACATGCATCAACTATGTTACAAGTAAAGTTTGTAAGACCTGTATCATTTCAGCTATTGCCGACATGTCCTCACTTGTTGCATTTCGGATTTTTACATCATCAGCATTTTGATCAGCCATCTTCAGGTTAATTTATTGCATTCAAAAAGTTTCCCGACAACTTCGAAAAATTTTGAATTTTTTATTTGATAATTTTGATAACTGATTAACAGATGACTGATCCTTAGTTCCGAATTACGTCAAAAGCGATTTGATCGCGAATCCGGCCAAATTTAATAGTCACAAAATCCATGGACTATTGATTACTATTTGTGACGTTGCGCGTTGGTCGGGTCCGCGATATAATCGCTTTTGACGCAATTCGGAACACGGGGAGTCAGCTGATTCAGCTGTCATTCAATAGTCAATCCCTTAGTTCCGAATTACCTACGTCAAAAGCGATTACATCGCGAATCTGACCAAATTTAATAGTCGCAAAATATAAGGACTATTGAGTACTATTTGTGACGTTGTGCGTTGGTCGGATTTACGGTATAATCGAATTTGACGCAATTTGGAACGCGAGGAATGTAGAAGGTTTGTTGATAAATATCGATATACCGGTAAATCGATATTTTTGCTTTGATATATTCAGCCGATTTAATATTGATCTGATATATCAAAATAAAATTATTTTATTATCAAAAAATTTAACGGACTTCAAAATCGTTAAAGAGGAACGAACGGAAAAAATAACTGTACTGTTTATGACTAGTGTGTTTTTACAACTATATTAAATTTAAGGTTTCATTTTATTTTTTAGTAGTTTTAAACTATTGCATAGCTTATATCGCGGGCCTTGAGCGTGAATCGAGAAATTCCGTGACGAAAATAACCTAACACCCCCCACTCATTTGTTTTCTTCACGTCACCACGCTCAAAAAGCGTCATTTGTTTTCTTATCGGTCACCACGCTCAAAAAGTGTAACTTCAATTAATATCAAAGAAAAAAAACACAAAGGAAAAAAAATACCTACTGCATAAATAAAATAAATAAATAATTATAATTGCATAAGTTGATAAAAAATGCTATGCAATAGCTTTACCGCGGCAGTCCCCGAGTGCCACACGTCTTTTTTTTTTGGTTAGGTACCGGACAAATGGTGGGTTGCCTGACATAGTAAATACTTTGAAATCTTAAAATATTTTTATTTAGTTTTGTTAAGATTCTCTTAAATTAAAATAATGTACCTTTTATATATATTAAAAAAAAAATACTATTAGAGGTACCGGCACGAATCTTGAGCGCTCGGCGTCAGAGTGGGAATCGCTTTGCGCATTCCATACATTGGCTAGCCAATCAATGTTAGATAACAACGACGACGATTGTCTACATGCAGTAAGCGCAGGGAACGAATCACGAGTGACGTCTATGACACGATGGCGCGGCGAGCTAATCACTGACACTCCCCGCCCCCGCGTCTCACTTCACACTACTAAATAGGCCCGATATTTGACTTCTGCGCAAGTGAAGGTCAGTGCTCAAGATTCGTGCCGGTGCCTATTATTGACCTTTTTCTTCTTAGTCGGGCACTCTTGTAAGAGTGGTCGTGGCTGTTGATGAATAGGATTGCGGCGCGCCGCCGTCGTCTGCCTCTAAGGCTGCGGCATGTCGAGCGATATCTTTCCATTTCTGGCGGTTGTTGGTATTACGCGCACACTATACTGTTGTCGACTGCGTAACCCTGGTAATGAGAACGATCCAACGAGTCGGAGATCGACCGCGGGCTCTCTTGCCTTCAACGCGACCGTGAACCACCGGTCTTTCCATCGAATCCTCGTTTCTGGGGATGTGCCCAAAGACCTTCAGTAATCGTAACTGCACAATCGACGAAAGTCTATCCCTTATGTGAAGTTATTTGAGGACGGAGTTATTGGTGCGGAATGCTGTCCACGGTATTTTCAACATCCGTCTTCAACACCACATTTCTAAGGCATCGAGTTTTCGGCGATCTTGTAGCCTTAATGTCCACGTCTCGGCCCCGTAGAGAAAGATTGGAAAAACCAGACACTGCATTAAACGAACTTTTGTGTTATTGACCTAGACTGAACTAAATAAATTATTAAAAATCTCTCATATTTATATTTTTATAAATATGAATACATCGATATATTTTATCACAAGTGAAATGCTGCAAAATGAAGAGAAAAAATAGCTTAATCTACTGTGCTATTAAATACTATTTTACATTATTAAAAGACTTAATATCTTATTATGCTTATTATAGCACTTACATGGGGGAGAAAACAAAGTATTACAGTCTCATACAAAATATAACCATTTAAACCACTTTTTACTTATAGCCATTAGGTATTTTAATTTTATAATACCTAGCTATTGTGAGTAAAAAGTGTTTTGTTCATCGTATACTGTTATTTTTTTTTAATTCTGTGCGTTTTTGTATTTTTTTATGATATTTTAATAAACACAACCTTTTTCTGTGCAGTCGGATAAAAACGTGGAATATGTAGGGACGTTTCAAACGTTTCAAACGTCCACAGATAAGTCGTTTCAAATGTACCCACGTTACATCTTTTATTTCAATACTCAATATTTTGGTATAGGTACTATATTGACTTAAACATTAATTACCAATAATAAACACAATCTTAAATAGATAAAAAATACCTTAGAATAAGGAAAATTGTCAAAAAAACAAGACTTAAATATGAAAACAACAAAAGTTAAAGATCCGGAATAATTACTTTGTGGCACGAAATTCTTCAAAGCGTCCTGTGCACGACTGTGACACTATCTCCCGCTCCGCCCAAGAGCGGGGGTTGTCATAAGATGATTTTTCCCATCGAAAAAAAAAAAAAACACGATCAACTAGTCGTGTTACCTGTCGTACAGGTACATAATCTACCCAGGTCACCAGGGAGAGTGGAGACGCCGAGAGATGTCGTGCGGTGTTCCGCAGGGATCGGTACTAGGACCACCCCTATGCTATGCAAACGCTGGTTTTAGCGCAGCGAGAGTCGTACCAGGCGGCGGCCAATCTTGCGACGCGCGGAGTTGCGATTGTCGGTGACAGGATCCAGCAGTTGGGACTTGAGGTGCGCTGCACAAGTCCGAGGCTATGTGTTTCCACGGCCCTCGAAACGCAATACCATCGGGTTCCCAATTAACGGTAGGAGGAGTTCATATCTGCGTCGGGTCGATGATGAAGACCTGGGACTCGTCCTCGACAGCTGGTGGAACTTCGTGGAGCATTTCCGACGTCTGACTCCCAAACCAAACCGGACTGGAGCTGCTCTCAAGCGGCTCCTTTCTAACCTTGGGGGTCCAGACGCCTCCTGCCGGAGGCTCTACGCGGGAATCGTTCGGTCCAGGGCCCTTTATGGGGCACCAATGTGGGCACCGTCGCTGCGTCAGTGGTCGAAGGCCCAGCTGAGCCAGAGGGTCATGGCAATACGGATGGTGCGGGGATACCGCACGGTTTCCCGCGAAGCGGCGATCCTCCTTGCTGGCCTACCACCATGGGATCTGGAGGCAACAGCCCTTGCGCACATGCACGACTTGCGTGTGGAGATGCAACGCCGCCGCCGGGGCGAAAGTCCGCTGCCGCAACAGGTCGCGGCACGGCGGACAGAGCTCCGGCGAGATCTCATGGTGAAATGGCGTCAGCGACTATCGCAACCCAGTGCTGGACACGCCATAATTATGACAGTAAGTCCCCTCTTTGAGGTGTGGCTGGAAATACCTCACGGCCTCCTCACCTTCCGCATGACGCTGGTTTTCACCGTACACGGCAAGTTCGGGAGGTTCCTCCACTGGATTCGTGCGGAAGTGACGCCCGGGTGTCGCCACTATATGGAACGCCCAGAGGACACGGTGGAGCACACAGTAGAGGCGTGCCGCGCTAGGGCAGAGCATCGCCGTGCCCTCGTGAAGGCGATTGGCGGCGGCGATCTCTCGCGCCGGGCTTTGGTACAGACAGTCGTCTCCTTCTGCGAAGCAGTAATGCTAGCAAAAGAGGAGGCCGGCCGCATCAGGCAACGGCGCTCTCGCCGCCGCCGCCTGGATTTCGATCCCGATTTCCGGCTGTAATAACTCGCTGTCCGACCATCCGGTAACTGTCCGGACCGAGCCCAAGTCGTCAAAGGCGCGCACTGTTCCCTTGCGCCTCAAGGAGTTGTCAGCAACAGCAGGGGCCCCGCTGGGTCGAACCTACTGGGTTAATTCGAAAGAAGCTCAAGCCTCGGTACGAAAGGCAACGAAGGAACAGGAGTGGGTTTTTAGTCAGTAAAAGTCTGACACCATTTCCCGCTCCGCCCAAGAGCGGGGGATGTCATTAGATGATTTTCCCATCGCTAAAAACAATTAGTCGTGTAAGTGATGCCAATCGAAGTGGACGAAGTTTTTGTGTGTAGGTACAAAATGGCGGCCGCGATTGACGCCGGCGCCGTGGATAAAAATTATCTAAAAAACATTCCATTGTGTTTCAAGCTTTGGTGATTTTACCGTTTAATGTTAAGATACAGAATATTAATAAATGGTAAATAATTGATCTCAATATGCCAAAATAAATGTTGATTTGTTAAATATTTTACAAGTATTGTTTTATTTCATTAAATCTTCACATGACCTGATTTTTTTTTTAATGTCTCGCCGCCGGCGTCGCGCCGCCGCCGTGTGATTTCAACCGGCGCGCCGCCGCCGACAAAATTGTAGCCGGCGCACATTTCTAGCTGGAAGCACAGATATCTATTGGTCTACTAGCTTTTGCCTACTTCAGCCTACTATACCCTACTCTACCCTACCCTACTCTACTCTACTCAACCCTACTCTACCCTACCCTACTCTACTCTACCCTACTCTACATTACTCTACCCTACTATTTTTTTTCCATAAGAACCTTCTCATAATAACGAACACAACAAAAAAAAAATTGCGAAATCGGTCCAGGCGTTGTTGAGTTATGCGCTTACCAACACATTTTGCGATTCATTTTTATATTATAGATAATTAGAAGGATCACTCTTACTACCTGATTTGAAAATTGGTACTACTTTACTGTTTCATTAAATCAGGGAACGTACCACTGTCTAAACACCGATTTAATATGCCTGTTAGGACAGGAGCAATCGTATCAACAATATCTCCAAGAACCTTAACGGATATAACCCATAAGTCTTCAGTGTTTTTTATGTTAGGACTTTTGAATGTTTTAATAATTGTGTCAACAGAGATACTCTTAAATTCAAAGGTTAGTATATCTATAGTGAAATATTGTTTTAAAAAAGATTCAGCTAACAAAGATGATGTAACGTCTATTGGGATATTGGTGAAAAAGTTTTCTAATGTCTCAGCCACTTTTGACGTATCTGTGATGATTTTATTGTCAATTTTATATCGCTAAGATATTTCATTCCGATCTCGTTGGCTTGACTTTCCAGGTGCCTTGTTTATCACCTTCTAGACAGCTTTTATTTTATTATTAGAATTTCGTCTTCTCTCTAGAAATTCCGAATTTCCTTATTGATTTAGATTTAGCTTGGGCGCACTCTTTTGAATATCTTTGAATAGATTCTAACGTGGTTATGTATCAGACGACAAGGATGAATTATCCTGGTATAGCTGTTATACAGTGTCTCTGCTTTTTCTTATTCCAGCAGTAGCCCATTAATTAAATTTGGATTTATTATTGACTTCATTTTTTTTTACTGCACACGCCTTAGAAAATAGTATACCATAGTTTACATTGTGGTCTTGAGAATCAAAATTGGCTGTTGAGAGACTACTAAGAACATTATTATTAAAATTATTTAATTTATTTTTAGTTAATGGTCTAACTCTGCAGTAGAAACTAATTGTAACTTTTTGTCCAACGAAAGATACGAGTCGGCCAGTATGGTCAGATCTCACGCCACTAATTAAGGACGAGTCTGTTCTAATAGAAATAGTAAATATGTTATCTATACATGAAGCTGAAGTAGGGGTTATTCTTGTTGCTTCATTAAAAATACATTTTCAATTAAAAGAACTAAACAATGAGAGAAGTTTTCATTTTTCAGGCGAATATACTAGTAAACCAATATTTAAGTCCCCAAAAACGAAATCTAATTTATCTTTAATAAGTTTATTAAGATTTTTTTCTATTATGATAAAAAAAGATGTCAAGTTTGATGCAGGTGGTCTATAAACACATAAAGTTCGGCCTTCAACTTCTGCACATGCTACCTCACTTAAGCGATCAACAGAGCAAGCAGTGATATCTTTCCTTTCTTACCTCCTTTATTACATAATATCAAGGTACCACCCCCATTGATGATCTGTTATACGCACTGGCAATTGAAAAATTATTTACATTGAACAGCATTCTATCTAGTTTCACAAAAACATAAGATATCCATATAATATTCACATCTCGAATCTTACCAGAGAAGCGATTTATATTCTGATGGTATAATAAAATGTTACTATTAGGCTTCCCTTTTGTCGTTTCTAATAGTTTAAAGAATTTATATCACCATTATTAGGTATACTAGATAATACTGATTCGTCACTTAACCTAGTCTCAGTTAAAACAACAACTGCGTGTATATTATAAGCTAACAAAGTAGCAAATAAACGTTGACTTTCTTTTGGGAAGAATCATATCGCGGGTCTCAAACCATAGGCGCGTATCCACAAAACCCCTACTTTTCAGGAGAGACAAAAAACTTAATAACTTTTCCTGTGATTGAGCCAGCTCGTTGTTTTTTTGCATGTAAGCTTTATATTTCTACTGCAATTAATGTAAGATTCTTAATTTTAGGGCATTTCCTCTATAACACTAGTTTTTGGTTGATACGCCTATATAGCATGACGACTATATTGTAAAATTCCGTCAAAATACTCCCTGAAATTTATGAAATTTATGGACGTAAAATCTTTTTTCTCAAATTGTTAATATTTATACCAATATTTATTATCTATTACTTAATTGGTGACTTAAAATATTGCTATTTAGGAATGAGAATTAACGAAACCCATTGAAATTAACGTTATTTACGTAATTTCAAAAATTCATACGCCTGTCTGGCTTGTCATAAATATTGAGAGGTGTTTTAACTCAAAGAGGAAGTATAAATCAGTTTTGTTCCACAATTTAAAAAAAGGAATTGATTAATAGGTAATTACACAATATTCTCGTGTTTAAAAAGAAAAATAAGCATTATAAAAATAAAATTTGTTAATAAATTTGAACATAACTATTACCTACAAATATCTTTAAAATCACAAACATTTGATATTGAGCTGAAACAAAACATAGATCTCAAAAACGCTCAAGGAAATCACCGTGAGGAAACACGGTGAGGAAGGCATTAATGATGTTTGTGTGAATGTCTGATTTCTCACATTCGAGAATGCGAATGCGAATATTCAAATTCAATTTTCGCGAATGCGAATGCGAATATTGACTTTCAAACAAAGTGCGCGCAAAATATCAGACAGTTTTCACATTTCGTATCAGCCAAATTTAAAACGAACATAACATAGCCTTAAGGCGTATAGTCCCTTGAACCATCTGACCGAAATTATGTGAACGCAACTCTCGCACTCGCCTAGGCGGCAGTACGCAAATCTGTGCATTTATTTGCGGCCAGCAGCGCCCGGAAAGCGCTTTAAACCCATTTTCTCTGCGAGATATTGATTGATTTACATATTATGCAATGTTCACTTTGAAGAATATTTAACCACCAATTTTTATGTGTAAAAATGTTTCTAAAGGTCCAAGCCAAAGGAGTAGGGAATAGTTGCGAAATTGCTAAATATTTTTTTTTTAATGCGCGCGATTCGCGTGGCCACACTGGCAGCGCGGTGCGGACAGCGGCGCGAGTGATAGTGCATGTCCGAAGTAGGCTTGTTGAAAAAATATCGATATTTTTGCTTCGATATAATCATCTAATACTTTTAGTCAATATATTTTGATCCGATATATCGATACAAAATATTATATATCGAAAATGGTACCAAAAAGGTTTTTTTTTTTTTCAAAATTGATTTATCAGCAGAATATTTAAAAGAATTCAAAGCCGTAAAAGATAGGAACGAACGGAAAAAACTGTATTGTCTATACTGCATTCTTGTTTTTAGTTTCGTTTTATTGCCTGAAAAAATAATTGTTCTTCAAAATTTTAGTGTTTAGTAGTTTTATTAAGATTACGTGTCGCGCCGATCTCAATTAATATGACCGGGGTAGGAAGTAGAAGTTTTATAAAGATTCTCATAAATTAGTAGTCGGCGTTGCGTACAAACTATCTACAGGTCATTGAACTCGCTCAGCTGACATTTTCTTAAAGAAATTAATTTCGTACATGCGTAAATTAATACGAGTTTTGAAAAAAAGGTACTTTATTTTATGATTTTAACTTTACAAATCGATAGTGTTTCATGTACTGGATCGACCCTCCACGGGATTAAAACGAATAAAATTTAACGGTGTATATATATTTTATTGTCAGTCCCGGGCAGATGTTATCCTGCCCGAAATAGGTGGCATCTCGTCAGACAAAAAATTGAGAGCTGGATTGCAGCGCCACAATCCAGGTACCTACTGAAAACATCCAAATCAAACAAACACATGTAGGTACAGAAGAATAATAATATTTTTACACCACCTGCTCGATAATGTCGTTTTACACGTCATACAAACCTCACTTAAAGCAAGTCATTATATGCCTAGGGAGATAATGCAGTATGGCCGATCCCTAGGGAATAATGAGATTTGAATTTGGAGCATCAAGAATCGTCAATATTGTGAATTAAAATGTAGGCACATCGAACAAGTTGACTCGAAATCCAAACCAAAGAGTATGTAATCACTATGATTAAAACTGGCCATAACAAAAAAAAAAGAAAATAGAATAAAACATGCGTACTGACGACACGGGAGCATTAAAGAAAATTGAAACTATAGAATCTTGGAGTAGTGAATTTTGTTTGTTTGATGAACTTCTAAATATAATACTGTTGGATACCTTTGCATAGAAGAGGCAACAAAAAAAAAAAAACTATCGCAGGCGATGGGACGCGCCACGCCATCTTTATGGTTTGGACTCGCTTGCGTGCGGAAGCGCGGGAAAACGCTCCCCGCCAGCTGTTCGGTGTGATCTGGTATCTCTGTATTTTCATTACTTTCTTGTTGATTTATTGATGACTATGTTCCTCTGATCGTAATATTGCTACATTTGTTAATTATTCTTATAAAACTCATGTGATTTGTATTAAGGTTAATAAACCTTTATTTTTTTAAAACGTAATTTTACTTCTGTGTTAATATCAGAAGTGGGATTACAATCCTACCCCTATTTGGGCCCACTGACTAGCTTGAATTTCTTAACAGAGGAACTTCGTCGTCACCTACTAACGTTTGTAAAATTTTGTTTGCTTTGTTGTTGTTTAGTGAACATAGAATTTTTTTTTACGTGTGATTATGCCTAACACGCATAGTTCGCGGAGTAGATCACGTAGCAGATCACACCGGCGGCTTTGTAGGCACGATCGGTCGCGTGATAGCTCGCGAACGCATGGTGGTTTTCGTCAGTCAGTCCTAAAAAAAAAAAACGTCAATCATCGAATTAAACGGTAGGTTTTTCGTCAATCAAAACATTGACCGTGGTAAAACTGACAGCAAACCTACCGTGGAATGTTCGTCTTAAATCCAGGACGTTCTAATTGTTTTCTTTTTTAACTTCGACCCGTCTAACAATGACGTGGACTCTTGGTGTGATGAAGTAAATCGCGGTCTAATAGCAAATCGCTGGGTTGACAATGAATGCTTGACACGCGTAACCGGACGTTTAAAGGACAACACAAAAACGTGGTTGAATGAATAGGTTCTCTGATAGATCGTGGAGTAATTATAAACGCGAGTTTAAACCACTATTCTTTCGAAAATTAGATTATGCAACGATACTTTTTGAAACAGTTAATACGACATCTAATAGTTTCACGTCGTACGTCGTGTACGCGCGGCGTACGCTGCTCCGCTTACGCATTGTCAAAGGCATTAGTGAAGTATTAATGACTTAAATTGTGATCCATGGAATAGACGACGCACAAGTGCGGGCAGCGGCGGCAAATGCTAAACTCTCTTCGGAAAATCTGGTGTCTTTCCTGTCCATATTTGCGAAACCAGGTTAATTTATGGGTGGCTCAACTAAATCTGATACTAGTCTGCCTACTCACCACCACAAAAACGCGATGCTGGACATGCAGACTCGAATAAGTGTAAGACCTGTTTTAACTGTAAGTGCCAATGTCACTTATCTCACAACTGCTCAAAAAACTCCAAGGTGTCCAAGCCAGTGCCCAAAATACGCAACAATGTACAAACATGCTCGTTCTGTAAAAAGATAAGGCATACTGAGGATGTTTGTTATGCTAAAGAAATATCGTCTAGACCACAGGGTCAGCAGAACAAGCGTAACGCAAATTTTTGTCAGGAACCTGCGAAAAAAAAAAACAACGACATAACCACCGTCGCGCCGTGACGCGCTTAATGTGGGAGATATTATATCGTCGGACGTAATAAAACATTTGGCCGAATAATCAGTCAAGGTCAGGTTAGGCCGAGCCCTCACAAGATTCAGGCATGAATAGACTCGCCCGCCTCAGAAAATGTCAAACAAGTTAGGGATATTCTTGGGACTGGCCTGGTATTTTCGAAAGTACATTGAGGGCAATCCACGAAAACGTTCCCAGTCTCACAATTAACCAAAACAAAAAGGTGTTCAGTTCAAATGGGGTTCTAAACAGGAAAAAGTGCGTCAAGAAAATTATTTCAGTCTTGACCAATGATTCGGTGTTAGCTATTTTTGATCCGTGTCTACCCACAGAGGTTTACTACTGATGCGAGCAGCATCAGTTATGGCGCAATTCTTTTGCAAACGCACCCGAAAGGTAACAAAAGAGTTGTGGCTTTCTTCAGCTAGACCACTCAAGGCGCAAAGAGTAGGATACCACTTTTATGAGTTAGAGAAGTTGGCGGTTGTGAGAGCGTTGCAGAATTTTCGATACTATCTAATTGGACTCCAGTTTAAATTAATTACAGACTGCAATGCACTCAAATCCACCGAGCGTAAAAAGGATCTACTGCCTAGAGTTGCTTGCTGGTGGATGTACCAAGATTTCACTTTTGATATGGAGTACCGAAAAGGGGCAATAATGTCACACGCCGATTATTTAACTCTTTGAATGCCGTAATTAGAGACACAATAGAAGGACAATTGCTTATGTCGAACTGTGTAACATAAGACATTCAAAAGGTTAAGCAGAAATTCTCATCGTAAAGTGCTTCATATCACTCAACATCGCAATTGGGCTCAGATAGCACAAGCTGCCGATGAGGAGACACGGGAACTTCTCTAAAAATTTGGAGAAAACAATCTAGATCCTAATGGCTATGTTGAGAAAAACGACCTGCTGTATATATACACCCCAATAGGCGAGCAACCCCGATTTCTTTGCTTTGTTTCCCGAGGTCACAGACTTAGTCTGCTACGAGTATTCCATGATGAGCACAATCACATTGGCTATGACTAGACCTTGGATCTAATCCTTATGCACTTTGGTTTCCAGGCCTCAGACAATTCGTTAAAAAGTACCTCGAACACTTTTTGATCTGTATTTCCAAGAAACGTGTGCCTAGGGTTCCACAACAAAACAATAATTTCATGGGAAAAACCCGATCAACCTTTCTCTGTATTACATTCAGATGTCCTAGGTCCACTTCCCGAGTCGAACGGCTTTAAGTTTGTTCTCCTCATCGAGGATGCGTTCACTAAATACACGCTCCTTTACCCGTTTTATAGGCAGGATGTCGAAGAACTTTTAAGAGTGTTCACAAACGCAGTTTCACATTTTGGTGTGCCAAAAATGATTGTGACAGATAGAAGCAGAATGTATCAGTCTGCTAAATTTTTAAATTTTGTTAAAGATCGGTGGTACATTTGGTTACTCCAGAGATGCACCAATCAAACGGCCAGGTCGAGAGGTACGCCCGAACCGTTCTTAACTTTCTTCGAATCGAGACCAATCATAAAGGGGCAGCTTGGTCTGAAACACTGTGGAGACTCCAGCTGACCCTCAACGTAAATCGAAACCGACAAAAACCAAAAGTCTTGAATGTGAATGATTTGGTTTTCGTAATTAAGTTTTCACAGGCAACTGGAAAGATGGACCATGGGATGCGAGGGCCATACCGGGTCATACGCACGCTGCCAAGTGAACGATGTGAGCTGCGCTTATTGACCAGCTCCTATGGCAAGACGACGCAAGCTGCTGCTCAGTACATGGTGCTCTGGACTTGCGGGACGGTGCGTGGTGTCCTGAGACCTGCGCTGCAGTCGTTGAGCACGAGTGTGCTCGTGTACTGAAGGAATCTACATTGCTATAAAGGGTGATGCAGATCTTATGGTGAGACAGTAGACGGACTGCGAGACGTCTACGTCAGGTAAACTGCGAGGTACCTGACCGGTCTCATGAAGTGTGGCCTTGCCACCCACGTATAACGGAGGTTGTTCCCGTATAACGTGTGTTTTGTCGTGTAGAGGACGGACTGCGAGACGTTCCTTTCGGTGATTTGGTAATCGCCCTACACGATGGGTCATGTAGAGGACGGACTGCGAGACGCTCCTCTTGGCGATAAACGCCCTACATGACAGCACTTGCATGATGTATGACTGTTGGTGCCAGGAGTCATGGTATTTTAGTGAGACGAATGGAACTCTATGGAGTACTAAGATAACGTCTTGGTACCTCATAGACTACTTAGCTAGTTAATGTATGTCTCTGACGAATGAAAGAAAAAGGCCACATAAGATGAAATGGGTGCAAGCTAAAGAATAGGCAAATGTGTGTGCTTTCCGAGAGACGTTAATCTTCCTTGTTGGTTTTACAGCAGACGACCTGACTGAAGACACAGTCGCTGGGCTTTCTCATACAGCTAATGAGACTCATGGAGCAGCAATGCCAAGCTTGCCGGACCTCTGTAATGCTGTCGAGGACGACGCATGATCAGGATGGTCGTGTTGGATACCTTTGCATAGAAGAGGCAACAAAAAAAAAAAAACTATCGCAGGCGATGGGACGCGCCACGCCATCTTTATGGTTTGGACTCGCTTGCGTGCGGAAGCGCGGGAAAACGCTCCCCGCCAGCTGTTCGGTGTGATCTGGTATCTCTGTATTTTCATTACTTTCTTGTTGATTTATTGATGACTCTGTTCCTCTGATCGTAATATTGCTACATTTGTTAATTATTCTTATAAAACTCATGTGATTTGTATTAAGGTTAATAAACCTTTATTTTTTTAAAACGTAATTTTACTTCTGTGTTAATAATACTTATATTTCTTTATTATATGATTTGGTCGACCAAATTGTCTTTTAATTATCTCACAGATGGTGTAAAAAGTAGAGTATGCAACACGGGGATAAAGCTGTCTTTGTCTTGGGCGGCTTAAATTCCTCACTTCACTCAGGTTTCTTTATTAACTCAAATCCCTCACTTTCGTTCGGGATTAAAATCAGCAACCTTCGTTTCGTTCGGAATTCAACATGTCGCCCGCGACTTAAAGACACTGCTTTATCCCCTAGTCACATAAACTACTATTATATAGTACCTTTTTAATTACAGCTGCAAAATAATTGTAGGTGTGTAGAAAAAGCTATTCAATCAAACACATGCATTTAATTAACTGTATATTCATTAAATATAATACAAATGCTTAAAGAAATAAAATAAATCAGATGATCGTACAATGTACGGCCTTGTAAAATAATCCGTGGATGAGTTTAGTATAAAAATATTATATCAATAACACTATAGTACATTTTACCTAAACAGTAAGTTTTTATTATTATTTTTACAATATCTGTTAAAGTAAATATATTTATCTTAACTATTTTCCTTATATTAGCTTCTCTATAATTTATATTTACATTTGGATATATTTTATGCAAGACGTGAGTTGGAACTGGAAGAATTTGGTTACTCATTAGATTTCTTCTGTTGCATTATGTAAATGTCTTTAGTTTACAACTTACTATCGGAGATTCAATCAGTCGGCATAAAATAACAAACCGTTCTTCTCGCGACATCTCTGAACATGTGAATGCTACAATCATTGATAAATTTATTATTTACATTAGGTATTGCTATGGGTTCTCTATTTAATTTTAGTCTACATGAAGTGTAAAATACTGCGGTTCTTTTCGTCCAAAAGTCAGTTCATCCATCCATAACGATGTGGTAGTAAAATATAGACTTCGATCTCAAAGCGGGTTCTCAAGTAGGTAGGTAGTGTCTCAGAACAACTTTATATTTTGCATATATATTCGACAACGATGCACATAGAGTGCAGTCTGTGAATCTTAGACGAGAATGTTGAGGATGTTGTATTTTTTCTTTCTGGCCCAACCAAGTGTTTGGACGCTAAACGTTCGACGCCTTAACATTTTGTTTGTGTCGTATCGACAGTGTACAGGCTGTTCACTCAGAGTGACAGTGGCAGACGGTCACACGGTCAGTGCTGGTACTCGTGGCGCAGGAACTCGGCCGCGTACGAGCTGCCCCACGCGCTCTGCGCTATGGAGCTCGATGACGCTGCAATACATAGCGCACCGCATGTTATCAAAACAACACTCAATACAAGTTTACACATAAATTATATTTCAATGAAATGCAATGGTTTTGGATTTATTAGTTATACATACATAATTGCGCGATCAGTTTCTGAGGTGTGATGGGTGTGGTGCGGGAGTCTGAACTTCGGTCGTCTTTCGTGTCGACATCTATACAAACAAAAATGTTGTTATTGCAAACTTATTCTATTCTCAATCTGACCCACAGACTACGAAGATGCCTAGGTAACCGCTGCTAGAGAATAACAGTGCCCCTACGTGCACCCGGCGTTGTGAACCGCACGTTACTTACAGTGTAATGCTGGAACGAAACAACAACATCAAACTGTTGATACTGCAAAAAACTTGAAGAACAATGCTGAGTGCCCCAAGCTCAACATTATTCTCTAGCACTTCTCATACAAATAACAAGCGTGTACACCGGTATTTACTACAGCGTGTACTAGTACCGTGACATAAATGTTATTTCCCTCGTCGGTCACGTCATCGCGCGTAAACAGCTGGACCAAATTTGTTCATTATTTTTTTGTTGTGTTTGTTATAGTTACAAGAGAAAATTAAAATCAGAAAGTGTTCTAAACGCGCAAAGATTACATACTTGTTATGACGACAAGTATGTAATTTTTGCACGTTTGACAGTTCATAGCTGAGAAGATTCAACGTCTGTCGGTCAGTCCGTGAACTAACAAAAACTGAGTCGCCTGAACTTGTTCATGGTGTTGCGCGGCGTGGGCGGCCGTGCACCACCAACATGTGGCGCTCTAGCATGTAGCTGTATGTCGTGTGTGTGACGTGAGTATCGGAGAGTGTTAGTACCAGTGGTGGGCGCGGCGGGGTCGCGGCGCTGCGCCTGCGCCTTGAGCAGCTTGCTCATGGTGTTGCGCGGCGTGGGCGGCCGTGCACCACCGACATGTGGCGCTCTAGCATGTAGCTGTATGTCGTGTGTGTGACGTGAGTATCGGAGAGTGTTAGTACCAGTGGTGGGCGCGGCGGGGTCGCGGCGCTGCGCCTGCGCCTTGAGCAGCTTGCTCATGGTGTTGCGCGGCGTGGGCGGCGGCCGCTCCAGCGTGCGGCCGTGCACCACCGACATGTGGCGCTCTAGCATGTAGCTGTATGTCGTGTGTGTGACGTGAGTATCGGAGAGTGTTAGTACCAGTGGTGGGCGCGGCGGGGTCGCGGCGCTGCGCCTGCGCCTTGAGCAGCTTGCTCATGGTGTTGCGCGGCGTGGGCGGCGGCCGCTCCAGCGTGCGGCCGTGCACCACCGACATGTGGCGCTCTAGCATGTAGCTGTATGTCGTGTGTGTGACGTGAGTATCGGAGAGTGTTAGTACCAGTGGTGGGCGCGGCGGGGTCGCGGCGCTGCGCCTGCGCCTTGAGCAGCTTGCTCATGGTGTTGCGCGGCGTGGGCGGCCGTGCACCACCGACATGTGGCGCTCTAGCATGTAGCTGTATGTCGTGTGTGTGACGTGAGTATCGGAGAGTGTTAGTACCAGTGGTGGGCGCGGCGGGGTCGCGGCGCTGCGCCTGCGCCTTGAGCAGCTTGCTCATGGTGTTGCGCGGCGTGGGCGGCGGCCGCTCCAGCGTGCGGCCGTGCACCACCGACATGTGGCGCTCTAGCATGTAGCTGCCAACAAAAAATATTCAAACAACTTCATAATAGTAGATTATGTGACTAGAGGATAAAGAAATGTCTTAAAGTCGTGAGCTGAATTCCGAGCGAAGCGAAAGTTGATACCTAAGTTTTAATCCCTCCTTGCGTTCGGGATTTTTATTATATAATTTAATTCACGAGCGCTTTATCCCCGAGTTAGATACTTTACTTTTGAAACCTTCTGGGACACAACAGTAAGGGGCGACTTCATTATATTTATTCCGTGTCAATAACGAAAGTAGCGTGCAGCGCGACTGCAGCGCGGGTGTAGCGCAGTAGTCGCGCGGTTTTTATTTATATTATTATGTAGAATAACAAAGGAACGCGGCGGCACCGCTGCACTTTGCGTCTAATTTAAAGGCACCCATCCTAACCTGATTATTTTCTATTTTTTTTTATTAGTTAATGGAGTCTCGTAAGATTTATACCTCGTAAACCAGGGCCAGTCAATGAATCTTTATACACACTTTTGAAATGTGTTTTTAACAATATATGAAAAAAAAAATTATCCGATCTTCATTTTTAGGGTTCCGTAGTAAACTAGGAACCCTTATAGTTTCGCCATGTCTGTCTGTCCGTCTGTCTGCCTGTCCGTCTGTCCGTCCTCGCTTAATCTCTGTGACCGTTAGCACTAGAAAGCTGTTTGGTACCAATATGTATATCAATCACGCCGACAAAGTGGTAAAATAAAAATTGGAAAAAAATGTTTTATTAGGGTAGCCCCCCTATGTAAAGTGGGAAGTGTTTTTTTTTTTTAATTTCAACCCTAACGTAAGATATATTGTTGGATAGGTATTTAAAAATGAATAGGGGTTTACAAAAATAATTTTGTGATAATGTCAATAATTTCGGAAATAATCGCTCCAAAACTAAAAAAACAATGTGTGTCCCTCTCTAACTTTTGAACCATAAGTTTAGAAAATATGAAAAAAATCTGAAAAGTAGAACTTTATAAGGACTTTCTAGGAAAATTATTTTGAACTTGATGGAAAGAACTGTTTTTGTACAAAAAACACAAAAAGTTTCTATCTGGACTAAGTTTGTAGTGTATTGTATATGCAAGCATTTTTTTTAACTCATAAGTGGGTACACTTAATATGACGGACGGGAAACTACGGAACTCTGCACTGAGCGTGGCCTCTGACTGAATGGCGACATGTGTCTACCCATGACAATCCAGCCGACATCTGTAGCCGTGGTTTGTCGTGCTTATCTTTGTCTGATTCTCGAATCTGGTGGTCTGGTCCTCAGTGGCTATCTACTGACCTCTTCAACTGGCCTGTTTCAGCAGTAGAAGTATCCCTTAACGTGCCAGAACTTAAGCCTGTATCACACGCGTGTCATGCTAGTGCGACACGTGAAGCTGACGTGCTGGATTCTCTCATGGAACGCCACTCCTCTCTTTCCCAAGTTGAAGGAGTGGTTGCTTGGATATACCGTTTCATTAATAACGCAAAGGCTAAACGTTCAGAGCGTAATTTCTTACCTTACCTGACAGCCACTGAATTAAGCCAATCTTTAGATCAGATAACAAAGTATGTTCAACATCAAAGTGATGTCATATCTTTTATAGCATCCAAGAAACTTTTACCCAAACATTTATCTAAACTCTCTCCTTTTCTCGATACTCGCGGAATCTTGCGAGTGGGGGGACGTCTCAAGCACGCATCGTTACCAGGTCGCGTCAAACATCCATACCTCCTGCCTAAGATTTCTCGGTTAAATACTCTTCTGATTGACCACTATCATAAAACTTATCTTCATTGTGGGCCACGCCTACTTCAATCTTTAATTATGCGTCGATTTTGGATACTCGGAGTTAGAAATCTTATCAGATCGCGGCTATCTAAATGCGTAACCTGCTTTAAAATTAAACCTCTTTCACTTCAACCTTTACAAGGTGATCTTCCACCTTCCCGATTACAACCGGGACACTGTTATCAAACAGTAGGCATCGACTTCGGAGGTCCTTTTATGATAAAAGAGAGTAAACGCCGTAACTCTAAAACTTATAAAGCTTACCTTTGCCTCATAGTCTGCCATGCCACTAAAGCCGTCCATCTCAAACGTGTCATAGAATCTCAAATTTTGACTTACGAAGAATTTTATACTATCTTAACGAAGGTGGAAGCTATGTTAAACTGTAGACCCTTAGTGGAACTCTATACCGATCCCGACGAGGTTGACGCTCTTACAGCTGATCACTTCCTTATCGGTCGACCTTTGCTATCTCTACCTGAACCGGTGTATGCTGAAAACGAGACCTTACGTACTCGATGGCAGCTTTTGCAGCGTCTATCTCAGAGCTTTTGGCGCACTTGGCAGAGGGACTATTTGCATACATTGCAACAGCGAATGAAATGGTTTAAACACGGTAACGGTCAGCCAAAATTGAACGATCTAGTAACCATTTATGAACCTAACTTACCCGCTAACGAATGGAGACTTGGTCGCGTCGTCCAGCTCCACCCGGGCAAAGATAATGTCATTCGTGTTGTGACAGTCAAGACTTCAAAAGGCTTACTTGTAAGACCTACTATCAAAATTTGTCCTCTTCCAATCGCTCAAAATAATTAATAACCCATATCAAATCATATCAAATATCTATCAACTATTTTTTTTTAAGAGTTAGACTTATTATTTTATTTATTTTTTCTCAACCATATACTTATTAAGTACATTTAACCAGCATAATCTCAACACTTAACATAAAACTATATCCGTACAGTGACATATCTGAATCTGCATGGGCCGCAAGTCTCGAACTTCATCTATCTTATCTTATGAAATCCCTCGTTGATTTCAAGTGGGGGGATATAAACAGGCTTTAGGATGAATTCCCTTATCCCATTCCGTCCCAAAAACCTCATATCCAAACCGCACAGCACCGCCTCTGACGGTGGAAGAAAAAAACCTACGATTCGAATCCTACGAGCCGGCCGGCTAACATATCTTACGCGCGCGCGATTAACTACCTCTGAAAATACCGTGAAATATCATCTGAAAGTGCTTCCAAGATGATCCTGGATCCCAGCACCCAAGGAGTACCTGACTTCCAATTTTGTACCATTCTTTTAGCCTGTTTTTTTTAGAAACTTTTATATCGCGTCACCCAACATTGACGTATTCATACCTATTCATATTTTTGGTCACGCTCTTGGCCGGTCTTTTTCTTATTTTTCAATACTCGAAAACTGACTGATATATATATATACATATGATATTTTTATTATTATTATTTGAATCGTAGTGCGATATAGATACTTATAAAGGTATCTAAATTTGCTACAATTTGAGTGAAACTTGAGCAAAATTTGTCCATTGGTTACGAAGATACAGCAAGTCAAAGATGAGCAATTCTACCGCAGTGCTCGGAAAACTGTAAAATTCTGTCACTTGTTTCAGTTTGTTTTTTTTTTTTTTGGTTGGGTTAAGGTCGTGCACTTGCAGAAAGACCAGGCTCAAGTGCTCTATCCTATGTTTCTTTTGCCAAGGTCGAAATTGCAACAACGCCAACCCTGCCGTCCTGGATGAAAAGGACGAGAATGTGGAAGACACCATATGCCGACCCGTCTCCACCTCCAGAAAACATTATTCCTCCTTCTCCAATCCCTCCACTGATCTAGACGGGATGAAACCTGGTCCATCCAAAAAGGCGAAAGTCTGTTGACTTCGTACCGCATAACAGGCAATAAATGTATTATATCTTTTGATATATGTAGTCAACCGATTGCAATGAAACAAAGCCTAAGTAATATATCAAGTTACACAGAATTTTAATGTATAAAAGTTATTAACATCGATTTCGTACATTTTACGTGATGCGCGCACGACAAAAAACTTCTACAGATTTATTATATCGTCGACCGTAGGTTCAATTGAGGTAAGGGACAAAATGCCTAAAATGAGTTAAGTATACAGTTTTGTTCAGAATTTTTCGCTCTATCGAATGGTGTATATGAAAAAATTCTAGCTTAAGAAAAATGTCCCTTACCCTAATGATTTTTGCATCCAAATTTCGAATCAGCCCCATAATAACAATGTATCTGAAAAACTATGCAATATAGGAACTTGAAATGATGTAATTATTGCCGCCAATCCACTTGAAATAAGGTAAGGGTCTTTCCAATCAACGAATTTTGAAAAAATTGAATCCAACGCAGAGGTCAATTTAATGTAAGGGACATTACTAACAAAATACGTTGTTGTAAGGGACATCTATTTTCTTAAATAGCTAATTTATTTAAATAAATTTTACACGTGTAGATAGAGCACTAAAATACAAGATTATGTGTGAAATCAGACAAAAAGTTATAGGCGATTTAGTCCGAAAAAAAAACTTTGTCGGCCTCTCCTGAAAAATCGTATTTTGTCCCTTACCTCAATTGAACCTACGGTCGACGATATGTGCAAGACGAACCCGATATTTTTGTAACTTTTGAGAAAACTGTGAAGTCTAAACGCATTACTCTGATATTAAAAAGCTAATTAAATTTGATTCAAATTGTTGCCTCATACTTTTCTCTAGGACTATTAGTTTAGCCAGTACGTGTCTTTGAATATGACGCAAACACAAAACTTTCAATGAAAATGCCTACTTTGACCAACTATCTCTGCAACTAATGAACCTAGAGTACTGGGGTTAAGCTTAAATTGTAGAATATTTAGTTAGCTTTATTATAAGCAAATGTACTTAAAAACGCTTTGTTAAGGTTGTTTTTAAGAAAAAACTGAAAAAAGTACCAAAATTTCGCAGTTTTTCGAGCACCATGGGAGTAGCACAGGGTGTTCAGGGTTACAAACCTTTTTTTCTCTCCTGTCCCTCTTATTTTTCAGTAAATTGTTGTTATCAATTGTTGGGATTTACATCAGGTAAAAAAAGAGCGGACAATTATTTTTGAAAACTTTTTTATTTGAGCTTTTAACAATACAGTCCAATGGTTTATATTAAAATTCATTGACTGGCCCCGGATTCCGAGGTTTTACTAATTTAACGCCTTATGGCATTCCACTAAGTGGCCAGTTAGATTTTTGAATATACTCGTTTGATGCCCGTACGTTTTATGCACTAAATATTTTTTGATTGTTTTTACGTTCAGAATTCAAATCACATAATTCCCCAGGCCCTACGCACATATTGAATCTCTAGACACAGAACGACTTACTTTAGGTAAAGGTTGTATGACATATAAAAGGGCCAATCCCTCTCCTAGAGAGGAAGGCTGAGTCCCAATAGTGGAAACATTATAAGGCTGATTATGCTATATTAGGGAGTAAGTAGCTTATGTAAAAACATAACCCTTCTTGCAGTCGGGTAAAAAGACAATTTCAATACCTTGCTAACTGCTAACTATAGGCAGATTTCAATAACCTCCATATTCTGCATGATTATATATAGAGCGTGTATTGAACTCGCGCCTCATGGCATACCTAAAAGGTAACGATTTCCTCAGTGACTGACAGTATAGATCGGTCTACTAGGGACCTACTCAGTTTATGCTACCCACTTGTGGGGCGAGACCCTAAAGAGAAATGAGGAAACGATTACCGTTTCCATAGACGTCTCGAAGGCCTTTGACAGGGTATGGAACGCTAGAGTTTTGATTAAGCCTCCAGCATACGGCATTTCCCCTGGTCTGATTAACTGGGTAAAAGAATTTCTGAGTGTACGGTCTCTCTTCGAGATGTTGACGATGGATGCTCATCAGAGCCCTTGTCGACTAATACCGGAGTTCCTCAGGGGTCTTTTCTCTCTGCCTCTCTCTTCTTGCTGCATATCATAGTAGAGGATACGGTTAAGTACGACCTTCACCTGTTTATTTAATGGATGAAACGTATTTTATTATAAATTTAGTATATTAAATAATATAACACGGGTGGGTTGCCTGAGAAATTCCTTTGATTTGTTTAACGAATAAATTGGATACTAACCGAAAGTGTGAAGCCTATTTGTTTCCTGGCATAACTATGGGTTGCCAGGTATAAACAGGTATGTATAAACAGGTGTTTATTCTGATCTATTCAAGAAATTCTATATCAAAATAAACGCTGTTTCATTACGAATACGATGTTATAGTGTTGTTTGCAAAAAAATCTGGTATGAATAACGGTTGTGCATTTTTCAAAAAAAAAGTAAATTTTCAATTTTTTATTAATAATAGTCTGGCCAGGAATTTCTTAGGCAACCCACCCGCGTTATATTATTTAATACACTAAATTTATCATAAAATACGTTTCATCCATTAAACAGACCGGTGAAAGTCGTTCTTAATCGGATCTTAGACTATCAACGAACAGTACGAATGTCTAACTCCAAGCTTTCTTTAAGTGGGGTGAAGCCGATCTTGTGGGATTCAAAACCGCCATAACCCAAGGGTGTCTATTCACCGCTAAAAGAAGCCTGTTCACCTTGGCTCCAGCTTTTCGGAATGTATCCCTGGAGTACACCGACCGCCTTCAGCTCTTGGGAGTTGAAATTTCTACAGACCTTAACTTTGGGTGGTTCATTGAGTCCTAGGAAACTCTAGGCGTTCTTGCAAAAGTCCGGCGGTACTTCACACCAGGGCAGCTTTAAATGTTATACCATCGAACAAACCGACGAACGGCGAGTACGAACGGCCACCCTTACGTTGTTGAAACCTCTACGATCTGGACCTAGCGTTTTGGCTCGTCGTTTATACCGCGTACATCGAGGGACTGGTCTCCCTCTTTCTCTCTATCCATCTTCATGTATACTCAGAACCCTTTTAGTAACAAGCGCTTCATCCCTCCTCTTCACATGACCATACCAAGACAAACGATTGCATTTCAACTTATCAGTCTCTTGGTGCCACTTTTAAACTTCCTCTAATATACTTATTTTATCATTTCTTGTCACACCACACATCCATCTCAACATTCTAATCTCCATCACTCGCAATCTTTTTTATCCATCTTTTTCACAGCCCACTATTCTGATCCATTCAGTATGACAAGTCTTATCACGGACTTGTAAATTTTACCCTTCAACTTGAGGGGAATCCGTAGGTCACAAGTTGTTCCCGTGACTTGTCGCCATTTCATCCATCCTGCGTTGATCCGATGTGTTACGTCCCGGTCTACCTCACCATCCCCTTGGACGAGCGACCCGAGGTACCGAAGTCGGAACAGATCGGTATGGGCGTTCCGGCGAGAGCTAAAGGCATAGGATTGAAGAGTCCGCCGAAATCTCAGAACAAGAACTCCGTTTTGGTTCTACTCAATTTCAGACCAACACTCTTAGTCTGTTCTGAATTTCGATTATGCTGATTGCCACTTTTGGCAACCAGCCCAGCCCAGCGGGCCTTCGGGCCCAGCACGAAGATCGAAGCCTACTGGAGCCCCTGCTGTTGCTGGAAACTCCTTGAGGCGCGCGGAAACAGTGCGCGCCGTCGACGTCTTGGGTTGGGTCCGGACTGTTACCGGACGGTCGGACAGCGAGCTACCCATTGCTCGCCGTCCGCAAGCCTGCGCCTACGGTGGCCAGAAATCGGGATCGGAATCCCAGCGACGGCTGGGGCGCCGTGAGCACCATTGCCTGATACGGTCGGTCTCCTCCTTTGCTAGCATTACTGCTTCGCAGAAGGAGGCGACCGCCTGCCACTCGTCCATGCTCCGGACCATGGCCTGTACCAAGGCCAGGCGCGACAGTGCCGACACCCGGGCGTCACTCCTTGGGCTCGCCTTCTGCAAATTGGAATGCCACCAAAATTGGGGCGTCTATTGGAGAGCATATAGAAATATTCTTGCAGGGTAGCTCACGACGACCTCATTTCGGAAGACATCGTCTCTTCTCTTTACAGTAGTTCTTGACGGAATCCTGCTTAGCATTTACGATAACCGGCGCCGCGGGTTAGAATGGGGAGTATCCAACGTTTGAGAAAATGGACTACGCCTAAAGGACCTATGCAAGCAAAATTGGAAGTAAGTACTTCCGTCAGGAGGCAGCGAAAACCTGGGTTTAAAATTAACAAGCGGAAGACCCAGGAAATGCGTATGAGGTGAAGAATTCTTCACCGCTGCTAATCGGCACAGAGCGTCGTGGTGGAAACTGGAGGTACTGAGAAGATGTCACTTTTCGGACCGCCAAAGCCCAAGGTACCACAGGCTTTGGTAAATCCGAGAAGTGTCGTCTCTCACAGCTGACACCTGTTTGGCAATCACGGAAATTGACCCGAAGGTAAAACTCAAACTCTTTGGGCCCGGCGTTTTTTTTTTATGGTGGGGAATATCTTCCAATGGCAACCCGCTCTTGGGCGGAGCGGAAGATAGTGTCAGACTATTACTGACTCACCAAAACCCACCCCGATCTGAAGGATCCTTCATACCGAGGCTCGAGTTCCCTTCCGGATAACCCTGGCCCCAGTAGGCTTCAACCCGGCTGGGCCCCTGATGATGCTGACAAATCCTTGAGGCGCGCGAGAACAGTGCGCGCCGTCGACGACTCGGGCTTGGTCCGGACAGTTACCGGACGGTCGGACAGCGAGCTAGCCATTGCTCACTTTCCGCAAGCCCGCGCCAACGGTGGCTGGAAATCGGGATAGGAATCCCGGCGGCGGCGAGAGCGCCGTTGCCTGATGCGATCGGCTTCCTCCTTTGCGAGCATTACTGCTTCGCAGAAGTCGGCGACCGCCTGCCACTTCTCGCTCCGGTCCATGGCCTCAACCAAGGCGAGAGGTCTCCGCCACCGATCGCCCCCACGAAGGCACGGCGATGCTCCGCCCAAGCAGGGCACAACTCGACTGTGCACTCCACCGTGTCCTTCGGGCGTTCCGCACAGTGACGACACCCGGGCGTCACTTCCGCTTTAATCCGGAACAGGAACCTCCCGAACTTGCCATGTCCGGTGAGGACCTGCGTCATGCAGAAGGTAAGGATGCCGTAAGGTCTTTCCAGCCACGCCTCAAACCCTCTTTGAGGGTGGGAGGACTTACCGCCATAATTGTGGCGTGCCCAATTCGGGTCCGACATCAAATAAGTGTTGCTTTTCGTAAACCGTTGTCTTTGTCGCATCCTCTGGATTAACTAGTCCGAAACCAATGAGTTCGATCAATGATGCCCCAGTAATAGGTAAAATTAGACTCAGTACATTATTAACTAATTTTATATTTTCCATTTGAACTATTTGTTATGTATTTGTTTATTGTGCTGTCTTTTTTAACCCAAAGGTTGACTGGTAGAGAATGCCTTGTGGCATTAAGTCCGCCTATGTACCACTATTGTACATGAAGTTTAAATAAATAAATTATCATATGCCCGCACATATAATCGATATCGACTGCCCCGTCACTATATCCTCCGTGACGTATCATGACGATAGCTCGCTTACTGGACGACGCTGCTCGCCGGCCGGTTTAGATATTTTTGCGCAGCTACCCGCTACTTACCTTAGCTTGTATAGTACTAGCAGATTTTAATAACTCAATAGTAGTATTGAAACCCAAAACAATTTAAATATTATGTGGGTCCAGTCTAAGATCTATATACTACTAACTAATTTATTTATATTCAAATGTAAGCCTATAACAATCAAACGAAATAAAATAAGATTTGTCTACATTTAGAATAAGATAATTTGTAAACAGTTATTGTAATCATATCAAATGAAGAACTTGAAAAATCAATCAATCAAATCAATGATGCCCCAGCAAGTTAGACTAGCTGGGGCATCATTGATCAAAAATTGCTATTTGCGCTTGCCATAGAAGACACTCGTAATTTTCGTAAATTTATATTTATGTAGGTATAAATATGGAATAATGGACAGGTTGTTATTTTCGATGTTTACCGATTATTTTATGAAGAACTTCTTATTTACATTCGTGGATACGCACCCTATAAATAAAACGCTCAATATTTTAATAATCTATGTGGACGCTGGCGTCGCGGTGTTTAACCGAATGGTGCGAAATCACGCGCGAACGTCGGCTTGCTTAAGCGTCGCTTGGGGTTTGAATGGTTAATGTATATATGTATATCATACGGTACCATTTCATTCGTACTTTTTCCAAAGCCAGACATAATATTATTGAACCAATTCCCGGATGAGTACTTACACAGTATCAAAAAAATCGGCCAAGTGCGAGTTGGACTCGCCCATGGAGGGTTCCGTAGCAGCAAGTAACATAATATAAAATTTCTTATAGTTCGTTGTAACTTTGATCAATGTTTTAATAATAGTGTATTTTTTTAGATTTATGACTTATTAAAAAAAACTACTTACTAGATCTCGTTCAAACCAATTTTCGTTGGTAATTTGCATGTTAATGTACATCATATATTTTTTTTTAGTTTTATCATTCTCTTATTTTAGAAGTTACAGGGGGGGACACACACATTTTACCACTTTGGAAGTGTCTCTCGCGTAAACTATTCAAGTTAGAAAAAAATGATATTAGAAACCTCAATATCATTTTTGAAGACCTATCCAAAGATACCCCACACGTTTGGGTTTGACGAAAAAAATTTTTTTGAGTTTCAGTTCTAAGTATTGGGACCTCCAAAAGTTATTGCTTTTTTTTTATTTTTGAGTGAAAATCTTAATGCGGTTCACAGAATACGTCTACTTACTAAGTTTCAACAGTGTAGCTCTAATAGTTTCGGAAAAAAGTGGCTGTGACATACGGACGGACGGACAGACAGACAGACAGACAGACGGACAGACAGACAGACAGACGGACAGACAGACAGACATGACGAATCTACAAGGGTTCCATTTTTTGCCATTTGGCTACGGAACCCTAAAAACAACGAGGAAACGGCGAGGAAATTGTTGATAAAATGATTAAAAGCTCGAGCAGACCGGATGCGTATGCGTAGACGTAAGCGTAGACGTGCACGTATCGCTGAGTTGTAATGTATGGAACTGTATGAGACAGAACACACCGCGTGCGTAACGTAGACGTGCGCGTCGACGTAACGTGTAGCCCTACGCAATGCAGCTCCCAAGACACAAACAGGCTGCGTGACTTACGCCGTACCTTACGCAGAGCAGAGCAGCAACGTCGCGTTGATGACGTTGTATTCCATGGCGCGCCATAATGGACGTCACACCGAACCAATTTGAACACGCAAGTACGTTTGCGGTGCGTTACCCTACGCGCGTAAAAACAGTCGGTTGTATTTTATTACAAACCGGGACTAAGTTTTGTTTTGTTTTTAAAATGAATAGTGACAAAAAAAAAAAGCTTATTGAAATTGTGCGTAAATATGAATGTATCTACAATCCTAAAAGTAAGGACTACAAAAATGTATCATAATATATAAAAGTTTATTATGGGAGAAAATTGGTGCTGCACTTGAAGTACAAGGTATGTAGTTATTTAGCTATTAAAATACGTAACAAACTTTTCTTTAATAATAATTGCATCATTAGGTGAACTTGTGTTAGTGCGTCTTAGAGGTTTTAATGCACTTTCTTCCAAGTTTGTTTGACTTGTTTCAGTTTGAATCTCGTGCAACTTAATAAAAAAAAAACAGTAAAATAAAATATAACTGCCGCAGCCGGGCATGCAATGGGCCTGCGTTGCGTACTCAGCTCGATTGCGTAAGCGTAGACGTATGCGTAACCCGGTGTGACATCGGGTTACGCCGCAACTACGCGCGTCACTACGACGTGGTTACGTCGTAGTCACGCATCCGGTCTGCTCGAGCCTTAAGTGTCTACATATCGGCAGTGGAAAGAAAAAAAAAAAAATATTTAATAAAACTTACTTTCGACCAAAGTGGCGGTTAAGCGGTTTTATCTTTCCAATATCGATGTCATCGTGATATATACCGGCGAAATAATTGACAAAGATTTTTAAAATCAAGCTAATGGCCAGTCTAGGTTTCGCAAAAAACTCGTCATAATTGGAAACTGAGTTGACTAAATTTTTTAGTTTTAGTTTGGCGGTGACGCCGCTGCCGCCGTCTCGCTGGCGTCGTGCGACTTGTTTTGCGTCGCCAAGTTGTACCTGTAAAACGCAACTCACCGTCGCTCGAAGCGTTCGGGACAAAAGGTGCAGCGGAAGAGGCGGCGCCGCGGCTGTTCGCGCGCCGCCGCCGCCGTCTCGCTCGCGTCGTGCGACTTGCTGTGCGCCGCCAGGTTGTACCTGCAACAGCGCGGCGGTGAGAGCGTGCCACAAGCGCGACTACAGCGACTAGTGCAGCGGTATCCACCTCTCGGAGAACCTCTTGCCGCACACGTTGCACTCGTGGCGCTTCTCGCCGCTGTGCACGCGCTTGTGGCGCTTGAGGTGCGAGCGCGTCATGAGCGCCAGGCCGCACACGTCGCACGCGTGCGGCTTCACGCCCGAGTGCGAAAGCTTGTGCATCTTGAACGACGACGTGTGGATGAACGACTTGCCGCACAGGTCGCACTGCAATAAACGTACAATCATTGTCATCAACCACAATTATTAAACGAGGGCAAATAAAAAAGAAAACTTTTTCCAAATACATTTAAAAAAAAACACATTCAGTCGAACATAGAACCTCCTCCTTTTCGAAGTCGGTTAAAAAAGGAAAAAAATTATAGCAATAGCTAGCAATTAAAAAAACAGAACAAACCTGATAGTTTAGCTTGCCAGTGTGTATGTTGTTATGCCTCTGTAGGGCATTCTTCGATGGGAATAACTTATTGCACTCTTCACATTTCCAGTCACTTATACCTGAAAAACCAGAATTAAGTATTTTTTTATCTTTACCTCTTTAGCTAAAACTATCACATGATAATAAATGAAATAAACGCTAATTTGAGCTATGGAAAAAGAAAATTAACAGATAAGGTCGGTAGGTACATATCTGTCGGTAAAATAGTCGCGTATTATCGGTCACGTAACGCCAGAACAGACAAATATATAATAAAACATTCAATCTTTCACACTCAACAGATGATGCGTTATAGATTTTCGTACTAATACACACGACCGATGATACGCTCAACGCATTTTCCGTCAGATATGTACCGACCACGGAACAGTAAAAACAGTGGAAGAAGTAAGTAGGCGTGGCACTGTCGCCGCTAGTAAGAATCGCGTTGCGTACTTGCTGTTCAAGCGCCCTCATTCTCTAACTAGACTGCGCAACATAATTATTGACGAAAAATAATATTAAAATGCCTTATTGTCCCAAACTGTACTTTAAAAACCATAGTCGGACTAAAAATCTAACTCATGGAGGTGTAACACACCACCGAAAAGTATTATTTTCGGATTTATTTTAATAAAATGAAAAAATAAAATTACGTGAAACATTGCGCAGGATATACAAACAAAACTAGTCCTTAGTGACATCAAAACAAAGTTGACTTTCTTTTCTTGGTTATTAGCTTTTCTGGAATATTCGTTAGTCTACCTATACTCTTGACGCTATCCAAATAGTGCGTGACTTTATCGATAAAATCAATCGATATGTATAATATGTATTACATTGCCTTTTTAAAATATATATATTATAGTTTAATAGTTTTTGTAAGTAATATAATACAGATAATTATTAAATTAATAAATATAATAAAATAAAAAATTGTGGTATGATATTTGTGATGTATTTTAAATAAATTTAGGTAAAGAGTTAGGAACAACATAGGGCGTTTGAATTGCACTTAATATTCTTATGTTTAGCAGTGGGCGATGACGATGATTTCAGCTGAGATGATGATAATTGATGTACTATGCAAATAAATACCCTTTTTACACCACCTGCTCGATAATATCGTTTTACACGTCATACAAACCTCACTTAAAGCAAATCATTATATGCCTAGGGAGATAATGCAGTATGGCCGATCCCTAGGGAATAATGAGATTTGAATTTGGAGCATCAAAAATCGTCAACATTGTGAATTAAAATGTAGGCGCATCGAACAAGTTGACTCGAAATTCAAACCAAAGAGTATGTAATCACTATGATTCAAACTGGCCACTAACAAAAAAAAAAAAGAAAATAGAATAAAACATGCGTACTGACGACACGGGAGCATTACAGACAATTGAAACTATAGAATCTTGGAGTAGTGAATTTTGTTTGTTTGATGAACTTGTAAATATAATATCTACTTATATTTCTCAAATATATGATTTGGTCGACCAAATTTTCTTTTAATTATCTCACAGATGGTGTAAAAAATAGAGTATGCAACACGGGGATAAAGCTGTCTTTGTCTTGGGCGGCTTAAATTCCTCACTTCACTCAGGTTTCTTTATTAACTCCCTCGCAATGCTCGGGAGTTAATTTTATAAATTCCTCACTGTCGTTCGGGATTAAAATCAGCAACCTTCGTTTCGTTCGGAATTCAACATGCCGCCCGCGACTTAAAGACACTGCTTTATCCCCTAGTCACATAAACTACTATTTTACTACGTTTAAAAATTGCCTTTAATCATATTAATTTCATCATTTTAATACCATCACACTATTGCATACAATTTTTTTTTTGCACGTTACCTATGTTTTAAATACGTTTTCATACAATCGAAATTATTTCGATAGAGTAAGGTTACATCCCTATCTGAGTAGCAAGTTGCATTCGTGTCAGTGATACCAGCCATTCAAATACCAATCTTATTTTTACGTAGTTACAGTTCATATTGGATATTAAATACTGAACAATGCCTTCTAGCGACGAGTAGCGGTACTTGGTAGTCAAAGATGTATATTTCTTTCTTGTTTTTGTCAATTTGATTTAAAGACTATAGAAATTAAAGTTGCATTTCGTATAACATTTTTTTTTGCATTTCGTCTACGCCCTGTTTTTGTTTTCAGCCAATCATATTTTTGGGTTTGCAGTAAGAGTAAATTGTAAATGTATGAGTTTGGCGACACCGGTTCTGGAACAAACATTTTCTCAAGCTACTTCCACTGTTTTTACTGTTCCGTGGTACCGACCCTAGCGCAATTTTTTTATACGTTAACTGGAGTCCACCGTGGTTTGGTAAAAAAAAAAAATATATATATATATATATATGAGGTAAATGACAATACTAGGCATTGACAAGACTAGAGTGAATCGTTCCGTTACCTTTGTGTAGCGCGATGTGTATGTCGCAGGCTCGCTTGTGCTTGTAGTGCGCGCCGCACACCTCGCAGATGTACGGCGGCTTCGAGCCGTCGTGCTTCTGCTTGTGCTGCTCCAGGCGGGCTGCAACATTGCCATTGCAAAAAACATTTCTAATATGGTTTCATTAGGGAGTTTTTCAAGACTTCCTTCAACTGAAGTTTAGGGGCAGTTTTATTTATTTACAAATTGATTCCTATTAAATAAAATTGATGTAGTAGAAACAGGCGCGATCTCAGTAAAATGGAGTTGAGAATGTTATTAAGGTGCTGAACAGTGGAACTTGAGAAAAGGGTGACTGATAAATGATGCCAAATACTGCAAAAACATTAAAATGTGTTACATATAAAAATAAAATCAGCCAAGTGCGAGTCGGACTTGGCTTGTGTAATTGTTGTTGCCAAATGTAATAAAAAAAAATATTTATATCGGTTGTAACAACCAACAGAGTGTGTTTAAAATATATTATAAAAATGTGTGTTCCACGGAATGGAAAATAAGAGAATAAAAAAATTAAGAATTCGGGCGCCAGGTGACACACGAAATTAACCGGGATAACTTTAACCGTTCGTAAAGAAAAAATCAATTTGTTGTTGAGAGCCCCCTTAAATTTCATTTTATTCTGTTTTTTTAGTCTTTGTTGTTATATGTAGTGGCACAGTTCATGAGATAGAACCTTGTGACAGACAGTTGGCAGAGTCTTAGTAATAATGTCTCATTTAACCCCCTCTGGGAACATCCTTCCATTCCTTCCATTTCAAAAATGACACTGGTTAAAGTCACAAACCATGCAAAGCCAAAAGAAAAAATAAATAAACCCCATTCATGTTACATCAACAGTAGATAGTACTGTATGTACTATTTATGTTTAACTATTTATTTACAGGTCTTTGACCTTACCTTCAATAACACAAAATGTACTATTGATTGATTTTTCTGATTTATTAAAAGATATTTATTTTTTAACTCTGAAGAACAAATAATACCTACTACTACTGTTTAACAAGATAAGCTGCTAAACTGTAGGATGACTAATAAAATTGATAAAAAAAGATGTTGTTGATATGTTTGTTGTGTGTGTGTTATGTTGTGTTTGTTATGTTATGATATGTTGTTAACCTAGTTGTAACAGGAATAGGCTCCCGGAAAGTATTGTGAGCTCCCACATTGAACTGCTTTAGCTTTAGCTGACACTAGCAGCTATTAAGCTATCTTACTAATAATAATAATGTTGCCTAACTATTGAAATGTCTGCCATAGTGCATTAATATACGAAAACGAATAAAAACTGTGTTATGCAGTATGTGAAAATAGTTTAATCTAACAAGAGTGACCACTTACATAAAGACGTATATTTAGCATCACACTGATCACACTGGTGCACCACTTTGGTCTTCTTCTTCCGAGGCTGTGGCTGTATCATCTTGGTCTTTAACGGCCTGCCAAGTTTTTTCTTGATGGGCATGTCATTGCTAAGGTCGTCGACACCCAGACTAGCATCATCTTCATCATAGTTCTCTAGCTCAACTTTCAGACAGTTACTGAAGCCGTTGTTGTATAGGGGGCTTTGTGATCTAGAAGTAGAATACACATTGAAGTAATAAATTTTTCATTATTACAATTTCCGAAACGGATCTTGAACGCTCGGCATCAGAGTGAAGATCGCTCTGCGCATTCTATACATTGGCGAGCCAATCGTCATCGTTGTCAGATACATGCAGCAACGCAGGGAACCAATCTGGAGTGACGTCTATGACACGATGGCGCAGCGAGCCAATCACTGGCACTCCCCACTAACGCTTCTCACTTCGCACCACTAAAGAGACCAAATATTTGACTTCTGCGCCAGAAACGCAACTTGAAGCCAGCACTCAAGATCCGTGACAGTAGTTGTAGCTGACTTATTTTAAACTAACTTTCAAAATTGGAGGTTTTCATTTTGTGTGAATGTTGGTTTTCATTCATTTTTTTTTCTGTCGTTGTCATTTATTGGGTCTCTAATTGACATTATTTGAAAGGTTAAAATTAAAGTTTTTTCAAAATACAATTTTTAGTAAGAAAGTAATTTTTTAACTAAATTTATGCAAAGTCAAGCCCATGTACACAAAGGTGGGTATAAATAAATAGATTAGGATCAGTTGCTCATCTGCCAACATTCACTCATTGGATCTTTCACACTCCCTAGCTGATTATAGCATCATCAAATGTCAAGTGTACACTCATACAAGTTATCAATACTGAAGTGTTACATACTCTTCAGCAGAGGTCTCGATCTTGACCTCTGGCAACAATGCAGAAGGGTCCTCCAAGGTGTGCACTGCTAGCTTGTGAGCCGCCAGGGCTATGTCACCCCCAGCTCCCTTCGCTCCACATTCGTCACATTTCCAGCTGAAATAAACACATAACTGACTTGTCATCTAATTTCGCACTGTTTCCTGATTCATGTGTTGCCTATATTGCAAAACTTAACTACAACCCGTGCCCCATAAAGGTTCTCCAATAAATCTCTGTTGTCTTCCCTTAATTTTATGTCTATTCAATAACCTCAAAATTTACTTAAAAAGTAAGTATAAATGGACTAATATTTGAAAAAACTTTAAAGATGCCATATTTTTTTACATAACACAACTTTTGTTCACTGACACTACATATTATCAAGATACCTGTCAGTGTTGGCTTTACTTTTCACTTTTCGTTTATTAATGGATATTTTTTTCTTTTTCTTCTCGACTTTGTATCTCTTTCGTTTACTTTGAGTGGCGAGTGGTTCATCATCAGAGTCGTCGTCGTCGATATTGTTGCACACATAGTCATCATCATCATCACCGTCATCATCATTCAACTCTGCTTTCACGTCGGTCAGCCTCATTGGCTGCGCGGCATGGGAATCAAACAGAGGGTTCTTGCTAAGAATATTTTCAAAAGCCTCCTTCAACTTAAAGTATTCGATCTCGGCTTGTTCGAGCACATTGATGAGGTCATAGCAGGTCTTGCACATGAACTTGGAGGCAGTATAACCGGCCAGGTCGATCTGCGTGAACTTGTGCAGGAAAGTGCTGAGCTTGGCACCGGACACGCGCGTCGTGCTGCAGTAGATGTCTACGCACTCTGGGCTGCGCGTCGTACACGCCACGCACTCCAGCTGCTCGCGCTTTACCAGCGTCTCCACCTCGGTCTTGATGCTATCCATGTCTTCCTTCTTCTCGATCTGCTCCACTTTATTATCGGAGTTCATTGTACTCGTTTCTGCCATTTCTACACAACACGTCCAAATTCGACCCCCGTCGATTATAAACTACCTATACATAGAGTAAAACTAAAGCAAATTTTTGACATGGAATAATTAACAATGTATTTATCATCACTCTTTACTATCAAGCCAAATTATTATTTTTTATAAAAGAAAAACAAAATGCATACGAGGCGAATGACATTTCCAAGCAAAGCTGTGTTTATTTTCCCGTTAACAATTTTGACAACTTGACGTTGACATATCTGGCTGACAGCTAGAACGGCTAAATTTACCCCGCGTTCTGAATTGAGTCAATAGCGATTATATCACGTATCCGACCAACGGGTAGAGTCTGTACGGAAAGTAAACCATCGTGGGATTTGAGGACGCTGCTGTAGATAAATATCGTTTTTGTTATGTAAGCAACATTGTGACGTCATTATAGTGCGACTGTCTTAATAAAATCTTGATATTTTGAAACTATTTTAGACTAGCTTCTTCCAGCGGCTTCACCCTATAATAAAAAATATCCTATTGGCTGAATTTGCTCAACTAATGAAACTGCTAAGTTATAGCTTATGTGCTACAGTCTGTCAAGAAAGTCATGAAAAGAATGTTTTGGAAACTACTGTTTTTGCTAATACTGGCAACACTGAATTATTGTGAAGCTGAGTACCTGAACTGTCACGTCGTATCTGTGTGGTTGATGTTTTAAAATATTTCGATGCTATTTCGAATTTTTTTTTTATCATGTAAGCGTTAAGATACAAAAAATGAATCGAAATGTATAGAAGAGCGGTGCGAGACAAATTATATTTAAAGTTTTTCAAGGGTGTATGGCCGAAATTCAAGGTGGGAGTGCTGGGACGAGCAAAGACGATGTGTAAGGACGAACAGCAATGTTAACCGGTACGTAAATACAAGGTGCAGTTTTAAAACTGCACAATATTTTAGGAGGTTGTAATAAAACTCATAAATAATCATGTGAAAAAACGATACCTGGTCAATAATCAGTAATAGAGTGCGTCTACTGAAAGCGTAACCTGGAGTTTTTTTTTTTATTAAATTGGCAACATTGTTTTGCCGAAAAAAAACACGTCAAAGTCTATGGTTGCAATTGTCTGTTTTTGGAAACTGATATTTATTTTTCAAGAATAATTGCTTAATTGTGGAAAAACTATAAACAGTAATGTGCAAAAACTGCTATAGGTCGCGCGGTGAATCAAGATCGCTCGGTGAAAGTAGTGGGGGCAATCGGCGCATGTGTACATTTGCGCACAGAAATTCTTAGTATGTTAGGATTTTATTTTTAATTTCGTATGTTTGAACCTTAGTAACATTAACTTATAATAACACTAGTTTTTGATTGTAATTTATCTTGTAAGTAGGTAAATTCAAAAAATTAATTTTTTTAAAATAAAACATAAAATTAAAAAAAAATAATTTCGTTAGTTTCTTTCTTTAACATAATAATTCACGTCGTAAACCATTTTTCTGGCTAGCCGTTTTAAAACTTTATTTTTAACCATTTTTTTTACGACTACGTATTACTATTACGATAACACAAGCTGTACGCAACAGTACCCAAGTACACCAGTATCCAATGAGAGGCGAGAACGCAACGCGGGAATTGAAGAGCGACTCTATCTACCAATGACGTGTCGCCGAAGGCGCACACCCGCCCGTACGTCGCCAAATAGACCGTAGAATCGAATACTGCGCATGCCCCTTCCACTTTTGCCGAGCGATCTTGATTCATCGCGCGACCTGTACACACTATGGTTAATAAGTTCAAACAAAAACAAGAAGAGAAAGAAGGTGTTAGGTGTGAAAACCAACATTGTTTACATACGATTTCTGATTTTTAAGTTAGTATGACGTTATAATCTTGATCCTTGTTGACTAATATTATTAGATAGTTATAAGGATATAATGATATTTTTTTTATATTTTTAGATAATCTGACATATTGCGAATTTCATAATGGACAAAAACATCGAACAAAGAAGGCTTTTGGTGAATCGACTTAATCAAAAACACATGCAGTTGAGATGTAATGAAAGATTTGCCTCACTCTGTCTGGTAGTGCATGAAAGTCTGAACTTAAAATCTGAAGAAAACTGAAGTTAAAATCGCGAAAATCCTAGTTCAAGTTTGAGAGAGATGCTGCTGCAGCAGCTGCTGAACTTTTTGTGTCTCACGAGTCAATCCGTATCATTTCAAACAATCACTGGAGTATAAAACATTCATTATTTATTTATTTATTTATTTATTTATTATCTTCCTTACAGCTTCCTTCATGTTCCCACTTGACTAATCCCAAAAGATCTAAATTTTCTCTATGCTAAAACGAATTGATTCCAACCCAACAATCTTGAAACGCATTAATAGTGTTGGCGAGACGTGATGAAGTTGAAATCATGTTGACTATTTTATTTAACTATCACGGTATTGTGCACTTGGTATTCTTGTCAGAACGCCAAATGGAAAATAAAGAATATTATTTAAATATTATATAGCGACATTTGAGAGATCAGATATAATGAAATAATTTGGAATACTATCTAACATTTGGTGTGTTATTGACATTTACCATACACCCACCAAATAATTAAGTCTACACACATGTTTTTGACTGGGATTTAAGTTCTTGTACAACTATTCTAAAATTGTCATAAATACAAAAAATACTCTAGTATCAAAACTTTTTTCTCTTACTATTTCAATAATACCACATTCAAAATTTTTGGTTGTAACCTCCTTTTCTCAGGTCACGCTTTCATTAGACGGACTCTACTTGTTATTTTATTTTTTAATTATACTAAACTAATTCGATTGATCGATGGCCACGGGGGCGTGGCTAGGGTGTGGCGTGCGGGATGATGATTGGATGATACATTATTTATGAAACTATCGTTGCGAGTTAGTGTGTGTGAAAACACCCTTTATTGTTCCGTGTTTGTGTGTGTGAAAGAAAGCGCGGTTATAAGGCAGGTATCAGACTGGCTGCTTTTTAAGAAACGTAGTTCACACATGCCGATTTCTATAAATAAGAAAAAAAAATTAAATAATTACCTACTCATTTTATTATTGACTCAGATCGAGAATCACTAACATAATTACCTCCTGAAATATTTTGCAGCTTCAAAACGACACCTTGTATATTCTAAAGTTTAACACACTAACGGAAATAATGTTTTGACAATCTTCTGTTTTTAAGTACAATTTATCGATCTTTAACATTGTTTATGTCTTGCTAAGGTTATGTAATTTACCTACGATTTATTATACTATCTACCACTTTACGGTTTTGATATTTTGGTGTTTTTTATTGATAAATGTATTTGTATATTTAACATATTATCTTTATTGACTTCAGATGTTTCCGAAAGTACATTTCGGCGCATTGTGGACTAAGGCATGAAGAATGGAGGTAAATTTTCTACGCCTGGAAAACACAAGAAAGGCCGACCTACGAAATAAACTGCCCAGTCAGATGTTGGCCAGTTTCATTTTGAAGAAGTTTCAAGCAACATTTTGGGAGTCGAATAAGTCGAATACCTCGGCTCTGATTATTTGGATTCGGATTAATAAAGATTGATTTCATATTTTTTTTATTTTTGCATTGAGCTCATACCTATCGATACTCAGCGCCATACTGACGGCAGTGCAGAGAGGCGAAACATCGTGATTTGCACTTTTTAGTAAGTACATAAATGCTAGTAGCTGAAAGGACGAAAACAAGGGTTGATCAAACCAGACATTCTTATAAATATAAAACTAGATATTCAGAAGAATGTCTCACTTAGACCGACTATTATCACTGACTGGAATACTGTAGCTAACAGCAAGTTTATGTTTACCCTAGTTAAATATAAAAGTAAAAATGGGACACACTACCACTTTCTCGTTGTATTCCTCAGTACATTTTTCCCTTTTGCTAATCAATGAAAACTGTGAACTTAATAACTATGAAAATAAAGTATACTTCATAATTTGTAATGTTGCTTCGTAAAAAATCTTTGGGATCACTTGGTTGTCCGTCTGTTTATCTGTTAAGACCCTTTAACTCTAGAACGTTTGGAGGTATCGAGTAAAAATTAAAACCATACACTCAAGTCTGCGGTTTTTTGAAGTTGTAAAAAAATCAGACTACTGAGTTAACGAAAAAAAAGATACGGCCGTTTATGTCGCAAAAAAACGTATATTTCGATACTCAAGGGAATCAAAGTTCATAGGGCGAATCCCGTTGACCTAGAATCCTGAAAGTTGGCATAAATCAAGGTCTCATATAACAAGTACAGGGGAAAATCTTAAAAATTGTATTTACAAAATACAATTTTTAAGATTTTCCCCTGTACTTGATGATGATCAGAATAAAAATAATGTTTGCAATTCGGAAAAATCTTCGCGGGAATTGATTTCCTGATGATTGATTGATGTATGGAATCCTCAGTGCGCGAGTCCGACTCGCTCTTGCCCTTTTTTATTTTTCTGCTGTTTCCTTATTCAAGCCTGAAAAGAAATATTCTTAGTTAGGCGAAACGCATTATAAATTTAAAGTATCAATACTCTTTATACTAGTCATCGAAAATTTTGACCAAAACAAAATAAACAAATAATGTCATATTTAAATGAATTTCCGTTTAATTTATACATATTTGGAGATTACAGGGACAGGAGTTTACCTAGGAAGTCTAAAACATTAAAATAAAAGTGTTACGTACCAAAAAAACAGCATACCAATGTTTCCCAAATTCGTGACTTTGTTTTGATCAATTATGGTGTGATTTGCCATTTGTCATCTTTGGCAAAACTGTAATATATTAAATATTATTTCCCTTGTAGCTCGGTGACATTTTTTATCACATTTCTGACGATTTCAATTTAAAATCACATCAAAATAATATAATAAACAAACCGGTGTAAACATTTTATGACGTTTGGCATTTGACGGATGGCTGGGTTGGGTTGCTAATTTAAATCTTTAATGTTGTTTTCACTTTATGCCACGACGGTTCTTTTATCGCACAGACAATATCAAGTACCGAATCCGACCGACGAACGGTCGGATTCGCGATATAATCGCTTTTGACGTAATTCGGAACTAAGGCATAATCAGTTAATATTTCTTTCTACGCAATTAAAATCAAATAAGCAAAATCGATGGTCATAGGTTGACAGCACGTAACTGTAATGTATAGAATTTTACAGGAGAGGGAAAAAACTGTATAATTTCGAAATGAAATTTAAAAAAAATGAAATAAAAAAGTAGTTGGTAGAAAATCAAGTTATCTATTGATATAATTTAAAAAAATGAAATACCCACATAGACTTTTTATTAATTATTCAATATACAAACAGTTGCGAGGAAACAATATTAAAAAATCCTCACTTCTGACGAGTTACGAGCAGTCAACGTACACTTGCGAGGTGTCAATTTAAATAAACACTATTTTATTAAATTGATACAATTAAATTTGCGACTAATTATCGTAAATAAGAGTAATAATCAGTAGGTATTACAGTTTTAGGAGCTTGCAAGTCATTAAAATTTTATAAAGTTTATGCGAGTTCTTAAAATGTTGCTCGTAGGTTGTTATCGGAAAATTAATATTTCTTGGCCTCATCATCATCATTATTTCAACCAAATCGTCGTCGTTCACTCTTGGACATAAGCCTCCCCCAAGTGTCGCAATAACGGCCAATCATGTACGTCTCGCATCCCTCGGATTTCCGCAACCCTCACCAGGTCATCGGTTGTGGAAGGCCTACGGAGGAGCTCAGTATAATGCTCGGTGACCTCAGTAGAGCTTCCGAAAGAGTAGGATATAAAATGAACATGGACAAAACCAAAGTCATGGTAAACATCCATGTAGCACCCACTCCTATCAAGATCGGAGACTACACTCGAAGTTTTGGACTACGTTTACCTGAGACAGACTGTTCAGTTAGGTAGGTCTAACTTCTAGAAAGAGAACAATCGTCTAATCCGATTCGGCTGGGCAGCTTTTGGGAAACTGCGCGGTATCTTCTTGTCCAATATACCAGTGTCTCAAGATGAAAGTCTATGACTGTGTATGTGTGTGTTGCCAGTGACAATGTGCCTCATCAGTAGGTTTAAAGTCAACCATAGGGCAATGGAGAGGATTATGCTTGAAGTTTCCTTGCGTGATTACATCGGAAATAAAGATATCTGCAGGAGAACCAAGATTTCTTGGCCTGCTTGGCAAAAAAGAATAGTTTTGTTGCTATCTGGTTTGTACAATAAAACTTTCAAGATCTGTGACAACAGGATCTCCTTTTTTCTTTTCAAGCGTGATACTTTCATGACGCATCACTTTTGGATTTTGTTAAAATTTGTCGTATGCATCTTATCGTGATATCCAAGTTATGTCTGCATATTGGTGATAGATGGAACATAAATAGCGTCATATTTTTTTATGCCACGTTCGATGGCAGCATGATGCTATCCACTTTCATCTGCTTAAGCTCAGGTTCTAGACATTAGTGGTAAATAACCACATTATTCACAGCAGCAAAGTTGGCTAGAGCATTTAGCTACTAATCATCATCACCAGCCTTTTTAATGTTCCCACTGTTGGGACTCAAGCCTCCTCTCTAAGAGAGGGAATAGACCGTAATCCACCACGCGGGCCCAGTGCGTGTTGGTGAATGTCACATGTCTTCGAATTTTTGGTTCTGGGACATGCCGGTTTCCTCACGATGTTTTCCTTCACCGTTTTGAGAGAAGTGGTGATGAAATAAATTACACACAGTAATGCGCCTGGCTGGGTTCGAACCCGCAATCTACAACTCGTAAGTCGGAGCCGTTACCACTCGGCCACCACTGCATTCTATTTTGACAGGTGCACAACCGTCACTCTAAGTAATGATAGGTTTTGTTACAAATTCGCCATCAGAATTGGAAATCATATCACAAAGCTAATCTAATATGCATCTAACAAAAACTGATGCCTGACCTTGTCTGAGTATCAGAGTTGACTTCGGAAAAGCTTGCTCCTATAATAATGACATATTTTCACAGAACATAGAAGATGCATTTTCCTTCATTTGCCTATTATTTAATTGTTTTTCCTCAGCTGATGATATTTTTATTGCTGTTCCGATATTTGTTTAGTATGGTAGCCTAATCTTATTCTGTTATTGCGAACTGCATTTTGCGTTGACACCTTGTAACTCGCGCACTAGTGAGCTCAGGTTGATACTTTTTCTTTGTGGGTTGTCAACTGTAGAACAGATTGTTCGAGTGACATTTTTTGTTTATTACGAGTTATCAATAGGAAGATTCGGCGCTTAATTTAAAAATTTTTGATGTGCTTAACTCATTTTGCGAAAAAATGTGGGTTACGAGTTGTCAACGTATGACCATCGAAATGTGATTTTAAACTAACGCGAATTTATCTAATGATATGAAATCTTGGGAACAATAAATATAATAATCCTATGTTGAATTTTTTATGAGTTCAATTCGGGAGCATTGAACTTATTATATACAATATCATTTTTAGTATAAGTAATTATGCGAAGTTCAGAACCAGTTAGAACAATTTTTACACCATGTTATATTGTTTTCCATAAATATTTTAAAAAGGTCACAACTTCACAAGTTGGACGTCGCCCTCGCCAACACTAATAAGATCACTGCGTAGAGTAGACGCCAGCGCATAGCTAAGTGCGGGAGCAAAACCTCCCCTCAGTCACCTAAATGGCCCGGTAACTATATATTTGTGCGGACAACCAGGTAATATAAAAACAAGTTTATAACGTTGTGATTTTTCATGATAAAGTTATGAAAAGCGAATGCTCAAAAAAAAACCAGCTCCGGCAGAAACGAAATGTCAAAATATCAATAATAATTATAATTATTTAATAAAACAATAACCTGCTATTATCGTGATCCTTACTTGAAAACATACTAAAAACTTCCAGTCAGACGTCGATTTTAAAAATGGCTTATTATAATTGATTATTTTTAACCAACTTCAAAAAAAAGAGGTTCTCATTTTGTTTGTATTTTTTTTATGTTGTTACCTCAAATGTCTCGCTGTTGGTGGCACGTGTTTTTGGGTCATTTAGTTCCCTTTAAAATGGTTGCTTTGAGTGGGGCTGATGCACGCGTCATGCTCGTGAATGGTTGCCGTCAGATGAGACTGGTAATTTCTTAGCTGCCAGTGGCTTAATTCAGTAGTATAATTATTTTACATTTTAATTTTATTATCGACATTGTGCTCACATAATAGAAGCAACAAGTAATATGTAAACAAGCATTATAATTATGTAACACATATCTATTATGATTTAAATAGAGTTCTACGCTTTGGAACGGGCAATTTAGCTTCACTTTTCTTGGACTGACCAAAATTTGACTATTTAAAAATGCCTGCAAATGGTCTGTTTGAAATAAATGATTAATACTGTAGGTACCTACCTAATGACTTTGACCTCGGAATTCCGTCATTTATGGACCGATTTGCATTTTTCTTTTTCAATTATAAGCAGCTTCAAGACTGGTCCAATTTTTTAAAAATCCAGTTCTCATGTTGGGATCCATGAGAGACCGAAGGAACTCTACAAGTACATAATGATGATGGAGCCAGAACTCCGTAATTAATCAATGTATCCTAGCCGTGTTTGGGCTAAATATTATTATTTTTGGAAAATGATTTTTATTCTCAGCTCTTTGGCTGGTTTTTAACTACATTTACGAGCCGAAACCAAGTAAATGCAGCGTGTGTTGTGAGGAGGACCTAATGTGTTTTCATCTATTTGCATGAACTTTCTAACAATTCGACATGTATTCAGGATAGCAGCTTTTTGCAAGGTGATATAGAGACTTTCTTTCAAGTTTATTAATTTCAGGCTATGTAGTAGACAATTTGGAATAACGCCTGTTGTGGAAAGGACAATCGGGACTACGTAAACTTTTTCTTATCGCCAGATTCTGGTAACTTCATCCTTGAGTTCTGCGTATTTGCTTATTTATTATTATTATTAATTATCATTAGATCCGCTTTGGCTATAAGGTACCTAGCAGCAAACTGATCTGACGATAGAGTCGGAAGGTGGAAGGTAGGCACGGGAACTTTAAAATAAAACAATGTATCATAATTATGATGATGAACATCGTTATACCTATATGTACTACGCACTAGATTAGGCGTGCTGAGCACTTAGCTGAATCGAATCCGTTGCACTCATTGACTTATATTCTAGTGGAAACTATTTGTCAAAATATTGAAAAGTTAAAACGAAAATCTGCTGCAGCGCTTCATTGGCATTATCTCGTCAAACAGAATACTATTCAAATGTAAAGCGCTGATAGCTTTTAGAGGATTCTTTTTTCGCGACCAAAACGTCTTATGGACTATGAATTTCGTAGTACTTACGCGTTTAGTTCAACATAGTGTAATGACATGTTATCCATAAGTATAGATTTTTATACCGCAGAAGTGACACAGTTTTTTGCCTACAATACTTCATTACAATAAAACTCTATTTCAAAATTTTACCAATAGTCCACCTTTAATAAATAAGTGAATTCAAAATCGTGTAAAATAATGAAACTATTTATTGTAATCATCATTCTAAAGGACATCTTTAGTGAATGATGGTCAAGACTGCGCTGTTAATATTTAGTAACAAAACAAATAACAACTATAACTATAGCATAATCAGCTTTTTAATGTTCCCACTGCTGGGACTCAAGCCTTCTCTCTAGGAGAGGGAATGGGCCGTAAACCGCAACGCTGGCCGACGTCTTCGAAATATGCCGGTTTCCTCACGTTGTTTTTCTTCACCGTTTTGCAGCAGAGAGCAGTGGTGATAAAATAAATTACTTAAAAAACTAAAACTTTTTTAAAATCTATTTTCAACTTAATTTTTCGGGGCGAATCAAAAATTGATTTGGAGTCAGAAAGCACTCAGTTTAATGATGTAGGGGAAAGCTATAAATGTTTGAAGGCACATTCTGAAGGAATAGTATTACTGCAAGGGATACAAATACAAAGGTAGTCAGCTAGGAAACACCGGCCTCATCTAGCTATACTTGACGAAAAAAAAATTACGTATATAAGTGTTTTTATAAAACCTACTTGCAAATTAAAGGTCATTTATCATTAATTATTTAATAGCCCAAATCTTGGTAACTGAATTTCTGTACTCATTGTGTTTATTAATTGGCAATGATCATGAGCTTCTTACATCGTATAATCGGGGATCAAATGGTATCGCACTTGAGGACGGACCAAGTGTATTATTAAACTAAGCCTTATCAAACATTCTGTATGAAATAGTGGTCTCTCCTATTTGTAACTTTGACTTTGTTAACGTTTCGTTATAAATTTTATTACGAAACATCTATCCTACAGGGATTTCCATAAAAATTACGTTAATATTCATAAAAAGTGTCATTATCATATTATTATAAATTTATAACGACATAGTTGCCGCAGAGGTTGAGCGGTTGGCTGTTGCGCTGCGTGTCGCGCGTGGGTTCGATTCCCGCATGGTCTTGATTCTTGAGTAGGGAATCCAATCCCGTAGCAAAATCGCAGACGTGCGGGATTGAAACCGCCAATCCCGATTCCCGGTTCGATTCCCGCATCGTCCATGACCTCTGTCACAGTACTCTTGTTGGGCATTTACGATACAGGAGTTAGAGTGAGCTAGAGTATATTCCTAGTGTGAGGTAAACGTTCTTTTCTAGTAAAAAATAAAAGTATATTCGCCAAGAAATGTATAATGTATTATCTACTACGCTAGTATTTTTATACTAGCAATTTGTATATAAATTACTTACAATATGTTTGTTCGCATAATATAAACATAGCTCTAAGTACCTAAATTTATTTTTTATTATTGATAGGCTCGCGTTTTATCACTATGTCACGATGATATGGTCGACGATGGAACACGCTTGCCTAGAAGTAACCTATATTCACTCTGGACTTGAAAGACCACTAGATTGTAGCTATCAGGTACCACAGACTTCTGCAGGGATTTCCACTCCTTATCTGTACGCATAATGAATGTGTTCTCAAAACGCATTGTACGTATGGGTGGGATGTCTATCATGTACTGATGGTGCAACGCCGAGCCGTATGTCTAGATAAAGGTATTCTAATTCGAACACCACTGTAGAAAAGGCACGGTGTTGCGCACGTAGACCGAGCGCGACCGCGAGGGCAGCGGGCCGTGGCGGGTCCCCACCCCCAGCGCGGCCGCCCTCGCCGGCCGCGGCCTGGCTTCGGGCCTCCAGTCCGCCGACAGACTCGTCGCTGTCTCCGCGCACCACGCCAACGACCTACAACTCACGCGTAGCGCAACCTCTTGCGTTCTCGATGTGTATTATCTATTTTGAAAAAGGGACTCTGTGATAGTGTGTTACCGGTTCATGTTGTGAATCGATACCATTATAATTTAGTGAAACTAAAGTGATTCATTTGAATTTTGAATAAGTTCGGAGAAGAAATTATTGAATTTGGAAAAACTGTACAGTTTTTAAGGAGCTGGTAAATAAATATAATTTTTTAACATAAAATAAATATAAGGGAAACACACCAATAAATATAAAAAGGGTACCTATATTAATTAAATAGGAGTTCGAAGATGTTGTGCCAGATAGATCAGGTCCAGTCAGATAGATCGGCTGTATATTTACGACGTGACAGTAGAATGGTGGTATTGCAAACTAGAGCTATTGTGTGAAGACGCAACACTGCGGTCCGCAGCGCAACCAGCTAGTGTCTGCGAACGATAGATTTAATTAAGAGATATAGGGAACAGTGTTGATCAGTTCCACCCTTCGAGTCCGTTACGAAGTCCACAGGAGAGACACGGTCGAGTGCAGACAGGGGCGCAGGCGCAGCGCATCCATGCTTCCGCAACATTATTATGTGTAGCTATATATCGCTATGCAGTGTGCTCACACCATGCAACCGTTAATTATAGTAATAATGTATTTATTTAAGGCTTATAGTCCATTGAAACATGTGGCCAAAATTATATGGACGCACCTCTCGCACTCGCCTAGGCGGCAGTACGAAAATCTGTGCATTTATTTGCGGCCAACAGCGTCCGGAAAGCGCGCGGCTGACCTTTAAATCCATTTTCTTTGCGAAATATTGATTGATTTACATATACAATGTTCACTTTTAAGATTATTTAACCACCAATTTATATGTGTGTAAAATTTTTGTTACGTTACGTTTCAAAGGAGTAGGGAAAAGTTGCGAAAGTACTAATTTTTTTTTCAGACAAAAGTAAAACATCAAATGTTGATAATATTGTTCATGAATCTATAATAAACATATGTTTTTTTCAAACCTATTAACCTGGCCGTTACCGAGGAGTAGGCTTCAGAAAGTCACTGTTTTATGGCACTTTTCGGGCGCTTGGGCCCTAATGATCGAAGTAGCAGTTATTGTTATTGCTAATCAGTGGTAGTGTAATCGTAGAATTTATAGGTTTTGAAATATTTTAATTTGGCACTATTTCGAGAACTTATAATAATAATAGCTAGAGAGTAGGTAAGCTTTTCTTACTCTACCTGTGCTGTGACACTTTAGCGTAATGCTGATGATATTTTTGTAATTACATTATATTATATTATTAACTTATTACAATGACTTCATCGTCACCCGTATACCACACTATCCATAAATCTCCAATCGATGGTTTGGCACGTTTTTAGGGTTCCGTAGCCAAATGGCAAAAAACGGAACCCTTATAGATTCGTCATGTCTGTCTGTCTGTCTGTCTGTCTGTCTGTCTGTCTGTCTGTCTGTCTGTCTGTCTGTCTGTCCGTCCGTATGTCACAGCCACTTTTTTCCGAAACTATAAGAGCTATACTGTTAAAACTTTGTAAGTAGATGTATTCTGTGAACCGCATTAAGATTTTCACACAAAAATAGAAAAAAAGCAATAAATTTTGGGGGTCCCCATACATAGAACTGAAATTCAAAAAAAAAATTTTCTTCAAACCCATGCGTGTGGGGTATCTATGGATAGGTCTTCAAAAATGATACTGAGGTTTCTAATATCATTTTTTTCTAAACTGAATAGTTTGCGCGAGAGACACTTCCAAAGTGGTAAAATGTGTGTCCCCCCCCCTCTAACTTCTAAAATAAGAGAATGATAAAACTAAAAAAAATATATGATGTACATTACTATAAAAACTACCAACGAAAATTGGTTTGAACGAAATCTAGTAAGTAGTTTTTTTTTAATGCGTCATAAATCGAAAAAAATACACTATTATTAAAACATCGATCAAAGTTACAACACATTACAAGAACTTCTATATTATGTTACTTGCTGCTACGGAACCCTTCATGGGCGAGTCCGACTCGCACTTGGCCGGTTTTTTATATTTCTATGTTTGGCACACACACTATACCCGCCAAGACGTTTCCTCGAAAATTAGTTGTATTTGTACTTAGTAGATAGGTAGCTATTATAGTAGTCTCCTACTTAATGTTGGCATACTGCCTGGTACTGCTATCCCTCGCCCGATGTCGTCATCTCGTATCATGCATCGGATCGTCGCTGCCAGTCTAGCATAGTACTAGTGGTGTGTTGCAGTAGAAAAGCTGCGCGGCGAAGTGACGCTGCGCCGGCGCCGTACAACGGGCAGGCCCAGTTCCAGCGCGCGCCCGTACATGTGTAGCTCCACGCGATATGATCAGTTACACTGAATTATTTATTAGGAGAACAGTCATCTACATCAGACTAGATGGTGCGCATGCGATTTATTTGATTGATGACTAGCTTTTGCCCGCGACTTCGTTCGTCTACATAAAATATAGCATATCAATCACTCAAGAATAAATCAGCATTCTATCGGTGAAGAAATTTTAGCAATCGGACCAGTACTTCCAAAGATTATCTCTTACAAACAAAAAAATAAACTTTAATACGGGTATACCTACCCATACCTATTAGTGTAGATTGGAATTACTACCGTTTAGGGTCGTTTCATGAATCAAAAACGAAACATCTGTATAACTTAACATTTGTAAAGCTATAAAATGTAGGCTTGCATGGTTTGGATATGCGATGCACACTTTCTCCCCCGACTCCGACCGCATGGATGGCTGACGTGCATTGTATGCAGCACCCCATCCAAAAATATCATATTTCGTCAGGTATTGTTTACATTCACTCTTACGTTACGTCTCCAATAAAAACAGATTCGGAGAATGTACGTAGTTGCGGACAAAGCTATAGCATAGCATACTCGGCCTAATAATGATCCCACTGTTGGGGCCAATATCTATACGTTGGGACTGAGGCCTCTTTTCTAGGAGAGGTACCTAATGGGCATCCACCACGCGGACCCAGTACGGGTTGGTGAATGTCACATGTCTTCGAATTTTTGGTTATAGGACATACCGGTTTCCTCACGTTTTCCTTCACCGTTTTAAGAGCAGTGGTGATGAAATAATCTGCACAAAGTAATCAGTACGCGTTTCTGGGTTTGAACCCGCGACCAACTCGTAAGTCAGGGCCGTTACCACTCGGCCACCACTGCTCTCAAAGCTATAGATTTGCCTCTTATTGGTACAAACTGATAAACAGCTTGATTCCTATAGATGATTACCGTCACAGAATAACTGATATAGTAGTGATGTGTATGGTGTTACCGTAGGTTCGTAAGTTAATAACTAGAATCCCTCGCAGGCTGTGGTGGCCGCGTTGCGCACCGCTGCCGCGTGCTGCCGCGTGCCGCCGAGTGCCAGCTCGCGCGGAAACACTGTTACGTTAACTGACATGCCCATGTTAATGTCATACACCACGTCGTCAATTTTCAACTAATTCCCTCTCTAAAACTACTTACGATTACTTACCTTTTGCTAAAATTTCGCTGGTCTCAGTTTTTGTTTTAAGGATTCCGGAAGTCTCTGTCTTGAATTGCTACCTAATTATAAAGTGTGAAGTCCGCAAATTCAGCATTTGTATTTTTGACAATCGTGTCTCAAAATGATTCCTAAAACTCTGTCATTTCCCTCCAATCAGTACTTAAATCTGATAAAAGTAGTACTTAGTTTAGGCTCAAACCGATTTGAAAGATATTAGTATTAGGTACATACTCTAAGCTTTATTCTGCTATTTGGTTAAAATAGATCGTCTGTGCCACGGGTGCTCCCTGCCCAAGGTGCTTCGCTGATGAAGTTGTAAGTCCGTAACGCCCCCCGGCACTCCGCACTCGATCGCCGATCGCCTGCGCGTACGCACTCATGTGTGCCTACAGGTTTTATTATCCTTCGTATGTGCTCGGCTTTCCGCGTTATTTGATCCCAGAACCCTTGACATACATCACTTGGTAATCAGAATAGACTCCTGATTATAATTCCACCTGTATACATAGATACAATAGAAGTTTTGAAGCAGCAACCATAAAATCATTGCTTTCAATATGGATTCAATGTAATTGTTTCACACTTGTTTTCGTTGTTTGCTTCAGACTGTGAAATAAAATAAATAGTTGTGGTATGGCAGCTAGGAGTAACCAAACCTGAAATCAGTTAGCAGCTCGTTAAGAAGAAAAAAGAAAAATCTTATATAAAGAATTAGAATCTTTTCTAAAGTTTCTTATGAGGTCTGTAACGACTAGCGACTGAACTACGACCTAAGAGACAATACAAACAAAATAAGCGGCAGTCAATACTGTTGCGCTGAGTGATCATGTGGCCCAGTGACATAGCGCGACAGATCCCGTAACGATAGCATCACAGACAATGACCCCGCGTTCCCAGTTCCCATGGCTGCGCATACTCCGGCGATAGATTGAATAATGTCTTATTATGTCTCTCGAGTAATACCGTACCTCAGCAGCTCTCCAACGTTGCTCTGGAGACAATCCAATATTACATTGCCATTTAGATGTTAACGAGCATCACGAATTGACAGCTAGATATTGATGTGAACCGATAACTTTTTCTTTTGGTCGTTGTTCCTTCTGAGGATGTATCTAATCTAAATTAGTTTCTGCTTTATACAATGTCTGAGATGATTACCAAATCATACTAATCTTTCATGGTTTCAACCAAGTCCTAATCAATCATGGTTAAATCAAAGTTGTGTTCCAGTTGCTTTCACCTAATCTATTGGAATTACTGTTAAAAGATCGGTCGTAATCAAAGAGAGTTGGTTTTATAAGTCCATTGTTTCGGCATTATCTACTATGTTCATTACTGTTCAGCTGTGCTCGAAAGGAATGCCACACTTGATTTTAGTAATACGTAACCGTATATAAGAGCGGTCCCAAACAATGCGCACATGTAAATGTAGCAACGGTTGAAGAAAGCGAAATGAGCCAGCGATGGCTGCGCTGATGCTGATGTTTTTTCCGCTTTCTAAATTCAGCCCCGAGAGGTTCGGCTTGCGAACTGTATACATAAATATTTTATTATAAGTAGGTAGGTACGTGCCAGATGTTGCAAGGGCTTCGGAGCAGGCATCGTTTGTGAAGTGAAAACACTAACAGAGTACGTAGTATGAAAAAAATTAATACAGGAAGTTTGACCTCCAATCGTCAATGCACGAAAAGTATAAAGGATCTTTCTTTGAGTTGTCCATTGATAGGTAAAGAAAGATAAATACAATACTATAACTATAAGTGGGCATGGCACAGGACGAAGAAGACTTAGGAAGTGCTGCAATGATTGCAATGGTGCGGTCAAACGTGAAATTCGAGTAGGTACCTATAGGTAGGTACAAAGGTATATTTCTATGGGTAGGACAAGAGATAAGTACCTGCTCGTAATGTAAGATGATCCAATTCCAGCTTTCTAATATTCAATGAAATAACATACAAAATTCCATTTATCTAAGTTATTTGTTTATTCATAAGTAGTAGGTTACATTTTCATTTCAATCAAGTGCAACTGTGGCCTCCACGTTTTTCAGCGGCTGATTCACCTTTTTTTTTCGTTTTCCATATATATCGAGAGAGAGATATCTCTCGATGGATGTCTCAGTATTTAATTACTTCAGTTTTAGATGCCTCATCGTTACAGACTTGTTGGTAAAAGAAGTGGTAGATAACTTACAACAAAAACAAACACAGGCGTTAAAGTGTATAATATTGGCAGTAAGATGATTGAATTTAGGTACTGTAATTTTCCTGAAAAATATTATTTCTATGTATTGAACAACGGGATAATTTTTACGCTTTAGGTGGTCATTTTAGGAATAATTAATTCACATCAAAAACGTATTTCTTCAAGCTAACATTTAGTAAACGTATTAATCATACACAGAATGCGTCAACTCATTATTAATAGCTTATTTATATATACAGAGGTCCATGGAACGTCCAATTTAGATTACCCTTTAGTTATTTATTTATGTATGTACACCAAAATACTGAAAATAGAAAAGAACAAATAAGGATTATAGAGTACAAAGGACCTGCTTATTTCTAACGAAGTTTGTTTCCTTAGTTTTTACCTTTAATTTAAGCTTCAGTTCCTTAGTAAAATAAATTCCTTCGATTTACTATCACGAAGAGTGTTTTTTTAATAAATTCATTAAGTCCTACATTTTCTAATCAAAGGCTGTGTACTGTCACGCGTAAAAGCTCGGAGCGCGCTCGGACATCGGCATTGTCGCGAAAGCCACACAAATTAGGTACCTACCGATATCCGTGGTACCTACCTACCTAGTCGATCTTGTCACTTGTGCTTGACGCTAGGTAGATTCATATCTACTTATAATAGGTTCTTGATAATCATTTTAGATTGGGTATCATTTTGTTTCATACTTTTAAATTGCGTGCCTGTGTAATGTAATTAGTTGACAATAAGGTACTAGGAAATGCAAAAAGCGCCAAAATTAAAAACCGTTTTTTTTTTCGTTTTTCCTAAAAAAACCTCTCGTAAATTTTCCTGTAACTTATATTTTTAAACTGATTGCGAAATTCAGGCCGCCTACATCTGGCATTAAATAGAAACGTATCTATTAAAAAATAATAATTAAAATGCATAAATATTTAGGTAAAAGCTATAGTTGCGTTTTGTTTTTAAACTCAGTGGCAGGGCCGATCTAAGGGGGGCAAGCCGGGCATTTGCCCAGAGCGGCAAAAAATGAGGGGCGGCAAAATTGACTTACTCCTATCTTCCAACCTAGCCATCCACACCCAAATTGTCAGGTTGAGAATTTTATGTGCCACCTTCCAACCTAATTCAGGTTGGATAACAAAAATATTTAAGACTTCTCATGACTTGTATGGTTTTGAGGGCGGCGAAAATTATCTTTGCCCGGAGCTGCTAGATAGATCGGACTCTACTCAGTGGGTACAATAATATATAAACTAACACAATATAACCTAAGCGTAATTTAGTCATTATAAATATCACGTATAAATTACTATAATATATAAAACTCAACTTAATAACAACACTTTAAATCTTTAATCAAATTAACCATATTATAAATGTTATCTATTGTTACGTTTGGAGCAGCCTATGTGTTCTAATATAAATCACAATTTGTAGTTCAGGGGTTGAGGTCTGGGCTAGCCGAAGGTCAATCATCAGCTTTAATGAAGCCCGAAAAATTCGCTGCTAGGCAAGCCAAGTCTTGCTGAAAAAACCCTAGTATGTTATCAAAAAGAGAGTGGCTTTAAAAGGATCAAGGTTAATTTTCACGAAAATGAACCTTGATCATTTCGTGATACACTTTCCAAACCATTACTGATACCGCATGATGATCATTAAGGACTCTGATAACCTGTTGAGAGTGTTCGTTGGAGTTACAAGCTTTAACCCGATCATTTTGCTTGTTGTTATATTCCTTGATTGTAAAAATTTTCTCATCGGTAGCAAGAATATCTCTGAGTTTTCCATCAGTGTAACGAACAAGCAAAGATTTTGATCTTTTCACTTTCTTCTACATACGCGACTCGTTTAAGATGATGACGTTATGATGAAGAAGAACCTCATGATACGTGATAGCGATCTAGCAGGTGGGTATTCCATCTACGAATGAGAGTTTTTGTATCCTTATCCTTACGAGATTTTAATTCTGACCCTGAGGGCATTCATTGTCTGTTCTCACAACACACGGCCGGCCAGGAAGTGTATAGCTGTTGTAGCTATAACTATGGTACATATATACAGGGTATAAGGGACAACCCTCCACAAACTTTAAGGGCTAGCTCAGTAGACAAAATTGAACAAACACGAGACCTTTTTTCAGAAAACGAAAAAAATAAATCAGCCTCACTAAATAAAAACTTGATTGGATAGTCTGGTATGGACAGGCCGATTTTTTTTTTGTTGGTTGCCGTAAATCGCATTTCCAGGAAAACACGAGGGTCTTGAAATTATTCCGATTTGACTTAGGAATTACCTAGTTAAATTGCTATAGCGAATGCTTTGTGCAGTAATTCGATTTAACTTGGGACCTCTCATATTTTCTTGAAAACACATATCCAACTCCAACGAATAAATAAAGCTGGAAAAGTTATTGTCAACATTATCATGTGCGTAATTCCACTACTGAAGATGTTTAAGTCAGAGACTTAAAAACACCTTCATAAAGGTTACAGAATTCTAAGCGTTACATGTTGAATGTGTAACAGAATCAAATATGTAACACTTATTTATGTGTTTTCAATGTGTTAAACACTTAAAAAAGTGTAACCCTAACATATCTGTAACAGATATAAAAGTGTTAACAGTGTTAATAAGTGTAACAGGTAAACGCAGCGCTGCCAAAGTTAAAATTTTCTATTTAAAGCTATACTAAAACTGATTATTTCAGTTACACATATTAACACTTATTAACACATATAAACAGGTTACAGTTTGATTCGGTAGCACTCCCTAACACTTAAAAAAGGTTACAGTTTGATTCGGTAACATTATTGTATCTGTTACATTTAAAAGTGTTTTTCTGTTAAAACTGTTTTAAAAAACAGTGTTAAAACACATTATTGAGTTTCTGGTCTATGTCCAGGTATGGCTGATGACGATGGATGTGGATGATGATGGTGGATACAAGCAGTTGGTAACGTGGTAATGTTTGTTGCAGTGAACGTGCGAGGGGGTGGCGCGCGCGCCGCGGGCATGTGTCCGACGCGGTAGCGGCAGCATGCGCGCGCTCACGCTGTGCCTTGTGCTGCTCGTGCTGGCGCCGGACATCCATGCACAAGGTTTGTGCTTATTAATGGTAATCTTATTTGCTTGCGGAAAACGCCCTGAGACACGTCTACAGACAGACTACAGGAATCACGCCGTTTTCGATGATTACAAGAAACAGATACTTTCTAACATTTACCCTAATATTAACGTACCTGTACAGCTACAACAATATCCATAATATGATGATAACCGATGACTTTTGGATTGAAAATAAAAATAATATTGTAGCTCACAGCTGCGTGAAATTATTTTCTTGGACTTCCTGCAGGTCTAAGCCTCCTATTTGCAAGATTGATGGTTAAAGTCGACTAGCGGTCGGTACACTCCCAACCACGGAATTGATAAACGTCTAGGTCTTGTCCACTATACAAAACAACTTGATACTAAAACGCTAGACACCAAACCGTGCAGAATACGAGCCCTCACTCCACAGTTACGCTATTGTTTGCACATTTCTAATAAAATTTTGAAACAATGGTCATGAATGTTCTAAATGTCGAACAGTAATTTAGTTATTCAAATTTTCGCTTGATAGCCATAACAACGGTATCGGCGCGTGCGGCTATACGGGCGGAGTGTCGCAAGCGCAGCGCAATGCTGTTGAATGGACAGGAGAGCGTGCGCCGTGCAGTGGCGGCCGCGCTAACTGCTCCATTGTACGCTAACTCTAACCGTTTGCGTGCTGTTGTTGCATTAACCGTACTATTGGCGCCCAATTCATTTCAATGCTTTTTGTAATTAGGCGATAAGTCGGAAAATTACCCTTGATTGCTGCCAAACGCATAAGTTCGACATGGATACTCAAAGCTTGCGTGGGGAACTGGGTTAGGTTACGACAGGTCAGGGAACGTCACTACCTGAAAGTGTCAATCTCAACCTGAAATACGTAATTTCAGCAAGTCCGTTGTTGGCAGTTTAGAATATAATAGCCAATCTTGCTCTCGTAGTTTCACAAGAGCGCACAGTTGGTGCTGCATCCACTCTTCGGCGTCCGATCACCGCCGCCAAATTATCCTCCTTAGGAAACTCGAGCCATGCAGTGAGGTATCAACACCTCGCTGAATGCTTTCGCAATCACATTCTTGAGGATTGACGTGAAGTCTGTTTGCAATAAGTTTCTTTATTTTGTTTTCTTTCTGAAAACAAAGTTCTTAGATAACTATTGAAAATATTGTAAGTAGCTGTGTATGATTCGTTGTCCTGTAAAGATTTTTATGCTGCAAGCAATTAATTTCGAAGGCACACTAACTTCTAAGAAACAGGTTATTACTAGTTTAGAAGTCAAGATCTTTTTGCTGTGGTCCACTTAGCCATGTTTCTAAAAATATAAAATTTGTGTATTTTTTAAAAATAATATTATTAATTTCGCCCACAAAAAGTTATTTAGGAAATATATTTAAATAAATTCTACCAGACCCTTTCCAGTGGACGTTTTTATCAGTCCAAGAAATTCTGCCCAGTACTAAATTCTGGAACAGTTCCAACAAATCTAAGTTTTAGTTTAAACGAGTATACATTAGTTAAGTGTGTCAAACAAAGGAAATCGCGGTACAAACGAGCCCCGATCAAACAAGTGAAGGGTAGTTGTTTCGTTCGGCGAGGGTGGTTCGCTGACCGCCCTCGCGTGGCACGGCCACTACGTAACGGCTACGGCGCCATTCTTGACATGACACATATTTTTCCGTAGTAAATTTCGTAACAGTGATTTTCTTGTCAGGAGCTTTTTATTCTGTTTCCTTAGACTTAATTTATTTTAATTATGTAGGTACTTTTGTTCGCAAAGTTACAACATTCCAAATTACATTATACATACATAGACACACACGCTATACATAACCTCGAGTCTTCGACTCGCTCCAATCTCCTCATTTCGTCTTCCGTGTTCATCAATCTGTTCAGCTATTAGCTAGTAGCACTGTCTCCATGCATTAGTACCCACTGATTGTGTTATCAGTGTGCAAGTGAATGGTTTCCTCGGCAGCGTGGTGTAGTGTCGCGTGACGTGAGCCAGTGCGACGGGCGAGCTAGCAAAGTGGCGACGACGGGTCGCCGACCGCGGCCAGGAGTGCGCTCTGCACTTCCTTGTTAATTAATATTCTGCCGCTCTGCACTAACTTGTGATAAATAGAGTTTTAATTGAAGGTAGTATTCAATCTCATCAATTTATTGTTTTTATATTGTACGACAAAATTATAGTCGTCGTTCTCCTTCTCATATTCCCCTTTGTTTTAGGGTTGATGCGGCATTACTCTTTCCCGTCAGCCCCCAGTATTCACCCCCTTTTAAGTGGTGTCAGCTTTGCCACGCTAATACAAGAGGTCTACCGATTCTTATATCCTTCACATTCATCTATCAAACTTTTCTCACGACACGCCCTACATTCCTCTGCATCACATCAGATGGATGGCATGGTATGGATACCATGACAGCCGATTTCCACTCATCTTTTTGGTCACCGACGCTACTTTTTCAACTATTCAGGCTTTAACTTTTTTGTCTATCTACTCAATACAATCTTAAAATTCTCATCCCAGCTGCATGCAATCCTAGCGTTGATCCCTTTTATGCCCCAACAAAGAAAATGTTGTTATTTTACTTTGGTAATGGTAATTACCCTTTTGCCAATTGTTCATGGCGTATAAAAATATGAAAGAAAACAACTCCAATTTTTTACGTCTCCAATGTAACTGGCCACTAGTAACGCCAGAGTATAATTGAGCTTGTCGAGGAGAAAAGCGTGAACCTTGAACACGATACATTGTACACGAAACTGATCCAGTTGTAAGAGTGTGTGTATCAACAGCTGTGATTTATGGACAATTAGCAATGTTGTTGCGCAAATCACAAACTTGACAGTTACAGAAACAGATAATTGTTCTGTAACTTCTGTAACACCGACAACTGAGCCCCGCAGTGAGCCAACACCGGATGGCGAACACTTCGCTAACCTACGTAAATTAAAGGGTTTAACTTAATTGTTCCCTCGGTGAAGTATGCCAACGCCTCTACTCATTACAGATCGTAATAACATAGCATTTCTAATGAGATAGCTCATTAAGGCATACGTTGAAGCAGTCTCGCTTCGGTCTGCTGGTGATTCAAGCAAGGGCTCTGTTTCTCAGTCTCCATCAGTCAAAATATTTTCATCTACTTTTGCACAGAGCTACGAGTAATATTGTGGTCGGTTAGTTTGTCTTATTATTGTATACCTTATTAACACGTCAGCCGTCGGCCGTCTTCAGGCACAACGTTGCGACAACGTCGCTGGCGGCACTAGCGGCTAGTGGGCGATCGTCCGATCAGTCTCGGTGCTCCATTGTTCGTAGTCCGGGTCGCAACTTCCTCCTGTTTCATACTCGGTGCAGTGAGGTAACGGTGACAAGACAAGCACAACCACGGGAAATATCGCAACTCATTTTATGTTCGAAATTCGGTAAAACATTACAAACACATAATAAGTTGTTTGTTCTACAGGCATTTGCTAAATGTAATGTCGGCTGTCGAACTTGTAATATGGTTTTGCAAGTCACTACTTTGCATAGATTAAATTGAAACTGGACATGATACTACAAAGTATTCTTGCAATCTAACAGCGTCGATATATTAAGACATTGTAATCGATCTAAGCCTTGTGCTCTACTTTGTTGAACACACAGGGAAGGGCATGCAAGGTCTATTACTTGCCGGGGTTCAATTTAAGTTCGCTGAAGGTTCGTGCGAACATGGTTGGACGTTAACACTTAAAAATTAAATAACAGTTAAGATTTAAATCGTGTAATATATTTTGAAGCCGCACGCAAGAAAGGTATGAAATATGGATATTAGTGTAAAAATTGGAGCAACGTGTAGTGGTCTACATACCGACTAATGTTTTTGAAACTGACGCTCATTCTCGTGTGGCGTGATCGGCTACGACACGTGAGGGTAATAAAATTGTACGCACTACGATAGTATAATCATTAATATTATTTACAGACTCGTGCATTTTTTTAACATTGTGAAAAGCAGCGACTTATTTTCCGCATATCTTTCTTGGCTCAGCGCATTACCATTCTTCAAGCTGACAACGTTTGTATAGCGACTCTATTTACATTGTAAAAGGATTTTTGCATAAGGAGAACATAATATTTTCATAAGTTGCTTGGGCTGAACCACATTCACACATACTATATACATACATAAAGATCTATAAATATAATGAATCTGTACGAAGTACTCTAGCGGGTGAAGAGAAAAACTCGGTTATTGTTGAACTTTTATTTCAATAACAAGTGCATGAAGTATGTTTGTATAGGTAGAAGACATTCATATATGAACTTGAAACATATTGGTGAAGCAAGATAATAGTCGTGTACCTACCGAGCAGGTTCACGAGGGCTGTCGGAAGCTCATTGTTCTCCTGATCGTCGTTAATAATCCGCGGCTAACAAAACAGACTCTTCCTTTTGTTTCAAAGCCTTTTAAATTAATGACCACAACTCGTGAAGCTGTTCGAGGCTATAGGAATACAGTACTTATCCACCGATTACTGGAGGAAATCCTTAACTTATATTATGTTGTTAATCATAAACGATTTTCTCTCATTACGTAGGTACCTACCTTACGTATATGTTTATGTAACTGTTATTTTAATCAATGAAACAGAGCATGAAGTATTAGCATCTTTTCTTGCCCAACATTGAGCCTAAACTCAAATTGATTTTACTCAACTGCTCAATGAATATCGAATCAAAATTAATTTGTCAATCTGTTCTGAATTTAATTGTTATTACCGTTACATAAGGAGCGCGGTGCGCGGCTCTTGCTTATCGCGAAGACGATTCATATTCATGGTGTAAATGTGGCGGTTATTTGAAGTTAATTGACATTTCATTACTCGAATATAGAGCGAAGAATTTTTTGTAATAGGTTCTGTTGTGGGCAGTTAACTATCACGGTTATGAGTTCTCACAGATTACAAATAGACAGCGGTGAAAATTGATTGTAACACGTCAAATTGAAGTTAATCATGTCACGGATTTCCATGACAAGCTACTCTGAAAAATCAGTCGAAAGCACAAATGGTTATAAAATTGCATCATCGCCTCATCAGCGACAGCCTTGAACTGTCTTCTGCTTGGGATCTATTCACAGGCCTTCACCTGGGATTCAGTGCCGTACTTCCCAGTGTTCACCACGCTCTTCCAAGTAACACATCCATTGGAATTTGGAAATCATTGGATTGATTTTACTCGAAAAATGCTTCTCGTAGTCCTTTCGAGAGAAGAGAGCAATGATTTTACTACTTTTGAGTTTTTGAAACCAAGAAGTTTTTTTTTTATTTGTTGTTAGTTTACTAACGGTGTGTTAGGTGGTCAGTCGGATGGGTCGTCACAACTCACTTGTGGAGTGCGGCGGTGGCGTCGTGGTGCGGGGTCGCGCGCGGTGCGCCGCCATGCGTGCTTCCGCCCTGCGTGCACCGCCGACGCCGCCGCCGCTGCGCGCGCGCTCGTAACACATCTACCAAGATATAACGAAATTTTTTCAACACTCCACATGTGTAGCAACTTTGACAAATACGAAATAATAAACAGAATGCTTTCTGTTGATCGGAAGACTTTCTTCGATAACCATTTTATAGAGCTTTCAAAAGCCAATAAATCTATACATATAAAAATAAAATTGAATGTCTGTAGTGTCTGTTCATAACATTTTCTACTAAATGAATAACATATACTTAATGAAATATATTCGATACTTTACCATTAACAAAAATGCAATTTTGAAAGCTTTTGTCGAAATTAATGGTTTCTGTTTGTTTCGCCTAGATCTCCGAAACAGCTGTACTGATTTTAAAGGGATTTTCACTGATAAATAACTGAAGTTAGAAGTAAGTGGCTTCCATTTCAGAAACCATTGTGTACCGTGCACTGTTTTAAGTCTGCCACGACGAAGTCGTGACGAAGTTGCGGGCAACAGCTGTTACAAAATAAGAATGTATAAAACTATCCACTCACATGTCGGATCCAACAATAATGGAAATAATAAGTCGATATATAATTACGAGCTGACAATGAAACCGGCGTACCTACTTACGTGAGATGAAAGCTAAAGATAAATCGTTTACAAGTGTCCATTATCAGATAATAAGGCGCGTAATGCGGTAATGACGGAAGCTGCCGGAGATGACGCATCAGATCGGAAACTATCGTCAACTCGTAACTCGACAGATAGTCATCTCGATGAGACCGCGTCCGCCTTTCCCCCGCAGCCGCACGTAACCGTCATTTATAGAATAAATTGTCCTTGAAATTATTGGAAACTAACTGCAGCTATTTACTTATAAGTGAAAAGATGCCTTAATCTCTCTCTGAGTCTCGGAGAAACAACGGGCCTCTATAAAATTCCTTGGTGTAGGTAGATGCCTACTATGTATTTACTCGCTCGAGAAAATCTGAAAATGATTAAATTGCTGGTATTGGCACTTCTTTCTTGAAAACCTGCCTTTTCTACCCTCTCGTGACGGTTAGCAGTTTATAAACTAATTTGGTTTTATAAGTTTTATTGAATAGAAAAGCGATTAGACACTTCACGCTTATTATTAATTCCTTTTTTAGGCTAAAACAATTAAACGAACGTAGACGTACTATAATGTCTTTACACTCATACAACTTTTGTATGAAGTTGCGTGTTTGCGTGTCATGTATTAAGATTGCGCGCTAATGGTCGGTCTACGTGCAAGTACTGCAAGTGCGATATTAATATTTGAAACCCCAAGCCATCGTGAATAAGGGGATGCCATGGTCAATTATAACCGACATGTTTGTGAAATCCCACGCTCTCTTTATTTACTTTAGGTTGTAATTAATCCTGTGCTTGAGTTTATCCAGATTACCAAAGACACGGTATAAAAATCAGAGGAAACTAAGTTACGAAGTAGTGTACCTACTTTACCTAATATGAAACTGTCATCCATCAGTCATTCGAGTCAGAGTGTTCCTGTATGATATCACAGTGTTTAGTATGAGTGGTGTGATAAAGTTGGTATTACCTAATAATGGTGGTTTAGCAGAATCACAGTCAACTTATATTTCGATAGGTACTGATAATATTATGTCAGACGATACCCATATCTAATCAGTTTACTAAATGCCTGTCTATTAGTGTGTGTTGTATAATAAACAACATACACTAGGGCTTCTAACAATAACGTTTTTGGCTCTTCATCTAACAGCTTGCTCCAATGAAACCAAAAGTGTGTGTGATGAAGAAAGGCCGCGGGTCAGTTCGAGGTCCGCAGTGAATACCGGAGCGCGTAGTGTCCGAGCGCGACCCACATTCGGTGACTACGAGCCCGCCAAAGCCGCCATGTTGCTCGAACCCGCCGGAAGTGGCGAGGGGGATTTATAGCGCGACCGCCTTCCGGTGGCCCACTTGCCTCTGCCCCTGCGCACCTGCCATGCAAACGTTTCATTAACTTGACTAACTTTATCACGGATTGTTTTGTTTCACTATTTTGTTTGGACGCCGGCGACGGCGACGGCGCGGGCGTGGGAATTTACGGTAATTGGCTGCTAGAGAGTAATGATGTTTGTATTTTGGTACCCACAATTTGTGTATGTAAAGGTCAAATTGTAAAGTTAAAGGTCAACAAACTTCTTCGATAAGTAGCTTTATTGCAGGTCGTTGTTTATTAATAAGCAGTGTTGTTAAACTTAGAAATAACGATTTTCTGAATAATAACAAACCTAGCTGGTGGTGCAGGGCGGCTGTCGTGGCGCGTGGGCGAGGGCGCGCCGAGCGCTGCGCCCGCGCCGCCCACCGTGGCCGCCATCGCGCTGTCGATCAAGTCCCGCGGTGAGTGAGCACGGGCCCACAGTGCGCACTCCACCACACGTACCTAGTTGTTCTGTAGTCTTCCACCATACGTATTGTATTGTAATCCTCCACCACATGTTCACATGTAAGCATCTACCATACGTATTGTGTTTATTTTTGCATGGCATGTAGTTCGACAAGGAAACAAGTAGTTTTGGGAGCACTGAAGATGTTGTCGACATAATGTACGTAATTGCACTGGTTCATTATCATCATTCAGCCGAAAGACGCCACATTATGAACAGTCGCCTCCCTCGCAAGCAGAACTACCCGTCCTGTGCGTTTGGCATCTAGCGGAATCATTTCTTCATTCATCATCAATCATTCAGTTTCCTTCACTAAAATCATCGACCCATCATGAGAAGCCTTGCACTGGTCCACGTAGTGTATACATTTTCTTTTGATTTGACACTCGTAGATTTACGTAGTAACAGATCATTGTAGCTTCACCTCTCGCGTAGTACCTGAATGCTGAACGAATACTGGTTTGTAAAGAAACAGTGGCTGCAGTATAACAGTGGCACACTTCGACCTCCAAGGTTGAGCAACGCTTGCCGAGGTGGCTCTGTAGATAAGTGACCGTCCTCACCATACAGAGGTTCCTCCTTGCCTCAGAAAGCGTAATGCCGTTGGTCTCGGATCTCATTGTCTGCCGTTACGCAAATAGTCAGTATCTAGGAAGTCTACCACCAGTCAAATATACCTACAGTGTGAAAAAATAAGTCGGGCCCTGGAGCCTACTGGGGAACTAAGCTAATTTAAGGATTTAAGGTCCATAGTTTCCACTATGTACCTTAAATCCTTAAATTAGCTTATTTTATTTTAAGGAAGATTGACTGGAAGCATACACCAGCATATTTGGAAAAGGCAGGCAGAGAGAATGAGCAACAAGTAAGCCACCACCCTAGCAGGACGTCGACCCCTGCGGCTTGGAGTTGCGTGACTCAAGTTAGAAGAAAGGCAGAAAATAATTTTCCTTGACCGTGTGACGTGTATGTTAACTGTAGCTTTTCTTCGAGCACCATTCTTTTACTGAAACAATTATTGTTTGTCGCGAAGATTGAATTTAAATTTTGGTCGATCGCTGTGTTGCAGAGTGCGTCAACCCTTCTTATTATTTGCTAACGTAAAGTAAAATTTAATTAACATTTTAATATCGCTTGTTAGTACACCGGACGCTTTCGAGTGACTTTCACTGAGCGGCCATTATTTGCGATGTAACTGTGGACAAGCCCACTTATAGTATTTTATTGTTACTTATAATAATACTTAGGTTGATGTTTTTAAATGACGTAAGTTACAGTTTATATGGTGCGTGCGGTCGCAGGTCGCGGTCGTGAGAGGTCGCAGAGGAAATAGCTGTCATGATGATAGTGGCTAGCGAAAGTGAATAGTCGACGTCATTTTAACGAGATTATAGCACTGCTGTCAATGAAGAAAAATATTTCTGTAAGAAGAACATCATCTAAGATCCGATGTGGATGGGAGGTGATAGAGCGAATTTCTACAATGCCTGTCAAAATATTAATTATCGAAGTTTAGTAATCATCATCGGCCTTTTTTTTAATGTTTCCACTGCAGGGACTTAGGCCTCCTCTCTAGGAGAGGCAATGGGCCGTAATCCACCACGCGGGCCCAGTGCGGGTTGCTGAATGTCACATGTCTTCGAATTTTTGGTACTATGACATGCCGGCTTCCTCACGATGTTTTCCTTCACAGTTTTGAGAGCAGTGGTGATAAAATAAATTACGCAAAGTAATGCGCCTGGCAGGGTTTAAACCCGCGACCTACAACTCGTAAGTCGGAGCCATACCACTCGGCCACCATTGCTCTCGAGTCGTAGTCTAGTTGCTCAACTAAAACGTTGCAAATTCTTAGCTCCGTCTAGCTCCATGGTCTAGCTAGTGTGTGCTCGTGACCCGCAGTCCGGCGCGCATCGTCTTGAGTGCTTGCCTCTTGCGTCTGCCAGTGAGTCACGTCGCAGCGCATACGCCACCTCGTCGCGGTCCGCCGCGCGGCGCCTCCGTAATAATATACCACTTTTTGTGCCATCCGCGCTTTTTTCCCCTAAACCTGCCTAATGAACTTGTTGGATGTATATTTACATGACACATATGAACGGAAGTTACGAAGCCATCCTGAAATATCCTTTGGAAGTGATTATGAACTACCAATCATATGCTTCGCTGCACACTAAATTCAACAAGTGTTTCGATTGACCAATCCTCACTGGAACATGAAAGCAAAACAGTTTTGTTGGTGTCCGATGGTCTTCATTCGTAACACATAATTATATGGTTGTCAGAAATCAGAGAAACTAAACAAAGATTTGATTATTTTTTAATACGAACTAACTCGAATATCTTTTTCCGAAGGAAAAGTCATTTGCATACCTATCCATTTATTTGAGTCGGTAGTCTATAAAAGTGGGTAAAAGGTTCCATTACAAAGAGGAAATTACCTCCCTCCCCATCCCCCGTCCTGTGTCCTGGATAGATAAGTCGAGGACGTGGTAATGCCGCGACCTGGAAACTCCGAAAACATTACAATATCAATGTATCTACTATCTATTCTATAGCTTGATTGACAAAGACCTTACTATTATATTGACCCACATTTGGGCCATTATCAAATGATATGAATAATGAAGCTTCCATTGAATATATTTATTTGTTATTTGAAGAAATATAAATGCTTAAGTATTATTAGGTGAATTCATCATTTCTGATACTTATTTGCTCAGGGGGAGGTTTTGTAACACAATCGCATAACGACTGTAATTGGTTATTTAATTTGCTTTATTACCTTACCGATTGCCGCATCAACATGATATTTGAGTATTTGAGTGAAAAATTTCAACATTTGTAACGAACATGATTACTTTCTGTTTGTGCAGCGCATACAGAGAGGCTCGGAGGTAAACCAGCTGATGTAAAGTCAACCTCATGTCAATAAAAAACTACACACAAAACTGCTTACTGCTAGTAGTTGCTGAAGTTTCCGGTCAAAAGTCAAATTGCTGCAATGGACGTGCGGTTGGCTGTGCAGTTACGTCTATCCAGGTTTCATGTCGAGATTACCTTATGACAGAAACCTTATGTTTGTGTTGCAGCCATCCAGGACAGTCGCTGCTACTTGATGAACGGTGGCGCCGTCGAGAGCTTCTTCATCAGTGAGGATACGCCCGTCGGCAGTGTTATTGGTAATTCGCTTCTTACCACTGAACATTTGGTCATCTAAACTATCGGTCCTACTAGAACTGTTGTGACTTTGAACTTAATTAGGCCGGAAATTAAGTTCGAGGAGTGCTTTGTCGATTTTCCTTTACTTAAATCCACTCGACTTGATTATTATTAGAGGCATAGACTAAATTGCTTTGAAGAGGATGCAATAAAAATTTATTTTACGTCACAAAACAAGGTAATATAAAATTAGTTACAATGAATTGCCAAACAATTTATCAATTAGACTATCGTATTGCTGTGAATAATGCTTCGTTAGGTAGATTAATAATAATAATTATGTTTTGAGTTATTAGTACTTACCAGAAAGCCAGTTACATGTCCTAGATTTTTGTAACATTATAGGTACTTTAAGTGTAAATGGCGACCCGTCCGAGGAGCAGGGTGACATCACTCTGCGGCTGCAGGAGAAGGGCGCGGCCGTGGGCATCGCGCCAGGCAGCAAGAACCTCACGCTGCTGCGCGCGCTGGACCGCGAGGAGAAGAAGGGACCTTCCAACGTGTACGTCAACGTGCGCTGCGACCGGAGACGGACCACTGACCCGGTTAGTGAAGTTATATTGTGCTGTTATAGAAACCTACTTTGTACCACTTAGATTATGCAAGGTTTTTGCAGAAACCGTTAAAGTATCAAAATCGCATGTCTTATTGTTGTTCCTATAATTATGAGGACGAAGGGACTTAGTTGCAAGTTGCAGTAAAGGCAGTGCTTGTCATTGGGAGGTCTATATAGGCCTTAGACCTGTATAAAGAGGACGTCCTTGAACTATATGATGTGAACTGCAATGATAAAGAGTAATATTGTTTCGAACGATGTTGCAGAGCTTCATAATCCCGGTATCGGTGCGCGTATGGGACGTGAACGACAACGCGCCGGTGTGGCTGGGCGCGCCCTACCGCGTGCGCCTGTCCGAGCTGACGGCCGTGGGCACGCGCGTGGCGGTGGGCGCGCGCGCTACGGACGCCGACCAGGCGGGCCCGCACGCCACCATACACTACTCCGTGTTGCCCGGACCCAATCATGTAAGGACATCAAAGAGTAGAGTATATAACACTTTCAATAAAACAAATCCTTCTATGGGGAGAAGTTGTATTTGTCACTAAAACTACGACACAGGTATCAATATGGTTTATATTATGGATTATATTAAACCAGCTTAGATTATATGTTTGGATACCTCATACTGTCTCTCTGATACTCTGATAACCACCTCAACCAAAGTCCTAAATATACTAAATTCTATCAATTCCTTTTTGAACCAATCTTGCATTTAAAAAATCCTAAAATCTTCAAAACATGTCCATTCGATGAATAATATCTACTTATACATAGAGTCTGTGCGGAAAGTAAACCATCGTGGGATTTGAGGGCGCTGCTGTAGATAAATATCGTTTTTGTTATGTAAGCAACATTGTGACGTCATTATAGTGCGATGGTTAAATCTTGATATTTTTAGACTAGCTTCTTCCAGCGGCTTCACCCTATAATAAAAATTATCTTATTGGCTGAATTTGTTCACCTAATGAAACTGCAAAGTTATAGCTATATTATTGCAATCTTTATTATTAAGTTCATCTGTCTTGTAGTTTTTGCGCGACACATCCATACATACCAGTACCTCCATCCATCTTCACAAACTTTCGCATTTATAATATTAGTAGCCTATTTATTGAACTTGCCCACGTGATGAAACACCTGGGGGAGGCCTATGTCGAACAGTGAACATCTTTAGTTTGTAATGATGATGAATATTTAAATGCAAACACGAACCGGTAAAGGAAAATAGCGTGAAGAAACTGCTGCACTGCCTATCTAGGTAGGTTCCACCAACGACCACTTACCCAGTTCCAACGAAAATGGTTCTATCACTTTGACTGGGATCGGTCTATTATCACTGACAGGAATATTGTAGCTAACAGCAAGTTTATGTTTACCCTAGTTAAATATAAAGGTAAAAATGGAACACACGATGACCCGACCACTTTCTCGTTGTCTTCCTCAGTACATTTTTCCCTTTTGCTAATCAATGAAAAATATGAACTTATGACTATGAAAATAAAGTACATTTCAGAATTTGTAATGTTGCTTCGTAAAAAATCTATTTAGCCTGTAAGGGACCATCTCGTATATAAGGTCTTTGGGATCACTTGGTTGTCCGTCTGTTTATCTGTTAAGACCCTTTAATTCGAGAACGCTTGGAGGTATCGAGTTAATATTAAAACCATACGCTCAAGTCTGCGGTCTTTTAAAGTTGTGAAAAATTCAGACTTCTGAGTTAACGAAAAAAAAAAAGATACGGCCGTTTATGTCGCAAAAAAACGTATATTTCGATACTCAAAGGAATCAAAGTTCATAGGGTGAATCCCGTTGACCTAAAATCCTGAAATTTGGCACAAATCAAGGTCTCATAGAACAAGTACAGGGAAAAATCTGGAAATTGTAAATTTGTAGATACGCCACAAAAAAAAAAAATTGTAATTCGGAAAAATCTTCGTAACTCAATTCGGGAATTGATTTCATAGGTAAATTTATACAGAATCCTCAGTGCGCGAGTCCGACTCACACTTGCCCTTTTTTATTTTAGTTACTGTACTGAACCCTGAAAAGAAATATTCTAAGTTAGTCAAAACGCATTATAAATTTAAAGTATCAATACTCTTTATACTAGCCATCGAAAATATTGACCAAAACAAAATAAATAAATATCGTCATGTTTAAATGAATTTCCGTTTTTTAATTTATATAGATTTGGAGATAGCAGGGACAGGAGTTTACCTAGGAAGTCTAAAAACATTAAAATAAAAGTGTTACGTACCAAAAAAACAGCATACCAATGTTTCACAAGTTCGTGACTTTGTTTTGATCAATAAAGGTGTGATTTGCCATTTGTTATCTTTGGCAAAACTGTAATATATTAAATATTATTTCCCTTGCAGCTCAGTGAAAATTTTTATCACCTTTCTGAAGATTTCAATTAAAAATCACAATAAAATAACATAATAAACAAACCAGTGTCAATATTATATGACGTTTGGCATTTGACGGATGGCTGGATTGTGTTGCTACTTAAAATCTTTAATGTTGTTTTCACTTTACGCCACGACGGTTCTTTTATCGCACAGACAATACTTATATAGACAATGACTGGGCCTCCTAATTTCGGTACCAATTTGATTTATATTAGTAGGTACGTACTCCGCCTAACTTAATTCCAATCTCAGCATGCCTTTTGAATCTGTAGGAGTACCTTGGGTTTCCGAACGAGTTGGACAGCGTGTTGGTAGTGAAGAAGCCGCTGGACTACGAGACGCTGAGCAACTTCTCGGTGACATTGCGCGCGCAGGACGCGGGCACACCGCCGCTGCACAACGACACCGTGCTGCTCGTGCATGTGCTGGACGCCGACGACCAGAACCCCAAGTTCTCGCACGATCATTACACTGCCACGCTGCCCGAGGATGCTAAAGAGGTTACCATCGTATAGCCCATGGCCATATATTACAATATGATCTAAAGGTTTATGATCCATATGGATTATGAAATTAATGCACTTGAATTTAGTAAGGCTCCAATAGAATAGGTAGTCTCCTTGTGACAGTACTCTGAAAAGAAATGAAGAAGGTGATCAGCCGATTTGAATTAAAAACTATTAACTCTTTGGCAATCAAATATGCTGTTAAGAAAATAGAATAATTAATTTATGAATACTGTTGAATGCAAATTGAAAATAAAGCAAGGCTGAGGATCGTCCCCTGTGGCACACTAAACGTGGCAATAAGGAATTGGATAATAACATATTACTTCGACTACACTAATCATGTGAATGTTAATATGTACCATGTATTCCAGGGTACAATCCTGGCCACCTCGCCGGGTCCGATCTCAGCCGCGGATCAGGACGTGGGCATCAACGCGCCGCTGACCTACTCCACCACCGGCGACAACGGAAGACTGTTAGTTGTGGACAAGGACACCGGACAGGTCGCAGCCACCAAGCATCTCATCGACGAACTCAGCCAACCTGTCACCATCGTCATCAAGGTATATGTGCAAACAGAACTCACGGGCTCCAGTACCAGAGACGACGGCTGACCGATGCTCGTGGACTAGGCCACTGGAAAGGCAGCAGTCACTAAACAGACCTTATTGTATTCATGGAATTATGAGAAGCTCGTTGGTCATTATTTTTTAATTCAAATAATAATCAACTAATAAGCGTATGTGTCATTGGCTAAGTTTTGAGTGCTTCAACTGGTGATGACGGTTTTGAACATTGTTAAGAAGAGTTCGTATGGTCACAGGCGACGCAGGTGGACAACTCGGACCGCTATGCGCTGGCCACGCTGAGCATCGGCCGCGGCGCCGCGCGGGCGGGCGGCGTGCGCTTCCGGCGGCGCCAGTACTCCGCCGCCGTCAGCGAGGCCGCCGCGCCCGGAGCCACGCTGCTCACACTCCACACCTCTCCGCCGCCAGTTCACATGCAACACGTATGTATATGTTGTCGCGCTGGCCACGCTGAGCATAGCGGCGGCGTGCGCTCAACTATGTTGAGGTCAGCTGCCAGCCTAAATGGATACAACTGAATACCGGAACTTTCTATGAAGAGTCTGGCTGTTTGCTCGCGTATCTGCAACCGTCTAATTGGGTAACACGATACCGCTTGGCAAGACTTGTGCAAACTTTCCTTCAAACTCTTATCTCGTGCGTAATATGAAGAAGAAAGAAGAAAAACAGTTTATTTACGCGATAAAGACGCAATCTTAAAAGTATATAATATCTTTTGCTTGTTATTTAGTACACCTTGTGCATGGTGGTTCATTGTTTCCAGAACAACCTACAGTTCTACGTGTCCGACCGCTCGTTCCTGGACAAGTTCGCGATCAACAGCGCGGGTGAGGTGGTGCTGCGCCGGCCGCTGGACTACGAGGTCAACGACCAGTACCACTACCAGGTTATGGTCACCGACGGCGTCTCGGTAAGACTCAGCAGCAACTTACTTAACAAGACTCTAAGGTCACATCAAGTTAAAGGATCAACACGACGGGCCGTGGTTGTAGATCCAACCGTGGTGTAAAGTTACAACCAGTGTAACTTTCAGATTATGCCTGAGTTTGGGATATATTTTTTTATGCATTTTAGGTATATTGCAATCTATCCATGCGATATTCAGCGATAGTTTAGTGTGTTAAAATTAGGGTTGCGCAGAACAAGACCAATGTCAAGTCCGCTTTATCTCAGACACAGTCTACAATAGTAGGTTCTGTGGGGTTTTCCGTTATAGCCTTCGTGGCATTATTGGGTCGCTCATTAGCTGTTTTGGAAGTACATTGGGGTGGTGTGTGATCCTTGTTCTTGCTGAGCTGTTTTCATGTGTTATGTTACACCATGACCTTAAAGGTGATAGCTGTGACTCTTTGTTCAGCATCCAATACATTTTTCGGACCTTTTATCTCAATGCCAGGCGTTTTGTGAAGATATGCTTTCTCCATGTTAGCTTCTTGTCCAGGTACATACCTAAGTATTTTGCCTCGTCAGCTTGTGGGACTTGGACTCCGTTAATTTTGACTGGAGGGCAAGTTTGGCGTCGAAGTGTGTAAGTTACCTGTACGGATTTGGAGTCATTAGCCTTAATACGCCAGTCTCTTAACCAAGTTGCGATGTCATCAAGACTGTTTTGGAGCTTCAGAGTAGCATTTTCCGGGAATTCATCTGAAAAAAGTACTGCTGTATCGTCGGCGAAGATACCAGTTATGTTCACTTCTGAGATAGGTAGGTCTCCAGTGTAAAGAAGGTACAGAATAGGACCCATAACACTACCCTGCGGTACACCTGCGTAAATTTTGTGTAGCATCGTTGCTTCTTCGCCTTGCTTTATGTACGAGTCATGTATCGTACATGGCCTTCGCGTATTGCAGTTCAGCAATATTTTGTCGCCATGCACAAATTATATTGTAAAGCGATAGTACACAATTAGCACTCACAGACGATTGTACTCATTAACGAGCATTCACATTACATTCATTTATGGTAAGTTACGCAATAAATCAGATCTTATTCAGTTATCAGTGACTATCATTTCAAGATAATATCCAAGGTGTGTGCGACCCATTCAGCAGCGCATACACTTTACAAAAAAGTGTCTGTTTTCCAAATACGATCTTAGGAACTGATAAAATTGTATTGGAAGATTTTTTAAAATTTTGTACAAAAGCCCATCGTGTCACACGCGGTCAAAGGCTTGGGATATGTCAAACTAACAACTACAAAATTAAACTATAAAAAATTTTGACAGGAAAGGAAATACATTTCTGAATTTATATTATTTTTCCTTTCAGAATGATACAGCGTCGATAAACATCACGGTGCTGAATGTGAACGAATGGGAACCGCGGTTCCGCTATCCTCAGTACGAGTTCCGCGTGGATGACGCACACACTCCTCAAGATGACGCCGAGCTGCTGCCGGTGGGACGCCTCGACGTGTTCGATGGTGACAAGATGGATAACGTCACGCTCACGCTCAGGGGATCTGGTGCTGAGTGAGTCCATTGTATAAACATACACTGAATCTGCCAATGATTTCGATCGCATGACCATCAAAACATATAAAAATTGGAAGCTAATCGTTAAAAATATTAAGTTTTCATGAAAGATATTCTGGTTCGTGGTACGTTTACCGAGACCGTTCCGCAGTTTGGTAAATTTCCATTAAAAGACCACTTCCTACTTCAAAATGCATTTTTCTAAATTTCTTGCAATCGCTTCGGGTACAAACCATAAAGTCTGTCAGTTAATTTTATTTAAGTCCAGTAACTGAGTTGTAGCGGTCAGATATATAGGTTACATCACGTAGGTGCGTCATTTCTGCGGTATTCAGTTTGACTGGCCTGTTGGTCTAGTGGTTAGAGACCCTGACTTCTATGCCGGAGGTCGTGGGTTCGATTCCCACCCAGGACAAATGTTTGTGTGATGAGCATAATCATTTGTTCTGTGTCTGGGTGTAATTTATCTATAATATGTATGTATTTAGAAAGATTAAGTATGTTTATCAGTTGTCTAGTACCCATAATACAAGCTCTGCTTAGCTTGGGACTAGACGGCGTTGTGTGATAGTTGTGGATTATTATTATTATTATAGCCTTATTATTCAGGTCGGAATAATAAGGAACAGGGTAGGTTAGATACATATTATATTATTATAAGTATCAGAGGGTCATTCCCGGGTTGTGTTGCAGCATGCTGTACATCAACGGATCGGGCGACATGTTCCTACGCGGTGCCGCGCTGCGCTCGCTTAACTCTTCTGTGCTGCACGTCGTCGCCACCGCAGTTGACTCCGGCGCGCCACCTAGACAGGTACAACACTTATAATATCTTGAAAGAACTATTTACAACATTACTTATTTCAAGTAGCCAAAGGATTATCGTATTTTTTTAGATATGAGTAAAGCTTTCAATTTAGGTAATCACATAATACTTTTGTACAATTACCGTCACGGATCTTGAGCGCTGGCTTCAAGTTGCGCAGAACTCAAATATTCGACCTCTTTAGTGGTGCGAAGTGAGACGCGGGGCGGGGAGTGTCAGTGATTGGCTCGCCGCGCCATCGTGTCATAGACGTCACTCGTGATTCGTTGCCTGCTTTGTTGCGTGTATCTACATCGAAGACGATCGGCTCGCCAATGTATGGAATGCGCAAAGCGATCCGAGCGACGCCAATCGCTCAAGATCCGTTTTGGCAATTGTAGTCTGCGTCTGCACTATGGCAAGTCCTAAGCTACTTTGGTTGCATGTGCGCCATTAAGCCGTTGATGGCTTTCCACAAATTGGTGGCTTTTAAACAGGATTTTGCATATACGATAAACTGATTGCAACGTTTTATAGATATCTTTAAGACTCAATAGTTATGGAGTGCCACAAGGAAATATCCTTTGTCTCATTCTTTTTATTTATACAAAAACGTGTCAGAACTAAGCTATTACCGAAAATTATATTTTTCATGAAACTTTTTTTGTATTCTTGTTTCTGCAGACGTCAGTACCGGTAACAGTACACCTGAACGAGCGGCTCCTGCAGAGTGCAGACCCGGCGGCGGGCGCGGGCGCGGGGGGGGGCGGCGTGCTGGCGCTGTTCGCGGCGGCGCTGGCGGCGCTGGCGCTGCTCGTGTGCGCGCTGCTCGGATACATCTACAGAGTGTGAGCTTCTCATCATCATCATTTCAGCCGAAATAATAAGGCCACTGTTGGACATAGATCTCTCCTAAGTGTCGCTTTAAAAAAGGGTCCGGTGCGTATCGCATCATTTGCAGTTTTCAAAAAAGAGACACAAAAGATGTAAATAATTATCGCCCGAAAACACATAACCCACCAAAGAAATTAGCAAAAAAATAAGAGATTGACTGAATTGGACAACAGGATTCACGCCTTATTTCTAAGAACATTATTTTGGATTATTTTCTTATAATAGGCACTTAGCTAGTATCTTTTATCTGCCATTATAACATCTATTTTCCTACAGGCGTCGTCGGTCGAAGCGCAGCGCTGGTGGCTCAGGAACCGGCTACGTGACGCACGAGAAGCCGCCGGCTCCAGCCACAGCGCCCGCGCCGCCCCGCAGCGGCCCCGGCGGCCCCAGCGGCCCCGGAGGCCCCGGCGGCCCCGGCGGCCCCGGCGGCGGGGGCGCGAGCCCCGCGGGGGTGCTGCGCGCGGCCGCCTCGTCGGGCTCGCTGCTCAGCGTCAGCGCAGGCGCCAGCACTATCCTGGCTAACTCTACTTCCAGTTTGGATCTGCAGCAAGATGCTGCGCACGGGGGACAGCATCATAGTAAGTAATTGGCTCAGCACTAAACAAAAGGAAATATTTATGATGATTTGTTTTACGAGTACTTGATTTAAAAAAAATCTTAAAATTGTACCTAATGATCGATTGGAGTTATAAATTTCTATTAGGTATTAAACTGTAAAATAATCAAAATGACTTTTACCCTACATAATATATTAGATAGGTACATGTAAGTAGATACTTACATATAGGTAAGTAGATATGTCACAGTAAAAATTATTAACTGGTCAAAGTCACTAATTAAAAAAAAAAACCGGCCAAGTGCGAGTCGGACTCGCCCATGAAGGGTTCCGTAGCAGCAAGTAACATAGTATAAAAGTTCTTGTAATGTGTTGTAACTTTGATCGATGTTTTAATAATAGTGTATTTTTTTCGGTTTATGACGCATTAAAAAAAAACTACTTACTGGATTTCGTTCAAACCAATTTTCGTTGGTAGTTTTTATGGTAATGTACATCATATATTTTTTTTAGTTTTATCATTCTCTTATCTTGGAAGTTAGAGGGTTCGCGCAAACTATTCAGTTTAGAAAAAAATGATATTAGAAACCTCAGTATCATTTTTGAAGACCTATCAATAGATACCACACACGCATGGGTTTGATGAAAAAAAAATTTTTGATTTTCAGTTCTATGTATGGGGACCCCCAAAATTTATTGCTTTTTTTCTATTTTTGTGTGAAAATCTTAATGCGGTTCACAGAATACATCTACTTACAAAGTTTCAACAGTATAGCTCTTATAGTTTCGGAAAATAGTGGCTGTGACATACGGACGGACAGACAGACAGACAGACAGACAGACAGACAGACAGACAGACTGACCGACAGACAGACAGACAGACATGACGAATCTATAAGGGTTCCGTTTTTTGCCATTTGGCTACGGAACCCTAAAAATGTATTCATTCTATGTAGGTCGGTTCTTACTTATAGAATATATTCAACAACTACCACACAACGCCGTCTAGTCCCAAGCTAAGCAGAGCTTGTGTTATGGGTACTAGACAACTGATAAACATACTTATATATTTCTAAATACTACAGAAATAAATATTATTTATAAAATAAATATTATAGATAAATTACACCCAGACACAGAACAAATGATTATGCTCATCACACAAACATTTGTCCTGGGTGGGAATCGAACCCACGACCTCCGGCATAGCAGTCAGGGTCACTAACCACTAGACCAACAGGCCAGTCAGAATACCTAAAAAACATCTTTTTTCAAATTCGGCACGTTTGTTACCAGATTACCTAAACTTTGTTATAATTTTCCAAAAACATTTTAAAATACCATAGAAATATACTTAAAGTCTGATTAAATTGGTGTATTCATTCAGCAGGCACCTCATCAGGTCGCCAGTCGCAACGCTTCCCGCGCAGTAAGGTGGCGCCGCTCCCGCCCAGCAGCAGTCCCGCACTGTCCCCCGGCGGGGGCCCCGCCAGCGCAGCCCTCATGGGCGACCACCCGGGGGCCCGCGGCGCCGGCGGGGCGGGAGCAGCCAGCGTGTCCCTCATGAGCGACCACCTGGGGGCGCGGGGCCCCGGCCGCTCGGGAGTGGCGTGGCCCTCCGCCACTATTCCAGCGCGGGTCAAGAAGCTCAGCTGGGACGATGCGGCTCCCGATGGACATCACAAGGTGCGCTAAGCGCGCAATTCTATTTTCTTAACTTTGCAACACTACTGTTCATAAAGTTTAATCCCATCGACCCACATTTACTACAACTCACGTACTTTAATACTTTCTTTAATAAACACAATAGCCACAATCGACTAATTTTCACACCTGTACCTACTAACCGCTCCCTAAGCTAGGAAGTCTCGTAAAGTGTGTATAACAGAAGTACATTTCCAGGACAGAGGGGAGGAGGTGACGGACGCTACCAACCCCGCCGTGGCCGAGCACATGAACCTCACCGTGTACTTCTGACCGCAGGGGAAACGCACGAACATGAACAAACTCATCTACCGAACATAGGAAACGGTGATACTCAAAAACAAGCTCATAGTAGTAGTCAAACTAAAGACAACAAGGCTGCAGATAATAGTTATAATAAACCCGATGTTGATTCTACAGTAAAAAAAGGTTTAGGCGGCAATGAGGCTAGACAAATTGCCAACTCATGTGAAATCAAGTATCCTTTGCAAGGCAGGACTGCAATTAACAATAATTATGTGCATCCAGGAGATGGTTTACACAAAGTTGAAAACGTTGAAGCTAAAAATGATATACTATTACCAGGATCTGCTGTAAAAAGTCATTATACAGTGAATGGCGCTCTACCAGCTAATCATAATCAACCTATAGACGCTCTGAACACAATCGGAATACCAGTCTATGACAATTCACACAATTACTTATACACGAACCATCCTAATCCAGCTGCAAATTACTATATCCCCGGCCTAAGCGAACCGTCTTCTCCATCCAACTACCCAACCATGGTAATGGGACATCCCGGTCATCCCAGTCATGCTATTATTTTTGAAAATGATTCGAGATCTACAAGAAACCGTCCACTGCCAACTCATATCTTACTTACAAGTAACACGAAACGTACGAAGCACCTCAAACCTCCTGCTAACAGCAAGTTGAAATGTAAACCAGTTACTATACATCACATCACTCCTATAGCGTATCCTGTACAGTCTTCAAGCCAATCAGCTTTGTTCCAAGCTCCCTCTAACTACGCTTTACCGGCTAGCCAACACATAGTAAATCATTCAAACACGAGCCAACAGCAACCAATTTCCATCATAGCTGGAGAGCAGTACACTCTGAGGGATCAACGGTACACGACTCCTCCGACTGCCCCAGTGCTGTACGAGGAGGAGCCTTCTCCTCTGGGTTCTAATGGTCTTCCACCAGCGTACGCCACGATAGATCCTAAGAAGCTGCGCACCAGACACATCCGACCTGCGGTCTTTAACAGAAGGGGAATGGCGAATAGCCGGCAGTACCAGCTATTGTGAGGCAGAAGCTGAGTTGGTGGGCTAGGAATTAAATGTGGTGTTACAGCAGTTTTAATAGATGAGGAATGGACGAGGAAAGTTCTGTGGAAGGATCATTTTCATCTTCAGTATGGTTTTCCTTGTAACAGATTTCCAGATCCTGGATGTGGTTAAGACGACTTACTATTCCAGTAAGGCTAATTTCTAAAATCAGGCCATGGCCACTTGAGATACGTATGCCTATACGGCGGCATACCTACTCCGTTTGTTCAAAATTGATAAGTTAAGACGTGTTAAGTTTTGTATTACCAATATTACCATTGACCAATTATGTGAATACAAGTTATGTACGATGCGAATATTATAAGTGTTGAAATTATTATAGCAGAAAAATGTTTTGTATTTATAGGAACCGGCACAAATCTTGAGCGCTCGGCGTCAGAGTGGGGATCGCTTTGCACATTCCATACAATGGCGAGCCAATCACTGGCACTCCCGGCCCCCGCGTCTCACTTCGTACCTCTAAAGAGACCGAATATTTGACTTCAGCTCAACTTGAAGCCAGCGCACAAGATCCATGCCGGTATCTGTACTGCTGAAGAATATGATGTGAAATCAATTCATATGACGTTGTAAAACTAAGTAATGAATAGTATTAGTGAAATTAACTGTATATAGTTTCATACTTAAGCATAGATAACTTTTTGTTTTTTAGCAATTTTGTAACAGACCATCATTTACATAAACTGTTGTCAGTTTGTAGAGTTACGCGGGCAACACTAGATAACGAATCTCGTTCGCTAAAAGAAAATTCGTTGTAAGAACATTTTTGAGTTACAATATTTATATTATTCAGATAAGTATGTACGAACTGTTATTATAATGTTTTGTTTAATTCGTTTGTTTAATTACTTACTCCTGTATCATGGACGTACCCATAAAATACAGAATCACAAACATGTAAACCATACTCAAGACACCCAGAGCCGGAACAATAAATCAGTAGATAGCCATACAAATATTATTGTTTCATGCGGGAATCAAACACGCGTCACACAGTGCAGCAGATTATGACGGCGAATTCCGGCCACCTGGAAATATAGTATCTTGTGGATATTATCTAGGCTTCTATTGGGTAAAATTAATCCAGTAAAGATCTCTGAAAATCTGCTAATATTTGCATGAACTTTGACATTTAATAATTTATTAAAAAATTTAAAAAAGTTAAAAAAAAGTATAGAGGAAAGTGACCAAATATGGAATACCATTATGTTTTTACACATAATTTGCACAAATGTTATAAACAAAAATCTTTTTGTAGTAATAATCAACAATCAATATTTGAGCTTTATTTCATTTATATTTTTTTGTTATAATAATTAGTTTTAAGTATGTTTATTTTTTTTTTAATTTCTAAATAATGATATAGGGATCTAAATATGGAATAGGTACCCCAAATATGGAATACTATTAACAATATCAAAAATTAATCTTAACTTACATAAGAATCTTTGAAAACTGTGGTTTAACAATTAAAGGAACATAATTATTTACAAAAATCACAAATCCAAGTATCAAACTCTGGACCACCGCAATCACTATGTACCCAGAGCCCACACATAAGGCACTTGATCCATGTTTCCCCATGAATATCGCTAGAAAATAGCATCCCACAGAAAATACATTCAGCATCTTGAGAGTCTGAAACTGAATGTCCTATCATAACCTCGAGCTCACTGTCTGGATCAAATAGCACCATATCTGAATAATCATCTGAATTCCATAATTAGACACTATGATCTGTCCATATTTGGATTTCTTAACGACTGCAAAGTAACATTCATAATTTTATAATTAAGGTGTACACAGTGCTGTTTATATAGTTTGTAGAGATTGCTAATATGTCCTATTTTATGTTTTAGTGGTATTTGAAGTACAATCACGGCGAAATAGCTCGCTCGACCGGCGTATTGACAACTCGTACGCGCGAATGGGCATAGAAAGAAAGAGACAGATTCTGTTTGTTGCATGTGTGAGTTTCCATATATGAGAAATGCTGGTATTCCATATTAGGGATACCTACTATCCCATATTTGGTCACTTTCCTCTAAGAATAGAAGTCTAAGGTATAAAAAAAACACTTAGGTAATTCCTGGAACAAGTTTTGTAAAATATTCGAGTAAATCACGGAATTACCTAATGCTAACAGTTTTCAGGTGTTATTTCTCTTTTTTCCCGTTGCCTTTTCGTCAAATATCGCATTGGATTGCATTTAGTGAAGTAACAAGCTTTTAAACCATGCTCGATGTTGACGATAGGCGAGTGGAAAAGCAGCATCTTAAGTGATGTGGCCTTAAATCAAAAAGAGCAAAGTAATAGTACAAGTAGAGCGAACTAGTAGTAGAACAAAAAAGGGGAAAACTTATTGTTTAGAAAAAATACACCAACTTAAAAAATAAATTCAACGTCACAATAATTTCGAAAGTTCAAAAACAAGAAAGCTAACCAGAATCAATTTGTTTTGCAATTTTTAGTAGTAAAATAAATATAAAATATTTGCAGTCCATACGGCCAAGAGTCAAAACTAGATCATGAGCTAGCTGGACCTTTTGATTCAAACGGAACCAATATTTCACGCGTCAGTTTCGCTGCTGACCAACAGAACAAGGACCTCGCAATATTTAACCTTAGTCTTAATTTAGCAGTAGGTAAGTCGGAAATCGCACAGGTCATATACCTTGTAGGTTTAACTACTGGCCACATAAACTTTGTCAGTTGAAAGAACGGAAGTTACGAATACCTACCTAAAAAGTGTTTTTGAGGAAACAATAATTTTATTGTAAAAGTCTAACATCAGTAGGTACAATTGCAGGAAACGTAAACTCCTCGTAATCTCCATTACAAAACTTTCATTTTATGAGGAGAAATCTCGCCAGCTAAGTACCTCACGCAGGCGCATTTAAAGTCAGGACAGGATACAAAGCGGTTTGAGTGTTATGATGTCTCACCGCGAGCTGACCTTGTAACGAAAGTGGTTTCTGGGTGTTGTTGTTGCGCAACAGTTACACTGCGCGCGCGCAACTCGAGTTCATTGAGATGCGCGGGAGCTAGCAAAATACGTAGCCTCGTGTGATGCAACGTACCTATTATGTTGTGCTAGGAAGAGAGACGGGACAATGAAGACCCATGTACAAACAAACTCTATAATATTAGCAGGCTAAGTTTCTAGATTATCATCGATGTGTCACTTATTGCCTTTTAAACCATCCTATTGTCTATCCATCCATGACGAGATCAAAATTAAGTTAGATATATTCCACAAGAGAAGAGATCCAGAAAGGTCGAGCGAGTTCGAAAAGTTCATGAAAATTAGGTTTTACCTAATTAGCCTTACTTCACAGCCTATGTACTTAAACCTAGGTACTCTATGGTTTTGTCGGACTAGTGAACAAGGAACTTTTAAAAGTGAGTCAATTTTATTTGTTTACGTCCATTTTGTAACTTTCTGAGAAATCATTTGAAACACATGCGAATGTGTTTTGGGTCAATCCAATAAGGTAACAGAGCATAGAATAATACAATTGAAATGTTAGGTAAGTAAAAAAAATAATAATGTCATATTAGATTCAGGTATTCAAAACGGAGTTACAAATTGTACTAAAAATGCTGTAAACTAAATAAATAATTCTCAGAATTTAGGTACTAGCAGTGGTTACCAATAGGTAGATATATGCATAAGTAGATAGTTATTTTCGTCATGATATGCGGGTCCATCGCAATCCAAACAAGCTACCTACCTTTGCAGGCTAATGCGATAAAAGTTGGAGCCTATAGTATACGGTGCAACCGCTCATACTGCCAGTCAGCATGTTTATCTACCGTAAATGTTGCTTACTTGCATTTTTTTAAAGATTACCAATGCCAAGTGCAATAAGATCATCGACACCATCAATGCCGATACATTCACAAATTTCGGCAAAACATAAGCACACGTCACGTCTGTGTACATGCAGCGTGCCCCACCTCCGCTCGGTCACGTCCGGGGTGCCACTACACACGCGGCAATGTCTCCGCCGGTACCAACAGTGCGCGGCGAACAGACCCGCGATCAATACTCGCCGATACTCGCGCAGACTCCGGCAGATCAGCCGCGGCCCACGTCGCCGACTACACGGTAAAAGTGCTATTATTTGCCAAATATTAAAGTGCTCACTCACCAGTCTCAGGAGACAAGGTAAGTTACTTTCCAATTCTGGACATTTCTGCGGCTCGCGATTTTTAATTAAGTATGCACATCGAAAAGAAAGTTCATGTAGATGTGGAGCAAGTAATTAAAATTTCGCATGTTAATAACGTTTTAATTTCACTTGGATTTGTATTGATTTCTACATCATTACCTGCTAGACATTATTTTCATGCACGCCCACTTTTGCGACCCCGGTACTAGCTAGTACAGTCAGCATCAACAAGTCGTCTAATAAGGATAAGGGCTTTTTTGAGGGAGGAAATCATCCACTGACTTCTCCCACTTTAGGGCGCAAGCGAAAGGGCGTGTCAGACTAAAACCACTCTTGTATCCTTCAATTGCCTTTTGCGGTGTAGCCGGATCACGGTTTCCCATAGATAAGGTGTGCTTACATAATGAAGTGCCTATAGATAGGTACAACACAATTGTTTTGAGATTGAGCTTTTATAGGTACATGGAAACTAATTTTATATCTTTTCTGTGCGGAAACAAAAAAAACTGGAGGCGGGAGGCGAAACGCTTACAAACAAACGAAACAAAAAATCAACTACGTAATTAGTATCAATTTATTTTTAATAGAACGCCAAGTATTATTAGGTATTTCATTTATTTTCCCAGTTATTGCAGTTATAGAATAAAAATGATTTCACCATATCGAATTTCCGTATCGTAAAGAAGACGCAACGGCTTTGGTATTATTATAAGAATTGAAAGAAAAATTCCTTTTTTGCTCAGCGGGAGGTTGGTAGGACATAATATTGTAGGACACAAGCAGGTTATTAGGACTCGATGCTCATGGTCATGATCTTGTTGGCCTTTGTTCCTCCTGGCGTAATCGTAATTCAAACCAGTTTGCCTCTAGGGAGTGCTGTCCTTTTTACCCTACTTATGCCTATATACTTTCTTACATTTACCACATTCTACACGTTTAAAGCCTTAACATACTTATTCTGTATTATTATTTCTGTCCTATTCTCTGTAAAAAACTCCAATTCTACAAATCGGGTGCATTGGCACGATTGGCACTCATCTACACTAATATTATAAAGAGGGATTTTTTTTATTTTTGTGTGTGTTTGTAATGAATAAACTCAAAAACGAATGTGCCGATTTCAAAAATCCTTTCATCATTGGAAACCTATATTCACCCTGAGTGACATAGGCTATATATATATATATTTATTGCTAGAAAAGATTAGGGATCCTTACTTAAATTAACCACCCGTGCGAAGCCGGGACGGGCCGCTAGTATAGTGTATAGTTACGTATACATATAAACATCCTGGTCGTGATTGGCTGTATTGGAAATACCCTCGGATCGATGCAATCCTTGTGTTGTCCGGGCGCGAGGCGACGCTGCGCTTTCACCAGCGCTTGCGTAATAGCCGCGTGAACCCGTTGACCCTGCACCGGCCACCGCACGTAACAGATAACAACGCCCCGAATAGCCGCGTCACCGCGAGCCCCGCGCAGCCTGACTCACGCCGTTTGCGAACAAATCAATCTAGGCTTTACGGATGTCGGTAGGTCAGGTCAGGTTGTTATGATGTTTCAATGTTCAGGCGGAAAATAGAGCACCGTTTGCGAAATACCTACTATAGCGGTTTCGTAATAAACAGTCATCTGTATATTTTTTTCTTTGTGTACAGTTACAGCCAAAGGTTTTTAATTCCAGCTTTGTTTCAAATAAAATAACATTTTGAATCACGCTCGCTTGACTCCTATGTTCCAGATGTCGTGGCTTCCCCTCGCGGCGGCAGCCTTGCTGTTCTTGGCAGGCACCGTGTTCACGACTGAGCTTAACATAACGCAGGCTGCCGAGAACTGGTGCGACCAGCAAATCACCTGCGGTCTTCATGATGATGACGGACCATGGATGTCTGTGCTGCAGCAGTGGGCTCTCAGTGCTCCTGAACATAACGAAAGACAAGGTGGGAACCCAGCTAAATTACTTAGTACTTCTGAGACGTTGAACTGGATTTAAGAAAATGCGGTCTATCATCTATGTATCTATATTTCAAAAAAATTAAGTGTGCCTTCAGAACTAGACCTGCAATCAATCAAGTGCTGCTTGATCTTGCCTATTACATATTACCTATAAATTGAGGATTACACCATGGCATCTAACGTTTCCAGGTCGCATAATGGCACTCCCGCCGGCGCAAGGCTACTACGTGACGGACCGCATCGGCACTCCAATGCTGACCCCACCACCGCCACCCCCGCACCACGGCAACCATCCCAACCACCCGCTGCCCCCCGGTGGCCGGCCCTACGACGAGTGGCAGCACTCGCCGCCGCTGCCGCCCAGCACCGGCAAGATCGTCAACAGACCACCCAACCCCTACAAGGATAAATTCAAGCCTAGCCCAAGCTATGTGAGTCTTGTATTAAGCCTGATTGCTTCCATCCCTCTATTGCTGTAATGTCATCATACAATAAATTATAATATTTAAATCATCAATAATACTACTTGGGAGCTGTTCAAGCTCAATCGGATTTACCGATTACACGAGGTGTAATTATGTGCTTTGTTGTTTATCTTTAGGTAGGTAAGTACATAAATTCAGGTCCTAATCATTCAAATTCAGATGATAAGTGCGTAATCTGAGCTGGTGGAACAGGTCTTACAATCTCTGCATAACTTCAACGCACCACTAACATTGGTTCCAGCCGGCACCAGTCCAGAATCAGCCGATCCCTGTGCACAGCCACGCCGTAGACCGCGTGGACGAGAACCGTCAGCCTCCACAGAAGCAGGTCTCGGAGACAGACCTGTACTTGCTGGGTGCCATCGAGAAGCTGGTCTGGCGCGCAGACCTGTTCGAGAAGAGGCTGCGCAAGCTAGAGGAGAGTGTGCATCTGATGGTGGCTGGAGTTGAGAACAAAGAGGGTGAGGATCACTGGATCATGTTGCTTAACCTTTCGAATATCGTATTTAGAGACACAATAGAAAAACAATGAGAGAGCAAACGCCGGCGACCGTTTGGTAACTATTTCCTGATACATTGACTCATCGGTCTTAGCTGTTTGTGTGCCAGATGGGCTTGAGTTTCGCTTAGTTACAACTTGTTTTGCAACCTGTGATTACCACACATTCAAATCTACATAATAATATCTGACATTATGAATCACACATAAACACTTTCGCTATTCATTCAAGAGAAAGTCCTCTGAGGTAAATGTCACAGTGATGTTATCAGAGCCATGCGCGGAGAACTTCACGCGCGTGGGCGACGGCTGCTACCACGTGTCCTCGGACGCCGTCAACTGGAAGGGCGCCAGCTACGGCTGCCGCCGCCTCAAGAGCAACATGCTGGAGATCGACTCCGACAAGGAGAAGCAACAGCTCACCGCCACCATCTTCTCTAACAAGAAATATAAAGGTGAGCTTATACAGAAATGTTCTACTGTTGACTTGCGTTTTTGACACTATGATCAGTTCATACAGTTTCAGTTATGATGTCAAGGGATTTTGAAACGGCCACCCGGAAATGTGTACAATTCCCAATGTAATAATCCCTCTGAATATAGTTAATCTGTGCTCCGTGTTATTCTTGCTCTACTCTTGTTACATAATTTAAAATTAATCATATTTTGTACTATTTCCTGCTGCGAAAGAAGACCCTAACCCAAACCGTGGATTCATCCTTATAAACCCTGAAGAAGATCCCTATTACCATGGAAGCGGAACAAAAGACGGAAAACCACCGAAAATGTGCTCGTTTGCTAGATGTGTCTGGATGTTCAAGTACGTTCGAACCATTCTCGGCATCCTGTCGGGCTCGATCATGTATGTTCTGCTGCACTACCTGGCTAGGAGGATCATTCCCAATATTGTACTAACCGGCGAATTCGCTAAGGCTTCACTTAAAGTTGCCAACAATGTGCAACTATCGCCACTTTTCCCAATGCGTAAAATGAATAAACTAGAGTAATTCATTAATGACTTTTTAAAACAAATACGTAGTAATCAGTGTACCCATTTATATCTTCCTACAAATAATATTACAATATTTCCTGCCCTGAAGAGGGCTACAAACTATATTACAAGTTCTAGGTGTCTATAACAGTTTAGAGGAATACTTAATCAGTTAACCAGCAGTGCTGAACTGGTACAATATTGTTAAGTTCAAAATCCAAGTAACGCAGTGTTGCTTAGTCAGTCGTGGATGGATAGGGTAGAGTTAGGGTAGAGATCAGGCATATTTAACAAACAAGCGCCGGTGCCGTCGATATAAAATCATCAGTGGACTCCACGGTACGTACAGCGCGTTGCTAGCCGTAGCGAAACAGTAGCATAAACTTTGTTGTAGTACAGTCAGTAACGAAAAAGGATTCCCACCTGTATCCACTCTATATTGACCCGCAGCTATAGTCAATTGCATGCTTATAAGCAATTTATATAACAGGTATTTTCATTTAAAACTAATTATAATTTTTGAAGAAATCTTTTTCCAATTTCAGTTGCTGACTGTAGATTAATGTATTGCAGAAGTAGTAATGTATAAGTATATGACTGCCCGTTTGTTATGAATAATAGAATTGTGTTAACCCTTATGTGAGTGACGAGGTACCCGGGTACCTTTAGCATTTTCAAATTCAAAGGAAACTATGTTTTACGCTCTTTAGGTACCTGTGATTTCCTGAGAGCTCTTAACTATTTATAATTATTATATTATTTAATGTTTTGACCCAGTCAACCATTTATAATGTTTTGTGGAAACAAAAACATATTTTAAACTCACAGAAGAGTGACAAGGTACCCGGGTACCTCTGTGTTTTGTATGACTATAAAAAAAGCATTTATAATTTTATACAAATATGAAATACTTAATAAACATTAGTTAAAAATTGTATTCCCATAAAAATTACAAATTCTTTGTTTATACAGCATTATCACAGCTCTCGAAGCAGGTTTTCTGCAGTTAGTGCAAGCTTTTCGTGTTTTTCTTTGCTTGCGTTTGAGTTCTCTCCATGTGTATGCTCTGCATATGCTTCCGACGACTGCAACACGCAACTGCAACGCCCTGTAGAATCTCGTTTAGTCTGACTTATAGAAGTTGTAGATCCAGAAGAAATTGAAAGCGTTTGTTCTTGGCCAAGCACGTTCTGCATAGCAAATCTCACACGTAATTTTGATGTCACAAGACAATTTTTTGATCTTTCGTCTATATTTTTACGACACAGTTGTAGGCTCAATGATTTCAAAAATTTTCTACGTCTGTCACTCGAGACAAATTGTGGGTTATGTTCCATGTAAATAATATATATGCTGCCAAAGCTGCAATGTCATTGATATTGTAAAAAAATGCTAAAGGCCACCGATTCGTTCTGCGTTTTACGGTATATTATGCTAACAGCTTATCCATGTTGTCTACTCCACTTTTGTTTTTTTTTTTATAATATAAAATTATTTCTGGCTTGGCAGTTTCTTTATTACTTTCAATAACTGGTGACATGTGCATTGATGAAAACATTATTACTGCTTTATTCTTTTTATAGGTACATAGGAGCACACAGTTGCTTCTTTGCTCAAGGCGAAGTTAGAAGAATAAATCGCCCTCTCCTTGTGTGCTTGCATATTTGGAGGAAGAAACCGTTTATTTTCTCTTACCGTTGCAACTATAGTCATATTCCACGAATTCAAGGAATGAGCCAGTTGAAGAGAAGTTAAAAAAATTTAGTTACATTCAACCATGAATTTTTATATTTAGCCATGAAATCTAATACAGTGCATTCTTCAACATTTGTTTGACGACTGCCATCACTTGACTTTCCTGTATATTGGTCCATTTAGGGGGTAGGAGTTATTTGCATCACAAGCCCAGAATATTTTGATGCATTATAAACACACAGACTATAAATAATTTTGTAAAATACAAACAAACGTATACAGTCAAGTGTCAATATCAAGCACGATGCATTGAATGGATTGTAGGTAGTAGTGTTTCTTGCGCGCCGATAACACTTCACCCCTCCTCCGCTTTGATCGCCTCATATTGTCAACTGTTTAGCTTAAATAAAATAATAATATTCAAAGTATGTGTAACGTAAAGGCAAATCTTGATTGTTTAGATGACGTATAAACTGTATAAAAGTACCCGGGTACCTCGTCACTCCGATAAAGGTGTTTTATTTGTCACTCACATAAGGGTTAAACTACGAATAAGATTGTCGCCATAACTGCGGCAAATTCATAGCGAATTGGCATTTTAGAAATGTCTTGCTTGATGCAGAAACTAGATATTATATATACTTACATGTTTGTTATTTACCTAAACTCTCACACGTCGGTCAACCTCGTGAAAGTAACAAGAAAAGGTTACCGACATCTGAGAGCGCAGTGAAAGTAGACACCCTATATTTGTGTAACATAGAATTGACTGATTGTGTAGGAGGAGACTTCTGGACGGGAGGTCTGAACCCGGGCCTGCTGTGGATCTGGTCGCACTCGGCGCGGCCGGTGGCACACAACGCTAGCACGCACAGCATCGCGGGCGACGGGCGCTGCCTCGCGTGGGTCAGTGACCCCGCGCGTAACGACTTGCTGTACCGCGGACAGGACTGCGCGCTCAAACATCGCTACATCTGCGAGAAGGAGGAGGACAACACCAAGCTCAGCAACGAGATCGAGAGAGTCGCCAGGAAGATCAGGGAAGGAAGGAAGCCAAAGATTTTATGGACTGACGACGAGCCGTGAAACGAGCTCATTTTATAGAATAGTATATTTTGTGTCTATTTACCTTGTATTTCTAGGATTTAATATTTATTGTACTCTTAATCTTACCCTTTACGCGAATATTTTCGCCATTTTGACTATCGATGTTGAAGTAATCAAAATTTGGCGCGAGCCAACATTTGTGAACGAATTTAAGTGTTTGGATAAAATAAATAAATGAGTAAACAAATGAACGTTTTACACTATCTTATATTCCTATAATATTTACAAAGTTTTAAGAAATCACAACAAAAAACTTATTAATAAATAAATAAATATTTATTAATGACTGCTAAGGACCTCGTAATGCAAAAAAGCTTACATTTCAAATATTTGAATATGTAGTTAATATTTGAAGCCACATCTGGCAAACAATTTGGTCCTTGATTGTACCAACTTTGTGCAACACGTCGGCACTGGATGACTGACCGCAGCTAAGTGATTACTTATTTACAGATAACTTTGAATACCAGCGACAAAATGAGGCGCAACACGTCACTTTGTCGCTGCAGTACTTCTGAATATTTCAAGAGACTGATACAACAATACAGCAAGTATATAAATGTAGATACCACAAGTATACAATTTAAATTAATATTGAATATGTAGACGGTACATAGAAGGACACTTCGTAGTTTGGCGCATGGCGTGGCGTGCGATACTCAACCTTACTGTCAATATTATAAGGTCCACTCCATGTAGGCACGGGAAACCTTCAGTGATTATCAAAATGTAAATTATTTACAAGTTATTGATTCCGTAAAGTTAACAGCAAATGCCCTTTTGTACTTGTAAGTGTTAATAGTTAGTACGAAAACATTCCAATTTTTAACAAAGTTAAGTTATTAAGCATTTCGATGATTGTTTACGATTGTAATTATTTTCTATAACAAGTTATCTAGCGTGACAAAACTGATATTTTAAACAATATTCAAATTATTATAGAGATCAAAGTATTAGAAAAACAATGGTCGCTCCCAACTTATCAGAAGGCAAATATAATCCTTACATAATTTCTCGTAAAAAACATAGTGTCGCGATTGGCTTGGAGCACCCTCGCTTGTCTCCACGCGCGTAAAGTGCTACACTTTGTCGGAAGAAACTTTAAAGTTGTGGTTTCAAGTTATACTCACTTTACGCCTTAGAATGATGTGTAGCCTCTTTCTGACAAAACTCACGATATAAAATAGCGACAATCGAATTACAAAGTAATCATACACTATATACAGTTCGGTGGAAAACGATATTTCAAGAGTTGATCTGAACAAGATATTATTTCAGTATAATATCACATTTACAAGTAGTTTGTTGAAGACAAAGAATTACCAGAAGTATACATGGCATAACGTAAATAAATAGAACATGTCCAGTTATTCGTGACAGTTTCCGACAATAGAGACTAAACGTTACCGAAAATAGGAACGATTACTCGATCTTAGAACGTCACACGTGGCACATCGCACAAGTATCTACACACGTCGTACAGTGCCTTTTCAATGAATCGAGGAAACTTCATAGGTCGTATGGGATTTGGCATCTAAAAGCTATATAACAAAAATAAAAATATTTGTAAGTAAATATGCGCGACACAGTTGTGGAAATATCCAATTACTTTTAAAAAAAGGCCCTGTATACGGTAAACAGTCCTGTACAACATAATAATGTCCATCCATTTAATCGCTGGGTCCTCGGGACGTCCACAGTCGTGGCGGGTGAGTAGTGAGCGTCCGGCTAGTTGAAGTGGAACTTGAACTGGAAGGGCGAGCCGTGCTGGAAGTGGTGGAAGGGGTTGTTGAAGGGTCCGGCCGCGCCGCCGCGCTGCGCCTCGGGGTCCAGCGGGTCCGCGCCCGCGTCGAACTGCGCGCGCTTCTCCGGGTCCGTCAACACCTGAGGGCGATACCACTTTCTTTAACGACGGTAAGTCATTGTTTCTTCTCGAATTTTAATGATAGGCGTATTAATCGATTTTAAGCTCACTAAAATTAAAAAACAGTATAATTACATTTTTATAAATCGCTTTAATGCTGAGGTAGTTAAAAAAAAAAGGAAAAAAAAAATAGTTTTTATATCGAGATATGAGCCTCAGATCTCAAGCCTCACAGGTCTGACAGATTTTCAGGCTAGAGTTTGAAAAATACTTAAACTTCGAAGGCTTAAATCAGAAATCAGGAGTTTGATTTTCATATTGATTAATTAATCACCACTTATTTAAATTGTGTAGCAAATTGTTTAAAATCATAAAGTGTATATGTGAAGTAGTGCTGTGTAGTGTACCTCCTTGGCGGCGGCGATGTCGATGAACTTCTTCTCGGCGAGCTTCTTGTCGTCGCCCTGGAAGTTGTCGGGATGCCACTTCTGCGCCGCCTTGCGGTACGCCTTGATCACCTCCTGCTTGGTCGCCGACCTGCCACCATGCCACGCTCATTAGATTAAACTAATCACGATCTTTTTTAGAGGTTCAGAAATGTGAAGTTATAAAAGGTGTAAGGGATAGCCCTCCGCAAACTTTAAGGGCTCGCTCAGTAGACGAAACTGAATAACCTTTCACAAGATTTTTTTCAGGAAACGAAAAAAAAAAATTAGCCTCACCATATAAAATGATATACTTGATTCGACAATTTGTATGGCGAAGCCGTTTTTTTTTTCGTTTGCTGAAAAAAAAAAATATTTATAAAGGGAAAAATTCATTCCAGTCTATAAGGGGATGAAATAGGTATCCGAACTTACTTTCATAACTTTTGCTTGTTAGTACTGGCTTACATAATGTGTCGTTTTAATTGTTTATTATTAGATTTAGCATAGCTTTATTGTACGTGGTATATACTTTTTATGTTGTTAGGTTGTGAAGGTTTCATAGGTAGTTGTTTTACACAAAATACAGGTATTTAGTTGTAATCGGTTAGATTGGAAATTGACCGTAAGCAAATTGAAAAACGCGATCTTAACAAATGTCTACACCCTATAAGAAACCTACCTGCCAAATTTTAAGTTTGTAGATGTTATAAATATCGTGATTAATCTGTGAGAAGTATTTCGCTTTTTTACTCCTACTAAAAAGGACACTCAAATTAAATTCACCTCAAATAACTAACTGCAGGATATATGTATTACTTTAACGAAAAAACTACCACATATCTAAAAGCATTAAAATAGAAAAATTTACAAAATGCACCATGAACAAGCTCACCTCTTAACTCCTAATATCTTATAGTAGTCCCGCTGCTCCGACTGTTTCTGCAGCTTCTGCGCGCGACTCAGTCCGTCCTTCGCTCGCTGCAGGCCTTCTTCTAAGTCTAACGCCTCTTTGAACGACTGGATGGCTGTAGGAGAGGAACACAATGAATACTTATTACAATATCTTACATGCAATGAGGAAATAAAAACAACAACTGATACTGATAGAAAGCTGCTTTATTCCTGAGTGACACAGGCTATATTTTTTGTACGCAGGCGAAGCTCACGTACAGGCAAATCTCTAACAGCACGACCTACTATTTACTTCTTGCATTATTTACTTTTATACTTGCAATTATAAAAGTAAATAATAACTATGTAATGAATGAATAACACACCAATCGCCTTGTACGCGGCCGTCCTCTAATAATGTGGAGGTCAGCCTCCTCGTCACTAGCTAAAGTACAACGCTCACCATCGTCGAACATGTCCAGGCCCAGCAGCGCGTCTCCGCGGTCGCACAGCACTCGCGCGTCTCTCTGTAGCTCGAGCGCACTGCCGCACGCCGCCAACGCTTCTGTGTGCTGCTCGTCCTGTGTAAACAACATTTGTATACTATAACAATGCTCCTCCAGACTTAAGGTGATTGCTACGGGTTGTTCGTGGCCATTTTCCCGTTAGATGGCGCTGAAGTCAACATTTTCAGTTTTATTTAGTTTTGAGCGTAATTGGAACAATATTATGTCACAGAAATAGTAGTGCACCAATCGGACATTCCACTTCACCGAAATTCGTCAAATTAAAGCCTCAAAACCCATTGGATTCGTCAAATTTCTAAATGTTATTATCCAACTCTGCTTATAGTATCGTTTACACACACATAGACATGAGCGACTACTTTAAAATCAAAAGCATTCAGCAAAATTAACCACTAGATGGCGTAAATTTAAGTTATTAGGCTGGACTCTAGTAGAAATTAAAATTGTCTGGGGGGTAAGTTTATTCTAACGCCACCCGTTACAATTATATTATGAAATAAAAGGAATTATGATTATATAATAAAAGGTGGTATTTCTGGTGTTAACTATTTAATTGATTTATTATTTTAGGAATCAAATGAATGTCAAGAATGCAATATAAGATAGTTTTATTATATTATGTACCTTATACATTATTTAAATAAAAAAAGCATATGTACTAACTAACAATAATTACAAGATACTTATAGTGACAATTATGTCTTGCTTGATACACAACTGTTTACTAAAAAACAATCTTTTTCAAAATATTTAGTCCCAGTATATTTATTAGTACTAGTACTAGTATATTTATTTACAACAATTCCACACCAATACAAGACAAGCGCAAGAAATTATAAATCATAACAAGACAACAAATTTAAAACACAAATTAGAATGAGAGATTGCAACCAGGAAGGTAGAAAATATTTGATAGTATCTGAGCATCCATAATCACATATAACTAACAAATGGTTATACATATCTGTATTGTTATGATTGTAAAGGAAATAAAAAAAGCAAGAGTTCTTTTTTGGTTTTTCATAAACCTGAAAAAAGGGTCAATGTATTCATCACATTACGAACATTATGTTCATCACAATGAGCACACCATTTCAGGTTTCTGGTAACCAAATATGATTGCAAACATTGATAATGTAGATTCTAAACAAACTACTATAAAAGTACAATTGAAACAAAAATCATTTGATGTGTTGTTTTCACTTTTCCTTTTCTTTCTTTTCTGATGTTCTTGATTTTCTTGTCCAGAAACCACCGCTACACAGCTGCTGCGAAAGAAAATAACTATATTTAGTGTGTAACTTTTGATGTGGATGTTGAAAAACAATTTCCTACAAGAAAAAATGGAAAATATGAAGTAAATCTTCTTAGTCGTACACTCTTGACAGAGTGACCGTGGTCATGTCTCAGTCGAGTCCCGCACCACCGCCTGTCTCGCGATCTCTGTGTTTGGCGGCTTTGGAGCCTTCATTTACGCTGTAGTGTGTCATGAAGTAAATAGAAAAGTAATAATTTAGTGTACCTTTCATATCCATACATTTCGCATTTTTTTTGGAAATGTGTTCCTGGGCTCTGGTGTGGTCTGCTTTTTCCATGCAGTCTCATGCCATTTGTGTCCAGTAGCAAGCGATAGCCCTGAAAACAAAATATAATTTTACCAGAAAATAAAAAATATGTAGAAATTATATGTTATGTACAATATAAATATAAAGAAACAGTTCTGATACATTTATTTTTGGTTCCAATCTACTAGAAAATTAAATGTTTGTACTGTTTACCTGCCACATGAACACGTCGCTGATATGATCCCCCTTTACCTAAACTAATTTGTTTTCCGCAGGTGAATTTATTTATTATGCTCAAAGTTTTCTGCCACATTTGTTGTCTCATTCGACAAACGACCTGCCTTCAATACAATTTTTCATTGGCAGCATAAATCAGAGCCCACACTGGAGCATTTTTAGATCTTCTACGAGGTTTTCTTCCTCCTTTTCACTTCCATTGACATTGCAGTAGTAGTCCTTGCAGTTTCCATGTACATGAAGTGGGCCATTTCTCAAATCTGCAGCCATAACAGTTATCACTGCTATACATTATGATTTTCTATGCCACTAAGGTAAGTTTCATTACTTTTGGTTTCAAAATCTTTCTCCCACAAAGTGGAAGCCTAGTGTTGGCCAAAATCTGAAAGTGTACAATTATAAATATAGAATATGATTCCATAATTTTGTGTTCACAAACATGTAAATTCACATACACAAGACATACAAAAATTTGTTCCTTGGGGGTTTGAACCTGCGATATGCAGCGCAGCAGTCAATAGCTCAACCACTCAAATTCAACATTGCATAATTGTTGGTTATACCTACATTGTTTTGACAATAAATACAATTTGTGTTTAGTAATAATTTATCTTACCATGCCAGATGATGAATCAAAGTTATTCCCGTATGATCTCTTCAACCATCCTCCATCCACATATACAGTAATAAATGGAACACCGTCTGAAGACACATGACCTTTTTAATTATTCTTTCTTGTTCACCAGCTTAATTTCCTCTGTCAAATGTTCTAACCAAACATTGCCTAACTTTTTTTCAACACACTGAAATTTATTAGGTGACATTGTTGGAATATCCATCAGACTTGTTATATGAGCAAATGCAGTATTTACTTTGTCTTTGCTCTCTGTGCAGTGTTCCCACGATTTTCCACACATACTGCACTTCGAAATCCATCACGTCTTTCACTGACAAATTCAATTTGTGAAGATTCACAGATATTTCGGTGTCTTTCCATATGGAAGGCCCACTCAATAACATGTCTAAGGTCCATGTAGTCGTTTCTATGCACTTTTCGATTGTTTAGACGATTTACGGACGCCTGAATATCGGTTTGATACGCTAGTTTTTCGTAGCCAACACACACACATAGCTTCTAGACGTAAACCGAATCTGAAATACACAAAATCAAATGATATACAAGACAATAGTTACTTTTATAAACTCGGAATTCGAATAAAATTGAATGTAATCATAAAACAACCAGATCAAATCGCTTCGAAATGCAGTTGCAGTTGAATGCAATGCAAGTCCATATATTCATAGATATAGATAATACAGAATATTACAAACTGAGACGTTCCAAATTACGGTCGAGATTACATTAGCATTTTTAGAAAAATATAGCTGTAAGATTTTACTTACCTAAATAATTTTGATATCATATTGATTGACAATCAAAAAAATAATATCTAGTCAACAAATCCCTGACGATTATTCTGCAGGGATTAATCTAAATATAAGAGAATTTCATAAATAATAAATCATTATTACATAATTATACATTCTGATGTAAAAGTAACGGAATGTACGCAACCATTCAAAAGAAACGAGATTGCAGTAAACTAATGTTTGTTTGTTCGTCTAATATTAATTGTCCATCGATAACTATTTGTATTACTAATGTGAAAAAGTAATATGACAGGAAATACAATATATATATATATGTATAGCGACTTAAAAATTTTGTTTACAAATGATACATAATAATATTATTATTTAGTAAATAAAATTTTGTTTACTTGATATTATTATAACTGAACAATATCAATCGGTAATTTCTATCTATTATGAGAAGATTTTAGTTTGTAATAGCCAGCTAAACTCACGGGCCATCTTGCTAACACCACCGAAAGACTACTTTTATTTTGAAATAAAATTGCTAAGCAATCTATACTACAATACCTTGCAATTATTATATTAAATTGTAATGAAATACATACAAGAAAATAATATTATTTCAAATCAATGAAAATGCATACAATTTAAAATATACAAGCAATTCCGCGCGTAAAACCTATCACTGCATTAGCTAGCCTAGTTTCAAAAATCATGTCAATCGAATGATCAAATTGAAATAAGTCTGGCAACGCGTTTTCTTAGAAATTCCGACGTAACATCTAAGGTCAAAGGGTCACGTTGAGAAGATCGGCAACGTCGCGCGTCGCGTTTTACGTATGTTGAATATAACACGTTGCCAGGAACAATAATCATAACTAATGCTAAAAAATTTTTGATAACAATAATGTTTTATGTTTTCGTCTAGGATAGTTAGTTTTACGTTTTTATAATGTTTTTTTTTTAATGAAATCCATTATTATAAATTTAGTAATGATTTTTGAAATTTATATTATCGGTTGCACGCCATCTAGCGTTAAATATTATAACCTATCGCAGTCATGGCCGTTTGTTTGGTTGTCACATCGCACTCACACTAGTAAACACAATGTCAAATTTTGCCCGGTTTTCATGACTGTTTTTCTCAATATATAACGCAAATTATTTACCAAAAAAGTCGAACGCGCCACCGTTATAATGTAGAAAAGTGATAAAGTGATTCGTTTTGAGAAAAAAGTGTCTATGTACGGAGTATCGTCAAACGATTAAATGTATGAACAGGCCAGCGGAACAATCACCTTAATGCTATAGTGGCCAATCTTAGCATGAGGCCATAAGTCTCATAGACCGATAGGGGCGGCAATCCAGTCTACACCGCCCAGTAATGCTGATGCGGATACTGACCTTGGTGAGGCAGCTACAGAGCCACTTGCGCGCCTCGAACACGACGAGCGTGACGTCATCCTCTATCTTCAGCACCTTGTTGGCGGCCGCCACGCAGCCGCCGTAGTCCCGCGCCTCGCTCAGCTCCTCGCACTCCAGCAGCAGCTTGTCCACCTTCTTCACCTTCTTGTAGAACGGGAAGCACTTCTTATGTTCCGGGTCCAGTCGCAGACACTCTCGTATTTCCTGTAAAGTTAATTTTGAGTTTATTGTATTGTTTTATGGCCACTTTTTACCAAACATTCTGAATGTTGTATGTCGCGATCGTTATGACATGTCAGTTCAAGTAGATTGCCCTCTCTTAGAGATGAGGCCCGAATCTTAGCAGTAGATAAAGGATATTTCTACTGGCTGTGGTGAAGTCCGAACGAAAACAAAAACAGTTTTAAGGTAAGGCAATAATTAAATTGTCTGAACATGGTTAAAATGTGAGATACGAGTAGTGTGCATGTTGTACCTTGAGCGCGTCGCTGACGTGTCCCAGGCGGTAGAGCAGCGTGGCGAGGCGGTAGTAGCCGTCCGTGGAGTCCTGCTGCAGACGGTTCACGGAGCGGATGTCCGACACCGCCGAGAACAGGTCGTTCTGGAACCAATCGTATTGGTCAATACTTGAGCAACAACTGTTGGGGGTGATCTGAAGCACTGCTAGTCCATTTAATTTTAAAGATTAATATTGAACACTTTTATAACAAATACAAGCTTGTTACAACAATTTTCATATTTATTGAATTGGATTTACCTTAGTAGTATTTTCATGACGACAAAAGATAGCCCTGATTAGTCAGCGAAAAGTTTTACCACCTTGTGTTCATATTGTATTGTTGCAAGATTGTGCTAAGGCTAAGTGCTTGTTTACACGAACTAAATTCAAACATATGACGTTATGTGGAGAAGCGTTTTCACATGTGGTGAACGCGACGCGACGCTCAACGCGTCGTGGAGGTTGTCATTGAGCTCGCTTGTGTATCAAGGTACATGAGCTACGAAGATAACCGTAGTTAGACTTGATCAGCTGCTATATTTACTTAAGATACCAGGGCGACACGTCGAGGAGGCGCGTGGCGAGCTCGACGCAGGCGCGTACGTACTACTGTGTCAGTACATACCAGCGCTATGTAGCACTCGGCGCGGAGCTGGCGCAGCTGCGCGGACCAGGGCGACACGTCGAGGAGGCGCGTGGCGAGCTCGACGCAGGCGCGTACGTACTACTGTGTCAGTACATACCAGCGCTATGTAGCACTCGGCGCGGAGCTGGCGCAGCTGCGCGGACCAGGGCGACACGTCGAGGAGGCGCGTGGCGAGCTCGACGCAGGCGCGTACGTACTACTGTGTCAGTACATACCAGCGCTATGTAGCACTCGGCGCGGAGCTGGCGCAGCTGCGCGGACCAGGGCGACACGTCGAGGAGGCGCGTGGCGAGCTCGACGCAGGCGCGTACGTACTACTGTGTCAGTACATACCAGCGCTATGTAGCACTCGGCGCGGAGCTGGCGCAGCTGCGCGGACCAGGGCGACACGTCGAGGAGGCGCGTGGCGAGCTCGACGCAGGCGCGGTAGTCTCCGCCGCGGTAGTACGCCTCCACCAGCCGCATGTCGTCGATGTACTCGTCGATCTTGTGGTAATGGCTGAGCGCTTCCTCATTGTATGGTTCCGCGTATGTCTGGGAACAAGAAAACCTGTTATTTAATGATATTGACAGAGATTGCTCCAACGAAAAGTTGAGATTCAAGGGGTTCACAGCTACAGTGTTGTAATGACCCCATTTGCCTCTTTATGGTTAAAGGTTATTGAGCGAAGTAATCTCTTATTATGCCTTTCTTCTTGTAATATGTTCCGATTTCTGGTAATTGGAATTTTAATGGCAGTAGTATGCTATGGGGCTATGGGTAAGAGTCTGTTTACTAAATTCAATTTCCTTATTATCTGCACATAATGCCATTGTTATTTATCAGGCGTCCATCACCCGATGAAGCGATATCACGCGTTACTTCTGTGGCGAGTGATACTTATGATGTGTCATTATTATGACGTAATACACTAATACAATAGTTAAACATTTATGTATTTAATGTAACTGCTTTTGATTATGAAACAAGAGGCAATGATTGTCGCAATTTATCTACAATTTTAACAAACGAAAAGGCATGAATAATTTACTTGTAATATAATTGTGCAGTACCTATGTAACTTGAAAACAACTGTTGTAAGTTCTCGTACTATTTCAATAAACCTGTATTTTTTTATTAAGTGCAACGTGATACTGTAATTATGATATAAGTAATCGAAATAGGGTAAAAATTGTCGATGTAATAGTTAGTATCGTAGCGAGCGACACCTGAAGCGTGAAGTAGGTGACAGTGCAACAAGAGCAACAAAGACAAGAGTCAAGGTCGCACGTGCGTGCAGCCGATCAGCTGAACAAATAATGTAGTTCACGAACACGAGCAACAGTCAAGCGCGTCGACAACAATACTGATAATTATTTAAGAATCTCGACTTAGCGCATGAGGTTGTCAACGTGTGGAATGTGGACTCGGCTGCCATTACGCCAATTGTGGTTACCGCCAATGACGTGATGTTGATGGGCAACAAGTTGAAGCTGTTGTTGCATTATAGGATCAAGGGCCTCATACAGAAGGCAGTACTCCTTGATAAGTCTCATGTATCGAAATTTTTGCCTCAGGAGCCCTCATTAGTAGCTTGGACTTTGCTTCTGACAGCGGCGGACTAAAATTTTTAAAATTCATGTTTTAAAAAACGTTAAATTTAAAAATGGCCTTTGCCCAGCAGTGGGACAATATGAGGTAACTATAATAATATAATAATATTTATGTGTTTATTGATTAAAGGTAATAATATTTCTAGCTCAAAACACATACCTTAGTGTCACCGAATTTCTTAACAATACAATTGTTCGACTGGCATGCTACACGGTTACATTAATATATTTGTTGACATTATTTTACTATTTTAATATCGTTTTAGTGTTTGATATTCCATTTATTTTTTATTGCTTTTTTCTATTTCGATACCTAATTTAATTTTTTGAATTAAAAAAAAAAATTGACATCCATTTAATTTTTTACCATTCTATTTAAGTTTTTTGTAAACCTATTCAATTTTTTGACAGAATATTTAATTTTTGTGACATTGTATATTTAACTAGCTGTGCCCCGCGGTTTCACCCGCGTTTTTCTCGTTTCCTTGGAAATACCGAGATAAAATATTGCCTCCCTCAATAAATGGACTATTTAATATTTAAACAGTTTTCATATCAGATCAGTATTTCCCAAAATTACCGCGTTCATAAATGTATTTATTATACTCTTCAAAGATCTTATACTTACAATCATCAACAAATATATTTCGAAAAATATTATTACAGGATTTTATGTTGATAAAAAACTCCATGGCCCATAACTCATTAATAGGTCCAACTCTTAACATCTTACACACGTGATAACTTTTAAACGAAATATCCGATTGAGATGAAACAAAATGTATTTTACTTCTACATAAATACTCTTGATAACATAATGCTTAATTTTGATAAAGATTAATATTACGATACATATTTAACGTAGTTTTTTTTTCTTCAGACGATTTAATAATTATTTTGAACACAAAATCGGTTATTGTGATTAAACCATGATAGCTAGATATATGTTCTCGCGGACTTTTTTGTAGGTCTTAATGGGATCTACAAACCCGTAGTACATCATTTTGTTCTATTGTCAATAGTTTTTGCAGCGCACGCAAAAATTGGTTTTCGATTTTACGCCTTGTGTTACAAAATAGCAATTTTATTACGGATCCCTAATTTTGAAAAAAATAAAATATAGCCTATAGCCTTCCTCGATAAATGGACTACCCAACACTGAAAGAATCATTCAAATCGGATCAGTAGTTCCAGAGATTAGCGCGTTCAAACAAACAAACAAACAAACAAACAAACAAACAAACAAACAAACAAACAAACAAACAAACTCTGCAGCTTTATAATATTAGTATAGATTTATTGACATACCTACTTAGTATAAAATTTTTTGACATTGTATTTTTTTTCATAAAGTAATTAATTATTTGACATTACGCTTAATTTTTGACACTGTATTTGAGTCTATGACATTGTATTTAATTTTTGACATTCTGTTTTGATTTCTAATTTTTGAAATTACTATTTAATTGTTTGACATTATATAATAATTTTAAATTTTTGTTAATATGCATGCTGAAATTCTCTAAGTTTGTACGCCAACATTTGGCAAAACATAGCGCACTATTTATTTATACCATCCTCTGTAATACCTGTTTACAAAACAAATAAAAAAAAAAAAATATGACAGCTTAGAGCTTATAGTTTGCAGTTTTTTACTTTATACCTATTTATATGGTATATGGTGTTGCAACACCATAACTTTTGGACAAGATCTATATAGCATGAACTGAGACTAAATCTAGTGATAAGAACATAAGTTCCATGCAAAATTGAGTTAAACATCAAGTAATTTCTCTTATGTGGGTATTACGAAACGCGAGTCTAAACGGTTTTACAACATGAATAATTGAGTAACAACATACATTCGCCACACTGGTGGTGTGACCACGTAATGTTGCAACTTATTACAAAATAATTGTTTAACAGTTTTAACTCAGGTTGTAGCTGATTGATAAAACATTACCTTTTTGTCATGAACTCAGTCAGGCGAGAGTTACGACTATTTGAAATTATTTAATGTCACGGTCAAACAAAATTCTGATTGAATAATTATCTATATATATATAATATATATCAGTATGCTGCTCTTGTCTAGATTAATTGTAATAACTTTGAAATACTCTGATGCTAGAAAACCTTTGTTTTGATAGAGTTTTCACTACTATGTTATGAAAAGAATCACTGATGTTATAAAATTTTGCAACAATTTAACTATAATAACAGTATAATTATGACGACATACAGTAAAGAACGTTATCTTATCACTGTTTAATGTTATAATGTCCATCCACAGCAATTTAAATATAAATGATACCTAAATTTTTTTTTAAACATAGTTTGTAAAAAATGTGTGAAAATAGAAGTAGGTCCTTAAGTCACTTTTGTGATGGGGAATCGTCTGATGACTTTTTCTGCACTAGGGTGTAGCAGGAGGATGTGTTATACTTTTACTGACTAAATCCACACCTGTGTCCTTCAATTGCCCTTTGCCTTCTAGGACTGCAGGTTTACTTTTCAGAAATTCTTTGTTGCCTTAGCAGGCATCGGCCATATGTGTTCATACCAAGTGTGCCTAGAGCTTGACATAAGTCTACAGATTTACGTATAAAAAAGTTTGAAAAGATAACTCCAAGAGATAACAATTTCCCCTTTATGATCAACAACAGATAAGATACTCACCACTTGTAGGTAGTCTTCTTTGGCGTCAACGTATTGTGCTAGTTTCAGGTATACATTGGCACGGTGTAAACGTGCTGCGGTGAAATCAGACTTAATCTCCAATACCTGAAAATTGTATACACATTACTCATAGTCTGCATTTGGCAATATACAGGAAAAACAGAAAAAAATAATAGAGATATAATGAGTATCCACCTATTAAAAATTATCCTAATCCAAAGTTTGACGATAATGTTAACAGAGTAAAATTAATTTAATTAAAATATTAGTTCAATTTTTACACTAAATAAATGAATAGCAGTACAGTTGGACTAACAGTTATTAGTCCATGGCGCTACATTATTTTATTTATTGGCTTTATTTGCATTACTGTCAATGAAACAATGCTGATAATTTGAATAATATGGTCACACACCAGATGACAAGTATCCTACCTTAGTGAAGTCTTGCAGAGCAAACTTGGCTTTCCCAAGTGCGTAGTATACTGTGCCACGTTTGAAGTATGTGAGGTAGTTATGTGGGTCTCCCTCTGAGGACAATTGAGCATGTAAATAACAAACATTATTAATTGATATCAGAAGCTTTGCCAAAATGTCAGTTATAAGAGTAGATGGCGAACAGGTGTCAAAGCTTGATGTTCACTATTTGTTTCACACAAATTGATTCAAATATACTGGATACTATTGCTACTGTAATCTTTATTAACCTTTTAACCGCTTGCACTTTTAGCGGTAGGGACACGTTTCCGTATCCCTACCGCTCAATTTTAGGACGAAAATGGAACGAAAAATTCATGCATGATCTCTGTCGCAGAAATACGACACGAGCGGTAGGGACACGGAAACGTGTGTCGCATATATGCGACACAAGCAGTTAATGCCTGGCTTTATTTTAACAGAGTACATTTGAAGTACTTTTTACTTAAATTTTATCTGATTAGATACCTTCAAAATGTCTTTGATAAGCAGACAGAATAAATAGTTTATTGTTGTATTTTAATTTTTAAGCGATACCTGCAGTGATTTACCAAAAATAACAAGGAATTATAGATCCTGAAAATCCGTCCTTAGCACTGACCACATCAGTACTCTCACTAATAACAACCTTGGCGTAAATGTAGGCGTCACGGTGCAAGTACAGGGTCAGCACTTACCCACGGCTGCATGGTAGTGTGTCAGAGCGTCGGAGAGCTGCCCCCGGGCCAGGAAGTCGCGCCCCAGCTCCAAGTGCTTGTTCACCTCCGCCGGCGTCGCGCACTCTGAAACTACACCCCAACCACTCAAAATACATACTACCACACAAAAATCATCAAGAAAACCCATTAATGTGCAGGTTATTCGTAAAAAAAATATACACACATTCTAACATTACTTCTAGCACTAATAAGACAAGGCATGGCGTGACTTTGTTCCAGTTGATATTCACTAAGTAGTCCATTATTAATCTATTATTTAATTACAGCAGTCTTTATAGCTAATTCACAACAATTCAATTTCAATACAAAATAATTATTTGACAGAGCCACAATCCATCTTTCGTTCGTCTCTTTTCGTGGTTTTTTCTGATTGGTCCAAATCAGACAAGTTTACCCTTAGTTCCGAATTACGTCAAAATCGATTAAATCGCGAATCCGACCAAATTTAACAGTTACAAAATATAAAGACTATTGAGTACTCTATGTAACATTGCGCGTTAGTTGGATTCGCGATTAAATCGCTTTTGACTTAATTCGGAACGCGGGGTTAGAGACCGAGGAGGTGAGGTGTCGCCATTACTACTTAGGTTATTTCGCCTCAAATGTTTAAAAAAGTAATTATAATTTTATTTTATGATATTTGATATACCATAAAATAAAAATATCTTAATTATTTTTTACTACTTCTTCTTTGGCTGGTTTCCGAACGAAAAAATCGTGTTGCCATGATTGTAAAAAAAATACTAAACGGTAAGACAACAATTTAAGTAATTCTAAAATAATTACTAAATTCAAAGTAGTCAAAACAAATGGTGTAGTTTTTTTAGTAGCAAACAAGCATACGCATCCATATAATATAATTTAAAGAAAAATTACAAAAACTAAAAATGTATTCTACTAGAATGTCAACTTTCTCGTCCGGATTTTGAAGTAGTCCCTGGCAACCCCATCGACCCTTCTTTCATTTCCATTGGAAAATAACAAACGGTTAGTGTGCTAAAATTTGTTAAAAATTTCTAAATATTTACGGTAGGGTCGAAAAATAAGTGATAAACTAATTAGTATTATGATGGATGTTTCTTCCAGAGTGTTTAAAAATGTTAGATTTATTTTAATCACGAAGATAAATCTAGATTTGTGTCGGTTGTCAACATAACCTATCTTGTCAATTTCGTGGTTGTTCATATTTTCGGTGTTTTGGTGTTTTAGGAATGGCTGACGCAGCGCCATCGACAGCGCCCAAGGCGAAAGCGCCTAAGACTAAGGCGCCCAAAGAGAAGGCTCCTAAGGCTGCCCCTGCGGCACCTGCTGAGCCCCCGAAGGCGGTGCGTAAAGTGTCGTCGAAGCCCCGCCACGGCAGACTGTACGCTAAGGCCGTGTTCACAGGATACAAGCGCGGTCTGCGCAACCAGCACGAGAACACAGCCCTCTTGAAGGTGAGTTGAATCATTACTCTTTGTCAGTCTGAAAATCTCCATGAGGTACCTAGTACTAGCATGGTCTAGTGAATTAGAAAACTGTCTAAAATTTCAATCCACTTACAGCTAAACATACACCTTTAATTGGACGTAATTACACGAAAAGGATCCAATCCACAACATGGTCAAAAATGAGTTAAATTTACCAAACTGATGCTAAATATCAAAACTATCGGCCAGTAAAAAAGATCCAAGTAAAAACATCTGTTTAACACATTTTATCAAACCCAGAACCAACCCATATGTATGGCACGTAAAAAATAAAAATCACCTTGAACGATCCAACCCTCATGGTTCATGACCAGTATTACCAACCGATTATGTAAAACGAACCAAGGAGTCTGATCGGATTATTTTTGCGTAATTACAATTCGTTCATCACCGAAACCTTAATAAAAACACTAAAACGATCCAGTATGCCTGGAACTTTTTTCTGAATACACTTACATCTAAATAAAACATTTTATTGTGGCCTAACGGCAAAGAAATCCCTCAAGCTAAGGTTGATGATTTGATATCAATGTTAGATCTTATTCCAAGAGATTGTCATGATTTTTACAAATCATTAATGGGGAATAAAACCATTGTTGAAGACATAGATGGCTATGAAGGAGAACTAGATTTTGTCCCCGAGGAGACTGAAGATTAAAAGGCTGATTCTTGTGGAGATAACTTTTAATCATCCTAATATTTAACGCCACAAGTGCCAAGCTAAAAAAACCTCTTTTTACATATTAAGAAATGTAAGAAGACCTGTTCTTTTATGAATATAGATATAAGAAGTTTTATTTTTGACTGTGTTAATTTTTAGAGTATTATTTTATTTTGTTCAAGTATTGTAACATTTAAGGATATGGAGCAGTCAATATCTTTATGTTAACAGATCTCCTCTCTATATTGATATTGACGACATCTTTATTTTTGTAACCTAAAGAAAATGAAAGACTGAAAGCTGATTAAGGTGAAGTAATGATAATTGAAATATAAAACAATATTTGAGAAGTTGTTTAGTTGGTTTTGAGATTTTGTTTTGTTGATTTTGAGATGTTTATGTTGCCATATTTAAGATAAAGGTTTAATTAAAATTATTAAAACAATATAAATGTTTTTTATTTCATTGGAATAGGTTTTTCATTCACAATTTATTACTTGAGGCGTTTTAACGAAATTAAGACTAGAGCCTGCGCTATGGAAAATGTAATTTAACGAAAAGGATCCAACCATATCAATTCACATATAACTCGGAAAATACAATACTACGCTTGATTATAATTATTAATAATAAAAAAGTTTTATTATTCCACACACAACATCATGCTTTCAATTATTTTTTAAACGAAAGCCAAAGAAGAAATATCTTCCAAACTTCAAACGTCAATATCTCCAAAAATATAAGGCAAGTTTTGAGAGGTTGTTAAGTTGTTTTTGAGATTTTGTTTTGTTGATTTTGAAATGTTTGTGTTGCCTTGTTTAAGGTTAAGGTTTAATCAAAATAATTAAAACAAAATAAATGTATTTTATTTCATAGAATAGGTTTTTATACACAATTTATTACTTGGGGCATTTTAACAGAATTGAGACTAGAGCAAGCGCTGTGGAAACTGTAATTTAACGAAAAGGATCCAGCCGTATAAATTTACCTATAACTTGCAAAATATAATACTAAGCTTGACAAATAAAAAAAAAAATTAACAATAAAAAACTGTTATTATTCCACTTAGTACATCATACTTTCAATTAATTTTAAAATGAATACCAATGAAGAAATATCTTCCAAACTTCAAACGTCAATATCTCCAAAGTGACTTTGTGTGGATTGGATCCTTTTTGTGTAACTACGTCCAATTGATGGTGAAAATATCCTCCTGATTACTAATAGCTAATGATTTATGAGAATTCTTGCTTCGTTTGTTTATAATCTTGTTGAGGATAAATTATAATGATAGCATATTTATTTAATTTAATAACTTGGTAAGTCCTGATGACTCCACCTGTCTACCAATAGATATGTCCAATCAATTTTCGAATTTACTTATTTGCACAACTTAACATAAGATTATTGCATAGTAGGTATCAGAAACAGGCTCCGATCCACTGGTAATCATATGAAAAGAGGAATGTGCCTTTTCCAGTAGAATTTCTTTGTGCATCAAGAGTGAGGATTATCAGCTGTTCATTGAAATTGAACTTTAAACCTAATGAATTTCTCATGCAGGATATTTCTTGGAAATAAGCTGCTGAGTATTTTTGTGTGAAGTTTTTCTAAATGATGGTTTGACATTTGAAACCTGAACCACTGTGTGGAAGTAATTCCTACTGATTCTATTCTTCATACTCACAAGTACCTATGTTGTTGAAGTCTAAAGTATAATAATATTATCTATCTTTATTTTAGATCGAAGGTGCAAGGAGCCGTGATGACGCAGACTTCTACGCTGGCAAACGTTGCGTGTATGTATACCGTGCCAAGAAGAGGACTCCCATCGCTGGTGGTCCCCGTGGCAAGAAGACCAAGCTTCGTGCTATCTGGGGCAAGGTGACCAGGCCCCATGGCAACTCCGGTGGCGTACGTGCGCGCTTCCGCTCCAACCTGCCTGCGCAGGCCATGGGACACAGGATACGCGTGGTCAGTACTGTTTTACTAGATTTTTAATTACTCAGTTCAATATTTATACTTGAACATGTGGCATCTCTCATGACAAGCTGCTCTGTCTATTTATTATGTAAATTACTAGTATAGTATATATATAGTATAATACGAAATGTACAGAGAAGGGCAACAAAAATGGTCTGTGCCATTCGCAATCTATCTTACGAAGAGCGCCTTAAGGAACTTGACCTTATCACACTGGAACAACGTAGACAAAGGGGTAGACTTATTGAGACTTATAAAATACTCACAGAATACTATGATGTGCCCAGCCTTCAAAAAATCTTTACACACTGAATGCCAACAAACATTTACGAGGTCATTCCCTCAAGTTATGGGGAATTGCGTCCAAAAAAAAGCCTGTGAAGCAATTTCTACCAAACCGAGTTGTAACAGCATGGAACAGGCTCCCAGAAAGTGTTGTGAAAACTCCCACATTGGACTGCTTTAAAAATGGGTTAGAGAGACTAAACATCTCCACGCATCATCTAATAGCTGCTAGTGTGTCTTACTATATAATAATAATAATTTAGCTTTACACTGGAACTCTGACCAGATTTGGTCAGATTAGTCAAATTATGACATGTGAAATCTGCTAAGATATTTGCTTGTATTGTGACCAAACTAAAATAGAATGCTAAATAAGTAAACCAAGTTGTGTTCATTTCATATTGGTATAACATCATTATTATTGGAACATGCTCTAGGAAAGTGTTTTGAAAGCTCCCAACCGATTTTTAACTGTCCAACCGATTTTTAAGTTCAATGTGAACTTAAAAATCGGTTGGACAGTTTAAACATCTCCCAACTAAATATATGAAACATGAGCATTAGCTAGTGTGTCTTACTAATGATAATAATTAATTTTGTGTTTAATTATTTTTTATAGTTCTCCAGTGTTAATAATAGACTTAATTTGATGGCCTTTATTTCCCTTCTAAATGATGCTTAGACATTTGAAACCTGAACTAAATGTGGTCAAAACTTCACTGATAACATAACCCTAATGCAAATGTTCTCAAACATTAGTTACTGGTAACTAACCCGTGTATTATCTTTGTTTCAGATGTTGTATCCTTCCAGGATCTAAGAACCTTCCTGTTAAGTAATATAAGCATAAAATAAAAGCCCAAAAAAATTATAAAGTAGTTTTCTTGTTGAACATACCCTAGATCAGATACTTTCCTCAACAGAGTGCCAGGAGGCTTGTCTGAATTATATTTACAATGTTTTATTATATTTTGTGTGTACTTCTCACATATTTCATAATATTGTAAGGTTTAATTCTGTTTTATTTTTTATCTGACATAAACTAGTGCTTGACTGCGATCCCGCCTAATGGTAAGCAGTTGTGCAATCGTTGATGGTGAGGTGCACTATTTTATTAAGAGCCTATTCACTCAAGCCTTGAAGACATCCAAATCATAATAGGATGGGAAGACCGCAGCAGGCAAATTGTTCCAGTCCTTCAATATATGATTGTACGCGTTATAAACGACGAGGCGAAACGCTTAGTCCGGAATGTAGAGGTTTCAACAATGTAAGGGTGGACATTCGCCGTACGTTGGGTTGTCCGATGGTAGAAGAAATCTGTTACATATATTCAGAATCACTGTAGCTTAGAAATAAATATTAGAAACTGTTGTATTTTCGATTTCTACCTACATCTCTGTGGCCCTAGTGAAAAGGGGTATAAGTCCAAATTTTGTCGAAAATGAGTTAAGTACACCAAAATGATCAGAAAAAAATGCTATATCGTTTGGTGAATACGGATCTAAGCTATCTCTAAAAATAAGGAAGTTACTTTGTGTAAAAGGGTTCAACTGACACCAAAAAAACTACAAAAGTTGATTTCAAGTATATTTAAATCCTTTTAAACGGAAAACTAAAAATGATGTTTTTTTTTAAATCTAAATTAAAATAAAATCACCCACATTTTAATATGCTTGGTGTTTATCGATACAACAACACTTAGTCCTTAAAAATAGTTAGTAATGATATTACTAGACTTATACCCGTTTTCACCAAAATAAGGGAAAAAATGTTTCTTTGCATTAGGTGTTTTGGTCATTATAAAATAATTCCAAATGCGTATCCCTTTTCACATGCATGGATCAATATTTAACTTATGGGACAAGGGGTCTAACTTATTTTATACCCTCAAAGAATTCATTTTGTGGTTGGTATAAGTCATTATCTTATAAACTCTTAACTTTACATAAAAAGTAACCCAATAAAGAGCATACATAAATCGTTTACCCATAAAAAACATCACATGCGTTTCATTAAATAGCGGTTTAAATGTCACACGAAGTCAAACACGAATTTGACGCGCGCGGAGTGTTTTTTTGCGTCTCCTGTAAAGTTGTATTTTTGGACTTAGATTCTTTTTCACTAGGGCCACAGATCTTATAACAGCTATTTTTAGTACCTATACTTATTTATTATGTACAAACTAATCTTGTTTCATGGTAACAGTTAATTCTTAGCACATTGTATCTATTTAATACAAATATGAAACTATTTGTATTAAATGGTGAATATTTTGAATTCTTTTCATTACCTGATCGATCTGAAACCGAGGAAGGCGGTGATTCCCCAAACAAACATTTTGGCGCTATGAGCAACATTTTTTTAGCTCCCTTATGAGTATAAATTATATATAAGAGCTCCGATTGTAATATTCGATTCTACTGTGGTGTTAAGGACAAATAACTAAACCTTCAAGAGGAATAACAGCTGAAAATAAAAAATATAGGTACAACTTAAGGCGGTAGCATAGAGTTGGTGGGAACCATTGTATAGCTCATTCGTATAACTTTAAGAAGCTTCAAACACTGAAAGCAATTGTAAAGTGGCTTCTAACTCCTATTAACGACTGATGTCTTTAATCAGAGTTAGTTACGATTCTTTATAACACTTAGGGACTACTGTAACAGCATAAAGTCAACTAACACTAACAGCTGATATTCTTAAATAGAGCCAGTGAAATACTTTGTATCGAACCATAAGAGCTGACAAAAAAGCTATTAGTGTCAAACAAGTGTTGATAACAAATTCTGTAGAGCTAGATGCTGCAAGAGTCAGAAATCACTAAATAATTATTGATTATATAAAAGGGTTACTAGGTCAACCTTGGGTACTACAATGGTTTTTAAAAATACTTCTTTATAGCAGTAAACAATACATGTATAGATTATATTCTTGTATTCTCTTGATTATTTACTTTACGTTGAGTAACAGAATTTTATATCACCTAAATATACCTAGAACATAGAACCATTATGCAAACTCAACCAAAAAAAATGTTGTCTTTTCACTTTTAGTACCATATTGTAGAACTGCAAGGGACATAGAAGTGCTAACAATCGGTCTTTAAGCACTGTGCTGGGAATAACTGAGTTATTAGGATCCTTAAGCAATTTAGAATTGACGCCATTAAATAAATAGTTAACCTATAACATTTTAAATCGAAAACACTTTTTCTCATCAATATTGCCCCACTTATTTACGGTATTATTGCCAGATTTTCATTAATATACTATTTGACACTATTATTCATCATAATTGATATGAAAAAAATAGTCAGGTAATAATTTTTTTCTACATATTATCATCAAAAGCAGTTTAATTTTGAGGCGCTTCAAAATTGAAATGAAAACATAAATAAATTGTTACGAAAAATTTACCATGGTAGTAACTTTCGATATCTAATTAGGTATAGCACTCAAAATCTAAAAAAAAAATTAGCTTAGGTACCTATTTTATTAAACGTATACTTAGTCTTTTTCAAACACTAGAAGACTTTATTTACCACTAAATCGGAGATGAATATGTGACTATGCGTATTGCTAAATATTTTAACAATATTGACGGTCACAAAAGCTTAAAAAATATGAAAAGTGGTGAAAAGGTTAGCGCTTTGGGTAATATTCATAGAAATAGAAAAAACAATTCATTGCTACTAAATACCTACAAAATATTCTCAAGGTATATATTGTATCGAAGAAGTACTATTATGGTACCTACTAAAAAGTTATTAGAGTGGATTTTATAGCTATATTACTACCTTAGCTTGCAGGTGTAACCTGCGTATAGCTTACAAAACACTTAGCAGTAAGCACTATTCTAGCTCTTTATTGTCACTCATTTATCTATAATCTATAACAATTAAGTCACTTTAAGCTCTAAAATTGTGGGCCCAAATCAGGGTTAGAAGACAGTTAAAACGCGCTATATCACCAAACAATAGTGCCTATATCCGACCCTAGGTTAGAGCGGGCTTGCAGACAGCGAGCAATAGGTAGCTCGCTGTCCGGCCGTCCGGTAACCGTCCGGACCAAGCCCAAGTCGTCGACGGCGCGCGCTGTTCCCGCGCGCTTCAAGGAGTTGGCAGCAACAGCAGGGGCCCAGCCGGGTCGAAGCCTACTAGGGCCAGGGTTATCCGAAATGGCGCTCGAGCCCTGGTATGAAGGCTTGAAGGAACGGGATGGGTTTTTTAGTCAGTAAGAGTCTGACACTATCTCCCGCTCCGCCCAAGAGCGGGGGTTGTCATAAGATGATTTTTCCCATCGTAAAAAAAATTCCTAGGTTATAAAAAATCTCATAAACAACTCACTTAGCACTAATTCTTAACACCAAAATGTTAGTTGGCCGTGTTGTCCCCCGTCTGTTACGCAGTCTGACGAGAGCACATTATGATGTTTATATAAGTACCTATGTAGATATTTCAACCGTAGCACTTATTTACTAATGGATAGATTTGCTAAATAATTGATTTGTATTGTACGTTTTCAGTAACTGGTGTTCAGTCATTTGGCTAATACTAATCGGCTACAATAACTATCAATAGTACTGTAGTTACCTACCTGTTCATTATTATTTGGTGCTATTTGTCTGCCAAGAATATAGCCATTGCAAATAATGGTCTCTAATCTACATTCTTTTACTTACCTAAAATTAACGAACTTTTTACGTATCTATAGCTAGAGACATTGACACAGAATTAAATCCATTTTAAAGGCAATCATTTGACCAAGTTCAATAAAGTGGAATGTCTGACTTCAGCGGATACCTACCTATAATTTCCAAAGAAAACAAAAAATATTGAGTTCAGCGCCATCAAGCGAGAACATGGCCTGCAGCAGCTTTCACCCAGTGGCGTAGCTGTAGCGTGGGCGAAGTGGGCTCTTACCCACTAGCCTCACAGCTATAGGGGCTATATTGCTGTTGGGTTGTTGTAGGTAGGTACTACGCGTTCCAAATTAGAATAGGACCGATTCCTATGTTTTGATGTCTCGTCGTATTGTCGAAGAGAAGAACTTTTGATAAAATTGAAGAACTTAGAGATGAGTAAAATTGAAGAACTGGATTCTGATTAAACTTTTTTCGTTCACAGTTCATAAATAAATTAAATTTTTCGTAAATTAATTAATGTTTAGAAATTTCTTTCCTCCTCGATTTGACAGTAAATCGTGACGTCAACATGGCGGACGATCCTATTCTCATTTGGAACGCATTGTACTGTGTTCTACTTCCGCAAACAAAATAAAAATAGCTATTCAAACTTCCTCAAACTAAACACCAGTAGGTGTACACGTTCCGCCACAGACCGCACTGCCGCGGCTGGTTGCGGTTGCTTGCTGTCAGGCACGTGTGTGGCCGTGCGCCGGCGCAGCTTATCGTTGCGGCACGTATTTATGAATGAGTGGTGAGACGCCGAAGCTCTTTTATGAACGGAGTGCTGGACTTATTTACAGGTTTGACAGATCCAGCACTTTTGATTTACCTATTATTAGAAGCGACGGTCACGTACCTATGGCCGAGTGGGACAATTAGAAAGCTTATTTTTATGGTTCCGTACCTAAAGGGTAAAACGGGACCCTATTACTAAGACTCCGCTGTCCGTCCGTCTGTCTGCCCATCCGTTTGTCACCAGGCTTTATCTCCTGAACCATGATAGCTAGACAGTTGAAATTTTCATAGAAACTGTATTTCTGTTGCCGTTAAACCAACAAATACGAAAACCAAAAAATAAAAACTTAAGTGGGGCTCCCATACAACAAGCGTGATTTCCGGAACCCTTCGTGTGCGAGTCCGACTCGCTTTTGGCCGGTTTTTTTATAAACATAAAAACACAAGACAAAACCGGCCGCTTAAGGTAAGTATTGGTAATAGTAGTCATCCATGGACAAATACTAATGCTTTGATCACAAGTACCGATTATACGGGCGAGACGTACCGAGTAAACTCGCTTACATCACTGTCTCGGCCGAGCAACATTTTACTGTCTCACCCCTTTTACTCGGTACGTGTGATCAAGGCATTAGTATGGTGGCAGCCCCTCGGCCCTCACCAGACAACCATAAACTTCAATAAAATTGTAATTTGTAATAGGTAGAGGTCGAGAATAATTCGCCAACCATGCATACCTACATTCGACGACAGTGCCTATAAGATTCCGACCTACTCGACTGGTCCCTCAATAAATAGAAAATCTAAATACCTATGCGCTATGTCTGGAATGGCGATATCACGTCAGTTTTGAATGTCAATGAGAGGCGACTGGATAGAGGGTTGGAAATAATCGGAATGAGCTATGAATTCAAGGTAGGTAGGTAGTTGTAGGGGTAAAATGTTTAAATATAGGATGAGAAGACGTCTGTAGTCAGGTAGTGTCGGTAGGCACCTTGCTTTGTGGAACTAGACGAACTAGGAATCTGTCTATTCTTATTTAACTAGTTTTTAGTATACCGTAGAATACTACAATTGCCGTCACGGATCTTGAGCGCTGGCTTCAAGTTGCGCAGAAGTCAAATATTCGGTCTCTATAGTGGTGCGAAGTGAGACGCGGGGGCGGGGAGTGTCAGTGACTCGCTCGCCGCGCCATCGAGTCATAGACGTCACTCCTGATTCGTTCCCTGCGTTGCTGCATGTATCTAACAACGAAGAAGATTGGCTCGCCAATGTATGGAATGCGCAAAGCGGTCCCCACTCTTATGCCGAGCGCTCAAGATCCGTTTCGGCAATTGTAATTAGGTATTTGTACGGGTTAAGTACTACCTAACTACATTTGTGCACTGGCTTGGAAAAGTGGGTGACTGTCCGCAAAAGTACATATTATAATATCTATCTCAAGTCTGAGAATCAGTCAGTCAAGTGAAATGAGATGCAGCTGGTTGAGTAGTTGGGCGCCATTAGGTTAGCCTGTTTGTGGTTTTAACTATTATCTAGGAAAAGATGTTGTCTATATCAGGAGCGCCAACTCCGTGGTCGCTCAAGCCCCCGAGCACCCATGAGAAATAAACAGTGAGTGCCGAGCACCCCTGAGGAAAGAAAGAAACCGAATCGACTTTTAGGGTAGGGCGTTTTTTCATTAGCCGACCACCCGTTTAGTGCAGTGGTTTAGAGCGGCCGATTAACATGCAAGGGTCGCGGGTTCGATTCCCGTACCAATAAACATGTTTGTTGATGAAAGAGGTAAGTATTTTGAGTCGGGTTCGAGTGTTTGTGATACTTTCGTTGTTCCAGGTTTCTATAGTACCTACAAGCGAAAATCTTACTTTGGGACGCAGTATGTACTTAAGTAGGACATTTATTTATTTGTCGATCGGTCAGTGTGCATTTCTCTTCTCACATTTCGCCACTTTTGCATGAGCACCCGTGAAGTTTTGTGAAACCCGGCGCCCCTGGTCTATATAGGTACCGCATTGTTTCGAGGGTGGGTACAGGCGTGAATCGTGATTGTGTGTATCGTCATCCATACATTAGGTATACATACTTGTCTATCTAAGTACATACTGTCACGCTCACGACCGAGGAATAATCCTTAATTAACAATATATCGCGGTTTCCTAATTAGAACCCACTTGTTGATTCATTATTTCTTAATTAAAATGTATGTGTTAATTAAAGTAACAACTTAGCTTAACATGATGTTATAATATGCGCAGTCACTCATTACCTACCTATTTCATCTACAGTTTAGTGGCAGAAGAGTCCGTTTTGTGTTTTATTTTACTTCATACCTACAAGGCAGGACATGCCGTTGATAGGATGCAAAACGATAGGTTATGTGGGTTGATAGCCACTGGATTGTCGATATTTAATATCAACGAATATCGCTTTTGCCGGGTTTTATTTTCCGGTGGATAAAAATCATGCAAATGACATCTCCCGCCCTTGGGCGGAGCGCGAAATAGTGTTAGACTATTACTGACTAAAAAACCCACCCCGTTACTTTTTGCCCTTCATACCGGGACCGAGCCTCCCGTTCGGAACTAGATCCTGGCCCGCTTTTACAGGGTTCCGCTAGCTAATGTAATTTGACCCTGCCTGGTCTGGACCACCAGTATAATCCACACCCATCATACGGTAAATTATAGCACATAAAATGTTTTACCCATATCTAACGTCTATTTTACTTGCATGTTAGACGCGTATCGTTGAATATCGCCGCACTGCAGCGGCCGCAAACTGCCGCCCGCTGTAAACACACAGTTTATGTAGTTTCACTATAACTAGTCACCATTGTTACTTTCTGGTAGCACATAACGTCCCATCGTCGCGTGTCGTCACGGTGCCCATGGAATATTCCGCGTTACCGCATTGTTTTGTTGAACAATACGCCGCATCTCGCATATTGGCCTTATGTAGGTACAGAATTTTCTACAATTTGTGGTTATTCAGGCGTGGCTGTAGGTCGCGGGGGCAATGGAAAGTGGCCTAGTAGCCGAGACAAATGTAGCTGCAGCAGCGATTAAAAATAATATAGGAAGAAGAGGTTTGTTGTAGATATTGCGCTTGTACGATGTAAGAACCAGCGTGTGTGCCAGAGCAAAATAAACCCTCAGTCACTTGGATGACCCGGTGACCATATATTTGTGTCGTCAACAAGCTTACAAGCTTATAACTTTGTGATGATGATGATACATGCACTTATGAAATTTTGTACTTACATAGATTCTTTGCATAAAAATTTATTACAAAAAAAAAAATACAAACGACTTCAATGTTAAAAAATCACTGAAAAGTACAAAATAAATTTAATTTCGGAAGTCGGTGTTTCTATAATAGTTTTGTCTCTTCGTTATTTAACACCGACTTCCGAAATTAAAGTTATTTTGTACTTTTCAGTGTTTTTTTTTTAACATTGAAGTCAGTAGTATTTTTTTTTGTAAAAAGTTTTTTATTTTACATTTTTTAATTATGGTACCACCACTAAAAAGTAAGTACCTCTAGGCTCTCAGCCAAACATAAATACCTTTTAGCCAGAGAGTATCTCATAACGATTCTAATAATCCCAAACACGGTTATATTACATTAATTTACCTTCTGGCTTCATCATCAGATCAGTCCGATACGTCACCGATCACCGATCAAGGAAAAGGGGGGCCTTTTCCTTCAGCCAGTCATCGACTATATAGGTGTAGACCTATAAACAAAGCAATTTACTTATTACGAGAGTTCTGCTGTGATCCTACGAGGAGTTCTGTGCCGTCCGGACCAAGCCCAAGTCGTCGACGGCGCGCGCTGTTCCCGCGCGCCTCAAGGAGTTGTCAGCAACAGCAGGGGCCCAGCCGGGTCGAAGCCTACTGAGGCCAGGGTTATCCGAAAGGGCGCTCGAGCCCCGGTATGAAGGATAGAAGGAACGGGATGGGTTTTTTAGTCAGTAAGAGACACTATCTCCCGCTCCGTCCAAGAGCGGGGGTTGTCATAAGATGATTTTCCCATCGAAAAACAAAAAAAAAAGGAGTTCTGTGCCATATCTTCGAAATTCATGATCAGATAAGAATATAACATTTCAATGGGACCAACTTGGAAGCATAACCTGTCAACCAAAAAAATAATTTTCAAAATCGGTCCACAATTGACCGATATATCGGTGAACATACCTACATACAAAAAAAAAACATACGTTCAGCCGAACATAGAACCTCCCCCTTTTCGAAGTCGGTTAAAAATACTAGACACGTGTTGTATAGGTTTTTCTATCGCTATTGTATGAATTCCCTTGCTCGAAATTACAGTCATTAGTTCAGGGGTGCTATTCTCTAAGAAAGCGCAGCGCTGGCACAGCGACGAGTCGTGAGCGCAATGCATTGAATTAACAATCCAATGTAAAGGGGCATTAGGTTGTTAATTCAATGTACTGCGCTGACGACTCGTCGCTGTGCCAGCGCTGCGTTTTCTTAGAGAATAGCACCCCTGGGCTCCTTGTACAGCAAATACTAGACTATACGCTATCCAGATCGACGGACACCAGTCCAGCAACGATCTACTGTTTATTCTATATTTTTTTATGTAATATGTTCTGCATGCATATAATGCGCATACCGTTCATTGCTACATGGTAATGGCGACGATCAGACAACCTTTTTTTTTATGTTGTTGTAAAAATCATGCATTGACATCCCCCGCCCTTGGGCGGAGCGGGAGATAGTGTCAGACTCTTACTGACTAAAAGACCCACCCAGTTCCTTCTAGCCTTCATACCGGGGCTCGAGCGCCCTTTCGGATAACCCTGGCCCCAGTAGGCTTCGACCCGGCTGGGTCCCTGCTGTTGCTGACAACTCCTTGAGGCGCGCGGGAACAGTGCGCGCCGTCGACGACATGGGCTTGGTCCGGACAGTTACCGGACGGCCGGACAGCGAGTTACCCATTGCTCACTGTCCGCTAGCCCGCGTCTACGTTGGCCGGAAATCGGGATCAGAATCCCGGCGACGGCGGCGGCGATAACGCCGGGGGGTTGTTCTTTCTTTGCCTTCCCGGGCCCCAGGGTTCTCTTCCGCACAACCCAAGAACGCACAACAGGTAGTGACAGCTCTGTGAAAAAATGAAATCTTAGATACTTATTCTTTCTTTCTACGAGACAAATTCTAGGTGACGTATTCTGTACAATACCTAGTAGCCTAGTACTAGTAGTACTGCTATAAAAACACAATTAATGTCAGCTACAAAAGTAAAGCTCTTAATATTAATATTATATATTAACTTGGTTCGTCTATTCTTAGAATACAGTTCTCTATTAGTAAAGAATTCGCATTATGAGACAACTTTCAGAAAATTTAAGTGGGAATTTCTTTAATTTTTTATTGTACGCCATACTATTTATTATTATTTGAATTTGATTTTACCACCATTATATCTTTTTTAGTTTCAACTATTTGTGTTGTTAATTTATAGTTCCTTAAATTAATTTTGTACCTACATGCTGAGAGCTCCTGTGAGTGAAGAAATACATCAACAATATATCTAAACATGATACTTTGTATCCTTTTTTTTTGAGGTCTTCAATTAACGGGCACGCCACAATTATGGCGATAAGTCCCCTCTTTGAGGCGTGGCTGGAAAGACCTCACGGCGTCCTTACCTTCCGCATGACACAGGTCCTCACCGGAAATGGCAAGTTCGGGAGGTTCCTGTTCCGATTTAAAGCGGAAGTGACGCCCGGGTGTTGCCACTGTGCGGAACGCCCGGAGGACACGGTGGAGCACACAATCGCGGTGTGCCCTGCTTGGGAGGAGTATCGCCGTGCCCTCGTGGGGGTGATCGGCGGCGGAGACCTCTCGCGCCGGGCCTTGGTCGAGGCCATGGTCCGGAGCGAGGAGGAGTGGCAGGCGGTCGCCGACTTCTGCGAAGCAGTAATGCTCGCTAAGGAGGAGGCCGACCGCATCAGGCAACGGCGCTCTCGCCGCCGCCGGGATTCCGATCCCGATTTCCAGCTACCGTAGGCGCGGGCTTGCGGACAGTGAGCAACGGGTAGCTCGCTGTCCGGTCGTCCGATAACTGTCCGGATCAAGCCCAAGTCGTCGACGGCGCGCGCTGTTCCCGCGCGCCTCAAGGAGTTGTCAGCAACAGCAGGGGCCCAGCCGGGTAGAAGCCTACTGGGGCCAGGGTTATCCGAAAGGGCGCTCGAGCCCCGGTATCAAGGCTTGAAGGAACGGGATGGTTTTTTAGTCAGTAAGAGTCTGACACTATCTCGCGCTCCGCCTAAGAGCGGGGGTTGTCATAAAATGATTTTCCCATCGAAAAAAAAGGTCTTCAATTAATAAATAAAACAAATAATTCGTAAAACAATAGTTGGTAATTTAAGAACAAGCACTAGAAGTTTAATCTCAGCGGTATTGTTCGAAAGTGTTACCGCGGCCCTGGAACGCAACAGGCAACTGAAGGAACACAGATGGGTGTGTTAAGCTTTTTCAGGCAGTAAAAGCTTAACACACCCTTTTTTAAACCAACCATACCAAGACATGTTATACCTTTATTATGATGTTTTTCCGACCCAGAAAAAAAGCACCACTTATCGAAGTAGGTACCCTAACACACCCTACTCTTCCAGCTCCGAATAAGTAATAGTAGGAACAAGTACCTGCAGTAATGACTCTTGCCGCGTTGTTTTTAATCGTAAATCAGTAAAGGTCTCACTGTCTCACTCCCTCTCGTTCCACCCAGAGTGGAACAAGTTATTTCTTAATTTCTCACCCCAAAAAAATAATTTATTAATCTTTGGTATTGTTTACTCCAAGTATTGATCGGTTTCTATTAGCTGTCGTGCCGTCATTTCGTTTCACATCATAAACTCGAAGACGAGGATGACAGCGACGCCGCACAAACACAAAGGGTAATTGACTTCACTCATAATTACGAGAACTGCGAGATAATCGCCAGTTTTACTAACGTTCTAATGTAAAAGACTTGTTCAATGGCAATTTTACAAATTATAACCGTCACACGAGAGCTGAAACAATGGTGTTCGGCGAAATTAATGTGAGTTTGCAGATTAGACGAGATAGTATTATGGGCCACTTATTATGGTCAGTATGTGGTACGTGTAGCTACACGGTGATTATATCTAGGTACCTACGTCAAAACGCGGGTTATGCGTGTGTGTATGAGTGTGTGACTGTAAAGTGCGCACGCGCCGCTTCACGTGACCGTTTGTTTCGAAGTGTTTACAATTTTACATACGCTGATGTGTTTTTAACAGTGATTCCGCGATTCGTTCAGTTAGTTCGGTAATAGGTAATGGTGTAGTAAGTTATGGTACATAAAAGCAATCGGAATTCAATAAGAAGCTTCGTGGAGATGGGCTGCTCGGAGTAAACACTTCAAAATTGTGTAATGTCCTTTACCAGCCCCCAAACAGTTTCGCACATTGCTTAAGTATTGCGCCGATTACACGACCTTAATTAACGACGTGCATTTAGATTTCTTTAAGGTCAGCAGGATACATCTTCCACTGCTCATGGGGCAGCATTTGGGTTTTTATGATAGGATTTTTTCTGAGAATACTGCAATCACATTTTTATTTATTGTCAATGCCTTTTCATGCCATAACATCACGCCAGTGACCACCTAGGAGCAAAACTCTTTTAAACAAATAGAATTATCAAAATCGGTTACCATTTGACGAGGAAATCGCCGAAAAAAAAGTCGAATGGAGAACCTCCACCTTTTTTTGGAAAACAGTTTAAAAATACGACTTACGACGAGGCGTATGCCAGGTCTGCGAATCATTCAAAGGTGTTACCGTGGCAACTGAAGGAACACTCAGGGTTTTAGTTAGTAAAAGTCTAACACGCTCCCTCCTGCCACACCGAGAGCGGAAAAAATCATTTGATGTTTTTTTAAAATCTTATAAACTTACCTACGCTTACGCTTCGCTACGCGCTTAGCGTAAGCTGACGGACATGTTTGTTCTTTCCCATTGTGACTTATGGTGCATAGACTTGGTGTTGACTAACATCTAAAAGTCCAAACTCAAGGTCAGCCAGCATGCAATTGAGCGCAGCATACTATGTGTTAAATTAACAGATCATGTTCGAAACACGTGATGTGGCTTAAAAGGCTGCCCAACTTAAATGGGACTGGGCAGATCATGTCTGCCGCATGTATAACGAGCTGTGGGCCCGTAAAACGCAGGATTGGTGCCACACCACGCACGCGGAGCCGAGGCAGACAACGAAGGAGATGGCGGGACGACCTGGATGGCTTCCTTAAGAATTGGAATGAGAAAGCGAGGAACCGTGATCATTGGAAGGAGTGGAGGGAGGCCTTTGCCCAGCAGTGGGACAATATGGGCTAAATATAATAAATGTAAAAATAATATATAAACTAGCGCATGATTGCGATTCCACTTCATGGTTTTCTATAGCCTATGCCGCTTCGGCTGTAAAGATCAATTGATATTAATTTTTCTCCATTTGATAAACCCATCCATGAGTTTAGGATACAGGGAGTCAAAACAAATTAGACATACAAACATACATATTATCTATATACAAGCAGACGGCTAAATGTGTTCATTGAATTCAAAGTTCCATAAGAAAAGACAAGACACAAGAAAGCAGAATCAAGTGATGTAAGATGAAATGAATCGATTGGTCGCAGTCGTTAACTGTGAACGAAAGAAAATCGAAGAAAAATAACTTCAAGTACTTTGATTCTCGAATATTTAGGGATAAATACTTTCTTATGCCGTAAACAAAACTTTTTTATTGCGTAAAAAGAACGACTTTATCTCGTTATGAATTTATTATCTATGCTTTTGTGTATTTTCATCGAACATCTTGTATTGCTAAAGGTAGGTTCTTATTTTTTATGGAAATCTAGAGAATTTCAAAACAACATGCTAATTTGATTTAATTCAACACGCACAGCGATGAATTTATTTAAGTGGTCTTCAATCAGCTATAAAACTATTGTGTGGGGAAAACACACGGATTAGACTTTAAAAATATATTTTAATAACTTATCGATTACTAACTAACTTTATCTCGTGCCATAACTAGCGTGATATCCCCACAAGAACGAGCATTTTCCGGTGTAAAAAACTAGGTATCTTGCCAATGTAAACTGTCAGTAAAATAATTTCAATAATCGGATCAGTATAGGTACTTGGTATGGTCATGTAAAGAGGAGGGATGAAATGCATGTTACCAAAAGAGTTATGAGTATACATGTGGATGGGTGGAGAGGGAGAGGGAGGCCAAAGAAAAGATGGATGGATTGCGTGAAGAATGATATGAAAGAAAAGGAAGTTAGTGATAGCATGACGAGTGACAGGGTAGAATGGAAGAAAAAAACATATTGCGCCGACCCCAAATAAGATGGGACACGGGCAGGAAGAAGAAGAAGAAGAAGGATCAGTATAGGTACTATGTTTGTTCTTTATAAATGTTGTGAATCATGATCATAATAATCTGTTCGATACACTTGCTCAGAAAGTGACTCTTATTGCACTGCACTTAGGTACATAATGGCCCTTGTTACCAAACTGTGACATTTTGGTTACCATTACGCACTAGTGCTATAATGTAGTTAAAACGTTATTGTTCAACTTCTCCACCATAATTATATTACATTTATCGTATCAGGATGGGTGCAGGTCGTCCCCCACGAGTCGCCGGTCCACCCCCGTTTATTTAATTCAGTGAGGGTAGGTATTGAAAGGTAAATAAAAAAAAAATATGGGCGCGCATGTGAAAACAGATTTTTACCGCCACAAAAGTTTATTAGTTTTATAGTTATTTCTTCACAAGTGTATTGAAAATCGTCGTATAATACACGTGAGTAGTTCATGATTGCCGCTTTCGGCTCTCTTAAAACCCTCGCCACGGACCGGGTCTAAATATCGCCTCGTCGGTAATCACTAACATTACACACTTATATCATAATGTACTATTATTGTCGCAATTTTACACAGTTCACAAGGTCACTTATAATTAGACACGAGTAAAAGTAAAGAGCTGTAAGTGACTGGTACTGTTTTTCAAACTAAGCAAATGCTTGTGTTTTGGGTGGCAGTGTTCAGTAGGTTAGGATATAAGCTAGTAGACCATCTCTCCTCCTTTAATGCGTTCACACAGCTAGAGCACACAGCGTGTTGTCCAAAATATAATGCACATTTAAGATGGTGGATAGCGGTCAGCTGTTGGAAAGTGTTCGAGAGTAGCGGTCTCTAGCAACCGGAGCGTGACGCGGCAATGTTCACGATCATCGGAGGCAGCATGCGTGGATGCATCCGTGCGGCCCTTTCACATCGTCCTACGTACGAGATGAATGTGTCACATTACATGCCAGGAAATTGCGTTAATAAAGCTGTCGAAACTATTGTAAAACTAGCAGGTAGGATTATTACTAGTAGTAGTAGGACTATTTTGTGGATATTGCTATGCTGTGTTGATATATAATATAGTTACAGGTATCGTTGAATGTCCGTCAACTCTCCCTAGGTAAAACCTCAAATCTACTTTTTTTTGCTAGCATATTATTATTATTTTTTCGATAAATCTTAAACTCAACCTAAATATGAAACCTCTCCTGTGAAAATGCTTCTTCACTTTCGATAGTTTACCTAGGGAATGATTTCGATAGTGAATGTGATGACTTGATGAGTAATGTGTGCTCTACTGTCTTTGTCAATGTCGAGAACTACGAATTATTTCAACTGTTTTCTTTAAATTACATAAGATTATTTGAATCATAGAATTTGGATATCTATAATTCCAATCTCTCACTTTCTACAACCACAGCGTGTGGATATAAAAGGTTTTCCAATACGGCATTTAATTTAGTTTTTCATCAGAAAACCGTTGAGCCTGCTCAGACAATTCACACGGTAAATAGGTTACGGTAAGTTATTTTCGTATCGTGTTGTCGTATGTACCATTCATGAAGGACGATAGATATAAGTCATGCCAGGATGGAGTCTGACATTTTTGTGATATAGGTTGTGGGACAAACTTTCTTAGTATGATAAAATTCTTTTGAAAATAGGCACCTTTGCTAAATATAAATCAAAGTTCAAAATGGCTGTTAAGAAAAAAATGGCTATGACATTACTCGTAAAAAAACCATTATAAACACCACAGCATGCTGTCTGTGCTGTATTGCTGTAGTACTAAGCGCGACTATTTTTCTGATTTGAATCATTAGCATTTCTGGAATCTCGAATTTTGCCGGTTGATAACTACATAAGGAGAATTCGACTCTAAGACTAAGTGTAGGATAATTTTAAAACGAGAGTTATCGTGGCCCTAGAACGCAAAGGGAAACTGATAGAACACAAGTGGGTTTTAGTCAGTAAAAGTCTGACTCTTGCACTCGTTCCAACCAAAGTGCGAAGAGGACTTTTTCAATACACTTACTCGAAAACCCGCTCTTATCCCACCGTTTGTAGGCACGCAATGGACTGTTTTCCGAACTAGTGAAGAAAAGTGCACGTACTAGCCCCCGCCACCATTTTATTGTAATAAAATTTATTGTTTGTCGTATCAGGCCGGGCGCGCGTCGGCCCCCACGAGGCGCGGGTCAACCCCCACGAGTCGTAAGTGTGTTGAAAAACGTCGTTTGGCACACGTGCGTACAAACTTGTCACAGTCTACCGCTAGTTCGCTACCCGATACACTACGTTAGTTCTTTACGAAGAGGTCCCAATCTCTGGTTCCAATTCAAACATATGACTGGCCTGTTGGTCTAGTGGTTAGTGACCCTGACTGCTATGCCGGAGGTCGTGGGTTCGATTCCCACCCAGAACAAATGTTTGTATGATGAGCATAATCATTTGTTCAGTGTCTGGGTATAATGTATCTATAATATGTATGTATTTAGAAATATATAAGTATGTTTATCAGTTGTCTAGTACCCATAACACAAGCTCTGCTTAGCTTGGGACTAGACGACGTTGTGTGATAGTTGTGGAATATTATTATTATTATTATACATAACACACTCACTGACTCACCTATGGCTCGTGCGATTTCCGCCCCGGTCACAATGACAAACTTTCTGCACATGTATCAAAATGTAAGGTATAATGATTTCATGCTTAAAAATAGGGTATTTTAGGAACAGCCATGTAATGTACTGAGAGTGGTCGTGCTCCACCGCATATCTCTTCAGTCAATGTAAGCGTGATGCCTTGATACCGTGTTTGTTTTTTATTTATTAAGAAATACCTTGCTGTCTCTACCCGTTGCATACAATATTGATAGCTGAGAGGCGCGCAATCGATACTGTTGAAGTAGGTATCGGTGTCATGGCTGGCGGCAGGTGCTCCAGTTCGCGCTGTCGACCTGGGTCAGCTGTTTGTGCGGACCCTTATCTTCACGGCGCCTAGCGGGGTAAGTAGAGCTCGGAGATAATAGACAGTGGGCTGTGTTTTAGGCTAGCCGTCTGACGTACAGAAAAGATAAAAGAGGTTAGAAAGCAAATACCTACTATATAAGCCAAGAGGATCATCGGTGATGATGCCCTTCTCGAGTCAAAGTTCCAAAGCCTTGAGCATCGACGCCGAGTTCCTAGCATGGCGGTTTTCTATCGGTTACATTTCGGTGAGTGTGAGTACAAGGCATTTTGGAAACACATTCATTATGCGTACAGCTAAGAAGTGAAATTCCCTGCCGGAGTCTGTGTTTCCTGATAGGTTCAACCTAGGGGGTTTTAAGTCAAGAGTGAATAGGTTACTTCTAAGCAAGCGTGCTCCATCGTCGGCCACATCATCACTTACCATCAGGTGAGACACAGTTTGGCCACCAAACGCGATAATAAAAAAAAAAATCCGATTTGTACTACAACGAGTGTCACCGCTTGTCTCACACCCTTTAACTCCACTACGCGCAATAAACCAATACGATGCGCATTACTCAACTAACAGACCACGCACTTAGATCGCAAGTTTGCTATTGGTTGTGTCAATTATGAGCATGATCATATTTTGCCCCGCCCACAAGGCCATCCCAACCTCTGTTACCTGTTCTGTGGTCTGACGTAGGCAGGTTGCTACGCGGGGTGATGATGGTTGTTGAGTTACCTATAGGAACGCAGCACGGAATATGGAGTACACCACACGATCTTCTATACTTTATATACTAATATTGTATAGAGGTAAAGTTTGTTTTTCTTTTGTTTGTAGGACGTAATCTCTGAAAGCAGGTACTGGACCGATTACTTAAGTTTTTCACCGATATAAAGCTGCTTTATTCCTGAGTGACATAGCTTATATTGTACGCGGGTGAAGCAAATGCCTAATATTTCTACTGTATGTTTATTATTCATTTTATCGATCGTTCATTGAAAATGAATATTTACTATGCATTACAGTTGATTAATGTTAGTTGATATGAATTCCTGGTAAATCATTGTTGCTGTTGTATTAATTCCATGTAATCACAATATGTTTGTAGGTACCTAACTACCGATTAGTGCGGTAATTATCCGTAATGAGTATCACCAGTTTGTTATTCAATCATAATTACGTTTGTTAATTCAGTTATTAATTAACACAAAAGTGTTTGTTCAATCAGCTTAATGAGGCTAATTTGTTGTTAATCCAATTTATATTATGTAAAATATTTTAATGATGTAAAAATTACACAAAGGAAAATCGGTTGATATTTCTTGCACATTTAATTCAGTTAACTTAGAATCAAATGTACCTTACCTAGGTACTTATGAATATTTGATTCCACTTTTCTTGGTGGGCAAAATTATGAGCACTTAACACAGCTAGAGATCTTCGATACAGATACAGTAGATACAGCCAAATATGTTGGCTAATCTGAACATAGGCTTTCCGAACTATTGCATTACGCATTCACTATATATGATTTTTAAAAAGATTTATTGTGCAATAGTACAGTCAATAGTTCAAAGTTCGGAACGGTCAAAATATTTCGGCCGATGGTCTAGAGTATCTAGAGTACCTGGTTACCTACTTCAATCCTTCGGAGCCATCTACACAATCTGTTCACACCGCCACCATCTAGGACTGTCGCTAAAGCATGCTCAATGCTCTATTATAAAATGTATAAGCATTTTTTGTTTTAAATTTAAAATTACTTCATTTTCTTTATTTTTCAAATAATTCAAAAATCTATTATTCACGTTACTTACAATTTCCATGATAATTAATTTAGTTGGATTTTAACCGATTTGATTGACTAAAAATAAATAAATTCTATAATGTCATTATGAAAACTCAGGTAAAAGCCAAGCACTAATTATAAAAAAGACAATGTACAAATAAGACACAAACAAACAATATTTGTAATTGACAAGAAATGTTACCACATAACTGTGTACTAGGGTTGCCATAAATCTCCAAGGCCCGTCGGGACAATTACAAGTTCTTTTTTTATTATTGACTGTGTTCGTCGGTAAACAAGGGCAATAGAAAAGCCATCGCATATAAAAAAAAACGAAACTAAAAAAAAAACATTTGGAATTAAATGTATTCATTTATTAAGTATCGAGGATAACAACAATTAATTAACGTCATTCCTTTTTATATAATTATTGGATCATTTTATTTGGGAAGGAGATGGCGGGACGACTTGGATGTCTTCCTTGGGAATTGGAAAGAGGTGGCTCAAAACCGGGAACATTGGAAAGAGTGGAGGGAGGCCTTTGCCCAGCAGTGGGACAATATGGGCTAGATATAATAATATTTATTTGGGACAGTAACTGTCGCTTACCTTTTATTTACAAAATTCTTCACATTGAAGAATAACTCCCTCGGTGTGACTATGCTTGTCGGGACATTTTATACTTTGTCAGGACGTCGGGACACTACACTTAATAACGGTGACACGTCCCTACGTATCGGGAGGAATGACAACCCTACTGCATACACATGTTAGTATGTACCCTATTCTATACACACACAATAGACTTGCCACACTGTCCCACAAGTTCGTCAGCCTGCGTCACTCGTCACTTGGGCGCAGGACGAGGGTCCCGCAGGTGACAGCTGGCGAACAATGCGCTTCCTCTGATGAGCCAGCCTACCGAGTAGTACGCATCGTAGACAATGGGACCTCTGTCATTTGCGCCTTGTAGCCTTAACGGCGGACTCACAGTCGTGATAAACAGCCCTGTTCATTTAGATAGGTAGGTATGCTCTATCTGAAACACTGGCAAACGCTGGCGATCGACAGTTATAATAAAACTAGTGTAAGTCATCCTTTGAGAGCTGGTGGCCAAATGCTAACGGCCCCGACTTACGACTTGTAGGTCGCGGGTTCAAACTCAGCCAGGCGCATTAATTTGTGTAATTTATTTCATCACCATTGCTCTCAAAACGGTGAAGGCAAACATCGTGTGGAAACCAGCATGTCCTAGAACCAAAAAATCGGAGATGTGACACCACCGATCCACCAGCCCGCATTGGGCTCGTGTGGTGGATTACCGCCCATTCCCTCTCATAGAGAGGAGGCTTGAATCCCAACAGTGGGAACATTATAAGGCCGACTATAAAACATCTCTTATTCAATTAAAAATCAGTACCTTTTACGTTAGGCCAGCTCAAGATGAATGTGTTACTACTGACGTGCGATCTTAGTCTGCAATGAACAGAGAGTTTTGGTTTCGACATTTCTAGTAACTTTTATTTCTAAAGCTGCTAAAGATCAGTTAAAGTAACTAGAAAAAAAATAAATAATAATAACAGCTTGGAGCTTCTGCTTTATGTTGTGAAATAGTAGCCTGGAGTTTGAAAGTTGGTGAAGTGAAGAGACACCCCCGTGCTTTGGTAAGCTCATAAAGTCACTGGTCCTGAACCCGATCTCTCTCTGGTTGCGTCGGATTGCTATCCAATCGTACTATATGTATAAAACAACCGAGAGTCCACCTGTGTTTGCGCACACATTTGTTCATTATAATATTATTGTTTACATGGGAATTATCGAACCGAATATCGCATCACAGTATGATTAACTCGACTGGAGCCAAGGGTCTGCTTCTGAAAGGAAGGCTCGGCCCCGGTATGAAAGGCAACGAAGGAAAGGGGTGGCTTTTTTAGTTAGTTAAAATCTGACACTATCTCCCGCTCCGCCCGAGGGCGGGGGATGTCATTTGGATGATTTTTACCCACCGAAAAAAAAAACCACAGTGATCAACTCTGTAATCAACATTCGATTGCAAAGACTTTATTTTTCGATGTAAAATTCTGATAAAGAAGAAGGGCTATTAATTTTCACAAACGAAATAAAAATGGTTAGGAGAGTTTCTGGGTGCGGCGGTTATAGGCTGTCCTGAATCTTATTAGACTGTATTGTTATACTTATTTATATCAGTAGGAGACAGCGCCGCTCTCATATATTATTGAATACGCTACATAACACTACGCTTACAGACTGGGTTGGCTCTAGTAGTCTGTTTTCCTTCGCCGAACTTAAATTAGCGCTGTCTTTTCAACAATTTTCATTACACGTAGCTGTGAGACACGTTGATGTGAGTTAAAATAACATAATTTGTCACAACACAAATTGTGTGGGCGACAGTCTGTCTCCATTCCATTGTCGTTTTTTAGGCAGACAGACATACTACTAATGAATAAAGACATTTCAGAATTATTTTCATCTACACATGTTCTTCTAAAAGTCCTTTTTAGATAAGATATACCTACCTATTTATTTGCTCAAACATATAATATTAAACAAAGTTCATGAAGGATGACATAAAGAAATAAAAATTGGTTCAGACATGTTTGCCACATATTATGGCGTGCAAACGTTTTGTAATTTAAAACTATGACTTCGTGTTTTCTATGTCTTCATTACGACCAATAACGAGTTCTAAGGACAGTTAGTTGACCAATTAGTTGATCAGCTTACGTACGTCATTATCTTTCAATCTACTTTATGGTCGTGTCCAGTTCGAAGACGTCAGAGCTATTAGGTAATCTGGGCGGATCCTCATTATCTAAGCCCGTCGTGTTCAGCCTAGGACTCATGATTATCAAGGTGATTATCACAGTACTGCGTCAGGCTTCCCGGAAGCTAGAGATTAACTGGTAAGAATCAGGAGGTCGCCTCTTTGCTGATGAAAGGGTGGATGTATACGAAGACATTGGAATCGTGATGAAGAAAAAAGTACCCAAGTAAAATACTTCTGAATAATAAAACAGTGTTCCTTGATGATTTTCTGGCTCACTAAATCAGAGAATTGCTTAACACCAATTTAAGCAATTTCTAAGTAAATGTATTGAAGGGTCGTTCCTGAACGACGAAATTCGAGAGTTGAATTCTCTGTACAAACGGCAACAGAAGTGACAATTGGAAAAAAAAATATTTTACAAAATGGTTTCTGATTTTACTACCCGGCTTCCGATATTAAAGTTGGAAGTTGGATGTATTTTTAACCGGTGTCAAAAAGGAGGAGCTTCATAATTCAACTGTCTGTTTTTTTTTGAAATTATTTTTTTATTGATTTTATTATTTATATGTGGTAAAAAACCTGAATAATGTGCAAGTACTATAATAGTAAAGCTACCTGTGGCATAATATGCCTATAACACTTTAAATCATTTTGAAAGGGTTACAGTGTCCTTGAAATACAAAGTCAACTGAAGGTCACAGGTGAGTTTTAGTCAGTAAAAGTCTGACACACGCTCTCGCTTACCGTCAATATAAGTCTGTGCTTACCGTGGATCTTAGGGCGGGATCATACGAGTCTTTTGATGATTACCAACGTCAAGAATTGTGTAATTAGCACATAACACTTATGAGTGTCGAGTGTACTTTGCCTTTTGTCCTTTTCCTCCCGACCCTGACATCATCACCCTGCATGTGTCGTGTGTCGCATGCAGCCAGCCTTAGAGAATGTTCCCGAGGGAGCGCAAACAGACCACTTACAAATTTTTGCGTAGTTGGTGAGCGATAAAACGTCGCTTAGGTACTTTTCCTGAAACCTTAAAGTAACTCCGCCGTTGCCGGTCCCAAGATTTGGAGAAGAACAACCCAGCCGTAAAACTCACAACGCCGGGCATCGTGTGTGGTGGCGGTAAATAACCAGACATCTCCACAACGGAGTGGTTTCAGAAACCATGAGGTAGTAAATCACCTCTAAAAGTCTGCCACGGAAGGACGGGGCCCCCCACCATGTTGCATCAGCCCAAGAAAAAGAACCTATGGATTTTGCGAATACAGATGCGACTTTGTTGGACGATCCGGCTAACACCCGGCGCCGTGCGGTTACCGGGCCGTGACGTGTGAAGTTGGCTACCGAAGACTCGGCTAGGACGACCCTAGGTCCTAGAGAGTCGTTATGTTACTGGTGAACACCACAATAACAAATTCTCAATCCAAACAACAGCGGATTGTAACTTGGAACGTTTGAGGATTGATAGCGCCAGGAAAGCTGGAAATTATAGAAAGGGAAGTAGAGCTACACAATATCACCATATTGGGAATAGAATGCTTCTAATTCCCTGGACTGCTTTCCGTACAATTCAGTCTATCTTACGAGAACTGAACACCAAGATCAGATTGTCGACTACCTGTATGCGCAGAGTACTGGAGTTTTTTGGCCACATTGCCAGGAAAAATGGCCACAACCTTGAACAGCTCATCGTAACTGGCATGGTTGATGGCAAACGACCACGAGGGCGCAGCACAATAAGATGGGCAGATCAGGTCCGCTCCACACTGGACACCCAATTGCACGTCGCACTTCATGACGCTAAGAATCGTCACAGATGGCGAGATTCCATAAATAAGAAGCTAATTCAGCGGGAACTTCATGACCCTCAGTAATGAGGAATACGACTCGAGGAGGGAGGGAAGTACCTTCGTCTTCTTCCTGCTCTTATCCGATATACTTGGGGGTTCACAACAACACGTTTTTTTCTTCATTTTGTTCTGCCACCCGGCACACTATCACTAACTTTTTTTTTTTCATATCACTCCTCACAAAATCCATATATGTATATCTTTTCTTTGATCTCTTTCTCCTTCTCCATCCATCCATATATACAATTATACACTCAGAAGTCTTTAGTTATTTATTTCCTTTCAACTTTTGCAGTCACTGAAGCCACTTTCAAATTTCCTCTAATAGTGGGTATACTCATTTCTCACTTTATCCTTTCTCGTCACACCGCATATCCTCTCAATATTCTCATCTCCACTACATGCAGTCAATATACAGAAATAGACAGTCACAGCAGATTCAACCGACGAATAATATTGACCACTACTTATTCCAGGAGTGGATCCAGCTCGTAAAGATTTCAATTACTTAAGAGAACTAGTACTCAGCCTATTCATCTTAATTAGGAATTGGACATGCCCACCGTGCCCACAGTGATGTAACCGCATTTGCTTATTTTTTTCTTTTGGTTTTTGTCCCGAAAAGGTCGCAGATGGTACCTACTTACTTGTCGTAGATGCTCTTCGTTGGCAATTAGTATCATTAACCGTTTCATGATGGAACTTCTGATGTTTATTTTTTTTTTAAACATAATGTTGAATTTTGTTATCACTACTTGTACTTTATTATTTTATGCACTCATATCTGAAGTACATGTGCTAAAATGGATGTAAAGAAACTTATGATAAACAGTAGATTACATTCGCAGAGAGTCGAACGTCTTTGCGAGTACTTCTGCTATTCTTTGTTAATTTTATCCTGAATTTTGCTGTTTACTATTTAATTATACTATGGAACTTTGCTGTTGTACTCGTAAATAGGATTATAAAATCAACGTTAAAGACTTTGGACATATGCAGCATTTTATGACTGCAGCTCCCAGATTGGATAATGAAGGGAAGGATGTCGCAGCGCTAAGAATACCCGCGCGGGCGCACGTCGGCACTGGCCGACAATTGCCGGGTTCCTGTGCTCTATTCCTGACCGCGTGGGACGGACCTACTTGTAGCTCTATTTATTGTTTATTTACCAACAAATACGGCCATGGACTTCACACTATTCCAGTGGAATGCTACAGAAAACCGACAGGAAATAAAAATCGAGTTTGGTATCTTGTGATCGAAAATATCGTTGTCTACCTTACCTCCACGAGTACTTCTAATTAGTTTCTTCGTCCATTATTTCATGATGATGAGGTACGGAACTCTAAAAATATCCTTCAACATGAAGTATATTTTTAGAGTTCCGTACCTCAAAGGGAAAAAACGGAACCCTTATAGTATCACTTTGTTGTACATCCATCCGCCCGTCTGACTGTCTGTTCGTTAAGACCCTTTATCTCGGGAACGCGTAGAGGTTTCGAGTTGAGAGTAAAACCATATACTCAAAGCTGCGGTCCCTTGAAGCTAGGAAAAAATCAAACTTCTGCGTTAGCTAAAAAAAAAGATACGCCCGGCGTATCTTTTTTCGACACTTATACGGGAATCAAAATTCATAGGGTACCTACTTCCCGTTTACCTAGAATCCTGAAATTTGGTGTAAAGCAAGGTATTATGGCACAAGTATAGGAATAAATCACAAAACTGTGAATTTGTAGTTATACCACGCCAAAAATATTTTCCGACTCGGAAAAATTTTCGTATCTCAATTCGGGAATTGAACTGTTTTCATACGTAAGTTTGTACGGAACCCTCAGTGCGCGAGTCTGACTCGCACTTGCCCAGTCTTTTTTTTTTGGAAGTAACTTTGTAACGTGGTGTGTGTCAATGATTCAATTAACGAGCAGCTTCATAAATTAGCTGATTCTCGGTATCTCGCGATTACATTAATGTTTTCTTTTGAATGTTCAAACATGAAAAAATACTCAAAATGAACTGGTTTCTCCTTCGTCTAATTAAATAATAAATAAATAATAATTCTTTATTTCTTCCAAAAAGTACACAAAAACACAACTACAAGATAACATCATATTATTATAACATTGGTAAGTTCCAAAAAGTGAGTCAACGACTCCCAAACTGAGCACTGCCCGTATCTTGGGTAGTCGGCGGTCCACCGTTTTATTTGTGCAGTCTGATACTTATAGTATTATTATCCTATTCTGTTGGGAGAATAATATTATGTCTTCTGGGATAGTGCATTTTTTTTTTAATAAAGAAAAAGAAAACAAAAATGTCAAAAATTAAGCTTTACATCATTTAGTTATTTCAATAAGTTTTTCTGACTCATTGTATTCTAATGACTTTAACCAATTTGATAATTTATTTTTATTCCAGAATAAACGTAAGTTCCCAAGAAATTTATTGTAACTAAATTCTACTGGTACTAATAGCAATAATGATACAGTATCATCATCGGTAGCGCCCCGCGCCCCTAATAGGCTATAAGCTGTACATTTCATTATTGCGGCTTCGCTCAGAGAAGAAGTTGTATCAATGCATGTGACGGCAGCAATTCTAAGCTATTATCCAAGCGACTTCTGCTGAAACCAGTCATTATTTCTATGACATTACCCGCTGATCAGTGTAGTTGTTCACGTGCGCCGCAACACGCGCCGCGCGCAGCACTGCGCAGTAGCGTGCAGGTGACCGTCCGTCTGTTGGACAAATTACAGTTATTTTGTGAACATTGTGTGAACTTCCGGTACTTGAGCTGTTTATGTGGCTACTCATTATACCGCTTGATCCAGTGGCTTGACCAAGCTAAACTAACCTTATGTGGGGAGAAATTTTGGAACGATATGCCACTTGACGGAAGGAGCGATTTTCCATCTGCCATCTGACCTGCCGAGACCTGTGGCAATATCTTTCTTTTATTAAATAAAAATGACATCGCGATGTGCTGGAAGTTTTTATAATTAAGTTTTTAAATAAAACTCTTGTAATAAAATGCAAACAAGTGCTTCTTTTTTTTAGACCTGGGTTTGCACCAAGAGATCTGAAGTGATTGAGAACTCTGAAGACATTCGCGAAGACATGTCGACCCTTTTGCGTGACCTGACTCTGCTGAGTTCCGTGAGTCCTCGAGACGCCGTAAACCGTGACAAGAGGAAACGCATCGCGGGAGCCTCGCTCACCAAAGAAAATGCAGTGTTGTCAATCACGACCACTCTGTCAAGAGGGAATGACTAAGGACTGCTTCATGCCGCGTTGAACGCGATCGCGGCCATGACACTGGATCACCCGACATAAGGACGATTCTTTCTTATTAAGCGCCTTGCTGTGTAACTCACAAAATACACCTGGTAATAGGTAGATGTTCATTAGTTAAAGTAGTTGCAAATATATCAGGCTGCTCTCGAAATAATTTGTACACATTATATTCATTACATTACCCTATATTTTTAATTAACACCACTTTTATTTGCTAAGGGCTTCTTCACACGTATTACAACTACACCACATGGCCGGGCGTATATTTCCTATTGAAAACAATTAGGACTATTCACACATATCACATTTTGCAGTCATTATCGTGTGTGTGATACCAACCACATCGCAATCATAACGCAACCACCAGCGACACTGCGGACTAGTAGCCGACCACAACGCAACCACATCTACATTTTGTCGTTACTACAACGCTACTACAAAAAGCTGCAGCGACACTATTCACACGTAGCCACTGCTTGATATCATTTTGTCGTTGCGACGAGGTGTGGTTGTGGTACTGTGAAAAAGCCCTAAGATTAACAGCCCTTATAAAAAATACTGACACAAGTACGATGATAAAATCAGGTAAGAATATTGCACAAAGAAACATTCAAATCTTGTAAAATATTCCATAGTAGAGTCACAGACAGTTTGGTCCAATTGAGTCAAGTGCGCCGCAGTGGCCGGTGTGGTCGGCCCCCTGCACCGGGTCCGGCGCGCCGGCCACTTATCTGTGACATTGCTTTATTTATAGACATGCAAAACAGGATGAGGCACAACACTTCAAACATATTCTTTGGCCTTTTTCCCAAATAATAAGTAGAAGCTGAGTATTTTATATGGAGCGACTGCCTAGCCGTAAATGAGTAGAACGATACGCTTTGGCAAGACAGAGGATGAGACAGGTGTAAAATATTCTGATTTCTGACCTTAATAATTGTCTAAGGTCTACAAATAGCAGCTATGACCAATGGCTTAGCGAGTCTTCTGATCTACGGATCCACTTCGACTTGCCTTGCCTCAGCCTCGGAGATCGCCTCGCTGTTGTACAAACTACACGAGCTCCTCCGACTACTCATAACAGGAGTCTTATTCATATTAAAGGGAAACAATACATATCCGACTGCCCAGTAGGGTATCTATTATCACAATTTTGTAAAGAGTTTGCACAAATGTCGTCAAAAAGAAACAGGAAGACGTTGTTGGCCATCTATTCACACACTCACTAAGTCACTATACTTTGCTAAAATTGCTAATTTTACTTGATAAATGAGTCATGATCAAGTATGTAGCTATGTTTATATACCTAATATGCGAATCATGTGCCACGTTCATGATTCATAATTACAATGTGAAACTTTCAGGATTTTATGAAATACAACCCACCTATTAAATCAAAATAGTTTTAAGAATCCAGTGATTGAAATTAATGCGCAAATTCTGCTGCTTATTAATTTTTGATCGTTGTTTAATTTCTCGTAATTAGGACTTTGGTGATTAACATTAAAAATATAAACAATCAGCAGCCGACTACGAAGGAACGACTCAACTGCAACTTCATAACACTTCTTACAAAACTTAATCGTTTTAATCAGCTGTATCGTCACAGACCTTCATATGTCGTTTAGATTGACCAGAAAACTAACTTCAAAGCCTTGAGCCACTGGACTTGGGTTTGTTTGTTTTACTGTTGATAGATTCGCGCTTGACTGCTATCTCACCTGATAGCGGGTAGCCAGCCTTCCGGTATTTTACAAGATGTATTGTGGAGAGGATGAGCAGGAATTGCATGATTTGATTCCGCCTTTTCATTTCCACCAACGGACATCCCGACATACGGCTAGTATCCACCCTTACGTTGTTGAAACCTCTACGGTCTGGACCAAGCGTTTTGGCTCGTCGTTTATACATCGATGTACGTCGTCGTACATCAAAGGACTAGAACAATTTGTCTGCTGCAGTCTTCCCGTCCGATTAAAATTTGAGTGTCTTCAAGGCAAGAGTGAATAGGCTCATACATCGCCTCACTATCAGAGATTGCATCACTGCTTACCATCAGGTGGGATCGCAGTCAAGCACTAGTTAATATCAATTAAAAAAACAGATTGACTTTTATAACTTCAACATTGCCCTCAGTCTGTATAAGCCACAAACCATAAATCCAGCATCAATGTTACATTAAAATCAATGGTAACAAGTTTCTACGATCGAATACTTGAACTACTTCCAACGCAAAAAACTGACAAGATCACATGAGTCGTGTATAGCAGACATATGCGTGACGTAGACACTAATTATAACGCGCCGGACGCAACATTAGTTTACTTTGCTTTCGTGAACAAGTAGCTATGCGACGACTATATTTTCACAAAAATAAAGCTGATACTTATTGCAAGTCTGGGGGCAGTGGTGGTCGAGTGGTAACGGCCCCGACTTACGAGTTGTAGGTCGCGGGTTCAAACCCAGCTATGCGCATTGCTTTGTGTCATTTATTTCATCACCACTGCTCTCAAAACGGTGAAGGAAAATCTCTTGAGGAAACCGGCATGTCTTAAAACCAAAAATTTAAAGACATGTGACAGTCACAAGCCCGCACTGGACACGCGTGGTGGATTACGGCCCATTACTTCTCCTTGAGAGGACGTCTGAGTCCCAACAGTGGGAAGATTATAAGCCTGACTATTCTACTCCAAGTCTGTGATGTTTGCCTGCAGGTGACTTATACACACTAAGTATTTCAATGCACGTTCCGGTCCACCTGGGCACGCCTACACGGGAAGGCCACATTCATCATCATCTTTTTAGCCTAAATACGACCAGTGCGATACGTTTCACGGCACGGTTGGCACAGGGATTGAGCGATCGGCTGCCGTGCAGCGGGTTGCAGGTTCGATCCTCGCAACAACTACCTGTATGGCCTACACCTATGTGTAGGCTATGTGTGGCCTATACCTACCTATGTATTGTGAGCGCACGGATACAGGAGTAATCCCTTGTGTGGGGTAAAGTTTTTAAATAAAATAAATTAAAAAAAAAACGGCTGGATATAAACCTCCGCAAGTGTCGCCACAACGACCCACTCTGTGTACCTCACATTTATTGGATTCCTGCGACCCCGGTGAGGTCATCGGTCCACCTTGTAGAGGACTTCCAACGCTGCGTCTTCCGGGACGCAGACGTGACTCGAGAACTTCTCGGAATTATTTACTTTTTATTGACATACAGAAAAAGATAGATGGATTGTGTGAGAAGTGATATGAAAGAAAAGGGAGTTAGTGATAGTTTGACGGGTGACAGGACAGAATGGAAGAAAAAAAACGAGTTGCGCGGACCCCAAGTAATATTTGATAAGGGCAGGAAGAAGAAGAAGAAGACATATAGAAAATATGAAATTAAAATCATGATCAACCACAACTTTTTAAAATAATTTGCTTGTGCTTACATCCGCAAATAAATCAACAAGTTATAGAAGGAAGGAAGACGTGCGTGTTGACATTAGATATAAATTATATAGTCGAACTATTATAAACGACTGCTAATAGTTGAACGGACGAGGATAATTGTTAGCAGTGCATTAGTGGGGTCGTAAAGAAGCTTGTTATGAGTTATATAGAGACATTAAACTATTATGCAGTCATTGTACTAATCAACTTTGATTATTTTATTTTATTTTTATAAAGAAAGGAACAACAAACAGTTACATTATAATATATTACAATAATTAAACATAAGACATACATTTTGGCAATAATGCAACCCACAACGTTGCCCACAGATAGATATATTGTGTAAAAATGTAATCGCTAAGGGTGTTAGTAACAGTACATGCAGTTAGAAATATTGTTATAGGGTTAGTAAAAGTTGAATCAAGGAAGTAAAATTTACAAGGGAAACACATTAATTAGGCAGAGAGCTGCGGATGAGTCTTAGAGTCTTACTCATTTTGCAATTGAAAATGTCAATATTACAAAAGTTTTTATTGTAACTATCAATCATACGGCGGACAGACGACCGCTTGCCAGAATTATGTAGTACAGCATGCGTGTGTTGCGAAGAGTGTGCTGCATGCACTTGTCGCCGATGGAATGTTCTGGGTACAGTGTAACAGATCATGCTGTTTAGATCTGTACAGTTTTTACTACTGGCTATTTTATATAGGTTAACAGTTTCAAGGTACTTTCTACGGGAGCTGAGGGTTAAAAGTTTATACTTGCTGAGTAGCTGGGCGTATGGTAGGTAGGATCTGTGGCATATATAATGCATGTAAAAATTTATAGTGCACTTTTTCGACCATTTCGATATATTTTATATAGAAAGGGTTCCGTACCGGCACTGCATACTGTAATTGTGAACGAGCAAGAGCTATATATTGTTCTTACAGAGAAAGTGAGGCGAGTTATTAGTTACACAGAACAGATGAAAGAGCTTAGAATGCCCTTGTGGGTGGGGCAGGCGTGCCATAAAGTAGGGCAATGCCCATAGTTCTAACACCAATAGCAAACTTGCGATCTAAGTGTGCATGGTCTGGTAGTCGCGTAATGCGCGTTCGTATTGGTTTATTGCCTGCAGTGGAGTTAAAGGGTGCGAGACAAGTGGCTACACACTCGTCGAACAAATTGGAAAGTATTTCCTTTCTAACCTCTTTCTTGTTTTCTGTGATTAGTTAGGTATTAAATTAAAAAGAAAGAACGAAAAGTATTTATTTTGGCGCACAAAACATTGCAGACAACCAATACTTAAGACAAACACAAAAAAAACAAAATAAAATAAAAAGTAACATTGTATGTCTTACGTTGCTTCGGTTTGCTGACGACATAATAGTCATGGCTGAGACTACGGAGGAACTCAGTACAATGCTCGGTGCCCTCAGTAGTACTTCCGTAAGAGTGGGACTTAAAATGAACATGGACAAAACCATAGTTATGGTTAACATCCATGTAGCGCCCACTCCTATTAAGATCGGAGACTGTACACTCGAAGTTGTGGACGATTACGTTTACCTGGGACAGACGGTCCAGTTGAGTAGGTCTAAATTCGAGAAAGAGGTCAATCGTCGAAACCGACTCGGCTGGGCGGCGTTCGGGAAGCTGCGCGGTGTCTTCTCGTCTACAGTGTCTCAAGACGAAAGTCTGACCAGTGCGTGTTGCCAGTGATGACTTATGGCTCTGAAACGTGGTCACTTACAATGGGCCTCATAAGAAGACTCAAAGTCACCCAAAGGGCGATGGAAAGGGCTATGCTTGGAGTTTCCTTGCGTGATCACATCAGAAATGAAGATATCCGCAGGAGAACCAAGGTTACCGACCTAGCTCGAAGAATCGCCAAACTTAAGTGGCAATGGGCAGGGCACATTGCACGCAGAACAAATGGTCGATGGGGACGAAAGGTTCTGGAGTGGCGACCACGTACCGGAAGACGCAGCGTTGGACGGCCACCAACAAGGTGGACCGATGACCTGGTCAGGGTCGCGGGAATCCGATGGATGCGTGATGCACAGGACCGGTCGTTGTGGCAACGCTTGGGGGAGGCCTATGTTCAACAGTGGACGTCTTTCGGCTAATATGATGATGATGATGATGTCTTACGTTTGCGCCAAAAAATTAGCTCTCCCCAAATTTGTCAACAGAGGTGTAGAATGCAAGAACTTACAGGTCTTTATAGAAGACGATGATAAGTGCATATTTGCTATGAGCCAATAATAAAGACAGAAGAGATCGATTAAAGAAACATAATGGGTTATGGAAAACAGGGTGTAGGTACATTTTAAGATAAAGAATGGAGAAAGTAAATGCTTAGACATAAAAACAAAGGGTGGGTGACAATGACGACATTTTTTCTAACATCAGATTGACATCAAACTATTCCAGAAGATAGATTTATATCTGTAGCTAAGATATTTTACTGCATGAGTGGGTCAACTCCTCTATATTGAATGTCAAGGAGCACAGGTAGAGCTGTGATCGACGCACGTGACGACACGACCACACACAATCACACACTCTTTACATGTAGATAGTTACACATTCACATATTATACAAGTGCGTGTGAGTGAGTGAGTTCACCTTAACCCTGATACTGGATGAACGAATGAGGTCGTTGCTTTTAGAATAGTTCGAAAGGATTGATGACTAGGATGTAACGAGTGAGTGTTAAGTCATTGCCCTGATTTGTTAGTTATTATTTAATTGTTAAGGTGCTACCGACAACGCTAAAGCTACAATGGTACAAAAACGCAACAACGAATTTTGACAAAAATTGAATTGAATACAAATCGATGGAGTAATTTTTGGATCACACCGGTCAGCGGTAGCTGATCTGCTGGCACAAAATATATCAAAATCGCTTACCGGAAGACAAGTGGCACAAGTATCAAAATCGCTTACCGAGTTTCTTTTAATCCAAAGGTTGCAGAGGCAAAGGTGATAGAATCTAAATCATTTCATTGAGATAAAAATCCAAGTTAACTCAATCACAAAACAAATCTGATCATAAAAAGCGAAAGGAAATGTTATAAAAAAATGCCACAGTTTGAAATGGAATGCAGCTTTGCAACTAAACCTAATGATTTATGAATGACGCACCTATTTTAAAATGCAATAAGTAATCCGAATTATTCCAATAAATCATGAGCATTGACGTCAAATGAAAGCATTTTCTCTTCAAATAAAAGTCAGCCATGTTCTTCTGAAAGCATTTTGATTTATTCAGTGAACTGCTCAACAAATTCGCCGATCTGCCGTGACCCCGTCACCTTGAAACAATCGTAAAAGTGGAAGAAAACACGTGTTTTATCACCTATTACATCATATTGATTGATGTAATAGGTGATAAAACACTATTTTAATGGTCGTCAAATAAACAATAGGTCTTACATTCGTGGTAATAAATACTACCTTTTTTCACTGATCTGACTAAACTTCCAAATGACAGTCAACATTTTAAATACTAATGACCAACTGAAATACGATTTTTTGATTTATGAATCGAAACCTCAAAATATTGTATCAAAAAGTTATTAAACCATTGAATCAGCCATTTAAAATTCGGATAAATGCCTACTAATAGTATAAAAATGTAGTCTGTATGTTACACTTTCATGTTTATTTATTTATTAAAACTTCATGCAACACAAAGGTACAAAGGTGGACTTAATGCCTTAGACTCTACCAGTCAACCAAGAGTGTGCACAAAAAAAAATAGACTAAACCGCTTAATGATGATGAGAAACTTTTGGGATAGAGATATATTAGTCTTAGGAGAAGGACTAATTTTACCCTTTGTGGTGAAAAAAAGGCTTGAAGAGGTTGAAATAAGGGATGAGAGTAGAGAGTTTTGGAAATTGCGTAATGTATATGGAGCATTTAGGGATGCTGCCCCAACTACACTGCGGTACTCTCTAGACACTTCCTTCACTAGCCACACTCAGTAACAATAGGAGTTTGCCAAACGGGCAGATACGTAGAGCCAGACGAGTGTGTCCTACGTATACGAATACTTAAAATGCTGCAAGCTCGAGAAGATGCATTTAGTTTGTATTTGTATTAATTGCAAAAGTAGTATCTTGAAAATAAAAAGGCTGCTCAAAATAACTCGAAGCCAAATTGCTAGCATATCGCTATTCTATCGTTTACATTTCTGGAAGTGTACATTGGAATTGTAAAATTTAATTCCGTCAAGCCAGTGGTTCATGGTGCATATCCTACCCCTAAGTACCAAACCGTTTTAGGGACACATTTATTGTACGTACATTCAAGGAAATCCTACTGATTTTCTACCGGCGTTTGTTTTTTCTGATAGCTACAACTTTTTAAGTCAAGAGTGAATAGGGCACTTCTAGGCAAGCATGCGTCAACCACATTATCGCTTACCATCGTGCGGCTATCTACTTCGCTAGCATTACGGCTTCGCAGAAGGAAGCGACCGCCGCCCATTCCCCTTCGCTCCAGACCATGGCTTCTTGATCGACCCCATGAGGACATGGCGGTGCTCTGGCCAAGTGGGCCACACCTTTACCGTGTGAATCCATAGTGTCCTCTGGGCGCGCGGGTGGTCCGCACAATGGTAACATCCGAACCTTTGTTCCGCCTGAATCAGGTGCAAGAACTTAAAATGCAAGTCAGTGACTGGCATCATGCGGATGGTGAGGACAACGTGACGGCTCTCCAAAAAAGAGAGGAATAACTGCCATGATTACGGCATGCCCATGAAATCCTGCCGGAACTCTGTCCACCATGCCGTGACTTGACACGGCAGGGCGACTATGTTATGTCCATTTTAACGATTTAGTGTATCTCTGTACCATCATTCATCATCATCTTTTTAGCCGAAAGACTTTCACTGTTGGGCACAGGCCTAACTCAAGTGTCGCCACCATAACCGGTTCTGTGTGTTTCGTATCCATCGGATTCTCTCGGCCCTCACCAGGTCATCAGTCCGCCTTGTGGGAGGTCTTCCAACGCTGCATCCACCGGTACATGGTTGCCCTTCCAGAAACTTCGTTCTCAACCATCTGCTCTGCGAAACAAAAATCAGTTTAGGCGTGAAAGTGTATCATACAGACAGACGGAGAAACAGAGCTACTTTCGCATTTACAATAATTAAGTAGATTTGTAACTAGACAATCGTTTTCTAAAGTGACAGACGGTGCGAGTGACCTTGGAAACGACACCGGAGTGTTGTTTATCTGATTCATCTAACAATAGAGACAAGATGGAACAAATGAGGAAATTATCTCTAAAATGAACTTTTAAGTGCCCTCAGCTATAAATAATTATACAGAGACGACTTGTATTGTCAATGTTTTTTGCAAATTGTGTAGAATTAACATGGTCATGCCAATGGAATCGGTAGTATAATTTTGTATTGTGGAAAACCATTTTCATTAACATATAAAATATCCACCTAAAGTCTGCAGTGTGTTGACTGCAGATACTTGCCTTTTATGTATGACATTATTTACTTTATTTTTAGCATATAAGTACCTATAACATTTTTATGTGTTGCATTAGGTAATTTTGCTTGACTAAATTAGTTGGGGAGATCGGTTCGCTTCTGAAAGGAAACCCTGAAACCCTGGAAAGGAAAGCAACGAAAGAAAGAACATAGGAGTGGGTTTTAGTTACTAAAAGTCTGACACGCACTCCCGCTCCGCTTAAGGGCGGCAGAAGTCATTGGATGATTTAACCACCTAAAAAAAGCCAAAACTGGATGATGAATTTAGCATTGACTTAACATCTGGATAAGTAATGTTATGTATTGTGTTCAACAATGAAGATGTGAATTGAATTGACACTGAAGCTTATGTCCACATTCAGTGCACTCTGGATAGTCAGCCCCAACGCCATGCTAATACAGTTTAAACTTTCTCCACTACGACATAATCTGCATTATTGCAGTAACCCAAAAAAGGAAGACAACAACCTCGATTAAAATCGGGAAAGAAACAGAAGTGAATCCGTGTGCTTAGTTAGTGCAAGATCAACAAAAGATGCGAATCTCTGTAGCGACAGTAGTGATATAGGTGGAACACGGGGCTCGCCTCGTGACGATGACGTCACGCAGCCGCCCGTGCATGGCGGTGCATCGCGCTGGCGCTGACGAGCGAAAAATTGATAATAATTAGCGTGCATGAAGTACCGTGCGGTATTACTGAGCTTGACGTTTTATACGCTTAGATCTTAAGCTATACTGGTCCGTGTGTTTCGGGTAAGAAATACGAGTATGTTGACAGAGGGCCTGGTCACCTGGTATTGAGATGCGGTACCTACTAGAATGTTGCGTTATGTTTTGAACGACGAAGCATTGGTCGTCGCTCGTAATGAAAATTGGTTGGTAGAATCATTATGATTGATACATTTTCATTGTGTGTAAGCCTACCAAATGAGAAAATGCGTGCGTCATGTTTCTCAAAAAGCTATTTTTGGCCACTTGAATTTGTTATTCAAAGCAGAAAATTCGATACAAAAAAGTAAATTAACTGACATAGGCCAACAAATTATCGAGTAAAAGTTAATTCCACGAACAATGTTAATGGCTCCATTATCGAGCAGGGCCACTCGGTAATCGGAACACGTCTGCCTTCGATCTAAAGGCAGAAAATGTTCAGAAAAATATCGAAAAACAGCCGTTACGCATTCATGATTGCCTATAGATTTATATATTGTGATCTCTAACTCAAACGACTTTAGATTTTAGAAGGTAATCTTTCGGTCTGTTTTTAGGGTTCCGTAGCCAAATGGCAAAAAACGGAACCCTTATGGATTCGTCATGTCTGTCTGTCTGTTTGTCTGTCCGTCCGTATGTCACAGCTACTTTTTTCCGAAACTATAAAAGCTATACTGTTGAAACTTAGTAAGTAGATGTATTCTGTGAACCGCATTAATAAGATTTTTACACAAAAATTGAAATAAAAAGCAATATATTTTGGGGTTCCCCATACTAAGAACTGAAACTCAAAATTTATTTTTCATCAAACCCATACGTGTGGGGTATCTATGGTTAGGTCTTCAAAAATGATATTGAGGTTTCTAATAATTTTTTTTTCTAAATTGAATAGTTTACTCTAGAGACACTTCCAAAGTGGTAAAATATGTTTCTCCTCCCTGTAACTTCTAAAATAAGAGAATGATAAAACTAAAAAAATAAATAAACTACCAACGAAAATTGGTTTGAACGAGATCTAGTAATTAGTTTTTTTTTAATACGGCATAAATCTAAAAATATACACTATTATTAAAACATCGATCAAAGTTACAACGAACTACAAGAACTTTTATATTATGTTACTTGCTGCTACGGAACCCTTCATGGGCGAGTCCGACTTGCACTTGGCCGGTTTTTTTATTTTATTTAGACGCATTTAGAGAAGTCTACTTAACGATTTTGAGTAAATAAGTTTGAATGTCTTTCTGTCCTTGAACTATGTTTCTTGAAGTCAGCGAAGCACTATGTTTTGTTCCTTGCGATCTTGTTAACCAACACATTAACACTCACTCCCTTTTCCATCATTATCTTTCTTCCCATCATCAGCACAAACCTGAACATGTTTGCTCACGCGTCGTGCGCCATAAGATTGCAGCATTTTTGCGATTTATCACTGCTGCAAAGTGTATATGGTAATTTAATATTTTGTGAGTAATTGTAATTTATGTTTTATTTTATATAAATTATTATGGTATAACCATGGTATAACATATTTATTATAATTATCTTACGGTTAATTATCGAATCGCGTTGGATCGTGGATGTTAAGTTATTATTTACGATTTGGTATACAAAGATACTAAGAGACCGGACGGTAGGTATGTCTTTATTTAGCTTCACTTGTTTGACTGATCGACATTTTGACTATTCAAAAGTGCCTGTAACTTGTCTATTTGAAATAAACCTTTCTGATTTCTGATATTTCAGTGGCAAGTGGGTAGGCCTAGTGTGGGACACTTCTTGTGACGATACTCTTGCGTTATTCCATCTACCTAGCTCACCACGCTGTGCTGGTGGTACCGCTGCAGTTGTCGATAACCTCAGGAGCTCGATAGTAATATTTAAGAGCCGTTTGGGGTCTTGGGGTCCGAGTGTTCATACACTATTTAAAGATTTACCCAAACACCTACTTCACACTTCGCATGGCACAAGCAGGTTTTTATTTCGATTAGATTTAAGCATTGCAATGCAACGTGGTAATGGCGCTAGTTTTTTGGCCACACTTCCAGTCGACAGTGATGCGGATCAGAAAGGTTTTGACGCTATAATTTAGTAAAGCGTTTTTGTCTTAAGTAATAAACCTTTAAGTTACACTACTATTATTATTAAGTATAGTACATTTTTAAAAACTTAATTATCTATATTATCTTTATATATATAATTCTTCTGTGAGTGTGTATGTCACTGAACTTCTCTCAAACGACTGGACCGATTTTGATGAAATTTTTTGTGTGTGTTCAAGGGGATCTGGGAATGGTTTAGATTCACAATTTTCACGCGAGCGAAGCCGCTGGCAGAAGCTAGTATACCTATACAATATAGATAATTAAGTTTTTAAAAATGTTTATAAATCAGTATATACAGGGTGGCCCAGAGAGAAATGCACTTTTGATTTTGCGCGCATTTTTAAACAATAAAATTGAGACGCGCGGGAGTTGTGTCATTGCAAAGCGCAGACTTTATAATTTTTGTCACCATGAGTTGTTACACTGGAGAGCTGCGCGCGTTTTGTATCCGCGCATTTTATGAGAAGGCTCGATCTTATGTGACTGTTCGACGACTCCACAGTGCTTAATTCGAATTGCAGCGCATAAGTGAGTGTCCAAGCACTAATTTAATTAAGCAATGGATTAAATGATTTGAAAGGACAAGTTCAATGCAAAAAATGCAGCCTCGTGGTCGTCAAAGAGTATCACGGACCGACGGAAACATTCAGCGAATTTGTGGATCTGTACGCGCGAATGTCGGAGCTCAAATTTTATCAACTTTGGGATTGTCTAGATCGACATTGCAGCGAATTTTACGGCTTGATTTGAAATTACATCCTTATAAGATACAGTTGGTACAGGAACTAAAGTCATCAGACTTCGAATTGAGATTGAGATTTGCAAATGAAATGCGCAAGTATCCACAAAAAATAATTTTTGGCAGGGGTGACATCTCCTGGCCGCCAAAAAGCCCCGATCTCACTCCAGCAGTCTTCTTTTTGCGGGGTTACCTTAAGAAAAGAGTACACTCTGATAACCCAACAACACTGCAGCAACTGAAGTTGAATATTCGGCAAGAAATGGAATCCAGTTCGAGGATAAGTCTAACGAAAGTTTTCCAAAATTTTGATACCAGATTGGAATAATGTTGTAACCACCAAGGAAATCGCTTGGACGATGTAATTTTTAAAAACTAAATTTAAAAATAAATTTCATTTAATTTTCTTAAGATTGTAATAAATAAAGTTATTCAAAATTATACAGATTTTTTTTCCTTGAATTTTCAAAAGTGCATTTCTTTCAGGGCCACCCTGTATTTAATAATCCTTAATAAATAAATACGTTTAAGTGTTGACAGAAAAAAACAGGCATAAAGTCAAACATAAACAAAGTTGTCCATATATAATTTTTCATTGCCCTCCCTCTTCTCTCCAGCCATCTACTTTTTCATCAGATGCGCCTTAATAGTTAGGAAGATAACGATAGTTATATCCAGGCCCAAACATAGGTCCTATAATCTCGCTTTAACAAAGATCTTTGTTCAAATATTTTCATGGCGAGTATTTTTGTTGTTTATTTACTCGAGAATGTTGCAGAACAGAAAGTTTCTAAGGTCTTGTTTAGTCCAAAACTCTCCGAACTAATCCGAAAAGTTTTCCTTAAGTTTCCTCTGGATAACATAGTTTGTAGAAAGTAGTATGATACCTTATGCTGATTATTGTCTGGAGTTTGTTTAGTCTTCATACTCAACAAAAGCTGTCGAGTTCTTTGAGTACCTAGTTAAGGTTACGGAAAGGTCTTGATTGTGATGAAGTTGACTGTTGTATTTCGTGTTTCCTTCAAGATGGCATTTGTTTATATACAACGTGTAACGGGAATAGTGCACACATACACATACATTTAGAAAAGTAAGTTAAATCGTGTTTTCTTCACAAATTAGTTTATATTGTAGGCAAATAACATCACAATTTACAATCTACAATCTATATGATTAGACAAAGGAAACGTTTTCGATGAACTCTGGCACCCAATGTAAGATACCGCTTTTGGATAGGACTTCCAACGAACGACTAGTTATAAAACTTCAACAATATTTGGCTTGTTTGATTTTACGTGAATCGGGCCACAGATCGGCGTGTGTGGCACGCGTGTGACGTGTCAAAGTATTTTTTTGACAACCTATTTGCAAAATAAATATCATTTGTGCGCAGTGTAATTCTGTGAATTGCACACTAAAAATATTTAAAAGTTAAAGGATTTAAAGAAATCAAATTTTTGAAAGACAAATCCATTTATTTATTTATGAAAAATGCTTTTGATTTTAATTTTTCAATTTATATTACTTCAGATTTTGATTGTATTAATAACTTATTATTGACATTATTTACTTTATTTTCATTTATTATTTTATTGACTATTTAATCATTTGAAATTAATTAAATATTTGGGTTTTAATACTATGTTATAATTAATTATACTATAAATAAAATTGCACGCCTCACGGTAAAATGTATTGGATCCTTCTCTTACATAACACCATATTTTTTAACCTAAATTCATAGCAAGTAAATTATTGCATTTCTTTTCAAACTAGGGTACTACTTTTAGGATGTGCATTTATTATTTAACATATTGTATACAAGGTGCTCATATACAAACTAAAACATATCGTAAGTCATATAACTAGAAAATACCAACTAGCTAACCAAAATGGTAGATAATTATATTTCTCGCAATGTGTTGCTCCAGAAAATTTGATGATAATTCTGAATCTTTGAGATAAGTTTTGTTTTCGAGCTTCAGGCAGAGGTTGCTGACCTCTGGAGGGTAGTGCGGTGCCGGCCAAGAGGCCCATCCCGGGATAATCTGGCAATCATCTAGACAAAATATTATTTCCGTCTTGTTGGATCTCGATTTGATTGACTTGACTTGACGTTGCAATAGTATGAACGTGTTGTGTTTGTACGATACGCGTTTGAATTCACAGACTAAGGAGCCCCAGATTAAAAATGTCTTAATTAAATAGACTTCTTTCGCTAGCACTAGCGTAAATCCATTTTTCGGCATACATATTTGGCCAACAGGTTTTTAGGGTTCCGTAGTCAACTAGGAACCCTTATAGTTTCGCCATGTCTGTCTGTAAGTCTGTCTGTCCGTCCTCGCTTAATCTCTGTGACCGTTAGCACTAGAAAACTGAAATTTGTTACCAATATGCATATCAATCACGCTGACAAAGTGGTAAAATAAAAATTGGAAAAGTGTTTTATTAGGGTAGCCCCCCTATATGTAAAGTGGGAAGTGATTTTGTTTTTTATTTCAACCCTTACGTGTGATATATTGTTGGATAGGTATTTAAAAATGAAAAAGGGTTTACTAAAATAATTTTTTGATAATGTCAATCATTTCGGAAATAATCGCTCCAAAAGTAAAAAACAATGTGTGTCCCCGTCTAACTTTTGAACTATAAGTTTAGAAAATATGAAAAAAATCTGAAAAGTAGAACTTTATAAGGACTTTCTAGGAAAATCATTTTGAACTTGATAGAAAGAAAACAAAACTTGCAAAACTTGTGCATTCGTTTTGTTTTTGGCCTAAGAAAATACGACCATGTCTCCCAATTCCACAAGGATCTCAAGTGGCTCCCTATCCGTCTTCGTAGGAACACTTGGGTATTATGTCTCCTGTACAACATCCTATTCAATCCTGCTTATCCTGGCTACTTGCGTGATCGTTTTTCGTTCACTCGCCCTGCCGATGCTCCATGCAGATCCCACCTTAAATACCATCTCAATTTCCCACCCCATAAAACCCATTTTTATTCCAACTCATTCTCTTTTCATGCAGTACGACTATGGAACTCACTTCCAGCTAAGATCCGAGACGCTAAAAATATATTTGTCTTCAAAAATCTAGTCAAGGAACACTACCTCTCTACCATCTCGTAAAGATATTTATTATAGATATATATTATCTTAAATATATGTATTTTATAATTTATGTATTGTATCTATTCTTGTTTACATTTATTTACTGTTATTGTTATACATGGATGTATTATGAGATTTAATTTAAATAATATAGTTTAGTTAATTATATATTTTGTTTGTGTTTTTTATTTTTATTTTTAATTTATACACACTGTGTCTACATATCTTATGTAACTGTCCTTTCGCAGGTCTGCTGGAAGAAATTTCGTTAGAAATAAGCAGGTCCTTTGTACTCTTTTATCCATAATTGTTCTTTTCGATTTTAAATGTGTGTGTGTACATAAATAAATAAATAAAGAACAGTTTTTTACCAAAAAGACAAAAAGTTTGTACAAAATAATTTCTGGACTAAGTTCGTAGATATTATAATCGTATATGCAAGCATTTTTTTTTTAACTTTGTTTACATATATTATTATCCTGAACGTAACTTCTTTCAAACAAAAAAAAGAATTATTAAAATCGGTTCTCGCGATCCAAAATTACCACCGAAAACTTTTTCTGGTTCCCAATTCCCCGAGAGATGGCGCTGTACTTTGGGCTATTTCGCGTTCGCGCTGTTAGGATTTTTCCTGAGTTGATGGCGTCGGGTATTATCGAATTGTTCGATTGGCCCGTCCTTGGCATTGGCGGTATTATCTTATAACTACATAAAACTTCTATCAGGAACATGCTAAAGCAATTTAGAACAAAACTAAAATTCATTTTTTTAACGCCATCTATCAAAATGTTAAGGTAAAAACCATAGTTCATAAATGGTTCGATAGATGGCGTTGCGTAATGACGTTATCTTTTAAAAGTCGATGTTAAGACTTTCCGTGCTTTCATGACCTACCGTAGTAAAAAATCGTTGCTTCCTAAATATATTCGTAATTTTACGAGACACAATCGCTGAAATTTCTACTACTTGCATACTGTACTATTTTTGATTTAAATTAAAAAAATAGCTATTTGGTATAGTGAGAAATTGTTATTGTGTCTTAGTAAATTATATTGAGGGTTTTACTTTTAACTTGTACGGGGAAAAAAATGGTTGATAGTAATTAGGTTTGATTAAATTAGATTGTGGGTAAAATTAACTTCTTTTGGGGATTTTGTTCATATTAATTTTGTATGTACGCAGTTACTTGATACCTACAACTACTAGCTAATTACGATTTGAAGTAGGCTAGTTTGCAAAAATACAGTGTTGCTTAGACAGTATAGTTACATTGAACACTTTTTTTTTTTTTTTTTTTTATGGTGGGAAAAATCATGCATTGACATCCCCCGCCCTTGGGCGGAGCGGGAGATAGTGTCAGACTCTTACTGACTAAAAGACCCACCCCGTTCCTTCTAGCCTTCATACCGGGGCTCGAGCGCCCTTTCGGATAACCCTGGCCCCAGTAGGCTTCGACCCGGCTGGGTCCCTGCTGTTGCTGACAACTCCTTGAGGCGCGCGGGAACAGTGCGCGCCGTCGACGACATGGGCTTGGTCCGGACAGTTACCGGACGGCCGGACAGCGAGCTACCCATTGCTCACTGTCCGCAAGCCCGCGTCTACGTTGGCCGGAAATCGGGATCAGAATCCCGGCGACGGCGGCGGCGATAACGCCGTTGCCTGATGCGTTCGGCCTCCTCCTTTGCAAGCATTACTGCTTCACAGAAGTCGGCGACCGCCTGCCACTCCTCCTCGCTCCGGACCATGGCCTCAACCAAGGCCCGGCGCGAGAGGTCTCCGCCGCCGATCGCCCCCACGAGGGCACGGCGATGCTCCGCCCAAGCAGGGCACACCTCGACTGTGTGCTCCACCGTGTCCTCCGGGCGTTCCGCACAGTGGCGACACCCGGGCGTCACTTCCGCATGAATCCGGTGTAGGAAACTCCCGAACGAACCATGTCCGGTGAGGACCTGCGTCATGCGGAAGGTAAGGACGCCGTGAGGCCTTTCCAGCCACGCCTCAAAGAGGGGACTTACCGCCATGATTGTGGCGTGCCCAGCACTGGGTTGCGATAGTCGTTGACGCCATTTCACCATGAGATCCCGCCGGAGCTCTGTCCGCCATGCCGTGACCTGTCGCGGCAGCGGACTTTCACCCCGGCGTTGCATCTCCACGCGCATATCGTGCATGTGTGCAAGGACTGTTGCCTCCAGATCCCACGGTGGTAGGCCAGCCAGAAGGCTCGCCGCTTCGCGGGAGACCGTGCAGTATCCCCGCACCATCCTTATCGCCATGACTCTCTGGCAGGCGTTCAGTATGGCCGCCGGTTGCTTTTTCAGCGACGGCGCCCACACCGGCGCCCCGTAGAGGGCCATGGACCGAACGATCCCCGCGTAGAGCCTCCGGCAGGAGGCGTCTGGACCCCCAAGGTTGGGCAGGAGCCGCTTGAGCGCAGCCCCAGCCCGGCTGAGTTTGGGAGCCAGACGTCGGAAATGCTCCACGAAATTCCACCGGCTGTCGAGGACGAGTCCCAGGTACTTCATCGTCGACCCGACACCGATGTGAACTCCTCCTACCGTTAGTTGGGAACTCAATGGCGGCGCGTTCCGAGACCGGCGACCGTGAAAACACATCGCCTCGGATTTGTGAAGCGCCACCTTGAGTCCCAACTCCTGGATCCGATCAACGACCATCGCAACCCCGCGTGTCGCTAGAGCGACCGCCGCCTGGTACGACTCTCCCCGCGCTAGGACCAGCGTGTCGTCTGCGTAGCAAACCACGCTGACCCCGTCAGGGAAGTCGCCGCGCAGCACGTAGTCGTACCCGATGTTCCACAAGGGTGGCCCTAGTACCGACCCCTGCGGAACACCGCACGACATCTCTCGACGTTTCCAGTCTCCCTGGTGACCGGGGTAGACTATAAGTCTCTCCGACAGATAGGCCTCGACCACTCGACAGAGGTACTCGGGCACCCGGTGGTACCGGAGTGCCCTCTCGGAGGTTACAAGGGCAATAGTGTTATGCCCGTTACACACATGGCCTGATAGGGATACTGGCTGTTATATTTTTTTTTTTTTTTTATTGCGTTGTTTTGTGCGTGTATTTAGGCGGAATAAACTTGTTTTCTTTCTTTCTTTTCCCTCCGGATCGTACTCCAGGGCAGGGAGTTGAACGCGTTGGCAATGTCCAAGGACACTGCCACGACACACCTGCCCCGGGACACCGCATCCCCCGTCGTGAGGGCTCGCACGCGCATGATGGCGTCCACTGTAGAGCGCATCCTGCGAAAGCCGAACTGTCCGTCCGAAAGGTCCGGCCCCACTCGTGTTAGGCGCCCGACGAGGCGGTTTGCAATGACTCTCTCAAAGAGCTTGCCCACCTCGTCGAGCAGCACAATGGGCCGGTACGCGGACGGAGAGTCCGCAGGGCGCCCTGGCTTCGCTATGAGGACCAGTTTCCCCGTCTTCCAGCAAAGTGGGAACTGGCCCCTCTCCATGCATGCGCTGAAGAGCCCTCTCAGTCGAGGCCCGAGAGCCTCCATGGCCAGGACCCAGGCCTTTCCAGGCAAGCCGTCGGGTCCTGGGGCGGTGTTTTTGGCACTCAGCCTTCGCACCGCCACTCTCAACTCTACCTCGGTCACCTCTGGAGCATTGTCGTCATCGTCGCTGTTGCGGTCCGCGTCAGACACCGCTGGCAGTGGAGGCGGAGCCATGGGCAGGGGGGAGTGTTCCCCCCGCGCAGGGAACAGAGCGTTCACCGCACCCTCTACGATCTGGGGCCGGAGACTCTGAGTTACATTGAACACTTGTGTATAACTCATAAGTGGGAACACTTATTGTGACGGACGGGAAACTACGGAACCCTACACTGAACGTGGCCTGACACGCTCTTGGCCGGTTTTTTTTTATTGGTTCTATTGCTCCAATTCTTTCACTAATAGAAAGCTGCGTTATTCCTGAGTGTTATAGGCTATATTTTACGCGGGTGAAGCTGCAGGCAAAAGCTAGTAGATTATATAATATATATTTCCGGGATGACCTGGATGGCTTCCTTAAGAACTGGAATGAGAAAGCGAGGAACCGTGATCGTTGGAAGGAGTGGAGGGAGGCCTTTGCCCAGCAGTGGGACAGTGTGGGATAAGTAAAAAAAAAAAAAAAAATCCTAAAATCCCATATATTTACTTACCTAACAATTCAACGCAGGTTTACAAATGAAGCCTACTCAGTTCTTTCACATTACCTTGTTATTTCTTACTACAATAAACAAACATACCAATTTGAAAACAGTAAATCTATGCAAACGAAATATGTTAAAAAATACACTTGAAACCAAAATTACGTATTCACCCCTTTTTTGACCATTTATATTAAAATTTATTGTTTGTAATAATACTTCATCACGACCCTATGGTGGCGGTGTGTTTTTGAGGCCAAGGGTGTACACTACGTGAGGCCAATAACAACTGTTACAACTTACTACTACTGCATAACCTACGTTTTCCTTCAAAGTATATTGACCTATTTGTTTATTTATAAGTACTTGAGAACGGAGTCGTAATGTTTACCTTGTGAGTACCTACTGCTAACTATTCATATACGAGCCTATATCTGCCTTACTGCAGGAAAAATACGATTTACGATACGGGGAAGAAAAAAAAAATAAATCTATTTCGACGATTGCTAACAGCGAGATTTTAGATGATAAAGTGCAAATCTAACGATGTTTTCTTAGTTTTGTGCTTCCCTGAATTAATGCTGGGGTACTTTATTTTTCTCGTTTATAGTATAAATAGTGCGTTCCAAGGTTAATAATCAGTGCCGTAACTCACCTTGTCTTTGCTTGGTACCAGTTTCTGTAACTGCGCCCCTAAAAAAGTCCTGGCTGGTTAAGTTTAATCCGCGTGACCTACGTCCTCATCGACATGAGTCTTTCGGTAAGTGTCTGTTTCGGATCAAGCGAGAGAAACGCTCGGGTGTCATTATAGTATGAATCGCTTGGAGTGAAGCATATGATGAAAATTGACCCCGCTTGGGCGTAGTGCCCCGTGGTTTCGTGGGGAGGATCGACGTTGGCGACCCGAGCGCCTGATCCTGGTTTAGGTACGGAGCGAGATAGCATGAAAACAGTAATCTGTTTTTGATGAAATGAATGATACAAAACTTGGTTTTGGTTTGATCATTTCTGCGCCCCGTCAGGATCTGCGCTCTGCGGCACGACACCTCTGACATAGTTACAACACTGTTAATAATTATCTAAATTAGAGAGTTATTCTCGTGAAACAGAAACATACTGCATGTATCAAGTCTGTATTTAAACTTGTATCTAATTGTGGCCGAATAATAACAAAAAGATAACATTATATATCAGAAAACGTCACATTTCTTAATAAACTACTTCTGGACCACCACGACATGTGTTATTTGCTCAGCAAATGTACACGTCTAAAATAATTTGTGGAGGATGTTTGAGAGCTTTCACTTCACAGTAAATAACGTTGGTTCCTTGTGAAGACAATGGAGTATGATATTAGTGTTGTCGCCGGGGGCAACGCTCTTACCAGTGTAATGGATTTCAAGATACATTACAAATAATGTACTCTGTATTCAGTATATTACTGTTTATCTAAACGTATTTCTTAATGCGTTGGTAAAACATTTGTGAAGACTTCCCTTTTAAAGCACAAGGTATAAATATCTACTTCTATAAAAAACTAGTTAGCAGAAGCGCTGGAAGCGGATTTCCCGAGTTAAAAAGGATGCAGCTTAGCGTTCGCTTAGACACAAGAAAACACCAGTTAATAAACTGTATTTAGAACAAAAACTAATAAGCAAAAGAAGTTAATTAGTCTCACATGTGTATTCTCACCGTTATTTTTTTTTTGAGATGAGAAATCTTTGAATGCTTTTTCTTACTCTAGGGTAGAACGAGAGGGTGTGTCTGACTTTAACTGACTAAAATCCACCTATGTTCCTTCATCTACCTTTTGTGCTCTAGGGCCACAGTAACTCTTCCAAATGTTCCCGAAGGTGTTCTCACAGTAAGAAAGATGAAGCAAACAGGTCCAAATATATCCAAATATACGTATAACATTTTCCCGGTGTTTCCCGGGAATATCCCAACACTGTTATGTACTCGTAACTCTAAACCGTGGCCAGCAACAGCCGGCAGTCGGCACAGCGGCCGAGCGGCCAGAGCCGCACTGGGAACAACAAACTAACATCTTTCTTAACTTTCTAACCGCACTCGAACAATTTCATTTGGGACCTGTAACTTGTAATGTCCACACAAAATATTTATTGTACTGGTAAAAGGTACATTAAACTTTATGAATGAGTAAAGATAATCAATATCCTCTGAAATTATATCCTACTACGATTCTGTGGTCGCGCGTCGTAGAACACGCTAAATATATATTTTATGTGAGGCAGCTAAGGAATAGACAAAAAGTCTAGGAACATTGCACTCCTACTAAACATATATTGAACCATTATGATAACTAAGTTATTTTATGTGCGTTATTTTAGAACATAGTGGTTGCTAATGTTGTTCTAAAACATGTTTATTTTTGATGTAGTCTATCTAACAAAGAATATGATACGTGTGAATGAAATTCTATCTTTCTGTATTCGTTCAGAGAAAAAATATGAAATACCGAGTTGTGTATAAGAGTAAAAGATTCAATATGATTCTGAATATGAATTCTTATATTTATTCATCCGTATATTGTTACCTACCGTTATTGGCTGGTTGGGACAATACATATATACGTGCGTTTCTATGTTGGTACCTCTCGATATAAATTCTCAAAGTCAATGTCGAACGTTCACGTATTCTGTGCTGTTATTACTTTCCGTCCGATGTTGTTTAAAAACAATATAATTTACTAGCAGTTGATGCATAAATTATTGGAACCGACGTGTTTGTTGCTACAGCGCGTGCAAACATCGGAACACGGCATCGCGTCATTTTTAATTTATGAAAAGTTATTTTTACCGAACTCTCAAATAACTTGCATAAATATCATCACGTTATTTTCCAACGTCATGGGTTTCAGAAAAGAAAATAAATTATCTTCGATAAGTTTGCGAAGAATTTGAGATAATTAGGTTAGACCGTTCTGTGACTCAAGAGAATTGGATTGTACAATGAATAAATGCAGGAACGGGAAGAATAAATTAAGATGTCTCAACCGGTTTGTTTTACAGGTAATTTGGCGCTGGTATTTGTTTGTCTTGAGTTAATGGAACAAAAAGAGGTATTTACTGTTTTGTTTCATACAGAAACTGGGTGAAGGAACTCTTTTCTGAGTTATTTTTTTCTTTCTGAAGGGGAAATTGAAACACACAATGATCACTCATTTTGCTAATCACAAGACTTTGTATGTCTCGAATTCAGAATTACATGGATATTATGAAATCTTCAATCTACAATTTACAGTACGTTTCAGATAACTTTTGGTACGACCAGAATTCAATCAGTATAAATATTGATTGAGTTGATGAAGAAACCCTGAGGAATATTGATCAGCCAGCTATCGAACAAAGAATCGACGACCTCACACTTTCGGTTAATTCCCAAGTAGTTAGGCGACTATCAGAAGCATCTACCCTTGAAAAGGCTCAGGACACGAAAAATCTAGGACAAACATGGCCGAACTGACCCATATTAAAGTCTATAAATTAAGTTAGCCGAAGATTGTAGTCTGACATTGACCCGGTAATGTTTCACGAACATAATCGTAATTACTGCGTAAAAAAGTAATAATGACATCATAAATTATATCAGAAAATCGAACTTGGTCTTTAGAAGATGAATGAGGACTAAGATATAATTTTTATTAGTGTTTATGATAGTGGTTCACTAGCCTTTGCCAGCAGTATCACTGGGACACGGAAGACACGGGGAAGTCGCAAATTATCTAACGGGAACAGTGGGCTACCGGGATTAAATATCGATGTACAGTTCTCTAAATTTAATGCAAATTCGTTCAGCCGTTTGATTTGATTGACCCACTTTAATATTAGTAGTATCATCGTTGAAGGAGTTGTTTCTTCTACAGAAGAGTTTATTACAGTATAAATTGCAACAAAGCTTTATAAATGACTGAAACATTTCTTATTATAGTGGGTATTTTTGTTCTCACTCATGTAGGCGAGTTAGTTTTTAATGTAAATTCACACATATGTCATGCACTCGATTTTGTCACACACAAAAACAATGTGAATGTGAATCTACACACACATCCACACCCCACCTTCGTGAATCAGAATATCTGAATCAGACTAATCACAATACTTTTTAGGGTTTTGTCTCCAACAGTAAAAAAAAACACTTATAGGTGATCGGCGGCGGAGACCTCTCGCGCCGGGCCTTGGTCGAGGCCATTGTCCGTAGCTAGGAGGAGTGGCAGGCGGTCGCCGACTTCTGCGAAGCAGTAATGCTCGCTAAGGAGGAGGCCGACCGCATCAGGAAACGGCGCTCTCGCCGCCGCCGCCGGGATTCCGATCCCGATTTCCAGCCACCGTAGGCGCGGGCTTGCGGACAGTGAGCAATGGGTAGCTTGCTGTCCGGCCGTCCGGTAACAGTCCGGACCAAGCCCAAGTCGTCGACGGCGCGCGCTGTTCCCGCGCGCCTCAAGGAGTTGTCAGCAACAGCAGGGGCCCAGTCGGGTCGAAGCCTACTGGGGCCAGGGTTATCCGAAAGGGCGCTCGAGCCCCGGTATGAAGGCTTGAAGGTACGGGATGGGTTTTTTAGTCAGTAAGAGTCTGACGCTATCTCCCGCTCCGCCCAAAAGCGGGGGTTGTCATAAGATGATATTTCCCATCGAAAAAAAAACCCTTATAGGATCAGTTTAATGTACGTCTGTCTGTCTATCAAAACCCTTTATCTGAGGAACGTGTAGAGGCATCGAGCTGTAATTAAAATCATATACGTCGTAAGTCTGCAGTTCCTTGAAGCTGTGAAAAAATCAAACTCTTGAGCTAATAAAAAAAAAGATACAGCCGTTTGTGTCCTAAAATCCGTCTATTTGGCCACATCCAAGGAATCAAAATTCATAGGGAAGCAAGGTCTCTTAGCACAAGTGTAGAAAAAATTCAGAAAACTGCGAAATAAATTATTTTTTGTTAAACAGAAAAAAAATTGAAACTCAATTCGGGAACTGAACGGTTTTCATAAGTTTGTACGGAACTCTCAGTGCGCTAGTCCGACTCGCACTTGCCCGGTTTTTTATATTCCTTATTGAAACTAGACAAAGTCTCCGAGACACTTTTCAGTTCGAAATAAAAGTTATAAAAATTCAAAAGGCTCCGTCAAATACGTTTTAAATATTTAAATTGGACAGCGACTGACTTTAGAGCTGAGCTTCTGAGTAAAGGGGAATCATTTATATTTTTTTACATAGATGCTTATTATTTGAAAAATATATTTATCCCATACAAATAACATCGATAGTAGATAGTGCCGTGGTACCGAGGTGCAGAGATACTGAACTCTGAACTTTTACTGACGTATTGTGTATGTCGTCAATCAAGTTAGTTTTGGTTTAACTGTACAATTATCTTTTACAATAAGAGTAATTAAAAAATCTTAGCTTTGTTTCATACTTATAGCATTTTTAATATGTTACGATTTCTAACAAAATAATACTTAACATATTAGAAATCGAATTAGTGAATCGAACACGTGGCGATGCTGTCAGTATTTGAGGCACTTTTTGACATTGACACATGACATCGATGTGCACGATTTTTTTAAATAAAATGAGTTAATTTTCTATCCGTTTGTTCATATTATTGTTTTTAGTTTGTATATATACTTACCTATTAAGCTCTAAAATGTATAAGCTGTGATGTTTATATAGTTAATTCGTTTAAGCAAATATACTTTTACGCGTCAAGAAAACAAGTATTTTTGAAACCAGATAAGTTTAGTGTTTTTGATTCGACTACTAACACTATAGTTTTACACGTATGAAACAAGTTAACAGAAACTTGCAAAACATCACAAAAAAAAGACAAACAGAATATCGTGCCCTTGTCTAAGTTATAACTATGTATTCCCCTGAGCGAAATGAAAGCCTTAGACACTCAAATCATGTTCATTCCTACACTTACAAGTCCCACTTATAACAGATTAAGTTACAATTACCGTTGAAATGGCTCGCTAAAGTAAGTACCTCGCTATATTTTTCGGCGTAATGCCACTTACTAGTCTTTCGTACTAATGTCAATTTAAATTAAGCCAAGACACTTTAATGAGCTTCTTACACCAATTATTAAATCTTAAACAACGTGATAAATATTTTTTCCACATTTCAAGGTCCTTTTTACAAAAATAAATTACATTTGTAACCACTTTTACAAATTTTTGTACAATCTGCGCTGAAAATAATGTTACAAATTGAAGACATTGACCCAATTACTAGTATACCCACAATTAAAATCATAATTTCGACCATTAAAATAATAATAACGCTTGTATTTCGATACTTGGGCCGAGCATGAAAGCTCCGTAGCGCGGCGAGCCAGTCCGTCGTAGGCCCGCGCGCCGCCCGCCCGTGCTACGTCGCTACGAAGCTACGCCGTAGCGCTGTTTACAGTTTGGGTGGCGAACTTTCTTGAGTTTTCTTGGAGAAGGGTGAGTTAAGTTCTATAATTTTCTTTACAATAAATTATTTATATAATGGTAAATATTTAGGATAAGAAGTAACGAGTATTTGTGTTTATTTTTCTGATAATTACAATACTTTTTCAATAGGATTAACAAACTTTATAATTTGTTTGTTCATTGCTTCAGTTCATTATTAAATATAATATATAATAATGTAAACACAATGCCTGTTGAGCTTTCATGGCTTAGTCGAAACAATATCGGGAATAATTTGAAAACAACTCTGATTAGTTATCCCCTGATATAATAAGTATTCTGTGAAAATGAGGCGTTCAACGCCTGTTAAAATAAAATCCTTGTATTTGGACATCATTCACTCCATCAAATGAGTTTGATTCCTATTTATAAATCGAATGGTTTTCAGTTTTGTTCCAAGTCATTTCATTGTTCCTGAAGTATGTATTGTATTTAACTTTTAATTCTTTAACTTTAATATTTGTTCCTATACAAAAACAAGAACTTTACAAAGTACTTAAAGCTTTAGGTAAACCTTTGTGGTTTCTGCTATTGAATGGTATTTATTCCTTCTCTATTCTCCTCACTTCTATTTGTAATAGATGATTGAAGTTCAAAAGGGTATATAAATATACGGTTGAAAAAAACATTCGGTATTTTGGGCGTTTGGTAAAAATTACATTGACGCACTATGATATATAAGCACCTAACATAAAGTAAGTTCATTGAAAAACACTACGTTTAATTTTGACATGCTAAATTTGCAATAGTACTTACTAATGGTGATGGTCAAATGGTTGGTGTAATCAGTGGCGTGCCTGATGCCTTAACATGGGGCAAGCCAAGGAATCTTGACCTAACTACTACTTACCTATTAAAAAAAAATCTCGTGCTACCACGTGTCATCAGTGCAGTAATGCTGATTTTCTGAATTGCTCCACTACTATTAACAATTATAATGTTAATAGTAAGTAATAAATAATGATAACAAAAGCTTCACCACAACAACTTTATCATCTTACCAATAATCGTAAAGTTTGAATAGGTACATGAATAGAAAAAAAAAATCGTATTCTAATTCAAATTGTCTATCTTTATTTAAAAATGATTGTATTACTTACACCAGCGTAAAAAGTTTGTGAACGTTATTCTACCAACAGCTGATTTTCAATTGCAATCAAAGATAATTCGGAAAGCCGCTCTTGTTGTCGAGTACCTACCGGCCGGCCGGGATGGTCAGCCAATACTATTATAACGATTAATTTGAACATAATGAATATTTAATGTAAGGTTGAGTTGAATGTGAAATAAAACAACCGAGTACTAGGTACTGATCTAATGTTACTGTTTTGACGCCAACGCCATCTAGTTATGAATGTGTAACTAATACATATTTTTTTAAATCTTGGTGTTTCAAACACTTGTTCGTTGTAATAATATGTAATATTATTGGCAAATACTCACAATTGAAACAGCGGTAGCTTTTCGTTGTTCGCTTTTTTAAAACACACTTATCACTTAACTGTCGAGAAAGAGAACCAACTTTCTATTGGCGGTTTACCAAAGTCAAAGTCAAAGCCATGTATAAAGAAGGAAATAACAGCGTTCAAGTAGTACTTTTGAGAATTTTCATGGCACTAGCAAAGTTATTTGAGTCATACCTGATGTATTCCAAGCATTGTTATTAACTTTTCTGAGAAATATTCAAAATAGTAAAGTTACAAGATTATATTTATCTTTAAAACTCAAACCCTACCTGGCCATTGATATCAATTCCACACATAATAATATCCACACACAACCACAAGTATAGTTTCCGAATTCATAAACTGGTAAATGACGGAAAACAAAAAAAAAACAAAACAATAATTACGTACAACACGATAACCGATCAAAGCAAATTTGAACTGAGTACTTTTTAGTTCGTACAACTTTACGCGTCATAGAGGGCGCCTCGTATTATAATATGCGTAAAAATTTCTGTCATTCATAAATTTACCAAAGCCCTGCTTTTTTTTAGAACAAAATGTTCGACGAGGATTTGCACACAATAACAAATTACACCCACACGTACTCAAAATTTGACGTATTTATATCAAAAGTTGAGATAGAAGATAAAGCCTCATAAAAGCCTTTGAGGCAGAAAAAGACAACAACACATTAGTGTTCATCTCTTTCTTTTGTTAAGTGTTAGAGTGAGATCGGAGAGATTTCGCTCAGAATGGCATCCTCGCTTCGCCCTGGTATCGTCTTATGAATGATTTTTGAATTTCACATAACACAGTGGCAACTTAGCGTAACCGCGTAAGCGCGCGAAGTTTAAAGTTTAGATTTTTGTAATAATTAATTGATTGGTCGTGTTCTATGAATTAGGTGAGGTTTTGGTAGGGCAAGCCAGGCTTTTTGGCTTCTATGGCAGGCACGCCACTGGGTGTAATGGGTGATCGTTTGGCTGCTGCGCACCATGTCGTGAGTTCGATTCCTGCTCTGAACATTAACAACACAACTGACAATTTGCGCATCCATGATTCATCAGTAGCTAGTATGGGACAAAGCTTCTTTAAAAAAATGGAAACTTGAAGGCACAGCAAGGCGTGTCCAACTGTTGAAAGTGTCATGTACCGTGATAACAACCTGTACATTATAATACTATATTATCATTGCGTGTCCGGGTCGCTGAACTGCGCTATTTATATCAATGAATTGGCACATGTAAAACTTATTAAAATAATACATACCATTTAGCTAAATTATATACAGAGCACACCATAATCACGGCAGTATGAGCCCTCTTTGAGGAGTGGCTGGAAGGACGTCATGGTGTCCTCGCCTTCCGCGTGACGCAGGTCTTCACTGGACATGGCGAATTCGAGAGTATTTACTGCACCTGACTCGTGCGGTAGAAACGCTAGGGTGTCACCATTATGCGGATCACCCGGAGGGCTCGGTGGAGCATACGGTGGAGGAGTGCCCCGCTTGAGCAGAGCACTGCCGTGTCCTCGTGGGCGCGATCGGCGGCAGTGACCTCTTCTACTGGGCCGTGGTACCAGCCATGTTCTGGAGCGCAGCAAAGGAAGGCGGTCGCTTTTTCCTGCGAGTCATTGATGCTGCTGACGGAGGCGCCTGCACGCGTGAGGAAAAGGAGGCCTTTACGCCGATCATCTCCTTCGCTAGCAGCAGTAATTGCTTTGCAGAGGGAGGCAGCCACATCCAATTCCTTCGCGCTTCAGATCACGGCCTGAACCTGGGCCTGGCGTGAGAGTTCACTCCTGCTGTGACTGATAGGCTGACGACATCTTGGAATAAGGATGTCCGATTCTTTTAAGTTAGGTATTCTTGGATATCACAGATTAATGGCGAGACTTCATTCAGCTAATAGAGTTCTAAATTGTCTGTAAAACAAGCTGTTATAAAGTGTCCTTTAGTCTCAGTACGGAAAAACCTATTTGCACTGCAATGGTGTATGCGACCTTTAACTCGAATAGCTTTTGTCGTTTAAAAGGCAGGTAGTTTGATGTACCTATATATGTCTATCGAGTAGCCCCGCGGGACATGCGGTAGCTGTCACCTATTCGGGGCAATAAACTCATTGCCTTTTACTATGAAAGTGTGAGCTTAATGTCTGTAACTCCGCAATTTGCCGATGACACGCAAACTGCTTGCAAATATTTGTAATATATTCTACAGGCTTACGAACTGATCTCAATATGTTGGTCTTTATTGTTTTATTATAATCCAAATAGAATAAAGATAAAATGGTAAAGTATGTGCTTGTCTTACTGGAGTAGGAATGGTGTGTGGTGGTGATGTACGTTGGCCGTAAACTCCGCATATTTCTTTTTGGCCTTTGGATAGAACAGTTTAGCAGTATCCGGTCCATTCCTGATGCAGTCAATATTGGGTAAAATAAATATTAAGTTATTTATTTTGTACCTAATAATACATTGTATATAAGTATTACATCGTTAGTATACATTCCTTAAACCTAGGAAGATAATTTTGTTATTAATAACCAAGTTTATAAACTGGTACTAGTAACAACGCATTAACGATGACAATATCGTAGACCAAAACCACAGAGCCTGTACCTAACACACGAGAGATTCGATACGAGAGGTTCGCACTCATTACTTGACACGTTTCCAAGTAGAAGGCACAGACTTGTAATAACGAATACCTTCACACATAGCAAAGCGCAGACACCGGAAATATCGAAGCAATGAAATCACAAAGCCTGTAACTCGCGACAAACAGTGCACGAACGAGCGTAGATAATCGTATTGTTGAGCTTTTTGTAGTACTTGACTAATTTTCTAAAAGACAGACTTTTTGTAATAAACGTTCTTTAGTTAAAGTACTCGTATCTGTAACTACTATGTAAGGACTGTATGACTATTATTTTACTTATTCTGATATATTGTTGATTAGGTTTTATAACAGACTAGCCTATGCAAGCGGCTTCGCCCGCTCGAAAGTGGGTATTCCATACAAACTTTGAACCCCCTGTTTTATCCCTTTAGGGGATGAATTTTGGAAAATCCTCTCTTAGTGCTCGCCTACGTCTTAAGGGAAAATCTTGTGCAAAATTTCATGCTCCTAGCCCCAGTAGTTTCGGCTGTGCGTTGATATGTCAGTCAGTCAGTTTCTCCATTTATATATACTATATATATAAGGTATATTATTGAGGATTTTCGAAATAAACCAAATTGTTTCTCTGAAAACAAAGTTTTATTTTATTCAACACGCTTTTATATTATAACAATTATCGTTTAACTAAAATTACACTTTTATCTCACCTGAAAACAAAGAAACGACATTTAAAGTTCACTAATATCGCCTCCTCAGTTATATCCCTTTATTTATCTCCCTACAAGTTTTTTTTTATATCAGTTAAATGCACAAAATAATCTAAACATCATCTGCCATTGAATCATACGTCACCCCGTATCCACAGCTTAAAAATTTAAAAAATGAAATGTCATTTCCAAGGAGGTCATTTCATTACATACATATAGATTTGTTTAATAAACTGTATTTGTCGATCAGATTAGACTGTTACAAATGATACGTGATATTTATTATGCAAATGGGTTTTTAATAAACACTTTTATTATTTTCCTCAACTTAAAACTAGATGTGGCTGGTGTTTCCTAGCTGACTATCCTGTCCTGAAAGAAAAACCGAAACAAACTCAGTGGTTAAAGTCTCGTTTAAAGTGCATAAAGCAACAAACATGTAATGGTCCTGTCTATTTGGCAGGACATAAGGGAACTATAAATTATAATTAAGTTTTAAAATCTCTAAAATATAACCTCACAATGAAAACATCCTGATTCAAATCATAGTATCATCTGGTAGTCGAGCCGGGGTCACGGCAGCTGGCGCGTGAGGATATCGATTCTCCCGTCTTCATAGCAATTGTAGCGGTGTATTGTTTGTAACTTGAAACAAAAGCATCACCTGTCGCCAGTCTAACACAACAATCATATCACAATGTGGTCACAATCATTGCAATAATATTTAACAACCAAACCAAAACAAATGCGTTCAAAAACTGTCTAATGATACAATCACAACGATTCTGTTTACGACGCCATGTGCCCATAACACATGAAACCGCAAATAAAACGTTATGATATGTATAATAACGTGTGTTTGTATCTGCTCGTAAACGTAGCGTCGCGCCGCGTCTGCGCTGGTGTGCGGTTGTATGGTGTCATGCATGCAAGTGAAGGTCATGACCGTAGGATAGAGATATTAGTCACTCGTGAACACAAGACGTTTTCTCGAGAGAGATGACGCGAACATGCGTGAAGATCTGGAGCTAACAGCTAAGCAGTGAATCTAAGCTTAACGGTGCATCTTGTACCACCACGTATTTTCTTCTTCATGGTTGTTCCATTGCACATTCAGAAACATAAAACATTTTTTTTGCTTCAACAATGTCATGACCACACTCGTACGTGCTTGCGCACTAACTATAAAGTCCACTCTAACAGTTATGCACCGAAATTTACACAGCTACAACACTTGCGAGATCTTAGCCATCACTCTTAGCATCCATAGCTCGAATCACACATCTATCTTTATAATTATTTCGTCATAAACTTAGTTTGTTTGAAGCCTGTTCCAATAGACCTACGGTAAGCTAAACTTAAAAAATGAGCTACCCGATTGGTGAAAATCAGACATCTACGTAGCTCTTGAGACTTTTCTAGTGGAATCGCAGCTTTGTGTTTGTGCTCGTGACTAAATCTTATGAGTGAAGCTGTTTAAAGCTTGACACATGTTCATTTATCTTACATTGTCTAAAAATTAAAATTAATTTATTTCGGAAACCAAGTCCATATACATAGAATATAAAATTGTATTAAAAAATGATACACATTACAAAAACACAAAATGGGTTAACCTCGATCGTATAAGACAAGATTTGATTTTACTTATATTTCATTTTAAAAACATACAATTTGTTGGGGTCCCTTTGTTCCCGACCGGTTTTTTTTAAATTATTATTGATAGTCTTGAATTTGACCACTATCTCACCTGATGAGGTCGACGATGAAGCGCGCTTGCTTAGAAGTCACCTATCACTGTAATAGCCAGTGATAGGTCTTGACTCAAAGATATAATTTCGCGTTTGTAATAATTTCATAGTAGGGAAGGACAAAGGTACTATGAATTAGGAACCTATATAGAGCTCTCTCTGTATTAAGTAAATTGCCTTAACAATATCGAAGGATCCTGAGAACTTCTGTTACTATGTAATATTCATAAACATCTAATAACATGAGATTCGCGGTACCTCGTAAATATCACGTCGGAGTCCTGCATGGTGTGTGTGCGTGTATATGACAATATGATATCATGCAGTCTATGGCGCCTTTATATGGAAGGTCAGTATCATTGTCACAAGTATGCCATTGTATGGTAGTTGTGGATAATAAAAGGTAATAATGCACAATTCAGACATGAGGGTTAGATCAGTGTCATAGCAGAGGCTCATAACCCTTCCGTTAATTCTGTAAATTCGCTTCTGTTCCAAGAATATTTAACTTATGAGTCTATACTAAGAAAAATATTTGGTACAGCACAGGGCCCAACTACCGCCACCAACCAGCCACCAAACAATTATATCATAAGTTCTCAGTAATTCTATATTTTCAAGTGGTAAAAAGTATCCTATGACATTTAGCTTTCTAACAGTGTCATGATATTCGTTAGATCATAAACTAACTCTACAGATGAGGTCATACTCATAGCTTTAACTGTGAATGGGGGTGGAGGGGTGGTACAGACACCTTGTGCAAAAATATGGGTCTTGTAGGTAACTTTAATAAATCAGCTGGATCTGAACTACTTGGAAAAATTGATAAACTGAACATGAAGAAAGAAAAATAAAGCAAGCTTGTCAGACGTATCGCTCAGTCTCGATCTCAGTACATAGCTGTAATAAGAGCAGAAAACGGATAGCTCCGAGCTGAACCTTACACATAATCCCTAGAGTTATAAAGTTGCCTTTTATTATACGTACGAAGAGAATACGGTGTAATCTCTGTCTATTTATCGCCGGAAATTGCCGATGTAGTGAGTTAACGATTCCCAGTTACTTTTAGTGGGTGTGACGCGAAAATAGACGTCGGATTACGTCGCGTGGTTTTATTCTCGGATTTCTTCCCGATTTTTTCTTTATTGTCAACTCCGTATCTTTAATACAGGATTTCGTTTGCTGCTATATAATTTTTTTGAAAGGAAAATGTTAGTAATCTGTTAGATTAATTACTTTTAATAATCATTACTTAGATACGGTAGAGTATACGGTAGAGGTGTGCTCTGATTGAGCGGAGCATAGTTGTGTCCTCGTAGAGGCGATCAACGACGCGACCTCTCGTGACTTGCCCTGGTTCAGGTCATGGTCCAGGGCGAGAGGGAATGGGGTATAGTCCCATCTTTCTGAGAACTAGTAATGCTGTAATAGAGAAGGAAGTGAGGCCACGTACTTTATCACGCCCAAGTTGTCGCGATTGGAGACGCCTCGGGCATCGGGAATCGTAGAGCCTTCTCCGATCACCGTAGGTGTGGGCTTGAGGATGACGAGCAAAGGGTAGCTCGCCGTCCGCGTATAAGGACCGGACCCGAGTCATCGACGGTGCGCAATGTTCCATGCGAGTCTCAAAGAAATGTCAGTAAACCATAGTGGCTCATCAGGGCCGATGTGTGTTAGGGCCATGAAATCGGTTTTGAAACACTCATAGTCCTGGAATGCAAAGGGACTAACTATGGTTTTATTTATTTATTTAGGATCGCCAACATTACAGGCACTGGGAATTTACAGGATCATTTTATATAACTATTCAAGTGCTGTAACACTTATAGACAATCACTACATTGATATAGAACATTTGATGTTAAAATACATAAAATTAGTAAGTTAATATTTAATTGTATATAATATCTAGGAGAAAATTAACAATTAAAAATTAAAATTATGTCAGCAATGATAACAATACAAAAACACCGAACAAAAAATGAAAATTTTAGTCAGTAAAAGTCTGATGCGCCCTCCCACTTCATCCTAGAGCGTGAGAAAAAGTAGATGTTATTTACTAGTTATTTTGCTAAAATAAATATTAGCAAAATAACTTGTAAATATCTATATCTATATAAAGTTTTCGTATTACCCTTTGACGATAATCCACCACAGTTGATTGCTATAGTGCTAATCAATCAATCATCTAAGTTCATTTGTTTGGGGAGTCCCAGACCGTGTTGGTGACGTCATTAGTTCGCGGTCAACACTCAAGGTCTTGTCACAAGTACTATGACGTCACACGTCGTGCTTTCTTCTGAAGGTCTCAGCTTTTGTGGCAGACATATAGGTTCCTGGAGACGAGCGGAAATTATTAGATAGATTGTGAGATTGTGTATTATTAAGGATAAGAACTTGCAAGTTTACAATAAGTGCGGCCTTAAACTAGAACAGAAATGGTATTAAATACGTAATAATTAGATCTAGCCTATACCTCAGACGTCTTAAGAGTTAATAATTTTATTATTTACTTTAATATTTCATAAGAATATTTGTATAAATATAATCGAAACAATGTTAATGAAAAACCAACTTAAAATTAATTAACTTACGACAGCCAATAACTTTTCTGTGTCGACATAACACAAATGCAATTTATATATTTTGATTGGACTGTTGGTCTAGTGGTTAGTGGCCTTGACTGCTATGCCGGAGGTCGTGGGTTCGATTCCCACCCAGGATAAATGATTATGTGGGGAGCATGATCACATTCTGTGCCTGGGTGTAATTTATCTATGATATGTATGTATATATGTTTATCAGTTGTCTAGTACTCATAACACAAGCTCTGCTTAGCTTAAACGGCGTTGTGTGACAGTTGTGAAAAAAAAATGATATAGGTCGCGGTGTTTTGCGTCTAGGCACACTTGGTGGCTGAAAACTTTTACCTAATAGAGAAGGATAGTAGAAGACATTCAGTAAATAGTCCAAACACGCGAACATATATGATCGTCAGAGATCGATCTACTCTACATCTCTCTAGGTCTGGAAGGAGAAAGGGGAGGCTTTTGCCCAGCAGTAGCACACAATACAGGCGATTAAAAAAATGGAAGGGATGATTGGTGGCTTTGGCCTGAAAGATATTTTCATAACGAAGTAGCTTTTGCCTGCGGTTTCGCTCCCGTCACGTGACTACTCTCCATCCTACTCTACCCTACTCCACCCTACTCTACCTTACTCTACCCTACTTCACCCTATTTCCTGTAGAGTTTTGCCAATTTCATCGCCAAGAACTCACACCAAAGTCTAGTGGACCTTTTTGATCACATCCATTGAAATAGATTAATCAGTAAATTCAAGCAGAATAAATGAAAAGTCATAATAATTTAATATTAGCTATATTATTAAGTGCGAAAAATAATGATGATCTAGATAACATTGACCCTGGTCGTGAAGGTACATATCTGAATGGCATGCGTCATGAATGGGTAAATATCTACTGTGTCAGCAGCATAATGAGGCCATACATGTTGTGAACACTATTCCTACATATGGATGTAATGTGATACTATAATATTTTGCAATACACTTACTCGAAAACTCGCTCTTATTTCAACGCTTTAAGGTACGCTATAGACTGTTTTACTACAGAAAAGTGCGCATGATCTCCCCCGCCACAATATTATTACATTAATCGTATCAGACTGGACTTGCGTCGACCCCCACGGGTCGCCGGTCAACCCCTGTTTATTAAATTCTTCCTAAGTGAATTGTAAAAAGTCACTTAGGAAGAATTTCGCCTCGGTTACAATGACAAACTTTCGGCACCTGTATCAAAATGTACAATAAAATTTCACAAGTACACTCAACTGCATACAGAAGAATGCCAGTGTTTAGTGGCCTCCACCAACCAGAACATTCTATTCGTTATGCCAGTTACTTGCATACTTTTATGCCAGCTACAGGTATGTGTATTTCGGCCTATGCTGTCTTGCAGAATTGCTATTAGAAAACCCATTATCTGCTCTCGAAGCGGTGAAGGAAAACATCGTGAGGAAACTGGCATGTCCTAGGACCAAAAACTCGAAGACGTGTGGCATCCACCAACCCGCACTGGACCCGCGTGGCCCCTCTCCTAGCGAGGAGGCCTAAGTCCCTGCAACCACCTATGCTATGTTATAACCTATTATAATAACGTTTCTATATCATTAATTTGTTATTCCTACAGTGAAATAAAAGCACCATCATTCATCTATTTGTTTATAACTAGCTGTCCACGCCCAAGTCACAGATAATCTGTCTTCCAATCACGATGGTCGCGGCAATCGAGAAAGTAGAACAAATAAACACGTGAACCGACTCACTGCTCCATTTAACCAAATTAATTTGGGTAAGGATTTACGCTTCCTTGATATTTGGATACTGACTTTATTACTTCAGTACTGTAGTAGCCGGTGTGTCCACACATTTTGAGATCGAAATTTGAATTAAATCTAACCAGAAAATAAAATACAGAATGGTTTTTTCTTGGGATTTTGTCGGATAAGAAACTTTTATTTCTCAATGAATAACTTAATTACTAAACTATAATAAAATTGCTTCTTTTTTATTCATTTTTTAAGGAAGTTGTACTTTAGTTTCGGATTAGAGCTAGATCGTCCGGCCGAGTATAATGTTGTGAAATTTTATCGAATTATTCACAGCCCTAGTGTTTGGACTGTGGCCGGATAAAGCCAATTGACTTGGGTCTGAAACGTGGCGTCCTATTCCTAACTTCCTCACTAGTCCCAATCTTAATTTTTCCTAATTTATGATTGTTACCTTTTCACAGACGACTTTTGTGGACGATTACGTCTGCCTCGAACAGACAGTCCAGTTGGGTAGGTCTAAATTCGAGAAAGAGGTCAACCTTCGAATCCAACTCGGTTTGGCAGCGTTCGGGAAGCTACGCGGTATCTTCTCGTCCAACATACCACAGTGTCTCAAGACGAAAGTCTTTGGAGGATGTGAAAAAAGGCAGTTACTTTAAGTTTCACATGCAAGATGGAGCTACGGTGTCTTTGGAATCATGATTACTTAATCTTGTTATAACATCACCACCACCAGGAACATCATCAAATGCTCTTGCTCCACTCTAAAGCAGGGGAAGTCTGCTACTCTAAGGTGGAGCAAGAGAGCTTGTCAAGCTTTTACTGGTAAAAACACACCGGTGTCTACAGTTGCTCTTTGCATTCCTGGATTAAGGTAAAGGCTTTCTAAAATTCCCATGGCTCTACTAGGCCTTTACAGTATTTCTGTTACCTCTTGGAAACGTACGTGGAGCATTACGCGATGTCGACGACTTAAGTTCAGTTTTTACCACTAGGACGTTAGGTTAGGTTAGGTTAGGTTAGGTTATCCAATATTTTACGCGACCATCTCCTTCCCTTACATTACTGATTCCCAGAAGGAGGTAACAGAGTTGTTTCCCGCTCTCTCGCTTCGAACCATGGCCTGAACCAGGGACAGGCGTGAGAGGTCGCCATCGCCGTTCGATTCCTCTACGATCAAGTGGGGCTGGCTTCCACCGTATGCTCAACTGGGCTCGCCGGGTGGTTTGCACATTGGTGACGCTTAGATGTTTCTTCCGTCTGTATCCGAAACAGGAACCTCCCAAACTGGCAATGCTCGGTGCGGTATTGCATCAGTTGAAAGGTAAGAAGGTTAAGTGGAGGTGCCTCTCAGCCACTTCTAAAAATGGGGACGGGGACGGGAAGTAGTCTCTGTGAGGGGACGTGGGCCGTGGAATATGAGATTTATACATGGTACCTAACTCACAGAATACAGTGGCATCGTACACTACACTCTTTTCGAGTTACATACGCGATGGTGTGTTTGCGATGGCCCCGTATTGTCTGTGGGTGAGTCAGACTCGCAACTATTTATATAAATAAACTTGCAGCAGCGCCACAGTTCACGTTGTTCAGACCACCGACCGTGAGCAAGGTTAGTGTCAATGGATCGCGTGTTGGGTCAGATATACGAGCCCTTGCCGGACAGTTGAGGAGATTTATTTAGTGTTCAGTTGGAAGATAAACGTAAAGTAGCATAATGTTTCCACTACTGTCTCCATCGCAACCTATTGACTTAGTTTTTGTTATTTTATTTATTTAGTATAACGATAAATAAGCCGATCAGTATAAACAAAATTCATCATCCGCCTACAGTTGTTCCATCTGGCTATTTACGTCATACTTCTCAATTTTCTGCTTATCAGGCCATTCCGACAATTCTGATTATGTCGTTCGTCGACTCATCTGTCTTCCTAAATGTCATTTATTGGCTGTCTGTTTCACAGAAACATTGAACATGTCCGTTTTAAAATGGTTTAGTGAATAAAAAATAGACATAAATACCTACATACAATCAGGTACTGAAACTCACGACTTTCTCTTGGGGGTAGACAGATACTACAGAACAACACTTGCTACGATCTTTATACTGATTTAGATTCGTTAACGTTAATACATATAACATGCGATCATACACGCACGCCGCTGCTGGCGGTGGGCGATACCACTGACATCTAAAATAATGAACTGTATTTTTGTTCTTCACAATAAGCGCAAATATAAAGGGTCAGTACATAAAACATAAACCCACCCTCATTCAGCCTCGTTCACTAACGAGCTGCAATTGTGTTAGCTGCACAAACATGTGTACTCATTACGATGACGAACAAACACACGTAAGTGATCATATCATCATTCAAACATAATTCAGTAATGGCACTACAATTTGCCTCTGTGACGGGTCGCTGTGGTCATTGAGACCTGTGTGTTTCAGTAGTGGAAATGTTCAGTCGTAGTGGGTATATTTGCTTACGTTATTTTATGAGAGTTATAACTAGAGCTATGTACAGTAAAGACGTGATGGCCTAGTGGTTTCAAACCGGGCAAGTAGCAATATGAAATTTTAAATTTTTAGGTACTTTTCTAAGTTTATTTAGGACATTACTGATACCCAATGCCTCGGAAAGCCGTTGGCCCTAGTGGTCATCCGGAGATCTATGACAGTTGTTACAGGTAGTCAGGTGCCAGGAAGTCTACCATCAGTCTATTCAAGGAGTATCATGTTGCCCAATAACTGGGTTGTGGTCTGATAGGCAGTCGCTTCACGTAAAACCGGGTATTCAGTCGCGTCCAGTTGGACTGGAAGTCGACCCCGATATGGTTGAGAAAAAGCTAATGGTGGTGGTGATAACTAGGCACATGTTTATTTATTTATTATTATGAGCACAGACAGTTGTTTAAACAGGTCTACTTAAGGTAACAAAAGTTGATTTATTTTGTATATTTTTCATGAGGCCGTTTGTCATTATACTCGTAGCTGGATCTCAATATAAAAATCTGCTGCCAACACAAAGTAATACAAGCTTTTGCAGCAAAGCAAAAGAACAAAGTAAAAACACAGTTTGATGATTTCGTTTTGTTAAAATTTGTCAAATCCTGCGATCTAGTTTTCAGAACACGTACTGTTCGACATGTTTTAAAAAACGTGTGAAATCGAGTTATGTGTCGGACGTAAACCACTGCGGCTCGCTGGTGGAGTGCCGGGGGGTTGGTATTGTGTGCGTGTAACGTTGTAGAGCGGGGAGCTTTTGGGCTGGCGCGAGATGTATGGACGGGTACAGTGTGAGCGCAGGCGTGCAGTTTATGGAAGAGACCATTTACGACAACAGTGAAGATACATTTTGAATTTACTAACAATCACGGCTGTTGTTGATGTTCTCTATAATCATCATCATTTCAGTCGAAAGACTGCACTCTGTTCACTGTAGGATATAGACTTCTTTCCCAAGTGTCGCCACAACGACTGGTCCTATGCGTTCTCTATAGCCTCACAAGTTTCAGAAGAATAATATTTTTTTTTTTAAGAATGTTAATATTATCATTTGGCAGAGAAAACTATTTTAACTTATTGCTTAGCAACTCCTCAGAATTTCAAGGTTGAAATCAATGCAATTTGAGTAGGCAATAATGACAAGTTAGTAAGACGTTTGATTGAAGTAGCATTCAGGGTGTAAATTCCCGCAAACCTCTGTTGACAAGGGAGGATCCTCTGAGCAGATGGGTGTTGTATCTGGTCCAGGCAACTGCGTGATAGTTGACTTCGGGACGCTGTGTAATGTTTTCATCGCCCAGAGAGCTCTAAAACCGCGATGCAGGATTTTGAATTTTGGTTCCTATGTAGCGCAATAGAATTATTTATTTATTTATTATATGTTTTATTGTATAGTTACATAAAATCATAACTAAGAAAAACTTACATCTAAAACACATAAACAGAGTTCATAGTAACAAGTGCTCTTCGCAACTATTTAATTACGTTTTTTCAAAAATACAATTTTATTGTTCGTTCGTGTTAACATAATGTCTAAAGTATCTCTGCTCTACTCTTTTCTAGACTCACTATGTTCAGTTACCTCACGACACGTTCCAAACAATAAAGTCTCTTCCACGTTTCTCTCTCCGTGGAAGCTCTCTGTGACTACAACTTAATTGGTAGCGGCACACGCCGCACACTGCTCGGCGCGCTCTCTTTGTGTCCCGGGCAGTCCCGGCTTCGCTCGGGGTACGTACTGTGCTGCTAACTGTTATGAGATTGCTTCGCCAGTCGCGACAATTACTTTGTGCCAAACTTCGTCTTTTGTTCACTTTGTAATGAGATTTTAAGTGAAGTTATGGCTAGAGTAGTTTGGAAGTTTTAACGTTTTGGGGTTAAGTGGATTCCTTGGGATTTTGTGATGGGGTACGGGGATGCTGATGTGATTAATCTTTAGTATTTTGAAGTTGACGTGAACCAAGTCAACTTCATTAATTAATAATATGCATAACTCATTGAATGCCGTAATTAGAGACACAATAGAAAGAAATTGCTTATATCGAACTGTGTAACTTAAGACATTCGAAAGGTTAATCAGAGGAACAATTTCAAAATGCGGAAATTGCCGCTCAGTCTCAAGACACCAGGATTGCAGCAGGCAGCAAAAAATAGCTACATCCAGCTGTGGAACATATTATAAAACACTGTAATGTTTGTTAGTTATTCCTAAAAAAATGTAAGCATTATCCATAAATCAACATGGACATAACCCTGATTAAACAGTAACGAAGATATCTAGAAAAGATCTTAGTTGCGACTACCAACTAGTAACTTCAGTGTAAGTCTAAGCGAATCTCAGCAGTTTGAGAGTGGTCGGCGAGCGGTAATAAATGTGGGCAACTTTGCCAATATCTCCACTGTGGCCGACACTCCGCGCCTACGTAAGTTTCGTCTTAAGTCTTAATTACATGTCTCGGGGCTGTCGTACACTCGCGGAACTAAAAAGTTAAGCAATTTTCAAATACAGAATCGAATCCGGCAATCAATACCTATTTCTTGAGTATATCATCATCATCAGCCTTTTTAATGTTCCTACCGCTGGGACTCAGGCCTCCTCTCTAATGGAATGGGCCGTAATCCACCACGCGGGCCTAGTGCGGGTTGGTGAATGACACATGTCTTCGAAATTTTGGTTCTAGGACATGCCGTATATATATACTGCAAATGCATGTATATAGGTATATATATATAAGTATATGCGGCAAAACACATATCGATATAATTATCTGCACGTATACTCGCACACATCTCGTATACATGCATATATATCGATATGTGCATTATGTATTTGTGGGGCACGGCAATATTGAGCAACGTTTCCGACGAATCGTTTTCATTAGCAAGATGCGTAACATGTTATCCACATTTTTTTCCGCATCGCAGTCTATGACACCTTTTCTTAGATTCGGTCATTCCCATTAATGATTGTCAGCAATTTTTCAATTTACTCAAGTTACGAGATGCTCTATAAAATGAGATAATGTTTCCTAGAAAATCTAGTCGTTTGGTACTTTGTGAGTCTGGTTATGATACTGAGAAGCGAGTCATCTGAATATTTCAGTGCAAACTGGGAGGAAGCTGGCAAAGCGAGCGCTAATGAATTATTTAACTGATGTAATGTAACAATTTTGATTTAGTGCCGTTATTCGTGTCTATTATGTTATTTTCAGTTTTACACTTCTTTTTCCAAGTGAACGGTCGAGATAGTTTTCAACTTCATAATGGATTTAAAAGTGTTTTTTCCGGGTATATGTAAGAATATTTTTGTGTTATTTAGCAGTCAGTACTGAGGTTCGTACTCAGTAAACAGTGTCTGAAACATCAAAGCTGTGTACAGTCGTGTGACGCAAATCTGTGTCCGCGACGTGCGCCTATCGATTTATAGATGAATACGTAAAAAACGACTTATTTGTTGGACGTAAAGTAGGAATAGAAGATTTTTTTTATATTTCGTCTTTTAGAATAACTACTGTATTGTGGCCGTGGGTGCGTTACAAACATTTGTGGTCACATACACAAGACATCCAGATCAGAAACTACTATTTGTGAGCCATGCTAATATTTGTTCGTAAATGAGATGGGAATCGAAACCAATTGACGGGCCTGTTGGTCTAGTGGTTAGTGACCCGGACTGCTATGCCGGAGGTCGTGGGTTCGATTCCCACCCAGGACAAATGTTTGTGTGATGAGCATAATCATTTTTTCTGTGTCTGGGTGTAATTTATCTATAATATGTATGTATTTAGAAATATCTAAGTATGTTTATAAGTTATCTAGTACCCATAACACAAGCTCTGCTTAGCTTTGGACTAGACGGCGTTGTGTGATAGTTGTGGAATATTATTATTATAATAATTAAAATAACCTTATTTGAAATCTTCCAATGACTTTTCCGTTCTAGGGCGGAACGTGAGGGCGTATCAGACTTTCACAGACTAAACCACATCTATGTTAGTGGCCTTTTGCGTTCTAGGACCATGGGTTACCTTTTCAGAAGTCATCCCATGGCCCTAATAGGCTTCGGCTCTTATTCTGCTGAAACCGGCCTCTACATTCTGCTGACACGTTCACTTTCACAAACGTGTAAGGTCAAATACACATGACAGCCAGACCTGAAACAACTATCTGTACTCCATACAAATATTTGTATGGCCTACAAAATATGGTTGTTTGGAAAAACAGTGGGAAATAGACACTGTAAGTCGCAGCGCAGCCCCCAATTGAGCAACCACCAACCGTGCCATTAACATTGCAGGTAGGTACTAGTTTCAAATCAAACTCGCGTTTCATTCTGCCTGAGTACGTATACCGAGTCAAACTTCATGACTTTGCGCTGAGACGATCATTTCATGGTTATCGTTTTAGATAGGTAAGAAGCAACTTTCAAGAACAATTCTTATCTTCTAAACAATTTAGAAGTCCAACTATCATCAGCACCGTTATTAATGTTTGTTTGATATGACCAAAGAGAGGTCATATATATATAGGATAGGAGTTATTCAGCTAAGGTTAGATATTTAAGTAACATGAGAGCGCATGACAGAGCAGCATGCTTGAGTTCACAACCACGTTGAGGAGCCACGGACCGCGGTCGCTGTGATATAGATGCCATAATATCATTACCACATTCTTTTTTAACGTTGGAATTTATCAAGTAGGTACTTTCTCCTGCCAACTTTGCGAGAGAAAGATGACAGCAAAAGTCTAACACTCCCTAGTGTTACTTTTTTACTGTCTAAAACCCAAAGTTTCCTTCAATTGTCCATTTGTGCGGGGGTTTCTATTTTTAATTACATTTAATAAAAAGAATAATAACTTTTTTTATTATTACGTATCTACCTACATTGTGCTTACATATTAGAAGCGACAAGAAATATGTAACCAAGATCTATGTAACTCATAATATGTTTTAAAAAGAGTGACCATGGAGTTTCTTGCACGTTCTTCTCCATAGAGACCTACGTATTGGAACGTGCAATTTAGCTTCACTTTTCTTGGACTGACCGACATTTGACTGTTCAAAAGTGCCTACAAATGGTCTATTTGAAATAAAATGATTTTGATTTTGGTAGTAATTCCTTCGAACAATTCGGAAATCGTGCAGGAGTCGTCCTAACTGGCGAGTTTTCCAATGTTCCAGTCACTGAAAATGTTACTTATAAACATATTGTTAAAATCTTAAAGTTTCAAAGAAGCGCCAATTAATTATTTGCTACAAGGAGAGTCCATTAATTAAGTATATCCGCTATCAGCTTCTAATTAAGAGTTTGATGACTCTTCAAACAATTTTAACGAGAACCTGACGATTGTTAAACGTTGTTTAGAAGATGTGAAGTTGTAGGCAGGCTATGAGATTGATTGGCCTGACTGCTTCGTTAAAAAAGTTATGATGGACATTGATTGGTCAAAAGTTTGTGACAAAATCATATGTTGGTAATCTATAATAAACATTTTTTTTCCAAACCTAAGCTTGAGGAAGTCACTGTTTTATAGCACTGCTGGGGAGTTAGGGTTAACAAATGTCTTGAAAAAAAAAAGTAGGTTACAACAATAAAATGATTTGATTGATCAGCAAACACGGTTCTGTCATATATTTTATAAAAGAAAAAAATGGGGGAGGGGGTAAGAGGGTAAAAAATAAAACCATTTTAATTTCTTAAATGTTAAGGGATCTAATAAGCCCTTTACCACCATAACGATAGTTTTCAAACGAGGTCTTAAACACCCCGTTCCGCAGGATTGGAAACAGTATAATACTAGATTTGTAAAGAGTGACCATTGCACGATCTTCTCCATTGAGATCTACGCTTTGGAACTTGCCATTTAGCTTCACCTTTTTTGGACTGACCGATATTTGACTATTCAAAAGTAGGTACCTGCAAATGGTATATTTGAAATAAATGCTTTTGATTTGATTTTATGCAAAAATGAGTGCCGTTGTCAACGTTTTAAGTAAATAGATAAAGCAGAGTGTCTATTCGCTTTTATTTCGGTAGGTATTGGCCTAAAGTGTAAGAGTTACAAAGCCGCCGCTCTGGGTGCGAGCCTGTAAGGCGATCCCCGCCCGATCCGCCGCCGCCCAGCTTCAAGTTGGTGCTCCACGAGGCTTGACCTTTTCTCTCACCAACTACTATTTATAAAACAAGTAGCAGCTATGTAGGTAGAATGAAATGGAGCTTTTAGTTTGGTTCATTTAGACATCCGAAGTTACAATATTTCGCGAAATTGGTAGGATTGTTTAAAACACCATCATAAATGAAATCTATAAAGATGAGGACTTTATAGATTTCATTTCGATTCAACATTTAGAAAAAAAGAAACTGAGGGTCAAAGGTAAGATTTATCATAATATTTGCTTAGAAAAAAATATAGGTCAGATCTACAAAAATATCTAAATACTTTTTTCTGAGCCATCGTTTTTGAAATATAATGATTCAAAAAGTTGAAAAAGGTAATCGTCACAATATGCATACGTTTTCACGCTACCTTTGAGGTAAAGTACTCAGCGCATTTTAAGGGTTCCGTACCTCAAATGGAAAAAACGGACACCAAAGTGACTGCTACTTTTCATCTAATTTGACTGGACTAATTAAGATTACCTATGTGTAGAAGAAAAACAGACAATATAGTACTCAGTGTCATGTTATTTATTTATGCTTCTATTATTAAATCAAGATTTCTTGAATCACCTTACAAGGGAACATTATTTGTGAAGACGTTACCACGCAACCATTGTATGAACACGACATCATTTTCAGTTGTTGCTTCAGAAGTTGATGATTAAATAGTTTGTCAGATTATCAGAAATTAGGATTACAATATTACACTAATACCATATAGGCAAAAGTTTGCGAGTGTGTCTGTTTGTTACTTCTTTACGCTCGAACAGCTGAACGGTATTGGATGAAGTTTACATGAAAGGCATTGCAAAAGACACACAGGTTTTTTTTTTTTTTTTTTTATTGTTGATAGGTTCGCACTTGACCGCTATCTTACCTAGACTAGAAATATATAATATTTATCCCGTCGATATAAACATACCTTGGGACCATTACCTACATTCAGCGGTAGCTTGTTAGTGTAGTTTAGTGTAGAAGAAGATAATGAGGTCCACGCGTTCCTCAAGGATTTGTCAGCAAATAGTAGGGGCCCAGCAGGGTCGAAGCATACTGGGGCCAAAGATTTGTTTCTGAAAGGCAACGAAGGATTAGGAGTGGCTTTATAGTCAATAAAAGTTTGACATTATCTCCCGCTCCGCCCAGGAGCGCGGGATGTCATTCGATGATTTACCCACGGAAAAAAAAATTAAATGAGGTAAACCTAGTCGTGATATTATACCTACCTGTTTGATTGACGAATCCGTATGGCCACCTTCATCATTGGATTGTGTCCAAATGTGTACAACTATTTCAAGTTTAGGAGCAGTGGTGACCCAGTGGTAACGGCCCCAACTTACGGTAGGTCGTGGGTACAAACCCGGACGGGTACATCTTTATGCAATTGCAAAACATCGAAAGGAAATCGGTATATTCTAAATCTTTGGTTTTTTCGGAAACCCGAAGACTTGTGATATCCACCAAGCCGCACTGGACCTCCGTTGTGAATTACGGCTCCTTCTCTAGAGAGGAGGCCTGCTCTTTAAGCTTAATCGGATGTTTAGTTGATGATGTTTAGTTTAGTGCTTGAAAACTGGATTAGATAAAAAAAAAAAAAACTGGGCGAGTCCAACTCGCGCACTGAGGGTTCTGTGCAAACTACAATTCCCGAATGGAGTCTCGAAGATTTTTCCGAATTGCATTTTTTTTGTGATTTAGGTAACATCAAATTTACTGTTTTCAGATTTTTACCTATATCTGTGCTATAAGACCTTGCTTTGTGTTAAATTTCAGGGTTCTGGGCCAACGGGAAGTAACCAGTGAATTTCATCCTTGAGAGTATCAAAATATACGTTTTTTTGTGACATAAACGGCCGTATCTTTTTTATTCGTTAAATTAGAAGTTTGATTTTTTCACAGTTGGAAGAGACCGCAGACTTGAGTATATGGTTTTAATTTCAACTCGATAACTCCACACGTTCTCGAGATAAGGGGCCTTGAGAAACAGATAGACAGACAGACAGACGGACGGACAACAAAGTGATCCTAAAAGGGTTCTGTTTATTTCTTTTGAGGCACAGAACCCTAAAAATAAACTAAGATAATAAAACCTTGTAAATAGAACCAAGTATAAAATAGTCATCAACTTGCTGAACCTTGGAGCAGTTCAGTGAGGGAACGTTTTCGGGGAAACGACACTTTGAGAGCAAGAGTGAGTGTACAAACGTACAGTCTGATAACACGAGCCAAAAGTTCCAAGAATTATTCTGTTACGGGGCATTTCCGTTTCCCTGTAGAATGCTGAGTAGTTCCTCATAGTTCCTGGTGGACTCACATTTGTATGCATTAGAGAAGTGCTGTCGTTTGCACAGAAAACGGGACAGGGGAGGGAGCGGGGAGGGAGCGGGTGTTGTCGAGGGGTGGGGGAGGAACGACGGTAGTGGCTAGAGAAACTTTTTTACTAATAGGGTTTCTGTATAATGTTGGTATGGTGATTTAATTTGCATTTTTTTCCCTTTTTTTAAATACATCGATCCCGTGACCCGTATTCTTGAGGGATATGCTTATACTGAAAATTCAAATAATCAATTAGGTTTGAGTGTAGATCGTATACATTATGTATCTGTATTACATTCTAATTACTGAAGAGTACCTGTACGTGAAGTTTTCCAAGCTATCCATACAGGACTTTCCAATTCGTCTTTCGAAAGTGATAGCAATCAATCTGAAAATCAAATAGAATAATAACAGTTAGTTTTAGTATCAGCATATTGAAAATCGAACAGGTTCATATAATACTTTTGAGAAGGTCATTCCATCAACAGTATCCCTTTCTTTGACAAAAAAATACCTTTATGAATCCTGAACCCCGTTGAGACAATATTTATATGGGAATGTGTGCTCATCAGTGTAGCGGGAGCGATCCCGCTCAGAACAGTCCTTGACCCACAAACAAAAAAGGTATCGTGAACTTTATCGTCTGAATCTTTTCGGTTTTATCGCTATATTAATACAAACTAGTTTATTTGTTTTTCGTATTATTGCTGCTTTTTATCGTAAAATGTTTTGTTTGTTGTATTTTGTGATCGGTTTAAGAATTTAAACTTTTTTTGTCAAACACAGAACACGAAATTATCGTACCAATAGTGTTTTGAGACGGCAGTACTGACAAAATGCTTTAATGTTTTGGTGTACAATAAAGAATCAATCTATCTATCTATAAACTAGCAAACCGCCCCGGTTTCGCACGAGTAAAGCATCACAAACCTTTCTCGTTTATTTATCGTTCATTCTTTTACTGGAAACTTTATCAAAATCGATTGCGTAGTTTTAGAAAAAATAAGCGGAGATATACATAGACAGAGGCAGAGAGCGTTTTATATATAAGCGCCGTCATATGCCGAGGCAGTGGTGGCCAAGTGGTAACGGCCCCGACTGACGAGTTGTAGGTCGTGGGTTCAAACCCAGCCAGATGCATACTTTGTTTAATTTATATCATCACCACTGCTCTCAAAACTGTGAAGGAAAACATCGTGAGAAAAGAGACTAACCTAGAACGAAAAATTCGTAAAGTAGATTACGGTTCATTCCCTCTCCTAGAGAGGAGGCCTGAGTTCCAGTAGTAGGAACATTTAAAAAAAGCGATTAGGCCATTATATGAGTCGTAGTGCGAGTCAATGATGAGAGACGGTTTGAAAAATGTTGACAAGTCCTAGAGGCGGAATTGTCAACACTTTTCAAATTGTCTCTTGCAACAGGCATTTCGGGTGACCTATGTACCTGCTGCTATCATTTTCGACTCTGAATTTCATTAAAATGAACAACATGAGTGAAATAATTTAAATGTTTTAACGGTAAAATGATACAACACAGGTAGAACGGAGTGTTTAATTGCATATCGGATTCGGCACACGTCCCGCGAACTATGTACAACATATTAATCTGTGTGTACTTTGTACACAAATTGAATCAGGTTATGTTTGTTTATGTTGGAGGGTTTTTTTTTGGTGTTTAAAAATTATTCAAATGACATTCCACGCCCTTGGGCGGAGCGGCGGGAGATCGTGTCAGACTCTTACTGACTAAAAACCCACCCTGTTCCTTCGTGCCTTTCACACCGGGGCCGAGCTATCTTTCGGAGCTAACCCTGGCCCCAGTAGGTTTCGACCCAGCTGGGCCCCTGCTGTTGCTGAGAGCTCCTTGAGGCGTGCGGGAAAAATACGTGCCGTCGACGACTTGGGCTTGGACCGGACGGTTACCGGACAGTCGGACAGCGAGCTACCCGATGAACTGATGCGTGAGAAACAAGCTATAACTTTCCTGAACGAAGCTCTGTGTTCAATCTTTATGAAGACTACCCAACAACACGGGAAGTGTTGGAGGTCCCTTTTTCCGGTCAGATGGTTTAATATTTATTTAGCTTAGTACTCACAAGGATTCTAGCCCAAAACGGCCATGTTCCGGTTACTAGTAGTCCATTCAAATATCGAAACTAATTTTATAAATAAACAGTTCGTCATCTCTAAGGAAAATCCCTCAAGGAAATCGACAGATAAATAAGTACGCAATTCTAAGCACATATTTAAACAGAAAAGGTTGGCACAATCGCGGCGCCATCTCATTACAATAAATAATTAGCTTGCGGTCATAGATTAGTAAACAAAGGAGCGCACTCGTCAAATACTGTGTGGTTTAAAGAAAGACTTTGGAGAACCTAAATCTTATTGGCGCCTTGCCCGTAGGGGAAGTACCCATAACTACATAGTACTCATTATCACGATGACAGGGTTATTGATTAAATTCTTCCACTTACGAAAAAATCTTGTATAGATACTATTTCTAAATACTGAGCGGTTCCTGTACGACTCACTGAAGTTAAGCCGCGACTTACGAATGGACTCCTCCAAGTGTCGCCACATCGATCGGTTCTATGCAGTCCCCTCACCAGTTCATCGGTCCACTTAAAGGAGGCCTTTCAAAACTGCATTTTCCGGTACGTGGTCGAGATGGCCAGAACCTTTCAACTCTATCGATTATCTGTTCTACGAGCAATGTGCCCTGCCCACTGCCACTTAAGATCGGTGATTCTTCGGGCTATGTGGGTAACCTTAGTTTTCCTGCAGATAAATTTATTTCTGATTCGATCATGCAAGGAAATTCCGAGCTCTCTAACTTTCTATTGCCCTTTAGGTGACTTAAAGCCTTCTGTCGTGGTCCATTGTAAGCGACCACGTTTCAAAGCAATACTTATATATCATCACTGGCAACACGCACTGGTTTTCTGGAATTTCGTCTAGAAATATTCAAAACTTTTCAATATTATCGAAATGTTCACTACCTCGTAAATCTGTTTCCACGAATCGCTTCAAGCCTCCCCCCACAAATTTTAAACCTTCGTGAATCGTGGTTAGGTCTCGGTTCTTCAATGTATTCATTCTTGACGTCACCGTATTATTGTCATATCGTTTAATATCTTGAACGAACGATCGCTGTTCCTCTTAATCCATAATTACGTTATATCCTTGTCCTATTTTGGAGCGGTAATTGTTTGATGGTCAAGATCTTGGGATGTGTGTAGAGGTCAAAAGTTTAAATTAGACCTGCAAAATTCAAGACGTCGTAGTCATTTGACAAATGTTTGTAGATAAGGTCCTTGGAATCTACTGTGTATACCTCTTAGTATGAGACACAGTCTCAGTGTGTGCATAAATGAAGAATACCCGTCCTTTACTGTCTATCCAAGGAAATGACAATAACTTTGTTAGTTGTTAGAACCGTTGTAATGTACTAAACTTTTCGTAAATTGGGTAAATTTAAGAAGGTACCTTTATGATTGGTCGGGTGGTCGATTGTGTGAATCGGCTTCTGATCGATCCACATGCGGAGGAGTATTATAAATCATATTATTCCCACAGCGATTGCAATTCGACCTCCACAGACCAATTAAAGGCACTGAAATTTTATATTTCTATGAAACCAGCAAAAATATGAAACGATGGCAAATGATAAGTATCCGTAGAATGTAAACGGCTAATATCCATTTAGATCAAGTCCATAACAACAAAGCACCTTTTAGTCAAGAACTCTACACAAAAACTTATCATATCGCCCCATTAACTAAATTAGAACATGGGGTGCGTACTCCATATTGTCGAATATTAAATACCCCTCATCAAGACTAAGTAATAACCCTTATTAGTCCTAAGTAGTGATGCTAATAACTTATATTAGTCAGCGATGGTGTACAGTGGACCGTTAGTAGTAATGATAGTCGGTGTCGCAGTTCATTGGCCTCCTACCTATTGTTTGACACGGCTGACGGCTGGTGGGAGGACGCCGGACGATTTCGATGACATTTCTAGTGTAGGCAATATTGTACGAAGCATGGATTACTGGATCAGCGTCAAAGGTCGGTAACCGAAGAAATATGTAGGTATAATAGCAGACAGACTGATCCTATGGAAATTAGAACATGTCGCAAGATCCTTTTCATATGAAAAAAAATATAACTTTTGGGTTTCATTCGATATTGTGACGGAAAAACGGCAAAAAAACATAAGGAAATTGCAATCGTACAAATGAATATTGTTTAAAAACAGAAATTAGATTGGGCAAATTCAAATATTTATTTTCGGGAAACTTTCTCAATTTACGTTAAGTGTATTGTTTAGTTTCAGGTTCTTTCGAAAAAATCAGAAAACACGAGCTCTAACATACTTGTAAACTCAACAGAATTAGTAGAACTACTTACTCATTGATTAGGTAATCATGACAACTAATTTACTTACATTTTATATTGCTAAACTTTTCAAAGATGAATATGATTGTTGATTATATTATTAAAAGTTAGCAAAGTTTCCAGGATTTAAGAGGGGCTCATTAAAAGATTATCTTGTAAGCTATCAAAAAAAATAATTGTAAGTAATACTTTTCCAGAACTCAGCTTACAAGAAAGTACCAAAGCAGAGATTTGTAGTATGAAGTTACATTGAGATTTAACATTTCATAAATTCACATTTTATTCATCTGGCGGCATCACCCACGCGAGATATTTCTTTTTAAAGAAAATTTCATAAAGTTACATTTTTATCCGGGTTCTAGACGGCCGCGCAAATTAATCTTATCACTAGTTCTTCTTCATTTTAGCGTGTTGATACGAAGTTAGTTTTGTTTTTTTTAAATTAAATTCTTTGCCTAACCTTTCGGCCTTGACAATGTCGCCCGCTGACGTTGTCATTTGATCCGCAAGATGAAAGGACATGGTACCCCCACATGTGGAGATTGTCTTTGCTGCACTCAACTTTGGTCCGGAGTCTGTTTAAACTTAAAGTTTCCAGGTTGGCCATGGCGACTCGTGTCTAAGTGAGAGGCTTTCAATTAAAATAACTGCTTTGTGTTTTATTTAGGTTTGAGTTCTGATATAAATTGTATTCAATAATAAAATTGTCTAACCTTTTCCCAACCATGTTTGAGTCAACTTCTAGTCTAATCCAACACTCTACAGATACTTATCAGTTTTTCTAACACATTGCTTTTGCAATTTTTTTTTAAATTATTTAGGCTTGAACTATCTTAAATTTGTTAGTATTTTTTTTTATTAACATCTCATCCATTGATAGTTGTAAATACCTACTTACATAGCTTCTATCTTAATGTGAATGTAAGAACTATAGTGTTCTGACTCCACGAATTCTTAGATTACTTCCTATTATGACTCACTTTTTAATAATGATTATGTTTATTGTGCTTTTGGGTACAATATTCACTGTTCATTTGCTATTTTGCATAATATCTATTAATACTGTAATATGGAAATATTGTAACAACAACCACTTTATTTTAAAAGAGTATCCGTGGAGTTTCTTACCGTGTCTTTTCCATAAGATTCGACGAATTTGGAACCAATTCTCAGCTTACAGTTTTTGAAATTTTATAAGTGCTCATAATATAGGCATCGAATTCAAATATTTTTTTATTTTTCATAGGCCTATATGAAAACTAAAAAAAATATTTGAATTTGAATTGAATTTGAACCGTGTGCAACTGAATACCAGTACATTTACATGCCTACATATTTTCACATTTAGTTATATTTCAGTCAGTATTTACTGAAAATTCCTTTTTTTATCATCAAAAATTTATTTTGTAAGCCGTTAGTGGTATTTTGTCCGTGACGACTGAGTTTACAAAAATGTTTTCTAACAAAAATGTCAAGATTTAATCGCAAATAACTGCCTTTTAATTAAAAATGCTCACTGAAATGTTTCAAGAGATAGCTAACATTGAATGTTACTTGTATCATGATTATAAATTTATACTTCTATAAATTTAATTTTCTTAATAAATTAATAATATAGCCTGGAAAGGATTATGTCCAACAGTGGACGTCTTTCTATGATGATAGCGAACTTAGTAATGACTGGTAATGACAATCACACGGATCGAGCTCAGCTTATTGGACGTTGAGAAAAGGCCAGGAGGATGAATTGATTTCTGTTGGTTATTTTTATGTGAGCCTGCTACAAGCAACGCCATCATACTTCTATTATAAAGGCGACAGTTTGTATTTAATAAGAGTGAGTGTGTTTGTTTGCCCTTTATGGTCAAACGATAGAACGAATTTAGATAAAATCTGTCACATGGGTATGCTGAGTCACGCGGAGGTGACGCCCGGGTATCGCCACTGTGCGGAACGCCCGGAAGACACGGTGGAGCACACAGTCGATGTGTGCCCTGCTTGGTCGGAGCACAGAGGATCGGCGGCGGAGACCTCTCGCGCCGGGCCTTGTTTGAGGCCATGGTCCGGAGCGAGGAGGAGTGGCAGGCGGTCGCCGACTTCTGCAAAGCAGTAATACTCGCAAAGGAGGGGGCCGAACGCATCAGGCAACGGCGCTCACAGCGCCCTAGCCGCCGCCGGGATTCGGATTCCGATTTCCGGCCACCGTAGGTGCGGGTTTGCGGATGGCGAGCAATAGGTAGCTCGTTGTCCAAACGTCCGGTAATTATCCGGACAGAGCCCAAATCGTCGACGGCGCGCATTGTTCCCGCGCGCCTCAAAAATTTGTCGGCAACCGCAGGGGCCCAACTGGGTCGAAGCCTACTCTGGCCCCAGTAGGCTAGGGTAGTAGGTTAGTTTCGAAAGATAGCTTAGCCCCGGTAGGAAAGGCAACGAAGGAACAGGAGTGGGTTTTTAACTTTGACACTATATCCCGCTCCGCCCGGGGATGTCATTAGATGATTTTCCCACCGGAAAAAAGGGTCTTTAAGTCAAAAGTGAATAGGTTACTTCTAGGCAAGCGTTCTCCATAGTCGACCACATCATCGCTTACCATCAAGTGAAATGGCGGTCAAACGCAAGCCTATCAATAATAATAAAAAAAAAGTTACCCACAAGAGGATAGAGATATTTCAGCTAGTCATTGTAACTTCAAACTAGGTCTCGATGTCTGGACCACATAAGTCATACTTATCTTAGAATATTAATCGACGCCGGAATCGTAAACATTATTTAGTGATTGGATGATATGGCAGTTGGTATTTTGTAGTTTCTGCTTCTGCCTACTTCCATGGGGACGCAGCGTTTATGTATTTAGTGTAGCATAGCCATGATGTGTTAAGCAACAGATGACTGATGATGTTGGCAAAAACTCGCAATAATATTTCTTGGGACCGAGAAAAAATCGAGGAATCGCCCGTATTACTCTTTTGATCATCTATAAGTTTATAATGTTGTACCTCACGTTACTGCTGTGTAAACTTCATGAAGCAGGCAATTTCCCGCCGCCTCACCGCCGGGGGCGCAATATCACGGCTCACGCTTTCCTTTATGAAACAATTTCTAAGTTACAGAACCGTGGGCTCCTAAATAGCTGTTTATGATAGGTCTTTACTGCTTTTAGGAAGTTTTTAGAACTCAAAGGCTCTTTTGTTTCACTTGTCTAGTCATGAGAACAGTTATAGTAGAGACCTATGTATATTAAGGCGTATAGTCCCTTGAACCATCTGACCGCAATTATGTGATCGCAACTCTCGCACTCGCTTAGGCGGCAGTACGCAAATCTGTGCATTTATTTGCGGCCAGCAGCGCCCGGAAAGTAATCCATTTTCTCTGTGAGATATTGATTGATTTACATATGCAATGTTCACTTTGAAGAATATTTAACCACCAATTTTTATGTGTAAAAATGTTTCTAAAGGTCCAAGCCGTTTCGAAGGAGTAGGGAAAAGTTGCGAAAAGTTGCGAAATTGCTAATTTTTTTTTTTTGACAATAGTATTAATTGCACGAAAAAATCAAATGTTGATATTATTGTTCATGAATCTATAATAAACATATATTTTTATCAAACCAATTGACCTAGCCGTTACGGAGGAGTAGGCCTCAGATCACTGTTTTATGGCACTTTTCGGGCGCTTGGCCCTTAAATGTTGACATGTGTATGCTGAGATGGACGGGAGTAACATTCAATGACATGGTACGCAATGAACACATTAGAGGAACTTTTAAAGTTGTACTCATCACTGACAAAAGGACATGAATTGCAGTGGTCTTAATGGAAAGCGCCAAATCAGTTGCGCACTCAGATAGGCCGTTGGAAACACAACTTGGTGAAATAGAGACAGATCCGACGGATACTCAATGCTACAGAACTTCAGAACGTGAGCCACACGTTAGAATACCTCAAGTAGACATACACCTGCACCTTGGAGAATTGAGGGCTACTCCTACTGGGTTTAGACAGTTAAACAATTCTATCATCTATTCGAAAAGAAAAGGATCCGAAGAAACTAATACTTTGAAGGCCCTATGATTATGTTGTAAAAAAACCCTCCTAATGGCTACTAAGAAGAGGGAAGATGTCAAACATCCTGAATAACAAATCTTCAAAGGGACGTAGGGCCTGGGGTCTCGGTACCAACGTGGACGTCATTCAACGAACCACATGGCGTCGCATGATAAGAAAATCCGACCGTCATACGGTGGGATGAGGCGAGAACCCATAAAGGTAAAGTAGGTGTATTACTAACCTTCGCTAAGTATTTATTTTAGTATAATACTTTTTAGGGTTCCGTAGTCAACTAGGAACCCTTATAGTTTCGCCATGTCGGTCTGTCCGTCTGTCCGTCTGTCTGTCTGTGCGTCCTCGCTTAATCTCTGTGACCGTTAGCACTAGAAAGCTGAAATTTGGTAACAACACGTATATCAATTACGCCTACAAAGTGGAAAAATAAAAATTGGAAAAAAATGTTTTATTAGGTTAGCCCCCCTATATGTAAAGTGGGAAGTGATTTTTTTTTTAATTTTTTCCCAAACGTGTGATATATCGTTGGATAGGTATTTTAAAATGAATAGTGAATGAATAGGGTTTACTCAAATAATTTTTTGATAATGTCAATAATTTCGGAAATAATCGCTCCAAAAGTAAAAAACAATGTTTCCCCCCTCTAACTTTTGGACCATAAGTTTAGAAAATATGAAAAAAATCTGAAAAGTAGAACTTTGTAAGAACTTTCTAGGAAAATTATTTTGAACTTGATGGAAAGAACAGTTTTTGTACAAAAAAGACAAAAGGGTTTTACAAAATAATTTCTGGACAAAGTTTGTAGTGTAATCGTATATGCAAGTATTGTTTTTAAACTCATAAGTGGATACACTTATTGTGACGGTTGGGAAACTACGGAACCCTACACTGAGCGTGGCCCGACACGCTCTTGGCCGGTTTTTATATAATGAATCAAAGAAAAATATGAAAGAATAAAGAAAAATAAACGAGAAAAAATGAAAAGTATTCCTGTAGTTATTATTATTAGGTTGGTATATTATAAAGAACTATTTTTTATTTATTTATCGCAAAAACAAAAGAATATAATCTATGTTACATAGCCACCAAAAACCACTAAGGTTTAAACTTGTGCTATCATGAATCTATCTCAATATCGAAACTATGCAAAATGAGTTTTGATTGTGTGCGTTATTGTCGGTAACAACCTGAGTAAGTTTGTGAGTGTGTTGCGCTCTAACGGCTGAACAGATTTGGATGAAATTTGGTACACAGATAGACCATGTCAACAGTATTTAGGATACTTTTTCTCCTGAGAGTGTGTTCCTTTAGAATAATTTTCAAATTTATTACCTGAAGTACTGGCAGCAACTAGTCTAAACTAAAAAATAGACTGGAACCACTCCAGGTACAACCTTTTTGCTGTAGTTAAATAAGATAAAAAAATCTTTTAGTCTTGAGGAAGGCTTGCGACTGATTTTACAAGTCAGTTTTTATTGAAAACTAATTCTGACGTTGTGACGTAGGTAATCACTTTCTGTACAAACGCCGTCCGCAATATTTTTTTCCCAGATTAAAGATATGTAAGTCTTTTGAACAATCTGATTTTATGAGCCTTTCTTTCTTTAGAATGAATTAAACTAAAAGTTTATTCGATTAAGGACGCGTGAGCAAGATTCACTCGCTCGAATTTAGGTATCTTGGTCGCAATACATCGTTCTACGCGCACGCACACATAGAGCCCATTGTTCGCTCAATTTTATACTTTAACCGAACATGTCTTGATATTTGAGGTATTATTTTATTTTTCTTAGTAAGTATTAATTGAGTCAATCTTGTTTGATTTTTAATATCAGTATTACTATATGGCAATATGTAATTGCCTGCTTATCCAGTTTCGAGTACTACTCGTATAGCAAAAATAAGTAGTTGCCATATCGTTACGGTTAATAACGACCAATTTCTTTGTAAACCTACGATTATTTCGCAGGCTTATTTCTTTAAAAATATTATATTTAACAAAATCAAATGGGTATTTGAAATTAATTTTATCAGACAATTAGGTACAACGCACAACCCCTCTCCGACATGAATTAAATCTTCAACTCAATAAATACTCGTACGATGTCTGAAGCAAGTGGGTATTTCCAATTTAATATTCGATCTAATCGTAAAATACGGTTAAAACTATGAATACTTATGTATTTTTAATCGACTTCTAAAAAAGGAGGAGATTCTCAATTCGGATGTTTGAATTTTTTTTTTATGTATGTTCGCGCATAACTTCGTTGCTTGCGAACCGATTTGAAAAATTCTTTTTTTGTTGGAAAGTGTATACTTCCCAAATGGTCCCATAGTCACCAAGTCGGGATCTAATGATGGAATCTTGGCGAATTCAAGGGAACTCCTCAAATATCATGAGCAACCGTATAGTTTTTTTGGTATTTTCATCAAAGACTTAAGCATTTACACTCAAAAAATTACATTTGATGAAGTGGAACTGGTGAAGAAGACCAGAAATGGCCAGTGGAAGTTCATACTCACACAGATATCACAATGAACATAGTTATGCGACTACGATAATACAAATAAATTAATGAATGGTTCTGGATAGGTGTGTTGAAAATGGTATCATCGAAGTGTTCTGATGATGATGATGGAGCCGGAAGATAGGCACCGGAACGCCGTAATTAATCAATGTATCCTAGCCGTGTTTGGGCTTATTAGAATTGTTATGAGATGCACTTGGAAATAAGGTACTACCAAATTGATCTGATGATAATGATGATGAAGCTAGAAGATAGGCACCGGGACTCCGTAATTAATCAATGTATCCTACCCGTGTTTGGGCTATTTAGAATTATCATGAGATGCGCCGCACTTTGGCTATAAGGTACTATCAAACTGATCTGATGATGATGATGGAGCAGCAAGGTAGACACGGAAGTTTCATATTAAAACAATGAATTTATCCTAGCAGGATTTGAGTTAATTGGAATTGTCTTGAGAAAAAGGTACTCTGGCTGTAAGTAAGTGTATTACAACTAAAAAGTGTGAAATAAAAAACTTTTTCCAAAAAAAATATAACCCACTTCACTAAAAAAAACACTAAAACCATAAAAATAATTTTAACTTCGGAAGTCGGTGTACCTCGATATTGTTTGTTCCTTATTTAACACCGACTAGTGAAATCGGTTATATCTTTCTTGGAAAAAGTTTTTTTTCATAATTATAAGGTAAAATATACAACGGATTTAGAAGTTATGTGTACTATCCAGACCCTATTTGTAGCATAGCCAATTTCTGTATTGTATTTGTGTGAAAATATTGAATAATTTTAAAGCATGTAGCTGGGAGATGAATAAATCATCGTTAATTTGATATCATGATATTGTGGCAACTTTAATTCCTTGTATATCAAAATGGTAACAGGAAAAATTGATTTATAAATACACTAGCTTTTGCCCGCGGCTTCGCCCGCGTGGCGTAACCTAATGTTATTTCCCATAAATTTTGGAACTCCATTTTACACGCGTGAACAGCGTAGTTCTTACTACCTTAATTCACATATACTATCATTGTTGGTGTTGTGTTAGTTAAGAAAACAAACACAAAACAAAAATGCAATTATATTTTTTCAACAACTTCCAGTCGTGCGTTATTGTCGTTCGGCTTATTACCTAAAGAAACAGTAGGCAAAACAGTGCGGGGGAGGATCAGTGACCGCGTCATGCGTAACTACTGAAGAGCGGAACTCGTGAACTCGTGAATTTAATTTTGAGAATTATTAAATTTATGAAAGCTTTCTAATGGTACGTCCGATTTAAATTATCGAATCAAGAATCACGCTATCGATTGGTGAAAACTGCTTGAAAATCGGTGCAGTAAATTTTGAGTTTATCGCGAACAGACAGACAGACGCGGCGGGGGACTTTGTTTTATAATATGTAGTGAAAAGTGTCCTAATTTATCTTGGTATTCGAAGATATAGGCAAGCGTGCTCTATCGTCGGCCACATCATTGCTTACCATCAGGTGAGATTGTGGTCAAACGCGAGCCTATACATTATATAAAAAAAAGATATTGTTTTATTTTGTACTATACTCGAATTGCACTACGATGTCATACGTGTCATTATAACCTATATTCTAAGCTTGAACAAATTATTTTTATCGAGTTTCAAGGTTCATGACAAAATTCAACGCCCGATTGAATTACTATAGGGTTATTTATCATCATCAAATCAGTTTGATAGTACCTTATAGCCAAAGTGCGGCACATCTCATGATAATTCTAAATAGCCCAAACACGGGTAGGATACATTGATTAATTACGGAGTCCCGGTGCCTATCTTCTAACTTCATCATCATTATCATCAGATCAGTTTGATAGTACCTTATAGCCAAAGTGCATCTCATGACAATTCTAATAAGCCCCAACACGGCTAGGATACATTGATTAACTACAAAGTTCCGGTGCCTATCTTCCGGCTCCATCATCATCAGGTCACTTCGATAGTACCTTATAGCCAAAGGGCATTTCATGACCATTCTAATAAGCCCAAACACGGCTAGGATACATTGATTAATTACGGAGTTCCGGTGCCTAACTTTCGGTTCCATCATCATCATCAAATCAGTTCCATAGTACCTTACAGCCAAAGTGCATCTCATGACAATTCTAATAAGCCCAGACATGGCTAGGACACATTGATTAACTACGGAGTTCCGGTGCCTATCTTCCGGCTCCATCATCATCATCAGGTCACTTCGGCGGTACCATTTTTAACATAACTATTCAGAACCATTTATTTATTTTTATTGTCATAGTCGCTTAACTATCTACATTGTGATATCTATGTAAGTATGAAGTTCCGTTGGCCATTTCTGGTCTTTGTTTTAGAATAAAACTCATTCTGTATCAGTAAGTCCATTATTACTCCATAATAACAATTTTAAAAATAAGTATGATATTTGTACTTTTATTTCGGTCCAAAAAAGTAGCACGTCTTTGCAGTCGCCGTATACAAGTCGGCACACATTTTAGACGTATTTATTTTTTGTAAGAGAGCGATACGGACACCCGTTCACAAGCGCTTCTGAGCGCGGACTGACGCTAGACATCGCGCGTTCAATGAAAAATGTATGAAGAAATATTGAGAGTGGTTTTATTTTGGTCATAAATCATAAAGTTATTTATGTAGGTTCAAAATAATTATCTATAGGTGTTGAAGACTATATAAGCTGTATTATTTTATGTTTTTTAAAGTAAAAATGTTTACTGGATTTAAGTTACGGGTTCCTACTCAGACTCTGTGTTTCGTTATTTTCTTGTATTAGTGCGTTGGTAAAATCGTATTTATATGAAAATTTTATATGAGACCGTAATATTTTTTTTATGCCATCCTGGAGATAAATATATTGTCTTTTATTTGATACCAAGATATACTCATAATTATGATTCCTAAAGCATCATAATTGTTCCCGAAAAACCGTGATATTTGTCGAAATATGTGAATACGTCCTTAAGGGACTTTTTTTTCCGGTGGGTGAAAATTATCCAAATGACATTCCCCGCACTTGGGCGGAAAGACTACTTAACCTTTCGAATGTCTTAAGTTACACTGTCCGACATAAGGTAATTGTCTTTCTATTGTGTTTCTAATTACGACATTCAAAGAGATAATGACTAAAAAACCCACCCCGTTCCTTCTTGCCTTTCATACCGGGGCCGAGCATCCCTTTCGGAAACAGACCCTAGCCCCAGTAGGCTTCGACCCCGCTGGGCCCCTACGGTTGCTGACAACTCCTTGAGACGCGCGGGAACAGTGCGCGCCGTCCACGACTTGGGCTCGGTCCGGATGGTTACTGGACGGTCGGAAAGCAAGCTACCCTTTACTCGCCGTCTGCAAGCCCGCACCCACGAATTCAATTTGGGGATTATTTCTCTTAAAGCTCCAATTAGTATGCGATAGATGCGTCGAACATCACAGCTGGCTATTACACTCGCAAATACTTGTTTGATTTCCCAACTTTCTATTCATAGTATTTACTGTACATTTCCCTATCCATTGAAACCGTGTCCCTAATGGCGTCTGTATTAAAATTCAGGATCAGTTTATTACTACTTACAGTCTGGGCACGTCGCTCCCTACAGAGATTACAACTTTTCACAGATCATAGATACGTTTTTATTAAAGTCGGATCGAAGTCAAAGTTTTACACGTTTTGTATCGTCATTGGGCTTTAAGTGAATTTATTCCATCGTAATTTATATTTATGAATACGGAAAAATTTATACTTAGGTGAATTAGCAAAGTAGGTACCTACTAGGGTTTTCAGTTAAGATCGATAAGTTTTGTGGCATCTAGATAACACATCAACCTTTTTATTTGTTGCGAGAATTAAAAGAATTGTAAAAATTACTGCCCATGTTGTTAAATAAGCATCACGTTGTTCAAAACCACGGGGATTTTCTGAAAAGTATCCGCGGTCCTATAATGCAACTGAAGAAACACAGGGGTAGTTTTTGTTATTAAAAGTTTGTCACGCCATTCTAGAGTGGGGGTAGTCTGAATAATTTTCCACTTCTCAAAAAAAAAACAACAGTATTATTTAGGTACCTAAGCAAATGGTACCTAAGTTTGGCCCGTGATATCGTTCTCACGTTTTATCTCACAGGAATTACTAGTAACAAAATAGTTTACTATCAATAATGCATTAATTAATTATCCAAGACTATCTTTAAATTTAAAAAAAAACAACTAATTTCACCTTCTTGTGAAAAAAAAACAACTTCATCATCAGCCTTTATGGGTCCATATAGGCATATGAAACGTCAGAAATTAGTGCAAGATTCCATTGACATTGGTCGTTTCCTAAAGCAACCGACCGCTTAGAATAGACCGCTTAGTTTAGATGATATAATAGATAACTACATATCATAAATAAAGCTATAAATAAAAGCGCAATCCCACGCTGCGACGTTCGCCGCCCACTCGTCGACCACGGCAGGCACCGCGCAGCCTCGCTCCAGCTCAGACCGCAAGCTTGCCGGTAATTAGCGCTAATTGCTTTGACATCTCCGCCAGACACGTGCCGACCTCAGGTCGTGGCGCAGGACTATTGGAGTAAAGGTCACAAGGTCGGAGGTTGCATCGATGCATGTGTTTTAGTGTGGAATTGCAATAATTTTGCTGGCTTAACAAAATAACGATTCAGAATTATTACAATTTCTCTCGTGCAAATATTTGAAGACTTGTGATATCTCCACTTAGCCACTTTACTGTTGTATACTTCTTTAATTAAATACATATTATAATATACCGTAACATATGGGCGACGCGCTGTCTATACTGGTTCAGAATATTCAAAGATATAGACAGCTACTATTAGGCACGGACATAGAAAAAATAAAAATAACTGTCTCAATGAGACACCAATGAAAATTGAATTTGAAATCGTACTAGTCTTTTGCTAGTCGGCCACATCATCGCTTACCATCAGGTGAGATAGAAGTCTAACGCGAGCCTATCCCCTAAAAAAAGAAAAGTTTAGTGCTTGATGTTCCTACTTAGTAATCGTTCTTTTGTGTGGATTCTTAAACCTAGATATACATACATATTGTTTGTATTATATGGATTTTGATTGATATGTATTGTATAATAAATGTAAATACTACACAGCAAGAAGATACTTGCATATCTCTATCTCCTTGTCCGTCAAATCCATCCAAAGGTTGTCGGTAAAAAACGCTTCTATTTTTAATTTCAAGCTCCTATTGTAATTTTATTAATGGTGTACAATAAAGAGTGACAACCCACATGAAATAATAATTAACCAAATAACTCGTCGCACAATTAAGAAATAAATTTTATACTCAGGACATTTTCAATATTACTCTATAATGTCCTTATATAAAACCAATATGTAAAACCTTCATATACACGCCTACCTTCACTGTAGCACACAGCAACACCACGGCAAAACTGATTAGCCGATAAATCATACAAAGCTTAAACACTAAGTAGGTTATCTACGCTCGATTAGCCCTCGATGGAAAGGCGGGAAACTCAATGGAAAACAGGAAGCGAAGCGTGCAGGGCTACTCGACGGGTTACCGGTGGTTACCGGGCGGTTACCCGGTGGTTATGAGCGGTCGCGGTCGAACGGGCCCCGGGAGAAATTGTGATTGTACGCAGACGACCAGCGGCGCGTGAGGGGTTGTGTGGACATCATTGTTTATGTTACCGCGTTATTGTAAACACCATAACTTTGTAATCAACTGTGTGAAATTATATTCTCTCGAGAGATTGCGAACTCTTCATTAAAAAAAAAACAAACAAAATATAAAACATTCTTTATGAGTTTCAAATATGCGAGTATGTCACTTGACTGCGCTAAAAAGCAAATAATTACATTGCTGGTATGAAACCTTATTGCTTTGCCTCTCATACGGTTTGTAGCTGAAAAAGAACATCTTTTTATGGGACAACGTGAAAAAGCTGAGCGGAAGTTATACAGGGTTTAAAAACAGAGTAAACATAAACATAATCAACCTTAAAATGTTCCCACTCGTGGGACTCAGGCCTCCACACTCTAGAAGAGAGAATGGGTCGTAATCTAGCAAGCGGGCCCAGTGTGGGTTGGTTTTCGTAATTAATTAATATGTAAGTAATGTAACTAATGTAATGCTGCCAAGTTAATTATTTCGTTTTGTTTTCTTCCCACGCTTCACCTTCTGAACCAAATGTTTTATTTTACCGCAGATAATGTTCACATGTATTGTTAAAGAATTTGATTTACATAAGATTAATTATGTTATTACTACAAGTTATATAAAATATTATAATGTAAAATAAGTAGCAACGTATTAAAATAAATTGCCGTAAAGCAAAATGTATCGCGACTGTCCTTAAATCGACACCACAAATATCTGTTATCTACATGATTGGCAAATAAATGATTTCTAATTCTTAGTTACTTCCAACCTAATCATTACACCTTTTGAATGTCGTAAGTTATACAGTTCGACATAATTTTGACTGGCCTGTTTGGCCTGTTGGTCTAGTGGTTAGTGACCCTGACTGCTATGCCGGAGGTCGTGGTCACTTAAATCATACGGTGTAAAGAGCCATATAGATCTATATTAAATGAACAATGTATTCAAGGTATTTAATTGGTTAAGGATTAATGCTGTATTGGTTAAAATCGCTTCGAAAATTAGCCATTATTTGTCGTAAAAAGTAAATGACAAAAAAAAGTTATTGTGGGTTATCCATAAGAGATAGACATATACCATCACGGACTTTTCTGTAGAACTTTTCAATGTGTACAATACTTAGTACATTATTTTGATAAAACTCGTAGGGTTCAGCCTGTAATTATTTACGACATCACATTAGAAAACTCAAAAATAACAGTACTTCTCCACTATTTAATGGATGTTATTATACATATAAACCTTCCTCTTGAATCACTCTATCTATTAAAAAAAACCGCATCAAAATCCGTTGCGTAGTTTCAAAGATTTAAGCATACAAAGGGACATAGGGACAGAGGAAGCGACTTGGTTTTATACTATGTAGTGATGATATGTATGTATCTAGAAATATATAAGTATATTTATCAGTTGTCTAGTACCCATAACACAAGCTCTGCTTAGCTTGGGACTAGACGGCGTTGTGTGATAGTTGTGGAATATTATTATATTATAAGCAATTGTCTTTCTATTGTGTCTCTAATTACGGCATTCGATGAGTTAATTATGCGAGATGTTTTGCTGGCTCTCATGTAAACCTATGTATATTTTTCTAGGAGCTAAGTGTTGGTTCGGTATGACTAGTATAGTTTTTTTTAACGATAAATAGTTTATTAATATAGGACAGAAGAGGTATGTACTATTTATATATGCACTAGATAGTTGCTCCTGGGTAATGTTGCTGTGATTGCAATTACATTGTCTAGTATCTCGGATGAATCGCATGCTATTTAATTTATCTATTGCAAATCTTTCCTGCTGCCAAAAAGATGACATCAACGTAAGTAAGCGATAAATGTCCTGTACTTCGGCAGGTTATCTATCCCAAATTTCTAAAAATTCTACTCTCTTGCTGATTTTGGCTACAGTAATCAGTGCCATTAAGAGTTGCGATCATGTCCTCTAATATGGTTAATATAGCCTATCTTTAAAACAGGGTTTTGACAGACAGACAGACGGATAACAAAATTATCCTATAAGGGTTCCATTTTTGCCGACTTAGGCACGGAACCCTGTATGGTCAGTATAGGTTTACTGTAGATATGATAATATATATTATTCATGTTTATATGTCACAACATCATTGTATATAGGCACTTGTAGTGATTTGTAAAACTGTGCTAGTACCTACTATATGTCTGTACACATAAATACTTGACCTTGTACTCTGTGTTTAAGGAAAATCTGATTCATAGTGATTAAGTTAAATGCTATTTAAATTATTGCTTGTGTGATACATATCTATTAAAATTTGACCTATTTAACGCTTCAGGGGACAGTAGGTCATTATGAAAATCATCTGTAGCCCAACTTTATTCTGAACTGGGCAGAAATTTATATTTTATTAATAGGACTCTGAACATCAAAATGTAAATTACCATGAGGAGGTTTACTTGTTACCCGATTACGGCAAAGCCAAAGGAGGGTTATGATTTTGACAGGCTATGTGTGTATGGATGTATGTAGGTATGTATGTATGTGAGTATGTTCATCTGTTCCCTCATAGCTCCTGATCTACTTATCGAAAATCGATATATGAGGTATCGTTAGAACTGTCTTAATCGTCCGTTGAACATAGGCTACATGAGGTGTCACAAAACTCGATAAGGCGCCCTCAAAAAGTAATGTATTAAAAATAATAAAAAAATAGTATAGAAGCACAGTGATTTAACACCAAAATGGTTTAAATAAAAAAAAGTAAAAAACTAAAACCCGACTACGACAAAAACGTCACTGAAAAAGTATGAAACTAGTTTTTCAGGATGCTGAATTAAACAAGGTAACTGGAAAAACAAGAACAGAGTAAAAAGAAAAACCGTAGTCACACGTTATTAAAATGTTTCGGTTGCTGCCTGTAACGTGTGAGTTGTGACTACGGATTTTCTCGGTTGGGTTTTGTTTTTTTAGTTTATTTTTATGTGTGTGTCTTTCTGTTAATAAAATTTGCTTCAAATCTACTGGATCGTTTGAGTTGAAATTGGCACATGGATATAAGAATATGATGGAACAATGGTGTGGGCAATTGTATATTTTCATATTTTTTTTTAATTTCATTGATATTTAATAAACTAGTGCTTGACTGCGATCCCACGTGATGGTAAACAGTGATGCAATCGTTGATGGTGAGGCGAACTAGTTTGTTAAGAAGCCTATTCACTCTAGCCTTGAATGCACCTAAATTATAAAAGGACAGGAAGACCGTAGCAGGTAAATTAACGGCTGCTCTTATTACATCTGAAATTACAGCGTCAAAAATTTACTAGTGGTAACTGTCCGATTGCTAAAATTTTTTCACCGATATAAAGCTGTTTTATTCCTGAGTGACATAGCCTATATTTTATCAACGCAGACGAAGTCGCGGACAAAAGCTAGTCATACATACATTCTGTCCCAGTGTACACAGTTAAGATCTTTTCTCATGTAAATATTAGGTACTCCTGGAGGGAGGAAGTTCGTAATATATCAATATTATTACAAGGCCTACCATCGTTTTATGGCCCTTTTTACATTTTTCTCATACGAGTGTGACCGCCATATTTCTTTCCGGTTTATGGAAGGATATAAACGATGAGAAAAACTGACATTATGGGTTTATTTAATGCCTATCTTATAAACAAACCCTTTAAAAGAAAAGTAATAAGGTACAGGTATAACGGCGGTATTTCTGATCAACTTCGGAAACGACAAAACAGGACCATTTCTGACTTATCTGTTAATCTTTTATAGCTAGCATAATCAGCCTTTTAATGTTCCCACTGCTGGGATTCAGGCCTCCTCTCTCTATGAGAGGGAATGGGTCGTAATTCACCACGCGGGCCTTGTGCGGGTTGGTGAATGTCACAGGTCTTCGAATTTTTGGTTATACTACATGCTGGTTTCCTCACGATGTTTTCCATCACCGTTTTGAGAGCAGTGGTAATGAAATAAATTACACAAAGTAATGGGCCTGGCTGGGTTCGTACCCGCGACCTACAACTCGTAAGTCGGGGCCATTACCACTCGGCCACAACTGCTCTTTTCTTTTTACCTATTTATTTCTGACTTAGATAGGTACTTATTATTATTTTATAGGTCAGCCCAGAATATCTCCGATATTAATTTATGATTTGAGCCATGTGTGCGGCCTATACTATTTCTCACGACCCTTGTGTTCTATTTGTTTACTCGTCGCGTTGCGCCTGTCTATGAATTCTTACATTTGTATAGTGTTTTTGAGGTGATTTATCATAAAATAACTAGGCCTGCTCTGGGTGGGGTGAAAAGGGGTGTCAGACTTACCTACTAACCAAACCTACTGTGTTACTTCAGTTGCATTTGCTTTTAATTTTGCCAGATGTTTTTTTTTTATCACGTGGGCGTATAACCGCCCCGGCAGCACCTAGCTATAGTTTATAATATAGTACTCGTAATAAAAATGGTAGAATTAAGCACCTTTTGTGAATATTTATATTTTAACTAAGTTTTCACATACATAGTTAAAATATGTTGATGCTTATAAGTTTGTAGGTAGCTAAATAAAGATCTAACGAGGCAATGTTTACCCTCGACAAGTTCAGGGTGTAGGTGATGTGAACTTTGCTAACAAGAGCTCGCAAAAGAAAAGACATCTCCGAACTGCACGAGGAACGTTTGATACTTTCAAACTTCATCGTTATTGAAAACTTTTCTGTGTGATCCAACCGAGTTTCCGTCAGTTTGAATAGGATATTAATATTGTTCGTCGACTGTACGTGCCTACGTCCTGTAGAGCTAGCAGGATGTTGGTAATATGCAATCTCTACTTGCCTTCGTATGTATTGTCACCGGAAAATTATAGACTCCGTATGATTGGAATAATTTTTATTATATTAAATTTCATCTCAATATATTATAAAAAAATGTTTTTATCAAAGTTATTAGTTTCCAAGATAATCGTGCCTTATTTAGAATGAATAGTTTACTTATGATTTCTCGCGATATTTCGCAATCTTTCAGCGTTTGCAATTTTCTGGTGACATATATTATACAACACTAGCTGTTGCCCGCAGCTTCGCGCGTACAAAAACTACAGCCATGTCACTCAGGAATAAAGCAGCTTTCTATAGGTAAAAAAAAAAATTAGCAATCGGACCAGTACCTTCTACAAACTTTACCTCTTTATAATATTAGTATAGACGTAAGTGGAATAATGCACACCCTTATACACCTCAATCAGAAAATTAAGTTACAATCAAGATTTAAGCACTGAAGTGCATTTAGGTAAGTAGTATTTTTTTAGAAAATAGCTTTCCTTATTTTAGGTAAATAACATGGGCATCAACGCAATACATTCAGTATCGGTATCTACTTATACTAACACGCTAATGACGTAATCGTGATTTAGAAAAATAAACAGATTTTTATCGTAAAATAATTCTTGATATTTTAGGGCTAAAAACGACTTATTTTAAAATTTGCTGACTTCTATTCAGTGGGTTATTTTCTGAGTACCCTATTTTCCAAGGCCCCTGTCTCGGAAGCCCCTGCTTATACGTACCAACCACATGCCCATCGATACCGTAAACTAAACACGTATGAATAACATCTACTTTTTTTCTTTTCTATTGTTGAGCAGACACCTGTGGTCATTTCATAAAACTTATTTTCAAAAGTGTGAAGAATACAATTGTGTGCAAATTAGATTATTTTGTAAAAAGGCACCTAGCAGCTAGGTAGGTAGCTAGAAGTTGATAGAGGTGACAACTTTGACCTGAAGGAAAAGCATTTGTTATGCACAATTTGAACAAAATAATTAATAAAAGTAGTAATTCTTAGTTTGGCGATAACGATACCAAGCCTTTTTTCCAATTATATTTTTTTTATGTGCCTAATGGTATGATTTAGCGCCCACCCCAGGATGTTCGCCCGGTGGACACGGTGGAGCATACGGTAGAGGCGTGCCCCGCCTGAACAGTGCACTGCCGTGTCCTCGTGGGGGTGTTCGGCGGCAGCTTTCTCTCGCGCCGGGCCTTGATAGAAGCCATGGTCCGGAGAGAGGAGGAATGGCAGGCGGTCGCTTCCTTCTGCGTAGCAGTAACGCTAGCAAAGGAAGCGGCCGCACGTGCGAGGCAATGGTCTTCCTGCCCCAGACGCCGTCGGAATTCCGATCCTGATTTTCGACCACCGTAGGCGCGGGCTTGCGGACAGTGAGCAATGGGTAGCTCGCTGTCCGACCGTCCGGTAATTGCCCGAAACGAGCCCAAGTCATCGACGGCGCGTAGTGTTCCACGAGCGCCTCATAGAGTAGTTAGCAACCGAAGGGGCCCAGCAGGGTCGAACCCTACTGGGGCCATGGTGAAGCGTAAGAGATCCCTTGGGCCCTGGAACAATAGCAAGGAAGGAACAGGAGTGGGTTTTTAGTCAGTAAAACTCTGAAACTATCTCCCACTCCGCCCGAGAGCGGGGGATGTTATTGGATGATTTTCCCATTAAAAAAAAAACCAAGAGGTGTTGCGCTACCGAATCGAAATTCAATGATAAACACCAAAAGACTGATAAATACAAAAATCAGTCAGAATATTCTAACGTCTATCTCACGCTCACCCCGGTGCAGTATCCCTTAATAAAGACACCAACAAAATGCTTTATTTAATATTGTACTTACCAAAACAAGAGTTGCAATCGGATATCTTTCAATGAAACAGTATTTATTGCACGATGTCAACTGGTTTCCTGCAGTTTTTCGTGCTAACAATAGATCATGAATGTTTCGTCATATTTCGCCGTTCAATACAAACTGCTCAAAAAACTATGAATTGTGAGAATTCTTATGGAAAATGGAAAATCACGGGGTTATTGCTTTGTCTAGTTTTTTGCTTTGTTTTGACTTCTATCGAGCTTTTATCATGGCTTCGCTTCTGTGACCCATCTCATAGGACACGGGGTTTTCTGATATCAAAAATAGCCTATGAGATCGTTGTTCCAGGTCTGAGTGTTTAATGAATGTGAGTTTAAAAAACTGAATCAGAAATAATGTAACGTTTAACGTTTGTAACGTTTCAAAATTCCTAGTGCGTGGCAACGTTTCCCTGGTAACCTTTGGTTGATTGGTTTCCTTGGCAAGAAAGAACAGCTTTATTTCAGTATAAAAATAAATTAAAGTATTATCGTTGACAGATTAGTATTTACAGAGATTTTAAAAACATAATTATGAACAAACAAGCACACAACTTTACCGTTTTACAATATTATTACTTTTAATTTTCGATCGAAATAAATACAGGTTCCTCACGTTGCAATCATATAATTTCCCATAATAATGTAGGAAAAAAACGTTAGAACCAAACTGACGGGTAATTTTTTTCTTTTTTTGTGCATTTTTATGGCTTATGGTTGTGTAACATAAAAAAGCAGGTCTTTAAATTTTGAAGGTCATAAGATCAATGTAACTTGTGACTAATTGCTTTTTTAAAGATTCTGATGTGGCTAAAGATTTTTTTTTTTTATTTGATGTTGTTTATGTGAATAGCTATTGATTACTTGATAAAAATCACAATAAACAAAATTATGCTATGTAGACGGCCTTCGGGTCGCGTGCATCCGATAGATGCGTGACGCACAGGACCGGTCGTTGTGGCGACGATTGGGGGAGGCCAATGTCCAACAGGGAACGTCTTTCGGCTGATATGATGATGATGATGAGGCGGCCTTTTAATTCGTTTTCAATCTTTGAGGGAGTGAATATAGCTACCAACTCACGAAAGAGAAAAAATTTTTATAAGGATCGGTCAAGAAAAATAACTGCTAAAAATAGCGATCGGAAATCTATTGAACAGTTGTTTTTTTTCCTATATAAATATTTATATTAATGAGTACTTTATCTTCTGAAATATTTGGCAAGAAGCAACGTCTGTAGAGGAAGCAGTATAAGTGAAGGAAAATAATTCGAAATCCATTTTGTATGTACTTGTATCACTTTCATTTTTACGATTATTTATTAATTTTCTGTTATTAAACTGACCACAACTTATATCGATGTAAAGGGAAAAAAGGAAAATCAGTAAAACTTGTAATAAACCACTTCGTATGGACCCTCGATGCGTCCTGCTCGCCCTTGACCAGTTTTTCCTCAACAACAATATCAAAGAACATTAGTTATGCAATCGCTGCTCAGAACATGTGCATTACAATGTGCCCGCTGTCAGAAGTTAAGTCACGATGATGATCTCTGATACCCATGTGTTTATAATAAAGATACTAGTGACCCGCCCCAACTTCGCACGGCTCTTAGTAATCATTAAAATTCTCGGCTTTTTTCTACGAAGATTCATGTAACTCAATATGATTTAAAAGAGTGTTGCACGTTCCAAAGCATAGATCTCTATCTATGCTTTGGAACGTGCAATTTAGCTTCACTTGTTTGACTGACCGACATTTTGACAATTCAAAAGTGCCTGTAATTGGTCTATTTGAAACAAACGTTTCTGATTTCTGATTCCTACTATAACATGCATGTAAGCCTTCCTCATAAATCACTCTGTCTATTGGTGAAAACTGTTTGAAAATCTGTTGGTACACACAGACAGATGTGGTAAAGAACTTTGTTTTATAATAAGTAAGGACTAACCTCGCGCAGTATCACCCACATAAGTAGTCTTTTAGTATCCCGAGGAAATATACAGGAACGAAAAATATCCTCTGTTAGTCTATACGTGTGCCATTTTTTTATCAAACTCCTTACGATCAGACGGACACGCTTTGCGGATATATAATATTATAATGGATATTATATGTAAATCTTGCTTGCATCCGGAAAGATACTTAACATTAAGTTTTTATCCAATTTATTGTATACACAGAAAAAGTTAATTATGATTGGTTTGTTGTGACTGTCGTTTGGTGGATAAACGCAGATCTTAAGGTTATTATTAACGTTTGAAGGAAAACCTGACTACTAAGAACTCTTCGCTACAAATTAGTTAGACATGTAGGGGTTGTACTTTGCCCGTCTGAGATTTTGATTGCTATACTGTGTCGTTGTATTTTGAAATATAATCAAATAAGCATAGGAAATATTGTAAAATTACCACTTATTTAGTGTTGTTTTACATCGAGTTGATGCCACGTAAATGCTTCGTTTACGTCGCTTTAAAAAAATATCATCAGCATCATTTCAGGTGAAAAGTGCCCACAGCTAGACATAGATCTCTCTCGAGGATCGCCACTACGACCAGCCCTGTGCGTCTCGCATTCATCGGATTCCCGAGACCCTAACCAGGTCATCGGTCCTACCAACAGTACGCGGTCACCACTGTGGAACCTTTTGACCCATTGATCATTTGTTCTGCGAGCAATGTGCCCTACCCATCATCCTTTAAGTTTGGCGACTCTTCGGCCTATGTCGGTTTTGGTTCTCTTGCGGATTATTTCAGTCCCGATCACGCAAGGAAACTCCAAGCATAGCCCTTTTGACTGTGACTATAAGCGTTGTGATAAGGCCCATTGTGAACAACCACGTTTTAGAGCCATATATCATCACATATACATGCACTGGTATGTAACAAATATGTCGCGATTAAAAAATCACAGCGAAGTATAAAGTACACTTTGAGTCATCCAAACATTCTCACAGTTTCCTTCCACTACTAAAGTTATCATAATTCACAAACAATACCTACCGCTGAAGTTATTTATAGTAAACCGCAGATATTGCAAACAATTGTAATAATAGTGTAATAAAATTGACCCTAGGCTGAAGATGAACGGCACGCGAGCGTCGACATTTTCCTTAACAAATATATAAAAACAAAGCTGTGTAATGTATCTGCTTATCTTACTGCTGAAGTGGTGAAAAAGTTAGTAGTTTCATAAATGGAAATAGTGCAGCACAGTTGATGTTCTTTACTGTTATTATAAAATCTTTGGTTATTATAGACTGTACAGGAAGAAAATAGAAATGAATACGAGGAAATGGTCTGCAAGGAGGTTGTCATAACAAACCTTTATTTCTTTCTGTTTAAATGATCACAAATTATTTAAAATGATTTTGTACGCATTCATTTCTGATACTTTGACGTAGAAACTTACGTTTTCCTATGTTTAATGAGTTGCTGACGATTCGTACACATATTCGGACGTATTTGGACATAGTGTCCGAATCGACTCATTTTATTTTTAATATTATTTCACTGACCATTCGGATACTACCAAATTCTAAAGAAAAAAAGATATAAAAGTGTTTAATTATTTTAAACACACACCCTAAAATAATTTTGGTGATGCTTTTTTTCTCGTATATTTTATTATAAAATTTTGTTTGACTCTACTAAAGTGTGTCCTTGACAGCGAAAAAAATATTGTAAAATAAAATGTGCCAATTCGGATATTGTGTAAGATTTGAATCCCAGATCAGAAAAAGATTTGTTTTCTATTAAGCTTTTTTAGTAAATAGCACGGCGTCTATATTTTTATTTTTTTATAACAACCACACCACCACTGTTCTATAACATGAAATGTGAGATTTCTAAACATCTCTACTTACCCGTTCGCGGAAGTAAGGTCTGACGATATGCTATTTATCACTGTGAGTACCAGTCGGCGGCCTTGACATCTGAAGGGCGGGTTTTATTACAGGAATCACTTGGAACTTGAACGTGTTTAATAAAGGATCGGCCGGCGGCGGCGGCGTGACGTCACCCTCGGTATTAGTAGGGATGGCCAGGGATACAGTTGAGATTTTTGTATCCATTGATAGAAGACAGAAGACAAGTTTAATGTTAATTTCGCATACGAATGTCCAATGGGGTTGTTCGTTGCACGTAGTGCAACTGGCCTGGGGCAGGTTAATTGAAGACTAGCAGAAAATAAATAAGACCATCATATCTACCGCATACAAAATTCATGTAATGTTCTCGGGTTGTGATGCGAAACTCTTCGTGTGCGTCCGGCTCAATAAAAAACAATAAGTAAATAGATAGTAATAATACGAAGCGTAGGGAGTTCGATACTATCATCAGCACTCAGACTTAAATTTTTTTACAGAAAATTCAAATGACCTAAGATTCTTTGGAACTATCAAATAAATTGTACGTAATAGGACCACCACGGAGTATAACCTAACCCAAAAGAAAAAAAAAAGTCTGAAATGAGGAATATTAGGGTGATCTTTACACGTCGGCGGTACCCTTCAGAGCGTACTGAAATGTGTGACGTTACATTATGAATTAGTGTTAACAATAAACAGATCGCAGCAATCGGGTGATCAGAGGATGTCTCATTCATCTGGTCTAGTTTACGAACTAATCTTTTTTGTGTCGTAAGCCACTGGCCGCAATTGATCGCGGAAAACTAAGATGTAAATAAAAATATCAAATAGTAAAGAAAAAACTTAGGCCAGATAAGTGAGAGAGTCTCGGTTTCAAAGAATCACCGCTATCAATTATTGAAGAGTTCAACAATCGCGGAACTGATCGCTAGAACAACAAACAGTATTGTTTTTACATATCTAGACTTTGTGTTAGTGACTACTAGTGAGTATTCTGTCTAAGTCCATAGGATATTCCGTATTTGCGCAGTTCCCCAAGTGGTTACATAGCGTGTTGCATCCGATGTATGACTACATACTGCATCTCACGTCTTTGTTCTAAGCTCCTTGGCTGTTGGTATATGTCGTGGTGTACAACTCGCGTCGTTTGCTCTCCGTACATTTTACAGGAACACTATTTATCAAGTGATTTATTCGCTTTGTTTGAAGATCCCTTTGAGATTTATTCGCGTTTCATCTTTATTAAGTTTCTAGGATTTATCTACGCCGATGACAATATTTATGGGATAAAAATATCGGGCTTGCAGACGGCAAGCAATGGGTAGCTCGCTGTCTGACCATCCGGTAATCGTCCAGACCAAGCCCAAGTCGTCGACGGTGTGTAGTGTTCCACGCGCGCCTCAAGGAGATATCAGCAAACCGCAGGGGCCCAGCAGGGTCGAAGAAAGGAAAAGTCAACCCTGCAATGAAAGGCAACAAAAGAACTAGGATTGGGTTTTAGTCAGTAAAAGTCTGACATGCATCCGATTCGCTCAAGGGCAGGAGATGTCATTGGACGATTTGCCACATAGAATAAAAATTCATTTCATTGCTCGGGTATATGTATGCATGATAGTTAACCCCAAGCGAATAGCGTTCGATTGAACACAAAGCGACACCGGCATTCGCATAGATTATTAAAATATTGAGCGTTTTATTAATAGGGTATGTATCCAAGAATGTAAATAAGAAGTTTCATAAAGTAGTCTGTAAACATCGAAAATATATAAACCTTTCCATTATTCCATATTTATACCTACTTAAATTCCAAGGCTGATTGGATAATAGCATTTCCTTTGGACAGAATCAACGCTATCCCGAAAAACATGGTTTCAAGTATCTATAAGAAAAAAATCTTTCTTTCTGATAACATTGTTATGCAGCAACAGGCACCAACAATGATCTAATGGGGACAACAATACATTGGTAGCTGTATGCGGGCCGCGGGGGCCGCCCCACATGAACGGACACGAGGAAACATCAAGCTAGGAAATAGGAGTAGAGCGTGACTTTATTGGGTTACTTGATGAGGACCTATTAAAGTAATACGATCTTTTAGTTAGCTCCTACTATTTCTCAAATGGTAATACCAAACACACTAAATTAGTGCTTTTCATGTCAACCTTTACTTTTTCCATATTTAATCCACACGTTTTTAATTTATTAAACCCCAATCGAACGCGGTTCGCTCTCTCATTATCTATCTTATGTCTCTAATTACAGTATTCGAAAGGTTAAAATGATCTTAGGTCTGTGATATTATATTACATATTCAAGTGACTGCATCTAGTACTTCCCCGATTTAAATCTTTGTAGGTATAAAAAACAAGTAGCTCAAACTTATTCTTACGGCGTCTTCTTGTTCAAGAATCACTGACGTCATCGATCAAGGTGTTGTCAATAAAATGTAAATCTGTATCAATGGCGACGGCAGCCACAGGGTGACCACGCAGGCACACGCCGTGAACATTAAGAGCACGTCGACCAGCCAAAACAACTTGTGTAATTTCGTCACTGGGTTGCCAAATTATAGCAGAATTAAATAAAATTAAACTTTTGGGAATTTATGTTTAAAAGCTATTCAAAGCTTAGTTGAAAGGGTTTTCAATAGAAGCCGATGACAAGTTGTGATTAATAAATTAACGACTAGCTAGATAAAGGCTAGTAATGACTCAAACATTAATGAGCTCTGAAGAACTCTGTCTGTCTGTCTGTCAAGACCCTTTATCTGGAGAACGCGTAGAGGTATCGAGTTGAAATAAAAAATTATAAAAAAGATACGGCCGTTTATGACGCAAAAAAAAACATATATTTTGATACTCTCAAAGATCGAAATTCATAGGGTACTTTCCGTTGACCCAGACTCCTGAAATTTGACACAAAGCAAGGTCTTATAGCACAGGTATAGGAATAAATTTGAAAACAGTAAATTTTCTACTTATGTCACAAAAAAAAAAAAATGCAATTCGAAAAAATCTTCGAGATATCGGGAATTGTAGTTTGCACGGAACCCTCAATGCGCGATTCCGACTCGCACTTGCCCAGTTAAAGCCTAATAGATCTTGTTACTTTCAAAAGATCTTTTAAAATGAAAGTCTACGTCTCATCAAATTACAATATAGCATTACCTGATCAAAGGTAGTTTCAACAAAATCAATCATATATTCAAAAAGACTCCCAGGCAGAAATCGAAGATCATTTTGTTTTCATTCAATTTCATAAATATTTCGTTCATTTTCCTTTAAATACTGACAAAATATCAAATGTCGGTTATTTGACACTTGATGTCTAAAACTCGACAGATTGTTTTCTCTTAGGAGCTAATTATTTTATTTATTTTAACGTTATGATGACTGTTCTTTGAAGTGACTTCATTGAAATTAAAATAAGTTCTCATTAATGTCAATCTGAACTTAAAAGTTACTCAATGGAGATTTGGCTATTTTCATTACATTATTAGAGATTTACAGATTTTGAGTTATGAATTTAATGGACAGAATTGGTCAAAATTTCTAAAGGTAGAATGTTGATTTGTGGCGAGTCTATCACGGTACGCTTACATAATTATTATGGTGTATATCTACAGTTTTGCTTAACCTTTCAGAGAGGCAGGTTCGTGGTGTAGTGTGAATTTATTCTGTGGTCAACATACGTGCATATTATGGTAGAGATACTTATTTCTACGAACGGAAGTCTTTCTCTATCCAGGACTATACCTACTTTGTTTACTTCGTCTTTTGGTTCAACAATAACCAACAATCCTGATGAGCCAAGTAACTGCCCCCCATCACCGCCGCACTGGCAACACCACCACAGTTACGTCAGCTTCACTGCGTGTCCGTCTGTCACGTACACGGCGGCATGACAGTCCGCGAGTACATTGTAATTCTCTCCGGAGTTTCCCGTCGTGACGACAATGTCTGCGAAGTGCAGGTGTGCCGTGTGTTACAAGCTTGACAATTAGTTCTTTTGTTAGACTTCGACACAATGTGTTTTTCGCGGTTGCAGGTAGAACGATATTTTGGAAGCTGAGGTTCTTGTAGCATGCTAGCATAAATTTAATTCATTAAACCCCAAACAAACGCCGGCGTTCGCTCTTTCATTGCCTTTCTATAGTGTCTCTAATTACGGTATTCTTCTTTCTTCTTCTTCCTGCCCTTATCATATATTACTTGGGGTCGGCGCAACACGTCCTCCTTTCACCCGTCAAACCATCACTAACACCCTTTTTTTCCAATCCATCCATCTTTTCTTCGGCCTTCCTCTTCCTCTCGATCCATTTCAAAAGTAAAAAAAAAAATCTCCGTCTATCTCAATAATTTTTGGGGCTTATTTTCCTTTTAGAATTACTCAGCAACTGGGTTGTGAAAGTCTTATAAACAATCGCTTCATGTATTGCACAAGTATTCAGCCAACCCAAACCGAAGCAAGCTAACCTGAAACTATAGTAAGGAAAAGGTTTGGGAGATGGTGAGTTTCCTTTTAGAATTATTACTCTACCTTGATTTATATAGCTTTGCCCGCGATTTCAAGTACCTACGTGAAAACTGTTTTATTATACCAAGTGAATATTGTACCCGGATGAGTATTTAGTGTGTTAGTACTACATAATAACTTATAACTTATGTTTTAATCCATCTAGGTCATGATCTAGTCGAGTGTCAGTTTTTAAACGGATCCGTTCCGTAATTGCTATAACATTTATGCATATTATTTTCATGTAGATGCGTCAATAAAGTTCAATTGTAATTGTTTTATGTACATTATTGGAATAGATACTTTATGACGCCTCATCCTAAATTATTATGTGAGGTGGTTAATTTTTTCAAAGGATGACAATTTAACTTTTTTTTTGGGATGTGGAGATGATTAGTGCCTAAACTTTTTGTGCATCGCTTATTGACCAATTTCAGAAAAAAAAAAACGTAATCTTGATTACTTTTAAAACTGCTCATTTGTAGAGTTTTTGTTCAGAATTATTTTAAGACTAATTTGAAAATAACCTCTGGGACCTACACAACAACCGTCACATTATTCCGAAGTAAAAACTCGATGATAAAAATATAATGTAATGTACAGTCAACCGCACGTTCATACTAACGATGTAACTGTGACAGCATGTTTTGAGGATCTCAAATATATTTCGAATTTTTAAGTGATTAATTTTGTTAACAAATTTTTGTTACATCACTCATATTTTTGGTCTATGAATTAAAATTTTATTGCTCATAATTACAGGTATTAATTACTTCAAAGAATGTTTTTATCAGAGTTCGCCATTTCGAAAATGGCAATTTAGTTTTTTACTATTTCATAAAAATTTTGATGTCTGTATCAAACATTCTGAGAACTAAAAGAGTTCTTGATAAAATAAAAGTTGCTACATTTATCAAATAGGTAGGTACCTCCTTGTATAAACCTTTTATGTGAAGTAAAACAGAATTATATTGTCATATCAAAGGCCGTATCTTATTTGAAATTTTATTTGGTACGAGTAGTCATCAAATTACTTCTCTCGCACTGGGTAGAGCAAGAGGGAGTGTCAGTCATTAATGACTATAACTGTCCCTGTTCTTTCAGTCACCTTTTACGATCCAGGGCCATAATAACTGTTTGGAACAATCCCGCAGCGCCGTATCTTACGTGTCTATCTCAGAGCGTTGTTTTCTGTATCTTGTAGCAAACACAACTATTGTTCAATGATAATACTAAGTTGAGAATAATACCCATAGTTGATTTAGTGGTAGTTAGATCACAGTTCATATTCCTCGACGCACGACACTGTCCACTTTTCTAGACAATAGCCGCAGAAGTCATCTGTATGTTAAGTTATCTTTGTAGTGGAGCTCTTGTTTCTCAAACAATACATCGTAAAATGTTTTCTTCACAATTAGATATACCTTCGGTTTCAAATGTTGACAAAATTGCAATAACTTGTTATTATAGCATGATTTTCTCATCATTGTCGAGTTTCATTGTCATTGTCGATTCAATATTTTCCCTCATTCACAGATCGTCGCCGTTGAGACAACAATTTATATGAAACCATCAAATAAGAACTGTCAGCCATTCATTTGTATTCTCTGAAAGGTTGCGACATTTGATTTGAACTCTGTGAGAACTTGAAACATTCGCTATTGACTTACTCTTGCTGTGTACCTGGGTGTGGATCCTGTAAAAATAATCACAGCAACTTAACTAGGGAGTTACGCAGAGAGCTGCATCTTTGATTTCAGCATCAAAACAGTCTTACTTTTAAATTTCTTCATCTACGCTATCTCCACTAATGTTACAAAGAGGTAAAGTTTTTTTTTGTAGTTTAGTGTAGGAAGTAAAAAAAACCGGCCAAGTGCGAGTCGGACTCGCCCATGAAGGGTTCCGTAGCAGCAAGTAACATAATATAAAAGTTCTTGTTATGTGTTGTAACTTTGATCGATGTTTTAATAATAGTGTATTTTTTTCGGTTTATGACGCATTAAAAAAAAACTACTTAATGGATTTCGTTCAAACCAATTTTCGTTGGTAGTTTTTATAGTAATGTATATCATATATTTTTTTTAGTTTTATCATTCTCATATCTTAGAAGTTAGAGGGGGGGGGACACACATTTTACCACTTTGGAAGTGTCTCTCGCGCAAACTATTCAGTTTAGAAAAAAATGATATTAGAAACCTCAGTATTATTTTTGAAGACCTATCCATAGATACCCCACACGCATGGGTTGGATGAAAAAAAATTTTTTGAGTTTCAGTTCTATGTATGGGGACCCCCAAAATGTATTGCTTTTTTTCTATTTTTGTGTGAAAATCTTAATGCGGTTCACAGAATACATCTACTTACAAAGTTTCAACTGTATAGCTCTTATAGTTTCGGAAAAAAGTGGCTGTGACATACGGACGGACAGACAGACAGACAGACAGACAGACAGACATGACGAATCTATAAGGGTTCCGTTTTTTGCCATTTAGCTACGGAACCCTAAAAAGTAAAAAAAATATCTTTAAACAGAATGAGGCAATAAAAAAAGGTTATTATTATTAATCATTGAATTTACTAATCCGATTGCTTAAATTTTTCACCGATAGAGCTGCTTTATTCCTGAGTGATGAGGGCTATACTTTTTCTACGCGGGCGAGGCCGCGGGCCAAATCTATAAATCAATATAAATTGTTATCAGACATTACTTCTTCCTTTTTCAGTGAGTCATCATCAGCTTTTTACCCTTGTCCAATGTTTTCTTCATCTTTAACCCCTTTCAACTTATTATTGATATTTGGGTTACACCCTTTTCCCTAAAACATGATGTTGGGTAATGGCTCGTGAACGGGTGCTGCTTGTGTTGCCTTGTTGTCTTACTGGTCATGATTTTGTTTTTGTTGTAAAGATCAACTGTTCATTGATTTTGCTATGAATGCCCAAAGTTTACTAGGTACTTGTGGCTTTGAGCCAGAGTTTTGTCGTTAGTTTTTACGGTATATATTTAAGTAAGCTCGCCATTTATATCTGTAGCTTTAATTTGTTAGGTTTAGTTTTTATTTATACCTGAGTTTATGTTTGGTGGCTATAATGAAGTCGGCTATTTGACAAGTACATATTAAACCTAAACATATATATTATTTTTCTACGTTATAATTAGGTTGTTAATTACTTTGTATATCTAACTTATAAGACGGATGTTGCCGGGAAGTTTGTTGCGTTACTTCTTCTTTCAAGCTAAAACTCTAGGACGGCAGCCATTTTGTGAATCTTGGTCTTGTCTTTATGAAAATACTAGCTGACCCGGCAAACTTCGTACAGCCTAATAATCCTTTTAGCTAAGCTGTCAAAGGATAACGCCATCTGCAGGCATTACCAGAACCAGCATAATTTATTTCAAAATGACATTTTAAATCAGAGATGGCGTTATCGAGATTTTTTCCATATTTTCTCACCGAAGTAAATATTTGTGGAAGTCCAGGCTTTAAGCCTTCCCTGGACTTCCACGAATATTTAAAGACTAAAATTAGTCAGATTGGTTCTACCGTTCTCTAGTTTTAGCGAGACTAACAGAATTGCAATTGATTTTTATTTTTATAGATAGATTAACGTTCTAAAATCAGCCCGAATTAAATAATTGTTTTTGCTGTTATTTTAAACACCACCACCGTTCGCACTCTTTCATTTTATTAACTCAATCTCATGAGACGTTCTGCAAACATCTCAATTCCATTGCTAGTGATTACAGCTCACGGGGAATTTACCAAACCACAGTTTGCAGCATAGAGAGCAAGACAAATAGCCGAACATCTTAAATAGTCCAGCACGATCTCTCGACTCTCTTGTAATAAACAAAGATATATTATTAACAGCACATAATTATGACATGAAGTGCAAGTGTTTACTCAGCAACAGTCGGAGGGAGGTCAGGGTCGTATTTGCTGACGATCGTATTTGCTGACTACTCGAGACTGAAGACACGTGTACTTGAAATGTTGTAGTCTAGAATTGCTGTTACTAAAGGTTAATTTCCCTTTTCAGACAGTCTTTTAATGAAAATTGAAAAGAAAAATTAGATACATATCACACACATATTCTATGTGTGTCAAGCAATGTTATAGTCACAAAAAGGCTTGCAGAAATAATAAAAGACGTAAGAAAAGGCAATGGTCAGTAAATGATTTAGGTAGGAAAAAATCATCACCATTTAGGCCGAAAGGCGTCCTCTGTTGGACATAGGCCTCCCCCAAGCGTCGCCACGACGACCGATCCTGTGCGTCTCGCATCCACCGCGTTCCTGCGACTCTCACCAGGTCGTCGGTCCACCTTGTAGGAGGCCGTCCAAAGCTTCGTTTTCCGCTGCACGGAAAAAATAACGATCACAACTTAATGGAAAAGACATCAAGTATGGAAGAAATAATTAAACTTCTCTTAATGCGAACGCCACGATTGAAAGGTTGAAGCGAATGATATTGATAGAAAATATTGCAGATTTTGTATCAACCATCGTCTTGTAGTAGTCTGGTTTATCAAAGTTGAAGTTGTTTATCATTAACATGACCAGCTGAAGTATGATTATCACAATCACTATTTATACCGCGCAAATCGAAGGACTGGAACAATCTGCCTGTTACGATTTTACCGTCAATTTAGATGTGTCCAAGGCTAGAGTGAATATGCTCTTTATTAACTAGTCCGCATCATCATCAACAATTGCATCACTGCTTGCTATCAGGTGGAATCGCAGTCAAGCACTGGTTTATATCATTAAAAAAAAAACATTAACTTTGGCATCAGATTTTCTCTGCTGATACTATCCTGCGGTACAATTATCCTCTCCACTGATGACTATATCTTTGTAGTCTCATGTCTAGTAATTGATTGCGCTAGTCAAGTAGTAGGAAATGATGCCTAGTGCCTGCATAAGGAATCTAGTGCGCTAGTTGTTTCTCACCAGTGGAGGTCAAGGTCGGTGCCACGATGTTCTCAGACCGAGCCGAGACAGACACGTGTAGTCTAGAAGAGTTCTAGAAACATCATGGAATAGAATATTAATTTATTAGCGTTGCTTTTATGGTGGCTGAGTTTATGGATTATGATAATTTTGTATGTAGTTATCCGTGGTGATGTATTTTAGCTTTAGGACTATGATGTTGCCATCTAGCCGATTTGGGCCACAGAGACCGCATTCCTTGGCTCCTCATGGTGGTTGCGAGCTCAGATTTGGACTATACGATAGAGTTAATGTGGATCTGCAACGCTAAGGACAACTGAAGGAACGCAAGTAGGTTTTAGTCAAGAAAATCTGATATTCCGTCTCACTCATCTCAAAGTTACGACTTCAAAAAAAAGGGATCCAAATGTGACCGAGTGCTCTGCTCACAGAAAGCTGCAACATGACGCTGCAAGAGCTAAATGGCGACAAATATGTGAATTTTGAGTCTATATCACTAGCTACTGCTCGCGGCTTTAACTGCGTGGGAGCAGAAAGTTTTCTCGAGTGAATGTACTCCCGGAATAAAAAGTATCCTGTGTGCTATTTCAGGATATGGTATATTTGTTGGTCAAAATTTATCTAAATCCTTTCGGCTGTTCGAGCTTAAAGTAGTAAGTAACTAACAAAAATACAAACGATGTTATAATATTAGTTTTACCTTTATATATAGTGTGATTTTTGTAGAAGTGATAACATTTAGCTTCTCGCTTCTTAAAAAAATTCTAGCTTCAATCATAGAAATTGGCCTGAGGCTGTTGTGAATAAGACAAGAACAATTTTATGTTTTATTTAAATAAGTACAATGATTCTATATTATTTTGTCTGGTGTAGGTTTACCTATATTTGTAATGCTCAAATATTCTAAGTTCTAATTTAAGTTGTATTTCTAAGGGCCTCTTGACTTCGACTCCTCGTACACCTTCTAAACATTCGGGAACCCAGGGTCCAAAGAATGTGAAAGACACTTTTGATCCCGATTTCCAGCCACCGTAGGCGCGGGCTTGCGGACGGGTAGCTCACTGTCCGGCCGTCCGATAACTGTCCGGACCAAGCCCAAGTCGTCGACGGCGCGCACTGTTCCCGCGCGCCTCAAGGAGTGGTCAGCAACAGCAGGGACCAAGCCGGGTCGAAGCCTACTGGGGCCAGGGTTATCCGAAAGGGCGCTCGAGCTCCGGTATGAAGGCAAGAAGGAACGGGGTGGGTCTTTTAGTCAGTAAGAGTCTGACACTATCTCCCGCTCCGCCCAAGAGCGATGGATGTCAATGCATGATTTTTGCCCACCATAAAAAAAGGGTCCAGAGAATGTGAAAGACACACATAGGCAGCTGATTTGCCAGAAGTAATCTAGGTATATCAAGTAATACTAAACCTATGCATATAATACAAAAACACAAAATACACCAAATCTGCCCAGAAAACTGGCGGCGTTGCCACGTTGAATCGCAAAGCTAATTCATTGGGTGAAGAACGAGCCATACATACAAATAATAAAACTTGTACAACATGTTTATTTCGCGACATCATGGCTTTTCTTCGTTGCCATAACACAAAATTCGCAATATATTTGAAAGAATCCACAACGCATTCTGAGCAATACTTTGGCTCATAGAGCGATTTCTTTGACCGTAACATATTTACATGTTTACTAACACCAAATGTCATAATAATTGCCAAACACTGCTTTCAACTGGTAATAATAAAGAATCGTGTTCCATACATTAAGCACACTATTATTTCCAAAGCGCTATATAAAGATGAAGACGTGTTAAACTTGCGACAGACTTGCTCCGCGGCTCAGATAAAAGAAACTGTAACATATTGACATGATCAGCCCTTGAAGATTACAATACAGACTGGTTTGGGCACAGAAGTGACGGCAGGTTACGAAAGCAGTAAGTTAGTAATGGCATGGAAACGTAAATAAACGTTACGGGATGTGAAAGAGGTCCATGCAACAAAAGGACACGATAATATCAGTGATTCAAAATAAAATAATCATGGCCAGTTCGTTAATAAATTTTCCCTAGCTAAATATTGTCGTAGCTCAGCTCCGGTAGGATTCGTTTTGGGATCTATATTATAACAACAAAACTCGGGACACTATACTGTATTTTTTCAGCTCGCAATACAACGTTTCATTACAAAAGTCACTTCAACACTGAAAAACCACAAACTACTTTTTTTCTATAAATTTTGAAACCTATTTTACAAGCCGCAGGAGTTGTTTTTTTTTTATAGCTAACGGACTAGCTATAAAAAAAAACAACTCATGCGATCTCCTATTCGATAACACAATATCTAGGGAAAATTTATTAGGTATGGATATGGATTTTTAATATATATTTTTTTATTTTAAGTTAGCGCTGGACTATGACGCGGTCGACGAATGACGATAGAACACGCTTGCCTAGAAGTAACCTATTCACTCTTAACTTTCAGACCACTAGGTTGTAGCTATAAGGAAACATAGATTTCGGCAGGGAATTCCACTCCTTAACTGTGTATGCATAATAAACTGCCCTCATTATTATCGATCACTAGCTATGCCCGCGACTTCGTTCGCGTGGACTACAGGATTTTGAATTTATGTTTTCTAAAATTAAAGTAGCATAATTATGTTATACCTTATTACATCAGCTACCTGTCAAAAAAGTCCCGACAAAATTGGTCCAGCCATTTCAGAGATTAGCCCGGACAAACAGACAGACAAAAGTTGTAAGAAATGTTATTTTGGTGTATGTACCGTATATTTGTATTCATATGCATGTAGTAAAAGGAAGTTATTTCAATATTACAAACAGACACTCCAATTTTATTTATATGTATACCGTTCATTTTTTAATCAAAGACTATGATTTGACATGTGCTAATGTCAATTTCTGAAAATATGTTGCCAGATTTTTAGTAAAAGTGATGTCTCCAAATTCGATTTTTCATACCGGTTTTTTAACATTAGAACCTTTATGGAAAATAGGACTAAGATACTGTATGTGTGTGTTTATATAAAGTCTAATATGAATTGAAAACTAAAATAATCAAAAATATTACCGTATTTTTTTACACTCCGCCTTTTACTTAGGCTAAGAACTCACGAAGCGGTTTTCACTTCTGTAGAATGCTAGAGATATATATGTTAAAAATTAGTGTTGTGCGCAGTTGTTTGCGGCTCCCACTGCAATGGCAAGGAACTAGTAGAATCGCGCAAGCTTCAGTCACCCGCAGCCTCGGTGGGTAGCGCCCGCACGCTTTGAGGTCGGTTAGCGCCCACTGTTGCCTTCAGCGGGCAGGGAAATCCGATGCATTCAGAGCCATAAAAGCCGTTTTTAAAGCTGTTGTAAAGCTGTTTTTAATTCTTCTGTGAAATAAGTAATTACGCAACAGCTCGTTTCTGGTGTGTGTCCATGGCGATTCAGAGCTCGACTGATAATTAAATGCCCGTCTTTCGATTTTCACCCGCCAAGCTTTTTATGGTGATAACTCCTTGAGGCGCTCAGGAACAGTTTGCGCCATCGACGTCTTGGGCTCAGTCCGGATCAAATCTTCAGATCGGAATCCCGGCAGCGGCTGGGATATGACTGCCGTTGCTTAGTGCGGTCGGCCTCCTCCTTTGCTAGCATTACTGCTTCGCAGAAGGAGGCGTCCGCCTGCCACTCCTCCTCGCTCCGGACCATGGCCTGTACCAAGACCCAGCACAAAAGATTGCCGCCACCGATCGCCCCCACATAGACACGGTGATGCTCTGTCCAAGCCAGGCACACCTCTATCGTATGTTCCATCGTGTCCTCCGGGCGGTCTACACAGAGTCGACGCCCGGGCGTCACTTCCGCACGAGTTCGGTGCAGGTATCTCCTGAACTTACCGTGTCCGGTGAGAACCTGAGTCATGTGGAAGGCGAGAACGCCGTGAGTTCTTTCCAGCCACGCCTCAAAGAGGGGACTTACCGCCATAATTGTGGCGTGCCCAACCCACCAAGCTTGCAAGCGATAATTACAACTGCGACGGCTAAAAATCCACTCAAAACTCAGGTGACTTTAAAAATAAAACAGCTGTTTCCTCTACCACGGCAGGCGTGGTTAAAAACCGCTTCGTGAGCTCTTAAAAACTGCCGGACCTTTGCAAGAACGCCGAGTTATCTAGCAGCTACCTTGGCTGTGGACTCGATAGCTGAAGTATTTGCAGCCCATCTTGCCAATGTATTCAAGCCTAATGAAAGTGACGGTCCTGATGACCCTATAAATGTTCTGTATGACTAACGAGAATTAAAGCAGTGGCTTTAAACCCACCAAAAGTTTTATTTACTGCAACCTGATCATAGTCAACTGGACTGCATGAATAAACTTAGACCCACATTTTTAGAATTAAAAAAGTTATCCTCATTGGTCGTTAAGCTCTAAATACAAAAGTCTACATTGTAAGAAACCGACACATAATTCGCGATTAAGCGACCCGCACGAAAATGGTACACGACTTAGGTATGTTTTTACAATTATTTATTATTAATTTTCAAACCGAAGTCATTATTAATAGTACCTATTCGTTAAGTTATAATAATATTTCAGCAAAAATATTAGCGTGAATAGTTATATATTTTCGTCATAACCAAATCGAGACGAAAAAATAAAATAACGCAGCTTTAGCTAGTCTTTCAATTCTTAAGCTTAAATTATAATTTATTTTATGAGTATTTACGTCTACCAAATTACTTTCAGGAAATACAAAAGCTGATCATAATTAGTTGCATAAAAAACGAAATTATTTTTACGAAATTTTTTCGGTTTTTTGGTTAGTATCGGTTGCGGTACCTCACTATTTATGAAATGGAAAAAACATGCAACATTCGTATTGTCAAATCATAGTCTTTGATTAAAACACGAAGAATAGATGTATAGATTAAAGATTTTTTAAAACTTTTTGCTAATTTATTTCGCGCCCGTGCGCCGCACTCAAAGCAGTGGGATTCTACGTTTAGTATAAACCTGGTTACGAGAACCTACAGTTCCTAAAGGCTCACGGACAGGCGCCACGACGACGAGCTTTTTTTAACCTTTCGAATATGGTAATTAGAGACACAACATAGACATGAGAATGCGAATGCCGGCGTTAAATGATAAATGATATTTATTTTGCAAATAGATTTTCAAAAACCCTTTTGCACGTCAATTTTTTTTCGCCGGTTTAATGTAGATGAGGCCGGTGTTTCCTAGCTGACTACCCTGAGAAGAAACACCGAAACAAACTTAGGGGTCAAAGTCTCTTGGGGCTCGTTCGCTTGGGGTTTAATGAATTAAATATCGCCACCTCGTTGTTGCATTGTTGCGTGGTTTTAGCCTTATCATGCCTCATCCTCAGCTTATGATAATGTTACTACCCCTGTAAGTATCTACATAGAATATTTGAAACACTATCGGTGGAGTTGCCACGCAAAAGTATGATCAGCTAAATATCTTGCGCAACTACTCACTTCTTCCTTTCGATTAACTTTTATATTAAGCTATATCTAAATATTTTCTACTTTTTTTAGACGTGCCGGCTTTACTAAGTTATTTATTTATGTTCACTGAATAATGAATAAGTAGCTGAACAAAATTAACGAAAACTTTAACAAAACATATGTTAGTAACAGTCGGGTTGAGTTTGGGGCTGTTATTTTGAGTTTCGAATTTTGTTACTCAACAAGGAAAACTGAATTATTCGCTGATTTTGTCCGAAGGTCAATTCGACTGTATTTTTTAAAGTTATTTTTATTGAATTTGTGAAAATTTGGAGAAGAAAATGTATGTATATGTAGGTCCTATCACAAGTAATCTGATAGGACCTACATATATTGCTGAAATGGTAGTAGGAGTACCATGATTGGTTTGTGTTGTCATAGTTTAAAAAAACCAAAACCACAAACCTTTCGTTAGTATTCCATACCTCTTCTTAATTCGCCAACATAACATACCTATACACTCACACTTCACGCACGAAAGATTTATTCCATCGCTCCCCTAACTTATCAATGTATTTTTTACAGAACAATTTATCTTTAGACAAATTGACACAATTTAATTAAACTATTTACAATTCCTGCTTGCGTAATTACGTTGTCACTTTACTGTCGTATTGTCGCGTCGCTGTCTCTAGAAAACTTTACTGTTTTGTAGAGCCCTGCGTCTAAAAAACATGTAAACATTATCGTTTAAACACTACCAAGTACTGTGCAATAAAAATGTGATTATCCAACGTGTGATGTTTGTCAAATGATCTCACTGAAGTGGCTGTGAGTGGTCAAGGCTTCCTAACTTACTTGCACAAATAACATTCTCAAACATTCTACTTGTACTAACATCATAAACACTTTAAGGCCCAAGCGCCACAAAAAAGCCATAAAACAGTGACTTTCTGAAGCCTACTTCTCGGTAACGGCCAGGTTAATAGGTTTGAAAAAAATATATGTTTATCATAGATTCATGAACAACATTATCAAGTATTCATTTTTCCGCGTGATTGATAACGATAACTTTTGTTTAAAAAATATATTTAGCGATTTCGTAACTTTTCCCTACTCGTTCGAAAAGGCTTGGATTTTTAGAAACATAAACATAAAAATTGGTGGTTAAATTCTTGAAAGGCAACATAGCATTTGTAAATCAATAAATATTTCGCAAAGAAAGCGGAGCTCTATCCGGGCGCAGCTGGCAGCAATTAAACACACAGATACGCGTACAGCCGCCTAGGCGGATACGAGAGTTCTGTCCATTTAATTTCGGCCAGATGTTCAAGGAACTATAAGCCTTAAGTAAAGCGTAATGTACATAGATTGCACGTGAAAAGCTTTCCTCATTTAAGGAAGGGACGATTAATTACAGTACAATATACGCACCTATACCAACCCGCCCTGGGCCCGCGTGATGGATTACGGCCCATTCACTCTCCTAGAGAGGAGGCCTGAGTCCCAGCTGTGGGAACATTAAAAGGCTGATGATAATGATGATGATACGCTCCCTGTGATCCTCTGTGCGATACACTGTGAGACACACAGGACCTGACGTTGGGCAAACACTGTTATGGTAAAAAGAAAAGAAAATGAATATATTTGGCAAAGTATCACACACAACCACCAATTCAACAGTAGACGTCTTTCGTCTGAAGTGATAATGATGTGCATACTACTAATGATTTTACATTTTTAAGGCAATGTGTAAAAATTCGTTTGTACACATTGCCATATTTCTTAAGATAAAACAAGAAAAAAACTAAAACACGACTTCGACAAAACAAACAACACTGAAAAAGTATGAAACGAAATTTCCAGGATTTAATTACGTGACTACGGCTTTTCTTTTTGTTTTGTTATTATTTTTCCAGTAACCTTGTTTATTTGCGTATCCTGAAAATCTTGTTTCATACTTTTTCAGTGTATTTTCTTTTGTTATAGTCGGGTTTTCGTTTTTTACTTTTTTATTTAAACAATTTTGGTGTTAAATCACCGTTTTTCTATACTATGTACTTGTATTAAACTAAATTGTCAAATTAAGAACTAGACATAAAGCATAAAACTCCTGTTCATTTGTGAAGCAGTGAAACAGCTGCGTAGACAGAAGCCCTTTCAAATGATACCAAACACGGCGTATTTATCTCCATTTTTATTTTTAACACATTACTTTTTGTCCGCCAGAGGGCGCCATATCGAGTTTTGTGACACGTCACGTAGCCTATGTTCAACGGACGATTAAGACGGTTCCAGCGATACCTCGTAATTATGTCGAGTTCCGAAAAGTAGATTAGGAGCTATGAGTGAACAGATGGACATACATACATACATCCATACATACATAGCTTGTCAAAATCATAACCCTCCTTTGGCTTTGTCCTAGTCGGGTAAAAATCATAACACTCCGTAGTCGTATAAAAAGAGTCTAATACTTATTTTTATATTTACAAGCTAGTATATTTATGTATTTCGGATCAGATCTAGAAATAAATTTCTTCGATTTGGGGCATCACTTGATATTCCCACCGCGATGGTAGGGCGCGTTGGATGTCATCGCACTCACACGTACTTACAAGCTAGTATACCTAATCAGAAGCTTAAGAGAAAATGATGTCTTACGTGTTTATAACCTCTTCGTGTATCATCATTGAAGAAAATTAAGAGACCTGATATAACGAGACAATGTGACAACGATGCGACAACTCTTTGATACTGTTAAAGATCTATTTATGAAAACGCTCGTTGTCAAATAAATATATAGGTACGTAACATCAATTTTCCTGTAGTTTATCAATATTTTTACCATATTCGTCATGTTCGTTAGAAACTTTGCCTAATACCCAGTACATATTAATTCATGGCTTCAGTAGTAGGTCTGTTGCCTAACCTCCGCTGTCCCGGGGGAAATCACGCCGTTCGTTATAACGTAGGGGACGATCTTTCTGATAAATCTTTATTCTAAGTATTTATCTACCTTTGATGCCTTAATTGGACGTACTGGAACTCTGTCCCTAGTTACTAAATATATATTTCCAGAGTTTAAATGAATAATACATTCATCTAATTAGTGCGCGACCAAAAAGAAAACGACTTTTTGGTTCTTCGAGACGGATGAGTTTTCGAGTAACCCCAATTGCTGCGCACTTACCAAATGGGTATTAATTTAGACTCAGCAAATGAACAATATCGTAACTTCGTAAGTATCTCATTATTAAAGTCTTCATCACGAGGTGAATTTTTCAATTTTAGGTATCATATATGATAACATATTGCTACCTATATTATTTGATAATATTTACAAAGATTACTGATTGAAGAAGGTTCTAAAGTATGTTTTCAAATGTACTACTTTGACAGGGTTTTTTTTTATGATGGGAAAATCATCTAATGACAACGCCCGCTCTAGGGCGGAGCGGGAGATCAGATTCTTACTGACTAAAAACCCACCCCGTTCCTGCAAGCCTTCATACCCGAGGTCGAGTTGTCTTTTGAAACTAACCCTGGCCCCAGTATGTGGAGGAAACTAACTATTATTACTAATTGAAAAAAAAAATACGTCGCCAAAAAAATGGGTGACAATTACAAAATAAAAATTACATCTAGATACTGTTCCTAATAAAAATAAAAAAATACCACAGTAAACTTCTCCTTTATCTGTAGTGTTTAATCACAACGTTTTAAACTTACGTAGAATTTTTTTTTAAACGAAACTGTCTAATTGACAAACATGTTGTGAATTTGAAAATAAAATCTGTATTTTATTTTTAGTGACATTTTGTCGGGTTTTTATAGAAAAATCAAGGGGAGGATTAGTTTCGTTTTGAAATAAAAATAAAGTGGTATAAATTTCAATTCGAACTAAATTTTTAATACAATGGAATAATAAACTTTATTGTACACCAAAATTGTAATAAATTTTTGGATGAAACGGCGGTCTTATCGCTAACAACTATATCTACCAGACAACCAAAGGGTGGACCAACGTCTGTGGTGTATACCCAGCAAATAAATGAATCAAAATTTTACATTAAAACATATAGAACTTCGTCGTATCTAGATATAAAAGTATATTTTTGTGCATACATAAGTATGAATTTATACTTTTTAAACACATACACTTTTTCACTTACATATATACATATAATTATAGGTATAATATACATATAATTGTATTATTATGTTACACAATTTGATAGAAGAAAGAAAGTGAAAAAAAACAAAGAGTAAAAGTAGGTTAGTGATGGTAGAAATAAAATTAACTAGAACCAGAATAGCGTCAGAAAGAATGGAAATGGTGGTGGAAACTTTATTGACCCACCTTTTCACTAACGATTAATTTTCTTGTGACTTGTGTTCTATTTTAATTCGAAAGCTTAAATTGTTTCTAGTCAAGATAATCCTAAATTAGAAACAGGGTCGACTGAAATTTAATTTATTTTTTGGGGGAATTTTCAATTTTCGTGCTTATTATAAATTGTGAATGCTTAAAAAAAGTCTCGGATAGCCTTTTTACTGTAACTATAACGATTAATATTTTTTTTGAGGTGGGAAATCTTCCTATGACTTTTCCCGGTCTGGGTAGAACGGGAGAAATCACACCTGTGTCCTTTAGTTGCCCTTTGCGTCTCAGGACTACAGGTTTCCTCTTCGCATAAAGATTAAGGTTCAATCGTGCAGTGGTGGCTGATTGGTAACGGCTCCAAATTAAGAGTGTAGGTCTCAGGTTCAAACAAGCCAGGCGTATTACTTTGTGTAATTTATTCATCACCACTGTTCGCAAAACGGTGAAAAAAAACATGAAGAAACCGGCATTTCTTAGAACCCAAATATCGAAGACATGTGACATTTACCAAACCCACTGGGTCCGCGTGATGGATTACGGCCCATTCCCTCTCCTAGAGAGGAGGCCTGAGTCCCAGCAGTGGAACATTAAAAGGCTGATTATGCTATGCTTATAAAGATTAAGTTACTTTTGCTGCATCAATTCAAATATTTTGAATGCAGATCAAAAGTTTTAGAAAATTCCGATCTAGATAACCTCCTAAGATCGTATTCCTGTAACTACAGGGGTTAAGAGAAGAGTCTTTCTTACTCTTTTGAACGGCTTTTGACTTCAATAGACAAAGCTCGCTTAGTCCAAGAGATCATGCGGTTGAATCACACATTCCACGTGACTATAACTTTTTAACAATTCGAAGGAAAAACATTAAGAATGGAGTAAATTGTTTTAAAATTGCTGTATACGCACTTTTTTGCACCAGCTTTAATAGTCTGTAAGTATACACTGTCATCCATTTTACCATATTTAGTTTGGTGGGAAAAATGGACACGACAAAAACTGTAGATCTCTTCTCAATAGTTCGTGATTAGCTTTTTTTGTTTTATGTGAACTCGTTAACTTTTCGTGGTTTCTATTTAAATGAAAAACTAGTATCAAGACTTTATTTATTAAGATTTTTATACAGAAAAAAGGCAATCATTCTCATAATTAAATTATGTTGGAGATAAAATCTCTTAACAACTACACTGGGCCGCAGAAATTCAGAGTCGCTCACAAGAAGGATAGTTTGGTAAATAAAAAAGATGAATTCGTAATAATTTAGTTTAATGGGGATGACTGATTATACATTATTTTTAATGAAATACTCAAAAAAAAAAAACACACACATTCCAGTTATGATATGACAATAAAAATACGCATCGCAGTTAATCTTTAAAAAAAAATGTTTTAATCATTATTTATTCTTCACCAAATGGCAAGATTCGTGCCGGTACCTATATTAGGATTTAAAATTTCATAACGGTTTTGACAAAATCTTCATGTTATCGTATCAGAGCTCACATGATCGTGATTTTCTTGAAGGCTGATCCAGACCTGAAAAACCGCGAGATGTCGATTTCTTAGTATAATGCGATAATGAATCGTAAATTTCGTGTTATGCATTTTGGCCTGCCATTTCCTGATTTTTTTATATTTATGCTGTTTTTTTTTTTTAAATTGCTTTAGTACTTTTCAGACCGTAGATACAATGTATTTTTATTTCATTACATTATTTTTATCTTTACCACGAAGAAGGTTTTTTAAGCTAGTATTGATACACATATTATTTTGGCTGCTCAGTGTATTTCAACCAGACAGATATGATTAATTGTCATCAATATCAAATTCCAACACCAAGTATTATGACAATAGTGTATTGTGTTTCCTTAAATCCACAGAAACAATCTCGCAGCGGATCACAATAGTAGCGCAGTGGACAAGGCGCGTCAATCTAAAACTCTAAACAAATAAATCAATTTTTGTGAAGGGAACACTATTGTGGTATGACTTACTTGTAAAACAATAGTAAGCATAAGTCAATAGGATATCCAGTCTTTGTTATATTTATTCGTATGAATGCAAGGTGTTTTGTGGACTTATTCGAGATTTAATCAACATAAATCATATCACATAACATATTCATTTTTTGAAAATTGTCTCTTTGTTTTTTTGGTTCGACAAAAAATAGTCATGATTTAATTATGTGTGAATGTAATGTAAAACATATTTTATAATATGTTTTTATCATACGCATTTTTTTGCTTTTTTAGGGTTCCGTAGCCAAATGGAAAAAAATGGAACCCTTATAGATTCGTCATGTCTGTCTGTCTGTCTGTCCGTCCGTATGTCACAGCCACTTTTTTCCGAAACTATAAGAGCTATACAGTTGAAACTTTGTAAGTAGATGTATTCTGTGAACCGCATTAAGATTTCTACACAAAAATAGAAAAAAAGCAATAAATTTTGGGGATCCCCATACTTAGAACTGAAACTCAAAAATTTTTTTTTCATCAAACCCATGCGTGTGGGGTATCTATGGATAGGTCTTCAAAAAAACCAGGCAAGTGCGAGTCGGACTCGCCCATGAAGGGTTCCGTAGCAGCAAGTAACATAATATAAAAGTTCTTGTAATGTATTGTAACTTTGATCGATGTATTTTTTCGGTTTATGACGCATTAAAAAAAAACTACTTACTGGATTTTGTTCAAACCAATTTTCGTTGGTAGTTTTTATAGTAATGTACATCATATATTTTTTTTAGTTTTATCATTCTCTTATCTTAGAAGTTAGAGGGGGGGGGGACACACATTTTACCACTTTGGAAGTGTCTCTCGCGCAAACTATTCAGTTTAGAAAAAAATGATATTAGAAACCTCAGTATCATTTTTGAAGACCTATCCATAGATACCCCACACGCATGGGTTTGATGAAAAAAAAATTTTTGAGTTTCAGTTCTATGTATGGGGACCCCCAAAATTTATTGCTTTTTTTCTATTTTTGTGTAAAAATCTTAATGCGGTTCACAGAATACATCTACTTACAAAGTTTCAACAGTATAGCTCTTATAGTTTCGGAATAAAGTGGCTGTGACATACGGACGGACGGACAGACAGACAGACAGACAGACAGACAGACAGACATGACGAATCTATAAGGGTTCCGTTTTTTGCCATTTGGCTACGGAACCCTAAAATGATACAGAGGTTTCTAATATAATTTTTTTTCTAAACTGAATAGTTTGCGCGAGAGACACTTCCAAAGTGGTAAAATGTGCCCCCTCTAATTTCTAAAATAAGAGAATGATAAAACTAAAAAAAAATATATGATGTAGGTTACTATAAAAACTACCAACGAAAATTGGTTTGAACGAAATCTAGTAAGTAGTTTTTTTTTAATGCGTCATAAATCGAAAAAAATACACTATTATTAAAACATCGATCAAAGTTACAACACATTACAAGAACTTTTATATTATGTTATTTGCTGCTACGGAACCCTTCATGGGACTCGCCCATGAAGGGTTCCGTAGCAGCAAATAACTCGCACTTGGCCGGTTTTTTAAATAAAAACAAAATTCTACTTATTATCTCGTAAAATTTCATAGCGTGTTTCTTGGGTTCTTCTATTAGGATAAAATTTTAGCAAACCCGAGTCTATATTTGTGTCTGATTGATTACACTAGGCTATTACAAGAAATACTACCCGTCCTCGCTGTAGGTACTGACGCGATATTTCGCAGTCAATTAACCGCTTGTTGACTACAATGTCAACCTAGTATTCTAGAACTGTTGCCAAGAGACGGAAAACACTTTTTACACACGTTAGGAAAAGTTTAACTTCATTTGTAATGCCAGGAACTGCCCAGAGCATTGTGTTAGAAGCTGAAAGGACACTAATAAAACCGGTAACAAAAACTATTTCTTTTGAGAATCTCAATTAGTAATTGTAGTGTTTTTATTGCAAGCTAACAAAATGAACAAAAAGTTGTCACAAGCAGAGAGGCGACGGCGACGTAGCGAACCAGTTGATTGAAGGTGAACAATTATGTAAGTGTTTATACTTACAAGTGGGTGATGTAATGAAAAATTGTATTTTTTATGTTCGTTCTAGAACTTTCCTTACTGAATGAGTGTTTCGTTATGCTTAAAGAACGTAGAACTAGTAATAACGGAAATTTAATCATTGTCCTACTGTGCACAGGATAAGGTATTAGAGTTTATTTTGGTAGGTACACTTTTGGTTTGAAAAATAAATAAAATAAAAACCATTATTCTACTACTTAACTTACTTAAAGAATCGATTTAGGTACTACACTTAATACTCATTTACTGACACACCAACAGCATTAGGTACATACAGGATTACTGTAAAAATAATATTATAATTAATACATAACAGTGTGTTGATAATGCATGCCTAATATAGGTATGCACCACTTATACTTTATTAGGGAAAGTCTGTCTAAGACAAACGACTTGGGAATTTTGTATAATGTTTAATCATTTAAAAAATACTTACATTCGATACTTTTTATAAGGTTCTACTATTAGCAAACAATGATCTCTTAATCAACCTTGATTATTGAACCAGCGTTGACTACATCAGATTTCATTTTACCTTAATAATTACCCAAGTCGTTTGAATTTTTAGACAGACTCTTTGACATAATTAATATCATTATGGTAATAAAATTCCACAAAAATTAAATAAATTACTTATTAGCCAGTCTACTATTCACAGTATGATATCATGTTTCTAAACTGTTAGTCGTTTTTTTTCAGCGTAGACCTCGCCATTATTTTTCACTGATTAATAGTTATCCTTTACTTTTTTTTTATCTTCACTTCTTAGCTTGAGTATCAATTTCAAACGAATAGTCGAACTTTTGAGTTTTCAATCAATCAATCAATCAATCATTTATTTTGTAAAACATAGGTGGTTTAAGGTAGTACATAAAATGAAAAATAAGTGCACTATGTTTTGCCAAAAGAATGGCGTACAAAATTAAGGCAAAAAGCCAAGAAGGTAAATAGAATAAATTATAAATGTCAAGTCAATCAGATAAAAATAATCATTAAAAATAGAAATAATATTACAGTATGTTAATTGTTACTCACCAAAATAAAATAAAATAAAATAGCTACAATTATTAAAATTATATCAATGGATTATTAGTTATTATTATTACAAATTATTATTAACTATTCAGCACGTCGGATCTTCATACTTCTGCTTATCACTAATAAACTCTGAGACCGAAAAGTAACATCTAGCCAGAAGAAACCTAAACAAGGACCTCTTAAAGGAACCTAGACACTCTTTATTTTTAATAGCTAGTGGTATGTTATTATATATTTTGGAGGCCATACCAAGTACACTTTTACCGAAAAATGCTGTTTTATGAGAACCGGCTCGAATAGTGTTCTGATGACGTCGAGAGCGTAAAGTTTCAAACAGATGGAAATTACTACGAACAAATACTCCCATTTCATAGATGTACATAGACGGTAAAGTTAACAAGTTTAGTAGTTGAAATATTGGTTTACAACTATCAGTAGACTGCAAATGAGTAAAGGATCGCAAACATTTTTTCTGGGCTTTAAAAGCAGTTTCCCTGTCACTCGAGTTACCCCAGAAAATTACGCCGTACCTAATGTTAGATGCCACGTAAGCATTGTATGCTAGCAGCACCGTAAACCGGTTAACCGTTTTCGATATTTTATAAAGAGCATACGCGAACTGGCTAAGTTTCTTTGATAAAGAATCAATATGATGTTTCCATGTTAGATGATTATCCAAGTATAGACCCAGAAACTTAGTCGTATCGGTTTCAGGAATAGTTACGTTCTCATATTTTATGTTAAGCTTACGCTTCATGGTTCTCTGATAGAATGTCATTATTTTTGTCTTATTAAGATTTACATTTAGATTATTATTAGCTAGCCAATTAATTATATTTTTAAGATCATTATTTATGTCATTCATGAGATTATTGATGTCATTATTAGAGAATAGAACAGTACTGTCATCGGCAAACAAGATCATCTGATTTTTGATCACTTTGGGCATGTCATTTATGTAGATGTTAAAAAATGGCGGACCAAGAATGCTACCTTGGGGAACCCCGTAAGTAGTTTTTCTGGGTTGTGACACGTATGTGTGTTCAATTTGAGAACTCTTACCCAATCTATCAATTGTCGTAATTTGAATACGATTAGAAAGATATGATTTTAATAATTTTAAAGCATTCCCTCTAATACCATAACGCTCCAATTTCTTCAGCAATATATCATGATCTACATGGTCGAATGCCTTAGACATGTCCATGAACAGAGCTGCCACTGGAGTTCTATTATCAACATTAGATATTATTTTCTTTAGTAATTTAAAATCGCCATATTTATGGATATATGCTTCCTGAAACCAAATTGCTCTTTGGCTATGAGATCATGTTTTTCAAAAAACGAATTAAGGCTTTTATATATTACCTTTTCTATAATTTTTGAAAAAATTGGTACAAGTGCTATTGGTCTATAATTACCCATGATTTTTTTGTCATCTTTTTTATGAATGGGCTTTATAATAGTAATTTTTAATTTCTCAGGGAAATGACCATGTTCAATGCAAAGATTGATAACATAACTCATAACGGGCCCAATTAATAGTTCTACATGCTTAACAACTTTAGTGACGATGCCATCATATCCTTGACTGTTGGTATTATTTAATGAGTGAATTGTTTTCACTATGTCAGATGGTACGGTAGGAGGAATAAATATAGAATGACAATTAGTGTCAATGGTTGTAAAAGAGGGAGTAGAGTTAGTCGGCTTAATTTCATCTATAAAATAATTATTAAAAGATTCTGCTATTAATTGAGGGTCATATATTATATTATTGTATTCAAGGTCAATCGGTCAAAATAACGATTTAAAAACTCTCTCAGACAAGATTTCTTCAATCTTCTTTGGTCTATATTCTTTCGTGTACTATTCCAACCACTTACGTTCACCTTAAAATTCTTCTTTTTAGGGTTCCGTAGCCAAATGGCAAAAAACGGAACCCTTATAGATTCGTCATGTCTGTCTGTCTGTCTGTCTGTCTGTCTGTCTGTCTGTCCGTCCGTATGTCACAGCCACTTTTTTCCGAAACTATAAGATCTATACTGTTTAAACTTTGTAAGTAGATGTATTCTGTGAACCGCATTAAGATTTTCACACAAAAATAGAAAAAAAGCAATAAATTTTGGGGGTCCCCATACATAGAACTGAAACTCATTTTTTTTATTTTCATCCAAACCATGCGTGTGGGGTATCTATGGATAGGTCTTCAAAAATGATACTGAGGTTTCTAATATAATTTTTTTCTAAACTGAATAGTTTGCGCGAGAGACACTTCCAAAGTGGTAAAATGTGTGTCCCCCCCCCTCTAACTTCTAAGATAAGAGAATGATAAAACTAAAAAAAATATATGATATACATTACTATAAAAACTACCAACGAAAATTGGTTTGAACGAAATCCAGAAAGTAGTTTTTTTTTAATGCGTCATAAACCGAAAAAAATACACTATTATTAAAACATCGATCAAAGTTACAACACATAACAAGAAATTTTATATTATGTTACTTGCTGCTACGGAACCCTTCATCGGCGAGTCCGACTCGCACTTGGCCGGTTTTTTTTTTTTTTAATTTTATGAATACCATCTTTTCTTCGTCATTAAATATGCCACAATCCATACTGCCACTATCTGTATTGCCACTATCGTGAACTACTCAGTATTTTTTATTCATATAATCAACAGTTTTTTAATTGACAACTGTTACTGCCTCTACATTCGCACTTCTATCACATCGTCATCTTTTTTTTAACATTCACACTTCGCCATCTAGTCCCAAACTTAGCAAAGCTTGTGCTATGAGTACTAGACAACTGATAGACATACTTATATATTTCTAAATGTATACATATTATAGAAAATTAGAATAGAATAGAATAGAATAGAAAAACTTTTATTCGGTACAGACACAGCACAACGGTTACATTTATACACAAACTAAATATAAGTACAAAGCACGCCGAGCGTGCCCGCACCGAAACGGACACACACACACAGAACAGGTACAGGATTTATTCGGTTTTAATACCACTCATCACTGGTATTTGTTTTAAACCCGTGTTAATGGTCTATTCCGAATGGATACCATTGCTCAAACTAATACCTAATAAAAGAAATTCAAGGATCTGTACAGTCAGCCAAAATGCTTTGTATAGGATCTTTAATTAAAATAAAATTCAGTTAAATGCAAAAAAGTTTTTATTTAACAAATGTTTAGTTTAATAATAAATTGTGTACTGCAAACCTGCTCTAAATATCAACAAGCCACCATTTTTCTATACAAGTCAAGCTTTCTGTTTTCCTCTCAAGACGTTGAGGGTACATTTATAGCTTCCTTAGACATATCTAAAAAAGTGATTAGTTAGTGAAAGTTTTTGTATATTACGATATAAAAATATTAGGAAACCAAAATTTGATTAGATTTGACTTGAGCTGACTGTACTAAATTCAAGTCACTGGTATGGGTTCGTACATTAAATTAAATTATTTAAAGAGTGGTCTCTGTTCGGAATAGGTAATAAAAATGCATTCAGACAAATACCAGTGGTATTAGATGAGTGGTATTAAAATGGAATAAACCCATGCTCAGCACACAAACATTTGTCCTGGATGAGAATCGAACCCACTACCTCCGGCATAGCCTTCAGGACCACTGACCACTAGACCAACAGACCTGTCTAAAATCTTTGAAGTACATATTAGTAGAAAATTGTAAAAATAATGGTAAGGGCCCAATCAAATCAAGCTCGCATTTTATTAGGCCATCTTGACAAATATGTACTTGGTGAGAAATAGGGAATGAAAACCTATAAACCGCTTTTTCGGCATATGTTCGATTATTAAAAAACCGGCCAAGTGCGAGTCGGACTCGCCCATGAAGGGCTCCGTAGCAGCAAGTAACATAATTTATAAGTTCTTGTAGTTCGTTGTAACTTTGATCGATGTTTTAATAATACTGTATTTTTTTAGATTTATGACGTATTAAAAAAAAACTACTTACTAGATCTCGTTCAAACCAATTTTCGATGGTAGTTTGTATGGTAATGTACATCATATATTTTTGTTTTGTTTTATCATTCTCTTATTTTAGAAGTTACAGGGCCCCGACACACATTTTACCACTTTGGAAGTGGCTCTCGCGTAAACTATTCAAGTTAGAAAAAAATTATATTAGAAACCTCAATATCATTTTTTAAGACCTATCCATAGATACCCCACAAGTATGGGTTACACGTACCTTAGTACGGGGATCCCCAAAATTTATTGCTTTTTTTTCTATTTTTATGTGAAAATCTTAATGCGGTTCACAGAATACATCTACTTACTAAGTTTCAACAGTATAGCTCATATAGTTTCGGAAAAAAGTGGCTGTGACATACGGACGGACAGACAGACAGACATGACGAATCTATAAGGGTTTCGTTTTTTGCCATTTGGCTACGGAACCCTAAAAACCCGGGTTTTTTTTCAAGTTTTCAGTTTTTTCGAGTTATTTTTATTACTTGCAAGTGGCACTATTACACCACCTATCAGTCAATACTACACATTGGATGTCAACCATTTTCTTTGGCAAACATTGTTTTAAAGCTACGAGGGCTTGTTATCGTATGTATTGTTTATTTGTTATGTTTACACGAGCACTTCTTCTGTTAACGTTGTTTTGAAAAAGAGGTGAAAACTTCAGCTCTTCTCTTCTTTTTGAATACCAGGGTTTTCTCAGCAAGACTCGGTACCCAATTATAAGGCACGCACGTCCCAGGCTTGTCTTGTAGCGAATGTTTCGTCGGTTTATCAAATATCAGCTTGCTGCACTAGAGTCGATTGAGAAGCGAGCCAAGAAGATCATCGGCAATGATGTTGATGCACTAGTCAAGTGAAAACTCTAAAATCCAAATTATAATTGTGTTTGTTATAGATTTATGTATGTACAATAGTATCAACCTAATGATTTTTTCGTAAGACTAATACTTTTGCCAAAATAATAATAACAACATGAAATATTTTCGCTTGTTTTCCCTACACCTTTCAAACGGCTTAGATCTTTATAAACTTGTTTAAACTAAAAAAATGCTGGTTAAGTGTTCTTCATAATGTATTGTACATAGCATATTGTATTTATCAATCAATATTTTGCAAAGAAACACAAAACAGATTCAAGGCCTGTGTTAAAGGTGGATATTTTGGATAGAAGTATACGTATGGATTTCATGTTTAGATCCTTTAGTATACGAAAATAGGTATACAATTTCTTTTGAATAGGTAAGTTTGCGGCCTTTTTTATGGTGGGAAAAATCGTCTAATGACCACCTCTTGGGCGGAGCAGGAGATAGTGTCAGACTCTTACTGACTAAAAGCCCACCCCGTTCCTTCTAGCCTTCATACCGGGGCTCGAGTTCCCTTTCGGATAACCCTGGCCCCAGTAGGCTTCGACCCGGCTGGGCCCCTGCTGTTGCTGACAACTTCTTGAGGCGCGCCAGAACAGTGCGCGCCATCGACGACTTGGGCTTGGTCCGGACAGTTACTGGACGGTCGGACAGCGAGCTACCCATTGCTCACTATCCGCAAGCCCGCGCCTGCGGAGGCCGGAAATCAGGATCGGAGACTCCTCCTTTGCGAACATTACTGCTTCGCAGAAGTCAGCGACCGCTTGCCACTCCTCAAGTTTGCGGCCTGAATTTCACAAGTAATTTAAGATTTTCACTTAAAAATATTAAAAAAAAAAAAAATTTTCATACTTACCAGTTTCACCGAAAACGCGTTTATTTTTCCGCAGGAAACTAATTTCTGGTTTTACGTTCCCTAAAGTCATACAGCATGAAAGTGACTGAATGTGGAATCAAGATTTCTACAGCGACTGCCATTTAATTGAGTGCCCCCTTGACTCCATTAAAGTGACATTTGTAATATTTTGTTTCAGGTTGACGGTGCGGACAGCGATGCGTTAACGCGAAGATACAAGTAGTCGGATCATTAAAATCAAAGCCGGGATCAAGTGACCGCTGGCCGCGCGCCGCCCGCGCCGCTGCCGCCCGCGCCGCTGCCGCCCGCCGCCACTCCGTCGCCGCGAGCCAACGCATGCGCACGCGCCGCGCTCCCGCGACACTCGCTCCGATACTATATCCCAAATTGACTGATTAGTGTAATAAACGTAATCGCTTACTGATTGTACAAGTATCTTCATTAAGTCAGGCGACTAGTATTTTAATCGATACGTCTTTTTCTTAACATTTTCTCCTGTAAACGGACAAGTGCATTGAGTAAGTGGAGAAGGCTACATTCCAAACCGGTGTCGTTCTTTAATGGACGAGGTGTGTACTACTCTGTGTGTGTTTTAGTAGTTATCGGGTGGTGACTGGTTCGGTTTTCGGAGTGTACAGCTTTCTTTAGCAGTAAATAGTGACATACAGTAAGAAACGTTGACTGAAATCCTATGAACTTACCTCAGCGTAGAGTTTACTAGCCATAATGTAATAGTGCCAACAAAAAGTGAGAAGCATTCAAGAAAAAAATGGCTCGCGGAACGCTGAGTGAAAACGAGCGCCAATGTTTAGACGCAGGCGCAAAAAATCAATCAGAACGTCTCCAAGAGTCGGAAAAAACACTAAGTGATTGCAAACCTAATGGACTTAGAGTGCGCTTCCTGGACGAGGAAGGTAAAACGGAAAGGATGGTCAGCACTGACGAAGTCGACTGCGCTGTCACACGAGTCAAGAAGATACACATTCTTAAGAACAGAAGCTCCAGCGAAACGAGCATACTGCTGAGGAACCCGTCTCTCATGAAGAGGCGCTCCAGTTCCGAACGCCGGTTCAGTGACGGACTCACCGACAACCTAAACAACAATAACTTGAACGAAAATCTGAATGGTAGAATAAAAACTGCAGAGTTTGACAAATCCGATAAGACTGATGAAGCAGATCAAACCAAAGAAGTAAATGGGCAGAGCTTTAAGAAGAACTGCAACGTTTACAGTGTAAACCAGGCGAAGACCCTGACCCCGGAGAAGAAGAAGTCGTTACCACTGACGATGCCGAGGCTCATCGGTCATAAAATTCAGGAGAACGGTCAAAGCAGGTCGATCTTGCCGGCTGAGGTGTGCTTGGCGGATGGTGCCTCCGGAAAAGACTTCACCGCACGCGCGATCGGGCGGCTTTCCAGGGGTATCGGAAAGCTGCTGCGCCGCACAAACAGTGTGCGTATCAGTGATCCCGACCCAGTGTACAAAGTGGCATATCTCGGGAATGTACTCACCGGCTGGGCTAGAGGTAAGTTTCACTAAGTAATAACCTAATAATTTTATAAAAAGAGAAGTAACAGTAACAACGTGAATATGTTTACAATACAGTAAAGTTTACATAAAAAGTGAATTTTGGCAGTTATTAGTCGTTTTACAACCGAGACGGTTACCCTAGGTTCGGTTAACAGACGAATCTCGTCACGCTCTGTCTCTTACCAGCCACTGTTAGATAATATTATCACTTACGGTATCTCCTAACAAAAGTGTTTGTTGCTCAACCTTATAGTTATCAGATGAGGTATTTGGGTCAACGAATTGATAGGTAATTTCGCAAAATACAGAAAAAGCGGCAGTCCAAGCTAGTCCCCTGCGAAACACCGGGCCGTTGATACATACACAATGAGCAAATTCATTATGAATTGGGTTGGTTTCAACACAAATGCACGTACAAATTACAATAATGAACATTCTGTTAGTAACATAATTACTGTGGTTGTGAAAATATTGGTTTTATAGAAAATTATCAAGCAAACGCTTAGCTTAATCTGAGAAGGACTTGTTACTAATATTACATTAACGCCTCAATAAACAAGAATGAAATAATAAGGTTAATGTAGCGTTAGAGAATGTATTTCTTTAGGTCTAAGCGCATAATGGTGTATAGTTTTTATAGTCATGTCAATAGAATCGTCGGTAACTGAGGTTGCGTAAGTGGTCCAAGGCGAATCGGCCGAGCAAAACGGTCGGATCTCCAAATTAGTAAATTAACTCCAAATAGCGAATATTAAACATTGATAATGCACCATTTAAAGCAATATCCGAAACCCAAACATCCATTACAAGCACGAAGCCACACGAGGATTTTATTGATATAATCGCTGCTTTAAATGTTTTGATAGACACAAAAGTATTAGTATTATTAATCAAAGTGAGCTTAACTTCTGCTTCATTGAAGTTTTGAACTAAATATTTTAATTAAGCACGTTATCCATCCTGCTGTATAAAAGTATCTAATTTTATTTAATAGATAATGACATTTGCAGCCATCTATGTTTTGATTAGTGTTAACGAACGACTAATTGCTTTGTTGACAAAACTATAAGTACCTTTTTCGAATCGGATTTATGCAAAATATTGAAACATAAACTAAGATACCAATCTATATTCTGGATATCCAGCTTTTATATCAATATCTGTAGACATAACAACGGAATTTTACTAAAGATATGGACATACCTACGTATTGAAAACATTTTAGCATCTTTTGTTTTCTCCGCCCAATGACAACGTAAATTAAATTTAAAATGCAGTAGCAGTATGCAAACGCGAAACGTAAATGTTTCAATTTAAATAAATACATTGAACAAAGCGAAAGGAATGTCGATGCTAATCAGTAAGAGACTTTCGTTTTAGACGCATCTGTCATGCGTCGCTGTGTCCGCTAATTGGCGAGATATCCGAAACGCTGTTAGAGAAACTGAACGTTTGAACAAGCCTTATCACCTGATGATGCAGCACAATTGTGCTATTTGAAAAATCTGTTTACAGAATGATAAATGTATACTTGAAAAAAGTAGGTGAAGATCGCGCACTATTTGGATAATAGTGTTGATATTATTTACATTGAAAAATATAAATGCGACTAACTAAGATTAGTTTCAAGTTTGTGACAAATTATGGCTGGCAAATCATGCCGCACCCATATATTTACACTCGTTATTTAGATGGCATATCTCCTTTTAATTGTCGCAGGTAAGCCTTTTCACTGCCAATCTTTTATTATTTTATGTAAAGAAGTTTTTTTTTTTAAGATTTTTGTAAAACCTTTAAATTTTATTATTTGCTAAACGGGTTTTTATAATGGCTGTATCGACTTAGTTTTGCTCATCTAGAGAAGTTAAATTACTTTTTTTTAGGTACCTAATGAATAATTAAATACTGGTTATTTAATTTATAATTACGTACTTAAGAAAAAAAAACCCTAAAACTATTCAAAATAACTGGTTTTAAATAAATTAAAATATAGATTTAGGTGCTTATTTTACATTCCTGTATCAATATCGTCCTTCGATATGGATCGTTCAAACTTGGAATTCATCGAAAGACTACTAGAAAATAAGGCTGGTTTTACAAATGAAGAAAGCAAAAAATTGGCATGATCCAAAGAAAGTTGTAGTTGTAGTCAATGAAGTGGACATAAAAGATTGTGATCAGAATTGGTGTCAACCTGGACGCGGACTTCACGAGTGAAAGTACGCAGCATCTGTACAGTGCATCCTAATGTACTTTTACTTGATCCGAGTACAGAGCGATTAAAATTCTTATCATATATGTGACGCGTCATGAGATAAGCTTGACTGCGCAGAATGTTAAGATCATGGTTAAAGCTATTATGGTCATTAGTCGCACACTTGACGAGTTTCTTGTGATTTATGTTGTTAATTCATTGATAATTGCTATTTTTTACGTGAACCTGGCTTGTAGATTAAAAAAAAAATACTTTTGACACAAGCGAGAATTCAAGAGTTAATCAGATCGTTTTTACGTTTAAATGGCATGTAGAGCCTATTTATTACCTACCTAAAAACCTTTCCTGGAAACCATAGTTTCTTTAAATATAGATATGAGATAGCAAAATGCAATCTACTTTGATATTGTAATTCCAATGCTGATTCAATAATAAAAGGCATTTCAAAATGTATTACCTATAATTTCTGATTTCTATTTCTAGCGTAGGTTATATGTTATGAGCGTAGTCGGAGGAAAATACTCGAAAGCCTCCATGGGCCAGCCTTTCACTGCTATTACAATCTTTGAACCGGGCACGGGCAAGGTACGGAGCCGCAAGCAACTCTCGGTACACGAACGTCATATTTTCATTTGTTTATACTTATAAATCATCAATATTTATCGAATGAATGAATGCGTGAGAAGTGATATGAAATGAAAGGCAGTACGTAGTTGCGTAACGGGTGACAGGATAGAATGAAAGAAAAACACGTGTTGCACCGACTCCAAATAAAACGGGAAAAAGGTAGGAAGATGATGATAGTTTATTGAATATTTCGTTTTAACTTTTCATAAAACACTAGCTTTTGCCCGTGCTACACTTTTGCCTGCTACACTACTCTACGCTACTCTATTATACCCTACTCTACCCTACTAGCTTTTGCCCGTGCTACACTTTTGCCTGCTACACTACTCTACACTACTCTATTATACCCTACTCTAACCAACTAGCTTTTGCCCGTGCTACACTTCTGCCTGCTACACTACTCTACACTACTCTATTATACCCTAATCTACCCTACTAAACTTCACATAAACCATCTACTAAATAGTCCGAACAAAGCCTAAACATTTGGTTTGGATAGGTGAGCCCGTTCTTGAGTTATAAAATTACAACGAAAAGTGGCATTGATTTTTAAATATATAGATCGAACTTTTTCAAGGCACGATGCAGTAAAAACAACGTGGGCAAACAAATTATCATCAATTGTGAACAGTCTTATTGCTTCTTGTCACTTAAAGTTGTTTATGACCAGGAATTACTTGACCCGAGATTTATTTTTATTTGCTATCAAATTAGCGTTATCTGAAGTGGTTTTGAAACATAATTCTGTTTGTCAATGAGAACTATTTCTATCTGGTTAAATTTTTCCTTTTTATCTTATCAATGACTTAACCTACTAAATGCACACTAAGCTCGTTAATATGTTTAACATATAAATGTTTATTTAATACATCTACGGACACAAAGCACGTCTAAGGAAACACGAAATAGTTTTGGAATAAGAAACTATCTCCAAGTATATTTCTAGTTACTTCTTTAGATACATGGGGAATGTGAAATAGTGCTGTTATTTCGACATGCATTTAAGAAACTTGAATAAATTTATCGTTCAGCCTTAGCTTCCAAAAGTTTAGCAATGATCGTCAAGGCTAAATATGAATGATGATATCGTATCTACAAATGTATGGTTACCGGTCGCAATCCGTCTAATTTTATCTTTATTAATGCTGTAATGTGATATTTATTTATAATCATTATAGTCACATTAATACTAATGGTTCTATTGTTCTAAGATAATATTTTCTTGTCTTCATTACTATAGTATAATCTGTTAAATCACATGCCCAATGAGAATAAAAAACGTAACAAGAATATAATGAGCGACGTCATGAGTGCAGATACAGGGAAATGTGACAATTAGTCCTCATAATGTTTGAGGGGCAATTGTCAATTCATTGATCAATAGCTTTCTTACGAGTTTCTGAAGGTTACATACATTTTGCTTTACCTGTAATTAGACTGAACTCTAGATTTGTGTTTTAATAAGAGAACATGTTTGATATAATTATATATTACGCATTCCGTTTACAAGAAAGTCCTATTTCTTATCAACAAAATTTATAAGTTCATGTTGATTGTAGATATCTCCCCTCGCACCTGACATGCTATGGGTTCTACTTCCACCTGAGCCTGGATCCCATGCTACAACGGAAGCACACGATTGCTTTCTATCTCGTTTGCACTCAGTCTCTCGCTCGCACTGTTTTTTCGTATCGCATTCCAAGCATCATTGTTTGGTCGGTCGCTCCCACAGACACGCTCGGCGGCGTCTACTAAGCCAACCGACATTATATCTACCATCCATATAAGCTCTATCAATTAAGGATTAAAGTCTAATTCTCTTTGTATAGTTACCTTTATGATTATCCCTAGTCTACTGGTTTTGTAGCATTTGTTAACGCTATTCTTCATTATGAATGTACTAGTAAATTGTAATGAAACGTTCACCGTTTCTATGCTTTGACGTTCAAAAAAGAATTCCAATGTTTGTGCCATCAATCTTCTGAGTTCTGAGTTTTATGAGTAATTTTGATAAAATATATGAAGTTATATTATTTCTTATTGGATTTATTACATTTATATAATCAAATGTCTTAATTCGTGATTAATATTCCTAACAAACAAAAACTTGAAGTTCTTCTTGAACAAACTTTCGTCTTTATTAATCACTTGAGCCTTCAAAGTGGTGGAAAAGGGTGTTTTAGCTCCGATCATAATACTGTTCATAATGATAATTTCAGTTTAACATATTTTGCTTCGCGTTTAAAAAACATTTATATTAATTGTTTCGTCTGGAGTGGCGACCGCGTACTAGAAGATGCAGTGTTAAGCAGACAAGGTGATGAGGGTCGCGGGAATCCGATGGATACGAGACGCATAGGACTGATAGTTGTTGTGGCGACGCTTGATATCTAGCGGTGAACGTTATTCGGCAGAACCCATGATTACTATTAATGTGCTGGGTAGTCATAATAAAATCCATTCAATAGATAGATAGATTTTCGGTTTCGTCATATTGTATAATTTCATTTCATATAAAGAACACTGTTTATTCTTCGAAAACAAAAATAGAGCCTTCTTCTTGAAGAAATTAGCATCTACCTGTAATCACAAAGTAAATTAAATTCTTAACTTTAGAGGAATCAAAAAAGTGAAATATGTTTCTAAGATATAATTTCGAAAAATCCTGAGAAAACTAGCACATAGTGTATGAGTATCCTATCCTACAAAATATTTTTAACATTTCGTATTTCCAACAGTATGTACTTAATTTTTTTTTTTGTGGCAGGTAGTCTCAGAGTGAGATGTCGTTGCACGTACCCTTGGCCAAAATGTTCGCGTTTCGTGTCTTAGACTTTTTACTTGATAGCCTTGAATTGTACGTCGAACTATGCAAAGTATTAATGCCCATTTAAAAGAACAATTGAAAGAGTACAATAACTGAAAAAAGTGGCATTCTTATTACTGAAAAAGTTCAGTAGATAATTCTGTGTTACTTGATTATTCAAGTATGTTTTTGTCGATGTTATATTTAACCTTTCGTATAATTAGACACAATTAAAAAGTTATTGTGTCTCGCGTGGATCCACGTTCCGGACACACAACGGGTTAAAGGTATTTTTTTATCAATGACCCTTACTAAATAAACATAAGTTAAACCATAAAAATCTAAATAAAGCATGTTACTTACGTCAATCACTAGATAACCGACGCAAAATATTTTAACAGCTTTGCTGTTTATCATTATTTGACAAATTAAATCGCGCGAACACTTAAAAATATGTTTTTTATTAACATAACCCGTCGGTTATGTTAACCCATCATTATTTGGGCAGTTTACCTTCACAGAGGTCGTTAGGTTGTCAGTTTTTTACTATCTTCCAATTAAGGATCAGGTTTCAGAAGATCTGTCTTTATTTTTTAATATTTAATTCAAATTGACATTTTATTTCATAAAAGGAGTCTATTCTTAACGAGCCTTTTTTTTACAAAGCTTCGCTCTTTAATTTAATGTCATAAGAACCGTAGTTTATCAGCGATTAAAATACTCTTTCTTTCTCAGTGATAATGTAGTATTTTCGTTATCGAATCAGTATTTGCGGAGTTACCTTTCACAAACAAACATTTTCACCTCTTTATGAAGTAGATAAATCCTATAATTTATATTATAATATTTGAATAAATTACAGCGACTAGTTAGTCCTATGTCACCGAAGAAGACACTGATTAGCATTCATGCCTCAATTAATATGCTAAACGTGGTTGAATTACTTCATAATTGTCACTCCGACGTGTGTACTTATTATACCATACTAAATTAGATTCAAAGGTACTGATCCGATCATTCATACAGAACAAATGAATTCAATGATAGAGTGATTGAATTAGATGACTCAGAATATGCTTCATTTGGTGTCAGTATTTATAAATCAGTATTGTTACATTGACAATCTAATAGAAGAATTGATTTATCAATTGCAGCTGTAATGTTATTAAGTTGTATTTAGGTACCTAATTATTGCATGGATGTAGACATTTAAAACTCTGATTGATCCATTACTTTTGAAAAAATTTAAGACGAATAAAGAATTGCAAGAATTTTCAACCGAGCCAATATTATTCTGTTTATAATCAACCACCTTTTACCTAACTCAGGCTACTACAACAACTAACTAACTAAGAGATACCCGCGATGTTGGCATGCAAGCGAGTGGGTTACCGTTGATATCGCGCGGTTATCGCAACCCGTCGGTAACCCACTTCGCAACAGGTGTACAACGCATTACTCGAATACTTACATCTTTTATTTTATGTCTTTCCGATGATACTGGCCGGAAGAATTTCGTTTTGTACTTTTTTTTTTCAATTGCCACTCGCAGCTTTCATTTGCAATTATGTATAGTCTAAAAACTGTTCTCCAGTTCATGAACATGTATGTATGTGTGCATCTGTTCGCACCATTCGTACATTGGCTACACACTTTGGCCGCAGTGCGTGAAAGTACAAAACATTTATCGCTAGCGATAAACTATACAGATATAAGCAAGTACAGTGTTAAGTAGAGGCTAGTAAAGTAGAAGGCCATTACTTGGCAGCCCATTAAAATATCTTCCCTGCACAAGTACTCACGCAGGTACCTCATAAAATGGTGTAATGCACACTTCCTATAATAAGCGATTACAGTTATATTGCAGTATCGTGTAAGCGCTTATCGATTGCATTTACAAAATTATTGGTTTCTATAAACAAGTATGTTCTTCATTGCTTCACAGTTAAGTCGTTAAACTGAGTTAATTTAAATAACTTCCTATTTTATTATTATTACACTTGGGTGCAAAGTGCATGGGACGTTCCGCTTTTGGAACTTCCTTTTACAGTTCAGTGAATTTGAATGAGGAACCCTTTTTAATGTTTCTGTTCCTGTGAGTCCCCTGGAGTGTGACTAGCGATGAGTATGAAATAGTTTTAGTGTGAGCAATAACTTCAATGAACCTGCTATTTAACCACTTCTTAAATAGCTATTAAATATCTATTATCTCAAAAGAACTGTAAGTGTGTGACGCCATAATATTTTTATACAGACCATTTCAAATTGATCAAAACCGAAATGTCTAGAATCTTTATTCTAGGCATTCTAGCACAGTGCGAGAAATGGCTGCTCAGCTAAGTTACTGATATCAAGGCAGATTTGAAGAATCCCCATAAGTCCACGATGTCTATAAGAAAACACAAGTATTAAAGACCTGTACTCCACATATAATAGAACACTTTTCTTACACATGTAAAACGGCCTCTCGCGTTCTGTCACGCCTGCCTGCCCCTAGAAAGTAGAGCTGAAGGTCGCTACACACTAGAGGGACTGAGGTAACACTGTAATGTAATGCTGCGTCGAAGCAGTACGTGTCCAGCATACATGGACCATTTGCGAAGGTGCCTCGCTGAGATTTGGGACGAAAGAGTTCGGTTGCTTGTAATACTGTGTTGATCGTAAATATTTGGTGTGGAAACGAGAGGCTAACACAAGGTTGAGAGTGTGAAATAGGCTGCGTATCTGTCTAGGGAGCTAGACTGCACAGTGAGCACATCTAAGATGTCATCACTAAGTTAAAGGAAAAATAGTCGTGAAGAAATCTAGCCAAATTGTTGCATATTTTGACGAAGTTTGCGGTGTATACATTCTTTGAGCCAGGCATTCATTCATTTATCTTAGATAGCACGGTTGACGCAGCAGTTGAGCGATTAGCTGCTGATGTCCGCACGGAACAAATATTTGTATTCTGGGTCTCGATGTCTTGTGTTTTGAGTTACATTTTTAGGGTTCCGTAGCCAAATGGCAAAAAACGGAACCCTTATAGATTCGTCATGTCTGTCTGTCTGTCTGTCGGTCTGTCTGTCTGTCTGTCTGTCTGTCTGTCTGTCTGTCCGTCCGTATGTCACAGCCACTTTTTTCCGAAACTATAAGAGCTATACAGTTGAAACTTAGTAAGTAGATGTATTCTGTGAACCGCATTAAGATTTTCATACAAAAATAGAAAAAGAGCAATAAATTTTGGGGGTCCCCATACATAGAACTGAAACTCAAAAATTTTTTTTTCATCATACCCATACGTGTGGGATATCTATGGATAGGTCTTCAAAAATGATATTGAGGTTTCTAATATGTTTTTTTTCTAAATTGAATAGTTTACGCGAGAGACACTTCCAAAGTGGTAAAATGTGTGTCCCCCCCCCCTGTAACTTCTAAAATAAGAGAATGATAAAACTAAAAAAAATATATGATGTACATTGCCATGTAAACTACCAACGAAAATTGGTTTGAACGAGATCTAGTTAGTAGTTTTTTTTTTAATACGTCATAAATATAAAAAAAATACAATATTATTAAAACATCGATCAAAGTTACAACGAACTACAAGAACTTTTACATTATGTTACTTGCTGCTACGGAACCCTCCATGGGCGAGTCCGACTCGCACTTGGCCTGTTTTTGAACTCTGCCACACACAATTCAGGAGTAATTTCTACAGTAGTACAACATCTTCAACAAATAAAATTTAAAAATCGGCTTTCTGGAATGGAGAAGAAAAATCTTTGATTGAGATTGCTATCACTGAAATTAAAAAATTTGGATTCTACTTATGAACATCTGTAACTATAGACACTTTGGCACCGGAAGGCACGAAATCAAAAGTCAAATATTCAACTATACACACACCTCATTAACTCAACTATCACTCATTCACCTATCATAACGCGCAAAGAGTGGAACAGAGCAGAGCTACGAGTATATCAGAGGACATCATATTTTTACCACCATTTTCGAAATACACGTTCCTCCTAATTCGGCTCCAGCTGCTAAAACTTTTTTGTACACGTATTTTACTATTTAGAGAATAAGTTTGTTAAAATACATTATGTACTTTTAGAGAAACAAATAAATATTATTATTATTCAAACGAGATTGAGAGCATTTCGTGAACGAAAAAATTCTACAATTTTGTTATAACAATGTTTCCCCAAACGCGAACCTGTCACCACTTCCTAGTGTAGTAGAAGCACGCAACTTCGCCATTGCAGGCATGGCCCATTTAAAATCTCGGTAAAATTTAATGTCCTTCGGTTATTAAACATTTCCCATTGTTCCTTTCAGGATCCTTTTGTTTTTGTAAAACGTTGCAACAATGGGCTCATAAAACCTGAGCCCTAACGCAAGCTTGCCGTGACATGTGTCACAGTTTTTGTACGAGAGTCTCGGAAACTTGGCAACTTGTATGACGGTGGCGTGTGCTTACCTGTGTGTATCCTTGAACTTACCTTCGTGGTCGTTGTAAGAAGAATTCGTTAAGCAAACAGGTACTAAATGTCACGCACAAAGTATTAAAATCGTGATTTTTTTTTATCTGATTTGTAACATACTTAATATTTGTTTTTTTTTTTGTATTTGGTTGGGTTCGATTAAATATGCATCTATATTCTTTAGAATTAATCATTTTTTAAACCATCGAATCGTTTTGTAAAAGAAAAAATAAATTCAGGTAAGTCCGGTAAACCTGATATTTTGTTAATGAAAATAAACAGTATACCAATTATGATATATTATTCTTTCGTTAAACAAACAGGTACTAAATGTCAACAAAGTATTAAATTCGTGTTTTTTTTTTATCTGTTTTGTAACTTATTTTTTTTTATTTGATTTGGGTTCGATTCAATATATTCTTTTTAATTAACGATTTTTTAGACCATCTACTCGTATTGCAAAAAAAGTGCAGGGTGCAGGTAAACCTTATATTTTGTTTTGTTAATTTTAATAAACATTTTGCTAATTATGAGATATTTTTTGTGAAACTCTCGATAGAGTTTCTTTTTACCTAAATTATTCTTTACCTTGATGATAATATCTTTTTTTTTTCTGTATATCTCAAGAAATATAGAAAAAAGGAAAATATACGTCAAGAGAATGAATTGACAGAATAATATGTTTTACTGTTCATTCCTAAGCGACTTGTAAAATAACGTTCATTTAAAAATATGCTGCGCGCACGCAACATTGCATTCCATGCAAAAAAATACTGACACAGATTCCTATATAGTTTGTAATGCAAATTCTGTCATAATGTGTTTGGTTTGTTTTGGTTAGCGGCGTCATTATTATTCATTCTATTAGATTTTGCTCACTTAATCTGTTCAAACAATTTGCCACAGGTGTTGTTATTGACTGAAAATACAGTAAACAATGAATGTTATCAGTTATAGAGAGTGTCTTCTTTTTGGTTAATTTATCTTGTTCTATTTTGGTGGGAAATCATCAAATGACGCTCTAGGGTGGAGCGTGTTTGGCTTTCACTGACTAAAGTAAAAGAAAACTAAAAACTAAGCAAGTGTCGTCCCTATTGGGTTCAGTTTTTCTCTCGACTCAACTTGTTGACTCGGGCTTCTCGGGCTATCCCGTCTTATTAGACAATAAGACGGCGATCTACACATTATTCGTCGTCTGAAAGCCCGCCATATTACTTACCTAGTTACAAAAAATTAAAGCCATCATTCAACTTGTAGGACCAAACTTGTTGATTAGAAATAGGTGCAGCGCGGTAGCTGTGGCAGGTATTAGACAGTGTTTATTTTTATTATTATTGATATGCTCCGGCTTGACCAATAATTCACCTGTCAGGCAACTGTTAATTATTTTCTGAAATGTACATCAGCATATAATACAAGTGAAGCAGTAATTGAACATTACTAACCCTACTAGGAGTATGTGTATAAAAAAAAAATCACAAACAATCATTTTTTCAATTCTCCTTTAATTTCGCCGCATATAACTACGTGGTATTAGAATCGGCCGGCAAGCGTGAAATATTCCGGCATTCCGACTATGAGCGATTCATTAAATCGTTGACAAATACGATACGAATGCTAACGATAACATTGCGATGAGAAACGAAAGGAATTTTCGAGACTTTAAACGTTTGATTTCTTGAAAGAGAAGAAACTGAACATTTCTCATATTCTACAACTATTATAGAGGCTTTCATATGTATATGTAGTGCTTCTAAGACTGGTATTTATAGTCAAGTTAATGAAATGCATTGTCACGGAAATGCAGCATGGACGAGAGCCAAGCTTTTGACTAAACGGTTGTTGTATCAAAGGCGCCTCTAACTTAATGTAAGTAGGGTAGGTATTGGAAGGGGAAACTACTGACATATAGCTCTAGATTTCTTTAACTGCAGATTAAAATATTGCTAATTCTTTTAGAAATCTTAAAAAGGTACATACTTGCGAATACTTGTGATGATTAGGTACATACTTGGGAAAATAATATATTTTGGTGCAAGTGGACAAACTGTATTTTTGCAGCTGAGGTGAAATAAATGCCGAGACGATGTAAAACCTTTACAAACGTGTTTCCCCTTCAACAACGTTTTTAAACATAGATATGTGCTCGAAATCAAAAATTGTGGTCGGGTTGACTGCCGTACTTTTCTATACTAGTGCGAGCTGACTGACCGACATTTTGACAATTCAAAAGTGCCTGTAACTGGTCTATTTGAAATAAACGTTTCTGATTTCTGATTTCTGCTTAAAAGCGGTAGGGGTCGGAGCGAGTTTTCGAGGAAGTGTTCTGAAAATCTAATTTCATTCGCTCTTACGTGAAAAGTAGAGGTCTGACACAAATTAACTGCAACAATGCTTCCCAAACTAGATTAATAATTTCATAGTTTATGTTTCAATAGTGACTGTAGTAATCTACACAATGTCGTACAGTGAACAACTCAGATGCAACTAGTGCAAGCCGACATATCGCAACGTTCGCAATCATTGACACAACTTATTCGCACGGTTGTACAATGTGTTCAAAATGATGCAGGAAAAACATGGTAGGTTTGAATTAAAACAGTTTATAATTGGTTAAAATGCACGGATATTGTTTTTTCCGTATCGATATATTGTTCCTAGTACATGTTGTTGTTTTATTGAGTACATACAAACCTTGGACTCGTTTGTTTTAGATATTTTCTCATTCTTCGTGGAAATTTAGTTATTGATAGATCGAATTTACAATGTTGTAATATTATTCTCTTAGTCAGTTTTAATTATTAAAACTGACTAGAATAATATCATAACATTCAAGCCCATTCAATTTGAATGTAGTTGTCACACAGACTCTAGGGTATTAATAACATTTTACAAGCTCTTCAAAAAAAAAACCTCAAGTTATGGTCAGAAAATGAGTTAATAGAGTTCTTTATTATTTCGAACAAATTGTTTTAACATTTACATTAAAACTAAAAAAAAAGAACATATAAATCACGTATGCGGACAACGCTGACGATAAGAACTGAGCAATTAAATAATATTTTAATACCTGCCTACAGTAATTAAAGAAGTAATAATCGATGATGATTATTTTCGTGCACGCAGCAATTCCGAGTTTCGTAATAATATTAAACATAAGCGCGATCGGTTTCATAACCTGGATAATAATTAAATTAACATAGTTCATTGTTTGTGAGCACTCGATATTTATGTAATAATGTATGATTATATGAGCTAGATTACGATGCTCAATAACTTCGCACGCGATCCACTCTAATGAAGAGATTGTAAAGGTTTTGTTACCATTAGGGATGGGCCACCATTGTGGACCACATTATATTTTAATATTCTTTTGTCGTATCACTCGTATGCAAGCTTTGTGGGTACAAACTTCGAGCGCTTATAAAGAACTTGAAGAAGAAAAAGAAACCCTGTAATCGTGTTCGATAGGTATAAACCTGGCATTCGAGAGAAGGTCAAATGTTTCAGTCGGAAGGTACTTGAACTCATATTTTATTAAGAAAATTATAGTCTATCTTGATACAGGGGCTTTTTATTAGAGGTGGTAAATAAAAAGCCCCATAAAAGATAATATAGCTTTAATACGAGTAAAATACGTTACTGTCAATGATATCAGAATAAAACCATCGAAAAGCGTTACTGACCGACAAACAGTTGAACAATATAAACTAACACGCGTTCACAATCTTGAAAGGTATTACTTCTCAACGATTTATAAACACGTTGATACAATCTGTGCAAACTGGCCTGTGTGTGCACTGAGCCCAGTGCAGCCAGTGCACTGTGCGGTGAGCAGCAATCGCGCCATCTAGCGTTAAATACGAGTAACATGCCCGCGATAATTATCGACTCGCTGCGAGTTCCAACAAGCTCACTTATAGCACAATAATTTATGATGTATGAGGATTATTGGATTGAAGATAGGGATTCAATGTGCTATAAAGCCACACAAACTTTGGAGTTAGACTCAGAAATATAGCACCGACGGAAGCGCGCTTTTTAGAGAACGCTTTAGAGTCCACCATCTCCAGCCCTTGTTCCGTTTTATTTAAGGTCATCCCAACCCTTTTTTTTCTTTCACGAGGGGTGACAGGACAGAATGTCACCCGTGACGCTACTATCACTAACTCGCTTTTCTTTCATATCACTTCTCACACAATCCGTCCATATTTTAATCAGCCTTCCTCTCCCTCTCCATCTATCCACACTCATAACTCTTAGTAACATTCATTTCATTCCTCCACTTCACAAAACACTTAGAGTTATAACTCTCATTTCAGCTCTCCTTACTTACCTATCCGGTACGTCACTCAGCGATAACACTTTGATCCCCAGTAAAGCACAGAGTTTCAGTAGAACACGAGGTCAGCTTGTAGGTTGGCATCTGCTCATTGTACAACCTAACATGTGGCCAAGAAGCAGGAATAATTTTGATGTTGCGTTGTTTAAAGCTGATTAAAAATCGGAAACATATATTTAATTCAATATATTTAATGAATAATTCATTCATACACGACAGCAAGGAGCAAAGTTTCTAATGTTGCATAAAATTAAACCAAAATGATTGAATTTCTAGAATTTTCTCTGTTATTTCAAATAAGATGGCCATTCTGGTGTCTTTGATCATAATATTACAGATACAGTGCCTGTAAAAGTTTCAGCGTGAAACGTTCGGTGATGTGACTTGAAAGTGAAGTGAGTAGTGACTAATTCTAGAGATCGATAACTTTAAGTTTTTACGATTTATGGATCTTACTAAATGGACCGGCAGGTTGATATTATTAGTTTATCGAGACGAAATGGATCTGAACAAGTCGTAAGACAATCACAACAGTCGTAAGACAATCACAACAGTCGTAATTACTTTAGTTATAATTACTGAGTGCACAGCAACAATTAACTGTCTAGTGCCTGGGTGAGGGGTTGAGTTAGATAAGATATTGGAACCCGGCTCTGTAGCGACTACGTTTACCTTAAGATTTTCATTCTAACTTTGTAGCTAACTATAGGTTACGTAGTAACTATTCAGTAATCTGTGCTATAGGATATCAATGTGTGTAGCGATTAAAAATGTTGATAAAATGAAATATACTAAATGTGCGTTGGAGGAAATTGCTGGTTTAAAATTAAGCTTCGTTATATTTGTTCTTTCTTTGTGTGTTGTATTGACACAATTATAATATTTTACAAAGCGGAAGAGGAGATATTAGGTTATTTGACTAATAATAGTTAATTTGTTTTCTTTTTATATTTGATAGTCTCGTATATAGAAGAAACCTATTCTCTCTTAAAGACCGAAGGTTATACTTGATAGTTATATTTAGTAATCCGTTTCACACCGATTGAGTATTAGCATCATTTCAATAAGCATATAGCCATATTCCGTTACAAAATAAACAATACTAACTTTTGCCCGCGGCTTCGCCTGCGTACATAAATAATAACCTATGTCACTCAGGAATACAGCAGCTTTCTATCGGTGAAAAAATTTTAGCAATTGGACGTACTTTTAGAAATTCAGATTATCTCTTACAAACAAAAAAACAATTTCCCCAACCTCTTTCTGATATTAGTGTAGATATAATCCGAGATAATTTGAGTACTCAAGTATCGTTTAGCATTGTGTAGTCACTACTTGTATAAAAAAGGTTTAAAAATCGGTTTCAATGTAATTAGTACTTTCTCAAGTGCGAAAGAGAGTTTGTTATTCTAAAATTTAATAGTTACTCATATCTTGATTTCTGAATTTAATTATGGTGTGTGCACCGGTACTTATGGCTTCGTGCGCCTGCGCAGGTTCACGCTTAATCAATGTTCCGCTGGCTGCCGTGAGATGTACTTTTTATGAACTGATAAGCCAAGGAATGTTGATGTAAAGTGCGTAGAAAAAATGTACTCAAGGTGATATTAACTGTTTTTGTTTTGAATCAAAATTAAAATACTTACGAAAATGATTCGGTCGAGTACCCACAACACGCCTTCCGAGTCGTTGGTGCACTTATTGATGACTTGTGTTCACTTATAGGACTATCGCATCCAAATATAGTATCCTCATCATATTTACTTATCTGAACACCATAACCGATTGCATCACTGCTTACCGTCAAATAGGATCGCAGTCAAGCACTGGTTTATATGAGATAAAAAAAAACGACTTAGATTTTTCAATTATATGATCTAATATATTATGGGGTCGTTCGGATCGAAAGTGTTCAATAAAAAAAGGTCTTTGTGAAATTTAAATCTTACTTAACCAAGAATTGTATCAAGCGACGACAATTGTTTCGTTTTTCCCAATCTCTACTTTTTCAACAGTCACGTTGTTCACTCCATTGTTGAGATCTCGTTTAAACAAAAAGATATCGATAGTTATTATTTCAGTCTAGACAAGTGTTACTTCCATACTGACATTTCTGTTTCTACTATAGCCAAACTTCAAATGAAAAGGGTGCCAAAAATAAAACAGAGGTGCGACGTGATGACCTTTGCCCTTGAGCGTTCAAGGACACGAAGGGCAAACACAAAAGATTTCCTCCATCATAAAATATTTATTGATGGTCATTATTACCTCTGCAGGTACATAACAAAAACGATAAAAAGAAACTGATATTTCACCCTTCATCTTATATGAACTTAGTGTTTTTATCATATGTGGGATCAACTACTTAATTGAATACGAAGAAACAAGACGAATTAAAATATCTTATACCTTAACGCTTATCTTTCATGAAAGTGTAGGTTATATAGGTAGGTAGGTTTTCTGCCCACGGTACCTATTTGTACCCAAAGCTTAGAAGGGTTTATTTCTAATTGAATACGATGATGATGTCTAATTGGTATTTTAATTACATATATCTCACGTCGTTAATTGCGTGTTAAATTGTAGGTAACAAAAAAAATGTACCTCTACCATTTAAGGATCTAATTGTGAGGCAATTTGGTGATTTAAAATGTAAAAAAATACAAATTACACGTGTTATTAAATTAATTCTAATTCTTCATCTTCTATATTATTTATGTTTTTCGCGTCGGTCTGTTTATCCGCTAACATCTTTAAAACTATGCGGCGGATTTTCTATGTGGGTTTGGTTTTAAAGAGCAATAAACGAGGAGCGATTATGTGTATGATTTTTACCCGAGCGAAGCCGGGGCGGATCACTAGTTATAAATAATATTGACAAAAATAGATAACTTGTTTCTATTGTTCGGAAAACTCTTTAAAAGAATTTAGGTGCATATAATATAAAATATTTGAATAATGGATAAGACTATTATTTTTATTAGTGTGAGAAAACTTGTAAAGTGCAGGTAAGTATTTCATTGTGTTTTCTTGATTTAATCTGATGAAATATGTTGATATGTAACATACTAAATAAATCATATTCATAAATTGTAGATGATGATACAAATTAAACGTTAATTTTCTTCATTCATCACTCAAAGAAGGAGAAGATCATTCCCAGAGATTATTGAGCACATTGCCTCGCAACGTGTTTCATTTTAAAGAAAAACATCCGAGGTATGTGAGCACACGTGTTTTACAACTTTAGTCGAAATAATTGATGATCACGCATAACAATTAACATGAGCGTATAATTAAGTAAATAATACAGGTTATAAGGTACAGCCCCCCTAGCCAAGTTACAACCGTTTCGCTTGCGCCGTACGCTTCGAGTTTACCTTGCCGCCAATTCTTTTGTTCTGACCACGTAACTGAGCGTTAAGACGACGTCATTCCCGTACATTTGAAGCTTCCTACAAGCATTAACTATTGCAGATTAGCAACTTGGCTAGGGGTACAGGTCACCGCAAACTGGGCTTGCTCAGTAGATGAATCTTAAAAAACTGGGCAATTGCGAGTCGGACTCGCGCACTGAGGGTTCCGTGCAAACTACAATTCCAAAACGGAGTCTCGAAGATTTTTCCGAATTGCAAAATCTTTTTGATTTTGTGACATAGTTAACTATAAATTTACTGTTTTCAGATTTTTTCACCTACCTATACCTATGCTATAAGACTTTGCTTTGTGCCAAATTTCAGGATTCTGGGTCAACGGGAAGTACCCTATGCATTTCAATCTTTGAGAGTATCAAAATATACGTTTTTTTGCAATATAAACGGCCGTATCTTTTTTATTTGTTAATTTAGTATTATGATTTTTTCACGGCTTGAAGTTTTAATTTCAACTCGATACCTCAACGCATTTTTGAGATCAAAGGTCTTGACAGACAGACAGACAGACGGACGGACGGACAACAAAGTGATCCTATAAGAGTTCCGATTTTTCCTGTTGAGGTACGGAATTGATTTCAGGAAACGAAATAAAAAATCTGCCTCTTTATACAAACTGTCCAAAGTTTATAATTTTATCTGGAAAGGCCGATTTTCTTCTTTTTTTGTTTTCTAAAAAGAGAAAAACTTTTTGAAGGTTGTTCATGTTCGTCTACTGAGCAAGCCCTTAAAGTTCGCGGAGACCTGTCCCTTACACGCTGCATGCAAAATAAAATCTGATAGCCACGGCTGTGAGATTATTCCATAGAATGGCCTGGAACACAGGTTTTCATTAACCTATATCAGGCAGATCTATACTACTGGTTGAATTAAATTTATGTAGATTGTAATGAATGTAAATTATTATGTCGCTTACTTTATACCTGAATAAAGAATTATTATCATATTATTATTTTTATTATTATAGACTCACCGCACCCTGGGACGCCGCTAAGGGCAACTGAAGGAACCTGGGTGGGTTTAGTGAATAAAAGTCTAATATATACTCCAGTCAGAGCGGGAGAAATTATGTGATCATTTCTCACCCCAAAAAAAAGATAATGATTGCCAATCAAAAAAATAAAATAAACGAACTTACATAAAATCAAATAAAAATTGTTTAGTATGAGCTAGACAAACAAACAGATAAAAATTGTTCAGTTAAAATCAATACAAATCTATTCTGGCTTCCTTCACCTTGCCTTCTATCAATTTTAGACTAGAAAAACTACGAATTGACGTATGAATTAAAAACATACTCTATCGGTTTTAGAACAAGGTTTTTTATTGACTGCTATGAGCACGCCTGGGTAGAACAGGCTAAACTTGTTATACAATTATGTCTCTAAACAAGTCTAAAATTCAGATTTGGACACGTTTTAAGCCACACGTTTATATGTAAAGTACCTAAGATATTTCTAACAAACTAATTATGAAGCTGAAAAATTAACGAACACTTGCATAACTAGCAAAGAAGATAAGTCATCTACATACATAATATAAAATACAGAAGCGTATAAATAAGTAGTTCTTGAGTGGTTTAATTTTATCTTATCGATATTCCCACGGTAATCAAAGAGCCACTTACTATCATGAATGTGACAAGACAAAACTGTGGCATGAACAGATAATGGTTTATAGAGAACTCATTTTTAATTGTCAGTAAAGTCAAAGGTGGGGGATAGTTGACCAGATCATTGAATACTATCAGGTCAGATAGTAGCCAAGCGCGAGCCTATCAAGAATTAAAAGTAGGTAAACACAATAATATCTTATTTTGTACCGGTTCTTAAAACTTTGAATAAAAAATCGATTTAAATTCCACGTACCGATGATAGGACACGTTTCCACTTTATTGGAATTCTCTGTATTGAAATATGCCACTTACACTTTGTTTACTAAAAACATTGCAGTAGCGAAAGCCATTCAAATCAAACGTTTGAAAAACAATGTTCCATCGTAAACAGTATAACCGCGATAACAGGTTGTTACGCGGGAAGGACAAGACTTGCAAAATATTTTGCCGTGGGTGTACTTGTGACATCACAGCTGACAGCTGATGAACTTTGCGATGATGATAATCCTATTAATGTTGATGACGTTAAAACTTCTCAAGGAAATACCAAAGATACAATTTGCGACGTTGCTACTAAAAATTCTACATATCTTTACAATAGCAAGGTGGATTTTACAAATAATTAAATTTAAAAAAAACTTTTGGCAAAAAGTAAGCGATACAAAAGAAAGAGTAATCATTTAACGGTTTGTAATGTTTTGATTTCGGCAAATGAGAAATCGTTACGGTTGTAATAAGTATAAGCATAAATCCACCTCGGTTAGCACTTGGTTTAAGTGCTCTTTATCAGCATTTGCTATTAGTACATCTGTAATCATTCACTCAAAAATAATGATAACGTACTAATGACTCTAATTTATACAATGTACGAACCATCATTTTTGAACGCTTATGAGTTACAGCCACAATAAACCGAGTTCGTTAAATATATATGTGCAATTCTACAAATGGTAGGATCGAAATCATCAACATCATCGTAAACCATTACATGACATTGTAATACTTGAACGTTAGGTCATCAAAGTACTCGTAATCTCTATTTGTATTTCAACTGGTATGCGACAAGCCGCTATCCGCACTTTAATCCTCGGTTTACATAACAGCAAGTGTTAACTCACATTCGTTATACATTCATGGTACAACGTTCAAACCAGGCGCCCATACGTTGCACCTAGCTACATAGTTCTATGCTATGACAGCATTTAATCACACGTGAGAGACAGAGTTCACGCGATTGCACCCAATCAATCGCAGTTTGAATCAGAGTTGATCACGTTACGCTACGTGCGAAATTGACACCCATTAGACACAAGACTGGGTGCCATAAACTAGTTGACGAAAAAAGCAATTCGATTTAATTGAGACTGGCTATTGATTGCCGCACAGTAGACAAGTTTTTGATAACCTGATCAAGGTGGCAAGTCAAACAAAAAATATAGACGAAGATTGTAATCAAAATCCCAAGTCAATCATATTCTTTGACAGTTGTCTAACTACTTTTGTTCCACGATATCGTAATTTATTCGAAGCGCCGAATTCTTTTTTAAATGTAACACCAAAGACATTTTTGAAAAGAAAATAAAATAAAGCGCCTCATCTCGTCAATCTTTTCTCAAGTTGAACAATAAGTTCGGTCTTATAAAAACGGTGGGACAAAACACGTTATTCAAACAATTCTGGCACGTATTTATGCTAGCAGTGTAATTAAGTGATATTTGATGATATTTCTTGAACTGGCTCACCTTTTAGAGGGCACGTTGATAGGAGTCCTTCGTGACAGGGCAACGCACCGGGTCAAACTGGCTATCATATGTATGATAACAGTGATAGTATGATTATAAACAATTATAGAATCGCTTTGAAAATAACAGGAATAGACCATCTTACTTGCACATCGGTTTGATCTAATTTCGAAAGATTTGAAATGAAAAGCCTATGAAAAATATGTTGAGATTCGATGGGATTGGAAATAAAGCGAAAAAAAATTATTGACATGAATGTATCCTAATTTTGTTGTTAAATAAACGTAAAAAAACACGCATTGATTCATTTGAAAAAGATCGCTTCTTTTTTAAAGAAGAAAAATCGATATTTCTAGGATATATTTTGAAACACATACCTAGTTTTTAGATATTATTTGATTTTTTTATTCTTTCCTAAGTTAAGAAACACAAAAGTATTTTAAATTGTAAAGGTATTAAACAATAAGAAAATGAAAAACAAAACTACTCGAGGAAAAAAATGGTTGGACACTAAGTTAAAATTAAAATTAGACCGAAATTTATCGGTTGAAAACCAATGATATTTTATTATTATAATATCATTGTTGAAAACTGAAAGCAACAGGCTTTGTTATGAAGTATTTGAGCGATTTCATAATTTGATAACTTTTAGGACTGTACTTGAAAACGAAGCAAGAGTAAAGTTTATGAGATATTAATTAATTAATTATCAGAATACCTGTATTAATTAAACATAAAATTAAATTTGCTTAAGAATGAGTCTATTGAAACCCAATGTATTCCTCCAAAGGACGCTTGTTGAATAACACTGTCTAACTAAACTAAAAGCCCCAAGGTAATATACCAGGATAAATAAAAAGTCTAAAATCCTGTATCCCCTCCAGAGTATGATCTACACGAGTCGCAAATTTTATCCAAATACGTTTAGCCGTTTAATTGTGAAGGAGTAGTAAATACACATACACACATAAATATAAACATTCGCCTTTATAATATTAGAGTGTATAGCGTGATAAGTAAATATATTATCATTATCATTCGTAGCTTCGTTTGTTTGTGATTACACTGTAATCTGAAGATTACCTACTTTGCTATTTGGCACACGATACCATACTCAATGCTGATATTATTGTTGATATATAGATTTAGGCTGTGAATTAGTATCGGTTTCATGAGGAAAACCTCTTAAGTGAACTTTTTTTTCTCTCCTGTTACCCTAGTAACCTCTTTCATTTCTACAAGAACTAATGAATGTATGTATTGATTTTGTGGTGAGTGTTGTCTCTTTTTAGTTATATAATATATTTATACATCATCATTGTTCACTCACATATATCTGCCTCTCTCTACACCTGTGTCAATTGATGTGTTACTTGTACTTTAAATTTATTGACGTATTTGAAAACATACCTAACAATCTTGTCTTTTCCCCCTAAACACCCTCTGTGTTAAGGGGAAAAATCACAAGACAATGTCTCCGCCAATAGTGACGACAATGCTTTGCGAATAAAGATTATAGAAGAAACTCGCAATGTTTAGTTTCTACTTCAAGAATAATTTGTAATGAGAATTCATAAATGCTACTATAAATTGCTTTATTCAAAAAAGATGTCCATTGTATTCCCTATTTATTTTCAACAAAACAATTTTTCCAGTTTAAATAAAATAAAATTATATAATAGTCTAGGTAGCTTAAAATAATGATGAAAAGAGCAAAGTTCTCAAAGCTGATCATCATTTGGTTAACGATGAAATAATTTGTTTGATACAAAAAATGTAACATGAGAATGTTGCATGTGATTTTACGAGACGGTCACAATGACAAAACAAATGTTCAACCATTGTTATAAGTATTTACTCATACATTACAATAAGAGGGCTTAATGCACTTGGTGTCTCGCTGGAAACACGTTACTTTTTCTTAAAATAAGTTTCTTTGAAACGTTTTACATACATTATTTTATTTTGGGATGCTTACGTCTTGTTTGAGCATTTCAAAGATACAAAAATATATTCAATATTCGCTGCTACTGGAGCTTAAATATTTATTGTAAAAGTATATAATAGTGTCATTATTTTTGAAGATAAATGTCAAGTCTTGATAGTATTAGTCATTTGTTATATTTTGTTTTATTAGAAGTAGTCTACCGTTTCGTGCAAGGCTCGATTACGCAGCCTTTATTATTTATAAAATCTGTAATGTTTCAATAATAACAGCAGTTGCGCAATTTGCCAAAGTCTGTCATTACCATAATCTTAGCCTTCTGTTTGCAAGTCATCTAAAAAGTTTGATTTATTACCTATTTGTTGGATTTCCTGTTGCCAGCTTTTTATCACAAGAATTAATTTTACATCGTAATCAACTTTGGTCTATAATAACATGGTCTTTCATGGCAATTTCCGCAGCTATGGGTCATTGTATACTTATAGAATCTCAACCCAACATCTGCCTTTGTGCACAATTTATAACAGATACATAATTATTATAAATGAAAATAAACAATGCTACAACATTTTAAATTGCTATGACTAAAGTTGTGTCGCAATTTCTGGAAATTCTATGTCCAACGTTCAATATTATGATTCAATGTTTTGGGAGTCAAACAGTGGATTACCAAAGTAATTAGCGTGCCAAGTCTACTATCTCAGTTTCTATATAAACAGCTTATGATGAGAGTTTTACGTCAACGGCTATGATTACTTATGATCCAGCCACAGTGTAATCTTGTGTTAGGATTTGTTCTAAGGCATGATTAAACTCCATCCTCAGTGTGAAGATACTGGGCTTTACATCGCCACGTCTGGACATCAAGTGACTATCTGTGTCAGTCAACACTGGTAGTCAACTGTGACGCCATGGAATATGACCACCCGGTCACTTTGAGGACACCGTATTAAGTACATCTTTATTCTGTTATACATATATATGGTTTAATTCTTTCAACGTAATAGCGTTTATTGCTTTTTTTAAGAATTTCGTTTATCAAGAAGTGATAATTATTGTAAAGTCGTGTGAGTGTCATTGTTTCTAGCTCTTAATAGCTTAAAAATGTACTCCACCGACTAGGTTGGTTTTTTTACTTCAAGTCTTTATTTATATTTCTAATAATAGTAGAAGGATATAATCTTGAAACGGTTTTATATAAAAAACTTAACTCTAATCTTTTAACACTTATGTTGAATGAATTTTGCAATCATCAGATAAATTATTATTTTTATGATTTCTGACCGACTCATAATGGCGTATTTGGACATTTGGCTCAGAACTTGTATACTAAATAAGGTGTGGACTGACCAATCATGATCTAGATTTTATAAATTTTCTCACATATCAAGTAACAACTTCATTCATTTCAAGATTTCTTTTATCTTTGTCTAGTAGTTACCTACTTATTACATCACACTAATAGGCTTCATATAGGCAGTTTCGCCTTCGTGAAATTCATGTCTAGGGATTATAATAATATTTAATGATTTTCCATATCAGATAATTAAAAAGGAACATAATTCCGTAATAAAAAAACATCGCATGTCCTACTTTTTTTTTTCGTCCAAAACTGTTCAGCCAAATAGAAGACAGACAGAGTTACTTTTTCATTTATTCCGCCATCTCAATTGCACCATCGGGTAACCCGACATACGGCGAGTATCCACCCTTACGTTGTTGAAACTTTTACGGTCCGGACTAACCGTTTCGCCTCGTCATTTATACCGCGTACGTCGAAGGGCTGGAACAGTTTGCCTGCTGCGGTCTTCCCGTCCAATTATAATTTGGGTGTCTTCAAGGCTAGAGTGAATAGGCTCTTAAAAAACTAGTGCGCCTCACCATTAGAGATTACATCAGTACTTACCATCAGGTGGGATCGCAGTCAAGCATAATATTATCGTTGTATATGGTCAAGAATGTCTTATCAGAATAGACAGACGTCTTTGATTTTTCGATAAAAGAAGCAGTCATTTCATGTAATACTTAACTATTGATACATCTGTCTATCGTGATCTGCCACGTCAATCTAAAGAAACGAATCAATGTTTTGCTCGTAGACAATGAAGTAGTGAATAAACCATATAAGATCGACTTATTTCTTCCTTAAGGTCCACTTGGAATTTCCGCTCAACGAAAAAGCATACTAAAACCAGTGCTTACAAGGAAGCGATTGCAGGAATAATAAATCTTGATAAGTGATGCCCTTTACGTCGTCAGAAATGTCGATAATTTCTTCTGTTCACGGCAAACGACGAGCGAGTGAAAGTGAACGAACTTGACAGGGGTCGTCGCATTCCGAGGAGCCGCGGAGATCCGATACCTGTTGGGGAAAGGCTTCGTGGCGAGGAGTGTTGGGCCTTGTGTCTTTAAAGTCAAGACTGCTCAAAAGAGTAAGGATATCTTCTTAAATGTAATGGCGTGATATATGCAATGGAGGAGAATCATCAATCATAAACATTGTAAAATTTTGGCCTGACTTGCAACAATTGATAGCTGACCTCATTTTACTACGAGTAATAGTTATTGATAAAACGCTTTCAAGGCTAAATTTTACACGTGTAATATTTCGTTTAATCGAGATCATAAGCAATTTTAATTATGTAAAGTGTTTACAAGAAAGTAATCACAGAGAAGTAATTTAGACAGCTAACAGAGACCGTTTAAGAGCTGTTGAACAAGCTCTAAAGTACGGATTTTGGTGCCGGAACTAAATGTTGCCATACCAAAAATAAAACCTATCGTGTGATAAATCTATAATGATGCCTACAAAATCAAAATAAAGTTGATTGATTTTTTGTCGTTTGAATCAATGTTAACTTAATTGTTTTCAAAAGATAGCAATTACGTTAAAGTCATTTGGTTGAATAATTTATCTTTTATTTATTTTTATTAAATTACAGTTACATAATAGAGTTATAATAAAAACGTCTTTGAAAGATAACGCTGTTTTTAACAATATTTGTTGCTATTTAGCGATATAGTGTTATCATGCCATTTAACTTTATATTATCTTGTCAATGAATTGTTTCTACAAATTTCAATTAATCATAACTATAGGTATATAGTATTATATTTTAAATTCCATTGTGTTTCATTTTGATAAGCCCAGTTATTAGTTATCAGTTAGTACAAAATATTATAAAAAATTTCACCAAATTTTCTTTTTGTATAGCTACAGGTTTAACAATGCTAAATTTTATCCGAGTATAATTTACTCGTATATTACTTTCATAATTCATATGAATGTGTCACTCTCGACTCACGGGAGTAGTCACAATTGGAGATGTGCCGTTGCCGGGAACATTGCCCGAAGTGGGAATTTTGCTGGCAATATTGCCACCAATACTAATACTTCGGGCAATATTGCCACCAATATTAATACTGCGGGCAATATTGCCACCAATAATAATACTTCGGGCAATATTGCCACCAATATTAATACTTCGGGCAATATTGCTACCAATTTTAATACTTCGGGCAATATTGCCACCAATATTCCCACTTTTCGGCAATATTGCCGACAACGGCACATCTCTAGTCATAATGCATCGTACATTTCAGATTTAATTTCTCTAATGGACTCAATATCGTTGATGGAAAAGACAATAGATTCTCTGAATGGATGCGCATGATATGCCATTATAGTAATATCCTGATATCAGTTATGGGAACCGTATGTTACTTACATTATATATTTGTGTTTATCCAGATCGACTGACCTTGATTTGGCCTTTTTGCATTATATAGTTTGATATCATAATCAGTCTATGCTTATCGCATGTTCTACAGCTTATGATAAGTAAATATTCGATACATTGAAAGGACCATCAGTACGAAATTCAATCATACTTTATTTTTTGATAATTATAGGTATCGTTCAGTTATTTAATCTTTACATAACACTCATCTGGTACTACGATTATCTGTAGTTATAATAGTAATGGTAGCATAATAGGTAGTTGCACGAGCCGGCTTCGAACCCGTTACAATTAACGGCCGGGAGCGCCTCCCACCGCGCACCGCGCTCCGTGCACCGCTTAATTGATACAACAGCAATGTGATTCCGAGCGTTATATTGACGAGTCAAGTGATTAACTTAAAATTCACTTGACTCTTAACTAATTAGTTGCTGATTATTATGCTGTACGTAGCAGTGGATTATTTTAATTGTAACGTAACTCATAATATGAGTATGTTTCATAATAAATGGGTGATAATAGTAAATACTTTCTGAATCTGCAGAGTATAATATGCGTTTCGTACTTACGATGATGTACTTACTAAGTATACAATACGTTTCCATATGATCTTAACTGAATCTTATTCGAAAATACTCATCAAATTAAAGTTCTGTTTATTTACTACTAAGCTAGTCCTACTACTTCTGGCGTGTTTACTTTGGCATTGCCATTTGAAGACCAACTTTCCTTTAGCAAGCATCCTTTCCACAAAGTTGAATGCCTACAGCTTTCCATCATTTATTCCGCAAATCACAGCACAGATGCCAAAGCGTTCACATTTCCTACATATTCTGTGCACGTATCTACTTATTTGCATCCACCTGGTTGTTTTTGACTTCGCCAAGAATATAAACAGAATTATCATAAACGATTGCAGTAGTGCGATAACTAATGTTTGTCACTACATCACCAAATATTTTAATGCAGTCTACTGGTAGACGTAGCCCAATCTCAAACTGTTCTTCAGTTTTCAGTCTGCATTTCTCATTCCGTATATCCAAATCAGGTGTTACCTCTTTTGCAATATCACTTTTTCCATTATTGGTCATTATCATGTCAGGCATATTATAGATGATAGTCCTAACATGATGATACACTGCAGCATGATCTGTGGCAACCGTTGCTTATACCAAGTGTTCTTCAGAAAGCTGTCGACTGCGGGTAGCTTGATGATATCACGGGTGAAAACTTAGGTCACCAGGGGTACTTTGAACTAGTTCAAGGATACAACGTTTGAATATACAATATACATAGACTGATAATGATATAAACTCTTTGAGTAATTCATAATAGTCTTTAAATCAAAAATTTTCAATTCAAATATCAGTTCCAATTTTGTGTTGTTTTTTGCGCTTTGCATCCAAAGGAATCTTCGTATTCGGGAGCATAAAAACGTAAACAAACCTAAAATACCTGTTTTCAACCTTTGGGTTCCAACACGAGCTTACACAGGTGACGGTGACGTGAAGGTCATATTACATCTGCAGTTCGATGACTTTTCCTGATTGCATATTAGTAAACATGCATCTTGATTAGTTTGCTGATATTTAGTAATATTTCAAAAAGCTTACTATTGCTAAATTATGACCATCTTTTAAACTGCTGACTTTATAAATAGATTCATTCTTAAGAATTGGTTTTATTCAGTCCTAGTATAATTTAACATTTTCATTTTTTCATTATAATTATGTACCTATATAGACAATTATGACAATTTAGCAATTATAAGACATTCAATCGATTCCTTAGTTCTGAGGCCAATCGTCACAACGTTGTTACCGAGTCCATGAGCGGAATCATTGGATAGGTGACGAAAGCGCAATCTGGGGCAATCCGTCAAGTAGTTCGGACCCTCCTAACGGGATCGCTGGTCCATACGACTTACGGTATACGTAAGTCTGTAATTACCTAATTATAGTTACCTACTGAGAAATAAAGTGTTTGGGAAATGTATTTTATTTCTACGCCATGAACTCTCTACTAAGTAACCACTGTCACCTTCATGTATTTACTTGTAAGCTTTGCCCTACTATGTGGCAATACCGCAAGCCTTTTGGGCATGCAGTGATGCGGAGAAATTTTTGGCGTCATATTTTAAGACATTTAGTTATGAAGTTTAAGTGTAGATATACCTTAAATATTCAAGTGTTCAAATAATGTTTATATTACAAAGTGGACCCATTATAATCTGGTGAGGGTCGCGGGAATCCGATGGATGCGAGACGCATGGGGCTGGTCGTTATGGCGACGCTTGGTGGAGGCTATAGAGGTATCTCAACAGTCGACGTCTATCGCAGAAATTATGGTGATGATGATATTTCCTTCTAATTCAAAGCTTACCTACTCAGGAAGTAACTAAGACTAAAGGCATAAAAATATTTTGAACATATTATGCCAAAGCGAGTTCTTTAAAAAATCTAGACTGGTTGGTATTTTCTTTAAGAATATCAAACGTTCCGACTATAGTACATATTAATATGTATTTTGATTGATTAACCGTTAAGTAATATGTGCATTTTTAGTATCACATTTATAACTTGTTTATAATGCGATTCCACAATCTAGTCTGCAACTAATTTTAGTTCAAGTATTAAAGAAATCTTGCAACTTTGCATTTTGCTATCACATATATATTTAAAAGTCAGTTTTTATTACATGTATACAGTTGAATTCACTGAGAAGTCACTTTGATAAAAGTCATTTATCTCATGGAAATGCATACCTACTACATAATGCGGATGTTCACCTCCTTAATTACCTTTGCCCGCGCTCATAATAACTATACCTTTTTATAAGCAATTAACCTCACGATTTTTGACCTGTAAGTCCTTTAAAGTATGTATGGGCGTGTGTGTGTACTAAAAGTAGATCCTATAGTTCACAGTAGCTAAACTAAAATGACAAAGTACTAAAAACAAAGAAACACTACGCTAGTCTATTGCGCCATCATCTCTGTAATAGTAAGTAACGTCAATACACAACAACATACAAATATTGGAATTCCGAATAGTTGAAACAGATAGAGCACGTAAACCCGTAGCTAATGTGCTCTATCTGCGTTCTACATACAAAACTGTTCTGTATACTAGTATACACATATATTATGTAGATATACAAACCTTACCTACTTAACATTCGAAGGTTTAGGCGCCAGTTCCATATTAAAACACCTATGTTAATCAACAGTTTTGTATAATTATCTTTCTTCTTGATGATTTACTGGAAAGGTACTATTTACCATCAGATCAACCTTCGATATCATCTGCTTTCTGACGGAATTTGAATAAAAAAAAACGATGCTTCACAGTAGGAAGTGCTGCTGTAGTGCGGCTGCATTGACAAACATGTAAACTCATAAATACAAGAAACCCGAAACAATTATCGGGCATAACAAACAAAAATTTGCCCTGTATGAGTATCGATCCCGCGACATAGACCGTAGCAGTCCATAGCTCAGACACTGCGCCAACTGTACCATCTACTTATATGTCTACTTATTCCATACACTTCAACTCACCGTCTACTTCCTAGCCATAATGGTGGGGTTCCCAGCCATAGTGGTAGTGGTTGTGGGTATATTATCTTTAAAACTACAATATAACCAAGCGTGTGATATAATTTTGTTAATTCAATTTGTTGTACCGTTCCAATTAAATCCGAATGGTAGGTAGGTACACATGTACTGGCGTCAAAAATAGATCTTACTTGACGGACTCCAAGAACTGGTCCGCGGACGTAATGGCTAAACCTGTTCCACGCTTAAATAAATTAATGGCCGCTAAAATAGTTGTTTGCTTTGCTTTGACTGAGGGTGGGAGCACGAGCCTCAGACGAGATCGTTTGTGGGAAAAGTTACGCAGAGAATACGTTCACAAGAGAATCTGTATTCTCCAAGATATCGATCCCCGATCTATTAAAAGAAAAACTAGCAATAACTCTAACGTTGATATTAGATTCAGATTGAATCTTATTGTTAAAACTTGTTCTTATACTGATTAATTTAATGAATTCACTAAGTATTATATTAACCTTAATTGATTAACCATTCTGAAAGCTTCTAGAAAGAAACGCCAAAGCCATTCTACTGCTAAGTCCATTATAATGACTACTAAGTGATTTATCATTAGGTTTGAAGTAAAAAACAAAACAATTTTCTAATTCCGGTATACATTTACACTAATGGGAATACTTAACCTACATTATAACTAAGATCGTACCTCTTGTTAACAACTGCTTACTATGATAGAATGCGATCACCGATCAGGCTGACATAACACCGATGCCATCAACTACCAATATCCTGCTTGTAGGGAGCTAACTGGCCATCGCCCTACTTTTGCAAGCTTCTAAACTCTCACAGCTAAGGTCTTGTTCAGACGATGCGTTCCGCACGAGTCGCCGACATAGTGTTGATCTTGTAAAGTCACTGGTTGTTAAAGTAGGTATAGGCGCCCATGCATTCCTTCATGCGACTGCGAAATCAAAACATAGGCGTGAATACGTGTGTAGAGTTTTAATGGTGGAATAATGGTTTGACTAGCCAGCCTAGTTAAGTATTAGGAGCGACGAGACGAGGAATGTAATGTATATAGAGCGAAAAGTTAAACATCGGATTTATTAGTGAGTTGGTTTGAACATTATTGTTACGGGTAGACTGTAAGCCGATATAGTTTTGAAAATTTATTTTGAACTACGCTATAGACTGCCATTCCAGTCTATAGCGTAGTTCAAAATGAATGAATCGCGAGTTAATTCATTCAATCCGGTTGTTAGGTACTATGAACGTGTCTTCCCCCTCGTCTGAACCAGCTCTTCGGTCTAATGTAGTGAATCCAGTTACAAGTACCTCGTAACTTGTCCAGGGCTAGTATGCGGCCGTTTCAGATTTATTGCAGTGTTTTCCTTCGATACACTGTCGATGCGATAGAATGCAGTTACTAGCTGCTTTCAAGCGATAATTTAACAGAAAAGCGTGCTTCGTGCATTAAATATCGGATTTCTTTTTAACATTGTGTTAAGTACGTACCTACAATAAAACTAAGAGGGAATTTTGGAACACAAACTTGCTAACTACTACTTTAATAGGTCCCAAGAGCTTTCAGCTTGTCAAAATAGGTTGTAGTTTGAAAAAAAATGGGGGTTAGCGCTAATTCCATGTAATTTGACATACATTCCAAGGAAAAGAAGAATGGATTGCACGAGGAGCGACATGAAGAAAAAGAGAGTTGGTGATAGCGTGAAGGGTGACAGGACATAATGGGATAAAAAAACGGGTTGCACCGACGCCAAATATTACACGAAACCAGGGTAGGAAGATGCTGATACGCTTACGTAAAGACGTGAGGGAAGAGTGTAATGGTTGTAGCATTCTTCGCAGGAGATATCGCGGCCCTCGACTGCAAAAAGCAACTGAAGGAACACAGCGCCACTTCTCTTCTTACTCCACCCAAAGCGGCAGGAGTCATTTAGAAAGAAAGAAAGAAAGAAAGAAAGAAAGAAAATACGTTTATTTGGCACATACATACAATGAGATAATAATTATTTCAAGATTTCCCACTCTTTTTTTCCCAAAGATCTCAAGTAAAACTTGTAACTTGACAAAAGTCTTGTGTAGGTATAATACCTAGTTTTTTATATGTATTTAGGTCACAACATAATAATTACTGTGAAGCTGCTGCGAGGAAAATACGCGAGACTAAAAATAATGAGGTAGCACTTTTTCAGTAATTTAATTAAGATTCAACGAAGTTGACGTCCCAGATAAAATTGTTCGGAGATTTTATGCTTATAATGTACATACATGACAATGTATAAATTATTGACGAAAAATAGTAGTAAATATGTAGTTAAAATAGAAGGGGGCGGCCTCAACAGAACGGTGTACGACCACACGGTGTCCCCCATGGCCCAAACAGAAGGAGTGAAAAATTTACTTGGCATTCAATGTTTTATCATGTAAATAGTTAATGTGGCTCATAATATTCACTAGTCTACTGGCAAACAATATAAAAATCTCTCATCACACATTTTTTAAAGAAAATATCCTCACTTACCTTCTATTGAATGTCTGACTTTACATCACCTTATTACACGCAGCCTGATTTCTCCCGGAAAGCGATAAAATAAAATAAATCGCTGCGATTTCTAAGCCACACGCCTCTCAGGAAACTTGTAACTCAATAAAAAGCGGGGGCAATACAATGCCACTAGATGGCACCACAATGCCACGCCACATGGCAATACAAGGCCACATCTTTATGTGGATTGTGCCACTGTTGAGATTTATGATGTAGAGCAACCTATAAGTTGAATCAATTGATACGTTCGACATGTCAAATGCTATCCGCATTATTTTTGCAATATCTGTGGAGGCGTAGGAATCAAAACGTTTTATTATGATATGTTAAATGAATGAAAAATAAAATAAAATAAAACTCCCGCATTTTCCTCAAGTCAGTGGGCAAAAAATACAGAGCCTAGTGCAAGTTGGTTTTACACACGTTTATTACATTCAGCGCTCCGATTGGTCCGCTCCAAGTTCTTAAACAATAAGAGAGCCAAGCGCACTCAACACAAATAGTGCCACCTTGCATAGTTCTTCTGTTTCGTTTCCATTAATGCATGTCATTCCCTGTCCCACTTCTCGTTTACCGAGAGTTTTGCTAGCAGTCGTTTCACACAACAGTTTCAAGTGTAGTTACTCACTGATAGTTTCCTAAAAAAATATCCAGTGTTTTACTCTTTCATTAAACTCATAAATTACAAATAGCATATAAAAAAAGTGAAATACGCATTTGCAAACAAATAACCAGCACTGAATTAATGTTACGTTTATTTTTAAATCATTTTGCGAAATACAGATTACGCGAAACATTAGATCATTGTAGATCCCTCTTAAACGTAGCCAGTAACACACATATTTAAAAAAAGAAAGGCTTACAATTCAGAAAAATGTTATGGCTTCTGGGGCGGCGCTCCCAACTCATAACGGAAAATAAACTATTTAATAATCATATAATATTGCAAATATTTCAGTCCAAATCACTGCGTATGATTGTAAATGCACCCTGGTACATCATCCATTAAGCCATACACAAAGACTTAAAAATATTGACTGTAAAACAAGAGATAAAGGAATCACTTAAAAAATACAAAAGAGACTATGTCAACATCCCAACATCTTGACACAAGGACTTATGGAAGCCGGCGCCATCTTCCAAAGATTAAATAGAAAAGCGCCCCAAGATGTGCTGTAGGTATATAGGAAAATGTTGAATGACTGAAATACCACGCAAGTCATATTATCAAATTCACAACATCCAGCTAAATGTCAGGAAAAGACAGATCGCAGGAAATAAGAGAAGGATAAAAAAAAATGTAGCCACACACAATCGAAAAAGTAACGTAGGTACCTTTACCATGACTCGCCCGGAGTCGCCAGTGAACCAGACAACGCAAATAGACATTACTAACATTATATCAACGCAATTACATATAAACGACTCGCATCATCTCATGATTCACCAAACTTCGACGTTTATATCACATAAACATTGCTGAGATGTATGGAGAGCTTGGGCTGGTCATACACAGACACACAGACATCATACAGATGTAGTTTGTAGTCATACACAGTTGAATCGCGGCCAAAATAAAAAGCATCTGGCGTAGATTACAAAGCTTGTGGCCAGATTAGTGATGTAACAAGTTCGATGTTGCCATGTTGACGGAAATATCAGTAATTTGTTATTTGCGGGATTGTTTAAAAGAGTTACTACGCTGTAATTAAAGGAACATAATGGGTTTTAGTCGATTATAGTCTGTCTGTCCCTCTCGCTCCACGCCGAGCAGGAGGAGCTATTTGGTGTTTTCTCACATCAAAACAAAATCTATTATAAATATTACGTGCTTAAATAATAGGTATAAGTGTCTGTTTCATTACCCACTACAATAATTTTAAAATACATTTGAATTGAAATCGATTTGTATGTTATTAAATATATTACACCGCAATAACAAAAATTGTTAGTAAACAATATTTGTAATTAATTGGATGATTGATGATGAGTGCATCAAATGACTTTCACGCTCTGGGGTAGACCGAGAGGACTTGTCAGACTTTTACTGACCCACTGTGTCTTTTAGATGCCTTTTCCATTCCAGAACCACGGTAAATCTTTCAAATGTTGCAGCGCCCCACTGTTACAAAAATAAATAACACATTAATCATAATTATGTTACCTATTTAATTACAAGCAAGCATAATTTTAATAAATGTATTTTATTTGTTACAGGTAAGCATATTTTCGAGTGTCCTGGCTTTTCCCGGAATTATGGTATTGGCAACATCGTGACCTATGTTACAAAGCAGGTCTCTATAAAAAATTCTCGTAATATATATTATTCTTTGTTATTTTTAGAATGAAATTCGGCAGATTCCAGTTTTTGGAAGGAACTCTAAAAAAAAGAGTAGTTTGATTAACCAAAGGATGTTATAAAATAATAAATAAACAGCGTGTAGTCGAATAGATTACCACTGTGCAGGTAGAGTTTATTGACATTAATATTTAAAAACAGAAATTCAAGTCTATACTATGGAGTTCAAGTTTTTAGGTGTACATATAAAAGCTGTTTTGCTGTCCGGTCGATTTTTTAAGACATTCAGTAATTTACATGTCAAAGATTATGGTAACTAATTAAATTATAAATTACCATTTCAATAATAAACACATTTGATTGAACGATTTTAACGTCATAAATATGAATTTGTTTACTGCTTATTCTTTATTAATTAATTTGTTTTTTCTTTCTCAATTTTTTATTTCCAATTATACATATTAATTTTCGTAATATCAATCAAAGAAACCGATTGATTGATAATAAATCAGTCAATCGGTTTAATTCGGTCGGTGGTTGGTAATAATTGGTCGAGTAGAGGCTGACTAATGTACCAGGCTCTCGTATTTTGACTAGTAGTTCCACCAACACGCCAGTCACGCCCATTCAATACAAGATTAACTAGTTCGATGGGTTGCGGTCATTACTTACTATATTAGTCTTGTTTTGGTACTAAAGCACTTTGTAATTACATAATGAATAACGGTAATGATGGTAATCAAGAAAAGAAAAGCTAAAAAATATAAATAAGCTTTTTTTATTCATTGGTTTTTATCGGGATCGATTCAAGGTGCCCAGCCTCCTAAGCCAAGTGACAACCGTTTCGCTTGCGTCGAACGCTTCAAATTGGCCACGCCGCCAATTCTTTTGTTCTCATCATGTGAGTGAGCGTTAAGATGACGTCATTCTCGTACATTTGAAGCTTTCTACTAGCATTACCGATTGCAGATTAGCAACTTGGATAGGGGTACTGGTTCCTAGAACTCATGTACTAGGGCATCAATAGATACAGATGGTTAAAAATATGGAAGCAGTGCCTTCGTGTGGCTTAGTAGAAAGCAACAAATGTGAAAATTCGCACATAGGTGACAAATTGTATACTTACAACACAAGCAAACTCACAGTGAAAGGCTATGTTCTCTGACACATTTAGGTTCATTCTGTTTTAAATAATATTTTTCTAATATTGGAAGATAAACACAACAATTTCAACGATTTTGTTACAAACCATAAATTAACATTTAAACTGAGTTAAACGATATAAAGTTTGTTGGAACGACTCGATGAACCTCATGACTTATGACCATTAATTAGTTACATAACTATTTTTAACTATATGTGGCGATCAGCTGTTGACGTCACAGATCTAGCCACATCTGGTTTGGTATTCTATCTATGCAAATAAAACACCAAAATATACCGGAGAATGGAATTTTACACTAAACGTTTCCATGTAGGTACTTCATGATTTATTTGTTTCGTTTTGACGTTCAAGTTTAGACAAGTTTAAGTACTCGTGTACTCTTAAATACCTCCATAATCATATAGTGTTAGACACGTCACACGCTAAACTGTTGCTCAAATATTGAATCAGCTTGAAATAGATATGTTATGCCAAGTATTGAGACTATAATTTTAGTAGATGGATCTGCTTTTTACAAATGTGTTCGAATGTCGCGTGATCTTTTTGATAAGTTTAGCATTTGGGGTTATCTAATGATTCTACAAGTCCAAACAAAAGTATCCTAATAGCACTCACAAATTGTAAGGAAAAATAAACAAAATTTGTAAGTCTAAAACATTTTAACGCTCATAATGTAAAAGATTTGTAAAAGGATAATTTCATATTTACCATAATTGAGACTTATCGGACGAAAAGGTCGCCATCCAAAAATGGACGTAGGAACGAATGGCCATTAATTTCCTTAAAGTGACGTCCGACCCAATCGCTTCCTTGTTTATTTTTTATATTTTAGCAACAACGTAAGCATAATTTTTATTGACTGCCAGTTTCATCCGCAAGATTTTCCGGAATAAAAAAAATCTGAATAAGAAGTAGCAGTCAAAAATTATTCTGCAAATCAGAGTTGATGTCGATAACTATAGAAATAAAGTTAGTAGTAAGAAATTAGTTATAATTATTGAAAAATAATAATCAGACAGTCTATAATTTCGCGCTTATGCAAGACCTGCTATTACCGCTACTGAAATTGATACCACTTTCTACAAAATAAATAGAACATGAAATAGGTATCTAAGTACACGGCACGTCACTAAAACACACAGCTATAATTTCTCACCTCTGCATAACCCACCTTTGCACAACGCGTATACACCGCTTATATAACGGCCACACCACGGTGACCACACCGTCGAAACAAGACGTGGACATGCAAACAAACGTCTTCATAATGTTTGTTTACATTCCACTAAATCTTGAAAACACGTGTTGACCACGGCTTTTTGGGTTCCGTACCTAAGTCGGCAAAAATGGAACTCATATTAGATCACTTTTGTTTTCCGTCTGTCAAGACCATTATGAAGCTGAAATTAATATCAAATACTCAGGTCTGCTACTCCTTGAAACAATGAAAAAAATCAAACTTCTAAGTTAAAGCTGTCTAAGGATAAGACTGTTTATACCCTCGCTAGGAAATCTAAATCTATAAGGTACTTCCCGTTAACCTAGAGTCCCGAAACGTGGCGTGAAGTATTCTCATAGTACAAATAAATTGGTAGTTACGTCACAAGACTGGACAGTAATTTTTTCGATTTGGAAAAAAAATTGGGTACATAATGAACTGTTTACCAATATATAGGTAAGTTTGTACAGAACCATTAGTGCATGAATCCAACTCGCATTTGGTGTGTTTCTTTTTTATTTTACTAAGACTAACTGGTAAAACAATACTTTAGTTAAGTGATATATTAGAAAAAATGGCTTCTATCCGGGTCTAATGAAGTTCAGATATATATTGTGGTCACATTATAGTTGATTATTTTGATGATTGAAGAGGGCTGTGTTTTGATTGATCAATGTTTAATCATAATAACTACTCTTGTATACTAGTGGCAAGGCCGTTGCTAGGCTGCGGTTAAAGAATTTGAGATGAATTAAAGAGATCAAAATAAAAAATATTTAGCTTTTAAATGTCTTTCAACAGACATTTAAAAGCTCATTAGACAAGTAGAGCTTATTATTAGAAGCATACCTTAGTATGTTTGTTTTTGTAGAAACAATTCACACCGAATCGTGATTCTGGCGGTATTTTCTACAAACTGTAATGCATTTTAGTTAGTTTGTACATATAAGATGAAGATCTTGGGCATGTAGTTTACCTACAAATATACATCCATATACTATACTAATGCCACTCTTTTTTTATTATTATTAATACTTTGGCGCTTGACCACCTTCTCACCTGATGGCAAGTACATGTGGTCGGCGACGAAGCACGATTGCCTTGAAGTAACTTCACTCGTGACTAATAAAAACTCTCATCTAAAATTTTAAAGGTGAAAGTTTGTGTATATGTATTTTTAGTACTTTTCTACCTTTTTTATTTTGATGAAACTTGGTGTAAGTGTAGACCATGTCCTGGGATAGCCTATAAGATAAGTTTTATCCCGAAAATGAATTCCCTTGGGATAATGTTGCGCTGGCAGCAGATAGTTCTTTATAAATATGCTTGTATTTCATAATAGTCCGTATCCGTGCGGTCGACATGTCATGCCATATAATCTATGTACATATATTAATATTATAAAGCTGAATATGTTAGTTTGGTTGATAGCGCTCATTTCGATTTGATTTTACTCATAACTCTGACTGTCATATCTGTTACATTTTATCGCCTAAAGCACTTAACGAAATTTTGATGCATGAATTTAAAAAGTTATTCAAAGAAATGTTAAGAATATATAACGTTATTTAAATCCTAAGTACTTATGTGATTAATATTTCCTGTGGCAAAGTATGTAATTACATAATCTAATAAAAATTTCACTCCCGTATAATTATTGTAATTAGTGGCATCCCATCGTTCGTCAAGTGTAGTTGTGTATAGCATCGCAAGTCCTGGCGTGGTGGCGTGTGCCGTGCGCCGGAAGACGCGGCGCCTAAGCCGCCACGTGACTTCCTTTGCCTTACCTTTGATTGGACGCCTCTCTGTTAAGTATGTCCGATATTGTTTGGAATCTTTTGATTCGATTCGAAGATCCTATCACTAATGTTGTCTACAGCAGTGATTCACTTCTGGAAATTGGTTTAAAAAAAATATTTTTCATCTACCTATGTCTCGCTTTGTGTCTCTTGTATGTATGTATCTTAAATTACAGGTACTTTATGTACTAGAAAATATTAGTACCTAGAGAAATTACTGATTTGGTAGAGTACATCCACACAGACACGAACTACAGTGGCCAATTTAAAAATCTCTAAATCGACTGCGAACCCAGGTTGGCCGCTGTAAAAACAATCTGGCCAAATGGGGTTTCCTCGACCCATCACTAACACAGTGCCAGTGTGGAGCCTCCCCACAATACATGCGCCACCTGCTATTGTTGCCCATCTTGCGTAACAACCTGCAGTTTTCAGGATCTATACGAGGCCAACAATAGAGCTGCACAGGTTAGGAGAGCAACGATAAGAAAAGAAGAAGACTTTGGTATATTTGATTTCTTTTAAAACATCGAGTTTTAGGTATTCCAATCAATGAATAAGCAGAAGCACTTAAATGCTGGGAAAAGTTAAATAACAATCCTCTTTAATTTCTTTTTCCTACTCATTTGACTGTACAATGAATATAATGACATTTATTACTACAATTCTATTGAGTTAAAGCACCTTAATGTAATAAAACACTGACACTTTCATTGACCCACAGAAAATTACCGAGATATATTAAGTAACGTTGTCACCGACAGCATTATGTTGATTGATAACAATAAAAAATTGTTGGGTATATGTAGTTGTCACTCTATGTAACAGTATTTTTACTGAGAGCGATATAATTTATGACCATAATTTGTCATTAATACTGACTACAAACTGACATGATAGTCCGTATTCGTGTGGTTGATATGTCATATAATCTATCTACACTTAAATTATAATGCTGAAAAGTTTGGTTGGTGACCGCACTAATTTCAAGAACTACAAGTATGTTTTTTTTTGGAATAGCCTATTTATTGAAGAAGCTATATAACATCACGCTACGAATAATAGGGGCGGAGCAGGAGGATCAAATATCAGTGTGAAACGACGGGTGACATCTTGTCAATGATATAATAATATATAATTGTATGAAATCATAGAGATATGATCTGTAACGTTTATTATTGACATGCAAGTAAAATAATTATTTATTGAGACACGTAATTACTTAAATGTATTTTTTATGGAATTGCTGCACTTATAAGGCTCTAGCTTTTGCCCTCGACTTCGTCTGTTTGAATGTCAATTATTGCGTTAAAGTTGAAGTCAGATAAAAAGTAGCTAATGTTCTTCTTTCAAGTTCAACCTTACTCTGTACCACATTTTATCAAAGTCGGTCCAGTAGATTAACCGTGAAAGCGTGACAGACAGACAAAGCTACTTTCACATTTATAATTAGTATAGATTACTCACATATTGTTAGATGATCTACAAGTTAGTTAAGTATTCATTGTGTTTATTATGCACAAGTAACTACAAATTCAGTGATAGCACCAGAAAATACCACCATAGAAACAAAAAACTTATTGATTTGTTGATTACTTTGTGCTTTAGTATGATAAAACCCAATAAAAACAAAGTAGGTATTATGCTACATCGAGTCAAGATATTCATTGCATGTATAGAATTGTAATACATTCCTGCAGAGTGTTTGTTTATAACTGTAAGCGATCTGGGTATAACAGGAAAATGCAGTAAATATGTATTATAGGTAGCGGGTACAGAGGGACCGGCTCGTCGCTTACCGTCCGCAAGCTGTAAAAGGCAATTGATGGAAATGAGGAAGTCTGCACGTAGGTACGTGCTCAGATGAGATCGTTAGAACATCAATTTTTCCCACGCAGAGTCTCTATTACAAGCGGTATAACAGGGTCCGTAGTAAACCTCACTTGTATGAAGAATAAAGACATAAAATAAATGTTTATTAAGACATCAAGATTGGCATTTAGGAATAAATTAGGTTAGGATTTAATATGGTTTCACAAAAGACTAAGGACCAAGTTCATAAAACTTTAATATTAAATTAGCGTTTACCAGCAGGTGAATGAGGGTAAAACTATATATACCTCCAGGAAAATAGACTTGGGGTAAAAAAAATATCCTACATTCTATTCCACAGCATGGTCTACCCGTGTACCAAACATTCAAATCCGTTCCGACGTTTGAACGTGAAGGAGACATACAACAAACTTTCGCTTTTACAATAGAAGTATGAATCGTGATAGAGCTTTTTGAATAGCCTCAAAGAGACAGCTTCACCCACTTTTCAAGCAGTGCTGAGGGATCATATTCTAAAGCATAAGATTTTTCATTTCCCATAATCAAACACAAAACAAATCCGGAAACGTCAAAGGTTTTATTCACGCCAATTCAGACTGTAATGCCAAAGGAATTAAGGTCGTAATGACTCACACTTTATATTTGATAATAAACATTAAAGATACATTGAAAATAATATTGTATGTACTTGCTGTTACGTCAGTGACATTATTTCCTGAATACGTAACAACGATCGTTAAGCTCTTCATGAAAGATTTAAATGTCATAATATTCTGTTAAAGGTGTTTAATAAGTTTTTATTTGGAGAAGTGCGGTTTATTGAACATTGCGTTGCATGACATAAATTGCTTTGTAAAATAACTTGTAAACAGTTGTATTACGTTTTAATTTCTGCGGGCTGTCACTTGAATGACACTCATTAATCATTCTTATCGTTATAGCTGTAAATATTGATCATTATCACGTGCGCTAGCGGCTCATCTTTGAAGGAAATCTAATAATAACTAGGTATAGGTAGTAATGAATACTTGCACCACGCAAAAAATTGTAAACACTTCAAAATTATAGAAAAGTCTAAAGTTAAAATCAACATTACCTACTTAAAATGTAAGACTACTTTACGGAATTATACATCAAAAGCCGTTCCTATTGATATGTTAAAGATTAAATCTTTAACAAATCAATAGCAAGTAATTCCAGTAAGTCTACTTTACCAGGCTCAAAGTCTCAGTAATGACACCTATCATTACATCCTACAAGCGTACTTTAGCCTCCAAACACTTTCTGAGAAGTTCAAACCAATCGAAGGCTTCATAGAAAACAATTTATATAATTTGATGTGTTACATAATTTGCGCCGCTGACTGGCTGAAGGTATGTGGGTTACTCCGTCTTTGAGGTAAAGAGACCTGGTTTTTTGTGAAAACTTATGTAACGCTTGACTCACCTTTTCCATACAGTCTCCGAATATGGATAGCGGGCTAAGAGTTGAATGACATTTTACGATTGAATAATATACCGAAAAAGGCTTTGTCTTTTCTGTAGGAGTGACGGCGCAGAGCCATCCGTCTGTAAACCATCACCTTCTTTTACGATTATAGCCTTCTTCTTCCATAGCCGTTAATATTATACTTATATGCAGTACACGCCTACATGTCTGGTAACATGAGCGTAGTAAACATTAAGCCGAACAAAAATCATACGAGCAGTTATCTGTTAAATAACTTAGCATGTGTCCACTACTTATAACGGTCTACAGGAGGGACATGCTCAGCAGTAGACACGAGTTTGAAGATTTTGTTAAGTGATGGATACTTAACATTCATGAGGCTCCAAGACCAGCCTATTTTTATGGAGTCAACAACCTCCAGGTCTGATTTATTCTATTAGGAACGAAAATGTTTTTATTTAGTTTGGGTTTGTTTCCGAGAAAAGAATAAACGAGTTCGTAACAGGCAGGTAAACGACATGTTTGACCAACTTTGACTTCCAATATTGGAATTTTTTAGCTTCGAAAGAAAATAGTACAGAAATACCACAAATAATACATAGCAAAAAGAAGCATTTCTAGGAACGTATTCGCTAATACGAAGTATTCGAGAAACTTCAGTAATTGGCGTAGAAAATTCTATTTGCTAAACCGGTCTGTCGCTTGTAGCATACCACACGATTACGATTAGATTAACGTGAGATATTATGTAGATAATTATTATTATTTGTGAATGATATGAAGATTATTATTAAAGGGGAAGATAGGTATGATGTATAAAATGTGTGGAATTATTTACACAAAATGATGCATTCTACTCTCCATAAAATTGAATTTTTATGCACCGCGGTGAATTCGCAAACAAAGTAATTTATCTTCATAACAAACAACATGAAGTAAAACAGGTATTTTTGTAATAAATTTGCTTTAACATTAAATAGGTAAAATATATATTTGCTGCAAACTTGCAGAGTTTCACAGACTTTTACTTTACTTACGAGTGTATTTACGTAGAATTATTACGTAAACCATGCAAATCCTACTGATGTGTGTTTATATAAAAATGTAAACAGTGGTAATTTAGTGAACAATGTGATCTTCTTAGTACATACTTATATAGCTGTCGATCCAATACAGAATTTTAATGAAAAAAAAATGACAACTAAGCTTTTTTTATTAATAAATATAAAATTTATTGCTCGTCAATCGAAAATCGGTTTTAAAGATTCGTTACACAAATTCTGTAAGATTGTACGTCGGTTAAAAGGGGTAAAAGCTAATGAAGCTGCCTTATTGCGCCTACTCCATACATTAGGACCCTTTAGGGTCTAAACAATGATCGACCTGTTGATGCCACTTAGTCAAGTCTCTGTAATGACGGTTAGATAATTTCAAATTGAATGAAGTTTTACAAAAGTGTTAACAATGAATTTTCCTGTATTTATAAAAACAGGTTAGTTAGTTTAGGTTTATTAACATATCAATAACCACCACAAATTCGCCACATATCAGGCAATCCGTGCTCCGGAGCCGGTAAGCACCGCCGAGCGCGCGCCGCGGCCTCGATCCGAGCGCCACTTTCTACACCCGACGAGTTTTTACGTTTACGTGCGCCCGCGCATGTTGCGACATCACCTGATTATCAGACTATCGGTTATCTACTTGACCCTTTTTGATAACAGGTTACTTATTGATGGGTCAACGGAATAAAGTCATAGTAAAACAAGATTTAAGGCTTCTGCAGACAGGAGCAATGCGGCAACAATAAGACAACGCATTTTTACAAAAAAAAATCTTTATAGGTACAATTCGTAAATAACTACATATTTCGACAGAAAAGGGTTAATGAGGCGTTGTCGCATGGTCGCATCGTGCCTGTCTGCCGCAACCTTTACCAGTAAAAGTCACGTGAATATGAACATGACGAGACAGCACCATCACTGTCGTGGTTTTTGCCTAAAAACTCAATTGGTATGCGAGTGTCATAAACATCAACTAAATTGCTGTAACACGTTATAAAAAAAGGTTAAACGGTAAAAAAAAAAACACAAACAATCTTCATTTACATACATATATAATCGTTATATCTTCTCATCACGTTCGTAAACTCGTGTTGTAGAAAATACTGTCGTTTTTATACAAGTTTTTTACATTAAAATTAATTAAAATTGTCTTAAATAATCCCTAAGTCGATTATGGTCTGAACTGAAACACGTGACGTTTGATATTGCGCATCGATTTAACTAACTTTATGTCAAGAGGGCATACTAATTAATACTCCTCGTAATAATACGCGAGCTCATCAAAAAGTAAGAATTGTAAATGGTAATTGATACCTATGCCTGGTGGCATAAGCATCCCTTACCTTTAACATTATCTTATCCCTACATATTTAACATTATCTTATCCCCACACACGGGTTATATGCGACAGCCACAAATGCTAATTCCGGAAGTTAGAAGCTAGCTGAGGTGCTCGATAGCCTTTTGTGGTCGGTGGTAGACGCTTGCTGTTAGTATTCGCTTTTTTAATCCATATATAGTTTTCTATTAGGTACTTACTGTTTCTACCCGTGAGAACCTGTAATTGGCTCAATGTTTCTTATACTGTTGTTATCCATTTGTTATAGTTGTTGGTTCTCCTATGATTAAATAAATAAATATTGACGAGATTGAAGTTCTAATCTGTCGTGAACTGTCCCCCTAGCCAAGTTACAACTGTTTCTCTTGCGTCGATCGCCTCGAGTTGGCTACGCTCCCGATTCTTTTGTGACTGAGCGTTGAGATGACGTTATGTGAAGTTTTCTACTAGCGTTAATGATTGCTGATTATCAACTTGGCTAGGGGTAGGTACTGACCAGAATATTTAAAAGTTAACGTTTGATGATCAAACCTCCTTTGACCATATCATTGATTTAAAATTTCTATGATTATAAAAGATCTGAAGAAAATAGGCAAAACGAGAATTGACATGTCAAATATAACGTTTAAGACGATCTGACCGGCTTTACTTGGCCATGTCAGGAAGTGATCAATTTCTAAGACATGTCATGACATTTTCGTTAATCCAATCAACGAAGGACTTGCATGTATTACCTTTGATTCGTAATGGTTAACTGAAGTGTGGTGTATAATGACCAGTGTTGCCACAAGAAGCAAGCAGCAACAATTTGTAGCGTGTGGCGACCACTGGCGTCGTCGTGTGCGGCAAGATTATATAAAATGTTTGGAAACTAAAGGAAATATATATCGGTGGCGGTGTTTTGTGGTGGTGGCCGGTTGTCCTTGTAGGGCAAGCCGTATAAGGCGTTAAGTCTGCCTCTGTAAGTTTCTGTCATATGAAGATTAAATAAATAAATAGTTTTTTTTTTTATCCTACCACACAACGTCGTCTAGTCCCAAGCTAAGCAGAGCTTGTGTTATGGGTAGGTACTAGACAACTAAACATACTTATATATTTCTAAATACATACACATTATAGATAAATTACACCCAGACACAGAACAAATGATCGTGCTCATCATACAAACATTTTTCCTGGGTGGGAATCGAACCCATGACCTCCGGCATAGCAGTCAGGGTCACTAACCACTAGACCAACAGGCCTGTCATATTAAACTAGTCTAGCATTTTTGACAAACCAGAAGTGAGGTGAGGCGTATGTTTTTTTAAAAAGCTTGTGCGGATTATATTACGGACAGGATAGCAAGTCTAGCTCCGTATTAAATAAAATGACATTTATCAAGTAATCGTCAGTATGCGTTTTTTGCTGGTTTTTTTTCTTACCTAATTAAAAAATATTTTATCATATCTTTCTAAAAAATATGAATTAGGTATTATTTATACAACTACTAATCTACTACTGGCCAACGGTCGTTGTGGCGACGCTTGGGGGAGGCCTACGTCCAAAAGTGGACGTCTTTGACTGATCTATTAGAATCGTTCTTAACAGCATTTTGTTATAAATACTTTTAGATAAGGAAAATTTCTATCACCTGATGGTAAACGATTCAGTCTTGACTTAAAGACCTCAAGGTTGTAGCTATCAGGAAACACAGACAGATCTTCCTGAAAAGGTTCAAAATATTTTAAACCACTCTTGACAGTCTTCTTTCTTTTTATTTAAAGCCGAAAATATTTTAAATGTCATAGATACTTTCCAGAACGTATCCATGTACAACGTACAATTGTAGATGTCGACATGTGGCTTACATATAATTATTTTCCTGGTATGTTTAACTCTAATTGATTATAATTAATTCGACATTACGTTCGTTTCCTCTTGATTGGATTCAAACCGGTTGTTTTTATTTTACTACAAAAAAATAAATAAAAATAACAAGTTAAAGTTTCGCTTCTAGAACAACTCAATAGATCGGATTTGAACTGCATCGATTTGTTACGACATGGTTTCCGTGAGGTTATAAAAAAATAGATCACATATAATTATTTATGATTTACATAAAACATTATTCTTGGAAGTCGTTCTTGTTAGGTCATTTTAATAAAAATTATCTGTTTTTTCTCTTCCCACGGTCAACATCTTAAAGTATAATAAAAACTGGCGAAGTGCGAGTTGGACTCGCGCGCGAAGGATTCCGTACCGTCATTAGGAAAATGACGAGCAGCGTTGTCATGTACGCTACACTACAAGCCTTATAAGTAGCAGAAATGGCGATCGCGTATCGACGACCTAGTAAAGGCCATAGCAGTCCGCTGAACACGAGAAGTGCAGGAGACTTAAGGGGACCATGACGTATTATCATGTCAGGCAGGGATTGAGCTGCCTATACATCCTTTATAGCTCCATCCTTTTAGCAGTTCAGCTTATATCGTTGAATAGATCGCGTTAAGAGCTCGTGGTAGCACTACAAATCTTAATGGCCAAGCTTGAGGCCTCTTTTCAGCAGCTGATGTATTATAAGGCCTACCTACCTGGGCGCGGCTGAAGTCTGCAAGCTGGTTGTTATAAGGTTTCCCACCTCCCACCACCGTTGGTCCTACCCGCCTTGTGGCATGCAGACTCGTTGGAGACACTCCCGGCAATTGCGTGACTGCGTATGTCTTTACAGCTTGCTCTACCGGAACGTGCTTTGTAAATTCCATACATTCTTTTTCCTGTCCTTGTCTCTACTTTTCACTTCTCCCCATTCTGGGGCGTGCTACACCATAAAACGTGACTGAGCGCACGAGCAGCCCTAGCGGTTTGTCATCAACTAAAAGCTGAAAAGCTGTTCCTACCTGTCCTAGACTTCTTTAGATCTGCTGTTCCTAATTGCCCTACTCGTTTCCTAACAGGTCTGTTATAAGATTTATTGTAGCTGCGCTTTTCATTCTCCTGCTAAGCGTAGCAATTACTACAGTTTCCCCCTTTCCTGTTCATTCAGTAGCTAACCTAAACCTGCATGAAACTGTCACAATAGTTTTCCCGGCAGGCTTTGCATCAACTAAAACTACAAGTGTGCTTCCTTACCTACCCTCTCCATGCGCTCAGATGATATTATACCATTACCAATAACCGTATTCTTAGAACAGGTAACAGGTTTATTGATTACAATAACATACAGGCTATCATTACATTATTAAATTATGTTCTATTGTATTAGTTATTGCCTCTTAACACGGTATTGGCAGTTGTTGTGGTTAAACAATGCATCAAAACTAATCGCGCATAATAGCAGATCTTGTCAATATCAAAACGGTTATTAAGTTATTTATATATATAAATATTGGTGGAGGTGTAGGTAGGCGTAAATAGCCGACTTGTGCTGAGATGTATTGTATGTATTTTGGATTAGAGTATCTAGATTTGAGTCTATCTAGGTTGCAGTCAAGATTGATGTACGCATAAGGTATATCGTTTTTGTTCTTAAATTTCTCAACAAATGAAAATATTTATATAAAATCGAGTTGTCGCGTTGTCGCATTGTTACGTCGCATCGCAGACTGACTGCATGTATATTTGCATTAAAGCTTTCTTTACTGGCTAGAATATTAGTCTGTTATACGATAATAGATAATTGAATTTATGTTAATTCACAATTTTCGTAGGTCTGACACATAAAACTGAGTTTCTTTATGGTTTACTTTTTCCGGGTCGATAAACATGGGCGGTAGACACAAGAGCTCATTGTAAAACGTCGGTAATAAAGCATAAAAAACGTGTATATAACATGTGTAGGTACTACAAGTACATAAAAAATATCTCTATGAATAAACTATTATAACACCTACTCCATTACCTATTACATTTTGAATAATTTTATCATAATAATTACAGGTAATACCAAGTTCTACAGAAATGTGATATTACCATTACAATTCAAAACATCATTTATGAATCACATCACATGTCAACAACCTATGTCTATACACTCGTGGTCAAACGTTATGTGACGCCAGGAATGCGTCTATTTGCGCACTAACATTACCACTCTGCAACAATTTAGTACAATTATACAATACACAGGTTTTTTTTTTAATTTTTGTTAAACCAGCTTTTGACCTCAGTCTCACCTGATGGTAAGCGCTAGATGAAGTCTACGATAGAACTACCCTGCCCCGACAATGCCTATTCTCTCTCGTTTAAAAAGCTGACGGGTTACAGGTAGTACGCAAAACGTATGATCTCTTAGAGAGCTCCAGAATTTGGTCGTGTACAGATTAAAACCCGACTACCAGTCAACGCAGGCGTGGGCTTGCGATCAACGAGCAATGGACCACTGTCCGGCCGTCCGGTAATGTTTCACACGCGCTTCAAAGATTTGTTAGCGAAACCGTAAGGGCCAAATAGAACCGAAGTCTACTGGGGCCATAGTCCACTTTAAATGGAACATAGGTGTGGTTCGCACGCTCTTCTGCTGTAAAGCGAGATAGGTCAATACAGGATTTCCCACCCGAAGAAAGAGGAACTCATACAAAATCCTCCAAGAATAAATAACGTAACTTTCTGTAAAAAAGTTATATCATTAAAAAATGCGTCTATTTACGCAGTCAGCGTGACTCGAGCGTGGCCCGCTTGGCCTCGTATAAAATCCGTTTTAACCTGTACAGTTTAGTTTACTGTGTATGTAACTTTCTGTTATGTCATTGGAAGTGTTCGTTTGTTTGGGCAGTTACATTACTTGCTAGGGCTTGGACTGACCGCAACGCCTCATTATAAGCCTGTGTTTGCTCTTTTTGGTTTATTTAATCCTCAAAGGAATTCAAGAGTTAAGCAGTTTGTTCAAACGATACAATTATTTAGTCCTAGTTGTATAAATGAGACATGTCTCAAAAAGCCAAGATATTTTTAGATTGAATTTACCCCACTTATAAGGTTTTGCCAAAAAGAGCCATTACTTTTCACATAAAGACGGTTTGTATGTACACATGACCTGTTCGCTTTTTTTTACGTCTGCAGTCACCTAGAGACCTTGGCTTTGTTTACTTGTTATGTGCTTATTACAGATTTAGCTACAGGCGCGTTTGTAAAAGCAAATAGATCTAGATTTCCTTGTTTTAAGTGCTACAAATTTTAGTGCCTTTAGTCATCGTTATTGTATTTTTAAAGAATTCAACCACGAACAATCATTTGTTTTTCCAGATCTCGGTTCGTAAAAACAATTTTTGCTGTAAGCTTTTAGCAAAACTGCAAAACACATCTCACCTACACAAACATCGTCTAACATTACATTCAAAAGAATGTTGCCAAACGGCTGTATTCCACTTCAGCATTACACTACTTCCTAAATGTGAATGAGGTTGCACCGGCACGGGCTCAGGCCTCTGCTTACATTTTTACTCGGGCTACATAAAAAAAAAAACTTGGCACTACCGTTAGCAACGCCACTAGAAAAGTTAATTTTGTAGCCTGAGCTTTTTTTCGTGTAATTTAGCTGCAAGCTTCCCAGAACGTAGGAGAGAAACTGGCTGTCATTTCACTTGCCGTTAGACAGAATCACTAATATTGCAAGTGGTGGTAAGTGTGGCTTAACAAGCATAAAATTTGAAATGAATATGTAGAAAAATCAACCAAAAAATGTGAACCTGAATGGTAATATTTAAAATGGATCTACTTTATATGATCTTCAAAATGGTCATAAAATATGTTCTGACATTGGTAACCAAACACCTGAGTTTGAGAATTGAGATCTCACGACAGCAAACGATTCCCCTAAACTTCCTCCAAACTGAGGACCATCCTATACACACACTCCTTCATTCAAAAGCATCATGCGAGTACATCACGTACTTAATAATACGGCGCACAGGGCAAGTTAATTATTCGTAGACACATAGTTGAGCCGTCACGACGCGGTTAACGAATGTTAATGAGGAGTCGTGGCATCACGAGCGGGCGTGACGGATCGACCAGTCTCCTGGAACTAGGGAAATAGAGAAAAAAGACCCGCTGGAAAATATAAACTAGTATCTGAGAAACACAATATTAACAAGGACAATTAAAATCTGTACTTTAAATTGGAGACCGCGATCAAGCGGCATTTTATCAGCAAGTTAGTGCCAGCGGCTTTACGCGTGGTAAAATTGGTTTCTTCATACAAACTGTGGACGGTTTCATCTAGGGGATGAAACCGTCCACAGTTTATATGTATAGGTTCCCCTTATTCTTTGTATACGTTATAAATGGAACCTCTGTGCAAAATTTTAGCGTTCTAAGGGTTTCGGCTGGATGATGATGAGTCAGTGAGTACGGAGTTTTCCTTTTTTATATGCTTGCTTAGATAACGATTTATTTATAAAACAAAATATTAACAAACGTTTCACATTGACACTCGTTACGCATCGTCTCAGTCGTACGAAACAGGCAGTAGAAATCATCAAAGAAATCGATACTGATTTGTTTAAGACAAATTGTGCCTTGATTCAAGATCAAATATTTGTTCATTCTTAAGAAGACGAAACGAACCCAGACGTCTTTGTTTTGGTCGAAAACCGGCTGGAGGCAAAACAATGAATGTATAAGCAAAACTGGCAACTCGCGAGCGGCTAAGCACGCACGAATAGGATTAAATCACCAAATCTTTCCTCGAAAATCTTTGGCTGCAAATATTTGTGTTCTAATTTGGACAAATATGGCCGGAAACTCGGTATAATAAGACATAAGAAAACTCGTGATGCGGTACAGCGAGTTCTAGTTAGTGTGCTTAGCAGATGTATGGAGAAATGCAAGCTATAATTAATTTTGAATGTAATTGGGGCGTAGAAGGCCAGCAGAATGCTGATGTAGACCGTGTGTCGTGGAGTCACGAGCATCGCAGTATGTGAGCGATGTGGAGCGCTGGACTTGATCTTATAAATATGAAGTAGAGAGAAGGCACCATTTCGGGTTACATTGTAAAATATTAATTGATTTCCAAATACTTCTACATTTGTCATCTGTCATCTTCTACGTTTATGTTAAGGTTAATGTTGTGTATCTGTTTATTTCTCTGATTTTTTTATTCTATTTGTAGTTATTTTGTTTTATTTATAAGCATCCATTTCAAGTTTTGTTGCGTTGCCAACGTTGGTGTAATCTCCACCATCAATGTTATCATCTTCAACTTTATAATCCACTGAAGCCGGCGAACCTTTACAACCTAATTCCCCGACTACAGCCGCATCATCTTCTGCATTAACCTTTTAACTCACTTAGACACATCAATTACTTGTAATTAACGTATGAGTCATGTGCAGTCGTTTTCTGTCATACTCGCACACGCCTAACGAGGTTGTCTAAATAACTAACAATAGTATTGCGTCTATTATGAAACAATATGTGACCTACTGAATACTAGGTGTTTCGGTACTAATTGTTTGCAGAATTGTGAAATTAATTGTGTACAAATATTTAGGTCAGTGTGTCTACCTAAAATAAAACAACCGAAGAAGTCGATTTTAAATCAAATAATAAACCTGATTTACCTTAAAAAAACGTACGTTTTCGTGAAATTGTGGTAGAATTAATAAAATTTTACAGACCAATATACAGGTAATCAGTAAATCTCCGCGGATGGGATGCGTTTCATTATCTAACGACGATTGATAAAAAACGCAACACATAAAATTGCAAGAAGTTTTAGCATTAGGTATCTTTGGGGTCAACGGCCGCTTTTAGTATAATTAGGTACTTAAAATAATTGTCTTCCGTTTATTATTTATTACTGTTACTTAAAATTTACCTTTTTTAATTATTCTTAAAAAAATACATTTAAAAATAGTAAAACCTACTGATATCGGGAACATGTAACAGAAACGACTGAGGGCATATCCCATATGTCGTCAGATTCTTTTTCACTAAACGTCAAAGAAGATTAGGACTGCACGGAAGCCTCCCCATGACAATGTTAAAAGGAGAGTCGTGCGAGCGAGAAAGAGGAATTTTGCTAAAAACCCTATATTGGTCCCTCTCTTTAAGAATGTAGATTGTAAAATGGATCGCGATCATGGCTTCAATACTTTGGTCAATCCTTAATTCCTAACTAATAGCGCGGACACACGCAGGTGATAAATTATCACTATTTTATCTGCAAGTTCACTACAAGTAGCAATTTTCTAACCAAACAGTACTTAGCACGTAGCCTAACACAGATGAGTAATCTCCCTGCACTACTGAACAGTATCGTCGTGAGTAAACTGTATTTATTTACTCTGTGGCGGTGCATTGATCACACATTTACACATACAGTTGGTATAAGAATTAATCCACTTTCCAGTTCAAATAAGAGTTTATCAGTTCGGTTGACTCACTGAGTCCCAGGTATGTGAGTCAACAGTTCATTGGTTCTTTACTTTAACTTGCTGCGCGCACTTGAACCATTTTAGACATTTAGTGAAATAACTTAGATAGCACTGTATAGGACCAAAAACGTTACCCAACTTTTTGCACGAACTTGAATCTATGGGTACTATCAAACATAGAAAAGTCACGACTAGTATTTTTAAAACTTGAAGTCTAAATATAGAGACATTAAAGACAAGAGTTTATGGATATACTACTTTGAGTTACAACAATTTTGAGCCGAGTATTAAGCTAGGCTGAAATAAATTAGTCTCATACAGCAGAAAGAAAATCAAATAAATGTTCATAGTTAAACCCGTTGTATGGTCAGAACGCGGATCTTTGCAGGACACAATAACTTTTTAATTGTATATCTAATTACGGTATACGAAAGGTTAAACAAATAAGATCTAAATGAATTAGTCGCCTCGCCATAGCTACAGAGAAGATGCATGTATCGCAGCAGTTCTGCGTAATTGGCTGACTAAGTATGATCTGATGTTTTGAAAGGTGTTATGAAATATATTGTAAGAGTTATATGCCTCCTGGAGTATGATCTAAAAAGATATTGACGTAAGACTCTAAAGAATTGAAATGTAACAAACAACAGTACTATGATGGTATTGTGTACCATTACTTTGGATATCATCGTCATAATATGTCCTTTGTCTAACGAGAAGATGTCCTGACAAGCAACTGAATAGTGAAACAAGACACAGCTGACTGACCCGACATAACAACTTACAACATATGAATAGTATGTTTGTCTATACTCGTGCTTTTGAATATCTCAAAACAATTTTACTTCTCATAGACCATTACTCGACACGTATTGTATCAATACAGTACGTAACAAACAGTGTGCCAATGTATTACAATCGACATTGAGAAGGCCGCATAGACTTAATGTGGCCAAACAAAAAATACTAAACAAGTTTTTAGATACTGTTCTTTGGAAGTGCAAAATGAAAAACTTATTGTACACTAAGTATTTTTTGAAATCTATTAGTGGTTGTGTACGAATTTTTTTCTGCTTATGAATTGGCATAATGAGACATTGGCTTGTCAAAATGAGTTGTGTACTTTTTTTGTTTTTCAAACTCAAATATATCTTATTTTATTTAGGTATGTATAAAACGTCACAAGCAGCTAGTGTACGGTTCCAAATGGTTCTTTACTACAGAGAAAAATCGGAAAAGTGCTCCGATGTATTTAACCTCGAGGACTAAGAAATATTTTTACCCAATTTCAAAAACCCTCCAGACGTTTTCCTAAATTACAAAAATATAAATAACTCTACAACACAAGCAATAGTCCGGGACGAACAGAATCGCGTGCAACCCGCCTTGTACCGCATGCATTGCCAACAACATCTGTCGGTACGGCAGGACAAGCGTTGTGAAACAGGATATGTACAACGAACCTTAATTGTTTTACAAAACGCCGCCGTGGCCGTGGTAGGTAAGTACTCTTGCTCAATTGAGTTCAGGCAAGTTTTTTTGCTGAATTTATCAACTTTAATTGAAGGAAATTAATTTGAATACTGCTTAATAAAAGTTTATTAATGTAATGAAGACACCTTCTTTTTTGGGTCATTGCTATTAAATGAGACGAATTAAATATTTCAATAATTCGTAGGTACAGTTATTAGAGTGCAATTGCATTCCATTCGACAGTTCTTATTTTTGGTTTCAAAAACCTAGTTAATAGCTACGGCGTTTAGAAACGACTAGATCAACTATATGGTAAGGGTACCTACAGTTCAAGTACGCATGTTTGTCCACAGCTATGCATTCGATCTCAATACAAACGCCTTACACATAAACTTTTTATAGGATGACGCAATCTTTGCCCGAGTAGATGCTGCCTTGCATACACATGATATAATCGCATTTCCACTTACTGTTTCAACACAACCTCTGAGGAAAGTACCAGACATCATGTCATTTGTCATGCTCCCATACTTTTGACTACAGTGACATTTGTCAGTATGACGGTTTTGTAATTGTGTTTTTAACCGTCTATAAAAAGGAGGAGGTTCCCAATTCCGTTGTATTTTGGTTACTTTGTTACGAAATATTGAGATGTAGAAACTTCAGCAGTTGTACCGTATTTAATTATTCGAAGTCATTTTAATCTAAGAATGAATTAGTTATTTTTTGCGCCGCTTAAACAGCATCATTGCCACTTCAATATAGGTTAATTCCTTAATTATATAGTCAAAATGCTCTTGGATTACCTAAAAGATAATTCTTGTATTTAAATAAGAATCTTGAATGCTCACCAGTTGACTGACCGGATTGGAAATGTCAATGACAGGTTTTATATTCATTTCTTTTACAGACTTGCTATTTATTTGGGAGGTTTGAAGTTTTTTGGGAGAAATCGTTAACGTAATTGGTCTTATCAAGGATTTAATTGGCATTTTAGGTGCTTTGCTTCTTTTTTTCTATTGATAGGTTCGAGTTTTACCTTCATCTCATATAGTAACCGAGCATGCAGTCGATGCTGGAGCACGCTTACCTAGAGATAACTTACTCTCTTGATCTCATCCCTTAGGTTTGCAGCAGGTTACAATTATGACAGTTAATATTAATATTTTCTTTTGGCAGTTTCTTTTTGTCTAGTCACTTTTTCAATATTACTAATATCTCAGCAGTATTCCGTGTTTTAATAATTTTGCTCACTTATTGAAAAAAATATATAAAACAAACCACGAACAAGCACCTGCAATCTGCAAATTGATGAATATTTAAATAACATTCCTCAATGGCTAGTGATTGCAGTGCAAACTGTGCAAATTGCAAAAGATTTTAATTGCAAACAAATCTCGACAAGCATTTCGCAGAACTTAAACAAATTGCTGTTTCAAGATTCTTAAATTATATCAAACGCCCGCGCTGTTAAGATCTTGAAATGTTTGTACAGCGCAAGTAGTAATACAAATAAATTAGAAACAGTTTAATGAGAAAGTGTTTGAAAGGAAATATTATTTTATCAATGACAGACTAATTTACTTTTCCTTAGGTAAAATCTACTAATACTTAACTACCACTATCTACATCTACATAATACATACAATAAAAAAGTACAGTTTTTTTTCTGTTTGTAGGAGTTAATCTCTGGAAGTACTCGTCCGATTGTTAAAATTTTTTTTTCAATAGAAATGTACTTTATTCCTGAGTGACACAGGCTATTATATGTATGCGGACGAAGCTTCAAGCTACAAGTAAACATTAAAATTAGTCTCTTGATTAAAAGTAAAGGTAAGGTGTAATCCCTAAATAGTTGACATTATTTTAAGGTACACCGTGACATGACAACAAAAGACGGCTGCTGGCTAATAATTAACATATCAGGCCGTAATTGCCATCAAAGTCAAATGAATCAATATTCTAGTGACTGTAATGTCAAAATTATATATATCATACTCTGTCTATAACTATCTACCTATATGTACGTACTGTGCCAATGTATAACACAATATAAAGTTAATATTTAAAATAGAATTTTGTTGAACTATCGTGATTATAATTTAATTATACAATTAGAACTACGTGAGATTGTACAAATCGCTCGTAGAACCTAGATATGACTAACACAAATAAAACCTCAGACAGAGTTGAAAACAAAATGTTCCCCGAAATGGCGCGCAACGCTGTCAAAGTGTCCAACAACATTTATGTGTTGTAAAACTTGTAAAATGTTGGGGGACAAGTTGCGGGACACTAGGCTAAGTTGCAGCGTACGTAGACTTAGTGTTGCGCGTCATGTTGGCTTCGGAGATCATTTGTACACGTATCTGAGGACGACCCTGTGCTCAGTCGTGAACGAAGCCGAGCTGTGAATGAATGAAGTACAAATAAAAACAAAATTATTTGTTTTATTTGTCTAGTACAGATCTTAAAATGTATTGTACATAGTTCTTCATATCCGCTTATTCGTCAATCGACTAAAGACGTAAGGTTCGTCGAGCTAGTATGCGTATTTTCTTAGATTTCGTCGTTTTAGTGAACGAGCGGAGAGTCCGTAAAGATTCCGCGCGGAATCCGTGACGGATATTGCTTTTAAACGCGCGGGCACTTGACGGATCACCGGATATTCCGCTACATATTCAGTATGCAATTTTTATATTTGGCATTGATTCTAAATTATTATACAATTTTCAAATTCTTAACAACAATCAATTATGATTGTTTATTTTTTTTACTTTTTAGAAGCAATTCTAAATGTTCTTTTTTGTTTTATTTGCAGGTAAGCGAGACGTCATTTTAATAATGTTACCGGCATCGAGTCAGGGTAAGGTAATTTTAGTTCTAAATTTAAATAACCTAACGCAGGCACAGTATAAATATGTACTGCAGGTTATATTTAGTAAGTTAAAATTACAATTTTAATGAAATATGCTAATTTATTATGAGAAACTTCTTGATCCGTGAAAACAGAATAAAAGGCATTAAGTAAAGAATATAAATTAATGAAAGAAAATATGTTTATTTGTCACACAGACATGCGTCAAATTAATAGGGTTTAAAGATACTTAAATAGATTTTATAACAAGTCCAATTAATTAAAACAATCACGATGTTTTTTCAAATAATTATGTATAACAGTTTGTTGAAATAAGAATAATCAGAATATCATTTGATGTATGTGTGCTAATTCTCCAAAAGAGAACATTATAGTGTCACAATACTTCGCTATTTGCAGCTATAAGACAAAACACTTGACAAATGCATGCGAATAACAAAATAATATCAAGGCGAACTATCAGACCGGCTTGGTATGCATGAATGGACCGAGCCTACACAACCATACTACTAAACTCATGGCACAGCAAAACCAACCCTATAATACACCAATTAAAGTGCAATTTCCAATTAATACATCAATAAATCTAAGTTACGGTATACTCCGTGGTAAATCAAACTTTATTTTTAATAGCTTTAGGTTGTAGGTCGTTTAATTACAGTTCAGAATCTATATTCTAAGCTATTTCGTGGTCATTGTACCTTTATAAGGCTCGGTTCTGCAGGCTTGCGGCCTTATTCGTTGCCCATGCACGCGATACGTTGTCTTCGATGAAATCATGTCATTGGCACACTTGCTCGGAGCAAGGCTTTTGTTTTATTTTGCAAGATTTCTGAATGTAGGTTTACTGTGGGTGGATTATCTTGAAATTATGCTGAACTGATTTGGAGTTATTATATCGCCTCTTTGCTTCATTAAGTCCAATAATACATATTATTAGGGATCATATGACGTTGTCGAGGCAAAGAGGCGATATGTAAACGAGACAGGTGCGTTGTCCGTAATTTTGCAGTCGTCCCAAATAAATTTTATATGTAGTGAGTAAGGCAGGGTTTCTGAACCGAAAATAATCGCAAAATGAATGTGACTAATTAATTAACAAACGTAACGTCCATCTATGTTTGAACAGACGAACTAACAACTTGCATCACTTGACCTGTGTTTAATTTATGACGCATCGATTTATAATATTTCTTTTCAAAAACAGAGGATAAGTGACAACTAAAATTTTTTTTTGTTAGTTCTGTCCCACTCCTGGGCAAAGGCCTCCCTCCACTCCTTCTTTCGCGCGCCCGGGCTTCCTCGGTTCTGGCGGAATCTGTCTAGTTCGTCACGCCATCTCCTTCGTGGTCTGCCGAGACCCCGTCTCACTGTTACAATTAACGTCATGGATCTTGAGCGCTGGCTTCACGTTGCGCAGAAGTCAAATATTCGGTCTCTTTAGTGGTGCGAAGTGCGATGCGGGGGCGGGGAGTGTCAGTGATTGGCTCGCCGCGCTCGCTCGATCGTGTCATAGACGTCACTCCTGATTCGTTCCCTTTGTTGCTACATGTATCTAACAACGAAGACGATTGGCTCGCCAATGTATGGAATGCGCAAAGCGATCCCCACTCTGACGCCGAGCGCTCAAGATCCGTTTCGGCAATGGTACACGTACCAGTCTTTTTTTTAAGAGGTCTCAGCAGTAATTAATCAGATAATGAACATTGTAGAACTAATTAGCAACAATAAAGAGTACATTAACCTCAGATAGTGTTTTTACTTCTGTCAGTACAGAACATAGATCGGTGTAGTTGACGCTTGACTAGATTAAGCCATTATTTATCGCTTCACTAGTCTATTAGTGAACTGGGTACTGGAACCTTGGCCAGGGTTCAACGATTACTTAATTACAGTTTTTATTTTAGGCCTCTTAGCTAGATTTGGGTAAATAAGAGCAGACTTGTTAACGATCTTAATAGCCATTCAAAAATTCCTTTGGGAGATAATTGGTTGTTCAGTTTAAATTATAATATTTATTTATTCATATGATTTTATATTAAAGATGTATGGTAATTATAGTTTATTTGTAAATCTTTTCTTAAATATTTACACTTGCCACTAATTTTTTTCAGTATCACCGAATGGTTAACTGGTTGTAAATGCCTGAAGCATTAAGTCCGCGTCATTCTATACTTTTGTGTTCATTATATTTAATAAATAATTATTTCATAAAAGGGAAATATCGTGTATTTCTTTCAGACAGATTTTGGCAATTTGCACCCGATTTTACCCTAGTTTAAAGATTTTTTTATTTCACCGTTAACTAATTAAAACATCAGCCATTTTTTATTCCGGTTCTTCTCCATAGGAACCGTGCGCTAGCTTCTCATGTTTTATAAGTGCTCATATAGGTCTGTGTGAAACAAACATATTTTGATTGAATTGAACAGTTGCAAAAATCCGTTCCTCAGTGCCGCCAAAAGTGTCATTGACATGCCTCGGCGCCGGGCACCGTGCACCCGGCGAGTGGGCGTGGGAGACGCGTTTGGTAACATGTATAATGCGGTACACTAATCCGAGATTACTGCCGCAGGTGATCAGAACACGTTTCATGTTCAGACGAATTTGTGATGTAATCGAGGTGAGGATTAGTTATTATGGTTTTAGGTTTAAGTAGATTATCGTTAAGCAACTGGTTTAGCTGAGAAGATAGGTGCAAAGCAGTTATTAACAATTAGGATTAGGTATATTAGTTAGGTTTGGGAGAAAAATATAAGCGCAGATTAGGTGCAATGTCGGTGCTAATTAGTATAACCTGCCTTTCCTGTTGGGAAACAGAGTACAGTGCATCTTTCCAGTTATGTGTATGTAACAGCAACTCCGTATGATAGGGTCACCTGATTCTATCAACTAGACTCAAATCATGACTCCAGATAGCTACTGGCAAATTGGACAGTATTCTTATCAATTTTTAACAGGGAAATCGACACCAAAATACCGCATAAAACATCAAACACAGAACATTACACCGCAGTAAGTCCGCCATTGTACAGTGTTTTTTTTTATTAGAGAATAAAGTTTTAATAAAACTATGCAGCCACAATTGCAACCGCAGCTAAATTAATACCTACTATTTGTGAGATCCTAGCCCCTTTCTTTGCCCTTTTGGTGACTTTAGCATAGCCCTTTTCTTTGCCCTGTGGGTGACTTTAAGGTGCTGGAGCGGCGACCGTGTACCTGAAGACGCAGTTGGAAAGCCTCCCACAAGGCGGACCAATTACTTGGTTTGGGTCGTGGGAATGCGATAGATGCGAGACACGTAGTACCAAGAGTGATAGATGAGGTGGCTTAAATGTCACAATAGACGATGATGATTTCTCAGTTTCCTATATTTTTTTTAGGTTGAAAAATCAATGACATCCCCCGCTTTAGGGCGGAACGAGAGATAGTATCAGACTTTAACTGAATAAAACCCCACTCCTGTTCCTTCGTTGCCTTTTGTATCTTCCTTTCAAAAGCAGATCTTTGGCCCCAGTAGGCTTGGACCCTGCTGGGCCCCTAAGGTTTGCGGACAACTCGTTGAGACGCGCATGGAACAATACGCGCCGTCGTCGACGTCTTGGGCCCGATCCGGACGGTTACCGGACAGTCGGACGGCGAGCTGTCAATTTCCTAATAAGTTGACGATCAAGCACAGAATGTTTTTTGTTTTTCAAGTAAAAGTCAACGATGACATAATATTGTAACTAAGCTAATATTTTCACCAAAATGGTTGATAGTTTACAGCTCCCTTCTCACATATCAGCTGAACAATATTAGATTAACGCAAAGCATGCTAATTAATGAATTAATCTAATCTTTGAAAACAACGTCACTGTTGACTGTCGGAGTTGTTGTTCATCTCTAATCTGAGTGAAGTAATAGCTGTAATCTTTATGCCAACAAAAACATGACTTGTAAAAAAAATCAACATATAATACCAAGTCGGTTAATTTATTCAGTCCGTAAAGCGTTTTGGGAATACGTTTATTACGCTTACAGCTAACAATTGGAATTTCCTGCCGGAGTCTATGTTTCTTGATAGCTGCTACCTAGGGGGTCTTTAAGTCAAGAATGAATAGGTTACTTCTTGGCAAGCGTGCTCCACTGCCGGCCACATCATCGCTTACCATTATGGAGATCATGGTCAAGCGCGAGTCTATCAATAATGAAAAAAAAATCAAGCGACCAGAAACCGTAGAAACACTTTTACCTACTAGATAAATTATATTTTTCTAACTAGATTTTGTTTAAATATTTTCCGCCACGGAACCTTGTCCTACTGTCCGACTGCTCGACGCGCATTTGTGACTAAACACCATGGTTATGACACAGTTTCTTCGTATCAATTTACGTGTTAACTTTCACAGTATATTATTAGTAACCAAAGTTTTCCGAGTGTATAGGTATAAGAATTAACCGGGGCCATTCAGTAGTTTTCCCACTACGCTTCAACAAACAGTTCAAACAAACGTATAAAATAGAATAAGAGAAGTAGTAAGAAAATTCCAGATGACTTTAGAAACATGTATTCACTTCAAATAGTTACCAATGAAAACGGCACAACATATATCCGCCGTTTACCTCAAACCCATTTATTTCACCTATCGCGAATGGAGCGAACATTTTACAGTAAAGTAAACAAACAAAGCAGTCTGAAAGAAATCTGAAGCGAACCGCGCTGACAGAATTATCACCTGCTCAAAAATAGCAAACTTTGTACGGCAACGAGGTATTTGAGAAAAATACAGCGAAAAGTAAATGCGCAGTTAATGAAAGTCAATGGAAATTTCCTGCACACGCAAAAGCTCAAAACCTTTAGAAAATTTTAGCAAATATTATCTAAAATTCAAAAGTCGATTTAGTTTATTGCTTGTGGTTGGTTGTCTCATTTCCGAAAGCCTTTTACAAAAATATGATTCACGAAAGGACATCATTACTGAGGCTGGGTACATTATATAAATCATTCAATCAAAATATTTAATAGCTAGAATATGGTAAGGTGTTACAATTTTGTTTGAGCTTATCCTACCATAACATTGCGTGCAAATGTTTTCACAATCAGCGACGTAAATTACTCTAACTTACAAATTACAGATTTATTTCTGTAAATCCGCAACAAAAAGTAAAAATACATAAATCAAAACCAATAATAAACTGCTTTTCTTTTTGTTTTCTTCAATTTTTTACAGTACCTACTTTGGGCCAATATCCATGTCAGATTTTTCGTCTATTGCCTATTCGGAAAGATTGTCAAAGATCTAGTAGTAGCATCCATTCATATAAAGATGAGACTCTACACTCGAAGTTGTAGATTACATTTACTGGCAACAAACGGTTAGGTAGGCCTAACTTCGAGAAAGAAGTAAACCATTTAATCTGACTTTATTGGGCAGCATTCGGGAAACTGCTCCCTCGATATATACCATTGTCTATGACCAATGAGTGATGAGATAGGGTTCTGAAACATGGTCGTTCACAATAGACCTCATTGGATAAATTTAAAGCCTAAAGTAACTCAAAGGAGGGCTAAGATTTGAATTTCCTTGCTTAATTTCAAAGTAAAAAAAATCCACAGAAGACCAATGATATCAAACTAAAGCCCACTACCAGGGCAAGATATATTTACTTGTAAAACAAATGGTCGATGAGGCCAAAAGTGGAGTAGCAACTGCGTACAGCAATATGTAACGTTGGAAGGCCTCCCACAAGGTCCCAATGACCTGGTGAGGGTCGTGGTAATCCGATGGATGCGAGTCGCACAGGACCGCTCGTTGGGTGATGCTTGGGGGAGGCCTAGATCCAACAGCTCCACTGTTAGACTTTCCGCTGAAAGAATGATGATCAATATCGATAAAATACCTTTATACTATGTCATTTTTAGAACATACTTACAAATAAAAGTCGATATTTCCCAGAATTTGACATACATGTAAATATTTTGCACGTATGAAAGCTTCTGAGGAAATTGTTTTTCCTCAAAGTGTCGCACTAATTCTTGACTCATTCAATACGTTCCATGAAATTCTTGTTATTTCAAATGATTATGAAGATTGATACTCCGAATCTTGGATAAATATTTCTTGATCTGTTGCCAGGACGGGCGTTGATATCTGATTTTTTTTTTCTTATTTGATTAGTTTTCCAATAAAACTGCAACTGCGTAGTTGCTACTGTTGCTGATGCGATTTTGGTCTAGTTCAGGAATGTAATATATACATATTGATATGCACCATTAATTTGTAATTAGTACAAATAATTAAAGGGCTTATTAGAAAGGTCTTGTTATTATTTAATTAAAGTCTCAACAAATAATATTCATAAACAGCAAAGTTATTAGCGTTTGTTGATATTCTAAAATGTCACTCAATTTATGAAAATATTGTACAGGCTATTGGTTATGTGTGAATAAATTACGATCGAAATGATCAAAAAAAACACTGCGCGTAGCATTTTCTGGTAACAATAGTTATGAATGATTGACGCTATTATAAATTTACCATTTCGTTTTTTGTTTTTTACTTTTGACGACAAAAATATGATCAGTAACGGCCATGGATAGAGCCTATTTTTGTTTGTACTAACTAATAAATCGGGGTTTATAATGTAAGTAAATGCTTTGGTAAGTAAGTATGTAAAGGCTTGGGAAACTTTGTGTAAACATGACTTGATACCTAGTCGTTTTAGAAGAAAACCACGAACCAGTTTCATACTAATATGACGATTCGCGTAGTTAAGCAATTGGCTGCTGCGCTGTGTGACACGAATTCGATACTGATTATACTGATAGTTGTTCCAGCTCTGGGTGTCCTGTGTATGCAAGTTTACGTTTGTGAACGCACCCACCATAAAAGTGATTCTTAGTGTGGTGCAACGTTTTTTTTTTTTAATAGGTTATATTCTTTGTAGTACACCACATAAACAAAATTATATTTAAATAATTATTATAATAGCGAAAGTATTTTTGTATATGTATGTTTGTTACTCCTTCTGAAAACACTGAAAAGATTCAGATAAAATTCACACGACTAATCTATCTACTGGAATATCACATAAGGATACTTTTTATCCCGGGAGTCTGATTCTTCAGGTTATTTCTCTGCTTTCACACGCGTCTAATAACATAATAAACAAACATGTCATGAGCTCGTGAATGTGATCAATATTATCACATGTAGGAATTTATGACGACTTCACTGGTAGCAATGAGATCATCGTGAGATTGGAGACGACTGAGAACGAATAGTTAAGGTACATTCAAAGCAGGGTACGGACATCCCACCTACACACACAAAACATGTTGGGAACACATTTTATTGTGCGTACTGCTAAGGGGTGGAATTCCTAGCCGGAATCTGTGTTTTCTGATGGCTACATCCCGGGAATCTTTAAGTCAAGAGTGAATAGGCTACTTCTAGGTAAGCGCGCTCCATCATCGACCGCATCGTCGTACTCGTTTTCTATCAGGGGCCCAAGTCTGCTATTTTTATAAATTCGTCATTCCAACACGATCCCATTGTCATTTTATTAAAAGTTCCTAATCTGCTAATTCATAATGATCGATCATTGATCATTCAATAGTCTCGTAATAGAGTTGTGATAAAATGACATTATCGAGTTTATTAAAACTGCGCAATGACGTTCTAATGGTAGGTCACTGATCAAAGGAACTGTCAAAATTTTTGCAGATTACCGCATAAGTAAGACATTCATTTGTAAATATGTACGAGATTACCATTCTATCCCACTTCTTTCAATGGAGTATCGGTGGCCATTATATTAGAAAATCAACAATTATAAAAATGAATGACAAACCATTCTGACACTATATTGTAATATCAGACTTGGGGCCCAGATGAGATAGCGGTCAAGCACGAATAAAAAAAAAGCAGTAATACAAAGAACACAAACAAATTCCCCGAGCAAGCAAAAAATAGCTAAAAGTGTTGTTTGTGAAGACTAGTAAACTGTTCCTAGTACAGTCAACAGGACGTCCACGATACGAAAACCGCCCTTACAGCTACGACATAATGACGTCGTTGCCATGCAAGTGCGGTGGTCTGTACTGTCAACACGAGGTGTTTGTTTGTGTGAGCTCCCTCTGTTCTCTTTGTGCCAAACGTTCTCCGTAAACTTCAATTGATTTTCTTTTAAAAACATTATTATTGTTCGCCTTCGGTGCGTAGTTCGCGGAGATGAAAGGTGTGATTTTAAGAACCTGAACTGGAATCTTGTCAAAAAGACTATTGAGAGAACGACAATTGCATGAGATAATTACCTTTATTCTATTATTTTAATAGGTAGCTAACCTGTATATTGATTGCTAGACAAAGGCCTCCCACCATTCTTTCCGACAGACAATCACGGTTCCACGCTTGCTCTTTCCAATTCTTAAGGAAGACATCCAGGGCGTCCCACCATCTACTTCGTGATGTGCCACGGCCCCGCGTCGCTATGTCCAAGCACTAATCCTGTATTCTACGGGGCTAAGGAAGGCCGACAAGTCCTGCCCAATCCCATTTACTTAAGTTGGGCAGCTTAAAAACCTTTAGGAGAATTTTATTAATTCAAGTCACGAACCATTAGTAACTAAAACCCTTAAATATAAAAGCCTCGATTCGAAGTTCTTTTTAAAACTTTTCTAAACAAAAATATATAATAGAAATTCTGAATAGGGCAATTAAGAGTTATATTTCTACAATTAGCACAAAAATCGTAAACTATGTACCAATTAGGGATTAGATTCCCTCTCTCCTCTTAGCAATTAGGGAATCTAATCCCTAATTGGTATCAAATTAGGTTATCGTATCAAAATTGCGATCCCGCATGCTTGCGGGATTGAAGTCAGCAATCACGCTGATCCCTCGGGATTTGCGGGATTGGGATTTTTATTTTTTGTTTTAAGTAGTAATAAACATGAAAACCGGTCAAGTGCAAGTCGGACTTCTACTACACCTAAAGTTTCTTATAAAACCTATCTATGTAAAAAATTCGATTCCCGAACCGATGCCTAAACTGACATTGATTACGTTCCGTTCCAGTTGCAATACAGGGACTCAAAGAACACAAAATAGAAATTCATCACTTTTTAAAGAGGATGAGTCGGGTCTAAAAATAAATTATCAAAACTGTGGCCGATCGTCGGAGTCCAATTTTCTTATAAAAAACTTTAATCGGATAAGTAATCCCGCATTTCCGATCCCGCTTTTGCAGGATCCCGCGCTTGCAGGATTGGATTCCCTAGTACCAATGTAACCTTTTTCCAAAGCAGTAAATATCGTTATATAAGATTTTCATGGCAAAAGTATGATTGATGAAAAAGGCCTTGTAGCGAGTCAAACAAATTTGTTTGTCAGAAGCACACACATTACACACGATTAGCTCACCCAGGCCTCTCCGGGGGGTGGGCTCGCGACCTGTGGGGACCGCTCTGAGGACAGGGACGATCAACACTTGGGAGCCATTGAGGAGACAGAGGAGCTAGTGTTGATCAACAACAAAACGCTTTTGAAAGACTTTAGGGACTTTATACGGGTTGATAAAGAATTTGTTCAAATTCAATGAAATTCTTTTGTTTAAAAAACAGTTTTTAGACGTGTTTTGCTTTATGTTAAGTATTTATTGGTACTATTGTAGCAAAGGATTATCAACATAAGTCAACAGCTGATTACCATAATTATTCATTTCTGATTTCTCGACTTTATTATAATCCTTTAATATTTTATTAAATACATCTAATGCTTGCATGTGGTATAAAAATGGACAGATAGTAAATGTAGGTATATTATGCTAATTTTTTTAATAAATTCCGAGAACGATAAGAGTTTCGGCGTGATAGTCTAATCAAATTTAAATCAGTAAATAAATAACTTGGCGAGGTAGTAAACATTCATTATTATTCAACAATCAGTACAAATTGCGCGATATCTAGCTAATATTTCCATCGTGCGTAGCCAATCATTGTACATACTTTAATACCTACGTGTTAATTATCTGAAACTGTCTAGGACATAATCTTTAAGCGAAATATCAGAAAGATAATCACGATAATACTTAATCAATGTTTGATTGGTGACACTGCGAAAATAAATCCCAAATAGGGGATTTACACGGCTGAGCTGCAATCGGCCATTCATATATCTACCTCAGTCACTTGTGGTCGACTCTCCACTTTTAAGACTATCAATTCTCATCACCAGCCACAGTTGCCCTGTGCGTTCGAAAGTCGCGAATCCTCCTTCGAACAATCCGCAACGCAGACTACTTAACTTCAATTTCTCAATTCATAAATAATAGGAGGACTGCGTTAAATTCACTAATACCGAACATTATCATTATTCTCACGTACTAAAATACAAAATTCAATCAACTATTCTTGTTATCCGCAGTGTTAGAACACGATTTGATTAACAAATTCCTCAGATAACCGAACTAAGACGATAACCAACTGATTGGTTTTTGCTATACCTACCTAAGTAGGAATTCCCGGATCGGCAAACAATCGGTAAAGATGAGCGATTCTAACAAATTATGTATTAGTTAAACTATGACGTAGGTCCTATAAGTACCTCAGAAGATTTACGAACATATGTGTAAATAAGAAACACGTCTATTTTGTTGTATATAGGTACAAACTACGTATCTTTACTTTAGTATAGACTCGGTGTCCTTAGAATTTTCTTTTATGACACAAATTCTATCTACGAAATTTAGACTTTTAGGTACACAAAGAGACTAACGCTTCCAGTGGGTTCTTGAAAGAGATTCGTTACGTTTTTTACAAAAAAGAAAAACAGTTGACCCAATAACAAGTCTGTATTTCTAAAGGAAAACATTCTAGTTTTCCTGAGTCATTAGTATAGATCCCTTGAAGTACAAGGTGAATGCTGATGGAGAAGGTCTCTTTATAGGTATTTTGTCCCTACTTGGTATTCTTGTCTCTTAAACTAAGGCTCGTAATAGGTGCCCAAAGAGACATAATCAATTTTACAAACTAAAGAGTTTTCAGTTCTTTGACTTTTTACATCTCAATAATATTTACTTATGTGGCAATGGGCAGGGCACATTGCTCGCAGAACAGATAACCGTTGGGGCCGAAAGGTTCTGGAGTGGCGACCGCGTACCGGAAAACGCAGCGTTGGAAGGCCTCCATGCATGATCGTTTGTTGGGGCGAAGCTTGGGGGAGGCCTATGTCCAACAGTGGACGTCTATCGGCCGATGTGATGATGATGATGATGTGAATACTAAAATCCTTGATATTGACGATGTGATATTTATTTTCAAAATTTGCTTTGGGTATGTTTTTTAAGAGTTGAGTGGGTTGTTGTGGGTTGGTCTCTGAATTGATCCTGTCTCGGCCATTGCATTTAATCAAAATTCGCAGCATTCGTACCTTTTTTTAAATTGATATTAACTTGTGATTGCTTGCGATCCCACCTGATGGTAAGCAGTGATGTAATCGCTAATGGACGCGTGACCACAGTCTGCGTGCCAAAAACTGCCATCAATAATCCGTGATCTGCCAATTCGTCGCGAGCACACTACACTTTCTACCACGCCGCTATAAAAACACGGTGCATAGTAATTGTCGTCTCTTGCGCAAGTCTTGCATAACTTGTTTCCTCCTATTGTGCGGTAGTTATATAACAACTATAATAACTTCTTAATTTAATATGAGAATTATGTTGATGGTCGGTTAATGAGCGAGCTTCCAGATGAAGGAATTTGGAGCGTGGCGAATGTTTGTTTTACTGACCATTAGTCGTTTTACGGTAGAAGGCACATGTGCGGTCAACCGCAGACTACTGAGCCCTCCTTCTGAATTATCACTGTAGCTAGAATTATTTGGGTCTGACATAGCTTCGTGGCGACAAATAGGACGGTTTCAGAAAGTGAGATTACTGCCCAGTGATATTGACAGTCTGTAAACTTATGAATCAATCACAGAGACAAAAAACTACAAATCACACTAATATTATAAAGACGTACTTTTGGACGTATACCTTAATGTGTATGTATATTAGTATAATTGTTAATCCTTACGACTCAACTGATTAAGATAAAAATTTAACATAAGGGTAGACCATCTCCTTTTTTATTGGCAAGTGAGAAATCATGTAATGACTTCTCCCGTTCTAGGGTGTAGCGATAGTGCGTGTCAGACTTTACTGATATAATCCACATATGTACCTTTAGTTGTCTTTGTGTTCTAGCACCACGGGTTTCCTTTACAGAAATACCCCATGGCCCTATCATTAGACCATATCCTGAAATAGCACTTAGAGTACATGTTATCACGGGAATAAGTTCTCTTGAGATATTTTTTTTTAATTTTATGCTTGCGACGACGCATTCAAAAGCTAGTATATACTACACAACAGTACAGTTGGATATATATCTTACCCAACAATGAACTTCATGCAACACACACAAGAGGGACAATTATCATGATCGCCATTACATATTTCATCATTAATTTGGACTTGGACTTTGCATTTTTGAAGTACTTTAATTGCAGTTTAAGAGCTCCTTAAATACGGCGATAAATATCTCGAGTCATTTTCTTTATTGGCTGATAATTGCCAATCTAATAATTATCGTCAAGCAATTATTTTAATCATATTTAATACTCATCGCTAGGCTGATAAAGTACAATGTCTAATATTGTCGTCATCCAAAAAAACCTACGTCAGTTATTTTGTTTATCAGATAATTTTATATCTTCTGAAACAATTTAAAAGTTTGCATTGTATTTTTTTATAATTTAAACTAGTGCGATCCCACCTGATGGTAAGCAGTGATACAATCGTTGATGGTGAGGTGCACTAGTTTATGAGGAGCCTATTCACTCTAGCCTTGAAGATACCCAAATTATGATCGGACAGGAAGACCGCAGTCCTTAGATGTACGCGGTATAAACAGTAGTACAAAAAAGGTTAGTTACAAATATATAGCTGCCTCCAAAGATACAGGATCTTCCTAGTGCAAGAGTCAAGGTTCAAATGTTTGAGTTGACCATTGTCTTACAGTTTTTGTTACTTAACTTTTGTGTAAAACTTGTATTTGTGATAATAAATATTATTATATATCCTTTTGACCTAACAATCGATCACAGTCTACGCATCAGATACCTATATCCACAAACATTAGTACCGAAATTCGTTCAAAAATACTCATATTTCATTTTAAACAATAATAACGTGCCAAAACGAGGTTTCTTCAGGTCAATACCAGCACAAAGTCAATACTAATGTCCCATTGTGTAGTGGGAACGTCCTCAAAACTGAGCGACACACTAACCCGACTATATCCACACTTCTTTATACATCTCTGTTTATGTATTACATATTCTTACGGCCGAGATAACGAAGGTAGCAATGTAGTGTACACAATGGATACTATCTAGGTGAGTATCGTTCTTGGTAGTAACCGCTACCATTGTCGTGTCGAAATATGATATACGGTACTTATATGTCCCATCACTATTGTTCCGATGACTTTTGAGGTGCTAGGGTTGTCCGGAAGATCTTAACCCAGATAGACTTACTTGCAAGAAAGAAATATGTCATTGACTACTAGTCATATGCAGGGTTCTCCAAGTAAGTATTTGAAGTAATATTGGACGCACGGCAAGATTATGTACCTTATATTATTAAATATGTACAAGTTTCAATAAAATCTTATCAGGGGTTTTAGAGAAAAAGAAATGGCAGACAAACCGACACTCTTGCGCATTTAATATATTATGAATGGTTAGTATCTACATTTTTTACATAGTAAGGCTAGCTTTTGTCCGCGGCTTCGTCCCAAGAGAAGTGTGAAACCAGAAATTATCCATAAGTATGAAAGCGTAACTAACAGACAATAAAAGTTACTTTTTCAAAATATTAGGAAGTAGGTATGGATTATTAGCATCTATCTATATCTTCTTTTTAAAGGATACCATCCAGAAGACTTATTCGAAATGTAATAAAAACGACATTATTATGTTTACTTATTAACAGCGATTGCTTGCTATTATTTGACCGATCCCAAAGAGTTAATTACTTGTTACTTTGATGGACTGTAATAACAACAAAATATTAGTTAATTTATTCTTATTGCATCACAATTTTACCGGTTACTGTATAGCAACCGGTAGAATAGCTTCGAACTATGAACAGAACAGCTTTTTACATTTCATACTATAGCTGTCAATTATTTATTTAATAATAGGTGTACAATTGTACATAGCAATAAAATACACAAATTAATACTTCAATTAAACAATTAAGTCTGTCATTACTATTTTAGTAGCAGTCATAAAAATTATAATAATAGTCGTAATTTTTACTGTCTAATGTGACACTGAACATATTATTACATGTGTAATGAATACTTATAGTATTATTCTTATCACATCAAAGCGAAAAATCATTGCAAATCTTTTGTGTATGACTGTAATGATAAGTACTACTGACTTTTGATATCAATTGCATAATGTAAGATTTCATTTTAATGTTCGATTTATTGCAGATTCTACATACTTTGGCCAGTAATATTTTTCTTTGAAACAAATTAAATAAGTATCTATTTAAAAAAAGAAACAATGCCCCACACTAGAATTTAAATTGCCTACACATTAGATTACTCCTGTATCGTAAATGCGTTCACAAACTTGTAAACTCACATACAGATGACACCCAGACCTGGAACACCTGTAGCCTAGGCCATACAAATATTTGTTCCGTGCAGTAATCGAAATCGCGACACGCAGTGCAGCAGCCAATCGCTCAACCACTACGCGAAATGTGCCGTCATATCAACTAATTTATTACTGGCTAGCTTATTCCCGCAGCTTCGCCCGCGTACATGAAATATAGCCTGTCACTCAGGAATAAAGCAGCTTTCAATAGGTAAAAAAATTTTTGCAATCGAATCAGTACTTCAAGAGATTACCTTTTACAAATAAAAATAAAACAAACTTTACCTCTATATATTATAATAATATAGTGTAGACTATCTAACAAAATGTTTTTTGAGGGTCGGCAATCATCAAATAACTTCTCCTGCTCTGGGTGGAGCGTTAGGGAAGATTAGATTTACGTAGCTTAAACCCTACCCATATTCTTTCAGTTACCTTTTGCATTTCAGGGCTGCGGTGACTCTTTCCAATAATTCCTAGCTAATTAATTACCTTTAAGCGACAACCCTGCCGGCACGTCATTCCTCCACAGTGACGTCACTTCCTCCACGATTAGCATCCGACAGAGCGCTCTCTTACAACTGTCACTATTGTCGCCATGCGCTAATAACATCTAAGTGAGCACAAACACACAAACAGTTATGTATTGACACACATAATGTAACTGAGATAAAGAATTTATGGGAAATTATTGTGCATTCTTTTACAGTTTTTCCGCATATTTGTGTGCAACCGCGCCGATTGTATTGTGTTTGTGTCATTGAATCAATGTTTATTTTACTTTAAAACAATACAAAGCGGGAAACTTGTCTGCAATAACTTAATAGGGAGGTACATAATTTCACTTCACTCACGTATTGTTAAGGTTTTCTGAACCTACACTTATGTGACACCTTAATAAAGCTGGTTACGTCGTTATAAGTCCTGTGTGAGAGAGATTGGACCTTTAAACACCAAACTGGTACAAATCCTTACCCCGGACAGTGACATTTGGTAGAATCGGCAATCGAGGCAACTGCCACAACCTCATGTTGTCGATAGAATTTTTTTTTATATGTAGCGCTACTTGTGGCAATTATTGGAACTAAAACTTTATTATATAAAACGGTATATCGACGATACATCCGCTTGCATGTGGACTTCGCTTTTCTAAACTACTTTAACTATTCGATGTAATTTATTTTAAGCTAAATTGAAATCTGGCTGAATGTGAGTGATCCGCATTATATACAGCTACGTTTTCAATCCGCCGCGCCAAACTGTTATACGGCGTGTTATACGAAATGGCTTCGACGTACGACAGGTACATGAGGTTATTTTTCTCCAGATAAACTTCTGTACCACTTTTATAAAAATCACAGTGTCAATATCAGAACATTAGCTTCTAATCAATAGTATCGACTAGATCTATCTTTTATTAAAAAAAAAAAATCTAAAATAGAAATGACAAGAGACCCTGTCTTGATATTACGGCACTTCCCTTTGGAAAATAAGTTTTTTTCGCGAAATGATCTTATCTGAGCCAAGAAAAGTATAGAGAGGTGGTGAGGGGTAAACGAATACTATTACTGGAGCCTAGACTTTAGGCTGAACAAGCCATGTTCGGTGCCAATAGAGCTGTCAACAGAAATATAACCGGTAGCACCCTTCACTCTTTTGATTGATTGATTACTCTGACCGCTGCTGACCGCGCCGATTGATCAACTTCCTACATCAGTCTCCTAAGTTCCTACCCGGAAAAAGCCTCTAAAACCTAACTGTTTACTATTGTTAAGAAAGGGACAAAAAACCTGCAGTCTGCATAGATTAGACAAGGACACTATTAGTGCTTACAGATTGCGTACAAATCGTGAAAGTCCGAGATTCCTCAATCGAGTTCGCTAGAGAAAGCTTGCGCCTACTTGTAGCTAGCCAGCCCTTGACTCAGTCCGATTATATAGTTTTATAATGTGGATAGTTATGTAGAGTAACAGCTAGTTCTACCAGAAGCAGCTTACATCTAGCCATTGCTATTTGGAACCAAAGTGATTGTTTTTTTTTAAATGATATAAACCAATGCTTGACTGCAATCCCACCTGATGGCAAACAGTGATGCAATCGTTGATGGTGAAGCTTCACTCTAACCCTGAAGACACCTTAATTGTAATTGGACGGAAAGACCGCAGCAGGCAAACTTTTCCAGTCCTTCGATGTACGCGGTATAAACGACGATTGTACAACTTAGGTAGGAACGTGACTCTTTGTTCTAGACGAGAAAGAAACGGTTTAGGCAGCCTCAGAGCCTCCTTATCTTTAAATTAAAGGCAACAAACAATTGTATTTCCTTATCAAGTTCCTCAAAATTTTCCTTTCAATTACTGTTATTAATACAACCTCGTGACTTCTCGAGACTTCCTCAAAATTTCTAAGTTTCTCAGCCTTCACGTAAGTCAACGCACGTGATATGGGCAGATAATTTGAAGAAAAACAACCTTCACTAACTCGAGCAAAGTCGCACTTCCGCATGCAAGTATTCCATTGCACGTCAGTTTCTGAAGCCATGCGCGCGCAGGGAACACGACGCGCAGTGAATGCTGAACAGGAGGAAGTCTTGGCTTCCTTATTACTTAGTCATTCTGCTGCAGATGCTAAGTAGACTAAGTAGGTTATAATGAGTTTAAATTAAAATGAATGTTGCAAGATGTATACTTGTATTTGGGACTATTTATAAACGGTTTTGTGCATTCAGGAGATTGAAAAAACTAAAATGATCGTTATATCAATGTTTTTTACGCCTTGGCTCTAGTCAAACTTATCAATTATTATAATATGTAAAATAACAATTTTATCGATTGGTTTATAAATAAAACATGACTACGAAGGTACTAATTAATTCCATCGCAAAAACTAAGCCATAAGCCACAGGTACTAAAACCGTGTCGTATCTTGATATTTCGGAAATTGTTCAAGGTTTCAAAACTTGTTATGTTCCAAATACCTGTTCCTACTGTTCGATAGCCTAATTTATGATACTGCGAGTACCTTTTGGCGGATTCAGCGGAATTACTGTTCTGGAAGAGCTGCCTGTTGGTAAACATTTGTTAAGTTGTCCCTGGAATTGTACCAATTGAAAAATCAGAACAGTAACATTAATTTCAATCTTATAATAAATACTAATTCCATATCTGTTAGTACATACTACTTCCAAAGTTCCAGTATTTACAACGCCAGACAAGTACATGTCTAGATTTTAAATTTGGAAAATTATTTTTACTTTTCTTGAAGTGTAGTTTTTCTTTTTTTTCTCGGCGTGCTAATTAACTCTCAGTGTTTATTTAAGACGCAGTAAGTTTAATTGATTTTCTTAATAAAATAACAGGTACTTATTAAAGTAACGTCACAAGTGAGACTTATGTCACTTTATATTTGTGGTATATTTAACAACTACTTGTTAGATTTTATATTTTCATAACGCAATTTGAATTAATGTAGGAACAAAATAATTTCAAAAATATGAGTGTGTATTATTTATCATAATACCTATATAACATGGGTGGAAGGTATAAGGTAGCACAAATAACGAGTTATGTTGATTTGCACTTTACTACTAATATTAAACCGTATTAATTTATATACTTACTACTTCATAAGCGAACTTAACATACTCGTATTATTTTTTTAAATTGGTGCTATTACTGTTAATTTAATATTTATTCAGATGTAGACAATATAAGCATATATTACATTATGGAAGACATCACGTGAAACAATATTTATACACCTAGCGAAATATATACCTAAATGATTATGAATTTTGTATCTTCTTACTTCATACAATATGGAAAATATCGGTTTCTTAAAAGCGCACATTATTTACATACGCTTGTTTTATTTCAAAACAAATTAATCGTAAGATTAATCGGATAACAAATTCTTTCCACAAAAATAATCTAATCAATTGATGTCAGTAAATAAAAACAAGATTGTTTATAATTAGAAACAAAGCAAGTTCCTATAAGGTTGTTTGGGCGATCAATTGAGATGGAATTATTGATGCGCACGATTCTTTGGAAAATACAAAATGTATAAAACATTACGTCTTGTACTTAATGTCAGTTTAATTTTCTTTGAACAAAGAATGATTTTAAAAATTCAAAATAAAAATTACTAAAATGCTTATCTTCATATTCTAGAATGTTTATATTATATAATAATACAACTTATTTTTTACAACAATTTTGAACAATTATAATATTTTAAATTACGGTTCTTATGACATAATATGTTTTAAAATGTCTAATTAATATTATTTTTCTTTTGTTCTCAGGTAAGCAAGGCAAGTCACGCTCCACACTTCTACACTTTATATTATGATAAGTATACCCATACTACCATCCTATCTAGATTAAAAGGCCCTATAGAAAACAAACGGTAGAATACTTACATACGTATCAGCAATTTGGATATTCAGGAGACCTTGATAGCGTGCCCTAAGTCCCCAAAGAGATAACTTTTTATAGTGTCGATGAACAAGGTCACCTTATGTAAATAAAACAGTAGGTAGATATGTCCCACATTGCAGGATTGTTCAAAAGTTTGCGCTACTGCGGCCCTGGATTACAAAAGGAAAATGAAGGAACAGAGGTGGATTTTTTCAGTAAAAGTCAGAGATTTTTTTTATAATTTCCTAACAAGGTTATAAGGACATCGTACCTTACGTATGTACATTAGGGAGATAGGTTCAATTGTCAATGATCAAGCCTCTATTTAAGGCATAAAATGTGTCAGATGTATTTCATTTAAATTCTGTTTAAATTAAATAGTCGGTCGTAGTCAATTACACCATTTAAATCCAGACAGAGAAGACAAAACAATAAAATATTAAAAAATAATTCAAATTAAAAACAGACTAGTCACAATTAAGTCGCGCAGATCTTTTAGGGTGGGTAGTGTACGTAGGTTCTTAGGTAAGTAGTTAATTTAATACAAATACAAATACAAAAAGTTTATTTGTGCACACAGGTATTAAGTTGTTACAAAATATTTCTACGGGTCTCTGTGTTCTGCCACAGTAAGTGGCATACAAATATTAATCAAATAATTAGTTAGGTTTAATAATTATTAGATATAGATTAGCCTAATGAACAATATTCAGTAAGTAAACACCTAGTATCTACTATAAATACTAATTAAACATTATAAAAAATCCAGGTTTAGTACTCTATTTCTTCATATTTATGAATATTAAATTAAAAGTAGTCTCTTTTGATCTATGTATTTATTTAAGTTATGTGTACCTGAAAGAAGTTGGGGGAGGCCGTTGCCCAGCAGTGGGACAGTATAGGCTATATAAAAAATAAGATAGACACTTATGTACTAGCAATAGGTTAAGGCTTATAGTGAACCATCTCTCGTATCTGCGTAAGCGGCAGCGCGCGTATCTGTGCATTTAATATTTATTCATTGATTTACATACGCTATGTTCACTTTGAAGAATAAATTTGTGTAAAAATGTTTCTAAAGATCCAAGCTGCGAAATTACTAAATATTTATTTTTGACAATATTAACTATTAATCGCACAACTATTAAAAAACAAATAGTTGATAATGTTGTTCATGGATCTATAATAAACATATTTTTTTTAAACCTCTTAACCTGGCCGTCACCGAGGAGTAGGCTTCAGAAAGTCACTGTTTTATGGCACTTTTCGGGCGCTTGGGCCTTAAATGCTTCATCACCAAGAAACGTGTTCAAAAACATGACATTATTTAGCACAAACATAATAAAAATATATTTATGAACACGACGTAATCATTTAATAACATACACACTATTATTATTAAAGTGGTAATAACCTGAGAATAAAATAATTTACAACGAATACATGCAAATTAGACAAAAAAAAAACACGTATATCGGAGGAAAATTAAGAACCAGTTGCTAACCATTTACACCTCTTGTGAAAAAAACTAACATTATAGGGAATTATCTTACAATCTTTATTGTTAACTTAAAACTCGATCTTCAAGAAACTTGTTTCAAATTAATCTTTACTTTATTAGAGGTTTTTTTTTCTATTTTATTTATACCTAATGAATATGAATTTAATTTTGTCAAGTATATGTGAAAAGTTGCCGTCAATAGTGTATTTAATTAACAAAAGAATAGTAGCTACTATAAAAACCCACATTTGTTCAGTGTTGAACATATTCCTTTGAAAAACTCATAGAAAGAGCTTTAAAATTTCCAAAATGTGTCCATAAATAAATTAAACTAAAACGATTCTTAGATTTGTGATATAATACCTATAGGCTTAATCACTACAGTCTATATTAGAGATAGCTAGCTGAATGTGTTAATATTAAGTTAGATACTTGTATCTCTAGTGTCTACACAACTGTAGAACCACTGAAAAAGGCGCATATCAGTAAAATGCTCACGGTAATAGATAGTGTTACTACCACATTTAAAGCCGAGAACAAGCCTTTCTCTTGTGATACGTTTACTGCCAAATACTACAAAAACATAAGATTAGAACATTAGAAGTACATCCATATTGTGAACTATTCATACGAAGACATGGCTTAAAGGACTTAGTATCCAAGCAAAAAACATTAAAAAAAAAGAAACAAAGGTATTTTTTTTTTTGTTTTAGCTTCGCACGGTTTGTGCATCTAACCAGTGTCAAGTTTAGAACGTGAATGTTGACAACAGTAACAAAATTTTCGAAGAAGTGACATTATTTTAGGGTCATTCTGTAATTGTTTACCAAAAAAAAAACGATTAACTTTTTTAATTTTTACCGTCTTGACAGACTAGGATGTATGATATTGAAAAGCAACTGTACCAAACTCCTAAAAATATCAGTTTAGAAATAAAAAGAATTAAGACTAACCTCGGTTCAATGAACGGTGCGGCGAGATGATAGTGAAAGTGGCGTTCGGCGCCGGCGTCGCGTTTGACAAGTTCACTTACCCACTAGCCATCGATGCTATGAGCCGTGTGTTTTGGCTGTTACTAGAATTAAATCCTTCTTTTATTTAGTAATTAGGTAAAGAGATTATGCGAAGTTCCTTTCTTTTTATTTGGCAATTATTAGTACGTTGTACTTTTTCTTTGCTAAACAATGTTTCCATCTTTGTTTGAGGAAGCTTTTGTGTTTATGTTTATCCACACCATTCCTTTATTAAGTTTATCAAAGTAGCTATCCTCCTGATTTGCCAATTAGAAGAACAAAAGAAGTTTTTGTTTTGCTTTTGAAATGTGTTTGACATAATTTTCCGCACAATTTCAAAAATTTTAAACAATCGGTGGAATTATCCGTCATTGACTTTACACTCAAACTACTCTCGAGAAAAAGTGACTTCTTAACATCGGGAACTACACTGACTCATTTCGATGAAATGAATACTACTGATGCAATGTCTGACATAACTGACATTAAATAAAATGAACATCAACGGGCGATAAAATTAGTGTAGAAGTAACTTGTACTACCATTTATTAATTTTATTGTTCAAATGAATGCTCTTGAAAGCTTACGAAGTCACGATATAAGTGTAGGAGAAAGTTTGACAGTTAATCCTTCTCTTACGCCTCGAGATAAATGTCGAGTGATCCACATTTGGCGTTGATTATAGACTTACAAGTGGCTCTAATAAACGAAAAGAAATCGGTTTCTTTCAATTACGCTGCAACTCATGTTCGATTTAAATTAAAGATACAATTTACATTTAACTTAACCTTTCGAATACTGTAATTAGAGACACAATAGAAAGACAATGAGAGAGCGAAAGCCGGCGTTCGCTTGGGTTAATGAATTAACTAATAACAGTTTATTAAAAACTATAGTGAATTTATACATATATATTTTACTATTATTGTTTGAAATCGCTTTTTTAGAAAAGTTTTATCCTTTAGTTCTTCAAACTCATTCGTCTTTTAAATCGCCAAGGTAAACAAAACAATGAGTTGGCCAGTAACATGAGCCTACCATTAACACTGTATCCCCCGACCGCAACATCTCCGGTAGTGGTCAGCCGCGTGTGTGGGGAAGGTACTACGTTACATAACACTCGGGCCGGGGCGGCCGTTACCCGACTGATGTCATCGTTGCCCCACCGTCAGTGTAATGACACGTGCGAATCGTTGCAGAATTATGCTTTTGACGGTTGAACAATTTAAATTGCGAATATTTAAAAATGAAATTATTAAAAACCAAATATTTAATTTTTCATTTGCTCACTGCAGTGAACGTATATTGTAAGTTGGCAAAAAATACTTTCAATAGAATGAACATTGATTAAAAGTAAAAAAATACTAAAGTTATTGATTAGATTTTTTCAGAAGAATGTGTCTACTAGTTTTATTTTTTAATATGTTGAAAATAAATGCCTAGGAAATAAAAGCGTCAAATAAATTAAACCTTTCACGTTAACTGCCTATGTAGAAAATCTTGTGACAGACCGGGAAATGCGCAATACAGGTAGTTCGATTCTGCAACAAATCTCAAAGAATTGTCGCAACAAACCCATTCACGTCAGCTATGCTTCAACGTTCCTTTTCCAAACACACGGGTCATTCTGCAAAGTTTTGCAAGCAACTTAAGTTATGGAGAACGAACCATATTCGGTAAAAATATCACCAGTTAATTATTTTAAGGAGGTTAAGTAGTAAAAATCTGTCAAGTGGATGTTAATGTATTTGTAAGTACGAATTACTTACCTTTAAAAATTTACCTCAGAGACTTAACCGTATATAAAATGGTTATAACTTTGTAAATTTGTCAAAAGGCGCCTAGCTACCCACGCTCAAGTTCTGTATGGTCTATTCTATGATACTAAACGAGAACGTAGGAGTAAAATGAATTCTAGCTAGCAAAAAATCTAAGCAATAATAACAGTTCATATAAAGGTATTTAGATTAAAAATTTGCTTCCCAGATTCAACTGCACATTCCGAATATTCGTCATCTCGCAAGTCGCAAGAATAAAAAACGTGTTTTACATTAACACAGACTTCTGAAAAGTATATCGTTTATGTGAAATCGTGAAAAATACTTTACTTATGTAAATAATGCATTACTTATGTTCGGGCGCCGATTTGTGTTTAATGTTTAATAAACACTTTGCGAATAAGTCTCACGGTAGGAATACATTTTTTTCCGGATTCACACGTATAAGTATGTATTGTATGAGATAATATCATGCATTTGTATAAAACAGTATATCATGCATCCGGTTAGACCAAAAGCTGACTCCAACGTGGTTAAGTTATAATATATGATCGACCCAAAGCTAAAACCCTGTAGGAGTTGCTCCATTTAAAATACTGGAGTTCTCTGGAGATAGATGCCTTTGGTTAGACTGAAAGCCGGCCCCAAATCATTTCGAAAAAGGCTAAAAAGATAATGGAATATGCACGCAAAAATATTTCAATAATCTAACCAGTATATGCATGATAGACTCTAACGCGAAAGTCCATGTGGAACTTCTCTTTCATAATAGCAGCTTTTTTGAAGTTTTCTTTCTTTTTACTTCGTTCTTGGTAAGGATAATTTTAAATCTTAATGTTTGTTTACTAGGATTTAAAATCATTTAATTTGGCAAGTTATTAATTTTCATGTTACAAACATTTTTGGATTTTTATTTTGTTTATTATAGTTTTTTAATTATTATGCTGCAAAAAGTGTGTATAATTTATTAAAGAAGTTAATTCTGAAATAAAAAGATTCTTATTTTTATATTTTCCATATTTCCTTGTTAAAGGGAATTTATATTTTATCTATTACTAGCTTTTGCCCGCAGCTTCGCCCGCGTACATATAATATAACCTATGTCACTCAGAATTAAGAAGCTTCTTTTCTACTCGCCTATCGTAAACATCGAGCATGGTTTAAAAGCTTGTAATAAACATCGAGCATGGTTTAAAAGCTTGTTATAAACATCGAGCATGGTTTAAAAGCTTGTTATAAACATCGAGCATAGTTTAAAAGCTTGTTACTTCATCTAACGCAATCCAACGTGACGTATGACGAAAAAACAAAGCGAAAAAAGAGTGATAATACCTGAAAACTCTGTTGGCATTCAGTAATTCCGTGATTTACTCGAATATTGTACAAAACTTGTTCCAGGTTCAAAACTTGTTTCAGGCAAAAATTTTGAAAAACATTGTCATTATATGGATTCTTGATAAAAATTGCTAGGCTTGTACGAGTATGTTGTACTTTTTGATTTTTTTAAATTTTTGAGTAAATTATGAAGTGTCAAAGTTCATGCAAAATAGCAGATTTTCAGAGGTCTTAACTGAATTAGTTGTAAAGCCTAGATAATATCCACAAGATATTGTATTTTCAAAATATCTGATGAAAAATGTGTAATAACGTCATAATCGCGTAAGAGCGGTTGTATGAAAAACAGTGAAAATGTATGTCGAGATGCATCCCCATAAGGCAGCTTTCTATCGGTATAAAAATTTTAGCAATCGGACAAATACTTCCAAAGATTACCTCCTACAAACATGAAAACAAACTTTACCTCTTTATTATACTCGTATTACTGTAGATTATGTGAGTATATTATTATCGCAATATTTTTGTAAAGAGGTAGTTTGTTTTTTGTTTGTAGATAATCTCTAGAAGAATGGTTCGATTGAGATTATTTTTCTGCTTTATTCTTGAGTGACATAAGCTATATTTTATGTACGCGGGCGAAGCCGCGGGCAAAGGCTAGTTTGGCATAAAAATTACACCTACTCTAGTGCAAAATCCAAGTGATCAACCCTGAACTTAAGTTCAGAGAAATATCATTTATCTTAATAAGTTAATACAGGGCCTAGGTAGGCTTGATCTAATCGTGAACTGCGAAACCTTATCCCCTGCAAGTGACACTCAGGTCTCTTGGATCTTCCACTTGACGTTTAATTAATCTAGATTATTATATACAAACCTATCTATTATCTACCTTTACCTTACGACGCGACGTGATGTCGAAACTTAAAGGAAACTAGTGGCTTTCATCGGCTACGTACACTGTATGATATAGATTCCAATGCTAACTATATTGTCAAACCATCTATTTTTTCTAAATATGCACTTAGACATAGTATTTGCATTAAGTTAGGGATACTTGTTTCTACCAGTGGCTTTGCCTGCGTGAAGGTAGAAAATTATCCTAAGTAAATATACCTAAATGGGATAAAATGCATCGGATATTATATTAGTAGTATTATATTATGTCACAGTCGACCTTGCCGCAAGCAATGGCTTAGACTCCATTGAGCGTGAGCCGATCTTCTCTATTAATGTGGTCTCTTTCCGTAGACCATGTCCCGCCTTTTACCTTGCGTCGCGTGCCCCGTTATAGCACAGTCAATCCAGCGTTAGTGCCTCAGCGGACGGCATTGCCTTGGCCGAATGTTAGGCCAGGCAAGAAAATTTTTGCCTTTGACACGCTAAGAAGTCACACGTCCTGGGGTCTTACCATGGTGTGTTAAAATGTCAGGCGTGCGAGCGTGAAAGAAGGATGGAGCTATAAGTATACACCCTACATACTCGTAACTCCATATCTTTGACAGTTCAGTTTAGGTCGTCAAATAGGTCGCGTTAACAGCTCGTAGTAAGGCCTTTGAAACGCAAATATGCCTTTGATCATCCAAGGCCACGTTGGTAGTTTTTCGAAGGCCATCTGATGATAAGGATCATAACCAAAGTCTGTGCCTGGAACTTTTCCAGTTTCCAAAGCTTTAACTGCCCTTCCACAAGTGATCAGCAGAACAATTAAAGGCAAATAAACTTGTTACTGAGTAAGTTTGGTTTTACGAGGCAGGTTTACGGGGTCGGCGCGTCCACCCCGTGGGTTTATGAGTTGTTTCATCGCTGCAGTTATAGGGGATGGCGCCGGGGTGAAGGCTTACAGGTCTGAAGAAGTGCTTGTTTATTATCAAGCCTTTTGATCTGATTCTTAATTAAACTAATGATAATATTAAAATCTTAATTGATAATCATCTAATGACATGCCCCGCTCTTGGGCGGAGTGGGAGATAGTGTCAGACTTTTACTGACTAAAAAAGGAGGCAGATTCAAAGTAGAAAGTTCAAGATTTTCTTAGATTATCTACTACTATATCACTAACAAAATTATTTATTCAATTTACATATCATTTACAGTTTTATATATTTTTTAAAAAACAATAATAAAAAAAACATCACAAAATATATAATATAGTAATCCACCGGTGTCGTTATTATTGTTACTATGCTTTTTCTTGGTCGTTTCACTCCTCCGGAAGTTGTTATTGATTGTTACGAGTATCATAATGGGTACATCGCAGAACCTATTGATCCTGGACCTTGGGAAGGCGGACAAAAAGACGAAAGCAACACGCAGAGGCAATCTAGACGTCATTAATATGGCCTGTATTATTCCACAGCTGGGAAAAAGCCTCCCTCTATTCTTTCTATTTGATCACGGTTCCTCGCTTTCTCTTTCCAATTCTTAAGGAAGACATCCAGGTCGTCCCGCCATCTCCTTCATTCATGGCTCGCCGCGGCCCCGCGTCGCTGTGCTCGGGCACCAATCCTGTGTTTTACAGGCCCACAGCTCATTTTACGTTACTTCCACATTTATAATGGTGTTTATTTATTTATTTAATGCTTTATGCACACAAAAGTACAGAGGCAGACTTAATGCCTTAGGCATTTTCTGCCAGCCAACCTTTGGGTGATGCAGAGAAAAATAGTGGTAGGTGCAATAAATGAGAGAGAGAAGAAGAACACAAGAATAGACATAAGTACTATTAAACCATATACATTATATATAATACAATTATACAATATAGTGTTCTTCTATGCCTGCCAGTTTATGCCATTCATATTTATTATGACAGAAATCAATAACCACCCACGATACAAAATTAATTCCTGGTGCTGATCAATAAACCAAGACTAGCAAAAAAATCACATTTCCTGTACGTGATAAAAAATAATTGCACACTAATTCTAAATCACTCACATGATATATTTCACACACGAATAATGTTCTACTCAGTAATTATCATATCGCTAATATCGTTAGCACCTAGATCAGATCACGATGATCGCTAATCGTAATATAATAACGATCACCTTTTAGCGTAACTCGACCGAAATCTATTACTTATTAACACAAGGAATATTTTTGTTATTTTTTGCAATTTGCTGTAGGTAAAGTACGTCGTAATGTTTGAATAATCATATTAAACAAATACGGACACCATAAAGGCTCCGATAGACGGGCGCGACACGATGAAAACACGCTGCCAAGGCGCATTTTCGTAGAAATTTCTTCAGCGTCGCATCAGTCTGCAAGAGTGTGTCATGTCATAAATCAAAGTTTTTTTTATTGATATAAACTAGTGCTTGACTACGATCCTACCTGATGGTAAGCAGTGATGCAATAGTTGAGGTGAGGCGCACTAGTTTATTAAGAGTCTATTCACTCTTGCCTTGAATTGTCATTTTACTGTTAACTAAAGAATTTCAGTTAAATACTCGTTTAACCCTTGCAATTGACTTTTTCTATGTAACCATAACCCTTTGAAAAGTTTACTGAATGTGTTATACTCACATCTGATCTGACACTATACGCAAGAACTTGTAGTCTGTCGTCATTTCATCTGGGATTGTTTTTCTTTTTATTTCGTTTTTTTTTTATAAGTTAAGCTGTAATAAATAAAATATAAGAATGTGAGATTTATTTAAATTCATCTAATAAAACTTTACTTTATCTCTCTCATTTTTCTAACACATCAATCCATCATAACGTGTTAGCTACTAAAGTTTTAAATATATTATCATATTTTTCGCTCGATGCATTCACGTGGGTTTTAAAATCGGCTCTTTTAATAAACGTACATGCGTCATACCTTCTTATCGTATTTTTAAATGTACTTTAAAATATCGTTCTCTCGAGTAGATACACCCATATTAAGGCATAAGAATGCGAAAACAATATTCGAGTCGAGGACGGCAGCGCTATAAGTCAAGATTGAGTCTTTAAGAAATCATCCAATGACTTCTCCCGCTCTAGGGTGGATCGAGAGCGCGTGTTAGACTTTTACTGACTAAAGCCCACTCCTGTGTTCCTTGCCTTTCCTTCCTGCTGTTGCCTTGCATTCTAGGATTCCGGGTTTCCGGGGTTCCTGGGTTTATATGATTATGTGAGGTACGAATAAACGTGTTTTTTTCTTTCTTTTCTTTTTTTCTTTTCGGAAGGGTACCCACAGCCCCAGTAGGATTCGGCCCTACTGGGCCCCTTCGGTTTTGCTGACATTTCTTTGAGGCGCTCGTGGAATACTTCGTTCCGTCGACGACTCGAGCTCGGTTCAGACGATATCAAAATGGCCAGACGGTGAACTACCTATAGCGCGTCGTCTGCAAGCCCACGCTTACGGCGGTCTGTATCGTGGGTGCGCTTACAAACGTGTCAACTCACGAGATACCCAGAACCACAACATCTATAAGTAGGCCATTCAAACCCGCGACCCGCAATGCCGCAGTCAACCGCTCAACTACTGCGCTCACCATACCCTCAACAACGTGTTAATACAACTATAAAACAAGTTATTTTTAGCACTTGTGGCATAATACTCTGTGAAATAAAGACTAGTTTCCATTAAGTAATCGTTTCGGATCGAGGTATGAACACCACTATTCTTAACCTTATTTCCTCGCTCCCGCAGTTCCGTGTGCGTGACAGATAGTTTCCCTGTTTCTCAACAAACCACAACTTCCTCTGATCTAAAATAGATAAAACAAGCCTCAGTTATTTCCCAAGCAAGTGCTACAATAGAGAAAATGCCATAAATCTAGTCTAGTTATGTGACTTTTTACCTTTTTCTCTTTTATTGGGGAGGGAGATTGCTGTAACGTGTGAGCAGATTAAACTGATTATGAAGAAACACATTGAATCTTGGAAATAAAGTGACGATCGGTTACGGTTTTCTCTTCTAGTTAGTCCATTTTTTATCATATCTAAATATTTTTTTATCTAACTACGATACTCACGAGTCATACAGTCTACTGTTTTACCTGCACAGGTCAGTATGTGCACAGAACACCATGTAAAACTGTAGGTATGAGTTTTAAAACTGTATGAGTTTTAGCAGACACGCTCACACGGTATTCCTCGTACAAACTGGCCTGCGCAGATACAACTGTGGTGAAACTTGTACGTGTGGTAGGCCCGTTTTGCCGTTTTATCAGTGTGATTTGAAGAACTTTCAGTCACTCTGAATTTTTTCTTAGAACTTCCAATCATTCAATAGAACACATCTCATCATAAACTTCTGTGCGAGAAGTTTATTCTCGTAATAAATCCACGTAAAGAACCCACAAAGTAGAAACATAAAGCTTTTAGCCCATCAGAGCGACGCCGACATAATGAAGCACGAAGTCGGAACTAACTTTTAAGGACCGTAGTTTTATCCCGCGTTGTATCGTTACTGGCCCTTTTGTTAACGAGATTTCCGGTTACTAAACTGTTCTACTTTTTTTTAGTGGGCAAGGGAGTGTCAGACTTTTACTGACTAAAACCTACATGTGTTTCTTCAGTGGCGTTAGCGTTCTAGGGCCTGATGACTCTTTCGACAATACTGTAACTCTAGTCGAACTGTTACACTTACTGCCGCTGCTTATGTTAGTTATAGTTTTTTGAGCAAAATCGTACTTTATGGTGAAAATTTGGGGAGGCCTATATCCAACAGTTTACGTCTATTGGCTGATATGATGATGATGAGAAAAATAATAGTCACTAAACTAGTTTTTATAAATTGTTGATATATTGGATGATTAATTCATAAAAATGGACGAGATGTTTTCCTCATGGAGTTAGACCGACTATAAACTTGAATTAGGATCTAAAAATTATCTTTTTTAGTTGTATTATTACAGACAAGATTATGACTCATAATCATAGGCTAGTGTCGAACGTAATCAAATTTTGGGAACCAGTTCACTGACGTTCTTTCTACCCTTCTCATTTTAAATTTTAGACGGCAAAAAATCCTCCAAATCAATTTAAAGCCTGACGTCACCAAAAACTGGACTCCATGTCACGGAGACCACGTTAATAAATGTATCTCGCTACATTCTCACCCGCTCACCTCGAAACGTTTCGATCGACAGATCATTATAATAACAGATTATGTACACTCAGATTACAATGTGCAAGTGGGCGAACCTATCTTGTTCTACACTCTGATTAGATACTATCAGCAAATATACATACGTTATGAGGAAGTGAATACATGCACCTTGATATCAGGCTAGGTTTGAGAGATTTAAAATATGAGTTCCGTCCTCTGCTTTCGTTAGTAACACTATATGCGTCTATAATATGAAGTTTCCTTCAGATGATCACAAAAACCTGATATTCTAGTTTAAGATATATTGAAAACCATTCAAGACCAGCTAGACTGGTATACAACTTGTCAGATTTACATATCCTTTAAATCACAAATATGTGATTTCGCGTTTAATTAAAGTTGCATAGACATCTGTCTATTCTACCCATCTAGGCACTATTTCTGCGCATTACAACATCTTACAAAAATAATCCATTATAAGCTTTTTATTATTGAAATCATAACATTAAAATTCTTGTTGCAGGTGAGAGCTGCGTCGAGAAGCCGCTGGCGACACTGTGGCGCAACTACCAACAGTCCACGAAGCCCGACGTCGTGATGAAGCTGTCTGTCACCAACTCCGGCCTCAAGGGGTTCACCAAGGAGCACGGCCTCACCGAGTACTGGTCCCACCGCATCACGTACTGCGCCAGTCCGCCGCACTACCCTAAGCTGTTCTGCTGGGTGTACCGCCATGAGGGCAAAAAGCTCAAGCATGAGCTACGCTGCCATGCCGTCCTTTGCACCAAAGAATCAATATCAAAGAAGATTACAGAGGAACTTCAAGTCAAATTGAAGCAAGCCTTAACCGAATTCAAAAAAGACAGAATCTCAAAACAAAATGCTAGACTCAGTCTCGCTAACAGTGTTTACGAAAACCCAAGTATGCCACGCAGAAAGATCTTACTAAGTGTTGGAGCTATGAATTACAGACCACCGCTTGAGAGGTCAAAATCAGCTCCAAAACTGGGAGCTATTGAAGAACTATGTTCGGAAGAAGATGAAGAGGAGGCGGAGATGAACGCTAAACAGAACGGCGAGCCCTGGTCACGAACGTCTTTGACGATGGACAACTTCTATTCCTCGCAAACGCTCGACAGACGACGGCCCGATATAAAGTCCCCGAGGAAGACCTCATGTCCCGAGGGAGTTATAAATAGAACGCTATCCGACTCTGGTAGCGATAACGTCACCGTCTCCGATGAATTCCTGGAATTGTTGGTGAAAGAAAGCCAAAAGAATGGATGTATCGTTGATACTAGTCATAGTGATGGAGAAAAGGAAACGAGATTGCTAGAAGCAATCGCCGAATCGAACGAACTGAGTGAAAACGCGGTGGCTGAGGGCGACTGCAAGGCGCTGATTCAAAGTAACTACCTCGTCACGGACAGCGACGACGGATCTGTTTCTTCGGGCTGCGAGACCGCCAGCACGGTCACTGATACCGAGCCGTCATCCCTCCCCTCGTTCCCTCAGGAAGACCAGAAAGAGCACGCGGACACTACTGCATCTTGCATAGAACAGAACTTCGAACATAACGTTATGAGGAGCAGCAATAGAAGTTACAACTCTGTGCACATAATGAATAGCTCTGACTCCAACGTTACCGAGGAGGTCAACCACGTCCCCATCGGTGAAAAGAATACCTTCAGGCGAAGGTCCACATATCCTCCATTGAGAGCGGATTGTAATATCATGTCAGACTTCGAAGGAAAGTTTGAATCTCTCATTGACAATTTGACCGATGTCGACAGCCTCAACTCAAGCACAGAAACTGAAGTGTTCAAGAATACGGGTGACAATGACAGTGCTTGCAGCGATGAGTCAGGCTACTCTGAATTATTGGATGGCAAAGAGAGCATTATCGGTAACACTATTATGGTCTAAGTTTCTCAAACTTTAGCTGCCCCTTTCTGAGTGTTTGTTTTCAAAGAAAATTTACGTCCCAAGGACAAGGAACGCTCCCCTGATCTCTAGTGGGGCGGCAGCCATGTTGAAAACTGTCGAATTATTTGAGATTAGAATTAGATATTCAATGGTCTGGCAACAACAATGCACATAGATAAATATTATTATGAATCCTTTATTAGGGTATAAATTATATGTAAAGTTACAAAGGTTATTTTTGGGTTAATTACGATGAATTTTAGATATTGAGTCAAAGCAACCAGTTTGCTGTCTGGATTGTTAATATCAGTAGCTGATTGTCTGTCGTGTGTTAGAAACGCACTGTTTTCTTTGTAAATAACAGGGTACAATAGTACTTCATCCAGTTGTCGTATTACTATGTTTAAATGTTTGTATATATTGTAATTTAAGTTCATGTATTAGATGAAATTTATCGGAGATTTTATTCGTAAAAGATTTATTGTAGTTACTTTACGGATGCGAACATCTGTTTTGTTATTGTCTATATTTATTGTTTAAAGTAAGTATATTGGTTGAGGTGGACTGTAGGCGGCAGATTGTGGGTGCGAGTACATTTATATGAAATGTATTTGCACTTATGTAGCTCGTGGGGCTGTAGGACAATTAGCTACAGAGTACTATTATGTTTACATTGTGTTCGAACGTTGCCCCTCGTACACTCTGTCGCTTATCAGTTGCTTCTACGATTAGTTTCTGTTGAATCTACGCAGCTTCAAGCAGCACAATGACTATTTAAAATACTAAAATTGCAGACGAAACTTTGTATCAGTATGATTGAAATGAAGAATTGTTAAATTATCTACTAGAAAAAGATCTGTATTTTAATCAGAATAATGACCGAAAAGTAATAAAGAGTTCATGGATATAGATCTAGACCCTTCAACGTCTGCATCATCTAAACAGTTACTGAGTTCCTTGTGGTTGCTTCAGGCTGCGTCAACACAATCCCTGTTCATTACCAGTCTGTATGTACTTACGCATTCCATTCGCACATCGACGCAAGTCTCCACGATACCGGGTCATCGTCATCCTAGCATATTTGTAGCGGAAGATATTTTTTCGATGAAAAATAAATGATTTCAAAATTAATCATTGTTGTTACTTTATTTTCTTTCATATCAATTCAATTGATCAAAAAGTTCCTTAGTCATCTCCCTGATGGTGTCTTATGTTATTTCTGATTATGTTTAGCTCAAAGGTTGACTGGTAGAGAATATCTTGTTGCACTAAGTCTGCCTATTTACTTTAATCCTTCTCTTACTAGCCAATCATGAAATAGCAAAATCTTTGCTCTCGTCGTACCTATTCTACGTACAAGTTGCATTAAGAAACGATTAAACAAGTGATAATATTATAATCTGTATAATCAAATGAGTATTATCTGTCATAATCGATTAATTACGGATGAAAACAATAATTGATTAATAACAGTAATTGATATAAAATTAGTCGTAATGGACGACGTCATTTAAATGCAATTAGTGACGATGGTTCGTGGCGGCTGACGCAGTATCTAGGTACTCCAGCAATGCAGTAGAGTTTTCGATTGGAAACAGACTAAAGTAGTTCGAATCCTCAGTATCTTCTAGAAGTAGAGGCTTTGAAACTGTACAGAAATCTATGAAATATAAGTTAAGGCCAGTAATATCTGTTATTATCTTAAACTGGACAGATATATTCAAAGTACTAAGTAGGTAGGACAAATTTTCCAGAAAGCCGATTCGAAATTACTTGATCGCATCTATGATTTACTGACGATACAACGAGCTTCCATTGCTATGATCACCGGATTAAGTAAGTACGTCGTAAGTATGTACCTTATTTTCAGTAAAGAAAGTACCTATTATTGGTTAACACAAGGGTGTGAAAAAGGGAGAGGATGAGCTTTGTACTGCCGTAGATCAAAAATGGCTTTAGGGACAGATATAAAGATATACAGTAGCTTCATGACAGTGGTAACAGTCCAATCCTATGAGCTAGCCTCTATCTAAAACTCCATACTGAGCTGGGCTATCTGCTCAAGGTACTACTGTTATGGTCCGATTATACGTAGGAGGTTTCTATCGTAAAGAGAAATCCTAGTATTGAGTAATGTTTAATTTAGGAAAGAAAGTACATATCTACACTTAGCAAACAGTCTCTTGAATTACATTATTTCATCATTCACGGATGCTGCCTCTGATGACATAACCCTAAACGGCGTCACCGGTTTCTTTAGTAGAATATCTTAATTGCTAAATAAAAGACAAAAATTACGAAAAAAGAAAATTAACGGTTACTATTCGAATTCAACAGTTTAGTGATAAACAAACAGACGTTTTATTCACACACACCTGCGAAATGTACGAATAATTTATTAGTTTTAACAGAAATATCGACACGTCATGTACTAGAGGAAGAAATTCAGCTGCTTTTTATAATAATGCTACAATTTTTTTAAGGAAACTTTAAAAAAAATGGTTACTTGATTATTTCTGAACATTATTGAGGATAATCTGACCGCTGTAGTTCTATTTATGTGCAGTAGAGGAAAAGCAAACTTTACCTGTTCGTTGTCATTTAATATTAGTAATTTTATTGCTAAGGATGTCTTGGAGTTGTTTAGTATTTATGTTTTTGTGATCTGGGTTTAGGACACATTTACTGTGATATTAAAAAGAGGTATTTGCAAGAGGTTTAGGAAAAGGTCTGATTGCCAAAAATTTTTCACTGATAGAAAACTGTTTTATTCCTGAGTGACATAGACAATATTTTATGAACGTAGACGAAACCGCCGGCAAAAGCTAATTTAGAACAGAATAGAATAAAATAAACAGTAGCAGCAGCAGTAGCAGTAGAAGCAACAGTAGCAGTAGAAGCAGCAGGAGTAGTAGAAGTAACAGTAGCAGTAGTTGGCATTTATTGCCAATAACGATTTCTTAATGACTATTGGGATCAACTGTATCTATTGTGGACCACCACAGCTACAGCTGATCCGGCTACTATTACCAATTAGTTGACGAAAATGCCACCAGCTAGAATACTCTTGGAACAATTAACCGCCCACGTAATTAGAGCTTGCTGCTTCCCAGCGTTCTAATCCCTAAAGTACTAAAATGGCTCAGCAAAACTCGTAGTGTTATCTAATAGCTTACATACTGCAGTTGAAGACGCTAACCAAATTCCCCTTGCATGATCATGATCAAATGCAGGTCTAAGTGTGGACAAAGCAGTCAACACCACCACACCCAAAGGCCTCTCCCAAGTGTCTCTGCATCACCCAAAGGTTGATTGGTAGAAAATGCCTTAAGACATAACGTCCGCCTTTGTACTCTTTTGTGCGTGAAGAATAAAATAAATAATACAATACAACGTACTTTCACCACCAGCTCTGTACGTCTCAGATGGATTTAATTCCCGTGATGCTCACCAGGTGGAAGGCCTTCTATCTCTGCATCTTCTTCTATCTATTCTACGAGCAATGTAATGTGCCCACTGACACTTAAGTTGGGCGTTTCTTCGGGCCATGCCGGTATCTTTTTTTTTCCTGTGGATATTTTAAATTCTGATTCGATCTGATATGTGCAGTTACAGTATATGATATTATGATCATAATAATAGACAAACTGGCAAAAACATTCCTTATATCCAAGAAAACCGTTGTGTTGCCTTGTTTTGACTACACAAACCAAAAAACAATATCTACAAACGTTGTAACAACACGCCGATAAACTCACAAGTAACCCTAAACATTGATTACCCATCATCGGTCAAATTAATGATCGCAAAAAAATAAATAATAAAGTAAAGATGCGCACTGACGCCGCGCACCCGACCGGCAACGAAACTCTGTTCTTGTCTAATTGCTCGAAGAACGACGATTTATCTTGCGTTACTCGCAAATAATGATCGTCTTTTTGTACGTATTGCTTTTGATTGATTAGGAATTTTATATAAATAAGATATTAAGGAATATGATTACGGAAAAAGTTATTTTGGTAAGGTACCTTACTGACTTGGTCCCAACTTACTTGAATAAGGAAAATAACATTGATTTGGCATTATCCGGGACGTAATTGAATGATTCGGAATAGCAGATAGCATTAACTAAGAGTGATGACCAGAAATCTATTCCTTTTAATTATTTATAGAGCCATTCACCGTGTACTGTTGTAGAGTAAGTGTTCAGAATAGAACATTGTAATACCCCTGCTCGCAAAATTTAAAAATTACTTCTACATTCCATGGGCGATGATAGCTGCACCTCAGTTTCAAACTATTGCAGCTATTATAAATCAATCCCTGTAGCATAGGTTTTTCGAAACCTATAACAGGCACCAGCTCTCACAGTGCTAATTCATATAATTATGTAGTTTCAAACTGTTAAGTGCAACAGACCATTGTGAAAGAAAATAAATGATATAATATAATTATATGTGTCAGTTGTTAAAGGTGTTTTTAGTATCAAATAAAGATTTTTATTGTTTATTTATTATTGCATTCTGAGCAAATATTAGATTTAGTCTTCTCTTTCTCTCTCTTTCTAAAAAAGAGTAAGCCTGTGTCTCAGCAGTGGAAACTTTAAAGAAAATGGCACAAATTAGAAAACTACCACGCTTAGGAATTGATGTTGTTAACAACAATAGATTGTAATTTGATGCTCATATTAATCAGCTGATACTGAACACCTCAGGAGCATACTTTGTTCGACTTCAGTCAAGTTGCACCTTTACAATTCGACCCTGTGCCTTTACAGGGCAACCGCAACGCAAAAAAAAAGGTGTAAATATAAAAAATACATCTTTCAATAGCCAAGTTTATCGACCTGTACCAACAGGTATGATATGACCTCACTCTCCCGAAGGCAGAATTCTTGCTCCAACAAAAAGTAATGACTTTTTTGGGTGTTTCTACTTAATTATTCCGATTATGGGTTGCACAGCCTTCGTTTTTTGCGAGATATTTATTTTACAGTTGTATCGGAGGTAAAAATTAATTTATATAAAAAGACGCTCTTGGAATACTTACCTTTTTTAATTTGATTTAAACTTTCAATCGTGTCAATTAGAGACACAATAGAAAGACAATGACAGCGCGAATGCCAGAGTTCGCTTGGGTTTTAATGAATTAAAAACCGGTGTTTGACTGCAATCCCACCTCATGGTAAGCAGTGATCTGGCTTTTATATAGTTTATAATGACGACATTTTAAATGTTAACGGATTGTTTACTTTTACCTTAAATGTTATTGCTCCCCTGCTTCCTAAGAGAAAGCAGGCAGTAAATAATATGACATTAATATTGAGATTATACTCCTAACGTTTAGTTTCACAATGTTCTTCCTCTATAAAACCATTACTTTAGTAACTACCTCTACCCGTGCCGTTACGTACGCAAATGGAGTGTCTACTCTAGTAGCAGCCGGATTATGGAAGATTGGCGTCAACTGTTTTAGTTCCACGTCATTTGGTACCTAGTTTAGAATTCAAGTCGAAATCACTTATGATTCAAAATCGGTCGAACTTCAATCAATAAAGAAATTATGGAGTTGAAAAAAAAATATAAAAGTATACTTTTGATATCAATATTGAAATAATGTAAAATCGCTGCCAATAAGATGTTAGGTGCGGTCAGTATAGACTGGTCAACATCGCTTAACTGCTGTTTTGCACCTGTAGACACTTGTTGGGAATAATCATCAAGAGTGGAGCGAGAGGTAGTGTCAAACTTTTACCGACTACAACCTCCAATTGCTCCTTGCGTTCCAGAGCTGTGGTGACATCTACTATAAGCATCAATCATTCTAACATTAGTACTCCATTGCCTGTCTACTCCGAGCCTGCACCAGAATATTGCCAGGTATTATCTCCCCTGCTATTAACTGTACCGCGGAAGCGGATGCGGCGGGTTCGACTCCCGGCTCGGGAAGTGAAATGATTCTGTTTTATGGGAAGGGTTTTTGTATAATCTGTATTATGGTTCAAGTTTTATTATCGCGGTTAGAAGTAAAATAAGCATTGTTTAATGATTGACTTTAAAAAAAAGGTTCATTCATTGTTAAAAAGCCATAAAATTGACGTTGATCTGGTCTGGCCATAGTGGCCGCATGTCCATTGCGCTGTTGGAGAAAATATCAACTATCTGGAACCCTGAGTTAGGCAGCCAAAAGTCTTGGCAGGCCACCCTGAACATAGCAGAACGAGTTATACAACATTAGTTACAAAACATGGTCCACACTAGTGCTGAGTGTTAGACCGAAACAGCTGGAAGTCATAGGAGAACCCTTGCCCAGCCGTGGGATGGTATAGGTCTGCAGAACTGCGACCAGTAAATAAATGTTTCTAGAGCTGAGAACTTAACGCGTGTTTCTTTTTAAGCCCACAATCCAATTAGGTTCCTAAACGACAGAAATAAACAAAAGATGGATCCAGTTAACTCCTGAATAACTTACCATATTTCAGTGTATCGATCGTCCCAATTCTTTCAGTGACCCGATTCGATGTCACGCTAATCAGGAGCCCCTTTATTTGTATAGGAGGCGCCTTAATCTTTACCACATTACATTTGAGACGAGAAGGCTCACTCACGTCGAATGAATGAGCACATAACTGTTAGTACAGTCGTTCACGAACTCTGTGTGTTGGTGATTTTAGAAAAATCAAGGTTTCTTACGTAATGGATTTATCAAGCTTCTGCCAGTGGCTCCGTAAGCAAATAGAAAATTATCCCAAGGAAATAATATGCCTGGGATACATAGGAATACTCTTCAGGTGAGGGTCGCGGGAAACTGAGGAAGCGAGACGCACAGGACCGTTCATAGTAGCGACACTTGGGGAAATCTAAGACCAACTGTGGACATCTTTCGGCTGAAATGATAATGATGATGATGAAATTTACCCCCTGGATAAAAAGTCTACCCATGTGCCAGAGCGTGATGGAGTAACAAACACACACACACAAACAAACTTACGCTTTTATACTATAAGTGTGACTGTGTGTGTGCATGATGCTCATATGTAGACTCTACATTTGAAGTTGGGTTAAAACGTTAACTTCAAAACTTCCCTGCTACGGGTGCAATGTTTTTTTAGGTGCTATATTTTTAGTCTGTCCCATCTACTGTGTCGAATTAGAAAGAAGTAAGTAACTAAATAATGTTTTTTTTTATTGTTTGATGTACCGCTGATTGACAAACATAGCGCCTCTGTCCAGTTCTATCAGGTGACGGTGTCGCGCTGTCACGCAGGTGAGCCGACACGCTTCGCTGACGACGCGGAGGTGACATACGGTGTTTCGGTTATGGAGGTATGAGGGGATACCGAAGAGTAGTGCGGTAGGTGCAGTCTGTAAGGAGATATGCAGAGAGAAGTCTTGGAGTAGGTAGATATTGTCACTAAACATTGTAACAGGTGGTTTTTTTAGTTATTTTAGACTAGTGCTTGACTGCGGTCTCATCTGATAGTGAGGGGTCTGTAGTTTTGTTTAAAAATCTGAAAGGAAAGAGTGAGTTTCTGAAATTATGTATGTATTTAAGTTTATGTTTTTAGATTCGATTTAAATGTAAGTTATAAGTACCTATTTGCGACCACGTAATGCTACAAGGAAACAGACATCGGAAGAAAACTGTACCAATAGGTACAACAAATCTCTATATTTTGATACTTGAACTGAGCTTCAAATCGAAAAAGAACAAAACACTTCTTTCAATACAGAGAATTTACTCCTGGACTACTATCCTAAAGGACTGTAACATAATAACACTTCTTACAAAATACAAAAATAAAGTATAGTAGAAGATGAGAACCTTTTGTTTTATTTTATTTTAAGTCGGATATAAACTCGTCTGCAATATTGAAGCACCACGACACTACGGGGCTATTGGAATTGACAGCTTATAATTAGCCGATCAATTCTAACCGGAACAACAATTTTACAATAAGCCTCGACATCGACAGCCACTGCTGAATGATTGAGGAGCCCGTGTTGTGTCGCCGTTGCCCCGGAGACGCCCTGGTTCGGTTCCTGGCCAAGGAAATCCAAGTATTGAACGGTCACTTCAAACGAAACATACAGAAGCTATTAGATGGGTGATGGACACGAGTTGACACGACTGTGTTATGGTGGGACAATGACTTCAAATTTTAAGGTGTAAGGAAGATTATTGTTGTCATTACGGTGTCGTGTTTTAATTACAACGATTGGTTGGAAAATAGAATTGGTTTATGTATTGCTTTATGAAGTTCAAATGTTTTTGAGTGGCGACCGCGTCGCAGAAGACGCGGTGTTGGTAGTGTTGGGTAGGCCATTAGCCCACCGTTTCAAGTCATTTCAGGTTTTTACCTTCTAAGGGTTGAGGTAATGCGATTAATGCAAAACCACTCCGTGGCGAAACTTGGGGGAGGTCTATGACCTACACTGGACGTCTGTTTTTATAAAAATATAATAGATAAGATGATTTGATTTAATTATATTTCTCTATACACCAGGTCCAGGTATTGAGCTGGATAACGGAAGGTCAAGAAAGGTGTAATGTAGGATTGTTTTATCACTGTTTTTTATACTCACAAATTCCCAAATAATCAGGTTTAAAGTGACTTTATTTCATTTAGCGAGGCTCTCATGAAGAGATTCGAACGTTTGCAAATAACATGTCGCAATCTACCCATTCTCCAAATAGCTAAATTAATGAATTAATTGTCTCAATTGCTGAGAAAAGAAGCTAAGGAAAAGATGGACGGATTGTGTGAGGGGAGGAGTTATATGAAAGAAAAGGGAGTTATTAGTGATAGCGTGATGGGTGATAGAACTGAATGGAAGAAAAAACGTGTTGCACCGACCCTGAATAATACGGGACATAAAGATGACAGCTGAGTCTATTGAGTGAAAAACTCCCAAGCATAGAGATCTCTCGATTTATTCTCGATCTAAAGAATACATCTCAACTATTAAGGTTTATTATTGTCAGTAACCGAGAGTACTGAGACTACTTATTTCAATGAAAAAGTGACTGGAACTCAACGTAATACACATCAGTTTGTTTCATTGTTTCTTCTCAGGGTAGTCAGCTAGGAAACACCGGCCTTATCTAGTTTAATTGACGAGTAAAAGCGTTTTTAAAAACCTATTTGCAAAATAAATATCATGTATGATTTAATTTGTTATACTTATAAGCAAAGGTTCCTAAGCAGTGGTGGCTGAGTGGTAGTAGTAGCTTATGAGCAACTTACGAGTTGTAGGTCGCGGGATAAAACCCAGCCAGGCGCATTATTTTGTGTAATTTATTTCATCACCACTGCTCTCAAAACGGTGAAGGAAAACATCGTGAAGAAACTGGCATGTCCGAGAACCAAATATTTTAAGACATGTGACATTTACCAACCTGTACTGGGCCCGCGTGGTGGATTACAGCCCATCCCCTCACCTACAGAGGAGGCCTGAGTCACAACAGTGTGAACATTATAAGGCCAACTATGCTATGCTATGATTTAATTTATCAGAAGTAAAGATTCCTGACACACTTAACCAGGTTTAGCAGTATATCTAATATCAATTTATTTACGCAATTAAGTTGTAAATCTAGCCTAATCTGTGAACTAGCATTTAGTCATTGTAGCAAAATGTCATTAACCTCTCAGTGGGGCCTCTCGGAATTTAACGCGATTCGCATAACGGCCACGTCAATAAAACAATGAAAATATTTCGCAAAAATAATGCCGAATTTTAAAACAAAGGCTTATTTTTACGGTTGTATGCGGAACTATAGCCGTTGAATGGGTATTCACCATATTCACACATGAGAATACGTTTAACGGATGACAAAATACGAGGCTGAAATAACCGAGTTTTGTATGGCCTGCAAAATTAGGTTATTCATAGACCTGTTGTGAGTCGTGATGATTTATTTAGTGCCTCGATTTTCCCTTTTAGGGTACAATGTGCATTTGTTAGGAGCGATGCACATTGAAACGTAATGCAGTTGAAAATATTCTTACTTTTTAGCTTAGAGTCGATTAAATTATCAATAATGTGCATGTGTCTCAATTCTCATATCAATTCTCGTAAATAACACTTAAAGTCAATGCAAGGTGCTATGCTCGAAGTTTCCTAGGGTGATCGCATCAGGAATGAAGATATCTGCAGGAGAATCAACGCGTTCGACGTTTGTCTTCCCGAGTCGTCGACGGCGCATAGTGTTCCAGGCGCGTCTCAAAAAACCGTAGCGGCTCAGCAATGCCGAAGCTTACTGGGGCTATGGACTCGCTTCTCAAAGGAAAACTTGAAGTCCTGGAACGGAAGGCAAAAAAGGAACATAGGAGTGGATTTTAGTCAGTAGATAAAAATCTGACACAATCCATCACTCCGCCCAAGAGCGCCACAAATTATTGGATGATTTCCCACCTACAAAAAAGACGTTTGTCTTTTTTTTGTAAAACATGAGTATCATCATATGTGCAAGGTCTTAAAATAACTGGTCGATCTGCATGTTTTGCCATTTATGGCGTACAAAAAACAACAAATTTAGTCTAGAATAAACCACAAAAGATTTGAGTCTAGACAAACATTATCTAAAGTTTTCCATCATAATACCTACTTATTAAGGGGTGAAAAAAAATCAAGAAACCTGAAAATTTACAGCTTAAGTTTTGCAGACCTAAGGCTCAAATTGTGAAAATGTCATAATTACAGAAATATATATTTAATTAATTGCGTTCATTTAAAAAATCCGATATGGTATAATAGCATTTATTTATGAGATATTTTTTCAAATGTATTTTAAATAGAGCAGTAGGCATTTGTCTAATAGATTTTGGGATTTTATTGCATATGATTGGTGCTAAACAAAAATCACTTTTTCGCATTAATGCCGTGGTTGACCTTGGTACGCATAATTTATTACTATCCCGTCGATTACGAATAGATACGTCTAATAGTTTCTTGAACAGGTTGGGATTGGTTTGTATAAAATTAGCTATTTCATAAATAAATAAGGACAGCAGACTTAAAATGTTATACTTTATAAAATACTGTTTGCAACTATCAGTTATTTTTAAGCCAAACATAGCCCTAATACATCTTTTTTGTGACTTAAAAATTTCTTTATTTGTAGAGTTTCCCCAAAATAAAACTCCAAACATCAATATCGAGCCAACTATACCATGGTAGGCGCATAAGTACTTATAATAGGTTTTAATTAATAGGGGGCATAGGCAGAAGAACATATTTTTTTATTTAATTCTTCTGTGCGCGCTGTCCAGTCCAGGCGATTGTCAATGGTTAGTCCTAAAATTTAGCTGTATCTACCTTTTTGAAAACGGTTGATTTGTATTGAACATTAACATTTGGTGCTTCTAAACGTTAACTGAAGAACATAATTTTTGTTCTCTGAATATTGATCTTTAAATTATTGTTATCTAACCAGTTAATTATTGAATTGATTGTATTATTAATTTCTTGTTCATACCTCGTATGTAAGATTGTATCTTTATTTGTACAATTAATAGTGACTGTACTGTCATCGGCAAAAAGTGATACTGGATAATTAGCTACTGATGGCAAGTCATTGATATATATTATTAACAATAAAGGACCCAATACGCTCCCTTGTGGGACTCTATATTTAACTATTTGTTTTTGGTGGATAAATTTCTTCTTTTTTAGTAGTAGTGTTCTCTTTAGATATTTCTGTATATTGTTTACGATCCTTCAGGTATGATTCTATGAGACTTAAAATGTTGCCTCTAATGGCATAAGCTTCCAATTTATGAAGAAGTATGTCATGATTAACATAATCGAAAGCCTGGGTCATATATATATCTGGGAAGATAAGATGATCTTTAATTAGAATAATCCTAGGTAGGCTAAGATGCCTGTGAAGTCCTGGGATTCATATTGTTTGGCCAAGTTACTATGTGCCTTTGACCAGAGCCCATCCTATTTAAGTGTGTCAAATGTGGCCCGCTCAGTCCATTTTAAAACTAAATAGTAAAATATGTGCCTAATTTAGGCAGGAAACCCGTTTATCTACTACCAAATCGAAGGTCAAATTTACGGGCTAAAACTAAATTCATCGAATATAATTATCGTCTTTTTGTGTAAATAAGTTGAGACTTGGTAATAATAAAAAGTAACAAAGTGGTATTATTAACGATTTGATATATACACTGACATCTCTTAGTACACACCAGAACTTGAACTATCGTTTATTACCACTAGATGGCGCTATTTTAAATTAATGATCAAATCGTTTTTTTGGTTCTTTCGTTATTTAAATTACAACAGAAATTAATAGTAACAAATATACGTTTACTAAATAATACGGTTAATTTAATATAAGGTTCGGTTATACCCATTTTATAAAAGTACAAGTAAAATATGTGCTCATTACTGACACTGACATCTATTGTCTTATTTTAACACCACAACTGTCCATAAGCACAACACTTTAAGTTTCAAGTAAACTGGCTAGATGTCACTATTCGAAGCCCAATACTAAGTTAATTCTTGTAAGCGGTTATAGATGTCGCTGTCTACTTTCACAGAGGTATTATTGTGTCTCGACAGCAGCATTAGATAGCTTTTTTTGGTAAACGCAACTTCTGAAGTAAGGTCTTGTGTTAAGTAATTATCAGCAAAACCGTAGGGGCCCTGCAGGGTCGATCCCTATTGGGGCCATGAGTTCGCCTTTGAAAAGAAAACCCGGGGCTTTTGAATATAAGGCAACGAAGAAACATGCGAGTGGGTTTTAGTCAGTCAAAGTCTGACACGTCTTCCCGTTCCACCCAAGAGCGGGAGATTTCCTACCAAAAACTTACTACACTACTACCACGTTCGGTGCGACCCTGCGTCATGCGGAAAGTGAGGATGCCGTGAGATCTTTCCGGCCACTCTTCAAAGACTCTCTTGCCAAAACAGTCGTACTAGTAAAATAAAAATCTCTTACATTTTATTTATCAGTAGGATAACCGGTCAGTTGGAACCAAACTAATGTCAGCTTTATAAGCTATATAACTTGGAAACAACGAGACGGCTTCTTATTAAACAGTCAAACGTCACTGTGCAATCACGTAATTTACAGCACCTCTCAAACTACTGAATTCGGAACGTTCCAATAACAAAAGTAATATACCTACCTCGCCAACTTCCACACCTGACAAAGAGATTCCTCGAAGCAAGGTGCTACTGTTTTGAAATTGTTTTAAAACAACGCTTTTACCGACAATACACCCATAAATCTGATGTGAACAAGTGTCCTTCAAAAGCTCTAAGATATTAAAGGTAAAAACTCCGGTAGCTGTCTGAATGGTAAATATTTTGGTCAGCCATTGTGCCCCGACTTTGAAGCGCGGCGGGGTGCTGACGTGGGGCATAAAGGTAATTGACAGGTAGACTGTGCATGGTGATATAATTGTCAAAGAACTTGTTATTTTTAAATTCTTCATGCTTTTTGTGACGCAACTGAAGGCGAGTTAGAATTGATCCATGATTTTTAAACATCCGAGCATATAGGCCTACCTTCCTATTTTTGCCGCGACGGAGCATTTCCTAGGTGCTTTTTCAGAGCTTTGAGGAGTATATAGATTCAGTTTATACTTAATATCTAACGATAAATTATCTTTACCCCTCAGGTCGAAAGCATCTGATACGCAAAAGAATTCTCTGGAGACGGTCTTGCAGTTATGCCATAATCTATGTGCTTTAACACTTGCTGTAGATGTAGGTACTTATGCAACTCAAGTGTCTACACAACTGGACAATATGTGGAATCATTGAAACAGGCGCAATCTTGGTCAAATGGAGCTGAGAATTTTATTATGGTAATTTAAGTACGTACTACTATATCAGAGCAGCTAACCGAAAAGTGACTGAATACATTTGCTACCCTGCAAAAACATTATATTGTATTACATCTGCATTTAAATGGAAATCAAAATGACTGTAGTTCAAACTGAATACTTTCTGAACTAGACGCTGACTAAATACACAAACAATGCAAAGCAGAAGCGTAGCGAGGACTGATTTATTTGTTTTTCTTTCATAAATTCTAAAATGAGGCAGCGACTGTCGCAACCCAGTGTTCGAACACATCGTCGCTTACCATCAACAGAAACAGTGGTCAAACGCAAGCCTATCAATTATAAGAAAAAAACCCTTGTTCATAAAAAGTGGCAAGGGCCTACTCTGCCCGCGCCTAGCACAATGAAAACTATATCACGAGTAGTTGTTCTAATAGATAAGTATGTTCTGTAATTTTAAAACTTGAATAAGATAGGACAGGCAATGCAGACGTCTTACCACTGACATAGCCACTATTGTCATCAAACTCAGCTACGAGTAACGTTACCACCTAGGTACATCTACAATGCCCCAACTTGACAATGTCCACGCTACCGGCATCTATTGCGTCGCTATCAATCCGGTGAGCTTCATTAGCTCGTGTAACAAAAACTCGAGCGTGCCGGTAAGGTGTGACAAATTGACCGCCCACGAATCTATTCGAGGTGTGCACATTGTGACATTGTGCAAGTTATTGTGCAAAACTGTGTTGGTGCACAAGTCAATGTCACTATAGGAAATGTTGGGGTTGTACTGCAGGGAGAAAAAAAAAATTTTGTAAAGAACAATGCACTGACAAGAGACCGAAAGTTCTGAGGATTCTGTTAAAAAATATCGCTGCCATCGCTGTTAATAAAATAGTGAGTAGTAAGGTTTTGAGCCCTCATAGTTGATAAAGTTTACTTAAGTAGCTTGACTGGTATTAGGTTACGATGGGGCTGGCATGGTCGTACTGTGACCAAAAGTCCCTAAAATAAGATTTAAAAAAAAATAGGAAATGACACAAAGCATTGATAATTATCAATGATTTATACTAGGACTTACAATAGCGTCAATCAACAAACCGTTTTTGTGTTCTATAGTGTTGATCATACTTTTTCCATCTACATAGTATATACCTCCCCACATATTAGAACTCAATGAAACGAAATTTAAATCTTGTATTAAACGCACACTATGCAGACAAGCATATTATAAGTTGGAGGATTATATTCAAGATAAAAATGCTTGGCTCAATGCTGGTCCAGCTCCACTACCACTAGGGCGTACTAATTAGTTGATTAGTTGGAAACTAATATTATTATTTTTTAATTTGAAAGACACAATTGCATTGTATAATGTAGAAGCACTTTTTCCAAGTTTGTGAATGTGAAGCACCATGGAGCATTTTTATTAGGTTACAACTTTTTTTTTGACATTACGAGCATGACAGTTGAGAGTTTGTCATGCTCACTCAAATGTCTCGCTGTTGGTGGCACGTGTTATTGGGTCGTTCAGTTCCCTTCAAAATGGTTGAGCTGAGTGGGGCTGATGCACGCGTCATGCTCGTGAACGGGTGCCGTCAGATGGGACTGGTCATCTCTTGGCTGCCAGTGGCTTAATTCAGTTTCTATCTTTTAATTATTTTAAATTTTTATTTCTCTATCGACATTGTGCTCACATGATAGAAGCAACAAGTAATATGTAACCAAGCATTATAATATGTAACACATATATGATTTAAAAGAGTGTCCATGGAGTTTCTTGCACGTTCTTCTTCATAGAGACCTACTCTTTGGAACGTGCAATTTAGCTTCACTTTTCTTGGACTGACCGACATTTGACTATTCAAAAGTGCCTGTAAATGGTCTATTTGAAATAAATGCTTTGATTTGATTTGATTTGATTTGATAGGTTGGAGACGGCACACCGATTACCGATTACCGAATATTAGTATCTAACATGGCTCAGCTACCTAGCTGACCCCCAGAACCCAATACTTAACTGGGTACCCCTTGTATGGTGTCTGATTTTTATGGCTTCTGAATTATCTGTAACGACTGTCAAATACACGAAGGAGTCGCGGTATGTAATGGAAGGACCCCAGACAGACTGATCTCGGCAAGCCTTACTTGGGGTTCGAACGCGTAGCAGTTATTACTTAGAAACGTGCTTTGTCCGGGGCGCCACTATGTTCGCGGTGGGTCGAAGTGTGACGGATATCTGCGCGTGCGCCGGTCGCCCTACTTGACCCCGCGCTGTGACCAATCACACACGGCTTGGCACTCTGTGGTTATTTGGAATATACCTATTGCACTGTCAATAAATATTAAGAACGTTTCTTATTTCTTTATATATGTATATATCTAGGTACACGGCGTTGTGTCAGCCATGTTCGTAAAGCTTAAGGGCGATACAACGGCAGTGGGTAATACACGAACACTCTACGTAACTTTAGATCTGTGTCCTGCACGCTTGCAATTCTGCTTGTTATACAGTTTCTTCTAAATACCAAATATTAAAAATAGTGATTCACTTTTTTTTTGGTAGGTTAAAGTCATCCAAATGACATCCCTCGCCCTTGGGCGGAGGATAGTGTCAGACTCTTACTGACTATAAAACCCACCCCGTTCCTTCTTGCCTTTCGTATCTACCGGCCGAGCTTCCCTTTCGGATAACCCTGGCCTTAATAGTGACTCACTTTATATTTAGCACTAACAAAGAATGTCAGCAAAACCGTAGGGGCCCAGTAACGCCTATAGTACTGAAGTGTTAAAAACAACTGAGACCTAAGGCGGTTTTAGTCAGTAAAAGTCTGTCACGCCCTCTTGATCCATTCTAGACCGGGAGAAACCATTGGGTGATTTTTTAACCATAAAAAATCTATATCATCAAACATTTAGACTGCTTCAAGGGGACTTAGGAAGTTAATATTAGTTATTGGACATCCCAACTCACGTTTTGGGAATACAGCTAAGGAGTGGAATTCCTTTTCGGAGTCTGTGTTTCCTGATGGCTACAACCCGGAAATATTTAAGTCAAGAGTGAATAGATTTCTTCTATCGCTTTTCATCAGATGAGATAGCGGTCAAGCGCGAACCTAGCAACAATAAAAAAAAGAACAGAAATGACTGCATAAAGGGTTGGTTAAAAAGTATATACAAAATAGTAGCTCGTCAGTATCAGGCACAGGGCCTAAACCTGGGATCTCCTTACAATAAGAGCCGTGTCCAGCAGTGCCACTTTCTGAATCAAACCCTTGATCCACCTGCCTAACGTAACGAGAGGGAGAGCCTCCTAAGACGTTGATCGAATTTCGTGGCTAATAAGATAAGCCATAGGCTGACACGACTATGGAAACAAGTGGTCGATTTAATTTTACCTCAGTAACAGCATGGTCCGCACAGTTAGCGCCACGGAACAGCGCAGTGCTTGAGCTATTGGCTGCTGCGGCCACCTCCACATGGAAGAAATGTTTATACAGCCTACAGATAGGTATTCTGCACGCTCGCGAGTTTACTTGTTTGTGCGCACCTACGATACAGGAGTAATTCCTAATGTGGGGCCACTTTTTATAAAAAAAATATATATATTTAAAAATATATTAATAAAAGAAAGAATATACACAACAATTATGTTTGTCATGCAATTAAACTATAAAAATCAATCGCTTATTTTATTCAAGGCGGAAAATCAATAATGCCTAATCACAACGAGATAGCAACGTTACATAGTTCTACAAACTTCAACATGGAGAGTGTATTAGCTGGCACACTCCACAGACTTGTGCCAAAAAAGTTTCGGCATTTCGCCAATTTTGCCACGATAGGCTTCACAGCATAAAATAATTAAGGACGTCTGTCCAAAACCACCGAGACATTTATAGGCATGGAGGAAAACGTGATTTATTTACAAATTGTGTGTACACTTTAATACGAGTATATAATTATGTAGTTGGTTACTCGACAATGTAGGTGACACTGAGTTTTTCCTTCTATAACATCTTAGTAGCATCTCAGACTGGATTATACCCGGTTTTCAGGCAACGGGCTGGCCTCCTATTACTTGGGCTTAACACATGCCTATATAGCAAGCGTGTAGCTACACTTCGACTATGATGTAAGGAATGAGAAAACTAGTTTGTCCAGGAACCAAAAATTCGATGACATTTGATATCCACCAACCATCACTGTGCCTGGGTTACGGCCCATTCCCTCTCCCAGAGAGGAGGCCTGAGTACTAGCAGTGGGAACATTATAAGGCTGATTATGGTATGCTAAACTAGACATGATGTTATGTTATGTGCAGTCACCTAGAATACTTTAAAGAAGATAACCCAAGAAGTCCTCGCATCGAGTCTTCTTCACAGTTCCCTGTGTCCGAGGTCAGAGGCTCGCGGCGGCTAACCCAAAATGCAAGTAGAGCGCGCACCGCTTACCTAGTTACACTAACTTCGAACAGCAACTGGAACGAAGCCATTGTTTGTTTCTTTATATCTTTTTTTGAAGAATGCGGACTTTTTAAGAAAGAAGGAAGTATTTATGTAGGAAATTCAGACAGCGGTATAATCATATAGTCAAATACGAATAATTTGACTACGAAATAGTTTTTGGCGGGTGGGCAAAAGGGTACGGTGTTGTGGTGTTCTAAGATAGGACCCCGTGTTTTGTTGACAGGTCCCTCTGCCTAGAGATCTACTTGCTCCACGTCTTCGTAAAACAAGACTGGTGGGTTTTGACACAATGTCTATTGTAATTTTTGTCATTTAAAAACAACTGATCCGAATCTTAATTTGAATAGTAATAATAATAACGCAATTATTTCCCACTAACACTGTCTTTGTTTAGTAGAGCCCGTACAGGGATAATGGTCGGTTGGTACCACGTCCCATATTTTGAAAAGTGTCTAAAGAGCCTCTACGATTAGATTTTGATCGTCCAGAGATAAAAAAACACATAAGAAGTTATTATTTTTCTCATTGCAATACACAGCACACAGTTTAATAAGTACCAATAGGTACTATGTTATATGTACATAACTGAAATTAAGTATTATATTGTAGGAGACCTGTACCAAAGCTAGGCTATAGGGCTGTGTTTCAAGACACCAGGTTACTGCTCCCAAATATTTAAATTTTTAGATTATGTATAAACGACTATTATATAAACGACTTGTGACATTGACTACTTAATACAACGGCTATTGTTCAGAGAGATACAGGTAAAGCTACAAATAGTCTATTTCTCCTTCTACCTCAAACACTTAAACCGGCATTCTTGTAATACCAAGCATTAAGAAAAAAACCTCTACGTTACCAAAATATTAGAATATTTAACGGCAATCCGCAATAAACACACGCCCAATAAAACTTTGCCGCCTTTATGACCGGTAACGGCAATTATCTTGTTCAAGCCTGTTTCCTTAACTGTACTCACAGATATACAAACAAAAAGTCATAAAACTTTAAAAAAATAATCCTTAAACATGTGCTCTTTGGGCAAATACTTTTTTAAATCATTAAAAAGTAAATAGATGTCTATCACGCATTCTATTTTTGAAAGAAGCTTCGATAATGTTTGCCTTTTGTTGTTTTGGAGAAAGACTTTCATGTATTGTGTAATTTACCAATGTTGGACAACATGTGTTGGCCAATGTTGGCGAGTGACAATGATTATTGTGACAACTAGTTGTATACGGACGATTAGGACGTTATTGTCTTACGAATATTATACTCAAAGTCGATATAATGGGGTGTTAATGTTCCTCATGATGCGTTTAATTTTTTTGTGGGAAAACAATGAATTTACTTGCACAAATGTTAAAAACAATATTCTTTTAGGAATGCTCCACACACAACACATTTCTTTGGGAACGTTGACCGAATGGTCATAACACTCATAACTCTTGTGCGGCAATGCAGAAACGTTACCTAAAATGTGTACGATGTGTGAAAATAGGTCCATTTCATAGCCAAATGTCCGTTATTTAATAAAACTTCTTTCGGGGCTAACTTGAGTTTCGACCTCTCCTCTTTCCTCTGCATGAAAAATTTCAGGGGCCTTACCATGGCGTATTAAAACGTTAGTCGTGCGAGTGAGAAAGAGGGATAGAGCTTAACACTATCATATGTAGCTCAATCCCTTTATCAGTTCGTCAGGTCGTAAAAAGGATCGCATTAAATGGTCGTGATAGTGCCTCTTTCTTAATAATAACAAGTTTTGGATATGACAAGGCGCTTTATGATTGTTACCATGGATGAGCGCGAAAAGTCACGAATGAGCGGTCTTTCAAGACTCTTCTACATCCTTGGATACGTCTGCTATGTCCAGTGATCTCCTACAAACATGTCTTCAGTGTTCACGCATGATCGCCTGCGCGTGAGTGTCGCCTGTCGCACGTAGCGCACGGCGCGAAGCGGCGCATGCCGCGCGCGCCGCCGACCGCGACATGCGTCCGCGCACGTCTGCTAACACATACGGTTTTCTTGCGGAAGTTTCAGGATATAACGACAATTCGCTAGCTGTTTGACAAGAGGGTTCTAACCCCCTAATTACCTAACAGTGGTAATGTTGCTTAAGCTGTTTTTTTTTTTTGAGGGTTTGTAACATCAAAAAAATTCTAAGGTTTTGGATGGAGGAAGAGGTAGTATCTAATTTTTTGACCTATCTGTGTTCCTGTCGCCCGTTGCGTTTAAGGCCACAATAAATTTTTCAAACAATCTTGAAATGCCCCTAAAAGCTTACTCAACATATTAATTTTTAACCGAATTCAATAAAAAGAAGGAAGTTACCGCAGATCTCCCTCAGTTATGAACCGATATGGAAAACTCATTCTTTTATTTGAAAGGACAAATCCAGTACTTACACACAACACACACACACACACACACACACAGTCCACGTACAGTCCTTTACAAATCCAGTTCTGATACTAGGATCCATTATAAATTGATCGAACTTATTATACGTCATCTTACAAGCATACATAGCGTATTTGGTATTTACAAAAACCACAAGCATTTCCATTCAAAAATACCTATCATGAAGAAGTGAAATTGATGAAAAGCACCACAGATGATCAACGTAACTACACTAACCCACAAATATCTCAATTTAGATAGTTAAGCGACAATGTTTTAACAAATATTTAATTGGTTCTGAAACACCTAACAATGAAGACCTAACAATGAAGCTAGAGGAAGAAGGTAGCTAAGGGAACTTCTAAATAAAACAATGGTAAGGGTAGGACTGGGTTTTCATGTTATATAAATTCAATTTTTTATATTTGGGTGATGTCATGGTCCAATAATTAGTCTACATAAGATTTAAAAACTATTGTTAGTAATAAAATCAAACTCACACAAAGACAATAACTATTTCTAAATTACGGCCTGGAAACCGTAAAAATTGGCCCGTAGACTCATGAATGGCCCCTTGTTGAGACTCCGGCCCGTCCAGATTACCAACAGATGAACAGAGAGATGCTTCCCTAATTGATCATCAGACTAAAGAAATTTTTCAACACATGGACGCACATCCTCAGCTATGGTTTTAAGGATGTTATTGTAAATTAATGTGTTGGTAAAATAATTTATAACACTTAGAACGCGTTGGTTAGCAGACGTGCTGACAAACAGTAGACTATTGTGACAGTCAGAATATCCCAAAATATTGACAAAACGTAAAAACAGTCTCAGGTTATTTCCTGGGACATGCGTTAGTGTACCATCTTCACTAATATTATAAAGAGGTAATGTTTGTTTTCTTGTTTCTATGTTAATAGAAGGTAAACTCTGAAAGTATTGTTCCGATTGCTAAAATTGTTTAACTGATAGGAAGCAAATTCCTGAGAGACATAGGCTATATTTTATGTGCACGGGTGAAGCCGTGAGAAAAAGCTAATCTAAAATAAAACTCTTCTTCCTTATAATACTATCCTAATGATTAAAAATGTAATCACGGAGTTTCTTACCATAGGAAACCAGCAATTGGAACCGTGCATTAACTTTCGACGTTTTATAAGTGCTTATTTAAGCCTATGTGACATTTTAAATATGTATGGCTTCAAACCCGCTAACTTCGCAGTAGACCAACAATTACACCGACATTTCCATAACCTCGTTAAAGAAACCCATCCACTCAATATAGAAGCAAACAAGCCGATCAAAATCGGTCCAGTAGTTCCGGAGATAGTGCTAACAATAGAACAAACACCTTTTACCGCTCCGATACATTCTGTCCTGTTATGACCAAAAGCCATTGTTTCAAAAAAAGGTAAGTAGCGTCTTTGCTTTGGCGGCTAATATACCAACTTAGCGAAGAAGTCGACTTAAACCTTAATTTTAAAAATATAAGGCTGAAATTTCCTTGCATTACATTTGTGTTTAATTTGCATAAGTAGTTACGGTTACCTTAGATGCCGTCATGGAATTGAAGGTGCTATAAAACAAACAAACAAATAGACGCTACCTTTCTGCTGATGCCTTTCGCTCTTTGTCCGCAATAGTACTGTGTTTGGTCGTAAAACTAATTGCATTTGGTATCTTTTGTTTAATTGTCGAGGTACACTCACTAGGGTTGAAAAAAAATTCAGAGAAATGGGGAATTTCGGGACGACAATCGGAACTATTTTATGGGCGCCGCCGGACACTGAGAAGCTCGAAACAATAAGACAATCCAGACTGTGTTGAAAACCGCTGCGCAACCACTAGACAACGTGGTTTCCTCCTCCGTTTGTCAACCGAAAACCAAGATTTTGCTCTTATAGATAACCTTAGCCTCAAATGTCCATCCTTACGTTGTTGACACCTCTACGATCCGGACTAAAGTGTTTCGCCTCGTCGTTTATACCGCCAAGTCTCTTAATAAACTAGTTTGCTCTACCATCAACCATTGCATCACTGCTTAAAAAAAAAGTGTAGACCATCCAGCCTGTAGAAATATTTTCATTGATAATAGCTCAGAAATGTTTCTTATGCATAGATGATAAGCCAAAAATATTACCACCACACTTCATCAACTTCAAAACCCTGCTACAAGTTAATTATTGCCTTAACAACCTAACATTTTTTGTTGTCTGTACATACACCTCAGCAGCGACACCAAGCGACATGGTATCAATAAATAAAAGCGTCACTAGTACACCTCGAGTTAACAGCGCAGGCTGCAAGGGCAGGTGGTCCATCTTGCAGTTCATTTGGAGCCGACCTGCATCAACAAATCTAACTAACCATCTACAGGTCGTCTGGGTGGTAGAAGGGTTCATAAATATTGAATGTACCTATGTTACAAGTAGAGATGTTCCCACTACTCGGCGACTAGTTGGTAAGGCCGACTATCCGACCTCTTTCGTTATCGACGATTAGTCGGCGAGAATACAGCTTCTTACATTTTATATTCTTCTCGATAAAATTTAAATATTTTATTTATCGTATGTGATTTTATTGACTCACACAGGATAAGTTTTTGACCTGACTAAATTTTAATTACAACAATCTTTTTATTGTTTATACAAGTGATAGAAACTTTAACGAACAATAAAAGTATGTATTGTGTTTATTTTTTACACGAACAGCTCTGATGTATGCAAAAATTAAAATCAAGAAACAATGCGAAAAATGAATGAATGCAATGAAAGCATGTTCCGACACGTTCACAGGTTGTGGTTGGACTTGCGCGCAAATAAATGGTAAACGGAGCGTCGCAAAATAATGCTGAATACCCCTGAAAGCGTGATGGCTTGGCTTGGCCGACAGTCGGCCGAATAATCGGTCACTTTACAACCGTCGGCTAGTCGGCCAAAGTCATTGTCGATTGTCGACTCATCTCTAGTTACAAATAAATCTACGAGTATCTACTTACATCACCACCAGCCTTTATTGTTCCCACTGTTGGGTCTTAAGCTCCTCTCTATGAGAGGGAATGGGCCGTAATCCACAGCGCGGGTCCAGTGCGTGTTGGTGAATGTCACATGTCTTCAGATTTTTGATTCTAGGACATGCCTGCTTATATATAATCTGCTTAAATATTAATATATATTACAGATATATATATTTTTAGAGTACACCAATTTTAACATTCTAATCATTGTTGGTGTTCCAAAAGTAGTACCAGCCTTATTACCGACAGCCCCAAAAGGTAGGTAATGTTTTTGAACCTTTCGAAAACCGTAATTAGAGGCACAATAGAAAAACAATAAGAGAGCGAAAGCCGGCGTTCACTTGGGGTTGAATGTGTATTTGAGCTCATTTGGATGAAAAAACAGGCAACATAAAAGTAATTTTCACGGCAGTAAGAAAAAAAGGACGGTATGCTTCTAACACCGTAAAAAATAAAGAATTTAAGTTTCTAACAAATACATAAATTGAACTAGATAATTAATTAAGAACAAATAAATTTATGGTCTAGTACACTCTTCCGCACTCTCGCATCCAGGTCTGGACATAACGGTGAGTTGGCCACCTCGTCACCGGCTGAGTGATCTCGCCACTACAGCACTATTCGTCACTCGCCGCCGTCACCGTATTCGACGGGATATAAGGCACGTGCACACAATTAACGGCTTCGTCGAGTGTCACAAATTAGCAATAAGTGTTTGGTGAGTTTTACGGAGAAATAATGGTGCTTTATGAGCCATGAAGTGTGATCTAGTTGGGTTGTCAAAGAAATTATACTATAGGGCTAATGTTTCGCTTCAAACAATTATAAGCTATTATTAGAAACACGAACGTTTGTATGGACGTGTTGGTGTATATTCATTACTCTCTCAGTGGCTGAATGGATTTAAATAAAAATCCTGGATTAGTATAAAGTAGCAAAAAGTATCTTAACTTTTATTTTCTTTTATTCATATTCTTTTTATCTGCGCAACTTTTAAAAAACAATAAAAATTGGACAGCTGATTGACACAGGCTAGCTTAACCCACAGTTAGATTTGCTAATGGCAAACTTTATATTAATGAGAGAGAAATTCTGCACATAAGGGCAGTTATAAATGCTCAACGATCATCTTCTTTCATGCGGACAAATCCGCTGGCAGTACTAGTAGTGGCAGCTAGTATTTTTATATTTGTTAAAAGATGATTAGTAGACCGCGTTTAGACCAGAATAGTTTTGAGAGTGAGATTACTTCATATTCAGTTTTGAATCTGCTATTAAAAAAGTATCCTAGGCTATAGAGACATTAACTGTAGGTATTCGATAATATAGGTACCTTAGTTCTGGGGCCAAGGGTTTGTTTCTTAAAGGAAGGCTCGGCCCCGATATGAAAGGCAAGAAGGAACGGGGTGGGTTTTTTAGTCAGTACGAGTCTGACACTATCTGTCGCTCCGCCCAAGGGCCTGAGATGTCATTTTGGATGATTTTTAAGAACAAAAAAAAAAATAGTTCTCAAAACAATATTTATAGTCACTAATACTTACCAAAAATAGAAGGAGAAAACTCTCTCGTTATAAATGCAGATATATTGTCAGTACTATCTTGTGTATTATCTTACATTATTAATACAAGAATATTTTGAAGATCTATTTAAGATTTGTACATAATAATTAATGTTATTGCGCAATTAACACCAGTTAACCCGGTCAAACTACCTCAAGAGCTTCCAAGCACTCAATATACTTGTAACCTGTCGCTACCAGTCCGAAACATAATAAAAACTAATCTACCGTAATACTGAAACAGTTACTGATTGGTTGTGATAACTAACTACCAACTGGTTACAAGAGGAAGGATCACAGCATACAACTGTAAGTAATCAATATTTTTATTAGTATTAATGATCTTCACAAACATGATATGTGTGTAGTAAAACTTTTTTCTGATCATTGATTTTGTTTTTTTTTTGTCCGACACGTCTTCTTGTTCTTTTTTTGTTTAATAACGTTGCCCACGCACTAGAATAACTTCTGTATAGTGGGTGCGATCACGAACATGTAAATATAATAATAATAATTTCTTTATTTCTTCTAAAAAGTACACAAAACACAACTACATACAAGATAACATCACATAACACTGGTAAGTTCCAAAAAGTGAGACAACGACTCCCAAACTGCGCACTGCCCGTATTTTGGGCAGAGTGGACTCTAGGGTTAGGTAAACTCACATACACAAGACACCCAGACCCGAAACCTCTAGGTATTTTAGGCGGATGTTTGATGATGATGACGTCACCGCAGCAGCCAATCGCGCAACCACTATGCCAACGGTGCCATCCAACTAAACTAAATTAATGTAGTCAGTCAGTGATCGCCCCAGTTTTACTCTAGTGCTCATTATACACACAAACCTTCTTCATTTATTGGTCTTTCTATCAGTGAAAACCACATCTAATTCCGTGACGTGGTTTAGGAGTTAGTGCGTTAACAGACTGACGCTGACGCGGAAATCGACAGTTGTTTTTAACTTTTTATACTATGTAGGTAGAGGGTTTTTTTTTAACAATATGAAATAGTACTTGACTACGATCACACCTGATGGTATGCAGTAATGCAATAGTTGATGGTGAGGCGCATTAGTTTATTAAGAGCCTATTCACTCGAGCCTTGAAGACCGCGGCTGGCAAATTGCTCCAGTTCTTCGATTTACGCGGTATAAACGACGAGGCGAAGCGCTTAGTCGGGAACGGAGAGGTGTTAACAATATAACCTTTCGAATACCGTAATTAGAGACACAATAGAAAGACAATTATAGAGGGGATGATTGGAGTTTAATGAATTAAGGGTGATAGTCGAAGTACATCGGGTTATCCGATGGTAGAAAGGTACAATGTGTTATGAGCACTCGAGTCATTTTGATCGTCATAGCAAGCATTCTCTGCTGGACATTAACCCTCGGAATCATCGATCCAATAAAGTGAGTTAGAACAATCATACAGGTCATACCAGGGGCTTGTTTAGTTCAACCGACAGACGACTTTCCAACAATTTTGTTTCCTTTCATAGACTTTTTTTAACAGAATCAAACGTGAAAAACTGTGAATTTTATCAAGGCTGAAGTTTTGCGATCAAAGTTTATCATTTGCTTACCAGAAGGATGTGCCATTGTCGTTATTGACCCGATTCATTACAATAATCTGAATTTACAACATTTGAAATGTTTTCAGACCACAATGCAAATAATAGAGAAACGGCTTCGCAAAAACTTTTATCCATTTTTAAGAATAAAATTCTAAACACACAAAACGGCAAAAAGTACTTGACCCACTATTAAAAACCTACTTTCCTTTTGATCTTGCCGTCCAATACATTCAAGTACATCGTCCGTAAAGCAAATATGATCATTTCCCATAATTTTATATGATACAGGCTGATTTTTCTACACTATCTCATTTCACGAATAAAATCAGATCCGAGATTTACATTTTACTATCTTTTGCCCGCGGCTTCGTCCGCGTGGCATTAGGTACTTAAGGAATCGGGATAAAAGGTAGCCTATGTTATTTTCCATGTCAAAGGCTATATGCATGCCAAATTTCATCCAAATCCGTTCAGCCGTTTTTGCGTGATTAAGGAACAATCATCCAAACATCCACACTTTCACATTTATAATATAAATTAGGATTATTAATAAATATTTTATCCCGAATCTGTGATCGCTTTTACCAAACGTGTATGCAGTTTGACGTGGGGGAGGTAGTAGCGAGATGTATTAATTATAATTTATAAATGGGCCTCTGCGTGATGGTTTCGATTCCTCGTACACCTTCCAAAGGTCCAGGACCCCTGGGTTTTGAGATATACTAACCCATATAATAATATTCCTCAACTGAGAATGATAAAGTAAGAAATGAGTATATTAGAGGAAGTTTAAAAGTGGCGCCAGTGACTGAAAAGTTGAAAGGTAATCGGTTTTCTTGGTATGATCATGTGAAAAGGAGGGATAAAGCGCATATTACTAAAAGAGTCCTGAGTAGACATGTAGATGGATGGAGAGGGAGAGGAAGGCCGAAAAAAAGATGGATAGATTGTGTGAGAAGTGATATGAAAGAAAAGGGAGTTAGTGTTAGTTTGACGGGTGACAGGAGAGAATGGAAGAAGAAAATGTGTTGCGCCGACCCAAAGTAATATGGGATAAGGGCAGGAAGAAGAAGAAGATAATAATATTCCTCAACTATCACACATAAACATCTAGTCGCAAACTAAGCAGAGCTTGTGCTATACTAGACAACTGATAGACATACTTATATATTTGAAAACACATACATATTATATGTAAATTACACCCAGGCAATTTTTTATGTGTTGAGCACGATCATTTATTCCATACAAATGATCGTGCCCACCACATAAAAAAATATCTTGTGTGGAAATCAAAACCACGACCTCCGGCATAGCAGTGAGGATCAGTAACCACTAGATCAACAGCCGGTCCAGTCCAGGTGAGTGTAAGTTTTACACTTTTCTTGGGCACTCTATAGAACTACTAAAAAGTCTGTTTTCTACCTCCGATGTCTTGTATCACCAATGCTCTCAAAACGGTAAAGGAAAATGTTGTGAGGAAAGCTACATATTTCTTGAACCAAAAATTCCAAGACATATCAACCCGCACTGGGCCCGCGTATTGGATTACGGCCTCTTCCCTCTCCTAGAGAAGAACCCTGAGTCCCAGCAGTGGGAACATTGTAAGGCTGATAAATTGTAATGTTAATTTCAACTACATGTCTACCTATGACGGTTCGTGAGGTATAGCCTGCTGCTTCATTTCTTGTAAAAAGGATCTTAATATAAAAATAGCGATAAAAATCAGGCTGTATACTAATTACCCATAATTTTATATGATCTTGTACTAATATGACGAGTACTAGCTATATTTACCGTCACGGCTCGGCACAGTTTTTCTATCGCACAGCCCGCACCTCTGAGGCGCGCGTTGATATCTTCATTGAGAGAGGTAGTGGCATGATGTTTTGGCGCTAACATTACGGAAATTATGTATATTGTTAATCACATTCGTAACACTTTTATTTGAAGTATTGAATACGTTAAAGAAATAACTATAGATTGTGTACTGTATGACCAGGAAGTACGGGAAAGAGTACGTTACAATGAATCAGTAATAGTTTAACTAATACTGAATCAAGCTTTCGATTACTAGAAAGATTCTGCTTGTCTTTTAAGATATTTTTGTATGTGAGGTTGGTTAGTTGATTATTGGTTTATTATTAAAAAATAACAGAAAAAGAAAAAATCTAATTAACTACTAATCGCATTTCGCCATCTCTTCCAGGGTACTCGAAATAGACAGTAATTGTTCGGAAAAATTCATTCACAAAAGTTAACAAAACGAAACCACTCATTTGTAGATCATTCAAAAAAAGAACAACTAAAAGAAAAACGCCGCCCAACGAAGCGTACGCAAATAAAGTCACAAAAAAGACGTCCACTTGGTCAATACTCGTCGAAATTCGGTCCATTCGCAAAAACTCTTGTGTCCTACATCGCACACCGTTACGGAATCTAGGACACCCCCCCCCTCTCCCACTACCGTGCTTCCTATACCCCCCGAGATGACCCGATGATGGTGAGTTGTGCAATCGTGATGACATGTCAGGTTTTGGTAACGGGAACTTAGATCATGACTCAGATTTGGGGATCCGGAGGCTGGCAACTTGTTGGAATTCCATGGGTACAAGTGTGTGTGAAATGTTGCTGAAAAATATACAATTTGCAGGTTAACTAATTAAAAATAATATATACACTAAAAGCCTAGCTAAATATGACGTCATAAATCTCCTCCGCATCGCTGTCGACTGGAAGTGTGCCCAAAATGCTGGCGGCATTGCCACGTTGTATAGCAATGCTTAATCTCTGACCGAGGTAGAAGCCAGCCCTTGGGTCACGCGGAGAGTCAACTAAGCGTTTGGATTGATCATGATACTTGCATGTTGTTATAATCGACCTAATGATAAGTGGTTACCGACAGTTATTGACATTTTTGCTACCGGTGTTAGCCGATGTGTTGTCAATCTTTTCCAAAGTTAAGCCTTTCAACAGACCGCTTCGAACAGACATTAACCTACATAGACATACATTGGTACGCGTACGGTACACTTTTCATAATTGTAATCTGTCCATTACATTGTAATTATATGGACTTTAAAACAAACTTTGTCTATAGAGATTTACTTTGGGTCTTTCTACTCGTAATCAGCTGAGAAACTTCGGGCTCATCTAATTTATATTAACAAAAAAAGATTGACTTGTAAAATTGTAATGTTTAACAAATTAAGTATCATTTACGATTCGCTTGTCATTTCACCGGTAGATACCGCCACCTACATTTGAGTGGTGATTTAAAGATTTTATTACAAGAATCGAAGTCAATTGGCGCCGAGCCTTTGCTTTTACACTCGCGGTGCTGGTTCAATTCCCACGCAAGTATAAAATTTTCACGGCCTATAATTAAATATTTGTTCCGTGTGTATTTTTATGCATGTGCTTGTACTCAGCCGACCTATAGATATTTTATTTATACCTGTAACTGTATATTGCACGGTTTCTGGAAGTCTGATCAGGTCACAATGAATGAACTTAACAAATAAGATGGAAAAGTTTTTGTCACTAAGCCAATGCCAATTCTATTTATTTGGTGCAAGCGCGAGACACACAATGTTAGTTATTTTTTAGTTTACTTTTTTATTTAGTTTTTATCTTATGTGTACATTGTGTGTATCTGTGTGCCAAATAATATATTTCTCTTTCTTTTCTTTCTTTCTTTAGTGTTAAACAAAAAATTCAAAATCTTCATTGAAAATAAAATAAACAAAGATTTTTGCACGACAACTTGTAGCGATATTTCATTTTGTGTTACAAAGTGTTTATAGGCCACATTAAAATTCAAATAAAACATGAATACACAAGTAAACATTACCGCAGTGTTAAGTACATCCATCTCGACGAAGTGCATACTAAAGCTACCAATATAAATAATAAATAAATTAAGCGACCGAGAGAATTGTGTCAGTAAGCCAGACGCGCCATTAGCATGAAGCCGAATTGAATGAAACTCACTAATAAGGTGAGGGTACAGCCATGAGCGGAGCGGGCGCGGGAGACCGACATAATCATAGACCGAACTATAAACGTTAGATAACAGATAGTAAGCAACGCAGTCATATCGAATAAGTGAAAATATACAAAACGTACTGTTATTTTACTCATACCGACAAAATGTATGAAAATCATTTATTAAGGTCGATGCTTGCTCATAAGTGGAGCGGAAGGGTTTTTGCAGAAGGTTAGCACGTCAGACGTGAGATTAACATGCAGCTGAACTCAAAACCATTTGTAAAGTTCAGGTCACAATCAAAAGCTGATAAAATAATATAATGTATTGCTTAAAATAGTACAATATCTGTAATTGGAAAGATAAATAACAATTTGACGTAGTATTGGTACTTGAAAATATTATAGTACGACTTATTTTACATTGGCAAACACAATCAAGATGGCTTACACATATCGCTACCAGAAATATAAATTAAGGCAAGGAACATATTTACATTTTAGTTAAAAAAAAACTCTTACGTCAATCGTGATGAAGTAAATTTTTTTTATTCTAATTAAATGTCCTTTACGTCAATTCTTATTACAGGTATCGATATAACCTACATTTTTCTCATCTCAACAACCTTTTATTCATATCCTATTATTATAACTAGCTGCTGCCAAATGCTTCGCTTGCGTGAAATAAAATATTGTCCAAAGGAAACACACATCGTCTACTCGTGTATCTACCAAATTCCATCCAAATTCGTAAAGCGATTCGAGCGTGATCAAGTAACAAACATACACACATACACACACACCCACAAACTTTCGCCTTTTCAATACTAGTGTCACAATGGCCGTACATACTTTGTTTTCTGTTATTTGACTGTTTATATCCACAAGACAAAAAGGCGTGACTTGGCATTATATCAAATTCACATGTATGTAGGTCATTTAAGACAGCTTCGTAACTCGCTCGTAGTACCACTAAGGCTGCGTCTTAACCTATTTATAAGAAAGCGATTCATCCATCTTAGTAATGACTGGCCGTACCGCGTTTGATGTATGGTCAGCAACAACGGGTCTGGTAATTACTTGCGAATCACTATTACTAACAACTATAATATAATGTATGGATGTGTGTCGGGCATACTTCTAGCAGGAGGTGAATCGGCGCGATTTTGATAAGTAAAGAAGCCGTGGAGACTTCTGGATTCAAGTATTTCTTACGAATCGCTGCTGGGGCCTTCGTTGTGCTTATTTTTTCTCTCAGCTTAATTATAAGGACCTAGTATTGAGTAGGCGTTTAGGAGGTCTTTTGATACGTAAAAATACACAGGTGATTTTCCGCTCAATTTAAATGGATTATTTTTTATTTGCATCAAATTTTACCGCAGTGTCTCAAGCTAAACATCTCTGGTCATTATTTTCAGTGATCGCTGTTGACACTGAAACGTCTTTCATCACTGAGTCTCTCACAAAGGGACTCGCCGAAAGATTTAAAATCCCCAAAAAAAATCACATCAAAAAATTTTTATTTGTCAGATTAAGGTGCAATGGGTGTAATATAATATATGTTCCAGCATAATATTTTGTACCTACGAATACCTTATGAACCTACGATGAGTTATGAAGAAGTGAATGAAATATAATTTTATTGTAACAAAGATCAACGGGACTGTACTCATTCTGTACTCATTATACTCATTGTACGTGATCGAATCGAAATCCGTGGGAGATCTAAGTTACTAAACAGCCTTCTGAATTTTCAAACACAAACGAAAGAGACATTGCTAGCAGAACGAATGGTTGGAAGAGATGATGGATGATGGAACTGTAAGGTTCTGGAGCTTTGGAAGATCTCTCACATAATACGTCTAGTAATCTGGTGAATAAAATTATAACAGACATATCGACCGGTTATTTCTAGATGATAAATGTAAATGTAAAAATAAATCATTGAATGTCAATCGGAAACATAATTGCTTTAGTGAATCATTCCAAATGAAAAGAATTAACGAGTGCTAATTGTACGACTGATACAGTAAAATAAAGTATCCATAACAATAGGACCAGCACTCGAACAATTCATTAGTGATTGTATTAATAGCTATCGATAATTAATTAAGGGTTACAATGGCTGTAGTCAATTTATCTTCGTTTGTGGCATACCTTGGCAGATCAACACGATGTTTTGGAGTTCCAGGTCATGGACTTTAGGATCGCAATCGCAAAAAGAGGGGTCCCAGGTCGAAGTGTCATCCCTCCGAAATATGTGTCTGAAAAACTCGTGAATACACCTGTGTTTTCTTGCTCTCGTTGGCTAATCTCCGCTATGATAAGCTGCTGTGAAAGAATTTTTTTTTAGTCGACTATGTATGTAAAAGAGTAGTCTGAAATATTGAAAAATCTGACGGCCTGATACCTAGTATACACTAGTTCAAAAAGAATTTCACAGCTAAATCATCCTTATATCTTTTTATCATCATATCAACCGGACGACTTCTACTGTTGGACATCATCCACTGTTGGACCTCCCCCAAGTGTCACCACAATGACCAGTTTCGTGCGTCTCGCATCCATCGGATTCGCGTGACCCGCACCAAGTCGTCGGTTCACCGTGTGGGACAAACCAAATCAAAAACGTTTATTTCAAATAGACCATTTGCAGGCAATTTTGAATAGTCAATGTCAATCAGTCCAAGAAAAGTGAAGCTAAATTGCACACCTACAAATGCTGCATCTTCCAGTACACCATTCCATAAATTTTCGGCTTCATCGACATCTGTTCAGCGTGCAATGTGCCCTGCTTACTGACAGTTAAGTTTGGCGGTTCTTCATCAAACAATACATCTTATGCTCAACCCTGAGAAAAACTCCTAAAAGCCAAAATATCCGTAAAGCCTTGTTCTAGTACTGATTATTACGTTTGCTAAGTGAATATACGACGTTACCGAACCGTTCAAGTAGAGGAAAATAAGCCTTATCGTACCCTACCATTAAACAGAAAACGTGCAAAAATTCTTGTACATCAATCAGTCAAGCTCTTCTATTTCGGCCACTATTAACACTGACAGTAATTAAGAACGAAATTATCATAACAAGACTGATTATAGCCGTTAAGGCGTAGACAGATCGACTTTACTGATGCGCGGATACTCGGAGACGGACAAAAAACAACGAGTAGAGGTCCAAGGATGAATGGTGACTCATAGAGTAATAATGAACTTCATAAATATTGTAGCATTAGTTTCACAACTATATTTATTTAAAATTTATGTAGAGTAGTGGTTTATAGGCGGACTTAAGCTAGAACTATACTGCGCACACGTATGACACACTCGCCGATCTGGGCGCGTCGCGTCGGTCTCCATACATTTTATATAGAAACTAGACTTGCAGAGCTACACTTGATCCACGCCACGCGACGTCGTTCTACATAGGTACAAATCAGGCGTGGCACACGTGTGCGTCAGTCTAAAGTAGTTCTAGCTTTAATACATCAAAGTATTTTTCATCAGTCAGCCTTTGGGAAAAAGACTAATGTCTAAGTAAGATTATCATGTACTCCTATGTTCGTCTTCTTTAAAATAAATAATTTGAGCATTTTCCCAAAAAAAATTATAGTGAGAATACTAGAATCTATATTTTTTTCTGGTGGTTGTTTTCGGCAATTTAGGGTCCAATAACTTTAGTAGTACAAGTTAAATTACAAAGGCAAGAATTCCCACAGCTACAACTTGGATGAAATGACTTGCATCAACATTTAAATCTGTTTGAGCGATAGAACATCGTTTTTAACGAACAAAAAGAATCTCTTCGGACTTCCTATAACAATATCCAAGTTACAAGCACAGGGCTATCGGTACCAACAGTTTTTTGCGCCCAAACACCTGCAAAGATATACCATCGGTACATTGCGAAGCGTCAAAAAAAGATTGTCTTAACTTTACTGTTACTCATTGACCCCCTTTTTATTTGCCGCCGCGATGATATATTTTGATTGGAAAACTACCAACAACGTGTTTCGTTTTCATTATTATTTGATTGTCGTTCGTATCAATAAAGTTTGAAATGACTGACTTTTGTAATATTGAAGTAGGAAATTGGATAGAAATGTATAAATATGGTTACGACTTATTGTTAACGATTGGTTTGATACTCAATTTCGGTGTTAAGCTCCGCTTTTCACTGCTAAATTAAATACTTATATAGGTGTTACTTGAGTTTTTTCTTGGTTTTAGTACCTATTATAACTTTTATAACTGTGATACATAGAGTATGGTCTGCAAACTATGTATTAGACTGTTTTCATTCATAAACGGCTTTTTCTTTAGTTTGCGTTGAATTATTATGACGTTGGGAGTAGACCTGAGTATTTGATATTAATTTCAATTGAATTCCTCAACACTTTCCCGAGAGAAAAGGTTTTGGCAGACGAACAAATTGAAACAGGATCTACAAAGTGATCTTATAAAAGTTCCTTTTTTGTTGACTGAGATACGAAACCCTAAAAAATAAGCAGGATGCTATGCTGCTTTTTTGAATACATACTATCAAGTTCTTAGGGTTTCGTACCCGATGGGTTACTATTGGATCCCTTTTGATGATGTCATCATCATAAATTAAATTAAATTATTTAATTTGATTTTAATTTTGATTTATCTTGTTTTTAATTTATTTAATTTGATTTTAATTTGTATTGATTTTAATTTATATTGATTTTAATTTATATTGAATTTAATTTGTAATGATTTTAATTAATTTTATTTTAATTTTATTTTAATTTAATGACCCTGTTTTGATTATTTTAATGTAATGTATTTGATTAGATTTCAATTGTATTTCTTTCTTTTTTTGATATTTAATGTTATAATTTTGTGAAGATGGGTACTTTGACCTGAATAAAGATTATTATTATTATTATAAGCATCATCATTGCCATCTAGCCAATTTTGGCCACATCGACCTCATTCTTTGGCTCCACATGGTGGTTGTGAGCTTAGATCTGTTGCTCTGCATGTGTCCTCATGTGACTTGCACATCCAACTTTGACCGAAAAACTCCGATCACAGAGCGGACATGTCAGAACACCATTAACGATACGATACATTATTGATGTTGGTGGTCTAGCTTTGAGGTCATCGCGTTTTTGGTCTAATTCCGACCTCCTTTTATTCACAAAGGCCTGTACGTGCCTCTGCACATGAAGTCTCCACTCAAGCCAATTTTGAACTTGTGTCTCCCAAGTCTCAGGGGTCAATTTCGCATCTCTTCATGTGTTTATTCTGAACATCCTTGAAACGAAGAAAGTCCACCACGTTTTCGTGTTCCTTAATTTTCCGGATCCCTATTAAAAAGCATTTAACAAAACTGTTTTCTCCCAGTAGACATTTGCAAAGACTGACTCTTTTTTCTTAAAAAAAAAAAAATACTTTGTCCTCACACAAGTAATTACGTGCGTTTGCAAATATTTAAAACTCATATGCCCGAGCAGCCCGACACACCCAGACCCTAGTGTGTAATTCTACTACCGCTTAAAAAGGGGGCCCCCGTAGAAGAAACATGATCGGTTCGGTTTATGGAACCGTACGTGTCCGAATACAACTCGCTCTTGACCGGTACTTTAATGTTTTTTTTTTTTAGTTTATTCATTATGATTTAAGTTAGCACAGCGCAGCGCGGAAGGCCTCCTACAAGATGGACCAATGACCTGGTGAAGATTGCGGGAATCCGATGGATGCGGGACGCACAGGATCGATCATTGTGGCGACACTTGGGGGACGCCTTTATCCAGCAGTGGACGTCTATCGGCTGAAATGATGATGATGATTTAAGTAACTGTAACATTGTCTTGCATTTTTTTTACGATCATCGTCATCTCTTAGGATCTTCGCACACGGGCCACAACGGTCACAACCACAAAACACTGACACTGGAACATTTCCCGTAGGTTTCATACATGTCATGTTATATGGACTCGCCGCCACACGCTACAAAACGCTGCTGCTCGCTTCTTGTGTCCCACACTGGCCACTAAACGCCGATACAAAACGCTGTTTTTCTATAGAGCCCATTATACTACTGCGCACATGAGTTAAAAAAAGCAGCCACCGTCCACAAGTGGCTTGTGGCCGCTTCTAGCTTCTTGTGGTGGCGTTTGTGGTAGCATGGAGCATATATGAGGCGACACTTGTCGCTTCAGCTATGTCTATAAATATATTTTAATAAAGTGCTGAGGATAGGTGGATTCCACATAATTAAGCTCCTTTAAAACTAATATCAGCAAAACCGCGAAACTTGAAGCGTCATCATCATCGTCATCAAAGACAACGGTACCTGATCGCACACCCATCGCAATCAATAATCAGCAGTCGAAGAAGTCGCAGCCAGGTCAGCAGTCATCAGTCTCGCGGCACTAAGTGGCGATCCAAGTAAAAGTGACGCCGACTCATATATTTTGGTTAGACCGCCATTTGTAATGTGCCACTAACATTTAGATTTATGACGCGAAAAAATGTGGGCAGTGTGAATTTACTTTTAATAGCAATTTTTAAAGTTGTGTTATCTTGTTATAAATCTATTAGAAATTAGATTTTCAGTTTTGAAGAAGGTTTTTGTTTATTTTAAACAATAAATAACACTAAAAATCACATCTTTTTCTGAAAATAGCATCAAAGTATGTTACTAAATGAAGCAGCAATTTGCATTTCCAATATTGGTATGAGGAAGAGTGCTTGTAACGTGGATAAATATCGCTATCTCTTTTTTACCAAAGAGATCTAATGGCTGTGACGTCACATTTTAGTTTATGAACAAAGTAAAATGTGACGTCACTTTTATTTGTTACTTAGCAGTTGCAACGGAATTGAAACGTTTTTAACTTACTTAATTTTGAAACCGTTTGAAAATTTTTAGATTTTTTTAAATAAAGTATGGATTACGTGTCTGAGGATAATCAATCGATCGAAAGGATTGAAAGAGGCTGAAGCGAATGATACCGTGACGAAAGACAGGAGACCAGAGAAGAAGAACAGGCATAGCGCCGACCACAAGCAGCAAAGCCGAGACAAGGCCAGGGCAGTGTTTGATGTCGCAAGAAACATGAGTTCATTTACTCTTAAGCTTAGCTTGTGGTATCTTCCACTGGGTGGGTCGCGGAGGTCAACAGATAATAGTTTCTGGTTAAAATTAAAACACCTTGAATCATTAAAATTTCTAAGAACCTGATGACGTCATCATATCTTTTTTTCTATTAAACATTTTAGTTTTAGTTTCATCTAAAATCTGTTACAGTCACAACTATTCACAACTAAAAAATATAATAAAACCTATGTTTTAATTCTTTTTTTTGTAAGCCTGTTCTATCCCACTCCGAGGCAAAGGCAAAAGGCCTTATATCATAATTATTTTGTTTAAAAATATATGGGAAAAGATCAAGATCAAAAAAATACGTGACATATAAACGAACGTACGTGCACATGTTATTTTTTACATCGTAACACTTTTCTGACAAACTGTACCCTTGCAGCTAAAAGGCATATATTCGGGCGATTTAGTACTGGGAATCAGTAAAGACAAAGCATAATCGAAGTAATAACTTTCATTTTTTTTTAATTCAAGTGGAATAATTTCCCTCAAACGAAGAATTAAGAGTCAACGAAGAGAACGAACGAGACGAGAGGACAACAACGAGGGGAAACGGGGCCAGGCTGAGATCTAACACGCAAGGTCCTGTGCAGGTTGGTGCATATTAAAATTTATTTTTTACAACAGTTAAAAATAAATTAAAATATAGTGTTGAATTTTTTTTTAAATCTCATCTTTTTTACAAATATTGTTCTATATATATTTTTTTAATAAATTATTTTTGTAAGCAAATTAAATTAATGTAGGTCATCAGATCTGAGTCAGTTGTTCTATAAACAGAGTTAGGTCAGCAAGACATTCGTAGCACACAAGCTCTACGCAGCTACGCGATTTGCGATCTCGTAGATGTCACAAGAAAATGTATTTTAAAATCTGCTACGAATCGGCAATCCTTGTCGTAGCCGTTTCTTACTGTATATTATTTTTATTTTAAGCTTATTCATTTTGAGGCTTGTGTTTGACCATTAATACTGACTTCATAACCTTAGACTGTCGTCAACTTCTTTCAATCATGTAGTTTTTTTTTGAGGTGGACAATCATTCAATGCTACCTCGCTCTAGGGTGTCTTTTACTGACTAAAATCACATCTCTGTCCTTTAGTTGCCCTTTGCGTTCTAGGGCCACAAATTTTCTTTCCAGAAACCGCAGCTGCGGTCGACTTCCAAATTAATTAGATTCAGCTGAATATCAGTAGATATTTCACATGTGTCGACCGCCTATCTGACCTCTATAACCCAGTAAATTGGATAACGCGATACGCGTTAGCAAGATTTAAGTGTTAGATTTTCTGGCCACTGACAAACCGGCATTAAAAGCTTCATAATTGGTCTTGAAGATACAAAGATCGTAATCATTTGGAAACCCAGGCTATGAAAATGAATCCCACTCCTTTTTCAGGTTAACTTATCCACTCGCACCCAATGTGGTTCTTTTTTTTTAGGTGAGTAAATCATCCAATGAACTCCCCCGCTCTTGGGCAGAGCGAGAGTGCGTGTCAGACCTTTACTGACTAATAACCAAAAAATAAAGAAAACATTTTATTTGTCAGAAAGGTCGAGTATAAAAAAAAATATAAATAAATTAGGCCGAACCCACTCCTGTTCCTTCTTTGCCCACGTTTCATTTTGAGGGCCTACCTAATGACTACGCAATAATTTTAATCGTTATTGGAATCAGTTATACTTAATATCTATATACATAATTCTAGTTACTGTGTTTTTAGTAATAATCACTGCTAAAATTGCAATTGATAAGTTCTACTTAGCACTCATTATTCAATGATATATTGCAATTAGTAACGAGCTATTATAAATTAAAAAGCTCTGTTTTGTTCTCACAATAATAGTTTTTGCGATTCATAGCTGTTTTCAGGTATAACCTACCACGTTTATAAATGAATAGAAAAAAATATCACATACTATCGGGATATGAAACTTAGCCAATTAAGACGCGAAAAGATAACAGACAGGCAGGTAGACTGATAGAGATAGTGTAGATGATAACAAACAGAAAAAATAGTAATATTAGGTAGATACACTACACTTTGCGATTTTAGCGTATCTGGATACTGTAGTATAGGAATCTGAATTAAGGCCGAAATACACATGCCTGTAGCTGGCAGAAAAGTATGCGACGAGCTTGCATGCTAGTGAACCATGATAAGTACTGATTTGTGGATCCCCTACCATGTGCAGAGAGCAGTGATGGCCCAGTGGTAACGATCTCGACTTACGAGTTGTAGAACGCGGGATCAAGCCCAGCCAGTCGCATTAATTGGTGTAATTTATTTCATAACTCAGTTTTCAAAACAATGAAGGAGACTGGAATGTCCAGAGTAGCTCGAGCCCCGGTATGAAGGCACGAAGGAACGGGGTGGATTTTTAGTCAGTAAGAGTCTGACACTATCTCCTGCTCCGCCCAAGAGCGGGGGTAAAGTTAGGCTCTGGAGGCCTGAGCCCCAGCAGTGGGAACATCATAACGCTGAATAATATTCAGCATACTCAGTGAATATTCTATATGCTACTATGTGTATTTTAGCCTTTATCTACTTCAAGTGAGACAAACATTACTAATAACAAAATAGTCACCTACCAATCCCATGCCATTAAACATCATGGAACTCCCATCTATTAGATGATTCATCCCTTCGTTAAAGCTCTTCAAACGAGCATGACCTTAACATTATCGCCTATAACACGAGGAGGACCTTGTGAGGGCCACAGCAGGGACCATAAAGAAAACCATCGGTGTCCTACTTACCAGCTGACAGACAAACATACTTCTACTTAAACGACAAAGCAAAACCATCCTTATTTCAATAACTGTAAGAGTGGAGAAAGGTGAAAGTAAAGTTTGTAGGTCTGTAGGCCTGTCAGCATGTGCCTGTGTGCGTAGGTTGTGTATTTGTGTATCGGTGTGCGTGCACGCAATGGAGATAGCAGCCGGCAGGTGTGCTCAACTTTAAGTGAAATGCGCCGCTTTTAATTTTGAGACTATTTCTTTGTACATGTATTTTTTTTTGCCATTGTGTCAAGAAATTATTGTTCTAAATAAAAAGAAGTAATGTAGTATGTAAAAATATTAGTAATTCCAATTTTCTGCAACTACAAATAATAATTACTTAATTTTAAAATTAGGTCAAACAACGTTTTATCGTAGTTAAAATCAAACGTCCTGTGTTGTTTGTTTTTGGCGGCTTCTAACCTTCTGATTAGTGTACATAACATAATTACTGTACGAATGTTTCCTCCAAAGTGCTGAAAAACTAAATAAATTACAATCGCGCTGTTGTTGCGTGCTTCCGATGCAATATCCTCCGAGTGAGTTACTGCACGAGACCTAGTTCCATACGATCGCTGTGACTGTAAGTACTTGACTGTGTAAGAAATATGTAAGAAAACTAATTTGATGTTGTTCTCTTTAAAATTACATTAAAATTATACTGCTAATGTATTACGTTATTGCTGTTTCATGTAAATATACTTTTAAAGTTATTTAGTTCCAGTGTTTCAAAAGAATTTAACTTACTTAAAAGTCATTGTAGATCCGTGTATTAACCAGTTTTTGAAAATATTTTGTTTTAGACCATCATACGTTCCATGAAAAATGGAAAGATAGAACTATCTTCCAAACGGTTAATAGTCCCCGAAACCATACATCATTATTTCGGCCACACATCACGAATCTTACGGTAATAATAACACAACATCAATTATCATAATTAATCACAAAATCATAACTAATTAGCGAATGTAATAACCCACGACTGCTAGGCGGCGTAGCGGGCCGCGGTTCGCCCGCCCTGCGCGAGCGCGGTGGTAGAAAATTTTTGGTGGGAAGTGAGTGGGGTGCGCGTGCGCCGACAGTCTGACGACACCACGCGCGCGCAGCGCCCGCTAGAGTGAGTGAAGTGAAGTGCGGACCGAACATACCCACAGTGACGCTTAACGACGGGGAGAAAAACATAAAAAATTCAGTGTACGTTTATTAAAAAAAAAAGGAAAAAATTCAAACACGCCGACCGAAAGCGAAGCGTTTTGGGAATCGTTTGTAATTGGCATTTTGTAGTGACGTGACAGTGCCGCCGATTTGTGGATCACACAGTGGATGCCTTATACTTCGGACGCCAGTTTTTTTTATTATTTTTTTAATCAATTTTTTTGTTTATTCTCGATAATTAATAATAATAATAATCTTTCTAATTTCTACCCTCCTTGTAAATATTCGAGAGATTATTTTTATTTTTATATAACTATGCCAATCACATCTTTTCCTATTTTGTTTCTTTTTTTTCCTTTTTTCTATTTGTACTAACGACCGAGCTATTACTAACCGCATGAACAATCCTGGACAGTAGAGAGTAAATAGTTAGAGGATAATATTTAGAGAGCTGTTTGTAATTGTTTCTGTGTGGGATATGTGTAGTAGAGCGTAATCGGAAAATGTGTGTTTTCCGGCGCGGGGCTATCGGAACGGGTTCGGTTTTCGGCTGATAGCTCGAAGGTCGCTCGACTGGTTATTTTTACAGTTTTAACGGCGCGGCCGGCCCGTGGCGACACAATTTATTTACCACCGTTCCTTTGTTTTCATTTTAAAATTAACTGTCTTAAATTTATTAATAGATACTTTTCCGAACTAAGGGTCGTAGTTAAAACAACAATAAGTTTAAAAAAACATTGTTTGGTTCCTTAAAGATTATTTATAAATATGTATTTTATTTAAAAAATATCGCATAAAATTAATAAGGTCACTGTAATACGAATTTAAAATCATATTTGGTTTCAAAACTAAATTAAGGAATGAGGTCATTGCCCTATCCGAATAAAAAGCAATTAAAATACGAATCGCAATACTTAAGAAATACCTGTAAGTCATAATTAGGTCATCTTTATTGAGATTTAGGTAATTATAATAATAACCTATTTGGAATTAGCCATTTAAGCTGTGGGAGTTATTTTTAATTTAAATTCATGCGTTAAGCTAAAGGAAATAAATTAGGTTACAGGTTAGGCAAATAAATTGTAGGCTAGATTTAGGCTGTAGGCAATCTTGTACTTCCATATCCTAGGTAATAGTAATCCCTCTTAGTAGCTAGCTTCGTGGCCCCCAGCTTGCCTCCCTAGGTCCTAGGCGTCTGTAGTAAACTTCTTATCTTGTTCTAGTCCTTCTTTGTCCCCCACTGTCTGACCCCCGGGTAGTCTCCTGAACATCTAAACATTCTCGAAGGCGCAAGAGACTGATCGATCAATTGATTCATAAGCAAAGTGGACATGATTATGATAAGGATTTGACTTCAACAACGCAGCAACGATTTTGCTTCAATATATACAATGTAAGTATATATTATATACTTATAGTTTATATAAAAAATATATTGTTATATATATTATATATAGATTGACTGTCGCATGTTTTTATAATAATTAGCAAGGTTTGGCACGGCTGAAACACGGTAAACTGATGACGTTTCTTGCGATCAATAAAGACAATATCAGTGACCTTGTTATTTCTAGGTAAACGAACTCTATTCAAATATGTTAGCGCCGACGTGATGGAACACACTTCGTCAGAGCTTCTGATAGCATAATTATAGGATTTTTTTTCTTTCTGAATTAATCTAGGCTGTACAATATTTTTTAGATTCAACTTTACAAAAAAAAAAATGTTTTTTTTTTGTGTTTAATTGGGGAAACCAAAATACACTTTTATTTTTTTGGTAACTGTAAATACTAAATCTAATACTAAATCTAACTTATTCTTCTCATGTCGATTTGACTCAAATTTTGTCTGACGAATATTTAGCCACCTAGACACTAAATCTAGCTATGTACATATAACACAAATACACAAAATGCACTCAGGAGTCGAAGTACTATTTAAATGAACTAATACAGACAGAAACATTTCGTCATTATAAAATAAACAACATCTACTTATGTATTCCTCAAGCTATTTTTCCTAGAACTATCTAGGTTAGATTCTAGACCACTCATAATAATAGCCTACATTAATAATCCTTGTACAGGGAACCCCTTACGTAAACAGAATGGTGTCATTTCGTTCTTATTTCCATTCATTCATTCACTCAATGTATTGCGGTCAGTTTTATAAGAATTCAGATTTTGTTTACTGCGCGGATGTCACTTGCACTTTTTAGATCCTTGTGTGGACTTAACTTTGATAGGTATGTTGGCAGCTATTAAAACAGTAGGTCAGTTATGAAAGATTTTTATTTCTTCATTGCAGTAATTGGTACATTCTTCTTTTTGGTAGGGGCATTATACGGTTTTCAATTGACAGTATTCATATTATTTACAGTGCTAGTTTTTTAATTTAGAATATAAAGTTAAGCCTGTATTAAATCCAGCTTCAAAGGCCAAACTTTGACTTGATTTCAAATTCAATTCAATCAAATTCATAAATAGGGACGTAATCATTTATCAGAATATATATAACAGTCCTATACCTATTCTTATAAACAATAGAATACAGACATTTCAATTATTAAACATTTAAACGTACCAATCTTTACCATTTTGTCATAAAATTCAAACTATTCGTTGATTTTTCGATAAAACAATTTATAAACGCATAATTCTTCAATTATGGTAATCTGTTCTCCGCAACTATTCGGGCACCTTCGTGAAACCTGACCTACATACGCGGCGCTGTTCCGTATGCCGCCCACAGCGGTGGCTCAGCTAAGCGCGCCAGCACATTGACTCATCGCGAGGATGATACGCTAAACGACTTGTTTGTATTTTATGCTACCCTGGTACCGTGAGTGCAAATGTGTAGGAGCTTTTGATAAACTTTTGCGGAAGTTTTTGAATTCGCGGAACGCATGATTTTAATACTATTAACATTCGATTGTTATCTACTCGGTTTAAAAAAGTATATCTTTTGCGAATTTAATAGCTTGAAATATTATTTACTAACTTTTGCTCGCGACTTCGTCCACGTACATCAAATACAGCCTATGTCACTCAGGAATAAAGCAGCTTTCTATTAGTAAAAAAAAAAATAGCAATCGGACCAGTACTTCCAGAAATTACCTCCTACAAACAAGATTTGTATCCACCAAAAAAAAAATACCTTCAAACAAAAAATCAAATTTTACCTCTTTAATATACATTATTATTATTATTATACATGTAGATAAATGTCCCAAACTTATGAAGATTTTCTTCATCAATTCTCAAATAGTTAAAGTAGGTCAGATCTCAGTTTTAAAAATCACTCATTTTTCCTAGCTAGCGCTGTGTGATTCACGAAGACGTACTTTCGCTTCTTAGCTGAAGGAACTTGCTCATTGTGAAGGTTCCATACCAAACAGACGCATCACTTCTGTCCCTGAGTTATCAGTCGTCATATTATTATCAGCAATGAACGGTTCAGCTTAATAGTATTCTTAAGACAACTGTAATATTTAAACTAAGGAATAAACTCATCTCTATTGAGTCTCGTTTAATGGCACGGTTCAAACTCAAAGCTTTGTGTTTGCTCGATACTTGTTTCATTACGTTGACTTCTATGGAGAAGAACCAACTGTGTTTCAATTTACTCATTTGCGAACTTCTATGTAAACCTTTTATTGAAATAAATCTGCGTTTAAAATTACTATTTTACGATTCTCAGTAGATAAATAGTCAATCAATTTCAAAATCAAAAACAGCTAAGCCATGATTTCAAACCAACAATTTATTAACACTCCATTCAAAACGATATAATGTCATATCTAAAATATAAAGGCATCACAAACTATATCGACAACGGGGTCTAACAGTGACACATATACCGGCGCTAGAGGGGGGGAGGCGTGGGGGGCAGGGGGGAGGTGCGCGCGCGCAACTTTCACTCGCACGCCGGAGATGCGCGGATCAAGCGAACGGCAATGACCATGCAGACTTAATGTCAAGTGCAAGATAATGATGCCGGTTGAATGGCTGCTGGCGGTTGGAAAGTGGCTGCCAAGAGGAAAACGTAGATTTGGACAGACACAATTTGACATTTTTTTCTACAAAACTATAGTTAAATAGTCTATTCTAGACGTCAAGCAACAATCCAATCTTTGGTTTAGGCGATCTCCTCGTTTATGATTAAAAGTAGATACTGCAAACGTTGCCAAACAAGCTCTTTCAACATCGCTCATACCACAGTAAAAAACTAGACATTGCGATAGATTTTCCTAAATCGATATCAATTTAACGTTACAATTAGAATTTATTGTTAAAAAAAAATAAGTTTCAATGATTCATCATCTCTTTAACAATAGAAATCCGACACAAAACTTAAAAACCTTATAACAGTAGTAATAAATAGCAACCGATTGCAATAGCAAATAGATAAATAGTTCTAATAGAAAAGATACACATTACTGAATATTTCTCGAAGGATTCAGGATGTTGCAAAACGTAGGAGTTTCGATGACCACTTTGGGACTTCCCAAACAGTAGGATCACTTCAGTTGCATTGTTACGAGAGAGGTGGCCAGAAGAGTGACTCACGCTGGTGTGGCGTAACAATTAGCTGAATTCTGATGAGCGGTGTGTGGACTAGGCCGTATTATATACTCTAACATTTATCTAAGAATATTATGTCCATTTTAGTCATCGGCTTTAGGAAAAGAAGAACCTGATCATTTTATTACATAATTTAGTTCAGAGAGCGAAAAGGAGTCATAATGAAAACACTTTTTTTCGGTGGGTAAAAATTATCCAAAAAATATCCCCCGCCCTTGGGCGGAGCGGGAGATAGTGTCAGACTCTTACTGACTAAAAAACCCACGCTGTTCCTTCTTGCCTTTCATACCGGGGCCGAGCCTCCCTTTCAGAAATCTGAAAACACTTTAAAATAAGTTCAAACATTTTTACTTATAAAATTATTTTTAGTTTCTTATTTTTCATCCGTTATTAGTGAAGCTATTCATTGAAATAATTGTTCAATTTATAATAACCCATCCTCATGAACGATTAATACAATGTATCAATCACTATACCAGTACACGCATTACTCATGACAATAATCGATTCAAATTTAAATCAATGTCTGAAATAATCGATAACTAATGAATATTTACTTGTTTAGTGTATGTTCACGTGACGATTGAGCATGTTTTGTTAAACCTAGTAGTGTGAGAGTTATCGACTAATCCCTGACAAGCGTGACATCTGCCTGGTGTTGTCACGCCTGCAGGCGATGATTTAGAGCTGATCGTATTTGTTACATTCTGCATGTTCAGTTCAATCAATTAGTTACTTTTTATTAGGTGTTTTAACGATAATTTGTCACTAGTTTTAGAGGATCATTGATAAAGAGTCTTTTTATGATTAGATGTACGAGTAAGCTCTTTTGGATCACAGCGACACTTGGTTCGTTTAACGTTGTGAATTAAAAATCAAACTTGATGCAACAAATTACTATTAACTATCGATTCTTACTGTCAGACAGTTGTTCATAAAAAATGACATATTACAGCAACAAAAAAACTCACTATTACATTAATAAACATAGAAAAGGTTTAATATATTTGGTTCCGAAATACAAACATAACATTTGCAGAATTTTTAAAAAGTTTTTTAAGAACCTTGGTCTTGAAATTTGTAAAATAAGGTGTCTAAACACGTGCATTTAAGTGATCTAGCAATTGGTTTATGCAATACTACATTGGAAAAACTCTTTTTACTTAACACGGAACAGCTATTGGCAATATTATCATAGAACACAACACAATACGTACAAAACATATTGTTAACAGGTGCACATTTCTTTATATACATACCTACAAGCTAAATTCAATTTTAATTTCATTTTGCTATCTTGATATTGATACGATTTTTTACTCTGTCAGCAAAGCAATTAGACGTAAGTATTAATTTTGTCTGAATTTCTTGCATATACTATAAAATATTTCGAACTACCTACATTGCAACTAAACATATGTACTTGCTTACTGAATTAGAATGTAACTCGCAATTTAATATGTAGGCTATAGTTATTAATTTAAGTTAGAAATGATATCCAAGTGTTGTGTTGTGAGAGTTGAGGAAGGCCATCTTACAGGGATCTATTATTATGGAGGATCTGGTTAAAAAAAAACAAACAGTTTTGTCATTGTAGTGTGCAGCAACAATATTGCTATGTAGTTTGGTAGTTTTGTTAATTTGTTTTGGTTATTAATAAATAAAAAGTATACGTATCTACACTGTTTTATGTTGATTTTAGACGTTGCTCCTGACTTTGAAGAAAATTATTCATCATCTCCCTAGCCTTTTCTCAACTAACTAGAAGTCGGCTTTTAACCAGACTAGACTGGACATGGAGCGACTGCCTACCAGATCTCGGCCGCCTATTCACTGGACAACACCTACTTCTTGGATAGATTGTTGGTCTGACTTTCTAGCGTCTGACTACCTATACTAAAGTTATTCAACATTAAGTTTTAAAATTCCAAAACTACTCAATGCAAATGTAATCATTAAGTCTCATATTAAGATAGGCCTGAACCTTGCCCTGTGTACTTGTTTAGATAGCTAGACAAATCGCTATACCTATCTACATCAAAGTGCATCAAAATAATCCCGTACATGCTAGTGAGTACAAGTTGAATGCGAACCTCCGCACGCGACGCTTGCCGCATCGATAACGATGCGCGGACATTGGCCAGATAGGTGAAAGCGAAACAGCTGATCCTGGTACCTTATCCACTGGGGTAAGCAGAGAACGAAACAGCTAGAAAATATTTATTTAGGCACCGAAGAACAGAGAATTTCAACCCTAAAACATCGTGCCTGAGGTCATAGTCATCAATAAGTTCGTCAGAATTCAGAATGACTGATGAACAAGTTTATTTCGAGATGCTCTCTGCTCGCCTACAGCTAGTTTTACCCAGTAACTGGAATGTGGATGTCAGATAGGCAGATATTTAACTGTATCTCTGAATAGGCAGAAGCACTGGCTATGGTCCACTTGTTTGACTGACGGATTATCTGAAGATGATAATGAGCTGTTCTTGAGGAAGACACATAGGTCAACGCTCAATACAAAACATTGGTATTTCCAGTTAGACTGGATACCGACTCCAGCACAGTTAAGAGTAGGCAGGCAGATGCTGATGATGGACAACCAACATTACTTACCCTTGATTTCTGCCTCGCCACTAAAATAATACTATAGTGACCAATTTCTCAGAACCGTTTGTTTGTCATATGTTGTGACTGTCTAGTCAAGTGAAAGTGATGAGTATACTATTTGCTAATGTCATTGACCTGATAGAATTGGCCTCTAACACTAAGCTGTACTAGCCCACCTCAGCACAGTCTACTTCACACACATGATAACCATTGAGTCCGACAGCGCCCTTATTCCGTAGTAGTAAGGGTGGTTCTCACAGTTCAAGTGTCAGTACTACACAGTCTACGCGTTCACCCGCATGTATTGTAAATTTTCCGAAGAGAAAACTATGTCCTTGAATGCATAATATTTTATTTCTGACTTAAATCGGATACATTCAAGTTTTTGGTGGAGTCTTTAAATACTAAAGTAGATTATTAAAAGGTATGTTTACCTTTTAGTACTTCCAACCAATGTTTAAAACGATGTCTGTGTATCTTATTGCGGACTAGCTATTTCCATCAGCTTCACCTAAGAGAAAGCAATATTTGTATGCATAGTGGGTCGATATTTTACAGATAATACCATGTATAATCAACCTATGTGTAACAAATAAATACATTTGATTAAACTTTGAAAGTCTTAAATAATACACAAAACTGTACTAACAGTATAAACATTATTAGCCTAAAATTCTTGGTTGTTAGTAGATTAACTTCATCCGACTCCATCCTGTCACGACAGACGTGGATTTTTAGTAGGGTTTTTATTGGTATTCTTCATTCTTTCTTTTCTGCTGAAAAACATAGGACAAAAACGTCCCCAAGTGTCACCAGTATGAACGGTCCTGTGCGTCTCTCATCCAACGGATTTCCGAAAGCCTTACCAGGTCGTCACTCGATCCAATGGGAGGTCTTTCCCGTTGTTTTTCTTCTTTATACCATTGTCAAGTATCATTCTGACATATATGTATTTTCCATAATCTATTGCAATTCTGCTTACCCTATACAGCGAACAAGCGTGACGTTAGCAGCGAACAGTCCGGTGCGTAGCAGTGAGAGAAAGCCGCGCATCAGTGACCGGTCCGCTTCCATATCTATGTTCTAGACTAGAACATGGTGTTGTGACCCACTTGGATCCTATCCCGGGCTTTAGGAACCAATTATTATTACTTTAATCATGATTAGTAGTGGAGCTTTTGAGAATATATGTGTTAAAATTTATATGTTTAAAGTTATCGTGTATTGTAGAATCCATTAGTTATTCAAATCATTTATTTCAAGTAGACCATTTGCAGGCACTTTTGAATAGTCAAATATCGGTAAGTCCAAATAAAAAAAAAGTGAAGCTAAATTGCACGTTCCAAAGCGTAGATCTCTATGGAGAAGAACGTGCAAGAAACTCCATACATTTTACTAACTCTTCATCTTCTTGCTTAACCCAACTGTTGAGTATAATTATTGTTGTCTAAAATAAAATGCGATAAAGATATTTTCAATTTAGAATTGGCAACTAGCTTTAACTTGCTGACTTGTCCTTGACTTGTGAAAATTAAAAAAAAAAACTGATTTTTTTTTTTAAAGATAAACAATAAAGTAAGTTTATTCCTATTAGTATAAGTACCTATAGAATATAGCTGAAATATTTAAATGAAAGTAAATTGTAATATCATAAAAAAAAAATGAATCTTTGAAAAGTGTCTCGCTCGTTGATGTCTAATATACGCAAACATCTTCGGAGACAATCTTTTATTTAGATCTTCAAAAAAATATGAATACAAACTTTGATTTACGTCAAAGAGAAAGTGTCTCATACAACAATTGTTGGGTAATAACTGATAAAAATAACCCCATACTTATAAAACATTGACTATTAAAAAAAAAACTACATACAAAGACCCAAAAATTTTAAAATTTTGGCCATTTCAAAAGACCACATGTTACCGAACAATAAGGTTTTATATGCATATGTTAAGGCTTTCTCGCGTGTTGCTTTCACCCACAGAGCCTGCGACAGATGTCCTCCGAACCCTTCAATCAGTCAATATTTGAATTGGGCCGAAATACAGCAGGTAGGAGAAAAAAACCGAACATGTGTGTACTGTGGGAATTTTGGAAGATGTGCCGATATCTTTGATCGACGTGCGTGGGTACATCACTAGCATCCTTTGTATGGGGATGTTTACTGTTCTAGTACCGGGACAAAATTTTAAACTAAATGAGATCCTGATTCCTGTATTTAGAAACTCTTTAGGTATTCGGTAAAGTCGGGACTATCTAAACTAAACTATAGTAAAATAATTTGAAACTATTTGATCATTTGCCCAGTCTATGAATTATCTTATTATCGTGGTCCTGGAACATAATGGGCAATTGAAGAAACTTAAGTTGGTTTTAGTCAGCAAAAATCACACACTTCCTCACACCGGGAGAAGTTGGTCGGTAAATCGGTTGTACAATTCGATTGCAGTAGAACTTGGCACCTTTTATTTTATCTCTTATCATTTTGCCAGTTACCTTATAGTACATAGTTCCATACTTTTAAATACAAAATTAATCACCAAACAAATAAGACATGTGCTATCACTATCCGCCTTCTCTCCCTAAAGATCCTTGTTTACCCCTTCACGAAGACGATTGAAACACGCCAATTAATCTAAGAGACTACTGCCACCTTATCTTTATCCCATTACAACCGCCTTTCTTGGCAAAAAAGGGGTCGCACTTAATAGCAGGGACTATTAAACTACCCCTAACAATGTAGGCAAACAACCCTTTTATTTACATCGTTCTTAAATCCGGAACGAACCGGATATCGTTTCTATAAGCGAAGGAAGTGACGTCACGTAATATGATGCCGCACATCCTTCACTAGGTTAATGGGCTTTATTTTTTGCTGATCTAATGCTTCTCCTATTGTGAGACACGTAATTATAATCTTGTTGAAGAACTATTGTGCTTTTTTCATTTGGATCTTCACGATTTTGGCAATGATCTGAAAATTTGAAAATAGGAGTGACATTGGTATTTATTCAGTTAAGACAATCATTAAGATGGTGATGGATGTAGGACGCACATGATCGTTTGTTGTGGCGACGCTTGGGGGAGGCATATGTCCAACAGTTGACGTGTATCGGCTGAAATGTTGATGTTGATGTTGAATCATTAAGTTGCATTTCTATTGATTGAGCAAGCATCGAACAATCTGGCTTTTCATTCAACAAACTATAGTTGACACGTGATATATTGACACTGGAGGGTCCATGTAACTTCGGATTTTATGTCCGATAGTTGTTATAAGCAATATACACAAGTAGGTACATAGGTATGTATGTGTAATAACCGATTTGTTGTTGTAAACGAAGCGATGTCGTTTTATTCTGTATTGACTGCAATCATGATAAGTGTTGCTAGATTTTTGTACAGATAGAAGTCTAGAGTCTACACGGTTTGATACGTCGTCGACGGTAACCGAAAATTGCAAGAACCCACAAGGGGTCTAATTCTTCTTTACTATTTTTTTTTTGTTGGCTCTCGTTTGACCACTATCTCACCTGATGATGTGGCTGACGATGAATAACGCTTACCTAGAAGCAACTTATTCGCTCATGTCTTAAAGACCCCTAAGTTATAGCTATCAAGAAACAGACTCCGGCAGGGAATTCCACTCCTTCAAAGTTCGCATAATTAATGTGTTCGCAAGACGCTTTGTACGTATGGTTGGGATGTCCACCATGCCGATGGCGCAACGCCATGCGTCTTGTGGCCCGATGATGGGACAAACTTGGCGGAATTAAATTGTGCAATTCCAATGTATACTCCCCGAAATGTAAACGATAGAATACCGACAGGCTAGCAAGTCTTCTACTACTCTATTTCTGACTTCACTTGCCAACCCACAATAGAAGAATTAGTTTGGCTCGCAACTGATCTTAACATTTTTATCTTCCCCGAATTCAGAACCAAAAGAACTATAATACTGTTATTTATACACCTCCGAACACGATTCCTATTAGGGGCTCCATCATCCTAAAAGAGTAGTACTGCAGCCTGCGTGGGAGAGGGACGGAGCTATACGAGTGAGGGAAATGAGGCACGGGCAACGTCCTGATTTGTCAATAAACTTGACCCACATTTCATTGAGAGCGAGTCTGGAAGGCTTTAGAGGTAAAGGTGCGGTTATAAGGAGGTTACAAGTGTTCGTCGATGTGTTCGGGAGGCTACAACTGTTCAAGACAAGTGCATAATATTGAAATTAACAGTTTATCGTCACACTCAGTTCACTCGGTTTTTTTTTTTCAGTTTAACTACTTTTTTATTTATTTATTATTATTATATTCTTTTTTTAACATTTTGCTACTTCTACTTCGATACTTTATTAAATAGGATTCCAAAAGTAAAAGTTCAAGTATTTGGAAATAAAGATTTATTGCTGAAAAACACTATCATAATTATATGAAACTACTACTACTACAACTACTACTATGTCATAATAAATGATAATCTGCATTTTATCTTCTTCTTTTTGGTATGGTATTTATCAAACTGTAGTATTCAACCAGAGTTTTATAAGTTTAAACATCTAATTCTCAATTAAGAATCAGTGACAATTGTCTTCAAAAAAGTTAAACTATCAACAACACTTCCCAGATTAAAACAATTTTTTTCGTCATTTATTATTATCAAATATATAGCAAATCTACTTGAATAGTAACAGCTTTTAATAATCAATACAAAAATTCTACATAAATCTCACACAACTGTGTGGCCGCGGTTTTACTCGAGGTCCTTGTCCCTTGTAACGGGGCCTCGGTTTCGGGCGAGCGCCCGGTCGTGTGCCCCGCCCGCCACCGAACCACTGGTCACTGCCATCTACTGCGTAAATTATGACAGATTTTTATAATATTATACATAAGAAAAATATATATGTTGTTTCACGGGTAGATCCTACTAGAGGGAGGCATTTAAGGGTAGAGGACTGATACTAGAAAAGAATGGCAAAGACGGATTGTTTATGATGATAAAAAGTTTTTTTTTTTTTCATATATCCTAGTATTCATCAAAAGTATGGACCCTAATGTTATTAAAACCCAGCCTTGCAATAAGACTACTCCGAGGCCCTGAAACGAAGGCAAAGAAGGAACTGGAGTGGGTTTTAGTCATTAAAAGACCGACACGCCCTCCCGCGCCGCCCAAGGGCGGGACATGTCATTACATGATTTCCCACTAAAAAAAAAACCTTTCATTAAGACTACTAAGTTATTTAATTCTAGCTTAAACTGTTCAATTAGAAAAGTATATGGCTTTTTTAGACTGACAAAACAAACTAAATTGAAGGAAAAAAGTCAATTACATACATATATTCGCTCAATATTCACATCACAATTTTAACTAATGAAAAATAATAATTATGTAATACCAAAATAGCTACGTATACGAGATGATACATTACCATCGATAGCAGTTGAATAAAAAAGATGAGATTGACATCATTATCAAAGTGTTACGTGAGCAGTTTCTTAATAACATTTCGGCAATTAAAATCGCCAACAGAAATACTCTTTGGAAAACCAAGGAGTTCTTTGGATTCTTTGAACACTGTATTATTTAAAACAAATAGATTTTATAATGATACCTTTTTCTATCTTTTATCATGGTATTTTTTACATATCTTGGGTAGGATGACGTATGGGTTGAGCAAAAGAGAACCTCGGGGCCCTGGATCGAAGGCAAAGCAGGAACAGGAGTAGGTCTTATTCAGTAAAAGACTGACACGCCCTCGCGCTCCGCCCAAGAGCGGAAGATATCATTGTATGATTTCCCACCTTAAAAAAAATGAGTAGGATGACAACAGGACCAAATATGCATCTTTAAGATGAGAGAAAAGGATAGATAGCTACCTTGTCTGAATCCGACACCCGTCACTACACACTACAGATAAAAACTTAATTAGAAAAACATTTTGCCTTTAGTGTTTACATAGTTTTAATTAGTTGTATTTTTATTTTATTACTTTAGTACTTCATTTGTCGAATAAACTGTTAATTATATTAGAAAAACAAAACAAACGAATCACAGGCCAGTGTGTATGTAGTGTCCATCCATGTAATAGCAGTAAAGCGGCGGTCCTAGCTCCCGCAGTATGTAAATGCCGCCACGTGGCGCGGCCCGGGCGTCGAACGGCCTTGTTCGAGCGCGGCCAGGCGTGCGCGCAGTTACTCGGCTACGTCACGCCGACGTACGGTAACGGTGAGGTGTGCGCACACGTGCGCTCGCCAATACGTTGATAAGCTTTGTTTGCGGCGTCTATTAGCTTGTGAGTTACGGATTTTTGTTGTTATATGAAGGGGTGTTACAGCTTTCGCAGGTTGTCTTAGTGTTCAAAATCTAGTATAGGAATAAATAAAAAAGTTCATAGTACTGCCACCAGATATTATAATGTATTACCTTTGCCTACAATACATTTTGACACAGTACCCAATATTGTACCAAGTTTCTTAAGCTTGCCCATTTTGCCCAGATTTTTTTTGCAAAGAACTACCGTTAAGCAGTAATAAAAATTGTTGCCATCTAACATTATGATAATTCTTTTGGCACACTTACCTTATTCTTATGCCTTAACTTTGTAAAGGATTCCTCATTCTAATCAGTGTGCTATTAATAAACGTAATTTATTTTTTATGTGCAATAGAATTTGCCAGTTGACATTTCTTCAAATAAATTTTTAATAAATGTTCCTATCAATAAATGATCAAAACTAAGATTTTAGCTAAAAATAACTATGACATTAGTTGATCAGGTACATGTGGAGACATTTTTCAGATTTTCACAGGATCAATTCAATCATTCCCTCTCCTAGAGAGAAGTCTGAATCCCAGTAGTAGGAACATTATATGACTAATTGTACTATATTTGTAATTAACAAAATAAATGTATGTAGTAAATTATTATCAATAAAAAATTAACTATTTTAAGACGATACTAGTAAAGCCCTAGCAGCAAAACTAGGGCAACAGGGGCATACTGCAGTAAAGTACATAATGAACACTTAATAACTATTATTATATTATTATTTTTTTATCTGTTATAAACTAGTACTTGACTGCGATCCCGCCTGATGGTAAGCAGTGATACAATCGTTGATGATGAGGCGCACTAGTTTATTAAGAGCCTATTCACTCTAGCCTTGAAGACACCCAAATTATATTATTTAGCCCATACTGTCCCACTGCTGGGCAAAGGTCTCCCTCCAATAATAAATAATAAATTATTATAATTTTTAGGACTATAGCTGATAAATAACTCATGACATCTAACACGATACTTTAATGTCGTTTTGTAACACTTGTAACACCACTTAATTAAAAGCCACGTAAGACTCACCTCGTGCAAATCTTGACATCTCCATTCAAGATAGCTGTGAAAACAACATCTTTATTAAACCATCAAATAGGCCACACGAACAAGTAAACGAATTAAAAATGCTTATTTACAAAATTAACATAGAAATGTTTGTGGCCTCTGTTCCGTTATAATAATATAATAAAATCTACGTCGATTGCATTCATGAATAATTATAATTAACATCCTAACGTGAGGTAAGCTTGGAAAATGAAGGAATTAAAATGTTTACGACCCCTAACAGGGCAAATCATATTTACTATTTATTAATTGAGTCGTAAGCACGCTAAATAGGGTTAATGCTTGTACTTTACAATTATGTCACAACCACAGACTTTAAAGTAAGAACAAGGCAGATCGTGCGTTTTCTATTTTCTTTTTCTTGTGGGAAATCATCAAATAACTTCTCCCGCTCTTGGTGGAGCGGAAGGGAATATCAAACTTGTACTGACTAAAACACACCTTTGTAAGATGGAATATAAATGGGTTTTAATCAGTAAAAGTTGCCCTAAGCGTGTCAGAGCCACGGTGACTCTTTCGATCGACTTGAGCGTTCTTTTCGCCACAATTTGGTCAAACGTAGGTCATACTAAAGCAAAGCGAAGTCACTACGATTATCTTCCGGTGTGCTCGTGCGCGCAAGATATTAAAAATGCCATGTTTCTTGCATAATAAACGCGTATAAGCGAAAATTTGGACGATCCTATCTTTCCTATTTTAAATCTATCTATATCACAATCTTTATTTTACTTATAATACATTGTTAGCACACGGATACTATGATAATGTTTTGAATGGTGTATAAAGGCTCCTAAAGACAAGCGCGCTGCGACAAATACAACAACGCATTTTCATTGAATTGTCGCACATAAAGCAAAACACTATTTGTGTCTAATTCCATTAGTTGCTTTGTCGCAGCGCGGCTGTCTGCGAGAGCTGCAGGAACTTTATTTTGTCTAAAAACGGTTAATAAAGTTTATCTTTTCTTTTGTTTTTAGATCAGCAGCGAAACATAGAAGAAAGGAATGAGCAGGAAGCAAAGCCTTGTAATAGCTTTACATGATCAAAACGCCTCCCATTTGGTTCAGTAAGTCTCTTTCAAGAACTGTTTTGTTATAATTTTAAGGGTTATTTTTTCAATAATCCAATGACTTTAATCGGAAAACTAAATAAGGCGGTTCGACATATTATTATTTTCTGAAATAATATATCGTTTCTAAAAACGGCAGCGTCGCCATTCTTTTCCCTTAAATAAAAGGCATCTGACTATTTAAGCAATGTAAAAACGGAAAATCAATTGCTACGGATTATGTGCCGGTTAACTTGATCTGGGTACGCCCACTTGCAACACAAATCAATAAATATGTCTCTAAAAAATTCAAAAGTTTGACAAAAATGTGTTTGGTCATTTACAGTGCAAGCAGGCATTAATCTTTAACCAGCACTAATATTATCTCTAGGTAAATTGTTGTCCTGATTTTGGACGAAAACCGTAAACGTTCTGCTCAATTTTCAACATAAATTCAACACGTGACTGATTTTCGGCACAAATTCAGTACAGTCACGTGACTACTATACGGACTTGACTTTGAAACGAGGTTTCGAGGCCATCGCGGGGGAGGGCGGTGAAATGAAGACGCGAGGGGAAGGCTTTCGTCTCAAAAAGTGAAACGGGTCTAACTGTAAAGCCAGGTTAATTGTCGGGTTTGTTTTGCGAGAGTTATTAAACTGGTGTTATTATATTTGAGACCATACACGAAGTCGTGAGATTTTGAGGTACACGTTTTGTTCAAATGTCTGTTGTTTTGTTATCCGTATGATCTTGAATGATTAGACGAAGATGTTTTAAGAAAAATAACCACGGGGCTTTATACTTTCACTTCATTAATGTAAGAAAAATAAAAGGTTAAGATATTTTATTTTAAATAATGTGCACTTGTATCATAAATATTTCAATCAAGTATTTTTGTTACAACATTTGTTATTGAGAAATTTAAGCTACAAATGAAATAACACACAAACGTACATAAATAATGACAGCAAAAGGTAAACTTTTACGAAATACAGTTATAATACTTAAATATAAAACTTTAATTACATTAAGTTCGCCAACACATTTACAGCAATTTAAAAAGTCAAGTGGTGTCAATCCCAAAATGCTTGCAAATAATTACAAACTTAGTTTACCTGTCAAATTACAGTTTTGCTTTTGACAAGATAAATTGCACAGGCAAGTACTATTAGAAGTACTTTTTTAGTATTGTTAGATTTTAAATTGCTTGTATTGTCTAACTGTCGAACAAAAAACTGAGCTGCTGTCGAATAGTTATCAAGTTAGCGATCGGTTACCGCTTGAAGTTAACCGCTGATTAATAAGAGGTTTAAAAGATGGTGCAACCAACTTATAATAATTATTGTTTATGAGACTATAAAAAGAAAATCCAAGATTGAATATTAAATAAGATCTAATTGTTGGTATTGTTCAACGGAAAAAATATTTATTTATTCAAACACGTAGCATTTAACAGGTTTTGTTTAAAAGTTAAGTGACGAATAAAAAAACTTTCTCGAATGTTTTATTCGATTCGGAAAAAAACAATTTATTATTGGTTCACTCTCTTTGTTGCTTTTTACGCAATTGAATAAAATTGTATGAAAAGTATTCCTTTAAGGAAAATCGTCTACTTTCTTTTGTCAGCATCTGTATTATTCGTGAGAAGATTCTCACAGAGAATAGCACGGCGGGATCAAGGACAGACAATGATTAATGATTTATTTTACTACTTGAATCATATCATCGTAGCTTTCTATTTATATAAAAATATCTAGAAATTAATTTGCAAGATCTATTCATCGTATCGTTTAGCTCAGAAAGATAATTAAAAAATACAACAATATTTTTTCGTTTACGATGAGGAAAAAACCAGAACTTTCTTTTGGCAAATTGCGTCACTAAATTTGACTACATCCGTCAGAAGACTCTTTTTAAGCCCAAAAAATTGGGTCAAGCGATGAAAAAGGGCCGAAGCTGGCTTCTTAGGAATTTACATACAAACTCGCTGCCGGTTACCGAGGAGGCTCTTTTATTTTCTTTACAATAATGTTGCGTTTTTGTCTTGACTCCTTTTAAAGAGTTAATTTAAGAGTTACAGCAAAATTGCGTCATAATACCTTTATGTTTTGATATCATCTGTTTTCAAGATACAGTACGCTAAAAATAACGTGAGTTTTTGACAGAAATAATGATTTTATCGTCATTCCAACTGCTGTTCCGAGTTAAATTTTGTACAGCACAAAAAGTACACCACATTCGTCAAGAAAGAATTATAATGAAATAATACATGATTATCAAGTACAGCTTACTCTATGCTTTTTCCAGAATATACATACATCTAATTTAATTGCAATATACAAATGATTACCACCTTTTACGGTTTAAGGACTGATTTCATAATCGTTTTTATCGAAAATACACGTTATCATAACAGAAAATCTCCCCTACTACTACAAACCTAAAACTCAACTTATTTTATTAAAAATCTTTGATAGTTTGGACGATCGGTTTTATTGATTTAGTTTATTTTTTTATCAATCATAAAAATCTTCTTTTCAACGAACCGTCGAACAATCAACACATCTCATATTCTCATCTGAATGTCCTTCATCGATGCCACCGGCCAAAGGTTCCGAAAACCGTATTGGGGTCAGGCCGGTCCCGTTACCTCAAGGAACCTGTTCCCTACCGGCCCCGGTACTACGGACTGACTGACAACTGCTTATTAGCTGCCCAAATTATGTACACTTTACCCCGAAGTCGTTTTAGTACGAAAATGTCAAAATTGGTGCGCGAAAGAGCTTTGGTGTTTGCTAGTAAAGAGAATTGGCTGGCAAGTAGCGAACAAGTTTTTGAAAATTCTTACTTCACATTATAATAATTATATAGCCACCTCGTATTTCTGTTGTAGATTATAATTGAATTAGTTTTATTGTAAATTATTATTTATTATTTGAAGATACTGAATAGAAAGCAAAAGTTTAATCAACCTTATAATATTCCCACTGCTGGGACTCAGGCCTCCTCTCTAGGAGAGGGAATGGGCCATAATTCACCACGCGGGTCCACTGTGGGTCGGTGAATAAAATAGAATAAGCACTATTGTAAACCAAAATAGAAACAAAATTTATACACAAACACTGCCACGCAAGCATAGGATGGATTGTAAGAACTTAAAATAAGCATTACATTTTACATTACTACTCCTTAAATCATTTTAATCATATCCTGTATCAATAAACCAGCCAACAAATTCTCGGATGCTGGTTTCTTTTATTCTCACTGTCATCACATAAGCACTTTTTATTATAATTTCACCAGAACTTTTTATGGAATTCCACAAAATACTATTCGGCAACATAAACTTTGACGCTTAACGTATCTAAAAATAGTTTTCTACACACGTGACACAGACACAGTCACAAACAAAAGCCCGGACGAAGATTATCCTAGCAAGTACACTTGCGTACACAAATCTCAAACAGTTCTAAATACTAAACGTACGCGTTCGACATACGAATGAGGCGTTGCTCGTAAACCCACATAGTGGTCACATACTCACATTTTTGTGGCCAAAATACAGTTTGTTTTTTAATGCGGTGCTCAACTGGTCTTCTGTTTAACGCGTTTTTGTGGCAGTGAACGGTTTTCGCGGATTAGACTTTCGGCAATTTTTGTAGTAATTTTAAAGCATACAGAAATACAAAATTGAATGTAAAATCGGCCCGTTTTTAATTTATTATTTATCAACTTGTAGTTTACAAAAATACTTTGATTTAATTCCCACGACGTGTTGAATAAAACGAATTTAGAAAATAATATTTAATGCAATAATCATATCTTTATACACGTGCTATACTCTGACCAAAGAATCGATTGCCCCACTACGTAATTCAAATAACCCAGAAAAATATCCAAGTAAATGCTAAGGACCCAATGTCGTTTGGTGGGAATGACATGCGAAACTAACCCGTTCATTACCGCGCATTATGCGATGCCGGTTATTACCGCGTGAGGGCTTAACGGTTTGAGGGTTAAGTCGGCTGGTGATCACGGTTATCGACCGATCATTGACAATAGCAAGTAATAAGTCGCGAGTTAAACTGGGTTTTGGAACCAAATGCTGGGTCATTGAGGTTATTTTTGTAAGTAGATATGAGAAAATATAGGTAACGTTATGGACTAGAATGTAGATTATTGTTGAAATAGAATAAACTTTATTGTACATCAAAGTAGTAACAATTTTACACGAACTTAAATGTATGGGTACAATGACGGTCTTATCGCTGACAGCGATATCTACCTTAGGATGGCGTTTGATCGAGAATGTTGTTCGATAATTTTATTTTAAAATATGTAGATGGCGTCGCTAAGCTTGCCACTTCATTTGAACATCACCTGTTATTCGACAAGTGACGGTGGCGGGAAATTAGTTATACCGCGCATAACCGGATAGAAGAAATTACAAAGAACAAAAAGATGTTGTTGCTAAATCAGTGGTGTATAGAGTAGATGCACCTTTGAGTGTGAGTTGTGCAGGAAACGGGGTAAGTGTTGGCGCCTAATATACAAATGGTAGCTTTATGATCGGGCACAATTCCATAAGGCTGACACATTGATTATTATTGTTCTCAGCTTTCGGAAACGCCCCTATTACTCGGACATTGATCCAGGGCTTCGACCTTACTCAAATTGCAACAGACTGGTTAATTTGCTGTAACAATACCGATCATCATACTTGCCACAGTTAACAAGGAATATTAGCTTGGAGACAGAACTTGCGGACTTACGTTTATTTGGCTAGGATTCGATCCCGATTAGTATTTTTTTCTATTCTTTTTGTTAGAGTGTTGGGTCAATGGGTAGTCTTACGGGCGATTGTGTTTCTTCGTTTTTTTTTTTATGTGGTTTTATTGTATAATATAATTACTGTGCATAAATTATTGTACCTGCCTAGCTCGTCTTTCATTTGGTTTGTCTGGAACCCTGAGCATTTCACTAGCGCTCGTTCTGGGACCATAAACGTGACAATGGACTAAAAAACTTAACTAAAAAAGCAGTACACCTAACAAATATTAATCAGACAATTTATTGTTAGTTACTTTAGATTAGATTTTGTCACAATCACAATTTGTATTTAAAAAAATATAGGTACCTACAGTGCGAATATCTATTCTATAAAAATAACATAGTTGTATCGGTAAATTCACGCACCAATATTCATGTATACCATTACCATCATAAATCATATTCTTGATGTTCCACCAAAACTCAACGTCTGTTCGTAACTGGAATGTAATTAATACCTTTAAAATAAATAAATGTTTAATATCAGTATAAGTTATGAGATGTGAGCGATTTATGAATTAAATATAAAGTCGAGTTCTCACACAAAGTAGTAAGAAGAAATTAACCTACATTATAGGATATTTTGAACATTTCAAGTAAGTCTTTATTCCATTTAAGCATGAGCTCTCATTCACCTCAGTATTTTTGTTGGAGACTTAATATGTTTCAGCTATCCAATTAACTGACTTACTAGTACTTTTACATTGCACATTCTAATCTCAACTTATAAAAAGCTGTCTAAAAATCACAAATTCACTTAGATTTTAGAAATCAATTTATATAAAACTAGCTTCTGCCCGCAGCTTCGCTCGCCTAGATAAAATATAGCCTATGACACTCTGGATTTTTTTTATATTATATTATAGAATTGTAGATTTATATCTACACTACTCGTATATTTAACGTTTTAAATAAATTTATTTTACACAGGTAGTACATAATAAGTGCTAATAGTAAGTAATGAATATTTGTCCAGTATATAAACTGTACTAAAAGTTTAAAAAGTCAAAAGTATTAACAAAATAAAATTATGTACAGAAGATCCCGCCATCCTCTTATCCCTTGGACACTAACAGTATCCCTTGTGTTCAGTCCGCGAACACCCAATTACATGAGATTTAGCCGAGCGCCGTTACGCCATATCAAATGTATGCGGTGTGTGTTTATAAACGTTTGTATAAAAAACGGACAGTTAGTACTTCATGAAATAACTGTCATGATACGTGATGTGATAAATGGGGATCCACTTAACAAATTAATTTATGGTAGGCTCAGTAAAAATAATAGCGAAACGTCAATAACGTTTATAAATTTAAAAGTAAGAGAAACCTGATTTTTGCTATTAGATTAAAATAGCTCAGGTATTTGACTACTTACTTACTTTTACTAGCTTCAGCCAGTGGCTTCACCCGCGAGAGAGTAGAAAATTCTTCCAGAGGGACTTACTGAAGAAAAGTATCCTATCTGCTGTTTCAAGACATGATCTACACAATTTTTAGCCAAATCTGTTTAGCAGTTCGAGCATGAAAAAATAACAAACAAACACACTCACAAACTTTTAACTTTATAACATTGTTATGATATAGTGTGATTTTCATTACATAAAGTTAAGCTAATGGAATGTCAGAAAGCTAAGTTTTGTACTTAAACACGTCTAAAGTTATTTAATATCATCTCAGCGACAAAGTGCCCAAAACTTGTCCAACATGAAATTCGAGATGATTTTGTCAGGCTAAGACTGATATTACTATAACGTGAACCTTAGAGATACTGTTCGGTTTGGCGTCGTAGTCGGTAACTATCACAAACCCCTCTAAGTTATCTATATTCTGACATTGATTGTCTTTGAGATATTATTTTCAGTACTCAGACATCATAGCATAATTTCTACCAGCCCACTACATTTTTTTCTTGAACAAAAATTAACTATATTCTCAAAAATAATTACGAGTAATAATTATAATTAATTTTACAACATCACTTTTCACATAAAAGTCTGAACTCTAATTAATTTCACAAAAATATTCACACCTCAAAGAATCGTGTGAAACGAAATAAAATTATAAATTAATTGTTAGCAAAATGCTCCAATTAACATCTTAACAATGTGCTATACCAGTGTGACGTCACTAACGGTAAATAAATCTAGTTCGTTTTTCAAAAATTCAAACTAGTGTTACAGAAATGGCGGAAACCGTTAAATTATGAGTTTTATGAGCTCGTATTTATTTTATGGCTGATATTGGTGAAGTAGGTAATATCGGTGGATGAGTTTTAGACTTTTTTTTCACGTCTATGCTAAACGGAAACAGTCAAACAAAATAACGTTTTCTACTGGATCATTAAGTCCCCTTTATTAATCCATCAGTAACTGAAAAGATTACTTAAAAATAAATTGTTTCTTTAATTTTAATTGAGAGCATAATCAATTCGAACCACTCAATTCCGTTGGTCAATACCATTAAATAAAATCATTAAATCCTTTCTGAAGCTTTCCAATCAATCAGACAGAGTGTGTCAATACATTCGGTTGCTGCTGTCGGACCGAGCCGAGTGGCTCCGATGTGACGTCACGCTGACGTTGTTCCCAATAAAGTTGTCAGTGGACGCCATTAGCGCGAGATTAATTGTAAACTGGACGTGCGCCCGCGCAGCACTATGTATGGGACAATTTCAGAAGATTAACATAAATAATACACTCTTGACAAAGTGACGTGTATCAGCGATAACAATTGTAAAAAAGACATAATTGGCACTGAGATATGCCCTATAGACGTCTACTACTCCGCGTAGCAGATTCTGAACTGATTTGTAGTATTGGTGTAATTGCTGCAAGGCGTTCCGAAGTGTATGCATAGTGTAGCATATTACTTTAAAGAAACGTTTGTGTTTGCAGACTGCTGAAATACCTCAATTTTTTTTTTTCAAGTTTGAGATTGTGTTGAGACTTTAATGTAAACATTATTCAAGTAGAATGAATCTTTTTTTATACTCACGTAGATTACCGCCCATGCCGAGTAGACCTCTACTGTGTCCTCCGGGTAACCCAAAAATTGGTGACAATTGAATATGCTCCCCGGGATCCGAACCAGGAAGCTCCTGGAACTACCATCTCCGAAAAGACTCTACGTCACGTAGTCTTGTCGCAAAAGGAGATTTATCGCCATAATCGTGGAATACCCAACGAGATTGTGTCCTTCAGGATCAATTGCTTATTTAAATTGTTTCATAAGATTGAGAACTGAAATCGCTATTGAGGTTTTTCGTTGTTTCAATTGCAGTTACAGTTAAGTCTTGTAGATCGTCCTCTCTTTATCATCAGTTTATGTGTATCTCATAGAATCAGGAATCGAGAAATTAGATTTTTATTAAGAGGTTTTTTGTTAATATTCATATCGTTGTAACCGCGCGGTGAGCGCAAATAAAAACCTGTCATGTTTTATTTATTTGCAATTATTTCAATACCAACATACATATGTGCAAATCGCAACATCCTATTTGCAAAACTCACGTCTTGTTCTTAATCTTCAAAGCTACTTATAAACCTTTTAAAAGAGATCTAATCCACCGCCTACATCACATTTCCCAAATACGAAACAATATCTGCTACAGAAATTATCTGCCGGCTACTGTACACTCTTTCGTAAACCAGGCCAATCGATTGCTATCAGATCTATAGATCCAACAGATCACTATTATCAGATCCTCAATAAAGATACACTTTGCCACGATCGAGGATCGAAGCAAAGGGTGCACGAAGAACCAATGATATTACAATTCCGTTGTAGAAAAGAGATGGCGCTATCTGTCCTATATAGCTCCGTCCTTCTCTTATATTGTGATGGTTTTAAGACGTCATAGTAGGTAAATTAAGTTGTATAACTTCAAGCAGGAGTAACTGTAACTTTGTTAGCGGGATGTGATTGATGATGTGATAGCGTCTGATGGATTTTAAGATAACTGTCGTTTGGATTAATGTAATGAGGATATTTTTTATACGACTGCCCCAGGAAGAGGATAATGTTCTAAACAATGTTAAACTTTATGGCAGCGTCGTTTATAGCGGTCTCGCTAATTCAATATGTGCGAGCAATAAGATATAAACAATGTCACATTTTTTATCTATCTTAACTTAACCAATTGTCTTACACATATTTCTTGAATGACAAAAGTTAAGTCACATTATGACTTGTACCTGATTAGTAGATTTTATTTAAAACGACAGTCTTGTTCATTATGCCTAAAGATTTGTGTGTATATTATGCTCAACTAAGATATACGTATTGCAGTGTAACTCTATAAAATATAGTGACACTGAAGAGACTGCATTTTAGGTACGCTTTATAGCGTTATTAAAAGTTGACTTAAATAAAAAGAAGAAAAATGAATTTTATTTTTACTGTGTATTTTTTTATGGAGTTTACTCTGTATATGTTTATTAATAAACCTCTTTCTTGCACAAAACACCGGAGATAAAGAACTTTCAGTATTTTCCATGTGAATATCAAACTTGCGACCCCTATCGCCTAAAACCAAAGCCCAACACTCAGCCATACTGAGAATTGTCAATTTATTAATTACACAAAACTTCCGAATACTTTACTCAAATTAAATCTAATTCTCTACAACATAATCAAAACAAACTCAGAGACCAAGTCGAGTACAGTCAGCTAAATAATTCAAAGTGTTCAAGTTCTTGCGAAGTTTCACGGACCTGTTCGCAGTAGTTACAATGTCACGGTTGCAAGAAACGAGGTGCGCCGCCGACTGCGAAAGAAAGTTAGTGACGCACATACAGCGGGCTTGTGTGTGTGAGTGAACGGGGGCGGGGCGTGCGTCAGTGTGTGTGTTAGATGAATCGATTGGAGGATTTCGTGTCACTACGGTTTGTGGGATAGTGGTCATTACAATTTTCGTAATGAGAAGATAGTGCCTGAAAGGTATTTACGATAAACTTCATTTAGCATGATAATAGACTTATTTCGGTAAAAACACTGAAGTGTGAAAATGTGTGCTATTAAACTATGTTTTTTTTTTTGTATGAAAATCAATTTAATTATTGTAATTCAATTTGCACTCTGAAAATTGATAAAGGCACGGGGTCTTTAAGTCAAGAGTAAATAGGTTGCTTCTATGTCAATAAGTGGCATCGTCGGCCACATCATGGTTTTCCATCAGGTGACATAGTGGTAAACGCGAGCCTATCTATAAGAAAAACAAACATATTATTAAACTCTAAAAGATTACACCCAAAAACCTAAAAGTACCTGCATAAAACTCTTATAATCTGTTCACATACAAATTACCCTATATCACCGCAAATACCACTAGTTATCATTAATCTAACAAATAATAAAACCATCAAGTACACTTCACTTTCACTTGCAAAATTGCTTAGTCATAACTTATTTTTCAAATCATTAACGAGTACTTGCGTTGTGACTATGTGAGTGTATGTGTAGCCACAAGTTCACTAACACACACGCAGTGATGCACACCAGTGAACCGTACCTCGTTCACGTGCACACACATAGGCCTTTTCAGTAGGTCAGCGTACCGCGCGCGTTGATGTCTTTTCTATGGACATTAGCGTTTAGGCGCGGGAGTAGATCTTTATGATGTATTTTAATTTATTATATTTTAATTTAAGAATGATTTGCATCAGATTTATGGCTTGTAAGAGAGAATGTTCAAGTATTTTCTCTTATAATTACGTGAGTTGTGGAAGGCTTTATAGGTTTATAAAAATTTACGGAAAATGACAACTTAAACCAATTACCCTTATTCCAATTTAATTTGAATATACACTGCACACTATTACTATAGATAATGATATAAAGTTTAAAGTTATACTAAAATTAATGCGTGAATTGCTTTAATTAACTGGCCTGTTGGTCTAGTGGTTAGTGGCCCTGACTGCTATGCCGGAGGTCGTGGGTTCGATTCCCACCCAAGACAAATGTTTGTGTGATGAACTGGACCATTTGTTCTGTGTCTGGGTGTAATTTATCTATAATATGTATGTATTTAGGAATATATAAGTATGTTTATCAGTTGTCTAGTACTCATAACACAAGCTCTGCTTAGCTTGAGACTAGATGGCGTTGTGTGATAGTTGTGGAATATTATTGTATTATTATGAATTATTTCTACTGTAATCTTTTAAATATATTTTATCTTGATTGAGTACAAAACGATGAAAAAATTTGACTTCTAAAATCATCACACAAGTTAAGATTATATTTGTAGTCAAAATACTTAAATGACTATAACATAAAGAAATGCCCAAATCATAGTAAACCGTATTAGCGATGCGCTGTGAAATGTAAAAGTTGTCATGTTAGTAAACAATGGAAAAATCAAACGATTCTCAACCTTACTGCTTCAACTTTAAGAGTGCGAAAATTTGCGTTTTCTATTTACTAAGTAAAAGTTTTGTTATACTTGTAGTAAGTATTGGAAAATTTGTAAAAAACAGTCATTTTTATAACGCGTCGTCATAGCATTTAACATGACAAACATTTTGCCTGATGAAGCCATTAGCAAGTTATTAACAAATAACAATTAACATAATAATATTTGCTAGAAATAAAATAAGAAATTATTATTATATCTAGCCTACACCGTCCCACTGCTGGGCAAAGCTCCCCCTACTCCTTCCACTGTTCTCGGCTTTGTATATAAGGATTGTTTCTGAAAACTATTCCATTTAACAAGAAACCGTCATCAAGCTTGACGTTTTCAATATATAGACAGATTTAGATTAAAGGGATTAATTAATAAATGTATTTATTGCAGCTTGTACGTAAGATTTACAACTTATAAGAACACCAGCTAAGTGCGAATCGGGTTTGCGCACTAAAGGTTTCGTAGCGTCCGTAGCAAAAAACGTTTGCTGTATGGGAGCCTCAAATATTTATTTTCTTCTGTTTTTAATATTTTTTGTTTTTTTTTTTGCAATAGATATACGTCATCCAGGAAAATTCTAACTGTGCAGCTGTCACAGTTCATGAGATACAGTCTGCTTACAGACAGACGGACAGTCGAGTGATAGTAATAAAGTCCCATTTTTACCTTTCGGGTACGGATCCCTAAATAAAAAAAAACTATAGCAAGCCAATAACAAGTCGTCACGTATGGTGTCAGATCGTTAACATTTCATTTAAATTTTCAGAACATGATACGTAACTTTTTTATAGAAATTACACAAGACAAAGAAACATAAACACACATAATCACGATTACAATCTGAAACAAAACACACGCGCACCAAGTGGACCTGTCCGAATAAACGTTTCGACATAAAACATTTAACTCGCTTATCTTTTATTGTTTATCGCAATTAATTACAAACAATATTAACTTATTTCAAAACAACTTCACTGTAAAAATCGCCTAATAAGTTACAAAGTCTCTTTTTTTGTAGGTTGATCGCATTTGTTTTAGTTCAGTCAAAGATGTCTTACCAGCACTGCATCAGGCTGTTTAAACTTAAAATAATCTAAAATAATCTGAAATAATCTAAAGTAATCTAATATAATCTAAAATAATCTAAAATAATCTAAAATAATCTAAAATAATCTAAAATAATCTAAAATAATCTAAAATAATCTAAAATAATCTAAAATAATCTAAAATAATCTAAAATAATCTAAAATAATCCTAAATAATCTAAACAAGTAATTTTTGCTATATCTAAGTTACATTTTTTAAATCACCTTACAATGATATCCCATATGATCATGGCACAAAAAAGACGAACTTACAAACCTGATGGCACCCGCCATTTAATTTTAAGTTCAACTAGCCGATGTCACTTCGGTAGTCTAATCCACACACCATCTATTTAGACTTTATGGCGTGCGATAAAAATCATCATCATCATCATCGTTTCAGCCGAAAGACATCGCGCGCGTTGGACACAGGCCTCCCCCAAGTATCGCCACAAAGATCGGTCCTGTACGTCTCTCATCCATCGGATTTCCGCAACCCTTACCAGGTCATCAGTCCACCTTGTAGGAGGCCTTCCAACGCTACGTCTTCCAGTACGAATTAAAATAGATAAGTCTATTTTTGTCACATGCTTCCAAAAAGAAAACCCGTGGTCCTGGAACCGAAGCAAAAAAGGAACATAAGGAACAGGAGTGGGTTTCAGTCAGTAAAGGACTGACACGCCCTCGCGCTCCACCCTAGAGCGGGATAAGTCATTTATTTACATATTGATATACATACTCTCGAAAATACCCTTTCGTCTCCTCCAGAAAGAGTGGGGTAAAAAGATGATATCTTTTTAACGAATTCTTGTGGTGACTGTTACACTCAAATTATGCATTAATAAAAAACTGTAAAAGTGTATATTAACTTTAATTTTAGTAGTTTTTATTTCTACTTTTATTTTTAGTACGACAAACGACATAACCGACTTCCGAACTTTATTTCGCTCTTTTTTGGTTTATTTTATATGGAAGTAGTTTATATTTTTTTTAAAAGCTTTTAAATTTATTTCTTCATAATCGCTAAACTACCTTAATCGAAATAGCTGAGTGTGTGTGCTGTGTATTTGTGAAGTTTGGTTGGCTATTTGTTTCGTTAGTTCTCCTTCATTAGCTGATCCATGACTTCGAGATGAACATACTCGTACCATCAATATCAAAAAGAATTTTGATAGAGATGAAACCAATTTAGAAGTACAAATTATGTTCTATCCAATAATTTCCGTATAAAGTTTTATTTATTAATAATTTATTATATTAGTCGTTACATATTTTATATATATATAAAAAATAATACAAAATAAGTAACTACTTATAAATTTCCAAACTAGTAAATAGTATAACTTAAAAGGTATATTACACAAACTAAAAATAATTTTGGTTCAAACATAAAAATATGTATAACCGAATTAAGAAAATATTCTTTACTTTCTTTTGAGACTGTTAAAAAGTGAAAAAGACATATTGTTTGTTATTTAAACCCATTTGTTCGATCGTGCGGCGGTTAACGTAATCTAGTTATAAGTTACAAACGACAAGCGATTGTGATGAGAAAGCATTGGCAAGTCATAGTTAGCCTAGGATAGTTAGCCAATAGGCATAACTCAATAGACTACTGAAAAAGAATATCCACTTATGTATCTATATATTTTTGTAATTATTCGGCTAAACATACATATGAGTATACATACTACAGTAGTCAGCTACGAAACACCGGCCTCGTGAAAAAAATGTACGTGTACGGTTTTTAAAAACTATTTTCAAAATATAATTATTTAATTTGCTAACTATTACCAGTTAAGTAATAATATAAACATGATAATTATATATTCAATATAGTATCTTATGTATTTAGTTTTTCATATAAAAAATATGATACCTACTTTTAATTAGTATAAACCAGGCAAGCTTTTATAACTTACCAACGTTTTATTTTTTGAACTCAGTATTGGTGACTATTTATTTTAATTTTATTTATAGGCTCGTCTTTGACCGCCATCTCACATAATGTACATATAGTGATGATGTAGTCACTGATAGAACTCGTCACTCTTGACTTAATCAAACCATCATATTAATCGCTTTCCTCCTCTAGTTTGCGCCACCAACCACCACCTGCAACAGAGCCTATATACAACAATGTACCGAATAATAACAGGGTTATTTCTCAGTGAACGACCTGTGACGCAGCCTTTAATAATACTAACGCCGTAAAGAAAGTACTGACAGGTCCGATTAATTATTGGGAGTGAATTCAAAAATGTGTGGCTTTAAAAAACATTTGTCTGTACCTTGAAATATGTAGAACTAGCATTTAACCGTGGCTTCGCCCACGTGTAAAAATTAGCCTATGTCCGTCTCCAGGGTCCCAACTATCTCTGTACCAAAATTCATCAAAATCGAAAATCGAATCGTGTAACAAACAAACTCACTTTCGCTTTTATAATATTAGTAAGAATAATAACGAGTATAATCCTATATTCGATAATCTTTTGAACTGTCAATTTATTATTTTTACACTGTAGGAGCGTCTGAGCCTACGGTAGCAGTCAACCTTTTAAAATCATTTTTTTTTTAATTGAGATAAACTAGTGCTTGACTGCAAAATATATTATATTATTTTTTTATATATTAATTACATTCAAATAACAATCACCCAATTCAGCATGTCACAGGCTCGTTCTAAGCTACACATACACATCATAACACCTAGTCCTCCATCTTCCGCAGTTATTCTCAGCCTCCATATAAAGGCGCTGACATTGTCAGTCAAAGTATTAAATAAGCTGTAGACACGATTTCTGACTTGAGAATTTTAAGTTCAGAACATGTCAAACCCTATTTTTTATATGTAAATTAGATTTAGTTCGCTAGATTAGGCATGAGACAATAATAGAAAAATGTTAGCGTTAATTTGGAACTCTTGGTATCTAAACTGCGAATTTTACGTTAGGAAGCTATCAACTTCTCCTTTTATGACTAATATTGACGTCTTGAGAGCAGTGATGGCCGAGTGGTAAAGGCCCTGATTTACGAGTTGTAGGTCGCGGGTTCAAACCCAGCCAGGCGAAATACTTTGTGTAATTTATTTCATCACTACTGCTCCCAAAACGGTGAAGGAAAACATCGTGAGGAAACCGGCCAAGGCTAGAACCAAAAAATTCGAAGATATATTACATCCACCAACCCGCACTGGACCCGCGTGGTGCATTATAGCTCATTTCCTCTCCTAAAGAGGAGGCCTGAGTCCCAACAGTGGGAACATTATAAGGCCGACTATGTACCATGTATTGAGCTGTCAATACATAGTAGTCGTAGATACTAGACATTTACAAGTTGACTACTTTTAATTTTTAATTTAGGAACCGGTTATCGGTAGCTTTTTAAATGCATTTTTAATCAATTCCGTTGTAACAATTCAAATAAACCATATAATTCCCTTATCAGAGACAAGTAAGCTAAAGTGCTCATAGCACCTGTCAACTCTAGTTAGCGAGCATCGCGCTTCATACGTCGATGGTAGCCGGCAGAGTGGCAGGTTTATGGTGTTTCGCCATTAGTAAGAGCCATCAATTGATTCGGCGCACGCGACGGCTAGCTTAGCAGCTGTCAGGACCCTTTAGGAATATGTATAATTGTATACTTGTTAGGCAATTGTTTTTGATAATTAATTATTGGTGAATCATAAACGATTATGATGAAGATGGTGTCCAGTACTGGAAACTTATTAAATAATTCACGCTAATAAACGTATTTATGTATGTATATAGTGTTGGCTTTTCAAATAACTACCAGTTTCTGTGAGAGGGTTCGCTTGCGTGAAAGTCGAAAATTAAGCTAAGATATAAAAGTTTATATATCTTAATCCAGGAAATATTGTACTATGTGCAAATTTCATTCAAGATCGTTCAGGCGTTAAGATGTGAAAAGTAACGAACACACAGACAGCAACAATTCTCAGGTCATTTCCGACCTCAGACACCACAATATCACTCAACTACCTACAGCATTGAACCTCAGCCTGATAAACTCCTAATAGCTACCCGTAAAGCTGACGCATTAGCATAAACAATGGCTATAGTACTCTCGGTACATGCACTCATAACGATGCATAGTACGCTCAACTGCACATACAACTATCACTCGAGCTACAAAAACCGGCCTTTTTGCTACTAACTGAAGTCGTTGTCATGGTTAGATAGTGAAGATGTATGTGCAGTTGAGTGTACGGTTGGGGCGAGCGCGTATGTAAACAATGGTTAACTGTACCGCCACCTTGACTCGGACAACTAGCCGGCCGACGCCGAGCGCCGTTGAAATATTCTCGTGTGTGGAATCTACAGGGGGATTCTAGTAGGAGACGAGTATTTTTTTTTTGTAATTGTGTTTTGATTAGAATATGTGCTAAGTTTTAAATGATTGCTTTAAGGCATAGATTTCCAACGAAGGCGGTACGGCCGCCTCCAAATGGGCGCTGGAGCTATTCGTGGGGGCGGTAGCGGGTGCAAAGGCAAATAGAGCACCTATGATTGTAATTTTTTTTTTAGTATATTTTTAAATAATTAATAATCATGACCCTCAACCACGATCACAATTCATTTTTAATTTGTGATTAAAGAGACAGACATATAAAACTATTTTTTTCGTTGGGATTTATTTTCTTGTAAAGGAGGCAGTAGTTCATAAAAGATTGAGAAACTACGTTTTATGGGAATGATTCTATGTTCTGCCCAATGAGGTTTGAAACGTTTTTTCTTACCCATAGCACAGTACTAGAAAAAATGGTTAAACTTTGTAAAAAAAATATATTTATTTATGTACACACAAGCACTTATAAATGAAAAGAATAAATAAAGATAGAAGAGCACAAAGGTGCTTCTTATTTCAAAAGAAATTTCTTCCAGCAGACCTGCGACCGGAGGGTTGGATGAGAGATGTGGACACACTGTGCACTAACTAAATTATAACTACATAATAATGAAGTCTTAGAAACATTGGACATTCATTTCAAACAATTAATGGTAGTTTTGCAAACGTACCAAATAAAATAGCTTGGTATTAGTTCTAGTAACTTCTAGCCTATCTACACTGTGTTGCATTCGACAAAACGGACTCCAAAAAAAAAGAACACACTTCTATTATAGTACATTACCAACACGAAACATTACAATACAATACGATACCGCAACAACTTCTATAGCAAATAATTGAGTGATTTGATTTGCCAACCGAATTGCACTAGATGTGCAAACTAGCCAACTATTCAAATTAGCTCGTAACCCATTGTAGTAACTATGCGGTCTACCGCTAATAATATCACGGTAAAAAAACAGCAAAAAAACTGTTATTTAAATTTAGAGAGCTTAATAAGATAGCAGACAATATAATATGATCAGCTGCTGACAGCGGCTTCGCCCGCCTGATTGCAGAAAATTATCTTAAGGGAGCACACAATTGGTATAAAAAGTATTGAATGTACTATTCCAGGACATTGTCTACTCATGTGCCAAATTACTTCGGAATCCGTTCAGCCTTTTGAATGTGAAAAAGTAGCAAACATATACAATATTTTTGTTAAAGTATGATCAATATTTGTTTCTATTTTAGTCTAACTTACAAAATTGGGTAGATTGTTTGGTTACAATGGTTAAATGTTTTTGCGTGTACTTTGTATGTTTAAAAAGCTAGAATCTGTATGTATTTTTTCCGAATTTGTTAAATTACGATTTGTGACACAACATTTAGACAAGATGCGTGCTAAATAATTGTGTAACATACCGTTTTCATGTATGGGAGAACTTCTGAAAAGGTAACCCACATCCTAGAATGCAAAAAGGCAACTGAAGGAATATAAATATGGTTTTAGTCAGTAGAAATCTGACACGCCCTCGCGCTCTGCCATAGAACAAGAGAAGGCATTAGGTTATTTACCACCGTAAAAAAAATCCTTTTTATGTTATACATTTTTCACTATCCAAAAATGTTGTTTTTTTTTTCAAAATAACAGTTTAATCGTTCCAAATAAATAAATAACTTGACAGACAAAATAAAAAAGTAACATTTTAAGTGTCCTACGTAATCAGGGTCCAGGATATGTGAACAGCCTGTATGTTGACGGGAGTGTCACTACGTCACAAGTGGTCTAGCGGCGCGCGCATACGTCATGCATACGGTCACACGCGTCTACACCGCCACACGTGCACACAAACAAGCCACTAGTGTGAGTGCAATGCTGCTTATTAAAGTTTTTGTGTACAAAGATGAGATGCAGGAACTGGTTATTGAAATTGTATTTAGATGTTTAGGTTATTTGAGTTCATTTTCTAACTTTTTAAGGGAAGTCTTTGGTCGGCAGGAAAAAGCTGTATCATGCCTAAATAAAGTTGCATTTTATTTAGTTAGTTATGTACTAGTACAGACAATAATAGCTAGTCAATTTGACGAGTAACTTCAGTTTTCATTTAACCCTTCACGCGAGGGCGGTGTTATTATAACGTAATTGCGCGATTTTACGTAAATTAATAAAAAAATAGAAAAATCTTTTTCCGAAGTTTTCTAGAAAAAACAAAGATATAGAAACCAAAATTTTCGGCCGAAAAATTTTCGTACTAACATTTGTGTACAAAACAACAATTAAGCATTTTTCAACGTCATTCAAGTTGTACAGATCAAGATACAAATCTGACACAAAAAAGTACTTAAGCACCAGCAACATTGCCATTCAACGAACCAGCCACTTGGGCACTTTTTTCATTGACAGCGATGAAATGACTTTTTGAATTCCCATAACCACTTTGTTCCTCACAGGATTTTTATATTTAAAATTAGCTTTATTTACAAAAAACGATCTATCTTAAAGAGCAATCCAGAGTCCAATAAACCACAATAAGATCCAAGCCAAGTATAGCCCTCTTATCTCGCGGACACCACGCAGCTAACCCATTGCCCCTGTGGCTTACATCCCGAGTGGCGCACGCGCACGGCGACGCGCCGAGCCACGCCATGAGGCACTCTTTATCTATCTAGATACGTCTATGGAGACTGAGCCGCAAGATACGCGGTTATCTCGACAATCTAGATAGTTGCGATCGAATGATTCATTTTGTGTGTAATTTGATTTGACTTTATTAGGACAAATGATGAATGGATAGTGTGTAAGATGATATAGTTAGGAAGGGGGTTATTATTGAGGTGGATCTTATAGAGCAGTTTAGGAAGGAAAGATTTGTTGCGCAGATTTTTTTTTATCACTGATAGGCTTGCGTTAGACCACTATCTCACCTGATAGTAAGCGATGATGTGACCGACGATGAAGCAAGACCCCTAGGTTGTAGCTATTAGATGCCAAATTAATAATAAAAAAGCAAAGCAGTTGTGCTGTCTTTGGAATCTTCGTTTATTAAATCTCATTTCAATTATATTGATATTTTTTTAGGTTGTAAAGTAATTAGTGGGTACAACTAATTTTGTGATCGTGTGAACTGAATATGTTTGATTGAATATTTCTAACAGTTTGAGATAAAGTAACCTAAGTAGATCGTCCAAGTTTATTGTCTATAACGTATCTGAAAAGTTTAATCTAAAACAAATTCTCACCAACAAAGCAACTAAACAGAAAATGACTTCAAATATGTTTCTCACAACACAAAACCCACAATTCCACCAATTTTTCCCCTAAAACGTAGCCGGCGGGTCCACCTGTCCTATTGATATTCACGGGAGGATCCTCAAGGCCAGGCGCGCGGTCGTTGACCCCTAACTGTAAAGGGCTATCCCGAGCGCGAGTCGGGCACTCGGACTCAGGACGACGACCTTAGGGCGAGCGGGGTTTTTGTGGCCGCAGCGGGATTTGGGCAGTTGGGTGGTTTGGTAGCGAGTTTAATTGTCATGCTGGATCAGAGTAACGGGATCTTTGAGGGGTATTAGCGCGGTTAGGTGGTAAAAGGGTAGTGGGTAGTGCTTTTTTTTGCAAGTTAGAAATTATCAAATAACCTAGAACGTATCAGACTTTTAGTGACTAAATCACCTACTAGGTCAGATTTTGCATCCCAGGGCAGCGGTGACTCTTAGGGTAGTGCTGCTTATGTCTAGATATAGTTTGATAATAAGTTTGTTATGTTCTTATTTTTACCTAGCTGACCCGGCGAACTTCGTACCACCTAACAGTCAATGAATGTAGTATATTTTCCGATATAGTCAACCGATTGCAATGAAACAAAGTCTTAGTAAAGTAAAATAAAGTAAAGTAAGCTACTTATCTACATCGATTTCGTACATTTTATATGATGTGCGCCCAACTAAAAACTTCTACATAATTATTATATACTAGCTGTGCCCGCGACTTCGTTCGCGTGGACTACATGATTTTGAATTTATTTTGTCTAAAAGAAAATTAACCTAAGTTACTCTTTATTATATCAGCTACCTGCCGAAAAAAGTCCCGTCAAAATCGGTCCAGCCATTTCAGACATTAGCCGGAACAAACAGACAGACAGACAAAAAGTGTAAAAAATGTTATCTTGGTGTATGTACCGTATTTACGAGTATATTCATATGCATGTAGTAAAAAGCGGTTATTTCAATATTACAAACAGACACTCTAATTTTAATTATATATAGATAGGACAGATTTTCGGCCGCCTCTGTTTTATTTTATGACAGAAATAAAGGTAGCAATATTATATTACTTACAATGGACGCAATAGATACAACACCATTGTTAAAGGTTACTTACGATCTCTGCCTTTGTTAACAAAAATAAAACAAATGCATCTCCATACCCAAAAAAAGTCCATAATATTTAAATTAGAATACATTTTGGAAGACAAATTGAAATGTTAACCCTTTTCCAAGTTAAATTAACATAATGAGTAGAGGAGCATGTCTTTATCTGTCGCTTATTAGCATTTTCTTAGTTCACAGAAGATACAATACGTGACTATCCCTCAGACGTATTGTTTCTAAGAATTCTATTAGAATTTATTTGATGCAGAATTGAAGTTTTTGGGTAAGTCCAAATATTGCTTTTTTGTTGACTTAAGGGAAGTTAGGAAGACAACAATCAGACATTATATAAATTGTATATTTATGTTTTTAGAAATTAATTATTATATGGCACATGGTTTATAAAAAAAGTATTTGTGTATGATATTCAAATGCTATAAATATATTGAATTTGAAGGACAATAACTGAAAAAAGTCCTGCAGCATCCCCAAAATGTTTTTTTATTTATCTGTACCTGTATTAATAGCTGGTATCAATGCTAGTAGAAGTGTTATCTATCGCATAAGGCAGAGCCCTGGGGCCTTACCATGACGTATTAAAACGTCCGGCGTGCGAGCGAGAAAGAGGGACGAGTTCTATTTTTTTTTTATCTGTTATAAACTAGTACTTACTTCTACACCTTATATAGCTCCATCCCTTTAACTGTTCAGTTCAAGTCGTGAAATAGATCGCGTTAAGAGCTAATGGTAGAGCCACTGGTTCGGCAGTTCCCTCTTGTAACCGACTGCCGTTTCGGGACCACGCAGCTTGTATAAGACATTTCACAATATTGCACGAAAATAAGTAACCACTCACTGAAAATATTTCTTATGTAACTCTCAACAATAACCAGTGTATTTCTTAAACTTCCTTACTTCGTGTTATATCTGCACTATTATTGTTAACTGCTGACCCGACAAACGTTATTCTGCCATAATGCATTCTCAAATAAATCAAACGTAAGTGTAAAAGGAAATAAAAATACTAAAATCTCGATTAAATAAGGCTATAGATATTTACCTATATTTTCTTAAAGTAGTTTTAGTTTAACCTTTTTAACCTTTCGTATGCCGTAATTAGAGACGCAATTAAAAAGTTATTGTGTCTCGCGTGGATCCACGTTCCGGACTCACAAAGGGTTAATGCATGCTGTATCTGTCGCATAATATTCTACTCTTATTTTGTATAGCATTTATCATGTAGGAGATACTGACTGACTGACATATGAACGCGCAGCTGCAAATATTGTGTCTAGGATCGTGAAATTATGTTCAAGGTTTCTTTCTAAGATGTAGACGAGCTCTAAGAGGCTTCTAGAACTTTGTTTTTTAAAATAATTAAAGAGGGACATTTGTTTGCAAAATTTTATTCCATACTCCGATCATAGTATAGTAAGGATGTTTTTAATATCATGCGGATTTCATCACGCAGGCGGTATTGCTTCGCACGCGTAGCCTCCGCAAATGTTCTTTTCATACAAGTATTTACTGTAACGCGTGGAATAAGCACGCGGGATGCGGGGCGTGATATCGGGTAGCAGCCACGCATGCGGAGAAATTCCGCATGTATGATGAACGCACGATATTAAAAACACCCCAAGGAGTATTAATTTTTATGAAAACATTCTCGATAACGAAGTCGCTGGCAAAATGCTAGTGTCACAATAGTAGATAAGTCAATAAATGAATCCAAAGTTTGAGAAATAATTTTTTAGCTTCTGAATATTAAACAAATAACTACAACTCCAATAAATTAAACTTATTAAGTTGTAGTTAGTTGCAGCAATGTCCACTGTTGAAAAACTTATTGATATCGGACATGGGTACTTTCAGTACGTTGTCAGCGCAATATTATGATATTTGCTTACAGTATAGGATATTGCGATACCATTCTCTTTATTGGGCTTTTGGACGTAATTCTATAACGTGGAATAAATGTTTTGTAAACGTGCGCTTGCGCAACTAATCGTGGTTGTTTGACGAAATAGACTCGTTTCGTTGTTGTACGATTGATTTTATTTATTAAGTTTTTCAGTACTGTTGTCATTGTAAAGCCATTTTTGAACCAATTGCAATATGGCGTCTGAGGACAGAGTTGCAGTAACTACCGCTAGTACCTAATTGTTTTCAGTGTTCACTTGAATGAATGTCTAATAATACCGACATCAATGCAACCATCGCTAGTAGTAAATAAAATATCCCCTTAGTTTATCTTCTCTGATTCAACGTATTTATTTCAAACTAGCTTTTGCCCACGGCTTCACCTGCGTACATAAAATATACACTCAGGAATAAAGCAGCTTTCTATTGGTGAAAAAATTTACCGGACCAGAACTTACAGAGATTACCTCCTTTAAACAAAAAAAAACTTTAAAACAAAATAACATACTTTACGTCTTTTATTATTTATTTATTAGATAACGCATTTACATGCTGTTTTGAACGTCAAGAAGTCAGTCAGTTGGAAAAAATAATGCTTATTATTCCAAGGCGTAGATCTCTATGGAGAAGAATGTGCAAGAAACTCCATGAGTGACCATGGAGTTTCTTTTCAATCATGTTATGTATTACAAATATCTCGGTTACATGTATCTTGTCGCTACTATTATGTTAAAGTACTTACAAAAAAAAATCGAAACAGAAAATAAAATGAGCTACTAGCAGCTAAGTGATGACCAGTCTCAACTGAAAACGCTTATTTACGGACATGAGTCCGTAAATAAACGTTTTCAGTTGAGACTATACCTGTAAATCAGACCTAAATAAAGTAGATCTTTAAAAAATGCTAATAAATATTTTTCTAATGACCTTTATCCAAAATAGAATAGTACTCAAGAAATTGGTGATAAACAATAACTTAAGTCAGAAATTAATCGGTGCTTAACTTTTTCAAGCCCCAAGACAAATCCAATAAATTAATAAATAAAGATACCAATTACTATGTCGTACTAATAAGGTCAAAACAATAGCACCTACACGCGTTCCCACACGGGGCCACACCACATTGGGCCACACTGAGCCACGCTGGGCCACCCAAAATCCACTCAACCTCGATGTGGTACGCATACCAGTGTCCACTCCTAAGAAACCCGTTGGGCCTGTAACGGTACCTGCTGCCTTGACAAACGACCAAACAAGTATATTAGGTAGGTAATTAGGATGTAGGGATCAAATGAGCCGACAGTTGTTACACTCGTTCTAGGAAACAATTGAATAAAGTACAGTTATAATAATAAACGTTGAGCCTATGCAAATTGGTCGGTAGTAAATTTTTTGGGCGGTGTATTTGCATTTTTGTTGAAGGTTAAAAGTTGTAAATGGGAAATTGAGAATGTTCGGGTAATGTTTTATGTTTCTCTATTTTCTTTGTAGTATTTTATGGATACCAAATTGTACCTATGTTAAATAATCACACTAATCGCAGAGGCGTGTATTAAAAAATAAATAAAATATATATTGGATGTTTCTAACTTTTTTTAAATCAGTAAAATCCTAATGATATAACTACTTATACACATCTAAGCTAACAAACATTGTAGCATAATAATATGCACCAACGGTAGAAAAATAACTCATTGGGCATAAAAAAATTCATCCACATAGATGTCAATGGGAAAAGTACCCAGAGCGCTGTTTCTAACTAATTATATTATACCTACTTAACATAATTCACCAATAATTAATTCGTATCCAACTTTGGAAACCCAGCAGATATATAATTTATATGTAACTCAAAATTGGTATCTAAAATGTGAATTCACACTAGAATATAAGCGATAATCTCGTTGATCCCGACATAATATATTCTATTACCGATACAGTAATATCGCAAATAAATATAAGCAGTATCGGTATCCGGTACTAAAGCGGTATCGATAATGCGCTTGTTCTTGTTGTATCGCTCTGAAGGAGATCTTATCGCTGCAGGAATGAATTGAGAATGTATCGATAACAGTAACATACGCGCAGTGTGCACTCAGCCTTAGGTCAAATCGTGATGGCGACCACAGATTACATATTGACATATGACTTATTGAGTTGGATACTAAGTTCTTTACCGAAAATACTCAGTAGGTTTAAAAATATATATAAAAAAAAATTAATTCCTAAAAACTGTAAATAATATATTTACCTATATATAATGATATATATCGGTAAATTGTTAACATAATCGTTAAAGCTATTATCAGTTCAATGAAATAGTTGTTTTCCACGTCAAACTCTTCGATGCGCTATCGCCTGTCAATAGGCCATCATAGCCCAGCCGCCGGTCTAGCCTTGAGGTAGGTTTAAAAACTGGATTCTCGTAAGTAATCATCAAACAGAAACGGACATAGCTCTATTGTCGTGAATCAGCACCGTGAAAATCGAAAACCAACCCGCTTGCTAACCAAATTCCGATCTTATTACCCCCGGTCAAGGTTGTGTTTTGAATGGCGAACCGTCGTTGGTTACGACCTGTGTATAATAAAGTAGTGTTTACGCCACTGACATACTTCCGTGTGTGTACCGTTAGGCGGCCCTGTTTCGCTTACACCCGTTTCTTTCACTCTCGTTTATAGCGTATGTTTTGTCTCTTTCTGTGCGCGACAAATTTTCGATGCGGGTGCCTCGTGTAGGTTGGCCTAAAAATTAATTTCGTGATACGATTTTTTTTAAGAATCCGCCTGTTGGGGGGGGAGCTGTTTGTCGGTCAGTATGTCGCGTGCTTTATGTTAAGTCGCCGTGTCTAAGCTGTAGTGTTTGGGCTTCGGTCCGACTTAGGATTAGCATTAAGGCGTTTGTATCCATAACTTCGTCTTTGTATATGTCTATCATACATATACATTTATGTATAATTGAAAAAGGTAGACGACTATTAAGACTATGTATCGCCCTAGATTCATTTAAATAAATATAAATAACATATCTTAAGTAGTTAATTAGCATATCAAGAATCAACAGCGTCCAATTTTGGTTATTTTAAGATCCTTGTTAACACACTAAGAGTTCAAGTTTACATTTCATAATTTCTAGGACACCTATAGGTATAGGTAGTACGTAACATCAAAATATTTGCCCACACACTAGTTAGCACTTATACTCAACTAGTGCCTAACTCACGATTATGCATTGATAGCCAATGATAACAAGTCGGACATACAACAAACTGATAACTCAGAATCATATCTATTGAGAAATTAGAATGTTTCTTTTTACTTTTTGAGATTTTCGACTGTTTTTGAAATAAATATAGGGTGGTCAAATCGGATGTATAGAACTTTTGGCCAAAACTACAATTTTAGACTCATTTATACATTTTTGTTATAAATTTTTTAGTTATGGAGTTGCAATTTTGATTCGGATAGTGTTTAATATCATAACCATAGCACTAAATTCAATGTATGCCAAAGTTTTGACCCCCACCCCCCCAAACTCACGAAACCTATCTAGACCTACATAATATTTTTTAGATATCTCAACACAAAAATTGACAAAATTGCTAAATTATCTGGTAATTTTAATTTTTCAATTTCAATTTAAAGTTGAAGTCGGTGTGACTTAAACTACAAAAAACTTTTATATTATGATATACTAAAACATGTTTCGACTTTCCTCAAGTTTATCAAAAGTTTTAACAATTAACTTAGATTGAGCACGTCAACCACTTACTCTATAAACCGTTCTCAATAAAAGGACTAGCTTTATGCAACTCCTAAACTTAATAAGCAATTGATACACTCTACTTTCCTCAACAACAGATTACCCTACTCAAAGGTAGCAAAAAATGTTAGAAAATTAAAAATTTCATACTTTCTTCGCTCCCTGTTGTCATCATAACCAATATTTTATAGAAGATCGTTTTGATTTACAAAAGGCAGACGTGTTTCTACTTTCACTCGCCGCGGCCGGCCCATCGGAGCGGATAATCTATGGAACTGTGACAATTTCTACGGAATTGGGACAAGAGATGTAAAATTCTTGTATTTTCGTTCGTGTCACAGTTGGTCACTGAGAAGAAATTATTTGAAAATTGACAAGACTGAGTTTTACGCTCTTTTTAGCACATGACGCTTTTAATAATTTTGGTGTAAAACTATGGTTATAAAAATTGATGGATGCAAATTAAGACAAACTAGTTAAAAGAAGAGGAAACTGTTGGTAACAAGCAATCAAATAATATAGTAAAGTCTTTCAATGGAAATGATGATAAGATAGTAACTGCAACAAATAACCCGAACCTTATCGTGTGAATAGTGAAGCTAGTTTGGCGAACGATAAATAATGAAAAGGTTGACAATATTATAAATATTAATAATAAGAACGTAGCTCACGCAGTGAACAGTAAATATTTTTCCGTTAATTAACTAGTTTTATAAAATAACGTTAGTCTTAGTTAGCCGAGTTCCGACCGATACAGCCAAACATCCTGAACCGTCCGCCTCGCTTGCTTGCACACAATTAACTTAAATGTTTACTGCTATTAAAAAAAACTGCATTAAATATATTCGTATAATTTTACTCACTACTAAGAAATATACCCAAGTATGGACATTGCTATTGAAATGTCGAGAAATACTAGAAATATTATTTTATATATCCATATCCGTTGTCTTCGTCATTAATCACATTCTATTTGAAATACTTATTTAATTATTTTTTTATTAAAGTTTAGTTTTTTGAAATTGCTCTATTCCCTTTAAAATTGATTGTTGATCATCAGTACTTTCTGTGTCATTATCATTCTAACGTCTTTATCCCAATTCGTTTGGGGTCAGAGCAGCAATAATGCATTGTAAGTACGTATAGCTAAGGAGTGGAATTCCCTGCCAGACTCTGTATTCTCTGATAGTTAAGCTTACGGGTCTTTAAGTTAAGAATGAATAGGTTACTTCTAGGCATCGATTACCATCAAGTGCGACGGTGGTCTGGCACACTACCAAACCTTCTCTTTGAGTAACATCTATTTCCTAGGCTTAAATGTAAATCCTGTCGGCTATTTTATCTGCGTTAAGTGTTTTATTCTTAATTTTTATTGCGAAATTGGAAATTGTACAACATGGACTCTCTTTACATCATCATCCTGACTCCAGTATAAGTACCATTGACAGATAAACGGTTGTTCACTCTATATAAAAGTACGAATAAATAAGTCGACAGTGGAAAGGTAAAATTACTTAAACACCACTTTGGTCGAAAATAAGTTATCAAACTTATAACATTTAAAATAAGGTATAAAACTTATTTCCGACCAAACTGGCGCTTAAGCAGTTTTACCTTTCCACTGTCAAAGTCTACCGCGCATTGACTTCTGCTCTTTAATATACTGAAGTTTTAAGATAGCAATGTTTGTTTCAGCTTTTTGTTCTTTTATGTCGGCAGCGCGCCTATTGAAAACAGTAAACTCCTTAATATTACGAAAAATAAAAATGTTAAATTCTGTTGTTGTCTATTAAAGTCACGTTCAGTATGCAATCGGTTGTCTTGCTAATTCATTTTTTCTGCACCGGGTTGCGCCACAGTCGCCAGCTCGCCACGGCTGCGCGGGCGCAATCAACCTTTTATCCACACTACAGTATTTCGCGAAAAACCCAATCAAGGCCGCGTACTTGGCAGCCGAGACAAATCTATATTTTAATAGTATTTTTTCCGTGGAGTTCTCGCAACTCGTTGCGTGCAGGCATTGGTCAACAGTGCGTGCTGCTACTCATAGGTCCGATTTTTTGTCAGTACCGAAACGAACGTTATGAAAATGCTTGAGAATCTAAGGACAGCCTTTTTGTTAGGAAAGAGCTGTGGAGAAATGCTCGATATAGCTATAAGCTAAATCGTCAAATTAATTGATCTGAATTTATTGTATTGTGCTGTGTTTTTTACTACATTGCAATGCCAAATTTTTAAGAAAGGTGAATGACCTGTGACATTGAAATGCTCCAGTCACTCGTGGCAATGTTGCAATAGCCTAGCAGGGAAAACTTTGATTGATGTCTAAATGTAAAGCAGTAAAATTGTTTTTTTTTTTAATTCTTTTAGAAATGGCCTATAGGGTAATTTTCCCACTTTCCATAAAATTCGCTTGCCTACATTAAGAATTCCCAAACAGAAAACTATCATAAGTCAGGTAAAGTCTAATAAAACCTTCAATTCACAAGTCGCCAAATTGGCAGAGCATTTTTGTAAGTACTGGAAGCACAAAAAGCTCTCCGCAAAAGGCTGTTTACATAAAAGAAAACTACATAGTTAGTGCAGAGGCTGAGTGATTTCTTGAATTACTAGAGTGAACTAAACTGCACCAAACTAGTCCAGACTTGGGAACAACTATCTAAGTCAGTTTTTGTTAAAATAAATGACAGAAGGAGGTTTGTTTTCTTCATGCTATGGAGGTACTTCTCAACAAACTCGTAGGATACAGAACTTGCTGTAGAGGCCTCTCAGGGCCAAACCTGGCTAGTGTAAGCATAAACATAATCAGCCTTTTTAATGTTTTCACTGCTAGGACTCAGACCTCCTATCTAATAGAAGGAATGAGCTATAATCAACCACGCTGGCCCTGTAGGTGTTGACGATTGTCACATGTCTTCGAATTTTCGGTTCTAGAACATGCCGATTTCCTCACGATGTTCTCCTTCGTCGTTTTGAGAGCAATGTAAGTAATGCGGAGGCTGGGTTTCAATCCGCGACCTACAACTAGTAAGTCGAGGCCGTTACCACCCACTGCTCTCCCGCCTGCAAGAGCCACAGGGAATTTCTGAATGGGAAGTAGAAGGACCACGGCTTCCATCTGTGTGTGTGTCGGTGTGGTTTTAGTCAGAAAAAGTCTTAAATGCCCTCGCTTCTCTCCAGAGCGGGGCAAGCCCATGGATAATTTTCTACCTCAAAAAAAAACTGCAGAAATTGTGCATCCTCTTTATTTTTGACCATCGCAAATGTGACCAAAATTTACGAGTTTTTAATCAGATTAAGGCGGTTGCCAATTCGGTGTTAGCTTCAAAAAAAGAGAGCTCCCTTTTACATTGATATAATATTTATATACATAATTCTTCTGTACGTGTGTTTGTCACCAAACCCCTAATCGGCTTGACCAATTTGAGAGTAAGTTTGGGTGGGCCATGGATGGTTCGGAAATACAATTGGTTTCGGTAGCTATTTGTAACCAGCCACAATCGAGTTCTCAATTTTTTTTTTTTTTCGACAATGAACCAACTTTCAGATAGGACGACGACTGTCGGGACCGCTAGTATTAGTATATAATATATATTGGTATTTATTACCATATAAAAGAATTATTTATGTAGATTTATTGTAAGTACATTGGATGTTACCCTCGAATATGATCTCTGTATCTCCCCAATGTTTGCCGAAAAAAAAAACTTACTGCTGAGTTAAGAAGAGCCTTTGGACATGAAATCGATGATGGTATGGATGGAATCGCACTAGTTTATTACTCTGCCTTGAAGACACCTAAATTGTAATCGGATAGGAAGAGGACTTGTAGCAGATTGTCAGTTATCCTTCGTTTATAACTAAACATTAAGCAGTGTATAAATCTGTTTGTTTCAGTGCGTAATTGCCGGTAACCTAGCAATGTTAATGAGTAACTCGTTTGATTTCGCGAGCGGCGCGGGCCAACACGGTCAGGTATCGGGGTCCGGTAATTGTGCCGGATCGGTGCTAGATCGGTGCCGGCCTATCTGTGGCTCATATCAGAATTGCGTTTTGTGTTACAAGTGTATTAAACTGGCTTTTAACATACTATAGGGGATGAAATAACGTAACAATTAATTTGTTCATTTTAAAGTAACCATTTTATTCTTAGTTTTTTTATGATTCATCCCATTTTGTTACACAGCAAGTCTTTTTTTTAATAAAGATATATTTTTAATATATATATATATTTATAAACGCATTTAACACACGCACAGTATCAGTATCTATATATATAAAAGAAAGTCGTGTTAGTTACACCACTTATAACTCAAGAACGGCTGAACCGATTTGGCTGAAAATTGGTAGGGAGGTAGCTAAGAACCAGGAGAAGGACATAGGATACTTTTTTTTTTTTTTTTTTTTTTTTTTTAGGGTAGAGTAGAGTAGAGTAGGGTAGGGTAAAGTAGGGTAGAGTAGGGTAGGGTAGAGTAGGGTATAGTAGGGTAGAGTAGGGTAGAGTAGAGTAGAGTAGGGTAGGGTAGAGTAGGGTAGAGTAGGGTAGAGTAGAGTAGGGTAGAGTGGGGTAGAGTAGGGTAGAGTAGGGTAGAGTAGGGTAGAGTAGGGTAGAGTAGGGTAGAGTAGAGTAGAGTAGGGTAGGGTAGAGTAGGATAGAGTAGGGTAGAGTAGAGTAGAGTAGGGTAGAGTAGGGTAGGGTAGAGTAGGGTAGGGTAGAGTAGGGTATAGTAGGGTAGAGTAGGGTATAGTAGGCTGAAGTAGGGAAGAGCGGGAGCGAAGCCGCGGGCAAAAGCTAGTAGGATAATAATAGCAGATATATTCGTTGTATAAACACTGATCAATGGAAATAAAATGAACACTAAATAAACTAAGTATGTATGTAAAACGTCATCAAAATATTCATAACAAACTATAAAATAAAATAAATTATTTCACATGGCAAGACGACTCTATACAAAATTGATGCTTCGAGAACACGCTTATTTTCATCAATCAAAGTAACAACCATCCGTACCTACTGAACGTACGTTTTCGTTACCCGCCAAAAATACTTTGGAAAATTGTGGGAAATTCAGAAAGGGTTTTCGCTAATTTGTTGCCTTATTGCTTACAATCTGTTCATTTACCTTTACAATACATAAAGTTTAGTAATAAATTCATTTATTTCAGGCTTGGAATACCCATAGTTACATTATATATAAATAAATAAATCTATTAAAAAATATACCTACACGTTGTCAAATTAATACCCAGAACAGGCATTCGTACCTAACTCCGCGTTAAATTTAAAACCGTTTGGCCCACATACCCTAAAAATCGATTGTTTATATTGAAAAGCGAACAAAACTGTCTAGAAATAAAACAGAAGCGACTATGGGCCGCAGCACGGTTAGCTAGTGAAGCGTGGCGCGATTACCGCCTGCTTCTCTGATTGCGCACCAGTTCGTACTACGCGGCCATACTGCTGCCTAGTACACTGTGTTTAGTCTAATAACTCTTTTGGAAGACTTTTTTATACTTATATGTAACTCAAAATTGATATTGGATACTATTTATATTTTCCTACAAACATTCTCTTTTTGTTTCGTCATGGATGTCTTGTTTAATTTAATATATTTTTTTGCGTGATGTCCTGATTACAAGGCTATTGTGTACTAATGATCGTTTTCCATTGTTGCAGATAGCGCAGCAGGGTGGCGGCGTCCAAGTATGGCGGCGGAGGGCTGTCCCTGGGCTCCGGCGTCGCGGTGAGGCGCGCCATGAAGTGCGCCGGCGTGGCGGGCGCCAGCGGCGACGAGCTGCTGCTGGCCGGCTGCTGGCTCGACCCCAAGCTCGACGCCTCCTCCCCTCCGCCCACCTGCCACGAGCTGCTCGACTCCCTCCTCGCCCCTACCCCCTTAGCGGAACTCAAGCCTCTCCCCCCCTTCACTGGCTACACAGGACACCTGTCTATCAACGGCATTTCCGGACACCACTACCACGCTATCGCGCAACGCCTTCCGGAAGAAAACAACAACTACCCCACGCAGAGCGGGTACGGCGCCGACCACGACGTCGTGTCGTCGTCGACGTGCGCGGCGGACGCCGAGCCGCCTGACCTGGAGGACGTAAAACCTTTCCTGGATGCGCCCGACACCAAGCCCTTCGCGGACACCTCGGCTGCGGACAGCTGTGCCGCATCCTGCTCGCCACCCGCTAAACTCTTCGAAGATGGCCACAAGCAGGACATGTACGACATCAGCTCTATAGAGGACATCGCAGCCATCATCGGTTCAGCCATCGCCGACACTACGGTCCCGTCACAACCCGAGGACCCAGAGAGAAATGACTCCAGAGACAGTTGGATGGACATCGACGCCTGGATTACGGGTGCGTGCACACAGCCTGGTGACAAAATTGTACAACAAGATCTTGCGGAGTTCGGCCTGCCGAACTCGCCACCTTCGGGACAGAATCACCACTCTAGTCTCGACTACCCCTGCAAAAACCAGGACTTTTCAAAAAGCACTGAGTTTCTTCAGAAAAACTTAGGACAAGCGGGGTCAACGTTACAGTCCTTGTTGACACACGGGTACATGCCGCTGCTACAAAACCGGCTGCAGAATGGACCACCGGTAAAGCAGGAAGCGCCGAGCTCCACAAGCTATGGCATGGATGTGATATCAACGTCGTCTCCGCCTGGGAACGCCGTTTCCACGACTGATGGTGTCGGTGGGTTGTTGAACGGCCGATACGCACCGCATTACGCGCTTGGTCTCAAACCTGACGGACTGTGTAGTCCAGAAAGGCTTCTTGGCTACCCTCATGCTCACACTACGACCTCCACACCGGCGAGTAAGAGTAAAAGGAGTCGAGCTAAAGCGAAACAAGCGAATAACGGGAACATGCACGGCAGCTCGCTGGCGTTCCCATCGGCCACTGCGGCGGAGCTGAGCGGCCTGCTCGGCAAGGAGAAGCCGGTGCACAGGTGCGGGATATGCAATAGGGGCTTTCTGAATAAATCCAACATCAAGGTTCACCTCCGAACCCACACGGGGGAGAAGCCCTTCCGCTGCGACGTGTGCGCGAAGGCGTTCCGGCAGAAGGCGCACCTCATCAAGCACCAGCAGATCCACAAGCGGATCGGCCGAGACTAGCTGTAAGGACTAGCGGCAGTAGGGTCTAGCTCAAAATGAAGCATTTTGTAGTTTGTAATATAGTGTGTCTGTGACTTTGTGTCAGTGAGCGGTCACGCAGTGCGCTGAATCTCATGTAGGCTATTGTACATTTATTTCGTTAGGGTCGGAGACGCCGCGGCGCTCTGTCAGATCACGGGCAGCCCCGGCCGGCCGCCAGGCGTGCGCACGTCTCCAGTTCGTCTTCTAACGTAATTCCGTGGTACCACGAGTAATTAGTTTAACCCATTAGTATAACATTCCTAAGGACAAGTGCAATGTTAACTAGTTTTAAGCGATTTATATTCTCTGTATTATATGATTAGTTTGTAAGTTCTTGAAGTTTTCCGCTCCTCTCTTTATAATTGTTTTCTGAACTCTCCATCTCATTAGTGTAGTTATTTTCTATTATTTCGGTTATGTGTTGCCAGCACTGCTCGTGGCGGGACACGTCGTAGGTTGCACTCAGTACGCGCAACTTCTTTAAAATGGACAAAACATGAACGAAATATATATATTTTTTTAATGTAGAAACATTTTATTTAATTTTAAATGTGAATGGTTACTCCGATTACCTATTGTTAGTCAGAATTTTTAATTAGTTTTTTTTCTTTTAAATGTATAAATAAGTACTTAATTAATTTAAGGAAGAGAGATGACAAAGCTCAGAGGCTAACACGATACTGCCAATTGCAAACCTTTCGTACTTATAAACTTTGTATAAAATACTCTTTTAAAATATACGTGAAATAGGGATTATTATTTGGTTGGCAAACATAGTTTATGAGTAAGGTTTAGTTTTCATTATCGCTAGGTATTTATTTTTCACGCCACTTCTTGGCTCTTTGAATTAACTTTCTACTTGAAGTAACAAGTATTAATAACATAACATACCTCAGAGTAACACAACAGTCACAAAATGTAAATAAATAAAAATCTTTGCGACTTATCTATATTATAGAAACATCATACATTTAATTTTCATCGTTTCATTATTATATTTAAATGGGGACCAAAAGATTTGAGTTAAAGAGCAAATAACTTGCAAAGATTTTTAGTGTTATTATCAAAGTAATCATTCATAATTCTGTCTATTGTAACATCACAACTACATCATCCATAGGTATCTGCATTTTTCACAGAATCATTAACATATCATCAAACACAAAAAAGGGTAAGTAATTCTACCCGTACGCGGGACATAAAAGCGCATAAGATCATACATCATACTAACTCGACATCACACATGTCTTTGCATTTACAAAACATTAATTCACAATCACACACAATCATATCACTCCAAGATCACAGATTCATTTTGAATGGAGTCATACATTATCATCACTCTCATACAGTTATCACACAATCATAAGATCGTCTTCAAACTCAAACTCAAAATTATTTATTTCACATCTGCCTACAATCCTACTGGAGCACTTTTTCACATACCACTACAGTTTCAATTGATAGGTAGTTTTTTCGTTTTAAAACAATAATTAATTCTACAATATTTCCTTACAATGTTAATAGATATGAGAGGACAATGTAGACCGGTCCTCGTCGTACCCAATAGTAACTTTTTTCGTGTTGAACTATTGCTTCAACAGCAACCATTTATTATTTCCGTCATCACGTTTAAGGGGCGGCCTTGTTCTCACTTTTCTCTAATCAAGGCTATAAGGGCAGGCAACGGAACGCTTTGATTTAAAAGTTCAACAGCCCTTTGCAATACAGTCGCGAATAAATAAATAAAAATAACAAAATAATACTTAGTATATTTTATTGGTCGAATTTAACAGCCAATCAAAACGCGCATGCCAATTTATTATACGCGCTCGCTAGACGCGCAAACGCACGCGAACGGAACTCGGTGCGTCCGGGAAGCGGACGGATAAAAAATAAAATTCATACTAATAATACCGATCCGCTGTTGCGTAACATTGCTATTCGTTGGCAGTTTATAATTATTGTTACGGCATTTGGTATTTGGGCCATTTACCTCTTAAGGCTAAGGGCTGCGTGATTCGGACCGCGGAACAATTACAGATGAGCAATACATAATTTATTTGTATTTTTCGTGAGACGCTTAATTATATATATGCATTATAAATTTGCTACCCACGGAAAGACGACCGTTTTGTGTTAAGCGTACCTTTATGATCAAACAAAGGTAAATAACCTTTATCTATGTGCCTGTAAAATGTATTTTAAAGCTGGCTTTAAGAAAAAAACTCGTACTAAGGCAACCCATGGCCTTAGTAGGAGCTTCCAAAAAGAAAACCCGTGGTCCTGGAACGCAAAGGGCAACTCAAGGAACATAGGTGCGGTTTTAGTCGGTAAAACTCTGACACGCCTTCCCGCTCAAACCTAGAACAATTAAAAAAATTAGATAATTTCCCACCTCAAAACAAAAATGGAAAGACACCTTTCAGAAACTCCACATCATCATCATCTCATGAAAGCACAAAATCATCGACCACAGAACATGAAGATCGCAAATCCTTCGCATAAGAAATCGGATAAATTGCTCAACATCATTACAATCACACTACTATTACTTTCATACATTTCACAATACAGTTTTGCTGATCACTCATATCTAATTTACGACAGTAAGTTGCAAAACGCATTAATTAGGTTTTATTTTACATTACATTATGAATCATCATGAAAATTCATTACCACAAACTTAAGTACGAGTACATCACATTGATATCACAATAATTTCTAAGCACAACACTAAAGACTGTGAACTTTGACATAAAGCTGCGTTTAAACTTAACATTCCATTTCCATACATTCCTATCTCACCCATCTGATGTATCATCTTTCATTTTCTGTGCATACGATACATGCTACTAACATTCCACTAGGTGCCTGCGAGTGTCGCGGCCTAATCTTTGACTGTTTGAGGCGATTAAGCGCTCGTCTATGCAGACGAGCGGCCCGTAAGGGAAAAAACATACGAAGCGATGAAAACGCGCGGGCGATATGCAGACAAAATTAAAAAGTTTTGCTTTGAAAACCATTATTGGTGCTCATTAAAAACTTAAATTAAAATGAGAACAGTACAATTGCATTCAGTTTATAACGAAAGAGCCGCTTTATAAATTAAATCTCATTTCAAAAGCGTTATTTTTCGTAGAAACCACAAAGTCAGTGCGAACCATTAGCAATAATAGCTGTCTCAGTCTAGACTTCAGTTTTATTGAAACTGATGAATCATTAAATGAATGGCCCCTTTTAGAAAGACATCGTCAAATGAAAGCAAAAATTGAGTACTTACTTCTTTCCGTTATATTTTATTATTTGCTTTCTCTTATGAATGAAATATCACTGCAACGCTGCAGTTTTAGCCATTTAGAAATTGCAATGAATTTTATATGTTGTATGTGCCGTTTTTAAAAGCTGATGTCGAATATTTTTACAACTTTTCAAACTTTCATTTTGATTTTTTGACCTAGAATTTTATCATAAACGCTTACTGGTTTGGCTTCTACTGAACAGCTTTACGTGATATTTAATCTATTCCGTAAATGGTTTATGTTAGTAAATTTAAAATTAAATGCAGCAGTTATTATAAAGCCCGTTGCAGACGCAGCGTTTCTCGCGGTGTGTGTGAGTAGAACTTAATAAAAGTACCTTTTTGTTAGAATATAAATTGTTAGCGTTAAGTATTTATTTTTCAATTATAATTTTTGTAATTATTAATTAATTGTAAAGCATTACAGTTGACGAAAACAATTAAATATTATGCGTACTTTTTAAGCGGCGAATGTTATTTTTCAAGAGGTTTTTCCAATAGATAAATAAGTAAATTTGTAAATTAATGTAAAATAAATGAAGATTTTTTTTGTTAATGATAACTTTTTGTTTGCTTTCAATATTCCTTCAACTGTGGAGTTCTCGATTGGGTAAGTTGCATGTGAATTTGCTGAGCGAATGTAATGATTATCAATTAATTTTATTAGGTGCCCATTATAAGAAAATTTTCTCAATAACATCACAAAGAATCGCACATAAAAAGATAATCAGCAATTTTCTAAAAATACACGCAGAGACATAAGTGGGTCACATTAGACATCCATAGAGCAAACAAAGGTGTGAACACACGAAGTGAAAGATCCGTCTAAAAGTATAGTTCACACAACACACGTAATGTTCCCGTGCGTCTCGGAAGAAAGTCGGATGTGAAAATTGTCATAATGCACACACAAACGACAAATTGCCTTTTTGCGTCAACAAGTGCTCTTGCGCAGGGCACACAAGAGAAAACACACACACACCCGTGCGAATGTAACCCACACGTGCGCGAGAAATGTCAACGTTTCGCTATGTCGCCGTCTCTACACGCACACACTGACGGTGAAGTACGGTGAACAAAAACATTGTTACGAAAAATTAATTAGGTTTTATTGTATTGCAACGTAATTAATTTGTTAGAACCGGTTCTGTAACAAATCGTTGTTTTATATAATCGACGTTTACAAATCTGTATCGGTTGTTAAAAGGGTGTCAAAATTAAAATGTCAAAATTTTGCGTTGTCTCAATGTAGGTTTATAATTATTATATTAATTAAAATAAATAAATTTAAACAAATTTATGTCAGAGTATAACATCTTGCCTGTTTTCTCGAAGAGTTAGGCAGAGGTGTTAATGATATATATATATTTATACTCGTTTTACTGCATAATCCATACTAGTATTTTTTTTTTAATTTAATGTGTTTAGACAATATTTTTAGAACATTTTAATTACTATTAATAAAACATCATTTAAAATAAAATAATATATCATTGTTTGATTTAGTCCCCAAAAACTAGTTTTAAAATACAAACAAATAGTGTCTCAATGTCCATAAGAACAAAATTATAAAAATGTAAGTCTGATGTATTGTCTTAGCATTTGTCAATGAAAACGGTTACCGTAACGACATCGTATTACTCTAACAGACTATGTCTAATTAGGAGACTAAATAATTAGGCCAATTTGGGTAATTATCTACCTAAAGTAAAAAAAAATAAGTAATTAGTACTACTCTTAATTTAGTTTGTACTCTTTATCAAATGACTTTTAATTACTTACTTGTAATATATATTTTTTTTAAGTTAACTTAACTTCACATACACCCTTAGGTGCTTATAAAAATCTCGATGCTGGTTTGTAACTGATGAACATTTTAATAATTATCTAATTTCATGATTAATTATTTTACTTTATGAGGGTCTATTAAACAGTTGTTAAATAGCTCAGAGATTTTCATAATCAAGGCTTGGTTTAAGTTTAGGCTTCATGCAAAAATAAAGTGTGTCAATTTGGCCTAACTTGGCTTAACTTATTGTTTCAAATAAAGACATTATATAATTCAAGATAGGAAATTAACAATGGTCTTTGCAAGTAATAAAGAAACTTCATTTCTTGTAGCGTACAAAATAAAGAAAAAAAAATTGAAATATAATATGTAGGAACCAATGAATCGGTGTAAAGACCAGTTAGTTCTTAACCAGTGACAATATTTTAGCAACAGCAGGAGTACATATTGTAGTTTCAGGCAAAATATTCAAGTAAAATTCAAGACAAGGAACAACTGTATAATAATAATACCAACATAACTGTTCCACAGTATGCCAAAAGTCAAGTCCAAAAAATATTTTAGCAATAACAAAAATATTAACAATTCAAGAAAACTACGCTGAATACATAAACAAGAAACAAACAAGAAAAAAGATGTCAAATTCAACACAGTTTAAAAACATTTTTGGCAGAAATATTAGCGATTCAAGGTCGGTTTGAGTTGCTGTCGGTACGGTGCGCGCGCGCCGCCGCCGGAGAGATTCTTTCACCAACCCACTTACATAGCGCGGCTTGATTTCACCGCGCGCCGCAAACTGCTCGCTACTACGACTACGTGCACTCACTACTTGTGAACTTGAGACATTTTAATGTTTTTTACGATGACATATAAACTAATAAAAGATATACTGACGCGACTTGTCAAACTAGTTTTTGCTCACGGCTTCGTCCCCGAGAAAAGTGTTTTATTACCCCAAGAAACGGACTATGTACGAAAGTATCTTATATCTGCATCTGGAACAAGATGTGTTTGATATCAATCTTGTTTAGACTTTTAAAATTATAATAATATGAAGAAATAAAAAATAAAAACACTTTTTATTTCACGTAAAACGTATTAGACACAAGAATCAATCAATCAATCAATTTATTTCAGGAACAAGTTACATTGTATTTGACAACAACAGTTGTATATTCACTATTTATTTTTTTTATGATACTGAATTTCAAAAGTAATAAAGAAGAAATAAAGAGTTATTGTGATATATTAATATTTTCATTTTTATGGGCACATCTTGCTCTTCTGCGCTGCGTGTTGCGGATTCGATTCCCACAAGGAACAAATATTTGCATGGCCTTCATATAATTGAGCTGGGTGTCTTGTGGATGTGAATGTACATGGTTGTGAACGCACCCACGATACAAGAATAATGAAATAATGATATCACGCCTGTAGTACAGTTTCAGCCATATTTCATTAGGTTTGTTGAACACACAATTGATAGGGGCGTTTGGTCCCTATTAACGCCAACCTGACTATAAAAACAAATAAACTTTTGGCTGCTACGAAAAAATTCCTGATGAAAAAAGGATAACACTTTTCCTGGCAAGGCAGTGGTATTGGGTCATATTTTCGGGTTAAAAGCTGTATTTTCTATTCTCTTAAACCGATAAAAATAGAAGAGGTTCTCAAGACGACCCATAAATTTTCAAAGAGCATTTAAAAAAGCAATACTTTGTTATGACACTTAATAAAATGGAAAAATATTAAAAATACTTAAAACAAATTTTAGTAACGGTACAGGAAATACAGTCTGTTTTGAATAATATTAAAAATTTATGTTAATTGTTTTGATTTAAAATATTTTTTTCTGTATTTGATATAAACTAGTGCTTGACTGCGATCCCACCTGATGGTAAGCAATGATGCCATCGTTGATAGTGAGGCGCACTAGTTTATTAAGAGTCTATTCACTCTAGCCTTGAAGAAACCCAAATTATAATCAGACGGGAAGACCGCAGCAGGCAAATTGTTCCAATACTTCGTCGTAATACCTACTACAGTTTAGTTTTATTTTAGAGGTGTATGAAACAGAGAATATAGTCCTGCAAATATACGTTGAATAGGGAGGATCGTCCGACTGGTGGGAATCTGATCTAGGCAACAGGTGCTATAGGTGTCGCTACATTTCTTCTTAGCGTATTGATGTCAAAACTAATTGGGTTTCTGGACGGTTCCGATCTTCAGTGTTTGTGCGGCCTCTCTCCACAGACCATGTCCCACTGTTCACGTAGGGATCTATTGGCAGCATCAGTGGACGGCACTGCCGTAGCCGAACACTGAGCCAGGCATCGAATTCAACTATGAAGTTAATAACGGAACAAGGCGGTCTCTGCCAGTCCACATTTGGGATGTGAACTGGCCGAGACCGTCTTGTTTCGTTAAGTCCGTCTGAATAAACAAGTAATCCATACTAATATTATAAATGGGAAAGTATGTGTGTGTGTCTATTTGTCCGTCTTTCAAGGCAAAACGGAGTGACAAAATGACGTGATTTTTTTAAGTGGAGATAGTTGAAGGGATGGAGAGTGACAGGCTAAAGTCATTAGATGATTTTCTCACCAAAAAAAAATATGCGAGCGAAGCCGCGGGCAAAAGCTAGTACTTTATAAAATGATCCAAGTCCCTACACTCAGTGGTGCTAATCCGAATGCGGCGCATGCATTGTGTACTCCACGCGACGCGCATGAACATCACGCTACGACCAGGCACGAGACAGGCAGAGTGATGACCTCAGCAGCACCAGATCTGTTTGTCAATACTGGATGGTAAACAACAGTGCATTTGCTACTTATGTATTCAAGTTGCGAATTTGGTAAGGAAAATAAAAAAAAACACGACCAACAAGAAGTAAATCAGAACCAGGTTATTTTTAGGAAGCTTTTCACTCTTGCTTCCATGTAAGCTCAACTATAGGAATGTTTTAACTGGATGGGCACAGCACAAGATACGGAAAGATGGAGTTCCTTGGGGGAGGCCTTCTTGCATAATAAGCAAATAAAAATATATTACTATATAACTAAGGAGAATGCTCTTGCTCCATAGAAAAAAATCCAACTCCGGCAGAAACGATGTATCTCTATATCAATAATGATAAGTAATAAAACTATAACTAGCTATTATCGAGACCCTTACTTGCAAACATATAAAAATTGCCAGCTTTATTAATCAGGTGTCGATGTGAAAACCGCTTAATTATAATAAATTCTTTTCCACCGACTTCAAAAAAAAAGGGGAGGTTTTTCGATTCGGTTGTATTTTAAAATTTGTTTTTTTTTTTTTGCTTTTTCATTTATTTTTATGGTATTACCTCAGAACTCTTTCCTTTATTGACCGATTTGATTTTTTTTTCTCCTAAAGGGGTATGTTTCCAGATTGGTCCCATTTTTTTCAAAATCTAGTTCTGATGATGGAATCCAAGAGGAATCGAGGGAACGCCTCAAAAATTATAAGCAACCATTTGGTGATTTTGGTATTTTCATCGAGAACTCAAGTATTTACTTGCCAAAAAGTAACATTTGATGAAGTGGAACTGGAGAAGAACAGAATTTCACACTCGCGTAGATATCACAATGGAGGTTGTTAAGCAAGTGTGACAATACAAATAAATAAATAGTTCTGAATAGTATTGTTGAAAATCGTGTCATCGTAGTTATCTTATGATGATGATGGAGCCTCCGAACTGGCACTCCGTAATTATTCAATGTATCCTAGCCGTGTTTGGGCTTATTATCTCTAGCCTTTCCTGGTCTTCTTCAACAGTTTCACGTTATAAAAATTACGTTTAGACTGTAAATGCTTGAGTTCTCGATGAAAATATCAAAATCACCAATCAATATTTTAAGATTTCCCACAATTCATCAAGGATTCCATCATCAGAACTGCATTTAGCTTTTAGGAAAAAAACAAAATTGCAAATCGGTCTTTAAACGACAGTGTTCCGAGGTAACAACATAAAAAAAAAACAAATAAGGATAAAAAAATACAACCGAATTGAGAATCCCCTCCTTTTTTGAATTAAAAAAAAAAAACAGTTAAAAAGAATTAATATTGAATTGTAATTTTAATAGCCGTTTTAAAGTCGACGCCTGGTTAATAAAACTGGCAATTTTTATATGTTTGCAAGTAGGGATCAGGATAACAGCGGGTTATTGTTTTATTAATTAATATTACTGATCATTTGAGAGACATCTCGTTTCTGCTGGAGCTGGGTTTTTTTTTTTGAGCATTCACTTTTAATAACATCAAATAGGTTTAACGTTAGATTTATATTTTACTTTGTAACCTCTAATTGCAAGAAATAAAAGCCATTTTTATTTAATTTTTTATAAGAATGTTTTATGATAATACTGAACACAGAAACCACTTATGAAATGTCTTCAAGTTCCTATGAAGTCCTAAGAGCAGGTAAAATGAGATATTTACCCAAAGATAGACACTGTTCACGTAATATTTCATATGTAAATACCTGTTTTTGTAAATAACAAATTACTTATTTAGTATTAACATCAACGCTGCCTGAATACGTAAACATTGTCAGAAAAGGACATATCCAGTTTTGATTTCATACAGTCCATTTATAAGTTAAAGCAACTCTAACAAACTCAGCAACAACTCAAAAATGTGAAATATTTATTCTAACCAATAATCTAAAATACTTAATTCACCATATACAGAAATAAAATCTCAATATCTAACAGAACCGACCCTCCCATCCTTCTCCAAGGCGGTCACACCCCCACATGAACCAAAGGTCAGCGCAACCTTTGCCTCGGAGTGAAATGCTTGCGAATGTGCGCCCGCGCCGCTCCTTGCCCTTCATACTTGAACTTGTGCGCGACCCGGGCCCGGCGCAAGTTACAAACATTGCAAGCGACAAATTCACTATAAGGTATAAAACAAAGTTGCTAATCCGCTAACTCTTCATAAGCCATGTTTTTATCTTCTTATGTTCTTTATTGTAACTTTTACGAACAGTAACAATAGGACAGCTAGGATTTGAATGTGCTTTTACGAAAATAAAGTGCGAAAAACGAGGAAGGTTTGTTTGTACAATTTGCTCTTGAGCGAAGCCGGGGTGAGCTACTAGTTACAAACAAATTGAACATACTTAAACTTGTTTTTGTATTTCTCTTCTCCACACAAAGTCACAGACACACAAACTGTGCATTATTTGACACATCCTTTCGGGAAATCAGTCGTGTGACAGTCCTCATTAGGCCAATAATAGTACACAAAAAAAAAGTAAGAACAGATTAGAATAAGCTCAAGAGGCAGCAGTGTGAACATTGGTTAAACCAGCACACGTACAACTAAACTTACTTCTTCCTTTGGTAAGTAGAAATCATACAATACCAGGAGCTTCAATCTTTGAGCTTCAATTGTTTTTCATTCCTACAATAAATATGACAAGTTTCGCCTCCCAAGGATAAATGGTGCGCCATCTATAGTATGATTATCAAGTCATCCAATAAAACTAAAATGTTTGTATTTTGTGAACACTCGTATACTGTCAGGTCATGATATAAAACAAAAGTCTACAATTAAAAAATCGCTTCGCTTATGACTTGGACTGTTACTGTGACCTTTACCTGACGCCTCAGAATTTGGGCTGAAATGATTGATGACAGTGATTTGAGCAGCGCACGCGTCTCACAAACCAGTTACTCTTGTTTGTAACAGCTTTATTCAGCTTTGGTATTGATTATAAATTAATTGGAAGACAATTCTTGTACCTACATTTTATGCGTGAATATTCCTTTTAATGGAAAACTAGTGATTCGTTCCGTTTTCCAGTAAAACTTTTCTGTTACAATCCATATAAAAATCAAATATCTAATATATTTCCCTAGTAATAGTAGGTATTTACATTTAAGATTGGAAGTACTAAACTAATTTATTGATGTATTTGACTAAACTATATCCTACCAGTAAGGAGAACAGTCACAAGTTTGCAACATGAAGAGTGAAATGAAAACACAAGAACAGTAAAACTCACAACAACCTATTTCTCTCGATTGTCTAAAAAATTGCCAACCGCGTTTATTTTGGAGCGTGTCATAAATGCGACACGCTCTAGAAGTTATGGCTTACTTAGGCACATGATATCGTGACAAGCTCTTTTATTTACTAGCCAAAAAAGTGAAGAAAGAATCACTATTTGAACTCAAAAGACACAAGCTTTGAAGACATGAAGTCTTGTAAGATCGAGACCAAAATTACAATAGATATTAATAAATCTAAATAATTAAACGAATAATTAAAATGCAAATGTTTTTTTTACAAACATTAGAGGTTGAAAAACTTTTTTTTAAGACAAATAAATAATGAAATTATTTATTTTACTACTATGGCACATTTAACCTTTTGCCAGTAAAACCAAAGGATCAATAAATAAATCCTGTGTGAAGGATCCGAACTGATTTGGCTAGTAGGAGATGAATCTGAGGTAGTTTGTACAGATTTTATGATAAAAGAAGAATGTTAGATCGCAAATATCGTGTAGCTAGGATATGAGAACACACGTGACGTCCATATTTAGATTTAATTTTTGACATTGTAAATTTATGATACTCAATATATTCATTTCAAACGACGCCAATTCAAATACACACGTTATTTTTGACACATTATGTATTGACATGTCCTTATTATGTTTACAGTTTTATTATTATTTCAAATGAAAATAGTATATAGATTTTGTTTTGACATTATGTATTTCCTTATTATGATCACTAAAACTTCCATTATTCTTATTATTATTTGGTCGCGATTCAAATCTTTGACAATATTTACATGCCTAATTTAAGGTAGATTATATCAGGATCACAACTTTTTGTAAACACCTTATTTTATGTACCTACATTCTAAGCAAATAAACGATTATTATTATTATTAATATTATCCACTAAACCAACGTGGCCCAGTGCGGGCAGGAATCCTGAGTCCCAGGCGTAGAAACATTATAAAGCTGATTAGAACAGGTGAATAGGTACCTATCACAGAACTATAGTCAACAAGTATCCACGAGTCACAAAGAAATCGCAAAACAAGCGATGCATTTGGTAGCCAAAAATGATTACAACCACCCTGCAAGGAAAAGGGTTTCCTCTCACCGTTTTTTTTATTGGTATAAATTAGTGTTTAACTGCGATCCCACTTGATGGTAAGTAGTAACGCAAACGATGATGGTGAAGCGCACTGCTTCATTAAGAGCGTATTCATTCTAGAATTGAAGACACCTAAGTTTATTATAATCGCAGCAGGCAAATTGTTCCAGTTCTTCGATGTACGCGGTATAAACGACAAGGCAAAACGCTTAGTCCAGACCGAAAAGGTGTCAACAACGTAAGGGTCAAAGGGTGTGTGTGTCTTACTGTTCCACAAAATTATTTTTTCTGTTAGCTTTTATTTGATAGCCACCAAAAGGTTTCCCATATGAGCTACGAAAGAAGGCGAACCATAACCTTGACCAGGCGACCTTAAACGCCGTTTCCGGAAGCTGCGCGGGGCTCCACGGCCCGCGCGCGGCCCGGCCGGGAAAGTGTGCCGGTGACCCCGATCCAGCGCCACTGCATCCGCCACGCCGCTGAACTATGACGGGGCTTTACTTCGCCGCCGCTGCCTGCTGGCTGTTGCGCACGGAAATCAGATGAAAATACGAATTTGGTCAAATATTTTATTTCTTTATGAATTACGGACTTAATGCCTTAGGTATTCTCTACCAGTCAATCTAAGGTGGTGAAGAGAAAATATGGCAGGAACATAAAAAAATAATAAGTAGATTATTAAGAAAACAAGGGTTCAAAAGATTTAATGGATTTTGTTTTTTATTTATTTATAATAGAATGAAATGTGTTTCTCCGAAAATTCATGTCTCGAAATGATTCGTTAAACTTACAACCGTAGGTTCGCGTCTGAAAGGAAAACCCGGGGTCCTGAAACGCAAGACAAAGAAGGCACATAGACAAGACATTGGCTGATTTTCCAACTAAAAAAAAGCCTTTAACTAACTAAGTTAGTAAACAATAACAAAAAAAGGCCGACTTGTTAATCGTCACATTTTTTTAACTGCCCAATAAATACTATGGTTATTTGACGTACCTACATATTTCCTGTAAACAAAAGCTCTAGGCTAATTTGACCATTGAAAAATCTATCTAAACCAATTATAATACCTACAAACAATTACAGTAACAATCCTTCCTCATATGAATGGTAGTTTGTGAATCAATCACAGTTCAACTAGTACTCGATGTACTTTGCATAAAGACGCACTGGTAAACCATATTAGGGACTAAGAAATTAGGATACTTTGTGACTTGGGTGGGTTTTAGTCACTAAATCTGAGATTCTCTCTTACTCCAACCAGAGATGAGAGGTTGCTTTATGATAAGAAGGTAAATTATTTCTCCCGGGAGTACGCATGTTCCTTTATGATGATTTTGGAAGCAGAAATTAATTAGGTTATTAAGAAATTAAGTTAGAATAAAAGAATAGGAAAAAAAAAAGTTTACAATGAAAATCATATTTTCATAGCAAGCTTTTATAGCGCGGTATATACCCATTATAATTAATATTCATCAATACCAGTCCAAAAAGCTCAAATACGATAGGGTTAGCTATATAAACTCAGAAGTTCCTATGGCCTCCGTCCGGTTTTATCATCAGATCAGCTCCATGTTTTAGGTATTATGCGTGTCATCTGATTTACACATGTCATGCATGGAAAATTTTAGCTGAATCAGTAACCGGGAAATGGATCTAATTTGCAAGATTTGACTACGGACAAACAAACATCGGGAAGGATAAATAAAAGCTTGTAATAATATCAGCCTATTTATATAATGTTCATCTGTTTAGACACTGGACTTATGATTGAGGTGTTTTGAATATCAATGCGTCGAAAATACCTTTATAAAAAAGCTAACTGTCAACATTGACCCAGTTTATATTTTACTACTTATTATATCTAGATCTTTAACTACATATAAAAATAACCTGCCTGTCTCTCGTAAAAATAGTTTTATCCTCAACTAGAACTGTTAAGAATATAAATATAGAAACATTTATTGAGTAGGAATAGTTAGACTGTAAGTCAAGATAGTCAGGCCAAAACACTAGGGAGTTTTTTTTATTGGTGTTAACTAGTGCTTGACTGCGATCTCACCTGATGGTAAGCAGTGATGCAATCGTTGATGGTGAGGTGCACTAGTTTATTAAAAGCCTATTCACTCTAGCCTTGAAGACACCCAAATTATAATCGGACGAGAAGACCGCAACAGGCAAATTGTTCCAATCCTTCGACGTACGCGGTATAAACGACGATGCGAAACGGCGGAATTCAGACCTTAGAGGTTTCGCCCGGAGGACACGGTGGAACACACAATCGCGGTGTGCCCTGCTTGGGCGGAGCATCGCCGTGCCCTCGTGGGGGTGATCGGCGGCGGAGACCTCTCGCGCCGGGCCTTGGTCGAGGCCATGGTCCGGAGCGAGGAGGAGTGGCAGGCGGTCGCCGACTTGTTCTAAGCAGTAATGCTAGCTAAGGAGGAGGCCGACCGCATCAGGCAACGGCGCTCTCGCCGCCGCCGCCGGGATTCCGATCCCGATTTCCAGCCACCGTAGGCATGGGCTTGCGGACAGTGAGCAATGGGTAGCTCGCTGTCCGGCCGTCCGGTAACCGTCCGGATCAAGCCCAAGTCGTCGACGGCGTGCGCTGTTCCCGCGCGCCTCAAGGAGTTGTCAGCAACAGCAGGGGCCCAGCCGGGTCGAAGCTTACTGGGGCCAGGATTATGAAGGCTTGAAGGAACGGGAAGGGTTTTTTAGTCAGTAAGAGTCTGACACTATCTCCCGCTCCGCCCAAGAGCGGGGGTTGTCATAAGATGATTTTTCCCATCGAAAAAAAAAAAAATACCTTAGAGGTTTCACCAACGTAAGGGTGTATACTTGCCGTACGTCGCCGTCGGGTTGTCCGGTGGCAAAAACAAGATGGCGGGATCAAGTCATGCAATTCCCGCGCACACTCTCCAAAATGCATCCTGTAAAAGATCTAAAGGCTGGTGATGAATCATTTAATACGAACTTAAAGTTCCACGTTCACGTTTTGACCTTTCAATCGTGCCAATTAGAAACACAATAGAAAGACAATGACAGCGCGAACGCCGGCGTCCGCTTGGAGTTTAATTAACTAAGACACTCAAATAGAATAGCTCAATGTTAGAAGAGTGTAATCGTACAGGTTATCATTAACTTATGCAAAGAGTTAATGAAACCAGTACTGTTATGAACAAGTTACCAGTATAACTTATATTGCTGAGTAATCGCACAGACGTAAATGGACAGAGCTCATTTACACAGATATTAAACTAATCTATGATGGAATCTGACATCTAGTTTTCTGAAAGCCTTTTTAGGGTTCCGTACGTCAAAAGGAAAAAACGGAACCCTTACAGGATCACTTTGTTGTCGTCCGTCTGTCTGTCTGTCAACACCCTTTATCTCGAGACCACGTGGAGGTAAAGAGTAGAAATCAAACTTCTAAGTTATGGACAAAAAAAATAAACGGCGGTTTATGTCGCAAAAAACGTATATTTTGATACTCTCAAAGGTCGAAATTCATAGGCTATTTCCCGTTGACCCAGAATCCTGAAATTTGGCACAAAGCAAGGTCTTATAGCACAGGTATAGGAAAAAATCTGAAAACAGTTATTACCAACGTCACAAAAAAAATATAATTTCAATTCGGAGAAATCTTCGAGACTCCATTCGGGAGTCGTAGTTTACACGGAACCTTCAGTGTGCCTAGTTTTTGTTTTTATATAGCCTTTGCTACGCTGTGCAGAATATTGAGTCCTGGATTCGATTCTGAGGTAGAATTGTTTTCTATGTTTGTATGAGGTAATCTCTAAAAGTACTGGTACGATTGCAAAAACTTTTCCAACCGATAGAAAGCTGCTTTATTCCTGAAATACATAGGCTATATTTTGTGTACGAGGGCGAAGCTGTGGGCAAAAGTTAGTACTAAATTCATTAAACCCCAAGCGATCGCGCACCTATTGTGTCTCCTGTCTTTCTATTGTGTCTCTAATTACCACGATTGAAAGGTTAATAATATGGAAACATGTGTTGTAAAATCAATCGTTTTTTAAAAAGATTGAGGAGTGTCTTACCTGTTCTTATTCATAGGATCCGACCAATTGGAACCGTACTCTAGCTTCTGACGTTTTATTAGTGCCCCAAGCTGCCTTACATGGCAGCATGGGGCACAAATGTGTTTTTTTTTTGAGTTGGATTTGTATCTTGTTAGTGCTGGTGTTGTGCTGAATTTACTAAGTACTATCTAAATGACTGCTTAAATATGGGTGTGTCTAAATTATGTGTATCTCTGCCAATTCATTCGAGTCTATGAGGTCAGTTGGCTCTCGCAATTTTATTAGACTTAAATAAAGTGAAAGAATATGGGAGAAAAGGGGTGTCGAGCCATTACAAAAACACCCAAACATGACTGAACTACATCGATTAGTAAAATTTTTTTTTTTTTATAAAGTACTGCTATACTGTAATCCCATCTGATGGTAAATAATGATGTAATCGTTAACGGTGTAGCGCACTAGTTTACTAAAAGCCTATTAAACCTAACCTTGAAGACACCTAAATTATAACCAGACAGGAAGACCACAGCAGGCAGATTGTTCCAATCATTCCATGTGCGCGGTATTAACGACGAGGAGAAATGCTTAGTCTGGACTGTATAACCCGCTGGTTGCATCTATTCACACCCATTTCAGCAGATTCAATACTATATACAATACACAGAAAAATTCAAAGATTTTGCAAACAGGAAAAAGCATCTCAAAACATTACGGCCATGCTAAATAAACGCAGACCAAACTATCAATGCCACCATTTTTCAAAGTCAAAGTCAAACTATGTTTACATACAGCGTGCCTAAAGCATTTTCTTGTATCTCCCACACTATGAGGGGGGAAGGGAGGGGGGGGGCGACAAAAGTAAAAGTCAGGCCGTCGAATAACAGTACCGCTGTTCACTCTCGTCGCGACACACTTAGCAGCAGGCATGGCGAAGCGAATCACGTCCGAATAACTCCTTGGTTACTGGTCGTTGTTACCAACACGAACCACCGTGAAGACACGGGGGTACACAGAAAAAAACGTGTCCGGACCCTTACATACTCTTTTAGCTTCTTCGATCTTCGTCTCAATCAACCTACATCTGACCGCACCTAAGCGTCATTTTGTTACTAGGTCACTACCACCTCCGAATGTTTGTTTACATGGCTGAAAGCCTCTGCGCCATCCTGTGGTTATTGTACGTTGCGATGGCCACTAGTGTGGGAGTATAATGTATATAGATAAGTACATACATCATTTTAATAACCCCTGATTTCTGGAAGTAAAGTGTTATTCAAACAAAAAATTTGGTATTCAAGTGGTGTTTGAGACCGATTCACTTCAGAAAGGAAAACCCGGGGTCCTGAAAGGCAAAACAAAAAAGAAACGTAGAGTGGGTTTTTTGATTGAGTAGAAGAAGACATTGGACGATAACCCACATAAAAAATATCAAAATATTTAATTCAGAAACTCGCCGTAAATAAAAAGTCCTACTTGAAAGCAACCTTTCAGTTGGGATTCATTATTTATAGTTAACTTATTACTTAAAAAACCTCTAATGAACATAAAATAAAACATTTTACAGATAAAACGATAAATACTGTTGTAGGTAGGTACTGTATCTCAAAATAATTTGCAAGCAGTCTTGGTGAAAGAACACTTGGTCGTTACTTGCGCGTTTATCAAATATCGATAAAAAGGTGAAGAATGAGGTTCCCACGCACCTCTCTAGCTTAGCAACATAGTAACCAACATTTCATACCGATTAATAATAGTATAGTTGCTGAAGTCATTCTAGCTTTCTGCTGGTGAGAGGGAATTTTCTGAGGGGATGAGTTTTTTTTCTTATTACCGTGACAAAATAAGGGCACCATACAGAAGTCTTGATTTTAGAAGTATTATATAAGTTGAGAAGTATTCTTAATTTTCTTCTTCTCGAATAAATAATTTTCTTCAAATTATTTGGGCCCAATAGGTTGCCTAGATTATAGCAGCGTCAGTTGCATTTTTAGGTTCTTCAAAGTGCACTTTGGGCACTCTAATACTCGTAAGTGAGTCATCGTATAGTCAGCGGCACTCCACTCGCACTGGGTATCGAATGAGGAACTCCCCATTTTGCCAGGTTCATCATCATTATAATTTCAGCCGAAAGACATCTACTGTTGGACATAAACCTTCCCCAAGTGTCGCAACAATTAACGGTCCCGTACGTCTCGCATCCATTAGATTCACGTAATCTTTACTGCTGGTACCTTGTGGGAAGCCTTCCAACGCTGCGTCTTCCGTCTACAAGTAGCGACCCGCGTGGGTCGCCACTCCAGAACCTTTCGGCTCTAACGGCCATCTGTTCTGCGAACAATATGCCCTGCCTATTGCCACTTTAGTTAGTAATTTTTGTTCTCCTATGGTTTTGCCTCAACATGGAAAGCAGCGGTTTAGGATTTTGTTTTTAAAATTCATCAAAGTACTTATATTACGCAATCGAGGGGCTAATCTTAAGCGCCTAATCTTCCCGTCCAATTATAATTTAGGAGTCTTCAAGGCTAGAGTGAATAGGCTACTAATAAATAAGTGCGCCTCACTAACGACGATTGCATCACTACTTACCATCAGGTAGGATCGCGGTCTAGCACTGGTTTAAATCATTAAAAAAAAAACCTACATAATCTCTCACCTATCTTTTAAAAAAAAAAAGAATCAAACAACCACCAATGTTTTTAAATATAAACGGACTACATTTGATATCAATCCAGTCCAATCTAGAATTCGTTGCAAATACCAATATATTTATAAAGAAATACCGTTATTTTTACATCAGAACCGAATTGATATCACCGGTGACGCCGCTGTCCAAAATTATCACCTACATGGGCGGAACGGTACCTGAACCGGTGATCAACCTTCGCGAACACTAAATATAGACTCATCACTTTATAAGATTACATTTAAGATAGCATGTGACATTCCGAAAGTAACTTGTGCTTTAAATAGCCAAATTTGGGATTCTTATTCGTATGTGTGAAGTGATATGAAGGAAATAGGAGGTTATGGTAACGTGACGGGTGATAGGACAGATTGGAAGATAAAAACGTGTTGCATCGACCTCAAATAAAACGGGACAAGGGCAGGAAGATGATGATGATAATGATGATGATGATGATAATGATTCAGAGAAATTGAAAGACTTCTCCAACTTTGACTTATTCAATGATGGACAACGTTATTGGTATTGAACGAAAGTTATTGGTATATTTATTTATTTATTTATACGCTTTATTGTACACCATTACATAAACAAAAAGGAAACTAAAACTAAACACATACATATAATGGGCGGCCTTATCGCATTCCGCGATCTCTTTCAGGCAACCTGGAATGGACAGTAATGGTATAGATCACAGTGGCCTTGCTTTTCATATATTTTTTTTTTTTCTAAGTAGATATTTATGTAAAGCCGACAAGACTGTATATTCTCATCATCATAGTTGGACACTGTTGGACATAAGCCTCCCTCAAGTGTCGCCACAATGACCGGTCCTACGCATCTATCATACATACTAATGTATTTTAAATATGTAGTGCATATCGGCTTCGGAATTTTAGTAAATTTACGAGTCGCAGCAGTAGGAAAGTATATGCTCTCGGTATATAAAAATAAGGTTATATAACATCATACTACGACCTACGGAAGCGAAGCACTAACTAAAGACGAGGGCCTTTCAATCGTGGAAACTACAGACACAATAAATAAAGAAAGATAATAGGTGCGCGAACCGGCGTTCGCGCACCTATTGTCTTTCTTTACTTATTGTTCGCTTGGGGTTTAATGAATTAAACCATGGAGGACCTGTTAATGATAAATCATAAAGAAAACATTATATCTAGCAACCTAAAAAGAAAAGCACAACACAGCACAAAGACAAACACACAAAGCACAGGTCCGTTCGTGTATGGAGTACTGCAGGCACATTTGCAGCTGAGTCGGCTGTGGCGGAAATAATGCAATGGCTAAATTTAAATCTACTTACTTTAAACATAGACAAAACTTGCTTCATCCCTTTTGCAATTAGGAGAAAAGCTGCAACATCACAAAGATTTTCAATTACTGCTTAATCATGCTTAAACCAATCAGCCTCTTGCTGTTGTCCTGCACTCACTAGAAGTGAATACGTAAAATATCTAGGTGTTTATATAGATGACGGACTTACATGGAAAAAGCAACTAGACGCTGTCACAACTAGAACTCTGCGTCTCATACATATATTAAAATCCATCCGAAACTTCGCAAATGCCGATATTTTAAAAATGATTTATTACGCACTATGCCAATCGGCCATAGGACATTGCATCCCTGTGTGGGGTGCTGCTATGAAAGGTTACAACCTGAAGGCAGAGATAGCATAAAGAGCGGTCCTAAAAGTAATGACAAAGAAGCCTCATAGATACCCAACGACGCAATTGTGCGCAGACTGCAAGGTTCTTACAGTTCGACAACTCTTTGTGCTTCAATCTGTTCTAAGGATCCATCGCCGTCTTCTTCCATCCAACCCTAAAAACTACTACTACTACTAAAGCGAACAAACCTTCCCACAGGCACCCAACATAAGACCACTTCGCAAAGCACCAGTATTACGTAATCAGCGTTTACATGTACAAAAAAATCCATAAAAAAAAATTAATATCTTAGACCTCAACAAACACAACTTAAAACCAAAAGTAACAGAATGGCTACTAAAACAGGAGTATTCCGAAACCGAGACTTTACTTACCTACATCACCTAATAAGTATATTAATAAACATAAATGATAAATGATAAATGATCTTTATTTTGCAAGTAGGTTTTATGAAAACACTTTTACACGTCAATAATTTTTTTTTGTCGTCAAATAATGCTAGATGAGGCCGGTGTTTCCTAGCTGACTACCCTGAGAAGAAACACCGAAACAAACTCAGGGGTCAAAGTCTCTTTTAAAGTCCATACAGCAAAACATGTAATGGTCAAATCATATGAGAACCATGCAGATTGAGCCTGAGATGGTCTTTTGAAGAAAGAACCACACAGTTTTAAGTGGACCTGTCCAGTCAGTGCAAGCATTTGTCAATATGCGTGTAGCTCAACTCAGGACTACTAAGGAGCTCAACGACTTGACGAACAATGCCAAAGAAAGGACATTTGGGTAGGCCACATCAAATACTCAAAACTGCCAGACATCATGTGAATATAAAAGAAAACGAAAGAGTAATCCACATAGTTCTCACATTCACAAAAATAAAATTTACAAAAGTGTAAATATTGCAAATTGTAAAAAAAAAAAAGTATATAAAAAAATCAGTCAAATAGTAAAAATAAACATGTCATAATTGTAAAAAAATAATAATAAGATATATATTTATATATATACAATATCATAATTGTAAAACAACAACAATCGTCAATAAAAAAGGCAGTTAAAACAAAAAAACATTCAAATGATCATTCATATTCAATCATCTCCATGCTCGCACAAATTCTTAAACTCCTGCATCCACACATTCGCACAATCAACTCCCCCACTCACTCACTCACACCTACATCCACTCTCACTCTAACATACACATACTTAATATAAAAACTACTGTTAATTATAACTTCTTTTTTCCCCTCAGCAGATAAATCGACACCGTCCACTCTTGTAACATACCTTTTAGAATGTCATCGCGAAATACTGTCCCTTAAGACACAGGATAACCTAGTTTAAGGGACTGAGTTTAATTTATTGTGTACAGAATTCTAGAGCATCTAAAGGTTTTGTAATTGTTTCTATTTCTTGTAGGAAAACCTGTCACATAGATATAAGTTTCTGTAAGTTTTGGGAAATTAAGATATTTATTATTATTTGGGCTGGTGCTGCAAAATGCCACCTAGCAGCTTTGGACTCGGTGAAAAGGCGAGCAAAGAGGCTGATTAGTGATCCCAATTTAGTTAAGTCCAATCTTCAAAGCCTTGAGCACAGGCGTAGGGTAGACAGCCATTCGGTGTTTTACAGGTTGCATTTTGGAGTTGATTCCGCCATCTCATTTCTATCATTGGACAGCCCGACGTACGGCGAGTATCTACCCTTACATTGATGAAACCTCTACGATTCGGACTAAGGACTGGAACAATTTGCCTGCTGCGGTCTTTCCGCTTGATAATATAATTTGGGTATCTTCAAGGCAAGAGTGAAGGTCTTAATAAACTAGTGCACCTCACCATCAACGATTGCACCACTGCTTACCATAAGGTGGGATCGCAGTCAAGCACTATAGTTTAAATCAGATATATAAAAAATCCTAATCACCTGCAAATAAATCAACCACGGGTATAATTTGTATGTAACCATGAAGATAGAAGCGATACAGTAACACAGTAACATGGAGCTGATCGAGCCTACACAGTAATGAGACAGATTGGACCAAGCTCATGATACGCTATACTTAACTTTCCTTTCCACAGACTAAGAAAATAATGAGACTAACTCTTATCTATCGTGCAATGTATACTTACGTATTATCTGGGAAATGTATAGCGTTAGAATGGAAATTGTTGTTGACTAGAGAAATTAGATTATAAAAATCACTTTACAGAAAAGGCGTTTCCATACAAGTTTTCTTCCAGCTACATTTTCCAGGCTTCCTTTCTAAGCAGTCACAGTTTGGCCTTCACAACCGAGTAATTCCAATTTTAAAGTACAAAAAAAAATCAAAGTCAAGGAAGTATCTACACATGACAGTATAAACCAACCGCGCAACATCTAGAGACCGGCCCGGCAAGCGTTACTTCACCTGCTGTTGTTATGCTGGTATCTTAGCAGCCACAAGCTCCTCCTATTCTATACAACGAAACCTATAAAATAAAACCCGACTGTCAAAATATATCGGGGTTATATACACCACAGATGTCACGAAATTGAACCCAAACGTACAAGTAATACTCGTGATCACTGACACCTGCAGTGTCACTTTGAGAAGAGCGGATTTACCCAAAAAAAATTACTTACCTTTATTTACCTTCTACATTTTGTTCCTTACTTTACTATTGAAGTTTTGAGTATATTTAATTTGTACAAGGGCCGCTAGATAGCGGTAAAAGCCTCCTCTAGTCGTTTCCACGTTGGTCTTTCTCGGGCTACCCTACTCCATGTTTTTCCTGCTGTTTTTATAATATCGTCGCTCCATCTCTTTTGTGGTCTGCCTTGTCTGCGCTTGTTGCCCATAGGGTACCAGTTAGTGGTGATTTTGGTCCACCTTTCGTCTGATGCTTGTTGGATACGTCCGGCCCATTTCCATTTCAGGCCAAGCGCTTTCTTGACCACATCCTTTGCTTTGGTTTGACTTCGTAAAGTAGCTTTCTTAATTTTGTCCTTCAGTCTGTAGTTCATGTAACTCCTTCGTAACCCAAAAATAAATAAACATGAAAAAATATTGTGCTTTAAATAAGGTAAAGTGAAATGCAGAACCGAACTGCTCGGTTCGATTATCGAGGTGGTAGCTTTTTTAGAAGAATAGAATTTTTATTATTTTATTGGCCAATCAACAATATACACTGAAACATATTGAAAAAAAACATCTACAGTCTAGGTTAGAATTACAATGTCGTACGACATGTCCCATAAGAATAAAAACTGCATGCTACAAGTACCTACTATATAATATAATATAAAAGTAAAATAAATCCATCAGGTGGGATTGCAGTCAAGCACTAGTTTGTCTTAATTAAAAAAAAAAAAGCAAAATATTAGGAAGTAAAATCAAGATTGATTTTTTTAAATTATAACTAAAATAAAAATCCAAACATTAGTATCAAACATTATAACACGTCAAAATAGTAACAAATACGCTATATCTACCGGACAACCAATGGATTATATGAACTTAAAATAAAATAGAGGATAGTTTGCGGTTTACTGCTAGCAAATATACTAACCCCTTCTCAGAAACAGACTAGATTTAAGAGCTAAAAATAATTTTTTTTTCGCTCCCATATCCATTTACATTCTACTGGTGAATTTTAGTTTTACCATAAGACAATTTCAGGGAACAAGGTGTACGGGCATAGTTATGATATTAAATAAATTAATAATGTCGTTAACGTGCGGTGTGGAAAATGTATCAGCTACTAAGCTAACTGTAACTCTCATAGCCACTCTCATTCCATTATTACAACATGTCGTAATTAAACAAAAACTGCAAATTATATAGCTTACAAATTGTCAGCCCCCGTTCGCCTACTTGCGCCTGATATGTCATTAAGCTGTAATGTCTCCGTCATTCACACACGCGGCTTTCCTGACACACACTAACAGACACTCACACACACATGTAAAAACACGTGCGCATGAGTACCTAGATCAGGGATGGTTCGTGAATGTGTATTGAAATCAACATGATCTAATTTTGTTCTGTTCGGAAAAAGGTGGCTCATGAGGTGTTCTAATGTTAGAACCCAATGCACACTTTAGTATAATGTATGTAATGTATAAAATGTTTAATCGAAATTATGACAATAAATCGATAATTCTAGTAATTTAGATATTGTTGAAGAAAAGCGATTATTCTTGTTTATTATACTTAAAATATGCGTACATGAAATATGCCTATGTCACTACTTAGGAATAAAGTAGCTTTCTATCGGAGAAAAAATTTTAGCGATCGGACCAGTACTTCCATGGATTCCCTCCTACAAACAAAAAAACAAACTTTACCTTTTTATAATATTAGTGTATATCATCTGCCTGCCTTTGTTGGAATTCATTAGAGATCGGTGCACCATCATCTTATTTCTAATCATAATACATTTTTTTATACAATACATCTATCGTTTTTTATACTATACTATTACTACAGTGTTGTCACAAATTATCCCCTTTAATACTCATGTGTCAGGTTCGGTAGCCCTGCTAGGTGTGTCTAGTTAGCACGTCAAGCGGTATCGACAGCGAATCGCAATGAGCCCTGAATGGCTGGCGCACAGATGGCCAAGTCATTGGTATGGCAGTGCGCCGCCCTTTGTCGGCACAGGACGATACTGCCTCTGCTTGAATTACGATAACAATTGGGCTGAAAGCTGCGTTGTGTCCGGTTAAGGAACTACACACCTACAAAGTGTGAGTAATGTGATTTTCTCTGGTTTCTAGCTAACCGTAGGGGCCCAGCAGAGCCGATGCTAGCTTGTGCCACAAGAATTTTTGAAAGAATCACAGTGGCCCTAGAATGCAAAGGGTAACTAACACAATGTGCGTTTTAGTCAGTAAAAGTCTGACACGCTCTCTCAGTCTCACCGTGAGAACTCTTTTGATGATTTCTCACTTATGTTCATAATATGCAAGGCTCTTACTGACTAAAACTCACCTGTGTTCCTTCAATTGCCCTTTGCATTCTAGGATCATGGTAATTCTTTCAAACGTTCTAGCCTTAAGGCGTATAGTCCCGTGAACCATCTGGCCGAAAATATGTGAACGCAACTCTCGCACTCGCCTAGGCGACAGTACGCAAATCTGTGCATTTATTTGCGGCCAGCAGCGCCCGGAAAGCGCTTTATATCCATTTTCTCTGCGAGATATTGATTGATTTACATATGCAATGTTCACTTTGAAGAATATTTAACCACCAATTTTTATGTGTAAAAATGTTTCTAAAGGTCCAAGCCGTTTCGAAGGAGTAGGGAAAAGTTGCGAAATTGCTAAATTTTTTTTTTTTGACAAAAGTATGAATCGCACAACAAAATCAAATGTTGATATTATTGTTCATGAATCTATAATAAACATATATTTTTTTTCAAACCAATTGACCTAGCCGTTAAGGAGGAGTAGGCCTCAGAAAATCAAACTGACATCGGCCCTGTTAGGCCTAGTTATTTCCATTGCTAACATGTCATAACGTTCTTATGAGGAAAATAATATTGAGTGTTAACCGAATCCAAATAATATCCTATTGATTACTAGGTATTTGCCATACATCAATGGGGTGATCTGTTTTGTTTAGGAAGAATATATAAGCCAGATACTTAATAAATCTACTTTGTAGTGTTCAAATGCTGATCCTATTTTCACAAATGCCACAGGCAAAATCAAGTGATCGTACCTATGTTAAGTACCCATCTGAGCTGGTCTGGTGTTTATTTATAATCTTCAATAGTGAGTTCTTCCGAAATTTTGCAAGTATTCAACGCTGACCACAGATAGAGGGACAGACCTTAACCGATCCGCCGATTGTGATGAAGCCTTTGCTCGGAGCTTCGTCATGGATAACTGCAAACAAAAAATAAGAGTTCTCTTTGAAAAATAAATGCATTTTTAACGCACCAATAGTATCCCTTACTTATGATGATGTCCATGGGTGGCGATCAATTGCCATCAGGTGAGCTGCCTGCTCTAGGTGTAATGGAAATGGGCAATAGTAGGCATATTATAAAATACTGCTTCTGCCCATATATATAAAAGCTTTTTGAGAAAAGTCATGGTCAATTCCGAAAAAAAAATCGTGCTCCCATACCAATTTAAATCAGCTGATTAGTAATTTTATACAGAAAGTCCAAATTTTTTTTGTTGCGAATTGGCTATTACTTGGAAGTAAGTTGTTCATTTCTATGGATTGAAGCAATATCTAAAATATGACAACTCATTTCCGTCACAACCTGCTTACGAGTATGTCATTCAAAAAACTGATAGCCGCTATGATTTATCTGATTGATGAAATATAACGTGATCAATCAATTCTTAGTCAAATCGCTGATGAACATCCTCATAAAACCTGCTACTTCCTGTATTTCATGTACAAATGGTCTCGCTGAAAAAACTAAATCCATTACACATTTAGTCTGTCTAATAAGCCAACCGACTTGGGAATTGTGTATAATATTTAATCATTTAAAAAATACTTATATTCGGTACTTTTTATAAGGTTCTTCTGTTAGTAAACAATGATCTCGATCTCTTAATCAACCTTGATTATTGAACCCGTGTTGACTACATCAGTTTTCATTAAATCCTAATAATTACCCAAGTCGTTTAACTTATTAGACAGACTCTAGTAACCTATTTCCCATTTCCTAAAATCGTTAAGTTACAGGTCACAAAACAACCTAATAACAAGCCCTATTGGCTTTTTGCTTCGGCTGCTTCGGCCAAAGTTTGTGTGTGTGAGAGTGAGCGTGCGCCTGTGTGCGTCGGTGCTCGGCCGCGACGTCGGCAGTGGGTCAAGAAACAAGGTCACGCCATTTCTCTCGCCGGGGCGGGCGGAGGGGGGAAGGGCTGTGCGTAGGCGCAGATAGACACGACGAGCACTACTCGAGCTGGATTAGTAGCTAGAGTGAAGAGGGGATTGTGGAGTAGGGGCGGACGGATTTCAGTGACAACCGCATTTATCTAGACATTACCCGACTAATTGGAGAGTTATGAGTTTGGCGGTCTGTGTTCATCGATGTTCGTCTGTTTCTTCGTAGCGCCTGAACTACTTGTCAGATTTGGACAAAGGAGTTGTATCTCTCTGCGTTGTTAGCGTAGGCTTATGAAATCTCGTTAAACTAACATAGCAGCCGATAACATTACTCCTTCTGTTATGTTATTAATATTATACTCGTAGATATTCTCTGAGCTTATTTATATCCTGTGCGCTAAACGCACAGTATATAATAAGTTCGCTTTGAGATCATTCGAAAAAGTTTCCTTAATTATTTTTTCTTCGTCTTCTCTAGCTAGGCAGCAGAAGTGAATGAGATTGTGGTTGGCTCTGTAGTTCAGAATAATTAGAATTCAGTATCCCAATCTTTTATTTGTACTATGTATATAAAAAAATATACATTTAAGCTAGGAGTGGAAGCGCCTTTAGTGTATAATTATTATAGTTCTAATTAGTCAGATGATTTTTTTTTCTTGTATTATATTATTTCAATTAAAATAAAGTAGCTAAAAAAAGCATAAAAACCTCTTAGAACCAAGTTCAGCGATGATATGGTTGACAAAGGAAGAAGACATGCTTACTTCATGTATTATTTCATATATTAACATAATCTGCCTTTTAGACTGACCCCCTATATTTCAAGGATTTGGAAGACTACGATGTCTTGGCACGCTACAATCACGACATGGCCATTTCGGGAAGTTCCAGCTTCGGATTCAGGCGTAAGAAACGCGTGGAAGTCACCATTGTGCGGATCGCCCGGAGCTTACGGTGGAAGTCTGCTCCACTTAGGCGGAGCACCAGAGTGTCCTCGTGAAGTTCATCGATAGATGTGACCTCTCGCGCCCGGCATGGATCAGAATGGAGTGAGAGAGAATTAGAAGCAGTCACCCACCCCCTGCGAAAGAACAAGCGAACTAGTTGGCCGCCACCATGAGGGAACATCCTCACGAGTCATGTGTCGCAAGGCACCGCAGGCGCGGGCTTGTTGACGACAAGCAATGAGTAGCTCGCCATCCGACCATCTTAAAAGGACCTAACCCGAGTTGACAGCGCGTCGCATAAAGATGTCAGCAAAACCGAAGGGGCCTCCTAGTACTGCCAGAATATTTGAAGGAGTTACTATGGCCCTAAATCGCGGTTTTTAGTAAGCCTGACACATCTTCTCGCCCCCTAAAGCTAGAGAAGTAAAAAGAGATACTATGGCGTCTCTGTGAAGGCATGAATTTTGCACATCATTCACACGCTTCTACAACATGACGGTATAATCCATCCATGGCCTGCTTATATTATTCATTCCAATCGAAATACCGTAAGTGGATCTCCTTAAGTGTAGCGCAGTGCTTAGTCAGCCTCTGTATGGATCCCGCCCACCTGAGCAGTGTCTGAGCATCTCCAAACAAAAATATAGTGTAACAATGAATTTAATATTGAGGTCAATAGTTTAATTAGGCACTCCCACAAAGACAGAACTGTTAGAACATTTACATTTCATTATGAATGATAAATATGTATGCGCTGTAATTAGCATTAAGCTTGGTGTTATGTTTCACAATTTGATATGCTGTATGTCTGTTTGTTTAAGACCTCTGCGAAGGGTAAAGTTGCTACCTAAGTGATGAGTCTTTCTTCAACCGTTAATAGACGTACTTACACGTCTTTTCGGTAGGAAATAATTAAAAACTCCCTCTCATTGTGGATCAAGCATGAGGGAGTGTCAGACTTTTAATGATTGAAACACACCTGTGTTTCTTCCTGGAAACTCTTTCGAACTATCCCGGGTTTTTTTTATATATCATGCTTATATCTCTTTTTTTAGTAGGCTTATGAATAATCTGATCGCATAGATACAGACTTCAAACTTGACGACTCGGAAATTCCTTTAAGAAGAGCGTTTGCGCATTCGTCCGATCCTTTTTTTTAAGCTAGTGAATACATGTTTATTTATGTAAATTTACATACGTTTGCGCATTCAACCAATTCTGATTTAAGACAATAATTCATCCGATAGTGGTTGCAGACGCAAGCGCTTTACTACTTTTAATATAATCCTTCTCATTGAAACCCAAGTCTTGGAATTGAATGTACTCCTCCTCGAGTCGTAGTCCTCATTATTGAGGGCTGGATTAGCTTCTTATTGATGGTATCTCGCCATCTGTGACGGTTTTTAGCGTCATGAAGTGCGACGTGCAATTGGGTGACCAGTGTGGAGCAGACCTGCGGGGTTACCATGACGTTCAAAGTAATATTGTTTTAATCGTGTTTCAGTGTGGGTAAGAGATGGCGCTAGACAACATGTATAGCTTTGTCTCTTACCCACAAAAAAGCAATCTATAATCTTACTTTAAACGTCATGGTCTAGGTCCTGATCTGCTCATCTTTTTGAGCTGCGGCCTCTTGGTCGTTTGCCATCAACCATGCCAGTTACGATGAGCTGTTGGCCATTTTTCCTGGCAATATGGCCAAAGAACTCCAATGCTCTGTGCATGCAGATAGTCGACCGTCTGATCTTGATGTTCACTTCACTTAAAATAGAGAGGCTAGTACGGAAAGCAGTCCAGGGAATTCGAAGCATTTTCCTCCAGCACCACATCTCGAAGGCATCAATGCGTGATACCTGTTAATAATATCGAGTTATGGGCCGTCCAATTAATTATATGGATCAAGGAGATGGAGGGTGATTCCTGTGCTTATTTTTGAAAACATGGATTATGTCTGCATTATTTACATTTACTGATCCGATTTTTAAGCAAAATGAGTCTCATTTTGCTTAAATACTCTAGTATTTATAAATTCTCTAAAAACTACCGAAAATGACAAGCACTAAAAATCTAACATGAACAAATTACATTACAATATAAATCCCTGCACTTACGAAACCAGTGCACTAATCTATATAAAAGGGAGGCAAGAGCTTTGCTTACTTTTCTGAACTAGAGGGAAAAGGGGAGATAAAATTTATTAAAATTCTGCTCATATTATGTGGTTGAAGAAGTTAGAGATAGCACGACGAGTGACAGGATAGAAAGAAAAAAAAGGTGTTGCACCGACCACAAATAAGATGAGATAACGGCAGGAAGATGATGATCATGCCATTGAGAGATGAGTGCTGCGTGTTGCGGGTTCGATTCCCGTACGGAACAAATATTTGTATGGCCCATAGATTGTTGTTCCGGGTCGGGATGGCTGGGGCCTATATAATATATTTGTGAACGCACCCACGATACACGAATATTCCTAGTGTTTGGCAATGGTTTTTACTTCAATATTGTACTTGTTCTAGTTTATTTTCATCTATGACACTTACACAGCAATGACACTTGAACCCAGATAAACCTGCTCTTAGCGTAACATTTGGATCACCTCTGGATTATAACAGACCTGTAATTTTAATGTATTCGCTACCAGGTATCATACTATAGTATCTGCCACCGGCTTCGCTTGTAAGGCAAAAATGACTGGAACAACCAAGATCGATCCCAAATATTAATATAATTTTTTATTTATTATTTATTATAATCTTTATTGTACACCAAATAAACAAAAATACAGGACAAACATTTAAAAGAATAAGTGCACAATGGATCAGACTTATATTAGGCATGAAAACATAACAGTCAGACAGAGTTACTTTTACGTTTATAACATTAGTATTTACTTAGTTGATTTTGGCAGCCTCCACCTACGTGGAAGTCCAAAATTACCTGAAAGGAAAACACTTCAGCTATAAAAACGTTTGTACTGGAAGACGCAGCGTTGGAAGGCCTTCTACTAGATGGACCGATGACCTGGTGAAGGTTGCGAGAATCCCATGGATGTGGTACGCACAGGATCGTTCATTGTGGCGACGCTTGAAGGAGGTCTATATCCAACAATGGACGTCAATCGCCTGAAATGAAAATGATGAAGATAAAAAGTACCCTACTAAAACTAACTTGGACTTGCTTAGATCATGTTCTGGTATTAACATACCAAATTGATCTAAGCAAGTCCAGGTGTCATCTAAATCCATTAAGACGCGAAGAGGTAGCAAATAGACAGATAGACAGACTTACTAATTCATAATTATTAGTGTGGATTAATCAACGACACTTCCTGTGCCCTGGCGTCGGATCGCGCGGTGTAATGCTGGTCTTCCCACGAGTGTCGCAGAATGAGGCTGAAGCGAGCCGCGGGCTGTAGGTTGCCGCCGCACAGAAGTCAGCTCATGCTTTATAATCGCTGGTAAAGTAAGGCATGTTTCATTGCTTGTAATAGTCTATCCGTAGTGCCTACCTTTGTATAACTGATTTGTTTGAATGACTATCTAATGTGTGTTACACTTCACGTCTTCACCGCTGAACCACTTATGGTAACTTTTGGTATATATCCATAGATTGGATTTTGGAGAAGAATATATATATTTATTCCTTTCTGCACCACGATAGTCTTTTCTAGAATAAATAAACACCAGGTTGGGCGATGTTTAGCCCGTTTGTTTTTATTATTATTATAATGAGAGCGGTTTCAGGGTTTTCGGTTTCTCATATCTCAAAACGCATATATTTTTTTTTAGTGTTTGACTGCGATCCCACCTGATGATAAGCCTAAGCAGTGATGTAATCGTTGATGGTGAGGCGCTCTAGTTTATTAAAAGCCTATTCCCTCAAGTTATCTCGATTATAAAATATAAAAAAATATTACAAAATCAATAAATATCATTTTTTTATAATATCATTGTTTACTTTGTTTATAGAAAGAAAATAATGTAATGAAAAACACATGATTTTTGGTCATGTTTCTATATGCGTAGGGTCTAGGGACTGTCGACATTTTCTGTGAAAATAAATTGTCAGAATGTTATTATCAAACTGATGATAAAGTCGGAACTCCGTAATAAAACAATATCCATAAGACCAGCCGTGTTTCGTCTTATTGGAATTATCTTAATATGCACTATGACTATAAATAGTTTTAATGGTTACAGTCTATAGTTATTTTACACTCTGTTGGGTTTTTATATGAAAGTAGGCTGTATTTCTATACGTATTCTGTACGGTCGATGTTTCAGTGGATTTGCATAAGATTAGAGTTTCAGTACAGTTATAGTACAGTAGCCATGGAGTTTCTTACACGTTCTTCTCCATAATAATGGTGTACACTTTGGAATGTGCAATTAGCTTCATTCTTCTGATTGGCCGACTCCTCGACAATTCAAAAATACCTGTAAATGTATTATTTGGTAGGAATCCTTTGATTTGAGGGAGGAAATAAAATTTCTTAATTCATGGATCTTTTGTCACTTCCACGTTACCTTTTAATCTACCATGGTACTCGTATTACTGAAAACCCTCGGCTCGATTTCTCCCTAATGAAATAGGCGTTAGTAGGACAACCAGACCTCTGGGTAGGATGCTACTGTCACTAGCTACTGAAGCTGAACAAAAAGAGGTACAACTAGAACTTATATAGATATATATATAAGATTTTCAGCACACAGCACACAGTTTTTTAGTTACAGTTGTTATAGTATAAGTACCATCAAGAACACTTCCGCCTGACCACTGCTAAGTTCATTTTTGCTTGTACTCGAAACTAAAAATTCAAAGGGTTGGGTTTGGCGCCGCGCCGGTGGTTTCAAGCGAAATTTTTTGAAGTGATTAGGCAGAAATGACCGCGATGCAAGCAGCTCACCAAAGTAAGTTAATGAGGTAAATATAGAGATCACAAAAAAGGTTTTTGTCCAATGCGCAATCATAAATGATGACTTAGCGATGTCTATGGCATCACAAAAGCAAAATTCATTTAATAGGAAAATGAAGACTGCGGCTAGGACAAAGTCCATTAAGTTCGAACATCGCAATAACCTAGAATCCTATCCTCCCATACATGTACTCTTCAATCCCAGATCTTCCAATTGAATAAACATTCCATACTGCCTAGAAAAGGCTTACACTAGTGCGCGGTGGTCAAAGTGTGCCAATTTTAACAGCCACCGACCATTATACAGATGTGCATAATCTCAGCATGTCCTCCCCCCCCCCGCACCCCCTCTCACCTGCCCTCCACTGTTCGCAGCCTACTTCCGCGACACACATTCCCAAATCAACCGGATTGGAACCCAGATATTTTGGACACTGCTCTTCAAACAAATTAAAACCTTCCTACGACGCATTAAAGCTCCGTTTCCCACGACGTTTTCAGTTTAAAGGAAAGTATGACTTGTTATTTTGATTTTAAGGTCGATTAAAGCGTTGAAGACGAATGATCAATGAATTCAAAACGGTACGCGGCGTTTCGGCGCGTGAGTTCAAATTCGTATGATTTTTAAACGGCTTCATTTGATTCTGGTCATTTGAAAATTGACTTTGTTTGTTACGAATTAAAGTTGTGAATGGTGTGTCGTGTTTTATGGGTTTTGTAGTACGCTCAGCTAGCACTGCGGAGGTATCGTGCGACTTTTTTCGAATTGCAATGGTAATGTTTATTTTTCGTCGGTAAGCAAACGCAAGCGCGATGTTTGACACACTTTGACTACTTTTACTATCTTTCCAAATTACTTACTTGGCTATAAGTATGTAATAGTTCACAATAACCTGCCTACATAGAAATACTAATAAATCATTTGGCAGTGCTTGCGTGGGCGAGCCTGCTTCAACACTCGGACACCACAATGAGAGGCAAACACTGCCAGGTGATGTTCTGGTTCTTTGAGAGGCGTATGAGGAGTCTACTGTTCACAAGTAGGTTGCCCACGGCAAATACTCAATACTTTATTGCGATCCTTAAGTATACATGGTGATGAAATTTTTATACTTAGATCAATATGGACCCTTTTGGGTATAGCAAAAATTAGGGGAGAGAAAGAGGGCTAGCTAAGTAGCAATTCACGGAATTCAATTGCGTTGTAGATCTAATGTGATGTGTGTAATTAGGCGTAGGTATTATTATCTATGTACTTATTATGTGTGTATTATAATATGTACAATTTTATAGTATGGTTATCACAGGCCAGTTGGGTTACCCTAACCAGCGCCGTTACTAGGACAGTGGTTAGGGTAACGTAGAGGTGCCCAGGACGCAGACTCTGGAGGGGCGCAGAAATGATCAAACCAGGCCAAAATTTTGTATTGTATTGTATAAAGCAGCATTCTTCTGGTAGATTTTGAGCTAGGTGAGATTAAAACCTTTTTCAAGGGGCGCAGTTATAGAAGCTCGCACCGGGCTTATTAGCTAGTTACGGCACTACCCCCAACAAACCATGTTGCCAGTGTCGCCACTGCACAAGAACTAGGGAACGGTTATTTATAGCCTGCATACTGAAAATTTTAGCAAGTCGGTAAAACCAGATTTTTTTTTTTAAGTTCGTTGGTTTGATGATCTAAAACCTTTTCCGCATCATTAACTTTCTTATGAAACCATTTAGGACACATTTTTTTTTTTAGGTGGGAAAATCATTTAAATGACCCTTGGGTGAAGCGAGAGGGGGTGTCAGACGGTCCTGTCCATTCTTTGCTTCTTTTTCAGGGCCCCGGGGATCTCTTTCGCATCACCCATGGCTCCAGTAGGCAGGACACATCACTTGGAGTTTCAAAACCTACATCGGTCATAGGTAGATATATTTTTTGTGTTTTATAAGGAATAGATAGATGTAGCTTTCGAGAAAGTGCTAGGCTCTGTATAGGCGCTAAGAAAACTGTCTGTTAATGCCGTTTAGGCCAAATTATATAAATTATCAAACTGTATTTATAAAAAATTAAAAACCACAACTGAATCCCAACTACTTAACTCAATTAATTTTTGATAAAACAGTTGGAATTTTAAAGTCAACACTTCGCCTTCGTCCGCGTTGAATTAGAAAATCCCAAGAAAACAGACTCTTGGTATGAAAAGTATCCTTTATATGAAAAGTATACTTTATAGGATACTTTTGACATAATTGTCAATACATAGATGAGAAAAAAGGCACCTCGGAACAGCTACTCGAAATTTATCATGCCCTAGTTTGATCGTGTATGGAGCAGGCACTGTAATTACCTTTGGGACGGGTCTGCTAGATACAAGCTTAATTTAATTGAGAAACAACCCAAGAGGGAATTGATGCACTCGTCGAACCAAAGCTTCAAGCATCAATGCCAAGTGACTATAGACTCTCGTTTTTCTACCAGTTGTATTTTAGGAGGTGAGCATCGGAATTACATAACTTAATACCACCCGTGCCTGTTCCATCACCGGACCAGCAGACGTACGGCGATGCACCACCGGCCCACCGGCACATAAAACGTTTTGGGAACACAGCCGAAGTCTATGGTTCAAGGACAAGCTACAACATAAAGGGACTATTACACCACTCGATATTCAGACAGTTTTATTAGATGGTTCGTCGTGTCGCATAGTGCAATAAGGATCAGAATGTCTTACTCGGGATGAAACCTGACGAATCTGAATATCGTGTGCTGAAAAACGCGGCCCTTAAGACAAGACTGATCAATTTAATTCTAAGTAAGCATGCTCCAACGTCGACCATATCATCACTTGAATGACTTGAATTACCAACAAATGGTTTTTTTTTATGATATTGATGAATGTGGCCATGTTTATGTAAGTATTCAGATTTTCCCTTGGCACACGATATCAAACTTAGGATAACTACCTAAAAAATAAAATAAAAGAATCCTAGACAGCAAAAATAGGTAGGTACTAGGTAGGTATGTACTATTAAAATTTATATGCTGATCAAAATGTTTACGAAAATTAAATAAAAAATGTATGATTTATATTTGATTTATTTTATTTTTAATCCCCAAAAGACACCTTCACCAAAAAATTTTTGACAATATAATCATCTTATAAAAGTAATCAACAAAATAAAATTCTAGATTATCTAGTGAAAATATATCTTTTATCATATACGAGTCTATGACAAATTCTGGTAAACTTATTTGATGAGTCAAAAATGAATTAGTGTATTTTAAATCAACAATATTGTTGACATGCGGATATGAATTTAAGTTATATTTATTTGCAAATACCAACAAATCTATTACCAAAGCTTCGATGAAATAGTAAATAAGTTGAATAATTCATTCAAGAATTATTTACAACTTATTGGCATCGTTAAATTTCCACATACTTAATTGGGGTGGTAAAATAGAAAAAGGAACAGTTTTGAATTTAGAATTTTGTCAATTTTGGTAATTGCAAAAAACATTTTCAGCACTGATTTTTAACTGAGCATTCATATTCTTATGAGCTACTTTATGATAACTGTAAATAAATTTTAATTGCTTCTAACACAGGTAATTAATACAAAGTTTATTTAGCGGAATCTAGATCAATTCAAGCTTCAAAAACTCGAGATAACGGCCTAGACAGTTTTGCATAAGCTCAGTTACAAATAAATATGTACTTAATTTTCATTTTATCATCAATAACATTAGCATTGATTTGATAAAATGTATTTCAAGTACTTAATAGGTATACCTATTTTGAAGTTAAAAAGCTGATTAAGTTCATTATAAGTATTCAGAGAATATTCACATTTTGGTTACGATAGGTAAGACGAGATTTTTTTTACAGTTTCCTTTGGTTACATAAACATTAAATTGTAGTTCAGCTGCTAAAAATGTAAAAGTTGGCAAATCTTAACATTTTATTGTTAAGTAATTTATGCTGCGTAAAACAGTGTTGTCATACTTAAAAGTTCGATTTATAGGTATCTATAATTCGTTTTCACAATAATCAACTACATTATTTTATCCAGTCACTGGCACACTGGGAAATACGAATTCTATCATCAATAAACATTTAGAAGACCAGCATCAACATTATTTATATAAATCCTATATATTATTAAACGGTATCAAACATCACGATTTATCTACCAGTCAACTTATTATAAACACTTATAACATATCAGTCAACATTAATAATACTTTGATTTTATAACAATAAACAAAAAATAAATCTTCATAATTTCCCGCTTAATTGGATACAGCGCCATCTATACGCGAATCAATCAACTACTATGTACTCAAAATGTGATGTTTTGATAACATCTGTAAAATAAAATCAAATTTATTTTTATTATCAAAGCACCGAGAAATAATTTGATTACAGCAATAATTTTTGTTCTAGAGCTGCCCAAAGAGGGTCCAGGGGCGATGAAAGAGAATATGTGTTGTACATATTTGCGTCAGAGACGACAGATGGCGCTGATTTTTCCCCAAAGGCTATGTAGTGTTCGCTCGGAGACACAGAGGACGCTAGTGAGTTAGTGCGCCGACGACCGGAAGCCATGCGGACACTGCGCATCATGGCGGTAGACTTCATGCGTTCTGAAAAGATAACTTATGATAAAGAAAAATCAGACACAGTAATGGTGGCAGGGCTCTTGCGGGATACTCGAACGCGTCAGAAAATCATTGGGAAAAACCTCCCCATGATTTTTCATGTAATGCCTCCCTATCACATATGAACCCTTAATATGATGAGGTAAGTTGAGGGCAGCCCATCAGATTAGTTAAAAAAAATGATCCACGGAAAAACTCGAGCGCGTTAGATTAAGACAAGGTAAGAAAAGGTGACTGCAGTGAGTTACAGTTACATAGGTAGGTATATGTATAGGTCGGCAGTACGTACCGTCGTGCGTGCTGAGCGGGCAGTACTTGGTGGTGTGCGCGGCGTCCCCGTGCGCGCCGCAGCGCTTGCACACGAAGGCGCGCAGCACGGGGCAGGTGACTCGGCCGGCGCCATCCTTGAGTGCGTGCGCGCGGAAGTACGACTCACGCTCACCGTTATTCTTGCAGAAGCGACACTCCTGGTAATGTTATGTTTATTTTTCAGAAATACATCGCCCAATCAACTAGCAGCACTGTATTACTAACATCATAAACAACAACTTTTGTCCGATGACTTTTTACAAAACCAGAAACAAACCTTCAAGATTTGGTCGTTCTATCTAACACATTTCAACTCTGTATTTTGCTGTACCTAGCTACGTCTGTATGACGCGATGCAAGCGCATCAAGCACCCCCGCTGCCCGTTCCCCGCTCCCCTCTTCTACTGTACTATCGCTTGCTTCGCATAGACTTCGTAATATTTAGAACGTTAAATTATGCTACATTTTTAAAAGTCATAGAAAAAGTCTTGTTGTTTATGATGTTAATAACATAGTTCTGTGAGGTTGCCAGCGTTTTACAACTAACTCTGTAAAATATAAGTGTATGAACATGTTCCACATACTTCTAAAATAACATTAAAATTCGTTCCCAAATAATTTTATCCATCCTCTCGAAAAGAAGTATCTAAATATAATAATTACATCAACTTTAATAGTCCTAATGATGTATACAGTAGTATATACAGTTCATTTTTTAATTAAAGACTATGATTTGACATGTGCAAATGTCAAATTCTGAAAATATATTGCCAGATTTTTAGTAAAAGTGATGTCTCCAAATTCGATTTTTCATACCGGTTTTTTTAACATTAGACCTTTATGGAAAATAGGACTAAGATACTGTATGTGTATGTTTATATAGAGTCTAATATGAATTGAAAATTAAAATAATCAAAAATATTAGCATATTTTTTAACACTCCGCCTTTTACTTAGCCTAAGAACTCACGAAGCGGTTTTCACCTATGTCCGACGCAGTTGCGGGCCTGTTACTTCTGTAGAATGCTAGAGATATATATGTAAAAAATTAAAACACATTTCACGACGCGTTATACGGCCGTGGTGTGCGCAGTTGTTTGCGGCTCCCGCTGCAATGGCAAGGAACTAGTAAAATCGCGCGAGCTTCGGTCACCCGCAGCCTCGGTGGGTAGCGCCCGCACGCTTTGAGGTCGGTTAGCGCCTTCAGCGGGCAGGGAAATTCGATGCATCCAGAGCCATAAAAGCCGTTTTTAAAGCTGTTGTAAAACCATTTATAATTTTTCTGTGAAATAAGTATAACGCAACAGCTCGTTTCTGGTGTGTTTCCATGGCGGTTCAGAGCTTAACTGATAATTAACCGCCTGTCTTTCGATTTTCAACCACCAAGCTTTTTTCTGCTGACAACTACTTGAGGCGTTACCGTGGCCTAAATCTTCAGATTGGTCCAGCGGCCGCTGGGGCATGACCGCCGTTGCTTAATGTGGTCGGTCTCCTCCTTTGCTAGCATTACTGCTTCGCAGAAAGAGGCGACCGCCTGCCACTTCTCCTCGCTCCGGACCATGGCCTGTACCAAGGCACAGCGCAAGAGATCGCCGCCGCCTATCACCCCCACAAGGACACGGTGATGCCCTGCCCTGCTCTGCTTTCTCTAAATTTAGACCCACATTTTTAGGTGGCTTCGGTAAGTCCCCTCTTTGAGGCGTGGCTGGAAAGACCTCACGGCGTCCTTACCTTCCGCATGACGCAGGTCCTCACCGGACACGGTTCGTTCGGGACTTTCCTGCACCGAATTCATGCTGAAGTGACGCCCGGGTGTCGCCACTGTGCGGAACGCCCGGAGGACACGGTGGAGCACACAGTCGAGGTGTGCCCTGTTTGGGCGGAGCATCGCCGTGCCCTCGTGGGGGCGATCGGCGGCGGAGACCTCTCGCGCCGGGCCTTGGTTGAGGCCATGGTCCGGAGCGAGGAGGAGTGGCAGGCGGTCGCCGACTTCTGCGAAGCAGTAATGCTCGCAAAGGAGGAGGCCGAACGCATCAGACAACGGCGTTATCGCCGCCGCCGCCGCAACCGGGATTCTGATCCCGATTTCCGGCCACCGTAGGCGCGGGCTTGCGGACAGTGAGCAATGGGTAGCTCACTGTCCGGCCGTCCGGTAACTTTCAGGACCAAGCCCAAGTCGTCGACGGCGCGCACTGTTCCCGCGCGCCTCAAGGAGTTGTCAGCAACAGCAGGGACCCAGCCGGGTCGAAGCCTACTGGGGCCCTGAAGGCTAGAAGGAACGGGGTGGGTCTTTTAGTCAGTAAGAGTCTGACACTATCTCCCGCTCCGCCCAAGAGCGGGGGATGTCAATGCATGATTTTTTCCCACCTTAAAAAAAAAAAAGGTGGCTTCCTTTTATGCTTTAGAATTTAAAAAGTTATCTTCATTGGTCGTTATGCTGTAAATACAAACGTCTGCATTGTAAGAAACCGACACACATTTGTTATTGCTACAATTTCGATACATACATACACTACGAGATCCGCACGAAAATAGTACACGAAGAGGACTTTGGTATGTTTTTACAATGATCTATTATTCGTTTTCAAACCGAAGTCATTATTAATAGTATCAATAGGTACTATTAATTGTAATAATGTGTCAGCAAAAATATCAGCTTGAGTACCTAAATATTTTTGTCATCACCAAATCAGGACGAAAAAATAAAACGACAGCTTTAGCTAGTCTTTCAATTCTTAAGCTTAAATTATAATTTATCTTATGAGTATTTGCGTCTATCAAATTACCTTCAGGACATACAAAAGCTGATCATAATTAGTTGCATAAAAAACGAAATTATTTTTACGAAAAATTTTCGGTTTTTTGGTCAGTATCGGTTGCGGTACCTCACTATTTATGAAATGGAAAAAACATGCAACATTCGTATTGTCAAATCATAGTCTTTGATTAAAACACGAACGATAGTAAATATAGTAACTTGCATGCTATGGCATGTAAGCAGCCATACCTACACCAATCAAATCAGAACTTATTATGATGAAGCAGTGATGCAATCGTTAAGCCATAACATCAGGCTTAACGATTGCATCACTGCTTACCATCAGGTGCGATTGTAGTCAAACACTGTTTTTTTTTTTTTTTGAAGTTTACATCTGTTTTTTTATATTTCTATGGTTGTCATCAAAGATAGACATGAGTAGTAAAGTAGTACATTTATAATTCACTCTTCCAATCCACTCAAAATGTTCACTCTTAACACCTGGGTAGCTTATATACAAATAGATACGGTTGTTGTGGATAATTTAGAGTGCATTAACGGTCCAAAAACGAAAGTGGATCTAGATTCCCTTAAATATCAAGTAATTGAAGAACTACATAAGAAATACAGTGATTGACGATGGCTCTAAGAGCAGGGATGGTCGTGGAGTCGCTATATTTGATCTAGTTACTCAGGCTTCCCATTGTTCAAAACTAACTCTCATGTATCCATAATGTAATTAGAGCTCATTGCTATTTCAGAAGCCCTAAGCCTATGCGGTGAAAATGATACAGATTCCCCAAATTGTGACGTGTGTATCCAGAGCTATCGGTGGAATGAGTCAAGAACCAAACCCGGAAGGGAGCTACTGACAAAATTGCAAAGGATCAATAAAATTGATATAGGATTCTTCTTTGAAATCCTGTCTGATCCTAGAAGTGATGCTGCTAAGATTATATTAGACATGGCATTGTGTCGGTAGCTCAACCTTGATAAAAAAACATTTAATCAATTGTGTTGATTATTAAGTTATTTTTGTAACCTTATTTTAGGTTACGATGGGGCTGACATGCTCTTTGAGATTAAAGTCCCTAAAAATAACGAGACAAAAAAAGATCCTGATGTTAATGTTAATACTCACGACAGAGGACTTCTTGTTGCGTTTCAGCAGATCGGCTCGCAGCCGCTCCATGTCCTGCAGGAGCGAGAACAGCACAGCGTTGGGCAGCGACTTCAAGAGGTACGCCTGCTCCGCAGTCAGGCTCGCCAGGGCGTCACCTGTGGACAACTCTACAGGGTTGTAACATGCTGTTAACATGGAACCTGTAAGGCCACGAACAGATTTGCAAAACGTATCATGCAATATAACATGAAAGGACCAGTCTAAAAGCTTGGACGCAGGGCGTGCACGTGGCGCGCACGAACCAAGCATGACGTGCTCGCATCTGTTTCCAGCATGCGCGCGGCGAACATAGCTGTGCTGTCAGCTGTGATATTTATTTATATATTGTATGTAATGTATGTATTATGTTGTTTATTATTTAATATATATTTATAGTAGTAGTTAAATATTATTTTTATTTTAATTATAGGATACTTTGGATTAAGACTTCACACATTCTTCTTTTGCTTCTTACACACTATTGTCTACATTTCTTTTTAATTTCTCCTTTCGCAGGTCTGCTGGAAGAAATTTCTTTGGAAATAAGCAGTACCTTTGTACTAATGTTTCTTATGTATTATCTTTTTCTATTATTTTTGTGTTTAGATAAATAGTTAAATAAATAAAATAAATAAATAAATAAATAGCTCAGTCTGTCGAGAAGACGCGAAGAGAATGGATTGTGATGACCAGCTGGCTACATTGATTGTTGGCGCTTCATTGATTGTCATCAATCACGTGATAAAAAGACGCCGAAGACCTCGACGTTGATGGCGCACAGAGTTGTACAGTCAGAGAGCTGGTGCACAATTGTTGGCCGACATGAGATTAACCGGACAATGTCAAAATTTCACAAGGATGACTCCAACGACATTCGAAAACTCTATGATTCAACTGTAGCCTCTGAAGTAGCTGTGTTTTCTTCCATGGTTCGCGCGCGAACCGCAGTACAAACACACACAACCCGTTCACACTGACGCTCCTTGCACACTGCACGCCCCTTTGTGTTCGGCGAAAAATCCGACAAGTAGCGGATCGCGGCGCGCACGAGTTGTAATGCTCTGTTCGCGCGCGTAGTGTGCGCGGTTCGTCGGAATTTTGTTACATTGCATGATACGTTGCGACAATGTGGACGGCAAATTCTTTCATTGCGTATTACATTTCATGTTACATTTCGTAAGTCTGTACCCGGCTTAAGGCGTATAGTTCCTTGAACCATCTGGCCGAAATTATGTGAACGCAACTCTCGCACTCGCCTAGGCGGCAGTACGCAAATCTGTGCATTTATTTGCGGCCAGCAGCGCCCGGAAAGCGCTTTAAATCCATTTTCTCTGCGAGATATTGATTGATTTACACATGCAATGTTCACTTTGAAGAATATTTAACCACCAATTTTTATGTGTAAAAATGTTTCTAAAGGTCCAAGCCGTTTCGAAGGAGTAGGGAAAAGTTGCGAAATTGCTAAATATTTTTTTTGACGAAAGTATTAGTTGCACGAAAAAATCAAATGTTGATATTATTGTTCATGAATCTATAATAAACATATATTTTTTTCAAACCAATTAACCTAGCCGTTACGGAGGAGTAGGCCTCAGAAAATCATTGTTTTATGGCACTTTTCGGGCGCTTGGCCCTTAAGGAATGAATTGCAAAGGAAAGCCGCCGAATGGGACTGGCCTGGCTGAATGGCATTGAAAAACCGAGACTTTCGCCTTGGAAAGCACATTGATCTGTTGGTACCGGTTGTCATTAATATTTGTAAATCTTTGATAGGCCTTACGGATAGTCTGATACCAGGAAATCCGACGCCAGTCTTGCCTAGTGGTGTCGTTTTATATTTTGGAGGTATGCGAAACAGAGAGTAAAGTCCCACATACCTCCGATGAAAAGGGAGGATCCTCCGGCCAAGACGGGTGTTATGGTCTGGTGGGGAACTAACCAACAGATGATTCTATAATATGTTCAAACCGCGCGGAGAACTTTAATTGTGCGATGCAGGATTAGTTCTTATGTGAAGCTATAAATGTCGCTACATCATCTACTGGGTCAGATATGTAGTGTAGTTCTTACCCTATGTAAAATACGGAAAAGATTAGGCAGATTGGTTGACTCTTTGTTCAAATTTCCCTTTTGATGGTAAAAGGGTTATAAAGAATACCAGACATAAGATGGGGTTGCAAGCTGCATAGACTCTTCCCAACTCTATAGCTGAGTACCAGTATTTTACATAGAGCAACAGTATACCTGTACCAATACCCGTTCACAAGACTGGTCTTCAGACCTTTGCGGATTTCAATATCTGTAATGACTATCAAATATTTAAACACAGGACCAGAGTAGACGGCCAAGCCCTACAGGTCATCATTGCTTACCTTCAACAGGCGTGGAGGTGGTGAACTCGTTCGGGTTAAACTCTACAGGAGCGGCCGGCACTTGGGGTGCGGGCGCAGGCGCGGGTGAGGGTGCAGACGCGGGCAAATACTCCGAGCGAGGACGTGGCAAGCGAGGCGCGGGCGAGCGCTCGGGCGCCGGCCACGATGACTGGCGGCAGTACGCACCCGCGGGGCCCAGCCCTGACAGACCATCTGAAGGACACACAAATAAATTGCCACCAGAAACGTGCATTGTGTACACTGTACCATCTAATGCTGCCAATTTGGAACTTTTTTAAAACCTACGTATACAAAAGCTTCCGTCTATGCTGCCACCTTCTGTACCTGCACATACCTACACTACCCTTTAATTTGTATACGGTTAAGAAAGATCATTATCTAGGATCAGCCAAGACGCGATGGAGTGAGTCCGATTTTCACAAGGGTATACAGCACAAAATAGATAGGTACAGAAGACCATCTCATGTATGTACTTCACTTTTTATACCTACGCTCGGTGGACGCACACTAATGAGCGATTGACCCGGAACTGTTCGACGAGGAGCGAGCCGAGGCGCTCCGAGATATCATTTCCGTGAGCAGTGTCTATGTGTGCATTGCTCTAGCGCGCTTTGTATGTAGATTGACTTCTGTACCTACCTATCTATTTTATGTACCTATACAGTAAGGACTGTGTTTAGTGCTTGACTGTAATTATTGTAAGCAGTGAGATGTTACTAATTATAATACGTTAATGTAAATTGTGCCATTTTTTTTTAGTTGTCTTAATTTTTATATTATAACTTAAATTACGAATTAATTTAATAATTAATCTTGACATCTAATATTCTTTGACATTTAAATTATTTGGACTTATGCACTTAGATTTTTGACATTTTATAACTAACAATTTAAATTTATGCATGGTTCTCAAATATTTTTTAATTTTAATTTGTAATCATGAGCTAGATGCACATATTTGTACGCCTCCTGGCATAACATGGCGCACTGTTAATAAAATATAACATCTGTATATCTGTACACCTGTGTTAACAAATAAAAGTGATTTGATTTGATTTGATACAATCGTTGATCGTAAAGCATACTAGTCTATAACACTCTAGCCTTAAAGACAGTAATTCGTTAAGTTATATAAAATTTTCATTTCTTAATGAAACCTTTTTATTGTGCATGTAGAGTTGGATGTTCTGAAATAAAGATTTATTATTATTATTATCCTTACCTTTGTACCCAATTGAAGCCATTCACTAACGTATTATAAGAGCCCAGCTTCTAACATAAGTGGCCATGCAGGACTATGTTAAAAAATATTTATGTCAAGTGTTGAGATTCGTGTTGACGTCATATTTAGCTAGGCGTTTAGTGTATATATTATTTTTAATTATTTAAGTTGTTTTTAATATTTAAGTTTATTATGTATATATTTTCTTGTGATAAATTATTACTAATAAATTTTCAGTTTCAAACTACACTACAAAAAAAAAAAAAAAGTGGTGGCAAGTGTTGAGATATTTTTTTTAATCGAGCTGTGTCAGCTGTGTTGGTTTTTCAACGCTCGGCACCACGGCGCCGATAAGTCCGAGAAATAACGATAACGTTAATACGACCTTTTTTTTCAGAAATTAATCCTAGAGGATAATACTCCAGGAATGAAAATTATCCCATGTTTCTAATCCAGAACATGGCCTACCATCTAAACAAGGTCAGCCACTAAGATGAGGAGTTTTTTTATTATTATTATGAATAAGATCGCGTTTGACCACTCTCACCTGGTGGAAAGCTATGATTCTATCTTGATCTATTCACCCCTAAGTTGTAGCTATCAGGAAAAACACTCCGGCAGGGAATTCCAATCCTTAGCTGTACGCATAATGAATGTGTTCCCAAAACGCTTTCTTTGTAGGTACGTGTGGGTAGGATGTCCACCATAAACCGGTGGCGCAACGCCGTACGTCTTGTGGTCCGATGATAAAACGTACTTGGCGGAATTAAATTGTGCAATTCCAATGCACACTCCCCGAAATGTAAACGATTGAAAACCGACAGGCTAACCACTCGACGTTATATCAAGACTTCAGGTAGCAAACAGACAGAATATTTTCGCATTTATACTAAGTATACCTAGTACCTATTTTTAGTACGGATGGGTATCTCATCTCTGCCCTACTGACCTGCGCGGCTGCTCCAGATCCTGTCCTCAAAGGGTGTGTACGGAGAGTCCAAGCCGTTCATCTGGAACTCCTTCATGATGTCTTGGAGGGTGCACTTCCCCGTCACCACTGCGGGAAAGAAACACATGAGCCAATTTTGGACAGTTTCACCAAATATAAGTAATCGATATTCTAAATGTAATTTTTTTTTGCAAAACACATACGAATACATACTTAGGTATTTCCAGAAACAAGTTTTGTGAATTATTTTGTAATTACCGAATGCCAACATTCAGGCGTTATGATTCTCTTTTTTCACGTTGCCTCTTTATCAAACATACCGCTGGAGTTGAATGAAACAAAAAGCTTCTATGCTGCTTTTGATGATAGATGGATCGAAAGGGCTGTTTTAACATGACTGTCCTTTTGGTCTCTAGTGGTTAGTGACCCTGACTGCTATGCCGGAGGTCGTGGGTTCGATTCCCATCCAGGACATTAATGTTTGTGTGATGAGCATGATCATTTTTTCTGTGTCTGGGTGTAATTTATCTATATTATAATACTAGCTGCTGCCCGCGACGTCGTCTGCGTGAAGCCTCTACAGCACTAAAAATACCTAAGGTGCCAGTATCGCTATAGCATTATAAATAAACAACTTTTAAAATAGCATTAAAATATAAGTTTTTTTTTGCAAACGAAGCTAGTGAAGAGAGTTATATGGGAATCCTGCTGAGTTCAGTCATAAGATGTGACTGAAGGAAATAGAGAAAATAAGCAGGAATACATTCCAGGACACAACACAGCAAAATAAGTATAAATGTATCATACCTTACAAGACTTCCCTATAAACTACATTGGTACTGATACTGCCAGGAGCCAAAATGTAAAGAGAGTCAGGACTGGTGGCGCGGGAGCAAGTGACGTACAGTTGCCCGTGTGAGAAGCAATTCGTCCTGAGGTTGACACCCGCTGCCCTCAGTGTCTGCCCCTGCGACTTATTGATGGTCATCGCGAAGCAAACACACACGGGGAACTGTACGCGCTTGAACTGGAACGGGAAGTTATGGGGTATGAGGGGAATGCGTGGTATAAATAATAAACTGCCTTACTGACGCCACAACCCGTAAGAATTTCCGCCTCAATAGTGTGTCTGTGTGGAGCGAGATGACTTTGAGGCGGGTCCCGTCACAACTTCGAAGCATAATCGGGACACCGACCTTCAGCTTGAGGGTATGCCCCGGAAATCCTCTTGCTGACAGGGAGTTCAGAAATTCCACGGAATAACGTGTGGCATCATCTTGCTCGACAACAGTGTTTATCGAGGTGTAGACCACTTCATTCTTCTCAATTTCCGAGAGAATGCATTCGTTAATTGCTGCAGCCTAAAGAATGACTTAGAAGGACATCGGAGAATTCTTGAGCACGTGCATTGCCGCCGAGCCGAGCTCTCATATTAATGGTCAAGCGCAGTGTACGAACTCGTGACCACAACGAAGATCGTTTCGATGAAGCATTCATCTCGTCAGCCCTCGATCCCCGCGTCACCTCGGGAAGTGTTTGCCGGAAATCGCCACTGAACAGAACTGTGACACCATCCATCAAATGTTAGTTCCTGCGGATGTCCTGCAGGGTTCTGTCCACGACCTCAATTGCCTTCCTATTGGCCATCGTACACTTATCATCAGAGAGCAATCCTTGAGCACGTGTCCCTTATCGCTGTTACGTGACACACCACAAACAGGCGTTTCGGCGCTCTCTAAATCGATGGCAATTTTTAACATGGCATGTGCTGTCTTGCCTTCCGGAAGCAGTGTGGCAGCGATTCCTGACGACGCTACAGCAATAGCAATTTTGCCTTGGCGCATGATCATGACCTCTGCAAGTATGCCAGTGGTAACAAATGTTTTTCCTGTTCCACCAGGAGCATCCAAGAAAAACATTTTACCCTGGTTTTGCCCAACACTTTCAAGGACGGTGTCATAAATTTGTTTTTGCTCTCAAGAGAACAAAGCGACATGGTAATTTCGTATGGTGGTTATTTCGCCCGGATCGTAATTTGTTTCAGCGTTATACTCCCGATTTCCACGGTCTTGATGTGGTGATGATTGGAGAGCTGGTAACCCATATTCGATCAGTGGATTGCCGCCGATAGTAATGACCACATCTAGAAGTGAACTGAGACAGGTGTTCAGCACGCGTTCATCAGTTACTTCGACTTCGTCTCTAGTAGCACGCCTCAAAGCTCGTAGAAAATCTTCAGACAGAAGATGGCGTTACTTCTCTCACAAAGCTACCGGGTTCGCGACTCCACAAAACACAAAGATGACGCATGTGGCTGGGACTGTCACTGACGCTCCACTAACACTCTCCACACAATTCGCCACTATTCGGGTGCACGGTATAAATACCCAATGCGGTGTCCTTGAAAATTCCCGGAAAACCTTCCACAGCACCTTCTCGTCGATGTCGGTTGAATACACCCCTTTGCTTGTCGTACGTGTAATATGAAGGCACCTCGTCATACGTAAGGGATCTCGCAAACTGGTCGACTTCACAGAGTCTGAGAAATGCCACCATGTAACACCTTTTTTTTTTAAATTGTCTTCCTCAACTCAGCTCATGATTTTGAGGGTTTTGTTGAAACTTGAATTTGTCAAAAAGAACTATGAATATGAAGAAAATGCACATTACCATCTATGAATTTTAAGAATAACTAACTACTAACCTCGCCAACATGATCAAATTTAAGTGATTAATTTCCAAAAACTGTTAACATATAACTTGATTTGATTTTGAGGAAATCTCATAGATGGCGCTGTTTTAAAATTGTGTTTATACTACTAACATTCATTAAACTATGTTTCTCTGCCCAAGTTACTTTAATGGCATAGTTTTTATAGTGTAAAGCTAGATAATAGCATGACTTACTCAAAAACAACATTTAAATATGCGTCCTTATATTACACGCTGTCACAGAATGCGTAAGAAAAATAAAGATTCACAGCTCCTCCCCCGTAGGTGATAGCGTGATAATATGTAGCCTATATCTTGACCCGACCTCTTAGTAATATTCATGCAAAATTTGAAGTAAATCCATGCAGTACTTTTTGAGTTTATCCCGGACATACATACAGACAAACAGACAAAAATTCTAAAAACTATATTTTTGGCTTCGGTATCGATTATAGATCACGCCCCAAGTATTCTTTTTAAAAAATATTCAATGTACAGTTTTGACTTTTCTACGATTTTATTATATGTATAGATGTATGTATTTAGAAATATATAAGAATGTTTATCAGTCGTCATAACACAAGCTCCGCTTAGCTTAAGCACGGTAACAAATATCATTATTACCGTGGCTTAGGACTAGACGGCGGTGTGTGATAGTTGTGGAATATTATTATTATAACAATTGGTTTGCAATTATTTTCAGCAGCGTTGGAAACCCTCCCACGGGGTGGTCCGCAAACCTGATGAAGGTCCGGGGATCCTCTGGATGCAAGACCCATGGGACCGGTCGTCTTAGCGACAATTGTGGAAGGCCATAAGTCCAGCAATAAACATCTTTCGGCTGAAATTATGATGATAAAGTAGATGTATAAAGACACTTACGATCTTGATAGCTGGCCGACTTTTCTTCGACAGGCCTATCCAGGGTGCGCTGGGTTTGTTGGATGGACCAGATGTCCTGGGGCGGCCATGATGTCGACTGAAAGAAATCAAGTGAGAGCAATGTTAATATTATTTTCCAAATTCACATTCAAACCCTTTAATCTTTCTCGTCGACTTAACCCTTCAACCGATTGCGTCGGATTGGTCCGACGAATGTTGTCGTGTCCTATTCGACACACGGCTCTTGTATGCCTGCGTCTGGGTACTCCTTCTCGTTTAGTTCTTCAATCCCCATAGATGTGCATATTTGTGTTTCCTGATAGCTATAACCTAGGGGTCTTTAAGTCAAGAGTGAATAGATTGCGTTTTGGCAAGCGTGTTCCATCGTCGGCCACATCATCGCTTACCATTGAGATAGGTAGTGGTCAAACGCGAGCCTATCCATAATAAAAAAAACCAGCCAAGAGCGTGTCGGGCCACGCTCAGTGTAGGGTTCCGTAGTTTCCCGTCCGTCAAAATAAGTGTACCCACTAATGAGTTTAAAAAATGCTTGCTTATACGATTATACTACAAACTTAGTCCAGAAATTATTTTGTACAACCTTTTTGTCTTTTTTGTACAAAAACTGTTCTTTCCATCAAGTTCAAAATAATTTTCCTAGAAAGTCCTAATAAAATTCTACTTTTCAGAATTTTTTCATATTTTCTAAACTTATGGTTCAAAAGTTAGAGGGGGGGGGGGACACATTGTTTTTTGTTTTTTTAGGGTTTTTAGGGTTGAAATTAAAAAAAAAACACTTCCTACTTTACATACAGGGGGGCTACCCTAATAAAACAATTTTTTCCAATTTTTATTTTACCACTTTGTCGGCGTGATTGATATACATATTGGTACCAAATTTCAGCTTTCTAGTGCTAACAGTCCCAGAGATTAAGCGAGGTAGGACAGACAGACGGACAGACAGACATGGCGAAACTATAAGGATTCCTAGTTGACTACGGAACCCTAAAAAAACCGGCCAAGTGCGAGTCGGACTCGCCCATGGAGGGTTCCGTAGCAGCAAGGTTATTGTCGTTCGTTGTAACTTTGATCGATGTTTTAATAATAGTGTATTTTTTTTTGGATTTATGACGTATTAAAAAAAACTACTTACTAGATCTCGTTCAAACCAATTTTCGTTGGTAGTTTAAAAGGTAATGTACATCATATATTTTTTTTAGTTTTATAATTCTTTTATTTTAGAAGCTACACACATTTTACCACTTTGGAAGTGTCTCACGCAAACTGTTCAATTTAGAAAAAAAATGATACTAGAAACCTCAATACCATTTTTGAAGACCTATCCATAGATACTCCACACGTATGGGTTTGATGAAAAAAAATTTTTTGAGTTTCAGTTCTAAGTATGGGGACCCCCAAAATGTATTGCTCTTTTTCTATTTTTGTGTGAAAATTTTAAAGCGGTTCACAGAATACATCTACTTACTAAGTTTCAAGCTCTTATAGTTTCGGAAAAAAGTGGCTGTGACATACGGACGGACGGACAGACAGACAGACAGACAGACAGACAGACATGACGAATCTATAAGGGTTCCGTTTTTTGCCATTTGGCTACGGAACCCTAAAAAGATGATAGAAGAGCTGACGAGAAGGAGTATTTGGTCGTGGATACGCGACCCTGGAGGAATAAATGCGAGAGTATTTGTCGCATATATCCGACACAGATAGTAACTAGATGAGGCCGTCGCCGCGTCGACCAGTGTTTTATAATTGACTACCCTGAGAAGAAACACCGAACCAAACTCAGAGGTTAAAGTCTCTATTTAAAGTCCATACAAAAGTTTACTATTGTTTGGACTTTTTCATTAAACCCCAAGCGAACGCATCTATTGTCTCACTATTGTGTCTCAAATTGACGGTATCTGAAAGGTTAAAAGAGGCTTGTAATGGTCAAATCATAATTAGGAGCACAGACTCAGTGGTTTAGTTAATCTATTTTTTTGAGGTGGGAAATCATCCAATGACTTCTCTCGCTCTAGTGTGAAGCGGTAAAGCGGGAGGGAGTGTCAGACTATTACTGACTAAAACCATGCCTGTGTTCTTCAGTTGCCTTTTGTGGTCTAGGACAGCGCGATTCCATTTCAGGAAATACCTGGTGATTTTTTTTGCTCGTTTTTTTTTTTATCCCGCATTACGATACACCCCAGCATACTCTAAGACCCCAACATAGTAATGTGGACCAAGTTTATATTGGTGAACAATTCATTTCCCTAAGGTAAAAATGCTGTCACACACACACCTACCTACCTAAAATATCAATTTGACACTAAAAAGGTTCTACTACGGGTACGGGTGGACCAAATGCGTCACAAATTAATTAAACGCTACAAATAATACAAAATATGACGTAGAGTCGCAGACCACGTGTCACAATTTTCCCAGAGCTCCGAATTGCGAAAAAAAAGATTACATTGCGAGTCCGACCAAATCTAATAGTCACAAAATAATAAGGGCTATTGAGTATGAGTAATAATTGTGACGTTGCGCGTTGGTCGGATTCGCGATTTATCGCTTTTGTCGCAATTCGGAACGCACGGTTTGTTGTTGGTTCCGTAACTGTCACTATATTTACATACTATTTTATGATTTCAACCCGATCAAGTAAAAAATGCTAACGCGTAACGCCAAAAATACCTGGCAAGCACAGGCACTTAGTTATGTCAAAATAAGTAGATAGGACCTACGTTTTATTTGTTTTACAATTATGTACTGTAAATTTACTTACATTAGTACCTACCTACGCAAGTATCTGGTTATAGTTATGTAAGCAGGTAGGTATCTATAACATAACCTACCTATCATTTAATGATTTATTTCCTACGCATTTATTTGGAATCGGATATGAAAATATAAAACTATCCAACAAACCGTTCGTTTAGGTATCAAAACAAAGTTGCGTAAACTTTCCCTAATTCTGATCAAAAATATGTTAATCTACCCTCAAATCATAAATACAACAAGGTATATTATTTGCATGAAATCAAAACAAATGAAAAAATCACTAGTGCCTTTTAAATTATTAAAAACATCCAGAAATTAATAAAAATAAAACAAGTCCGTACTTGTTCCTGTATTTTGCCAAAATTTGGTCTAAAATCAGGGACAAGAACATTGTTATTATTTATAAAAATACATTTAAAAAACTTACAGAATTCGATGAACTGCCACTACCATAGTCACTGTAACAATTTTGACCAGCGTCCATTGTTCCAAACTTAAATTTTCGTAATTTTAAAACAGGAGAAACGTGTTGCTTCCGACACAACTAGAGCGGGAATGCGCGGGCATCATTGGTTGGAAACTTGGAACACTGGACGGCTGCGGCGGCAAAACGCAAAGTTACAATAAAGTAGTGTAATTAGACTCTTTGTAAACAAACTTTATTTGAAACTAGGTACTCAATTAGGTCGGTAAGTCGGTACTCGGCCACGTTTTGTATTGTGGTAGGTTGAAGATTTCGTAGAAATAATGAATGAAGTGTGTATTGTTTAGAGCGGCATCTCAAATTCCCAGCCGCCAAACTAGGCTATTTATTGTAGCCGGGTATCGAGGTAGGTATGTTGGTGGGTTTGTATATTTGTAGATTCACTTGAGTGAGTTCGTCAAAAATAAATGCTATAAAAGTCTAGATTGCTGCAATAATAGTAACTCCCACTGGATAACTATTAGCCAACATTACCTACTTTTGAAATATATGGCAGTGTTATTAGATATTTTGCATATATTATCTTTATTTTTTCTGACCAGATAAAATGTGCTAATAAAATTAGACTTCGAAAAAAAGATAAAACGTTTACCACTTTTTCATTTAGTTCAGCGACATCTATGAATATTATTATGAATTATCGAGATCAGTGGTAATGACTAATGCAGCTTTAAGACACACATTCATAATAGATGTCGCTTTATTCAAAAGAATTTTTTTAAATAGATCTTAGGTATGTACCTATAAAAATGAATTAGAGGTCCTTCAGAGCTATGTACCTAAATCCCCAAAATGGCTGGAATACGACTTTCACACGGATATATATAGCATGGCAAACGACATAATAACTTTTGTCTTAAGATTTGTGTGGGCCTGTGGGGGCCCCAGGGTCCATACGAATGAATGCTAGGTTCATAAACCCTGATTAACACCCAAGCGAGCATTCGCTCTCTCATGTATTCGAAAGGTTAAACCCTATAGACAGAAAAATGTTAGTTCACTCTACTTTTTATGTATAGCTAGCTTCTGCCAGCAGCTTCCGTCGCCGTATATGTTGGTTATTGCGGACACGAAGTTGAAGACCGAACTAGCTTATATATTCATCCTTGGAGTTCAAGCTTCCTCCTCCAAATTCCATCAAAATCGGTACAATAGTTTAACCGTGAAAGCGTAACAGACAGAGTAACTTTCACATTATAATATATTCATATGGAGTACCTATGGATTAACTCTAGGTATAATCAGCAATGTTCCCACTGCTGGGACTCGGGCCTCCCCTCAAAGACAGGAAATGAGCCGTAATCCACCACGCGGGCCCTATGCGGTTGGTGTCACACGTCTTCGAATTTTTGGTGGCATGCAGGTTTCCTCAAGATGGAGCAGTGGTGATGTTAATTTAAATAATGTAAATTACTTTTATAGGTACTCTATATATAAAATAAAACCATATCATTTAGCACATAGCTTTTATTACAGCCTCGATTAGTACAATAACATAGGATCTCCGTAGAATACTGATTGTGTGAGGTACTAAGCACCTTAGTCACCTACTTTACATTATTGTCCAACTATTTAGGAAAATCGGAGTTCGCGCCTGGTTGAACCGTCCTACTTGATCAATTAGATGTTTCGAAATTGTAATAGAAATGGAATTTTGCTAGTAGGACAGACGTCGACAGGCCTTTCGCTTGAGATTCAGACATATCCTTCTCTAGCTCCAATTTCCGACATCCAGAGTAAAAATTACGAGAATTGCACTCATGATAATGATTAACAGTAGTTAAAAATAGAAAAACTACTTGTTAGACATTTTTAATGGTTAACCGGGACTACTATCTTTCTATTGTGTCTGTAATTTCCACGATTGAAAGGTTAACAGTAGTTAAAAATAGAAAAACTACTTGGTAGACATTTTTAATGGTTAACCGGGACTACTATTAATTCATGAGTGCAATTTCCGTAAACAAGAGAACTAATTTGCCACAAAATTTGACATTACCCCTACGAACATTACAATTACAAACGATTTTTATAAAAGCGTTCTTTTAGTGTGTGCAGTGGGTCATGTCAAGTTTGAGCGGCTCGTGTGGGTGCGGGTGGTTTAGTTGGCGTCGCTGAAGTACTCCTGCGCGGCCTTGGTGTCGGGCTTGATGGTCTTGGAGCCGGGCTTCCAGTTGGCGGGACACACCTCGCCGTGCTTGTCAGTGTACTGGAAGGCTTGCACCAGGCGGAGCGTCTCCTCCACCGACCTGAGGAACAACATGGCGGGTTACTAAATACAGTAGTAGATAGAGAACACAGCTTAACAACATTCGTAAAGGTAGATCACATAACTGTGTCGGGGTGTATCGGGACCTACGTCATATCGCGTGTTTTGTAGCCAATCAATTGCGCCTAAAGTCGATACGACACAACAAAACATAGTAAATTAGCCTGAATCTCAGAAAAAGGTTTAGAGTTCTTGAGACCACACGTACCTAGTATAAGATTGACCACTCTAATACAAATACCTCTGTTTTCTGATTTTTAAGTTGGCTACTTCTCACTCTTTTTTTTTAATTAATATAAACTAGTGCTTGACTCTGATCCCACCTGATAGTAAACAGTGATGCAATCTCTGATGGTAAGGCGCACTAGTTTATTAAGAGCCTATTCACTCTAGCCTTTTCTTTTTTTGTTTTGACAATTGAGCCGATAGCGACTATTCTGCCAGTGTCGTGTTGAGACGGCGACTCGGAAAGGTCCACCGTCGAGATTTACATTCGTGGTAGATGTTAATAAGCAATTAGAATTTTAAATCATTTTTATTTAAAAAAGTTGCTAAAATGTTAACTAATTTGGGCACTCTAGTCTTGGAGACACCCAAATTACAATCGGACAGGACTCTAGCCTGAAAACCTGTCTAAACTTTGGCATTTAAGTAGGGTTTGACATATTCTTACCTCAAATTACTAAATTAAAAAACCTGCCCATAATGTTTTTAAACTTCGATTGATTAATATTCAACGCAATGCGATCAATATTCATATAAAACAGTGTATCCTTAAGAGGCCTTTTACAAAAAAACGCGAAATTGCAAGTGTTCGACGTTGAAATTGTATGTTTTACGTTCGTTAAATGAAATAACAATTATTGTCAAAAATAGTTTGTTTTCTCTACTATATTAACTACTAGCTGCTGCCCGCGACGTGGTCTGCGTGAAGGCTCTACAGCAGCACCAAAAATACCTAAGATCGCTATAGCATTATAAGTAAACAACTTTTAAAATAGCATTAAAATATAAGTTTTTTTTGCAAGCGAAGCAAGTGAAGAGAGTTATAAGGGAATCCTGCTGAGTTCAGTCATAAGATGTGACTATATAAAATAAAAAAACATTAATATGACGGAAATAGATAAAATAATGCAAGAATACATTCCAGGACACAAAAGAGTAAAAATACGTACAAAGGTAACTTACAACACTTCCCTATAAACTACGTTGGTAGTTATGCTGCCAGGAGCCAAAATGTAAAGAGAGTCAGGACTGGTGACGCGGGAGCAAGCGACGTACAGTTGCCCATGTGAGAAGCAACTCGTCCTGAGGTCGACACCCGCTGCCCTCAGTGTCTGCCCTTGTGACTTATTGATAGTCATCGCGAAGCAAACACTCACGGGGAACTGTACGCGCTTGAACTGGAACGGGAAGTTGTGAGGTATGAGGGGAATGCGTGGTATAAATACTGCCTCGCCGACGCCACAACCCGTAAGAATTTCCGCCTCAATGGTGTGTCTGTGGAGCGAGATGACTTTAAGGCGAGTCCCGTTACACAACTTCGGAGGAGATAGGTTCCGAAGAAGCATAATCGGGACACCGACCTTCAGCTTGATGGTATGCGCTGGAAGTCCACTTGCTGACAGGGAGTTCAGAAATTCTACGGGATAATGTGTGGCGTCATCTTGGTCGACAACAGTGTTTATCGAGGTGTAGACCACTTCATTCCCCTCTATTTCCGAGAGAATGCATTCGTTAATTGCTGCAGCCTGATCATTTTTGGGCGTCAAAATGGCCCGCTCACACACCCAAGAATTCTGCTGGTGCGGTATACGACTGATGTCCCCGTACACATGGCGAATGAGTTCTTCTAAGCTGGATACCACTCTACCGAGAGACTCTGGAAGCACCACCTGTCCACCTCTCTCTTCTGGTAGAGTGCCTTCGCCAAGACTTAGAAGGACATCGGAGAATTCTTGAGCACGTGCATTGCCGCCGAGCCGAGCTCTCATATTAATGGTCAAGCGCAGCGTACGAACTCGTGACCACAACGAAGATCGTTTTAACGAAGCATTCACCTCGTCAGCCCTCGATCCCCGCGTCACCACGGGCAGCGTTTGCCGAAAATCGCCACTGAACAGAACTGTGACACCACCCATCAAATGTTCGTTCCTGCGGATGTCCTGCAGGGTTCTGTCCACGGCCTCAACTGCCTTCCTATTGGCCATCGTACACTCATCCCATACGATCAGAGAGCAATCCTTGAGCACATGTCCCTTATCGCTGTTACGTGACACACCACAAACAGGCGTTTCGGCGCTCTCTAAACCGATGGGAATTTTAAACATGGCATGTGCTGTCTTGCCACCCGGAAGCAGTGTGGCAGCGATTCCCGACGACGCTACAGCAATAGCAATTTTGCCTTGCCTCCTGACCTCTGCAAGTATGCCAGTGGTAACAAATGTTTTTCCTGTTCCACCAGGAGCATCCAAGAAAAACATTTTACCCTGGTTTTGCCCAACGCTTTCAAGGACGGTGTTATAAATTTGTTTTTGCTCTGAAGAGAACAAAGCAACATGGTCATTTCGTATGGTGGTCATTTCGCCCGGATCGTAATTTGTCTCAGCATTATACTCCCGATTTCCACGGTCTTGATGCGGTGATGATTGGGGAGCTGGCAACCCATATTCGATCAGTGGATTACCACCGATAGAAATGACCACATCTTGAAGTGAACTGAGACAGGTGTTCAGCACGCGTTCATCAGTTACTTCGACTTCGTCTTCAGTAGCACGCCTCAAAGCTCGTATAAAATCTTCAGACAGATGATGGCGATACTTCTCCCACAAAGCTATCGGGTTCGCGACTCCACAAAACACCAAGATGATGGCAAATAGATGACGCATGCTGCTGGGACTGTCACTAACGCTCGCCTCCGCCAGGGTGTCATCCCAATTTTGGTCACCGTCGAGAAGGTGACGTGCTACGCAGGCTGCGCGGTAAGTGGGATACTCCACGCCATCAAATGTCCTCAGAAAGGCGAAAGACTTTGGGCCTCGGACAGTGTGAAGTAACAACCGCAGAAAATAGCATTCGCCATTATTCGGATGCACGGTATAAACCCTACCCAATGCGGTGTCCTTGAAAATTCCCGGAAAACCTTCCACAGCACCTCCTCGTCGACGTCGGTTAAATACACCCCTTTGCTTGTCGTACGTGTAATATGAAGGCACCTCGTCATACGTAAGGGATCTCGCAAACTGATCGACTTCACAGAGCCTGAAAAATGCCAAGAGAGTTGTTTGGCGAGGATTTTCCAAGCGCTCAGTAACGTTGTCGGGATCAAAATATATGCGCTGGCCGTTCTCTAGGTGGACGTCTAAATGCATGACGGTAGGATGCCTGTCATGTATAGAGAACGCCAGTATCCGCCAAACCGCTTCAGACGTGCTGATGTAGCGACCAGACTGGTACTTGGTCACCTCGTCTTTATCAGTGCTCTGTAAAGCAAACGTCGCCTGATCGCTCCCTTTGTTGACGTATTTGCAGATGTATTTGATCGACTCGACGCTAGTGCACGACTCGACGTTGATGTGTGTCTGGAAAGTCCTGGAAAGGACTGGTGAGTAAGGAACAATCCATCTGTTATCGACCGGTTGCGCCTGGCCACGCATGCTCAGCTCAGTGGAATGCCCGCCCTCTGCTGGTGATCGGCGTCGGTATGAGGGATATCCATCCTCACCAGTAATGGTTTCGTTGGTAAATTGCTTTGGGAATCTTTTTGTACATCGTCCATCTTTCATGCACGGAGAATTTGGATTTAACGTGCCACAGGGGCCATGCACCATGTGACTTTTCACAATCTGATGCAGAACAGGATCAACGTCAGGGTCCGGAAGCTCAGCACTTATGACTTGATCAATCTGGTTGGGCCTAATCTTCTCTTCCAACCACAAAAGCAGGTGCGCGTGTGGCATGCCACGTTTTTGCCATTCCACGGAGTACATATGACATCGGACTGCACCAAACACTTTTGCTTTTGTTAGAAGATCCATAAGGCACTTCATTTTCAGGTGGAATACGCGAGAGATCAAGTCGTGCCTGTCGTACGAAGCCTGTCCTGCAAGGAGTTGTGCTGTTATTTCGGGCCACTTTGGGTTGGTTGTGATGGTAATGAAGAGGTCCGGGCGACCAAACTTTCGCACGTAACAAAATGCATCTTGGGTCCTCTCGTGCATGTACCGCGGACCTCCTGTGAAGGTGGAGGGGAGAATGACCATCCTTCCTACATCTTGAGCATTCGCATCATTCTGCATGGCATCTCTGAGATGGACGTAGTTCTCAGCTCTCAGCTTTCTTTGGTTGGACCTTATAAATACCAAACGCTCTGTCTCAATTTTGGCGTACATGTCCACCAGAAACTGACTAAAAAGTGTACGGTAATGGTGGAGATAAGAACCGTTGTTTACTCTCAGCTGGATCAAGAAGCTGTAGAATTGCATGGCGGACGTTTTTTTGTTATAATTTGTGAAGCCTGTCTGGGGATCTACATTATAGTGGGCGAAATGGTAGCCATCCTCTCCGCGACAGAACATGAGCGGATATTGAAGAGAATCGTACGCGCGATGAGTCTCGCTGATCCTTTGAAGCCGGTCATCATGCGTGCGCAAAACGATGTCTCTTTTATCACACTCCTGATCGACTAAGAGAACGGCTACCTCATTCGTTGTTGGCGCATTATACCGCCCCGGATGGGCTGCGATCGGCCTTCTATCTGCGCTGATGACAAACTTAAAACGGTTGCGCTCGTTCTCAGGTACCGACGCCAGGGCGGCTTTGAAGTTGCTAATGTGTGGATTAACGTTATGCAACATACTTTGCAATCCTCTGACCAGACCAGAGTCTAAATTGGGAATATGTCTACTTCGCAGGTTTGCTTGTTCCTCAAAATCGCTTACAAAATAAATTTGCAAAAATTTTGGGATGTCTGTAGGTAGCAGCGAACCGATTTGATGGTAAACTTGCCCCTGGACCTTGAATGTCGGCATGAACCCTGCTTCGACGATTTGATTTGCACCAAACGAAGTTATCTGGAAGGCGCTGTTATAAGCTCGAATGTTTTTCAAAAAATGGTTGGACTTCGGATGCTCGCCATTTAGTAAGACTCTTAATAGATCTGGCGGGTCTTGCATAGACTCCAAGCGTACCTTACCAGATGCACAACACATCCCTTTGGGCTCCCCTTTCCATTTGTGGGCTTGGCAGTGGGCACACACTTCTTCTAATGCACCAATATATCCATGGGCGGCGTAGTTAATCGCGACATTGTAGATAAATCCACTTCCTTCTTTATTTAGCCACGGTTGCTCTTCGATATCGTAAACCGTGGATTCATCATCAGACGTCGAAAGTTGGTTTATGACACGACGCAGGCGATCTTGTTCTACTTGTGCCGCACGCTGTTCGCCCGACCAAGTTCCCCGAATCTCTTGGATTCTGTCACGTTCTTGCGATAAATGATCTTCAATGTCACTACGCATTTCGTGGTACCGCTGCCAAGCAGCTGCTCTACGTTCTTCACGCTGCTCGTCTGTCTCCAACGAACGCGACAGAGCATGCTGAGAGCGATCTGCCCTCAAGCGAGTCTCGCGCTCTTCTTGATCTTCGAGCGACCGAGCAAAAGAAGTACGACTCCGCTGCGAACATAACCTCGCCTCTCGCTGTGTGTAAGTCTCAGACGCACGAGACTCAGCATGGCGCTCCCGATCGCCTTCAAGTCGAGCTTCTCGCGCTCCAGCACTCTCGCATGATCGAGCGGCATCAGTGCGGCTGCGCTGCGTACTCAGTCTTGTCTCTCGTTGGCTGTACGTCTCTGACGCACGAGACTCAGCATGACGCTCCCGATCGCTTTCAACTCGAGCTCCTCGCGCTTCAGCACTCTCGCAAGATCGAGCGGCATCAGTGCGGCTGCGCTGCGAACTCAGTCTTGTCTCTCGTTGGCTGTACGTCTCTGACGCACGAGACTCAGCATGACGCTCCCGATCGCTTTCAACTCGAGCTCCTCGCGCTTCAGCACTCTCGCAAGATCGAGCGGCATCAGTGCGGCTGCGCTGCGAACTCAGTCTTGTCTCTCGTTGCGTGTACGTCTCCGACGCGCGAGACTCAGCATGGCGCTCCCGGTCATTTAATAGCCGCATCTCGTATGCTCCTGCACTTTCAAGCGACCTCGACAATGCATTTTGAGTGCGCATAGTATCTAATCGCGACTGGCGCGATATACTACTTTCTCCACGTCGAGTTTCCGCATTGTGTTCTCGTAGAACAGCCAACCTTGCCTCATGCTCAACCGCGGTTTCAAGAGATCGAACTAACCTTTTCCTTCGGGAATCATTTGAGGATTGAGATAGGTTAGACCGTTTTCTAGGCATTTTGATTAGATTTGTTGGACAATGAGGTAAGAAGGTAAATAACCGATCGGACAGATTTATCAACTTCAACTTCAACTTTTAATTAATGGCCTTTGTGGAAGAGACACCACAATTTTTCCAATAACACGTGCGGGCTGTTAATAAACCATCAAACGTTGGAGAGTATTTAGCGTGAATTAATAATATATTGTATGTAATGAACATCCATAACGTCAACATGACATGGTCTCAAGAGAAAAAGTGGGGGCATGGAAATAGTTAGTTGCCGCCACAGACTAAACAAACAAAGATAACAGAAAAATGAATTACACACCCAGAATTATGCAAAGTATACCTAAATACGAATAATTTGGTGAGATGATGATAATTAAGTGCACATTTGATATACAATATGAAAAAAATTTAATTACCAAGCAATAATCACACAGATAAATACCGTACAAAAACAGTCAATGTTTATTTTGTACTAACAACATGAAATTGATGAAGAAATGATCATCATCAAAAAACATAACTTTTTTGTAGTACTTACTCCGCATTTTTTTTTTAATTTTTTAATTGTCTTCCTCAACTTTGCTCAAGATTTTGAGGGTTTTGTTGGAACTTGAATTTATCAAAACGAAATATACGATACAACTTTTACGAAGAAAATGCACATTACCATCTATGAATTTTAAGAATAACTAACTACTAACCTCGCCAACATGATCAAATTTAAATTATTAATTTCCAAAAAGTGTTAACATGTAACTTGATTTGATTTTTATGAAATATAATAGATGGCGCTGTTTTAAAATTGTCTCTATACTACTAACATTCATTAAACTATGTTTCTCTGCCAAAGTTACTTAAATGGCGTAGTTTTTATAGTGTAAAGCTAGATAATAGCATGGCTTACTCAAAAACAACATTTAAATATGCGTCGTTAGATTAAACGCTGTCACAGAATGCGTAAGAAAAATAAAGATTCACAGCTCCTCCCCCGTAGGTGATAGCGTGATAATATGTAGCCTATGTGTTGACCCGACCTCTTAGTAATATTCATACAAAATTTCAAGTAAATCCATGCAGTACTTTTTGAGTTTAGCCCGGACATACATACAGACAAACAGACAAACAGACAAACAGACAAACAGACAAAAATTCTAAAAACTATATTTTTGGCTTCGGTATCAATTGTAGATCACGCCCCAAGTATTCTTTTAAAAAAATATTCAATGTACAGTTTTGACTTTCCTACGATTTTATTATATGTATAGATTTAACCGATTTTAGATAACTTGTTTAATTATTTAGTAATAAGCTTTCTTCCGATGCATGTTTAGGCAAAAACTCACGGAGGCGTGATTTGGCAGCTCTAATTTGGAGATTCTACTGAATATCTACCTCCAAAACTAATATTAATTAGCTGTCAAATATCCTTAACTTCAAAAATTATTGAGTACATTTTCGTTATATGCCTTTTGTGTAAAAAAATAAAAAATCTACATAATTCAATTATCGACCGAAAAGGCTTCGAAACAAGCCCCAATATCTCCAAAGTTCTACATTATTTAGGCGTAAAATTTATACCAAAATAATCATCAACATTTGCTTAAACTATAGTATTTTTTTTATTTTTTTAATCGCTACTATTATTTTGTAATTAAATAAATAAAAATACTATATATTTCACTGCGCGAGCCATCCGCGACTAGTACCGCGCGAGCGCTTGTCGAGGTCGGACCTATGTCAGTTTATTTCCCGCGCGCCTTCGTTCCTATACTATCATTGTGTGCGCTGATTGTCGCGTAGACGCTACCGCATTGCTGTTGTGTGCGTGTGAACTACGAACGCCGTTTTTGATCTTTGTATTTATTTTCTAACGGTATTCAATATGTGTAAAGTTCACACACAGATAGTCGCTTATTGGAACGAAGTTCCCTTCCAGAAGTGAAAGGGGGCTAGAAAAGTTGATTTATATATATATATAATATATATATATATATATATATCAACTTTTTCGAAATGGGTGTCTTTTTCATGGTTTTCGAGGGTGTTGAAGCCGATAGTTCTGTCAAAATATAAATCCAAGATGGCGGCTGCAAGAAATTATTAAATTTTTCGTCATGGGTGTCGTTTTCATGGTTTTCGACGATGTTGAAACCGATAGTACTGTCTAAATATAAATCCAAGATGCCGGCTGCAAGAAATTATTAAATTTTTCGTCATGGGTGTCGTTTTCATGGTTTTCGAGGGTGTTGAAGCCGATAGTACTGTCAAAATATAAATCCAAGATGGCGGCTGCAAGAAATTATTACATTTTTCGTCATGGGTGTCGTTTTCATGTTTTTCGAGGATGTTGAAACCGATAGTACTGTCAAAATATAAATCCAAGATGGCGGCTGCAAGAAATTATTAAATTTTTCGTCATGGGTGTCATTTTCGTGGTTTTCGAGGGTGTTGAAACCGATTGTACTGTCAAAATGTAAATTCAAGATGGTGGCTGCAATAAATTATCAACTTTTTCGATATGGGTGTCTTTTTCATGGTTTTTGAGGTTGTTGAAGCCGAAAGTGCTTTCAAAATGTAAATCTAAGATGGCGGCTGTCAGAAATTATCAACTTTTTCGTCATGTATGTCGTTTTCATGGTTTCGAAGATGTTAAAATAGTGCTGTCAAAATGTACATAAAATAGGATAGTATTTTTTTGGAACGAAGTTATGCGACTACGATAAAATAAATAAATGAACGGTTTGAATAGGTATGTTGAAAATAGTATCATTGAAGTGACCTGATGATGATGATGGAGCCGGAAGATAAGCACCGTTCCTACCTACTTGTATTTGGGCTTATTAGAATTGTCATGAGATGCACTTTGGCTATAAGGTACTATCGAACTAATCTGATGATGATGATGGAGCCGGAAGGTAGACACGGGAACTTCATAATAAAACAATGTCTCCAAGCAGGTTTTGAGTTAATTGGAATCGCCATGAGAAAAAGGTACTCTGACTGTAAGTGTATTGCCACTAAAAAGTGTGAAATAAAAAAACTTTTTACAAAAATAAGTAACCGACTTCACTAAAAAGAAACACTAAAATCATCAAAATCATTTTAATTTCGGAAGTCGGTGTTAGATAAGAAACAAACAATATCGAGAAATACCGAATTCCGAAATTAAAACGATTTTGATGGTTTTTGTTATTTATTTTTTTGTAAAACGTTTTTTAATTTAAAAACTTCCAAAAATAATGTTGACAATGACATGAATGTCAATTTAGGTGCGGTTTCGGTGGCGATAATAACTGGCATTGGACTTTCAAATCTAAATGAACTGTCTGCTTCGATGGATTTGCCTACCTTATCTTTCCGGTTATTTAGCAAATGCCATGACACAGTAACAAAAATGTGGAAGAAAACTGCAGAAATAACAATGACACAAGCGGTTGAAAAAGAAGCATATTTACGTGAAGACCTTTGAAATGATACCAAACACGACGTATATATCTTTTTTTTTTATAATGGATAGGCTTGCGTTAGACCACAATCTCACCTGATGGTAAGAGATGATGTGGCCAACGATGGAGCACGATTGCCTAGAAGCAATCTATTCACTCTTGACTTAAGACCCCTAGGTTATAGTTAACAGGAAACACAGACTCCGGCAAGGAATTCCATTCCTTAGCTGTACGCATAATGAATGTACTCCTAAAACGCTTTGTACGTATAGGTGGGATGTCCACCATGTATCGGTGGCGCAAAGCCGTACGTCTTGTGGTCCGATGATGGAACGGATTTGGCGGAATTAAATTGTGTAACTCTAGTGCACACTCCCCGAAGTGTAAACGATAGAAAACAGACCGGCTAGCAACTCGGCGTCGATGCTCAAGACTTTAGAGTTTTGACTTCACAAGAACATCATTGCCATCTTCTTGGCACGCTTTTCAATAGACTAGTGCATCCAGCTGGTATTAGGCTGACCCATCCCAACGATGAGAGCAGTATCTCCATACACGATCGAACTTGCGCTTGATAGAGGTTGAGCAGCTGTTCCGGGGTGAAATACCGTCTCACCTTTGCTAAGATCCCCAATTTTTTGGCAGCTAGTTGGGCTTTTGCCTCGATGTAGGAGCCGAAATTAAGGGTAGACGATAGCGTTACCCCAAGAAGTTCAATGTGGTCTGTAATTGGCATGGTTACACCCCGGAAAGATGGAGCCGGGTGGAGTTGGCTCCGTTCAGCGGAGAAATGACACGCCTGGGTTTTCGTCACATTGAACTTGACCAGATTGGCATTGCCCCATTCTGAGACTGCCTCTAAGGATGAGTTCAAGCGTTCAACCATAGCTTCTCGAAATGACTGGATCTGTGACCCACTAGCTCGTGCGTTAGACACATATCTCTCAGCAACAGTGCTGTCGTCTGCATACCCAAAAGTTCCGGGTTATGTGCAGCAAAAACAGTGAGCACCATCCATCAATTACATCCATCTAGGGACGAGCATCCATCAATTACCACTCGAATGAGAAGAAGTCTGCGATCCAATCACACAGACCAGTGGGTAGACCGAAGGAAGGAAGTTTAGCAATAAGGCTTTCGTGCCAGACCCTATCGAAGGCCTTCAAGATATCAAGGGACACGGCAAGCGCTTCCCCATGCTTCTCAATGGCCTCGCTCCAGATGTGAATGGCATACGTTAGAAGGTCCCCAGTAGACCGATTTTGATGAAAGCCGTATTGCTGGTCGCTGAGGATGTCGTTAGCTTCCAGGTGTGCCAGAAGCTTCCTATTAATTACCCGTTTCATACTCATACAGAGGATGGACGTAACAGAGATGTGTCGGTAGTTTGCCGGGTCAGCTCTACTGCCCTTCTTGGGCACAGGCTGCACTAGGTTTGCTTTCTCCTCAGCGGTGTGGGCCAGTGTCCCGTCGGGACTCAGTAGTGGCGGAAGTGAGGGACGGCAGAAGAAGTTCGATTCAACCGACTTTGCCAGGGACCAAAACGCTTTACTACCAGCGGGGTATGAAGCAAGTTTGTTCCCTGTTCGGCTAATGTGGTCGAACCGAGACTTTCTCAACATCTTTTTGCAGGACTTGGCAGCCCTGTTAAAGGCCTTCTTCTTAAGAGTCACGTCGCTGGCTTTGCGCATACGAGCATCGGCCCAAGCTTGGTATGCCGCATGTTTTTCGCGTCGGCGCGAGAACACTCGGCGCCAAACCAAGTTCGAACTTGGTCCGACATTGCTACGTCAGAGTATGGGATGTAGTACTCCATTCCGTGTCGTAACACATGTGTCACGGCATCAGCGCACGACGATGCATCCTTCGAAGAAAAGCAAGTGGGCTGCCAAGGATATCATGCGAAGAAAGACCGCATGCCATCCCAATCTGCTGAACTGTATCGCCAAACCCGCCGAGTGCCTCTAGGTCTAGGATCGGGCGAGGAGTAAATAGACACAGATTTAACCAGACAGTGGTCAGAACTGCCTAAAGGCGAAGATATCGACACTAAGTAGCGGTCTGGATCTGTGGTCATTAGAAGGTCCAAGCAATTGGCTGTGTGCGAATCCACATCAGGTACCTTCGTTGCCCCCTAAACCAGCTGGGTGAGATTCAATTCCAGCGCTAGAAAAAGCCACTCTTGGTGGTGCGCATTAAAGTCCCCCAGTAACACCAATTGGGCGGAAGGGTACCGCTGCTGAGCCGCATCTGCCGCCTCACTCAGATGCTGTGTGAGCCCTGACGTCTCCACTATGCGAGCGGTAAACACAAGCGTAGATTATTTTATCTAGGCCTGTGGCGACCAAAGCCCAAAGCGTTGAGAACCTGGAGTCTTCAAGATTGCGGAGACGCCGATAGCAGATGTGGTTCCGGGCATACATACATACGCCCGCGAGTGGTTTGAAGTTGTGCTCCAAGGTAAACCCTGGGTATGAAAGATACGACACGTCGGACGGACCTCTGATCTGCGTCTCCGTAAGGAATAGTAGAGCTAGTTTTTTCAGTCTCCAGGTGGTGATGGACTGCAACGAGATTTAACTGCAGACCTCGTATATTTGAGAGGTGCACTTTGTGAGAGAGGGAGTGCAGCCGCTGTTTAACTTTACTCTTTCCGTTCCTTTTCATAATTTGAGAGTGAATGGAGGAGAGGAGAAGGAAATGGGGAGCCACGCTGCTAACCTTCAGGCACGCACTGACAGGACGACATCATTAGAGGACTATCTTTTTTTTAACACAAAACTTTTTGACCACGAGACACATTGTTTTTTGATATTTTTGCAAAGTACCGGTGAAGCCCTTTCAAATGATATCAAACACGGTGTATTTATCTTAACATTTATCACATTATCTTTTGTCCGCTAGAGGGCGTCACTTTAAATTTGAGCAACATATTGGAAATACACAAGTTAAGCCCTTTCAAATGATACCAAACACGGCGTATTTATCTCCATTTTTATTTTTAACACATTACTTTTTGTCCGCTAGAGGGCGCCATATCGTGTTTTGTGACACGTCACATAGCATATGTTCAGCGAACGATTAAGACTGTTCTAACGATACCTCATGTGTCGAGTTCTGATAAGTAGATTAGGAGCTATAAGGAATAAATGAACATACTCACAAACATACATACATACATAGCCCGTCAAAATCGTAAGTTCCCTCCGTTGTCGGGTAATAATTAAAAAAATACTCTCTTCATTCTTCTCTTTCCATAATTAATATATTTGTTAATTAAATATATTATATTAATAATATTTAATTTTCTGTGAAATTGTTAGTACGAGTATTTTGGTGAACAATAAAGTTTATTCTATTCTATTACATTTGGTTGTTGCAAGCAACCATACTACAATCTATACTAATATTTTAAAGCGGAAGAGTTTGTTTGTTTGTTTTTTCAAAATTAGGGATCCGTAATAAAATTGCTATTTTGTAACACAAGGTGTAAAATCGAAAACCTATTTTTGCGTGCGCTGCAAAAACTATTGACAAAAGAATAAAATGATGTACTACGGGTTTGTAGATCCCATTAAGACCTACAAAAAAGTCCGCGAGAACATATACCTAGCTATCATGGTTTAATCACAATAACCGATTTTGTGTTCAAAATAATTATTAAATCGTCTGAAGAAAAAAAACTACGTTAAATATGTATCGTAATATTAATCTTTATCGAAATTAAGCATTATGTTATCAAGAGTATTTATGTAGAAGTAAAATAATTTTTGTTTCATCTCAATCGGATATTTCGTTTAAAAGTTATCACGTGTGTAAGATGTTAAGAGTTGGTACCTATTAATGAGTTATGGGCCATAGAGTTTTTTATCAACATAAAATCCTGTAAAAATCTTTTTCGAAATATATTTGTTGATGATTGTAAGTATAAGATCTTTGAAGAGTATAATAAATACATCTATGGACGCGGTAATCTTGGGAAATACTGATCTGATATGAAAACTGTTTAAATATTCAATAGTCCATTTATTGAGGGAGGCAATTATAGGCAATATTTTATCTCGGTATTTCCACGGAAACGAGAAAAACGCGGGTGAAACCGCGGGGCACAGCTAGTAATATATGCAATTAATACAAATATGCTATTGACTGTAGATATTATAATCGATTACTGCATAACAATTAAAAAAAATATGTAAACATATTTCATAAAAAATAATATAAGAAAAATCAATTAATATAAATTCATTTTATAAAATTGAAATAACACGTCAACAATTTCCACCTACTAACCTTCATCCTAAGAAACTTTAAGTTACGGAAAATCCAGATCGTTTAGTCGCCGTATTAAGTGCGAGCGAGAAGTATGAATGAAAGTATCGGTGGCGCAGTTAGCCGTCCGCTCGAGCGCTCGGTGCGTAAAATACCTAAATTTGCGTAAAGCCGAAACGTAAAAGGACTCTTAATAATATTCCATTATATTAATTACGTAGCTGCAATGCCATACAACGAAGGTCGTTCGATCACGTACGTGTGAACCTGCAACTGGCACGCACACGGGACACACGTATTATCATCATTAGACGCTATTTAAATTTTTTACCGAGGGAATTGTTCGCATATTTATCAAGGACACAAGAAACCTATGGAGTGTGTCATGCTAGTTCTAAGTACTTCCTAACGTTTGTGGATTACTATTAGCAGCAATTAGAACGCAATTTGCCTACTACGATCTTCCTGGCCGATTATAGTAGTGTGCTTCACCATCAACGATTGCATCACTGCTTCACCATCAGATGGGATCGCGGTCAAACACTAATTTATATGAATAAAAAAATAATATTTAGGACGTAATTATATCGACGGGCCCCTAGAACAAAATCTTATCGAAAAATAAGACGAATGTATTCTAAAACTGTTTTATTCACAAAAGTTTAAAATCTCTTACAGCTAATAATTTTTCATATACGATTATGTTCAAGGGACCCACATTGGTATGCTCAACAAACTTAGTACATTCGTTAAATATTTGAAGTTCCCCTTTCAGATACCGTCAATTTGAGATACAATAGTAAGAGAGTTTAATGAATTAATCTAGAATTCTAACAATAGCCTATACTAAGACTAAAAAAATAAGCAAATATTTCTATATGGCTAGTTATGGAATCTTCTCGGGCATCGATAAGCTAACATTCAATGCACAATGTTCAATATTTTATAGTGCACATTAATCACTATTACGTGTAAAGGTTAAGTTACGCAAACACATGGTATAAGCGGTATTACAGCTGTGTAGATAAGCGTGTTTCAATTTACTGCTCATTATTAAGTTTTATGGCAAGGAAAACTCAATGTTATATGACTACCTATGCATTTGGAACAATATTCGCAAAATTGTCATTTAGAGGTGGACTATTGTAGTAACTTATTGTTCCAGAAATCTTTCCTAATGCTTTTATTCAACTTTTAATCGTGTAGATTCATGAAGATAACTTTTAAGTAAATCTACGACTAATAATAAACCTGCTCCTAATCACTACACGTATACAATAGCACACTGGCTGGTGCCCGCGACTTCGTCCACACCAGACTGGTAAAACAGCACATCGTAAACTACCATTTGGTCACAAAATTATTAAGACTTTTGCGCAGAACCCGAAATCTCTTTCTCAAAATAAAAGTAGAGTAGTTCCTCCTTAAAAAATGAGTTATCTTACCGGTGAAAGATTCATCACAATCGGTCCAACCATTTCGGAGATTAGTCGAAATAAATAGACAGATTTTGTTACAGGTATCGAAATTATTAACATAATTATTTAGTAAAAAAAAAATCCAAAGCAACACTTCAATAAATGTATACCAAAGTGAAAAACCTAACCAAAGTTTTGTCCCTATTACCCCTGCGTTTCTATTCAGCCCTTTTGACGGTACACTGGTTACTGCAGACTTTATACTGAAGTGTTCTGTGGTGTGGTCTTACCGTCCGACGGGGAGGTCGTTGACGGTGATCTGGCGCAGGTTCTGTTTGTCATCGATGATGAACAGGCCGCGGAAGGGGATGCCGGTCTCCTCGTTGAGCACGCCGTAGTCGCGCGCGATGCGGTGCGACTTGTCGCTCAGCAGCGGGATGTTCATGGGGCCCAGACCACCTGCAACCAAACAACGCCAACTTATTTCATGTGAAAACTAGCCCTAGACTCATCATTATCATTTGAGCCGAAAGACGTCCACTGTTGGACAAATGCCTACCCCAAATGTCGCCATAATGAACGGTCCTGTGCGTCTCGAATCCATCGGATTCCCGCAACCCTTACCAAGTCATCGGTCCACCTTGTAGGAGGCCTTCCAACGCTACGTCTTTCGGTACGTGGTCGCCATTCCAGAACAGCCATCTGTTCTGCGAGCAATCTGCGAGCTCTGGACTCACTTGCCTCAAAAATGGCTGTGTTTTTAGGAGAGCAATATAACTTAAAGAAATAATGATAACTGTCTATTAATGAACGGTTTTTGATCCATCGAAATCAGTTAAACTATAAATTTTAAATCTCATTTAAGTGAGCGATGTAATATGTTCTTATGAGAAATAAAGATTCTTTAAACCTAAATGAAGTGCTTGGCCTTTGTTCATCCAACAGCTTACTTTTTCAAACTGCCAATAGTGTCAATCTTCAATCGGTCAAATAGCACACTTTCAGTACCTTTTGGTACTTCGTTGCTACAATGGCACTCGGCAATACTGAATAGCTTTCCAACTGGAAAGAACTTTCATATACGAATTGGATGTTGGTCAAAGTCAAAACATTTAATTTGTGTAAAACTTTTTTGGTAAGAAACATATGTCTAACAGTGGACGTCTTTCGGCTATAATGATGATGATGATGATGATGAAGAAATAAACAATTCATCGTTTAATTTTTTTTTCCTCATTAGCAACTGTGTCTGTGTCGACTATTCTGCCAGTGTTGTTTGGTGAATTTTTGTTTTGTTTCTTTTAGAAATGTATGATTCCCTGAATTATTACATCATGGTGTGAAGGTTGATTTCCACCGAAAGGGGCGATCTCCACCTCCGCTCGCCCTTGTGGTTTTCATATCAGGAAACTGAACCACAGGACGATACGCACGGCCGCTGATTAGCCACATGGCTATCATAGACCATCTGAGACATCAATATGCATGGGTCTCATATGATTTGACCATGTTTGCTGTATGGACTTTAAAAGAGACTGACCCCTGAGTTTGTTTCGGTGTTTCTTCTCAGGGTAGTCAGCTAGAAAACACCGGCCTCATCTAGTTTAAAATGACTGACAACAAAATTGACGTGCAAGTGGTTTTTTTTAAAAGTTATTTGCGAAATAAATATCATTCATGGATTTTTGAGTGACAATATTATAAAAAAATTCAACTTCTGCACTTTTGTTCTTTACTACTTTGCAACCATTGTGCTGTCTATCCTGAATAAAATCTGTATATCCTGAGTATTTCTATTATATTCTTTCTAATAATTTCTATAACTCCTTGTACCTCGTGTCTTTTATCTACAGAATATCAACTAGTAAAATATTGATTCAAAAACTAAGAACTTGTGTCAAATTTGATGGATGAATGTCTACATATGATAGTGTATCAATTAATTGGGCTTGGCAATCAGCCGCGTGGATAGTGCGTGATGATTTCAAATTATGTGTCAGACATCATGAATAAGCATTTTTACAAGTCAAGATAAATTGTTTCAACCTAATCATGGATTTACTCGGGATTTGTTTTAAATTTTTTCTCAGAACATAGAAACTTAGAACATAAAAATACAGATTTATGAACGTTTTCAAATCTATGACAAATAGAGACAGCACTAATTGCGTGTGACGTCAAACGCAAATCAAACCCTAATGAATTTGCGCCACTAAGAACAATGATAGAAGTGTGTAGAGTGAAGATGTTTTGCGAGTCAAGGATAGAATATTTTCCTTCTGACTTTCATGTCTTCACAAATCGTACTTTTTTCGTAAAATCTTTCAAATAAGTTTTCAAGCATGTAGTTTTATGATAATAGTGCTATTTAGGAAATCCATTCATAATTATTAATGTTTGTGTTATTTTGTTGTTTCTGTTAGTGAAATATTCCAGGGCTGGGTGTCTGTGTATGTAACGGCCGATCTCAATAACGTACTTACCTTTAACAATCTGTTAAATTACCTATCTTTTGTAGTTATAGCCGCATATTTGCGAATCAATAAACTAAAGATAGATAGGAATATCTACCTTTACCTTTGAACTATCTTTAGGAGGGCTTACCGCTACCATAGATAGGTAGATCAATAGAAAAAAAACGTAGAGCGTCTCAACGCGTCTCAATAACATTTTGACAGCTATCTTTAGTTTGTTTTCGTTACTGTCAGTCCAAAATTTGTAATCTCCCGAAATCGGGCGATTTACTGGTGGTTTTCATAATAATTACAACTTATTTCATAAAAAATGGATTTGTTCAGTGACGAAAGTGATAATGAGATGTATGAGGCCGGTGTATTCGATTCTGCGATAGCTACAGCATCAAATGAACGCAGAGTGTACAGCCGCATTAACTACGAAAGTGAATTTTCTGACTCGGAATTTACATTTAGATTTAGATTAAATAAAACTAGTGTAAATGAATTATTAATAAAAATTTTGCCAAATTTGAGAGTAAAATCCTCCCGGTGAGTAAACTATTTCAAGTACTTAACCTAAACTTATCAAGAGAACCAACAAAATTATTGTGCCAACTAGTGTAGCTCAACAAGAGATGTTTTTATTTATTTATGACTACAACTAATTAAACATTATATTTCAGGAACTATGGTGTATCTCCATTACACCAGTTGTTGCTCACACTTAGATTTTATGCATTGGGTACAATGCTTGTATCTGTTGCCGACTTTGTTGGAGTTTCAAAAGCAACAGCTGGCAGAATAGTGTCAGATGTATCTCGTGCAATAGCTGGACTGTATCGTGAATACGTTAAAGTTTTGGAAAACACCCAACATGCCTTCTATGCCATTGCAGGATTCCCTAAAGTATTTGGGGCAATCGACTGTACACATATACCCATACAATCACCCAGTGAGTTCTCATTTTTTTTATTTTTACTGTTAAAATGTTTCAGATAAAAGTCATGTGCTTTCATTCCTTTTACAAAGCTTCTACTTACTCAAATCTAAAGTAATAAATAAGAGATGTTTATTTTTAGATTCTAATATAGGAGAAGAGTACAGGAATAGGAAAGGAATATTTTCAATGAATGTCCAAGGAGTCTGTAATGCAGACTTGCTATTTATGAATGTAGTTGCTCGGTGGCCAGGGTCTGCTCATGATGCTACTATATTTAACAATTCCATTATTAAAAGTGAGTATTTATATTTTTTTTTATTTTTATATTTTACTATCTTATTATTTATTAAACTTTTCAAGCATACCTATCTGATAACATCACCTACATAAAATAACATTCTTTATTATTTTCAGTGCAATGTGAAGATGGGATCATTGAAAATAGATGGCTCATTGGTGATAGTGCATATCCTTGTAATTCATACCTATTGACGCCATTGCTCAACCCGGTATCTCTTGCAGAAATTCGCTACAATGAGTCACATATTAAGACCAGGAACACCATAGAAAGGTTGATACCTATTATCATCACTTGCCTATTTATGTTCATATTATTATGTAGTGTGTTCAGTATAAATAGTTGTGTTAAGTAAAGTAAATAATTATATTTTGCAGGTGTTTTGGTGTATGGAAAAGACGCTTTCCAGTGCTATCTTTGAAAATCCGTCTCGCAGTACAAACAACACAAGCAGTTATTATTGCCACATCTGTGTTACACAACATTTGTAGGTTGAATAATATAAGTGATGTGGAACCTGAAGTTGAGATACCGCTTGAGCAAGCTGATATTATCCTAGTTGAGGGAGTGGGTCACCAACATCATCGTGTTAGACAACATCTGATAGATAATTATTTTAGTTGGTGAGTATCTACTTCATACAATTTGATGTCAGTCTATGATCCTAGAAAATAATATGAAAATGATCAAGGGTTTTTTTTTTCAGATATCTACACAGAATATTTGCGGCATTCAACAAAGGAATATTATTAAAAAAATATCATAATTCTGATTATATCTAAATGAAAAAGAATATTTAAACGTTTAATTTTTATAACCTTAATCCTTAACTAGTATCTTTTGATAAAATATTTAAGAAAAACAGAGAGAATATTATGACACAATATTTTTTATTAAAAAACACAATACACACCCTTTAATTATACATCATAATATTACAAAACATAATAAGTACATAATCAATACATTATAATAAATCAAAACTAACTTATAAATATTGGGAACTTACATTACTGGTCATTATAATTAATTTTCTGCCTCATTAATTTTATTTCTAATTCTAGTTTTATATTTTCTAATTCAATTTTTTTATTTTCTAACTCTACTTTTTTTGCCTTAGCTTGAAAGTAAGATGCCAACCCCAAATCCTTGTCTCTCTGAGCTCTCTGTACTTCTTCAGAGAGCTTCCTCCGTTTATTCACTGTAAAAATAAAAGGGTTTTATTAAATGTAAATAGTATTTACACAAAATTCCTTCACCACTGCTTTTATTAATGAATACAATTTTTACACCTTACAACCTTTAACCAGTACTGTACTTATATATTTATCTCAAAACGGGAACCTATATTACTGAACTGTCTATGTGGCTAACATTGTAAATTAATTTTAGCGATAAAAGTTAAAAATATGGAACTCACAGGCACTTTTAGGGGTGTTAAAAATGAAGTTCTTTGGTGTGTTACTACCACCACCACCACCACTACCATCACCACCACAATCACCACCCAATACCACAACGCTACTGCTCCGAACTAATTCTGGCACTGGTTGGAAGTCTAAAACTTCTACGATTGCTTCACAGGTGGCTTCGCTAGCAATAGCTTCATTCTCCCCATCACCACCAAACTCTGCAGCTAGGCCATTGCAAGTAGCACCTAAAATAGATGCTACTCGGTCTAAAACTTCATCAGGAGGGATGTAACACTTCCCCCCTCCAGTCTGTAAATTAAAAACAAAGTTAAGAGCAACCACAATAAAATGCATGGCTACATAATAATCATATAAATTCCTTAAATACTGACCTTAAGGTTATTTTGTCTTATCAAAGCACTACGCTTCCTTGCAGACTTCTTTAAATTCTCCCACTTGAGTCGAATTTGCTCAGGACGCCGCGTATCTCCCGTAACAGCACTGAACTCCTGTGCAATTGATTTCCAAGCTTCTTCTTTAAGTTTATTGTTTGTTGCATTCGTCGCTTTGGTTGTAATCACTTGATGCTTCATAATCATATCAAGAAGCAGAATTATGCTGTCCTTTAAAAGCGGCTTAGCCTTAATCTGAAAGTAAATTATAATTTAGGCGCGAATTGGTGGCAAGGGAAGCCTTTTGTTTACTGTCCCAGACATTATACACATAGTGTTTTTAATAAAATGTTATCAATGAGTACTCAGGCAATACTTACATATTGTTGTTCAGCCATTTTAAGAAATCGTTGCAAAATACTTTATAAATACAAACACAATTTCCAAATCACAAGTCGAAACAGACGCGAGCTCAGCAAGTGCGACGGGCGGGAATACGAAAAACGAAGGTTGACAGCGTCGCGTCTTTTGCTGGCAAATGTCAAAAATGCGTTTTATTGCATCATGTTAGAAAGCGTTTTATAATTATTTTATCATAATAAGTCCACCGTATTCATATAAATTATAAAAGGAGTTTTTTTTTAAGTAAAATTTTACTGAAGCTAATATCGTTTAAGCAAAAACAATATTTTTGACGAGAAACAAAACGTAACCCATTTTTTGTGAGGGAAAGGACCTATCCGTCTTTAACTGCAGGTATCGTTACGGAAATTTTGTTATTGAGACGACAGTTATCGATAGATCAAAAATAACAGTAAAGCTCTGGTAGCTAACCGAGTTTAACTTACAGTAGAGTATTGAGCCCGGCCGTAAGTCTACATGTTTGTGAACGTATCCACGATACAGGAGTAATTCCTAGTGAAAAGAAGAATGTAATTTAATCCGTGGAATCCTTGGTGTGTAATGTCTTGGTCTGACTGTCCTGCTGGATACTGACCCTGTTTGCGCGGCGTGTTGATCCAGGCGAGATGCGTGAAGTGCGAGTCGGTGGAGGCGCCGATGACCTCGCAGCCGATCTTGCGGAAGTCGTCCGCGCGCTCCGAGAACGCGATGATCTCGGTGGGGCACACGAACGTGCTGCGAACAACACATTATTACACTTACTAACATTTGGAACAGATGACAGATTAGGATTATTGTGGCGTTATGGGAATGAAGACAATATAGCTAAGGTAGGCGCCAACTAAACGTGGAATAACGGTCATTGACCCACCTACATTTATTGACATTCTTGATTTAAAAAATGGAATTAAAGACCTAAGGCTGTCTTGAATCGACATCTATCGTGATGAAACTTTTCTGAATTTTAACTTTTTATTTATGGTTTTTCGGGTACCTTCGATGTAATGGGGATATTAGGACGAGTCAATGTACTTTATTTTAAGTTTATCTGGCGCCTTGTTTACGACTATTTTTTTCACTGTACATACTTTAATTTATAATTCGAAATAAGCAAAATTCATCGCCGCACCCACTCTACTAAGCGATGGAGTTTTCTAAATATTTGTAACAAAAAGCACCTAAAAAATTTGATGCATTTTTTTTCCAGACAAAGTTTTTGCTGCAAAATGTGACAATGATCTCAAACTCTGAATTTAAATAACATAGGCACTTGTGAGGTGGGCTGGATGGAATAAGCCTGCCAAATGATGGCCACAATAGCCCACACACAATAGTCTAGCAAAAAATAAGTGTAGAAACCAAACTCCAATAGAAGGCACTTGTATAGTATAATAAAAAAAATAGCAACATAGTTTGTACCATTAGGAATGATCACAGCAGTAGCTTTTTCTAGCACTGACAACCACACAAGTGGTATATTATGGTGGATCAGTACCTACCTAATATAATCTTGCAAACAAAGTTGGAAACGAATACTACTATTTATCATTTCAATTAATAAAAAAAAAACTTCGTCACAGTGACCATTCATTAAGTTGTAAGTACGTACATTACCAACAACACATGTATTATTTAATTTAACCACGCTATCTTATCGCTATGAGGTTTATTGTACCCGTACAGGGTCAACGATTCCGAAAATTAAATTTTATGCGAGCAAATAGATAAAATTATATTTTTCAATTTGCTGTAATATAGCGATATTTTGATGCCCAAGTAATTTAGATAACGTTTACGATCAGAAATAAAGCATAATTGACTAAATTACAATGTTCAATGTTTTAAATTCGAAGACATGTGACATTCACCAACCCGCACTGGGCCCGCGTGGTGGATTACGGCCCATTCCCTCTCCTAGAGAGGAGCCCTGAGTCTCAGCAGTGGGAATATTAAAAGGCTGATTATAATGATTACTACCTATGCTAATGTTTTGTGGACTAAAATAAGAGATTATTTTGTAAATTCTCAAGAGTAAACAAACAGACATCAACTGGGCTCGCTGGCTCCATCTCATCTAAATCTCATCTCATCTCATCTCGGCTAAATCTCATCCGTTGCTTACCATCAGACGAGGTCGAGAACAAGAGCGGCCTTATTAGGTTATAATAAAAATAAATATATTTAATGGACAACTTGAATCGGTATGATGACCGACTTGAATTGCAAATAATTATTTTATCACTATACATCCCGCTAAAGATACTCGTAATAATATTTTATCTTTAAAAATCAACAACTGTTAATTAGTCTCCATTTGATTAAAAAAAAAAACTGTTTGAGCGATTTATTTTATTTTTGTTCGCTACAATATACGACGGGTTACTGCGTGACCACCTGTCTGTTTTTTTTACCTTTTCACCCCTAAACCGTTAAACCAATTTTGATGAATTTTGTTATCCTGTTAGACTGAATCTTGGAGAAAGACACAGTATAGTTACTGGGAGTACAACAAACGAAGCCGCTGAAAGAAGCTAGTGATTTGCAACTGTCCGTTAGTTCCCGCATAGTTGCAACAATTATTTAATGATAGCGCGCAGTTACGCGCAGGTTCATGACTCAGTGTCGCAGCTTCAACAAAACTGACGAACGTAGTGACGCGGTCGTCCAAAGATCAATTTATTTAATGTTTTGTACAGTAGTGGTAAATAGGCGGGCCTTATATAACAAGGCATTCTCTTAGTCAACCAACAACTGAAGAATTACAAACAGTTATAACAATCAAATTGTTTACTGATTTTCAAGCTATCAAGATTGGTATTTGTGCGGAATCCTTAATATTTTTTTGCTTTATACACTTAGAAAAGTATAACGCAATGCAACCGAAACGATTCTATACTTCCTTTAAACGTGAGACTTTCTCTTAGTCTGTATTTCTGCAATAAATTAAAAAAATACTAAACAGTTTTTACGAGTTTATCACACAATAGACAGAGAAATTCACGAAGAAGGTTTAGATGTAACATGTATACATAATGTAGTAATGAAAAGAAAAAAAGTCTAGAATAAAGATTTCTAACACCCCCCGGGCGAAACTTAGGCGGTCAATTTTGAGTGAAACAATGCAATCGGTCTTGTTAATGAAGTCCATGGCAAGGCCACTGTCAACGGACGCGTAGCTTCATTAGACGCGTTTTTGTCATTATACGCTCGGTGTACGCCTGCGTAAAGCTTACATACTATAAGTACTACGACTAACTACCGACGAAGCGGCAACGACACGACTCTTCACGCAGGCGTACACCACACCAAGCGTATAATGACGAATTCGCGTCTATGAAGTTATGCGTCCGTGGACAGTAGGCCTACTAGATAAAGTGTTCAGTTGAGCTTTTACGACCTGCTGAATGGATTTTGAAAAAAAAAAATGGCATAATGATGGACCTGAATTTACAGAACTTTTCAACCCGGTAGTAAATTCCCTTAGGATAGTGAACCACAATTCACGCCGGCCCCGGCAGATTAGACCCCTACGTCACTGTCTCATCTGTGACTTATGATGATGCAGCCAAACACGACGGTGCCTCCCTTAGAAACCTAGCCCTTAAACTAAGAATGACTAAACTAAAGCGGTACACAAGCTAGACCGAAGTAGCGAGCGCGTTTGCAAAAGTACAATGCGTTCCAAATGAGAATAGGATCGATTGCCATGTTGTGACGTCACGATTTACTGTCAAAACGAGGAAAGAAATTTTTAAAATTTAATTTATCATCATATATTATCAGAATCCCCAGTCTTCGATTTTACTCATCTCCGTGTTCTTAAATTTTGCCAACATTTCTTCGATTTGACAGTACGACGTGACGTCACAACATGGCAATCGGTCCTATTCTCATTTGGAACGCATAGTAAGCACTAACATGAACCGTCCCTCCAGAACAAACACAATCCTCTCCCCCTTTGTAACGAATCCTTCTCCGTTTACCCAGTTCCTCTATCTCGGCTAGCCTCAGTCGTTCCCTGGTCTGTGGGACTGTGAGAACCGTCCTTGTTTGACCGCTGGCAGGAGCATACTGCCTTCTGTATAATGTGCAGTAGTGATGGAGACGGAGAGGACACCGCTTTCGAGATCTCTGGCTTCACTTCTGCTGTGATGTGGGCCTCCCTGAACATATTGCTTGTTCTTACATAATAGTATGACGCTATCTGTGTTTTGGATAAGAACAAAAGTATAACAAGAGAATCGGAACAGAATTTTGTTATTCGTCTTAACTTGAAACTTTCAATTATTTAACGGCAGATCTGTATTCTTTACCCAATTTTAAATAAAATTGAAATTACACAGCGTAAAATTACTTGTGTGCGCATATATTGTACATCGCCGCAGGGTGTAAAAGAGACCTAAGATGTAAGACACCCACGCGTTATTTGCTGTAAAAAGGAAATTCAGTTTTTTGCAGAATCGTTGAATTTCCGAGATTCCGTTATTGCGAGACGTTGACAACCCTGTGTGGAGTGTATTACGTTATTCGTATTATATCAGTAGATGATTGTATGGTAATGAATGCGACCGGTTTTAGGCGGATGTGGTTCGGTCAGTTCAAAGAACCAAATATAATAGACCTTTTTACATTTATACATTTTTTGATGGAGAATTAGAATTTAGAATCTGCTAATCTATTTATTTATTTTTAAACGGAACACTATTGGGTACTAAGACTCCGCTACCTATCCGTCCGTTTGTCGGTCCATCTGTCACCAGGCTGTATCTCATGAACCGTGATAGTTAGACGGTTGAAATTTTCACAGATCATGATTATATTGCTTTGCCACTATAACAATAAATACTAAAAAAACAGAACAAAATATATATATATTTGCCGTGTTTTTTGACGTTCTTTTTTTACTATGGACAGTACAGATTTATGTGCTGCTCAGACTCACACTTGACCAGTTTTTTTTAGAGAACGAAGGTTGAAGCAAACAAATGTTTAACGTATCAATGTAGAACATTTTTTATTTGAATTTACTTCTTTGGGTAGTCTACGTAACACTACTAATTATCAGTGTTTAACAGACTGACACATTTTAAAGTTACGACATATTTCATGTTTCAGTGTTTTCGAAACACGTGTTGTATCCTACTACCAGTATAATTGTCATACTATCCTCTATTCTACAAATATTATTATGTAAAATAAAGTTTATGTAGTGGACTCCGAAGTCCGACCTAAGTACGGTACGTCGCGTCGTCGTCGTCCCGTCGCTCGTATTTTCGATGTGGAACACTAGTAAGAATATATGCGAGCGAGACGATAGGAAACGAATCTACAAAAAAGATGCGGGATACGCGGGACGCATTAGACGATTTGCAGGACTATTTTATTAAATACTAGCTGTCCGCCCGCGACTTCGTCCGCGTGTACTTCGGTTATCGCACTTTAAACGTGTTTTCCCGTAGGAATAAGATGTTTTTCCGGGATAAAAAGTAGCCTATGTTCTTTTCCATGTCAAAGGCTATATGCTTCAGCTAAATTCGTTCAGCCGTTTTTGCGTGATTAAGTAACAAACATCCACACTTTCACATTTATAATATTAGTTAGGATTGCAATGCGGTATCACAACTGACATTACGCGACGGTTCCGCAGAATGCAGGATTGTTGGCCGCTTTGGTACGGATGTTTGTTTGTTACTCTTTCACGCATAAACAACTGAAAGGATTTTGATGAAACTACAGAACAGTTTACATAAAAATGAGAAAAAAAGGCTATCTGTGTATCTATACCTAATATTATAAAGCCTAAGGAGTCTATTTAAACGCTCTAATCTTATGAATACTGGTCTGAATGAAAAAAAAAAAATATGCTGGATAGCCCATAGGTAGTTTATCGCGGAAGGTATAACATCACGCCCAAGGAAGCGGAGCAGTAACCAAAGACGTGGTTGTAACTACAGAAAAGTTGAAAGAGGTTAGAATGGCCTTGTGGGCGGAGCAGGCGAGCCACAAAGTAGGGTGCTCATAGTTCAACTACCAATAGCAAACTTGCGATCGGGCTATCGCCTGCAGTGGAGTTAAAGGGTGTGAGACAAGCGGCGACACTCGTAGTACAAATCGGAAAGTATTTTCTTTCTAAACTCTTTCATTTTTTCTGTGGTTGAAACCGCTAGGGAAAGCAAGTAATGGGCACTGGGGAGAAAGTACTAATTGCACGCGAGTGAAGCCGCTAGCAGAAGCTAGTGAGAATAAAGAGGTAGTTTTTTTTTTGTACGATGTAATCTCTGGAAGTACTGGTCCGATTGCTAAATTTTTTTCACCGATAGTAAGCTGGTATATTCCTGAGTGACTTGGGCTATATTTTATGTACGCAGGCCAAAGCTAGTCTACGCTATTATTATAAAGAGGGAAAATTTGTACATAGGCTATATTTTATGTACGCGGGCAAAAGCTAGTCTACGCTATTATTATAAAGAGGGAAAATTTGTAATTTTGTGTGTATGTTTGTAATGAATAAACTCAAAAACGACTGTGCCGATTTAAAAAATTCTTTCACTATTGGAAAGCTACATTCACCCTGAGTAACATAGGCTATACCTATTTATTGCCCGCGCAAAGCCGGGACGGGCCGCTAGTATTAAATAAAAATAAACGCCTCATAAAGAATTAGCGGTGCCACCAGACAATGGTTTCATTGCCACAGCCCACAAAGCGTTAAGATCAAAAACGATACGTTTTATAAAGATAACGGTATAAAGATGATAATAACGATAAAGCGTAAACTACACTAGACTGACACACGTGGACCAAGCCTGATTTGTATGTAGCGGCGCGTCGCGTGGCGTGGATCTAATGTAGCTCTGCGAGTCTAGTTTCCATATTATGTAGTTAAAAAGTATAGAGACCGACGCGCCCAGATCGGCGTACTGTGTACTGAAGGTGACCATCCGAGGCGTTTGCTGATAGTACGTGGTCCACGTGTGCGCAATGTAGTTCTACCTTCAAGTTAGAACTACATAGAAATGTAGGTAGGATTAAATGCTATTCACATCATTTAAGTCAAGATTGAATAGGTTACTACTAGGCAAGCGTGCTCCAACGTCCCTCCAACTATCAGGTGAGATGGTGGTCAAACGCAAGCCTATCAATAATAAAAATAAAAAAAAATTGATGTTCATTCATATCCTGTCCATCTATGTGCAGATTTTTTCCTAAAGACAGCAAACCTATTAGTCAACACTTGGTTTTACCGAGGGAATTCCAATAATCAGGGCCTATAACTATAAGCCAATGGCGGACTAATCTGTAAAATTGGTCCATTTGGCTATTATCGGACGGATAATAGTTTATCCGTCAGATAATAGCAAAAAAAATACTTTTATGACTTAAGATAACGATCGCTTGGCCTAGTCTTTGGCAAAAACTTAAGACTTACTTAAAGGAGATTTAAGACCAAATGTCTAAGCACACTTCATTCGAAGTATGCTTAGACAATTAAACAAACAGTTTTTACTGTCCGTTCAACCGATTTTGACTTCTATTGCCATAGCGGCATGATACATGGCGGCTGCAGTAAATAGTTGGTATTTATAACACTTTAATGCCATCCTTATGTCTACAAAATAGAAGGTTTGAACGGACAATAAAAAAAGGTTTGTTTAGGCGGTTATCACACTGCCACGCACCCCGCAGCGTAGTGCGTGAATCAGTGTCTTAACCTTGCTTGTGTCTCCGTTTGTATAGAAAACACGCATAGTCCCAACACACTGAAAATGCATCCGTTCATAAAGATCACAGACCAGAAGCAGAGAAAAACGCACTTACGCGCGTGGGTGCGGGATGACACGCAAGTTATGGCACACCGAGTCCCGTGCGTGACTTTGTATGAAATAAGTGCGCGTCTGCATTAATTTACTAAACGCACCTACGCGCTGAGTGCGTAAAAAACCCGCACGATGATGCAGATCTGCACTCCCGCAAGTACGTGCGTAGGTGCGTTTTCACGCTCTACGCTGCGTCGTGCGCGGCAGTGTGATAACCGCCTAATCGAATGGAGTGTAGTTTAATAAAATCCAAACTAATATTATAAATGCGAAAGTAACTCTGTCTGTCTATCTTTGCTTCACGCCTAAACTACTGGACCGATTTGTGTGAAATTTGGTACAGACATAGTTTGGAACTTGAGAAAGGACATAGGATAGTTTTTATTACAAACAATAAAATAAAATAAAAAATAAAATTTATTCCGGACATACAGCGCCATCTATTGGTCAAGAGTCGGCATCAATTTAGTACTATCTGCCGGAAGTCACTATTCCACGCGAACGAAGTCGCGGGCAAAAGCTAGTGATTAAATATAATGAAGTACTCACAAGTCAAGTGGATAGAAGAATAGGACGACGTATTTGCCCTTGTAGTCGGTGAGAGCGATGTCCTTGAACTCGCCGTTCACAACGGCGGTTGTCTTGAACTGGGGAGCGGGCTTAGTCAGCTGGAGAGGCATCTTGTTGAAGCTGAAATTGAAATTACAAATATATTACTTTAAAAATAAGGTTGATATTCAGTTATTGACGAGCTGGAGATGATTTTTTTTGTTGGTTTAAATTTAGAATGTCTAAATTCAAAGCAACGTCGAATTTTGAACTAGTACATAATAGAAAGATAAAATAGGCTTGGCGATGATGAATGTAATGACAATAATGATGATTTAAAGTACAGAACAATGAGTATTATCTCAATAGAATTCACCAAAGCATTGTATCGAAATCACTACGATGTCACTTAAAGTAAACACTAATCACGAATGAGGATATAATTGTAAATCTTTTAATGAACAACACAATCGAATTACGGCACTTATCTTTACAATTACCTAGTAACATATCACGTAAAAGATTAGGCTCCTTATCATATCCGTGCCGAGTCCTTACACGAAAAATTACGATGTGATTACACAATCATAGGTATGGGACGTTTTTTTTTTGCCGATAATCACTTGTCCCTTGAAAAATGTAGGTACTTAATTATCGTATTTACGCTTGAAATTTTTAAGTTTCTCAATTTTACTTAGCTCATTAGAAAATGAAAAATATACTTTTATTTTAGAAACTTCAATTGGGTATTATATATATTATATATTTATTTCCCATTTTTTTTTATATGCGTGGCGTTGTGTACGAAAAAAAAAATCTCATCACTTTCTGAAATCCGGACACAGTACTTGTTCTAGAACCTATTCTAGATGTAAGGGTTAAAGTGTCATCACAAAAATCGATCAATTCTAAATTATCGATTGAAGACGGATCAATGAGGATCGGTAGCTTTTGCTGACAATCATCATGCTCTATGCTACTATCGACAGAAGTGATAGCCTTGACGTTTTCCTTATTACACGTTCTAATTAACAGCTAGTTCAAGGACAGATAACTTTGAAGTTGACAAGTTAACAGAAGTTAAATAAAAATAAAAATGTAAAAGTACGCTTTCATTTTGGAATGTAAGTAGTGGTACCTATATCACGATGTCTCAGGTACCGTTACTCATGTGGGAATCAAGTCGAATGTACAAGAGCATAGAAGTTGAGGATTCGGCTGATGCCCGCTTGCGCAGTCGCACAGCACGAGGGGAATTTCTGAAAAGCGGAATGAAATATTCGGCATGCTACTGGTACCTCACTCGAGCTTCCAAGGTCTAATTCAAAATATCGAATAACCCGGTGACATGACTACGATTAAAAAGTAATTGTAAGAATAGAATAGAATAAACTTTTTATTGAACACCAAAATAGTAACAATTTCACAGGAACTTAAATTTATAGGTACAATGGCGGTCTTATCGCTAAAAGCGATGTCTTCCAGACAACCTTGGGATGGAATATAAGAAATTAAACAAAAAAAGACTTGGACGAGAAGGATTGCATGAGAAGTTAGCATTTGAGAAAATCTCTAAGATTTAAACTGAATGAATGTGTAGAAAAAAATACTACTACAAACCTATAAGTACCAAAAAAAGAAATTCAATAAAATATGAAATTAAGTTTAAACTTAAATGCAAAGTAGCACAAAAAACACAAAGCCTTGTGTTAAATAGGTATTCACGGCACAGATCACACAGATACCATATTCAGATTGAATGAATAAATAATTTAGGAACTCACTTCCAAGACGTCTTATCGCGAAGAACAGTAACGGTCAACTGAACTGAATTATGAAATTCTAAGTTCTCAACAAAACTCACGCGCATAGATCGATAAGATAAAGTGAAACGCAAGAGGCGTTTGAAATTGTCAAAAGAAACACTTATAAGGGACTTATTTTTTTTTTCAACAATATTGTTTATTGCGACCGACAAATTGATATGGATCTAATAATCTTCCTTATTGGAGATAAGTATGATAGAGATCAAGAACAGCTTGATAGTGAAAACTAAGTCAAGTATTGTATAACCAGCTTCGACCTGCGGCTTCGCCCGCATGAAAGTAGGATCAGGAGTTAGGAGTATGGATATGAGTATCCATACAAATTTTTGGTCCCCCCTTTCATCCCCTAAGAAGATAAAAGGAAAATCCTCCCTTAGTAAGTCCCAGTTCCAGTAGTGTCGGCTGTGCGTTGATACGTCAGTCAGTTAGCTTCTCGTTTTATTAAATATGTGGTTATTATAGTATCGTGCGATTTACACGACGGAGTCGCGGCAGACCAAGGAGATGGCGGGACGACATAGATGTCTTCCTTGGGAATTGGGAAGAAGTGGCTCGAAACCGGAAACATTGGAAGGAATGGAGGGAGGCCTTTGCCCAGCAGTGGGACAGTATGGGTTAGATATAGTATCGAGTACCTATAACCATGCACCTTCGCAGTGAGGTCGATATGTTGAAAGAAACACATGTGCTATATCCCACATTAATGATAAACTATGCAGCTATACGGCTAGGTGATAATGTAATTAAGACACTGGCTTAAAAAAATCTCATGTTAAACGACAATATTATGTTTTTTTTTTTTAACATGAAGACGACAACAAACCGAGAATTTTCCATGAAGCAACGTTACACAACCGTTTTATCTAGTAAATGTCAAAGGTTAGGGATAGACACTTCTGTAATAATAAACTCAAGTTTAAGAGTTCTAATACCTAGATAGTGAGTAGAAAATTTTAATCAGATTTAACTTAAAACACAGTTTGGATCAGACGATAATCTGAGAATACGTACATATGGAAAATTGCAATTGATTGATACAGATGAAGACAAAGAATTCGATGAATGAAAACTCAATAAATCACAAGACTCGAATAAGAAAAAGCAATTTTAAGATTGCTCACGTAATATCAATGATCTGAATAATTTCGATATATTTTTTCGGCCTTCTTTTAAACCCAGAGTGCCATAGACTGAGCTTAACGTAGATACTGGAATCCTATAGTAAATCAACAATTACCGACCATTTTTGAATCAGGAAAAATTCAAAATTTTAATAATTTTACACACCAATTTATACATATGAAAATAAAAAGCCGGTTTTTTATATTTTTATATAAATTTATATAATGAGATTACTTACGATACATCATAGTCTTATTTGATTAATTTAGACACAATAGATCTTTATTTTTAAGTTTGATAATCCCAAGTTAATTTTAATTAAAACTGCATAAATTGCTTTAAATTAAAATGATTAAAACGATTATCCCGCACGGTATGCCTAATTTGAAACGAGGCCCACTGCTGATAAAATTATTGATGGTGAAAACCTGAAATTAATAGTGCGTAATACAAAATTAACTTCTAATGCTGTACGGGGTGCTCTTTAAATATTAAAAACCTTACATAAACCACCAGCACTAATAATGCTAGAAACTATTATTCAATATCGACCGTGCTATGACGGCCAAGGCACAGATAATTTTACGGTCAGTCAAGAGTCACCTCATTTATAATTCTTTCGAAACCGACCGCGCTATGAATTCAGAACCACAGAATCTAAAACATCAGAATAATTTCACGGCATAAACAGCTATATAAATGTATCGAAATAGTAGCGCTGTAAATAGCTAGAGAATCTTGGATTATATTGTAGTTAAAATTCAAGGTTGTCCAATGAACTATGTTCTGAAGTTAAGTCTATGCGAGGTGCTCAAATGTGGCTCAAATATATTAGTTCGGGGTTCGTCGAAGAGAAGTAATGATCAGTCCGTAACTGCTAGCGAAATTCCAGTTCATACCATGACATCAGCTTCTTTAGACAAACATCTACGGGACACTGAAGGAACCTACAATCTGAACTAAATTTTTTTCTTTATAAGAAAAACTAACCTATAACTTTGTATGACGTATCGCTCGATATGCCGTGGCACCCATTCGTGGACTATGTCGTGAATGTTCTTTGTCTCCCTCCACAGTCCCACTAGCAGGCTTCCATTTCCGTTTTGTAAATGTGCACCGAGTATTCCACAAGTAAACATGTTTTTTAGAATGGATTCCAAGTTGCGGACCCTGGGAAGGAGGACAACTGTCCGTTATGAGGGTTTCTCATGGCCTAATGAGAGAAAGCTCGAGTATGTGGGAAACTGGGATCTTATTAGGTACGAGTTTTGTTCAGAGAATGATTGTAGTAGTCCTATCGCATTGTTTTACGAGTAAGTTCCCGAACTTTCAAACCGTTTTCTATTACAAACAAAAGACAATTAAATCTCTTTTTTGGACCCCGCCACATCTAGCTACTTTAGGTAAGCTTAACTTCTAGGCATATTTAGACAATTCGCCAGTTCTCCAGTAAAAATAAATAGTGCGAAACTGCTCTTTGAGAAGATAATCCTCGGGTGTTTGCGAGCTTTTATCTTGAAGATGATAAAACAATAGAAGGAAGATAAAGTTACAGTACCTCAACTGTTTACTACACATTTAAATGAGTCGCTCTAAGACATTCGAACAAGAATATTCGCTTCATATGAATATACACCGTTAAATTTTAATGGTTTTAATAAATCGTTTTAATATGCGTAAATTAATACGAGTTTTGAAAAAAAGGTACTTTATTTTTTAATTTTTTCTTTTCAAATCGATAGTGTTTCATGTGGGTACGGGATCGACCCTCCACGGGATTAAAACGATTAAAATTTAACGGTGTATATATGAGAAAATTCTTATTGTAGATATCAACACATTTACCGACATTATGCTATTAGTTTAAGCATTTAATACTTATATCTTATTAGAGTTTATTTCGACTTACTAAAAGATAATAAAAGCAACTTATTGCTACAATTTCAGAAAAGATAACGATAATGCATAAGACATGACGTCGATGACAATCGATTAGAATTAGATGGAACGTTCTAAAATCCTTATTATCGTTGAAACCAACTTGTCTAGACAATTAATAGCAAGATAGGTTCATAGAGATATGATTCAATCGTCGTGCACTTATCGGCTAGCCTTGACTTCGATTCTCAGTGGCCGATAAAAGCAGGAAGGACAATATCCAATATTTAATTCAATTTTCCAAGAAGCAAGTCTTAGAAAATACGTTGGCGCTGAATCACAGTAGGTTTTATAAATTACCCAGCGAACCAGAACCGCAGGAAACCTACCACATGATTGAGCAATAATGGCCGAGTCGGTTAAGATTCCAAGGCAAAAGTTTCATGGATTATTTTGCATCTTTTGACAGATATTAGAACTGCAATGGAGGCAGGACCATTCTTATAAAAGGAGAAACAGACTGAATGACAACGCACAGCTGAAATTCGGTGTCGGGTAACTGAAAACTAAAATTGTCTAGTTTTGCGCAGCGCCTAACTTGGAAAATATTTAAAAAAAACTTGAGAAATTTAGAATTTCGAGAACTACCCTGGAGCTGAAGCATTCCCCGAACTCAAAGATTGGATAGGTTACTTCTAGCTCCATCAGCGTGCTCCATCGTCGACCACATCATCGCTTACCATCAGGTGAAATAGTTGTCAAACGCGAGTTTAACAATAATAAAAAGGATGAAGTGAACGACTAGTTTTTTTTTTTTATATCTCATATAAAATAGTGCGTGACTGTGATCCCGCCTGATGATAAGCAGCGATGCAATCGTCGATGGTGAAGCGCACTAGTTTATTAAAAGCCTATTCACTCTAGCCTAGAAGACAACCAAATTATAATCGGACGGGAAGACCGCAGCAGGTAAATTGTTCCAGTCCTTTGATGTACGCGGTATAAATGACGAGGCGAAACGCTTAGTCCGTACCGTAGAGGTTTCAACAACGTAAGGGTGGACACTCACCGTACGTCGCGGCGTCGGGTTGCACAACTAGAACTCTCACCTCATTGTGACCTTAATCATAATAACGATACCGATTACGTCAAGGCGACGCGCGACGTCATCATGAGTTAGAGTCAGGTCTGTACAAGAAAATTGAAGTCGAGGCACGGATGATGAAATTATGAGAAATACCTGGTGCCTATAGTACCTATGTAATATCAGGTCACATTGTTCGCAGATCAGATGGTCCAAAGGTTCTAGAATGGCAGCCACAAGGTAGACCGATGACCTGGTGAGGGTCGCGGGTAGTGTTGCCAGGTCCTTTCATTGGTAAAATCGGGACATTTAGCGTCCCGATCAGGTGCCAATCGCGACCCCAGACCCCTCAAAATCGGGACATCCCGCGCCAATCTGGACACCTGGCAACATTAGTTGCGGGAATCCGATGAATGCGAGACGCAAAGGACCGGTCATTATGACAACAGTTGTGGGAAGCCAATGTCCAACAGTGGACGTCTTTCGGCGAAAATGATGATGATGATGATGATGAATATCAATCGATCTATTATCGGGCGACGCCGACGCCCGGGAGGTACGGTGATGAGCCACCGGTACATGGAAGACATTCCACCCACCGTACGAAACGTTTTGAGAACACTTGGAACATACAGCTATGGAATACAATTCCCTACCACCCTGCGTTCAAATTTGAGTTTAGAGTCAACTCTAATGACGTAATTTTTTCGGTGGGAAAATCATCTAATGACATCCGCCACTCTTGGGCGGAGCAGGAGATAGTGTCAGGCTTTTACTGACTATAAACCCAATCCTGTTCCTTCGTTGCCTTTCGCACCGGGGCGGAGCTACCTTTCGAAGCTTACCCTGGCCCCAGTAGGCTGGGCCCCTGCTATTGCTGACAACTCCTTGAGGCACGCGGGAACAGTGCGCGCCGTCGACGACTTGGGCTCGGTCCGGACAGTTACTGGACGGTCGGACAGCGAGCTACTTATTGCTCGCCACATTACTCTGCCCTGGTATTTTTGAACGCGAACATGTTCAACTGTCAATGTTCAAGCATATGGCCGCTTACTTCAACCTACCCTTCTCAGAGTTAGAGTAAGTTAGGTTAATTCTAGGGTAGTTACTCGAGTTATAGATGAACGACCCGAACGGGGTTGTAACTCGAGATCTGGTTATTTTTGAACGCAGAATTAGAGTCGTCTATTCTGACAGCTTCAACCTAGTCAAGCGGAAATTGTTTACTTCTAGGCAAGCAAGCTCCATCGTCGACGGTGTTGAGTCGACTCAACATCGCTTCTAAGAGCTCGCTATCTAATAAGCGGTCGGGCATAGTAGATACGACTCAGTGAAATAGTGGTCAAAAGCACAAAATAGGTACTGAAGACAATCTACATACAAACCGCGCTCGAGCAACGCACACATAGGCGACCATTACACAGTCATGCGAGCGTCAATCAATTCCATCAATCCTGAATGATGGTTTTCTTCAATCAGTACTAAAAACGGTCACGAAAAATCTACCTTGTTTTTCGTCAAGGTTTTAACTGTGGCAAAACTGACAGCAAAACCTAATGTGTAATGTTCGCCATTAGACTTACACACGGACACGATATCTCGGATCAATCGCCCGGTCGCAATCGCGAGCGCGATCGCCTAGCGTAGGTATAAAAAGTGATGTACATACATGAGATTGACTTCTGTACCCCTCTATTTTGTGTCAAAAGTGAGCAACCAATCAATCAATCAATCAATCAACTGTAAATTGAACTAAAATAACTTGCATGAAGGCTAGCAAACACGAGAAGAGAGAGAAGAGTCTACAACAGACGGCTTGATTTCTTTTTCTTGTTTTATTTTTTAGTTTCAGTTAGATTTTTTGACATTACATTTTGTTATAAGCATAATCATGTTTAGTAAAAATATTTATCAATAAAAAATACACAGTTGAACCTCTTTTGTTTGAAAAAAATATATTTCACTGATATATTTTTAACTTTCCATTTGTTAAAGTAATATTACTACAGCGTTTTTATAATATGTAAAATTAAGTTGATATGCATAGAATACTTACCAACATAATTATGAGTGAATGAGATTTCATGAATTAAAACTATTTCAAACACTTATCGATTAATAAATAGTAGACACAAACATGTTTTTTATATGAGAATGTGTGAACTTGAAAAATTACTTCTAGCATGCATTACTTACATTACACAACCAAATAATAAATACTTATCTTAATTGTTTCTTAGGGTTCCATACCTCAAGGGTATAAACGGGGCCCTATTTCTAAGACTTCACTGTCTGTCTGTCTGTCACCAGGCTGTATCTCAAGAACGGAGATAGCTAGACAGTTTAAATTTTCACAAATTATGTATTTCTGTTGCCGCTATAATAACAAATATTAAAAACAAAATAAAATAAATATTTAAAGGGAGTATCCGTAGATAAAATCTCGTTTGTTGTATGGGAGCCACTATACAACAAACGCGTTTTTTCTACGGACGGTACGGAACCCTGCGTGCGCGAGTCCGACTCGCACTTGTCCAATTTTTCTAACTACCAATCTAACACTACAAGTGTAAAATACTAACAAACTGCTGAGCTTAGTTATGTTTTCTGCTATAAAATGTCCTTTGGATGTCTTATTAAAGCCACTAGCTAATTAAAACTGCTTGTATAAAATCAATTTACTCTAATTGTATACTACAACGCTAATTCAATTATCTACCTACAATTTTTTACAATAACCATAGAGCAGCACCTCATAGAGAAAGGCCTCATCATGGGCAGGAGGTGTTCCGGCTTGTGGAGGTCGATGCCATTGCCCTCGTCACCTCTGCAGTAACAACAGTGCTCCATGGACATGTTGGCAGCTGACACTTGTCAATTTTCAAGTTTACTAGATAAATTCAATACATTACATTTTTAATGTACTGTGGGTTTTGCTAACAATAATTTAAATGCCCTGAAAAATCCGAGGGCCTTATCTGTTTTTAAGAGAGGCGGGCTACATGGAAGAAGCCCACCAAAGGATGGCCACCATAGCACACGCACAATGGTTCTAGTGTTCCAATGGTTTAAGTGGGGAAACCAGACTTCTATAGGTAGACCAATAATATACTTAACAGAAAACCTGCTTTGATTATGCTTGAGTGCAAATTATGCACACAAATCTTCCTGATATCACTTCTTCTATTGGAGAAACCTGTTTCAAAATCTGTTGCTTGGTTTAGGAGTTAGATAAACAAAAAGACAAATGGAAAAGTACTTCGTTTTAACATGTAGAGATACTTTGACCTTAGACATGGAATAAAGTTATTTTAAAGAATAGTCTAAGGATCAGAGGATACCGGTTTCCATGGCAACATTGAAGTTAGCAGTAAAATCCACTCTCACTATGAACAAAATTCTTTTTTAAGACTTAATAAAAAATTACCATTTCCAAGTGAATGAATCATGCATCGTCAGTCAGCCACAATATCATGAATAATCTTTTTAATTGTTACACAATATTTGCCATACAAATAAAATGGAAATGAACAGAATGATGATGGCATTCATATCATGCAAAATATTTCCATGCAGCAAGAATATCAACTCACACCTGTACCATCCTTAAATAAATAAGTCACCTAGAACACTTGAATAAACTCACCATCTAGTCATTAGCATTAAGATTTAATTATACTTTGTCATAATTCCTACCTGGCTTATACCATTAAACCCCAAGCAAATGCCAGCATTCACTCTCTTATTGTCTTTTTAGTGTCTCTAACTATGGTATTTGAAGGGTAAAAGATTTTTTTTGTTTGGATTTTTATGACCTGGTCACTCGGACCTATAAGTCAATTCTTATTTTGTTTTTCAAAACACTGCACTATACTTTTATAAGGAGTTAATTGTGTTTTTAATAAATTTATAGTGGTTTGAAAGTGGTAAAGAACTAAGTGTACAACAATTATTGTTCTTAATTACTTATCCACAGTTCAAGTAAAACAGTTTGGTTTAGAGCAAAATAGAACTTATTTCTTGAATGGTAGTAGCAAAGATAGGTAGATAAAGTGACAATGCATTATATATCTTATTGTTCATGACTGTGGGTACACAATATTTATTTGATCTTGAGATAATCTTTAATAATAATGGGTAACAATATTTTTTGTTCACCCTATCATTGAAGTCAAGCATCATGCCATATCTATCACCTTGTAAAATCCCCAAAATTCAATAAAACATTTAGTAAACCAATACGCAATATATTATTATAAATTCATTTAGATTGACTGCAGCAACAGGAAGTAAGAAAAATGGCCCCCTGACCAGGAAATGTAACAATTCATTTTGTGGAACAATTACCTCTCTCCTATCATCTTTTTCGCTAAATTCCCTGTGACTTCGTCATCAGACTCACAGCGAAGCCTTTTCCTAACAGTGCTTCGGTCTTGCATAACCTTTGATTAAAAAAAATTGTTAAAATATTAAATTTAAAAATGTCACCACATGACTGCTCATATTCACCCTCCATGCGTCGAGATGTATAAGTTGTTCTAGTTACTTCTTAATGAGAATGCTACTCCCCTTTCTCACTAGATTTTAACCAACGACTCATGCTCGTGGCACCAGCGTTGTGCAACTCTATCAAGATTACAAGACACCGTTTTTTCTACTTCCCCAGCACGGACCTTTCCATTCCTAACTTCCTAGACAATATGACATTATTTTAATTAGCAAACAATTTATGCATCTCCTATTTCTATCTTATTGAGAAGAGAACAAACTACTCATGCTGGTTTAAAATCAAAGTTTGTAAAATAAACCTGAAGTCCACTTACTTGATAAATTATGACGGGCAAATCTAGACGAACGAACAACACACTCGTCCAACGATTCGTGGAAAATAAAATAATGACAGCCGGCCCGGCAGTGGCCGTAAAAGATGGCGCGCACCGGCCGGTCTCGGCGTGGTAACTTGCCAGTATTCAATAATATATTGCAAAAATTATATTTCAATTAATTAACAAATTAATGGTAATAAAAAAAATAGTGATTGCTTTTAAATATTTTCTATTGATAGGATTTGAAAAAAAAATGAAATTATTGAAATCATTGCCATCTTGTGATCACATTACTCGCACGCAAGTGCTACCTACTAACTAATAATAATGCCTGATATGACTGCGAGATGGCGCTGTTCACAGCGTACTCCATAGAATACTATTATTGAATTCTCCTACATGATCTAAAAACATTTTAACAAATATAAATTAAAAATATAGGTAGTTTAAAAAACTAAAAAAAAAAACACGCTTTCATAATCAAACTAAAAAGTGTAAATCATCTTACATTGGTTGACTGAAGAAGAGTCCAGCCCTTTGGTCAAATTGAAATAAATAATTGAATTATTAAATTATTGATTTAAATAATTGAACTATTGAGTCGGGAAGATTATGCCATGATTACAGCTTACATGAATTCCCTGAAAGTAACGATGCTAATATTGAGTCAATTCTGAGGAAGGCGAGAAAATTAACATGGAGATTGACATGACAACGACATAAATAATGTAAAAAATGATAATAATAAAAAATATATTTTAAAATAATAAATAATAGACGCATTTAAAATTGTGCGCGAGTGTCGTGTGACGTGCTAGCGTCGTAATATTTGTGTTAAAATACCTATTCGCTGAATCTTAGAGATAAGATTTTGTTGAAGTGTAATCATTTTAAACTTGTTCCGGAGCCCTGGTTCAAGGTTATATAGCCTGAAGGTGACGCTGCGGACACGACGCCAGATCACCCGGGAAAGGATGTCCGGGCGCCGCCCACCGAAGTGCCATCATCGGTGTTGCGGCGCCCCAGGCCGCCTACGCGACTGCCACTTCAATTGTCATGTTTTGACATTTTTCTTTTTGGCATTTGAACAATTTTTTTAGTCAGTGTTTATTTTTAGTGTTTTTCCTTTTATTTAACTGTGTAATTTAGTGGTTAAGCGTAAATTTACTTTTATTCAATGCCTAGTGACAACAGTGTAGTGGTGGAAAACCGTGCAAGTCAACCTTTAAACATCCTGGAGAGGTGCCCTCTGTGTACTGAGGCACGATTTTTTAAAGGTAAGCGGGGTCTGAGCGTGCATATTGGGAAGACACATAAACCCCAAAATGCACTCAATTCAGACCCTGTAGTTACACCATCTCCCTCAGCTACTACTTCATCATTAGACCCGCTTTGGAAAATTCTTTCAAAATTCAAAAATTCTTGCCCAGTTCTAAAGCGAGTTCCCCGCGGCGCTAGAGCTCTTGTGGCCCAACACCTAGCAGGTTGCATTCGCCTAGCCGTACGGGAGAACTCGCAAAGTGCTTGGGAACATCTGCTCACCTTCCCCTACAGAGTTTTACACGTTCAAAAAAATTTGGCAACAAAAAAGACTTTAACTGCACAAATCAAAGAAAACTGTAATGTTTCGGCCTGTGATTTAGATTCAAAATTACCGTTTCAGAGAATTATATCTTCAAAAGGTATATCTCATCTAGTAGAAACAAAGCTAGGGGAAGGTGACATTAGCGGAGCAGCCAGGATCCTATTTAGTAGTGACGTGGTGGCAGCGTGTTCTTCAGATACTCTCGCAGATCTCGAGAGAAAACACCCTGCCCCAGCGGATGGCCTTTCATTTCCCGACCCCCCTGTTCCGGACATTCACACCCTCACCATTACAGGTCGAGAGGTGGTCACAGCCGTTTGCTCTTTCCGGAGTGGCTCTGCTGGCGGCCTCGATGGCCTCAGTCCTCAGCACCTTAAGGACCTTATCAGTTCAGGCGCCGGGGAAGCTGGTGAGTTGCTCTTGAGGGAGCTTACGGCCCTGATTAACCTAATGCTCTCTGGCAATGTGAGCGAAACCGTCATCGATGTCTTATACGGGGCTAACTTATGTGCCCTGCGCAAGAAAGATGGCGGAGTTCGTCCCATTGCCGTGGGTACCACCTACCGTCGTATGGCAGCCAAGATTTGTTGCAAATTCTATGGTGAGGTGGTTTCGAAAAAATTTCAGCCCCTGCAGCTTGGCTACGGCTCCAAAGGGGGCTGTGAGGCTGCCGTACACGCGTTGTCGACCTATCTAAATTCAGGCAAAGGAGAGGCTATTCTTAAGGTTGACATAAAAAATGCATTTAATTCTGTTAATAGGGATACCTTGTTGTCAGAAGCTAAAAAAGAAATACCTCAAATTTTTAGTTTTCTCTGGCAATGTTATAGACAACCATCGAAATTACTGTTTCGTGACAATGTTTTGGAATCCGCTGTTGGCTGTCAACAAGGTGACCCCCTCGGGCCAGTGATCTTTAGCTTAGCTATACACCCAATAATTCGAAAACTAAATTCCAAATTTAATGTGTGGTACCTTGATGATGGGACCTTAGGAGGCGATGTAGACACCGTTTTCAATGATCTACAATTCTTAAAAAACCAACTTTCTTCTATTGGACTAGAACTCAACTTTTCTAAGTGTGAGTTATTCCTATCTGAAAGTATTGACAAAAGTCTGACTTATTCAAAATTCAATGCAATAGCTCCTGCAATCAAAATTATTGACAAAAGTTCTCTTCGCCTCCTTGGGTCTCCAATTTTTGAGGATTCCTTTCCCAGTTTTGTGGAGGAAAAAATTAAAAATTTCAATGATGTTTCGGAAAGATTGCTCGAAATTAATATGCATTCGGCCATTACCCTAATCCGTTATTGTTGTTTCGGTCCTAAATTAATATATTTCCTTCGTGCTTCCCACTTATGGAAGCACCCTCACCTTTTGGAAAAAATGGACCAAATTATCCGGCACACCCTAACCTTAATTTTAAATATGACCTTGGACGATCGAGCTTGGGCTCAAGTTACTCTTCCCATCCGTATGGGAGGCCTCGGCGTCCGCAAAATTACCAGTATTAGTTTACCGGCATTCATATCTTCGGTCCACGGCACTGATAAATTAATCAGGAACATCTTAACTTCTACACTGAATCCTTTAGAAGTGCCGTGTTTCGCCGAGGCTTTGGATGCCTGGAGAATCGCTTGCCCGAATACAAATCCACCTAACAACCCGGCTTCCCAGAGACAGTGGGACGAGCCGCTCTGCAAAGTAGTTCAGGAAAACCTAATCGTAACATCTGCTACTGCTGCGGAGCGTGCGCGCCTGCTGGCTGTGGGAAATTGGGAGTCAGGTCTTTGGCTTCACGCACTGCCATCGTCGAATATTGGCACCTTGTTCGACGATACTACTTTCCGCTTAGCTGTTGCCCTACGTCTAGGTACTCCTTGTTGTTCTCCTCATCGCTGCCACTGTGGCGAAGTTGTCCACAGCCTCGGTCACCACGGCCTGTCATGCAGTCGAAGTGCGGGACGCATAGCGCGGCACGCGAACATTAACGACATCATCCGACGCGCCCTTGTCACCGTCGGCGTTCCGGCTGTTTTGGAACCTCATGGGCTGGCACGCGACGATGGTAAGAGACCAGACGGTATGTCTTTATTTCCTTGGAAGTTGGGTAGGCCTTTAGTGTGGGACGCTACCTGTGTCGATACTCTTGCGCCATCCCATCTTCCTAGCTCATCGTGCTGTGCTGGTGCTGCCGCGACGGCTGCAGAGAACCTCAAGCGGCGGAAATATAACAGCCTCGTCGGCAGTTATATTTTTGAGCCGTTTGGGGTTGAAACTCTCGGGCCGTGGGGTCCGAGTGCTCATATGCTTTTTAAAGAATTGGCGACACGCCTAATTGACGCTTCGCGTGACCCAAGGGCTGGCTTCTACCTCGGTCAGAGAATAAGCATTGCCATACAACGTGGCAATGCCGCCAGCCTTTTGGGCACACTCCCAGTCGACAGCGATGCGGAGGAATTTTATGACGTCATATTTAGCTAGGCATTTAGTGTATATATTATTTTTAATTATTTAAGTTGTTTTTAATATTTAAGTTTATTATGTATATATTCTCTAAATAAACTAATTATCATTGCAAAAAAAAAGTGTAAAATAATTTTCAATATAGGTAGAAACTTTTTAGTTTGATTATGAAAGCGTGTTTTTTTTAGTTTTTTTTAAACTATATTTTTATTTTTCACTAAAAAAGGTCGGATTATTGTATTGTCATCAGTCTTTGATGGGTGCGCAAAGTTTGAAGAAAATCTAATTCCCAAAATACCTACTTAGGTCAAAATCGAGCTCAAAGGTGATGGTTACAAACATACAGGCCAAGGTCAAGCAAATATAAGCGTGTTAAAAAATAGGCAAACATTTTTTAGTTGTGTTTTGCAAAATGTGTCTACCTACACATTATATTTTAAATTACTTACTATCTCTTGTTTTTACCATCATTTAGCGAAAATAAATGATAGGTACTCAATAATAGGTATATTTAATAAAAAACTCAATATTTGCCTAATAGGTAATTAATTAACAGTTTCACGAATCAACAACACGTTTAAGTATCACAAATTCACAATAGATCAAGAATTTGGCTTTCATATAGGTACCTAATAGGGGTTATTAATTTCTGTACCTCAGAGGTAAACACAGTACTTAACTCCACTTTTTTTTAAATATGTTTTTTTGTACTGTTAAAATCGTAAGAACCAGTTCTACGTAATAGTATAGGGCATCAAGTCCTAAGACATCTAGGAAGAGAAATATCCAATCCTAAACGACAAAAACATTTTGGGTTTGACTTAAAATGATGATAAGACTCAGCTTTACGCGCACTTAATGTCATTCTAAACTTTATTGTAATTGTGTAATACATAATAATTCCATCTAATAATCATAAAAAATATAATTGAGTTTGTTTCTTTAAAGCCACTATGTCAAAAATACATTTAAAGTCTATCCGCGCGTTTTTGCCTCTCCTGTAAAATTTTCTTTTTGGCACATACTGTTGTTTAGGTACCTCTGAGGTACAGATTTATTCTGTACCTCAGAGGTAAACAATAGTAACTCCACTTTTTTGAAAATATGTATTTTGCAGTGTTAAAATCGTAAGAACCAGTTCTACATAATGGTATAGGGCATCAAGTCCTACGACATCTAGAAAGAGAAATATCCAATCGTATATGACAAAAACATATCGGGTATAGGACTTAAAATGATGCTATGATTGTTTAGGTACTCCTCAGCTTTACGGGCACTTAATGTTTCATATGCATATAATAAAAAGCAGTTATTTCAATATTTGTAACAGACTGTTTGTAACAGACACTCTATTTTATTTATTATGTATCGATGTATAGATATACGTACTTAATGTAGGTACCCCATATAGTATGAAAATATTCAACACACGGACGTCAAAATGTTCGCAATCCCTGTTATAGACTGAAGGCCACTGTACTTATGAGAAAATGAAAAGTATAGTAGGGCATGTAGGTACCTATTTGGGGTCCCGTTCGGAAGAGGCTATAAATCTGCACCTAATGTGACCACTTGACCGCTAACTGATTTGGAGCAGAACGCTTTATTACCCAGCCCTATATTATTTTGAAGTCCATTGTTGCTTGTGAAAAAAATACATATAGAAGACATTAGGGGGTATTGAGGAAAACGCGTCTTCATGGGTTTAGCAGTTCTTTATATTTTGTTACCGGCAATCTGTATAATTCGGTATTCTATACAATATTTAGGCAAATTATGTATAGGTACCTAAAACGTGTTAGGTTAGTAATGTATGAAATATTATTTATTTTATACCTTGCCCAGGTATTCTATACAATATCGAATGCACAGCCGGCAATGTGTAAAAGATTTCGTCTTTTACACAGGGAAGGAGTAGACGTTATTTTTATTTTAAATTTAAGCCCCCGATACGATAGTCTGTATACTAAGTTAAACGACTTGGGTAATTATTAGGATTTAATGAAATCTGATGTAGTCAACACGAGTTCAATAATCAAGGTAAGAGATAGAGATCATTGTTTACTAACAGAACAACCTTATGGAAAGTATCGAATATAAGTAGATATTTTTTAAATGATTTAATATTATACAAAATTCCTAAGTCGATTGACTTTTTTTTTGGTGTGAAAAAATCATCCAATGACAACCCCCGCTCTTGGGCGGAGCGGGAGATAGTGTCAGACTCTTACTGACTGAAAGACCCACCCCATTCCTTCTAGCCTTCATACCGGGGCTCGAGCGCCCTTTCGGATAACCCTGGCCCCAGTAACACCTAGGCTTCGACCCGGCTGGGTCCCTGGTGTTGCTGACAACTGCTTGAGGCGCGCGGGAACAGTGCGCGCCGTCGACGACTTGGGCTTGGTCCGGACAGTTACCGGACGGCCGGACAGCGAGTTACCCATTGCTCACTGTCCGCAAGCCCGCGCCTACGGTGGCTGGCATGGCCTCAACCAAGGCCTGGCACGAGAGGTCGCCACCACCGATCGCCCCCACGAGGGCACGGCGATGCTCCGCACAAGCAGGGCACACCTCGACTGCTCCACCGTGTCCTCCGGGCATTCCACACAGTGGCGACACCCGGGCGTCACTTCCGCTTTAATTCGGAACAGAAAACTCCCGAATGAACCATGTCCGGTGATTTTTCCCATCGAAAAAAAAAAAAAAAAAAAAAAAAAAAACAATGTCCGGTGAGGAACTGCGTCATGCGGAAGGTAAGGACGCTGTGAGGTCTTTCCAGCCACGCCTCAAAGAGGGGACTTACCGCCATGATAAGTCGTTTGACTTACTAGACAGACTATACCAAACTTGTCCGGCTAGGTTAGGCAAATTACATTATGTAACCTACTTATAGTCAGAAGAACAGTGCAGGTTACAAGGGCAATAGTGTTATGCCCGTTACACACATGGCCTGATAGGGATACTGGCTGTTATATATTTTTTTTAATATTGCCTTGTTTTGTGCGTGTATTTGGGCGGAATAAACTTGTTTTCTTTCTTTCTTCTTTCTTTCTTTCTTAATTCATTAAACCCCAAGCGAACGCCGGCGTTCGCGCACCTATTGTCTTTCAATTGTGTCTGTAATTATCACAATTGAAAGGTTAAGAATTGTTAATTTCGCAACAACAAACAATTTTACTAATCATTAATTTTATTTATTTTTTAACCGACTTTCAAAAAAAGGAAGAGGTGCTCAATTCGATTTTTTTTTTTATGTTTGTTGGGTCCTCAGAACTCCGTCCAAGGGGATGGTGAGGTGATTTGAAGGGTAAAATTTACAAGACCGTGATAAGACTTGTCATACTGTATGGATCAGAATGTTGGGCTGTGAAAAAGAAGGATGAAAAAATGCATGTAGCGGAAATGAGAATGTTGAGATGGATGTGTGGTGTGACGAGAATAGATAAAGTGAGAAATGAGTATATTAGAGGAAGTTTGAAAGTGGCGCCAGTGACTGAAAAGTTTAAAGGTAATCGGTTGTCTTGGTATGGTCATGTGAAGAGGAGGGATGAAGCGCATATTACTAAAAGAGTTCTGAGTATACATGTAAATGGATGGAGAGGGAGAGGAAGATCGAAAAAAAGATGGATGGATTGTGTTATTTGTGTGAGAAGTGATATGAACGAAAAGGGAGTTAGTGATAGTTTGACGGGTGACAGAACAGAATGGAAGAAGAAAACGTGTTGCGCCGACCCCAAGTAATATGGCATAAGGGCAAGAAGTAGAAGAAGACCTCAGAACTCCGTCGTTTAGGAGCGGTTTGCAATTTTATTTTCCATAAAAGATATGCTTCCAGATTGGTCCACTTAAAATAAAAAACGTGACAAGTAAACTCGTGGGCCCAGAACAGAAAGGGCAACTGAAGGACACAGGTGTGGTTTTAGTTAGTAAAAGTCTAACACAAGTCATAAGATGATTACGATGATTCCCACCTTAAACTTTATCTACCTAGCTCCGTTTTTAGAGCCGCTTGTAATTTCTTCTATCCTCATTATTAGATACATTTATCAGCTTGTATAATAGGTATTATCTGTCTTTAATAAACTAAATAAATAATACATTTGGATTCTGAATGGATTAAGTTCATGTCCAAGAACAACAAGAATCACCTAAATAAGATTTGCAGTTGTTACAAATTAATTATGCTTCATTAAACAGTCGTTACTTGTGCATTAAATCAATTACTTAGGGTGAGTTGCACCATTTAACTATAACGATAACCAAACCATAACCAGCCGTGAAACGGCCGCCTATTGGTCAATTCGACGATTTGACAACTGTTAACGGCTTTGTTATCGTTATAATTAAATGGTGCAACTCACCCTTAATAATGACCAACTAGGTAGGTACCGTGTAGGTACTCATAGATATAGTCTGTCTATAAAGTGAAACGACTTGGGAATTTTTACACGAATTAAAAAATCTGTTAAATAATATTACAAATTCTTTTTATAAAGTTCTATTAGAAAACAGTGATCGTCTTTTTGCAACCTTGATTAATCAGCCAGTGTTGACTACATCACATTTTATTTTACCCTAATAATTAGATTACCCAAGTTGTTTGACTCTTTAAACAGACTCTATGCTGAGATAATTTTGTATTTCACAACAAGTTTTCGGCTATGTTTTTTCTTTTGAAACTGAGCCAAGCTGCGTTACTTAGTTCTTATTACTGAAGGCAATAAGATTGGACAATTTATAGTGTAAAGGTGGGTTTGTTGGCAAGTGGGGGGAGTGTAGCCCACTGGTTCATACACCGAGACGAGTGTTTGTTCCGGATGTCGGTATTTATGGCTGTTGCTCCCTTTGTTGCAGATCTAGCTAGGAGAAATTCCTGGGTTTTGGAGCTAGTAGGTATTTAGTGGCAAATTGCCTTGAGATTGTTGTCGTTGTTTCGTTCTCTTTGTTGGACTTAAACATAAGTTGTTTCGACATACCTACACACACGACATAGATATGTATAAATCACCTAAGTATCTGAACAAGTATTGCCATTATTTTAATTAAAAGTCTATAAGGTCAGTCGGGGCAAGTGCGCCATACTTTTGCATAGATGACTTTGATGCAAAATATCTTTTTTGAATGCTGACTTACGAGTTAACATTTAATAAATTGTCAATATTTGGAGTTTTGTAGCTGCAAGAAACTTCGATTCAATTAAATCTATCAATATTTTAACGATATTTTCTATTACATTGGGAAACATGGATACAGGCGCCTATACAAAAAAATACGCTAAAATCGTATGCTACCAGAAAAACAGATAATATACATAACAGAGCATAACCAAATAAACGTATTAGTCTTGGTTTCTTTTTGATTTACTCGTCCTATAGGCTATTACAGCGCCTTTAACAAATTTGGGGCAAGTTCGCCTTAGACAAGTAAACAGGGTCTCTAAACATTTAAAGCTGAAAAAAAAATTGCTTAAATTAAGTAAAAATGTTTGGAGGTATGGCTGGAATAACAGATATCTTTAATTAACCAAATTAGACTTTATTAAATGGATGGCACGCAAGCTTTATATCCAGATAGGCCTGATCGGACAGTGTCAACTACCTGACATGTTTTATGTATCTTTGGTCTGAAAATACTTAAAAGTGTTATTATTTTTACACATTTATTTATCTCAGGACCCTGAGGTCCTGGACCTTTGGAAAGCGTACGAGGAGCCGAAACCATGACCCTGCCTGAACCAAGGGCGGATCCAGGGGGAGGGTCATGGGGGTCATGACCCTCCCTGGGCTAGGTCCAGGACGTAGGTGGACCACTGATTAAAATTGTTAAACATAAAAATTTGCTATTTTTTTGGGCACAATACGGATTTTATGTACATACTTTTTACCTGTATTTATTATTATAAAAATTAAATAATAACTTCATGTGACTTGATCACGACTATTGTGACGGGGCTGCTCTCAAGAGGCTCCTGCCCAACCTAGGGGGTTCTGGAGCCCCGTCTCTTGCCGGAGGCTCTAAGCGGGAATCGTTCGGCCCATGGCCATTTAAGGGGCTCCAGTGTGGGCGTCGTCGCTGCGAAGACACGGTGGAGCACACAGTGGAGGTGTGCCCCGCATGGGCAGAGCATCGCCGTGCCCTCGTGAGAGCGACCGGCAGCGGCGGCGGCGATCTCTCACGCCGTGCCTTGGTTACAGACCATGATTCGGAGCGAGGAGGAGCGACAGGCAGCTGCCTCCTTCTGCGATGCAGTAATGCTAGCAAAGGAGGAGGCTGACCGCATCAGGCAACGGCGCTCACAGTGTGCCAGTCGCTGCCGTGATTCTGAGCCGGATTTCCGGCCCAGCCGGGTTGAAGCCTACCAACGCCAGGGTTATCCGAAAGAGAAGCTCGGTCCCGGTACGAAAAACAAGAAGGAACGGGGTGGGTTTTTTAGTCAGTACGAGTCTGAAACTATCTCCCGCTCCGCCCAAGGACGGGGGATGTCATTTGGATGATTTTATCTACCAAAAAAAAAATACGACTATGTGACCACCCCCTGGCGCCAAAGCTGGATCCGCCCTTGTCGGTAACATTATTGTATCTGTTACATTTAAAAGTGTTTTTCTGTTAAAACTGTTTTAAAAAACAGTTTTAAAACACATTATTACGGTTACAGTTTGAGTCCCTGGGAACTACCATTTAGCGTGGCAATGCCGCCCGACTTTTGGGAACGTAAGTACTTAGGTACTTTCAATAATTTTCGTTTTAGGAACCGATTATCAAAGTAGTAGCTGACTAGGTTTTTATTTTTGCTTTCCCAGTATTCGTATTTATATCTAATCATCATCATCGTAATTTCACTTCGCTCCATTATCACTTGAATGTTCGCAGGTCCTTCGGGTTCGCATCCCACGAGAGGCGAGATCTTGTTAACAACGACACGCAATTATGTCCAATCGAACGGTCTTGTTCACCTGCACTTGCACTTAGCGTCTTGTACGAACAGGGACGGATTGTAAATTTTGAGGCCCTGGGGCCCTGGGGCCCTGGGTTAACAGTCATCATCATCATTTCAGCCGATACACGTCCACTGTTGGACATAGGCCTCCGCCAAGCGTCGCCACATCGAACTTTCCTGTGCCTCCCGCGTCCATTGGTTTCCTGCCACCCTCACCAGGTCATCGGTCCACCTTGTAGGAGGCCTTCCAACATTGCATCTTCCGGTACGCGGTCGCCACTCCAAAACCTTTCGGCCCCAACGGCCATCTGTTCTGCGAGCAATGTGCCCTGCCCATTGCCACTTAAGTTTGGCAATTCTTTGTGCTATGTCGGCAACCTTAGTTTTCCTGCGGATCTCTTCATTTTTTATTCGATCACGCAAGGAAACCCCGAGCATAGCCCTTTCCATCGCTCTTTGGGCGACTTTAAGCCTTCTGATGAGGCCCATTGTGAGCAACCACGTTTCGGAGCCATATGTCATCACTGGCAACACGCACTGGTTAAAGACTTTCGTCTTGACACACTGTGGTATGTTGGACGAGAAGATATCGCGTAGCTTCCCGAATACTGCCCAACCGAGTTGGATTCGACGGTTGACCTCTTTCTCAAAGATAGACCTACCCAACTGGACTGTCTGTCCAAGGTAGACGTAATCGTCCACAACTTCGAGTGTAGAGCCTCCGACCTTGATAGGAGTGGGCTCTACATGGTTGTTAATCATGATTTTGGTTTTATCCATGTTCATTTTAAGACCCACTCTTAGAGAAGCTCTATTGAGAATTGTGCTGAGCTCCTCCATAGTCTCCGCCATGACTACTATATCGTCGGCAAACCGAAGGTGAGTGATGCACTGGCCATGCCATGCCATGCACTGCCATGCATAGGCAACTGCCTAACATAGGCAGTTACCTAACAGAGGCCTATGCTTAAATCCGGCACTGCTTGCAGTTTATTGCAAAAGAGAAGAGGAATTTCTTTCCTATTGTTACGCCACTAAACGTGAACACGCCATATCTCCGAGAAAATAACGAGTGGCACGTAATAATTAAAACGCATTGCTGTTCGAAAGGTCTAGAGTAGTTGTGCTTAGACAGACTTGGAAAAATCTCGAAACATCCACAACATACCTACACGTAGTAGTAGGCATTTATCTAACCGATAAGGGAAATTGTACTCTCCGACGTTAACAATAGAGTCGAAATTCGCATGAACGTGACTCTTATTATTACGAGAAATAAAAATGATTTATGACTTCGAGAAGCGATTCAATTGTTCTGGAATTCTGGATAGATCCGGGGACGTCGGTATTTAGAATTTTCTTGGCTCCGCATATAAATACGGGCCCCCGGCCGGAAGCGAGGCAGTTGTGATTTCGACTGCGATCAAGAGCGAACTACCCTAGTACTCGAAGTGATTTTTATCAACGACTAAAGCGATAGTGTAACGGTACTCTAGTGTTAATTGCGATTCGGATTATTGTTGACTGGACTAATTTGTTATTGTTTGTGGTAAATAAAGTTCTCTCGTCAGTACATCGGCATTTGATTACCCACGTACGTAACACTATTTTAAGATTGCGTCTTTAACGCGTAAATAAACTGTTTTTCTTTCTTTCTTTCTTTCTTTCCTTAAACTACAATGTGTTTCGATCGAGCTTGATTCTGGAAAATATTACGTGGCTTCTCACTAAAATAAAGGTACATACAATACAATCAATGTACCACATTTTGTTCTCCACCCAATAAATCTTATAAGAGCTCACTACTTCTTATCCATAATACATGGCGATTGGCGGTAGCGGTCTCTGAGTTTATCCAATGTATCGCTTATCCGCCTCATCCGGCCAATGTTGATATATAACTGGTATAATATATATTATTTATAGTTGTTTTCATTTGTACTTGGTACCGTGCTATTGATCAAGTGATTGTTACAGTAAGTCAAGTTTACTCGAGTTTCGCTGTAAGAAAGGGTTGGCCACAAGGTAGCAAACTAGCGTTCCATCCAAGGTGACCTTGGTTTGTATGTTTGGTTTGTGTTGCGGCACACGCCAACACGTTCGCTGGTTAGGAAAACGCGCCTCCCAACCAAGGGCGTTGAATGTCTACACGGATTGAAAATAGCAAGGTCACCTTGGTTGTGACGTTGGATTGCAACCATCTGGTCACCCCTTTAGTAGAAGTCCACTATTTAAATCTACGGCCTATCTGCCCTTACTTTCATAAAAGGAGGAGGTCTTAATTTTTTTCCTTTAGGTAGTTATTCATCAAATAATTTCATCGGTCGTTAACATACAGACAGACGGACACAGCGCGGTTGGAGAATTTTTTATTTAATAATGATGTCTAGCGGGAACAGAAATACCTAGTACCTACATCATCTGTGATCAACTGTCTGTCACGGTTCATTGTATTGTATCTCATGAATGGTAATAGTAAGACAGTTATCAGGCTGTAGCCTGGTGACAGACGGACGGACAGCAGAGTCTTAGTAATGGGGTCCCGTTTTACCCTTTGGGTAAGATACCCATTTTTTTATTTTTTTTTATCTTTTATAAATTTAGGGACTTTTTGGTCACAGTGAAACTATGCCAGCCCCATCGTAACCTAATACAAGTAAAGCTACCTTGAACCTTATCACCTAATAACGGTCAAAAACCTTACTCACTGGTTTATAAACAGCGATAGCTGCGTTGTTTCGGACAGCGTACTCTGAATAAAACCAATATCAATCAAATTAATTTTGAAAGTATTCATCAGCACCTCTCTAGCAGCTCGTGTCCTGACGCATTCCATCAACAAGTGGCGGACATCTTCCACCGTGTCCCATTCTGCACAATTTTGTACGAAACCCTAAAACGTCAATTTCATAGGTAATAATAATAATATGTAATAAAGGATGTAGGCTGTATCCAGTGGTTTATTCAAGTACCCACTGCAAACGAGAGAGCGCTAAAGCCAGTCTCTTTAGGTACAAAACCGACTAACTTACTGGCGAGGCTAAATAGCCGTGAGCCCGGGAGCCCGGGAGCCCGGGTGCTCCCATAATTTGCGGGCATTAGTCAGTCTTGACAAATTCAGCGGCACAGTATAACGCATGTAGCTGAAACGCTACGTGCATCAACATAAATTCATTTCGATGACACCGCTCTCTGCGCCAATTCGAATCGAGATTTACAGAACCGACAATTCTTTGACTTTGTACTGCGATATTCTTAGGTATTATAAAATAAAGTTTCCACCGCTTCAGTCTGTTTGTATGAACCCGATAAACTCTCAATGGCAATGGCGCTCAAGCCACCGAGATTTCAATCCTGATTTCCGGCCACCGTAGGCGCAATGGAGTTCGCTGTCCGAATGTCCAGGATCTTAAAAATTAAGCTTTGCAGTGACCTGGTTTAAAAGTTTGACACGCCTTCCCGGTCCACCATAAAGTGGGAGAAGACATTGGAAGATGACACAAAAAAAAAAAAGATTCAATTCATCAAGAACCCATTTGTTTAAATATATACCCTCTACTACTCTTTGGCTGCACCACCTAAATAGTAGAAAGGACAGAAGTGAACAACATTATAAATTATGTGCGGGGAACTATTAAACTATGCTGCCGTATTCCATTACCGGGAGAGGTCAGCTCATGACCTGCTGGGACGCCGTTAAAGGGGCGACCAGACGGTTGCAAAGTAGCGTTTCAACCAAGCTGACCTTGGTTTATGTGTTTTTCTACATGGATTTAAACCACGCGCCTACACGTTCGGTGGTTGGTGGCGTTGAAAGTCGTGGATTACAACTGATGACTACACGGATTGAAACTTGCATTGTCACCTCATCTTTTCTGTAGGTTGCAACCATCTGGCCACCCCTTAAGGTCTATATAGCTGAACCGCCTTATTCCGACAATTATTTTGCTTTTTTTTCTGCCAGTGGTGACCAATACTGTTCCTTTGCTGGGCAAAGCCCAAAGGCCTTTTAGACATTCTTCTCTCACGCCGTTTCGAACCAGTACTCGTGGTACCCACGCTTTTACGTCATCTAGCCACTTCTTTCTAGGCCGGCCTTGTCGAAGACATGATAATTTTACTGTCAAATAATGATCATCTAAACATGAACGTCATCGGAAATAATACCACGGAGATGTCAACTACAAGACTATAACATGAAAGCTAGAACTACATTAGACCGACGCACACTTGGGCAACGCCTAATTTGAACGCGGAACTTGCATGACTTTGCGTGGCTCTCATACATATATCTCTACAAGTCTAATTGCCATAAAAAATGTATGGAGATCTACCCGATCGGCGTACTTGGACCACGTGTGCGCAATGTAGTGTACCTATAGGTCTTGCCGTACAGGTAGTTAACATCTACCTACACACTATCAGTTTGGTACCGCTTGCTACCACGCTAGATTTATAGCCGCACACAGACATCGCGAGGCGTGCGTCGCGAATGGTTCGTCTCGCATGCCTCGGGCTGTGTGGACGTGTGTGCTTACAATGTGCATTCGTGTTATACGATCGTTGCGAACGGCCGCCTCAGTAAGTGTGGACGTACAGGTGTTGTTTGCGTTTTCTACTGACGAAAACCATGCGTGGTGGTTTGCGTGCTCAGCTTGAACATGTGTCGTTCGGAACGCACGCATAAATTTACCAACGTATGCTTCAGGTTGAAGCATGCGTGACGAACCATTCACGACGCACGCCTCGCAATGTCTGAACGCGGCTTATACTTTCACGTAGGCTGCAGGCATCTATAATTTTCTTATAGATACCTACTCGTATCTTAAACAGCAACGTAAGCATGAACGAACCAACAAATTCTATGAAGACTCATGGGTCGAACTAATTGTGTTTACCTAATAATCCAATTAGTGACCCAACTCACCTTTTAGCAGCAGGTAAATATGAAATGAGGACGCCTCATAAATAAATATTATTGGATGATGAATTTATATGGGTAATTTAATAAGGAAGGAATAAAATGTCAAATCAAATCAAAATATTTTTTTATTTTATAAAGGTTACATCGTACTTGCAAAACGTCAGAAATTGTGCACAGTTCCACCTGGTCGTTTTATATATGAAGAAGAACCAGCAAGAAACTCCATGGCTAGGTTGATAGGTACTGTTGGAGTTAATAGGTTACCAAAGAGAAACATCGTTTTAAGGATTTCAATAATAGCTGTTTATTATCCTTTTCTTTATATTAGAAGGTGTGTTTCAGTAATATCACGTGAGACGTGTGCTCCTAAGCAAGGCTAGTGGAATACAGTAACTGTAACCATACTCATGATTACAGACAACTTTCCTAAATAAACTTTTTTTCAGACTCATTATTTAACATAAATAATATTCTATTCTATTCAATTCTATTACTTAACCTGAACTTGTAAGTACACTCATTACATACACTGACGGGTTTGCAAGCGGCGCGGTGTACTATCACTATTGTAGGTAAGTAGGTATATGATATAACGGCGTTACGCGGCTAACAGCTGAGAGGTAAAAGGCGCGCGCGCGCGAATTTTCGCGAACAGCTGTTTTATTATTGTGATAAAACTAATGAGTATAAAAAAAAGTTTCTTTTGGAAAGTTGTTTGTAATCACGAGTAAAATAACGTGTATAATTATCGGTCACTAATTACCAGTCACCCTATACATACAATTTCCCTCAAAAAACACATCTGTTAAAGAAGACGCCAGATAATCAAGGAATAAATTATATTGACCTTTTCCTAATATATCTGCGTAGGTACCCGAAAACTAACAACGAACTGCTTTTTTTAAATTAATAGATCATGTCATTGATTTCGATACCTACATGTCGATTCAAGACAGTTTTATTTCTCTATTTTTCCGTTTTTGAAATTAAGAATGTCAACAAATGTAGGAAGGTCATTCCACCTTATATCTGGCGCCTACCTTGATAGGTACATGGTGCTAGGTGCTGATTTGCTGAATCAATAAGTAGGTAATAATTTTGGGGTTAAAAAATACCTACCAATTTTAATGTATTTTGGTTGTTGTACATGTTTGCGTATGCGTGACTATAACAATACAGATTTTTATTTTTTATTTTTAGGTTAGACATCATCCAATGACTTCAAAGTCAAAGCATTTATTTTTTCAAATAGACTATTTGCAAGGACTTTTGAATAGTCAAATGTCAGTCAGTCCAAGAAAAGTGAAGCTAAATTGTAAATATACTTCTCCCGCTCTAAGGTGAAGCGAGAGGGCGTGTCAGACTTTTTTTTGACTAAAACCCACTCCTAAGTTCGTTCTTTGCCTTGCGAACCAGGATCCCAAGATTCCCCTATCGGACAACCCATGGACACCAATAATAGGACTGATGCGCTACCAGTGAAGTGCAACGATGCCCATATTATTTGCCTTACAATTAGGAAAACCAATTATTTAGGTTACCTAGTGTTTAAATTATGATAATTATAAATTAATTTTCTAATTTATAAGGGTGTGCATTATTCCAGTTTACACGTTGTTGGGTAACTGAAAATTAATGAAGCTGCAATATGCAAAAAACGTAGATATCTAATCCATGTCTCAATTAATAAGATGTATTAATGCAGTGGTGGCCGAGTAGTAACGGCCCCGACTTACGAGTTGTAGGTCGCGGGTTCATACCCATCCAGGCGCATTACTTTGTGTAATTTATATCATCACCACTGCTCTCCAAACGGTGAAGGAAAACATTGTGAGGAAATCGGCATGTCTTAGAACCAAAAATTCGAAGACATGTAACATCCACCAACCCACACTGGGCACGCGTGGTGGATTACGGCCCAAGGCCTGAGTTCCAGCAGTGGAAACATTAAAATGGCTGGTCCATTCATAACTCGCTGTTCGCACCCAAGCGACAGAAAATAAAATGTAGGTTGGTACATGTAACGTCACATTTTATGGCGCTGTATCAACGGTATCTACCATCAAGTATTCAATATTTTTGCTCAACGCACAAAATCTCATCAGTTCTACCACGCAAACTTTTTAATACCTAGCCTAGAGGTTCGCAAATGAAGTATCTTGCGCGCGGGCTCTGCCGCGATAAGTCCAATTTAGCTTCGTCACGTACGCGGCACCCGCGACGACGAGGCGCGACCACCGTGTGCCGCGGAGTAGTGAGCAGATGGAGTGTCTATGCACGGACGCTACATTTGCGTACTAACAGGTAAAATACATTAACACTCTTCGGTACCAAGGACCCAGTAGGTATAACGAGTCGCACAATAACTGAAACATCTAAATCTAAGTATGCTAAGCATAGGAACTAAGATTTGGACTGGCTGATCAAGTCCTGGGCATGAACACAATAATAATAGCTACGACGAATGACAACGACTCGGGGTCGGGTTGTGGACACATGAACGAAATTTTTGTTTCTGGGCACCAAGAGTAATAGAAATAAAATAAAAAACCGGCCAAATGCGAGTCGGACTCGCCCATGAAGGGTTCTGTAGCAGCAAGTAACATAATATAAAGGTTCTTGTAGTTCGTTGTAACTTTGTGTATTTTTTTAGATTTATGATGTATTAAAAAAAAACTTACTAGATCTCGTTCAAATCAATTTTCGTTGGCAGTTTGAACGGTAATGTATATCATATATTTTTTTTAGTTTTCTCACCTCTAAAGGAATAGACCTAATTTTGTTTCAGCGTATTTATGTGACACCTCCTTTTGCTAAGTATTCCGTAATTGTCACTGTTGTCAACGTTATAACCAGACTTTTGGTTAGAAATGCTCAATATTTTGAAGTCGGATGAAAACTTCAACAAAATTCTAACTTTTGAATTTGATCTGCTTTGATGAATGGACAGTGCAGGTCAAGGCCTTCTTAAGCAGCATATTATATGCCAGGGTGTGAAAGTTACCCAATGTTCTCTAAAGGGAATGCTCCAAGGTAGGGGCCATAACTTGCCGTGACTTAATTCATTAAACCCCGGGGTTATCTTTTCGTACAACACATGGCTCCAGCAGGCTTCGACCCTGATGGACCTCTAAGTTTCCTTTGCTAACATCTCCTTGAGGCGCGCGTGAATCATTACGCATCGTCGACGACTTGAGCTCGATCCGGGCGGTTACCGGACGGTCGGACAGCGAGCTACCTATAGCTCGCCATCCGCAAGCCTGCGCTTACGGTGGCTGGAAATTAGGATCGGGATGGATCGGCGTGAAGCATTATTGTTTATTTATTAATTAAATAGCTGATAAGGCCATTCCTTCGCGCGTACGGCCGCCTCCTTTGCTAGCATTACTGCTTCGCAGAAGGAGGCGACCACCTCCCGCTCCTCCTTGCTACGGACTATGGCTTGTACCAAGGCCCAGCATGAGAGATCGCTGCCGCCGATCGCTACCACGAGGACACGAGGACACGGCGGTGCTCTGTCACATGCACTGTATGCTCCACCGTGTCCTCCGGGCCTGTGATGTTGCAAATGTTTCGTTTGTATCTTGAGAGCCGATGTTCCAAATGTTTCGTTTGTATCTTGAGAGCCGATGTTCCAAATGTTTCGTTTGTATTTTTTGAGCCGGTGTTCCAAATGTTTCAAATAATACATATCACTGTTTCGGAACATTTCAGTGATTCAGATGCAAATGAACCAATCGCAAAGATGACACCGTTTTCCCACGGCTACTTCGCTAACAGTACTGATTCACAGAAGGAGACTGACTGTAATTGAAGTTACATTGGGTACATAAATAAACGAAGGTCTTCTAATATGTGGCTGAACGTATAGGTACGTTTTTACCTAACCCATCATGTAATACCAGGGTGATGTTATATTGATAGTTTTCAAAACAGATTACGAATACGATTTAAAAGCATGTTGTTCCGTTTTGTATGCACTGTGCGCTTGGCTTCATCATGGCGGCTATTGCAAGTTTCGCTCTAACTCGATCTAACTTGGGTCATCGTGATCGTAACTTACCTGTACAAGTTATTACTTGCGCGCTGTCGCTGCCAACTTGCTGGCCGATATTTTAGAGTACGTAAGTACCTAAACTTAGCTACAGTTGCCAAAACGGATCTTGAGCGCTCGGCGTAAGAGTGGGGATCGCTTTGCGCATTCCATACATTGGCAAGCCAATTGTCTTCGTTGTTAGATACATGCAGCAACGCAAAGAACGAATCCGTTCCATCATCGGACCACACGATGTACAGCGTTGCGCCACCGGTACATGGTAGACATCCCACCCATACGCACAAAACGTTTTGCGAACACATTTATTGTGCGTACAGCCAAGGAGTGGAATTCCCTGCCGGAGTGTGTGTTTCCTGATAGCTACAACTTAGGAGTCTTTAAGTCGAGAGTGAATAGGTTTCTTCTAGGCAAGCGTGCTTCATCGTCGACCACATCGTCGCTTACCATCAGGTAAGATGGAGGTCAAACGCAATAATTATTCAAAAAAAAAAAAAAAATTAGGAGTGACGTCTATGACGTGATGGCGCGGCGAGCCAATCTTCGCACCACTAAAGAGACCGAATATTTGACTTCTGTGTAACCGCTCAAGATTCGTGATGGCAACTGTACCTTAACATTTTGTACAATCATCTACGCTAATACAAGTTAAGTTTGTTTTTAGGGTTTCGTACCCAAAGAGTAAAAATGGAACCCTATTAATAAGACGTCTGCCCGTGTCACCAGGCTGTATCTCAAGAACCGCGATAGTTCGACAATTGAAAATTGTATGCATTTCTGTTGCCGCTATAAAAACAAAATAAAATAAATATTTAAGGGGGCCCATACAACAAACGCGTTGTTTTTTTTTCCGAATTTTCTTAAGGACGATACGGAGCTCTTTGTGTGCAAGTCCAGCTCGTACTTGGCTGGTTTTTTTTATTTGTAGGAGGTAATCTCTGGAAGTACCGGGCCGATTACTATAACTTTTTCACTGATAGAAAGCTGCTTTATTCCTGAGAGGCATAGGCTATATTTATGTACGCAGGCGAAGTCGCAGGCAAAAGCTAGTACTGTTATATTATTGGATATCAGTTTTGTAGATAAGATAGTGATTGGTATTGGTTAAGACTGTAGTTCATAAGATTATAAAAAGTATAATATGTCGCAGGGAAATGAGGATATCAGAGATTTCACGAAATTCCGGTAGATGTCGAATATTCTTGTTTATTACGTCTTTTTACTGAAAATATCTAGTAATATGACAAAATACTATAATAAATATAAAGTCAGTCAAATTTTTAAAAGTCATAGAACAAAGGTTGTTTTTTAATGATTTTAGTAATACCGTCCTTCAAAGTTGTTAGTGTTTTACAAATAACCCTATATAATCTATGCATTACTTTAACTCACCCTTAAAGTATGACCAGCCGTGAAACGGCCGCCTATTGGTCAATTCGGCGATTTGACAACTGTTAACGGCTTTGTTATCGTTATAGTTAAATGGTGCAACTCACCCTAAGCCAGCCAGCCTAAGATAAGGCGATAGGTGTATTGAATATGGTACCTGGATGGCTATTCAGCTCGTCAGTTCTGAAAAAAGAAAGATATGATTACATCTTTATTTATACCTACTTCTCTAGTTACTTGTAAAAGGTAATTCTTGTTTTTTTTTTTATATGCATCTACTAGCGACATCTTAACCCAAGTTGTATTTACTAACGACATCAAACATCAGCTGAGCGAGTTCAATGACCTGTAGTTAATAGTCGACGTTGCGTACAAAGTACCTACAGGTCATTGAACTCGCTCAGCTGACTTTTTCTTAAAGAAATTAATTTCGTACATGCGTAAATTAATACGAGTTTTGAAAAAGAGGTACTTTATTTTTTTATTTTATCTTTAAAAATCGATAGTGTTTCATGTACCGGATCGACCCTCCACGGGATTAAAACGATTAAAATTTAGCGGTGTATAAATTAAAGTGTATAAGTAAATTCAGCCTGTGTTGAAGTGGCGCTAGTAGTTGCAGCTTGTTTATAGGTATTTCTTGTAATTTAGACGATATCAGGAAAGATGAGACAAGTAGTCAAAATGACACATAACAGCGGGCACGGTGGGTGGGCCAATTAATGAGTTGCACATAATTCGGACACAGTGTCCGAATCAACGCAATTTATTTTCAATATTTTTTGACTGATGATTCGGACACCACCTTTATTGAAGCTGTCTCGTACAGCCCGATAAAAAATAAATACCCAAAATTGTCTCCTTAAATCCACCATAAAATAGTTTTGGAAATGCTTTTTTTCCGAATACATTATATTTTAAAACTTTTTTATCTGACTGTAGTAAACAGAATGATCGCAACGCAGTAAAAAAAATGTGGCATTTGACAGGGACACTGGTTTTTAGGGTTCCGTAGATAAATGCAAAAAACGGAACCCTTATGGATTCGTCATATCTGTCTGTCTGTCTGTCCGTCCGTATGTCACAGCCACTTTTTTTCGAAACTATAAGAGCGATACTGTTGAAACTTAGTAAGTAGATGTATTCTATGAACCGCATTAAGATTTTCACATAAAAATAGAAAAAAGACAAAAATACTTAGAACAGAAACTTAAATTTTTTTAATCTATGGATACGTCTTCAAAAATGATATTGAGGTTTCTAATATAATTTTTTTCTAAACTGAATAGTTTGCGCGAGAGACATTTCCAAAGTGGTAAACCCCCTGTAACTTCTAAAATAAGAGAATGATAAAACTAAAAAAAATATATGATGTACATTACCATGTAAACTGCCAACGAAAATTGGTTTGAACAAGATCTAGTAAGTATTTTTTATTTAAAATTTAAGTCATAAATCTAAAAAATACACTTTCATTAAAGCATCGATCAAAGTTACATACAAGAACCTTTATATTATGTTGCTTGCTGCTACGGAACCTTTCATGGGCGAGTCCGACTCGCACTTGGCCGGTTTTTTTTTTGTATTTTTGTAATGATTTGTGCGTCTATTTAGGCGGAATAAATACCTATGTTTTCTTTCTTTCTTTTCTTTCGGACACTGTGTCCGAATCATCAGCGAGTCCAATGAATCACATCGAAGGGGCCCACTTGAAGTTCTTCTAATAAAGCACGAAGGATCGCCGTCGTAGTTTTTGCCTCGAAACGAGTTGTGGTAAAGTTTTCAAGAACACTTGGCTGGTTTTTATTGTGGCCTCTTGGGAGCTGGCTACGGAGAAGAATTTATTATTAGTTCGGTGGTGGGCGCCGGCTCTGAAGTCGAACCATGTTTGCATTTGATCGTTTCTGCCGTGTTTTGACCATTCTTTTTTGTAGATTTAACGTAAAATACAGTCATGATATCCGCAGAAGAACCACGGTTACCGACATAGCACGAAGAATCGCCAAACTTAAGTGGCAATAGGCAGGGCAGGAATATTGCTCACAGAACAGATGGCCGTTGAAGAGTGGCGACAGCGTACCGGAAAACGCAGCGACGGAAGGCCCACACGGTAGATTGATGACCTGGTGAAGGTTGCGGAAATTCGATGGATGCGGCACGCACAGGATCGTTCATTGTGGCGACACTTGGGGGAAACCTATGTCCAACAGGGAGGTCACGACCCTCAGCATTGAGTGTGGATTGAGTAGGATGTGTATCGGATGAAATGATGATGATAATGACAGTCATGATGCCTTGATTTTCAACTACCTGTTTCGACCAAAGGAAGAGGCAACGCCATTATGATTTATATTATATTTAGATACTTTGTAGTTTAGGTAGGACCTACCGAGCTGTCCAGGACATTTGTGAAATTCATGACTGGGTTTACGGAACACTTCAGGGGTAAGAATTTTTAAAAGATTTATTTTATATGGAAGAAAGGCGTTTACAAGACAACAGATACCGATCCAGGGTGATTTGTAAAACACTAATAAACTTGCAGGACTGTATACAGAGTTATTTGCAAAACACTAGCAACCTCTTAGGTGCTAGTTAAGAACATCATATATACAAAAACTTTTACTTAAAACAAATCTTCAAGATTTTGTTGCTCTATCTTTTTTTTTTAATTTTGATAGGTTCGTGCTTGACCGCTATCTCACCTGATGGAGAGCGACGATGCGGTCGACAATGGAACGCGCTTACCTAGAAGAAACCTATTCACTTTCGACTTAAAGATTCCCGGGTTGCAGCTATTAGGAAACACAGACTCCGGCAAGGAATTCCACTTCCTAGCTGCACACAGTGCACACACAATAAATGTGTTTCCAAAACGTTTTGTGCGTGTAGGTGGGATATCCACCATGTGCCGGTGTTGCATAGACGTACGTCTGGTAGTCCTATGATGGAACGGGCTAAGCGGAATTAGGTTATGCAATTCCGACGCACACTCTCCGAAATGCAACCGGTAGAAAACCGACAGGCTAGTGACTCTGCGTCGATGCACAAGACTTTGAAGCCTCGACTCGACGAGTGTATCATCGCCAATTATCCTTCTGGCTCGCCTCTCAATTGCCTCAAGTGCATCAAGCTGGTATCGGGCAGATCCGTCCCAAAGATGAGAGCAAAAATCCATACACAATCGAACTTGAGCTTGATAAAGTTTCAGCAGCTGTTTCGGCGTGAAGTACTGTCTGACCTTACATGACCTAACACATTTCAACTCTTTATTTTGCTGTATCTACTTACGCTCTCGCGCACTATTGTCGTAGTAATAGTAAGCAGGCTTTCGAAACATTGTCATCACACCTAGCAAACATTCGCGCCATATCCGTGTTCTCGACCTTAGAATATTGATACACCATCATGTAAAAATCCGCACTGCCAAATTTCGCTACAAGAACACATATGAAGCGACGCAAGCACATCATTACTATTAACCGACTAGTGAGGGTCGTCCGTAAACTCTTTGAGGCGTGGCTGGAAAGACCTCACGGCGTCCTTACCTTTCGCATGACGCAGGTCCTCACCGGACATGGTTCGTTCGGGAGTTTCCTGCACCGAATTCATGCTGAAGTGACGCCCGGGTGTCGCCACTGTGCGGAACGCCCGGAGGACACGGTGGAGCACACAGTCGAGGTGTGCCCTGCTTGGGCGGAGCATCGCCGTGCCCTCGTGGGGGCGATCGGCGGCGGAGACCTCTCGCGCCGGGCCTTGGTTGAGGCCATGGTCCGGAGCGAGGAGGAGTGGCAGGCGGTCGCCGACTTCTGCGAAGCATTAATGCTCGCAAAGGAGGAGGCCGAACGCATCAGGCAACGGCGTTATCGCCGCCGCCGCCGCAACCGGGATTCTGATCCCGATTTCCGGCCACCGTAGGCGCGGGCTTGCGGACGGTGAGCAATGGGTAGCTCACTGTCCGGCCGTCCGGTAACTTTCCGGACCAAGCCCAAGTCGACGACGGCGCGCACTGTTCCCGCGCGCCTCAAGGAGTTGTCAGCAACAGCAGGGACCCAGCCGGGTCGAAGCCTACTGGGGCCAGGGTTATCCGAAAGGGCGCTCAAGCCCCGGTATGAAGGCTAGAAGGAACGGGGTGGGTCTTTTAGTCAGTAAGAGTCTGACACTATCTCCCGCTCCGCCCAAGAGCGGGGGATGTCAATGCATGATTTTTTCCCACCATAAAAAAAAAAAAAAAAAAGGGTCGTCCGTAAAAAGGTCAAGTTCATGTTCGGCTACCCTCCGCTATTGTATTATTGCTTGATTCGCATAGACTTCGTAATATTTAGAACGTTCAATTTAAATATTTTTATTTTTGTATGAAAATCTGATGAACCAAAATATGATACATTTTTAAAAGTCATAGAACAAAAGTTGTTGTTTATGATGTTCTTAACTAGCACCTAAGACGTTGCTAGTGTTTTACAAATAACCCTGTATAATCAATAAGTTTTGTTCCATGACTTTACAAAACGTAATTAATTTACCAAAAACAAACTTTCAAGATCTCGTCGTTCTAGCTCTAAGTATCTAACACATTGCAGCTCTGTATTTTGCTATACCTACCTACGTCTCTATGACGTGACGCAAACACATCAAGCACCCCCGCTCTCGATCCCCGCTCCCCTCCTTTATTGTACTATCGCTTGCATCGCATAGACTTTGTAATATTTAGAACGTTCAATATTTATTATTTTATTTTTGTATGAAAATGTGAACAATGAAGAAGTCTTATAGCAAAATTTGTTGTTTAGGATGTTAGTAGCATAGCCTTGAGAGGTAGTCAGTGTTTTACCAATAACCCTGTATAGGTAAGTACATCGCGAAGGTCGCGCACGTGTCGTGACTTCTCGAGCACATGACGTGACAGCGGCGACGCGCGACGTGACGTCTTGATACACACACCCTCTTACAACACATGCGATTTAGGGTGAGCACAGACGACGAAAAAAATAAAATATAGACATCTCACCTACCCACCTATAGGCACCTGATTATGTAACGTTTACGACACTTTTTTTTTTATTAATCTAGACTAGTGTTTGACTGCGATCCCACCTGATGATAAACAGTGATGCAATCGTTGATGGTGAGGCGCACTAGTTTATTAAGAGCCTATTCACTCTAGCCTTGAAGACACTTATATTATAATCAGTAGGGTTTTGACACTGGAAGAATGTCTCTTTGTTTCAAGAACCAACAATTGTCTATATTAAACTAATTTAGTTGCTCAAACTCAATCATGTATGAAGTACTGCTCTCATCTTTGGGGTGGATCTGTCAAAAATCGCTTGATGAGCTGGAGTCCATTAAAGAACGAGCCAAGAAGAACATTAGTAATGATGCATTCATCAAAGCAAAACTCAAAAGTAAAGTGACGCCTATTTACGTCTTACGGTTTTCTATAGTTTACAGTTCAGGGAGTGTGCGTCGGAATTGCACAATATAATTCCGCCTAGTCCGTTCCATAACCGGAACACATTCAATGTCCGTACTGCTAAGGAGTGGACTTTGTGTTTCCTGATAGTTACAACCTAGTGAATAAATTACTTCTAGGCAAGAGTGCTCTATCCATCGTCGACTACATCATCGTTTACCATCAGGTGAGATAGTGGTCAAACGCGAGCCTATCAATTACCATTATTATAATATCTAGCCCATACTGTCCCACTGCTGGGCAAAAGCCTCTCTCCACTCCTTCCAATGTTCCCGGTTTTGAGCCACCTCTTTCCAATTCCCAAGGAAGATCCAAGTCGTCCCGCCATCTCCTTCATGGTCTCCCCGTCGTGCTATTTCAGAAACGTTTATTTCAAATAGACCAATTACAGACACTTTTGAATTGTCAAAATGAAGGACAGTCGATTTTTTAGTTTTTAGTTTTTATGATTATTTTTAGTTTAGTGATTATTTTTAGTTTTTAACGATCTTATGATCTCAACATTTGTACGCCTTCACGGCAAAACATAGCGCTCATTTAATTTATGTAAGATCTTCCTATGTTCCTTGTACCTATGTTCTACAAATAAAATTCTGATTCTGATTCTGATTCTGATTCGAAAAAATTAAGCTAAATTGCATATTGCACGTTCCAAAGCGTAGATCTCTATTTAGAAAAACATGCAAGAAACTCAATGGACACCCTTTTGTAGTTGGAATAATACATTACTGACGACCCTGAAAAATGAAAACGTTCCCGCAAATGCATGTGAAAGCACCCTTAGTTACATTACTAAAATTACGCAGCTCATAGTTGGTGGTACATGTTAGAAGGGTTTATAATATTTAATGGAATGTTTTATTGAAGAAGACGTTCCAAATTCAGCCGCTTTTGTACTTAAGTCTAGTAGGTACTACCCAGGTATACCTAACTAGATATGCGATAACTAGATATGCTATGGTGGTGCGATAGAACAACTGTTCTATCGCTAGACAATTGATAAACACTCTTATATATTTCAAAATACATGCACCCAGACACAGAACAAATAATCATTCTCATCACACAAACATTTGCCCTGGGTGGGAATAGAACCCACGAACTCCGGTTAGCAGTCAGGGTCAATAACCACTAGACCAACAAGCCAGTCACTCACTCACTGAAGTCACTTTTTACCGATTGTCTTATTTACAACCCACGACCAACCGAGCAGTGATGGCCGAATGGTAATGGCCCCAACTTACGAGTTGTAGGTTGCGGGTTCGAACCCAGCCAGGCGCATTACTCATCACCACTGCTCTCAAAACGGTGAAGGAAAACATCGTCAGGAAACCGGCGTGTCCTGAACCCAGAAATTCAAAGACATGTGAATGTGACATCCACCAACCCACACTGGGCCCACGTGGTGGATTACGGCCCAATCCCTCTCCTAGAGAGGAGGCCTGACAGTGAACAATGGGTAGCTCGCTGTTTGGCCGTCCGGTAACCGTCTGGACCAAGCCCAAGTCGTCGATGGCGCGCGCTGTTTCCGCGCGCCTCAAGGAGTTGTCAGCAACAGCAGGGGCCCAGCCGGGTCGAAGCCTACTGGGGCCAGGGTTATCCGAAAGGGCGCTCGAGCCCCGGTATGAAGGCTTGAAAGAACGGGATGGCTTTTTTAGTCAGTAAGAGTCTGACACTATCTCCCGCTCCGCCCAAGAGCGGGGGTTGTCATAAGATGATTTTGCCCATCGAAAAAAAAAAAAGAGGAGGCCTGAGTCCCAGCAGTGGGATCTTTAAAAAGGCCGATGATGAGGACCAACCGATTACTCAACTAATGCAACAGTGTCCCCAGGCTATGAGATAAACTACCAGGCAAGCCACATGTGCAGCATCGACGCAAAAAGTCGTCTTAAGTGATCGTCCTAAAGAGAAGAAACTGGGAAGTTGTTAACCTTGACGGGTAGGATCTGTCAAGCTTAATCTTATAGCCGCCTACGTCTGGTATATGCGACAAACACTCTCGCCTTTATTCGGCGTCGCACATCCACTACTAGACACTCCATCTGGTCAGCCCTTCTGTCATCGAGAGCTAAAGGCGCAAATAGACATGTCGAGGCGTGCGATGCGAATGGTTCGTTTCGCATGCCTCGGGCTGTGTGGAAGTGTGTGCTCACAGTGAGCATTCGCATCATACGATCGTTGTGAACGCCGCGCCGCCTCAGTATGAGCCGTGCGTTCCGTGTGGACGGATCGTTGTTGTTTGCGTTTTCTTCTGACAAATACCGTGTGTGGTGGTTTGCGTGCTCAGCTTGAGCACAAAATATATAGGTACAGATCTCAATCTACATACAAATCGTGCTCGAGCAACGCACACAAAGACACCGCTCACAGACACGATTTCTCGGTCGCGTCACGGATTACTCGTCGAACAATTCCAGCTCAAACCTTAGAGCTGATTAATGCTCTAAGGCTCAAACGCTCATTAGTGTGCGTCCACTGAGCGTAGGTATAAAAAGTGAAGTACATACATGAGATTGTCTTCTGTACCTATCTATTTTGTGGCTTGAACATGCGTCGTTCGGGACGCACGCATAAAACCGTCATATGCCTCAGGTTGAGGCATGCGTGATAAACCATTCACGACGCACGCTTAGCGATATCTGTTCACAGTCGCAAATACACGACCCTGGCGAATGGGACATGAAAACACTCGTCAGACCCATCTGACACCCTGAGACCCCAAGCATTTAAATACGGGAAAAATGGAAAGATTGCTTATTTTCGAAATTTACAGACTACTTTATGAAGAATTTCTTATTTACATTCTTAGATAAATAACCAGTAAATAAAATGCTCAAAATTTTAATAATCTACGCGAACTTTTAATAATCTTAGTGTTCAACCGAATGGCGCGAAATCATGCGCATCCGCTTGGGGTTTGAATCGTAAGCAAATAAAGGGTTAAAAAAATTCCAGTTTCCCAGTGACGCGTGACGTATTGATGAATGCCATACATATATCCGTTTCATAAAACAAAAACTATGATAGTTTCATGCATTCATTACTGATCCCCGCAGTATCTGTTGATGCACTCTTACCTCAGTAGCAACTTGCATTGTCTCTGAGCTTTGAAACGAATCCAAATTACTTGCTAGCATCGATTGCTATTGTTTTCAAGTTAATTTCGGTATGAGCTCATGAGCCTTTTGTTCGATTGTTACTAACAATGGCTTGTTGAGTGGTAGGACTCGGTATTATTTCCATCATGAAATCATCTGCGTTCCCTGTTCCGCTATAAACTAGGCACAACTTTATTTTTATTTTTGTGAGGTGATAAATAAACAAATGTGCAATTATGTGGTGCATCGTATATTTATCAGAGAGTGCTTGACTGCGATCCCATCTGATGGTTAACAGTGATGCAATCGTTGATGATGAGGCGAACTAGTTTATTTATTAAGAGTTTATTCACTCTTGCCTTGAAGACACCTAAATTATAATTTGATGGGAAGACCGCAGCAGGCAAATTGTTCCAGTCCCTCGATGTTACGTGATATAAACGACGAGACGAGTTGCACAAACTCTCAGCTACTAAACCGAAATAACAAAGGCCACGTAAACGCTTAGCAAAGCGACTCGTTAAGTGTTAAAGTCGAGAGCAGACAGGGCAGCGTCGCGTCGCGTCGCGCGCAAACATAGCGGTGTTTCGTTGGCATAATTAACAATTAGGTAATTCGAGCTCAAAGTGGGCTGCTCGTGTGTGCCCTGTGCCACAAAATAGGTACAAAAATCAATCTCATGTATGTACTTAACTTATATATACTTACGCTAGGCGATCGCGTTTGGTTTAGCGCGTTGCGCCGAACTGTACGACTGCGACCGCGACCGGGCGATTGAGCCGAGATATCGTGTCCGTGAGCGGTGTCTATGTGTGCGTTGCTCGAGCGCCCTTTGTATGTAGATTGTCTTTTGTATCTATCTATTTTGTGCCTGTGCCTAGCTCGGCCGACGACACACTGTTCTACGTGATTTCCCATGGGGAACTTATACTTGTGCACCATCTAATAAGTTTAAAGTTGCGTGAAGTCTTGAAGCATTTGATGAGCAGATTGATTGGACGGCATTTTTTTTATTCATATAAACTAGTGCTTGACTGCTATCCCATTTGACGGTTAGCAGTGATGCAATCGTTGATGGTGAGGTGCACTAGTTTATTATGAGCCTTGTATTTTTTAGTATTTGCGGAATCTGAATTAAAGTTTGTTCAAAATTAGTTACAATCGATTTCAATAATTTTTACATCATGTTTCCCGAAAATATTTAAAAATGTCACAAGTTGGACACCATCAACATTAAGTACCAAACAGGTCACGGCAGGCCATAGCGGGCATTAGGCGCCAAAAAACAAAATATACTTAAACTTAACATTTATTAAAATGTCACAATTTCCCGTAAACGCACTAAACGCTTATTTTCTACATTCGAGTTTTGGTTTTCACACCTTATGTGCTAAATAAACATGCTCACTGTTTACGCAAAACATTACTAAATCACCTGCTGTTTGTGAAGACGGTGAAATAATAAATAATTGCTGAGCGGCCGCCGATCGAATCAAATCAATCTAATTCATAAGAAAGACAATATTTGTTATTATTGTTTCTATTAAGCAACACATACTGAACTAGAATTAGGGTTAATTTGATCAGTCAACCCTTCGCCAGGGGGCGTTTGTGCAATTAATGGAAACTTGGCTTTCCTCCGACTAGCGCGAAGATTGTCTTGGATTAGGTTCTGAAAGAGTTGGCTAAAATAATATTAAGCCGCGTGTAGACATCGCGAAGCGTGCGTCGCAAATGGTTCGTCTCGCATGCCTCGGGCTGTGTGGACGTGTGTGCTCACAGTGAGCATTCGTGTCATATGATTGTTGCGAACGGCACCTCAGTAAGAGCCGTGCTCTCCGTGTGGACGGACAGGTGTTGTTTGCGTTTTCTACTGACGAAAACGGTGTTGGCGCTAATTGTTCTAAGGTATTTTTTAATTTTATCTTTATAAATCGATAGTGTTTCATGTACCGGATCGATCCTCCACGGGATTAAAACGATCAAAATTTAACGGTGTATAAATTGAACGTTCTAAATGTTACGAAGCCTATGCGAAGCCAGCGTATCTGCTATTGTACTATACAATAGCAAAGGAAAGCGGGGATCGGGCGTGGGAGTCGCTTGATGCGTTGGCGCCGCGTCATACACACGTAGGTAGGTATAGCAAAATACAGAGTTGAAATATGTTAGATAGAACAAAGAAATCTTGGAAAATTTGAAGTTATGTTTTTGGTAAATGAATTATGTTTTGTAAAAGCTCATGAAACAAAAGTTGTCGTTTATTATGTTAGTAATACAGTCCTGCAGGCTTGTTAGTGTTTAACAAATAACCCTGTATAGCTCCATCCATTTAACAGTTCATTTCAGGACGTCAAATGAATCGCGTTAAGAGCTTGCGGTAGGGCCTCAGAAAGCAATAGGTAACTGACGGATACGGTTATAATCAAAAAGCCTAATGCTACGTTTACATGTGGGCCCAGCCTCGGCCAATCGCTATTGTGTTAATGGGGTTTCCTCGTTTGTACAATGGCTACACAATAGCGAATGGCCGAGGCTGGGCCCACATGTAAACGCACCATTACACGTCACTCATTCCACTCTAGAGCGAGAAAAGTCGTTTGATTATTTTCCATAAAAAAGTGTCTTTGTTTCTAACAGGGTACAGAAGAACAAAAAAAACTGACCACGTTTATAATAAATAAAAAATATTACTTAAAACATTAATTCAAAACTTTTAGCAAACTATTTTTTTTTTGAGTTTACATGTGGATGGATGGAGGGGAAGAGGTGGAGGCCAAAGAAAAGATGGATGGATTGTGTGCAAAGCGATATGAAAGAAAATGGAGTTAGTGATAGCGTGACGAGTGACAGAACAGAATGGAAGGAAAAAACGTGTTGTGCCGAACCCAAATAAAACGGGACTAGGGCAGGAAGATGATGATGATGATTCTTTAAAATCAAAATAAATGATGATGTTCTTATAAATCTATGGAAATGATCTTTATCATTATATCCACAGAACAGATGAAAAGGTTAAAATGGCTTTGATATATTTTTCTTCTCCTGGTTCAACTATATATTTGATATTTATTAGTAAATATTTTTTTTGTATTGTATGTATGTATTTGTGTTAATGTATCTTATTAGTATTATATCTGATGTTGTACACTGACAACCCTTAATCTATCTCCTTTCTCTCAGTCCATCCAAAGGTTGTCTGTAAGAGATCGCCCTGTGCGATAAGACCGCCCATTGTGCACTTATTCTTTTAAATGTTTGTCCTGTATTTTTGTTTATTTGGTGTACAATAATGATTATAATAAATAATAATAAATAAATAATGGCCTTGTGGCCGGGGCAGACGTGCCACAAAGTAGGGCAATGCTCAACCAACGTTCTACTAACAATAGCATATTAGTTGCGTAATGTGCGTTCGTATTGGTTTATTGCCTGCAGTGGAGTTAAAGGGTGGGAGACAAGCGGCGACACTCGTAATACAAATCGGAAAGTATTTTCTTTCTAACTTCTTTCATCTTTTCTGTGATTATACATATCTATCTGTAATACTATTTCAGTTTACATTAACGATCAAAATTACGACGGCACAGTTGGTAACTAAACTATTATTATGGTTTCACTATGGTAGAAATGTAAATAAATATATTCATAACATTCATTTATTTATATAAATATGTAAATAAATGTTATGAATATTTCTACTGTGACGTTTTACCTATTTTATTAGAAGCAACAAGAAATATGTAACTAAGACTTATGTTATTCATAATATGATCGATTTAAAAGAGCGTCCACGGAGTTTCTTGCACGTTCTTCTCCATAGAGATCTATGCTTTGGAACGCGCAATTTAGCTTCAATTTTTAGGGTTCCGTAGCCAAATGGCAAAAAATGGTACCTTTATGGATTCGTCATGTCTGTCACAGCCACTTTTTACCGAAACTATGAGAAATATACTGTTGAAACTTGGTAAGTAGATGTATTCCGTGAACCGCATTAAGATTTTCATACAGTAATAGAAAAAAAACAATAAATTTTGGGGGTTCCCCATACTTAGAACTAAATATAAATTCAATTTTTTTTTTTCATTAAACCCATAAGTACGTTTGGGTTATGTATGGATCGGTCTTCAAAAATGGTGTTGAAGTTTCTAAAACCATTTTTTTCTAAACTGAATAGTCTGTGAGAGACACTTCCAAAGTGGTAAAATGCCCCCCCCCCCTGTAACTTAACTTCTAAAATAAAAGAATGATAAAACTAAAAAAAAAATATATTATGTACATTAGAATGCAAACCTCCACCGAAAATTGGTTTGAACGATATCTAGTAAGTACTTTTTTTTAATATATCATAAATCTAAAAAACCGGCCAAGTGCGAGTCGGACTCGCCCATGAAGGGTTCCGTAGCAGCAAGTAACATAATATAAAAGTTCTTGAAATGTGTTGTAACTTTGATCGATGTTTTAGTAATAGTGTATTTTTTTTGATTTATGACGCATTAAAAAAAAACTACTGACCAGATTTCGTTCAAACCAATTTTCGTTGGCAGTTTTTATAGTAATGTACATCATATATTTTTTTTTACTTTTATCATTCTCTTATTCCTCAAGAAAAAAACCTCAGTATCATTTTTGAAGACCTATACATAGATACCCCACACGTAAGGTTTTGATGAAAAAAAAATGTTGAGTTTTAGTTCTAAGTATGGGGACCCCCAAAATTTATTGCTTTTTTTCTATTTTTGTGTGAAAATCTTAATGCGGTTCACAGAATACATCTACTTACAAAGTTTCAACAGTAGCTCTTATAGTTTCGGAAAGAAGTGGCTGTGACATACGGACGGACGGACAGACAGACAGACATACAGACATGACGAATCTATAAGGGTTCCGTTTTTTGCCATTTGGCTACGGAACCCTAAAAATACACTATTATTAAAACATGTATCAAAGTTACAACGAACTACAAGAACTTTTGTGTGATGTTACTTGCTGCTACGGAACCCTTAATGGGCAAGTCCAACTCGCCCATTAAGGCGGCCAAGTCCGCTTTTTTTTTGACTGACCGATACATTGACCATTCAAAAGCGCCTATAATTTGTCTATTTGAATTAATGTTTTTGATTTCTGATTTCAATAACAGCATGAACTGGTGAGCCTGAAGGCATGCAAGTCGTTGAAGCCAACAAACATTCAGGGCCGTGCTGACCGCAGCCTTCAGGCGGGGCGAATAAATGGAAATTAATGGTCTCGGCCTGACCTCGCGCCCCGGACACCCTCGTCACTGTTACATAACGCAATTGACTAATAACCCTGTATTGTCGGTATTACTGCATATGTTTGTACATTCACATGGTGGATGGCTGACGGGGGTCGGCGGAAGATTTGAAATAAACCCATTTGAAAAATATTGTTTTAAGTTTAAACAGATGAGCTTGTGTAAATAATAACAGGGGCGACCTTCAGAGGTTTTTTTTTTTATATTGAGGTAGGAAATCATCTCATAGGTACTCTTACTCAGCTTTGGGTTGAGTCGAAGGACTGGAACAATCTGCCTGCTGCGGTCTTCCCGTCTGATTATAATTTGAGTGTCTTCAAGGCAAGCGTGAATAGGCTAATGACTTAGTACGCCTTACCATCAGAGATTGCATCATTGCTTACCATCAGGTGGTATTACAGTCAAGCACTAGTTTACAAAAGTTAAAAAAAAAATACACCGTGTTTCGTACTGCCTCGTTCACATTAGGAACGCATCCTACATACTGATTACGTGTCTCCATCTCCATCAATCGATTACCGACCTCAGGCGCGGCTGCAGCAGGCTCACTAAGCAGGTTTACCGGAGACAGCGGTAAAAGTGCATCGCTGGAACGTCTTATTTTCTGCACTAGTAAGTTTTAATCACACGGTAAGTTGGGTAAATCCGTTTATTGCCTGTTAGTGCGTTCTGCTGACAGTTTTTAAAAAATTACCCTTTGTTTATTTTTTCTTAACTTTAAAATTAGCTGTATTATTTTTTACGATTCCGTACCTAAGTCTAAAATCTAACTCTTAAGTTGCAAGATTCTTTCTATAAGCAGAAATCTAAAATTATTAACTATTTATCGATTTATCGTAATCGTACAAAACAGTAATAATTTAATTATCTAAGTACTTATAGTTCTTTTGCATGTCAGCTTTACACATAATATAAGCTTACACTAATGTTTTTTTTTGTCTACTGTTATTATTACTAACTGTTTCACTGTTATCTTGTTGCTAGATATAAATAAACAAAATAAATAAATAAATAAATATCGGCAACAATGGCATTCTTATTGGATCACTTTGTCCCTTTTTCTCAGAAACGTGTGGAGGTATGGAGCTGAAATTAATCTACACTGATTTAATAAAGAGGTAAAGTTTGTTTTTTTGTTTTTATGTTTTTTGTTTGTAGGTAATCTCTGGAAGTACCATTTGCTAAACTTTTTTCACCAATAGAAAGCTGCTTTATTCCTGAGTGACATAGGCTATATTTTATTTACGAAGGTGAAGTCGCGGGCAAAAGCTAGTATAAAATATTCAGGTCTGCTACCCTAAACAGCAGTAAAAATCAAACTACTAAGTCGTATATGCTCCATTTAGGCGCATCTTTTTACGTTAGCCAGAAATTCAAAACTTATTGGGTAGGTACTTTCCGTTGACCTAGAATCCTGTAATTTTGCAAGAACCAATTTGACCGTTATTTTTTTCATAGACAACAGAGTCGCCTCCGCGAACGATTTAAACTTAAAGCTTTAATACCATTGTTGTTGGCTGAAGTTTGTTAGTAGTTCTCACTGAAGGAAACTGTGCCCGTGACAACAATGACTTACGATAAAAATCTCATTCATCTCTCACTACCTACGTCACAAGAAATACTTTTTTTGCGATTCGGAAAAATATTTGAGACTTCATTCGGGAATTGAACTATTTACAAAGGTAAGTCTGTACGGAGTCCTCAGTGCGCGAGTCCAACTCGCCCTTGCCCACTTTTTCTTTTCTTTTCAAATCAAAGAGAGCGCTGCACTGTTGGTGGAACCAACGTTCTCTAATCTTGGTCGATGTACAATCCAAGCTGGGGGTATCGAATACCACCGTGGGTGCGCTACGTGCCGAAGTAGAGTTGTTGCGCAACGCTGTTTCGGAAAGTAGAGCGCCTAACAACGCCAGCGTGAACAAACATCGTGGAGCACAAAATGCATCCATGGGCAGTTTTGAGTCGGCCAGTTACAGTGCGTCACCTGCTGCCAATAATGCTTGCGCTGCATCTTGCTCCGTCGCTGTATCGTCACCGGTCGAAGTGGTGACGCATGTAGGTACTTCGATCCCTAAACGTGCCTACTCCGCTGTTGTTGCCGCAAAGAAACCTGCTGTGTCGCACCCTGCTGTAACGCGACAGGCAGCACTCCACGAAGGTTGAGGAGATCGTGGAGTATGTTCGAGTCAAGACGAACTGGACTTTGAGAGTCGAGCAGTTGGAGCCGCGCCATAACACTAATTTCATGTCGTTTGTGGTGCGGGTGCCGACTCAGCATTTGGACACGTTCCTCAAAGGAGAGTTTTGGCCGAAGGGTGTCGTGTATCGAAGATTTCGCGGTAGAATACCGACCTCGCAGCGGAACACGTCGCCGTCACTTCGTGTACAATAGTTTAGTTTAATAATTAGTTTTAGGATCTTTTATGTATTAGTTTATTATTTTGTAAAATTATTTGTGCATTTTATCTATGGGCCTTAGTTGTCTGAAAATAAAGGGTTATTATTATTATTAATCGCAAATCCAATTCTAATAAACGTACAATTACATAAAAATACAGTCAAAATCAAATTAAGAACCATTACAGAACGAAAAGTTAAACAATAACTACTTCGGCGTACCGAGTGGGTGCAGTCTGTCATTACAGGGAATTGACGTCGTATGATTGCGGCGTAAGGCTCCTACTGTGGTGCAAGCAGGACTTGTAGTCAACAATAAACAGCGGCCCACTTCCGGCAGCCGATTACCGTTTCCGGCCAAACAGCGACCTCGCCGGATGTTGGTATGAAATACTTTTTACATGAGTTTACGGTTGAGTTGGACACAGAGACGAAGTTGCATGGGAATGAAGAGTGTTGCTTTGGCTGTATTGTAATAATAATAATAAGTTTGTCTTAATTAATTTTTAGGGTTTCATACTCAAAGGGTAAAAACGGAGCCTATTGCTAAGGTCTCCGCTTTCCATCTGTCAGTTACCAAGCTGTAACTCATGAACTAGAACTACTATAGCTAGACAGTTGAAATTTTCACTGATGATGTATTTCTGTTATCGCTATAATAACAAATACTAAAAACACAATTAAATAAATATTTAGATGGGGCTCCCATACAACAAACGTGATTTTTTTCCATTTTTTGTTACGGACGGCTCGGAAACTTTCGTACTCGAGTCCGACTCGTACGTGGCCGGTTTTTATTATTACCTTTATCTCACAATAGTAGTATTAGGCTTAGTTTACGGAATGGCATAGAATGGAAGCGTAAATTTTGCCTCTAGCATCAATTTCGTAGCTATGGGAATTCTCGGGAATGCGCGAGGATTCCCCGAAAGACGCGCGATCTTTTTTAGCTCGTATTTTATTTGTATATTATACAATTGACATAATATTCATTATGCTATGTACAATTTCGTTGCAAAAAGTCGCTTCCATTGCCATTCCGCGGCGGTTTAAATCGAGCCTTAGTTTGTCGATGGATTCAGATGGACTCAGGGTATCCTTATTAAGAAACACACACTTAAATTTATTTGAATTAAACTCTCTTATATATAACTTCGTTGTAGTTTATACTGAAACAGAAAAGGAATCATGGTAGTAGTGACATCAAATACTCACTGTTGACTATGCTTCCTTATTGACTGGAATCAGTCCTGAAATGTCCGATGACCCGGTGAAGGTTGCGGGAATCCGATGGATACGAGACGCACAGGATCGTGCATTGTGGTGACACTTGAGGGAGACCTATGTCCACACAAATGATGATGATGATGATGAGTCCTGAAATCACACAAAAAACATCACAAATGCTCAAAAACATCAAAAATGTGTTTAACTTTGATTAAATTTCTATCGGTATCAAAGACATAAAATATATATATTTATATACTAGTCGGTATTAAAATAATAAAATGCAGGGTTAAAAAATCACATCATAGCGCATAGTAAAATAGCCATTTCACAATCATTTATTGTTTTCAAGAACTCGATTTAATTTTTTTATTTTTATGTTTCAGGATGTGTTTAGAGGAATGTACCTGTCATGACTTTCCAAAACATATCGTAAAACACGGTTTCCAGGAGCTTACACTGACAGACGTCGGTGTTTCTGAATTCTAAGGATAAAGTTAAGACTTGACTTTTAGAGTAACATCTACTTCGTGTCGCGCTATGTACCGAATACAACCGCAGATCGGTGACTAAGATAAGGTTGTACTAATTACAGTTTACTGTTCTTATGATAAGTTTAGCCTTAATTGGCCGTTATATGTCGCTCCAAATATTTATGTTAACCGGTAAAAAGAACTGTTCTGACGTACCTACCTACGCAAAGCAAAGCAGTGAGCCTTTAGAACCTTGCTTTAGTTACATGAAGATTATCTATATCAGCAATAACGATTCTAGAAAATCGATCACGGTCTCCATTTAATAGTGTTTTAGGGTTCCGTACCTAAAGGATAAAACGAGATTATAACGAGACTCTATTACTAAGACTCTGCTGTCCGTCCATCTGTCCGTCTGTCATCAGCCTGTACCTCATAAACCGTGATATTTAAACAGTTGAAATTTTCAGAGATGATGTATTTCTGTTACACATACAAAAACAACCAATCTAACGATATATTAATTATAATTAACATATCGTTAGATTTGTCTTGATAACCCAAGTGTTCTTAGATAGGTAAATCAGTCACGATTCAACGGTTAAATGAATTTGAGTGAAGCGTGAGGCCAGGCCATGTCCTGGGTCAGATAACAATTTGAGACTTTTTTTTATTTTTTTTTTTCGATTGTAAAAATCATCTCATGACAATCCCCGCTCTTGGGCGGAGCGGGAGATAGTGTCAGACTCTTACTGACTAAAAAACCCATCCCGTTCCTTCTAGCCTTCGTACCGGGGCTCGAGCGCTCTTTTGGATAACCCTGGCCCCAGTAGGCTTCGACCCAGCTGGGCCCCTGCTGTTGCTGACAACTCCTTGAGGCGCGCGGGAACAGTGCTCGCCGATTCACTCTAGCCTTGAAGACACCTAAATTATAATCGAACGGGAAGACCACAGCAAGGAAATTATTCCAATATTTACGCGGTACAAATGTTGTTATATTTCCGCCGCTTGAGGTTCTTCGTGACCGCAAAGCAGCGCTAGCAGCATGACCAGCTAGGAAGATGGAACAACGCAAAGGAATCGATTTTAAAGTCCTACTCATCATCCACAGAGATAAAGTCATGACGTAGAGTTATTTGATGACTTCTCATCTTAAAAAACAAATGGTTGCAGGTAAGAAATGTATATTATTCATTATTTATCTCATAATATATTTATTTTTCTCAGGACCCTGAGGTCGTGAAAGGCGTACGAGGAGCCGAAACCAACTCGCAAAGGCCCTTTTAGACGTTTTTAATGGAACGTGGTACAATTATATAATAGACGCAGCGTTGGAAGGCTTCCTACAAGGTGGACCGACGATCTGGTGGCTGGTGCTGGAGCGCGCGCCGTCGACGACTTAGGCTTGGTCCGGTCGGTTACCGGACGGCCGGACAGCGAGCTACCCATTGCTCATTGTCCGCAAGCCCGCGCCTACGGTGGCTGGAAACCGGGATCGGAATCCCGGCGGCGGCGGCGAGAGCACCGTTGTCTGATGCAGTCTGCCTCCTCCTTAGCGAGCATTACTGCTTTGCAGAAGTCGGCGACCGCCTGCCACTCCTCTTCGCTCCGGACCATGGCCTCGACCAGGGCCCGGCCCGAGAGGTCTTCGCCGCCGATCACCCCCACGAGGGCACGGCGATGCTCCGCCCAAGCAGGGCACACTGTGATTGTCTCTACCGTGTCCTCCGGGCGTTCCGCACAGTGGCGACACCCGAACAATTTGAGACGTGACTCCCTGGCAATAGCTTGTCTTTTTTTTTATAAAACTAAGTGTCACTGAAACTATGTACTTTCTTCCTTCAATTAAGATTTCACTGCACTTACAATACAGGACTTCAGCCTTTTCATCAGTCACCAGAAGTGGGCCCCTCCAGAAAGTTATAGGCGTGTACGTGATGCCCATTGTTCAATCTTTTGCAATTATTCTGCGTCCCTCGGATTATTATTGTATCCCCAATTAGTTGTTTTGGATGAGTTCGGTTTGTTTTGTATTTTAAAGCGGCTTTTTCATACATAATCAATCAGCTTATACTGTTCACACTGCTAGGATTCTCTGTAAAGAAGAGAGAGGAATTTTGTAGAAGGGTCAGTAAAAGTAAATGTAATTTGAATAAAATTAATTAAATAATGAATTGCAATAAAACATGACATCTCATGGATGCGTTACGTACCTACAGGACCGGTCGTTATGGCGACAGACACTTGGGGGAGGCCTATGTCCAACATTGGACGTATATCGGCTGAATAGACAATGACGATGAGTGTTTTCGGACCACAAACAAAATAAATACAGTTTCATTTGGTAACTGTTTTTTTCATATTATTACTTTAAGTTTGTATATATACCTATTAGTTTATAACATTTAACAGATAAACTAATAAATAGATTAAGTTTTTACTCATAACGAATTTTGTATTACAGTGTGTTTTATTTTTATTTTTTAAAAGCACTGCGGAATGGAATGTTTTGCAAGAAAATAACTTTATCAAGAATGTCGCAATATTTAGTTACTTTTGTAAACAATTGTGTAGTTCGTGAAATAAGTAACATAATAGACCTCCGAATGTAATATTTACATTTCATTGGGCATTGTATTAAACGTTCAATAGGACGGATCCCAATAAAAACGGTCTTAAGAATACTCGACAAGTCATTTCTATTGAGGATCCAATAAAGTCAGGTAAACGCCACCGAGAAGTGTACAATGGAGTGCTAACTATGTGTGGCGGACACACGAATATACGAATATTAAATTATCAGTGTATCATATAAGAATATCAAACGTCAATGGTATCACGATAGAATATTGAAAGACAAAGTGCCTGAAAACTTTATCTTAATTTGCATCCCAATTTAATTGTTTGCATTGAATGAATCGGCAACAAATGCAGAAAAATGATCTTATCAAGTACATCATACTCATTTGAAGAAAAAAAAAATAATTTATGGTCATAACAGCTACACAAATATTTTAAAGATTTTACTCGTAATCCTCTCTAGCAGTAAACCTCTACGGGACTAGAAGATAGCGATTCAGAAGCTTATAAACACTCCAGTACCTAACATATCCTTGACAGATACTTAGGCAAAACAAATTGAGGCACAAGGAGGCAACAATTGGCGCAAACAGAACGCTCAGGTGGAAAGGGAAAAAATTCAATTCCAATACAACAGCAGAGCTAAATAGGAAACTCATAAACCGCTTACGTTGTGTACGGAAATTTTATTACGGACCTTATTCTCTTGGGGAGAGGCCGTGGTGCTGGTGGAACAGCGGTGTGGGATGAAACGAGAGAATAACAATATAGTCGGCCTTATAATGTTCCCACTGCTGGGATACAGGTCTCCTCTCTAGGAGAGGAAATGGGTCGCAATCCACCACGCGGGCCTAGTGCGGGTGTCATATGCCTTCGAATTTTTGGTTCTAGGACATTCCGGTTTCCTCACGATGTTTCTCCTTCACCAAGAATTTTGATAAATCATTAAATACTTAGTATGCTCATTCACTCGTGGGGTACCACGGGCCTAAGAGTTTAATCTTAAACGATTTGACGAGGTGTTTTTTTTAAATAATATGAAACCTAGTGCTTGACTTCGATCCCATCAGATGGTAAGCAGTGATGCGACAGTTGATCGTGAGGCGCGCTAGTTTATTATGAGTCTATTCACTCTAGTCTTGAAGACACCTAAATTATAATCGAACGGGAAGACCACAGCAAGGAAATTGTTCCAATATTTACGCGGTACAAATGTTGTTATATTTCCGCCGCTTGAGGTTCTTCGTGACCGCAAGCAGCGCTAACTTAGCATGACCAGCTAGGAAGATGGAACAACGCAAAGGTATCGATTTTAAAGTCCTACTCATCATCCACAGAGATAAAGTCATGACGTAGAGTTATTTGATGATTTCTCATCTTAAAAAACAAATGGTTGCATGTAAGAAATTTATATTATTCATTATTTATCTCATTATATATTTATTTTTCTCAGGATGAAAGGCGTACGAGGAGCCGAAACCAACTCGCAAAGGCCCTTGTAGACGTTTTTAATGGAACGTGGTACAATTATATATTGTATATTAGACGCAGCGTTGGAAGGCTTCCCACAAGGTGGACCGAAGATCTAGTGGGGGACGCGGCTATCCGATGGACGCGAGATATACAGGGCCAGTCATTATAGCGACGCTTGCGGAGGCCTATGTCCAAGAGTGAACGTCTTTCGGTTTTAATGCTGATGAGGAAGACACGGCCAAAGACGCTCACCTGGCTGCATCTAACTAGGCTGCATACAGTTGATAACTAAGTAAAGAAATGAATGATTCCGCTTTCATCTTTATCCTTGTACCATGTCGGTCAATTCTCGGAGTCGTTTGATAGAAGACGACTGTTTTTGTTTAAAATTTCATTTTTCGTTAACCTCCGGGTCGCAAAGGGCTTAATTTATACATTGAATATTGGCCATTTTTTACCGGAATTACGATACTGTGATGGATGACCGACGTCTTTTGAAATGGCTTATTTAGAAATATTTCCGGTAAGTATTTTATATTGATATTCAATATTGCTTTTGTAACGACAGTTTTCCTAGAAATATTCGTTGTTATTTTAAGAAATAGTACTGTTATTTTGTTTTATTTTTTAACATTAGTTGGTGGAGTAACCATTAGTTAATGACGCGTACTTACTGGTATATAACTTACCATTGACCGAGGTCTGATGATGATGATGATGATGGATTACTAATCATCATCATCATTTTACCCGAAACACGTCCACTGTTAAATATAAACTCACTAATAGGATTACCAATATTTCTCTCTAAGTTTAGCGGAGCTTTTCCTAAAATTCAAGTGCCATTTTAATAGCCACGTCATTTACCGTATTTCACATAAAATCTCTCAGTTTTTCGTCCACTTTCTGTACATTAAGTACAGCTGACACAAACGAACACGAAAGAGGGATAAGTCTTGAAATACGAAAAATAAGCCCACTCCTCCTAAACGTCAACATAATCGTACACATTAGTTCACATTAAATGGACATATAAAAACGAGCAAACCACGTACACTGGAGTGCAGATGAAATCGCCAAAAGCGTTGTAAAAGCCACAATAAAGTTCGTGCTTTACGTGCGTGACTATAAACTTGATAGTCCATTAAATTTGCATCGGACAGCTTCATACATTTTTGTGGCACACTGTGTAAAAAATACGTGAGTGTAAGTGCAGTGAAATGATACCAGTTTCATCAGAATTGTAATTGTATGTAAAATGTTGCTAAGGTACCTTTAAAGAATAATGCTATTTTATTTTGTTTTTAAATAAAATAAATTAGTATTTGACTACGATCTTATCTGATGGTGTTGCATTCGTTGATTTTTATTATTCGGCCTAAGGCAGCAGGAAGATTAAATAAATAAACTTAGGTAAGTGTAGTACCTACAACACTTTTAAAGATCTAATTTGGCCAAAGCTATTGAAGTAAAAAATTATGGCCAGCACAAGTAGAAGAAATCCAACTGAAGTTGTACACAAGAGACCTTTCAGGAAGTTGCAATCAGCTCGATGTTTTCCTTCCTTACCCTTTAAAACGATTAATTGTAACGAACAAATACCACACGCGATTCGTTTCCATTGCTCCCGTTTTTCCTCTTAACTCCATGTTCATAATGAAGAAAGAGAAACAGATGTTTTCAAACAATCTCCGAACTTGTCTGCATAAGTCAATGAGTGTCGGCGGGGCAAAGGATCTATTACCCCGCTCTCCCCGCACACGCCCCCAAGTGGTGCATTCTGTAAAAGTTTCCACTAAAAGGCTAATTAACTAAATTAGCTACCGGTGAAGTCAATTACGGAGTTGGTTCAGATAATTTGTCTAAAGTTCGCATGTAGGCGCTTAATAGTGTTCCCGTTTAAGAACTGGGGATTCAACTCGACATACATTTTCAATGTTTTTTATACAACTTCTCTTACGCGATTATAATGTTTTTACACATTTTTCTTTAGATATTTTGGAAACACAGTATCTTGTGGTTATCTAGGCTTCTGTAGGAATCAATTTATAAATTTGAATAAAATTAACCCAGTACCTAAATACCTCTAAAAATCTATTTTGTATGAACAAATACACTTCATAATTTACTCGAAAATTAAAAAAGTTAAAAAAAATATACAGCAATAGGCTTGCAAAAATCAAGACTCTGAATGATGTCATTTTTTTTTCCAAAACTTTTAAGAGTTAAAAAAAACACGTATTTCCTGGAAGTTTTGTAAAATATTCGAATAATCACGGAATTACCGAATGCCAACAGAGTTTTTAGTCGTTTTCTCTTTTTTTTCGCGTTGCGCTGCCTTTTCGTCAAACATCGCGCAATAAGCTTTCACACCATGCTCGATGTTGACGACAGGCGAGTAGAAAAGCAGCCTCTTAAGAACTGTGCTTCTGTTAAAACGAAACTTTGTAAGTTTAATGTAGATTACATTAAACTTACAAAGTTTCCTTTGTGAAGAGAGTGAGAAGCCATACGGTTTCTTTTTAGGTGGGAAATCATCCAATGACATCTTCCGCTTTTGAGCGAAGTGGGCGTGTCAGGCTTTTACCGACTAAAACCCAGTCCTGTTCCTTCTTTGCCCTAGTTCTAGGGCCCCTGGGTTCTCTTTTGGCCCCAGTACGCTTCGACCTTGCCAGGCTGATATCTCTTTGAGGTACGCGTGGAACAGTACGCTAGCTACGTGTAACTACGCGCCGTAGGAATACGAAGACACTGAGAGGCAAAATCGATGGTCGATGGGGCCGAAAAATAGGTTTTAGAGTGGCGACCGTGCTCCGGAAATGCAGCGTTGGAAGGCCTCCCACAAGGTGGACCAATGATCTAGTGAGTGTCGCGCAAATGCGGTGAATGCGAGACGCACAGAATCGGTTGTTCTGGCGACGCTTGGGAGAGGCCTATGTCCAACAGTGGATGTCTTTCGGCTGAAACCACGTGCATCTCTAGTATTTCCTCTAATTGAAGCTTCGAGCCGGTTTGGTGTACTGAAGATGAGGTTTTGGAGGAAATGTTAGCGAATATTATCCCATTCTTTCATCACCGTCTGTTTCAGGGACCTAATGCCTTGATCACACGTACCGAGTACAAGGGCAGACGGTAAAATGTTGTTCGGCCGAGCAGTGATGTAAGCATGTTGTAGAGATGCGCTCAACCGAGTATTTGGCCGAGAGCACTCTCTCGCGTTTAAACGGTGGTAGGAGGTCATCAGCGGCTTCTAACTGCTGGGTTAGGGTCGGGACTTTTTGATGAAATTGGAATTCCGAAACGATTATTTCAAATAGATCAATTACAGACACACAGTTAAAATGTCGGTCAGTCAAAAACAAAAAACTGAAGCTAAATTGCACGTTCCAAAGTGATCTACGTCTATGGAGAAGAACGAGCCGGAACCTCCACTCTTTTATTATCATCATATTATGAGTTACATAGATAAATCTTGGTTTCATATTTCTTATCGCTTCTAAATGTGATGGCAACCTTTTGAAAGATCACTTGTTCAACTTCAGGATTCTTTCTTCTTCCTGCCCTTATCCCATATTACTTGGGGTCGGCGCAACACGATTTCTTCTTCCATTCTGTCCTGTCACCCGTAAAACTATCACTGATTCCCTTTTCTTTCATATTACATCTCACACAATCCATCCATCTTTTTTTCGGCCTTCCTTTCTCTCTCTTTTAGTAATATGCGCTTTATCCCTCCTCTTCACATGATCATACCATGTTCAACTTCAGGATTAAACCAGGGTAAACACCCCAGGAAAGGTTCTGTAGGAAGACGCAGCGTTGGAAGACCTCCAACAAGGTGGACCCGATAACCTGGTGAGGGTTGCGGGAATCCAATGGATGCGTGACGCACAGGCCCGGTCATTGTGGCGACGCTTGGGGGAGGTCTATGTCCAACAGTGGACGTCTTTCTGCTGATATGATTATGATGCTGATTAATTACCCCAGCGGTGCAGATCTCAATCTAGGGGGTCCAGAAGCCAGGATGCTCTATAGAGGGATCATGCAGCCCTTTACTGGGTTCCGGTGTGAGCGCAGTCGTTGTTCAGGGGACCCCACGCAAAGGATTAAGGTCACTCGGATGGTGCTGGTCTACTGTACGGTCTCCGGCGGGAAAGCAAGTCTCCTCAACGACCTACCACCGTGGAATCTGAAAAAAAGCAGAGTGGGTATAGGTTCTCTCTCTAATCTATCATTTCATTTATTTATCAAAAACATATCAAATTACCTCTAAATAGACTGTTTACGCATATCTTGTATGTGAAGGCAAAGACCGATCAATATTTTTGCGCGATAGATGTCCTATTTCACAGCGGGTCATCTATCCCACGCGTAATTTATATGGATTAGGCAACTATTCCTTATATGGGACAGATGACCCAAAATGTAGACGACCGCTAAAACCGTTAATAGGTATTCTGTGAATATCATACAGCCACGGCCATAACTGTCCAGCCAGATAAACATCTATACTAATAGAATAAAGAGGTAAAGTTTGTTTTTTGTTTGTAGATGGTAATCTCTGGATGTACATGTCCGATCGCTAAAAATTTTTTCAGCGATAGAAAGCTGCTTTATTCCTGAGCGACACAGGCTATATTTTATATACGCGGGCAAAAGCTAGTATAAAATAAACTCGCACTAGACACTTTGATAGCTACATCCTCGAGGACATTAAAAGTTAACAGCGAATAGGTCACTTCGGTTCTGATCACATCTGGGTCACCAGTTTGGAAGTATGCGGAACAGACAGTAAAGTCCCACATACTTCCTTTGAATAGGGAGGATCCTCCGGCCAGACAGGTGTTATAGTCTAGTGGGCTACTGCCCGATAGATGATTTCGGGCTGTCGTATATGTTCAAATCGTGTGGAGAACTTTGATTGTGCGATGTAGGATTTCGTATTCTCTTCGTGGTTCTTATGTGGCGCCATAGATGTCGCTACATCGGCAAGCGTGCTCCATTGTCGAGCACATCATCTCTTACCATCAGGTGAGATGGTGGTCTAACGTGAGCTTATCTATAATAAAAAAACTACTTTCTCTTATACATATAGGTACCTATTACTGAAAATATGTAGAATCGTGATCAGTGGCGGATTAAGGCAGTGCAGACCTATTTAATACTATAATTTTGACTCTTATTCTCGATCGCCAATAACCCAGTGGTTATTGAAATTGGGTAAGGTACGTGGAAAGTATAAAAATGAGAGTAACCTACGAGATTGACCATCGTATTCAATGAAATAATCAGCTGTATTCGGATTACATACTTGGACTACATTTTTTTATATGTCCAGGTGCAAGAACCCCCAACGTGCTGGGCCCCCGAACGCGCGGGGCCTGTAGCATTAGCTACTCTTGCTACATGGCTAATCCACCACTGATCGGGATGCACACTTTAGCTGGAGGCTTGAAACTTGGGCCAATAAAACGCAACCACATTTTTATCACACGATATATGATCTTCGCAAGAATTTACGACGTCAAACAAAACACTTGACTTGTGTAGATACATTTTACCTTATTACCCTAATTTGGTTTCGCCAATAAAATGAGTTCTCAGAATGCCTCGACAAATAACATCGCGTATCAAAAGGAATATCGTCCAAATATAGTGGCGAATGGTCGTAAACTAAGTTTTATCTTCGTGTGTCTTCGGCTAATGTCGGAGATAAATCTGGAACGACAAAAGACCAGCTTCGGGATGAGTATGTCACGTAATTTACTTTTATAGTGTCGTCAGGGTAGCGATATGATGGGCATTTAGGGGATTTTCGGGTAGTTTGCGTCGGTATGAAGCGACTTACCGTCGATGGTTGGCTGAGCGACGGGTAAGCTCGCGACTGTCTCTAAGCTGCTGACAATCGGGTCTGGACTGACAGCTGGTAGATAAAAAAATAAATTTTAATAAATATGTTATTGTTCCAAAAGGTAATTATGTCACATTAAACGGATTGCTGGACTCCACAATATGATTACCTGTATCGTGGAGACTGGTCTCTTCCATCTTATCAGCTAAGGAGTGGAATTCCTTGCTGGAGTCTGTGTTTCCTGATGGCTACAACCCTGGAATCTAAGTCAAGAGTGAATACTTTACTTCTAGGTAAGCGCGCTCTATCGTCGACTGCATCGTCGCTTTCCATCAACTGAGATAGCGGTCATGCGCGAACCTATCAGCAATTAACTTGGGGTTATAAGGACGATGCTTTTACATACTGAGATTTCTCCGTGCATTTGAAAGTATGTTAAGCTGTTGGTCCCTTCTGTCATTTGTAGACCTGTGATAGTCGTTACGGATAGTCAGATGGCAGGAAATTTTAAACTTGTCAAGGTGTAGCAGTTACCTACTTCAAATAGACCATTTACAGGCACTTTTGAATAGTCAAGAAGTTAGTCTGTCATAAAAATATGCTACTTACACATTCAGTAAGTCTGTCATGAAATATTCAAGTAAGAATTGAGATTGATATAATTACTGCACATTCTTCTCAAGGTACTGATAAGAATGTGCAGTAAATAGTAAAATATTGGCATGAAAGTAGGATTTAATACGTTTTTAGGATTCCGTAGACAAATGGCAAAAAACGGAACTCTTATAGATTCGTCATGTCTGTCTGTCCGTCCGTATGTCACAGACACTTTTTTCCGAAACTATAAGGGCTATACTGTTGAAACTTTGTAAGTAGATGTATTCTGTAAACCGCATTAAGATTTTCATACAAAAATAGAAAAAAAGCAATAAATTTTGGGGGTCCCTATACTAAGAACTGAAACTCAAAAAATTTTTTTTCTTCAAACCCATACATGTGTGGTATCTATGGAGAGGTCTTCAAAAATGATACTGAGGTTTCTATTATCATTTTTTTTCTAAACTGAATAGTTTGCGCGAGAGACACTTCCAAAGTGGTAAAATGTGTGTCCCCCTCCCTCTAACTTCTAAAATAAGAGAATGATAAAACAGTATAGCTCTTATAGTTTCGAAAAAAAGTGGCTGTGACATACGGACGGACGGACAGACAGACAGACAGACAGACATGACGAATCTATAAGGGTTCCGTTTTTTGCCAAATTTTTCAAATTCGTACAATATTAATCAAGTTAGAAACCTTTCAAAACTGGTGGAAGGGGAAACTGAATAAATAACAGTATAAGGATGCTCATACTAAAATGTGACGTCACGGCCATTACGACACTTGTGCTCAAAAGAGCGAGATATTCCCACCACGCCCCCACTATTCCAATGCTTGGAATGCTAATAGCTGCTTCATTTAATAACCAATTTTGATACGTTTTTCAGAATAAGATTTCTTTTTAGTGTTGTTTAGTACAATATATTGTGCAAAATAAGTACAGGCAAGTACTCAATTGTTAGAGAGTGAAGTATGTATCCGTCTTAGTTTAAGAATGATATTCTTTATTCTATTCAGCGTTTTGTCTAGAAGGATTTTTTATGGTGGGAAAATCATCTAATGACAATCCCCACTCTTCGGCGGAGCGGGAGATAGTGTCAGACTCTTACTGACTAAAAACTCACCCCGTTCCTTCAAGCCTTCATACCGGTGCGCGAGCAATCTTTCGAAATTAACCCTGGCCCCAGTAGTTTTCGACCCAACTGGGCCCCTGCTGTTGCTGACAACTCCTTGAGGCGCGCGGGAAAACTGTGTGCCGTCAACGTCTTGGGTTCGGTCCGGACAGTTACCGGACGGTTGGACAGCGAGCTACCCATTGCTCGCCATCCGCAAGCCCGCGTCTACGTTAGCCGGATATCGGAATTGGAATTCCGGCGGCGGCGAGAGCGCCGTTGTTGTCTAGAAGTGTGAAACTACCATGTAAAGCAAAAAGTTCCATTCGAAACCTTGCAATTAGTCGGTAAACCCATCATTGAAAATAACGCAATCAGGATTCTGAAAACGTATTACGAATAAGTGACTCAACAATTTTATCAGATTACACGACATTCTGCCAGAATTACCAGTTTCGAAGCTTTAAATGCACGTTTCTATGCATCGCCCGTACCCTTAGACGCTTAACAATATAACCCCATGAGCTATAACATTTTAGGGCGAATATTAACCAAATTGGATGAGCCCGTGACGATCCGCGAGTTCCTACTCGCACCTACGGAGAGGCGGGGACGAGGCATTTTAAATACAAATCTTTACTTACCAAGTTACATTTGCTACGGGGCTTAAAAGAGCATTTTGACAATTGGTATGTAAACTTAATCAAACGGCAAAAGAAAAACTGAATTATTTAAGACGAGCACAGAAAATATGAACGAAAAATATTTATTTACACCCGAACCGATAGTTAACTTTATACCAATGACCTGGAGAAGATTGTGGGAAACCGATGGATGCGAGACGCCCTGGAATGTTCATTGTGGCGACGCTTGAGGGAGGCCTATGTTCAATAGTGGACGTATATCGGCTGAAATGATGATGATGAAATACTATAAACAAAAACAGGTCCAGTACATACAACATTACAAAGGTGATGCAAATTTCAACGAAATTCCTTCAGACAGAGTTGGATGAGAAATGTAGACGCTGTGTTGTATAAATACGAGTCATTCAAATTAAATAAATTTTAAAAATATATTTAAAAAAAAATGTATATAATAATTATACTTACTTGTTTTTAAATTCAATTTAATGATTAAAACGAAAAAATAAAATGTATAGAAAACATGTGCCATTATTTTTGTGAACAAGTTGAGTCTGTAATCAAAGTAGTGCTACGACTGTATTATAATACTTGGTGTTTGTTATTTACTTAGCTGAGCCGGCTAACTTTGTACCATCTAACAGTAAATGAATGTAGTATAATTTTCTAAATAGTCAACCAATTGCGGTGAAACAAAGCTTAAGTAATATATCGCGTTACACACAACTTTAATGTATAAAAGTTATCTACATCGATTTCGTACAATTTACGTGATGCGTACACAACGAAAAACTTCTACATATTTATAATATGTATAGGTTTACGACGAAAGACATACAGATACAGCAAAGAAGACCCCTCATGATCTAAGATACGTAGAAGAAATCTCTTCCCTCATCTCTTATTCGATTATGATAAATATTATGTGCTAGATAATGCGTTTATTAAGACATTCCGAATAGGTTGCCTAGCTTAATCTGGTGCCAATGATGTTAAATAATAAAATTTGTCTGAGATCGCGAACATTTTATATTTTCGACTTCATCCAAATATTTCCAAACTAGCTTTTTCTATTAGTTCTATTAGTAAAAAGTGCATACCAACCATAATCCTTTTCCAGTAACTGTCCGGACCAAGCCCAAGTCGTCGACGGCGCGCACTGTTCCCGCGCACTTCGAGGAGTGGTCCGCAACAGCAGGGACCCAGCCGGGTCGAAGCCTACTGGGGCCAGGGTTATCCAAAAGGGAGCTTGAGCCCCGGTATGAAGGCTAGAAGGAACGGGGTGGGTCTTTTAGTCAGTAAGAGTCTGGCACTAACTCCCGCTCCTCCTAAGAGCGAGGGATGTCATTGGATGTTTTTTCCCACCATAAAAAAACCATAATCCTTTGCAAAAGAAATTTAACAATTAGCTATCCGCTATAGTTTTCAGGATGCCAGGAATCTAGGAGTCAATAGTTTGTATATTCGTCTTAACGATACTTTTGTTTAAAACCCTTTTGAGGTCATGTTAAAACATGACCTAGTCATTGCCATTTTCATTGTTAATGTTAAATTTTTAACAAACAACAGTATATAATTACAAAATAGATTGGTACAGAATTCAATCTCATGTATTTACTTCTCTTTTTATACCTACGCTAGGCGATCGCGCTAGGGTCAGCGCGTTGCGCCGAACTGTACGAGTACAACCGGGCGATTGAGCCGAGATGTCGTGTCCGTGAGTGGTGTCTATGTGTGCGTTGCTTGAGCGTGCTTTGTATGTAAATTGTCTTCGGTACCTATCTATTTTGTGGTATAATTCAAAAGCATTCAGCAGTCCATGCATGAAGTAAACAAAAATACTCTAGCTGACAATACTATTTTCACTGTGACCTATTAGCTCTCCTGGCGATGTATAGGAAATAGGTTCCTCTATTTACCCCCTGTGTGATAACAGCCGTGACCGTTATGGAACCATATTATACTTAGGTAAGGTCGTTCCGATGGTAAGACAATGTTTTCCCCATTTGGACCGGCTCCAATATTGAGAGCGACGCGATATAGAGGTTGCAAAATTGACGTTCATTTCATAAAAGAAAACTATAAAGAATTTGAGCGAGGTCGTAGAGGTACGCACTTATGTTGGGTTTGATATTGATCTAAAATTATCCACACGAACAATTTTTGTGTGAAAGTATCGGTGTCCGTCTTTTTGTATATTAAAAGCTGGAACAAATAAGATTTGGAGATAGATGGGACCTTAGAGATGGACTTATGTTACGTATACGTTTTTACATGTTGCCTCATATTAGGAAAAGAAACTCCTGTATCTTGGGCGCGTTCACCAACTTGTAAACTAACATATATAAGCCACCCAGACCCAAAACAACTGTCTGTCTCTTGGTATAATTTTCGATTTTTGCGCGGATGTTGCCGGTGGAAAGCTAGATTATTACTACCCCAATTTTATAAAAAGGTAAAGGGGATTGCCCATTTGAGGCTATGAGCGGACAATTGACTAGAGAAAAAATACTTTGTTCATTAATTTTGCTATAAAAAAATATGTATTCCCCTAGTTCCGAATAATCTAAATACAAAGCATTGAAAAACGAGAAGTTTTTAAGCTATCTCTTATTAAGAGGCATTATCATATAGGAAAATAACCTCAAAAGGTTACTCTTGTTTAAATATTTCTATAATAATGGCATCAATTTGTATATGTTTTTTATATCTATGTAATATCATCAAGATTTTAGAACAGTTGACTTTTTTAGTAATATTTGATGTCGATCTTTGCCCTGGAACACCATCCGGGCAATCCCCTTTGTTTTTTTGTTTGTAGGAGGTAATCTCTGAAACTGATCCGTTTTTCCTAAGTGACGTAAGCTATATTTCATGTACGTGGTTATAACTGCGAGTACAAGTTAGTACTATAAAGAGGATTAGAATATTCATTGATGACTGATTATTGCTACTTTAAAGTGCCATTGAGTTGGACGTGTCTCTGTATGTCAGATGAACTGTGAGTAAAAAGAGCCATTTATCCCAATAAATTGCTACCGCGATGTCGCCTTGCGTCTAATGGGACCCATCCCATTTGACGCAAGGCGAAATCGCGGCAGACCAAGCGAAGGTGGCCTGCAATGGAGAAGGAGGCCTTTGCCCAGCAGTGGGGCAAAATTTGTTCAATGATAGGAAGCTACTCCATCGCTGACTGATATACGTATTTCCCTTCTACAAAACAGCAATGTCTATTTTGGGTTAGTAGAGCAACAGTTAAAGCCAGTTTTCTCTCTTCAGCGGTAATATGTCGTTTGAAAATAACTTCTCCGAGAAAATTATACCTAATGCATTTTAAATTGAGTGAATCAATGATCTTTTGACTTTTTTATGGCCTGTTCTGTCCCACTCTTAGGCAAAGGCTAGCCTCCACTCCTTCCATTTTTCAAAAAAAGAACAAAAGACCACTCATATGCCTTTCCGTAGACGAGAAATCTGTTCAGTTCGTCTCTTTACTGACTTTAAACTTAGTAGTACTTTTAGTAATATTAATATTTATTCCACAACTTTTACATAATGCGATCTGGTCCCAAAAAGAAGAGCTTATGGTATGAGTACTAAACAACTGATAACACAATATACTTCTTAAATTTCTAAATACAAACTTAATTAAAGAGAAATAATAATTAACACCCAGACACGGAACACAAAGATCGTGCCATCACACAGACATTTGTCTTGGGTGAGAATCGAACCCTCGACCTACGACATGGCAGTCATGGTCACATTGGTCACTAACCACTAGACCAACAGGCCAGTCAATAACAGATTACAGTTTTTTTACACAGATACCTATGTTCGGTTAGAAAAATAAAGTTTATTACTAGTACTAGTTAGTACTATACTTTAATATTATTTTATTGTAATTTGAAATGAAAAGGTTTTTCGCGTATAAGTTAAAACAAAGGAAACCCGTTAACCCGCCCGAGTCGATCGCCAAAGTAACGTAACACAACTTGTGCATTATTTCCGATAGCAATTGTTACGTAAATACATTTTCTTGGATGTTGTACAACACAACATTAGCTCTTTTATTCTTTACACGTTTGAAATATTACACGAAAGGGTACACGAAATAAAACTTAAAGTATGAATTTGGATTAATAGGCAATCGAATTTAAAAGTATCCAAGTACCTAAAGTTCTATAAATATTGATGAAACCGCATGTTAAGACTAGGTTCTACTCATTTTGAACTTTTTAAACCTATGAAAATCTACAAATATATAAAAGAGAACACCGTGAAAAAATATATTATTAATATTGACTACATGCCAACCGCCGGTTAAAAAACAAAACGTAAAATTGATAAAAAAAAATCGCGAATCTGATCCTAACTTACGATTTTAATCGTGCATGTCTACGAGATTACGTCACGGAAATATTTGAAAGTTACGAAATATAATAAAGCTTGTTTTATAAAAGAGCCTCGCAAAAACAAAAATCTTGAATAGTTAACTGAGGCCTAAAAAGCCATCTCTGAAATCCTGTAAGGAATAACTGTCTGAATTATGAGTAAGAAAGAAACGAGGGAGCGGTATAATTTAATATTACTGATATCAACACTAAACGCTTTGAAGAGTTTCTTCCTCATTTCCAGAAAATTACAATATTTGAATTAGAATTACTTTAAATCTTAGGTTGCGGTCTTATCGCTATGTTTTTTTTTATTTGTATAGACTAGTGCTGGAGTACGATCCCACTGATGGTAAGCAGTGATGTAAGCGTTGATGGTGAAGCGTACTAATTTATTAATATTACATGATGCTATGTGATTAGTATCCCAGACTATACAGCTCTACTGCGACTGAAAATGTGGGCATAACGCATTGATTTTATGTGAATTGGTTTTGTTTGTCTTTCCAGTTTCCTTATTTATCATTTTACAGACAGCTTTTATTTTATTGATTGAATTTCAAATTTTCTTATTTACTGACTTAGATTTTGGGTTGAGCGCCGACTCTTTTGAATATTTTTAAATAGATTCTGACGTTGTTATGCAGGTTAAGATCAGACGATAATTACTTTTCCAGTACCAAGCTGGTATAAGATTATATCGGTGATATTACAAAAGGCAAAAAAGTCAAAGCAATTTTCGCCGAACCCCGAGTGGGGCCGGGTAAATGCAACATCTACATCATGTCGTGTCGGCTAGGTTGGCAATATTTTGTCCTGGTTAATGGCCCGAGTTATTTTTTCCCTGGCTGCTGGCATGTTTCACTAAACAGTCGCGACGACATGAGTAAACATGTCCATAGCCTCTATTTTCTTTGATTATTTTGTTTTAATTCAGTTAGAATATATTCCGGTTTAAATCTCTCTAAAAGATATAGAAGGTGTAAGGGACAGCGCTCCACAAACTTTGGACAAAACTGGACCACCTTCCACAAGATTTTTTTTCAGGAAACGAAAAAAGAAATTGACCTCTCCATACGAACTGTCCAATCAAGTGTTTAATTTAGTATGGTGAGGCTGATTTTTTTTCGTTTAATTAGAAGGAGGTTGATTGTTGATGTTCAAATGTAGCTCGCAAAATTCAAATTTTCTCCTTTTTTGCATTAATCATATAATTATTATCTTTACACATAGTAAGGATACAGTATCTCAAGAGTCTATGACCAGTGCTTGTTACCAGTAATGATATATAGCTCTGAAACGTGGTCGCTTACAATGGGCCTCATCAGAAGGCTTAAAGTTGCCGAAAGGGCTATAGAAAGGGCTATGCTCGGAGTTTCCTTGCGTGATCACATCAGAAATTAAGATATCCGCAGGAAAACTAAGGTTACTGACACAGGCCGACGAATCGTCGCGGGCATTATAGATGGTCCATGGGGACGAAAGGCTCTGGAGTGGCGTGAGCACCGGAAGAGGCAGCGTGGAAGATCCCTTACAAGGTAGACCGATGACCTTGTGGCACTTAGGACCGTTCGTTGCCGTGACACTTGGGGAGACCTATTTCCAGTAGTGAACATAATTCGATTGAAATGATGATAGTGGGTCAGTGTCAAGTTGTATGCTGGTTAAAATATGTTTGGCGGGAGCAATACGTATTTATTTACGAAATTTTAATGGTTCGTCTTACTCTATTTCAAGACTTTTTTCACGAAAAAGACATTCAATGAGTTATGACGAACTGACAGAGTTGTATTAATAACTTTGATACTAAATAAATACGTACCTATGTGTTACGGCCACCAATCACATTATCAAAAATATAATTTGAATGAATAACAAATTAAACTGAATGAAGGCATTTTTTATTATTATGCATAGGCTTGCATTTGACCTTTATCTCACCTGATGGTAAGCAAAGATGTGGCTGACGATGGAACACGCTTGACTAGAAGTAACCCATTCACTCTTGAATTAAAAACCCCTAGGTTATAGCATAATCAGCCTTTCAATGTTTCCACTGCTGGGACTCAGGCGTCCTTACCTGGAGAGTGAATGGGCTGTAATCCACCACTCGGGTCCAGTGCGGGTTGGTCCTAGCTTATCTATAGCTATCAGGAAACACAAACTCCGAGATGTGGGAGTGTAGGTGTTGAAGCGTCACTTCAATTCTACTACTAGTAGATAACTTTAAGTTTGAATTAATTAGATTATTGATAAGTATTACCTATAAAGTTTATCAGCGTCCTTCATGATTTTGAATGTCAAGACTGACAAAATTAAACTGATACACTGCTACCTACAATCCTGATGTTTTAATTTCCAAAATTCCTGAGAAGATTCTACAATTTTATATACAGTGGGTTTTAGTTTTACTGTATACTAAACAAAATATACATACATATCTAGCTGCAGGTATATATTTTGTTTCCAAGGATCACAATGGACTCTAAACTCAACACTTTGTTTACTTTTACGATCTTGACCATCACACTGTGCCAGATGGGCTGTTACCTACCTACAGACATTGTTTAAAACACAGTGGGTCGTTCTAATGGAGAATTATATTTCTCCGAAAATATTATTTTAAACCTTTAGCCGCTCGTGTCGGATAGGTCTGACAAGTCCTGTTCGCCATAGTCGTCTGTTTGCGACTGGGTACTTCATATTGTTTAGCTCTTCAATCCCTATAGGTGACAGAAGAACTGACGACATAGTGGCAGAAGTATTTAGCCGTGGTTAAGCGACCCTGGCGGAATAATTGAAAGATACAAAAAGAAGTGATATGAAAGAAAAGGGAGTTAGTGATAGTTTGACGGGTGACAGGACAGAATGGAAGAAGAAAACGTTTTGCGCCGATCTCAAGTAATATGGGATAAGGGCAGGAAGAAGAAGAAGAGGTTAGTCGGATATATGTTTGTATTATAAAGCCATGGGTTAAGTGAATGTGAACCCCGGGGCCCTGGAACGAAGGCAAAGAAGGAACAGGAAAGGGTTTTAGTCAATACAAGTCTGACACAGCATCCTGCTTCGCCTTAGAGCGGGAGGGGTTACTGGATGGTTTTCCACAGTAAAAAAGGTATATGTAGGGTAATTTGTAAAACACCGAAAACCTCTCAGTTGTTATTTATATTTATGACTTTTGTTCTGACTTTTCAAAATTTATCATATTTTAGTTCATTAGATTTTCATTTGACTTTAGATTTTTAGTTGACTGGCCTGTTGGTCTAGTGGTTAGTGACCCTGACTGCTATGCCGGAGGTCGTGGGTTCGATCCCCACCCAGGACAAATGTTTGTGTGATGAGCACAATCATTTGTTCTGTGTCTGGGTGTAATTTATCTATAATATGTATGTATTTAGAAATATATAAGTATGTTTATCAGTTGTCTAGTACCCATAACACAAGCTCTGCTTAGCTTGGGACTAGACGGCGTTGTGTGATAGTTGTGGAATATTATTATTATTATTATATTATTATTTTAAAATAAAAATATTTAAATTGAACGTTCTAAATATTACGAACTCTATGCGAAGTAAGCGATACTACAATATAGTGGAAGCGAGTGGGGATCGAGTGGAAGGGATGCTTGATGCGCTTGCGTCGCATTATACAGACCTAAGGCGGTATAGCAAAACACAGAGTTGAAAAGTGTTAGATAGAGTAACGAAATCTTGAAAGTTTGTTCTTGGTATTATTACGTTTTGTAAAAAGTCATAGAACAAAAGATGTTGTTTATGGTGTTAGTAATGCAGTCCTGCAAGGTTGTTAGTGTTTAACAAATAACCTTGTATAATAATTATTAATAGTTAGTTAAGTATTTTAAAGGTTTGTAAATAGTGTGAATACATTACTTATTTGTAATATGGTTGAGGAAGACTCTCCACTCGTGATACTACACTACACTAGTACTAGGGATAGGGAGAATTAGTCCAAAGACAACCAAACCACTTTTAAAATGTGCCACTTCACATTGTTTTACAAATATAGACCTGCCTTTATTTTATTGTGAAAATTACTAAACGATTTCTGTCTATTTCTATGTACTTCCCTATATTATTAAGTTATTATGTATGGTTGTCTCATATTTGTAAATAAAGTTTATTATTATTTTCATTTATTCACAAATATTAAATATATAAATTACATTTTTAAATCTATACATATAATAAAATCGTAGGAAAGTCAAAACTGTACATTGAATATTTTTTAAAAAGAATACTTGGGGCGTGATCTACAATCGATACCGAAGCCAAAAATATAGTTTTTAGAATTTTTGTCTGTTTGTCTGTATGTATGTCCGGGATAAACTCAAAAAGTACTGCATGGATTTACTTCAAATTTTCCATGAATATTACTAAGGGGTCGGGTCAACATATAGGCTACATATTATCACGCTATCACTTACGGGGGAGGAGCTGTGAATCTTTATTTTTCTTAAGCATTCTGTGACAGCGTGTAATGTAACGATGCATATTTAAATGTTGTTTTTGAGTAAGCCATGCTATTATCTAGCTTTACACCATAAAAACTACGCCATTTAAGTAACTTGGGCAGAGAAACATAGTTTAATGAATGTTAGTAGTATAGACAATTTTAAAACAGCGCCATCTATGAGATTCCATAAAAATCAAATCAAGTTACATGTTAACACTTTTTGGAAATTAATAATTTAAATTTGATCATGTAGTTAGTTATTCTTAAAATTCATAGATGGTGATGTGATGTGATGTGCATTTTCTTCATAAAAGTTGTATCATATAGTTCGTTTTGACAAATTCAAGTTCCAACAAAACCCTGAAAAACTTAGTAGAGTTGAAGAAGACAATTAAAAAAAAAATGCGGTGTTAAGTATTACATTTGTCTGGCATTTTTCCAGCTCTGTGAAGTCGACCAGTTTGCGAGATCCCTTACGTATGACGAGGTGCCTTCATATTACACGTACGACAAGCAAAGGGGTGTATTTAACTGACATCGACGAGGAGGTGCTGTGGAAGGTTTTCCGGGAATTTTCAAGGTCACCGCATTGGGTAGGGTTTATACTGTGCATCCGAATAATGGCGAATGCCACACTGCGGTTGTTACTTCACACTGTCCGAGGCCCAACGTATTTCGCCTTTCTGAGGACATTTGATGGCGTGGAGTATCCCACTTACCACGCAGCCTGCGTAGCATGCCACCTTCTCGACCGTGACCAAAATTGGAATCCTCGCGGAGGCGAGCGTCAGTGACAGTCCCAGCCGCATGTGTCATCTCTTTCCCGTCATATTGGTGTTTTGTGGAGTTGCGAACCCGGTAGCTTTGTGTGAGAAGTATCGCCATCATCTGTCTGAAGATTTTCTACGAGCTTTGAGGCGTGCTACTGGAGACGAAGTCGAAGTAACTGATGAACACGTGCTGAACACCTGTCTCAGTTCACTTCAAGATATGGTCATTTCTATGGGCGGCAATCCGCTGATCGAATATGGGTTACCAGCTCCCCAATCGTCACCGTATCAAGGCCGTGGTAATCGGGAGTATGACGCTAAGACAAATTACGAGCCGGGCGAAATGACCACCATACGAAATGACCATGTCACCGTGTTCTCTTAAGAGCAAAAACAAATGACACCGTCCTTGAAAGTGTTGGGCAAAACCAGGGTAAAATGCTTTTCTTGGATGCTCCTGGTAGAACAGGAAAAACATTTGTTACCACTGGCATGGCTGTAGCGTCGTCGGGAATCGCTGCCATACTGCTTCCGGGTGGCAAGACAGCATATGCCATGTTTAAAATTCCCATCGATTTAAAGAGCGCCGAAACGCCTGTTTGTGGTATGTCACGTAACAGCGATAAGCGACACGTGCTCAAGGATTGCTCTCTGATCGTTTGGGATGAGCGTACGATGGCCAATAGGCAGGCAGTTGAGACCGTGGACAGAACCCTGCAGGACATCCGCTGGAACAAACATTTGATGGGTGGTGTCACAGTTCTGTTCAGTGGCGATTTCCAGCAAACACTTCCCGTAGCGACGCGGGGATCGAGGGCTGACGAGGTGAATGCTTCATTGAAACGATCTTCGAGTTCGTACGCTGCGCTTGACCATTAATATGAGAACTCAGCTCGGCGGCAATGCACGAGCATTGCAAGAATTCTCCGATGTCCTTCTAAGTCTTGGCGAAGGCACTCTGACAGGTGGTGCTTCCAGAGTCTCTCGGTAGAGTGTGTCCAGCTTAGAAAAACTCATTTGCTGTGTGTACGGGGACATCAGTCGTATACTGCACCAGCTTCTTGGGTGTGTGAGCGATAACGCCGACGCCCAAAAATGATCAGGCTGCTGCAAATAACGAATGCATTCTCTCGGAAATTGAGCGAAATGAAGTGGTCTACACCTCGATAAACACTGTTGGCAAACAAGATGACGCCACACATTATCCCGTGGAATTTCTGAACTCCCTATCAGCAAGTGGACTTCCAGCGCATACCATCAAGCTGAAAGTCGGTGTCCCGATTATGCTTCTTCGGAACCTATCTCCTCCGAAGTTGTGTAACGGGACCCGCCTTAACTCTTTGAATGCCGTAATTAGAGACACAATAGTAAGACAATTGCTTATGTCGAACTGTGTAACATAAGACATTCAAAAGGTTAAAGTCATCTCGCTCTACAGACACATCATTGAGGCGGAAATTCTTACGGGTTGTGGCGTCGGCGAGGCAGTATTTATACCACGCATTCTCCTTATACCTCATAACTTCCCGTTCCAGTTCAAGCGCGTACAGTTCCCCGTGACTGTTTGCTTCGCGATGACCACGAGTCACAGGGGCAGACACTGAGGGCAGCGGGTGTCGACCTCAGGACGAGTTGCTTCTCACACGGGCAACTGTACGTCGCTTGCTCCCGCGTCACCAGTACTGACTCTTTTTACATTTTGGCTCCTGGCAGCATAACTTCTAACGTAGTTAATAGGGAAGTGTTGTAAGGTATGATACCTTTGTACGTATTTTTACTCGTTTGTGTCATGGAATGTATTCCTGCATTATTTTCTCTATTTCGTTCAGTCTCATCTTATGACTCAACTCAGCAGGATTCCCATATAACTCTCTTCATACGCTTCGTTTGCAAAAAAAAATATATTTTAAAAGTTGTTTACTTATTATACTATAGCGACACTGGCATCTTAGGTATTTTTGGTGCTGTAGAGCCTTCACGCAGACGATGTCGCGGGCAGCAGCTAGTAATTAAATATAAAATAAAACATTAAAAAATATAGAGTGTCCCACCGGTATCGGGAACAGGGTCCAAGCTACCGGCGGTCAGTGCTCCAGAGAGAGGAACCTCCTAACAATACGAGCCGTGTACAGGAGTACCGCTGTCTGAATTAAGCCCTTGATCCAGCCACCTAACGCGAGCCTCCTCTGGTGTTGATCGAGGCTCTTGGCTATTAAGCCATTGCCCGACACGACTATCGGTACAATGATCGTACAATGATCACCGAGTCTACAGTCTAGTCTTATTATTATTATTGGTATCAATATCAATATCGTTGGATTATGTTCATTTCATACATCCAACTAACATTCTCCATAGTCCATATCACCATCATATTATTAATATCTATCCACGACTCACCCCCTTGAGCCCTCCAACAACATAATGATATCAGTAACACCTGTACTTATACAAATAGGGATTCCGCAGGCTTTTTATTGTGTTCCCCCTCAATTTATCTTAGCTAGCTTACGGCGGCGCGATCATTACTCTTGCTAAGTAATTGTCTTATGTGCGATTAAAACTTCGTGAACGTTACAAGGGTACATTAAAAACATGTTTGTAACTCTATCTGTTAATAACTGTTTATATAGTTATTTTCCGGAGAAAAGGCCTGATTTCCATTGAAAAATCCTGAGATTTTTTATAGTTTGAGAATTTTTTCACACTACGGATCTAACTCATGCGTTGCACGTCGCACTCAAAGTGATGGGGGTGGCAACAGAACCCCCTGTAGCCAAAGGAAGATTAATTTAAGTTTGTTTAGCTTTTAAGTGTACCGAAGCCGTATTTTTTTGAAAACTAAAAATCCTGAGATTTCATTAGATTTACAAAAACGACCGCAATCCTGAGAAGAGACCAAAAATCTTGAAATCTCAGGATAAATACTGAGTTATGGTAACCCTATGCACATATCACTGTACAAAAGCGCTTTAGGCATAATCAACTAGTCGACCTTAGGGTGGTGCAGAAACATATACTAAATAAATGTATATTTGTGGCTATATGTACTGACGTCTGTAATAAATACTGTATTAAGGTGAACGCAACGGGCGCGTCGAACGAATTGAAAGAAAAGAATTTTAGAATTCTTTATTCTGGAGTCTTTCCAGATTCGGACAATTCGATGCGGTTTCATAGAATTTCTTCTAAAGAATTCTAAAATTCTTTTCTTTCGATTCGTTCGACGTGTTCAGCTCGGAAAAATGTGCGATCACCTTTAAGCCCATATTATAGTACAATGTGAGTTGCACAATAATATTGACGGCGGCCCAAAAACGGTCAATATTATTGTGCAATAATATGTTGGTTAGTGCAAAAAATTGTATCGTGTGGAGGCGATATTGACGGTTGTGTTGTGTATTGGGCAATCGCGAGCATAGACGTAACACCAACTAGTACAAACAGTCCACGTTAGAGTTTCATCAAATCAATATGATGCACGCAAATAATTTATCTTATTTACGATGTGTTGTTTCTCAGCCTGCGGGTACTTTTCGCGGTATTTTCGTATCAAAACATCGTACTGTTCCCCCTGTTTGGCTCAATTAAGATAATCTTTGCACTTTGCTTCCCATCAGAGCCAAAAGATTACGATACACCTATATAAATTCAACAGTCAAATTTTTTCGGCATTCTTGTCACCCGTGATGATGCGTAGTTAAGAGGATAAGTTAAAACTGATAACAGACCAACTGACGGGCTATTGTGCAATGTTGCCAATTTACTACTAGGTATTTATACTTTTGCGTAATATATTTTCAAGATTTTTAAAACCCCACAATATACCTATCGTTATTTTTAGGGTTCCGTAGCCAAATGGCAAAAAACGGAACCCTTATAGATTCGTCATGTCTGTCTGTCTGTCTGTCTGTCTGTCTGTCTGTCCGTCCGTATGTCACAGCCCCTTTTTTCCGTAACTATAAGAGCTATACAGTTGAAACTTTGTAAGTAGATGTATTCTGTGAACCGCATTAAGATTTTCACCCAAAAATAGAAAAAGAGTAATAAATTTTGGGGGTCCCCATACTTAGAACTGAATTTCAAAAATTTTTTTTTCATCAAACCCATGCGTGTGGGGTATCTATGGATAGGTCTTCAAAAATCATACTGAGGTTTCTAATATCATTTTTTTCTAAACTGAATAGTTTGCGCGAGAGACACTTCCAAAGTGGTAAAATATGTGTCCCCCCCCTCTAACTTCTAAGATAAGAGAATGATAAATCTAAAAAAAATATATGATGTACATTACTATAAAAACTACCAACGAAAATTGGTTTGAACGAAATCTATTCAGTTATTTTTTTTTAATGCGTCATAAACCGAAAAAAATACACTATTATTAAAACATCGATCAAAGTTACAACACATTACAAGAGCTTTTATATTATGTTACTTGCTGCTACGGAACCTTTCATGGGCGAGTCCAACTCGCACTTGGCCGGTTTTTTTTCATTTCGCCCGCACACTATCAATTTATTCCAACAACGCCAAAATATTTAACGCGTGTGGGCTGCTTGTCAGGAAAGAAAGAACAGGAATTTGTGGAGACTATCTAACTTTATTATATATAGATAGGTATGGAGCCCAGGATGAAGTGGTAACTAAAATGATAAATGGTATTTACTTTGTAAATATATAGGTTTTTTAAAACCAATTTTACACGTAAAATTTTCGTCAGTTTAAATAAACTGAATGAAGCCAGTGTTTTCTAGCTGACTACCTTGAGAAGAAATACTGAAACAAACTCTGAACGGTTTAATGATGATAGTACAGCTACACGTTCCAGCATCGCTACTCAGCTTCGCCACGCGCAGTTCCTCGCACAGCTTTGGTGGAAATAGTTTCTCATTTTCACAGTATCGCTACGTATGGGCTACGGGATTGTTTTCAAAGAGTGACCGTGACCTTGGGACGCCAAGGGCAACTAGTGGGTTTTAGTCAGTTAAAGTCTGACACCAACTCAAGCTCCATCTGGAACGGAAGAACGGATGAAAGGAAAAATAATTTACGGGCGATCTGAGGTCGGGAAGGGGGTGGGGTGTCTTTTTAAGGGGAAAAAACGGTTTTTCTCGATTTCCGGCAAACCTAAAAGTCCTATGGAAAAAAGTCAAATGGCAAAGTTGTAGGTAATAAAAAGATCTAAAACTTTTGAATTAGCACTTTTTTCACATAACCTCAAAATTTATGTGAAAAATTCAAAAAACCATGTTTTGGGTTTTTTATTTTTATCTCTTTCAAAAAACAATATTTTATCACGAAATTTGGTGAAAACTTACCTTTTTATGTCCCAAATACGCTGTAATTTATTTGATTAGAAATATTTATTTTTTCACCTTATTTTGAATAAATATCGAAAAATCACCCTAATTTTCAATCGAAAATTCACCCGTCAAAATATCTTTTTTTTTCAAAAAGTTTATATGGTGTCTGTTCGTTGAAATCTCTACTTTCCGATGGTGAAAAACTCGAATTCGATTTTTTTTTTCAATTATTATAATTATTCAATGTAGAGCTATTTATTAAAATTTACACTTTAATTACTCGAAAAACGTAAAATTACATGTTACATAGATAACAAAAAAAATTGCAAATCAAAATATAGTACTATGATTAACAAACAAATAAGTTGATAAAATTAATACTTAATAAGACGTCTATAATACCTATTTGGAGAAAGGAGTCGAATCTTCTTTAAGTTATATGCGTAGATGCCTATTTATAACTATTTTTAGATAACTTATATGAGTTTCTTGAAGATAATTGTGACAAGTTTATTATATTATATTTAAAATATATGAAACTAGCTTTTGCCCGCGACTTCGTTCGCGTGGAATAGTGACTTCCGGCAGATAGTACTGAATTGATGCCAACTCTTGACCAATAGATGGCGCTGTATGTCCGGAATAAATTTTAATTTTAATTTTATTGTTTGTAATAAAAACTATCCTATGTCCTTTCTCAAGTTCCAAACTATGTCTGTACCAAATTTCACACAAATCGGTCCAGTAGTTTAGGCGTGAAGCAAAGACAGACAGACAGACAGACAGAGTTACTTTCGCATTTATAATATTAGTTTGGATTTGGATATATATGAAAATCGGCCAAAAGTTAGTTAGTAAAAATATATTTACGATATGTATTTTATATATCTTAAGGGAGTAACTAAGTTTGTTTGTGCAAAATAAAGGAGATTATTATTTTTTTAATCTTCTTAGTTTTTTTGTAAACTTGTCACAATTATCTTCAAGAAACTCAACGTGCACGTGTATTTTTTTAAACGATGTTGTATACTATACTGTATTTCGAATACTGGCTAGGCTAACGGTTGTTACAGCTGCTACGAAATATTAGGTATGTATGTAGTAAGACCCGGACCCGCCTAGCCCCTTCCTCACTCCTCTATGAAATAACTTTTGATGGGCTAAAATTTTTCGTAGGTCACTCAGGTATATATAAGTTATCTAAAAATAGTTATAAATAGGCATCTACGCATATAACTTAAAGAAGATTCGACTCCTTTCTCCAAATATTGTAGACGTCTTATTAAGTATTAATTTTATCAAATTATTTGTTTGTTAATCATAGTACTATATTTTGATTTGCAATTTTTTTTGTTATCTATGTAACATGTAATTTTACGTTTTTCGAGTAATTAAAGTGTAAATTTTAATAAATAGCTCTACATTCAATATAATAATTGAAAAAAAAAAATCGAATTCGAGTTTTTCACCATCGGAAAGTAGAGATTTCAACGAACAGACACCATATAAACTTTTTGAAAAAAAAAAGATATTTTGACGGGTGAATTTTCGATTGAAAATTAGGGTGATTTTTCGATATTTATTCAAAATAAGGTGAAAAAATAAATATTTCTAATCAAATAAATTACAGCGTATTTGGGACATAAAAAGGTAAGTTTTCACCAAATTTCGTGATAAAATATTGTTTTTTGAAAGAGATAAAAATAAAAAACCCAAAACATGGTTTTTTGAATTTTTCACATAACAATGGTTATGTGAAAAAAGTGTTAATACAAAAGTTTTAGATCTTTTTATTACCTACAACTTTGCCATTTGACTTTTTTCCATAGGACTTTTAGTTTTGCCGGAAATCGAGAAAAACCGTTTTTTCCCCTTAAAAAGTAACCCCCACCCCCTTCCCGACCTCAGATCGCCCGTAAATTATTTTTCCTTTCATTTTTATAATATTCTCCTCCTTTTGTGATGGGTTTCATCCTACTATTATTATTTTTCACTTTTTATTATTTTTGAAGGCATCTACCCTGGTCTATATGTACGAGATTACTATTCTATGCCACTTCTTTCAATGGACTGTCAGTGGTTGACCATTGGTAGATTACCAAACTTGTCAAAATCAACAATTATGACATCAATGATAGACCATTCTGACACTATTGTAATAGCGGACTTGAGACCCTGGTGTTTTGCTCCCGCACCCAGCTGTGCGCTGGCTCCTGATGCCCGCTATGACCTGCCGTGACCTGTGTTGTCCTAAGTGTCGATGGTGTCCAACTTTTGACCTTTAATAATTATTTTTGAGAAATACATATAACATGATATAGTAATGGAATCGATTCAGTTACTGATTCTGAACCATATTACATTTTTATTTTATTATCAATATTGTGCTCACATAATTGAAGCAACAAGTAATATGTAACCAAGCATTATATGTAACACATAATATGATTTAAAAGCGTGTCCATGGAGTTTCTTGCACGTTCTTCTCCATAGAGACCTACGCTTTGGAACGTGCAATATAGCTTCACTTTTCTTGGACTGACCGACATTTGACTATTCAAAAGGTCTATTTGAAATAAATGCTTTGACTTTGACTTGACTTTGACTTTATATTCAGATTTCGCATATCCTAAAAATAAAGTTGTATAGCTCCCCCTCCCCCCCTTTAACAGTTCAATTTAGGTCGATAAATAGACCGCGTTAAGGGGTTGTGGTAGGGGCCTCTGGTATGTGTTTTATCACGATGTTAATCTTCACCAATTTAAATGCGTAATAAAATAATTTTCACAGAACAAAGTCATTGTCTCAGTTTGAACCCACGACCTACAAGCTCGTAAGTCACGGCCATTACCACTGGGCCACCCCTGGTTTTTTTATATTAAATCCGAATCCCCCAGTAAAATATAACGGTGTTATAAATTCAGAGGACCCCGTTTACGGCTAATGTAATTGTTATACAGAATTAATGCCCTGATCTCGAACACGCTATATTGAATTAAATGAAACTCGTACATTTCATTAATTAACTTGATGGTATGTTAGGTTACTGCGCTTGAATTCATTTGCGATATTCAGTTAGTGGCAATGGTCAGGGCACATTGCACGCAGAACAGACGGTCGATGGGGACGAAAGGTTCTGGCATGGTGACCACGTCCTCCAACAAGGTAGACCGATGACCTGATCACAGTCGCGGGTTCCAACGGATGCGTGCCGCACAGGACCGGTCGTTGTGGCGATGCTTGGGGGAGGCCTATGTCCAACAGTGGACGTTTTTCGGCTGATATGATGATGATGATTCATTTTCCCATATGATATAAAAATAAAGAGCGGAGCGGTGGTGGCCGAGTAGTAACGACCCCGAACTCCGAGTTGTAGGTAGTTGGTTCAATCCCAGCCAGGCGCATCACTTTGTAGAATTTATTTCATCACCACTGCTCTCAAAACGGTGAAGGAAAACATCGTGAGGAAACCGGCATGTCCTAGAACCAAATATTCGAAGACATGTGATATTCACCAACCCGCACTGCGCCCGCGTGTTCGATTACGGATCATTCCCTACTTTATAGGAGACCTGCATCGAAATACTATTTGTTGATGCCTTTGTGGTGGAGACAGTCAGCTATTTCACCAGAAATGAGGCGGTGCGAGGAAGCACACCGTTTGTTTTTTTTTTTTGGGTATTATATTTTATTGGGTTTCATCCTACTATTAGTTTTTTTGGTTTTAAAAATTATCGACACTGGTCTACTAATGAATATTTGACGTACGCGGTAATCTGCTAAAACTTTAACAGTTTATTTGATCAGTGTTCTACCATTAGAACGTTATTGTGCAGTTATTGGTATATGCTCGATATTATCATTCTATCACAACTCTATTACGATACCACTGACTGATCAATGATCGATCATTATGAATTAGCAGATTACGAACTTTTAGCAAAATGACAATGTGATCGTGTTGGAATGACGAATTTATAAAAATAGCAGACTTGGGCCTATGTTCTGTCGCCCGGATGGTCCAGTGACCATGTATTTGTGCGGGCAACCCAGTAACATAACAAGCTTATAACTTTGAGATTTTTTATGATACAGTAATAAAATTCATATCATACAAAGATTCTTTATATAAAAACATTAAAACACGTGTAAGCGATGAGGACGAGGGCAACAGTGGAACGAGCAAGCCGAAAAGGAGCCTGTTTACTCTTGATTTGAAGGCTGTCGGCTACCAGCTCTCAGGTATGTTTGCCGGCAGAACCATAAATGTGGAGATGTGGAGGGGAAATGACCTTGTATGACTAGTCAGTGTAACGACCAAATAGGGATCTTTATTCTACTCTGTTGTTTTTTATAAGCTTCAGTAATAAAACCAAAAAAAAAAAAAAATATAAGCATTTGATAAATACAATACAATCATTTCGTGGGTCCAAACCTGCGCTCATAGTCATAGTCATAGTAGTTTATTGGTAAGGGATTTTTACAAGTCATATACAAAATATTCAAATTACATTATTGTTAACAAATGATTACATTACAATTTCAAATAATAAAATGTCAAACAAATAAAATAAAATACAAAAACACAAATAGATAGAAGTCAAAACACAAATTAAAATTAAAATAAATCATAAAATTAAAAATCACAGCAATTTTCAGTCCAAATTAATATTTACGTCAAAGTTAAATTACATTACGTCATAAATTCGTCAAATCCTAAAAAGCTTGCTTGATAATCCATTTTTTCAAACGAGTTTTGATGTTCCATGGCGGAGTTATATTTTGATGTAACAGCCTCTTTATTTTCATAACCATAAGGGCGGTTTTTATAGTTTAAGTAGGTATTACTGCTGTGCTACGGTTGACCGTGCCTACCTTCATTTATATCCTTGCGACGTTAGCCGTAATCAAAACACCGAGGAATATTATGCTGTAACTCGACTATATTAAGAGTGCCATTATGCCTCCTTAGTTTGTTCAGACGCGCCACTTCCAAGCGACTAAACAGTTGGCGACCAGAGAGTTGGTGTATATGAGTACAGTAGTCTGAGTTAGTGATCTTTGGAACTAGTATTTCTATTAAAAAAAATATATTTTACCATTTAAAAGAGAAGTACATTTTATGCGCAGGTTAAGTTAAGGTATAGTACACAAAACCTGGGCAAAGCAGGGGCAGGCTGCTAGCATTGGAAACTAAAATGAACATACTGGCATTGTGACTTACCAGGAATCAGTAGTCTTATGTACGTGGAATATGTGAGATGCCTCTGTGTGAAAAGGTCATATTCATATTTGAGGTCATTGTTTCATACCATAACTTTGTTGTGTTGAAAGTGGCAGTTAGTGGCTAATATATGTCCCTCGACAAGAGATAGATTCTGGCTGTTTTTTTTATATTACTGATTTTTCATCATCTGGAATTCAAAAAAAGCTTTACCTACAGATGCTTATAACGGCAATATATAATAATAACCATTTATTTTCAGGCATCGGAGGCCAATAGAAAAAATATATAAAATAATCTTAAACAATAGTAAACTAATACATATTATAACAACAAAACTTATTTTATAATTACACTAACTCACGAACCCACTCTAGTAATTTTATCACACTAGGATCTCAGGTCAATCCTAAGTCGTATGTAGGGCCAAATATTAAAAAAAAACCGCAGACCAAGATAAATATGATCTGCAAAAATATGTGTTTATTAACACAAATCACAGTTAGTGGCCCGTCTATACCCAACTAAGTTTCGTCTCAAAAGCGAACGGTTTAAAATAGATCGCGTAATATTTTCTCCATACATTTGGCCGCACAGACGTCTCACGGCAGCCAGCGGTAAATGAGGCGAGAATTCTTGCAGGTTTTAACGAGAACGCGCGTAACTATGGCAGAATGACGTCGCTTATCGGGAAATACGCTTTTAATACGGATTATAAAGTTCGCTTTAGTGGTACAGATTTTCTGTTCGGTTAATGATTTTGTACGCCATATTTTCTTGGTGTTATAAGTTATTGAAGTGCCTTTTCCTTGCTGTAAACGAATAAAAAAAGCATGGTTTTAACAACTTTTTGCTAAAAATCTATACGAATGGGTTGGTATCCATTTTTTTTTAAAGTAATTTTGCTTGTAACCGACAAATTATTTTGTGATATTCGTATTGTCCTTATGTTTGAGCAAATTTTAATGACTAGCTTTTGCCCGCGACTTCACCCGCGTACATAAAATATAGCCTAAGTCACTCAGGAACAAAGCAGGTTTCTTTCAGTATCAAAAATTTTGCAATCGGACCAGTACTTTCAGAGATTACCTTACAAACAAAAAATAAACTTAAAAAACATTTCAACAACAATTGTAACATTTTATAAACACAGAAACTCTGATAAATCCATGTGGTTTTTATCATTTAATATTTTTTCAATCGTATAATCTTTTTGCCTCTTTTATGTGGAGTAGGTCAAAAAAAAAAACAACTATAAAAATAATGTTTACCTCGTTATTATAAAAAAATAAAACATGTTTGTAATATAGAAGCTCCACTCAAATATAGTATAGATAGTGTAGATGTAGATTATACACCGCTAAATATTAATCGTTTTAATCCCGTGGAGGGTCGGGTATAAAAAAATTTCTTTAAGAAAACGTCAGCAGAGCGGGTTCAATGACCTGTAGTTAGTAGTCGGCGTTGCGTACAAACTATCTACAGGTCATTGAACTCATTCAGCTGGCGTTTTCTTAAAGAAATTAATTTCGTACATACGTAAATTAATACGAGTTTTGAAAAAAAAGGTACTTTATTTTTTAATTGTATCATTATAAATCGATAGTGTTTCATGTACCGGATCGACCCTCCGCGGGATTAAAACGATTAAAATTTAACGGTGTATAATATATTATATGTTATCTCGCGTTTTCCCAACATCGGTTTCCAGTCCAACTGGATGAAATTAAATACACAATCTGAATTCCCCAGTACCCGGCTGACATGATGCTCTATCAAAGGTTTGGTTTCAGTCAGGTCAGAGATCTACAAATGACGGGTGAGTCTAACGGTTTCATAGTTTCAGAAGCACAGAGGGACCACCTGACCACGGTATGTAATGGATGGTTATCCACCTGCTGGCTGACCTCGGTAGGTGTTGCTTTACGATTGAAGTTCGACTCCTGCTGCGTTGTTATTGAACCACAGTTCCCTTGTTTGTTTGTTAATATTTTTGCTAAAGGTAATTTAGTATTATATACACCGCTAAATTTTGTTAATCACGCATGTACGAAATTAGTATCTTTAAGAAAACTTCAGCTGAGCGAGTTCAATGGCCTGTAGTTAATAGTCGGCATTGCGTAGAAAGTACCTACAGGTATTCGCTCAGCTGACTTTTTCTTAAAGAAATTAATTTCGTACATGCGTGAATTAATACGAGATTTGAAAAAGATAGAAGAATAGAATAGAAATACTTTTAAGAAAGATGTACTTTATTTTTTAATTTTATCTTTACAAATCGATAGTGTTTCATGTACCGGATCGACCCTCCACGGGATTAAAACGATTAAAATTTAGCGGCCTCTTCCACATGTTTTCATTCCACATTTTAGCCCGATTTTTAGGGTTCCATAGTCAACTAGGAACTAGGGCTTTCAATACCGGTATTACGGGATCCCGTAATACCGTGATCACGGATATATTTTGGTCTTTTTTCAATCACGGTATTGACGAGCCAATACCGTGATTACGGTATTACAATATTTAATATATATTATTGTGTTTTGTTGTAATAAGTAGGTAGTAAGATGTTGTATTATATAATATAAATTACGATGTAATATTATTCTCATACTTGTATTAAGCGCCAACTCTCGTGATACGTCGAACCATAGACTAAAATGGTCTGAATAAAACGATGTGTGAGAATTCTTGCAAACATAGATCAAATGCAGAGCTGTAAACCCTATTTTATTAAATATAAAATGCTCATCTTAACAAGCATTTACATTTTGGAAGTAAGCAAGTTTGTTAGAAAACATGCGTCGTTATTCCCTATAGCTAAGAATCAAAGACCGCAACGCTCATTAAGAGTAAAAAATGAGTTAGCATTGCCGAGTTCGAAATCGTGGTCGTATCAATCAGGACCTCTTGTAATGTGCATAAAGATTTACAACAAATTACCCAGTGAGATTAAAGACTTAGAATTTGACAATAAATTTGTAAACGCGCTTAAAAAGCACTTAATACAGAAGTGTTATTACAGCCTTAACGAGTTCTTTATGTAGCACCACAATAATATGACAAATTAATCAATGTTGCAAATTATTTGAAAATTGACGCAAAGATATAATGTAATAAAGACATCCAATAATAAATTAATTAAAAATTGACATGATAATGATAATAGTATATTGACAATGTAATAATATCTTAAAATAATTTTATATACCAAGTATTGCATGCAATTAAAATAAATAATAAATACATATGTTGCGGTGCCCTAGCAGGGTTCATGTACGAAACTTATATTATGTTAATAACACCTTGTAAACGACATGAATGCAATGAATAAATAAATAAATGAATAGTGTAATAGGCCCTATACGACGTTATTGTTTTGTTAGTCAGTATCGCAAAGGCGCCTGGGTAACACGTGCATGTGAACTTGGTCATTGTGTATTTTTGATAAGTTTGTAATCTTGACGAACAACATGGTACATAATATTAATACTTGTATTTTATGGGGTTTAACACAATTCTCAACGAATCACGCGATCGTTTTTTTTTTTTTTGTAAAAACTAATGACGAATTACAAATTCACAACAAATTGAAGCACCTAAAATTGTGTCATTTTCCACTTTGGTTAATATAATTTTTACTTTAACGAATCACGTTATCCGTTAGATCTACAATTAAAAAGTAAAAATTTAATATTTTTGCTGTTTGGATGTGGCATTCTTTTTTAACTTTAAATATAATTAATTTAGCCTAATTAGTACTTATTAACTACTTTCGTGTTCAAAGAAACAGTTCAAAATTATACATTTGGTAGATTGGTACAACAATTACATGTGAGATATTAATATAATAATAAGAAAGACACGAGTCTTGACGCTTGCTGATCTCTAATGGCAGTATAGGTACTCGCATCGAATGTATCAGCCAGTAAACTAGAGGTACGGCAGCGCCATACTTATCTGAACCTTAGAACTGCGTCTTAATCTTATTAGAAATGTCGTAAAAAAGTTACAGCGTCAAGTAAGCCTAAACCTTACGCAGATCTATGATTTTAATCTGCTTTATTTGCTAATTGCCGGTAAACAATCAGCGCCACGCTTACTAGAACATTATTAGAACGGTTAAGAGAGAATAAACACTGACTCGAAAACAAAAATATTTAAATGATTTTATTAATTTCCTAATTAAAGTTTCTATGAGACAGGGTTTTAGTCAAGCACTAGTTTAAAAAAGAAACCTTGAGTTCAATACCGTGATTACGTGATTACGGTATTAAAAATTCTAACACCGGTATTGATACCGGTATTGAAAAAATCCGGTATTTGAAAGCCCTACTAGGAACCCTTATAGTTTCGCCATGTCTGTCTGTCCGTCTGTCCGTCCTCGCTTAATCTCTATGACCGTTAGCACTAGAAAGCTGAAATTTGGTACCAATATGTATATCAATCACGCCGACAAAGTAAAACAACACAAGGTATATAAAGTGGGAAGTGATTTTTTTTTTAATTTCAACCCTAACTTGTGATATATCGTTGGATAGGTATTTAAAAATGAATAGGGGTTTACTAAAATCATTTTTTGATAATGTCAATAATTTCGGAAATAATCGCTCCAAAAGTAAAAAACAATGTGTCCCCCCCCTCTAACTTTTGAACCATAAGAACTTGATGGAAAGAACAGTTTTGTACAAAAAGACAGTATAATCGTATATGCAAGCATTTTTTTAACTCATAAGCGGGTACACTTATTGTGACGGACGGAAAACTACGGAACCCTACACTGAGCGTGCCCCGACACGCTCTTGGCCGGTTTTTTAACTTTAAGTGTATGAGCAATATGCCTTGCCAAGAGGTTCTGGAGCGTTGGAATGCCTTTCACAAGATTGACCGATTACCTAGTTAGGTTCGTGGAAATCCGATGGATGCGTTACGCATAACACCGGTCATTATGACGATACTTGAGGGAGACCTATGTCCAACAGTGGACATAGTGGTGATGATCGCTGAACGATAACTTCGGCCTGTAAACGTCAGCGCAATTTTTATACCGAAAGAAACTACAATTAATACTTACCTACTTGATCTTAGCTTAATCCGATAATTGCACAGCTTCTGAGGAAGTGAACACGGCAAAAGCAAGTATTCTAAAAAAGATTGTACCTCGCAGACAACTAAGAGATATTACTTTGATAGCGTATTACTAAAGATGAAACTGCCATTAAGAACTTTGGTAATAAAGCTGAGACTTGAAAAAAATATCTCTCAAACTCGACGGTAGTCTTAAGGAGTCATTCCATTGCTCGTTTGTAGTCTAATTGTAGGGGAATTGCAAGTCACTTGGGTTTTGAGTGTAGCCTAACTGTTAATGTACGTGGAACATCGCTTTAGAGTCATTAGGAAGGGGGAAACAATGAAATAGTCGTGAGGAACTATTAGGTTGCAAAAGTAAGTAGGTAAGTATTTCGTGCTCGGTTTTGTGCGGGGTGGCATAATGGAGCGTCCACACTGTATACTGTACAGACCTGAGTAGAAGAGAATATTTTTTTTTAAGCTATTGCATAGCTTCTATCGCGGACTTGAGCGTGGAGACCGAATCCAGAAATTACGTAACGAAAATAACCTAACATCCCCCACTCATTTGTTTTTGAGCGTGGTGACCGATAAGAAAACAAATGAGTGAACAATCAATCAAAATTCAATTCAATGTGTGAAAGTGTAACTTCACTCATTAATATCAAAGAAAAAAAAACAAAGGAAAAAAAAATACTGCATAAATAAAATAAATAAATAATTATAATTCCATAAGTTGATAAAAATGCTATGCAATAGTTTTACCGCGGCAGTCCCCGTGTGCCACACGTCTTTTTTATTTATTGATATAAACTAGTGCTTGACTGCGATCCCACCTGATGATAAGTAGCGATGCAATCGTTGATGGTGAGGCGCACTAGTTTATTAAGAGCCTATTCACTCTAGCCTTGAAGACACCCAAATTATAATCGGACGGGAAGACCGCAGCAGGCAAACTGTTCCAGTCCTTGTACTTTATTGTACACCAAAAATAGAGAGATAAGAGAGAGCAGTACACCGCAGGCTACCCCCTTTTCATTTTAAGTTCTTTTAATCTATGTTAACGTTGACTGGTAGATATCGACCGATATAAGACCGCCATTGTATCCATAGATGTAAGTTATTTTAAATGTTTCGTCTATTCTATTCATTTTTAGTCTATTCTATTATTTCGGAGAGAGAAGGAGAGGGGAGGAGGGGGATGGAGAAGGTGAGTAGATTATACACTGACACTTGTCTGCACTGTTAATTCTACAGACGAAATTCTTCAAATATCTACGTAAGTCACCGTAGTAACCGTAACCAAAAAAAAAATCAATTCGGATAGTTTCAGATAAAGTCAGGAATGACAGGTTACGGCAGGCCTGTAATGAACTGCTTAATGCATTTTTTGCGGTATAAAGGCGCAGTTTCGGTAAATGAAGTGCGTCACCCTTAGAGCATTTAACCAACGCGTCACCCATCTAAAAACCGACCTCGTCAAGCGTTGTTTAGCCCTGGAGATGAACAACTGTTATTAGTTAGCCACGAGCAAATACATTAACGTACTTAAAAACTTTAAAAATATATAACTAGGGGGAGTGAATAGGTTACTTCCAGGCGAGCGTGCATCACGCAAGCCTGTCAATAATAAAAATAAGTACTAAGTACCAAAATCAAATTCTAAACAACATTCCTGTCAGAACACTTTTCCATCCATGCTGCATTGTCCTCCATTTTTATCTCCTGCAATCACAGCTTAACCCAATAAAATCCATACGCGATACTTTCACCAACCACCAAAGTTGGCGTTAATGTGTTGGCGTTCTCAAATTGCCAAATCTCGTGTTTGGTCGCAGTTAGCAAGTTGGCTGTTGGCCAATGACTGGATTCCTTGCGGTTGTATAAATCATAGCACGTTAAATGTACATTGGGACACTCGATTCTTCTTCGTTTTTCAGGCGTCACGAATGTCGTATTGCAGCTGAAATGGTGTGGTATTAGTCGGGTTTTATGACTAATGGTTTGGGTACAATATTTGGACAAACGTTGGTCGTAGGTATAAGTTGCAAGTTCATTTTTCGTTTTTTTTTTATAGGAGTAATTTTGAAATTTAATTAAGTTCTGAAAAATAAGTTGCTAAAATTTATTTACCTAGGTGTATATTACGACCGGTGTCCGGATAGAGCCCCGCCGGACATAGCCGTTACTGAGAAGTAGAAAGTCACTGATTTATAACACTGCTTGGGAGTTATATGTAAATATTATAAAGAGCCGTTTTAACCTTTCAGCTTTTAGCTTCACATAATCTAAAATAGTACTTTTAAATTCCCACTTCCAGCTCTAAGAAGCATTCGTTAGCTTTCAGCTATTGTGGCCGCCTAGCCGTAACTTATACAAGGCTAACAAATGCAATGAAGCGCATCGGCAGCGGCCGCTGAGTGAATGAGCCTGCAATCTCTTGGAGGTCGTCTCATCGCTATTCCGATGCCTATAAATATGCAAACTGGGGGCCCTAAGATGCTGCTTTTAGATGTGCGTGAATTAGAAAGAAAAGTGAACAAGAAATTATTTGATATGGTTTTCCAATGTGAACTTTTATAGTAATTTTGTGAATCTACATATTATGTTATAATTTTAGGCAGTCGTCATCATCATCGTCATTATTTCAGTCGAAAGACGTCCACTGTTGAATGTAGGCCGTGTGAATGAATGTGCGTCTCGCATTCATCGGATTCTCGCGACCCTCACCAGGTCATCGGTTCATCTTGTGGGTGGCCTTTTAACGCTGCGTCTTCCGGTGCGTGGTTGCCACTTCAGAACCTTTCGGCCCCATCGACTATCTGTTCTGCGAGCAATGTGCCCTGCCCACTGCTTCTTAAGTTTGGCGATGCTTCCTGCTATGTCGGCACTTGTTTATTAATCGAAATAAGCTTAATTTCTTGGGTCCCAAAAATTTATTGATAGGCGACAACTTGGAAGACCGAATTGAAGATGGAGGGATGAACTAACGATGACGATAACGAGATGTACGTAGTCCAGCAGATTTAACGTTACTGTTATAACGGGCTTATCAAACAGTTAAAAAAAAATAGAAAGTTTCATGTGTAAACTCACTCGATGTGCCCTTACTGGTAGAGAGGTAGGAGAGTATCTAAAGATGAAAAAGTGCATTAAAATGACGAAGTTGTTTAAGTATTGCTAGCTGCTGCTAGCGATTTTACCAGTGTGAAAATAGGAAATTATCCCAAGGGCAAATACCACCAGGATATAAAGTGTGCTATTCCAAGACATGGTCTACCAGTATGCCAAATTTCATCTAAATCCGTTTAGTTGTTCAAACGTGAAGAAGTAACCAACATACACGCTCACAAACCTTCGTGATTAAAACTACAAACATATTTTTTAACGATAGGTACTGTAGAAAGCGCCATCTTACCACCCTTCACCTTCTATAGTCAGGCTGTTCTCGCTTATTTAAATATATTCCAACTATCTCTGGGGCCAGGCTCGTTCTCAATACACCGTCTTTGCGTTACATATGAAAAGGTTCGCGCTCATTGGCTGGACGCTGCACGCTGCTCGAATGTGTTTGGTCAAGGCATTGTGTGTTCTGTTCGATTGAAACGTACACGCCGCCAACACGAAATAGTGCATTTAAACGGAGTATGTTGAGCTTTTCATTGTAAAGTTATATTCTTTAATTTATTTGTTTATAAAAACAGACATATATGAAAATAAATGTATGTGACTGCAAGAGAATGGCTTGTGGCATTAAATCTATGTACCACCATTGTACATGAAGTTTAAATAAATAAATAATTAACAATATAAAGGCAAATATTAATATTTTTGTGTGTGTATTATTATTTTCTTTATTTATTTACAACTTGTAATTTTACGTTAATATGCTAATTACGGAGGCTACAGGCGGAGTGCTCAAAAAAAACCAATTTACTTAAAATAATTTTAATTAAAAATGGAAAAGATTACAATAAATGATTATAACTAAAGAAAATCTGACAACGTTCGAGGTTGGAACCGAAGTGGCCGTTTCCGCTGGCCGGGAAACGGTGGCGTGATTGACGTTGAGCGAAGTCAGCAACTCGTGGCCTGCCTCGTGCCCGTGGCTGATGCAATGTGTTGCTAGGTGTAATGGGGTAAACGCCTGGTCAGCGATCTTCCTTTGGTACTGTAGTATAACACCTCCCGCCGCAGTTCAGCAATTATTTGAGTACTTTCGTCGAGAATAATGCTGAGTAGTGATCTGTCGTTGCAGCTTCAGTATTGTCATCTCGGCATGTCGTTTGTTTCGTTTCAGTTACTGATATTTCCTTAGATCGCCGTTTTACTATGAGCCTTCGTATGATGAAATAACTGCTTATTACAGTTGCGCTTAATAGGATAGCGTACAACGGTATTGTAGTATGATATAAGGTTGTATCTTGAGGCTTCTTTAAGTTGATTGGCGGCTGTAGCGTTATCTTAGCGTTGCTTGCATGTAGATTCTCCAAGTTTATAGAATTCAGAGTTAAGACTGGTTGCGATGATGGTCTCAAATTGGGGTCTTGTGGAGGTAAGTCAGTTATCTTGATAACTTGTCCTCTTGCATGGTCATTGATATTGATGAGGGTGAACTCAGGAGTTCGCAGGAAACAGTTGTGAGGTAAGACTACTAAGAAGCTGCCTTGTAGATTAGTGTATTCATTTCTTCCACAGGACGTCTGGACTTTGGTGGCTTCTGGAAACGTGACGGTGTAGTGCTTGTCATCTAGTTGCTCCAGTGCTGCTCTGGTAAGTATAACTGGGATCTGGTTGCAAGTAGAGTCGATTTTCTGTGTCGTGATCAGCTGATGAATGCAGTCCACTTGGTCCCGGAGTTTGAAGCTGGTTTTCATCTCGCAGAGATACAAATTGTTTGCCTTTGGACATTCTGTCTCCATGTACATGAATTCGTCTTCATGTATTGCAATATAGGGAGAGGATGGTATCAGGATTTCATGGTTTTTATTGGGAACTATGGAGAGTTTGTATAGGTCATAGGTGTTACGCAGGGCAATCGGTTGAATACTATAACTAAGTTATTACTACTATAATATGAACCCAATTTTATGATATCGAAATATTCCCTTATGCTTATATCTAGTATTTCTTCCTTACTATATAAACTACGTGTTCTATCTATCATATTTCTTAACGCGTTTAAACTAAGCATGGAATGGTGCGTGCTTTTTGCATGAATGAAAGCTAAAAGATTCTCAATCCTGACTAATTCTTCATATAAATTTTCGACATTATCCCCCAGGATTAAGAGTAACTGTGAAAGGTGAGCATAATTTAGAAGGTCTATATTAGTAATTGCAGTGGTGTTGATTATTACGTTAACTATTTGGGATATGTTTTTCTGGTTTTCTACAATACTTTCAAGGATTTTTGAGTGCCGTAACATCCAGTCCTTGCTTAAACTTATGTGCTGATTGAATTGCGAGGTTATCTCTTGTTCGTTATCCTGAAGGACTTTGATGGCATTGTCATAACGTAAAGCGTCTGTAACATCCAAGTTTCCTGAAATGCTTTTAATTACTGATCCTAGGCCGTCTATAAGACCTCTCTTAACACGATGGGAATCAAATGTTTGTAATTGATTTGAAATTTTATCTAATTTGGTTTTAAGATGTGCAATATGTGGTTCGTACAAGAAACGAGTTTTATTATTTAACTGAGGCTGAATATAGTCTATCTGGGTTTTAACTAATACTACCTTAGATCTAATTTCATCTAAATCTATAGGCTGTAAAAAGGAATGGTGTTGGGTTATGATCCTTGCAGTGCCTAGCTTGAAAGGGAGAAGTCCTGGTCCATCTTCAAGACTCTCAAGTGTTATCTCTTGAGCAGCCACTGCTTGTAGTAGGTACATCAGTACTATCCTGTAACAATTGTGCACTGTTAGGCACTCTTTTTAGACGGGACTTAGCGATTGGACCTCGTTTTTTCTTTGTATAGATGTGTATTGGGAGATCTGCCAACACCGTATCCTGTGTATACCGGGGTGCTAATTTCTGACGACTAGCCATGGGATTCTTTATAAATATTTGCTGCTCGGGATTATAATTTTTTTCAGGTTCACGACTTTTGTTTAAGTTATCAATAATTTCAGTCCGATGGGTTAAGGAATTTTCGCTTATTAATTCATATACTTTATTCATTCTTAGCTTATGGTTTTGAATGTACTGTTGCATTAAGTGCTCTGTGGCGTCCATGTCTAATGGGTCACGGGGGTCAAAGTGTCCGTTTATTAGTTCTAAAGGTCTGCACTTGGTAAAGCTGTGAATACTGCTGTTATATGCTAATATGGCATATGGCATTAAATTGATAACTGGTTCGCCACGATTTTGTAGTTTTAGTATTCTTAAATGTTCTAACAAAGTAGAATGGAGACGCTCAACCATTCCATTCTCATTGGGTGTATGTGCTAGTATTTTATGATGGTTTATTTTATGGACCCTTGCGAATTCTGAGAATAACTGGTTGGTGAATTCCGTGCCTCGGTCAGTTACTAACATTAAGGGTACTCCGTGGTGAGTACAAAATATTAATAAAGCTTGAACGACACTTATTGCAGTTCCATCCCTTAAATGGTATGCTTGAGCATACTTTGAAAAGGAATCGATGATTGTAAGGAATTTCTCAGTTTCAGCTGTAAATAGATCGAGATGGATAACTTCAAATGGTTTTGTTGGAGGGGGAACTATGTGTAACTGTTGCTTAATTGGATTACGATCGTATTTACTCTGTCCACAGATGGTGCACTCATTGATATATTTCGCGATGTGTTCTTTCATCTTAGGCCAAAAGTAACGCCGAGATAATGCAAGGTGACATTCGTTAATACCGCGATGGTTAGTTTTTCCTTCGTGATATTTCCGAATGATTTCTTGTTGGCGTGGATATTCCTTAACGTTCTCTAGTTCTGTTTTTGTAAGTACAAGATTCATGGAGGAATTCTTAAAGTGGTTTTGAATTATAGGTATAATTGAGTACATTTCCAGAGGCGGGTTAATTAATATACCTGTTTTGACTCTAGGATTAACGAACTCTTTGATCGCATTCACTACATCTGTTTCAAGATTGGATTTAGACACTTGAATAGCCGTACGTGTGTGGGTGTCGAATGTTTTGTAACGACTGTTCTGCCCTTAAAATCACCTACAACTGTAAAATGAATTTGTCTATTGAATTTATTGAGCGGATCGTCTGATATCGGTACTTCTAATATAGGTTTTTCTGCATCAGTGTGAACTGTGAGTGTTCTAGATTCATCTAGCGTTGGCGGATTGACTGTAGGATTAGCTATCACGGAACTTGTCTCTTCGTTGCATATTTCTATCCTAGACAATGCATCAGCGTTAGTGTTTGTTTTTCCCTGTTTATAAATTACTGTGAAATTGTATTCGCCTAATTTTAATCGCCATCTCGTTAATCGAAAGTTCGCCTCTTTAAGATTCATCACCCATTGGAGTGGCTTATGGTCGGTGATAATTTTAAATTTTCGACCAAATAAATAAGGGCGAAAATACTTAGTGGCCCATACAATGGCTAGCAACTCCTTTTCGATCGTGCTGTAATTTATTTCGCTGGAATTTAATGTTCGCGAAGCATAAGCTATAGGTTTATCTTGGCCTATCGGACCTTGCGATAGTACGGCGCCAATCGCTAAATTAGATGCGTCAGTGGTCAGAATAAATTCCTTGTTGAAATCAGGGTACTGAAGTATGGGGTCGTTAGTTAAAAGAGTTTTGCATTTTTCGAAACAGTTTATGTAGTTTGTATCTAGGGTAATTTTTGAGCCTTTCTTAAGACACTGTGTAAGAGGTTTTGTTAAGCGAGCGAAATCGGGTATGAATTTCCGGTAATACCCAAGTAAGCCAAGAAAGCGCTTTATTTCGGTAGCGGTTTTCGGCAACGGATAATTTTGTATGACTGATATCTTATCTGGATTTGGTTTGATGCCATCTTTGCCAATAATGTGGCCTAAATAGGCTGTCTCTAACTTCAAGAATTCGCTTTTGTCTAGTTGAATTTTAAAATTTGATTCCCGTAGTCTTTGGAAGACTTTTTCGAGGTTATTCATATGCTCTTGTAGGGAAGTGCTGAAAACGATGACGTCATCTAAATACACTAGACAAATGACGTTCTGTAGGCCTCTGAGTACGTTATCCATGACTCTTTGAAACGTGGACGGGGAGTTCTTGAGACCCATAGGGGTACAAGAACCAGATTGCCTAGGATGAAAAATCTTGAAGGATTAACGTAAGACTGGAAAGGAAAATTACAATTATAAGGAAGCAACACAAGAACGATTCAAGTGTACTCACAGTTTCATTTCTTGGTACCTCTGAGTCTGCATCAAAGTCTGGATGCACCGCTGCAGCTTTCCGTGGTTCAGGATACTCGATGAAGGCTTGAGAGCACAAGCAGCGGCTATGCGGAGCCGACAGGATCGATTTTAGAGTCCTTTTACGCGCCGCGCGCTGCTTCGAGTTATCCTACCGACTGCGCCAATTACGGAGGCTACAGGCGGAGTGCTCAAAAAAAACCAATTTACTTAAAATAATTTTAATTAAAAATGGAAAAGATTACAATAAATGATTATAACTAAAGAAAATCTGACAACGTTCGAGGTTGGAACCGAAGTGGCCGTTTCTGCTGGCCGGGAAACGGTGGCGTGATTGACGTTGAGCGAAGTCAGCAACTCGTGGCCTGCCTCGTGCCCGTGGCTGATGCAATGTGTTGCTAGGTGTAATGGGGTAAACGCCTGGTCAGCGATCTTCCTTTGGTACTGTAGTATAACATGCTTAACTTATCCTAATTAAAACTAACAAAATAAAAATAAAAGCCTAAAGAACTAAAAAAAGCAATTTAAAGAATGGCGTCGAAGACTTGGGAGCCCAAGTCGTCGACGCCATTCTTTCATTCCGGATTACCGGACGGTTGGACATCGAGCTACCCATTGCTCGCCATTCGCAAGCCAGCGCCTACGGTGGCCGAATTTGTGTGTATTTGTTTGTTACCTGTATACTCCTAAACAGCTTGATAGTTTAGGAGTTGGAGAAATACTCAACTTCAAATGCTAAATTAAAAAATCGGGGACAGCGAATTTTATTTCGAAACTTTTTACACCACACAACACAGCAAAAAAAAGGTTTATGTTGAATTACGCATAATTAGGTTAAAAAACGATTCAACCTTCGAGATCATCTAGACTTTAACAAAACGGCTTTATTATGCAAATGACGAGGCTTTTTGTTAATTACTGTAATACAATTAGTCTCGGAAAGTTCAGTGTTTTGCGCTTAGATTGTTTGACGAAACAAAATTTTACTAGCTTATATTAGTTAATTTTAGTCTACTCATTCTAACCCGTCATTTGTTAAAACTTAATCAACCCGTTACAGATTAAACAAACCCGGTAATAAATCAGTAAAACTTCCCCAAAAATTGTTAAACCAAACCCGTGCAGTACAGCGTAACCACTAATTAAGTATCGTCAGTGGCACCGGGCCGAAATAAATCAGTGACACTTGTCACAGACGTCCCATAACTTGTAAGTTATGCGGCGATCGCGTGCGGCCGAGCGCGCCCGAGCGCGTACGTACGCGGAGACGTGCGGCGGGCTGCGACCGCGGCGCTCATTACACTCGATCGATGATTTGGCTACATTAGGAATAGTTTTTGAGCTTTTGGTCTAGGTCTAGGTGTAACGTGAAAAGTTGGTTGTTTTTGCCACAACTAACATTTTACTAATGGGTAGTTATTTTGTAACTATTTAATTGTCCGTGTAAGTGCTGTCATACTTTTTGGCATCATTAGGTTCCTACCTGTCAACAGGGACACGACACGGTTACGTTTTCGACGCTAAATTTCTATCTTTTTAGTTACTATTAATTAGTTAAGGTTTGTCTTTTGTTTAAGTGTATTTATAATTATGTATATTTATTTATTTACTTTCTAATTTAAGTACATATACACATAGGAGAAAAAGATAGATCATTATAAAAAAACGTACTGAGTTACTGATTATTTCAATATAAATTTCTGCCAGCTGACCTGCGACTGAAGGGATTAAAAGAAATATAGACAATAAATAGTGTATTAGAAACAAGAAAAGAAGAGTTTGGAAAATATTTTAAAAATATTATTTATAGTTTAAGTGTTAACTTTGTATTAGTAAAAATAGTTGAACAAAAATTTCTTTAACATTAAAAGAAGCGTGGGGTTCCGTTGCTGTATTTTGAAAGGTTTCTAGAGGCTGATTTAGAAAAATCAGAATAGAATAGAATAGAATAAACTTTATTGTACACCAAAATAGTAACAATCAGATGCCCATTGAGTCTTGTACTAAAGTAAATTCTAAGACAGCCAATCGTCTAGCTAAACAAAGTAACGTCGTAACACAGCAGCATATTGTCCGTCTGGTCAGAGAAACTAATAAACGAAGTACGCGGTCGGCCGGTCGGAGGAGTTGTGGCGAGTTGTGCCAAGTTCACCACTTAGCACGCCGTGTTGACGGCCGCCGCTCTCCCGTCAAACTGGACACTTCGTGAAACACCGCCTAATTGTTTACATTACTACTCGTATTTGAGGGTGCTTTTGAGAAAGACGATTTTTAAAATATTTCGTCGTGCCTCTCTGCCTAGCGTTTCTTGGACTACGAAAAAGCCTTTGATTCGATCGAGACTTGGGCTGTTCTGCAGTCTCACCAACGCTGCCAAATTGACTATCGGTACATTGAGGTGCTGAACCGAGCGTTTGTACGAAAAAGAATAACTCCAGGACCAGACCTATCTTTCTGCAACGGGGTGTGAGGCAGGGAGACTTCTTGACGATTTCTCCAAAACCTCACGGCTGCAATAGAGTATATCTTCAAGGTTCTAGAATGGAGCGGACTAGGCATTAATGTCAATGGCAAGTACATCACTCACCTTCAGTTTGCCGACGACGAACTTGGAGGAGGCCTATGTCCAACAGAGGTCGTATAACGGCTGTAATGATGATGATGATGATCGTCGTCGTAAAATCATCATAAGTTTCATCGCAGATCGCAGTCAAGCAAACGTTTATATCAATTAAACTCCAAGCGAACGCCGGCGTTTGCGCTGTCATCGTCTTTCTATTGTGTCTCCAATTGACGGTATTCGAAAGCTTAGAAAATAAACCATCAAAATTGCACCCGTTGGAAAATGCGGTTAACTCAGTTCAACGGATATAAAACCAAAATTCATTTTATTTTTATCTGCACAGCATACCAAACTGGAGCGCCATTCATATTCAAAGTGCGGAACTTTCCAAAAACTGCTTTCAAACTGTGCAACCAGAAGAATTAGAAACACATTAGCATCTCTAGCAAACCTGCTTTAGTTACTAGGTGCACAGACGGAAGTTTGAAGTGGGGAGTAGCCGCAGTTGGAGCCAGACTGATCTAATTTTCCGTCTAAATTGCCGCTACATCAAACTGGCATCCTGGTAGTTTGCTATTTTATATTCTTGACTAAAATTATTTTAGTAGGTCAGAATACTGAAGTAATGTGTTTTTGAGTACTTCAATTTAGTCTTTTTGTTAGTATAAAGAGCCGTGGTGGTCCAGTGGTAGCTGCCCGGACTTACAAATTGACATCGAACACAGACAGAGGCAAAATTTTAGAGAGAGAACAAAATTTTGCTGGCATATTATTTTAGCGTCACGTTATGAAAAATGTACAAAAGTACATAGAAAAAATCAATAACTAAAATCAAGCATATTATGTTACTTGACCAAGATTTATATTAGTTGCAACATTAAAAGTTCAATTTAGCCAAAAATCAAGATGTCAAGCTAGCAAACAAACAAAAAAGAAAACGAAGCCATGATTATTTTGGATCAGTTTTTAATTATAACGATTTATTTGCCTTTGTCTTTAGACTGGCCAGTTTGATAAAACTAAGTCAATTATTTCTCTGTTATATGTATATCGTGGTAATTTATTTAGACGCTTAATAATTTGACCAACAATTTCCTCACTGTTGTTCTTTACTTCATCACTATTGTTCTCAAAGGTGAAGGAAAACACCGTAAGTCATGTCCTAGAACTCAAAGTTTGATGAGTTACATGTCATCAAACTTTGAGTTCTAGGACATGCTAGTTTCATCCACTAAATCTTACCGAGCCAAACTAGCTCGGTAAGATTTAGTGGTCATCACGACCATTCCCTCTTCTAGAGGCCCGAGTCCCAATAGTGGGGTCATTTTACGGCTGATTATGCCATGTTAATATTTTGGTAACGTGTTACGTTTGGTACAAATAATAATTTTTAATATACATACTTAAAAACCCGCTCTTAATCCTAACGCTTTTAGGTATGCAATTTACTGTTTTCGACACTAGTGCAGAAAAGTTGCGTGCACCCCTCTACAATTTATTGTATCAGGCTGGGCGTTAAGCGGCTGCAACTCGCCAACAAATATATCACCGATCAAACCCCTTTTTTTATTTCTTTGTATTTTGAAAATTGTCGTATAAAAGTCTGCAAATATGTATGGAATCAAGGCTCCCAAGTACCCTCGCTTGCGGCTCGGGTGTATTTCACCTCGATCGTGATGACAAACTTTCTCTACTTGTAGCTAAATGTACTACAGTTATTTATTTAAGTTGGTTTTGTTGTTACTGACAATTGAAATGAAAAGCCAATTTAGGTATAAAAAATATTAATTAGAAACGCCAATCATAAAAGGCCAATCTCTTTTCACTGAACTAAATACAGTATTTAAGTATCTAATTTCAAAACCACTTGCAAAGTTTCCTATTCATTTTTAATTCATGGTAGAAATAACCCAGACATAGCAGTCATATTAGTGAACTCGGAAATGCACAAAGTGCTTGCTGCGTTAGAATTTCTTTTGATGAAAGTAATGAGCAGTGACATAGACGACCATTTCTATAATAAACTGCCAAGTAAAAGACTTCAAAAGTCTGTGGAATATTACGTAGTATTCAGAGAAACATTTATGAGAATATTTGTATGTAAAAAGCGGAGCATACGTAACTTCTCTGTGATGAATTAAATCACGCATATTTTTTTGCAGATTGAAACGAGTTTAAAATGTACAAAATTAATGTAGTTATATTTATATTTGTGTATGTGTGGTCAGGCTTAAAGTCACCCAAATGTATGTGTGGATCATTCATTATATTCATACAAAATCAAGGATTTAGAAAATAATTGTGGTAACTTCATGGTAAAGATAAAAAAAAAGTGTGTGAGTATTCATTTAGAACACTCAATCCTCTTATGGTGCTGACTGAACGTTCCCAAAATATATATATATATATATATATATAACTTTGGCTAAATAAATCTACACTTATTAATATAATAAAGAGGTAAAGTTTATTTTTTTGTTTGTAGGAGGTAATCTCTGAAAGAAATGGTTCGATTGCTAAAATTTTTTCACCAACAGATAGCTGCTTTATTCCTGTGTGACATAGGCTATATTTTATGTATGCGAGCGAAGCCGCAAGCAAAAGCTAGTTCTTAATATTCTTACTCTGTTTTACGTGTAAAATACAGATTGTATTGGTGAAATTAAAACCTTGGCGTTAAATAAAATGCTTAAAGGGAAATGCAATCTTTTCAACGTCCTGAATGGGTGTTCCATATTTTAGTGTTTATTTACTTCATTCGAACTGGTTTACAACAAGCAAAAATGAACTCAGCGGTGGACAGGCGGAAATGTCTTTGAGAGTACTTTCGAAAAATTCCACCAGCCTAGCAAATAAATTCCAACTAACCTTTTAAGGAATAGTGTCGGTAATAAATGAACCATGCATTGTGTAAATGACATAATCGTACGTTCAATACCTACCAGCTCCCTTTGTTACCGAGCGTACCGTTCGCATTGTTAAAGAAATAGAAATTCAGTGAGCAAGACTTTGCAAACATATCCTTTAAAATATCGGAAGCGAGACTCTTTGCTGAGGGAGCATGGTTATTGAATTTTGTATCGCCCGACAATTTCACTAGAGAAGTAAAAATGTCAGGAAACACGTAGGTATATTTGCCTATTATAAAATGATAGTACACTGTGTTTTTATTTTATTTACGGTATAATCAGCGCAATTAGAGAAAACTGACTGGAAATAAATATACAGGATGATTTTTTCAGGCGAGGAAGAGCGCATAATATTCAAAAAATTTTGTTTTTAAAGTGGGAAATCATACAAGGACTTCTCCTGCTTTAGGATGGAGCGGGAGTGCGTGTCAGACTTTTGCTGACTAAAACCCACTCCTATATTCCTTCTTTGCCTTGCGTTCCAGGACGCCGGGGTTTCCTTTTCGGAAGCCTTCGGCCTTGCCGGAGCAGCACTTCGGTGACCGGACGGTGAGCTTCCCACTACTTATTGTCCACAAACTCACGCCTACGGTGGCTGAAAGTCGGAGTCGAAGTCCTGACGGCCATCTCCATCGCTAGCATTTCTGCTTGAATGACGCGTGTTTCCAATATGACAGCATACTGTGTTTTTATTTTATTTCAAGTGTAATCAGCACAAAAAGAGGAAACTGACTGAAAATAAATATACAGAGTGAATTTTTCAGGTGGGCGTGGAATTCGATACTATGAGGAATATTGCAAAGTATTCAAAAAGGTTTTGATTAATGAAAAATAAAAGTTGCTTCACAGGATTTTTGGAAATGTATTTATTATTCCCAGCTATGAGTCGAACCCGTTAATATTGGCAATCAGGAAGACACTATTGTTATAATTATCATCCGATAGTATTATTTTAGTGTTATTTCCATTTTTAACCGACTTCTAAAAAAGGAGGAGGTTCTCAATTCGGATGTTTGTATTTTTTTTTTATGATGTTCGCGCATAACTTCGTCACTTGCCAACCGATTTGAAAAATTCTTCTTTTGTTGGAAAGGGCATAGTTCCCAAATGCTCCCATAGCCACCAAGTCGGGATCTGATGATGGAATTTTGGCGAAATCGAGGGAACTCCTCAAATATTGTAGGCAACCATATAGTTCTTTTGGTATTTTCATCAAAGACTTAAGCATTTATAGTCAAAACATGAAAGATGAAGTGGAACTGGTGAAGGAGATCAGAAATGGCCAACGGAAGTCCATACTCACACAGATCTCCCAATAAACATAGTTACAAATAAATGAATAGTTCTGAATAGGTATGTTGAAAATGGTTTCATCGATGTGACCTGATGATGAGGATGGAGCCGGAAGATAGGCACCGGAACTGTGTAATTAATCAATGTATCCAGGCAATCAATGTAGCAGGGTTTGAGTTTATTGGAATTGTCATGAGAAAAAGGTAGTCTGGCTGTAAGTGTATTGCAACTAAAAAGTGTGAAATAAAAAACTTTTTACAAAAAAAAAAAAATAACGGACTTACTAAAAAAACACTAAAACTATCAAAATAAATTTAATTTCGGAACTCGGTGTTAAATAACGAAGAGGCAAAACTATGACAGAAACACCGACTTCCGAAATTAAAGTTATTTTGATAGTTTTAGTGTTTTTTTTAGTAAGTCGGTTTTTTTTTGTAATTTTATTTTGACGACAATTTCAACCAACAGAAAAATTATAAAGTGAAATTCTTAATTTTAATTAATACTTTTTTTTTTGTGTGTTATTCTTTATTCGTACGAATGTTCCAAAATGGCGGCTAGAAAATGTCCCTTCACTTTTCCATCCACCGGCCATTAGCATGCCCCAAAAGGTTGCCTATCGGTTACCCATTCGGACAGGTAACGTTAATAACTAGCCATTAAGTAAACGACACGGATACGTCTGCCACCTCAAATGGACAAGCCTGGTTATCTTTTAAAATTTTCGAGAAGTTTTCCGAACACTTATTTCGGTTGGTTCCGTCTGATGCTTAGTTTATTTGCATTTTAAAACGACTTCAAGAAAAGGAGGCGGTTTCCAATTTGATTGAACTGATTATTTTTTCATGAATCGTTTTTGTTAGCAAGAGTATTTTAAGAGTATTTTTTGGGAGCCCATTATTGACTGTGCAAGATATTAATGACTTTGTTCAAGCAAGGACGGTAGCTTTAACATATTTTCTGGTCCATCACCAGTCCACTTAAGTCCTATAATATATGCCCTATATAATCTTTGTTTTCCATATGTTGCAATAGTTTCTTACAAATCGAGGGTTATCACTGGGTGCATCAGGATACCGCATGTATAATCGTCGGTTGGTACCTCGTTGGGGCCGAGTTCTGTGGTATACTAACCCATAATAATAAAAAAAAACTGAAAGGTACAAATTACAATTCCCGAAAGGAGTCTCGAACATTTTTCTGAATTGCAAAAAAGGTTTTTTTTTGGGTAGTAAAAAATTACTGTTTTCTCAGATTTATTCCTATACCTGTGCTGAAAGACCTGCTTTATGTAAAAAATCAGGATTCTGGGTTAGCAAACCTGAGTATATGGTTTTAACTTCAACTCGATACCTTCACGCGTTCCCGAGATAAAAGGTCTCGACAGACAGACAGACAGAACTACGGATGGACGGACAACAAAGTGATCCTACAAGGGATCCCTAAATTATTTGACTTACCGTACCCCCGGGACCCTAAAAATACAAATAGCTAAAGATCATTAAAACCAGTTCATACATAAAACTGAAATATAAATTAATGTATTTGCACAAAAAGCTGGCGGAGCGTTGTGCTTTTAAAATAATATCGAGCTAATTCGTCTGCGAACCGTATCAAATGTATGCGGAAAATAATTAATTATGTCGGCTTTCATGTTTCGGATTTAATTATAGCAGGAATATTGTAATAAAGTTGTTTATTAATATGTATTCGAATATTAAGAGGAAGATTTGGTATTATTTAATTGCCTCTGATCTCGTATGTTATTCTTAAGCCCAGCCATGATCTTCTTTAAGTGTGTTTCGAGCTACAATCAATCTCCTGGCTGGTTCCCTATTTGGGGTCAACCCTCCTGATACTTAAGCCTTTCTAGGCGATTTTGCGTCATTTCTAGCATTAGGCCCATTGTCAGTAGGTCGTTCTGGATAGTTCGCCTCCATGTAGTCGGTGGCTCTACCTCTTTTGCCTTCTTCTATGGCTAAAACGCGTCAGATCATGTAGTCTTCGTTTCTGTGTATAACATGCCTCTACCACAAACCATCACAACCGTCGACGACTTGGGCTCGGTCCGGATAGTTACTGGACGGTCGGAGAGCGAGCTACCCGTCGCTAATTGTTCGCCGTCCGCAAGCCTGAGATCGGAATCCCGGCGGCGGGCGGCGAGAGCGCCGTTGCCTGATGCGGTCGGCCTCCTCCTTTGCTAACATAACTGCTTCGCAGAAGGAGGCATCCGCCTGCCACACCTCCTCGCACCGAACCATGGCCTGAACCAAGGCCCGGCGCGAAAGGTCTCCGCCGCCGATCGCACCCACGAGGGCACGTCGATGCTCCGCCCAAGCAGGGCACACCTCGACTGTGTGCTCTATCGTGTCCTCCGGGCGTTCCGCACAGTGGCGGCACCCGGGCGTCACTTCCGCATGAATCCGGTACAGGAATCTTCCAAACCTGCCATGTCCGGTGGAGACCTGCGTCATGCGGAAGGTGAGGACGCCGTGAGGTCTTTTCAGCCACGCCTCAAAGAGGGGACTTACCTATCAAAATATACTTTGAATCCTTAAAACTAAACTTAATTAATTTATTATTTTGACGAAACAGTAAATTTTGAAAGTACACTTTATCACAAGTGTCTGCAGGCTATACCTATTCATAAACCTTAACAGATTTTGTTCACAGTACTAAACACAAAAGCAATTACCTATTTTCTTGACGGAAACTTTGGTTAGCGTAAACTAACGTTAGCAAAATTATTAACTCAGTTATTGTAAGGCGTAAGTTTCTGTTTGTTTTTGGTCTTAGTCTAGACTTCATCTATCCTAGTTAGAGAACTAATATTATAATCCTAAAGTCTGAATGTTTTGATTGATGATTGTTACTCAATTAGAGGAATAAGTTCTTCTAAGTTAAAGGTTGAAGGTATCTTAAATAAGTTTTTAGATAAGTATGAATATAATTTATGATCTTGCCTTTATGCCACCTGCTTTTAGTCATACGGATTTTTTGAAGGAGTTATCGTAGTTCTCGTGAAAAGGGCCGCAGAGAAAACACTGGGGGTTTTAGTCAGTGCAAGATTGACTCTCCCTTTCGCACTACCTAAAACTGGAGAATTCGATGGATTCGCACGTAAGAAATGCTACCTGGGATCGGCGTAGTATGTTTTCTTTCGTACAAGTAACACATGAAATTCCTTGGATTACATAAACAATTTTAGGACTCAAAATTGAGTTGTGACACTAAGGAAGGCGCCTGTTATTTTTTTGATTAAGTAATGAATCGTTTTTCATTGTTAAAAAAATAGATGAATATCTATAGATGTCCATTTAGGTTTTGTTTATAACTTTATTTCCCTTTCCTTGTACAATTCCACATCTTGGTCGTTTCACTCTTGCCAGAGTGGTCGTAGTTATCACGAAGTTAGCTCTCCGGAAGCTGTGAAGATATGTTGCACAACGTCTCGCCACTTTTGCCTGCTGGCAGTCATCCGGACGCACTCGTTCAATGCCACACTCACAGGTATCAATGTCATGAGTGATGTATACAAAATGTAATTCTTGAAATAAATCACAAATCTCATAAAACAGTCCGATGCGTTTACAACTCAGTCGTTAATATTGCTTTTATGTTTTCCGATATTCTTCTTAGAGAATCAGTCAAGACTTTACTTTGTACAACGTTAATATACAACACTACTTCTAGTTATGCGAAAACTAAATATAGTTTGTTCAGAATCAGTAACTAAATAGATTGCAATAGAATTTTCGGTTTAAAAGATCTTTATTCCCATTAAAAACATGGGAATTTTACACCATATGACCTGTATTTTTTCCAAAAAATATTTAAAGAGGTCACAAGTACCCACCGACAATATTCTTATTCTTCATTGTACACAAAAATTTAGACAAACAACAAAAATTAGGACATTAGATGTACATAGGCGAGCTTAACCCACAACTAGGTTTTCTTACAGCAAACCATGTGAATGAAAATGAAATTTTCATTTGAGGAACCCTCCATGTACAACAAAAGAAATTAAAATAAACATAAAAATTGAATTTAACTTAAAACTAAATATATGTTAAACGATATGTGTTTGTGTACAGCACACTATATTATAAACATAATATATACAATAAATGAACTTATATACACACATAAAGGAGACAGTTTTTTTTGGGCCCACTGTTAAACGGTAACGTATATTAATCATATTTCACATGGAAAAAGTGAACACCTTATTATAATTAATAAACCAAAATTTATATAGAAATCTAGCCGGAATAATAAAATAATAGTAAAAAAGTTTTACGGCAAAATATTCTTGATTAGGACCGTTTTTAGGTTCACTTTAACGTGAAAATAAAATGTTACTACGGTGCGCTACGGTAGTGACATTGGCTTTAAATAAGTTTAAAGATATAATAATTAATTGATACAGTGAACTTTTTTTAATGCTGTTATTAACGGTTAACACAAATATCAAGTATAATAACGTACTTTAAAAATCACCATGGAACGAAACGTAATTAATAGCCTGTTGCAGATGCTCTGTGGTGTGTGGGCAATTTGACAGACAACATTATCCCTTAGTTCCGAATTACTTCAAAAGCGATTATATCGCGAATCCGACGAGCACGGCAAGAGATTAGCAAAACTGATTGATGCAGGAGTGGCTGGGCTATCAGTACGATGCCACGGCATTCCGCGAGATGCCAAGGCATGCCGTAGCAAGACCTACCGTGCCATATCGGCAGTGACCGCCGACCCTTATTATTTTAGGTGGTACAGTCAATGGCCGGCAAAAGCCGCGCTATTTCGAAATATATCTTTCGAAACATATATTTCGATATAAATATATCTTTCGAAACATATATCTCGATATAGATGTATATTTTCATGAAGAAGTCTATCAAATCGTGTAAATCACATCAAAATCTATCACGTAGTACAGATGTGACTTTGTTATATACTATATATTATTGAACAGTGCACTATTTTGACTTAAAATACCAAGGACACCTATCCACTCATTAGATAATCGCTCTTGTGAGATTTTAGGTTACTATGAGAGTCATGTTTTGACTGTCGTATTTCACAGTATTCCGGTTAGTTATAATTTTGATAATATTACCACTGTAATCTAGAGATTATAAGGAATAAACTAACGTGCATTTCATTGATATACGCCAAAAAATTGTAGTGGGCCCAAACTCCAAACAAAAAAAACTGACTCCTTTTATAAGTCATTTTGACAGGTAATGTTCCTTAACAATACAATAAGTACAGAGCCTAATTTGCAAAAAAACACAGTTTGCTGAGCATTCCCATGACATCCAGAAATGTATAAATGATTGCACTGTTTTCTGCAATAAAGATTTTGACTTGACTTGACTTCACAGGTCATGGCAGGTCATAGCGGCCATTAGGCGCTAGAAAACAACTAGGTGCAAATGCAAAACAACCCCTCAGTCGCCTGGATGGCTTATAACTTTGTGATTTTTCATGATACAGTTATGAAATGTACATACTCGTCGATTCTTTACATAAAAATACTAGTTTCGCTTAAACTAAAATTTATCTTGTATATTTATATCTTCTCTCTATCTTGTATATCCTACAACTGCTATAATATCTATGTTCCTATGGATAAAATGTTGGGTGTATAATTAAATTGGTCCCTGAAAGGACTATTAGATCCGGTAGGTGGCGCTGCAATCGGGTTCTCAATTTTTTTTTTTGACGAATAGCTTTCGGACAGGACAACGTCTATCGGGATCCCTAGTTTGTTATATGTTTTAAACACGTCATAAAACACAGTATAAATACTTAAAAAAAAAAAAAAACAAATAAAAACAGATAAGAACAATTTATTTATTTATTTATACAACATTACAGCCTAAACTAATGCGTTGTACAGAAACTAAGAAATAAAAAAGAAAACATTACCACTACAATAAAATAAAATATCTAACCTAATAAGACAAGGTTTACTTATTTTTCATCCATCCTCTCACAAAACCTTAGACATTCACGACACACATCTATCCAAATGTGCTGCTTATTTCAAAAGAAATCTTCAGCAGACCTGCGACAGGAGAGCCGGGTTACAAGATTTGGACAAAGGCCAGTGTATAATGGACAGTCGAGGTCTTATCACACAGGGCAATCTCTTACAGACAACCTTTAGATGAACTGAATTAAGGAGATAGAAATAGTATGAATGTAATAATAATATAAAATATAGCTATATAAATACCACAGAAACGGTGGTAGCCGAGTGGTAGGGGCTCCGACTTATGAGTTGTTGGTCGCGGGTTTAAGCCCTGCCAGGCGCATTACTTCGTATAATTTATTTTACACTCTCAAAACGGTAAAGGAAAACATTGTGAGGAAACCAGCATGTCCTAGAACCAAAAATTCGAAGACATGTGACATTCTACAACCCGCACTGGGCCCGCGTGGTGGATAACGCCCCATTGCCTCTGCTAGAGAGGAGGCCTGAGTTCCAGCAGTGGGAACATTAAAAGGCCGATTATGCTATACAAGCCGCACGCCCACCAGAGACAGGAACAGATGGAGGAATATCATAAAGGATAGAGTGATGAAACAGAGGGGGGGGGTCACGACCCTCAGCATTAAGGAATACGACGCATGAAGGGGGGGATGGCACACACAATTTCGCCTTTCTATTAGTAGTGTGAAATGTCGTAGTCAATAAATAACACACACATTTGTACCACGCTAATCATGTAAAAGGTGGGTCATAACGTTCAGTTAGTTCGGCAAATACTAATGAAAGCATCGTAATTTTAATCAATTGATAATTATCAATTATTATTATTTATTGATTATATTTTTTATTAAGTATATCAATCATCAATAAAATTATCTCGTTAATGTAAGAGATATATTTATTTATTTTATTACGGCAAAACGCCAATTACATTAGTTTAATACATGTTTTTGACATATAAAAAATATGAACAAAATAATAAAGAAATATAATTTCTCTGGATCACGGCCAGTATCAAGGACAAGCGCGATAGTTCGTGGCCGCCGGTCGCCCCCACGTGGACACGGCGATGCTCTACCCAAGCGGGGCACACCCCTACCGTATGCTACACCGTGTCCTCGGGGCTGTCCATACAATGGTGACAACCGGACGTTTCTTCCGCACGAACCCGGTGCAGTAACCTCCCGAACTTTACCATGTCCGCTGAGGACCTGCGTCATGCGTTCCTGTCACGAAGGTGAGGATGCCGTGACGTCTTTCCAGTCACTCCTCAAAGAGGGGACGTCATAATTATGGCGTGCATTCATCCGTATAAAAGTGGAAAATTATCCGTGTATTCCAATTATCTAAATCCGTTTAGCCACTGAGGCGTGATTAATTAACAAACATCCAAAATTAAACGCTTTCGTATCTATACTTATTATAAAGTATTGTAATCTTTGATGGTGAGTGTAATCTATTAACTCTTGCCTTGAAGACACTCAAGTTATAATTGGACATGAAGACCGCAGCGGGCAGATTGTCCTTCGACGTACGCGGTATAAACGAAGAGGCGAAACGCTTAGTCCGGACCGTAGAGATTTCAACAGCGTAAGAATGAGAACTCGCCGTAGTTGCTCCAGGTTGTCTGATGGTAAAAAGGAGATGACGGAAGTAAGTCATGCAATTCCCGCGCACCTTCTTCAAAATGCATCCTGTAAAAATTAAATAAAGGCTGGGTATCCTACGCCTGTGTACACATACATAGCATAGTCTTTTTCTGTACCCTTTGGGCGCGCCTATAAGCCTTCAGATGAGGTGTGAACTATCAAAACTATGGATTGCCTTACTCTGAACTCATTTTTCTTAAGTTTAAACGGTTAAATATTTACAAAATAGCTGTGGTGTACTATTCCACCAGGCGGCCAGCAATCCTAAAGAAACCCTTGAAACGCCTCCACGTAAATAACGAATGCAAATCACAAGTTTTAAAGAGTCAATTTAGGAAGCGACGGCGACCGCTCTCTTTTAATTAAGAGAAGGAAATACTGCCTCACCGCGAGTCAGAACCGCGCTTTGAAGGTTCCGTATCACTAAAAATCTTCAGATTTCCCGCGGATAGGCGCAACACGTTTTTTATTTTATTAATGATAGGCTTGCGTTTGACCACCATCTCACCTGATGGTAAGCGAAGTTGTGGTCGACGATGAAGCACGCTTGCCTAGAAGAAACCTATTTACTCTCGACTTAAAGACTCCTAAGTAATATGCGATTGTTATATGCCGAGAATAGTGTAGCATAGCTCAGCTCACGGTAGGCTTCGTGTTGGGATTTTTCTAAAAACACGGGCCTGCACACTACTATATTTTTCTTAGTTGACCACGCACATCTCTTCTTACAAAAGTCCCTTCAACACTGAAAAAACAACACTCTTCGTTTTTTCTACAGCAAACCTATTTTAGAAATGCAAAATCCTTAAAAGTATATTTTACATTTTTAGAATAGGTTTGAATGAAAATAAAATAGAATAGAATAGAATAGAATAGAATAGAATAGAATAGAATAGAATAGAATAGAATAGAATAGAATAGAATAGAATAGAATAGAATAGAATAGAATAGAATAGAATAGAATAGAATAGAATAGAATAGAATAGAATAGAATAGAACAGAATAGAATAGAATATAAAAACAAAAAGTAACATAACTTATACATAAACTTAAATCTATGGGTACTACGCGATATCTACCAGACAATTAAAGTGATACACGGGGTAGTCTGCGAGATTTTTTAAAGACATTTTCTACAGGTATCCATATCTCAATTTTAATAAAAAGGGGTTGCCGCATCATTGTTGCATCATCGCGTTGATGCGCTTGTCTGGAGGAAACTTCATAGTAATCCATAGTATTTTTAATAGATATTGTATTGATTTGATTTTTTATTTGATTTCTATCATTGTGGCGACACTTGGGGAGGCCTATGTCCAACAGTGGAGATATATCGGCTAAATGATGATGATGACAGATTTGAGAAAGAGGGGATCTAATGACTGACTTATGTCTGTCGAACTGTATTAGGTATTATAATTATCACTTAGGAAAGTTGGGCTACACTTTTTATTGAGAAAAAAATAATATTATTCAACTGCCTGTCAGCCATTTATGGATCATCTAAAGATTTTATATATCCAAGAAATCATCATCGTCATCATCAGCCTTTTTAATGTTCCCACTGCTGGGACTCAGGCCTCCTCTCTTGGAGAGGGAACTAACAAATAGGATCATCCAATATTTTCTTTTTTAGTTTTCATCTTTATTTCATGTCATGAACTTCTTAAATGTACAAAGAGGCTGGTTAATGAGCTTTACAGTTGTAGCGATAGTGTACAGAAATGATACTCCAGGTTTGGGTAGAATAATAACAATATTTATATTAAGGAATTTATAATAGGTAGCATAAAAATACAAAAATTATGTACAGAACTTAAAGTTAAATACACTAGTGCAATTAGTGACTAGCTTGTACACATCAACGATAAAAATAGGAACCAAATTGGAAGATGTAGTTTCCAAAATGTCATCATCAAGATAATTTCAGCCGAAAGACGTCCAATGTTGGACATAGGCCTCCCTCAAGCGTCGCTACAACGACCGAAAGGTCATTTCAAAATAATACGACGAAGGCGCACGTCATTAATAATGTCCTGCTAACACCTTTTACCCACACTAATTAGAAAATGCAGTTCGTATCTGTTGTGTCGGGAATCCTAAATAGGGTTGTGATGGGACACTTTAAATACGGAACCCTAAAAACTCTAAATGAAATCGCCTCACATTTCAAACGGAAATATTAAGGATTGGCATCCCTGGTGTTGGTAATGGCTTCAAAGTTTAGTATTTACGAGGATATGGGTTCCGTAATGGGATCATGTAATTGTGGACTAAAAATATGGGAGATGGTCTTCATAATTTTTGTTGGTCCATGAGAATATCATGGGAGTTAGATTTGATTATGAGAGTTTTGAGCTGGGCATGTTTTCCGCATGCGAATCGAGCGGTAAAACCCAAAGTTGGTAGCCAGAACGAGGGAGTCGCGGCAGACCAAGAAGGAGATGGCGGGAGGACTTAGGGGCGCCTCAGAGCTATTTTGTATAAAACTGTCGATATCGTAGTTCTGTTGAAAAGCCTCACCTATTTCACACTAGTAAGCTAAATTATTTTTGAGTGTGATAAGTTTTTAATTTCGAAATAACGTCCTGAAGGGTAAACCACAAGAGTTAATCCGCAGGAAAAGGCCAAATTATCCATAAGTCTAAACCCTAATCACAGCCACAGCGACAAAATCATTACTAATTATCTAAACACATTGCACTGTCGACTTGCCTCAACGACAACGCATTAGGCTCGTCGCACACTGCGACATTAATCTTTGTCAGCGAACAGCCGCTAATTAGTTGCGAATTTATAACGCATAATGAGTCGTTGGGTGTGACGCCGCCTAAACAGGCGGTCGCAATCATGTGGGGTGGAGTGGGGATCTGGTTTAATATCTATGAGTATGGCAGTAAAGTGAAGAACTTACTGTCTGATAAATATGTTGTGTTATATGTGGAAATTGTTGCGCCACTTATTTGTCAACGATACCATTACTACACGATTACCTGGGGTTTAGGCAGTACCCAGGCTAATCTCTGAGTTGGTTTCGGTGTTTCTTCTCAGGGAAGTCAGCTAGAAAATACCGGCCTCATCTAGTTTAAACTGATGAAAAAAAAGTTGACGTAAAAAGGTTTTTTAAAACCTATTTGCCAAGTAAATATCATTTATCATTTAATCATCTTTCGCGCTTGATTGACAATATCAAGGAAGCATACAGCGCATTAGTTTTAAGTTCCCACTACTGGGACTCACAACTCTTCTCCTCTTGCGAAGGATAGGCAATGGTTAGCTCACCGTCCAGTCGTCAGCGTAATATTTCACGCCCTCCTCAAAAAGATGTCAGCAAACCGGAAGGGCCTGGCATCCAATGACTTTTTCCGATCCGGATGGAGCGACTGGACCTAAACCACACCTGTGTCCTTCAGTTGTTTTAGGACAACGGGTTTCCTTTTTAGAAAATCTCCGCGATCCTAGCGGGCATCGGTCCTGCTGGGACCCTACAGTTTGCTGACCTCTCACTACGCGCTGTCGACGAATGGGGCTCGGTCCGGTCGATTACTGAACTGTCAGACGGCGAGGCAACCATTGCTCGGCTTCTACAAGCCCGCGTCTACCATGGCTGGTAGTAGAGGTCGGGGTTTCATTGACTAAGGCGTGAGGAAATTCTCTCATACGCGCGTGCTCCCCAATCGCTAGCATTATCGCTTCACATAAGGAGGCTATTACCTGCCACTCTTCCACGCGCTGGATCATACCCTGAACCAGGCCCGGCGCTAAAGGTTGCTGCCATCGATTGCCTCTACACCTATGTGTCTTCTTTGCCTTTGCGTTCCAGGATCACGGGTTCCCCTTTTGGAAGACAACCCCTGGCCCCAGCAAGCTTTGGTCCTACTGAGCACCTACGCTTTGACATCTATTTGAGGGGCGCGTGGAACACTACGCGCCATTGACGACTCGGGCTTGGTCCGGACGGGTTGTCAACGGCCGGATTACGAGTTTTTTAGTAGTAAGAGTCTGACACTATTTTGCGCTCCGCCCAAGAGCGGGGGTTGCCATCGGATGATTTTTCCCTTCTACGACGGCTGGAAATTGGTCTTAAACCTCCGAAAGAAAAATTACATTTGAAAAGTAACAAAAACATGAATATGTTGACCTGTTCAGCTGAATAAGATATCTTATTAATCGATGTATGTAACACAATTACAATACCAATGTTCTACTAATCAGAGTACAGCTTTCATGACCAGATTTCTCGCCACACTTAAGTCCTAACCTTACCTAATATCTGAGAGTAGAATCCGAAGAGGTTGGTTAAACCAAGACCTGCTATTATGTTAAGCGTCGCTTTGGAGCGGCCCCTAATTGGATGGGTCATGGCTTGGATTCCTAATAATATGGAAATTAAACGGAATTCTAAGTTAATTGCGAAGAGAAACGCATGATAGGAATATACTGAAACAAATAATGCGGACACAGACGTTAAAGCAGATTTCTGGGATGGCTCCATTTTCTTGGGACTGCGTGGGTTTCTGCTGTTCATGTTCGATGTTTGATTGCTATATACGCTAATACGGTAAAAATCAAAGTGGTTTTCGAATACGAGTTCCTGACAAATACAGCCTCCTCAACCTCTCAGGACCATGTTCCTAACAATTTAAACAACAACTTTTGTTGTATGATTTAAAATGTATCATGTTCATCAGATTTTTAATCAAATAAAAAAAACATTTAAATTGAACGCTATAAATATTACGACGACAATGCGAAGCAAGCGATAGCACAACAGCGGAGGGGATCGAAGTTCGGGCGGTGGGGGTGCTTGATGCGCTTGCGTCGCGTCATTAAGACAGATACTGACTTAGGTAAGTATAGCAAAATATAGCTTAGATTTGAAATGTGTTTGATAGAACAACGAAATCTTCAAGGTTTGTTTTTGGTAAATTAAATATATTTTCATCATCATGATTTATCATTCGTATAAAGTACCAAACACCAAACAAACCAAATACCAAACAAACTATTATCTTATTTGTGGTCCTAAAATAATACAAAAAAAAAACATAGGTGAATTTGGGACCATCGTCTCGGTCCAAAGAGCCCAATGATCCATATTATGTTCTGCTTATAGAACATAGTTAGTGAAATGAAAATGTAATGAGTCGGGATCCTTAGCCACCTTAGCTTGGACGGCGAGCAATGGGTAGCTTGCTCTTTGACCGTCCGGTAACCGTCCAGATCGACCCCAAGTCGTTGGCGTACTGTTCCTGCGCGCCGGAGTTGTCAGCAACCGTAGGGGTCCAGCAGTGTTGAAGCCTACTGGGACCAAGGGTCTGATACTGACAAGAAGGCTCGCCCCGGTATGACAGGCAACGAAGGAATGGCGTGAGTTTTTAGGCAGTAAAAGTCCGACACTATCTCCCGCTCCGCCCAAGGGCGGGGGATGTCATCTGTATGATTTTTACCCACTGAAAAAAAAAGCTACATTACCTTAGGAATTCGTCTCCCGCAGTATATAATGTATATTTGTAAACCTGTGTATTGTAACATCTGTATATTGAGATGAGAAAATAAATCAAATTGATTGATTGATAGAATTTTTCAGTTTGACATGTTATTTACTTTTTATTTTTTTTTTGTTTTTAGCCTCACGGTCTACACTAAGTGCTCTGTTTATGTTTCACAGTTTTTTTGTGTGTAATATTTATCTACACTAATAGGATTAGATTTTGTAAGAGGTAATCTCTGAAAGTACTGGTTAGAGAACATTTTTTTCACAGATAGAAAGCTACTTTAGTCTTAAGTAACATAGGCTATATTTTATGTACGCGGGCGAAGCTGCGGTCAAAAGGTAGTTACAGATAAATTCATAGTCTTTTTTTATTAGGTATAGTACCTATCCACTTTTGAACCACTTTAGGCGCGGGATTGCGGACGACGAGCAATGGTCAGGTCGCCGTCCCGTCGTCCTGTAACTATCCGGATCGAGCGCGAGTCGTCGACGCGACGGCTCGTAGGGTTCTAAACGCGCCTCAAAGAGAAGTCAGCAAAGCAGTAGGGACCCTGCTGGGCCGAAGCCCGCTTGGGCCACGAGGAATTTCTGGGGAAAGAAAAAGTAAACACGTAGTCCTATAACGCAAAATGCAACTGAAGGACACAAGTGTGGTTTTAGTAAAAGTATGACATATTTATTTATTTTATACTTCATGCACAAAAGAGTACAAAGGCGGACTTAATGCCTCAAGGCATTATCTACCAGTCAACCTTTGGGTGATGCTGAGACAAATTGTGGTAGGTGCAATATTATCAAATATTTATATAATTAAAATTTTCATACAAATACATAAGATACTAATACACTATGCCACCGCCTATGTACTACTATTGTACATGAAGTTTAAATAAATAAATAATATACAAGGTGTAAGGGACAGCCCTTCACAAACTTTAAGGGCTTGCTCAGTAGACGGAACTGAACAACCTACCATAAAAAATTTTTCAGGAAACGAAAAAAAAATCCGCCTCTCCATACAAAATTATTAACTTGATTGGACAGTTTGTATGTGTTTTGTTCGGTTTCGTCTACTCAGCAAGCCCTTAAAGTCTGTGGAGGGCTGTCCTTTACACCTTTTTTATAATTACATTTACTTAAACTACAACGAAGAGAGAGAGAAAAACAAATGGAAAACAAGAATACACGAATCTAGTGGAACAACTGGTGCAACAAATAATAAAAAAACCGGCCAAGTGCGAGTCGGACTCGCCCATGAAGGGTTCCGTAGCAGCAAGTAACATAATATAAAAATTCTTGTAATGTGTTGTAACTTTGATCGATGTTTTAATAATAGTGTATTTTTTTCGATTTATGACGCATTAAAAAAAAAAACTACTTACTAGATTTCGTTCAAACCAATTTTTGTTGGTAGTTTTTATAGTAATGTACATCATATATTTTTTTTAGTTTTATCATTCTCTTATTTTAGAAGTTAGAGGGGGGGGACACACATTTTACCACTTTGGAAGTGTCTCTCGCGCAAACTATTCAGTTTAGAAAAAAATGATATTAGAAACCTCAGTATCATTTTTGAAGACCTATCCATAAATATCCCACAAGCATGGATCTGATGAAAAAAAAATTTTTGAGTTTCAGTTCTATGTATGGGGACCCCCAAAATTTATTGCTTTTTTTCTATTTTTGTGTAAAAATCTTAATGCGGTTCACAGAATACATCTACTTACAAAGTTTCAACAGTATAGCTCTTATAGTTTCGGAAAAAGTGGCTGTGACATACGGACGGACGGACAGACAGACAGACAGACAGACATGACGAATCTATAAGGGTTCCGTTTTTTGCCATTTGGCTACGGAACCCTAAAAACAAATTAGCGTTGTGAAGAAACTACTGCCAACTTCTGGCGAATGTACTCGCGAACTTTCACTTTGAAGGTCAATCAGTTGGTTGCCATCCTGATATCCTGGGGTAGTGCATTCCAAAGAGAAATAGCTTGGACATAAAAAGAATTGTGAATGAAGTCTTTCGTCTCTCTCCACCCTAGACCGGAAGAAGCCATTTGATGATTTCCTACCTCAAAAAAAAAACGCCTTTGAAGTTTTAAGTTTGTTTTTTATTTATTTTGACCGCGGTTTCGCTCGCCTTGAATTCGGGGTAACACGGTTCCCCTTTCTGTGGGGGTTAGAAAGAGACAAAAAGTAGCCTATATCACTCTCCATCCCTTCAATTATCTCCACTTAAAAAATCACGTCAATTCGTAGCTCCGTTTTGCCGTGAAAGACGGACAAACAGACACACTCACACTTTTCCATTTATAATATTAGTAAGTATGGATCTTAGCTTAATAATACCAAGTTTCATCGTAATCAAACCGGTAGTTTTTTCGTGATGCCTGAACAAACAGACAGACCGACAATTTTTTTTTTTATCGCATTTTTGGGTTCGGTGTCGGTCTAGTAACACCCCCTGCCATTTATTTTTTTGATATTTTCAATGTACAGAATTTTCACTTCTATAGATTTATTATAAGTATAGATATAGAAGATAGATAAATCTGTATGTCTGTATCCCTTTCCTATCTTTTACAATATCTCTTAGAATATTATACATTTTCTTCGTAACATTTTGCAGCCGAATATTATAGAAGTCGCCAGATAACCATGGAATAAAGTACACTGACCTTTTCCAAATAGTACGAGAGCAGTGGTGGCCAGTGGCAATGGCTCCGACTATCGAGTTGTAGGTCGCAGGTTCAAACCTTGTCAGGCGCATTACTTTGTGTAATTTATTTCATTACCACTGCTCTCAAAACGGTGAAGGAAAACATTGTGAGGAAACCGGCATGTCTTAGAACCAAAAATTCGAAGACATGTGATATCCACCAACCCGCACTGGGCCCACGTGGTAGATTACGGCCCATTCCGTCTCCTAGAGAGGAGGCCTGAGTCCCAGCAGTGGGAACATTAAAAGGCTGATGATGATGATGATGATGATGACGAGATCCGTAGAAGAAATCTCTTCTCTTATCTGTTATTGGATTATGTGCTAGATACTGCGTTCATTATAATATCTTATATAATATCTCTGCGTAGGTACCTACCCGAAAAACAAACAATAAATTGCTTTTCATGCAAAGGATCATGATACATGTCGATTCAAGACAGCTTTACGTCTTTATTTTCCGTTTTTGAAATTAAGAATGTCTGCAAATATAGGCAGGTCAATGATCGCTATTCCACGTTTATCTGGCACCGACCTTAAAACCCTAAAGTTTATGTTTATTAAATGGTTGGTAAACAGATCTAATTCTAAGACCTTTTAAGACCTAAACGACCTCTGTTTATTCTGTTGAAGAGCGCTTCTGAGAAACCTTTTGCATACTGATTTGGGAATTTAGAAAATGTAATTTCAGGTGTTTTCGATTTTACGGTTGAGCGAAGTTGGTGAAAGTTTGTATGATCAACAGCTGCGAGGAATAATTTGAATGAAAGCTTTTTTTTTTAATTTACCATGTCTACATTGTCCCACGTCTGGGCATAGGGCTCCCCCTCCCCTCTTTCCAGAGTCGAGTAGAGGAAAATCAAAGAGCACAGCAATTCCGAACGGCACAAATGTTTGTATATATCCTACAGTTAGGTGATCTGAAGTTGGGTGTCTTGTGTATATGAGTTTACTAGCTTGTGTTGGCGGCTTCGCCTGCATACATAAAAGACCTTCTCTCTTTCTCCCCCTTTTCTCACTTTTTTTTATAAAAAGGTTTCCCTGTCCGTCTCCAGGGTCCCAACTATCTCTGTACCAAAATTCATCAAAATCGGTTTTGCTATTTAGGCGTGAAGACATAACAAACAAATAAACAAACAAACTCACTTTCGCTTTTATAATATTAGTAAGGAAGTAAGGATATGCTTGTGAATGAATCCACGATGCAGGATTTATTCCTGGTGCCCACAATATCTCAATTAAAAAAAAACATCATCATCTTTATGTCCCCTGTTCCATTTTATTTGGAGTCGGTGCAACGTCTTTGTTTCTTCCATTCTGTTCTGTAACTCGTCACGCTATCACTAACCATCTTTACTTATCACTACTCAATCAATCCGTTCACCATTTCTTTTGCCTTCCTCTCCCTATCCATCCATAACATATACATACTTATTTATAATCAACATTTATTTAACAGTAGATAATTTAATTTGTCTCAAAAAATTTATAAATATCGACCGATGTATTTATTTAGTCACGAGTTCTTCGTGTTAGCTTTATCAAATGTTTTAAATTAAAAACCCTAACGTTCATGCGACAAAAAAGACAATGTCGCTACCTATATAACACTTTATCGACTGAACAGCAGTATGGAGGGGTTCCTACAAAACGACCCTCCAACTTTTCATGTAGGCATTATTGCATGATCAATCATCGACTTGCGATGGTCGATCAATTGCTGTCGGGCCCTGCGTCAAGCGTGAAGGTTGGCAGTGTTGCCACAGATATTAATTAAAAAAAAGTCGATTCCCTTTGTGAACCAACAATCGGGCAACATAATAGCGCTTTGTTATTCTGGACATATTTTCATGAAGTTTTTAGTTAAAGCTAGGAAAGCTTATATTTTGCAAAAAAATTGGATAAATTGTATTGTTTGTCGTAACAATTGAAATCTCATTATAAACTAGATTCAGCCAGTACTTCGTCCTTGTGAAAATAAATAATATGCGCCTATTTCACTCAATTGTAAAGTCGCTCTTTACATTACAAACCAAATATAAGAATGTAACTCTTGTTTTTTTTTATATTATGCTAAATAAAAAAATTATCTCCTGCGTAATATAATAGTAGAAAATTGTCAATAATAAGCTACACCAGGACAAAGGCGACCTGTGTATCAAGATACTATACAGCCAAATTCTTAGTTTATCGAAACCTGAATATCGTTTGTTCAGAATCAGTAACTGAATGGAATCCAATATAATAGTTTTTACACCTTGTTATATTTTTTCCTAAAAATATTTTAAAAGGTCACGTTAGACACCACCGACACAGGTCACGGCAGGTCATAGCGGGCGTGACTTCTGCGAAGCAGTAATGCTTGCAAAGGAGGAGGCCGAACGCATCAGGCAACGGCGTATTCGCCGCCGCCGTCGCCGGGATTCTGATCCCGATTTCCGGCCAACGTAGACGCGGGCTTGCGGACAGTGAGCAATGGGTAGCTCGCTGTCCGGCCGTCCGGTAACTGTCCGGACCAAGCCCAAGTCGTCGACGGCGCGCACTGTTCCCGCGCGCCTCAAGGAGTTGTCAGCAACAGCAGGGACCCAGCCGGGTCGAAGCCTACTGTGGCCAGGGTTATCCGAAAGGGCGCTCGAGCCTATGAAGGCTAGAAGGAACGGGGTGGGTCTTTTAGTCAGTAAGAGTCTGACACTATCTCCCGCTCCGTCCAAGGGCGGGGGTTGTCAATGCATGATTTTTCCCACCATAAAAAAAAAAAGGTCATAGCGGGCGTTAGGTGCAAGCAGACAGGTGGGTGCAAGTGTAAAACAACCCCTCAGTCGCCTGGATGGCTTATAACTTTATGATTTTTCATGATATAGGTAGTTATGAAATTTTGTACATAGATACTTTACATAAAAACAGTATTTCGGGTTTCGCATATAATAAAACTAATGTTGTATAAGTATTTATCGAAATTCGTATTGCACCGTTTGAGCGTGAAGAAGTAGTGATCATACTGACACATACACTTACGAACTTTCACTTTTACAGTATTAGTATATATGTGAGAATTATGTTGATTGCTTTTTATTTTTCTTTTCAGTAGTGTTTACATGTCTGGCAATTTGAGTATTTTCTGCGGTCTCCCCAAATGTCCTTTCCTTTGTATTGTTCGTCAAGTCGTAGAGCTCTTTAGCAGTCTTGAGTTGAGCTTTGCGAAAACTGACAAATGCTTGCACTGACTGGACAGGTCCACTCAAATCTGTATGGTTATTTCTTCAAAAGACCATCTCAGATAAATCTGCATGGTTCTCATGTGATTTTGACCAATACTATATACTGTATGGACTTTAAAAGAGACTTTGACCCCTGTGTTTGTTTCGGTGTTTCTTCTCAGTGTAGCTAGGAAACACCGGCCTCACCTAGTTTAAACTGACGTAAAAAAATTGACGTGTAAAAGTATTGTATTAAACCTATTTACAAAATAAATATATCATTTATCATTTATACATATGTTACTTGTCTTGCTTTGCTTACTGGTCTATCTTGGCTATTTAAATATTACGACAGATAACATAGCTGCAGTGGCTTGCTCAATTTACTTAACCATTGTGCCAATCGTGCCGTCATAGATAATTATACAACAGTACCAGGTTTGATCGATACCAGCTTGATGCACTTGAAACAATTGAGAGGCGAGCCAAAAGGATTACTGGCAATGATGTACTCGTCGAGTCGATTCTTCATACTCTTGAGCATCGGCGCCGAGTCGCTAGCCTGTCGGTTTTCTACCGGTTGCATTTCGGGGAATGTGCGTCTAACTCCGCCTAGCACGTTCCATCATCGGACCACCAGGCATACGGCGATGCGGCACCGGTACATAGTGGACATCCCCCCAATAAGCACAAAAGTTTTGGGATTCATATTCACATCCATCATGCGTACAGCTAAGGAGTGGAATTCCCTGCTAGTCTGTGTTTCTTGATGGCTACAATCCGGGAATCTTTAAGTCAGGAAAAGGTTACTTCTAGATAAGCGTGCTCCATCCTCGACCGCATCATCGCTTTCATCGGTGAGATAGCGGTGATGCGCAAACCTATCAACAATAAAAAAAATACAGTCCGACTAAAACCAGTTGAGCAATTACCCGGCCCAGACACACTACCTGTCTGGTAAGCGGAATCTCCTTTTTCAATGGAGGGTCGCGGGACCTGCCACATACCTTTACAACCCCATCAATCTTGCCACAGCTAATGGGCATCCCGTACAAATTAACGAGTCCGTGCTTGTAATACTGAACATTCAATATTTGTATTCACGAATCATCCCATGGACTTACCTGTTACTTGTTTGCCGAAGAAGGCCTTTGGGTTGAAAAACTTTCCCATTCTGAGATATTTATGTTATTTCTTTGTTACCGCTTTGAGTGCTGTTAGCGTTCAATTTTATGCTATTTATTCCATATTTTGGCGTTTTTGTATTCATTGGACTCATGGATACAATAAGCTTTATCGTACAGTTATTTGAACGACCTAGTAAAAAAAAATGTACATTTTAACAGAAGTGGAGATATTTTGTCATCGCGATCGAGGCCGAGTGTTAAGAAGTCGAGTGCTGTAGTTAAGAAGAAAAACAGTAAATTGCGTGGCTAAAAGTGGTACAAATAGGAGCGGGTTTAAGCGTTTTGGAAATGATATTGGCAGCAACTTTATTTTATGGCGAGAGGAAAACGCTGGTGGTGCTTAAGTTTTGACTTCAAACCGATTTAATTATATGTCTAGGCAGATTGCTAGCCTTATAATGTATTATGTATGGTATTTGTAGTTCAAACTTGGGATTGAACGCGCTTCAATTTTGACTGGGATTGGAATAAAAATTTACATAAACTAAAATGATAAACTAGTCAATTTATAAAAAAGTTCGTCGAAATCTTTGAAAATCACCAAATAGCTACTTTAGGTACACATAATTCTTTTGAACCCTAGTTCTGGCCATGGTTCGGAGCGAGAAGGAATGGAATGCAGTTGCCTCCTGCTGCGAAGGGAGGCAACCCCCTCCCTGAGGGAACGGACATCTTTACTCCCCAGCTGGGAGTCACAGGGCAACTACCGGCCTTTGAAAGCGCGGGCTTGCAGACGACAAGCAATGGATAGCTCGCCGTCCAGCCATCCGATAAGGTCCGAACCCGAGACGTCGAGGTCGCAAGAAGTCAGCAAAATTGTAAGGGTCTAATAGAGCCGATACCCACTAGAGCTATGGGGAATTACTGAAAAGGAACCTCATGGTCCTAGAACGCAAAGGGCTACTGAAGAACCATTGGATTTCTCACTCCTCAAAGAAGTTCATAAAACTCTTAATTGGTTACAAAAATCTCGGCTACTTAATATTCATTTACAGTAATATGCTCCTCGATCACACGTTTCTTCTCGGAAAGAGGATCATTCATCGCAAATGTATGTGAAACGTGGCATTTCTCCCACGACTACTCAACCGTATTCAACCCCACCATTCATCGCCACTTACCCCATAAACCAGCATGGACGTAAAACAATAAAAATCATCCTAACACGCTCTGAATCCTCCATATATCTGTGTGGAACTTAATGGTGCCTATAAATAAAACATGCGTCCATAGACAATGACTGATGGGTTTTATTGGCTTTCGATGTTATGCATGACCTATGCGCCCTGGAATGCTTTTGGGGCTCTTTCCTGCGGGGAATAGGATTGCTTTGATGTTTATGGTATACCAGGACATATATGCTTCAGTAGGTAACGTGCCCCACTTGCAAAATTAAGACATGCATTTATTTGGTGTCTATTTGAGCCGCAAGTTTATAAGTATGACGGCGATTTAAACTATACAATGTAAGTTTAAGTGGCGTGTCATTTTAAATGCATGTCTTAGTTTTGCAAGTGGGGCATGATCGCCTGGTTTACCTTAGCAAAACACCTCATGTTGTGTTGTCCTGGGTTAGAATTGAAAGAATAGAATAGAAATACTTTTATTCGGTACAGACACAGCACAACGGTTACATACACAAAGTAAACAAGAATAAAAGTACAAAGTACGCCGAGCGTGCCCGCACCGAAAGGGTGACCACCTCAGCATCTGCTGGGCGTCAGACACCCAGCGCTGATTTTCAGTTGGCACCCCGCAGTGACGCACGGACTAGGGTAAAGCATATATAATTATAATCGTATGTGTAATTAAAATAAATATTCATTAGTGTACAGTAAAAGTAGTTACACCCGTAAGGGGTGTAAAATTTAATTGAAATAAAATACATAAATAACTATCGAGTCAAGGTTCGATATCAAGGTTGCTCAAAAAGTGATATTTAGTTTTCCATTCAAAGTTCCTCTGTAGCAACTTCAGCAGCCTGAAGTTTGGAAGTTGTTGCTCACGAGGCATCTCGGTGTGATAAGAAGTCAACCATCTACAGATTGATCGACGAGCAATTAGGTAGATCACCGTCTGGTAACAGTCCTAACCGAGTCCGAGTCGTTAACGGCGAATGAACTTAATTCTAGGGTTTTTCGATTATTAAGTGTTCTCAAAGATATGTCATACGCAACTCAGAGATGTCAGCAAAACCGTAGGGGCCGATGCCCACTGGAGCTGCAGGGAGTTTCTGACAACTGGCGCTCTCAGAACGTCAGAGCAACTGAAGGGCACAGTGGTGGTTTTAGTCAGTAAAAATCTGCTCCAACCTAGAGCGGAAGAAGTCATAGGATGATTCCCCTCAACCTCAAAAAAAAACATCTACAGACCGACCCCGGTAACCGTTGCTTAATCTTAGTGATCGAATCGTTCGGTTATGTAGCCACGCACGAGTGGTAGTGAAAACGATTTAAATAAGTTGAAAAAGATAGGCAATATGGGAAACATTAGTATTAGATATTCGACGAACAAAAGTATAACGTGATACGATTTATAATGCAAATATGCTTTAAGAGGGCCCTTGTGGATCTGTCTATCGTCAGTGATCATAGTTGCTTCATCATCCAATGCTTTCAAAGCATTTCATTGCAAAGTTTGTCGTTTTATCATCGTCTTCTTCTTCTTCCTGCCCTTGTCCCAACTTATTTGGCGTCCGCGCAACACGTTTTTTTTTTTCTTCCATTCAACCCTGTCACTCGTTATGCTATCACTAACATCCTCATCAAATGCAATCTAATGCAATGTTTGATAAAGAGGCAACGTCAAATAAGAGAGGCGTCCAGGGCTCTATAGGCTTTCGGTAATTTCATCACTCACTCACATATTTCAGAATTTGTTCCAGGAAATACGTGATTTTGAAAGTTTTTGAAAAAAAAAATCATGTCATTCGGAATCTAGATTAAATGTGCAAGCATTCTATAATATTTTCTTTGTTAAAGGCTAAAGTTCACAAAAGAGCAGGATTTAAGATGTCTTTACTCGATTTTATGATTTGATTTCTATAGAAACTTAGATAATATCTACCAGATATCTGCGTTTCCAAAATATCTAGAGAAGTATGTGTAACGTCATAGTCACGTGAAGTCATAACATATAATAACATAATCAGCCCTTTTTAAGGTTCCCACTGCTGGGACTCAGACCAGTAGGAGAGGGAATGGGCCGTAATCTACCACGCGGGCACAGTGCGGGTTGGTGAATGTCACATGTCACGATGTTTTTCCTTCACCGTTTCGAGAGCAGTGGTGATGAAATAAATTACACAAAGTAATGCGCCTGGCTGGGTTTGAGCCCGCGACTTACAACTCGTAAGTCAGGGCCGTTACCATTCGGCTAGCACTATTCACGTAAAGACAGTTGAATGGAAATGTATCTCAAGTTAGACGCTCTTGAGAATACGAATTTTCCATGTAGATTGAAAAAAAAAAATGCAACAAACTGCGGAACTCCGAAACTTTCCGACTGCAATCGGAAGTTTGTATCAGACTTGGAAGTCAATTCGAGTTCTCCCAGTAATGCTACAAGTTCAGTGATTACTTGCACGTGGCGTTTACTTCAGGTACCTGTTTGTTAGGTTGGCACAGAGGAACTTCATCACTTATGACGTAAAACCACACCTGTATCTTCTAAAGGGGTTATCAGAATGTTTTGTTATTAATAGTCTCGCATTTGATCTACTGGTACACGATGAAGTAGTCTACCATTGAGCACACTTAGTTTAAAGTCTCAAATTATCCTGTTCACTCTTGATTTAAAAGCTCTCAGGATGACTTCAAAAGTAAATTACAGTCCTAAGCTGTAAAAGTATTCCCAAAATGCTTTGTGTTTATGGGTGGAATATCTACTATGTACCAACCGATGACGCCAAATTCTTGTTGTTTCAAGCGGGAACTATATTAGACCATGGGCGACGCATAACTTATACGTAGTGGCGCGTTGCGTGGCGTTGATCTAATGTAGCCCAGATCAGCATACGTGGCTCACATGTGTTCAATGTAGTTCTACTTTTAATCACATTTTGCATTTTTATGCGAACAAATTCTAACGTGATTTTATCAAAGACAAAAAATACGTAAAACCTCAAAGAAATAATCAGTTCACAATTATTTTGCCTCCCAATTCGGTTTCTCGCCGAGCTTTGTGAAAAACCGAAAGATCCGAGCAGTGTCTTGTCCTTGGCAAGGATTAATGTGCGGTGAGATCAAGTTCCAGTGAGTTACACCAGAGTAGAGAGGGAAACAGAAGTCCTAATACAAACAATATCTGAGAATTTCATGCGATGTTAGATAATGGTTGTGGAGGATCATTATAAATAATGTAATTAGAACATTCCTCCTTAAATAACATCACCTGTAATACTATATGGTTCAGAATGTTGAGCTTTGAAAAACGTGAATGAAAAAAGATTGCATGTATCGAAGAAATGTTGAAAACAAAGTGTATAGTGATGAGAACGAATAAAGTGAGAAATGAGTATATTAGAAGAAATTTTAAAAGATGAAAAGGTGAAAGGAAATCATTTATCTTGGTACAATCATGTGAAGAGGAGGGATGAAATGCAAGTTACTAAAAGAGTTATTAATATAAATATGGATAGATGAAGAGGGAGACCAATGAAATGATAGATGGATAGTGTCAGGGGTAGTATGAAAGTGAAAAGAGTCAGTGTTAGCATGAAGGTTGAGAGAACCGAAACGAAGCGAAAGAATGTGTCGCATTCAAATTTTAACAGTATGTAAAGCAAATACTAAATCACAATAAATCAACTGCTACATCATTTCAAGCTCAGAAATAAAGCCAAATAAATAATCAATGCCTAAGACAAAATACTGGAGCAATGATTTATTACACGATATAGCTCAGCCTATCAGCAATTGTGCCCAGGATGCTATTGGAACGGGCTGGCACCTTGAGCACCAGGGATGCATTCTGCGCATCTTTTGTGTCATACCATACAATTTGGTGGTTTCGACAATCATAATCATGCCAGTAGAAGGTACTTTTTTTCGATGGTTCTAGTAAAGTATCGTGGACTGTTTGGACCTTCTGTTAAAGTTTCTACTGCTTTGATCCTCCGGGCAGTGCTAGTTCCGCCCCTCGGTGTTCCTGCGACAGAACACGACTAGCTTAATGACTCTGCATTAAGAGAGCCGATGCAGATCTTTTCCTTTAGCATAGTCTGCAAGTAAGCTCCGTCGTTTTGTTTTCAGAAAAATATGCGTTTGATTTCCAGAGGGTAATGTTGTGAGTGATGTTAATAACAGTATTTTTCATTTTTATGTAGTATTGCGATATAGAAATAAGGAAAAATTTGTAGAAGAACGTCGTGAAAGCATTTCATATTTTGAGCATATTTTTACTTATTGTTATATAAAATATTATACTTGTGATAGAAAAGAATAGAATAAAATAAACTTTGTTGTACACCAAAAAGTAACAAGCGTGATTTCAGTACTGTTGTAGTTATCTAAGATATTACGTTTTTTTTCATAGTGGATTGGCTCGCATTTGACCATTATCTATATACTCATATTACGTTTCTCGGAAAGAACGTAGAGACGTTGGTTCCAGTTATCATTTGTAGATCTGTGACAGTAGTTACAGGTAGTCAGACGCCAGAAAGTCTAATCATCAGTATATACAAGGAGTATCGATTTGCCCAGTAACTGGGTTTTGGAGGTCTGTTAGGCAGTAGCTCCATATAAAACAAGGGTACTCAGCTGCATCCCTTTCGACTTGAAGCCGAACCCAAGCTAGTTTGAAAAAGGCTTGGGGCATGACTTATAGTTGTCTCGTTTCAGTATTAAAATAACGATCATTGTCTTTTCTCTTACTACTCAACGGTTCCAGTCATAGTCTGGAGCGAGAAAGGGCGGCGGTCACATGCGTCAGGGAATCCTTACGCGCTACCTGCTGCAACCCTGACAACCGGCCATAAGAAGCAGGTAACTCGCCGTCCGGCTGTCCGGTCCTAATAGAACCCGTGTCGTCAAATAGATATCAGCAAACCGTAGGGGCTTAGCAGGCCTGATGTCCGCTAGGGCCGTGGGGAATTCCTAAAAAGGAAACCTGTGGTTCTAGCACACATTGCAACTAAGCACACAGATGTAGTTTTAGTCAGTAAAAGTCAGACAATCTCTCCCGCTTCGCCCTGGAGCGCAAAAAGTCAGTGGATGATTTCCCGCCTCAAAAAAAAAAAGACCTATTTGACCTATTTCTTCATTCTATTCCGTGATAAATATTTGACGGCAGCTATAGTTTGAAATCCTTAGCATTATTAGTCAGTTACCGCGGCCGCCAATACGAATAGCGATGAGATTGAGGACGAGATTGAATACTAAATGAGAGACGCCTCGACTGTTCGCAGATAAGCCGAGAATCAGACGGAGGAAAGTATTCTGCAAATGGAACTTTAAAGCAACGAATATTTTTGAAGGGGATTGTGTTTGTTTATAGTTGTATAGTCATTAAAGTGTCCATGTTTATTAATGTTTTTTTTTTCTAAAATGGGAATCGCTTTAATTTTTTTTATACCTAAATGAATTCATTTTGTACCTAGGTATATGCGAAATCTGAATATAGTTTGTTCAGGATCAGTAACTGAATGGATACCAACAGTTTTTACACCATTTTATATGTTTTCCCAAAAATATTTAAAAACGTTACAAGTTGGACACCATCGATACTGCGTACAAGACAGGTCACGGCAAGTCATAGCCCGCCAGCAAGCAACTAAGTGCAAATGAAAAATAACCCTACAGTCACCATTTTTTCTTTCCGATGGGAAATTCATCCTACAACCACCGCTCTTGGGCGGAGCGGGATATAGTGTCAGACTCTTACTGACTAAAAAACCCATCCCGTTCCTTCAAGCCTTTATACCGGGGCTCAAGCGCCCTTTCGGATAACCCTGGCCCCAGTAGGCTTCGACCCGGCTGAGCCCCTGCTGTGCTGCTGACAACTCTTTGAGGCGCGCGGGAACAGTGCGTGCAGTCGACGACTTGGGCTTGGTCCGGTCAGTTACCGGACGGCCGGACAACGAGCTACCCATTGCTCACTGTCCGTAAGCCCGCGCCTACGGTGGCCAGAAATCGGGATCAGTATCCCGGCGCCGGCGGCGGCGGCGATAACGCCGTTGCCTGATGCGTTCGGCCTCCTCCTTTGCGAGCATTACTGCTTCGCAGAAGTCAGCGACCGCCTGCCACTCCTACTCACTCCGGACCATGGCCTCAACCAAGGCCCGGAGCGAGAGGTCTCCGTCGCCGATCGCCCCCACGAGGGCGACGGTGATGATCCGCCCAAGCGGAGCACACCTCGACTGTATGCTCCACCGTATCCTCCGGGCATTCCGCACAGTGGCGACACCCGGGCGTCACTTCCGCACATTAGTGCGGTGCAAGAACCTCCCGAATGAACCATGTCCGGTCAGGACCTGCGTCATGCGGAAGGTAAATACGCCGTGAGGTCTTTCCAGCCACACCTCAAAGAGGAGACTTGAGTGGACTTTATGTATTTTTGCTAACATAACATGCTTATAACTTTGTGATTTTTCATGATACAGTTAAGTTTGTACATAGATTTTTTACATAAAAATACTAGACAAGTGTTTCGGGTTTCGCATATACTACTCGTAAAACTAATCTATACATATAATAAAATCGTAGGAAAGTCAAAACTGTACATTGAATATTTTTTAAAAAGAATACTTGGGCCGTGATCTACAATCGATACCGAAGCCAAAAATATAGTTTTTAGAATTTTTGTCTGTTTGTCTGTTTGTCTGTTTGTCTGTTTGTCTGTATGTATGTCCGGGATAAACTCAAAAAGTACTGCATGGATTTACTTCAAATTTTCCATAAATTTTACTAAGGGGTCGGGTCAACATATAGGCTACATATTATCACGCTATCACTTACGGGGGAGGAGCTGTGAATCTTTATTTTTCTTAAGCATTCTGTGACAGCGTGTAATCTAACGATGCATATTTAAATGTTGTTTTTGAGTAAGCCATGCTATTATCTAGCTTTACACCATAAAAACTACGCCATTTAAGTAACTTGGGCAGAGAAACATAGTTTAATGAATGTTAGTAGTATAGACAATTTTAAAACAGCGCCATCTATGAGATTCCATAAAAATCAAATCAAGTTACATGTTAACACTTTTTGGAAATTAATAATTTAAATTTGATCATGTAGTTAGTTATTCTTAAAATTCATAGATGGTGATGTGATGTGATGTGCATTTTCTTCATAAAAGTTGTATCATATAGTTCGTTTTGACAAATTCAAGTTCCAACAAAACCCTGAAAAACTTGAGTAGAGTTGAGGAAGACAATTAAAAAAAAATGCGGTGTTAAGTATTACATTTGTGGTGTGAGAGGTGGCATTTTTTCAGCTCTGTGAAGTCGACCAGTTTGCGAGATTCCTTACGTATGACGAGGTGCCTTCATATTACACGTACGACAAGCAAAGGGGTGTGTTTAACTGACATCGACGAGGAGGTGCTGTGAAAGGTTTTCCGGGAATTTTCAAGGTCACCGCATTGGGTAGGGTTTATACCGTGCATCCGAATAATGGCGAATGCCACACTGCGGTTGTTACTTCACACTGTCCGAGGCCCAAGGTCTTTCGCCTTTCTGAGGACATTATTGATGGCGTGGAGTATCCCACTTACCACGCAGCCTGCGTAGCATGCCACCTTCTCGACCGTGACCAAAATTGGAATCCTCGCGGAGGCGAGCGTCAGTGACAGTCCCAGCCGCATGTGTCATCTCTTTCCCGTCATATTGGTGTTTTGTGGAGTTGCGAACCCGGTAGCTTTGTGTGAGAAGTATTGCCATCATCTGTCTGAAGGTTTTCTACGAGCTTTGAGGCGTGCTACTGGAGACGAAGTCGAAGTAACTGATGAACACGTGCTGAACACCTGTCTCAGTTCACTTCAAGATGTGGTCATTTCTATGGGCGGCAATCCGCTGATCGAATATGGGTTACCAGCTCCCTAATCGTCACCGTATCAAGGCCGTGGTAATCGGGAGTATGACGCTAAGACAAATTACGAGCCGGGCGAAATGATCACCATACGAAATGACCATGTCACCGTGTTCTCTTAAGAGCAAAAACAAATGACACCGTCCTTGAAAGTGTTGTGCAAAACCAGGGTAAAATGCTTTTCATGGATGCTCCTGGTAGAACAGGAAAAACATTTGTTACCACTGGCATGCTTGTAGAGGTCAGGAGGCAAGGCAAAATTGCTATTGCTGTAGCGTCGTCGGGAATCGCTGCCATACTGCTTCCGGGTGGCAAGACAGCATATGCCATGTTTAAAATTCCCATCGATTTAAAGAGCGCCGAAACGCCTGTTTGTGGTATGTCACGTAACAGCGATAAGCGACACGTGCTCAAGGATTGCTCTCTGATCGTATGGGATGAGCGTACGATGGCCAATAGGCAGGCAGTTGAGACCGTGGACAGAACCCTGCAGGACATCTGCTGGAACAAACATTTGATGGGTGGTGTCACAGTTCTGTTCAGTGGCGATTTCCAGCAAACACTTCCCGTAGCGACGCGGGGATCGAGGGCTGACGAGGTGAATGCTTCATTGAAACAATCTTCGAGTTCGCACGCTGCGCTTGACCATTAATATGAGAACTCGGCTCGGTGGCAATGCACGAGCATTGCAAGAATTCTCCGATGTCCTTCTAAGTCTTGGCGAAGGCACTCTGACAGGTGGTGCTTCCAGAGTCTCTCGGTAGAGTGTGTCCAGCTTAGAAAAACTCATTTGCTGTGTGTACGGGGACATCAGTCGTATACTGCACCAGCTTCTTGGGTGTGTGAGCGATAACGCCGACGCCCAAAAATGATCGGGCTGCTGCAAATAACGAATGCATTCTCTCGGAAATTGAGCGAAATGAAGTGGTCTACACCTCGATAAACACTGTTGTCGAACAAGATGACGCCACACATTATCCCGTGGAATTTCTGAACTCCCTATCAGCAAGTGGACTTCCAGCGCATACCATCAAGCTGAAAGTCGGTGTCCCGATTATGCTTCTTCGGAACCTATCTCCTCCGAAGTTGTGTAACGGGACCCGCCTTAACTCTTTGAATGCCGTAATTAGAGACACAATAGTAAGACAATTGCTTATGTCGAACTGTGTAACATAAGACATTCAAAAGGTTAAAGTCATCTCGCTCCGCAGACACATCATTGAGGCGGAAATTCTTACGGGTTGTGGCGTCGGCGAGGCAGTATTTATACCACGCATTCTCCTCATACCTCATAACTTCCCGTTCCAGTTCAAGCGCGTACAGTTCCCCGTTTGTTGACTGTCTGACCGTTGACTGTTTGCTTCGCGATGCCCATCAATAAGTCACAGGGGCAGACACTGAGGGCAGCGGGTGTCGACCTCAGGACGAGTTGCTTCTCACACGGGCAACTGTACGTCGCTTGCTCCCGCGTCACCAGTACTGACTCTTTTTACATTTTGGCTCCTGGCAGCATAACTACTTACGTAGTTTATAGGGAAGTGTTGTAAGGTATGATACCTTTGTACGTATTTTTACTCTTTTGTGTCATGGAATGTATTCCTGCATTATTTTCTCTATTTCGTTCAGTCTCATCTTATGACTCAACTCAGCAGGATTCCCATATAACTCTCTTCATACGCTTCGTTTGCAAAAAAAAAAAATATTTTAAAAGTTGTTTACTTATTATACTATAGCGACACTGGCATCTTAGGTATTTTTGGTGCTGTAGAGCCTTCACGCAGACGATGTCGCGGGCAGCAGCTAGTATTGTATATTGATAGTCAACGTAAGTAATCAATTATTGTAATAACTAACTAAACTAAAAAAAAACCGGCCAAGAGCGTGTCGGGCCACGCTCAGTGTAGGGTTCCGTAGTTTCCCGTCCGTCACAATAAGTGTACCCACTTATGAGTTTAAAAAAATGCTTGCATATACGATTATACTACAAACTTAGTGCAGAAATTATTTTGTAGAACACTTTTGTCTTTTTTGTACAAAAACTGTTCTTTCCATCAAGTTCAAAATAATTTTCCTAGAAAGTCCTTATAAAGTTCTACTATTCAGATTTTTTTCATATTTTCTAAACTTATGGTTCAAAAGTTAGAGGTCCCGAGGAGACACACTTTTACTTTTGGAGCGATTATTCCCGAAATTATTCACATTATCAAAAAATGATTTTAGTAAACCCCTATTAATTTTTAAATACCTATCTAACGATATATCAAACGTTAAGGTTGAAATTAAAAAAAAAAACACTTTCCACTTTACATATAGGGGGGCTAACCTAATAAAACATTTATTTCCAATTTTTATTTTACCACTTTGTCGGCGTGATTGATATACATATTGGTACCAAATTTCAGCTTTCTAGTGCTAACGGTCACAGAGATTAAGCGAGGACGGACAGACAGACACACAGACATGGCAAAACTATAAGGGTTCCTAGTTGACTACGGAACCCTAAAAATGGGAGTGGCTATTTTACATAAATACAACCATTGTTCATCAAAACAGGAAACAATCCTGTATGTTGAAGAACAGGACTTCAAATCTAAAAGTTGTAAAATGTTTTGTGATTTACCACAAAACATTTTAGTAGCGTATGTCAATCGTCGTTTCCGCTCCATTTTATCACAGGACATTTTTCACGAATTCTCTTATTACCAGAGATAAAATAACAATAGTGTAATGTTTCGTGCTCGCGGTTTGAAAGAGCGCCTTACGGCACAAACCGACTGTGTTTAGGATAGCTAATGTACGGTTTTAAGCCGAGCCAGTTTTATTTTTAAACCAACAATAGTTTCCGCTCGATTACACTCTTTGTTATGTCTGAATAAAAATCTGGACCATTTAAGTCTGAGGTACAGTTTTTGTTAAATTAAAACCCTGAAATACATGTAGAGACCGAAAGTTTAAATTAGACCTAGGTAATTAGGTTAAAGATTTTTTTTTCGGGTTTGGACTCTCTAGCGGTTTTTGCTAAAATGAAGATAGTGCCATTTATTTTAAAGTAATAAATGAGCAGAGTTACAACTTTAGACTGCAATCTTTTGTTATGAGTTTGGATAAATAGATAAAGTATCTACGAGTGTTTATTTGACACCACACATACAGTAAAGTAAAACTAAATTAAGTATAAAAACTAAGGACTTATACAGAAACACCTTATATAATTCCAAATACACTTTTGCACCAAATGGGAATCTAACTCAGTATGTGTCAGGCAAATATTCCTATCCTAAAACTAATATTCTTCTAGATCGTTGCGATAAATTCAGAAGCAGAACTGATTTAGAGCGAGAAGTTTTATGTGTGTAGTGAATTAAATGTCTTCCATTCTACTCAACTCAGTCACCACGAAAAGTTCAAAATAGTCAAGTTTATTTAGGCAGACTGTATCCAGGGTGGGTGAGTCGAGTGTAAAAATTAGACTTAAAATAATGTGTGTTCTATAATGTGTATTCTATATAACACACTCATCGTTGACCATAAAGCAACAAAATAGCAATGAATATAGAAGCGTAAACGACACTTTGAGCTGATAGTTTGACGACACCGTTTCGGTAAAGAAACTTGCTATAATTACTACGTTAAGCTGAAGACTTTACAGTTTAGTTCGTCGCCTCATAACAAAGAAAACTATTTACGTTAATTACGAAACTTTATTAACGCTTATGCGGGACAATTACTTTAGCGCTTTATTATACGGAACCATTAACCGACCTCATTTTACGCCCATTTTCGTTTTTATAGTTTAATAACGCCTCTATCCATAAATTGTGAGGGATTTACTTGTAATATGCAGATTTTTATGGACAATTGTTTTATTGTGCACCTACTTTGTGGAGTGGTCTCTATAGCATTGTGATAGTGTTGACGCTGCTTGATTGCGTGGCAGAAAGGGAAGTTTGAATAATAAGACGTTTTCGAAGAAGGAAGAAAAGGGGACGCACGTTTTTATTTTGTATCGTTTAGTTTGACGTTTATAAGTTCGTTGACAGTTGACAGTAGTGCTAGTGTTGTATTACAAAAATTTAATTTTTAATAATTAAAAGTTTAATCTCCTACAAATAGCTTTTTTTTGTATGTGGGAAAATCATCCAATGACATCTCCTGGCCCTTGGGTGGCAGGAGTCTGACACTATCAGACTTTTAGCCAGTAAAAGTCTGATAGTGTCAGACTTTTACTGGCTAAAACCCACTCCTAATTCCTTCGTTGCCTTTCGTATCGGGGTCGAATCTTCCTTTCAGAAGTAGATCTTTGGCTCCAGTAGGCTTCGGCCCTGTCGGGCCTCGGTAATTAACTAGGCAACCTATTCAGAATATCTCATCATTATCGAATTCGATGAGGAAAGAGATTTCTTTTACGGATCTTAGATCTAGTTTTTCACAATGTTTTGAGTGCAGCGGTAATTAAATAAATTACACAAAGTAAAGTGCCTACCGGCAATCGAACCTATGATGTACAACTCGTTAGTCGGAGCCACGGAACAGATTAAAATGGCCTTATGGGCGGGGCAGGCTTGCTAAAAAATAGGGCAATGCTCATAATTCAACTACCAATAGCAAAATTGCGATCTAAGTTTTCATGGTCTGATAAATGCATAATGCGCGTTCGAATTGGTTTATTGCCTATAGTGGAGTTAAAGGGTGTGAGACAAGTGACGGCACTCGTTGTAGTACTAATCGCAAAGTATTTCCTTTCTAACCTCTTTCATCTTTTTTGGAGGCATTACCATCGGGCCAACACTCAGTAGCTATTACCAATTCGAAGAACGACACATTCTAAACGTAACAAACTTACATTTCCTCTTATAAATAGACGTCTAGAGTTTTATGTCCCATAAAGACGGCATTGGACATTAAATTTGATACCCCATGGAGTAAACGAATACCCTTAAGATTGCCCCCTCATAACTAGGATGATTTGTGGATGGTACTCGTATATCGTCGGTATATTTTATAGGGTATGAACACTGAATTCTAACCATCGTATTGAACTATTGAATATTGTAGTCATATTTATTGCGAGATACATTATTGTGGTTTTATTATTTATTGAATATGAGGTATTTAACTTAAGTGTCAGTGGGCGCGGCACATTGCTCGCAAAACAGGACAGGAACAGAAGTGGCAACCACGTACCTGACTAAAGACGTGTCGGAAGACCTTTTTTATTATGGATAGGCTTGCGTTTGGCCACTAACTCACCTGATGGAAAGCGATGCTGTGGCCGACGATGGAGCACGCTTGCCTAAAAGCAAACTATTCACTCTTGACTTATAGACACCTAAGTTGAAGCTATCAGGAAACACAGACTCCGGCAGGGAATTTGATATATGATGAAATTGCGATACCACCTGATGATTCAAGATTCAAAGCATTTTATTTTAAATAAACCATCACTCAGATGATACCAATTACTCGTACACCATTCCAAAGTGTAGTATCGCTATGGAGAAGAATGTGCAGGAAAGTCTATGAACACTCTTTTCAATCATGTTACATATATGTATTACAAATATCTCAGTTACAGATGGTAAGTAGATGAACCTAAGTACATTTTACACTGGCGTGCCCTAATTATTTTGATGCATGCGACCGCTGGCATGTGTGCGATAGGTTTGCGACCCCTGCCCTAAGTTAATTTAAAGGATTTTTCCATTTAGTCCGTATATTAATTATCCTTAGAGTAGGTACTAGTGAGTTAGAAAAGATAAAACTCATAATGTTAGTACCTATTAAAGAACTGGGGACTAAAAACATAAAATTTATCTTATTAAAATACTAATTTAATAAAAGATGTCGTAACTTACGCAAGTGTCTCTCTCGACAAAGACAGGAGACACAATGAGAAAGTTCCCTAATTAATAGTTTTTACAATAATTGGAATAAGTTTTTGACAAAAGCCACTTTAATATTACTACTTTTTAAGTTTTGTAAAACGGTTTTAAATTGTCTTGTTGCCTTTTGTGAGGTCTGTGGAGATGAAGGATGAACTGTTATTACTTCTAGTACATAATCGTAATGCAGTTTTGTGCTAACTAAATGGAATTACGTATTTCCTGAAATGCGAGGAAAATAAACAAAAACCTAAATATTGATTCCCGTGTTAAATGATTGGTTTTAGAGGTAAGCATAAGCCTAATCAGCCTTTTAATGTTCCCACTGCTGGGACTCAGGCCTCCTCTCTAGGAGAGGGAAATGGCCGTAATCAACCACGCAGGCCCAGTGTGGGTTGGTGAATGTCATATATCTTCGAATTTTGGTTCTAAGACATGCCGGTTTCCTCACGATGTTTTCTTTCACCGTTTTGAGAGCAATGGTGATGAAATAAATTACAAAAAGTAATACGCCTGGCTGGGTTTGAATCCGCGACCTACAGCTCGTAAGTCGGGGCCGCTACCATTCGGCCACCACTGCTCTCTATTGATATAGCTTGACTCTTATGCTATTGAAACTTAGTACTCACTACGATAGTACAGCTTAGAGTCAAAGTGCTACCACGTACGTGCTTTAAATTGTACCTACTATAAATTCGCTGAAAATAATCCTTCGACTTGAAAAGTTTAAAGTGTTCATTTGAAAATCCGATTCTTTACAACGGCTACAATTTCAAATCTCAATTTGTGAGTTCGTCGACCTTTCTGTCTCACTATTGTCTTGTGAGATTTATCTAGCGTAATATTTTGCAACGCTAATGTGTAATTCGAAGACATCTGTGGCGGTGTGTGAACGCCTTCCCGCACACTGAACACGCACAACACATCCAATAACTTCTCCCGGTCTTGGACGGAGTGGAAGGTCGTGTCCGACTTTGACTGACTAAAACCCACATCTATGTTCTTTCTTTGCCTTGTGTTTCAGGGCGCCAGGTTTTCATTTTAGAAGCGAACCACAATAGGCCACAGTAGGCCGCCGGGATCCTGATTCCGAATTCCGGCCACCGTAGGCGCGGGCTTAAGGTCGGCGAGCAATGAGTAGCTCGCCCACAGACCGTCCGGTAATCGTCCAGACCGAGCTCAAGTCGTACTGTTCCACGCCTCAAGGAGATGTCTGCAAACTATAGGTGCTAACAGGTTCGAAGCCTAGTGAGGCCAAGAGTTTGTTTTTGAAAGAAAAACTCGGCCCTGGGACGAAGGCAAAGAAGGAACAGGAGTGGTTTTTAGTCGGTAAAAGTCTGACATACCTACCGTTCCGCCCAAGAGCGAGGAATTTCATTGGATGACTTTTCACCTAAAAAAAAAATGGCCCCAGTAGGCTTCGACCTTGCTGAGTAATTCGAGGGTAAGATTTAAAGTTCTGAGTAAGTTCGCGCTGTCATTGTCTTACTATTATGTCTCTAAATGAGGGTATTCGAGGGAGATTCGGGGTATAGTAGATATCGCTGTTAGCGATAAGACCGCCATTGTACCCATAGATTTTTTTTTTCTCATATAAAATAGTGCTTGACTGCAATCCCACCTGATGGTAAGCCGTGACGCAATCGTTGATGGTGAGGCGCACTAGTTTATTAAAAGCCTATTCCCTTAGCCCAAATTATAATCGGACGGGAAGACCGCAGCAGGCAAATTGTTCCAGTCCTTCGATGTACGTAGTTTAAATGACGAGACGAAACGCTTAGTCCATATTGTAGAGGTTTCAACGACGTAAGAATGAAGACTCGCCGTACGTCGGGTTGTCCGATGGTAGATAATTATGATATGGCGGAATCAAGTCTTACAATTTTGCTCTCTAAAATGCAATTTCTGTGAAATTGTTACTAGAGTCTGTCTAATAAGTTAAACGACTTGGGTAATTAATGAAATCTGATATAGTTAAAACTGGTTCAATAATCAAGGTTGATTAAGAGATAGAGATCACTGTTTAATAACAGAAGAACCTTATAAAAAGTACCATATATAAATATTTTTTAAATGATTAAATATTATATGAAATTCCCAAGTCGGTTGACGTATTAGACAGACTATATTTTGGTGTACAATAAAGTTTATTCTATTCTATACACGTAACATAAAGTTAACGTAATATAATAATATTGTTTTCTCCACAAGTTGATAATTTAATTATATTCTCGCCTTATGAAGGGAGACATGATACAAAGTAATAATTTAACCTGCCTAAACCTTTATAAAGATACAACAGAACAAGCCACTCGTGTAGGTACCTTCAACATGACTCCACTACTAAATCATCTAACTAAAATAATTCAAAACTGTAATGAGGAAGTGGTGGAAGGTTTCCGCTTTTGATATTTAATTACAGCGCGGCGGGAAGCAGGGCCGGGGATAAAGCATAGAGGAATGGACTGATCATTGTAATCGTAATGATTAAAATGATTAATTGCTTGATTTGACTGAACAGTTCTGGTCGATTCCTTGGTAACATAAACAGAGCTCTCATATGACTCAACCATTATATTCATTGTATGAACTTTAAAAGAGACTTAGGCCACTGTAATATTCTCAAAAATTGTTATTTTTAACAAACTTACAAAATTAAATATCATATACTATTTTCTATGGCCCTATAAAAAGAGACACTGCGACTGTTTAGCCAACACCTGTGTTTTTTTCTATAGGCTATGCATAGTCTTGTGACGAAGGTTTCTTCGTCACAAGAGTATGCCATGCTACTATGTCATACTTGCTACAAGCTGGTGGCGTGGAGGAATAAAAATTCTAAAAAAGACAACTGCGAAGGGCAGAAGGCGTGTAATCTTATCAGCGATAGCGATTGTGGAAATGCGAAAACGTTAGGGGTTGATCACGTCACTTTTCGATAGAACTTGTCAAACTTTGACAATCACTATCGTTAATAGAATGGCATTAGCCTCTGACATCTTGTCGCAAGATCGCTTTGTCTCTCTTATAATACTTCCCTGATGGTGTTCACTTCATAGCCTAGGATAGCGCACGCTCCGTCCATGCTTCTGCTGTGGGCAAAAGGGACGGGGTAATGGAAATGTGCTGAGAGTGTGTAGTGTTAGATGGAGGGGAACCACTCGTTTTAGACGTGGAGGGCTGTGCTGTGTGAGGTTGGCGAAGAAAAATATCAAAAGAGGAAATTATATTTTAAACTAAAATTGATCTGAATAAGAAACTAAAACTATAAAAAACGTGTTCTGAGTTGAGATGCACGATAACTAACGAATGTCCAAGTGCGAGTTGGACTCGCGCACGTGGGGTTCCGTACTGTCCTTAAGAAAATTTGGCAAAAAAGTCGCGTTTGTTGTATGGGAGCCCACTTTAAATATTTGTTTTATTTTGTTTTTAGTATTTGTTGTTATAGCGGAAACACATAACAGATATACATAATTTGTAAAAATTTCAATGGTCTAGCTGTCGCAGTTCTTGAGATACAGCCTGGTGAGAGACAGACGGACGGACAGACAGCGAAGTCTTATAGGGTCTGATATGCTTTATAGGGTTCCGTTTTTACCGTTTTGGTACGCCTAACCCTATAAAGCGTAAGAAGAAATTTATGTAGTAGTAGGTATCTACATTGGTGGCGGCGACCTCTCGCACCACGCCCTGGTTCACGCCTTGGCCTGTACCAAAACGGAAAAGGTGAAGGTCGCCTCCTGCTGTGAAGTAACACTGCTAGCGTAGGAGGTGACCAGACGCGTGGAGGAACGGACATACTTACATCCTAACTGCCAAGATCCTGATCCCAACTACCAGTTATAACGAGCAATGGGTAGCTTACCATCTGACAGTCCGGTACCATTTAGACCAAGCCTGATTGGTCGACGGCAGCAACACGTAGTCTTCCACGAGTGCCTCAGTGAGATGTCAGCAAAACCGTAGGGTGGGCCCCTACGGTTTTGCGGCAGGGTCGAATCCTATTGGTGCCATGAGTTGACTTCTGAAAGGGAAACCCTGGGTCGAAAGTTCGAAACCTATTGGAGCCATGGGTTGGATTTAAAAGGGAAACCCGTGGTCCTAGGCAAAGGGCAACTAAAGGAATACAGGTGTAGTTTTAGTCAGTAAAAGTCTGACACGGTCTCCAACTCCGCCCTAGAGTGGGAAAGAAGAAGTCATTAAACGATCTAAGGTTTTCTTCCAACATTGTATATGCTTGTGATTACTGACAATACAGACGTCAGTATGTAGCACAATGACCCAATTCCGAATAGCGAAGTTTGAAATAGTAATCATTAATCATCTAGGGGTTCCACCGCTCGACGCTCGTTCTAAACAATAGAGCTTCGACAACTATCCCAAATCGCCCTTTTGTTCTACCGCCGTCTACTAAAGCCCGGCTTAACGTGTATAATTAACTTTTTAAACTAAGTTCAAGACGAGCGATCGGTTTTATAAATTTTTAATTGAGATCTCGTCTGAGAAGTTTGCTGAAGTTCGGAGGGTATTGTTGTTATGTGATTGCGTTGTTAATTGTTATGCCTAGTTTTGGTGAACTAGAAGTTGTCTACCAGCTTTTTAGAACATATTTAGTATGAGCTTGTAACCTATAGGTAACCTAAGAAATAAAATGAGAAACTAACTGACTGACATCATCTTCATCATTATATCAGTCGAAAGACGTCCACTATTGGACATAAGTCTCCCCCAAGCGTCACCACAACGACCGGTCCTGTGCGTACGGATCCATCGGATTCCCGCGACCCTGATCAGGTCATCGGTCCACCTTGTTGGAGGCCTTCCAACGCTGCATCTTCCGGTGTGTGGTCACCACTCCAGTACTTTCATCCCCATGGACCATCTGTTCTGCGTGCAATGTGCCCTGCCCATTGCTACTTAAGTTTGGCGATTCTTCGAGCTATGTCGGTAACCTTGGTTCTCCCGCGGATATCTTGATTTCTGATTGACTGACATATCAATGCACAACTGAATCTACTGGACCTAGGAACGTGAAATATTGCACAAGGCTTCGTTTTATAAAACAGGCGAGCAAAACAAAAGGGATTTTAAGAAATTCAATTTTCAAGGGGGTGAAACGGAGGTCCAAAGTTTGTATGGAGAAACGCATTTCCATGCGAGCGAAGCCGCTAGTAAAAGCTAGTCTGGAATATAATAACGAGTATTTTAATTTTATCTGGTATCATTTTACTTTTATTTTCACATGATGTCTGGCAGTTTTGAGTATTTGATGTGGCCTACCCAAATGTCCTTTCTTTGGCATTGTTCGTCAAGTCGTTGAGCTCCTTAGTAGTCCTGAGTTGAGCTACACGCATATTGACAAATGCTTGCACTGACTGGACAGGTCCAGTTAGAACTGTGTGGTTCTTTCTTCAAAAGATCATCTCAGGCTCAATCTGCACGGTTCTCATATGATTTGACCATTACATGTTTTGCTGTATGGACTTTAAAAGAGACTTTGACCCCTGAGTTTGTTTCACTGTTTCTTCTCAGGGTAGTCTGCTAGGAAACACCGGCCTCATCAAGCATTATTTGACGAAAAAAATAATTTTGACGTGTAAAAGTGTTTTTATAAAACCTACTTGCAAAATAAAGATCATTTATCATTTATTTACGGAATTCCAGAGATTAAAACAGGAAAATGCTTAAAGTAAATTCAAACTCAGACCGTTGTTGTTAATTACATGCGCAATACATTCAACATTATCCTTGTTATGTTTAAGTCTTGTGTAATAGTATATTATATAATAAGTCCAGTAGTTAGTCTTGTCGTCATTTCACCCAAAAGACGTCCACTGTCGGACACAGGCCTCTACAAAGTGTTGCCACAGATAACAGTTCTCAGAATTTTCTGCTGGAGTCTGTGTTTCCTGATAGCTACAACCCGGGAATCTTTAAGTCGAGAGTGAATAGGTTTCTTCTAGGTAAGCGCGTTCCATCGTCGACCACATCGTAGCTCTCTATCAGTGTGAGATAGCGGTCAAGCGCGAACTTATCAACAATAAAAAAAAAAACTTAGAAGTCTTGAAGTCAAGAGTGAATTGGCTACTTCTAGGCAAGTGTTCCATTGTATACCGCTCTATCACTTACCATCAGGCGAGATAGAGATCAAACGCGAGCCTATATAGGTACACTAAAAATAAGCGACAGATATAAGTATCTCGAACAGAAATAAACCACTCGGCGATCTATTGAAGTATTAAGCAACGATTTGTCCAAGGTACTTTATTATGAGCGATCTTTTGTTATTTCCCACAATAGACATGTTAGGGGTATTTGTTGGGAGTCGGCTCAAAAGGACGGAGTCGCTGGCTGTTTGTCAATTACATTGGTTAAATTGTGTTCTTTCAGGCATTGGTGTTTGTCAATTGAGACAACCGCTGGTGTATGTTAAAGGACGATTGTGATCCGTTATTATTGCAATTGGATGTAGAAGAAGAATGGCCAGGTTTTTTTTAAGTGGAAAAATCATCTAAATGACATCTCCCACCATTGGGCGGAGCGATAGGGCGTGTCAGACTTATACTGACTGAAAAACCACTCCTGTTCCTCTTTTGCCATTGTTCTAGGGCCCGGGGATATCTTTCGCATTACCCATGGCCCCAGTAAGCTTCGACCCTGCTGCCTGGCCCCTACGGTTGCTGACAACTCCTTGAGATGCGCCTAAGATTGACTAATAGAAAATGCCTTAAGGCATTAAGTCCGCCTCTGTACTCTTGTGTGCATTAAGAATAAATAAATAAATGCGCGTGGAACACTATGCGCCGTAGATTGGCCAGACTTGAAACTATGAAGAATATCGAAAAATAGTCAACGCACTCTCGGAACCAATTTTGATAAAAACTCAAACTGACTATTTAATTAAATCCTAGAATTTGATCCATATTTTAGCCCTATTATCGACTGGTGCAAGTCAAAAGCTCGATAAATGAGACGAAAAAGTACCTACTCAAAGATGGAGGATGATATTTATAAATTACATATTATCGGACCCGAACAATTGCCAAACTGAAGTTGTATCTGAAGTAACTTGTGTTCTATAAGGCTTAAAGTTTCTGTAAAACTGGAAAGTGAGCATTTTAAGAACTGTTAGAAAGTGGACCGGTAACCAGGTGAAAGCCGCGGGTATCCGATGGATACGAGACACCTAGGCACCTGTGGGGAGGACTATAAGTATAACCAGCAGTATTTATACGCTTTCAGGCAGAAATTATGATGGTGAACTTATCTATAATATAAAAATGAATCGCAAAATGTGTTGGTAAGCGCATAACTCAACAACGCCTGGACCGATTTCGCAATTTTTTTTTTTTGTTGTATTCGTTATTATAAGGAGAAGGTTTTTATGAAAAAAAAAAATGAAAATTGGGGTACTGTAGGGTAGAGTAGGGTGGTGTAGGGTAGAGTAGGGTAGAGTAGGGTAGAGTAGGGTAGAGTAGGGTAGAGTAGAGTAGAGTAGGGTAGGGTAGAGTAGGGTAGAGTAGGGTAGAGTAGGGTAGAGTAGAGTAGAGTATGTAGAGTAGGGTAGAGTAGGGTAGAATAGGGTAGAGTAGGGTAGAGTAGGGTAGAGTAGGGTAGAGTAGGGTAGAGTAGGGTAGAGTAGGGTAGAGTAGGGTAGAGTAGGGTAGAGTAGGGTAGAGTAGGGTAGAGTAGGGTAGAGTAGGGTAGAGTAGGGTAGAGTAGGGTAGAGTAGGGTAGAGTAGGGTAGAGTAGGGTAGAGTAGGGTAGAGTAGAGTAGAGTAGGGTAGGGTAGAGTAGGGTAGAGTAGGGTAGAGTAGAGTAGAGTATGTAGAGTAGGGTAGAGTAGGGTAGAGTATGTAGAGTAGGGTAGAGTAGGGTAGAGTAGGGTATAGTAGGCTGAAGTAGGGAAGAGCGGGAGCGAAGCCGCGCGGGCAAAAGCTAGTCTTAAATAATTTTATTACGGATTCCTACGAGTTGGTCGTTAGCATTCGTGTTAACAAGACATTTTACAAACTGAATTGTAAAACCAAAACATTTCTAAACAAGTTCTACGACGAAAAGATAAACAAAATCTCTAGCACTAAAATATATTGCAACAGGAACGCAGCATTTGTCTCCGAAACAATTTTACTGGTGGCCTGTCGTGGGGGGAAGCACATTCTGTCGCACTCTATGCCACAGTTTACACGAAATTTCACTAGTTTAAAATATCAAGTAGATTTATTACCCGACGAATAAATAAAACATGCACTATGCAAGCATAAGCAGGAGCCGGTGGCTGACTAGTAGCAGCATGGGTTGATCTTGGCGAGTTTAAATAAAACCCATCCATGGACCGTATGGGTGGCAATTAATAATATCATCATCACCACTATTTCAGAAAGACTTCCACTGTTGGACTTAGGCCTCATGAAGAGGCGCCACAACAAACGGTCCTGTACGACTCACGGCCATTGACTTACCAGGGAGGACTTCCAACGCTGTATCTTCCGGCACGCGAGTGACACTCCAGAACCTTTCGGCTGCAACGAGATCGCATCGCCGTCCAGTCGTCCGGTAAGGACCGAGTCCGAGTCGTCGATGTCGTAATTTTGCACGCGAGCCTTAAAGAGGTGTCTTTATCTCCGCGCGATTTGAGCATAAACGACAGCCTGAAATCATTTATCGGGCAGTTGCCCACCAGACATAACACCTGTCTGGTCGCAGGATCCTCCTTTTTCAACGGAGGTTTGCAGGACTACTCTCTGTTCTGCATACTTCCAAACTTATACACATATACATACATAACTTATACTCACAAACTTTTGCCTTTTAATGTTAATGTGATTAGATTTTATCAGGGATGTAACGGAGGTCATTATATCGGAACCGAAGGCGGAGTCGGAGTTTTTAAATTTAATTTATCGGAGTCGGAACCGGAATCGGAACCGGAGTCGGAAGATGGTCAGAAGTGGTAGCAGGAGAGAGATTTTTTATTTATGGAGAATTAAAACATCATTCAGGCAATATATTTTTTTTCATTTTAATTTTTTAATTATTTTGAAGATGAACATGTCCTGTGCGTCAACAAATTAACAACCAGTGAAAAAATAATTGACAATAAAGTGACGTAGCGGGAGTCAGGGGCATTCCGGACCTCCGATTAAAACCTCCGATTTAAAAGTATCGGAGCCGAAGTCGGAACCGAAGGTGTAATCATATCGGAAGTTCCGACTTAACGGAGTCGGAGTCGAAGCTCCGTAACATCTCTGGATTTTATCATTATACTCACAGTAAAAAGTAACAACAAAGGTGTTCGAACTGTCAATTATCTGAGTTGCAGGTGTTGGAGTGGTTTTTAAGGTGTTGCTATCAATTACAAGTTATTTATTTGACGGGCGGCGTTTTAGGGACTGTCTTTATACACCGTTAAATTTTAATCGTTTTAATCCCGTGGAGGGTCGATCCGGTACATGAAACACTATCGATTTGTAAAGATAAAATTTCAAAATAAAGTACGTTTTTTTTTCAAAACTCGTATTATTTTACGCATGTACGACATTAATTTCTTTAAGAAAACGTCAGCCGAGCGAGTTCAATGACCAGATGATGATGATGTAGTTTGTACGCAACGCCGACTACTACCTACGGGTCATTCTAGTCTACCAACTCGCTCATATTTCTAAATAAATACATATTTATAGATAAATAATTACACACAGACAGAACATTATGATCGTGCATATTCCAAACATTTGTCTTGGGTAGAAATTGAACCCACTATCCAGCTATAGCAGTCAGGGACACTAATCACTAGATCAACAGGTCAGTCAAAAAAAATACTTTTTTAATTATTGTCCACGGTATATCAAGGAAATGGACATTGAATTAAACTTCCCTTCTCAAAGAAACCTCAATAAGTCATGTTTTTGAAACTGTTGGAGCGAAAGTGGCCAAATTTGGCTAAAGCGAGTTATTGACTAAGGGGAATTGCAGGAGCCGGCGACACTCACAATACAGTCTAAACGAGACGGTTACACTCGAAATGGCTGATTTTCTAGGATTCCGTGTTCACGCTGAGAAATCTACTGAAATGTATTATTTTGAGTTGTATTGTGTAAGGTAGTAAAATTGGGGTGATTTTATTTCTATTAAACGAGTAAAAATCTAAATTTCAGGACATTACTTTCACATGGAAAAATTTAATAGCACTTTACCCGACCCGGAAGCCGAGTCTTTGACCTCATACCGTATTTATTTCAGGATTTTTTCTCTTATTAAGATTTGATTAGCTTATGACGTGGTGAATACGTAAGCACGGCATCAAGATTAGATGAAGATAATTTGCTTTTTTAATCCAAAAGTTTGAAAAAAAAAAGAAAGAAAAATTGCGTTTATTGCATCACAAAATCAGAAACACATTAAAATTAAACAAATGGTTCATTGAGTAATGCCAAAAAAGCCTCAGCTCAGTATAATGCCAAGTGGTAATAACACGGACACCACCTGACGTTGATTTTCAGCTGCAGCCCTTGGATGCCATATACTCTAAAACAGAAAATATGCTTTGTTGCATTAAGTCTGCAAATGTACTACTTCTATAAATAAAGTTTAAATAAATGAATTACCAGACACGCTGACAAACCACTAGCAAAAGAACACAAGAATCTTCAGCCATTGGCTAACTTTTGTAAAGAATAATCTTATTTTATTTGCGGAACCTTTAACTGAACAATGGTCTCAATTTTTTCCGCGTCCTTTCTCACGGCGCGCCGGATCGTGATCATTGTTGGTCGTCTAGTTATCTCTAAGTTATAACGTTTTTATTGCCGCGCAATCTCTCCACAACTCTTCATCGCTTGCAACTGTTCGCTGTTGTATTTTATGAACACCATTGTTAAGTCGTAAGGCTTCATAAGGATGAACTGGTATTTGCAATGGAATTTCTTATCGCCCATTATATTTCAGACACTTCTGCGTTTTACTGTGTAGTTAGTTTTTCTTACTTAATTTCCTGGCTTGGCCCATAATTTCGCTATAGTGAAGCCTTCAGCTGACACAGTCATAACATCCTCACGCGAATAGGTCACAGGTTATGAGGCGCAAGACGGAAGGTGTTGTGTGTGTAACGCCGGGTTTGATCTCTGATTATCTTTCTATTGTGTCCCTTATATGGTATTTGAAAGGTTAAGCAATTGGCCTTTATCAAGTTGAACGCCAGTTTCTTCGGATGGGTCATAGTTCAATTCTTGTAAACTTTTTTTTATGGAATGGGAAATGAATAACTTTTGCTGCTCTGGTTGGAGCGGGAGGAAATGTCAGGCTTTTACAAACTAAAATCTATCCATGTTCTTCCTGTTGCCCTTTGTGTTCAAGGGTCTCAGAACTTCTGTGTTTCAAACGGTATTATGTCAGCTTTTGATGACTTTATCCTAGAACGAAAAAGTATAAGACTCATCAAAAAGTACTAGGTTGGCATGCGTTCAAGGTGGTATTTGTTACAACGGTCCTGAGTAGATATTTGTCTAGGCTATGGGAGTCACTTTGTTTTAGCATTGTCAAGTTAAGTTAGTTTTTACAGTCACTTGGTTTTCCATTAGAATTTGGATGTAACACATTCTTCAGTTAATGTTCCTAGTCAGCCTTCTCGGCAAGCTTCACTGAGGTAGTGAATACTACAATAAAATTATCAGCTCCATTTTACAAACATGTCACTAGTTTTTTTTTTCTACATACGTATTCATTTATCTTAATATATATAAATCTCGTGTCACAATGTTTGTCCTCAATGGACTCCTAAACCACTTAACCGATTATAATAAAATTCGCACACCATGTGCAGTTCGATCCAACTTGAGAGATAGGATAGTTTAAATCTCAAATTATAGTCACAATTTTAATTTATTGCTAATTATTTGTCTGTTGTTATTTGATAGTCACAATTATCTGTTAACTCCAAATGATTCTAACAGATGTCGATACCTTTCGACTGGGTTGAGTAAGTAATCAATAGATGGCGCTGCTATGGTAAATCTAACAAAAACTTTAGCCACAGCAACGCGTGGCCGGGTCAGCTAGTTTAAATATATATTACATCATCACTATAAATTAATAGGTGTATACAAACTTAAAATAATAATATGTACAAACGGGTAAAAAAAAATTGACACTAGTTTCAATGATTCCACAATTTGTCCATTTATATCGTATATACAAAACTACACAAATTATATCAAAATATTAGCTAGGAATCAAGTTGCGAATAATTAAAACAACTACTGTACTTCACCTGAAGAAATACCGCCAAAGTCATCTGTACACACACACACACACGCACCCTAAACACCCACACGCGCACCCCACACACACAAACACCCTCTACACATAAACATGTATATAGATCATTGGTAACTGTAAATTGTAAAAACCAAAAACTATTAATATATTTCTAAGTTATGGAAGAGCGGAGTCTCCTAATACAGGCATTATTTACCTAAAAGGAGGCTCCAATCACAATCTATTGTTAAAAAAAAAATTGTTTCGGAAATAAAACATTTTGTATTTTTGTATTTTGTATTTGTATAACGTTTAGTCGTATTTACTCGTATATTCGTCATTCAAAAAATTAGTAGATTTGTGATATTGTATGATCATAAAGTCTAACGGCACAAATGTCTCTTGAATATAGTTTTAATTAACTTATGTCGTGTTTCAGAAGTCAGGCCGCTATCACCATGTGGGTCTAATATAACTGGAGAAATATAATAGTTACTAGGGGCATATAAGCGTAATGATATATTCTATGATGAAAATTACAGTGGCTTGCAACGTTATCATACCTAATATAAAAATAGTATCGTATCCTAAATTTTCAAGTTCTAGTTTATTAGTTGAAAGGTAAGTGATCTTGATTGTATGGAGCTTGGTCCAAATATCCACCACTAACGAGACCTATGTAATAAAATAGTCTACTAAATACTTTTGTGTTAATCAGTACAAGATAGGACTTTTTCTGCAAAATTAAATTAGTGTTCATGATTTTAATAGGCAATACATATACATCTGTAGTTACGCGAACAATAAGCCATATGCTGTATGTACATTCTGGAAACCGTAATGTTTGTTAAAACAAACCCAAAATTGTTTCCACGTCTAGAAGACGCTGTAACGCGTAACAGAAGAGATATGACGATTCTGCGCATCTATCCAGCAAAAACGGCTCTAATGCGCAAGAGCATCGTCTGCATGGCTCCTACTATATTTAACGTATTGCCTAAACGATGGAAAGAGTTAAATAGTAGTGCACTCAAGCGTCGATTGAAGGCATTCCTTTTGCAAAGAGCATATTACAGTGTCTCCGAATTTCTAGCCGAGAAAAGTTTTTTTGAATTAAAATTCTGACATTAATGCTCGTGATTGTAATTTTGACATGGTTCTTATAATATTGACATTCTTATAATTTTTACTTTTCTACACTTAGTATTTTGAGATTTTATTGTAACTTTGACATTTATATTGTAATTTTGACATTTATTTGGTAACTGTGACATTTATATTGTAATTTTGACATTTATATAGTAATTTTGGACATTTATATTATAATTTTGATATGTATATAGTAATTGTGACATTTATATTATAATTTTGACATGTATATAGTAATTTTGGAAATTTATATTATACTTTTGATATGTATATAGTAATTGTGACATTTATATTGTAATTTTGACAAGTATATAGTAATTGTGACATTTATATTGTAATTTTGACATCAATACTGTTTTGACAAAAAACTGTTAATTTTGACCTATAGTATGTAACTTGGACATAAATCTTCTAATTTTGACATATATTTTGAAGCTTTGACATTGCTCTTCTTTAACATCACTGTTTTTAATTAATTTCGAATGTTGACATGATAAGATAAAAATAACTTCGAATTAAATGGCCTAAGTTATAAATTTATAAGTGAAATCCTGGCTAAGTTTTATGTGTTAGGATTTATTATCAATATTATTATTTTTAGTTTTCAATTTTATAAATATTTGTACGCCGATACTTATGGCATAAACATGACTGGACTCAAACAATAAACCTATATCTTGCATGCTTTTGTATGTATACAATGTTTAAACAAATAAAGAATATCTTATCTTATCTTATCTTATCTTATCTTATCTTATCTTATCTTATCATAAGATTTTATAAATAACTAGCTGCTGCCCGCGACGTGGTCTGCGTGAAGGCTCTACAGCAGCACCAAAAATACCTAAGATCGCTATAGCATTATAAGTAAACAACTTTTAAAATAGCATTAAAATATAAGTTTCTTTGCAAGCGAAGCAAGTGAAGAGAGTTATAAGGAAATCCTGCTGAGTTCAGTCATAAGATGTGACTATATAAAATAAAAAAATATGAATATGATGGAAATAGATAAAATAATGCAAGAATACATTCCAGGACACAAAAGAGTAAAAATACGTACAAAGGTAACTTACAGCACTTCCCTATAAACTACGTAGGTTAGTTATGCTGCCAGGAGCCAAAATGTAAAGAGAGTCAGGACTGGTGACACGGGAGGAAGTGACGTACAGTTGCCCATGTGAGAAGCAACTCGTCCTGAGGTCGACACCCGCTGCCCTCAGTGTCTGCCCTTGTGACTTATTGATAGTCATCGCGAAGCAAACACTCACGGGGAACTGTACGCGCTAGAACTGGAACGGGAAGTTATGGGGTATGAGGGGAATGCGTGGTATAAATACTGCCTCGCCGACGCCACAACCCGTAAGAATTTCCGCCTCAATGGTGTGTCTGTGGAGCGAGATGACTTTAAGGCGAGTCCCGTTACACAACTTCGGAGGAGATAGGTTCCGAAGAAGCATAATCGGGACACCGACCTACAGCTTGATGGTATGCGCTGGAAGTCCACTTGCTGACAGGGAGTTCAGAAAGGCGTCATCTTGGCCGACAACAGTATTTATCGAGGTGTAGACCACTTCATTCCCCTCTATTTCCGAGAGAATGCATTCGTTAATTGCTGCAGTCTGATCATTTTTGGGCGTCAAAATGGCCCGCTCACACACCCAAGAATTCTGCTGGTGCGGTATACGACTGATGTCCCCGTACACATGGCGAATGAGTTCTTCTAAGCTGGATACCACTCTACCGAGAGACTCTGGAAGCACCACCTGTCCACCTCTCTCTTCTGGTAGAGTGCCTTCGCCAAGACTTAGAAGGACATCGGAGAATTCTTGAGCACGTGCATTGCCGCCGAGCCGAGCTCTCATATTAATGGTCAAGCGCAGCGTACGAACTCGTGACCACAACGAAGATCGTTTCAACGAAGCATTCACCTCGTCAGCCCTCGATCCCCGCGTCACCACGGGCAGCGTTTGCCGAAAATCGCCACTGAACAGAACTGTGACACCACCCATCAAATGTTCGTTCCTGCGGATGTCCTGCAGGGTTCTGTCCACGGCCTCAACTGCCTTCCTATTGGCCATCGTACACTCATCCCATACGATCAGAGAGCAATCCTTGAGCACATGTCCCTTATCGCTGTTACGTGACACACCACAAACAGGCGTTTCGGCGCTCTCTAAATCGATGGGAATTTTAAACATGGCATGTGCTGTCTTGCCACCCGGAAGCAGTGTGGCAGCGATTCCCGACGACGCTACAGCAATAGCAATTTTGCCTTGCCTCCTGATCTCTGCAAGTATGCCAGTGGTAACAAATGTTTTTCCTGTTCCACCTGGAGCATCCAAGAAAAACATTTTACCCTGGTTTTGCCCAACGCTTTCAAGGACGGTGTTATAAATTTGTTTTTGCTCTGAAGAGAACAAAGCAACATGGTCATTTCGTATGGTGGTCATTTCACCCGGATCGTAATTTGTCTCAGCATTATACTCCCGATTTCCACGGTCTTGATGCGGTGATGATTGGGGAGCTGGCAACCCATATTCGATCAGTGGATTACCGCCGATAGAAATGACCACATCTTGAAATGAACTGAGACAGGTGTTCAGCACACGTTCATCAGTTAATTCGACTTCGTCTCCAGTAGCACGCCTCAAAGCTCGTATAAAATCTTCAGACAGATGATGGCGATACTTCTCCCACAAAGCTACCGGGTTCGCGACTCCACAAAACACCAAGATGATGGCAAATATATGACGCATGCAGCTGGGACTGTCACTAACGCTCGCCTCCGCCAGGGTGTCATCCCAATTTTGGTCACCGTCGAGAAGGTGACGTGCTACGCAGGCTGCGCGGTAAGTGGGATACTCCACGCCATCAAATGTCCTCAGAAAGGCGAAAGACGTTGGGCCTCGAACAGTGTGAAGTAACAACCGCAGAAAATAGCATTCGCGATTATTCGGATGCACGGTATAAACCCTACCCAATGCGGTGTCCTTGAAAATTCCCGGAAAACCTTCCACAGCACCTCCTCGTTGACGTCGGTTAAATACACCCCTTTGCTTGTCGTACGTGTAATATGAAGGCACCTCGTCATACGTAACGGATCTCGCAAACTGATCGACTTCACAGAGCCTGAAAAATGCCAAGAGAGTTGTTTGGCGCGGATTTTCCAAGCGCTCAGTAACGTTGTCGGGATCAAAATATATGCGCTGGCCGTTCTCTAGGTGGACGTCTAAATGCATGACGGTAGGATGCCTGTCATGTATAGAGAACGCCAGTATCCGCCAAACCGCTTCAGACGTGCTGATGTAGCGACCAGACTGGTACTTGGTCACCTCGTCTTTATCAGTGCTCTGTAAAGCAAACGTCGCCTGATCGCTCCCTTTGCTGACGTATTTGAAGATGTATTTGATCGACTTGACGCTAGTGCACGACTCGACGTTGATGTGTGTCTGGAAAGTCCTGGACAGTACTGGTGAGTAAGGAACAATCCATCTGTTATCGACCGGTTGCGCCTGGCCACGCATGCTCAGCTCAGTGGAATGCCCGCCCTCTGCTGGTGATCGGCGTCGGTATAAGGGATATCCATCCTCACCAGTAATGGTTTCGTTGGTAAATTGCTTTGGGAATCTTTTTGTACATCGTCCATCTTTCATGCACGGGGAATTTGGATTTAACGTGCCACAGGGGCCATGCACCATGTGACTTTTCACAATCTGATGCAGAACAGGATCAACGTCAGGGTCCGGAAGCTCAGCACTTATGACTTGATCAATCTGGTTGGGCCTAATCTTCTCTTCCAATCACAAAAGCAGGTGCGCGTGTGGCATGCCACGTTTTTGCCATTCCACGGAGTACATATGACATCGGACTGCACCAAACACTTTTGCTTTTGTTAGAAGATCCATAAGGCACTTCATTTTCAGGTGGAATACGCGAGAGATCAAGTCGTGCCTGTCGTACGAAGCCTGTCCTGCAAGGAGTTGTGCTGTTATTTCAGGCCACTTTGGGTTGGTTGTGATGGTAATGAAGAGGTCCGGGCGACCAAACTTTCGCACGTAACAAAATGCATCTTGGGTCCTCTCGTGCATGTACCGAGGACCTCCTGTGAATGTGGAGGGGAGAATGACCATCCTTCCTACATCTTGAGCATTCGCATCATTCTGCATGGCATCTCTGAGATGGACGTAGTTCTCAGCTCTCAGCTTTCTTTGGTTGGACCTTATAAATACCAAACGCTCTGTCTCAATTTTGGCGTACATGTCCACCAGAAACTGACTAAAAAGTGTACGGTAATGGTGGAGATAAGAACCGTTGTTTACTCTCAGCTGGATCAAGAAGCTGTAGAACTGCATGGCGGACGTTTTTTTGTTATAATTTGTGAAGCCTGTCTGGGGATCTACATTATAGTGGGCGAAATGGTAGCCGTCCTCTCCGCGACAGAACATGAGCGGATATTGAAGAGAATCGTACGCGCGGTGAGTCTCGCTGATCCTTTTAAGCCGGTCATCATGTGTGCGCAAAACGATGTCTCTTTTATCACACTCCTGATCGACTAAGAGAACGGCTACCTCATTCGTCGTTGGCGCATTATACCGCCCCGGATGGGCTGCGATCGGCCTTCTATCTGCGCTGATGACAAACTTAAAACGGTTGCGCTCGTTTTCAGGTACCGACGCCAGGGCGGCTTTGAAGTTGCTAATGTGATTAACGTTATGCAACATACTTTGCAATCCTCTGACCAGACCAGAGTCTAAATTGGGAATATGTCTACTTCGCAGGGTTGCTTGTTCTTCAAAATCGCTTACAAAATAAATTTGCAAAAATTTTGGGATGTCTGTAGGTAGCAGCGAACCGATTTGATGGTAAACTTGCCCCTGGACCTTGAATGTCGGCATGAACCCTGCTTCGACGATTTGATTTGCACCAAATGAAGTTATCTGGAAGGCGCTGTTATAAGCTCGAATGTTTTTCAAAAAATGGTTGGACTTCGGATGCTCGCCATTTAGTAAGACTCTTAATAGATCTGGCGGGTCTTGCATAGACTCCAAGCGTACCTTACCAGATGCACAACACATCCCTTTGGGCTCCCCTTTCCATTTGCGGGCTTGGCAGTGGGCACACACTTCTTCTAATGCACCAATATATCCATGGGCGGCGTAGTTAATCGCGACATTGTAGATAAACCCACTTCCTTCTTTATTTAGCCACGGTTGCTCTTCGATATCGTAAACCTTGGATTCATCATCAGACGTCGAAAGTTGGTTTATGACACGACGCAGGCGATCTTGTTCTGCTTGTGCCGCACGCTGTTCGCCCGACCAAGTTCCCCGAATCTCTTGGATTCTGTCACGTTCTTGCGATAAATGATCTTCAATGTCACTACGCATTTCGTGGTACCGCTGCCAAGCAGCTGCTCGACGTTCCTCACGCTGCTCGTCTGTCTCCAACGAACGCGACAGAGCATGCTGAGAGCGATCTGCCCTCAAGCGAGTCTCGCGCTCTTCTTGATCTTCGAGCGACCGAGCAAAAGAAATACGACTCCGCTGCGAACATAACCTCGCCTCTCGCTGTGTGTAAGTCTCAGACGCACGAGACTCAGCATGGCGCTCCCGATCGCCTTCAAGTCGAGCTTCTCGCGCTCCAGCACTCTCGCATGATCGAGCGGCATCAGTGCGGCTGCGCTGCGTACTCAGTCTTGTCTCTCGTTGGCTGTACGTCTCTGACGCACGAGACTCAGCATGACGCTCCCGATCGCTTTCAACTCGAGCTCCTCGCGCTTCAGCACTCTCGCAAGATCGAGCGGCATCAGTGCGGCGGCGCTGCGAACTCAGTCTTGTCTCTCGTTGCGTGTACGTCTCCGACGCGCGAGACTCAGCATGGCGCTCCCGGTCATTTAATAGCCGCATCTCGTATGCTCCTGCACTTTCAAGCCACCTCGACAGTGCATTTTGAGTGCGCATAGTATCTAATCACGACTGGCGCGATGTACTACTTTCTCCACGTCGAGTTTCCGCATTGTGTTCTCGTAGAACAGCCAACCTTGCCTCATGCTCAACGGCGGTTTCAAGAGATCGAACTAACCTTTTCCTTCGGGAATCATTTGAGGATCGAGATAAGTTAGACCGTTTTCTAGGCATTTTGATTAGATTTGTTGGACAATGAGGTAAGAAGGTAAATAACCGATCGGACAGATTTATCATATATTGTATGTAATGAACATCCATAACGTCAACATGACATGGTCTCAAGAGAAAAAGTGGGGGCATGGAAATAGTTAGTTGCCGCCACAGACTAAACAAACAAAGGTAACAGAAAAATGAATTACACACCCAGAATTATGCAAAGTATACCTAAATACGAATAATTTGGTGAGATGATGATAATTAAGTGCACATTTGATATACAATATGAAAAAAAAATTAATTACCAAGCAATAATCACACAGATATACCGTACAAAAACAGTCAATGTTTATTTTGTACTAACAACATGAAATTGATGAAGAAATGATCATCATCAAAGAACATAACTTTTTTGTAGTACTTACTCCGAATTTTTTTTTTAATTTTTCATTGTCTTCCTCAACTTTGCTCAAGATTTTGAAGGTTTTGTTGGAACTTGAATTTATCAAAACGAAATATACGATACAACTTTTACGAAGAAAATGCACATTACCATCTATGAATTTTAAGAATAACTAACTAATAACCTCGCCAACATGATCAAATTTTAATTATTAATTTCCAAAAAGTGTTAACATGTAACTTGATTTGGTTTTTATGAAATATAATAGATGGCGCTGTTTTAAATTGTCTCTATACTACTAACATTCATTAAACTATGTTTCTCTGCCAAAGTTACTTAAATGGCGTAGTTTTTATAGTGTAAAGCTAGATAATAGCATGGCTTACTCAAAAACAACATTTAAATATGCGTCGTTAGATTAAACGCTGTAACAGAATGCGTAAGAAAAATAAAGATTCACAGCTCCTCCCCCGTAGGTGATAGCGTGATAATATGTAGCCTATGTGTTGACCCGACCTCTTAGTAATATTCATACAAAATTTCAAGTAAATCCATTCAGTACTTTTTGAGTTTAGCCCGGACATACATACAGACAAACAGACAAAAATTCTAAAAACTATATTTTTGGCTTCGGTATCGATTGTAGATCACGCCCCAAGTATTCTTTTAAAAAAATATTCAATGTACAGTTTTGACTTTCCTACGATTTTATTATATGTATAGATTTTAATCAGGAAAAAACCCTTCCCCAATAATAGATATTGATAAATTGACTAAATCGACTCAGTTGCGCCATATTACAATACTCTGCTTACACGTGTAACATCTAAATAAGTAAGGTTCGTTGTAGCTGTGTATTTGGTTCATCAAAAAATTCAACGCAACACTGGCGGAATAGTCACAATCGGCTCAATTATCCTAAAAAAAAAGTATAAGATGTATTATTGTACACCAATCGAATAAGAATCAAGTTCAATTGAATGTTGTCTTCAGTTACTGCCCTTTTTCATTTTCATAATTAATAATATCACACTTGTTTTTCCAATTTACGCAGAATAGTCGACATCGGCTGTACCTGCTATTAAAAATAGAATAGAATCTAAGAAAAAGTAAACACAGTCCTATATATGTAAAACAACTCCTAACCCATTACTAAAACGAAAAACTGATTTCTGTTTCACCTTACTGTACCTTTGCCAAAATCTTTTACTAGATACTACTGCCATAAACAGCCACTAGAATCTTATAGCCCAAGAGAGCACCACCCTTCCATACACTTAAGAACGCTCATCTTACCCACTCCTAAATACATTTTGCCTCGTATAAAATGTTCCTTGACGTACTAACTTCCTGAGTTCTTTACTTGTTTCTTAAAGCAAATATTTTGCTTCTATTGCTTGCTAGCGCAATGTTGCGGCTTGGAGGAGTATTTTTTAAATTTTATTTGCCTGTTTTTCTTTTTACGTTCTTTATTTTAATATTAAATGAGGCTGTAATGGCAGGTACTTTAATAGTTGTAGCTTCAGAAAAACGTTTTTAGGAGACTGTTCTTGAATTTTTTAGACCTTTTTATCAGCATTCACAGATTTTGAAAATAATGTTCATTCAGCAAAAAAGTGGCGTGGCACATTTTCATTGTATGAAAATGCCCATCAATCCTGCTTCTAGTAACGAATATAAAATGTTTTGGACCAACTTAGGTGTGAGGATAAAAAAAAAAGAAAATATCTATCTTACGGCCCGGGCACACCACGTTTTTTAAACGCGCCGTTGACACGTGTTTGTAGCAATATAGAGGCACGCGAGACAGACGCAGCCCGCAGGTCTTTATTAGGATAAAATCGGGCTTCAACGGCGCGTTTAAAAAACGAGGTGAGCGCAAGCCATAAGGGAAATCATTCAATTAAATATTTATTTTTTTTCCGAATCGAATCGTTTGACTAGTATTCGAGTCAATTAATTTTTTTTTTTTTTAGGAGGAATCGCCATTCCTAATTATGTACTTTTGGCAATTCCTCTCTCTGATATAATTTCGTTTTGTTTGGATGTCGTAAGGAGTTAGTAAACGTGTGATTTGAGACATTTGTCCAGGCCACCGTAGGCGCGGGCTTGCGGACAGTGAGCAATCGGCAACTCGCTGTCCGGCCGTCCGGTAACTGTCCAGACCAAGCCCAAGTCGTCGAAGGCACGCACTGTTCTCGCGCGCCTCAAGGAGTTGTCAGCAACAGCAGGGACCCAGCCGGGTCGAAGCCTACTGGGGCCAGGGTTATCCGAAAGGGAGCTCGAGCCCCGGTATGAAGGCTAGAAGGAACAGGGTGGGTCTTTTAGTCAGTAAGAGTCTGACACTATCTCCCGCTCCGCCCAAGAGCGGGGAATGTCATTGGACGATTTTTTCCCACCATAAAAAAAGACCTTTGTCCAAAATCTGTCTCTTGGCTACATTCATCTAGCTTCTATCAACGACATCAAGTAATAAAACTAAAATCTCGTGGCAAGTTTGCAACGACATTCGATTTACCTCTTCAAAAACATGGCATCCTGGTATCGAAAGAGCACAATGTAGTTGAGAATGGATTTTGCAACCACGTTCAATTTACTTATCTCTTCAAAAACATAGCATCCTGGTATCAAAATATCACAATGCAGGTGAGGATGGATTTACTGGCAGGCGTCTCTTCGGGGAAGGCATCGCAGCGGCGTCGGAGCGTCAAGTTTGAAGCGCTTAGGATGGTGAGTGACAGGCGATCAGGGGACGTGAGAGAGTACACTAACAAAGGGGAACTGACAAACTTTTAACTTTGTAAGAATATTATTTTGTTTAGGTGTTCTATGCAATTTTGCCACACTTGTCGGGGACCATATGAACGTTCATAAAAATAAGCATAATACTTTTTTTGTATTCTTATGTTCTTTATTCTACACAACTTTTACGAAATCTAAAAATAGGAGAGTTGATGTAGACTGGCGAGCTTAGCAAACCACAATGTGAATGCACAAACATAAGCTCACATCAATCATATTTAAAACTAATAACAAGTTACACAAATATATGCATAGCACTCGAGACATAAACATCATGTTTAACACATATTTGAGTGCCAACTTTTAGCAGATTTCGTGGCGTGCCATCAACTAGTTTTGTTTTGTGACTTTTACTGACTAAAACCCACTCCTATGTTCCTTCGTTGCCTTGCATTCCAGGTGCTGGGTTTTTCTTTCAGAAGCGAACCCAGGGTCCCACTAGGCTTCGAACCTGCTGGGCACCTACGGTTTGCTGACATCTCCGTGAAGCGCGCGTGGAACGCTATGCACCGTCGATGACTTGGGCTCGGTCCGGACGATATCGTTGCCGCTGATCGCCCCTACGGAGACATGGTGGTGCTCTGTCCAAGCAGACCTTTATTGACTAAAACTCACCCGTGTTTTTCAGTTGTCTTTGACATTTATAGCCGCGGTAACTATTTCCAGTAATCCCGTAACCTATGTAGGTATCAGGTCTAACTGAGGCTACATAGTGTCTTGAATGAGAATTATGTTTAAATGTTCCCAACCATCTAAAAGATTCCTTAGTACTTTTTATTAAAGTAGAAATCATTCATTGACATCGCTCTAGAGAGGAGCGGAATGGCGTGTTAAACTTTTACTAAAATCACACCTATGTTCTTTTATTGATCTTTGCGTTTTAGAACCACGGGATTCCCTTTCGAAAGTAAGCCCATGACCCCTGTAGGCTTCGGCCCTGCTGGACCCATACAGTTTTGCTGACATCTTTTTAAGGTGCGAGTGGAACACTACGTGCCGTCGACGACTCGGGATTGGTCCGGACGGCTACCGGACAGACGGACAGCGAGCTACCTAATGCTCGTCGTTCGCAAGCCCACTCATACGGTTATAGCATCTACCCGTGTCTAGAGCCAATCGCACAACTACGCCACAAACGAGTCTCCACAATAAAAACACCATCATTTCTGCTTACATTCAGAACAGTTTGTGTCGCAAAATGGGTGTTAAACTAGTTACAAAGAAGTTGTCGAGAAAATAACCACGTTTTAAATGACAGGACTCCGGCCAGTGCAAACTTGGTCCATTGCGGGTCTTGTTATAACTTACAGGGGTTTTACAACTGTTCACTTCGTCTTCGTTTTACTTATTTTTTTCTGCATTGTTGGTCCAGTGGCGGGAAAACCTGGGCTTAATCCTTGGTAGGCTAATTGTTATTGGGTTTTAACTTCAGGAGTTTCTTGGTTGAGCTACAGAAGCTTAGTGTCTGGATTTGTGCGAGGAGACAGGAATCGCATTTAAAATCGAATCGCAGCTGGCTACATGTGTATTATGTTATTGCAATAAACATGGCAGGGGCGGAGTTTCCGTTTTAGGATTTATGATATCCGCAGGACGACCAAGGTTATGACATGGCCCGAAAAATCGCCAATCTTAGGTATGCGCATGGCACATTGCTCGCAGAACAGATGGTTGATGGTGCCGAACTTTTCTGGAGTTGCGACCATGTGCAGAAAGATGCAATGTTGGAAGGCCTACAACAAGGTGAACCGATGACCTAGTGAGGGTCGCTGTGACGAGCCTTGGAAGAAGCCTATATCTAATAGTGGGGGATAATGAATGACTTTTAATATCGTAGCATATACATATACTGACTAAGAGCATTTTAGGTCTCGCATGTTGTTATTTTATTTTAGTTAGTATTTCTTTTTTTATTTTGTTGTTTGCCCTTTGTGAGCCACAAAGAAAGTTTTTTCTCTCTTTTTGTCCATCTGGCCCTTTAGGAGAATAGTAAAGTTCGTTATTTATAACATTCATTATTAGTTTATTTTTCTTTTTATTTGTTTATTATCTTATTTACTAGTTTCTTCCAGGCCTTTCATACATATTGTATAGGAACAATGATCTTTCGAAATTAAAACACAGCAGCGTGGCGGTGAAAGAATTTTCGTCATCGAGTCAACTTATCTATTACCTATAGAGATTATGTCCTTCAACAAACAAACAAATATGTTCCCACTTTTTATACCTACGACTTTTGAAAATTATGGAATTCAGAGTTCCATAATTTCCAAAAGTAAGCCAATTCTCGTAAGTTAATAACGTTCCAAATGTATCGCAATACTATGACAGGAAATGTCAAAAACTTGTCAAAATGTACAGAAATTAGACGTGTGTTTAAAAGTTTGCGAATGTGATGCAAATGCGAACGTTGCCTAATATTGTGAATATTACTCTGAATTCGACTAATCAAAATGCCCAGTGTGATAATACCTCAAAAAAATTTATACCTATATTTTATTTTTATCTACACTAAAATGAAACAAATAAAATGGGACAAGGGCAGGAAGAAGAAGAAGAAGAAGAAGATTTTTATATACACTAATATATATAATAAAGAGGAGGGGTAAAGTTTTTTATTTTTTTTTTGTTTGTAGGAGGTAATCTCTGCAAATACTGGTCCGATGCTGCTTTATTCGTGAGCGACATAGGATGTATTTTATATACGCGGACAAAGCTGCGGGCAAAAGCTAGTCTGATATAAACTAGTGCCTGACTGCGATCGCATCAGATGGTAAGCAGTGATGCAATCGTTGTCAGCATCATTAACGAGGCTCGTTAGGGCCGATGCCTGCTACGGCAGCGGGATTGTTTAAAAGAGTAACTCCAGCCCTGGAATGCAAAGGGTAACTGAAGGAATACAGGTAACGGCGCTCTCGCCGCCGCCGCCGGGATTCCGATCCCGATTTCCAGCCACCGTAGGCGCGGGCTTGCGGACAGTGAGCAATGGGTAGCTCGCTGTCCGGCCGTCCGGTAACCGTCCGGACCAAGCCCAAGTCGTCGACGGCGCGCGCTGTTCCCGCGCGCCTCAAGGAGTTGTCAGCAACAGCAGGGGCCCAGCCGAGTCGAAGCCTACTGGGGCCAGGGTTATCCGAAAGGGCGCTCGAGCCCCGGTATGAAGGCTTGAAGGAACGGGATGGGTTTTTTAGTCAGTAAGAGTCTGACACTATCTCCCGCTCCGCCCAAGAGCGGGGGTTGTCATAAGATGATTTTTCCCATCCAAAAAAAAAAAAAGGAATACAGGTGGCTTTTAGTCAAAAAGTATGACATTCCCTCTCGCTCTACTCAGAGTGGGAGAAGTTATTTGATAATTTCCCACTTAAAAAAATAAGTATAATATATATGCACTTGATCCAAAAAGACTATTTTATCTTTTTTTTTTTTAATCCAAATTAGGAATCATCGTGAGTGCGTTCACAAACATGTAAACTTACATACACAAGACACCCAGACCACGAACAATTATGATATATTGTCACTATACTGTAAGCCATACAAATATTTGTTTTTTACGGGAATCGAATCCGTGACATGCAGCGCTTCTAAGTCAATTAAAACACTGCGTCAACCGTGGCGTCAAGACATTAGCATTGTTTAATTTCCCAGCGATCTCAGTGAAACATTTCAAGCTGTATGAAAATTCCAGTTTTCCTTATTATAACTTACGAGGTTTTTACAGCACATAATCTGTGTAAGTCTTCGTTACGAGACTTGCGACTTTGTTGTTACAATATATTTTTGTGTCGAGCTGAGAACATTATGTTTTTGTTAGCCAAGACGTATGGGGTTGTGATGTTTGTTGGTTTTGCTAACTGTAGCTGTTTATGTACCTATGTAAGTAAAGTACGGACAGGAAAAGCAATTCATGGGCTATAGGAGTGTTCACGCTGCATGATTTTTAGATTGAGTTACCGTGGCCCTAGAAAGCAAAAGGTCTGACATTCGGTGACCTTTCGGTCCACCTAGACCAGAAAAAAGGTAAAATCAGGAAACTCTCACATATTTATTTAGCGAAAGGGTTACTTATAGGCAAGCGCGAACCGTCGGCTTCGATCATCGTCCGCTACAACAGCGCAAATCATCGAGTGAAAATTATGCAAAACATGCATGAAAAAAAGTTGTTATTTAACCCGAGTATCAGTAAATGTACGAAATTGGCAATCGCTAAAAGCGATTTTGAGATATGACAATTTCAAACTAATATAATGTTTTTCTCGCCAATACGCTTTTTCTATGTCGGCCGTAGGGATGTGATGAACTTTAACATTAAAGTCCATGTCAGACTTCTTTTTCTTATTAGCAGCTTTAAAGCTTTATAACTTTATTGTGAAAGAAAATATAAAAAAAAAAATCATATTTGTTTACTAGAGCTTAAACAATTTTTAATTTAGGGCCGATTTTTCAATCATCAGTTATCTGAGAAATAAATATGGCGGTTTGACAGCTTTTGTATAGAAAATATGTCAAACCGCCATATTTATTCCTCAGATAGAAGTTAACTGATGATTGAAAAATCGGCCCCTAGTAAATCATAAAATCAGATGCGTATTACGATCGTACGCAAGCCCATTCTAAACATGGATTATAATTATAAAATATACAGTGTAAATCCTTCTAAAAATAAATCATTTCATTCACGTCAAATTAAACGAAAAGTCCTTAATCCTTTGAAAGATGAACCCTTCAAGATAGACGAACATAATTTTCTTAAAAGCGACCATCATAAAGCCATTGATCTGTTACTGACATAACTAATAACTTCTACTACAAATTAAATGTCAGTCTTTCAACGTCAACGCGGAATCTCCAATTAAATGGCGGAGAAATAATGGAGAAACTCGTCTGTTTCTAACATGTATAATAAGATCGGATTTTGTCCCAGGAAATCTTTTTGAAGCCATTGTTTGATATTCTTGTGAAGCTAAAAGCGTTACTGACATTCCATTAAGGAGAGGTTTATTTAAATCAGCTTAAAAGGTATTTCAAATAGGATAGAAATTTGTAAACAGATCATTTTGAAAAATAAAACTGCCATGAAGTTTGAAATTCATTGCTTTGATTCACATACGTTGTCAAAACAGCATAAGCAAAATCAGCCTTATAATGTCCAACGTAGGCGCGAGCTTTTGGACAGTGAGCAATGGGTAGCTCGCTGTCCGGCGGTCCGGTAACTGTCTGGACCAAGCCCAAGTCGTCGACGGCGCGCACTGTTCCCGTACGCCTCAAGGAGTTGTCAGCAACAGTAGGGGCACAGCCGGGTCGAAGCCTACTGGGGCCAGGGTTATCCGAAAGGGAACTGGAGCCCCGCTATGAAGGCTAGAAGGAACGGAGTGGGCTTTTAGTCAGTAAGAGTCTGACACTATCTCCCGCTCCGCCCAAGAGCGGGGGTTGTCATTAGATGATTTTTCCCACCATAAAAAAAAGCCTTATAATGTCCCCATTACTGAAACTCAGGCCTCTTCTTTAGGAGAGAGAATGGGCCGTAATCTATCACACGAGTCCAATGTGGATAGGTAAAAATCACAAATGTCTTTAAGTTTTTTTTTTAGTTTATTCCGTTTTCCTCACTACGTCTTACTTAACCGATTAGAGGGTAGTGGTGGTGATGAAATAAATTATAGAAAATGAAATAATTATAATGAAATAATTATAGCGGCCGCCTGGGTGCCTGGGTAGGATCTATAACTCGTAAGTCAAAGCTCAAAATGCTACGAAGCATTTTGACTTATCGATAATCTTGATCGCTGATAGAATCTTACTTTGTCTAGAGCCTCATTCCACTTTTATTTTTAGTCGACTTTGGTCTGTTATAGTAAAAAAAATAGATTGAAATAAAAAAAATCTTCAAATTTTCTTTCCTAAAAAAATCGCAATCCATTTTGCAACCTTAATTGGGGCGTTCATCTGGGATCCCCTGACACAGAATAGATAGATACAGAAGGTTAAGTCTATATAATGAGCGAAAATCCACGTACACATGCAGTGGTTTTCTACACAGCTAGTGAAGCGCACTGGCGGGTAATATTTGTTTGATATTTTTTTTGATTGAACTGTTTAGGTATTCAACAACATCCCCATGGTAACATTTGCATTACGAAAATCGCTCTATTATTATTGTACGACAGATAATTGCCGACAATGACAATTTTTTTTACTGATGATCGGGACGCATTCCGTATACAGTCTGCAATGTCGGTATATTCCATACAAACCAAGCATTACCTTGTACATTAAAACAAATGACGAATTGAAACTAAAAGTCTGTGTGTGAGAAGTTATTCTTTAGACGTATTTTGGGTGACACGGTTTTTGAGAATATTTACTATCGTCTTTAGAACCTCGCTCTAACAGAGCATGGAATTACGGAAAACGCTTCGCGGAAATTCCATGCTTAGTGAATTTTGATACAGTTTAAGTCCGCAGTTCCCGACGTACGCGTTTACACATGCGCTTGTGTTCGTTATGAAGCTGGTCTTCTGGTAGCTGTCTATGCTGTGTCCCCGATCAATTATTGACATTCGCGTCATTGAGATAATAGCTGTCAAGGAGTATGACAGGCCGGTAGATGTTGCCGTTAATTAATTCTCAAGCCAGCTCGAGCATATGCTGGTCGAGATTGACTGCTTGTGGTGCGAAGATGGCTGCACGGATTACTGGTGTAGTATTAGAATATACAAGCTGTTTGAGACATTCCATTCACTAAGCGTAATATGTTATGTTTTTTATATACCAGATACAGTTTTGAATCTGCAAAAAGTTTCATGGGGCACTTATTTATCTACACTAATATTATAAAGGGGTAAAGTTTATTTGTAGCTACTGGTAAAATTTTTTCACCGATTTAAAGCTGCTTGACACTATCTCCCGCTCCGCCCTCTTGGGCGTCTGACTGTGTGATAGACTGTGACTGTGCACACACACACATGTCAGACTGTGTGATAGTGTCAGTGGCGGGGGTTGTCATTGAATGATTTTTTCCCACCATAAAAAAGGCAAGAGCTAGTTTATTTTATTTTTTATTGTACACCACGTGTGCAATGGGTGGTCTTGTCGCAATGGGCAATTACACACACTGCATACACACGCATACTTTATGTTAGTGATTCTCGACCCAAAGCGACAATACAATGGGTAGGTATTTTATTTTTATTTTATTCTTATTTACGGAAACTGATAAAGTATTTCGTAGAGTAAATGAGTGGAGTCTCGTTTCAGGCTGTCGCACTCACGCACACGTTGACATGACGCGTAATAAATCAGATTTAGTTTTTTTTTTTGAAGAGGTTTAGAGAGTTATTCTGATATAACACTGAAAAAAAAATTAATGTAACAAGTATTATTGATTATCGACCAAATGTCGTATAATAACAATGTTTTATAACAATTTAGATATGATGAAAAATTCTTTAGTACTGTCTACTTAAAATATAGCCCATGTCACTCAGGAATAAAGCAGCTTTCTGTCGGTGAAAAATTTTTAGCAATCAGACCAGTACTTTTACCTCCTACAAACGAAAAAAACATAAAAACAAACTTCTTTATTATATTAGTGTAGATAGAGTTGATCTCGAGTTTCTATACAAACAAATAGTAGTATTAAAAATCTTAATTGAATTTTATGAGAGCCCTCTTAAATTAGAAGTGGTGGCCGAGTGGTAATGGTTCCGACTAACGAGTTGTCAGTCGCGGGTTCAAACCCTGCCGTGCGCATTAGTTTGTGTAATTTATTTCATTACCACTGCTCTCAAAACGGTGAAGGAAAACATCGTGAGGAAACCGGCATGTCCTAGAACGCGTGGTGGATTACGACCCATTCTTTCTTCTAGAGAGGAGGCCTGAGTCCTAGCAGTGGGAACATTAAAAAGGCTGATGATGATGACGATGACCAAATGTACGATGACCAATATACCTAATTGATTTCCAATATATTTTGTAAATAATCTCTATTTACCGTCGACACCACTTTGAATATAATATCAAAGAAAATTCAGCGCATTTGATGAAACTGTTCAATCAAGAATATTTCAATTAATATTATATCTAAAAGGCCTTTTTGCTCAATTTCAAATTCTAAGTAGACGATTAATTTTTGAGTCTTTGAAAACTTTAACTTGTCAAAGAATTATTTATTTCAACTGAAATCATTTTTATTTTGTTTTAAATGTTATCTGTTTATTTAAACTAATGTTATTTCCAAGAAAGTGTTATTAGTGTTGTCTTACGTTATGAAGCAAAATTAGGTAAATTATATTCTATACAACCATCTATTAGTCTATTTATTATTAATTAGTAGATGGGTAAAACCTTGAGCAATTAAACGTAATAAGTCTATTGACCTCAAATATTGGAACAAAGAATTTGACGTTGAAATCTTGCTAAACCTTCCAAATTTTAACATTAAATTTTAAAAGTATATAATTAAAAATTCTCAATTAAAAATCCGGGTGACAGTCTGTAAACTTATGATTAATGAAACAAGTAAACTTGCAACACATCACCATCATCATCATTTCAGACGAAAGAGGTTCACTAATGGACACAGGCCTACTCCAAGTGTCGCCACAATTAACGGCCCTATACGCCTCGCAAGTATCGGAATCTCGCGAACCCCACCAGTCTTTATCGGTTCACCTTGTAGGTCCTTTTGCGTCTTCTGGTACCCGGTCGCAACTCTAGAGCCTTTCAGCCGTATCGATCATTTGTTCTGCGAGTAACACATAGGTATAGCATAATCAGCCTTTTAATGTTACAACTGCTGGGACTCAGGCCTCCTCTCTTTAGGAGAGGGAATGGGCTATAATCCACCACGCGGGCCCAGTGCGTATTGGTGAATGTCATATGTCTTCGTATTTTTGATTCCTTCACCGTTTTGAGAGCAATGATGATGACAAAGTATAATGCACAAGGTTGGGTTTAAACCCGTGACCTACAAGTTATACCTACTCTTAAGTTGGGGCCGTTATCACTCGGCCAACAACCTCAAGCAACACATATTTAAAGGAAAATCTATTAATAAAAAGATATTTCCGCCCCTCAATCTACCTACCTATATAAAACACGTCCCAGTCCATTTACCCCGCCTGCATCGCAGCCCCACAACAAACTACATGTCTGTAGGCCAGTGACAGCCACTTAGCAAGCCCGTCGCCTGCTGGATAATCTCCGATAGCTAAGTAATACGTGACAACCGTAATGCTCTCACCTTCACATGCTTTCCTGGTACTATTTGCAGTTGAATTTTTTATTTCTGTAAAAGTATTCCCAATTTTTGTATTTTTCTTGTACATTTTCTTTCGCAATATTTTTACGGAATATTTCAAAAGCAATTCCTTTAAAACTTATGCATCATTACGTATCATGTTAGGTACACGAGGCATACGTAGAACTCAATCGAAAAATAAATCATCATCATAATTTCAGCCGAAAGATGACCACTGTTGGACATAGGCCTTCCCCAAGTGTCGCCATAAAGAAAATAAATGAATAGAAAATATACTAGTTGACTTGGCAAACGCTGTCCTGGCATGTAAATTATCAAGGAAAAAATGAGGGGTGGGAGGGTACAAAATAGCCTACGATCTATTCTCAGACCTGTCGAAAATATACAAAAAAAAAATCAATAAAATCGATCAAACCGTTTCTAAGGAGTTCGATAACAAATTTAGAATTTCTTTTCCAAAAATTTTGTGTCTTCATACTTATATATATTTACTCTGACCTGAGAATAACACTTAACGTTTATTGTTGTCTTACTTATTATCTTTCTGCTTACTTATGTTTGAATACCCCCCTCTTCTCCCCCCTTGTCAACCGTCACGCCGTAATTCACTCCCTGTTTTATGTCATTCCTCACACAATCCATTTACAGTTTTTGTCAGTCCCTTTCCTGTCTACCTATACATTGTTCGTTTTCTTTAAATCGATCTATTTTCATATTTATGTCACTTTAAATCATATTTATTATATCATACATTGTCGCTCACAATCGGCCCCAATAGGTTTAAAGTTACCTATAGGACAATTTAAAGGGCAACGCTCGCAGTGTCCTTGCCTAATCGCATCAGAAATTAAGATATCCGCAGGAGAACCAAACCTTGGTTACCTGACATAACCCGAAGAATCTTCAAATTTAAGTGACTGTGGTCAGGGCACGATGGTCACTGGGTCAAAAGGAGTGGCGACCGCGTACCGGAAGATGCAGCATTGTAAAGCCAGAAGTTGGATTGATTGATTGGACCTAATAATGGTCGCAGGAATCCGATGGATGCCAACCGCATAGGTACATTCTTTGTTGCGACACGCTGGACGTGTTTATGTCCAAACATAGACACGTCCAGCGTGTCCAGGTTTGGACATAAACACGTCCAGCGTGTCACCAGCAGACGTCTTTTAGCTAAAATAATGATGATCTATCCGTCTCCAGTTTTCTCACAAAACAATAAAATAATTAGCAATTCATAATAAAAAAAAATGGCAACAGTATTCACAGACCAACGTTCACAGCATAAACGACATTATACCTCGACCGGTTAGGAATTCATTTGGCCAAGTTCTTAGCATAAAATTATTCAATGTTTCCGTGTGAAATGCCTCTGCATCCTGTCCTGCAGAGAAATGTATGCAAACGTAGAGTATTATGTGCAGGAAGTGACTCGCCGGCTGCGTGTGGGGTTTTTACAACTCTCCTTTTTTTGTGGAAGAAGTCGAAATTTTAAAGTGTGTTTCTGTGTCTAGTTACTTGTATATTTTAGCTTTCTTTAGATTTAAACATGAAATAATTAACAAAAAAGAAAAAAAAACGGTTATTTGTACCTCACAAAGTAGAAATAAAATAGGTATGCAAAAATAACAGTAAAGTCTGTGCAAGGCCAAAAAGGCGACTAACTCAGCATTTACTGCGATATTTAAAACGATAAATAACGCAGCCCTGATATTTATTTATTTATATTCTTTGTATTATGGCTCAAGGTTACACTCACGGATGTTTAATAACTAAAACTAGACTAGATATCGAAACTAAATAATAAATTATAATGATTGTTATATTGTTTTCAGATACTATGTTCTAAATGTCAATGTCAAAGCTGAAAGTAAATTATCCTTCAAACGTAAAATTCTGAACTACTACTTGAAGTCCTTTCAACCTTAGTTTGGTCTTCGTTCAGAATTGTTATTATGTTCTCAGTGATTTGATATTTTTCATAGTATTTATCAGTTTAGCATATATAAAGGGTGTAAGGGACAGCCCTCCACAAACTTTAAGGGCTTGCTCAGTAGACGAAACTGAACAACATTCCATAAAATTTTTTTTCAGGAAACGAAAAAAAAAATTGGCTTCTCCATACAAACTGTCCAATCAAGTTTATAATTTTGTATGGTGAGGCGGATTTTTTTTTTCGTTTCCTGAAATAATATGTGTTGGAAGGTTGTTCAGTTTCATCTACTGAGCAAGCCCTTAAAGTTTGAGGAGGGCTGTCCCTTACACCTTGTATGTATTTTATTATTATAAATAACTTAAGTATTTTATATTTTTCCATTTGAACTATTTGTTATGTATTTGTTTATTGTGCAAACCTACCACAGTGTTGTCTTTTTAACCCAAAGGTTGACTGGTAGAGAATGCCTCGTGGCATAAGTCCACCTATGTACCACTATTGTACATGAAATTTAAATAAATAAATATCACTCAATCGGTAAAGGATAACACCATTTAGAATCCTGAAGCTTAAGCCTATGGAAGAAGTGATGTGACGGTAAACGGATAAACAGGTACAAAAATCACTTCATATTTTCCTTAGATTGGTTTTCAAGCTAGAAAACCAAAAATCTGCTCTTTACAAATCTTTACGAATGGATTCTGTGTAGTCAGAAATTATAAATTACCTAGGATAAAAAAGTTTCGTAAGTGCTATTGCAGGACATGATCTACCTGTGTGCCATGTTTCATCAAAATCCGTTTTGCCGGTACTTTTTGTGTAAAAGTTTGAAAGTGTGAAGAAGTACCTAACTTTCACCTTATGCAGCTGCGCAAACGGAACCCACTTTTTGATCGTCATGAATATGTGTTATGTGGAAGCGACTGGATACAAAAAATGTTTACGTATGCGCAGGGAGTTGATACGCCGGTAACCGTCCGTACCGATCCCAAGCCGCCGACGGCGCGTAGTGTCCCACGCGCGCCTCAAGGAGTTGTCAGCAACCGCAGGGGCCGAAGCTTACTGGGGCCATGGGTGATGCGAAAGAGATCCCGGGGCCCTGGAACAACGGCAAAGAAGGAACAGGAGTGTGTTTTTAGTCAGTAAGAGACTGACTCGCCCTCTCGCTCTGCTCCTAGGGGCCCGAGATGTCATTGGATGATTTTCTCACCTAAAAAAAAAGACAAAACTGTATGTCCACGTTTGCAGTCTACCTATTAGTGTGGTTAGAATGGATAAGGCACAAGGATTAAAACGGTCATTTCCTCCTTCAAGAGAACACTTGAAACCTCTTTCCTCAACTATAATGCATCAGCACATTACCTGTAGTGCGGAAATGGTTCATTAATGCCACACTTAGCGCGATGCCAGGGGATAACTGAGGTAATCACCGTCGAGCAGAATGCAAGGATTTCAAGCGGTTTAATATAAAGAGACTTCTTAGTAGTTGCATACTTGGGTTTCAATTTTGAATCTTGAAGGAGATTGTTTACCAGAAAGAAGTGAAATTCATATTTTTTAATCGTCATTGAACATAGAGGTACACATATGGAATTAGCACCTTAGGCTTTCTCTGTCAGTCAGTCAGTTTTACTCCTGTACATAATCAACGATATTATTTGTGTTGTGCAGTTTTTATTTTAGGTTCGTGTAATCCATCTAAGTGCAGCAGGCAAAAGTGGCGGGAATTTATGCGGAGTACCCTGATAGCTTCCGAAGAGACGTACCTTCATGATAATTGTGTTTTATTTTTTTAATTTATTTGTGGCAGCAAATTGCCAAAAATCGTGTTGCAAGTTGCCTTTCCATCGTCTGTATATCGGCAAGGCGAGTGTCGGGGCGATATTCATGGCTTCTTAGCACGAGCCAGCGCGGCTTGCCAGCGTCTCTCGCTCCAAACGTTGAATTATTTTCCAAACATACATTGCTCACCGCATGTATTAGTGTATTATATGTTTTGGTTTGAGACACGAGACTTTGAGAGTTGTTCTATGTAATATAATGTTTTTTTTGTTTGTAATAACTTGCAATCATCATCATTATCATTTCAGCCGAAAGACGTCTAATGTTGGACAAAGGCCTCCCCCAAGTGTGTGACTCTCGCCAGGTTTTCGGTCTATCATGTGGGAGAAAAAATAAATAAAACCATGTTGTAGAGATACCAATAACAATATACTGTGTTCAATATAGTAAATACCAATAGCATTGACAGGCCTGTTGGTCTAGTGGTTAGTGACCTTGACTGCTATGCTAGAGGTCGTGGGTTCGATTCCCACCCAGGACAAATGTTTGTGTGATGAGCACGATCATTTGTTCTGTGTCTTGGTGTAATTTATCTATAATATGTATATATTTAGAAATATATAAGTATGTTTATCAGTTGTCTAGTACCCACAACACAAGCTCTGCTTAGCTTGGGACTAGACGGCGTTGTGTGATAGTTGTGGAATATATTATATTATTATTATTGGTGATCCAATAGTAACTAACAAACATAAGTAATAGAATATTCTAATATCTATCATGTTTAGGTACATTTTGGTTCGTGTAATGCCTTGTAATTGATTTAGCTTAAACTCCTAGCAAAACACTTAGACTAATGCATTGAGCTCAGTTAAACCTCTAGTGGCTGACTATGACAAGTACTAACCAACAAATATAACCCGATTACGGTTTATTTACTCATGTGCCGATACTAAGGCCTAATGTATTAATTACTAGCTATTGCCCGTGGCTTCGCCCGCGTGAATGTTAGTTTCGTGATACAAAATTTGGACCCCTGTTTTGCCCTCTTAGGGGTGGAGTTTCATAAAATCCATTCTCAGTAGATGTCTACACCCAGTAAAGAACCTACCTGCCAAAATTTAAGTTTGCAGGTGTTATAGTTTCTGAGATTTCGTGGATAATCATTGAGTGGTATTGGATTTTTTTTTATTGATATATACCTATACTACTTGCTTTTTTATTATAGTAATTAAAAAAAAAAAATCACGAAACCCGTGGTTTTTTTTAGGTGGACATATTGTTTAGACTACAGGTTTCCTTCTCAGAAAATTCCCACGGCCCTAGTGGGCCTCTGCCCACCTGGGCTCTTACAGTTCTGCCGACATCTTTATAAGGCTCGCGAGGAACACTACGCGTTGTCGATGTCTTAGGCTTGATCCGGACGGTTACCGGACGGCCGGATCCATTGCTCGTTCTCCGCAAGCCCGCGCCTACGGTGGCTGAAAATCGGGGTCGGGAACCGGCTGGGGTGTGAAAAATTTCGTTCCATTTCGCGTGTGGACGTCTCCTTCACTAGCATTTACTGCTTTGCAGAAGGCGACCGCCTGCTATTCCTGCTCCGAACCACGGCATGTACCAGGGCCTGACGCAAAACTGATCGCCCCCTCAATGACACGGTAGTGCACCGCCCAAGCGGGGCACACCTCCACCATATGCTCCAACGTGCGACAGGACCAGTGCTGTGTTATTTATTCTAGCTAATCATGTAATGCAGTCCTATGAGGTAACTATAGTAAATGCTAATATTATCTACCCAGCATCTATGCTAAATACAGACAAGGTTCATACAATAACTCAACTACCCAGGAACCGAACCCTCGGTCGTTCAATAGCCGTATCCGTTAGACTCGCATCCTATATGTCTGACAAAGTTATGGCCTGGCGAGAATTTCACTTGCAAATCCAGTTTTGGGCCGCGGGCAAGTCTAGCCGTGCTCAACGCTATATCTAGGAACAGTATAGATAGGAACAGAAAGTCAACTCCGTACAACAGCGAAAATGCACTCAAACATAGCTTAGCAAAGCGCAGCATAGCAGAGTCGGCCTTATAATGTTCCCACTACTGGGACTCAGGTCTCCTGTCTAGGAGAGGGAACACGCCAAAATACGTTTTATGCTCAGCAAGTTCAAGCTCATTCGTGAGTCTATTCGTATTTGTTTGATGCATTACCACTACTACTCAACCTCTAGGCGACGCATAAGTAACAGGTTATGGATTTCGTCTTTATAGTTTTTTTTTTTGGGTATGTAATTATCAAACAACTTCTTTCGCTCTAAGGAGTAAGAACCAGTGACAAAAAAGTGTGAAAATCCACCCGTGTTTATTTCAATGATGTTATAGCAACAATGGGGATTTTAAATAATAACCCTATTGAGTATTGTTTCATTTCTGTCAAGTGCCAATCAAAATGTAGTATCTACTCCGTTTTCTAAATATACTTTAGTTGATAGAATGAAAAGATAAATCTAATGTTAGCTTCTACCAGCGGCTTCGCCCGCGTGAAAGTAGAAAATGATCCCAAGGGAATTTACCCAAGGGATAAAAAGTTTTCTATATATTTTTTCAGGTCTTGGGCGGAGCGGGAGATAGTATCAGACTCTTACTGACTAAAAGACCCACCTGTATGCTAGGCCACCAAAAATTCGAAGACATGTGACATTTACCAACCGGCACTGGGTCCGCGTGGTGGATTACAGCCCATTCCCTCTCTTAGAGAGAAAACCTGAGTCCCAGCAGTGGAAACATTAAAAAGGCCGATGGTGATGAGTCTAGGACATGGTCTTCCCTTGTGTCAAATTCATACAATTCCTTTCAACTGTTTAGGCGTGAAGGAATAACAAACATACACACATATACATACGATAGCCTTTTTATTATTAGTGTACAGTGTCATTAGTGAATAAACGATGAAAAATCTATTTATCTAATATCGTCGTATGGAGCTGGCTGGCCTTCTGAACCAACTTTTCTATCTATGCTAGAAAAGAAGCGACAAAAATGGATTCATGTGCGAAAAACTGTTTTATACAGTTTTGTTCGTCATTTTAAGACTTTGCCTGGAATATAAGGTACCGTTTTGCTTAAAATGTAAACTGTGAAAACTTCCGAGACTGAAGATAAAAGATTTGGTTTGTGTCAATTTTGGTTCTTGAAAACGAAAATATATGTGGATTAGTGGAAATCGAATACCTGAATAAAGAATTGATAGTTTCGTAACAGATACGGCTTACATCAGGGATCGGCTCTCAGCCCTTACCTCTTCCTGATAATAATGGACGCTCTGACATCGGACATTCAGGAGGAGGCTCCCTGGTGTTTGCTGTTTGCCGAAGACATTGTGCTGGTTGCCGAGAGTGGCCTAGAGGTCCGAAACAGATTGGAGGTGTAGTGGCACAGACTGGAAAGTGTTGGCCTGAAATTAAGTAGAACCAAAACGGAGTAAGTACTTGTTCTGCGATTTCGGCGGTCTCTCCAACCCTGTGCCTTTAGCTCTCGCCGGAACGCCCATACCAATCTGTTCAGACTTTCAGTACCTCAGGTCACTCGTCCAAGGGGATGGTGAGGTAGACCGAGACGTAACACGTCGGACTAACGCAGGATGGATGAATTGGCGACAGGTCACGGGTACCTTGTGACCCACGCATGCCCCTCAAGTTGAAGGGTAAAATTTACAAGTCTGTCATAAGACCTGTCATACTGTACCTATGGATCAGAATGTTGGGCTGTGAAAAAGAAGGATGAAAAAAGATTGCATGTAGCGGAGATGAGAATGTTGAGATGGATGTGTGGTGTGACGAGAATGGATAAAGTAAGAAATGACTGAAAAGTTGAAAAGTAATCGGTTGTCTTTGTATGGTCATATGAAGAGAAGGGATGAAGCGCATATTACTAAAAGCGTTCTGAGTATACATGTCGATGGATGGAGAGGGAGAGGAAGGTCAAAAAAAAGATAGATAGATTGTGTGAGAAGTGATATGAAAGAAAAGGGAGTTAGTGATAGTTTGACAGGTGACAGGACAGAATGGAAGAAGAAAACGTGTTGCGCTGACCCCAAGTAATATGGGATAAGGGCAGGAAGAAGAAGATGAAAAGTTTCGTAGCAGAAAATTAATAAATAGCACTTAAAATTGCGTGAAAATATAAATTTACAACACAACGAAATTAGTCCTACATTCATTTCTTGTTCTCGACTCAAAGCACGAACAAGCAATTTATTAGTTTAGTTTTTGAGTAGGCACTTACTTGGCTAACAATACTAAAATGGTAAATATATTTCTTAAAATTAAATTATTTTAATCATCATCCTCATTTTGATTTGTTCCTTTCGTTTTAGATCTATATACTCTGTTCAAAGTAACATTTGACATTTATAAAACCTTATAAACTTTCAACTGATTTTGATTTTTATTACATTGATGGCATGACAAATGGCAACAGCAGTAAAAAAATTGTATTGTAGCCACTTTTTTGCTTTTAATGCTATCCTTATGCCCACGAAATAGAAGTTAAAATCGGTTGAACAGACAGTAAAAAATGATTTTTTAAATGTCTAATCTTAACGCAAATAAGGTATAGTGTTTGAATCATTTAGTTAATTTAAAGTATAAAGGGTTTTGAAAGCTATAGAAGAGAGATGGATTGCGTGAGGTTATACGTGATATAAAAGAAAAGGGAGTCAGTGATAGCGTGACGGTTAACAAGACGGAAGAAATTTCGTTAGAAATAAGCAGGTCCTTTGTACTCTTTTGTTCTTTTCGATTTTAAGTGTTTGTGTTTAAATAATACGGAATAGAAGAAAAACGTGTAGCGCCGACCCCAAGTAAAATGGGACATGGATAGGAAGAAAATGATAATGAAAATGTACAAAGGTAGCTCTAAAAAAATACGTTTATCGACTGGCCGCACAATGCACAATAGCGAAATCAAGCGAAAAGATAAATATTTTTAATTTACGAAACAATTGTTTGCAAGCATTTCAGCCGTCAATAAAGGCAACAGGCGGAAGGGAAAATATTAAAATTCATAATGGCGGCGTTACGGAAAGTTTTCGATCCGAGGAGCTTATTGGATGAGACTACAAAATATGCAAATATCTACAGAAGACTCCTTGCCACTGGGAAATAAACGATTATATTAAAACTGTGTGAAAATTAATTCTTAATATAAAGTTGCCAAAAGCTAAACTACCACTGTCACCACTACTATACAGTTTTTTAACAGATTTCAAAAAAGGTACGGGGGTTAAATAACACACTCCACACACTTAATTCAATTGTATTTTTTAACGCAAAACTCATCATCAAATCTCAAGTCGAGTCAAGTCTCATCGTCATTCATATAATAATGCTCCAGATTTGAAAATAAATAAATAAGGAATATACGTTCCAATTGGTTCCGTTCTGATAGCGGGATTTATGAGAAATTGAAGGAACTCTTCTAATATTTTTTTTTATAGGTATAGGTGCGTGGAGTGCATAGTGCGTAGCGATTTTGGTATTATCATCGGGGATTGAGTCCTCACTGAGAATACCGAAATCAAATCATCGCTTACCGTCAGGTGAGATGGTGGTCAAACGCGAGCCTATAAATAATAAAAAAAATCATAACAGTCTCAAATCGTTTAATGAATTGGAATAAATTTAGAAAACCACAGATGGTCAAAGAAACTACACAATCACACGATAGATATCTAAATTAATAATAGTTAAGCAACTAAACGATGAAAATAAATAAATGGTTCTGATGAAATGGTACCATGGATCTGATGATAAAGCCGCAAGGAAGGCAGTGGAACCCTGTAATCAAACAAAGCTTTCTGACCTTGTGTTAGAACTGTCTTGAAATACACTCTGACTGTAAGTAAGTATCATTGGACAGATCTGATGGTGAAGCCAGTAGGTAGGTACGGGAACCTTGTAATAAAACATTATATCCTAGCTGTGTTCGGGCTTATTGAAATTACCATGACACTCTGTATGGTTTTAATATTTATTTTTTTAGGTAATCTACTTTAGAACTTGCACACTGTTTAAATTGAGGGATGCCACAATCAAAGAGTAAAACATCTAAAAAATGTTTTTTTTCTTCGTTTTTAGGGTTCTGAACCCAAAGAGTAAAACGGGGCCCTATTACTAAGACTCCGCTGTCCGTCCGTATGTCTGTTTGTCTGTTTATCTGTCCATCTGTCACCAGGCTGTATCTTATGAACCGTGATAGTTAGACAGTTGCAACTTTCACAGATAATGCATTTCTTTGCCGCCGTAGCAAAAAATATTAGAAAATATAGTAAATATTTAATGAAACTCCCAAATAAAAAACGTGATTTTTTTGCCGTTTTTTGACTACGGACTGATGGTCGGTTTTACACCGACATACGAACGAAACGAAAATGCTTTTTTTTTTGGAAAATGTGTTTTAAAGTTTACTAGAATAGCGTATTACAATACTGGGTACTAGCCATCCTTTTCATTTTCCTAACCTATCTGACCGTGTTTAAATCTCTATAAATATATATAGTCATTACCCTTACATTTTTTCATGTGAAAAGGTTAAAATAAACTGCCAGAAATAGAAAATTAATACATAATTTGCTTTGACTTTGACCCTTAGAAAGGTATTTAATAAATTTCTTTTGATTCCAAGACGGGTTTCGACGGAAAAAACGATGTTTAAAAATAAAAATATATTTTTGTTATTCCCTCACAGGGAACTGTGATCCATTTATCCCTGTTTTCTTTCCTTTCATAACTGTTGTGTTTAATTTTTTTTATTACCCATGAATTTTTGTTTAAGAATGTGTTGTAAAAAAATTGTAATAATAAATTGTTGGATAGATTTTTTATAAAAATATTATAATATTATAGGAGTCGATGATTACAAATTGAAAGGGTGTTTTTTTTTTTGAGGTGTGACATTATCAGAAGACTTTTTAGGCTGGAGCGGAAGGACTTTTATTGACTAAAATCACACTTACTTTCCTTAAGTTGCCATTTAGATTATAAAAGGAAAAGGTGTATTTTCTGCACTAGAACTTCTGAAAGCCAAGATCAGACGATTATTTTTTTGTTCATTCGCATCTTTCATTCGGTATTCATTTGAAATTAAACATGAAATGTAAGAAAAATGCCGAATAAAATCATTAGTGTATTAATCCAATAATGTTTGGTGATGGCGTTCGGCATCATTCTTTCATACTAATGAAAGTGGACAGTTTAATCCAAGGTGAACGTTCACCCGAGATCGCTTACTTTATTTCCAGTACAGAATTTATCAATCAACTTATTGCATGACACACGCGATCATGATGATGTAATGAAAGAAAAGAGTAATTATAGGGCATTTTAACTAAGAATTGTCTGTCTGTCCACAGAAAAATGAAAATGAAAGAAAAGAGTTGCCTACTCTACCAAAATTGTTGCACAAAATGCAAAACGAAATCGATTTTAACGGTAGTCGCAACACTTTTTGGAGAATTGTGAGAGAATGGGATTTTATTTAAAAAAAGCAGGTCTAAAAAAAAGTTGTCAATGGAAAAAATAATTATTTGAAAGATTTGCAATCGAAATGGAGCCCAGCTTCGTATACTTTATTCAAAAATAATTTTACAGTTTCCAAAAGAAAGAAAATAAAACAAAATATAAGGCAATTGTTAAAAGTAACGAAATATCAGTTAATCTCCCTAATATTAAGTAATTTGATTGCTTAAAATATAGCAACACTGTTTTACCGTATTGTAAAAAAAACAGCGAAGGGAATTCTTACCCGAAATGCACTTTAACTATTTACTTTTATGCCAAGCTCGTGAAGTCGAGACAATACGGAATGAAAAAATGTCTACTTGTGCTATATCCGCAATAAAATCAAACTCTACATAACGGATTTTATAGAGATTAAGAAATAACAAAGCAAAAAAATATAGAAACAGGGTTATGCCTTTACTTGTCAATTAAGTGATATCCACAACACAAAACACCAATTTTCCACTATTAAAGAAATCCCTATATAAAATGTAAAAGTGCTCACAAAATTCTAAACAAAGGCTTTCCGCAGCAGCCTAGAGGATAATTCACCCGCGTATGTCCGGGACTCCCCGAATTGATTCGCCGGGGGCCCTCCCCTTCGTTGTAAGCAGGTATTGGTCGGGATTAAGCGGCGCTATGCAAGGAGCGCTTAAATAATATCTAAACTACCGCGTTCTCAGCTAGTTACGAAGTGGATGAGGCTAGTGAAGACAGTCTTTAATCTTGTGCTTACATGTTGAGGGGGGATTCGGCTAATGGGCTTGAGTACAGATTGGATTATTTAAAATATTTTAACTGAAAGATCCTCAAACCAGACAGAGGTTGTGTCTGGTGTGGGCAACTGACCCGATAGTTGATTTCGGGATGTTGTATATATGTTTAAAAGAATGGACTTTAAGTGGTTGGTAGTAGGATCTTCCAACTAGACACAGTTTACGTCTAGTCCAGTCAACTTGAGTGTTGATTTCAGATTGTGTTGTATAAGTTCCAATCGAGCTGAGGGCTTTAATAACGCGATGATAGATTTTGAGTTTAGTTCCTATTTGGCGTCATAGATGTCGCTACATTATACATAAGATTATTGCCCTGACGCAATAACAGTACCTACTTTAATTTCAAATCAATTCAATTCAAAATATTTTATAAACTTATAAAACGTTAGAAGCCAGTGTACTTTTCCAATTGGTCGTTTCCTATGGAGAACGCTGCTGGCAAGAAACTCCAATAAAAAAAATATTATCTTTTTTTTTTTTTCTTTCCTTAAAGGACTATTTATTTATTTATTTATTTATTTATTTTATAATTTATGTACACACAGTAAAAGAAGAAGATACAACATTATTATAAATTATGTACAAAGGTACTTTTTTACTACTTTTTTACAAAAAGTTATAAATCTAGCCACTAATTAGCTGATTCTTAATTCTGATTTGTCTTTATAGAATTCGTATTTAGAATCCACAAAAAAGTAATCGAGCGTCATTCTACCATCTGGTTAGTCAGTTTTATAAATAAGAAAAAAGTTTTACATACAGTACAGTTAAAGTAGCAAAAAAATAAATAAATAACTGGTTAACATTTTCAAACGTCTGTTATTTATTTTTAAACATTGTTTTGAATCGTTCAAAGGAAAACTAGAACAACAACTACAAAAGAGTTGTCTGAATTCAACAGGAGATACTCAGAAAGTTCTTGTTACAAAATGTATTTAATAAAAGAAGTGGAGTGCGCCTAATTACTTCCTAGTTGTCGGGGCGCCAATTAACTCCATATGCTTGCACTTATGCACTCACTTTGCTAATGTGCATACTTACAACGGCAGTGTTAAGCTATTGAGGTATTTGCACAATATTTTTTTTTTTAGGTGGGAAAGCATCTATTGACTTGTTCCGTTAATCCGTTTTAGAATGGAGAGGAAGGGCGTGTCAGACTTTTACTGACTAAAACACACTCCTATGTTCCTTCTTTGCCTTGCTTTCCAGGACTCCGAGTTTCTCATTCAGAAGCTAACCAAAGCCTAGTAGGCTTCGGCCCTGCTAGGCCCCTACGGTTTTGCTGACATCTCATTGAGGCGCGTGTAGTAAATTACGTGCCGTCGACTAGGTACTCGGGCTCTGTCGGGCGGTCACCGGACGACCGGGCGGCGAGCTATCTATTGCTCGTCGTCTGCAAGCCCACGGTTACGGTGGCTAGAAATGGGGGTCGGGATCCTGGTGGCTAGGCCACGCCCAAGAGGAAGGCCGTTGCCTTACGTGTTCGCTAGCATTACTGCTCCGCAGAAGGAGGCGACCGCTTGCCTTGAATTCTCCAGTTTTCAGAAAGGTTTGTTTACTTTTAGTTTGGAACTCGTAGAACGGTTATAAGAATATGTTGTTTTGTCTTTCAGAAGTTACGACTTTATGCAAATATTAGCTGCCATTGAAACTTTTTGATGGTTCAAGTTTCAAGGACTTGTTTTCATAGGGGCTTGGCATAGGCAATATCAATCAGATTTTTGTAGATACTTTGTTTGGTTTACTTTTTATTGGGATAAATAATACCCTATAACACTCGGTAATTTTCTAGACTATGGCTTTTAACAAACATAATATTTTAAAATAAAAAAGTCAATATAGAGTTTAAACTCTTCAAATGTTTATCTTAAAATCGCGACTGTTTGGTGGATATATGTACTTATATTGCTTTTTACTTATCTGCGCACCCTTATAATAAAAATAAAAAAGCTATATAGGTAATACATTCATTAATCGTACAACAAAGAAGTAGAATTCCCTGCCTAAGTCTGTATTTTCTGATAGCTACAACCTAGGTATTTAAGTCGAGAGTAAATAGAATATTTCTAGGCAAGCGAGCCCCATCGTTGGTCACATCATCGCTTACCATCAGGTGAGATAGTGGTCAAATGCGAGCATATGCATTATAATTATAATAATAAAATAAAAGAAAATTCTACATCAATCCTTTTAAAGCACACTATTCTTCAAGATACAGGATTGATCCCTAATTTGAAGGACAATGATCTTATTTATGATTGTGAAACTAGCTGCTAGAAATGATAAATAATCTTTATTTTGCATGTAGGTTTTATAAAAACACTTTTACACGTCAATTTTTTGCTACCAGCGAATTCAAAAAAATATCCCAAGGGAACGTTCTTGGGATATAACGTAAACGTATGTGTTATTCCAAGGAATGGTTTACCCGTGTATCAAGTTTTATTGAAATCCATTCATCAGTTCGAGCCTGCATAAGTTCTTAAACTCTGCTTTTACTTTAGGTAATTTTATTAACAAAAAATAATATCAATGCTTACATGCAGTTGTTTAAAAATATTTGTTTAATTAATCTAAACATCCTCGATAAAAGGTCCAAAATAGTTTTAACGCATAAACAAAACAATAACTCCTATTTTCCACTCAACAAACAACATTTACAAGTACTCGAGTACGTAAATCACGGCAACACAGCACACACACACAAACAAACAGCACTTTAACTAACAATTTGTTTTAATGCGGAGCTCTGGTGACATACAATAAAGCCTGAAGCCACGGTGCAGGTGTCAACAATGGTTTATTACGATTTAGAACAGCGCCGGATTACAGGGCTCTGTTTTTGGATACATTTTGTACTCGATTTTGGATTAATGCCTACTGTCCACAGATACGTAGCTTCACAGACGTGGGTTCGTCATTATACGCTTGGTGTACGCCTGCGTGAAGCTTACATAGCAGCAGTGGCAGCGATGTGCCGTCGTAAAGCAAGCTACGCATCCGAGGATAGTTTTGTATGTTAAGCTTCACGCAGCTCAGGCGTAAACCAAGCGTATGCGTAGCTAATATGTTTATGAAGCTACGTGTATGTGTACAATAGGCCTAAGAGATTTTGCTAGCGACTAAACAGTGGAGTTGTAAGCAAACTACTTTGATGAGTGAATGCTACAGTCATGCGTGGTGTGCCATATTCCGACTACCACAAGGTGTACCAGGCGCCCGCTTTGCTGGCAATGATGAGAAGCTGCTTCCTTCCGTTAACTGCTTGGTAGCCTTGGTGTGAGACTAGGACTATAGCTCCCCACATCAAATATGTCAATCTAAACGCAAGATGATGACGCCGAGCAATGGGTAGCTCGCCGTACTAAAGTCCGGCGCGAGAGATCGCCGCAGCCGATCGCCTTCACAAGGATACGGCGATGCTCTGTCCAAGTGGGGCACATCTCTGCTGTGTGCTCCACCGTATCCTCCGGGCGACCTGGTAGTTCTTTCTCTTTCTATTTTGCAGGAGCAGACTTTTCTTTCCTATACAACTTTTTTAAAATCTCGCAAGGTGAACTGAAACCCGATGAATACAAAAGTTTCAACAGATAGGTTTACACTCAGCGGAGGAAACTAAGCTTGTATCAATTAGCTTCACAAGCTTGCAATGAATACTAAACAACACGCTAACAGTACGCTTTCAGATAAGTTCAATCAATCAATTAAAACCGGAATATTTTTGGTAATTCTACTGAAAGATCGCTGTCGTAAAGATAAACCTTTACAGTGTTCTCATCGCAGAGACACCAGACCTCTTGTCTGTGAGAAAGAGTAAGCTTTGTGCGATTTTACAGTTTTTTTTTTTTACCTGATGGTAAGCGATGTCGACCACATGCCAACGATGGTTCACCCTTTCCATGAAAAAACCTATTCACTCCTAAAGAGTGCTACCTAGGTTATAGCTAGGTTGTAGCTATCAAAAAACACAGACTCCGACTGAGAAATTCAATCCTTAGCTGATCGCAATAAAAATGTTCCCAAAACGCTTAGTACGTAAGGGTGGGATAGATAGTGTCAACTATGTACCGGTGGCACATCGTCTTACGCCTAGAGGTCTGATGACGAAACCGATTTTTGAAATTGTGCAATTTCAATACACACTTCTGGAAATAGAAACCATAGAAAACCGACAGTCTAGCAAATCGGCGCCGATGCTCAAGACTTTACAGTTTTGACTTGACAAGTGCACTCATGTTATACATGTACCTAATCGAATTTTTATTTTTGATTTATGTGTTTGCAACCGCGACTGTTGCAAAGTTCTGTATTTCCTGTCTTTATTACCAGGTCGGGAAAAGAGTAATTAGGTTTTTTTAAAAAGAAAAACTTACAACTAAGTTTAACCCTGATTTTGAATTTAAATTAGACACCCGGTATATTACTTAAGATTCACCCTTAATAATAACGGGTAAAACGTGCATACCTTTTACCCATTTGAGAAATATACTTTTGATGTTACGTTAAGTAAAATTTTTCTTAAAACACATTCTGCTCCTCTCGTCTGCTTTAAATAATAGGAGATTTTATTCGCATTCAGCGCCCGAAAGATTGCACACCTCACTGCTCCTAATACTATGCAAAGTGCACATTTAACACTCCGTCCTAGGGATACTACACACATTCATATGTGCATAGTGACTAACTTATCTACATCATACCTACTCATATCTATATAAAAAGAGAAACTGACTTACTGATATATGTAAGCCGAAACTACTGAGTTTAGGAATGTGAAATTTAGCACAAGGCTTCCTTTAATGGCGTATGGATGCGTGACGCCTATGTCCAACAGCGGACGTCTTTCGGCTGATATGATGATGATGAGCTCTAGGAGTAAGAAGGAGTTTTTGGAAATTCAACCTTTAATTTCTTTTGTATGCAAAATCTCATTCTGTAAGCCAATATGCTTGAAAGTTAGCACAAATAGTAAGATAAGTAAATAATAAAGGTAATACACTGCCCACACGTATGCCACACAAGCCGATCTAGACATTTCGGTCTCTATACATCTTATATTTAAGGGACAAGCGCCCGAAAAGTGCCATAAAACAGTGATTTTCTGAGGCCTACTAAAATTTTCGTGCAAATAATACTTTTGTCAAAAAAGAAATACCTATTTAGCAATTTCGCAACTTTTCCCTACTCCTTCGAAACGGCTTGGACCTTTGGAAACATTTTTACACATAAAAATTTGTGGTTAAATATTCATCAAAGTGAACATTGCATATATAAAACAATCAAAATCTCGCAGAGAAAATGAATTTAAAGCGCTTTCCGGGCGCTGCTGGCCGCAAATAAATGCACAGATTTGCGTACTGCCGCCTAGGGGAGTGCGAGAGTTGCGTTCATATAATTTCGGTCAGATGATTCAAGGGACTATACGCCTTAAACTAGACTTGTAGAGCTACACTTGATACACGCTACGTGATGTCATTCTACGTATAAATCAGGCATGTTATACGTGTGCGTCGGTCTAATGTAATTGTAGTAACTACCTTATTAATTAAAGGTTGTCTTTATTTGTTTTCAGAATTACCCCCAACAATATAATTGGCTTTGGCACAAATCCTAATCAAAATGAACAAAAAGACTATTATTATTTGTTTTTTACCCTCAAAATACAGTTTATGGGAGGTTAAAGTTTTTAGAAAACATTTTCGCGACAAAGTGCTAAGTGCTAGTCTTTGTATTCATATAGCGCCAATGAAGACACCAGGGACAAGACTTGACACGTTACAATCGCATTTAGTATACTTTGTGTGGATTTCTCTTGACAAGGTAGCGTTCTCTAAGAGATAGCGTGTATCGAAATATAATAGAGGGATTAATTTTACGCAGCTTACGATTCGTTTTAGAATGAAAGGGAACCATCTCAAAAATTTGATATTTATGGAGAATTAACAAGAAAGGCTTCAAAATGTATCTATAGTGTTGATCTGAATTTTCATCTCATCCTTGTGTTTTTACTCATAATTCGGCTTTTTTTTTACATTGTTTTGACTCGTATCGAAAAAAAAAAACCGAAAATCGTCTTAAGTATAAGTAAAAATGTGGTATTTTTAATCCACTTTCGAGCTTAAGGATACATGGCAATTACTGAAATTTTGATTGACAAAAATTATTATATGCATGCTGACTTAAAAACAGTACATTAAAAAAAAAATGACAAATATGAGTCCGAGATAATTCGCCTTGACGTGTTAGTTTAACTTGAATTTCTTGCACGTTCTTCTCCATAGAGATCTACGCTTTGGATCACAACTTAGCTTCACTTTTTTAGACTGGTCGACATTTTGTCAATTCAAAAGTGCCTGTAATTGATCTATTTAAAATAAAAGTTTCTGATTTCATCCAACCAGCGTGTCATTTCGAGTTATTGAATTGTAACTAATGTTGATTGATACATCTAAGCCAGCTTACACAAGTCCTTAGTCTCAAACTAGAAACAATATTGGAGGCTCGCCGTCCCACAAATCCGTCCCTGTCACTCGGCCACCGCTGATTCTAAAAGTCAATTACACGGCTTGGTAATAAAGGCCGTAGATGTGGCGTCAGCGAAGTTCTCAGTTAGCTCCGATCGGCACGAACCCACTCTAATTGATTTCGGGCTACGTGGCCCAAACGTCTGGACTTGTTCTGTATAGTGATGCGATTAATTTTGCTTTTGCTTGTGGTGTTTATCTAAGATTTACTGAGGAATATGGAACAAGCGATTCAATAGTATTCTAGTGCGCCTATCTATCAACGATTGCATCACTGCTTACCATCAGGTGGGATCGCAGTCAAACACTTGATCATATCAATAAAAGAAACTGTTTAACCTTTTAACTTAAATCAAACAGAGGTTATCCTCGACTGTGCAAGTACGAATCCTCAAATATTTCGGTCATGTTGTTGGCAACAAACACTCCATAAAGCACTCGTTGTCCAGGGACAAGTGGAGGGGAAGCGGTCACCTACGCGTTGGACCTCAGACCTCATCAGAGCTGCAACACAAACCTCCATAGTCCGAGTTCTCCAAATGCCGTAAACCGTGATAAGTGGAGACGCATCGCGGGAGCCTCACTCGTCAAAAAAATGCAACATTTTCAACTACGACAACTCTGTCAAGAATGAAGGATTAAGGAAGAGGAACCCCTTAGAGGATATATACGATAACACATCCACTACCAAATACTCCATCTCATCAGCTCTTCTGTCACCTTTGGTGATTGAAGAGCTTGAACACACAACCCTGGTGAATAGAATACGAAAACAATCGTCGGACCAATCCGACGCATAAGCCGTTAAAGGGTTAAAATTGAATACACTACACGTGTTGTAATTTTTTCATAGTGCGTACAACCTTTACTTTTACCTGCAGGAATAATGAAAAGGTACAAAAAAAAAAAAAACAGGTACCCAAAACCTAAACCTAGCTAATGGAAAAAATATACACAAATATCCATTACACTTTCCCGCATCCTTCTACCAAAGAAAGAACGACATCATATAAAAATGGACGACAAAAAATACTTCATCTATTGAAATACATAACTACCATAACAGCATAACTAATAGTTGTTTGTTACCGAATAGGTGAAAAAGAAGACAATGAAACAGCTTGGTAGACCAACTAATGGTACTTTTTCATCAGATATGCGAGGTAATCTAAAAATGTGATTGTTTCCATTTTTGCAGCTGTACGAGGAGCTTACGAAGCTAGGATGCTTAGCGAAGAAGTGAAATGGTGTGAACCTGAGTGGTGTGAGGGGAGCTTAGTGGAAGTGGTAGTGGATCAATTTAAACTGAGTGCACATATCCCTCCTTCGGGTACCTCGTACGTTTTTTTCTCGCATACATGCTACATTTATTTACACGAATACCTAGCACCGTTAGTCCTTTTCTACGTAATCCGCGCTAAGCTAGGTTAATAACATAAAGCGATCCTATCGGTCAGGCTGCAGCGTAGTTGGAAAGATTCACCGTGGCTTTGAAATGTAATGGGTTACTAAAGTTGGGTGTTGGTAAGTAAAAGTCTGACACTCTTTGATCCACCCAGAACGGTAATATTATTATTATTATTTAAGTTTTATGTTTTATTTAAGCTATCAATTAATGTTTCAATACTTGTTTTGTTTATTGTGTGCCAAATAAACAATGTTTTCTTTCTTTCTTTTCTTTCTTTCTTTCTTTTCTTTCTTTATTTTCTTTCTTTATTTGATGATTCATCACCTCAAAAATAAACATGTAAATCTTATCAGGTACCTCGCACATCATCCTCGCATATCAGGTACCTCCGCTTAGCTACCTTGCAGATGTTTAGTCTAAAGGTTCCTTAAAACAGTTATAATGACCGTTGAGTGGTCAACCACAGCCGTTCATGAAGAGGAGGTTTCCGGGACGCCGGCAGTACAGTCTAGCTCTCCAAACTTTGCTTGTACGTTTGTCAACTAATAATTTTGAGTGTGTGTCCATACAGCTAACGAATGTACCCTAGTTTTAAGTGCTCGTTCTCTACCTATGTGTTCAGTGTTGTTTACAGTGAAAAATCGAGTAAAAAATCACGTTTGTTGTACAGGAGCCTCACTTATACATATATGTATTTTATTCTGTTTTTAGTATTTGTTATAATAGAGGCAGCAGAAATATATCATGTGTGATTTCAACTGCCTAGGTATCACAGTTCATCCTACTTGGGCCAGGGTTATCCGAAAGGGAGCTCGAGCCCCGGTATGAAAGCTAGAAGGAACGGGGTGGGTCTTTTATCAGTTAAGAGCGGGGGTTGTCATAGGTAGACTTTTTCTCACCGTAAAAAAAAGGTATCACAGTTCATGTAAGACAGCCTGGTAGATAGACAGACGAACGGACAGTTGATTCAGTAATAGAGACCCGTTTTTAGGGCTCCTGTACGTCTGTCTGTCACCAGGCTGTATCTCAAAACCGCGATAGCTAGACAGTTGAAATTTTCACAAATTATTTATTTCTGTTGCCGCTATAACAAACAAATACTAAAAACAAAATAAAATAAGTATTTATGGACGCCCCCATACAACAAATGCGATTTTTTTGCCGAATATTCCTAAGGACAGTACGAAACTATTCGTGCGCGAGGCCAACTCGCACTTGGCCAGTTTTTACCCTTTGCATACGAAACCCCAAAAAGCATGTTTAATGTTTGTGGGTGAAAAATACATAGCATTAGTGAAATTATGAATGTTTGATTTGAGTTTCATTGTAAAATGCAAATCGGTATAGCCAACATTTTGTTGCTTCAAAAACATAATAGGTACTTATACTAATTTATTTATTTAAACTTCATGTACAATAGTGGTGAACTTAATGCAACAAGGCATTCTCTAACTGTCTACCTTTCAACTAATATAGCTTTACAGTTAAATAAATAACTTGACATGACGTAAAGGCTACAGTCTACACCCGTTTTCCATAATAACGTACATTTTGACCCAGACGGGCCACTAAAGCTGTCGTAATTAACGTAGACAACTAACTGTGTCCGATCGCCGTGACGGACATTTCCGTCCGCCAGAGATTATACGATGTTTCCCCCAAACTTCGGACGGACGGGCTTACCCATCACAGGCGTCGTGTAATTTTGAATAATGCCAACATTTTAGACACAATTTCACGTTAATTTGGGAAAATAAAACGGTTTTTTAAGGTTATAAAGGAAAAATGGCACGATAAGGATTTAGGGGGCCGAGTCACCCGCGTCCGTAGGAGAATACCCGAAGCAAGTCCCTACACGTGGTCCCCGGGTGGTGCTAATCAGGTGACACTAACTGGTGGTAGGTTTCGACCGTTGGCTTGCGACCACCCACTGAGCAAAGACGTACCGCCAAACGGCCTGGCCGTGTTCCGGTATGATGCTCAGTGTAGCCAGTCTAGAGGAGTTGGGTCGAAATAGTTGTTCCAACGCAAGCAGACCAATCTGGCTCATGCTGATAGGGAGGAATCGGGAGGCTAGTCGCGGAGGGTAGCGGGATCCGAGGCACGGTTGCCGCTGGCCGACCGCAGGTAGTTGGGGGCCCAAGTAATGTGCTAGCCACACATGAAAGGCTGCCCCGCCAACTGTCGAAAAATCCCGGATTGCGCCATCGTGCTGGTTGGCGACCAGACGAGAGGGCCCGATGGACATTCCCGGGGGGGCTCGGGCGTCCCCGCAGTCTCCAGACTAGTCCCCCAATAATTTCGTCCCTTCAGTGCGTGCCTGAGGGTTAGCTGCGTGGAACCTCATTTCACTTCCTTCTCCTCTCCTCCCGTTCACTCATCATATGAAAATGAAAAGGACAAAGAGACTCGTTAAACAGCGGCTGCACTCCCTCTCCCACAAAGTGCACCTCATTAACATAAGAGGTCTGCACTCCAATATCGTCGCAGTCCACCATCACCTGGAGACTGAAAAGCCAGCTCTCTTCTTCCTTTCGGAGACGCAGATCAGGTGTCCGTCCGACGTGTCGTACCTTTCCTACCCAGGGTTTACCTTGGAGCACAATTTTAAAGCACGTGCGGGTGTATGTATGTACGCCCGGGACGACATCTGCTATCGGCGTCTCCGTAACCTTGAGGACTCCAGTTTCTCGACGCTTTGGACTTTGGTGGACACAGGCCTGGATAAAATAATCTACGCTTGTGTCTACCGGTCGCACAGCGGAGATCAGGAGACATCCGGGCTCACACAGCATCTGAGTGAGGCGGCGGATGTGGCTCTACAGCGGTACCCTTCTGCCCAATTGGTGTTACTGGGGGATTTTAATGCCCACCACCAAGAGTGGTTATTCCCGTACCAGTCCACAGACCACGCCGGTCGTGAGATACGAAAGCTAGCGCTAGCACTTAATCTCACCCAGCTGGTCCAGGGGGCAACGAGGGTGCCGGATGTGGATTCGCACACAGCCAATTGCTTGGACCTCCTGCTGACAACAGATCCAGACCGATATTCTGTGTCGATATGTTCGCCTTTAGGCAGTTCCGACCACTGTCTGGTTAAGTCTGTGTCTGTCTACTCCCCGCCCGATCCCAGCCCTAGAGGCACCCGGCGGGTTTGGCGATACAGGTCAGCAGATTGGGATGGCTTGCGGTCTTTCTTCGCATGCTATCCTTGGCAGCTCACTTGCTTTTCTTCGGAGGATGCTTCGTCGTGCGCTGATGCCGTGACGGATGTGTTGCGACAGGGGATGGAGTACTTCATCCCATTCTCTGACGTAACAATGTCTGGCCAAGCTCGTCCATGGTTCGGCGCCGAGTGTCATCGCGCAGACGCGCTTAAGCACGCGGCATACCGAGCTTGGGCTGACGCTCGTATGCACAAAGCAAGCGACGTGGCTCAAAAGAAGAAGGCCTTTAACAGAGCTGCCAAGTCCTGCAAGAAGGTGTTGAGGAGGTCTCGGTTCGACCACGTAAGCCGAATTGGGAGCAAACTTGCTTCGTACCCTGCAGGTAGTAAAGCGTTTTGGTCCCTGGCTAAGTCGGTTGAATCGAACTTCTGCCGCCACTCACTTCCGCCACTGCTAAAACCCGATGGCTCGCTGGCCCACACCGCGGAAGAGAAAGCAAACTTATTTGCCTCTCTTTTTGCGGAATCTTCTCGTCTGAACTCTGGTGACGCACGGCCCCCTGCTTTTCCTGAGCGATGCGAGACAACTATGTCAGATATTCGCATCCATCAGAAGGACGTCCGTAGGGTGCTACGTAACCTAGACGTGAATAAAGCCAGCGGTCCTGACGGGATACCAGCGGTCGTGCTTAAAACTTGTGCGCCTGAATTGTCTCCGATCTTGACACGCCTATTTCGCCTCTCATATGAAACTGGAAAAGTGCCGATTGCTTGGAAGCAAGCTAACGTGCAGCCTGTGCCTAAGAAGGGCAGTCGAGCTGACCCGGCAAACTACCGACCCATCTCTGTTACATCCATCCTCTGTAAGAGTATGGAACGGGTGCTTAACAGGAAGCTTCTGGCATACCTAGAAACTAACGACATCCTCAGTGACCGGCAATACGGTTTTCGCCAAAACCGGTCTACTGGGGATCTTCTAGCGTATGCCACTCATATCTGGAGCGAGGCCATAGAAAAACATGGGGAAGCGCTTGCCGTCTCCCTTGATATCTCGAAGGCTTTCGACAGGGTCTGGCACGAATGCCTTATTGCTAAGCTTCCTTCCTTCGGTTTGCCCGCTGGTCTGTGTGATTGGATCGCTGACTTCTTGCGGGATCGATCCATCCGAGTGGTTATTGATGGCTGCTCGTCCGGTCAAATGGACATTAATGCCGGGGTCCCTCAGGGGTCAGTGCTCTCGGCGACGCTGTTTTTGCTGCACATAAATGATCTACTTAAACCCGGTATCTTTGGGTATGCAGACGACAGCACTGTTGCTGAGAGATATGTATCTGACGCACGAGCTAGCGGGACACAGATCCAGTCATCCCGAGAGGCTATGGTTGAACGCTTGAACTCGTCCTTGAAGGCGGTCTCCGATTGGGGCGACGCCAATCTGGTCAAGTTCAATGCATCTAAAACCCAGGCGTGTCTTTTTTCCGCCAAACGGAGCCAATTCCACCCGGCTCCAACTTTCCGGGGTGTAACCGTGCCGATAACCGACCACCTTGAGCTTCTTGGAGTTACGTTATCATCAACTCTCAATTTCGGCTCATACATCGATGCAAAGGCTCAACTGGCTGCCAAAAAATTGGGGATCTTAGCAAAGGTGAGACGGTACTTCACGCCGGAACAGCTGCTCAATCTTTATCAAGCCCAAGTTCGATCGTGTATGGAGTACTGTTCTCATCTTTGGGATGGATCTGCCAAATACCAGCTTGATGCGCTGGAGTCGATTGAGAGGCGAGCCAAGAGAATCATCGGCAACGATGCACTTGTAGAGTCGAAGCTCCAAAGCCTTGAGCATCGCCGCCGAGTTGCTAGTTTGTCGGTTTTCTATCGTTTACATTTCGGGGAGTGTGCACTGGAATTGCACAATCTAATTCCGCCAAGTCCGTTCCATCATCGGACCACACGACGTACAGCGTTGCGCCACCGGTACATGGTAGACATCCCACCCATACGCACAAAACGTTTTGCGAACACATTTATTGTGCGTACAGCCAAGGAGTGGAATTCCCTGCCGGAATCTGTGTTTCCTGATAGCTACAACTTAGGAGTCTTTAAGTCGAGAGTGAATAGGTTTCTTCTAGGCAAGCGTGCTTCATCGTCGACCACATCATCGCTTACCATCAGGTGAGATAGTGGTCAAACGCAAGCCTATCATTAATATAAAAAAAAAAAAAAAAAAAAGGAAAAGTTTCATTCAAAATTGGTTGGATTTTTTTTAAGAAGATTAGCGGTACTGAAAACATCAAGCATAACGGAATAAATATATTGAATTTTGTTTTGGGAATGTTCTATTTATTATTTTGACCGTTTGTTTCGGTGAATTGAAATAGAAACAGCTGTTTTTGATCCACTTAAAAAATTACAAGATTTACAATACAAATCATTTACTACATTTACTGCTAAGCAAATTAAAATCGGTGTAGGAATTAAAAAAAATCGTAGACATGACAAAGACATTCACCAACCTACATTGGGCCCGCGTGGTTTACGGCCCATTCCCTCTTCTAGAGAGGAGGTCTGAGTCAATAATAGCAATGGGCAAGGCACATTGCTCACAGAACAGATGGTCAATGGGGACGAAAAGTTTTGGAATCGCGACCACGTACCGAAAGGCCCAGTGTTACAAGGCCTCCCGGAAGACCGATGACTTAGTGCAGGTCGTGAGAATCCGATGGATGCGAGATGCAAATGACCAGTCATTATGGCGACTCTTGGCGGTGGCTTATGTCCAACAATGGACGACTTTGGCTGAAATGACGATGATGATAAAATTAAAATCATCGGCTTGTTTCTGTTTATCGCTTGAAGATGACAGAGGCGACATGTTTTCAATTCGTTAAGCATTAAGTAGTGGTTAGTTTAGTAGTGGGTATTTAGGGATTTGTGCTGTAGACTCGCGTTATACTTACATGTGGTCACCATAGCATTATGCTGAGCGTTCGGCTGTTTTTTGTGTACATGGTGTATTTTTTCCCTTTAGAATGTTTATTATTTGGTAAGCTAGTCTTAAGATTTCCTTTAAATAAATTGTTTTTCTTTCTTTCTTTCTATTAGTGGAGCAAGTATTTTGCTGATTGTTTCATTCCATCATTCTTTGTTGAGGATATTTAGCCAACCAATTTTGCTTACAGAGGAATGCGGAACTGAGTGTAAAGTCCCGCAAAGCTGATGTTTAGTTGTAGTTTAGTTTCTACGTGGTGCCATAGATGTCGCTACATTCTTATTCTCAATCAAGTAATTATAATAATAAATAATAATATAATAAATATTCCACAACTATCACACAACGCCGTCTAGTCCCAAGCTAAGCAGAGCTTGTGTTATGGGTACTAGCCAACTGATAAACATACTTATATATTTCTAAATACATACATATTATAGATAAATTACACCCAGACACAGAACAAATGATTATGCTCATCACACAAACATTTGTCCTGGGTGGGAATCGAACCCACGACCTCTGGCATAGCAGTTAGGGTCACTAACCACTAGACCAACAGGCCAGTCAATTCACCCCTAGAGGAACCAATATGGGCATTGAAGGTGTTGAATAGAAAGTAGTTTTAAGACGGGCAGTAAGGATAGGCCACTTTTACCGTTGTAGCTACAAACAAACAGTCTTGGACTATTTGTTTGTACCTATTGCCAACTGTAAAAAATGTCAAGTTAGCATCAATCCCTTGAGCGCCAATTGTACATACGTTTGTACAACTTGGATGTCCTTGAAAAATGCTTACTTTTCGTGTTTTCCCCAAGTTTGTACGAAAGTTATTTAGTCGAAAATTTTGGTTTCTTTACATATTCATAACAGTTTTTTTTTTTTATCTTTTGTTTATTTTTTTGGTGATTTACGTAAACAGTGCGATTTTCCGGGTCAATGAACCCCTGGCGCTGGGAGGAGTTAAAATTGGCTCAAAATTCATTGGCTGTGTTTAAGATGGATTGGAACGCAAAGACCACTTAAGGGAAAATTGATCTATGTTAGTAGTGTGTCTGGCAAGGTAGCTGGAGCGAGAGCTACTACTACCTTATGATTTCCCAAAAAAAAAACAACAAAAGGACAATTTACACGTAAATATGTAGGATTATATTTTACATAATTATATTTCAAATCGCAGTGCCAATCAAGCTCATAAAATATTCTTCTTCACAACAACTTCATGAATCAAGCTCAACATTCCTTCGCCACAAAATCGTGCTGAAGCCCCAAGCCCGTCTAATTACATAACTGTCTTGTTAGCACAATTAATATCTCGTCCCGAAGCAGACGGTGGCCGCGGTCACGTCTTAGGAACCGATTGCGGACCCGTCACTTTATTAGTAAAGTAGTCAAGTGAAGCAACTTGACGGCGGCCATTTTGTTTTCAGTGGACTTAATGTCGGGCTGCTGCTGTAACATCTTTGATTGGATATTTTCGTTGCGGCGGTATTACTGCATATTACTTATTCGTTTTTAATTTCTTGTATAATTTACAAGGTTTGGTTTTGCGCTTAAAAATGGGGATCATAGTCGTGGGAAAAATACTGTCAGGCTAATATGGGGATTGGGGGGGGGGGGGGTCACATCAGCCGCAGACATATTAACCTTTGAACATGAGTATCTACAAAGTGCGTAGGTACCTACGGACGACGCCGCTAAGGCAGACCTAGAAAGAGTAGGCAAGGTTATTTAGACGCCTACCACAAAGGCTGGTTTGAGGTGGCTTGAGAATACCTACATACCTTTGTTAACAATCAAATAAATATTATTACACGAATATTCGGAAGAATTTGGCGGAGGTATTTGACCAGTATGGTGAGAAACTTTATGATAATAAGAGAAAAAAAATAATCATCAGATTAGTTTGAGAGTCCCATTTATTTAGATTAACTTTGTCATATTCAATGCAAAATATTTTATTTCATATATGTATGTAGGTACTTAAAAATTGAAAACGTCAGTCAACGTCATCTTAAGCAAGATATCGGTGTGTGTCTTCGAATTTCCGTTGATCATCTGTAGTCTTTTTATCAGTTCCGCTTCATCATGTTGTGGGTATATTGCTGAATGTAAATACCTGTAATGTTTTCTGAGTTCCCTCAATTCCTCATTGATCACAACATCAGAATATGATTTTGGTAAAAATAGAACCAATTGAAAGTATATCTTTTCAAGAAAAAAAAAAAAATTAGTAGATCGGTTTATAAATAACGGACTTCTGCGGAAAAACCATACAAAAGAATCAAGAGCCAGAGAATGTTCTCAATTTAACTGAAGTCGATTAAAAAATAAGACATCGTGGTTTAATAATAAATACGTGTGATTACTGTAACTGCACGCTTTATTTAAACATTTAAATAAAACATGCAGTTACAGCAATACAGTTGCGATTTCACGGAAGTCAATTATAACGACTATTCGCAGGAAAAGGTAACACGCCACAAAAAGGTGAAAAACAATAAAATACGTTTCAATGACTACAAGCATGCATGAGGAAATCCATTATCAAAAACAAAACACGGTCATTTCAGTTTCGCATCGTTATTTTATTTTTGGGGAATAACAAACTGCTACAACATAAAACTTATATATGTCGCAGCTATTTGGTTAATTACGCCATCCAATTGGACGCCTAGGGCGTTTGCTAAACGCCGGCATCCAATTGGATGCCTAGGCCGATATTTGTGATATGTGTGAACTTAAATCACTCAACGTTTAACAGCTTGGCGTATTCAAAGTTAGCCCTTTCGAAATGACTGATCAAGACTCAGCCAAGTGATTCAAATCTAGTTACGCTTTTTATTGATTTAATAATATTTCACAATTCCTTGATGGACACTGTTAATTATTACTATTAAAAAGTAGTTTTATATAATTTATAAAGTCATGGTTATCCTACTAAACTAAATGACTACACAACGTTCAGCCATCTGGTTAAACGTTGCGGTCAACGACATGGCTAGTTGTTTTTCAGCCATTTCATTGGATGCCGGCGTTTAACGAAAGTCGAATACGACCATGTCTCTCAGTTTCGCAAGGATCTCAAGTGGCTCCCTATCCGTCTTCGTAGGAACACTCGGGTATTATGTCTCCTTTACAACATCCTTTTCAACCCTGCGTACCCTGGCTACCTGCGTGATCGTTTTTCGTTCACTCGACCTGCCGACGCCCCTTGCAGATCCCACCATCTCAATTTCCCATCCCATAATACTCATTTCTATTCCAACTCCTTCTCTTTTCATGCAGTGCGACTGTGGAACTCACTTCCAGCTAACATCCGTGACGCTAAAAATATATCTCTGTTCAAAAAGCTAGTCAAAAATCATTACCTCTCAACCATCTCGTAAAGTTATTTTTTTTTATAGATATATATTATATACTTGTAATTTAATTTATGTATTGTATCTATTTTTTATGTTTCAATTACTGTTTTTTTTTTATATTTATATATATATTATATAGGTTAATTTAGATATGTTGTTAGTATATTCTTAATTTTCTGACTCATTTGTATACACTGTGTCTACATCTCTCATCCAACTCTCCTGTCGCAGGTCTGCTGGAAGAAATTTCATTTGAAATAAGCAGTACCTTTGTACTCTTTTATCTGTATTTGTCCATTTCATTTTTAAGTGTTTGTGTGTACATAAATGAATAAATAAATAAATAAATAAATAAAGTCCTAGGCGTCCAATTGGATGCCTGATTTAACCAGATGGCTGCGACATATATATGAGTAAAAATAACATATTTAAGTGGTAATGGTGCAGCTTGAAAAATGGAAGGAGTGGAGGGAGGCCTTTGCCCAGGAGTGGGACAGAAAAGGCTAACAAATAAATAACAAGGTTAGGTTAGGTTTCACTTGCGTACTATGTCACTCAGGAATAAAGCAGCTTTCTATCGGTGCAAAAATTTCAGCAATCGGGCCAGTGCTTCCAGAGATTATCTCCTACCATCAAGAAAACAAACTTTACCTTTTTATTACATTACTGTAGATTATATATAAATATATAAAACACTTTATACGTCAATTTAAACTAGCTGAGGCCAGTGTTAACTAACAACCCTGAGAAGAAACATCGAAATAAACTCAGGGTTCAAAGTGTATTTTCAAGTCCATGCAACAATTATGATATGGTCTTTTGAGGAAAAAATCATACAGATTTGAGTAGAACCGTCCAGTCAGTGCAAGCATTTGTCAGCATTCGCAAAGCTCAACTCAGGACTGCTAAGGAGCTCAACGACTTGATAAAGGACACTTAAAGGACACTTGGGTAGGCAACTATAGTGTCTAATAAGTCAACCAACTTGGGGATTTTGTATAATATTTAATCATTTAAAAATATGTATATTCGATACTTTTCATAAGGTTCTTCTGTTAGTAAACAATGATTTCTATCTCTTAATCAACCTCGATTATTGCACTCGTGTTGACTGCTTCAGATTTCATTAAATTCTAATAATTGCCCAAGTCGTTTAACTTATTAGACAGACTCTAATAACTTGAATTAAAACACAAAACAATTCTATTGCGATGTTTAATGTTATGTGTTAATTAGTCAATCAAAATTAATCCAACAGACGAAACAAAACACTCAATACAGGTAACTCCAACATTGTCATACAAAATATTTTGTCTCAAGTATATCCAACCCTTTGTTGGCGGCTTGGTACAACGAGGCTGGCAGGTGCGCCGAGATTGACGCTATATTTAATTAGAGCACTTCACGCTCCGAAGGGATTCAAAGGCCTCGAAATTCGCGTTCGTCGAGAATTATTGTTATGTTGCGCACTTACGCAGTTATGCGCAAGTGCGAGTGCTACAGTATGTTACGCGACGCCTCGTTGCTCCCGCAGACCGGGGTGACACATTTTAGGGTTGAAAACACGTGCGTCTTATTAAATTGAAGGTATAGAAAACTAATGAGATGTAGCGAAGATCATGTTCCGTGGTAACAGCCCTTTTCTTAAGGAGATGTCAGCAAACCGTAGGGGCCCAGCAGTATCAAAGCCTGCTGCGGCATGGGTTGTGCGAAAGTAAACCCCGGGGCCCTGTAACGAAGGCAAACAAAGAACTGGATTGAGTTTTAGTCAGTAAAAGTCTGACACGCTTTCCTGCTCTGCCGAAGGACGAGAGATGACATTAGATGATTTTCTACTTATAAAAATGCTTAAATTTGCCCGAACAGAGGAGAGGTAGAGGCCGCCTGCCATTATCCTGGTGGTTTAACATCGAGAGAGACGTCAAGAAAGCCCAATTGCCAAAATAAACAACCCAGAATAGACGCAGAATTGTGAGGAGACCCAACCCCAGATAATGAGACCAGCAACGGATAAAGAAAAATAAGATAGTTGTAGTTATATCCAGGGTGCATGGTTCAATTATAATTATATATTAGAAGAAGTATAGAACTTGCCTTTTTTCGTAGGACGCAATTCACATTGCGAGTAGGTACTAAATCTTTATGGTGCGTAAGTGGGCCATAAATTCTACCCTGTAAATTGTCGTACTGTTAGGCAAAGGTTTCTCATATACGAAAATGTGTTGGTAGGTACCTACGTCTTTTCTCAATCAAGAACAATTGAATATTGAAATGAAAATCCGTATCTTACTGTGTAAAAATGAAGCTCTACCACTGAATAATAAAGAAGGTCGTTCTCCGGTCCCTGAAATAAGAAAACTGTATCATTTTTTGACAAACAACTAGTCTTGCGTTAGCTAGCAATGCACAATGGTTTCTTTAGGCAAAGCGGGCCTGTACTCACAATGGAACGGAAAAAAGCGAGGCCACGGAGAAGATTAATTTCAGACTCTATTATTATAATAAGTATACCGTTAAAATAATATGAAGCTTTTAACAAAATGGACTTGAAAGGAGTAGCATATTAAATTACACGCTAGAATTAGCGCTAATTTTCAAATTAATGTTGCCAATTTACTCCTTAAAACAGACAAAGCCAACCAGGCTAGATTGTACTTGTTACAACGAGACTTTATCTCTCTAACATTATTTTACGCTTGACACTGAGATTTTCTAGTTCGTTAGGAAAAAAATAATCCTAAGGAACGAGCCCTGTAATAGACCACAGTATAAAAAATGAAACTGCAAAAGTTTGGTGTACTGTTATATCTTGTGCTGATGCTTCAATATTTTTTTTTGCGCTGTGTCCCTTTTTTTAACAAAGTAAGAACAAATCCTCGTTGGGATCTGGGACGGTAAAAAAGAAAATCTTTTTGAATAATGTCTCCACGTGTTAGGATCCAGGCGGGACGTTTTGACGCGACGTCAGCTTTCAAAAGAAATATTAGCGGAAAATTTATTTATATGTGAAATATTTGAGACCTCACCTTTTGCATAGCCAAGTGTGCTGCCATTTGTTCTTACATTTTTATACTGATGTGGGTGCGTGGGGGAAAATTGAGCCTTTTGTCAACTCGTAAGATGTAAAGGTCAATTGTGAGAGGTCAGCCATTCAGAGGGAATGGACATTAGGTCGTTTGTAGGTATTTGTGAGCTGTTAACCCGTTTGGGCTATGTGAGTAAGTTATGACATAATTTATGTGTTGGCTTATGATACTGGGGCACTGTGTAAGTGAGTATATCTAAGTGGAGCAATAGTTGAGCTATAGCTAGCTCTACGTTCGCTTCGTTGCTCAAGAGCTTATAGTCATTAGCATTTAAAAAAATAAATAAATAGTGTTACATACTAATATCTTTTCCCGCTTTGGGCGGAGCGACAAGAAATGTCAGACTTTTACTATAAAAAAAACCAGTCGGGTTTCTTCACTTGCTCTTTGTATTCCAAGGCTAAGATGTTTCTCTTGAACAATCCGGCAACCCTGGCTGGTATTGCACTATGAGTTGTGGGTCCAATCTGCTCAGAGCGTTCATGCGAAACTGATCGCTAGAAGTACATAATATATATAATATGTGTCGAAGCATTCAGGCACAAAAGATATTCCCTTTGAGATACGAAATTAATAAAACGATGTTCTGTTAAATCCACTTAATGTGGACTGAAACCGCAAATATCTTTAAACTGAGTTACTGTATAAGATGTTCACTAACTTTTTTGACAAACTTTTTGGTCTAGTGGTCAGTGGCCTTGACTGTTAAGCCGGAGGTCGTGGAGTCGATTCCCACGATACATAAATAAATGTATGTGTGATGAGCACGATTATTTGTTCTGTGCCTGGGCATAATTTATCTATACATATAAAAAGTCCATAAAAGATTGTGCATGCAATACGTAAATTGTACAAAATCGATGTACCTAGATAACATTTATACAATTTTGTGTGTAACTTGATGTATTACTTAGGCTTTGTTTCATCGTAATCAGTTGAATTTACCTATCGAAATGTATACTACATTCATTGACTGTTAAGTGGTACGAAGTTCACCGAGTCAGGAAATATGTGTTTATCGGTTGACCCTGGGTCCTAAGTCTGCTATTTTTATAAATTCGTCATTCCAACACGATCCCATTGACATTTTGCTAAAAGTTTGTAATCTGCTAATTCATGATCATTGATCGGTCAATGGTCTTGTAATTGAATTGTGATAGAATGATAATTTCGAGCATATTAAAACCAATAACTGCACAATAACGTTCTAATGGTAAACACTGATCAAATAAACTGTCAAAGTTTTAGCAGATTACCGCAAGCGTCAAATATTCATTTGTCCAATATGTACGAGATTACCACTCTATGTCACTTCTTTCAATGGAGTGTCAGTGGTTGACCATCGGAAAGTCATAATGACGCCATTATATTAGTAGATTACCAAACTTGTCAAAATCGACAATGGCTTGTGTAAAAATTGTATTATTATTAACACAAGAACGAAAGAATGCAATGTAGCATTATCTTCACTATCTTCCATATATTTGACACCTAGCAAGTTTGTCCCCAGTATCTTTTCCAACCATTTTCTACTAGAAGACAGGGGCAAATCCGTCAGCCTGAGGGGTAAATCCGTAAGAAGCTCGACCATTACTCAGGTAGGTGTGAGTTCTTGTGCGCTTCCGTACTGCATGGAGATTTGTCACTGTGACACGTTTTATATTACACCGAAGGTTTTTACTAGACTTTCGAGGAACCCTAGTTCCTCATATGTTATAAACTATGTCTAGGAGTTTCTAATGGTAACATTATCAGCTAGTGTTTGGTAAAGGAAAAATTTCAAACTAAATTAAGAACGAAAGTTATTAAGTTTTCATGCCTAAACTGCTAAACTAATTTTAATAAATTAATATTGCTTCAGGCATATATTAAATTGGACATTAGAGAAGGAATTAAAATACCTTAGAGCCCTGTTCAGTAGTAGTAGGTTTTTGTAAGTTTAGATCTAGCACGTTATAAATAAAAGAAAAAAACTAAATTAATCTAATTTTAGTAGACAGAATATTTATATATTGTGAGATATCATTAGGACTAGAAAGGCGAGAATAATTTTATATGTTAATGAAAAGAGAAATTTGATAGGAATAAATTCTACAGTTTTACGCACATTAAGATTGTTTGATTTTAGGTACTCTAAAGTGTACATTTTGGGAAACTTTGGGTACTCTCTAATAAGTGGGCCATCGTCTGATAAGTTTTAAGGCTAAGGGATATTTTGAAAATGTAACCATGGCCACATAAAGCAACTGAAGTATCAAGTGGGTTTTAATTAATAAAAATCAGTCGAACTTTCTCGTTCCTAGGGCGGGAGACGTGAATACTACAGTACTAACACTTCAAAAAATTTTATATTAACTCATAAAATTTGTTTTCTTTCAATAAAAAAGCTGTTTATTAACTACAAAAAGTTTTAACCAATCAGTCGTCCTTAAAAAAAACTTCACTCGACTCAACAGGCACCTGTTCGCAATCCCTTAGGAATTATAATATCGTTTGACGAGGTTCACTGCAGTATCAGCTTAGAGAGAGCAAATAATACCCCCACGGAGGGATTATATCGAGTAATTCTCTAATGCTGCCCGGTTAGGGGGATTTAGCAGCTGCGCCCGGCCGGCTCCGTGAAGAATTATTATAGATTCTCTGTGTCTATTATGTGCTTAATTTGTATATTCTGGATCTGTGAGGCTGTATGGTTTGATGATTGTATTATATTGATGTACTTACTTATGGTCGGTTTTAGAATTAGAAATTTGGTTTAACTCTATTTTTGTGCTGTACGCTTAAATTCTCTGTGTCTGTTATGTTCCTAATTTGTTTATTCTGGATCTGTGAGGCTGTATGGATTGATGATTATTGTCTAAATATTTTATTTTATTTTAATAAGTACCTACAGTGACAGACTAGAGACTAAGACAATTTAGACAGTTAATACAATATTCAGTGCATAAATCTGAAATCCAATTATTACTATACATAGCATTCAATGCTTAATGTATAATAAATTTACCTATTGATGTACTTATTTGTGGTCAGTTTTAAAATAAAAAAATAGGCATACTCTATTTTAATGCTGTACTTACGCTTTTAAATATAAGTAAGAAATCAGAAATGAGAAGTATCTACCGACAAAAAAAAATTGTTTCGTAAAAATATGTACTAGGTTGAAATATAGGGCTAGACGGTATTTTTGGCATTGGGGCGGACCATGAACTTTTGGTGCATTAATCAGACTAATTAAGTACCATTTGGTCATAGACTTCTAGTTTTCGCAAAGTGTGTTTTGCTGCCCTTACAGTTATCCAGTACAAGTCAATTTGTTCCTAAAGAGTCATGGAGACTCAGGGTTCTTTATATACTTTTTTTTTTATTTCTCTCATAACTTTTAACATTCGTTTAACATATTTTTAACTTGCCAAACTTTATAGTTTGATTGCGAGAAACCTGTTTTAGACACAATTGCCCATTCGGAGATGTTTGGTAATCTCCTTTTTTCATGTTCAGCAAAAGTTAACAAACTAGTAACTCATACGGTCAAATAAATATATGGAATGGCCATAGAGATACTGAATTAATAGCAGATACCAACAACAAACGAACGAAAAAAAATCAAAACAAAACCCGCCATCATCTAAATTGAAAATTTAACTTTCATTATAATAAAACCCGGACATTTTGCGACGTGATCGTTCCAACCATAAAAATGTGAGTGCAAATAAAATAATGGCCCGTTCAGTTTCCATTATTGGACCAACGTAACAATAACATATAAAAAAGTGTTATAAAAATCTAGCGAAATTACTGGTTTTATAGCTTCGTTGATCTGTAGGAGAGATGTGGACTTGTCGGCCAAAGGGATGCTGACAGTTGATTCGCTTTTTTTCGTTAATTGTTTGCCAGTGTTATGTATGACATCAGGGCTGTATTCCCCACGGGGCCAGTTAGCAGAATCAATTTTGTACCAGGAAGGGGTATGCTATAAGCCCGCGAGATTAGTTTTCATTAAGCATTGTTATTGGTGTTGCGTTGTACTTGCCATATTTGCCATACTGTTACTTGCTCATTAAATATTAAGATACGTCCTATTGTCTAAGAAATTAAACCGAGCGACTAAAAAAATGCAAAAGGCATTTTTTATTCATAGGCTCGCGAATGACCACTATTTTACTTTATGGTAATCGATGTAATGGTCGACATTATAGAGCGGTATATTATCACTGGCAATACTGATTGGTCATAGACTTCTGTCTTGAGATATTATTATGCTATGTTGGACGAGAAGATACCGCGCAACTTCTCGAACGCTGCCGAACTGCGTTGGATTCAATTAGTCCATATGCAATTAGAACGCTAAATTAATACCACTTCTTGATAGAGTCTAAGATCAGACTCAGGAATTCACGAGATAAGCAATGTAGTCATACTGATATCACCTTCATTTCTGATGTGATCACGCAAGGAAATCCCGAATGTAGACCTAAAAAAGAATTATACCTATAACTAATTGCTGAGGCTGTCGACTTAAATTCTCCGTCACTCTAGAACAGAACTATAAAAATTCTTCTTTTTATCTCCTCAACTTTGCTGCACTGTCACCTCTCCAGTAGCGTAAACAATTTTCACAGTTTCATGGGCAGATGTCAAAGTTTTCTCTCTCAGTGGCAGCCGCTCGACGGAAAATTTTCCAACTTGCTCCTTGAATTTTAACGTGGCACGAACTCCGATGTCGCTGCTATACTATGTCGATGTTATTAAAAAGATCAAATATTGTTTCGTCATTGTGGTAGCGATTCTGTTAGTCTCTTTTTGCAAGATACTAAAATAGAATAGAATAAAATTTAATACCAAAAAAGTAACTCAACTTATACACAAACTTACCTAAATCTATGGCTACAATAGCGGTCTTATCGGTGACAGAGTTTTTATAATTCAATGGTGACAGCGATATCTACCAGACAACTTTAGGATGGGTCGTAAGAACTTAAAATAATATAGAGAGTAGTCTGCGGTGTATTGCCAAAATAGTGAGTTTCTTTCTATTGGAAGTTTTCTTCTCTAGTGGGTAAAAGTTATAGTTTAATAGCTGCTCAAACAACAAAAGCCCAAGTCTTAATAAGAAGTAGTTTATTAGCTAAAAAACTTCTCCGAAATTCTTTATCGTAAAATCTAGGTCGGTCTTATAAAACAGTGTTTAATCTTTTAGGATCTCTCACAATGGGTGTAGCTAACAAACTTCGAAGAATGAGACTTCGCGTGTAAAAGCACAAAACGGTCCAATTACTGCTGAGGTTACGTGCATGTTTAGAATAGCGACATCTAGTAGCGAGTGTGTGAACTCGTTAGTTAGCATTTGTGTGAGTGAGCGAAGTCTGAATCGCGCTAATGATATTTGCGCAGAAGTTGGTAATAATTCTTTCGTTTAGTTTTGAGATGAATAATTTTTCCTTTTATTCTCCTTAAGTATTATGTTAAGAAAAAGTCACATTACTTATCAAGAAATACAAGGAGTGTCAAGATCTATCATACTTTTTTTACTGACTAAAACACACCTGTGTTCTTCGTCGGAAGTTGCAGGGCGATTCCCAACTAATGTAGATGTGGATTTGTAGACGTTAAGCAATGGATAGCTCGCCGTTCAGCAATCCGGCCGAAATACCGAACCCGAGTCGATCGTCCAACGGTGTATGGTTGTTCTACGCGCAACTCAAAAAGATGTCAACAAAACCCAGCAGAACTACAGGGAATTTCTGTAAAGGAACCATGGGTGCTAGAACCCAAAGGGCTACTGAAAGACACAGGTGTGGTTTTACACGCTTCACTCTAGAGCGGTAAAAGTCATTGGATGATTTTTCACTTAAAAAAAAAAAAACAATTTTCCAAACAATCCTGCAGCCCACCCTAGTAATCTAGGTCGCTTAATCTAACTAGATCTAAAATTATTTTTTAATAACTTATCTACCTATAGTTTATCTATACCCTGAAGGCTTGTCTTTGTTAAGATTGCCATAATTCTGTGTTACCTTTCTGGATGTAAATCTATATATACCATAGGTATCTATATTATATAATATATATGAAAGCGAAATACCATTCACTGATTAATCACGAAATCTCAGAAACTATAACACCTACAAACTTAAAATTTAGCAGGTAGGGTTCAGAGGGTGTACACATCCGCTAAGGACGGATATTCCGAAATTCAGGGGATGTAACGGGCGTCCAAAGTTTGTGTAATGTGGAGAACCCGACCTTCACACAGGCGAAGTCTCTGGCAGAAGCCAGTTAACCCCAAGCGAACGGCCGGCGTTCGCTCTCTCATTGTCTTTCTATTGTGTCTCTTAAAAATACTTAAAAAAAAAACTAGTCCATAGCACTTTTCCAGTATACGACCGGTAATGTTCTAAAACAACAAACAAATGAAGGCCGTGACGTGTGAAGCCCAGGCGGGCACGCGGCGGAGACGCAGCGATGCGTGAGCGAGTGCGTGAACTGCCGCGCTCTATCATTTGTGACACTATGTTTACCCGTACCGTGGCGTTTGTGGTTATAACTAGTCAATGTGTTTTGATACGTGGAGGTTACGTGTGAACCGACTCCAGCTAAAGAGGTTATTTTTTTAAGTGGAAAATCATCCCAATGACACATCCCCTTGGGCGCCCCCATATCCCTTGGATGGGGCGAGAGGGCGTATCAGACTTTTACTGACTAAAACCCACTCTAAGTTCCATAGTTGGCTTTCATACCAAGGCCGGAGTTTCCTTTCAAAATCGAAACCTTGGCCCCAGTAGGCTTCGACCCGGTTGGGCCCGTACTGTTTGCTGACATCTCCTTGAGGCGTGTGTGGAACAATATGCACCGTCAACGACTTGGGCTCGGTCCGGACGGTTATCAGACGGTCGGACGGCGAGCTACCCACTGCTCGCCGTTGGCAAGCCCGCACCTACGGTAAGAGCTAACAATAACAATCCGTAGATAGCTACGGGTTGTCTGTGCTGCTGATCTTCAAAACTACGGTTTTATTTGGGTATAACTGACACTTTCTGCATTAGTGCAAATAGTATCTTGGTAAGTTGCACGACTATGCTTGTCGAGATTGTGTTAACACATTGTATTTTATTAGAACGTATGTAGCGATGTGTTAACAAGATGTGAATGTGATTATCATGCTATTGAATCCAGAGTAATTCCGGGATGTTGAAATGTACGATTGGCATCCAATTATCCCATTTATCCCATCCATAAAAAACTAGCGACCCGCCCCGATTTCGCACGAGTGCAATGCTGATACCACTGCAACTGCTATGTCCCTTCATTTTAAATCTGTAATATCTTCACTCTTCACTATAACTAAGTTGTAGCTATCAGGAAACATAGACTCCTGCAGGGGATTCCACTCCTTAGCTGTATGCACAATAAATGTGTTCCTAAAACGTTATGTACGTATAGGTGGGATTAATTTTTTTTTTCCTAAAGTTACATTAGGATTTCCTTTATGAAACAAGTGAAACCTTGAGCACCGACTAATATTCCATAATTCTCAGTACGACAAACTGTAATTCCACTCAAGTAACAGGTAATAAAATCCCAAAGTTATAGGACCATTCGTCATGAAACCAACTCGGTTGTGCATGAACTTGTGTTCTCTCTAATTTATTGTCAAAGCATTTTGATACAGTTACTATTTCTTATTTCTCAAAGACTAGTTCAAAAGTGATGGTAGACTGGAATGGTTTTGTTACTTACCTGTTAAGCTGGATATATAGTTGTTGAATGGCGTGTTAGTTTGGTTTGCTTCAATCATCATTTTCTTCCTGCTCTTCTCCCTTGTTATTTGGGGTGGACGCAATATGTTTTTTTCTTCCATTCTGTACTGTCAACCGTCACGCTATCACTAACTTACTTTTCTTTCATATCAGTTCTCACACAATCCATCTATTATTTTCTTTGGCCACCCTCTTATTCTCCATCCAGCCACATGTATAGCTTCATGGTATCATGGTATCACATGTATACCACATACCGTACATGCCGGGGATAAATATGCATTGCACTTAGGAATGGAATAGGAAGTTCTCTGTTGTCTCACTCTATACGGGAAGATAAATGGATTTTTGAAATAGGTTTGCCGTTCTTTTACCGCTCCCTGCATATTCCTTTAAAAGATATAGGTATTGGAGATGGAGTTTTATCAAAAAGGTGGCCACTGTAGGCCATAGGCTTCCAGTAAGTGTCACCACAATAACCGGTCCTGTGCGTGTCGCATCCATCGGATTCCCTCGACCTTCACCAGGTCATCGATCCACTCTGTAGGAGGCATCCCATCTTGCGGTACGCGGTCGCCAATCCACATCTTTCAGTCCCATCGATCATCTTTTTTGTGAATAGTACTTTGTTCACTACAAATTAAGTTTAGCGATTCTTCGGGCTATGGTAACCTTCTGTTCTTTCATTCCTGGTTCTATCTTGCTATTATTTATTTACGTACACACAAACACATAAAATCGGAAAGAAGGATAGAAGAGTACAAAAGACCTGCTTTTTTGTAACGAAATTTCTTTCAGCAGACCTGCGACAGGAGAGTTGAGCTCGTAGTTTGAGCATAGCTCCATTACTGATTGGGCGATTTTAAACCTAATTCATTTTTAAACGACTTCAAAAGTTTTCAATGTGTCAATATGTTCCTGATTACCTATTTGACACACCTGGACCGATTTGAAAAAATATTTTTGTTTGATAAACTTTTTTGATGAACTTCCCTGGGGAATATTTCCGTGAAACCACCCATAGTCCCAAGGTCAGGGTCTTAAAAACATTTTAAGCATATTAATAGTATTCGCATCTATAACTATAGATACTCTTTGTTATCATATCATATATGCTGCAGGTTCTAACTGCTTTGAGTTAGCATCGAACGAGCGCCGAACGCTTTGATGTACTTTATCGGAGCTATCGATGTCAAACGTACTGAAAATAACTGAAATAACGACTTCACGAGTGTTAGTTGGAACGTGAATTGATATTCATATGTCAGGGTATGGTAGAACTAATTCACAAATCGTAACATAATTTAACTCAGGCTATATTTTATATGCAAAATTTAACGTATTACGTAGCAGCAATTTAATCCGTTTTTTCCCCTTTAAAAATGATGTTTACCGTCAATTCTTATTTTTCCATGGTATTAAACTATTTCGGCCTGCGTTTGACCATTATCTCTGCTGATCGTAATCGTAAGTGACGATGTGGTTGTTTGCAAATGAAAAATTTCCAAAATCGAGTGTGCGCATCAGTGGGAATCATAGCATTTACCGATGCTGTATCGCCGTATGTCTTGTTGTGAGTTGAGGGAAAGAAAATGAATCTTCTTAAACAGATTATTGATGTATTATCATCATCATTACGCTCATTGGCTAAGAGAGAGCCGTATGTTTACTACCGTATTGAAAACCTGAGCTGGGTGAGTGGTAGTCTACTTAGAGTACGTTGCGCGTTTGAAATCGCAGTACGATTCAGGCTCATCTTACCTGGTTGACTCACTTTGATTCAACTAGGCTGTCTAACACATGTCTTATGTACACGCTGATGGCAACAGTGTCCATCGACCGCATCGTCGCTTTCTGTCAAGCGCGAATCTATCTACAATAAAAGAAAAAGTGTCTATATTATAACAGTTACTACTGACATTGTAGAATGACCTTAAACTTCAATTGGAAAAAAGATCATAGCACAGGCGCTCAGCATTATAGATCACCGTATAGCAAAGATGAACTTGCATGATTTACCTATTACCTTTTACCTAAGCTCTGACTGACATGGATTGTGTCACTTTTTAATCAAGGCGTAGATATCGGTGGTACCAACGTATCCAAGGATTTTAAATTAAATGCTGTGGAATAAACCCACAGCTATTTCCGTGGAATTTGTAATAATTAAATGTCACACATAGTTGTGGTAAACAGAGGCGTCAATTCGTTCCGATCTAAATAACGTACAAATAGAAATACATGTATGTATAATAGATGCTTTGTTTTAGTATCATTTTAGCGGTCATTGTGTGAAACCTAAATATAGTTTGTTCAGAAACAATAACTGAATGGATTCCAATAGTTTGTACACCAAATTATATTTTTCCCAAAAATATTTAAAAAGGTTACAAGTTGGACACCACCGACACTAAGTACAACACAGGTCACGGCAGGTCACAGCGGGTATCAGGTGCTATCGAAAAGCTGGGTGCAAGTGAAAAAAAACACCTCAGTCGCCTAGATGGCCAGGTACCTTGTATTTTTGCTGACATAACAAGCTTATAACTTTGTGATTTTTTATGATATGGTTTTGAAATTTTGTACTTAAATTCTTATCATAAAATATACTAGACGGCGGTTTCAGGTTTCACATATAAGTACTAAAAATAAGGTATATTAAGAATCTGTTTTTTTTTTATCTGTTATAAACTAGTACTTGACTGCGATCCCGCCTGATGGTAAGCAGTGATGCAATCGTTGATGGTGAGGCGCACTAGTTTATTAAGAGCCTATTCACTCTAGCCTTGAAGACACCCAAATTATAATCAGACGGGAAGACCGCAGCAGGCAAACTGTTCCAGTCCTTTGATGTACGCGGTATAAATGACGAGGCGAAACGCTTAGTCCGGACTGTAGGTGTTTCAACAACGTAAGGGTGGATACTTGCCGTGCGTCGGCTTGTCCGATGGTAGAATTGAGATGGCGGAATCAAGTCATGCAATTCCTGCGCACACTCTCCAAAATGCAATCTGTAAAACACCGAAAGGCTGGCTACCCTACGCCTGGGCTCAAGGCTTGCTGTGCAATGAACTATCGATTAATGTAAGGTATCGTTTTTCATGTAGTCAAAAATTACAAGGAATATGATTATATGTACATTATAAGTATACTTTGATCAGGATGACAAAAAGATTCTATAAACAACGACTCGGATTTCTTCCTTGGAAATTGGCAAGAAGTGGCGCAGTGAAGCGAATAAAGTAAGTGCTTCTAGGAATAAATTCGGTAATTTGGTGCACAAAAGTGTTTTTTTTTTTCTGATATAAACTAGTGCTTGACTACGATCCCACTTGATGGTAAGCAGTGATGCAATCGTTGATGGTAAGGCGCACTAGTGATTACCTTTCGCCCCAACAGGACCTATCTCATCTCATGGTGAAATCGCGTCAGCGACTGTTGCAACCCAGTGCTGGGCACGCCACAATTATGGCGGTAAGCCCCTTCTTTGAGGCGTGGCTGGAAAGACCTCACGGCGTCCCTACCTTCCGGAAGACGCAGGTCCTCACTGGAGGGAGGTTCCTGCACCGGATTCGTGTGGAAGTGATGTCCGGGTGTCGCCACTCTGCGGAATGCCCGGAGGACACGGTGGAGCATATAGTCAAGGTGTGCCCTGCTTGGTCGGAGCATCGCCGTGCCCTCGTGGGGCGATCGGCGGCGGAGACCTCTCGCGCCGGGCCTTGGTTCAGGCCATGGGCTCTTGCATTCCAGGACCACGGATTTCCCTTTTCGAAGTCAAACCATGACCCCAGTAGGCTAGGCAGCAACTGTTTCGCTGACATCTTGAGAAGCATGTGGAACACTACGCGCCGTTGACGACTCCGGCTCGTTTACCGGATAGGTGGACAGCGGGCTACCCATTGCTCGTTGTTTGCAAGCCCACGAACTTCGCCTATCTTTTACCTGCATTCATCAAAAACATAAACTTTAATAAAAGCATGAATACGGTCTAAACCCAGTAATGGCCGCTACTCGACTGGAAAGCGAGTAGTTTCATGTGTTTACTGCACAAATACATTCCAGCTAAGCAGTTTGTTCGGCAAGCCGTTCGTTAAGCTTGGCTTCGTTCGAGGTGGTTATTAATTAAAGATAATGTTTTCGTACGAACACGTGAGTAAAGTTTGAAGCTTTTCTCACGTGCAGACTGATATTATATGGGATGAAAGCTCTCGTGTAATTATATGTGTTTGTGCAGAAGAGGAAAAGAGCAAAACAAAAGTTACTGAAATAAAATGCAAAATTTTTTGCACTATGTTTCGTCTGTCGGTCCAGTGTTAAGTTTTTTTTTTAAATATTGATAGGCTTGCACTTGACCACTAATTCCCCTAATGGTAAGTGATTAAGTGGTCGACGATGGAGCGACCTTGCTTAGATTTGATTTACTCACTCTTGACTTAAAAACCTCTAGGTCGCAGCTATCAGGAAACACAATTTCGGGCAAAGTATTCCACTCGCTTTATGCACAATGAATGTGTTTCTAAAAGGTTAAATGCGTATAGGTGGAATGTCTACCATGTACCTACCCGTGGTGCACCGCCCTACATCTGGTAGTACGATGATAGAATGGGCTTGGTGGAATTAGGCTTTGCAATAGGCTATTTGCCGTAATAAATATAATTAGTCTGTCTTATAGATTATTAAAAAATAATACACGTTTTTTTATTTGTAAATTAAACTAAAAATGACGAAGATATAGATTAAAGTTACGTGTAACGTGACGCCGTGCTGCATTTTTTCGCATGGGGTGACGTCACCTGTAACTTTAATGGGCTATATCTTTGTTATTTTTTGTATAATCGAAAAAAGAAAAATACGTGTCCAATATTTTTTTATAATCTAAAATACGGACTAAATAAAATGTAATTATTTTGCCCCTGGAAACTACCCTATTCCGACGTACACTCCACGAAGTGAAACCGCAGCAACTACGCGTCCGTCGTTGCTCGATGCTCGATGAAGACTTTGAAGCTTTAACTCGACGAGTACATCATTAACAATGATCTTCTTGGCTTGCTCAATTGACTCGAACGCATCAAGATGGTATCTGGCAGATCCGACTCAAAGATGAGAGCAGTACATACCATACATGATCGAGTTTGAATGAAGCTTGAGATATGAAGGATATTCTCCAAGACCTTAGCTTTTGCAATTGCCTCGACAGTAATACAAAGCACAGTTTTGGGTTCTTAAATGTTTTCATTTCAAATTTTTAATATTTTTTCCTGAATAGGTACTCCAATATTCAATTTTAACTTAGGGCAGCAATTGAGGTCGCGGTTTCGAACCCAGCCAGGCGCATTTACTTTATGCAATTTATTTCATCATCACTGCTCTCAATACAGTGAGGGATAATATCGTGAGGAAACTTGCATGTTTTACAACCAAAAAATAGGAAACATGTTAAATGCACTAATCCGCACTAAGCTCACTTGGTAGATTATGGACTTTTGTTCTCCTGGAGAGGAGGCCCAAGTACACGCATTGAAACATTACCTATAAGGCTAATTGATGCAATTATGAACTCATTAATAATAGAGGAACACGCGTTCTGTGCGTACGAGAAAAGCAATAGTTCTTCTCTTTTAGGAAGAAAAAATTGATTTTTCCGCTATGTACATTTCATCACACGGTTACAATAAAATACTGCAGATGTTGTTCAGCCAATTTAAGGCTTCTGTTCTTGCCTCGTACATACTCACGTCGTGGGAATAGTCATAAAGAACTTCAAAGCGGTTTAAAACAGTGTTTATTACTACTAAGCCACTGAAGACAATTAGTAGTAATTAGTTTATTTCTCTTACGACTCTCCAGGGAGGGATTGGAGTAACCTCCACTTAGTTGGAGGCCTAGAGGCAACAATATATACTGGGCTGACTAGCTAGGGTGATATCGTCAAGCTATTTAAATGCACCTCTCAACTTACAATCACATCGTCACATGCCACACAGCTGTCCTGTCATAGATCTGATTTCATTTAAAATAAGCAGCAGATTTTTTTTTTACTCTTCTAATTATTATTTTTTCGTTTTTACATGTTTGTGTGGATAAATAATAAATGAACAGGAATCGAATAATTTTCCGGGATAAAAATCGACGATATCTTTTTTTTATTTTCAGAGGGAAAGTTTCCAACGGCGTCTGGGTTTCAGGAGAAAAGATCTGGAAGTGCGGGATTTACACTAAAACCACCCTGGTGTTTGCCGTCAGAACATTAAAGGGGTCACATGAAATCTTATGAGTACTACTCCGGAAACCGCTTTGTAAAACTTTCTTTTGTTAAAGAGGAGGTTGGAGACCACCATTACTGCTTAAAACCGCAACTGTATCCTTACGTGGGTTTTAGTATCTTTATTTTTCAGGACACGGTACCTCTTTTAAACCTACCCCGAAGAACCTACCAGAAGCTAGGCCTAACCTAGCAATATAATTTAGCTCACTCTCAGTCAAGACTGATATTATTATGACTGAGTCATAATCAGACCAGTTCTTCTAGAGATTAGGTATGTACATGAACAAATACACAAAAAATACCCACTAATCCAGATTAAAAAGTATAAACTCGTATCCCCCGTATTTTGTTGACTAATCTGTGTGTAGCTAAATAACGTATGGCTAAACATATGATCACTCTAAAACGTACTGGGAGGAACACGACGCTCACAAGTACCTACTAATTACTTGAGTGCAGGCCTCGGCTACTGACTGCTAGTAGCCTTAGTTAAGGTACCGACAGACGATCTGGAGTGTTACCCTGAAAAAATATAACCGTGGAAACTTAGGACGAAACAAATTTAAGATGGCAGCGTCTAGCATTCAATGATAAGGAGAATGCCCATCATCAGATTCTGTAGAAGCAAAACGAACAAAATGAAATACAGGTACGCCAAAAATATTAGGTAGCTAACAATCATTTTTTTTAACTGATTTAAAATCCATGAACAAAAATCGAGTTATCATATAAGCGGATCTAACTAAAGTCGGTGAATAAAAAGTTTATCATATGCAGAGGAAAAAAAATAGAATTTTATTTTCAACTAATATTCAGATGCATATTCATTATTTTTTTTATGATTCTTGTTTGGCTGATTGGCTGATTATTAACATACATTCATATTAAACAATCATAAGCGACACTCAACAAGTTAAATTGAATATTATTACAATCGTTATATTTTAACAGTGAATTCCGAAATCCTGGAACACAAGGTGAAGAAGGAACACAAGAGTGGGTTTTAGTCAGTAAAAGTCTCACTCCGCCCTAGAGCGGGAGTTAATCAATCAATCAATAAAAAAATAAATAATATTTTAACTAGAAATTAGGACTTACTGTCTATTTTAGGAATTTAATAGAAGTTCAGAGAGCAGTGGTGGTCGAGTGGTAACGGGCCCGACTTACGAGTTGTAAGTCGCGGGTTCAAACCCTACCAGGCGCATTACTTTATGTAATTTATTTCATTATCACTAGAGTTCTCAAAATGGTGAAAGAAAACATCATGAGGAAACCGGCATATCCTAGAACCAAAAATTCGAAGGTATTCAGCAATCCGCACTGGGCCTGCGTAGTGGATTACGGCCCATTCCCTCTCCTAGAGAAGAGGCCTGAGTCCCAACAGTTTCACATTGCAAAGGCTGATGATGATGAATGGACATTCTCCTTTAAAAGTCAAGTAGTTTTTGTAAAAATATCACCCCGAATACTTCTGCGAAGTGAGCTGTCAATTTATAGCTTCAGCCTGTCTATTCTATAAGAATCTTAACGTGAAAACTTAGGTGAGCGAGCTGTCATTCCAACTGATGGATCGGACAGTTCACTTTACCTACATTTTTACGGTGAGTTTTTCACAGAATTGAGCGGCTTTTTTTATTTTTCTCTAATGTTAGGAAAATTTTAAAATCTCCCGACGTAAATATGTCGTGTCGTATCCATTTCACGTATTATAAAGAATGACAGCTAACATTGGCTCCAATATTTAAACAAATAACATTCACTTTTCTGGCTGTACCATGTATATTTTACTTTTCTGGGTGTGCCTGCTTTGCTGGCTGTTTTAATATTTCAATGTAGCTGTAGAATTATGTACAAGTCGTGAGTCGAGTAAGGAATAATTACAGCTCTGTAGTCAGCGAAGAAATAAACTTACTTTTTCTACGATTCACACTTTTTGTTTGTAAGAATAAGATAACTTACGTGAAGGCGATTATTTTTGATTTCACTCAGTTTCTTGTTTTTTTTTTTTTATTATTTCTTTGTAGTGACATATTGACGGCTCTGAACGAAATTACAAAATTCTGCATAGCGCAATTTGAGTTCTCTGTGCGATTTAAACATATATTTGTTGTGTGAAAGTTGTGGAATATTATATAATATTATTATATTATACACAATAAACCGAAATCATCTATTGGGCAGTTGACCAGATCAGACTTAACTTCCGTCTGGTCGAAGGATCCTTTCTTTTCAACGGAGGTTTGTGTGGGACATTACACTCTGTTCGTCATACCTCTGAATCTTTTTAATCTGTTTAATTGATATAAACTAGTGCCTGACAGCGATCCCACCTGATGAGTAGTGATGCAATCGTTGATGGTAATGCGCACTAATTTATTAAGAATATTTAAAATAATAGTCAAAAGCTAGGCAAATAAACTATTATTACCCCTTGTACGTTTGCCTTAGAAAAATATATGTGTCGTAGCGTAAATTCCGTCTGTCAAGCCTCTAATACGAGGTCGGCCGTTTTGATTAGAACGTATAGTGAAATCTAATTTAATAGCGTATGCAGAAGTGCACTAATTCTATGTGCTTCAATGTTAGATCTAATACGAGATTATGATAGATATCTTTATATATAAAATTGACATGAAACAACTCAAACGCGCATGTATCTACAATTTTTTATATGTTGTTAGGTTCCTTGAGAGTAGTTTACACCTAAGTTTGCAACCCTGAAAACCCTGTGCTACTCCCATGGTGCTCAAAAACAGCGAAATTTTGGCACTTTTTTTAGTTTTTTTGAAAAATCTATCCATAGTAAGCATTTTTCAAGAACCTTGTTCAGTGTTTTACTATAAGATAACTAAATTTGCTACAACTTGAGCGAAACTTGAGCAAAATTTGTCCATTGGTTTTAAAGATACAGTAAGTCAAAGATGAGCAATTCTATCGCTGTGCTCATGAACTAATTTTATTTTTGTTTTTATATAAAAAATTTAGTTACATGCGCGTTTGCGATATTTGTGCTTTTTTGTATCGATATTGACTGGACTAATATGTCCTCTAAGTAATTTCGTGGAAAATGTACGACAGTCACGGTAAAAACAAAATAGTATATAATAATAATATATCCCACAGCGCCATCTAGTCTCAAGATAAGCAGAGCTTGTGCTATGAATACTAGACAACTGATAAACATACTTATATATTTCTATATACATACACATTATAGATAAATTACACCCAGACACAGAACAAATGATCCTGCTTATCACACAAATATTAGTCCTGGATGGGAATCGAACCCACAACCTCCGGCATAGTAGTCAGGGCCACTGAATACTGGACCAACAGGCCATTTAAATATTTTGTTGTCATTGTGACCGAGGCAGAATCCGCACCAGCTGTAGGCGAGTGTGTTATGGAGCCGAGGGCTGCAGTGATAAATTTGCACGTGTATCAAACGACTTTTTTCAATAAACTTACGACGAAATTAATAAATGGGGGTTGACCCGTGACTTGTGGGGGTCGACGCGCGCCCAGCCTGATAGGTACGATAAATGTAATAACATTGAGGCGGGGAGAGCCCACGCATTTTTCTACACTAGTGCGGAAAACAGTCTATTGCGTGCCTAAAAGCGATCCGATAAGAGCGGGTTTTCGAGTAAGTTTATTGAAAAAGAATAATGACTTTATTAAAAAAAAAGGTATATTTTTATGCAAGTGACCAAATTTTTTCATTGCACGCCTGAGCACAAGGTGAGGTCGTTTAGGAGTCAAGATTACAATAATAATTACTCACATGTATCAAACGACGTTTTTCAACTCACTCAAAGATTTTAAGTTAAACTGTTTTTTATTCTATGCTCTTCTGTAGAAGCTGCCGCGCAGCCATGCTGATAAAAATGAAATTGTGTTCTGCACCCGTGCGGAATAATCGCACTCACTCATGATCGTCTTGACTTCTGAATTTCAATGTATCCAGTGTGAGCCAAGACTGTTTACGGATAAATATCTAAGGGGCAATTCTCGTATTTTCGGAGAACCTTCACTTCCGCATGTCAGTCAGCAAACTGTAGAAAATGTCTCATATTTCGATACATTTTCACTTTTTAAGTACGTGATTTGGCCTTTTGATGTTTTCACGGAGGATTTAACACGAACAGAAAAGTGTCTTGACACAGAGTGGAAACAAACGCCCTGATTGTTTACGAACCGAAATTCGACATTTTTTATATTATAATAAAGATAAATTATGATCAATATTTGTATGTTTTTTTTTTTATTGTCGATACGGTAAAAATGTTTAATTCAGGCTCTGGTGCATACTGTAATTCTAGCAAGCAATTGATCCATACTAATATAATAAATGTGAAAGTAAATTAAGTACGTGCTCCATCGTCGACTACATCATCGCTTAGTATCTGGTGAGATGGTGGTCAAACGTGAGCTTATCAGTAATAATAATAAAGTAACTTTATCTATCTATCATGCTTCCACGGTTAAGCTACAAAACCAATTTTGATAAATTTTGTTACGAAGGAAGTTTGAACACCAAGGATATGATGATCACAGGCTAAACTAGTTTTTATCTGTCTTCGACCTCCCGTCCGCAATAACCAGCATGCACGTTGACGAAGCCGCTAGCAAAAGCTATTAAATAATAAATGAATAATAAAATATTTGTACCGTATCCTACCCATGAACCCCGCCCGCGTCGACTGGCAAATCTTCTTACTTCAGCCTGACCTATTATCAGACACGTGCCGAACTGCCGACGCGAGCGTATTGAAATATACTCCACTTTCCGCATCGTTTTATAAATGTCAAGCGTTCGAGATTCGTATTTCAATCTGTAATACCGGGTACAGACTAAGGAACGGGTCACACGATGTGTTGGGGTGCCGCGTCGCACCGCAAATATTTCGACGAATCGGTGGGCCATACGAGCGGCATCGCTTGACTCTTGTGCCCGCCGATTCGTCAAAATATTTGCGGTGCGGTACCCCAACACATCGTGTGGCCCGTTTCTAAGAGTTAGCGCATAGCGAGACGCGATGACACGATGTTTGATTGAGTTTAGCCCAGTTCTTTCACATGAAAAACGCATCGTGATTATAAATGAATCGTGAAGCTTCGGGGTCTTGTAAGACGTGTGTACCAAGTAAACATCGTTGTGCTTTTATATGTACTAGTATTCATTTCGAGAAATTACGAGTATTTCTTTTCATTATCACAACCTCAAATAAAAAATGACTACTTGTTTGAGGAATGGCTAAAAGAGGCGCCATAACTTTGCGCCAGACGCAGTTCTTCACTTGACATAGCCAGTTCGGAAGATTCCTCTTTCGGATTTAGGCAGACGAAACGTTTGGAGATCACCAAGTCTCATGACGGACCACGCAACCTTGAAGGAGCGGGACTCCTCATACCTCAGCCACCATCGCAGTGGATGTTAGTAGTCGTGGGTCGATTCCAAGCCATTGTAGGCGCGGGCTTACTTATGATGAGTAATGGGTCGGCCAATTGTTCGGAAAGGAGTAATTCCGGGTTGATGCGTAGTGTTCCACACGCGTCTTAAAGAGCTGTTAGCAAAACTGAATGGGTCTAATAGGTCCGATGTCTGTCAAGACTGCAAAAAAAAGACACTTAGAGCTAGACCGAGATTTTAACAGTCCTCTCAATAAAATGTATAGTAAATAAGTTCTAGTGAGTGCAGTCTAAGAGCGTGTAGTATCGCGTCGTATCACGTCAGGCCTAAATGTAAACTAACCCTAAGCGAACGAGTGGACAAACGCTAAAGATTGTGAATAATTATTCTCCCGCTCGGCTTTCCATAAGCGTTTGTTACACGGACATGCAAGCGTCAATCAATTTCATCAATCAATTTCATCAATCATTAATTATGGTTTTCGTCAGCTAGTACTAAATACGTTAGTCATCGTATAGACGGTAGGTTTTTCGTCAAAACATTGACTGTGGCAAAACTGACAGCAAAACCTACCGTGTAATGGACGCCTAACGTTCTCATTTTCTTTCGTTGGCCATCGTTCGCCCAGCTATTACGGGGCAGACGGCGAGCGAGCGTGCGGTGTTCATCGGTGATTCCCATACGTTAGCGTTTGTGCACGTCATCGATTGTGCACCTGGTATACACTTATCACGGTTGGGTGGCTCGTGTGGCTCATGGCTGACTCCTGAGCCCCTTCAACTTTTTGTTTTAAGCACGAGCATACTTCACATACGCCTCTCTAAGAAGAGGTCGCTGTTCTTTCTGTATGATATTATTATTGGAATTTTATTAACAAAATTGCCGGAGTCTGTGTTTCCTGATAGCTACAACCCAGGAATCTTCAAGTCGAGAGTCGAAAGGGGCTGTGGAACATCATAGTGTGTGAGTATTGGAATTACTCACACACTATGTTGTGCGTGGAGCAAAGTCATATAAAAAAAAACTGTGACCGATTTTGACGAGACTCATTGACGAATAGTTGATACTACAAAGAGTAGCTTGGCTACTTTAAAATAATTAAAAATTTACAAAAAAATATGTTGTTAAATATAGGCGCGTCTACGCCACAAAGTCTAATCTCCTGCTCCGTTACAAATATTGACATCTTCCATCCGCAGGTACAAACCTTTCCTCCCATAAATTCTGCAGCCAAAGGCGTGCTCATTTAATGAACTCTGTGCAATTATTAACTTTTCACATTGTGGCTTCCCTTACGGCGTGTTTCCGGGCCCGCCCAAACATTTGTCATCTAAACTGCTCGCCTGGGACAACAAGATTTTCACACAACTTATGACAATGGCTCTTACTGCCGATGTATGTATTGTTATGACAGCAATGTGCCTTTTTTTGAGGGTGGGAAATCATTAAATGCTTTTCCTGCTCTGGGAGGAGCCTGAGTGAGTGTCAGACGTTTATTAACGATACGATCCACCCGTTTCAGTCAGTTACCCTTTGCTTATAGGGCCGTGGTAATTTTTTTAAATCCTGCAGATCGATCACTAATGTTTAGAGTGAAAAGAAGCGTTTTGAAAATTATGAGGGTGTCATCCTCATAACTTTTAGCCTAAGGAGGTATAGGTCTCCCCCAAATGATTCATGGATGATGTCTCCCTGCCTTTTCCAAACTACGTTGATATGGCGGTTTCGAGACCATTCGCATGCAAGTGATTTACATTTTGTATGTTACATGAAGTTTTTCATTGTCTATCTGACCTTCACAACCCAATAATTACTTAAAGCAGTCACATACTGAACATGGGAGGTGGTGACAACTTTTTCTCGAAGACCGAGCGATTTTTTTGTGTAAAAAATAATTTCTCTGAACACAATTGCGTTTGAGATTTGGTAGAAACGTAATGCTGTTAGGTTTACACTTATAAAAAGTAGTCATTTAATATGCAGATGAACCGACGAGAAACTCCACAGTAATTCTTTTAAAGAAAAGATTGATTTTTAAATACTATTAATATGAATTTTAGAGGCGTTCTGTTTGTATATAATTAAGAACTATGCATAAAGTCATGAAATAAAAACGGTTAGAGTTCCTGGTTGAAAATATATTTCTTTGGACTCCTAATACATGACATGAACCAAGAAACACTTTGTTTTTACTGAAATACGGTCGGATAGGTTTCATAAACTCGCTTTATGTTCCCTGGTGACATGCAAAATGTTACTAGGACGTGTGGAATTGGCACAAACGCCAATCAAACAATGCCGAGCCGGGCATAGTGACAGATCAGGCGTAACTGTGGACGTACGGCTATTTTATTCAATCTATGTTACAAATTCCACGGCTTACGTGCTTGTCTGTCACATCATGAATTTATGGAGGGTAGATAGGTTTATTGTTGATAATTCTGTTTTCATTTTTGACATCGTAAGACTGTAAGAAAACCCAGTTGTGGGTTAAGCTCGCCTATGTACTTACATCAAATGTCCTGTTTTATTTTGTCTGTATTTTTTTTTTTGTGTACAATAAACAATCGTTTACTATTTTTAACCGACTTCAAAAAGGAGGAGGTCCTATGTTCGGTGAATGTACTTTTCTTATTGTGCGTTCACCGACATATCGATCAATTGTAGACCCATTTTGAAAATTATTTTTATATTTTAAAGGCTCTCCTTCCAAGTTGGTCCCATAGAAATATTGTTATGATCTGATCATGTCAAATAACTAACAAACTGTCAAATAATTTCGGAAGTCGGTGTTAATTAACGAAGAGACAAAACTATTATAGAAACATCGACTTCTGAAATTAAAGTTACTATAGTTATTACATTGAAGTCGGTTGTATTTTTTTTTTTCTAAAAACTTTTTTATTATTTTATTTTTATTAGCTGACATTTTTGTTATACCTATCGTCATTTATAGATGTATTATACATTTGTATGCCTGCGAGTAGAATACAAAGCACTAATATTATAATTTTGACACCTTTTGTAAACTTTGTACCTGCATTGTAACATATAAAACGATTTCATTTGATTTGATCAATAGTATTACCAATTTTATTAGAATTGTCTGCCACTTACTGTAGTAGAATACAAAGACACTTATATAAAATATTTGTAACAACTAAACTGCTGTCTTGTTGTCCGTTTAAAATTTAGGTTTCTTCAAGGCTGGAGTGAATATGCTCTTAATAAACTAGTGCGATTCATCATCAACGTTTGCATCATTGCTTACCATCTTGCAGTCAGTTAGTCAAGCACTAGTACGAGTATAAATCAAAAATTAGGAAATCTATCGTAGTTCTTTCTACATTTAGCAATAGCGTCTACGAGTTAATTTGCTGAATAAGAAATCAATGGCAAAGCTTTCGACTTAGTAAATTCAATAATAGTAGACTTGAAGTAATTGTATCGTTGTCCAAATGGATGTAAAAGTAGTCATAGAGGCCAGGGTAAACCTGACAGGTTTGCCTGTGTAGTTGGGTTATACATGCAAACCGGAACGTGTATGTTACACAACCGTGCAGGCACAAAATAGATAGATTCAGAAGTCAATCTACATACAAAGCGCGCTCGAGCAACGCACACATAGACTTCGCTCACGGACACGATATCTCGGTCGCTTCTCGGACTACTCGTCGAACAGTTCCGGCTCAAACGCTCATTAGTGTGCGTCCACCGAGCGTAGGTATAAAAAATGAAGTACATACATGAGATTGTCTTCTGTATCTATCTATTTTGTGGTGCAGGTTTCTACACAAGCTTACCTTGCAGGTATAACTACGTAGGCAAACCTATCAGGTATACCCCAGCGTGTATGGCTCCCTTAAGATACAAACGAAGCAATAGCGACCCATTTTTGTCTGTCATTTTGAAATTCAGTTTAAATCCTCAAGGAGTTGTCAGCAACAGCAGGGGCCCAGCCGGGTCGAAGCCTACTGGGGCCAGGGTTATCCGAAAGGGCGCTCGAGCCCCGGTATGAAGGCTTGAAGGAACGGGATGGGTTTTTTAGTCAGTAAGAGTCTGACACTATCTCCCGCTCCGCCCAAGAGCGGGGGTTGTCATAAGATGATTTTTCCCATCGAAAAAAAAAAAAAAATTCAGTTTAAATAAAACGTTTCCTTGTTTGCATAATGCATCTACCTGCTAATTAAGTTAGATTAAGATGAAACGGTAGCAGGTCTGACGTAAGATTGAAGTTTATATGTAAAACGAATGATGCTTCTGAACAACAGCTAGCTTTTTTTTAAATAGATTTTTGTTAAAAGCAAATCGTATCCAGTAGTTTCGATTTGTGGACGCTTGTCACTGGCAGTGAACGGGCGTGTGCGAACCAGTGCGTAGTCGTGCGACACATCTCGTTCAACCGTGACAATCATCCCAATTCATTGTATCATTCTAAAAGTTTTGTTGTCTGTAACCAATGTAACACATGTTACAGGTAGACGGTCCAGTTAAGTAGGTCTAACTTCGAGAAAGAGGTCAATCGTCGAATCCGACTCGGCTGGGCAGCGTTCGGGAAGCTGCGCGGTGTCTCCTTATCCAATATACCACAGTGCCTTAAAGCGAAAGTCTATGACCAGTACGTGTTGCCAGTGATGATTTATGGCTCCGAAATGTGGTCGCGTTTACAATGGGCCTCATAAGAAGACTTAAAGTCACCCAAAGCGCGATGGAAAGGGCTATGCTCGGCGTTTCCTTGCATAATCACATAAGAAATGAAGATAACCGCAAGAGAACCAAGGTTACCGGCATAGCTCGAAGAAAAGAAAGGCACATTGTACGCAGAACAAATGGTCGATGGGGATGAAAGGTTCTGGTGTGGCGACCACGTATCGGAAGACGCAGCGTTGAAAGGCTTCCAACACGGTGGACCGATGACCTGGTCAGGGTCGCGAGCATCCGATGGATGCGTGACACACAAGACCGGTCGTTATTGCGACGCTTGGGGGAGGCCTCTGTCCAGCTGTGGACGTTATTCCCCGATGACCTTTTAATAAAATCCTAAAATTTTTAATGCATGCTGAATATTGCATTCGAGTCGTTAGCTCTATATCGTAGTAACACAGCAGAAAAAATCCTTGGAAAAGAGAGCATAGGGCTCTCCCGAAAAGCTGCTCAGGACCAGTAGTGAGACAGTACAATCTAAGCAGAAAAAATGACAGGACAAATGATGACGTATGATCAGTAGCCTTTAGAGCCCTGTCTAAATCTTTATTTGCTCAAGCTGTAAAATTGTATCTACAGCGGGTATCTAAGTATATTTATGTATGTTAAGTGTCTAATACTTAGTTTGATGAACGCGCAAGATCCAATATAATCACGATAACTTCGACGTACTTCACTGAACAGATAAAGTGAGTTCAGTGAAATTTCGTCGTTGCTATTCGAAATTAGTTCACTAATGACAGCAAAAGCTATCAAGTAGGGTAATACACGTCTTTTGCATGTAGAGAAACTGACAAAGATTAAGTTATGTGCTTATACTATACTAAGAGTAAATATTGTTGTTTTAATTCGAGTGTACGCTTTAAAGAGAAGAGGGAGAGCAGTGGTGACCGAGTGGTAACGGCCCCAACTTACGAGCTGTAGGTCACGGGTTCAAACCCAGCCAGGCGCATTACTTTGTGTAGTTTATTTCATCACCACTGCTATCAAAACGGTGAAGGAAAACATCGTGAGGATACCGGTCTAGAACTAAAAAATCCGAAGACATGTGACATCTACCAACCCTAACTGGGCCTGCGTTATGGATTACCGCCCATTCCCTCTCCTAGAGAGGAGGCCTTTTTTTTTCTCGATGGGGAAGTCCCAAAAGTGGGAAAATTATAAGGCCGACTATGCTATGTTATACTTTTTCTGACCTGGTTGGAGCTGGAGGTATAACATTTTATTGACTAAAATTTACACAGGTAAATTACCGTGGCCCTCGACAGCAAAGAAAGAACACAGGTTCTTTCTTTGCTGTCGAGGGCCACGGTAACCATTTTTAACATACCTGCAACAGGTTCTACCTATATTGGTTTTACTAACATATCTTTGAGGTAAGCGGGGAACATATCGCGCAATTGTATCACTTAGGTCTTAACTGGATAGGCGCCGTCCACAAGCCCGCGCCTACAGTGATCGGGAATCGCCTTGCGACTTACGAATACGTACGATGCGAAAAATTCGGTGAAATTACAAGTGGCTGCTACAACCAATAATATTTTTTTTATATAAACTAGTGCTTGACTGCGATCCCACCTGATGGTAAGCAGTGACGCTATCGTTGATGGTGAATTTATTAAGAGCCTCTTTATTCATTCTAGCCTTGGGTGTGAAGGCCAAGAAGGAACGGGGTGGGTTTTTTAGTCAGTAAGAGTCTGACACTATTTGCCGCTCCGCCCAAGGGCGGTGATGTCATTACACGAATTTTTCTTTCTAAAAACCCACTCCTGTTCCTTCTTGCTTTTCGTACCGAGCTTCCCTTTCGGATAACCCTGGCCCCAGTAGGCTTCGACCCAGCTGGGCCCCTGCTGCTGCTGACAACTCCTTGAGGCGCGCGGGAACAGTGCGCGCCGTCGATGACTTGGGCTTGGTATGGACAGTTACCGGACGGTCCGACAGCGAGCTACTCATTGCTCGCCGTCCGCAAGACCCGTGTGGGTGATTTTGGTTATCCCACAGACAGAATTAAAGTTAGAATGTTAGTCTTTTGTGATGGTAGGTATAGGTTATAAAGTAAGAATATGCATACCACTCCGTGTGACTGGAACCTTGTCGATCTGTGTAATGAATGCAATGATCACTTCGGTAATTAACCTTTAAGAGAATAGCGTGCGTCACACAGAGTCGTCTTGGCTTGCGTGACGAAGCGACGCCGACGCCGAACGACGGTCACGCCATCCCCGGTGACGTCATAGTTATAGATACCGTTATTAGTTTGAAATTATTTATATATACGGATAAATGATATAGGACCTTTAGACTATAATACGAGTAATATGAGGTTTGATTTTGATTTAGGTGGAAAATCATTCAAAGACATTTCCTGCCCTTGTGTGGGGCGGGAGGGCGTGTCAGACTTTTACTGACTAAAACCCACTTCTAGTTCCTTCATTTCCTTTTATATCAGAGCCGGGTTTTCCTTTCAGAAGTGAACTTAAGGCTCCAGTAAGCTTCGATCCTGCTGGGGCCCTGCTGTTTGCTGCAATCTCTTTGACGCGCACGTGGAATAACACGCGCCGTCAATGGGCTCGGTTCGGACGGTTACCAGACGATTGAGCGGCAAGTTACCCATTGCTCGCTGTCTGCAAGCCCTAGACTATATGAGGTTGAGTTTTATTATTCCATAGTTTCCGTTGAAAAGGATCCGCTCTGACCAGACCGGACTAGGGCTTTGCGTCTGGTTAAGGCAACTGATTGCGATGGTCGCTTTCGAGCTGCTTGCATAATTGAGCTTCGATTGCGTGGACAACTCAAACTGTCCCCGCGCACGGGCCTCAAAAAAACGACGCCACAAAAAAACGCTAGAAGCGGCCGCAAAAATCAGCTGAAGCGCGCGACATGTTGTGTCTGGAGAAGCTTAAAGCTGCTTCAAGCGTTTTTTTGTGGAAGCACCGTCGCACAGGAGCCACTAAAAAAGGCCGCCTCAAAAATAAATTTGTAGCGGCGTTTTTTTTTGTGGCCCGTGTGCGTGGACAGTAATACCGTGTAAGTTCCAATGGCATCTTATATGTCGCTACATGCTTATTAGATTAAAAAGAACTTGGTAGTTCTGAGTAATTATAATATTAAAATAAATGTTCAACACTGCTTACTTTTTTAAAATTGAATTATTTAATTAAGGAACTTTTAACAAAATGTTATACGAGTTCCATTGTAACCTTATCCAAATACATCACAATTAAGGAGTTAAAAGTGAGTAAATTAAAATAGTTTCTGGTGACATTGGTTTGGTTAAAATAACGTTAAATATACCTAAATCTAGCTTATTTATACTACTTACTTCCTGTAAGCATAAAATGTGGAACAATTTAATATTTTTTTTTGTATACTCGTAGTGTGTGCTATCAAACAAAATCTTCCCTCACTTTATTATGTATACAGTCAAGAAATCCATGCAGATCTGCAATATAAAATCCACGTATTTAATATTCATCATTTGTACTTTTATATTTATCCGCTACAAACCCCGCATTGTCGCTCCATTGACGTTCTGAGCGACAATAGCGCTGGGTGCGGATATCCTCCGGAAGGGCGCGGGTTCGAGTCAGACCCATTCAACTATTGAACCCTTTCATCACAATCATGCTAATGCAAAACTAATGGATATTTATTACTTATTATATGTTTTTCAGGTCATTTCCTATACTAGGATCAACCTCGACTCCACCTCCTTCGAACAAATTAACCTTATCGTTTTCGGTTAGGAGTTTTTTTTATGGTCATGGCAATTGACTCTAGTGGAGAGGAAGATATTTCTTACAAAAAAACTTAAGTACTATGAATCTGTTACTGTCCTTATACAGCCATAAAAGCCACTATAGTTGGCACAACGGATCTTGAGCGGTTGCGCAGAAGTCAAATATTCGGTCTCTTTAGTGGTGCGAAGTGAGACGCGGGGGCGGGGAGTGTCAGTGATTGGCTCGCCGCGCTATAGCGTCATAGACGTCACCCCTCATTCGTTCCCTGCGTTGCTGCATGTATCTAACAACGAAAACGATTAGCTCGCCAATGTATGGAATGCGCAAAGCTATTTCCACTCTGACGTCGACCGCTCAAGATCCGTTGTGCCTACTGTACCTGAAGCTAGAAGCGACTGCAAAGCTAGAAGACGAGTGACAGCCACTTGTAGTCTGTGGACGCTTTTTTAACTCATGCTTCACGAACTGAATTTCTGATATTAATAATTCTATATCCATATCCATTATTTCCAATCAACCAATCAACGTAAAAAAAAGAGACCATGTGCGTGCGTTGCCTTTGTTTCTAAATCGTAGGGAGTGAGGGGTGGGATACAGCGCGAGTGGCGTATGTCGGCGTATAATGGTCAACGCCGGTCACAAGAAGTGAACAGCGATTAATTGTAGCGTGTGGCAACCACTGGCGTCATCGTGTGCGGCGAGTCTATGTATGACCACTAAAGGAAATGGATCGGTGACGGCGTTTTGTGGTTGTGATTGGTGGCCCGTGTACGATCAGGCTTGGTGATTGTTGGTTGCTTGACATGGCTATTTTTAACAAGTCATCGTTTTTTTGGAAGGACAAAATGCTCGTTTTTTTTTTGTGAAATTAGTGTATAGTCTAGTATGCTTTATGTAGGTACTAACATGTTTTGTAGACTTTTTGACACCTTTTTTAACCTTGGACATCACAAAAATGTAGGATGAAAGGTGTTCCGTCCGGACCACCGGTCCGAGTCGTTAACGGTGCATGTTTCACGCACGCCGTAGAACCGTAAACCATAGGGGCCATGGAAATCCGGGGCCCTGGAGCGCAAGGGAAAGAAGGAACATAGAAGCAAGTTTTAGTTAGTAAAAGTCTGACATGCCCTCTCGCTTCACCCTAGAGCGAGAAAAGTTATTAGATGATTTCCCACCTTAAATCAAAAAGGTTGAAAAGTGAATGAACAAAAAAATGGTGAAATTATTGTACCTACGTTAATAATTAAAAACGTAACATATACGCAACTTAAAAAAAAAAATAAGAAGATATTTTTCCCAGCTTCCCCATCTAACACAACTATCTTCCGTCCCACCGATTTCTCTTCAAATACCCGCCAGGAGCGGTCCCACGCCACGCACGCTGGCCACGCCAACCGGTGACAAAGTGCAGTCTCTCGCAATTTATGTGCTCCCAAGACATGAGGCTTGCCTTCTCCTAACTGAGGCCATTAATTTGCCACCAATTGTAGGGCTGATGTGTTTTATGGGAGCTTAGTACATTTGGAATAGCAGTTTTGGACAGGAAATCTATACATATAATAAAATCGTAGAAAAGTCAAAACTGTACATTAAATATTTTTTAAAAAGAATTCTTGGGGCGTGATCTACAATCGATACCGAAGCCAAAAATATAGTTTTTAGAATTTTTGTCTGTTTGTCTGTATGTATGTCCGGGATAAACTCAAAAAGTACTGCATGGATTTACTTCAAATTTTGCATGAATATTACTAAGAGGTCGGGTCAACATATAGGCTACATATTATCACGCTATCACCTACGGGGGAGGAGCTGTGAATCTTTATTTTTCTTACGCCTTCTGTGACAGCGTGTAATATAAGGACGCATATTTAAATGTTTTTTTTGAGTAAGTCATGCTATTATCTAGCTTTACACTATAAAAACTACGCCATTAAAGTAACCTGGGCAGAGAAATATAGTTTAATGAATGTTAGTAGTATAAACACAATTTTAAAACAGCGCCATCTATGAGATTTCATCAAAATCAAATCAAGTTGTATAACATGTTAACAGTTTTTGGAAAATAATCATTTATATTTGATCATGTTGGCGAGGTTAGTAGTCAGTTATTCTTAAAATTCATAGATGGTAATGTGCATTTTCTTCATATTATAGTTCGTTTTGACAAATTCAAGTTCCAACAAAACCCTCAAAATCTTGAGCCGAGTTGAGGAAGACAATTAAAAAAAAAGGTGTTACATTGTGGCATTTCTCAGACTGTGAAGTCGACCAGTTTGCGAGATCCCTTACGTATGACGAGGTGCCTTCATATTACACGTACGACAAGCAAAGGGGTGTATTCAACCGACATCGACGAGGAGGTGCTGTAAAAGGTTTTCCGGGAATTTTCAAGGACACCGCATTGGGTAGGGTTTATACCGTGCACCCGAATAGTGGCGAATGCTATTTTCTGCGGTTCACACTGCATTACACTGTCCCAGGCCCAACGTCTTTCGCTTTTCTGAGAACATTTGATGGCGTGGAGTATCCCACTTACCGCGCAGCCTTTTGCCTAATTGGGATGACACCCTCGCGGAGGCAAGCGTCAGTGACAGTCCCAGCCACATGCGTTATCTGCTTGCCGTCATCTTGGTGTTTTGTGGAGTCGCGAACCCGGTAGCTTTGTGGGAGAAGTATCGCCATCATCTGTCTGAAGATGTTCTACGAGCTTTGAGGCGTGCTACTAGAGACGAAGTCGAAGTAACTGATGAACGCGTGCTGAACACCTGTCTCAGTTCACTTCAAGATGTGGTCATTTCTATCGGCGGCAATCCACTGATCGAATATGGGTTTCCAGCTCTCAAATCATGACCACATCAAGACCGTGGAAATCGGGAGTATAACGCTGAGACAAATTACGATCCGGGCGAAATAACCACCATACAAAATTACCATGTCGCTTTGTTCTCTTGAGAGCAAAAACAAATTTATGACACCGTCCTTGAAAGCGTTGGGCAAAACCAGGGTAAAATGTTTTTTTTTGGATGCTCCTGGTGGAACAGGAAAAACATTTGTTACCACTGGCATACTTGCAGAGGTCAGGAGCCAAGGCAAAATGGCTATTGCTGTAGCATCGTCGAGAATCACTGCCACACTGCTTCCGGAAGGCAAGATAGCACATGCCATTTTAAAAATTCCCATCGATTAAGAGAGCGCCAAAACGCCTGTTTGTGGTGTTTTACGTAACAGCGATAAGGGATACGTACTCAAAGATTGCTCTCTGATGATGAGTGTACGATGGCCAATAGGAAGGCAGTTGAGGTCGTGGACAGAACCCTGCAGGACATCCGCAAGAACTAACATTTGATGGATGGTGTCACAGTTCTGTTCAGTGGCGATTTCCGGCAAACACTTCCCAAAGTGACGCGGGGATCGAGGGCTGACAAGGTGAATGCTTCGTCGAAACGATCTTCGTTGTGGTCACGAGTTCGTACACTGCGCTTGACCATTAATATGAGAGCTCGGCTCGGCGGCAATGCACGTGCTCAAGAATTCTCCGATGTTCTTCTAAGTCTTGGTGAAGTCACTCTACCAGAAGAGAGAGGTGGACAGGTGGTGCTTCCAGATTCTCTCGGTAGAGTGGTATCCAGCTTAGAAAAACTCATTCACTGTGTGTACGCGGACAGGCGTATACCGCAGAATTCTTGGATGTGTGAGCGGGAAATTGAGAAGAATGAATTGGTCTACACCTCGATAAACACTGTTGTCGAGCTAGATGATGCCACACGTTATTCCGTGGAATTTCTGAACTCTCTGTAAGCAAGTGGACTTCCGGCGCATACCATCAAGCTGAAGGTCGGTGTCCCGATTATACTTCGAAGTTGTGACGGGACCCGCCTTAAAGTCATCTCGCTCCACACAGACACACCATTGAGGCGGAAATTCTTACGGGTTGTGGCGTCAGCGAGGCAGTATTTATACCACACATTCCCCTCATACCCCATAACTTCCCGTTCCAGTTCAAGCGCGTACAGTTCCCGTGTGTGTTTGCTTCGCGATGACCATCAATAAGTCGCAGGGGCAGACACTGAGGGCAGCGGGTGTCGACCTCAGGACGAGTTGCTTCTCACACGGGCAACTGTACGTTGCTTGTTCCCGCGCCACCAGTCCTGACTCTCATTTTGGCTCCTGGCAGTATAACTACCAACGTAGTTTATAGTGAAGTCTTGTAAGGTACTTATACGTATACCTTTATACGTATTTTTCTTTTGTGTCTTGGAATGTATTCCTGCATTATTTTTGCTATTTCCTTCAGTCACATCTTATGACTGAACTCAGCAGGATTCTCATATAACTCTCTTCACTAGCTTCGGGGGTTTCGTTTGCGAAAAAAACTTATATTATAATGCTATTTTAAAAGTTGTTTATTTATAATGCTATAGCGACACTGGCACCTTAGGTATTTTTAGTGCTGTAGAGGCTTCACGCAGACGACGTCGCGGGCAGCAGCTAGTAAATAATAAAATTGCACAACTATCACACAACACCGTCTAGTCCCAAGCTAAGCAGAGCTTGTGTTATGAGTACTAGACAACTGATATATATTTTATACTTAAATATTTCTAAATACATACATATTATAGATAAATTACATCCAGACACAGAACAAATGATTATGCTCATCACACCAACATTAGTCCTGGGTGAGAATCGAACCCACGACTTTCAGCATGGCAGTCTGGGCCACTAACCACTAGACCAACCGGCCTGTCCAAACATTTCTAAAGATTCAAAAGCTAAAATTATCAAACCAAGTTTGCTTGTTCTAACCTATACTTTTACCTATATTTAGACCATTATGAACTAACTGAGTAAAAATCTGGCTCTTCGAATCTCTTAAACCCTCAAGAAACTTTCTTTTTTTTACTATAGTCAACAAAGAAAGCAATGTATTTTGAACCTAATACTTATGAACATACGGTCTACGATGTTTATGTTTTCTTTTACAAACCTACCGGCAACCCGCCCCAGCTTTACACGGGTATTATAATTCTTTGAAAAGCTGAGAATTCTACTATAATTTGCCTCTATTTAACATTTAAAGCTTCATCATGAATTACTCTATCTAATGATGAAAATTGCATGAATTAGTAGTTTTAACGAAGAAGCGGTGGAGGACTTAGTCACTTAGTTTTATTATAAGTATATAAGGATGCGGTATCATGCGCACATGCATGGCACAAAATTATCCAAAAAAAAAAAAAACAAACATAACGAAGGTTTTAAAAGCTGAGATTCCCACACATATTACATTCCAGGTCCAACTTTTACATAAAAACAAGACACATACCTACTCCATTACACCGGGTGATAATAAATTGTTAACTTTGCCAACGAACGGACAATAATTCATAAATGCTTTTGAGAATCTTGCCAAGAGAACTCGTTCTTTTTCAATACTGAAGACTTGGCTTCGTACCTACCTGCATAGTGCCAAGGTCCTTGCTCGTGCATTTATTGGTAGACCTGAAATCTTAAAATGTTTAGTGCTAAATTATAAATGTACATTAACATTATAAAAAAATAAAAAAGGTTTAATGTAGGGCGTAATCTTTGAAAGTACTGGTCCGATTGCTAAATTTTTTTCATTTAAAGAAAGTTGCTAAATGACTTAGCTATATTTTACGTCCGCGGGTGAAGCTGCGGGCAAAAGCTAATCTAATATACAATGTGTAACGTTAAATAAGCAAGACCTGAAAACAGAATAACGACCAGAATTAATTGAACAACTTAATAATAGAGGTCACATTTTTCAAAAAATCTTCATTAATAATGTTGCTCCTTCTATTTAATAATAGGTCAAGTCATCACACGCGCAAACCCGCCAAAATAAGTAAACGAACACAAATGGTTGTCGTCCAATTCAATTCTTTCATACACGAAAAAATAATAGTTCTTATTTCAATGTAGATACGAATCATAAATAAACAAACAAAAATAGCATAAAACCTTTAAATTTTTATTAATGTTTTTTTTCTCTCTCAGAATTAGGTCAATTGAATTCAAAATCATTTGAGTTGTCTGAGGTTTTTTTTTTTTCGATGGGAATAATCATCCAATGGCAACCCCCCGTTGTATAAAATCTCATATCATACCCAGTTTTTGTTATTGAACTCCTCCGAAACGGTTTGATCGATTTTCATAACATTTTTGTATATATTCTGTAGGTCTGAGAATAGGTCGCAGGCTATTTTTTACCCTTCTGCCCCCACTCCTATATTTTTCTTTGATAATTTATATAGTAGAAGAACGTTTGCCAAGTCAGCTAGTAAGGAAGGAAGGAAAAGGGTAAGTGGAATTGTTACAGACAGTATTCCCTAGTTTCGGTTTACCCCATGCAAAAAAAATTGTTGATTTATAGGTACATTGGTCCAATACTTTAGATACGGAACTAATCAGTCATGTGTTGTCATTGATGATTTTCTCACCAAAAAAAAAACCCTCTTTTACAAAAAAACCGGCCAAGTGCGAGTCGGACTCGCCCATGAAGGGTTCCATAGCAGCAAGTAGCATAATATAAAAGTTCTTGTAATGTGTTGTAACTTTGATCGATGTTTTAATAATAGTGTATTTTTTTCAGTTTATGACGCATTAAAAAAAAACTACTGACTGGATTTCGTTCAAACCAATTTTCGTTGGTAGTTTTTATAGTAATGTACATCATATATTTTTTTTAGTTTTATCATTCTCTTATCTTGGAAGTTAGAGGGGGGGGACACATTTTACCACTTTGGAAGTGTTTCTCGCGCAAACTATTCAGTTTAGAAAAAAATTAAATTAGAAACCTCGGTATCATTTTTAAAGACCTATCCATAGATACCCCACACGCATGGATTTGATGAAAAAATAATTTTTGAGTTTCAGTTCTAAGTATGGGGACCCCCAAAATTTATTTCTTTTTTTCTATTTTTGTGTGAAAATCTTAATGCGGTTCACAGAATACATCTACTTACAAAGTTTCAAATGTATAGCTATTATTATAGTTTCGGAAAAAAGTGGCTGTGACATACGGACGGACAGACTGACAGACAGACAGACAGACAGACAGACATGACGAATCTATAAGGGTTCCGTTTTTTGCCATTTGGCTACGGAACCCTAAAAAGAAAGTACTGAGCTGATCAGTTGTATTACTTCGAACATAAGTACTAACTAAGCACAAGTATTTAATTAAAATCTTACTACGTACATACGTATGAATATATAATAAATAATTATATATATATCTATAGAAAAACCAAACACACAGAGTCGTCGAAGTACTCCACCGTATCTCTGTTATCTGGGCATACCGGAAACGTGACCGGAAGACTGGCGATGTTTTTCTTTGTATCTACTATTCCTGTCATAACACAACCCCACTCAAGTTAGAACGATCAACAATTCTCGTGCACACGCCATCGACTCGAACTAAACTGGCGTTTTGCGGACAGTTGTCCCAAATTAACCCGATGAATCAGTTTAGTCGTGTGCGCGGTCCGAATACCAATACTTGAAATAAAGCGATGTAAAGCGATGGACGCTAAAGTGTGGTCGGAAGCAGTAATGGCGAACTTTAGCCGGCGTTATGGCTGAATATTGAGATCTGTTTCTGATTTCTACCGAAATCTGTACGTAAGGGAACAACTTGACACGATCAAAAAGTTTAACTAAAATTGTCCAGTCATTCTCGAGATCGTCGATGTCATCGATTCGCGTTTAGCAACATTTTTAAATGAGATTAATTAATTAATGAGTGCACATTTTAATGACATACTACATGCATATATTTTTAGACGGTGGTAAGTTCTGTGATATCGCTTGAGAAACGGGTCTCATCTACATATGGGTTGAGTAGACAAATTATATTCTTTTAAAGGGTTCTGTAAAATAATAGGGTTAGAATTTAATTGGAAAAGGCGGTTAATTCATTTCAATTCATTAAACTATCTGCACTAAGGGTCAGTTGCACCATTTAACTATAACGATAACAAAGCCGTTCGTAGTTGTCAAATCGTCGAATTGACCAATAGGCGGCCGTTTCACGGCTGGTTACAGTTTGGTTATTGTTATAGTTAAATGGTGCAACTCACCCTTAGGTATACAGGGTTATTTGTAAAACATTTTTAACCTCTCAGGACTATGTTACTAACATCATAAACAACAACTTTTGTTCTATGACTTTTAAAAATTTGTCACATTTTAGTTCTTCAGATTTTCATAGAAACATAAAAGAATTTAAATTTAACGTTGTAAACATTACGAAGTCCATGCAAAGCAAGCGGTACAATAGCGGTGGGGAGTAGGGATCGAGCGACGGGGTGCTTGATGTACTTAAATCGCGTCATACAGACGTAGGCAGATATAGCAAAATATAGGGTTGAAATGTGTTAGATAGAACAACGAAATCTTGAGGGTTTGTTTTTGGTAAAATAAATTAGGTTTTGTAAAAAGTTATAGAACAAAAGTGGTTGTTTATAATGTTAATAACACAGTCCTGCAAGGTTTTCTAGTGTTTTACAAATAAGCCTGTAAATATACCTAGATTTTGCCTACAGTTTCGCCTGCGTACATAAAATATAGCTTAAGTTACTCAAAAATAAAGCAGCTTTCTATCGGTGAAAAAAAATTTAGCAATCGGAGCAGTACTTCTATAGAATAGATTACCTCCAACAAACAAAAAGACTAGACAACTGATAAAAATACTTATTTATTTTTAAATACATACAAAAGATAAGTTACACCCAGACTCAGAATAAATGATGTACTCATCACACAAACATTTATCTCGGGTGACAGCAAGCCACTAACCACTAGAGTCTAATGGTTTATTTTAATAGACCAACAGGACAGTCACCGCTGTGAGGACGATAGTTTAGAATACCGTAACACAAAAATAAAACACGAACAATATTTACCACAAAACTAGAACAAATAAAACTGCAGCCAGGCTCTAAAGTCGCACTAACACCGAATAGTTTGAGCGCTTCACTTGACGCAAAGTTCATTACTTAGGCACTCGCTGTGCGGCGGCGAATCGCACTCACTTGTCAACTATTTGTTAACACACTGCATGCTGTACTAGCGGTTTCTCTTGACAGTTAAGAGTTCGTTTTTGCTGTTACCATTGCTATGAATGTCACATGTCTTCGAATTTTTTGTTCTAGGACATGCCGGTTTCCTCACGATGTTTTCCTTCACCGTTTTGAGAGCAGTGGTGATGAAATTAACTACCCAAAGTAATGCACCTGGCTGGGTTCGAAACCGCGACCTACAACTCGTAAGTCGGGATATGAGATAATCAGATAATGAGAAGAAGAATCAAGAAAAAAACTATACAGGTTCTTGATTGTTATGATATGGGTCGACAAGTCGGTACCCATATTGGATAGAATGATTATTTTTACTTATTGAAACTTCATGCAACACAAAGTTACAAAGGCGGACTTAATGCCTTAGGCATTCTCTACCAGTCAATCATTTTAGTCTAGATTATTTAAAGGCTCACCGGATACGGTAAATTCTGAAGATTCCCGCACCTGATTGAAGCAGAAGGAATGCCCGGGTATCAGCATTGGACGCCCCGCCCGGAGGACACGGCTGAGCATACGGTGGAGGTGTGCCCCGCTTGAGTGGTGCCCCGCTGTGACCTCGTGCGACCATTTTCTTGCGCTAGGCCCTGGTTTAAGCGATGGTTCGGTGAGACAGAATGGGCGGCGGTCGCCAACTAACACAAACACAGCAAAGCAAATATACTAGCGAAGGAGACGGCCGCACGCGTGAAGGAATGGACATTCTCACGCCCCTACTGCTGAGCCTTTGACTCCGACTACCAGAGACGACGAGCAATGGATAGCTAGACGTCCGGTACGTTTTTTCTTTCTTTCTTTTCTTTTTCGGTAACCAACCGGACCGAGCCCGAGTCGTCGACGGAGCGTAGAGTACCTCGCGCGACTCAAAGAGATGTCAGCAAAACCGGTCGGGGCCCGCAGAACCGAAGTTTCTGGGGCCAAGTGTCGACTTATGAAACAGAAACCCGAACGCAAAAGACCACTGAAGAAATGTAGGTACCTGTGATTTTAGTCAGTAAAAGTCCAACTACCGCTAGCGGATAAAGTCATTAAATGATTTCTCAACTCAAAAAAAAAAACCCCTTTATTCCACAAATCAATTCATTTATCTTAAAAATGCACAGATAAAACATTATCCCTTTCATTCTCAATTCCCACTAATTCTCAAAGCTCGCATGCATCCTAAACTATCAAATATCAGAGGTCCGATTCCAACAAAACCGTCCGGTTCAATGGAAGTGATTCTGATATCTGCAGGAATTCCAATATTTGCTTGGAAAATACCGGACTTTAGCCGAAAGGTGCCGTGTACTCGGCAAATGTCTGCAGCTATTAATACTTTAGCTTACAATTGTTTTAATACCGGATTAAGTTCAGCTGTAGTGTGTTTAAAATGTCACGGCGCTGTTTTTCCGCCAACAAAAAAGTTAAGTGAAACTTGTTAATTGTATTTTATTTTTTGTTGTGGAACTCTTTTCATAGCTGGTTTAGCTTTTGGGTATGAGTCCTATAGAATCTAAGAAATATTTTTATATTCTCAATGATTTTCGTATTATTTTTGAACAGAATAACAGTGTAATTAATCAGGGGCGTAGCAACCGTAGGTTGAAGGGCCCGGGGCGCCAAAGTTCAAGGGGCTCTGCCTTATACTAGTTGAATAAAGAACGTCCGACTGTCCGACTTTTAGTTTTTTAACCTGTGACCAATAAACCTACATCGATTCGTACCTTGTTTGAAAAAGTCACCGCGACCTTAGTACAGAAAATAAAAACAACTAAAGGAACATAGGTGGCATTCAGAGCAGAAGAAATTATATAAAGTTTAACAACTCAAAAAGGAAAAAGGTTAATTAGTACTCAGTTGAAAAAAGATCACAGTTTACGATTTAAATCATACTTAACATAGTCGTAAATTGATAAACAGAACAGAAAACATGCAGCCTCGTGCAGAGTAACTCAGAAACTCAAGAATAACACACACAGATATTTACTTAAAATACGAATAACAAACGAAAACAAACAGTAGCAAGTCCTAACTCAGTATAAAGGCGACGAGTTCAACAATAAATCCAACTACTGCAATTTACCTGCGCTGTGTTTACTTTAGATTTATAAGAGCATTTCTCATGCAAATGCATTGGGAGTCCCCAAATGAATGTACCTTTCATTAAAACTTCCTCTGGTTGACCGCGGACAAGGCGCTAATTTGTACCTTGTTAACGAGCGTTAGACGGATAAGTATTTAATCCTGGGATTGAAATGTCTTTGTCAGTCCTTTGAGGACGTTGGGGCTGCAAAGAGGTGCCTGGAATATTCGGCTGGTTCATCGTGTCGTATTCTATAAGCTGTTAAGAGTGGCCAACCGCTCTTACGGGATTATGATGAGGAATGGCAAGCAGTCGCCTCATTCTGCGAAACAGTAATGCTAGCAAAGGAGGTAGCCCGGGCGAGGAAGGGACATCCTCACGCTCCAGCCACCGGCATCCCGACTTCGACTTCTAGCTACCGGAGGCGTAGGTTCACGGCTGACAAGCAATGTGTCGCTTGCTGTCCGTGCCGTTCTGTAAACGTCCGGACCGAGCCCGAATCGTCGATGGCAAGCGCGCCTCCGTAGAGACCCATGGCTCCAGCAGGCTTCGATCCTGCTGAGGCCATGGGTTCGCTTCTGAAATGAAAACCAGAAGTCCTGCGCAAGGCAAAGAAGAGATATAGAAGTTGGTTTTAGTCAGTAAAGTCTGGCACGCACTCCCTAGCGTTAGAAGTCATTGAATGATTTCCAACCGTAAAAAAAGTTGATTATGACGTTATTATAGCTTTCTCTAGGTATTTTAGAAATACAGATAGTTATCTTGTGAATTCTCGGATTATCTGTTTCTATTTGAATCAAAACAAAGTGTAAATTCTTTTGGGCATATTACCAGTCGACAGCGATGTGAAAGAGTTTTTATTTTATTTTCGTGTTGCCTCTTTAGCAAACATTGCTTTGGATGTAACAACAAGCTTTTAAACCATACTCACATTGACGATAGATGAGTAGGAAAGGACCCTCTTAAATCAAGTCTTCTTTATGTTTATTGAATATCTAGCTTCGGTCAATATGTGTTTGCCCGCGTGACAATTGAAAATTATTCCAAGGGAATATACTTACGCTATAAAAAGTATTCTGTGTCCTTAAATCTTCTATCCGTGCGTATATTCCGCTGTTTCACCTTGCGAGGTTGTCATTAGACGATTATCCAACCATTAAAAAAAAAAGCTTGAAGGAGTTAAAAAAATACATACATATATATTATATACATACATAGCGTGATAATATGCTAATTGGTGTTTAATATGAACCAGTGAACTGTTTGTTAATTATTATAAATTAATTTAAAACTAACATTAGGCTAAGTTGTTCTACTACCGTTGTTATTTATCTGAAATGAATATTTGAATTGAATCAAATTTAATATAATAAAAAAAAACAAAAACAAAACAGAATATCAGTCGTTAAAACAGCTGAGGAAATATTTGAGTTTTGATTACTACAATCGTTATGAAAGCTATTTGCTGCTGTTTTACCCATATTTGTTAGTCACTGGAATGTGTAGTATGTGTGTATGTAGTATGCGACAAAATCAGACTGAATGTGAGAGTCAAGACTGATATTCATTTAGAATAATCATCAACATCCTCATCATTCCTATATAGGATGGCCTACGCCAAGTGTCATCACAGCAAATGGTCCTGTGTCTGGGTGTAACTTATTTATCTATAATATGTATGTATTTAGAAATATATAAGTATGTTTATCAGTTGTCCAGTACCCATAACACAAGCTCTTCTTAACTTGGGACTAGACGGCGTTGTGTAATATTATCATTATTATAGTATTATTATCCTTCCAACGCTGCTTATATAGTATGTATCAGTGCGCGGTCCTTTCACAGACGATGGCGGTGCAGAATCTTTCGCTTTAGCACTTCTTTCTCCAAAAAAAAAAACTAGAAATCATTCATGTCAAATAGACCCATTTGTTTCCCAGTTAACATGTTATAGGAAATGGTTCCGGTTGATTTACTCTGGTGTATTAAAAGCTGCACACGTTTGAGCGACAATTGGGAGATCGAGTATCCAGCAAATTGCTCGGCTATTAGTAACACGAGTTTCATTTGCTCGCTATCAGCTGTTTGCTAGCTGGTAGGGCACGCAGTTATAGTGACCGATTATATAGTTTTGGTTTCTAACGTAATCTGTCTTTAATTTTCCGATGCAATAGTATAATGTACAGCTTAATACGGATTTACTTGATTAGTTGGGAGACCCCTTTTTTTTCTTTCGGTGGGTAAAATCATCCCATGACAACCCCCGCTCTTGGATGGAGCGGGAGATAGTGTCAGACTCTTACTGACGAAAAAACCCACACCGTTCCTTCAAGCCTTCATACCGGGGCTGGAGTCCCCTTCCGGATAACTTTTTTTTTTGTTGTATTACCCCTGTAAAAACACACCAGTGTCATAATATCATAATCATAAGTAGTTCATAATGTTCCCACTGCTGAGACTCAGGCCTCTATGGGAAAAGGAATGGACCGTAATCTAATTCAAAAGCAAGTTAATGGGCGTCACAGGTCTTTTTTCTAGGATGTATTTTTTGCTCGTGATGATTTCTTTTACCACTTTGCAAGCAGTGATTCTGAAATAAATTATTTAAATTATAGTATCTGCCAGGGTTTCAACCCACGACATACTTATAGTCAGTCGTTACTATTAGGTCACCTCTGCTCCCCATGATAATCTATACCAGACATTTACTTATAAACCAGCTTTCTCTCAGTCATCACCATCACCAGCCTTTTTTTTAATTTTTCCACTGTTGGGACTCAAGTTTCCTCTCTAGGAGAGGGAATGTCACATGTCTTTGAATTTTTGGTTCTAGGACATGCCGGTTTCCTCACGATGTTTTCATTCACCGTTTTGAGAGCAGTGGTGGTGGAATAAATTACACAAAGTAATGCGCCTGGTTGGGTTCGAACCCGCGATCCTGAACTCGTAAGTCGGGGCCATTACCACTCGGCCACCATTGCTCCCAGTAAATTTCCATTTCTTGATATCTGAGTGGTCGTTCTTCCTCATTATGTAATTTTTTTCCTTAGCAGGTTTCAGATTTTTTGGCATTTAGGAAAACACTCACTATCAGTAACGTAGCCCAAGCTCATAAAAGAAAAAAACTTATTCCACGTATTGCCTAGGCAGTGAGATTTGGAAGGAGAAGGGGAAGGCCATTGAAATCTCTAACAACTCGTTCAACATTTACTGCCCAGTTCCGCATAAACCTATAGTGATACCCTTAAGAACCTTTCAAAATGTTATTAGTCTTCAAAAACACCACACTGTATCATACACAGCCCAGAGGTAACCAATTTGTATAGATATTACGTACAGCAGAAAGCCTCTAATAAATTAGGACATGGTGCACTTAATGCTTGAACTCGACCCGTGAGTTATGCCCTGCGTTATAATTGCTGACGCTAAATGTACTTGTAGCATGTGTAGGTAGAATGTGTATAAGGTTCTGTTTTTTTAAAGCCAGCAATTTCTTGAAATATTTGCCCTTGATTTGAATTGTAACAATTCTTTGTAGTTTGTTTAGTTGTCCATGAATTATCAATAACACGTTCAATTACATCGAAACGTGAACATCGTAAGGCTAAAACAATTTGCCTGCTGCGGTCTTCTCATCCGATTAAAACTGAGGCGCCTTCAAGGCTAGAGTGAACAGGCTCTTAACAAACTAGTGCTCCTCACCATCAACGATTGCATCACTGCTTATCATCAGGTGGTATCGCAGTCAAGCACTAGTTATATCAGATAAAAAAAATATCAAACTGCTAGCGGTCCCAGCAGATGTTATCTTGCCCGAAAGCTGGCAACTTATAAGAAAAAAACCGGCCAAGTGCGAGTCGGACTCGCCCATGAAGGGTTCCGTAGCAGCAAGTAACATAATATAAAAGTTCTTGTAATGTGTTGTAACTTTGATCGATGTTTTAATAATAGTGTATTTTTTCGGTTTATGACGCATTAAAAAAAAACTACTTACTGGATTTCGTTCAAACCAATTTTCGTTGGTAGTTTTTATAGTAATGTACATCATATATTTTTTTTAGTTTTATTATTCTCTTATCTTAGAAGTTAGAGGGGGGGGGGACACACATTTTACCACTTTGGAAGCGTCTCTCACGAAAACTATTCAGTTTAGAAAGAAATGATATTAGAAACCTCAGTATCATTTTTGAAGACCTATCCATAGATACCCCACACGCATGGGTTTGATGAAAAAAAAAATTTTGAGTTTCAGTTCTATGTATGGGCACCCCCAAAATTTATTGCTTTTTTTCTATTTTTGTGTGAAAATCTTAATGCGGTTCACGGAATACATCTACTTACAAAGTTTCAACAGTATAGCTCTTATAGTTTCGGAAAAAAGTGGCTGTGACATACGGACGGACAGACAGACAGACAGACAGACAGACAGACAGACAGACATGACGAATCTATAAGGGTTCCGTTTTTTGCCATTTGGCTACGGAACCCTAAAAAAGATTAAGAACCCAACTGCAACGTCACCTACCGGGTCCAATTGTATTTCCAAACCCTTCAGAAACCCATTCAGATTTACAAATATTATTAAAATTTAATTTATTATTTTCAAATCCGTCAAGCCATGTATGAGAAGTTACGGGACAAACACACGCAAAGAAAAATTATATAGAAAGGTTGATATATGCTACCATTTTATCGAGCATTTCCATGTAATGTAACGTTCTAACAAATGGTACAATACTGGTAAATGCTCAGTTTCAAATGCGTTTCCTGGATCATGAGGGTGATACACTAGAACATTCATAGGGCGGCTCGTAATTCTGTTACTAGTAAATGCTCTAGTCTATAGCCATAAACAGACGAAAAAAAAATTGACGTGTAAAAGTGTTTTTTTTTTTTTAAACCTATTTGCAAAATAAATATCATTTATCGTTTACCTCTAAGATGTGATTTGATTTTTGAAATCGGCATCAATTTCATTTGTATAAAATCAATATCGGTGAATTTGCCAAAATTCAAGCTATTTCCAAATATTATTTTGACTATCTCAAATAATACCTCCAAGAAGCAGCCCATTTCTCAACACTTGACACTTGGAATAATTGCATGCAGCTGTCACGATGGTTTGGGGGCAAATATGGCGTGAAATGCACCCCGCGTTCGCGACCTCAGCAACTTTTCCAATATACCGAGGTACGTCAATGTCACCGATCATAGAATGTGTACTGAGACATGCTAGAGTATCTTATACTTGCAGGTGGAATATGCTCAAAATGTGCCTACATAAAACAGTTAAAACTTCGTCAAAAAACTGTATTCAAAATATAAGGTGTAAGGGACAGCCCTACATAAACTTTGAGGGCTTGTTTAGTAGACGAAACTGAACAACATTCCACAGGTTTTTTTTTCAGGAAACGAAAAAAAATCACCTTCACCATACAAAATGATAAACTTGATTAGATAATTTGTATGGCGAGGCCGATTTTTTTTTCGTTTCCTGAAAAAAAATCTCGTTGAAGGTTGTTCAGTTTCGTTTACTTAGCAAGCCCTTAAAGTTTGTGGAGGGCTGTCCCTATTTAAATTTTTACGTGAACTTAGCTGTGTGAGAAGTGATAGGAAAGAAAAGAGAGTTAGTGATAGCGTGACGAGTGTCAGGACAGAATGGAAGAAAACAACGTGTTGTGCGGCCCCAAATAAAACGGGATAAGATAAGGAATATGATGTTGACGTGAACTTAGCCGTGGTGTAACAGAACTGTAAGATGCCAAAAATAAACTAGATTACCGAAACCGTACGAGGGCAAATAAAATACTACCCTCAGACTTTTCATCGAAACAAAAGCTATACTCCATTTGTTTAGATAGTTAATTAAATGTAAACAATTTTAATATGTCTGTTGTTTGAAAAATTGTCTAAAAATTTTTACAAGTATTTACTTAAAACAATGTTAGGTAATTAACTACCTACATTTAAATAATCTTTGTACGTCTTTTGTACGATTTATCTATACTTAATATTTTAAAGAGTTAAAGTTTGTTTTTATTTTTTTTGTTTGTAGGAGGTAATCTCGGGAAGTACTTGTCCGATTGGTAAATTTTTTTCACCGACAGAAAGCTGCTTTATTCCTGAGTGACATATTATGACATAGGCGATGCCGCGGGCAAAAGCTGGTTTTAAATAAAAAGGCAAATCAAGATCGTTTAGTAAGTACCTAAACAGATGGAGTATAAGATTATATATACTGCTTTTGTTTTTTTTGAATTTTTGGTGACTGTGTTTGTGCAAGGAAGGTAGGAGGCCTCCACGAGCAAAACGGCGTAGTTTAATGAAAACAACTGTATAATATAATAACCTATCCACAATTTCTATGATCGTTGTCGTGAATGTAATGCAATATTGCGGCCGCCAAACTATTACGGGCCTCGCGAGGGTTGAATATTTTCAAAAGTGAATTGACTGCATAGCTGTCAGATTGTTCACAATTGTTAGAAAGCTGTCCAATAATAGTTGTTGTTTTGAAATGATTGATAAGTGGTGGGGAAACTGCTGTTAATAGCTAAGGGAGGTTCTAATAAATTTTGCTAGTAAAAATTTTATTGTATGGTTTGACCATTGCATGTTAAAAATAGCTGCAACAGTGAGCTTGAACCTAGACTGACTTATTACTTACTGTCTGAATAGTTACAATATTTTTACCAAATTAGTTTTCGTAAAATCTTCTAAATCTTTGTGTTGGGCGAAGCAAGAGAGGATGTCAGACTTTTACTGGCTACAACGCACATCTTCCTTCAGCTGAACTTTGCGTTCCGAGGCTGTGGCAACTCTTTTAAACGATCCTAAAGCCCATTTTCGTCATTACTTCTCTCAAAATGGAACAGGAAAACTTTGGAAAAGAAATCGGAGTTCTAGAACCAATAAATCAAAACCAGTAGTAATCTACATTGGTCTCTGCTCGCAGCTCTTGCACTGACAGGAGGCCTATTTCTTTGCGCTGTTATATTATACAAAGTGTCATCATGATTGTCACTTTGTTTATTTTTTAATAACCTTTTTACGATTCATCGTGTCCGTGTAGTCTCAACTCGCTGACAGACTGAGCAGACTATGCCAATAACTACACATGTATAAACATCTATTTCACTGTCTATATTCGGTACGTGTGACCAAGACATTAGCTTGTAGCTTGTAGATAATAAGATACACAGTTGAAAATAAGATCACATAAACAACGAGCATCTAAATCAACATCTCTTTAAGAAAAAAAAAATACGATATTTGAATAAGTTCCATTTAATGTACAGGAAGAAAAACAAAAAGCTATCGGATTTCCATCTTATTCTCCAGAGGATCTCTGAGATTATCCTCGTTTGACCCACGTTTGTCCTACACCCCATCGAGTGATCTTTCGGGTGCCAACTGGAGCGAAGACATTTATGATTTACATATTTGGTACCATGAACTGACGTCTTTACCATTGGGGTAGACAGATAGGTAGAAACTTTAGATTAGAGTGCTCACAATGAACCATTTTGCGGTTTTAATTTGGTTTATGTATCTCACTATAGGCTAGTTGCCGTAAAAAATGTAATTAGTCCGTCTTTTAGATTTAAAAAAAATAAGGGTCACGTATTTTTATATTTGTAAATTAAACCAAAAATTACAAAGATATAGCCTATTAATGTTACGTGTAACGTCACGCCCGTCGTCGTGCTGCATTTTTCGGCACGGGGTGAAGTCAGACGTAACTTTAATGGGCTATATCTTTTTTATTTTTTATTTAATCGAAAAAAGAAATAATACGTGTCTAATATTTTTTTTATAATTTAAAATACGGACTAAATAAAATGTAATTATTTTGACCCTTAAAACTACCCTATTATAATGTTATAAAGGCGAACACATAACATTATAATAGTTACATACAACACATGCTATCTACATACATACACATACATGTTTTTACTTTTCCTACTCAAATGGCTACAGTTAATATTAATAAAATTTTGAATAGTACGTAATTTTTATCTAGGAAAAATTATCTCTAGGTAACATACTCATCGTAGATGTGGGCTTACGGACGGTGGGCGTGGGCTTGCGGATGACAAGATAGCTCACCATCCGGGCATCAGGTAATCGTCCGGATCAAACCCCACTCGTCAACGGTAGTGTTTCACGCGCGCCTCAAGTAGATGTTAGCAAAACCATAGGAGCCCAGCAGGGCCGGAGCCTACTGGGGCCATGGGTTGGCTTCTGAAAGGAAGACTCGTGGTCCTGAAACGTAAATGGCAATTGAAGAATTCTAGATGCGGTTTTAGTATGTAAAAGTCTGAAACGCTCTCCCGCTCTGCTTTAAAAAAGTCATTAGATAATTTAGATCAAAAAAATGGGAGTTGAACATAATCCTTTAAGATAATTTTCTACTTTCAAGCGCGCGCGAAGAAGTTTTTGTCAGAAGCAAGTGATTTTATAAAAAAAGTAAAACAATTTAACTATCTTAGTAAATCTAAAACAATGTAAAAACATTTTCTTCTTTAAATATTTTGTCGAATCATTACAAATTCCATCTCAGCCTTCTGTTCAAGTTTCAAATGAATAAATAATGATGTTTTAAAAGAAAACAAAAAAAAAACGGTGAAACAACCATTTTTATACAACATAAATCCAAGCGAATTTCATGATAAACTTGAATAATTTAAATTGTAATGGAAAATGTATCTAAATGCAAAATTATGTTAAGTTTGTGCGAAACGTGTGTTAGATAAAATCTGAAAATAAAAACGGTTCTCAGTTTATAAAACAATTTAATTTTGGAGAAGACATTTTTTAGACAGTTTGTACATTTAGCAGTCTAATTCTAATAGAATGGGTTTTTCACTTCAAAAACACATTAAGGGATTTCGTCATAATAATATAATAAGAGAAAGAAACAGTTTTGAAGTTTTGTACATAGATTATTTGCATAAAAATATTAAACATGACTTTCGGGATTCGCATATACTCGTACTAGAAATAATGTGTATAAAGTAGAAACTGTTGATTAGGTACCAAGTGCTCTCAATAATCGTTTTTGCGTTTTAAATTAGATTTATGTATCATAATAATAATACAAAGGCAAAAGTTTGTATGTATGTCCATTTGTTACTTCTTTACTCTCAAACGGTTCGTGGACAAATAAATTTATTCTTTGACAGTTTGGCCGTCAATTTTTTGCCTCGATCGAACTCAGGCGTGGGTCGAGTTCTTCCACGAAGCATTCTGAAAAAATATAAATGAAAAGTTTTAATAAACAGGCTCCATTACTGAGCCACCCATTAAACCTTAACGGTAATTTGATTAAATATTTTTTCCATACTATTAACATTCACAATGGCCTTACCTCGTTATTTCAAAGGTAAATTACTCGTGACCGCGTACCAATTGAAACGATTAACGCAATTATCCGTTTAATTAGTAAATAATCAATGACGGTGAGCAAATATTGGACGGAGGTTTTAATTTATTATTTATTTGTGTTTTTTCATTGAAATATTATGTTCATGGCGTAATGACTTTTGAAATTTTTGTATTAATTTCTGACTTATCTCAGAGAGTCGCAAAAAAAGGTCAACTGGGCAATCCGTACAAACTTACCTATGTAAATAGTTCAATTTCTGAATCGCATCTTGAAGATTTTTCCGGATCTACATATTTATTTTTCCGATATAAATACTTTAAAATTTTTCTTTTACTTGTGCTACGAGACCTTGCTTTGGCCCAAACATGATTCAAGGTCATTGGCAAGTACCCCATAATGATAAGTCTTGATTTCCTAGCTAGTGTCAAAATATATCTTTAGAATGCGTTGATTTTGAGAAGAAGAGGAGAGAGTTGAGTTGTTTGATTTTTTAACTGTTGCACAGATTATCAGATCTGAGTATTTGATATTTATTTCAGTTTAATACCTCTACGCACATACACGGACAGATGGGCAGTCGGAGAGCAAATTGAATCTATAAGGGATCCGTTTAATTGGCTGAGCTACGGGACCCTAAACACAAAATAACAATTTTGATTGATAGAGAGTAAGCTAATAAACATGGCAAGAATAATTGCTTTACTTGAACGGCAGAGTTCAGGGCACATCGCTCATAAAACCGAACGGTTGATAGATGCGAGAAGCAGAGCCCTTAAATGTAGCGATGCTTAGCAAAGGGCTAGGTCTAGCATCGCACGTCTTTTGGCCGAAAAGACTAATAAAATAATGACGACGTAAAACAAAAACGATAATTCGCTTTGACTCGGTAAAAAATACGAATAGAGAAGAAGGTCTACAAATCTAGATATTATCAGGCAAGACAAACCTACTAATAGACCTAATGTTGAATTCATGTACACAAATTAAATAAAAATATAAAAGGAAGGAAATAGATAAATAGGTACAAAGGCGATGCTTATTTCTATAGCAGCAAACTGTGAAAGTTGGAAAAAAAGAGATTTTGATACCGTGTGATAGAGTAATAGGAACATAGGTAAGTACACACAATGCAGTTCAATTACGATAAACTAGTACTGATAGAAAGAAGAGTAAATATATTATGATTAAATATTACGACGTACGACGAGTCCACCCATACGTTGTTGAAACTTCTACGGTCCAAACTTAACGCTTTGCCTCATCGTTTACACCGCGTACGTCAAAGGACTGGAACAATCTGCCTGCTGAAAGAAAGAAAGAAAGAAAGAAAAAACTTTTATTCGTACCTCACACATACAGTAGAATCCGATAATATAAATAATAGGAAACACTTTAAAATCTGTGCAAGGCCAAAAGGGCGCCTAACTCAGCATATGCTGCGATATTTAAAAAGATAAATAACGCAGCGCTGGTATTCTGTTAGGGCCCGCGGTGATGCCACGGTCACATTCACGGAGGTTCAATATAATTAATATTGGTATCGAAACAAAAAAAAAAAAAAAAAAATAAAATAATAAATAATTAAATACGAACATTGTAAAACACCCATTGGACAAATAATAAATAAATAACATTGGTAAATAGGGTGAAATTATGTTAATACGTGTTATGTGTTAGGTATAAAAAAAGAAAAAAGTGCAATATATAATGAACCAGAGACCGACGCCCGACGACTTGCGCTCCAAACTCATGCTGCGGTCTTCAGGTCCGATAATAATTTAAGTGTCTTCAAGGCAAGAGTGAATAGGCTTATAAACTAGAGCGCCACGCACTCAAAGATTGCATCACTGCTTACCATAAGGTGAGTCAAGCACTATTTTATAACAGCAAAAAAAAGATTAAAGAGAACGCAATTAAGAACTGTCAACACACACTACGATGTAAACCGAAGAAATTAAAAGTCCATCAAACGATAAAATTGCTTACTCGACAACCCTTATAACCAACGTTACCAATAAACCCAGTTCCAAAGCATCAACAAGATTCCAAGAGAATGGACGCCGATAACTCGATTCCAGTTTCCGAGTAAATATCGATACAGACTAAACGATGAATCGTGTCCTACAACCAGCTCACGATTCAATTGAAGATTCTATTTTTATTCGACTCGCAGAAAAATCGGATTTTGTAATTGCGATTTGATGTTTTCAATTCGTTGCGAAGATTGTATTATATCTTAATGATCCTATACAAGTATCTTTTAGATACATAGATAAATAGAGATATACTCTCTTACTTACTCTTCTCTCTTTTAAATGTTATTTCTTTTTTTTTTAAGTTTGGAAATCGTCTAATGAGATCCAAAATATCAAGAGAAGTAATGTAATAACGTCATAATAACTTTTTTAAAGGTGAAATCCATCCAATTATTTCTCTTGCTCTAGGAAAGAGCGCGAGGGCGTGTTAACCTTTTACTGAATAATACCACACCTATATTTCTTCAGTTGCCCTTTGCGTTCCAGGATCCTTTTAAAAGTTGAACCATGGCCTCAGTAGGCTTCGCCCCTTACAGCGGTTTTGCTGACATCTCTTTGAGGCGCGTGTGGACCACTACGTGCCGTTGATGACTCGGTCCGGATGGTTACCGGCCGGCCGGACAGCGAGCTTCCTATTACTCATCATCCACAAACCCGGTTGCTGGAAGTCGGGGTTGGGATCCACACAGCAGAAACGTGAGGATGTCCGTTATCTTCGCCAGCATTACTGCTTTGCAGAAGGAGGATAAGGGATTTGTGCGAGCTCTAGCGATCCTTTAAGGGGCTTTCTTTTCGGTGGGTAAAAATCATGCAAATGACATCCTCCGCCCTTGGAGCGGAGCGGGAGATAGTTTCAGACTGATAAGTCATTGATCGATCAAAATAATCGACTAATTCTTGTTTGTTAGTCAATTTGTGTTTTTCTTTATCTTTTAATGTATAATTAAGGTTGTTGTTTATGTTTATGTTTAATGTATAATTAAGGTTATTGTTCGATTTATTGTTATTTTATGTTTTAATTTGTTTATTTTTTTTTTGAATTGATTGCAAGTATTTTAAATCCTTGCTGACCGATCGGCGTCTCATCGTCGACGACGGCTGGTGCTGAAAATCAGCGCTGTGGCTCTGTTTTTCATGAGCCTCAGCATTTTGCTGAGCGCTGGCCGTTTTGCGCGGATGTGACGCATATCTTACGTGCTACTTTTAGTTGATATTGTTATTTATTTATTTTGTTATGATATGCGTCATGTTTGACGCGAATAAACTCTTTTTCTTTCTTTCTTTCTTTCTTTCTTTCAGACTCTTACTGACCAAAAAAAACCCACCTAGTTCCTTCTTGCCTTTCATACAGGGGCCGAGCCTCTTGTTCGGTAACAGACCCAAGCCCTAGTAGGCTTCAACCCAGCTGGGCTCTTACAGCATTCTCTAAGGATGAGTAGAGGATCGTTAAAACTGGCACAAATAATTTATATGTAAAACTGTTGGTTCTTGATATATATAGAGGATATTCTAAACAAGCTTTGCATACCACATAGTCTTTAGGTCAAGATGTAAGACCGAGTAGTTGATTGTAACTACGAAAATCTATTTAAAGGATTTGCTGAAAGGTAGCCTGCGAAATTCGCTCATTGTAAGTATATTTTACGAAAAAGTCATTCAATAGAGAGAGAGACGATATGAGAGGCTTGTAATGATGCTTTTAATGATTAGCAGCTTTTGCCCGCGGCTTCGCCCGCATACATAAAATAGTGATACATATTTGGTGTCGTAATAGACTGATGCATGAGGTTGCGGGTTCTAGACTAGGTAAGTATTAATGTGAATTTTCCAAAATATAATTTTCTAATTAGGTATGTCTAGAACATTACTAACATCCCGTGCCAGAAAGTTTGATCATCAGTCTATGTAAGGAATATCGTGTTGCTCAATAACAGGATTGTGGAGGTCAGATAAGCAATTGCTCGATATGAAAAATAGATATTGAGCCGCATCCGATTAGACTAGTATCCAATATCAAGCTAGTTGAAAAAAGACTAGGGAGGCAAGAATTTATGAAAGACGATGATAATCCAATCAAGGGCTCTAAATTCTGCAGCATCCAATTCCCTCAAGGTCTTTTTTTTTGTCATATTTGGTGTCGATTTAGGGAAATACTTCGACAATTATTGAATCGAACGACGTACAGAAATATGACTGAATCGGATGTAATTTTTCAAACAAATCATTATGAATCGTTGTTTTAGTATAGAACAAATGAATAACGCTTTGAGCTTTAATTTTAATATATGTCAATCGTTGTTTTTCCCCAAGCTAACTTTTGACACATGAATTGCCCGTCACTATTGACAATAGTGTAAATTGTAGTGGTTCAAACATGAGAACTACGTATCGGCAACAAAGCATTTATCTGTATTTGAAAGCTGCCAGCCCTGACTTGTAGTCTCTTAGGTATATTTAATTAAAAACCACTAAATTCCATGTATGACCAAACACTACAAGTTCGTCTGTAAGCCACTTTAACATTCTAACTCGAGTATCGAGCGGTCACTCGCTTCAGAAACTACAACACCAAAGAGAAACAATCACTAAGATTTTGTACCAAGCGGTCACAGAGTAAGACATGGAGAGATAATGTGAAGACGTTAGGCGCATAAGATGTCAATGTCAAAAAAAATTACAGGACTTTTTTTTCCTTTAGTAAGTAAAAAGTCTGACGCACTCTTTCACTCCATTCTAGAGCAGAAGAAGTCATTTGATGATTTGATACCTAAAAGAGAAGACGTAGGTACTCATCAAAGTTAAAACCAATTTTGTTTAATGTTTGGCCGGCCTATTTCTTTCTTTTTTGCAATATGTTCTTATACTATGTTAAGTCTTCCATTTACTATATCCTCCTTCGAATCAATGAACTGGAAATGCAAACTTGATGCAGAACACTAAGTTTGCCGATACTGCATTATGTAAGCTGAGATTTAGCTACCGGATATGATACGCAAACAACACTGAGAGATGTTGGTGCCTATAAAGCGAAGCTTATGCTGCTAGAGTTTCTAAATATTAAGTTTCATTATCTCCTACAATTATTGTTCGTCTGAAAGTTTGCATGTTTGGTAATCACGTCACAACGGCTAAATTGTCGAGGATGAATTTTATTTTGACAAATAAATTGACCTGGTTGATTATTGTATTATATTTCGGGCTGGTTTCCACAACTCCACGACTAAAGTGGAACGGACAGCCAAGACACTTTTAGTTCCAGTTACCCAACACCGAACACTTTTTATCGTCACGAGTATGCATTTAGTGGAAGCAAATGGATACAAAACGTGTTCACGTATGCGCAGGGAGTGGATGATTTCATACTGGTTCTACAGATTTTTTTATAAATCTTTTATAAGGAGCTTTGTCACAATTTTGACTATGTCGCTCCATCATAGCCAAATGTATTTTGAAAATCAAATATTCATCAGTAATTTGTATTTGACATAACACACAAAAGTGTCCACGTTTGAGCCCAGCCTATAGCGCATATTTTACGTACGCAAATGGGTCGTTTGATCCACACTAGTTCCTCAATGAGGGCCAGCAGCGCCTTGGCGTCACTGACCATTTTGCGGAGAGTATTGGGTTCACGAAGTACTTTGCCCTGTAACCAGCGACCACTGAGAAGCTTAGAAGCAGATGAGCTGCTTACTTGTTCTCCTCCATGCAAGCTTTTCAGAATGGGCTGTCTGTAACTCCTTTGACCAGGTGCTTATTAAAGGTCTCGTGGGCGCCGTTGACTTGGGTTAGGATAAAGAACTTTTTGTTTCGATAATATTTTTCTTTGGGATTATTTCCAAAATTCACGCTTACGAAACCGCTGAGTGAAATCTGATAAAATCACAGAACATAGGAATCATAATAAAATAGACAATTCAAATTTGAGGAGTTCTTTTAAGTTTTAAAGGGGCATTCCGTTTCCATTTGACTATTCTTATATCTAGGATTCAAGTAAGATGTCATGAAAAAAACATACTAAAATATTGGTACAATGGATGGGGCCAATCTATTTTCATCTCTTTTTGCTCAGATTCCGGATCCGAAAATAAATAAATATTTAGCGTACAAATATTTGTGGCGAGACTAGACGGTTTGTGTACAATGGCACTATACTTTCAGAATAGGTACTATTGTGAGAAATACTAACGGTTACGCGTTTATTTATTTTTATTCTTCGTAGTTTTTCTACGACTTTAGTTTTCTGCCTGTCTGGCGAAAACAGCCGATGTGGGCTGATGGCAGTTTTTGCTAAAGTAAATAAATACCTTCAATTTTTCCGTGAACTTCTGAAAAATAACGTCATTAAAAAAATAAATAAAAATAAGAAGGACACTTCTTCTTGTCTTTTGACAGCAATCGATTAGTACAATAAAGTGTGCATAGCATAGTGTAATTTTATCAGCCTTATAAAGTTCCCAATGCTGAGACTTAGGCCTCCTCTCTAAAAGACGGAATACGCCATAATCCACCACGTGGGTCCAGTGCAGGTTGGTGGATGTAACAATTTCTTTGGTTTTTTGGTTCTAAGACAGCAATAGTGAAGAAATAAATTACACAAAGTAATGCGCCTGGCTGGGTTAGAACCGCGACCTTCAAACTTCGCGACGGCAAAGAATGAGCGAGTTGTCTGGTCACGCAAAACGTCGATCAGCCGGCTACAAGGAAATTTATTAATTATATTAGAAAATATTACAATAATGTCCTAATTTTTTTTTCACAAATTACAGTGCTCTCTTGTCACAAACTAAGCAGAGCTTGTGTTACGAGTACTAGACAATTGATAAACATATTTATATATTACAGAACAATTGGTTGTGCTCATCACGCAAACTTTGTCCTGGGTGACTGTGACATACAGTCTGGGTCACTAACCATAGACCAACAGGCCAGTCAAAATTACCGACTCAAAGCGTACTTTGCGTTCTGAAACAAGGCAGCAAATTAAAATATAGCCGTGCTGTCCAAAGTTCTTGAAACTATTCAGCAAGACTCGACGTTGTTTACGTTTTTCCGCTTGAAAGCAATAATTAAACACAACTTTCCGTCGGTCTAATGAAATATTTTCTAGTTGAAGAGTGAACTTTATTAAGGCAATCTAACTAATTAAATAATTGTTTGTGTTAGAAAAAAAGATCGGAGATCTTAGTGCTTTTATTTAGGTACGGAGCTTTTGGATAATTTTGTCAAGTTGTTGATGAAAGATTGTATTTTCTTTTTTTTATTAGAAAAATCTGTCTTTGTAAAGATGCTTATTCAATTAGGACGAATTATGTGAAGAATCTTTCTGCGAGCAATGTGCCCTGCCCATTGCCACTTAAATTTGGCGATTCTTCGTGCTATGTTGGCAACCTTGGTTCTCCTGTGGATATCTTCATTTCTGACTCGATCACGCAAGGAAACACAGAGCATAGCCCTTTCCACCGCTCTTTGGGTGACTTTAAGCCTTCTGACGGGGCCCATGTGAGCGACCACGTTTCGGATCCGTATGTCATCACTGACAACATACACTGGACTTTCGTCTTGAGACACCGTGGTATGTTGGATGAGCCAGCCGAGTCGGATTAGACGGTTGACCGCTTCCTCGAAATTAAATTTACCCAACACAACAAACAGAGTAGATGGCCGTTAGGGCCGCAAGGTTCTAGAGTGGCGACCGCGCACCAGAAGACGCAGCATTGCAAGGCCTCCTAAACGGTGAACCGATGACCTGGTGAAGTTTGCGGGAATCCGATGGATGTTTGACGCACAGGATCGTGCATTGTGACGACACTTGGGAGAGGTCTATGTCCAACAGTGGGCGTCTTTCGGCTGAAATGATGATGATGATGATAATGCGAAGAGTAAATGCAGGTAGCTCGTAAGTAATTACTACCGAGTAACTGAAAACTGAACGTCTATAACGTAACCTTACTTAACCTTTCAATCGTAGAAATCACAGACACAATAGAAAGACAATAGGTGCGCGAACGCTTGGGGTTTAATGAATTAATATTTGCATTTGAAAAAATTTTGGCATTGCAGAAAGCACACTGACGAATTGTGTAATTAAGCTAGATTTACATTAGATCGACACACACGTGAACCACGCCTGATTTGTACGTAGAACGATGTCACGTGGCGTGGATCTAATGTAGCTCTGCGAGTCTAGTTGCCATATAAAATGTATGGAGACCGACGCGCCCAGATCGGCGAGTGTGGCATACGTGTGCGCAGTGTAGTTCTACCTTTATACTTATAGCTGTAAGTAGATATATAAGTAATTATTATTACTGAAAAACGGCGAAAATTCATGTAGATTTACTTTGTATTTGCCAAAAATGTCTTTTAAATTTTGCAAAAAATCGAAAAATGTGATTTAAAAATAATTTTTGCCCCACACTAGGATATACTCCTATATCGTGAGTGTAATCAAAAACATTTATACTCACATACATAAGGTACCCAGACTTTTTTTTAGATGTAAAAACATTCAAAGACATACCCCGCTTATAGCCAGAGCGGGAGATATTGTCAGATTTCTAACCGAAAAATCAATCCTGCTCCTTCTTTGACGTTATTCCTGGCTCCCGGGGATCTCTTTCGTATCACTCGTGGCTCCAGTAGGCTTCGACCCTGCTGGGCCCCTACAGTCGCTGACAACTCCATGAGGCAAGGCACTCGGACTTGAAATACTTAATTGTAGGCTATACAAATATTAGTTCCATGCGTGGATCTTGAAACATCGTGAGGAGATCCTAAAATTCGAAGACGTGACATTCACCAACCCGCACTGAGCTCACGTGGTGGATTACGACACCACGCAGCGGAACATGACGCTTATGTTACGTGTATAATTATTAAATAAGTTTTGTTGTTTTAATTTGTCATGTATTATTTTTTATGTAGTTTATTTTATTGTATAAGATTATTTTATGTATTTTTTTCCTATGGGCTTCTGGTGCCCATAAATAAATGGTTATTATTATTATTATTACGGCACATTCCCGCTCCTAGAGAGGAGGCCTAAGTCCCAGCTGTGGGAACATTAAAAAGGCTGATGGTGATGATGATGTGGATCGAACCGTACCGACCCGTAGCGCAGTACGAGCTAATCCCCCAACAACTATACCGACAGTGTCGCCAATATTGTAGTTACTATGATGCCAAAGAGTTACAAGATGTAACGTCAGCCTAATAGTCAGACATTATGTCTAGTTGGTACCTGCAATGTTATCAAAAAGCACATTGTATTCCAAAACCCAAAGAAATAAAAAGATCTTAAACTTCACGCGTGCATTTACGGCGAAAGGCTTAATAAGGGCCAGCCGTTTGACCGAGTCCATTGAATAACACCCTCGGGCAGGGTTTGCATAACTCCTAACTCAAAGGGATAAAGGCGAAGACAAAGTTTTCAAGGTCCCTTGTAGAAAAGTAATAGAGAACATTTCTTTGACGATCCGCCTAAAGGAACCGTGAAAAAAAATCTACGAGATATTAAGCTGAAAAGGTTAGCCTTGAAAGGAATGGACGTTAACTTTTTGGACGTGTCGAGGAAGTGGGCCTATAAATATGTAACTACCGCTTCTTTATAGTTTCGGAATGTCGGTATAGATTGGGGAATGCGGAGAAAAATGGTTAAATCATGATTTATTAGTCGGTATAAAATTCTGGATTACAAAATGCTACTAGGTTTAATTCATAGCCAGTAAGTGAACGGAGTTACCGATTTTCTCGATATATACAACTTGGGTAGGCCGTTTTTTGCTAATTGGACGACATTCTGAAATCATCCATAATTCCACAGTGACCATAGATTCCAATATATTCTTCAAGGAGAAGTCAGCAAACCGTAGGAACTCAGCAGGGTCGAAGCCTACTGGGGCCAAGGGCCCCCCTTCTGAAAGGAAGACTCGGACCTGGTATGAAAAGCAACAAAGGAACCGAAGTGGGTTTTTAGTCAGTATAAGTCTGACACACCCTCCCGCTCCCATAGGAGCGACATAAAAAACCCAACGGAACATACTCCCGACACAAAAATTGTTATATTATTAGTAGAATTTTAAGACATCGTCTATCCGTGTTCCAAGTTTCATCGAAATTCACTCAGCCAATTGAAAGTGATGATGATGTAACATAAACACACCATCACACTCGCAAACCTTAAAGCTCAAATTATTAGTGTGATAATTTTTTTCTTCTTTCTTTCTTTTCATCAAAATATCAAATAAATTACAACGCTACGGAATTCTGCAACTCTGAAGGCTATTTTAAAATCCAGAATAAATACCAAAGCAGTCCAACTCTAAAGCCGACACCACCAAACTCAATCGCGCCTTAAGAATCCGATGGAACTAATAACGAAATTCGATCAAGAAAAGGAAAAAAATATCCAAACTTTCCCATTGAGAAAAGGATGAAACAAAATCTGCGGCAAAGACGTCCTCTAGAGCAAACAGGGGGGCAAGAGAGTGGCGAAGCGGAAACGATCCGCGCCGGAATCTATAGCATTCATCACTTTGATGTTAATTTAGATGTTTATACCGGTGAATATTGTTGTAGACTATCTGAAACTCGTAGCTTATATAATCTACACTACCTACACAAATATAAAAAAGAGGTAAAGTTTTTTTTTTTGTTTGTAGGAGGTAATCTCTGGAAGTACTGGTCACCGATAGAAAGCTGCTTTATCCCCGAATGACATGGGCTATATTTTATGTACGCAGGCGAAGCTGCGGGCAAAAGCTAGTATGTAGTAAAGAGATATTATTGTAAAACATTATCTACCTATAGCACTAGTACGATATTGATATTTTTTACTGCCATGTTATGAGAACGACAAAAAGAGAGAGGAAATGAAAAAAATATATTTTTTGTTGTTTTATCGGCTTGGCCTTATCTGATGGAAAGCGACGATGTGGTCGACGATGGATCACGCTTTCCTAGTGACCATTTCATTCTTGACCTAATGATCCCTAAATTGTAGCTATCAGGAAACACAGATCCCACCAAGGAAATTATATATTTCTTGTAGTTATTAGCATAAACATTGCGTAATTGGCCTTTAAATGTTCCCACTGCTGGGCTTCTTGTCTCTGTATTATCTCAAACTATTCAGATTTTCTTGCTGTGGCTACCGCTACTCAGATAGTTTCAACCTTTCTAGAGGAGAGAGAGCATAGAGTGAGTTGTTGGAACAATATGAAGTAGAATTCCTGAAAGAAAAAGTGATTTCCTGTTTGTGAACAAATTTAAAATAACTATTAAAGCCATCATCATAACTCTCTAAGTTGGAGACAAGGTGAAACGTCAAGTTTTATTAAATGGCATATTTTGGCTCTTCTAAATGTGCCATTTCTCTCTGAGTAAGACAGTTATGTTACGGAACAGTTTTAACAAGTATAATTGTGTAAATATATTCATGTCATTACTGCGAAGTATATTTCCATCCACTTTTACAGCAATTTACTGTTATTCGTACTAGTGCGGAAAGGTACGTGAACTCGTCTCTATTACAATGTACGTGGAGATTTGATTTCCGCCTCGGTTACAATAACAAACTTTCTTCACTTGTATCAAAATGTACTATTTTTAGGATTCTATCCGATACTGAACTGCAAATTGTAAAAAACTTGGGAGCCTGGAGCTTTCACTTTGAAGAGTTATAACCGGTTCAGCAAATGAATATTTTCGGGAAAAAGGCTGTCGTACATACTATATGTATTAATAGCATAGCAATAGCCAATCACAGCCAAGGTTGGAATAGTTCCAACGGGCTTCCGTTCAAACAACATCCTCTACATACCCCTTGCTCGTCCAACTCGATCACAAGCAGCCATTTGGAAGACACTATTGCTTATAAGACGTCCATACTGTCCGCCTGATTAGTTTGTCATTACTTTTTATTGCCATACGAGCTATTTTTACTTCCATTATGTAACAAGCTATGATATGGTGGCAATACTGTGTTATGTTTATTTTCCGACGATGGGAACCGGAAGGAAGTGATGTTTCCCCGGTTTGTGAGATAGTTTGTTCCATCGGTTTAATATAGACGGCAGTATCAGTCTATTTACTACCATATACGTAGTTGTAGTAAAAAATCTACACTAATAATGTTATAAAGAGGCAGTTTTTTTGTAGTAGGTAAACTCTGAAAGTACTGGTCCGATTATAAAAATGTTTTCTGTACTTTATTTCTGAGTGACATAGGCTATATATATATATGTGTATGTATATATACGTATGCGGGTGAAGCCGAAGGCAAAAGCTAGTAATACAATAAATAAAGAGACAGTCGTTCCATGTTGTTTGACTGGCCTGTTAGTCTAGTGGTTAGTGGCCCTGACTGCTATGCCGGAGATCATGGATTTGATACCCACCAAGGACAAATGTTTGTGTCATAAGCAGGATCATTTATTCTGTGCCTGGGTGTAATTTATCTGTAATATGTATGTATTGAGAAATATATAATTATGTTTATCAGTTGTCTAGTACTCACAACACAAACTCTACTTAGCTTTGGGCTAGACGGCGTTGTGTAATAGTTGTGGAATATGTATAACACGAGTATTCAGCCGCATCCGGTTAGCCTGGAAGCCGATCCTAAGCTAGTTGGGAAAATAGGTTAGAGAGATTATGATGTCGTAGTTGTAGTAATTATATAACTACCTTCCCCTTCTTGTGGATATTTTTGTCTTTAATAATTTTAGTGCTGTTGATTCAGAATTTGGCTACGAGTTTGGCGCCATCAGTTGCTGTCAAACTTGTAGCCAATTTCTTCCTGTAACAGGACACTGATCCTATCTGATAGTAGTAGTCTTTATATATATAAGCTGAAACTACTGGGACTAGAAGCGTGAAATTTTGGGCAAGGTTTTCTTCTATGACGTAATATTGGGCACTAAAAGTGTGACAGTCGAGACCTTACTGTTTAACCTAATTTCGATGATTCGAAGGAGTATTGGAATGTAATGTATCCTATCCATGGACAGTAGTATCGCTTAACCCAGATGATTTCTCTGTCTTAATATCACATCATACTAATATTTAAGGCAACAGTTTACATGTATGTACCATCGAAGACACTTCCGCCTGACCACAGCTAAGTTCAATTTTGCTTGCACTCGAATCGAAAATTTAAAAGAGTTTCTTTTGGCGCCCCGACACAGGACTCAAGCGAATTTTTATTAAGTGATCCAGTGTAAGTGAGAGTTTTTTTAGTGAGTGAGGCAGATATGACCGCTATGGTACAATTGTACATATATATTTGTTACTCCTTCACACTCCAACCCTTGAACGGATTTTCATTAAAGACACACAAAGTTGTCCTGGAATAGGATATAGAAATTTTATTTCTTTAACCCGAGCGACGGTATGTTCTCTTTGGAAAAGTTTCCTACTTTATGGCAGGCAAAGTCGCTAGCAGAAGTTAGTTTAAAGAAAAATTCTAAACACTTCAAAGCTAGCAAAGGCGTTTCAGCCATAAACACATTCGGCGACAAACTTTTAAGGCAAAAAAAATGGTTTCGAAGTTTCTCAAAGTGCAGGCTCCCTACTTCGTAACTCTAATGAGGCGACTATTTTTCCCAGCGCATCTCTCAGGGCAATTTGGTCTGTTTGTTCGTGAAATGATAAGTTTATGAGATTTTTTTTGCTCTCTTTCACGCAAACTTTCGCTAATGAGGGCAGTGGGGATTGGGAGGGAACGATTTTTATAGAAAAAATATATAGTAGAAGAAATCGCTCGCATAGAAAAAAGTACTTACTTCGTTTTTTTCGGTGGGAAAAAATCCAGATGATGAGTAAAATGGGATTGTGCCCATTTGAGTCTGACTGTTGGGCAACAGTCTTCACAAAGTAAGTACCCGAGGATGGACGACGCCTCCGAGGGCGACCCGAGAAGAGGAGGCGAGATGACCTAGATACCTACCGCAAAGGCTGGCTCGAAAAGAGAATACCTGGAAGAAGTTAGGGTAGACCTTTAACCAGCAGTGGGAAAGTAAAAGCTAAAAAAATAATGTTATAGACAAAACATAACATGAAATAGAAAAAGCTCAAATTATACTCAAACAAAATAAAAATCTCAACCGAAACGTAAATTTTAACGGTTGTTTATTTAATAACATTCCCATGTCGTAATGTCATGTAGGAACTGTAAACAGTATTCATGAACAAAGTCCAAACCAACTAGTTTACGCCAAAAAGTGTAAGTACGTAATAAAATGTTGTTACTTCGAGTTTGTATTACATTTTTATTTTTCAGATTGTTCTTTATATTTGAATTTGAAAAGTTTTGAATGCATTCCGGAGTTTCATAACTAGGTTGTTAAATGTAGAAAAGCAGACGCTATGCTGCTTCGTAACTGGAAGAATTCTTCATAGGAAATATGGTTGCTAATACAACGTTTTGACAAGGGCTTTGCCTGCTAGAAAAAAAAAAGTCTACGTCACTCAATTATCAAATCGGATGTTTTTGAGTTAATTCTGTAATAAAACTGTTCACTTCAATATAAAATAATATATTTATTATTCAATCAATCACCTTTGAATTTTCAAAAAGTCAGACAGAAAAGTGATGCTAATTGCACATTCCAAAACGTAGATCTGTAGAATCTATTATATATAATCTGAAAAGAATGTGTAAGAAACTCTATAGACACTCTTTTAAATCTTCCAAATATACTATCTCTATTTGGTAAATATGAGATGGCGTGACGGTTTGGACTCCTACATAAAGGCAATCCTTTATGTAGGAGTCCAAACCGTGGCCAATGCCAGAAGTGGCTAAGACCAGAGAAGAGAGAAAGAATGGAAAGGAGGCCTTTGCTTTGATTATGTTTTATAGGATGCATTTTGGAGAGTGTGCGTAGGAATTGCATGGCTTGATTCCGCCATTTCAATTCTACTAATCTACTATCGGACAACCCGAAGTACGACGACTATCCACTTATACATTGTTGAAATCTCTACGGTCCGGACTAAGCGTTTTCCCTCGTCGTTTATACTGCGTACGTCAAAGGACTAGAACAATCTGCCTGCTGTGGTCTTCCCGTCCAATTATAATTTGAGTGTCTTCAAGGCAAGAGTGAATAGGCTAGTGCGCCTAACCATCAGAGATTGCATTACTGCTTACCATCAGGTGGGATCGTAGTCAAGTACTAGTTTATACTTTAACTTTCGACCAGCTGGAATGGAACAACATACTTTACAAAAAAAAAACACACAATTAGGACGAAAAATAAATAAAACGATTGGAAGTTTTTTATCTTAACCATTTCCTCTGATTGGAATAGTGCCCAATACACATATTGCATGGAACATGTGCCAACATTGGCAACAGCTCAGTGAGCCAATAAATGCCGAAAGTATCTCTAAGTTAAACTCACGTCGAAAACATTAGTCAAAATACACATTATATTTGTTTAAATTAATTAATTCTCATCTGAATCTGTTTAAATATTGAATTTAATGTAATTCTTTAATCTTTCTGTATTCATAGCTGAAAATTAAACAGAAATTAGACATTTATTTGATATCTCATACATATGAGGACCATTTTAACTTGTAATAACGAGTACTTTGAATAATTATATGTAAACGATTCCCTTCCATTACGTTTAGGGTTCACGGAAAATATACGGATGTAAAAAACTTGCGGGCACGCAAGGGAACGCTGAAGATATACTCTGACATTTTAACCATGGTAAGTAATTAAAAATATTGTGCTGTGCGTGTGTGTTTCTCCATAAATTTTTCTGTTGTAATATCAAAATATTTTTTTTTACTTTTTTACTAAATGCATGTGAAAGTATATTCGATACATCTAACAAAAAAGTAATTTGTAACGTTGTTGGATGTCTGTCTGTCTGTTGGCTTATCATCGAAACGGCTGGACCGATTTTGAAAGGACTTTTACTGATAGATTTTGATCAGTCTGGATGGTGCGAGAAGGAGTGTCAGATTTTACCGATGTCAGCCCACATACTGTCAGTTGCTTTTTGTGTTCTAGGACTTCGGTAATTATTTCAAACCACCCCGCAGTCCTTGAAAAATCTGATATGCTTTCCTAAGGAACAAAAATGATGTACCAATTTTATGTATTCATCACGAAATATAACTTCAAGGTCTGTCCACAAAATTAGCCCGTATGTCCTCAACGTAGTCCTTTTACAAATTCAGCGCGCGAGTCGAATTAATACGTACCACCTTAATCGAATGAATTGAATAATTCAAAGACCGTCTCTGAGGGATTTGTCTTGCACAAAGCGGGTTTCTTTAATTTTTCATCCCTCAACTTCGACGTTTTCATAATAATATCTATTGTTTATTTTTAGTATTTTACGTCCTGTGTTGAGTTCATAGTGAGTTCTGTAATTGGTGTTCTTGTTAAAGATTGGTGTTGAATTGTCATTGCATTTAATGACTCCTTATCAGTGATTTTCATTTGATCATCAGTCCACGAGTTACGCTTAAAGGGCTAAACGGATTTGGACGAAAGGCGTACAGGCAAATCATGTCTTAGAATAGAAAGAACATTATGTTCTTTTAGCAGCAGCTGTTAGAAGAAAGTTAAATAATACCAGCAAGCTTAGCCAAGTTACAAAAGTTTCGTTTCGATACTCTTTCGTCGATCGCCTCGAGTTGGCCACGCCTCCGATTCCTTTGTTCTAACTACGTCACTGAGCATTGAGATGACGAAAGAACTTGGCTAGGGGGGGTGGATACTACGTAGCAGTTGCCTGCCGCTGGTAATCAGTCATAGTAATGAGTCCATGGATATAAATCACATTACACTACTTACCATTAAATAAAAAGATAAAACTCGTACCTTACTTGAAAGTGCATTAAAGAATTTCATCCATTGCCTGAGGCTTCACAAGTCCCGTAAACGTTTTAGTATCGGTGAAGGAATTCACACGAACGAGTACAAATGTGGGCTAGAACAATCGAATCAATATGGGGATTGGAAGAGCTTTAGTTTGCTCGTATTTGGTGAAAGAGATCGTTTCTAGGACGTGCGAGTATAGTTTTAAAGATTTAATATAGTGGGAATGCTATAGTCTGTCTAAAAAGTTAAACGACTAGGAAATTTTTAAATTAAAATTCTGTCACATATATTGCATATAATACTTTTTATAAGAATCTATTAGTAAACAATGATCATTCATTCAACCAGTGGTGACTACAGCAGATTTCAAGAATTTGATCATTTGATTAGATTACCCAAATCGTTTGACTTTTTAGACCAACTATAACTATATATTTTGTTAAAGACACCCTGATGTAGCTTAGAGGCTTAGTCTGTACCTAAAAGAAGATCGGTAGGTTGTAATGAAAGCCACCACGTTCCTTGTACAATAAGTCCACCATAGAAATGACTAAATGCGAAAACCAAATTCAGATAGATAAACCACTGGGACCTGGACCCACAACCCTGATTTCCAGCCACCGTAGGCATGGGCTTGCGGATGTGAAGTAATGGATAGCTCGACGTCCAGCCGTCCGCTAACCGTCCGGACGGAGCCTAAATCGTCGACGGCGCGTAGTGTTCCACCTGTGCCTCAAAGAGCTGTCTGCAAAACCGTAGAGTTCTTGAAGAGCTGAAGTCTACTGGATCCAAAAATTGACTTTTGAAAGGGAAACCAGTAATCCTTGATTGTAAAGCAAAGAAGTAGTATAGCAGTAAAAGTCTGACACACCGTCCTGCTTCACCCTAGAAGATTTCCCACCTTAAAAAAAAGATAGATATGCACTAATTGAAAACTTCTACACCTGATTCAGTTCTCAAAGACACATAGAACATTTAAGCTCTTCGAAGCTGACGTTTAAAACGACAGAAAAGTTGGAAAATCCCACTAAAACTTGATTCGAAGCGCTAGCTTGTAGCGTTAGTTAAAAATTCCGCAGAACTTCCATTTAGTTCCACAATTTGATTGAAGAGTTTAACAGATAAGGAAGACACGACAGTCTCCCGAGACTTGTTATTACTTGAAAATGTGAAGGAAGTTCTGAAATAGCCATGATAATGTTTCTGGTTGTCTCTCTGGCCTACGGGATTAACATGACGTTCAAAATAAGATTGTTTTATTTTTATTCCAGTGTGGGTAAGAGAAAGAGCTATACAAGCTGTCTAGCGCCATCTCTTACCCACACTGAAACAAGATTAAACCAATCTTACTTTAAACGTCATGGTCCAGATCCTAGTCTGTTGGTGTTAAAACTTATCGTTTTCAGATTATCGGTCAATACGTGTATGGATTACGTAAATGATAAGTCATTACAGCCAAAAGACTTACGCGTTAGGTCGTGGGCTTCCCCAAGCGTCGCCACAAAGACGCAGATACTCCAGAACCTTTCAGTCCCATCGTTCTTCAAACAATGGGTGTGAGGATCATTCATTACGTACCACGACCTCACTGTGCTTCAATCATTGCTCTTAGCTTAGGTAGAGTAGGGTAGAGTAAGCTATAATAGGGTGGAGTAGGGTAGAGCGGGAGCGAAGCCGCGGGCAAAAGCTAGTAATGCAATAGTTTAGATCTTTTCGAAGTTTTAACTGGTATAGTAATGTTAGACTGAATACTTGTAACGTCTCATATATATCATAAACCTAGGTATGAACTGAACCTACCAACAACAGGGTAGGGTAGTTGGGTAAAACATTACTATACCAGTTAAAACTTCGAAAAGATCAAAACTATTGCATTACTAGCTTTTGCCCGCGACTTCGCTCTCGCTCTACCCTCCTCCACCCTATTATACCTTACTTTACCCTACTCAGCCCTATTTTATTATATTCTACCCTATTCTACTCTACTATACTCTTCTCTAACTCTCATTTTTTTTTTCCTTTAGAACCTTCTCCTCACAATAAAAATTAAAACGAAAAAAAAAATAGCGAAATCGATCCAGCTGTTCTTGAGATTTGCGCTTAGTAACACATTTAGCGATTGATTTTTTTTTATATTATAGATACAATAAGTATACGTATGTAATCGTATACAGGCACTCAAAGGCGTGTACTAGGACAGTTTTTATTGGCCTATTCCACAGAACAGATTGTATGATTCCTGAGTTCTGTAGCCTATTCAGACCCATTTCAAAAGTAGAAGGGTAAAAGTTTCTCTCCACCTCTTCGATTTTAAGCAGGCCCACACTTTCAATTCCAAATGATCTAGTACGTCCCGCCATCTTCTTCGTGGTCTGCCGTGACCCCGTATCACTGTCTCGATATAGTAATTGGTAAAATATCACATCTTTAAGCAACCATGTTTCTTTAAACCATCTGTCATAAGTGTTCGACAAAGAAAAAATATCGTGAAAAATCCACACATACCTACACGTTCTTGTATAATAAAATTTACAGCCTATCATATTGGGAATTTACTATCTCCGTGATATGAATGCCGAAGACTTGAGATGTGTATTTATTTATTGGACTTTCTGTTTTTGATTGACTTACAGAAATATTTTATGTAATCATGGAATAGTATAATATAGATTTATGGTAAAAGTGAGCCAACCCCAACTTTATTAGGAGAAGGCTTGATAGTTTTTCTTTCATAAACTTTACCACAAATTATAAATTAGTCCTGTATCTATTGATTCAATATTGAAATTGTAATATTAAAATTTTAACGTATTAGAAGACACTGTAGATCTTAAACTCAATAAAAATACTAATCTATAAAGCCACGGAGTCTGCAGGGTCCTCATATACATTCAATAAATAAGTTGTTTACAATACTAGACCCAGTAGAAGTCATTGGATTATTTCCGACCTAAAAGAAAGCTTGTTTAAAAGAAGGCTGTGGTTTAAAAAATATTCCAAAAACCATGTCAGGTAGTAACTTACCATATTTCAATACACACGTATACAACGTTAAATTTTAATCGTTTTAATCCCGTGGAGGGTCTACCTACCGGTCATTGGACTTGGTCAGCCGGCGTTTTCTTAAAGAAATTAATTTCGAAGAAAGAAAGAAAGTGCTCTTTAATTTTCCTCTTAAAGACATCCAGAGGAGGGCTGTCACGAAGGGTCATGTTAAGAATCTATGTACAAAGTTTTGTAACTGTATCATAAAAAATCACAAAGTTATAAGCTTGTATTGTTACCAAAAATACATAGTCACCGGGCCATCCAGGCGACTGAGGGGTTGTTTTGCACTTGCACTCAGCTGTTTGCTGGCGTCCGATATGATCTGCCGTGACCTGTACTGTACATAGTGTCGGTGGTGTCCAACTAGTGACCTTTTTAAATATTTTTGGGAAAAAAATATAACGTGGTGTAAAAACTATTGGAATCCATTCAGATACTGATTCTAAACAAAATATATTCAAGTTACGCATTAACTAAAAATAATGTTGTATCGACAAAGCAAAATGTGCTCGGTTCGCTACGGTCACGACTGCATGACAGATTAAAGGATGAAATCGTAGCTTATCGCCGAGGGTACGATTTTGTTTTTTATTTAAGTTACTATCTAAACTAAACTTTATCATCGTTTTAGCCAAAAGACGCCCACTGTTGGACATAGGCCTACCCTAAGTGTTGTTACAACGAAGGGTTCTGTGCGGCTCGCATCCGTCGCACCACCGCGCTGTCGTACCGTGCATCCCGGTCCCCCTGATACTAAACTTGACTAATTACTCTACCACGTCGCTGTATTCCAAAACGTTCCCAGAAAGACAATTTTTTGGTCAAAAAACGAACCAGTCCGGTCACATAAAGTGTCTGTTTTTTTCTTCTAAACAAAGAAGATATAGCAAGACGCCTGTGTCTATATTTCCTGATTCGGCTGAATGAGTGATATTCAAATGTTATAGGTATATTAAGTTTTTCCTGCACCAAGCTTTAGCGTCCCAATGGGTTTTACATCTAGTTTTTTTTGTCCAAAAAGGTTTGTCAAATTGTCGCACAGTGCCGTAGTGTGACGTTGATGTTCGCAATGCTATCATTCCGCGTCAGTTGCTGTTACTTTGACATGTAACGTGTGGGCACGCGAATTGGACTGGCACGGATTTGTTTTATTTTGAAGGGGATTTAGATTTGTTCTTTAGTGGTCTGTGAAACGTGGCCCCTAGGTTATAGTTATCCGGAATCACCGACTCCGGCAGGGAATTGTTCCCAAAAGGCTTTGTTCGCAAGGGTCCGATGATGGAATGAACTAGGCGGAATTAAATTGTGCTATTTTTTCATGTTATATCCTTTTTTTGCCGGTTCTTTTCTGTAGATATTGACCAATTAGAACCGTGTACTAGCTTGACGTTTTATTAGCAGGTACTCATATGGTCTATTGGATCTTTGAAGATGCCTAAATGTATGTCTAAAACATTCATTTTATTTTAGCACGAGTTTGTACTTACGACTTGCCAAAGTCGTTTGAAGTGTCTCACGAACTTTCCGATAGATGTATCTAGAAATTTATAAAAGTCTAATAGCTTCCAGTTGAAAAGATAGAACCGTTGCAAATAATTTGAGACCTTCGTAGATCGTTTTAAAGTCTAATTTTCGGTGCGTTTAGGGATTTCATATTTAGGTACTCTTTTTTTAGAAACTTATTGGTTTAGTTAAATAACGTGTGGATATAGATCGTCTTTTTAATAAATATTATAATGGTTAGCGTAGCTAAATGTCACCGACCGATCAATTGGAAATTAGTTCAGATATGAATGTATATTTTTTTGTAAATATGACAAAAAATTTAAATTTCTATTAAAAACAACCACAATTTCTACATAATATGAAAAATTGCTAAATCCATTCTTTTTTAAAGCTTTAGGTTTATATTCATGAAAAAAGATTAACTGGAAAGGTGCACTTATATGCTCCACCATGTCCTCCGGACGGTCCACACAATGGAGACATCCTGGCGTTTTTTCCGCACGAATCTGGTGTAGGAACCTCCCGAACGGACCATGTCCGGTGAGGACCTGCGTCATGCGGAAGGACGCCGTGTGGTTTTTAAAACCACTCCTCAAAGAGGGGACTATCTAAACTTTTTAACCAATAATAACTCTTTTCACCAAAAATAACACAATTTACCATGGAAAGCTTTTTTATTATTACTAATTATCCTCTAGAGTGCTTATAACGAGCAAAACATTAAACGCGGCGAACGGTTAATTTATATTTAATAAACTATGAATCGGTGCGATAAAGTCGGGTTCAGAGGCAAACAGTTTACTTGGCTGGCTACTGGCGCAAACTTATTAGAAGATGCGATGAGATTATAATATTGGTGTTGTTCAAAGAGATTGAAATTGACTAGAAAATCGTTTGCTAGTATTATCGTAATCTCTTTTGATTTTATGGTTAGCAGAGGTAAAAGTAGAGTATATTTACTTATAGTTAAGTGAGTTGATAATATCGCCTTTAAAATTTCAGAATTGTAAACGTGACGTAATTCCTGGAGATATGTAAATTATTTTAGATTTTAGTGAAACATTTTTCATTTTTATCGATTTCAAACTCGTTTCATAAAAGAGTTTATACGATATTACTTTCCCACATGAACAGTGTATGGATATAGACTCATCTGAGTCTCTTATATCGGTCAGACTAAATTCGTTCAACATTACAGACCACAGTTTATGACGCCTTTCACATCGCCGATGATGGCGAAATATAGTCTAAAGGAAAGTTATTTACTAAGCTCACGCAACATTGACGACACACGACGCAAAGAGGATTACCTTCTATATATAAAAAAAAAACTAATATATATAGTCTGTCATCTTTCCGTAAAAACAAAAAACAATATAAGGGCAACACGGTACACTGCCGTAATTCTTTTGTAAATTAAATTTTACTACAGTTTTCTTTATCTTCGAGATATAAATAAAGATTCTCTAAATCTTAAAAAAAAAGTAGCGTAATAAGGTCTACCCTTATTATATATTAAATTACTTCTATCTTTTACAAAGTAAGCAAAATATTTTCCACTCGTAAATCATCTCTCATCGAAATCTCAACCAATTTTTCCTCGCTATCTCAGTCTGAGCAAGGCGTTACGCTGAATATAAGCCCGTAACAGCCGCAACCCGTACTTATCTATCACTGCTGATAAGGGAACTGCTAAAATTTCCAAGACCCTCGTTATCAGAGTCAAGTTTTGCACAATTTTATCTTGTTAAATTCGTTTGTAGACTGCGGTCGGAGATCGGCGCTGGTTTTTAATGAATTCGACCAGATTTTATAGTTGCTATTTTAAAATTGAAGAAGGTTGATGTTATCGTTTGTAGTAAAGTATAAACTAAAGACCGTGCATACCTGCATTGGTTTTACATGTTTTTTTTTTTTTTTTATTTGCCCCACACTATGAATTACTCTTGAATCGTGGGTGCGTTTATTAGGGTAAGTTGGTAGGGTAGGTAGTCAGTTGACGAAGCGAAGCCGCGGGTAAACGCTAGTAATTACTCACATATGATAGCAAAGAGACCATTTCATAAATTGCACATAAAATATTATTATTTTTTGGGAGTACGTTTCCTTGGGGTGATTTTCCATAACCATGCAGGCAAACCCGCTGCCAGAACCTAGTATAATATACTTACACAATATTTCACAATGTTCAAGATAGTTTTTGACGCTACTTATTTTGGCTGTACCAATAAAATATAAATCTACTGAACACATAGTGTCCTCGCACACGGGCCACAAAAAAGCTGAAGCGTGCCAAAAAAAGGCCACCTCAAAAAGAAGCTTAAAGCTTGCTTGGTTTTTTTTGTGGCCCGTGTGCAAGGACACCTAGATAGACCTTTTTTTCACTTTCGTATTTACATAATAACTATTGCGAAGTAAGTCGCTAGACGATAAATGAGTGGGCATTCAAATGTCGTGCGGCTTAATAAATTCACATTGTTGTAGTATGAACTTTATTATAACAAAACGTTATAAACTTAATATCGCTATTGTTATAGGAGCTATCTTATATTACTATTTTAATGTAAATTCAGCAGTTAAATAGATTGAAAGTCTGGATTAAATATGTTTTAATCTCGGTTTATCAGTTGAAATATTTAATTTTAATCTTGGAATATTTAAGTACTACACCAAAGTTCATTGGCACTGCAGATGAAAATGAAACAAGGGATGTATGACTTGAAACTATAGGTCTACAAATACTTTGGAAACATTTTTTCAACAAACAAATACATAGAGTAAAAACTTTTCCATTCGTTTTCCATATTTTATACCAGTTTACCCATTTGTTTGAGGACAATTTGAGTTTTAGAAATTTACTTAGTTCAAACGAAACTTGTTCGGAGTTAGAAAGTTTCTGAATGTTTCCGAAGAAATCAATTTAGTTTCTCTGATATGTCGCTGCAAACGAAATTATGTCGCGTATCTGACTTTATTGGACAAATAAATTGGTGGAAGTAGATTACGAGCTGGGCTATGTTGGGGACAAACGTTAAAGATTGTTAGTGACAGAAATTTGAGGTTATTGGAACAGTTGATAGGCTCGCGTTTGACCATTATCTCACGATGTCGTCGACGATGGAACACGCTTGCCTAGAAGTAATCTATTCGCTCTTGACGTTATGATTCCTAGGCTGTAGGAAATTCCAATTCAAGGGAATTCCACTCTTTAGCCTTACAGACATTAAATTTCTTCCCTAAACGTTTTGTGCGTAAGGGTGGGATGTCCTATAGCTCACCTGGCTATATTAACACCCGTATTTATAAACAAGTAAAAGTAACTACTTAGGTAACGATTTGTATTCTATAGGTAAGAAATTGCTCGAAGTTAGAACTGCCAACAACCAACAACAACCAAAAGCGTCGAGTGTCACTTGAACAATTTATCAAGAAAGTAACATGTGTTACTCCACTATAGAAAGAGATTTTGTAATTTAGAATTAATAATAATAATAATTATTATATTCCACAACTATCACACAACGCCATCTAGTCTCAAGCTAAGCAGAGCTTGTGTTATGTGAGTACTAGACAACTGATAAACATACTTATATATTTCTAAATACATGCATACTATAGATAAATTACACCCAGACACAGAACAAATGATCATGCTCATCAGACAAAGATTTGTCCTGGGTGGGAATCGAACCTACGACCTCCGGCATAGCAGTCAGGGTTACTAACCACTACACCAATAGGCCTGTCAAATTATAACCTTAAATAATTATGTATACTTCTTTATATATGCGGGAGTTGGACTGTGTTTTATGAAAAAACTATAATCGAATTCTATGTTAAAAAAACACTGAAAAGTACAAAATTACTTTAATTTTGGAAGTCGGTGTTTCTATATAAAAGGTGTAAGGGACAGCCCTCCACAAACTTTAAAGGCTTGCTCAGTAGACAAAACTGAACAACCAACCATACATTTTTAGGGTTCCGTAGCCAAATGGCAAAAAACGGAACCCTTATAAATTCGTCATGTCTGTCTGTCTGTCTGTCTGTCTGTCTGTCTGTCTGTCTGTCTGTCTGTCTGTCTGTCTGTCCGTCCGTCCGTATGTCACAGCCACTTTTTTCCGAAACTATAAGAGCTATACTGTTGAAACTTTGTAAGTAGATGTATTCTGTGAACCGCATTAAGATTTTTACACAAAAATAGAAAAAAAGCAATAAATTTTGGGGGTCCCCATACATAGAACTGAAACTCAAAAATTTTTTTTTCATCAAACCCATACGTGTGGGGTATCTATGGATAGGTCTTCAAAAATGATACTGAGGTTTCTAATATCATTTTTTTCTAAACTGAATAGTTTACGCGAGAGACACTTCCAAAGTGGTAAAATGTGTGTCCCCCCCCCCTCTAACTTCTAAGATAAGAGAATGATAAAACTAAAAAAAATATATGATGTACATTACTATAAAAACTACCAACGAAAATTGGTTTGAACGAAATCCAGTAAGTAGTTTTTTTTTAATGCGCCATAAACCGAAAAAAATACACTATCATTGAAACACGATCAAAGTTACAATACATTACAAGAACTTTTATATTATGTTACTTGCTGCTACGGAACCCTTCATGGGCGAGTCCGACTCGCACTTGGCCGGTTTTTTTTAAGGAAACATAAAAAAATACAGCCTCTCCATACAAACTGTCCAATCAAGTTAATAATTTTGTATGGTGAGGCGATTTTATCTATACTAATATAATAAAGAGGTAAAGTTTTTTTCTTCTTTTCAATTACTGGTCCGATTGCTAAAATTAATAATAGTTTACTTATGCGGGCGAAGCCGCGGGCAAAAGTTAGTGTGAAATGAAAACAATTTAATTTTATTGATTTAAGAAACATACGTAGCGATAATAAAAAACACACTGAAAAATTTATTTGTATCGTGAATTTTATTTTCCTATCAAAACTAAATGGTCCGAAATGTTTCGGACGAGAATTTCAATAACTGCCGAAATATTATTTCAGTTTCCTTAATTGGATCGAGAAACGACAAAAGTCCTTAGCCGGGACTGTTCTAGAACAAACTGGAATTATTTAAGTAAGGGGACTTAACGCGATTGTTGGAGAATGGACTCGAATAATTAAATCTGATGGGCCTATCAGGGTCGCCGTCTTGAGAGCGAAGTTTTTTTTTGAGATGACATTTGCTTATATCATCTATTTTCCTTTTTTTTATCTTTATTAAGGAGCTTTGTCACGATATTTACCATGTCACTCCATCATAGCCAAATTTTGTAATTTTCTTTTTGATAATTTTATTTTATTTGTACCTTATTCGTGTTTTTTTATCAATAAAGTAGAAATTTATTAACAAGCAATAATAAATATCATCATTACAATATACACCTAGGCCAAATCAGTACCTACATTCTATACGCGCAAAGCCACGAAGACTAAATGGGAGCTCCGCTGCATCCCGCCTTAGCCTTCAAACCTAATTGATCCTTGTTGAAGTCTCGTACTAAAATTGTCTAAGAATTCCGAGCTCGCTTCGCTCGCTCTCGAACTAATTTCGCCTAGGTCAAAGGCGACACTAGTTCATCTTAAAAGCATGTCTGGCCAGTAACATGTACACTATTTTTTTCTTCAATAAAATCTTTTATGAACTAACTAAAAGGAATTTTATTTTATGAAATTTAAGCAATAGCCAAAAGCATTATTTTAAGCTGCTTTATCTGATCTTATTTCATGCACTGCTAAATAGTGATATAGCATGAGGTTCTTTTCATTATTTACCCCAAATATTCTATCAGCACTATTTGACGTTTCTTATAATACTTATGTTATAAATTTGTACTTAAAAAAATAATAATTTAAAAACGGCCATCGCTTCTTTTTCAAGTAAAACTACATAAAAAAAGTTGCTTTGGGACATTGAACCATCAGCTACAAGCTGAACAAAGCTATAAATTATATAGAATGCGGCAGATTTTTATTTTATTTTTCTTTCGCTAGGGTCTACTCTTGAATCACGGGTGCATTCACAAACATTTAAATTCTCATACACAAGACACTCAGACTTGGTACAACCATTTGATTAGGTTGGTCCCCTCTTGTCACACGCCATATGATTGCTAACCATTATTGCTACAGACGTAGGTACCTACTGGAAACAAACCCGCGACAAGCAGCGCAACAACGTAACCAATCATTCAACCACTGCGCCAACCGTGGCATCTGTTGATGACGTCAGTAATTCTGTCAAGCCATCCTTTCTCAGTCCAGCTAAACTGTCGCCTACTTTGATAGAGTGAGCACCTGACAAAGTATTTTCCTTTAATACTTATAACGCAGAAAGTACTAGCAAAATACCCGCTATTAAACTAAGAAATTACATGTACACATAATCAATCACCGGAGCGAAGACGAACTTACTTTGCCACACTATGATCGATCTACTGAAATTGCTAAATTTGATTCCGCTTGGGGTAAGGAAAATACTTAGGAAAGTGGGAGGGTTTAGGTTGCGTTAGAGTTTCCGGCTGGAACTGTTGCCAGCTGGTGATAAAAGTAACATATGCCTGTACTTCACCGATCTGTTCTATCTAAAGAATCACTAAAAAAAGTATTAGGTAATATTAGCAGTATTTGAAAATAATTATTGCAAGAAAAATAAAGGACTGAAATAAAATTATTTTTCATTTATTTCGTGATGCGTAAGATCCGCCTGATGGAACCGAGAAGTTTGCACACTTTCGCATACAAAACATAGTCTTATAATGTTTTCACTGTTGGGGCTCAGGCCTTCTCTCTAGGAGAGTGAAATGAGTCGTAATCCTTCACGTGGAGCCAGCGCGAGATAGTAGGTGGCACATGTCTTTATTCATTTTTTATTAGTTCTTGGTATTTGTTATTATATAGAAAGAAAGAAAGAAAAAAAGAAAGCAAGAAAGAAAGCAAGAAAGAATGAAAGAAAGTAAGAAAAAACTAAGAAAGAAAAGTATTTATTTTGGCGCACAAAACATCGTAAACAACAAAAACTTAAGACAAACACAATAAAAATAAAATCAAGTCAACCCTACATGGGCACTTATAAAACGTCAGAAGCTAGTGCACGGTTCGAAATTGGTCGTTTCCTATGTAAATAAAATAAAAAGTAACATTGTATACCTACATACATGTCGGTTTTCTCACGATGTTTTTCTTCACTGTTTTATGAGAAGTAAAATTAAAATAATTTATGTATAACATGTAATGTGCATGGCAGGGTTTAAACACATGACGTACTCGTAAGTCGGGTTTGTTACCACTGGGCCAGATGAGCTGAAAATTTCTTTAGATCCTTTTCATTTATTTTTTTATCCGATATACCTAAACCAGTGCTTGACTGCGATTCCACCTGATGGTAAGCAGTAATGCAATCGTTCATGGTAAGGCGCACTAGTTTATTAAAAGCCTATTCGCTTAGCCTTGAAGACACCCAAATTATAATCGAAAGACCGCAGCAGGCAAATTGTTCCAGTCCTTCTATTTACGCGATATAAATGACGAAGCGAAACGTTTAGTCCGGACCGACTAAGCGTTTCGCTTCGTTCGTTAGAGTTTTCAACAAAATAAGGGTGGATACTTGCTGTACGTCGGGTTGTCCGATGGTAGAAATGAGATGGCGGGATCAAGCCATGCAATTTTCGCGCACATTCTCCAAAGGGCAACCTGTACAACACCTTCCTACAACTTACTCATCATCAATACACTGACTACAGCAGTAAGGCCTCTCGATCTTTTCATGGCAGTTTTCAAGCATCTGCACCAGTCTCATCAGACCAGACCGTTACAGAAAAATATAAGTATTTCTTGTTTTTTGGCACAAACAACATGGAAGCCTTTATTCGGCAAATTGTTTACCGCTCTCGTCACGTGTAAACAGATTTAGACATAATGGCACAAGAATTTGAATATTTTGATGATGTTGCATTTATAATTATACATTTTCATTTATATTTTTTTATTATCAGATAAAATCTGGTGAAACACTACATGATGAATACAAAAATAATCACTAGTGAATGTATCATTTATGTCCATAAATTCATGTAGAATACCTGTTACAATTAGATATTGAAATAAAAAAAATCGACCGGCTTCAAAAAAGTATATTCTAGTTAGTAACAATAGCTCATGGGCTAAAATTAAAAAAAAAAAAAAACTGAAATAACTGCACAAATCCATGTTCCACTGCGTCCACTACCTGCTTACTACGTAAAAATTATAACATTAATTAATCGCCAAATTTTTTAAAATTAACCTGTCAATCGTGATAATGACAGACACAATTGAAAGACAATAGGTGCGCGAACGCCGGCGTTCGCTTGGGGTTTAATGAATTAAATGCATTTTTAACTCCATTCATTGCAATGTACCTAAAATTTAACACAAGCTCTAAAATGCAATCAAGCAGAAAACACATTCCGTCACAAGTTAGTGAAAGGACGACTACTCCGTTCAGCGCATATTACAGCAATTACTATGTAGTCTCAGCTCGCAAAGTTCTTGTCTGCAAAATGTGTGGCAGCCTTTATACTCTCTCGAAATGTTGGGCCAACACGACCGCATGCAAGCCAACGTTGATTGTAAAAGATTTCATGTTGGTTGCTAGACGCCAATATCGTCAAATGTGGGAAGGTTTGTCTTTTGAACATAGAAAATCATCAAATGACTTCTCCCGCTTTAAGGTGGTGTCTCCTCCTGCTCCACCCTATTGTGTCCCAAATTTTTACTGACTAATACCATACCTTCTTTTCCAAGCGTTCTAGACCCTGGATATCACTTTCGGATGTCAACCCATGGCCCCATTATACTTCGACCCTACTTTTTGATTACCGGACAGCAGGACGGAACGGCGGGCTACACATTGCTCGTCGTCCGCAAGCCCAAGAAATTTAGAAGAGTTATGTATGTGGAACTATAGACTGATTATTTCGTGTAATAGAACTCTCTCAACATTTACTGCGATTTACAGGTGACATTAGTGACAGTGACAAAAGTGACAATTGACTAAAATCATTTCGAACACAAGTGATGATGTTAGGAAAACCAAAACGCTTTCTGTATCCTAACTGATGCTACGGAATTATAAATGTGTGGTATGAATTGTACAAATAATATATAATTTAAATGCAGATATTTTGGAAAGTGGTCAGCTGATGCTCCATTCCATTTCCTCTACGAGTTAAACTTGGCTACAAATAAAAATGTTTCACATACTGCTTGCAGAAACATTGGCCTTTGGTTCATTGGATCCAACATTCGACCAACTCTTCGAGACAGCATTAACGATAAGCAGGGAAGCCTGCTGCGAACATTTTCTTTCACTCGTTGCCCCCAAAGTGGCATATTCATTAAAACCACGTGGATGGTAATTAAAAATACTGAAGTACTGAAGTATTGTGGGGCTTATTTCCCTTGCGGTGGGGGAGAATTAATCGAGTGTGAAAAATCGAGCTGAGTAGATAGGAAGGGGACTCTTCAGGGTATTATTTTATGATAGTTGGTTCTTTTGTTTAATATTTCTTCTATATATTTTTTTAACAGAAAGTATTGCGACAATATTATAGATTCTTTTTGCCAAATTATTTTAATTTACATATGCCTGCACCTACATGTCCTAGAACCAAAAATTCGAAGATATGTTACATCCACCAACCCACACTGGGCCCACGTGGTGGATTACGGCCTATTCCTTCTCCTAGAAAGGAGGCCTGAGTCCCAACAGTAGGAACATTATAAGGTCGACTATGATATGTTACGCCTACATGTGCACTTACTTATAATGTACGGTACGGGGTGTTAGTAATTAGTACAGTCAATTTTTTTCAAAAAAAAAATTGGCAAGGTTTTTGCCAACCTGTAAAGATTTCCGGGATTATTGAAAATTGGCAATTTTATAGATTTTGATGAGCTCTTTCGTTTACACCGCCATCTTGGAAAAATAGCGCCTTAAAGCAGGTTTTTGGTAATATCTCCTTTCCGACTCATTTTACGATAAAAACAACTACAAATGAAACTTGAGTCAATTGTGTACATTTATGTATTCACTGCCCGCGGCTTCGCCCGCGTGGCATTAGGTACGTAAGGAATCGGGATAAAACGTAGCCTATGTTCTTTTCCATATCAAAGGCCATACAAAGCCAAATTTCATCCAAATCCGTTCAGCCGTTTTTGCGTGATTAAGTAACAAACATCCAAACATCCGAAAATCCACACTTTTATATTTATAATATTAGTTAGGATTATTATTATTATTTTTTTACAATATCAATAGTTTTGGCGTATGAGCGCCACAAAGTGGTTCGAAAACTTTCCAGATCAAACTACCAAATAACTGTACTTACTAAATGTCCTAGATAATCTAAGAACAGTATGTATGAATTGAAAAAAAATACGTTGGTATTAACATGGTTTGAACCCTTATGCATGAGAGGCGGTTGACTTAACCACTAGACCATTACGACCTGGTGAATTTACATAAAATTACTAATACAAATAACGCCTGCACGATTCGATAACCGACATGAATGATTACTTTTCATTTTGCAACACTCCTCTTCAACAATAGGTCCGATGATCGAAAAACAGTACTGCCTTTTAAAAACAACGGAACGAACCACGATTCGCTTTCCGATAGAAATTCACGCAGTAACAAACAACGGTACAACTACAACGGGCATGTACAATCGTACAATATCGAATCACCGACGAACGAGTATTCAATCGGAGCGGCATTTTCGATATCGAGTTACTTTACAGGAAATTTGTGTTGGCAGCCTAAAAATATTGGCTTTTGGTATAACTATTAAGTCTTGTAAGGTACACAGTAGACCGTACGGTAGAGGTGTACCCCACCTGGGCAGAGCACCACCATGTCCTCCTAGGGGCGCTCGGCAGCAGCAATGAACGGTGAGCAAAGGGTAGCTCGCCGTCCGACCGTCCGGCAACCGTCCGGACCGAGTCTAAGACGTCCACGGCGCGTAGTGTTCCACGCACGCCTCAAGGAGTTGTCAGAAACCGTAGGGACCCAGCAGGGTTGAAGCCTATTGGGTACATAGGTGATGCGAAAGAGATCCCCGGGTCTTGGAACAATGGCAAAGAAGGAACAGGAGTATGTTTTAAGTCAGTACAAGTATGACAATATCTCCCGCTCCGCCCAAAAGCTGGGGATGTCATTGGACGATATTCCCACTAAAAAAAAGTCTTGTAAGGTCTTGTTTACATTGCATAGGTGGAATGAAAGCAATATACAGCTGTCACCCGCACCATCACTATTGCAGTACAGTTATTATTACAAGATATTTGTGTCTGCTGGTGACAATGGCTTGTAGTGGGCAGGGCACATTGCTCGCAAAACAAATGGTCGATGCGACCAAAAGGTTCTAGAGTGGGATCGCGTACCGGAAATGCAGTGTTGGAAGCCCTCCCACAAGATAAACCGATGACTTGGTGACGGTCGTGGAACTCTGGTGGATGCAAGGCGCATAGGACTGTTCGTTGTAATGACATTTGGGGGGTCTTATGTTCAACATTGGGCGTCTTTCGGCTCAAATGATAATGAAAATAATGACACCGATAAAATTAATAACACGTGCCTATAAGATTTTTTTTACACCACCTGCTCGATAATGTCGTTTTATACGTCATACAAACCTCACTTAAAGCATGTCATTCTATCCCTAGGGAGATAATGCAGTATGGCCGATCCCTAGGGAATAATGAGATTTGAATTTGGAACATTAAAAATCGTCAACATTGTGAACTAAAATGTAGGCGCATCGAACAAGTTGACTTGAAATTCAAACCAAAGAGTATGTAATCACTATGATTCAAACTGGCCACAAACAAAAAAAAAAGAAAATAGAAGAAAACGTTTGTACTGACGGGAGCGTTATAGAAAATTGAAACAATAGAATCTTGGAGAAGTAAATTTTGTTTGTTTGAAGAACTTGTAAATACTCACTTAAAGTCTGTCCAATAAGTCATCCGACTTGGGAATTTTGTATAATATTTAATCATTTAAAAAATACTTATATTCGATACTTTTCATAAGGTTCTTCTGTTAGTAAACAGTGATCTCTAACTCATAATTAACCTTGATTATTGAACCCGTGTTGACTACATCAGATTTAATTAAATCCTGATAATTACCCAAGTAGTTTAACTTATTAGACAGACTCTAATACTTATATTTCTGTAGTATATGATTTGGTTGACCAAATTATCTTTTAATTATCTCACAGATGGTGTAAAAAGTAAAGTATGCAACACGGGGATAAAGCTGTCTTTGTCTTGGGCGGCTAGAATTCCTCACTTCACTCAGGTTTCTTTATTAACTCCCTCGCGATGCTCGGGAGTTAATTTTATAAATCCCTCACTATCGTTCGGGATTAATATCAGCAACCTTCGTTTCGTTCGGAATTCAACATTCCGCCCGCGACTTAAAGACACTGCTTTATCCCCTAGTCACATAAACTACTATTATGCTTCACTAGCTGTTGCGGGCGGCTTCAACGTCCGGGATTAAAAGTATCTTAAATGCTATTCTAGGATATGGTCTATCCGTGTACCTAAAGCCATCCAAATCCGTTTAGCCGTTCCAGCGTGAAGATGTAACCAACACAAACGGAAAGTTTGTAAGTGTGTGTTCGTTACATAATAATATTATAGGTCCCTAGTGCGATTGTAGGTCATATTTTATTTTTACCCCAAATATTTGCATCCTTGATTATAATCTTCTCGACCGATTTTCATTTATGGTTTGATGGGACGGTAATCCAACCTGACAGGGTAGAGATCAGGCACAGAATGGACGAATTTACTTATGTCCGTTCCAAAGTGCGAAGCTATTACACCAGCAACATCTAAATTCAGTATATCTACAAAGTAATTCAAAAACCCGAAAGAAATTTAATGCCTGTCAAGGACATTGAATCCAGGATCCCTCGTGGTTTCAACTACGAAAGCAACCTGAATACAACTACCACTATTATGTAATTATAATTTAATTTCAACTTTGACGCGAATATTAATTTGGACTGAAGTTATTGTGACTTTTATTATGATTTATTTTAATTTGTGATTTAACTTCGATTCATGTGTTTTCTTCTATTTTCTTTTATTTGTTTGTCAATTTTTATTATATGACAATGTAATGTAATCATTTGTCCACTAGGTATGTATGTAATCATTCGTGTCTGTATATAACTTGAAAGAATCTCTTACGAATAAACTACAATGATTATCACTAGACTATAGCTGCATTTTCTCGTCTCTTACTCACATAATATTATGATTGGACGACAGCCCGACACCAAGCGAGAGCAACCGGACACAGAACCAACGGCTTTGTTTGCTCTCCTAGACAAGGGAGTGCAATTTCACAGACTTCCTGACCAGGATGTTTAGTGTCATGTGTCAGGAAGTTAATGAAATGGTATTTTCTGCTACTAAAAATTTACACCAAACATGGTTCAGGAATTAATGTCAGAAACGATCCAACTGCAACTATTTGTCACCGACCAGATAGTAAACAGCGATAAAACAGTTACGAAAATAAAATATCAGGTAAATTGTACCTGTTATTTTCCTGACTCCTGAAAACTCCCAATACAAGCAAGTTAAGCTTTAAAACCAGCTAGTAATTCACGGAACGGATCATTTGTGTTCCGATGTATGAGCGTGGCCATTTAACTGTTATCTGTGTGGATTAACGACTGCTGTAAGTGGTGATTCACACTGTATTGCTGTATTGATAGTATGTTCCTTTGTTTCGTTCTCGCGTCGATAAACGCGCTGTCAGTATGTCTGCTCTTGTGGCGGTGTAAAAGAAGGATATCCTTGATTTACTGCTTCCATTGATCATTGACATGAGAGGAGATTCTAGCTCTAGACCTTTTTGTGTACGTCCTGTAGACAAAAAGGTCTAGAGCTAGAATCTCCTCTCTCCATTGCATTTACATATGTTTTTTCATTGTTACTGAATAAATTGCTTGCGAACTGTTAAAGCTTTGCTCGGATGCAAATTAAACATATAAACTTTAGTCGTTTATTTTTTTACAATTGGCGAAAACCGGATTAAAATACGTTACCTACATAATTAAGGAAACGTCAGCGGATAAATAGGCAGACGCGAGAAGCGACTGGTTCCCGTTTGGTCGTCATATCACCTGCTGGTAAGCGACGGTGTGGTCAACGGAAGAGCATACTTGTCTATAAGTTTGTCTCGTCTGTCAGCTTCAACTGCAGCTAGTGATCCAAGAAATACATGTTGCAAAAGTACGGAAGCCAATTTGACAAAGAGACGAAGCGTGATATGATGTATACAAGCTATGTCAGAGTTTGGCATGACGTTCGTAGGGAGTCTGGCAATAAAAGAATTGATCAATACCCTACAGCCCTCTTGATATTTTGGACTTCGTTCTGACAACTGTGCCTAGAAACTGTCTCTCAGTTCATTGTCAATTTAATACCTAAAGTCTACATCATAATAAATCAGTTGCGTGTTCTAGAATAGTTTGTTTATTACTTACGCTCTCTTAACTTACAAAACACATAATCTGAAAGAGATTCCTACCATTATTATATTATTGACATAGGCCTCCCCCAAGCGTCGCCACAACGACTGGTCCTGTGCGTCACGCATCCATCGGGTTCCCGCGACTCTGACTAGGTCATCGGGCCATCTTGTTAGAAGACTTCCAATGCTGCATCTTCCGGTACGTGGTCACCACTCCAGAACCTTTCGTGCCCATCGACCATCTGTTTAGCGTACAACATGCCCTGCCCATTGCCACTTAAATTTGGCGATTGTTCGAGCTATGTTCTCCTGCAGATATTTTCATTTCTGATGTGATCACACAAGGAAACTCCTACTGGCATAGCCCTTTCCATCGCCCTTTGGGTGACTTTGAGTCCTCTTATGAGGCCTTTTGTGAGTGACCACGTTTCGGAGCCATAAGTCATTATTGGCAACATGCACTGGTCATAGACTTTTGTCTTGAAACTGTGTGGTATATTGGACGAGAAGACACCGCGCAGCTTCCCGAACGCCATCTAGCCGAGTCGGATTCGACGATTGACCTCTCGAAGTTAGACCTACCCAACTGGACCGTCTGTCCCAGGTAAACGTAATCGTCCATAACTACAGACAGACAGATACACTACTACTCGTACCTCGTTAATCCAGAACTCGTTCAAAAGTAAAAAGTCAACTTCATCTAAATCTTTCAAACTTAGTTTACATTACAGTTTTCCTCTCGAACACGTGCTGAGCATAAAAAAGAAAGAGACAGAGCTACAGAAAGTCGTCAGACGGACGATTTGAAGCCGACTCAGTGTTGAATGAAATATTGGAGCACTCTCTCGACTGTGACCGTGGTCCTTTGATGAATTGAAAACAAGTTTAGCTGAGGGACAAGTTATGAGCCAGTACGAAAAATGTTAAGACATTTCTGCAGATTTCCAGTGCTTTTTCAAAAGAACACGTAACATCACGAATATTCCCACATAATATCTCGAATATACCCGTAATAGGTTGTGATTGAAAAGATAAAACAGAACTATTTGTCTTGGTATGGTCATTTTTTATTTTTTTTAGATTAGAAAATCATCCAATGACATCCCCCGCGGGAGATTGTGTCAGACTTTTAATGACTAAAAACCCACTCCTGTTCCATCTTTGCCATTGTTCCAGGGCCCCGGGGATCTTTTTCGCATCACCCATGGCCCCAGTAGGCCTGCTGAGAACTCCTTGAGGCGCGCGTGGAACCTCACACGCCGCCGACGGCTTGAGCTCAGTCCGGATAATCATCGCACGGTTGGACGGCGGGCTTCCCAATTGCTCGCCATCCGCAAGCCCGCGCCTACGTCTTGTATGTAGGTAGTAGTCGGCGTTGCGTACAAACCACCTACAGGTCATTGAACTCGCTCAGCTGACGTTTTCTTAAAGAAATTAATTTCGAACATGCGTAAATTAATACGAGTTTTGAAAAAAGGTACTTTATTTTTTAATTGTATCTTTACAAATTGTTAGTATTTCATGTATCGGATCGACCCTCCACGGGATTAAAACGATTAAAATTTAGCGGTGTATGTCGTGACCAGATCTTAGAAATTGATCACTTTATGATATATTATGGCGAAGTAAAACTGGCCACATCGTTTTAAACGTTAAAGGTGGATGTGGTTTACTTTCTTTACACTTTTTATTATCATAAAAATCCTACATCAATGACATGGCCAAACGAAGATTGATATATCATCAAATGTTAATGTTTAACATGTTAAACGCCATGACGGACACCATGTGTCCGACACGATCTGGCCAGTTTTAGTTGACCATACCAGATGATGGCCCACATATTGGAGTGCCAAAAGTTTGGGCACTCCAATAAGTGGCACCTGATCTTCGGAGGACCTAAAAAACGCCACTAACGCCGCTATAAATGTGGAAACCAGTAGGTTTAACCCAGTAGGGCTGAAAAACTTTGAAAGAAAAGAAAACCATTGATTCGAGAAGAAGAAGAAGAAGTTGATCATATGAAGTGATCAATTCTAACTTTTGGCCACGATTTAGACAACAGCCCGAAATCAACTGTCGAGCAGTTGTCCGGACCAGACATAACACCCGTCTGGTTGGAGGAACCTCCCTTTTCAACGTATGTGGAATATGGTGTGAACTTCCACAAACCATCATCAGATTTAGATTTGTTTTCTTTTGTCAGCAAACAAAATTAGTATTGATCTGCTTAAAATGATGTCAATCGCAGAAAATTAACTGTATGCTCACAGTGGTATAAATTTTAGTAATACCATTTACATACACATTAATTTACATGATTAAATAGTATTCAGGTTTATGTTGTACTCATTATCTTCCAAACAATTTTGAATTTGTTAGACGTGGATGATGTAATTAGTTACTCACTTATATAGCTACCTAGATTATAAGCTTTTGTTAATCATATACAGGGTTTGTAAAACACCGGCAACTTTTCAGAACTATGTTACTAACATCGTAAACAACAACTTTTGTTCTATTACTTTTAAAATTTTATCATATTTTAGTTCATCAGATTTTTGTAGAAAAATAAATATAATTAAATTGAATCTTCTAAATATTACGAAGTCTATGCAAAGCAAGCGATAGTACAATAGCGGAATGGAGTGGGGATCGAGCGGCGGGGCCCTCGATGCGCTTGCGTCGCATCATAAAGACGTAGGTAGGTATACCAAAATACAGAGTTGAAATGTGTTAGATAGAACAACGAAATCTTGAAGGTTCGTTTTTGTTAAAAAGTCATAGAACAAAAGTTGTTGTTTATGATGTTAGTAACATAGTTCTGAGAGGTTCTGAGAGGTTTTACAATAACCCTGTATAGTGTAATTGTTAGTTTTCCCTAATAAATAAAATATAATAAAAACCTTATGTGAGACTCGCACCCTGTTTCAAGTATAGCATATCATAACATAGTCGGCCTTAAAATGTTCCCACTGCTGGGACTCAGGCCTCCTCTCTAAGAGAGAGAATGCCAATGTTCTAGGTCCAATATTATATTGCTCGCAAAGGAGGAGGCCGAACGCATCAGGCAACGGCGTTATCGCCGCCGCCGTCGCCGGGATTCTGATCCCGATTTCCGGTCAACCAAGACGCGGGCTTGCGGACAGTGAGCAATGGGCAGCTCGCTGTCCGGCCGTCCGGTAACTGTCCGGACCAAGCCAAAGTCGTCGACGGCGCGCACTGTTCCCGCGCGCCTCAAGGAGCTGTCAGCAACAGCAGGGACCCAGCCGGGTCGAAGCCTACTGGGGCCAGGGTTATCCGAAAGGGCGCTCGAGCCCCGGTATGAAGGCTAGAAGGAACGGGGTGGGTCTTTTAGTCAGTAAGAGTCTGACACTATCTCCCGCTCCACCCAAGGGCGGGGGATGTCAATGCATGATTTTTCCCAACATAAAAAAAAGGTGCATTATTATATGAGATAGATTTCTCAAGTGTTAGCAGTCCAGTTTTCCCGGAAATTACCCCGAAATGTATTTGCTGAGTCTGAAAAATCTTTTAACTTGCGCCGAATAAAATGGTATCGCATCGTTTTAAGTTCCGGAGTTTGGAGTGGCCCTCCTCCTAACTTTCCTTCTGATGTATAAATTAAAGATACATTTGAACTTCTTCCGTGATTTGATTGTTCCTTTATCTGTGATGTCGCTATGTCTCCGTGACGACGGTTTTATTTTTGTTTTATTTACTTTTATTTAAATTAAGAAACTTTTCTTTTTGGTTTCAGGAAGTTAAATATTTCATAAATATGGATAAGGTAATTAATCTGCGAGTATTGCGATTGTGTTGGAAAATGTACCTGAAGAGATTTGCAACTCAAAAACAAAACTTTGAAGTAAAATGTTATCAATAACTTTGATTTCTGTTAATGTAAATGCCTTAAATACGAGTAATCATACTAATTACAATATTATAAAAACGAAAGTGTGTTACTCATTTACGCTGAATGGAATTGGATCAAATATGAGACACAAACGTAGACCATATCCTAAAAGAGCACATAGGACTTTCCCCGGCATTATGTTCCTTAAGGATACATTTCTTCTGTCACGTATAAAATACTATGTTTGTCACTCTTTCACGTTCGAACGGCTGAACCATGTCCTGAAATATTATATAGGGTAATTTATGTACTAAACGTATGTTCTCTAAGGATAATTTTCGACTTTCGTATGGACGAAACTGCTGGCAAAAGATAGTCTGTATATGTTAAAGGCAAAGGCCAGTTATTACAAAAAAATAAATATCCCAGGAGTAAGCTCATCATCACTGCAAGAATGCACAAGGAAGACGACCATCAGAGAGGAGTGGCGCGTGTTTTGAAGCTTGCCACCAACACCTGAAATGATGATCACGACCACTCTGTCAACAGTGATACCGACAAGGAAGAAGATGTTCCTTGGAGATTATCTTCTACTTTTACTCGGGTGAAGCTGTGAGTAGCTAGTTGTGTATATAAACCTTATTTTACTTTCGTAAACAAGAAAGAACAACGAATTTACCTGAACCACAAAATTATTCTTTAAAATTGTAGAGATTTTCACCTCTAGAATCTTGAACAAAACATTATTCAAGCTCACGCGCCGTCGTTATTACATAAAAAATATTCTATATTTTATATAAATAAATAAACATTCGGTAGGTACTGCCAATATTCGATAAAAGCAATCTTGATAGCATCGTATCCGACCACTAGAGTTTATGGGCGCTACAACTTAGGAAGAAAGATTTATAAGGCTGACCCTACCTGAAATAAAAAGGTTTTTTTTGGGTACGAAAAAAAATTGGCCACACGATATTTTCAGTGGGTGTCGGGCGATAGTTTGGTGTGAAAAGTTTTGCGGTTATGTTAGTATGTGGTAATATGTTTTATAGGTAGCTTAGGCACCGATTTTAGGGCGATATGGTTTGTGGCTTGAGAAAAGTGTTTTGTAAATTCATGTGCGGTTTTATCTTGGCAGAGAATATATAAGTGAGCACGTCCATTTTAAATCACACATTTTAAAGGCAAGTTTTTATATCTATTGTTACTTTTTCACGCTCGAAGAGTAAAACGAATTTCAATTAAACTTGATACACAGGTAGATCTGCTGTGTAATAGCAAATAGGATACTTTTTATCCCAGGAGTAAGTTCCCTTGGGATAATTTTCTATTATCATGCGGGAGAAGCTGCTGGCACCACTTATTATTAATAAACTCTTCTGTACGTGTGTTTGTCACATATCTCCCTCCAAATGGCTTTACTGATATGTATGAAACTTTGTGTGTATATTTGAGTAAATCCCTAGATGGTTTAAAAAAAAATCACCCTGGTGGTGGCACTGTAATCGGGTTCTCAATATTTTTTTCTGACGTAAAGCCTACTTTCGGACAGGAAAACGTCTGTCGGGACCGCTAGTATTTTATATATAAAATCACAGATGGCTATGAATATTAAACGTTGAAGAATCTTAACGATATGTCAATTTTGTACTATAAATAGTCATATATTGGTTTTTCATTTAAACTGTCTTTACCTGCTTCGTGGAAAGTGATTTATTAGGTCTACGGCGAATTAATCGTACCTTGAATATGTAATCGACGTAATATTAACTGAGAACTGTAGTATGGCTGACAACGGTGAACATTTCTATCCTAAATTAGAAGCAGTAAGTCGAACAGTTTGACAAAACTTAGCTCACAAACTAATTCAAGTTTCTGTGAAATTCTATGCATCGAATTGTTCAGGATGTCAGCAAATAGCTATTTGACTCTTCGTATGACCAGAGGACTGCTCTTCTACGTGGCAATGCTGTTAGCGTTCTGGACACTTTTCACATGGACGATGATGTACCTAGATGATATTTTAAAATCCAATGAATTCTTAATATTCAATTAGTGAGCAGACCTGACCTCAAATAATGGAAACAGGAGAGGACAAAAAAGAAGAAGTATGAATTCTTTTTATATGTGCTTGTATATAAGTATCTACTGTCATTTTAAAATAAAGATTAAATTGTTATAGAGATCGACTGAATATTAGATTAACTTAAATTTATCAATTTTAACAGTGAATGCCTCTCTATTTATAAAAATAGAAATAAACATTTAGACGATTCTGAATTGTTTTAATATAATTTGTTGTAAAAAGTTTGCTTTATGATTGATGGTCAAATTTTTGCCCTAGTATGAATACGCTTAAACTTTGATGAATCACTATTTTCTTACTCGAATATACATTAAGTATTTTGTACGTGGTTACTATTAAAGTAAATTGAACAGTCACCTAAATTCACTGTCCACACACGACCTGCTTAATTACTAATACCACATCAACTTCATCACTTAGCCTTTTGTCACTCCCTGTTTGTTCTTGCTAAAATGTTTATGAACCCTGGAGGTACTTAAGATAGTAATTCCCGATACGGTCCGGAAAGCTGCCGTTTTACCGCAAGCGAGATAAAATCAAGTTAATGGCAAACATAGGAGGTGACGGGACTCATGGGGTTTCTATGGAGCTATGAATCAGCTGACGGTAGCTGGGAGCCGTTTGGGCCATGATCAGATGATATGGGAACAATATGGTGAGGAAATTGATCGCGTTTTGTGGATGGAAATACAGGGTTCAATGTTTTTTGGTGTCACAAAATTTTAAGGTGCTAGAAATTGGAAAGGTGAATATCGTTACAATTTTAAAAGAAAGCCGTATATACCTTACGTTTTACTTACCATCAGGTGAGATCAAGAGCGGGCGCATCAGGAGTTGAAAAAATCGCTGATCATTATATGGTTTTTCATTTACAGGCATTTTTTGTCACCTATCCCATATATTATAGCATAAGCATAGCATAACCAGTCTTATAATTTTCCCTCTTCTAGGCCTCCTCTCTAGAAAAGGGAAGGGGCCGTAATCCACTACGCGGCCCCAGTGCAAATTGATAGATGTCGCCTGTCTTCGAATTTCTGGTTCTAAGACATGCTAGTTTTTTAACCAGAAGAATAAAGTTTTGAAAGTATATAAAACAAAGAAATAAGTAAAAGGAATAAAAAAAAAGCAATCAACTTTATTTATTTATTTATTTATTTATTTAAACTTCATGTACAATAGTGGTACATAGGCGGACTTAATGCCACAAGGCATTCTCTACCAGTCAACCTTTGGGTTAAAAAAGACAACACTGTGGTAGGTTTGCACAATAAACAAATACATAATAACAAATAGTTCAAATGGAAAAATATAAAATAAGTTATTTATAATAATAAAATACATACATATGCTAAAATAATAAACTAATAAATACTATGAAAAATATGAAATCACTATGAGAACTTAATAACAATACTGAACGAAGACCGAACTAGAGTTGAGAGGACTTCAAGTAGTAGTTCCGAATTTTACGTTTAAAGGATAATTTACTTTCAGCTTTTTTGATGTCAAGGGGAAGCACATTCCAGAGTTTTATGGCGGAAACAGCGTAAGAATTGGACATAAAGCCAGTACGGTGAGAAGGAATATGAAGAAGCATGTTTTTGGATGCACGAAGGTTAAGATGATGAGAACTGCCCAACACTTTAAAATATTGTTTTAAATAATCAGGAGCACAAGGATCGTTCATTATGGTGAAGAGCGTGCAGAGGGATCTGAGGGATCTCCTCTGACGGATAGGCAGCCATTTAAGCTGAGAACGGAAGGAAGAAATGTGATCATATTTACGAAGGCCAAATATGAAACGAATGCAGTTATTGAGAAGTCGATCCAATTTGTTTAGAAGTTCTTGGGATAGATCAGAGTAACAAACATCAGCATAGTCAATTATAGGCAACACAAGCGACTGGACCAAAGTAGTTTTAGTGCTTGACGGTAGGAAATTTTTGAATCTATAGAGAGACCGCAGCGTGAAGGTGACTCTCTGGCTAACCTGAGCAATCTGTTTATTCCAGCTTAACCTATCATCAATATATAAACCTAGGTCTTCAACGTGAGGTGAGAGAGGAATTACTGTATTACCGAAAATTACCGGCAGTAGTCGGCTTTATCTTTTCTATAACCAACTACATACCTATTATCTACAACAGAATCACCTTCCATCCTGCCTTCATCCCCTGATTTCTCCAAGATTTTCTTATCATTCCGTTTTACGAAAAAAATCTTGAAGTACCAGGAAATAATGAGCGAAAAGCACGGCTTCATTACAACGGTCCCTCTTCGCTCCGATTACCATAGCAAAAGAGGTTTGTAGACACGAAAAGAAAAAAATCTAAACAATTCAAAACCTTCGGGACAAAAGGGAGCGCAATCATTTCATTCTCAGGAGTAAAAAAAAAATTAAAAAATCTCGGCGTCAGGAAAAAATGCTAATTCTTTGCGAGATTCATATTAAGAGGAAGTGTGTAAGAAAAGATTTTTATTTATTTTTCGACTTGTTTGTTTGAACCAATGGTGTAATGGTGTAGAATATATTTTGGTTACTAACTTTTGTCAGCGGCTTTGCTTGTAAGAAGTTTACAAAAACGCGCTGAATACACTGATAAGTAGTAATTCCATTGAGTAATTTATGCATATGATTGTAATGAATGCATTTTATTATGTTTTTGTTTGTGTTTTGTGTTTCTATGTATATGTATTTGTGTTAACTTATGACCATCTTACCAGAAATATTGTATTTTTTTATATTTATTTATCTCAGGACCCCAAAGTCCTGGACCTTTGAAAGGCATACAAGGAGCCGAAACTAACTCGCAGAGGCCCTTTTAGACGCTTTTAATGGAAAGTGGTACTAACTGTGTGCGCTATGCTAGTACACGCAAGGACAATCCCCGGTTGAAGGGAATCTATCGCAACATGTAGAAAACTAATATAAGGCTATGGTTTTTGAAGTATTAAGTGGACTGGTTACCAGGAACTATATTAAGACTATGGCCCCTGCCTGAAGAATGTTTTTAATTTCCATCGACAAATGAGCCCCCGAAACGGTCGCCAGCACGAAATGACGTAGCAACAAGCGAGCATATTTTTGTATTATTATTTAGTTTTATTATTATTATTTTACCATCATTTCAGCAGAAATACCCGAATGCCCAATCGAATGTTGTTTTTTTATATATTTCTTTAATTTCTTCATACACACCTTGTTTTTTTTTTTTGGTTATGTAGAAATTAAAAAAATATATAAACCGAGTGGTAACGACTCCGACTCACGGGTTGTAGGTCGCGGGTTCGAACCCAGCCAGGCGCCTTACTTTGGTTAATTTATTTCATCACCACTGCTCTCAAAACGGTGAAGGAAAACATCTTGAGGAAACCGGCATGTCCTAAAACCGAACTGGGCACGCGTGGTAGATTACGGCCCATTCCCTCTCTTAGCGAGAAGGCTTGAGTCCCAACAGTGGGAACATTAAAAAAGCTGGTAATGAATGAATAATGAAAATTTTTTTTATTATTATTATTTTGTGTCATCATTGTGTATAAATATATTATTTCTCCCAATTCCTTTCACTACCCGACATAGGGTGTCACCACAACGACCAGTCCTGTTTTTTTAGGCATAAACTAATAACATCTCCCGCTCTTCAGGCTTTTATTGACTAAAACCCACTCTTATCACTTCTTTGCCTTCGCTCCAGGCCTCAGGGGTTTCCTTTCGCATAATCCATGACCCCAGTAGGCTTCGAACCTGCTCGTCCTCTACGGTTTGCTGACATTTCCTTGAGGTGCGTATAGATCACTACGCGCCGTCAATGGTTTATTAGACTCGGTCCAAACTGTCGGGCGGCGAGCAATGGTTAGCTCTCCGTCTGCAAGTCTGTACCTACAGTGGTTGAATATCGGGATCGAGATCCTTGCGTCTGGGGTGTGAGGGACATTCTCTCGCGTGTGCGGCCGCCTGCTTTGCTATTCTTACTGCTTCGAAGAAGGGGGTGACCGCCTGCCGCCACTCCCCAACGACCGGTGTTGTGCATCTCGCATTCAACAGATTCGGTTGGTAAGACTCTGATGAAGATCCACCTTGTAGGAGGCCTTCCAACTCGCTCGCTACTCCAGAACCAGTCGGCCCCATCGACCATAGTTCTACGAGAAATGTACCCTTCGACGATTTCTCGAGTTATGTTGGTAACTTTGATTCTCCTGCGGGAATCTTCATTTTTTGATCACGAAAATCCGAACGTAGACCTCTCCATTGCCCTTTGGGTAAATTAAAGCCCAGAAGAGGCCCATTATGAAGGACAGCATGTCAATAGCATAATTTTCATCATAGCAACACAAGACGTACGGCGTTGCGCCACCTACCGATGTACCCATGATGAACATATCATTCATATGTACAAAGCGTTTTGGGAGTAAATTAATTGCGCGTATGACCTATCAATAATAATAAAAAAACACATATGAAGACACTGGTATTTACAAAATTATTTTTAGTTTATGCATAACCTGAAGATAGTTTGATCAGAATCTATTTAAAAAGTTGGACACCACTGACACTAAGTACAACACAGATCAAAGCAGATCATAGCGGGCATTACGCCGCCAGCAATCAGCTGGGTGCAAGTGCAAAACAACCCCACAGTCGCCTGGATGGCCCGGTGACTATGTATTTTTGCTGATATATCAAGCTTATAACTTCGTGTTTTTCATGATACAGTGATGAAATTATGTATACAGATTCTTTACATATAAATACTAATATGTTTTACATATATACTAAAGTTGTATAATGTAAGCTGAGATGATAATTGAGAGTTTAGATTTGTGGTTTATTTAAACTTAAGCTTCTGTTTATAATCACTACAATGAATGAATAGAAACTTCAGTCGAATAAACCTCAAATCTTAATTCATCAAGAATTAAACTTGTAAGTCATTGTGATCTTATTGTATTTCAATGAATGCTCTTTGACGAGGCCGCAGGTCTGTTTAAAATTTTACTATTATGTTTAAGGCCGATTAGTGGTAGTGGCAGTTTTCAGAGTTTATAACAATATTTGTGCTATGAGAGCTTGCTTCGTGCCAAATTTCAAGATTCTAGGTCAAAAGAAAGTACCCTATAAATTTTTATTCCCTTGAGAGTGTCGAAATGTACGTTTTTTTGTTACATATATGGCTGTATCTTCTTTTTAACAAACTTCTAAAAAAGGAGGAGGTTCTCAATTCGGATGTTTGTATTTTTTTTTATGTATGTTCGCGCATAACTTCGTCACTTGTCAACCGATTTGAAAAATTATTTTTTTGTTGGAAAGGGAATATTTTCCAAATGGTCCCATAGTCACCAAGTCGGGATATGATAATAGAATCTTGGCGAAAACGGAGGAACTCCTCAAATATTATAGGCAACCATATAGTTCTTTTGGTATTTTCATCAAAGACTTAAGCATTTATAGTCAAACCACTAAATTTGATGAAGTGGAACTGGTGAAGAAGATCAGAAATGGCCAACAGAAGTTCATACTCACACAGATCTCCCAATGAACATAGTTACAAATAAATGCATAGTTCTGAATAGGTATATTGAAAATGGTATCATCGATGTGACCTGATGATGATGATGGAGCCGGAAGATAGGCACCGGAACTCCGTAATTAATCAATGTATCCTAGCCGTGTTTGGGCTTATTAGAATTGTCATGAGATGCACTTTGGCTATAAGGTACTATCGAACTGATCTGATGATGATGATGGAGTCAGAAGGTAGACATGGAAACTTCATAATAAAACAATGTATCCTAGCAGTGTTTGAGTTAATTGGAATTGTCATTAGAAAAAGGTACTCTGGCTGTAAGTGTATTGCAACTAAAAAGAGTGAAATAAAAAACTTAAAAAAAAAATAACCAACTTACTAAAAAAAAAAAAAACACAAACTATCAAAATAACTTTAATTTCGGAAGTCGGTGTTAAATAACGAAGAGGCAAAACTATTATAGAAACATCGAATTCCGAAATTAAAGTTATTTTGATAGTTTTAGTGTTTTTTTAGTAAGTCGGTTATTAATATTTTTTTTGTGAAAAGTTTTTTATTTCGTAAACTCATACTTGATTTTCACAGCTTGAAGCTTGAAAATCAAACTTCTGAGTAAAAATTATTATCTATAGTGAATTTGATATCTGAATCAATGAGGAATTTTTTGGCTGGATTTCTTCGTTTGAAGTACAGAGGCTGTTTTAATATTCGCAAATTGATTCCTAGTCGATATTGTGTAGTTTCGTATCTCAAGTGTCTGCCCAACTTGGTAAATATGCCGAATCAAATTAACAAACGCGATATCTGTTAAATGAAGCGTTGACTTCATATATTTGCTGCCAAATACTACATACACATTAAAATGTATACTATACATCCATTTTCTAACGGTAAATTAACTACTTACTTATATGGTTTAGGACTTGGTATAACTAATTAAAAAAACACGAAAAAAAAAAAAAAATAGAATCATTGCTAAATAGTCACCTTACCTTGTACGTGACTTTTGACTTATTGTCTGACTATGTGTGACGGCCGCCTACTTACTGAATGACGCAGCGTTCGCTTGCCTCCCATAAGGTAGACCGATGACCCGGAAAAGGTCACAGAATCTAGAGAATGTGAGACTTGTGAAGCCTTCATACAGGGGCTCGAGCGCCCTAGGATGGTCGACGCAGTGAAATGATGATATAATAACGCAGATGTTATTATAGTCAACTGGTTTTGTAACATAATAATCTGGTTTTCAAATTGAATTTCCTATTTTCTAGTAAGCCTCTTATCTGATTTTTAATCTACGTTACACGATCTTCGCGAAAAACATTATTTTGTCTACCAACCGTGACGCTTGCGGACGCCGCCAGCATACAAATTAGATGCCAAAATCTTAAAATTCACCTGCACGGTAATTTGAACTTTGTACCTCTAAAATTAAGGTTAGATTTTTCCTCGTTGGTGTTTTTCTATCTGAAGGGAGTCATCATCGTTAAAAGCTAATCGTGTACAAGTTCTCATTATGCTAAACAGTCGACGTCTTCATTAGGAAGTCGCCGCTTCGTAACCGAAGGAATTACGGACTTTTTAGGGTATCGTAGTCAAAGGGTAACAACGCACTAGGTAGGTACTTAAGGCTTCGAACAAGGCGAATTTATCTGTCCGTCATAAATTTTGAGGGAAGTAATTGTAAGAGGCAGCCAGTCGATTTTATTTTCATTTATAAAACAAATATATACAAGAAAGAAAGAAAAGTATTTATTTTGGCGCACAAAACATTGTAGACAACAAAAACTTAAGACAAACGCAATAAAAATAAAATAAAATGAAAAGTAACATTGTATGTCTCATGTTTACGCCAAAAAAGAGTTTTGTATAGTACTAAATATTTGCAAGAAGTCATCATCATCATCATTTCAGCCGAAAAACGTCCACTGTTGGACATAGGCCTCCCCAAGTGTCGCCACAATGACAGATCCTGTGCGTCCCGTATCCGTCGGATTGCAAGAAGTATGATAAAATAATGGAGTATTATAATAATTTAGGAATAGCAGCAAGTTAAATTCTTTAGTTTCTGTCAACCCTATAGAAAAAGAAAAACAAACGCAAGAAAAAAATCAATATAAATTAAACTTATTATTTTTGTAGTGATATTTAAAAATTCGTAGTAATTAACCGTTTCTCAATTTATTCCAGTTTTTCTACTACAAAATTGAACCATAAATACTAATTGTGCACTAAAATATGCTCTTTGGGTGGTTTCAAAAAATGTTTAAAGTCAAAAAGTCTATTATTATTTAGTGCACCTTTTAATTGTTTTAGTGAAAACAAAAGATTTTTGATGCACAGTTAAAAATATTTAACCTTTAAAAATAACTTACCTATCGAAAAATGAAACTTTATGAAAAAAAACTTTTTTTTCTTCATTCTTTTGTCGCCTAGTGCGATAATGCCGCCAATTGTGTGTTTTTATTAAATGGTTTCTTTTTGTAAGTTTATAATCTTGATGTGCAATAAAGTATATATAAATAATAAATAAATAAAACTTTAATATTTGTTACAGTGGGAAAAGCCTTCAAATAATCTAACCTTTCGTAATGCAGAACCATTACAACACCAGCATCAGACCCGCTTGTCCCTATTTCCATAATATATTTTTCTAATATATTCCCTACTGGACCCGATCGGCCGCCCTAACGGCCAATTACCAAAGATTTTATAAATCTTATTTTTTTGGGCTCGGAATGAAAATGGCCGATGTTTAACATTGTTAACGAGGGTGATTTTGGTCCCCGATTTTGGTTATTAGTCAACAGTTAGGAATATTACGAGCTTGTTTTATGTAATAAGGCCTTGAATGTTTTTAAAGAACAGTACATCATTTTTGTCGTAGTTTACTCAAAATAGTTTAAAATCACACTGAACTAAGTTTATATTTATAAAAGCGAAATACCACTCCCTGATTAAACACCTAAAAACTTATTTGGCAAGTAGGTTTCTTATAGGCTGTGGACATCCGCTAGGAACAAATTTTACGAAATTCTACTCCTAAAAGGGTAAAAGTGGGGTTAGAAGTTTGTATGGAAAAACCTATTTTCATATGAGCGAAGCCACCGGCAGAAGCTAGTAATCACTACATAGTATAAAACAAAGTCGCTTTCTCTGTCCCTATGTCCCTTTGTATGCTTAAATCTTTGAAACTACGCAACGGATTTTGATGCGGTTTTTTTTAATAGATAGAGTGATTCAAGAGGAAGGTTTATATGTATAATAACATCCATTAAATAGTGGAGAAGTACTGTTATTTTTGAGGTTTCTAATGTGATGTCGTAAATAATTACATTTTTTCCGCTTACATTACAAACGCAGGCTGAACCCTACGAGTTTTATCAAAATAATGTACTAAGTATTGTACACATTGAAAAGGTCTACAGAAAAGTCCGTGATGGTATATGTCTATCTCTTATGGATAACCCACAATAACTTTTTTTGTCATTTACTTTTTACGACAGATAATGGCTAATTTTCGAAGCGATTTTAACCAATACAGCATTAATCCTTAACCAATTAAATACCTTGAATACATTGTTCATTTAATATAGATCTATATGGCCCTTTACACCGTATGATTTAAGTGAATATTTTCGAAGATATGCACCCGTGCGAAGCCGGGGCGGGTCGCTAGTAGATAATAATATATTGCTCAACTTTCACATAACGTCATTTAGTCCAGAAGCAGAGTTTGTGCTATGAGTACAAGACAACTGATAAACATACCTATGTATTTCTAAATACACACATAGATAACTTACATAAAGAACAAATGATCGTGCTAAAAAAAACCTACAACCTCCGACATAGCAGTCAAAGCCACTGACCAAATCTAGACCAACAGATCAGATAATTTTAAAAGTGCCTTGGTCTAGCATTGGAAAACGATATTGAAGTGGTACTTTATGATGACGCAAATTACAGTTTTTGTTAGACCGTTTTTTGTAGGTGGAAAGGAGGAAAACTTTTACTGACCTCCTATGTTTTGGCTTACGTCCCAGGCTTTCGGACGATCAACGATTGCATCACTATTTACCTTCAGATGGGATCGTAATCAAGCACTACTTTATATAATAAACAAAAAGATCTGTACCCCTAGCCAAGTTGCTAATCTGCAATGGTTAACGCTTGTAGAAAGCTTCAAATGTACGGGAATGATGTCGTCTTAACGCTTAGTCACGTGGTCAGAACAAAAGAATTAGCGGCAAGGTCAATTCGAAGCGTTCGGCGCAAGCGAAGCGGTTGTAACTTGGCTTGGAAAGAGTGGCCAGCGATTGAATTTAAATGGCGTACAAATGGAGATATGGCTTAATATGTAATTCAGTGAATTTCCACTGGAAAATGTCGATGATGGTAAATTAATAAAACGTCCTATAAATCAATTTCCTGGTTTTAATTAATCTATTTTATGTCAATAATGGCTGAAATTTGACTAACATCATAAATATGAAAGTCTGTATGTATGTATTTTTGTTAATTAATCTCGCCTTCAAAACCAAGTGAGGCAAAACTTGGTACACGGGTAAGTTAGGTAGCCTATTATGTCCCACTGCTGGGATGAGATGAGACCTCCTACTTTTTCCACACGTCTCTCCTCAGCCATTGCAGGTTGTCAAGCTCATCTCTCTACCTTTGGCTCGATTTGCCTTTATGTCGCCTTGCGATTAGTGGGACTCAATAAGTGGTTCTTTTAGCATAAAGCTCATCTGAGAAGTCGTAAACATGTCAAACTCAATCTCACTTCAGAGTAGAAGTTTTTCGGGTACAAAGTAGACCAAAAAAACCTTGATAAGATAAGTAACTACCCGGGCTTCAAAATCGGGCTTCAAAAAAACGCCGCTTCAAGCTTCATTTTGAGGCGGCATTTTTTAGTGGCTCGTGTGGGGCGGGGCCGCCACAAAAAAACGCAAGCGGCTGTAAGTTTCATCGGACACAAGAGGTGTCGAGCGCTTGAGCTGTTTTTAGCGGCCGCTTCTAGCTTTTTTGTGGCCGTTTGTAGCGTTTTTTTGAGGCTCGTGTGCGGGGACAGTAAGATACTTTTGACACAGAAGGATGAACCCCTTTTTTCTTGCTTTTTTTTGTTGGAATTTCATGACTATCACACTTTTATTTGCCCTTTACATGCTATGGGCACGGTAACTCATTCAAGCGTTCGCGCAGTCCTAAAAGCACAATCCCTTAAGATAATTTCCGACTATAATGCAGGCAAAACCACTATCAGAAGTTAGTGGTCTCTAAACAGATGATTGCGTTTCGAAAACTGATGGCAAGCCGTCACAGAGCCGAAATTTAATTTTAGCAACATGATTTATTGTTCGAACTATAACTGTGGAATATTAACACGGAATAATTCATTCATAACGGATTAATACGGTGCCAAGGGACTGAATTTTATACGACCGATCGAATGATTTAATTTATTTGGTTACTCTTTTAAAAAAGTGAGGATATATAGGCGTAGTTGTTTTTATTTTTTAATTGGATGTGGTACACTTATTTATATACTTTATACATAATTGGTTTTTCTAGATAGGTAGCCCGTTAAGTACAGGAAAATATTGATAGATAAATATATTGATTAAACATACATATTTACATAATTAGCCTTTCAATGTTCCCACTGCAGGGACTCAGGCCTCCTCTCTAAGAGAGGGGATGTGCAAGTTGGTGAATGTCACATGTCTTTGAATTTTTGGCTTTAGGATATGCCGGTTGCCTCACAATGATTTCTTGAGTGGTGATGAAATAAATTACACAAAGTAATGCGCCTGGCGGGGTTTGAACCCGTGACCTACAACTCGTAAGTCAGGGCCGTTATCACTCGGCCACCACTGCTCATATTATATTGATTATATTTATTTACAAATAATACATGAATACAAATTAACTGCTATTTTTATAAAATATCTTCCAGCAAATCTGCGAATGGATAAATTGAAAAGAAATGTAAACAATAGTGTGTAAAAATAGGAAAAGAAGAGTATGTTAAGTCTTGAACTGAAATATCCATCATATAATTCAAATATATTTTATTTCACATACACTTATAAAACTCCAGAAGCTAGTCACAGATGCCATAACCGACAACGCCATTTTTGTTTATATAAATAACCTTATAAATTTATGAATAAGTATATGGAACACATCGTGAGGAAACCGGCATGCTATAGAACCAAAAATTCGAAGACATGAGACATCAACCAACCAGCACTGGGCGTGAGTAGTGTAGTAGTGGATTACGGCCCATTCCCTTTCCTAGAGAGGAGGCCTGAACCCCGGCAGTGGGATCATTATAAGGCCGACGATGCTATGCTATATCTAATAGATACATAATATATATACAAACATAAGTATAGTTATCACAGGAAAGAGGAATAATAGTAGTATTGCTAATGTAGTTCTTTTTTATTTAATTATTGAAAATAGTTCTCAAATCTCGAATGCCTGGCAGATGTGAATTCCATAACCTTACTGCATAGATAGAGAAAGAGAAGTTAGTAGTGGTAGCGGAATTTATGAAGATAGGTTATAAGAAGGTAATTAAGATGTCATCACGGTGCACCACTACAGCAAGCGCAAAAAAACTAATCACACAAATAGGAAGGATGAGACGGGTCGTGAAAAGGAGACAGAATTCAAGTGTTGAACCTACATGAGTTCTTTGCGAGACACGTAGTAATACTTACGTGGATCAACAAGACATCGAATGCATCAAGCGCACAAGCTTGTTTAATAGTTCACATATTATTTGTTTTTCTAGGTTGCTTTACGTGTAAGTAGATGGGTTCCAAGAATTTGCAATGTAGTCACTATGAGATAAATTGTTGTTACCTTACCCTATATATACACAAGAAATGTGCGTTTGAATTGCTTCGTGTAGTACCTACTTTTCCATACAATGATAGAAACGAGCAGAAAACGCAAAAAAAACTCATATCTTGTATGGAGACTTCCTTTAATTTTTAAAGGAAGTCTCCATACAATATTCGTGTCTTTGTTTTATTATTTGTTGTTGTAGTGGGAATAAAAAATTGAAATCTCTACCTTTTGCGGTTTATTAGGTATAGCCCGTTGGCAGACAGATAGGCAGACGGACTGCGGAGGCCTAGCAGTAAAGTCCCGTTGGCACCCCTCTGATACGGATTCCTAAATAGATTAGGTAGCTGCTGATTATCTAACTTTACTCAATTCACATTGTCTTTTATTTCCGCAATTTTATCTCAAAAAACAATACAAACAGTACAGTCTACAACATAATACGGAACAGAATTCCATTTCATTGCTGTACATTTTCTTACTGTGATTGCAAATAGCGCGCACGTGACCAAGAACCCGATGGCATAGACTTGAGACTTTACTTATTATGAGGTGGTGTAGCGACTTCATTTGCATGCTCTACGCTGGCTTCGACAGGGACTGCACAAAGAATCGGGTAAAAGAGTTTTGTGTTAATCAACTTTGATTTGAGTTGGTCGAGTAATCGTTTTTGCAGACCTTTTTTCCACCAGAAGGTCTAATGATTGCAAACGCTACTGCCAAGAATTGAGATCCTTTGTTTTGGGTCGGAAATCATCAAATAATTTCTCTTTCTTCGGGTGAGCGAGAGGCAGTAGCAAACTTTTACTGACAAAATCTACCCGTGTTTCTTTTGTTGCCAAGGGTGTCCTCACAAAAAATGCAATCCATGGTTTGGTTCCTAGCACTTTGGAGTCAAGATTTGTACCCGGTCGTGGTGGTATCGTGGTGGCAATGAACTTGCCACCACGATGTACGTATGTTGTGGTACGTTAAATATTTTTAACATGAAGTTTGTATTGAAGGATACATGAGAAATAGACTTGATTAACATGGAAGCTAATAAGACAAATACACTCTTAAAGGGTAGTGTGAATTAGTTTTGAATTTTATAAGAAAATAATTGTTTTGTTTTAAGTTACTTTGCATAGATGATGTATCAGGTGCGTCATAAATATAAATTAGGTATTATAATATTGTGGCTGAAGTTTATCTCCACCAGACTCCAGAAGCCTACGCCTCAAGCTAGAGCTTACAGCCTTCTCAGTACTATGTTACAGGTATACAGGTGTATAAAATATATACCTAATACATATAGCCCAAATCTTTCAACGAAAACAGGGGTGATGTTTGTGTGTATATTATTGGGAAAACCTGCGAGGAAATTATATCGGCACCTCAATGTTTACCTCTCACCTGTACTTATATTGGTACCTACAGACAGGTAACCCGATTTATTACTAGACGAGGCAACAATTTTATATTTCTCCGCTCCATCCCAGCAATCGTATGAAGTTTATTGAATATTTTCTGAGAAAACCTCCTGAGATATTTGCTCTAGCGTTTAGCCAAGGTTTTCTCAGATTAATTTTCTAACCTGATCATGTTTACTTCTAGTAAAGTATAATAGTATTAGTTTAGAAGTTTTATGATTGGATATTTAGTGAATATGAAGTCGGTTTTTTTAGTGTGTAAAAATGGTCCAGATGACTCTTACTGATTAAAAAGCCCACCCCGTTCCTTCGTTGCCATTGATATCGGGGCCGAGCCCCTCTCTTGCGGGATTAGACCCTTGGCCCCAGTAGGCTTCGACCCTGCTGGGCTACAGTTGCTGACAACTCATTGAACAGTGCGCGCCGTGGACGACTCAGGCTCGGTCCGGACAGATATCGAACGGTAATAAGACGGCGGTAAGCATGAGAGTTGACGGAATTCTAAAAAGAACTAAATCTAGCTAAAACTTAATCATAGCAGGAAATCAAAGGCATTTTAGACAGATTGATAATAAGGATTTATAGTACGGCAATTTTGAAAATGAGTTTACTGCCTCTGTGGTTTTCTTGTAAAAGGCAATGATGCGTTCGTCGTATCGTGTCTCCTAAGCTTTGAGCATCGACAGTCGAGTTGTTGGCCTGTCGCTTGTCTAACCGGTAGAAAAGCGACAGGCACTTCGGAGAGTGTGTGTCGGAATTTCGCCAAGCCTGTTCTATCTTTGGACCACTAGATGTACGGCAATGCGCTACCGGTGAGCAGTGGATATCCCACCTATACGCATAACATGTTTTGCAAAACATATTGATTGTGCGCACTACTAAAGAGTGGAAATTCGTTTCAGAGATTGTTTTTATTGACACCTAACACTTGATTCCATTAAAAGAACTCGGCGCCAGACCTACCTATCATTCACAGTACGGTCTTGCATTTTGATCTTCTTCGGCCATGTATCTTGTCGTGGTAATGACTTCATAGAGCGTCTCGTAGTGCAGGGCAAAATTGTAGGCCACGAGTAAGATTACAAATGAGATGGGCAGACCAGATTAAAGCCGCAATTAAATGATCGGTTTATAAATATACCCGGAAAACTGCAATCTGCGATGAATGGCGAATTACCAAGATTCACAGTGATGACCACGACTTAGGGGCCCATAATTCAAGAGTGAATAGATTATTTCCTAGACAAGCTTAGAATCACATCATCGCTTGCCGTTCGTATCGTTCTTTATTGTGACCTAAAGACAGAACAAACTTTGACGACCCATTTTATTATATCTAAATAAAACATTTTTGGTTTGGCAGATTTCAGCTTCAAGTAACAGCTTTTACGAAGAAAAAATAACTTGAGTGCCTATTACTTAGTCCTAGTATAGAAATATTAACGTAAATAAACGCAAGTGGTCCGGCGGTAACGACGTTGTAAATGGCCACTGTATATTTTTTGTGGTATTCCGTCTAGTTGACACATAAAAAAAGAAATTCATATCCTTTTATTGCGGCTTTTTTTCGTGAATTGCTTTTGTCAATGGCGAAAGAAAATTTAGTATTTATTTAGAACTTCAGCTCGCTCCATAGGCGTGCATTTATTTCTAAATCTTTCAGAAATCAGAAACATTTATTTCAAATAGATCTATTACAGGCACTTTTGAATTTTCAAAATGTCGGTCAGTCAAAAAAGTGAAACCAATTTGCTTGTTCCGAAGCGTAGATCTCTATGGAGAATAACGTGCAAGAATTTTTTTCTTTCTTTAATTTAATTAAATAATTAACTGTAATCACGATATCTATGGCATCTAGTAATCTTATTTTTTATCCATTAAATCTCTTTAGTCTTTAGTCTTTTAAGTAAGTGCTTTGATGGCTTGTCGTGACCATTTTTTTTGGGTTCTCTACCCGAAGGGCCCGATTAGAAGGTAAAGAGTTAAAATTATCACAGAACGTGTACCTACAATTCAAGTATCAAAGCAAAGTTGTGTACTTGGTTGTTTTCTGTGTAGTTACTATAATATTCGTTTATTGATAGAGGATTTTTATCTGTAAAGTAGAGTTTCCGATAACATTTATATTGCCGCTGCAACAAAAAATATGAAATAAAAATTAAGTTAAAAATTAAAGAAGAGATTCCATATAAGAAACGTTTTTTTGCTTTTTTTATGATCGATTTTAATGTTGCTGAATGCAAGCCGTCGTGTCTGACGCGCACTTGACCAGTTTTTTTTTGCGTATATTTACTGGCACTTCTACCAATAAAGACTTACTAACCCTGGTCCACACTATGCTTTCGAGTAAAGGGAAGCCGGTAGTTTCTTAAAAAAAAAAATAAGATCAACAGCAGCGTTATAAGAATATTATCAGAAACTCTACTTTTCAGATAAAGATCCTCTTACAAGACACAATATCTAGAACATTATACTAACTACACAGAAAACAACACAATTTTGCTATGATACTTGGATTGTATAAAATATCACAGGTAAATAAACGCTTTCTGTCAATACTGGGGAAAGCCCACAGACTTATATTGACTAGACAACGCATGTGTATTTACTTCGCGTGTAAAAAAGGAGCAGCATTGCCTCCATTCGACGCTATTTTCACTCAATCCTCGCTCGAACGTTCTTGATGTCAAACGTCAAACAAAAAATTTAAAAACTGGCCAAGTGCGAGTCGGACTCGTCCATGGAGGGTTCCGTAGCAGCAAGTAACATAGTATAAAACTTCTTGTAGTTCGTTGTAACTTTGATCGATGTTTTAATAATAGTGCACTTTTTTAGATTTATGACGTATTAAAAAAAACTACTTACTAGATCTCGTTCAAACCAATTTTCGTTGGTAGTTTACATGGTAATGTATATCATATATTTTTTTTAGTTTTATCATTCTCTTATTTTAGAAGTTACAGGGTGGTAAAATGTGTGTGGGGGACACTTTGGAAGTGTCTCTCGCGTAAACTATTCAATTTAGAAAAAAATGGTATTAGAAACCTCAATATCATTTTTGAAGACCTATGCATAGATACCATACGTATGGGTTAGATGAAAAACAAAATGAGTTTCAGTTCTAAGTATGGGTAGTGCTTCCAAGTACTTCCAAACTTTATTGCTTTTTTTAAATTTTTGTGTAAAAATCTTAAAGCGGTTCACAGAATACATCTACTGACTAAGTTTCAACAGTATAACTTTTATAGTTTCGGAAAAAAGTAACTGTGACATACGGACGGACAGACAGACAGACAGACATGATGAATCTATAAGGGTTCCGTTTTTTGGCATTGGGCTACGGAACCCTAAAAATGCCAAATTCTGCGGTATTAACCTTTCAATTGTGATAATTACAGACACAATTGAAAGACAATAGGTGCGCGAACGCCGGCGTTCGCTTGGGGTTTAATGAATTAAGCTGTAAAACTACACAAAACAAGAAGGACGAGATAATGGAAACGTTTCTTTTCATTTGTAAGTCATTTTGTTATTAAATTATGTGTTTTTATTGCAAAATCAATTATTTTGTTTTCATTGTGATTTTACAATGAACAATATGTAACTGAGTGTCTCGATTCTAGTAGATTTTGGAAACAGAGAAATGATAATGTTTGCGTTGGGAATTTTGTGACTGATATTTTTGTTTATTCCATTAGTGATTTTGTTTACAATATTATTAATTATACGATTTTCAAGTCAGAAAATTGTCGAATTTGCTGTGTTCATTTTAATGAAGGCTTACGGAAGCTTTACGGAAACAAAAAGTATCGATGCATGACTACCAACGCAATATCTACTACTGGCACATTGAAGGCGCTAACTAATGCTGAAGTTAGTGGATTTACTTAAGGCTAGAATTCAGTGGCATCAAGCCTAAAACCTAAAATTCTTTAATGTTTTATAGAAATCAGTAGGTATTTAGATGTATTCGATATCAGAACTTTTATTCGTATTGTTCTAAGGCGGGAGATCCGATTTAAAAGTGTTCATTTCGATTATAATTTTAAGATTAGAAAGAAAGGTGTTAGTGAATAAAATCGGCCGCAAGTTTTATTCATTATTTTTCATTTGCTTTTCCTTTCCAGGATTTATTAAGAATATTTTAAATAATTTTTTTGTTTGTTCAGAATATAGCCCAAAATCTTTCAGAACACGAACCTTCACCATGTAGCACGCCAAAAAGAAATGTAGAAAAGGTACCTTTATTATTATCACTGTTATCTTTCAAGAATCGATTAGCACTCGTTTCATTTTAAATGTAACGGGTAGGCAAAAGTGGACATCTTGACGCTGACATTATGAGGATTATTTAATAGTTACTTCGTCTTACAGGACATTTAGGAGGATAGGTACCTCTTTAATTTTGCCTATGAATAGAAAATTATTTTACAAACTGAATTTTGCTCCACAAAAAAAAAAAACCAGCAAAATAAGGAAATAAAAAGATAATCTCATCATTTCAGCCGAAAGACGTCCACTGTTGGACATAGGCCTTCCCTAAGTGTCGCCACAACGACCAGTTCTGTGCGTCTCGCACCCATCGGATTTCCGCGACCCTCACCAGGTCATCGGTCCATCTCACTACTCCAGAATTTTTCGTTCCCATCGATAAACTGTTGATTGCCACTTAAGTTTGGTGATTCTTCGAGTTATGTACAATCTTGGTCCTCTTGCGAATATCTTTATTTCTGATATGACCACGCAAGAAAACTCCGAGCATAGCCTTTTCCATTGTGCTCTTAGGCCCGTATTAATAAACGTTCCTCAGCCTAAGATCTCGTACCTGATACCAAGCTTGAGGTCTTGATCGTATTAATAAACGAGATTCACAAGCTCAAGCTCAACCTTAAGTTCGAGCTCAAGCTCAGCTTAGGTTTACGACATCAGTCGAGTGTTGTCTGATTAATAAACGAAACTCGAAACTTATCAGCCTATATGTTGACCCGACCTCTTAGTAATATTCATGCAATTTTTTTTTTTTTTTATCTCCTCTTTATCCTGCAATCTGTTGTTTCGACATTCAACAGGAAATTATGTAGGTGGTTTTGGTCGTGCATGGAGCCATATCCATCGATATGCCCATATAATTATTTATGGCATCTTATGTCGATATAAGATCCTGTGGTGCTCTTCTCTTTAATCTTTGGAATGTTGTGTTTGGGAGTTTGTCCATCAAATTATTAGCCAGGCGGTTTGGATGCATTAGCATACGCTTTTTATAGGTTTTGAGAGAGTCTACTACTTCATTCTTGACTGTTTTTATTTGTAATTCACGGTGAATTCTTTCATTTGTTATGTACCACGGTGCATCAGTCACCATGCGCAGAACTTTTGATTGAAAGCGTTGGAGTATTTCTAAGTTGGAGTTAGCGGCGGTGCCCCACAATTGTATTCCATACATCCATATGGGTTTGAGTATGCACTTGTAAAGTAGGAGTTTATTTTCCATAGTTAGTTGTGATTTTCGCCCTAAGAGCCAGTAGAGTTTACTCAGCTGCAGTCCTAGCGCCTTTCGCTTTGTAAAGATGTGCTTGGTCCAGGTTAGACGCCGATCAAGATATATCCCTAGGTATCTTACAGATTCAGATTGTGGGATTTTTGTCTGATTTAAAACTACTTCAGGACATGATGCCGTCTCAAAGTGAATGTGACATGAACGGATTTGGATTCATTGGCTTTAATTCGCCAGTCTTTTAGCCATTCAGATATGTTGTTGAGACTAGTTTGAAGTTTACTGGATGCCCCGGCAGGTGTTTCGTCGACTGCAAGAATGGCTGTGTCATCGGCAAAGGTGCCTATCAGTACATTATGTGTATCGGGGAGATCCGAGGTAAATAGGAGATATAGCATGGGGCCCATCACACTACCCTGAGGCACACCTGCGTTTATCTCGTGTAAATCTGTCACCGAATCATCGCATTTGGTGTAAAAATGTCGTTCACTGAGGTAAGACTTGATGAATTGGAAATAGTTGTTGTTGGCCCTCCGACGTCAAGAAAAAACCAGATTTGGTTGACTTCGTAATAACTAAGGGTTTGCCTAGTGCCCTCGTAAAATGTAGCTCATGCTTCGAACTAACGTCAGACCATTCTCCCGTGATGGTATGTTTAGGCTTGAAAGCTGAAAACATCACAAATAAATGTGTGTTGCACACAAAAAAGACTAACTGGTCATTATTTAGGGAGCTGATTGGCAACTCTCTGGACTGTAAAATACCTCTTAAGTCAAATACAGATGTCGTGGAGGCTGTTGAAACGTTTAATTCTACCATACAGCAAGCTGCTTGGGCGGCAACCCCAGTCCAATCCAAAGCTTTTGGTAAAACTAACTTGTATCCGCAGAAAATTATCGAATTAATAAAAGAGAAGCGCGAAGCTAGAAAACTATGGCAGTCCACCAAGTATCCAAGGCACAAGAAATGTTTTAATAAGCTGGCCGCTGAGCTTAAAGAAGCTCTTACCCAAAATAGAAACAGTGAAATTGAAATCTATCTTAAAAACCTTGACGCCACACAAGCCACTGATTTATTCGCTCTGGAAAGCTACAAAGAAACTAAAAAGGCCAGCAATGCACAATTCACCTATAAGACAAGATGATGGCACCTGGGCAAGAAGCAACTCAGATAAAGCTGAAGCGTTCGCTAAACACCTATCGAAAGTATTCACGCCTAACGTCGACATGGGATCTAAGAAAGTGAAAGACGTAGTAAACCAGTTAAACCAACCTTACCAACTAGATATGCCTATAAAAAAATTTACAAAACCGGAGGTTTTAATGGCGATTAAAAAGCTGAATATACATAAAGCTCCAGGATACGACCTTATCACAGCCAAAGTCTTAAGAGAGCTGCCCGACCAAGCTGTTACTTTTTTAACACAAATTTATAATGCTGCCTTACTGCAGAACTTCGTGCCTCCTCAATGGAAAGTGGCTGAAATAATACTGATACCAAAACCGGGAAAGGATCCTACGGATGTAAAATCCTACCGCCCTATAAGCCTTTTACCCATACCGTCCAAAGTCCTAGAGATACTTTTCCTAAACCGCCTGACACCCATAATTGAGGATAAAAAACTGATCCCAGAACATCAATTTGGATTCAGAAAAGCTCATGGCACTATTGAACAGGTACACAGATTAGTGGAAAGTATTAACTACGCCTTGGAACATAAACAGTATGTCTCAGCGGCATTTTTGGATATATCACAGGCTTTCGATCGAGTATGGCACTCGGGTCTACTCTGTAAACTATCTAAGGTGCTACTCGAAACTTAAGTTTACAAAGATCTTTGTTTTTGAGCTGCCAGATCATGAGTGCAGATCGACCGGGACTTGAGGTCGTGATTAGCGGTAGCGCAAAACATGGAGTTTGTAAATATTTTGAGTCGAATTAATTAGGTATTACGACGAAATAGAGTGCACTATTATGCACTTTTATGGCCTTTACGATATCGTTTATCAAAAATTGATGTAAGAAATGCTTCAAATCCTTTTAGATTGCTTTTTGTTTATTATTACGGGCCTGAGTGACTTTAGGTCTTCTTATGAGGCCCAAGCGACCACGTTTTGGAGCCATATTTCATCACTGGCAACACGCACTGGTTATAGACTTTCGTCTTAAGACACTGTGGTATATTGAATGAGAAGATATAACTACGTAGTACACGTAAAGGACTTTGCATCATTGGTTCCAGCTGTTATTATTGATTTTTAACAGTTGCTACCGGTCAGAATTAATAAAAAATCACATATCAGTTTGACACGCTTCATATATATCTGCCACACAAACACAACTGCAATGCGATGCGATACGATACTGCACGAATTGCTGTGTTATGTTACGTGGCATCGGTTCTGGAGATACAACGTGCGATGCGAATCAATTCGTAAGTTTTTACGATGCATCGTGTGAGCTTGTAGACTTTTTACGATGTGACATCGCAGCACAGGTTTGTGTTTGGGCCCGTACAACGACTGCAAGAGCAATCGCGTCTGTCATTTGTTTGAAACTCACCACACGTACACGTCTCATCTTTGTCCGTGTCCGTGTGTATCATAGTGGAAGTACTTTCCAGAGACCCTATTTTGTGGCCGATGAATGGGTAAGAAGCAATAAATATAAACAAACTATTCCAGATCAAACCACTGATTTATTATGATGTAGGCTATAAGGTAGAACTACACTGCTCACACGTGTGCCACACTCGCCGATCTGGGCGCGTCGGCCTCCATACATTTTACATGGAAACTAGACTTGTAGAGCTACACTTGACACACGCCACGCGACGTCGTTCTACGTACAACTCAGACGTGTTACACGTGTGCGTCGGTTTAATGTGGTTCTAGCACATACACTTTTACACATTCCTTTCACAACGCTATGCGCCAACTTTCACTCATAGTATGGAGTAAGCCTTCTGTTTTAAATTGTGAATATATCGATCAGAAACAAAGCATATCTCATATAAAGTAATTCAAAATATTCAGTTACGATAACCGATTCCCAGAAATCGTGGGGCGCACCCCAGGAATAGTGAATATAGGATATATTCGGTTGTAATGTCACACGGGCCGCGTTCGGTCTCATAAAATACGTTTTTACGACAAATTACCGAGGTAACGCGATTTGGAAACGCGACAGACGATTTTCACGACAATAATCCCGTGTTCGACGTGTTTTGTGAATTTTTGTCTGTTTATTTCATTTTCTTACATTGCTTTTTGATTTGCTGATCGCGATATCTTTTTTTATGTAAGAAATCATTCAATGATTTGTTCTTGCTCTTGGGCGGAGTGAAAAGGCGTGTCAGAATTTTATGTATTCCTTTTTACCTTGCCTTTCAGGTCCACGAGTTTTATTTTCAGAAGCGAACCCATGGCCCCAGTAGGCTTCGGCCCTGCTGGGCTCTTATGGTGCGTGATTAAGAATTTGGCTTGTTACACTGCGTATCGTGAATTCGATTCCCGCACTGAATAAATATTTGTATAGCCTACAAACATTTGTACCGGTTCTGAGCGCCTTGTGTTGAGTAATGTTTTATTTTTAATAAATAAATAAAAAAAAGAAGTCGTAGATTCGAAGTTCTGTTTTTATTTTTATTAATTCAAATCAATTCTATTATACCTACATGTATTTATTAAAGCTCTTTCCAGCTACTTTACTTCCATGGACTACACCACAAGAACCATTTTTCCGGAGTAAAAATGTAGGCCATTGCAGAATAATCTGAAGCTTTCCATCACTGAATAAAAGGGTGCAGGGGATGTTACATCCGAAAGTGGTAATAATAAATAATAGTGGTGCGACCCAAAACTATTTTATAATTTAAAAATCCATATAAATATTACGAATTTTGATTTTTTTATTTGTGTTTGTAATGAATAAAATCAAAAATTATTGGACCGATTTGAATGAAAAATTAAGATGGAGTGACACATGGTAGGTAGGATGGAAGATGTAGACATAATAATATATGATATATTCTTTTTTTCAAGAGATGGTTTTTGAACTCGAATCTTTCATACATACATAGTAAATTTATGTTTATGCATAGGAGCTAAGTCTTTATTCTGAGGGTCGTTAGTAATAACCCGTGGTGCGCCACTTTGGCACATCTGGTAGATATACATATATCCGGTGTGTCAGGTATATGTAAAAGATATTTAAGATATCTCATCATAATTTAAATATCTTTTTTTTTCTTATTGTAACTTCTACTAACATAGTTTAAAGCTTTACTACTAAAATACGGAATGTCAACACATGGTCGTATTTGAAGCTCCAACGAGTTTCCGTCCAGATTGAAATGGCTGCCAATTCGGTGTCGGCGTGATACCCATACCCTTTCTCTTCTAACACTATCCTGCAAAACCCTATTTTTCCTCAATACCTTCAATTATGCCCTCCTTAAAACCTTATGGTATTTAAACCTTGATCATGGGATGTCGTGTATACAACCCATAAAGATAAAAATGCTAATGAATTAGGGCAGGTTAAATGATGCTTGTTGATTAATACAGACAGCCCTGCCCGTTGGGTAATGGGCCGTGTACATAATGGGCCAGGTTGGTCGCTTTGGACTTAGTTGTTATAACATAACATTATACCTGCATTTCCCTCACAGTCAAGAAGATTTAGGTACCATATTACAATGGGAAGAACATCGCAACATAATAGATTGCGAGAATGAGAACGCAGAACGAAAACGATAAGGTGACAGTGAGATTCATCATCTTCATCATCATTTCGTCGGCCACATCATCACTTAACATCAGGTGAGATGGTGGTCAAATGCGAGCTTATCCATAATAATAAAAAAAAAAAATCGGCCGAAAGACGACTACTGTTGGACATAAACCTACCCCAAATGTCGCCGCAATGAATGACCCTGTTCGGTCATCGGTCCACGTTGTAGGAGGCCTTCCAACTGGAATGCGGTCGCCACGCCATACGAACAATGGCAAAGAAGGAACAGGGGTGGGTTTTTAGTCAGTAAAAGTCTGACAACTCTAGCCTATATACTATGTGGGTGTCGGAGTATGCACATATTTGAAATCCTGTAAATATGCATAATTCATCAAAATATTAATAAAGTTATTAAAGTAGCGTTCTGTCTCTCATATGCAAAAACACTGAAAATAAATTAGCAGTGACGTTAAATAGTAATTTACATAAATATAGCTTATTCATTGGACGTTTAAAACTGCGGTTTTTTCTATTTGTCCATCATATGTTATCAGTGACACGTTTAAATGAAATACAATGTGGCTATAAAGGCCTTGTTAGACGATACAGGTCTGCAGTAAAACAAAGAAATAAAAAAAAATCGGTCAAGTGTGAGTCGGACACACCCACAAAGGGATTACTTTATATCTATAAAATAAAAATAAATAAATATCAGACACTATATTATAAAATTTTTTTAGAGTAACAAGTCACAAATTTATTTTATTCTGTTTTTAGTATTTCAGTAAACGTCAACAGCTGATAGTTGCTGTCTAGCTATCGTTCATGAGATACAGCCTGATAACAGACAGACGGACAGTGAATAGGGTTCCAATTTCACCCTTTGGATACGGAACCTTCATAATGACACAAATTAGTTTTAAAGAAGTCCATAACATATTCTGTCATTGTCATGTTTCCACTAATAACTTTTTGGAAAGACAAGCGTTATTATGAAAACATAAGCCCTAAAACAGTCTAATAGGATAATTTACCCAAAACTGCACAATAGAAACAAAACACAGCTCAAATTCCAGCCGACCCTCATCAAAACACTAATAAAGCAAACTAAAATAAATACAAACATTACACCTAAAGCGCTAAATTAACACATCAATATAACAAACTGCACATCAGAGAATAATCAACACATCAAACGGGCAAATAGTCAAATACACGTCAACAATTTCAAATTGCAGAACCTGCAGAGTTTACTATTCAGCGAGTAAAACCCCTGTCAATTATCGCGAGCTTTGCAGTCTGCAGAATGTAGACTGTGACACGTCACCCTAACAGTCGGCACACGTTTAGTTATTAAAATGGTAATTACAAGCACACGTTGTTTGAGCCCTAATGTGTGGCGCTCTGACGTCATGTCTACAGTTTAATGCGCTCGGTTTACGAACGCCATGATTTAGGTAGTTCACGTCAAGTAATCTTAGAAGTTTGTTTGTAGTTCCCGCTTTAATTAGGTGGTTGGTTTCTTGGAAAATAGTGTGAATATCAGGCGCTGTTTAGTGAGATGCTTGTGGGATATTCGACAGGTTATAAATAACCATTTATGTTATATTAAACTACTAATCAAGAATGGGTTGACAGCAACACAGGAATATACAAACTATATTTTGCTCGCGGCTTCGCCCGCGTACATAAAATATCGCATATGTCATTCAGAAATAAAACAGCATTCTATTGGTGAAAAATCTCAGTAATCGGACCAGTGCTTTCAGAGATTACCTCCTACAGACAAAGAAAAACAAACTTTACCTCTTTATTTTAAACAAAACAAAATATACAAAATCATTGTTTTCAAAATCCTGATTAGCAGATTATTAACAGTACTCGCTATATTATAATTATGACATCTATTTATTTAAACTGGGTCTAAATTTTCCCAAGAGAACATAATTTTTCTTGTTAGTATTATATCTGATGTTTGTACACTGACAACCCTTAATCTATCTCCTTTCTCTCAGTCCATCCAAAGGTTGTCTGTAAGAGATCGCCCTGTGCGATAAGACCGCCCATTGTTCACTTATTCTTTTAAATTTTTGTCCTGTTTTTTGTTTATTTGGTGTACTATAAAGATTATAATAAATAAATAAATAATAATCAAGGAATAAAGAGTATATACATGTTGTACACGTGTGCCAAAGTTCATTCAAATTCGTTCAGTTATTCAAGCATTATGAAATAACAAACAAACAAACACACTCGCACTCACAAATTTCCATTTTTAAATATTCGCATGATAATTTTATTGGTTTCATATCAATTTTTTTTAATTAATTGATATTGTTTAATGACGTAACGTATTTTAAATTAGTCTTTGTAATTAGTGTTTGCTAGGTTGGTGGAAGTCTCATAATATATCTTCAAATTTTTGGTGTCAGGAAATTTTGATTTCCTTATGATGGAAGTCTATCACCGTTTTGAGAGCAGTGGTGATGAACACGCACACAAAATAATACACCTAGCTGGGTTTGAACCCGCAGCTCTACTCGTAAGTCGGAGCAGTTACTACTGAGATATTACTGTTCTCGGAAAAAAACACTACGGCATAAAATCACACTATCCCACGATTGATGTAAATCAATAAGGTATTTTACTGTATGAAAAGTAACAAAATAGGTACAGAAGAAAAAACTGTTTTCCAATTATTCAAACTCAACTTTACCATGTACATAAATACTAAAACAAAATACAAATGGGACGCATACAACAAATTATAATTCAGTTAAGAACACCGTAGTTCACTAAACACGGTGACAAGCAAAACTTGCAGCTCGCAGTACCGTGGTACCCAAACAATCTGCAAACGATGCTAAGTCACTTAGATGCTCGCATAGCTCCAGCTTGAATATTAATAGCTGTACGTAATTTAGCTTTGAGCTAACTTGGAACTGATTAACTTTTATTTAATTAAACACACAACACGCTTGTATTCCCTGTATTAACGTACGATGTGCGCCTCTATCTACACTAATATAATAAAGAGGTAAAAGTATGTTTTTTGTTTGTAAGAGGTAATATCTGGAAGTACTGGTCCGATTGCTAAAATTTTTTCATCGATAGAAAGCTGCTTTATTCATTCGTGACATAGGCTATATTTTATGTCAGTGGGCGAAGCTGCAGGCAAAAGCTAGTAACACATTATGTTGACGTCTATGTTAAAGAAGCAATTACTTTTTTTTTAAGTTTAATCCTTCCGACTGATACACTCGTCGAGTCGTAACTTCAAAGTCTTGAGCATCGACGCAGAGTTGCTAGTCTGTCGGTTTTCTACCGGTTGCATTTCGGGGAGTGTGCATCGGAATAACATAACCTAATTCCGCCTAGCCCGTTCCATCATCAGACTACCAGACGTATGGTGATGCGCCACTGGTACATGGTGGATATCCCACCTACACGCACAAAACTTTTTGGGAACACATTCATTGAGCGTGCAGCTAGGGAGTGGAATTCCTTGCCAGAGTCTGTGTTTCCTGATAGCTAAAACTCGGGAATCTTTAAGTAGAGAGTGAATAGGTTTCTTCTAGGTAAGCGCGTTCCATCGTCAACTTTTCCATCAGGTGAGATAGCGGCCAAGCGCGATACTATCTACAATAAAAAAATAAATAAAAAAAGACTAAATTTCGATTACGGAGGTCAATCTCAATAAAGATTAGCATAGTACGTAGGAGATACTATAAATTAAACAATGTGCGCAAACAAGGTGTATTCTTTATTCCATCTCTCTTTTAGTCTGAGAGGCAGCAATCCGACACGACTGGAGGGAGTTGAGGTGCAAGACCATCAGCTTTACGTGCCTTTCTAGGCATTTCAACGGCCCCACGATTAGCAGTCATGCTTGCAACCACGAAAGCAACGAGGCAGTCAAGTTTAAATTTATCTCTTTTTATTGCCATAATTTATTACTTTTATTTTTATTATAAGAAAGGAATAATAATACTAATCGGAGGATTTCTTATTTAATTCATATTTAGGTTTATGCGTGAAATGGTAATAAACAGACGGACAGACTTTAAATTTCGAATTGGGCTGTGAGATTGTTCGATAGAGTTACCATGGCTGTGGAGCACAAAGGGTAATTGAAAGAACACAGGTGGGGTTTAGTCAGAAAAAGTCTGACACTTCCTTTGCTCTACGGAGAAGTTATTTGATGATCTACTAATATTATAAAGAGGTAAAGTTTTTTTTTAATGTAAAATTGGCTATATTTTGTGTACGCGGGTGAAAACGCGGGCAAAAGGTGGTTTCCCATAAAAAAAAGGTACCGGTATCGTTTCCTTGGAAACGATGTTGGATGCCTTTAAGTCTTTTTCAATATTCGAGATTGGTTAAAGAAGGTTTCAGGGAAGGCTCTGCAGAAGGTGTATCCAGCAGTAGTGAAATTGAGGTTGACACAAAACTAAGGACTTGTGACCGGGAAATTGAACTTATAACCTTACGTTGATTTTCATAGAATGAAGATAAATTTTGCAGAGATAGTTTCTCTTTAAGCACCACGAGAAGCCAATTTATTATTGATGCCAGTCATAATAGAGGTCGCCAGGTCACCGCGAGCTAACCCAGATATAAAGTAGTTAATACTTTCCCAACACGACGGGCTGAACTTTAAATTATTATTCCAGCGTAATGGAATTCACAGTTCATTTGTGGCGATAAGGCGTGTTCACATGTGGGTGGGCAAAGATAATAAATAAATATGGTGGTTATTGGAAAATGAAATAAAAAACTGTACTGTTAAAAACATAAATTGGTTTTGCATGGACATTATTCAAGGAAAAATCCAGGTTGTTCCGTGTGGGTGTACAATTATTACAAGTAGCTATTGTAAATTACAAAGAATTAAAAAAAAAAATCGGGCGAGTACGAGTCGGACTCGAGCAGGGAGGGTTCCGTATAAACTTACCAAAGAAAACAGTTCAATTACCGAACTGAGTTACGAAGATTTTTTCGAATCCCAAAAAAAAGGTTTTTTTTTGTGTTAGTTATTCAAATTTTTTCCTATACTTGTGCTATGAGACCTTGCTTTATGCCAAATTTCAGAATTCTAGGTCAATGGGGAGTACATTATGAATTTTGATACCCTTGCAAGTATCAAAAGTTTTTTGCGGTATAAACACCCGTATCTTTTTATTCATTAACTCAGAAGTTTGATTTTTTCACAGCAGAGCTGAGTCTTCTTCTTCTTCCAGCCCTTGTCCCATCTTATTAGAGGTCGTTTCTTCCACTCTACCCTGCCACTCGTCATGCTATCGCTAACTTCCTTTTCATTCATATCGCTCTTCACGCAATCCATCCATCTTTTCTTTAGCCTCCTTCTCCCTCTCCACCCATCCACACGTATACTCATAACTCTTTCAGCATGCATTTCTTCCCTCCTCTTTACATGATCATACCAAGACAAACGATTCCCCTTCAACTTGTCAGTCACTGGCGCCACTTTCAAACTTCCTCTAATATACTCATTTCTCACTTTATCCAATCTCGTCACACCACACATCCATCTCAACATTCGCAAGATTGGATGTAGTGGAGATGAGAATATGCTATATATTCTTCACAGCAGACCTGAGTATATGGTATTAATTTTAACTCGATACCTCCAAGCGTTCCCGAGATAAAGGGCTATGAGAGACAGACAGACAACTAAGTGATCCTAGAAGGGTTCCGTTTTTTACTTTTGAGGCAAAAAACCCTAAAAACCATGGTTCTTTGTTTGCAGTAATTTACTCAAAAAATTCCTACCAACCTGCAAAATAATACACAATTAGGCATTGCTCCATTATAATTTTATTACTGATAAATGTTACGTATTTGTATAATAATAATGTTTTATAATACACTGTAGGTTGAACTAATAAATCTCAATTTCGTTTCCATAATAGCGAAAGGATTATTCTGAATTCATGAATACCTGTGTTTAGTTTACCGTTAACAATTCTGTGACAGTAATGAAGGTAAAACAATCGTATTTACCGGAACAACACTTGGTAATTGGTCGTTATACGATTCCGTTGAAATCATGAATAACCACCTGTATTTGAACTAACCTAATATAACCAGAAGTCGGTGTGGGTAGAGTAAATTTTTCTATCATCATGTTCATCATCATGTCAGCCGAAAGACGTCCACTGCTGGACATTATGCCTCCCCCAAGCGTCGCCACAACGAGCGGTCTTAGGGTCACAGCTCATTAGAGCTACCAACACCCACTCCGCATCGCCTCGCCTCCTGCGGCTAGTATTCTTTTTAGGGACTTGTATGGGTATGCGCTCACTATATCAACTCCGTAGCGTCACCGGATCGCCTCGGTCGTAAGCCCACCACGCGCGGACGGCGGGTGGACCACTCGGTGACAACTCACTGCTCGCATGCTTGCTTTGCGTTGACTGCGCGTTACCAGCGCGCGGGTCCCGAGTGGACTGTGCGCTGCCCCTGAATGATGCACGCAAGGATGCCAGCGAAAACGACGTCCACTCGTTGACCACTCGGTGTTTACTCGTTGACTGCACGGGGTCCACTGGTTGAACGCGAGACGTTTATTGGTGATAACGCGGCGACCACCCGTGGACCACCTGTCGACAACGAGTGGACGCCGTGTGACAAGGCGGTGCCGGGTGGGTGCCGGGTGGCTCTAATGAGCTATGACCCTTATGCGTCACGCATCCATAGCATTCACGCGACTATTTTTCTTAAATTTGAGGTATAAGTAACATAGTTTACGATAGGGTAGGGATACAAGGTGTCTCTAAAATCCTAGAATCTACACTAATATTATAAAGAGGTAAAGTTTTTTTTTTCTGATTGTAGGGGGTAATCTTTGAAAAAACTGCAGGCCTAGCCAAGTTACGATCGCTCCGTCGTCGAACGCCTCGAGTTGGCCACACCTCCAATGCCTTTGTTCTGACCACGTGACTGAGCATTGAAATAACGTCAGATTAAAAGAACCGGAGGCGTGGCCAACTCGAATAGTTCGACGCAAGAGAATCGAAACGAAACGGTCGAAATTTGTCTAGGTGGCTTTTCTGACTGTTATTTTTTTTAATAAATAAATAGAAAGCTGCTTTCTTATTGAGTGGCATTGGCTATATTTTATATACGCATGTAAAAGCTAGCCATAATTAAGACGATCTACGCTAGCATGAATTGACTATAAAGCTTGGGTCACCCAGCATCACAATAGAGGTCTCGGTGGGAACTTGGCTTATATCCACGGATTGTGGAAATTTTACATTCTGTATTTACAGTGGACGTCTAAGTCAGTATATTATCTCATTTATTTATTTATTTAAAGATCAACAACGAGTATTAAAAAAACTTAGAAATACAAATTGGTACACGTAACCTGGTCCTATAATGAACACTCAATTATGGCACAGCTTATGCATGAGTGAACATGGCTTTAAATAATTATGAAAATTATCGACTTATTCATGTGCTCTATGCACGGCAGAGGACGGAAGAGGTTGCAGCTACAATGCTATTGAGTTGATTGTCGGTCTGTCGGATCGGTGGATTACATCTGCTGGCTAAATGGATTGCAACAAGCAAGGTCACCTCTGCTGGGACGCTGGTTTAGAGCCGTGCGGCCCATGCTTAACGCTTGTTACTGTTTTAAGTAACGAGGAAGCAAGTTTGCTGGTTTGTTATCTTTTTACGCCTAAATTGCGGCATTGATCGTATTAAAATTTTGAATGTTATTCTACAAAAAATAAAGAGTGTCAACCAGAAAAAAGTACTATTACCGTGTAAAAGAATCATTTTCAAATGTCACAATTGCTTTAGGACTGTAGATAGTGCTACAAATCTCTCGAGTCATGATTGAATTTTATAATTAGAAACAAGTAGTTTTATAATTTTAATTCGTTAAAACCCCAAGCGTTCGCTCTCTCATTGTTATTATGTCTCTAATTACGGTACGGTATTCGAAAGCTGTTTTTTTTTTTAATTTGTGATTCAATCCGTTCTAAATCAACATGAAGAAAGTCGCAGGCAACAGCTAGTCTATTATAAAACATGTAACATAATAAACGCACGTCAAGCATTTAGGTATAAATACCAGCATCATTAAATACCCTTATCACACTAAAATACCTTAAAAAGTGAGGTAATGGCGCTATTCATACTAAGGTTGTAGTTGCACCTTAAGGCCAGGTTCTACTCATTTTAAACTTTTTTGAACCTCTGGAAATCCACAACTCTAAAAGAGAACACCATAAAAATATTTTATTTAAATTGACCATATTACAAACCGCTGGGCAAAAATCAAAACATAATATCAATTAGGTGGCTCGATAAAAAAAAATCGTGAATCTGACATTAACTTACGATTTCAAACGTGTATACAAGATAACGTCAGGTCAATACTTAAAAGGTACATAAAGTAATAAAGCCTGGTTTTAATAAGGTAATATAGATAATATAATTGGATGATAGTTGTGCAATATTTTTTATGTGATTAGTTTTTTTTTTTTATAAAAATAAAACCACTCTTACGGGGCAGCGAAGTTGGCATAGACCCGGGCGGATTTCATACAAAATACTTTGTGACTACAACTGGCTCTTAACAAATAAAAACCTTTTTGGGCTACAAATTAAAATAAACAGACATGTCATCATATTAAAGTTTATGTTCGCACTTTTTAATTTGTTTGCAAGTTGATTGCTTGACGATATTAAATATACGTCATTATCTCACACAGCTCTCGTTTGCGAACTCGTTAGACAAACGAGTTTCAGCACAGAGTTTTGAAGTTGTGTTGATATGGGAGTCTCATTGGATTTCAGGTCATTTGTTTCAATTACAGTTGAAATTTTTGAGCACCTATTTTGTTTTATCAAATAAAGTTATAGCATAAAGGTACTTTGTTAACAGTGGCCAACTCACGATACACTTCCATACAGCCGCTCTTTCTTGATTATGATGCCATTACACATCTTTCTCTAGATATTACTTTACTTTAATTCTTTATTGTACACCATGATAAAATAACAAAATAAGTGGATATCAGAGTTTATTTACATAGGCGAGCTTAACTCAAAGTTGAGTTTTCTTCCAGCAAACCATATATAGATATTTTGGAAACACAAATATCTTTTGGATATTATCTAGGTTTCTATTGTAATTAAACATAAATTTGTTTAAAACTAATTCAGTCTGCAAATTTGATATTTTGCGTGAAAAGAGAATGCCCAAATGTGTATGTGGCGCCGTACCTTACTTCAAACCAAATTTACTCTCAAGAGTATAGTTTTTATTTAACTTTTCACTACCTAAAATATTTTGGTAATATTTAATTTGGTTTTTGAAATATTAAAAAAAGTTAGTAAACGCCTGATGTATTTCATAGCAATTTTTAACCGTCGTCATTATTACTATTCGCATACTATAAATTTAGGTATGCGTTTTAGGCCATATTGTTGCGTAGTGGAGGATTGTTATTAATATACTAGCTGTGCCCGCGACTTCGTTCGCGTGGATTACAGGATTTTGAATTTATTTTTTCTAAAATAAAAGTAGCCTATGTTACTCCTAATTACATCAGCTACCTGCCAAAAAAAGTCCCCTCAAAATCTGTCCAGCCATTTCAGAGATTAGCCCGGACAAACAGACAGACAAAAATTGTAAAAAAGTTATTTTGGTATTTGTACCGTATACATATACTATATAGCATGCATGCATGTAGTTAAAAGCAGTTATTTCAATATTACAAAGAGACACTCCAATTTTATTTATATATGTGCGCGATAAGTTAGAGATCAGGCATCGGCCCTTTGTGGAGCGCGTGACAGTGTCGGTCTGGTTAGGTACCGGACGGTCGAACGGCGAGCTACCCATTGCTCAACGTCCCCAAGCCCGCGTCTACAGTGGCCGTTAGTCGGGGTCGGAATCTCGGCGGCTGGGGCGTGAGGGCGTTCCTTCCCGCACGCGTGCGGCCTCCTCCTTCACTAGCATTACTACTTCGCAGAAGGAGGCGACCGCCTGCCATTTCTCATTGCTTCGGACCATAGCCCGAACCAGGACCCGACGTGAAAGGCCGGTGATTACTTCCTTGAGGGTACGGCGGTGTTCCACTCAAGCAGGGCACACGTCCACCGTAAACTAAGGCTGGAAAAGGCCAAAGCTGCCATTTTCAGGCGTAGTAATAGTGAGAGGAGTCGATTGTCTCGTCGTAATGAAATAGCGTTGCTCGTATATTCTGTTAACATTAGATAGCATTATAGATTAGCATTTGTGTGAAACAACTGATGAACCTAGTAGCTCTCTAGGGCTCTTTTAAATAAGAACTGATTGAAATATATCGTCTTGAGTGGTAAAATTATACATTTCCATTTCTTTCTGTGTGTACATATTACTTTTTTATCTTGATTTATCTCGGTATTTATAGACATTGACATTGGCATTGCATTTTAATAACAATGACTATTATTAAAATGTAGTTGATACTCGTATCTTTAGTTTTTGTCTGTCACCGTCACTTTGACATCACGGTAAACTCCATCACAAGCACACGATGACGTACCATCACCGTCATTTCTACCAAATCACTTAAAAAAAATCACTTGAATCCTACGTCGCGGCGCCAAATCAAACCCTTTCAAGTTTTCGTTTGGAGTGCAAGCAAAAATGAACTTAGTGATGGTCAGGCGGAAGTGTCTTTGATAGTATCTGATTCTAAATTATATTGTAATCATTTTTGTACCTAATTTGAAAACAAGTAAAATATTTTCCGTCTGCAATGGAATATTATTCTTTGACTCACTATTATAATAGATTGTTGATATATTAGTAGATAAAACTGCAACAGAATTGATTATAGACAAGAGGACTTTGACAAACCGACTTCGGTGATTTCGTGTTTCAAAAAATAAAATGTTTTTGATTAATCGGGTGGATTTGTCTTTCTTTATACGTATTTTATTATTATATGCAACTTAATTTAACGTCACTACGATTTATTTTAAATATATGTTATTATATTTTTATTGTACAAACCTACCACAGTGTAGTTTTTTAAACCTAAAGGTTGACTGGTAAAGAGAGTGTCTTGTGGCATTACGCTCGCCTATGTACCTCTACTATAAATGAAGTTTAACCTTTCGAATACATAACTAGAGACGCAATAGATAGACAATGAGACAGTGAACGTCGACGTATGCTTGGGATTAAGGGTGAATTGCACCATTTAACGATAACCAAACCTTAACCAGCCGTGAAACGGCCGCCTATTGGTCAATTCGACGATTTGACAACTGTTAACGGCTTTGTTATCGTTATAGTTAAATGGTGCAATTCACCCTTAATGAATTAAATAAATAAATAAATTAGTCTAGAACTAACATTGTTGAAAATTACAACAGCACGCTCCATTCATATAAAAGAAAAATACCTTAAATTTTAGTGGCTATTCGTCAGCACTTACAGAATTCCCGTCACCACGCATAACACATCCGTCACGTCGAGTGTACGTCACAATTCGTAGTGCCACGTTTTTATCAAGATACGACATTTTCATTTGCATTTATAGTGGTTGTTGGCGTTGCGTATTTTTTGCGACTACCGTCATTTCACACGTGTGCTGTAAAAGTTATAATTTATCGACTTTTTGCTGTCGTGAGAGAGTTATTGACTTGTGGCTCGTGTGTATGGGTTTGGGATTAAGCTTTTACAGTTCTGTTGTTGCTGTTGTGTTGCGTGTTGTTTGCGTTTTTGTGGTGGGCAGTGGGACTCTCTGTAGTTACCGCTTGTATGATTGGGTCTTTGTAATTATGAGCTGTTTTTGTATTCGCCTACACTGTTATATAGGGTGTCGCAAAACTAACGCAAAATTTTAAAAAGAAAACACAGTTTTTATATATTTTTTTGGGGTTGCCACTTTACTGCACTAATGGCGTCAAATTCAAATCTTGCGTTAATTTTTACATGCTCTTTAGTTTATGAAACAAAAAAAATCATATGAAATGAAGACTGAAAACTGTGTTTTCTATTTAATTACAATCTTGCGCAATTTTGACAATACGTGTTTACCCTTAATATAATTAAACGTTCGGGAATCCGATGGATGCGAGACGCACAGGATCGTGCATTGTGGCGACACTTGGGGGAGGCCTATGTCCAGCAGTGGACGTCTATCGGCTGAAATGATGATGATTTTTATTTGTGTCAATTGTTTAATGTTGATAGAAACATCATTCTATCAAAGATGTTTTTGCTAAAATATACGACCGTAGCTCGTAGAATTACCAAACCTAAACGGCAGTGGGCAGGGCTCATTGCTCGTAGGACGTGATGCGGTTTAATGTTCAATGAGGCCGACAGGTTTCGGAGTGGCGTTCGTATCACTGAAGATACAGCCTTGAATGGCCTAGTTACCACAAGGTGAACCGATGACCTGGTAGGTAAAGACGCAAGAACCCTATGGATGTGTCACGCACAGGGCAGATTGCTGTCGCGACATATGGGGGAGACATAAGTCCAATAGACGTATTATTGCTGAAGTGATGTTAACCTTATCCATTTATGCTTTAAGCGTTTCGCCTCGTCAATTATACCGCGAACATCGAAGGAATTTAACAATTTGCATGCTGCGGTCTTCCCGTCCGATTATAATTTATGTGTCTTCAAGGCTAGAGTGAATAGGCTCTTAATAAACTAGTGCGCCTCACCATCAACGATTGCATCACTGCTTACCATCAGACCAAAGAAAAATTCTGATACCGATTTCTGGCCAACGTAGACGCGGGCTTGCGGACAGTGAGCAATAGGTAGCTCGCTGTCCGGCCGTCCGGTAACTGTCCGGACCAAGCCCAAGTAGTCAACGGCGCGCACTGTTCCCGCGCGCCTCAAGGAGTTGTCAGCAACAGCAGGGACCCAGCCGGGTCGAAGCCTACTGGGGCCAGGGTTATCCGAAAGGGCGCTCGAGCCCTGGTATGAAGGCTAGAAGGAACGGGGTGGTTCTTTTAGTCAGTAAGAGTCTGACACTATCTTCCGCTCCGCCCAAGGGCGGGGGATGTCAATGCATGATTTTTCCCAACATAAAAAAAGGCCAAAGAAAAAATATTTGTGAAGCAAGTTGGTATTAATACTTATCAAAAGAAATCGCATTAATTTACTTCACAGTTCCCTTAAAGCGAGTTTCTGGCAGTAAATAATCGATAAGTTACAAATTAAAGCAAGGCAATTGAGGTAATTGGCATTTAATCACAATGTACTTTTACCAATTAGCAGATAATATAATTTTACGATAATTTATCATTCTACAAAATGAGCCTTTTTTAATGTTGCCCCTCACTAAGAATTACGTTCTGTACACGATTTCGGTTTTAGTAGAGCGCGGCGCGGCGAGTGGGGCGGCATCGGTAAGTGGTGTGGCATCGGTAAGTGGTGCGGCATCGGTAAGTGGTGCGGCATCGGTAAGTGTTGCGGCATTGGTAAGTGGTGCGGCATCGGTAAGTGGTGCGGCATCGGTAAGTGTTGCGGCATTGGTAAGTGGTGCGGCATTGGTAAGTGGTGCGGCATCGGTAAGTGGTGCGGCATTGGTAAGTGTTGCGGCATTGGTAAGTGGTGCGGCAAAATTTTTTTTTTCATCAAACCCTTGCGTGTGGGGTATCTATGGATAGGTCTTCAAAAATGATATTGAGGTTTCTAATATCATTTTTTTCTAAACGGAATAGTTTGCGCGAGAGACACTTCCAAAGTGGTAAAATGTGTGTCCCCCCCCCTCTAACTTCTAAAATAAGAGAATGATAAAACTAAAAAAAATATATGATGTACATTATTATAAACACTACCAACGAAAATTGGTTTGAACGAAATCTAGTAAGTAGTTTTTTTTTAATGCGTCATAAATTGAAAAAAATACACTATTAGTAAAACATCGATCAAAGTTACAACACATTACAAGAACTTTTATATTATGTTACTTGCCGCTACGGAACCCTTCATGGGTGAGTCCGACTCGCACTTGGCCGGTTTTATTAATAGGCTTGCGTTTGACCACCATCTCACCTGATGGTAAGCGACAATGTGGTCGACGATGAAGCACGCTTGCCTAGAAGAAACCTATTCACTCTCCACCTACACACATATAGAACAACTACCTATATGTTGACCACACACATATTTGTTCCGTGCGGCAATCGAATCCACCATGCACAGCGCAGCAGCCAATCGTAAAGGTATACCTGTCAGGTAAGCTTGTATGGAAACCTGCACAGTTGAGCAGCATACTCGCTCCGGTTTACCTGTACAACTCACCTGTATAGCAAACCTTTCAGGTAAATCCTAGCGTGTAAACTTTTAAACCAATATGCTCACCGTACCGATATGCAAGAGAATGGCTATCTATCTCAACATACAACCTTGTTTAGTTTTTACCTGACCAGTCTTTGAAAAGGTCACGATAGAAAAGCGGTTTCATCAAACATACCTGACCCACTTCTTCTCGCTATTCAATAAAATAAAAAACACGTTTCGAAATGGTTGATATTTGCTAAAACAATAGTTCGTGCTAACCTACATTTTAAGCTTCAGTAAAAGAAACAAAAAGTATGGTTGAGCGTGTTTGTTTGAATAGCGATCGAATGGTATCGCGCCGGGGCAGACGACGCTGGCTAAACGCTTGTCAGGGTTGCCACTCACGAAAGTAGTTCGTTTTGATACAAATGAAGTTAGGTTATCATTGCGAAAGCAGCGGAATTTGCACGAGCCGTAGGCGAGGGTGTTATGGAGCCAGGGCTACAGAGTCCAATTCCTACGTGTATCAAACGATGATCTTTTAAATACTTACGATAATAATAAATAAATGGGGGCTAACTTGATGTGCAACTCAATGGGGTCAGGTCAGGCCGCCTGATACAATAAATGTAATAAAATTAAGGCAGGGGCAACGGGCGGGGCTCGTGAACTTTTCCACACTAATGCGAAAAACAGAAAATTAAATTGTTTTCCGAAAATCGGTAGGGATAAGAGCGAGTTTTCGAGTATAAGTATATTGAAAAAGTACTAAAAATTTACACTCCTACACAGTGGTTATCTCCAATTGAGGAACATTTGCATTTATACTGCAGTCGCAATTTAATTAGCATGCAACATGTTTTCTTATTTCTTTTTTCTCTGTCAATCAACATGTCTCATTCACACAATCCATCTGTAGCGACATCTATGACGCCACATAGGAACTAAAAATCATACATCGTGGTATTAGACTTTTCCATACGATTAGAACATATATAAGTATAAAAGCCTGAAATCAATTATGTCAGGTAGTTGCCAAGAACAAACCCACGAAGCTTAAGAATGCGATCCATCGATCCGGATCCCGCGAAGAGGATGATGAAGGAATAATGATGAGCGTGATGAGAATCCGTTGTTATACATCCATCAGATCGGTGAATCCTCAATTTTCAACGAAGGTATACGAAGGAAACTTAGGAACGTTACACTCTATTCCGCATACCCATAAACTGGTGACTCTCGACTGTAAAAATCAGCGTAGCTTTCGTGCAGCTACTACATCCTGACTTCATTATCACTTCTTTAAGCTTTCGAGCAGTAATAGCCAGCAACTGCGGCCGTTCATCAGTGCCAAAACCCTGAATTTTCATAATTTTGTTAACCTTGTAATTTAACACTCGAAGTGTCATGCTATGATCACTAAATAAATCATGCATCATCTACCTGCTTTTCTCCCTGCTGGGATCAAAGATTTACTTGTACCATTTAGATTAGGCTGTTCTTTCTGGACCTGAGCCAACCCTCTGGTTTCAGTTACGAAACAAGTATTAAGGTATGATTTTTTAAAATAAAATGCAACCATTTTTACCTGCAGAAGGTACTTACATCCAGATAATAAAAAAATATTTTAGCGAAACGTGCTGATGAGTTTTCAGGTAGGAATAGACCATTTTCACCACTAGGATGGGATAGTAGCTGGACATAACATCTTCATAAAAAATAAAGCATGTATATGAGAGCAGACACATATACATAAAGGATAGGAAAAATTTGCCTGCAGCAGTCTTCCCATCCGATTATAACTTAGATGTCTTCAAGTATAGAGTAAATAGGCCAATTGAATAAACTAGTGTGATTTATCGTCGACGACTGCATCACTGTTTACCATCAGGAGGGATCGCAGTCAAACACTAGTGTCCATAATTTAGAACAAAAGGAATTCATATCCTCTAAAATCAAGTGATGTGGTCTTTAGAACAGTCATTTATTTACTAGGTAACTGCTGTGAACTTTCAAATAAAGTGCACTGCAACCCAGCAGGACATTTTGATTATTTTCCACGAACAAGACAATGTTAGTTCAAGCAACAAAGTTAAAATGCAGTCTTCTCAGTTCTGTGAACAACTGCAAACAGCTTCGTTAGCCAATAAACTTTAAAAACACATTTACAACAGACCTGAAAAAGAAAACATAAAACCGTTATATCATTCGAAAGCAACAGCCCGTTGAACACCAAACATTCTTTTAAAGACCGCCCGACTTTAAATGAAAACGTTGAGGAGAATAGAGATAACCCTGTGCTGTAGACGGACGAAACGTTGAAAAAGTTTCGATGGCACTCTGGCTCGTATTTCAAATTCTACAATAGCCCCGCGCCAGTTGAGATTTATTTCAAAACTAAAACTCCGCCATTGGTAGGGTTATTATGGACGATAAATTAGAAATTTCACAATTTCCATGATTTAATTAATTTATATTTTGTGCCCATGGTTAGATTTTGAATTTGATTAAGCTTATGGGGATATGAAGGGCTGTGGAGGATTTTTTTCTATATTTTTTGGAAAATATTGAAGTTCATTTTGAAGTAGCCCATTTTATGTCTTACCAAAAATGATCGTGTATCTTACCAGAGTCATCAAAACTTTTCGAATCATCATCACAAAGATAAAGCATACAGTTCTACAATTTTATGCAATTAAAATGAAGCTCGATTATTTTTAGAATAATCTTTAAATAACAGACATCAATAAAATCATAAAATATAATAACCGATTCCCATCAGGAATAGGAAACAAAATTGCCACTAAGTCTTGAATCACGTCCTCAAATAATTACCTCTGCTCCAATTTTACACAGCGCCAGTATTAATCAATAGAAAAACAATAAAACCCGGACATCGGATCCCGAAATATCGGCGGAATAGCCAATTTTTATAGAGCAGTGTCACCATCAAGTACTGTGACAAAAGATTCACTCTCCAGATTCATAGGACCTTTTGGCACATGGCCAAAAATTGGAACTAGGCCGCCATCATGTTTTTTCAAATAATTTATCTTCAGAATGACACACGAACGTTTATCAACGCCTTTCTGGCAGCGTAATTCAAGCACCAAACATCCTTGTTATCATCATTATCATTTCAGCTGAAAGATGTCCTTTGCGTCTTGCATCCATTGGTTTCCCGCAACCTTACCAGGTCATCAGTCCACTTTGTGGAAGGCCTGCCATCGCTGCGTCTTCTGATACGTGGTCGCCACTCCAGAACTTTTCGTCCCTATCAACCATCTGTTCTGGGAGCAATGTGCTCTGCCCAAAGCTTAGCAATTCTTCGGACTATATCGGTAAGCTTGGTTCTCCTGCGGTTACCTTCATACCTGATGTAATCACGCAAGGAAACTCTGAGCATAACCCATCCTTGTATCAAAATTGTATGTACCATTTCCAAGTGCTTAAATGAATAAGACTTCTGGTCCTCTTCATTTGGTACCTGATGTAGGAAAGCAATCTGTTATTCTGCGCGCAGAACCCTAAAGAACCCATCTCGTTGGTTCGGCATCAATAATTTCGAAGACAACTTATATCTGTATTGTTTTTCATTGATTTAAAACGTTTCGAGACTTGTTCTGCTTCCTCTTATTTTGTCAAAGTTGTTGTTCGATTTATACTTTGCTTTTTACCTAATACTGCAAAATTAAAACTGGAGGAGGAACTTTAGGAGGTAAGGCTTTGTTCAAAACTGGACTGAAGTGCATTTGACTTAATGTATAATATAGCACAATCAAACTTACAATATTCACCCTGCTGGGACTCGGGCCTCCTCTGTAGAAGAGAGAATGGGCCATAATCCAACACATGAGCCTAGTACGGATTGGTGGATGTCACACGTCTTCGAATCGGGGCCGATACTCAAGTTAATGACAATGCCTATATTTTACATGAATTCTACAATACTCTAACGCAAATACTGGATAGCTCGCAGCAGTGTACTGTTCGAGAATTTAATATCCTGAATAATAATACCTGAATTTGAAACTACTTTTACCTATCTATTTTGTGCTACTGTGCCTTAGTTTATATATAAACTGGTTAAGGATTTGCACACGAAAGGTTCCAAACTAACATATTAAAATCAAGCAAAAACCGCTTGTAAAATAATGTACATTATTTTTTTATATTAACCTTCCGAATGTCTTAAGTTACACTGTCCGACATAAGGTAATTTCAAAGAGTTAAAGGAGGTTGTAGCGTCAATAGAAATACGAGTACACATTCTCTGAAATTATCTACTCTTTTTCTCTTAAGGTATATTAGATACGCTGGCAAACGGATAGACAAACGGATGGACAGACCGACTAGTACGGAGCCCTAAAAAGTCAAGTGGTCCAGGATTGCTTGTCTTCCATATAAAAGGAGCTATTGTCCTCTCATTTTTAACCTTACTAATCCGGGTAACTATTGTCAACGAACAATTGTGTATGAGCAAACACACAAAGGGTTAGTGACCCTTCAGGGTTGTATTCACCTAATGTAGTTCCCAATCTTTAATTGGTTTCGTCCAATAGATAAAGCCCTGCGTACAAAAGGTTTATATCTTTGTTTTGTTCAACGATTCTTCTATTTGCAGTAATTCAACGCAACAATCGGAAACCGATTGAAAGGATTCCGCCCGAGATACGCTTTGAGAGACTAATTGTTTAGGGAAGTTTCGAAAAATTGGAAAAAGAGACATTGTCGAAGTGCCCCCTTTGAGGAGGGTTTGTTTTCAATCCTTTTGTTTCGGACATCGTTAATTATAGAGTTTAGAGTCTGATGGAGTGGAATGAATGGATACTCGAAAAGACAGAAGTTAGTGATTAAATGTACTTCAGTTGGAGATCTTCGTTTTAAAATACAATTGATGAGACAAGAAGGGGTGGATTGTTTTTCAGATTGTAATTTAAACAATGATAACAAAGCGTCAAATATTCTGTTAAGACTATCTAATCTGTGATACTATTCCCATGCAATCGCACTTACATGATAATGACGTCATTACACATCTTTCTCTAGATATTTTGTCTTGTGGTTATTATCTAGGTTTCTATTAAAATCGAAACATACATTTTGTGTAAAAGTAATCCAGTAAAAACCTTTGAAAAGCTATTTTTATGTAAATTTTGGCCCTTCATAGTGTAATCATAAATGTGAAAAAGTATAAAGAAATCATGCTCATTTATTCTAAATTCTGAATCACAAAAATTTTATCCCAGTTTTTTAAGGTTTTTAAAAAACATGTGTTTCCTGGAACAACCCCTTTTCGTCTGATTATAATTTAGGTGTCTTCAGGGCTAGTGTGAATAGGCTCTTAATAAACTATTGCGCCTTACCATCAACGATTGCGTCACTGCTTACCATCAGGTGGGATCGCAGTCCAGTACTAGTTTATAACAGATAAAAAAAAAAAACAAGTTTTGTGAAGTTTTTGAGTCAGTGACGGAAGTTGCCGAATGCCCACAGAGTACAGGCAGTACAGGCGATTTCTCGTTTTTCGCGTTGCCACTTTATCAAACATAGCATCGGATGAAATACACAAGCTTTTAAACCATGTTCACTTTGACAACAGACGAATGGGGAAGGGCACGCTGCTTGTTTTGTAGTTTCTCAAAACTGCAAACAGTAACGTCAAGAGGTAGGTATGTGGGAGAAAAATCCGTGTTTACACAGTACACCGAGCACCTTTAGTCATTATAACTACGTACTTGCCCTTGCTTTTATGTAAAATTAATGTGTTGCGAACGAGATAGCCACAACCGTGAAAGATTGGACATCCTTACTCCCAGAAGCAGCCTCGACTCGCAGGCAGGTTTGGTACTGACTTGCGGAAGACGAGTAAATAGGTACCTTGACATTCGGCCGTCCGGTAATGAGTCAACGACGGTACGTAGTGTTCCATGCTGTCTCAATAAAATATCAGTACTGCTGGAGAGGCTCAACTGGGCTAATGGTCCCTAAGGCCACCTAATGTTTTGAATGAGATAGATATGATCCTGGAAGAACTGTAGGACACAGGTAAGGTTTCAATAATAGTTTGACACGCCCTCTCACTCCACCCTAGAGCGTCATTTGATGATATCCCAATAAAAAAAAAGTTCAATTTTAACTTATTGTAACTAGTATAGAAATCTTCTAGTTAAGATCCAGTGCTAATTAAAAAAAAACAGCCATGAACGCAGCGCTGGCCGCAGCGACGAAATCCAAATACGTACATAAGATTAACAATCCAATATTCCTATACATTAGATTGTTAATCCAATGCTCCTATTTGGATTTCGTCGCTGCGGCCAGCGCTGCGCTCAAAGTGGTTTTCTTAGATAACAGCACGCCAGGCCTTTGTATTTACTTTATTTTTCACATATTTACAATAGGAAAGTCCTAACAACGTTCTAGCGTGTTCTACTCCTTCATAAATAATACTGTGTTTAGTCTAGGTCAGTTCGTATATTTCTTTTTAATCTGCCATCTACAAGGCACGAAGTAATAAGGCGAGCATAACTCTTGCCCTATCAGATCTGCGTCACGGAACAATAATCATAAGCCCGTATGTCTAATTATTAGCTGATTACTAATTATAAGCCGGATTAACTAATTGGTTATGTAATTGTATGTCGTGTGCTTGAAAATGTTTGATATTCATTTTATTTGGTATAAGAGATTGAGGTGATAATAATTATGTATTTCTTTTGAACAATGAATACGGTCTATATTAACATGACTATTAAAATGTATGAAAGAAAAAAGAAGAAGAAAAGTAAATTGAGCAGAGTGCAAGAATTTGACAATGTATACGATGAAATTTTTTTAGTGGGAAACGTAGGTGTAGTTTTTGATAGCAAAAGTTTAACACGGCTACCACGCTAATTAGACGATTTCCAACCGTAAAAAAGAGTCACGGTCACTCTTTTGAACCAACTTTCCCACCAAAAAAAAAAAACCTACAGTCACAAAATAGATAGGTACAGAAGATAGGTATGTACTTCACTTTTTATACATATGCTCGGTGGATGCACACTAATGAGCATTTGAGCCGGAACTGTTCGACGAGTGGGCCGAGACGCTCCGAGATATCGTGTCCGTGAGCGGTGTCTATGTGTGCGTTGCATGGGCGCACTTTGTATGTAGATTGACTTCTGTATATTTTGTACTTCATTCGATGATACTCTTTTTTTGGATTGTGAAATATATTAAACAACTTCTATCGCTCTGGCCTCTTCTCCTCGCCACATACGAGTGTTTCTTCCCGCTAAAATCACAACAGGTACCTTCTGGAACACCCATCCGGTAAGGACCTGCGACCTGCTATGAAACCTCTCTGACCACTATTCACAGAGAGGATTTATTGCTGCAACTGTGGCGACAGTCTCTATCACCCGGAGTACTGTTCTTCATACCGCGATTTCGAGTCGTGGTAGTGAAAAATTTCGCCCCAGCATTACACCTACAATGCCACTGCTGCGTGCGTGCAAGGACTATTACCTCCAAATCCCACGATGGCAGATGCTGAAACTCTTAAGAAATTTTACTCAGATACAATCTTTAGAGTTATTTTTTTTATTTCTATTGACCAATTGAGAGACTTACCAGTTGTAGGTTGCGAGTTCAAACCTAGCCAAGCGCATTATTTTGTGTAATTTATTTCATCAACACTGCTCTCTAATTGGCGAAGGAAAACATCGTGAGGAAACCGGCGTGTCTTAGAACCAAAAATTTGAAGACATGCGACATTCACCAACCCGCACTGGGCCCGCGTGGTGGCTCCTAGAGAGAAGAGGCCTGAGTCCCAGCAGTGGGAACATTACAAGGCCAAAACATTTGTAAATTTTTAAGTTAATAGTTGTGATATTGATATATTAAAGGAAATAATGGGACAGTAATTATAGTAAAAGCTTCAACCCTAATTTTCATGTAGAATTTTCACAGTTTTGATAATTACCTTTATGCTGTGTTTTGTTTTTTATCTGATATAAACTAGTGCTTGACTGCTATCCTACCTGTTGGTAAGCAGTGATGCAATCATTGATGGTGAGGCGCACAGTTTACCAAGAGCCTATTCACTCTATAATCGGACGGGAAGACCGCAGCAGGCAAATTTTTCCAGTCCTTCGATGTACGCGGTATAAATGATGAGGCGAACCGCTTAGTCTGGACCGTAGAGGTTTCATCAACGTGAGGTTGGATACTTGCCGTACGTCGGGTAGTTCGATGGTAGAAATGAGGTGGCGGACTCATGTCATGCAATTCCTGCGCACACTCTCCAAAATGCAACCTGTAAAACACCGAAAGGCTGGCTACTCTACGCCTGTGCTTAAATCTTTGAAGAAGTTTGTGTGCAGGCAAATTAATCAAAACTCGTTCCTTCCTTGTATCAGTATCAAAAGAGAACTTTGCTGAAGATAATAAGACTAATATTCTCTTCATAGCCTGTTTTATGAACCAGCCCCTGCAAACTTAAAAAACACAGCGATGCATAAGCAGACAACTTAAACACTATAACTTGCTCCTTCCCATTACCCGGTAAAACTGCAAACTAGGCAAAAAACTTTCGTTAAATTTATTTCCTTGCTTCAAGTACTGTAAGGAGTTGCAAAGCACATATATTACAAGTATTGCTGCTAAATTTGCAAAGTAGCGAGGTGGAGCCGAAAGTTTCCGAGCAGAGTTCGGGTATCATTATATCTTGGTACCTCAACTTGTTGCAAACCTGTCCCTGGAGTTATGGAAGGTAGGGGCTTTATGAAATATTTTTATTTTACTTTTATGTCAGAAAATTATTTTGTTTGAGGGAAAAACGTACGTCGTGGTCATCGGTCGTCCTTATTTTGAATTAAAAAATAACTGTAGCGACATACATAGCATGGCGTTTTATAATTACTACGACTTACTACTAATTATTAAATTCTGCATCGCGCAAATAAAATTCTCCGTGTGATTTTAACATAAGAAAAAAGTCTGAAATCATTGATCGGGCAGTTGCTCAAACCATACATCGCACCCGTCTGGACGGAGGAGCCTCCCTTTTCAACGAAGGTTAGTGGGACTTTACATCCTATTCCGCACATCTGCAAAACAAACACACGAAGTAAAAATGATAATCAATCGATGAATTAAAGGCCAGTCCAAAAACATGAAACTGCCTTGACAGTCATGTGTTATCAAAATTTTATGTTAATTCCGGAACTTGTTAATTATTATCGCTTAATAAAACCCCGCTTGGTGCCTCTAAAATCTAGACAAAAATACCAGATAGTCTGAAAATTTAGAACTCTGTAGGTCGTGGAGGACGGAGGAGTTCATGGTTAACTGCCGCACGGAACTCTAAAGCAAAGCTACTTTTTATACAGTCAGTTCGTGGATTGATGATCATCCATCCTTCCAAGGCATATCAACTTTCCCTCGTGTCTCAGAATGACCCCTGCTGTCATTTGACAGTCTCAACAAACATATTCAAAACCGGCAGTCTTGGCAAAGGGTCTCAACTTATCTATTTACAGGGTACTGGGCCGATAGGCAGTCCATCATCATTTCAGCCGAAAGATCTCCCCCAAGTGTCGCCGCAATGAACGGTCCTGTGCGTGTCGTATCCATCGGATTCCCCCCAATCTTTACTAGGTCATCGGTCCACCTTGCAGGAGGCCTTCTAATGCTGCGTCTTCGGTATGCGATCGCCACTCCAGAACCATTCGGCCCCAATGGCCATCTGTTCTGCAAGCAATATGCCCTGCTCATTGCCACTTTACTTTGGCTAATCTTCGTAAAATGTCGGTAACCTTGGTTCTCCTGCGGATATCTTCAGGGTAGATAGTCAGTCCGTGTAAAAAACTGGCATTGAGCTACATCCAGTCAAACTGGAAGTCAACTAGCAGATTCCTGTCTTCGTCCCGTATTATTTGAGGTAGGAACAACAAGTTTTTTTTTTCCATTCTGTCCTATCTTCCATTATGCTATCACTACGTCTCTTTTTTTTCATATTACTCCTTTTTTTATGGTGGGAAAAAATCATCCAATAGTGTCAGACTCTTACTGACTAAAAGACCCACCCCGTTCCTTCTAGCCTTCATACCGGGGCTCGAGCGCCCTTTCAGATAACCCTGGCCCCAGTAGGCTTCGACCCGGCTGGGTCCCTGCTGTTGCTGACAACTCCTTGAGGCGCGCGGGAACAGTGCGCGCCGTTGACGACTTGGGCTTGGTCCGGATAGTTACCGGACAGCGAGCTACCCATTGCTCACTGTCCGCAAGCCCGCGCCTACGGTGGCCGGAAATCGGATCAGAATCCCGGCGGCGGCGGCGGCGGCGGCGAGAGCGCCGTTGCTGATGCGTTCGGCCTCCTCCCTAGTTCATATTACTCCTCACACACTTCAACCACCTTTTCATTGAACTCCCTCTCTTTTTGATTAGAAAATATCTTGTAAGAAGGAATCAAACACAGACATAAAAATTTCATACGTACCTATCTATAAAACAGCTTAACTTTCATCCAGACATTCAGTATTATCTATTAAATCTATGAAAACCGCCCGGCTAAGCGTTTTCCGATTTAACGGCCAGCGCTCGTCATGCGAGACTAATAGCATTTTTAAAAAGAATAAGAACTAGGATTTGTAAAGAACATTTAGGTATTCCCAGCTTTCATTACAGATATATAATGTACAGACTGAACACAATTAATTGATTGATTGATTGATGTATATCTTTATAGCTCAGACTGTGTATTGATATAATCGTATTCATCATTATTTTTGTAAATATAAGTGAAATCATTCTTTATTTTATTACTTTTTTCTAGGTCTTCTTAGTGCCTTCTTTAATCTCTTTGTCTATTTCTACAACATATGAATTTACTACCGCTAGTAATATTATTATTACCTCGAAGGGCTAATTTTTATCGGTAAAGTGAACGGAAAAAGGCCTCGCGGGCGCAGCCCAATACTTTGGTCTGACCAGATCCGCACCGCCCTTGACTCCACGATGTACAATGCCCTTCACACCGCCAGAGACAAGAACAGATGGAGGTATATCATAAGGGAGAGTGATGAAACAAGGGGGCCACCAGTGGGACCCTCAGCATTGAGGAATATGACGCAAGGAGGAGGGAGTAATATTATGAATGTGGAGGTAATTTTGTGTATCTGTTACGCTTTATCGGTTAAAATATTGAGGCAATTTTGAAATTTGGTACAGAGTAAGATACAATAACCCTAAGAAAGGACGTAGAATACCTTTTCTGTGGCTTTGATTTAACATCCTGTTCAAACAATATCCAATATTATACACAGACGGAACAACCGCTACTGAGTTAGAAGGTTTTGACCTTATATAGATTGAAATGTTATTTCTAATCTATGTATTTTAATTCTACTGTATGTGTGAGGTACGAATAAACGTTTTATTCTTTCTTTCTGACAAAAACTATCTTGTATATTGGCACAAAATTTTCTTTTTATTTAAACGTTCTAAATGTTCTTTCAGTAATGTATTTATTTATTTAATCTTCATGCAACACAAAGTACTTCATAATCATCATCATCATCAGCCTTTTCAATGTTCCCACTGCTGGGACTCAGGCCTCCTCTCTAGGAAAGGGAATGGCCGTAATCCACCACGCGGGCCCAGGGTTGGTGAATGTCACATGTCTTCGAATTTTTGGTTGTAGGACATGCCGGTTTCCTCACGATGTTTTCCATCGCCGTTTTTGGGAGCAATGGTGATGAAATAAATTACACAAAGTAATGCGCCTGGCAGGGTTTGAATCCGCGACCTAGAACTCGTAAGTCGGAGCCATTACCATTCGGCCACCACTGCTGTACACAAATTACTTAGACGGAATTAATGCCTTAGGCATTCTCTGCCAACAACTACTTCTAATAAATAGCAACACTACAGCTAAATGACAAACGCTACTTTTAGCCTCAAAATATTCAGTTCCCGTAGAAGCGAAGACACAGGAAATAACTAGACGCGTATATCCTGCGCGTAATTCCACAACCACATAGTATATGTTACGAAACAATTTCCTCACGTTACACACTAGTTACGTAACACTAAGAAATAAATAAATCACGCTGTTCACAAACAATGTAAATGTATTCCACTATCCGTGTACGCCGACTGACACTCGCAGGGCCCATCCGGAACAACTTTACTCATATTTCCTGTGATGCTATTAGTGGTTTTGATAGCAATCTGTTGCTATTAGGTGATAGCGATTACTGATGCTAGATTAAACGAGGTGACTATTAAAAAATATTAAAAAAGGTGTGTATAGAATTTCTAAAAAGTCAAACGACTTGGGAATTTTGTATATATTTAATAATTATAAAATAGAACTTATTTTTGATACTTTTTAGAAGGTCTTTCTGTTAATAAACAATGATCAAGATCTCTTAATAAAGCTTGATTATTAAACCAGTATTGACTACATCAGATTTCACTTTGCTTTAATGGTAAATATTAAGGCAAAATTAAATCTGATGTAGTCAATACTGGTTTGCAAGTCGTCTGACTTTTTAGACTGACTCTACGGCCGAGAAACAAAAGTGCTTTTGCACTCTCCCTCAGCCAAAACACAGGATTTCTTTTTAATATCTTGTCAATTGGCAACGAATAACTAAGATTAGAACAATAATAGAATAACTGAAATTATTAAAATAGTTGGCCGGATCAGACAAAACACCCTTCTGGTCGGATCCTCCCTTTTTAACAGAGGTTTGCGGGACTTTACACTCTGTTCCGCATACTCTACAAGTATTTAAAATGCAAGGAATCAGCTGTGAGTGCCAGGGCCAGTTTATGCATGTCGGGGCCCCTAGGCACTACACGTCTCGGGCCCCACCTACCCTCTTCTAAATTTTTAAAATATTTTATTTCTAACACAAATTTATTCATAATTACGTTGTTTGTAGGGTTCCGTAGTCAACTACATAGTTTCACCAAATCTGTTTGTCTCTCCGTCCGTCCGAGGATAATTTCAGTGATTGTTGGCTAGAAAGCTTGCTAATGAAAGCTTGTGTTTTATTAAACTCCATCTGTTGACAGCTTTTCGCATAATCCAATGCTAGGATTATGCGAAATTAAAACAGGATTGCTAGTTAAATGGCATGTCATCGAAAATTCATTTTTTTTACTGTTTATGAAACATTGTCTATTTTTATCCTGAAGCGCGGGGCCCTAGAGCCTGGAGGGACCCCTAGGCAGTTGCCTACATTGCCTAATGGATAAAACGGCCCTGTGTGAGTCACTGAAATTACTTTAAAAAATACATTTTTATGCACATTAGTTTGTCAGCATGTCAAGACGGGTTATGAAGATGGCTATGTTCGGAGTTTTATATACTTGATCGAATCAGAAACGAAGATATCCGCAGTAGAACAATGTACGTCTTTCAGCTGTAATAATGATGATAATAGATCGGGCCATTAAGATTAATGTCTGCCAGAAATGCAGGATTATCTAAAATAGTCACCAGTCAAAAGGTTCTGGGACGCAAAGGGCTCCCGCTCTAGGGCGGGGCGGGAGATAGTGTCAGACCCTTACTGACTAAAAGCCCACCCCGTTCTTTCTAGCCTTCATACCGGGGCTCGAGTTCCCTTTCGGATAACCCTGGCCCCAGTTAGGCTTCGACCCAGCTGGGTCCCTGCTGTTGCTGACAACTCCTTGAGGCGCGCGGGAACAGTGTGCGCCGTCAACGAATTGGGCTCGGTCCAAACAGTTACCGGACGGTCGGACAGCGAGCTACCCATTGTTTACTGTCCGCAAGCCCATGCCTATGGTGGCCGGAAATCGGAATCGGGATCCCGGCGGCGGCGGCGGCGGCGAGAGCGCCGTTGCCTGATGCGTTTGGCCTCTTCTTTAGCGAGCATTACTTTATCGCAGAAGTCAGCGACCGCCTGCCACTCCTCGCTTTGAGCCATGGCCTGAACCAAGGCCCGGCGCGAGAGGTCTCTCTGAGGAAAAAAGGCATAGAAGCTAGCTTGAGTGAGTGATACTGCACTTTGTTACTAGACGTTTATATGATGGTTAGATACCTAAAATAATATTTATTCTAAATAATACCAATATTATATTTTACAGAAATTGGCTCCTTTATTTAGATTTGAGGTTCATAAATAAAGTTAGTTCTAAATAAAATTAGTTTCGAAACAAACTTTAATTCATTTTTCGTGTGCTGAATTTTAGATGAAATAAATTTATTTTTGGCGCGATAATAACTCTCTGGGGTGGTTCATTAAAAATGTTGTTACTTAGAATTTGTGGACAGAATTTTCGACTTCTGAGATTAAAAGTAAAAATCTCAGAGCTACTCTGGAGTTTAACTCAAGAAACATCACTTCGTTAATTTTCCTTAATTCAAACCTTATTACACGCAAAAATTAATAGGTAAATGTTAACGTTTATTTTGGACAAAATTCAAGAGAAGTATTAAACCACGTAATTTTTTTATTATTCTTGATAGACTCGCGTTTGACCACCATCTTATCTGGTGGTAAGCGATGATGTGGCCAACGATGAAGCTCGCTTGCCTAGAAGTAACCTATTCACTCTTGACTTAAAGACCCTTACGAATTAACAGATGAAACATTAAGTTAATTCAATGCAAAATATTTTTTCTCAAGTCTACATAGTCATTTATTAAACGTCAGAAGCGGATGCACGAATTCAATTGATTGTTTCCTATAAAGAAGAACTTGTAAGAAACTCCATGGTTATTTTTTTAATGATTGTTTTTAAAATATTCTCATATTAAAATATTAAAACATTTAAAAAATCCCACTATCACTCTTACATAATTTAAAGTAAGCTTTCATTGAGGTCCTTAAATCAATCCCTGTTGTACGTCTCTAGCCAGTACGAAAAAGCAGAAAACCGGCAGCAAAATCTAAAAAAAAAATTGCAGCTCATTATAATCACTTTCTATCCCCAAATCCCTATAGCCACACGTAATAACTGCGCTAAAACACAATGTTAGCGTATTTTACGATTTAATTCCGTACATTTCACTCAAGTTTGTGCTTAAGGCGCTTATGTGGTGTGGCTGTAGCTTTGCGTTGCTCAATGACGTGTGCGTGTAGTTCAACCGTTTAAAAACAAAATGTTGCGGCAAATTGTATGTGAATTTAATATGGGTAATTTTCTTTTAATTTATTTATTGAGTTGGGCTTTGCTGTTTCATGGATCAATGGTTTTAACTGTGTAATTAATTACAAGCTTCGATGTTTCCCTCTTTTAATGGGAATGGAATAAATGCAACTTTATTAACTACTAGTTTTTGCTTGCGGCCTCGCCGGCGTAAGAAAAACATGTTAAACAGTCTATGTTGTTTCCTCAGGAATAAAGTAGGTTTCTAACGGTGAAAAAATTTTAGCAATCGGACCAGTACTTCCAGAGATAACCTAGAAACAAAAATACATAAAAAAAAAACAAAACAAACTTTACCTCTATATTATATTAGTACTAATAGTACAGGTCGCGCGATGAATCAAGATCGCTCGGTAAAAGTGGTAGGGGCATGTGCAGTAATCAATTCTACGGTCTATTTGGCGACGTACGGGCGGGTGTGCGCTGTCGGCGACACGTCATTGGTAGATAGAGTCGCTCTTCAATTCCCGCGTTGCATTCTCGTCTCTCATTGGATACTGTTGTACTTGGGTACTGTTGCGTACAGCTTGTAGTCGTAAAAAAAATGGTTAAAAATAAAGTTTTAAAACGGCTAGCTAGAAAAATGGTTTACGACGTGAATTATAACGTTAAAGAAAGAAACTAACGAAATTATTTTTTTTTAATTTTGTGTTTTATTATTTTTTTTTTTTTGTATTTACCTACTTACAAGATAAATTACAATTAAAAACTAGTGTTATTATAAGTTATGTTACTAAGGTTCAAACATACGAAATTAAAAATAAAATTCTAACATACTAAGAATTTCTGTGCGCAATTGTACACATGCGCCGATTGCCCCCACTACTTTCACCAGCGATCTTGATTCACCGCGCGACCTTGTATTAAATATCATTTCGAATAGGACGAGGCCGCGTGACAGATGACTGATAGAGACTCGATGAACAGACTAGATGAAGCAAAAGAACGTTTCTAAAGCAGTGGTGATGAAATAATAATATCTTCAACGTTTTGAAAGCAGTGGTGATGAAATAAATTACACAAAGTAACACGCCTAGCTGGGTTTGAACCCACGACCTACTCGTAAGTCGGGGTCGTTACCACTCGGCCACCACTGTTCTAATATTATATTATAAAATTAATATAATAATCGCAACCTGATCGTATTATTTCTGTCAAGATTATTATTCTTTCTACCCCGCGTGAGCCCACAATGTTGTAAGACGGAAGAATTCACAGGAATGGTTACGACTCCATCGACGGGAATTTAAAAAAACTTGTATTTTTAATACAAATTTCGCATTTTCAAACGGGCTTTTCATTCTCATCTATACCTACTTTTTTGTTCAGAAGCATTGTACACAAATGTGAATCTAAAGTTCAAAACAAAGACGTAATCGACTTACTAAAATATTAGTTTCTACTAAACAAAATAGCCCACACAAATATGGGCCTTAAATTCTAGGCCATTACGATAAACTAATTTCGAAACTACCATCCAACCCCATTTGGGCCAGTACTTCAAAAAATAGTTTTCTAAGTACCCTATTCTTGAGGCTAAGACAAACAAACGTGCCTAACTCAGAGTTAGTAGGCTTTATAGTACGGAGATGACGAATAAGTGAGTCAGAAACTACTTTTAGATAATGTCTTGCGAAAGAGTAAGCAGTGTTTAAAATAGCTTCTACTAGAAGATACTCAAACGATGGTTAGACTGTGAAAAGCATCTGATCACATTTTTCTTCATCTAAATAAAGAGTTGGTGACTATATCATCAGAAAGTTGAAAGTAAAGGTTTGAAAGCCTTTGTCCAACAATGTATATCTTTTGGCTGAAATGATGGTGATGGTAATCCTAGTAGTAGAAAGTAACTCTGTTTGTCTATCTGTTACGCTTTTAAGGTTAAAATACTCGTACTTAACCGGATACCAAGAATGCTTGAACCAGAAGGATAGATATAGGCTACTTTTTATCCATCTTTGACTTCGTATCTGCAATAATACTCACGTGGACGTAGCCACTGGCAGAATCTAGTGATGAATATATTTTGTACAAGCTGTGCCCGCGACTTCGTTCGCGTGAACTACAGGATTTTGAATTTATTTTTTCTAAAATAAAAGTAGCCTATGTTACTCCTTATTACATCAGCTATCTGCCAAAAAAGTCTGGTCAAAATCGGTCCAGCCATTTCAGAGATTAGTTCGGACTAACAGACACAGACAGAAAAAAATTGTAAAAAATGTTATTTTGGTGTATGTACCGTATATATATTCATATGTATGTAGTAAAAAGCACTTATTTCAATATTGCAAACAGACACTCCAATTTTATTTATATGTATGCATAGATGGTGCTATCTATAACTGGATACCGATATAGCATAAAGAATCGCCAAACTAAAGTGGCAGTGGGCAGGGCACATTGCACACAGAAACAGATGGCCGTTGGGGCCGAAAGGTTCCGGAACCTTGGTGACCTCGTACCGGAAGACGTAGCGTTGGCAGGCCTCCTACAAGATGAACTAATGACCTGGTAAGGATTGCGGAAATCCGATGGATGCGAGACGCACAGGACCGTTCATTGTGGCGACACATGGGGGATGCCTAAATCCAAAAGAGGACGTCTTTCGCCTGAAATGATGATGATGATGATTATAAATGGACTTCTGGCTAAAAATCTAAGATTAGTGGAAGATAACTATGCTGATGGAATAAAAGCAAAGAAGGAAAACACACTCTGTGTTTTATTCAGTACTCGTGAAAGTCTGATACGCACTCTGACTTTGCTGATGTGCGGAAGAAGATGTTGGATGATTAACCACCTAAAAAAACTAATTTATGACAACAGCTAGCCGATTGTGAGCTAATAAAAAAAAGAACTAGAAACTGTGTAAAAGGGATATTTCTGGTTAAATAAACTGAAAATATAACCTTTAAGCTGGCATATCAATAGAAACTTTTACATTTTCCGATGCTACCGAATTCTATTTTCTACATTGCAATTCAAATATGTTTCTAGTCAGCACCCCTTATATATAAGAAGAACGTAAGAATACTTAGGTACTCATATACATAAGTACTGCACTACACGAAGTTAGTACTCAATTGCTTTTGTTCGAAAGCGCTTTAAGCTTCGATATCGTTGTCTGTATTGTGAGTTTAACCTTGTGTCGAGTCTGCAGTATTTGACTTGTCTTTATTTTAAGATTGTTTATTTTGTCTGTAAGTATTATCCTGGTCTTTAAACAAATTGGCTTTCTAGGTGACTTTACATACATGCATCAAATGTACCTCAGTAGTGTGTGTGTGTTAGTATGTAGTGTGAGGTACATTTGATGCAAGTGGGTAATGTTTGTCATTGGACTACAATCATGTTCGAACCAAAGTCATTGTCATCCTGAAGCATAGAAGTTCTTATTCTATTCTACTTTTTCTAATAGAAATAAAATTATTGAGCAAAATATTATTATAATTAAAAAAATTAAACAATAACTTAATTAATTAAAAATAATATATACACTTGAGCGAAATAGTTTGCAGATATTTTTTCATGCACCTAGGCGAAAATGTTGAGCGACTAGTGAGAGCTGCCCAGCGACTCGCTTAGTACAATAAATAAAATAAATTGCAGACTATCTGTCACACTTTTCTGAACAAGTGCAAAATACACTACATTGCACGACTAAGGGGCTAACGACTGAGTTAAACCAGAATGCACCTGGGTCTCTGGAAAAAAGCTACAAAATAAAAATGATGATAAATAGATTGATTTCACATCATCATTCATCATTTCAGCCGATACACGTCCACTGTTGGACACAACCGACTTCCCCAAGCGTCGCCACATCGAACGTTCCTGTGCGTCCCGCATCCATCGGTTTCCTGCTACCTTCACCAGGTCGTCGGTCCACCTTGTAGGAGGCCTTCCAACACTGCGTCTTTCGGTACGCGGTCGCCAATCCAAAACTTTTCGGCCCCAACGGCCATCTGTTCTACAAGCAATGTGCCCTGCCCATTGCCACTTAAGTTTGGCAATTCTTTGTGCTATGTCAGCAACCTTAGTTTTCCTGTGGATATCTTCGATTTCACATCCGTGTTTGTGAATCTCACGATTTTTATCAATGCAATGGTCATGTCTTTTTTATAACATTTAAATCTATTCGGGTCCAATATCCAGTGAACGAGTTGCGTCATCCCTTTGGGCCCTCAAGAAGGCAATGATACCCAATTTGGCGAGTTGGTCTCTACAGCCCTTAACTGAAAACCCCTTTACTTTTCTATTTTGCAAACACCATACTTTTGTCAATTTCTATAATTTCATCTAATATATTTTTTTTACCAATTGTTTAAGTTTATTTCTTTGCTTATGTGGAAGCTTGTAATTAGCAATTTTAAAACCTACTATTGTCACTATGGTGTTATTAGTCTGTAAGCCACCCTAAAATGTAAAAAATAAATAAATAATTAATAAATAAATATAGAAATACATAATTGCATTTATTTACTACTTTTTTTTTTTTTTTATCTGTTATAAACTAGTACTTGACTGCGATCCCGCCTGATGGTAAGCAGTGACTTTTCACTCACTCTTCACTTTCTTTCACTCTATGTCACTCCATCACCCAAAAGTTGACCGGTAGAAATGTACTTTTGTATAAATGATAAAATGAATAATAAATAAAAATAAAATAATAACAAATAATACATATTCAGATTTTTCAGTTATAGCTCCGATGTCAGGCTCAGTAGTTGGTTTAATTTTTTTTTAATAGCGTCTACTGTCCCGCTGCTGGGCAAAAACTTCCCCCAACTTCTTCCTGGTATTCTTTTTTTGAACCGACTCGAATCAGTCCTTGCGGTAGGCATATAGGTCGTCTCACTACCTGTTTTACATTCCCTTCAGTAATTACATTCTAAAGTTCCATAACGTATTGAAAAACGACTTAATCTTATTTTATGATGCCTCGCTGTTGATAAGCATCAGGTAATTCTAAAGCCTGATACTCACTTACGAGCCGTAACTGTAACCGTTGCAGATACAGTAACCAAATTTTATAAGTGAGTACGTAGTTCGCGAGCCCGTTGTGGTTCGACGCGAGCCGAAGCTTGTCGGTTGTTTTTCTGCGAACACAAAGGAGCTCGTAGTGAGCTCTGTAACCAGAACGAGGTAACGTCTACAAGTGAATTATGTTACTGTATCTGCAACAGTTACAGTTTGTAGGTGAGTCATTTCATTACATTATCATCGGCCTTTTTAATGCTTCCACTGCTGGGACTCAGGCCTCCTCTATAGGAGAGGGAATGGGCCGTAACCCACCACGCGGACTCAGTGCAGGTTGGTGAATGTCACATGTCTTCGAATCTAAATAATAATAATTTAGGACATGCCGGTTTCCTCACGATGTTTTCCTTCACCGTTTTGAGAGCAGTGGTGATGAAATAAATTACACAAAGTAATGCGCCTGGCTGGGTTTGAAGCCGCGACCTGTAACTCGTAGGTGAGTACCCGGCTTTAAATGCGTTTAAAAATTCAGAATTTAAACATTCAAGAGTCCTCTAACTCCAGAACACCCTATCCCACCAACTTCGGAGCTAATTATGTGCTGTTATTATGAGTTACGTATTCATAAGCGGAAAAACAAAAGCTATTACTCGTCAACTTAAACTTTTAATTAGTTGTCTGAAATGCGTGTGCTGACCTTGGCAGCTGGAGTGCGTCCCGCACTGTTCAGCAGTATGGGTAAATAATATAGGCTTGTTGGTCTTCATCAGCGGGAATTTAAATTGCTGATCATGGGACCTTTATTTAACTTTTTAAGATCATAGTCAATTTTGCAGTAGTGGCCGAGTAGTACCGGCCCCGACTTACGATATGTTCAAACATTTCAAACCCAGCCAGGCGCGAGTGTATTTCATCATCATTGCTCTTAAAACGGTGAAGGAAAACATCGTGAACGCACCGTTGACGCTCGTTTGTAGCAATACAGACGCAACGTTTAAAAAACGTGATGTGCGATTACGAGTTGTCACGCTTTCATATCCAGATAAGTGCATTACTTTTTGTAATTTATTTCATCACCACTGCTCTCAAAACGGTGAAGAAAAACATGATGAGTAAACTGGCATGTCCTAGAACCAAAATTTCAAAGACATGTGACATTCACCAACACTCACTCGGCCCGCTTCGATTACGGCCCGTTCCCTCTCCTAGACAGGAACCAGCTGCTGAGGCTTGAGTTCCAGCAGTGGGAATATTAAAAGGCTGATTATGCTATGCTAATAAATTTTGGCACAAACGTGATGTTTGGTAAACAGAATTTTGTGAAAATATTACCTACACGACTTACACTAGTTCAATACATTGCAATAAAAGTACACAAAAATCATATTATAGGTGCAATTTCACCAATTTTAACTGATATTGAGAGGCCTCCCACAAGTGTCGTTATAACGAAATGGCCTATGCGTCTCGCTTCCAACGGATTCCTGTGACCTTCACCAGATCACTTTGTGGGGAGGCTTCTCAAGGCTGCATCTTCCAATAGTGCAATGGAATTAATTACGACAGTAATTAATATAGCGTTCTTTGCAATAGATCCCTTTACAATGTCCCTATTTTGAAAATTTTATACTTGACACTTCTATCACACACCATACTTCCATTGAAATATACTTACACACTATTCGTTACAATCTCCAAGCAGGACTTTGACAAATGCTCGCCCATAATTCCTAACCATCTCTTCGGACACTGCCAGTTTAGCAAGATCTCCCCCTCCCCTATGAATAGGATGCGAAGTCAAAGAGTAGGGGTAGCATCGAGAGTGATGTGGCTCTGGGTAAAATGGATGTTACAGAAACATCGGTTCGAGGTATTATCAAGGCGGTAAATGTGCTAAGTCAGGGGCTACTTATCTGAGCTATTACTCTTTACTAAGTGAAAGGCATTTGCATTCAGCATGTGGGTATGAAGGTGGCTGGCTGGACTGAGAGAACGCTCTTTGCGTTAAATAAATTTCCCTCAGTCTCGCAGTTAACGTTCCAGAATGTTAAGTCTGAATTTATAATCGTTTAATACCGGAAAATTGCTTTAAACCCCACTTCTGCTTCATCTGGGCAGTCTATTTTGTTTAATGACTCCCATTATTATTGAGTTGAAGCTTAGTACTATGCCTCAGATTTTCTGCGAACATTTTCTTCGCTTTGAGATAAGATTTTTGGAGAGAAAATTTGTCTTAAGAGTTCTCAGTTTACTACTTTTCAGGCATTTAAAGATTCATTTATAATTCCTTGACTTTTAACTTTTTATAGTTCTGTCTAATTTCGGTAGAAGTTAATTAATCATTCTTAAACCTTTTGATATAAAGAGCTAGCGGGAATTGTTCGTTCTTTTCCTGAGTAGATGAAAAAATAATGTGCCGTCAATCGACATTGACCTCAATACGGTAATCTAATATTTACCGGCTGTAACCTCGCTAGAACCTGTGCAATAAATAAATAAAAATCAGATGTTGCAATATTATAGTAAGTTGTGACCCAGTGGTAACAATAACCTCGACTTAGAAGTCGTACATCGCGAGTTCAAACCCGGGCAGGCTTTTTACTTTATGTTAATTGTTTCATCCGCCATTGCATAGCATAATCAACCTTTTAAAGTTCCCACTGCTGGGATTCAGGCCTCCTCTCTAAGAGAGGGAATGGACCGTAATCCGCCACGCGGGCCCAGTCCGGGTTGTTGAATATCACATGTCTCCGAACGTTTAGTTCTAGGACATGCCGGTTTCCTCACGATGTTTTCCTTCACCATTTTGAAAGCAGTGGTGATGAAATAAATTAAACGAAGAAATACGCCTGGCTGGGTTTGAACTCGCGACCTACAACTCGTAAGTAGGGACCGTTACCACTCAGCCAGCACTGATCATCCACCACTGGCCTCCAAATGGTGAAGCAAAACGTTCGTAAAAATCATATCCTAGAATCAAAAATTCGAAAACATGTAATTTCCACAAGCAGGCACTGGACCCATTTGGTGGTTAGTAGAGGCGTTAGGTCGTAATCCACCGGGCCGGCCAGAAATCAACAATCCTCTAGAGAGCAGGCCTGAGTCCCAACCATGGGACATAGGTATTATAATGTTGATTGTGCTACTATTACGGTACTGACTTTAAAAGTACATTACTTTTATTTTTCAGTTATATTATTATTAGTTAGTTGTTAAGGGTCTTTATTTTATTTTATTATCTTATTTATGTACATATAATAGGTGTTATGTGTTATTGTATATGTTTTTTATAGGTAATATCTAAACGCACGGTAGTGTTTAGGCCAAGTTCCAGCAACAGGCCGCGCACATGCCGTGTACTATTTACACGAACCGTTTCGACCCACTTTTTATATTATAATAAAGAGGTAAAGTTTATAGGAGGTAATCTCTGGAAGTACTGCTACGATTGCAAAATTTTTTTCACTGATAGAAAGCTGCTTTATTTTATATTTTATGTAGGCGTCCTAAGCCGCTGGCAAAAGCTTGTAGGTAATATGAGTCATGTAACATAAAATATATATTTTTTTAATGATTTTTAGCTAAGTATTCTTTTAAATATGCAAATAAATATTTAAAAAAGTAGTATTTCAGATCCCAGTTTCAAATTTCCACGTTTCATCATTAGATGTACAAAAAAAGGAAATAGTTTTCAACATTAAATTCCTGTCGCACTTTTGCCTTCTATTATACTCCATTTGACCCCCATTGCACCCTTTTCCTCCCATATCAGTTTTCAAACCTACATCACACATTTCTATTCCGTTCCATTGTAAAATTCCATTTATTATTCTCATTATTTTCTCACTCATTTGTGGTTGAAATAATGGAAAAGCAAAGTCAACTATGAAGTAATGAAAACAATAACCGATTCAGTTGGTAGTGAGAGTCACATTAACAATGGAGTCGAAAGCGGAACAAACATCAATAATTAACATGCTAATTAATTTGTAGAGGTGCTCATTAATTAATGTACGTTATTGTGGTACATTCATTGAACTCTTGTAACGCATCAAAGTGCTACTGTCTCGCTGTTCTGACGCGTACTTGATGGGATTTTGTGATTATGTATACAGATAATAATACGTAGTTTTGAGGTGAATTAATGAACGTGAACAATAGAATTTTATGTCGGTTTTGAGCAAACGTCATTATAATACTTTAGCGTGTATTGTGTATTTTCTACAGGTATAATCTGAAAGTCAAGCGGTCAAGCGGGAACTTATCAACAAAAAAAAAATAACATTAAATCCACACCAATATAAATAATTTTAGTTAATATTCAAATAAAGTGTGAAACGGTTACAAATATAATTTCGAAAAAAGCGAAACTAAAGCTCCTCAAAAAATAAACTTTTACCACTATAAATCGTAAAATACCAAACAACTCGACGTTTGTGGCAACATTCCTTGCTGCCACCATTACCTTTGACTTCACACTCACCTGACGTGTACAAAATGCACGGAACCAGATGTTGCCGAATCAGTTTTTCTTTGATATTTGCAAAAGCATGAAAATTCGATAGAATGGACTAGGTCCGTGCTTCGTGTAGATATTTTGCGTTGACTCCGAGTTCGCAAACAGTTGAGTCCACCGGAATATTTTGATTAAAGTAGAAAAGTTATGCTTGCAGCGCTAGCACGATTTTAATAATATGTTGGCAACTTTCAGAGGTTGCTTACAGAAAATTAAAGTCACATTGTCTTTTTGTAATTGTTATTCCTGAGCGGCGAGTGTGTTTCATAAACTTTCAATATGTTTATTAAACATTGTAATGTTTTGTTTCACCGTTTTCAGAACAGTAAGTAGTAGTAGTAGATTTTTTTTTTTCACAACTATCACACAATGCCGTCTAGTCTCAAGCTAACTAGAGCTTGTGTTATGAGTACTAGACGACTAATAAACATACTCATATATTTTTTAATACATACAATGTAGATAAATTACACCCACACAAAAGAAATGATCATGCTTATCACACAAACTTTTGTCCTGGGTGGGAATCGAACCCACGTCCTTTGGCATATCAGTCAGAACCACTAGACCAACTGACCAGTCAAAATTGGACCTATAATTTTGTAAGCATGCAATACCTAATCAAAAATGCTGTATTAAAACATCCGAATTGAGAACCTCCTCCTTTTTTAGAAGTCGGTTAAAAATCACTGAATAACCCTTCTTTGCCTTACCCAGTGACTACACCGGAGGCTCAAGACTTTTCAACAACCGGTATCGCTAGTATGCCGAATATCACTTCATCAAGTTCTCCATACCAAAATGTTGACTTATTTATTTTGTTTATTCAAACTTTGTGTACAGCTTTTTTATTATATATAAGCTCACGTCTGCCCACTATCTTACCTGATAGTGATGATGTGGCAGACGATGGAACACGCTTGTCTAGAAGTAGAAGTAACCTATTCACTCTTTCAAAGGTTTGTTAGGTTACGTTAGTTAGAAAGAAAGAAAGAAAGAAAAACAGTTTATTTACACGTTAAAGACGCAAACTTAAAAGTAGGTAACAGAAAATAACATCAAAATAGGGAAGACATGCATCTCCTCCGCGCAAAACGGCCGAACGCTCAGCATAAAGCTGCGGCCTCACGCATAATGCGTTGGGCTCACAGCGCTGGTTTTCAGCGTGGGCTAGTCGCTGTGTCGACATAAAGACGCTGGAACGGTGCAGTAAACTAAAAATAAGTATAGATAAGTTTTAAATCCAAATAAAATAAATAGATAAGGTGACAAATACAATTTTATAAAGTGGCAACACCACGACGTTAGTTTAAGTTAGTTTTTTTTTTGTTTGTAGGAGGTAATCTTTGAAGTTACTGGTCCGATTGCTAAAATTTTTTCACCGATAGGTGACCGTTAGACGGTCATGCATACGTCAATCAATTCCATTAATCATGTCATCAGTACTAAAAAAACGTCAATCATCACATTAGACGGTAGGTTTTTCCTCAATTAAAACTTTGACTGTGGCAAAACTGATAGCAAAACCTACCGTGTGGTGTTGGCCTTAGAAAGATTCTTTATTTTTTAATGACTTAGGCTTTATTTTATGTACGCAGGTGAAGCCACAGGCAATAAATAGTTAATTTTTTTTTTTTTGAATTTTCTAATCTTTGAATACTCCCTAGTTATATAGTTCCAACCTTTTAACAGTTCAGTTTAGATCGTAAAATGGAGCACTGGTACCACTGCTGGGCAACGTTTTCAAAACAGCATCGCATCGGCAACGCTCGCCGGTGTTCTAGACCCCAGCCGTGCATTATCCGCTTCTCCAGGGATTTCCTCTTGCCATGGTTCGTCGTAATTGACAAATTGCCAGCACACGTTGCGGACCCCGAGATTATTTTATCGCGTTACACCAGTTCCGTAATTGTATTAATTAGTTACGATCGAGTTTTTCTGTTGACTGTTTATCGGGGCTTATTTGAGTTGTAGTCTGTTTGGCTGCGGTAAATAGATTTTCTAAATATGGTCTAAGGTGATTTTATCTAGAACCAAGGTTACAGACATAGCCCAAAGAATCTCCAAACTTAGCGGCAGTGGGCAGGGTACATTGCTCGCAGAACAGATGGTCGATAGGTAGGCGCGGGCTTGCGGACAGTAAGCAATGGGTAGCTCGCTGTCCAGCCGTCTCCCGCTCCGCCCAAGAGCGGGGCACCATAAAAAAAAGATGGTCGATGGGGATAGGGAAGACGCAGCGTTACAAGGCCTTCCACAAGGTGGACCAATGACCTGGGAATGAAAGGTGGCGGGAATCTGATGGATACTTGGGGGAGGTCTATGTCCAATAGTGGACGTTTTTCGGCTGAAATCATGACGACGATGATGATGATTTTATCTCAAATATACGTTGAATACAGCAGAGTCAATAAACGCCAGAAAAAATGCAACGTAAAACTACACGCCACAAAATTTATAATTTCGCGGCGCCGCTGTCCAGCAAAGAAAAAGTCACAGAAGTTGATTCAAAAATTTAAAAGCAAGCCTGAACCAACCGCGGCAAACAAAAAAAAATCTCAATTCATAATTAAAAATGAAATTTCAGACAAGGCTGTACCTACAAAATAAATAAGCGAGCAACCGAACCGGGAGCCGTATTTTAAAAAATTAATGTTCAAAACTTTTGGACTACCCAAAAAGATTTGCGTACAAAAAACCTAAATTCACGTACTGCTACTGAACCAAATGTGCCAATTTGAGCGTAAAATTAACTTTGCAACGATGTAATGCCCAAGTGGGCTAAATGAAAATGGTAAATAATAAAGTAAAATCGAGAGGGCGTGCCAAGTCAATTTTGCGACTAAATGAATCGAAAGTCGTTAAGGATAAAAATCGCTTGGTCCTCACGGATTGGGTGTAATGTCCCAAATTTTTGGTTTTCCTTTATCTGATTAAGGAGGCAATGGGGCTGATATAAATTGTTAGTTTTCGATTTTAACTTTGTCTGTAATGAGTTCAAAGAGGCAATTAACTATAATAGCTCAAAATTTTTTCCGGATTACCATTATTAAGTATTGAATAACCAAGGTGTATTGGCGCACAAGTATAGAGATTGTTATTTTATTCTTATTCTTTATTGTACATACAATTTTACCAAACAACAAAAAATAGGACATTTGATGTACATAGACGAGCTTAACCCACAATTAATTTTCTTACAGCAAACCTAAATTAAAATGATTTTTTTTTTCATTTCATTTTCAAATTATTTGACTAGGCTCAAATCATCATTTTAACTGGAAGGCATCCATACATTTTTGGACACAGGCTTCCCTCAAGTGTCACCGGTCCGGTCTTGTGCATCTCGCATCCATCGGATTACTGTGACCATCACTAGGTGGAAGGCTTTCCAATGCTTTATCTGTTCGGAGTAGGTAAGTAGGTGATTACCAATCCAGTACCTTCCAGCCCCATCGGCATCTGTTCTGCGAGTAATGTGCCTTGCCCACTGCCACAGTCTTAAGTTTGGCGATTTTTCGGGCTATGTCGGTTACTTTGATTATCCAGGCAAACGAACACACTGGTAGCTGCTAGTCTACATATAACAGCTGAGACCAACAGCTTCTTGTTTTATCAGAAGCGAACTATTTAGAAAATGGACATACATCCACAGTTAGTATGTGCAATAGACAAGCGAATAACCTCAACAGGACCGAAGCCTACTGGGGCTATACGTTGGCTTTCAAAAGGGAAACCCGGGGTACTAGAATTCAAGGCAAAGAGTGAATGAAATTCTTGACTAAATAAGTTTGAAACTTAGCAAAACTTTTATTCGAAATTAATAATCGTAATAATCGTAAAGGCAACTCTCAAGGTAATGGTTTTATTAATTAAGCCCCAAGCGAACGCCGGCGTTTGTTCACTCATTGTCTTTCTATTGTCTCTCTAATTACTATAATCGAAAGGTTAAGGCGCTTTAAAGTCCAAAAGGTAGACCGATGACCTGGTGAAGGTTATAGTGTGACGCACAGGACTGTAAATTGTGGTGAAACTTGGGGAGGCCCATGTCCAACAGTGGACGTCTTCTGGCTGAAATGATGTAATATTTAATATAATATTCCATATCAAGCCGTCTAGTCCCAAGCTAAGCAGAGCTTGTGTTATGGGTACTAGACAACTGATGAACATACTTAAATATTTCTAAATACGTACATATTATAGATAAATTACACCCATACACAGAACAAATGATTATGCTCATCACACAAACATTTGTCCTGGGTGGGAATCGAACCCACGACCTCTGGCATAGCAGTCAGGATCACTAACCTCTAGACCAACAGGCCAGTGATGTACTTTTGTGTGCATAAAGCAGTAAATAAATAAATGATGATAAAAGTTTTTATGAAAATGCCACGAACCAAGTCGCTGTCTATGTCCTAATTCATTTATATTTATTCCTCACACTGTCGTCCGATATTCAACGAAAAACACTTTCTGCCATACTAACATGTTTATTTTCCGTGTGGCTAAGTTATTACAAAGCAAGCTAAGATATTGATATTCCATAATATAGGTTTGGCCTTCAGACATTTTGTCGTGATCTGCTTATTTGTGAAAGCAATGAGATAAAACAATCTGAATGATGAGAAATCTAACGGAGGCTAATTTATGTGTTTCGATTAGGTATTTATTTTCTTTATTTATTAGTCTCTACTTCTCTCTATTTATCGAGTTTCGACATTTTTTATATTTTTATTTTGCTTTAAATGACTGGTCTGTTGGTCTAGTGGCCCTGCCCCCCGAGCCAAGTTACAACCGTTTCGCTTGCGCCGAACGCTTCGAGTTGACCTTGCCGCCAATTCTTTTGTTCTGACCACGTGACTGAGCGTTAAGACGACGTCATTCCCGTACATTTGAAGCTTTCTACAAGCGTTAACTAATACTGATTAGCAACTTAGCTAGGAATACTGATGCACTATGCTGGAGGTCATGGGTTCGAATCGCACCCGGGACAAATATTTGTGTAATTAAAACGGTCATTTGTTTTGTATCTGGGCGTAATTTATCTATATTATGTGTGCACTCGTATTTAGAAATATATTTAAGTATGTTTATCAGTTGTCTAGTACTCATAGCACAAGCTCTGCTTAGTTTGGAACTAGAAGGCGTTGTGTAAAAGTTATAGAATAATGACATAAACTAATGCTTGACTGTGATTCCACCTTATGGTAAGCAGTGATGCAATAAAAGATGAAAAGGCACACTAGTTTTAACCCCTCAAACCCCAAGCGAACGCCGGCTTCGCGCGTGATTTCGCGCCATTCGCTTGAACACTAAGATTATTAAAAGTCCGCGTAGATAATTAAAGTATTGAGCGTTTTATTGATTGGATATGTATTTAAGAATGTAAATAAGAAATTCTTCATAAAGTAGTCACCTTTCTGTTTTTCCGTATTTATACCTATTTAAATGCTCAAGGTCGAAGCGTGAACCTATTCACTCTAGACTTGACGACAGCTAAAATTCGGACAGTAATAGCTTTTCTTAGCAGTTTGACTCACATGTAAGTCGAAAATGATTTTTGGACGGAATGTATGTATAAGTTCTTTTTTGTGGGAATCAACAAATAAGTCCTCCCGCTATCAAAATCTGAAGGAACGCAGGTGGATATTAGTCAATAATAGTCAACTTTTACTGACTAAAATCTACCTGTGTTTCTTTAGCTGCACTTTGCGTTCTAGAGTAGGTATGCGTGTATTCTAAGTTTCATTGAAATCCATTCTGCAGCTGTTAATGTATACTTACTATTGATTAACAGTTATCCTTAATTTTTGGAATGGTTAATCAATTTGTAATCCCTCCCATTCTGGATTTTTTTTTTTTTTTTCGATGGGAAAAATCATCTTATGACAACCCCCGCTCTTGGGCGGAGCGGGAGATAGTGTCAGACTCTTACTGACTAAAAAACCCATCCCGTTCCTTCAAGCCTTCATACCGGGGCTCGAGCGCCCTTTCGGATAACCCTGGCCACAGTAGGCTTCGACCCGGCTGGGCCCCTGCTGTTGCTGACAACTCCTTGAGGATCCCTCCCACTCTGGATGAGAGAGTGACAGAGTTTTACTGTCTAAAACTCTCCCCTTCAGTTGCCCTTTGTGTTCCACGGCTAAAGTGACTCTTTGAATCCTACAATTTGAGTCTTATTGATTGCTATCGTTAGCAATCATCCTATTAGACAAATCACGTTTATAATATTAATAGAATAACATAAGGCATCTCAAATTAATTTTATTGTATCTATTATATCTTCTCTTTGCCTTGTTTATGACGAATAAACTTAACTGTCACTTCTATTATAAGCTTATTTAATAAAACCACAAAATTATTCAAGACTTTGTCAAGCATCGAATTCGTTACTCAAATCTTTATGACTGTCTTAATCTTAACACACAACTAAATATACACAGATGAAATTGTTCCCAACAAGTTCTACTACTGTCACTCCCTCACCCAGATAACCAGAAGCTAATCTCCCCCTTCAACCCCTAGATAAGCTCCGAAGCAAACTCCACCAAAATATACAAAATTAAACATTTATATCGATGATAAACTTGTGCCATAATTTCTACGCCTCCAACTTAGACACCCACTTCGAGTAATTAATGGTATTGGGTTTTGATTAAGCAAATAAATGATTCCTTTACGATTTTAAACATTAAACTTTGTTCTCGGCTGCAATTAAAATGTTTCTGTATGACTTGAGGAATGGATCGAAGGCTCCGGGCTGAGGAATTTGTGAGAACTTCCTGCCAAACATCGGTGTGATATAAATGAGTGTTTGCTTGATGTTTCAATGTCTTAACTTTGTTACAGATCTTTGTTGACGATTGATGGATAGACTTTCTGAATTTTGCTGAAGTTTGTTGTTTGAAGGAAAGAAACAGCAAAAAGAAAAGACGTTTATTTAAGTCGCAATAACTAATTCAAGAATGGAGGTTGAAAGAAGTTTTGGGAGAAAAATATTATGTGAGAAAGAGATTTATCTATAAGAACAGATAATTATTTTAAAATAATATTTTTTATTTTTATTTTTAAACATATTTTTTTATTGTTTTTAAGGAATATTTAAAAATATATTATAACCTGTATATAAAATATGAATAAAGGAATAATATTAAAAGTGTAATATTTTTTTTATCTTATATAAACCAGTGCTTGACTGCGATCCCACCTGATGGTAAGAAGTGATGCAATCGTTGATGGTGAGGCGCACTAGTTTATTAAGACTTTCACTGTAGCTTTGAAGACGCCCAAATAGTTTTAACTCAGAATTTAGGCTATTAAAAAAAATAGTAATAGTATTGACATAGTTGTTTTTATTAACCAGTCTACTTAAAGCTCGCAAAATCATAGCCCTATATGTTTATTTCCATATATTGCAATAGTTTCCTACCAATCGATAGTTATCCTTGTGTGTAATCTTCCAATCGCTAACGCCTCGGTGTCAGCAATTGTAGAAAACGATAAGTTTGTAGCCATGTTGACGCGCCTGAGTCGGCCGCTCGTTCTATAATGTAGCGTTTGTATTACAAAGAATGTAGCGTTGAACATTGTAGAAACGATATTCTATCATTTTGAATGATGTGAACTTGGCTACGAATTTTCTATTCGTTTGTTCTGACCTCGTGACTTAACGTTGAGTCCCATACATTTGTTTACTTTTCGTCTAGCGTTAACGATTGCAGATTATCAACTTGGTTAGGGGTGCTGGAGTGGCGACCACGTACCGGTAGACGCAGCGTTGGAAGGCCTTCCACAAGGTGGACCGATGACCTGGTGAGGGTCGCGGGAATCTGATGGATATGAGGCTCACACGACCGGTCGTTATGACGATACTCAGGGGCGGCAACGATAATCTCTGAAATGACTGGACCCATTTTGACGGGACTGTTATCGGCAAGTAGCTGATGTACTAAGTAGTAACATAAGCTACTTTTTTTTTAGAAAAAATAATTTTAAAATCCTGTAGTCCACGCGAACGAAGTCGCGGGCACAGCTAGTGCTAAATAAAATAAAATGTCGAGTTCAGCGCCATTTAACAAAACTATGGCCACACAAGAGTATGATTACGAACCCATAGCTTTTTCCTTAAGTCTCAAGATATAACTAATCACCAGTAATGCTCAGCATAATAGGGAATTCTTCGATACTGCCAACAATATTTAAGCGCACCTGACGATAAGCCAACAAGCTTTCCTTCGCTTTACGTTGCCACTTAGTACCTGGGAACTTGCTAATAAATCCCCCAGCACTACTTAATGCTTCATCTTGATTACCGAGTCGAGTGAATTTCCTGGATTTGAAGATCTTCATAAATGACTGCACTGTTAAATTCAGTATTTTTGATGTAAAGTAAAGTGATCCAAATAGTTTGATTATAGAATAAGGCAGAGATGTATGTATATCACAGAGGCCCTTTCCACAATCTCGATTGTAGTCAAGGAGTATTTTGTATGAACTCCGCCAGTTTATGTTGATTTCGTGGCCCCGTAACAGTGTGTATTATTTTTATATAAAAGAAAACAATAACTACTGGTAGAGAATGCCTTGTGGCATTAAGTCCGCCTATGTACCACTATTGTACATGAAGTTTAAATAAATAAATAAACTACTCGTATTCTAGATTTTTGTTTTTACGAGGTGCTTTTAAAAAAACAATCTCTATTATTTTTTGTAACTTTGAAATATTTCCGTGACATATTATATCTTGTAGATATAAACGTTTGAAATTGTAAGTTAGGGTCTGCAGATTGCGATTTTTTTTTACGACCTAACGATTTTATATCACATTTTGATTTTTGCCTGACAGTTGGTACTAGGTTGTGCCATTCAAGGGTACGGCGGCCTATATAGGCTATGCAATGATACTTTAGAGTTTGAAAACTCTAAACAGACTCCGCACCCAGACTGGGCATAAAGACAATCTCCACAGGTGGGGGTTCTCGGATGGTTCCGATCTTCAGTGTTTATGCGGCGTCTCTCCACAGACCATGTCCCACCTTCTGTCCTGCATCACGTGTCCTGTTTCCTGCTCACGTAGGTACCGAATGATAGTATCAGCAGACGGCATTGCCGTGGCCGAATTCTGGGCCAAGCAATGAATTTAACTAATTTTGGCATCGATACGCTAAGAAGAAGAATGATACTTTTTTGTCTCGGGAGTATGTTCCCTTTTGGCAATTATGCGGGCGAAGCCGCTGGCAGCAGCTAGTTTTATCATATACTAGCTTATACCTACGGCTTTGCTCACATACAAAATATAGCCCATAACAATCAGGAATAAAGCAGCTACTTGTCAATACAAAAATGTTTGCAATCGGACCAGTATTTTTAGAGATTACCTCCTACAAACAAAGAAAAAACAAACTTTACCTCTCTCTATTATTGTATTGTAGATATTGTTTTTCATTTCTAATTTTTAATCTACAACTCGAAACAAAAACTAACAAACGACATCCACCACTAACCATTCAGCACCATGTTCTGACAATTACTGTCCATTCTAGGTTGCCTGGAAGAGATCGCGGAATGCGATAAGGCCGCCCATTGTATGTGTTTTAGATTAAGTTTTTCTTTGTTATGTTTCTTTATGTAACTGCAATAAAGTATACTACATGTAACATTAAATGCGCAAAACCTCAGACACTCCAAATGATTTTTAATTCAATTGACCTAATTCTGTGAGTTTTTTTTTAAAGGTTTGGTTTCATGTGCTCTTTTAGTTTGTTTAAAATTCGTATCTGCAATGAATTAAGAACTTTTATCGGCGTATGAGAAAATTTGATTGGACTACAACCATTTGTGTTTGTTTACCTATTTGGGCGGGTTTGCGCACGTGATGGCTTGACCTATTAATGAACAGGCAGGGCAACATTTTAAGAGAAGATTTAAAAAAGAAAATGTAACCTATATTAAAAAAAAATTCAATTGATTCTGCACTCTGATCAAACTATTTCCAGGTTTTGCGCATTTAACGTTACACGTGGTAAAATAAATAACCATGGGCTTATCGAAAAAATAAAATTAGATTCCCCTGATTACCCATTTAAATTACATTTGGCGAGGCTCGTAAACCGGGATCATTGCTCATCGCGTTCTTCCGCTGCTCAGGCTTGCTTGATGACGTGCAATTAGAGTGAAGCTTACTTTCCTTACGACCTCGAAATGTTTTAGCTGATTAAAAAAAAAAAGCGTTGAGAAAGGTATCGAGTGAAGGTGCGGTGAAGGTTAGATGGTAATTGGGGAGAAAGGAGTGTTTGTTTTCTATTGAAAGGGGCCGGTTAGTAGGCTGGAATTGATTGAAAAAATTTGTGGATTTATTTTAACACTAGAAGCTGCTAATGGCTTTGCCTGTCTGAATGTAGAACATTGTGCTAAGGGAACTTGCTCCTGGGACAAAAAGTATTCTTTGTGTTATTATAGGACATGTCCGGATTCAGGTGAAGTAACAATCATACACACAGATGTTTTTGCAATTATTGTTTACTAGCTGCTGCCCGCGACATCGTCTGCGTAAAGGCTCTACAGCACCAAAAATACCTAAGATGCCAGTGTCGCTATAGTATAATAAGTAAACAACTTTTAAAATAGCATTATAATATAAGTTTTTTTTGCAAACGAAGCAAATGAAGAGAGTTATATGGGAATCCTGCTGAGTTCAGTCATAAGATGAAACTGAAGGAAATAGAGAAAATAATGCAGGAATACATTCCCGAACACAAAAGAGTAAAAATACGTACAAAGGTATCATACCTTACAACACTTCTCTATAAACTACGTTGGTAGTTATGCTGCCAGGAGCCAAAATGTAAAAAGAGTCAGTACTGTTGACGTGGGAGCAAGCTATGTACAGTTGCCCGTGTGGGAAGCAACTCGTCCTGAGGTCGACACCCGCTGCCCTCAGTGTCTGCCCCTGTGACTCATTGATGGTCATCGCGATGCAAACACTCACGGGGAACTATACGCGCTTGAACTGGAACGGGAAGTTGTGAGGTATGAGGGGAATGCGTGGTATAAATACTGGCTCGCCGACGCCACAACCCGTAAGAATTTCCGCCTCAATGGTGTGTCTGTGGAGCGAGATGACTTTAAGGCCAGTCCCGTAACACAATTTCGGAGGAGATAGGTTCCGAAGAAGCATTATCGGGACACTGACCTTCAGCTTGATGGTATGCGCTGGAAGTCCACTTGCTGACAGGGAGTTCAGAAACTCCACGGGATAATGTGTGGCGTCATCTTGCTCGACAACAGTGTTTATCGAGGTGTAGTCTACACCGTGTAGACCATTTCATTCCCCTCAATTTCCGAGAGAATGCATTCGTTTTTTGCTGCAGCCTGATCATTTTTGGGCGTCGGCGTGATCGCTCACACACCCAAGAAGCTGGTGCGGTATACGACTGATGTCCCCGTACACACAGCAAATGAGTTCTTCTAAGCTGGATACCACTCTACCGAGAAACTCTGGAGGCACCACCTGTCAGAGTGTCTTCGCCAAGACTTAGAAGGACATCGGGGAATTCTTGCAATGCAAGACCGAGCTGAGTTCTAATATCAATGGTCAAGTGTAGCGTACGAACTCGTGACCACAACGAAGATCGTTTCAATGAAGCATTCACCTCGTCAGCCCTCGATCCCCGCGTCGCTACGGGAAGTGTTTGCTGGAAATCGCCACTGAACAGAACTGTGACACCACCCATCAAATGTTCGTTCCTGCGGATGTCCTGCAGGGTTCTGTCCACGGTCTCAACTGCTTGCCTATTGACCATCGTACACTCATCCTATACGATCAGAGAGCAATCCTTGAGTACGTTTCGCTTATCTTTGTTACGTGACATACCACAAACAGGCGTTTCGGCGCTCTGTAAATCGATGGGAATTTTAAACATGGCATGTGCTGTCTTGCAACCCGGAAGCAGTATGGCAGCGATTCCCGACGACGCTACAGCAACAGCAATTTTGCCTTGCCTCCTGACCTCTGCAAGCATGCCAGTGGTAACAAATGTTTTTCCTGTTCTACCGGGAGCATCCATGAAAAACATTTTACCCTGGTTTTGCCCAACGCTTTCAAGGACGGTGTCATTTGTTTTTGCTCTTAAGAGAACACGGTGACATGGTCTTTTTGGTATGGTGGTCATTTCGCCCAGCTCGTAATTTGTCTTAGCGTTATACTCCCGATTTCCACGGCCTTGATGCGGTGATGATTGGGGAGCTGGTAACCCATATTCGATCAACGGATGACCACATCTTGAAGTGAACTGAGACAGGTGTTCAGCACGCGTTCACCAGTTACTTCGACTTCGTCTCCAGTAGCACGCCTCAAAGCTCGTAGAAAATCTTCAGACTGATGCTGGTGATACTTCTCCCACAAAGCTACCGGGTTCGCGACTCCACAAAACACCAAGATGACGGCAAAAAGATGACGCATGCGGCTGGGACTGTCAGTGACGCTCGCCTCCGCGAGGATTCCAATTTTGGTCACCGTCGAGAAGGTGGCGTGCTACGCAGGCTGCGTGGTAAGTGGGATACACCACGCCATCAAATGTTCTCAGAAAGGCGAAAGACGTTAGGCCTCGGACAGTGTGAAGTATCAACTGCAGAAAATAGCATTCGCCATTATTCGGATGCACGGTATAAACCCTACCCAATGCGGCGTCCTTGAAAATTCCCGGAAAACCTTCCACAGAACCCCCTCGTCGATGTCAGTTAAATACACCCCTTTGCTGGTCGTACGTGCAATATGAAGGCACCTCGTCATACGTAAGGGATCTCGTAATCTGGTCGACTTCACAGAGCTGGAAAAATGCCACCTCTCACACCACAAATGTAATACATAACACCGCATTTTTTTTTAATTGTCTTCCTCAACTCTACTCAAGTTTTTCAGGGTTTTGTTGGAACTTGAATTTTTCAAAACGAACTATTATGATACAACTTTTATGAGGAAAATGCACATCACATCACACCACCATCTATGAATTTTAAGAATAACTAACTACATGATCAAATTTAAATTATTAATTTCCAAAAAGTGTTAACATGTAACTTGATTTGATTTTTATGGAATCTCATAGATGGCGCTGCTTTAAAATTGTCTCTATACTACTAACATTCATTAAACTATGTTTTTCTGCCCAAGTTACTTAAATGGCGTAGTTTTTATGGTGTAAAGTTAGATAATAGCATGGCTTACTCAAAAACAACATTTAAATATGCATCGTTAGATTACACGCTGTCACAGAATGCTTAAGAAAAATAAAGATTCACAGCTCCTCCCCCGTAAGAGATAGCGTGATAATATGTAGCCTATATGTTGACCCGACCTCTTAGTAATATTCATGGAAAATTTGAAGTAAATCCATGCAGTACTTTTTGAGTTTATCCCGGACATACATACAGACAAACAGACAAACAGACAAAAATTCTAAAAACTATATTTTTGGCTTTGATATCGATTGTAGATCACGCCCCAAGTATTCTTTTAAAAAAATATTCAATGTACAGTTTTGACTTTCCTACGATTTTATTATATGTATAGATTGCAATTTACAGTTTAAAAATATTCTAATTGAAATCCGTAAATTTATAGATTATCAAAATCAATCAATCAAAAATCAATCATTTTTTTTTCTTTTTTTTTCTTTTATTTCTTTTCTTTTTTTAAGGTTGTCTGGAAGATATCGCTTTCAGCGATAAGACCGCCATAATTGTACCCACAAATTGAAGTTTTTGTATAAGCTGTGTTACTTTTTGGTGTACAATAAAGTCTATTCTATTCTATTCTACTTTGCAAAAAAAAAAAAACAAATTGCATAAGAGTGTTTTTCCATCAAAGATGTAGGAGGCGATTTATGGAAAAAATATACCAATGGAACTGGGCTAGTGGAGTTAGATATTTGTGCACAAAGAGAGCGAGGGTTAGAGAAGAATGTGTGCGAGGTACGTGTAGGTACGTGAAAAATGTTAAAAAGGTATCCTCACCCCGCTTAGCTGCCTCGTTCATTTCTGTTAAAAAGTACTTTTTTTTTAAAGCGGATCAAATAACTTTTCTCACTGTGAGGAGAGCGAGAAGGAGTATCAGATTTTTAGTAACTAAAACCAACTAAAACCTATCTGTGTTCCTTCTGTTACCTCTCGCGTTCCATGGCCGATATTTTTTTAAACACAACATTAAATCGTAATCACTATTTACAACAATAAACCTAGACCACCAATATCTTGACCAATCAACTAATCTTTCTTTTCTTGTTCACATAAAATCACAACGAAAATAACAACATACTTCAAGGTCTCACCTCCACATAATACTTTACTAAATCCTTATTATCGGAGGCTGAACCAAAATCGACACTTCACACGAGATATCTGAAAGCCCCCGACATCACACAGCCAATATTGTAGGTACTTTAAAGACTGAACATCTTGGCTGCCAAAGAGGATTACGTACTTCCTATGGCAAATGTTTGCGCCAACATTGTTTGGAGTATCCGTGACATGGATGTTGGAAGAATGGTGTGCTGGCCATTTTTGTAACTTGTTTTTTTTTTCTTAAAATTATGAAACAAACAAAAAAAACTGGATAAATGTAATTAAGTTTTTTTTTTTTTAAATCATCCAATGACTTCCTCTCGCTCTAAGGTGGAGTGGGAAAACGTGTCTGACTAGGGCTTGATCCGTATGATTACTGTATGAACGGACGGCGAGCTATCCATTGCTCGTTGTCCGAATTTACAGCTGTGATGTTATGTTTCCTTTTATGCAATATTATTTAATTCTGGTGCTTACTGCCAAACATTTTTTTGCCAATAAACTAACTAGGCATATTAATAACTAAATAATAGAAAGCAAGTCCATTAAATAAATTTTATATTATTTTGTACTTTTGCAATGTGTAATAAGAATGAACTGAATAAAACCCAGAATGTCACCGGCGTGGAAATACACTGAGATGAAGTCGATGTGAACTAGTGCAGCGTTTAAATTAGCAGCAAACCACACTTCTATACTGATATAAATAAAAACGTATTACTGTCTGCTTGTGTGTGTTTGTTACCGTTTTCACGGTTGTTCACGTCCTAACAGCTGAACTGATTCTTATTAAACTTACATGAGATCATGAAATGAGTTTTAAAAATATATCCTTTACACTCAGGCGAAGCTAGTTCAAAGTCTGTCAAACTGCTAGACGACCACCTTAGTAGCTCACCATCCGGCCGTTCGGTAACCGTCCGAACCGAACCTGAGTCGTCGTCCATGCGTGCCTCAAAGAGATGCCAGCAAAACCATAGGGGCTACTGGGGCCATGGGTTCGCTTCTAAAAGGAAAACCCCGGGTCCTAGAATGCAAAGCAAAGAAGGATTATAGGAGTGGGTTTTAGTTAGAGATGTCCGTTGTCAGCAATATTGTCGTAAGTGAGAATATTGGTGGCAATAATGCTCGAAGTATGAATATTGATGGCAATATTGCCTAAAGTATGAATATTGCCGGCAACAGCACATCTTTAGTTTTAGTCAGTAAGAATCTGACTCGCGCTCCCGTTTTGCCCTAGAGCGAGAGTAGTCATTAGATTATTTCCAACCTAAAAAGAAAACCACCAATAGTTTTGTACCTTATTTTTTGAGGTGAGAGTTTATCACAATAACTCTTCCGCTCTATATGGAGCGAGATAGCTCTTATATTTTTACTGACAAAAACTCATCTCTACCATCTTATTTATTTATATATTAAACTTCATGCAACAAAAAAGTACAGAGGCGGATTTAGTGCCGTAGGTATTCTCTATCAGTCCCCTTGCCCTTTGCCCTTTGCTTCCCAAGACTACGAAAGCTCTTTTAAACCATCTTGCAGGTCAATTTGACTAACTTCAAGTATAACCCTAGAATAGAATACACAAACAAATTTTACATGATTGACTAAGCTAAAATTATGATTGCGTCTTCAAATCCAGGTGGCAGATTACAGTATGAAACTACTAACTACATAGTACAATAGATACCAAGTAGGCTAAGTTAGTCTGTGCTTGCTACAGTTCTGAGTATTATCACAAAATGGATAAGTACAGAAGTCAATCTACATTCAAAGCGCGCTCGAGTAACGAGAGCGTACACATAGACACCGCTCATGGACACGATATCTCCGCTCAATTCAGCTTATTGCAAACGCGTATGCATCAGCTTGAGACGCGCGTCTGTGAATTTTTTAAGAAATAATAGAATAAAAAAAAGTTATAACTTTTTAGTATACGGTTTTTTAAAATCAACATTAATTGCTGAATTTTTTTTTTTATATACTAGTTTTAGACGTTATTAGGAAAGTATTTTCTTGTACTTTGATAATTGGTTTTTACGTAAAACAGATAGGTAGATAAGTATATGATTTTGTGACTATGTAATATTTTTACAATTTACATTAGCGCGCTCGGGCGCGACTAATACGCGCCCGAGCGCACTCGGACAGAGAGGGGCGCCGGCCCTGGTGCGATTGCTGAGCATAGGTATTAAAAGTGAAGTACATACATGAGATTGACTTCTGCACCTATCTATTTTGTGGTATTATTCAGAACTCGACGGTAAAACAAACAATGTAAGCCGCGAGGAAGCTTGCCGAAGACGTATCACGTTCCTAAATGTTTGGTTGTTGGAAGCCAATGCTCCGACTTCAGACCAGTCGTCAAATATTTGATATTTCCTTCTAAACGTGGTAACGTCGAATATTTTTTTTTTTTAATATTATTATTGAAAGGCTCGTGTTTGATGTAAGCGATGATGTGACTGACGATGGAGCACGCTTGCCTAGAAGTAATGTATTTCATTCTTATTTTAAAAACTCTAGGTTGTAACTTCCTTCACTTACACAGGTCTTCTTCAATCTTTTGTAACAATGAAAATAACAATTAGGAATAAATATATAAGTATGTATATAATAATAGTCTTTTGACATAAAACCTGATTTTTACAATGTAGCAATTCATTGTAGATTAAGAAAACCACCCCCCGCATAACGGGCAGAGGCGAGGGCAAAAAAGAAGAAGAAGCGATTCATTGTGGAGAACTAAAAACATCGCGAAATTGCGCCATCTTGGTCTCAAAGGCTATAATCATCTATGCTGTCTATACTAATATTTATAAAGAGATAAATTTTGTGGTTTGTGTGTAGGAGGTAATCTCTGAAAGTACTTGCCCGATTGCGAACATTTTGCACCGATGGAAAGCTGCTTTATTCCTAAGGCATATTTTATGTACGCGGTTGAAACAAATCAAATCAAATCAAATCAAAGCATTTATTTCAAATAGACCATTTACAGGCACTTTTGAATAGTCAAATGTCGGTCAGTCCAAGAAAAGTGAAGCTAAATTGCACGTTCCAAAGAGTAGGTCTCTATGGAGAAGAGCGTGCAAGAAACTCCATGGACACTCTTTTAAATCATATATGTGTTACATATAATGCTTGGTTACATATTACTTGTTGCTTCTATCATGTGAGCACAATGTCGATAGTGAAATAAAAATGTAAAATAATTAAAAGATAGAAACTGCGAACCTATCAACAATAAAAAAAAAAAAAAAAACTGAATTAAGCCACTAGCTGTCAGTGGCTTAATTCAGTTTGTCAGAGATGACCAGTCCCATCTGACGGCACCCGTTCACGAGCATGACGCGTGCATCAGCCCCACTCAGCTCAACCATTTTGAAGGGAACTGAACGACCCAATAACACGTGCCACCAACAGCGAGACATTTGAGTGAGCATGACAAACTCTCAACTGCCATGCTCGTAAAGTCAAAAAAAAAAAAAAGTTGTAACCTAATAAAAATGCTCCATGGTGCTTCACATTCACAAACTTGGAAAAAGTGCTTCTACATTATACAATGCAATTGTGTCTTTCAAATTAAAAAATAATAATATTAGTTTCCAACTAATCAACTAATTAGTACGCCCTAGTGGTAGTGGAGCTGGACCAGCATTGAGCCAAGCATTTTTATCTTGAATATAATCCTCCAACTTATAATATGCTTGTCTGCATAGTGTGCGTTTAAACCGCGAGCCAAAACTAGTACGCACGTAAATTACACGTTATTTCTCTAACAACCTCTTACATTTATATCTGTATATTTTGTCCCTAAGAAATAGACGAAGGCCTATCAACCGACTAGATTAGTCTGGATCTATTACTGCTATCTCTAACTCATTTCACATACGATACGCGGTGTAATGAAGAGCGATCGTGTCTAATGCTTTTCTATCTATTAATTTTCATTTGTTTGGTACGAGACTATACGGGATGGGAGTGCCTAGACGATGACTAGATATAGTCTGTCTAAAAAGTCAAACGATTTGGATAATTGTTAGAGTAAAACGAAATCTGATGTAGTCAACACGGGTTCATTATTTATTTATTTATTTTACAATTTATGTACACACAAAAATAACAGAAACAGACACTTAATACATAAGAGACGTTAGTACAAAGGTACTGCTTATTTCCAAAGAAATTTCTTCCAGCAGACCTGCGAAAGGACAAATCAAAAAGAAATGTAGACCATGGTGTGTAGGAAGCAAAAGAAGAATGTGTGAAGTCTTAATCCAAAGTCATATATAATTATATATACCTAAAAATAATATATACCTACAGCTATAAATATATACCATGCATAATACATACAATATATAAATAAATATCACAATTGAGAGGAAAGATAGTGCTCTTTTAATCGATTTTTAAAAAGCAAAGATAGTGCTCTTTTAATTAATTTTTAAATTATGGTTGATTAAAAGATCTTGATCATTGTTTACTTATTTATCATAGAAGAATCTTATAAAAAGTATCAAAACTATTTTTTAGATGATTAAATATTAAATAAAAGTCCCAAGTCGTTTGACTTTTTGACAAACTCTACATGTTTAGTCTTCTTCTTCTCGTGTCGATGTGACTCAAATTTGGTCCGACCAATATTTAGCCACCTGGACAGTTCTGTCGTTGGCTTCGTTTAAGTCAAGGAGGGTGCAGTTAGTTGTGCATGCCGGGCAGGAAAGGAGGTGACACATATCCTACAATGGGTCAAGGAAACCCCATTTGATTATCTTTGCAGCGGCCAACCTGAGTCTGCAGTCGGTTCAGAGATTTCCAGATGGCCACTGCAGTTCGTGTTCCGGTGGCAGATATTCTGCCGGAGAGATAAAGTTTGGAGGAGGGGGATAAAATGTATGGACTTTTTTTTATTTTTTTGATGGAAGATCATCCAATGACTTCGGCGGTGGAGCGTGTCAGATTTTTACTGACGGAAAATCACTCCTGTTCCTTCGATATTTTAGTTCCCGTGCCCCGGGTTTCTCTTTTGCATGCCCCATGGCGGCAGTAGGTTTCGACTCAGCTGGGCCTCAGCGGTTTTGACTACGTTACTACGTGACCCTGAATAATCTGTTTAAATAATGATGTGATAAAATTCCTTCTTTTTAGCGTGCATTTACGATTTTTGGCCAGAGGCCGTAAGGGTGTATAGCAAGTAGAGAAATCCATCAGCCTAAAGGTCTTCAAAGATGCTGAACAGCGGAGAGGTATCGCAACGGTTTTAATAGGTCCTGCAGAGATACGGAACAATGTTGAGATCCCACGTGACCATCAGAGATTTGCAGGGACACAACAGGAAAGTCTCGTCCACATGCTTTTAGAGAGCTCTCAAGAGCTTGCAAAAGTCGAGGTGGCGAAGAGGCCCTTAGAAGCTAGAATATCCACAACATTCATGATTTCGAAAATACTTTCATTCACAGAAAGTTTATAACAACTGAGTGAATGTCACTGAACAAGTGCGAGATGGACTCGCGCACTGAGGGTTCCGTGCAAACTACAATTCCCGAATGGAGTCTCGAAGATTTTTCTGAATAGCAAATTTTTTTTTTTGTATTTAGTGACCAACTAATAAATTTATTGTTCTCAGATTTATTTTTATAACTGTGCTCTAAGACCTTGTTTTGTGCAAAGTTTTAGGATTCTGGGTCAAAGGGAAGTACCCTGTCAATTTCGATCTTTGAGTGTATCAAAATATACGTTTTTTGCGACATAAACGGCTGTATCTTTTTTATTCGTTAATTTAGAAGTTTGATTTTTTTGCACAGCTTAAAAAGGCTGTAGACTTGAGTATATGATTTTAATTTCAACTCGATACCTCCTCGCTTTCTCGAAATAAAGGGTCTTGATAGACAGACAGACAGACGGACGGACTACAAAGTGATCCTTTAAAGGTTCCGTTTTATGCTTTTGAGGTACGGAACCCTAAAAAAGGCTACTGATGTATAAATCACATCCAATTTGAAGTTCCACGTATTAGTAATAAAAGCTTTAGATATGGAGGAACGTCTCGTTTTTGAAATGGTGGTGCCATTTCAAAGACGGGACGTTCCTGGAACTTGTCTTTAACTGTCTTTATGGTTCCAATAATGTACTACCCAAAGCAAAAGTCTTGGAAACTCTATATTTGTTTCTGATTTGTTTCGACCTTCAGGGAAGACATGTGTAATGTTATATACAATTTTTTTAATCATATTCTTTGTCTAGTTTGGCTAGAGACGCTACTACAATTTTTAATTGTACCATTTACACCTCGGTTGTAGGCTGCAAATGTAGGTAGCACACGCGTAACATGCAGCCTTTGCCTGCATCTACAACTGGGACTATTTCCGAGGCTAGCTGTACGTGCTGCCAGTCACGTATCTAAGAATCAATCCAATATGAGCACTATTGGCTCCGAGTCGCGATTATTTCATCAAGTTGTCATCATCGCATCAACTTGCAGCCGCAGCACTACTAGTCAGCGATCCGCTGCGGCAGCAGGTCGCGGCAGCACTAGCAACCCAATCTCGAGTTCAGAAAGGTTTTCACAAAAATATATACTACTTCATAGAAAACCAGTCGTGCAGCTGCAGCCGGTTTCGTGCAGCTGCTGCATATGCTGCCTGTATCCGCAGCCTGCAGCCGAGGTTCGAAAAGTAACTTTATGTATTTACTTACCGCACTACCATATACAACATCAGATCATTTATCATTTATCAACATTATCTATAGTATATGCAAAACCTGAATATGGTTTGTTCAGAATGAGTAACTGAATGGATTCCAATAATTTTTACACCATGTTATATTTTTCCCAAAAATATTTTGGTTGGACACCACCGACACTAGGCACAACACAGGTCACGTCAACGGCGTAGTCAGGTTGTAGCGGGTGTTAGGCGCTATCAAACAGCTGGCTGCAAGTGCAAAATAACCCCTCAGTCTTCCGTATCACAGAACAGAAGATTCCTGTGTTCTGTGGTCTGGATGGTCCGGCGACTTTGTATTATTGCTGACATAACAAGCTTATAACTTTGTGATTATGTATAAATCTAAATTAGAGATTCTTAACATAAAAATACTAGACACGTATTTCAAGTTTCGCATATACTAAGAACAATTATTATTATTTAGTTTATTCGTAAGTATATAGGTACACATAAATTATTATTATTATTTATTTATTTAATTAAGATTCTTACATTCATATTATGTTAGTAGCACTTAAAAACTATGTTAGTAACATTCACACACAACGCACAATGTGGTATATGTCAAAAACAATCAAAATAATTAAATTGCTGTACTTTTGGTAAATAAAATAAACATTATTTACACCCCCTATTAGACATAGCCTCTCGCAAACGTATTAATATCAACTAGTCAGAAAACAATTTTTTTTGGCATTTTTTAAACTGTGTCATGCGAGGTACTGTAGTATCCAGTGGTGGATAACTCGATTTTTTTTAAGTTACCTTAGTACCCATCACGCATACTGTCAGCCCTGCGGCCTTCGTCAGGTCCTCGCTCCATCTTATTGAAGGTCTTTTGGTATTTTTTTTTACTAAGATATATTTTATTCACATATACTGCCTAGCCTATACCCAACATTACACCATCAGTTATTTCAAAAGTCCCTCAGTTTTCAAAAGGTTTTGTAAATGATGTTTTTACTTATCAACCTTTGAACAAACTTCAATACATTAAGAGAACAAAAGCTAAACACACGCCGTGCAAAACACGCGTTACTAAAAAGCAAAAAGGGCAGGTTACGAATTAACTTTGATGGGCTTGGATTTGTTGAGGCTGGATAAGAAAGTTCAAATTTTGATGGATCTTAATCTGCTTACCATTACATTGCTTTAAATATCCCCTCGTACTCGGGGGTATTATTATTATGTAATTGCGCGTTTTAACGTAAATCATCAAAAAAAATAAATAAAACACAACCTTTTCTGGATTTTTCTAAGAAAAAAAAAAAGATAATTATAGAAACCAAAATTTTTGGCCATAAATTGCTTATGCCTATGACTTGTGTAGTGGGATTTTCAGAAAAGGAAACCTGTCACTCCTAGAACGCATAGAGCAACTGAAGGACACAGGTGTTGTTTAAGACAGTAAAAATCTGCCCTATCGTTCCACCCTAGATCGAAAGAAGACAAATGAAGATCAAATCAAAAAAAGAAGAATGCCTTCAATGAAAAACTGTTTCTAATACTCAGTATTATATATATCAATTCTGATAACAAGGCATTATGTACCGACCTTTTTCATAAAAGGTGAGTAAGCTAAAAATCATATTGTTTCCAACAAAGAAATAAATCCAGAACAAAACGTCTCCAATACACTATCACTTACTCACCCAACTAAATCAAAAAGAACCCTACCATACTCTCTGAGGCACACAAAAATGCTTCTTCTACAATTTTCCTCTCGTTTGTGCTACGTCACCATTGTTTCATTACATGTGCTCACTTACAATCACGCGTCGGTGTGTCGGCTATTTTTTGTGTCCATTTCATGGGACGCTACCTGTCCGAGTGTAGTAATTGAATACATCAGATAGCTCGGTTTATTTTTGTTTGGGTGGTGAAATATTTTTGTGTGGGAGGTAATGGTTGAACTTGTTTATTTTAGGATATATTCGTCTTTTTCCAATGTGAGTTTTTCAATTAATTTTACATAAAATTTAAAACACAGTTTTCTTCTACTTCTCGTGTCGATGCCACCTGGACATCTTTGTCGTTGTTTGTTCGTCATGGAGGGTACAGTTAGAGTTAAACACAGTGATTTAACAATTCATGTTTAAAGGCGAGTATAATTCAAGAATGAGTTTTCTCACAGCAAACCTTTAAGTGACCGAGAGAGATTACATTTGAGGGTAGAAACAGTGTACAATATAAACCTGCATTTAGTTTAAAAAAAATCATACGTACCTACTTTTCTAAGTTTATCTAGGATAAACTTTTAAATCTTGTGCCTCACAAAGCACGTAAAGCCGTTAGTTCTGATAGTTATTCGTTGATTTTTGCCAGTCGTTACAGGTGGTCAGATGCCAGAAGTGAAAGCCTAAAGAGTACCGTATTGTCCAGTAACTGGGTAGGCCACAGTCCGGTTAACAAGATACTACCGTACAAGGTTTTATCACACCGAGAGGTCTGTTATTTAACCGCATCAGGTTAGACTGAAAGCCGACTCCAAGAAAGTTGGGGAAGAGTTAAGGAGGTAGGTAGGTAATCGAATGATGTATCGATGGTTTTATGTCCTATGTCTTACGTACGTGCTCTTATATTATGTATGACGGCCATAACCTTAGGTAGGCTTCTTTCAATCAGCCCACCTCTCTCCAAAAACATATTAGGCCTCTCAGGTTTTCAAGGCCTCAATAAGGGATTTCTGGGACCCTAAGGTTCGTGTGCGTACTTCAGTGACACCTGTGCAGTCTAGGATTGCATTCACAATTGTCTTCTCCCCCTCCAAGCATGTTCTGCACAGGGGACTGTCTGTGATGCCTATTGTGTGGAGTGTGGTCCCCGTCACCAGGCGCAGGTCGCCTCTGTCCAGGCTTATGAGTTTTTGGTGAGGGCTTTAAAATTAAATATTTTATGTACAGTACTTCGTTGTTTCCATAGTAACGTCACAGATTTATTAAGAGGTCTTTAAAAAAAAATTATAGTGTAACAAAAAATCCTATCTCACCTGATGGCAAGTGATGATGTGATCACTTTGACACTCCACTATTCAGAGTGGAGTCCGGCAAACAAATCTTCTCTTTAGCTGTACGCACAATTCTAGTAACTCAAAATGTTAATACGTTAGATTGGGATGGATCCACTTTGGTTTTGAGACATAATGCATGGAATCGTCTGTCAAATAGCGCTACTGGTTTTTATGTAATAATTGATAGGCTTTTTTTTTACTACTAGCCTACTAAATCCTATAAGTAATTTATTCACTTTTGACTTAAAGACATCTAAGTTGTAGCTGTCAGGAATTTCGCTCCGACAGGGAATTCCACTCCACGACCGTACGTATATTTTTACAAAAGGCTCATAAACTGACAAATCAATGATATGAAGTGTACAATATCAACAAAAAGCTCTTTTTATAGACAACAGGTCGATAAAAAGACAGTATATACCAGTTAATTTCATTAGTTTAAGGGGTAATAAGTTAACCATAATTGGAAAATGTCTATTGACAAGAAATGTTCGAATTTAATTAAATTAAGTTTAATTAAAGTTTTATACACTCATACCATTCCCTAAAACGTAGTTCACTATTATATTATGTTCTTTTATTATTGTACGTATTTATCATTAATTTTAGTTTATGTGAGACCCGAAATACGTATCTAGTATTTTTATTTACAGAATCTATGTACAAAGTTTCATAACTATATCTTGAAAAATCACAAAGTTATAAGCTTGTTATGTCAGCAAACATACAAAGTCTATCCAGGCGACTGAGGGATTGCTTTGCACTTGCACCCAGCTGTTCGATGGCCTACAATACCTGCTATGAACTTTTTTTTATGGTGGGAAAAAATCATCCAATGACATCCCCCGCTCCGCGAAGCGGGAGATAGTGTCAGACTCTTACTGACTAAAAGACCCACCCCGTTCCTTCTAGCCTTCATACCGGGGCTCGAGCGCCCTTTCGGATAACCCTGGCCCAGTAGGCTTCGACCCAGCTGGGTTCCACTTGCTATGACCTGCCGTGACCTGTGTTGTGCTTAGTGTCAGTGGTTTCTTGTGACCTTTTTCAATATTTTTGGAAAAAATATAACATGGTGTAAGAACTATTGGAATCCATTCTATTATACTGATTCTGAAAAATATATATTTAAGTTTCGCATAATGTTGGATATCGCTTTTATTTTTCAGACAATGGAATAAAAAATGCACTAAAATCATAAATGAAATATTGCACATTCAAATTAAATAGCAGTGCTGCAGCAACTAAGTAAATTTATATTATAAAATAAAATGCATTTTTTTTAAATAGAAATTGAATAACCACAGTTCGGTAAATGTTTGCAAACACATGCACTAAAATATTTTGTAATCAATGTTGACTCTATCTGACACTTGCGCTCACAAAATATGTGTGTTACAAATGTAATGTGTTTGGTAAATATTTGATGCAGCTACAAAATGATTAAATCATGAGAGAAATATTAACATTTATGTCAGTATGCAAACATGTGGGATGTCATATACAACAGCGGTATAAAATTGAAAACAAAATATCATTTTATTCTACAGACGTCCATTGCTGGTTATAGGATCCGCTTGCTTCTCCGCTTTAAATTGGACCGGCCCGTAATTGTACCATTACATATACTTAGACTGGTTAAATTTTGTGACATTTTTAATTTATAACTATTTTGTTACTAAATGTTTTATTATTTGGCATACACTAACGCTAAACACCTGTTTATTTATTTATATATACATGTATTTATTTACCTTACATATCAATAAGTAAAATAACTGCCGTTCACTCTCAGGAAGGTTTAGTTGAAAACCATCGTCAAGCTACTACCACTAGCTACCATGTAGTTGTTTGGTATTTTTGCTGAATTAATTTGGACCTATTTGGCACAGCCGTACAAGGTATGTAATTTTTTTTTTAATTTAAATTTTCTATAATTTTGTTATTAGTGTGTGTATCCATACGTGCCAAGTAATAATATTTTAATTGCTTTCTTACCACTTCATAATCTATTATAATTTATAATAATAATTTGTTTTCCAAATTTTCAAAAACATTACATCAATGTGGTCTCAACCCCTGAACTAGGACAACCTGTGTGACAGGGGTTGAGGAATCCCCGATTACAGTGATCCGATATGTGTAAACTGTGCTTCAAAAACCGTAATATTAAACATTGAGCTCCCAATATGATGCCAATATGACTCGTAGATCTCAACCAATATACTCTACAATCAACTTTTCCTCTGTGTCGCATGTCCAGGGGAGAAATACGGCCTTTTCAATTTGCAGTCATCAGCGTCATCATAATTACAGCCGAAAGACGTCCACTGTTGAGCCACAGGCTTCCCTCAAATGTCACCATAACGACTGGTGCTGTGCATCTCGCATCCATCGGATTCCGAGATCCTTATCACCACCGTTGATGATCTCATCAGCCCACCCCGCGGTGTGCCTTCCACTGATTCGTCTTCTTGAACGTGGTCGTATATCCAGAACGTTTCGTTCTCCCGACCATCTGTTCTGCGAGCAATGTGCCCTGCCCACTGCCACTTAAGTTTGTCGATTTTTCGAGCTATGTCGGTAACCTTGGTTCCCCTGCAGATATTTGCTAACGACATGACTCCAATACAACTCGTAGGTCTCCCCCAAGCATACCATGGTCCGAAGCGAGGAGTGGCAGGAGGTGGCCTCTTTCTGCGAAACAGGAATGCTAGCAGAGGAGGCGGCACGCGTGAGGTAACGGTACTCACGCCTCAGCCGCCGCACACTGGGGCAAGATTATTAAAATGTGTCGTTAATTCAGAATGATGATTTGGAGACGATATTTCGATGGTGACATGATAAGGTTGATAAAATAAAAAAGAAAATTGTTTGTATAAGCTTATATGTATAAAGATATATATTATATGTACAATCAAAATAATTTTTATAATGTGTTGCATATTAAATATTATTACTACCCTAGGCAACGACAAAGTTAAAGGTCACTAGGCAAAGCAAAAGGTCATAACAAAACTAATCACTATCAGCGCTATAGTCACTATCATCGTTACAGTCAGAATCACCTTCTGTATCATCATCCGTAGATTTTTCTCTTGGCGGCTGTAATGATGGTGGTATCAGAAGATCTAGAGCTTCTTTAGGCAGTGAAGTCAACTTTTTCTTTGGCAGTTTCCTTTTGCTGGTTATGAGAGGATCTGATGATATGAGGAACAGATTGAAAATATCAGTGTTCGATTTCTCGCGACTACATTTACGAGAGTGGTGTTCTCTGAATTTTTTAAAGTCTTTATTCCGGGCTTGTTGGGCCTCTTCCGTTAGTTGGCCTATTGGCATAATAATATATTATGCATTCTTTGTATCAATTGTAAATCCAGCTTTGTAACTTCTGCAGACACTGCGGCATTATAAAAAAATCGCCTCGCGGTGTTCCAAATCCTGGTTTGGGCTTATTATTTATATCATTGGTATTTCCAAATCCTGGTTTGGGCTTGTCCACTATCAAGCCTAGTCTTTCTCGAAATTGAGCCTGAATTGTTCTCTTGGTTTCTTCGACCTGATCTTAATATATTGTACTGATGACGAGATAAGTTCGCTTCGACTATGAGTGCTAGAGCATCCTCTTCAGACATCATCGTAACTGTTCCTAGTGACTGTTTATAGGCTTTTAAATATTCAGTAGGCTTTGATGGATTAGATATCATTATTCATCTTTCATTATTTTTGAAGCTACACCTTGTCCTGAAGCTTTCAGTTTCATTTGCGTAGCATAAACCAGCTCAGATAAAGGTATATCTTTTCTCAAATCTTGAGTCTTTTGTCGCTTCATCCTGTTTGTGCTTTCCTCAAAAGATATTGTTAGACGACCTGAAATATTTCGTTTTATTGTATTTTTAGGATAAGAAATTGATGTACCTAACCAAGTATTATTTTTATTGGAAAATCTATCCTCCATGCGGTGCGCTGCTTCCCATCGTGATTTGTATTCAGTTTTAAAACGATTTATCGTTTTCACAATAACTTTCCGTTGTTCATCGTCACATTTTGTTTTTTTTTTTTTTAAATTTCCTTCTGAAGTGACTCTATCTGATCTTCAAGTTTATTCTGACCAGAGTTCCTCATAATCATAAGTAACTCTCGCCTTGTTACAAACAAGGTATTGGAGCTTGTACCTGTGTAAAAAAGTAACAAAGGAATTTAATAAAAAAAGGAGATATTTTGAGAATAACGGCTTATCTCACTACTAATATTATTTATTTAAAATCGGGCAATAATGTGCAGAAAATTAAGAAATAATCTTAAATTATAATAATTACTGGTACTAAAAACATCTAAACGTAACCCCGTTCAGCTCTGGAACATAATTAATTATCTAATTGAATTATTACTTTTTAATTCTGACTTCTTCTATTTTTATGCAATCTTTGACTCACCATTTTACCCATCACAAAAATGATTAAAACATAAATATATTGTGAAATAATAAGATACATACCTGAACTTGACCCTTCCATAATAGCTTTTGGTGATTTTATCACAAGTATTTAAAAAATCGAATGTACACTTCGTTATTGCGCAAACGCACGAATTCACTTGTTTGCTCCACGAGTGTTCGCCTTGGACTTGAGGGCGTGATAAGGAGCGGGGGTTAGGTGGATTGCGTCCGTTTACCTTCGCTGTTATTCCACAAGTACTTGACTATGCCATAGCATACACAGTAATATGGTAAAGCAAAATAAAATATTTTCATTTAATGTATCAATTTGAGTAATCTTGCCCCAGTGTGCGCCGCCGGGATTTTGATTCCAAATCCGTTCCGTTCCGTTGAAAACTAGCGTCAGGCAACTGCTACGTAGTGGCCTGGCATCATGCTGAACTGGACCCATTTGGCGCTGCCGTGAGACATACCATGTAGATATCTTTAAGTTTAAGTTTCTGTACTATAATAATTGTTATCTCATTGTATGTACCTATGTGCCAAATAAACGTATTTTCTTTCTTTCTTTGATTCCGATGTCCAGCGTAGGGGCGGGCTTACGAACAGCGAGCAATGGTTAGCTCGCTGACCGACCATCCAGTAACCGTTCGGACCGACCCCAAGACGTCGACGACCCGTATTGTTTCACGCGCGCCTCAAGGAGTGGTCAGCAAACCATAGGGGCCCAGCAGGGTCGAAGCCTATTGTTGCCAAAGATTTGTTTCAGAAAAGAAGATTTGACCCAGGTACGGAGGATGATTCTCGTACCTAAAAAAAGCTATTCTTGCATCCAGCTCAAAATAGCATTACCATGAAAAAATAAATTATTCAGCTCATGAAAGTGCGAATACTGACCTCTACATTTTCTTATCCAGTAACTACATAATCCGCGTCCTTAGCTCGTTAATCTCTCAAACGGCGCGCTCAAATGACGTAACCGTCAAACGTGGCCGCTCATTACTTTTAATGAGAGGCGCGTTCATTAACACGAATCAATTGAACCGAACCAACTTACCAATTAAACAGTACACCTTTTTCAATGGATTTCAATTAAATCTAATTGCGTGAGAGGTCGTTTTTCAGATTTACTGAAAGCAAATTCTGTAATTTTTAACTACAAAGTTATTGAGACCACTTACATTAGTTCATTGCTTTGTTGTAAAACAATGCCGACAGTTGACTGCTTTGTTGCAAAGCCGCGCCGCCGCCCGTAGCAAAGGTAATGGAGATGTCACTGCTACGTAGACTGCTACGCAGACTGCTACGCTGTCGTAGGAAATAACCAATGCGCTACGCGTTGTCATTGTTACTCATTGGACCCATATTTGGTATTGGTCGGTCATTTTCTTTGCCCATTGAACACATTTATTACGTTTGCGTGTTTTTAATTTAATTGTTACAATTTGATGTTTACTTAGGGTTCCGTACCTAAGTCAGCAAAACGGAAAATTATTAGGATCACTTTGTTGTCCGTCTATTAAAATTATTTTTCTTAACAACGAAGGTATGAAACTGAAATTAATATCATCTAATCAGGTCAACTACCCAAGCAGCGAAGTAGTTTTAAGTCATGACATGTTCCGTTTAGGCACATATTATCATACTCGCTAGGAAACCAAAATATAGGGTACTTTCCTTTATCTTAATATCCTGAAATTTGGCATAAAGCATGCTTTATAGAGCCAGTATAATGAATAATCAGAAAACTGTTTTATTTAGTTCGAGATACATTAAAAAATTACTTTTCTGTGAATTGGTAAAATTTTCGAGACTCGATTCGGAATTTGAACTGTTAACGTAGGTTTGTAACCAGTTGTTTAGGTTATAATGACACTTGGCAAAACATTCGAGCTCTGCAACTAAAAGTAAATCGAAACGACCAATAACAGACGATACGGAACCCTAGGCAAAGTAACATTTAACTTTAGCGATCATTATCAAAAGTCCAAAGTGTTGTGCCGGGCCTTGGTACAGCCATGGTCCGGAGCGAGGAGGAGTGGCAGGCGATCGCCTCCTTCTGCGAAGCCGTAATGCTAGCAAAGGAGGAGGCCAACGGCATCAGGGAACAGCGCTTACGCCCTAGCCGCCGCCGGCTTGCGGACGGCGAGCAATGGGTAGCCCGCTCTCCAACCGTCGGGTAATTGTCCAGACCGACGACAGCGCGCACTGTTCCTGCGCGTCTCAAGGATTTATCAGCGACTGGGCCCAGCTGGGTCGGTCGAGGGTCTGTTTCCGAAAGTAAGGCTCAGCCCCAGTGTGAAAGGCAAAAAGGAACGGGGAGAGTTCTTTAGTCAGTAAGAGTCTGACACTAGTTCCCGCTCCGCCCAAGGGTGGGGGATGTCATTTGGATGATTTTTATCCACCAAAAAAAAAGAGTGTAGGTTGAATCACGTTATATTTTTCGTCAAAAATTTGCCAAACAGAATACAAAACCAAAATAGTTCTTATACTTATGAATTTTAATAAAACCTCCATCATAATTTGAACACCAAAAATACAAATTAACCAACTACCCTCTATGAATAATTCCCTCACAAAGCCCGTACAACATGATATCCTAAAGTCTCATAAGCGAAATATATCGGAGTCCATTTGAAAGGGAAGCGTTCCCCGTAGGGCGATAACTCACGCACGTACTCGCTTCAAGGCCTTGTTATCTCAATAGTTCTACTTAAATTATTTAATTTTATAGAGCAAAGAGATATTGCTGTTTTATGTTGTAGTTTTTGGACTTTTTTAGTAATTATTTACCACTTTCTACTACACTAACCAAATAAAGAAGTGTAGTTTGTTTTTTTTTTTTCTTTGTTAGAGGTAATCTCTGAAAGTATTAGTCCGATTGCTAAAATTTTTTCACCGATAGAAAGCTGCTTTATTCCTGAGTGACATAGGCTATATTTTATGTACTAGAGCAAAGCTGCGGGTAAAAGCTAGTTTATAATGTAATTGTCAGTGAACTGTATCGTAGCTGTAAAAAATGGTTTTGTACAAATCCGGCTCGAAGGACAATTTTATTATTAGTTGAAATATTGTAAAGTATGTTATGTTATGTAATCTAATAAAACAAAATAAATACAGCTATGTATTGTTGCTACTTAATATCCACAGGTACTATTCCGGCACTAAGCATCAATTTATTATAGAATTTTAATAAAATTTCGTCAGTTCAATTAGGTATTCTAGCTTAGATTTTGATTAATCTCTATGGCGAAAGGTCTGATTTTTTGTTTCAAAGGCGATCAATTTTATGGATGGAACGTAAAAGTTATCAGCTGGGTCGTTTTATGACATCCTTTAATTTGCCAACCCTTGGAGTAATTGGCAGTAATAAAATGAGGAGCTGGGGTAATCAATACTCGTGACAACTCTGTATGAGAAGTACCGGTGGAACTGTTGGATACAGTTGAAGACTGTGTTTGACTGTCTCGTTGGTGTGTTGGTCTGTTGAGCGTGGCGTCGGGTGAAAAGTGCTATTGGTTTTTTCCATTAGAAATTACTCTATAACTGCTCGAAGTTTGCAAATTGGTGGTATGATACTCCCCAAAGCACGTAAAGCTATTGGTCCTGCGCCTGATCTCACCCCAGTCAGCCAATAATGATAAATGATAAATGATAAATGATATTTATTTTGTAAATAGGTTTAAAAAACACTTTTACACGTCAATTTTTTTTTTTTGTTTTTCGTCAGTTTATGCTAGATGAGGCCGGTGTTTCCTATCTGACTACCCTGAGAAGAAACACCGAAACAAACTCAGGGGTCAAAGTCTCTTTTAAAGTCCATACAGTAAATATGTAATGGTCAAATCACATGAGAACCATGCAGATTTGTCTGAGATGGTCTTTTGAAGAAAGAACCATACAGATTTGAGTGGACCTGTCCAATCAGTGTAAGCATTTGTCAGTATTCGAAAAGCTCAACTTAGGACTACTATGGAGCTCTACGACTTGACGAACAATACCAAAGAAAGGACATTTGGGTAGGCCGCTGAAAACACTCAAATTGCCAGACATACGTTAAAATTACTGAAAAGAAAAGAAAAAGCAATCAACATAGTCCTCACATTTACAATAATATAAACAAATTGTTAGTTTACAAAATATTTAGAGAAGTAAATATTTATGTCAAAGAAAAAAAAATTTATATACTTTAAGTACTTAAAATGTATACATGTCATTTTGTAAAATAAAAATAATCTCCAATATCAAATTGTTTTAAAAAAAAAATATATATAAACAAAGGAAAAGCACATTTAAAAATAAAAATAATTAAAAAATACAAAAGAAGAAAAATAAAAATGACAACAGTTGTATTAGGTACTGGAGCAGGTCAATCCCAAGCCTTTTCGTCCTGAATATAGTCTTTTACAGAGTAAAAAGCCTTTTGACAAAGTTTACGTTTTACAAATGATTTGAACTTATTAAGGCTTAGTTGTTGAATACGGCTAGGAAGTTTATTATAGAAGTGTATACATTGGCATCTAAATGAGCCCCCTATTTTTTTGAGCCTGGTTGCAGGAACACCAACACCAACCAATAAAGAGTGCACCTGTGTTTGAATGAAACTTATGCACTATAATATCTCCAGCGTACTTGGCCAATCTCTGTTGAAATTGTCCACCGTGATCGAAATTCGGTCGAGAGAATTATCATGAACTGCGTCTGCCAGGTACCATCAAAGACACTTCCGCCTGACCACCGAAAAAAAAACTAAAACTTCAAAGGGTTTGGTTTGGCGCCGCGCCGCAGGATTCAACCGAAAAAAATTTTAAGTGATCAGGCAGAAATTACCGCTACGGTACACATATAACTGGCCAGCATTGTGTAGATAATTTTTTTTTTTGAATTATATATAAAAAAATGTATATGACATTTCACCCAAAGTTGCTTTAAGAAATAAATATGCAAATTGTGTTTCTCAAACACAAACTAAAATTTTCATAACCCCGAAAAACTATACCAATTAAAATGCAAATCCGGCGCCTGAGCTAAGTGTGCAAACCCAACACGATTCATTTCAGCTGTATTTTACAATACTGTACCGGCACTGAATATTTATCACGCGTTCACGGCATTTATTATGAAACCTATGCAAATGTGGAAAAATAAAGGAATCTATTTGTCAGAAAGTATGCCTGAGGGACGTATCTCGGAAAGTCCGGCTACCCTTGGGAACTGTAGCTTTTATAGTTGGTCGGTGAGAGACTGAGAGTATGAATAAGACTAGGCCTGAACTTAAAACATTAAGTAATTAAGCTCATAGATTTGCACAGAGTAGTAGCTGAAGATTTTTTCGTTATGATATATAATTTATTGTGTGATGATAAGGAAGAGTTTTGCTCATCGAGGAGCATTCTCCATTACAGAACTCTGTACCATGAACATGACAGCTGATTTTTAGATCTTCATCTTTAAGGACGTCTGCGACGATCTTTGTTTGTATTGCATTGAACTCATTTTGAACTCAAGACCTTTGTGATAAATCCAACTCTCGTTTATAGTTGAACAAAGTTGCTAGTTTTGGTTATAATAATCAACTAACCAACTTTTGTAAAAAAAATATTATTTTACATTTATTATATTATTATAGTGTGCAAGTTTTACTACTCTATAATTAGCACACTATTTATTTATATTCAATATTCATTCACTTCTCTTTTATTTACGAAATAAATAAATAAATAACGAAATACAGCCATTATAAGTGTGCTCGTAAAATTAGGAGAGTTCCTTCAAATTCTTCGAGATCCCACTATCAGATTATGACCTTGATACCGTGAGACCACCTAGGAAGTACAGCCACAGATTACAATATTTCAGACGAAAAAAAAATGACCTAAATCGGTCTCAGCATGTACGAATAATCGGGGAAAAGACATTAACAAAAGATTCCGATGAATTGAGAAACTCTTCCATTTTTAAGTTGATTAAAAAACTGTTCAAACTAGTACTAGGCGCTAAGATTTCTTTTAACAAATATAGCTTGTCTACTTCATACTTCAACGCAAAATTTACGTGTGTTGGTTAATTTTTACCTGTATTTTTGTAAAGATAAAATGTGTCGTATGTTTCCGTGTTTACGACTGCCTGTCCCATGGATTTTGTACGGGATAACAGAAAAGGTGGTAACCATTCTATGGGAGGTTTATATTCTTCTTGACATTTATGTAGCTATTGGAAGGGTTCGATTTGTGTACGCAAATGTTTGTGTAGTGAACAACACCACTTGTATTGTTTGTAGTAAATAAGGGGTTCACAAAATCTGCAAACATATTGTCACTTTAGTGAAATCGATAAAACGGCGAGATTTTTTCAGGAATTAGTATTTACTAGCTGCTTTACCCACGTGATAGAAGAAAATCAAGGGAACCAAGGGAACATAATCCCGCGAAAAAGTATATCTTGTGCTGTGATCTACCCCTGTACCAAATTTCATCAAAATCCGCTCAGCCGTTTGAGCGTGAAGAAGTAATAAACATTCACATACACACTCACAAACTTTAACCTTTATAATATTAAATAATAATCTTAATTTCAGCTGACAGACGTCCACTGTTGGTGTTGGTTGGTTGGTTGGTTGTTGGTTGTTGTTGTTGGTTGGTCTCCCCCGAGTGTCGCCACAATGAACGATTCAGCGCGTCTCGCCTCCATTGGATTCTGCAACCTTCACAAGGTCATCGGTCCATTTTGTAAGAGGCCTTTGAATGCTGCGTCTTCCGGTACGAGGTCGCCACTCCAGAACCTTGCAGCCCCAGTCATCTGTTCTGTGAGCAATGTGCCTTGCCTAGTTGGCGATTCTTCGTGCTACGTCTGCTGTCTTGGATCTCCTGCGGATATCTTCATTTCTGATTCGATCACGCAAGGAAACTCGAGTATAGCCCTTTCCACTGCCCTTTGGGTGACTTCAAGCCTTTTGAAGAGGCCCATGTGAGCGACCACATTTCGGCACTACATGTTATCACTAAATAATAATATTAGTCTGATAAGTCTTACAATCCTGGTAGTTGTGACTCCATTTTTTTAGCAGAAATTCATGCTGTGCCTGATCGAGTACATGCAGGAATCTCGTCATAACTTTTTACGTCACCAATCCATTAGTTCGTAGTTAACTTTAAGACTTATCATAGTGTTCTGTGCCATCGGCAAAATTGGGTTAAAAAAAAGAAAGAAATAAAGTATATTTGTACAAATAAACAAATAAGTTACCTTATGGGAAAAGTTACTTTACCCAATTGTGTACTTAGAATGCAATTAAATAAAATTTAAGATATTATATTTCACTTTCTGTCGAGCAAGGAACAAAGATGAAAGAGAATAATTAATTAAGGAGTTTAAACTGAATTTTCTGGATGTTGGGTTAGTACAAACAATTTCGGCAAGTTCTAAATCACAGTTAGCGGAAAGGCTAAGTAGTTTAGGGAGATCTAAATAAGTTATTTAAGTTAATTTAATAAGAACTAAGATGATATAATAGGGTTGGCATAGCCCTGTGAATAAAACTCCATATTTAATACATAAAAAAAAAATTATTCGCAAAACCGTGTGGTGTGTGGTAAAGATTTAATAAATTCTTATTTTATTCATTCATACATGATTTTTTTTCCAAAAAAGCAAATAAGATGTCACGTAACCGTCCAACTTTAAATCTTGAAAGACTTAATGAGAGCCGCTTGCCGTCAACGAATCCCCACATGAAAACATTAAGAGAAGTTGAAAAATTGGACGGATTTTAAACGTCCCTTTCGCCACGATAAATGTCACCAGAACCATTTCAGAACTGCCTTCAGAGTTACGATTTAAGATTGAAATAATGTTTTCAAAGAAAAGTTTTCGTTCGATCGGAGTCTGTGTGAATGGATTTTGTTATTTTATTCTTTTGTTCACTTGAATCTTTATATCTTTGGAGATAGAAGCTTAAATAAATCACTGGTAGGTACTGTAGAATTATGATTGCTCAAATAGGTTGCTGAGAGAGCAATGAAAATGCTAACCCTGAAAATTCAAGGATGATTTTTATCTTAAAAAGTTAGTGAGAATATTAAAGGCGTAACAATAGAAAAGGTATTACAGTATAAAGGAATTCGTAGAAATGACATTCGTTACTCAGTATTCTTTGTATTTTACACGCGTACGCACGGTGGCGCTGCGATCGGGTTCTCAAATATTTTACGATCATACAGTTTTCAGGACAACGTGTAGCAGGACGGCTAGTATACCTATTTATTAATCCTCTGCACTTATTAATGCAGAGAGTTTCATAATAAATAAACAAACTGCAGAACAGTGGTGACCGAGTGGTAAGGTTACAAGGACTTACAAGTAGTAGGTCGCGGGTTCAAACCCAGCGAGGCGCTTCACTTTACGTAATTTTTCACTAATGCTGTCAAAGCGGTAAAGGAAAACATCTTGAGAAAACCGGGATGTCCTAGAATAAAAAATTCGAAGACACGTGACATCCATCAACCCACACTGGGCCCGCACGGTGATTCGTAATCCACCGTGCGGGTGTGAATGGGCCGTAGCCCATTACCTAGAGAGGAGACCTGAGTCCCAAAAGAGGGAACATTATAAGGCTGACTATTGCTATTCAACCAACAATACACTTACGACACTATCAAGAGTCGGCACATCGTCGAAGTAAATGTAATAAGTACGGGGTCGTGTTTGTGGACTCGTGCCTCGCAATGGAACGGCTTAGTATTTGCGTCTCCATTGGCACTGTAAACGTGACTACAACTTTGTATTACAACGGACTTGATAACAGTTTCATTGTTGGTCGGAGTGGGTGCAAGATAATGCAATTCAATGTATTTAACTCGAAATGTTGTTAAGTTGAAATAAAATGTAACTTGCAGTTTGTTGATAAGATAAAATGTTAATAGTTCTGATCGATTTTTCAACTATCACGCTAATATTATAAAAGCAAAAGTTTGTAAGTGTGTGTGTGTTTGTTTGATGTACGATGAAACTACTGAAGGTATTTGGAAGAAATTTGGTAGGCACACGAGTAGACCATGTCCTGAAATAGTACATAGAATACCTTTTATCCCAGAAATATGTTGCTATTCATAAACGGGCAAAGCCACTGGCAGCCACTAGTTTAGCAAAAAAGCGAATCCATTTGTCATGTGGCAATGTGGATGAGTTCTACTATGCCTTAGTTTATTTTGCTTTTGTAAGAGCATATATGGACGAAGTTAGCTTTAGCATAAAGAATAAAAAATAAAACATAAAGTAATAAAGATTTTTTTTTTCATGTTTTTATCATTTAAAAAAAAATACATAAAATACATCCATGGAAGTTGGGTAGACCTTTAGTGTGGGACGCTACCTGTGTCGACACTCTTGCGCCATCCCATCTTCCTAGTTCATCGTGCTGTGCTGGTGCTGCCACTGCGGCTGCGGAGAACCTCAAGCGGCGGAAATATAACAACCTTGTCGGCAGTTATATTTTTGAGCCGTTTGGGGTCGAAACTCTTGGGCCGTGGGGTCCGAATGCTCATATACTGTTTAAAGAGCTGTCAAGACGTTTAGTTGACACTTCGCGTGACCTAAGGGCTGGTTTTTATCTCGGTCAGAGATTAAGCATTGCCATTCAACGTGGCAATGCCACCAGCCTCTTGGGCACACTTCCAGTCGACAGCGATGCGGAGGAGTTTTATGACGCCATATTTTAGTAGGAAGTAGCCCTTAGTGTGTATAGTTAGGTTAAGCATACTTAAATATTTTAATTTTAGTTTATTATGTATATATTTTGTTGCTTTAAGTTGTAAATAAATGTATATAACTGAAAAAAAAGAGCTTGTAATAAATGAGTAATAAAGAATAAAACATAAAGTAAAAAAGAGCAGAATACAAAAAAATAAATAAACATAATACACAACAACAACAAACACAAATACCACAACAACAAAAAACAAAAGACAACGGAAAGATGCCACCAGTCTCTACCAGCGGCTTTCCCCGCGTAAAATTCGAAAATTATCCTAAGGAAAAAGTAAAAAAAAAAAGTACCCAATGCGGTATTCCTACCCATGTATCTATCTTATACTATTCCAAAACTTGACTTACTCCTTTCATTCAAACCTGTACATCCATTTTTAGAGTGACGGACTATCAATCATACACATATACAGATACAAATAAATATCGCCTTTAAAATTAGTGTTATTAGTTTTAGGCATGTTGTAACAATATAAGGAAAGTTATAACAAACAATGAGGTAGTTAAGTGGTACTAGTAGGTACTCACCTACTACCACCACCACATGGAACAACTTCCTTCACCAATTCGAACTACAACTCGATAAAGTTATTGATCCTTGAATAACACTCCGTGGAAATAAATCAGCATAACATTCACCCCCTGACATTGAAATTAGAACCCTCACCCGAATTCTCTGACAAAAGAGCGCCGAACATTGCCGAAGTCCCTCTTATAACAATAGTCAACACACCTAATATCCGACCAGGAATTGGAACGATCTCATACAATCCCATTCAAAGTTCTACAGAAACTTAATCTTGCTAGTTTACACTAGATAAAACTTACTTCCACGACCTGAATTTGTTCCGCCGAAACTTTTGCGAGTGTTAATTTCATTGTATTGTTTCGTAATGCGACTACACGGGCAATTTTTTGCTGTTATTGCTGGCAACACTCAATAAACTGGTTACTACTAGTTCATGTTGAATCCGAGCATTAAGCTGAGCGATGTCCGTTTTGCACAGATACGACGCATATTTTCCCTATTACCTTTTTTCTGTTTGTAAAGAAAGTCTTTCATATTCTTATTTCGAGCGATTATGTGTCTTCTGCCTACTCTCCATCATATATATTACGAAAGACATGTTACATATGGGTATTTCAATCAGTCACATAATTAAGTAATTGCTGTAAATTGCTACACTGCACAAGCTCTTCAACGTATAGCTTGTGGTTGATAATTGTTACACAAATCGAACTCCAAGGTTAAACAATGCTTACCGAGGTCAATCTGTGGATGGGTGACCATCGTAACATATCGCGATTCCTACGTGCCTTTGAACGTGCGAAAGCACGTTAAGCCGTTGGCCTCAACTGTCATTTGATAGCCTGGAAATAGAATAGAATAGCATTTATTCGGTGCAAGCAACACAATATACCACAACATAAAATAATAATAATAAAAATAGTACAGACATACAATACAGTTGCAGTGACTGTGCCTGAACCGAAAGGGTCACCAACTGAAATCTGACAAAAGTCTTGTCCAAGGGCTGTTGTTGTTGATTGAATTGTTGGATTGTTGTTGGTTGTTGACTGAATTACAAGATTATGGAGATCAAATATGCAATCGTTCTGTCTAAAATATTGATTCTATATGCATCGATCCGAACTTAGTTAGGGAAAACTAGGCAGATAGATAGTACTTTGCTTGATTGGTTCATTTGACGTTTTACTTGCTCATGTACAAATTGCCAATTTTAGTTGCCCGTATACTTATGTATAAGTTTGTCAAGAAACTTATGTGCTTGCCATAGTTTGAGTTGTTATATCTATGTAGGTTTGTTTTTCAGAGCTGAGCTTTGTGTTCAGGCACTATTCTTGATAATCAAACCTTTGGTCTCGGAGAGATGCTGCACAAACACCGTTACTTGTTCACGTAGATATCTAATTACAGCGTGGTAATTTAGCCAGGTAAGAAATTTTACTTACGAAAAAAATGTCCTGCTATCAACAAGCTAAGAAGAAGAAAAGTTTGGGTTGAGCTAGAGTTATAACAATATTTTATTTGGTAAAAAGAAAAGCTTCTTCGAAGTTTTTTTATTTAGCCTATAATTTTCCATTGCCTAGCAAAGGCAACCTAACTTCATCCAGGTTATTTTCTGGAGCTACCTCGAACCAGCTCCTGCATAGGCGTCGACGTCATCTCGCCACTGACGCAGGTCGACCTCAGCAGCGTTGTCCATTTGCAGTTTGAAGTAAAAAAAACATGTTGAAAATATTGGTCTGGCAAAGCCGCTATTTTCCAACCATTGAACACTTTTACAGAATTTAAAAATGGGAAAAATCATGTGGCATGTATTATTCATTCCGTTCCAAAAAAAAGAAAGCCACCCCAAACCCGCAATCTTCCTTTCACCAAATTCTCGGACCAAATAATTCACTGCAGCATATCACAAAATCCTCCCTCTTGATATTCCCGTCACCTCCGCCACAGCACGGCACGGGCCCTGAATATTTGACGTCAAGTGACCGTACCGATCTGCTACATAATCTTCACAGAGCAAACATCTCATAAATATGCGAACTCGTCTACCCAAGTATCGGTTCCTGAATAAAATCTCTAAAGAATTTCTCGCTCCATCAAGTTTCACTTATGGGATATGCATTTAATGATTTTGAAACTGTGCATATCGTGACATTGAAAAAATCCGCTCTCAATACCGACTTCTAAATAAATTTATTTAAATAGAAGGCGAAACTGATTGACGGACATACCAGTGCACGACCAAAACTACTGCAACTATGGAGCGTAAAGTTTGCACAAGGCTTCCTTTGATGACGTAGGTGAGAAGAGAGAAAAGATTTTCCAAAATTCACCCACTATAGGGATAAAACAGGGGTGCAATATTTATATGAAGAAACCTACTTTCATGCGGGCAAAGCCGCTGTCAGAAGCTAGTATTAGTATAAAGAGAAACTGACTGACTGACATATCAACGCATAGCCGCAACTACTAAGATTAGGAACGTGAAATTATGCACAAGGTTTCCTGAGGTTTCAAATCAAATCAAATCAAAATCATTTATTTCAAATAGACCATTTGCAGGCACTTTTGAAAAGTCAAATGTCGGTCAGTTCAAGAAAAAACTAAATTGAAGCTAAATTGTTTAATGACGAAGGTGAGACTTAAATTAGGATTTTTCAAAATTTACCCCCTAAGGTGATGAAATAGGGCTCCAAAATTTGTATTGAGAAAATTACTTCCATGCGGGAGAAGTCGCTGGCAGTAGCTAGTAAATATTTAAATAAATAACCAATTAATAAATAAACAGCCAAGGACTGGAATTCCCTGCCGGAGCCTGTGTTTCCTGATAGCTACAACTTAGGGGTCTTTAAGTCAAGAGTGAATAGGTTACTTCTAGGCAAGCGTACTCCATCGTCGACCACATCATCGCTTACCATCAGGTGAAACGCGAGCCTAACAATAAAAAAAATATTCCATATTTCTCTAAGAGCTTAAATTTCAAATGTTAGTAATTGGTCAGTAAGTTTGCTTAAATTATGTTAATAATATTAGACTGACTTCCAAAAGGCCTCGATAATTTTTGACTTCGTAAAAATTCCGAATTATCATCGTCGAACGTCGCGTTTGAACCTTTGTTCCACATGAAGTGAATTGTAAGATCTTTTCTGAATATCGAAGGCGAGTCACTTGTGTTAGAATATCGGGTGCGAAACGTGTGAAAAGCTTTCTCCCGTAAAAGAGACATCTTGACCGCTTTAGCTTTTAGGCGAAGTTAAATTTACTTCTGAAATTAAACATGCTCTATGTAAGCAGCGTAGATGCAGGAGATGAGAAGAAATAGTCGATTGTTCAGTAACTTGAATGTTCAAATTGTGCGCCAGTAGCTGAATTTTAAGGAATAGCATAGCTAAGACTCAGGGCTCCTCTCTAGGAGAGGGAATGGGCCGTAAGCCGCCCGCATGGTGGCAGTGCGGATTGGTGAATATCACATGCCTTAGAATTTTTGGTTCTAGGACATGCCGATTTCCTCACGATGTTTTCCTTCACTGTTTTGAGAGCAAGAATAAAAAAAGTAATGCGCAAAAAATAAAAGTAATACGCCTGGCTGGGTTTAGACCCGCAATCTACAATTCGTAAGACGGGGTCGTTATCACTCGGCCACCACTGCTCTCAAATTCTAAGAAAAATTGAAACAAAATCTTAAAACCCACCAACCGATGTTTAACGAAAACCACTTAGATATGTGATTAAAAATGACTCGCTCAAAAACTTGTTTTGATTGGTTAGATAAAATGGACCAACCCGTCAATTTTTTGTCATTATTTTGAAAACCTATTTGACAGTAATTCTAGTGCTTATAGATAACTAAACCGTTTTGTATTTTTAAATAATGAAAAAGACGAATTTTAGTTTATTACCGGTTTTAACAGAAGCCGGTAAAAACTGCAGGCTTACTCTCCAAATTAATTTCAATTTCAATCTAAAGTCAATCCGATTGCAATGTCAATTTTGACGTTACGTGATTTGGTATTCTTGAAAACAATATTGTCAACATATACGATTTCACTTAGTTCTCAAAATGGTCACGCGATTTTGAACCAACTTGGCGCTAGCATTGTATTCAAGGGTACGAAACGTCACAAACTCAATGTCGACCGATCGGAATTGAACTCAAGAGTAAGCTTGCTGGTTTTGACTAAATAGTGTTGACTGGACTGTATGATTCGTTCTTGCTTAGACCGCCTACATTTCAGTTTCATCTGCATTTGACCCAGTCCATTACAGTACTGTCCATCAAAGTCTGCATGTAGAAACAAGTTGGATCAACGCGCATCAACCGAGCGACAGTGTCACCAACGTCAAAGGATGCCGCGCGACTGATATGAGGTTTCGACCGGCAGCGTTTGAAGTAAGGCCTGTGGTACATGAGACGGAAAAACGACTTATTGACGAAGTGAGCGAAAGTCTGTGGCGGCGTTTTTTTAAAGTGACTATGAGAGCAGAAAATGCGTAAACTGATGAGTCGTGTTTTTAACGTTTCTTTTTTTATTACTGCTTGCCCGCAGCTTCGTCCGCGCATGTAAAATATAGCCTATGTCACTAAGGAATAAAGCGGCTTTTAGCCATCGAACCAGTACTTACAGAGAATACCTCCTACAAATAAAAAAAAAACAAAAAACAAACTTTACCTCTTTATTAGGTGTAGATACAATATGGTAGGTACTAGAAATCTAAAACCTTGAAGAGGTATAGTTTTTGTGTGTTGTAACATAAAAACTATACCTATATGATCCAATGGTAGAAAAAATATAATTACTACATTGTGCGTAAAAGTGATCCGAAGGTATCAATTTGTCATAAATCTTGTTCCTTTCAAAGAAGTTTTTTAGAAGAAAATGATAACGCTCTGCTTATGAACTAACTTAAATTATAAACCAACATTGTCGATTCCAATATTACAGTCAATTTATTATGTCAAATCCGTGCTGCTTTATGGGTGCGAAACATCGAAGGTGATAACGTTCATCTCACGACAAATTCAACAGTTAGAGCCCAGAAGGTCAAAACCTGCTGGGGCCTTTCTGAAAGGTGCACTTCTGAAAGGAAAACCTGGCCCTGCAATGAAAGGCAACGACGGAATCAGGAGTGGGTTATAATCCGTAAAAGTTTGATTCTCGCTTCGCTCAAGGTTGAGAGATGTCATTAGACGATTTCCGCCTTAAAAAAAGTTTTGTTTAACTGGTGTCCTCGAATATTACGAAAGCCCGGTCGACCATCAGATTAAGCGTCATAAGAGGAGATAGATTAGTTAGACTCCGTGGAAAGATTCCGATCACATAACTAAACAGGCGTTTGGCGTTGGCGCTCGCGATCCTCGACTAGCCTGGCGATGCACCGTGTTAGGGCGTGGACCCATGTCTACGGTGCGGCTCCGTTTGCCGTGCAACGGTACGGCACCGCCGCCGGCGGATGGCTCGGCACCGTGCCGCAGCACGATTCCGCGAATGGTGCGCCCTTCATTGCCCATTCGGTCGATTTATTTTATATTCACCTTAGATGGTGCCATGGGCCTACGCCCTTAGATAAAGCAACGGGCATCAAAACGACGTGAGGCGAGGTGAATTGTGGATCTCAAGACCGGTGATGAAGGGAAATGGATTGATTGGGTGACTACACTGTGGATACCTTCTGCCCCAGCTAGAAGAAAAATAAATATTAAGTCAAGTCAGTCAATCAAATGACGGATTATTTAAACCGACCCTAGCGCTATACACAAGTAACACGCTTCTCTCAAATATGCAACATAGGTATTTCTTGTGACACTCCCACTACCTAGTATTGCCAATAAATCTGGCACAGCTCTCAACATATTGGAAGTCGCATCTAAACGTTTCATCGCGATCCAGACACGATATTAAGTTACAACTAATATCTTAGGCTGTTCACACGCAATGTTTTTCAATAACATAGGACATAATTATGTAGTACCTGGTTGTGGATTGCATGCGTGTAGAAGCAAAGCTACTGATGCTTTTTTTTTGGTGGGAAAAAATCATCCAGTGATAACCCCCGCTCTTGGGCGGAGCGGGAGATAGTGTCAGACTCTTACTGACTAAAAGACCCACCCCGTTTCTTCTAGCCTTCATACCGGGGCTCGAGCTGTCTTTCGAAACTAACCCTGGCCCCAGAAGGCTTCGACCCAACTGGCCCCTGCTGTTGTTGACAACTCCTTGAGGCCCGCGGGAACAGTGCGCGCCGTCGACGACTTGGGCTTGGTCCGGACAGTTACCGAACGGTCGGACAGCGAGCTACTCATTGCTCACTATCCGCAAGCCCGTGCTTACGGTGGCCGGAAATCGGGATGACCGGAAGCTACTGATGCTGCGTACTTTTCTTGCTTTTATTTTTTTTTTACTCGCTTATTTACAATTTATTTTTTATTTCAAAAGTTAATAATTACTCTGTCATTCACCATCTATGTTCTGTCTTTATCTTATTAGTCTTTTCTATTTCTCACTTCATTATGCTTCATTTCACACATCCTTATTACGTTTAAACTATCCTACATATTTTATTAAATATTTGTTTAGTTAAACAACACCGTAATTTTTTCGATCGGCCCGTGTGGTTAATAATAGCTATCTAAGCTATTATTAACCACACGGGCCGATCTTCAAGGCGAAGCCACTTTTCTGAGAGCCGTTCTTTGGTTGAGTGATGGGTCATTACTCGGTGAAATTTCTGTGTCACTCGCCAAACCTTTAATTAGAATCTTATTATTTTATTTATTTTATTATTATTTATTTTAACCACAAAGATAATCTTATTATTTTATTATTATTTATTTTAACCACAAAGATTCGAATTTTCAAAGCTTTTTATTTCAAATAAAACATTTACAGCACTTTTGAAATGTCAAGAAACTTTACAGCACTTTTGAAATGTCAGTCAGAAAAATTATGCTAATTGCACATTCCAAAGATCGTACATCTAGATCGTGGTAGTTCGATTTGCTCCATAGATGGAGAAGAATGTGCAATAAACTCCATGGACACTCTTTTCAATCATGTTATGGAAAATATATCTTGTCAAATGTCTATATCTCTTTACGCTACTAAGACAAGATGGGCGCAGCTCCAATAGTCGACTATTACAATAGTTTTATTTAGTTAAATACGACAAAACGCCAACTCTAAAATCGCATCCAATCGCACATGTACAGCACCCCTATGCCCGATCCGTACAGTAATCGAATGCCTCAGGTCTGTGATAGCTGCCGTTTGGTGTTCTATTGTACAGCCAGTAGATCGCTGGCAATTCAACGTCTAACGGAGCTACTGAACGGTCCATGTCTTTATAACAACTTGCTAACCCTTTGTGCGATGGTTTTATTATTATTTTATTGTAGGTATTTTATTTTACCTGTTGGATGTTTATGTTGTATGTGTGTTGTTGTTGTGTGGTATCTTTTTTTGTACAGCTTTGAAAATCTCTAGAAAAAATGATTGGTTGAGGTAATTGAAAATTGAAACTAGGCATGCTATCATTGTGGTTGGTGGTTCGTTGAGCAACGATAGAGAAATCGCTAGAAACAGCTGGTCATGGTTGTGGTTATAGTTTAATTTTATAAAAGGTTAATGTTTTCTAGTGACGGGGTATCTTCAAGTTTTTTTGTTTTTATAAATTTGATGTAGGCTATCTTATACTAAACTCATGGAACCAGAGTCACTTGCAAGATGAGCAACAATATTTTAACTTTCCACACAAAGAAAATGTGATATTTTTTCCATTATCTACTACTAAAGTGTAATATTTTTTTTTATCTGTTATGAGTTTCTTTTCAAACGCAAACGAAAACAATTCCATAGTGAAAGCATAATCGTTAAGAAGAAAAGAATCGAAAGAAGAAGCGTTGGTCAGACCAAATCTGCTACCCATAGAAACCACAGTCGGCGACGCATATAAAATAATCACCCAAATGACATCCCTCGCCCTTGGGCGGAGCGGGAGATAGTGTCAGACTCTTACTGACTAAAAACCCACCCCGTTCCTTCTTGCCTTTCATACCGAGGCTGAGCTACCTTTCGGAGCTAACCTTGGCTCCAGAAGGCTTCGACCCAGCTGGGCCCCTGCTGGTTACTGACATCTCCTTGAGGCGCGCGGGAACAGTGCGCGCCGTCGCCGTCTTGGGACGCCATCCACATCACGAAAGATGAGGCAACATGGTTGAATATAGTCCACAAAAGTCCACTCATTTGTTTTTTGAGCGTGGTGACCGATAAGAAAACAAATGAGTAAACAATCAATCAAAATTCAATTCGATGTGTGAAAGTGTAGCTTCAATTAATATCAAAGAAAAAAAAGACGTGTGGCAACAAAGAAAAAAAAAACAAAGGAAAAAAAATACTGCATAGATAAAATAAATAAATAATTATAATTGCATAAGTTGATAAAAATAATATGCAATAGCTTTACCGCGGCAGTCCCTAGTGCCACACGTCTTTTTTTTTTGTTATTGGCCTACATCGGCATTTATAAAACGTCAGAAGTTACGCACTGGGTACGCCATAATTATGGTGGTAAATCCGCTCGTCGATGAGTAGCTGGAGAGGTGTCACGGCGTCCTCGCCTTCTGTACGACGCAGATCTTCACCGGATATGGCGTTACCAAAGTTCGGGGGGTTCCTTTACCAGATTCAGGCGAAAAAAACGCCCGGGTATCACCATTGTACAGACCGCCTGGAGGACAAGACTTTACAAAGGGGGACCAAAAGGCTGCTGATGGAACATAGGTGTGGTTTTAGTATGTAAAAATCTGACTCACCCCCTCTCCCCATCCTAAAGCTGAAGAGGCTGTGGTAGCTGATTTACCACCTTAAAAAAAAAGAAGCTAGTGCACGGTTCTGTAATTTCCCTACCACGAAAATTGGACAGAAAAAAGTGGAGATCTGTATCTAGGTCTCCTCTTTTTACTGCGCAATTTTCTAAAGACCACAATTAATTATTTCCTAGCAGTATGCTATAAGCTATACATGTAAGGTAAAGATAGAACATCTCACAGAACCATGTAAGCAAAGATACCGGTTCCACATTCACATTACCTACAGAAATACCTCTCTTTGAAATCAAACGTACGTTCCATTGTACGCAAACACGGTACAAACAGATAGTAATCGAACTCATGTTTGTTCACGTCTGCTCACAGTTTCCTTCAATTAACTACTTCTTGGTTCAGTTTGCATAATAACAATGTTCCTAGAATATCTGAAGATATTCACGTTAGCAGATGCATAAATAAACTTTTTCATATTTTTATCAATGTTCAATTATTTTTCAGGCTTTTGCCTTGGCTTTGGAACGTAAAGTGAGCATGAAAGATTAGGTGAGTTTTAGTTTATCCTTAGCCTTTTTAATGTTCCCGCTGCTGGGACTCAGGCCTCTTCTCTAGAAGAGGGAATGGGCCGTAATCACGCGGGCCCAGTGCGGGTAGGTGAATATCACATATCTTTGAATTTTTGGTTCTAGGACATGCCGGTTTCCTCACAATGTTTTCCTTCACCGTATTGGGAGCAGTGGTGATGAAATAAATTACACAAAGTAATGCACCTGGCTGGGTTCGAACCCACGACCTACAACTCGTAAGTCGGGGCCATTACCACTCGGTCCTCTGCTCCAGTTTTAGTTAGTAAATGTTTTTGGACTTGTGGATGACAAGCAATATGCTGCAAAATCCACATCTTTTTAGTTCGTCAATCTCCATATAGGTAACAATGAAAAGGTTTAATTATTTTAAATATTTACGGACAACTTTATGTACAACTTTTTATTTACGTTCTTGGATAAATACCCTATAAAAAACGCTCAAAATTTTATAATCTATGCGGACGGGCGCGTTCGGCTTGGGGTTTGGGGAGTTAAGTTTTTGTAACCATAACGATTACAAAATTTTAAAAAGATTATCTGAATTTTTTTTTAATTATCTTCATTTATTGCTATTTTTGTGTTTATTTGAAAGGGTTATGTTATAATGCCTGCCGACTAAAATTTTTACTCCGCAAAGCTTATCAGGCTTTCTGGTCACAGTATGTCATAACGATTATACACTAAATTATTGGAGGCCACGACTAATCGCTTTACTGAAATCACAGTAATCCTATCTGAGCCGCATTATCTTCATTTGAGATACACCTATTCTAACTAGTTCATTATTTCACTTTTACATTTTTAAATAATTATTTCAAAAATAAAAATATAACATTTAAAAAACCTCGGCATGTCTTAGAACCAAAAATTCGAAGACATGTGATATCCACCAACTCGCACTGGGCCCGCGTGGTGGATTACGGCCCATTCCCTCTCCTAGAGTGGAGGTCTGAGTCCCAGCTGTGAGAACATTAAAAAGGCTAATAATAACAATGATGATGACGATGATGATATAAAAAAAAACAGTATCCCACCGGTATTGGGAACAGAGTCCAAGCTACCGGTGGTCACAGCTTCGGAGAAAGAAACCTCCTAACAATACGAGCCGAGTCCACGGGAACTGCTATCTGAATCAAGCCCTTGATCCAGTCGCCTAACGCTAGCCTCCTAAGCTGTTGGTCGAGACTCTTGGCTGTTAAGCCACTGGGCGACATGACTATCGGTACAATGATTGCCAAGTCCACATTCCACAAATCGACAACCCAGCGAGCCAAGTCAATATACTTGATTTATTTACGAGTATCTTTTTCGAATATCACGCAGCATTTTTGTACCGCATGGCGAAAACTTGCCATGCGGTACGAAAATGTCTGCAGTGATTAGTTTTGTTGTTTTTAGGGTTCCGTAACTCAAAAGGAAAAAACGGAACCCTTATAGGATCACTTTGTTGTCCGTCCGTCTGTCTATCTGATCAAGATCCTTTATCTCAAGAACGCGTGGAAGTATCGAGTTAAAATTAAAACCATATACCCAGGGTCTGCGGTCCGTTCAAGCTGTGAAAAAATCAAACTTCAAAGTTAACGAATAAAAAAGATACGGCCGTTTATGTCGCTAAAAAACGTATATTTTGATACTCTTAAAAAATGAATTTCGTTTCATAAATCAAGGTCTTTTATAGCACAGGTATAGAAAAAAATCTGAAAACAGTAAATTTGTTGTTACCTACGTTACAAAAAAAATTGCAATTCGGAAAAATATTCGAGGCTCCATTCGGGAATTGTAGTTTGCACGGAACCCTCAGTGCGCGAGTCCGACTAGCACTTGCCCAGTTTCTTATTATTATATCTAGCCTATACTATCCTGGCAAAGACCGGCCCTCCATCCCTACTATTGTTTCCGGCTCTAAGCCACTTCTTGCCAATTCCTAAGAAGCCATCTAAGTTGTCCCGCAATCTCCTTCTTGGTCTGCCGGGACCCCGTCGTACAATTTCAGGGCACCAACTTTCTGATTACTAGATATTAATAAATTTGATGAACGTGCCACTCGTAAAACAGAATAATTCTTTACCTAATTCAATTTTAATTTAAGATTCAGAAAACGTTTACTAATTTGAAAAGTTGAAAGTTTTCTCTAAAATAAGGGAGAACATTTTATGAAGAAGCGCTATTTTAGGGATGAGACTAAATATTTATAAGGGATTCTTTTAAAAGCTAAATGAAATTGAATCCTGGTTATAAAACAAGGCTTTAGAGAAAACTAGAGAGCTAAGAAAATGTATGTTTAGGTTTAATAGACGGTACCTTATTATAGCCTACATTAGAAAATTAAACACTGAAATTTTGAGTTAAGCTCGCGTATGTTTATCCACTTACGTATATTATAAGCTGTTATGTTATACAATAAAGATATAAAGGATGAAAGTACCTACTTGGTTTCCAAACTACTAGCCAGCCTGCTTTTAAACAATTGAAGACCGGTTCTCAAATGACTTTTTTACGGAAATATCGCAAAAATGTCAGTATTATGTGAAACAATATTTGGCTCCATTTTTTTTTTTTGTTTTGTTTCGAAGTGAGAAATGATCTAATGACTTTTCCCGCTTTGAAGTGGAGCGAGAACGCGTGTCAGACTTTTATTAACTAAAACTACACCTGTGTCTTTCAGTTGCCTGCTGGTTTTTAGGACCACGGTTTTCCTTCCATGAATTCCCGGTATCCGTAAGTAAGGCTTACAAGTAAATTAATTAAAAACTTAAAAACGAATACATAATGCTTACATAACTATGATAATTCGGGAAAAATATCTACAAACAAACACCATGTAACGGAAGACATAGCATTGGAAGGCCTCCTACAAAGTGGACTGATGAGTAAGGGTTGCTGAAATCCGATAGATGCGAGACACACAGGACCATTCATTGTGGCGACACTTGGGGGAGACCTATGTCCAACAGTGGACGTTTTTCGGCTGAAATGATGATGATGATGATGATAAAAAAATCATGTATGTTTAAATAAAACTATTAGAGTGTTTGCCCGCTTTCCGCAACAACGTAAACACAACCCAAAACTTACACAAGAAAGTTGAAAAAAAAAATCTCGCGAAGTACCGTCCTCAGGCACTATTTGTTACAATTACTGGCATCTTGTGCCCCTAAGACAAACTACTTAATTAGCCTAAGTACACTCCACACAATTACCTAAATTCGCTACATAATGAGAGTAGGTATACAGATTTTTAGGAGCCAGCGTTTGGGGCTCCGTTTAGCTCGATCGATCGGCCTTTTGTTCTGGCTTGATGCGTTAAGAATTCTATTGAAGCGAATACGGGTTTATTATTTTATTAGGTTATTTGAAATATCAGTGTTGTAAAATATTATTGTTGCTGTTTGGGCTGACATGGAGAATACAATAGAATGTATTCATTTGTGACAAACTTGAATAAGTTTGCACTCTTATCACGCGCCGTAAGGATGCTGAATATTGATAATGACGTAGATCTATTTTACTGCAGCCTGCCGTAGTTCACTGAAGCAGCACAGCTCTTATTAATGTTAATTAATATTATATCGTATGTTTATATTGTTTTTTTATTATATAATAGTTAATGCCCAAAGAGCAATGGAAAGGGCTAAGCTCGTTGTTTCATTGCGTGATCAAATCAAAAATGAAGATATTCGCAGAAGAACTAAGGTTGCCGACATAGCACGAAAAATTGCCAAACTTATGGGCAGGGCATATTGCTCGCAGAACAGATGGCCGTTGGGGCCGAAAGATTCTGGAGTGGCGATCGCGTACCGGAAGACGTAGCTTTGAAAGGCCTCCTACAAGGTGGACCGATGACCTGGTGAAGGTTGCGGGAAACCGATGGATGTGAGAAGCACAGGATCATTCATTGTGGCGACACTTGGGGAGACCTATGTCCAACAATGATTGGCTGAAATGATGATGATGAATGGTTAATGCATATTATTTGGTTATTTTTTGAATACAGATGTATAGCTGGTAATAGCATCGCATTGGCGTTAAATGCTGCAATTGTGTTATTTACATAATTATCTATACATATAATAAAATCGTAGGAAAGTCAAAACTGTACATTGAATATTTTTTTTAAAGAATACTTGGGGCGTGATCTACAATCGATATCGAAGCCAAAAATATAGTTTTTAGAATTTTTGTCTGTTTGTCTGTTTGTCTGTTTGTCTGTATGTATGTCCGGGATAAACTCAAAAAGTACTGCATGGAATTACTTCAAATTTTGTATGAATATTACTAAGAGGTCGGGTCAACATATAGGCTACATATTATCACGCTATCACCTACGGGGGAGGAGCTGTGAATCTTTATTTTTCTTACGCATTCTGTGACAAGGTGTAATCTAACGAAGCATATTTAAATGTTGTTTTTGAGGAAGCCATGCTATTATCTAGCTTTACACTATAAAAACTACGCCATTTAAGTAACTTGGGCAGAGAAACATAATTTAATGAATATTAGTAGTATAAAGACAATTTTAAAGCAGCGCCATCTATGAGATTTCATAAAAATCAAATCAAGTTACATGTTGACACTTTTTGGAAATTAATAATTTGATCATGTTGGCGAGGTTAGTAGTTAGTTATTCTTAAAATTCATAGATGGTCATGTGTATTTTCTTCATAAGAGTTGTATAGTATAATTCATTTTGACAAATTCAAGTTCCATCAAAACCATCATCTTGAGCAGAGTTGAGGAAGACAATTTAAAAAAATGTGGTGTATAACATGGTGACATTTTTCAAGCTCTGTGAAGTCGATCAGTTTGCGAGATCCCTTACGTACCTATGAGGTGCCTTCATATTACCCGTACGACAAACAAAGGGGTGTATTTTAACCGACTTCAACGAGGAGGAGCTGTGGAAGGTATTTCGGGAATTTTCAAGGACACCGCATTGGATTATACCGTGAATCCGAATAATGGCGGATGCCATTTTCTGCGGTTGTTACTTCACACTGTCCGAGACCCAACGTCTTTCACCTTTTTGAGTACATTTGATGGCGTGGAGTATCCCACTTACCGCGCAGCCTGCGTAGCACGTCACCTTCTCGACGGTGACCAAAATTGGAATGACACCCTCGCGGAGGCGAGCGTCAGTGACAGTCCCAGCCAAATACGTCATTTGTTTGCCGTCATCTTGGTGATTTGTGGAGTCACGAACCCGATAGCTTTGTGGGAGAAGTATCGACATTATCCTTCTGAAGATTTTCTACGAGCTTTGAAACCTGCTACTAGAGACGAAGTCGAAGTAACTGATGGACGCATGCTGAACACCTGTCTCAGTTCATTTCAAGATGTGGTAATTTCTATCTGCGGTAATCCACTGATCGAATATGGGTTACCAGCTCCACAATAATCACCGCATCAAGACTGTGGAAATCGGGAGTATAACGCTGAGACAAATTACGATTCAGGCAAAATGAACACAATACGAAATGACCATGTCGCTTTGTTCTCTTCAGAGCAAAAACAAATTTATGACACCGTCCTTGAAAGCGTTGGGCAAAACCAGGGTAAAATGTTTTCTTGGATGCTCTTGGTGGAACAGCAAAAACATTTGTTACCACTGGCATACTTGCAGAGGTCAGGAGGCAGGGTAAAATTGCTATTGCTGTAGTGTCGTCGGGAATTGCTGCCACACTGCTTCCGGGTGGCAAGACAGCACATGCCATGTTTAAAATTCCCATCGATTTAGATAGCGCCGAAAGACCTGTTTGTAGTGTATCACGTAACAGCGACAAGGGACACGTGCTTAAGGATTGCTCTCTGATCGTAGAGATGAGTGTACGATGGCCAATAGGACGGCAGTTGAAGCCGTGGACAAAACCCCGCGTGACATCCGCAGGGACGAACATTTGATGGGGGGTGTCACAGTTTTGTTCAGTGGCGATTTCCGGCAAACACTTTCCGTGGTGACGCGGGGATCAAGGACTGACGAGGTGAATGCTTCGTTGAAACGATCTTCGTTGTGGTCACGAGTTCGTACGCTGCGCTTGACCATTAATATGAGAGCTCGGCTCGGCGGCAATGCACGTGCTCAAGAATTCTCTGATGTCCTTCTAAGACTTGGCGAAGGCACTCTAACAGAAGAGGGAAGTGGACAGATAGTGCTTCCAGAGTCTCTCGGTAGAGTGGTATCCAGCTTAGAAGAACTCATTCGCTGTGTGTACGGGGACATCAGTCGTATACCGCACCAGCAGAATTCTTAGATGTGTGAGCAGGCCATTTTGACGCCCAAAAATGATCAGGCTGCAGCAATTAACGAATGCAATCTCTCGGAAATTGAGGGGAATGAAGTGGTCTACACCTCGATAAACACTGTTGTCGAGCAAGATGACGCCACACATTATCCCGTGCAATTTCTGAACTCCCCGTCAGCAAGTGGACTTCCAGCGCATACCATCAAGCTGAAGGTCGGTGTCCTGATTATGCTTCTTCGGAACCTGAGATAGGTTCCGAAGAAACATAATCGGGACTCTGAAGTTGTGTAACGGGTCCCGCCTTAAAGTTATCTCGCTCCACAGGCACACTATTGAGGCGGAAATTTTTACGGGTTGTGGTGTCGGCGAGGCATTATTTATACCACACATTCCCCTCATACCTCATAACTACCCGCTCCAGTTCAGGCGCGTACAGTTCCCCATGGGTGTTTGCTTCGAAATGACCATCAATAAGTCGCAGGGGCAGACACTGAGGGCGGCGGGTGTCGACCTCAGGACAAGTTGCTTCTCACACTGGCAACTGTACGTCGCTTGCTCACCAGTCCTGACTCTCTTTACATTTTGGCTCCTGGCAGCATAACTACTAACGTAGTTTATAGGGAAGTGTTGTAAGGTATGATACCTTTGTACGTATTTTTACTCTTTTGTGTCCTGGAATGTCTTCTTGGAATGTATTCCTGCATTATTTTCTCTATTTCCTTCAGTCACATCTTATGACTGAACTCAGCAGGATTCCTATATAACTCTCTTCACTTGCAAAAAAAACTTATATTTTAATGCTATTTTAAAAGTTGTTTACTTATAACCCTATAGCGACACTGGCATCTTAGGTATTTTGGGTGCTGTAGAGCCTTCACGCTGACGACGTCGCGGGCAGCAGCTAGTAAATAAATAAAAAAAAAAATGTGAGAATATTGTAGGTACAAGGATGTTATGTGCATTAAATATTATTACTATCTTAATATTCGACCGTTTCCAACGTACAAATATGGTTGGAAAATTATGGATCATCGGCACATTAAAATAATTTAAATAAATTGAAACGACTGTTCTAAACGGGATTAATTACGAGTAAGTCAAAATTCAATGAAGTGTCAATGAGTTTTTTTTTTTGATGAGAGTTGTTTCTTAATTGTGGATTAAAAAAAAACCTTCTAGATAGTGTTTGTGCGTGACTTATCTCTAAAGTACATTGGTTTCGAGAGATTAAAATACTTACCAATATTATATTAAATAGATTTCTTTAATAAAATCCATATTTCGATGATATCCCAGTCGAGCGCTAGTTTATATCAATTAAATAATGTTTTAGTATAGGTTTATCCTGTCCACATTATGAGGTGTACAATAAAGTATATAATAAATAAGTATAATATATATTTTCTTCAGCATATAGTAACATTTTTAGGCGTAAGTTTCATGTGTAGATATGTATACTTGTAAAGTCTATGCGAACCAAGCGATAGTAAAATAGTGGAGGGGAGCGGGGATCGGGCCGGTGCTTGATGCGCTTGCGGCACGTCATGCAGACGTAAGTATAGCAAAATACAAAATTGAAATGTGTTAGATAGAACAACGAAATCTTGAAGTTTTGTTTTTGGTAAAAACTCATAGAACAAAAGCTGTTGTTTATGATGTCTGTAATACAGTCCTACATGGTTGTTAGTGTTTTGCACATAACCCTATATAGATCTCTTAAGTCAAGTTGTTTCGTATGTTCATCGTATCTCCCCCATGATTTCTGTTTCTCATTAATACCTATAATTTTTTTTTACATTTTTCTTCTACATAAATACCGACTCTCTGAATCTCTATGTTAACAGGTACATAAGCCCGTCAACCGCAGTGAACATACGTCACAGATCCGACGTCCACGCTGGATCACACGGTCCATTTCACGCGTCTGCCCAATCACATGACAAATCGGACGTGGATAGCCGCGGAGGGCAGACGGTTTTTAGATGTCATCTAATTTGGGGAGGTGACTTTGATGAGTAGTCATTGCTCTGAAGGGAATTGGGAACGGCATTTATATATCACCTGTTTTTCTGTACTCTTATTTATTATTATTTAGGGACTGCGCACACCACGTTTTCTAAACGCACCGTTGATGTGCGTTGCAGTCTGGTAACTGTCCGGACCGAGCCCAAGTCGTCGACGGCGCGCATTGTTCCCGCGCACCTCAAGGAGTTGTCAGCAACAGTCGGGGCCCAGCCTACTGGGGCCAGGGATAGCTCCAAAAGGTAGTTCGGCCCAGGTATGAAAGGCAAGATGGAACGGGGTGGGTTTTTTTAGTCAGTAAGAGTTTGACACTGTTTCCTGCCTTTTTCATTTGTAGCGATATAGACGCGATACGCACACGAGTCAGACGCGACCTTTTAACAGGATTAAAGCGCGCCGTCGACGCACGTTTCTGAAATGCGCGTCAACGGCGCCTGACAACTGTTCACAGGCCCTTATAGACTCGCGTTTCTCCGCGTCAAGCGACCCTAATTTACGAATTGTAGGTCACGGGTTTAAATCCAGCTAGGTGCAATACTTTGTATAATTTACGAGTATTTCATCACCACTGAACTTAAAATGATGAAAAAAACATCTTAAGGTAACTGAAACTTAGAACCGAAAACTCAAAGATGTGTGACATTCATTGTTGTGGATTACGGCTTATTCAGTATATTACGGATATTTTATAAAATAAAAACTAGTGTTTAAGTGCAAACCACCTGATGGTAAGCAATTGATGATGGTGAGGCACATTATTTTATTTAGAAGCTTGAATAGCCTCTAGCCTTGAAGGCCTAAATTACAATTGGATGTGAAGATCGCTGCAGGTAAATTGTTCCAGTCCTTCGTTGTCCGCGGTATAACGGGTATAAGGGTGATATGTCGAGCTCTCCGATGATGGAAAGGCGATGGTGGAATCAAGTCATCTAATTTCCGCGCACAATCTCCAAAATGCATCCTATAAAATACCGAAAGGCTGGCTACCCAACGCCTTTATTCCAGACTTTGTAGATTGTCTTAACCGAATCCGATCACCAATTTTGACTGGCCTGTGTTGGTCATAGTCATAGTAGTTTATTGGTAAGGGATTCTTACAAGTCAATACAGAATTTTTAAATTACATGTTAACAAATGATTACATAAAAATGTCAAATAATATAAAATGTCAAGCAAATAAAATAAACAATAGAAATACAATAAGTAGAAATCAAATCACAAATAAAAATTAACAATAAATTACAAAATTAAAAGTCACAACAAATTTCAGTCCAAATTAATATTTACGTCAAAATTAAGTTATATTAAGTCAAAAATCCGTCAAAAGAATAAAAAGCTTGCTCAATAAGCCATTTTTTCAAGCGAGCTTTGAAGCTGCCTATAGCTAGTCGGGGCACTAGAAATAGCGAATAGTTAGTAGCCCTGACTGCTATGCCGAGTTCGATTCCCACTTGTAATGAGTATGATCATTTGTTCTGTGTGTGAGTGTAATCTTATACTAAAATAATAAAGAGGAAAAGTTTGTTTTATTGTTTTTTTTATTGTAGGGGGTAATCTCTGAAAGTACTGGTCCGATTGCTAAAATTTTTGCAATGGTAGTAAGCTGCCTTATTCCTGAGTGACATACGCTATATTTTTGTACGCGGACGAAGTCGCGGGTAAAAGCTAGTTTATCTACAAAAGGTAAGTATTTAGAAACATATATGTATGTTTACCAGTTGTCTAGTACTCATAACACAAGCTCTGCTTAGTTTGGGACTAGACAGCGTTGTGTGATAGTTTTGGAAAAAAAATAGTTATTCACAGTTTCAGCATAAAAGAAACAAACATACACAATCACAAACGTTCATCTTTATATTAGTATGATAAATATATACTTACATTTATTGCATAAACAGAATGGTTTGATTATATCAGTAGATACGTAGCTTGAAACATTGGATAGTATTTGTGCACAGTACAAATTACAATACGGTGTACACGCATCAATTATGTTGACGGTAGTGCATTCTAGTGTGTAATGTGTAAATGGCCACTAGTGCATGTAACATATATTTTGGTGCACTATTGAAATTGATTAGTCACTCGTCTAATTGTGTAGGCATTATTAATAGGTCCTTGCCAATGAAATTGCTATTTTGTAAAGTACTTTGGACTGTGATATCTTCGGATCTACATAGAATTATAAGTTCAAATAAGTTAAACATAAAAGTACGTTATTCTTTTTTCAAAATTTGACAAAAAATGAAATCAATCAGATTGTTTTTTATTTTAGGAGGGAAATCATCGAAGTATAGGTATATGTTACAGCCAGAAGCCCGCCGGTCTTCTACTTCTGGGTGGTTATAAAATAAACTACCATAAAAACGTCTTAGACTTCTAACCAAACCTGTCCGTGTCGGGGCACCCAAAAATATATTAATACGTAAAACATCATCAAACTTTAGATTATTATTTATTACCTATAAGTTAAATGATAACAATAAATTCTGATGTTTTATTCAAGCAAAGAACCTGGATTATAACTTAACCTTAAGCTTGGTCGTTATTCTAGAGAAAAGTGGGTGTTTAGGAATTGATTCAAGTTCTTCTTAAAACGTACTAACTAACTGCTCTTCTGTCTAAAACTTGCGACCTTTCATACGAAAATAATCCGAAATCAAGCAGCGCGTAATTTCGGAAACAAAATAACTATGTCCAGTGAAAACTTGTGTCTTTCCAGCCACTCCTCAAAGAGGGGACTTACCGTCATAAGACGTGCTCATACCTAAAAAAACCGGCCAAGTGCGAGTCGGACTCGCCCATAAAGGGTTCCGTAGCAGCAAGTAACATAAAAGTACTTCTTGTAACTTTGATCGATGTTTTAATAATAGTGTATTTTTTTTACTTATGACGTATTAAAAAAAAACCACTTACTAGATCCCGTTTAAACCAATTTTCGTTGGCAGTTTGTATGGTAATGTACATCATATATTTTTTTTTAGTTTTATCATTCTTTTATTTTAGACGTTAAAGGGGGGGGGGGGGAACACATTTTACCACTTTGGAAGTGTCTCTCGCGCAAACTATTTTGGTTAGAAAAAAATGATTCTAGAAACCTCAATATCATTTTTGAAGACCAATCCATAAATACCCCACACATAAGGGATTGATGAAAAAAAAAAAATTAGTTTCAGTTCTAAGTATGGGGACCCCCAAAATTTATTGCTTTTTTTATATTTTTGTGTGAAAATCTTTATGCGGTTCACAAAATACATCTACTTACTAAGTTTCAACAGTATAGCTCTTATAGTTTCGGAAAAAAGTGACTGTGAAATACGGACGGACAGACGGACAGACAGATATGACGAATCTATAAGGGTACCGTTTTTTGCCATTTGGCTACGGAACCCTAAAAACACTGCAAATCACATTACATTACTTTCTGTGACCAAGTAATAAATGTTAGAAACTTGGTACAAAGCCTCAATTTTTTAAATCTCACCAGGTTTCGATGCCATATTTCATTTGAATATTTTATCTGAAATGTTACCAAACTTCTGAGACTCGATAATGTTTCTAATGTGTGTGTTTTTTCTTTTTGATGTTCCAATTGAATTTACGGATTACAAACACTCATTTTTATTTGTTTGACGAAAGTATAAATAGTTGTTTTTGAAATGAAAACTTGTGAATAACGCCGTTGGGGATTTTTAGTCTAAAGAAACTTTGTTAGTATTTCTATTGATATTTTTATTTCTACGGATTGTAAGAATAAATTACTGTCATTTGTGGTTTGAGCTTTAAGTGCTCCTTTGTTATCTGAACGCTGAAGGGAAGAAAATAAGGAAATAATTGGAGTGTATCTGTATCTTATTTAATTTACAGTATATTACAACAAAAGTACACAAATAACTTACTTGTAAATATTGATTTGCTATTTATACTAAACCCACAAAACAGATGAAAGAGGTTAGAATGGCCTTGTAAGCGGGGCAGGCGTAGTAGTAAAGTAGGGTGATGCTCATAGTTCAACTACTAGTAGCAAACTTGCGATCTAAGTGTGCGTGGTCTGTTAGTTGCGTAATGCGCGTTCGTATTGGTTTATTGCTTGTAGTGGAGTTAAAGGGTGTGAGAACAAGCGACGACACTCGTTGTAGTACAAATCGGAAAGTATTTCCTTTCTATAATATAACTTTTTTCATCTTTTCTGTGACTAAACCTAACTAACTAACCTAACATATGAATACGATAGCTTCTATCAACGGCTTCGCTTGTGTGAAAGTAGAAAGTTATTGAAAAACCACGTAACTCTATCAGGATAAAAATACTATGAGCTAATCTAGGACATGGTCTACCCATGTGCTATCTATCCAAATGTCTTCAACCCCCCCCCCCCCCCCCCCAAACACAAGTTGTATGTCCCGGGAATTTATCTCATCACCACTGCTCTCAAAACGGTGAAGGAAAACATCGTAAGGAAACCGGCATGTCCTAGAAGCAAAAATTCTATAATACATTAACTTTATTCCCATAGGAAATAATGTAATATGCAATGCGATGGACCATGAGATAGCGATGGTAAAGAAAACTTAACAGTTTAGTATTAAACTACCTGTTAAAGATAAACATTTTACGAGATAGTCTTGTCGTCTCTTTGCCTCAAGATAAAGCGTAAGAGCAATTGTGATGTAGACTCTGCTGAGTCAGGAAGCTAGTGAAGAAGGCGAAAATTACAAGACTGATCATTCAGCAGATATACCGGGTTCTTTAACGTTTTGTATATTCGAAGACTATCAAATGGAATTAATAACTATAAGATAGCAGAAGTTCTTGTATCGATACACTACCGTTCAAGATTATCTGAACAGGCAAAGTGACATTCTAATAGCATTATAATCAACCTTTTAATGTTCCCACTGCTGAGATTCAGGCCTGCTCTCTAGGACAGGGAATGGGCTGTAATCAACCACGCGGGTCCAGTGCGCTTTGGTGAATGTCACAATGTTTTCAATTTTTTGATAATAGAACAAGCTGGTTTCCTCAAGATGGTTTCCTTTACCGGTTTGAGAGCAGTCGTGATGAAATAAATATTACACAAAGTAATGCTGGGTTTGACCTACAATTCGTAAGTTATTTTACACGTTTGTCATGAATTAATTGCTAAATTAATTGAAGTATAATAATTGCTTCACTAAAAGTAATATATACTTCACTTTATCTAGCAATTATTTATATTTCTTTTTTATTTTTATACTATACTTTATTTATTACTCTCATAAAGGTACATTGTAACATAAGTTAATAAATTAGAAAATTTTGCCTTGAAACTAAAACCTTTGTGAGAGCCGGAGTCTAAACTAAAGAAATTATTTTCAATGATATATATTTACATTATTATATTTATATTTTTTTTTTCTTTTACTAACCAAAAAAAACCTCGTATTCTTCCGATTCACTTTTGAGAGACTGAATTGAACTGAATTCACTAATCAATACAGTCTTCAAGTTGTCAAAGCCTCGTATAAAATCGTCAATTTACTTACGTCACCGCTGACTTGCCTAATATTGAGGCTCCCAAGTCCCAACAATCTAATCCTCCCCATTTCCTTCGAATCAGTGTCCCCCAAAAGAAATAATGCGGCAACATTGTCCAAGTTTGCAGTCACCATAGTCGTTACCGTTATTGCGCTTCGAGAAGTTTCGAAGAAAAATAACGCACAAGTTACATATCGTAGGTTCGAAAGTGGGGGTTAATTTATTTTATATCGCGCCGTGTTGTTCGATATCGATTCTGTTGTTCCTTTTACGAAGTTCGAGTGCTCTGAGTATTGGGAGTTCGGGTTACGGGTTTTAAATGATTAGCTTAGAGATGCTGTATATTTTATTTCGCGTATTGGTAAGACAGTTAGAAGTACAAGAGATTAGTAATTCGGGAACGTGGTGTAGGAAAGTTTCAGCATCGTCATCATTTCACATCCCTCACCCATGCATAGCCGTCGTCCTAACGTTTCTCTCCAGGTCATCGGTCTACATTGTAAAAGGCTTTCCAACGCTACGTGTTCGCCAATCTAGAATCTTTCGACCCCATCGACTATCTGTTCTGCGAGTAATGTGCCCTGCTCACTGGCAGTTAAGTTTGACGATTCTTTGGGCTATGTCGGTAAGACTGGTTCTCTTGTAGATATCTTCATTTCTGATGCGATCACGATAGGAAACTCTGAGCATAAATAGCTCTTTAAAGGTACGGTGATAGATCGTTTCATTCGTGTTCGTTTTTCACAATAAAAGTAGTACAAATTCTGACATCAAATAAAGTTGTATGAATAATAAGGATACCTTTCAGATACCGTCAATTTGAGACACAATAGTAAAACAATAGATACGCGAACGCCGGAGTTCGCTTGGAATTTAATGAATTAAAGATTCAATCATATGAAAATTACATGGTGATATTGTTAATGTTTTTCATCTTGTCAAGCACGCTTCAAGACACGCGATTCGAAAATGAAAGATGTAAAATAAATTTACAAATAAACAATGGTATGGCCGCCGGATGCTGTTGTCAGGATTCAATTATATTAAATGTCAGTAGCATCTTTATTTTTCACCAATAATTTTTTGCATCTCTACTGAAAATTTGAATATCGATTTCATTGAATATCGGTTACATTTTAATATGGTACCATAGGGAATAAACTGTGGGTATACTAAGGGTTGTCGCACTAGGGCCATTAGCCACAACTACGAAACGCCGCCACCGACATATTTCCTATTGTTCTCATACATTTTATATGGATTCGCCTCAGACGGTTGACGCCGGTGCAGGTGGCTGCCTTCTCCTTCTTCGTAAGATTTCATGAAGATATCGCACGTGTGGGTTAAAAAAATTAGCAGCCACCAGCAACAAGTGGCTTGTGGCCGCATTTAGATTCTCGTGGCAGCGTTTGTGGCTGTGGCATGTGGCCCATCATATGCGGTGACACTTAGTCATTATTAATATTATTAATAATATTCCACAACTATCACACAACGCTATCTAGTCTCAAGCTAAGCAGAGCTTGTGTTATGAGTAGTAGACAACTGTTCCTGACGTCACATCGGGCCACACACCACATCGTAGTCGCGGACGTCCCCTCTCAGACCACTCGCTCGCCGACACCTCGCGCGTACGCACACATATCGGTTATCTCAAATTTTGTAACTACGCATACCTACGTGGAATACAGTCTTATAAAAAATCAAGCAGTTTTATTAGTCAAGACCACCAGCAGCTAATCTGGAGCTTGATACTCAACGACAACTGATAAACATACTTATTTATTTCTAAATACGTTCATACTATAGATAAATTACACCCAGACACAGAACAAGTGATCATGCTTATCACAAAAGATTTGTCCTGTGTGGGAATCGAACCTACGACCTCCAGCATAGCAGTCAGGGTCACGAACCACTAGACCAACAGGCCTGTCAAAAGTCATTTGCTCCAAATTGACAGATTACAGTATTATTTGAGGGTTTCTTTTCTATTATGAAGGCGACTGAATTGTTTGGAGTGGAGTTAATTTCTTTCTTCAGGTTTAAGTCCTTTTTGAAACTACAAAACGCCGGACGGCGAGTTACCTATTCGCTCGTCGTTCGCAAATCCAGGCTTACAGTGGCTGAAAATAGGGGTCAGGGTCTCGGTGGCTGGGGCATGAGGACGTCCGATCTCTCATTAGCATTACTGCTTCACAGAGAGAGGCGACCCTCTGAAGTACATTAACGGTAGCTTATATAATATCAACTTCTAAGTGCCATAAAAATCACAAAATCGATATTCGTAAGCCCTCTAATACACTGCCTTTCTCTGTAATAAAACAATAAATTCTAGAAATACACCACAAACTGCCGTAACGACCTATTATACTTGTATTATGGACATTTCTACCTTATTTATGTATTGAGAACCTGAACTAATTGTGTTATTTGAATAAAACATATTTTATGCTGAATATCTGTTGATATTCCATTATAATACTGATTTAGTGTGTCCTAAGTTAAACACTGATTATGAGTTTTTTTAAATGATATAAACCATAGCAGACAGATACGATTATCCTTTGTTAGGTGATGTTGTTCACCGATGCTTTAGGAACCACCACCTTGTTTTAAAATAAAATAATATAGCATTAAGGCTACTAACATAGGTTATAAGTTTTCTCTTCAATTGTTTACTAACCCATATGGTTGTCACTAATCCGAATTAAAGATTATTTTATTTTTATTTATTTTATAAATCAGTGCTTGACTGCGATCCCACTTCATGATAAGCAGTGATGCAATCGTTGATGATCAACCGCCCTAGTTTATTAAGAGCCTATTCGCTCTAGCCATGAAGACACCTAAATTATAATTAGACGCGAAGACCGCAGCAGACTAATTGTTCCAGTCCTTCGATGTACGAGGTATAAACGACAAAGCGAAACGCTTAGTCCGAACCGTAGAAGTTTTAACAATCTAAGTGTGGATACTCGCCGTGGTAAAAAAGATCAATGAAGTTATGGAAATCTTTGGGATTGCTTTTGATGCTTTTTTTTTTTTTTTTTTTTTTTTTCGATGGGAAAAATCATCTTATGACAACCCCCGCTCTTGGGCGGAGCGGGAGATAGTGTCAGACTCTTACTGACTAAAAAACCCATCCCGTTTCGGATAACCCTGGCCCCAGTAGGCTTCGACCCGGCTGGGTCCCTGCTGTTGCTGACAACTCCTTGAGGCGCGCGGGAACAGCGCGCGCCGTCGACGACTTGGGCTTGGTCCGGACAGTTACCGGACGGCCGGACAGCGAGCTACCCATTGCTCACTGTCCGCAAGCCCGCGCCTACGGTGGCTGGAAATCGGGATCGGAATCCCGGCGGCGGCGAGAGCGCCGTTGCCTGATGCGGTCGGCCTCCTCCTTAGCGAGCATTACTGCTTCGCAGAAGTCGGCGACCGCCTGCCACTCCTCCTCGCTCCGGACCATAGCCTCGACCAAGGCCCGGCGCGAGAGGTCTCCGCCGCCGATCACCCCCACGAGGGCACGGCGATGCTCCACCCAAGCAGGGCACACCGCGATTGTGTGCTCCACCGTGTCCTCCGGGTGTTCCGCACAGTGGCGACATTGCTTTTGATGCTAATGCCTGACTACTAAAACTAAAAAAACTACTACTAAAACTAAACTAAAAAAAAAAAAAAATATTAGTAGTTTTAAGGCTAGACTTAAGCAGTTTATTTTAAGTTCACAAATACAATTTAATGAAATTAATGTTGATAAATCTTTTATATAATTAAGTCAATAGTAATGCTAATTTAATATTTTTTAAGAATATAATAATGTATCTAATAAATTACCAATGACGCATTCTTAGAATTTTAATCATTTATTTTAAACAACTAATTTTATCGTGTATTTTAAACACTCACCTTCACGCTATGTACCTATTTCTAGTCTTTATGGAGGTAGCTGGTGGGTAGGGTCGTTGCGATGAGCCCTTTGCTAACCTCATGGTTTCACTTCACTTTTGTTCATTTCAGCCTGACTCCTTTCCATTTGCAATTTAAATAAAAATCACTTATAACTTTTTACTGGCACTTGTAAACATTTTCTAGACGGAAATGTTTTTTCTTTATGTTTTTACTGGCTTCGAATATTAATTTATAGTTATAGTATTAGCCCTAGGTGACGGCTAATTGCCGGGCCGGGGCAGCGGTGGCTCATTATCATAGCGTTGAACATCGCGCCGCGCGTCGGCTGATGTTTTTTTTATCGGAGTATTGTGGGTAGGTACTAAGTTATTTTATAGTTTTATCGTTTTATTCAATAAGGCACAAATTTTATTTTATAATATTATGTTGTTACTTTTTATTTATCAAATAGTTATTTATGTATTTTATTTAAATAAAATTTTACACCCGTAGGTACACTAAATAAATATCTATTACACTTATGAGTATATATATATGCTTTACCCTAGTCCGTGCGTCACTGCGGGGTGCCAACTGAAAACCAGCGCTGGGTGTCTTACGTCCAGCAAATGCTGAGGTGGTCACCCTTTCGGTGCGGGCACGCTCGGCGTGCTTTGTACTTTTATTTAGTTTGTGTATAATGTAACCGTTGTGCTGTGTCTGTACCGAATAAAAGTTTTTCTATTCTATTCTATTCTCTACTAGTTACTGCCAGCCACTTCACCAGTGTAAAAGAAAAAAAAAATGTCTCGTGGAATATATTTAAAAGTTTACTATATGCTATGCTAGGACAAGGTTTCCTCGTGTAAAAATTTTCATTGAAATCCTTTCAGCTGTTCGATCGTGAAGACGTAACAAACATGTACTTGCACACACTCACAAAAGTTCGTTTTTATGTAAATGTGAATAAGACGTGTGTGTGATGTAGAGGGAGAGAGAGGCCAAAGAAGGTGGATAGGATTATGTATGAAGTTATATGAAAAAAAAGGGAGTTAGTGATAGCGTGATGTGTGACAGGACAGAATGGAAAAAAAATGTTGCGCCAATCCCTAAATAAAACGGGACAAGTACAGAAAGATGATGATGTTTGATGAAGCCAAGAAGTAGAATACCCTGCCAGAGTCTGTATTTCTTGATGGCTACAACCCAGGAATCTTTGAGTCAAGAGTGAATTGGTTACTTTAAGGTAAGCGCGCTCCATCGTCGACCGCATCATCGCTTTCCATTAGGTGATATAGCGACGGTAATAAAATGGTTTAGGCACCAAAAAAACGGTTACTTCTTTGAAAATATTTTAAACAATAGATATTTTATTTTTCAAATAATTTTTGGGTACAATGATAAATGATATTTATTTTGCAAATATGTTTTATAAAAATACTTTTACATGTCGTTTTCGTCAATTTATCCAAACAGAAAAAGTTTTGTAAGATTTGATATCAAATTTATCCAAATCCAGAAAGGGTATGTTCTACCTATTTACGACTGTAATGGGTCCATGGGTTGGGTAATGTAAACAATCCGTAAACTAAATTCAAAGATCAATTGCCTATAGTATAGTTATGTAGGCTCCATTAAGCCTCTCTGTAAGAGGTCAGTGAATTAAATTCTACAGTCGTGCAATCAAGTCAAGAAACTAGGTCGATCCGTAACTTATTGCTTAACTGACATTATCTCTGAGGCACCCATCAATTATTTTATTATGTTTATGACTGTTGCTACCCGCATCTCTGCTTTTGTGAAATTATTTCACACCTTTCCACCAATTTTAAAATTTTCATCCGTCTTTTTTGGGTTCGGTACCCAAAAGGTAAGAAAGGGACCCTATTACTAAGACTTCGCTGTCTGTCCGTCTGGCTGTTAACAGGCTGTATCTCAATAACCGCGATAGCTAGACAGTTAAAATTTTCTCACATATGTATTTCTGTTGACGCTATAACAATATAATATTAATATTTAAAGGGGGTTTCCATACAACAAACGCGATTTTTCTGCCGAAATTTTTGCCTACTTTTTCCGTTCTGAATTTTTCAAAAAAATAGGTAGAGGCGGGTGACAAAATGCTACAACCACGTTACACCATTTTCCAGCTAAGCGGCTCATGCTGACGTAAGCGATTTTCTATTATAATATCTAGAATATACTTACTATATGCCAGCCGGGGGGTATTAATAGCCCCTATATACTCGTACGGCTGAGCAAAGGCCTTCCTTCTTTCTTTCATATGTTCCCGGAAACCGGTTCTGAGCCATTGATTTAAAAGAGTGTCTATGGAGTTTCTTACACTTTCTTCTCCTTAGAGATTTACGCTTTGGAACGTGCAATTTAGCTTCACTTTTTTTGAACTGATCGATATTTGAATTTTCAAAAGTGTCTGGAAGTGTTCTATTTGAAATAAATGCTTTTGATTTTTGATTGTGATTCTTTGCCAATTAAAATCGTTTCATCATTTCCTTTTTGATTGTGATTTTACAGTGACCCCGTAGTGCGATTTCAGGTCACTAATTTTATGTTATACCGGCCAACAGCTCGAGCAGTATGCAGCAGACATGTCAAGTCTAGTTCCTCTTAAGCTATCCAGCGTTTTGAGCCTCGTCGATGGAGTAGAGTATAGTCTTTCAATCCGTTATCTAATACTTTGTATACTACGCTTTACAACACATTGACAATACTTAACAAGTTAAAAAATAGGACACCATTATGTTAGGTTTTTATAAACGAAAAAAAAAAATCTCAAAAGTAATGTTTATCTAAACTGTTTACACATAGAACAGAGAAAAAATTACATGACCTTAGTAAAAATCATCAGTGACCACTAAAATTAAGCGATACAAAGTGAAACACAAGGAATGCCAGACCTTGAATCCGAGCCCTCTGGTTGCTGAACTGTTGAACTCTATTGCGGTGGTGAAAATGCTGAAGAGAACCCACTTCCTATAAATGGGAGGAGCAGCTTTGGCCGTTCTACCACAACGCCATTCGTTTTAGCTCATTGAATGCCGTAATTAGAGACACAATAGAAAAAAAAATGCTTATGTCGAACTGTGTAACTTAAGACATTCAAAAGGTTTATAACTAATACGCTTATGATCTGGCGACCGATTTCAAATAGAATAAGTCAAAAAAAATATTAAGGTTAAGAACAAAATTCCAAATATAAAACGGAAAATATAGATCAATATACCTACGTCAATAAACTGAGCTAAATAACATAATTTTATTACTGTGTAGAAATCAGTAACATGGCGGATATTAGCTTGGTTTACACAAATGCTCCTAATTGGCGGTTTGCTTACCCAACAAGTATCCTAACTTCTTAACTATAATAAAAATAAATGCGAATGTCAGTTTGTTTGTTTTCTTACACTTTTACGTCTTAATATCAGAATCAGTTTGGACGAAACTTGACACACGCGTAGACCATTATCCTGGCATAGGACAAAGGAAGTATCTTTGTTCTAGGTATAATTGCTTATTTATTGTATTTCGCCAAATCCGTTCCATCATCAGCCCACTAGACGTACGGCGTTTTGCCCCCGGTACATGGTAAACATTCCACCCATACGTAAAAAACGTTTTGGGAACACACTTTTTTGTGCGTATAGCTAAGGAGTGGAATTAGCTGCTTGAGTCTGTATTTCCTGATAACTACAATTTGGGGGTCTTTAAGTCAAGAGTGGATAGGTTACTTCCAGCAAACATCCTCTATCATCGGCCACATCATTTCTTCCAATCGACGAATTGGTGGTCAAACGCGAGTTTTACGCCACAATTTGCGGATAGGATAAACATTTACGAAAACTGAGTGTACAATGGGCTTACTTCATAGGGCAATCTCTTACAGACCATTTTAGGAAGGACTGATTGAAAAGAGATATATTTGGGGTGGTTAGTGTTAAGTCATAAATAATATTAATTAGACAATAATAAAAATACATATATATACAATATCAATTAATATACAAATAAATAAGCTTCACTATTGTAATAATTTTAATAAATTTCGTTATTCACAGGGGCGAAGCCGCTTATCGGTTTCAAATAACTTTGTGAGTTATTTAGTAAATTAACGGTTAGGTTAAGGAAAAATGTTTTGGTTGGTTTAAAAACGATTTTGAAGGCAAAATTCAAAGGTTAGTTTTTGGTTTAGTGGTTACAAGAGTAACCGCTAAAGGCTTAGATTCCAACCTTAGTTTAAAAGAAGTATTATACGGGTTTTTTCTCAAAAGCATGTTGGAGACGGGAATTAGGACAATCCTTACGTTACCTGCTGCTGCTGCTTGTGGGTAGTTAGAAGCCTCAAAATTAATCAACTAGTCTAGTCAGGATATGACGTAAAAGATGTTTATCCTGTACTCCTTGGAGTCTGAAAGGTTATACATTTAGAATAAAATAGTATAAACTTAATTGTACACTAGAATAGTATTATTATTAGTAGATTACAGAAACTTATATGTATGGGTACAATGGTGGTCTTATTCCAGCTAACAGAGAAAACCTTAGGATAAACTGTAAGGACTTAAACTAAATAGGGGAAAAGATTGTCTGTGTCCTTTTGCAATCGCTTTAACTTTTCAATTGTGGAAATTACAGACACAATAGAAAGACAATAGGTGCGCGAACGCCGGCGTTTGCTTGGGGTTTAATGAATTAAGACACACTTGCTGCAACACAAGCACAAGCGCAAGCACAAGCTCACCTTACAATTGTTAGGAAAAGGCTAGTCACGTTATGATTAGCCAATACGTAAACTATATACATAAGGCTTATAATTTCAGTTACAGCTTTATACCTTTTGGAAAGATTACAAAGTAGCCAAAATTCACTTATGCATCGCACTTAAACTCGATCAACCTACCAACACCTCTAAACAAAACCTCCATCTTCAAACCCTCTAATCATAATACGATAAACCTTCAATATCTTGAGGCGGTCACTCTCCACACTAAACCTATTTGTTCGTTGACTAACTGACCTTGCTTGCTTCAGACCGAAGCCGACTCCCCTCCTCCCCAATAATGGCCACGTCAGGGCTGCTAAAATTCAAATTAGATTATTGGTTACTTTTTTTTTGCGAGTGGTTTTGACACTTTTAATGTTTCGCTGTTGAGTTATATTTTGTTTAAATTTTTGGTCACCTTTAAGAACAGCTTTTCTGTTTGTTTCTTTTTCAGTTCTGATCGAAGTGTTTGATTCAAAATCTTAGTCATTAAAGGTTCACAGGCGTAAAGCAGCAATCTGACATATTACAACCAATTTTCAGGTTCTTGTTTATAGTACAATATCAATGAAATGTATTTTGTAATCTAATCTATCGTTTGAGACGGCGCAGGAGAAGAAAGTTTGGAAAGACTTGGGGGAGGCCTTTGCCCAGCAGTGGGACAGCAACGGCTGAAAAAAAAAAAAAAAAAAAAAATCTATCGAAGTCTAACATAAATTACAAAAATAGTAATATGTATATTCGCAAAATTTGTGAAAGATGGCACACTCATAATTGGTTTGTTTGCACAGGACCATCTTCTGGAAGTTTAACGCAAAAAATAATCAAATTATTGGTGTGCCTTTCTTATAAAAATAAAAAAAACCTTATAAAATTCGTTGCATCGCGCTTGACAGTGAAATGCCATAATTAGTTTTATATTAGTCTTTTTACAAATGAAAATACTTCCAAAGTTCTGGACTCGTTGACCTCGCTGTCTCTAAAACATTGATTCAACAAATAAAAAAAACGACAAAAAAGCAAACCATATTTCCACAAGCACAAAAGTTAAACAGCTTTTGCGAAACAAGAGTACTTAAGCAGCTAGTTGGTCCGCACAACCCTAGATAGGCCACGGACAATGTAGCTGAACAGGGCTATTTCGACACTCGACCCACAGGTAAACGAAGGCAAGCTTACCGGTGAAGGTAAACGGAGTACGAACGAAAGAGATAAGGCATTGTGTTGAACCAAAGTTTGGTTATAGTGGTTTTAAAGTGGATACATCATCGTTTTATTATAAATACTGTTTGTAATAAATGAGATAGAGATAGAGAGAGAACATTCCAAAAACAAATGTTTCGAAAGTTACTAATATTACAAAAGGTATAAGTTTGTGAGTGTGTATGTTTGTTACTTGTTCACGCTCGTACGGCTCAACGAATTTGCATGAAAGGATCATGACGAAGTCCCGAATAAAATTTTGCTGGCATATATTTTTAGCGTCTTGTGATGAAAAATATACAAAAGCATTATACAGATTTAATTTCTAAAAAATTTTGTCTTAGACATTACTATTATTAAATGCCAAGTAATAAAGATATTCCAGTTTAAAGTTAGTGAGATTACATTTATTATGTCAGTGACGAATATTAAAGATGAAAAAACTAGTTTATTCGATATTCGTATTCGCATGAGTGAAAATAAACAGTCTGTAGGCTACAAAGATTTTTCCATTGAGAGAAAAATGAAGTATACAGATAAATTGTTAACACCAATACAAAATATGAATACAGATCAAATATAAGAGGAACATGTATGAAAAAAAAATGTTTTTATCTAACCATTTTATTATCAATAAACAAAAATAGGAAATGAACTGTCTATATCGGACTTCTCTTTCTATTAGCAGCTTTGAAGCTTTATAATTTTGTTGTTGAGGTAGATATCAAAAGAAATCGTTTCGTGAGCTTTTTAGATGCATAAATTAGCCAAAAAAAAAAACCTATTGGTAGAATACTGAAGAATTTTTAATCAATAAGGTTACAAGAACTGACGTGTGCTGTAACCGTGAATAAAATAATCAAAGATAAATTTTGAGACTTGTAAATCTTGTGTTTCCTACAACTACACGTTTCAAAACTTCATTATCATTCTAAAACCGTCCTAAATCTACAAATTTCATATCCACACATCACAAACCCTAACAAAGAGTGCTTACTCCAAACTTTGGCCCAATAACTTAGGAATCCACTTCAGTGATGCTCGATCAAACACTTGACATCAAATTAGTGGGATCCTCCAGGTATCCACGACATAAACTTGCTAATGGCCAATAACTATCAAGTAGTACGTAATGTTTAGCGTTGAACCACCTTGCAAGTTTCGCTATGATTTCGTATTAGGGACCTTGTATATGGGCTCGGTTATCTTGGGAATTTTGTGGTCCATAGTCGTAAGATCTTCGTTGGTTTAGGCTTTGGTTATGGATTATTGAACAGTGTTTTGATAGATATGTTGGGGTGTTTTGAAGAGTTAGGGCCCGTTTATGGTGTTTGTATAAGCACTAATAAAATAAGCGTGACTCAGCTGAGCAAAGGACTAAATTGGACATTGGCCATGACTGCTCTCTCTACACGGCGGATAATGGTGTGTAACCTAAAATATTCTCTTGAGTTTTATGCTAACGCCTGATTAAAGCCTACTTCTCCTTTTCACCCCATCATGCAAGGCCCGTTAAACTTGAGAAGTTCGATCCGTAGGTTCGTTGCAAACGCACGATTAGATCTTATATACATCGCAAGTTTTCAACTTCCCAAAAACTTGGAGCAACGAGCAAATGCCGCCTGACCTAGATACGATACGACAAACTGTATGTAGTTTGCCATTAAGAAAACTATAGTCAGCAATGTAGAGATAGTGTTTAGCTAGGTACACATTACTGTTTATTGATCCCCTATGATGCCTTAATTAACGTTCTACTCAAGCAGAATGATTGGTATGATTAGTTGTCAGGATGTCCGAATCTTTGTTAATCCTTATATGATTATTAATCTGATAAAATTAAAACTTATGAGTATGTTACTGTTTGTAACATACCATAGCATCATAGTGTCATTCTATAAAAAAAAAACTGCATACGGTCAACAGGACGTAAAAATCAATAAACCCATTAATCTTCTGAATTTTCACAGAAGTTCTTCAACTTCCTTTATCTGAACATAAAACCAGATCTTTATACATTTCCAATTGCAGTACGGGATCAACTGGCTACAAAAGCAGAGATAACCTACTCCACGCTCAGAACGACATCGTAACATTGGCAAGATTATAAAAACATGCCATAAAAATTGTGTATCCTAAGAATGAAATAAATATTCATTGTACATTGTACAGCCATGTCTTATAGACTCTATACGAGAAGATATAAGGTCGAAATTCTTTTGACATATGTGAGGAAAGTAAAGCAACGTAGCTTATGCTTTAAGCTTAATGGAGCGTGAGTTATCACGGACATAACCTCGAAATTTGACATTCTTTTATTGATAAGAAAATGACTGTTATTCGCGTGACGGTGGAACTTTGTTTGGATGACATTCTGCTAATATAGATGTTAGTTATGTCACCGGTTGGCTACGGTAGTTTTGGCGAAGATATCATACGAGTATGTTTGTGAACTTTGAACAATGACATATCTAAAAAGAAAATACGAAGATATTTTTACTGAAATCTGCTTACGCAGACTTTAGTCTAGCATAGTGCATGTACGTATAAGGTAACCTTGTTAAGAAAAATAAAGCTTATTATTTCAACTAAAATAAGATTTAAAAATTAATTATGGAGTTCTCGAACATGAAAATTTTAACAACCAATATACAGAGGCCTTACCACAAGCTCTTAACACGATCCAATTGATGACCTTGACTAAACTGTCAAAGGGAGCTATATTAATAGGGTGTATAGCTCTACTCGTCTTTCTAGCTCACACGCTTGACAATTTAACACGTCATGGGCCCAAGTATGTAATAAAAAGTAGTTATTGTAACATTAATCACGATTATCATCAAAAGGGTACATAACATAACTCAGAAGTAACAAAGCCATCAAATATTCGACCATTTAAAAGGCCCTATCAACTTACTGCGTAAGATTTAACACCCTATAAAACAACCACTATATAAGCCCTTATTACATAACGCGTGGATATCTTTTTGTTATGTAGATCGAATGACCCTATTGGGCCCCGAACCGTATATTTTAAGGTTCAAGGACTGTTATGATCTGTATAACTGCTTTTATTGTACCTATTGATAGGTCTATGAAAGGGAATGGAGGAATGAAATGAATATTTGAAAGGAGATGATATAAAATATTCTAATGTTGATATGGGTGTAGGAATATTGAATGTAACAGTCCCTTGTCGTCACACTTTAACGTAATTTAGAATTATTTATCTGTATTCCCGACATTCTTTGTTGGTGAAATCAGAGTATCTTTTGTTATGTTCCTCTTGGAAAAGTTCATGTGCCTCAGCAAATTTTAGTGCATGAATAAAATATTTAATAAATCTTTACAATTAAATAATGATTAGGGACATAAACTTCATCAACTTTATGGGGTGTCTCTTTAAATATGTTTTTCGGCTGATGTGACATTGATGAGTCCATGATGTTGCTGTGCAACCAAGTTGACGTACAGCTTTTATTTATTATAATCTTTATTGTATACCACATAAACAAAAATACAGGGCAAACATTTAAGTGCACAATGGACGATCTTATCGCACAAGGCGATCTCTTACAGACAACCTTTGGATGGACTGAGATAAAAGAGATAAACTTTAATTGTAACATGCAGGATAATTCGGCAGCACAAGCCCAACAATATACTCGCTTGCACAAATAGACCTTTCAGGTGTCCGAAAAGATGAAGCATATTCCTCTGAAAATACAAGTATAAGACAGATAAATGACAATATTACACAATGTCGAGAAACCAAGAGCAGATGAAGAGCTGCGACAGCTTTTCGGCATCGAAAAAAACAATAAATAGCAAAAGAACTAGTGAAACAAAGACTGTGGCTCCACGGATAACCCTCTCCAACTGCCTTTGTTGATTCTACAGAAAAACTCCCTGCGGAACACCAACTATCTACTACTACTGCAGGTACAACTTAGTCAGGTGGAGGCATTCTAATGGGTGATTCTTCAATGCGATAGTTCCAAACAGTACCTGAACTTCCATCATGCCTACATGTTTCAAAGACCTTTAAGAGACACGTTCACACTTTTAAACAGGCAGAATTTTAGTCAAAAATCATTTATAAGAATTACTCTACTATGATGTCCTAGTATTATCATGAACCTCGTGTGTTAAAAGGATGGTGCTATAAGGCTTATAATATATAAAACCCGTCTCTTTCATCGTTTTCTTGTAATCACCACATCTGAGGTACATCATCATGAAACAAACTGATAGCTAATCTTGCTCCAGCGTCAAGTACCAAATTCATTTTCTCTACGGAATTGATGTTTTTACATACACATAAAATATCTACACGTCACAGGTAACAAACATTTTTATGTCTCAGTAAAGTGATACAGCGTGTTCGTTAAAAATAATGACTTAAAAGCGTCATGTGTCACGCGACGATGGAACAATCATGGCGGACAAAATGGCGGTCTTAACTGTCAATCATTTGAATTTACGCATGTGTGATTGTTTGAGGAGACTGTTGGGAGTTTTATTAATGAATTTTAATATTTGATGTTTTATATAATGTTTTTATTTTTTGGTGTGGACAATCTGTTGTATCTTCCACTTTAGCTACAAGCCACTTTGACACCACTTGGTGTAAAAGACTAATATGATATAAGTATAAATAAGATTAATAATACTATGTTATGTGTTAAAAACCATATTGGATTATTATTTCCAATTTAAAAATACAAAAATAAAAAAAAAACCTTTACTTTATATAAAAGTGCAGTAATATTTTCTGTAAATCATCAATTCATCAAACGACCTATCTTGAACTATCTTCAATCTATTTTAGAACACCAGCATTGTCTGCCATTATCTCCAAGCAATTGATACATACCGCAGCATTATAAGCGATGGATACTTTACCAGATTAATCTAGATTATTCTGAAATGCAGGCAGGCAGATCCACCCAGTAGCTTTATTTTATAACACAAACTGATGGATTATTAATTCCCTTACCAAATCAATTTGCCGCATTTACGAATTGATTTCGCAAATTCCCCTTGAGCTTAGTTAATGCAGTTTCAATATTCATTACTTAACGTCTCGCAGCTAATAGACAATGGAGTACACGATACATCGACGCGTCAATGATCTCAATATACACAGCTACACGCACATGACCAGCAACATACCTGAACAGAGATTATTTCCCTCAGGTGTTTGCATATTAGTAGAGTATATTGGTATAGGCTTAGGTTTGAGTGAAATTATATTGGGTTTATGTTCTAAATATGAGCTGGGATACTTTTAATCCCCGAGCTTACCATTTTACTCAAGTAAGGCTTTATCGTAGGTAAACTGAGATTTTGGCATTAGTTATTATTCGTATAAAATGTCTTTTGTAAATCTTATTTAACCGTACACCGACTCACTTTATTATTTAAACCTTACAGCGGTTACTAAGTAATTTTATCACACGATTTTAATGACTACAAAAGGTTTCAGACATTTAATCAAAAGTAGTATCATTTCTTAAAACACCAAGCACTTGACAAAACTATGTACTTAAACAATCCATAATTCATGCCAAATATTAATGTAAGCACACACTCATATAACAGAATCTTATAATCCAGTACATCCAACTTTCACATTGCACTTTAAAACCCAATAAATATTTACATCACTGTAGAACACACGGTTAGTACGGTACATCTTCAACTTTGCTAGCGTACACAAACCACAAATCTCTTACAACCACAACAAATATTATTCTTCGCTCTGTATTCAACAGACGTAGAAGCGTTTAAGGCCAAAACTCTAAGGAGTCATTGTTTACCTTGTAACTTGGTCCGGGTCAGGAAGGGATGTTTTACTTACACCTCCGGAAAGGCCGTTTGTACTTACGTTATTTATTTCCTAAGCAGAATAGTTTGAAATAGCTTTTATGCTGTGGATTTGGAGCATTTTGGGATGGTCGTGTTTTGATTGGTTAACAAGAATGTGGATGAAAGGTAGGCTTATCGAAGTTACTTATCTTGCCCTGTTTTTCTCTTGGGCAGTAAATTCGAGTTAGTTAATGCTTGGGATCTATTTTTCCTGAAAACGGTCTAGGCTTTTTTTAAGTGTATGTACTTACCAATCTCATTTACCAGTTAACGGATAATAAATTTCAAGTAGCCAGTAGTCAAGCAGTAATATTGCAAATTAAACACTTTAATCAATACAACTCAAACTTGACTTGTTATTGATCACGGCAGCCTCAAAACTGTTTCAATTTGTGGTAATTGATAAGTAACTAAGTTATGCACTAACTTCTCCGGTATATGCGGGCACAGCTTTTACGTCTAACAAGTACTAAACAACTTAAAATCGACCTGTATTTGACCTTTAGTATATACTATTAATAGTAATATTATTAGAACGTCTTACTTGTAAAATTAACACATAAATCACGATTGTAATTCAAGATGATGTAGGCAGTAGTCAATATTTTTTTTTTTTAAATACGATGTCGAGTTGCGAGGATTTTCTATAACTCGCTCCCAAATCCTCCAAGCAAGACAAACTAATAATACAACCTACAGGGTCAATACGACCCTGATCTCGTGTTCTGTTGACTTCAAGTAGGCTTTTGACTGCGTAGTTTATGCCAAGTCTTGGCATGTTTTGGGTTAAGATTGAAATGGGCGCACCGCAACATCTTGTAACCCTCATAAAGTACTCGCACAGGGGCCGCAAATGTGCACCGGGAATGGTTAAAGACAATAAACAGACGTAAATAAAGGAATACCCCAAGGGTATATATTGGGGCCGGTTTACTTAAATCCTAAATTGAAAACTATTTCGCTAGAATAAAAAAAGATACAAATTATTCAAATGTAAGTAAGGATGTTTCCGCTAAAGTTGAAAAAAAAAACGAAGTGTGACGGTTTTCTTAAAAGTTTTTCAAGAGAAATTTACAACTAAAATATTTCAGTTTCCAATATCATGCAAAAATACGACCGGCAATGAGTTATAGCGGTATTCACATTTGTCACATCAGCGCTTCTTCCCGCAAATGTACTGAATTTTCCGTAAATATTCATTCTGAAATGAAATATTATTACTGGAACTGAATTGAACTTGGAAATAACTTATTCGGTAAAAATATTTCAATTAATTTTCATGAAATCATTAAGTAAGCTTTTAGTAAAATATAATGTAAAATTTAACTGTAATTTAAAGTATTTAGTGAGGTTGGTATTTTTTCATCACTGGACTGTTTCTGCAAAATTTTAACTGAAATTGTTTTTACCTGTTATTTTTCTCTTCTCTACGCTGATAAGAGCTTATTTGTATTTGTATTCAATATTATATAAACATAGTATGTACAATCATATAATTTATATCTTTTAAGTCGATTAAAAAAAATATTTGAAAAAAATTGTATCCCACTGGTATCCAGAACAGGGTCCAAGCTACCAGTGATCTAGGAAAATAATTTCTTAACAATACAAGTCGTGTGCAGAATACCATTTTCTGAACCAAGCCTTTCATTCAGGCCCCTAACAAAAGTCCTAAGATGTTAGTCGTCGTTTATGGGTGGGATGAACGACGACCAATGTATTTAGAGATACGAATATTGGTACAGTATTCACCGAGTTCTCATTACCTTTCCACAGATCTTGTACATTTTACTGAAAAATACAACCTTTGAATACAGGTACCTTATTACCACTACCCATGGAACCACGAAAAATTAACATTTCTCTAAAAAATTATGACTTTAATTTTCTCTTGGATTCGTTTGATGGCAAAACTAAAAAAGTAAAAAAATAAGATAGTTAGGTACTAACGTGGTTTTTGGCGTTTAATTGAAACTGAACGGCTCCAAATAAATAACAGTGTTGACCGACGAACAGGTATTTTGGTCCATTGCCTTAAAAAGTAATCCCCAATAACTTATAACGGTATTCGGCAATTTTGTCACATCGGTAACTTTGCCCGCAGAATTCGTCATAAATATTAATTTGAGCCTGACATAGGGAGTGAGTTACGTTCACGTGCACATAAAAAAATGTTAGGTATCTCTTGATAATGTAGTTTATTTAAGTTACTTTTTATCATTTCAGGTAGGATTCCTGAGGTTTGAAGGGTATTTCCATGCCAAGGTTCCTTGTGGAAAAGTCAATAAAGATGGTCGAGAGCTAATTAAATTCATTTCTTGTTATGAAAGTAAAGCGCCCGAAAAGTGCCATAAAACAGTGATTTTCTGAGGTCTACTCCTCCGTAACGGCTAGGTCAATTGGTTTGAAAAAAATATATGTTTATTATAGATTCATGAACAATAATATCAACATTTGATTTTTTCGTGCAAATTATACTCATGTCAAAAAAAAAAAATTTAGCAATTTCGCAACTTTTCGCTACTTTTCCCTACTCCTTCGAAACGGCTTGCACCTTTAGAAACATTTTTACACATAAAAATTGGTGGTTAAATATTGTTCAAAGTGAACATTGCATATGTAAATCAATCAATATCTCGCAGAGAAAATGGATATAAAGCGCTTTCCGGGCGCTGCTGGCCGCAAATAAATGCACAGATTTGCGTACTGCCGCCTAGGCGAGTGCGAGAGTTGCGTTCACATATTTTCGGCCAGATGGTTCAAGGGACTATACGCCTTAATAAGTAAGAATGAATTTTGTATTCTGTGTGGCGTTATTCCTAAATAATAGGGTTCGTTTTTTTTACAAAAATATTTTCATTGAATCCATTTATTCTATATGCCGATTAAAATGGCAGAAGTATTAAATAACTGTAGGTGACAGTTTATTTAACAAGCACAAAGAGTTCCATTTTCCTCTAATTCCAATATCAGCACCAGAAACACAAGCAGAAAACACTCTGTAAAAATAAAATCCACCATTAATAATGTCTAAAAATATAATTCCTTCTCCAAAAGCATTTTTCTCGTTTAAGTGCTATCGATTCTCGCAGTGCCACTAAATCGTTACAAAGGACCTCAAATTACATCCGTAATTTATTGTCCGGCCTATAAATCATCAATCTTCTACAAGGTCAGAGGGTAATCAGGTTTAATGTGGCCACATGGCGATTTATGAGCGCCGTATACCAGTTACACGCCATGGCTTTGACAATGCTCTGACGTCATGGACATTTAAATTGTTTTTCATGAGTCATTGTGACAGTAATATATTCGAGGGTGGTAAAAAATATGAGTGTGAAAAAAATCTATTAAATAAATACTTTTGATTTGAATAAAAGACAAAAGAAAATATGAAAAAATTAGTAAGAGTTAAGCTGAGAAAAGACAATGTAAAGCAGCGTTACATAATATATTTTTCTCTCTTATTTTGTAAAAGGACCAGAAATTGGAAAATAAAATGCAGACAACAAAAGCGTAAATGACCGAGGAAATTGTGAGGTGTCCGAAAAATGAATTTCGGTTTTAAATTTTTGATGAAACGTTCTTCATAACTAATTGCATTGAAATTTTAATGTTCATGCCTAGTTGTACAGGCTCGTGTTGTATTGTTATTAAACCAAAGTTGGTTGTCACAGGCCCCAGCAGATATGTCTGTATGTCGCCGCAAACGAACTAAAAACCTGACCTCATACCGTTTTTACACTGCAGTATCGAAGTTCTCTGCACTATTATTGATAATTACCCAGACCAGACATGTATCTGGTCAGAGAATTCACTCTTTTCAGTGAAGTTTGTGAGTTTTTATAGGCTGTTCTGAAATAAAGAAATTTAGTGCACAATATAGAAAAAAAACTTTGTAAAAGAAGAGAAGCGACGACACACGAGACAACGAAAATGGTGGTGGAATATGCATATTTATTGACATACGAGTAAGAATGTGTCATGCCGTTTACCGTCACGGCATCGGTATACGAATCGAATTTACTGCCAAAACTCGCCAATAAGTTTTCACATCAAAATACCCGAATTATATCACCATTATATGTCATTTAAACTGCATTTTTTTTATAATCGTATCGTATTTTTTATAATCGTCGTCTCGTCGTGAAAGGAGTTTTACTCAAAATATATTTGACAATAGGATACAACTGCAAACCTAACCTAACGCAGCTTAAAAATACAGGAAGTTTAAACTTAGGATGTCTCTCATAAATTGTATTCTACCATTTAGTGGCATGCTACAACTACAGCCAATATTTACCTTAATGAAAACCGCACGACACAGCTCGTTAGTAAAACTTATCTTGAAGACGCCATAATAATATTGATAACATCTCAGCTAGCTACGGTGCCTTAATTACCGTCTGCTGAGTAATTGGCCTGTAATTACCTCATCAAAGTGTTGTTAACATCAGTGACGGCATTAATTTGTAAGGGTAATTCGGTCTGGATGACTAGTGGTGCATTGTGGCGATCCTAGGTGATTACCTAGAAGCAAGTTGCGCCGGCTTAAGTGACATTGATATTGTTGACTTCAGAGGGATATCGCGATACATGGTTTGTGTGTAGGTGATATGCTTTGGTAGTACCGTGTGGTTCTTGAATAACTAAGAACAGTCGTACCAATCGGTCTTTGAGGTTTAGCAGAGCTTGCAGAGTGGGAATGGTGATATGAGATCGATTAATCGAAGAATTGATTTTATAGGACAATTTCTGTAAATCGATCTCATAAACTTGAAATCGCTTTTATTACTGCGTAATGAAACCCTATTATTAGGTAAAAACGTTCAGATCACTTCTTTTTCTTCTATTCTTATTCTTCACCTATTTTCTTTAAACTAACTATTATATGAATATTGAACACCCGATTACTCACCAATGATGAAACATATGTGTGCTGTAGTCTTGTAAGATCATCTGTACCGTGATTTTTAGGATTCAGTACTTGCAAAATCACAAACGAATCAATCTTTTGGAACTCGATTTATTAGTAAATCAATTCTATAGACATCGATTTTAATCGATTTAGAAAAAGATCTTAGAAAGAAACGCTATTCTATTGTTGAGATTGGGCATTGGGTAGGATGACTATCGATTTACACATCAAACCGTAGCTGAGAAAAGGTTAGTTTAGTAAATTTAGTGATTGGAACTGGTGTTGTACGTTATTGAGTGGAGCCACATTACGGGTAGTATCTATTATTTTGATGATCACGGGATGTAATGAACCGTTTCGAATAGTATCAAATTGTTATTGGTCTTAGTCAACAGTTAGTCTAAAATAGTCGATTTACCAAATGATTTGTTCCTTGATTATTGTCATTATCATTTTAAATAAAAAATAAACAAACAAAAAAGAATACATTTATACAATCTTATTTTTAGTATATCGAAACCTGAAAAACCTCTCTAGTATTTTTTGTAAAGAATCTTTGCAAAAAACAAAACTATATTATGAAATATCACTAGTTACAAGCTTGTTATTTCCTCAAAAATTCAAGGTCACCGGGCCATCCTGGTGACTGAAGGGTTGTTTTGTACTTGCACTCAGCTGTTTGATGGGCCTAATACTTGTTATGACCTGTCGTAACCTGTGTTGTGCTTAGTGTTGGTGGTGTCCAACTTGTGAACTTTTTAAATATTTTTGGGAAAAAATATAACATGGTGTAAAAACTATTGGAACCCATTCAGTTACTGATTAACTATATTCAAGTTTTACATAATACTAAATATAATATTGTTTACTATGTTGGATATATACGACGCTTGGGGGAATATGCCTATATGTCCAATCATATCATCTAGATATGACTACGAATTTCGCAAAAGTATCGTCGTTTAACCACGCTCATGAATATTATAGAGGTACGTTTTCCACAGTTTATGCATAAATGCTATTTTATTATTCATAGTTTTCCTGGTATCGATTAAAGAATTAATAAAAATACTTTGATAGCGTCACCACGTCCATTTCAATATTTTGGCTTAATAATTTTATCGACGTTGAGTAACTTTTTCACAGTGTAAGTACAACAAAATTTCATTCAAAACGTTTATATTTACTAATATTATAGAGCTGAAGATTTTGTTTATTTGAGCAAGTGAATATTGTTTTAGTATTGAATAGGTCGACTGGTAGATAATGCCTATGGCGTAAAGTCCGCCTTTGTACAGTGTAATGTGCATAAAGCATTAATAAATAAATAAATAGTTCATTTATCAAAGATGATTAAGGCTATAGTTACTCATATAATTACGCTATGAACAAATAACAGCGGAGCAGTAATCAAAGACACGAATGAAACTATGGGGACAAATAGTGAACTATTTGAACAGCTATCAGTAAGTTGAAAATTGTTCCGTTCCCATAGTATAATTTAGGGTAAAACAAAGTCTAGCATAATCGCTAGCTATGAGTATTTGTGTTTTGTATTCACACGTTCATTCACAATCGTAGGTGTCACGCGTTACCAACATGACAGATATCATTATGGATCCCATTTTCAGGGCATTACACCCGTCAGATGTTATAATAAAAATAGAGCTGTTGAGGTTTCCTCCTCGCGGTTTGCACTAGTGTGTATAACCCGGTGACATTTTATATTATTTTCATTCTATTATAGTAAGAAATCGACTGTTATTTTTGTACTTAACCCTACTTCCTATCCATAATATTATTCTAAACCATCGACGAAAAATTAATTAAAAAATTTTTCCTCATATCAGCGTGAAATAAATTCAACATCACCTTTAACATTTTAAAAACACCATTCGGTCAACGTTTTTATTGCCCGAAAAACAAAATTTCCCACTTGATAAAATTAATTTAACAGTTTCTGAATGCAGAAAATTGCCTGCACATAATAGTATGCCGCTGATGGCGTGTTATTAATAAATAACTTTTGTTCAAATATATTGGTGTATCGTGAGATTGGCTGGCGTTTTATTGTAGGCATTTTTAATGTAAGTATATTAAGGTTTTATAATAAGAGCACAATAATTAGTGGTGAAGTTGTAAAAGCCAAAGTGAGCTTAAATATAAATGTAAATTCTCTGTGCGTGCGGTGGTGCGAGGCTTATTTGTTAAAACTCTTTGGAAACATACTTTATTTTAAATTATACGATATTTATCATCAGCAACATCATCATCATCAGCCTTGTTTTCAGTGCTGGGACTCAGGCCTCCTCTCTAGGAGAAGGAATGGGCCATAATTCACCACGCGGGCCTAGTGCAGATTGGTAAATGTCACATGTCTTCGAATTTTTGGTTCTAGAACATGCCTGTTTCCTCACGATGTTTTTCTTCACCGTTTTGAGATCAGTGGTGATGGAATAAATTACACAAAGTAAAACGCCTTGCTTGGTTTGAACTTGTGACCTACAACTCGTAAGTCGGAGCCATTACCACTCGGCCACCACTGCTCCAACATACAAAAATACGCCATGGCCCCAGCAAGCATCGGTACTGTTGGGCCCCTAAGATTTTGCTAAAATTTATTTTAAGCGCGTGTGACTCGTGCTCGATAAGTATTCACATCCGTCAATCGAGTTTGAACGACACCGATTTTAAAGTCGTTTGAAATTCGCCGATTTAAAAAAAAATCTGTATAACATTATCCTGGTAGAATACTTATTAACGTAACTGGAAATAAGTCGACAGATTGTGAATACCGCTTTTGGATAGGACTTCGATCGAACGACTATAAAATTTCAACGATATTTGGCTTGTTTGATTTTACGTGAATCTGGCTACTGGACGGTTACCGGATGGCCAGACGGCCAGCTACTCGTTGCTCGTCGTCCGTAAGTCCACATCTATGATAGTCGGTAGTCTTCAATCGTAGTGACTTCCTGCAACTTTCGAAGCCCGGGGGCGTCTCCGGCCGCGGTGACTGGGGTATGACGATGTCCATTCCCAGGAAGAATCACTCGAAAGTACATATTTAAAGAACTAGCGAAAAACTTAAAATCTAAGCGCCATAGAAATCACAGAACAAAACCAAAATAGAGTTCTAAATTAAGTTGGCCTCGAATCTATATCACGAATACCAATCCAAACAAAACTAAATCCGGGCACAAACTATCAGGTACCCAAAACAGGCTGTACTAAGAAATTCAATCAGCTCCCACTAAAGGCCGCGCACATATCTATGAAAGGGTTGAGCGATGTTGCTGCCTAATGGCTCGGAATTGTTCCGCAGCGATACCATCTGAGATTGCTATCGAAGCCCCGGTATTTACAAACTATACGGTTTCTTTTGAAAGAGCTGTTTTTGCGTTTACATCTTTTTTAGGATTAAGGTGAAAGAATTTGTTGTTGTAAGTTTTGGATTGTAAATAATTTGGATTTTTAAATAAATCTCATGCATTGAATCATTTTATAATATCTTACTAATTTATATGTAAATATAATGTAAATAATAATAATGTTCATTAAACCCCAAGCGAACGCCGGCGTTCGCGCACCTATTGTCTTTTATTGTGTCTGTAATTTCCACGATTGGAAGGTTAATAGAACTTTATAGTTAGAATCAATTAAATTACGATTGCATATCTTTACTATTTTTGTGTAATTATTTATTTATTATATACTTTTTTTTTATGGTGGGAAAAATCATCCAATGAGATGAATGGGAGATAGTGTCAGACTCTTACTGACTAAAAGACCCACCCCGTTCCTTCTAGCCTTCATACCGGGGCTCGAGCGCCCTTTCGGATAACCCTGGCCCCAGTAGGCTTCGACCCGGCTGGGTCCCTGCTGTTGCTGACAACTCCTTGAGGCGCGCGGGAACAGTGCGTGCCGTCGACGACTTGGGCTTGGTCCGGACAATTACCGGACGGCCAAACAGCAAGCTACCCATTGCTTATATACTTTATTGAACTTACACCATTACTTAAACAAAAGGAATCTAAAACCAAACACACACACTAAACACATACACGCAATGGACCAATGCCTTATCGCATTCCGCGATCTCTTCCAGGCAACCTGGAATGGACTGTAATTGCCTGGACAAGAAATGGGGCTATCATTGGGGTGACAAAATCAGTATTTAACAAACATATTATAATAGATAAACAGATATATACATATGCTACATATTTGCTATATATTTGTTATTGTTTGGCAAGAAATAAAAGACCTTTTATTTTTTATTTTATAATTTATAAGTTTTGGATTTTGGATGCTGTTTAAATAAATCGGGATCTGTAGCGGATATTAGACCGACAGTTAAGCTAAGCTAGTTCAGCCTTCGATGGATTAAGGGAAATCCGTCGCTCCGTCTATTTAGACTCAAGTTGGTGGCGTGTAGTGTCCCTCGACTACCCGTAATGACTGCAAAAGTTCTACAAATGACTGCTGGTACAAATAGCTTAACGAGCTTTCTAAGGCGTGGGTGGAGAAATCTCGATATGTTAAAGTGAGGTCCTGCCCTAGTCCCGTTTTATTTGGGGTCGGCGCAACACGTTTTTTTCTTCCATTCTGTCCTGTCACTCGTCACGTTATCACTAACTCCCTTTATATGTTAAAGTGAGGTGAAGGCAAAAAATGTCTCATATCTTTAGAGATTAATCGATTATAACAATAAAACGGGCAAGTGGGACCCAGACTCGTGCACAGACGGTTCCGTACAAACTTATCTATGAAAACAGTTCAATTTTCGAAAGGAGGGTCAAAAATTTTTACGAATTATAAATAAGTTTTTTTTTTGACTTATCTATAAATTTGCAGTTTACAGATGTTTTCCTATACTTATGCTATGAGACCTTACTTCATGCTAAAGTGGATTCTAGGTCAACGGGATCTAACCTATGAATTTTGATTCTCTTGAGAGTGTTGAATGAAATCCACGAGGACTGGTTAGTGACGGCGCAGGAGAAGGTTTGGGAGGACTTGGGGGATGCCTTTGCCCAGCAGTGGAAAAGTAATGGATAAGTTATACATCGTTTAATTTTGATTGTTTTAATCTCACGGTTGGTCGATCCGGTACATGAAACACTATCGATTTGTAAAGATAAAATTAAAAAAGCACCGTTTTTTTCAAAATTCGTGTTAATTTACGTATGTACGCAATTAATTTGTTTAGGGAAACGTCAACTGAGCGAGTCCAATGACCTGTAGGTAGTAGTCCAACGACCCTCCATGGGATTAAAATGATCAAAACGGTGTGTATTAAAAAAAAAAAACTATCTTAGATAAAGTCTCGATCTGCAAATAGCCTAAGGACGATTTATGTAATACGTGTTTTATTTGTCAAATATCAGGATATTATTATCATCATTTCATCCGAAAGACGACCACTGTTGCACGTAGGCGCCTCCCCCAAGCTTCACCATAATGACCGGTCTAGCATTTTTGCATCATTTATGTGGGTCGATAACACCAATAGGTACAAAAATGTTCTAGTTTTTCGAACAGAAAATATTTTTTTAACTTTCTACAACTTAATTTGACATTTAAAAGAAAATTTGAAAAACTAACCTGAATAACTTTTTTATTATTGTCTGTATCAAACTTAGTTAACTAACTGTCGATAAAAACTTCACTGTCCTCTAAAAATGGCAGAGGCATCTTTATATTTATTTTTTTATTTAACAATTCATGTACACACTTAACTTATATAAGAAAAGAAGACTTATATTTACTTATATTAGTTGATAGAAGCCTTAGGTCGGTACATACGGTCTAATAATGTCATTGGCGCCATATGCGCCCATGACTTTGGTGTAAGTTTCCCAGTCAGTTTATACGACACTTTCTTTTTCTTTGTCACTATTATTGTTTCATGTTTCATGTTACATTATTCATATATAATTCATTCATAAACTTAATGAAAAATGATTCGATGCGGCGCCAAATTAACTACAAGTCACGTGACCTCAAAGATATGTTAGCAAACCGTAGGGTCCTAGTAGACCCGAAACCTGTTAGAGTTATGGGGTAAAATACAAAAATGATAACACTGGAACGCAAATGGCAAATGGAGGAGCATAAGAGTGAATACAAGTCTGACACTCCCCCCTGTACCACCCTAGAGAAGGAGAAGTCATTAAATGATTTCCCACCTTTAAAAAAGTCATGTGCACAGCCACAGGTGTGCATTTGCATGTGTTTTATCATTTCAGTCGAAAGACGTCCACAGCTGGACATAGGCCTCCCCTAAGCGTCGCCACAACGACCGATGCTGTGCGTCTCGTTCTCTTATCCACTGCATTCTCGCGACTCTCACCAGGCCATCAAGGCTTGAGGTTCTCTACAACAAATAATACCTACTAAAAAGAAATCTACTGCTGAAAAACAGAATCACAATTAGTTATTAACCGACTTCGTAAAGGAGGAAGTTCTATGTTCGGCTGAATGTATGTTTTTTAAATGAAGCAACAATTAGCATTTTAAAAATTGGTTTGAGGAAGAGTGAGGGAGAGGTTGAGCAAGAAATAGCGAGATATTCCCATATCTCGCTATTTCTTGCTCACGTACCTTAATTGCAGTGACGTCACATTTCAGTAAATGCATTATTATACTGTTATTTGACAGTTTCTCCTATCAGTAAATTCGATTAATATCTACTGAAAGAATTTGAAAATTTATTTTTATTTACGACTAGTTTTTACCCCATGTACATAAAATACAGCTTATGTTACTCAGAAATCTTTCTATTGGTGAAAAAAATTTCACAATCGGCCCCTACTTTACAAGATTAGCTCCTACAAACAAAAAGAAACAAATTTTACCTCTTATACTTACAAATAAAGTATAAGAGGTTTTTTTTTCTATATTAGTGTAGATTTTTAAACAATAACAAAAAATTGCGTCAAAAACAAAGAATATGTGTGAAGCGTGCTCATAATATTTCACATCTTGTCTCACTGTCATCATTCCTTTCTCTGACTAAAAATAATCTGATCCCTGTTCCCCTGGGAACCTTACGAGGAAAAGCGACGCTACGTCAAAACTTTACAAGAACCTACCTCGAAAATTATGCTTGTCCCTGTTCCTTACTTTGTAATGGAAACCCAAGATTATCATCATTTCCCAACTGAATTGTTCTAAAAAATTGTTTCGTCGTCGTCAGTTTATTGCTGTTCGTTTCTAAAGATAGATTTTTCCAACGTCCTACTGTGGAATACTACATAGCCAGGGGTAATATCTGAAAATGGTCCTCCAAACTCGGTTACCAAAACGACTGTGGAAAGGATTATGCTCGGAGTTTCCTTGCATGATCATGCAGGTCAACGACATCGCCAGAAGAATATAACCAAACTTAAGTAGCAGTTGGTAGGGCACATTGCTCGTAGAACAGATGGTTGATAGAGCCAAAAGGTTCTGGAGTGGCGACCGCGTACCGGACGACGCAGCGTTTGAAGGCCTCCTACAAGTGGACCGATGAACTAGTGAAAATCGCAGCTAGGTACCCGAAAGATGCAAGACGCATAGGACTGTTCGTTGTGATGACACTTGGTGGAGATCTATATCCAATATTGGACGTCTTTCGGCTAAAATGATGTTGAAGAATCCCTCTCGCTCTATCCAGAGCAGGAATATCTAGTTCATGAATTCTCTGACTAAAAAAAAGTTGGCATAAGAAGGTCATTCACAGTGTTTAAAAGCCTTGTAAAATAAGCATCTTAAAATTCAGAGCCTGTCATAACTGCAAACATTTCATAAAGTTCTAAAAAATAACCTAATTTGTTGAACAAAGCCGCTAATTTGCCGTAACAACTGGATTAGAGTTGTTCAAGTAAGCTCCAGTCTAGTCCAGTTTGCTTACCCAGTGTGCTCTTTGAAAATTTCTTTTGAAAATTCACCCGTTGTTGAAGATTTTCTTGTTTTGCTGTAATTGCGCTCTGTGTAGTTTCTCTCTTGTTTGAGATAGTTTCATTAATTCTTGTGAAATGGAAATTGAATGCTAGTACAATTTACAGAGTCGTATATTGTGGTGCCTCGGCGATTTATTATTCTTTCGATTTTGCTATGTGTTTTGCTCATTCTCAGCTGATTGGGTTCAGTTTACGAGTACTAGAATATTTGTTCGATTTTAAATGGTATTGTCATGAACCGCACTTAACAAACTGTCCAAAAATAAGGTAGTTTCAAAATTATTTAAAGTTTTTAAATACCTGATTATTACTGAGGTATTAATGAAGGTATATCCTTGCCTTAACCTTTCTGAATTCCAAAGTTACACAACTGAATTTAATGCAATTTTCACCGTATGTTACAGATTTTTTTCAAAAGATTCGAAAATAAAATCTTTTATCGAAAGATTTATAAGTGACGTAAATTCTAGTATCGTTACAAACACTATATTGCTATGAGATATTGCTATAGCTCAAACAAACAATTCATACAATCTCATTCATGACAACAATAAACAGAAACAGTCAATACCTACCTACCTTAGTATCAGTTTGGTTTTTATTTTGAGTTTTGCTGATGCATAAAGAACTGGACTACAGAAAAGATGAAAGAGGTTAGAAAAGAAATGCTTTCCGATTTGTACTACAACGAGTGTTGCCGCTTGTCTCGCACCCTTCAACTCCACTACAGGCAATAAACCAATACTAACGCGCAATACGCAACTAACAGACCACGCACACTTAGATCGCAACTTTGCTATTGGTTGTGTCAATTATGAGCATGATCATAGCACGCTTGTTTCGCCCACAAGGCCATTCTAAATTCTCTCATCTTGTCTGTGAACTGGAACTTTGTAGCCTGTGTAGATCCTGGATCTTAAAAAAAGAATTCGAAAGCTAGAAGCCAAAAAACAAATCCAACTAAAAAATAAAAGACTAAATAATTGAACAAATTGAAGAAAACTTTATTATATATTTACATTAACATTTCACTTTTTTTTACAATAGGCTTGCTTCCAGGGTCAAAATAATTACATTTTATTTAGTCCGTAGTTTAGATTATAAAAAAGTATTGGACCCGTATTTTTTCATTTTTCGATTGCCGCCCGTGCTGCATATTTTCGCATGGGTTACGTTACACGTTGTTATTTTTGGTTTAATTTACAAATAAAAAAAATCGTGTCCCTTATTTTTGAATAATCTAAAAGACGGACTAATTACAGTTTTTACGGCAACTAGCCTAAACCAATATCATAGCTAACAGTACGCCAGTATTTGTTCTATGGTACACCCTTTGATGCAGCATTCGTCGGCAAAGCCATCACGCTTGCCGCGCACGCCATGTAGCATCCGCACCGCTCTCTCCGGCAGCCACCAGCCAGCATCACGTTTTGGCTCTTCTTTTTCTGTTGCTGAGCCATAGCAGAGATATGCATAGACCCTTGCGAGACTTCGTCCACAGTAGTGACTTGAAATAAAGTAGAAAAAATGAAAATTGATAAGCATAGATTAATCAACGCCGTCAGGTTACCGACATAGCACGAAGAATCCCCAAACTTAAGTGGCTATAAGCAGGGCACATTGCTTGCAGAACAGATGATTGCGAGACGCACAAGACTATTCATTGTGGCGACACTTGGGGGAGGCCTATCTAACAGTGGACGTCTTTTGGTTGAAATGATGATGACGATGATGATGATGATGAAGCAATGTCTTACAAAAAAAATATATATAACCGACTACCATGTCAAAAAAAATGAAAAATAACTTGAATTTAGGAAGTCGGTGGTATTTTCTTTAGTTTTATCTCTTCGTTATTTAACACCAGCTTCCAAAATTTAAGTTAGGATAGGAGAAGTTAAGTTCCATTATCTTCGAAGTTTATTATCACATCAAAACAATATGGGATCAACTCGGGAGTAGGTATAATCTTTCAAGAAATAAAAAAATCAAACAATTGACTGTAAATTCGTAACATAAGATAAACATAAAAAATATATTCGGACATACGTAAGCGCTGACATGCCATACTGTCCCACTGCTGGGCAAAGGCCTCCCTCTATTCCTTCCAATGTTCCCAGTTTTGAGCCACTTCTTTCCAATTCCCATGAAAGATATCCAAGTCGTCCTGTCATCTCCTTCTTGGTATTTTTTTGACCAATTTTGCGTTTTACTGGCCCATAGCTTGATCGGCATGCGGCAGATACATCCAGCCCAGTACCACTTAAGCTGGGAAGCCTTCTCCTGAACCATGTCAAAGATTTGCGTTTTGGAGCGGAGTGTAGTGTTTCGAACGTGATCCGTTACTTTAACACCTTTTTTTTGGTGGGAAAAAAGTCATCCAGTGACAACCCCCGCTCTTGGGCGGCGCGGGAGATAGTGTCAGACTCTTACTGACAGAAAGACCCACTCCGTACCTTCTAGTCTTCATACCGGGGCTCGAGCTGTCTTTCGGATTATTATTTTCACACCTAGTATGCTGCGCTCCATAGCACGTTGGCAAGCCTTAAGTTTGGACCATTGGATGTTAGTCAAAGACTAAGTCTGTGCACCATAGGTCAGAATGGGGAGAATACACATATCCCTTAGCTTAAACTTAAGTGACATAGGCTAGCATAGTTCGGCGTATTATTTAAGTTATGTTACTCCTTAAATGTGTTTACAAAATATTTTATGCGTATGGATGGGACGTCCAATGATACTTATTTGCAATTTAATATAATATCATCATCATCAGCCTTTTTATTGTTCTTCTTGGTAGATAAAAATCAACGAGGGCACGCCGAATGCTCTGCCGAAACGGGGCACATCTCCACTATTTGCTCCACCGTGTCCGCTGCGCGTTGCACACAGTGGCCACACGTGGCCGTCACGTCCGCATAACAGTGGTGACCTCATGCGCCAGGTCCTGGTTCAGGCTATGGTCTAGAGCAAAAGCAACACAAAACGCAACTGAAGGAACATAGGTGTGGTGTGACGTGCCCTCCTACTTCATCAGAAGAGCGGGAGAAAATATAAAAAAAAGGATAAAACATATATAGGAAACTAAACAATTTATAAGAAAAAATCCTTACATTGGTTCATCCTGGACTTCAAAACTCCAGGAACACGCCACCACAAGGAGAAGCACCAAAGCCAGTTTCATATTGACTGATGATTTGTTAGATCTTCAACTACTGACCCAAAGAGTTTGCTTAGGAGAATGTAAGGAGACTAAAGACTTAGATTAAATGTGCTGATGTTCAGCAAATCCCTGCATTTATACTTGGATTCAGCTCATTTATATGCAGACTAATTTTAATAATAAGTCCTACCTGAAGTGTAAGCGCGTAAGTTAAGAGCACCCTTCCCGAGGTACCGTCGCGGTAATTTCCACTTGATCCCTTAAAAAAATTTCGCTTCAATCCTACGGTGTAGCGCCAAACCAAACCTTTTGAGTTTTCGTTTGGAGTGCAAGCAAAAATGAACTTAGCGATGGTCAGGCGGAAGTGTCTTTGATGGTACGTTCTCGTACAACCTCACTTACACTCTTTCTCTAAATATTGTGGATATTATATAGGTTTCTATAGAGATCAAATCATAAAAATTGTGTAAGACTAATTCAGTAAAGACCTCTGAAAAACTTCTATTTTGTACGAACTTAGCCTTCATAATGTTCCCATGGCATAGCATAGTCAGCCTTATAATGTTCTCACTGTTGGGACTCAGGCCTCATCTCTAGGAGGAGGAAAGGGGAGGGTAGGGGCCGTAACACACCACGCGGGTCCAGTGCGGATTGGTGGATGTCACATGTCTTCGAATTTTTAAAACGTACCCATTATTTTAAAAAAAATAAAGGAATACCACTATTTATTTTATTTGTACCTTGCATATTAAATCAAGATATTTGAATGATGATTTTTTTCCAAAAACTTAGTAAAATTTATAAAATAAAACACGTATTATCTAGAACAAATTTTCTGAAATATTCGTGTGAATGGCAGAATTAACGAACGAACAGAATTATCAAAAGTTTTTATCTTTTTTTTTTTGGAGATGTAATTCATCATACATTGCGTTGGATGGCGTTGGATGAAACAATTAGCTTTTGGACCATGTTCACGTTAAAGCCCCTCTTAAGAAAAACTTACCTTATATGTCACGCTGAGTTTTCACATGGATGAGCATCTCATAAAATGTGGGTTAAATAGGACGTACTGCATAAGAAAGCTGCATACGGTAAGTATTTTATCTATGCTAAGTTATGTCATCTAACTTTAATTCAAATCATCACAGTTATTTTTTTATCCAAACTTCATGAATGCCTTTGTAATTCTCTACTAGTAAACCAAGAGTGGAGAGGCAACATAGCAGGTGCATAAAAAAAGAAAGTGTTAAAAAGAAAGGAGGTTAAAAAAAACATACATATGTTTTATGTAATATAAATTTACATTAACCAAAGGAAAAGGGTTATTGAGACGACTATTTGTGTAGAAAATAATCGGTTCTCTTTCGTCGAACGCCTCGAGTTGGCCACGCCTCTAATTCCTTTATTCTGACGTCATCTCAATTCTCAGTCACATAATCAGAACATAAGGGTCGGAGGCGTGGCCGACTCGAGGTGATCGACAAAAGAAATCAATTTAAAATTATTGGCTACATTCACCCAATTATGACTTTTTATAATTATGGCTCATGATTATTAGACGAAAAAATATTATGTCTTTAAAATGTATGCAACTCCAACTTATGCAAAACATATTAGACTAAATGATAGTTATACTAACCTTTGCATTATGCCAAAATATTATTATGCTAATAAAAATTATGCGAAAACTTTATGCCAAACTATATTATGCCTTAAATTTTTGTGCCAACAAGGGACAATCCGCGTGACCTAAGGGCTGAAAAAAATAAAATAAAAAGATTGTTATTTAATAATTTATTATCGTAGTAGTCTATTGTTATAAAAAACATATTACACATTGGTTAACAAAATGCTAACCGCGCTGCTGTTTGTATATTGTAAGCCCTGCTTGTGTTGGGCACGCCACAATAATGGCGGTAAGTCCCCTCTTTGAGGCGTGGCTGGACAGACCTCATGGCACCCTCACCTTTCGCGTGACGAAGGTTCTCACCGTACATGGCAAGTTCGAGAGGTTCCTGGACCGGATTCAAACGGAAGTTACGCCCGGGTGCCACCACTGTGCGGAATGCCTGAAAGACACGGTGGAGCAAACAGTTGAGATGTGCTCTGCTTTGGCGGAGCATCGCCGTGCCCTCGTAGGGGCGATCGGTGGCGGAGTCCTCTCGCGCCGGATCTTTTTTCAGGCCATGGCTCGGAAGAGGAGGAGTGGCAGGCGGTCGCCTCCTTCTGAGAAGCAGTAATGCTAGCAAAGGAGGAGGCCGACCGTATGAGGTAACAGTGCTCACGTCCCAGCCGCCACCGGATTCCGATCCCGATTTCCGGCCACCGTAGGCGCGGGCTTGCAGTCGGCGAACTATGGGTAGCTCGCTATACGACCGTCCGGTAACCGTCCGGACCAAGCCCAAGTCGTCGACGGCGCGTACTTTTCCGGCGTACCTCAAGGAGTTGTCAGCAACCGGGGCCCAGCAGGGTCGAAGCCTGCTGGGGCCAAGGGTCTGCTTCTGAAAGGAAGGCTCGGCCCTGGTATGAAAGGCAACGAAGGAATGGGGTGGGTTTTTAGTCAGTGAAAGTCTGACACTATTTCCCGCTCCACCTAAAGGCGGGGAATGTTATTTGTTTGATTTCTACTCGCTGAATATAAAAAAGCCCTACGTTTTAAAGTAGAATAACTTGTATAATAATAACTTTAAGATACAGTGTTCAGCTGTGAAGTTACTTAAGAATGATTAATTGACATACGAGTTGAATTAAGAACCTTCAAGCTTATTCGGAATATGGGCATTTTACGTGTTTTAAGCTATTGCATAGCTTCTATCGCGGGCCTTGAGCGTGGAGACCGAATCCAGAAATTCCGTAACGAAAATAACCTAACACCCCCCACTCATTTGTTTTTTGACCGATGACCGGTGACCGATAAGAAAACAAATGACTGAACAGTTAATCAAAATTCAATTCAATGTATGAAAGTGTAACTTCAATTAATATCAAAGAAAAAAAAACAAAGGAAAAAAATACTGCATAAATAAAATAAATAAATAATTATAATCACATAGGTTGATAAAAATGATATGCAATAGCTTTACCGCAGCAGTCCCCGAGTGACACACATCTTTTTATTTTATTTTTCTTGTACTTTCTCAAAAATTACCTCCTTTAAGTCCTTCCAAGTATTTTTCTCTACATATTTTGAACCAGTCCTTGTGGTAATCGTTTGGTTTGTCTAGTTACTTAGACCCTTTAGATTCTAGAAATGACAATCTGTAACGGTTTGACCACATGAATTTTCATAAGTACTTATTCTAAATAATTCGGACCATTCTTTCAATCGACAACATGTCTCTTTCATCATACTTTTTAATGTTCCCACTGTTGGGACTCAGGCCTCCTCTCTTGGAGAAAAAATGGGAATGAGATGAGGGAATGGGAATGAGATAAGGGGATGGGAATGTTCTTTGTCTAGAGCCAATACTTTACCTTCATCAAGCAATGGGCGGGTCTCGAGGAAATTAGTTTCCTGATTTGATTCTTGATCTATTGATTCTTTTTTTCTAAGGCAATCATTAAGCGTCAGTACTAATAAAAGTAAAGTTAGCTGTCTCTGGAGACTTCATTTATTTAGAATCGTAAAGATAGCATCAATTTGACCTTTCCAATGGAACAGTGATTGGATTTTAGATAGAATTTGAAAAACTTTTTCAGTTTCTGACGGGTTATAAATACGACATCTGAGAGTTCACGTTAGATTCTTAATTACTCTTTCTAAGAGTTCTAATTTTAAAATCTTTACCGACAAAGTTTTATCAAATATTTAACTAAGATTCGCTAGCAGTTTTAACCGAATGAAAGTTGTGAAATTATCTTAAGGAGTTTAATAATAATAATGTTCCACAACTAACATACAGCGCCGTCTAGTCTCAAGCTAAGCAGAGCTTGTATTATTTACTAGACAACTGATAAACATCCTTATATATTTCAAAATACATACATATATAGATAAATAACACCCAAACATAGAACAAATCATTACACAAACATTTGTCTTGGGTGGGAATCTAACACACGACCTCCAGTATGGCAGTCAGGGTCACAAACCACTTGACCAACACACCAGTCTCAGTCAATCTCTCGTCAGTATAAATGGGAGAGAAAATGTGTGATCCAAGCCCAGGTATACTTGTTTACCATATTGTATCTAAATATATTCTGTCATTCAGGCTGATTTAGAAAACAGTGGTGGCCCAAAGGTAATGACCCCGATCAATGAATTGTTGGTCGCGGGTTCAAACCCAGTCAGGCGCATTACTTTGTGTAATTCATTTCTAAACCACTGCTCTCAAAGCGATCATCATCATCATCATCATTTCAGCCGATATACATCCACTGTTGTTTTAAAAATTCAACTTATAAGGTGTTGGGAAGAGGGAAAGTTTGTATGCAAAATGTTGTTCCTTGAACCCATATAGTGATCTAAGTAAATAAAACAGGTTTCTTTATTTGTTTTTTAAAAGTACATACACCCTATAATACAATTCAGGGGGTATTTAATATTGTATTAAATACAAAATAGTTTATTGTCACAATAATAAGTAGCCTTATCATTATATAAAATTACTGTACTGTGACACACGAAAAAATCTATTTTATTTAACTAAAAACGAAATACCACTCATTGGAAAACGACAAATTTGGCAGGTAGGTTCCTTATAGTGTTTGGACATCCCCTAAGGACAGATTTTCCGAAATTCCCCCCCCCCCCCTAAGGGGATGGAACGAGGGTCCAAAGTTTGTATAGAAAAACCGCGAGCACAGCCGCTGGGAGAAGCTAGTAAGTTATTAAACCCTAAAACATCACAAAAATCCAATTGGTAAGTTTATGGTTGAATCTTATTCCTTGGGTTACTAAACTTGACATTTGGCACAAATTGTAACTAAAATGAATAGAAGATAAAAACCGTCATTTTTCAAGCTTTTCAAAATTACCCTCGTATTGGAGTTTAAATTTTAAATTTTTATGCACAATGTTGCAAACGACGTCACTAGCGTAATGGTAGTTAGCCATATAAAAGAAAATCGAAAGTATATCCAGGTTTTCAATCACCCGTCGGGTACATGTCTTCTCTCATTAAACGGTCGATTGCCGCTCTGTCAAGAGAGGAAATTAAAATCTCCCAGTTAATTAAGCGACACACGTTGCCCAATGGTCAATAATCCAATATCCAATATGTACTGGACTGAAATTATTTACGTACACATACAAACCCAATTGGAACAGATCATTTCAAGCCTGAAATTGAATATGTATTCTATGTTTCGAATTTAATTTTCGATGTGTTTTGTTTAGATCGGTGTTGAGAGAGGAATTTTAATTAGCTTTTTGTAGGTATGTGTGATTTGATTTGAATTTACAGATTTGTGGGTGTTACGTAGGTTTTATGTAGAATTTGTGTGATCTAGCTGTGTTTCACTTCTCATCCATCAAAGAATATTGGTGTGATGTACCTAATTCATTAAATCTCAAGCAGAAAATGGATAGGTACAGAAGACAATCTTATGTATGTACTTCACTTTATATAGCTACGCTCGGTGGACGCACACTAATGAGCGTTTGAGCCGGAACTGTTCGTCGAGCGCGCCGAGGCGCTCCGAGATATCGTGTCCGTGAGCGGCGTCTGTGTGGTGTGCGTTGCTCGAGCGTGCTTTGTATGTAGATTGACTTCTGTACCTATATATTTTGTGCCCCAAGTAAACGCCGGCTATTCGCTCTCACATTGTCATTGTATTGTTTCTTTATTACAGTATTCGAAAGTTTAATGTCATATCATGTGTTAGGACAATGCTAAGAGTTTCTTTTCGTGATCACATTAGAAATGAAATGAAGATATCGGCAGGAGATCCAAGGTTACCGATATAACCTAATAAATTGAGGACCAGATTTTGGTGCCACCTACTGAGTCTAATTATATTATTGAACCATCCAGGATCCCACTCAAATAGGTATACAAATCGGTCAAGCCGTTTAAGAGGATTTATGTGACAAACACGAATTGAAAAATTATATATATTATAGATTATTATTGGTACTTTGCAATTAATATATTTATACATTAATTAATTATTATTATAATACTTAAAACTATGTCCAAAAGTACACAGTAAAACTGTTATTTATAAAATGTATGTATTTTTGACATGACGGACGAACGCGTTTTATACTTAGAATAGGACTACTGTATAGCTGGTGTTACGATTACGCTGGAGCAGCATTGCGCTGGCTGCTGGTCGTGCGCTGCCACATATAAACACACACACCTACATGTACACACCAATGGTATCCCTATCGGTCGTACTCTGCGATTCTTACAAAGCAAATTATGAGGGTATATCGGTGACGTCTAGAGTAAGTTAGTCAGCTGTGCCATATTGTGTTGCTTGTACCTACTTGCTTGTTTTAAATGATTTTGTCGTGCCCTGTTATATTCTATCATAGTAATATTACGTAATGTTGTAAGCCCATTCTGTATATTATTGTAACTGTACTATAGGTAGTGTGGTGTTCACTAAAATCACTTGTTAGGGATTTAGGTTTATAGTAAATTAAACAACCAAATTGTCAGTAAGCAAGCAAACCAAGGAGTGACGTCTAGTCGTGAGCTCTGTGGGATCTCGACTGTCGTGGCGTCAGCCTCTTGACTTGTCCTACATTTAATGTGTATACCACATCTCTTCCTTTTTATAAAATGATTTACATTTCAAGCATACTTACAATATTTAGCAATTAGATTATAATTTACAAAAATCGCTAGTTTGGTTTTTGAAGTACAATAATTATATTACAATATTTATCACACTTAGATTATAATTTACAAAAATCGGTAGTTTTTTTTTTTTATGTACAATTATATATTTAGGATTTTTAATGTGTATCCCACATCTCTTTCTTTTTATAAAATTATTTAGATTTTAAGTGCAATTATAATATTTAGATTTTGAAATGAATTGCGTTTAACACATTTTACTATGTTTTGTAATTAAACACAATTTGAGAAGTTTTAAAACAACAATAATCAATATATTTTTTTATTTTTTTAGACCCAAATTAAAAAAATTCAAAATGAAGATATTTATTTCGCATTTTTTTTTTACATTTACTCGTTTTTTTTTTTTTTTTTTTTTTATTTTGTCTTTTCTAGATGAGGCCTGTGTTTCCTAGCTGACTGCTCTGAGAAGAAACACAGAAACAAACTCAGAGGTCAAAGTCTCTTTCAAAATCCACTGTAATGATCTAATCATTAGAACTGTGTATCTACGCAGTTTTGAAGTTTCTGAGATGATCTTTTGACTAGAGAACCACACAGATTTGAGTACATTTAGCATTTGTATTAGGCTTACAAATAAGCCTTTAATAATGTAGTGTTATTATTTAATTTTTTGAAGAAGCATATCCAATGCTTCCTACTTTCTATATTTGTGGTCTCTATTAGTCTGATGTTCCTCATGTTCTTTTGTCCAGTTCCGAAGGGTGAGGCGTATCGTTGTTTTGTTTTTATGTTTTGATTATTATTATTTTTGTGCCTAACTGCTTATTTTGGAAGTATGGTACAAAGGAAACATGAATCGATTAATTTTTTTGTAGGCTTCTTTAATATCTCGACTTGGATATTTCTTAAGGTCTGATGTCCATCTATTTTTGCTTTGACTGTTTTTTTTAATTCCGGATTCGGAATTCAGTAGGTACTTATTAAAACGATATTATTTCTCGTTTAAAACTGTATAACCTTGATTACAGATTGACTACCGTTATCAGATGTTCTTTTATTTCTTTGCTTCAAATTATGAGTTACTCTTGTATTGTGTGTTTACAGAAATGTAAATTTCCATGTACATGACTCTCAGACTCAGAACAACATCTGTAAGCCAATTTAAGATTTGCGCCTTCGAAATACAATACATTTTAACTCTATTAGGTATTTTGTTCTATCTAGAAGTTTTACGATTCCACTTGTGAGTTATAAGAATCAGCAATTGGTTTCTTTTACCTTAATATGACGTAATTATGTTATTTGGTTTCGATTTTAGCCTAAATTTAATATTCAATGAACTTATGTTTGTGCCAATTTTTTTTTTTTTTTTTGTCTGTTTTAAGTTTTTGTTCCTGTGGCTAAGGAATCAGTATATGACCTAAGCTTTATTAGTTTTTTTTTTATTTTTTATTAGTCAGTTGGATTTCGAAATAAGTGAGTACTAGGTACATCAATTAGTATTACTGGCTGGCCTTTGACTTGGATGTGCTCTGGCAGTTAGAATGTCATGCATGCTCACATATTTTGCTGATGATGACTCGGTTTCCTTCAGAAGAGTTGAGCTGAATTGTGCTAGTACACGAGTCATAGTTAGGACAGGTCATCTCCCAATTAGGCTTGTCATTTTGTAATTTGCCATGATTGGTTTTCATTATTTGTATTTTTAATACGGATATTTTAAATGTATGCATTATCGATATAAGTAATTATTTATTGATTCAAGTGTCCGTAGAGCTTCTTGCTTGTTCAAAATGCAAATTTGTATTGAATTCAAATCAATTCATGAATTCAATTAGATACACGACTATACTTTGTTTTAGTCTGACAGTTTCATTTTTTTACATCTGTCAGATTCTGTCTCCAAAGTTAACAGAACTACAATTAGTTCTAGTTGGGTACGATTGTACGATCTATTGTCATTATAGCCGTTGGATATTTTTTTCTTAAACCCATTGATTTTTAGGGTTGAAAGTTGGAGTTAAATTATTCAATGAAATTGATCCAGAAAACATTGAATTTCATCAACATTTCCATGTGAAAGTCAGACTGACTTATTGTTAACTAGTTTGAAACCTGATGGCACTGAAGTTTCAATTGATATTAAATATTTCATTTTTGTTTATTTTGACTTTATAGTTGTTTAAATACTTACGGGTTTCTGGAAATTATTTAACAACGCATCACAAATTAACTTAAAAGTGCTGCGAGTGTATATTTCTAATTCTTCCAGTCTTTTTTTATGTTGTAAGTAAAATCAAAAATTCCTTTGCTATGGCACTATATCTTTATCAACTTTTTATTTTTTATTTTTAGTTGAATGTATAGCGTTTACTGATTGACTTCCTAAGTATTTATGAACTTTTATTTGAAACAATAGGTACATAGAGTTTCCCTATGGTACTATAGATATCTTTTTCAACTTAATTTTTTATTTTTAGTTGAATGTAAAGCATTTACTGATTGACTTCTTAAGTATTTATGAACTTTGATTTAAAACATGTACATAGCGTTTTAAGTAATACTACGCTAGTACTTATTATGTTTATCTAGGTCTCACGTATCTGCAGATAAATACGTATACCATCATCAGCATTGATATTTTAGTATAATATTATTGATCATCAGGCATCCGGGATCACCAGAGGTACCCGAAAAGATGAAATATTGTTTTATTTACAAGCCAGGTCCATACAATTTGACTAGCTCGTCTTTTTGCTATTTAAGCTATTAGGAATCAAATAGCCGTTGGACTTTTTTTTTTAATCAATAAAGATCTTTAAGTTAGCAATTGAATTCAGATCCAAGCCTTTTTTAAATTTTATAATCGATTTCTTAAAACATTTTTGTGACCATAGGCTTTGCTAGTAATACTTTAGAGCTATTTTTTTTTTGTATATGTAATAACCCTTGCACTTTATTATTGTGTAGCACGTGACCATCAATTCCAATTGTTAAATTTTCATCGACTCGTGGCAAATTAGTTAAGTAGGTGTAAACCTACCTACCTAGATGTTTTGTTTAGTACTTTGTTTTTTTTAATATTTTTACTTTATTGTTATCATTTGACGAGAGGCAGACTTATTATTTTCTCTTTTATTGTCTCTCATTTCGTGTTATTCTGCAAATAATACTCAAAAAACCTATTTATGCCATTTGCATTAATTATAGGGCATTAACTGAATTTTCATCAATTGCTCGAACTTATAATCATTTTTGTGATTGCCACAATTTACATGATTTGCATTATAGCAACCAAATTCATTGTTGTTATTTGACAAGAGGTTGGTACGAGTCTCTTTATGCCATTTGCGTTAATTATAGGGCGGGCATAACTGAATTTTCATTAATTGCTCGAACTTTAAGTAATCACTTTTGTGATTATTGAATTTTCATGACATGCATGATAGCATACAACTCATTGTTATTATTTGACACGAAGTTAGTGCCATTTTTTCTTATTTGTCCTTGTTTTGCAGTGTTTCTGGAAATATAATTTTAAAACACGTTAGCAATAGATTTACAGGAAAGGTACTTTTATCACGTTTGTGATTTTAGTTGCCGCATGGACAACAGTTTTTTGTTCAGTGTCAACTCCATTATGGCAGGTACTTATTGCACTTTGACTCTAGCTATCGTGGATTAGCTCAATGGCGGGATTGCTGTTTTTAAAGGATTATGATTTTTCATTGTGATAATCTTCCACATATTCTTTAGGGAATTGAATCCAGAACTAAATCTACAATTCAAAATCATATTTGAACTAGAATCAAGAATTGTACCCACAATTCAAATATTTTTTTTTTTTTCTTATTCTTGTTTTCAACTAAAATGCAAGAATAATATAGGTACACAACACATCGTTAATTTATTTATAACCCTGAATTGATTGTAGCCAGTTAAGATAAGAGCTCTATGGGCACTGTTCCTATAACATTTAAATAAACAAACTTTAGCTAGCAAGTCGCACAAGGGTCCATTAATAGGTACCTGCGCCGGAGTGCCGCGCCATGCTACTCAGCAAAACGGCCACTTGAAATAGAGATTGAAGAACCAACCACATCGGGCGTTATAACGCGTGTGACAAATTCTTTGTTTGGTGGATAAAGCCAGTGCAAAATGTATTTTATTTAATTAGCCTTAAGGATTTTAGGACACTTTAGTTTTAACTATAAAGTGATACCTAGAAATCAGAAATCAGAAATCAGAAACGTTTATTTCAAATAGACCAGTTACAGGCACTTTTGAATAGTCAAATGTCGGTCAGTCCAAGAAAAGTGAAGCTAAATTGCACGTTCCAAAGAGTAGGTCTCTATGGAGAAGAACGTGCAAGAAACTCCATGGACACTCTTTTAAATCGTATTGAGTTACATGAATCTTCGATTACATATTTCTTTTTTTGCTTCTATTATGTGAACACAATGAATATAAGTAATAAAAATTAAATATAATGGTAACAATAAAAAAAGAAATTGAATAAGTCACTGGCAGCTAAGAGATGACCAGTCTCAACTGACGGCGCCCGTTCACGAGCATGACGCGTGCATCAGCCCCACTCAGCTCAACCATTTTGAAGGGAGCCAAATGACCCAATAACACATGCCACCATCAGCGAGACATTTTAGTGAGCATGACAATCTCTCAACTGCCATGCTTGTAGTGTCAAACAACTTGTAACCAAGTAAAAATGCTCCATGGTACTTCACATTCACAAAATTGAAAAAAAAAAGTGCTTCTACATTATACAATGCTATTATTTCCAAATGTAACACGTAATAAATCATAAGTTCTATTGAAATAAACAAATAAAATTAAAAAAAAATAATAATCCGAAAACAACAATAGGAAAAGGCCAGCAGCCTCTCTTCCAGTATTTATAATTAAAATTTAAAGAAAATAAGAAATACGACTAATTCGTAGCTAATGACTGTGACTGTGGAGCAGGACCGGCATTCAGCCAAGCATTTTTATCGAGTAGATAATCTTCCAATTTATAATATGCTTGCCTACATAGCGTGCGTTTAATGCATGTTTTAAATTTTGACTCGTTTAATTGGAGAATTTCAAGTGGAATTTTATTATAAAATTTTACACAGTACCCCATAAAAGAACTAGATACTTTAGCCAATCTGAATCGAGGTTGATCTAACTTGTCTTTATTTCTAGTATTAAAATTGTGCCTGTCACTTATTTTAGTAAAAAGATGAATATTTTTCCTGACATACATAATATTTTCATAAATGTATTGACAAGGAACCGTCATGATGTTTATATCTTTAAATAGTTCCCTAAGAGAATCGCGCCTGCGAAGATTGTATATGGCTCTGATAGCTCTTTTCTGCAGAATAAAAATAGACTCAATGTCTGCAGCCCGTCCCCATAGCAGAATACCGTAAGACATGATACTGTGAAAATAACTAAAATAAACCAGTCTCGCGGTATGTATATCAGTAAATTGACGGATTTTTCTGACAGCATATGCTGCTGAGCTAAGCCGTCCTGCCAGAGATGTTAAATGAGGACCCCATTGTAGCCTCGAGTCGAGCGTGATTCCCAGGAAAACCGTGTTTTCTACGAATTCAAGTTTCTCCCTGTTCAATACTATTTCCAAATCATTACTTTTAACATTCGGTAACGCAAATCTTATGCACTTTGTTTTTTTCCCGTTTAATACTAAATTATTGACAGTAAACCAGTTTTGGACCTGCTGCAGAATGTAGTTTACGTCATCAAGATGTGTGGAGCGTCTATTTATCTTAAATATTAAGGAAGTATCGTCAGCAAACAATACTACATGTGGTTGTTTTTTCAATAAATGCGGTAGATCATTAATATACACTAGAAAGAGGAAAGGACCCAATATAGAGCCTTGTGGTACACCCATTTTGACTTCTAAGCCCTGTGAATTGACACCATTTATTTGAACTTGCTGTTGCCTGTCATTTAAATAGGATTTCACTAAGCTTAGTGCAAGTTTACCTAATCCGTAATGTTCTAGCTTTAAAAGTAAGGTTTCATGATTGACACAATCAAAAGCCTTTGAGAGGTCACAGAAAATTCCAATAGCATCTTGGGTTTCCTCCCATGCTGCAAATATGTGTTTTAATAAGGTGACACCAGCGTCAGTCGTACAACGTCCTTTGGTGAAACCATACTGCTGTTCGTGTAAGATCTTATTGATGTTAAAATGAATAAGCATTTGATTGAGCATAACTTTTTCAAAGACCTTACTGAAAACCGGCAACACAGATACAGGTCTATAATTATTGGTGTCATTATGGTCGCCGGATTTAAATAGAGGTATAACTTTACTGAATTTCATTAAATCTGGAAAGACTCCTTGGTCCACACACAAATTAAAAATTAACGCCAAGTATGGTGCCACGGTCTCGATTATAGACGCACAAACTTTAACAGACATTCCCCATAGGTCCTCGGTTAATTTTATTTTTATTTGCCGGAAAGCCTTTATGACTGTCATAGGGTTTATATGTTTGAATTGAAATTCAACCGGACAGCCTGGCACGTTTTCTTTCAATAATGTAATTGAGGCCTCTGGCGAGGAGTTTAAAGCTTCCGTTGTCTTAAGAGGTATGTTGGTGAAAAAATTCACAAACTCTTGGGCTACTTCTATGTTAGAACTTATGGGACCATTGGCAGTCTCCAATAAAAAATCCGAGTTTCGTTCCTTATTTCTACCAGTCTCACTATTAATAATTTTCCAAACGGTCTTTATTTTATTGTCAGCCAATTTGATTTTTTGGCTAATGAAAAGGGCCTTCGCTACTTTGCAATTTTTTCTAAAGAGTTTAGAATATCTATTTACATACTTGTTAAAGCTTTCAGAGTTAAAAAATGGCTTAAGGCCATATAGCTCATATAGTTTTTCCCTACTTATCCTTATACCTTTAGTCGCCCAGTCACTAAATACAAACTTAGGGAAAATATTTTTCGACTTCTTTTCAAAACTTTTATTAAATTCATTGATTATTACTGAAAAGAAATTATCATAAAATTTATTAGCATCATCAATATTGTGGCCCAGAACATTTAATTTATTTTGTATGTTACTATTAAATTTTGTCAATTTGCTAAGTGTAATCGGCCTAAATTTAATTTGAGCTTTTTCCAAAGTTGCTTTAGACTTAAAAGACACCGTTTGTCCACTATGATCAGACGGAAGATAATATACTAAAGATTTATCTAAATAATCACAATCGCAGAAAATATTATCAATACAAGTTGCAGAGGTTGAAGTTATTCTAGTTGGTTCTGTAAAAACATTAGACAAGTTAAATGATTTAAAAAGGCTTAAAAATCTGCAGCTATTTGAATTATCTTCTAAAATATTGATATTAAAATCTCCACAAATTATTATAGATTTGTTACTGTCTGCAAGCTTTGCTAGAACATCTTCCATTGTTGATTCAAATAGACCAAAGTTTTGAGGGTTCGGGGGTCTGTACACGCACACTACAACATGCTCATCTAGCTCAACACAGGACAGTTCAATACAATGTTCATTTGACAAGCTAACTATATCATTACGTTGCTTAAATTTTAAGCATTTTTTTATTAAGATCAGGGAACCACCCCGCAACATAGTTTTACGGTTGAAACAGCTGCCTACACTATAATTTTCATAATTAAGTATCATTTGGTAATCCTGTAACCAATGTTCAGTAAAGCAAACAACATCAAACATTGTTTTTTCTAAAAACATTTCAATTTCTAATAATTTGGAAGAGATACCCTGAATATTTTGATGAAATAAATTCAAGGCATGCTGCTGAACCCCTTTTTGCCGTTTAACTTTTTGAAAGCAAGAAGATACCTCGTTATTACTAGGTATAACTATGGCGTTACTGGTACCCTCTGTTGTCCTATGAATTAGTTTAAAGAACTACTATCCAGAGTTTGCTCCAAGTCTTCAATATTGTCACTTGGTAGTAAATTGCCACTGATTGTGGCACCTACATTTACAAAAGAATTTTCCATAGTGATACATGGAACCTCCTTCGTACAGTTCATAAAACAATTCATAGCAATTACGCTAGCCAGGCATCATATTGCTTCGAAGTATCGAAGTGGTAATTGGCGTTAAAACTGGTACTTGACGATAATCACGTTGGCACATTTCATTTTTGGATCTAATAATATCTTTCGATAAGATTAGCATTTATAAGTAAACGTGTTATCGCTGGAACTTTAGATCGAATATTTTTATTTTGTTTCGATCATTTAACGAATACTCGTTGGTACTGATCATTTAACGACTCTCGTTGGCACTTTTATTTCGATATTATGTAGCCACAAACGAATTTGGTCAACAAACATTATATTTGGAATTTTTATTTATTTTCGAAATGTAGGGACATTTTGTATGCCCTAATCACATTCCGATAAAGTATACGGTACCGTTTATGTATTAAATGACGAAATGATTTCATCGATTTATATTGCGCATCTCTCAGCTAATTACTGACGCAGATCGCTCATACATAGCTAAGTAACGACCAAAATATGGACATTTTATGAAACTAAGATTTACTGAATTTCAATTTAATGTAGAAAACGGTCACTTATTTTTATTTTTTCTTTCAAAGCACTTTGTGCTGTAAAATTTTACTTTTCTTGCTGATCAATATATGAAATATTTACAGAATTTCACTCAGGTATCGGTCTCTTATTTTTTGTTTTTTATTTTTTTACCACTGCTGTATAAAATTAATGTTGTTGCTGACCAATGTCCGTAAGTAGTACATTATTTGAGTTAAGATCACTTTACTTACTGCGCTTTTACTCGTCGCCAATGTGGTGTTCACTAAAATCACTTGTTAGGGATTTAGGTTTATAGTAAATTAAACAACCAAATTGTCAGTAAGCAAGCAAACCAAGAAGTGACGTCTAGTCGTGAGCTCTGTGGGATCTCGACTGTCGTGGCGTCAGCCTCTTGACTTGTCCTACATTTAATGTGTATACCACAGGTAGTATTGCATGCTTCGTCATTAGACGACCACAGTTAAACTATAAATTTTAAATCTCATGTAAGTGAACGATGTAATATGTTCTTATGAGGAATAAAGATTCTTTAAACCTACATAAAGAATCGCCAAACTGCGACAATGGGTAGGGCTCATTACTTGCAAAACAGATCGTCGATGGAAACAAAAGGTTCTGGAGTGACGACCATGTATTGGAAGACGCAGTGTTGGAAGACCTTCCACTAGGTGGACTTGGTGAGGGTCACGGGAATTCGATGGATGCGAGATGCACAGGGTCGGTCATTAAAGCGACAGTTGTTGGAGACCTATGCCCAACAGTGGACGTCTTTCAGCTGAAATGATGACTTATTGTCATCAAATAGACTTTAAACACTCAAATTTAAATATTTATTTACAACTTATAGCAACAAAATATATACATAATAAAATAAAATTAAAATATTTAAGTATGCTTAACCTTAATAGACTTTTAGGTTTAATACATGTATTATATACGCTGCGTCTTCCGATACGCGGTCGCCACTCCAGAACCTTTCGGTCCCAACGGCCATCTGTTCTGCGAGCAATGTGCCCTGTCCATTGCCACTTAAGTTTGGCAATTCTTTGTACTATATCGGCAACCTGGTGTTGGAAGGCCTCATACAAGGTGGACCGATGACCTGGTGAAGGTAGCGGGAAGCAGATGGATGCGGGACGCACAGGAATGTTTGATGTGGTGACGCTTGAGGAGGCCTATGTCCAACAGTGGACGTGTATCGGCTGAAATGATGATGATGTATTATATTATTTTAAGAACCTTTTTAATAATACTTCGTTGTAAATTATTTATTTAGATAGTGTTTATGTATTGTGCATATCTACCACAGTGTTGTCTTTTTTTAACGTAAAGATTGACTGGCAAAAAATGCTATGATGCATTAAGAACGCCTGTAAACAACTATACATGAAGTTTAAACAAATAAATAAAAAGCTACTCAAAACATTGATTTCTGTGTAATCGAACGTTCTATGACCTTTCTAACTATTGACAGTGAATAGTTTTTGTGTAAACTATTATATAAGTGTTGAGTAAGCTTTGCCCCTTTTGCCTAAAGGGGCAAAGCTTTATCTTTGCCCAGTCAAAATATATCAAGACTTTTGACAATATCGAGAGAAAGTGGCCGTCAATGGCATCAATGTTTACCGACTCATTTTTTATAAAATTTTCTTTTCTTATCACCGATGGACGATGGATATCTTTTTGGATTTGAGTATTTACATTTGTGTTTATACTCACAAGTTTTATATTTTAGTGGGTCGTATTGTTGTACAGTCGCCGTAAGCAAATCTTTTGTTTGAAGTGTTTTTTATTAATTTATTTTTATATGCTACTGCAAATCGACAGTGTAGTTCTAAGAGTGCGTAAATCAAAAATGATTTATATAGAAGAGAGTAGAATAAAAGTAAGAAATCATGATGAGCAACATTAAAGCGTACTTACTGATATGTTAAAACGAAGCACACAATCTTAGTTTAATATTATTCTTCTTTAAACTGCTAATAACATCAATGTTCATACCGCCAAAAATAATTGTAACTGATAGAACTCCACTGACAAAATGTCAATTCAGTACGTGCCTAACACTGAAGAAGTATGAGCCAGACTCGCCCACGAATTTACACTACAATATTAAAATTGAGCAAAAAAGAAAACTAAATAACGTTTTTTTTTTTATGGAACCCCTTTAATTTTTCACTTTATTATTTCGTTGTTCTAACGGCAAAGAAATACTTCCTATTCTATGAAAATCTTAAATCAGTACCTCTTATGGCTATGAGATACAGCCCGCTAACAGACCGACCAACAGACAGACAAACGGGTGGACGGAAGATGAGCAATAAGATTTCATTGGCACCCTTCGGGTATGGAACCCTACCTAAAAGTTTCCAATAATACTTTGATATTGTGACGAAAAGTGACCAATGGCCAAAGGCAAAGAAGGAACATAGTAGTGGGTTTTAGTCAGTAAAAGTCGGACACACTCTCTAGCTCCACCCTTAAGCGAAAGAAGTTATTAGATGATTTCACACCTGAATAAAAATAAACATTTAATTTAGGTACTAGCTTTTGCCCACAGCTTCACCCGCGCACATAAAATAAATCCTATGCCACTCAGAAATAAAGCAGCCTTCTATCGCTAATATTAGTGTAAATTAAAGCAGAATTAAATGCAAACCCTTCTCTAACACTGATCCAATCCGTCCTAAAGATCTCCACGCCTAAAGTTTCGAAGCCATCCATTCCTAGTTTCTCGTGACAACTCTCAGAGACATCAGGTCTAGACTCGGATATATTTTAAAGTGGCTCTCTATTGGCTGACTGTAAGGGATGGTCGAGCAACTAATTGAAACCACGCTGAGCACCTTTCCGCTTCGGTGAACGTGTTACTGGCTAGCTGTGTGGTGCAAGCCACAGAAGAAAGAGATCCTATGATTAGGAGAAGTTTTTTTGGTTTGTTTTGTGTTTAAAAACTAGCTTTTGGCCGCGTACATAAAATATAGCCTGTGTCAATCAGGAATAAAGCAGCTTTCTTTCGATGAAATGATTTCCAGTAGTTTTGACCAGTACTTTCAGAGATTACTTCCTAGAAGCATAAAAACAAACTAACTGTTTAAAATATTAGTGTAGAGATAAAAATTTAATTCCACACGCATAAGGTCGTATAGAAAAAAGTGCAATTTTTCAAGAGAAACGTTTTTATAATTATTATTTATGTAAGCAATTTGTGAAAATCTTTTTAACCAAGGTATTCACATTATGTAATCAATCATCAGTTTAAGGTACTACACGCAGGATGTAATAAGAAACAATAATATTTATTTTACATTTTCATAATACAAACCGTATTTCCATTGCGAGATTCAAGAATGTAGAATAGTTTATTTTGGTATTGTAGTTAAAAAGCACCTTTTTATGTATTTATTTAATGCTTCATGCACACAATGGTATAAAGGTGGGCTTAATGTCTTAGGGATTTTCTTTCAGTCAATCGTTGAGTGATGCAGAGAAAAATGTGGCAGGTGCAATAATAGAGAGAGAGGAAGGCGAATACAAGAATAGATATACTAATAGACCGATTCAACTGTCCGTTCAACCGTTTTTGACTTCTGCGTAGGCATAAGAATAGCATTAAAAGTAAAAGTGTTGTTGCAATACCAACTGTTTACTGCAGCTGCCATTTGGTATACCTTCAATGAAATAGAAGTCAAAATCGATTGAATGGACGGCAATAGAGATTAGTTTAAATGGCTAATCTTGTTTCGATTGGAGTACAGGCAATGATGATTGATTGGTGTATTGTATATAATTATAATTAATTGGGACTGAAAGAGGTGTAGTGGTTGAGGGAAGTGTCTTGATAAAAAAATTCAGACTTAATAATAATATTTAAAGTTATCATAATAATATTTAACATTATAAATGACTAAGGATTAAAATTAAACGCATTAAAAAAAAAGCCATGATGGCAGACTTGTAAAAATAACGATGAAAGAACAAACAACAGTTTGAAAATTTATTATTTTAAAGACCTATATGAGCAATCCGCGGTTTTGTCAAAATCAAAATCAAAATCAAAAATATTTTTATTTCACATAGGCCTACATGGGCACTTATAAAACGTCAGAAGCTAGTGCACGGTTCCAAATTGGTCGTTTCCTATGGAGAAGAACCTTTTGTTTGAATCAAACCAAAAAAGCATTAACTTGTTTCTAAGAAGTCAGAGGCCAGGTGAAAAATCGACAATAATTATTTGTTTTTATCAGACTTTCCGAGAAGAACGGTAGCACAAAATAGATAGGTACAGAAGTCAATCTCCATACAAACCGTGCTCTAGCAACGCACACATAGACACCGCTCACGGACACGATGTCTCGGTCGCTTCTCGGATCACTCGTCGAACAGTTCCAGCTCAAACGCTCATACGTGTGCGTCCACCGAGCGTAGGTATAAAAAGTAAAGTACATACGTGAGAATGTCTTCTGTACTTGTCTATTTTGTGACGGACGTGACGGTAGTGTTTTTTATTTGACTTAAATAAAACAAGCCTTGAATATAAAATGAGAAAAAAGAACAAGGAAAATTAGACGAAAATTAAATAATTTCACGTTAATTACAAAGTAAAATACACTTTTGTTTAAAAACAAATTCTTTACTTACCTACACGCTTTGTTTTGACAATCATTATTGAGGAAATAATTGGCTAACAGGATTTAATAAAATAAAACACTGACGAAAACTTTGTTATATTTTGCTAAATTGAAATGTTGTTTTTGTTGCTGGATAGGTAAAACAAAAATGTCACTATTGTGTCTTCTCTTAATTATTATGATTTGATATTTGTTAGTTTTTTATCAATTCACTAGCTGTGCCCGCGACTTCGTTCGCGTGGACTACAGGATTTTTAATTCATTTTTTCTAAAATAAAACTAGCCTATGTTACTCCTTATTACATCAGCTACATGCCAAAAAAGGCCCGTCAAAATCGGTCCAGCCATTTCAGAGATCAGCCCGGACAAACAGACAGACAAAAATTGTAAAAAATGTTATTTTGGTGTATGTACAGTATATGTATTCATATGCATGTAGTAAAAAGCAATTATTTCAATATTACAAACAGACATTCCAAAATTTAGATGTATGTATAGATGCATAGATTAAACCTCAAGCGAACGCCGGCTTTCGCTCTCTCATTGTCTTTCTATTAAGTCTCTAATTATGGTATACGAAAGGTATTATGTATTTAGTTATTGCAAGTACCGAATCTTAATAATACTTCGTTTTGTTTCAAATATTTATTGCGCACATTGTAGTTTTTTTAAACCCAAAAGTGGTTCGGTAAATAATTACTTGTTGCATTAAACCTACCTAAGTTCTGGTGGAACCAGAACCAGTGGTAGCATAATTTTATGGTTTAAGGTAAGAAGCAAACATTAAAGAAAATTATTTATTTCAAAGTTCTACTATTACCAAATGAGCTAACAACTAATCGTGTTTAAAAAAAAGTTATCGTAACAAAAAGAAAATAACACTCGCAACTTTGATATTTTTTTTTTTTAAAGAACGAAACTTGGAACGCATTTCCAAGACAATAACAAAAAAAAACCTGTTCATTAATAAAAAAAAAAACACCGACTAAAATCAACAGAATTCAAACATGTTTACGTTAAGTGGTAAAAATTCCATACATATTTGAACCACCATTACCTACCCGTTCAAAGAAAACGTGTTGAGTTAAAAGTTCCAGCAACGCACCATATAATTAAATTGCGGTTTCCTGACTGTAACGGTAATTTAGTACTCTCGCTAGTTTTCCCTGGTGGGGTAAGCAGCTAGCCAAGTGGAACGAACTAAAAGCATACTGACGACACTTATAGGAACATAAATAAGATCCTTACATATATTTTTGTAGAAGACTAAAAAATATCTGAAACGATTGAGATTCAGATTTATGACGACTGGCGTTTCATGCTTTTGTGCTTCTATAGAAAGACGGTCACTGCTCGTCAAAATCTTTCCTCAAACGCATCCATTTATTTTTATGGCAGTATCGTTGGCGCAGTGGTTGATAGATCGACTGCCACGCTGCGTATCACGGGTTCCATTTTTGGAAGGAACAAATATCTAAAACCCACTTTTGTTCATTCTTTACCTTCGTACCATGGCCCGGAGGTCCTTTTTCGCAACACCCATGGCCCCCGTATGCTTCGACACTGCTGGGCCCCTACGGTTTGCTGACATCTCCTTGACGTGGAACACTATGACGGCGAGCTACCCATTGCTCGCCATCCGCAAGCACGTAATCTGTATGGCCTACAGATGGTGTTCCGTGTCTAGATGACTTATGTATGTGGGTTTACATGTTTATGAAGGCAGCTTCGACACAAGAGTTATTTACTATTGTGCCGTTACCTCTTTAAATAAATATACACGGTGTCTTTGACGTCGACGCTCAAACGAGTACCACGAATCCAGTACATGATTCTGGCCCCCCAATGGTATAAATTTTGTCGGCTTCGTTCCGTATCAAAATAAAAAATTAATACCTGTACAATAGTGCTTGGTCCTATGACTTCCTCTGGCTCAATCTCTATATTTCAATGTCAGTTACAAGTGTTTATATTTTTAAATCTACAAAAACAATCAAAGTCCTTTCATCTTGCTTGTCTTTAACATAACCTTCTATAATATCTCGAAAGGCTATGACAACCATTATGTTTTATGCGACAAAAATCTCCGCTAAAATAATCTTATAACATAGACGGCGGTGCAGTAGCCACGCGAGCTTTATTGCTAATTCCCAAAACCCAATAAACGTAGTACTTCACTCTCACTGCAATCTCTCGCCTGCCTCTAATAAAATTTATACTCTACTTATTTACTGTGCTTGGCAGTAACTGCTTAGAGCCTTAGACTCTTACGCTTTCAGTGCTCTTTCGTTAATTGGAATTTGTGCTTTTTTATTCTAGTTTTTCTGTTTTTACCTGTATAGTTTTTGTATTCTTTGTTCATAGCTTAACTTTTTTACGGTTTTTTTTAGATCTATCAATCGCTAAACTTAAGCGGCATAAAACTGGAGTCTGTGTTTCCTGATAGCTACAGTCTAGAGGTCTTTAAGTCAAGAGTGATCAGGGTACTTCAAGCGTACTTCATCGTCAACCACATCATATTATTATTGATAGTACTCCCTTGATATTACCATCATGTGAGCACTATCATAAAAGAACTAAATCTCTTGGTACCCTCCATATTAAAAACTATAGAACGCCATTTCTATCTGATCATACAATAACACAAAAACTAAAATAAATACGAAACGAAATTCCCTAAACAAAATATCACTGTAACCGGCAGTGTTTTGTTTTTTTTTTTTGCGATTCGAGCAGATAATTAGACAGATCCGGGAAAAACAAAAACATTAACAACTCCAAACATTACGGTGTCGATTCTCGAATGAAAGAAACTGGCCAGTCATTTTCACCAAAGCACGCTAGATGAGCAGTTGATACATTTTTCTGTTATCTGACCCAATTCCATTGAAATTAGGTCACAAACGGCGAGGGCCAACAATCTATCATTGTATCCCAAGCTATTTTTACACGCGAACTATTTTTAGCGTGCAAGCTGGAGTAGGGATGTTACCGCCCCTTAACTGAAAATGAGGCTCTTTCTAGGTGCGAGAAGAGAGTAAATTTTACTATACCATTTGAAAGACAGTGATGCATTTTAATTTAAAATTAGTACTAGTTGTTACATTTTCAAGCTTAGTGTCTATAACATTGACTGGCTTGTGAGTCTAGTAGTTAGTCGCCATGACTGCTATGCTGGGTTCGATTTCCATCCAGAAAAAATATTTGTGTGATGAGTATAATCATTTGTTCTGTGTGCGGATGTCATTTATCTATAATATGTTTGTATTTAGAAATATATAAGTATGATTTATCAGTTGTCTAGTATGTGGGATAGTTATGGAATATAATGATTATTATTATTTCATTTATTTATATTTATACATATTAATTATATTTCTAAATATTTCTTATAAAACGGATATTAAAAAAAATATATTTAAAAATACAAAAAATAGTAGCCCACCAGCATCGGGAACAAGGTCCAAGCTACCGGCGGTCAGGGCTCCCGAGAGAGGAACCTCCGGACAATACGCGCCGTGTCAAGGAGTACTGCCTTCTGGATCAAGCCCTTGATCCAACTGCCTAACGAGAGCCTCCGCAGATGTTGATCGAGGCTCTTGGCTATTAAGCCATTGGCCGTCACGACTATCGGCACAATGATTGCTCTATCCACTTCCCACATGTCGACAACCTCGCGAGCCAAGTCAAGATATTTAGTTTGTTTATCCTTTTCAGCTTTCACGAGGTTCTCGTCATGAGGGACCGCTATATCAAAATAATAAAGAGCCTAGCTTTCTTGCTTTTAATGATATAATATATTTATTATTTCTTTCATAAAGTTACAAATGTTGACCATAAATCAAAATATTTTTAACAGTTTATCCTTTGTGAGAGCTGGAGTCTGTACTGGATACAAGACCTGTGTGACAGAACTCCAGGCACACCTTTAAAATAACAAATTCTTATTGTACTTAAAAACACACAAATAATGATAGTTTGAACAATAGGCAAAAGTACGTAATAATAACTTTTGTTGACTGATGATGATACTAACTATACACTACTAAATAAGTGCACATGATTTGAATGATATTTGTACACTAAAGTATAGATCACGCGTATCAAGTAAAATTCTCAAACAATGATGTCAATTTTGTACGTGCTTGCACTGTGTAGACCCAGAGGCTACAACTGTAGTGGTCTATACCGTAATTTAAAAAAATAGTAACACTAAAATCTTACTTCCCAAATTGCAAAACAGTCTGCACTCCACTACAAAATAATTGTTTATTTGTTGACACAGCTTTTTCAATAAAAATCAATATAAAATAAAAAACACTAAAAATAGCAAATTAACTTAAAAACGAAGAGACAAAACTATTATAGTACCTTCGTAACTCAATTCGGGATTTGAACCGTTTTCAGTGTGCGAGTCCGACTCGCATCTGCTCGGTTTTTTTTTTACATTAACGTCGGTTGTATTTTTTTGTAAAAAGTTTTTTTGGTTTACATTCTAATCAATCTTAAACACAGTTTTAACACTTCTTAACGTTTCATTTATAAACACAGTCACGGCTGCAGCACAAATATGGCCACACCAGGAATGGCGCAAAATTCCGTACCTAGTTAAATTTTCAAGTCAACGTTCGTGAATTTTTGGTCTATAGGTTACCTTATCGTGACTGGTTAAAAAGGTCTCCCGGTAGTCCTAAAACTGATCTTATTACTACCACTTTTTGTAGATTTGTCTTTCAAACTTATTTCAGTTACTACAAATTCAAACGTCAGTGAGAAATCATCAAATCATCTTCCTCTTCTAAAAGGAAGGCTCGGCCCTGGTATGAAAGGCAACAAAGGAACGGGGTGGGTTTTTTAGTCAATCAAATTCTGACACTATCTTCCTCTCCGCCCAAGGGATCTGGATGACTCACACAGCGAAAAAAACAAACATCTACCTAGACCTTTCCCAATTAGCTTGAGGTTGATTTCAAGTCTGACTGGATACTGCAGAATAACTGTATTTTACATGGAGCGACTGCCCATCAAACCTCTACAATCCACTTACTGGACGACATGATACAAAAATCAAAGGTCTAGGAATGACCAACGATTTTACAAGGTACTGATGTCCTAGATCCTCCTCCTCCTTGCGTCGTTTATCCTCAATGCTGAGGGTTGTGACCTCAACGAATAACTTTCTTGTGGACTGTATTTTGCCATGTTTTCATATCTCCAGCGATGTGGATGGCGTCGCAGATAAAATCTTAGAAAGTAGATAAATATGCAAAAAACATCTATTAGTACTTACCTACTTACCCAGTTTCTAACTAAACCTCGTGCACAATAGGCGAGTGCCTTAACCATCATCAATCATTAAATAACAGGGGATATTTACCGCTATGGGTGGAGCGAGAGGGATTCTTCAGTTGTTCTTTCGAAGAAACGCGCAGCCCTGGCAAACATCGGCCGTAGTGAGTCCCGTCCGTAAGCTGACATTTTTTGAGGCGCGAGTGGAATGAAACGCGCTGTCGACCCGAGGCGGTTCTTATCAAATTGCGTGCTATCACGTCTACTTATCAATTTTCTGGTCAAGTTGTAATTGTCAAACAATCCAAAATGTTTAGGACTGTGATGACCATACCGAAATATTTCATGTCTTAAATTTTTATACAATTTGCCAATTATTAGGTACTTTAGATACATTTTCTAGAGCACAGAGTGGCGAAGATATCTGTGATCTTTTTAAATACTAGTAATTGTATTAGATCAGTGTTGGCTGAATGGTAATGGTGAATGGATATTACATGTCTTCGAACTTTTGTTCTAGGTGCCTAGCTGGGTTCGAACATTACTATTGTAATTTATTTCATCAGAGATCTTTTATCACCGTTGAAATAAAAAAGAAATGAGTGAAATTTATTGGTAAGAAAACTTCGTGAGGAAACCGGCATGTCCTAGAATCAAAAATTCGAAGACATGTGACATCTACCACCCGCCGTAATCCACCACGCGGGACCAGCGTCGTGGATTACGATCCATTCCCTCTCCCAGAGAGGTGGTCTAAGTTCCAACAGTGAGAACACTATAACGTCGACTATAGACATTAGTAATGGGTACTATAGACATTCAGTCAAAAAAGTATCGGGAATGGATGATTTGTTTATGGTACCAAATTCAAATTTTAGATTTTTTTGTTGTTGCTAGATTGGCACAACTGTTTTCCATTTTAGCGCGGAGTTTGAGTTGCATCTGCTATTTATATTAAAAACAGTGCTGTTTTTAGTTATGTCATATCTAGTGTGTATTGCGAATTTCATAATGGACAAAAACATCGAACAAAGAGTTTGTCTTAAATTTTGCATCGCCAATGGAATTTCGTGTTCCGAGTCACTGAAAGTGTTACAGAAGGCTTACGATGAATCGACTTTATCAAAAACACGTGCATTGGTACAAAGCATTCAAAAGCGGTCGAGATGTGACGGAAGATTTGCCTCGCTCTGGTAGGCCATCAACCTCTGCAACTGAAGTTAACATCGCAAAAGTGAAGAAAATTGTGACTGAAAATCCTCATTCAAGTTTGAGAGCGATAGCCATTTGGGTTAATTATATAATTTTACTTTTCATTAAACGTTTCTATGGCTCTGTCACAAAAAAAAAAAAACTCCTCTACACAGTAAATATTTAGACTTAATATGGAAAAAAATTCGACACGAGTACAATATTGCTTTAACTTGTTATTAAACAATAAAATTTGTGTTTAGATTATTTAGGATTCTAATTCATTTATGAGATCTAACAAAAATATTTTATTTTCGAGTTTCTTTTTTCTGCAAACTTTTTGCTAATATGAGATTCTTAAGTGGGAGGATTATCTAGAAGATACTCATAGTTATATTTATATGTGTATATTATGTTTAGAAGTCTATATTTCTATGCTAAACATAAGCCATAATAATGCAATGTTTGCATAAGCGAAAAGCAGCGTTAGATTCTTACTGACTGAAAAACTCACTTGTGTTTCTTCCTGGGCGCGTCACAATTGTGGTGGTAAGTCTCTCTGAGGAGTGGCTGGAGAAGCACCACGGCATTTTCACCTTCCGCATGATACAGGTCCTCATCAGACATGGTCAGTTCGGGAGTTTCCTGTTCCGGATTCAGGCGGAAGAAATTCTCGGGCGTCATAATTACGTGGTCGAATATGCCCCGCTTGGGTGGAGAACAGCTGTATTTTAAAGGAGGCGCTTGGTGGTGGCGAATTCTTGCCCCGCGCCCTATTTCAAGCCATGGTCTGGAGCAAAAGGGAATCGGTTGCATCCTGGTAGCATAGTAGCATACTCGGCCTTATAATGTTCCCACTGTTGGGACTCAGGCCTTTTCTCTAGGAGAAAATGAAATGCGCCATAATCTACCACACGTGCCCAGTGCGGGTTGGTAGATGTCACATGTCTTCGAATTTTTTGGTTCTAGGACATGCCGGTTTCCTCACGATTACGGCATCCTCATGTTAAGTAGTAATGCTTGAGACGGCCACAAAAGTGCATAACATGAACAGGCGCAAACCGTTCAGAGACCAACTCAAATATTTTCACAAAATTTCAACCAAATCGGTTAAACCGTTTAAGAGTCAGGTGAAAAACACATGCATAGAAGAATTATACAAATAAAGATGATTGACAGGCTTGACAGGCCTGTTGGTCTAGTGATTAGTGACCCTGACTGCTATGTCGGAGGTCGTGGGTTCGCTTCCCACCCAGGACAAATGTTCGTGTGATGAGCACGATTATTTGTTCTGTGTCTGGCTGTAATTTATCTATAATATTTATGTATTTAGAAAGTATGTTTATCAGTTGTCTAGTACCCATAACACAAGCTCTGCTTAGCTTGGGACTAGACGGCGCTGTGTGATAGTCGTGGAATATTATTATTATTGAAACACCTCCTTTCCGTCCACGTAAAACTTAATAAAAATTCTGTATTCAAACTCTTGAGTATCCAATTTACCTAAAACATAATATTTCAGTATTTCAAATCATAAATAAACAAGAAGTAATGTTCTGTCATACACAATACTTTATCTCCTTGCTTTATCGACCGTAAAAACTGATTAGTTCGTAATTCAATGCATACGAGAATAAAGAATTGTCTCAAAATTTCGTAGAAAATGAGACCGTCTAGACTGGAATGAGTAATACCAGTTTTGGAGCAGATACATCAGACATGAAGCTTTGAGAAACTGCGTAGGGGTGTTAGAAAAATGCAACGTCGGAAAATTGATTGACAATGATAAGTTACCTTTACAATGACATTGTGTAATTGATTGATGGCATCATTATAACTTATGCTTATAGTCTGTCAAAAAATCCTTTTAAGTCAAACGACTTAGGATTTTTTGAATTTTCATACACCTATCAGCGTCTAGCTGTGCCCGCGACTTCGTTCGCGTGGACTACAGGATTTTGAAATTATTTTTTCTAAAATAAAAGTAGCCTATGTTACTCCTTATTACATCAGCTACTTGCCAAAAAAACTCCCGTCAAAATCGGTCCAGCCATTTCAGAGATTAGCCCGGACAAACAGACAGACAAAAATTTAAAAAAATGTTATTTTGGTAAAAGTATATGTACCGTATATTTAATATACCGTAATTTATATTCATATGCATGTAGTAAAAACCAGTTATTTCAATATTACAAACAGGTACTACAATTTTATTTGTATGGATAGATTTTAAATGTATAGATAAAAAATACTTATATTCGATACTTTTTATTAATTCATTATTTTATTAATTATTTTTATTAATTCTATTAGTAAATAATGATGATGTATTAATCATCAATCAATCATCAACCATCAACGTCATTAATCATCAACCTTGATTATTGAACCAGTGTTTGACTACATCTGCTTTCATTTCACTCTAATAATTATCCAAGTCGTTTGTCTTGACAGACTATACCCCCGAATATCCACAAGTATATCATGTATAAAGCTACCAGAGATGACGTCAGTATGATGACGAGTCTTGCCAGGGCTTTAGGATTGTTCCACAATCGTTCGAAAGAGTGTTCGCAGCCCTGGCAGGACTTAATGCCATCTCAATTCTACTATCAGACAACCACCGGCGTACGACGAGTATCCACCCATACGTGCGTTGTTGAAACCTCTACGGTCCGGAATAAGCGTTTCGCCTCATCGTTTATACCGCGTACTTCGTAGGACTGAAAAAATCTGCCTGCTGCGGTCTTTCCGTCCGATTATAATTTGAGAATTTGAGTATCTTCAAAGTGTGAATAGGCTCATAAACTATTACGCCTCACCATCAACGATTGCGTCACTGCTTACCATGAATTGGGATCGCAGTCAAGCACTAGTTTATATCAAATTTTAAAAAAATGTTTCAGTCTGCCCTTATAACTGAAAACACAATAACCTCAACTTAGCTATCAAGCATCGATTTGTGTATTTAAATACTAATCGATGTTCAAAATCCGAAAGAATTAGAGTTTCTTGTTCTTCGTTTTTGTTAGTATACCTAGTAAAACTTTTGATGAGGTCAGTTTATTTTCAGTACATCGGTTCATATTTACTACAGGTTTTACGGATCAGGAAGATGACACCAACGTTACATCAGAGCAAGCAAATGCGGGGCCAGCCTGTCCAATAATCGATAAATTAATCGAGTGTTCACTCGATTCGATAAAAATAGATAAACTGGGGACGGGCGACTGGCGAGATTTGTACACTGGATGCTGGCCTATTTGCGTCAGTGGAACTTTTTATGCTGTGGTTTCGTTATTGAAAAAAACAAACGATACGAATAGTGTTGTTGTGAATTTAGAATTTTCGGTATTCTTTTTTTTATAGACAATTTAACACCCTGCCTCGAGTCTAAATTTAGCTAAAAAGGTTTTCGGAATTCGCCAGTTATCTCATAACTTCCATGAAGTAATAAAAGTTGTTTATTCTATCACAAAATATTATTCTGTTTTTCATGGACTACGTGTTTTTCATTTGAGTTTGTATCAAGATGTCGGATTTATAATTTTATGAATGTAATAATACCTAAGTCACTTTCCAAGAACCGAGTCTAACTTCGAAGAACGAACAAAAGGCAGAAAAAGTACACCACGTTATCAGATTTTAAAGCCTTTTTACTGGTGAAGTTACTTTTTAGTAATTTTTTACATTGTATTTATCATGTCCATGTAACGTATGTATGTCGGGTGGCATACATACGTTACAAGGACATGATAAATATAGTGAACAGCACACGGTGACATTTCTCGACATGCATAAATATAACTGAAAATAAATCGTCTCTTATCCCAAAATAAGACAAGCAATTTTCTGACGCAAACCATTCTTTCGAGAAGCCAGGTGCTCGAAAATTGCATGCTCATTATTCTCGTAAAAAATATGGGGTGTCGCTCAAAATGTTTTAAGCAATAAATCAAAATAGCGACGTTATTAAAAATAAGCCTTTCACCCGTCGGCTTTAATATATTATTAATTTATGTACTTTACATTATTCTGATGGATTTCATTTCAACCGTGAATTTATAATTTGATGTTTTCAGAAAAGTGTGGATACCAAATCAATTATTTAATATCGTTCCCCTTTTTTCTCGTGTCATCTTTGTACGCTGTTAATATTAAAAATGTGAAAGTCTGAGTACGTTGATGTTTGTTCATCAATCACAGTTCAAGGCCTAAACTTTGAACGAAACTTGGCATACGGGTAGACCATTACCTGGTATACAGTATAGGGCTACTTTTTTATTCAGTTAGTACTTACTTTTTAACGTAAGGTAGAAACGAAAAGCTAGTAAAAATGCCTATTAGAAAGGTTTGTAAGTATCTTGCTGTACCGCTCAGAATATGTTTGGCATAGCTAGTACTGACACCATAATGTTAGTATCTTCAATTATGAGATTATTGTATAATTGAGATAAAAACGATATTTCCAAAAAAAAGTCCGTATGACATGCTTTGTGCCTTCCGTGTCAGACATTATTTTTTATTTTAGCTGTATAGCTGTCTTAGTGTAATTTATTTTGTCTAATAGAATCATAAAATTGCTCTTCATTATATTTCTAGTAAGATACTCTATTCAAAGCGTAAAATTATTTGACAATATTATTATTTTTTGTAACCAATAATATTTAGGTGTGCTAAAATTTTGAGATCGAATGTGTATTGCATTCATTTTTTTAGAAAACGTTATGGTGATGTCGTGAATAAAAAATATACTTATATATAAAAATTGGATAAAAGTGGCCCTAAAATAGAGCCCTGAGATACTCCACTAATAAAGTGTTTAAAATAAAAACATTTATTACCACCCTCTGAGTTCTATTCAAAACGTAGGAAGCGAACTATCTCAATAGATCGCCACGTACACCATTCAATGCAATCTTATTAAAATTTAAGAGCAGCTAATGGTCAAACTTGTCAAAGGAATTCCGGAAATCAGTATGAAAGTAGTGTCCACTTAAACGTAGTAGTATCAAACAGGTAATATACAAAGGTTACCAGGTCGGTTTTAGTTGACTTCCTTTTGATGAATCTATTGATGTTGGATGATATTATTTTGTAACAGTGGCTTTTTCTATAATAAACCTTTGACAAAGTTGACAGTATATAAACGCAATAATCTTCTATAACAACCTTGACTTAATCTCTTATCTTGACTTAATCTAAACGAGGCTTAAATTTTCTTTGAATGCTACAAGTCATTTTTGGGAAATAAATATGTAAAATCGGCAATTATAACAAGTATTTTCTCCAAATTCATTTATTCTGCACAACCCTCGGACGATTTCAAAATTCCGCTCTTTATGTAGTCGAAAAATTTGAAACTTTATTGATATTCATCAGCTTTATGGAAATTTTACTATTTTAGTTGACTATAAAGTATGTATTAAGATAGTAATGTAAGTAATTTGTGCTAATATTGTTCAATTTAATATAAAGTTTTAATTTCAAATTGTATTGTAGGTATTAGCAAATTTTATGAATTTATGTTATTGTGCCCTATTTTAGTTAAAATACTATCTATTTAAATTTTTATGTTATTCAATTTTATTTTTTTGTAAGTAAATTATATACTATTTTCAGTTTTCATTGAAGCTTGTGATTTATATGTCGACTTATCCAGGATGATTCGCGCTCTGATCATCTACTAGGTGGGCCTATGTGGGTATCGTGCAATGAATAAAAACGGCTAGGAACTGTATCTGTTTACTTCTCAATACAATTAGGTACAATACACTGTTATACTAGGTAGGTACAAATAACAAAATGGACAGTTTCAGAGCGTCTTCACGCTGCGACGGCCTGGCTGAGAGTGCTCCCCTCAAGCTCGTAGCTTAACGGAAATGCCCGACTCTGTCAGAGTGCGCCATCTTTAGTTTTTATAGTTGCCACTAGATGGCGTGCCTTGTTTTGTTATAAACAAATCAGTTGCCGTATCCGACATAAATATATATCTTGATTGTTGAGAATAACGCTGTTGGTTGCATGGTTGTTAATTTTATGTTTTATTGTTAATATTTTCTATTATTTCATTGGTTCTTATTCTTAATAAATATATATGTTTTTAATTAAAAATTGTTTTCAACAACGGTACACACAGAACAATGACTGCCAGTTTAATGGAAACTAGTTGACCATCTGATTTTTTAGATGGACCCAAAACCCTGAACGCTCCAAGCACTTCATCAACAGTAAACTGGACATTACTGAACAGAAAGTAGCTATGATAGCAGTGGAAGATGAATATTAATATATGGTTCATAAACTAAATTAAATATTCAGTATTGTTAACAAACTGGTTTTATTTGTAGTAGTGGATGAAACGTCAGCAAATTTCTTTAACAGGTTATCATCATCATCTTCCTGCCCTAGTCCCGTTTTATTTGGGGTCGGCGCAACACGTTTTTTTCTTCCATTCTGTCCTGTCACTCGTCACGCTATATTTCTTTAACAGGTTATGAAATTCCAAAAATGTTGAACATTGTTCCGAATACCATTCGCATCCGTATTTGCATTTTTTGGCAGATGATAGTCTTGGAATATAGAACATTATACTTAGAGAACTGCTTGTAGACCATAGCATTAGGAGATAATTTCCACGTAACTCTACCCTTGACCTAACTTTTATAAATATTTATAGAGTTATGACATTATGTAGGTGTTTGTATAATCTGATTATTATTCATAAGCTACATTTACAACTTAGAATACACTGCCTGAAGATAAAACTTGTGAAGGTTATACAAAGGTCAATCAAGTCTGTGCTGATAGTAGGTATCTAGTTTTATTATTCTTGCTAATCTATTAATTCAGTTGAAATGTTATGACCTCCAACTTCTTTGACTGTGAACGGAAAATTTTAGCATAGATTAGCTAGATTTTGTGACTTTTTTCATTGGCCATTATTTTGTTGGTCATCAAAATAGCTACTCAAAAAATATTTTGTAATTGATCTTCATTATGCGGAAGCTAAATTTTACTCGAAATAAAGAGATAATTTAGTTATTGTGCAGTAATAATATTTTTAGCAACTATCAATGTTTTTGTGAAGGCTTTGCTACGTTGCTGTGATTTGAAAAGCGGCTAATTTGACCAATGGATCTATCCTTAACCTTTTGAATGTCTTAAGTTACACAATTCGACATAAGCAAATTGTCTTTCTATTGTGTCTCATACATGCATTCGATGAGTTAACTACCTCTTTGGTAGTAGTAGTGGTCGCAGACGTGGCTTCTAAATATAAGTGTCTGGGTCAATTTCCGGGTTTTTCCATCTGGAAATTTACACTCCGAGTCTGGACCTGTACCTTATTGATGACAATAAGCGCGCTCCTTATAGTACTCAAATACAACGTAAGTAAGTTGATTTACAATTTTTTTATAACACTCTTTAGAGTGTACACATCTGGTGATTTTACATTACGATTACAACAAAGAAACAAGATACTCTATCTACCTCTAATGTCATATCCATTGCACCTTCTTGAAGCAGTTAATATCAAGTGCCAAGCACAGCTTGTGTGCAAACTGTGCGTAACAATGTGGAGACACGACAGCCGTCAAGAGCGTGATATATGCGCACGGCGCAAAATTAGCATAATAGTATAAATATGATTATCCGTGTAACAGCCTACATGAGGGTTATTAGTGTCAGGTGGCAAAGTGTCGACTGTTTTGTGACGGGAATAATGAAATAGTATTCGGTTTAAAACAGCAAGTAGGTACCGTTTTTCTACGTGGAATTATTTCAACTGTTATTCGTTGGACTCTCATTGTTAGAATTAAATCATAATAATGAATATATTTGTTAGAACAATGTTGTCATAAGATGTAACATAATTAAAATTAATGTCCAAAATATTCAGCTTTTTCTGGCGTATAAATATGGCCTCTTACACCGGGCCCTGGTACAGCTCATGGTTTGGAGTGAGGACGAATGGCAGGACGCCTCTTTCTGTGAAGCAGAATGCTAGCGAAGGAGGCGTCCGCACGCGAGACGGAACAGCTTGCTCACGCTCCAACCACCGGGATTTTGACTCCGATTCCCAGGCACCGTAGGCGTGCACTTGCAAACAACGAGCAACCGTTCGGATCGAGCTCGATTCTTCGCCGGCACTTAGTGTTCTACGCACGCCTCAAAGAGATGTCCAGGAGGACTGAAGCCTACTGGAGCCATGGGTTCGCTTCCAAAAGGAAAACCCGGGGCCCTGAAGAAACATAGGAGTGGGTTTTAGTCAGTAAAAATCTGACACCTTCTTCCCCGGAGCTAAATAAATTATTGGATAATTACCCACCTAAAAAACGCTTAGTTGACAATAAATTATCAAGCAAATTGTAAAATATGTAGTAGTTTTCTAGAGAAAGAATAAATGATTCCTAATACACTATATTAAGTAATTGTCAATTCTCTCGTAAAAAATATGCTGAAATTAATTTCAGCACTTTTATATGCTGAGTGAACAGAACGTCTCGAACAATAAGTGGAAGTGGAACGTCTGTCTATTGTACTAAGACTCTCATCGGTGTCCGATTTCTGAATCAGTATAATCAATATTTTATTTCTTATGCAAATCGTTCTTAGAGAGATAATAATCCATAATTATTTTTCACTTTACTGTCATGAGTTATGACAGTTGAGTAAATGTGTTATTGTACAGTCATGAGTTATTTGAACATTATGAATACTTATTATCTATAAAGTATATAATGGATTACTACCACATACCATCATTACCACCACCACCACACTATTAAAAACACGTGTGTGTTTGGTAACTTCAATAAATGGAAACAATTCTGAACCCTGTCAGGCACAAAAAGTTATAAATAGTAGGAGAGTGTATCTTCTCGCCTTTAAACGTCAAAGCTTGACGAGTTTTAGATTTAAAGTAACACCTGTATTTTATAATTTCAATAAATGAGTATAAATTGTGTGTACAATAAAGAATAAATATAAGGAATAAGGAGTGAACTGGCATTAAAATTATTTTCTTTACTAAATACGAGGCTGGGTTAAAATCATCATCATCATTTAAATAAAAAAAGGCAAAGGCATTTTACTTCAACACGTTTTTCATCAGGTCACTTCATTGTGCGGTTGTGTACCCAAACAATAATTAACCAAAATCTTTCATCAACATTGTCAACCTATAATGCACACCACACATCAAACGCGTCAGAACCGCCAATCAAAACGACCGCGTACCTTGAATAGCAGGCCATTTTTGGCCTGAATTCGATTACTCGGCCTTTGAGAGGCCCAATTCCATCTGCTGCCCAAATTTCAGGTGGTGCAATATTCCGCGTACATTTCGGCGAGGTGGCCGATAACCCAGCTATTCAAAGTCTCCGATCATAACGAGTCAATATCATCATTTCCACTGTACGAATATTAAGTGGCCCGTATTATATTTGGATGGATGGCCGTGGGCCGAGCGTAGTGTACCTATAGCTGCCTGTGTTGAGTGAGGGGTTACAAGGAATCTATGTACGAGTATAATATGGTTAACGGGAACCTATGCGTATTATCAAACCTATTTTAATGGTTAGTAGGGGTAATTACTATAGTAAACCAGGTATTTTTAGGGTTCCGTAGCCAAATGGCAAAAAACGGAACTCTTATAGATTCGTCATGTCTGTCTGTTTGTCTGTCTGTCCGTCCGTAAGTCACTGCCACATTTTTCCGAAAATGTAGGAGCTATACTGTTGAAACTTAGTAAGTAGATGTATTCTGTGAACCGCTTTAAGATTTTCACACAAAAATAGAAAAAAAGCAATAAATTTTGGAGGTCCCCATACTTAGAACTGAAACTCGAATAGGTTTTTTTCATCAAACCCATACGTGTGGAGTATCTATGGATAGGTCTTTAAAAAATGATATTGAGGTTTCTAGTATCATTTTTTTCTAAATTGAATAGTTTACGCGAGAGAAACTTCCAAAGTGGAAAAATATGTGTCCCCTGTAACTTCTAAAACAAGAGAATGATAAAACTAAAAAAAAACATATGATGTACATTACCATGTAAACTACCAACGAAAATTGGTTTGAACGAGATCTAGTAAGTAGTTTTTTTTTAATACGTCATAAATCTAAAAAAAATACACTATTATTAAAACATCGGTCAAAGTTACAACGAACTACAAGAACTTTTATATTATGTTACTTGCTGCTACGGAACCCTCCATGGGCGAGTTCGACTCGCACTTGGCCGGTTTTTTATATATATCAAGAATAGAACAAGATTAAACTAGATATCATAGTGGGCAAATGTCAAGATACTTCAGTTTTGGTTATTCAATATTTTTATGCAATATTATCGTTATGAAAACGAGTAACTTCCAAGCCGAACTACATAGCCTAGAATTTCCCAAACTAGATTAGAGTTGGTTTTTACTCTCACTGATGACATGAAACGTAGGACTGGTAGTTTCATATACGAATATTTTCCAACATAAGATATAAGTTACTGGTACGAATGAATACTCGAGATTGCTCGGAGGCATGAAGCATACAAGCTGTTGGTTGATGTCAACTCGACATCGTCAGATAAATGGGCCTACCAGCCTCACGATATCGTGTCGTTATCATTACCGTCTAACGTAAACATGGCCAATCCTGACAGGCATATCGACCCTAGCTAACCCCTTCTAATCTTACTCCCACAACAGTTACCTAGTTATATAATTTAATATGTTATTCTCTCTCCAGACTGCTTTCCTATTTACACTTCCCCACTTAAATAAAAACTAACAAACTAATACAATTTCGCCCACGAACCAAAACGGGCGGGGGCATTGTCGGATCCGTATCAGCTTGAGTGCGGAGTCAGGCAGGGTGGCTTAACTTCTCCTACCCTGTTTAATTTATATCTGAACGGGCTGATTGTCGCGCTCAGCAGTCGGCATGTCGGCTGCCACATAGATGGTGTGTGCGTCAATAATCTGAGTTATGCGGACGACATGGTGCTGTTGAGTGCGTCAGTCTGCGGACTGAGAAAGCTGATGCAGATATGCGAGGAATATGCTTGTGGCCACGGTTTGGTATACAATGTAAAAAAGAGCCAGTGGATGATCTTTGAGACCGCCAGTGCGAGATGCCCTGGGAATGTGCCTCTGGTTAGACTGAATGGTGTTCCTCTGGAAAGGGTTGAACACTTTAAGTATCTAGGGCATGTTCTGACTGGCGACCTCAGGGATCATGCTGACATGGAACGGGAGCGGAGGGCATTATCAGTGAGGGCGAATATGATAGCTCGCAGATTTGCAAGATGCTCTAATGAGGTGAAGGTTACGCTATTTAGGGCGTACTGTACATCACTCTACACGTGTAGTCTGTGGGCTGACTATTCGGCTAGAAGCTATAATGCCATCCGCGTCCAGTATAATAACGCGTTCAGGGCGGTGATGGGGCTACCCCGTTACTGCAGTGCCTCGGGTATGTTTGCGGAGGCACGTACTGACTGCTTTCACGCAACTATGCGCAAGCGCGCAACATCTCTAGTGAACAGAGTGCGGGCTAGCTCTAACACCGTACTGGCGATGATTGCAGCTAGACTGGACTGTCCTTTCATCCGGCATTGTTCGGCTAGACATATTCCGGTACCAATGCCGGAGAGAAAGTATTAATTTGACATTGATTGTAATTTGAATTTATTTAATTTGATTTTAATTTGTATTGATTATAATTTATATTGATTTTAATTTATATTGATTTTAATTCGTAATGTTTTTCTTAATGACCTTGTTTTGATTATTTTAATTTAATGTATTTGATTAGGTTTCAATTGTATTTCTTTTTGTTTTGATATAATTTTGTGAAGATGGGTACTTTGACCTGAATAAAGATTATTATTATTATTATTTAAAACAAGTTTTTCTCTCCAAATTACCACAAATTTGCTATCTAAACAATACGAGTTGGTAAAACCATTCACATGAACGGTTTTGAAGCGACGCCTCATTTCCATACGCCAATCACAGCTTAGCATACAAATCGAATTTGGACGGGACAGACGGACAAATTTAGTTTAATTGCTTGTAATCTTCCTGTAAATTATAGACAGGTGCAATGTCAACTAATGAATGGTTTCTTCGTTTTGGTGATGCAGCTCTTCATTATCAATCTTATCAGAGAAATCATAACACGACTTCTCACGCTCTAGTTAGAGCGAGAAGAAGTGTCAAACTTTTACTAATCTTTTACATGCATTCCTTCAGTTACCTACCAGAACCCCTAACTAAGTTAGAACCATTTCGTTTTCGCCTCGAGTTGGTCACGCCTCCGATTCCTGTGTTCTGGCATCATCTCAACGCTCAGTCACGTGGCCAGAACAGTTACATAACAATCTGCAATCCTGGCCCAAGCTGGCCTAATCAACCTTGCTAAGACGCTCTTTGAGGTGCTTCCACGCGCGTCTATATGAGATGTCAGCAAAATGCACCCAATGCGTCGGCTACCCCGGCTGAGTCTTTAGATCTTCACGTCTTCATTATTACAGGCTTTACTTTTGATTTAAGCTTAAATCAGATAAACGTAACATTACGTTACTATGATGAGATGAGGGTGAGATGTGGGAGACCCATTTACAGTCTCTCTCCAGGGATGTGCCCTAAGAGGCGTTGTACAGAGGGGGTTCCGGGGTTAACTTTTAATAGGTCATAGGACTCTTACGACGATTATGATCACCGAAATGGTTTTAGTGAAATCAATATTCCACGCTTCACCACAAGCTTGACACATGCGTCGGTCCCACTCAGCCCAACCGTTTTGAAGGAAACTGAATGGCCCAGTAACACATGCTACCATCAGCAGACCTAATAACACTATGGCAATTAGAACCGAACTGGGAATTGAACCCAGGATTCTTAGCAATTAACCGAATCTTTACAGGAGCGAAATAATAATGAGGATCTGCAATTAACTGCAAAATAATTAATCGCAGATTTATTTTCAAATCGCCATTTAAGAGGCCGGCGACAGATGAATTTCCATACAAATTTAATACCACGCTCATTTGCAGTTGGAGCATATTTCCAGCATATTATGATGATATTCGATTATAGACAACATTTATCTGGGTTCCTACGTCTTTCTTTTTTAAAAAAAAACAAAAAGAAATTTAAGCGAATTGTATTTCGCACTTTTTTACAGCGTAAATGGCAAAACATGCCATTTGGCTTTTTCTGTATTAAAAATAACAATATTTCTAATATTCTCAACGTAGGAACCTAGATAAATATTGTCTATAACCGAATATCATCATAATATGTTGGAAATATGCTCCAACTGCAAATGAGCGTGGTATTACGTTTGTATGGAAATTCATTCGTCACCGGCCCCTTAAACTTCTAAAGTTTTTGCTTTAGTAATAGCAGTAATAGGTATAATATAGTCATTCGTAATCAGTCCGAATGAGTAGCCTTTCAATTACCTTTTGTTCCTAACACGCGTATCAACCCACACATATAAAAATATCACATAAACATCATTGATAGAAAATAAAGAAGCCCTCGAAACAACACACGAACGACGCTTTAAACCATTCGTAATACCCCACAAAACATCGTCATTTGTCAAACGACCTACATCCATGTTACCTACACAATTTTCTACACGTCGAATTCCTTCCCAGATAGGTTTACTTGTAATGAAACGACCCCAGTTTATTTATGTTCGAACAAAGCCAATTTTGTCATCAACTAAAAGCATTGATAGGTACTACTTGTATATAGGTAATAAAAGAAAATTACACAACACATTCATTTCGTGACTACAGACAATTTGCCGTGCACCCAAATAAGAAATGCTTACTATAAAAGATTCAGAGAGAGTCGTTCGTGTTTTTGTTATTAAAGTGGTATCTTTATGCATGTGTAACATCACGCCGGGTAGTTGGGGACCGGGTAGACAGATAATCATGCGGTTAAGACGATGACCTTGTTCGATGTCTAATTTTAACGAAGGATCCTTGTTTTTGTTTCGTTTTATTGAAGACGGAATTGGATATTAGGTGTTTTGGTTCGTGTTATCTAGGAAATGGAATTTTAGTTGTAGGTAATTTGCTGTGATTGTTCTTTTGTTACTATTATTACCTTAATTTTCCAACCCAATTGAAAGCTGATAAGTAATCGTGTGTCCTGACACAGAGACCTAATTTTGAGAAAAAAGCGTCTAAAGACACCATTAGAATCCGCCCCCGAAACGGTTAGAACATTTTTTTTTGTGTGTATATTTGGTAGTTCTGAGAATAGGTCGTAGGCTATTTTTTACCCTCTTACCCCCTCCCTGCTTTTTTACTTTGATAAATAATTTATACGGCAGAAAAAGGTTGCCAGGCCAACTAGTTTTCTTTCATAGCTCTGTTGGTATTTTTCTATTTTAATAAAGTTATTCTTATTGATAAAATATTGAAATAGATTTCAAACAATTATTTTTTTTTTTTTCGAAAAAAGAGAAGAGGATATTTGAGACATATTATATCGTAACCTAGGGGTCTATAAGTCAAGAGTGAATAAGTTACTTCTGGGCAATCGTACTCCATCGTCGACCACATCATCGTTTACCATCAAGTGAGATGGTGGTCAAACGCAAGCCCATCAATATAATTAAAAAAAAAAAAACTGCTATAACTATTACTTAAAAGTCCATATTTCTTTAGCAATAATGTGCTGTTTTATAGACCGGTACTTATAAAGTTTTATATTTAGCAATAAATCCATCAACTGAATGTCATTGCTGTTAGTTACAATCTCATGGAACATATATTTACACTAGCTTTTGCCGCAGCTTCGCCCGCGCACATAAAATATAACCTATGTCACTCAGGAATACAGCAGCTTTTTATTGGTGAACTAATTTTAGCAATCAGATCAGTACTTCCAGAGATTATCTCCTACATCAAAAAAAAACAAAAAAAAAAAAAAACAAACTTTACGCCTCTAATTAATTAGTGTAGATTACTTCAGTATAAAAAGAAATGTATCTTTTTGAAATATATCTAGGCAATTATTAATGAGTACATTGCCCTAAGTTACGACTTGTAGATCGTGGGTTCAAACTCGGCCATGTGCATTATTTTGTGTAATTTATTTGATCACCACTGCTCTCAAAATGGTGAAGAAAAACATTGTGAGAAAATCGGCATGTCCTAGAAAAACAAAAATTGAAGATAAGTGACATTCACCAACCTGCACTGGGCCTGCGTGGTGGATTACATTCCCTCTTTTAGAGAGGAGGCCTGAGTCCCAGCAGTGGCTGATGATGATGATGATAATGATGATATTTTAGTGTTTTTTTATTTACTGACGTACAACTTGTAAGTCGGTACCGTTACCACTGGACCACCATTGCTCCAAGTGTTGCACAGTAACTCCAATAAATACTTCCGAAATAAGCTTAATTCTCTTTTTCTTCGTTTTTACCCGACTGTTTTCGGCAAATCAATCAGACCTCTAGGTACATCTACACTTATACAATGTTCTTTATTAACGTCACCCTTACCCTGAATACCAATATAGTTGTAACGATTGATTACTGTTATATAATCCAATAATAGGACAGAGCTCTCATAAAAGTCAATGAGGAACAGTAATGGTCTTTATAGGGTTCTATCGTAATAGTAATGATACATTTTACTTACAAAGAGAGGAAGAGAGACAGAAATATTAGCTGTAGCTTGTGATGTTTCTAAAATAACTTTTTTTTAAATTTTTGGGAAATTATCAGATAACTTCTCCCGGTTTAAGTGGTGCAGAAGGGAGTGTCAACCTTTTACTGATAGGCCATAACCACACACACACATACACTACACATACACCCACATCCAAACCACTCACAATATTCCTTCAATTGCTCTTTATTACGAGGGTTGTGAAAACTCCTTTGAATATTTGTAAATACATCATTATTTCTAGTATATGAAACCCGAAAAAAAGCGTCTAGTATTTTTATGTTAACAACTGTATCATGAAAAATCCCAAAGTTATAAGCTGGTTATTATACCTGGACGTTGTCTAAACAAATACATAGTCATCGGGCCATCCGGGTGATTAAGGGGTTGTTTTCTTCGCCGCACCCAGCTGTGTGCTGGCGCTTAATGAACGCTATGATACGTGTCTGTTGTACTTAGTATCAATGGTGTCCAAATTGTTACCCTTTCTAAATGGTTTTGGAAAACAATATAACATGATGAAAAATTATTGGTTCGATTCAGTTACATGTTCTGAACAAACTAATATCCAGGTTTTGTATTATACTAAAAATAATGTTGTAGGATACCTAATACGTTTTCAAACTTTCGTCTATTTCATGCGAATAAATTATAAATATGTAGATAAATTGTTTTATTCCTCTGAAAGGTTGAGATAACAATGTGTAATAAACTCCTTCCAATAGAATCATGAATAACCGTAACCTCGACCTTAAACTTGGGCAAATACTTCGAGAACTTGTGTAAAACCATCTTGTTTAAAATATGTATTATTATTGTTCAACAAAGAAGCAAGTTACAGGGTTTCCTAGAACGCCTCCTTGCCTTACCACAAAAGATTGAGAAACACGCTCTTGACAGTATTCTTACTTAATTTTGTCACAAAGAAAAACTTTTAATGTTATACACTTTTTTTTTGCAAACCAACATCACGAACTTTTCGACCAATTAGAATTGCTATTCAAATACACCAGAGTTTTCCATTAAGAAAAGACTGCGAGAGGCTTCCGCTTTCTTTGTTGAGACTTGAAAACACTTTTTAGTTTTGGAGCGAGTCTCCAAGTCAACGTACTTGTATTTGCTTAACCATTAAAGGGGTGAAGTCGAAAGCTTTTCGCTTCGAATATTTGCATGTTTTCTGCGAATCTGTTGTGCTGACAAAGAAACATCTCGTGCGAGGGTGTTAGGCTGAATAAATGATGCCCACATCGCTCTCTGATGGTTTCCATTGTTTTCAAGTGAAATGTTTTGAATGTTTGCTTTGGAGGTGAAGGATTTGAAAGGATCTTTATTGTTTTCTCTTTCGTATTGTGTGAGGGAGACAGAGATAGATGGTTGTGTGGATATGGGATGATCCCTACCAAGTTTGACAGGGCGATGAGATGGGGTATGATAAAGATGTGAGGAGGGTCTTCAGATCCACAATGCAGCGCATTCTTTGGAGTGTTGCAGGGCTTTGTAATAAGACATTAGTGATGACAGGTAAGGTATTAAACCCGAGGTGAGGTCCTTCATATCGTGAGCACGTTCTACGAAATGTAAGGTGAAATTATGACGTAAAGTCACGTCTGCTTTAGGGATTTTTGAAGCTAGACTTCCTTTGTATGTATATGTTTATCAACATACGCTATGGTTGTTTAAGTCTATGTTTTTATTAAACGTAATTAGTTTAAGATGGTATGACGATGCACTTTTTCAATAAAGCATTCATAATGAATGATTAACTTTGTTTGTTGGTAAGTAACAAATGTATATACCTACTTTTCTTTGAGTAGAAACCAACAAAAATAGCTGACTCATTGACATTCGAAAACTAGAACAAAAAACGTAACCCGAGACCTAACTATTGGCAAATTACTCCGCAACGTCAGCACAATATGTAGACCTGACCCGGATAACCGTATGTTAAAAAGTCACGCATATTTATACGCAAACGCTGGAAATTAAAATTTTCCCCTACCGTGCCAAATACGGGGAGGTCGGGCGAACTTAATATCCGGATGGGGAGGGGAGACCCGGCACAATTTTAGCTTTGAACCACTGTCTCGTGTGCGGCTAAAAATACTGCTTTACATATAAATGTTCGAATAAAATGGGTGTCACGATTATCATATTAATCAGGGTGGGATAATAGCTTCTAAAAGAAGGCATTTTAAACCTGATATCAGGAAATTGTATCGCAGGGACTGGATTAACTGAAAACGATATCGATTTACTTTGGAGTGATTTCATAATAATAATCATTTATTTGTCAGAACATGGTAGGTATAATGCGTTCCATTCCAAATAAGAATCGATTGCCACGTTGTGACGTCACGTCATACTGTCAAATCGCAAGAAATTACAAATATGAAAAATATAGATAACATTAAATTGTTATAGTATAAATTATATTAGGAACACTAAATATCATTTCAGGAATTATTCTGGACAGTATTCAGAAATCTATACATATAAATAAAATTGGAGTGTCTGTTTGTAATATTGAAATACTTAACTGCTTTTTACTACATGCATATGAAGGTACATACACCAAAATAACAGTTTTTTTACAATTTTTGTCTTTCTGTTTGTCTAGGCTAATCTCTGAAATGGCTGGACCGAATTTGATGGGACTTTTTTTGGCAGGTAGCTGATGTAATAAGGATTAACAAAGGCTACTTTTATTTGAAAAAAAAAAAATCAAAATCCTGTAGTCCACGCGAACGAAGTCGCGGGCACAGCTAGTATTCAATAAAATGACATAAGTATGTTAAATTCAATTCAATTATTATAAATGAAAGGACAAGTCGTCGTCTAATTTAAATTTTAAAATAAAACTTTTCATTTAAAAGCACATCTGTTTTTAATTTCTTATTGTATATAAATCTGTAATTAATATACAATAAGAAGTCCAATAATTTAAAATGCTATGAAGTTGAGAGCTTTAAAAACATTAAGTAATTTATTATAAATACGAAGAAATTCATTTGAAGAAATGATAATTGTTTTCAAAAAGGATTCAGATTAACAACAGTTTCTTCGAGTAATTTATTGTAATACAGGTTTTTTTGTTAAACATATGTTAGGGAATTAAATTATTTGTGAATGAAGTGTTTTGAATGGTGAATCTTGACATTTTATTTTTAAGTCAGAAATCATCAAATAACTCTTGTCGCTCTAAGTAGTGGCAATAGGCAGGGCACATTGCTCGCAGAACAGATGACCGTTGGGGCCGAAAGGTTCTGGAGTGCCGACCGCGTACTGGAGGACGCAGCGGTGGAAGGCCTCCTACAAGATGGACCGATGACTTGGTGAAGGTTGCGGGAATCCGGTGGATGCACAGGATCGATCATTGTGGCGACACTTGGGGGAGGCCTATGTCCAACAGTGGACGTCTATCGGCTGAAATGATGATGATGATGACTCTAAGTAAAGTGAGAGGGAATCTGTTTCTGACTAAAACTCATCTGTGTTCCTTTAGCTGCTCTTTGTATTCCAGGGTTGTGTTCGAAGAATCCCGCAACTTTGGCAGGCATCAGAACTAGCGGGCCCTGTCATTTATGCTAGAATCTGTTGAAGCGCGCATGGAACATAACCGGCCTTTCACTAGGGCCTGGTCTCTGTAAGACGACAAGCCATGCATTACTCGCCGTCCGCAAACCCGCCAAGATTGGCCTTGAAAATCAGCCGTTCTCCATATTTTGTTAAAATATGTGACTGGTGATGCGGTGCACATAAGATCCTTCATTGTGGCGACACTTGGGGGACGCCTATGTCCAACAGGGGACGTCTATCGGCTGAAATGATGATGATGATGGTGTGACTGTTAATGTAGATCTTAATCAACTGTCACCCTAATATTGAAAAGATGAAAGTTTGTATATTTGTATATACGTTTCTTACTTCTGCACGCTTAACGGTAGGATAGATTTGCTTTTAATTTGTTACTAGAATAACTTATATTCCCAATGAATTTGTATTTTAAATAGCCAATGGCTATTTAAAATACAAGTTCCACGTGGACGAAGCCGCGGGCAGAAGAAAGTTTTTCATAATTTCAGAATTAATCCATTTTGTACACTTTTTTTTTAATAGAATACATAAAGACATTTAAAAACGCACCCTATTCATAAATGAGAAAACTGAGTAAGGGTGTTTTTAATATCGTGCGGATTACATAACGCATGTGGAATTGTGCCGCATGCGGGGCTGCTGTCCGATATCACGCCCCGCATCCCGCGCGCGTATTCCACGCATTACAATAATGTTGTATGAAAAGTACATTTGCGGGGGCTATGCGTGCGGAGCAATCCCGCATGCGTGATAAAACCAGCACGATGTTAAAAACACCCTAATCATTTAACACGAACTATGTTTGGGTACCAGGTAAAATGGGATGAACAGACAGGGGTGAATAGAGACAAAACTTTGGTTTGGTTTTTCACTTTGGTACCATAATATCGGCCTCTGACAAAGCATCGATTTAAAAAACAGACTTGGTAACTAAACCATTTATTACCATTACAACAAACTATACTTTATTTCAATCGCCAACACTAAACACCGATTAAAGTTTTAAACTAAAGCAAAGTAATTATCTACCTTCAATTTAAACTTAATTAAAAGCAAACAGAAAATATCAAGTTTACTGCGCCACGCTGATGAGGAGCTATTCTGATATTTATCTTAAATTACGATACTTCTATATAAATGTAAATCTGAATAAACGAGTTGACATATATTTTTCTTGATAGAGCACGTTTTCTTAATTTACAACACTCAGACTTGCACACGAATTGGCCTGCTGTGGTCTTCCCGTCCTATTATAATTTAAATGTGGATTAGCTTCTGACGTTTTATAAGTGCCCATGTAGGCCTATATGAAAAAAATAATTGAAATTTGATGTCGTGAAGGCTAGTGTAAATAGGCTCTTAATCCTTATTACATACACACTGCTTACCATCGGGCAGACCGGAAGATTGTGTCAAATTCTTACTGACTAAAAAACCCATACCGTTCCTTCGAGCCTTCATACCGGGGCTCAAGCGCCCTTTCGGATAACCCTGGCCCCAGTAGACTTCGACCCGGCTGGGCCCCTGCTGTTGCTGACAACTCCTTGAGGCGCGCGGGAACAGCGCGCGCCGTCGACGACTTGGGCTTGGTCCGGACAGTTACCGGACGGCCGGACAGGTGGTGCCCGAGACTTTGTCCGCGACGGACTCGTGAACAGCACGATGCCATTCGTTTACAATTTCAAGAAGTTCTCTTTTGCTTATTCTTTTTTTTAAACAAAAGCACTTAATCTAAGTTACTCCTTATTACATCAGCTCCACCAGCATTGAAAGTCTCGTCAAAATCAGTCCAGCCGTTTTGGTAAAGAAAATTCTAAAAACATATTTAACAAGATTGTTACATACTCTCTACATGTCTAGGGAGCTGATGAGCATAGTCAAACTCCACCTTGAAAAGGCTGAAAAGACGTGCTCCTCAAGACCTGATTGCATAAGGAGCTAGTACCAATTTGGACGTTTCGCTGGATATTGTGCTATATACGCCCATTAGTTTAAATATTTAAAATCCAGCTCGATGTCGAAGAGACAGACAGACCTAAAGACAAATAAAAATCTTAAGCTTTTTTTTAACATATTGTGGTTAACAAAAACCCCTACAATCACACATAACCTTGACCTACACCTTAATTTTGTTGACAAAACGTTTAAGTACATCCCACCTTCCACCATTACGGATAAGATATATCTTCCCAGATCCTCTTATGTAACAATAGCGTTAATACACACTTACCTTTTCCCTAAGTTTCTTTGTTCTTGCCCTTAAGGTTCAAGGGTCCGCCATAAAGTCTACTGGCGAACTATCTGGCGGTCATTATCGAAATTAATGTAAGTTTACGAGGTCATGTGCTCTAAACAAATGTCGAGCCGTTAGCACTAACGATGTAATTGTGTAAGCGAGCCTCTGGGGTGTGGCTGTAAGACGTGAAGTCGAGCGTTTCAAGTTTTAGTACGAGATTATGCTTGGCTTTGCTCTTGTAGTCTTATTTTATTTGATTAATTTGGGAATAATAATATTTATATATTAAAATCTTATCAACATCATCATCGTTTCAGCCGAAAGACATAGGCCTCCTCTAAGCGTCTCCACAACAACCGATCCTGTGCATCTCGCAACCACCGTATTTCCGTGACTCTCACCAACTAAGTTATTATATGCAGAAGTTATAAATGCCTATGACATTTTTCACTACATACAAATAGTTATATTTAACATTGCGCTATTGTAAGATATTAAAAAAGAAAACGGACATAGACAGGCATGCAAGTAAGAGTGTAAGATAAAAGGAGAGAGAGAATCTACACTAATATCATAAAGAGGTAAAGTTTGTTTTTTATGTTTTGTTTGTAGAACGTAATCTCTGGAAGTACTGGTCTGGAAGCTGCTTTATTCCTGAGTGACCTAGGCTTTATTTTACATGCGCGGGCGAAGCTGCGGGCAAAAGCTAGTATTATATAAAAAAAAAGATAGGTTAAAAACACGACTCATCAGTTTACGCAAAAAATATAACAAAATAAGACATTTTCTGCTCTCATAGTCACTGTAAAAACGCGGGCGAAGCCGCCGGCAAAAGCTAGTCTGATATAAAATAGTGCTTGACTGCGATCCCACCTGATGGTAAGTGATGCAATCGAAATCGTTGATGGTGAGATGCACTAATTTATTAAGAGCCTATTCACTTTAGCCTTGAAGACAAACAAATTATGATCGAACGGTAAGACCGCAGCAAGAAAATTGTTCCAGTCCTTCGATGTACGCGGCATAAACGACGAGGCGAAACGCTTAGTCCAGACCGTAGAGGTTTCAACAACGTAATACAAAATTAAACGAACTAGTTAAATTTGTTTAAAAATAAGGCTTTTTAAATTTTTTAGATGTATCAAAAAATATTTCAATGTCTTGACAGTTAGATTATTATTTTATTGATTAGTCTATCCCTCTAGAAGCTCTCATTTTTCAAAGGATAAAAAATATTATTGCTAACGTGGTCTTGTCGCCTGTCAAAGTGATTTTGATTAAGGGAGTAAGCCTACATCAATATACTATTAACTATTTAAATATTTGCAAAAAAATCACATCAATTTGTTGCTCAGTTGCTTCGTAAAAATAAGGCCGCGTTCCCACTATGTCGTAACGGTTAATTTATCGTCGGACGATTATCGTCTCTAGCAGTTCTCATTACAATCACTGTTTGTCGTGGCCAAGACCGATAGTCGCAACAACGCCACAAGATTTACTGTCACGGATTAATCTTGTCAAATTTTCATCGTTTTACGAAAATCGTGCTAGCCTTTCCCACTATCATGACAATCTGTTGTCACCGCAAAAAAAGTCGTACACGACAATTAATCATGTCGTCCTCTATGAAAACACCTCCGTATAAATACAAAAGCCACGACATTTAAAACTATACGATTATCATTCTGTCGTTACGACAAAGTGAGTACGCGGCCTAAGACAAATTAATAAAAAATGTTTGCTTTGTCAGTTTTAGCTTTCTTATGACGACATCATCCTATGTCTTGTCCCGCTCTAAAGCAGAGCAGAAGGGCAAGTCAGACTTTTACTGACTAAAACCACACCTGTATTTGAATTGTTCTTTGCGCTGTAGGACCACGGGAATTTTATAAATTCCCTGTGACCTTCGCTGGCATTGGATCAGCTGAGCCCTTACGATTATGCTGACATCTGCAGTTATTTATAATGAGCATTGTACTAAAACAACACGCAGCCCTCCGCTTCAGCACTGAACTTACTAAAAAGAGACGGAAAGATATAGTTTGTCCCACAAACAGCACAAAACATGCATTAACATCCAGATTTTTTGTGTTTCTGGGACCACTACTCTATAATAGACTTAATGCAAAAGCAAATATTTATTCCCTAAATTATGTAAATTGCAAGAAAACCCTCAAGGAAACACTTCAAAGTTTGTCATATGAAGACACAGAAAAGTTATTAGTTGTACTCAAATAGAGATTAATTGCACTTTTTATTATGATTAGTTAGCTTGGTTAATATACAAAGATTTTAGCAAGTAAGATTTTTATACTGTTTACACCTCTTTTACGTACCTATTAGTTGACTACTTTACTTTTTGTTAAATAGTTACAGTGATTATTTTAGTTATTTTACCTTCTCTTGCCTGAAACACAGGATGTCCTAGTTCAGGCATATAACATATGTGAACTCTACATAGAATTAAGAAAAAAATTATATACTGTATTACTTTATACCTTTTGAATAAATTTATTATTATTATCTTCTTGAGGTGCGCGTACAAAAACCATCGTCGAAGACTAGCTCGGTCCGGACCGTTGCCGGACGGACGATGAAATACGCCTTTCGTACGGCGCGGGTGGGGTGGTTGTGTTGTCGAGGCGGAGTGGTTCCGGGAGGCCATGTCGCAAATCTGTGACGCGGCAATACCCCGAGTCCGTCCAGGGCGAGCTAAGCGCCAGGTGTGCTGGTGGTCGCCGGAGATTGCTGCATTGCGCAACGCATGCAGTCACGCGCGGCGCCGGTACGCCAGACACTGCAGGCGCCGCATCCGCCCGCCGGATGCGGAGGCCAGAGAGGCGGAGCTGTATGAGGGATACAGAGCGGCAAAACGCACCCTCCGAACGGAGATCAAGCGGGCCAAACTGGAGGCCCGCAACGTGTGGCTGGGGTCTCTGAACGCGGACCCATGGGGGCGCCCGTACAATATGGTACGGGAAAAGCTCCGTCCCTGGGCTCCCCCACTGACTCAGAGTCTCCGGCCCCAGATCGTAGAGGGTGCGGTGAACGCTCTGTTCCCTGCGCGGGGGGAACACTCCCCCCCGCCCATGGCTCCGCCTCCACTGCCAGCGGTGTCTGACGCGGACCGCAACAGCGACGATGATGACAATGCTCCAGAGGTGACCGAGGTAGAGTTGAGAGTGGCGGTGCGAAGGCTGAGTGCCAAAAATACCGCCCCAGGACCCGACGGCTTGCCTGGTAAGGCCTGGGTCCTGGCCATGGAGGCTCTCGGGCCTCGACTGAGAGGGCTCTTCAGCGCATGCATGGAGAGGGGCCAGTTCCCACTTTGCTGGAAGACTGGGAAACTGGTCCTCATAGCGAAGCCAGGGCGCCCTGCGGACTCTCCGTCCGCGTACCGACCCATTGTGCTGCTCGACGAGGTGGGCAAGCTCTTTGAGAGAGTCATTGCAAACCGCCTCGTCGGGCGCCTAACACGGGTGGGGCCGGACCTTTCGGACGGACAGTTCGGCTTTCGCAGGATGCGCTCTACAGTGGATGCCATCATGCGCGTGCGAGCCCTTACGACGAGGGATGCGGTGTCCGTTGTCCCGGGGCAGGTGTGTCGTGGCAGTGTCCTTGGACATTGCCAACGCGTTCAACTCCCTGCCCTGGAGTACGATCCGGAGGGCACTCCGGTACCACCGGGTGCCCGAGTACCTCTGTCGAGTGGTCGAGGCCTATCTGTCGGAGAGACTTATAGTCTACCCCGGTCACCAGGGAGACTGGAAACGTCGAGGGATGTCGTGCGGTGTTCCGCAGGGGTCGGTACTAGGGCCACCCTTGTGGAACATCGGGTACGACTACGTGCTGCGCGGCGACTTCCCTGACGGGGTCAGCGTGGTTTGCTACGCAGACGACACGCTGGTCCTAGCGCGGGGAGAGTCGTACCAGGCGGCGGTCGCTCTAGCGACACGCGGGGTTGCGATGGTCGTTGATCGGATCCAGGAGTTGGGACTCGAGGTGGCGCTTCACAAATCCGACGCGATGTGTTTTCACGGTCGCCGGTCTCGGAACGCGCCGCCATTGAGTTCCCAACTAACGGTAGGAGGAGTTCACATCGGTGTCGGGTCGACGATGAAGTACCTGGGACTCGTCCTCGACAGCCGGTGGAATTTCGTGGAGCATTTCCGACGTCTGGCTCCCAAACTCAACCGGGCTGGGGCTGCGCTCAAGCGGCTCCTGCCCAACCTTGGGGGTCCAGACGCACAGTCGAGGTGTGCCCTGCTTGGGCGGAGCATCGCCGTGCCTTCGTGGGGGCGATCGGAGGCGGAGACCTCTCGCGCCGGGCCTTGGTCGAGGCCATGGTCCGGAGCGAGGAGGAGTGGCAGGCGGTCGCCAACTTCTGCGAAGCAGTAATGCTCGCAAAGGAGGAGGCCGAACGCATCAGGCAACGGCGTTATCGCCGCCGCCGTCGCCGGGATTCTGATCCCGATTTCCGGCCAACGTAGACGCGGGCTTGCGGACAGTGAGCAATGGGTAGCTCGCTGTCCGGCCGTCCGGTAACTGTCCGGACCAAGCCCAAGTCGTCAACGGCGCGCACTGTTCCCGCGCGCCTCAAGGAGTTGTCAGCAACAGCAGGGACCCAGCCGGGTCGAAGCCTACTGGGGCCAGGGTTATCCGAAAGGGCGCTCGAGCCCCGGTATGAAGGCTAGAAGGAACGGGGTGGGTCTTTTAGTCAGTAAGAGTCTGACACTATCTCCCGCTCCGCCAAGGGCGGGGGATGTCAATGCATGATTTTTCCCACCATAAAAAAAAGGGTGGTTGTGTTTTTTGCCTTCCAATAACACATCCACTAATAAATTCCCTAAACTCTACAAGACGATCCAAGTAAAAATCAACACTAGCATCCATAAAGCCTATGCAAAACCACGACTCTCCAGCAAAAAGCGACTAAAGTAAAATTAACGTGTAACATCTTTCCCAAACCGCGGCCCGTCCGGATAACTACGGATGATGCGCACAGTCAAGTATTAAATAATATATTTAGCCTGTTACCGACAGCCGGGATTAATTATTCAGTAACTAGCTCCACCGACTTTGTAAGCTTCATTAGCTTGGGAGATATAGGATTTGAGATGGAAGTAAGATTTATAACGGTGGGTGGTGCAGATCAAGGAATAATGGACCTTGTGAACGGAATCGTTTGCTATTGGACGTGAGTCTATTCGTAAAATGGCTTGAAGGATAAAGACTTACACAACATTATCTATACTAATATAATAAAGAGGTAAAGTTTGTTTTTTTATTTTTTTGTTTGTAGGAGGTAATCTCTGGAAGTACTGGTTAGCTGCTTTATTCCTGAGTGGCATAGGTTATATTTTATGTTCGCGGGCGAAGCTGCGGGCAAAAGCTAGTTTTTAATATAATTCGAAACCTGAGTATAGTTTGTTCAGAATCAGTAATCGAATCGATTCCAATAATTTTATTTAGAAACTATGATTTGAAGAAAAATGTATGTCAATAACATTACACATATACAACACAACACAACACAACAACACAACACAATTTGGTACAACTTGTGATCCACGCATGCCCCTCGAAGTTGAAGGGTAAAAACAAGTCTGTCATAAGACCTGTCATACTGTATGGATTAGAATGTTGGGCTGTGAAAAAGAAAGATGAAAATAGATTGCATGTAGCGGAGATGAAAATGTTGAGATGGATGTGTGGTGTGACGAGAATGGATCAAGTGAGAGATGAGTATATTAGAGGAAGTTTGAAAGTAGCGCCAGTGACTGAAAAGTTGAAAAGTAATCGGTGGTCTTGGTATGGTCATGTGAAGAGAAGGGATGAATCGCATATTACTAAAAGAGTTCTGAGTATACATGTAGTTGGATGGAGAGGGAGAGGAAGGCCGAAAAAAAGATGGATGGATTGTGTGAGAAGTGATATGAAAGGAAAGGGAGTTAGTGATAGTTTGACGGGTGACAGGACAGAATGGAAGAAGAAAACGTGTTGCGCCGACCCCAAGTAATATGGGATAAGGGCAGGAAGAAGAAGAATAACATTACACAAATAGGTAATTACTCGTATAATTATTATCAAACTAATATTATTATAGCTTGAGACTAGACGGCGTTGTGTGATAGTTGTGGATTATTATTATAATAAAAAGTAACATAGGCTACTAAAAAAAAATATTTAAAAAAATAATGAAATTTGCCGAGCGCAGCCGGGGCGGGTAGCTAGCTTTTGTAGCTGTAGTTGTGTATTGCTCCATTACTTACAGATAACTAATCCTCTATCTGATTTCAACATGATTCTCATATCAATACACAATGATGTAAGACGCCATTTGCAAAAAATATTCGCAGTATTATAATACTTCTGCTCCATCCCGTACATATAAAGTAGAATGAATGTCGATGTATATAAACAATATATAACACACTTTATTTATGTAACTGTTGTAGTACAAAAAAAACTGGCCAAGTGCGAGTTGAATTGGCACGAAGGATTTATTTTTATGGTGGGAAAAATCTTCCGATGACAACCCTCGCTCTTCGGCGGAGTGGGAGATAGTGTCAGACTCTTACTGACTAAAAGCCCACCCTGTTCCTTCGTTGGCATCGTACCTGGGTAGCGCGAAGGGTTCCTTACCATTATTTATACCACATTAGACACTATATTTCAATACTTGTTTTGTTCATTGTGTGCCAAATAAACATGTTTTCTTTCTTTCTTTCTATACATTGTAACCTTTTTATTAGTTTCACCTGTCAGGATGTTTGTTTATCGAAAAATCAAAAATCACGTTTGTTGTATGGAAGCCAAATTTAAATATTTATTTTATTCTGTTTCCAGTATTTATTGTTATAACGGAAACAGAAAAACATCTTCTGTCTAACCATTATGGTTCGTGAGATACAGCCTGGTGACAGACAGACAGACAGTGAACTCTTAGTAATAGGCTCCCGTTTTGACCTTTAGGTACGAAACCCTGAAAAAACAAAGAAAAGACTTGAATCTTAAAGTAGACCAAACTCCTAGACTGTAATAATAAAAATTAAGTAAATCCTCGGTTCTTCCTCATAAAAATTCTCATAAATATTTACCCATTGTTTCAACTTCTACATTATTAATCCCAGCCCCTAATGCAAAGTGCTCGAGATGTTCCAAATCATAAAACAAAACACCGCGAGATTTCATCCGTAAAAGTGGTTTCAATTCAATTAAATTTTTACTCTCATCCTCATCATGCTTAACCTTAACGTTTTTTTTCTCTGTTTAGCTTTAGACGCTGCCCCACTAAATATTTTCCTGTTATATTAAAGAGCTTTGTTATAAAGAGGATTTTCCTGGAAGCAGTTTCAAGTGTCGGAGATATCGTGCACGTTTAAGCCCTAACACTGAAAAAATAAACGCACATTTCGCTGAGTTTTTCTATTTCATCTTGGCTATCTTTTTTTATTAAAAGTGGGGGAGACAGGGCACTAATGACATTCACACGGCAGATCTCTAATGAAACTTTGTAACTTTTGCCTTTAAAGAGTCGATAAATAGTTGTTTGGTAAAGAATCGTTTCTCTCTGACGTTGGGGTCCTTAATAGCATTGACATAAAACCCTGGCCACACGTCGGGATACGTTCTAACGATAATATCAAAAGCCTTACCATGATGTGTTAACACGTTCGCTGCGGCAGTGATTTTTCTATACTTTCCATTCCTGCGGTACAAGGTCTATAAACCTGGTAATAAAATTTCCATTATGGCGGCACAAAGCTACTAGACCCTGTAACTTTTAAGAAACCTTAATCTATTTTTGGCCTCATGTAAAAATATATCTCTTTCCTACACTGAACCAAATTGAAGTTATGCCTTCCGCACGACAAGGAAGTCTATACATTTCTTAGCCGCACTGTAAGCGAGACGTATACAAGATGTTTAAGCCTGGTATCGCACTCAACGTGTTAAAATGTCAGGCGAGCGAGCTAGAAATAGGCATGGAGCTATACATCTTATATAGATCCATCTATTTAATATTTTAATTTAGATGGTCGAATGGATCACGTTAGGAGATCGTGGTAGAGCCCCAAAAATGTACCAATAAAAAAAAATGTGATCGAAATATTGACGGCAATATTACATTAAGCTTATAAGCTACCTGTATATAAGACCTAATAAATCTTAAGAAAGAATAACCTATAGATATTATTGTACACAGTAACAGTGTATCAGTAGATATTTGTCTCTATCGTTATGAACACATTGAGCCCACAAAATAATTATTTTCTTAGAATAAAATAAGCTAGTGTTACAAATAAATAAGTATTCGTTATTATTCTCATAGTATCAAAGCTACAATAAGTTTTCAAATGTAAACTAGTCTATACTCTGTTCAAAATAATATTAGAAATTTATGAAAACCTTTTATTACTGTCCGTTTAATCGATTTTGACTTTTATTACGTTGGTGGCATGACAAATGGCGGCTGCAAAAAATAATTCGTACTGTAACAACTTTTTAGCTTTTAATATCCCAGGCCTACGAAATAGGAGTTAAAATCGGTTGAACAGACAGTAAAAAGGTTTCTTTCAATTTCTATTCATAACGCAAATAGGGTGTAGACATTAACAAAGAAAATGTCGCTTGTTGATTTCATTAGAGCTTTCAATTGGCTTTGAAATTAGATTTCAGTTGAATAATTTTTGTACCTAGATTACATGCTCTGCTTACCTCTGAGAATGTTGTGTATGCCTGTAATTAATTTGTTTAAACTGGGTCATCTTCTGAATGGTTGATGTAGAACTTTATTTGTATAAAAGTTGTCAGTATGCCTAACTAATGAATAAAAAAAAATATATCAATTCGTCGTCAGTATTTTGTAAATTTAGGAGAGTGTAATATTATTTTTACCTGCTTTAAAAAGAAGTTTTATTGATTTTTAATCAATCAATTGCTATAGTGACATCAGTCAGATTGTATAATAAATTACCGTACTGGTATCAGATTATAAATCAATAAACTTACGTAGTGGCAACAGATTCAATGGCAGAATTTTTATAAGTACTTGTACTACTACTTGGTAGACAAAATAAAACTACGAAATATTTTTTGATTTTATTTTATTAAAATTTTTAGTCTGTATTCCGGTGAGTACTTTATAATGAAGTCTTTGTACAGACTTTATTGATACCTATAAATACACTTACGTTTTTATAACCAAAAAATTAGTGCGTACGGAGAAGGAACGACTTTACAAAATTAATCGAAATAATCATAACCGCTTTGAAATTTTAATCACAAAACTTCAAAAACTCATTTGTCATTCTTGACAAGTAATTATGTCAAAAATCATCTTCTTTTTTCAAGGGCTAACAAGTTTTTTGCATATATATTTTCATTTAACATTTTTACAATTTCACTAAAATTAATATAATAAACAATAAAAATTAACGGGATCAGTCGTGGTTGAAAATCTAAATAAAAAAGGATGTTTTACAACCTGTTATACCGTTTCCTAAATTTATTTACATATTTACAAACACTATTGGTCCATCTATGTAGAAAACTAAAAATGATGACAAGTTGACTGAAGAAACAGATGATTGAAAAAATTTTCAACTTATAAAATATATTTAATAACTTGAAACGGTATAAAGAAATAAGTTTGTAATGTGCGTGTCTGAGTTTGAAAAAAATATTAAACTAAATTTATTTTTTCTTATAAAGTTCAAAACGAATAATGTACTTGTCAATTACCGTGTTTCTTCAGCAAAACTTTCTTTTTCTATTAAAAACTAAAATCACTTCAAAACTGACTTTTTAGAAGAACCATTATTGCTTCTAACTTCGATAAAACGTTCGGCGAAGATTACATTGGTGTTTTATTCTTCAAATATCTAGTTTTTAAATTCAATATTAAATCCAACTTCGATCGGCTGCTAGAATTTTATAAAAATGACACAAAAGAAAATGGCCAAAATTTCATTACTCGAAATGCTCAAAGGAAAATTATATTTGAAATCAAGAGGGTCTTAAAAGGGTCGTCTGTTCTCTCTTAGGTTTGTACGCTCGAACTATTAATAAAATACACTGTTTCGCATTTAGATCCAACGTTATGAGAGAATCGAAGTCCATTTTTCAATTGCACAGCTTTATACAAGACCTTAGTATCGGATTTTATCATTTTAATGGCAAGTATTAAGCAAAATAGCAGCACTTAAACACAATAAAACCTCATCTCAAACGGGTGGAATATAAGCTTATTACACTGTCAGATATTCCAGGACATAAATCTCTTGAGAACAGCGCTTAAGAAACAAAGTAATTCATTTTATCGTGCTGATACAACGAAACTTATTCTACATACATAAAATTTTAACAGCCGAACGAGAACAACGACGATTAATCTTTAATATTTTATTTAAGTTTCACTATTTTTGAGATTATCATAATTGTAATTAGGATGGATATGCGGCTGAGCAGCTGAACTATATACAATTATGTCGCTATTTACAACCATTATTTATACATCGATAAATCGTCCAATAACACTCTATTATACACTCCAACGTCTTAGATATGATAATCACAAACGTCACTTATTCAAATATCTCACTTTGAGTTTGAAGAAAATCACTGATTCAGTTCACATTGTCTTTTGAAGAGAAGTCTTTAATATTAATAACCTTCAAAGTTCAAGGGGCACAGTATAGTCTATATGTAGTCTGTGACACACTTGAGAAGGTCCGGCTCAAGTCACACGATCTCGTCATGGTGGACCACGTCGCTGCAACTGCCGGCTCGTTGCAGTCATGCACGCTGACGTCACACACGCAGCTCCTCCATCGTCACGTTCGATTTCGCGTTCAGTTGCGTGTTCTTCTTTGTCAGAGTGCTTGTGTTTATCATCTGCATCTGATGTGCTGACAACAACGGCTGGTTCTCCTGCAGCTGCCCACTGGCTAAAGTATTTATATTACTTTTCCCAAGTTTTGGTGGTGGAGGCGCTCTCGGCAGTGTCGCCATACTAGCAACGTTATTGCTTGGAAGATCAGCGAATTCTGGAGGTGGTAACTGATGATGAGAATGATGGTGATGACTTAAAATAGTAGCTGGATCATTTTTCAAACTAGTTTGATAAGTCAATGCACCTTCTAAGTCACCACAGATGTTGTTCGGCATCTGGCCATTCTCCACTCTTTTTTTTAAATGAGCCCCATTGCTGTGACCATCTTGTCCATTCATTCTCGTTTTGTCACGTTGATAGTAAACTCCAGCGAATATCAAAACATTTAATATGAGCAGTGAGCATCCGATAGCAATGGTCACACTAAGAGCCGTGGAGTATGCTGCGAAGCCATCCTCAGGCGGAGTGGCAGTAGTTGCATCAGATTTATGTACTTCAGTACCGGCAGTACTTTGTGTAGGAGGATTGATGCCGATAATATTAAAGTTCAAAGGAGAAGTAATATTTAGGATGCCCAAGACTGGGATCTTAGTAGCTATGCCAGTATCGGTGATAACCATGTCTGTAGTCTTTTTGAATGTCGGACTGATCGTTTTGAGGGTCGGTTGCAGAGCTGAGTCTTCATGCTCAAGTTGGTGATGTGAGGGAGGTACGTCCTCTCCTCCAGGACGGTGAAGGTCTGGCACTAAGTTCAACCAGAATGATAATCTGTTGACAAATTAAATATTTTCTTACAATACAGTCTATTTATAGAGACCTTTTATCTGCAATATGAGTTTGCTTAAAACAGTGTAGTCCATAAATGACATATTTACGTAAAGTGAAAACAAAATACAAAAGAGGAAAAAGATTGAATAATTTTTTTATAACATCATTTTCTCAAAGAAAATTCGACTCGCACTCTTGAGAAAAATACTGCAGGAAAGTTCTTTGAAATATATTCGTTAAAATTTTCTATTGTAATAAGACGTACCTGTGAGCTCTGTAGTGGTTCTTCAATTTGGCTTTGGTGTCGATGTTTAAGTACTTCTTGTGCACCGCTTCGTAAGCCGTCCATTCTATATTCTTCATCCTCACCCGCTCTTGTCGACCTGCTCTTATTGGGTCACTTTCTTGAGCTTCGTTCGGGTTCCTAGACAAATAAAATAAAGATTTTTATCGTCGTTGTTGATTCTCGTAAAGATAGGGTGATTTTTGAGATCTGAGGCAAAGCACAGAGAACATTTTGGCTGTATCAAAATTCACGGTACTATTCCGTCTATTTTACCAACAACCAACATCTCCCTTGCCATTCTCAACTATTTTGGGTCAGTCTGATAGCAGTGGTGGCCGAGTGTTAACGAACTCTTCTTACGAGTTGTAGGTCGCGGGTTGAAACCTAGCAAAGTGCATTACTTTGTGTAATTTATTTCATCACCACTGCTCTTGAAACGGTAAAGGAAAACATTGTGAGGAAACCGGCATGTGCTAGAACCAAAAATTCGAAGACATGTGACATTCACCAACCCGCACTAAGCCCGCGTGGCCCACCCACGGCCCATTACGGCCCATTTCCTCTCCTAGAGAGAGGAGGCTTGAGTCCCAGCAATGCGAAAATTAAAAAGGCTGACTATGCTGACTGGGCGATGAGGAGAGACTGTCTAATTTATCTGACTTCTACAACTCATTACAAACCACTTTTTCTAAACAGGTCTACACAATAAACGTATTACTTAATATCATACTCGAGAAACCGGTGTGCCAGAAAATAGACGATGTAGTTATGACTTCCAATTATGCCATAAGGAAATTGCTGCAGTAATTATCCCACAATGGGAGTGCCAGTCAAAATGCTAAATGTTTACCACCTCAAGCTGCTCAGCCAATAACTCATGTTTATTGCAACTAGTTATTGTACCAATTAACTTTTTATTATTCTCTATGTAAGTACTTGACATTTTATCACTCTATTCGTTTTGTAGAGATTAAAGCAAAATTTTGCTTTATTTTTCAACGTTTTAATTAAATCAGCCGGTGATGAATTCTAAGCTATAAAATATCTTAATGATACTGAAATTGATGTTAGCAGCTGTAATAAAAAGCAAACAAGATTTTTAAATTAAACCTAGAGATAGGATAATAAAATATGATTAAAAAAGGGTCCAAATAAGTACGTAAATGGATAGCAAAGATTGTTTTCACACATTGTTCATCTCGTCGATTTAAGTCGTTCTATAATTCAAGAGTTCTTTGAAAAAAAAAATGTAATTGAAATTGTTCTTTGTCAAGACGTGAATGGGGTCAGTGTTTCTTCAAAGGCCTTTTACTTAAACTTTGTCCCAGTGACTTTGCAACAAAATTGAGGACGATAAAATCTTATTTCGGGGGTTCTACACAGAAAATAATTTGTAACATCATGAGTAGCTAGCTTTTAAGTAGGATTGGGAAGAATATGTCTGCCGCATGTCAAATGAGCTGTGGGATAAAATAGCTACTTACGAAGTGTCATTAAATGTTAGGTGAAAAGTTGGATAAATTAATTTGACTCGTCCTGAAAACCTTGCCGGTAATGGTAAAAGAGACGTACGTAGAAGAGGGCTCGTAGATCTTAATGGGCTAATTATACTCGTATTATATAAGTGAATTAATAAATTATTATTAGAAATAATAATTGATTCACAAAGCAGTACTTCTACACATGGTTTATATTGTTAGGAAATTTTATTCTCTGGAGCTTTTCTTCTAGTAGCTTGAACTATCGGCCCAATACCGGCCGGGTAGTATTATCTTGTACTATTATTACGTTACTTACCCAGTCTTGGCGAAGTTTCCCCAGTACAGCATGACAGATTCTGACAGGGCCACCTCAGCTTTCGTATAGTTCCTTGCGAAATGGGCCAGACCACCCACTAGTGGGGCGCCAAATACGTACGGCAACTCTTCACCGTGGATGCAACCTTGGCGCTGCGGAAATATGGACTGTCATGAAGGGTACTTGAAGCGTATCTTGTTTGTATAAGAATCTGCACGAATTTAATAATTAAAAATGTTGTAAATGATAACTAAATCATGGTGTGTCATTTTAGTAGGTAATATTTAAATGTAATGTGTAAAGCAAATGTAAGTACCATGGAGAAATAAATATTTTTATTTTAGGTACTACTCGACTTGTGACATAAAGGAGCATGGACGCTCTTCAGTGTGAGCATGACAAATTCTAAAGTTTTTTATGCTCACACACAAGAGTGTCTTGTGTATTCTTCTCCATTGGGATCAAAACTTTGAAATGTGCAATTATTATCATTTTTCTGACGGACAATTTTAAACCCTGTTATTGGTTTATTTTGAATAAATATTAAAAAAACAATAAGACCGCCTATTGTACGCATAATCTGTATCTGATAATCTGTTAATGTTTATCCTGTATTAAGCTAAGGTGTGCAATAAAGTTATAAATAAATAAATAAATAAATAAATAAATATTTTTGATTTGATTTGGGAACAATTCGCTTAAATGATTGCAAGTCTGCTATCTTGTCAAGGTCTTTTAGAGACCTTTACAAGATAACAGATTTGCAAGACAGCAGATTTGCCCTTAGCCGGCTTAAGTACCTACCTATTCACTAGAAAACCAATTGGAATCATTTATGTGTTCATAAGATAATTAAAATATCCTGCTGATATTGTTTAAACTAACATACACCCATGTCTTCATGTCAGATACCACATGTGTGCAAATGAACACAAGGATTCACCCTTCATATAAAGTGACTATCATTAGCAAGTTCCCCTTTATTGCACGGAACCTTCATAACACTGTTTCCAATATCCTAAATTGTTCCTTAAGCCGCCTCATTGCCCTCGTTACTTCATCTATGGCAAACAAGGTAACTCCACACTTCCATAGACCGTCTAGTTCAAATAGACCTATAACTCTGATGCCACCGGTATTGAATAAAGCGTCTTCACAAAATGGTCAGTCAGTAATTACTCCTCAAAATGTAGGTAGTTAGCAGTTTGTCGGAAACCGGTTGATGTTGGCTATGTGATGTATCGGTGTTAATGAGTAGGTTAATGCGCACTATTATTAGAACAAACGAGTATTATGTGCTATCACAAATTGATGGCCAAATCGTGTGGTAAAACTGGTAATTTGGACAATTTTGGATTTACACTATGCTGTTTCAACGCAATTAAATAAATTATTTGTAGGATTAAATGCGATTTATTTACGTATCAATCCGATCACGAGTAATGTGATTTGGTAATTTAATGCATATTTTAGTAGCAACCAAAATGATGAACCAATTTAACCATTTTAGTACAAAAACTCAAAGCAATTTGTGTTCCAACCCAAGTAAGCTATACCTACTGCAATTTTTAAAGATAGATGACCTAAATGCTTCCACGGCACGTACACGTTTGTGTTCAGGGCCACGAGTTCATTGGTACTGATATTTGCATAGCCTACACAAATGTTTGCACCAATTCCAAATGTTGGACATGTAGCACATGGACATCATATAGGTACCTATACTAAATATCTGTGATGAAATTGTGTAATGAAAGGATGAAGAATCAATTTACCAAACTATTTACCACATAAACTTAATCGATGCTAAACTCCAAAAACTAAACAAACTTGAAGCTAAGTTATGCAAAACTTTCACTAAATGGAATAATTTCATAAATCCAATTTGGACCGGCTCGTTAGCTCAAAATGTGAGCCGTTCAGGGCCAAGTTAATTGTTCGATGAACTCCTACGAAATAAGTTTCGCAGAAACGATTGTGTTCGAAAATTCATTTAACGATTCATGTTTGCGAAATTCCGAATGTTTATTTATTTTGAAATGACTGTGATTTTAATATTTTTATGGCTTCTTTGGAAACAAGTTTCGTAATCAACGAAAGGGGTAAATTTCAATTGATAGAAAAAATAAAATATATATACATTTCTCATTGCAGGTTTTCGATTTAGCAAAATCTACATTACTCAAGATTTTCAAGAACAAATTAGTCGTAATTGGATAACTAATTAGAGTACTACGTCTGTTCCTTGCCAGACTAAATATCTCTTCTTTTTTATGCCGGTAAACTTTTTATTTATTGTTGATAAGTTCGCGCTTGACCTTGAAACTCAAATAAAATTTTCTCTAACCAGTATTTAGCAACCTAAATAACTCTATAATTAATGACCATGTAAAGCCTGGAATGTACAGGTGGTTGTGATGAAAGGGCAGCAGAGCAAGTAACTAATGCCTTCTATCGAGGTGATGATTAATCAATAACACTTTGATATGGTGGCATGTTTTTTTTTTTATAATGTATAGGCTCGCGTTTGACCACAATCTCACCTGATCGTTGATGTTGCGGTTTAAAAATTTAATTAGCATCTAAACAATGCTAAGTCGATGCTAATTTTACTCTATCTAACATGCAAATAACTAGTTTTATAAAAATATAAATATGGTCATATTATGTGTCAGTTAGTTACGTATTGAAAAAGGAAGTCTTTTATTTTTTCAAGATCTTCAAATGTCTCCCAAATTCTCAGTTTTGCCATATCGTAATGTGACAGCAAGTTCTGCTAATATTGGTAATTCCTATTCCAGTATGGACTTACTTGAGGGTAGTCTCCGTACTTGGTCTGGTAGTCAAACACGTAGAGGTAGGAGTTTCTCCGCAATGCTGAATGCGTGTCAGCTGTCAGGACCATTGGCGCCACGACTTGGGCGTCACTTAGTGCTTCTAGAGTCTCGTCCCTGATGACAAATTATGGAGAATCGGTATGGTATCCTTTGCATAGCTTTGTTTATAGTAAATTCTTCTTAACTTTCCAAATTTTGCTTAAATAAAAACATCGCTTTATGTCGTAAAAAATAGCACCTTAAACTTAACTTATTTTATAGTGATCAATCAAAATAAAACGTATCTGGAGGTGATAGTGTGCCTATGTACCTACTATTTCCAAAAATAACAATTGTAGACGCAAAAGTTCGTTGGCCAGTGCCAGTAATAGCTGCATAGATTATGAGTGTCAATCTCCATTTATATGTGGACTAGCTTCAGCTAGCAGCGTCAAATTAGGTTACTTCATACAAACATTGGATACACGTTTCATCCCTGAAGGGGTTAAATTTTGAAAACTCCTCTTAGTGAAACAAAAAACCCTGTGCTAATTTTTTCATTCTTAGTTCTTTTGTTTGTCCTTTTTAGTTAGTTCTTTTATTTGTCAGTTTCTCCTTTTATTTTAGTTACATTTTTCAAAAAAATCTTCATTAAAAATGTTGCCTTGCCTATCTATTAATGGGACAAGCCATCACGTGCGAAAACCCATCCAAATAGGTAAACAAACACAAATAGTTTTAGTCCAATCAAATTTTCTCAAACACGGGATAATAAAAAGTTCTTATTTCAATGCAAATACGAATTTTAAACAACTAAAACAGCACATAAAACCTTAATTTTTTTTTAGTATTCTTTTTTTCTCTCAAAGAATTAGGTCAACTGAATTATTACATTCATTGATTAGGTTCATACCCAATATTATCAAACGCATTATTTCTATTTTTGAGAGATTAGTTTTCATTTTGCTCTAATTGAATATTAAAGGTAACAATCAAATTACTAACTCAATAGTTGGATAGACACTAAACAATCAATTCCAATTACAGGCCTATGTCTTGTTAATTATTCTCAATACAATTGGTGCACGGAGTAATTGTTATATTAATTAATTCTAGCTATTAGGCCTTGACGCTTAAAATGGTCTTTTTCTCTTTCTTTCGCTTAAATAAGACTTACCTACGTACATAATTATTTCATCGTATGTATTAGATATTATGATAAATCAAATCTGATCTTGTATTTATGTGGGTGAAGTATTGATTCACCTCTAATTGACTCTAAGGCAAACAGTCGTGAAGTCATAGGTACGTGCCAACATTAAAAAATATTATATGACATACTTAATGTCATCTATGTTAAGGAATCATCATCACCATTCTCATTTAAGCCGCAAGATATTCATTGTTGAACATAGGCGTCCCGCAGGTGTCGCCACAATAAATGGGCCTGTGCCAGTGGGTCATCCATCAATCCACTTTGTAGGAAACTATCCAACGCTACATCTCCAGGTACGTAGTCGCCACTCTAGAAATTTTCACTCCCCGGGTATCTGTTCTGCAAGCAATGTGCCCTGCCCACTGCTACCCTTGGTTCCTCTGCGGATGTTATAATTCCTGATGCGATTATGCAAGGAAATTCGGAGTATAGCTTTTTTCTTTTAACCTTTCAATTGTGATAACGACAGACACAATTGAAAGACAATAGGTGCGCGAACGCCGGCGTTCGCTTGGGGTTTAATGAATTAAAGGCATATTAGATCCGTATTTAGTAAGCTTTTTTTTGTACCAAATTATTATCAGTTTAGAGCTGGTTGATGTAATTTCAATCTTTACATTATACATATATAACATACCCTAGCATTGGTATCAATTTCATGATATGCGCTAACCACTAAAGTAAGTTCAAAACTTTGCTGCGATGAAACGTATAACTTCGGAGTAAATTGTCTTCATCTCCTTCACAGTACATGTTGGGTATATACTATTAAGTTTCTTCTAAACCCAGTTTCCTAACATCCTAGCTTAAGCTTAGTTTTAAACAGTTTCTAAATACAGACTGCAACTTAGCCCAGTTCAACACTCTACAGATATTATCTTGGTCTGCAGTTTTGAAACACAATCTGGTTCTGTCTAGGAAGAAAATTGAGTCTTCGTCTGCTAGTAAAAGATAAAATGCTACAAGTTTGTATTTAATAGTTCTTATTTGCAATATTTTTCCAGACAATGCGTAGTATCTACACAAATGTAATAAAGATACGAAAAGTTGCGATCTAAATTATGTTATACTGTCAAACTCAGATATACCCAGTACTGAGATCTAGTAGTGCATGCAAAAACTACGCAAGTTAATTAATTTATGCTGTCTATTACATATTAGAAAAAAAAAGAATTTACCAGTTTACGTGGTCTTTACCCAAAATGCGCATTATAAGGAAGCAAAAACTATTTTTAAATAAAATAGATACAAATAGTTACTCTGGTTTAATGAGATATTAATTTTAATTTTAGTCATCAGTTTGATATTTACTACTTCATAATTTTTTTCATGTCTTTATCTTACGTTACTTAGAGTTAGTTTAACTTGTTTTCTTCTTTTATTGCCTCCTATCAAGCGTCACGCTGTTTATTCATATCCATTTCTTTCTTTACCCTAAATTCAATATCAATGTTCTTTTCTGTTATGTGTAATGTTCGTTTCCTTCTCCATCCACATTCATGATTCTTGACTATTTTAGTCGTTTAAAATTGTATACCTTTATCACTTCTTATCATATGTCCATATTACTTTTAGTTTAAATAGAATTAGTGTTCTTTTCAGGTTTTTTGGTTTTCAAATTTCCTTCTATATAATCTGTTAACTTGCTTAATTTTCATTTTCTGTTTTAATTTTTTATCTATTTTATCATTGAGATCATGATCTCAAAAAAATTTCGACGACTCTAACTTAAAAAAGTAACTGTAAGTTTTCATAAATTAAAATATCATTTTCCAATTACAATAGTGACTCACCTAATATTTATTGGATGCTGCACAGGCCGCTCCCAATCAGTGTACTCATTAATAATAGTAGCCAGGATCTCCGACAGATGGTAACTGTACGTGTTCCTGACGAAGGACTTGAGGATCTTCGATCTCCTGTCAGCTTCGATCCCATATTGCACGTCATCTCCACTGAACGCAAAATACGCTTCTGCTTTTGTTACTCCTAACATAAGGTCGTACCTGAGAAAGAAGGTGATGACTTAGTAATTGTGTCAAGAGACTTAGGTAGGTATTGTCATGATGAGTGATATTTTACTATTTTTTCTAAAGCAGGCTGTTGTGTACAGTGTATTTGTTAGAGCCGTTTGAGGTGTTTGAATTTCCCATCGATGTACTTATTTTTTTTTGCTTTTTAAGCGCCTACGTCATATATAACACACTCGTGTTTATACCGCCAGGGTCACACATCCACGATCAAATACCCCATCTCGTCAAGTCTTTTGTCACTTATGGGGATTAAATAACTAAACGAGATAGAGAATCCTGCCGCAATCACACGACTTTGGTAAATAAGATACGAAAACACTCTTTGGACTTATCTGACGCAAGCAGTTAAAAGGTTAAATGCAAAAAAAAAACCGTTATATTTTTAACTTTTTCCAAGTGGAAGGGAAAACTAAGCCTCATCTGAAAGTTGTATAATAATTCTAGAAATAGATTCTTACTTAGTAAGCTGCGCCACAGCGCTCTTCCTTAACAGCACTGCATTGATGATGTTGATGGCATTCTGCGCCTGCTTCCCCAGAGGCGCGTGAGCCACCGTCTGCCCTCCCCACTCGTAGCCATTCTCAGGGTTCACTAGCAGATCGCCGGTGTCTGTCAGAGAGACACAGGGTTGTATTATACACAGGAAGACCAAGATGAGCATCTTGATCTTCCTGTGTATTATATATTTTTTATAGTTTACTACTACGTGCTGCAAAAGATTTGAAGTAGACACTACTATAGATTATAATTATAGATCATAGGATTATAAGCTTTAGTTACATTAAGGCTTAGGTACTACTTAATACCGAACGGTAAACAAGTCCGTACGGTGCGCGTCGATTGTTTTACTGATTAGAAAATCGCATGATGAATGCCTCCATACAAGTTAATTGATACAAATACAGTCAATGAACTTTAACCTGTACTCTGCGTGGATTCCATTCAGTCAAGTTGGACTGTTATCTTAATAATAATTCCCAAAAAAGTGCAGAAGTATAACCAACTGTTCATGAAAAATACAGTCTAGAACAGATCATCATACAATTTACAATAACTCCACAAAAGGAACGTAAACTAAACAAACTTAAAATTATCAAAGCTGTGACAACAAAAAACAAGAGCGAGTCAGAAACGGCCATTAATTGTCCGACATCACAAAGAACGGAGATCAAGCTAAGAAAAAAAACCGTTGTTCAACAAACTGAGGCAACAGAGGACGTTGTCGCTTCAGAGCTTGAGATGAGAAAAGTTCTCTGAGACAATTTAATAACACCGGGTGGACGAGATGCCGGAATGCCGATGCGAAAACACGGAAACTTTTGCGAATTTATGTCTCGTGTTTGGGTTATGGTAGGTGCAGTTCATGAAATCCTTGTCTTTGCTGTTGTAACGAAATTGAAGGGTGAAAAGAATAATGAAAATAACTGGAGGACATAAAAAGAAATAAAAGGCAAACGTCTCAATTGTAAACACAGGCTAAACTTTGAACAACGAGTTCTTTGTCTTTACAATATTATTTTAGAAACAAAAAATAACACTGAAATATTTAAATTTTACCATTTTTATGACAAATGATTACCTATGTATGACAAATGCAACGGACATGCATAGACTGCTTTGCATAAAAATGAAAGTGTTAATCCGTTGAATTTGTTATACTCATTAACCACGTAATTTGAAAACGTCTATTTTTTTAATGTTACACTACACTTACAATAGACAGACACAGGAGAACACACAGAACAGAACAGAATAGAGTGACAGGACAGAATGAAAGAAAAAAACGTGTAGCGCCGACCCCAAACAAAACGGGACAAGGGCAGGAAGAGGAAGAAGAAGAAGAAGACTTACAATATAAACATTTTATTCTAGTTATGAGTAGAAAATAATTTTGTAAAATTGTTGCTGGCTGCATTACCTTTTTTTTTTGACGTGACAACGTCTTATAAATTGGTTTGCCGGGTGACACTTCAAGAAACTGCGTTACGCTCCGCTCACGTTATGCGCTCACAATGAGAGCGAGTGAGAGGCACGCGTCACTTCCACTCGGGCATGGTTAGCCCGCCTAAGAGCGAGAGAGACAGACATAAAAAGTGAAAGGCACGCGTCCCTTCCACTCGAAAGTCGTTGTCACGTAAAACTTTCGCCCGTATACCGACTTTACAGGCAACCAATTTTTTTGTAAAATAATCTATTTTTAACCGACTTCGAAAAGGAGGAGATTCTATGTTCGGCTCAATGTATGTTTTTTGTTGTTTTTTTTTTATGTATGTTCACCGATATCTCGGTCAATCGTAGACCGATTTTAAAAATTTGATTGAAAGGTTATGCTTTCAAGTTGGTCTCATAGAAGTATTGTTATGATCTGAGTATGAACTTCGAAGATATGGAACAGAACTCCTCATAGAATCACAGCAGAACTGTGCTTACGTGGTACGAGTAAAGTTGCTTTGTTTATACGTGTAGTCGATGACTGACTGTCAGAAAAGGGGGGGGGGATGTATCGAACTGATCTGATGATGAAGCTAGAAGGAAAAAAAATATATTAATGTAATCTAATCGTGTGTGTGATTCTAATAATCCCAAGATTATTAGAATCGTTATGAGATGTACTGTGGCTATAAGTTATTTAAGTTTGTCTGAGGGGTACTTTTTAATGGTGGTATAATAACTAAAAAGTGTAAAATAAAAACTTTTTACAAAAAAAAATATAGCCGACTTCAAACTAAAAAAACTTTTCAGTGTTTTTTAATATTGAAGTCAGCTATATTCTTTTTTTATAAATAGTTTATCTATCCATCTAAGTCTCTGAAAGCAAAACGAACTAAAGATAAATGACTATATTAAACGAAATCAGTGTTTCTTAGAAGCCTCGAAATAGATCTGAATACTCGTATTTACGCATTGCTTAATACTGAATTTGAAATACCATATAAAAATATTTATTTCTAGCTCTATAAATTCTAAATAGATTGGATTAAAGATAAGAAACTAAATTGATGGATCTCGATCAAAGCCACGTAAAATTACCAATTTAAATTTTCTTACTGATTAGAACTCTGTCTGTCTTTAGTTTTTCGTAATGATATTTTTATTTGAATAAAATTACTCCAAAGACTTTCAGTAAATGTTTATCATTATCCGATCCTTCTATCTTAAATTCACCCGCCTTAAGTAGCATCAAATCTCCGCTAAGAAATTCGCAATGCGCATTTACGGAAGTGCCGGGGTCATCGAAATGAATTGCAACAAATCTCCGCTTTCTTAGCAGCTGTTGGTTCCTTTGAAGATTTGTAAAAGTACCGCTCACAGATCAGTCTTAGCCGCGCAGCTCGAGCAATTGTTACCCGAGACGAACAATAGAGCAGTGATAATTAAGAAAAGGAAAAACAAAATGATTAAACTAGCAACGACCGCGGAGATACAGAAATAGGCGAATGGTTTTATCTACAAGAAAAAGAACACAAAAACACAAATGAAAAATCTAAGAAACTGTACTCATCACTAAATTAGTCAATGGTACGGTAAAAACTCCAATTCGTTTAGGAGTCCCAAAATATTTACCAAGAAACCAAAAAACTTAAGAGATAATGAAAGAATCTTCTCGTAATTAGTTTTCTCGTGTTTTCCCATCGGACCGAAATGTATTGATGAACTATTTGGACGTCGGCCAATCAAATTGAGTCGTAACCGAGAACTAACTCTTAAAGTGACCTAGAAAGATTTTTACTTGGGATTCCGTGGAAAAATGGTTAATGTTGTTACGTTAAATGAATCCAATTAGGGCCATATCTGTTTGGAACACCCACAGCGTTATTATGATCATTATGTCATTGTTATGAGATAACATTATCTAGCTATATAATGGACACCTACCGAGATGAACAAAACTTCTGAGAAATATTAATATACATTTCATTTGCTGAGTGAATAAGAGCTGCATTAGCAGTGCTGTGCATGAATCGCGGTGCTAATGTATAAGATTATCAATAAAAAGATATTATTTTATTTAGATTCACTTTTATCTAACCTTCGAATCTAACATTATTTTATTTTTTCTTTTATTTTCTTCTTCGGTACTTCAATAGAGAATATTTTTCCTTGCTTATACAATAATAGTGTTGTTACAAGTTTATTGGGGCCTTGCGATTGATGTAATAAAAATGGCGATTCCGCTGTAGACGTCTTTGTATATTTATCGGGAAATATATTTAGAAATGAGATTTTCTTTTGAAATATTTGTCAATATTATAGTGGCGAACGTTTATTTGGCGTGACACAAATCCTTTTTGTGAAGTTAGTTGGAGATGAATAAAAGAAGTCATTGACCGCAAATGAAACGGCCTTTCTTGTCGCCGAGATGAAGTCTCGTCCACAGTATAAGGCTCTTTATACTTAACCGAGCAAAGCAACGATGAAATAAATTATCGATGATAATTCTCGTTTTCACTAAGAACGTGATTACAATTTAACTATAGGGTAAAAGGAGATATATTGGTGATTTATGTAATGTGGTCATATTTTTAGGGTTCCGTACCTCAAAAGGAAAAAACGGAACCCTTATAGGATCACTTTGTTATCCGTCCGTCTGTCTATCTGTCAAGAACCTTTATCTTAAAAATGCGTAGAGGTATCGAGTTGAAATTACAACCATATACTTATGTCTACAGTCCCTTTAAGCTGTGAAAAAATTAAATTTCCAAGTTAACGGATAAAAAGATACGGCCGTTTATGTGGCAAAAAAAAGTAAATTTTGATACTCTCAAAGATCGAAATTCATAGAGTACTTCTTGTTGACCCAGAATCGAGAAATTTAGCACAAAGCAAGGTCTTATAGCACAGGTATAGGAAAAAATCGGAACACAGTCTACGTCACAAAAAAAAAATGTGAGTCGGAAAAATCTTCTAGACTCCATTCGGGAATTGTAGTTTGCACGGAACCCTCAGTGCGCGAGTCCGACTCGGCACTTGCCCAGATTTTTTTAAACATAATACCACACAATTTCCTATAAATAATATGTTACTAGTATGAATATATGTATCCTCCTCACGCTCGTAACAACTTACTAGCGCTGTCTCATGAATGAGCTTGCTTGTGACGATGTGATATTTTGTTTAAAAAAATATCACACATTACTTATATTACCAATATAACTTCCTTTACTGTATATGTTAAATGTCGACACTGAGACGATTGATGAAAACCTTGAATTTTTTTTTTGTCTAAGACGTTCAAACATGTAATATTTAGTAAGGTTCTCCTAAAAAAAATCATTATAAGCTATGACTGTCTTCAGAGACACTAACAACCAGACTAGTCTAAAATCTACAAATAAAACGGAATTATATTTACATGATACTCTACCTATAACAACACCGTCGACGCTAGGCCCGAAGGCGTAGGCAAAGTCGGGGGCCTGCACTGGTGCAGACAGTAGCGCTTCTAACGGCCGCTCACGCAAACACCGCAGCAGTGCCGGCGGCGTTAGTTCTGTGGACAATGTTGTTTTGTTAATAGTACTGTTGTTGGAACCTTCCTATTTCCACGCATATATTAGTGTAGTTAGTTTTAGTTAGTATTCGTTGTTGTACTTCAAGAGTTATTCTAAACAAATTTTGGTAATATTATTGCTGTGTGTGAAATCTAGGATCTGTAATTTCAAGCTTTGTATAAACCGTGTCTTTTTGAGTTAATATCACAAAAAAAAATTGACTATATAGTCATTTATGATCAGACTTGATTAGTGAGTAGTGGTTACATTGTAATAATTTTAGTATTTAGATAAACTTGAGAATGTAATAAATAAAATCTTTATATTTTTTATTAACAAAGTTAGGCGCTTGATTTTTCATGACTTGCAATGAATACTAAATAATCTTATGTAGTTGGTAATTTTCTGATATACAATGTTTTACATTACGCACATATAATTGATGCATATAGAGTTATACAAGTAAGGCAAGTAGATAAAACACTTTAACTACCAACCTAGATCGATCTTACAACATCACCTCAAAATTCTGTTTATCAACTAGCTTCACAAATGCACACTCCATTGTCTATCCTGAAACAGCTGCAAACGGACATCTGCTGAACACTAAACTCCAGGTGCCAGGTGTCACTTCATTGTCACAGTATTCATGTCACAGTCGAAACTAAACAGAGCGTTGGCACACATCGCACTTAATACCACTACTGACGCGGCTATTGCACGATTGTGTGACACAATTGGATGGCCTGGCGTTTTCGTTTCGGAAATTCTTGCTTTGAATATGTCAGAAGGACTGTTTTAACTTGGGTTTAGAATTTTTGTTATGTCATAATTGTTAATGTAGGTTTAGAAAGGTTTAATATATTTACGATAGGTTTTTTCAGAATATACAGGTTTGAGGAAATTTATAGTTTTTTTATCAAGTTGAAAAAACATACTACTTACGGTACTTGTGTGCTTTTTCGAAATGTCATTTGCACTTAAAATGTAAAAAAAAAAATGTTCAAATTGGTCTTAGAAGCATGTTGATTATTTGACAGTACACTGATTACTTGTTCCAATTATAACATTATTATTTTCAAGATTTTATTTGTTGACAGTAAGATTTCCACTTATTTTGCAAGAATCTTTTCCTTGTTATGAAGGAATGATTACTATGTTTCAAGACATTCTGACAATTTCAGGAACCTAATTATTTACTTTGGAATGCTCAACTTCGTCCGTTCCTTTTGTTTCTTCACTATTGTACCCCCAGTAAGAATACCGGCTGTGTTGCAATTTTGTATGCTGAGGCTGGATTCTTTTCAAGAAAGGGTATTATATATTTTTTTTCTATTTGTCTTTTATATTTTACGGTCTTGTGAAAAAATTTTTCACTGTCTTTTCCTTGTTCTTCTTTTATACCTTAGACATGATTTCAAGATTTAAAGAGTCAGGAATGAAATCAACCACAAAAATACGGAAAATTTTGAACGATTTCGTTTACTTCAATAGGACTGCGACTCTATCTCAAGCTTTTAACTCAATCCATTTGAAGACCTAAACTGAACGGTAACAGAGATGGAATTATGTAGGGCGTATAACTGTAGCGTCATGGTAAGGCCCCAGTACCTACTCAAAGTTGGTCATGTCTGCTTTATACATGAAACAAGCAGAATGATATACCAATATGCCTATTGTCGTTAACAAAAACAGGGTCATCCTCTAAGAACTTAAGCTACGTATCAGATACACTTTACAAAGCTCGGTAACATGAAGTGTGTCGCATATTCGAGGCCCCACGTGCGTCACGTTGGAAGGTTGCCAAGCCTGATGCCCCAATACTGTGGCAGTTCACTTAGCAAGAACTTACTGGTACGACCATTGCGTATGTACAAGTTCCTGCGTTCTAGTTTAACGTAGAGATAAGAACTGATGCTGATGTTTTATTTGTGTTGAATCTGCTACGCCATTGTAGAATAAGTAAAATCAGGTATGATCTAAATTTAAACCATTTAATCGGGCCAAAATATCTGTTTATTTTTATTCCCAACAATATCCACAGACTATTCTAAATAGATATTGAGGTTTCTTATTGCTAAATTATAAATCAGATTCATTTAACCATAACAAATTTTTAAAAGTACTATCTTGGTAAATTTACTCGGGGTGCAACAAAAATATTATCCACGTTATCAGTTATGAGTTTAAGCGTGCGTAGCACGCGTATCATAGGCGCCTTGCTCAGTAACTTAGTGTGCGCGCACGGTACCGCCAGCGAGGGTTTTCAGCTATTAGACACAGTGTTGTCATTTTTAACCCAATTTTACTGGTAGAAAACTAATAGCATTAAATCCGCCTTAAACCACTACTGTTTATGAAAATAAATAAATTAGTATCTCCAGGCAAGTCTCCAGTAAGGTCTTACTCGATTCGACGTTATGACTATGATTTGTGATTGAATTTGTTCTAATCAACGTCGCGTCTGTAAGCAATCAAATTATCTACACTTTGACAATCTTCTTTTAAAAATGCACGTATTTTTTATAAAAATTGTTGTCAGTTGCTTTGAAGAAATCGTCTATATATTTTTGCGCTAGCATAATATACTGTGTGACAGTCTCATTCAAAACTCAACGTGTTATCTCAACATCCGGGTATTGTTGCGTGTTTTTGTGTATTTGTTCACATTTTTATAGAAGAAGAAAATGAATATTTCCCAAACAAAAAAGTATAAATGAAATCGTACCTAAGCATATTTTAATGAATAATAAATTATAGTAAGCACTAGATGAATTTCTAATAAAGCATATTGATCTTTTTCATTATTATATGTGTACTCGAAAAACTGAACAATGAACTGTTTTTCATTACTAAAAATATATTGAAAATATCAGGATAGATGTCGACTCATGACAGCTTTACGTTTTTCTTTCCGTTCTTGACGTTAAAACACATATAAGAGTGTCGATGAACCTCAATTTTTTTCTGGCACCTAACTTACTTAAACAGAGGACAAAAAGTGAAGTTGCCACTCACCTGGAGAACAGTTTGCATGTGTGGCGACTATTGCCGCGTATTTGCTGGGGTCCGCCACGAGTGACCACGGGCTCAAACCAGACCCTGACATGAGTACTGCTCTGTGGAACAGGAGACCTGCAACAAATAAAAAACTTTATTGAGACCTTCATTCTTATTCTTTTCGTGCACATCTCTAGCATTTGCAAAAACATAATTAAGCTCATAATGTCCTCTAATAAATTCAAATTTATGGTTACTGCAATTCCTGTTCCAGTTCCTGAAATCTCTGTTATTTATAGAGAAAAGTTTTTGATTCAAGCTCTCTTGATTAAAATGATGCGATATAATTTATCATAGTATATTTATTAGTTTGTAATTGTAGCATATACATATGTATTTAGTTTATTATTATAAGCCACTTAATTTAATAATATTTATTTTTTATTTGTAATATCTTTTATTTATTTATGTATACACCTATATCCATCATCTATATCTTTTAATTCAAACACTGACTGGTAGAAAATGTCTAGTTTGCATCAAGTTTGCCTTTTATATAAATAAGTTCGAGGAAGTTTCATCATGCATTCAAGCAGTGTGTTGTGCAACCGTACATTAGAGCAGCACATCTTGTCATCATCATTTCAGTCAAAAGACGTCCACTGTTGGACATAGGCCTCTCCTTAGTGTTGCCATAACGATCGGTCTTATGCATCTCGCATCCATCGGATTCCCGCAACCCTCACTCGGCTATTTATCCACTTGGAGAAGGCCTTCCAGCATCTTTCTTCATTACAATGAATTAATAACGTATACTTATACAAACAACAAAAAAACAGACATAGCAATAAAAATTAGTGAAATATCTTTATTTTATTAGCCTTCATCCTCTCTCCTAGATTTGTTTTCGACAGGGTCCATATTGATCTTAACTTTATTTTTATACCATTTATATATATACATATGGAATGCAATAAAGTATTGAGTAGCAGCTCGCACATGCACACTACATAGTGTGCAATGATTTATACTGAACACAACTGATGTTGAAGGATTTTCGCGTCGCTTTGCGGCATGTTCAAATATACGTCAGCCTTTGTAGGCACTTGATATCTCTCAACTTTATACCTGGCTGAGAGTGACAGAAATGACGATGTATATGGTATTACAGATTGGTTACAACTGTGAGGGAACGGATATTCTCACGCCTCAGCCACTGCCACCAATTGAGACGCCATGGGCACAGGGCAACGGGCGATATTTGGCCACCATAGATAGATCGATAGACTACCACCATAGCCAGCACGGCCATAGGTGCGGGCTTGAAAAGATAATCGATATAGCTTGTCATCTGCCTGTCTGGTAGGGATAACGATTTGACGGTATGTAGTGTTTCGTGAGCTCCAAAGAGATTACAGCAAGACTGAAGGGACCTAGATAGTGTTGATGCCTGCCAGAGTTGCAGCATCGTTTGACAGGGTGACAGTAATCTTATAATGCAAAAGGCAATCGAAGTACACTGATAGGTTTTTAATCAGTAAAAATCTGGCCCGCTCAATCAAATTGGACGATTTCTCACCTTTAAAAATGTGTATGGCATTTTTTTTATTGATATAAACTGGTTTTTTACCGTTATCCCACCTGATAGTAAGCAGTGATACAATCGTTGATGGTGAACTGCACTAGTTTATTATGAGCCTATTCACTCTAGCCTTGAAGACACCTATAGTATTTATGATCAGGCTATACGTTTGTTACTTTACCACTTACAAAGTAAAATTAATGTCTTCTACATAGTAGACTCAACTAAACGCTTGCTACTCCACAGCATGTACAGCTCCTAAAATGCTTTCAATCTCCATCATGGGCTACAAAGTACGAGAGTAGATGAACGTTTTCACGTTACTAATTTGTTAGAGTACTTAACCTTGTTTGTCCATCAGAATCTCGAACGACAAACAACCAAGCATCGTGAACGTTTTAAAGTGAAGTACTCGCAAGGGAAATCTGTCTCCGTGTAGATACGCTTCAATTTTCACCAGTTCAAATAGTTTGTACACGTGTTTGCCTGTTTTTTTATCGGCAAAGTTTGAGCGATACAAATGTTTTACGAAGCCAGGTGTACACTATTCTGCAAGTTTAGACTTCTTGCGAAATGTTTTGAAATTTTTTCTTTGTTTTCCCTCTGTATTATGATTGTATTCCTCAATCAGATATAAATAGGTTTTTTTTTTTAAGGAGGTAAATCATCCAATGACTTCTATTGTTTCAGACTTTTACAGACTTTTCTTCTGTGCCTAGCATTTCAGGCCTTAGGGATTTCCCTTTTGGAACTTAACTCGTGGATAAGGATGCCGTGATGTCTTTCCAGCTACTCTTCAAAGAGGCGACATTTCGCCATGATTATGGCGTGCTCATGATAGAAAGAGGTAGAAAGTTGACTAAGCATTTTTTTCACTTATAATATAAGGGAAAAATATTTACATTATGCTTAATGTTATGTAAAGTATTTCCAGTTTTACAATTTTACAAGTGGCTCCGTAAGCCACTTGTAAAATTGCAAAACTGGAAATAAAGATTTGTATTATTGTTATTATATTATTATTATTTACATTAACAGGGCATTGATCCAGAAGACAGGCTGAGAGGATTTTGCAACCAAGTTGACTTACAGTTACTTCCATTATAATAGGTTAATTATATTTTGAATAAAACATAGATAAACCAAATAATATAAAGAAGGCTTAATAGACTACTCCATCTTCAAAATAATAATGTATACTACACCAGCCATTATATCCTAAAAAAATATGTCCCTGCCTTGTTGCTACGTCACTTCGTGCACGCGACCATTTAGGGATGTAATTTATCTATAATAATATGCACAAGGTCTGCTTGGTTTGGGACAAAAGGCCTTGTAAGATAGTGTGGAATATATTATACTAGCTTTTGCAGCATCACTTGCATACATAAAAATAGCTTATGACACTCAAAAGTAAAGCAGCTTTCTTTCAGTAAAAAAAAACATTATCAATTGGACTAGTACTTTCAGAGATGTAACAAACATAAAAACAAAACTTTTCTTCTTTATAATATTATTATAATGTAGATTATTACGGGGATCCATTTATTAATTAAGTAAGTTACTTTCTTGTCTTTCTATTCATGTATTCATTAACAGTCTTTACAAAGTTTTTGGTAACCATTCAGTGGACTAGCCTGCCAAAACCGTAGTCTAATTGTTTTATTTTGCATCGTACAATAGCTTCTCACCAACTGGGAATAGATTTTGCTTGCACTTGCGTGCAAAGATAATACTCGGGTGATGTAATAATTCTTTAAAATATGTCTAATAAGGCCTCTCCGAATTGGCTTCGGTCCTAAGGATAGAAAAGAATAAACTTTATTGTACACGAAAATAGTAACATAATTAAGTCCTACTACGTCTTTCAAAGGTTCGGAGTCCAGAGAAATCACAATAATCAGTAACAAAAATATCTGCTAAATATTCCTGTTAAAAAACTAGAATAATTTTCTTACAATCTCTTGTCGGAATGGAAATAAAATGTAAAGCCAGAACGTAGCAGAAAGTCTCGAAGCTCAGACCCGGCGATAGTTTCAATTGTGTGAAAACAGGCGATTAAGGATGTCTCCAGCGAGACATTGTGGATGGAGTGGTAATTCTTAATAATGGAGTTTTGAGAACGTCTTTATTTCACCGGTAAATAGTAGGAAAGATGTGGTAAGTCGGTAAAAAGTAACTAGCCAAGTGCTAGTCGAACTCGCGTAACTGACTGACATTTATCAACACACAGCCGAAACTTCTGGGACTAGGAGCGTGAAATTTTACACAAAGCTTTTTTTTAAGACGTAGGCGAGCACTAAGAGAGGATTTCCTGAAATCGCCTCCTTAAGTGACTGAAGCCCGGGTCTAAAAGTATGGAGAAACCTGCTTTCACGCAAGCAAAACCTCAGATAGAAGCTAATGAAGCAATTGTCTGCTGATCCGAGGTCCTACCACAAGATCTTAAGGCGATCCATTTGATGACCAAAACTAAACAGTTAAAGGGATGGTTTTTTTTTGGTAGGGAAAATCATCCAATGACAACCCCCGCTCTTGGGTGGAGCGGGAGATAATGTCAGACTCTTACTGACTAAAAAACCCACCCCGTTCCTTCAAGCCCTTTCCCTTTCGGATAACCCTGGGCCCAGTAGGCTTCGACCTGACTGGGCCCCTGCTGTTGCTGACAACTCTTTGAGGCACGCGGGAAAAGTGCTCGTCGTCGATGACTCGGGCTTGGTCCGGACAGTTACCGGACGGCCGGACAGCGAGTTAAAGGGATGGTCAGAGCTATACAGGGTATATGGCTCCATCTCTCTTTCTTGCTAGCACGTTTTACATTTTAACACGTTATGGTAAGATCCCAGATTCCAGTCTGAACTTAATATGTCTTTGTTCTGTCTATATCGTCGACACACAATTCATAAATAAAAATAAATGGTTTGATAAATAGAAAAAAATGATTTAATAACCTTATGGAAAGTTATAATTATGTTAGAGTTGTTTAGGGTTGAAACACTAAGGCTATGGAGTCTGAGCACTCATTCAGTTGTCTATCATCTAGCCATATTATTTTTGCTCTTCGTGTGACCAGAGGGCTGGACTTTTCTTCGGTCAACAAATCAGTATCGCCATCTGACATGGCAATGCTGCCAGCGTTCTGGGCACATTTCCCATTGACATCGATGCGGATAAATTTTTTGATGCCCAATGAATTCTTTTTCTGCTCGTTTATATATGCTATTATTTTCAGTAAGTATAAAGAAACGAAAATTAGAGATGAGATATATAAAAGCTCTTTCTAAACACAAAGGTCAACAAAACATACAAATAAAAATTTGTGAGTGAACAAAGAGTTTACAAGCCTTATTTTGGCTTTCTTTCGTTCCTAACATTACACTCAAATTGCTTTTCTCAGACAACTTCAATGCAGACTGAACATTTCCAGACGTTTAATGTTTAATGGCTCCTTCAATATTCTTTCATGACTTGAGTATCTATATATATATATAGGTATATATGTATATCTATGGTATGATCACTAGGTACATGAATACACCCAGACACAGAATAAAAAATGATCGTGCTCATCACACGAAGATTTGTCCTAGGTGGAAATTGAACCCACGACCTTCGGCATAGCAGTCAAGGCCACTAACCACTAGACCAACATGCCTGTCAAAATAAAATTCATATTAAAGCATTTTAGTATAAAGAAAATTTCGTCACAAAAACCTACCTACCCATTTTAATTGTTATCCACGGATGCTCACAAAACAAAAATTAACAACTAAAATCTTCAATACATTTTCCTAAATATATTATCGAGCAGATTTCAGGGAATGTAATTAAATCTCAATTTAAAAGAAATAACTATCATTACTCACAGTAAATATATCTATCTGTTATAACTTGATCACACGTACCGAGTAAACGGGTGAGACAATGCTCTCGGCCGAATACTCGGTACGTATAAACAAAGCGCCGAGTGCTTATCTGTGCCACTCCCTTACATTCCTGTCTCGGCCGAGCCATATTTTACTGTCTCGTCCTTTTATTCGGTACGTGTGATCAAGGCATTAGAGTGTGGGGACCTGGTGACCTAAATACACCTTCCTTATTATTTATCTTATTATTACCTCCTTTTATATATCTTATTATTACCTCTAAAGCCTAGTTTAGGCATTAGTATCCACACTCTAATGCCTTGGACACACGTACCGAGTAAAAAGACGAGAAACCTATTTTCACGAAGGCGAAGCTATTGGCAGAATCAAGTAAAAATAGAAACAAGAAGACGACCAAATAAGAAGTGTACAAAAATTAATAAACAAAAAAAAAACATTTCTCTCATTTGCAATGCTATCTAAAAGACTCACTTTACGTTAACAAGCTTACATCCACCCAACGAAATGCAATCCACCTTAATTAGCAAAGACTGTAATCCGAAATAGAGGATCATCTTCAGAAGAATTTTAATCTCAAACACTGAAAAATAACTATAAAATTAACAAATCTCGAAAAACTGGCCAAGTGCGAGTTGGACTCGCGCACCAAGGGTTTCGTACCGTCCTTAGGAAAATTCGGCATAAAAAGAGCGTTTGTTGTATGGTAGTTTTTTTGTTAATTTCAACTGTTTAGCTATCGCGGTTCTTAGATACAACGTGGTAACAGCTAGAGGAACAGATGGACAGACAGCGAAGTCTTAGTAATAGAGTCCCGTTTTTACTCTTTGAGTACGGAACCCTAAAGAGACTTTTCTCTCGTTTGCGATGCTACCTACAAGACTATCACTTTACGGTAACAAGCTTGTATCGACCTAACGAAATGCATTCTAAAGTTCTAGAGTCTAAAAAGTTAAACGACATAGGTAATTATTAGGGCAAAATGAATTCCGGCCACCGTGGGCGCGGGTTTGCGTACAGTGAGCAATGGGTAGCTTGCTGTCCGGCCGTCTGGTAAGTGTCCGGACCTAGCCTAAGTCGTTGACGGCGCGCATTATTCCCGCGCGCCTCAAGGAGTTGTCAGCAACAGCAGGGGTCCAGCCGGGTCGAAGCCTACTGGGGCCAGGGTTATCCGAAAGGGAACTCTAGCCCCGGTATGAAGGCTAGAATGAATGGGGTGGGCTGTTAGTCAGTAAGAATCTGACACTATCTCCCGCTCCGCTCAAGAGCGGGGGTTGTGGATGATTTTTCCAACCATAAAAAAGGGCAAAATGAAATCTGATGTAGTCAACACTGGTTTAATAATCAAGGTTGATTAAGATATCTTGATCATTGTTTACTAATAGATGAACCTTATAAAAAGTATCAAAAATAGGTATTTTTTTAATGTTTAAATATTTTACAAAATTCCAAAGTCGTTTGACTTTTTAAACAGATTAAACCATCCCGACCATCTTCAGAATATTTTTAATCTCAAACACTGACAAATAACTGTAAAATTAACGAACCTCTGAGCTTCTAGAAAAGACGCTTATAAAAAACTAAATTACGTTTACATCTTGTTAAGGAGAATTCCATTCCTATGCTGCGTCTGCTAGGAACATCTCCGCACACAATGAGAAATGAAAGTTAAATGTATGGACGTAAAAATGTCACTTACAGGGATTTGTACGTTTATTTTCGCTTGGGGTAAATGCGTTGGAGATATCATGTTTTTTTTTTGTTGTAGAATGAGTTGCGGTTAGATGTGGGGTTGTCTGTTTCGTTCCTTTGTTTGTTTCTTGTGTAATTACGCGTTTAGAAACCTTACCATTTTGATATTTTTTTCTTTACATGAGTGCACTCAATTCAACCATTAGAACTGGATTTTGAAAGAAATTGGATCAATCTAAAAGAATAATATTTCTGTATTTTAAAAATCGGTTAACAAACATAAAACTGACAGGAGGACTTATAAAGAATAGACAGTAACTGTCAAATACATTGATCATAATCGTTCCACCATTAGGTCAATTATTAATTGTTAAGTGGTATGAATATTGCTGCGTCAAGTAATTTTATATGAATACAACCAAAATGAGAACCTCCTCTACTTTGTGAAGTCGGTTAAAAGAAAAACAAAAACAAAACCATGACAATACCCACTAAGTCCCTTCATTTGTGATTTTTCTTCATTCCTTTGTTTTTCAAGTTGTTTACTCTCAAAGAAGGAACCTTATTAATATCTCTTCATTAGTCTTTGTGCCGTATCGTTTGTTCCGGATAAGAAATAAACAAAACACTGGTTTCAATATCAAGAGACAGTTCATTTTAATATCGACAAAGATTTATCAAGTATCTTGAACTAATTGCTTTCTCTTTGTTTAGATATTTAATAAATCTAGACAGAAAGTTAGCATTTCATTTATTTATTTGTTCATTTTGTCCATCAGAAATTTTTATGACAAACTAGCGTAAGCGTATGAATGACTTTTAGGCAAGCATGCTTCGTCATTGCTTACCATAAGGCGATATAGTGGTCAAGCGCACACCTATTTACCCTTCAGAATGCTGGGTTGTGGAAAAACAAATATTTTTTTTTAGCAGAGATGAGTATGTTAAGCTAGCATAATATAGTAAAAATGATATATTATGATGATTAGAGGAAGTTTGAAAGTGAAATCAGTGACTAAAAAGTTGAATAGAAATCGTGTAACTCGGTATGGTCATGTGTTTAAAGAGTTTATGGAGATATTATATCTATGGAGAAGAAGAGAGAAAAAAAGGCAGGAAGAGCCAAAGAAAATTTGGATGGATTGTTTGAGAGTGATGTGAAAGAAAGTGGAGTGACTAATAGCCTGAGTAGGAGGACAGAATGGAAGAAAAAAACGTGTGCAAAAGGCATAGAACAAAGGAAGGAAGATTAGTACTTTTGTCTCATCCTTTTAAGAATACAGTCAGTCCAGATATTATATGACCAGTGACCGACCAAAAACGCATCTCCAAAATACAAAAAGACACATAAAAATTACCCAAACTCCTTTTACACTCCCAAACATAACATCTCCAACTTCAGTTATAAAATGTACTAATAATAATGTAACCGCCTCGCTTAGACTCCGTGGAACTTAAGGCAGATTTTCAAGCACAGCTTTTGTAATAGACTTAAAAATAAGCGCATATTACCGTCGCTGCTTCGAGGCAACGAGGCAAAATAAGAACAGATCTGAATATCCCCGAGCTGTCTCGCTCTCGAGATATAATATTCCTTTACGAGTATTAAGATTTGATTAAAAACTGGGTTTTGAAGATGCACAAGTGTAGTTATAGAATTGAAGAAATGCAGTTTTTGTATTACTGTAAAGAGTTAGTAATATCTCTGAACTAATACCGGATTACTGTCTCAGGTCTTAAGGTACAAATATTAAAACCTTGAATAGAAATATCAGTGATCAATACTATAGCGCCACGTCTATAGATAGTTATGAGAAATTGGGATTATCACCTTTAGACAGACTTTAGCTCATTAGTACGTGTTCAATATCCATTTTGAGTATATTTCAAAGCTTAACATTACTAAAAATGATTAGTGGAAACCATAGCATTACATTAATGTATATTATAGATAGTTGTAGCGAGACATATAGTCAGGGCTGCAATATTGTTTGAAAGAGTCTGTGTTACCTTGGTATTCAAAGAGATGTTTGGAGATTACCAAAACCGAAAAACATGGCCTGTTATCATCAGTTAATGGTTCAATTCTAAACAAAAAAAAAACTGTATTTATAATTAGACAGGTTATTATTTTGAAATGAATAGGTAGAGTTTCAGCAATTACACTAAAAAAATCATAAACTTTGGAAAAGATTTCCAACCAACTACGAACCCTGATTAGCTGCTGTAAAAACCATCTGGCCATATGAGCTTCCTCGATCCATCTCTAACATAATGCCAGTATGAAGCCGCTGCGCAGGACATGCGTCACCTGCTATGCTTTCTTTTTTTTTTTACTGCACAACCATTTACACTTTTCAGGATTTATACGAGGCCATTAATAGAGCTGTACAGGTTGCCAAATACTGATAAAAGAAAAAGTTTGAGTCCATCGACACGAAAAGAAGAAGTAGAAGCAATAAAAACCCTCGTATCAAAGGGATATTGTCAATATCTCTATCAGTCCATCTCATCCAGTCTCGCGAGCATTACACTTCAAATAAAAATGATAGTCATCATTCAAGCTTCTGAATTCGATCCCTAGCGAACAATGGTACTGGCTAGTTCAAAATAGCCACATTTCTCAAGCTCCGATGTAGGTCGATGTCCGCAAAATAAGATGAATGGTAACCCTATTCAGTGAAAATTGCATGGACTTGAACGTTGCATACGGTGGATTGAAGCAGTTGCTTATATACGCAAGGAGTGTACCAAATGAAATGTATTTTTCTTGTATTGCTGGGGATTTTTTTTGTGTCCAGCTTAGTTTATTAAGTAGTGGGTGAGCGATTTACTGCTACACTACGTGACGCGGGTCTGAGTGTCATACGGAACAAATATTTTTATGGCCTACAGATAGGTGGTTCGGGTCTTAGTGTCTTGTTGTCTTGTGTATGCGATTGTACATGTTTGTGTTCCACGATACAGGAGTAATTCTTAGTGTGGGGCAATGATTTATTTTTTAATTCATTAAACCCCAAGCGAACGCCGGCTTCGCGCACTTATTGTCTTTCTATTGTGTCTCTAATTGCCTACCACGATTGAAAGGTTAAATCGGTTTTTTAATCCTATTGGGTTTTCGCGTTAACGTAGAATATTTTATTTGGACTAACAATCACAAATAACTTCAGAAAGTTCAGAATTAAGGTACAAACAATACTACTGCCATCATCTATGCGATCGATTCCTGTTTTATTTCACATTTACACTATCTCCACTCCTATCTTACTTCAGTACGCCCACAAGAAGCTATTATTCATTTTCACGCCATAATTTATGTCCGACGATTTTTTCATTGTTCTTTTCTGAAATTTATTCCTTACCCGTTTGTAACCATGGCTAGCTTCGCATTATTTTCCTTATGATTTCATATTTTTCACAAAAAATATTTGGAATAGGAAACGTTATGGTTTAAGTTTACAATACATTTTGTTTTTTTCATAATATGCTTGATTGCAATCCCGCCCGATGGCAATGATGAAAACTTTGATGGTGAGGCGCACTAGTTATTAAGAGCCTATTCACTGTAGCCTTAAATTAAGAGACTTAAATTATAATCAAACAGTAAGACTATAGCAGGCAAAATATTAGTCTTTCGAATTATGCGGTATAAACGACGAGGCAAAACGCTTAGATCCGATCGTAGAGGTATTAAAAAAATTGAGGGTGGACAGTGGACACTTGCCGTACATCAAATGATTGATTTTTTATGTAGATATAAACATAAATGAAGTTTCTGTTTCTCATTTACACTCGCTTAGAAAATAAGTGCACTAGACCTTTAGATTCCAAGAATCGATTAGACATAATGTCATAAATTCTGTCTCTCCTTTTTTTCGGCACACAGGTATCATGCAACATAAAGGTACCACGATGACACATATACTGGTAATGATCCACTCCATGAATGAGTTGTTGTTTTTTCTTCGTCTCACTTTTCCCAATAAACTTGCACATTATTTCTTCTCTGTAGTGTCTTGGACAGCCATGGGCTGGAATTGGTATAATGTTTACTGTTCGACCATTTTTTCTTGCCACGTTCCTATAGTACTTTGGACAATGTTTTGAAAGCATTTTGTCACGAGGACGAGGAAGTGGATTTACATCCGTTTGATGATTCAAAAATTCTCCGAAATCCTTCTCCCAAGGTTTTTCTGTGTATACGCACATGATTGCTTCTGAGTAGTAGGTGGGACAACCGTTAGGTGGTATTTTCAAGGGTTTTTTTCTTGCAATCTGCGTTATTTGCTTTTGCCGAAACACTTCTTGTTGAAATTGTTTTAATTGCTCCGAAGTAACACATTTTGATAGAAATATTGTCAATACCAAATATTTTAACATGATTTTCTATTTTTTTATTGATATTTCGACGGAAAGCAAGAGAGTTTGTTTCGATTTAATGTTTCTCTAGCAACCAATTGAACAAATGAATTTTAATTATTATTTTTTTACAAATTAAACTCATTCAGTTAATGTGTAAGTAGGATTACGTGAAATCAATTACGCAACGCTCACGGTATTGAAAAATATGATATACCATACTAATCATATAAATAGGAAATTTTTCGTCTGTTTGTTACACAGACATAGATATAGTCATTTTTTTTTACGTCTTGAAGTCTGAATGGATTTGAATGAAACTGGACATACAATATGGGTAGACTATGTCCAAGAGCAGGACTTTTTTTGGTAATATTTCCCAGGAATAATTTTCAAGTTGCACGAAACCGAAGCCGGAAGCAGAGGAGATTTTCAGTTCGGTTGTATTTTTTTTATGCTTGGTACCCCAGAACTCCGTCGTTTATGGGTCGATTAGCAAAATTTTTCTTTTCCCTCAAAGGACATTACTTTCCATATTGATCAAATTTTTTTCAAAATCTAGTTTTAATTATGGGATTCATAGGAATCGAGGGAACTTTTCAAATATTGTAGGCAACTATACAGTGATTTTAATTTTTTTATCAAGAACTTAAGCATTTACAGTCAAAAAGTAACATTTGATGAAGTGGAACTGGTAAAAAGAACAGATATGGCCAGCGGAACTTCGTACTCACACAGATATCACTATGGTTAAGTGACTATAACAATACCAATAAATGAATGGTTCTAAATAGTTACGTTGAAAATGGTATCGTCAAAGTGATCAGATGATGACGATGGAGCCGGAAGATAGGCACCGGAACTCCGTAATTATTTAATGTATCCCAGCCGTGAAAGAGCCTTAAGATTTTATATATCCTAGTACAAATCTTTGATCACAAGTAAGCAGTGTGAAATAAAAAAACTTTTAGAAACAAAAAATAATAACCGACTTCACTAAAAAAAAAAAACACTAAAATTATCAAAATAACTTTAATTTCGGAAGTCGGTGTTAAATAGTATAATTTTTTTTTAAAATAAGTTACAGAGTAAACACTTGTGTCATACTCACTTTTATGAGTTGTCTCACCAGCAGTTTTCTTTTATATTATTAAGTACACTTTTGCGCCTGCTGCATACGTTTGTAGCATCATCTACGCTGCCATAGGAACTAAAAGATAAAATTCTACATCACAAAATCAAAGTCTACCACGCGATTAGACCATGTACTAACAGTAATTCGACAATAAACTATTATTATTTTATACCACATACATCGAAGTACTCGAACTATTTGCTTGCTGCGGTCCTCCCGTCCGATTATATTTTAGATGTCTCAAAGGCTAAAGTGAAAGGCTTCTATAATATAATATAATATAATATTCCACAACTATCACACAACGCCGTCCAGTCTCAAGCTAAGCAAAGCTTGTGTTATGAGTACTAGACAACTGATAAACATACTTATATTTCTAAATACATACATATTATAGATAAATTACACCCAGACACTGAACAAATGATCGTGCTCGTCACACAAACATTTGTCTTGGATGGGAATCGAACCCACGACCTCTAGCATAGCAGTCAAGGCCACTAACCACTAGACCAACAGGCCAGTCAAATAAACTAATGCGCCTCATCATCAGCGATTGTATCACTGCTTACCATAGATCGCAGTCAAGCACTAGTTTATATTATTAAAACATTATAACTAGGCTAGTGAGCAAAAATTGCACTATTTTCGTCACAATGTGGACATAAAATACAAGGCAATTCTCTACAAATTCAGAAAACTTGAGTTTCCAGGATGACTCGCTCCATTTTAACGGCGTACACTGCACATAAAAGCGCCAGCACTGTAAACTGCTCTTACGTATGTGCTGTGTAAGATGTTTGGCAACATCCGTGACCCGGCAGACTGTATACACACTACACACGCTTATCTGAACAACGTAACGCTAACCAGACAAACATAAAAGTACATCTTTCTCTCGCAAGGGTTTACAAAATTTGGGAACCGGGAACGCTAAGACGAACTGAAAAAACTTGGGTGGGTTTTAATAATAATAATAAAATACCCATTTATCGTGAGGAAACCGGCATGTCCTAGAATCAAAAATTCGAAGACATGTGACATTCACCAACACGCACTGGGCCCGTGTGGTGGATTACGGCCCCTTCCCTCTCTTAGAGAGGAGGCTTGAGTCCCAACAGTGGGAACATTAAAAAAATCTGGTGATGACCCATTTATCTCCAAACTTTGGGATGATTACATTTTCTCTTTGCTGGTTGTTACTCAGTTCAGTGTGTCTTTTGGTATAGGCTTCCTCCAACTGCTTCCATTGGACTCTGTTCACGGCTACCTTTATCTAATATGGACCCAAGGTCAGGTGGATGTCGTCATCTTATGTTCTCATTGGGCGTCTGTTTTCTGACGCCATCTCTTTACTACCACAAGGTTACTTGCTGGCACTATTGGTTGGCTTTACAGAAAATCATGTGGCTTGTCCAGCCCCATTTCAGATAGTCGCTTTGGGTCAGAATGTCTGAAAATATGATTTTTTGACCTATTTCCGCATTTTCAAATCTCTCTCTGAGTTTTATTCCTAACATACTTCCCTCTACTGATTGGGTTTTAGTCAGTACAGAAAAGGTAGGGATAGGCATTTGTAGCTGCTACGATCCTTATACCGTGTCGGGAGTCGCAAGGTGATCTCTGGCCACCGTAAGCACGGGTTTGCTGGCCACCCGGTACGAACCGAGTTGCCGACAGCGCGTAGTGTTCCAGGCACTCCTAAAAGAGATGTTAGCAAAACCGTAGGCACCTAGTAGACCCTTCGCGTGCTGGGACCAGAGGGATTTAACAGGGAATTACACAAAGGGCAACGGAAATTTCAGGTGGGGTTTAATCAGTAAGTCTGACATGCTCTCTAGTTCCACCCAAGAGTGGGCGAAATAATTAGATGATTTTTCATCTATAAATTTTAGACATTGATCCATTTTTTGAATTGCAAAGAATATTAGCTTAGTTCTGATTCTTAAAAATGTTCAATTAGAATATGTTTAATATTGTTTTAAGTACAGAAAATCAGCTAATAGTTCATAAACAAGCTAACTACGTAAACACAAGAACATCGGGAAACAAAACGAAAGTGCCAAGGGAACAAAAGTTTTGTCCAAGTTATAATTAAGTTATCGACGTGTGCCAACTTACCTGCCACATCGGTAACTTTCCCTCTTAACAGTGACATTCACTTGAGGGTTTTAAGTTGTACACTTTATGAATGGCACTTTCATGGATATTACAACCAGCCTACAATATGTTTACATTTTATGGATATTTGGAGTGAGAGAGCGTGTCAGACTTTCACTGACTCAAACCCACTCCTGTTCTTTACCTTCGTTCCAGGACAGCGGGGTTTTCTTTCGCACAACCCATGGCCCCAATAGGCTACGGCCCTTTTGGCCTCCCACGGTATTACTGACATCTCCTTGAGACGCGCGTGTAAAACTACGCACCGTCCCACGCCTACGGAGAGTACGCTAAGTTAGGTAGTAATTATGTGTAAAAAAATAGACGTGATTCTATTATGTTTAAAGGGTCCCAAAGACAGCCATACTACGACATCGGGACTTTGGTGTGAAGGTCGGAAAAGGATAACATAATTGTATGCGCTGCTGAGTGGGTCGCACACACTTTGGATGGCAATTTGAAATGATAGTCATGGACGGTAGAAGATCTGATTTATTACGTAACCTTGACGTAACTTATGATATATGAATGTAACGTGAATGATCACTAATGTACAGCTGTCTGTGAATGCTAATTGTGTACTACCGCTTTACAGTATTTGTATACCGATGTACGACTGTACATCGCTATATCGTGTTGCTTGCAGTACACCGCAGACTACTCGCTTTTTTAGTTTAAGTTTTTGTAGTCCATCACAAGCTTGTCTGGAAGATATCGCTGTCAGCGATAAGACCGCCATTATACCAAAAGAAATAAGTTTCTGTGAAATTATTACTATTTAGGTGTACAATAAAGTTTATTCTATTCTTTTCTGTACTATTCTATTTTATTCTATTCTACTCGTGTACTTTCTTTTTTGTATATGAGAGCATTGTTAAATCAAAAAAATAAAATTTGCTAATACGGTAAACCGTAAAAATTCTATTAATTGAACTCAGTAAAATTTCTACCTTTTTTTTTTCGATGGGAAAAATCATCTTATGACAACCCCCGCTCTTGGGCGGAGCTGGTGATAGTGTCAGACTCTTACTGACTAAAAAACCCATCCCGTCCCTTCAAGCCTTCATACCGGGGCACGAGCGCCCTTTCGGATAACCCTGGCCCCAGTAGGCTTAGACCCGGCTGGGCTCCTGCTGTTGCTGACAACTCCTTGAGGCGCGCGGGAATAGCGCGCGCCGTTGACGACTTGGGCTTGGTCCGGACTGTTACCGGACGGCTGGACAGCGAGCTACCCATTGCTCACTGTCCGCAAGCCCGCGTCTACGGTGGCTGGAAATCGGGATCGGAATCCCGGCGGCGGCGGCGAGAGCGCCTTTGCCTGATGCGGTCGGCCTCCTCCTTAGCGAGCATTACTGCTTCGCAGAAGTCGGCGACCGCCTGCCACTCTTCCTCGCTCCGGACCATGGCCTCAACCAAGGCCCGGTGCGGAGGTCTCCGCCGCCGATCACCCCCACGAGGGCACGGCGATGCTCCGTCCAAGCAGGGCACACCGCGATTGTGTGCTCCACCGTGTCCTCCGAGCGTTCCGCAAAGTGGCGACACCCGGGGGTCACTTCCGCTTTGATTCGGAACAGGAACCCCCCGAACTTGCCATTTCCGGTGAGGACCTGTGTCATGCGGAAGGTAAGGACACCGTGAGGTCTTTCCAGCCACGCCTCAAAAAGGGGACTTATCGCCATAATTGTGGCGTGCCCATGACGGGGTTGCGATAGTCGCTGACGCCATTCCACCATGAGATCCCGCCGGAGCTCTGTCCAGTAAAATTTCTACCTCAAAATCTATCTTATTCCGACTGTTTATGTATATAGCTAATAGTGCTATGTTTATGGCTATAGTGCTTAAGTATAGTACTACAAAACATTAGTTTTAGTATAATGGAAAACCCGAAACACATATTTTAATGTAAAGAATCTATGTACAAAATTTAATAACTTATTATGTCAGAAAAAATACATATTCACCGGGCGTTCAAGGCAACTGAGGGCTTGTTTTGCACTTGCAGCCAGCTGCTTGCTGGTTTCTAATACCTGTTATGACTTTCTGTGACCCGTTTTGTATTTAGTGTCAGTAGTATCGAACTTGTGACTTTTTAAAATATTTTTGGGAAAAAAATATAACATGGTGTAAAAATTAATGGAATCCATTCAGTTACTAATTCTGAACAAACTATATTTAAGTTTCGCGTAAACTAAAAATAATGTTGTATCAGCACTATATTTGCTGAAAAAATGGAAATATGAATAAGGCATTACAGACCACGTTTATTCTTTATTCTTCACCTTGTAATGTAAGATCTCCAAACATATTGCTTTAAGGAGAGCAGACGCCATAACGACGGGTCCTACGTATACTAGTACAAGTGCAAAAACACAACTGTTCAGGAGAGCGGTTTAAAGGTTCTAAAGCTTCTAATTTTGTCATGTATCAATGGAAATTCTTGAAAATTTGATATGTTATATTTGAATATCTAAGGAAAAAGACTGCATTATTGGTTTTTCTTATTTTTTATACTTTGGAAAATAGCATCACTTGCATTAATGTAGCTTGTTTTCTTTACTATGGTAGAACATGTAAACTGATACAAGTAGCCACTTATACCAGTATATAGTGTACTTGCTTATACTTATAATAAAGGAAAATTTAAGGATTTTACTCTTTTACCATGCTATTTTCAATCTATTGATCAATATGAGGTTATAACATTAACAATAACATCTTCTTTTATCGACTTTTAAACACTTACAGCAGTTTACTCAGTACTGGAAAACTACTTGCAACAGTTTTCTGCATTGTTATTAACCTTAAATATTTGAAAGGGTGTTCAAGGCAACTGAGGGCTTGTTTTGCACTTGCAGCCAGCTGCTTGTTAGTTTCTAATACCTGTTATGACTTTCTGTGACCCGTTTTGTATTTAGTGTCAGTAGTATCGAACTTGTGACTTTTTAAAATATTTTTGGGAAAAAAATATAACATGGTGTAAAAATTAATGGAATCCATTCAGTTACTAATTCTGAACAAACTATATTTAAGTTTCGCGTAAACTAAAAATAATGTTGTATCAGCACTATATTTGCTGAAAAAATGGAAATATGAATAAGGCATTACAGACCACGTTTATTCTTTATTCTTCACCTTGTAATGTAAGATCTCCAAACATATTGCTTTAAGGAGAGCAGACGCCATAACGACGGGTCCTACGTATACTAACTAGTACAAGTGCAAAAACACAACTGTTCAGGAGATGGTTTAAAGGTTCTAAAGCTTCTAATTTTGTCATGTATCAATGGAAATTCTTGAAAATTTGATATGTTATATTTGAATATCTAAGGAAAAAGACTGCATTATTGGTTTTTCTTATTTTTTTATACTTTGGAAAATAGCATCACTTGCATTGATGTAGCTTGTTTTCTTTACTATGGTAGAACATGTAAACTGATACAAGTAGCCACTTATACCAGTATATAGTGTACTTGCTTATACTTATAATAAAGGAAAATTTAAGGATTTTACTCCTTTACCATGCTATTTTCAATCTATTGATCAATATGAGGTTATAACATTAACAATAACATCTTCTTTTATCGACTTTTAAACACTTACAGCAGTTTACTCAGTACTGGAAAACTACTTGCAACAGTTTTCTGCATTGTTATTAACCTTAAATATTTGAAAGGGTGTGACAGGAAATGAAATAAAAACATTAAAAATACAAAATAAAAGTTTATTTCAAATAAATGATTTTCTAGACCTATGCTTAATAGGTGTTATTATTGTGATAGTAATATAAATTATGGCATTCTTTATAAAAAACCAAATCAATGGTCTTGTCATCTTAAAAATAATAAAACTAAAAAATGTAATTTTTTTCACTAAGTTAGGAACTTTTGTTAATTATATTAATTGTTTATTTATATTTTCATTACTACTTATAATCAGTCTTACGCACTACTTAATCAGTCTTTCAGACACATATGTCACATTGTTATTTATCGTAAAAATAATCTCAGTAGATAATGGTATAGAAAACCCAATAAAAAAGAGAAACAACATGTCGGAAAAGACGACTAAGCTTTTTAAAAATATAACCTGGTCAGAATCCTCAGTGTTATCGGTTCGTATCTTCAAATTATTATAAAATGAATGGTACCGCAATGGTATTATATCTTATCGTATAAGTTAAATTGACGTGATGGCACCGCTCAGGAATAACATTGGACTTGCAAAGATCTTGAAGATCTTTAATTTTTTTCTTGTCAATTGGTAACAAACTCTTGTAAGCTACATCTAAACTGTAAAGTTTTTTGGAACACTTTGTATACTGGCATGCGTATTACTTCTCAAATATTGAATAGTTTTGTAAGCTCCTTCTTCAAACGCATACTTATAATTAAGCATAAATAAATCTTTGGCTTGAACATTAACTTCGCAAACCTTACTCCACATAACAAGTTCTCCCATGGAATTCTTTTTCCAGTTGTCAAAAAAGGAAAGGCAAGACTTAAAATAAAGCATAAAAGATTGAGTTACTTCTCGAACAATATACGGTTTTGCATTAGCTGTCGCCATTTTAAAAGCTAGGATCCACTGTTCTGAAAAAAAAATCTTTCTGGTTGTCCTTTCAATTACTGAGTGAATGCAGTCACCCTCATTTTCAGTATGACTAACAACAAAAAATCTATGAGTTATATTCACGTTAAATTTCCAAGCGCAATACATACAGGGTGTAAGGGACAGCCCTCCACAAACTTTAAGGACTTGCTCAATAGACAAAACTGATCAACCTTCCACAAGTTTTTTTTTTCAGAAACAAAAAAGAAAAATTGGCCCCTCCATACAAACTGTCCAATTAAGTTTTTAATTTTGTATGGTGAGGCTGATTTATTTTTCGTTTAATGAAATGTCTTGTGAAACGTTGTTCGATTTTGTCTACTGAGTAAGACCTTAAAGTTTGTGGAGGGCTGTCCCTTACACCCTGTATACATAAGGAATATGTTCGCAACACATGTATAAAATAATTATGTGGTGAATTAATTTTAAATCTTGCCTTCCCTTTTTTGACAACTGGAAAAGTTTTCCATGTGGGAACTTATTATGTGGACTAATGTGGAGAAAGGTTTGCGAAATTAATGTTCAAGCCAAAGATTTATTTATGTTTAATTATAAGTAGGTATGCGTTTGAAGAAGAAGCTTACAAAACTATTCAATGTTTGAGAAGTAATACACATGTCAGTTTACAAAAAACTTTACAGATTAGATGTAGCTTACAAGAGTTTGTTAACTATTGACAAAAAAAAAATTAAAGATGTTCAAGATTTTTGCAAGTCCAATGTGATCCGTACCATTCATTTTACAACTGTTGATAAAACGTATTAAAAATAGCTTTTCGATTAATTTTATTAGTAAATAGATATTATTATTAAAATACTGTAACTTATATCAGTTAACAACATCACAAAAACAAAACAAAAATCAGTTATACCAGTGTTTAACGTACTTCCAACTCCGGCGCTGCGCGCATACTAGAGTAAATGACACTTGTGCTGACGTGTCGCTTCGCGCGCGACTACCTACACTGGTGCAAGTGACTTACATCAGTGTAGATGGTCGTGTGGCTGAAAATGATGTCACTTATATTAGTTTACAAGTTTGTATCTTTGAAATTACTTGATAAAATAATATAATTTTTTCAGGGTATAAAGTTAAGGTAATTTTAAGGCTTTTGGTGCAAAAAAACGTATTTCGCTGTTTTGCGGGTTACACCAGTTTACGTAGGACCCGTCGATAAAGTGTTAGGTACATGAACGAACCCTCTTCAAACTATTAATGAAACACAACGGGTCCCCATAACCATGGTTTTCCCACATAACCATGAATCTAGTTAAAATTCTTCCCCGTATCGTGTGGGAGGTTGAGATATCGTATTAAGTTAAACCTTAGACGCGACGGTTTAATAGTGAAAAAATATCAATAATATTAAATTGTACACATTGCTACTGCCAACGGCTTTACTTGTATCAAAGTGGAAAATTATTAAAATTTCGTCCAACGCCATCTAGTCCCAGATACAGAACAATGATTATGCTAAAAAGCAGGGATAAAAAGGTCTAATGTTCGAATTCCAAGATCTGGTATACCAAAACATCATCGAAATTTGTACCTCTTTAAACGAAAAACTAATATACACACATCCGCCGCCGGGATTCTGATCCCGATTTCCGGCCACCGTAGGCACGGTCTTGCGGATGGCGAGCAATGGGTAGCTCGCTGTCCGACCGTCCGGTAACTGTTCGGACCGAGCCTAAGTCGGACGACTCGTCCCGTGCGCCTCAAGGAGTTGTTAGCAGCAGCAGGGGCCCAGCCAGGTCGAAGCCTACTGGGGCCTGGATTATCCGAAAGGGAAGCTCGGCCCTGGTACAAAAGGCAAGAAGGAACAGGAGTGGGTTTTTAGTCAGTAAACGTCTGACACCATCTCCCGCTCCACCTAAGAACGGGGGATGTCATTAAATGATTTTCCCACATCAACATCACACCCATATGCCTTGAAGTGTCAGTGGGAGAGATAAATGGCTTCCATTTCACCAGTAACAGACTACTGGTCTATGCGAATAATGGCAGTTGTTGACGAGAAATTCCACAAAATGGAATAAAACATTCCTGATCTTGGAATTTTTACCAGGACTGAAAGTTAATACCAGAGAATTAACAATATATTGACACTAGGAAACTCTGGCACATTTCAGAGTTGAATAAAATTCTGGCAAAGTTTAAATTCCCCTCCCTCTCATAAATGCGTTACCTTCAGATTACGTGTCAGAGATAACGCACCGTATACCTCCGGTAAATCGCTGCTGCATATTATCGCGTTTGGTGGGACGTGACTTTTGGGCTTTACAAGTAGCGTACTGGAGTATCAGCTGAAGTTAAGTGGCAATGAGCAGGGCATACATCACGGATGGACGATGAGGTTGAAAGTTTTGGAATGGCGACCGCATACACTCTTATCCTGAGAATACTTCACACGAGGTACACCGATGACCTGGTAAGAGTCACAGGAATCCATCAGATGCGAGACGGATAGGATTAATCGATGACAATGACGATTGGAGGAGTTTAATGGTGGATAATGATACGAGGTCAAAGTAAATGTAGTGAAACTTTATAGACAAATGATATATTTATTTATTTATTTAAACTTTATGCAACGCACAGGTACAAAGGCGGACTTAATGCCTTAGGCATTCTCTACCAGTCAACCTAGGGTGGTGAAGAGAAAAACATGGCAGGTGCACAAAAAAAAACAACAAAACATAAAAAAAATGGATTATTAAGAAAAATAAGGGTGCAAATCTATACATATAATAAAATCGTAGGAAAGTCAAAACTGTACATTTAATATTTTTAAAAAAGTATACTTGGGGCGTGATCCACAATCGATATCGAAGCCAAAAATATAGTTTTTAGAATTTTTGTCTGTTTGTCTGTTTATCTGTTTGTCTGTTTGTCTGTATGTATGTCCGGGATAAACTCAAAAAGTACTGCATGGATTTACTTCAAATTTTGCATGAATATTACTAAGAGGTCGGGTCAACATATAGGCTACATATTATCACGCTATCACCTACAGGGGAGGAGCTGTGAATCTTTATTTTTCTTAAGCATTCTGTGACAGCGTGTAATCTAACGATGTATATTTAAATGTTGTTTTTGAGTAAGCCATGCTATTATCTAGCTTTACACCATAAAAACTACGCCATTTAAGTAACTTGGGCAGAGAAACATAGATTAATGAATGTTAGTAGTAAAGACACAATTTTAAAACAGCGCCATCTATGAGATTTCATAAAAATCAAATCAAGTTACATTTTTTTGGAAATTAAGAATTTAAATTTGATTATGTAGTCAGTTATTCTTAAAATTCATAGATGGTGATGTCATGTAATGTGCATTTTCTTCATAAAAGTTGTATCGTATAGTTCGTTTTGACAAATTCAAGTCCCAACAAAACCCTGAAAAAACTTGAGTAGAGTTGAGGAAGACAATTAATAAAAAAAATGCGGTAAGTATTACTACTACTCTGTGAAGTCGACCAGTTTGCGAGATCCCTTACGTATGACGAGGTGCCTTCATATTACACGTACGACAAGTAAAGGGATATATTTAACCGACATCGACGAGGAGGTGCTGTGGAAGGTTTACCGAGAATTTTCAAGGACGCCGCATTGGGTAGGGTTTATACCGTGCATTCAAATAATGGCGAATGCTATTTTCTGCGGTTGTTACTTCACACTGCCCGAGGCCCAACGTCTTTCGCCTTTCTGAGGACATTTGATGGCGTGGAGTATCCCACTTACCACGTCACCTTCTTAACGGTGACAAAAATTGGAATCCTCGCGAGCGCGAGGCGAGCGTCAGTGACAGCATGCGTCATCTTTTTGCCGTCACCTTGGTATTTTGCGGAGTCGCGAACCCGGTAGCTTTGTGGGAGAAGTATCGCCATCATCTGTCTAAAGATTTTCTACGAGCTTTGAGGCGTGCTACTAGAGACGAAGTCGAAGGAACTGATGAACGCGTGCTGAACACCTGACTCAGTTCACTTCAAGATGTGGTCATTTCTATGGGCGGCAATCCGCTGATCGAATATGGGTTACCAGCTCCCCAATCATCACCGTATCAAGGCCGTGGAAATCGGAAGTATAACGCTAAGACAAATTACGAGCCGGGCGAAATGACCACCATACGAAATGACCATGTTACCGTGTTCTCTTCAGAGCAAAAACAAATGACACCGTCCTTGAAAGCGTTGGGCAAAACCAGGGTAAAATATTTTTCTTGGATGCTCCTGGTAGAACAGGAAAAACATTTGTTACCACTGGCAAAGCAAAATTGCTATTGCTGTAGCGTCGTCGGGAATCGCTGCCATACTGCTTCCGGGTGGCAAGACAGTACATGCCATGTTTAAAATTCCCATCGATTTAGAGAGCGCCGAAACGCCTGTTTGTGGTGTATCACGTAACAGCGATAAGGGACACGTGCTCAATGATTGCTCTCTGATCGTATGGGATGAGTGTACGATGGCCAATAGGAAAGCAGTTGAGGCAGTGAACAGAAAGGAACGAACATTTGATGGGTGGTGTCACAGTTCCGTTCAGTGGCGATTTCCGGCAAACACTGAATGCTTCGTTGAAACGATCTTCGTTGTGGTTACGAGGTCGTAGGCTGCGCTTGACCATTAATATGAGATAACGGCTCGGCGGCAATGCACGTGTATTGCAAGAATTCTCCGATGTCCTTCTAAGTCTTGGCGAAGGCACTCTGACAGGTGGTGCTTCCAGAGTCTTTCGGTAGAGTGGTATCCAGCTTAGAAGAACTCATTTGCTGTGTGTACGAGGACATCAGTCGTATACCGTACCAGCTTCTTAGGTGTGTGAGCGATGACGCCGACGCCAAAAAATGATCAGGCTGCAGCAAATAACGAATGCATTCTTTTGGACATTGAGGGGAATGAAGTGATCTACACCTCGATAAACACTGTTGTCGAGCAAGATGACGCCACACATTATCCCGTGGAATTTCTGAACTCCCTGTCACCAAGTGGACTTCCAGCGCATACCATTAAGCTGAAGGTCGGTGTCCCGATTATGCTTCACATCTTCGGAACTTATCTCTTCCGAAGTTGGGTAACGGGACCTGCCTTAAAGTCATCTCGCTCCACAGACACTCTTTGAGGCGGAAATTCTTACAGGTTGTAGCGTCGGCGATTCAGTATTTATACCACGCATTCCCCTCATACCTCACAACTTCCCGTTCCAGTTCAAGCGCGTACAGTTCCCCGTGAGTGTTTGCTTCGCAATGACCATCAATAAGTCACAGGGCAGCGGGTGTCGACTTCAGGACGAGTTGCTTCTCACACGGGCAACTGTACGTCGCTTGCTCCCGCGTCACCAGTACTGACTCTCTTTACATTTTGGCTCCTGGCAGCAAACTACCAACGTAGTTTATAGGGAAGTGTTGTAAGGTATGATACCTTTGTACGTATTTTTACTCTTTTGTGTTCTGGAATGTATTCCTGCATTATTTTCTCTATTTCCTTCAGTCTCATCTTATGACTGAAATCAGCAGGATTCCCATATAACTCTCTTAACTTGCTTCGTTTGCAAAAAAAACTTACATTTTAATGCTATTTTAAAAGTTGTTTACTTAATATACTATAGCGACATTGGCATCTTAGGTATCTTTGGTGCTGTAGAGCCTTCACGCAGACGATGTCGCGGGCAGCAGCTAGTGTATATATATAACTAAAATAGACATACATATATATTTAATATAATATACCTACATATATATTTATATAAAGTAGCAGAAGGGGGGTTTTGAAACGACTCCGCTATTTGTTCTGAAAGTAATGCCGCAACTTTCGCTTAAATGCATACTGACTGGTGGCCATCCTGATGTCGAGAGGAAGCGCATTCCACAGAAGTATGGACTGTATATGAAAGGAAGAATGAACAAAAGAAGTAGTATGAGAGGGACAGAGTATGAGGGGTATGAGAGGGATATCGATATCTCATGAAGATTAAACCAAAACAAATTAACCATATTATCAGCCCCGCCATTTACTGTATATAGTAGTTACAAAATATTATAATCACAATCCTCTTCACAATCTCTTGGCATTCTCTCACTTTGATCATGCCTGAAAGACATCGCTAAATGCAAAAGTCTGCTTGTACCGTGTTTTATTTTTTACATTATAGTAATAAATTCTGTTGTTTAAAATTGTAATATCGGTAGGAAGACTCTTCTTTATGTAATGACATAAAGAAGTGTCATGGTCACAGCACAGAAGGGCTGCTCGAATACTATAGCGTAAAAGACGTTCTCAGAAGTTTACATGGAATACTGTACCCTTTAGAAGCTATGCGTATCCTTGGACCGTAGAGTGCGGGCCAAAGCCAATAGTATCCTGATCTTAGTAGTGAGCAGGTTTTTAGACGTATGCGGAATAGGATGTAAAGTTAGACGTACTTCTGTTGAAAATGGTGGATACTCCTACCAGACGGGTGTTATGCCTGGTTCGAGCAACTCCCTGATAGTTAATTTCGGGTATATGTTTTAATCGAGCTGAGAACTATAAAGGCCCGTTCACGACCTTGCTGCTGTAAGTGGTAACTAAGCGCGGGGCGGTGAGCGGTAAGAACAAAAACATCACATTGTTTGAAGCGTGCCACGAAACAATACTCAAAGCAACGTGCGTCCGCCTACCGATACAGCACCGCTCGCTGTTAAGACTGAAGTTGTGATCAGGACGTAATACCGCGATGCTGCATTTAGTTTTTTTTTTTTTAGTTTCTATATTGTGTCATAGATGTCACCACAGAGTAGACTACAAGTTTATGAACTACAACAGACTGCACCACGGTTTTGGCTGGGTCTATGACCTTGCGGTTATGGTGTTATCAATAGTTTCGTTTTTCTAAAATTGTATCTACCAACGCTATGTTTCTTGTAACTTCACAATATACGATTTTTCATTTTTGTGTTTATGAAAGGCGTGTCTGAAACCTGTTCGTACATTTAAAAAATAAAGGTGTGATGTATGTTTGACACGAATGCACGACATACCTGGCACAATCGTACATCGCTCAATAATTTATTCGTCTGTCTACATAGTTGACATTCACCTCAATCAGCCTGTTTGATTTGTAACAAAAGCTGTTTAATTGAACATGATATAGGTAAATATTGTAATGTATACCGTTACCTAGGATGTTGAGGTCAGGTAAAATCGCTTCATGGAAAATACTCGGGAGAACCAAGGTTATCGACATAGACCAAAGAACCGCAGGGCACATTGTGCAAAGAACAAATGATAGATGAGGAGAAGGTGCAGCGTTGGTAGGCCTTCTACAAGGCGGACCAATGATCTGGCAAGGGTCGCGGGTATCTGGTGAAAGTGAGACGTATGGGACGCAGGCGCAGGACTGGTGGTTGTGGTGACGTTTGGTGGAGGTTTATGTCCAACCGACAGTGGATGTCTTTTCGCTGAAATGACGATGATGACGATGTTAAATAATACGATGGTATTCAGCTGCATCCATTTAGTCTGAATGCTGACGCCAACGCTGTTGATGCAAATAATAATGACGCTTTAGTCTAAATGATACCTATGCTGTGTTAAGATGAGAAAACTTTCTTCCTAGTTGTACAGTTCAGTAATAAAAATACCTGTTTGACTTATTTTGGAGAGAAATATAAATCATAAATACATAACAAAAGATCAGTATAGCTGCTTCTTATAGCACCTTCTGGATGGCCTTTAATGACAGAGCCTGCTAGGGCTGATGCCAGCTAGGCCTGCAATTTCGGAAGAGTTTCCGCGGCCTTAAAATGCAAAAAGCAACTTAAAGAACACTAAAATCCACTCGTTTTTAACCTTGAAAGTCTGATACTTTCATTCGGTTCACCCAGAGCGAAAGAAGTTTGTGGGGGCCATGGTAAGATTTCATAGTGTAGTTACCAGTCTCTCACAGATAAATAATTTGTAACCACTTTGAGTCCGGTGTGTTTAAGTCCGCAAAAATGTGACACTCCTCTTAATCCACCCGGGTCGAAGAAATTAACCTACTCATGATTTCGAACATAAAGTTGCAGATAAAACACTTTTTTACATTCTGCATGAACTTTAACACCAATAAATCCCAGCTAACCGCCAATTTCGCGGCCCCAGCTTGTAAGGAAGTAATTTTGCGTTCAGTTCGCTCCAAACGCCCCTCAGCATACCTGATGAAGGGAGCAAAACAATTTGGGAGCTCAAACTTTGGAAAACTAAAATAAAATCCAATGTACCTTACCCCAACGTAATACAGACGACTTTTGAATAAACATTCGTTAATTTTGTTCTAGTATGTTTATCAGCAAAACTAAAACAAACTAAGGGTAACTTATGTGGAGGGAATAAAGACTAGTTTTCAATGGACTTTCGGATATTTTGTTTCAGTTTGTTTACTTATTATAGAGCTGGCTGAATGTGGGATACTAATGATGTTTGGGCATTAAATAAAGGTGAAAAGTTAATGTACGGTTGGATTTTAGTAAAATTGTTAATTTCGAGTTCAGGGGGATGTTGCCGAGCAATACATGGCTTTAAATTACATTTTTCAACTAACCCGTAATTTTATTTGTTTTAAACCTGTTTATTATGTTAAACTTTACTGTGTCACAAGGTTTTTTCACATCGTAATTGGAAATGAGTGACGGTTTACAAAGCTGAACTGAAGGCCCAACTAAGTAACACTCTATCAATTCTACTTCTTCTTTTCGTCTCGATTTTCTCTAACTAGATTTTTTAGACCAGTCTTTGGCAACCTGTACAGTTCTATTATAAGCCTCGTTTAGATCCTGAACAGTGCAGGTGGTTGTGTAGGATGTTTAGCAAAGCAGGTGATGCATGTCCTGTGCAGTGTCTCCACACTAGCACTGTGTTAGAGATGGGTCGATGAAGCCCCATTTGGCCGATTGTTTTTACAGCGGCCAATCGGGTTCACAGTCGGTTTAGAGATTCCCAGATTGGCCACCGTAGTTCGCGTCCAGGGGGAACATGTTCTGATGGGGTGATGAAGTGTGGAGGAGTTGGGTATTAGTCAATAGATAAAATTCTAGCAGGTATTAGTCAATATATAGAAATCTATCTATGGACTAATACTTACTAGGGCTGTATCTAAGTATGTTACGTGGCCCTGGACCGCAAACAGCAATGATACATGTGATATTTTGGTAACGCAGGTCAATACTTGTTGTTGGCCTTTTCTAAGCTCGTTATTGTCATTGACAAAATTTTTTTTTTTTAACGGGACTCTGTTACAGCGAATCTACTGTCCATCTGTTTGTCTCCAGTTTGTATCTTATAAACTGTGATAATACTAGACAGTTCAAATCCACAGATGATTATTTCTGTAGCCCTGGCAACAAATACTAAAAATAGAATAAAATAAATTTTGTGAGAAAAGTCCAACTCGCGGTTTTTTTTTTTTCTAAAACCCTCTTGTTCTTCTGTAAGAGCTGCAGGACCTGCCAGAACTGCAAGTTTGTTCGAGAGAGTCAACGTAGTCTTGGTAAGGGCAACTGAAGGAATAGGAATGGTTAGTATATTTAAAAGCTTAACATTCCCTCTTACTTATAAAGGAAGAAGTTATTAAATAATTTGCCCACTTTACAAATATCAAAGAAAATCAAATTTTTTTATTTCACATAAGTCAACCTGGGCTCTTATAAAATGTAAGAAGCCAGCGCACGGTTCTAAATTAGTCGTTTCTTATGGAGAAGAACCGGCAAGAAACTTTAAAAAAAAACTCTGTTTTGCTCACTCTTACGAATACCTCTCTTTTGTTTTCAAACTTAACAGGCCATATCACAATATCTACCGGGCACTACTCTATTCAAAAGGTAATATAACATTCCAATATTATCACTGAAGGTTGTTTATTTTTAAACTTCAAAAGCCTGAATTTGGTTCGCCGAATGAATTATATAGTAGACCTTTTTACACACGATTGAATCTCTAATCAAAAGTTGCCGAATTATTACTAATTCATTTCAGAATCAAAGACTTATTTCTCAATCTAAAACTGGGTCAGTTTTCAAAAATTACTAAGTACAAATAATTATAATGCTTAATGTTAGTTATGTACCTTAATATTATTTTCTACATTAAAAAATACTTTACGAAATGTTTTTTTGGGGTTCCGTAGTCAACTAGGAACCCTTATAGTTTCGCCATGTCTGTCTGTCCGTCTGTCTGTCTGTCCGTCCTCGCTTAATCTCTGTGACCGTTAGCACTAGAAAGCTGAAATTTGGTACCAATATGTATATCAATCACGCCAACAAAGTGGTAAAATAAAAATTGGAAAAAAAGTTTTATTAGGGTAGCCCCCCATATGTAAAGTGGGAAGTGTTTTTTTTTTATTTTAACTCTTACGTGTGATATATCGTTGGATAGGTATTTAAAAATGAATAGGAGTCTACTAAAATCATTTTTTGATAATGTCAATAATTTAGCGTTTTTTGTGGCGGCGTTTTTTTGAGGTCCGTGTGCGGGAACAGTAAGACATCACCGATTTGAGAGCAGTGATGATGAAATAAATTACACAAATTAATGCACCTGGCTGGGTTTTTTTGGGGGGGTATTATCATTCAGATAACAACCCCCACCCTTAGGCAGAGTGGGAGATAGTGTCAAACTCTTAGCGACTAAAAAACCCACCCCGTTCCTTCTTGTCTTTCATACCGGGGCCGAGTCTCCCTTTCGCAACTAGACCCTGGCCCCAGTAGGCTTCGACCCAGCTAGGCCACTGATGCAGTTGAACATTGACAACACCTTGAGGCGCGCAGGAATAGTGCGCTCCGTCGACGATTTGGGCTTGGTCAGTCACGGATGGTCAAACAGCGACCCATTGCTCGCCGTCCGCAAGCCTGTACCTGCGGTGGCCGGAAATCGGTATCAGAATCTCGGTGGCGGCTGGAGCGTGCGCGCCGTTGCCTCAGGCGTGCGGCTTTGTCCTTTGCTAGCATTACTGCTTCGTAGAAGAAGGCAACCACCTGCCACTCCTCCTCGCTCCCGACCATGGCCTGTACCAAGTCCCGGCAGTATTCTGCCCAAGCGGGTACACCTGACGGTAGAGCATACGGCCACCGTGTTTTCAGGCGGTCCACACAATGGTGATACCCTGGCGTCATGTAAGTCTCAAAATACAAACTTTATATTCCAAAACACCCAATAACCAGACAAAGAAATCCAACAACACCGAACAAAATTTTATTATATATTTACACTTATATCAAAAAATATAAAAAATATATTTAAATTCCCTTTTGATATTTCATTCTCACAATAAATTTTATAATATTTACCTACGCGTTAAAGTTTGAAAAGTTTTCAAAAGCAATATTTATTTTACATTGAATTTCATATAGGAACGGAGCGTGAACTGAATTCATTCGCTTATTCAGATATTCATGCATCTTTTTGTTAAAACATGTCTGTTTGATAGGCAGATTTCTATCGTGATCGAAAACTGTTTTATTAATCTGAAATGCATCTTCTATGCTTCATTCGAATTTAAGGTTAAATATTCAGTTTTTTCTTTTAAGATGCTCAATAAGTAAGTCATATTTAAGTTTATGTATGAGGTCTGTTACTTTTTGGTGTACAATTAAATTTTGATGTGTCTCTCTCTCTTCCTTTCTTAAATGTTTTGCTTGAAATTTTCTTCTCTTCATCATTTCATCATTTTCATATTCATTTAAATATCTTTCCTTATTTTTTTGAACGATATCAAAAAGTGTAGTTACATAAATGTTTGAACAATCACGCTACGGAACCAGTTATAAAAATATTTTTTCAAGTCAAGTCAAGTCAAATCAAAAGTTTTTTATTTCACATAGGCCTACATGGGCACTTATAAAACGTCAGAAGCTAGTGCACGGTTCGAAATTGGTCGTTTCCTATGGAGAAGAACCGGCAAGAAACTCATGTAGTTACAATATTTCCATATTACAGTATTAATAGGTACTATTTAAGAACAGTGTAAACCGATCTATATTGTACTCAAAAGAACAATAAAATCATCAAAATAATCATTTAAAAAAAGTGAGTCAAAATATGAAGTAATCTAAGAATTCGTGGAGTCTACAGTGTTCTTCCATTTACACTATAAAAAGAGGCTATATAAAAAAAAAGCTGTCAATAAATGAGACGTTAACAACCAAAAAAGAAAAACTAACGAATTTAATGTAGTTGGAGTCAGATAATATAAAATAAAATAAAAATTTTGCAAAAGCAATGTGTTAGAAAAAAAAATGTTACAACAATATTCGAAAGACAACCAAAGCAACCGGCACAATTTGAAGATATAGTCAGTGGGAAGCACACTGCACACACGATGGATGGCCGATGAGCCTAAAAGGCTCTGAGTAAGGTTGAAAAGCTATTGAGTGACGATCATGTTTCGAAAGACCTAGCGTCGCAAAACCTAACAGATGTGCGGTAATGAGTTACATGGAAATCCTCTGGGTGCTAGAGGCGCAGAACTAGTCGATGTGAGATGTTAAAAAGAGGCTTACATTCAGTAGTAGAAACCTATCTACTGAAATGATGAACGTTTAGAGCTGTGTATAAATTGATTAAAAACTCGAAGTAATTTATTTCGACTAAATCATTTCACAAGGCACTTTAAAATAGTTAATTATTTGCACATTCAGTGTAGATCGTTATGGATAAGAATGTGCAAAGAACTTTACGGATACACTTCTAAGTTTATATTTAGTTACAAAATTATACCGTTAAATTGTAAAGATTACACATACATGCGAAAATGATATCGGAAGACGATATCAAACCATTTAAAGTGTCAGCAGTCCCAACTAACGGTGCCCGTTCAGGAACATGACTCATGAGCTAGAACCATTCATCTCAATCATTTTGAAGAGAACCTAATGATCTAACACATGTGCTACTCGTATCATCAAACAAGACATTTGAGTGAGCGTAGCACTCTCAACCGCCAGGGCACAAATCATAAGTATGAGTGAATAGTAGCTTAAAAGATTGAGTATACACACTATTGCATACATATGCTTTATTATTCCATATAATCTAATATCTTTTAAATTAAGCAAAAAAATATTTACCATCCGCTAGACTTTCAAATATAACTCAGAAATTCAGAACGAGCTAGAGCCTCAGTTGGCCTATAAAGTTAAACACACAAGTCCCATTCATTCGCGAGGATTGAGCGAAGACACGCTCCGTTTTATTATACCTCGGAAATATTTCCTATCAGCATTGCACCCTTATTCAATTCCGGCTTGGAGATTTGCTAGGCCACTATTATATTACGTGCAATACAGATATTTTGTGAGATTTTGAAATATAGCTAACGATTTCTTTAAATTATGGGAGATTTAAGTTTGGATGAAGAATTTTGAATGTGTCAACTGTTTCTTATATGTCGTAATATTGTTAAATGATTCGCTAATCAAAATAGTAATGTTGTACTATACTGTGGTCGTCTACAGTGCTAAGATTTTAATTTTTCATCCTCATGCTCTTATTATTTCAGCTTATTCGGGGTTGGATCATGACAGTAGTTACGTCCTAACCAGCTATATTAAAATCTTTCACACGAATCGTCTATTGTTTTTGGTTGGTTCTCTTTTTTGATGACTATTATTCTCAAAACTTATCTCTTCCTCTTCTATTTTCTGAGCCAATTTACCTACATTTAAAACATAAGATGCAAGATCAATATCAACCCTATTAATATTCTGCAACCCTTTACAATTTAGAAGATATCTCGCTTAATATGGCGAGCGGTCTCTCAAACCCGACGAAAACAATAAAACATAATTTCTTTCAGAAAAATTCCATTCAGAAACAATATCTTCATTATTCCGTGGTTTAATACTTCTCACGTAGCAAACTGGCCGGCTCGGAACCACATCATTTCATGGTTTGTTGTACTGTTAGTTTGCTTTTGTAATTAGAAGCAGTATTCTACTCGAGTGCTGTGGAGCCTTCGCCGTTTTCAAAATGAGTTTTATTTATTTTTGCATTTTGTTTCGCTGCTGTAGGAAGTGTTTGGAAATGCGAATTGGTATAACAATGGCTTTATGGAATTGGAATTTATATTGTTTTTGTTTTATTTTTAGATTGTCTTGAGTTGATTGGATTGATAAAGTTAAATTTAAGAGTGATTGAAACGTAACAAAACATGAAATTCCTGGGACTTACTCGTAGTGATATGCCATACGGTAATTCGTAGGAATTACTTAGTGTAATAAATGATGGTAGATAGGTACCTACTTTATACCGGACTAGTTATTAAAAAAAATCGTCTATAAAATGGTAAGCATAAATAACTTGTTAAAACAGTACTTGTGTTTGAGCATATTGCATGTATTATTCGATAGTAGACCAGGAAAATGCTTCCTTAGTAGGTACATTCGGAATAGCAGCCGCGTCACGCACCATTATCCACCTAAGTCGAGGTTCTACAGTTATGTTGTTTTAGGGAAATAGACGAAGGCCATTAGCTTTTGTTCATTTCCTATTGATATCTTCGTAGGATTGCAAATATCAAATAAATTATGAATGGTTTTCGATAAGTAGGTATATAATATTGAAGATTATGATAGATAGATTCAGAACGTCTTCATTTTTTTTTCTTTACTTCATTTATATAGGTACGACCACAAACATGTCAACTCACACAAGATACCCTTACCTACTTTTCTCGGTTCAATAACAACCGTTGCTTTTATCTTACTATACAATTTTAACAGAAAAAACGTTACAAGCCTGTAAAAATATATCAAATTGAAATTTTAAGAGCCTTTATTAAAAAGTTGTCAGTTTTTTCCATAGGATCCGTCGATATCTAATTTTTTTTTTTGTACATAATAATGTGGTTTTCGCACCTCCTAAGCGACTTGACCGATTTGAAAGAAATGATGTGTGTATTTGAGGGAGATCCTGGATGGTTTGAAAATACAATTGCTACAATTTTAGATGGTGCTGCAATCAAGTTTTCAGTTTTTTATTTTTTGCGGCAAGCAAATTTTTGGCCAATCTAGCGTTCATTGGGATCTATTGGGATCTTGGATAGTATATGCATATAAATCTAAATCTTACCTTCTGGCACAGCCAAGGAGGTCAGCAAGAAGTGGACGCAAGCTGCACCAGTGCCATGGCCCATAAGAGTGACATTTGTAGGGTCACCTCCGAAGACCGCAACATTCTCCTTGATCCAGTGCAACGCTGCTATCTGGTCCATGAGGCCGTAGTTGGCAGGAGAACGAGGGTATTCGTCTGATCGAGGGTTGAGGAAACCTGCAAAGAAAATTTTGATTAGAATTATGATGATCGACTTTAATCAGGTTTTGTTGGCTGGATTTGGTCAAGTTATGTTGGATAATAAATATCTGAACTTACAAGGTCATACTTTTATCGTAAATATACCTGAATTTGAGTCCATTTGGATTACCTATAACTCCTTAATATTGTATAAAATAAACCTATCTAATTTTCATTGTTATTGAATGAAGTTACAAATACATTTAGAAATATATTTTACGAAACGATTTTACCTGAATAATATTTAGGTTAAATCATTTTGCGCAAATATTTTTAGTAATAATTTTTACACTCCGCAGTGCCACACCAAATTGATTGAATTTTGTCAATCATATTTTTTTTAATTATGTTTCAAAATATATTTTACGTAAACATTTATTGAAATGTTACTAACGTAAATATTAGAATACTAGCTTATACTATTATGGCTTCACCCGTCTAATAGTAGACAAAAGAGGTCCCATGGGAACATAATTTCGATGTAAAGAGTGCTATTTAAGGACATGTCCTACCCGACTGCCAATTTCACCCAAATCCGTTCAACCTTTCAAGCATGAAAAAGTAACAAGGACATACAAAGGACATATACTAATATTATACACATTATTTTTTTTGTCAATTTAAACTGGATGAAGTCGGTATTTCCTAGTTGACCAACCTAAGAAGAAACACCGAAATAAACTCAGGGATCAAAGTCAAGTCTATATAGCAAACATGTAGGTAATGGTCAAATAAATTCATTATTTCTAGCTAAATCCGATCAATTTATTGGTCTTTTTGTCTGATCGTAACACCAAAACTATTTACTTACAACCTTCTTGTTGTGGTTTTAGGCAGTTTTTAAAATTCGATTTGTGGTTTGATGAAATGGAACCAAGAATCTTATAACCAACTACTGTTAGAAATGGTGTGGTTAAAACATTTATAACAAACTTTGTCTGACTATTACCATTATTTATGTGTTACTATTACCAATACCTGTGTATATTATTATTGGCGATACCTGTGTGTGTTACTATTTCCAATACTTGTGTATATTACTATTGCCGATACCTGTGTGTGTTACTATTTCCGATGCCTGTGTATGTTATTTTTGCCGTTACCTGTGTACGTTATTATTGCCGAAACCTGTGTGTGTGACTATTACCAATACCTAAGTATGTTACTATAGCCGATACGTGTGTGAATGACTATTACCAATACCTGTGTATGTTACTATTGCCGATATCTGTGACTGTTATCCAGTAACAATGTTTGTGACTGTTACCAATACCAATGTTTGTGACTATTACCAATGCCAATGTGGGTGGCTATTATCAATACTTGTGCGTGACTGTTACCAATAGGTACCTATGTACGCCATAACAGAAAATGTGGAAAGATACAACCTTATTAAAATAACAAAATCTCTCACATTAAATAAAGAAAAATATATTTCGCTCTAAATTATTCCTGTTAACAAGAAATAAGAATTAATAAATTAATTACTCCAAAAAATTTGTTTCTTTTAATTAAAATGTGGGTAGTCATTACGTTGTTTGGCGTTTAAAGAGGGAAACATTTAAGAGGCCTTTGTTAAACTTTCATTTCGTAACTTAGTTAGACTTAATTGTTGAAAATTATTTTTCTTTTACAGTTGTGAAATAAATTGTTGTTTACGTAAACATAAATGTTGCAAAAAGAATTGATAAATTCTATAACAGACACTTGTTTTAAGTAAAGCACAACGATTGATATTAAAATTAAAATAATAATTTAACAATATCCCACATCTAGTCCCAAGCTAAGCCGAGCTTGTATTACAAGTAATAGACAACTGACAAACATACTTATATATTTCTAAATGCATATACAATATTATAGATAAATTACACCCAGACACAGAATAAATGCTCATGCTCATCACATAGACATTAGTCCTGCATGGATATCGAACCCACGACCTCCGGCATAGCAGTCAGGGCCACTAACCACTAGATCAACAGGCCAGTCGAAATAAATGTTTATACTTTATTTATAGGGCACCATGTACCACACCACACTGAAACTTTTCATGAAGAATGGAACGGAAACCATGTTTTGTTTCATTTAAATAATAATTTTGAAAGCGGTTGTAATACTTCAGTGACGTCACTTACAAACTCTGTGTACTTCATCTCAGCCCAACCCTCTAGAGATGCTAAACATTCCAGTTATGTTAAATTCAACTCCACAACAAAAGGAATAAGGAGAAGCCGTAACAACTACAAGTAGCGGAACGGTCGGAGCGGTACAAAACTAGTAAGTAATTACTCGCTTCCAGAAATTAGTCTTTGTTTAAACACTTCAGTTACAAATGTTAGGAGATGCTCAAGTATTTATTGAAATAAATGAGTTCATTCCCAGTATATCGATCCGTCCGAGTTGTCAAGTTGTCCGTTTGTGTTCTTGTGTACATTACTGCGGGCTTTACTTAAATTTTGAGGTACATTTTGGAGCTATTTATAGTGAGTTTTGTTCTTGAATGAATAACAGACTTTAAGATATTATTTTGGTTTGAACTTAACTCAAAGTTTTGTGCTACCAGCACTTTCTAAGAAATATTTTAGTCATAGTATAGCTTCACGTAGGCATACATAAGCTCTTATAAAATCATTTTTTTTTTATAAATCTTTCTTAAAAAATCTCTTTCAAGAATTTTGCAAGATGCAGGATTATTATCTTATCCTGCTTTTTGCTATGAAGCTGTGGGTAAATCTGGCGTTCAATTTTAAATTTACGGTTTAGTTCATATTACTACAAAATGTCCCAAAATTGTGTATCATCTTATTTCTTGATTAAGTCATATAAAAATGAAAGTATTGTAATTCATTTGCGTTATTTTTCACGCCAAGCCAAATAATGTCATTTACATAGTGAAGATGAGTAAATGTTCAACATTTACTCTATTAAAATATTTGAATAATAAACGTAAAATGGTAAACAACACAAAGATAATATTTATTGTGCGAACTTCGTGCCACTTTATAGATTAAGTACCTTTTACTAGCGAGTTCGCCCGCGTGTAATTTATACTAAGGGTATACAATACACTTTCAGATTTGGGCACGCCATAATTATGGCGGTAAGTCCACTCTTTGAGGAGTGGCTGGAAAGACTTCACGGTGTCATCACCTTTCGCATGTCGTAGGTTCTCACCGAACATGACCAGTTCGGGAAGTTCCTGCACCGAATTCGTATGAAAGCATCGCCTGGGTGCCAACACTGTGTAGACCGCCCGGAGAACACGGAGGAGCATACGATAGAGGTGTGCCCCGCTTGGGCAGAGCATGTGTCCTCGTGGGGGCGATCGGCGGCAACGATCTCTCGCCCCGGGCAATGGTACAGGCCATGGTCCAAAGCAAGGAGGAGTGAAAAGCGGTCGCTTCCTTCTGCAAAGCAGTAAAACAAGCAAAGGAGGAGGCAGCACATGCAAGCGCGAGGGAGTGGCCTTCACGCCCAGTCGCCGAGATCCCGATCCAGATTTCCGGTCACCGTAAGGGTGGGCTTGCGGACGGCGAGCAGTGGGTGGCTCACCGTCCGACCGTCCGGTAACCGTTTGGACCGAGCCCAAATCGTCAACGGCGTGTACTGTCCCACGCGTGCTTCAAGATGTCAGCAAACCGTATGGGTCCAAAGGGGTTGGGTATAAAAGGCAACGAAGAAAGAGGAGTTGGGTTTTTAGTCAGTAAAAGTCTGACACACACAAACGCCTAAGACCGCGAGATGGTGGGAAAATCATCTAATGGAGATGATTTTCTCACCTAAAAAAATATGCTGTCAGGTTGAATAGCAAGAATACTATGTACTATGGACCCAGTTTGTATTTATTTATTTGGATCTCCAACAAAGGACACACAGATACCACAGAAATCACAACAACCAGGTGTTGTTGTGATTTCCTTTACTGTATGCTCCTTTAGTTACAAGACCACAGCATGCACCTTCTTCTTCTTCCTGCCCTTGTCCCATTTTATTTGGGGTCGGGGCAACACGTTCTTTCTTCCATTCTGTCCTGTCACTCCTCACGCTATCACGAACTCCCTTTTCTTTCATATCACTTCTCACACAATCCATCCATCTTTTCTTTGGCCTCCGTCTCCCTCTCCATCCATCCACATGTAAATTCATAACAGCATGCACCTACAACAAGGTTAAATGTAGAAAAACTAAAACACGATATTATTTTAGTATATTATAACGATACTCATCTTCGTCATCATCGCCAACAATATCGAATGAGATAGTTCTTAGAAACTATTAGATCTATTTTATCGGATAGTCGTATTCTATATTAATAGGTTCTTAGTGTCGAGAAAATAGTAAACCAGCGTTTAGGATGGATTTCACTAATAAAACTGAACCTGATATGGACTTATTTTATACCAGGCGACAACAGTTTATAAACTTTCTATGACCTCCGTTAGCATAATTGCCAACGAAGGTCAAAGAAAAGATATATGAATTGTGTGAGAAGTAATATGGCAAAAAAGGTAGTCAGCGATAGCGTGACGATTAACAGGACAGAATTGATGAAAAAAACGTGTTCTTCCGACCTCAAGTAGATAACAGGTAATAGGGTAGTAAGATAACCGTTTGTCCTACCCAAAGCATGAAGAATGGGGGGAGCATCGCCGTGCCCCGGTGATCGGTGGCGGAGACCTCTTGCGCCGGGCCTTGGTTGAGGCCATGGTCCGGAGCGAGGAGGAGTGGCAGGCGGTCATTGACTTTTGAGGAGGCAGACCGCGTCAGGTAACGGTGCTCTTGCCGACGCCGGGATTCCGATCCCGACTTCCAGCCACCGTAGGCGCGGGCTTGCGGACAGTGAGCAATGGGTAGCTGTAACTGCCCGGACCAAGCCCAAGTTGTCGACGGCGCGCACTGTTCCCGCGCGCCTCAAGGAGTTATCAGCAACAGCAGAGGCCCAGCCGGGTCGAAGCCTACTGGGGCTAGGGTTATCCGAAAGGGAACTCGAGCCCCGGTATAAAGGCTTGAAGGAACGGGGTGGGTATTTTAGTCAGTGAGAGTTTGACACTATCTTCAGCTCCGCCCAAGAGCGGGGGTTGTCATTTGATGATTTTTCCCACCAAAAAAAAGCATGAAGAATCATTTGATAATTTCCCATCGAAAAAGGTGTGTTGATCGCAATCAGTTACATTAATGAAATGTAGATCTGAATGGTGTCTGCAAACGAGTACTAAATAACAAATACAAGAGTTAAAATCACGCCACTAAAAACTTTAGGTATAAACATAAAATTTGTAAAGAAATAGCGCGAGGCCAATAACAAAAAACTTTATTTAGAACTCATAAATCCAAAATATTCCCAATAAACATTTCAACTTTATTGAACCGAAACCGAAAACTTTCTAGTCTGCAACACTAAACTGAACTTGCGTCTTGTTTATTACGTTTGCCCCATAAAATCTACGTAGCAACGATAACCATAACGTTGTGAGTTAAACGCAAACAATTACGTTAGCGTTTATCGAGTTAAAATAGATTTTGGCCACGGGACGATACATTAGTGTGTGATGTTGGGGTTAAATTTTGCTTAGTTCAGGATAATATTGAATATTGATGACTTTGAAACTGGCTGTTTGTTAATAATTCCTTTGAGATATTTTACCTTCGCAAAGATATAACTTATAAAAAATCTAGTTTGTATTTCAGATAATACGTAGCAGATGAGTTTGTATAAGTAATATCTATTGAATCGATTTAGAAAATTTTTTCAACAGTAGGAAATAGTACTATTTCTAAGTAACAAATGCACAGATACGCAAATTTTAGACGCCCGGTGAAATGTGCACAAATGCGAAAATTCAAAAGGCTATTTTCAGATTATTTTTTTGTTTATTATTTTGATCTGAGCATATTTTTGCCAATTTCTAAGGAAGACACTTAAGTCGTCCCACCATCTCCTTGGTCTGCCGTGACTCTGTCGCGGTGTAAAGGGTAGATGTAATAATAATAATATATCCAATAATTACTTTAATAAAAAAAAATGGTACGGTATCTACATAATGCGCACTGAGCCTAATTTTAATCTGTCAAAGTCGCAGTCAGGATTATTACGGTCGTCAATTTCTATGAGCTAACAGTAATCTCAATCTCAATGCTTGCCATATAAAATAACAAGTCGACAATATCGTCAGTCTTTTATTTATTTAATCTTCATGCAACACAAAGCACAAAGACGGATTTAACGCCTTAGACATTTTCTACCAGACAACCTAGGGCGACGACAATAATGGTATGAGCATAAAAAGAAAATGTTACTTTTAAAACCAGAAACTTTGTGGTCCACCTGTTTACAATGACTGGTTTTAAAATTACTTCATTTTCAAATTCTTATCTTCAAAAAAACCTGTTTTCCCCGCTTCATCCCAAAATTCTCCGCCGTGTGACCCGCCTAAGTTATTTCGATATAAAGCGGAAAATTTCGCAACAATGTGACGAGTTTCCCTTTTGTTCCGTTCTCTATTACGGAAGCATGCTGGATGAGGTATGCTGGCTCCGTTTATATTGGTGCTTGTGAAGAGGCGTCTCAAAGTCCTTTATGATCAGTTGCAAGGATTTATACAGGGTTAAGTTATAATATTAGAATTTTATGCTGAAATTGTATGGTTTATTAAAGCTCTGCTTTAATCAGAACATTTTGCAAAAATAACAAAGAGTAAAGCTGCAGAGTTTGAAATAAATAATACCTTTTCCCTGTGAGATGTGGAAATAGGACATGCTCCAGCCAAAATAACACTTAAATCACCAATATTAATAGTGTATGGTGCTGACAAACTTATTAAAATTTATTCGTAGTTGATTTCAATTTCGGGAAAAACATGCTGCTGTAGGACAAGTCTATCGAGTGATCCAGCAAATAAAATCGATCGATATATCGACGAATATAATCGATACAGAAAAAGGGGTTTTGCTTAGCAGTTATCTTTTAAACTCATTCTATGTGATCCTAAAATCTTACTTAGATCAAATTTCCTGTATTAAAGATCCAAGTACAAAACAAAATAAAAAGCTGTAGTACATCATTAACCTGTCAATCGTGATAATGACAGACACAATTGAAAGACAATAGGTGCGCGAACGCCGGCGTTCGCTTGGGGTTTAATGAATTAATACAATTTCATAAGTGATAGGAACAAGAACATTACATAACTGGAGTTACAAAAATATCTCGAAATAATTGACTCGTGGTTTACAAAAGCAAATAATTAAGCCTAGCGTAACTATTGATCGATCGAGAGATCTTTGGAGTAGAACTCTAGGGCTGTAGTAGAAACACGAGCATCAAGATATTAAAAAAAAATGCTATAAGAACTGTCATAAGTTTGTGACGAAATTGTTAAAGTGGTTTTCTTTTTGTGAGAAATACATAAAACGTAGCAGGAGATTTAAAAAAAAAAGGCTCAATAAACATACAAATGAATTGGCTAAGAACCTATTTACTTCACAAGGAGAGGTAACTACCCAAATAAATGGCATACACTAGACATCGACCAGAAAAACTAATTTAAGTCTCTATCAACTCCTATACTGTCATGCTCAAAGGGCAAAACAAAATAATTTGTCAACACACTCAATGCATTCAAGAAAACATTTAAAAAATGAAGAAAAAATAACTGTAAATAACGAAATGTTTATTCAATTTAAAAAGACTCAAAGAGATAATATTATTAAAGATTAGTGTAAATTGTTGGCCATGTTTTTTTTCAGTAATAAAAATTATATTAATATTCATAGTTGATTCAAAGTAGCATTTTTATTCATATTTATTCATAGAAACGTAAAATTTAAAATATCTTTTATTTTATCGGTAAAAAATGACTATTAATTTTTATTACCATTGTAATATTTTTGGCAATCATATTAAAATAGGCGATTGAATTAGTAGTAACATCTTTTTTTTATTTGAATTGTTATAACTCATCATAATGCACACACACACAACGTTTCAATCTCAAGTCACCTTTTTCTAGGTAAATCTTAGTTAATCTTCATTTTAGGTACATCAATCGTTGATAGTTGTGATAGTAGGAATAATACCTACAGGTAACTATTATATATAGTTACCTGTAGGTATTATTTACTTTATTCCGAATTTTGATAGTTTACAATTAAACTTTGCAATAAAAGTTTTAAAAAGTTCCTAAATTCCATTGCTTCCCTGTTCATCACAGTTGCCTGTCATGAGCGATTCTTCTTTAGTTTGGTTCTGCTATCAATTTCAATTCATCTTCCCACTTTCTGTGTCTTCTTCGTCTTCTTTTACTATCTCTGGATACTATATATTGACCCGCTTGCTCCTTTTTTCTTCTCTATCTCTCATCATATGATCTGCCCACCTCCACTTCTGTTATTCGCAAGAGCATGTCAGGAAGTTTGGGTAATGACCTTACATCAGTGTTTCTATTCTTATCGAAACGCTTATAACCGGTTGTAATATTTAATTAAGCCTACACTAAGGTATCATAGGTCGCGTATCCGAATAAATTAAACCTAAATCAACGTTATAAAAAGCATCAAATAACCATTCAATGTTTCAAAATTCAAAGTTAGAGTTACCTACTTATTCAGTAACAGAAACCTTCAATATAATGCCTCTTTTCACACTATCTTTCAAAACATAATCCCACATTAAAGAACTTTCAAGTCATCGTGAATATCACTCCAATTCACTCCCTCCACTTATAAACAACGTTGCGTGTACATTGTGCTTGTGCCATTCAACAAAATGGCTATAAAAATTGGATATCAAACCAAAAGTTTTAATTACTTAATGTTTACAAGCACCTGTTTGCATGTTATAGTGTAATCCATTCAAATTGGAGTCTATATGAGAGTTTTATGATGATTTGAACAAGATATAGTGATATGATAAATTGTTGGATTGGTGAAGGTTGCAGGAATTTTATAAATTCGAGACGCAATGGATCGATCTTTGTGGCAACGCTTTGGATTAGGCCTATGTCTACGTGTCTTGCGGCTGTTATGATAAAGTTCAATTTACAGGTTGTCAAGATCTCAAAATTGAGCCTATGAACCAGTCTCACCAAGAGATATTATGCCAGCTTGTGGTTAAGGAGGTTAAATAGTCGCTCTATGGAAGTTCACGTTCGGCCCAGCGCCGCTCTTTAAGGTGTGCCACGTTACGACACAATATTTTTTCATACAAAATAGACAAGCATTCCTAAACATTCTGTTCTACAAGCAGCTCTGGATATTTGCTAGTGTTGTGGCGAATCAGTTTAAGTACCAGAATTTACTATGGCTGCTTGAGCGTAGTGCAAATAAGAACATATTTTTATTGAACGGAATTAGACGTTGTGTTAACAACAAATTGTACAAATTTGACGTCATAGGACGTTGCTGGTTCGAACGTATTTGGTACCTATGTATATATTATGACACCTCACTATGGCTAAATAACTTCCAAGACAAAAAACGTAATGACTAGAAGAAAGGTTCGCTGAATTAGAAATCTAAACTACACTTTTATCTACACTTTGAAACGTGTTTCTTTTTTAGACTGAATGACCTTGACTGTTCCTGTTGTTAGTTTAAAATAAGTGCTCTGGCTTTCAGTTTGACTTTCGCGTACTCTTTTGACGGTCCAACTGTAATCTAACTTACAATAATAAAAATAATGTTTAGGTAAAAACTAAACAGTTGTATTGTTGAGAAAGAAAACAATTGATCCGTTTTAAAGTTGGTTTGATCGGAAACAAACCTTCACCAAGTTTCATTCTGCACAACTAGTTTAGCGTTTTAGTTGGTCGGAATGAAAGAACAGAACATATACATCAGTATTTTAGAAATCTTTAGATTTAGAACAGTCTGAAAAATACAATAACAAACAAAATGAAGACTAATCAGAAATTGGCTCAATCAACAATACAACTCACAGATAACAATCATCTCATTCTACCTTTTTATTGGCTCAACTACCTACGCTATTGACGCAGATCCTTAAGATGCTTAAGTACCATCAATGTACCCATGATAAAGTCTATATTTATCAGCCATATCCTTTTAACAACAGGGTCTTATCAAACTCCCCGCGGCCATCATAGCCCACACAGAGACTAAACTCAGAATAATGCCGAAATAAAGTGGGATTGTCTTGCTAAGTGGAATATTATCCTTCTGAGACAATGATTTCGTGAATAGAACGGTCGTTGAAGAGCTCTTGTTGTCTTAAGTACGTAATGTAAATGTGGAGTTTGCGTAAGTATGTATTTTTAGGGTTAAATAAACGCTCGTTTGAATGTGCGGGGATGTTTTTGGGTGCAGAGGTAAGGCCAGGTTAACTTTACATTTCTTCGTGTCAGCGCTTTTGCAACGTTTGCTTTGTTTGAAAATCCCTGTTGTTTGTGCATGCTAAAGAAAATGAAATGGCAAACATGTTTTTTTGGTGATTTAAATGTGCCTGTTATATTATGGATAGGCTCACGTTTGACCACTATAAGTAACAATAGAGCACGCTTGCCTAGAAGTAACCTATTCACTAGTTATAGCTAACAGGAAACAAAGACTCCTGCTGGGAATTCCACTCCTTAGCTGTACATAGTGAATTTGTTCCCAAAACGCTTTGTACGTATGTCTGGAATATCTACCATATTATACTGACTTGTGTGATCTTATTTTAAATGAAGAATTGATCAACTAAATAGGATTATTATTTCAATATCGTAAGCTACTCAAATCATAATAGCAATCAAAATGAATCAAACAGATTCCATTATTGTAATACTGTAAGAGATCTTAGAAATAACATTTCAAATAAAACTATTTAAGAGATTTAATCACGATACTCTACACAATTTAAATGCAATCTGTTAAAGAATTAATTAATTATTTAACAACTGAAATTCAAGTTTTAGTTTGAAATAATTTAAGTTTAGGTCATTTTAAATTTAAATGAGTGAATTGCAACTTGTTCAATTTTGTTCTGAGTTAATATATTTTAAGTGAGACGGGTTAACAACCAGATAGTTTGGATAGTGCGGAATTTCTTTAAAGAGATTTCTCTTTGGGTCAAATTGGAATGCAATTAGCATTGCAGCTTCGTTTTCGCTCGGGGTAGTTCGGGATAGCTCGGACGGCAGCTTTGATGTAACAATCTTATTCAAGACCCAAATTAACGGACCGGCTCGGCGTCCGTATCTCTTCGCAGAGACTAGGAATGAAAATCATTTTAGCCGTTTTCAAGAATTCATTTCATTCTGGATTTGTTTTTGGAACAGTATTGTGCTGTATCTTTATTTCTAATAAAGAATTCACTTGAAGCTAGTAACTTATAATAGTCTTGAAGAAAACACATAATAAAAAGCAATTTTCAAATCAAATGATATGAAATCCTTTTTGTATTGGTATTTTCAGTACACATTTTTTGACTGGACCTGGTTGCTATGCTGAAGGTCGAGGTTTCGATTCCCGCCCAAAACAAAGATTTGTGTGAAGAGCACGATCATTTGTTATATGTCTGTGTGTAATTTGACTACAATATGTGTGTATTTAGAAACATTAGTTTATTATTTGTCTAGTACTCATACTACAAGATCTGCTTTGTTTGGGACTAAATGGCATGGTGCAAAATTTGTGGAATATTTTATTATTATATTACATTGCCAATATACTATTATAAATGTAAGTAGGTATAATCTATACTCGGTAGTATATATATCGGTAGTATATTTATACTCGGTAGTATATATATCGCTAGTATTTCTGCTGACGACATACAAAGAAAACTTTGCAGAAACCTCCCTACTTCAGTCTTAATCGATGGTCAACACAAGAGGGCATAAGTATCCCACTCCTAGACCCAAACCCTACCCTTAACTTACCATAGAGAGGTCCTCTATCCTACTTATTATTCAAACATTTCACTTTAACACAACCTGTACTTAATAGTGTCAACCTTGAGAGCGACTTCTGACATCTAGAGACTTACCTACTTCAGATTTATTTTATTTTCTATGTAAATAAGTAAGAATACACGCACTATATGGTAGACATCGCACTTATACTCACAAAACGATTTGGAAATATAATATAAATTGGGTCTAAAGTCCTTTTTTAAAGTCGGAAATTATCCTATGACTTCTCTCCGGGTGGAACGGGAGGGTATGTCATACTTTTATTGACTAAAACCCACATTCTGTCCTTTCTACTTTTATGTGTGCATACCATGAGGAGTAGACTTTGGGCCTTGGTACAGGACATGATCCGGAGCGAGGAGGAGTGTCAAGCAGTCGCACCCTTGTGCGAAGCAGTAATGCTAGCAAAGGAGGAGGCCGACCGCATCAGGCAACGGTCGCGCTCCTAGCGCCCCAGCCGCCGCCGGGATTCCGATCTCGATTTCCGGCCACCGTAGGCGCAGGCTTGCGGACGGCGAGCAATGGGTAGCTTGCTGTCCGACCGTCCGGTAACTGTCTGGACCGGACCCAAGTCGTCGACGGTGCGCACTGTTCCCGCGCGCCTTAAGGAGCTGTCAGCAACAGTAGCCGGGTCGAAGCTTACTGGGGCCGGGGTTATCCGAAAGGAAAGCTCGGTCCGAAAGGCACGAAGGAACGGGGTGGGTTTTTAATCAGTAAGAGTCTTACGCTATATCCCGCTCCACCCAAGAGCGGGGGTTGTCATGGGATGATTTTTCCCACCATAAAAAAAGGAGTAGAGTTTTTTTTGCCGGAGTATGTGTATGTGCTACCTGATACAATTTGTGTTTTTCACTTCAATGTTGACCACACAAATGCTCACCCCATCAGGTATGATAGTGCCTAAACGTGAGCCTATCAATAATATAAATAAAAAATAACCGGTCAAAAGCATGCCAGACTCGCACAACGATGGTTCCTTACAAATTACGATTCCCGAATCGAGATTCGAACCTTTTTTCGATTCGCACAAAAAGCATACACACGTTTCGCTTCTACCGTTTTGAAACAAGGTTTATATTTATAGGTTTTGTATTTTTAAATACGTTTGATTTGAAATCCTGATACCAAGAACAGTAACGTACAAAGACTATATTGTTATAGTGTTTGTTAACATATTTTTGAGTAATAAGCCTTTTTGGTTTTCTAATCTTAAAGTGTGTCAGTATAGTTTTTGATAAGGGTTGTAATCATGATCAAAAAGTAGCAACTGTGTTAACTGCATTCACACTAAATTAGTTTACACACTGTGAAATGTATGCTAACTGCAGCTGTTATGGGTTGACTGATTTATCAACAGCCAAACATGAGTACAGTTTTGACACCACATGGATTTTCAGTCAATATACCGGGTGTTAATTTTTAATAAAAAATATGAATAGCCCGTTGAGAAAAGATTGTCACATAAGCTGTTGCCATTTCACTAGGATTCAGTAAATATTCGCCTTATCTCGTCAAATATGGCGGAGTAGTTCGTCGAATTTCGAAGTATTCGGCCAAACACGAAGGCGTCGACTTACACGGCCGCATAGAAATGCGATTGACCGCTAATACAGACAACACTATCGCAATGGGACATGAATATTCGCGCGATAATGTAGCCACAGCATTACGGAATGTTCGACTACATCTCTGTTGAATTAGATCACGGCGAATATGGTGTGGTGATCAGCGGCCTTACTATAAATAATATATATATATATATATATTCCACAACTATTACACAAAGTCTCAAACTAAGCAGATCTTGTGTTAGGAGTACTAGATAGTACTAGACCGATAAACATACTTATATATTTCTAATACTATGATAACGGAATCCATTTTGCAACCTAAATTGAACTGTTAAAAGGATATAGCTATACAAAGTGTACAGCTCCATCTCTCTTTCTCGTTCGTTTGACTGACATTTAAAACATCATGGTAAGGCCCTAGCCTCCCTAGCCAAGTTACAACCATTTCTTTTCTATAATCTTGTGTCGAACTCCTCTAGTTGACGACTCCTCTGATTTCTTTGTTCTGAAGTCATCTAAAAGATCAGTCACGTGATCAGAACAAAGGAATCGGAGACGTGGCTAACTCGAATCGTTCGACACGAGAGAATCAAAACGAAACGGTTGTAAGTTGGCTAGGGGGGCAGATCGCATTTGCAGGTATAATTTTACCAAAGATCACGCAAGAGAGAAAAATTTGAAAAGAGACAGTAACAGCCTTTACGTAGCTGCTGTTTAAAGGATTTTATGTCTGCGTTGTCTGCGTTCCCTCTCCTGGGCCTGAGTCCCAACAGTAGGAATATTAAGAAGGCCGACTATGCTACTATGCTACTGTCTCAGCTGCAGTGGAATTAAATTAGACTAGTTAAAAAAAAAATGAATTAGACTTACCCAAGATCCCGAGTCTGTAGTTGATGGTGACGACGACTAGGCCAGCATGAGAGGCCAGCACAGTACCGTCGTAAGGATTACCGGAACTCCACTCGTAGCTCTCTCCATGCACGAACACCAGGACAGGGTAGCGAGCCACTGCGTCCCTTACACCTGCTAGAAGAATTATCGAGGTTAGAGATGTCGAATCAAGTAACACAGTATTTTTCAACGTAAGTCTGTTAACTATAAATTCAAAGAAAACTGAAATAATTCAGCTTACTGATATTTTATAATTAAATATCATAACAATTAATTTTGGGCATGGAAAATAGTACATTTTGATACAAATGGAGAAAGTTTGTCAACACGACCGAGGCAGCATTCGCCCAAGCGGCAGGCGAGGGTGTTATGAAGTGGAGGGCTGCAGTGGCAAACCACGTGTATCAAACGACGCTTTTCAATACACTCACAAAGACAAATAAAAAAATGCTCGGGTGTGAGAATGTTCAGGTTAATAAAACAATAAAAATGATTTTTTATTTTATTTTACGTTTCGTTTTAGTTTGCGAACCATTTGTACCGTTATATATTTCGTAACTAAGATTAACACAAGAAAAAGTGGCTGAGTCAACAACCAACAAGAACAAAGATTATCCTCTGATACATATTAATATAATACATTCCTCAAGAGGCCCCCCACGAAACAAATAGTACTTAATCAACAATATAGAAAGAACTATAACAGATAATCACCAAACTTATCCAAAAGAGCAATATAGTGCGGGTCATAACCGAACTAATACGTCGCTTTCAACAGAAGGACAGACAAGATATGTTATACCTATATGTTATTTTTATGGGCGTCTAGAAACCAATAAATGTTGTGATGATAGCTTTCAAGGCAGTAACGGATGGTGTGGCCATTTTAGTAAAGTCTACCTACGCGTACCTAGATATTGAAGTAAGTAGGCACGTATTTGATAAAGATGGAAATATGTTCATACATGTTTCAGATTTCAATATTCAGGGACTTTTTAATATTGAAGTTCACGCAACAACACTTTCTGACTCAACAGAAATCTAGATAGACGATATGGAAATAAAACCAATTGAAGTCACGCTTGTGAACTTGATCATTCAAGAGGAAATGGAGAATATGAAAACCGAAAACCAGATGAAAATGGATCATTATAATAAATTCTCGACAGCGATAATGTACCAAACCTGTCACTACTTATGCAAAGTTGTGACCTTTTAACCCAACATATTACTTTCTGCTCGCCTGAAACTTGGAATAATGCCAACGCACTTAGTGTTAAAATTTGGCGTTCAGCTCACTCTGCAAAGATAAAAATGCGAGGAAACGTACCTACTTCAGTTTTAAAGGTCGATATTATACAAAGGTGCTAAAGACATAAGTAGGCATAGAAGATTTAAGAGCCACTACACTGGGACGTAGTGAAAGAATTTCTAACCTAGTTAGCCTATTTTCCCCGAATGACCCTATTCGATTTTTTCTTTATTTTCGCTGGAAAGCTCTTTTGTCAGTTTTGAATTGAGGGAGATGAAGAATATTATCGACTCTGTGAGCATGTAATAAGGTCTAGTTTGATGTGAAATGAGATAAAACATATTGTAGGGCATGGAAGACTTACAAATGTGTCATATTTGGTAAGTTTTTTTTTTTTTATGTAGCGGTTTATTGAAGATTTATTAGATCAGTCTCATAATTATGAGATATTCATAACGACAAAGCGATCCGTTTCTTAATTTAAATATTTTTGCTAATAAAACGGAACCTCTCTCTTCACAAAAACCTTTTACTTAGATCCTTGTCAAAAACACATTCTATGTAATCACGGGAAGTCATCTTTTTCTTTCACGGACGGAGAATCGCTGAAACAGTACCAATCTAAGAAGCATTGTCTGTCCAACAAAAGAACGAAAAAAATTTCTACCACATAAAAATTCAAACAATTTGAACAATACCGAACACTCACTATCTCGCATCTTTCCATTCAGATTGTCGGATGGAAACAAAAAAAGGATAGCTGTCTATCGGATTCGACGGGAATTTCCAGTGAAGGTTCGAGATATCTCGCCCGTCCTCCCCCGCCCCCACTTCGTCTTATCTCAGCCATGATGGATCGGGAAGAAAAGGATAAATCAAGTTTTTGTTGGAAGCTAGATGTGTGGTGCAAGACGGAAGTGGAGAAGTTGGCTACTTCTTGCTGGACTTACTGAAAAACTGCCAAATGGAACTTATAATGTAAAGAATTGCAGCTGTGTGTTGTATCTCAAGAAAAATATCGAATTTTTAAGTTCTGATGCAGAAGCTGAAATGAAAGTTGAATGTTAATACTAAATAGAATATCAATAATTTTATCAGCACTTCTAATTATGATTACACATATCACATTAATGTCTAGCACCTGTTATAGTGTTAACATAAACTAGTAATTCGGATTTAGTCCAACTGTACTATGATCGAGAATGATTCAGAGTAATTAGTATTAACAGATGCTCAAACTTAGTACGATGGACCAAACTTATGAAAAGTCACGTTCGACCTTGGTATGAACGGACCAAAAGAGCCGTACCAATTTCGAGCATGTGTTAACACTATTAACTAATATGATGCTATTATGATGCTGTCCTTAAAATTGTTAAAGTGTAATTAAAAACTACACTACTGCTTTTAATTAAAAATGATCGGTTGTTTCTATTCTAGCTCTACTTCTGCTTCTAATTCTTCTGCTTATAATTCTTTACTTTCACATTGACAACAAAATTGGCACGAGTCCCACCAAACAGAGTTAAATCTCACAATGTCCATTTAGAACAACACGAATATGCAACAATTAGCACATCATCATGTATATGACCAGTTTATTACTTAGACCATTACAGTAGGGACTTTCATAAACACTGGTCGGGAACATCGAGGCTATCTTGCAAATCTGCACAGTAATGAGGGTAGACAGGGATAGATATGCGTTTGTATGATCCTACCGCATAATATGTAACGCTAACGATGTTGAAAAATGGTTTTTAGAGGTTAGGAAGAAGTAGGAAAGTTTGACGATGTGATTGTTGAAAATTCTTTAATAAATCGTTAAATTGTTTATTAATATATTTATATTGACACCATATGATATCAACGACTTATTCAGTTTAACAATACAAAAAATTATATTTGCAAATGAAGAAAAACTAAAAGTACCTAAATTATATAAGAAAAATTATGTTTACATAAAAAATATAAAATAAAATTACAAATGGAATAAATAAAAAAAAACTGGGCAAGTGCGAGTCGGACTCGCGCACTGGGGTTCCGCGCAAACTACAATTACCGAATAGAGTCTCGAAATTTTTTCCTTATTTCCGAAAAAACTTTTTTTTTGCGACATAAGTAACAACAAATTTACTGTTTTCAGATTTTTTCGTATATTTGTGCTATAAGACCTTACTCTGTGCTAAATTTCAGGATTCTGGGTCAACGGGAAGTACCCTATGAATTTGGATCTTTGGGAGTATGAAAATATACGTTTTTTTGCAACATTAACGACCGTACATTTTTTATTCGTTGATTTAGAAGTTCGATTTTTTCGCAGCTCTAAGGGACCGCAGACTTAAGTATTATAGTCTTAATTTCAACTCGATACCTCCACGCGTTCTTGAGATAAAGGGTCTTGACAGACAGACAGACACCCGGACAGACGACAAAGTGATCCTATAAGGGTTCCGTTTTTTCCTTTTGGGGTACGGAACCCTAAAAATGAAATCAAGTATATTTTCAATAGAAATTGCAAGAATATAAATTAATTTCGAAAAATATAAATTATTTCTAGTTGGAGTAAATCACACAAAAGGATTTATATATATTTTTGAAATCATTAAGTCTAAATAATAATTAGCGTAATGCTATTACGTGAATAGATTCATAAGCATCATTATCATTTTCTGTTTATGATATTACAATTATTACATCTATAGCTTTTTTATTTTGTCTATACTTTCCCTCAACAGGAAAAAGGCCTCTCCCAACTTCTTTCAGGTATTCTTTTCTTCAGCTATCTTGAACCAGTCTAAGTCATCTCATAAACTCTTACTCTAACTACAACCACGTCATCCATTATCAGGCACCCATTTTATAGAAATATGTACAATTTAATTTCTATAAAACTTAAACGATATTTAACAGTATCCTCGTCTTAATAATTCACCCTTCAAAATACCACTACGTCCAAATTGAAACATTGTCCTCCATACATCATATCCTCCTCATCGATTGTAATGCAATTCAGAAAATCGATGTCTTGTAAGTCAATCCACTCCTGGATATAAATCAAATCCGAAGTTCCGAAGCAATAAATCCGTATTTGGGTCACCATTTACTTGTACCCATCGTGTTTTATTCAGTTGATGATATAAGAAGCGTTTCTAATAAAAAACCGTACAACGGAGATACGGAGTTTGACGGTGGTATTTAATATTGTTGACTTTTTTTTGTTCGGGCTCTTTATAAAAGGGTTGAGTAAAGTTTTAAGGAGTGGGTGAGGCGGAAATTCCAAATGAGTGATCTTTGAAGCTACATATAGGAGAAAATACTTAACTATGATACGTTTCTGGGTTATCTTCATGTAAGTAAATTTTTATTAAAGGTCAAGAATAAACTTTGACTACGATATCAAAATAATCTTTCAAAATGTTGTTTTCATTTATGAAGAAGAAAAGTAGTAACTTAGTAATTCCAATCCCACTAATATTTACAACGTAAAGTATGAATGTTTGTTACTCTTTCAGGCAAATACTACTGAAGGGGTTTGGATAAGATTTGGCACACAAGTAGGCCATATCCATGAATCCCAGGATAATTTATACCTCAGGAGTATGTTTCCTCAGGATAATTTTCTGCTACTGGTAGCAGCTAGCCATGTTGTAAAGAGCTCCCATGTAATATAATTATTTGTAGACGACTTTTTAGTTTTTTTTGCAAATTGTTCAAAATTCCTAAAATAAACTCAACTCAACAAACAAAAACATCTCTTGGTCTATTTTGTAATGAATAGTCCTTGTAGACTACAAAATAGTCTATAAGGACTATTCATTACAAAATAGACCAAGAGATGTTTTTTTTTTATAAAAGAAATGTGAAGATTTTTTGTTGCGAACTCGAAAATCTAGATAAACTTTCTAGTCTCGATCAACCAAGGATCTCTGGGGAAAAGTATAAAAAAGTTTAGCCTATATACAGACATGAATAAAGAAATATTTATCCACAAAAGTGATCGTTGCGCCGGTTTGGTCCAGTGGGATTTTTTTTTCGGTGAAGCGAGTGAATCTAGGTCTCACGTTGGAGATAAAGTGTGTTAATGTATACGTGGCTGTTGTTTTAAGATGGCGCGCCTTGACTGTACGTCATTCATGTTTCTTTTATGTGAATGGTTCTTTAATAATGTAGTGTCGTAGTGAAGCTTATAGCAGTGTGTGGTTATTATAACTAAACCTGAATGTTTTGCTACTAGGAGTGTGGTTTTTAAATTGTTTTTTTCAAAGACTTTTTCTTTTACGCAATATTATGTTCTTGTTCAAAAAGAAGGTTAATGGTTAAGATATTATACGAGTATTTGTATATTGAAATCTGCTACCGCTGTTAATTAAATTACTGTGACATGGAAATAATAAAAATGTAAAGGAAATACAGAATTCAGCTTTTTTTGGGTCAGAAATCATTCAATGACTTTTCCCACTTTAATGCGTAGTAGAAAAACGTGGCGGACTTTTACTGACTAAACCCCTTCTGTGTTCTTTCTTTGCCTTCGGTCTAAGGCTCTGAGGATAGGTATTTTTCGCACAATCAATGGCTCTAGTAGGCTTTGACCCTGCTGGGCCAGACGGCGAGCTACTTATCGTTCGCCGTCCGCTAGCCCGCGCCTACGATGGAAATATAGAATTCAGCGAAATTCATTAATTCAAAAAACAGTTTCTTATTTCCAAAAACGAACAACTTTAATCGTGTTATTCATGTTAAATTTCATTGAAAATATCAGATATATTTAGAATCCTTTTAATTCAACTAATACAAATATATTCTGCTTTCAATATTTCATATAACTTATCCATGTTAAGTTGAAATAGAGTGAACGTTCTTCAATCATTTCCCAGCCATTGGGTTTAAATGTTGAACAATTCACTTGAATCGAAGCTTAATATGATATAACATCTATAATAAAGAAATACCAAGAAAATTTTATATCGTACCAGAATTCAATATATTGGAATATATTTAGTCATGAAGCGAATGAGATATAAACGAAAAACTTGATTTGTTCTTTGCGTTGTTGAGTACTTTGTGATGATATATCGGCAGATTAGCTTATGGTCGTTGATTTTGATATGGGAAGCTCTTTACTTGTGCCAAAAGGAAAGGGTTCAAGTGGCATTGATACAATATTATTAGACTTTCTTGTTTTGATCCTACTTTGCCTACTGAGGCAATGGGTTGTGCGAAAATGAACCTTGGGGCCCTGGAATGAAAGCAAAGATGGAAATATTGGAGAGGATTTTGGTAAAAAAAAAAGTTTGGCACGCCCTTCTGATCAATATTTGGACCAGGAAAAGTCATTGGATGATATTTCACCCAAAAAAAAACATCTAGGTACTCATTTTTAATATATTTTTTTAGCCGCCTCAATATTGGGTAAAAAATACAAATACTATCGGCTTCGCCGACAAAAAACTCGGAAATTATCCCAGAGAACATACAAGACAAAAAAAAAATTCTATGTGCTTATTCTATATCTTATTCGTATTGCAAAAACCAACTAAATGCACCAGCATTTTTGTATTATTATTATTATATTCATAAGTATATACATATAAATTATACTTTTTAATAATTCAATATAAAACAAAACACATTCAAAACTATAAAAAATAGTAGCCCACCGGTATTGGGAACAGGGTCCAAGCTACCGGTGGTCAGGGCTTCAGAGAAAGGAACCTCCTGACTTTACTATGTATTATTGTAATTGTTACCATCATGGTTATTTACTTTATGCCGAAGCTATCTTTGTAAATAAGTGTCGTAGCTAATAACTGATTTTATTTGTAGATTCGTCACGATGAGACGAATTGATAGCTATATTTAACTTAATTTGGGTAAGATATTGCAGATGGTTTTGGTTTTTGCAATTAGGGTACGATATTTTTCTCTACCCGTGTGCTAAATTACATCAAAATCCAATCACTTATTTGAGTGCGAAAGAGTAACAAACCAAAGATATAAATATAAGAAGTATGTTTACTTGCAGTGCACCTCTGACTCACTCCTTTTTATGTTATGATTCTTTCAGTTCATCCACAGGTTGGTAGGCAGATACCGCCGTAAGCGATAAAACTGCCATTGGACCCACAAATCGTGTACAGAGTTGTGTAAATAAAGTGTTTTCCGTATACCTTTTGCTTTTCCTGCTTGTCTAGATCAAAAAGAATCAATGGCGGTAGAAGGTCAAAGGATTATGTCAGCTGTGTATTACCTATTCATTTATAACACAAGAACCCAAATCGAAAGACATGAGGCCCAGTAAATGAAGCGTTTTACGATACAGATAAGAGCCAGCTGATTTGACAACCTCTTTTAGATAGGTTGTAAACCATGATGAGAAAGTCTATCACGTTCCTGGCATTTTCTTTGTTCCAAGGAATTACGTGTGACATCAAAAAGAAATGTCTAACCCACACTTTACGCCTACGCTACGAATTTTCCACGAAGCAGAAAAACGTAACAACACTATACATCATTGTAAGTAGATCCCGTGCTTCATAAACCGCCAACACTATCGGTTATCCTATGATGGATCGCATCGGGGGCATAAATCAACTTTCGTTGTATAAATCCATAGCTTCACACGGCTGTCAAATCAATTTTTTGCTAGAACCTCGTGGTTAGATTATCTTGTTATTCTATTTTGAGATTAGATTCCCCTAAAGTGGTTGTTTTTGCGAGAAAATAGAGGAGAATTTTGTCGTAAACGTCGCGGTGGTAAGTGGTTCTATGTGAGTAGGTAGTGTTATTTTGTGGTTATTTTTGGAGACTCGTATCTAATGCGATTGTAACAAATCTTCTTGAAAGGATTGTTTACTCTCAGCATTATATTTCCAATAAGACAGAAAATTGAAACCACAATACAACCTCAATCAATAGCTCGTAATAAATTAGTACGATTCATATTCAATGATTGCATCACTACTTACCATCAGGTAAAAACACAGTCCAGCACTAGTTAAACAATGGTGTTATAAAATTTGTAACAATTTTGGTATATATAAAACTGCAATTGAGCTTAATTCTACCAAAATGAGCCAAACTGCAATCTTTAATTACTTCAATAAATTGCGAGACACAAATCCAATATTCCAATCATCAAATCAGTCTAATAAACATCAAATTAGTACGCAAAATGGGAAACACGAGCTGATTCGTTTGGGTGGATTTCAGCTGATTTTACGCCGAGATTTAAAGCCTTCATTAGAAATGTTTAACTACTGGATACATCATCACGACCAGCTCAAATTAAAGTAATTATAAGAGCAAACGCTTGCCTAACTGTGTCCAAACCAGTACGAATATCAGTGGATGGGCATTCATCAAAACACAAATATGGAAGATCGTGCCCAATTCACGTGAGTTAGAATTTATTCAGCACATTCAAATTTCATGACCACGTTTTAGTCTGCGTAAATTTTGTACCGGAATTATGAACGCTTCGGGTACGAATACCGTAATACCGTTTAGACTCAAATACCGGAATCCGACGTACCGTAATTCGGAAGTTTTCCGGAACGCACGACGCTAAGGGAAGTATGTAAATGCTTAAAATGATCGTTGCCTTTTCGGTATTTCATTTTCGGTGTTTTAACAAGTTCCTTAGTAGTTTGTCGCTGTATTTTGTATGACGAATAAGGTTTATTATTTCGCTTTTGTACTTGAATTATTTTGCTAAAGCGTATATTGTAGTAGGGAGTACAATTTCAATTTTATTATTATCTTATATATCAAAAACCGGCCAAATGCAAATCGGTCTCGCAAACGATGAGTTGTCTGTAACAAAAAAACGGTAAAAAATCACGTTTGTTGTTTTTGAATTTTTATTTTATTCTGTTTTTAGTTAGATTTGCTGTTTTACAGGGAATAGAAATACATCATCTGTGAAATTTTTAACTTGCTAGCTATCACGGTTCATGAGATACAGCTCGGTGTCATATAGACAGACAACGGAATTTTGATAATAAGATCCCGTTTTACTCTTCTCTTCTTATATTAAAAAAGCCATTTAACCATAACTTTGAAACGTCCAAAAAATCTGCTATACTCATAATAATCTCTCTACAAAACATCGTGATAGTGGTGTGTGAGGGACGACGTTGTTGACAAGAATTTTAGGGAGCGGCACAGAGCGTCATTTACGGTTATTAAAAAGCCAGGAGACTATTTCGGAGAAGGGTCCCGAAACAGTGCACGAACGTGTTCGAAGTTTGGCGCAATTTGTTTTGAGAAATCACATTTTTCGGGACGAGGAGATTCATTTGAATTTCAATGTAGATCGAAAATTTTACAGTATATTTACACATGAGTTTTGTTAGAATTTTATATGACAAGAGTTCAAGGTGGTTATTTGGTGTACTATTTGTCATAATAATATTATAACGGCAAAAGTTTGTGATGGTATGTGCGTGTGTTTGTTTGTTACTTATTTACGTTGATCTTTGTTATAAGGATAGACCATGTCCTGAAATAGCACATAGGATACTTTTTATCCCGGGAGTGTCTATAATAATTATTATTATTTATTTGAGGTTTTTCCATAAAAAAAAATTAAAACAAAAAAGGCCCGTTTTAACATTTAAGAAAAAACCCTAGAATGTAACTTGGAACAAAACTGAAAGTAATAATAAAATAATAATTATGGTCCGGGGTGGTTGTAGTTATTTTAGTAGTAGCTACACTACACCGGATAAGTCGCTAGGTGGTCAAAATACAAATATCAAAACTAGCCTTTTACTATATTTTATGACAACTTTAACAAAATAGTAAATTATGTCACTAGGGGATAAAGCAGTGTCTTTAAGTCGCGCGTGGTATGTTGAATTCCGAACGAAACGAAAGTTGCTCAGTTGAGTTAATAAAGAAACCTGAGTGAAGTGAGAAATTCAAACCACCCAAGACAAAGACAGCTTTATCTCTGTATTGGATACTCTATTTTTTACACCATCTGAGAGATAATTAAAAGACAATTTATTATTTACAAGTTTATCTTAACTATCACTCAACATGTTTTGATATTCGAAACAAACAAAATTCTCTACACAAAGTTTTTTTTTTTTCTACATCTTTATTTTTTTAATTTTTTTTAGAAACTCGACATTAAGCCACGTATTATTCTGTTTTTTTTTTTTATCTTAGCCCAGTTTGCATTTCGAATAAACTCATTCGAAGCGTACATTTTTTTCCAAATTCTAATCTCGTTACTCCCTAGGGATCGCCCATACTGCGTTATCTCCCTAGAAATAGAATGACTTGCTTCAAGTGATGGTTGAATAATATAAAAGGACATTATTGAACAAGTGGGGTAAAAAATACTTACGATTTGAAGTTAGTAAACCAAACAAATGCGAAAATATGATAAAACACAGAGTTTCGAACCATTCAACGATCTCATGTACGCAATTTCACTGTGTGCAATCGTATCCAGCGCTCAAGCACCAGAGAATCCCACCGGTCCGTCAATACGCCCCAGATGACTATGTTCCCTTGAGATAATTTTCCACTATTACGCGGGCGAAATCCCTAACAGCGGCTTAAAAATTTACTTTACTTTGTATGTACAGTGGTGCTAAATTATATATGTTTGGTAACTTGTTATAATTATCTACATATCTGTATAAATTAAAGGTTAATATGAGTGACTGACATATCAATTCACAGCTGAATCTATAGCGACAAAGAGCGCGAAATATTGCAAAAGGTTTGATTTTACGAAGATTTTCCAAAATTCACCCTCTAAAAGATGAAACGGGGGTCTAAACTTTGTATAGAAATACCTACTTTCGTAAAACCGATGGCAGAAGCTAGTCATTTCACATCTATATAATACTAGCTTTTGCCCGCGACTTCGTTCGCATGGAATAGTGACTTCCGGAAATTTCAGTTCTGAATTGATGCCGACTCTTGACCAATAGATGGCGCTGTATGTCCGGAATAAGTTTTATTTTTTTATTTTATTTTATTTTTTATTTGCAATAAAAACTATCCTATGTCCTTTCTCAAGTTCCAAACTATGTCTGTACCAAATTTCACACAAATCGGTTCAGTAGTTTAGGCGTGAAGCAAAGACAGACAGACAGACAGAGTTACTTTCGCATTTATAATATTAGTTTGGATATAAAAATCAATGCCACTTTTCGTTGTAATTTTATAACTCAAGAACGGGCTCACCTATCCAAACCAAATGTTTAGGCTTTGTTCGGACTATTTAGTAGATGCTTTATGTGAAGTTTGGTAGGGTAGAGTAGGGTATAGTAGAGTAGGGTAGAGTAGGGAAGAGTAGGGAAGAGTAGGGTAGAGACGGGGAGAAGAGGGTAGAGTAGGGAAGTGCGGGAGCAAAGCCGCGTGGGAAAAAGCTAGTATCTTTATAATACACAACTTATTCAATAACTTTAGGTAATATTATGAGTCTCTTTAAAGCATATTCATTAGTTCAAAGTATGTTGTAATACAAGACCCTTAAGCTCAAAGCAGCTTTAACACAAGAAAATATTTTGAATGTCTGACTATGTTTTAACATACATTAATTTACTAATGACTTACATAGGTACACAGACATTTTACAAAGAAGACGTATTTACTCAAATACATTGTAATCCATTTAACATTACCTACGACCTAAAAACAGACACGAACACAAAAAAGAGAAACAGAACTAGAGCTAGCTACGAATTGCAAATATAACTTAAGAATTTTGAATCTCTGATGTAATAATTAGGTTTTATCATACATTAATTTACTAATGACTTACAGAGGTACATAGACATTTTACAAAGAAGGCGTATTTACTCAAATACATTTTAATCCATTTCACATTACGACCTAACAACACACACGAACACAAAAAAGAGAAAAACTAGAGTGAGCTTCAGAAAAGTCTCGCTAATCGCGCTCAGTTCCACACTCGAATCCCTGCCCAAAAAAACATACCTAGGTGGAAAAAGTATTTCGTATGCGCAGTAGCGAGCCACCGCATTTGCGACAAAAGCCAGTGACGAAGTACCTACGTACCTACGGGCAGACGGAGGGAACGTACGACTGTGTCGTAATAACAGAGAACAAGAATCCTCTCGTTTTTTTGGACATAACCATGTATGCCTTTAATACGGCTTTCGTTTGACAGGGTTCTATTGGAGTGGTCCGGATTAAGGTGCAGTCTTCTAATTAGACCGTAGTTTTAGTACGGGTTGGTAACATTTTTATGGGGTTTATGAACTAAATGTTTTTTTTTTTTTTACTAAAAATGGATAGGGAATCTTTTTCCTTAAAAACTCCATGGACATAATTATGCTTTACATGTTGATAGTGGCACTCATTATTGTATTATTTCCATACTTGTGTTACAGGGCGTTTACGATCTCATTTATCACTATGCCTCTTCTCAAAATAATTCAGAATCGAGTTTTAAGCCAGAGATATTACTGTTTTTCTCATTACGTGACTCCAACACCAACCAAAAAATCAACGCAAAAACGCAACATCATTACCGCCATTCACGTTCCAATTAGTCACATCCGTGGGTTCCGTAATAAAAGGCATTTCATTTATTTTTAATACCGGCCCGCAGCCATTAAAAAAATATCCCTGTCCGGCCAACTGCTAAAATGAATGTGTATCTCCACAGATACGGACAAAAGTCTTTTTGAAAATTAGCTCACAGGAGCTTGGGGAGGTTTTAACTGAAATTATAAATCAAGTTTTTGTTCCCACCCTCAATTTACGAGTGTAATGCTTGCCTGACGAAATTTGGATTAAAATGCCTTGTTTATACATCCCTGTTGCCACTTTGTCGTAACAAAGTAAGGGAATAAATTTATAAGGAATGAGAAAGTGGAGGTTGTGTTGGTGACGACATTTTGATGACATTCCTTCAGAAATAGGTCACATTATTCATACTGCATTTCTAGCTAGTTAGACGTGAACGAAGCCGTAATCAAGAAGATCTGGCTTTGTATTTATTTACATGTTAATTTTCTTAGAAAGGTAACATTACAATGCACGGCGTATCTTAGCCTGCTTATCTATTTGAATGTTAATTAGTTCTGAGACGCTAATCGGATTTGTAAGCACTCTTTTTATTTCTATCTTGTCTCGAATAAGAAATAAGACGAACAGAAAACATTAACTGAGCTTACCTTGAGCGGGCGCGTAGATGTTTAAATACAAACAATCTTCGGACTGGTTCGTGAGGAACGGTAGTATCCTTTTCAGGTACTCCAACCGTCCTTTTGATATCCTCTTCAAGACAGCGGTTTCATTTCTTATATCAGGAAGCACTTGGGGACATACAGGGCTGAACTCTTCAGCTATTTTGACACCAGACCATTGAGCGCCGGAAACTGGTGGCATGAATCTCAGGGAGCCTACCGGGGGCGATGCATAAGGCACACCTCTAAAGACTTCAACTGGTTCTAGGAACCTGGATTCTGGAGTCACTATGAACCCTCTTAGGTCACCATATTTAGTCCTCACTACCCGGGAACTGATGAGCGGTTGCGGCTGTTTCTCGTCCATTGCGGTTTCGCCCCGAACGAGCCTGGATGTTAGTACTGGTAGTGTAATGAAGTGTATGATCATCAGAATTAACATGTTTCCGCTTCCACCGCCACCGTCCGAGCAAATGTCCCCGGCCGCTGACTGCTATAAGTCGACCATTTTGTAATTTTGGTACTGTTCTGTAGATCATTTACTGGTTTATCTGCAACAAAGAAAACAGCTGGTCAGTGAATGAAACTTTATGATACTTACAGATGGGGTGGAGTTTAAATGACACAGAAGGCCTGAAAAATATAAATTAACAAATTTTTTTATTAGAATCTCCGACTGTAACATAAAACGTAGCAAATTCTTTTTTTAGGTGGAAAATTATCAAATATCATTTCATGCTCAGGGTAGAGTGTGGGCAGTGTAAGACTTTTAAAGCCTAAACCCCACGTGCATTCCTTTCGTTACCCTTTGTATTCCAGGCTTGCGGTAATTCTTTCCAACCCTCCCTCAGCTCAGGCATCACTACCCAAAAACAAGGTTACTCGGATTTCCATTATGATTTTCATAAGATAGATACACAGAACACGACTTTCTAATAAACAAAATGCCTACATGATCGAATATTTCATTATAATCAATTACAATGAGACGCGGTGTATACAACAACAACTAGACAGATAAATACCAAGGGTCCACTTTAAACACAATCTTATTCATAGTTATTGCACAAAAAGAGTTACCGTAGAACAAAATTGAAGGAATGCAGATAACCTTCTCTCTCTCTCGCTCCTCTTAGAGCGAGAGAAATCATTTGATTATATCCCTACCTCAAAAATAAAATGATTTTGAGTTTAGAGTGTACTAGCTTTTGCCTGCGGCTTCGCCCGCGTGGCATTAGGTACTTAAGGAATCGGGATAAAAGGTAGTCTATGTTCTTTTCCATGTCAAAGGCTATATGCATGCCAAATTTCATCCGAATCTGTTCAGCCGTTTTTGTGTGATTAAGTAATAAACATACAAACATCCACACTTTCACATTTATAATATTAGTTAGGATTTTGAGTGCAGACGTTATTTTGCACGGTGTCTACATCTTTGCCCCTAACTCTCTTTTTGCAGGTGTACTAGAAAATATCTGTTCAGAAATAAGCGACACTTTTACACTTTTTCTATTTTTTTCTTTTCTTATTTTTATTTGTTTATTTTATACAACATTATTTTTAGTTTATGCGAAACTAGAATATAGTTTATTCAGAATCAGTAACTGAATGGATTCCAATAGTTTTTACACCATGTTAGGTATATTTTTTCCCAATAATATCTATAAAGGTAAATAATTTCTATAAGTTAAATACCACTGGCATTAAGTACAACACAGTACCCCTAGCCATGTTGCAAATCTGCAATCGTCAACGCTTGTAGAAAGCTTCAAATGTACGGGAATAACGTCATCTCAACGCTCAGTCACGTGGTGAGAACAAAAGATTCGGCGACGCGGCCAACTCGAAGCGTTCGACGCAAGCGAAACGGTTGTATCTTGGCTAGGGGGGCTGGTCACCGCAGGTCATAACGAGTATTGGCGCCAGCACACAACTGGATGTAAGTGCAAAACAATCCCTCAGTCGCTCGGAAGCCTCCGTGACTATGTATTTTTGCTGACATAACAAGCTTATAACTTTATGATTTATTATGGTACAGTTATGAAATGTTATCCATAGATTTTTTACACAAAAATATTAGACATTTTTTTTGGGTTTCGCTTACACTAAAACTAATGTTATATATCATCATCATCATCATCGTTTCAGCCGATATAAGTCCACTGTTGGACACAGGCCTCCCCCAAGCGTCGCCACAACGAACGTTCCTGTGCGTCTCGCATTCATCGGTTTCCCGCAACCTTCGTCAGGTCATCGGTCCACCTTGGAAGAGACCTTTCGTGTCCAACGGCCATCTGTCGCAATGTGCCCTACCCATTGCCACTTAAGTTTAGCAATTCTTCGTGCTATGTCTGTGGATATCTTAATTTTTTATTCGATCACGCAAGGAAACCCCGAGCATAGCCCTTTCCATTGGTCTTTGGGATTTGACATTCTTTTTTCATTCCATGTTATATATTATATGGTAATTTTCAAATAAATAGATATCACTGCTATGTGATTTTTCCTTTCTAACCAGATAAATAAACCTTCTGCACTATACTCGTTACAGGTACAAGTCGCTACGTCACGTCCCAGTCGCTCGCGGCTCTCATTATTAGAACATGTTCAATCAAAACTGACGTACGTCTTTAATCATATTCGCATTCAGAATTCGGTATTATAATACAAAATAGTATTCAGTTCAATATATTATATACTGTTTTGTAATGAGTTTGTTTGAAAATAGAAAACGTCGTTCGTAGGCGTTTGTGGAAAATATTTGAAAAAAGAGCAACCTAATTGGGCGCTTTATAGAGCGAAGCTAATTGATTATCAAGCTTTCTAATGGTGTATCTAGATCTGGCAAATGCGCCATCGTCGCTCGCTACGTGGATTACTCCTGGAGTACCCGGAGGACACGGTAGAACATACAGTAGAGGAGTGCTTCGCCTGGTCAGAGCACCCTCCCGCCGCTTTGTCCTCGTGGCAGTGATCTCTTGCGTCGAGCCTTGGTACAGGCCATGGTTCGGAGCGAGGAGGAGTGGCAGGCGGTCACCTCCTTATGCGAAGTAGTAATGCTAGCAAAGGAGGCGGCCGCACGCGCGAGACAATAGCCCTCAAGCTCGGCCGCCCGGATTCCGATCCCGATTGCCAGCCACCGCAGGCGCGGGCTTGTGGAAGGCGAGCAATGGGTAGCTCGCCGTCCAATCGTCCGGACCGTGACCAAGTTGTAGGTATTTGTACTCCTTAACCCTTGTCAGCAACCGTAGGGGCCCAGCCAGCAGGGTCGTAGCCTACTGTGGCCATGGGTGATGCGAAATAGACGACGATTTGACTGGCCTGTTGGTCTGGTGGTTAGTGACCCTGACTGCTATGCCGGAGGTCGTGGGTTCGATTCCCACCCAGGACAAATGTTTATGCGATGAGCACGATCATTTGTTCTGTGTCTGGGTGTAATTTATCTATAATATGTATGTATTTAGAAATATATAAGTATGTTTATCAGTTGTCTAGTACCCATAACACAAGCTCTGCTTAGTTTGGGACTAGACGGCGCTGTGTGATAGTTGTGGAGAAAAAAAAAATCCCCGGGGCCCTGGAACAATGGCAAAGAAGGAACAGGAGTGGGTTTTTAGTCAGTAAAAGTCCGCCCAACAGCGGGGGATGTCATTGGATGATTTTCCCACCCAAAAAATAAAATTAAAAGTAGACATACTAACTCCAACATTGCTCACTTGATAAAGTATTAGTAAAAATTGAACACATTATTCATATAACCAAAACCAATTAAGTGCCCTTTCTTAATTCATTAAACCCCAAGCGAACGCCGGCGTCCTGCTCTCTCGTTGTCCTGCTATTGTATCTCTAATTAAGGTGTTCGGAAGGTTAATAAATACCAATATTAAAAATAACATCTGAACGTAAAACGGTCCAAAATTAAAATACTTTAATGGCTGTAATTAAATTAATAACAATACGCCTATTAACAGCCATAATTGCAAACAGCAGCGTATTCAGGGATAATTTATTAAATAACCACAAATTAATAATTATAATTAAATCAAAGATAATTATGAGGTATTCAGTTTTTAAGTGCTTTCATCGGGAGGGCTTACTATTCCATGTTATTTATTTAGTAATTGCTGGGCTTAACAATTTATTTTATATCAATTTTTTGGATAAAGAGTATATTTTAAGTCGTGGGTTCAAACTCAAGTAGACCTTTAACTTTTGGTATTTTATGTAATCACTACAGCTCTCAAAAAGAAAAACGAAACATCATGAGAAAAACATCATTTCCAAGAACTGGAAATTCAAAGACATGTGACATCCGCAAACCCGCACTGGGCTCGCGTGGTGAATTAAGGTCCATTACCTCTCCAAGAGAGAAGACTACATTCTATTCAAATTCTATTCTAAAGAAAAGATAAGCAAATCCTATCAAAATTACAAGAAACTTCGATTGTGTTCTTCCGATATTGTTTGGCACCGACATGATCACCACCGATCTGCAGGATTGTTCATCAAAATACCAGAGCCATTCAATAAGAAGGCGTGACTTGGCTGCAAAAGACAAAAGTAACGTCCCACAAGGAGCCATTTTTAAAGTTTGTCTTTTCTACCAATAAAGCAACAATAGAATCTATTGCTCTTAGACTGGAGCACTATACAGCCACCACAAAGTCGCTACTCCGCCGACCTACTTTCGGTCCCCTATTTATCTCCTCACCAAACGTATTTTTTAACCCTATCCATGCTGATCAGATGGCACGTACCCTGAGTTATTGGTACAATAAATACTTTCCAGATAAACAAGCCGAGAGCTAAGCATGTAAACAGAAGTCGTAAAGTGTCCCTCCCCAAAGGAATCGCTTCCTTACCGAACATAAAACGCGTGATATGTATTCTTTGAATATTTATAGCAAGTGGACAAGCAGACGAATAGTTTGGGTTGGTAGTAAAATTCGGTGTTGAATGATTTATTTTTGGGTTAGCATGTGTATTTACTTCGCAAGAAGTAAGTAACAAAAGCCATATGTAATGTAGACGATGGTCACTTGCCTCTGACTTCTGAAAACGTCAGTAGCCAGCTTGTAAAGTTTCCACTGGAACATATACCTCCTCTTTCTTAAAGAAAGTAGTCTCTACCCCCATGCAGATTTAATGTAGGTTAGCGGATGTTTTAGTTCTTAAGATACTGGTTTATTCACCATTTTAAGAGCATTGGTAATCAAAGTTATTATACAAAGATAAGATTTGTCTGCGTTTGGATCTCACAGCCTCTAACTTGAGTGTCAGGACCTTTATCACTGCGCCACCTCCGCTCTAGTCTCTAAATATTTGCCATTAAATTTCAAATAGCATTACGTACTGTCAGTGACTTGATACAGTATGCTTTTGTGATCGCAGGTCACTTAGATATTACCAACTAGCCAATGTTGGCTATAAGAACAGCATTTCTTGAGTTTTCTTAGTGGTTATGTTTTCTTCTGTGGTTATATATTTAATATTGGCCGTATTAGTCTGAGCATAGATTGGACCTTTTAAAACAGTTTTGGTGAAATGATCAACATTAGCTGTTTGGCGGCTTAAACCTTTTGGTCTAATGCTGTTCGTCTTCTATCTTCAAAGGCCTGCAGTACTACCAAGAATTCCTCTCAATGGATCCATTTTATGACCTATACTGAACTCATAAAAAGATACATCTATATAGGGTGTATAACTCGATAACTCTTTCTCACTCAAACGATTGACATTTTAACACTCCAATTTAAGTCCCCAGCACTTATCTCGAGTCACCAAACTGACATATCAAAACCGTCTTCACCTGGCTCCATCAAAAGCACCACAAACATTCTCCCTTCACCCAAAACAAATCAAAATCACATTTGTACCAAATCGTGATTAAGAACCTCCCATTACACGTTTAACAACGTAATGTAAACACGACCTTACTGTTGAAGCGTATCAGCGTCTATTGTAAGCGATCGGACAATGTGCCCGGTGTACAGCGGCAGATAAGTCGCGGGACACAATGGCCGCAACGCGATACAGATGCCTTTACAGAAGACTCACATACACTTCTTCCTATATTTTTTTTTTCATTTTTTGACTCTGTTCCGTATTATGGAATTTGTCTTATGATGATACAAAGATATTTTTTTTTTATTTATTTATACAGTAGTGACATATATGTGGACTTGACGTAACAAGACAGTCTCTACTAGTGAAGGTTTGTAATAATAATTTAATATCGTAATCAAAATTTTATAATACTTATAGTCGATTTCAAATAATAATTTATTATAATAATTCCAACAACATAATAATAAATAAATTTTAATTTTCCAAGCAAAAGAATTTCAAGAATTCATTAAATTAAATCAGTCAATTTAGTAAAATATATATTTTGCAATCTAGTAACAGCTTGAATGGCCGTATTCATACTATAAAAACAAACCATTATCCCCAATTGACTGCGACCTTAATCACTGCCCAATAGGGTGGACCATCACTATAATGTACGTAAACAGGTTTGTTCTGATTCCAATCTTCTAGAGCGAAGATAGATATAGAGCTATCTATATACGCGAGTAGTAATATTCCTGTTTAATATTGAATGGCTTTGGTTTACGGCCCTATGATAGAAATATCAAAAATCAGATGTTACGAGTAATATTAGAGTGTGCGTGGGAATTACTTGACTTGATTCCGCCATCACTTTTCTACCATCAGACATTCCGACGTATGGCGAGTATCCTCCTTTACATAGTCAACACTTCTACAGTCCAGATTAAACGGTTTGCCTCGTCACCGTGTTCATACCGCGTATATCGGAGTACTGGAACAATTTCCCTGCTGCGGTCTTCAATTTTAATTTTGGTGTCTTCAAGGCTCTATAAACTAGTGTGCTTCACCGTAAAATATTGCATCATTGCTTTCTATCAGGTGGGATTACATTGAAAATATTATATAATTTATTTCAAGTATCAAGATTAGTGCTGGTAACACTTTACTCGCAAACTATGTATGTTAATAATACTTACATAAAAATTTAAGAAATCGGTTCCCAATATTAATAGCGAAGGCCCACATGCCTAGCTAAAATCTTACCAGACAATCAAGCGATATCCTAGCTTAACACATACAAAATATAGGATAGTTCTGCATGCACTAGATGAGAGAGTACCTATACTCCATTTGCAAGAAGATTAGACAATTAAACCAATCTTTTTTACTGTTCGTTCAACCTATTTTGACTTTTATTGCGTTGGTGACATGACAAATGGCTGCTGCAGAAAAAATATTGTATTGTAACCAATTTTTTGCTTTTAATGCCATCCTTGTGCTACAAAATTGAAGTAAAAATTGGTTCAAGTATAGCTTGCTAGCAGTGTTATACTCCCCTACCTTGAAGCCTAGCCTTGTGAGACCTGAGCTTTATGCCTTGATCACACGTACCGAGCCAACGGGCGAGACAGTGCTCTCGGCCGAATACTCGGTACGTATAAACCAAGCGCCGAGTGCTCGGCTGAACCTAGTGACGAGTCAGTAGCTTGGCTCCTGTTCTACGTACTAGGCCGAGTGTCAACCCTCACGCTTCCCCGCACTGCCTCACTCGGTAGGTTTGAACGTGCACTGTCTCTCCACTCGGCCACATGATTGTCACTTTGTATATTTTTTAATAACCTTTTCTATCCAGCGTGTCTCAATTGACTGTCAGTTAGAAATGACTGTGCCAATAACAAAATATGTGTAAACAGCTACTCACTTACATTACTGCCTAGGCCGAGAACCATTTTACTGTTTCGCCCGTTTATTCAGTACGTGTGATCAAGGCATTAGAGATGCTGAATTTTACATCAATTCTGTCATCACAAACCATATGAATACAGCTCATAATTATTATGATCCTAGTGCTAGTCTCGGAGGACTTTACTCCACCTGTGTTGGTATTAGCTAAATGGAAATAGCTAGAGTTGAGCTGAATAGATTAACCTGTGTGACGTGTTGATAGCAAGTTGACTTACTTAGTACCTATGCCAGATGAAAATTGTAACTTGTGTACATTTTGGGTGGGATTTGAAGTACTGCTACCAAATTATGTGTATCGTTCTTTCTTTGTAGAGCTGTGGTAGCCCAATGATAACAGTCTACACTTATGAGTATTATTTGTGTGCTTATTTGATTTCATTCATCACCACAGCTCTTAAAACGTTAAAGAAAACCATCGTGAGGAAACCGATATGTCCTAAAACTATTTAAAAATAAAAGTTATTTGACAACTTCGTACTTCACAAAAAGACTGAGTAACTTTACTAGTCATAATATTTATTGGAATAACATCCTTATATTTTCTCTTTTTTTTTTTAATGCACATTTTAGATAAAAAGTATAAGTGATTAACTTGATGATAAACTTTTTTTGTCTGATTATCACTGTCATAATTTTGTCACCGTGGATTACGATTTAACTAAATCATGTTTGTCTTTACACTTTGTTGACCCTTTACAAATTCTCTAAATTTTCTGAAGACTCCAAATTTCTAAATTGCAAAGGCGATTTGGACCCTCCAAATAATGAAATTCCTAATACCGTTCCATCATACAAGTGAATGTTTGTCAAAGTATTTGCAAACTTATACAAACAAAACAGAAGCCATTCCCAAACGGTCGTCGCATTCAATAAAACCGTATTTCCAATAGCTAAACGTTTTGCTGAACTTGATTGCAAATAACAAAATACAAGTGAATACCGTCGTTTGGAAGTAAGCTGTTTTGTGGCGAATTGGCTTACGTGGACCAAACGCTACTTGGCCCATATAGATATGTCGCATCTTACCGTACTGCTTCCATTATTTATTGTATGTCTTATTGAGACCTACCGCATTATGGCGTCTTCTTTATAAGGAATTGTTAGAGTTTCGTAAAGAATTACCCACGAGTAGCTTTGGTACAGTGAATTATTAGAATTCGAGTTTTTACTGCTCATGATTCCAGCCCCGGAAATCATTTCAGCCGATATACATCTACTGTTGGAAAGTAACCGTCCCCCAAGTGTCGCCACAATGAACGATCTCGCATCTACGATTTTACAACCTTCACCAGGTCATCGGTCCACCTTGTAGGAGGCCTTCCGAAGCTGCGTCTTTCAGTACGCGGTCGCCAGTCCAGAACCTTTCGGCCCCAAAGGCCATCTGTTCTGCGAGCAATGTGTCACGTAAGTTTGGCAATTTTTTGTGCTACGTCGGTAACCTTATTTCTCCTGCGAATATCGTCATTCTCCCAAAGGGCAATGAATGGAGTTTCCTTGCCCCGGAAATACTTCTTGATAATTATGGTCTCCTGATAGTTTGTAAGACTTTTTAACTCTCCCTACTTTTTACTTTTTCGACTTAAATACTGATAAGTTATTTAACGATATAAAAATAATTACGTATGCTAATTCTACTTACTTACTAACTAGGTTCGTGTAAAATTTTATTCGAATTCGCTATGCCATTTTGCGTGATTGAAACACAAAGATACAACATACAAATATTAGTAGAACGTTTTTAACTTATAAATACTTATTTTTATTTTTAAATTATTACCAATCATCTTATTAAATCACAAAATGCTAGATCCTCATGTTGCTCCCACACAGTGGACTTATCTTTGCAGATTTTTTAGAAATTTGTCTGTATAACATGATAGTACAGACAAATTATGAATGTAATATACTCGTGTAAGTCTCTGTACAGTGTAAAACCGGGTAAAAAGTAGTGAGACGATATTGATGGTCTCCACGCTTAAGGCCCGCGATAGAAGCTATGCAATAGCTTAAAAATATATAATAAACGTAACACCTAACCTAATCTAACGGAAAATACACACACGCTCTAAAGCCAGTTATTTCCTAAGTTCGATATATAAAAAGACAATACTTCTTCAAACCCTGCATAACAAGAATATTTTCACATCATAATTCTTCTTAGATATTCTGAGAAGATGAACCGTTACTAAGCTTGTTGACTTCACTTATCTTTCACATCAATAAGCAGAACCAGTACTAAAGAATATTGGAAAAAGATTTTTCTTAAAAAATATATCTAAGAAAGGTCTTGAAATCTTGTTCTTCTAAAGTCACGAGTATGTTCGTTAGGATAAGATGACAAATGACATGTGAAAATGATATTTACTACGTGTTTAGGAACTAATGAGCCTCGAAGATGGGTTAGTAAGTTTAGACACTACGTGGTTTATCTTGTTTAGTGGCTTAAATATTTAAGACCGTGCTTGGTAAGACAATTTTCGTTCAAGCAAACCTTCACCCTATTTTATCCTTGCACTGTATCTTCGCTTATGCTTTCACTTTTTATGATCATAGCAACCAGTCTGTCAGGCGCGTGTATTGTAGATTAGATCTTTTTTCATTAACACCTCTTTAAACTTTCGATTACCGTAATTAGAGACACAACAGAAAGACAGTGAGACAGCGTTCGCTTTAGACTAGGCGCTGGATGGAGTTGAGTGTGCAAAATATAAGAGTCGTATTCTGCGAATAGTTTTGGACTCAGAAAAGCATGCAGATTATGATTCTGGATGTTGCCCGGAGGTATAGTGGTCCATTTTTTTAAACTATAGTATAATTTTGCAGCTTGTTTATTATTACCAACCACAGACTGCGATCACATATACAAAAAAAAAAAAATCATCTCACTTCTAGATCTACGTTTCAGTCTATCAACAAGCTAATCCCCCGAAAGACATTGAACGAAAGCATAAAAAAGAAAATAAAACATGAAAAGTCTCAATTTTAAAATTCCTTTTTATTTTTCGCAAAACTTTACGTTTTTGTGTGTTGCTCCTAAGCTTATCTAAACTTCTTTTTATTATTTTTTTGGTGGAAACACCACTGACATCAGACAGAAAGAAAATAAGAAAATATTCTTTCTACAATTTTCTGAGATAGTATCAACGCTTTATTATGTCCTTGTGGCATGTTTCGACCCCATAAAACTGCTGTATAAAATAGTCCAGGGTCATTCTGGGGTCAAATAAGACGATTTGCAATAAAGTGCTTCTGAATAGCCAACGACCCCTTAAAATTCCTCATGCACTGCTTCTATTGCAAAAGATTTAAATTTTCTTGTTCTTTTATTTAGATATTTATATAGCTTATGTTTTTATTTTATTAGATATAAACTGTGTTTTGACTGACGTGTTGGTCTAGTGATTAGTGGCCGTGATCGTGGGTTCGATTCCCATCCAAGACGTTTGTGTGATGAGCACGATCATAAGTCAACAAAATGTCATGTATGTCATTTTGTTGACATATATTGACATACATGACATTTATGCACCTTAAAAAATGGGGAATTATAAAACGAGCGACTAAAAAAAAACTTAGCGACTGATGATGAGATACTGTTTTAATAACTTGAGCGGTATGAATTTGAGTAAGCGACACATTAACTAAACTAACAACAAATATTGATTAACAATAAAATCCAGACCGAGCTTACTAAAAGTGGGTTATTGAAATCCTAGTTAAACGATTAAATTAGTATGTGAGCGACTAAAATAATAAGTGAGCGACTAGAAATAAAAATGAGGTTTTAAATAAGGAATTTACGCTAGCAAATGTTTTCATCATTGTCTAATTATCTAGTCGCAGGTAGATTCATCATTTGAACTGGGTGAAATAGGTTAGGTTAGGTTAGAACTGTGACCTACCGCGCGTGAGCCGAGTGAGCGAAGCGAGCGGTGCCGCGGCAGCGGCCGGCGAACGCTACGACCAAGTTGCTCGCAGATTTTATTTCACCATTTTTTAATTATTCGGGTTTTCGCAATATCCGGATTATCAAATTACCTTGTGACATACATAATACATAAATATCGGTATTTAGGACATTCGATACTGTGTACATTTATATTTAGGACATTCGAAACACTTCATTTAAGATAAAATGCCACTCAGTATAAATAAATCATTGGCCAAATCTGGAAAAAAATGCAGGACAAAACATTGACACTCAAACAAATATTAGGTCACTCAAATATTATGAAGCTTCTTATTTTGTATTTTAAGTAACTCAAATTAAAGTTTGTAAGTCGTTGTTCTATTGATTTCTCGTCACTCGCAGTCAGTCGCTCACTTATTATTTCTATAAACCAAAATAATTATTTTTGTCACTTAGAATTTTAATTTACAGTCAGTCGTTTAAATACTACCCGTAAAAAATTAAAGCTCTTGAGATGTGGTGTTCGAGGTGTCTACTGAGTATAAAATGCACTGCTCACCGCATTAACGTTTCTATTCTGAAAGAGCTTCGCATCAAACAAAGACTTTCATCGATTGTGCAACTGCAAATCTTCAAAATGTTTGGATATATCATACGTAATGAAAGCTCTTTAGAACGTTTATTGGAACAGGGTAGAGTACAGGGCTGACGTTCTCGCGGTCGATCACTTACCAGATGGACGGACCTCATCAAATCATCTTCTAATTGTTCCCTCATTGAATGCACAAGCAATGCCACGAATAGAAAGAGATGGAGAAGTCTCCCAAAAGCCGCAACCAAACTATCAGACGCTCTGTGACAACGACCACTCCGCCAGAAATGTACGACTGAGAACGAAGAGTAAAGTATGTTTGTCAGTTGTCTAGTGCTCATAACACCAGCTCTGCTTAGCTTGGGATTAAACGGCGTTGTGTGAAAGTTGAGCAATAAATGATTAAATATGTATTTTATTGGTTTAACAAACTGCGTAGCAAACTTAAATGTTAACTATAACTACTTTTATACTAAACCTAACTATGCACATATTATAATACTAAAACACAAAGTGCACTCGGTCATCGAAGTACCTACTCCTCCACACTGCTGTCATCCGGAAATGTGCCCAGAAGACTGGCAGTATTCCTACTTGTTCATTTTATATTGATAAAAATTTAAATTTGAAAAGAATAAAATAAAGAACTTTATTAAATAATAAAATAGACAAGTTGGAAAAAAAGTACTATTATTTGTCTCCCAAGGCAATAAGACGTTTTATGTGTGTATTTTCAAGTGTCATCAAAAGAGACAAAGCGATTTGACATAACGTAATACAACATTTTCGTTTTATGTCTACATTTGAGAACAATGGAGTAACTCACAATGAACCAACACGCGAGTGTATCTCTATTAACAATATTTCTGAGATCGTACCCTCTGTGAAGTCATGAATACATACAATATAAATGATATTTTTATAAGTTCAAGATATTCTTAGTGTAAGGTAACTTTTTTCTTTAAAGAGAAAATAGATTTCAACAAACATTGTAATACATCGGTTTGATAATAGATCTACCCGTATATTGGGCTTGCAGACGGTGAGTAATGTGTAGTTTGCCATCCGGCCATCCGGTACCCATCCGGATCAGGCGTCTCAAGGAGACGTCAGCAAAACCGTATACCCAGCAAAGTCAAAGCCTACTGAAGAACTAGTTTCGCTTCTGAAAGGAAAACCCGGGGTCCAAGAACGCAAGGCAAAGATGCAACATATAAGTGTGTTTAATTATTAAAATGATAAAGATATGTGTCTAGTGTTTTTGTACGACTACTCTAGATGGTGGACCGAAGACTTGGCCAGGGTCGCGGAAATAAAATGAATGCGTGACGCACAGAACCGGTCGTTGTGGCGACGCTTGGAGGAGGCTTCTGTCCAACAGTGGACGTCTTTCGGCTGATGATGACTCTAGAACGAAACACTAAAATAAACTCAAAAAACAAATTACTCTTATACGGGATAGTTTGAAAGAGTCGCCATAACTCTGCAACAAGAAGGACAACTCAAGGGACACGCTCCATCTCGAGCAACGATTTCTCACCGAAAAAATGTGAGTCACTGTTGAAACAGACAGCCATTACACTTTTCTTTTGTTGAGGTCTATTATGACCACCATAATATTCAAAGTCAAAGTCAAAGTCAAAGTCAAAATATTTTATTTCACATAGGCCTACATGGGCATTTATAAAACGTCAGAAGCTAGTGCATAAAGTATAAGTTGTTTCCTATGGAGAAGAACCGGCAAGAAACTCCATGGTTACTCTTTTTAAAAAAGTGGTTCATGTTACAATATTTATAGATACGAGTATTATGTAAGAACAGTGTAGACTGTACACAAAACTACAAATATTAATATGTAGCTAAGCAAATTAGATATTGAAATATATGTACAACAAAATAAGCCAGTAATACCATAATCGTTTCAGAAGCTTAAAGATGCAGACTTGAGATCAACAAACTAAAACAAAACACTTCTATTAAAAGCACATTGCTACCCACTCGAGGAATAATAGTACGTGGTAACTGCAGCAATACAAACCGAGTCAATTTTGCTAGCCAATAGCAGCAAATGCAGTGAGTTTACCAACCAATAGCAGCACACCTTAGGGATCTGTTCTCCAATTAAACGCAAGTTGCAGAACAATAAGCAACTGATACGTTTACAGAACTGGGATTCACTTGCAAGCTATATTATCCATATCTTTGCAACTACTTCCAGGGGAATTGAGTTCGTGGCTTGCAGCGAGTAATGGAATACGAGAAGGTTGTTTATTAAAACTAAATGTTAATAACAATAACTAAGTTTAGCTCAGCTCTGTGGGCTTTATGATGTTCTCACTGCTGGGACTTTGGTCTCCGCTCTAGGAGAGGGAATATGCCGTAATTCACCATGCGGGCCCAGTGCGGGTCGGTGAATGTCACATTTCTTCGAATTTTTGGTTCTAGGACATGCCTGTTTCCTCACAATGTTTTCTGTCACCGTTTTGAGAGCAGTGATGTTGAAATAAATTTTCACTCGTATGTCGGAGTCTAACAAATAACTTGGTATGGTCATGTAAAGAAGAGGGATGAAATGCATGTTACCAAAAGAGTTATGAGTATACATGTGGATGGGTGGAGAGAGAGAGGGAGAGAGAGGCCAAAGAAAAGATGGATGGATTGCGTGAAGAATAATATGAAAGAAAAGGAAGTTAGTGATAGTATTACTAGTGACAGGGTAGAATGGAAGAAAAAAACGTATTGCGCCAACCCCAAATAAGATGGGACAAGGGCAGGAAGAAGAACAAGAAGTCGGAGTCTAACAACAAATCGTAAGTCAGAGCCGTTACCACGCGGCCACCACCGCTCTCATATCTGTTTAAATACTCGTATAAAAATAAAAGTACTCGTCAACCCAATCCAAACACTAACAATTGTAGATTATCAACGTGGCTTAGCCCTCTGTAATAAATGTTGTTAAGAGAAATAAAATTCTTTAAATCTAAAAAGGGCATCAAAATCAATCGAGAAAATGAACATATCTCGCTATTCCATTTTTCCTACTCAAAGCGCTTCAATTCTAATTCAGCGCTCATCATTTTACTCCTGAGTTCTGACGTCACTGCTCTACCATTCACTGCGCCTATACGGACCATGAGACTGCAATTTCCCCCCAGACGTGTCTATTCACTTCTATAGTCATTGCTATAGGGCTACAGTGCCTGACAAATGACTGGCTTCAATGGCATTATATGTGAAAAAGATCCAGTTACATTTGAGCAGAAGATATAAGGTTGGTTGAACTTGTCTGGCATTAGATGCCTAGATGAAGTGTGTAGTTAGACACCTAAGTGGTTTATAGTTAAGAAGGTTTGTTGTTTTGTTTTTCATATTCATGAAGTTTAGTCTGGTTGCAATCACAATAATTACACTAATATAATGTAACCAACATTGACTATGTTTTATTCTTTTCCGCACTTCAATGGTTTAAAGGATTAATGTATATTAGTGTTTAATAATATAATATAAATAATTAATTTATTTTCCCTAGGATAAATTTCTTCTTCAACGCTGGCTATGCCGCAGGATATAGCTAGTTTTAAATAATCATTAGGTTAAAATACGGTGGTCTTTACAAGATTAGGCAAATTACTTCTGCGGGCGCGACTCAAGAACTCATCAAAAAAAAAATCTTTTAGAAATTACTTAATTAGTTGTAGAGAAACTAAAAATAAAACAAACTTCGCGTTATAAGACTGAAGCATGAAATAAATCTACCGTAGGCAACATAAAACAAAACATGAAAAACCAACGTAACAACAAAATAAATTGTGTGCACAGCACCAAAAAAAACGAACTACTTAAAACCCATATAAAACATCTCATTCATAACTCCTTTTATTACAGCAAAAACGAGAAACTGCATTACCATAATACCTCCGAGGAAAATTACAGCGAGCAACAAAGTTCGCAATGTAGCCTCACCATTGCGGGGTAAGTGACGTTCCTAAAAACTGCTTTTAATTTAAAACCGCAACGTATTGTCCGTTCCAACAGGAAGCGGTCGCGTCGGGCTGGTTCTGTTACAGGAAATTGCGGCCCTCGCGCCACGATCCCACTCTGACAGTTAAGCTTAGTATGCACGGACGACGTATCGCGTAATCGCTATGTGCGTTCTGAGGTTGACACACCTGTACCTGCCTCGAATTGATAATGCTGAATTTGATACAGTTTAAAGTGCTTAGTATGTTAAGTAGAGTGACACGTTGTTTAATTTTGTAATGGAGGTAAGATTAATTGTTTGTCTTAGTGATGAGGAGTTAGGTGAACACATTGTGTACAATTTGTTGCATGTAAAGTGGATTGAAAATTTAAACTCATTTTTCATTTTTTTATGATGAAAAATCACTCCTGTGTCATTCAGTAGCCTTATGTGTTCTAGGACCATGGCTTTCCTTTTCCGGATATCTTTGCGGCTCTAGCTGACATCGGCTCTGCTGGGCCCCTACGGTTACCTGGCATATCTTTGAAAAGCGCGTGGAATACTACGCGTCAACTTCTTGAGCTCGGTTCGGACGGCGAGTTACCCATTTCTCGTCGTATGCAAATCCACGGCTAACACGGCGAGTAGTCGAGGTCGGAATCGAGGGAGCTAGAACGTGAAGATGTCTGTTCCCTCACTCACGCGTGCAACCTCCTTATAGACCCATAAGGGCTGCGAGTGTATTCGAAAGAGTAACAGAGGCTATAGAAGCCAAAGTGTAACTGAAAGAACACGATTGCACAGATTCTTAGTCAATAAAAGTCTGACACTTCTTCACACTCCACTTATGCTCTGTTCAAAATAACATTAGAAATTTATGAAAACAATTTTTTTAATGTCCGTTCAACCGATTTTGACTTTTATTACGTTGGTAGCATGACAAATGGTGGCTGCAGTAAATAGTTCGTATTGTAACCACTATTTTGCTTTTAATGTTATCCTTATGCTTACGAAATAGAAGTTAAAATCGGTTGAACAGACAGTAAATAAGGTTTATTTAAACTGTTTTTAACGCGAGTAGGGTGTAGAGTCGAAGGAGTATTTGGTGAGTCCACACTAGAAAAAAAAAATTTGAATCCTTGATTCTTTTGGATGTTTACTTCCATTACCATACGTAACATTCTTAAAACATTTTGTTGCCAAATGGAAGCAGCGTTACTAACAAAAAAAACTGCCATCACGAATACTGACATCGTGTGATTACCTTTGATGGCGCTAGCTATCATGTTTTTATGGGACGTCATTTACAGGATATTCCAAGAGTAATCTTGCTGATCTTGTCACAGGCGTTGATATGCGTTTGGTCCGCCATGTTGGCATTCTGGTAATATTTTATTAGGTACGTCACACGACAATGCAAAATTTAACCGTAATTCTTCTCTCACACTCGTACCTAAGAACGACAAATAAATTGTTAACTAATAAATGTATAATTTAAAACGGAGTGACGACCACGTACCGGAAGACGCAGTATTGGAAGGCCTCCTACAAAGTGGACCGGTGACCTGGTGACGGTTGGGGGAGGCCTATGCCCAACAGTGAACGGCTAAAATGGTGTGGTGGCTAAAAAAGGCTGAAATGATGATGATATAAAAATTTTACGTCACATTGCTTTATCGAACTCTTCCGAAACGGTTTAACCGAATTGTTGTGCATATTTGGTATGGATGAGAGTAGATTGTAGTAGGATACGTTTAGTATGTTCCTTTTTGACTCTCCTATCTCTACCTCCATTATTTTCTTTGGTAATTTAAATTACAGAACGTTTGCAGGTTCAGCTAGTACGAATTTAAAAAATAAAACTTGCATGTCTTTTTATATCTTAACACTTTAATAGAAGTTAAGCATACAAGAGTACAGAGGCGAATTTAATGCCTAAAGCATTAGGCAGGCCTTAACTTTAAATTGATAATTAAGTATGCATACCTACTTCGTCGAGATATAATTTTTTATAAATCAAATCATCTTGAAATTGCTGACAAGCATGATACAAAAATTAGTACAATATTAAGTAAAAGCCCAGATATTGATTGACAAATCGAAATTAGAAAAGTTTCATAACTCAGTGTCCCTTGAGAAAATTGGAGGCTCTTAATTGAGAACCTATCTGTTATAAGTGGAACTTAATATATTGGATCTTTATATAATAAAACTGAAAGCTTTGTAATTATTATCCTTGATTCATCTATTAATATAAACTAATTGAGATAAGGGTATTATGTTCATATTACTCGTACTACCCTAAATTTGTTTAATAATAACACATATTATTTATTTTTAGATAGAACCAAATTAAATTAATTAACAAAACTCTACGATGGTTTTCATGTTTATTAACTTTAAAATAACGCTTAACCTTTCGAATATACCTACCGTAATTAGAGACACAATAGAAAGATTTTATTGTATTCTCTCTTATGAGAGTGAACGCCGGCGTTCGCTTGGGGTTCAATTAATTAATTCTATACTAATAATAATTGTTATAAAGGGGAAAGATTTGTCGTGGCCGCTAATCAGAATTGGGAAAACTTGACAATAGTTTTGCATGGATTTTTTTATTATTATTATTGATAGGCACGCGTTTGACCACCTTACATGATGGTAAATGATGATGTTGTCGGCGATGGAGCACGCTTGCCTCGAAGTAACAGTAGTAGTATATTTGTTACACAGTTACTGGGTTGTGGAGGTGAGACAGACAGCCACTCCATGGGAATACTGGTATTCAGCTGTATGTAATAAGACGAAGAAAGTTGATCCCGACGTAGCTGAAATATGTGGAGGCAATCGGCGAAAGCGCCCTCTCGTGCCATGCCTTGGTTCAGGCAATGGTCCGGGGCAAAAAAGAAATTGGATGCGGACACCTTATTCTGCGAAGGAGTAATACTAGCAAAGGAGATGGCTGTGAATGTGGTGTGTGAGGTCGCGGCCTGGCAGAGGACGAGCATGGGTGGCTCGCCGTCTCGTCCAAAACCAATTAGTCGATGGAGCGTAGTATTCCTCGCAAGCCTAAATAAAAGACTGCTTCGCTTTTTCGCTCCACCCTAGAAGTAATTGGATGATTTGTCAATTAAAAAAAAACCAATATTAAAAAAAAAACATAGTTGTAAAAAAGCAGCCCGATGGGTACAGAATTTTGTTACTTAGACATTTAGATTTTACTTTAAATGTTCATTTAGTAAAAATTCATTCCATAAAACTAAGAAAATTCTTTGTGAAAAAACTCATTTTACTACAAACGAGCAAGTTTCCAAAACAAGTAACACAAAAACCAAGAACACAGCAGTATTATTTACGAGGAGAAAACCAAAATAAAGCAAATAATAAAATCAAATATTGTTTCTTCACTGCTTTTGCAGCGTTTCATGTTTCTGTCTGTTGACAAACGTATCGACTGATACTGTAAGGAGTGTTGTATAACAGCGAAACAATGACAGAAATATTGTATAAAAAAATCTTTGAAATAAATCGTGTAGTAGGGATGTCAAAGTGACAGTTGTAGCTATCGCCTGACTTTACTTTTCTTTCAGGAAATCATTAAATAACTCTTCTTGCTTTGGAAGAAATGAGTGTCAGACTTTTACGTATTCTTTCAGTTGTTATTTGCGTTCCCGGGTAACTCTTTCGAACAATCGCGTAGCACTTTATCGTCGAACGATACGCCACGTGAGTGTACACTAAGCTTTACAATAACTGCGCTGTTGGTTGTTTAATTTAATTTTGCGAGTCATAACTCTTTTTTTTTTAATTTAATGGTGAAAGTGGTTTTCATTTTTGTTTTACATCTCTTATCTTTTTTGTTATTTTTGTGTGTACATAAATAGTAAAATAAATATTGAAATGTATTTTTATTGCATTTCTTTCTGTAAGCGTTAAAGCTTTTCAATTTTATCTTTCCAGAACCATGATTTTCTTTTCTACCGGTTTTTCACAAATCTCACATGGGCACTTACAAAACGTCAGAAGCTAGTGCACGGTTCCAAATTGGTCGTTTCTTATGGAGAAGAACCGGCAAGAAATTCCATGGTTACTCTTTAAAAAAAAATGATTGTTCTTACAATATTTCCATATTACAGTATTAATAGGTATTATTAAAGAACAGTGTAAACCAGTCTATATTATACTCAAAAGCACAATAAATTTATCATTTAAAAAAAGTGAGTCAAAATATGAAGTAATCTAAGAATTCGTGGAGTCTACAGTGTTCTTTCATTAACATTATAAAAAGAGGCCATATAAAAAAAAAAAAACTAAAACAAAAATAATAATTACAACTGTCAATAAATGAGACGTTAACAACAAAAAAAGAAAAACTAACAAATTTGAGGTTGGAATCTAGATAATAAAAAAAAAATATTGCAAAAGCAATGTGTTAGAAAAAAAATGTTACAACAGGCGCACGTAGAACAAGCTCCTTCGACGACTCGTCCCCAGTTCTTAACGGACAACCACTCGGCGAGCTTCCCATTGCTCTTTGTCCAACATGCGTATTTTGAGTTAAATATTTAACCCTCTTGTTTGCATATTACAGAATTCCCAAAACAAAACACAATCTATATTTCATTAAATCCCAGTGACAGAGCGACAATGACCACTTAACTTACAAATTATATCAAAACTGCGCAATAAACATTAAATATTTGACATCGGACGAAGTCATGACAAAGTCGCTTCGAACAAATTAATTAGCAAAGTCGTAGTTACGACTTTTACGAGTATTTTACTGTAGCTCGAAAAGTAATCACTCCCTCGTGGATGGTGTTAAAACATTAAATGATAACTTCATTACTGAGTTATATTTTGAATGGAATAATTAAAAATGTTGGCTTAACGTCATGGTGGAGAGTGATAGTCACGCAACGGAATGGCAGTAAGCTCCAGATAGGCGTGACGGATTTCCTTCACTGCGTTTTAAACCTTATCTTCTACTAGATAAAGGAGGTTTTTCTGTGTACCGTCTGACCCAGGAGTATTCGCTTTTGGGGTTATAACAACATATTTCGATCATTAATTCATTTTCCGTGGTAGTGATTACGTATGCCCTTGTGAATTCGAGGCTTGTTTTGAGCGGTTGTGTAGATTAGAATATTTTGGGAACATTTCTCTATAATGAACTAGGACTGACGGTTATTTTTTTTAGGTGGAAATTCATCCAGTGATTTTGCCTGCTCTAGAGTGAAGCAGTGTGTGTTAGAATTTAGTTAAATTCTAACACACACTGCTTCACTCTAGAGCAGGCCAAATCCATATCCAATCCATAAGCCAGTTGGCTTAAAGCACAAATTTTGTCCTTATTTGCCTTTTGCGTTTTAAGACCACGGTTTTCCTCTTCCAAAATCCCCAGTGACCCTAGCGGGTATTGGCCCTGCTGTGAACTAATGGAATAGATTTCTTTCATTTTATAGTGACTGACTGACTGACATTTGTACCACCAATAACCCTGTACTCTTCTAAATGAGAGTGGAAAGACATCTTTTGTGGTTGCCTTTTCTATTATTGTAGACCATATAATTTTTTTGGCTCATTACGAAAAATAAAATAAAACCTTATTTATAGAATATACGATAACTGAAACACGTGTCTAGTATTTTTATGTAAAGAATCTATGTACAAAATTTCAATACTGTATTATGAAAAATAACTAAGTTATAAGCCAGTCACCGGGTTGGCAACATAAATACATGATCACCGGGTCACCTGGAGGACTGAGGGGAAGTTTTGCTTTCTTACCCAGCTGTGTGCTGGCGCCGAATGCCCGCTATGACCGGACGTGACCTGTTTTGTACTTAGTGTCAGTGATGTCCAACTTATGACCTTTTTAAATATTTAAAAAAATATATTTTACATGGTTTTTTAAATTATTGGAATAGATATATTATACTTATAGTTTATAGACATAATATAACATTGTTTTTATAAAGGTTTTAAGTATTTTTGATTGACTAATACAATTTAGACATACAAATTATTTTAATACATATGTACATGTCTAACCTAACCTAACTGTAAAACTGTAAAATGTAAAATGTACATAAATTCAGATAATAATTCATTGGAATAGATTCAGTTACTGATTCTGAACACAGTATATTAGCATAATAATACTAACAATAATAATATGTTCTGTAATAATAATAAAATGTTATATATTTAACTATTCAAGACAATAATAATTTCAAAATAGACATACCGATGAAGTTTATTCTGCTATTCTGCATTTCATCAACATTAATAGGTCTGTGTTAAATGAAACCAGGAACTCGTTCACTGTGAATAAGACGATTCATTCATCTGATTAAATCACTCAAGTGATCACTAACAAGAAGGTGATATTGTTCGTCGCTAGCAGCGCAGAATTAATAAATAATATTCTATAACTTTCACACAAAACCATCTAGTGCCAAACTAAGCAGAGCTTGGGCTGTGAGTAGGTACTAGACAAATTAAAAACATACTTATACATTTCTAAGTACTATCTATATATAAATGGAGAAACTAATTGACCAACATACAACGCACAGCCGAAATTATTAGGACTAAGTTCATTAAATTTTGCACAAAGTTACCTTTTAAAACGTAGGTATCACTAAGAGGGATTAAAAAAAAAACTATTTTCACGGACAAAGCCGTTGTCAGAAGCTAGTTATAGACAAATTACACCCAAACACAGAACAATGATCGTGTTCATCAAACAAACATTTGTCCTGGATGGGAATCGAGTTCACAACCTCCAACATAGCAGTCAAGGCCTCTTATCAGTAGACTAACAGGCTTGTCGAAAGAATTATTACGATTTTCCGCAATTTTTTCATTATTTTATTTTAAATGAACAATGTCAAAATGCTATTATGAAAACGTAATATAATTATATTTATTTTATAAACATTCAGAGACGCAAACAATTTTCCTGTCACGAAATTAATTTTTGCGATGAAATTTTGCGTAGTAGGTACATAGCTCTTTAAACTTCGCCGACCGTATAATGTTCACGTAATCTTACAATATTATAATGTCGTGCCCGCCCCACATTCAAGCCGGGAAAGTTTTAAATAATAACCTTTTACATTTTCCATTTTAAATTATGACGTCATACGAAATAAGTCACGGCTTTTTGTTGTATAAAAAATACTATTTTTAGCTTATAAGGAAACTAAGCTTAGCTGTGCTGATTTTAAAGAAAGGTTTAATTTTGTCTTTTATTACAATTTTATTTTTACCAGCCTGTTGGTTTAGTGGTTAGTGGCCTTGATTGCTTGCCAAAAGTCGTGGGTCTGATTCCCAAAACGGGGAGAACCCTAAGATAAATATTTTTGTGATGATCACGAGAATTTAATCTGTGTCTGGGTGTAATTTATCTATAATATTTATTTTATATGTGTCTTTCCAGGCGAGGCAAGATAAAGAGATCGCCAGACGGACTGTAAACGCCTAAGACACGTCGGCTGCATGCCCGACAAACAGTAGGACAAAGTAGCACAAAGTTAGTGCCCTGAAACAGTGCGTCGGGGTCGCGGTAGACCACAAAAGAGATGGCGCGACGAACTTGATAGATTCCACCAGAATTGGCAAGAAGAAGCCCGGGCGCGCGAAAGATGGAAGGGGTGGAGGAAGGCCTTTGCCAAGGAGTGGAACAGAACAGGCTAACAAAAAAAAAACATTTTATACACCGCTAAATTTTATTGGTACATGAAACACTATCGATTTGTAAAGATAAAATTAAAAAATAAAGTACCTTTTTTCAGAACTCGTATTAATAAAAAAAAAAAAATTCAGTCTAATTTCAATGTCCATATTATGTTAGTGACTGAAACTTAAAACTACGTTAGTATAATAGTATTCCAATGCATTCAATTATAAGTTAATTCATTCATAAAATAAATGAATAAAATTACAATAAATCATTCCAGACCACAATAATCTCATAATACTGTCAAACATAACACACAAAAACAAAAAGTTTATTTATGAGTTTATAAAACCTATCCCACACTGGTGACTTTAGGCTCTCAGCGATCATCTTTAGGATTTTGTTACCACTACCGTTAATTCGACGCATGAGTGAGGCTGACTTTTTACGCATTATTGCATGAAAGTCATCCACACCCGCGTCCGCAAACATACCTGAGACACTGCAGAATCGAGGAAGTTGCACCAGAACCCTAAAGGCATCGTTGAACTGGACTCTAAGAGCACTGTAGGCCCGCTGCGCATCGTAGGCGCGGGCTTGCGGACAGTGAGCAATGGGTAGCTCGCTGTCCGGCCGTCCGGTAACTGTCCGGACCAAGCCCAAGTCGTCGACGGCGCGCACTGTTCCCGCGCGCCTCAAGGAGTTGTCAGCAACAGCAGGGACCCAGCCGGGTCGAAGCCTACTGGGGCCAGGGTTATCCGAAAGGGCGCTCGAGCCCCGGTATGAAGGCTAGAAGGAACGGGGTGGGTCTTTTAGTCAGTAAGAGTCTGACACTATCCTCCGCTCCGCCCAAGAGCGGGGGATGTCAATGCATGATTTTTTCCCACCATAAAAAAAGGCCCGCTGCGCATGCGCATAATTGGTCCACAGGGCACTGGTGAAAAAGCTTTGACAGTAGGCTCTGAATAAAGTTACCTTTACTTGTACTGTACACCTAGCAAGCCTGTGCACCAACATGTTCGAGCGCACCGACAGCGCCCTCTGCTCCTATTTACGTATGTACGTAACGTATTACGTTCTTTAAGTAAACATCAACTGAGCGAGTTCAATGACATGTAGGTAGTTTGTACGCAACGCCGACTATTAAAAATGTATAAGTATGTTTATCAGTTGTGTAGTACTCATAGCACAAGCCCTGCTTAGTTTGAGATAAAATGGCGTTGTATTGTAGACGTGGAATATATGGAAGTTAACTTATGTTTGTTCTTCTGTGGCCAGTGTGAACTCACCTTAAACTCTGGTTGCTCTTTGTGTCCAGGATTACGAGGAACCTTTCCAGAAGTCGATCCATGGACCCTGTAGGTTTCGGCCCTATTCTTATGGTTTTACTTACATCTATTCTGTCACTGAGTTATGGAAGTCCAATAGACGAATCATTTATAAATTGTAACGCACCAACTCTTTCTAAGATTGGTATCAGATTTTCTGGCTTTTGACTATATTGAACGTCAAAGATCTACAAAATACATCCAGTACCAACGCATAACGTGCCTTCCAAGGTACGAAAAAATCTCGATATTTTAAGACGGTCACCCATCTAAAGACTTAACTCAGCAAGTATTGCTTTACCTTGGAAATCTAGTTCTTCAAATGAATCCTGTATTTATTATTCATAGCACGTATAACAAAAAACTTTCTTCTAGAGAAATAAGGCTGGAAATCAACAAATCCACGAAATTGTTAAAACCTAAATCTAAATCTACCTAAATGCCATATTGTGATTGAACAAGAAATACATCATCATCATCATCAGCCTTTTTTTAAGTTCCCACTGCTGGGAGTCAGGCCTCCTCCTTAGCAGAGGGAATGGGCCGTAATACATGACGTGGACCCAGTGCGGGTTGGTTAATGTCACATGTCTTCGAATTTTTGGTTCTAGGATTAGCCGGTTTCCTCGCGATGTTTTCCTTCACCGTTTTGAGAGCAGTAGTAATAAAATAAATTACACAAAGTAATGTGCCTGGCAGGGTTTGAACCCGCGACCTACAACTCATAAGTCGGAGCCATTACCACTCGGCCACCACTGCTCTCGAAATACTAAATGAGGTCAATTTAATTATAGAAGTAAATGGCCCTTAATTATTTAACGGGCTGTCTTTTCGGGTAATCTGTAGTTGTAAGGTTACGGGCTGGGTATTTGTTAATAAACTTAACTCTGTAGCCCTAGTGTAAAAGGGTATAAGTCCAAAAATGCAACTTTACAGGAGAGGCAGAAATCATTCCGCTAATATACTCGTAGAAAGATACCCGCTTGAAATGGCGCGTTTGACCTCGTGTGACATTTAAACCGCTACCAAATAGATATATTTACATGTGATGTTTTTTTACAGGTAAACGATTTATGTTCTTTATAACTGTCAAAATATTTTTTATGTAAAGTTAATAGTTTTTAAGATAGTGACTTATACTAACCATAAATGATTTAAAGATAAATGTTAATTCACAAAAATGAAAAGAAATTTAAAAATATATATGTTAATTCAGTTGAATGCAAAAAATAATATAAATTAAAATTGATTTCATTCTTTCATTTTGGTGAAAGCTAAACAATTTAAAAGACTTATTGCTGTAGTTGGGGGAGGCCTAGGTCCAACAATGCTGATGATTGCTGTTGTATTAATAAATAACAACCAAATGCAAAAGTGAGTAATTTATGTTCATTTAGAATAAAAACACCAAATAAACTCGAGAACTGCTGAACCGGTTTGGCTAATTATAGTCTTGAAATATTCGTGGAAGTCCAGGGTGTACAGAAGACAAAAGTACTGGAAACTGACTTTTGTAGTGTTTTTTTGGTGTCATTTGTACTTTTTTACACAAATTAACTTATTTATTTTAAAGATAGCTCATTAAACGATAGAACCTTTTTTTCTGATCAATTCGATATACCTACTACTAAACTCATTTTCAATAAAATCGGACTTATACTTTTTCACTAGGGCTACAAAACTTTAGTCGGATTGCGAAAATATTAAGCTGGTTTATTCTCTAACTAAAAGGTCACCGAAATACCTTCAATTCGACATTAGAACTAGGGTGTTTAAACATCTAAAAGCCTTTTACGGATGACATTTGTGTCGGATTCTACAATATTGTATACTTGACCTATTTCTCTGTGTTCATTTTGAATTATTCCCTCCAACATTTCTTATTACGTAAGTGATGGCGAAATGTAACACAGAATGACAATGACAATATATTTTGACACTTCTTTTTCATTCCTTTCAAGCGCATATTTTTCATTTTGCATATAATGGTATTTTCTCTTAAAAGAAAACAGAGTTTTTTACGTCGCTTTTTTGTATTTTATGTTTAAGTAAAATGTACAAAATTTTGAGGGTACCGTAACCTCGGTCGGCAAAAACAAAACCCTTATTACGGATGACTTCGTTTTCCGTCTGTCCGTTTGTAATGACCTTTTTTCTCAGGAACGCGTTTAGCTGAGACTATTTTTCTTTTTTTTTTATATTTGTTGCGTTGAAAAATCAAACTTTTAATTCAACTCAATCTAAAGGTAAGGCTGTTTGTGCTCCGATTATGCGCTTATTTTGACACTCGTTAAGAAACTAAAATCCATAGGCTACTTCTTGTTGACTATACATATGTCAAAGCACAATAATAGGAAAAAAAATTGAAAACTGTAGTTACATCACATTCGGAAAAATCTTCAAGACTCAATTTATGAATTGAACTATTTACAAAGAAAAAGTTATCTGATGAATCCCCAACTCAAAAATTGTACGCTGCTGAAATATAAACACTTTAAATCGTGGTGACCGTCCGGTAACCGTTCAGAGTGAGTCCAAGTCATCGGTGGCGCGTAGTGTTTCACGCGCGCCTCAAAGAGTTATCAGCAACCGTAGGGGCCCAGCCAGCAAGGATGAAGCCTTCTGGGGCCATGGGTGATGCGAAAAAGATCCCCGGGGCCAAGACGGAAAAGGAGTGGGTTTTTAGTCAGTAAAAGTCTGATATGCCCTCTCGCTCCGCCTAAGGGCGGGAAATTTAAATGATTTTCCCATTTAAAAAAGGGTTAAATTACATATTTACTGTTTTAAAATAACTGGCCAAGTGCGAGTGTGCGATTTTTTAATGCATAATTTCATAAATAAAATTGTGATCAAAGATATTATGACCAAATTAATGGCATTGTACTCTTTTACTTTTACCATCTTTTTGAGCCCGCGTGGTGGATTACGTCCCAGTCCCTCTTCTAAAGACGAGACCTAAGTCCCAGTAGAGGGAACATTAAAAAAAAGGTTGATGATGATAGAATAGAATAGAATAGAATAGAATAAACTTTATTGTACACCAAAATAGTAACAATTTCACAGAAACTTAAACCTATGTGCACAGCGGTGGATGATGATAAGTTTTACTATAAAAACTGACTCGTTTGACCTACGAATCACTATTGAACACGTCAGAGTCATGTCAAAAACATTTACTTACAAGAAATGACAAAAACTGAACATACGGTACGCATTTCGTTCAGCTTCTCTACAACTTAACCCAAACATAAACCAATACTAAGCTACTACAATAATAGATGGTGGATCTCAGTGGAGTCGAAAGTCCATTACTCAGTATCAAGTCATTAATCGAGCATTGACGATTAACGTGGCGATCGTTAATCAAATGTATTTCGATTCAACCGACTCGCTGCAGTGGCTTTTCGATATATCCAGTAACAATGTGCTGGGTGTTATAATGCATTTATGATTTTGTTTGATGGACCTTGTTTATAATTTTCGGTGTACATAGAATTCCTTTTTTGAATTCTTTATTATTATTATTATAATTATGAGCCCGTTGTGTCCCACTGCAATGCAAAAGCCTCCTTTCCGTTATTCCACTCTTTTCTGTCCTTAGCCACTTATGGCCAATTCTTAAGGTAGGAGTCTAAATCGTCACGCCATCTCTTTCTGGGCCTACCACGTCGCCGGCTTCTGCTTTTCAGAACCTTATTTAGTTACACAACTTCAAGAATTGATCGATATTATGTCTTATGCGTCTCGCGTCCATCGAATTCCCGCAGCTATTGCGTGGTATACCTCATATATCGATGGACTGGAACTATTTGCCCGCTGTGGTCTTTCCATTCGATAATATTTAACGGCCCTTAAGGCTAAAGTGAATAGGCTCTTAAGCAAATGCACTAGTTTATTGTTGATGTAAAAAGTGCCATCAAATAAAAACTCTAGACATGCAACATTCGTCAACCCGATATGGGTCCGCTTGGTTCAACCCGATATGGGTTACGGCCCGTTCCTTCTTCCAGAGGAGTCCGAACTGTCGGAACTTTAGATGCCGATTATGCTATATGTCATAAGATGTTAAACTAATTTATACTATTAAAAATTTAAAACATTATAATTTAGTGCCATATTTATGTCATCACTCAACACACTAGTGGTCACATTCACTAGTTGTAAGACTAGACGTATTAAGATACTGTGGTGGGTTGCGAAAATCTTCGAAAGAGTTACCTCGGCTTTGGAATGCAAAAAGCAACTGAATAAACTCAGGTAGTTTTTAGTAAGGAAAAGACACGCCTTCTCAACGCACACTCCGAGGAGAAGTTATTTGAAAATTTTCGCGCCGGGCCTTGTTGTAATTTGTGAACTAAAATTTCAAAGTAATTTCGTGAATATACACCTATAGAACATTTAAAAGCCAGTTGAATGTAAGATGATTATTGAATACGTTCCAACTGCAACTTTCACGCTTCTACTGATAGGTATGGCGAATACCCATTTCCATTTCCGTAAAAAATATCGACAAATGTACAAACATTTCTTTGACAACATGCCATCGTATTGTTTCGTCGAGTTTGTTATCAGAAACACCAATCACAGCCTATTTTTTCCTTTTACAATGTCCGAAAAAAACTACAAATGTTCAAAGAAGTATTGTTTCATTAATAAACATTATGCATGATACCAGTTTTCCTTGAAAACGTAGGCCCTGAATGGATACGCCCACGCCACACTAACAAGTCTGATCAGACCCAGACAGAGAAGAAATTTCTAGGTAAGTGAAACACCGAATAATAAACAACTTTCGATCAGGTGAGATAGCGGTCAAGCGCGAACCTATCTATAATAAAAAAAAACTTTATTTTTAGAAAAATAATGCAAAACAAAGCTTAGGGTCTAAATAGACGGACTGCATTTCAACTGCAATCCAACCGCAAATTGCAGTTTAAGTGATATTTGAAAGCAGTTGATACGACTGCAATAGAACTACAAACCAAACGTGCAGTCGGATTGCAGTCGTGTGAACTGCACACCAACTGCATCCGAACTGCACTATACCCACCCGCCCGCACGCTCCGCCCTCCCACGTATGGTGGTAGTGGTTTAGACCCTTAGTATTTCTCTGCTAGTCAATTTCTTACAGATTTTTGCGTCCAAGTTTTAGTATGGAAACTATGTACAGACAGCTGTGAAATTGCCTGGGTACCCTAGTGTCTAATTTCCCTTGCACGTTAAAATTCAAGTTTTCGAAAATGTAACTAGATGGCGTTGGTTGCTTCCCAGCTAAATGGCGACCAAGGCAATCTCACAAACCATAAACTTGACTTTTAGTTTGACAGAAAATAGATACATGCGTCATCGTTATCGTCAACAACTGAGTGTGAGGGTAGATTGATAAAAAAATATGAGACACAAGCTTAACTAATTTCGTGATACTTATCAACTGTTTGTAAGCGGGCACGAATATTGCGTCTAGCATTACAAGTAACGTTAAATTTCAAATGTGTCCACAAGAGTCCACTTGGTCCAATGGTACCAACAGCGGCTTGTGATGCACATGTTTCTGGTTCAAATCTCAAGTTAAGATTTTTACTTTTTGTTTTCCAGCTTTTGTGTTTTAGTTGGCATTTTTTTTACTTTTCTTTAATAACGTAAGTCAGGAAATGTCTTTTTAAATGGACAGTTTGTATAGAAATGAAAGAAAGTATTGCAAGTAAATAAAATGTTTATTATTTTAATATATAATAATAATGTATTTACTTAAGATAGATAAATTAAGTAAATGGTCATAGTCTAAAATTAAAATACATTTTTTAATATCATAGTTAGCTTAGTGGTTTATGTAAAGACTTTTACGCAGTAAGGCACGAGGCTAAATCGCAAATCTTGTGTATTTTTTTGCTTTCGATTTAAAACCCCAAATTGAACATTCTTCAAACATATTTGGAATAATTTCGCTTGACTTGTAATATGTGGGTAGTCACGACCATTAGGCATATTCATCATAAAACTGGTATTCAAATGTTACTTAGTTTACTTAGTTTAGGGTAGAGAAATAAAAATGAACCGTTCTAATAACACTAAAACCAGTCGACACTAATTGCAGTGACGTCGTGTAAACAATTTTTAGCCCGTAGCATTTGCTAATTTTGCTACGTGGTTAATCCGCCACTGGCACTATTGAAATAAATAAACTGTTTTTGTCATGTTCAAAATTGTATTTCAAATAATTCTATTCTGTCATAAGCAATTTAATATCTTCACTTCTTTTATGTGTTTTACCTTTATACATAGTTATTTAAATTAAATCTATCAGACGAATACTTAAATTTCTTTGTAAAGTAAAGTATTTGTATAAGTAATATTTAGTTGTTTTTCATTAAAGTTTTGATTTAAATAATTAATTTAATTTAAGACTTATAAATTTTAATTCGATTTAAAAAAAAAAACAATTCAGTATTCTAAACACAAACCTACTAAAAGTAGCGTGACTGATTTGAACTTAGTACCGGCAACCACGTCAATATAAGTCTACAGTTACTACCATTAGACTATGTTGACTTATGGAATAATGTTGAAATTAACAAGTGCATTACGTGGCATACGGTCCGTATTCACAAGTTAACGTTACGTCTTAAATCAAATTGTCATATCAGTATTCTATAATATTTGACCACTTACCTACCTCGTTTTACTCATTTAGATTAGCTCCGAATTGAATACCACTTAACTTCTGCTTATTGCAGAAGGTTCAAATTCGTCTAACTTTTAGGATGTCTTATGTTATCTACCTTCTACTGCCAGGTGGGTCAGATTTCTGGTTCCTCTGTACTTTTTGAAGTTATGAATAACAATTAATAAAAGAAATCGGTAGGATTTATATCGAAACTAACAAAGTGGAAGTATTTAATTGTAATATAACATTATGACTGGCCTGTTGGTCTAGTGGTTAGTGCTCCTGACTGCAATGTCCGGGTCGTGGGTTCGATTCCCACCCAGAACAAATGTTCTTGTGTTGGGCACGATCATTTGCTGAATCTGGGTGTAATTTATCTATAACATGTATGTATTTAGAAATATATAAGTATGTTTATCAATTGTCTAGGACTCGTAACACAAGCTTTGCTTAGCTAGGGACTAGACGGCGTTGTGTAATATCATTATTAATATTCAAATCGGTAGTTACGCAGCAAAAGGAAAAAAAAGCAGGTAAACAGGCTCATCAAACAAAAAGGCAATAATAAAATAATATAGATATTTATTTCTTACAGTTTACTATTCAACAGTCAGATTATTAATCATCGAATAAGATTATAATATTACTTGTAATTTTTTATTGAGGCCATAGCTTAAATATTCGTTTCCCAAATTGGAAAGAGGATTGAAGCTTATGTAACCTTAACAAAAACAAACAAGAGGCAAGATATTAAAAAAAAACTACAAAATTGCACAACAACATATCAAATGTTTAGTAGGTAACATAAAAAAAAAACAAAATTATGTTGTGTTATAACTTTAAGTGTTCATAACTTTTTTTTTAAATTATTTCAAATACAGGTATTAAGTAAAACACACGTAACGAGGTCTCCAGTACGTACTGAGTAAATATGTAATATTAATTAAATATATTTATCAATATCTCGTGTAACCACCATTTTGGTCAATAACAGCTTGCATTCGGGAACGCATTGAATTAATCAAATTTTTACACAGATCTGAACCACGAATACTCTCCCATATTTGTAAACAATGAGCCTCTAACGCATCTGGAGTACGCTCGTTTTGATTATTCCACCGTTGAACAATAACACCCCATAAATTTTCAATTGGATTTAAATCCGGTGATCTAGCAGGCCAAGGAATAGCGCAAATGTCATTATGCTGACGAAACCAAGCCTGCACACTGTGCGAACGGTGTATTGGACAATTATCCTGCACAAATGTTATCTGTGGCAATTCTTCGCTTGGATACACCGTTCGAACTGTGGGCAACATTGTCTCCTCCAGCACTTCTATATAATTTGCACTATTTGCTCGGCTTGGTATTCTCACTAGTTCCCCAGGATCGGCTGCACTCATCCATCCCCACATGTTCACCGTTATATGGCCAGATTGCCTATTGGGCACTACGTGACCACTTGTGTATCGCGTATTATCTCGACGCCACAGACATAATCGACCGTGTTCACTGGACTTAAAAGTTTTTTCATCAGTAAAGATGACATTACTCCAATCAAAGTCTATGTGATCCATAGCAAATTGCAATCTTGCTCTTTTATGGGTTTCCGTAAGCAAAGGTTTCACAGCATGCCTCCGATAATGCAGCCCTTCACTATGAAGAGCACGACGGACAGTGTCGACGCTTGTGTCAAATAAACCAGCATAATGGTTCGTCGGCAAAAATCCATTTTCCTCGTATTCCCTTACCATGGTTTGACGCTGCAACATGTTTATCAGTTTTGGTCTACCAGTTCTTTGACGGTGTTTCAAAGAACCATCTTCTTCAAATCGTCGTACCCATAGAACAACTGTTTTTCTCTGCAACAATAAAACAAAAATATATAATACCTAATAATGATTATTATAAAGAGGAGTGTTTTGTTATATAAAAAAGTGTAAAATAAGATTACTTACGTTTACACCGATCTCTCTGCCTATTTCTGACAAATTTTTACCTTGACTATGCAAAGCAATTATTTGAGCTCTTGTCACTACATCTATGTTACAATTCATACTCATTGTTATAAATTGACCGGATTAAAAAAAAAATTAAACGAAAGGAGCTCGAACGAGGTAATCGAAATGAACTTGCGAACAATCAATTAAAGCTTAGTCACAAGTCTTTGGTCTAAGTATTATTTATACTACCTACTAATTATTATTTATAAATCCATATTCAACCTACCGTCTCAAGTTTTGAAACTGACACATAGACAATCAGATATTTATAAATTGATAATTATTAAATTTTAATATTTTCAACACTTGATAAAAAAATATATAAATTATTTCAATGTTTATAGAAACAAAAGAAGCTACAAAAAAAAGCATTAGCATAAGCATTTGAAGCACAGCAACGCCACCTAGTAGCAGTATAATTAATGTTGTCAATAACAACATTTCAATCTGATTTTACGCTAGATGGCGTCATTTCTCGCTTCACACGATTTTTTTTCTGTACTATCCAACCACTATTGCAGCCAATCGTACATTATGCACAATTTTTTAACAGATTTTATTTAATATGCACTAAAAAGTAATATTCAGTTAAAAATATGAGTTCCAGTTTAAAAAAAAAAACAATCTCCTTCAAAGTAAAAAAAAAAAACATGGCTCCACACTAAAAATTACTGCTGTTTATAGGTGCGTTAACAAACAATTAAATTTGTTCCGAGCGAGAATCGAATTCGTGACCCAGTGCAGCAGTCGATCACCCAACCACTACACCAACCGTGTTTTCAACGAATTTGCCGTCAATACCGGCGATATTTTTTTTTCTTACCTGCCCTGGTATTGTTATTCCTACATTTCCACGCGCGCTACCAAGTAATTGGATCCTGTACTGTTATTAAAACTTATTAACGTCCTTCTCAATTATAACGAACAAACACGACGATTTTTAATCGGATTACTGCTTATATGAAACAGAAATGTGTTGTTGTAACGAGAGCAAAATTTTGATTTCGATGATTCGGTTGTGATTGCATGTTAATTAATGTTTTCGTTATTCCTTTTTTTGGTAATGAAATTTTAAGTTATTTAAACCACAATACGCCTGATCGTTTTCCATTATCAAGGGGGGATTTTAAGCCTCGAAAGGGGACAAAAATTTGACACAAGTGTGTTTTTGAGGTAGTAAATCAGTTAGTGACTCTCATCTCAGTCACTCTAAGGTAGAGTGACGGGCATGTCTGACTTTTACTGACTAAAACCAGACCTGTTTTACTATTGTTCTAGGGCTTCCTTTTCAGAAATTCCACGTCACTCTAGAGAACTGTTAAATTAGAATAATTATAATACAAAATTGATCGACCCGGCAACCGTCGTACCGCATCGTCGTCAATAAATGTAGTATTTTTCAATATAACTGATTGTGGTGGAACAAAGCTTAAATAATCTCAAAGCTCAAATTCCACACAATTTCAATGTAAAAAAGTTATTTACACCAATTTCGTACATTTTATGTGATGCGCGCACATGTAAAAATTTCTACAGATTTATTTAATGTACAGATATGAAATTAGCATGTAAATCACAAGTAATACGTATTATATTAAACTACATTGTTTAGTCCTATTGCCAAGTCAATCTAGGTCATCAAGGTTGCTTAAGTACGGACTGAATAAATTAACCGACTTTGGATCTCACAACTTTTTACGGAAGAAGAACTGAGTTACGTACCTTGGTTTTTCTGCAAGTTATGGTTTTGATGGGCATATGTGTTACAAATATGGAAGTAATTACTCCATAATGTGTGTCTCCAAGGATACTGTTTATTCCGGTAATATGTTAATAACGTTTTACAAGTAGTACCGTAGAATCATCATCTCCCTAGCATTTTCCAACAAACGAGTACTCGGCATCCAGTCTTACCGAATGCGGCTGAATACCCGTGTTTTACATGAACCTATTAGGCAGTATCAAAACTCCACAAACCTAGATACTGGCCAACACAATTGGATAGACCGATCGTCACATTTTAGTAGTAGTAGCGTCAGACTACCAGTCTTTTTTTTTTTTTTTTTTTTCGATGGGCAAAATCATGCATTGACATCCCCCGCCCTTGGGTGGAGCGGGAGATAGTGTCAGACTCTTACTGACTATAAAACCCATCCCGTTCCTTCTAGCCTTCGTACCGGGGCTCGAGCGCCCTTTCAGATAACCCTGGCCCCAGTAGGCTTCGACCTGGCTGGGCCCCTGCTGTTGCTGACAACTCCTTGAGGCGCGCGGGAACAGTGCGCGCCGTCGACGACTTGGGCTTGGTCCGGACGGTTACCGGACGGCCGGACAGCGAGCTACCCATTGCTTACTGTCCGCAAGCCCGCGAGCGTCAGACTACCTGTAACGACTGTCAAAGATCTAGCAATGAAAACTAGGTAAAATGGCTTTACGTACTTTTTAAGGCTTCCTCGTATCAGTTACATCCTCGATAAACCTAGAAAAGTACATATAAATAGAATATTTCACATTGGTACTTCTTCGGTTTCGGAACATGTATTAACTATTACAAAATTAACCAGTATTTGCGTACATAAAAAAAAAAAAAAACTAAATAACACGTTAGAACATTACTTCTCACATCTAACTTTGCTTATTAGTGCTAAATATCTTTTAAAGTACGTCATGTAGCATCATCAACATCTGATTTCTGGTGGCTATTTAAATATTTAACCGACAACTTGAAAAACCAGTCGGTATATTTATTTTAATAAGTTCTTTAAATATGCACAGTTATATATGAAAAGTAATGGTGCAGCGTTTTAAATGTAGAATTAAAAAAAAAACATTTCACAGTGAATTCACTTCACAAAACACACTTTTAAACAAAAATCACGCGTCCAATTTAATCCTCCCGATTGTCACGTGCAAAAACATGTTATTAAGAGCAAATAACAGGAGTCCTCAATAAATCCGACGTGAATAAAAAACTTTCGAGGTAGATATTAAATTTTCAAGCCAACACGGAAATCCTGAAACGTCAGGGTTTCAGCACATACATTTATAATGAAGTGCAGAAATTCGGCAAAATATCATGGGGATAGAATCGTGCAACCGGTACAGTCAGATGAAATGTGTTTGAGACGCTTTTAGCCGAGTTGAAAGCTAAATTTTATTTTTGTGTCGCTATTTTATGCTTTTAAAACGGAGATGGAACATAGAACATGTTTTACTTAGTGCGCTGAATGTTCCCCAATTAGTTGCCTAAGTTGTCGTCATGAGTTATATCTAGTTATTTTAAGCCGAGATTCTGAGATTAGCTTCGAAATTTCTCGTCTTTTGTAACTATTCAAATTCAGAATGTTGTTGAAACATATTGCTTTCAGCGCTTAGTTTTGTGTAAACATTATATGCGAACTGGTATTAAAGTTACAGCTTCAGTATTAATTCCTAACGTAAAGTGAGTACTTTAACTAAGATATTATAGTGCCAAGTGGTGCTCTATGTATTTTAGTTTGGCATTTAATACCCTAACGACTAGAGAAAGCCAACTACTTAGTACTTGAGACTTTACAGCCGGTTCAAATAATAGGGAATACTATTATACACATCATTTTTTATAACCCAATTTATACACTTATTACATACAACACATGGACTCTGACGTCAAAGTCTAATTTTTTGTGAGGTAGACAAATATTAAAAAATTGAAGTTTGTATATCTCGTTTGGTTTTTGACCAATTTTGATTTGGTTTTGTGTTCTTTTTTTGTATATTTATTGATAAACTCGTTAAATATGTAGATAATATTTTGCTTTATACATATTTTCTTTTATAATGAAAGAATCAATCTCTTGAATCAGTCAAGCACTGTCAGAATTAATGAATCAATCAACCTCTACCCAAATCCAAAAAGCATACAATAACAACAATTTACCAAAAGAAAAACTAAAACTCTCCGAACCACCCAACCAACTCTCCAGCTTACAATTCTCCAAAGGTGAAGTCAAAACAACTCCAATTGTACCTAGTTCAATATTACTCCGTATTTCGATTTTAATAGGTTGCATAACTGCTGGAAATAACGTGTTATATGCATATTCTGCATTCTCAATTAACAACTGATTGCACGTTTTAATACTTCCAAGTATTCAATAATAGCTTTTTCCTTCAAACAAACATTATGTTTATTCGACGATACACAATAAAGGCGACCCTTGCCCTCATTCATATGAATTTTCCGGCACCAAAACAAAAATTCACAGTCATTATCAGCACTTGATCGTAAGTCGAAAATAATTGCAACCTGACATACGGGCTGACACGTCATCGTGCAGGTTGATTAAAAACGGTTAAGGCGAATACCAGCGTGTATTGTTAGTGCGCGACAGATCCGGGTCAGTGACGTCATACACAGTCCGGTCCCAAACGTGAAACAAGTAAAAAACGCACAAACAAAAATAAACTTTCTGCCTTTGTTTCAGAGTAACTTTTACTTTGTTAACTAAAGTAATAAGAATCAGAGCGAATTTACGATATACATATAAAAGTGGGAAGGTTGCGACCGTATTTTTTATAACTTGACAAATACAGATGTTATCGCTCGTAGATCTTGCGTTACGCAAATATTAAGAAGTTGTAATTCAACATCTTACTTCGCTTTTTCTTAGAACTTGGCGGAGATTTTAGAAACATTTCCTGGCTTATATTTGAATACAGACGTCAGAATGGTGCCTGTAAAAGTAGGAGAATATAAAAACGACGGGTAGATTGCATGAAAGACGATATTGCCAAAAATGGAGGTTTTTATTCCGGTGGGTAAAAAATATCCAAATGACATCTCCCGCCTTTGGGCGGAGCGGGAGATAGTGTCAGACTCTTACTGATTAAAAAATCCACCCCGTTCCTTCGTTGCCTTTCATACCGGGGCCGAGTCTCCCTTTCGGAACTAGACGCTGGTCTCAGTAGGCTTTGACCCAGCTGGGCATTTACTTGCTGACAACTCCTTGAGGCGCGCGGGAACAGTGCATGCCATCAACGACTTGGGCTCGGTCCGGACATTTACCGGACGGTCGGACAGCGAGCTACTTATTGTTAGCCGTCCGCAAGCCTGCGCCTACGGTGGCCGGAGCCAAAAATGGAAGTTACGATTAACAGGAAAGTACCTACACGATTGTGTGCCCATACACAATCGTGTAGGTACTCATCAGAGGCCCCACCACGGGTCTTAAGGCCCAAGCGCCCGAAAAGTGCCATAAAACAATGACTTTCAGAAGCCTACTTCTCGATAACGGCCAGGTTTATAGGTTTGAAAAAAATATATGTTTATTATAGATTCATGAACAACATTATCAACATTTGATTTTTTCGTTCTATTAATACTTTGGTCTAAAAAAATATTTAGCAATTACGCAACTTTTCCCTACTCCTTCAAAACGGCTTGGATCTTTAGAAAGAGTTGTCAGCAACAGCAAGGACCCAGCTGGGTCGAAGCCTACTGGGGCCAGGGTTAGTTTCGAAATACAGCTCGAGCTCCGGTATGAAGGCTAGAAGGAACGGGGTGGGTCTTTTATTCAGTAAGAGTCTGACACTATCTCCCGCTCTGCCCAAGAGCGGGGGATGTCACTGGATGAATTTTTCCCACCATAAAAAAGGCCTCCTCTTTATAAGAGAGAATGAGCCATAATCCACTACGCGGGCCCAGTGCGGGTTGGTTAATGTCACGTGTCTTCGAATTTTTGGTTCTAGGACCGGTTTCCGGTAGGGTCGGTTTTCTCACGATATTTTCCTTGACCGTTTTGAGAGCAGTGGTAATGAAATAAATTACACAAATTAATACACCTGGCAGAGTTTATACCCGCTACCTTAAAAATCGTAATTCGGAGCCATTACCACTCGGCATTATACTCTCTATCCGTATGAATACTCAGTTAAGATGGCGGGAGCGTATATCATCGTATATGCTCTTAATAACCACATAGTATATGCTTGTAAAAAGGAATATAAGCAACTGGAACTCGTGCTTTCACAAATGTTAAGGCTATAGACGACATGCTAATTAAGACCTGGTTAGAAGCTAATGCAGCTGTAAGGGCTCCACATGAGGCGAAATACATTCTCATAATGGAGCGCATTCAAAATACACATACATTTACCTCAGGCTTCATAAAGTATATTTCCTTTATCTTTTGTGTGATGGGATACATCAGGTTGGAAAAGAGAAGGGATGTAGCATTGGCATCGTATGTCTTTGCGGTAATACTAACAAAGCGGGTGTGTTATGGGAGATACGTTTGTACGTGTCCGATGGGTATATGCAACGGCATAGATCGTCGAGCCGATTTGTTCGCAGTGCCCAGCGATCATACCAAGCTAGACAATGCGCACATTGAACCTGATTGCTGATAGGTAAGATAGATTTATTTTCATGTTCACTGGGTTAATAACAGTTACATTATACCTACATTTTATGTTTTCGTAGTAATTGAAATTAAATCGATTGATTGATCCAAATAATTGTCCTATATTGACTACTTTATTGTACTGTATCGTTAAAGTTTTTAATTTTATTGGTTTTGTATGAACTGAATGTAATTTATGACTCAGAAATCAGAAACGTTTATATTAAGTAGATTAATTACAGGCACTTTTGTAGTGTCAAAATGTCGGTCAGTCAAACAAGTGAATCTAAATTGCACGTTCCAAAGCGTAGATCTCTATGGAGAAGAATGTGCAAGAAACTCCATGGACACTCTTTTAAATAATATTGAGTTACATGAATCTTCGTTACATATTTCTTGTTGCTTCTATTATGTGAGTACAATGAAGATAATAAGACTGTATTTTTTTTCTTAATTTTTGCTTATAGTCTCTCTTTTGTTTGCGGTATCTATATATCAATAAATTAAATAATAAAAGTAATGATGATCTCAAAAGAATTGGAATAACTTCAAGAAAATAATACTCATGGAAACGCTACCAAAATCAAATGTACTAAATAATACTGAGACAAAACTCCAAGGGAATTTCAGTCATTGAAAGACGAATAATAAATCAAGATTTGAATCAATCAACGCGTTAATCTGTGAATCAATCAACGTATTGAGGGAATCAATCTATGCCTTAATTAACAAAGTACCAGACTAATTAATTTATGATTGTCTAGTTATGGCTGGGATGTTTGAATATAGGCTGAATTACCCAATTAAGCTCTACAACAAAATTATCAATCAGATTATCAAAATTATCTTTCATTCTCATTTTTTTAGCCATTTTGCAATATCTATCTTCCTTTTTGCTTAAGTACAAAAATTTCCAATAAAATGACATCACTGAGGTTAAGAATATGTAATTTTTTAATTCTATTTTTATCTATATACAAAAGGAAAAACTGACTGACTGACATGTCAACACACACACACAAAATTACATGTACCTACTTTAGCGAGGGCGAAGCTGCTGAGAGAAGTAGGTCGAAAAACGAAACCTCATTTTATTTATGTATGCAGACCTAAATATATCAGATTTCCTACCGTCGATTGTACATGTACGTGTGATTTAATTCATTCGTTGAGTCGATCAGTAATGTCTGTGCAGAGCCTATAAAGCCTAAATGAATCTCAACACGCTTGAACAGAAATTTCTCGGTATTGAATTAATTCAGTTGGAAATCTCCCTTTCTCAAATTTATGAGTACAATACAGTCTAGGTGGGCATTGATAATAATTCCTTTTAAGAACGCCTGACTTAGTCCTGTATATAAAAACAAACTGTGTTTTTTATGTCAGTATAAACTGATTGCTTACTTGATTGTTTGCTGTTGTTTGTCTATCTTCTTAGAATTCTACTTGAATCATAATCCAGTTTATATTGAATATTTTTTTTTTAAGTACAAAACAACGCTTGATTGCAAACCCACCTAATGGTAAACAGTGATACAATCGTTGATGGTGAAGCGCATTAGTTTATTCGATTTACCTTGAAGACACCTAAATACGAATGGGAATACCATAGCAGGCAAATTGTTCCAGTCCCTTGATGTACTGGATCCAGTAGGTGGTGCTCCAACCGGGTTCTTAATTCTGTCTGACCAAATGCCAGGTTTTGGTCAGGACGATGTCTGTCATAACCGCTAAAAGTCAAACTCAAAGTCAAAGTCAAAGTCAAATTCTTTATTGCGAACTGTATAGTTTGTAGATGTTAACAATGTTAGGTTAGGTCTAGGCTAGTTGGTACTGGTCCGGAGCGAGGAGGAGTGGCAGGTGGTCGCCGACTTCTGCGAAGCAATAATGCTCGCAAAGGAGGAGGCCGAACGCATCAGGCAACGGCGTTATCGCCGCCGCCGCCGCCGCCGGGATTCTGAGCCCGATTTCCGGCCATCATAGGCGCGGGCGTGCGGACAGTGAGCAATGGGTAGCTCGCTGTCCAGCCGTCCAGTAACTGTCCGGACCAAGCCCAAGTCACGACGGCGCGCACTGTTCTCGCGCGCCTCAAGGAGTTGTCAGCAACAGCAGGGACCCAGCCGGGTCGAAGCCTACTGGGGCCAGGGTTATCCGAAAGGGCGCTCGAGCCCCGGTATGAAGGCTAGAAGGAACGAGGTGGGTCTTTTAGTCAGTAAGAGTCTGACACTATCTCCCGCTCCGCCTAAGAGCGGGGGTTGTCATTGGATGATTTCATCCCACAATAAAAAAAAGGCTAGTACTTACTTAAATATACCTACATACTAAATTAAATCCAAATCGGTCAAGTCGTTTAGGAGAAGTTAGTGACAAACACACATACAGAAGTGTTATATAAATAAAGATGGTTATAAACATAGTGAAAATACAAAAACCCGAACATATTTGATTTCAAAAAAAGAATAACGTGCCTTACCTATAACTCCATATATTTGAACTTGTAATTCCAAATCAATCCGAAGTTACCACATATCAAACTGACCCATTTAATAAAACGGCACTAACGTAAATCTATCTATTCAATAGAACCGACAAAAAACCACAACAGAAATGGCTTTCCGAATTAGTTCGCCTATAAACGTCCCAAGTTTATCCGGGTGACACAATCTCACCCGGGTATTGATTTTAATTCGCCCGGGTTTGATCTTCCATACACGGACGGCGATCCGGTTATTATTAATTGAATTTATAAAGCCGTCCGGCCTTTGTTGGCTCAAATGGGATGAATGAGGTTTTTTATAACAGTTAAGCTAAAATATTCGTCCGAAATAAGTTTGGAACGGTTTTTTTTTTTCTATTAATATTCTCAATTCTAATCGGGTCGAGTTTTGAGAGACATACATAATTTATTTGGGTTTTGTTTTAGTTGTTAATTAATATTTATGTGTTAGAAGTAATTCATAAAAAACAGTCAAGTGTAAGTCGGACTGGCGCACAACTTTTTTTTTGGTTTGGTTTTTGTAGTTAAAGTTTAAAAAAGAAACATATTTGTTGGATGTCTCCACCTAAATATTTAGATATATAATTCGGTTTTTAACATTTGTTGTTAAAACGGCCACAAAAATACATCATTTATGAAAATCATTATTGTCTAGCTCATGAAATGAAACCCTATGACAGACAGATCACCATCAGGGGTGCTATTCTCTAAGAAAACAGCCTTGAGCTCAGTGCTGGCACAGCGACGAGTCGTGAGCGCAGTACATTGAATTAACAACCCAATGCTCCTTTACATTGGATTGTTAATTCAATGTACTGCGCTTATGACTCGACGCTGTGCCAGCGCTGAGTTCAAGGCTGTTTTCTTAGAGAATAGCACCCCAGGTGGGATCGGAGTCAAGCACTAGTTAATATCAATAAACCTTCTAGTTGCATCATCAGATCAACTCCACGTCATAATGACTTTGCATTGCCATCAGATTTAAACATGCATGAAAAATTTCAGCCTAATCGGTAACCGGGAAGTGGGTCAAATTTAATTTGCACGGTTTGGTGACAGACAAAACATCGAGACAGATGAAACTAAATAAAAGTTTGTAAAATACACATTTATGAGACGATTTATATGAAATAGGATAAATACTCTAGGAAATAAATTCATTTTGTGTTTCAATGACAACTATACCCATCACAATTTTATAGATCAAAGTAACATTAATTCAAGTGACAAAATAGTAGCAGTTAGAAGTAATGGGACGTAAAATAATAAACAGTGCAATATTTTAACTTTGTAGAATTTATAGATAAATAGCACACTTGAAACGTGCTACTTTTACAAAATTACTATCTGGTGGGATCGCAGTCAAGTACTAGTTTATATCAAATAAAAAAAATCATAACGATATGATTTTTTTAAAGTGGTCTTATGACGTATGTGCATGTTTTGCCATGTGTGTTACCACCCTTAAAGGTTTGAATTTTGATCCAAAAACTATATAAATTATACATACTAAATGTCAATCAATAAAAAGAGCCGGAATTCGCAAAAAAAATTATGGACACAGTCTTATTGTGTTCAGTGTCTCAGAGTTGTCTATGTATAACCTAAATCCGTTCATTAATATTGACATATTTGAGAGCGAATCTAAGAGGATTTGTTTTCTCTTTTTTATTTTTGTACCAAAAAAAAAATATCAAGTGTCAAATAAAACACATGCCAGTATCATCTGTCACTTCGGTAATCAGATTGTCTTTGGTATAAAAAATCTTGTTTTATATTGTAGGAAGCTTCGAATTTGACGGAGGATGTTAGTAACATCCTCTTTTATATTTCGGGTGTAGGTTTTATTAGGTTTGTTGTCAAGGGAAGACAAAATTGTATTTCGTTTTTACTGTCTTCTGTTATTTGGATATTTAAACTAGAAATCTTGTTATATTGGTAATGAGGCAAACAAATTTATCCGTAGGAGAATTATAATGAGTTGTACGTCGTAGGTTTAAAAACCCGGCAGGTTTGTGTATATTTTTATAGCTCCGTACTTCAAAAGGAAAAAAAACGGAACTATTATAGGATCACTTTGTTATCCGTCTGTCTGTCAGACTATCGCGGGAAAGTGTGGCTGTATCGAGTAGAAACTAAACTAAAAACTGTAAATTTCTAGGCGTGTCACAAAAACAAACTGTTGTTGGGATTCGGAAAAATCTTCGTAACTCAAACTGGGAATTGAACTAGAGGCAAAAGACAGTTAACATCCACCCACTGGGGCCGCGTAATGGATTAACTAAAGTATGAGGACACTGACTCCCAGATAAATTACAAAGCTTATGCTTATGCTAAAAGCATAAACGCTCTCAAAAGTAAACTAAGTCACGTTTTTATTTTTAAAAATATTTCAAGTAATTTCGAAAAAGAACTTTTCTAAAAAAAAGCCCTTTTTCCTTACAACCCTATAGGTATCGATTATAGCAATCAGAAATTTGCTTATCAAACAAACCTTACAGCAAACACGCTCCCATATTGAAACTGATAATTAATAATGTATTAATAAACCTACTCTAGTGGTGGTATTAACTTTAAACTATATAGTTAATAATCCCCAAGTCTACCTCGCCCGATGCGGGTTATTACCACGCCTATCGAAACGTTATATTGTTATTATTAACAATAGCGTGTATTTAATAAATTTATAATCATGTCTTGTTAGTATGGTATACCTAAAGACGACACACATATTATTATGTTTTAAAGTAGTTTTTTGTTGTTTTCGACACGATAGGACGACTTCCGATTTCAGCATTTAGAATTAAATAGTGTTAGAATAAAAAGTCCATGAGTGAGCGCATCCCCATCGTTGCAGAGTCTCATTGCTCTCGCATTTGCACCTTTTACAATTCTTATTTTTTTATTTAATTGATATAAACTTGCGCTTGACTGCTATATTTCCTTACAGTAAGCAGTGCTGCAATCGTTGATGGTGAGGCGCACTAGTTTATTAAGAGCCTCTCCACTCTAGCCTTGAAGACACCTAAATTATACTTGGACAGGAAGATCGCTGCAAGCAAATTTATTTTTTCAGTCGTTTGATGTTCGCGGTATAAACGACGAAGCTGACCTCTATACTGAGAATATAATGCATTTTCAGGATGGTATAGATTTTTTAATTTGCAAGTAGTCATTGAAAGTTTTGTACGATAAAACTGTGTTTATCTTTAACAGCAGTAAGAAATAAGTTTCAGGCTTGACAAAAATTCAACTTCATCTGTTTTTTGGTCAAGTGAAAGTCATTATTAGATAGTATGGCTTCTGTTTTTAAAGTTTAAGTTCTTGGAAAATTACTTTAATAGTATAATAAAATTAAATTTCTCTTAAAAATGAGTCCATCACTTATTCATTAAAATTCACTTAGAACTTAGCTTTCCACAAAATCATTAAGTTAAGTACATGTAAAGTACTAAGTGACGCTCACATTAGTGAAAATTGGCTCATATACTAGAAGATTTACTTACTTAAAAAGATTTCTTGCACATTCTTAATACTGTCCCAAAGTTAATTAAGAATTAGATATAATTTTTTCACACGAGAATCACGTTTCCTGCGAAAATTCAAAAACCAATATAGGTTTAGGTTTTTAATTAACGGTACAAACAAACTTGGATTTGGAAATGTAACCAACGTAGTGATTTGGATTATCCTGTTTAATTAATAAAATAATTTAAAAGTTCTTCAAATGGTTTATATGAGTTAAAATATTTTTTTTTTATGGTTTGGTTTTTAAGGTAATTGTTACATTTAACCTAATTTTGAGGTCAAAGTAAGTCTTGTAAAAAATCTGGTAAAAGATGTTTGATACTCATAAAGAAAAAGTACTGGGGGCTAACCATGACGTGTTTAAATATCAGTCGTTCGAGCGAGAAAGGGCAATGGAACTTTAAACCCTTGGAACTCAGCAGCAAGTAATGCCCGGGTATTCTAATTATTCGGATTGCCCAGAGGACATACCGGAGGTCTACCCTGCTTGACCTGAGCATTGCCGTGTCCTCGTGGAGGCAATCGAATGTGGTGTACTCTCGCAACCGCCCCTGGACTAGGCGCTCGTATGGTGCGAGAAGGTATGAGAAGCAGTCACCTCGTTCTGAGAAGCTGTAATGCGACTGAAGGAGGCAGGTAAACTCAATGTCCGTTTGTTCAGCGAGATTGATCAAACAAGTCATCAAAGGATCGCAAAGGGTAACTAAATGAACATGGGTTTAATTACACTTAGTCCGTAAAAGTCTTCAATTTGATTCAGTCAAAGTGAAAAAATTTATTTGACGTTTTCCTCACCCTTAAAAATGTCTTTGTCCTTCGACAAGAAAATTAAATAAAATGTATCTGTGTGTCAGAATTTCCTAGTTCAAATACAATCCTGCCATGTCAGTTTATATCAAATCTTTGTGTAAGGGCAAATACTACTTCCCTACTTTCTACCTAGACCACCCGATGACCAATAATTTTTAAAGGACTGCAGCTCACCTACAGTTTGGAATACCTAACAAAGTATTAAAACTCATGTATTAAAAATGTGAATAAATTCATTTTTTGTTTTCGAATATAAGTATTTTTATTATATTATGTATTAATTTAACTCATTACAAAATAATCACTAGGTATATTATACAAACTTAAAATAATAATATGTACAAACGAGTAATAATAAATTCATTTTAAATTATTATTATTATAAATTATTCCATTTCTTTTATTTTTATCAAGATTTTTTTTTGTATTATTTTATACGAGCCAAATATAAGTTGAATATATATTATAGTTGATTGTTGTTGTGTAGTGTACGTAAGCTGATGCAGATAAGGAACCGGTTTAACTCCTCGTCATTAAATATGTTGAAAGCGTATAAGCAATCATATAATGGTAATATATATTGTCATATATGTCAGGAAATGAAAAAAATACCTTGTAGTATTATAATATAATATAATATTCCACAATTATCACACGACGCCGTCTAGTCCCAAGCTAAGCAGAGCTTGTGTTATGGGTACTAGACAACAGTTTAACATACTTATACATATATTTCTAAATACATACATATTATAGATAAATTACACCCAGACACAGAACAAATGATTATGCTCTTCACACAAACATTTGTCCTGGGTGGGAATCGAACCCACGACCTCCGGCATAGCAGTCAGGGTCACTAACCACTAGACCAACAGGCCAGTCAAAAAGTATTATCCTTACTGTATTATTATTAACCAAACAAAAAATAGCTTGTGTAACATTTAAGTATTTATTTTTAAATTTGCTCTTCAGTGAAACTTAAGTTACGCCCACCAATACTCAAAACAACCCATGGGATAACTCAAAGTATCGTATTCCCATTAAAAGGCCATACGACAAAAAGTAAAAAAAAGACCTTATAAATAAATTTTCAATTTCCCTATGGGTTATCTACAAAACTGTCATAAACAAACTCCATAATGTTTGGTCAGTTACTGTAAACACTATTAAAACATTGTTGTACAAAGTTTGTTTACTATTAAAATTTGTATTGTCATGTAAGCGAACTGGTCCAATATTGGTATAGTAAAATTTTATGGTTTGGACCAGGTTGGGACTAAGTTAGACAACTGTTGCATTGGTAATTTGGCTATTTGGATCATTAAAATATTTGTAAAGCATATTAAACTTCGTTTTAAATTTTCACTAGCTATTCAATGAAAAAAAAAGCATTTTTCTTTAAAACTTTACATATTTTGTGTTTTTATAACGGTTTCTGTACTTGTGTCGAGAAATCTATTAAAATTATTCAAAGTTTTATCTTTAAGTGGCAAATAAATCTGTTGGAACGCTGACTGCCCGACTTTGAATGATTTGTGCATTTCATTTTAGTTTACCAGAGATATGCTGAGAAAAGTGGTTTCTCCCGCCTTAGGGTGGAGCGCGAAGACGAGTAGCAAAGAGTGTACTATGCTCGGAGTTTCCTTGCGTGTTCGCATCCGCAGGAGAACCAAGGTTACCAAGATCGCCAAACTTAAGTGACTGGGCACATTGCACACAGAACAGATAGTCGATGGGAACGAGAGGTTCTAGAGAGCAACCGCGTACCGGAAGACACAGCGTTGGAAAGCCTCTCACAAGGTGGACCGATGACCTGGCCAAAGGCGCAGGAATCCGATGGATGCGAGACGCATATGACCGTTATGGTCGTTGTAACGACGCTTGGGGGAGGCCTATGTCCAACAGTGGACGTCTTTCGGCTGAAAAGATGATGACGATACGAAGACGAGTCAGTCTTTTAAATACACACATATGTACCTTCTGTTACCCTTTGCGTTCCAAGATCATGGTTACCATTTCGGAAGTCAACTTACTTCTCGCGCCGGGCCTTGGTTAAGGCTATGGTCCGGAGTGAGGAGCAGTAGCAGGCGGTCATCAACTTCTGCGAAGCAGTAATAAAGGAGGAGGCCAACCGCATCAGAAAACGGCGTTCTCGCCGCCGCCGCCGCCGCCGGGATTCTGATCCCGATTTCCGGTTACCGTAGGCGCAGGCTTGCGGAAAGTTAAATGCAATTAGCAATGGGTAGCTCGCTGTCCGGCAGTCCAGTAACTGTCCGGACTAAGCCCAATTCATCGACGGCGCGCACTGTTCCCACGTGCCTCAAGGAGTTGTCAGCAACAGCAGGGGCCCAGCCGGGTCAAAGCCTACTGGGGCCAGGCTTAGTTTCGAAAGACAACTCGAGCCCTGGTATGAAGGCTAGAAGGAACGGGGTGGGTCTTTTAGACAGTAAGAGTCTGTCACTATCTCCCGCTCCGCCCAAGAGCGGGGGTTGTTATTAGATGATTTTTCCCACCATAAAAAAACTTACTACAACACTCAGACGTGACTTTTGGAGCCAAAGTCACGTCTGAGTGTGATAGTAACTATTCAGAATATTTAATTACACGACTTATAGGAAAAATACAGTGTAAACAAAATTAAAGCTATATTTAAACTGGTTTCAGTATTTCGCACAAAAATAACCGAAACTCAGTTCAATTTATCTTTAAATACCCAGTACCCACTAAGTTCAGGTCTACTACAGTTTAATTAAATCTATTTTAGTGGCTAAGTAATTGTTCTAGTTGCTTAAGCTACCATTACTCTAATGCTTAATTACTGGACCTTTTTAATGGTGGCCCGGAGGTTCGCTTTTAAGTTCGGGACCCTCCGGTTACGTCACACGGGCTTCTATTGACATCGTTTACATAATATAGCATCGCCATGCTTGTAGATAGTACTTAGAAGGTTAAGCAGAGGTGTGCGTTTCTTTTATCACTAATCACGCTATGGAGTGGCGACCGCGTACCGGGAGCCACAGCATTGGAAAGCCTTCTACAAGGTGGACTGATTACCTGGTGAAGGTTGCGAGACACTTGGGGGAGGCCCATGTCCAACAGTTGACGTATATCGGCTGAAATTATGATGATGATGATAAATCATCAAGTTTGTTTTAAAATCGATTCATAGTGTTTCTTTCTGTTGAAAATCTTTTAAAGACACTGTTTTCCATTTTTAGGCGAAGCGAAAAGGTGTTTCAGACTTTTACTGACTTAAACTCACCCTTGTTCCTTCTTTGCCTTCGTTCTAGGGCCCCCGGGTCTTTTTTCCCACAACTCATGGCTTAAAGAAAGTTTACGTTTTATTTTTCCTTCAGAAGGAATGAAAAGGAGTGTCACACTTTTACTGACTAAAACTCACAGTGTTCCTTCACTTGCCTTTGCGAGGGCCACGATAACTCTTTTAAACAATCCGTAACCCAGGCAGGCACTAGCCCTAAATGGCTCAGTCTGTCTTATTGACAGATGTCAATGAAATCATTAAGGTACGAGTTTGTGGAAACACTACGCGCTGGGTTTGGTCTTTGCCAATTGCCGTGGTTGTTGCGCGGTAAGCTCAAAGGCCTGATACAGAAACCAATACAACTCGATACTGCTCACATCATGAGGAGGTTTCTGTCTCTAGAGCCCTAACTACCGGTAGCTGGGGCCCTGCTCTCGACACCGCTGAACTTTTTTTTTTATAGTTTGAAAAGTAAATTAAGAAATACTTGAAAATGTAATAAATACGTCGCAAAGGATAAACCACGTCACCAATGACATTTTACAACCCTAGAATATGATTTACCACACCACTATGGATTTAAGAGCGACGTTTGCGACCAATAATGAAAAATTACATTACTACTTCATAGTTTTAAATACTAAGTTATATACGTCTGTTCTCAACAGCGTAAAATTCCGCCGTTTCTAAATCACTTATTACGCTTAATCGCTTTCTTGATTGTTACGTAATATTGACGGTTCCATGGTGCAGTGGCTTTTGCGGTTCACAGACTGTTTCTGAACAGGTCACAGGTCAATCAACAGCTCAATATACAGTTCTGTAGGATAAAATTACACTGTGTATTTACTATGACCGGTTTAAGTAAAGCCACGAATTAGTTTGGTAAAAAAATGTGATAATTTTGTTAAAAATTTGGTCATTGTCCAATGATAATTTCAAATTGTAAAAAAGATGTTTAAAAATCAATGCATCTTAAAAATTACAGAACAAAATTATGACTGTTGTTGAATCTTACTGACGAACTTAGTCAATGTTACAAGTTTATTTAAAGGACTTCACCGATAGAAAGCTGCTTTATTCTGAAATGACAGAGGTTGTTTTTTTTGTAATTTTCTAGTTGCGGCCGGCGGTTTTACTATTTTTTACTATTTCTAGATATGGTATACCCGTGTACCAAGTTTCATCGAAATTTGTGCAGACGTTCAAGTGTGAAGAATTAACAGACATATAAACAAACTCAAACAAACAAAGTTTTGCTTTCATAATATTAGGTGTGAAATTATTGGATGATTTTCCATCTCAAGAAAAGTAAACCATTATTATTTATAAACATTATTGTTCTTACATTACCATATAGAAAGATCACTGTTTCAATTGGAACCTTTCGTAATTTTTTTTAAATGGCGTTCTAGCTGCCCCGTCTGATTACAGCCTAAGACCTGATTCATCGAACACAATATCCCACGCCGGTTCACCCACGAATATTTTATGTCCGGCTCCAAACGAGGCAGATTAATTCGTAAAACGGTCCCCTCCTATGAAACCCGATGGGGTCCCTTAATTAGAAAACGTCTTAAGGTGGGATTAGATTGCCTCTATTTTTCGGACAGTACTTTGGTAAGGTGAAATGTTTTGCCGATAAGAAGTGGTGCTTATGTGGGTTTTGAATGCATGAAGGTTTTATGAGATTAAAGGGAAAGTGGTGGCTGTTTTAGAGGTGGGGAGGTCAAGCTTGTGGTTGAAACCCATTAACAGATAGGAGGGTAATGAAGCCTGGCTACTTAGACGGACTTACTTTACGTGGTCCAACTTTAGTTTTACCTTTTAAAATATTGAAAACCAGCTTTTGTTCGCGGCTATACGCGCGTGATGCCCACCTAAAATATAGCCTATGTCACTTAGGATTAAAGTAGTTTTCTATCAGTAAAAAAAAATTAGCAATCGGACCAGTACTTTCAGATATTACCTCCTGCAACCAAAAAACAAACTTTATCTCTTTCAAATAACAGTATTTATTAGTGTAGAAGTGTAGACATAGGTCAGGTCTGCAAGGTTTTGTTTGTTATGTATATACTTTGAGGTGAAAAAGGAAAAAAAATTCTAACATAGACAACGGTTACCGAAAAGTTCAAAGTGTATGACATTGACCACGTGACCTTTACGAGTACTTGTAGTTACGACACGTCACGTCAATCACATATTGGACGTTTTGTGTAGGATCTCTTATATTATTCAAGTTAGCTAGTAAATTATTCACACACAACACCAATCTAACATGAAACCAAAACCCTGTCAAATAAAATCGTCACATTCGTTACAATGCTACGCTCAACATGCTACGTGTCTCGTAGCTCGTAGCAGATATCTACGTGCTACGGCGTAGCACTTCGTAGCAAATATGTAGCACGCGCCAACCGCAATGTAGGCTGGTCCAAAATTTAGTTCAACCAAAATGTACTGAGAATTTGTGGCACTGTTGTTCGAAACGTGTTAAAATTGAGCCTGACTATGTATTGAGCTTGTAGCTTTCAGAGCGTGGGCACAGTGACTTGAGTCTTTTATGGTCAATTGTTATTTTAGACCATCTTCAAAATGAAGGAGGTTCTACATTCGGCTGAATGTACTTTTTTTTTTGTGTAAGAGTGTACGCGGTTGTATAATTTTATATTGTCTTTGATTTTAAATTAAACATTCAGTATATCTAGGAAAATTAGTAGTTGCATCACCACTTAATTTGTTTTATTTTTACACATAAATCTTCTGAGTGAGTTTGTCAATTAAACAACAATTTGGATAAAATTTTGTGTTTATATTTGAGTGGCTTTCCAGATGATTTGAAATAAAACTGTCAAAAAATATAAATCAATCCGTTCGTTAGAGCTGTGATTTGGTTCTCAATTTTTTTTTTCTGACAAAACACCCGCATTCTTGACCAGGTCATCGGTCCACCTTGTTGGAGGCCTTCCAACGCTGTGTCTTCCAATAGATCCGGAACGCACAAGACCAGTTAAGTAGTTGTGGTAACATTTGGGGGAGGCCTATGTCCAACAGTGGAAGTCTTTCGGCTGATATGATGATGAAAAAATATCAGTTTTCAGGCGGGACAAAAACTATCGAAAATATTAAAATTTCTATATATTTTGAAGAAAAACAATATTTTGGAGTGTTCTGACATCTTCTCACTGTCTTGATATACATTTGTCTTTAATTTTCTATTTTACATTATTCTTGCAATACTATACTATATGATGATACTATATGATGAATACTATACTATAGATGTCCACACTATGCAATAAGATTTTATTTATTTTTTTATGTTACTAACACTTTATGGATTTTTAAGTCTGAAATAAAAATATTATTATTATTATCTCCTTTTTGAACATATTATTTTACATTTTTAAACATTTCTTAAAAAAAAAAAAAAAAAACATTTAAAAATATAAAAATAGTTGTACGCCGGTGTCGGGAGCAGGGTCCAAGCTATCGGTGGTTAGGGCTCCAGAGACAGGAACCTCCTCACAATACGAGCCGTATCGAGGAGTACTGCCTTCTGTATCAGGCCCTTGATCCATCCGCGCAACGCCAGCTTCGACAGATGGTCGTCGAAGCTTTTGGCTATAAGGCCATTGACGCTCACGACAATCGGCACAATGACAGCCGAGTCCACATTCCACATTTATTATTATTATTATTAAACTGAACAGTGCTACAGGTAACCAATGTAACTTATAGTGGTACCTTTAAATTAAAATAACCAAACCAATTAAAATCTAAAACAAAACCGTTTAGGTTTTAATTAGTTTAGTTTTGTAAAATCATAAATTGGACGCAAAACTAATCAGGTGACGTAAATTTTAGTAATTTAGGAAACTTTGTCAGTGTCTATCAATTTATGCCAAATAAATTATGACTTAACTACTCTCTCAATAGAATTTACCAACAATTAAAATACAATCTAAATTTTAAATAGCTTTATAATTGCCGATGGTAATTCGTTAACGGCCTTCGGTTATCTAAAATCGTTTAATCTGTTCCCTACAAAATGTGATCGGCCAGAATAATATCTGACTGGTATTAAAATATCCGTGTTAGATTAAAATAATCTAATACATCATCACCATAATCACCATCAGCTTTTTTAATGTTCCCACTGCTGGGACAGGTCTCCTATCTAGGAGAGGGAATGGGCCGTAATCCACCACGCGAGCCCAGTGCGGGTTGGTGAATGTCATATGTCTTCGAATTTTTGGTTCTAAGACATGCCGGTTTCCTCACGATGTTTTCCTTCACTGTCTTGTGCGCAGTGATGATTACTTAAATTGCACAAAGTAATGCACCTGGCTGGGTTCGCACCTGCGACTTACAACTCGTAAGTCAGGACCGTTATCACTCGTCCACCTCTGGTCTATAATCTTATGCACAAAACTTTTTTTTAATGACATATTGAGCTTGACTGTGGTCCTACCTGATGGTAAGCAGTGATGTAATCGTTGATGGTGAAGCGCACTAGTTTAAGAGCCTATTCACTCTAGCCTTGAAGACACCTAAATTATAATCGGACGGGAATACCGCCGCAGGCAAATTGATCCAATCCTTCGATGTATACAGTGTAGACGACGAGCCAAAGCGCCTAGTTTCAACTATAGAGGCCGTACGTCGAGTTGTCCGATGTTGTTGTCGATGAAGGAGCGCGCTTACCTAGAAGTAACCTATTCACTCTTGACTTAAAGATTCTCGGGTTGTAGCCATCAGGATACACAGACTCCGGCAGGGAATTCCATTCCTTAGCTGTACGTACAATGAATATGTTCCGAAAACGCTTTGTGCGTATGGGTGGGATGTCTACTATGTACCGGTGGCGCAACGCCGTATATCTTGAGGTCCGATGATGAAATGGATTTGGCGGACTAAATTGTGTAACTCGAGTACCCGCTCCCCTAAATGTAAACGATAGAAAACAGACAGGCTAGGCTTGGTGTATAGGTGAGATGTCCACAATTTACCGGTGGACAAACATGGACTGAAAAAATTAAATTGGTAATAACTCCTGTTTTATGGGCGCGTTTACAGAAATATAAATTCACTTAAACTAGGTATCCTCACGCAATGCTCTGCTTGGGTGGGGTACCACCTTGTCTTCTTAGGAGTGATTGACGGCAATGGCCCTGGTACTGGCCATGGAGCGAGGAGGAACGACAGGCGCTGTTCCACACGTGCCTCAGGAGATGTCAGCAAATCTTAGCGGCCCAGCAGAGTCAAAGCCTACTGGGGCCATTGATTAAGTGAAAATGAAACCGGACCAATTCTTCTTTAAAAAAAAAGTTCGATTTATAGTCACTATGTTGGATAATTTGAGGAGTTTTTAACAGTTGACAACTTCGATACGAATGTGAATTATAATCTTTAAAATGCCAAAAAAATCCATATGAAAAGGCTTTGCTTTTATTTCCAATAGCAGAAGTTTTATGTGACAGTTTTGAATAACGAAATTGAATTGCGAAACTCTTTTGAGAGCACGTTGTTAACTTTTAACATTTTATTTTTTGAAAGCAAAAAAAATATTGCAATAAAATATATTAGCTTTAGAAAGTTAAAAAGTTTTAGATACCACCTCTACCCACACCTTAAAAAAATGTCGTGCACAGTGACAGATTTTTTTTTTAGTTTTTTTTTTTTAGAGTATGTAAAAATACCATAATTGAGTTACTACCCCATAAATTCTTGACTGTATAGGTCTACTGCATAGGTATGATTTTCGTCATTTAAAAACAAAAAATTACTCCATGTAGACATTATTTCTGCTAATCCGTCAACCAATAAACATTTCTGTTTATCCGTTAACCAAATTAAACATAAACAGCATGTAAATAGTTCGTGTTATTATTGCAATAATAATATGCTATTTGAGCACAAATAGATATATAAACCTAGAAGTACCACCTTATATAACGTGTGAAAATGAGTGGTGCAGACCACAGAACAGAAGAATGTATTGTTCCGTTATTCTGTGAGACGCACACACTCACAGACGGGAATGCATGGAGATCTCAAACAAATTCAAGATGCAAGTGAGTTTGCAGTCTCTGTTTCTAGGGGTGCATTTCCACTGAAGCAAAGCAGCTAAGCTCGGCGAAGTGGGGTAGAGAAGAGCAGTGAAAAGTGGTATGTGTTTCCATAGAAATAGAGCGAGGCATAGGTTTAAGCTACCCTCCACTTCATGCTCTCCGCTCAGTATCCCACTCTGTTTTATCTGGCTCGAGGTCACTTTTTATTTTATTTGAAAGTCCGCACAGCTTCATTCCGCACCAACTCTGTTTCCACTGTTACGGAGTAGAGATTTTCAGCACTTTTTGTTTTGACGATCTACTCATTTTCACGCTGCTTAGCTCCGCGTCAAACGCATCTATGTGTGCGTGCCTTGTTACTCGTTGTACGGAGTCGACCTTCTATAGCTACTTATTTTGTTTGTTGTTTCAGTGGCTACACAAATGTACCATTTTAGCGACCACACGACAATTGTGTGGTGGGGCATTGTTATGACTATGATATTATAATGTACAGTTGCGTTTTGTCGGCTCACTGAGCAAATTGTGTGGGAAACTACAGGATACCGCTTGGGGCTAGCCAATTGATACGTTTGGTATTCGAATATCAAACAATAATTCATAATGCAAATGAGTGTGGTTGGTGGCGATCGTGCTTTAATTTTTATTTACAGCCTGTTGTGTGTATTGCTGGAAGGGAAAGCCCTCTTTTCTCATAAAGACGAACATAAACATTTTATTTCCATAAAATTAATTTAAGAGTTTATTTTTCTTCATTATACACCTTTATCTTCCGAAAAATTTATTAAAAATTGTATTGTGCACCAAATTAAGTATACAATGGCGATCTTATCACTTAATATTACACATTTGAATGAAAATAAATAATTTGAAACAAAAATTTGTATTTAGTAAACGAAAAACCTGTTAGTTTCGTTACAATATATCTCATTAGTTATTTATTTAAAACTACATTTTGCACACGGCTTCCCTCACGTACATAAAATATAGCCTATGGCAATTAGGAACAAAGCATCTTTCTATTGTTGAAAACATTTTAGCAATCGGCCCAGTACTATAATACAAACAAAAAAAACTTTACCTTTTTATAATAAAAGTATATATTAGTAACTCATAAGGTGGAATTAGGAATGATTTTTTAATTAAAAACATGAATCCCTGATTTTATCGAAACATTTCATAAACATCATCACTATCTTCCTACTCTTATCCCATCGTATTTGGGGTCGGCGCAACACGTTTTTTTCTTCCATTCTACCCTGTCACCCGTCATGCTATCGCTAACTTCCTCATCTTTCATATCACTCTTCACACAATCCACCCATCTTTTCTTTGGCCGCCCTCTCCCTCTCCACCCATCCAGATTTAAACTCATAACAGATATTTCATAAACACAGTAAACTTAAACAGCATCCAAAACCATACATTAACAACCAGCTCACTAGGTCATACGCATATCCATAAATAGCAGAAAACATTATCCGCCGCGAGGATAACTCAATGCTCGTAAATATCGATTGCCAGGAAACGGGAGAGTAACGATCCGTGGCGTGCCATGATTTATAGGCAGCGCCGGGTTATAGTTACTAACTGGCAGTAACTGGGGGTAGACATCATTACCTGAACGTTTTGCTATGCTGAGCGGCTTTAAGTTGGAAAGTTACGAGATTGTTTTGTTTTAAACACGATTTTCACTACTGTAAAAAATAATCTACGCTATAAAGAGGTAAAGTTTTTTTTTTTTTGTAGGACATAATCTATGAAAGTACTATTCCGATTGCTAAAATTTTTTCACCAATAGAAAGCTGCTTTATTTCTGAGTGACATAGACTATATTTAATTAACGCGGGGAAAAGGGTGCATTACTTTTTGTAATTTATTTTATTACCATTGCTCACAAAACGGTGAAGGGAAACATTGTGAGGAAACCGGCATGTCCTAAAACAAAAAAAATACGAAGACATGTGACATTCACCAACCCGCACTGAGCCCGCGTACGCGATTACGGCCCATTCCCTCTCCTAGAGAGGAGGCCTAAGTCCCAGCAGTGGGAACATTATAAAGCCGACTATGCTAAGCCATCACTTTAGACTATGAGAGAAAAGGAACAAAGAGCACACCTGTTTGTGCACACGCTTAAGCCTGGCTAATCTCCATTACGATTGGCCACCATGATCGAAATTTGGTCGGAAGGATTACACATGATAGATAAGGGTATAGGGTCTAGTGAATAACAGTGATAAATGTCGTGCATACATACATGTATAACACATGAGTAAGACGTTTTCATCTACTTTTCCACTTATACGCACAAAAAGTTTTGGGAACACATTCATTGTGCGTACATCTAAGGAGTGGAATTCCCAGCCGAAGTCTGTGTTTCTTGATGACTAAAACCCGGGAATCTTTAAGTCTAGAGTAAATAGGTTACTTTTAGGTAAACGCGCTCCATCGTCGACTGCATCGTCACTTTCCATCAGGCGAGATAGCAATGAAGCGTAAACCTATCAACAATAAAAAGAAAATTTCTTCAAATTTAGAAAATGCTATGGGACTGTCTTAAAGTGTAAAAAGACGCTGTTCTTAGTTTTAACATAATCTATAAAGTAAAGTAATAGGTTAAATTACTTATTAGTCTTTTAAGTAAGATTGTAATCATTTACTAAGATATTTTTTCTAAATGATAAAGATACAAAATTGGATGTAAGAGAACCGTAAAATAGAAGTCTCGGAATAGCACATATTTTTATCCCGGGAGTATATCCCCCTGGGATGATCTTCTACTTTCATTCGCGTGAAGCCACAAGCAGCTAATTAGTTTCCCTTAAAATTTAATATCAAAGAGATTTAAATGGGAAAGGAATTGCAAGATTTACATCTTCATAAATTTGTCTGCTCCACAATGTTAAAGAGGCTACTAAAACTGGTTAAATTACAAAATTAATAAGACACATAAAATAATGAGTACGTATCGAAGAATCGCCAAAATTAAGTGGTAGTGGGTAGGCCACATCAATACTCGTAGAACAGATGGCTTTTTTTCTTTTTTTTTTCGATGGGCAAAATCATCTTATGACAACCCCCGCTCTTGGGCGGAGCGGGAGATAGTGTCAGACTCTTCCTGACTAAAAAACCCATCCCATTCCTTCAAACCTTCATACCGGGGCTCGAGCGCCCTTTCGGATAACCCTGGCCCCAGTAATGGCTGCAACGTTCTAGAATGGTGACTGCACACTAGAAGACGCAGCGTTAGAAGACCTCCCGACAAGGTGGAATGATAATCTGGTGAGGGTTACGGGGATCTGATGGATGCGAGAGGCACTGAACTGTCAGTTGTGAAGACTTGAGGTACATCTATATCCAACAGTGGACATCTTCCGGCTGAAATGATGATGATGAAAAGGGTATGTATGATTATATTATTATAAAAAAAGCAGCTGAAGTTTAAGAGTGACGTCAGACATTCCATAGCAATTTGTTATTCATAACTGGCCAATCAATTATCGTGAATGCAATAGATAGATGAACAGCGTACAATGATTTATGGGCAGCGCCGAGTTATACCCGTAGTTGCCGACTAACTGTAGTTATCATTAGTTACAGGTCAGGCGGAACGTTTTGGTTAACCGATTGTCCAAGTTTATTTTGTGGATTTGGTTGATTTGTAAGCCTCAAATCCTAACTAATATTATAAATGTGAAAGTGTGGATGTTTGTTACTTAATCACGCAAGAACGGCTGAACGGATTTGGATGAAATTTGGCATGCATATAGCCTTTGACATGGAAAAGAACACAGGCTACCTTTTATCCCGATTTCCTGTACCTAATGATACGCGAGCGAAGCCGCGGACAAAAGCTAGTTTACTATATTTGGGGAAGGTTGTATGTTACAAAGCATGTGATTTCTTGAATAATTTATCGTATCGATTCATGACTAGGTAATGTTTTTAATTTTAAGGAAACCTCTTTTTTTCGAATATAAACATCAAATAATTTCTTCTGCTCTAGGAGCAAGAGTAAGCATCAGACTTTTACTGACTAAAACGCACCCTTGTTTCATTGGTTCATGCTGATATTGCTTTGAAATTCGCATAGATCCAAACGTGCCTTCGACCCAGGCCCGGTCCTTAGTGGACAGCGAGCTTCCCATTACTCGCCGTTTGCAAGGCCACATCTACAGTGGCCGGGAATAGTTTTGCGACTCTAGACACCCAAAGGCTGTCCTGCAGAGCTGGGGCGAAAGGATAAGGATTGGTTTTTCCTCACGTCTTGCTTCGTAGAACCACCATGCCCTGGACTACGGCAGAAGTTACTGCCACTAATCGCCTCTATGAAGACTTTAGAATCACTAAGAGGGAGTTTTAGATATTATTTTATTATTAATAGAGAAGAATGCTTAATAATAAGGATTACTACCAGACGTAAGGCGTTGCGCCACCGATACATGGTGGACATCCCACCCACGCGCACAAAACGTTTTGGGAACACATTCATTGTGCGTGCAGCTATAGTGTTTTCTAGCTAATAACGGTTCAGGCAGACTTTGTCCTGCCCGAAAGCTGGCACGTTATCAAAAATTAAAATTAAAAACCACATTCAACCGCGTCCGATTGTATTTTCAAATCATCCAGAGACCCATTCTAATTGATACAAAAAAAATATTTTTAAATCCTTTTTGCCATTTAACAGGAGTTAGGTGACAAACACACGTACAAAAGGATTATAAATATATAAATATGACTTTACAAGTTATGGAAATAAGATGTCTACTAAAATATTCCATTTGTGAAAGTAATTACATTAAAACTACAGTCAATTAAAAAGCACTTAAATATTTACAAAGTACTTACCAATTACTAAGTTTAGTGTCCTTGGATATATAAATATCTTGAACAAAAGAATATAAGTGCCCGTAACATAAAAAAAACTTAATACAATTAAAGCAATAAACTTTTATAAAACTCATTTCGATCGCCAACAATTTCCTCGAACAAGTACGAGTACCAATAACTTACGTATATATTTAATTTGATTCGCTCAAATGGACACTCAGAAAATCTATTTCTTATTAAATATTATATTCGACGGAACAAAGCAGAGTTACAAGGGCACTTTTTCAGCAGCTATATTAAACTGCCATCAATATTTAATTGCTCCAAATTGGCTTGAATTATACGGTCAAATTGGCTGTTGCCTGTACGAGTATTTATGTTGTAAAAATTATGTTTCAATTCAAATAATAATCGATCGCCAAACTTAAGTGGCAGTGGGCGGCGTACATTACTCGCAGAACATAATTATGAACATATGGGTCGAAAAATTCTGGAGTGGCAGTACAGAAAAACGCAGCATTAAAAGGCTTGCCATAAAGTGGGATCTAGTAAGAATCGCAGGAATCCGATGGATGTAAGACATATATGACCGCTCGTAATGGAGACACTTGGGAGAAACCTATTTCCAACAGTAAATTCGTGGGTCTTTCGGCTGTAATAATGATTATTTATTTAAGCTTCATATACAGTAGTACATAAGTGGACTTAACACCAAGGCATTCTGTACCAGGCAACTTTTAGGTTAAATAGATAACACTGTGGTGGGTGTGCACAGTAAATAAATAACAATATTTCATGATGATGAGTTAGTATATTTTTTTAACGTTCTACATCATTATTTTATCTAATTTAACGCTGAATCATAGCGTTAATGGTTTTCCAGTTGTCTGTTTGTATCAATTGTTTAAGTACATTCATTCATTTAGTTAAATTATTTTTTGTATTCTTCTTTTTATCCAATAAGTAAAATGATCTGTAAGAGCGGTTTTTTTTTTTTGTAATTTGTTAAATTACTCAATTTCGATATTGGCAACAATGATATATATTTTATCATTTCATATTACCATTATCATTATGTGTAGCAGCAATAAATTGTTATAACCTTTGTAATCCCTTATAGGTACTAAGGAGTACGTGGACAGTAGGTCCACGGACGCGTACCTTCATAGACGCGTATTAGTGTCCCCGCACACGAGCAACAAAAAAAAGCCGCTACAAAAAAAGCTAGAAGCGACCACAAAAAAGCTAGAAGCGGCTACAAAAAAAGCTGAAGCGCGCGATAGCTTGTGGCCGGAGAAGCTAGATGCGGCTTCTAGCTTTTTTTAGTGGCGGCACCGCTGCATTTGGCAAAAAAGACCGCTACAAAAAAAGCTAGAAGTGGCTTTTTTTGTAGCCCGTGTGCGGAAACACATAGTCATTATACGCTTTGCGTATGCCTGCGTGAACGTACGAGTATGTAGGCACATACACGTACAAAGCTACGCGTCCATGATCCGTAGGCCTAATCGGATTGCCAAAAAGTTATAATTAGGCACAGTTATCAAGTATAATTATTGTGGTATTTTAATTTCCTGTGTATTCATAGCTTTAGTACTTCGAAGATTAACTTTAATATTAAATGCGCTGTTCGGTGTTCGATCAACAACAATATAAAATGGATGGACAGAGATGAGAAATAGATGTTCAAAGTACGCCGAGTTACAGTCGCGAAAGCCGTTCGGCGAAGTATTTTTATTTGTGAGCGTGGAGTTTTGTCGCAGCAATATTTGAAAGGTGAAATTTTGTTTTTACATGTAAATATTATATTACACACGTTTGTTAAAAAACACACGTAGATACACGCATATTTGTGTGTGTGTTGCTACAAGTTTACATGTGGATGGATAGAGAGGGAGAAGAAGGCCAAAGAAAAAGTAGATGGATTGTGTGAGAAGTGATGAAAGATGAAAGAAAAGGAAGTTAGTGATAGAGTAACAAGTGACAGGACAGAAGGGATGATAAAAACGTGTTGTGCCGACTCCAAATAATACGGGGTAAGGGCAGGAAGATGTTGAGATGGTGATGGTACGAGTGTTTTGATTGGCCTGTTGGTCTAGTGGTTAGTGGCCCTGACTGCTATGCCGCAGGTCGTGGGTTCGATTCCCACCCAGGACAAACGTTTATGTGATGAGCATGATCATTTGTTCTGTGTCTGGGTGTAATTTATCTATAATATGTATGTATTTAGAAATATATAAGTATGTTTATCAGTTGTCTAGTACCCATAACACAAGTTCTGCTTAGCTTGGGACTAAACGGCGTAGTGTGATAGTTGTGGAATATTAATATTATATCTCCTTTATTTTCCATTTTGACATATCATTTTACATTTTTAAATATTTCTTAAAAAAAATAATTAAAAAAAGACATTTAAAAATATAAAAAATAGTTGTCCGCCGGTGTCGGGAGCAGGGTCCAAGCTACCGGTGGTTAGGGCTCCAGAGACAGAAACCTCCTCACAATACGAGCCGTATCGAGGAGTACTGCCTTCTGTATCAGGCCCTTGATCCATCCACGCAACGCCAGCTTCGACAGATGGTATTATTATATTAGTGTTTGTTACTTTTTCACACTTAAAATGCCGTACTTGATCAGGAATAAGTCTGGCACATGGGTAGATCAGTCTTATAATAAATTATTATGTATGAAATTTTTTATTTCCAGAATATGCCAGCGACTTTGTCCACGTCAGGTTCGTAAAACACAACAGTAAATAATTCTGTGCTTGCAATAATACCGCAAGCAACCAATTCATTTATTTTCTATCTTTACGCAAACAAAGTTGCTGGTTGAAGCTAGTCAGTCATAACCATGAAACAAAAACACGAAATTCTACACGATTGCCGATTTTTGTTCGATTGCCATTGAATTTGCACAAAGAAACGTCATTCCATATTCAAATACGCTGATAGTTAAGTCATACTCTTTCATACAAAAGCAATAGTTATATGCAGGAAAGGGATGGATTTAGTAATGCAACAAAGAGAAAGAAAGGATAAAATAGTTTTCTCTATTTTATTTGACATACATACTCGTAGAAACACAAAAAGTAACAACATGTAAGCATTAATTGATTATATAACTTTGGTCGCCTTAATTTTAATTTTTTCGTTTTACTGTCCCCGCACACGGGTCACAAAAAAACGCCGCTTCAAGTTTCGTCTTGAGGCGACCTTTTTTTGTGGCTCGTGTGCGGTGGTGCCGCCACAAAAAAACGCTTGAAGCGGGTTTAAGCTTCTCCGGACACAAGGAGTCGCGCGCCCCAGCTGTTTTTTTTACGGCCGCTTCTAGCTTTTTTTTTATACTCGTAGCCGTTCCTATCGTTTTTTTGTGGCGGCCTTTTTTTTGAGGCCCGTGTGTGGGGACGCTTAGACATGAAAGGTTTGTAGATAGACAAACATAGATACTTACTTGCGCATTTATAATAATAATATTTCTATATATTCTATTATTCTTTTAAGAAATACTCAATGCTCAAGTTTGTCTTTCCACTGAGACTGCCTTCGGCAAGAGTAAATAATTTCATCCCGGTCAACAATAAGTAACAAAGACATTGTCTCTGCAACTCAGTCGCTTTTATTGACTCGGAAGGAAAAAAGAACAAGTTTATTTCTTTTGCCTCATTGGCTGCAATCAATAGCCAGTCGAGAGCTGTTTTTAAAGATATTAAAGGCAGAAAGTTGACGTGACATAATTAATACAATAACGGTTTTTAAATGAGCTTAAGAAAAGAGAATTTTCACAAACTGAGTCCAATTTTTTACATTTAATCAAATTTTCAGTTATATTTAAAAAAAAGCTATTATTAGCATATATATTTCTTATTATAAATGTTCAGTCTGTAGAGCATTTTTAGGAAAAATATCTAAGAATTTAAATATAATATAAATTATTTAAAATATCGGTAGTCGTACGTAATGCAATATAGTATTTCTACCAATTAATTTCTAGGTTAAAAAAAAACTACACTGTTACGACAATGTAGTTTTGCAACTGTAACAATAAATAATATTTGAAAACATTAACGCATCGGAAAACATTACTAAAAGAATGACTTTAAATAAAAATAAATCTATACACACAGCTATTTTTATTCACAACTATTCACATAACTAAAAACGTTATTAAAAAAAAAAACAAAAATTTGTTGCTGCTCTCTCATTAGAAACTATAAAGATTGAAATAGCTCAAGGTCACAATCAAACAAAAAAATCCTAGACCAATTTACCGAACAAGAGTCAAAATAAATGTACCTAAATTAATTTCCCTCTCAAATACAATTGAATGTGTACATAAAGAAACCCTTACAACCAGGAATAAAAAGGTTTCCCTTTTTCTGTTATATTTTTAGTTTGGCCTCGTTGTTTTAGGAATGGTCAGTCACTCTGACATTTAGCTTTTATTTCTGGGCCAAAGTGATGAAGTAGTGTGTTAATTTTTGCTGACTGTTTATATATATCTATGCTTGCCTCTTTTAGAGACATGTGTACAAATCCCAGTGGAAATATTAGCGAGATTTCGGGTTATAGTTTGCGAGAGTCAAAGATTGTTTTAAAAAGTTAGAAATACGTCTGTACCTTTATTCCCTGAAGAGGAAACTTGTAACAGAAAAGAAAAAACAAAACAAAATCTTTTAGGCAATAAATGGCAGTGTTCGGTACACTGTACATCATTTTTAGCAGCCGACATTACATCTGGACAAAGTGAAATTAAATTAGCTGTCACGACTGCTAAAAATGTAAAAAGATTTGGGATTTATTGCGTAAGATTCCCGTCAATACATTTAAGACTTTAAACAATTGCTGTCACTGATAAGAAAGTCACATTATCTAAGCTCTCATGATAATATTTGAATACACATACGTTTCATAAGTCATATTATATGTGGCTTCTCTAATTTTCATGAAAATGGTTTCAAATTCTAAGCAAACTCCTCCTAGTTATTTATGCCACGATGAAAAGATAAACCAGTGAGAAACGTGTCGCTGCCACAAGCTCGGGTGCGCCGTGTGGACGTATCTTAAGCTGACGTCACTCAAAATGTCTTCATTGTACACATAGATTAAGTGCTAGCGAAATTTGAAGCAAAGGAGTATCACAATACCTACTAAAGGAATTTCTAGAGGACTGTACTGTAATTGGAGACACAGTAGAAAGACAATGAGAGAGCAAACTGAATTTAATTAAAACCAAGAAAAAAAAAATATTCTTAAAAAAACGTATATTGATTTTATAAATAATTTATATAGTTAGTTTAAAATTCTGAAAATATCCGTGATCATTTGATTCTATGTTTATACATTAAGTTCTTGAAAAAGTGGTGCAAAGGTGGATGTAGATTTTTCAAAACATTTTCTACTTAAACATGATTCAGATTGAGTATTTACGATTGACTTATTAACTTTGTGTAATTTATTTCATCGTTGTGAATTTGCGACTAATCATTATGCGATTACCCTCTATTACACTCTAAAAACGGTTAAGAAAAACATCGTAAGGAAACTGGCATATCCAAGAACAAAAAAAAAAATCGAAGCTATGTGACATCCACCAACTCACACTGGACCGTAATCCAACACACAAAACGCCTGCGTGTTAGATCACGGTCCATTCCCTCTCGTAGAGAGGCCTGAGTCATTTTGTGGGAACATTTAAAGTCTGATTCAGCTTTGATATGCATTGATACTGTAGTTAAATAATTAGAAACATATCTAGTTTATCTTTTGAGTTAAAAAATAAGAATAGACATACTTTAATTCGGTACAGACACAGCACAACGGTGATATACACAATGTGAGCGTGCCCGCATGGAAAGGGTGACTACCTCAGCATTTGCTGGGCGCTAGACACCCAGCGCTGATTTTCAGTTGGCACCCCGCAGTGACGCACGGAATAAGGTAAAACATATATATAATTAGACCTAAGCATACATTAATTACATAATAATTCCTAAGTACCAGGCCACCAGGAATCTCTTGGAGATACAAAGTTAGCTCTCTATCTAAACAAACTCGCGAACTGAACGTATAATTTTGTGTAATCTTCTTCCTACAGTTGATGCGGTTCGCTTCCTAATCTAAGATCGCTCAAATTTCTTGCTGTTATTTTAGGAAACTCACAAAACTTCACAAAGTGATCGCCTTGTAATGTTTCGTACTTGAAAATTATTCTTGTTATAACCGCGATACTTGTTGAACCCTCATTTTCGGATTTTTTGGTTCAAGTTTTTAAAGTTCAGTGTAATAAGCAAATACTTAATAAATAAGCATTTTTTTAAACTTATGCAAATGAAATCAATTCAAGTTAATATATTTCATTGATATGATCACATGTTCTGTTCGCTGTCTTTAATCTAATCTTGCAAGTTCAATTGGACCATACATGCACAAAATATCTTTCAATCTCTCACATAAACACTTAGATACACCATCACATACACGCACCTAAACACACATATACTACCAAATCAGCGCGAAATAAACAAAGCAATTTAACTTGTTACGACATTACTGCAGTGATTCTATGAGGAGTTCCGTTCCATATCTTCGAAGTTTATCTTTTCATAACAATGTTTCCATGGGACCAACTCGGAAGCATAAAATTTCAATTAAAAACTATATAATTAATCTTATTTTCTACCTATTTTTTTTCCAATGATTCCTCGATATGCAATATAAGTAAACCAAAATTATATGTAATAAATATATTTTATTTTACTTGTCGTTGTAAAATTTTAGTTAAAAAATAAAAGTTGTTTTAAAAACAAATTTACATACATTTAGTTGTTTAAGATATTCACCTGTAGAAAAATTATAACAGTCTTGTAGATAAATATACGCTTATGTAAATACGTGGGAGTACTAAGGGACAGTTATTCTCGGTATGTCTTTGTAGACCCTAATGTATTTTCGAGAATGTGTTTCGGGTTAGCAGATTTACCTACTTAAAGCGAAACTGTCGTAGGAACATAAAATATTATTTTGTTGGAAGTTATAGTAGGTAAATAGCCTGAGAGGTTACGTTTAGTCCATAAACAATAGAGTTTTCGGTTAACAGCATTCATAAAATTACCTTTTCAAGTTGATCAAATAGCACTGTCAATATGCTACATACATTTTGGTTTCAGAAATGATAAATTAAAATAAATCATCATCATCATATTATCACTTGTGAAATTAATATAAATTTGAATTAAAGAAATGATAAATTAATTTTTTGTGCCTAAAGGTAATACTTTATTCTTTATAATTATATGAGTATATTTATTTGTCCACAATATAGTAGAAAATTATCCCATGGGAAAATATTTCCGAAATTAAAAGTATCCTATCTGCAATTCCAGGACATAGTCTACCCATATATTAAGTTTCTCTGAAATTCTTTCAATTGTAAAAAAATACATAATGTATGTGCGTATGTTTTTACACTCACAAACTTTCGGATTTTTTATATAAATATGTCGTACGTTCAAGCCTTTGAGAAGTTCTGGCATAATGATGTTTGTTTTAATTTTCAAACATAACAATTATATACTCTTTTATTATAATTTAAATCATATTTAATTACTATCCATTAGACTAATAGCCTTAATAAAATAAAAGAAAAATAGGCCAATTGCTTTTAAATTCCATGGTTTCTGTAAAATAAATATTCAATAATTTACATGATAAGAAACAAAAACATACGATATGCTGATAAGAGATATCTACTTAATTGAACTTTTTAAACCCCTTGAGCTTATAGTGTTTAAAAAAAACTTTAATAAACATAAGAACGCGAATGAGCCAAAATGTTTGTATTAGATAATACTAACGCAGCACTAAAATCGAATAATTACAAAACTTGAATGTAGCAAACTTCTGCCAAAGCATTAAATCCCAACTAAACCACTTCAACGACACTAAACTCCAAAGAATTAAACCACTAAGCTTCAATTTCAATTGGCTAACTTTATGAACTTAGGTCCAAAACAATAAACAAAAACTGAAACCAACACAAACTATTTTAGGCCATAAATCCTTTGAAAGTAATTTCATGGCTGTGTGCCGTCCCGCGTCAAGTGAAACTATCTCGTTAGTTGATATATATTGAGGAAATGAACGTCTTATTGCTTCGCCCAGAGGACGGCACAGATATCAACGTAATTTGAATCTGCTAGAACTTTGGTTAATTGATAGAGGTTTGGATTAAATCGGTTTCTTGTAGCTTCGATTCGAAAGGTCGTTTTAAGGTCAGGCTATTTTGAACTCATTGATCGACTAACTTTGTCAGTCGAATTTCTGAAACACAAATCAATTTGAATAAATTAATGTTAGTAGGTACGCATAAATGAGTGCAAGCAAGTATAGTAATGTGTCCTCATACTTTCTCTGTGTGAGACTAATCACTTTCATAACAATAAGTAGTTGCAAAACTACGTATAACAATTTTATAGCATGTATCAAACTTTGACCTTTGAAAATAAGAAGAACAATCATTATTTTACTGTATTCTTCTTATTTAATTTCTAGTGTAATTATGGCCTAGTGGTTAAGCCACCTGCCTATCACGCAAAAGGTTCGAATTCAGAACCAGGCAAGTACTAATGTGAATTTTTCAATTCATACGTAAGTTCTATGTTTATTTACGCGCTGTCGCGATCTGCAGCTGCTGCTGTATTTAGAATATTCTCACAGAAAACCAGTTTTGCAGTCACCACATGTGCTGCCTGCAGCCGATGTTACAATAGCTCCTAAAAATTCTTGACTTTTGAGCCTTAATTACTACTCATTATATTTAAAATAAACAATATCAACTTAACTAACTAATAATAAAACTTTTTTCTAGCCAGCTATCTCCATTTTGAACTGAAGCCAAATGAATAAGTCGAGCTACTGAAACTCTTGGTGCAATTTTTCGTATTTGCGGAGTTATGTCTATCTCGTATGCTGGCTGGAGATCAGTTTTAAGCTGCCTAATTAGTCTGAAATTAGTCTGTTAAAGATAAAAGAAGATGAATAAAAGTTAGTCATAAAAGACCAAATTACTTTTTCATCAGTTGAATATCTAACAAATTGCATAATATAAGAGATATTTGATCTTAATCTTGAGCATAAAATGCGAGGAAAATATATGTCAGCTTTTTTTGCGAAGAAAATTACTAACGATAAAATGAAACTGCAAGAATCATCTTGGAAAATTAGATTTCTAATGCTTTACTATCACTAATCTTCATGATACGATATTTTTATCTGAACCGTCTGTCTGTCTAGCCTTTTTGTGCTATACTTTTCTTTCTTTTTCGAGGTGGTGAATCCTTCAATTACTTCGCCTGTTCTATGGTAGAACAAGAGGCCATTTCAAAGTTTTAATGACAAAAACCATCAATATATATGTACTACGCATTCGATTAGGCGTGCCGAACATTCAATTCAGTTGACTCAAGTGTAATGTCGGCTGTACACCTTGAACACACTATGCTGAACGAAACGCGTAAGTGCGACGAAATTAATAGTGCTTAAGACATTGTGTTCGTGAAAAAAGTATCCTCTAAAAGCTATTTTAACTCTGCATGTTTTAATAGTTCTGTTGGATGACATAATGCCAATGAAGCGCTGCAGCAAACTTTTCAGTATTTTGAGAAATACTTTCCATGACAAGGCTTGTCTATCACTAGAATATAAGTCGATGAATAAAACCATCCTTTGTCCTTCAGTTGTTTTCTACGTTCTAAAGCCGCGGTCACTTTTTCTACCGTTCCTGTAGTCTAAGCTGGCATCGACCCTACTGGGCCTCTTCAATTTTGCAGATAACTCTTTGAGACGCACGCGGGCGAACGACGAGCTACTTATTGTATCGGGTTTCCAATCTAACCGAATTCAGCTGGTTAACAGTATTTTACGTAGAGTGACTGCCTATCGACTCAGATATAAAATAGTCGGTGAAGTAATGAAGAAGTGTTTATCGACATGCTCTGCCGAAATATAGATGGACATCCCACCTATACGCATAAAACTTTTTTAACAACACATTCGCAGTACTTACAACTAAGTCCTGCGTTACAACCCGGAAATCTTTAAGTCAAGAGTGAATAGGTTACTTCTAGGTAAGCGCGCTCTATCGTCGACTGCATCGTCGTTTTTCATCATGTGAGATGGCGGTCAAGCGTGAACTTATCAACAAAAGAAATAAAAAAAGGCAACATGAATCACCTTGGGTTCTGAACTAACGCTTCCATCCTCGAGCTACTGGGCGACAAGGAGCGTTTGTCTACGCTAGAGCGCACTCCTATATTTATATTAAATACTTTGGCCGTATTTTTTTTTTTGACTGGCCTGTAAGCCGGTGGTCGTGGGTTCCCCACCCAGGACAAATGTTTATGTGATGAGCATGATCATTTGTTCTGTGTCTGGGTGTAATTTATCTATACCTATATGTATGTATTTAGAAATATATAACTAAGTAAGTTTACCAGTTGTCTAGTACTCATAACACAAGCTCTGCTTAGCTTGGGACTAGACAACGTTGTGTGATAGTTATGGAATATTGTATATTATATTTTTTATATTATATATATTATTTGTCACCGTGGAAGTGATTCCATGGAATGCCTTGTTATATAAGGACGACCGATGCGATGGTTAAACCAGATCAAAGGGGTTTTGAACGTGTGCGCCCGAGTGACCGCCAGCAGGCAAAAGTGGTGGGAAATAATGCGGAGTACTCCAACAGCTACCGTAGAGCTACCTTCATGATAACTACGACCACTCTGGCAAGACTGAAAGAAACGATGAAGAAGAAGAGATAATCCATAACAATCGTCAAAGATTTACAAATATTAACATTACGGTCACTACAACGATTTAACGAACTTTTATGTATTAAAAGGTAATTTCTGGATGTACCTGACTACTGATTTCGATGATTTTCGATAAGATTTTGTTCTTGGGACTCCAAGAACAAAATCTTTTTGAAAAATAGGACGCATTGTATTTTATGACAGAACTTAAAAATCTCATACCGCAAAATTTATTATTTTTCACTAATTTGTTCTTGAGAATCGACGATTTTATTACAAAGATTCTAAAAGCCATCGTTGGGTTTTTTAGAATACCATAAATGGTTCCTATAAATTAGGCTACAAGAGCAAAGCCACAGGAAAATGCTAGTATTTCAATATATTTCATGCTTTTTACCTTCTAGAAGTGAATTCATGGCTTTATTAAGAAATCTACCATAACGACTGCTGGGTACTTTCTCAAAACTTAATATATTGCTGACAATAAATTCTCGAAAGCACACTCGCTTCCTTTGTAATAAAACTAGTGTAACCATGGCTGAGTTATAATTGTAGTTTATATTCTACCGAGATTAATAAAGAACATATTTAATTTTTATTTGGTTGTTGTCCATAATGTATATACCAAAACGATGGTTCCAATGGTTATACAAGTCAATGTAAATGAAATGTTATAGCTGGTCCAAAATAAGTCAAAACAGAATAATTACGATAATAATACGTACAGGATCGAGTTAATGCACCTAATTGACAAATTGCATACTGCGGTCTTCCCGTTCGAATATAATTTAGGTCTACAAAGCTAGGGTCAATAGACTCTTCATAATTACCGATTGCATCACTGCTTACCATCAGGTGAAATCACAGTCAGGCACTAGTTTATATTATTTTAAACAATGCACGTTAAAATTATATTTAAAATGATTACGTATTAAAAATGATAAGGAACGAATAACGTTCGTATCATTATTTCATTAATAGGACCAAATTAAAACTGATAAGTTTGAAAAGACAATATAATATATGTACACTCTACGTAGTTTTACCCCAGAATAAGTAATAACTTACACATTATGAGACCGAATTTATTTTATTTTTGTTTTCACCTTGGTATTTTTAGTTCGGTCAATTTTTATTACTATTGGGCAATAAATCTCTTGTTCAAAATACAGTCAAATCTCAAAAATATTATTTGGCTTTGACACACCATGGTTTACTTCGAAATTGTGCTCATTTTCATTCAACAAAATGGCTTCTTTTCGGAGACAATAGTCGTAATTTTATGTACGTATGCCACAATATTATCAAGTAAGTGCTTAGAAATAACAGCAATTAACACGATAATCTAAGATTTCAGCAAGACCTTTCTTCTCGTCGTTGCAGACCAAAACAATTGCTTTCAAAATGAGTCCTAACAACGCTGTTATTCGTTCATTAACGTCTTGTTTAGTCTCCAAATAAGTTTGTCCTAGTACAATATTACCCACTCCCTTTCCACAGAATAATACAGAAGGTTGACTTTTAACAGCAAGCAAATATGCATGCACACATCGAGTGCAAGGGCACTCTAGTCGTGCATTCGAACCAATACGCTGAATGAAAGTGGTTTTTTCGTTGATGCGATTGAAACGTTTACCACGTTAGGCTCTCTGATTGGTTAAGAGCTTGGAGCAGGCCAATCAGAGCGTCAAACGACATAAGAGTGTTGACATAAAACAAACTTGCACTGGGCTTTCTGTGCGTTGAGTGCAAGTTGTTTTAACGTTAATGCGATCGAAACGTTTATCGCGTTTGGCTCTCAGATTGTTATAAAGCTTGGAATAGGCCAACTGGAGTGCCGAACATCATAAACGTGTTATGTAACGTTGAAACTCTAGTGCGAGTTTGTTTTACATTAATGCGAATCGGCACCGTACAAGTTTGCGAGTATCTATAAAGAAATGTTTTTGCGTGTTAAATGTATTTCGCTGACCTTCTGTGTCTATCTATTCTGTGGCAAAACCGTGTTACTTTAGTGGCTATTGAGACTGTTTCATTTCACATGAGGGACACAGAAAATGTCAATTGGAATTCGATTTGGCCTAGTATTCAGGCACTTGATTAGATCGTCTGATGAAGAGTTGTAGAAACATTCGTATTCTGTACTGGGTTTTGTGTCTATTTGGATTATTATCCTTTTAAGTGGATGTACCTACTTTAATGAAAATATTAGTGAAAATAAATTCTATAAGGTAATTTTTAGTCTTTTTTAGATATTTAGGTGGTATATAAACCAAGTATTTGTAATATACGGCCTTATTTTTAGTATTTTCATATTCGAAACCTGATAGACCAGTCTAGTATTTTTATGTGAAGAATGTATGTACAAAATTTCAAAACTGTATTGGGAATAGTCACAAAGTTAGAAGCCCATACACAAAGTATGATACTTGGTCACTGTTCCATCCGGATGACTGAGAGGTGGTTTTGCCTTTACACCTGGCTGTGCGCGTGCACCTAATGCCCGTTATGACCTTCCATGACCTGTGTTGTACTTAGTGTTAGTGGTGCCAAACTTGCGACCTTTTTTAAATATTTTTGGGAAAAAATTTAACATGGTCTAAAAAATATTGGAATCGATTCAGTTACTGATTCTAAATAAACTATATTCAGGTTTCGCATATACCAAAAATAATGTCGTATAAAATGATTTAAAATAGTGCCCAGAAATTTTCAAGCACATTCTTATGAGTAGGACTTTAAAATGTGCAATTAGCAACATTATTGTCTTTTTCTTCCTTGAAATTCTAAAATGACCTGTAAATTATTTATTCGAAATTAACAGTTTAGTTGATTTAATTATTTGCTTCCAATTAAATTAAAATACATATATTGACTGGCCTGTTGATGTACTGCTTAGTGGCCCTGACTGCTATGCTGGAGGTCGTGGGTTTGATTCCCATCTAGGACAAATGTTTGTCTGATGAGCACGATCATTCGTTCTGTGTCTGGGTGTAATTTACCTATGTATGAAACGTATGTATTTAAAAGCATCTAAGTATGTTGTTAGTTGTCTAGTACTCATAACCTCATACCCTACTCTACCCTACTCTACCCTACTCTACCCTACTCTACCCTACTCTACCCTACTCTACCCTACTCTACCCTACTCTACCCTACTCTACCCTACTCTACCCTACTCTACCCTCCTCTACCTTACTCTACCCTACACTACCCTAATTTTCATTTTTTTTTCATAAGAACCTTCTCCTCATAATAACGAACACAACAAAAATAAAATTAGCGAAATCGGTCCAGGCGTTGTTGAGTTATGCGCTTACCAACATATTTTGCGATTCATTTTTATATTATAGATAATAAAAAAAAATAAGTTGCTTAGATTTTCTTAGGATAAATTTATAAAATATCCTTCTATACATTAGCTTGTATAAGCCTTCATTAACTAAAAATCCCTAATACAGACCCTAACATTCCAAAATAATGACGTTACACCTGAGCATAGTTTCACAAAGCGATACGCAATTAACTCTGAATGAATTAAACCCTCTATTATAGACACAGCTAATTAATTACAGTAATGTACAAGTGGCCCTTGAGACAGTTAATATAGCCAGAGCTAAAGATATAGGTGGATACAGTAGATGTGCGGCGGCCATGCATGAATAGCTATAGAGCGCCATACGTACAAGTAGCGCATTGGATAAGTCGAGAAACTGCATAACATAGCATAGATATTCTTTTAATCTTCCCACTGCTGGGACTCAGGGCACCTCTCAAGGGGAGGCCACGGTCATGAAATACTCTATTATATTACTCAAACTAACAACCTACAAACCGTAACATCATTATCATTATCAGCATTTTTCAATGTTCACACTGCTGGGACTCAGGCCTCCTCTCTAGAATCCCTCTTCTATTTCTCTTCTTCTATCCATAAGTCAGAGCATTATTACTGGATCACCTACATGTGGCTGCTCTAAATTCAAAATTATATCATTTTATATGGAATGCGATAGTCTTATTTTAAGATCCATATTGTATCAACAATTACCCTGTATTTAATGATTGGCAACAAAAGTTTTTTAGTTAGGCAATATAAAAATTATTTTCCAACTATTTACTTTAATTTCTATTGCGTAAGGTATTTTTTCATTCATAGCCATGACGAATGTAGGATTATTACATTCAAAAGTAAATGGTAAAACAGCAATTCATTTTGAAATTCATCTAGATTGTTAATGCTGTGAATGTCGTTTCTCTGTTCAAAGCTAAAACCGTTCGTCACTTGTAATGAAAAGCTTCACGCAAAAAAAGAAACACGTTTAGGTACTTTTATTTTTATCCGTCACGCAATTCTTGGAATCATAACAAATAAAAGATTTACATATTTAAAAGAAAAAACGTAACTGTAACAACAAGATTTTTTGTGATAAAAGTAGTATTCAAGCCGTTGTTGTGTTGAGGTCATCTTTAACTGTTTATAAAACCTAAACTCATTTAACTAAAATAACGCCTTCAAAATATCAAATAACACAATTAAATTCGTCCAATGCCAAGCTCTGTTGTTTATTATGGTTGCCCACATTTCAATTATGGGCATGTAATCCTATTACTCGAGCAATAGTTGAAATGGACCGCACATTCGTCAGTTATATCTGGTACAATAACGAGATTATGTATGTCTTAATATTAACAACCAAGGAATATTTGGTTGGCTGACTGTAATTGGAAGAACGAACGTGGGAGTAGATTTTCACAGGTCTTTATTTATATAATGGATTTTGACTTTTCTTCGGTATCTAAGGCTGAAAATAATAACATAAACATCGTTTTTTAAGTCAAATAGATATGTTATTCCAACTGAACATCTACATACATGATGTAATGCAAATAATAATAAATATTTTCTTTCTCACCACAGTAAACATTATAAGCATTGGAGATATGCAAACAATTATAGTGTTATTCTAGTTTGTATGAGACTGGAGACTGGCGCCTAAGCTAAGTTTTAGGAGCCTGTATTTTAGGTCACCGGGTCTCTGCACTCTAACAGATAGATACATTTATAGTAGGTAATAGTAGTATTTGCTTTTAAATTGAGATTTGGCTCAAAAATAGATATGTTATTCCAACTGAACATCTACATACATGATGTAATGCAAATAATAATAAATATTTTCTTTCTCACCACAGTAAACATTATAAGCATTGGAGATATGCAAACAATTATAGTGTTATTCTAGTTTGTATGAGACTGGAGACTGGCGCCTAAGCTAAGTTTTAGGAGCCTGTATTTTAGGTCACCGGGTCTCTGCACTCTAACAGATAGATACATTTATAGTAGGTAATAGTAGTATTTGCTTTTAAATTGAGATTTGGCTCAAATTGACAATCAGTAACATTGCTTTTTGGCTTTGGGCGTAAATAGTTTTGCCTTTTTGCTACTATAATATGTACATACTCGTATTTTACTTTCTCGTGAATGAATATGTACATTCATGAGAAATGAATATCCACTAAGTAGTTTTTGAGTTTGTCGCGAACGGACAGACAGACGTGGTGGTGAACTTTGTTCTTCTTTAAAATTATTTATTGTACGCAAAACTTAATATTAAAACAGTGATACGACAATTCATGTACAAAATCAAGTTTAATTTTACAATCAGTTTTCTCCCAGTTAACCTTTGATTGCCAGTCTAAGGTAGGTTGTTTTTACAATGAGTGACGATAAGGACGAAAAAATAGAATTCAATTACCATATCTGTAATGTTATTCAGTTCATTCATATACAGATCTGAGGTATTGTTAGCGTATAAAGTTGGAAGGTTTTAGTTTCTGCTAAAAAGCATATTCATGTATAATATCTAGAAAATGGACCAAACTAAAACTACGCTAACACAAAAATAAAGGTGGTGCCACTCCATCTTGCATAAGCACAACAATAACCTACTTACTTTTAGGAGATACTGAAATATTTTACGACTGATAAATATTTCAGTAGTATTTACGTACTCTGCAGTGGATGTAAGTAAGCTGCTTAGATGGTAGATAATAACATTAATGGTAATAATCCCTCACGCTTTTCTCTCTAAGGAGAATAGTGTAGATAATTTCGTTGTTAGTTTTTATTGTGATGGTAAGTTATAATGGTAAATTATTGTTTGTCAGTCGGTAGTAGATAGCAAAGTGCCTAAAGTGTTGGATAAAGTTTACGGATCATATTTAATGTGATCTAAAATTGGATATCGCGAAGTAAGTTGTTCGGGTTCTGTTTAGTCATGTTATCTATTGCCCTATTATTTCTCATCACTCTGGACCATGGCACGGCGCGAGAGGTCATTGCCGCCAATTGTTGCAGGAACCTCCCGAACTTACCATGTATCCATACAGTAAGGACCTCTGTCATGTGGTAGGTTAGGATGCCGTGACATATTTCCAGCCAATCATCAAAGAGGGGACTTACCGCCATAATTATGGCGTGCCCAAATCCTTGTGAGGTACCTTTGTTTTGAATATAGATTCGGCTTGAGCGATATACGTACTTACTCAACCAAATCAATTTTGTACTTGACTTTCTATGATAGTATTAGAATGTCGAAGAAAATCACGGTACAAATATCATTTGTTTATTTACAGACATGTGGGATAACTAAAATATTGATTTCACATGACTACATGTACCTATTTAGTAACAATCCTATTTGATCCATAGTATATTAATAATGCCAACCGTTATGCGCTGTACTGATAACAGATTAATCCCGCATCGGACGTCGGTTCCACTGTGCAACCAAATATATCATATAGAATTGCCCGACGGATATCGTCAAATCGCGATTACCACTTTGTTTGTTAATTTAAGCTAAAATATTTAGTATAATTTATGGTAGCTGGGGAATTATTGTAACACATTAATATCAAACTTATGCCACAATAAACATTAAGGTTTGGAGTTTTATCGATACATTTATGTAGTTGATTAGCTTTAAATTACGTAGATGATATACTAGTTTTGTTTGAATGACGACATCATGGTTTCAAAAGAATGTTACTTTTAAAACTGTTGAATTAGAAATGAAAACATATTATATATAAAACTAGCAGACTTAGCAATCGTTGTTCTGTCATATAAATTGGCGAAGGAAAAATGGGGGGTGAGGGTACGAGGGTAAAAAATAGCTTTAAACCGTAAATTTATTTAAAAGTTTTTTTTTTTTTTCGTTTTAGTGGGTCTGATATTTTAGAGGTACAATATACAAAAGAAAAATTATAAAAATTGGACCAGCCGTTTTGGAGGAGGTCGATAACAAACAATGTGACAGGAGATTTTTATATATTAGAAGACAAGATAAAAAACACGACTTTACGAAAGCAGATTTTAATCTTGATAAAGACGATTCAATTACTGTAGATAAAGACTAAAACCTTAACAATCGTCATCGAAACCACAACATCGCGACTTTTATTTACAAAAAACGAATTACAAGGGGTGAGGAACCATTAATTCTACGTCATTGTTACGGCCCTCAGGGGAGGGCCTAAGGCACTCAAGCACTCCAAAGCGAGATGCTGATGAATCAATTACAAGCTATGATACCGAATTCTGATGAAAGGATTCTGAATAAAGGTTTTGGAGTATGGTAAAACTCTATCATAAAATTTTATAAAATCTATTTGTCTAATAAAGCGCAATATTTCAAAAGTTCTTTTTTCAGAACTATGATAGAATTACTTGAAATTGAATTTGACTCACCATGTGCTCGCGCTATAGTTATATTATTTCATCATTTCAGTCGAAAGACGTTACCTGTCGGACGTAAGTCTCCCAAAGTGTCACTATAACGACCGGTCTTGTGCGTCTAGCATCCATCGGATTCCCGCGACGCTCACCAGTTTATCGGTCTACTTTATGAGAGGCCTTCGTGCTACGTTCTACGTGATCACCACTCCAGAATCTTTCATTCCAATCGACCATCTGTGGTTCTACCTACTGCTACTTAAGCTCGGCGATACTTTGCGCTATTTATAACAGTAAAATTAATAAATGAAAACTTGATTAAAATAATTGTTAGTGACGTATAGGCCCTTTTAAGCATTTTATTTATAGTTTTTCTCATACTGTAACCCAATATTAAGGAAAAATATACTATGTTTTAAACATATAGTTATTACTTTCTAAATGTTGTCGGCGTAAAGTTTAGGCACAAAAATATGAAACTGGTTAAAAATTATTCTATAAATGGAAGTAATAATAAGAAAAAATATCCCGTTAGGATGATTGAAGGGGCTTGTCTGGGCTGACGCCTACCAAAGCTGTGGGATTGTTCAAAAGAGTCACAATGGGTTTGGGATGCAAACAACAACTAAAAAATACGAGTAGGTGAAATCAACCCGTTTTCGAACCCACGCAAAAATTTGACTATTTACGAAATTATTTGAGAAGGATAGAGGTCTATAAGATGGTTTTCTGGCCCTAAAAATTAAGTATATGAAGGTTGATTGCGCGCATGAAATTTTAGCATTTTATGAAACATTTTTTTTTTTAAATTTCATTAAAATTGTATATTTTTTTTTAATTGTTTGTTTCCAGGGGCTCAAAGATTGCCAATTTTGCAGTTTTTACCAAATTTATCATCGTTTTTAAGATATGAAATTTCTTGTAATAATACAAATGCAAGAATATCAAAATACCAATATAATAAAAACTCTTTTGCGGATCTCTATCCTTTCCCACCCTCAGCAAGAAAGGAACATATCATTTCACGTTTCTTTTAATAAACGATGACCTTTTATTATCCGTACGCAAAACTTCCAAAAGGTTAAGAGATAAAATGCCAAAAGAATTTTCAAGGGACTGAAAGAAAAAACTCGTAGGTGTATCAAAGTGTTATAAATCTTATTTGCTACTTCCAAACAAGTTCTCCAGATTTAGAACTTTATGAAAAGTGTCAAAAGTACTCATGTAACCATAATTTGTGTCATTACGAGTATATCTAGATTTCGATCGAGTGGGAAGCCAATGAAAAGGTGGATAGATTATCCTGTCATCAGTCACGCTATCATTGACTTTCTTTTCTTTCATGCTAGGTAAGTTAGTAGTCAAACGCGAGACTCTACCTGTCCATCCAACCACATGCCGACCCCATCATAGTGAGGTAAAGCCTAGGCAAACTATTAACACTGTGAATTAATAGTTTATGTGATGTCAAATAAATAAGCGGCAAATTCATTGATAGTTACAAAGCGGTTTGAAAGAAAAATAATGACTTTAATAATGAAACAATTATGATGATAGTGTGTTCTCAAGTATTTTTTCTTCTTTCCGTGTCGATGCTCTCAAACTATACTATTTCTGACCAATATTTGGTAATGTCTCAAATTCAGACTCGAGTACTTAAAGACTCTATACAAGGTTCAAAAGTATCCAAACAAAGGTGTAACATATTTTTGTTCTTAGGAAGAAATCCATGTAGGTAACTATTCGAAAGTTTCATTTCCTTGAAATTCGCAACATGAACACAACAAGTGAAAACAATTAGTAAACAAAGAAATAAAAATAGCAGGAAAATCCTTTATACATTAAACTTTGACTCCTATTTACATAAAATAGACCCACTCTGTTTTGACAACGCGAACTATTCATAGTCAAGATCACCCGACCAAGGAAGGCATGATCAAGTAACAGAATTATATGTTTGCCTCACTTAGCCGACTTGAACAAATGAGGGTTCGACAAACAACACGAACTGACAAGAGGGATACTCTCATTGAGAGCTTGCCAGGCGACCCGAAATGATCCCAAGGCGTTCATACATTTTAGCTTTCTGTTGCAACCATAAACTGAAAATTAACAGTTTTCTGCTGGTTTTGTGTTACACGACATCATTATACCTTTCTGTTTCCTTCTACGTAATTGTAAATCATCGCTAAGCTTTTCAATTTTCTGTTAAAATTTAATAATAGTTTTATTCGCTTTCTCGCAGTGATTCATATTTATTGCAATCTATTTCTAAGTGTTTTTATTTATTTTACAAATTAAGAAATTTCTTCCAGCAAAAGGAAATATTAGAAGAAATTAAGACACTAGTGTATAGAGGTAAGAAGAGTTTTCGAAATCTTTAATTAGTGTTGTACGTTTTGTATTTTACCTCCTTGAGTTAACGAATCACATTTCTTACTTATTAAAACAATTATTGACATTAGTTAGTTATGATTGATATTTAAACACAAACAATAGCAAATACACTTTGAAAAACACATTATTTCATACCCATTTCTCTTCGTTCACTTCCAGATCACCACACAAATCTACATACGTATTCCGCATTATATATAAAAACTCACAAAGCATTTTCACGTTTTAACTGGAGGTATTCCTACCTTTAAGCGGACTGTAATTGTTTTGAACGAGAAACATGCGTCCCTCGAGAGATGGGAACACAAATAAAATTGTGTAAAAGCCTACAAAAAAATTCGCTGGGGAGTGTTTTAAAGACATCGTCCGCGTCAATAGTCTCGTACACTTGGCTGGCTTACATGTTGAATATCCTTTGTGTTTTGCTTCTTATGGGTAAAGAGGTTAGTAGTATAATTACTTAGCTATAAACATTTTTAACTACGCTATCATTCAACGAGACAGTTTTCTTCTATTCTGTCCTGTCATCCGTCACACTATAACTAACTCTCTTTTCTTTCATATTACTCCTCACAATCCATCCATCTTTTTTTGGGTGCCCTATCCCTCTCCGTCCATGTATAATTATATACAAGGGGATACTCAGAGCTCTTTTAGTACCATGCGTTTCATTCCTCCTCTTCACATGATTATATCAAAATAAACAATTTCTTCTCAACTTTTCAGTCACTGGAGCCAATTTGAAATTTCCTTTAATATACTCATTTCTCACTTTATCCATTCTCATTACACCACACATCCATTTCAATTCAACATTTTCGTCTCCACTACATGCAATCTTTTTTATCCATCTCTTTCACAGCCCAGCATTCTGATACTCGTTTAGACGGTATGACAAATAATTTTATCATGAAATTGTAAATTTTACCCTTCAACTTCATTCAATGAGACTGAATGTTTTTTTTTTTTTGAATTATTATATTTTGCCCCATGATGATATTTCCCACAATAATAAAAAAAAATATCTTTATACAAACTATTATTGTCAATTAAACCCTTTTTGTAGATGAATTGTTTAAAATACTTTCTAGGTTGATTTACTTTTTCATGAAATGAGGTATGTTTGAGGTTTTATACTAATTGGTCTTAGCTGTAGGGAAAAAGACTTTATTATAAAAGAAATAATTGATTATTGGAATTAGATTACTGGGACAATAAAGGAAGTAAACTGGAAGAAAGTAAAAGGCCGGTGCCAAGTTGACATGGGTCAATAGTTGATCCATTCAATAACTTATAGGGTACGCCAATGAAAACAGAAAGCTTTTACTTCAATTAGTTTTTGTTATGCCAGTTCTGAACTGTATCATTTCCTAAACATGTACCTACTGTACATTTAGCGAGCCTTTCTTATAAACTTTCAAGGCTATACCTCATTAGCTTTTTTAACCTCTCAATCATGGAAATCACAGACACAATAGAAAGACAATAAGTGCGCGAACGCCGGCGTTCGCTTGGGGTTTAATGAATGAATGTTCGCTTTGCTAAGACTCAGACTTTCTCTCTAGGAGAGGGAATAGTACGTAATTTACCACGCGGGCCCAGTGCAGGTTGGTGAATGTCACACGTCTTCGAATACAAGGCTATTAATTGATTGTATTGGTGATATGGTGAACCGGTGACTTAGTGGGGGTTGCGGAAATCCGATGATTGCGAGACGCACAGGACCGCTCATTGTGATGACACTAGGGGAAGGCCTAGGTCCTGTGACCTATGGTTAGAAATTATGATGATTTTTGCAAAGCGACAGTAATTTCTTTTACAATTATCTCGTTACCTATGTAGAACTAGAAGTCGGCGAAACTTATTTTTTTTTTTTGTTTTCCATATTAACCGATACGCTTTCACTGATTCCTTTTACTTTCAAATCGCACTTCACATAACCCTTGACAAGTCTGGTGTCAGAAGTTAGGACTTTTAACTCTCCGTAATGATTGTAAAAGGTCTACAAATAAAATAAAAAACACGGAGGAAACTCGGAATGTTAATGATAAATGATAATGATAAATGATCTCTATTTTGCAAGTAAGTTTTATAAAAACACTTTTACACGTCAATTTTTTTTTCGTCAATTAAAACTAGATGAAGCCGGTGTTTCCTAGCTGACTACCCCGAGAAGAAACACCGAAAGGTCACACGGAGGTCAAAGTCTCTTTTAAAGTCCATACAGCAAAACATGTAATGGTCAAATTGCCCATCCACAGTCTAACCTCAGCAAGTGTTGCTTACTCTTGGCATTCAAACATTGTAATGTTATTAATACTTACGTTTACTTTACTTAACAATAATCACATCTCTTTATAATATTTCTTATATATTTAGTTTGTTTATTTTCTTTGATCAATGTCATCTGTCATGTCACTACTATTTTCTTCTATGTTTTTGATTAGGTATCAACAAAGAGTATTTTTATAGTCTTAGGTTTTATTCTTTTACTCATAATATTATTTATTTTGTAAACATATAATTTGCTATCAAATTATATGTTCTCTCATCTGAAATAATTCTTTAAAATTAAATTGTAATTTATATCTTTCTTGTGAAACAGCAATGCTGGCTGAAACCTGTTTTCAAATTTAAATTATGAATTGACAACCAGCATAGCCGTCAAAATTGATTATAAAAACCATGTTTGTGAGTTTCTTGGTGAGTTTTCGGTCAGACTCTTGGTGCAGCTACATGTTCAGTTCCTAGTGTCAGTTTTTCTTGGGTCAGCTACATGTGACAGTTACTTGGCTCAGCTCCTGATGTCAGTTTTCCCTGACTGAGCTCCTTGGACCATGAAGACCTCCTCAGAGAAGGAACTGAGGACCTCCTCTCTGCCTCTGCCGGCCCTCATGGCGGAGGGCTGCTCTACATTTGGACCTGGCCTCTGAGGGCCTCCTCCTCTCTACTGCTGCCGGCCCTTACGCTGGAGGGCTGTGACTACCACTATCTGTTGCTGCCTGCGGCTGCGTAGCCTTCGCCGTCCCTCGTACGGCTGAGGGCTGCGCCTACTCCTGCTGCTGCATTCCGCCTCTGACGCCGAGCCCGACTGAACTGTTTTTATATCTTTATATCTTTTTTATATTTCTATTGTTTTTATATGCTTTTATTTGCATTATAACCTCACAAGGATTCATATCTATATATATTATTTCTCCCTCCATACTTTCCTCCCTCACTCAACCTCTCACTACTCACCACACGTGCCTTGCCAGGGCTACTCCCTGGAGGCACTTACTCACTACACTCCCTCTAGCATTCGCGTAACACTCTTTCTCTCCTCTTACTATACACTTACTCTTCTTACTCTCACTCTTCCTCTACACTCCTCACTCCCATACTCCTCCTTACCCTCTCATGTAACTGTTACACTCCTTTGTGTACACATTACGTTACAGGGGATAATGTAATGTTATTAATACTTACGTTTACTTTACTTAACAATAATCACATCTCTTTATAATATTTCTTATATATTTAGTTTGTTTATTTTCTTTGATCAATGTCATCTGTCATGTCACTACTATTTTCTTCTATGTTTTTGATTAGGTATCAACAAAGAGTATTTTTATAGTCTTAGGTTTTATTCTTTTACTCATAATATTATTTATTTTGTAAACATATAATTTGCTATCAAATTATATGTTCTCTCATCTGAAATAATTCTTTAAAATTAAATTGTAATTTATATCTTTCTTGTGAAACAGCAATGCTGGCTGAAACCTGTTTTCAAATTTAAATTATGAATTGACAGCCAGCATAGCCGTCAAAATTGATTATAAAAACCATGTTTGTGAGTTTCTTGGTGAGTTTTCGGTCAGACTCTTGGTGCAGCTACATGTACAGTTCCTGGTGTCAGTTTTTCTTGGGTCAGCTACATGTGACAGTTACTTGGCTCAGCTCCTGATGTCAGTTTTCCCTGACTGAGCTCCTTGGACCATGAAGACCTCCTCAGAGAAGGAACTGAGGACCTCCTCTCTGCCTCTGCCGGCCCTCATGGCGGAGGGCTGCTCTACATTTGGACCTGGCCTCTGAGGGCCTCCTCCTCTCTACTGCTGCCGGCCCTTACGCTGGAGGGCTGTGACTACCACTATCTGTTGCTGCCTGCGGCTGCGTAGCCTTCGCCGTCCCTCGTACGGCTGAGGGCTACGCCTACTCCTGCTGCTGCATTCCGCCTCTGACGCCGAGCCCGACTGAACTGTTTTTATATCTTTATATCTTTTTATATTTCTATTGTTTTTATATGCTTTTATTTGCATTATAACCTCACAAGGATTCATATCTATATATATTATTTCTCCCTCCATACTTTCCTCCCTCACTCAACCTCTCACTACTCACCACACGTGCCTTGCCAGGGCTACTCCCTGGAGGCACTTACTCACTACACACCCTCTTGCACTCGCGTAACACTCTTCCTCTCCTCTTACTATACACTTACACTTCTTACTCTCACTCTTCCTCTACACTCCTCACTCCCATACTCCTCCTTACCCTCTCATGTAACTGTTACACTCCTTTGTGTACACTTTACGTTACAACATTGCGTGTGTCATTATTATTAAGAGGCTGCTTTTCCATTCGCTTATCGTCAACATTTGTTGCTTCATCTGCAACAAGCTTGTTGCTTCATCTAACGCAATCCAATACGATATTTGACGAAAAGGCAACGCAAAAAATGAGAGATAACGCCTGACATCTCTGTTAGTATTCGATAATTTCCTGATTTACTCGAATATTTTACAAAACTTGTTCCAGGAAATACCTGTTTTTTTTTTTAAGTCCTTTAATATTTTTGAAAAAAAAATGTCGTAATTTAGAATCTTAATAAAATTTGCTAGGCTAGTATGGTTTTAATTTTTTAAATTTTTGATTAAATCATGTAGTGTGTAAATCATGAAAAGTTTTTGCCAAATAGCAGATTTTCAGAGGTTTTTACTGGATGTAGTGTGTCTAGTTTTACAAAAAAGAAATTGATTTCAATAGAAGCCTAGATAATATCCACAAGATACTGCGTTTCCAAAATATCCAATGAAAAATGTGTTTTCACTGTATTTCATACAACCGCTCTTGGTTGTATGAAAAACAGTGAAAATGTGTGTCGAGTTGTATCCCCTTAACCGCTATTAGCATAGCAAAGCATGATCTAATAAAATAATAGCATAATCTAATGGGATTCAGTCTACTCTAGGAGAGTAGTAATCCTCAACGCGAATATTAGATATAATTATGTGATGTATTAGACGTATTTATGAAGATTTATATAGTACAGTTGATTAAGATCACTAGATTGTGATCTTTCTCTGTTACTCGGTTTGCTGGAAGAAAACTCATTGTTGAGTTAAGCTCGCCTTTGTACATAAATTATAATTTGATAATTATTATCAAATCACTGTATTAATATTAAGTTTTGTTTGTAAAATAAAGAATAAAAAGATATAGAACGCGGGCCCAGTGCAGATTGATAGATGTCTGTTAATGAGGGTAAGGTTCACTTTACTTTGTACGGGATTCAAAATAATAGGACGTGCGTTGTGCCTAAAGTATATTTAGCGACTGGTTTTGTGGGAAGACAGCTTCCTATTAAATATATAGGTACTTAATTAATTTAAGCACAGTTCGTATCAACAATGTCACAAGTCTTCAAATTTTCGATTCTAAAACATATTGATTTCTTCATGATGTCTATTTTTTATCATTTTGAGAGCAGTAGTATTGAAATACTCTCATTAAAGTTGTGTGATTAGGTAGGTGGGATCGCAGTCAAGCAGTAGTGGTTTATATCATTAAATATATTATAAAAGTAATTCGGCACTGTAAGTTCACAATCGATTCTGCGACATTCATAGTTTTATAAAAACCGGCATTCTTTGAATTTACTCGTACTTTGTTCTTTACGAAAGAATAAGACTATAAATCTTAGCACATATTACTTTTACAGACATTTGCATGTTTTACCTAAGTAAAAATGTAAATCACTATTACTCACGCCTATAAATGCGTACCGAATTCAGAATTTTAAGTCGCACTTGCTTTTATTTTGAGAGAAATACTATATTCAGTGTAAAAAGGCTTATAAAATTCTAGTGTGGCCCTTTTTCATGAAAATATTATTCTCTATTCTTGGAAAATTCAGTTCAGCCAGCATTTATTTATTTGTTTGTTTGGTATTTTTTGGTTTATCTTACATAAAAAGTAAACATAGATGATAGAAGGAGTATCAGAATTTTCAGACAGAAAAACAGACAGACTAAAAATATACAAATCCTATAATATTTCACCAAGACACCATGGCAGCGTGACCAGTCATCGCTACCAACAAAATGTATACAGCTCTATAGAGTCACTGACATGGTATCCATTTGGTTGCGTAACCAATTTGGTGGCGCGAACGTGGACTTGTGGCGACTCTGGTGTCTGTGTGGTAGCTTAGGCGCACCATGGCGGCGCAACTAGTCGCACTGCCATGGTGTCCCAGTGAAGTATAACTCTAAGGGTTCCATTTTTGCAAACTTAGGAATGAAACCCTAAAAACGCCAGAGACCGCAAAAATAATTTCGAAAATTTGTTGGGGCGCTCGTATCGAACCTGTATTTGGAGAGAATGGGAACACTTATCGCATCGTCGCCCTGCTAATGGACCGTCGGGCCGGATGTATCGCTTTTAACGCAAATAACCAACACCATTGAATCGATTACGACCGCGAATTTTGCTGTCAGTTTGGACGGTGATTCGTCTAACAAGTGAAGAAATCGAGCTCCAATTTTCGATTGATGGTATTGTAATTCTATTAGTTCACTGAGACGGTTGGCTGGTTGGTTTGGTGTCGTCGCTATTTTGTGTCCCTATAAAAAAAGTGAAAAAATGATTTTTTTTTTTACAAAATAAACACTGTAGACCCCAAAAGTTCTTAGATTACTTCTTATTACAACGAACTTTTTTATTCTTATGATTATTTTTTATTGTGCCCAAAAGGTACAATATTGACTGTTCTACACTGTTCTTTCATTATATCTATTACTGTAAATATTATAACATAAACAACTTTATGAATGCCCTTGTAGGCCTATGTGAAATAAAAAAAAAGAATTTTGAATGCGCTCTTTGATATATTTCATTCTCGTTTCTGTCTCTCTTCCTGTAGGGACGTTCTATTTGTAAACGGCGTAGTGATAAAGCTTCGATGTTTGTTGGTAACAACACTAGTAACGTACTTCATACGAGTAAATATTTGCGTACCGTTTTTGTACGGTTGTATGTTCGTTCGCTTTGACATATTGCGCTCTGCACCTACAGGATTTCAAAAGTTTTACAATTAAAAAAGGAAAATAAAATTCGACTGTCATCCGTTTTTTTTTTTAAATGCATCCTTTGATTTTGATAAATCATTTCAATTTTTTTTTTCAGTCTACTCGACCCTAGTTTTGCTGATGGAAGTACACCTACATATATATACAAATACAAGTTCAGTCAATGAATAAGAAGATGTAATAAAAAAAAAATGGCATACAAGTACATGTCAAATTCTTGATTTGAAGTGCAGTCAGGTAAGTTGTAGGGTATTGCTTGGAATATATGAAATACTAGCTTTTGCCAGCGGCTTCGCCAGCGTACATGAAATACAGCCTATGTAGGTAACTCAGGAATAAAGCAGCTTTCTACAGGTAAAAAAATTTTAGAAATGAGTCCAGTACTTTCAGAGATTACCTCCTACAAACAAAAAAACATAAAAACTAACTTTACCCCTTTATTATATTAGTGTAGATAATATGTAATTCAATATATTTTTGTTTTTTTTTTAATTATTCTTTAAATTTGTCTCTGCATCACCTAAAGGTTGACTGTTAGAGAATGTCTTAAGGCATTAAGTCCGCCTCTGTACTTTTGTGTGCATAAAGTACTAAATAAATTAATATTTTACTATTTCAAAGACATAATTTGAAACACGGATAGACATTCTCGAGAAATGGAACGTAAGGATAAAAGGATATTTTTTTCCCCTTTTTCACGAGAGCAAAGGCGCTAACAAAAGCTAGTAGTCAATAAACAAAATACTAAACCAGTTAAAGTATTTTTTTCCCATTACGAAATTTTTTGTAAAACCTGATTTTGTGACTTATTATTATAATAATAAGCTCATCCCTATTCCATGGGTCCCAAGACTTTGCTGGTCGCCATCATGACTTTAAGTCTATAAGGTAAGTTTTTCAAATGAACTCTGTCAGCTCTATTTGTTGGCCGTCAAACATTGTGACGTGAATAATTCATACATCCACCTAACTGGGGTCCGGTTCGACATTTTAGTGAACATCCCTTGTGTATTTCATAACGCAAGCATACATTACACTGTTTTATTTATTGCTAGTGCAAGCAAATACAGACTTTATTGCTCTGTTATAGGAATCAGAAGTACGAAACAAAAGTTGCTGAGTCAGCATGTATCCGACACATGTGTTCCAAAAGTCAGTAGCCTTGTTCAGCAAGTTGTTTAGGACGCAAAGACAATATTATCTGATTTATTTATATGAATACTAGTTTTTGCCCGCGACTTCACCCGCGTAGGTACTTAAAATATAGCCTATGCTACTCCGAAAATAGAGCAGTTTTCTATCGGCGAAAAAATTTTAGCAATCGGACCAGTACTTCCAGAGATTACCTACTACAAACAAAAAAACATAAAAAACAAACTTTACCTCTTTATAATATTAGTGCAGATAAATCCGTATATCCCATGGTCACGTCATTATGCATCAACTGCTGGATTTTTGTGAGCAGGAGAAGGTCCTTACAAAAAGAGAACTGTGCAGAAAATTAAAAAAAATGCAGAAAATTAGAATTTTGCAGAGAACTACGACTTTGAGCCTTTAATCGCTTGATGGTTCATTTCTAAGACAGAATAACGTCAACCTTTTTCATACGAAATTCACATGAAAAGATAAAGAAAATTTAGTTTTGAAGGTCATTCAATACTCGAGTTTGTGTAAAAATTTAAGTAATAATGTTCTGTAAACATCTCTGGATGTAGTTGCAAAAATTGGACCCCTAGGTTGTAAATATCAGGAAACACAGACTAATGCAGGGAATTCCACGTCTATAGCTGTATGCATATTGAATGTATTCCTAACTCATTATAAGGTTGATTATGCAGTGCTATATAACCTATCAACCGTCACGCTATCACTGACTTCGTTTTCTTTACGCAATATATCCGTCTTTGCTTTGGCCTCCCTCTCCATCAATCCACATGTATATTCTTTGGGTAGGTATATTCTTTGTATAACTCTTTGGGTGTCTTCACATCATTTTGGCGAATACGCCGCTTGTGAACTGCTCACAAGCTGTGTGCGTGCATTTTAAGTTCACGAGCCGTACGCGTGCCATCATTGCGCCCTTCGCATGCCAGCTTCACGCGCTGCTGGTACTTCCTCGCGTTCATAGATATACAGTATGAAAGCAAATGAAATTTCACGCGCGCCCACTTTATAAACCTTATCACTTTCAACACATGAGTCTCTAGGTATCAGTCAAACAAAAATATTGTACCTACAAATTTATACAAGTAAAGCTAACATATATGTCTTAGAACATAACCTATATGTACAATTCAATTAGTTAATGCCTGTAGGGACTTGTCTCTCGAGTTGACAGCTGCCTATGATGTTACAACTTGACTGAAGTGATAAGTAGAAGTAATTGTGTCTTGAATATAGATGCAGACATAATTTTACCTTTAGATCGCGATTGATAGCGGGAACTTAGAAAAGTGGTTCCATTAAAAATTTCAGCCGAAAGACGTCCACTGTTGGACATAGGCCTCCCCCAAGTGTTACCACAATAAGCGGTCCTGTGTGTCTCAACCAGGTAAACTGATGTTGGCACACTAGCTGCTTAAGATCTATGCAAGATAGACCAAGCGACTTTTGCCAGAACAACGATTGCTTTCATACTCGTAGATTGTCAAAATTTATCCAGTTTTTCTGATAAAAAATATTTTTAGTCTAAACTTAAGCTGACACAAAGAGATAATCATGGCTTTAGTGTCGACATAATAGATACATTAATCTTTAAACAAGTTTTAAGAGCGCCCAGCCCGAGATACTGGGAATACCATAACTGTCTAACGTGATAGTGACAACATTACACAACTTTCTCTAGATATTTTGGAAAAACAGATAAGATATCCGTGTTGTGTACACTTAGATAAGGTTTCTATTGAAGTCAAAACATACATTTGCGTAAAACTAATCCAGTAAATACCTTTGAAACTTTACTATTTTGTGTGAACTCTGCCACTTTATAATGGACTCATATTTTTTTTAAATAGTAAAAATGTACATTTGTAAAAACCTTGCAAATTTAAACAAAGATCTGAATGACATTTTTTTTTAATGTTTAAGTTAAAAAGCACATATTTTCTGAAGCAAGAAAGTGACATAGTGGTCAAACGCGAGCCTATCATTAATAAAAAAAAAGCAAGTTTTGTGAAATATTTGAAAGAGTGACGCAAGTTAGCGAATGCCTACGTATAGGCGAAGTACCTCTGTTTTAGCGTTGCCTTTTGATCAAAAATATTGCGTTTAAGTAAAACAACAGGCTTTTACGTTGATGTCAGCCAAATCGGGAAGGGGCCTCTTAATTCTCAGGCACTTAATTTTGTGTCGGCTTGTGTTATGTTATCTAGAACCTATTATGTACCTTAAGTATACCCTTTAGTGAGTATATTCTTCGGTCTGTGACAAAGTTTACCCTTCACAACACGTTCCAATTTAGAACTTTACATAATTACAGGATCGCTTCGGAAACTTCTTCAAACTGGTTCTTCCTCGCCCCCTTTCAGATTGAACTGTAATAACGTTTTCAAACTATGCCAAGATACTCAAACAAGTTATCGACACTTCAAACAAGCATCTATTATGTTGTGTCGGAACTCATCAACTCAGCATTTGGTGCTACATGAGTGAACAACATCGTAGAGCGAACTTCTTGGTTAGGAAGTAAGAGACATCTTATTCACTTACGAGCAATCTGATAGCAGCTGCCAGTGGCTTCGCCCGCATAATAATAGAAAATTATCCCAAGTATTACCAAAATAAAAAAAAATATCCCAAGTATTCCCAAAATAAAAAATATGTTATGTACAATTACAAAATATGGTCTAGCCATGTACCAAATTTCATCTAAATCAGTTTAAATAACAAACACACACTTACAAACTTTTGTCTCTATAATTTTGGTGTGAAACTTCCTACCTTTAAGCATTACTAGCTTTCCACCAGCTCAGTACTCAATCCATCATACACAAGCGTTCGACATACCGTAGATATAAAAAAATATGTGTCTAGGGTTCCGTACACTCAAGGTACAAACGATACCCTATTACTAGACCCCACAGTCCGTCTGTCTGTCACCAGCAAGTATCTCATGAACCGTGATAGCTAGACAGATAAAATTTTCGCAGATAATGTATTTCTATTACTGCTGTGACAACAAATACTAAAAACTAAAAAAGGTTGTAATTAGTGTCTAATTTTTGTGTCGATAGTGTGATTTAACTTATTGTGCGCGACTCCACTTTACGTATTTTTCTTTCTTTTTGTCTCAATCTCAATCTGCTTACTTTATTCCCAGTAAGACGAGAAACAAATATTTAACTTCCATAATCCACTAAGTAACAAAATTATCTCCTCTTTTTTGAGGTGGGAATTCATTAAATAATATCTTCCGTTCTGGATAAAAATGGGTCAAACTATTACTAATAAAAATGCACCTGCGTTCCATCAAGTGTCCTTTACGTGCAGGGTCTCTGTAACTCTTCTCGTTCTATACTTAATGCTCTGGCTTGGTTGGTTATCTACAGACTTGTTTTATTGTTATTGATAGGCTCACGCTTGACCATTATTTCACCTGGTGATAAATGATGATATGGTCGACAGTGGAGCTTGCCTTGAAGAAACCTATTCACTCTTGACTTAAAGACTCTTAAGTTGTAGAACCCTTAAATCGTACTATCGGTTTTTGACTACCCTTGAAAATACAGAAATAGAAAAGCTATATAAGAATATAAAATAAAAACTTAATCAGCCTAAAAAGTATTTGTTTGGGTGGAAAAATATCAAAATAACTTTTCTCACTCTGAATAGATCGAGAAAAAGTTTCAGAATTTTCCTGGCTAGAATAAACCCGTGTTTCTTCAGTAGGCCTTTGAGTTCCAGGGTCGAAATGACTGTCTTAGACTTGGCAGGAATCGACCCTAGCTTTAAGGTTCTTACAGTTGAAACCCAGATCTCTTTGTGTGAGGACTAAGAACCTACAGCGCAAGCCCAATCAGGGTTGGAAGATGTCACCATTGCCTTGAATTTTTGGTTCCTGGATATGGTGATGCTGGTTTGCTTACAGTGTTTTCCATAGCAAGAAATTTTATTATGCCAACTAAAAATATATTTGGTTGGTTAGAGGCAGTGAGTGACTGACCAAGGAACAATCGTCGTAATTAGTCCCAAACTAAGCAGAGCTTCTGCTACGAGTACTAGACAACTGATAAACTTTTTTTTTTTTTAAACATAATAATAATTATATTCCACACTATCACACAACACCGTCTAGTCTCAAGCTAAGCAGTGCTTGTGTTATGAGTACTAGACAACTGATAAACATACTTATATATTTCTAAATACATACATATTATAGATAAATTACACCCAGACACAGAACAAATGATCGTGCTAATCACACAAACATTTGTCCTGGGTGGGAATCGAACCCACGACCTCCGGCATAGCAGTCAGGGTCACTAACCACTAGACCAACAGGCCTGTCTTAACTTACTTATATATTTCTAAATATATACATAGTACATAATTATAAATGAAGTACCTACACCTAGACACAGAACAAATGATCGTGCTCATCACACAACCATTTATCTTGGTTGGGAATTAAACCCCCGACCTACGGTATATAAGTCAGGGTCATTTACCACAGATCAAAGGGCTAGTCAAAATCAAGTCAATTGATTTCATAGTGATAAATTTCAAATAGTGACTGCTAAAGGTGCTTTTCTGGAAAAGGGTTATTGTACACCCTTTTCCAGAAAAGCACCTTTAGCAGTCAGGGCCATTAACCACTAGATTAATAGGCCAGTCTGATAGATTCCTATGAATCAATAAAAGTGGATAAGAAGTCTCTGTAGAGCAGTGGTGGCCGAGTGGTAACGGCCCCGACTTACGAGTTGTAGGTCGCGAGTTCAAACCCAGCCAGACGCATAACGTTGCGTAATTTATATCATCGCCACTACTCTCAAAACGGTGAAGGAAAACATCGTGAGGAAACCGGCATGTCCTAGAACCAAAAATTCAAAGACATGTGACATCCACCAACCCGAACTGCCCGCGTGGTGGATTACGGCCCATACCTTCTCCAAGAGAGGAAGCCTGAGTACCAGCAGTGGGAACATTAAAAAGCCAACTATAGTATGCTATAGAAGTCCCTAAGCCAGCTTTGTCAGCTAGTCAGTAGTCCGAAGACCTATCAAACTACTCTCGAGTAAGTTTTGCCTAATAGCTCCAAAAATCAGTCGAATTAAGGCTTTAAGATACGAAATACCTTTAAGGCTGTTCTCAAACTATGCCAAACCCGTATACGATAGACTATTTTAGACGCTGGTCTGAAACAATGCTGGCAAACACATTACTAACGAAACTTTTATACAACATTATTTTTATGCGAAATCAGTAACTGAATGGATTCCAATGGTTTTTACACCAAGTTACATTATTTCCTAAAAATATTAAAAAAGATCACAAGTTCTATTGAACACCACCGACACTAAGTACCACACAGGTTGCAGCAGGTCATAGCGGACATTAGGTGCCAGCAAACAGCCTGGTGCAAGTTCAAAACAACCCCTCCCCCTAGTGACTCCCCCTAGTGACCATGTACGAGTGTATTTTGCTTGACCGATATGAATGAAATATCATTTATTTATATATACTTTATTGCACAAATAAATATGTGTGTCTATTTGAATAGAGGATCCCTGGATGGTTTAAAATAAAATATCGAACCCTGAATGTGTCGCTGCAATTAGGTTCTCAATTTTTTTAGAAGCCAGCTTTCTGCCGAGACCTCTAGTATATATACATACATATGTCTATACGTATCCTTACACCCTACATAATACAATGACGAGAACGAGGCGTCACCCCTTTTAAATAAAGAACGTTATCACACCGTACCATCGACATTTTAATTACTTTTAAAAATTTAAATAGCTTGATTAACTTTCAAAGGAGGAATGATTAATGTTTATTTATGAAGTATGAGGTATAAGTTACTTTACTAGTTTTTGCCTACTACATTAAAAGGATTGATTGCTTTAGGAAACAATTTTTCATACTTAAATGTAGACCTGTCGTGTGTATTGGTGATTTTGTACCCGGAAAAGTCGCGAAAGTTGGACGGCTTAAATTAAGTGTAAGAATGTAGGTTGATTAGTAGCGTAGCTTTAAATGACGGCACAAAAAATAAAGCTTTTTCGCTTCAGAATACTTTTATGCATAGATCAAAATGTATTACAATTTTGTATCCGTACATTCAGATGTTAAACGCTTCGTAGATATTGTGAAACTAAATTGATAAACCCCCATCGAAACTTGACGTAAATGTTCCATAAATAATCAATTTCATCGAAAAAATCTACGAAAAGCTTCGTAGTCGGTATAATTAAATTTATGGATCGTAAAAATTCTTCGCAGAATCTTTATCACCGAGTAGCGAGTTTATATCTATGTCAAACCTCCATAAATCCGGAAAATAAGAAACACGAGACACAAAACTTTTATACCGAAACGTACAGAACTGTGTTCCAATTACCTTAATGAGACGCTTTACGTTTCTTTTAAATGACGACGCTACGAAATGCATTCAAAACTTACCATCGAGATAATCCCAGTACAATCAAACACACAAACGTCAAAAGTCTAAACACACACACAAAACCGGCATACTCCATTGCACTTTTACATACACAGTAACTCACTTATGCTAGAAATTCGAATTATCGTATACACTACGCGAAGTGTCGATCGCGCAGAAAAGAGTTTAAATAAAATTGGAAAATATTTTTTACATCGATTTCGGTACACACGCGCGGGATGAGTGAACGTGTTATAATTGAATACAATATTATTAATTTTTACATCGGTGTATCGAGGGCGCGGTTAAACACGGTGCGGCAAGGCGCGCCGCTTCCCTGACGGCGTTTGACGGGAACTGGGCACTGCGCATGCCTGCCCGCGCAGCCTCGTCTGAAAAGGGATGAAAATGGCGCGTGCCGATTGTTAGCGAGCGAACGCCGAATTGTGACGAATATTTCTCAGCTGCCGTGACGCGGCCCTCGTTAACGGTACCTCCGTAACGTCGTACGGCGATAAATCGCAGTTAATTCTGTTATTGTGTTACGGATTTATGGGTATGTTGGCTTATTGTGAATACGTATTGCTTTATAATGGCGTTGTGTAATTTTATGAGAACACACGACGTAACGTATTTGCGCTAAGTTAAATTAAAACGCGCCGAATTTTTTAGATATCATTTTCTCAAAGTCAAAGCGAGAGTATGTATTCCTTTTGTAATCCGAAGTAATACTCGCCAGTAGTACTCTTGCCAGTAGTGCTCGCTAGTAAGTTACTTATGCTTGGGAAATGTCACAAATAATAACAAGTAATCATAATGACTAGCAAAAAATCCTCCCAATAGCCGTCCAGTTGAGAACTAGCCAACACAATCGCCTCACAAACTACTGTCACTGATCAAAGATTCAATCCGTATTTTCCAAATCCCAAGTTCCCAGACCGAACTGAAGACAAATTTCCTTTTACTATCTAATCACATATGTAAATTTGGTTCCACTCCAAATTGCCTTACTGAAAAAGTTTTCGCTTCGAACCCAAAGTCAGCGAAAACCGGAGGCTGTTGACTCTATAGCCGCTCGGCCAAGCTCGAGCGTCTTCGGTTATCATCGGTCGCTCGTAAACGGAACGCTATTTTTATGAGTACACAGTTACATGGTCAGACCACGTTATTTTTACATTTTAGTAGGACTCTAAGCTGTTTCTATGAAGGCTGATTTTTACTTGTGTTCGAAGAAGTCTAGTTGTGAGTGAGCAAAGAATCGGACCGTGATAGCCTTTTCTGAATTTTTTCCGGCTATCTTTCTTTGAGTAAAAGGATAAACATGTGTGTACTGTGAAAAAAAAGTATATGTCCGCGCTTTTCAGAAGTTTGTATGGAAATACGTGACGGAGTTTTTATGTTTGTTGGAGGTCATTGTTGATTTACACAGTAAGTTGAGATAGATACAAAATATCGCTGCCATAGAAACAGTACTAAACAGACTTTAAAAAGGAGGATGTTAACTAATTATAACAAAGATACAATACAGGGTTATTTTTAAACACTGGTAGCCTCTCAAGACCATGTTACTAATATCATAAACAACAACTTTTGTTTCATGACTTTTGAAAATGTATCATATTTTGGTTCATCAGATTTTCATACAAAAATGAAAATATTTATATTGCACGTTCTAAATATTACAAAGGATATATGAAGCAAACGATTGTACAATAGCGGAGGGGAGCGGGGATAGAGCGGCGGAGGTACTTGATGAGCTTGCGTCGCGTTATACAGGCTTAGATAAGATAGAAAAACACAGAGTTGAAATGTTTTAGATAGAACTACGAAATCTTTAAGGTTTGTTTTTGGTAAATTAAATATGTTTTATAAAAAGTCATAGAACAAAAGTTGTTGTTTATGATGTTAGTAATACAGTCCTGCAATATTATTAGTATTTTAAAAACAAGCCTGTATAAGTATCAAGAACCAAGTTCATTACTAAAAACAGGAACTTAAAAATAAAATATAAATAAAACTTGTAGTGTCTTAAGTACAAATCTGTTACTAAGAATAAGAACTACAGACAAGACGTGAATACATCGGTGAAGAATTTTCTATAATAAATTACATCTAAAAGGGAATGAAATATAAATAGAACAAGAATAATACGAGTATAATCACATTAATAGACAACATTACTAAGAGATATTTATTTCATTCATTTTTAAAAAGCTTTTACTCTTTTACTGAACATAATATAGAACACGAATAAAATTATTAAGTATAAAACGATAGATATTTCTGATTTTCACAGGCTATTTATTTGGTAACCACGAAAGATTAGGAAACACTTGTAAGAAATGGAATATATTATATCTTCGTTTGATAGAAAAATCAAAGGGAAATCAATCAATTAATTGTTAAATCATGATGAACCACGCATTCACATAACACCTCGAAATGCTTTTTTGTCTTGAGTAATAAAGTTTGATTTCAGCTCTGATTTATTACTACCGTCACACTTTGAAATATAAAATACAAGAAAGCTTGGACAGCAAAGCGTGACCGTGAGAGGGCCCGCGTGGTGGATTACGGCCCGTTCTCTCTCCTAGAGAGGAATCCAGAGTAATCCTCCCGCTTCCATTTCCTCCCCAAAAGAGGAGGTCTGAGTTCCAGCAGTGGGAACACAAGGCCGATTATGATATGTAACGTATATTATATCGTTTTCTGTTCATCGAGAAGTGGATGTCTGAGGCAACTCAGACATCCACTTCTCTGTATGTTTTTATTTTTATATTCTTGCTTCTATTTCACAAAATAGATAATATTGTTGTGTTTTTTGAATAAAAATTGTTATTCAGCACATTCTAATATTTTTGCAGTATTTGGCAGCAAATGTATCGAGTTATCTCTCATGGTAATCTTCGCTAAGGTAGCCAAAAATTCTCAACTTCATTGTACCAAGATCGCAACTGTTTTAATGGTCCTATATTTTTCAGTTGCGCATACATTTGAGACAAAAAACTACACAATATTCACTAGAAATCAATTTGTGAAATTGACATATTTTTCCTTTTTTTTTTGCAATGCTCTGTTAATAATTATGTATGTAACTGATGATATGAGTAATAGTAATGATTATAACATTTGCACACCTTATTAGGTAATAATACAGTGTTTCTCTACATTTACTTGTATTATCTGTCTACCCGTATTAAGCAAATAAATGATTTGAAAAAAAAAAAATACACTGAATTTCGTTGCGACTAAACTAAACGCGAAAATTTAAGTCTTTTGAAAAAAAAAAACTCAACGCTACGCTACTTAAAATATAAGAGATTTAAGTAAGTATATTTTATTCATAAAATGACTTACAAAAACCTTTTTTATATAAGGTAGGAGATATGAGAAATTAATTATCTTTCTTTGGTTCCAGCTCGAATAGAATTAATGCTATTGTTACCGACCGTCGACCCACCGAGGTCTGATCGCCATGGGAGGAAACTCAAGATGAATTTATGATAATCTTATTAACTTAAAGTTAAATATGGATTGGGGATCGACGATTAAATATTATTCGTATTTATGCGCAGTTATGGGGTATTTGTATGCTGGTAGGGAACTGGGATGTAGACTTTATCAGATGTTTGGTATCTCAGGGTTGTTCGTGAAGTCGATTGGGAAAGGCATTAGGGGGCATGTTTGTAGTGCTCGACAAACATTGTATGGCCCATTGGTTTTTAAGACTAAAGTTGTTAGTAGGTACGGATTTAAACGTGTTGTGATGTTTTGTTTTATTAACCTTTCGAATACCGTAACTAGAGACAAAATAAAAAGACAATGAGAGCGAACGAGCGCATTGGCTTGGGCTTTAATGAATTACACATTTTTTTTTATGGTGGGAAAAAATCATCCAATGACAACCCCGGCTCTTGGGTGGAGTGGGCGATAGTGTCAGACTCTTACTGACTAAAAGACCCACCCCGTTCCTTCTAGCCTTCATACCGGGGTTCGAGCTCCCTTTCGGATAACCCTGGCCCCAGTAGACTTCGACCCGGCTGGGTCCCTGCTGTTGCTGACAACATGAGGCGCGCGGGAACAGGGCGCGCCGTCGACGACTTGGGCTTGGTCCGGACAGTTACCGGATAGCCGGACAGCGAGCTACCCATTGCTCACTGTCCGCAAGCCTAATGAATTACACATAAAATCACAAGAAAGAAAATGGTTTTTGTTGAATTATTGTTACACTAGATTCTAAAGAAAGAAAAAAAACATATTTTTGTCTCACACAGATGACAGGTAGAGGTCTCTCTTACGTCGTGGGTTCAAACCCGGGCAGAAATTTTGCTTTGTACAATTTATTTCATCACCATTGTTTACAAAACGGTGATAGAAAACATCGTAAAGAAACCGCCCAGGAACAAAAAATCAAAGACATTTGACATCCGCCAACCCACATTGGACCGGTGTGGTAGATTACCTCCATTCCATTTTTTTTTAATTGATATAAACTAGTGCTAGACTGCGATCCCACCTGATGGTAAGCAGTGATGCAATCTCTGATGGTGAGGCGCACTAATTAGTTTATTGCAAGGTGAAAGAGCCTGAGTTCCAGCAAGAGTAACATATAGTGGTTATTGGTATACAATGGATGGTTACTCATCCACAAACTGACCTCAGAAAGCGTTTCTCAACCTCGTAAATTGCCAAGAGAAAAGAAATAATGATTTTTTTTTTTACTTGCTGATGATTGTAGAGACTTTTATTATTACTAATAACAGGTTGTGTTTGACAACTATCTCATCCGATTGGTATCAGGACACGCCACAATTATGGCGGTAAGTCCCCTCTTTGAGGCGTGGTTGGAAAGACCTCATGGCGTCCTTACCTTCCGCATGACATAGGTCGACGTTCGTGAGGTTCCTGTTCCGGATTAAAGTGGAGGTGACGCCCCGGTATCGCCATTGTGCGGAATGCCCGGAGGACCCGGTGGAGCACACAGTCGAGGTGTACCCTGCTTGGGCGGAGCATCGCCGTGTCCTCGTGGGGGCGATCGGCGGCGGAGACCTCTCGCGCTGAGCCCGAATTGAGGCCATGGTCCGGAGCGAGGAGGAGTGGCAAGTGATATCCGACTTCTGCGAAGCAGTAATGCTTGCAAAGACTGTGAGCAATGGGTAGCTCGCTATCCGGCCGTCCGGTAACTGTGCGGACCAACCTCAAGTCGTCGACGGCGCGCACTGTGCCCGCGCGCCTCAAGGAGTTGTCAGCAACAGCAGGGGACCAGTTGGGTCGAATCTTACTGGGGCCAGGGTTATCCGAAAGGGAACTCGAGCCCCGGTATGAAAGCTAGAAGGAATGGGGTGGGCTTTTGGGCTTTTAGTCAGTAAGAGTCTACCCTTTGGAACGTGCAATTTCGTTCACTTTTAGGGTTCCGTAGCCAAATGGCAAAAAACGGAACCCTTATAGATTCGTCATGTCTGTCTGTCTGTCCGTCCGTATGTCACAGCCACTTTTTTTCCGAAACTATAAGAGCTATACTGTTGAAACTTAGTAAGTAGATGTATTCTGTGAACCGCTTTAAAATTTTCACACAAAAATAGAAAAAAGCAATAAACTTTGGAGGTCCCCATACTTAGAACTGAAACTCAAAAATTTTTTTCATTAAACCCTTACGAGTGGGATATTTATGGATAGGTCTTCAAATATGGTATTGAGGTTTCTAATATCATTTTTTTTCTAAATTGAATAGTTTACGCGAGAGACACTTCCAAAGTGGTAAAATGTGCCCCCCCCCCCCTGTAACTTCTAAAATAAGAGAATGATAAAACTAAAAAAAATATATGATGTACATCTCCATGTAAACTACCAACAAAAATTGGTTTGAACGAGAACTAGCAAGTAGTTTTTTTTAATACGTCATAAATCTAAAAAAATACACTATTATTAAAACATCTATCAAAGTTACAACGAACTACAAGAACTTTTATATTATGTTACTTGCTGCTACGGAACCCTCCACGGGCGAGTCCGACTCGCACTTGGCCGGTTTTTGGACTAAATTTGACTATTCAAAAGCGCCTGCAAACAGTCTATTTGAAATAAATGCTTTTGATTTTGACAATCAAATACATTTAAAATCCGAACGCTATTCGCATTATACTAAAACTCGCGAGATGACTGTTTCTGAAAATGAACCCGCTATTAATTAAATAAACCACTTAACAGCCCTTCACTTTGTAGACCTCATTGTAGACCTCAGAAACCCAGCAAAGTTAATGGTAACACTTAAAACTATACAACGCTTGTCTATTAGACATCACCAAACCGGCCGTAATTAAAAACATTCCACAAAATTGTTAACAGTTTTGTTAACGACTGTTCATGGCTGTGGTACAAAACAGGTATTAACAGAAAATTTACTTCACATAACGCCAAAATATGTGTCAAGGTATAGTAAGAATACAGAGCCTCCAGGTAATACTTATTCTCATTAAGAAAATATGAGTAACTATATAAGTAACATTTCTTTTTAATTAACATTCAAAGTTACCACCCACAGACAAAGTTATGCCGCCAAGCGATCCGTCATATTCCGGCGTGATGTCTGGTGAAGCCGTACGATGGAATTTGGGTCTGAGCAGTTATGTTGCGATGTATACCGGGTAAGAAGCACTAATCAAACCATTTACATATTTCAAATAAACCTTTTAAAGGTACTTTTGAATTGTCATGAAGTAAGTTACACAGAAAAATGATGCTTATTCCAAAGCGTAGATTTTTAAGGAGAAAAATTTAAATGAAATTGAGGACTGAAAGTAAAGTTTATGTATGGGAGGACGGTCTAGATTTTCTGCTTTTACATATTGTCTGTTGTCGACCTTCTGTAGATTATTAAATTCTATTGTAACTGCATCCCCAGACAATATTAACCAGAAGTATTTGTGGTATTTAGCACGTAAAACTATTGTGCTTGTCAGTACTAATTTTAGTTTCGGGACAACTGATCTCGTTTGATTTCTCTGACCGACAGCAGGTAAGGACTTCAGCCTCCTAGCCCAGTTACAACCACTTCGTTTTGATTTAATTTTCCGCGTCCCCGATTCTTTTGCTCTGACCACGTGACTGAGCGTTGAGATGACGTCATTCCTGTATATTTGAAGTTTTCTACTAGTGTTAACGATTGCAGATAATGAAGTCAGCTTTAGACAGAATGATATTCTATTTGGATTGATGACTGTAAAACAGTCAAATTATTTGACATTTTGATAGCCCATATCCGAAAAATCCGATAAATTACTGTTTGACCGAAACTAGCATCATTATTTCAGCATCATGCGTAGTGAACACTTAACAAATGATCGTTGAGGTCAAAAAGTTTTTGGTAGTGGCGATTGCGGACCAGAAGACGCAGTGAAAGAAAGAAAGAAAAAAAGAAAACTATTTTATTTGGCAAACACACTCGTAGATACAAAGACACACACACAGACCGACAGACAGTGACAGTGATGGAAAGCCTCCCACAAGGAAGACCGATGACCTGGTGAGGGTCGTGGGAATCCGATGAATGCCAGATGCACAGGACCAGTCGTTGTGGCAAGACTTAGTGGACGTCTTTCAGCTGTAATGATGATGATAATGGTACAATGGACATTTAATGCAAACGAAATTGTGTGAAGAAATTAGTTGAAATAATTTACAGTAAGTCTCTGCTCTAAAGTTAGCTCAAAAGGACAAGACCCTCATATCCTCGGTCTATCACAGCCACATTTGCCGAACTAAGACATTTGTTAAGCGTTATGTTGGCTACGCAGTAAGGGGTGTAAGTAAATTGTTAATTTCTGGAACGTTTGACCCAATTCCCGGCTTGGCGGCAGTGGCCACAGATTAATATGGATAGAGGAGACTACTTTGATACCTACAAACATACCTACACTAGCTTTTGTAGTCAGTATCGCCCGCGTGAATACTAAAACTTGAAACCCTGGTTTTATGCTCTCAGGAGGTGAATTTTGAAAAAAAAAAAATTCTGTGTATACATCATAAAAGGCAAATCTGTGCAGAATTTCAGCGTTCTATCTCCAAGGGTTTCGGCTGGGAGTTAATTAGTCAGTGAGTCAGGATTTTGCCAATTATGTATAATAGTCCTTAATTAATATTCCACAACTGTCACACAACGCCGTCTACTCCGAAACTAAGCAGAGTTTGTGCTATAAGAACTAGACAAGATACTTATATATTTGATAGAGTTACTTATATGTTTTTAAATACCTAGATAGTTATTACAGATAAATTACACCTGAACTCAGAACAAGTGATCGTGCTCATCACACAAACATTTGTCTTGGGTGGGAATCAATCACACGACCTTTGACATAGCAGTCAGAGCCACTAACTACTAGGCGAACAAGCCAGTCAAAATTACTAGTCAGTTGTTGTTGTGAAGTTGGTAACATCAGCATTATAAGAATCGCATTCTAATCTTACTTTTTCACAGTTATAATAATAGTCCCAAACATTCCTAGTCCCTTTTTTGACTATTTTTGGTCATTTATATCAACATCACGATTGTTATTAACATGTAATTTTAAATCTGAACAAAATTTTACTATTTGTTGGCAATTAATTATCCAAACTAGTCCAAACTAATATTATAAATGTGAAAGTAACTCTGTCTGTCTGTCTGTCTGTCTTTGCTTCACGCCTAAACTACTAAACCGATTTGTGTGAAATTTGGTACAGACATAGTTTGGAACTTGAGAAAAGACATAGGATAGTTTTTATTGCAAAAAATAAAATAAAAAATAAAATAAAAAATAAAATTTATTCCGGACATACAGCGCCATCTATTGGTCAAGAGTCGGCATCAATTCAGTACTCCGGAAGTCACTATTCCATGCGAACGAAGTCGCGGGCAAAAGCTAGTTAATAATAATATAACCAGACCAGTACCGCGCACTACACAGATACGCTGCGGCAAGTTATACAGAAGACTGAAGAGTATAATCAGCCTCTCTGCTTAGCGTTTGTCAACTACGAGAAAACTTTTGATTCGATCGACACTTGGGCTGTACTTCAGTCTCGCCAACGGTGCCAGATTGACTATCGTTACGTCAAAGTGCTGAAGTGATTGTACCACCCATCACCTTGTCAGTCCTACTTGAGGACCAGACCTCGAAACCTATCCTCTTGCAGCGAAGTGTATGGCAGGGAGACGTAATTTCTCTGAAACTGTTCACGGCCGCAATAGAGGATGTCTTTAAGGTTCTGGAATAGAGAGGGCTATAAATGTCAATGACGAGTACATCACTTACCTTTGGTTTGCTGACGACGCAGTAGTAATGGCTGAGACTACGGAGGCACTCAGTACAATGCTCAGTGACCTCAGTAGAGCTTCCGAAAAAGTGGGACTTAAAATGAACATGGACAAAACCAAAGTCATGGTAAACATCCATGCAGCACGCATTGTTATCAAGATCGGAAACTCTACACTCGATTTTGTGGACGACTACGTTTATTTGGGCCAGACAGTCCTGTTAGGTAGGTCTAAATTCGTTCGGGACGCTGTGCGATATCTTCTTGTCCAATATACCTACCACAGTGTCTAAAGACGAAAGTCCAGTGCATGTTGCCAGTGATATCATATGGCTCCGAAACGTGTTTGCTCACAATGGACTTTATCGGAAGGCTTAAATTTACCCCAAAAGCAATGGAAAGGTCTATGCTCGGAGTCCTCTTGCGTGATCACATCAGAAATGAAGATACCCGCAAGTGAACCAATTCCCTGCGGATTTGGGTGACTTTAAACCTTCTGATGAGGCTCATTGTAACCGACCACGTATCTATAATAATAATAATCATCAAAATAATCTAAACTTGCTCCATCTTCTTATAACTTACTCTATGTCCCTCAGCACAGCTTTCATGCACTGCTTGACTTATGATTTATTTTGCAAATACGTTACTATTGTAACTGCGCACTGTTGGCTTGTATTGTTCATATTTATGGTATTTTGACACACGTGGTGGTGCATTCTACGGAGAGGCACTTGTTTTACACGTGAAATAAGATGATATGTCATCGAGAATGGAGAATGTTGCTTTCGATTGCGTAACATTGCTAATTTCTGGAGGTGTATCACATAGAAGCTCATCCGATTGTACGGTAACCGATGCCGTCAATCTCAGAAATTCGATAACTATCAGCATAAAGGATACACTGCAACGATAGAATAAAATAGAATAGAATAAACTTTATTGTACACCAAAAATTAACATGACATAAACATGAACTTAAATCTATAGGTAAAATGGCGGTCTTATCGCTGAGAGCGATAAGATCAACGATGTGATTTGATACATATTTTTTTAATTGATATAGACTATTGCTTAACTGCGATCCCACTTAAAATTAAAGACCGCCTGATGGAAAGCGACGATACGGTCGGCGATGGAACGTGCTTACCAAGAAGTAACCTATTCACTCTTGACTTAAAGGTTCCCGAGTTGCAGCTATTTTCGTCAGAAACGTGTATTTTGTTCTATACGCTAGGCTATATTACAGTCATTTGGTTCCAAAAAGAAAAGTTGGTTACCTTAAAAGTTTTCCGGAACTTTTGAAAATTGATAATTTTATAGACTTTGATGTGTTCTTCCCGAATTTCAACTTCAACACCTCGTATTTTTACCAATAGAGCCACTTTGTTGGAAAAATGGCACCAAAAACAGTTTTTTGGCAATATTTCCTTTCCAACTCATTTTACGATTAAAACAGTTGAAACTGGAGACAATTGCGTACAAATCATGTACTAACCTTTTTTTCATTTAATCAATAGTTCTGGTGAAAAATAAATTGGTTTAAATAAATTAGTTTACCTTTATTTGAAACTCTCGAAAAATTTTTTGAGCAAAAATACCAAATTACTGAATTGTGTAAATGATAAAGTGTTGTTAATTATAGTTACAAACTAATCTCACATATAAAGTACCAAACCTAACAACGTTGTTTTTCCACAAAACTACCACTCTTTCTTTGTCCATTTAGTAAATTTGTGGAACTCACTTCCACCTAGCATTCAAGATTTCTTTTTTTTTCAATTTAATTTCAGTCTTCGAAATTCAAGAAAAGATCACTATTTTCCTCTCGACCGGAATATGTATCTATTTATAGTATATTAATGTGCATATATACGTATATGTTTCTCTTCCTGTTCCTGTTCCTTTTTGTTCCACACACACACTTCCTGCCTCACAAACTCCTGGGTATAATCGTTTCTTTTAGTCAATAAGATGTTTCTACATCTAGTCGCTGGCTAACACTACAGAATGGCCGCAATCATTTCAATAGAGACGATACACTGTCTCGACTGCGTATCCTGCTGCCTCGAGGCTTTATGTCTTGGTGCAAGGCATTAACTTATAGAAAGACGGGAGGAATCAGTTTGTAAACATAGTATTATATAAAAAAATCAACATAAGCTTATAAAGCATAAAGCAAAGTAAGTAACCATTTATTGCGCAAAAAATTGTCTATAAATCTATAACTAACATCAGTGATGATTGACGAAACAACAAAAATTATAGTAGCTATTTCTCATTAATAAAATTACTATTCTTCAAACTGAAAAATAATCCAGTATCTTGAAGAATTTTCAATTGCATTGTTTTTTATAAGTGTAGCATCCTCCTCCTCCTTGCGTCGTATTCCTCAATGCTGAGGGTCGTGACCCCCCTGTTTCATCACTCTATCTCTTATGATATTCCTCCATCTGTTCCTGTCTCTTGTGGTGTGAAGGGCATTGTACATCGTGGAGTCAAGGGCGGTGCGGATCTGGTCGGGCCATAAAGTGAAGCATACAAGTATTAAAATGTTACCCCATACAGCTGCAATTTTGGGAAAACGCATTTCAGATTGCAAAGTCAAGACATGGAGTCTTTAAGTCAAGAGTAAATTGGTTACTTCTAGGCAAGCGTGCTCCGCAGTCGGTCACACCATCGCTTACCATCAAGTGAGATGGTGGTCAAACGCGAGCCTATCAATAATAAAAAAGGGTACATGTGTATTTTTATTATTATGTCTTATTAATAATTTTCATGCTTTTTATAATCTCTATTCACACGCCTTAAAACTGTCTCCTTTAGTTCAGTCCATCCTAAGGTTGTCTGTAAGAGATTGCCCTGTGCGATAAGACCGCCAATCGTTCACTTAGTTTATGTAAATGTTTATCCTGTCTACGTTATGAAGTAAGTATACTACAAGTATACAACAAAGTATAAGTAAGCAAAGGTGCGCAAATTGAATATGGAATTTTCAAGTACTCAGAATTTTAAAGTAATGATAGTACAAAGGCTGCTCGAGACATATCGGTAAATAGGGCACTTCTAATTTATAAAGACGTTATATAGTCGCAATATCATATTAGTCTCAATCAATGTCAAAACACTTCTCAAAATGTAAGGAAATTCGACAAGAGTTAATTGCTTTTGGTCATAACGGTGGACTTTGTTTACGCGTAGTACAGTGTGCGAAGATCATCGTAAAAGGTCACCCTAGGCATGAGCTTGCAGATTACGAGTAATGGGTAGCTTGCCGTTCGGCCATCCAGTAACCGTCCAGACCGAACCTGAGTCGTCAGTATGTCAGCTAATCTGTGGGGACCCAGCAGAACCGAAATGTACTGTGTGTTTTGTTGTAAGAGTGGCGATACACAAAGTGACATTGAAATGATTAGGATTGACTACTTGACAATGATTGAGACCCAAACACTGACACTACCCAGATCACACAATCGCGGTGTGCCCTGCTTGGACGGAGCATCGCCGTGCCCTCGTGGGTGATGTGATGAGGTGATCGGCGGCGGAGACCTCTCGCGCCGGGCCTTGGTCGAGGCCATGGTCCGGAGAGAGGAGGAGTGGCAGGCGGTCGCCGACTTCTGCGAAACAGTAATGCTCGCTAAGGAGGAGGCCGACCGCATCAGGCAACGGCGCTCTCGCCGCCGCCGCCGGGATTCCGGTAGGCGCGGGCTTGCGGACAGTGAGCAATGGGTAGCTCGCTGTACGGCCGTCCGATAACAGTCCGGACCAAGCCCAAGTCGTCGACGGCGCGCGCTGTTCCCGCGCGCCTCAAGGAGTTGTCAGCAACAGCAGGGGCCCAGCCGGGTCGAAGCCTACTGGGGCCAGGGTTATCCGAAAGGGCGCTCGAGCCCCGGTATGAAGGCTTGAAGGAACGGGATGGGTTTTTTAGTCAATAAGAGTCTGACACTATCTTCCGCTCCACCCAAGAGCGGGGGTTGTCATAAGATGATTTTCCATCGAAAAAAAAAAAAAAAATACCCAGATAATTTTATTATTTGGCCAGCTTCCCGGTTATGCCGATTTTTTATTGGACCATTCAGTCAATCTTGGTAGAAGGTAATAAAGTTTTAACCTCGACTAAAACCTGTAAATCCCAATGGATTAAAATCTCTTTGAAACTCAACTAAAAAGTGAATTTCTGGATTCGGTCTCCACGGTCAAGGCCCGCGATAGAAGCTATGCAATAGCTGCGCCTCATGATGATAGCAAGGTAATGGGTTAAGCAGCTGTTGGTGAGGTCTGGTTTTGAATGGGTGGGGTTAAGCAACTGCTGGCGAGGTCTATTGCATAAGTCGATAAAAAATGCTATGCAATAGCTTTACCGTGGCAGTCCCCGAGTGCCACACGTCTTTTTACTGTGGGAAAATCATCTAATGACAACCTCCGCTCTTGAGCGGAGCGGGAGATAGTGTCAGACTCTTACTGACTAAAAACCCACCCCGTTCTTTCAAGCCTTCATACCGGGGCTCGAGCTATCTTTAGAAACTAACCCTGGCCCCAGAAGGCTTCGACCCAGCTGAGCCCCTGCTGTTGCTGACAACTCCTTGAGACGCGCGGGAAAAGTGCGTGCCGTCAACGACTTAGGCTCGGTCCGGACAGTTACCGGACGGTCGGACAGTGTCGGCATAACTCGCCGTCCGCAAGCCCGCGCGGAAATCGGGATCGAAATCCCGGCGGCGGCACCTGCACCCGGATAGGATGAGGATGATGATGATGATGAATTAAAGTGTTAGAATTAATAAGATTTGCCTACCAGGTCACAACCATGCTACCAGTGGGCCTAACCAAACTGACTGTTTCGTTTCGTTCCTCTTTCGTCGATCACCTCGAGTCAACTTAAAGGAAAGAAAGAAAGAAAAAGTGTTTATTTACAACAACAACAAACAACTATAACATCGCCTCCGATTCCTCTCAAACTGAGTATTCTTCTTCTTCTTTTCGTGTCGATTTGGCTCAAATTTTGTCCGACCAATATTTAGCCACCTGGACAGCTCTGTCGTTGGCTTCGTTTAAGTCAAAGAGAGTGCAGGTGTAACTGAGCGTTGAGATGATAATATTCCCATACAATTGAAGTTTTCTACTAGCTGATTGTAGATAATCAACTTGGCTAGCCTTTAGGTGGCAATATCTTGTATAAATTTTATTTTTTATAGTCTAGACTTCCTTGTTTTGCACCTACAGCGAAGAGAAACGGATACAACAAGAAGATACGAACCTTGAATAAATAGTACAAATACTGCTTAATCTTTATTTTTAGGGTTCCTTACACGATGGGTAATAACGTGACCCTATTACTAAGACTTCGCTGTCTATCCGTTCATCTGTCTGTCTATCACCAGGGCCTCAAGTCTGATATTACAATAGTGTCAGAATGGTTCATCATTGATTTCATAATTGTTGATTTTGACAAGTTTTGGTAATCTACTAATATAAGTGCGTCATTTTGACTTCCCAAGGGTCAACCACTAACACTCCATTGGAAGTAGTGGTAAATAATGATAATCTCGTACATATTGATAAATGAATGTCTGACGTACGCAGTACCTAATTTGCAAAAAAAAATACAGTTCCTTTGATCAGTGATCTACCATTAGAACGTCATTGTGTAGTCATTGCTTTTAATAAGCTCGATATTGTCATTCTACCACAACTATATCACTTGAAGATTTTTTTTTATTCCACACAACTATCACACAACGCCGTCTAGTCCCAAGCTAAGCAGAGCTTCTGTTATGGGTACTAGACAACTGATAAACAAACATATATATTTCTAAACCGATCCACCAGTAGGTAGTCGACCATTATGAATTAGCAGATTACAAACTTTTAGCAAAATGACAATGGAATCGTTTTGGAATTACGTCTTTATAAAAATAGCAGACTTGGGCCCCTGGCTGTATTTCATGAACCGTGATGTTTAAATATTTTGTAATTTGGTGTATTTCTGTTGCCGCTGTAACAACAAATACTAAAAAAACAGAAAAAATAAATATTTAATGAGGCTCGCATACAACAAACGTGATTTTGCTGCCGTATTTTGCTTTGGATGCACAAGTTCGACTCGCAATAGGCTGTTTTTTTTTTTCTATTAAAAGGACTATAATACTCCTATTATAATCCTTCATTGCGTCTGTACAAAAATTACATGATCAATGTACGTAGGTAATGTAAATATGAATGGAAATTACAACAAGTTGCATCAAAACAAAACAAAAATAAACTTAACTAAACCCCGAGAAATCTGATTGCACAAGCAGTGGAACTTATTTTGTTGGCAAACACAGAACCTCAAGTAAACAGGACTTGGTTAGTGCTTATAATAGGCAGTTAGTATTCTAGGCTGAGCTCCTTGGAGACTTGCTATAACAACATGTAGTATTTAGACGGTAAATATAAACGACTACTTTACTCTTGGGTAAAATATGAAAATAACTAACTTTGAGCTCTAGTGTACGTTCTTCTTGTACTTATTAATGGTTTGTGTTCGGGAACCATCGGCTACCTTCGACGCTCGTCGGGCATCATAGCGGGCGACGGCGCACGAGACATGACCCGCCACCACTTCACTAGCAAGACTGATGATGCACGCGTCCCAAAATTCTTCTCTGTACTATTTCTTTGGATATGCGTTTTGTCAGTTTTACAGTCAAATACCTTTGTTTTGGTAATACCCCTGTTGGCATAAAATTTTAAGGCATAATATAGTTTGGCATAAGGTTATCGCATAACTTTTATTAGCATAATATTACTGCTGCATAAGAATACTTTGGCATAATGCAAAGGTTAACATAACTATCATTTAGTCTAATATGTATTGGCTTAAGTTGGATTTTAAAAAGTTACATAAATTTTAAAAGCATGATTTTTTCGTCTAATAATCATGTGCCATAAATATAAAAAAAAAAGTATTAATTGGGTAATTATTAGGGTGAAATGAAATCTGATGTAATCAACACTGATTCACTATTCAAGATTGATTAAGAGATCTTGGTCATTTTTACTAACTGATGAACCTTATAAAAAGTATCGAATAGAGTGCGTCTACTGAAAGCGTGACCTGGAGTTTTTTTTTTTAAATTTAACTGGCAACATTGTTTTGCCGAAAAAAATCCCGTCAAAGTCTATGGTCGCAATTGTCAGTTTTGGAAACAGATATTTATTTTTCAAGAATAATTGCTTAATTATGGGAAAAACAATGAACAGTAACGTGCAAAAACTGCTACCCACTATGGTTAATAATTTCAAACAACAACAAGAAGAGAAAGAAGGTGTTTTCAGTGAAAACCAACAATGTTTACATACGATTTCAGAATTTTTAAGTTAGTATGACGTTATAATCTTGATCCTTGTCGACTAATATTATTAGATAGTTATATTTAGGATATAATGATAATTTATTTTTCTTATATTTTTAGATAATCTGACATATTGCGAATTTCATAATGGACAAAAATATCAAACAAAGAAGGTTTTTGGTGAATCGACTTAATCAAAAACACATGCTAGTGAGTGGTAGAATTCTTTCAAAAGCAGTTGAGATGTAATGAAAGATTTGCCTCACTTTGTCTATAGAGCATCAAAATCTTCAACTGAAGTTAAAATTGCGAAAGTGAAGAAAATAGTGACTGAAATCCTTGTTCAAGTTTGAGAGCTGTTGAACTTTTTGTGTCTCACGAGTCGATCCGTATCATTTGAGTATAAAACATGTTCCCACTTGACTAATCCCAAAAGATCTGAATTTTCTCTATGCTGAAACGAATCGATTCCAACCCAACAAGTCAGCCAGCGAGCTACCCATTGCTCACTGTCCGCAAGCCCGTGCTTACGGGGCCGGAAATCAGGATCAATTTCCCGGCGCCGGCGGCGGCGGCGATAACGCCATTGCCTGATGCTTTCGGCCTCCTCCTTTGCGAGCATTACTGCTTCGCAGAAGTTGGCGACCGCCTGCCACTCCTCCTCGCTCCGGACCATGGCCTCAACCAATGCTCGGAGCGAGAGGTCTCCGCCGCTGATCGCCCCTACGAGGGCACGGCGATGATCCACCCAAGCGGAGCACACCTCGACTGTGTGCTCCACCGCGCGTCACTTCCACATGAATCCGGTGTAGGAACCTCCCGAACGAACCATGGCCGGTGAGGACCTGCGTCATGCGGAAGGTAAGGACGTCGTGAGGTCTTTCCAGCCACGCCATATAGCGACATTTGAGAGATCAGATAAAATAAAATAACTTGGGATAATAACTAACGTTGTGTGTTATTGACCTTTACCATACACCCACCAAATAATTAAGTCGACACACATGTTTTTGCTTCGGATTAACTATTATACAATTGTCATAAATACAAAAAATACTCTAGTATCAAAACTTTTTTCTCCTAGTATTTCAATAATACCACATTCAAAATTTTTGGTTGTAACCTCCTTTTCTCAGGTCACGCTTTCATTAGACGGACTCTATAAGTATTTTTTAAATGATTAAATATTATACAAAATTCCCAAATCGTTTGACTATTTAGACAGACTATAGTGTTAATAAAATAAATTAAACAAACTTACTTCGCTGGGCTTGAACACACGACAAACATGTAATCACTGTGCCAACACCTTTTGTATAGGTTTGGTTTTATTGTTGATATGGTCACGCTCGACCGCTATCTCATCTGATTGCTGTCAGGATCATCTCACCTCAACACAGGAAAGTGAGGATGTGAGCGCGCTTGCCCAGAAGTATCCTGTTCACCCTAGACTTAAAGATCTCTAAGTTGTAGCTATCAGGAAATACAGACTCCGGCAGGGAATTCCAGTTCAAAGCACACCTGCTCAGTGATTTTCCGGTGATAACCACTTATGATTCTGGTTTTAAAAAGTTGCGGCGACTGGGGAAAAGAAGGCGAGCAAGAATCAACAAAAAAAAATCTAAGGTCTTAGGTCAAAACGTGTTCCCAAACGAATTAAACAATTAATCGGGCCTTTGTGAGGACTCAACAGAACCGTAGAAGTGGGTGCCCTTCTGTAGAGCCCTCCTCGCAGATTTGTGAGTGAAAAGCTTTAATTTTAGTATTTGTGCTTGATTTTTAAGAGCTTTTCGAGAAGTTGGAGTGAAAGGTCCCGTTCATAACTGAAATAGGTCAAAAGTACCCGTAATTGAGTTCAAAGTGTGTGGTGTGCACCAAAGCGTCTGTATATTTGGTAAATTTTCTCAACCAATATGAAATTGTAATATTTTTAAGTCAAGAGTGAATAGGTTATTTTTAGGTAAGCGAAGCTCGTGACGAAAAACCGGCACGTCCTAGAACCAAAAATTTTACATGACATGTGACTACCAATCGGCACTGTGCCCGCGGATTACGGCTATTCCCTCCTCTGGAGCTTTTTTTATGGTGGTAAAAATCAACCAATGACAACCCTCGCTCTTGGGAGAAGCGGGAGCTGATTATGGAAAGAGTTTGACTGAATTAAATTGTGCAATTTCGATGCACACTTCCTGAAATTACAGTATAGAAATCCGCCAGGCTGGCAGCTAAAATACATACATAAAAGATATATCTATCTTTTATGTCACAATAATTTGTAATGAAATCAATTTTATTATAACCTTGTCAGTTTTCCTCTCTGACAAAACAGTAATGACTCATAGCAATATGTTTTGTCGGCGTGCATTTGAAAGACTGTATGATTATTAAACCAATATTTATTAAACTTTTTTTTTTTCCTGAGTACTTTAATAGCATACTGTCTAACACTATTATCATTGTGTGTTAATTTGCAAAATGTATAGTTTGCATCACATAGTAGAATACTGTGTTTTTTATATTAATTTGTCTCTTTCATGGAGCAATATGAACGAGAATGTGAACGAGATATATTTTGTGTGCGTCGCGACGCCCGCGCTTTGAGGTCGGCTACAATATCAGCACACCGAGCTTAGACTAGTGACTGACACAACTCATCGATGTAAAATTAATTAATTTTAAAATTTCGACTGGCCTGTTGGTCTCGTGGTTAGTGGCCTTGAATGTGAAGTTTTTTTCCACAACTGTCACACAACGCCATCTAGTCCCAAGCTAAGCAGAGCTTGTGTTATGGGTATTAGAAAACTGATAAACATACTTATATATTTCTAAATACATACATATTATAGATAAATTACACCCAGACACAGAACAAATGATCGTGCTCATCACACGAACATTTGTCCTGGGTGGGAATCGAATCCACGACCTCCGGCATAGCAGTCAGCGTCACTTACCACTATACCAACAGGCCTGGCTTTGCTTTATGTATTAATAATAAACACGTCGAAAATACATTTCCGCATTTATTAATAAACATAAAAATAAAAATAATTGTTCGTACAGTACAATTCACGAATGATGGCGGCCGTGAAGTTAGCCTTTGCGAACGTTCGCGCATACTACACTCTTCTCGCACACGCACGTCGCCATTTGCTTCCTAAAACACGTTACTGCGCAGCCTTCTGCGCAAACTTCACGCCCGCCATCATTCGTGAATCACACTGTACATAGAATACAATGGCTAAAATGACACAACGTGACGTTGTCACTAAAATAAATACGGTATTGAGAATCAAATCATCGGAAAAAAGCATGGCATTAGACATTTCAATTGCCATGCAGCCAAATGATTTTTAGAAGAAAAAAAAACATGACATTATGACATGACAACTTCTCGTTCGTTCAAAAATGTGATTCTGTAATTCATAAGGAAATACGTAGGTATTATTGACATAATATACGTAATCTCATGAACTTTAAACTGAAATATCTTTAATATACGGATTCTAATAATAATAATGTCTGAGAAAAAATTGTTTGAAAAATTAATCTATATACTTTTGTATATTTTTCATCAATTTTCCCTAAAAAAATTGCTAGCAAAATTTCGTTCAGGACTTCACTATGGCTCTTTGTACAATAATGAAATGTCTTTCAAAATTGAGTAAATGTTGCGTTAGGATGCGCGTTAACAGCAAACGCACGGTTTTCGGCCCAAACTATATTCTACATTAATGACTTTGAATGTTTAATAAAATTATAACAACAAATGTGGCGATATCACTTAAACAGATTTTTTTACTTCTTTTATCATTTGAATAGTCTTAATAAAAACCCAATATTAAAATTACCCAATCACAAATTGCAACACCACCTTGTTATTTTTTTTATTTTGTTCTTACTAGAACATTATTTTTCCATTAAATAAATGACTTACTCAAACCTACTCTAAAATGTCGACTTAATCTGACTACATGAAGGTGTCGACAAGTAACATAGATTTAAGTTACTAGTCACCCTCCGTGCCGTGTAACTTAAACCTGTAAGTTACTGTTGAGACTAGTAATTTTCTACATGAGCCACCACGCCTCCGCTTCGATAAACATCAAAATTTTGGCCTAGGCTGGCTTTTGCCGTGATGTTATTTAGTTTGCTTTTGATATTTATATTCTTTTTCTTCTTAATATTATATTCTTTATTGTACAACACTACATAGATAAAAAGGAAATTGAAACACATACTTACATACAATATAAGGTCTTATCGCATTCTGTGATTTTTTCTAAGCAACCTGGAAAGGACAGTAATTGCCTGGACAAGAAATGTGGCTGTCATTAATGTGTTTAACGCCTGTTTTATATAAATATCTACACTAATATTATTATAATAAAAAGATTTTTTTTTTTGAAATTTTTTTTTTAATTTGTTGTAGCTAATCTCTGAAAGTACTGATCCGATTGCTAAAATTTTTTTAGCGACAGATTTATGTTTTATTCCTGAGGGGTATAGGGTAAATTTTATGTATGCGCGTATTTATAAAGTGTATTAATTATTAATTAATGTTGTAGTGGTGGAATGTGGTGGATATATATCAAAGTCAAGTCAAAAATATTTTATTATATATTTCACATAGGCCTACATGGGCACTTATAAAACGTCAGAAATTGGTCGTTTCCAATGGAGAAGAACCGGCAAGAAACTCCATAATTACTCTTTTATGGTGACGCTTGGGGGAGGCCTGTGTCCAACAGTGGACGTCTCTCGGCTGATGTGATGATGGTGAGATGATGACTGTTACCGTTTTGAATTTACGGTAACAGTCATCTCATCTGCTTAGGTACCCAAAAAAAAAAACAGGTACCTACAAGATTGCTATGAAGATACTTGTATATAATCATCATCATCATTACCGTTTCAGCCGATAGACGTCCATTGTTGAACATAGGCCTCCCTAAAGTGTCGCCACAAAGAACGATCCTATGCGTCCCGCATTCATCAGATTCCCGCAACCTTTACCAGGTTATCTGTCCACCTTGTAGGAGGCCTTCTAACGCTGCATCTCCCGGTGCGCAGTCATTACTCCAGAAACTTTCGAACCCAACGGCCATCTGTTCTGCGAGCAATGTGCCCGTGCCCTGCCCATCGCCACTTAAGTTTGGCGATTTTTCATGCTATGTTGGCAACCTTGGTTCTCCTGCGGATATCTTCATTTCTGACTCGATCACGCAAGAAAACTCCAAGCATAGCCCTTTCCGTCCTCATATATTATATCTTAGCCTAAACAAGTGCCTCTAATATTTATTCGCTCGGCCAGAAATATCAGCAGTTTCTCAAGCAAAAAGTACCTCTTAAAAATAATAAACAAAACAAAATATCTCGCTACTGAACAGTGATGAGCTAATGCCGTGGGCAAAGTTGCGCAGTCACGCGCGAGCCCTCTGCATGTATCAGAATTATTAGCCTAATATAATATTTATAACGCAAGGACATGGCTGTTGTGACGACACCGCAGATGAGGGGTAGGCGTCTCAAGTACGATGCTGTGGGTTCAAACCTAGCAATTGCAATGTGATTTTTTTTTAATATCATTTTTTTTTTACACAATGCGGGAACATAACGATATATAGTTACATACATTCCAGGGCAAAAATCTGATAAATATACGCAATACATCTACACTATCTACACTGATAATAAAATTGTGTTTTTTTTTTTGTTGTAGTTATCTCTGAAAGTACTGGTGCGATTGCTGAAATTTTTTTAGCGATAGAAAGCTGCTTTATTCTTGAGTGACATAGGCTGTATTTAACGGCACGTGGGCGAAATCGCGGGCAAAAGTTAGTCCTAAATAAAAGTAAATGTAGGAAACCCTGGGCACGCCATAAGCAAGTCCCCTCTTTGAGAAGTGGCTGGAGCGGCAACACGCCATCCTCACTGTCCGCATGACGTGGGTCCTCACCGGACATTGCATCGGATTCAGGCGGAAGAAAAGCCAAGGTATCACGATCGTGTGGACCGCCCGGAAGATACGGCGGAGGTGTGCCCCGCTTGGGCAAAGCACCGCCATGTCCTCGTGGAGGCAATCTGCGGCAGTGACCTTTCGCGTTAAGTCCTGTACCCCTAGCCAAGTTGCTAATCTGCAATAGTTAACGCTTGTAGAAAGCTTCAAATGTACGGGAATGACGTCTTATCGCTCAGTCACGTGGTCAGAACAAAAGAATTGGCGGCAAGGTCAACTTGAAGCGTTCGGCGCAAGCGAAACAGTTGTAACTTGGCTAGGGGGGCTGGTTCGAGCTATGGTCTGGAGCGAGCCTTTCCGCTTCGCCTAGAGTGTAAGAAATCATTGGATGATTTTCACTCTTAAAAAATGAAAAGCATAGAAAACCCTTTAACATTCCCATGCAGTTTAAACAGCTGCCTACCATTGGCTTCAAATAACCTTTAAAACTAATTAGGTTTGGTAAGGCAAAGCGTTAGATAAAGGTCAAAAGGGCCGGTCGTCTTAAGCCTAGCCAAGAATGATTGCACCTGCGGTCACACTTACATTAATTACTATCGAACTAAAACGATTCGCCAAAGGTTAAAGGTCAAAGCACCTAACCTAGAACAAAACGCATTATTTATGAGACCACCGAAAACTAATTTAAACCACACCTGTTTTGTTTCGTTTTTTCGTTCTTCTTTGCATTCTAGAACTACGGGTTCCCTTATCAGTCGACCTATCGACGCACGTGAAACACTAGTGCTGTCGACGACACGGGTTCGGTCCGGATTGTTACCGGACAGCTGGACGGCGGCATTGACCGTCGTCCGCAAGCTCAGGCCGACGGTGGCTGGTAATCAAGGTCGGGGTCTCGGCGGCGGGGTCGTGATGTCCATTCTCTACGTGTGCGCCAGCCTCCTTCTCTAAGACTACTACTTCGTAAAAGGAAGCGCCTGCCACCCATTACTACATGGATTACATGGATTGATGATTATCAGGCAAGTTTCTTCAATGTCTTTTCACAAATTAAATTTCGACGTTATCTGGTATTCACGATTTAAATAAGATTGCTCCGTTACGAGTGGGACATCATTCCTCTAAACAAAATACATGTGTTTGGGAATCTTCATAAAGTAAAACACAACACATATTGCCTAATTTATGGCGTGCCAAATCAGGACTCGCCATAATTATAGCCATAAGCGCCGTCTTAGTGGCTTGAAAGACGTCACAGCGTGCTCACAATTTGTGTGAAAGAAACGCCTGGGTGTCACAATTATCTGGACCACTCGGAGGACACGGTGAAGCATAATAGTAGAGATGTTATCCGCTTGGGCGAAGCACTGTTGTGTCCTCGTGGGGGCGATCAGCGGCGAGACCTCGCTTTTGCACCAGGCCCTGGTAAAGGTCAGTAATGGATAGTCACCGTCCCGTCGTCCAGTGCCTAGCTATTCACCGTTCCACGCGCACCTCAAGGACATGCCATCAAAATCGTAGGGGCCCAGTAGGTTTCTGGGTTGTACGAAAGAGAACCCCGGGGCCCTGGAATAAAGGCACAAAAGGAACGTGGGAGTGGGTTTTAGTCAGTAAAAGTCTGACACGCTCTCTCGCTCCACCCTAGCGCGAGAAAAGTGATTGGATGATTTCCTGCCTTAAAAAAAAATACTCATTTGATTGCTCACGATTTCAAAAACACAGCAGCTACTTACAAACCCTGTTTGACCTTAAACTGTCGTAAATATTGCATCATTAGCTAAAAAGTAGAGAAGTACTACCCTATAACGACCACTATAACCGATGCCGTCACGCCCGTTTCTACGGATAAAATGCTTCTCGCTGCTTTTAAAGCAATTCTTAAGGAATTGAAGTTGACAGGTCCATTATAAGCTTTCTATATTGTTAAGCGATTGGCAACTTTAAATAAAACAACATTGTCTATTAAATTATTCTAATTGTTAATTTATCTGGCAGTAGTTAAATAATCTGGAAAATCTTATGAAATACTCGTAAACACCGTTAAATTTTAATCGTTTTAATCCAGTGGAGGGTCGATCCGGTATTATAGTTATATAGTTAATAGTATATAGTCGGCGTTGCGTGCAAACTACCTATAGGTCATTGAACTCGCTCAGCTGACGTTTTCTTAAAGAAATTAATTTCGTTCATGCGTAAATTAATACTATTTAGAAAAAAGGTACTTTATTTTTTAATTTTATCTTTACAAATCGATAGTGTTTCATGTATCGGATCGACCCTCCACGGTATTAAAACGATTAAAATTTAGCGGTGTATAATATTCCACAACTATAACACAACGCTGTCTAGTCCCAAACTAAGCAGCGCTTGAGTTATAAGACAACTGATAAACATACTTCATCATCATCATTTCAGCCAAAAGACGTCCACTGTTGGACATAGGTCTCCCCAAAGCTTCGTCACAACAAACGGTCCTGTGCCTCTTGCATTCATCGGGTTCCCACGACCCTGACCACCTGGGCCTCAAGTCTGCTATTACAATAGTGTCAGAATGGTCTATCATTGATGTCATAATTGTCGATTTTGACAAGTTTGGTAATCTATTAATATAATGGCGTCATTATGACTTTCCAATGGTCAACCACTGACACTCCATTGGAAGAAGTGACATAGAATAGTAATCTCGTACATATTGACAAATGAATATTTGACGTTTGCGGTAATCTGCTAAAACTTTGACAGTTTATTTGATCACTGTTTTACCATTAGAACGTTATTGTGCAGTTATTTGTTTTATTAGGAAATTCGAAATTATCATTCTACCACAATTCTATTACAAGACCAGTGACCGATCAATGATCGATCATTATGAATTAGCAGATTACAAACTTTTAGCAAAATGACAATGGGATCGTGTTGGAATGACGAATTTATAAAAATAGCAGACTTGGGGCCCTGATCTCATCGGTCCACCTATTGGGAGGCCTTCAAACGCTGCGTCTTCCGTTCCGCGGTGGCCACTCCAGAACCTTTCGTCCCCATCGACCATCTGTTCTGCGGGCAAAGTGCCCTGCACTTTTTTTTTAACAATATTATATTGTAAACATTTGATTTCATACAGTTAGTCCTATATAAATGGATATTTAAGAAAGGTTCTGGAATGACGACCACGTACCGGAAAACGTTGCGTTGGAAGGCGTCCTTTAAGGTGGAATAATGACCTGATAAGGGTTGCGGGAATGCGATGGATGCGAGACGCATACGACCGTTCATTGTGGAGACACTTGGGGGAGGCCTATGTCCAACTGTGGACATATATCAGCTGAAATGATAATGATGACACAACATAAATTGAACCCGTGTTTTATCCCGTTCTAGGGCAAATCTAGGAAAAATCATGTCTTATTCTTTGTATATGGCGTTCTAGATCCAAGGTTTTGGCGTTGATAATTCAGTGATTAAATCAGCCCCCCTAGCCAAGTTACAACCGTTTTGCTTGCGTCGAGTGTCGAGAGTCGAGAGTCGTCGAACACCTCAAGTTGGCGCCCGCAATCCTTTTGTTCTGACCACGTGACTGAGCGTTGATATGACGTCATTCCCGTATATTTGAAGTTGTCTACTCGTCTGTCTAAAAAGTCAAACGTGAACGTTAACGTTAAGTTAAAGATTTCAAGAATTTGATATTTGATTAGATTAACACTTGGTTAATCTAATCAAATATCAAATTCTTGAAATCTGATGTAGTTAACACTGGTTAAATCAAGGATTGACAACTCCTTGAGGTGAACAGTGCGCGCCGTCGACGACATGGAGAAAAAAATTATTCTGCCACTCGAAACGAACAACTTAAAAAAACGCTTAAAATCAAATAATGTAAAAAATAAAATGGCCGTACTTTATCAGCTGTTGTACGGGAAAGTCCAAAATTTATTTTTGGGAATTTCAAAAGTTACCAAAAACTGGAACACTTATTATAAAAATGTAAGTCAAGGCAATAAAAACCATACGCCATTATGCTGAATTTCGATAAAACATACTCAAAAGCGTTGAAGAGCTCGTTAAACGTATATTTTATATGAGAACTCGAAACGAATTTGTTGCAATCAACAAAATAAGTGAATGGTTCTTGAAAATAACGGGTAGAGGAAAACGTGATGTTTAATATATGCTTTAGTAGGTAACTTTATATTGATATACACACGTTACACTCGAATCGATTAAATACGCTTTCAATCCTTATCTATATTTAAAAGTAGTAGAGTTGATAATCTGCAATAGTTAACGCTATAGTCTGTCTAAAAAGTTTGACTTAAAAAAAAATTAAAAGAATTAAAAAATCTGTTATATTTATTTTACAAACAAATTTTTTTATAAAATTATCTATTAGTAAACAACGATCATCTATTACAAACTTGATTTTTCAACCAGTGTTGACTACATCAGATTTCAAGAATTTAATTATTTGATTAGATTACTCAAGTCGTTTAACTTTTTAGACAGACACTATGCTATGCTAATTTTCAGCTAGAAACTTAAATTCTATATCTACCAGCAAAGTGTGTGAAGTGCTTGCTAGTGTAATTATATTTTAGTAGGTCATACGTTCTTCGTAAATTCATCAGCGGCTTCTACTCGTCTATTACCTGTTCCATTACAGTGAGAAAGTAGCTGTGTTTGATTAATGACACACGCAATAAGTAGATAATGTTGGCACTTATTACTCTATGAAACATTAAGGACACACTTCACTTAGGCTTACATCGATCGGTGTGAAGTGGAATTTAGAGGTTTTGTTATACAAGGTCTCATTAAATGATGCCTTTTTAAAAAAAGGGTTATTTTACATCGATAAATAAACATTTATCTTGGGTGAAATCATTCCCACGACTTTCACCATAGTAGTTAGGGCCATTAACCATAGACCAAAAGGTCATTCAAAATCTAGTCACTTGATCTCACAGTGAAAAATGTTCAAGTAATGACAAAAATAATAATAAACAGGGGTTGACTGGCGATCCCTGCCATAAATGCAATAAAATTGTGGCGGGGAGAGCACACAAACTTTTCTGCATTAGTGTGGAAAAACAGTCTTTTGCGTTCCTAAAAGCGGTGGAATAAGAGCGCGCTTTTGTGTAAATGTATTTAAAATGTACTTACATTCTATATTTTCAAGCGTAATTTGATGAAAACGCTGGACGCTATGTGAGCCGTGGACATGACGTCAGATGGTCATATAAACAAATGCGCTCATGTTAAGTATAAAGAAAGATACAGCATTATAAAATATTCATAAGGGATTTTTTTCCAGCAGAGTTGTAAAAGAAGAAATGCAGACGATAGTGTGTTGAAAAATAAGAAGAGTTCGTAAAATCTTAAACTAATGTAAAAGCATAAAAATAACACACATAATATTAATATAATAATACCCTGAGCTAAAAATAAATACATAAAATAAACACACAAACAAACAAACAAAAAATACAAACATCAGTTCATTAGTTGACGGTTGTTCCTATGACAATAACGGGTTACCGTTTCGCTTATCAAAAAAGTGTAATAAAATGTTATTTTATGAACTAAACTGAATATTTAAGGGGTGACCTGATGATGAAAACTGACGTCCCGACCAAGGTGACCTTGCTAGTTTCAATCCATGTAGAAAGCAGTCTTCATCCATGACTTTCAACGCCCTTGGTTGGGAGGCGCGTTTTCCGTAGTACCGATCGTGTTGCCACCTAGTTTATATCCAAGCGCCAAGTAGCCACAATACAAACCAAAGTCACCTCGGTTGGAACGCCAGTTTGCAACTGGTCACCCCTTTATCGTCTGTGTATTGCCTAAGCTATCTCAATTGTATACTTACAGATTATATATTCACATATACAATAAAATAACCTATTGTGGTTTCAGTTACAACTTTAACAAACATAGACACGCAGACACTTATTCTAGAGAAAAGTAAAGTAAAGACAAAAGGTACCTATTCGGTTTTGATACCTTTTAAAGCATCTAGAGTGAATAGGTTCTTAATAATCTAGGGCTCCTCACCATCAACGATTGCATCAATGAAAGAAGAAGAAGAAAGAACCCATTCATACTTCACTGCTCACCATCAGGTGGGATCGCAGTCAAGCACTAGTTTATCAGATTAAAAAAAAATGTCAAGCCCCAGCTGTCATTTGTCAGCCATTAAACTTAGTAGTTTCTTGCCGTTCCACTTTTTTTCTAATTGATATAAACTAGTGCTTGACTGCGATCCCACCCTGTTATTTTTCTACACTAAAGATTACATAAAACAACGACGGCATAAACCACAGTTCTTGAACAGAATCCACAAACTTTCAGTTCCAAATGAATCCGATCTCTTGAATAATTCACCTTCATTCCAAAGACAAATCAATCACTTCATTCCTGATTCAGAAACTTCGATTATTCCCTCCAAAACTTCATACAATTGGTGTCGCACATCGCATTATGGACTTACATACTAGTAACCTGCCGCTGCTTTGTACGAGTGATTTACAGATGTGAAAATATGTCATCAGGTTTTTTTTTTTTATTGTGGGAAAAAATCATGCATTGACATCCCTCGCTCTTGGGCGATAGTGTCAGACTCTTACTGACTAAAAGACCCACCCCGTTCCTTCTAGCCTTCATACCGGGGCTCGAGCTCCCTTTCGGATAACCCTGGCCCCAGTAGGCTTCGACCTGGCTGGGTCCCTGCTGACAACTCCTTGAGGCGCGCGGAAACAATGCGCGCCGTCGACGACTTGGGCTTGGTCCGGACAGTTACCGGACGGCCGGACAGTGAGCTACCCATTGCTCACTGTCCGCAATCCCGCGCCTACGTTGGCCGGAAATCGGGATCAGAATCCCGGCGGCGGCGGCGGCGATAACGCCGTTGCCTGATGCGTTCGGCCTCCTCTTTTGCGAGCATTACTGCTTCGCAGCAGTCGGCGACCGCCTGCCACTCCTCCTTGCTCCGGACCATGGAGAGGTCTCTGCCGCCGATCGCCCACGAGGGCACGGCGATGCTCCGCCCAAGCAGGGCACACCTCGATTGTGTGCTTCACCGTGTCTTCCGGGCGTTCCGCACAGTGGCGACACCCGGGCGTCACTTCCGATGTCATCACGTCCTGGTCTTTATATTTCTTCTTTTTCTTTTCATGTCGATGCTCTTATACTATACTTTTTCTGTCGAATATTTGGCAACCTGAGGAGCAGCTCTATTGTTGGCCTCGTATAGATCCTGAAAACGGTGAGGTGGTACGTTTATATTTATTACTTTATTCGGTATTACTTTTCTAAATGAGAGCGAAATCTACATCATAATCTTTTGCGTAGGTACTTTTAAAGATTGCAGCACATATATACAAAACCGTGTGATTTGTTGGCGTCAAAGAGATGTTAGTAAAGCCGTAGGGACTCAGCAAAATGGATGCTTACTAGGATGATGAGTTTATTTTTTTTAAAAGGTTACCCGTGTTTATAGACCATAAAAGGTAACAGACCGAGAGCAAGAAGTCCCACAGGCCTTCTAGCTCTACCTTAAAGCGTGAGAACTCATTAGATGATACCCCTATATAAAAAAAAAAAACCAAATACATATGTATAAACTATCCAATACATTCTATTCTAAGATATAAATGTCCAGTGTAACAACAAACATGGACAGTCCAATAAAAAATACCAAAGAGTGTTCAGTTTGCTGGAAACTGGCTAATTCGTCATTGTCGCAAACCGTGCTAGAAAAACTACGTAATGACCTGCCAGTTTTTGTACCTCATGAAGTAGTAAGACGGACTGACAGACGGAAAGGTCGTGAGGACTGACTTTTGGTTACATAAGTAATATAGTTTTGTTCTTAAGGGATTTCAGTGTGATGTTGATGGACTGATTGGCAAGATGGCGTCCTAGTGTGATTAAAAGTAACGGTTAGATTTTTTTGTTGCAATCAGAACAGTACTTAAGTAACCTAACCTAACCTAACCTAAACATACGTTTATAAAGGTGGGTTAATGACCTTAGGTTTAATACAAAGTGACAACTTATTGGCGACAGCAATTGCCAAATAATGTACATGCCAGGACACATTACAGAAGCACATGTCAATCACATACTCGTTGAGCAGTGGTGGCTGAGTGGTAACGGCCCTGACTTACAAGTTCTAGGTCGCGGGTTCAAACCCAGCCAGGTGCATTACTTTGTGTTATTTATTTCATCACTACTGCTCTCAAAACGGTGAAGGAAAACATCGTGCGGAAACCGACATGTCCTAAACCAAAAATTTGAAGACATCCAATAACTCGCACTGGGCCCGCGTGGTGGATTACGGTCCATTCCCTCTCCTGGAGAGGAGGCCTGAGTCCCAACAGTGGGAACATTATAAGGCTAACTATGCTGTTATTACTAGTATAAAACGAACCTACATAAATTAATTACCCAACATTATAAAAATTATATGGCAAAGGTTACAAAGTTTTGATAACTTTCTTTAGATTTCTTAATTTTCTTTTTTAGGGTAAATAAACTCTGATATAATCTTGAAATTTATATTTTAAGTAATATAACATTTTAGGTTGGTATCTACAGCGAAAAACTGGCCGATCGCGTGTCGAACATTCACTATCCTAGGATTTCCTAACTCCTATAGAATTAGTTTATTTTTTTAACATTATTTGTTGATCTAATCATTTTATATGGCTTATAATGATATTGTGACGTGGGGAGACGCCAATGAAAGGCTTTTAGCTTTGATTTTACTAAATTATATATTGTTCAAGCCCTTGAATTATCTTATTATTATATATATTTAAATTCCATATTTTTTCATGTTGACAACTTATGTCATATTCAAATCTATCTTCTTAATACATAAACCTTAAAAGGTCCATTACAATAAAGTTTCCACTTCAATTAATATGTGACATTTGTGGTCGTCACATGAGCTACGCCCTTACGAATGGAAATGCTGAGGATGGCAAAGCACTTCCAATCCATAATGGCAAAGCATTTCTATTAAAAAAAAATACTTTTAAGGTTTAGGTATAACCTGCCTATACCTAACACAGATGTCCCTACCTATGAAGGAAATAAATTTACATGGTGGTGGTCGTCTCTTTAGGAGCGAGCCTAAGTCATGACGAACGATAAAGAAAATTCAAAATCTATTTACTAACTTACTATGCGTTAACTTTGCGCTTATCATTCAACGTTGTCATGCTTAAACCCCACCGCAGCAAAACCTTGAAAAAAGCCACGGTGCTGCACCCTTGTCATAACTGACATCTACTCAGAAGGAGTCTAACATAAAGTAAACTACAACTCTTAAGGTTATGACTTTAACCTCATCGGACGCTCATCGTGTCAGAGAAGAAAAAGACAGAACTGTGCAAGTTCCTATCATCGCTAAAAAAATTGAAAATGTGCCAGTATCAAAACTCTTACAAAAAAATCATGGAATATTTATGTAATCAGTCCATTTTGACTGAACTGTGGTTTTTTTTTTATATCAGCTAAACCAATGGTGTCAACTAGACACCCTTTGCGAAGGCTATGCCTTATCTGCAAAGTCAGTATCAGCCTTAATTGATATTTGTCCTCCTTAATAGGACCACAGTTTCCAAAAATAATTAAATTACTGCAAGTTCACTGGCTCAAATTCACCAATTTGAATAATAATAATAAAATATATTAACGAAAAGAAAACACTTTTTAACGCACAGTTGCTTCTTTCTTCTTTTTTCGATGGCGGCGTCCCTCATTGAAAATGAATATGAAACAAAAACAAATGATTAATACTATTCATGCCCTGCTGATCTCACAAAAATAATGCAATGACATGATAACAAAAACAAAAGCCAAAATATTTACACAATTCTTAAAATTAATCGTTTTCTAATTTTATAATTTCTAACAACAAAATTTAATTTCTTTTTATAAAACTTCCAAAATTTATATCTAAATAGAAAAGACTTATTGTTAAATTTAATATAAGAATGTTTAGTTTTTATTTTTGAATTTATTTTACAATGAAAGTGATGGGAGGACTTTCTTCCTGCCATGCCCTTTCGTGCCATGCACTTTTTAGTTCTAAATGGGGCACGATGAAAATATTTGTTACATAAATTAATAAAATCAAACCCATTAACTTTGTCTATTATTTCTGGAGAATGAACATCATCTTTTATAGCAATAAACTGGGCCATCTCCTCTGTTTCACCCTGGAAAAAACTTTGTCCACTTTTGTCATTTTTATTTTCAAAAATGTGATCATCATCGTTCTGGTTTTGATTGAATTCGACATCCGGATCACATTGAGATTCTATTGAAAACATCTCTAGGTTCTCTAAAATAAAATTGGATTAATTAATTATGATAATTATAATGTGGGCAGTTGTTTTAACCGCAAGTCAATGTTACGTGGGGGTTCACTAATCCTTATTAAAAATAGTATTAAATTTAAAACTCGTAAAGATATAGTTGCACTGTCCGTTGAACATAGCATTGAAGTGTCGTGTGTTGAGCTGGATAGGCATATCATAGTGTGCGTTTACAGGCCCCCTAATTATCAAAACTACTCTGTTTTTGAGTCAGTCATGGAAGATGTTATGGCTAAACTTTCAACTGGTAATAAACCAGTAATTATCTGCGGAGACTTTAATGTTAATATTTTAGAAAATAATTCAGATAGCAGTAGATTATTAAATCTTTTGAAATCATTTAATTTATCAAATGTGTTTATTGAACCAACTCGAACAACGACAACTACTGCTACATGTATTGATAATGTTTTTTGTTGCTGCAAGTATTTAGAAAAAGCCATTGTAAATTATCTGCCTTCTGATCATAGCGGCCTAATGGTAACATTTGAATCCAACTTACCAATACAACAAGTGCAGATACAATTCAGACCAATAACATCCGGTAAATTAAATAAATTTAATAGCACTATAACTAGCAGGTTGGGTGATTGGAACCTTGCAGAAAACAATGGTAATATTTTGTATAAAAATTTTTTTTCAGTAGTTCAAAAGGAGTTTAATCAGACGTTTGAGAAAAAAACTAAAACTATCTGCCCTAAGTTTAGATTTAGTGACTGGGCAACTAAAGGAATCAGAATAAGTAGGGAAAGACTTTTCGAGTTGTATGGCCTTAAGCCTATTATTAACACTGAAACTTTTAATAAATATGTTGCTACTTATTCTAAAATGTTTAAAAATACTTGTAAGGCAGCTAAGGCCTTATACATTAGCAACAAAGTTAAAACAGCAGATAATAAAATAAAAACAGTTTGGAATATTATAAATAATGAAACCAACAGAAACAAAAGAAATAATAATGATTACACATTGGAGACTCATCATGGTCTCATTAGCGATAACAAACTAGTTGCAGAAGAATTTGTAAATTTCTTTACCAGTATACCAATTAAAACTACTGAAGCCCTAAATTCGTCGCCATCGCATGCTTTTGATTTATTACAGGCGAACGTTGCAGCCTGTTCAACTGAATTTAACTTTAAACATATAAACCCCATAACAGTAATAAAAGCTTTTAAAGAAATCAAGATTAAATTGACAGAAGATCTGTGGGGTATGTCTATAAAAGTTTGTACCTCAATTATTGAGACTATAGCGCCGTACTTGGCTTTAATATTTAATTTGTGTATAGATCAAGGAGTCTTTCCAGATCTAATGAAATATAGTAAAGTGATACCGCTCTTTAAATCCGGGAATAGTAAAGACACTAATAATTATAGGCCGGTGTCCGTTTTGCCGGTTCTTAGCAAGATATTTGAAAAGGTAATGTTAAATCAAATGCTTAGTCATTTTAACTCCAATAACATCCTACATGATAAACAGTATGGCTTCACCAAAGGACGTTGTACAACTGACGCGGGTGTTTCCTTACTAAAACACATTTTTAATGCGTGGGAAGAGGCACAAGATGCTATAGGCATCTTCTGCGACCTATCTAAGGCGTTTGATTGTGTAGTTCATGAAACATTGCTTCGGAAACTCAAGCATTACGGACTAGGCAATGCAGCGTTAAGCTTATTAAAATCTTATTTGAATAATAGACAGCAATTAGTGCAAATAAACGGTGTCAATTCGTCTGGATTGAATGTTGAAATGGGGGTGCCCCAAGGTTCAATTTTAGGTCCTTTTTTGTTTTTAGTTTATATTAATGATTTACCCAATTTGTTGCAAAATAAACTTAATATGGTGTTGTTTGCTGACGACACTTCTTTGATTTTTAAGATAAATAGAAAAACTAACAATCTTGACAACGAAAATAGCGCCCTATTGCAGGTTCAAAACTGGTTCACTGCTAATAATCTGGTTCTAAATGGGAAAAAAACTAAATGCATAAGATTTTCCTTACCGAATGTCAAAAGTAGTGATTGTGACATTGTATTGAATAATGAAAAACTAGAATTTGTTGATAAAACGATTTTCCTGGGGATTACGCTTGATTCAAGGCTACAATGGGGTCCTCACTTAACTTCTCTTGCAGGTCGGCTTAGCTCAGCTGCATATGCTGTTAGAAAAATCCGCCAATTTACGGATGTTGATACCGCTAGACTAGTCTATTTTAGTTATTTTCATAGTGTCATGTCGTACGGTATCTTACTATGGGGACGGGCTGCTGACATCGAGTCAATCTTTATATTACAGAAAAGAGCCATCAGAGCGATTTACAATCTCCGCCGGTGCGATTCTTTAAGGGAACTGTTTAAAGATATTAACATAATGACAGTGCCTTGTCAATATATCTATGAAAACATAATGTATGTTAGAAAAAATCTTCATCTTTTTAGCAAAAGAGGCGATAGACATAATTATGTTACAAGAAATAGGGATCAATTAGTTCAACCAGGTTTCAGACTGGCTAAAGTGGCCTCTTCTTTCATGGGGTACTGTTTGAAATGTTATAATAAAATTCCTCCCCACATATTAGAACTCAATGAAACGAAATTTAAATCTTGTATTAAACGCACACTATGCAGACAAGCATATTATAAGTTGGAGGATTATATTCAAGATAAAAATGCTTGGCTCAATGCTGGTCCAGCTCCACTACCACTAGGGCGTACTAATTAGTTGATTAGTTGGAAACTAATATTATTATTTTTTAATTTGAAAGACACAATTGCATTGTATAATGTAGAAGCACTTTTTCCAAGTTTGTGAATGTGAAGCACCATGGAGCATTTTTATTAGGTTACAACTTTTTTTTTTTTTTTGACATTACGAGCATGGCAGTTGAGAGTTTGTCATGCTCACTCAAATGTCTCGCTGTTGGTGGCACGTGTTATTGGGTCGTTCAGTTCCCTTCAAAATGGTTGAGCTGAGTGGGGCTGATGCACGCGTCATGCTCGTGAACGGGTGCCGTCAGATGGGACTGGTCATCTCTTAGCTGCCAGTGGCTTAATTCAGTTTCTATCTTTTAATTATTTTACATTTTTATTTCACTATCGACATTGTGCTCACATGATAGAAGCAACAAGTAATATGTAACCAAGCATTATATGTAACACATATATGATTTAAAAGAGTGTCCATGGAGTTTCTTGCACGTTCTTCTCCATAGAGACCTACTCTTTGGAACGTGCAATTTAGCTTCACTTTTCTTGGACTGACCGACATTTGACTATTCAAAAGTGCCTGTAAATGGTCTATTTGAAATAAATGCTTTGAATTGAATTGAATTGAATTGATGAAATAATAATTGGATTGGACACAACCAGGTTATCTTCATCCGTACACTCCAATCCCGTCTCGTCATCGACTCCACTGCTTACATCGTCATAATCCGGCTCATTAGTCTCATCAGTCTGCTCAACAATTGTTTGTGGACCGTCCATCATCATGCTAGAACATAAACCTGCATTATCATCTTCATACAAAACATTTAACGGTCCGCCTTCTTCAAGTAAATCTGCAGTTTCCTCCTCTACAACACATGGTTCCAGTGGCTGCACTGCTGTAACGTGCTGACGCTGCTTACAACTAAAACATCTACACGGGAATTCGTTTCTTAATTTCTGGCATATCGTTTCGAAATCCATGTCGTAATGATAAGTGTATCTATAAAAGTGTTGGGCTGCTCCATGAAGATATGCTCCCAAAATGAGTGCGTAATCATTCGTTAGACCTGGCAGTCAACTTAAAATCGTCGATAAATTCCTCGAGGCAGACCTCGTCTATGCCTGAGAAGTACATCATCTCTTCTTTTATAAAATATTAAATAATATAAAAATTCACTCAGCTTTTAAATTTCCAGGCGTTGTCCTCGCCTGCCGTAGCTACTATTCTTATTTATTATGCTTTGCGAGAGGTTTATGGGACCTTACGGGTCGCAACAGTCGCCTTCCTCAACTATCGGGGTCTCGTAAACCTGAAAAAATAGTCAAGGCCTTACGGAGAATACCCGGCGCCTCCACCATATGTGACGTGGGGAGACGCCAATGAAAGGCTTTTAGCTTTGATTTTACTAAATTATATATTGTTCAAGCCCTTGAATTATCTTATTATTATATATATTTAAATTCCATATTTTTTCATGTTGACAACTTATGTCATATTCAAATCTATCTTCTTAATACATAAACCTTAAAAGGTCCATTACAATAAAGTTTCTACTTCAATTAATATGTGACCTTTGTGGTCGTCACAATATTGAGCGTTGAAACCGTAAAGAGCTTAAGATATAATATACAGGAAAATGTAAACCATCTTTGTACTATTCTTCTGTTTCCTTCTTCTGTTCTTTTATTAAATAAATAAAGAAAAAGGTAAATGACAGTGCTTCGTGTCGCCGTTTATACCGATTATAATTTAATTCATTAAACCCCAAGCGAATGCCGGCGTTCGCGCACCTATTGTCTTTCCATTGTGTCTGTGATTTCCACGATTGAAAGGTCAAATGTCTACAAGGCTAGAGTGAATAGGCTAATAAACTAGTGCGCTTCACCATTAACGATTGCATCACTGCTTACAATCAGGTGGGATTGCAGTCAAACAAATCAAAATGATGGCATTAAAAAAAGACACATTATGGAAACATCTTTTTAAGGTTCCGTATCCAAAGGGTAAAAACGGGACTCTGTTACTAAGACTTCGCTGTCTGTCCGTCTATCCGTCTGTCTGTCACCAGGCAATATTTCAAAAATCGCAATAGCTAGATAGTTAAAATTTTCACAAATCATGTATTTCTGTTGCCGCAATTATAACAAATATTAAAAACAAAATAAAATAAATGTTTAAAGGGGGTTTCCATACAACAAATGCGATGTTTTTGCTGAATTTTCCAAAGGACGTTACAGAACCCTTTGTGCGCGAGTCCAACTCGCACTTTGGCCATTTTTTAAATTGAACATTGGTGCACTGAACAATAATAGCTTATCACTCAGGAAACCGACAACACACAGTATTCTGAAAATAGAAAATGAGGTACTCGTAGGTACAGTTGTCATCACGGATCTTGAACACTTGCGCAGAAGTGAAATATTCGGTCTCTTTAGTGGTGCGAAGTGCGAAGCGGGAGCGGGGAGTGTTAGTGATTGGCTGCCGCGCCATCGCGTCATAGACGTCACTCCTCATTCGTTCACTGCGTTCCTGCATGTATCTAACAACGAAGACGATTGGCTCGTCAATGTATAGAATGGGCAAACCGATCCCCACTCTGACGCTGAGCGTTCAAGATCCGTGATGGCAACTGTAATAGCTTATCAATAAGGAAACCGACAACACACAGTATTCTGAAAATAGAAAATGAGGTAGGTACATACAATGATGACAGGGCACCATAATTCCTGCCTATCCCAATTTCCTTCCACCCAATTTCGCAGCGGATAATCCCAAATTTGACCTTTGTTTGTTATTTACCGATTTACTATAAATCAAATTTTGAAGTTGTTTCAAGCAGAAAAGTCAATATAGAGTTTAATCTTCGAAATAACCCGAAGCAAGTGGTAAGATGTTGAGCAATCTACTCCTCTGGCTAGTTTACAAAGTCAATGTTCAATGTAACTTAAGGTTTTGTTTGTATTATTACAACGTGTACTTATTTTTACCCGACTAGGTACGGCAAAGCCAAGGAAGGGTTTTGATTTTGACATTCTAATGTATGTATGTGAGTATGTTCATTTGTTCCCTCATAGCTCCGAATCTACTTATTGGAACTCGACATTATTATTATGTGGGAGTGAATAGGTTTCTTTTAGGTAAGCGCGTTCCATCGTCGACCGCATCGTCGCTTTCCATTAGGTAAGATGGCGGTCAAGCGCGAACCTATCAACAATAAAAAAAAAGTGGTATCGTTAGAGCCGTCTTAATCTTCCGCTGAACATAGGCTACGTGATGTGTCACAAACCTTGTTATTGCACCTTTCAGCGGACAAAAATTAATGTTTAAAAATAAAAAATTGAGATAAATACGATCGAACGAAACGACGAGATGTTTGGTATCATTTGAAAGAGCTTGCCTCGTACATTTCTAAAATGTTGCTCAAATTTCAAGTGACGCCCTCTAGCGAGCAAAAAGTTTTGTGTTGATAAAAAATTAGATAAATACGTGTTTGGTATCATTTAAAAGGGCTTCACTTGTACATACCAAAAATATCACCAATATTCAGTCTGGCGCCTTCAATCAGATAAAATATCGTGCGCAAAAAGAAATAATAATTCTTAGTTTGACAATTTAGCTTTTACAAGTAATTAGTATAGATAGCCCAGTGATTTAACACCAAAATTCTTTGGTGTTAAATTTTCCCTGGAAATTGGAGGAATTCTCTGCCGGAGTCTGTGTTTCCTGATAGCTATAACCTAGGGGTCTTTAAGTCAAGAGTGAATAGATTGCTTACTTACTGTGGTCAAACGCGAGCCTATCAATTATAAAAAAATAAAAAATAAATAAAAGAAAATCACTAGGTAACTAGAAAAACAAGAACAAAACAAAAAAGAAAAGCCACTATCACACATGATAATTATTTTTGGAATCTCTCGTTAAAGAGATACGAGATAATCGCCACACTGTTATGCGAGCTCAGTCACCTGTCGCTCGCATTTTCATTGCGCTCAACACTATTTTGACCACGCGACCTAACTGTGATGTGTTCGCGGACGAATGGAAGATAATCATGTTAGTATGTCTAGAAACTCGAAGTCCATCTGGACGGCTAACAGACGGCCGGACGACGAGCTACCCATTGCTTGCCGTCAACTAGCTCACGTTTACGGTAGCTGGATATCGGTTAGGGAGTGAGGACCCTTTCCTCGTGCGTGCGGCCGCCTTCTTCGCTAGCATTGCGACTTCGCTTAAGGTGGCGACCGCTTGCCGTTCATCCTCGCTCCGTACCATGACGTGTACCAGGGCCCTCTACTGTGAGTTCCACTATGTCCTCCGGGCAGTCCACACAATGATGACACGCGGGCAAGCGTATCAAACAAATAGTTACTTTCACATTTACGGACTTAAAGACATAAGTAAACAAATCGCAAAATGAAGTGAGTGATCTTTCCGACGGCTCAACAAATTTTCTAAGAACTCTTAAGCTTTTGCAAGTGATAAAAGGCACTAAAGACCAATAATCTGCTTTCTTCTAATAAGACGGTTTAAATTTGCAAAGATTTGTGGCCAAGGATCGCAGTAATGAAGAACGACTTACAACTCCGTTCCAAATGGAATAGTCTTGTTCGGTACCCTTCGATTTTTCTATATATAATTTTCTTGGAATTCAGTAGAAACAGCGTTCTTGGATAAGGTCTTATCGTAAATAAGTTATGGTTCATGAAGTATGAGCACAAAGTGTTTCTTTGTTTTGCCGGAGTAGCAGGAAATCATTTTGGGATCGGAAATTCTTGGCCTAATTTATGTTTTGATTTTAGATGATTAGAGGTTTTGGCTTTTGAATTTCATTGTTTTTGTTAGAAATACTGAGGCTGAAGGGATGAAGTAAAGCGTAGTTAGGTTATGTTTAAATCTGTAAACTGTTTTGAAGTTAAGATTAATTGATACAGGTTAGGTCAGGATAGGTAGATATCCGATCATTATATACACTTTGTTCCTTTTTGTGACTAGTTTTTTCTATTTAAATAGTATAAAAGAGTCACCTAACTTTATTAGTAATTTATTATAGTGTACATCTCATTTGTTGATAGGCATATTTTTATTTTTGTAAATCCTCATTTTACATTGTGAATGTAAGTATAACTACTGTTTATTTTAGGATCTAAACAGACGGACCGCATTTCAACTGCAATCCAACTGCAAATTGCAGTTTGAGTGCAGTCTCAATGCAGTTGACACGACTGCAATCGGACTGCGCGGGAGGGCGGAGCGTGCGGGCGGGTGGGTATGGTGCAGTTCGGATGCAGTCGGTGTGCAGTTCACGCGACTGCAACCGGACTGCACGTTTGGTTTACAGTTCTATTGCAGTCGCGTTTGCAGTTCTATTGCAGTCGTGTCGACTGCATATAAACTGCACTCAAACTGGAATTCGTCTGTTTAGACCCTAAGTTAACTTTTTATTGTAATTTTGGGTACAATGATACAATAATAATAATTTTGGCCTACATTGTCGAAATTGTTGCCTATAAATTTTTTATTATTTTTTTCATAAACATCATTAAAATTTAACTTGTATGACTAATCTTTTTAAAACTATTATTAAATTTATTTTAAATTCTAATTTTAATCTACACTAATATTATAAACAGGGAAAATTTGTATTTATATGCATGTTTGTAATGAATAAACTCAAAAACTACTGTGCAGATTTCAAAAATTCTTTCATCATTGGAAAGCTAGCCTGAGTAACATAAGCCAGGACGGACCGCTAGTGAATAATAAAATTAAAATAATGATGATTTAAAATTTAACAAACTACTCCTCCTATTTGTACGCTGAACATTAAAAAACACTAAGATACTAATATTATAACATACATAACAATTTTGTATTATATTCTGTCAAATAAATGCAATGCAATGCAAAAAAAAAAACTCTTTGAAACAGAATTTACACAAGGTTTGACACACTTTAGTTAGTCACACACGTTAAAAAATTTTAGGAATCGGACCAGTGCTTCCAGAGGTCAACCAAATAAAAAAAAACGTAAAAAGAAAAAAGAAAACAAACTTTACCTCTTTATAATATTAGTGTAGATTTATCATAGTTTTGATTAACAAATAAAAATTTAGCCGAAATGCGTTGACTGTCGACACGTAAACATCTAAATACGCTTGACTTAGCATGCTAACGCCACTTAAGCAATATTACCTATGGTCTTTAATCTAACGCGTTATTGCCATGCTTGGCTTCAGGAGGTGCATTAGTTTACCGGCTGCCGTACTAATTACTCCTTTGGAGAAGGTTATTAGGGCCAATATAAGTGGGTATATAACCGGTGTAGCTAAATTAGCAATATCCAAGGCTTATAAGATATACCCACCTACCTACCTTTATGTAAGTAGCCTTAGGGCTTCTTCACACTTACCTCAACCACATCTCAACCACACCTCAACCACACCACGTGGCCGGGAGCATATTTCGTATTGAAAATAATTAGAACTATTTACACGTACCACAATTTGCAATCGTTATCGACCGTGTGTGTGATACCGACCACATCGCAACCACCAGCGACTCGGCAAACTCGGCAACCACATCTACATTTTGGTCGGTACCACAACGCGACTACAAAAAGCTGCAGCGACACTATTCACACGTAACCACTACTTGACAATATTTGTCGTTGCGACGTGATGTGGTTGTAGTGCGTGTGAAGAAGCCTTTAGATGGAAGCAAGGGCGCCTGTTTATAGCCCCAGTGTGTACTCTAATTGCTCTATATGTCCCTACAGCCTAGCCAAGCCAAGTTACGACCGTTTCGTTTCGAATCTCTAGCGTCGAACTCGTCGACTTGGCCACGCCTCCCATTCCTTTGTTCTGAATACGTGGCTGAGCGTTAAAATGACGTTAGAACAAAGGAATTAGAGGCGTGGCCAACTAGAGGCGTTCCAATCAAGAGAATTCAAACGAAACGGTCGTACTCTTAACTTGGCTAGGGTGGCAGGTGCTCAATCTGCTAAACACCCTAATTGCTCACGAGCCGAATTTTTTTCCTAACAATAAAACTATGTTTAATTTTTGTACTTTTTTTTAATAGATTGTTGGTTTGCTATACGCTTTGATGCATAGCGAAGGAATTCCGATCACATATCCAAGCAAGGCTTGCTTGAGCTGGAATTCTATAGGAAAAATAAAGTGTGGCCGTCTTTGTCAAAGCAAGTATCGTCGCATCGCAACGTATTGGCCGAAGTGGTCAGCAACGGAATGACGTGGAACGAGGTGAAATGCAAAGTTTAAAACCGTTTGCGATACAAACATAAGATAATTATTAAGTTATACTGTATAAGAGAGCAACAAATTGTTAATAAAAACATTAAATTACTAAGATAAGATTCTGAGATGAAAACTATTAAGTTTAGTCAAATTATTATAATTTAAGTGTCTTCAAGACTAGAGTAAACCAGTTCTTAAAAAACTAGTGCGTTTATTATTAATCAACACTTTGTAATAATCACAATAACACTTATTTAACATTTATAAAATTACAAATTGTTAGAATATTTCCACAAAATTTGGAATTTTGGTCTTTCCTCTTCTTTCCAACTTGATAACTAATTGGTACTATAGTCTCAACAGGCCATAATTTTAGTGAACCAAATTAACAGGGAGCCAAAAATTAAGGCACTTCAAACTCCTCCCACCTAAATGGTTTCTAGGACAAAATGAGAGATGGGCGTTACTGGTGTCGCAGCCAGAAGTTTTATCGCTGGCTTTGGGGAAAATCCGAATTAAAACGGTTTTAATCGAGTGTAATTGTGTGTATATTTATGTGTTGAATTATCTGGCGGTTTAAGATTTTTATTATGAGTTTTTTTTTTGTGGTTATAAATATTTATTTATTTTATGAATAAACTAGCTTCTGCCTTTGGGATCGCCCATTTGAAAATAGAAAATCGTCCCAAAGGACGCTCCCACGATAAAAAATGTATCTTATGTGCCATTTCAAGACATGCTCTATAGGTGTGACAAATGCATCCTAATTCGCTAATCTGTTTCATCGTAATAAAAGGCAAGGCAAAGTCACGCATACAAATAGTCGCGTTTACTATATAATATTTTAACTTCAATTGAAACATTTTTATCGCATAATTCGTGGGGCTACAACTTTATGCTGAGCATTTGGCCGTTTTGCGCGGATTCGACGCATTATATCTTCCCTATATATTGATTATGTTTGTTAGCTAGTTTTAAGATTGCGTCATTTCGCATAAATAAACTATTTTTCTTCTCTTTCTTTCTTTCTTTTGAATGTTATAATATGTAATGTATGTTGTTTTGGAAAAAGTACTTATGATTCTCCTTTGCCTAAAGCCAAAGTCTTTAAATACATTATTAGAGTCTAGGCACCCAACTCCTGTACACCAACTATACAGAGAGGAAAGTCGGTACCTGGTTATATCGGATAAAATAAGATAGAAGAGCACCTTTGTCTCTGTTTCATCTGTGCCTATCTGACGGACAGAGCCTGCCCTGCATCATCAACCCTGGTCACTGGAGAAAATGGAACCGATTAGACATTTCATGCGGTATCTCACAGGGATTGGTTTTTCGACCGCTTCTGTGGGTTACGACTTAGTGCAGCGCCCACCTCTCTAGCAGCGTCAGTCTACGCTGGCACCAGAAAAAGTTAGTTGGATGATATTTCTCAAAAAAAAAAAAAGATGAGACTCGTAGTTAAGGCCCAAGCGCCCGAAAAGTGCCATAAAACAGTGACTTTCTGAAGCCTACTCCTCGGTAACGGCCACGTTAATAGGTTTGAAAAAAAAAAAAATTATTATAGATTCATGAACAACATTATCAACATTTTATTTTTTCGTGCTATTAATACTTTTGTTTAAAAAAAAATATTTAGCAATATCGCAACTTTTCGCAACTTTTCCCTACTCCTTGGAAACGGCTTGGATCTTTAGAAACATTTTTGCACATAAAAATGGGTGGTTAAATATTCTTCAAAGTGAACATTGCTTATGTAAATCAATCAATAATTTGCAAAGAAAATGTACTTAAAGGTCAGCCGCGTGCTTTCCGGGCGCTGTTGGCCGCAAATAAATGCACAAATTTGCGTACTGCTTCCTAAGCGGGTGCGAGAGGTGCGTCTACATAATTTTGGCCAGATAGTTCAAGGGACTATAAGCCTTAACAATGTTTACAATTTTGAGTACTTACAAATAATCCTGTAAAGGTTAAAACCTCAACAAATAACGCCTCCAAATTACATTCCGCAACAGTAAACAAAGTCATCAGCGTAATATCGATGTTATAATTACGGAACGAATTAGTGTCGCTCCGAAGCGTCAGCGTAAAATGATAAATCAAGTTTGTGCCGACGAATTTTACACTTGCACTATAATAATTATGAAAATTATTTAATTTAATTATTCTTTCGCCAAATAGTCATGCATTGACCGGATTTATTCATATCATCGATGTCAATCTAATATGTTAGAAATATATATAATATTCAAGTAGGTAGCTGAAATGGCGATAAATTTTACTCTCGAGGTTTGGATTAGTTAATGATCGTGAAGAATCTACATTATATAACTAATATTAACAGATCATACTAGTATAATCACTAAAAAGTAAAAAAAAAACTTTTTAAAAAGAAGCTTTTAAATTAATGCGCTAAAAAGAATAAAATAAGACTTTTCGTTTAAATCTTTTACTATTAACTTATAACGTCATTACCCAATTCATATGATAGAAAAGCTTGTCGCGAGATTTTTAAGTATATACATAGTTTAAAAATTAAAATCAATCAGATCAAGTTATTTAATTCGTTTTATCTACTTATGAAAATCTCGCGACAAGCTTTTATATCATATAAATTGAGTAATGACGTTATAAGTTAATAGTAAAAGATTTAAAGGAAAAATCTTTTTTTTTTTTGCGCATTGAATTAAAAGCTTGTTTTTAAAAAGCTTTTTTTTTCTTTTAATTTTATTTTTTTACTTTTTAGTGATATCTATTTTAACTCCTATTCGTATTCTCAGCATTCATTTGATAGCCATATTTTAAGTAAGCGTATAACCAAAGTCCACCATATCAAAATTTCAGTTCAATCGGTTGCAGACATCTGCTTTAAAAATGAGTTATGAGATTAATCATCCGAACAGTTACATACTCGTACAAACGTAGAGTTCACGCTAAATAAAAGCTAATCTAGAAAATGAAACTTCAAAAGTGAACGAATCTAAAGATACGCCGTTTATGTTCTGTTTTGACACATAATTGGACACTCTCTTGGAAATCAAAACCTACAGATAGGGTGCTTCCCTTTAGTCTAGAATCCTGAAATTTGTCATGAAGTTAGTTCATATACCACGAATATAAGACTTTAAAAGTCTTCAGACTTTCTCCAACACTTGAGCTATGATTTTGCTGCGTCACAATTTTGCGATTGGCAAATCCACTATTCACATAATTATGTCAGAAACTTTGTACAGAAACATCAGTCCGACTCGCATTTGACCAGTATAGTACAAACACTATCCTCTCCCTGCAGAGGTCCATTGTGGAGGCATAAGAATTTCAGTACAACAGGAATCGCCCTGGTACCATGAGTCGCTGCGTTAGCCATGTCATGTATAAACACTCTCATAACATTCAGCTCATGGTATGAACTCTCTTTAACATTGTGTCATTCATCTAATTAGATTGAAACCACATTCATACCAAATGTAACAAACTTATTTTCCCAAAGATGGACGATTATCTCGGACCAAAGTACTTATCATTATCAAGACAAATCAAGCGATCTCAAACTCGATAGGGTCAATTGTGTCGTTTTCTTCCAGAGTTCTGTGCCACCTCTCAATTCCAGCAGCTTTAGACCCTGGTGACCATCTAGGATCAAAATACTCGCAAATACAAATCAAACCAGCGTAAACTCAATTGGTTTGTGTCGTTTCGTTGTGCAAAAGACAAACCCGGGGCCCTGGAACAAAAGGAAAGAACTTTGCCTTAAAGTGACAAAAATTATTCGTTAATTTCCCACTTAAAAAAAGGTGTCCATAATTGCACAATCAACATGATATTTTGTGAACTGACTCATAAAACTTCAAATTTTTCGAAACAATATGGTTTTTTTTTTCTTTTCGTTTAAATACCGATTATATATTAACTTTTATCTGTGTTAGTAAACTATATCTCTATATTAAAACCAAGAACAACGTCAACGTCACCAAACAAAGGAGAAATCTACCTTCTCGCTATTGTCTTCAGGATGGAGTTGGAGCCAGGCCTCACTCTGCAGATCAAAGAAGAAGATTTCTGTCTAACAATGGCGTAAGTAAAAAGTAACCAATGTTCTATTCTCTACATTAAAGCCTCTATTTTAAAGTAATCACCCCACTACCATAATCCTCTCCATAAATACACAGCGGTGTTCCACTTATGCGGAACACACCTCCACTTTATTCCCCGGGCAGTCCATACAATGGTGACACCAAGGCGAATATTCACCTGAATCCGAAACAGAAACTTTCTGAACTTTCCATGTACGATGAAAACCTTCGTCATGTGGAAGGTGAGGAAGTGAGGCCGTGGCGACACTCCAGCATCTCTTCAAAGGCCTAAAACTAACCGACGTAACTGTGGCGTGCTCAGATACTTGCAGGCGACATTACTTGGGGCGTACCCGGGAGCAAAAAAAAAAAAAATACACGATTACTCTATGAAAAACAAAGATACGAAAATTTTCGCCCAAACATATTTCGCACTAACGTGTATACTCGTATAGTACAATAATTAAGCGTTTTTCAAGGTCATTCAGTTGCACTTACGTATGTATAGTTGGCGCTTGAGGAAATATTGTGGTAGTAAAGGTTTCCATTCCACTACATCAAAATGCTTTTTTTAAAATCCAATCCCTTCGTCCTTTTCATCAGAGAAAAGACTAGAATTCCTTATAAAAGGGACGAAATACACAAAAACACCACATTTCCGTGTGGAAGGCGCCAGCAATTGTGTCCTTTTGCTCAGGATCGTGCCTGAGGCGTCTCATTCAGTCTCCCGTTCATATAACATGCATTATGTTTGCCAACATTCTTGCAACACAAAGATTCGCTGCGAAGTCACCGTGGGCTGTGTTGTTGTAATTTATTCGTTATTTGTTAGGATTTTGATCGTTTTTTAACATTATTTTAGGAACCATCTTTGAAATTGTTGGTGTAAAGATTTTGAAAATACTACCGAATCGAAAAAAATGTTTATGGTGAAAAGCTGTTAATGTTTGGTAACTAAAACCATACCATCATATTGTTGTAGCTGTCATTGTCCCAACAGCAACGCAACTTGTATTTATTATATTCTGACCTTTCAACCGTCATGCTATCACTCGAAGGCACAGCTGGCGTAGTAGTTGAGTGATCGGCTGCTGCGATGCGAATCGCGGCTTTGATTCCCACACGGAACAAATATTTGTATGTCATACAGATAGATATTACTGGTCCAGATGTCTTGTGTTACAGTTTACATGTTTGTGAATGCACCCACGATACAGCATTCTCACCGGCCATAGGACTACCCGGAGGACATGGTAGACCTTACGGTGAGGGTGTTCACTTGGGCAGTCGTGTCTTAGTGGAGGCGATCGGTAGTGGCAATCTCTCGCGCAGGGCCTTGGTACAGGCCAGAGTCCAGAGCAAAAAGGAATGGAAAGCGGTTGGCCCTAGAATAAGGGAATGGACATCCTCCCAGCCTCAGAAAGTTCGCTCTAAAAGAAAAGGGGGCTCTAAAAGAGATTTTTTACAAACAAGCTTTGGATGGATTTAACAGAGAAGGAGAAAAAAATATGCAGGTAGTTTGTGGTGTACTATTTACATATATACAATACATAAACTAATAAATTACATATAATACAGATAATATATAATTATGACAGCAGAGAAATACTCTACTTAATGAAGATGTTCAGGAGGAAAGGTAATCTTTAACCTTATCTTTAAAAATTGTTAGTGTTTGAGCTAGCATTACCGACACGAGCAAAGGCATTCCACATCACAGATCAGGCACAAAATCAGTAGGCCAACAATAGAGCCGTACAGGTTGCCAAATATTAGCCAGAAAAAGTCTAACTTGAGAGCATCGACACAAAAAGAAGAAGAATGGATTGACGTCGCGAAAACAGTGTGTGAAAGTAAATCATTGTACAAGCATAGGCATCAGCTCCACGACCGAGTGTTTCGTGGACATATCATTCTGCCATATTCTATAACAACTCTATACACGTGTCGTCACAAGCCTACAGATCGTGAGGCCACCATGATTGTTCGTTTGCTTGCAGCGCGAAACCCGTCAGACGAACCTGTCGCAGCGAACTTGCCTCGACATTTTTTCAACAAAACTAATATGCAGCGATTTCTCATGCACATTGCAAACATATTGCAATGTGCATATACTAGTGACGATATGCAGGCAGAGGCATTATAATAGTTTACAGGACGATCGTTATGAAAACCTTTATTTATTTTGTAATAGTTATTTTGCTATTCGGTGTAGAGACAAATCTAATAAAGCAAAGATCATTAAAATTGGTTCAGCCTTTTTTGAGTTATAAATAGTGTAACTAATACGACTTTGTTTTATGTTTATAATTAGACTATATTATAACTAGCTTCAGCCAATCGTTTCGTCAAATGTTGGTTATTGCAAACGCGAAGTAGTTTTCTTAAAATGTGTTCAGTAGTCTAACGTTAAAAGTTTAACAGACAGACAAAGTTACTTTCACATTTATAATATTAGTATGAACAACATCAAAAAACATCAACTCTACTATTCTTAAGTCTTTTAGCCTTAAAGCCTCAACTCGAATGCACTGAAAGAAGTCGCTGTTAAAATTAAAAACCTAAACTTGAATATGCATAGAACCTACACTAAGCTCAATTACGATTTTACCTTTTTTAAGTACAACACCATCTACCGGCGCGATGGGGCAACAAAACCGGAAATGAGAGAGCGAGATGGTGAGGCATTTACATCCGACCTGAATCACCCGCCGGATGCAAATAGAGTTTTCGTAATTTTCTCGTTTTACCTGTGGCATTTTTTTTTCACTATGAATTTTTACCTGTTGAATTTCCAAGTTTTTCCTGTCATTACCTCTTCGTGAAACAGCGAATTTGTTACATTACGTATGTGCCCGTTTTGTAATTTTATCTGAGGGAAGCGCGCCTCGTTTGATGTGTAATCGTTCATATTTTCCTGGAAATACGTAAGCCTTTAGGATGATAATATTACCGTTTATTCGAGTTGGAACATTTCTGTAAAGGTCATTTGAACTGCTTCATCTACATCTACACAAATATAAGAAAGAGGTAAAGTTGTTTTTTATTTTGTTTGTTTGTAGGAGGTAATCTCTGAATGTCTCTGAATGTCTGATTGCTAAATTTTTATTACCGATAGAAAATTTCTTCATTCTTGACTGACAAGGCTATATTTTATGTACGTGGTCGAAGCCGCGGACGAAAGCTAGTATCAAATAAACGACGAAACTATCTAAAGTTGTGTTATGTATGCAGTTTCTATTATGAAGCTAAAATATTTATCTGATCTGTAGACTCCCGATACGTAAACATTTATCAAAAACCTGAAGGAAAATAGGTAGTTGTTTTTTTTAGTCTGAAAAAGACTGATACGCTCTTTCGTACCATCTTAGAGCGAGAAAACTCATTAGATAATTTCCAACCTAAAAAAAAAATTGCAAGATAATTCAAGCTTAGTTTCATTTCGGACATCAGAAACATATTATCAGTGTTCCATTTAATGTCTGCACATTTTTTTAACTAAATCCATGACTTTAGCAGACTGTACGTCCGTCTGACTGTTTGTGACTGTGTGTGTAGCATGTGTGTAGTAGACTGTCATCATCACCATCATTATTTCTGCCAATATACGTCTACTGTTGGACATAGGCCTCCCCAAGTGTCGCCACAATGAACGATCCTGAGCGTCTCGCATCTATCGATTTCTCGCAACCTTCACCAGGTCATCGGTCCACCATGTAGGAGGCCTTCCAATGCTGCGTCTTTCGGTAGACTGTAGTCTACTAGATTGTAATCTTATAGAATTGATGCCAAATCAAATAAAAAAACAAATTCGAAGACATATTTTTTATATATACTTCATAGCACATCAAGGTTACATAGCAAATCAAGATTATTTTACAAAAAGAAACCAAATAATAAAAAAAAACACACACAATTGGTGGCCTTATTGCACCAGGCTATTTCTTCCAGGCAACCTAGAATCGACAGAGATTGCCTGCACATAAAATGGGGTTGCACTTGGCAAATAAAAAAGTAAACAAAACTTAATAAATACTTACTACTAGATACACATATACATACATACAAAATACATATAAGTAAGAGAGTAAGTGAAGAAACGAAGACATGATCACAATGTCAAGTAATGATCCTTCACAAACCTTTTAATTATAGGCAGTGTTTGCGCACGTTTTACATCCATAGGCATTCCATAGACGAGCGGCCAGAACAGTAAAGGACTTATCCAGAAAAGTACTTGAATGCATTGGCTTTTTAAGTTTCAAGTTATCTAATGACCTAAGAACTTTCATAGGGAGTCGCAATGACATCGAAACCGTTCGAGAGTGGATGGACCCAGCAGTGGAAACATTTTAGAATTGTGTTATTTTACGTTATAGGAATAATATTATAAGCAGTTGTAAAAAGCTTTATTAAAAAATTATACATAACTTTCCTAATAGTTACAACGTCTTGTACATTATTGCGCTTCCAAGTAACAACACATAGCGTAGGTACACACACATAGCGTAGGTACACACACATAGCGTAGGTACAATAACAACACATAGCGTAGGTACATATATGCTAATTGAACTGAGCGATAGCTTCATTGAAGATGAACGTGTTTGTTTATGCGAATGGAATGACCGTTTGAACCGTTGGAATGAGGATGGGGCTGTCCAAACACATTTAGGAAATATATTGACTTGACTGATCTGTTGGTCTAATGGTTAGTAGCCCTGACTGCTATGCCGGAGACCGTGGGTTCGATTCCCACCCAGGACAAATTTTTAATGTTTGTGTGATGAGCATGATCATTTTGTTCTGTGTCTGGGTGTAATTTATCTGTAACATGTATGTATTTAGAAATATATAAGTATGTTTATCTGTTGTTGTACTCATAATAGAAGCTCTGCTTAGCTTGGGACTAGACGGCGGCGGCGTTGTGTGATAGTTGTGGAATTTTATTATTAATATCTCGTATTCCTGCTGGGTGTCAATGAAATTGTGTGTGAATTATGTCAATAAAATTGAAATTCAGTTAAGATTGCCCAAAAAATGATTGACTTTTAAAAGTATTATTTCACACACAAACCCTATTCTAGTGTGCACTATGTGCCTATAAATAAAACATCAAAAACTAGTGCACGGTTCGAAATGGTAATTGAAAAGAATCGCCAAGTTTTTGGTTTTAGATCTGACCTCATATGGTAATGTCGATAATAGTGCCTGTATGACCTGTGTTATAGTCGATAGCCTTTTACTACAGTACTACGACATTGAATCGCATTTAGTGTCGTAAGGAAAATATAATGATTTGTAAAACTTAATTCATCATCATCATCATCATCATTTCAGCCGAAAGACTTCCACTGCTGGATATAGGCTTCCCACAAGTGTGCTTCTCGCATCTATCGCATAACAGCTACACTCACCAGGTCATCGGTCCACCTTGTGGGAAGAATTTCAACGTTGAGCCTTCCGGTGCACGGTCGCCACAGCATTATGAATGTAGATATCCCGACATATCTCGAAGAATCGCCAAACTTAAGTGGCAGTGGGCAGGGCACGTTGCTCATATAAATGTTAGTCTTAAGTTTGAGCCTTTTCGGGCAATTTTTTTTTTTGTATATTGGATAGGCTCGCGTATGACCACAATCTCACCGATGATGATGACGGTAAGCGATGATAATAATAAAATGTTTTATTTCTTTAATTCTTTTTTTCTTTCTTTCTTTGTTTTCTTTCTTTCTTTTTCATAGAACAGATGGTCGATGAAGCTTTTTTTTATTATTATTAATGATAGGCTTGCGTTTGACCACTATCTCACCTGATGGTAAGCGATGATGTGGTCGACGATGAAGCACGCTTGCCTAGAAGAAACCTATTGACTCTCGACTTAAAGACTCCTAAGTTGTAGCTATCAGGAAACACAGATTCCGGCAGGGAATTCCACTCCTTGGCTGTACGCACAATAAATGTGTTGCAAGCTGAAAGGTTTTAGAAACCTACATAAGCCTGCTAAAATTTAAGACAAATAACACAATTTTGTATGATAGTACAAGTAGCCGTGTGTTTAGTGAAGTGAGGATATATAGCAAAGGAGGAGGCCGACCGCATCAGGCAACGGCGCGCACTGTTCCCGCGCGCCTCAAAGAGTTGTCAGCAACAGCAGGGGCCCAGCTGGGTTGAAGCCTACCGGTTTCGAAATATAGCTCTAGCCCCGGTATGAAGGCATGAAGGAACGGGGTGGGTTTATAGTCAGTAAGAGTCTGACACTATCTCCCGCTTCGCCCAAGAGCGGGGGTTGTCATTGATGATTTTCTCAACATAAAAAAGTGAGGATATATCTTTAACTCCGAGGTTACTGTTTTAAAAAAAAATCGGTCTTTGCAATGTCCAAACCAGTCAACACCAGTACCAAATAAGAACATAACAATAACATGAAATTTACAGGGCTTTCCCTTTCTTTTACGTTCTTGCTTGACCACTAACTTGCCTCATCCGTGAAGTACTATGCGGCGATATGGTCGACATTCGAGCACGCTTGCCTAGAAGTAACAAATTCACTCTTGATTTAAATACCCCCAGGTTGCAGCTGTAAGGCACCACAGACTCCAGCAAAGAATTCCAATCCTTAGCTGTATGCACAGTGAACTCAAAACATTTTGTGAGTACAGGTAGGATATCTACCATGTACTGGCACCGCATCGCCTTACTCCATACAGAAGAAGTTATATAAACAATAGCTCATTATCAAATGGCATATTATAACAACACTAAATCAGAATAGAAATTAAAGCCACAATTCACAACTATCAGTCATCACATCACATAAAATCACCTCATCACTAAACTAGAAAATTAAATCGTATTAACATAAGTACCTATATAAGTTCCCCGTGGAAAATCACGTTGAACAATGTGTCGTCGGCCGAGCTAGGCACATGCACAAAATAGATAGGTACAGAAGACAATCTACATACAAAGAGCGCTCGAGCAACGCACACATAGACACCGCTCACGGACGTGATATCTCGGCTCAACCGCCAGGACGCACTCGTACAGGGCCTCAAGTCTGCTATTACAATAGTGTCAGAATGGTCTAACATTGATTTCATAATTTTTGATTTTGACAAGTTTTGGTAATCTACTAATATAATGGCGTCATTATGACTTTTCGATGGTTAACCACTGACACTCCATTCAAAGAAATGGCATAGAATGATAATCTCGTACATAATGACAAATTAATATCTGACGTATGCGGTAGTCTGCAAAAATTTTGACAGTTCCTTTGATCAGTGACCTACCATGAAGACGTCATTGCGAAATTAGTGCTTTTAATAAGCTCGATATTGTTATTCTTCCACAATTCTTCCAAAAAAACAAGACCATTGACCGATCCTTATGAATTAACAGATTACAATTTTTTTGCAAAATGACAATGGAATCGTGTTGGAATGGTGAATTTATAAAAATAGCAGACTTAGGCCCCTGTTCGGCGCAACGCGCTGACCCTAGCGCGATCACGTAGCGTAGGTATAAAAATTTAAGTGCATACACGAGACTGACTTCTGTATCTATCTATTTTGTGGCACAGGGCACAAGCATGGCCGCGACACACGAGCAGCCCACTTTGAGCTCGAATTACCTAATTGTTAATTATGCCAACGAAACAACACGATGTTTGCGCGCGACACGGCGATGGTCTGCTCCCGGCTTTAACACTTAACGACTCGCTTTGCTAAGCGTTCATGTTGCCTTTGTTATTTAGAGTTTAGCAGCTGATAGGATATTGTTGTGCTCCTGTAGTACTTTGTAGCACTATCATGAATGAAAAAAATGAAATGTTGAGTTGAGCTTTGCGAATATTGACTGGATGGGTCCACTCAAATATGTTCTTCAAAGACCATCTCAAACTAATCTACATGGTGCTCGTATGATTTGAATATCACGTATTTACTGTATGGACTTTAAAAGGGACCCCTGAGTTTGTTTCGCTGATTTTTCTCAGCTGACTAGCAGCTAGAAAACACAGGCCTCATCTAGTTTAAATTGACGAAAAAAAAATTGATGTGTAAAAGTGTTTTTTTAACCTATTTGCAAATATCATTATCATTTATGAATAGTTTTTCGTAAAAAAATATTTCCATTTAGAATAACTAAGGATGTACTTTTTTTATATTTTTGACTAGCCTTTGAAGATGGATTACTGTATGTATAATTATACTGTAACCTGGTGAAGGTCGCGGAAAACTGATGGAACGTTCGTTGTGGTGACGCTTAGGCATATGACCAATAGCGGACGTATATGGGCTGAAATGATGATGATGATGATTTTTTTAACACGCTTATATTAGCTTGACCTGTATGTTTGTAACCAACGCCTTTGAGCTCGATTTTGACCTACTTTGGGCGATCAGATTTTCTTCAAACTTTGCACACCAATCAAAGACTGATGACAATACCATAATTCGTTTTTTTTTAGTGAAAAATAAAAATATAGTTTAAAAAAAAACTAAAAAACACGTTTTCATAGCTTAACAAACTAAAAAGTGTAAAGTAATTTTCAATTTATTAGTAAATAATAATGAACGAAAAATATTAATTTCATTGTGAAAAAATCGAGCACCGATTTATGAAAAACATGGCACAAGGCGCCCCACGCTTTTTTTACGATGATAGTAATATTTTTCGTTTATTATTATTATTTACTACCTATATTGAAAATTATTTTACACTTTTTAGTTTGTTAAGCTATGAAAGCGTGTTTTTTAGTTTTTTTTTTAAATTATATTTTTTATAACTTTGTATTTGAATCACCTAAATCGTTTTTAATTATTAATTTAATGAGCATATCATCATCATCATCGTCAGCCTTTTTTAATGTTCCTTCTGCTGGGACTCAGACCTTCTCTCTAGGAGTGGGGCGATAGGCCGTAATCTACCAAGCGAGCCACATGTCTTCGAATCAATGAGCATATAATTTTAATTATTTTTTATTATATTTTTATTTTCTTTAAATTATGAATATTTTGTATGCCATATTATGGCAACATATATCAGGACAATCGATAATACACAGATCTTATACCGATAAGATCATGTAACCAGATTCAGCATTTTAAGCAAATAAAATGATTATTCGTAGCCATTTTACTTACTAAGGTACTAAACTTAAATTCGACCATATTTTGGCATCTAAAATGTACAAAAAAACACCAACCAGAATCGTACACACGATATATCATAAATGCAGACAGCGAAACGGGCGAAGCCAAAGGTTTTATTTTACTTCGCAACGAATTTATCGCTTCCCACTTCCTGTACGCCAATGCTACTGGTGTGTGTACATCGATGACTGTGCTCCGATGTGTATCTGTGAAATAGAGATAGGGGGAGCAATGAATAATGCAGTTCAGATTTTTTATCGTAATGGTCTTTGAATGAAATAAGGTCAGATTATGGGAAAGATAATGTTCTCTTCAGTGAATATCGTGGAAGAATAATCAATGAATATTATATCAAAACGATTTAGGGAGTGTTAAAGTTTTTATGAAAAACTAGCTTTTGTCCGCGGCTTCATAAAACGGCCTGCGGGCCATTAAAATACATGACTTCGGACTTGTGCAGTGCCACCTCGAAACCCAACTACTGGATCCTCTCCACGACTGTTGCAACCCCACGTGTCGCGAGTTCGACCGCCGCCTGTTATGACTCTCCCTTCGTTAGGACCAACGTGTAGTCTACGTAGTAGACTGCGATGACCTCGGTAGGTCACCGCATAGCGCGTAGTCGTAGTGAAAAGATAAGCCTATGTCTAGGAATAAAGCAGCTATATATTGATGAAAAAGTATTCCAGTACTTTCGGAGATTACCTCCTACAAACATTATCAACAACTATTTATTATATTAGGGTAGATTCTCGCAAACGAAGTCACTTGCAAAGTGCTAGTTGAGAGATATATTTTATCTCCTTTATGTAATTATTGCTTGTGTTAAATTAAAACCTTAGTCATTAAAAAAACACTGAAAAGTACAAAATAACTTTAATTTCAGAAGTCGGTGTTTCTATAATAGTTTTATTCTTCGTTATTTAACACTGACTTCCGAAATAAAAGTTATTTTGTACTTTTCAGTGTTTTTTGCAAAATCTCAGACACCCAAATGATTTTTAATTCAGTTGACCTATTTACTCGTAGCATTTAACGTTACGCGTTGTTTATAGTCTTAAAAACATATATTTATACATTCTTTCAATAATTTAAACATTATTTGCATATTATGTTTGATAATGTGGAAAAAACGTTAAATTCAGATGCATTATATTCATAGATTTCCGGAGATAAGTCTTCGTTGCGGAATAGTAAGGAGTCCTATCCCGCGTTCCGAATTGCATCAAAAGCGATTGTATCGCGAATCCAACTAACGCACAACGTCACAAATAGTACTCAATAGTCCTTATATTTTGTGACTATTTAATTTGGTCGGATTCGCGATATAATCGCTTTTGACGGAATTCGAAACTAAGGGCTAGTGAGGCCGCTTATCTCCCACCAAAATAATTACAACATTCACAAAGTGTATTCACGAAACACATTTAAAATTTGCACATGCACACTAAGAAAAGCACCTACACTAAATCAATTTCTAACAGCACACATAAATAGAATGGGTGGAGCATGCTCTTGTAAACACGAAACCTTCAATGCACACGCATGCAATTAGGAAGTCGAAACGCGAATATCGATAATTTTATCGATATTTAATTTCGGCATAGGTATTTTTGTAAAATAATTAAGTACTTCGTTTTATTTTATTTAAACGATTTCTTTTTTATATACCTATCCGAAAAGAGAGATTACTTTTAAATAAAATAAAACAGGAATTTTTTTTAGTGTCCTATTACCACTCAATACTCATTAAAAATACTCCTAACAAAAAAAAAACTGGACAAGTCGAGGGTTCCGTACAAATTTAATAGTTCGATTGCCGACGGGATTCTCAAAGATTTCTCTGAATAACAAACATTTTTGTACCGTTGTGAAGTTTCAGATGTGGATTTTTTGGAAAACTGAAAATTAATTTGTTATACAGTTGGTATTTCTATAATAATAAGTTATTATTACTCAGAATAATTTAATATAACACGTTATATTATAGGTGACCTAAGTTTGATTCTGATACCTGATTAGAGCCGAAAGTGTAATAATGCAATGCTCATGCCAGTTATATGACATTTTTACTACGTTTGTGAGAAATAAAATATGAAACTTCCGGTATGACTTTATGATTGACTAATTTAAAAAAAAAAAAAAAGTTTTTTATTATGCTACTTAACATTTAAAAAAATGATCATCGCTATCTTTAGGCACAATGTTAATTTAAGCTTTTACACTTCACGAGTATTATTTATATACACATTAAATTAATTTATTAAACCCTAAGCGAACACGCATCTATTGTCTTACTATTGTGTCAAATTAACGGTATCTGAAAGGTTAATAACAAATTTAACATGCAATACGACAGTATGTATTGAAATGTAAAATAAATTGTTGAACTGCACTAAAACGCATATTGATAAAATCAGCCACACGCACTCGATTGCACTTCTCTAAATCTTAAACGATCTTTGTTTTCGGAATGATTTGGAATTGTTCGGGCTAGTTCGTGTTGCTCTAGACGTAGGTTGGTAAATGATTTTAAAAAATCATTTAAAATATAAAACAGTGACTTAATTGTTTACTTACCGGTGGTAGGACAGCCATTTATCTTTAGGTTGATGATAATTGACCTATTTTTACATTTAATTACTGCACATCTCGGCATTTTATGTTTTTTACGCACACTGTACCCAATTGCAAAGTGACTGAATAAATCGTACAGCCGCCGTTCGAATAATAAGGGCATTTGAAAATATTGTGCGCCCACGTGCCACGCCCCCATGGCATATCCCTTGATATTCGTGATTATGATAATAAAACCCGATAAATTGATTTACCGCGCTTAAATTACCATATCGGAAATCAATATAATACAAATAATTGTAAATTGGAGTGATTTGTAGAGTACTTGATTTATAAATAAGCATCATTATACCATCAAAGCGCTAGATATTTTCAGGTTTCAGAAAGAAAGGCTTACAAAATGCTAAAGTTACTTTTGCTTCTTGTGTTAGTAGTCATCATAGAGAATATCAACTGTTAGGACTATCTCGACACAGATGATTACAAAGACTACATTTCTTCTAAGATATATGATCCCCTTGGCGATCAGTGTCCTCCTGGCAGTATAAGAACCAATTCTGATGAATGTAAAAAGATATTTAGGAGATTTGAATTTGTATATTATATCAAAATTGGCAAAAAATGCAAGGATGAAAAAGATTAAGGATTTGGATAAGAATTTCTATGCCTCTATTTCTCCAATGTTACAATTTAATTAATAAAGCATTACTTAACTATTATATTCCTAATTTATTTCTTAAATTTTTATGCAGCACAAACACATAAAGGTAGATTTTACGTTACTGAAATTCTGAGCTGTACCGTCAACCGCGGATGCCAAAAAAAAGTAAATACATAATTTATTTAAATAAAAAGGCTACCAAACTTATCTTAATTACACTCGTTTTTTTCCCGGGGTTGATTTTCAATTAACCTATGGCCCCAGTAGGCTTTGACCCTGCTGGGTACCTACAATTGCAGACATCTCGTTGAGGTGCGTATGGAACACTACGCGCCGATTTCTGCTCAGTCTGGAGGGTTACCGGACGAACGGACTGCTTGTTACCATTTGCTCGCCGTCCGCAAGCCTGCGCTAGGACTTATGTTGCGATATACTTTGCGTTCAAGGAACTCACCGCAATAATGAGCTATCTAGGCCGAAACTGTGAAGTGGAGATAGTCATATGCATTGCCTCATGCCAGAGAAACTCCTAGAGTCGGGAGTCACAGTATGATTTACTAGCCTTTCTTTCATTGTGTTTCTTGCACATTCTTCACCATAGAGATATACGCTTTGGAATGTGCAGTTAGCATTAGCATAAAAAATAATGCTTTTGAGTTATCATTTTTCTTATAGCCAAACTTATAGGTAACTTTGTAGGATCAAAGTACTCGTCAATACACATCAAACGAGCCCAAACTCGATGGGGTTGTGTCGTTTTATTGCGAAGTTCCTATGGCCACCTTCCAGCTCCATCATCAGACCCTGCTTACCATATAGGACCAAAGTACTCGTCAATAAAATCAAACGAACCAAAACTCGATGAGATTGTGTCGTTTTATTGCGGGGTTCCTATGGCCGCCTTTCAGCTCCATCAACAGATCACCATGTCATCATAATATTGCATTGTCACGCACTTTACACATGTATACAAAAAATCAGCTCAATCAGTAACTGGAAATTGGATCAAATTTAACATAAAAAATTCGATGACACACAAATATCGGGACAGGTGAAAATAAATAAAAGCTTGTAAAAAGCGGTTAATTAAAATAAAACTGTCAAATCAAGACTGAAATAGTCACTAATAGAAGCCATTTAAACCTCCAATGTGTATACCAATCTATTTGGTTACAAATCAGCAAACAATTGAACATGGAAAAGGTTTGCACAAAAAAATAGACAATTACAAAGAAATGCGCAAACAAAAACTAACTTTATTATAGTATTGCGTGACGCTCGACGGTTCAGCTCTAAACTTTAGCCTTTTCCCGTTTCTAGGAATACGCTCGCGTAATGATTTGTACGATTAAACAGATCCAGCAATAAGTAATAGACGACTTTCATGTTGTTCATTAATGTTACAACCACATACGCCTAAGATACGCTACTAAATCCCTTTAAGAGTTATAGGTACCAACGGAAACACTTTGATAACGTGTGACTACGGCTTTTCTTTTTGTTCTGTTTTTGTTTTTCACCATCCTGAAAATCTTGTTTCATTGTTTTTCAACGTCGTTTTTTTTGTCGTAGTCTGGTTTTAGTTCTTTACTTTATTTAAACGGTTTTGGTGCTAAATCACAGTGTTTCTATACTATTTACGTGAAGCCCTTTCAAATGATACAAAACACGACACTGAAAATCGACGTGGACGATTAAGGCGGTTCTAACGATACCTCATATGTCGAGTTCCGATAAGGGGATTAGGAGCAATGAGGGAACAGATGAACATACTCATACATACATACATACATAGCCTGTCAAAATCATAATCCTCCTTTGGCTTTGCCGCAGTCGAGCAAAGAAGGATGGCACTTTTAAATCTCTGCTACTAATTATTTATACCAAACTGTAGCCAAAAAAAAATAATTGATTAACTAAGATAACCTGAAGCATTGCTGTATCGACCAGTTGTATATTTCTGCATTCTGGCAATTCCTTTAGGCATTGGTGGTACTTAGTAAGTTTAAAAACAATAAAGTTAAAAGTCAAACGTTGATTTGATCAAAAGTCAATAAGTTAAAAAAAAAATCTATAAAAAAAAAATACAGTCAAGATAGGTACTATTACGAAAGCTATGACAGTTCCAACGATTTCTTAAAAATATACAAACGCCACTAAAGTTGTAAACATTCTTGAAAGTATTTTTAAACTGGAATCTGCAATACACTTTGAAGTGATAGATGAGAACGAAATTGAATAATCAGGCGACCGACTGGCGTTTGTGTTTTAAAATCTGAAAAAGAAAAGTGCGCAAATGTTGTTTAACGGTTATTTTCCACGAAACAAGGCTTGATGCTCCGATATTATCGTATTGAACTGACGACCTAGCCAAAAAGGGCAAAGGTTTCTTTCGCAAACCATACTAAATTTTCAAAGGAAAATTTCCGGATGTCGTACATCAGGGGTCAACGTGACCTCGCATGAATCAAATTTATCAGCACAAAGGTGTCCTAAAAGATTCATCAAAGAATTTATCTTGAAAAATCGTCACGTACCTTCAATTTTCAGAATATTTTAATTTCCGGCCGGACGGTTTGCGACATATTGGCTTTCAAACGATAGCCTGAAACCATTTTCAGGGCGATTCAGGAGTCGTGAACACCTAAACGGTATGTTCAACACCGGAATGCGTTAGCGGCTCAAAATGTTCGTTATTTTTGTACAAAACGTTTTTCAACTAGAATTTTCTTTTTCTAAATATAGCATCAAATAGCAAAAATATTCCCAAATTTAGACTTATCAATTGAGTAGGGTATTTTCCTATAGGTAGTTATTTTTATTGGACAATTTGTTATTACTGGATCCTTTCATTATTAAAATATCGTTTTCTACTCTTTCAAAATCTCCTTTGGATAAGGGGTTAATGTAACCCACATTAACCCCTTATCATAATACAGACATTCGTTAGTTAAACCTATAAACTAGTTAACTAAAACTTCAAACAATCCTTTCTACTGACCATATCTTATAACACCGAATTGTTGTTACTCAATTTTAGGATTTCAATAAAAGCAAATCCTTTCTGAATGGCGTTGGGTTTTCTATTTCTTCTCTTTTTGAATAGTTGGGATATTCAAAAAGAATAAAACTAAGGTCACCCTTAATACCCATGAAAGCTCCACTCTTATAAAGACCAAACATTTACAGTTTTAGAAGATTTTATGTACTTGGGATAAACGTTTCAATCAGGTTGGTGTGGCTTCGAGAAAGAGGTCAATCATCGAATCCGACTCTACCCTACTCTACTAGTGAGAAGATTTTTTTCATGTTAAATTGTTGTGTAAAAATGTACATGTAAATGATAATTATGTTAATCTTAATTTTGCGCCTTTTCGGGCAAATAAAATTTTTCTTTCCATAATTTGTGTATGTTTGATAATTTTACATTTACAAACATACATAAATTATAAAAAAAACTTAAGGAAAAAATAAATTTGGAATAACATTGGAAAAAAAGTTAACATGCAAAATAATAACGAAACATAATAAATTGATTGATTTACCGCGCTTACAAATGCACATTTGGCGTGAATATTTTTAATATTAAATAAATTACCACATCTAATATCAATACAAGTAATTGTAAATTGGACTGATTTGTAGAGTACTTGATTTATATAAATAAGCACCACTACACCATCAAATCATTAGTTATTTTCAGGTTTCAAAAAGAAAGGTTTTCAAAATGTTGAAGTTACTTTTGCTTCTCGTGTTAGTAGTCATCATAGAGAATATCAACTGTCAGGACTATATCGACACAGATGATCAGAAAGACTTCATTCCTAATAGGAAATATGATCCCGTTGGCGGTCAGTGCCCTCCTGGCAGTATAAGAAGCAAATCTGGTGGATGTAAGAAGATATTTATGAGATTTGGTGGTATATCGGCCGGTTGTCCTCCGGGTACTGTCAGACTTGGCGACATGTGCGTTCCAGTGGATTGAGATTAAGGATTTGGATAAGAATTTCTGTACCTCTATTTCTAATATTAAAGAATAAAGCATTACATAACTATTTTTTTCGTAATTTATTTCTTAAAATTTTATGCAACATCTTCATAATAATCAATCTTCAAAGCCTTGAGCACAGGCGTAGGATAGCCAGCCTCTCGTTGTTTTACAGATTGCATTTTGGAGAGTGTGCGCAGGAATTACATGACTTGATTCCGCCATCTCATTTCTACCATCGGACAAACAGACGCACGGCGAGTATCCACCCTTACGTTGTTGAAACATCTACGGTCCGGACTAAGCGTTTCGCCTCGTCATTTATACCGCTTACTTCGAAGGACTGGAACAGTTTGCCTGCTGCGATCTTTCCGTCCGATTATAATTTGGGTGTCTTCAAGGCTAGAGTGAATAGGCTCTTAATAAACTAGTGCGCCTCACCATCAACGATTGCATCACTGCTTATCATCAGGCGGGATCGCAGTCAAGTACTAGTTTATAACAGATAAAAAAAAATGCCACTTTTCATTGTAATTTTATACCCCAAGAACGGACTCACCTATACAAACCAAATGTTTAGGCTTTGTTCGGACTATTTAGTAGATGGTTTATGTGAAGTTTGGTAGGTTAGAGTAGGGTATAGTAGTGTAGAGTAGTGTAGAGTAGTGTAGTGTAGTATAGTGTAGAGTAGGGTAGATTAGGGTGGAGTAGGGAAGAGCGGGAGCGAAGCCACACGGGTAAAACCTAGTAAACATATAAAGGTAGATTTTACGTCACTGAAATTCTGAGCTATCGTCAATCGCGGGTGAGATATAAAAAAGAAAATATTATAAAAAGGCTACAAAACTTATATTAATTACACTCGTTTTTTAATTTTTGCCTTGCGTCCCAGGGCCCCGGGGGTTCATTTTCACTTAACCCATGGCCCATGACTAACGGACTACACGTTACCCTTTGCTCGCCGTCCGCAATCCTGCACTAGAACTTAAGTTGCGATATACTTTGCATTCAAAGAACTCTCCGCGATAATGAGCTCTTCTCATCTAGGCAGAAACCGTGAAGTGGAGACAGCCTTATGCAGTGCCTCCTGCCGAAAAAACCCCTAGCGTCAGGAGTCACAGTACGATTATTAGCATTTCTTCCATGATCTTCCTTGTACATTCTTCTTCATAGAGAAATATACGCTTTAGCATTAGCATAAAAAATATGCTAATAGAATATCATTTTTCTAACTGACTGACTTCTTGACTATTCAAAAGGTCTATAAACGGTTTATTTAAATCAAATGCTTTGACCCCTGGGCCCTGGAACGAAGGCAAAAAAGGACCCGAAGTGGGTTTTAGTCAGTTAATGTTTGACAAGCCCTCCCGGCCCGCCCAAGGGCAGGAGATGTCAGTGGATGATACCCACGTAAAAAAAAAACACAAAAGTTTTAAATTAAATAAATATTAAATTTTTACATATATCATCATCATCATCATCAGCCTTTTTAATGTTCCTACTGCCGGGACTCAGGCCTCCTCTCTAGGAGAGGGAATGGGCCGTAATCCAACACGCGGGCCCAATGTGGGTTGGTGAATGTCATATGTTTTTGAAGTTTTGGTTCTAGGATATGCCGGTTTCCCCACGATGTTTTCCTTCACCGTTTTGAGAGCAGTGGTGATGAAATAAATTACACGCTTACGGGACGACCAAACGGCGTATTACTCATTGCTCGCTGTGCGCAAGCCTGCGCCAGGACTACCATTGCAATATATTTTGCATAAAAAGAACTCATCGTGATAATGAGCTATCTAGGCTAAAACCGTGAAGCGGAGAGCCATGTGCACTGTGTCCTGCCCCTCCCATCGGGAGTCATAAAACGACAGCTATGAGCAGACCGTCTGGTACTTACCAGACGGTACTTACCAAGACCAAGTTGACGGTATAGTGTTTCTCACACGCCATCATCTGCAAAACTACTTTGATGTATAAGCCTCCAAACCAATCATTGCATTTTTGTTGCACAAGAATTTTTCATGATGATGTACCGATTATAATCATACTGGGCTATTTTAACAGACATAGCACTGCATGGGAATAGTTTATAGTTACGTATAGATGTATGGTGACGGTGTGAAAAAAGTCCACATAGCTCCACATGATGCCTAAAGCCTTCTGTCCACTGACGCGTAGCTGCATAGTCGCGTATTCGTCATCATATGCTTCGGTGTACGCCTGCGTGAAGCTTGCATACAAAACTATAAAATTTTCGACGAAGTGGCAATGTCATACCGTCGTATCTAACGTCGAAGCTACCTAGGTACTTAACACCTTCTCGTCTTGTGATATTATCCCTCATAGTAGAAGTAGCTTCTCGAAATGTGGGGCAAATTGGAACAAGACGGCCATCATCCCCTGCATAAACATCAACTGACGCATGTACATGTAGAGAGCCGTATGAGATTAACGGCGTTCTCAAAAAACATTGCAGAGGACAAGAGGTCCTGCCAAGACTGAGGAATATTCAAATATTGTTTTCAAATCGCTAATGAAAATCCTGTACCGTTTCGAGCTGTGGGTTTGCAATGTTCGATGACGGAGAACGTACCTTGATTGGCTCTACTATACCGTTACTGAACAGAAACGGCGATGCTCTTGTAATCAGTGCTGGGTATTGTTTTTCAGTCTTTCTTTGTTCTTTTGTGCACCTCCTGTTTCTAATCTTTTTTTTTTTTTTTGTAAATCAGAAATCTGTATTTTAACTCCGGTCATTTTTATAAATAAACTAGCTTTTGCCACAGGCTTTACTCGCTTAAAAGTAAGTTTCTCTATACTAACATTAGACCCCCGTTTCATACTTTTAGGGAATGATTTTCGTGAGTACTTTCGGCTGTGCATTGATATGTCAGTATTTTGATTTTCTTTTGAAATCATTATGTTTATAAAAGTAAGAAATAACTTTTAGTATTCCTTGATTACAATTGCTTATTCTACGATTAAGAACGATATCAATGTAAAGTTTGGGTAAAGTCCTCCTGATCTACAGGTTGTACTATTTTATCCAGTCTTTTGCCATTATTAGTTTAAGTAATACATATTTCAATTTGTCCTTTTTTAACCTTTTTGATTGCTGAAAACCCTAAGACTTTTGTTTTTAGTGCATTTATAATGATAAATATATTATAGTTATACTACAAACCTGCACTGCCCGCGAAATTTTCTTAGTTAATTTGATTTTAAGCATAACATGAAAACTAGGAAAATGACACAGATAAATATAGTTAAACTAACACTGCAGTAAACTACTATTCTTGCATTGTTAAAAATCAGTTAAAAGCATCTAGTCCAGCTAACAAAACCTAACCTAACTAAGAATACTTAAAACTCATATCATTAAACAAACGCTGAAAATAAAGTCCGTATACAATAAGTCCGGTACGCCTAGCGGCATTAATGAATTCCGTATTTATTTTGCTAATCCCACCATGTCTGTGAACAGTTGCGAATGAAAACAAAATATTGTTTCAGGCCTCAAACCCCGGATGGATTTTGTGAAAACAAGTTTCACAGAATTCGTTGAACACAGAAAGCTGCGGGTTTAGTACGAATGGATTTTGATTTAACAGCTGGTGGCTAAGTAATAAAGATGGATAAAAAACTTGGCAAGTGCGAGTTGGAATCGCGCACTGAGGGTTCCGTGCAAACTACAATTCCAGAAAGGAGCCTCGAAGATTTTTCCGAATTACAATTTTTTTTTGGTCACGTAGTTAACAACAAATTTACTGTTTTCAGATTTGTTCTTATATTTGTGCTATAATACCTAGCTTTGCGTCAAATTTCAGGATTCTGGGTCAACGGGAAGTACCCTATGAATTTCGATCTTTGAGATTATCAAAATAAACGTTTTTTGGTGACACAGCCATCTTATTCGTTAACTTAGAAGTTTAATTTTTTCACAGCTGAAAGGGACCGTAGACTTGAATATATCGTTTTGTTACCAACTCGATACCTCCACGTGTTCTTGAGATAAAGGGTCTTGACAGACAGACAGACAGACAGATGGACGGATGGATGGACAACAAAGTGATCCTATAATGGTTCCGTTTTTTCCTTTTGAGGTAAGGAACCCTTAAAAAAAGTAAGAAAAGGAAAGAAAAAAGAAAGAATGAAAGGAAGGAAGAAAGAATGAAAGAGAGTACATTATTTAGCTTAAATACAAAGGCACAAAAATGTGTAACTGTATCTAACAATTGTGTCGTGTGTTGTTGTGTTGTATTATCTCTAGTAAGGCTGTCGACGCGGCATAATAGCGGGCGATAGCCTTTTTTTCAGCAGTACCTAATCATTGAGATCGGACGCATAATTTTTCTCATGCATTAATGTAGTTAGAAAATATATCTAACTTACGCTTCCCCCACATTGGGCGCGTGCGTTCCTTGAGCGTGTGAGCGACGCGGGCGCCGCGTACACGACGCGAGCGCGCTGCGTAAGCGTCGCGTATTACCGCCGTGTGACGTGTCTGCAGCGAGCGCGCGACCAGCAGATATTGTAATACGTATCTACACGAGAGAGTAAAAAAGAAAATAGTTCAAGAGGTAAAGTTGTTTTTTTTTTTATTTTGTATGAGGTAATCTCTAAAAGTGCTGGCTCGACTGCGAATATTTCTTCATCGATAGAAAGCTACTCTACTCCTAAGTCACACAGGCTATGTCTTATGTATGCGGCCGAAACCGCGGGCAAAAGCTAGTATAACATAATTTAAAAGAGTGTCCATTAAGTATCTTACACATTTTTCTCCTTTTTTTTTTTATGGTGGGAAAAATCATGCATTGACATCCCCCGCCCTTGGGCGGAGCGGGAGATAGTGTGAGACTCTTACTGACTAAAAGACCCACCCCGTTCCTTCTAGCCTTCATAACGGGGCTCGAGCGCCCTTTCATCTCAAAAACTATTTTCTCCTTATGGATATATTCTTTGGAATGTGTAATTAGCATTAGCATCAAAAACTATGCTAATTGAGTATCATTTTTCTGTCTGATTGACTTCTTGATTATTCAAAGTATCAACATAAATGGTTTATTATCTATATTAATCTACATCGACACTATATTTTAATATTATAAAGAAGTAGAGTTTGTTTTTTTTTGTTTGTAGGATCTATTGTCCGATTGAAACCTTTTTTCACCGATAGAAAGCTGCTTTACTCCTGAGTTAAATAGGCCATATTTTATGTACGCGGCAAAAGCTAGTATTTCAAACTTTGCCTGGACGCCCTAGGTATTCTATACATTGAATACAGATTGCCGGTAACTATAAAATAAATCAACATTTTTGTCTACTTTCAGAATAAAATGCATAAGGCGCATTTCAACAAAAATACACGGATTCAAATAGACTCCAATACATTATTGAAAATTTCCACAAGATTTAAAAGTAGCCAGATTCGGCCACATCCTTTGCCAATGGATGCACTCAGGCAAATTGTTATCCTATTAACTACCAATTCAATTACTACGAGAACTTTGTACTGCATCTTTAAGAAAACTTTTAAACCAAATATATTTTTACGGTATGTTTTAAGAAAACGTCATTTATAAACATTTTGTTTTGTCGGGTGGATGCAAGACGCACATGACCGTCCATTGTGGCGACACTTGGTGGAGGCGTATGTCCAACAGTGGACGTCCTTTGGCTGTAATGATGATGATGAAACGTTTTGTTGACATAGCATACAGATTTATATTTTCTTAGAGTGTCTTTATAATCTGACCTCGGAAACTCACTTGCTACTCAGAATGATTGTGAAAATTCCAGGTTTCTTACTACTTGTGTAATAAAACCGCTCATTTCGGTAAAAAGTAATATATATATATATATAGTAGTTTATATTTATTACACAATCATTCAATCAGGGCCTCAAGTCTGCTATTAAAATAGTGTCAGAATGGTCTATCATTGATTTCATAATTGTTGATTTTGACAAGTTTTAGCAATCTACTAATATAATGGCGTCACTATGACTTTCCGAAGGTCAACCACTGACACTCTATTGAAAGAAATGGCATAGAATTGTAATCTTGCACATAATGACAAATGAATATCTGACTTGTACGATAACCTGCAAAAATTTTGACAGTTAATTTGATCAGTGACCTACCATTACGACGTCATTGCGCAATTAGTGCCTTTAATAAGCTCGATATAGTCATTCTTCCACAATTCTATTACAAGACCATTGACCGATCAATGATCGATCATTATGAATTACCAGATTACAAACTTTTAGCAAAATGCCAATGGGATCGTGTTGGAATGAAGAATTTATAAAAATAGAAGACTTAGGCCCCAGAGTATTTGTTTCAAATAAACCATATAAAGACATTTTGAATAGTCAAGGAGTCGTTCAGTCAGAAACATGGTACTCAATTAGCTTATTTTTTAAGCTAATAAATGCTAACTGCACATTCCACAGTTCTCCATAGAGATATGTATACGCTTTGGACACTCTTGTTCTGTGAATACCTCTTCTCAGATTGTGCAAAAAACACCATGGACACTCTTTTAAATTATATTACATACATACATATTAAAGATATCTAAGTTACATATTTCTTGTCACTACATTGATGCATAAAAAGAATTGTGTGTCCGATTTCAATAATTACTGGCTGAAGAAAAAGGCTGTCGCACCCCATTATCCTAAATCGACGGCCTTACTAGAGATAATTACAGATACGCTTCATCTGTATTTTCAAAATTATATGTTTGTGTGCCTTTATGTTTAAATAATTCTAAAATTTAACTCTATGCTGATGATCTAAAAATTTATAGGCCCATGTGCAAGATAGCAGTTTATTACAGGTAGATCTGGATAGCTTTAGTAATTATTATAATAATAATATAATATTCCACAACTATCACACAACGCCGTCTGGTCCCAAACTAAGCAGAACTTGTGTTATGGGTACTAGACAAGTGATAAACATACTTATATATTTTTTAATACATACATATTATAAAAAAATTACGCCCAGACACAGAACAAATTATTATGCTAATCACACAAACATTTTTCCTAGGTGGGAATCGAACCCACGACCTCAGGCGTAGCAGTCAGGATCGCTAATCACTACACCAACAGGCCAGTCAAAAAAATTATTGTAGGTTTAAATTGCAACTAAGTTTGCCTACTAATATATCAGTTTTACGAAGAATAGGCATGTTTTCAAGTACCCTTATTCTTTGGATAATACTGCTCTCTCAAGAGTGTCCCTTATTCATGATCTTGAAATACTCCTTGATGATAAGCTTTACCTTGATGCCCACATTGACAAAGTTGTGAACAATGCCTATCGTATGTACGGTTTTGTGATGAGATCCTTTTGTGCTTCCCTCCACCTATCTTTATGAATCGCTAATCAGATCTCAGCTCGAGTACGCAATGCCAGTGTGGAATACTTTTTACAATAAATATTTGGAACAAATTGAAAAGGTTCAAAGAAAATTTCTTAAAGCTATGCGTTACGTTCCTTTCGTACATATTTAACGTATGATGAATTACTTAAAATTTATAAATTACTTGGTTTGAAATCAAGACTTACTTTCTTAGAGACGGTATTCTTGTTTGATTTGTGTAGCAATGTACTCGTTTATGACTGCATTGATATCGGCAATAAAATACGTACGTTGCGCAGTTCCTAGAACAACAATTCGTCGCGAGGTGCGCGTACGTCCCCGAGCACCTTTACATCGACTTACCACAAACTCTAATAAGAATTTCCTTTATGCTGATATATTTGCTCTTTCTTCCCACAAATTTAAATATAATCTGTTAAAAACTCTAAGTCAGTAAGTAGTCATTTTAGTTAGGTATGTACTTCATCGTCAAATTTTAAATAAAATATTATATTCTTTTTAGGATTTTTCTTTTTTTATGCATATCCAACGCAAAAAGCAGCTTAAAATAATGTTTAATATCTTTATGTGAAGGCTTTAGTTTTTTAAATCGGAAGCTTTGTAATTTTTGTTATGTGTATTTCGTGGAAAACGTTGTTGGTTACACGTTTAACCAATTTCGTTTGTATTTTATTTTTCTATAAATTGTAATGTGTCACTGTTTGTTTTCCCATGATAAATAAATAAATAAGCTAAATAATATACCTTAAGTCAGGAATCTCGCCACGATCAATGCAATTATTAAAAATAAGTGCTAAACTAGGAGCTACAACCTTTATAATGGACTTTACAACATCCACATAATTTCCCCATAAATTTGTGGTATTTTTTACATTAAAAGTGTTAAAGGTTTTGATTATATCTACATAGGTCACATGTTCGAAATTAAAATCTGAATCACAAACTTTAACATTTTCTTTAAGAAGAAACTCTGCAGCAGTGGGTGATGATTTCAGAGATTTAGTAGTTAATATGGGGATCTCTGAAAATAACTTTTCAAAAGCTGCAGCAACTTGTGAGTCCGATTTGATCACACTGTCATTAATTTTAAGGCTATAGTCACTACATGGTTTTGAAGATCTTCCAGTTTCACTGTTTATAATATTTCAGGTTGTTTTAATTACATTATTACTATTTTTAATTTTGGAACTCAAGTAGCACGATTTTGCAACACAGCATAATTTTTTGGATGATTTTGAATAATTTCTAACATACAAACTCAACTCGGCAGTATTTACAAGAATTTTTTCATCGTACAATTCATAGAGTCGCGTTCTACTTTTATGTATACCAATGGTAGTCCATTCACTGAAAGATACATTACTATTAACCAATATAGTTTTGAGTAAAAAAGTGGAATTAAATTGCTTGCAGTACATATTAAAAAAACATTTATATTGTTGATTCAGATCATCTGATTCTAATGTTGACAAAGTTGGTAAATTATTAATTACTTTAGTTTTAAAAGTTTCTAAGCAATTTTCAGTTTTCGGGTTAACAGTGATATACTTTTTAGCCACTATGATGTTTGGAATTTGAAAAGTAATTAATGGCCCATAATGATCAGAATCTAGTAAATTTATAATGTCTTTATGGCTAGATACAACATCGGTGTAAATATTATCTATGCAAGTGGCACTAGTAGGAGTTATTCTTGTAGGCTCTAAAAATAAATTAACAAGATTGTGGGACTGAAACAAACTTATAATTTTGCTACATAAAGCTGAATTTTCTAATAAATTAACATTAAAATCACTACACGTGATTATGTACTTGTTTAAATTACAAATCTTGTGAAACACTTCATCCATTACCTTTTCAAAGCAGTCATACAATCCGGAAGGGGGTTGGTACATACTTAATACAATAAACTGCTCCAACTCAATACAGGACCAATTTATTTCAATTGACCGCTCAACAGATAGACTCACAATATTCTTACGTTCCTAATTTCATGTGGTTACTAACTAAATCAATGAGCCACCACGTAAGGCATTAGTTCTGCTGCTACTACTACCAACCTGGTGGTTATTAAAATTGAACACTGTGTATTGAACTCGCGCCTCTTGGCATGAAGGCCTGGAAGGTAACGATCTCCTCAATGACCAACAGCACTGGTTTTGCCGCAATCGGTCTACTGGGGACTTACTAGTGTATGCCACCCATGTGTGGAGTGAGACCCTCGAGAGGAATGGGTAAGAGATTGCCGTTTCAATAGACGTCTCGAAGGTCTTCGATAGGGTATGGCACGCTATCCTTTCGAGTTAGCTTTCAGCGTACAGCATTTCCCCTGGTCTGATTAACTGGGTAAAAGACTGCCTGAGTGAACGGTCCCTCTACATCTACAGTTTTCAACTACTCATCGTTGTCGATGTATGCTCATCAGAGCCCATAGCGACTAATGCCGGAGTTCGTCAAGAGTCTCAGCAACTCTCTTCCTGCTGCATTTCAACGAACAGCTGGTGCCCGGTATCTTTGGGTATACAGATGTTAACACAGTTGTAGAGAGATACCTGACAAGTGCTTGGGCTTCTTCTCTCTTCTCAGTCGGGCACTCTTGTCAGAGTAGTCGTGGTTGTTGATGAACAGGATAGCGGCGCGCCGCCGTCGTCTGCGTCCAAGGCTGCGGCATGTCGAACGATGTCTCTCCATTTCTGGCGGTTGTTGGCATTACGCGCACATTGTACAGCTGTCGAATGCGTAGCTCTGGTAATGAGATCGATCCAACGAGTCGGAGATCGACCGCGGGCTCTTGCCTTCAACGCGACCGTGAACTACAAGCCTTTCCATCGAATTCTCGTTTCTGGAGATGTGCCCAAAAAACTTCAGTATTTGTGTGCACAATCGATGAAAGTTTATCCCGTATGTGAAGCTCTTTGAGGATGGAGTTATTGGTGCGGAATGCTGTTTATTGTATTTTAAACATCCGTCTCCAACACCATATATCTAAGGCATCGATTTTTCGGCGATCTTGTAGCCTTAATGTTCACTAGCTATGGAGGAAAATCGTACGAATATCTCACTTCAAGCAGTCTCCAAGTGGGGTGAAGCTGGTGGGATGCAACGCCGCCAAAATACATGCATGTCTGTTCACAGCGAAATGGAACCCGTTCACCTTAGCTTCTGCTTTTCGGAATGTAACCGTGGAGTGCACTGAATGTCTTTTGGGAGTTGAAATTTCCTCAGACCTAAACATTGGGCAGCTCATTGAGTCCAAAGCCAAAATAGCTGCTAAGAAACTCGGCTTTCTTGCAAAGGTCCAGCGGTTCTTCACACCGGGAGAGCTATTAATGTTAAACACAGCACAGGTCCATTTTTGTGTAGAGAACTGTAGCCACATATAGGCTGGTACTGCAAAATGCCACCTGGCAGCTTTAGACTCGGTGGAAAGGCGCGCAAAGAAAATTGGTGATCCAGATTTGGTAAGTCCAACCTTCAAAGTCTTGAGCACAGGCTTACACGTTTTACAGGATGCATTTTTGAAGAGTGTGCGCAGGAATTTCATGACTTGATTTCGCCATATCATTTCTACCACTGTACAACCCGACGTACGACGAGTATCCACCCAAACGTTAAAACCTCTACGGTTCGGAATAAACCTTTTGCCTCCTCGTTTATATCGCGTACGTCGAAAGACTGTAATATTCTGCCTGCTGCAGTCTTCCTGTCCGATTATAATTTGAGTTTCTTCAAGGTAAGAGTGAATAAGCTAATAAACTAATGCGCTACACCATCAGAGATTGCATCACTGCTTACCATCAGGTGAGATCGCAGGTGAGATCGATCTATTAAAACAAAAAAAAAACATTTTTAGCGACCACCACATTTTTATACCCAAGAAAATCCTAGTCGAAAAACGTTTTGTACAAAAAAACGAACATTTTTAGCCGCTAACGCATTCTCGTGTAGCACATAATGTTTAGGTGTTCACGACTCCTGAATCGCACTAAAAATGGTTTCAGGCTATCGTTTGAAAGCCAATATGTCGCAAACCGTTCGGCCGGAAATTAAAATATTCTGAAAATTGAAGGTACGTGACGATTTTTCAAGATAAATTCTTTGATGAATCTTTTAGGACACCTTTGTGGTGATAAATTTGATTCATGCGAGGTCACGTTGACCCCTGATGTACGACATCCGGAAATTTTCCTTTGAAAATTTAGTATGGTTTGAGAAAGAAACCTTTGCCCTTTTTGGCAGTTCAATACGATAATATTGGAGCATCAAGCCTTGTTTCGTAGAAAATAACCGTTAAACAACATTTGCGCACTTTTCTGTTTCAGATTTTAAAAATCAAACGCCAGTTGTCTGATTATTCAATTTCGTTCTTTTGCTATCTCTATCACTTTGGAATCTATTGCTTTATTTCCAACTTCAGTGACGTTTGTATAATTATTTTTAAGACAAGTCGTCGTAACTGTCGTAGCTTTTGATTTAATAGTACCTATTGATTTTAATCCTGACTGTATTTTTTTATAAAATTTACTTTTGAATTTTTATTTAATGCTTGAATTTTATTGAAATGTTTTTTTTTTTTGTCTATAATATGTATGGTTTAATCAGACCGTTTTATATTATTTATGCTTTTATGAATGTTTTTTTTTTTTCAATAAAGGTTTTTAAACCAATCATGTATCAATATAACTTAAAGAAATCGACAAATTGCAGAAGTATACACCTAGCAACGTTTGAGGATATATTTGTAAAACAATTATTATTTTTTGGCTACAGTAATACAAATAGTAGCAGAGATTTAAAACTGCCATCCTTTTGATTAACCCTAAAAAGGATTTAGTAATCTATTTTAGCCGCATATGGTGCTCGCATTAATGAACAACAACAAGTCGTCTATTACTTACTGCTGGATCTGATTTATCGTACAAATCATTATGCGAGCGTATTCCTAGAAACGGGAAAAGGTTAAAGTTTAGAGCTGAACCGTCGAACGTCACGCAATACTATAATAAAGTTAGTTTTTGTTTGCGCATTTCTTTGTAATTGTTTATTTTTTGCGCAAACCTATTCCATGTTCAATTGTTTGTAGTTTTGTTATCAAATAGATTGGTGTAAGAATTTGATGTTTAAATGACATAATAACAGTGTACTTACCAGTAAATATTTAAAAAAAAACTCAGGAATATAAAAATAGCTTTTATGTTTTTCCTACATTTCTGGCCAAAATTGATTGATAATTTGGAAATCGATCGAGAATTCTGAATGTTTCGTTGAATCTGCTTGTCTTTTACGGACAACTCTTCATAATTTTGCAGCTTTTTGTGCTCACACCTTATTTAATTTATATTATAATGTCTACACGTGAGGACTTGTAATTGGCTTTCTAGTGATTATGGATTCCTTCTTTTATGTCTGGTTTTATTAGCTGTAAGTCCTCCATGTACTAAATAAATAAATAAATAAATAAATAAATAAATAAATAAATAAATAAATAAATAATTTTGTGTTTTCTGGGAAAGAAAGTGTGAAGGGGAAAGTAATGCTATGATTAAAATGTGGATTGCAGTTGAAAAGGGAATAACTTTGTAAAGAAATAAATTGTCCGCAGCTCAAATCCGCTTTTACCGCCATCTAGTCTCGGAGCCAGGTATGAATTCGCCCGTGACGCATCGTTCAATACCGCAAAGGATAAATCAATGCTATCTGGACGAGAGCGAAGTTTGCGTTGTGACTGCTAGAGGGACCAGCAGTCGCAACGCAAACACCATGTGACTGAGCGTTGAGATGACGTCAAAACAAAGGCGTCGGAGGCGTGGCCATTTCGAGGCCTTATATACATGATAATAGAATAGAAGCGGTTGTATCTTAGCTAAGCAGGCATTTGTTTTTTTTTTTGAGGGGGGTGGGAATCATCTAAATGACACAAGAGATGTCATTTAGATGATTTGAACGTTAGTTCCAAAGCTGGTTCTAAAAATGAATTAGATGTGTAAGTAAATTGCTTTTCCCTTTGGAGAGAACTACCCTCTGCTGGCCTCCATTTTAAACCTGACGAGCTTGAGCATTACAAACTTAAAGTGAATCCAGCCCCAGCAAGGTTTGACGGCGCGTACTGTTCCCGCGCGCCTCAAAGAGTTGTCAGCAACAGCAGGGGCCTAGCCGGGTCGAAGCCTACTGGGGCCAGAGTTATCCGAAAGGGAGCTCGAGCCCCGGTATGAATACTTGAAGGAACGGGATGGGTTTTTTAGTCAGTAAGAATCTTACACTATCTCCCGCTTCGCTCAAGAGCGGGGGTTGTAATAAGTTGATTTTTCCCATCGAAAAAAAAGGCGCCGTGATTAAGAACATTGAAGTATGACTACGGGTGAGCTAGGAAGCTACTACGAGTATAACACACAGTCACGTAAATGTAATATTTTCCAAAATATGATACAAACTAACATTCGTGGGGTCCAATAGATCTTACGCGACTAATTAAAGATTAATAGTTATTCTGCTATTCTGGGTTGAGACGAATCCTACAAAGCAGAGATCGTTAAAATCGGTCCACTTGCTCAATTACAATTGGTGTAAACAACACGACTCTGTTTTGTGACGTGGATAAATTGATTTTTGCAATTTTATCAGCTCTGGAAAATAACATTATTTTATTAAAACTAATAAAGAAATACTACGACTACAAAACTGGTTGAAATATTAAAAATAATTAGTGCAACCAATTGATTTATTCCATCACCCTATTTGTAAATACTTGCATATACACAGCCTTGTCTTATAAAAACTGAAAAACTCCTACTGTAAAAACCTCAACCTCACACTCAAACGCCAACATGTCGTGATGATCTTAACGTTTATTTTTATTGTTTTCTTTTTATATTATGGTTATTATTATTTTATCTTTTGTTTTCGAACATGTTTTCTTTTTGTTTGTTTTTTTTTTTTCATTTAAACAAGAGTCAATTCTACTATAGACCAGGGTAGATGCCTTCAAAAATAATAAAAAGTGAAAAATAATAATAGTAGGATGAAACCCATCACAAAAGGAGGAGAATATTATAAAAATGAAAGGAAAAATAATTTACGGGCGATCTGAGGTCGGGAAGGGGGTGGGGGTGACTTTTTAAGGGGAAAAAACGGTTTTTCTCGATTTCCGGCAAAACTAAAAGTCCTATGTAAAAAAGTCAAATGGCAAAGTTGTAGGTAATAAAAAGATCTAAAACTTTTGTATCAACACTTTTTTCACATAACCTCAAAATTTGTGTGAAAAATTCAAAAAACCATGTTTTTGGTTTTCTATTTTTATCTCTTTCAAAAAACAATATTTTATCACGAAATTTGGTGAAAACTTACCTTTTTATGTCCCAAATACGCTGTAATTTATTTGATTAGAAATATTTATTTTTTCACCTTATTTTGAATAAATATCGAAAAATCACCCTAATTTTCAATCGAAAAATCACCCGTCAAAATATCTTTTTTTTTCAAAAAGTTTATATGGTGTCTGTTCGTTGAAATCTCTACTTTCCGATGGTGAAAAAAAATATATATGTTACCATAGTAAATCTTCTCAGCAAATGCAAAAAACCGAAAAAAACTCGAATTCGAAATTTTTTTTCAATTATTATATTGAATGTAGAGCTATTTATTAAAATTTACACTTTAATTACTCGAAAAACGTAAAATTACATGTTACATAGTAACAAAAAAAATTGCAAATCAAAATATAGTACTATAATTAACAAACAAATAAGTTGATAAAATTAATACTTAATAAGACGTCTACAATATTTGGAGAAAGGAGTCGAATCTTCTTTAAGTTATATGCGTAGATGCCTATTTATAACTATTTTTAGATAACTTATATTTATCTGAGTGACCTACGAAAAATTTTAGCCCATCAAAAGGTATTTCATAGAGGAGTGGGGAAGGGGCTAGGCGGGTCCGGGTCTTACTACATACATACCTAATATATTATTTCGTAGCAGCTGTAACAACCGTTAGCCTAGCCAGTATTCGAAATACAGTATAGTATACAACATCGTTTAAAAAAATACACGTGCACGTTGAGTTTCTTGAAGATAATTGTGACAAGTTTACAAAAAAACTAAGAAGATTAAAAAAATAATAATCTCCTTTATTTTGCACAAAAAAACTTAGTTATTCCCATATGATATATAAAATACACATCGTAAATATATTTTTACTAACTAACTTTTGGCCGATTTTCATATATATATTATACATTTTAAATATATTTCAGGTATATTCAATTTTTTTATTTTATTTTTAGCTATGTTTTTTATGTCTTTTAGGATATATTTTGAATGTATCTAAAATATATTTAAAATATATGAAATATATATGAAAATCGGCCAAAAGTTAGTTAGTAAAAATATATTTACGATGTGTATTTTATATATCATATGGGAGTAACTAAGTTTGTTTGTGCAAAATAAACAAGATTATTATTTTTTTAATCTTCTTAGTTTTTTTGTAAACTTGTCACAATTATCTTCAAGAAACTCAACGTGCACGTGTATTTTTTTAAACGATGTTGTATACTATACTGTATTTCGAATACTGGTTAGGCTAACGGTTGTTACAGCTGCTACGAAATAATATATTAGGTATGTATGTAGTAAGACCCGGACCCGCCTAGCCCCTTCCCCACTCCTCTATGAAATACCTTTTGATGGGCTAAAATTTTTCGTAGGTCACTCAGATAAATATAAGTTATCTAAAAATAGTTATAAATAGGCATCTACGCATATAACTTAAAGAAGATTCGACTCCTTTCTCCAAATATTGTAGACGTCTTATTAAGTATTAATTTTATCAACTTATTTGTTTGTTAATTATAGTACTATATTTTGATTTGCAATTTTTTTTGTTACTATGTAACATGTAATTTTACGTTTTTCGAGTAATTAAAGTGTAAATTTTAATAAATAGCTCTACATTCAATATAATAATTGAAAAAATTTTTCGAATTCGAGTTTTTTTCGGTTTTTTGCATTTGCTGAGAAGATTTACTATGGTAACATATATATTTTTTTTCACCATCGGAAAGTAGAGATTTCAACGAACAGACACCATATAAACATTTTGAAAAAAAAAGATATTTTGACGGGTGATTTTTCGATTGAAAATTAGGGTGATTTTTCGATATTTATTCAAAATAAGGTGAAAAAATAAATATTTCTAATCAAATAAATTACAGCGTATTTGGGACATAAAAAGGTAAGTTTTCACCAAATTTCGTGATAAAATATTGTTTTTTGAAAGAAATAAAAATAAAAAACCAAAAACATGGTTTTTTGAATTTTTCACATAAATTTTGAGGTTATGTGAAAAAAGTGTTAAAACAAAAGTTTTAGATCTTTTTATTACCTACACCTTTGCCATTTGACTTTTTTCCATAGGACTTTTAGTTTTGCCGGAAATAGAGAAAAACCGTTTTTTCCCCTTAAAAAGTCACCCCCACCCCCTTCCCGACCTCAGATCGCCCGTAAATTATTTTTCCTTTAATTTTTATAATATTCTCCTCCTTTTTTGATGGGTTTCATCCTACTATTCGTTTTTTTTGTTTTAAAAATTATCGACACTGGTCTACTATGTTTAAGTGACACTAAAGGGGAAAGACACTGATTTTTTAAACAGTTTTCTACCTAGTTCAAAAGTCAGGGCTTTTTTTATTTGAATGTCCATAGAAAAAAAAAACTGATTTTATCTGATGTGTAACCGGGATTGTCCTCAAGCACAAGACCGAGGCCATGTGTTTTCATGGCCTTCGGAAGTGTTTCTCACATTATGAATCACTCTTGCAGCAGCCTATCGCTAAACTGACAAAATTCATTAATTAAATTTAATTGTTTCAACACAAAAAGAATGTCTAATGTAAGTTTAAATTAATAGAAAGGGAGATCTACGGCGTCGTTTTAACCTTTGACTTTCTGACGTTTTATAAGGGCCCTTAAAGGCCTATGGGAGACCCAGCCGGGTCGAAGCCTACTGGGGTCAGGGTTATCCGAAAGGGCGCTCGAGCTCCGGTATGAATACTTGAAGGAACGGGGTGGGTGTTTTAGTCAGTAAGAGTCTGACACTATCTCCCGCTCCACCCAAGGGCGGGAAATGTCAATGCATGATTCTTCCCACCATAAAAAAAAAAAAAAAAAACAAAAAAAAGGCCTATGGGAAATAAAGATGTCTGAGCCGTCCGTCGGCGGCTCAGTCAGTCGTCAGTGGTCCACATGTGGCCCAAAGAGCTGCCCTGCTGAGCTCTTGCGGTTGTACTAACAAACGCAAGGGCCCAGCAGGGTAGAAGGCAGTACCCTTCGCCATGGGTTGACTTCTGAAAGAGAAACCCGTGGTCCTAAAATGCAAGGCAACTAAAGGTACCATCGCGAACATTTTTGCCTGAACACAAAAAAAAAAAATTTGCTTGAATCACAGTATCAATATCGTACAGTAATCCATCTTCACACAAACGGACGAATCACGAGATATACCTGCGCGCTTCGATCTCGCGGTGCGCTCGTGGTGCAGACAGTGGCGACTGTGCCGCAGTGACGATCGGACGGTGTGTTGTGTTTTTTCACAATAACCGCGCGATTTTTTCACTAAAAATAAGTTCAAGTACATATTTACATATTTAATATAACGAGTAGGATATATTGTGCTATTTTTGGTTGCATGAATCCGTCAATAACGCATCCAGAGATAACTTTTTTTAGATTACCTGAAAACTCTGAAAGGTACTTACTAGTAGATCTGATGGGTAAGTATTTCCTTTTATGGAGGAGAAAGGAAAGTGATTGACACGAGTGAAATAGGTAGTTAAAGGCAGTTCATGAATTATGATATGGTAGGTACGCTTGTGTTAACACCTCGGAGCATGTGTGTTTTGTTTTGATAGTTTGTATAATTTAAAGTGGTATTTTGTTATTTATAATAGTTTTTTATTGTACTGTGTATGTGAAGAAGACTAAAAAAAAAAAACCGTCTGTCTGCCACTAGATATTTGAAATTTTCTCAAATTAAGTATTTTTGTTGCTACTATAAAAACACATACCACTAAAAACCGTTTTTAGGGATCCGTAGCCAAATAGCAAAAAACGGAACAAAAAACAACACGCATTTTTATTGAAAACTTTCTATTCAATTCACAAAATATTTTTTATTTGTTTATATAAAAAAGAATATTTACAATCACAAAACTAAATGGTGGGCAGCCCTATCGCATGTTTACATGTTTCAAAAATACGGGCGAGCGAGTCACATTACTGTATGATATTATTACTGTGCTTGAATCCTGCGGCGTGGCGTCAAACCAAACCTTTTGAAATTTTCGTTTCGAGTGCAAGCAAAAGTGAACTTAGCGGTGGTCAAGCGGAATTGTCTTTGTTAGTACATAGATGAGATTTATATTTAACAGCTCAAACATAACACTGGTGAACATTAGCTATGTACATAGCGATATTACTGTTGGTCAAATAAACAGGATTGAGTTCCTGTAACAGTATACCTAAAACCAAAGTAACAACCAATCTAAAACTGCATATACCCAAACACTTTGCAGAGGCTATGGATAGACTTTTGAAAAAATACGAAATGCCTTTGTTTGTAGAAGGCTCAGGCTTCGTATTTATTTATGAAAATTGAGCCTAATCCGTATTTGCACAGGCGAGGCATAGCAAACATCTATCGTTGCAAAAATGAATATTTCATTGACGGAAGTGCTAGTGCAACGCTATTGGGAATTTAAAATTTTTAGGCACTTTTTTTGTTCTAGTAGTGCCGATATTATAGGCCTAAACTAATACATACATAAAGTGTGTCTGGTATCTCTTTAGGTAACAAACCTACCTAAGTTACCTGTTACCTATAAAGATATACATAGATAAAGTTGAATATAGTACCAAAATCTGTAGCCTACTTAACTACCCAAGATACATGTTGATAAGTTTGTGTGTGTTACCTAAAGCTTTATCCTAATTAAATACCTAATAATACATGTTACCTTAACTAACTTACCTATACACAGGTAAAGTACCTTTAACATACCTAACTACCTAAGGTACCTGTTTCATAAAATAACTAATGCTAGTGCATAGATAAAGTCGTATCTGTTAGTAGAAGGTATTTTTTATGGCGGGAAAACTACGGTTTACTAACATCTCCTTAAGGCGTATAGTCCCTTGAACCAAATTATGTGAACGCAACTCTCGCACTCGCTTAGGCGGCAGTACGCAAATCTGTGCATTTATTTGCGGCCAGCAGCGCCCGGAAAGCGCTTTAAATTCATTTTCTCTGCGAGATATTGATTGATTTACATGTGCAATGTTCACTTTGAAGAATATTTAACCACCAATTTTTATGTGTAAAAATGATTCTAAAGGTCCAAGCCGTTTCGAAGGAGTAGGGAAAAGTTGCGAAAACTTGCGAAATTGCTAAATATTTTTTTTGACAAAAGTATTAATTGCACGAAAAAATCAAATGTTGATATTATTGTTTATGAATCTTTAATAAACATATTTTTTTTCAAACCAATTGACTTAGCCGTTACGGAGGAGTAGGCCTCAGAAAATCACTGTTTTATGGTACTTTTCGGGCGCTTGGCCCTTAAGTCGCGTGTAGAACAATACGCCCCGTTGACTACTTGGGCTCGATCCGACTGGACTGTGAGCTATCCGTTGTTCTCCATAGCCGGATATCGGGATCGGGATCCCGGCGGCTAGGGTGTGAGGACCGATCCCTCGAGCGTACGGCCTCCTATTTTTCTAGCATTACTGCTACGCAGAAGACGGCGATCCCCCGCTCCTGCTTAGTAGAATGTGTAGGATCTAATCTAATACAAAATATTTTTCTAGTGATAAAATACTACACTAATTTAAGTATTTTATGCTAGTACTTTGAACCGTAAATTATACAACCAACTACGAAATTCATGGGCAAGTTACGGATTTTATTTTATTTTTCTTTAAATCTAACAGTTGCAAAAAGTAACCGTTGATAGGGTGGCATTCTCGGGGTCTCTTTCTTCTTGTTAAAATGAACGAGCTTCAGGGTTAATTTCTAGAAATTCTCTTTTTCTTACTTTAAGGTTAACCAGCTACACTTATCCTAGTTGGTAACGTGGCCGCTTGTCCCACTAAAACACACCAGTAGATTCTTAAATAATTTTAGCACAAAAAACTTGACGTTATTGAGGAAAATGTATTTTTAACTGAATTAGAAAAGGAGGCGGTTTTATGTTCGGTTGAATGTATGTTTTTTTTTTATGTATTTTCACCGATATCTCGGTCAAGTGTGGACCGATTTTAAAAATTATTTTTTTGATTGAAAGCTTATACTTCCAAGTTGGTCCTATTGAAATATTGTTATGATCTGGTCCTGAACTTCGAAGATATGGCAATTGACTCCTCATAGGATCACAGCAGAACTGTCGTGACAAGTAAAAATGCTTTGTTTATGCGTGTAGTCGATGACTGGCTGAAGCAAAAGGAGGAGGGTATGTATCGGACTGATCTGATGATGAAGCCATAATGTAAATTAATCTAATCTAACCATGTTTGAGATTATTAGAATCGTTATGAGATGCTCTCTGGCTATAAGGTATTTAGGTTTGGCTGGGAGGTACTTTTTAGTGGTGGTACCATTAGTAAAAAGTGTAAAATAAAAAAAAAATACAAAAAAAAATTCAACCGACTTGAATGTAAAAAAAAAAGTGAAAAGTACGAAATAACTTTAATTTTGGAAGTCTGTGTTAAATAACGAAGAGACAAAACTATTACGGTAACACCGACTTCAAAAATTAAAGTTATTTTGTATTTTTCAGTGTTTTGTTTTAACGATGAAGTCAGTTGTATTTTTTTTTTATGTATAACTATTGATTCAAAAGTATAGTATGTAGAGCGCTCACATTCGAACTTTTTCGGGTACATTAAGCTCAGCTGCATTATGGACCAAGCTAGAAAAATAAACTAAATTAAAGACATAGCCACAATAAGGTTAGTTTACCTTTGTTATTTCCTTAGTTACTAGGTTAGATCTGCAGTTGACGTAGATTTAACTTTCATATTACAAAAGAGAGCAATCCAAGTAACTTCATTCCAGGTTCCAGGTTCTTCATTTGCCTGCTGCGGTCTTCATGTCCGATTATAATTTGGGTATCTTCAAGGCTAGAGAGAATAGGCTACCATCAGAGATTGCATTACTGCTACCATCAGGTGGAATGCACCAGTTAATATGAATTAAAAAAAACAACTTACAAAATGGGTACCTATGAATCCATCCGGCAAAACGAAGGTGAAAGACCCGACTACTAATAATGCCTAGCCTTCACCATGTCAGAACCTTGAAAACAACCTCCATTGCGGCCGTGAACAGTATCGGAGAAATTACGTCTCACTGCCTCACACCCGCTGCAAGAGGCCAAGTTTCGAGGTCTGTTCCTGAAGTCGGACTGATATGGTGGCCTTAACGTATAAACATTACAACACAACGATGAATCGACAGTCAATCTGGCACTGTTGGAGAGACTGTAGTACCTACAGCCCACGTCTCGATCGAATCAAAGGCTTTCTCTTAGTCCACAAACACTTAGTATAGAGGCTTTTTGTTTATACTCCTCAGTCTTCTGTATAACCAGCCGCAGCGTATGTATGTGGTCCACGGTGCTGAAGCCTTTTCGGAATCCGGCTTCTACGGGAGGCTGGAAGTCATCAAACTGCGTGCGAGACGGTTCGTGCAAATTATTTACGAATTAACTCCACTTTGTAATTTATAAAGTATTTGATATGTTCGCAATAATGTGCCCAGTAAACCTAAAAACGTCAGTTTAGTTAAGACTAGCAAGATGAGGAATGACTTGCTTGTCGGAACTAATTTCAGCGCATGTCCCAAATTAAGCAGAGCTTGTGCTATGAGTTCTAGACAAATGTTAAACGTACTTATATATTTCTAAATACATACATATTATAGATAAATTACTCCCAGACTTAAAACAATTTTAACGACCTTGTTCATTACAAGACCAACAGGCCAGTCGTACACAATTATGAGGATAAGACTTAGTTTAATCTTAATAAGGTATCATATGCTTGATATATTTAACTAAAATTCAATAATAAAATTATCTTCTTTAATTGAGTCCATAAACATACTGTAACCAGTATCATAATCGGTCAGTCAAAATCACCTGCTAGCAAAACATTTTGACCGAATACTGTTTCAACTCCAATCCGTATTTGTATCGTCAATCCGTCGGCGTTCATTTGTATTTTGATCTCTCCGATTTCAGCTCGGCTATTATTACGACGCTACATGGAATCGCTTCTGATTTGGTTCGATGGTATAATATTGACTGGCTGTTGATTGTTTTATTTTCTTGAACAACCATGTTTTAGTTTTATTTTGACTCTATCGATGTATCATTATGATTGCGATGCTAGAATATTGTGATGCTAGAATTTAGTTGTCATATTTCTTTCCCCTACAATCACTATGCACGCCAGATGTCTATGACTTAATTATAAACACACAGCCTATTTTTTTAATATATATTTTTTAAGCTTTTAATCTAACCCGCACTGGACCTGCGTGGGTCTACCACGCAGACCCAGTGCGGGTAAACGGCCCATTCCCTCTCTTAGAGAGGAGGCCTTAGTCCAAACAGTGGGAACATTTTGGCCGACTTAATCATAAAGCGATACGTCATACATCGCTATATTGTAATTAGCTAACAACAAGAGACTACGTATACTTCTTATTCTAGCTAAGTCACATATCAAAGTTAAAGTCTACTCAAAATTTTGGTCAATATAGTTTCTTCTAAGTGATCGTCTTTTCTTTATTTGCGTAACCTTGAACAATCACACCATCACTATCCATACATTGACTTCGCCTATTACTAAGTGTCTTTTCTACTTGTACTTAAGTCTCACAACAATATAACAATATTTTAACTACTAACTAGTAACAACTGTAATACATAGTTTGTATATTGTAAAAACTTCTTTTGTTTAAGATTATCCAAATAGGTCTTATAACAGTCACACAACTATCATACGACGATAGCACCAAGTTTGCTGACAATAAGGGACTGGGTTAAAACGGGAACGTTATACAATATAATAGCAAGCTCGTTTCATATCTGGCAGAGTTCCAGAACCATTATAAAACTTTCTGCACGACTAAGTAGTACACTAATAAAATATTCAGCTACGTTGAAACTGTACTGCGAAAAGGACGTTCTTTGATTGATTGGATTCTCTTTAGCACTGGTAGAAGGTCTGTTGGTTTTAGTATTAAGCAGATGTTTATGAATTTCCTTCTTTGTCAACATTATCAGCCAAATTGTAAGGTTTTTTTTTTAATCATACCAACATTAATTTGTTAGTCTTTGAATATTTTTGTCTTAATATTTCTATCCTCGTAACGGGCAACCTAGGTCGATATGCATTACAACTCAATATATTAAAAATTGTTACAAGTAGTTGCAGCCCAGGAATTCTTTCTTTCTTTCCTTTTTCTTTAATGCTTTGGGCGGTAGGTATTTCTGGTACCTAAAGTTAACTATTTGATGTAAAAAATATAATTATATGAAATAATAAAATCATGGTAAATATTTTGTTAGATTGTTTAAACCCAAAATTAAGTTTAAATATTATGTCATAATTTTAGGTTGCTCTAGGTTGTAATTTAATGATTTCTAAAAGTATCTTGGGCCGGAATTTCTAAATATTTTTCTTATTAAATTAGGTCGAGCTTTACGAATTTCAGTTAAACGCAAGTGTTTACTCTGCCTTAAGAATTTGTAGTTTGGTTTAATTGCAACAATTTGGTAGCCAAAAAACTATTAAGTAGAATTTGACCCATTGTTAACTATACATCTTTAATCCAGAAACCAGCCTTATTTTACACCACAGCCCTATTTCTTTTCAAAATGTTATTTTTTAACATTTTGATCTTTCTCCGAGGCAAATTTGAACATTGCGCTATCTGACTTCACTTTTCTCTCAACTTAACTCTTTCATGCCTCCATCCTGTCTCATAACTCTCTTTCAATATATGTGATCTTTACACGCAAGAAATATTCGTTCTTCTTACAATCTCCTACTGTTGTCCTTCTCATACTTCTAACTTTGTTCATTCTTCCTTTTGTATACAGTCCATTCTTCTGTGGAATCGGTATGCATTTAAGCGGATGTTGCGGAATCATTTTCTACACCAATAGCTGAATCGTCTCAAAACTTCTGTCCTTATTTTATATTAATACTAGCTTTTGCCCGCGACTACGTGCCCGTAAATAAAATATGTCACTCAGGAATAAAGAAGCTGTCTATCGTTGAAAAAATTTTAGCAATTGGACTATTTCCTGAGATTACCTCCTACAAACAAAAAAAACATACATTACCTCTTTAATATATTAGTGTAGATATTTAGTAGTATTATTTTAAATATATACGTATTTGTATTTTAAATATATTTATACTGTTTTACTCGTGTTTTCAAATATATATTTTTATGCGCCTTCCATATTGTCTCTGTATCACCCTAGGTTTACTGACAGAGAATGCCTAAGGCATTAAGTCTGCCTATGTACTTTGTGTTGCAGTTGCATGAAGATTAAATAAATAAATAAATACTAGTAGACATTTCTGAATTACGAAACATTATTGGATTACTTCTCAGCAAGACATTAACATCTGATTGCAATGTACCTATGAAGAAACAATTGCATTCCAGTAGTAAAAATTTTCACATCTTAGGCCAAAACAAATGCGTGATAAAGACGATACTGGGAAACTTGTAGATATTATTGTATATTTCTACAATATATTTTATTGTGGCATTGAGATTACATAGCTCATAAATAGAATGTTAATTTACTATATTATTAAATACCTGTCTGTTCATTTTTTTTTTTTTATGGTGGGAAAAATCATGCATTGACATCCCCCGCCCTTGGGCGGAGCGGGAGATAGTGTCAGACTCTTACTGACTAAAAGACCCACCCCGTTCCTTCTAAATGGAATAGAACAAAACAAAACCAAACCCAACTAATCAGACATGAAATTCTCGAAGCGAGATCTCCAACACTATCTACTGTTTGCCCAACGCAATTGTTTGGGGGACCAAATTCAGTAAACATTGGAAATCAATTAGGACCTCCCAAACTAGTTGGTTGTGAGGTCACGCTAGAATCTACCTAGTGATGTTTGATATACGGATTTAATGTGAACTGGACGTGTACTACCTAGCAAAATATTATTCAATTTTCCTCTGGTACAACAACAAAAGATTATTAAGAAGTCATAGCTTTGAAAGTAAATGCATCAATAATATCAGTAAATACGCTATTACATACATAAATTGGGAAAAAAAAACAAGCAGTTTTTTATACTTTACGAGATGGAATATCATTAAATAATAACACATAATCAGCCTACTAATTTTCCCACAGCTGGGACTCAGGCATCTTTTCTAAAAGAGGAAGTGGGCCAAATTGTTTATGAAAAATTATATGAGAAATTGTCGGTTTCCTCACGATGTTTTCCTTCACCTTTTTGAGAGCAGTGGTGATGAAATAAATTATACAAAGTAATGTGCCTGGCTGGGTATAATTTATAATTGTGGCGTGCCCATGACGGGGTTGCGATAGTCGCTGACGCCATTCCACTATGCTGTTCGACCGTCCAATAACTGTCCAGACCGAGCCCAAGTCGCCGACGGCGCGCACTGTTCCCGCGCGCCTCAAGGAGCTGTCAACAACAGCAGGGGCCTAGCTGGATCGAAGCCTACTGGGGCCAGAGTTAATTTGAAAGATAGCTCAGCTCCGGTACGAAAGGCAACGAAGGAACAGGAGTGGGTTTTTAGTCAGTAAAATTCTGAAACGATCTACTGCTCTGCCCAAGAGCGGGAGATGTCAGTAATTCTCTTAAACAATCCCGGTGCCCTTGCATCAGAACTTAATATTTTATGCTGGACCATAAGTCTCTGTGTCTAACTCAATAAAAGAATTTTCAATAAAATTTCCACTTCTAACAACGTATACAGAAACAAACTCTCCAAATAAACTAATCAACAATCAATGCCTGATAAACGTAATACAGAAATCACGCACCCTCTGTAGTCAGGTCAAAGATATCTCGACGATTCGTTTGCTCAAGAAATTGAGTCAATGAACGATACAAAAATAACTTATCAGTAGTAAACTCCTTGTGTGGAACAAGATAAAGTTGTAGTTGGTTTGACTGGAAAATAAAGGTTGTTGGTGACATTCTATGGCGCCCAATAGGCTGGCTACAGCGTACACACGATACGTGAATACGTTGTCATGTTGTTGCGTGCAAACAGCTAAATTATATAAAAGTTTGCTACCTCTGTATGTGCCAGCAAAACAGGAGAGATTTTTTGTTGCATCGGAATATCCAAGAAGAATACTTTTTTTTACATAGAAAAAAGTTTTGTCACTAGTATTACCATGGTCACTCGTTCACCAAAGAAGTAAGCAAAGGTGCATGTATATTTTTTTTTAATATTGGCAAATAGTTGACTGACTTCCCCGCGCTAGAGTGAAGCTAGGGGGCATGTCAAAGAAATAATATCCCTTATTTTGCTCTTTTCATTTTTGTGGCACGGTAACTTTTTCAATCGTTCCTGTAGAAGTAAAGATGCATTTAACAACCACATTTTGCTAAAAGACTAGGCTTATTGCTCTGCACTAACTGAATACTAATACTGAGCTTATATTAGAATAAAAAAAAGACTAAAACCCGACTACGACAAAAAAAGACGCCGAAAAAAAATTAAACGATTTTCAGGATTGTGAAAAACAAAAACAGAACAAAAAGAAAAGTTATATTTTGGAAATGTGCATGTTAAGCCTTTTCAAATGATACTAAACATGGCGTATTTATCTCCATTTTTATTTTTAATACATTACTTTTTGTCCGCTAGAGGGCGCCATATCACGTTTTGTGACACCTCACGTAGCCTATGTAAGACGGTTCTAACTATACCTCATATGTTGAGTTTCGATAAATAGATTAAGAGCAATGAGGGAACAGATGAACATACTCACATACATACATGCATAGTCTGTCAAAATCATAACCCTCCATCTTTTTCTAAATTTTTTTACAAAATTCATCAATTTACAAAAACAAACCAACAAAATTTTGTTGTTCTATCTAACACATTTCAACTCTTTATTTTTACTTACCTACATCTGTATGATGCAAAACAAGTGTATCAAGCACCCCGTCGACCAATCCCTTCCCTCCCTCCCGTCCGCTATTTTACTATCGCTGTTTCGTATAGATTTGTTAATATTTAGAACATACAATTTAAATATATTTTATTTTTGTATGAAAATCTGATCAACTAATTATTAAAAATCATTGTTTTTGATGTCAGTAATGTAGTCCTGAGAAACCTCTCAGGACAGCCAGTATTGTGTTTTCACGGTCGCCGGTCTCGGAACGCGCCGCCATTGAGTTCCCAACTAACGGTAGGAGGAGTTCACATCGGTGTCGGGTCGACGATGAAGTACCTGGGACTCGTCCTCGACAGCCGGTGGAATTTCGTGGAGCATTTCCGACGTCTGGCTCCCAAATCAGCCGGGCTGGGGCTGCGCTCAAGCGGCTCCTGCCCAACCTTGGGGGTCCAGACGCCTCCTGCCGGAGGCTCTACGCGGGGATCGTTCGGTCCATGGCCCTCTACGGGGCACCGGTGTGGGCGCCGTCGCTGAAAAAGCAACCGGCGGCCATACTGAACGCCTGCCAGAGGGTCATGGCGATAAGGATGGTGCGGGGATACTGCACGGTCTCCCGCGAAGCGGCGAGCCTTCTGGCTGGCCTACCACCGTAGGATCTGGAGGCAACAGTCCTTGCACACATGCACGATATGCGCGTGGAGATGCAACGCCGGGGTGAAAGTCCGCTGCCGCGACAGGTCACGGCATGGCGGACAGAGCTCCGGCGGGATCTCATGGTGAAATGGCGTCAACGACTATCGCAACCCAGTGCTGGGCACGCCACAATCATGGCGGTAAGTCCCCTCTTTGAGGCGTGGCTGGAAAGGCCTCACGGCGTCCTTAACTTCCGCATGACGCAGGTCCTCACCGGACATGGTTCGTTCGGGAGTTTCCTACACCGGATTCATGCGGAAGTGACGCCCGGGTGTCGCCACTGTGCGGAACGCCCGGAGGACACGGTGGAGCACACAGTCGAGGTGTGCCCTGCTTGGGCGGAGCATCGCCGTGCCCTCGTGGGGGCGATCGGCGGCGGAGACCTCTCGCGCCGGGCCTTGATTGAGGCCATGGTCCGGAGCGAGGAGGAGTGGCAGGCGGTCGCCGACTTCTGCGAAGCAGTAATGCTTGCAAAGGAGGAGGCCGAACGCATCAGGCAACGGCGTTATCGTCGCCGCCGTCGCCGGGATTCTGATCCCGATTTCTGGCCAACGTAGACGCGGGCTTGCGGACAGTGAGCAATGGGTAGCTCGCTGTCCGGCGTTCCGGTAACCGTCCGGACCAAGCCCAAGTCGTCGACGGCGCGCGCTGTTCCCGCGCGCCTCAAGGAGTTGTCAGCAACAGCAGGGACCCAGCCGGGTCGAAGCCTACTGGGGCCAGGGTTATCCGAAAGGGCGCTCGAGCCCCGGTATGAAGGCTAGAAGGAACGGGGTGGGTCTTTTAGTCAGTAAGAGTCTGACACTATCTCCTGCTCCGCCCAAGGGCGGGGGATGTCAATGCATGATTTTTCCCACCATAAAAAAAAAAAAAAAAGGACAGCCAGTAGGTTAGTAGGTATCCTTATAAGTGCATTGTCTAGAATACCCATGTGTATTCAGAATATAGTTTGTTTGAGATACGCGTGTAAGTCCTTGGATTAAACGGAAACAGTATCGTATGTAATGATTGATGATGGTATAAGGTCTTCAAATATTGATCGTGGAACGATATGTGTTGTATTCTAAGACTTGCATTAATCTTGCGAATTGTATAACAATGCAGAATAGATGATTAGAAAAGAGAACTTGTATTCTACTGCACTTTGGGTAGTATCATGTCAAAATAATGATGAATGATAATTTATTTTGTAAATAGGTTTTAAAAAACACTTTTACACGTCAATTTTTGTTTTACGTCAGTTTAAACTAGGCGAGGCCGGTGTTTTTCTTGTTTGTAGGAAGTAATCTCTAAAAGTACTGTACCCCTAGCCAAGTTGCTAATCTGCAATAGTTAACGCTTGTAGAAAGCTTCAAATGTACGGGAATGACGTCGTCTTATGCTCAGTCACGTGGTCAGAACAAAAGAATTGGCGGCAAGGTCAACTCGAAGCGTTCGGCGCAAGCGAAACGGTCGGTGCTAAAATTTTTTCATCGATAGAAAGCTGCTTTATTTCTAAGTGACAAAGCATGCAAAAACTAGTTATATATATTTCACACTTTTCAGTAAATAGAGGACAGGTGTGACTTAATCCACAAGTAGTGTCCAGGTATGTCCAAAGTGCTCTCAGCCGTTGGATGACGCATGAAGGAGTTTAGTAGTTCACTAGACGTTGTTTCCAACAAATGACAGGAGGTTTTAACTCCTGGTGATAAATCCTTAATGAGCATATGCACTTAGTACCTACTAGGTCGTAAAGTAAGTTTAGTACTGTGAATACAGTGCAATTGTGAAAAATTTCCTTAACAACATTATTTTTGGTATTTAAGCGAAACTTGGTAAAATTTGTTCAAGAATCAGTAACTAAATCAATTCCAATAATTTTTACATCATGTTATATTTTTTTATAAAAATATTTAAAAAAGGTTACAGGTTGGACACCACCGACACTCTAAGTACAAATCACGACAGGTCATAGTGGATATTAGAAGCCAGCACACAGCTGGGTTATCATCATTATCATCATTTCAGCTGACAGACGTCCACTGTTGGACATAGGCCTCAACCAATTGTCGCCACAATGAACGATCCTGTGCGTCCTGTATCCATCGAATTCCTGCAACCTTCACCAGGTCATCGGTCCACCTTGTAGGAGGCCTTCCAGCACAGAACAGCTGCGTAGCTGGGTGTGGGAGCAAAACAACCCCTCAGTCGCCAGAATGGCATGGTGACCGTGTAGATAGGTAACTATACGAACAACCAGGTAACAACACGTTTATGATTTTGATTTTGTTCACCATCCACAAGCCTTTGAAGAAACTTGTGGATATGAGATAACAGCCGCACGAGTAGTTCATGGTTAAGCAACTTTTGCTAAGGTCGGTTTAAGGATGTGTGACCATCTTAACATATTTATCGTTATTCCTTATAACCTTAAAACATGTTAATTTGTTGGTCCTGGCTACCATTTGTCGATCTTTGACGTTCATTAATCATTCGAATAGTGTAATAAGAGACACAATAGAAAGACAACGAGAGCTAACTTGGAGTATAATGAATTAAAAGCAGTCAGAAACTGAAAAACTGGCTCTAGCCTGGGGTGAAGTGATACTTTACTGGGTTGTGGAGTGCAGATAGAAAGAAAGAAAGCGCTTATTTTGGCGCACAAAACCTTGTAGAGAACAAAAACTTAAGACAAATACAAAACAAAACAAAAATAAAAAGTAATATTGTGTATATCACACGTTTGCGCCAAAAAAGGTCCAGTTCAGCGAAATGCCAGACAACAACGAGGTAGTTGTCAGATAGGTAGTCACTTCATAATTATTAACTGTTAAGCTGTGAACTCGTTGCATTATGCATGTGGTCACGGCATTATGCTGAGCCTTCGACCGTTTTGCGCAGACTTGTTGCATATCTTTCCTATAGAATGTTTCTAATTTATGAGCTTAAGCGGCAATAGGCAGGGCACATTGCTCGCAGAACTGATGGCCGTTGGGGCCGAAAGGTTCTGCGCGGTTCTATGCGTCTCGCGTCCGATGGATGCGAGACGCATAGAAGCGTTCATTGCGGCGACACTTGAGGTAGGCATATGTCCAACAGTGGATGTCTTACGGCTGAAATGATGATGATGATGATGATGATGATGAATATATGAGCTAGTCTTAACAACTACAAAAAAGTAACACTGACAATAGACACAATACAGTTGCAAAAAAAAAATACAGTTTATGTTAAAAATACAAACGGATTTCTTATGTCATGTGTGCTTTTCCAGCAGACCTGCGAAACATAAGTCATAAGTCATTTATTTCATAACAATGTAACGTAAAATTGTCTTGAAAATAGTAATAATAAAAAAAAAACAAAACAAAAAACAGGCAACATACTACAAAATCCTAATAAAATAACAATATTGTCAATAATTATTATACATAAAACAAATAAATAGAATATTTAATTACTATAAAATTATTTTAAAAATTCCCAAAAATTAAAAATGTATTAAGTACCATTATTTACCTTTATTTTGTGTGACTTTGTTGAAAGTCACACAAAATAATGATACAAATTCCAAATTAAATCCAAAATATGATACAATCGATAAATTTATTGAAAACATATAGAAAATAATAATATAATAATTCAGTAATTTATAACAGAATTAATTAATTCACATAATAACAAACCAATTAACAGAACAATATTCCAAATTCCATTATAAAATCTTTCACATCTTAAAAAAAAAATAATTAAAAAATCATGTCAAAAATTAAATTATACAAAAATATCAATAATGTCAGCGGTGAAACAAAGAAATAAATGTCGAAAATAATAATGTCCAAACGAAATATACAAAAAAAAAAAATAGACAATAACTATGTTGATGGTAACTTAAATTTATTTTTATTTACCTATTCAGTTTGTCTCCTTAGAGTCACTATAAAAGTGTTTTGTGACTTATTCGGAAGTTTGAAACCCTACATAATCTAGTAGTATATGCTTCTCCCGACGAGCAGATATTTCTGATAAATATTTTAAAATGTCCCCGTATTATATTATTATTTTTTAGCATTATAAGCTTTGTAATCTTCCCACTACTGGGACACAGGCTTCCTGCTCCACCAAGCGGGTCCAATGTAGGTTGGTGGGTGTCACATGTCTTCGAATTTTTGGTTCTACGACATACGCCGGGTTCCTCATGATGATTTTGTTTTCCCGTTTTGAATGCAGTGGAGAAGGAATAAATTACACAAAGTAATGCACCTAGCTGGGTTTGAACCCGCAATTTACAACCCGTAAGTCGGGGGAGTTACCACTCGGCCACGACTGGTCTCAAAAATGTAACAACACAAAAAATATTCGTGAAGAATTCAGTCTTATTTATTTGCGAATTTTAAACCACCTAATTTCTTACTAAAAATATATCCCCGCAAAGCCATAACCGAACATAGCATAAAATGGCCAGCACCAAAAAACCTTGTTATTCTACAAAGAACAAAAATGCAAAACATTTGCAGGAATAGTGGGCGTGTTGACCAATGCGATGCACAGTTTTTGTAATTACAACTCGTTGAAAAGTTCGTGTGAGTTTTAATAGCCGCACGTGAAAAGTTAAATGAAGCCATCACACGAATTTATATAAAATTTTCTCCTCTGAAAATTTTAATTGTTCAACTTTTTTTGGGGCGGTTTGCCACCCCGTTTGATGTATGGAGGATATTGTTGGGTTTTTATGAGATTTACAATGAAGTATAAGTTTTTTAGGGTTCCGTACTAAAGGGTAAAACTGGACCCTATTACTAAGACTCCGCTGTCCATCTGTCCATCTGTTTGTCCGTCTGTCTATCTATCTGTCTTTCTGTCACCTGACTGTTTTTCATGAATTGTAATAGTAAGACAGTTGAAATTTACACAGATGATGTCTATCAACAAATAAAATAAATATTTAAGGAGCTCCCAAACAACAAACGTATTTTTTTTCGGACGGTATTTTTTTTTTTTTTTTTATGGTGGGAAAAAATCATGCATTGACATCCCCGCCCTTGGGCGGAGAGGGAGATAGTGTCAGACTCTTACTGACTAAAAGACCCACCCCGTTCCTTCTAGCCTTCATACCGGGGCTCGACCGCCCTTTCGAATAACCCTGGCCCCAGTAGGCTTCGACCTGGCTGGGCCCCTGCTGTTGCTGACAACTCCTTGAGGCGCGCGGGAACAGTACGCGCCGTCGACGACTTGGGCTTGGTCCGGACAGTTACCGGACGGCCGGACAGTGAGCTACCCATTGCTCGCTGTCCGCAAGCTCAGAAGATCCAGGATCAGAATCCCGGCGACGGCGGCGGCGATAACGCCGTTGCCTGATGCGTTCGGCCTCCTCCTTTGCGAGCATTACTGCTTTGCAGAAGTCGGCGACCGCCTGCCACTCCTCCTCGCTCCGGACCATGGCCTCAACCAAGGCCCGGCGCGAGGGGTCTCCGCCGCCGATCGCCCCCACGAGGGCACGGCGATGCTCCGCCCAAGCAGGGCACACCTCGACCGTGTGCTCCACCGTGTCCTCCGGGCGTTCCGCACAGTGGCGACACCCGGGCGTCACTTCAGCATGAATCCGGTGCAGAAAACTCCCGAACGAACCATGTCCGGTGAGGACCTGCGTCATGCGGAAGGTAAGGACGCCGTGAGGCCTTTCCAGCCACGCCTCAAAGAGGGGACTTACCGCCATGATTGTGGCGTGCCCATTTCGGACGGTATGGAATCCTTCGTTCACGAGTCCAACTCGCACTTGACCGGTTTTTTTTTAAGAGAAGGTGTATATTTTACTGATTGTACCAGATTGTCCTCCTCCTTACGTCATTGGTTCTTAATGCTGATGTTCGTTACCTTGACGAATTATTTTTTTGTAGTCTAAACTTTGCCGTGTTGTCCTATCTTTGGCGATATGGATGGCGTCGCAGACTCTGGTCTCCATTGCACCACGGATTTGGTCTGACCATGTATTGAGCAGGAACCTAACACATGGTCAGTAACTTTTCCATTCCGGAAATGTGGCGAAATATTCTTCTTTAACCTATAGTGGTGAGTCTTAGTTTTTATTTGCAAAGTAAATATCATTTATCTCATGGGTGACCTGAGTTCGGCTATCATGGAGTCGTTGGTCCGATGCTCAGTCCAGTGAATGTCAAGCATTTTCTTTCCGACACCATAAAAGTATTTGTATGGCCTATAAAGTAGTAGTAGCTACTACTTTTTATATTTTTAAATGCTATTTTTTATTGAAATATTTAAAATATTCTTAATTTATATATATTTATTAACATAAACTAGTGCTTGATTGTGATCCTACCTGAGGGTAAGCAGTTATGCAATCTCTGATGGATGATGGATATATCTTTATGAATAAACTAAATAATAAATAATAATAAAGAAAACTAACCCCTAAAAATAATTTCCGTCCTTTCTTAGAATAGGTCAAGTTGCTAATAGAATAAAATTTTAACATCTTCAACTAACTCGTTTGTGAATAGGCGAAACAAAAACGGTTTGTTTTTTGTCGCTTACTTAGCGATGCATGGGAGCGTGAAAGGGCCAAGTGACCATCGGACCTTACCGAATGTTGGAAAAACAATCCCTTTCCCAGATTCTTTGTAATATGCCCAAATTGCAAAGGAAAGGAGCAATATTAATTTGTTTTAACGTTGTATTTTTGTGGCTAGGTATTTTATAGGCCACTAGGTTCGCGCGCGTGAACCAAAAAAATATTTCATGGTCACAAGCAGGTGGTCGCCTCCTTCTGCAAAACAGTAATGCTAGTAAAAGGGCAAGCCCTCATGACCCCCACCTCGACCACCAGCGTAAGCGTAAGCTTAGGAATGATGTAACTGTGATGATACTGGTAATATGACTGATATTTGGTCCACACCGATGCCAATTTCTGCACCAATTATGAACTTCAAACCAATGAGTAAAAACTGAATAAAGATACACCAGTTAGTGTGAAAAATTAGATACCACTTATAAACAGAAAACCATGCAGCTAAGTGCTTTAAACAAGATTCAATTCTACTATGTTTAAGCGACACTAATGGGGAAAGACAATGATTTTTTAATCAGTTTTCTACCTACGATAAAGTTTTCGAGTACTTTGTAAAATTATCCTCTTAACTCCGTTGTATTTACTAACATTTATCCCTATAGTAATAACTAGTTTCTGCCAGCAGCTTCGCCCGCATAGAAAAGGATTTCCCCTTGCCAACCTTGCCTGTTTTAACCATTCTTTTAATTCATTAAACCCCAAGCGAACGCCGGCGTTCGCGCACCTATTGTCTTTCAATTGTGTCTGTAATTATCACGATTGAATGGTTAAAAAGAAACCTTTTGTAAAATTTTACACTCCTAGATCCAATAGTTTTAGCTGTGCGTTGATATGTCTCCTTTTTTAAAACATTATTTTTAGTATATGTATAAACTGAATAATATAGTTAGTTCAGAATCAGTAACTGAAACGATTCCAATAATTTTTACACCATGTTATATTTTCCCAAAAATATTTAATAGAGGTCACAAGTTGGACACCACTGACACTAAGTACCTACAACACAGGTCACATCAGGACACAGTGGGTATTAGGTGCTAGGGCACAGCTGGGTGCGAGATGAAAACAACCCCTCAGTCGCCCGGATGGCCTGGTGACCATGTATTTGTGCGGACAACCAGGTAAAATATCAAGCTTATAACTTTGTGATTTTTCATGATACAGTTACGAAATTTTGTAAATAGATTCTTTACATAAAAATACTAGACACGTGTTTCGGGTTTTGCATATATACTAAAACTAATGTTGTAAATATAGATCCTCATAGTGTAACAATGCAATAACCATTCACCAACACATAATTAACAGAAACGATTAAATCATCTAGATAGAGCAAAACAGAACTCTGTAATTTGGGAGACAATTGGCTGTCACAGCCTAACTTTGCCAATGACGACTAGCAATCAATCTTTTTCAGAGCGGATCCCTTAACAGTCCAATGAATGGCTGCAGGATTTCTGAGAGACATTAGAACTATTCAGTAATTCCACATCGGATTTGTTAACATCTATCTGTCTTGTAAAGGATAGATTTATAGATCGGCTGAGGACAATGAAATATTTGGACCTTTTTGGAAATGGGTTGGATGTTTCTGAAGATAAAATAGGTCTCCTTACATATATCTGGTTTACATTTTGTTCAAGAAATGGGGGTTAGATCAAAGACACCAAATTATTCGTGGGTACGCCAAGCCAATTTTTTTTTTAATATAAATAATTAGCTAGGATGCAAATAAAAAATTGGCTAGGACGAATATCATAAGATAACTTTTGCTATGGGAGAAACAAGAGGTAAAGTCAACCTTTTACTGACTATATTATATTTTTTTTGTCCATCAGCCTATCGATTTCATCAATAGTGCTGAAAGCACAGCCTACTTAATACTTTTTACTGTACTCACTACGATAGATCTACCAATGGCTCTTAAGAGTCTGTTTTTCCACTCGCCTATCGTCAACATTGATCATTGTTTAAAATCTTGTTACTTCATCTAACGCAATCCAACGCGGCGTTTGACGAAAAGACAACACGAAAAAAGAGAGGTAACACCTGAAAACTCTGTAGCATTCGGTATTTCGTGATTTACTCGACTATTTCACAAAACTTGTTCCAGGAAATGCGAGTTTTTTTAAACCCTTAAATTTATTTTGAATTTTGATAACATTTGCAAAGCTTATACCTAATATTATACTTTTTGACATTTTTAATTTTTGAGAATCATAATGTACTCAAAAATTAAAAGTGTCAAAGTTCATGCGAGTCCATAGCCAAGGTAGCTGCTAGGAAACTGGCGTTCTTGCAAAGGTCTGGCGGTACTTCACACCGGGACAGCTTTTAATGTTATACAAAGCACAGGCACTGCAGTCACATATGGGCTGGTGCTGCAAAATGCCACCTAGCAGCTTTGGACTCGGCAGAAGACGTGCGAAGAGGTTAATTGATGAGCCAGATCTGGTTAAGTCCCAAAATATACAAACTCTTAAGCACAGACGTAAAGTAGCCAGTCTTTCGGTGTTTTACAGTATGCATTTTACAGAGTGTGGGCGGGAATTGTGTGACTTGATTCCGCCATCTCATTTCTACCATCGGACAACCCAACGTACGGCGAGTATCCACCATTACGTTGATGGAACCTGTGCGGTCCGGACCAAGCATTTCTCTTTGTCGTTTTTACCGCATACTTCAAGGGACTGGAATAATTTGCCTGCAGCAGCCTTCCTGTCCAATTATAATTTATGGGTCTTCAGGGCTGGAGTGAATAGGCTCTTAATAAACTAGTGCGCCTCACTATCAATGATTGCATCACCACTTACCATCAAGTGGGATTGTAGTTGAGCCCTAGTTTACAATATTATATCGATAAAAAATGGTAGTGCATGCTTAGTAGGAATGAAGGTAGATGGAGCTCCACATTGGTACTGGGGCCCAAGTCTGCTATTTTTATAAATTCGTCATTCCAACACGATGCCATTGTCATTTTGCTAAAATATCGTAATGTGCTAATTAATAATGATCGGCCATTGACCAGTCAATGGCCTTGTAATAGAGTTGAGGTAAAATGACAATATCGAGCTTATTAAAAACAATGACTGCACAATGACGTTCTATTGGTAGGTCACTGATCAAAGGAACTGTCAAAACTTTTGCAGATTACCGCATACGTAAGACATTCATTTGTAAATATATACGAGATTACCATTATATCCCTCTTCTTTCAATGGAGTGTCAGTGGTTGATCATGGGAAAGTCATAATGACGCCATTATATTAGTAGATTACCAAACTTACTCAAAATCAACAATTATGAAATCAATTGAAAGCATTCCTTTTGCAAAGAGCATATTATAGTGTCTCCGAATTTCGAGAAAAGTTTTTTGAATTAAAATTCTGACATTAATGCTCGTGATTGTAATTTTGACATGGTTCTTATAATATTGACATTCTTATAATTTTTACATTTCTGTGCTTAGTATTTTGAGATTTTATTCTAACTTTGACATTTATATTATAATTTTGACAAAAAAAATATATGTATATAGTAATTGTGACATTTATATTGTAATTTTGACGTCCTTACTGTTTTGACAAAAAACTGTTAATTTTGACCTATAGTTTGTTTTTTGAGTTGTATTTTGAGATTTATGTCCAAGTTACAAAACTTGGACATAAATCTTCAAATTTTGACATATATTTTGTAGCTTTGATATTGCTCTTGTTTAACATCACTGTTTTTAATTAATTTGGAATGTTGACATGATAAGATAAAAATAACTTCGAATTAAATGACCTATGTTATAAATTTGTAAGTGAAATCCTGGCTAAGTTTTATGTGTTAGGATTTATTATCAATATTATTATTTTTAGTTCTCAATTTTATAAATATTTGTACGCCGATACTTATGGCATAAACATGACTGGACTCTAACAATAAACCTATATCTTGCATGCTTTTGTATGTATACAATGTTTAAACAAATAAAGAATATCTTATCTTACAAAAAAAAAAAAATATATAGATCATTTTGACACTATTGTAATAGCAGACTTGGGTCTGGGCGGTTGGTTGGTTTGGGAGAGGTCTAGAAGAAGCATGGGGCCTCTTGCAGACACTAGTCTGCAAGTGGTGGTTTGGTAAGAAAATTAAATATTACCTACATAGAAGGTGAGTTATTAGGGTTCCGAAGCCAAATGGCAAAAAACGGAACCATTATAGATTCGTCATGTTTGTCTGTCTGCCTGTCTGTCCGTCTGTATGTCACAGCCACTTTTTTCCAAAACTATAAAAGCTACATTGATGAAACTTAGTGAGTAGATGTATTCCGTAAACCGCATTAAGATTTTCATACAAAAATAGAAAAAAAAGCAATAAATTTTGGGGGTCCCCATACATAGAACTGAAACTATTTTTTTTTTTTTGCATGAAACCCATACGTGTGGGGTATCTATGGATAGGTCTTCAAAAATGATATTAAGGTTTTTAATAAAAAAAAATCAAAACTGAATAGTTTGCACGAGAGACACTTTCAAAGTGGTAAAATGTGTCCCCCCCCCCCCCCTTTGTAACTTCTAAAATTAAAAGTAACATAAAACAAAAAAAATTATGAAGTACATTACCATGCAAACCGCCAACGAAAATTGGTTTGAACGAGACCTGGTAAGTAGATTTTTTTTAATACGTCATAAATCTGAATAAAATTCATTATTGTTAAAACATCGATCAAAGTTACAACGAACTACAAGAATTTTTTATTATGTTACTTGCTGCTACGGAACCCTTCATGGGCGAGTCCGAGTCGCACTTGGCCGGTTTTTTTGTTTTTGTTTAAAAGGTGTTAACGATCTGTTTGCTGACATGGCGATGTTTATCAGCTTACATCGTAAGGTTAGATGTTATACTGATGATAAGTACTGACTTACATTTTTTACTAACACGCAATCTCGTGGATGTCACCCGGACTGCTTGAATAATTCAACATTTTACTTTTCGTTGGTTTTTTGGAGTTCGGTAGATAAAAGGTTTTAATGGAATGTTCCTGTGAGAATTTACAAGTTACCATTTTTAAACTCATCAGAAAGAACCTTTTTTATATGTGGCTTTAGATAATGTATTTGAAATGATGTTAATTTTGCAGAAAGGACTGCAACAAACCATGCAAAGTACTGGACAATGGGCTCGCTGCTCGACCGTCCGGTAACTGTCCGGACCAAGCCCAAGTCGTCGACGACGCGCACTGTTCTCCCGCGCCTCAAGGAGTTGTCAGCAACAGCAGGCGCCCAGCCGGGTCGAAGTCTACTGGGGCCAGGGTTATCCAAAAGGGAACTTGAGCCCCAGTATGAAGGCTTGAAGGAACGGGGTGGGTTTTTTAGTCAGTAAGAGTCTGACACTATCTCCCGCTATGCCCAAGAGCGGGGGCTGTCATTGGATGATTTTCCAAACCAAAAAAAAACATGCAAAGTACAAATACTAAAAAGCATTGAGACTAAACGTTTAAGAGATTGCCAATTTCACCGAACATCCGGATTTACATCATCAAAATTCATCGGAGAGGCGTATGACGTCAACAGGCAGACATACGCCTCTCTCTAGGCGTCGCGACATCAACTGGTCCTATGTCCGGAACCCACATCCACACATTCAGTTTTGTTTATTCCAAATTGTTAACGTTCCTTTTGTTTTTCCATTACGTTGTACATTTTTCATATCAGACATCTTTCACGTCATATGTGATTGTTTACAAATGTTGTTTTTTTTTTTATGAATTTTTATAAATTTCTAGCTTTCAGTTTTTTTGTGTTAAAATGTACTTAATTGATCTATGGTAATTTGTAAAAGGATTTCAAATGATTTGTGGCTTTCTATGATTACGAGAAATGCAATATTTTATTTTGAAATCATGGAATAATGCTAATCTAGCGACAACTGCCATGATGTGACTTACAAAATACTGAGTTTAAACACTGGGTAAAATATTTAATGACCACTGATATTTAAAAATCATCATCATCATCATCGTCATCATTTCAGCCGATACACGTCCACTGTTGGACATAGGCCTCCCCCAAGCATCGCCACAACGAACGTTCCTGTGCGTCTCACATCCATCTGTTTCCCGCAACCTCCACCAGGTCATCGGTTAAAGACCGTTTCACACCCAAACGAAAGCACGGGAGACTACCGAGTCTCCATTCATTGTTAAGCAACAAAATTGACATTGAAAACATTGAAAATCACTGGCTTTTCTATGTTGATGCTTTAAAATTTATTTTATTCATTAAATAATTAATGTAGGTGGTACCTATACATATGTACATTGTACGTATAAAATACTAGTGGCCCGTCCTGGCTTCGCACGGGCAATAAATAAGTCATAGGTTACTTCTAGGCAAGCGTGCTCCATCGTCGGCCACATCATTACTTACCATCAGGTGAGATAGTGGTCAAACGCGAGCCTATCAATAATAAAAAAAAATATATATATAGCGTATGTACCTCAGGGTGAATGTAGCTTTTAAATGGTGAAAGAATTTTTTAATTCGGCACAGTTTTTGAATTTATTGCAAACATACACACAAAAAGTCAAATTTACCTTCTTTATAATATTAATATAGAAAGAATGTGGAATTTTCTGAGACATTCGAAGCGTTATATACGTAATACAATTTTCATACTAATAGATACATTCTTCTTATAAGTCGTACACTCTAGACAGAGTGGTCGTGGTCATATCTTGGTCAAGTCCTGCCGCTTTTTTCGCGATACAACGCCATGCAACTCTGTGCTTGGCGGCTTGGGAGTTTTCGTTAACGCTGCAGTATGTCACCGATTTGATGAGGTCCGTCCGCCGTGTTGGAGAGCGTCCACGTGACCTTTTGCCCTTAACTTTCCCTTGCACCGCCAATTGTTCCATCGAGTCCTCGTTACGTGTGATAGAACCGAAGAACTTGATGATTCGTATTTACACAGATGACCATAACCTCTTTGATATTGAGTTGTTTCAGGATCGATATATTGGTTCGATGCGCGGTCTATGGGATTCCGAGCATGCGTCTCCAGCACCACATTTCCAGTGCGTCAATCTTGCAATCTCCGCGTCAATAGATATACATATATTTCTTATATTCATCTCATATCTCACACAAATAATTTATCCTAAAACAACCTACCCTTTTTAAAGAATTCTTGACTTTATAATTTTAATCAAAATTTACTTACTATATAAAATCTAAGTTATTAAAATGGAATAGTTATCATAAAGACAGTTATTAACAAGGCAATACTGCCGGAGGTTTGGCCGCTACCCTCATAAGTTTGGACCCTCGTTTTTCAACATTATAGCAGGTACGTATCCACATTTATGACGTGAAAATTATACTGAAATGTAAGGCTAGATAGCAACCTCGCATTTATTTGACACGTTTAGTAATCTTGACAACTCGAGTCTTGTCAATTTACAGATAAAGACACTACAGATAATACTTCTTAATTTTCCAATTCTAGTCTAGGGTGTTATAATATATCAGGGGCAAGTGATATTCTATCAGCAATTATTGTTGTCGGAATATCGAAATATAAAGGACTGACTACCTTTTTTTAACGATAAGGTAATACGAAATAACTCTTCTAACTCTAACTGGAACGACAGAGAATGTCAGCCTACCACTGGTCAAAACCCACGAGCTATTCTTTACTGGTTCATTTTAGGAGCAGTGGTGGCCGAGTGTATGGATCCAAACCCACCCAGGCACATTACTTTGTGTAATTTATTTCATCACTACTCGCATTACTTTGTGTAATTTATTTCATCACCACTCGCATTACTTTGTGTGATTTATTTCATCACCACTGCTCTCAAAACGGTGAAGGAAAAGATCGTGAGGAAATCGGCATGTTCTAAAACCAAAAATTCGAAGACATGTGACATTCACCAACCCGCACTCACGCCCATTCTTTCTCCTAGAGAGGAGGCCTGAGTCCCAACATTGGGAACATTAAAAGGGCTGATTATGATAATGATGATGATTTCTTCAATTACCAACAATATAGACTAGATAACTTTAAAACACGTCAAGGAGATATTTTATTCCCTCTTTTTTTTCGAGTATACATCAACAACCCCAGACGCTATTAATGAAGTGTGCGTACTATTTGCAATTTAATTACTAAAAGTGTCGGTAACAAAGACTTAGAAAAACGAATTCATAAAGCATCAGACAAAGCAATAAAATGGCTAGGTACTAAATAAATCCTAACTAATATTATAAATATGAAAGTGTGGATGTTTGTTACATAATTACGCAAAAACGGCTGAACGAAATGGGATTAAAGGAGATGGAAAATGGTGGGCCCAAATGTAACAAGTTGAGATATGATCTAAAAAATTAGTCATATTTTTTTATCTAAGAATATGAAAAATCACTTCAATTCTCATTCTGGAAGCGGAGAAATATGAAAAAGATAGTTTTCGTAAAATTATCGATTGAGTAATCGATTAGACAGTTATGAAAATAAAACTTTTGCACTAAACAATTAACTCAAAGTAATTAACTGCACTATATACTTATATGCAACATATTGCATATAACTACAGTCATATTAATAAATCAAATATCAATTAATTACTGAAACATCAATATTAATGATTATCGATTTCATACCGATTCAAATCTCTCTTATATTTTTAGTCTATGTCACTGACATGACAGCTGGCTGACATTGACACTAGACAGTTGCCGACTGTTCTTGTTTGTTCACTTGTTTCGTGTTTTCCGATGCGTTTTGCGTGCTTTTCCGATTATTCGTCATTTTTCACGACCACTGCTTTGTATTTTACGGATTCTGACCCTGCCTACCTTGTACGACCCTTGTTTTCACCTTGGACACCGAAGATCGCTCACACGTTTGACTTGGAATTGTTATTTTGGATTTTACCGCCGGCTTCTGGATTGGATATTATTCAAACTATGGATCGCTGTGTGAATTGTGGGATATCCACTGTTCACTGCAATACACTGGGCTGACGACCCTTACACGATGAAACAATTCTGTCAGTGATTCGGCAATGGAATACACCTCTATCTGTAAGTAAATGTAACTTCATTTAACCAGCTACCATCCTGGCTGGTTTAAAATACATTTAATTAGAAGGTCTATGGAGATTGTTTACAGTTATCAGTTATGGCAAAGAATTATTTATTTATCAAACAATATTATAATACCCTAATACACAATAGTTAATTAGGTATTGTTTATGTAGCTAAACATTGATAAAAATGTTCCATTTTTAGGTAAGCAGTAGTGACTGTGTTTGTCAAGCGTGCTGGGACTTGGCTCAAAGCCCATAAGTTGATGACCAAAGAAGACTACTAGGCCACCGTAATGTTTGCCTCCGCTGCGGACGCTCTCTTGCATCGCGAACCCATCACGTACTTCATACCAACACAACCCGTTCATTCAAATGATTTTTCAAACATTTTCTAGTAAATATAATATCTATTATTGCAAAAGAACACATTTTGCACTTCAGGAATCAGCTGTTAGTTAAAGATTGTAACATAACCTCACTTTTACTTAATCTCTTATATCTCTGTTCTCAGATTGACAAAATCCGCAGAATTTTCAGTGAAAGTTTGATAATATATAAGCTATTAATTGACACCACTTTCATCTTCTTACACCTGGGCCCAAGATTGTATGAAATCGTTTCAGTCTCCTTTATTAATATGTAGATATCAAATTTTATATAGCTGTAAACCACTATTTCAAATTGCTACATCATCTAGTTTACACTAACGAACAACAAATTGAAGTGTAGTGTAGTTTTTTAAAACGTATTTGAAAAATCCGATTATAATTTGGGTGTCTTCGAGGCTAGTTTGAATAAGCTTTTAATAAACTACTGCGCCGCACCAACAACCATTGCATCACTGGTTACCATCAGGTGGAACGCAGTCAAGGACTAGTTTATATTACTAAAAAAAACCTCCTAATCGGTACATTCACGATAATAAGGCAAACTGCTCTTATTCTTCCACTTTATAGGAACACCAATAAAAACTCGGGTCACACAGATAGTTCCTAACACAAGCAGTTACTGTCGATTCACTTTGGGGTACCGGCGTACCCCAATAATTTCGGTTGATCGTTCTGGGGTTCTATTGTCAACATATTAGTGAAATTTCTGCGGACTTTTATCCGCGTAGCGTTTGGCCACAGTTCGGCGATCACCCGTTACCCTTCGGTTAGTTTATTGAGGTAACGCAGTATTATAGAAAGTGGTTATATGTAATCTTGAATATATTGGGAAAAATAGTAGATGCTTGTGAGAATATAAGAAAGAAAAAAAATATACAAAAGTTAAATAAAAGAGACAGTATTTTTAAAAAACAATGTTAAGGTAATATTTACAAAAATATAATGTGTGTAAAAGTTCATTTCATTTTAATAATTCATTAAACCCCAAACACTGTCGTTCGGTCTCTCATTTTCTTTCTATTATGTTTTTTATTACGGTATTCAAAAAGTTAAAGAAGAATCATCTTTTCAATCGAAAGACGTCCAGTGTTGGACATAGGCTGCCCCAATAGAGAAGAATAAGATAAGATAAATTTTTTTTTGCGAAATGACTGAGAATTATTGATAAGTTTTTGATAGGATTATTTTTTTTCCCTTTCAGAAGTATCTAAGTATTTTTTTTTAGGGTTAGAGTCTAGTAAAAAGCATTTAAAAGGTTATTGACAGGCCTGTTGGTCTAGTGGTTAGTGGCCCTTACTGCTATGCCGGAGGTCTTGGGTTCGATTCCCATCCAGGACAAATGTTTGTGTGATGAGCACGATCATTTGTTCTGTGTCTGGGTGTAATTTATCTATAATATATGTGTGTATTAAGAAATATATAGTATGTTTATCAGTTGTCCAGTATACTCATAACACAAGTTCTGCTTAGCTTAGCTTGAGACTAGACGGCGATGTGTGATATTTGTGCATATTATTATTATTATTTGTAAGGTGTACAGCTATTTTACACTTTTATAGTTTTACTAATTCATTAATATTAAATTACAGCTAAAATAACCAGATCAATAGCGTCTCTGTGCACTAAAGAACATTTGTCATAAAAACGCTTGCATGTGATGACAATCAATTTATTTCCTTTCTATTCAAAGTTCAGCATGACAAAGATATGTTTTCATTTACAATTTCTCATAAATCAACTTATCACTTTTCTCTCGACACTATTTTCTGTCCTGCATTTTATCTGCTGGCGAGTCTCCAAAAGGCATTATAGAATTGTCACTTTTTTTTCTAGAAGGTCTAAAAGAATCTAGGTTATTGTAATGAAGGAGATTCATATATCTACATCATTCCAGGAGGATGAGTTTTCTGTTTATATCTTGACCGTTATTTTAATGCAAAATGTATGTTCTTATTTTGATTTGAATACTTCGTTTATAAAAAAAAAAAATGGAATAAAGGCAACATAGAATGTTACGTCTTTTTTTCTGGTGGGAAAAATCATCCCATGACAACCCCCATTCTTGGGCGGAGCGAGAGATAGTGTCAGACTCTTACTGACTAAAAGCCCACCCCGTTCCTTCGTTGCCTTCGTACCGGGGCTTGAGCTATCTTTCGAATTAACCCTGGCCCCTGTAAGTTTATTTATCGCCTTTTATAACTTACTCAAAAATTAAAAAGTAAAAAAAGGTATAACCATAGAACCCTAGCAAATTTTATCAAGACTCTAAAAGACCACAATTTTTTTTAAACTTTTATGGGTTTAAAAAAAACACGTATTTCCTGGAACAAGTTTTTTAAAATGTTCGAGTAAATCGCGGAATTACCGAATGCTAACAGAGTTTTCAGGCGTTATCTCTCTTTTTTCGCGTTGCATTTTCGTCAAACATCGCGTTTGATTGCATTAGATAAAGTAACCAGCTTTTAAACCATGTTGACGATGGGCGAGTAGAAAAGCAGCCTTTTAATAAAATGAAATGAACCTTACAAAGGCGCAGCTGTAAGGCACGCATTTTTGTAAATATTATCTTAAAAAAATAAAAAATAAATAAAGGCAACATAGTAATGTTGAGTCTGTAAATAATTCATGTCAATAAATATTACAATATAATAAATTAGCACATTATAATAACATCATCATCATCATCATTACCAGCCTTTTTAATGTCCCCGCCGTTGGGACTCAGGCCAGGAGGCCTGAACCCTAGGAGAGGGAATGGGCCGTAATCTACCACGTGGGCTCAGTGCGTGTTGGTGAATGTCACATGTCTTCGAATATTTGGTTCTAGGACATGCCGGTTTCCTCACGATGTTTTCCTTCACGCTTTTGAGAGCAGTGGTGATGAAATAAATTACACAAAGTAATGCGCCTAGCTAGGTTCGAACCCGCGACCTGTAACTCGCAAGTCGGGGCCGTTACCACTCGGCCACCACTGTTTTCAATTAATAATAATAATAATAAACGTTTATTTCGTTTCAATATAATAACGCATTCAGGATACTGTTCGGGCTGCCGCGCCACTGCAGCCCGTCAGCAATGTTTGCGGAGAATAGCGTGGATGGTTTTCACGCCATCATGAAAAAGCGTTGTGCATCTGTGATGGAGAGCATGTGGGCCAGCTCGAACAGCCTTCTGAGTGTGTTCGTGAGTCGCTGGGACTCGCCGATGTGACAACCCTGGATGCGACTACACAGTGAGGGTGGTCGTGTCCAGGGCGTGCCATGAACTGGTGCTACTGTGCGGTGACACTTTGTGATTGTCTTTGTATGTACTAATAAGAGCTTTATCAGGTTTCTTGTGTTATCTTGTGTTACTAACAATATATGGACTTTTGTCTGAAATAAATGTCATGGGTTATTACATTTATTCATTTTACGCTGCCCGCTCACGTCAGACTTTTTGTAGAACAGATAATCGGCCCAATTTTATATATTTGTAACATTGCTCTGTTTTCTGACCAACTTTTTGTAGGACGTGTGCGTTGCACTATTGCTATCAGTGTGTTCTATTTCTCTCCTACAAAAAATCGGTCACCGATTATTGGACGTGAGCGTGCAGGTTTAAGCACATATCGTTTAGATATATTAATAGACCTACAAACTGATATATTTATCAGATTGTAATTAGTATATAATAAATATATTTATGAATTGGGTTGTTACCGTTGACATGGCGATCTTAAAAAATGGAGTTACTTTTAAGGGATTTAATATATAAGCCAAATTTTAGATTATTTTTAAAGTTCATATTTAGTTTTAAAATATTGTTAATATTTAACTAAGTTGTGGTCTCAACACATTAACGGTTTTACTACCGACCAATTATGTTGATTGTGCTCTAGATTAATCGTCGCATTGTCTATTAAATCATCAATCAAATAACAGCCTATTGCAGTCCATCAATTAATGATTTCGGTAAATCTAAGTACGTAAGCGGCCGCGTATCGATAGGTTCCTGCTATGACAGTAGAGTGTGACATAACTATCTCTTGTGTATATTCTTTCTAAGTTCACCATCATCATCATCATTATTTCAACCGATATACGTCCACTGTAGGCCTCCCCTAAGTGTCGTCACAACGAACGTTCCTGTGCGTTTCGTATCCATCGGTTTTCCACAACCTTTACCAGATAATCGGTCCACCTTGTAGAAGGCCGTCCAACGCTGTGTCTTCTGGTACGTGGTCACCACTCCAGAACCTTTCGGCCCCAACGGCCACCCGTTCTTCGAGTAATATGCCCTGCCCATTGCCGCTTAAGATTGGCAATTCTTCGTGCTATGTCGCCAACCTTAGTTCTTTATTTTTGATTTGATCACGCAAGGAAACCTTGAGCCTATCCCTTTCCATTGCCCTTTGGGTAACTTTACGCCTTCTGATGAGGCCCATTGTGAGCGACCACAACCACTTTCTAATTTATTTGTTATAAAATTTACATAACTACATTACCATCCACCTAAATATAAACTAAACTATTTATAATAAAACCCAATTATGTACATAAATATAGTACATAAACACAAAGTACATTCAGGCGTCGAAGTAGTCCTCCACATCGTGGCAATGTGCTCAGAAGACTGGCAGCATTGCTACGTAGAAATTATTTTCACGCTTTATACACACACGTATTTTGTTAGAAACACCAATGCTATTCTGCTAGCAATTTTTATTATTATCTAATCTAGTGAGAATTAAGGAAGGATTGACTTCATAACGAATCAATATCGCATAATTCGCTTAACAATATGTATGGGACTACATACTATGCATATGCAACTTGTGACAATGAATGTCTAAAATCATGGCATTTAAAGTTTTTTTTTTTTATTTTTTATTTCAATATAATCACTTTACATTTGAACTGCCATTGATTTTTCTCTTCTAGATGATATATTTGATGTTTTTATTATTATTTTTTTTCATTGACTTTTCTTTTTCATTTTGTTGTTACCACTTAGACTAAATAAATACTTCCTAAAGCATTTCCATAAGTCAATTGTAATTTAAGCCTCCAAAAACTTTTAAACCCCAATCTTCGTTAAAATGTAAAACAATTTAATGAGGCAAGGGGCTAATCAAGTGACGGCTAAGCGATCCCTATTAGAAAGGCAACGTGACGATAATCCCAGATTATCTTGTTAACTTGTTTTACAGGTCCATTGGACAAAGGTTGGACCCTTAGTTTGAAATACACGAGTCACGGTGTTGGAAAACGTAATCAGGGAAACCTAAAAAGTTTTATTCTGTACTAGCATTTTGAAAATGCAATGATTTAGAATAGAATAGAATATGTGTATATAAATGTTTATGTGTTATAGTCTAAAAATTGTTGTTTTAATTACAGACTGGCTTTTGTCAGCGGCTTTACTCGCGTGAAAGTAAAAACATATGTCCTGGTCACTCAGTGGGAAAGTAGTAATTTTGTGGTAGGTATGAAAGTTTTTTAGTCAGTAAGAGTCTGACACTATCTACTACTCTGCCCAATGGCAAGGGATGTCATTTGGATGATTTTTATTCACCAGAAAAGAACAAGTAGTGATTTTTAAAATCGATTAAGTACTTTTAATTTAATTTAGACGTTAGAACTTTGCAACCTTAATGTTAATCATTTTTAATACTTACTAGCTATTGCACGTGACCCGCGTACGTAAAATATAGCTTAAGACACTCAAGAGTAAAGCAGCTTACTGTCGTTGAAAAATATTTTGACAATCGAACCAGTACTTTTACAGATTCAAACGAAAAAACAAAAAAAGATTTATTTCATTCTCTACTAAGGTGTAACAATTTAATTTAATAATATTTCAATGGGTTAATGCTTGAAATAAATGATATTATTGTTTTTTGATATTATTTTAATATCAAAAAACAATAATATCATTATATCAGGCTTTGATTCAACCACCATAAATTAATTATTGATAAGTTTATTTTTATTTTACAACTTACGAATAGTAGGTCGCAGGTTCAATCCCAGCCAAGCGCATTACTTTGTGTGATTTAATTCATCACCACTGGTGAAACGGTGAAGTAAAACATCGTGAGGAAGCCGGCATGTCCTTTTTTTATGGTGGGAAAAAATCATACATTGACATCCCCCGCCCTTGGGCGGAGTGGGAGATAGTGTCAGACTCTTACTGACTACCGGCATGTCTTGGAACCAAAAATTTGAAGACATGTGACATCCATCAAACCGCACTGTGCCGCGTGGTGGATTACCGCCCATTCTCTCTTCTAAAGAGGAGGCCCAAATCCCAACAATGGGCACATTATAATGCCGACTATGCAAATAGGCTCGTTTTTATAATGTGAATATGAAAACACTGTAGACTCCGCGGATAGATAGATTACTCTCTATTTCAACCCACTTTTATATTATCTTTTTTTTTATTGTACTAACAAACTCAATATTGACTAGTACCGACACGATTATTCTTTCTTATCATAAAACATTTTGAATACCTAAACAATTAAATCCATGTCGAGGCAATGTCAAATCAAATCATTTTGCATTTTCCTACAATAAGTGACCGTTTCCTGTTATGTATCAAAGCAAGGTTACTTGATATGACTCTAAAAATAAACAGTGATTTCAAGTTTACAGGAAATTTATTTTATTTAATTAATATAAAATTACCATTTATGTACTCCCGGTTCAATTATAATATTATTATAGTAATGATAAAGTTATAATTAACATGTGGACATTGTATGACGTGACGCTTATCAGCATTGCAGGATTCTGTGGTTACCGGCTTGCAACACAAAAGGCAGCTAAAGAAAAACTCTGTCCAGTCAAAATGCAAAGGGCACAAAATAAAGCATCGTGTTTCCTGCGTATACTATAATACGCTAGTGTTGGCCGCGGCTTCGCGGTTCGCCCGTGTACTTAAGGGGCCGGCGACGGCTGAACGTAATACCACGCTCAATTGCAGTTGGAGCATATTTCCAACATATTGTGATGATATTCGGTTATAGACAATATTTATCTAGGTTCCTACGTCTTTCTTTAAAATAAAAGAAAAAATAAAAAGAAATTTAAGCGATTTGTATTTTGCACTTTTTTACAGCGTAAATGGCAAAACATGCCATTTGGCTTTTCCTGTATTAAAAATAACAATATTTCTAGTATTCTCGATATAGGAACCTAGATAAATATTGTCTATAACCGAATATCATATCTTGGAAATATGCTCTAACTGCAAATAAGCGTGGTATTACGTTTGTATGGAAATTCATCCGTTAACGGTCCTTTAAACTATAGCCTTTGTCACTCAGAAATAAAGCAGCTTTCTATCTGTCAAAAAAAAAAAAATTGCATTCACACCAGTACTGTTAGAGATTACATATTGCGTATTTCAGCATGGGATTGGCTTGATATAAGACACATTAAACTTATTGAATATTGTGTAACGATGTGTGAATCCAATATAATTATGAAAGATAAATGAATCAATTGTAATTTATATTCTGGGTTATTTGAGAACAAGGCTTCTTTACTTTTCTTTAACAAACAATAGTTCTGTTTTATCAAGATTCTAAATGACGACAATTTATTTTTCAAAAACTTTTAGCGGTTTAAAAAAGACAGCATTTCCTGGAACAAGTTTTGTAAAATATTCGGGTAAATTACAAAATTACCAAAATAATACTAACAGAGTTTCTGGCGTTATCTTACTTTTTTCGCATTGCCTTTACGTCAAACATCGCGATGGATTGTTTCAGATGAAGTAAATCTTTTAACTTAGTAAACAAGCTTAGTATATCACCTCCCTACTGTTGTTATTTTTTTTTTAATATATATATATAATGTATTCATTCATCATCATCATCATCATCAGCCTATTTAATGTTCTCACTGCTAGGAATCAGGCCTCCTCTCTAGGAGAGAGGTATGGGTATAGTAGTATGGGAATTCATTGCTTGGCTCAAAATCGAATAGAGTAATAATACGTACCCATTTAGTGTGACTGAAAACGAGCACAATACTTAGTGCATTAAAAATCTTCGTCCTATGTAAATAACAGTTATTGAACAGTAGTAATATCATGTTCCTATCTAATCCCCTGTCCTATATAGCGATCGACATCTCAATCTAAAGGAGGCCCGTTGACCGGTAATTTGTAGATGCATATCGTTGCTTATGCAGCAGGCTTAATCCGTTTGTCACGTCTTGTCAGGCTCAAAGGAAGCCTCCGAGTCCCCTGTTTGGGTCAACTGAGTACCATACAGGATGCATTCATAAATGGAACAGGTTAGAGATGTTAAATTGCTTTTTTTGTGTTTGGAAAACATCCAATGATTTCTCACGCTCTCAGTTGGCGCGAGAGGGCGTGTCAACTTTTACTGACTAAAACCTGTGTCCAGAACCATGGTATCTCTTTTAAAACTTTCGGTGACTCTAGCAGACATCTGCCCTACTAGGCTCCTACGGTTTTGCTGATGTCTTCTTGAGGCACGCGTGGTATCTATGCAGAAAGAAAGAAAACAACTTTATCTGGCATACACCCTCGAAGATATACACAATGTAGTAACAACATGTAGACACAAATGATTATATAAAAAAAGAGACAACTAACAATTATATGTGTCTCACAGCTGCGCACATGGTAGTTGCCTGACGCTGGTTTCCAACTGAACCTCATTTTGAGTGTACGGTTGAAAATTGATTTATATTTACTCAGTACTGTAGCCGACTCAGCCTTGCTTCTTACCAGACGGTTGGATGTGAACCTATCCATTCATTCATCATCCATAACCCCGCACCCCCGGTGGCCGGGGGCCAGAAGACGTCCCAGGCGTTGGAAGTCGTAGGGCGATCTACGACTTCCAACGCCTGGGACGTCTCCTGGCTGGGTCGTGACCGTGTCAGTTCTCTTACGGTTGCGGCCATCTCCTTCGCAAGCATTATTGACTTTGTAGAAGGAGGCAAGAACATCCCGTTCTCTCTTGCTCCAGACCATGGCCTAAACTAGATCCGGGCGCGAGATGTCGTGGCCGTCAAAATAATAGACTTACATGTTTTTTTTTTTTCGATGGTAAAAATCATCTTATGACAACCCCCGCTCTTGGGCGGAGTGGGAGATAGTGTCAGACTCTTACTGACTAAAAAACCCATCCCGTTCCTTCTAGCCGTCATACCGGGGCTCGAGCGCCCTTTCGGATAACCCTGGCCCTAGTAGGCTTTGACCCGGCTGGGCGCCTGCTGTTGCTGACAACTCCTTGAGGCGCGCGGGAACAGCGCGCGCCGTCGACGACTTGGGCGTGATCCGGACGGTTACCGGACAGTTACCGGAGGACTTACATGTTAGATTTTAAAATTATAGTTTTTCACTACCCTTTCAAAATCTTTACATACATAGTTAGAGACCGGTCATTATGGCGACACTTGAGGCAGGCAGCAACAGTGGACGTCTTTCGGCTAGAAAAATGATTATGATGATGATGATAACATAGCGATAAACAAAGAGAATTATGATCCTGAACTATTTATGAATAGTTAATTAAGTAATTTTCCATTGTTTGTTTCATAGTTTAACTCGTATTAGTTACGAGGTTATAAATAACACGCATCATAGATAAATCGAGTATGTCTGTTATAAGTAGGCTATCTAAATGACTAATAAGGATCACGTCACGTACTCGTATAACTATTGAGTAGTCCTCGATATATAAGTACAGTTTTAAATAAAGTGTTTTATTTGCATGTTGTTGCAACATTGTTTTTAGCATAATGCGAAACCTATCTTATAATCATATTATGTATAGGCATCCAAAAACTATAGGTTTCGTTTTCCATATGTCGCTATAGTTTCCCATTTACCAGGGGTTGTCCTTGGGTGCAATTGTACATATAAAGCGTATAGAGATGAAATGGTGTTGGGTTTTAGCCCCAGTTAAATTAATTACTCGACTTTTTAACAGAATTTAAAGAAGAAGAAGTTGAATGTTCAACTGGATGTATTTTTATATGTATGTTTACAGTCACCGACCGATTTTGAATTTTTTTTTTTTGACGTGACAACGTCTTATAAATTGGTTTGCCGGGTGACACTTCAAGAAACTGCGTTACGCTCCGCTCACGTTATGCGCTCACAATGAGAGCGAGTGAGAGGCACGCGTCCCTTCCACTCGGGCATGGTTAGCCCGCCTAAGAGCGAGAGAGACAGACATAAAAAGTGAAAGGCACGCGTCCCTTCCACTCGAAAGTCGTTGTCACGTAAAACTTTCGCCCGTATACCGACTTTACAGGCAACCAATTTTTTTTTTTTAGGTTTGAAAGTTTCTACTTCAGAGTTGGTCCCATAGAAGTATTGTTATGATCTGATGGCGAACTTTAAAGATAGGTACGGATCGAAACACTTCATAGATTCATAGCAAAAGTGAGGTAGTTGTTCCGACGAACAAGTAAAATATTTATGTTATACGTGTAGTCGATGACTATTTTCATTGAAATGCACTCCGGCTATAAGGTACCATCGAATTGATCTGATGATGTGTAGCCAAAAAGTGGAAAGTATTTAAGTTTGGCTGAAAGGTACCATAACTAAAAAGTGTAAAATGAAAAGCTTTTTCAATAAAAATCAATATAAATAAAAAACACAAAAAATTGTAAATTAACTTAAAAACGAAGAGACAAAACTATTACAGTATAGTAGTAACTCAATTCGGGAATTGAACTGTTTTCAGTTTGCGAGTCCGACTCGCACTTGCTCGGTTATATTTTTGTGTAAAAAGTTTTTTTTGTTTACATTGTAATCAATCTTAAGATTATTTTTTTAATAAAGTTAACACTAACTAAAAAGAAATGGCATATTTTTCTTACTGTATCTTGTCGCAGCGACGAAGAAACGAGGGAGGTAGTTGACTTTCTTGCTCCGAAACATTACTTAGAGACCGAGAACAATGTTGACTGAACGGGGAAAACACAAAAATAAATTTTGTTTCCAAACAAATTGTGGGTATTCTGAGGCTCGATCAAAAGACGGTATATTCATACCGGCTTTGAATTATTTTGTAATATATTTTTGTTATTCATCTATTTCAAGTTACAAAGATCATTTTAGGTAGATAGGTGCATCACAAATACATTTAATTAAATTGTAATTGCTCAATACTGAAAAAATTTTTTTATTAAATTATAATATACGTAAGTCAGGCAGAAATTGGGTAAAATTAACGCTTATTTAACTTTCATCATTATATTTTAATTATGTTTACAAAGCAAAAAGCCAAACCGCCATAAAGAAGTTGAGAGTTTACTTCAATAAAAACTAGGCTTAGTAAAGTAGGTTTGATTTAGTAAGCAAAACTCAAAACTGTGAAGGAAAACATCGTGAAGAAACCGGCGTGTCCTAGAAACATAAATGTTGAGTGGATTACGGCCCATTCTTTCTCCTAAAGAGGAGGCCTAAGTCCCAGCAGTGGGAACACTAAAAAAAAAGCTGATGATGATTCTGAATAATTAAGTTTAGATATTAATATTAATTATCCTCAGTTAATTTATCATCGTCATTATTATTTAAGCCGAAAGACGTCGTCTGTTGAACATAGGCCATGGCAATCCCGTGACTCTCCAAGTCATCGGTACACTTTGTGGAAGGCCTTTCAACGCTGCGTCTTCCGGTGTGCGATTGCCACTCTAGAACCTACGAGCAATGTCAGCCACAGCCACTTTTGTGATTCTTTGGGCTACATAGCGTCACCTTCCCTGCTAATTGTCCTAACTAGCAAAGTGCAGATACGCCAATTTTTGTGATAGGGTAGTAAGCGGGGAGGGCGACGTTATAATACCACGTTAAGTTGTAAGGGCACTCTAACTGTTATACCGTTTTGAAATCGTTTTCACAACAAACAACTGAAAAAAGAGCCGCAATCTCGAGTCCAGTGTAAATAGCTGCTGTAACAATACACTCTGCCAATGTAGTATTAATAACTTCAAACCATACGACAAGCTGTCTTATAAGTTAGACAATAAGGACTATACCCAAATAAACAAGTTCTTAGATGAAATGAGAACGTGGTTTTAAAGTTACAACTTATCTCTGCGGATTTTATGTTTTGTAGGATTAACGGATTCGTACACCACATGAACATTGTGTTGTGGTTCAAGGTAATAAGATATTTCTTTAAAAACCCAAGTAAAAAACATTAGTCGAAAGGTTGGTATTGTGTTTCCTAAAAAATTCACCCAACCACCAAACCTGCACTGTGTAGTTTCATCAACCCAATGTCTAGGAAAGCCAGCTAGTGATGTAAATGGCCGCACGTGTGAGAGAACTGCCTTCCTCACGCCGAAGCCGTATTGCGACCTGATTTCTAGCCACCGTAGGCGTGGGCTTGCGAACCGTCTGGACCAAGCCTTCTCGCATTGCCACCCAACAGAATTTTTATTTCCTTCATAAATTCTCAAGTCATTTGACTTTTTAGACAGACGATACATAGGTCTGTCAATTCAAAACGTTTTCATGATTCGCTTCTAATGAAAAACTACTTTGATGCATATGTTTAACATAATCCAAACTAATATTATAAATACGAAAGTAACTCTGTCTGTCTGTCTGTCTGTCTTTGCTTCACGCCTAAACTACTAAACCGATTTGTGTGAAATTTGGTACAGACATAGTTTGGAACTTGAGAAAGGACATAGGATAGTTTTTATTGCAAAAAATAAAATTTATTCCGGACATACAGCGCCATCTATTGGTCAAGAGTCGGCATCAATTCAGTACTGAAATTTCCGGAAGTCACTATTCCACGCGAACGAAATCGCGGGCAAAAGCTAGTTTAACATAAGCATCAAAGTAGTATTTGACAACATCGGGCACGGCTTAATCATGGTGGTAAGTAATGGCGTCCTCACCTTCCGCATGATGCAGGCCCTCATCGGACATGGTTCTTACGATGGATTCAGGCGAAAGAAACGTCCAGATGCCACCATTGTGTATACCGCCCGGAGGACACCGTGGAGAACATAATGGAGGTATTTAAAAAGAGAAAAAACCGAAGACTCCCGTTTTTTAGCGGGACGGGACATCAGCCTTTTACTGACTAAAACCCTTGTGTATTATGGCCCCGTGGTTCATTTTCACCTAAACTATAGCACGGAGCACCACCGTGTCTTTATGAGGGCGATCGGCTGCGGAGATCTCTCGAGCAGGGTTCGGGTAAAGCCCATGGTGTGGAGCGAAAGGAAGGGCGCCCTTTTCTGCGAAGCAGTAATGTTAGCGAAGGAGATGGACGCACACGTGAGAGAACGGATGCCGATACTCTGACCCTAACTACGAGCCACCGCAGGCCGTCTGGCCGTCCAGTTCCCATCGTACCGAAATGTCAGCAAAATTGTAAGGGATCAGCTGGGCCGTAGCTTTCAAGTATGGGTCAACTTCTGAAAAGGTTACCCGTTCTAGAGCGCAAAGGGAAACTGAACAAACCTATGATAACATAAGATATAATATTTCACAACAATCACACAATGCTCTAGTCCCAAGCTAAGCAGAGCTTGTGTTATGAGTAGGTACTAGACAACTGATAACCATACATAAATATTTCTAAATACATACATATTATAGATAAATTACACCCAGATTTTAGAAGATTTTATCTGCATATATGAGGATTTGAAATTAAGAAAATACTAATATGATCAGTTTCTTCTGCTCAATAAAATGATACACGGTTCTTATTCCATACAAATCAACAAACAACCATCATCACTAAAACAGGAGGAAACTAGATTCGATATGTGCATTATATATGTTTGGAGTGTTACGATCGCAATCCGAGAGCTTTATTTCCCGATATGCGATGAATTACTTCGTTCCACTTTGCGAGTGTTTTTGTTCCTTCGAAATTCCTTGAGGGGCCAGTCGATTAGTCAATATGATTCTTAGGATGATTAAATCGATCTCTTTTTTCCAATAATGATATGGTCGAACCTAAGTCGGCAAAAACGGAACTCTTATACGATGAATTTCTTACTCGTCTGTATGTCTGTTCGTTTTTCCATCGTCAAGACAATTTTTTTCTCAGAAAACGTGTAGAAAAAAAAGAAAGAAAGAAAACTTGTTTATTCTGACTAAATAGATGTAAAATTATTCACAAAAGTTTTCCAGTTGTTGCAGTTTCCCCGTCAGGCCATATATGAATCGGGCATAACCGTATTGCACCTTATGACCATAGACATCACAGTTGTCTAGGTTATCTATTATATCTCCGACGCCGGCTTCAGCAGAGACAAACGTAAAAAAAAAAAAAAATACAATCTTTACGTACAAGTTCTGTGTCGCATCCAAAATACCAAAAATGGGCCGTTGCCCAGCGTGGGCAAATCCAGCTATTAGTTAATAATAGTTTGGCCAGGAATTTCTTAGGCAACCCACTAGCTTTATATTATTTAATATACTAAATTTGTCATAAAATACGTTTAATCCATTAAACAGACCTGCGAAGGTCGTTCTTAATCGGATCTTAGACTATATCTACAATGCTGATTTTCAGCACCCACCATGTAGGTACAAAGTTGTAATTAATATCAATATATATAATATTTTGACATTCGCCAAGAAATGAAAATCTATAGGGTACTTCCCATTGACCCAGAATAATAAAATTTGGCATGAAGTAAGGCCTTACAGAAAAAATATAGAAAAAAATCTTAAAACTTTAAGTATATACGAGAACGCCACAAAAAATCTTCTAGACTGGATTCAGGAATTGAACTATACAACCTAACGAGTGACTGTAAATTAAAGTTTTAAATGATAAATATTATTAATTAAGGTGATAGAATAATTCTATTTTAATAATTCTATTATTCGTTTGCGGTCAGTCGACCAGTTACTAATATTAATAAGTAGGCGACTGACTGCGAACGACGAGAAATCAACTGAACAGTGACATACAAACATCAATTTGAGTTACTTAAAAAACAAAATAAGAAGCTTCATAATAATTGAGCGAACTAATATTTGTTTGAGTTTCAACGTTACGACTTGCATTTTTAAGGTTCTGTAGCCAAATGGAAAAAAACGGAACCCTTATGGATTCGTCATGTCTGTCTGTCTGCCTGTCCGTAAGTCACAGCCATTTTTTTCCGAAACTATAAGAGCTATACTGTTGAAACTTAGTAAGTACTCGTACATGTATTTTGTGAACCGCATTAAGATTTTCACTCAAACATAGAAAAAAAAACCAATAAATTTTGGGGGTCCCCATACTTAAAACTGATTTCATTTTTTCATAAAACCCATACGTGTGGGGTATCTATGGATAGGATATGATAATAGAAACCTCAATATCTTCAAAAATGATATTGAGGTTTCTATTATCATTTTTTCTAAACTGAATAGTTTGCGCGAGAGACACTTCCAAAGTGGTAAAATACGTGTCCCCCCCCTCCTGTAACTTCTAAAATAAGAGAATGATAAAATTAAAATATATATATGATGTATATTACCATGCAAACCGCTAACGAAAATTGGAGTTTTTTGCACTTGCATCCAGCTGTTTGCTAGCACCTAATACCCGCTATGACCTGTGTTGTACTTTGTGTCAGTGTTGTCCAACTTGTGATCTTTTTAAATATTTTTGGGAAAAAATATAACATGGTTTTAAAAGTATTGGAATTCATTCAGTTACTAATTCTGAATACACTATATTCAGCTTTCGGATAAACTAAAACTAATGTTGTATAGGTAAGTTTAAATGTAACGTTCAGTGCGCGAGTCCGTCTCCAACTTGACCGATTTTTTGTTATTGATAGACTCGCACTTGATCACTTTATCTCTTGCTGGTCAGCGATGATGTGGTTGACGATAGAGCCGAAATAATCTATTCAGTCCAGTCTTAAATACTCTCAGGCCTCAGCTATCAGCCACCCCAGCCAAGTTACAACCGTTTTGCTTGCGCCGAACGCGAGTTGACCTTGCCGTCAATTCTTTTGTTCTGACCACGTGACTGAGCGTTAAGACGACGTCATTCCCGTACATTTAAAGCTTTCTACAAGCGTTAACTATTGCAATTTAGCAACTTGGCTAGGGGTACAGGACTCTAGTAGGAATAGATACAGCTGCATATCTGCTGTGCACAACTCAGTAAGTGAATAAATAAAAGTTGCGCTCCTCTCAAACCCCAAGCGAACGCCGGCGTTCGCGCGAACGCGTAATTTCGCGCCATTCGGTTAACACTAAGATTATTAAAAGTCCGCATAGATTATTAAAATATTAAGCGTTTTATTTATAGAGTAGGTATCTAAGGATGTAAATAAGAAGTTTTTCATAAAGTCGTCTGTAAACATGGAAAATAAGCAACCTTTCCATTTATCTATATTCATACCTACTTAAATCCTCAAGGTCGAAGCGATAAGGGGCTCATGGTTAAGTTTGAACAGTTGAATAGTAAAATATACACGATACTCTTAGCGAGGTTGGTTAGTGGACTATTATTGATGCCTCAACTCCTGCGTGCTTCGGAAAGTACATTAAGCTGATATTTCACAGTAATTGAAATTGATTATTTGTAAGTGGAATATCTGCAACGCAATTCACAGGGTATGGTGGGTATGGTGGTGGTGGTGGCCTTCTCTCTAGGAGAGGGAATGGGATGTAATTCACCACGCGGGCCCAGTGCGGGTTCTAGGACATGCCGGTTTCCTTACGATGTTGTCCTTCACTACTGCTCATATTTAATATCTTCTTAAATTTAGACTTCAACAGAATTGTTTTAGTAAACTAAATTTCGTTGTTATTACAATGTGAGTGAAACCAGCTATACAAATATGAGACGAACACAAACAAAACGTTAAATTGGCTAAAATTTACAAACACTCACATAATGCTCGGGTTCCGGCTCTAAAATTAGTGTTACACTATACATCTTCTGAAAAATCCAGTGCGAACTAGCCACCGTAGGCGCGGGCTTGGGGACGACGAGCAATGGCTAGATCGCAATCCAGTCGTTTGATCAAGCCCGAGTCATTGTTTGCGTTTAATGTTCCACGCTCGCCTCAAAACTGTTGGAGTTCAGCAGGGTCAAACCTTACAGGGACCATGGGTCAACTTCTAAAAAGGATACTATTGGGTCTGGGACGCAAAAGGAAAATAGGAGGGGTTTTACTCAGCATAATTCTGACATTCTTCTAGAGTGGGAAAAGTCACAAGATGATTTTCGACTTCGAATAAATATAGTTAAAAAAAACTAAAAAAACACACTTTCATTGCATATCAAACTAAAAAGTGTAAAATAATTTTCATTATAATGAACGAAAAATATTATTAATATTATTGCGATAAAAGCGAGGGGCGCTTTATGCCATATTTTTCTTAAATTGAGCACCCTACGCTTTTTTCATAATAATGTTAATAGCCAACGAATGTGATTAAAATATTAGGGTGATAAATATTAAGTCATGTGTGCAAGTCAAAAAGCAGGTCGATGGTACAATATGCGCATTACGCAGATTGCATTTGCATAATGGTTTTGAAATCAAGCTCTAAATTCCAATATCCCAATTTTTCCACCAGTAGTTTTATTTATAATAAATTAATATATAATCTACTATATAAAAATTAGAGTAGAGTAGGGTAGAATAGAGTAGAGTAAGGTAGAGTAGGGTAGTGTAGGGTAGAGTAAGGTAGAGTAGGGTAGAGTAGGGTAGAGTAGAGTAGAGTAGGGTAGGGTAGAGTAGGGCAGAGTAGGGCAGAGTAGGGCAGAGTAGGGTAGAGTAGGGTAGAGTAGAGTAGGGTAGAGTAGGGTAGGGTAGAGTAGGGTAGAGTAGAGTAGAGTAGGGTAGAGTAGGGTAGAGTAGGGTATAGTAGGCTGAAGTAGGGAAGAGCGGGAGCGAAGCCGCGCGGGCAAAAGCTATTTTATAATAAATAAATTATTTCCAACGCTGCGCCACTTCAGAACCTTGCGTCCCCATCGACCATCTGTTCTGCGTGCAATGTCCATTGCCACTTAAGTTTGGCGATTCTTCGAGCTATGTCGGTAACTTTGGTTCTCCTGCGTATATCTTCATTTCTCATATAGGTATCTCCTTTTAGTAAATTTCTCAATTATTTTACTTGTTCAAAACATTTTATGATAAAAATAAACCAATGATCGTTTCCTTTTATGACGCCTGGTACTCTAAAAATGTACAAATTGAACGTGTGACGTAACAAAAACAGAGTGATGAAATATTTTCCAATTTCATCGATCACTGAATGTGTGCCATTCGCAACTGATGGCTGTTTGGGGCATGGGCTTGACGCGTGGTTTTACTGGCTTACTTTGTTAGTTAAATTATTGGATCTCGATTTTATTGGGCTTAACAAAAAACATTTTGAACGTGAAGTAGGTAAAGAATTATAGGTGTTCCTCAAGGTTCTGTTCCCTTCTTAGTTAACATAAGTTATTTGGCCTAGTTAATCCAATATCATTTGAAGATGGTGTGTTCTGATGACTCGTCATGGATACTTAAAATGAACCGACGGTCATGGTATATTTTAAAGTGTAATGACATTACTTTATAAAATATACGACCTCGCTATGCTCGCCGGCTAAACTCCTTTTCGGGACTTAGGGTGCTTATCCACCAGAGCTGTGCTATGCTACGTTGCTATGGATGCGTTTGATATCCACCAATCATATTCATTGGTGCACATGCTTAGCACTGCTGGAAACGGATTCAACTAAGATATGTTTTTTATATGGAAGGATGCGTGTTATGGATTCCTACTATGGATACATCGCATAGCTCGAGATGCGCATCTACTTCGCCCAGTTACTTTGCGGCAGCGCATGTTCATAGCACTTCTTACTCGGACCGCCACATAGCTTAGTTTATTAGTGGAAACGGTCATATAGTTTCATAGCTTAGTTAGTACATCCCCGCAGCATAGCTGAATAGCACATCTCTCGTGAAAAAGCAGCCTAAATAAGTTACTTTCACCCCTAGGAAAACAATGTACTATTTTATCAACTGGTTTCGTCTCCGTCTAAGAACCAAATCGGAGTCATCGATGGCACGTAGTGTCTAATGTGCACCTCAAAGTAATGTTAGTAACTGTAGGGGTGCAGTAGGATCAACGCCCGCTAGGTCCACGGCGGAATTTGTGAAGAAAATAAACTTGTGGTATTAGACCGCAAAGCGCAATTGAAGGAATATCAACACAACAATCCTGTGCGTCTCGCATCCATCGGTTTCCCGCAACTTTCACCAGGTCATCATTATTGGAGGGCTTCCAAAGCTGCGTCTTCTGGTACGCGGTCGCCACTCTAAAAACTTTCGGCCCCGACGGCCATCTGTTCTGCAAGCAATGTGCCCATTACCACTTAAGTTTGGCAATTCTTCGTGCTATGTCGGCAACCTTAGTTCTCCTGCAAATATCTTCATTTGTTATTGGATCATGCATGGAAATCCCGAGCATAGCCCTTTCCTTTGCCCTTTGGGGAACTGAAAGAATATATGTGAGTTTAATTAGTGAAGTCTGACACAATATCTAGCTCCACCCTTCAACGAGAGAAGAGATTAAATAGAATAGAATAGAATAGCATCTATCCGGCACAAGCAACACAATATACCACAACATAAAATAGTAATAAAAAAAGAGCACAAACATACAATACAGTTGCAGTGACTGTGCCTGAACCGAAAGGGTCACCAACTCAGCAATTGCTGGGCGTCAGACACCCAGCGCTTGGGCACGCCACAGTCATGGCGGTAAGTCCACTCTTTGAGGCGTGGCTGGAAAGACCTCACGGCGTCCTTACCTTCCGCACGACGCAGGTCCTTACCGGACATGGTTCGTTCGGGACTTTCCTGCACCGGATTCGTGCGGAAGTGACGCCCGGGTGTCGCCACTGTGCGGAATGCCTGGATAACACGGTGGAGCACTCAGTCGAGGTGTGCCCTGCTTGGACGGAGCATCGCCGTGCCCTCGTGGGGGCGATCGGAGGCGGAGACTTCTCGCGCCGGGCCTTGGTTGAGGCCATGGTCCGGAGCGAGGAGGAGTGGCAGCCGGTCGCCGACTTCTGCGAAGCAGTAATGCTCGCAAAGGAGGAGGCCGAACGCATTAGGCAACGGCGTTATCGCCGCCGCCGCCGCCGCCGGGATTCTGATCCTGATTTCCGGCCACCGTAGGCGCGGGCTTGCGGACAGTGAGCAATGGGTAGCTCGCTGTCCGGCCGTCCGGTAACTGTCCAGACGAAGCCTAAGTCGTCGACGGCGCGCACTGTTCCCGCGCGCCTCAAGGAGTTGTCAGCAACAGCAGGGACCCAGCCGGGTCGAAGCCTACTGGGGCCAGGGTTATCTGAAAGGGCGCTCGAGCCCCAGTATGAAGGCTAGAAGGAACGGGGTGGGTCTTTTAGTCAGTAAGAGTCTGACACTATCTACCGCTCCGCCCAAGAGCGGTGGATGTCATTGCATGATTTCTCCCAATATAAAAAAAAAGAAAAAAAGACACCCAGCGCTTATTTTAGCTGGCACTCCGCAGTGACACACGGATGGTAAATGATTTTCCACTCCTCAAAAAAAACCTTCTTGTATTGTGAATTAAATTTCAAGAAAAACGCTAACGGTGGCCATTTTAGGTTATTATTTAAAACAGTATTGTACTATCAAAACACGACTTGTTATTTTGGTTAAAGCTAACCCAAAATTTGTTATTTTAGGACAAAAAACAAACAGTTCTTACGTCGTAGAAATAAATAAAGATGATTTTGGACTTGGTTAGTCCTTCAAAGTAAATAAAATTAATTCAATAATGCACCGTTCCCTCGTGTTGGGGCCCGAAGAAAGGCAACACTGAGGATAAGGCGAGATAATTGATGTGCGATGTATGAACACTAACATTTTTTTTTTACAACTCTCACACATCGCCGTCTAGTCCCAAACTAAGCAGAGCTTGTGTTATGGGTACTAGACAACTGATAAACATACTTATATATTTCTAAATACATACATATTATAGATAAATTACACCCAGACACAGAACAAATGATTGTGCTCACCACACCAGCATTTGTCCTGGGTGGGAATCGAACCCACGACCTCCGGCATAGCAGTCAAGGTCACTAACCACTAGACCAACAGGCCTGTCATAATAACATTAAATGGATTTAATAATACTTACATAGTACCAACGAGTCTCGACGAGGAAGTCGGAAAACGCAACGTTGGAAGGCCTCCACAAGGTGGACTGACTACCCGTAATACGGTGGACGTGACACGCATAGGATCGATCGTTGTGACGATGCTCGGTGGAGGAATATGTCCAACAGTGGACATCTTTCGGCTGAAATGATGTTTAATTTTTTAATTGATATATGCTGGTGCATGACTGCGATCCAACCTGATGGTAAGCAGTGATGCAATCGTTGATGGTGAGGCGCATTTGTTTATTAAGAGCTTGTGCTCTTGCCTTGAAGACACCTAAATTATAATTGGACGGGAAGACCACAGCATGCAAATTGTTCCAGTCCCTCAATGTACGTGGTACAATCGATGAAGCGAAATGCTTGGTCCGGACCGATGATAATGTGTTAACTATTTTACTATAACAAAGATTTAAAAAAATAAAGCACCATAGAAAACTTGTTCTATTCTTCACAAGCTATTAACCGCCCACGTCATAGCCACACAATTTTTATCTCCACAAACGCATACCCGACCAGATGATGATAATATAAAGCGTGTAATGGATTAAAATCTCTTTGTGTTATACGTTCAAAGCAGGATGTAAAAGGTTGTTAAAATATGCCCGAGTTTTCTGTTGGTAATACTGCCCAATGAGGTCATGAATTGTATTTTCTTTGCCCTTTGGACAATGGTATTGTGTAGTGTTTTGTATGTTGCTTAAGATATACCAAATGAAATTGTTCGAAGGATCATTGTAGTGTTTTTGTAGAAATAGAATTTTTGCTGCAAAAGCTAGTATTATAGGTTAGTTATTAAATTAACTATATTATAAAAGAAGGAACTGACAGACTGACATATCAACGTACAGACGAAACTTCTTGGTCTAGGAACATGAAGTTCTGCGCAAAACTTCCTTAATGATGCAAGCGAGCACTAAGAAGTGGTATTTGAAAATTCTTCCTTTAAGGACACCTCCGTCTTTAACCAGTGCGTGTTGCCAGTGATGACATATGACTCCGAAACATGGTCGCTCACAATGGGCTTCATCAGAAGGCTTAAAGTCACCGAAAGAGCAATGGAAAGGGCTATGCTCGGGGTTTCCTTGCGTGATCGAATAAAAAATTAAGATATTCGCAGCAAAAATAAAGTTGGCGTTAACCATTGCGTGTTGCCAGTGATGGCTATATATGGCTCCGAAACGTGGTCGCTCACAATAGGCCTCATCAGAAGGCTTAAAGTCACCCAAAGAGCAATGGAAAGGGCTATGCTTGGGGTTTCCTTGCGTGATCGAATAAAAAATGAAGATATCCGCAGGAAAACTAAGGTTGCCGATATAGCACAAAGAATTGCCAAACTTAAGTGGCAATGGGCAGGGCACATAGCTCGCAGAACAGATGGCCGTTGGGGCCGAAAGGTTTTGGAGTGGTGACCGCGTACCGGAAGACACAGCGTTGGAAGGCCTCAAACAAGGTGGACCGATGACCTAGTGAAGGTAGCGGGAAACCGATGGATGCGGGACGCACAGGAACGTTCGATGTGGCGACGCTTGGGGGAGGCCTATGTCCAACAGTGGACGTGTATCGGCTGAAATGATGATGATCATGATGATAAAGGACACCTCCTTAAAGAATGAATTTTCATCAAAAAGGGGAATCCCTTTTGTGTGCAAAATTTCATTCCGTGTACAATGATTATATTTAAAAGTTTCCACAAATATATATATATATATATATATATATATATATATATATATATATATATATAATAAAGGTTTTCATTATTTGAATATTATATATATATATATATATATAATAAAGGTTTTCATTATTGAATGACCCCAATAGACAGTAAGTTCTAAAGATTTATTACAGAATTTTAATTCCTTGGTTTAATAAACTTGATGGCACAAATTTTAATCAAAATGAATAATAAAGACTGTAATAATAATTTTTGTTCTGGTTGTTGTTGTAATTTTCGTTTTGTTTATTTAGTTTTTCAAAACTACCCTCAAAATACAGTTTGTTGTCAAGTTGCAAGCAAAGTGCTAGTTACATATAAAGCTTTGTTAGGTGTTATGGTATTAATTAGCTGTACTAAATACCTCAATGCAGGACTATTTATTTATTTTTATTCATGTTGTGAATAGTTGTAACATAGTTATGACTTAATTAATGAAAAATGTTACCGCCCACCCTTTGAAATAAAGACTCGTTAGACTCTGCATTTCCTTTGGTCTCCTCTCCTCATGGCTCATCATCATCAACATCATTTCAGCCGATATACGTACACTGTTGGATATAGGCCTTCCCTAAGTGTCGCCACAATTAGCAATCCTGTTCGTTTAGCATCCATCGGATTCCCGCAACCTTCACCAGGTGATCGGTCCACCTTTTACGAGGCCTTCAAACGCTGCGTCTTTCGGTATGCGGTCGCCACTCTAGAACCTTTCAGCCCCACCGGCCATCTGTTCTGCGAGCAATGTTTTCTACCTATTGCCACTTAAGTTTGGCAATTGTTCGTGCTATGTCCGGAAACTTAGTTCTCCTGCGGAAATCTTTATTTCTGACTAGCTGTGCCCGCGACTTCGTTCGCGTGGACTACAAGATTCTGTTTTTTTTCTAAATTAAAAGTAGCCTATGTTGCTCCTTATTGCATCAGCTAACTGCCAAAAAAAGTACTGTCAAAATCGGTTCAGCCATTTCAGAGATTAGCCCGGACAAATAGACAGACAGACAAAAATTGAAAAAAAATGTTATTTTGGTGTATGTACCGTATATATATTCTTATGCATGTAGTAAAAAGCAGTTATTTTAATATTACAAACAAACACTCCAATTTCATTTATATGTATAGATTTGACCACGCAAGGAAGCCCTGAGCATAGCCCTTTCCATTACCCTTTAGGTGACTTTAAGCCTTCTAATGAGAGCTATTGTGAGTGACTTCGTTTCGGAGCCATAATATGTCATCCATTGGCAATACGCACTGGTCATACACTTTCGTCTGTGTTATGTTGGACATCGCGTACCTCATGGCTCGGTTCAAATCAATGACCCTTCTGAATAATTTTGAAAAAATATTTTTACAGCATGTGTAGTATTTTTACACCACATCAAGCCTTAAGTGCTTTTGGATTGACATGTCTTGACGTTTAGGTAAAAAGGTATTATTTTTGTTTAACATGTCTTGTGTTAGGGTTTTTTAGTTTTCTTTGTCATAGATAAATTTTGAATAGGTTGTGTTTTATTTATGTACATTTCATGAACAGTAGGGGGTCATAGACATGAAGAATTAAACGTTTGCTTATATTTGAAAAAACATATTAACCTAATTAACATTAAATGGATGTTGTTTTTTTTTTGCAAAAAAAAATTACGTAACTATCCTAAAAAAAACATGGCCAAAAGCCTAGCAAAACGGTTTCCATAAATTCCCTTAGATCTCTATCATCCGAATCCTGTCGGCACACCATTAATTTGAAGTAAAAAAATTAAGTTCTCGCCGTATCCTTGGCAGTTTTTCATTGAATACCGCAATGACAGTATCACAAAGGGTCCTGGTAAAGCGAACCCGCATAAATCGCTATATGTCATCTCTATTCCTTTTGTTCGCAACAAAACTTCATTTTGTACTGAAAACCAGCATAAAGTCACCCCTATGTAATTTGTATCTAGGCTTACAAGAGGTTTTAATAAACTGGTTCGGAAAGTAAATTAATCGGGTGGATGTACAGGTATTTCAGTTGATAGCTATTTCGGCTTGTTGTTTGTACAAGAATTTGTATTCATTAGAATAACACTTTATAGGACTTTGTTTAACTCGAAGATTGAATGAAAACAAAATAACAGTTGGTATTCGTACATTCGCAATAATATAAAAAACCTATAGGGAAATGGTCTCTTTATCTCTTCGTTTCTTGTACTTCTAAAATGAGGAGTATTCTATTATATCTATACTATTGTATAACAGTAACAATAACACGTGTTTAGCACGTGAACTCGTACATTAAGTCATGTCTGCACGTGAGAAAAAAGAAACGAGTGGCTGTCCTATGCTGTGACCTGTCCAAAGCGTTCGATGTTGCTGACCGCGCCGTGTTAGCTGTAAAACTACAGCATTGCGGACTGGTGGGGACGTCGCATGCTTTAGTGACAGATTTGCTGCACGACAGGACTCAAGTTGTCCAAGACTGTAGACTCAAGGTGGCCAAGGAAAGGTGAGGTCCAAGCCTCTAAAATAGTAGATGGGAGTGGCTCAGGGGTCATCCGTGTCCAACATACTGTTTTCGCTGCTGCTCAATGACTTGCCTGATGCTGTGACTGACGCAGAAGTACTCATGTACGCTGATGATGTCGCAGCGTTGGTAACAGCTGAATCAGTGGATCAGTAAGAGCAAAATTTAAATGATGCCGCTAATCAATTGGCGTTATGGTTCCAAGAAAATGGTCTTGCTCTGAATCTGAAAAAGACTCACTTCATTCACTTTGTTCTCTCTGGGCGGTTTTCACGACCGCTGGCAGTATTTGCGGGCGAAGTGGCTCCGGTTCAGGTGAAGACCTTTCTTGGGTTTGAAATTGACGGGTGCCTCAAGTGGGATGTTTTTTTTTTTTCGATGGGAAAAATCATCTTATTACAGCCCCCGCTCTTGGGCGGAGCGGGAGATAGTGTCAGACTCTTACTGACTAAAAAACCCATCCCGTTCCTTCAAGCCTTCATACTGGGGCTCGAACGCCCTTTCGGATAACCTTGGCCCCAGTAGGCTTCGACCCGGCTGGGCCCCTGCTGTTGCTGACAACTCCTTGAGGCGCGCGGGAACAGCGCGCGCCGTCGACGACTTGGACTTGGTCCGGACGGTTACCGGACGGCCGGACAGCGAGCTACCCATTGCTCGCTGTCCGCAAGCCCGCGCCTACGGTGGCTGGAAATCGGGATCGGAATCCTGGCGGCGGCGGCGAGAGCGCCGTTGCCTGATGCGGTCGGCCTCCTCCTTTGCGAGCATTACTGCTTCGCAGAAGTCGGCGACCGCCTGCCACTCCTCCTCGCTCCGGACCATGGCCTCGACCAAGGCCCGGCGCGAGAGGTCTTCGCCGCCGATCACCCCGACGAGGGCACGGCGATGCTCCGCCCAAGCAGGGCACACAGCGATTGTGTGCTCCACCGTGTCCTCCGGGCGTTCCGCACAGTGGCGACACCCGGGCGTCACTTCCGCTTTGATTCGGAACAGGAACCTCCCGAACTTACCATTTCCGGTGAGGACCTGTGTCATGCGGAAGGTAAGGACGCCGTGAGGTCTTTCCAGCCACGCCTCAAAGAGGGGACTTATCGCCATAATTGTGGCGTGCCCATGACGGGGTTGCAATAGTCGCTGACGCCATTCCACCATGAGATCCCGCCGGAGCTCTGTCCGCCATGCCGCGACCTGTCGCGGCAGAGGACTTTCACCCCGGCGTTGCATCTCCACGCGCATGTCGTGCATGTGTGCAAGGACTGTTGCCTCCAGATCCCACGGTGTCAAGTGGGATGGTCAGATTGGTAAAGTGTGCGGTAAATTGGGTAGTGCATGTTTTGCTCTTGGCAGAATATCGTGCGTCTTACCCGAGCGCAATGTGCGGTCTTGTTATTTCGTGACGGTGCACTCGTTACTTCAGTACGGCGCTGAGCTATGGGGACGTGCTGCTGATTGGCAGCGCGCCTTCCGAATGCAGAAGCCTGTCGTGCGGGCCATCGTCGGGATACCGCAGGACATGTCCGCTAGACCCCATTTGATTAGACTAGGTATCCTCACGTTACCTGCTATACTTATATATCAGGACACCCTGTACGTGAGGATGAACCTCGACCTTTACCCAAAGGTAGGCAGGCGTCATTCATATTGCACCAGAAGCAGGGGTCAGCTATCGACGGTCTCGAGAACGCTTGCCAAATCCTCCAAGACGACTCATGTTATGGGCCCGACAGTTTATAATCAACTACCTGCCGCTATTTCTGGTGCCCCGACTATAGGCAGCTGCAAAGCTCGCTTGAAAAAATGGCTTATCGAGCAAGCTTTTTATTCTCTTGATGAATTTATGGCTTAATATAACTTAACTTTGACGTAAATATTTTTTTAATAAAATTTGGACTGAAAATTGTTGTGACTTTAAATTTTGTGATTTATTGTCAATTTTTATTTGTGATTTGATTTCTACCTAATTTATTTGTATTGTTTATTTTATTTGCTTGATATTTTATATAATTTGACATTGTAATATAATTTTTTGTTAACATGTAATTTAAAAATTCTGTATTGACTTGTAAGAATCCCTTACCAATAAACTACTATGACTATTATGACTATGACTATGACAGTCTTCTTGTTTCAAAATTAGAGTGTCTCAATACAAGACCAAACCAAAGCATGTTGCCAGTGATGACATTAGACACTAAAACGGACAAAGGGTCTAATCAGATGACTGAAGGTACCCAAAGGACTATATATAAGATTATGATTATAGTTTATCTGTGTCATCAAATGAGAAATAGAAGATCCGCTAGTACGGGCTTAAACACATAAACACGTACCGATGACGCAACGTGCCACAGCACAGCAACGTGACGTGACGTGTCACGTTGCATTGTCGTAATGACAACGCAACGTGCCACGTTGCGCTGCGCGTCGTCGTGACGTTAAATCTCATGGTGCACTCCTGCAGCTGTGCCGCATTTGTTATTTAATATTCAAAGATGACGAACGACATTGAAGTTGATCACTTAGTAACCGTAGTTCAGAAGTATCCCGTACTATGGGACAAAACATCTGAAGACTTTAACGTGCAATTTTCGAAGTTAACTGCGACATTTCCAAAAAATGCGCCACCGTCGATACGACGTCTTTCAACGTGGCACGTTGCGTTGTCGTGACGTGTTTATTTACGTTGCTCGACGTGGAAGTCCATGTCACGGCACCGTTACCGTGCCGTGGCACGTTGCGTCGTTGCAACGTGTTTATGTGTTTTAGCCCTAAACCAAGATAGCTGACATTTTCCAAAGAATTGTAAAACTTTTGCTAAATTTTGGAATGAAGACTGCGTACCAAAAGATGCAGGAAAGACAAGAAGCACCAATAATCTGAGGGCCATGGGAGTACGAATACGAGAAACACAAGACTGGTCGATATGGCAAAGCTAGGAAGATGAATATATCCAGCAATGAAACTAAAGTGCTTCGAACGGATTTACATAGAACTATCCTGCATCAAGCGCAGTGTGGAAATGAGCCTAACTTACGAGTTGTAGGTCGCGGGTTCGAACCCAGCCAGGCACATAAGCTTGTGTAATTTATTTCATCATCGCTGCTCTCAAAACGGTAAAGGAAAACGTCGTGAGGAAAATAGCATGTTCTAGAACCAAAAATTCAAAGACATGTGACATTCATCAACCCGCACTGGGCCCGCGTGGTGGATTACTGCTCATTCCCTCTCCTATATAGGAAGCCTGAGTCCCAGCAGTGGGAACATTAAAAAAAGGCTGATGATGATGATGACCCTGCATCGCTGTATCGGAGTTTTCCACGCAATTTTTATAAATACAAGAATTCAAATTACCTTTTTTTTTAAATTGCTATAAATCAGTGCTTTACTGCAATCCCACCTGATAGTAAGCAGTGATACAATCGTTGATGTTGAGGCGCACTAGTTTATTAAGAGCCTAATCACTCTAGCCTTGAAGACACCTAAATTAATTGTAGTTGGACGGAAAGACCGCAGCAGGCAAATTGTTCCAAAATTATCGAGCAGTTCCCCGGACTAGACACAATACTCATCTGGTTGAAGGATTCTTCCTTTTTAACGAAGGTATGTGTGACTTTACAACCTATTTCGCAAGACTAACGTAAATAATTATTCACTAGATTTTAATAGCGTCTTCGTTCACATAAAAGTAGAAAACAAAATTTGCTATTGTAGAACGTAGTCTATTTGTTTGCCAAATTTTATTTAAATTCGTCCAGTCGTTTGAGAGTTAAGAAGTAACAAATATACCAACTGTCTATTTTATTATAAGGAACGTTTTCGTCATGTCACAGAGACTTCCTGCCGCGGCAGTGAACCGCCCGGGGCGTCTCAGAGGGCGATTCCTACCCACCGTAGTAAGCGCGTACTTGTAGACAGTGAGCAATTGGTGGAGCAATGGTAGTTATTACTGACAGTTAACATTTGAAATTCATAAATAAGTTTATTTTGTTAATAAAGTCCCTTGAATATCAATCAAATCAATTCGCTACATTGTTTCTAGTTGTAATAATTTTATCTAAAATAAATTGAGACTAGTGTAGTTATGATGTTGTAGCCAGGATTATCCAACAAATTACATTGCCACTTAAAAAAAAATGCTGTCGAATCGAAAGAACGTACTATAATAGGTATGTGCTCAACATCGGTAGCAATAATGACTACCTTAACAAGTGATCAAAATGCTGCAAACCATTAAAAGCAAAACGTCAAATGTGATTACGAGATACCCACCTATCGAGTACAAGTAAGAATGACATCTCAACCTCCAATCCTAGGGGAGCCACAAAAACTCCAATTATTTCACGTCAAATCTGATTCGATAACGTTTGTTCTCGGTCCAACGCTAATTAAGAAGTTGGATCGGTCCAGATAAAACTTCCTAAGTTAGTATTGACGTCCCCACTTACATTCAAACGCTTTTTGGACTTATTTTTTTCTAAAAGCTTTAGATTACGTTGAGGTTTTAAGAACGGATGTTTGGTTCTGACAGCTCTAGGTTAGGTACCTGATTCCTTTTGATTGCTTTTAAGTTGAAGTAGTCTTTTAAGTACTGGTTCTTAGTAGTATTTTTTTTCATTTGTTCTACATCTTCTATTTGTGTCGATATTCTCAAATTTTACTTTTTCAACATTGGCTCTATTGTTGGCGTCGTATAGATCTTGAAAACTGCAGGTCGTTACGTAGAATGGGCAGCATAGCAGGCGGCGCATGTCTTTTTTTCATTTGCGGGATGGCAACAATGCTCTTAGAACAGATGGCCAACGGGGCCAAAAGGTTTTGGCAGCTTTGTCGGAAGGCCACTCCTAAATTGGACCTATGATCTGTTGAAAGTCGCAGAAATCCGTTGGTTGTGTGACGCATAGGACCGTCCGTTGTGGCGCAACTTGGGGGAGACCTATGTCTAACAGTAGACGTGATTTGGTTGAAATGATGATGGAAATTTTGTTTAGTATGTCCTTAGAGAGGTAGAGCAGGGTAGAACAGAGTAGAGCGGGGTCGAGGAGGTTAGAGTAGGGTAGAGCAGGGTAGAGTAGGTTAGTGTAGGGTAGAATAAAGTATAGTCGGGTGGAGTAGGGTAGAGCTAGTTTTAGACAAAATAGATCGTGAGTGAAGGTTATATACGAGTAAATTCACTGGGTACGAGAAGCATGGAACCGGTTGGAAATGCTTAAGAGGCTGCTTTTCCACTCGCCTATCGTAAACATCGAGCATGGTTTAAAAGCTCGTTACTTCATTTAACACAATTCAAAGTGATGTTTGATGAAAAGGCAACGCAAAAAAAGAGTGATAATACCTGAAAACTCTGTTGGCATTCAGTAATTCCGTGATTTACTCAAATGTGTTACAAAACTTGTGTCAGAAAATACGTATTTTTTTTTTAATACTTAAAAGTTTTTGAAAAACATTGTCATTATTTAGATTCTTGATAAAATTTGCTAGACTTGTATGTTGTATTTTTTTATCTTTTTTAATTTTTGAGTAAATTATGAAGTGTCAAAATTCACGCAAAATAGCAGATTTTCAGAGGTCTTAACTGGATTAGTTTTACACAAATTTATAAATTGATTTCCATAGAAGCCTAGACAATACCACAAGATACTGTGTTTCCAAAATATCTGATGAAAAATGTATAATAACGTCATAATCGCGTAAGAGCGGTTGTATGAAAAACACGGAAAATGTATGTATGTATGCATCCCCTTAAGGGAGGTCCATGTCCAACAGTAGATATCTTTGGTCTGAAATCATCACCATGATTACAAGTTTAATAAATCAAATAGCTCAAGAATTACCTGATATCTAGTATGTGGTCCTTTTAATATCATGACTTTTATGTACAATAATATTTCAAGGGATCAAAATAACATAATATATAGGCCCAGAATGGACAATATTAAGGTAAATTGAATTACCTACACAAATAATAAAATACCCTATTATGCAAATACACAAAAATTGAATATCGGTAACCGATAACGTGAAGGGCAACCGAAAAGGTAGCTCTTTGTTGCTTATAATGAACTATATATTTACAGTAATGTGACCAGTTTGTGTCGACCTTTACTGTATAGGAAAATACATAAGATATAAATAGGAAGGGTTCTGTGATTCAAAGTAAATAATATTGAGGTTGAGATACCAAGTTTTACTTAGATTTTTTTATTTTTTTTTTTTGCACACGATGTTTAAGACACTCATTTCATGGGAAATCACAGACTCCAGTAGGAAATTCTTTTTTTTTCGCTACTTAAAATTAATAACAGTTCTAACAGTTTAAATAGGATTTCCATCATATTTCGCTATCGCATTGTCCAACTATGAAATATCGTCATCATCATCATAATTTCAGCCGATTAACAACCACTGTTGGACATAGGCCTCCCCAAAGTGTCGCCACAATGAGCGATCTCGTGCCTTGCACATCCATCCTATTCCCGCAACCTTTACCAGGTCATCGGTCCACCTTGTAGGAAGGCTTCCAATACTGCATCTTCCGGTACGCAATCGCCACTCCAGAGCCTTTCGGCCCCAACGGCCATCTGTTCTGCGAGCAATGTGCCCTGCCCATTGCCACTTAAGTTTGGCGATTCTTCTTGCTATGTCGGTAACCTTAGTTCTCCTACGGATATCTTCATTCTGATTCGATCACGCAAGGAAACTCCGAGCACAGCCCTTTCCATTGCCCTTTGGGTGACATTAAGCCTTCTGATGAACTATGAAACGGTTTAATTAATTTGTAGTTGAAGTATTGATATGGATTTATTAAAGAATTAATGTAAAACTTTTATTTTTCGACTTTAATAATTGTGTAACGGTAAGCGGTACTTACTACCGTTACAGAAATCGATACGAAAAATTCTAAATGAGGTTCAACTATACCACTACTTGCCTGCAAAACTATCATTAATCGTTTCTGGATACGTTCCAGCGTGCTAAAAAACGCCTAAGAATGAAGTGGGGCCAAATTTTGCCACTTATAATAGTAAAAAAAGTTGTAAAGTGAAAATTATTACTACTTTTAGTGTGTAAGGAAGTACTTTGGGGGAGACGAGTGACATACGCGAACCGTGTTGAAAAACAGTGATACCTAATTTTTTTAGGGTTCCGTACCCAAAGAGTAAAACGGGACCCTATTATTAAGACTTAGACGCTGTCTATCCGTCTGTCTGTCTGTCTGCCTTGTATCTCATGAACCGTGATAGTTAGACAGTTGAAATTTTCATGGATCATGCTGTTGCTGTTATAACAAAAAATACTACAAAACAGAAGAAAATAAATATTCAAGGGGAATCCCATCCAAAAAACGTATTTTTTTTTGTTTCGGACGGTACGGAAACCTTTGTTTTTTTTTGTTTTTCAGTTATTGGCACAACAGCAGAGAAAACAAGGTAGCCAATTACGAGCCATAGACAGATATGCGTACTCTTTATTGTATACAAATGCAATAAACAGAATACAGGGTTATATATTAAACACTAACAACCCTGCAGGACTGTATTACTAACATCATAAACAACAACTGTTGTTCTATGACTTTTTACAAAACATAATTCATTTACTTGAGCCTTCAAGATTTCGTTGTTCTCTCTAACACATTTCAACTCTGTATATTGCTATACCTACCTACGTCGCGGTCAATCCTCGCTCTTTACTAGTACTATCGCTTGCTTCGCAAAGTCTCTGTAATATTTAGAACGTTCAATTAAATTTTACAATCTGCGTACATACATTGGGTCACATTCTACTGCACAAATTCTACTTGCCTGTAATTGTATACCTATATTAAGGGGATTGTTGTACAAAATTTTTATATAATCCTGTATCTAGTGTGCATATTAGGTATATGTGTATGAGTTGGTTGTTATTTGCACATATCTTTATTTTTGTATGGAAATCTGATTAATTAAAATATGATTAATTTTAAAAATCGCAGAACAAAAGTTGTTGTTTATGATGTTAGAACCATAGTCTTGAGAGGTTGCCAGTGTTTTACAATTAACCCTGTATATACTTGCACACGAAGGGTTTTTTCCATAAAACTGTTTATTCTGTTAAGTTTCTAAGGTCGACTGGTAGATTGGTTGGGGCCATAGTCCGGAGCGAGGAGGAGTGCGAAGCAGTAATGCTTCGTCGACGCGCACTGTTCCCGTGCGCCTCAAAGAGTTGTCAGCAACAGCAGGGACCCAGCCGGGTCGAAGCCTACTGGGGCCAGGGCTATCCGAAAGGGCGCTCGAGCCCCGGTATGAAGGCAAGAAGGAACGGGGTGGGTCTTTAGTCAGTAAGAGAGTAAGTGCGCTCAACGTCCTGGTGCGGTTTACTGGTGGTCGGAAGACATTGCGCGATTGCGAGTTTTCTGTCTTAGGTCCCGACGCCAGTATCAACGCACTCGACGCAGGAGAGAGCCGAGAGCTACAGATGAGGAGATAAACAGATCCTATAAAGCGTACCGGGAGGCCACTATGAACCTTCAGCACGCCATCGCAGATGCCAAGTCAAAGTCTTGGGGAGAGATTCTTGAGGGGTTTGACAGAAATCCATGGGGAAAACTTTATAAATTGGTTATGACCAAATTGCGTCCTTGGGTTCCACCTATCACGGAAACTATGGACCTGGCTCTATTAGAAAGAGTCGTAAGCACGCTTTTCCCAGTAGCTAGAGACAGCACCTCATCAGTAAGGTTATCTCCAGACTGGTCTGACGAGATGGAGGTGACTGAAGGCGAGCTTGAAAGAGCCATAAAACGAATGGGAGCTCGTAACACAGCACCAGGCCCTGATGGTATTCCTGGCCGTGCATGGGTTTTGGCTCTGGATTCTTTGGGGGATCGCTTAAGACGGCTGTTCAACAGCTGTCTTCGTGTGGGCGTGTTCCCTTCAGACTGGAAGGAGGCTGGATTGGTGTTACTGAGGAAACCAGGCAGAGAATCGGAGTCTCCCTCAGCATACCGTCCCATTTGCCTGCTCGATGAGGTTTCTAAGCTATTCGAGAGAATAATTGCCGAAAGGCTCGTTGAGCACCTGTCGCGGGTTGGTCCCGACCTTGCCGAATGCCAGTACGGTTTCCGGCAGCAGCGTTCTACAGTGGATGCGATCTTACGCGTCCGCTCGTTGTCGGAACAGGCAGTATCCCGGGGTAGGGTGGCGTTGGCGGTAAGTTTGGATATTGTCAACGCTTTTAACTCCCTACCCTGGGATGCAATAAGGGCGGCACTAGAACATCACAGGGTGCCCCCTTACCTGCAATGCATCATCGGGGATTACCTACGCGATAGGCATATTCGCTATGTGGGACGAGATGGTTGCATTCATCGGAGGGAGATTACGTGTGGGGTTCCACAGGGGTCGGTTTTGGGTCCCCCTTGTGGAATCTTGCATACGACGTGGTCCTGCGGGTCGAGCTTCCCGCTGGTGTCAATATTGTCTGATACGCAGACGATACTCTAGTGTTGGCCAGCGGGGACACTTTCGATGAGACCATCAGGCTTTGTGAGCTCGGGGTGGCAAGAGTCGTGGCTTCGATCCGCGAGCTGGGTCTAGAAATAGCACCTCATAAAACTGAGGCGCTATGGTTCCACAAATTACCGAGGAGTAGAGCGCCACCCAGCTTGTCAGTAACCGTAGGAGATGCGCAAGTCCAGGTGAGTCAGTACATTATGTACCTTGGTTTGACTTTGGACAGTCGGTAGGGCTTCGAAGAGCATTTTGAACGCCTGATCCCTCGCGTTGGAAAGGCAGTGGGCGCTCTGCACAGATTGCTGCCTAATCTAGGAGGACCTCGTGAAGAAGTTCGTCGCCTCTATGCAGGTGTTGTGCGATCGATGGTCCTTTATGGGGCACCTGTATGGTCAAATAGACTCTCAGGTGTCCGTCGCTGCAGGACTAAAATTAATAGTCTGCAGCGGAGAATGGCCATCCGCATCGCACGTGGATACCGAACGTTGTCATTTGAGGCGGCAACTCTTTTGGCACGCTTCCCACCATTGGACATCCTGGCAGAGATGGACGCGAAGGTATATAACAAGATTCGCGACATACGCCAAAGTGGTAATACTGTGCCGGGACTTGTAGTGGTAAGGCTGAGGCGGCAGGAGCGGCGACACGCGCTCGAGAGGTGGCGCGAGCGGCTACAACAGCCGCAATTCTCGCGTAAGCGCATTGTCGAAGCCGTTCTACCACACTTTGAAGCCTGGCTGAAAAGAGCAGGGATCGTGCCTTTCGAAAATTCAAAAAGGATCGCAGTGTCGAAAATAGAGACCTTTTTAGGACTGCAAGAAATCGGTGTAATCAGATGATACGCAACGCTAAACGCCGCCATATTCTTGAAAACATATCTTCTTCTTCTCCTGCTGATATCTGGAAATTCCTCGGAACTCTCGGTATCGGCAGACCACGTCATGTGGATCTTCCTAAGACTATCGCACTGGATGATATCAACCGTCACTTCACTACCACCTGTCATTTGGATTTGCAAATGCTGTCTCAGACGGTTGATTTCATTACTAGCCTACCAAGTCCTATCATTGAAGCGTTCCGCTTTTCCCCGGCCACCTTGGACGAAGTCAAAAAGATTATCCTATCCACAAAATCCAAGGCTGTGGGTCATGACGAAATTAGTCGTTACATGATTACCTTAATCCTCGAATTTCTTCTTCCTCCGATTACCCATATAATAAATTTTTCCCTTGATTCCGGACAATTCCCATCCCTGTGGCGTATGGCTTACGTGCGTCCACTTCCTAAAATCTCTAATCCCTCTCTGCCTAACCATTTCCGCCCAATTTCTATTCTTCCTTTCCTGTCCAAAGTACTTGACGCCTGCGTCCATAAGCAGTTATCAGGCTTTGTTCACCGTAACAACCTTGTTAGCTCATTTTAATCTGGATTCAGGCCTGGTCATAGTACCTCCTCTGCTCTCCTTAAAGTGACTGGTGACATTAGGGAAGCTATGGAGGAAACCAAGGTTACCGTTTTGGTTTTAATAGATTTTTCAAATGCATTCAATGCTGTCAGTCACGATTTTCTCCTATCTATCCTTTCCCATCTTATGGTGTCGTCCGAGGCGCTGGAATGGTTCTCTTCTTATTTTCGGGGACGTCAGCAGTCAGTTCGCGTTGACGAGAATTCGTCGAGTTGGCGTGATCTAGAATCTGGTGTTCCACAAGGCGGTATTCTTTCTCCCTTGCTATTCTCCATCTTCATAAATTTTATAACTCTCTGTCTTCGGTGTTCGTATCATCTTTATGCCGATGATCTACAATTATATGCGGCTGCGCGGGTAGAGAGTTTGTCAGACGCTATAGAGGATGTAAACCGAGATTTGGAAGCTATCAAGGAATGGTCTGATAGCTTAGGGGTGTCCGTAAACCCCGCGAAGTGTCAGGCTATTATTATTGGTAGCCCGCGCATGATGGGTAGAGTGGTGGTTAACTCTCTTCCTCCAGTTGTTTTTAACGGTGCCGTCATCCCCATCAATCCTAGCGTAAAGGATCTCGGTTTGCATCTTGACTCGACGCTTGGCTGGCAAAGTCAAGTTGCAAGTGTCTGCCAAAGAGTCAACGGGACTTTGCGGTATCTGTATCGTCTGAGGAACTTTCTGCCTGCGAAGACAAAGACAATGCTTGTGCAGACTTTAATTTTCCCTATAATCGACTATGGTGACGTGTGCTACTTTGACCTGAATACGGTGTTGCTAGACAAGCTTGACAGACTCCTCAACAACTGCATCCGGTTTATATTTAATTTGAGGAAATATGACCATATTTCAAGTTACAGAACTGAACTTAAATGGATGCCTATACGCCAGAGAAGAAGTTTGCGCGCATTGACTACACTTTTCTCTCTGCTGAATTCTCCCACCCCTCCTTCTTATCTTATATCAAACTTTAAATTTCTATGTTCTTCCCATGCCAAGAATCTGCGTTCTTCCAACAACCTTCTTCTGCTTTGTCCTTCTCATTCTTCTGATTTTGTCCATTCTTCCTTTCATATACAGTCCATTCTTCTGTGGAATGCGCTTCCTCTCGACATCAGGACGGCCACCAGTCGGTATGCATTTAAGCGGAAGTTGCGGCTTCATTTTCAACACAAATAGCGGAGTAGTCTCAAATATCCTTTCGTTACCTTATATAAATTATATATATTTGTATATATGTAGGTTTATATTATATTGAATATTTAAGTATGTTTATAATATAAATATTTGTACAGTTGTTTTCTAATCAAACTATTCTTTTTTTTTTTATGCACCTGCCATGTTTTCTCTTCACCACCCTAGGTTGACTGGTAGAGAATGCCTAAGGCATTAAGTCCGCCTTTGTACCTTTGTGTTGCATGAAGTTGTAATAAATAAATAAATAAATAAAAGAGGAGAGCGCATCTCCTATAGACTTACTCAGGTACGGACCGGGCATGGTTGCTTCGGTGAGTACTTAAATAGGATTGGGCGAGAGGCTACGGCAAATTGCCACCATTGCGGAAATGACCTTGATACAGCCCAGCACACGCTCGAAGAATGCCCTAAGTGGGCCTCTGAGCGACAGGTTTTGGTTGCCAAGATCGGACGGGATCTGTCTCTACCAGCCTACTGCTGGGGGCTATGCTGAAGGAGGCAGAAAATTGGAGAGAAATGGTGTCCTTCTGTGAAGCCGTGATGGTCCAGAAGGAGGCCGCTGAGCGGGATCGTGAGAGGGCCGATCCCACTCGTAGAAGAAGGCGTCAGAGGGTCAACCGCCGTGACGCCTAAAACGCCGAAACCCCGCTTGCAACATTTAAGGTAGGCGGGACTCAGAGGTCACGGGCTTTCAGAGTGGGGACTCTGTCAGCCCACCAAGTGACCTCAGGAAAGACGGTGGCACAGTGATCACGTGTTGTCGTGCACAACGAGGCTCAGGGGAGACCCCTCACAGTCTCCTCAGGGATGTGTCTTAACAGGCGTCGTACAGAGAGAGTTCCGGGGTGGTCGTCTAAGAGGTCACGGAGCCCTCTTCTATGTACTGAAGGTGACCTCCTGGGTGGTTTTAGTAAGCGGAAACCGGAAGCCTTTTGAAGCTTTCCCCCCGAAAACAAAAAAAAAGGACCTCAGATGCACGGGGGCTTCGGGAGCAGTGTAAAGAAACGCCTAGGTGTCCATGGTATGTATCGCCCAAGGAAATCTACTTTGCTTGGGTATAGCGCCACGGACGGCGTATCCTCGTGAGGGTGATGGGTGCGTTGGTTGGTTTCTCACGCCCGGCTTAGAGTCTGGCCATGGACTGGACTAGACTGCAGGATTTTTTTAAAGATTACCGTAGCACTCTTGCACACATAACAGATAGTCGATGTGGAGGAAAGGTTCTGGGGCGATGACCATGTACCGGACGACGCAGCGTTGGAAGGCCTCCCACAAGGTAGACAGATAACCTGCTGAGGGTCGTCGGAATCCGACGGATGCGAGACGCACAGGACCGGCCGTTATGGCGACACTTGGGGGAGGTCTATGTCCAGCAGTAGATGTCTTTCGGCACCCGCTTGAAAATCACGATAGATGTCGATTCAGTATGGCTCTGTTTTGAGCTCATTACTCTTTCTATATTAATACAGGTAAATCTTCAAAGATCGTCTAAAATAATTAATCATTTTTCCATAAAGTTTTCCTTCAATATTTGCAAGTGTTCTCCTTTATAGGCAATTAAAGAATAACCCTTTGTTTCCCGGCTAAGAGAAGTTCAAGTAATTGAAAAACTTTTATATTTATGAAATCGGGTTTTTAAGCAATAATAAAATGTACTCTATTTTATTATTGCTTTAGGAGTTGCTTCGCCGTCATTGGGAGTTGCTTCGCCGTTTTCAGCATCATTTTGCCGAGAACAGAGTTGACAATTTCTATGCTGTAATGAGGCTTAAAGCTTCCTTTCATTCAATACTGATTAGCTGCAAAAATATCATTGTAAACACGATTTTCGAAACACTTTATATGACTTCCAAATATTTTAAAATTCTTTTTTTTATTTAAACTGAAATCTGTTATTTATTTATTTGTCATTTTTATTTTAATGAACCGAATCTGACATTTTTATTGGTATTTTAGTTAACTGAATCTAATATTATATAAGTTATTCCACTGAATGTAACATTTTATTATTAATTTATTAATCTAAATCTGACTTTGTATTAATTGAACTAAATTTGTCATTTTATAAGTTATTGAACTGAATCTGACATTGTATTAATTTTTGAAACTGAATCTGAATTTGTATTATTACTATTTAAATTTTTTATCTTTTTGTAACTGTAATTTTACTATGGTTAGTCTAGGTCTAGGCTCAATGAATTTATTAACATTATTATTTGGTATTTCGTAACTAAATGGCAAAATAACGCCTTTTTAATATTATCTGGACCGCTTACCTGGACGCTCAGTTTATTTGGCAGAGATTAAGTCAACTACCTAAGTAAAATCAAAGGTATTGGACATTAATTTTTAACCGACTTTCAAAAAAAGGAGGTGGTTCTTTTCTTTTTTTTTTATTTAGCCCACACTGTCCCACTGCTGGGCAAAGGCCTCCCTCCACTCCTTCCAACGATCACGGTTCCTCGTTTTCTCATTCCAGTTCTTAAGGAAGCCATCCAGGTCGTCCCGCCATCTCCTTCTGGTGGTGGTTCTTAATTAGGTTTTATTTTTTTTATTGATGAAGATAGCTGCAATTAAGTGGTACCACAAAGTGAACCGGTGAGCTGGTGAGAGTCGCGGGATTGCAATGGATGTGACGCGCACAGGACTGTACGTTGTGGTGACTCTTGGAAGAGGCTTATGTCCAACAGTGGACGTCCTTCGACTGAAATTACTATTCACGTAATTATTACTTTATATTTTTACTTTATATATTACTGATTCACGTAAAATCAAACAAGCTAAATATCGTTCAAGTTTTTAGTCGTTCGATCAAAGTCCTATCCAAAATCAGTATTCACATGTTCCTTAATCGGAATTGGATAGAACGACAATTCAACTAGCTCGAAACTAAACGAAATATCAAACACTTATTTCCAGTTGAATTAATAAGTATTCTCCCAGGATAATGAAATACAGATACTTTTATTGAATATTGTTTACGTGAATCAGGCTACAGGTCGTATGGGGTGCCGTTATAAATAATACTACAGATTTTAATACATTTTTACAGATTTTATTATGGCGTTCATTGCCGGATAGAACGTCTTTACGTCGCTTTATTAAAATCTGTGACATACCTCAATACGTTTTCGTGTTGTTTATGTTTGACTGGCCTGTTGGTTTGGTGGTTAGTATGTCCCTGACTGCTGTGCCACAGGTCGTGGGTTCGATTCCCACCCAGAACAAATGTTTGTGTGACGAGCATGAACATTAATAAAAAAATTCCGTGTATGGGTGTAATTCTATAGCATGTATGTATTTAGAAATAAATAAGTATATTTATCAGTTGTCTAGTACTCATAACACAAGCTCTGCTTAGCTTGGGACTAGACGGCGTTGTGTGATAGTTGTGCAGTATTATTATTATATTAAATATCTTCCAAGCACCATTCCCAAATAGAGCCTCCAAGATATAAAAGCATTTAAAAAAAAGTGATGTAGTGACTATTTAACAGTTTTCAGCCTTTTTACTTTACTTGTGCTTTGAGACTTTACTTCAATTCAGGATTCTAGGCTAACGAGAAGTGGAGAGGGTTTGATTTCCTTGCGAGTGTCAAAATTATGCTTATATGGAGTACTAGCTTTTGCCCGCGACTTCGCTCGTGCATATAAAATATAGTTTTTACACCACCTGCTCGATAATGTCGTTTTACACGTCATAAAAACCTCACTTAAAGCAAGTCATTATATGCCTAGGGATAATGAGATTTGAATTTGGAGCATCAAGAATCGTCAACATTGTGAATTAAAATGTAGGCGCATCGAACAAGTTGACTCGAAATTCAAACCAAAGAGTATGTAATCACTATGATTCAAACTGGCCACTAACAAAAATAGAATATAACGTGCGTACCAGACTTGACGACACGGGAGTATAGAAAATTGAAACTATAGAATCTTGGAGTAGTGAATTTTGTTTGATGAACTTGTAAATATAATTCTTATATTTCTCTAATATATGATTTGGTCGACCAAATTGTCTTTTAATTATCTCACAGATGGTGTAAAAAGTAGAGTATGCAACACGGGGATAAAGCTGTTTTTGACTTGGGCGGCTTAAATTAATCACTTCACTCAGGTTTCTTTATTAATTCCCTCGCAACGCTCGGGAGTTAATTTTATAAATCCCTCACTATCGTTCGGGATTAAAATCAACAACCTTCCTTTCGTTCGGAATTCAACATGCGGCCCGCGACTTAAAGACACTGCTTTATCCCCTAGTCACATAAACTACTATTTTACACCACCTGCTCGATAATGTCGTTTTACACGTCATACAAACCTCACTTAAAGCAAGTCATTATATGTCTAGGGAGATAATGCAGTATGGCCGATCCCTAGGGAATAATGAGATTTGAATTTGGAGCATCAAGAAACGTCAACATTGTGAATTGAAATGTAGGCGCATCGAACAAGTTGACTCGAAATTCAAACCAAAGAGTATGTAATCACTATGATTCAAACTGGCCACTAACAAAAATAGAATATAACGTGCGTACCAGACTTGACGACACGGGAGTATAGAAAATTGAAACTATAGAATCTTGGAGTAGTGAATTTTGTTTGATGAACTTGTAAATATAATTCTTATATTTCTCTAATATATGATTTGGTCGACCAAATTGTCTTTTAATTATCTCACAGATGGTGTAAAAAGTAGAGTATGCAACACGGGGATAAAGCTGTTTTTGACTTGGGCGGCTTAAATTCATCACTTCACTCAGGTTTCTTTATTAATTCCCTCGCAACGCTCGGGAGTTAATTTTATAAATCCCTCACTATCGTTCGGGATTAAAATCAACAACCTTCCTTTCGTTCGGAATTCAACATGCGGCCCGCGACTTAAAGACACTGCTTTATCCCCTAGTCACATAAACTACTATTTTACACCACCTGCTCGATAATGTCGTTTTACACGTCATACAAACCTCACTTAAAGCAAGTCATTATATGTCTAGGGAGATAATGCAGTATGGCCGATCCCTAGGGAATAATGAGATTTGAATTTGGAGCATCAAGAAACGTCAACATTGTGAATTGAAATGTAGGCGCATCGAACAAGTTGACTCGAAATTCAAACCAAAGAGTATGTAATCACTATGATTCAAACTGGCCACTAACTAAAAAAAGAAAATAGAATAAAACGTGCGTACTGACGACACGGGAGCATTATAGAAAATTGAAACTATAGAATCTTGGAGTAGTAAATTTCGTTTGTTTGATGAACTTGCAAATATAATACTTATATTTATCTAATATATGATTTGGTCGACCAAATTGTCTTTTAATTATCTCACAGATGGTGTAAAAAGTAGAGTATGCAACATGGGGATAAAGCTGTCTTTGTCTTGGGCGGCTTAAATTCCTCACTTCACTCAGGTTTCTCTGATTATGATTTTGTATAAAGTTATTAAAGAAATATAATATTTTTTTTTATTTTACATTTATTTAACAATTTTTCATTTAATGGGAAATTAAATGAAAAATAAAAAAAAAAACAAAATTTTAAAGAAGTATAAAACTCAACTTTTAATAAGAATAATATTTTGTAACAGGTATCTCATTTATATTTAAATAATATTTAAAGAAAATTTTATTCGAATAATCCACCAAATACGTATTACATCAATTTACCAAGTCAGACACAATACATACTATCATTTCAAGCATATTTTACTGTCAAATACATTATCCATGATTTACGACAGCCCCCGGGTATCTGATCGGGCTCTAAATAACGAGGTTGTCCCTTAATACGTAACGACACAGTATAAATTAATCTCCTACATTTTCAATTCAACACTGTGTGAAAATAAAAAAAAAATGGATGGGTACTTTTTAGGCTGTGACTTGTTCCCCGAGGCGCGGCGAAATGTCTTTAACCTACTTTTGAGAGGTGAAGATGGAACTTCGATTTTTTTGCAGGTACTTGTATTAGTAAATACCTATTGGGAAGATTCTGTTTTTTGTTTGTTAATTTTAAAAAGTTGGTGACTTAGTAAAAGTAAGAAATAGTGTACGGTATACCAGCCATACGTACCCAGTCGAGAACATTGAAAATTAATAAAAGTAGTAATATTCTGTTCTGTTTATTACGATTAATATCACCTACACTATTAATAAACTTTTCAGTACACTATTCATATTCTCATAAAAGAAAATATATCACGTTCATACACGAAAACTTTAATAATAAAACAATCCACCCAAAACGAAACTATCGAGCCGGCACACCGCGCCATATATCCTGTCCTTATTAATATTTAAGACCACAAAACGCATTTTGGACGGTGCGATTAGCCCAGTGGCAAGCTGGGCTATATTTATAGCCGAAATTACCGTTTTAATGGACACGAACTGGCCAAGCTAAATTGAAAGCAGTACTCCGTACTATGATACACGATAACGCATTCATATCACGACTGGCCACCAATTCAGTGAGATGGGGGCCGTTGAGTTTGAAACCGTTATAAATAGCTTGTTTGGGGAACTGGGGACCTTATTATTGGGTAATTAGGTTCCGTTTTTTTTTTTGGTTTGTGTGAAGAAAATCAAGAAATTCTCTGACGTCTTATAGATATAATCAATTTCGCATTAATATTGTAAAATAATCGCATACGCTTTAGTTTATTTCGTAATAGGTGGTCATAGAATGTTTTATTTGCGTGTTGGCATTTGAAAATGGTGTAATTTCAAAATGCCAGATTGTAAAAACGGTACACTCTAAAATCTGTAAATTTTCAAAATGGTATAATTAATTTGAAGATTCCAAAATAAAAATAAATTATTCTTAAAACTGCACATTTTTAGGGTAGCTGCTTTTGAAAACGGTGTATTCTCATATTGGCCGATTCAATGAACGGCAAATTAATTAGTAAAATTCTAGATTCAATAAACATCAGACTATCAAACATTGATAAATTAATTTCGATGGAAATGCAACTGTTAATAAAGCTGCCAAAGAATGATACAATGTCGGGATTTCAATGTATCAATTTTATATCTTTTCATCGATAGCAAAGTCAACAATAAAAATATTATGACATTCTTTAGAGCTTTATTATGTTATTGTTGAGCAATATCCTTTGTACTGATATAAGTAACGTACACTTTAGTATCAACACTGACATTAAAACAAAATTAAAACATGGAAAATTTATTTTTCTATTGTTTATTTCAGATACCCGTAAAAATATTGTTGAATTAAATTAAATTATTACAGCAGTATAGATAAATTAAATAAATTATATTTGATAAATTATTTGATGGATTTTTGAATTAAATTAATAAAAATATTAAAATTAATTAACATCTAAGCACGTACACACAGCGAAATACTTTAGACCCAATCTGATTATTACACTGGGTCAGTCGAGTCGCGATAGATACCTTGAGTCTTTTCAAGAGCTCGTAAAAATCAGTAACTGTACTCTCAATGCGTACGCCCTTGACCCCACGATGTACAATGCCCTTCACACCGCCAGAGACAGGAACAGATGGAGAAATATCATAAGGGATAGAGTGATGAAACAGGGGGGTCACGACACTCAGCATTGAGGAATACGACGCAAGGAGGAGGTACTCTCAATGAATATTCCAGTCGCACTTCACTGCCAGGGTAGCTTAAGAATAGCTTTTAAGGCATTATTTTCTCTTCTTCTTAGTCATACACTTCTGGCGGAGTGGTGATGGGTCGTCTGGTAGTTTGTTTGCGGCTTTTGCATCTCTGTCTATTCGTGGTATTGCGTGTGCATTAAATGAGGGAATACTTAAAAGATGATTTGATAAGGTCTGTCCAACTGATAGGTGATCGATCTCGAGAAGGTTGGCCTTTATCTCTACCCTGTACCACTAAATGCTCTAAAGAGCTTGCATTACGGATGATTTGTTCAAAAATTTTGAAGATTTGCAGTTGCACAACCGATGAAAATATTTGTTTGTTTTGAAGCTCTTTCAGAATGGAAACGTTAGTGCAGTAAGCAGTCCAATATATCCTCAGTAGATGCCTCCAACAGTAAATCTTTTTTTTATTATTGATAGGCTTGCGTTTGACCACCATCTCACCTGATGGTAAACGATGATGTGGTCGACGATGGAGCACGATTGCCTAGAAGTAACCTATTCACTCTTGACTTAAAGACCCCTAAGCTGTAGTAATCAGGAAAAACAGACTCCGGGAATTCCACTCCTTGGCTGTTTGCACAATAAATGTGTTCCTAAAACCCTTTGTGCGTAGGGGTGGGATGTCTACCATGTACCGGTGGCGCAACGCTGTACGTCGTGTGGTTCGATGATGGAATGGACTTGGTAGAATTAGATTGTGCAATTCCAGTGCACACTCCCCCAAAATGTAAACGATAGAAAACCGACAGGCCAGCAACTCGGCGGCGATGCTCAAGGCTTTGAAGTTTCAACTCTACAAGTGCATCATTGCCGATGATTCTCTTGGCTCGCCTCTCAATCGACTCCAGCGCATCAAGCTGGTATTTGGCAGATCCATCCCAAAGATGACAACATCTCAAGAGCGTTATTTTTTTAACCGACTTCAAAAAGGAGGAGGTGCATTCAGCCGAACATACGGCTGAAAGTATGTTTTTTTTATGTATTCACCGATATCTCATTTTTTTATTATGTGGGTCATCATCCAAAAGAGAAAGCTCGTCACCACCCTCATTTTCTCCATTTTCCTGTATGGTGCAGAGACCTGGACCCTTAAAAAGCTGACCGTTGCCAGATTGACGCTTTTGAGATGTGGCGCTAGAGGAAAATGCTTGGAATTCACTGGTCAGAGCATCGGACCAACGACTCCATAATAGCCGAACTCAGATCACCCATGAGACTACACCATAAGCTAAAGAAGAATAATCGATTTCTTCGGCCACATTGCCAGAAAGAGAAGCGATAACCTGGAAAAGCTGCTTGTGACAGGAAAAATAGATGGGAAAAGACCCAGGGGCAGGAGTCCGTTACGTTGGTCAGACCAAATTCGTGTTACACTGGAGACAGTCTGCGACGCCATCCACATTGCCGAAGATAGGACAACATGGCGAAATATAGTCCACGAGAAAGTTATTCGTCGAGGATTAACGACGCGAGGAGGAGGGGGAATCATCCAATTACTTCTCAATGTTTAGAACGGAGTGGGAGGGCGTGTCATACTTTTGCTGACTAAACCCCTACCTATGTTCTTTCTTTTCCACTTTTGACCACGGGTTGCCCTTTTAAAAGTCAACACATGGCCCCAGTAGGCTCCTACCTTGCTGGGCCCCTATGACTTTGCTGACATCTCTTTGAGATGTATAAAGTCAGTGATAGGACTTCGTTAATTTTGTTACTGATTTTTATGAACAAGTGATGTAATACAATCATCAAGAATGTAAGTGTAAAATGTTTTTAAAAGTAAATTAACTGAAAAACAAGTTTTTTTCCTTTAATTGATATAAACTAGTGCTTTATTGCAATTTCACCTGATGGTAAGCAGTGATACAATCGTTGATGGTGAGGAACACTAGTTTATTAAGAGTCTATTCACTCTAGCTTTGAAGTCACCTAAATAAATAATAATAGCTTATAAACATATCATAATGCTTGTAATCGTGAAACGTCTCACCACATCCGGTATTAATAACTAATTAACTAGTTGGTTTTAATTTTCAAGTAAATCCCGTGGACTATGACCGCAACATTTGTTACCGCAAATAGACTAATAATTTAATACTTCGTTTATTTGTCCCTCTAACTGATTAATAAAAAATTTATTGGCTTAGCTAACAAGTAAACTTTTAATTTACAATATTAGTATAATAGTAATATCAGCGGTCCCTCATGCCGAGGACCTCATGAAAACTAACAAAGTATTTTGACTTGGTTCGCAAGGTTGTCGACATATGAGAAGTGGATACAGCAGTCATTGTGTTGATAGTCGTAACGACCAATAGCGTAACATCTGAAGACACTCTTGTTGGGCAGTTGGATGAAAGACTTCATCTAGAAAGCAGTAGAGATGGCGCGTATTATTAAGAGGTACCTCTCTCAGGAACGCTGACCTTCAGATATGTGTTTTTACTATAATGTTTTTTTTTGTTGCTAGATTTTGTTAAAAATATTTTAAAATGTATTTTTTTTTTAATTGAAAAATTTATCTGAAATAATAATAATAATATTCTATCTGTATAGTCATACATATAAACAATATATAGGACTGGGTTTTAATCAGTAAAAGTCTGTCACATTCTCAAACTCTACTCTAACACCGCTCTAGAGTGGAGCTTGAGAGTCATTGGATGATTTCAAACTTAGAAAAAACATGCATTTCAAATTCACAGCACGATGTCAAAACAAAAGGATGCACATGACAGTTAAGAGGCTTTTTTTCTACTCGCCTATTGTCAACATCGAGCATGGTTTAAAACTTTGTTGCTTCATCTAACGCATTCTCACGCAATGTTTGATGAAGAGGCAATGCAAAAAAAAAAGAGTTAACATCTGAAAACTTTGTTAGCATTTGGTAATTTACTCAAATATTTCACAAAACTTGTTCCAGGAAATACGATTTTTTTTTAAACCCTTGAAAGTTTTTCAGAAATATTATTGTCATTCAGAATCTCGATTAAATATGCAAGGCTTCTATTGATATACTTTTATATATTTTTAATAATATATTGATAGATAGAGTATAATGGAGGGCCAAAGTTCTCGTAAAATAGTCGTATTTAAAAGGTCATTTCTAGATTATAGTTTTACAAAAAAAATTTTTTTTTTTCTTTAGACGCCGAAATAAAAACCACAAGATAGCTGTGTATCCAAAATATCTAGAGAAAAATGTGTAAAAAAATCATAATCATGTAAGAGCGGTTGTATGTACTTTGTACATGGTACATAGCGCTCACTGCAATAATCTTACTGCTATATATTTTTTTAAATTATGCCATAATAAAGTCAAATAGACAAAAAGATACATACAGCATAATATTGTGTCAAAAATAAAAAATAAAATGAACAAATCAAATTACACTAAGATTAAAGTTCTTTGACGAAGTTCCGTTCCTTTTCATTGAAGTTCATTATTAGATCATATCGTTATATCTAACGGACCAATTTGGGAGTGAAATCTTTAAAAAAAAAAAAACAAAATCGTTCTATAACTGACCGATAAATTAGCTTGTCTGGATTCAAATTAATTCATTGGATTACTAAACTCCACACCTATAGTCATAATTAGACATATCTAATATCTATGTAATATTATTAATTTTGACATTTATTATTCCTAATATAAAATAATAATTGTCAAAATTAATAATATTAATTAAATAATTATAAGACAACACTTCTACGCGTTCCTGAGTAAAAGGGTCTTGACAGATGGACAACAAAGTGATTCTATAAGGGTTCTATTTTTGCTGACTGAGGTACGGAACCCTGAAAATGTAACTTATGTTCAATAAAATTGCTTCACTTAAATTTTACAGTTTTGCCTCGGCAATAATTCTGAAATCTTTAACAGTTTGAAAACAGAGTCCATGTCTTAGAGTTATGTTGGCAGCCAAATATTTCCGCCACAATGCAGTAGATATTTGCAGCAAGCTAATTTGCCCTGAGTTACGTTGTACCCCAAATGCTGATAGCCGAAATTATTTCATAGTAAAATTGGGGAATTTATAAAACTGCAAGCTATAATTGACTGTCATATTTCATGCAGTCCGCATTACTAATATTTAAATGTGGTAAATATGTTTGCTCTATAGTGGTGAATATTTTACAAAAATACTGCATTAAAATTTTGGGTGGAAAAAAACAACGATCTAAATTCTCGATTTTGGCAATAATCCAAGGTTTGTTTACACATTAATCGTAAAATGACTAGAAAATAAAGATTAAAGTGATAATTTATAATCTAGAAAGAAAACACCATAATATAAAATCGTTTTCAGCAAGATCACAGGTTAGAAAAAATCTTCATCTTTTTAGCAAAAGAGGCGATAGACATAATTATGGTACAAGAAATAGGGATCAATTAGTTCAACCAGGTTTCAGACTGGCTAAAGTGGCCTCTTCTTTCATGGGGTACTGTTTGAAATGTTATAATAAAATACCTCCCCAAATATTAGAACTCAATGAAACGAAATTTAAATCTTGTATTAAACGCACACTATGCAGGCAAGCTATTATAAGTTGGAGGATTATATTCAAGATAAAAATGCTTGGCTCAATGCTGGTCCAGCTCCACTACCACTAGGGCGTACTAATTAGTTGATTAGTTGGAAATTAATATTATTATTTTTTAATTTCAAAGACACAATTGCATTGTATAATGTAGAAGCACTTTTTCCAAGTTTGTGAATGTGAAGCACCATGGAGCATTTTTATTAGGTTACAACTTTTATATTTTTTCATTGTTGACATTACGAGCATGGCAGTTGAGAGTTTGTCATGCTCACTCAAATGTCTCGCTGTTGGTGGCACGTGTTAATGGGTCGTTCAGTTCCCTTCAAAATGGTTGAGCTGAGTGGGGCTGATGCAAGCGTCATGCTCGTGAACGGGTGCCGTCAGATGGGACTGGTCATCTCTTAGCTGCCAGTAGCTTAATTCAGTTTCTATTTTTTAATTATTTTACATTTTTATTTCATTATCGACATTGTGCTCACATGATAGAAGCAACAAGTAATATGTAACCAAGCATTATATGTAACACATAATATGATTTAAAAGAGTGTCCATGGAGTTTCTTGCACGTTCTTCTCCATAGAGACCTACTCTTTGGAACGTGCAATTTAGCTTCACTTTTCTTGGACTGACCGACATTTGACTATTCAAAAGTGCCTGTAAATGGTCTATTTGAAATAAATGCTTTGATTTGATTAGATTTGATTTGATTCACTACAACGATTTATTGTCCCATACTTCGATCGCGAAAAACGAGTAAAGTTATTTCCAGAGTGAATCATAAAGGTTTATAAACCTATAAAATTGGTCCAAATTCCGAATAGTACGTGAAATATTAAACAAAGAGTAGATATTTCAGTTTACTATCTGCATATTTGCATTTTTTTTAGTTAATAGTTTGCTGGCGATGATAAATCGTCATGTGTATAAAGTAAAAGCTAAATAAAATAGAACAGAACAGAACAGAACGGAACGGAACGGAACGGAACGGAACGGGACGGAACGGAACGGAACGGAACAGAACATAATAGAATAGAATAGCATTTATTCGGCGCGGGCAATACAACATACAAGAACATAAAATAATAATAATAAAAAAGAAACACACACACATATACAGCAAGTCGTTTTTATCACCTTCCAAATTTTTTTTCAGTTTTAGGTATCATTCAAACGTTCCATTTTTGAAATAAAAAAGGTAGGTAAAATTTTGAAAAAAAAAATTGATAGACTTTCCGTAATTTCAAATTTGTGTGGTAACCTAGCAAAACGAGCGAGCGAGGTGATGCGAGAAAGAGATAGGTAGACAGCATGGCGGCGTGACAGATTTCTCTTTGGGAGTAAAATTAAACGACTCCTGATGTGGCAGAGACTCAAAATATCGTGGACTTGAAACTTTGAATTGACTCAAAAGTGAAAGTAAAAGTGAAAAAAGTAACACTAGTGGTCCATAAATTAAAAAAAAAAAACAATGTGCAAAACCACTTAGAGGGAGGAGTACCTAAAAATACGTAAGGTTAATGGTGGACGTTATTAAAAATTATTGACATACTCTTAAAGTTGTGCTTGTGATTCGATTTACGTAAGTTGATTTTATGTAAATTGTTTTAAAATTAGTTGAATCCAATTTCTTAGGTCATTGTGGCGTAGGTACACTTTCTAATAACGAAAAACAGATAATTACATGTTTGAGATATTAACAAAAAGTCAATGTAGGTACTTTATTCCACGTTTATCTGGCATCTTGTATTATTTGCCTGACTGGCCTGTTAGTCTAGTGGTTAGTGACCCTGACTACTATGCCGAAGGTCGATTTCCACCCAGGACAAATGTTTGTGTGATGAGCACAATCATTTGTTCTGTGTCTGGGTGTAATTTATCTATAATATATATGTATTTAGAAATATATAAGTATGTTTATCAGTTGTCTAGTATCCATAACACAAGCTCTGCTTAGCTTGGGACTAGACGGCGTTGTGTGATAGTTGTGGAATATTATATTATATTATGACATGTCTTTTGCAAATTGACGATCCTGCCAGTGAAAGTATGAAGGAACAAATTGCAATTTATGTTTTGATAACATATCGATAACACGATGTTTGGAGGCGGAGCCTAAAGTCCATTTCACGAAAGAATTTATGCGGACAATTGTGGAACTAAAGACAGATGGGGAGATCGGAAATGTTGTCGTTTGTCGATGTTGATGGGGCTGCCATATACAGATTTTTTCCCGATTGATTTACAGATTGGAATTAAGTTTTTTGTTTTTTTAATGCACGATTTTTATTAAGGAAAATTTGAAAAGGAATTAACACAACACAACAAAAATTTGTAAAGTTATATTCAACAATAATGTAATTAAATACGAAAATAACCTTTGCTTGAATTTTTTTTTTATTGTTCATTTTATTGCAGGTGTTTCAGAGAAAACTGTAACGAGAGTTACAAAAGAAGGCGCAACAGCGGCGAGTCCTTCTAAAGTTATCGTCACCCCAGGGAAGAGTCGCCCGCATGCTAAAAAGTTCGACTAGGATGGATTTGATTTGTGCGCTATCCGGCAAAAAATTCACAGTTTTTATGTTGTGAAGAAGGAATTACCTACATTAATTAAATTACGTGCAGCTTTGAGAGAAGACATAAATTATCAAGGAAGCATCACAACATTGCACCGTATATTGCATAGTATCGGTTTCAAGTATATCGCTTATACTCCAATCTATCGCGTATAGCCGATCGAAACGTAAATTACTCATGGAACGTTATGATATTACTGCATGGCGTTCAAGATATTTGAAGAGAATCCGAAGAAATCGCAATGTGGAGAAAAAACCTGTAGTGTATTTAGACGAGACCTATATGCACAACACTTATCATGGCAAAAGTTGCTGGCAAAGTGAGAAGGAGCCTGGGATGTTCGTGTCACAGTCATCAGGGAGTCGTTGGATAATTGCTCATGCGGGAACTGAAAATGGTTTTGTTAATGGTGCATTGTTAATGTTCAAATCCCAATCCAAATCCTCAGATTACCACGATGACATGAACTCAACTAATTTTTTGAAATGGATGAGTGAAAAAGTCATTCCTAACCTACCTGAAAGGTCACTTGTGGTAATGGACAACGCTCCGTATCACTGCACTCAAATAGATAAAGCACCTACAATGTCAAGTATTAAACGTAACATGCAGGAATGGCTGCGAGAAAAGGGAGTATATTTTGAAGATACTTGGACAAAAGCTGTATTATTTGAATTAATTAAACAAAACAAAGGTCCACCTACATATGCCGTGGAGGCATTATTAAAATCTCACAATCATGAATTGCTAAGATTGCCGCCTTACCACTGCGATCTCAATCCGATCGAAAAAATGTGGAGCCTTGTAAAGAGACGGGTAGCGTATAAAAACGTGGGCTTTGATCCAAAAGAAATTGTACGCCTAACAGAAGAGGCTTTTGAGACTGTTACAGCAGAAGATTGGGCAGTTCAATGTAAACATGTACAGCATTTGGAGGAAGAATATTTAAAAAATCAAGTGCAAGTCGGACTCACTCCTGAAGGGTTCCGTAGCAGCTAGTAACATAATATAAAAGTTTGTAACTTCGATCGATGTTTTAATAATAGTGTATTTTTTTCGATTTATGACGCATTAAAAAAAAAACTACTTACTAGATTTCGTTCAAACCAATTTTCGTTGGTAGTTTTTATAGTAATGTACATCATATATTTTTTTTAGTTTTATCATTCTCTTATTTTAGAAGTTAGAGGGGGGGGGGGGGACACACATTTTACCACTTTGGAAGTGTCTCTCGGGCAAACTATTCAGTTTAGAGAAAAATGATATTAGAAACCTCGATGTCATTTTTGAAGACCTATCCATAGATACCCCACACGTATGGGTTTGATGAAAAAAAAAATATTTGTGTTTCAGTTCTCAGTATGGGAACCCCCAAAATTTATTGCTTTTTTTCTATTTTTGTTTGAAAATCTTAATGCGGTTCACAGAATACATCTACTTACAAAGTTTCAACAGTATAGCTCTTATAGTTTCGGAAAAAAGTGGCTGTGACATACGGACGGACGGACAGACAGACAGTCATGACGAATCTATAAGGGTTCCGTTTTTTGCCATTTGGCTACGGAACCCTAAAAATGATGGTCTTATGGATGAAGCAGTGGATCGCTTTATTATATCCACGGCTAGTGATAGTGAAACAGAATCTGATTCTGTTTCTATTCACTCTTCTGACAGTGATCATAGTATGACCGATCATAATTATTCAATAAAAATTTGAATAAAAGTTTTAAATGTTATTTTATTTTTTTAATTTTTAAAGTTGGTCGAACATCTCCATTTTATATTTTAGAAATTACAAGAAGATTTATTTTTCACTAATCTGACCTTAGCAGTATGGACATCAAATGGTACCTATTATATTAAAAATACATTCTATTAAAAACATTTTTTTTCTTATCTAAATATTCAAGTAGGTACCTAGTTAATAAAATAAGTATATATATAAGAAAGTAAATGAACTATAAATTATTTCCCTTGATTTCCCCATATTTAACCGTGGCAACATTATGTCGCGCGAATACAGCGCTGCGGCTGCGGGACTTCTTTCGTGAAATGGACTCTAGACACGTGCGCCAAGGGCGATGACAAACATCACGTAGGTGTTTGTGTGTGTGTGTGTGTACGCAGCGCATAGTGTGTCTACAAGCGTTGTTATCTTTTGGATAAGTCTCTGATACCTTTTATCACTTTTTTTTTTTGTATTAAGTGATACTAAAAGAAAAAATACAAAATTCATTAGGTACTTTTCTTCAAGATGATAATGTTTCAATTTGGAAGGTGATAAAAATTACTTGCTGTATAAATTTCCATTATATTAGATTTCTATGGAATTTATGTAAAATTAATTAAGTAAAGACTTCTAAAAATCACCTATTTTGTGTGTGAGCACGCCACAATTATGGCAGTAAGTCTCCTCTTTGAGACATGGCTGGAAAGATCTCACGGCGTCCTCACGTTCCGCATGACGCAGGTTCATCAGCACCGGACATGGCAGGTTCGGGAGGTTTCTGCACCGGATTCTTGCGGAAGTGACGCCCGGGTGTCGCCACTGTGCGGAACACACGGAGGACACGGTGGAGCACACAGTCGAGGTTTGCCCCGCCTGGGCGGAGTACCGCCGTGCCCTCATGGGGGTGATCGGCGGCGGCGATCTCTCGTGCCGGGCGGGTACAGGCCATGGTCTGGAGCGAGGAGAAGTGGCAGGCGATCGCCTCTTTCTGCGAGTCAGTAATGCTAGCTAAGGAGGAGGCCGACCGTATCTGGCAACGGCGCTCACAGCGCCCCAGCTGCCACCGGGATTCCGGTCCCAATTTCCGGCCACCGTAGGCGCGGACTTGCGGACGGCGCGCAATGAGTATCTCGCTGTCCGACCGTCCGGTAATTGTCCAGACCGAGCCCAAATCGTCGACGGCGCGCGCGTCTCAAGGAGTTGTCATCAAAAGAAGGGGCCCAGCTGGGTCGAAGCCTACTGGGGCCAGGGTTAGTTCAAAAGATAGCTAAGCCCCGGTACAAAAGGCAACGAAGGAACCGGAGTGGGTTTTTAGTAAAATTCTGACACTATCACGTTCCGTCCAAGAGCGGGGGATGTCATAAGATGATTTTCCCACCGCAGAAAAGGCCTATTTTGTGTGAATTTTATTAAATATATCTATAGAAACCTTGCGCAATTGATCGAGATTAAGAGCCCGGTCTCACCACCTGTTATTAAAGTCCCGAATAGCCTATTTGTCAAATAAGAACTGTCAAATTCATACAGCAACTGTCAAAAAATTGGATCGACTTCTCAACAACTGTATAAATTCGTTTCATATTTGGCCTTCGTTAATATGATCACATTTATTCCGTCCGTTCTCAGCTTAAATGGCTGCCTATCCGTCAGAGGAGATCCCTCAGATCCCTCTGCACGCTCTTCACCGTAACGAACGATCCTTGTGCTACTGATTATTTAAAACAATATTTTAAAGTGTTGGGCAGTTCTCATAATCTTAACCTTCATGCATCCAAAAACATGCTTCTTCATATTCCTTCTCACCATACTGGCTTTATGTCCAATTCTTACGCTGTTTCCACCATAAAACTCTGGAATGTGCTTCCCTTTGACATCAAAAAAGCTGAAAGTAAATTATCCTTCAAATGTAAAATCAACCCAAAGGTTGACTGGTAGAGAATGCCTTGTGGCATTAAGTCCGCCTATGTACCACTATTGTACATGAAGTTTAAAAAAATAAATAAAAAAATGACAATTTACTTGACAAATAGGCTAACCGGAGATGGTGAAATCGGCACTAAGAATGATGAAATATTTTTCCAAATACTCTATAATAAACTATAATTATATAAATAAATATAGCTGGCACCACCTACACACTATTTCTGGAATGTACCTGGATATCTCTACCAGCCTTAGCCCAACCAGCATAGATTTCAAACACTTATTTTTGGAACTAGGGTACTAAAATTAAATGAGTATTCAGTAATCCTAAAGATAAGTTTAGTCAATCAGTACATAACAGGATAATATTCACAATTCAAAGGGAAATACCCATTTGATAAACAAGTTTTGGCCAAGTAATGCCCAAGAAAGAAACCAATGATAGGTATTAGGATTGATATCGTAGATAAAGAAATAACCGCTATTTTTTACCTAGAACTTGGTGGAACATCACAAACTGAAAATAGAAAATAATAGAAAAAAATATACGCACAATTATAGTTTTCAAGTCTTTATTCATTTTCATTTAAATAAGTTATAAGTACATCATCTAGGAATTGGGCTGGGGGATTTATATTCGATTGATACCTTGCCCAGCCCAAGAACCACACAATCGTCATCACGTGGGCACAACACCCTACTGTCCTCCGGCCAGATATGCAATTACAGCAATATTGTCGTATGGACTCTAATCCAGTTTCATCAGTATTAACAATGATATATACGAAATACATTTTTCGACTGATATGACGGCTTTTAATTCTTCCTCTAACCAAAATACTATTACTAGCCGAAGGAAATCCATCTAGAATTCTATTATTTGTTTCTGGGCACACTTCAATATTATAAGAACCTTGTGCTCTTATATGTTCGCCATAATAAGAGCGTGCCTGTTTCAACTGGTAAGTTCCACATGCAAATAATATTAAGTCACTGTAAGTGAGTCGGGGAAACTCAGTTATATTATCTGTGGTTACATTTATGTTTACGAATTGTGTACGCCTTCGATTTAAATAATTACCTTCTACAAAATCAGCAAGATCATTATTAATATACAAAAATCTTCTAATATTAGCTAAAATTAAACTGGCATCTTCTCTGTCTCTTATACGCAGATGGAAACTGTTAATAAGTGAAGCGGCTATGGCAAAGTCTATCATTATATGTTTGTTGATGATATGATTTATGAGTCTCTAAAACCCCTATCCAAAATAAAAACATCATTAGGCTGAAAATATTGCCTCATGGGACTGTTTTCCTCTGAAAATTCATTTATCATTATCTGAGCATCTGTGGTAGTTGCTGGATAGGGGCCCAACACATCTACAATGTAACCATCACAACAAACTATTAAAAAAGGCTTAACAAGGTTCCTGTATTTATGCATTGAATATGTATTTTTCTGATAGGTATAATTAGAGCTTTTTTGAATGTAAATGTAGGTTCCATCGACAATAACTATAGGCCTACTTTCTTCACCCCCAAAAAGCCCATTTGGAATAATTAGATTTCTTGATGAGATTTGTTCACGGCTTATATGATTTAAACCGAGATGCTGTGGCACAAAATCCTGATTTAGGATTTCTCTAACTTTTCCCATAAGCCTTTCTAGGGTACTCCTTGGTATATTTAATAATGTTGATATTCTTTGATCGCTATCTCCAGTTCTCAATTTCATTAAATAAGCGGCAAGAGCAGTTTTGCCTCTATGCATTGTTCCTAATCGTGGCACTTCTCTAATTATATTTAAAATATTTTCTAGTGATAGGCCAAACCAATAATGAACTACGGAACTGTCCATATTTTCGATATTCTCAAAATCTAAATGAACTGACTGTGACTGTTTTAGTAAATCAGTATATTCCTCTATTTGCTCTGCCGAAAATGTATGAATTGGATTTTCAACTGCAGTAAGCTGATTACCAAAAGTATTTGATTTATGATAGTTACATATTCTATTTGTTGGTGAAACATAATAATTAAAATCAATGAATAATCTTGCCCGTAAACTTGTTGGCACTGTAAGCCTCTCTGGTTGTTCGCATTCTGGATAAAAGCAATGTTGCTGGCTGATTGGAGCCCTAATATAATTTGGAAGGTATATTGTTGCCTCAGCATTTGGTCCGGCTACGCCACTGATTTCTCTTGTATCCAATTCTTCAGAGCTAGTTGGTTCAACACTCATACCTTCACTTTGCGGAGATTGAGATGAAGTAGATGCTGGTGTAAACTGTGGTAATGCTCGTCTTGCTCGAGTCCAACAAGTATGGCATACCAGATCAGTTGATGTCAACTAAAATGTAAGAAACACATATTAAACATTATGATTTTTGTTATTTTGTACATACAATTCTATTTAGTTCTAGATTATTTATATTAAATACTTAATATGAATTTAATCTAAATTCAACTTCTAAAACAGAAGTCTTATGCCTTACTTATGTTTCTGAATTAATTAATTTTCATCAAATAATCACAGATAAAACATAATGTGTCACTGACCTGCCTTGGGATTATCCATTCTGCAAATATATTTCTTATTTGTGTTTCTCTTGTGCCTGAATTGTTTGGATTAAGTTGATGGAAGCGCTGTCGTAAAACTGATTGGCCACAGTTCACGCATACTTGTCTATGACCAATGCGTCGGTCAAGTGAACCAGCATGCTGCTGTGCATCCCTTGCCAACATCCAGCAAGGCTGACACACCAGACTATCATCTGAAACCTATTTCCACACTGGTCATAATTTAATTCATATTAACATACTGCAACATTCAATCTAAGTAACTATAAAAATATTTTATGTGCACAAATAAAGTATATACACAAGTTGTAGTATAATACACCAACATATTGAATATTAGATTGTTCACTACCAAAAGATTACTATGTCTAATTCATTAAACCCCAAGCGAACGCCGGCGTTCGCGCACCTATTGTCTTTCAATTGTGTCTGTAATTATCACAATTGAAAGGTTAAGAAGAGTATCCATTCAATGACACTAGTGCAGTATTGCAGTATTGGTAATATGATCATGATTTGCATGATCTTATAAAATGGTGTATCACAAAGAGGCAAGACAACATGTGACAATAAGTCAAGACAATACAAACTACAACTATTTCAACAATCAATTTGGATTGATTGGTCATTCAATTCAGACAGGATAATGTGCTAGCTTATACATACAGATATATATTAGATTACAAGTTGTGTTGTCTTATAGTAAATAAATAGGTAACTTACTTGCAGTGGTGCAATCCATTGCTGAATAATAGATCGTACTCCTACATCAGTTAGAGTCAATCTCTGAAGTCTTCGTGTATCTACTCCACAGTTGACACAGAGATGGCTCCGTGGTAAGTTAATAAGCTCATTTAATTCAGGTTCCATGTTCGTGCCAGGTCCTTCATGAGAAACAGGAACGGTATCCAATGGTATTGTCGTGGGAAGCGGGTACTGAATCCAATGTAAAGCCAAGGTCGTTATCGGGAGCGGGTACGGGGTCCATAATCGTAAGCAGTCGTCGAAAAATCAGAAACGCAATAAGAAAAACCACAAATCGCAAGCGCAGAGCACAAACCGAATTGTGAAATGCCAACGTTATTATGTGTCAACAAACAAGAGCATTAGGGATGGGACGTAGGATCTATTTATCGAAAAATCGATATTTGTAATAAACCGAAAATACGGGATCGTTAAAAGAGGTCCTATAAATCGCACTTAGAGGTACGTAAATCAAAAAACATGTGGTTTAATATTTACGATATATAAATAAAAGATAAATATATCAAATGTTTTTCGAATTGTTAAAAATTATTTTAAAAATAATCGATTAACAAGAACCGGTTTTTAATAAATCGTTTTTTTTTAAAAAGGGTTTCAATCCCTATTTTGACAGGACTGACGACCGATACAGGGGAAGTATTAGACACTCCAATAAACAACTGAGTTTTGAATAATTCATTTTTTGTTTTCCGAAGTTTATATAACAGATAAATATTGGCAAAATTTAAGCTGTAGAATTAGTATTTTTATTATATTTATCAAATAGATGGGCAAGTCATGGCCAAGAATAGGCGATTCCCTTTAATTAGCCATACAGATATAATCTAACCTTCGGCCGACCTTGCCACAATGTTTTATCAAATTGCACAAATTATAAAGCCAAGTGCACAATAAGCGATAAAAGGACTATTGTACAAAATCGTTGTGTCCTATTTGTTGCATTTTTTTTTGTTATATAAAAAAACAGTTTAGAGAACAGTAAGGTCATACGAAAGGTTTCGTGAAATTTAATTATTTTTTTATCATCATCATTTCAACCAAAGGACATCCACTGTTGCGTCGTATTCCTCAATGCTTTGGGTCGTGACCTCCCTGCTTCATCACTTTACTTTTTATGGTGTTTTTTCCATTTATTCCTGTCTATCTGTGGATATAGGCCTTCTCAAAGAATCACCATATCCAATGGTCCTGTGCGTCTCACATCCATCAAATTCCCGCGACTCATCAGCTCATCAGTCGACCTTGCAGGAGGACTTCCAATTTTCGGTGCGCAGTCGCCACTCTAAAATCTTCTGGCCCACCGGCCGTCCTTTTTACGAGCAATGTGCATATAAGTTTGGTGATTCTTCGGACTATGTCAGCGATCTTGGTTCTCCTGCAGATTTTTTAATTCTTAATGCGATCACGCTAGAAAACTCCAAGCCCTTTTCATTGCCATTTGGATGAATTTCACCTTTCTGATGAGGCCTATTGTAAGCGATTACGTTTCAGTGCAACATGTTACTCAGCAACACGCACTGTTCAAGTGTTCATAGACTTTCGTCTTGAGACACTGTGGTATGTTTATTTATTTATTTAATTTATTTATTTTTTATGTTGGATGAAAAGATACCGCACAGCTTCTCGAACGCTGCCCAGCTGAGTTAGATACGACGACTGACATCTTTCATCATACGATGCGGATTGTGAGGTACATCCCGCTTGGGCACGCCACAATCATGGCGGTAAGTCCCCTCTTTGAGGCGTGGCTGGAATGATGCAGGTACTCACCGGACATGGTTCGTTCGGGAGATTCCCGCACTCGATTCATGCGGAAGTGACGCTCGTCTGGTAACTGTCCGGACTAAGCCCTAGTCGTCGACGGCGCGCACTGTTCCCGCGCGCCTCAAGGAGTTGTCAGCAACCGCAGGGACCCAGCCGGGTCGAAGCCTACTGGGGCCAGGGTTATCCGAAAGGGCGCTCGAGCCCCGGTATGAAGGCTAGAAGGAACAGGGTGGGTCTTTTAGTCAGTAAGAGTCTGACACTATCTCCCGCTCCGCCTAAAGGTGGGGGATGTCAATGCATGATTTTTCCCAAAATAAAAAAAAGGTACATCCCGCTGACAGTCAAACGAATACACCATCACCGAATATACGAACCATAGGGTTCTGTTGGCTACTCTTCCGGAATACTGAAAAATTCGTCAGGTTCTGCATTAAAATTCTCCCGTAAAGACTTGGGAAAAAAAGATTTAAAAAAACTACCCTTTTCGGCAAAAATCTTTTTTTATTTATCTCAAATATGTTAGTTTAGTTTATCTAACCAAACAAAAATGTTTTGTGTTCATGCAATTTTCATTTGAATGAAAAAGAATGGTAAGATAAATAGTAGAGAAAGAATACCAGTTGAAACATGGAAGTTATTGATGGTTTGTAGCAAACTTGATGATTAGTATGATTAGTACCACAGTTTGTTGATGCACATGTTTAAAAACAAAGGTGCTTGAGTGCAACAAATAACGTAAACGCATCAAATAATGACCCCTATAATTTGAAAAACCTTTAGGGTTTGGTCATGCAAAGAAGAAGAAGAAACGAATTTTACCTAAAAATATGAGTATACATAAGGATAGATAGAGAAAACGATAGGAAGACAGAAGAAAAGATGAATGCGGTGAGTAAGTAGTGACACGAACGTATCATAACGTAGTGAACATTTGAATGATATCAACAAAATCTAAACAAATGTATTATCGATTCTGATTCAGATACAAATGTGTTTTCTTAAAAAATTAAGCATTTTTCAAATAAATAATTTTTATTTTTACTGATATAAAAACATGAACACCTTTACCTTGTCTAGATACAACAATACATACGGTATGAGAACATACACATACATTCTGCCAAAAATAATCAACGAACGTCGTTCGGTAGATAATGCCTAAGGCATTAAGTCCGCCTTTGTACAGTTTTTTGTGCAAGAAGTGTTAATAAATAAATAAATAAACTTCCTGTGGACATACAAAATAAATACCTCAGTAACCCTAAAAAATCAAAGCGTGAATTAAAAAAGTACTTTTTACAAAGAGGGAATTAATTTCGATAAACTTATTACTAACATAATTTAATTTATCCGAACTCACTAACCACGCATGAGCCAGTAAAGGCTCAAGGCGGAAGTGACGCCCGGGTGCCGCCACTGTGCGGAACGCCTGGAGGACACGGTGGAGCACACAATCGCGGTGTGCCCTGCTTGGGCGGAGCATCGCCGTGCCCTCGTGGGGGTAATCGGCGGCGGAGACCTCTCGCGCCGGGCCTTGGTCGAGGCCATGGTCCGGAGCGAGGAGGAGTGGCAGGCGGTCGCCGACTTCTGCGAAGCAGTAATGCTCGCTAAGGAGGAAGCCGACCGCATCAGGCAACGGCGCTCTCGCCGCCGCCGCCGGGATTCCGATCCCGATTTCCAGCCACCGTAGGCGCGGGCTTGCGGACAGTGAGCAATGGGTAGCTCGCTGTCCGGCCGTCCGGTAACAGTCCGGACCAAGCCCAAGTCGTCGACGGCGCGCGCTGTTCCCGCGCGCCTCAAGGAGTTGTCAGCAACAGCAGGGGCCCAGCCGGGTCGAAGCCTACTGGGGCCAGGGTTATCCGAAAGGGCGCTCGAGCCCCGGTATGAAGGCTTGAAGGAACGGGATGGGTTTTTTAGTCAGTAAGAGTCTGACACTATCTCCCGCTCCGCCCAAGAGCGGGGGTTGTCATAAGATGATTTTTCCCATCGAAAAAAAAAAAAAAAAAAAAAGCCAGTAAAGGCTTTAGTGCTTTTTTGTATATAAATGAAATGTATACTGTGTTTTCTGAACATAAATTTAAAAAAAACCGTTGTTATTAATTAAAATAAATAAATAAATGAAACATTAGTCGTAGTTTGATTTTCCACCATTATAAATACACCTTTAGTTAGATTTGTTGCGCATTTGCATTGATGATTCACTGTTTTAAACATGCAGCTATAAATAGTGTGTGTAGTAGTTTACTTCTGTGGTCAATCCAGTACGATCCCTGCTCGACCGTGTTCGTGCCACTGTACCTACCTTTAAATTCGCCACTCATTATACAAAATTTGGGCGGTTTTTTGGCTGGCGGGACGACCTGTGTCGAGTTCGTTTCGCACCTTGCAGAACAGCTAGTGCGTGATATAAATATACTGCATAAAAAAAAAAAATTCTTAATTAAAATTGAACGTGTGTACATCATGAGCAAAAATAATTATAAATATTAAGTACAGCCGATTGCACGGGTAGAGTGTCAATATTAAAATGGTGCCGATTCAAACGTTTGTATTTATGGATTTCGGGTCTTTAGGAGACGAAGCAGAATTTCTTGTTGATGTGTGTCTGTTAGCTGTGCCGCGCGCCCAATATCTACAACCGTATAAGACAATAGAACCTCCAAACAAGCTATACCAACAATTAGAAAAATCGCAGTTTAATATTGATGTTTTTGAGCATTTCAATGAATTCATAAATCAGCAACAAAAACCCGTTTGCCTGCTCTCCCATAATGGAATGAATTTTGATTTTCAAATACTCAAACGTGAGCTTAATGAATTGAAGGTCAGTTTACCTGATGACCTCTTGTGTGCTGATTGTCTTTATACTTTTTATGATATACTTAGAGAAAAACACACAATAATTAAAGATGGTGAAAATCGGTTGATAAGATTTGATTCAGACTCATCAAATAATGATTGCTTTGAGTCAATTAAGGAAGTTATGACAAATCAAGAGGAAATGGAAGATCAAAGAAATGATGTCGCTACTGACGCAAATCCTGACGCCGTGGCAAGTGACTACATAGTCGACGATAAGAAAGCTCCTGAGGTACAAGGCTGTGATCCAAAAGAAGATTCAAAAAAACAAAATCTGCAACAAAACAATGAAAAGACTCCTGAAAAGCAAATACTTGGAGCTACTGGTATGCCTATTGAAAATCAACAGAAAAAACGTAAATCAAATAATGCTAACCTTGGAGAAGCTAAACGAAAACTAAATTTCGATCAGCATATATATGAAGGAAAAGCTATAAGAAACAGATATTACGATGGTTTTAGGTTTACAGAAACTCATGCTTTGCCCTACCTTTATGGAAAAATCGTGAACTTCCCTGAATTAGTACACCACCCAGCTCAAAACGACGTTTTGATGAAGTTCAGAATATCATACAAATTAAGCGAAAGATTTTTAGCTTGGACAGACCAAATACAACTAAGGTTTGCCGATGTTCCTAAAAGGAGAATTATTATAAATCAAAATTATTTTTAAAAAATATATGTAATTTTTTTTAATTAGTTTTAGTTCCAGCCCAATTTACTGTCTATTTTTTTAATAAACTAATAAACTGGTAAAAAAAAACTTGCAATCACATAATCAACATAGCGCTATTGCAAACTTATTGCGTTTGCATAGCTTTTTTAGGGTTCCGTAGCCAATGTCTCTATACTTGTGCTGTGAGACCTTGCTTACCCTATGAATTTTAATTTCCTTGAGAGTGTCGAAATACACGTTTTTTGTGATATAAACAACCGTATCTTTTGTTTCTTTAACTTAGAAACCAAAAAATAAATTTAAAAAACAAATCTCAAAGCGCTTTACTGAAAGTTTTTGATTATTGTAACGGGGTAGGTTTTAACTAAGTATTAGATTCTTTTTAAATACCGTAATTCGTGACACAGTAGAAAGACAATGAGAGAGCGAACGCCGGCGTTCACTTAAGCATGAATTAAGAGAAAGAAAAGGTATCACAACATAACTATTAGGTGGTACGAAGTTTGCCGGGTCAGCTAGTAAATTGATAAAAAGGGCCATATTCTTATTATCATTGTTATTGTTTGGGTTTGTTGACTTGTTATACGTTTTGGTGTATAAGTAACGTATGTACGCAGTGACTACATCTCCTATACTATGGGTGATGCATATTTTATTTTCTAAATAAAGTATGTATAGCAAGCAATTGGTTAATTAATTTTTTAACATTTTTTGCTACAAATATGGTACAGGAGTTGTTACAGTGATAGTTATAGACCGAGACATATGTCACCTAAGTTACAGGCATGCAAATATTTAAAAAATATAATTTATAGATACCTGAATTAATAAAATTGATTAACCTTTCAATCGGCGAGTTTAATGAATTAACATACAATTGATGTTTACAAAATTCATTACATAACAATGTTAAAATAGATAAAAATTAAACATGAAATGATTTTATGCATCCTTAATAAAATTGTAACATTGTGAATGAATCCTCTATTTAAATCCGGCGACCATAATGACACCAATAATTATAGACCTGTATCTGTGTTGCCGGTTTTCAGTAAGGTCTTTGAAAAAGTTATGCTCAATCAAATGCTTGTTCATTTTAACATCAATAAGATCTTACACGAACAGCAGTATGGTTTCACCAAAGGACGTTGTACGACTGACGCTGGTGTCACCTTATTAAAACACATATTTGCAGCATGGGAGGAAGCCCAAGATGCTATTGGAATTTTCTGTGACCTCTCAAAGGCTTTTGATTGTGTCAATCATGAAACCTTACTTTTAAAGCTAGAACATTACGGATTAGGTAAACTTGCACTAAGCTTAGTGAAATCCTATTTAAATGACAGGCAACAGCAAGTTCAAATAAATGGTGTCAATTCACAGGGCTTAGAAGTCAAAATGGGTGTACCACAAGGCTCTATATTGGGTCCTTTCCTCTTTCTAGTGTATATTAATGATCTACCGCATTTATTGAAAAAACAACCACATGTAGTATTGTTTGCTGACGATACTTCCTTAATATTTAAGATAAATAGACGCTCCACACATCTTGATGACGTGAACTACATTCTGCAGCAGGTCCAAAACTGGTTTACTGTCAATAATTTAGTATTAAACGGGAAAAAAACAAAGTGCATAAGATTTGCGTTACCGAATGTTAAAAGTAATGATTTGGAAATAGTATTGAACAGGGATAAACTTGAATTCGTAGAAAACACGGTTTTCCTGGGAATCACGCTCGACTCGAGGTTACAATGGGGTCCTCATTTAACATCTCTGGCAGGACGGCTTAGCTCAGCAGCATATGCTGTCAGAAAAATCCGTCAATTTACTGATATACATACCGCGAGACTGGTTTATTTTAGTTATTTTCACAGTATCATGTCTTACGGTATTCTGCTGTGGGGACGCGCTGCAGACATTTAGTCTATTTTTATTCTGCAGAAAAGAGCTATCAGAGCCATATACAATCTTCGCAGGCGCGATTCTCTTAGGGAACTATTTAAAGATATAAACATCATGACGGTTCCTTGTCAATACATTTATGAAAATACTATGTATGTCAGGAAAAATATTCATCTTTTTACTAAAATAAGTGACAGGCACAATTTTAATACTAGAAATAAAGACAAGTTAGATCAACCTCGATTCAGATTGGCTAAACTATCTAGTTCTTTTATGGGGTACTGTGTAAAATTTTATAATAAAATTCCACTTGAAATTCTCCAATTAAACGAGTCAAAATTTAAAACATGCATTAAACGCACGCTATGTAGGCAAGCATATTATAAATTGGAAGATTATCTACTCGATAAAAATGCTTGGCTGAATGCCGGTCCTGCTCCACAGTCACAGTCATTAGCTACGAATTAGTCGTATTTCTTATTTTCTTTAAATTTTAATTATAAATATTGGAAGAGAGGCTGCTGGCCTTTTCCTATTGTTGTTTTCGGATTATTATTATTTTTTAATTTTATTTGTTTATTTCAATAGAACTTATGATTTATTACGTGTTACATTTGGAAATAATAGCATTGTATAATGTAGAAGCACTTTTTTTTTTTCAATTTTGTGAATGTGAAGTACCATGGAGCATTTTTACTTGGTTACAAGTTGTTTGACACTACAAGCATGGCAGTTGAGAGATTGTCATGCTCACTAAAATGTCTCGCTGATGGTGGCATGTGTTATTGGGTCATTTGGCTCCCTTCAAAATGGTTGAGCTGAGTGGGGCTGATGCACGCGTCATGCTCGTGAACGGGCGCCGTCAGTTGAGACTGGTCATCTCTTAGCTGCCAGTGACTTATTCAATTTCTTTTTTTATTGTTACCATTATATTTAATTTTTATTACTTATCTTCATTGTGTTCACATAATAGAAGCAAAAAAAGAAATATGTAATCGAAGATTCATGTAACTCAATACGATTTAAAAGAGTGTCCATGGAGTTTCTTGCACGTTCTTCTCCATAGAGACCTACTCTTTGGAACGTGCAATTTAGCTTCACTTTTCTTGGACTGACCGACATTTGACTATTCAAAAGTGCCTGTAACTGGTCTATTTGAAATAAACGTTTCTGATTTCTGAATGTGAGGACTATGTTGATTTTTTTCTCGTAACCGTATGTCTGTCAATTTGAGTTTTTTCTGCGGCCTGCCCAAATGTCCTCTCCTTGGTATTGTTCGTCAAGTAGTTGAGCTCCTTAGTAGTCTTAAGTTAAATTTTGCGAATACTGACAAATGCCATCTCAGACTGATCGACATGGTTCTCATGTGATTCGACCATAACGTAAGTACTGTATGGACCTTAAAAGAGACCTTGACCCCGGAGTTTATTTCGGTGTTTCTTTTCAGGGTAGTCAGCTAGGAAATATCGGCCTCATCTAGCTTGAACTGACGAAAAAAAACGTGACGTGTAAAAGTGTTTTTTAAACCGTATAAGCGAAATATATATAATTTATCATAGTATAATATCATAGTATATCATAGTGTAATAAGTTCCAATTATTCCTAACTATTATGAATCATTGTTATCTAAATAAATAAATTATATGAAGTTAAAAAAAATATAATATATATATTTATTATTTCGTTGCTCCAGTATCTCAGCTGGGATGCTGAAGCAATGATTCATTGTTTTGTTTTGTTTGTTTGTGGTCTTATAATTTGTAAATGTATTTGTGTCACTAACATAGTTATAAGGTTGTTTTATTATTACTAACATGCATGAGTCATAATGTTACTTGGAAATAAAGAGCATTAATAATAATAATAATAAGCCTTTTATTTCATTCCCTTAAATGACAATACATTTGAATTAACAATAGATTAGTTGAAAATTAATACATTAAAATTGATAATAACTGATTAGTACATTATAATTATAATTGATTGTAATTGATTATTATAGTTGATTATTGATTATAAGAATTTTAATTAATTAATTAATATATTTTTTTTATCTTGAATCATGCACTATGTAATTTTAATTAAATAAAAAATATTTCACGTAAATCAGATTATTCAATTAAAGGGAACCCCTGTGCGGGTAAAGGCCTCCTCCAGACTAGACCATTTCTCTCTATCTTGAGCTTCCCTCATCCAGCTTGCGCCAGCGATAGCTCGGATGTCATCTGCTCATCGCTTGAGCGGGCGGCCCACACGTCGCTTGCCAGAGCTGGGCCCTCTCCACTTGGTTACTCTCTTTGTCCATCTTCCATCCTCACAACGAGTCAGGTGACCTGCCCATTTCCATTTCAATTTTCTTACATGGTTTATTGCGTCAGTGACCTGTGTTCGTTTGCGGATTTCAGTGTTTTTTACTTTATCCGAAAGTTCAAGGTTCAGAATACTTCTTTCCATTGCTCTTTGACAGATTGAGATTTTTCTAGCCGTTTTCTCTGTTAAGCACCATGTTTAGCAGCCATATGTGAGGCAGGGCAATACACAAGAATCCAGTACTTTCTTTTTTAGTTTGGTGGGCAATTTAGATTTCATTATGTGTTTTAATGACCAATATCGTTTCCATGCTGAGGCGATCCTTCTCTCCACTTCTTCCTTGTCTATCTCTCTAAAGGATAGCTGCTTACCCAGGTATATGTAGTCATTGACATACTCTACATTATCCTCATTTATTTGAATCGGTTTTAAGATACTGTTGGTCATTATTTTTGTTTTGTCAAAATTTATTTCCAGTCCGTCTTTAATGCTTCGCAAATGTAGAGTATTTAGCATGTCATTGAGTTCTTCAGCAGTGCTGGCTAGTAGTGCAATATCGTCCGCAAATCGCAGATGGTTCAGGTACTTGCCGTCTATTTTTATGCCTTTATTTTCCCAGCCTGTATCTTTGAGAATGAGTTCCAGAACGGCTATGAAAATTTTCGGTGACAGCGGATCCCCCTGGCGGACGCCGCGCTCTATTTTGAAAGTCGGTCCAGTTCTCTCCAGTCTGATCTTACTCTTACAGTTTTCGTATATGTTGCTAATGATATCTATGTACGTTGACTCTATTTCGTGGTACTGTAGAGCGGTAATAAAGAGCATTATTATTCCATTTATTTATTATTATTTACATAATTATCATATTTTTAAATATTTCTTAAAAAAAAAAAACATTAAAAAAAACATTTAAAAATATAAAAAATAGTAGCCCACCGGCATCGGGAACAGGGTCCAAGCTACCGGCGGTCAGGGCTCCTGAGAGAGGAACCTCCGGACAATACGCGCCGTGTCTAGGAGTACTGCCTTCTGGATCAAGCCCTTGATCCAACTGCCTAACGAGAGCCTCCGCAGATGTTGGTCGAGGCTCTTGGCTATTAAGCCATTGGCCGTCACGACTATCGGCACAATGATTGCTCTATCCACTTCCCACATGTCGACAACCTCGCGAGCCAAGTCAAGATATTTAGTTTGTTTATCCTTCTCAGCTTTCACGAGGTTCTCGTCATGAGGGACCGCTATATCAACAATCATTGTGCGACGCTCCAGTCGATCTATCACCACTATGTCAGGCTTATTGGCAACAATAGTCCTGTCAGTGATGATAGATTGGTCCCAATACAATGTGACGCTGCCATTCTCGAGAACTGGGTCGGGCACATACCTATAGTACGGTACTTCTGATTCAACAAGATTGTATTTAAGAGCAAGTTGCTGATGGATAATCCTGGCTACAAGGTTGTGTCTGTGCAAATAGTCTCCGTTAGCTAAATGAGAACACCCAGAAATAATGTGTCGGATTGATTCTCCGGGCCGGTGGCATGCCCGACAGATGTCAACCGTACCGTCCTTCACAATATATTTCCGGTAGTTGTTCGTCATCATAACTTCGTCCATAATTGCAAAGACAAAACCTTCGGTTTCTCCAAAGAGATTACCAAAGCGTAGCCAGGATACGGACGCTAAAAGATCTACATCGGGCCCATGTAAGGCCCGGTAAAAGCGCCCGTGAAGCTCCTTGCCCTTCCATACTTCCTTGCGTTCATTAGTATCCATTACTATAGGTTTGCGCCAGTTCTCGTTGGCCAAGGAGAGCGGGGTGAGGCCTTTGTCCACCGCCACTACATCTCGGTGCATCCCCACGTCGGTTTCCAGGAAGTATTCCCTGAGACTGCATACCTCACGGTTGTGCAGGGTCTTGGCATTTAAGAAGCCACGACCCCCACACTTCCGTGGGATATACAGCCTCATCACCGATGATCGTGGGTGATGCATCCGATTTGCGGTAAGCAGAGTGCGGACCCTCCTATCCAGGGCGTCGAGTTCCGTCTGAGTCCATTTGAGTATGCCGAAAGAGTACATCAAAACCGGCATGACCCAACCGTTGAAGGCGCGCACCTTGTTCCCGCCTGATAAAAGACTTTTCAGTACTTTATTCAGGCGGCCAAAGAAGCGCTCCCTCAACGATTGTTTCACTTCAGCAGCATTGATGCCCAACGCTTCCGACATACCCAAATACTTGTAAGTTTCGGTTGAGCAGAGGGATCTAAGGTGTATAGAATCCGAGAGTTGGGTTCCCACGGATTCCATAATCTCCCCTCGCTTTACATGCATGACTGCACATTTGTCCAAACCAAATTCCATCCTGATGGCACTACTGAAGGTTTCAGTTACCTTCAGTAGCTCCATCAGTTGCAAGTTGTTGGAAGCAAAAAGTTTCAGATCATCCATGTAAAGAAGGTGAGATATGACCTGACCCTCTCTTCTCAACCGGTAGCCTATACCCGAACCCTCCAGCAGTGTGCTGAGAGGGTTCAAGGCTAGGCAAAACCACAGTGGACTCAAACTGTCACCCTGGAATATGCCACGCTCGATCCTTAACGGTTCGCTGTTCTCCGAAACCCGTCGACACCCTGGATAGTGAAGGACCGTCCTCCACTGCCCCATACATGACATCAGAAAGGTGCGCAGAGTTACATCAATTTTATATAGCTCTAGCACCCTCATGAGCCATGTATGCGGCACTGAATCATAGGCCTTCTTATAATCTATCCAGCATGTCGACAGATCTCTTCGAGAACGACGAACCTGTTGGCTAATGGCAACATCAATGAGGAGCAGCTCCTTAGTACCACGGGACCCGTTCCTACATCCATTCTGAGAAGCAGACATGATGGAATTTGTCTCAATATGATTATTAATTTTAGCTCTCTGGATGGATGTAAGAACTTTATAGACCGTCGGTAAACACGTAATCGGTCTATAATTTTTGGGTTCCGCAGTACTTCCCGATTTATGGAGCAGGTGGGTTATTCCTGTCGTCAGGAACTGGGGCAGCGACCCTGACTCTAAGGTAGATTGGAATTGGGACGCCAAGCGAGCGTGCGAACTTTTAAACCATTTAAGCCAAAAGTTGTGCAGCCCGTCCGGTCCTGGAGATTTCCAGTTTGGTAACGGACGGACTGCACGAGCTACATCTTGGGGGCTGATGGTAACTGCCCCCATTTCTGGTATAAGTTCGCACTCTCGCTCGACCTCCCGAGTCCAATCACCCTCAGTGTGATTGACAGGCACCGACCAAATGCTGCGCCAAAATGAATACATGGCATCATCATCCGGTAGGCGCGTATCAATCACACTTTGGTCCGGTCGCTCCCAAGCCCTGTAAACCCACCTTTCGTTGCTTTGGAACGCGCGATTTTGGGTGTACCGCTCCACTCGCCGCTTGTACCGTCGTATACGGTTTGCCCATGCATAGACTTTCTGCCTCAGGAAGTCGATACGCTCTGTGATACGGGGTAGATAATCTCGTGGACTAATATCTGTCCCCGAGAACGCCCGCCTCACAAAGCGCATCACTCTAGGGCGAGTGTTGCCCTCCCTGAAGCAGATAAGTTTGCCGATGAGTGCTCTAGCCTCACCGATACGACGCTCGATCCTGCACTGCCAAGCTGGTTTAGCTGGTCGTGTAGCTCTGTCACTATTTGGAATTTTGACGTGAGCTACACGACACGCCGCTGCAGCCGCACAATACAAGATCGAGTGGGTATCGGTAAGGTCTGCGCTGCTATCAAAACAATTTGATAGCTGCGAATCTAGAGCACACACCAACGCCCTATTTTTTCTATGCATAGGCAAACGAGGTAGACGAGGTCTAAGCTCTGCGGGTATAGAGCGGCACTCCCGGAATGCATCCTCCAAAGCGCTCCTCAAACGTACATTGCACTGGGTACTCACGGATATAGCCCCGTCATCATCATCCTCACCAACGTGGTCGGGTCGCGGTGAAACACTGGGTTGACGTTGCACCGCGGCCTGTGGTGGAACAGGTGAGACACGACCATTCCGTGATTCTAGGCGCAGTTATTATTATTATTTTATTGTTTGAATTATTTATAAGTTTGAAACATGCTAAGTTGTTTATATAAAATGTTTGTACACCGATGACGGCTAGACAATAGACATAGCGTTCATTAACATAGAACATCTGTATTTAACCTAGTTAAGTTCAACGAATAAAAATATTTGAAAGAATAGAAGAAAAAAAGTATTATGCTGACCCCAAATAAAATGGGCAAGGGCAGAATGTTGATGATGTTTTGATATCTCACAGCATCATCAAAATCTAGGCCAAAAATCAACTCTTTATTACGATATCGGAGTTGTGAGGCATCGTAAATGCCTCACAACTCTTAAGATACCAAAGATATCCTTCAGTTCAGTTGAGGCCACACAAAAGTGCACAACATTTATTATTCAGTACGGAACGTGTCTTTGTTTCAGTGTAATTAGCCCAAATTGTCCCTGAGACTTCGGGGCGCGGCGACAAATTTGCAACGAAACGGTGCACTTAGGAAATGCAGTGCATGTTAGGCTGGTTTCATAGACTGCGAACTGGAAATAAGCTTTATAAGGCAGTTTACATTAAAGGAGTGGTAGTAAGACTGCCACGCATGAGGGAAAACTTCCTTACCCTCCCGCCGCTGGGATCCCGACCCCGCTTTCTAGATACCGTAGGCGTGGGCTTGATGACGGTAGGTACGTTCGCCATTCAGCCGTCCGGACCTACCCCAAGTCGTCGGCGGCGCGTACTGTTCCACGCAAACCTGCAAAGAGATGTCAGCTCACCGTGAAGGCCCAGCAGGGCCGAAAACTACTGGGACCATCGGTTCACTTCTGAAAGGAAAACGGTCCTGGAACACAAAACAAAGAAGGAACATTGGAATGAATTTAGTCAGTAAAATTCTGACATGCCCTCTCGCTCCACCCTAGAGCGGAAGAAGTCATTGGATGTTTTCTCACCTAAAAAAAGTCCGCCATATTTGTTAGGCCAATGAAGCTGGCGAATCTAGATTGGAACGTCTTACAGCTAGGTAATATTTTGAGGTTAAAACAGAGGTTCAAAGTTTCTATAGAGAAACTGACTTTTAAGCGGACGTATCCGCTGACAGAAGCTAGTTAAAATATATTTCTTAAATGAAGCAGAACTAACACAAAATGGCGATGCCTTTATTTTTGACCATTCGTTCAAGTCAAGGCATAAAATGCCGCTTATAGCTATTAATCGACGAGTAATTCAAACACGTATCACTTAAGAGGGAAAGATTTCCTTAGCAATATCTCGAATAGTGGTAGAAAATATTTAATAATTTGGAGTCCTGAGAATTCAGTAAAACACAATCTGAGATTTTTTTATTATTACTCATTACTTGCCACTATCTCACCGCGTTAGTGGTAAGCAATGATGCGATTGTCGATGGGATACGATTGCCTTAAAGTAAACTATTTATTCTTGAAATAATAAAGCGATAAGTAGTTCACCATGTAATATAAACTAAAATATGTTACAGAACAAACAGGAAGGAAGCAGCCTTACTCAGACACATACACATAATTACATACTGCACCGTGTTTCTCCTAAGTGGCTGGGTCGTGAGCGAAATATATGTATATATGCCTATAGGTACCTACTGTATCAAAGTGTAAGGTTCGATCTCCGACGCCATTTTCTTGGCAAGAATTTGTGGTCTCTTCAGTTCAGATTTAAGATCTTGTCGGAATATGTCTTTGATATTACACTTCCGAAATTTTAACAGCTTAGCGTTTGGTTTATTACGATTCTTGGGTAAGGTAAAGTTAAAGTTTATATCGACAAACTGCAGCTTTGTAAGGTTGTCTTTGAAACTTAACGCCAACTGCACACCGACAGCAAACGGGCTGCAAAACTAGCTGGCAGTGTAAATGCAGTTTTGCTAATTGCATAAAACCTGAATTTTTATAGTTGGTAAGGTTGATCAAAGTCAAAATTCATTTATTCAAGAGGTGTTGAGAATTAGCAATTATATGGATAATTTTATCAATACTTCAAACATTTTTCTTTTTTTCCTGTCGATATACTCTTATTATAAATTTTTCTGACCAGTATTTGCCAACTGTACTGCTCTAGAACAGGAAGGCCGTCAGCTCCTGCACAAACACCTGCACGTCTAGAGCCGTAAAAGTTTTATGCAATTTACGACCTCTTAGAAAGACAGTGCAGGGGACGAGAGATGCGCTCGTTGGTAACCCAACTTTTTCATACTTTATCAACCTATCAGTATCCACATGGGAGATGTTCTGGTAGGTCTTCTCTGGACGTGAATTACAGTGGCCAATCTGGGAATCTCTTAATCGACTGTGGACGAAGGTTGGCCGTTCTGCTACCAATCTGAAATCCAAATGAGACCGCCTCGACCCACCTTTAACACAGTGCCAGTTTTGATCCGTTGCACAGAACATGCTGCCCATCCTGCATAAATAGCTGCAGTTTTCAGGATCCATACAAGGCCAATAACACTTCATCATAAAATTAACACACTAATTCCCTGGCAACACGCGTCGGGATTTTAAGTTTAATAAAAGATCTTGAATTCATAGAAAAATGGAGTTCTTATATATGTCACTTTAAAGAATTTCGGAGCACATGAACGATCTATAAAACATACAGAAATTAAAAAAGGAATCAATAGTTAGGTACCAAATTCCTATAGGTACAACACAAGACTTCCTTACTCTATCCTATTCACCCCTTCCAAAAAGACAGATCGCTACACAGAAACGTATCAGTCCGTCCCATATTAGACGACAGACAAAAAGGATCGTGAATTCGATCTCCATTGAGACCCGTCTAGCAAAAACGTCTTTGGTACAAAAGAGCTCATTCCACATGCGAATGTCAGGGAAGCTCTTACAGTTTTTCAAAGGAATAAAGTGCTAGCTCTTTGTGGGGTAGCCCTCGGTAAACTTGATTTATAGTGCAACCGTCTTCTTTGATTTGTCAGTGCAGGAGGCGGGTATGTGAGGACGCAAGTGTTACTGTTTTTATCTGATTCTACGCTATTTTCTAAATAGGTTTTGGATTTATTTTTGAATATCTTGATATGATTAGAATTTTAATCACGAAGATTGTAGCATTAATCGAATTTTTTTACGCTCTGGCTTCTATCTAGTTTGTATGTATGGATTTACGGATATTTGTTACACTTTCACGAAACACTACTGAATAGATTGGTGAAACTTGGTTTAGGAATAGCATGGGATACTTTTTATTCTGGGCATTATGTGTTCCCTGGGAATAATTTGATACTATCACGTGAGCAAAGCCGATATTCAAGAAAAATTAAATGACGAATAAATTGAACATAGCTGAAAACTGGGACATACAGTGTTATCACAAGTCTTTTAAATCTAATATTTTGCAGTCAAAGTCGGTTTCCCTGTCACTCTCCTCAAAAAGATAATTTAATGTTTAAGTTTTTTATCCCGAAACCATAAACAAAGCTTGTTTCAAACTGTACCTCCAGGTGGAAATGAGGCTTTTTTTTATTTAGATGAGACAACATTGAGAAAGTTCTTATTTAAAGTTCCGTAGTTGAGTGATTTTAAGGAAATCATTAATGTGTAAGTGTAGATGTTTGGATGTTTGTTACTTAATCACGCAAAAACCGCTGAACGGATTTGGATGAAATTTGGGATGCATATATTCTTTAACATAGAAAAGAACATAGGCTACTTTTTATCCCGGAAAAACATCTTATTCCTACGAGAAAATACGTTTAACCGAAGTACACGTGGATGAAGCTAGTGTATATTAAAAGCGAACTTGTAAAATTAAAAAAGTGGAATTAAAAACGAATTAGTGAGATGAAGTAGTTCAACGAACTTCTCATATAGATGTCAGCAAACCGTAGGGGCCCAGTAGGGCCGAAGTCTGCGATGGGCATTTTCTAAAAAGGAGACCCATAAAAAGCAACTAAATGGCGTTGGTGTGATTTCAGTCTTTAAAGTCTGACATGCCCTCTTAGTTTACTCGGAGTGGGACAATTTAGTAGTTATAAAAAACTGCCAAACTAAGTATATAATTATATCGTAAATACTTAAATATCTGTGTCGGTCTTTGATTAATCTTGATGTATTATTCAAATACTTAGGTATAATAAAATTTAGTACAGAAATTTAAATAATCTTTGATAATCTTATTTCTTATCTAGATATAAAAGTTATTAGGGCCATTGAACTACTTATTGCAGTCATCTATTGTTTACTTGAATTGTGTTTAATTTAATTTAGCAAAAGAGTAGGTATGCAGAAAAAAAATCCGGGCAAGTGCGTATCGTACTTGATACGAGTTACGATGTTTTTTTCAGTTTTCAGATTTTTCCATAAACTATTATATTTGTGGTATAAGACCTTGCCTCATGCCAAATTTCAGGATCCTAGTTCAGCGGTAAGTATTCTATGAATTATGATTCCCTTTAGAGTGTCGAAAATACGTTTTTTTGCAACATCAACGGCCATATTTTTTTTTTTTGTAAACTCAGAAGTTTCATTTTTTTTTGTAGCTTAACGTGCCGCAGCCCTGAGTATATAGTTATAATTTCAACTCGATACCTTTCCGCGTTTACGAGATAAAGGGTCTTGACAGACGGACAACAAAGTGCTTCTATAAGGGTTCCGACATTTTTCCTTTTGATTTACAGAACCCTAAAGACTAGACCCTAAAATTAAAATAAATAAATAATAATGCCTGCATATTCTTGAATCTACACTAATATTATAAAGAGGGAAAATTTGAATTTTTGAGACACACATTCATTGTGCGTGCAGCTTGGGAGTGGGATTCCTTGTCGGAGTCTGTGTTTCCTGATAGCTACAACCCAAGATTCTTTAAGTCGAGAGTGAATAGGTTTCTTCTAGGTAAGCGCGTTCCATAGTCGACCGCATCGTCGCTTTCCATCAGGTAAGATAGCGGTCATGCGCGAACCTATCAACAATAAAAAAAAGAATAAACTCAAAAACGACTGGGCCGATTTCAAAAATTCTTTCACCATTAGAAAGCTACATTCACCTTGAGTAACATAGGCTATATCTATCCCGTGTAAAGCCGAGACAGGCCGCTACTAATTAATAAATTACATTGACTGTTTGTATCAAATCATTATCGTTTGGTGCAGCTGTGAGGAACACACAATGTTGTTGTATTGAATGATTTCTTTTTTTTTTTTGTGTGTGACTGTCGTTGTTGAACTCCTACACCCTTTGCGCGAGTCACGGGTGCGTTCATTAACCCAGCGAGTGAGCCTTTTTTTTAACTATCTTTAACATATTCCAATAATTTCCTTCCCCTGTGGGTTTTACATCACAACAACAACAAATTGATTTGAAAACAAATTCAATTTCCGATCAATCAAGAAATTGCCGCACTATCTCGCTGTGAAATCAACTGTTCAACGAATCAGTTCCAAAAATACATAATTTCATTTCACATAATTTCTTCCCGTATACCAGTTCCATGTTCGACCCTTAGGGTGCTTTTACAGCAGAGATATGCGAGGTAGCTAAGAGGTAGAACGCCGCCGTGCAAATGTGTGCTATTTCCACAAAAGCTGGGCGAGGAGCAGGTGCGGTGCGAGATGGTGTAGGTAAGTTTTGCAACGGAATGCAACTGAGTACTGTGATCATGCGTAGCGAATTTCTTCAGCTGTGTGCGTATTTGTTCACGTCCTAGTGTCAAATTTCTCGTATGTACAAATACTCATAATTGTTACTGAGTTGCTGCAAATAGTACTGTGCTAAATAAGGGTAGAAAATGAATTGATCCTGTTGGGATTTTTTTTCCTTGCGTACCGCCTCGCTACCTCGCACATCTCTATCAGAAAAGCACCTCTAACCGAATTTTGGGAGGGTTATAAATTCGCTGTTGCTCGGAAACGGGTCGGTGATGAGATAGCTTGGCGAAATTAAAATGTAACAAAATAAATCATGGCGGAGTGAGTTCCCTTGCCCTCAGGCTTGCGTGAGATACAACATAAATTCGTAGCGAGACAGTTTTCAACTAACTTAAATTGCTTGAAGATATTTTAGTAATACCGCTGTTTGGTTTTTGTGTATGCCAGCAATAGTGTTTGTGTTTGATTTACCTACAGGGCTAGTTTCTGGCATTTTTTTACCTTCAACCTTTTTACTAGACTACTTCAAAAGGGTGCTTAATTGGTATGTATTTCGAGTGTTTGTATGAATTAAAATATGAAGGCCTGTAAATAGGTAGGTAAATATGAACAAAGAGAAAGCTGAAAGAACGCTTCTTTGGCCACCTGAAGAAGGTATTAAACAGCCTTCTGTTATGTGGAACTAAGGTGCGCGCCTTCAACGGTTGGCCTATATCAGTCTTGATGTACTGTTAGACCGAGTCTAGACGCTCTGAATGGGTGGGTCCGTACACTGTTGACCATAACCGGATGATTCACTTACAGTCGTCGGTGATGAGACTGTACATCTCGTGGAAGTGCGGAGGTCAAGATTTTTGAAACGCGAAGATCTTTTGCAACCACCAGGTATGTAGCTTCAGAGAATACTTTCGTAAAACTGATGTAGGTATGCACCAAGATGTAGCCGCAGTGAACAAGGAGTCACTCTGTTGTCCATGGCTAAACAGAACTGGCGCAAACCTGTAGTACTTACAACAGATGACTCTAAAGGCGCTTTTATCTGGCTAATCATGAGTTCGATTTAGATTTTGAGGCGTCTGTGGCCTGGCTACGTTTCAGCAATCTATCTGTTCAATTATGGACGAAGACATCTAAATGATAACTACCAGAGACATTTATATAATGAAGGAAGGGATGATGGACTGGGCTTAATGTTGACCGGGTGAGTTCATTATACACATTATCTCTGGTTGTTTTCGTCTGACTGACGACGAGTATTTACCCCAGTTCTCGAAAATGACTATATAACGTACTGGGATCAATCTATCATCACTGCCAGGACTATTCTCACTAATAAGCCCTATAAATAGTGGTGACAGATCGATTTGCGCACCGCAAAATGATATTCGATGTCATCATTCCACACGGGAACTTCGTGAAAGCTAAGAAAGAAAAGCAAATCAAATAGCTTGACTTAGCACACAAGGTTGTCGACATGATTGTGGGTTCGGTCATTGTGACAATTGTTGTTACCAGCAACGGGCTGATGGCCAAAACATTTTCTTGACAACCTGTTGAAACTATGTTGCGCGGTTGGATCCACGGCCTGATACCGAAATACTCCTCGATACGACTCGCTCTGTAAGGAGGTTTCTGTCTTTAGAACCCTAACCACTGATAGCTTGGATCTTACTCCCGACACTGGTAGAATACTATTTTTTTTTTTTTTTTGTTACAATTTTGAAAAAATTAGTAAATGAGATAATAATAAATTGCCTTTTACGTTCGTGATAACTCTATCGAACAATTTAACCTTTTTTTTTATGTGGGAAAAAATCATCCAATGACATTCCCCGCTCTTGGGTGGAGCGGGAGATAGTGTCAGACTCTTACTGACTAAAAGACCCACCCCATTCCTTCTAGCCTTTATACCAGGGCTCGAGCGTCCTTTCAGATAACCCTGGCCCCAGTAGGCTTCGACCCGGCTGGGTCCCTGCTGATGCTGACAACTCCTTGAGGCGCGCGGGAACAGTGCGCGCCGTCGACGACTTGGGCTTGGTCCGGACAGTTACCGGACGACCGGACAGCGAGCTACCCATTGCTCACTGTCCGCAAGCCCGCGCCTACAGTGGCCGGAAATCGGGATCAGTACCCCGGCGCCGGCGGCGGCGGCGATAACGCCGTTGCCTGATGCGTTCGGCCTCCTCCTTTGCGAGCATTACTGCTTCGCAGAAGTCGGCGACCGCCTGCCACTCCTCGCTCCGGACCATGGCCTCAACCAAGGCGCGGCGCGAGAGGTCTCCGCCGCCGATCACACCCACGAGGGCACGGCAATGCTCCGCCCAAGCAGGGCACACCTCGACTGTGTGCTCCACCGTGTCCTCCGGGTGTTCCGCACAGTGGCGACACCCGGGCGTCACTTCCGCACGAATCCGGTGCAGGAAACTCTCGAACGAACTATGTCCAGTGAGGACCTGCGTCATTCAGAAGGTAAGGATGCCGTGAGGTCTTACCAGCTACGCCACAAAGAGGGGACTTACCGCTATGATTGTGGCGTGCCCTGCACTGGGTTGCGATAGTCGTTGACGCCATTTCACCATGAGAATCCCGTCGGAGCTCTGTCCACCATGCCGTGACCTGTCGCGGCAGCGGACTTTCACCCCGGCGTTGCATCTCCACGAGCATGTCGTGCATGTGTGCAAGGACTGTTGCTTCCGGATTTCACGGTGGTAGGCCAGCCAGAAGGCTCGCCCGCTTCGCGAGAGACCGTGCGGTATACCCGCACCATCCTTATTGCCATGACCCTCTGGCAGGCGTTCAGCATAGCCGCCGGTCGCGTTTTCAGCGACAGCGCCCACACCGGCGCCCCGTAGACCGATGACCGATGACCGATGACCGACCATGGACCGAACGATCCCCGCGTAGAGCCTCCAGCAGGAGGCGTCTAGACCCCCAAGGTTGGGCAGGAGCCGCTTGAGCGCAGCCCCAGCCCGGTTGAGTTTGGGAGCCAGACGTCGGAAATGCTCCACGAAATTCCACCGGCTGTCGAGGACGAGTCCCAGATACTTCATTGTCGACCCGACACCGATGTGAACACCTCCTACCGTTAGTTGGGAACACAATGGCGGCGCGTTCCGAGGGCGGCGACCGTGGAAACACAAAGCCTCGGATTTGTGAAGCGCCACTTCGAGTCCCAACTCCTGGATCTTATCAACGACCATCGCAACCCCGCGTGTCGCTAGAGCGACCGCCGCCTGGCACGACTCTCCCTGCGCTAGAACCAGTGTATCGCCTGCGTAGCAAACCACGCTGACCCCGTCAGCGAAGTCGCCGCGCAGCACGTAGTCGTATCCGATGTTCCACAAGGGTGGCCCTAGTACCGACCCCTGCGGAACACCGCACGACATCTCCGACAGATAGGCCTCGACCACACGACAGAAGTATTCGGGCACCCGGTGGTACCGGAGTGCCCTCCGGATCGTACTCCAGGGCAGGGAATTAAAGGCGTTGGCAATGTCCAAGGATACTGCCACGACACACCTACCCCGGGACACCGCGTCCGGGGTTGGGGCCGGAGACTCTGAGTCAGCGGGGGAGCCCAGGGGTGCAGTTTTTCCCGTTCTGTATTGTACGGGCGCCCCCACGGGTCCGCCTTCAGAGACCCCAGCCACACGTTGCGGGCCTCCAGTTTGGCCCGCTTGATCTCCGCTCGGAGGGGGCGTTTTGCCGGTCTGTATCCCTCATACAGCTCCACCTCTCTGGCCTCCGCATCCGGCGGGCGGAAGCGGCGCTTGCAGTGTCTGGCGTACCGGCGCCGCACGTGACTCCATGCATTGCGCAGTGCAGCAATCTCCGGTGACCACCAGCACACCTGGCGCTTAGCTCGCCCTGGACGGACTCGGGGCATTGCCGCATCGCAAATTTGTGACATAGCCTCCCGGAACCACTCCGCCTCGACGTCGATGTCGACAGGCCTGTCCGGTGCTTGCACCTGATTGCACTAGATAAAATAAAGTCAATTATTTCGATGGTATATATCATAGTAACTTATACAAGGTAGTACTTATATAAGCAGACACTTAATAATTTCATCAACAATTTTCTCGTCGTTGTTCTTTCACCTTTGCGAAAATTCAGAATTTTCTCATTTAGACTTCTTTTTCTTCGATTTTACATTTTTGAATGCGTTTCTTTACAAAGACTAAGTATATTAACAATCTATCAGATAAACAGAAACTTATCTGAAGATGATAAAACAGAAACATGTCTTAAACTGTAAAACATGTAAGCAACACCTGTTAATTTTAACAAATTTAATTAAACTTATCGTTAATTTTAAACTTTAATTACGCCAGTACATGCTTTATATTAAATATGGTAAATGTGATTCATGTGTTACTAATATCTTCTACGTAATTCATTTGATATACAGTCTGAATTTTTCCAATAAATTTAGTTGGCTAGATCTTAAAGTATACGGAATAGTGAAAAACACCCAAACGAAACTGGGATCCAATTCTGATTAAAATTGAAAATATCATATTTGGTTTTTGAAAAATCAATATAACTTACTAAAAATCGAACTAGTTCGATTAGATTTAAAAAAAAATACACATGTTATTACATCATTCGATAGTGTCTCTAATACGAATCATATTCTAGGAAGTAACAATAACGGTATGCTTAAGAAAATTGATGAATATTAAAAAAAAATTAGTAAAATAAAAAGAATAGAATAAATTTTATTTTACAAGTACACTAAACAAAGTAACACAATCTATGGGTACAATTGTGGTTTTATCGTTGACAGCAATATCTACCAGACAGCCTTAGTATGGACAGTAAGAGCTTGTGTATCTTTGTAAAAATGCTGCAGCATTTTTTTTTTTTTGTATTAGGTACCTCCCGTACTCGTAAAGTGGGTTTTTAAAGATACAAATTTTGTTAGATGCAACCAACAAAAAAGAAACGTATCTTTCTACAAGCTAAACTGTGGGTCAAAAAAATACTTGTATAAACTGGATTTAGAATGAAATTATTATCTGTATTAGTTAAAATTATAAATTATTAGACAAAAAATAAAATTTAAATAAACATGTCATATCATAGAAAAGTTAAATTATACCCATCCCTATGGGTGAAATTTGTAAGAAGTTATTGAGTAAAAGAAAAGAAAGCCAGTAGTCCACCATGCCGCTACTTATCGCGGCATTGCATCTCCATGCGCAAATCGTGTAAGCATGCAAGGACTCTTGTCTCCAGATCCCATAGTAGCAGACCAGCAAGGAAGTTCTCCGCTTCGCGGCAGACCGTGTGAGATCCCCGCACCGTCCGGATGGCCATAACTCTCTGGGATGTTTTCAGCTTGGCTGTCGGTCACTTTTGCAGTGACAAAACCCATATCGGCACTCCAAAGAGGGTCTTAGACCAAACGATCACCGCATGGAGCCTCCGACAAGAGGCGTCTTATTTAGATCCCCTGGGTTGGGCAGGAAACGCCGAGAGCAGCCCGGTTTGGGAGCCAGATGGTCGAAAGTGCTCCTCATCCTCGAAATTTCACCGGCTGTCGAGGACTCAAGCCAAGTACTTAACTTACGATCTTACAGTGATATTACTGGGAAATGAGCACGGTGAAGCTGTGTTATATATCAATAATGAAGATAGGTCATACAACACATTATAAAAGATATTGTAGTCATTATTATTATCTTTCCACTATTGTTCTGTATTATTTGGGGTCGGTGTAACATATTTTTTCTTCTTTTTACAAAATTCACCCATTTTTTCTCTCCATCTATTCAAATGTTGTATATATATTTCTTATACTTACACGCATTTCATACCTACTCTTTACATGATCATACAAAGGCAAATGATTCCCTTTAAACTTTTCAGTAATTTTCTTAATAATACGCATTCAGCCTCCAGTTTGTAATGTATTAATTTTGTTTTTACTGTGTTTTTGAGATAATTGTTCAAATGACTTTTTCCAATCTAGGGTAGACCAATTCTTGAACTAAGGCCAAATGCGAGAGGTCGCCGCTATCGCGCCTCAATGGTGCTCCGACACCTCTCTTGCCAGTTTTGAAGAAAGGGCCTTAGCGCTGCATGATTTGCTATTCTATTTTATATTATTGTCATAGTTGGACATAATGAATATAGAGTACGAAATGAATTTGCTCTTGTATTTTTAAAGTACTAAGAGGAAAACTGCATAATGCAACTTTGTTGGAGTTGTTGGGACTATGTATAGTTAGTTTATCTATGAGTAAGCTGATTGCTAGCATTACGTGATAAGCATAATTATTCCTTTATAAAAACACTTGATATTCGTCACGTGTTGACACTTTGTGCATCGCTGTAATAAAGGTCATAGCAAGACTATTAATACGGAAAACTTAATTATGGTTCTCAATAATTAAAATGGCACCGATACAAACGTTCGTGTTTATGGATTTCGGGACGCAGCCTGGAACTGCAAATATTACTAATGTGAGCTTTTTGCCTGCACCTCGCAACCTATATGTCAATCCAAACTTAGAAGAACCGAGCAATAAACTAACACTGGATTTCACGACCGAAGGCTTTAATTTGGATAGATATAATGAAATTAATAAGTTTTTAAATCAGCAAGAAAAACCAGTGTGCATCGTCGCTCATAATGGAACCACTTTTGATTTTCCCATTCTCAAGCGAGAGCTTCAGCAGTTGAATGTCAGTTTATCTGATGACATCTTATGTGCTGATAGTCTTTATATATATTTTGATATACTGGAAAATTCAGATAATGACGATATGCAATATAGTGGGAATGCTGTAAGACAGATATTCTAAGAAGGCAAGAATAAACCACAAGCTTTATATAAACTTGGAGAAATTTATAAACGAGAGGTGACGTTCCCTCCTGTAACACCGCATCCAGCAGAAAATGATAACATCATGAACTTCAGAATTTCACGTAGGTGAGAAATTTTTGGCCTGGACAGACCAAATACAACGTGATTTTGATGATGTTAGCCCTAACGAACTTCAAATTAATTTCGGTGAACGCTACTATTAAAATGAGATAAATAATAAACTGCTCTGAAAATGGAAAAAATTAATGAACTTTTTAACCTTTTGTTTTACAAAGACATATTTTTAAAGTAATATTTGATGTTAATATTTACTTCGTTTACTTACATTGTATTTTTTTTACATATTTTCTTTTATTATTGTGAACGTGAGGACTATGTGGAGTGTTTTTTTTTCTTTTCAGTAATTTTAACGGATTTCTGGCAATTTGAGTATTTTTACGGCCTACCCAAATGTCCTTTCTTTAGTATTTTTTGTTCAAATACCTAATATTTATCTAATCCAATAAAATTTGATATAGACGACGATAAAATAAAATCGAAATAAATGAATAAAGTGAATTTCCATACAATAAGTAACAATTAAAAACAATTAATAAAACAATGATATTTTAACGACCCTTTTGCAAGGTAGGAAGTGGTGTTTTGACTTCTTAAAAAAAAAATCACTTACTGGACAGGTCCGCTCAAATTTGTGTGGTTTTTTCCCCAAAATACTATCTCAGACACTAATCTGCATGGTTCTCATATGATTTGATAATTTATTACTTGTAGCAAATTTTAATTGAAAAGTGTTTCTAGTGTACATGAGTTTTCAGGTTACAAATTGTAAGTTTTGACATGAATATTATTGACATGATTTTATTATTGACAAGATTATTATTGTCATGGCTATTGATATTTGTGATTATTATTTTTGTAAGTTTTCATTGTTGTATAGACATTTTTAATTCAACAATACAATTTTATTTTAATTTGAAAGGAACAGAATTTTGTATAATGAGTGCCTGATCTTAATCAATAATTACTTTAATTTTAACTACATACTTTGATTTATATTTGCACCCCGAATTTAAAAGCAGAATAAGAGATCAATTTTATTTATGTTGTCAACCTTGTGTACCTTATTTACGCAAATAAACGTTTTATTATTATTATTTATTAGAAATAGTATGTATGGACTTTAAAAGACCCCTGAGTTTGTTTCGGTGTTTCTTCTCAGGGTAGTCAGCTTGGAAACACCGGCCACATCTAGTTTGTGTGTGTTTTAAAACTTATTTACAATATAAATATATTTTATTAAAGCTTTCTTTTTTTTTGTACATGATTAAAGTAATATTTTTGATCGATTGACAGACAATAACTTAGTCCAATTACTTCGTATCCGTATGCTGCTCAGAGTACTGAAACCCCTCGGCCGCCACTGCTCGAGACGATCTCAACAAATCTCTTCGTACAAATCAATTGTGTCACTATGTCAGTGAGAACCACCTATCATAAAAATCTACTGATCGTGACATCTCCGTCTGATGTTGATTAAAAAATGAAATTATTTAAAGTGATAGGGGCCTCGTTGTTTATACTGCATACATCGAAGGCTTGGAACCACTGGAAGATTACAAACACGAACTATAAGAGATTATAATCACTGTCAGCGTGGTTATTCTGTGCATTCTAGCATACGGTCAATTTTTGAAAAAAAAAAGTGTCGTCTTGTTTTATGCTTAAAACTTCCTCTTCGCGAGGCATCTGGCAAATTGTGAAGTAGAACTATTTTTCTAAAATGTTCGCAACTGACCGTACTGCTTAGTGCCCAAAAAAAATCTGTGATTCAATATACCATCAACACACTATCAACACACAAGATAATAAATTTCTAATAGCACAACTTACTGGAGTTATTAATATGAAAAGTTTTTATTAGTTCCTTATAATAGCCATATCCACATTTTATCTTCAATTTATAGTTATTTTTATTATAGATGTTGGTATAATAATTCTGTGTCGCACATAAACTGTCTCTTGAGATTGTGGGTGTGAAGAGCGATTTCTGATTCATTGGCAATCTGGAGGTGAAGGTAAACACAATTTAAAAACAATAGAAATAATTTAAAATTCTGCTGTTTAGTGGGTTGAAATTTACATTTCAACCCACTTAAATTAACAAAATGGAGGGAGACGCAGAAGCTGGTAAGATCTTGATGAACTTGATGATAAGAGATTCTCAACACTGTGACCTTCTATTAGCAACTACGTGTATTTTGGTACAACATGTCAATCCTATGGTTTGTGGTCCTCACGCCCCAGCCGCCGAGACTCCGACCCTGACTACGAACCACGGTAGTCGCGGGCTAGCAGCCGTCTGGCCGACCGGTAATCGACCAGATCGAGCCCAGGCATTATCAATGCGTAGTGATCCACGCGCTCCTCAAAGAGATGTTAGTAAACCGTAAGAGCCCAATATAGTCGGTTTTATTTATTTATTTAATATTTTATGCACAAATGTACAGATGCGAACTTAATGTCATAGGCATTTTCTTCCAATCAACCTTTGGATGATGCAGAGAAAAAGTAGTGGTAGGTGCAATAAAGAGTGAGAAAAAGGCGCTTACAAGAATACATATACTAATAGACCACAGAATAGGTATATCAATAAACCATAGAATAAATATAATACAATTATATAATATAAATACTCAAATTAAAACACTAAATACATACACTAAAATAGCCAAACAGTTGGTCCAAATCGACAATAGGAAAACATTAACGGTGTGATGATACTACTGCCAACTTTACACACACTTGCACCTACTTGCACTTTACTTTAAGTCAGTAAGAGTCCGATGTCGTTACTATATAGGTAGTTATTTCTGCTCTGGGTAGAGTGGGAGAAGTCATTGGATGATTTCCCACCTTAAAAAAAGGACTAAAGAAGAAGCTCTTCAACTGATGGATATTTTAGTGCGACGTAACACATTGTTTCTTGCGTGCACTTTTCATTGAAATATTTTATTTGTCGATAAATAAAAATAGAAAGAGGAAATTGAAGAAAAAAATAATGGACTGTGCAAAAATTATATTGAGATGGCGAGTTAAACACGTCTCCAAATAAACTGGAATAAAGGTGCTGGTAAGCCAATTTTTATTAGTTTGATGTTGGTAAAAACTCACGTTTTTTTTCCCATGCGAGTAACTTTAAATCGCATCACAATGCGACTTTTATTTAATTCATTAAACCCCAAGCAAACGCACGGCACGGCATTCGCGCACCTATTGTCTTTCTATTGTGTTTGTGATTTCCACGATTGAAAGGTTAAGGATCGCAGCAGTTTTATAAATTCTATAAAAAACTTAATTCATACATCTGGTCAAAATAGGGCTTTTTGAAAACCAACATCCGATTTGTGCACTTGCAGTTTTAATTCCCCGAAGCCCGCTCCCGCTGATAACTTGAAGATGCAGTTTGTTCCAGCCCATCACATTACCGTGTATTTGACATAGTGGTCCCTCGGGAAATTTATACCTACACCCCAAACCCGAAAATTGAATTCTAAAGTAACCTGTTATCATTGTATCGTTAATTCTTGATGAGTTCAAAATAAGGTGTCATTTAGTTGTCTAGCTCAGAAAGTATTGTAGAATTTTTGCACGTATGCTTTCATTTTTGTCGGTGTCCTTTTACACTAAATTGTGGGTTGCCTCGAAGAATAAAATAAATATAGAACCATATTGTTTGTTATTTGCTAAAACGTCATGAAAAATTCTGAACAGTTGTAAGTTATAAGTCTAAAATCGCAAGCATGCATTGTTCAATTATGTCTATTGATGATAGTGCGTTCTCTACACAATGCACGGCATTATTTTCAGGGTTTATTGAAGATAATTTACAATCATTAGCATGGTCTTCCCTTTTTAATATTAACATAATTCATTTGGCTGTCTTAATACTAATACCTAATACAAAACCCTATATTCTAAGATACAAGCTAGTCCTAGTTTAAAATAGTCTACATCATTATCATCCTTCATCTTTTCAGCCATAAGACTCCACTATTGATCATAGGCTTCCTCCAAGCATTACCACGATGACCAATCCTGTGCGTCTCTCATTCACCGCATTTTCGCGACACTCACCAGGTCTTCGGTCCACCTTGTGGGAAGCCTTCTAATGCTGGTGGTACGCGGTCGCCATTCTAGAACGTTCCAGACCTATCGACCATCCATTCTACGAGCAATGTGCCCTGATCACTGCCTCTTTAATTTGGCGCATCTTCGGGCTATGCCGGCGACCTTGATTCTTCTGCGGATATATTCATTCCTGATGCGATCACGCAAGGAAACTCCAAGACCATTCCCTTGCCCTTTAGGTGACTGTATGCTTTTTGATGAGGCCCATTGTAAGTGGCCTTTTTTCAGTGCCATTTATGTCCTTACTGGCAACACGCACTGGTCCTACGACCAGTGCGTTTTATCAGTTTAACTTTCATCACGACACTGTGGTATGTTGGACGAGAAGATACCGCGCAGCTTTCCGAACGCTGCCCAGCCGAGTCAGATTTGACGACTGACATCTTTCTCAAAGTTAGACCTATGTACCCAACTAGACCGGCTGTCTCAGGTAAACATAATCGTCTACAATTTCGAGTGAAGAGTATCCGATCTCGATTGGAGTGGGTGCTACATGGTTATTTACCATAACTTTGGTTTTATCCATGTTCATTTTAAGACCCACTCTTTCGGAAGCTCTACTGAGGTCACCAAGCATTGTACTGAGCTTCTCCGTAGTCTCAGTCACTACTATGTCGTCAGTAAACCGAAGGTGAGTTATGTACTGGCCATTAACATTAATGCCTAGTCCACTCCAGTCCAGAACCTTGAAGACATCTTCCATCGCAGCGCAGTTCGGCTGTAATTCCGCATTGCATCATCATGTAAATATTATTTTCAAACAATGCATATAGTGCAAAGTGCTATGTTATTGTAAAATAAATATTTTATTATTATTATTTACAAACTGCAGCACAGTTTGTCGGCAATGCTCTTGTGTTTACCTAGTAATTTAGTTACTCAAGAGGGCTCTTGAGTAAATAATAACATACTTATGACATAACTATACCTATTGACAATAACATTTAGTGTACAATAGGACAGTTACTCGCAGATATATTTCCAGATTTTTGAGTCATAGTAGTTATATTTTAGTGTGTTTGTCTATTTCCTACTGATCATACTATTCTGAGACTTGTCGCAATTAATTAAATTGATAAAACTGCTACGATATAAGTTGTTTTTTAGGGTTCCGTACCTCAAAAGGAAAAAAACGGTTCACTTAGTTGTCCATCCGTCCATCTGTCTGACTGTCTCACAAGACCCTTTATCTCGGGAACGCGTGGAGGTATTGATTTGAAATTAAAACCATTTACTCAAGTTTGCGGTCCCTTGAAGCTGAAACCAAACTTATAAGTTAACGGAAAAAAAGATACCGCCGTTTATGTCGATACTCAAGAGAATCGAAATTCTAGGGTTTTTTCCGTTGACTTAGAATCCTGAAATTTTGCATAAAGCTAGCTCTGGTAGGTAGGTTATACATAAGTATAGGAATAAATCTGAAAACTGAAAATTTGTTAAGTAATATTTTTTTTTCTGAGGTGTTGCTTGACTGCGATTGTACATGTGATTTTATACTGTATGAGTGCATTAGAACGAACATTGGAAAACGATTAATTAATTTATCAAAAACTTACCCATTTATCGAGTTGTTGATGCTTACAAACTGTCCTAATTTACACTTTTTAATTTCAATATCTCTTATACTGACGATTCAGACCATAAAAAAGATGAAAGAGGTAAAAATAGTATCCGATTTGTACTACAACGAGTGTCGCCGCTTGTCTCACACCCTTCAACTCCACTATAGGCAATAAACCAATACGAACGTGCATTACGTAACTAACAGACCACGCACACTTAAATCGCATGTTTGCTATTGGTTGTTGAACTATGACCATTGCCATACTTTGTGGCACGCCTACTCTGCTCACAAGGTCATTCTAACCTCTATCATCTGTTCTATGATTCGGACACACGCTTTCTTTCTTTCTTAATGCTTTTTTTTTTAAATTCGTTAGTTTGTGCCAAAACTTTTTTAAGTAGTTTTTTTTTTTGGAGTAGCAGGAGTAGGAGTAGGAATGTTTTGCCTCCTTTCCGAGGCAAAACATTTTCATACAACCGTTCTTACGTGATTATAACGTTATTACACATATTTGTCTACATACTTTGAAAATACAGATATTTTATGAATATTATCTAAGTTTCTGTAGACATGAAATCATTTATTTGTGTAAGAGTTTTTCAGTAAATACTCTGAAAACAAATAAAATACAACTATGGAAACCTTGCATCTTTAAGTCTAGAGTGAATAGGTTACTTCTAGGGAAGCGCGCTCTATCGTCGACCAATCCGTCGTTTCCTATCAGGTGAGACAGTAATAAAGCGCAAACCTAACAAAAACAAAAAAAAAAAGATTCTGTATAATGAAACTGTTTTTCTAAAACCTTTTGTTTGTATTTCCTGGAATAAGTTTTCTGAAATATTCAAGCGAATGGCGGAATTACTGAATGCAAACAGAGTTTTCAGGCGTTTCTATGTTTCCTTGGCAAATCTCAACAGAGAGTCGCCAAGTAGGAGATATTAAAGTGTGTAAGTGCTTGTGAAAAGACAGGTGTGGAGAGTACACCTGTCTCTTACTCACATAGCCCGATGGAAAGGCAATCCAATATGATCGGAGAGAGCTCAGATGCGAAATCGACAGCTTTATGTGGTTTCCGAGGTACGGGGATGTCACACTAACAAATTCTAAGCTCCAGGTTGCAATTCAAAATTGAAAAACCCAAAAAAAAAAACTTTTTTTTGACCCGGGAATCAAATCCTAATGGGCTTAGTTACATGATAGAGGTACCCCATGATATAGGTAAAATAAAATAAAAAATAAGAAGAATACAAAAATAAAACTTCACTTTTGTACTACTTCTATTTTTAATGATAATGTATAACAGTGCTTAACTGCAATCCCACCAGATAGTAAACAATGACGCAATCGTTGATGGTAAATTGCACTAGATTATATCAAGTGCCTGTTCACTCTAGCCTTGAAGGTACTTGAATTATAATCGGACAGGAATGCCGCAGTAGGAAAATTGTTCTAAGCCTTCGAAGTACGCGGTATAATAGTAATAATAATATCGTCGGTTATGAGACTGTACATCCCGCGGAAGTATGGAGGTCGAGGTTTTCTAAACGCGAAGACCCTACACCACTGCGAGGTGTGCAGCCTCAGATAATACTTTCATAAAACCGATGTGGGTATCCACCGAGATGTTGTCGCAGTGGACAAAGGACTCACCCCGTTGTCCATGGCTAAAGAGAACTGGCGCAAACCTGTAGTACTTACAACTGATGACCGTAGGGAAGTATGGAAAAACAAGGAGCTACATGGGTGCTTTTATCGGGCTCTTCATGAGCCTGATGTAGATTTTAGAGCGTCCGTCGCCTGGCTACGTTTCAGCAACCTCTTCGGGGAAACTGAAGGTTTTATCTGTTCAATTATGGACGAAGTCATCTTGACGAATAACTACCGGAGATATATAATGAAGGATGGGACGGTGGACGTGTGTCGGGCATGCCATCGACCTGGAGAGTCTATTAGACACATTATCTCTGGTTTTTCTCGTCTGGCTAACGGCGAGCAAAGCAAGTTGCTGGTTAATAATTCTGGCCACTTGGTTGTGCTTGCACAGACACAACCAAGTGGCCAGGATTATTAACCAGCAACTTGCTTTGAAATACAAACTTACGGAATCAGAGGTACCGTATTACAGGTATGTGCCCAACCCAGTTCTCGAAAATGACCATGTCACGTTGTACTGGGATCGGTCTATCATTATGATCGGACTATTGTAGCCAATAAGCCGGATATAGTAGTGATAGACCGATTAGCGCGCCGCGCAATGTTAGGCGATGTCACCATCCCACATGACGAGAATCTCGTGAAAGCTGAGAAAGAGAAAAAAATCAAATATTTCGACTTAGCACACGAGGTTGTCGACTTGTGGAATGTGGACTCGGCTGTTATTGTGCCGATTGTCGTGACCGTCAATGGCCTTATAGCCAAAAGCTTCGACGACCATCTGTCGAAGCTGTCGTTGCACGGATGGATCAAGGGCCTGATACAGAAGGCAGTACTCCTCGATATGGCTCGTATTGTGAGGAGGTTCCTGTCTCTGGAGCCCTAACCACCGGTAGCTTGGACCCTGCTCCCGACACCGGCGGTCAACTATTTTTTATATTTTAAATGTTTTTTATTTATTTTATTTTTCAAAGAAATATTTAAAAATGTAAATAATATGTTAAAATGGAAAATAAAGGAGATAATAATATATATAAAAAACGTCAAATAATTCATAATAACATCATTTATTTGATAAAGTAACTAGGATTATTAACTAGATTATTATATAGATTCATAATTACACATACACAGAACATAACACAACGTTACACCAACAAACAGGTGGGATCGCAAAAAAAAAAAACAAAGAAACATCATTTAAATATTTCACTCACAGCTACAATCACGACGACTAAGTAACATGGAAGTCACTGCAGCGCCTTATTTAAGGACAGTCGAGCCTATAGGCTATCATTATCAGCACACTGTTGGGGCTGCCACGCACCCTGCGCACCAGAGATGCGCTACGCTTACGCATCGTTGCATAAAAGCAGTCGACGCTAGTGGCGGTAAACATGCCGAAAACACGAGCTATAAAAGACGAGGTGAAACGTTTAGTCCAGACCGTAGAGGTTTTAACAATTACGTAAGGGTAGATACTCGCCGTAAGTCGGTGTTGCCCGAGACTACGAAAGTGATGGCGGCATCAAGTCATTTTATCCCCCCTCCCTCCAGAATGCATTCTGTAAAATACTGAAAGGCTACCTAACCAATACTTGTGCTTCAAGCTTGATGGATTGGTTTTAACCAAATCTGGATCACTAATTAGACTTTTCAAACATCTTTCCGCTGAGTTTAAAGCTGCTAAGGATGGCTTTTTGCAGCATCAGCCCATATATGACGAGGACACGGTGGAGCACACAGTCGAGGTGTGCCCTGCCTGGGTGTTCGTGTTCTCGTGGGGGCGATCGGCGGCGGAGACTTCTCGCGTCGGGTCTTGGTTGAGGCCATGGTCCGGAGCGAAGAGGAGTGGCAGGCTGTCGCCGACTTCTGCGAAGCAGTAATGCTCGCCAAGGAGGAGGCTGACCGCATCAGGCAACGGCGTTCTCACCGCCGTCGCCGCCGGGATTCTGATCCCTATTTTCGGCCACCGTAGGCGCGGGCTTACGAATAGTGAGCAATGGGTAGCTCGCTGTCCGGCCGTCCGGTAACTGTCCGGATCAAGCCCAAGTCGTCGATGGCACGCACTCTTCCCGCGCGCCTCAAGGAGTTGGCAGCAACAGCAGGGACCCAGCTGGGTCGAAGCCTACTGGGGCCAGGGTTAGTTTCGAAAGATAGCTCGAGCCCCGGTATGAAGGCTAGAAGGAACAGGGTGGGTCTTTTAGTCAGTAAGAGTCTGACACTATCTCCCGCTCCGCCCAAGAGCGGGAGATGTCATTGGATGATATTTTCCCACTATAAAAAAAGCCCATTAAGACTGCAGCACTCCACACATTATCAGACTTGTGCTTTGTGTAACTTGATTTTTTTTTTATGTATATAAAATATTGTTTCTATCTTTCTGTTTTTAAACCGTTATCATTTAACCATTTGGTTAAGAGTATAAGGATAATTCTAACTTACACCGTGATAATAAATAATTGCAGCACTTGAAAAGTGTTATAAAATAAACCTATAAAGGAGATTGCCCATTTGAGGCCATGAGCGGACAATTGACTGGAGAAAAAATACTTTGCTCATTAATTTTGCCATAAAAAATATGTTTTCCGTTAGTTCCAAATAAAAACTAACTTAATTCATTAAACCCCAAGCGAACGCCGGCGTTCGCGCACCTATTGTCTTTCAATTGTGTCTGTAATTATCACAATTGAAAGGTTAATGGGAAAAACAATAGTTTTATCATTGATAGTAATATTTGATGTCCGTCTTTGGCCTGGAACACCATAGAGGCTGGGCAATCCCCTTTCCAGTGCATGTAATGTTGGCGATCCTAATAATAATAATTATTAAAAAAAAAAACCAACGCAAAAAATCTATAAAAAGCACACATAGGACCTCGTCATCATGAAGAATGTGTAGTTTGTTTATTAGTAAAGTATATATCCATTATGTCTTTAAGAACCTAACATTCGAGCTGATGACCTTGAATACCTGATCAGATCTTTATTACTTGTTTCAAAGAACCATCTCGATAACGTCAACTTTAAAATAAAAAAAAATCGCATCAAAATCGGTCCATTTGCTTAGAAGCTACGACGCCACAGACAGACACACAGACAAATCAAATTTATAACACCCTTTCTATCCGTCGGGGGTTAAAAACAATGCATTCAATAATAAAATAATATTATATCTCTTTTTTAAGGGATCTTTAAGGCAAGAGTGAATAGGTTAGGTGCTTCTAGGCAAGCGTGCTCCATCGTCGACTACACCATTGCTTACCATCAGGTGAGATGGTGGTCAAACATGAGCTTATCATTAAAAAAAAATAATATTATTGAAATCAAAAACCTCTAATCATCTTCTTACCGTTGTATATTGTTGGAGTCGGTGCAACAATTTTTTTTTCTTCCATTCTGTCTTGTCACTGACTCTCATTTCTTTCGTATCATTCACTTATCACACAATCCATCCGTTTTTTCTTTGGCCTCCCTTTAACTCTGCATTCTTCTTCTTCTCCCTGCCCTTATCCCATGTTACTTGGGGTCGGCGCAACACGACTTTTTCTTCCATTCCGTCTTGTCACCCGTCACACTAGCACTAACTCCTTTTTCTTTCATAGCTGCAACTTAGGAGTCTTTCAGTCGAGAGTGAATAGGTTTCTTCTAAGCAAGCGTGCTTCATCGTCGCCCACATCATCGCTTACCATCAGGTGAGATGGTGGTCAAACGCAAGCTTATCATTAATTAAAAAAAAAAACTTCTCACACAATCATCCATCATCATTATCCTGTTATGTAGTCATAGTCATAATAGCATCTATCATACGTTTCATCTCACCTCTTCACATGACTATACCAAGACGGTAGAGCCTATATGTATGTATATTTGTGAACTACTTAACGGATGAACATACTCTTACATAAGTTTCGAACAGAAGCAGATTATGGTAAATTTTGAAATTTACGCTGGTCTTAATGCTGACAAAAGCAAGTCTACAACAAGCCTAGCTGAGTCGCTAGCCTGTCACTTTTCTACTGGTTAAATTTCGGGAAAGGTGCATTGAAACGGCTTAGCCTATTCCATCATTGGACCACCAGGCTACGGCGATGCACCGGTACATCGTTGAAATCCCGGCTATACGCCCAAAACGTTTTGGGAGCACATTTATTGTGCGTACAGCTGAGTGATATTCCCTGCCGGAGTCTGTTTTTCCTGATAGCTACAACCTGGGAATCTTAAATTAGAACTGAATAGTTTACTTCTAGGTAAGTGCGCTTCATCGTCGACCGCGTCGTCGCTTTCCATCTGGTGAGATAGCGGTCAAGCGTAAACCTATCAACAATAAATAAAGCAGATCCGATAAACAAAATTAGTTTTATTACCAACCAGTCATTTCATAATTATTCAATACATCCAAGAATTTGAAATTCTCACCTAGATTTGAAATAAAATATACAAATTCAAATATTAACCGTATACAATATTGATACCTGCATTACGAATACCAAGGGATTATTGGCATATGTATAGCCAACGTTGGCTTCGTGAGTTTCGCTAACAAGTAACAAATATTTGTGCCAGTGTCGCTTTGAAAATAAGCGATCTGTTAAGGAAACAAATCAGTGTTAGTTTAGCTTCGTGCTTCACAAATATGGTGGTTTTGCTTGTAGATTATACTCTGACTTTTGTTCGGAGGAACATATTTACATTGTTAGAAGTAAATACGCTTTATGTTACAGCTATACTGTTCTAAATATTTATTTGTTATAAAAGAGTGCAAAGTTGCTTTTTAACCGTGTGCTCAATTTTGATGACCAAGCAAGCAAGGGATTCTAAAATTTGAATCCTGGGTATTAGCGAGAGAATCAAAATAGCACGAAGTGAAAAACCTTTGCAAGCGAGTGCAACACGTAACTTTTCATTCCATCTCAACGAGGAATTGACTAAATGCAAAAAAAGTACACCAAGGCGGTCCTGAGTCTTTATCAAATTAAAAAAAACGGTATAACTGGTACCATGGAGGTAGAAGTAAAAAGGTTTAATGGTGTTTGAATTCATAATCTTAGTGCACGCAATGTTCTAAATTCAATCTATCTCTAGAGATTAAAAACGACTTTTGCTCTTACTTACTCGCACACGGGACACAAAAAACTCCACTTCAAGCTTCTTTTTGATTTAGCCTTATTTTGTGGCTCGTGTGCGGCGGTGCCGCCACAAAAAAAACGCTTGAAGCGGGATCAAGCTTTGCCAGATACAAGGTGTCGCGCGCTTGTAGCTCGCTGTCCTGCCGTGTAGCTCGCTGTCCGGCCGTCCGGTAACTGTCCGGACCAAGCCCAAGTCGTCGACGGCGCGCACTGTTCCCGCGCGCCTCAAGGAGTGGTTAGCAACAGCAGGGACCCAGCCGGGTCGAAGCCTACTGGGGCCAGGGTTATCCGAAAGGGCGCTCGAGCCCCGGTATGAAGGCTAGAAGGAACGGGTGGGTCTTTTAGTCAGTAAGAGTCTGACACTATCTCCCGCTCCGCCCAAGGGCGGGGGATATGTCAATGCATGATTTTTCCCACCATAAAAAAAGGTGTCGCGCGCTTCAGCTGTTTTTTGCGGCCGCTTCTAGCATTTTTTTGTGGTCACTTTTAGCGTTTTTTTTGTGGCGGCGTTTTTTTGAGGCCCGTGTGCGGCAACGCTTAGATATCCAAGAATAAAATAGTTATTTGTTATACAAGAGTGCAAAGTTGCTTTTTAACCGCGTGCTCAATTTTGATGCTCGAGCAAGCGAAGGATTCTAAAATTCAATCACAAGCGCAGCGAGTGGTTCAAAAATTAGAATCCTGAGCGTCAGCGAGAGAATTGAAGAATACTTCTACCTCCATGATACGAAATTTGTCATACAATTTTTAAATAGGTTTAATGATGTTTTGAATTCATAAACATAGTGCACGCGATGTTCTAAATTCAATTTACTTTTCTCTCGAGAGAGAATAAAAACGGCTTTTGCTCTCAGATATCGAAGAGAAAAAATACTCTTTCCGAGATGGTGGGATGAAAATACTCTTTCCCAAATGAGGGGATGAAAATATAATTATAACTTAAGGTCAAGTGGGCTTTAAACGATCTGTAGATCTATTTCGTAAAATTCTTACCATGGAAATCGGGCTCAAGATGGCTGTCAATCCATTCAATTTTATTTTTTTTTGACTGGCCTGTTGGTCTAGTGGTTAGTGACCCTGACTGCTATGCCGGAGGTCGTGGTTTCGATTCCCACCCAGGACAAATGTTTGTGTGATGAGCACAATCATTTGTTCTGTGTCTGGGTGTAATTTATCTATTTTATGTATGTATTTAGAAATATATAAGTATGTTTATCAGTTGTCTAGTACCCATAACACAAGCTCTGCTTAGCTTGGGAATAGACGGCGTTGTGTGATAGTTGTGGAATATTATTATTCCGTTTATTCAATTTTTTTACAAAATTACATTTTTAAATATTTTTTAACGAAATTATACAAAAGAAAAAAAAACATTTAAAAATAAAGTTATCCTCCGGTGTAGGGAGCAGGGTTCAAGCTACCGGTGGTTAGGGCTGCAGAGACAGGAACCTCCTCACAATGCGAGCTGTATCGAGGAGTACTGCTTTCTGTATCAGACCCTTGATCCTCCCGTGCAACGATAGCTTTGACAGATAGTCGTCGAAGCTTTTGGCTATAAGGCCATTAGGGGTTACAACAATCGGCACAATGACAGCCGAGTCCACATTCCACATGTCGACAACCTCGTGTGCTAAGTCAAGATATTTTATTTGTATATATTATTATTATTATTTTTTTTTTTTTAACCGACTTCTAAAAAAGGAGGAGGTTCTCAATTCGGATGCTTGTATTTTTTTTTATGTATGTTCGGGCATAACTTCATCACTTGTGAGCCGATTTGAAAAAATCTTTTTTTGTTGGATAGAGTATACTTCCCAAATGGTCCCTTAGTTACCAAGTCAGGTTCTGATAATGGAATTTTGGCGAAATCGAGGGAAATCCTCAAATATTATAGGCAACCATATAGTCCTTTTAGTATTTTTATCAAAGACTTTATAGTCAAAAAATGTCATTTGATGAATAAATTGGAACTGGTGAAGAAGACCAGAAATGGCCAATGGAAGTTCACACTCACATAGGTATCACAATGAACATAGTATGCGACTACGATTATACAAATAAATGAATGGTTCTAAATAGGTATGTTGAAAATGGTATCATCGAAGTTACCTGATGATGATGATGGAGCCAGAAGATACGCACTGGAAATCCATAATTAATTAATAGCCATGTTTAGGCTTATTAGAATTCTCATGAGATGCACTTTGGCTATAAGGTACTATCGAACTGATTTGATGATGATGTTGATGAAGCTAGAAGATAGGTACCGGAACTCCTTAATTAAACAATGTATCCTACCCGTGTTTGGGCTTATTAGAATTGTCATGAGATGCACTTTGGCTATATGGTACAATCGAACTGATCTGATGATGAAGATGGAGCCGGAATGTAGACACGGGAACTTCATAATAAAACAATGTATCCTAGCAGGGTTGGAGTTAATTGAAATTGTCATGAGAACAAGGTACTCTGGCTGTAAGTGTATTGCAACTAAAAAGTGTAAAATAAAAAACTTTTTACAAAAAAAAACCGACTTCACTAAAAAAAAAACCAGCCAAGTGCGAGTCGGACTCGCCCATGAAGGGTTCCGTAGCAGCTAGTAACATAATATAAAAGTTCTTGTAATGTGTTGTAACTTTGATCGATGTTTTAATAATAGTGTATTTTTTTCGATTTATGACGCATTAAAAAAAAACTACTTACTAGATTTCGTTCAAACCAATTTTCGTTGGCAGTTTTTATAGTAATGTACATCATATATTTTTTTTAGTTTTATCATTCTCTTATTTTAGAAGTTAGAGGGGGGGGGGCACACATTTTACCACTTTGGAAGTGTCTCTCGGGCAAACTATTCAGTTTAGAACGACGACGGACAGACAGACAGACAGACAGACAGACAGACAGACAGACAGACAGACAGACAGACAGACAGACAGACATGACGAATCTATAAGGGTTCTGTTTTTTGCCATTTTGGCTACGGAACCCTAAAAAATCCGGTGAAGTCGGTTATTTTTTTTTTTGTAAAAAGTTTTTTATCTTTTATCTTCTCCCACTTAAGTTATTAAAATTATTAACACAAAAGATTGACTGATTATTTATGAAGGCAAAAAAATTACCATTCATTTTTACACCATAATAATGTTATAATAATAAAAAAATAATGTTAGTATATAAAGAAATAATGTTTAAAAATTCTTTATGGCACGATTTCGTCCGTCTATCTGTCATCAGCTTTTTTCTGGATCTACTCACGTTATCTTGATGACAATAAAATATAACTTTGATTAATTCATTTTGAATTTCGGTTTTATCGCATAAGAAAAAAAAATGATTCATAGCACTGCCATAAAATATTTAGCACCACCAAAGTAAATGGTATAATGCAAAATATTTATACACCAGCATCTTTAAATTTAAAATTCCAGCTCAAACAAAGGAAATAGAGTTACTTTAAAAGTCATACTTATTTTTATAGTTGAAGAAAACTGGAATAGTCCACAATAAAACGTAGGTGGTTTGCCTCAGGCGTTTATCTCATATTGCCTCAATATCTTCAGTTTTCTGTAGTCTAAAACTTTTATATTGCCAGTATAAAGTTTTGAATCGCGGCCCCACGAACATATTGTTTGAAAGATTTTTAGATTCTGGGTCATATTTCACTTTCATGCTGATTTTGGACGGATGATGAATATGAAATATCTTTCTTGTTATCCTGTTGGAGTTTCATGATGGAATTTTGAGCCGTGTTGAATTTATGTTGCACATTTACGCCTCACATAAACACATCATATTTATTTCAAGAAGAATGTTATATTAGCTTTTCTTATATATTAATGTTATCTTAACTTTCAAGTGTGAAATCCGAACCAATATTTTTTATTTATTTTAACAATTATTGTTCTATATCTATCTTATGGAAATAAAACAGCAGACAGTACCATTATTGATTCAATTATTGAGATTTATACACCCCTACTTTTTAATTAGTACACAAAAAATGGGGCTCTATCTATACCCGTTACTGATCATATTTTTGTAATCAAAAGTAGAAAAAACTGAAATCCTAAAATTCACCACGAAGAGGTAAATTCATCATAGAATCAAATTTACATAACAATTGCTAGTAGAAAATACTGCGAGTTTTTCCCTAATAATTGTTACTTATTTATTCACAAATCAAAAGCCTGCACAATATTTCCATAAATTGAGTGACATTTTTGACATAAACCAACGCTAATAACTTTGTTTGAGATTTTACTTAAAAATAACAAGGGTTTTTCTAATAAGCCCTTTATGTATGTGTACTAATTACAATTTTATGATGTATAAATAAAATATATCCTATGTCACTCAAGGATAAAGCTGTTTTCTATCGGTGAAAAAAAAATTAGTGATCGGAACACTACTTTCAGAGATTACCTCCTACAAACAATAAAAAAAAAACTTTACCTCTTTAAAATAACAATGTAGATAATTAAATACACACAGAAAACTTCTTACTGACGAGTGTAAAGTAAAAAATGTTACTTGCAATTTCACGGTTTCTCGATAATTATATACATGACGTAAATAAACGCAATATTTATTTTTATTACATTATTATGACACAATTTTTAAAACTCATTGAAACTTTTATATACAAGCTCAATTATAAAATCAATTCAATTGTCACAAATATAAAATGTCTCGCGGGTTTTCTTCTTAATATATTTGTGCTATATCAACAACTTTATTGGCATTACTGGATTTATACCACGTAACCTTATAAAATGTGATGTGTATTATAATCTGCCTACGAAGATTCCAATTTGACAGGTAGATTAGATTGGTACGATCAGATTGGACGCGAAATTGAGAATTCTGCAGGGTTTACATGAGTAAGATTAGGACGAATGAAAGCTTTTCTTTCTTTCCTTTTTTTTAATTTAACACTACCCCGACACTAAAAAATTACTCCAGTGTTGTGGGTGCATTCATGAACTTGTAAACTCACATACACAAGACACTCAGACCCGGAATATCTATCTGTAGGCCATACAAATTGTTTTGTGCCGAAATCGAAACCGTGACACGCAGCTCAATAGCCAATTGCTTAATCAGTGCATTATTCATCATCATCATTTGCTTAATCATCATTTCAGCCGTCAGAAATCCACTTATAAGGACATAAGCTTCCTCCAAATGTCGCCGAAACGAACAAATGTCCTGTGCGTCTCGTATCCATCGGATTCCCACAACCCTTACCAGGTCATTGGTCTTTTTTTTTGGGTAAGAAAATCATTCAATAACATCCTCCGCTCTTGGGCGGCATGGGAGATAGTGTCAGACTTTTACTGGCTAAAAACCCACTCCTGTTCCGTCGTTGCCTTTCATACCAGGCCCGATTTTTTCTTTCAGAAACACATCCATGGCCCCAGTAGGCTTCGACCCTGCTGGGCCCTTATGCTTTGCTGACAAATACCTTGAGGCGTGCGTGGAACGATACGCGCCGTCGACGTCTTGGGCTCGGTTCAGACGATAAACGAACATTTGGACGGCGAGCTACCCATTACTCGCCATCCGCAAGCCCACGCCTAGAGTGGCAGGAAATCCGAATCGGAATCCCGACGGTGACTGGGTCGTGAGGACCGTTGCCTCACGCGTGTAGGCTCCTCCTTTGTTAGCATTACTGCTTCGCAGAAAGAGGCGACCGCCTGCCACTCCTCCTCGCTTCGGACCATGCCCTGTACTAAGACCCGGCGCGAGAGATCGCTGCCACCGATTGCCCACACAACACGGCGATACTCTGCCCAAGCGGGGCACACCTCTTACGTGTGCTTCACCGAGTCCTCCAGATAGTCCACACAGGGCGTCGCTTCCGCACGAATCCGGTGCAGGAACTTCCCGTACGGTCAATGTTCGGTGAGGATCTGCGTCATACGAAAGGTGAAGACTTCGTAAGGTCATTCTAGCCACGCCTCAAAGAACGAACTTATCGCCACAATTTTAGCGTGTCCAAAGTCATTGGTCTACGATATTGATGTATGTCAATAATTACATGGCCTCGATAAATTTCCAATCTGCTGGCGGCTAGTATTGTGCCCAAAAAACTGGCAGCACTGCCATGACGTAAACCATTACAACTCTCTAGAGAGGAGGCCTGTGTCCCAGCAGTAGGAACATTAAAAAGGCTGATGATGATGATGATGAATTTAAGAGCGTGCCCTGTCTCTCAAATAGTGAAATCCTTTGTGGGAAAATTGATGTAGGCAATAACAGTATGTGCACAAAAGCCCTTAGAAACACAAACATGAATATGTATCAAATTATGCTACAAACCAAGACCTGCCTCTAAAAAATCTACTCTCACATTATACAACCCAGTGATGTAAATGAAGTAAATTACGGTAGTGGCTCTGACCGCTCTAATTAATGCAGTTCCTCTTAGTCTAGCCACGCAGTGAGAATAATTTAGGCTCCGAAGAGAACCTCCGTTACATGCAAATTAAATTTTAATATTTTAAACCCACGCCCAAGGGCAAAGGTGGCGTAATGAGATTTGTTGCTCTTGAAACAGAGACAATGCAAGACGTGAAAACAGAGGAATTTTAATGTGTTGAAATTGTCGTGAAGGTTTAGAAATGTAATGAAAATATGCAAACTCATTAAGTGTATTTGCAAAGTGAATAAACATTGATAATTATTTAATTCGTTGGTGGTGAATTGCTTCTGAACAGATTTTTCAAATTAATCTTGCTGGCTTTATTTCAATGCAAAAATAACAAAATAATTCATCATTTTAGTCGATATACGTCCACTGTTGGATATAGGCATACCCCACGCGTCGCCACAATGAATGTTCCTATGCATCTTGCATCCATCGGTTTCCCGCAACCTTCACTAGGTCATTGGTCTAGCTTGTAGGAGGCCTTCCAACGCAGCGTCTTCCGGTACGCGGTCGCCACTCCAGAACCTTTCGGCCTGAGCAACGGCCATTTGTTCTGCGAGCAATGTGCCCTGCCCATTGCCACTTAAGTTTGGCAATTCCTCGTGCTATGTCAGCAATATTAGTTCTCTTGCGGATATCTTAATTTTTAATTCGATCACGCGAGGAAACCTCAAATATAGCCCTTTCCATTGCTTTTTGGGTGACTTAAAACCTACTGATGAGGCCCATTATGAGCGACCACGTTTCGGAGCTATAAGTCATCACTGGCAACACGCACTGATCATAGACTTTTGTCTTGAGACACTGTGGTATGTTGGACGAGAAGATACCGCGTAGCTTCCCGAACGCTGCCCAGCCGAGTTAGACGTTATCGTCCACAACTTCAAGTGTAGAGTCTCCGACCTTGATAGAAGTGGGCGCTACATACGTTCGTTTTAAAACCCACTTTTTCGGAAGCTCTACTGAGGTCATTGAGCATTGTGATGAGCTCCTCCATAGTCTCTCCATGACTACTATGTCATCGGCAAACCGTAGGTGACTGATGTACTCGCCATTGACATTAATGTCTAGTCCACTCCATTCCAGAACCTTGAAGACATCCTCCATTGCGGCCGTGTACAGGATAGGTTTCGAGGTCTGGTCCTGAAGTCGAACTGACATAGTGGCGTTTTCGTACAAACACTTCAGCACTTCGATGTCAATTTGGCACCTTTGGAGAGACTGCAGCACAGCCCAAGTCTCGATCGAATCAAAAGCTTTCACGTAGTCCACAAACACTAAGCAGAGAGGCAGGTGATACTCCTCGGTCTTCTGTATGACCTGCCCTAGCGTATGTATGTGCTCTACGGTGCTGAAGAATTTCCAGGTACAGGTACTCACCGGACATGGTTCGTTCGGGAGTTTCCTGCACTCGATTCATGCGGAAGTGACGCCCGGGTTTTGCCACTGTGCGGAACGCCCGGAGGACACGGTGGAGCACACAGTCGAGGTGTACCCTGCTTGGGCGGAGCATCGCCGTGTCTTCGTGGAGGTGATCGGCGGCGGAGACCTCTCGCGCCGGGCCTTGGTTGAGGCTATGTTCCGGAGCGAGGAGGAGTGACAGGCGGTCGCCGACTTCTGCGAAGCAGTAATGCTCGCAAAGGAGGAGGCCGAACGCATCAGGCAACGGCGTTACCGCCACCGGCGCCGGAATTCTGATCCCGATTTTCGGCCACCGTAGACGCGGGCTTGCAGCAATGGGTAGTTAGCTGTCCAGCCGTCTGGTAACTGTCCGGAAAAAACCCAAGTCGTCGACGGCGCGCACTGTTCCCGCGCGCCTCAAGGAGTTGTCAGCAACAGCAGGGACCCAGCCGGGTGAAGCCTACTGGGGCCAGGGTTATCCGAAAGAGCGCTCGAGCCCCGGTATGAAGGCTAAAGGAACGGGGTGGCTCTTTTAGTCAGTAAGAGTCTGACACTATCTCCCGCTCTGCCCAAGAGCGGGGGATGTTAATGCATGATTTTTTCCCACCATAAAAAAAGGCACTCGAAATGATTTTGAAGTTCAAGCTGAAAGCTCTCGGAGTTTTGGATCTGGATCTGTGCAGGACGGAGCGTAGATTCCATCAGTCGAGATCTTTCACGCTTGACATTGATATTCAATGTGCCTCTTACCATACGGTGCTCACTCCCGGTTTTCACCGCATTGAACACTGAGACATCATTGAATATTTGCTTCTTTGTCGACATGATGAAGTTAGTCTCATTTTTAGTTACACCATCACGGCTTTGCCAGGTCCAAAATATTAAAAAAAAAACACACTTTACCTCTTTATTATTTTAGTGTAGATAATAGTAATCTCTAGCTAAAATGAGACGTATACATGTACTTGTCTGAGTTTTTTAATAAGGATTACTTTAATCTGAATTATAATAATAATTACTATTAATTGAAGTATTTGAAACCAAATATCTACCCTAACCAATACTACTCGTATTCTAATATAAACAAAAATAGAAATACCAAGAAGTCTTCAGAATTTTATCTGTATATATAAAAGGAGAAACTGACTGACTGACATATCAACGTACAGCTGAAACTACTGGGGCTACGAACATGAAATTTTGCACAAGGCTTCCTTTTATTACTTAGGTCAGCACTAAGAGAGGATTTTACAAACTTCTTCCCCGAGGGGGATGAAACGGGGATCCGAAGTTTGTGCGTAGAAACCTACTTACTTACCGCTATCTCACCTGATGGAAAGCGATGATGCGGTCGACGATGGAACGCGCTTACCTAAAAGAAACCTATTCATTCTCGACTTAAAGATTCCCGGGTTGTAGCTGTCAGGAAACACAGACTCCGGCAAGGAATTCCACTACCTAGCCGCACGCACAATGAATGTTTCTTTTAACAAAGAAAAAAGAAGATCGAACGTAATACAAAAAATCTCGTATCTCCCTAAGTTTTACAAGGAACCTAAAGCCTTCGAAAATTTCTAAATCCGCCCGTGACCCAGATACATTGCGCAAGTAAATTATGGACACTAAACCAAACAAATAGGTGCTTCAGAGCCACTCTGTCACAGTACGTACTCGTAAATTTGCTATAACTTTGTCGACCCAATAAAGAAAAAGAGTGTAAAATTCTGCATGTGCCTTAGGCAGGAAGGCGTTCATATAGACAAGGTTTTCCGTTTTATTTTTATCCGATTATAGTAAAGATTTTGTTCAAGAGTACTGTTATCATTATTATTCATTACTAAGTTGTTATTGAAATTGAACGTAAGACCATTACTATCAGGCATGTTGTAGAACACAGAACATAGGAATCATACAGTATTGTAGAACTGTACCTTTGGAGTACGCAAGTCAAACGGTTTCTTAAAAAAAGGAAGTGGATTGTGTACGAAAACTTAATATAAGATTTTCCAATGATCTCAAACCTAGAATGTGTGTAACTGGATATTATTGGATAATATTATATAGGGTGACTGGTAATTAATAATAATTATTATTTATTTATTTCAGGCAACATGTACTCATAACAGGTGCAGGTGGTTAACAGGTGTATTGGTGTAATTAGTGTACGATACTTAAACACGTGATTGTGCTCATGATAACCAACAACTTTTACTATGTAAACAAAGCTGAAATCGCGAAAAAAAATCAGCTGTTCAGTACATTTATGTTTGCCTAATGTACTGAACAGCTGATATTTTTTTCGCGATTTCGGCTTTGCTCCCATAATAAAAAATGTTTGTTATCATATACACTAATTGACAGTCACCCTATATATTTATGGATTGTAGGAACTGACAGCGTTCTTAAAAAAATTAAAAAGGAAAGAAAGTATATGAACATTCCGACGAAAGCGAATAGGAAGCCATTTGAGTACGAAATTCAGAAACGTGGTCATAGTTGCGTTGTATCCATAGGCAACTTAAGTGTAGTAAGTTCTGGAGTGGCGACGACGTACCGGAAGACGCAACATTGGAAGGCTTCCTGCAAGGAGGACCGATGACCTCGTGAGGGTCGCGGGAATGCGGTGGATGCGAGACTCACAAGATCGGTCGTTATGGCGACGCTTGAGGGAGGCCTACGTCTAGCAGTAGACGTCTTTCGATGACTCATAAGCAAAATCGATTTAATTGTTTTCTCTTTCTATATCACGACCAGCATAAACGTCGAGTATTTTTCCTATGTTGTTGCCATGACAGTCACGCCGTTTGGCCCACCCACTACGCTACTATGACCAATCTACATAAGGTATCCGATTGCATTGTGCATTGCCATTTGAGCGACAAAGTTGAAATGATTCATGCCTACGATTGATGCAGCTTTGTATGCTAATGTAATGTCTAAAACTAAAACTAATTAAGCAATAAGCAGTTAACACACGTTTTATTCCTTCGACTTTATAATTACTGTGTGGCATCGAAAGCTTATAAATTAGAAATTACAGTTAGATTGTTATTTTGCCACCTATAGCCAGCCAATAAAAAAAACTGCGAATAACTAGCGGCTCACTAATTAGCTGCGTTAACTATTCTTGATATAATTATTTTTACTTCTTCTTTGTCAAACGAGTGAGTGCTGAGTGGTGGCTGTGGCAACAGCCCCGACTTACGAGTTGTAGGTCGCAATTTGAAACTTAGCCAGGCGCGTTATTTTGTGTAATTTATTTCATCACCACTGCTCTCAAAATGGTGAAGGAAAACATCGTGAGGAAACCGGCATGTTCTAGAACCAAAAATTCGAAGACATGTGACATCTACCAACCCGCACTGGGCCCGCGTGGTAGTTAGTGTTCGGCCCATTCCCTGTTCTAAAACAGAGGCCTGAGTCCCAACATTGAGAACATTACATGGCCGACTATGCTATGCCAAATATACTTTGGTAGAAAAAAAAAAAGAAAAGAAAGAAACTTTTATTCGTACCTCACACATACAGTAGAATTCGATTCATAAAAAAAGATAACTTTAAAATCTGTGCAAGGCCAAAAGGGCGCCTAACTCAGCATATGCTGCGATATTTAAAACAATAAATAACGCAGCGCTGGTATTCTGTTAGAGCTCGCGGTGATGCCACGGTCACATTCAAGGAGTTCCAATAAATTAAAAGGTATCGAAAAAAAATAATAAATAATTAAATACGAACATTGATAAAACAAACACATTCACATTGGTAAATAGCGTGGCGCCGCCGCGGCGGCGGTTCACGAATGTTAGAGTGTATTTCTTACTAATCTATATAGCGTAAAGATAATCTATGGAAATTAGTATTCTATGACATCGACTGTCAAAAGAAAAGAGGGTGGATCTTCAAATAAAACAAATAAACAAAGTTGAATAAATATTGAGACATGCACCGCTAAATTTTAATCGTTTTAATCCCGTGGAGGGTCGATCCGGTACATTAAACACTATCGATTTGTAAGGATAAAATTAAAAAATAAAGTACCTTTTTTCAAAACTCGTATTAATCTACGCATGTTAATTTCTTTAAGAAAACGTCAGCTGAGCGAGTTCAATGCCCTGTAGTTAATAGTCGGCGTTGCGTACAAACTACCAACAGGTCATGGAATTCGCTCAGCTGACGTTTTCTAAAAGAAATTAATTTCGTACATGCGTAAATTAATACGAGTTTTGAAAAAAGGTAGACTTTTCATGTACCGGATCGACCCTCCACGGGATTAAAACGATTAAAATTTAGCGGCGTTAATACGTCTAAAACAAAAGTGATTCGAGTGCATCGGAAATGTTATTGTGTAAAACGTGCAGAACTCTGGTTAAATTATGTCGTGGTTTCCTTTTGATTGCGTAATAAATGTTCTTCCTTACTTATTACTTTGTTACTTATAGTATTGCGTACTAGCTAAATTGACAAACAATGTCTTCCTATTTGCAGCCGATGCATTCTAAATGAATACTAATAGGTAGGTTTACCATTTATAATATTTATTACGAGATGGTTTTGCATTACAATGATTTAAACTATCCAACTCAGAGTCTTCATATGGAAAAGCCTTTACAATATTTATTACGTGTAATTTTTTTTCTTCGTCCGAGTGATTCTGTTTTAAGGCTTAGTAAATGAAGAAAAAATATAGCTTCAGGAATCACGTACATCACATAAAACTGAAACCCTGTTCGCGAAGCGGTTTGCCAGACGTTCCCTGTACTGTGTTTATTTCTTCTGTTTTTGCTTAATGCCTATCTGTTTGCTGTTTTTGTGTTTATTATGAGGTAGTGCTTTTATTGAGATTTTTTGTGCAATTATAATTAATTATATTGTTTTATTTATTTATTACTATTAAAATTATAAATAAATAAATTATTATTAACGTTTAATTTTGGAAATAACTTTAATTTCTCAATTGAATTGATATTGTTGACGTCTTATGTGTTTAATACATTATTATTGACTATTTATTCATTATTTACGCTTATTTTTTAATACCACTTTAATTTCTTAATTATATTAAATTCATTAGATATTATTAATATTTAATTTTTATATATTACCTACTGTATTTCTAATGCATTAACATGATATTACACCAACATAGTACAATTTCTATAAAGTAAGTTAGTGATTTACAAAATCAATAGTTAACACTTTATATATGAATTCGAATAAACATACGTATTTACTTTGATATAAATATAGTGATATTAACAAAAATAAAAACCTAAACAAATAATCGCCTTATTTTAAAAGAGGAATGACACAAAATTTATACTTTTAAATTCCAATTTATCGAACTCATAATTACCTGTATTATAAAATGACAACCTTATAGGTTGACTTCTGAAAGGGAAACCCGTTGTCCTAGAACGCAATACATAACTGAAGGAATACAGTGTGGTTTTTATGAATAAAAGTCTAACACACCCTTGTGCTCCGCCCCAGAGCAGTAGAAGTCGTAAAATGATTTTCTACCTCACAAAAAAAGTGTATGGAAATTTCTATATTTCAAAAATTAAGCGTTCTTATACTTATATTACTAGCTTTTGCCCGGGGTTTCACCCGCGTACATAAAATATAGCTTATAAGCTATTTTATAAATAATAAAATAATAATAATAATTTTAATTCAGGTCAAACTACCCATTTTCAGAATTAAAACGCATTAAACACCAATAGCATAAAATTGAAACCTAATCAAATACATTAAATTAAAACAAAGTCAATAAATTAAAATTAAATTAATTAAAAACAAAATGAATTAAAATTAAGATAAATTAAAATCAGAATAAGTTAAAACCAAATTAAATTATTTAAAAGCAAGATTAATACACACAAAAAAATACACTATGCCACTATGTCTCGTTATTCATATCACTCAAAAATAAATAAGCTTTCTATAGGTGAAAACATTTTAGCAATCGCAACGGTACTTTCAGAGATTATCTCCTACAAATAAAAAAAAAAAACTACCGAAAAGATTTTCATGCAGTTTTCGTCGAGTTGTTAGACGTCGTAGTCGAAGATTTAAGTGTAAAATACATGCAAATTTTAGCAAAGAGAAGATGAGAATCCCAAAGATTCCTTACGCCTATGCAAAGCTGTCAGGGTTTGCTGGCAATAAATAAAAAAACCGGCCAAGTGCGAGTCGGACTCGCCCGTGGAGGGTTCCGTAGCAGCAAGTATAGTAGTGTAAAAGTTCTAGTAGTTCGTTGTAACTTTGGTCGATGTTTTAATAATAGTGTATTTTTTTAGATTTATGACGTATTAAAAAAAAAAAATGCTTACTAGATCTCGTTCAAACCAATTTTCGTTGGTAGTTTACAAGGTAATGTACATCATATATTTTTTTTACCTTTTTCATTATGATATTAGAAACCTCAATACCATTTTTAAAGACCTATCCATAGATACCCCACACGTTTGGGTTTGATGAAAAAAAAAAATTTTGAGTATCAGTTCTAAGTATGGGGACCCCCAAAATTTATTACTTTTTTTCTATTTTTGTGTGAAAATCTATTTATTATATACCTAATACATCTATTTACCAAGTTTCAACAGTATAGCTCTTATAGTTACGGAAAAAAGTGGCTGTGACATACGGACGGACAGACATACAGACAGACAGACAGACATGACGAATCTATAAGGGTTGAGTTTTTTGCCATTTGGCTACGGAACCCTAAAAAAGCTTACTGGAATCCTAACTCTAATCTATAATATAAAAATGAATCGCTAAATGTGTTGCTAAGCACAAATCTCGAGAACAGCTGAACCGATTTCGCTAATTCTTTTTTTTTGTTATAGTGAGGCAAAGGTTCTTATAAAAAAAAATGAAAATTAGGGTTGTGTAGGGTAGAGTAGGGTAGAGTAGGGTAGAGTAGGGTAGAGTAGGGTAGAGTAGGGTAGTGTAGGGTAGAGTAGGGTAAGGGTGGGTAGAGTACAATAGAGTAGGGTAGAGTAGAGTAGGGGGTGGTATATGTAGGTTAGAATAGGGTAGAGTAAGATATAGTAGGGTGTAGTAGGGTAGAGCGGGAGCAAAGCCGCGGGCAAAAGCTAGCCCTTCAATAAAGTTCAAAGAGCGACTAGTAATACTGCTAATACTTCGCTACTTATCGGTACCCCGAGTACGCATTAAAGCCTTCGACGTAACCCCGACCATGGAGGGCTACACAAGTGGTAGAGAAACCAATGAGTTGCGGTCACACCCTTGTTGCTAAGAGCTGTCAATGATTCCTCACTCGATATTATATCGAAGGTTAAAGGCATTTATAATTTAAAGGGCATTGAAATGGAAGGTTTCTAACCATTTTTGTAGAGCTAAAGTGCTAATCTAAGTGAATTTGAAGGACTGGAACTATTTGCCTGCAGCAATCTTCCTTCTGATTATAATTTAGGTGTCTTCGGGGCTAAAGTGAATAGGCTCTTAATAAACTAGTGAGCCTTACCATCAACGATTGCATCACTTCATCACATGAGATCACAATCAAGTCCTTGTTTATATTAATTAAAAAAAAAAACAGAATAACATTGATTTGTTGTCGCTTCCAATTTTACTATACCTACTCTGTTCAAAATAACATTAGACATTTATGAAAACCTTTTATTATTGTCCGTTCAAACGATTTTGACTTTTATTACGTGGGTGATATGACACACGCAACATGCGATAAACATTATTATTACTTAATTATTATTATAAATTCATACCTACCATTGTACATTTATACATGCGGTAGATATGATTTACACTTTAGAATGTGTAATCATTTTTCTGACTGACTGAACTGACTTCTTGACTACTCAAAAGTTCCTGTTAATGGTTTATATCAAATAAATGCATTGAATCTTGATATATCGCTGTCAGTGATAAGATTATTATTCTATTCTATCATTAAATAACTCTATATTCCACCACCCATCAACTCTAATCTTCTAACTTACATGATTACGAATATATATTTAACCTTTCGGCTTATTAACCGGTAGCCATAAGATATTAAATGGATAAAACCAACATAACTGGATCCGTACTGCATACTTTATGACGTAGCGTAGATTCGCCTTGAATAAAATATCTGGGCGAGATATCCTTGTAGGTAATTTGGTGAGCAAGGATCAGTTGCCTACAGGTAATATGATGAAATATTTGTTAGAACTTACAATGGGCCTCATGAGAAGACTGACTATGCTCGGAGTTTCATTGCGTGATCACATCAGGAATGAAGATATCCGTAGGAGAATCAAGTTTACTGACATAGCTCGAAGAATCGCCAAACATAAGTGGCAATGGGCAGGGCACATTGCACGTACAACAGATGGTCGATGGGGACGAAAGGTTCTGAAGCGGCGACCACGTACCGGAAGACACAGCGTTGGAAGACCTCCAACAAGGTGGACCCATGACCTGGTCCGATGGATGCGTGACACACAGGTCCGGTCGTTGTGGCGACGCTTGGGGGAGGCCTATGTCCAACAGTGGACGTCTTTCGGCTGAAATGATGATAACGAAAGCCACGACAATTTTTATTCTAATCATTGGTAGATTCGCTCTTGACCTTTATATTCTTACCTGCCCCTCTAGCCAAGTTACAACCAGTTTGTGTCGTATTCCGTTCTCTAATCGGTGACAGCAATTGTACGACGCGCATGTGTCAGCCGCTCGTTCTACAATGTAGCGTTTGTCTAACAAAGGATGTAGCGTTAAACATTGTAGAAACGATTTTGAACGATGTGAAGTTGGCTACGAATTGTCTATTCGTCTGTTCTGGCCACGCGACTTTACGTTGAGATGACGTCATTCCCATACGTTTCATCACTTTTCGACAGTGTTAACGATTGCAGAATAACAACTTGGCTAAGCGTGCTGATATTAAGCAATTATGTAGTCGACAATAAAACATGGTTGCCTACAAGTAACCTATTCATTCTTAGCTTAATGACCCCTAGATTGTAGCTATTAGAAAACAGACCCCAGCAGGAAATTATACTTCTTAACTGTGGGCAAAATTAATGTGTTCCCAAAACGATTTACGCGTGCAGGTGGGATATCCACCATGTACAAATGGCGTATTGCCGTGAAGTGGTATGATGATGGAATGGAATGGGTTTGGCAAATTACTGAACTAATAATACCATAGCATAGCATAGTCGGCCTTATAATGTTCCCACTGTTAGGACTCAGGCCTTCTCTGTAGGAGAAAGAATGGACCATAATCCACCACGCGGGCCCACTGCGGGTTGATAAATATCACATGTTTTCAAATTTTGGTTCTAGGATAAGCTGGTTTCCTCACGATGTTTTCCTTCACTGTTTTGAGAGCAGTGGTAATGAAATAAATTACACAAAGTAATGCGCCTGGCTGAGTTTTAACCCACGACTTACAACTCGTAAGTCGGGGCCGTTACCACTGGAACACCACTATATCGTTATATTTATATTATCTTTGTGGTGCACATAAATTTTACGCGCCGTCAACACTTCGGGCTGGGTCCGTACGATTACTGGAAGGCCGGCCGGCAAGCTACATATTGCTCGTCGTCGAAGGCTAGAAATCGAAATCGGGATCCCGGCGACTGCGGGTGTAAGGATGCCTGTTCTTTCACGAGGTCAGCTACTTCCTTTGCTAGATGGAGTTCGATTCACTGGTTCAGTAAATAAAGATATTGAGTTTATTTTTTTATTTATATATTCTTTATTGAAACAGAAAGAGAAAGAAAACATGTTTATTCCGCCTAAACAGACGCACAAATAAACGCAAAATTGTAAAAAAAAAATATAACAATACACATACATATAAAAAATACACAATCAGTATCCCTATCAGGCCATGTGTGAATAACACTATTGCCCTTGTAACCTGCACAGAGCATGTAAACAGTTATTGTATCTGTGGCATTTTGACTGTTTAGATGCTCTGTGATTTTGACACCGGCCATAACAGAGAACAACATAAACAAAAATAACCTAAAAATACCTAAAAATAACTAAAAATAAAAGAAATACTATTATAATCATATTAACACAATCACATCTAAGCAAAAATAGGCCGTTGCTCAGCAAATACCGTGACGCTGGGGTAATCCAGGCATCTACGGTACTGGTTTTCAGCAACCATCATATTGCACATCTAGATTAAAAATTTACAAGCAGAAACCATATAATAAAAACACACAATTTACGGCCTTATCGCACCAGGGGATTTCTTCCAATCAACCACCACCCACCAGTCCAGAGTTTGGGTGTATGTGTTGTGATGTCCCTCTGCCTCGGAAAGTAGGTAGTCGTTGTTCCCGCGCTTGATCTGTCTCTGTTTGTGTCGAATTGCCGCCACACTGGACCATGAAAGTACATAAACAGAGAATAACACCTACGTTTACGCACGCGCATTTGCATGATGCCTGTTGAGACTCATGGCCCTAGAAAGCAAAAAGGCAGCTTAAAAACCGGTGTGGTTTTAGTCAATAAGAGCCTGACACGCCCCGTTCCATCTTAGAGTAGCAGTCATAAGATAATATCCCACCTAAAAATAACGATTAAGCAATTTAATTTAAAATTACTAGATCTCGTTCAAACCAATTTTCGTTGGCAGTTTGTATCATCATATATTTTTTTTAGATTTAACATTCTCTTATTTTAGAAGTTAGAGGGGGGGACATACATTTTACCACTTTGGAAGTGTCTCTCGCGCAAACTCTTCAGTTTAGAAAAAAATGATATTAGAAACCTCAATATCATTTTTAAAGACCTATCCATAGACATCCAATACGTATGGGTGCGATGAAAAAAAAAATTTTGTGTTTCAGTTCTAAGTATGGGGACCCCCAAAATTTATTGCTTTTTTTCTATTTTTGTGTGAAACTCTTAATGCGGTTTACACAATACACCTACTTACAAAGTTTCAACAGTATAGCTCTTATAGTTTCGGAAAAAAGTAGCTGTGACATACGGACGGACAGACAGACAGACAGACAGACATACAGACATGACGAATCTATAAGGGTTCCGTTTTTTGCCATTTGGCTACGGAACTCTAAAAAAATTACAAACAGACACTTCAATTTTATTTGTTTGTGCAGATTACAGCGTAAAAAGCAACAAAGCAGGCTCACCAAAACACTATAACTAAGCATTTCCAAAGTCACCAGCAAAGAGTATGCAGCTAACCGCAGGCTCAGTAATCATGAGCCAAGCGTTTCATATTTTAGGAAACACATTTAGTGCTCGCTTTGTGCTCGGTCTCTCGCTACGTTACGGTCATGTTATTGTTTCACAACGTTTTAAGCGAGATTTTTGCTCAACAGTTTTCATTTGGAAATGTGAAATAAAGTATGTGAATCTGAAAGGTAAAATGAATAGTTTCTTTTTTGGATTTTATGGATGTTGTCGTTGATTGTTTTGGTTTTGAAAGTCAGCTTACGCTTTGCCATTGCTGGGTAAAGGTCTTTTCTCTTTTCAGTTTACCTTAAATTTACACAAGGAAGATTTAGCCCCGGTACGAAAGGCAACGAAGAAACAAGTGAGTTTTAAGTCAGTAAAAGTCTGACACTATCTCATACTCCCATCAACAGCGGCGGATGTCTTTGGATGGTTTTCGCATCTAAAAAAAAGCCACTTCAAACTAGCCTTAGAAGAAAATATTCAAGGCGTCTCGCCACTAGAGAAATAATGTTGTTATAAGGTCATGCATAACATAGAAGATTTGTTGAGATTGATAATCTCTTTTCTTTTTCTCTATTGATGCTTTGTTTTCTAAAAATAACAGCAATTAGCACCTATTTATGGATGGATTGTGTGAGGAGTGATGTGAAAGAAAAGAGAGTTAGTGATAGTGTGACGTGTAACAGGACAGAAAGGAAAGAAAAAAAATGTGGTGCACCGTCCCTAAATAACACAAGACAGGGGCAGAAAAATGATGATGAATGTCTTTACTTTGTTCAGTAAATATTACTATAAAAGTTATCTGGCAAAAACCAATTTATTTACAAGTTTTGCCAAGGCTAAGCCTAGTTGTCTAAATACGCGTGAAGACCCGCTTCTGGGGGCTCCTATTTCTAGGTGGTTATAAAAAAAAACACAAAGGCTAAAGTGGCAGCTCCGCTCTAATACCGCCTTCGAAAGTCCAAGCTCGCTTTGCTTGCTCTTGGACTTACATTGCAGGTTTGGCCTAGGCCAAACCAGTTCATTCTAAAATCTGGTTTGATATTTATAATATCTGTCGCAGCAGGAGGCTATACATTAAGAACCTTCTAACAATTGTTACAAGATGGCGGTAGTGAGGTTATCCTATCTGTCTGTCGTTTGTCACTGTCAAGTAATGTCAGGTTATTTCACCTGTCTGTCAGTTGTCACTGTCAGTGTTACTGTCATTGTTTGACGGGTGTAAGTAGGGTGGGTATGTGAGGCATTCTGCCGAGAAACGTGCGCATGGACGGTTAACCTCACAACCTCCATCCTTTTTCATCACGAATATTTGTGATCATTGTGATTCAAGAGTTTAAGTAGTAATTAAAGAAGATCAACGCTATCAGTTTGTGGTATTATTTCCTGTTTCCTGAAGATGCAAGAGGAGGAAGGCTTGCCCGAAGATAATAATTCCGTTGCCTCTCCGTCATCAGAAGTGGGATGTGATCCACGTTCTGCACCGCAGCCTACGATGAACAATAGTGAGGAAAAATGGAAATTGATATTGGAGCAACAAAATCAAAATTTCCTTGCCCTAATCCAAGCTATAAAAGGACCGACAACGAGTGGTAAAGTTCATCTACCCACATTCGACCCCGAGAAAACATCCGTGGACGCACGTGCTTGGTTATCGACGGCAGACATGTGCATGGCAGATCAACCGTTATCTGGAGCTCCATTGATGATAGCTTTGAGCGAAGCATTGAAAGGCGAGGCGTCGGCTTGGCTGTCCCAAGTATCTTTCCCCGGCATGACATGGAAGGATTTTCAAGAAGCCTTCACCGCTCGTTATGATATTTCGGAGACTGCTGCGTCAACGCTCATCAATCTTTATAACAGCAAGCCTAAGGAAGGTGAGTGCCTTGCAACTTACGCTGCTACTCAGCTGAATATTTTGATGTCACGTTGGAAGAGGCTGAATACAGAGCAGATTGCTATCTCCACTGTAATGGCACACATAGCTCAAATTGAACCCCGAGTCAATCGTGTTGCTTTTACCACTGAGATAGAAACTAGAACGAAACTGCAGCAGGAGTTAAGGGCACTGTCTTACATGAAAAGAAAGGCGCCTACTAGTGACTACAACAATGACCCTGATCCAAAGCAACGCAAGCTGATGTCGACCCCGGTTAAATGTGCACATTGCGGGAGACTGGGCCACCATGTTTCTGCATGTCGTCTCAGAAAAGATAATCGTAGTACTGGTGCGCCCCCTGGAGAAGCAAACAAACTTGCAACCACTTCGAAGCCTGCAACTACGGACATCACATGTTTCAATTGTCGGGGCGCTGGACACTACGCGTCAAGATGTCCTCGGGCTGCCAGCACAGAAGCGAAGTCGACCGCTGTTAGTACAACTAGCAAGCCGGTAGAGCGGCGTGTTGAAGTCTGCGCGGTCAGTGCACCAATGGGAATTCTAGAACACTTCGGTGAGTCCTTTTCATTTCGTTTCGATTCGGGAGCTGAGTGCTCACTTATTAAAGAAACAATATCATTGAAATTTCATGGTGAAAAACAAAGTAATTTAGTAAAGATGACCGGTATTGGACAAACTAGTGTTTACAGTACTTTGCAGATTATGACGTCAGTTAGTATTAATGACATTGATTTCAACATTCATACAAGATTGGGCAGGAAGTGTTGACTCAAGGATTAGAAATTCACGTTACTTTTGACAGAGTTTTTTTTACCAAAATAAAATCCTCAATAATTAATGCGAGTATTGTCCATGATAATAATAGTGATGTTAGCTTCGAAAGTATCAACACTAGCATTCCCTTAGAGTTCAAACCCAAGTTGCTAAATATTTTAGCTAAGTTTAAGGACTACTTTGTTTGCGGCACCCCATCAGGTCCAGCCAATACTGACCCTGTAGAAATTCGCCTCATTGACCCTTGTAAAACTGTTTATCGTCGACCTTATCGTCTTAGCCCCCAGGAACGTAGTGTCGTACGTGATAAGGTGAATGAGTTACTCGCATGTAAAGTTATACGTCCAAGTTCGTCACCGTTTGCCAGCCCTATTCTTTTAGTCAAAAAGAAGGACGGCACGGATCGCATGTGCGTAGATTATCGAGAATTGAACGATAACACCGTGCCAGATCGATTCCCTTTACCGCTCATCTCTGACCAAATCGATCGCCTCCATGGCTGTTATTATTTTACCACACTGGATATGGCCAGTGGCTTTCACCAATTACCAATCCACCCGGACTCAATAGAGAAGACCGCGTTTATAACTCCAGAGGGTCATTACGAATACCTGACTATGCCCTTTGGTCTTCGTAACGCACCTGCTATATTCCAACGAGCTGTTACCAAGGCCTTAGGCGCTCTTGTTAATTCGTATGCTATCGTATACATGGATGATATTCTCGTAACAGGAAACTCGGATATTAATGAATCCCTGGCAAGAATTCGCACAGTTCTACAAATTTTGACTGAACAAGGTTTTTCTTTTAATTTGAAAAAGTGTTCTTTCATGAACAAAAGTGTGGAGTATCTTGGTTATGTAGTTAGTTGCGGCGAGGTTCGTCCGAACCCTAAAAAGATCGAAGCTTTAATTGCCCTGCCTCCTCCTAAAACGGTCACGCAATTACGCCAGTTCATAGGACTAGCCTCCTATTTTAGAAAATTTATCCCCGGTTTTGCACGAATAATGGCTCCTCTTCACGCTCTGACCAGCCCTGGTAAGGGTAACGTCGACTGGAAGCCTGAACACGAAGGCATCAGGCAAACGATCATAGAGATATTGACTAACGAGCCGGTCTTAATGATTTTTGATCCTGACTGTCCAATTGAGCTTCACACCGACGCCAGTGCGATTGGTTATGGTGCCATCTTGTTGCAAACTAAGGAATGCAGACAATCCGTAGTGGGTTACTTTAGTAAACGTACCACAGCCGCCGAGTCCAAGTATCACTCGTATGAGTTAGAGACTTTGGCGGTTGTGAATGCTATTAAGCATTTCAGGCATTACCTTCATGGCAATAAGTTTACCGTCGTAACGGACTGTAATTCATTAAAATCTTCCCGCAATAAGGCCGATCTAACCCCGCGCGTACATAGGTGGTGGGCATTCCTACAAGCTTACGACTTTGAGATTGTATACACGGACGGAAAGCGTATGTGTCATGCGGATTTCTTATCCAGGAATCCTCTTCCGGCTACACCAGTTGAAAAGGTGGAGCAAAAGCGAGTAGATCTTACTAGTTTACCTGAAAATTGGTTGCAAGCAGAGCAACAGCGTGACTCTGAGATTATCAAACTAATTGAAGATCTCAAGGAACACAATATAGATGAAAATGTTGCTAAAACTTATGAGATCAGGTCTGGAGTGCTGTATCGAAAAGTGCATCGCAACAACCGATCTCGGTGGCTACCAATTGTCCCCAGAGCTTTACGCTGGTCAGTTATAAACTCTGTCCACGAATCTCTCGTGCATGCTGGTTGGGAGAAAACGTTAGAAAAGGTCTTTGATTTATACTGGTTTGACCAAATGACTAAGTTTGTTCGTAAATTTGTTGACAATTGTGTTACATGTAAGATATCTAAGTCTCAGTCTGGTAAAATTCAAGCAGAAATGCATCCCATCCCTAAGACTCCTATACCATGGCACACCTTGCATATTGATGCCACTGGTAAACTTAGTGGTAAAAACGATAAAAAGGAATACGTGTTCGTATTGGTGGATGCCTTTACGAAATTCGTTTTGTTACACCATACCCTGCGTATTGACTCTGCTAGTAGCATCCAAGCTTTAAAAAGCAGCATCTCCTTGTTTGGCACCCCTAAGCGACTCATCGCTGATCAGGGCCGTTGCTTTGCTAGTGCAGATTTCAAGCAATTCTGTCAAACCCATTGTATCGACTTGCATCTGGTTGCAACAGGAAGTTCCCGTGCTAATGGTCAGGTCGAACGGGTTATGAGTACGCTCAAAAATATGCTCACTGCAGTTGAGGCTAGTGGAGAAAAGTCGTGGCAAGATGCTCTCCCGGAAGTTCAACTAGCTCTCAATTGCACGATTAATAGGGTGACTAAGTCGAGTCCTCTTGAACTATTCATTGGAAAGGTGGCTAGGCCTCTAGAAATCATGTGTGCCAACGATTACGAACCCGAAGTGGACATTGATACCGTGCGTGAACGGGCTATTGCTAACATGGACAAAAACTCTCGATACGATAAAGTCAGATTTGATAGTACGAAGGCTAAAGTTCAAAACTATGCAGTAGGCGATTTCGTTCTTTTGCAAAACGAAGAACGCAATCAGTGCAAGCTGGATCCTAAATTCAAGGGACCTTTCCGCGTTATTGAGGTCTTAGATGGTGATAGGTATGTGCTTAAGGCACTTAATGGTAACAGGACATACAAATACGCTCATGACAGGCTGCGTAAAATGCCCAGTAACGAAATTCCTGAGGATACTATTTGTGAATCCGATGGCTAAGACAAATGTAATTTGATTTTTCTCTTAAGTCATTAAGTTTTAAATTTGTATTAAAATTTGTATTAAATTTGGTACCAAAAAAACTGAGTGTGTAATTTACCATGTAATTCACTGGACATGCCGCTGGTTAAGCGATGCCGCTGGTTAAGCGATGCCGCTGGTTAAGCGATGCCGCTGGTTAAGCGATGCCGCTGGTTAAGCGATGCCGCTGGTTAAGCGATGCCGCTGGTTAAGCGATGCCGCTGGTTAAGCGATGCCGCTGGTTAAGCGATACCGCTGGTTAAGCGATGCCGCTGGTTAAGCGATGTACTGGTTAAACTGACCTATCTTGGTCAGGCATGGTCGAAACAATGTAATGTTCACAGAACATCCTATTTCAGGTAATCCACACGAGGACGTGTGAGGCGCAGGACGGCCGTGTCGCAGCAGGAGGCTATACATTAAGAACCTTCTAACAATTGTTACAAGATGGCGGTAGTGAGGTTATCCTATCTGTCTGTCGTTTGTCACTGTCAAGTAATGTCAGGTTATTTCACCTGTCTGTCAGTTGTCACTGTCAGTGTTACTGTCATTGTTTGACGGGTGTAAGTAGGGTGGGTATGTGAGGCATTCTGCCGAGAAACGTGCGCATGGACGGTTAACCTCACAACCTCCATCCTTTTTCATCACGGATATTTGTGATCATTGTGATTCAAGAGTTTAAGTAGTAATTAAAGAAGATCAACGCTATCAGTTTGTGGTATTATTTCCTGTTTCCTGAAGATGCAAGAGGAGGAAGGCTTGCCCGAAGATAATAATTCCGTTGCCTCTCCGTCATATCTATTATTATGATATTATAATGAGTCCGTTAGGTCCCACTGCAGGGGAAAGGCCTCCCTTCCGTTATTCCACTCTTTTCTGTCCTTAACTACTTCTGGCCAATCTTTAAGGTATGAGTCCAAATCGTCACGCCACCTCTTTCTGGGTCTACAGCGTCGCCAGCTCTAGTTTGGAATCCAGTCAGTGGTCACTTTCACCCAATTCGCCATATCTATATTTTACTATCGCAATAATATCTATATTGTACTAAGATTTGTATGCCACTTTCTATGGCATAACACTAATATAATTATTTTTTTATAACACTTAAACTCTACCTGCAAACATATATTGATTGAATTGTGTTGCAACTGCTTTTCACTGTAAAAGCTTTTCTAAAAAATTTACATTTTAAATTAATCTGTAAATCAAGTCAATACCTATTTTGCGAGTATTGGACGCTCATTAGCTGAAAACATAGCTGTTCCAACTACATCCTTACGTCCTGAAAATACCGATGACCATAAAACTTTTGTCCTCTTACAAACAGACGATTCTGAGTTGGAATATTTAATTAACATGCTTAGGTCCGACTGTGCAGTGGGCGCCGATAACGTGTCGGGGACATTTCTTAAAAGATTTAAACACATACTGATCCCTCACATGACATATTTATATAACCTGGCCTTTAGTACAGGAGTCTTTCCTGATGCGTTCAAGCTGTCAATCGTTCATTCCGTGCACAAAAACGGGGATAGAGACAAACCTTGCAATTACCGACCCATATCAATTCTTCCTACACTATCCAAACTGCTTGAGAGGCTAATGAATAACAGGCTCGTTAAATACCTTGAGCACTATAATCTTTTGTCCCCTTGCCAATATGGTTTTCGTTCAGGAATTTCCACCAGTAATGCGGTACTCGATCTCACTAATGACATCGTTAGTCATTTGGACAATAAACAGTGTGTTTTAGGCGTCTTCCTAGATCTGGCAAAAGCCTTTGATACCATCTCGATTCCTAAACTCATAATTAAGCTTGAGAACATCGGTATCAGAGGCGTTCAGCTCCTACTTTTTAAGAGCTACCTTACAGGAAGACGCCAATGTGTCAAAATAGGCGAATGGATAAGTGACGAACTCCCAATAACCTACGGTGTACCACAAGGTAGTATCATTGGACCGACCTTATTTCTCATTTATATTAATGACCTCTGTCGTCAAAAGCTTACTAATGGATCCATTTTTACTTACGCTGATGATACTGCCTTAATATTTCATGGTGACTCCTGGGAGTCGACATTCAAACATGCACAACTGGGAGTTGACATTGTAACTAACTGGTTGGCACAAAATCTGCTCACTTTAAATGTTGAAAAATCAAAGTATCTTACTTTTTCCCTGTCCAAAGTTGGTAAACTTTCGTCATTCCATTTTTCTTTGATTGCACACTCTTGTAATGCAGCACAATCACCATGCAGCTGCCCTCATCTAAGTCGTACAGATAATATAAAATATTTGGGTGTCCTTATAGATGACTCTTTATCATTTTCCAACCACATAGATTTACTTTCATCCCGACTTCGTAAATTGATATTTATTTTTAAAAACCTTCGCCATGTGGCTGACGAAATTGTGCTCAGACAAGTCTATCTAGCCCTCGGTCAGTCAGTTGCCCAGTACTGTATAGTTGTGTGGGGTGGATCAGCGAAAACACATATCATTAGGCTGGAACGTGCCCAAAGAGCAATCCTTAAAGTTGGTTGGTGTCTTCCTTATCAATTTCCTACCACGGAACTTTACAAAACCTGCAAGGTGCTCTCCATTCGGAAATTATTCATTTTAAACTAAATCTTAACAGTCCACACTCGCAATTCCTTTAACCCGGATAAGTTTAAATCTCTGAGAAGAAAGCATACTGGTTGTTCATCCATCCCTGCTCATTCGAGGCTAGCTCAACGTTTTTATAATTTCCTTGGTTCCTATGTTTACAACCGAGTAAATAAAATTTTACATATGTACGAAATGACTAAATATAAATGTAAAACAACAGTAACAAACTGGCTCCTTGATTTGGACTATGAAGACACAGAATATATTATCCAAATCATAAAATAATTTTAATCATAATCATTTAGACACTATCATACACATACATTATACACCGCACACAAATACATTACACCTATACACTACACACACATTTTAATAAAAAAATTACTTTTCCTTTACATTTACCATGTCATTCTACAAATCTCTCTCGCTCAAAATTTTACAAACATAAGATTCATGTTTATGTGCCGCAAAATGCGATTATGTTTAAAAGGGTGTGAGCCTGGAGATCTGTCACACAGGTCTCGAACCTAGTTCAGACTCCAGCTCTCAGAAAGGTTTTAGTCTTAGGCAAAATGTCTAAATATTACTTGTGTTAAGATGTACCTTTTTGAGAGAAATAAAATGATATATATATTATATAATTAACCTACCTTTCATAGGCAGTTCTTCCTCAATTTTCCTTTTTCTGCGATTTATCTCACACTAAAGTGAAGTTAAAATCCTTTGTTTTTCCTTTATATGTAAATGCTACTCTCATTAGTGATTCAATCTTATTTAGCTATATATAAGCGATTTTTTCTGCATAAGCAAAAACAAAAACACTATTTTTAGTCTGTAAAAAAACTATTTTTAAATTCAAGAATAAACTTTAAGATTAAAAAAAAAAAACAAAAAACATTTCCCTTTCCTTAGCCTTTTTCCAACCAGCTTGAAGTCGGCTTCTAGGCTAACCAAAGCGGTTGAATACCCTTGTTTTACATGGAGAATCTGTCATTTAAGACTTCCACAACCCCTTATTACTGAGGAACACAATACTCCCTAAGCCTTACAAGACCACAAAGAGATTTAAAGAGATATTAATGTCTTTGAGACCAAAATATAAATAATATTGCTCAAGTAAAACTGTTATATTTACCTATTTTGTATTGACAATAGATCCGTTGTTTGTACACTTTTTATGTGCACGTACCGCGACAAATCTGTTGTCAGAATCAGCTTGGCTTTGGTTTTCGCGTCATCTGCTGCTCTTATTTCTGCTGGTACAGTCTCCGACTTGATGCAATCAAATATTGGGATCCAGAAAAAAAAAATCTCAGCCGCGAAGGCCCACTCACTGTACTTTTCTCTCCCTTTCAGTTTAGGCACACTGACAAGGTAGTTCGTCGACATTTTTACATTCATAGCGTTAATTACAGTTTATCTCATTATTATTATTATTATCTGCACAGTCTATTTCTAAGAAAAAAACTACTTTATAGTAGTTTAGAATAAGAATATTTTGAACTTTTTTTTTATCCAGCCGCTACTGTCCCACTGATGCTGGTCAAAGCCCCCCCCCCCAAGTTCTTCCAAACTTTCTTCTCCTGCGCCGTATTTTGAATTTTAATAAATTCAAAATATTCTTTAAATGTACAAAAGTAAGTTAGCAGCTCATTTTCACCTCTACATTCTTTTTGAATCATATAACAATTTCAGACTTTATTCCAGAAAATGTGGCTTAGTAGTGGGTAAAAGTCATTCATATATAACATTGTGCAATCCTTTGGTGTTTCTGTTGGCCTGGTACTATGTGATTTAATTTATACTATTCCAGACTGTAGTTTTACTTTATTTGTATTTTTATCTGTAATAAACTAGTGGTTGACTGCGATCCCACCTGATCTTTTAGATTTTATAATATTAAAATGTTGACATAAATAAAAATAAATTCAGCATTCAACAATTTAATAATATTAAATTGTTGAATGCTGAATTTTTATTTTTTATTTTTATTGTTGATAGGTTCGCGCTTAACCGCTATCTGATCTGATGGAAGGTAACGTTGAATTCGACGATGAAACATGCTTACCTAGAAGAAACCTATTCATACTTGATTTAAAGATTCCCGTGTTGTAGCCATCAGGAAACACAGACTCCGGCAAAGAATTCCACTTATTAGTTATACGCGGAATAAATTTGTTCCCAAAATGTTTTGTGCAGTGCAGTGTCATGTAGGTGGGATGTCCACCGTGTACTAGTGTATATTGTTATTTTGCGTTTAAACACTGACTGCCTCAAATCTATGACCTTTTGTTCAGTCTATGCTAAGGTTGTCTGTAAGAGATTGAAGCCGCGGGCAAAAGCTAGTTTTGTATAAAAAAAATGCGATTCGGAAAAATTTTAGAAACTCCATTCGGGAATTGTAGTCTGCATGGAGCCTTCAGTGCTAGTCCGACTCACACTTGCCCAGTTTTTTATTTTTTATTGTACCTTTCTGTTTATGAAATGTGATTATTATTATTACCGGTCCTGACAGAAGTTGTCCTGCTCGAAAGCTGTCTTTTCGTCATAAAAAATTGAGAACCGATTGCAGCACACTTATCAGGTCAAATATATACACAAATCGATTCATCCAAATCGACCATGCCATTTAAGAGGAGTTGGGTGACAAACAAATGTACAGAAGAATTATACCGGGTTATTTGTAAAACACTAACAACCTTGCAGAACTGTATTATTAACACCATAAACAACAACTTTTGTTCTTTGACTTTATGTTTTGTTAAAAGTCATACATTTACCAAAAACAAACTTTCGTTGTTTTATATAACACAATTTCAACTCTGTATTTTACGCCTACCTATGCCTCCCGCACACGATCCCTACTCCCCTCCGCTATTGTGCTATGGCTTGCTTCGCATAGACTTCATAATAATTAGAACGTTCAATTTAAATATTTTTATTTTTTTATGAAAATCAGATGAACTAAAATATGACACGTTTTTAAAAGTCATAGAACTGACGTTGTTTATGATGTTCATAACATAGGCCTTTTTTATGGTGGGAAAAATCATCCTATAACATTCCCCGCTCTTCGACGGCGTAGGCTTCGACCCGGCTAGGTCCCTGCTGTTGCTGATAACTCCTTGAGGCGCGCGGGAACAGTGCACAGTCCGTCGACAACTTGGGCGTCACATAGTCCTGAGAAGTTGCCAGTGTTTTAAACCTTGTATATATGATTATAAACTGACTGCCACTGGGAATAGGAACGTGAAATGTTTGCTCTAAGTTTCTATAATATGACGTACGTAAGTGCTATGAAGGGATTTTTTGAAATTGAACCGTTAAGGGCGTGGAAACAGGAAATGTCGTTTGTACGAAAAATCTCATTCTGTGTGCCAATTGAAAGTTAGCACAAATAGTATCCTAAGTACACAAGCCAAAAAGAGGATTAAAGATTGTATAGAGGATCCTGAATTCTTAGGTTAATTAACACTTATAAATTAAATTTACACTAATATTTAAAGAGATAATGTTTGTTTTTTTTTTAGGAGATTATCAGCTCTGAAAATACTGGTATGATTGCGAAATTTTTGCACCGATAGAAAGCTGCTTTATTCTTGTGTGACATAGGCTATATTTTATGTACACGAGCAAAAGTGAGTTTGACATAAGAAATTTCTAATTAAAATTTAAAACAAAACCTGTCGTTATTCGTTTTTCAAAACTACTCTCAAAATACGGTTTACGAGGCGTTAAAGTTTTCATGAAAAAACTTTCGAACGAAGTCGCGGGTCGCGTTTGTTCTTAAAATAACGGCTAGAGGAAAAGTAAACAGGCAATCTTTCAAAAAGTTAAATTGTATGGGATTGGGGAGTGACAGCTTCAATAGACGATAGGAAAAATGGATGGCCACTGTTAAAGCAAAAATCGGAAACTTTATTTCAAATCGACAAGTAACAACTTACTTTGAACTGTCAAAATTTTGGTCAGTCAAAAAAAGTAAAGTTAAATTACATGTTTCAAAGCGTTAAATCGCTCTATGAAGAAGATTTTACAAAAAATTACTTGCACACTGTTAATTAGTTACAAAAATTATACATTTATGTACACATATTTTTTGTCGCTTCTGTATGTTATGTGGGGTAATTATAAATAATTGCATTATCTTCCTGCTACACACTTTCACATATATAGTTAAAAGAAACATAACATAGTGATCTACACTAATATAATAAAGGGTCAAGTTGTTTTTTTTTATTTTTTTGTTTGTAGGAGGTAATTTCTGGAAGTACTGGTCCGATTGCTAAAATTTTTTCACCAATAGAAAGCTGCTTTATTCCTGAGTGACATAGACTATATTTTATGTACGCAGGCGAAACTACGGGCAAAAGCTAGTATTATACATATTTATAAAGTTATATTATTATTTATTTATATATTAATATTAAAGAAGTAAAGTTAGTTGTTATGTTTTTTTTTAATTTATTTATTTACAAAATTATATTATAATATTTTTACAGACGCGTATAAATATTATTAGATAAATTAATTATGAATAAAAATTATTGTCAGTCCAGATCTTTCTCAATAAGTAATTGAGCCGCTTTTTACAAATTTCAGTAGGTATTGGCTAAATATATTACCTTTGTCTTTGATATATTTTCTTCTCCTGGTTCAACTATATTTGATATTTATTAGTATATATATTTTTTTGTATTGTATATATGTATTTGTGTTAATGTATCTTGTTAGTATTATATCTGATGTTTGTACACTGACAACCCTTAATCTATCTCCTTTCTCTCAGTCCATCCAAAGGTTGTCTGTAAGAGATCGCCCTGTGCGATAAGACCGCCCATTGTGCACTTATTCTTTTAAATGTTTGTCCTGTATTTTTGTTTATTTGGTGTACAATAAAGATTATAATAATAATAATATATCCTCAGATAATAATAACTGATTAACAATACGTATGGCTCGCGACAACGGGGCAAACTTTAGGACTCACTCTTTCAGGAACTTTAGTCCTAGCAGACGGCACCTCCAAGAGAGCAGGGCGGCGGCGCGCGCCCACACACCCGTCCGGCGCGCACAGCTGCAACGCTTCCAGCACCTCTGGGTGGTGCAATAACCCTATAAGTACGCTAGCCACGTACTTGACCAGTGTGACATCCCTTCTTACTGCCAACTGGTGTACCCTACCATGCCCAGGATGACCAAACTGGGGTACATAAGTGGATAGAATGGGTAGACCCCATATTGTCATAATGTCGTAAACTTATTTTGATTTTTTTCTAACATGATGCCATACTTTTTCTCATGAGGGTTCCAAATAATTGAGCTGGTTTTCATACGGCTTCTTACCATGGCGTTATAAAGCAATTTAACAGTTACAATATTGTCTTAGGATGAAACCGATATTACTGATATTTTGTTTGTAGGAGGTGATCTCTGAAAGTAATGCTGCAGGCAAAAACTAGTTCAGTGTAAAAAAAAAAAATTGGAAGACATTTGACATCCACCAATCCACACTTTTCCTACATCGGTTTACCGTCAGTGCAAGTTTCAGGTTTCAGGTAAATTGAGTCAAGCCCGTTAGTTTACGGGCCTGTAAGTGCATTCTGTTTAATATTTAAGCAAGAAACTTTGCTGGTGTTACGCTTGACTGACGTCACCACACCACTTGTTGGAAACTCTGAATTGGTAATGCATTTTAAGGCTATTACACTTTTGAAGGTAGCCATATAACAACTTTTTAGTGTCGAAAGAGGTTTTATGGGTATTGTTACTTTAATGGCTATTTAATTTGTTGACTCAGGGAAATTACTTAGGAGGAATACGTGAGAAATCTAGTTAAGAAAGTACTTTTAGATTGAATTTGACAATTAATTATAAAATTATATTAAACTAGCTTTGTTTGCGGCTACACCTGTGCACATAAAATATAGCCGTTCTCACTCAGGAAAAACATCAACTTTCTATCGGTGAAAAAAATCACCAATACTTTCAGAGATAACTACCTACTCCTAAAAACATTAAAAAAAAAACTAACTTTACCTCTTTATAATATTAGTGTAAATTATCTAGAGCAGATCCACATCGCATTCAATAAGACCTGCACCTAAAACTCTTACAACCGTTATCATGTGTCCCTAGAAAAAACGTAATATTAAAAAAAACTATAGAAATATCTATTTTTAGTATTACGCACATTTTAACAGAAAACTTGACAGCAAAAAAGTATCGATTTCACCACGACGCTACTTACACAGGGTAAGGTAAACAGCCTACCCCGCAACAGATCCTTATAATATTCCCGAACAAACACGCTTAAGCCCACTTGACTACACACATACACATATATGGTACAACACAAATCGCGAGGTGGCAAACAGAAAGGTTGGAGGCAATGTGAAAGCTTTCCCCTTCAAAGTCTTCTGCAAACATTGGCGGGTCGACTTTACATGTGACATACGGGTGGCTGCAATGACGATCTGCGTTTCGGAGACCAAGTATTTGGAATATAATATAATATTCCACAACTATCACACAACGCCGTCTAGCCCCAAGCTAAGCAGAGCTTGTGTTATGAATGCTAGACAACTGATAAATATTCTTATACTCGTATGTCGGAATTGGCAATTGATTTGTTGACAACAAAACAAGGCACGCCATCTAGTAGCAACTAGAAGAACTAGAGGTAGCGCGCTTTGACAGAATCGGACGTTTCAGTTTACATAAGCTCTATAATGTTCCCACTGCAGAGACTCTCAAGCCTTCATTTTAGTGTATGGGCCGTTATCCACCATGTGGACGCAAAGCGAGTTGGTGGATATGACATGTTTTTTTATTTTTTTTTTGGTACTATGTATTTTCTCACGAAGTTTTCCTTCACAGTTTTGCGAAGCCGTAAGTTAACGCTAGTTCTGTATAAAAGAGCACTTTAAAAATAAGAACTTTAAATGATAACTGAAAAAGATTACGTTCTCTACTTTCAACGTCTTTGTATCACATAACGCGCTGCTCCAAGATCGTTTTCTGAAAAGTTTTTAGTTACTCAGAGATTGCATTTTCACTCGAAGCAAAGCCGGGGATTTTTATGTCGCCTTCCTTCTGAATATGGAATAGTCTCTCACGCACAATGTAACTTATTCATACTTAATTCTCCTTATATTGTCGTGGGGTTAAAATTTATTCTTTGGCGCATATAATGTTTGTTGGAATAAGTCTGAATTATTTTTAGTCTTGCAGTTGCACTTACTTACCGGTTTTGTTTTATTGTGGTTGTACATTTTTTCCAAGACATCGCCCCTATTAGGTAAAGTAAAGTAGAATACTAATGTTAGTCCATCACTACCAGTGAAAGAATATCGTAATTGGTTCAGAAATCTGCAAGGTTTGTTTCAAATTAATTATTGACATAAAAATTTGACACTTCAAAAGAATTGTCAAATTTTTATTAGGTTACGACTTGTTTCACATTACGAGCTTGGCAGTTAAGATTTTGTCATGCTCTTTCAAATGTCTTGCTGATAGTGGCACTTATGAATCATTCGGTTCCCTTCAAAATGGTTGAGCTGAGTGGGGCTGATGCACGCATCATGCTCGTGAACGGGTGCCATGCCAAATTGAGCAGATGAAGCAATAAAATATAATTTGCATTCTGAATATCTGCCGCAAAATTTCTGTAGACGTTTTGAGAATTAAGAGGGTCCTTCCCAGTCCGTCTAATGTCAACGAGAGTATGATTTAAAAGCTTGTAGTTTCATCAATACAATCTAACGCCGTCTACATTAATATTATAAAGAGGTACAGTTCGACTTTTTGGTTGTAGGTGGTAATCACTGAAAGTACTGGTCCGAATACAATTTTTTTTTAGGGAAAAAGCTAGTGTTTGATAAAAGGCGATGCGAAAAAAGAGAGGTATTTTTATGAGAGGCGTAACACTCTGTTGGCGTTCAGTAAATTCGTTACTAATTCTTTAATTTCACAAGACTTGTTCCGTGATTTTATTTTAATATGAGTTTTTGGAACATAACTTCGTCTTTCATAACCTTGATTAAATGCACAAGATTGTTGTAGTAATTTTTTTTTTTATCTACACTAATATAATAAAGAAGTAAAGTTTGTTTTATATTATTTGTAGGAGGGAATCTCTGAATGTACTGGTCCGATTGCTTATTTTTTTTCTCCCATAGAAAGCTGCTTTATTTCTGAATTGCTTTAGTTATATTCTATGTTTGCGGGCAAAACCGTGGGAAAAGCCGCAGGAAAAATCTAGTTTATTATATTTATAAGTTTACGTAAAGTAGTATTATTAATTTTCAGATGTCTTTACTGGACTGGTTTAACAAATGATGATTTTGTAGCGACATCTATGGCGCCACATAAGTACTACGAAGAAAGTACGAAATCCTGCATCGCGCAATCAAAGTTCTCCGCGCGATTTGAACATATACGACAGTCCGAAATCATCTATCGGGCAGTCGCCCACCAGACTATAACATCTGTCTGGTCGGAGGATCTTCCCTTTTCAACGGAGGCATGTGGGACTTTACTCTCTGTTCCGCATACCTCCAAACTGGTGACCCTCGACAAAGAACGTCAGCGCAGCCTTCGTGCAGCTACTACTTCGTGACGTCATCATCACTTCCTCAAGCTTTCAAGCAGCGAGCCATACAGCCAGCACCCACGGCTATAGAGGGTATCCTCCAGCATGTCTACCTGGTCATACCTTCAGCCTCATCAGCGACCTTGGCTTGGCACACCGCACCTTCGGCCAGTCACATGAAGAGCCATGAAGAACCTCTCCTGGTCGACGCCAACAGTCAAGCCCTACGTTGCACAAGCACCGCTCCGACTCACTGGAGCCAGCAGCACTACTCCGACTCACTGGAGCCTGCAGCATCATCCCGACTCACTGGGATAGCACCACCCCGACTCACTGGGGCATCATCCCGACTCACTGGGATAGCACCACCCCGACTCACTGGGGCATCATCCCGACTCACTGGGACATCATCACCCCGACTCACTGGGGCATCATCCCGACTCACTGGGATACCAACACCCCGACTCACTGGAGCATCATCCCGACTCACTGGGATACCAACACCCCGACTCACTGGGGCATCACCGCAGACAGTTCCGACGCACCGAGAACTATGCGGCATCGGTTCCGACCCACTGGAACCAACCTACGCTGGCCTGGCACGCATCATCAAGAACCATCGATCTCCGATCTCCGGAGGGGAGTGATGTAGCGACATCTATGGCGCCACATAAGAACTACGAAGAAATTACGAAATCCTGCATCGCGCAATCAAAGTTCTCCGCGCGATTTGAACATATACGACAGTCCGAAATCATCTATCGGGCAGTCGCCCACCAGACTATAACATCTGTCTGGTCGGAGGATCCTCCCTTTTCAACGGAGGCATGCGGGACTTTACTCTCTGTTCCGCATCCCTCCAAAATTTCAATAGAAACCTTGACAATATCCACAAGATATCTGTTTTTCAAAATATATAATATATAGAAAGGTGTAATAACATTATAATCACGTAAAAACGATTGTACAAAACTGTATCTCTGGTTGCGCGCTCTTAAATCAAAATATTTACCCAATCAATCAATCCTGTGAACACTGCATCAGATAATTTAATCTAACAAACCGAAGTACTGTGTACCAAATTCAAAACTAAAACCCAAAAGAAATTATTGAGGGCTAAACTAAATTACCATTTTATCTATAAATTAAATATTGTATAACTAATTCGATTAAACCAAACCCTATATTTTATTTAGTCTGCCTTAAGTTTTAATCTAATTTTCTGCTCAGTAAATATTCATCGAGGTATCTAGTCAGTAAATAAAACCGACTATAGTCTTAAGTTCAAAGTTCTATTTGCATACTGATCAGGACAGGTAAAAAACCGTAGGTTCTTTTATTTATTTATTACAGCTTGGAGGATTTACAGCTTATAAAAAAACCGGGCATTTGCAAGTCGGACTCACGCACTGAGCTTTCAGTACAAACTTACCTATAAAAACAGTTCGATTTCCAAATTGAGTTACAAAGATTTTTCCGAATCCTCATAAAAAGTTTTATTTTAGGTTGTGCTATGAGGCCTTGCTTCATACCTTTCAGGATTCTAGGTCAACGGGAAGTATCCTATGAATTTTGGTTCCCTTGAGAGTGTCGATACATACGTTTTTTGTGACAAAAAAGGTTTGATTGTTTTTCACGGTCCTATGAGACCGCAAACAGCAGACCTGGCGACGAACGGTCATCGCAGAGGTAAAGAACATTGGGAAGACCTGGAGTGAAATGAAACGCAAAGCTCAAGACCGAACGGGATGGCGGCGCACTGTGAACGCCCTCTGCCCCATCTAGGGGACACAGGAACTTAAGTCAAGTAAGTTATAGGACCGCAGACTTGAGTATATGGTTTTAATTTCAACTCGATACTTTCACGCGTTCCTGAGATAAATTAGTCCTGATAGACAAACGGACAACAAAGCGATCCTATAAGGGTTTGTTTTTTCGTTAATATAAAATAGTTATAGAAATATACCCGTAAAAACAAGTAACCCATGTCTTGTTTGAGGACTTGATCTACTCGAGTGCTTTCCATCCATTCCCTTCAGCATGAAGGAGTAACCAAAATACACACAAGCTTGCGCCTTTTTTACTAGTGTGATAAGGATTACTTTTAAGTGTTTTCCTTTTGTATTTGTTCACCTAATAGTCTAAAGGCTAATGTTAACTAAGTCTTCATTGAAATAAATATAACTGTTGTAAAACTTATTCACGTTAGATACTCAAACAGGTGATAAATTCTTCGTGCGGTAACTCGACGAATAATACCCAAGCGGCAGGATTAGACGGGGATTCTTTTCCACCATGATTTATGGCATCTTTATCAGCACGGCGTCAATTCAAATTTGGCGAGGCGTCAGACGGAGAGTGTTTACCTGATCGCGGAATATACGGGAGTGAATTTTGTACAGGGCTGTTTGAAGAAGAAGAAAGATTTTCTGTGCAGTTCATACGGAAGAATCAAACCAGAAGAGGAGTGTGCATTGGAATCGCACAATTTAATTCCACCAAGTCCGTTCCATCATCGGACCACTAGACGTACGGCGTTGCGCTATCGGTACATGGCGGATATCCCACCTATCCGTACAAAGCGTTTTGGAAACACATTCATTATGAGTACAGCTAAGGAGTGAAATTCCCTGCCGGAGTCTGTGTTTCCTGATAGCTACAACCTAGGGGTCTGTAAGTCAAGAGTGAATAGGTTACTTCTAGGCAAGCGTGCTCCATCCTCGACCACATCATCACTTACCATCAGGTAAGATAGCGGTCAAACGCGAGCGTATCAATAATGAAAAAAAAGCATCGTCAATTTTATAACTTTTAAATCCCATTATGTAGGTACCTACATTACGTAGTATAGACGACTCCTTGTGCGAATCCCCACGCTCTTATGAAGCTTCAAAACTAAACTTCTAAACTAAAAAAGGATTATTATAATGTTGCGGAGTTTTTAAACGAAAAATTTTAAATTATGACTATTTTTTTTTTTTATATATATATATATATATATATATATAATTATGTATTAATTTATCTTTTTACATACACAACTAAAAACTATAATTACAGTAAATTAAAAAAAAAAAAAAAATAAAACCCTACGCTAATTACAACAAACTTAAATCAAACTAAAATATGGCGTCTAAAAACTCTTCCACATCGCTGTCGACTGGTAATGTGCCCAAAAGGCTGGCGGCATTGCCACGCTGTATAGAAATGCTTATTCTCTGTCCGAGGTAGCCCTCGGGTCACTTAATTCAATTTTATTATTATATATCTATTTCTTATCTAAGTTTGGGCCCACCCCCAACTCTTTGCCTAGCAGTGGGATAGTATAGGCTATTAAAAAAAAAAATATTATCTAATTTACTGTAATAGAATTGATTGGATTTTGACTATTTTACGTGTTGACTATTATTGAATTGATTGAATTTATTATATTTACAAATTAAATGTTTTTTTTTAAATATAATTTTGAACGCCAGTTACGGCAAAACATGTTTAACTGTATTGGCTTTATCTTCATCTTAACTTAAATGATCTTATTTTGATGGATGAATGGAGAAGGAGACGGAGGCCAAAGAAAAGATGGATGGCTTGTGTGAAGAGTGACATGAAAGAAAAGGAAGTTAGTGATTGCATGACGAGTGACAAGGTAGAATGGAAGAAAAGAACGTGTTGCGTCGACCCTAAATAACGGGACAAGGGCAGGAAGATGACGATGATGACCTTATCTTAACTTCATGTCAGTTTTATCTTTTTTTTTATTGTTGATAGGTTCGCACTTGACCGCTATCTCATCTGATGGAAAACGACGATGTGGTCGACGATGGAACGCGCTTACCCAGAAGAAACCTATTCACTCTCGACTTAAAGATTCCCGGGTTGTAGCTATCAGGAAACACTGATTCTGGCAAGGAATCACACTCCCTAACCGCACGCACAATGAATGTGTTCCCAAAACGTTTTGTGCGTGTAGGTGGGATATCCACCATATACCGGTGGCGTCTGGTAGTACGATGATGGAACGGGCTGGGCGGAATTAGGTTATGCAATTCCGATGCACACTCCCCAAAATGCAACCGGTAGAAAACTGACAGGCTAGCAACTCTGCGTCGATGCTCAAGACTTTGAAGCCTCTCTCAAATGTCATTTGTCTTTCTTGCTCGTAATGCGATTTTAAGTTTCGGTCACCGCCGTGCAGAGTACAAGCCCGTGTATTTGAAATAGTCTTCTCACGTGCTTCGTTCCCCTCTCAATATATCTGCAGTGATTGCGCCACACGCCCTTACTAATGTATGGAGTTCAGTATCTAGTGATACTTCATAGTATCTGTTGAAAGAAACTGCTACATTTTATTGTATGCCTGTTCACACTAAAGGCCCAAGTACAGGTTCTTTTTTATTATTAGTGTAGATAATATAATAAAGTGGTAAAGTTTGTTTTAATTTTATTTTGTTTTGTCTCTTGTATGAGGATGTGGGTTTGAAACCGGGCAAATACTTGCCAATGTGATTTTTTTTTAATTCTTAGTTACTTTTATAAGTTTATCTAGAACATTACTAATACCTTGTGCCATGGAAAGCACGTAAAAACGTTGGTCATAGTTGTCATATGTAGACCTTTGACAGTCATAGATAGACGCAAAAAGTCTTAACATCAGTCTATTCAAGAAGTATCGTGTAGCCCACTAAACTGGATTGTGGAAGTCTAATAGGCAGTCGCTTCATGTAAAATACGGGTGTTCAGGAGCAACTGACCGGACTAGAAGTTGACCCCAACTTAGTTTGGAAAACATGGTCAGTTCAGGACATTCCTGCTCCGGATTCGTGCGGAAGTAACGCCCGGGTGCCACCACTGTGTGGACCGCCTGGAAGACACAGTGGAGCACACGGTAGAGGTGTGCCCCGTTTAGACACAGCCGTGTTCTCGTGGGGGAGATCGGTGGCAACGATCTCCCGCGCCGAGCCTTGGTACAGGTCATGTTCCGAAGCAAGAAGAAGTGGCAAGCGGTCGCCTCTTTCTGCGAAGCAGTAATGCCAGCAAAGGAAGAGGCCGTACGTGCACGCAAAAGGGAGTAGCCCTCGCGCCCTAGTACTAATATATATAAATATATATGTTATAATACCTTTTCCTAATCTCTTTTTGCCACCTGAAAAAAAGTCTTAGTTTGGAAAAGGCTAGGGGCTCCACACTTGATCCTATGCTATGTATTTTTTGTATAGTTGATTGGTTTTACACTTTGACATCACATGTATATTGTTTTTGATATTTGAATACGCGGTTCCTATCTATATTTTGCACTGTCGATTACGTACACATCTTTGCAGAACCCTGGGGAGAAATGTTAGATTTTGACGCCACATTTATAATATTTTAAATGATCTAAATATGTTATAAAATAAAATATTATAATTTTTCACAACTCACACACAACACCATCTAGTTCCAAACTCAGCAGCGCTTATACTATGAATACAAGACAACTGATCAACTTCCTTATATGTTCCTCAATAAATACATAATATAGATAAATTATATCCAAACACAGAACAACTGGTCTTGTTTATCACCCTAAACATTTGTCTTCGGTGGAAATCGCACCCACAACCTCCGGCATAGCATAGCCCTGACGGCCACTGAAAACTAGAGCAATGGGCCAGTTAAATTATGTTTTTGATCAGATTTGAGATAAAGCAGTTCATGAACTGCGTATGATTAGGTATTAAAATATGTGCAAAACTCTATTATAAACTTTACTAACCCCGCAGGTTATAAGCTCGCACTCATATTTAAATTATATTTCTTATGTGGCAGTATGAAAGAAAAGGGAGTTAGTGATAGCGTAACGAGTGACAGGACAGAATGGAAGAAAAAAACGTGTTGCGCCGACCCCAAATAAAATGGGACTAGGGCAGGAAGATGATGAGTATCAAAAACTTCTATATAAGTAAACGTATAGAATGCAGTTTTAAATCTGCAAAAAATCAGAAGGCAGACTTTGTTAACGATTCTCGACCCGAATCAACTAAATGGATAATTATTGTTTTTTATTATTCTTGTTTAAGGAAATTAAATTATTTTGTAGAGTAAGTAGACGTAGCCTCATACAGGCTGTCACACTGAAGAACACAGTGACATAATCGCAACGGGTGATTCTGTTTTTTTTTTAAGATGTTTCTTCTTAATAGAGGGTTAGTCTGAATCGTACTCAACTTTTTTTTTTAAGCTGGGATAAATCATGCATTGACATCCCCCGCCCTTGGGCGGAGCGGGAGATAGTGTCAGACTCTTACTGACTAAAAGACCCACCCCGTTCCTTCTAGCCTTCATACCGGGGCTCGAGCGCCCTTTCGGATAACCCTGGCCCTAGTAGGCTTCGACCCGGCTGGGTCCCTGCTGTTGCTGACAACTCCTTGAGGCGCGCGGGAACAGTGCGCGCCGTCAACGACTTGGGCTTGGTCCGGACAGTTACCGGACGGCCGGACAGCGAGCTACCCATTGCTCACTGTCCGCAGGCCCGCGTCTACGTTGGCCGGAAATCGGGATCAGAATCCCGGCGACGGCGGCGGCGATAACGCCGTTGCCTGATGCGTTCGGCCTCCTCCCTTGCGAGCATTACTGCTTCGCAGAAGTCGGCGACCGCCTGCCACTCCTCCTCGCTCCGGACCATGGCCTCAACCAAGGCCCGGCGCGAGAGGTCTCCGCCGCCGATCGCCCCCACGAGGGCACGGCGATGCTCCGCCCAAGCAGGGCACACCTCGACTGTGTGCTCCACCGTGTCCTCCGGGCGTTCCGCACAGTGTTGACACCCGGGCGTCACTTCCGCATAACATTAAGGCCCAAGTATCGTATTTTATATGACTTAATACTTCACAAGTTTTATAACAACCTCCTAAAATTTTATGTTTATTCAAAACTGCACCTTGTATTTTGGAAAAAATATCAAATATAGTTAAATCTTTACTTTGAAAATTAAACTGTAACTCTGAAAAATACTATTGTTGAAAGGCTAAGGCATTCTGAAACTGAAATAAGGTACTAAAAATACCTGTTACTTTATAACCTTGTTATCCTATATACCTAAGAAAGGTAACGTACGCGTTTAAAAAAAAAAGACACACGCTGCATAATGTATCACGTTCCAAAGAAACATGAGAATAACCTTTTTTCTCAATGAAATCCTTCAATTAGCGTGGGAAAGTGACCGAATGTTACACTGTTCCTCTATTCTTTCCAGGAAAGAGGAAGTAACTAAAAATACATCAAAAAAAAAGGCAAAAACACCAACAACTGTCCACATAAATATAATAAAAAAAAAAATATAAGAATAAAATTGTGATAAAATTCAAATAGAGAACATAAAATGTCACGCGAAATTTGCAACACTTTGTGAAACAGCGGTGTCTACCCTTTCTAATTTTATTCTACAGTTTTTAAAAACGTATAAAAGTGCTTTGTCGGGCGCGGCTGATACGTGACTTTTTACAAGTTTTACTCCTACGGTAAGTTCATACGGTGAATTCGCGGGAATAGCAAATATGTCGTGAAATACAACGTGCTGGGTTATTAGAACTTATTTGTGTGTACGTGATTCCACGTTTCATGACTTTTCTGGTCTGTTGCGAGATTATGGAAAATTAAAGATTCAATCTACGCTAATATAAGAGGTAAAGTTTGTTGTATTTTTGTATGTAGGAGGTAATCTATAGAAGTATTGGTCCGATTGCTAAAATTTTTTCACCGCTATCTACACCAGCTTTATTCTTCAGTGGCATAGGCTTTATTTTATGAACGCGGACAAAGTCGCGGGCAAAAGCTAGTATTTAAATATTAGCCAAAATTGAAGATGTTAATGTTCATTTCAATTAAGGTATTGGATTGACTGATTTGATCCTTGCATGGATTTTATGGTCAAAGTGTAAAAAATGATTTTTTTAAATATAAATTTTGTATTAGGCATAACCTCTGATTTTATTTTATGTACGTAATTACAACCTAGCGAGTCTAAGACAAAATCTAAAGATTATCTGTTTGTTTATCCAGAAATTCCTCAATAATTTTTTATCTATATATACAAATATAGATATAGATATACAAATTCCTCTTGCGTAGAACTTGACACGACTTTTTTGTAGCTACCCAAATCTTGTATCGTGGGTGCATTCAAAAACAAAATGTGTTTGTGAACGCACTGTCTAGGTGTAACCCGGGTGTCATAATTGTACACACTACCTGGAAGATACGGTGGAGAATTACCCCGCTTGGGCGGAATACCACCATGTCATAGTAGAGGCAATCGGCGGCGGTGACCGCTCGCGACGAGCCCTCGTTCAGGCCCTGGTCCAGTGTAAGGGGGAACGAGATGTAATCGCACCGTAATACTAGTAAAAGAGGCGGTTCCAACAGTGAAGGAATGTACATACTCACACTTCCAATTGCAAAGTAATCTTCGGACAGTTTAGGCGTAGGCTTGCGGACGACCAACAACGAATAACTCGTCGTCCACTTATTCTTTCAGGATCGATCACGAGTCGTGGACGGCGCTTAGTGTTCCACGGGCACCTCAAAGAATTTAAGTGTCAGGAAACCGTAGGGACTCAGCAGAACCAATACCTGCTAGGACCGTGGGAAAACCTATGGAAGGGTTAGGTACTCGTGGTCGAGAATGTAAAAGGCAAATTAAGAAAAATAGATGTGCTTTTAATAAGTCTGACACGCCCTCTCACTCCACCCCAAAAGCGGAAGAAGTCATTCGATGATTTCAAATCTCGGAAGAAAAAAACTGTTAATACTCCATTTGTTTGGGTACCTAGTTAACTAAATGTGAAAAATTTTAACATGTCTTTTATCTAAAAAATTGTCTAAAAGTTTTATCAAAAAATGTTTAGGTATTTGCCTAAACCAATGTTAGGTAATTAACTAAATTTAAACAATCTTCGTATATCTTTTATACAATTTATTTTAAATAAAAAAAAACATCAAGATTTTTAACGTTTAGTTAAGTACCTAAACATATGGAGTATAAATGTTTGTGTAACAACTAGTAGGCCTTACAAAATATTTGTTGCGTGTGGGAATTAAACCCGCGAAACATAGCGCAGCAATCAATTGTTCAACTACTGCACCACCAAATACTGAAACACCACGAATAAATCTAAGTAGAAACGAACTCATTTGGATGGGTAAGCGAGAAGCAGTAACTCCGTAGTCACGAGTATCTTAGACATAACCTTTCAATAAAATATATTAATAGCTGCCATAGAGCCGCCTATGAATGCCATATGAACTATCTCCATGCATACCTACATAGCATATTATTGGCGTACGTGGCTCCACTGATATCAAAGCAATTTGTTCTAGAACCCTTTGGAATTCCGCTCACGTAAGGAAATTATACACGCGTACACAGATTCAGTCGCAATAAATCCTTGCCTTGAAACTTTGAAAACGCTGTTTTCATTCTTTAATAAAAATACGTAATAAATTGTGAGTAGTAAAAAAAAAAAATTAAATCTAATAACACGGCAGTCACGCAAACACTTGGAGTATGAGACATAGAAAAACCAGAATGAATGAAATAATAAATAAATCCACACAAAACTGTCGCAATCCATCATGGCCGGAGCTGCGCGACGGTATGTTTGCGGTCGCGATCGAGAAAACTTCTACACACTGCCTATAACAGGAGCGTTTACCCTACACGCGTCGTTGCCACAGCCTAGAAATGTGTACCATTTTTTTTCCTTTTATTCTCAGTTGAACAAGTTCTAGTTTGGATCGTTTTTAGGCTGTGACGAGCATGTAGGGTATGTGTACCAATATTGAATAGTCACGCCAACTTCGCCCCAGCTGGCATTTGTTCGCGAACTAACATGATTAATGGATGGAACTCGAGCACTGCTCTTTGCTCTTTGTAAAGGCGTTATAATATTTATCACAGACCACGGCTCGTTTATTAAAAGTGTGGGTAAACATTTAAGTGGAAGGTGGTATTACTAATGGCTTAGGTTTTAGTTTTATTTTGACGGTAAAATATTTGATAGTTTTGATATTTGTGGATAGGATGAGTTTATTTTACACGTTAGGTATGTTAATCATGATCATTTCCATAACCTTTTTCCAATTAGCTTGGGGTCGGCTTTCTGTCTGACAAGATGCTGCTTCTTTGCGGAAGAAACCCTACAGCGACCGATCCTGTGCGTCTCGTATCGGCTGCTTTCCTGCGACACTCACCAGGTCGTACGTCCACCTAGTGGGAGGCCTTCCAGCGACGCTGCGTTTCTGGCGTGCTATCGCTACTCTAGAACCTTTCAGCCCCATCGACCATTCGTTCTACGAACAACGTGCCCGGCCCACTGCCGCTTTAGTTTTGCGATTCTTCGGGCTATGTCGGCAATCTTGGTCCTGATGCGATCAGGCAAGGAAACTCCGAGCATATCCCTTTCCTTTGCCCTTTGAATGGCTATAAACCTTCTAATGACGCCAATTTGAAGCGATCACGTTGCTAAATACCCATGTTTTACCTATCAGACCTTCATAACCCAGTTACTAGGCAACACGATACTCCTTAGATAGATTGAACTGATAGGTAGTCAGACTTTCTGGCAACTGACTACCAGTATCGACTGTCGAAAATCTACGAATGACAACCAGGACCTTGTCAGAGATAATCTATTCACGGAGAATTTCTAAAAAGGAAATATAAATTTTCTTTCTAGACGTAACTAAAGGAAACCATGGTGCTTCAGTCAGCATAAGTTTGACATGCCCTCTCACTCAATCCTAGAGCGCCAGAAGTCATTGAATTTACCACCATAAAAAAGAAAAAACTACTTTGTTAACTAATTTCTCTCAAAATTATTATTTGATAAACTATCACTCTGGGCATCATTAAACAGCTAATGCAAAGGCAATGAAAAGCGTTATGCTCGGAGTTTCCTTATGTGATCACATCAGAAACGAAAATACCCGCAGGAGAACCAAGGTTATCGACCAGGCCCAATAAATCGCCAAGCATAAGTGGCACAATGCTCGTAGAACAGATGTTTGATGGGTAGGAAAGTTTCTGAAGTGAAGCAGCGGTGGAGGTCCTCTCACAAGGTGTACCGATGACCTAGTGAGGCGAGAATACGATGAATGCGAAAAGCACTGGACCGGTAGTCATGGCGACACTTAAGGGAGGCCTATGTCCAACAGTGGACATCTTTCAGCTAAAATGATGACGATAGTGATGATAATGATCCCTTACTTATACACGCAATGCTATACTACAAACTAACCCTTCCTCAAACTTATTATTATATCTTTCAGAAATAAATTCAGAAGTCTCCAAGACATTTAAACGTCATATTTTTCAACTGTCAGTCCCCGGAGAAATCAAAACTTGTACACAGTAACAGAGCATATTGTTTATTTTTTTTTATTCCCCAGCCGTTTTGTGGGTCTTTAGTTTCCGTACTTCTGTTATGAAATGTTATCCTGGTAATTTTATTTGTGTTTTTTGTTATTGTTTTCCTTTTGTTTCGGTGTTATGGCTTGGATAACGAGATGGTATATGTTATATACTAGTATAGCTCGCGGTTTCATTTGTGTCGAAAGAGTTTTTTTTTATTATTAAAAAAAGCTCGCGTTTGACCACTATTAGATAGAAGTCGAACGCGAGCCTATCAATAATAATAATAATAAGCGATAATGTGGCCGACACTAGAGTCGGCCACATCATCGCTTACCAATGGAAATCGACGATGCGGTCGACGATGGAGCCCGCTTGTCTAGAAGTAACCTATTCACTCTTGACTTAAAGAACCCTAGGTTGATAGCTATTAGGAAACACAGACACCGGCAGGGAATTGTGCAAATGCTAATAACAATTATGGTGGTGATATTTTTTTTTTTTGAGAGTGGATATCTTCTAATAACTTCTCTCATCCCAGGGCATAATATAAAACTTTTTCTGACTAAAACCACATCTAGGTTCCTTCAGATGCCTTTTGCATTCTAGGACCACGAGTTTCCCTTTCAGAAATCCAACCATGGCCCTAATAAGCTTCGGCCCTGGTGGATCCCTATGATTTTGCTGTCATCTCATTAAGGCGCGTTTGGAACATTTAACGTGTACAGTGCAAGCACGTACAAATTTGACATCATTGTGTCAGCACTTTACTCGCTACGCGTGGTCTATATTTTAGTACACAATTATCACTCAAATCGCGTGCACTCATTATTTAGTTAGTATCATTTATCATTCAATAAACGTTATTATTACGTACCTTTGCCTATCATTCAAACTATTATCATTAAAAGGTGTAAAGACCCTACATCTTTTTGGTCCTTCGAGCTTCCGTATAAGCGGGACTATTTCGCGTTCTCGACAGTGTGAATATTCTGCGGGCACGTAAGTATAGCTCTTGCGACTACGACCTGTGGACAGAGTAACATCCGTCTACTGGAAATCAGTTACATTTTAATCCACCTTAGCATATTCGACCAATCATGAGCGCCAACATGGAAGACATTTTGGCCAATCAAGATCAGATCATTCAGGCCATAGAGCAGCAACTGCGGAACTTTAAAAAAGATTCAGCAGAACGCAAGACTCCAGCCAACATCAAGAAACGTTTGCAAACCCTGGATACATACTGGCAGGAGTTTCAAGAGAATCATGTTAGATTATGTGAGTTTGAAGATCGTGGTTATACCTACTTTTCGGAGAACTACTACAGCAAGACGATGGCTCTCTACAATGAAGCTCGTGACACTATCCAGCAATACAAACCACTCACCAGTTTGGAGGAGGGTAAGTCGCCTAGCGCTCCAGCAGTTCGTATATCAGACACTCGCAACCAAGAAACTGCGGATGAGCGACAGCAAACAGACACATTGTCGGTTGATCCAGATCAACTGAACATCAAGCCTAGTGGAAGCCAATCCACGTCATTATTCAAGAAGATTGTCTCTCGGGGAAATGCCAGTAGATTAGAGGAAATGCTGCGCAAGCAGAAGAGTAACTTTAAGGCTTTGTCACGGGCAATCAAAGGCGTGGACATACAGAGCCTCTCCGAAAAGTGGGAATTCGAAGATGTGCTCAGAACCATTCAGACAAAATGGTCAACCATCGACGCCCTGCACTGGGAAATTGATAGTGAGATGTACTCGGAAGATGAAGATTATGAGCAAGAATATAACAAGTATGAACAACTGTACATTGACATCAAAAAGTTGGTTAATAGTAAGATGTATTCCGTTTCATATCGGGAAAATTTTACTCCGAAAATTGAAATACCTACATTCTCCGGGAACTATCACAAATGGATATCATTCAAGGACTTATTCCAGGAAGCGGTCCACAACAACAAATCTATTCCAAGTGCCCAGAAGATGCAGTTATTAAAAAGTAAGCTGAAAGGCGAAGCAGAAAGGATCATTCAACATCTCAATATTAGTTCTGAGAACTACCAAATCTGCTGGGACATCTTGAACCATAGGTATAACAACGACAGGTTGATCTTTACCTCTCACATGAACATACTACTGTCAATACCTACAATGCAAAACCAAGTCGACACACAGATCAAGAACATGTTCGACACCATCAATGAATGCATGAACGCCTTGAAAAATCTTGGCATAGATGTAACTGCCATGGGGCCAACGGTTGTGCATTTACTTACATTGAAGCTGGACAACCAGACCCTCAGTGAATACACTCAATCATTAGAAAATCCTAGAGCTTTGCCTGTTCTAGCAGATTTTCTAAAATTTTTGGAGAACAAGTACACTGCTCTTGAATCAACACGACGTAAGCACCATACATCCAAATCATCATCGTCGTTATCTCCAAGTAGCAACAAAGATTCTGAACATCAACTCAACAAAAGGAATCAATCAAAATCAAATAATTTCAACAACAAAAACGATTTCAATAAACCGTTCCTACGCAGTTCCGCAGCAAAAAGTTGTGCAATGAGGACACAGTATTGTCCACTATGCAAAGACGACAGCCACGGATTATTCTATTGCAAACCATTTTTGGAATCTGGGTCAGACGAAAAAAGAAACACGGTTCAAAAGTTCAACTTGTGTAAAAATTGTTTAGTTGATCACAAAAATAAACCATGCCGTTCAGAGTCAAGATGCAGGGTATGTCAAGGAACTCATAACACCGTACTACATGATGCCCTACAAGCAAACACAGTATCCAGGAATATGAATACGTCACCGTCTACGTCACGTGAAGACAAGACACGAAGTAACGTGACGCACGTTTCCAAAGAAACACTTATTGAAGTTCTCCTAGCAACAGCACTTGTCCGTATACAAGGTGCTGATGGGGAATATCACACAATGAGAGCTCTCATAGATCAAGGCTCTCAAGCCTCTCTCATAACTGAGAACGCAGCTCAAATCCTGAAACTCCCCCGCCGAGCATGCAAAGGTGTCATAGTTGGAGTCAGTGCCAGTCAAACTAATTGTAAGGGAGTTCTGAGCCTGGTAGCATCTTCATTACATACCAATTACACCTTTCAGACAGAAGCTGTTGTTATGAAGAAATTAATCAACAACTTACCAAATCACAGTTTCTCAAAACCATCGTGGGAATATCTACAAAACATCCAGCTAGCAGATCCAGACTTCAATGTTTGTCGACCTATCGACTTATTGCTAGGAGCAGAAATCTACTCGGAAATCATCATGCCCGGCATCATCAAGGAAAATTCATCTCTACCAGTCGCACAACAGACTCAGCTTGGCTGGATATTAAGCGGAAATGTCAAGTCCTATCAATGCAACGTTGTCATGAACAATATAGAAGACATACAAAGATTTTGGAGCATTGAAGATATCACTGAGCCCGACACTAACATGTCCTCTGAAGACTATCAATGCCTTCAACAATACAATTCGGAAACAGTACGTCGGGGCGATGGCAGATACGTGGTTAGAATCCCATTAAAGCCAGATATCAAAGAAAAATTGGGAGAATCGAAACGAAGAGCCGTAGCCCAATTTTATCAACTGGAAAGAAAATTTTCTAAAAACAAAAACATTTCCGAAGATTACAAAACATTTATTGACGAATACATCAAACTGGGTCACATGCGCGAGTGCACACGGAGGAATGTGCCGGATTGCATTTTACCTCACCTTTGCGTTCTACGCCCGGACTCGACAACAACAGCGTTGCGGGTGGTATTCAATGCATCAGCAAAAACATCGTCAGGCTATAGTCTAAATGATTTAATGTTCAGCGGTCCGAATCTACAACAGGATTTGTTTACACTAATTCTGAGATGGAGACAGTATGGATATGCAATGACAGCTGACATCGAGAAAATGTTCCGGCAAATCTTCTGTAATGAAAAGGACCTACAGTATCAAAAAATCGTCTGGCGGGACTCGCCTAGACAATCTCTAAGAGAATACGAACTGACAACAGTCACCTACGGCACCAAGGCTGCTCCATTCCTAGCTATGATGACGCTAAAGCGTCTAGCAGAAGACGAACGCTCAAGGTATCCAGCAGCATCAGCTGTACTCGAACAATGTTTTTATATGGATGACCTCTTGGCTGGACACCACAGCCTGCAGGAAGCTAAACAACTCAAGGCCGACCTTATCGATTTGTTGAAATCTGGTGGTTTTAATTTACGAAAATGGTCCTCAAATAAAATTAACATTAAAGATGACGCCATATCAGACAACGAACAAGCATTCGAATTCAGGCATCAAGAATCCACCAAAACTTTGGGACTGCGGTGGCACCCCCAGGACGATCAATTCAAGTTCCAGATGAAGATAGACACAACATCATTGACACCATCCACGAAAAGATCATTACTATCTGATATTTCAAAGATTTTTGATCCACTTGGCTGGCTGTCTCCTGTCTCTACCAAATTGAAACTTTTGTTCCAAAACGTTTGGTCGTTGAATCTTCAGTGGGATGATGCAGTACCTACAAACATCAATAAAGAATGGCTCAAAATAAAGAAAGAGTTACCAGCAATCGAACATATGAACGTTCCAAGGTGGCTGCAGACGCCAAAAAATGCAAACATAGAATTACATGGATTCTGTGACTCATCAGTCAAGGCGTACGCATGTGTAATTTATTGCAGGATTATCAATCAGGAACAGGCAGAGAGTCAATCGCCAGTGACCATAGTTGCAGGGAAATCAAAGCTCGTGCCCGTGAGCAAATCAATATCCTTGCCTAGATTGGAACTTTGCGCTGCGCACTTGTTATCAAAACTGATGAAAGTGGTCCAGAACTGTTTATCAAGCAACAGAATAAAAATATACGGCTGGTCTGATTCAAAAGCTGTACTAGGTTGGCTTCAGGGTGATCCGCATCGCTGGAAACCATTTGTGGCGAACAGAGTAGCACAAATAACAGAAACAATACCAGCCAATAGCTGGCGCTATGTGAAATCGGCTGAAAATCCAGCTGATTGCGCGAGCCGAGGAATATTGGCGGACCAACTGCAACATCACCCTCATTGGTGGCATGGACCAGCCTGGTTATCAACATACAAAGAAAACAAGAGTCAAGACCTACCAACCTACGTCACGTATGAAGAAATCAGAAAGTCAGTGAAAAGCAACGTAATTCAACAAAATGAGGACATTGTTTTAAAATTATTAAACAAATACAGCAATTTCGATCGAGCAGCGCGCGTACTTGCATGGACTTTGCGCGCCATATCTCGCAATCAATTCAAACCAAAGTATTTGATGGTCAGCGAAATAAAAATCGCTAAACATCTTTTAATTAAACAAATGCAGCTGTCGGTATTTAAGGAGGAGATGACGAGTCTCCGAGGTCAGAAGCAAATAGACGCGAAAAGCAGATTGCTGAAGCTGAACCCGTTCTTGGATCAAGAAGGACTACTAAGAGTCGGTGGCAGACTGAACAATGCGAAGATGAGCCAGAACATGAAACATCCACTCATCATTCCCAACAACACCCATCTCAGTGACCTGTTGATTGATCAAGGACATCATATGACACTCCATGGGGGAGCAAGGGTCACTCAAGCCTGGCTCCGTTACCAATACTGGATTTTGGGAGGAAACCGAGCCGTCAAGAAGCGTCTTCGAAACTGCATCAAGTGCCGAAGACACGATCCAATCAAACATGAACAACTAATGGGCGACCTTCCTTTAGCACGCAGTAATCCGACACGACCATTTCACCATACAGGGGTTGATTTTACCGGGTTTGTCGACGTAAAAGCAAGCAAGGGCCGAGGTGTCAAGACCACGAAAGGGTACATCGCTGTGTTCGTTTGCATGGCAACCAAAGCTGTACACATCGAGCTAGTGTCGGACCTGACCTCCTCATCGTTCTTAGCGGCCTTACGGAGAATGGCAGCTCGGAGAGGCACCCCAAGCCATGTCTATAGTGACAATGGCACGAATTTTGTTGGAGCAAGCAGAATACTTAACGAAGAATTCATAAACATCCAAGACACATTGGATGTCAATTTTTTCGAGGCAATTACCAGTATGGAGATTACCTGGCATTTTAATGCCCCCTCTTGGCCCAGTGCCGGAGGTCTCTGGGAAGCCGCCGTCAAGAGTTTGAAGTTCCACCTCAAACGAGTGATAGGAGATCAGAAGTTGACGTTTGAAGAATATTCGACTTTGCTCGCTCAAATAGAAGCATGTTTGAATAGCCGTCCATTATGCGCACTCAGCGAAGATCCTGAAGATTTGGACTGTCTCACACCATCTCACTTTCTGGCAAGCGGACCGACGTTAACTATCATCGAGACAGAGAGAGATCTACGGACAAGATGGCAGCTCACACAAAAAATATTTGATGACCTATGGAAGAGGTGGCGAGCAGAGTATCTGTGCCAATTATCTGCTCGCAGTAAATGGCGCAAACCTCATCAGAATATGAAGATCAATGACATCGTCATCATTCACGACATCAATCTGCCACCGGGAAAATGGCCCATGGGCAGAATTATTGAACTCCATCCAGGGAAAGACGGACACGTCAGAGTAGTGACACTACGGACGAAAAATGGGACACTCAAGAGACCTATTACAAAATTATCCGTTTTACCAATTAACGACAATAATCAAAGTCACGACACGGAAAAGGAGAACCAGGAACGTCAATCAAAAAATACACATGAATCAAAAAATAGAACATCCTCCAAATCGTCAAAATTAAGCAACTTCATAATTACAACACTTGTACTTCTGATGGTTATTTGCTCAGGAACATGCGAGCACAAAATTTCCAAAGTTGCAGAGAATAAAAATATATTTTTTGATAAGCTAGCAAACATGAGATTGGAACGTGAAGAATGGAAACTCATCGTTTACTGCGATATGGCTCCATTTTGGCAAGGAATTAAACTACTGGGAAAGTTTGTCACTCATCTAGACAACATATGTTCCAGGGATCAAATATCACAATGCGACGTAGTCCGATTACAACTGCGTCACGGGTACAACGAACTTGAACACTACAACAACGTTTTACTTGGTCAGCAAGGTCAAGTTCGCCGACGTCGCGGGCTTATCAACGGCATTGGCTACGTTGCACATAGTTTGTTCGGAGTTTTGGACGAAACCTTCGCTGAACAATATCAGAAAGATATTGCTTTAATCAGGCAAAATCAAAACCATCTTAGCAAGCTGTGGAGAAACCAGACGTCAGTGGTGGAGGCTGAGCTAAATGTTATCAAGAGAATTGAAAACACGCTGGACAAGCAGCACAAAATAATCAATCAATACATTACCAAATGCAACACAGCCCTTAGTAAACTAGAAGATGAAATCCAACACACCAACAACAAAGCAGAATTTACATTATCAGCATTTATAGCCAATAATATCATGACCAACCTTAGAGATATCCAGGAGACACTAGTCGACACGGTGACCAATATTTTCTATGAGAAATTCAACTTTCACTTGTTGACACCTGCACAGTTGAAAAACGAACTGAATATTATAACCGGGCAAATCTCTAAGGACCTAACATTACCAATTAATAATATTCAGACTGACTTGGCGAAGATATATCACCTATTGAAAGTGAAAGCGAGAGCTACCAGAGAGTACCTGATTTTCGAAGTCAAAATTCCTCTTGTGAGCAGGGAAGACTATGAGCTCTACAACCTCATACCGATTCCACAACAAGCCAACGAAAGCATGGTCAACATAGTACCTGTAGCAACCCACCTAGCAATCAACATGCACAAAGACTCTTACATTCCGGTTTCTACAAGTGACTTACAAAGATGCATTCCATACGACACCGACGAGTACATTTGTCCACTGAAAAGGCCCGTCTATCAGATGACGTCAGACACCAACCTATGTCTGAAACACCAAGCCTCTAATCAATGTCAGACTGAAACGAAAGAATGTCGAGATAACTGGGCAGAATTGAACTTACTTAATTCATTCCTATACTTTTGTTGTGGACAATGCAATGTGCGAGTCATATGCGATGACGATATTACAATCGAGCAACTCAGCAAAACAGGTGTCATTACACTTGGAGACAGTTGCGTCATTAAAGACAGAATGTTTACGATTTACGCACACAAATCTCTATCCAACTCCATCAAAATGAAGATTGACGTCATGAACATAGAGATTCCACCAATAAATCACATAATTAATCTGTCCATACCTCTCATCACTCCAATGGAGGAGACAGATGATTTTAGAGAGCAACGAGAAGACATACAGACGATCGAAAAGGCACTCAAGGATATGAGATCCAATCAGGAGCTGGCAGATCGGGTGTCATCCCATGACATTCACCATTATGTCGCCATCTATACCTTGGCTGGAGTCGTCGTAGCTTGCGCCATCTTGTACGCATGGAGACGCGTGCGAGCGCGCCAGCCGCGGCCAGAACGAGCAGAGGCATCAGAACAGGCAGAGGCTACATCAGAGCGGGCAGAGGCTAGCGTGAGCTATGTAGCTCCCGCCATCACCACCGCAGCGGGTCGTCCTACCATCAGCACCACCAACAAAGGGTCTTCGCCATCCGTTCGAACTCAATTCAGTGACATACCTTAAGCTTAGTTTATTTAAGTTTGTAAACATAATATTGTTAGTTATCATTTTGTAAATCGTTATCATTCTGTAAATCATAATCCTTCATCTCATTCTCATATTTTCGGGCCCCGGAGCATGTACAGTGCAAGCACGTACAAATTTGACATCATTGTGTCAGCACTTTACTCGCTACGCGTGGTCTATATTTTAGTACACAATTATCACTCAAATCGCGTGCACTCATTATTTAGTTAGTATCATTTATCATTCAATAAACGTTATTATTACGTACCTTTGCCTATCATTCAAACTATTATCATTAAAAGGTGTAAAGACCCTACATAACGCTATCGAGGTTTTGGGCTCGGTCCGGACAATTACTAGACGGGCCGACGGCGAGCTACCCATTGCTCGTTATCCACACTTCCATGACTACCGTGCCTGGTAATCATGGTCGAGGTTACAATTATGGCGAGAGGATGCCCGTTCCTCCACACGTGCGGCCGTCTCACTGTATGCTCCACGGTGTCCTCCAGGTGGTCCACACATTGGTGATATCCGGTAATTTCTTAGACATGAATCAAGTTTTTCTTTAAAAGGTCCAAGTTTTTATTATTCATCACGAACTACCTGCGTATCTTTCTTCTCTTTCTCTGTCAAATGAGTCTCTATCTGTGTGTATTTCTGTGTCTTTAAGGAAAAAGTGAATAGGCTCTTATTAAACTAGTGCGCCTCATCATCAACGATTGCATCACTGCTTACCATCAGGCGGGATTGCAGTCAAGCACTAGTTTATACTCAATGAAAAAAAAAAACATCCAAAGGTTGCCTGCAAAAAGTCGCTTTTAGCAATAAGACCGCCCATTAATTTTAATCTCCTTACTAAATTTTTTTTTTAATAAAACAATAAAGAATATTTGCATCTATCTATATATTTATCTATCTATCTATTCTTAAAAGAATTTCTTGGTGGTCCTTCTGGTAACTCACGCCTAGTGAAGTATTTTTAATTAACTTTAAAAGACTTATTGATGGTTGCGCAGTCTGTGAGAGTTTACATACTGCGCTACACCATCAATAAGTCGGTTGGGATGGTGGACGAATACCAACCGTTCTTGAAATTAACGATCTTTTAACGAAGGGTTCTCGATGTCAGCATCTTGTCTTAGTTTCCGCATATGTCCTGATGAATTCCGTTTACAGCAAGCTCTGATATTCATCTCTTACGATTAAAGAGCAATCCTTGAGACCCTGAGGTTCCAAAACCCCCATAACATCTTTTTTAAATACCCCTATGATAAGGATGTCAAATTGCTACAGGGAAAATTCGATAAGAATTTTTGCGAGGCTTAGAAACTTCATCTCGTAACCTAACGTTAAAAACTGTATTACCTGTATCTTAAACTAACTTGGTCGCGGGTAAGCAAAAAAAAAAAATAGGATCTACTTACCTTTTGTTGATCTTGACCTATAAATCTGCTGCATTCTGTGGAAGCTTTAAATTCACTGGCAATAGCTGTTGGAACGACCTACCACCTCCTTTTCACGCCATAAAGACGGTTGGCACTTTTAGCTCCAAGTATAAACAATTTATTACGTATCCAGGAAACCGCCACAAGGATATGACTTACCGAGGGTCTGCACAGTTTGTACTGGTGACATCATCGCTTAGCCAGTTTATTCACTCATAGTCAATCAAACGTGGTAACGTTTTAAATACAACCGTATTGTTTTTGTTTAGTCCTGCTTAAACAATAAACTAATATTTTTAAATATGTAGAGGTGTGTTAATAGCCTACTCTACATAAGTATTGGGGGTTATGGAAGTAGAAAAGGAAAAATGTACGAGTAACAACAACAAAACAAAAATGGCGATTGAAGAAAATACGAAATTCCTTTATTTTGTAAATATTTTTACGCAGGGGAGAGATCTCCTCTTACTCTCTCCCAGTACGTACATAATGTACATATATCAGTTCGTAGAAGTCTTTCCAATTAATTATTATTGATTTGAGGTTATACTATTGGATATTATTAGAGATCTTCAGTACTATAAACACAAATATAGTTTTTAGAAACGTGATTTTTCCAAGAAAATAGATTATTATTTATACATTTTTATTTAAATAAAAAATACATAATTATTAACATCTAAAATATTTGTAAAGGGAAACATTTGCCAAATAAATGTTTATAAAGCGAGTTTATATAAAATAAAACATTTACGGAATGAATCGTAAAATAAATTTAAAGTATTCGAAATGTTGGTTGTTAACTAATAATTTGTCAATGGAGATGACTATTTTCATTATAGAAATCCAGAATATTATGCGCCGCACACAGAGTATTTTTTTTTTAATATTGATCATAAGCATTGTGGTGTTTTACAAGTCTAACGTGGACAAAAAAAGCGCTCCAATCCAGCAGTAGTCTAACAATCTACAATAATATTATGAAAAGGTAAAGTTTGATTTTTTTTTTTTTGTTTGTTGGACGTAATATTTGAAAGTACTGGTCCGGTTGTTAAAATTGTTTCACCGATAAAAAGCTGCTTTATTCCTGAGTGGTATAGGCTATATTTTATGTATGCGGACGAATTCATGGGCAAAAGCTAGTAAAACATAATTATGCATTTGTTAAGGATCACTACTTGTCACTGTGATTATCAAATGTCGTCCTTTCTTATGATTGCTCATATATTTGGTATGTGTGTATTTATGTATGTATTGCGCCTTCACATCTTCCTAGCTCGTCGTGTCGTGCTGGTGCTGCCGCTGCGGCTGCGGAGATCCTCAAGCGGCGGAAATATAACAATCTTGTTGGAAGTTATATTTTCGAACCGTTTGGGGTTGAAACTCTTGGATCGTGGGGTCCGAGTGCTCACAAGGTGTTTAAAGATCTATCGAAACTTATAGTTGACACTTCGCGTGACCCAAGGGCTGGCTTTTACCTTGGACAGAGGATAAGCATTGCCATACAGCGTGGCAATGCCGCCAGCCTTTTGGGCACATTACCAGTCGACAGCGATGTGGAAGAGTTTTTTGACGCCATATTTTAGTTAGTTGTAATTAGCGTAGGGTTTTATTATTATTATTATTTTTAATTTACTGTAATTATAGTTTTTAGTTGTGTATGTAAAAAGTTAAATTGATTTAAAGTTAATTAATACTTAAGAAATATCCCACACATACTGTATGTATTATATTACATATGTATGTATCTGTGTATCTATCAATTATAATAAATATAAATTTAATTAATTTTAACACTTATTGTTGAACTTATGACAGCCCCGTATCATGTTCTGACAATTACTGTCTATTCTAGGTTGCCTGGAAGAGATCGCAGAATGCGATAAGGCCACCCATTGTACGTGTTTAGGATATAAGTTTTCCTTTGTTATGTTTGTATGTAACTACAATAAAGTATATAATAAATAAATAACCAACCATTTCTGTTACACAGTGAATAGAAGAATTACTGAGCTCCTTAAGGAAGACATCAACACTAAAAAAACGAATTAAGAAAATGCCCGGATACATCTTTTATGTAATAAATAAAACGATGCATGTAAAACCTCTGAAACAATACTGTAAAACGGTAACAAATTCGTTCGGGGAATAAACTGCAACCACGCCCGGGCGATGTTACCGCAAATACTAGCAGTTCTAAATGCTGAGAATTTAATTTATTCTAGCTTAGAATTTCGATTTGTACTGTTTGGCAATGGTTAATATAAATTACAATGCTGTATAGGTATCTACTTTTAGTTTACAATACATTGATTTATTTGTCGATTCCGACTCGTCTGGGCAGCGTTCGGGAAGCTACGCGGTGTCTTCTCGTCCAATATACTACAGTGTCGACAAGACGAAAGTCAATGATCAGTGCATGTTGCCAGTGATGATCTATGGCTCCGAAACGTGGTCGCTTAAAAGGCCTCATAAGAAGACTCAAAGTCACCCAAAGGGCGATGGAAAGGCCTACGCTCGGAGTTTCCTTGCGTGATCACATCAGAAATGAAGATATCCGCTCGCAGAACAGATGACAAGACGAAAGTCCATGACCAGTGTATGTTGCCAGTGATGACCAATGGCTCCGAAACGTAGTCGCTTACAATGGGCCTCATAAGAAGACTCAAAGTCTCCCAAGGGGCGATGGAAAGGGCTATGCTCGGAGTTTCCTTGCGTGATCACATCAGAAATGAAGATATCCGCTCGCAGAACCGAAAGGTCTGGTCCGAAAGGTTCTGAAGTGGCGACCGCGTACCAGAAGACGCAGCGTTGGAAGGCCTCCTACAAGGTGGACCGATGACCTGGTGAAGGTTGCGGGAATCCGATGGATGCGAGACGCACAGGATCGTTCATTGTGGTGACACTGGGAGAGGCTTATGTCCAATTACAGTGGACGTCTATCGGCTGAAATAATGATGAAGATGTGTGCTTTTTGGTAGTTGGCATATTAGACGAGAAGATACCGCAGGGAAGGCACGCATCATAACGTTTTGAAACAAGCCACAAACACGTAACTCGGAACATCAACACAAACAAATATTGGAGCAAAATTAATTACCCGTGAGGCTTCTCAAAAAGTACGGCTTGTGAGAGTTTTCCCTTCACGTGCTCGTCCCAAGTTCTTATCTACAACTTTAGCCATGAGACGCCTTCACAAGCTTACATTGAAACTTGCACGGGAACGTACTAAGGTTTCCGGTTAGCGAGTGTTAAACGAGTTTATTAAAAAATGAAATGAAATGAAATTAAATTAAATCATTTACGTTTAAATAATCAAATAAATTACAGAATTCAATAAATAAAAATCATACCGAAAATTTATTAAAAAAATCATAAAAGTAGTCTCTTAAATGCGATAATGCGATGTTAATAGCACTTGTGGTTTTACATTATTTAGGTAGAATTGTATGTTTGTGGAACTGACACAAAAATCTTCTCATTCTTCTCTCTTCGTTTGGTCTTTCCATTAATTATAAAAATACTATAAAAATTAAATAGTAGTAAAAAATCACGTCATGTAGCACCTAAATAATAATAATCTTAATAGTCTGAAAGCGGGTTATTTCCTCGAGCGAATCCTATACACAAAGCTAGTAGACATCTAATTAATAAATGGGGCAGGGCGGGCAATGTCAATCGCATGCAGATAGATAGCTGCAGCTGAGTAAAAGCAGATTCTTGATTCTGGGTGCCTGAGGACGGACGACACCGCCGACGCCGACTTGAGATGAGGTGGAGAGATGACCAGGACGCCGACAATAGAAACTGGTTCGAGATGGGTCGAAACAATAATACCTGTAAGAAGTTAGAGGACATTTTTGACAAACCGTGTGAAAGTATATACCCAATAAACTTGTGAGTAACTTTGTGGCCTATACACAATTACTAAAACTCTTTCAAATTACAGGCCTTATAAAAACCTAAATTGAGAGGTGCCCTCTTTCGAGAACAGTTGGTACTTTATATCTAAACAGTCTGATCCTGCGATAGTACCACGTTCACTGCACATGTATCAACTTTCTTAGTTCATAATACGTGAACTAACTTCACTTGTTGTACGCTGAATGGCATAACGCTAGCGTTCCTGAAATGCTTGTCTAGGGAGAACTAAAGTAAGTTCTCAAACGTGTATAATTTGTCGAGAAGACCACTTTATCGCTTCCCGGGTGGGATGTTGAGGTAAGTCGTATATATCACGAATGCTCTTGGTTAAATTTTCTTAACGCGTCAGTGAATAATGCACCTCATTCTTTTTTCCTTTGTTCCGTATTTTTTGTACAGTCATTTATATTATGATCTTCTTATAAATAGTTTTTTTTTTTTCAGAAGGTACATAGGTATTCTTAGATATTATTATCTCTTACATCATTCATACACTCTGACATCCAATTTGACTGCACCTTGTTACTTATTCCTTCATTCCGTATTTTTTGTACAGTAATCTATATTATCATCTTCTTTTAAATAGGTTTTCTTCTCAAAAGGTAGGTGTTCTTAGATATCATCATCTCTTACATCATTTATACACTTCTGTCTTCCCCTTATCTCAATACTTTTCTTCATTGGTTTTTATTTAAGTTTGACTGGCCTGTTGGTGTAGTGGTTAGTGATCCTGACTGCTATGCCGAAGTTCGTGAGTTCGATTCCCACTTAAGACAAATGTTTGTGAGATGAGCATAATAATTTATCCTGTGTCTGGGTGTAATTTATCTATGATATGTATATGTAAATACTGTGTTCGAATTTAATTACCGATCATTGTCATGTACAGAAAATATATACATAATAAACTTAAATATTAAAAACAACTTAAATAATTAAAAATAATATATACACTAAATGCCTAGCTAAATATGACGTCATAAAATTCCTCCGCATCGCTGTCGACTGGGAGTGTGCCCAAAAGGCTGGCGGCATTGCCACGTTGTATGGCAATGCTTATTCTCTGACCGAGGTAGAAGCCAGCCCTTGGGTCACGCGAAGCGTCAATTAGGCGTGTCGCCAATTCTTTAAAAAGCATATGAGCACTCGGACCCCACGGCCCGAGAGTTTCAACCCCAAACGGCTCAAAAATATAACTGCCGACGAGGCTGTTATATTTCCGCCGCTTGAGGTTCTCTGCAGCCGTCGCGGCAGCACCAGCACAGCACGATGAGCTAGGAAGATGGGATGGCGCAAGAGTATCGACACAGGTAGCGTCCCACACTAAAGGCCTACCCAACTTCCAAGGAAATAAAGACATACCGTCTGGTCTCTTACCATCGTCGCGTGCCAGCCCATGAGGTTCCAAAACAGCCGGAACGCCGACGGTGACAAGGGCGCGTCGGATGATGTCGTTAATGTTCGCGTGCCGCGCTATGCGTCCCGCACTTCGACTGCATGACAGGCCGTGGTGACCGAGGCTGTTGACAACTTCGCCACAGTGGCAGCGATGAGGAGAACAACAAGGAGCACCTAGACGTAGGGCAACAGCTAAGCGGAAAGTAGTATCGTCGAACAAGGTGCCAATATTCGACGATGGCAGTGCGTGAAGCCAAAGACCTGACTCCCAATTTCCCACAGCCAGCAGGCGCGCACGCTCCGCAGCAGTAGCAGATGTTACGATTAGGTTTTCCTGAACTACTTTGCAGAGCGGCTCGTCCCACTGTCTCTGGGAAGCCGGGTTGTTAGGTGGATTTGTATTCGGGCAAGCGATTCTCCAGGCATCCAAAGCCTCGGCGAAACACGGCACTTCTAAAGGATTCAGTGTAGAAGTTAAGATGTTCCTGATTAATTTATCAGTGCCGTGGACCGAAGATATGAATGCCGGTAAACTAATACTGGTAATTTTGCGGACGCCGAGGCCTCCCATACGGATGGGAAGAGTAAATACTTAATTTAGAGATATACAAGTAACTATGTTTATCAGCTGTCTAGTACTCATAGCACAAGCTCTGCTTTTGCTATTAGTTTGGGATTAGATGACATTGTGTGGAATATTTATTTTAAAAGTAATTCCACTTTTTTTCTTTTCTCCGCTATGGTTTTTATTCTTTACCTTACATAAATGTAAAATTTCAGTGATTAAACATTTTCAGACTTCTCTCACCAGTTATAACTGCATATTTTCATTATGTGCTCGACCGAGTCATAAAGCTCGCTTGTTTAAACTTAATTTGGGCGCAATCAAGCTTGAGCTGCATATTATTTTTATGCTGCTATGAATGGTAAGCAGATTTTAACAAGTTTTTCGAATAGAATGAGGTTTTTTGTCGTACTTTCTTTCATAATTTCTTAGTTTTCATGACTGACTTACAAAATCTAAATAATTAAGTTTTTTAGTTCGTTTGTTCTTTTTTTAATTATATAAATAAGAGCTTGACTGTGAACCCATCGAATTGTAAGCAATGATGCAATCGTTGATGGTGAATCGTGCTAGTTTATTAATAGCCAATTATCTTTAGCATTGAAGACACCTATATTATTACCGGACGAGAAGACCGCAGCAAGCAAATTATTCTAGTTCTTCGATGTACACGGTATAAATGGCCAAGACAAAACGCTTAGTCCAGACTGTATAGTTTTTAACAACGTAATGGTGGACATTCGCCCTATTTGCCATATGTATGTTTGGAGCAGTGGTGGCCGAGTGGTAACTCCCCCGACTTACAATTGTAAGTCACGGGTTCAAACCCAGCCAGGCACATTACTTTATATAATTTATTTAATCACCATTGCTCTCTAAACATCGTGAGGAAACCTGCATGTCCTAGATTAGTTCTAGGACATGCCAAGTCTAGAACTAAAAATTCGAAGGCATTTATGTGTCATTCACCCGCACTGTGGTTAATTAAGGCCAATTTCCCTCTCTTAGAGAGGAGGCTTGAGTTCCAGCAGTGGAAACATTAAAAGGGTGATTATGTATGTATATGTATCTGTTTGGATATAGAATTATATTTTTTAGAAATAATTAGATTAATCTCTCCTCATTTCTGAAAACATATATCTCTGCGCTTCTCTACTAATTATGATTTAAATAATAATATTTATTGGCTAAAAAACACAGTTATCAAGATGGTAAAAGAGAGTAAATAAGAACAAACATGTTTCGTTGAGTATTAGCATGCAAATATTTGGTTTGTACATAGTAACATACAGAGATAGATAGAACTTAAAAAATCTTGAATAAGAATTATGTAAGATCACAATTATTACATATGTATTCTACAAGCTTCCATGTAACTATAATATACTGAGCATCAAAATTTCTATCAGACTCAGTTCAAATAAGTTAGAACCAAACGGCAGTTCAAGCATGCTTGACAAATCTGCAGATAACTACGGCAATCCCATATATTCTCCAGAACTTTGGTAGAACTATGTCCGTTCACATTGAATATTCCACCATTACTATCTGAAATTAAATTTTGAACGAGAAATCAATGTGGAATTTATGACATATAGAAAATATAAGAAATATTCCACATGTAACACGGTGCAGCAATCGTTTCCCAAAGGAAATACATGTAAGTGGTGTTGGATTATCTCCGGCAGTGAGATATGGGAGAACAGAAGAAAATCGTTCTTTGTTTAAGACATTTGCTGATAAAATATTTGACTTTGAGAGTGGTGATTTAAGAAAATTGATAGTTTGAGATTAGTTTAAAGCTGATCGAAACTGCCACTATATAGGGTTATTTGTAACACTGGCAACCTCTTAGAACTATGTTACTTACATCATATACAACAACTTTTGTACAAACAAATCTTAACAAATCTTGAATGTGTTGTAAAAAGTCATAGAAAAAAAGCTGTTGTTATTTATGATGATAGCAATACAGTCTTGCAAGGTTGTTAGTGTTTCAAATAACCCTGTAAACCTTAATGTTCTAAATAGCATAAGAAAGGCAGTGTTTTCTTGGTACTCTTAAATAGCTAGATACACAACCATTTTGTACACAAGATTTTTATCTACTTTGTATGTATACTGCCGTTGTTATTAGGCATAACTTACATTTTTTTTCGGAACATATCAAAGATTAAATATATCTGTAATTCCGAATATATAAATAATATATATTCAGAATTGATCAGAAAAAAGGCATATCTGCAAAATTTTTAGTACAATAATTCTAAATGTTTACGAGTAGCTTTTGTGTGTAATTCAATGTTATTGGATCCATAAATAGTCTATTTCATCATGTGGTCATGAATTTCGGCTTAGTCATTCATATAGTGATTGTGTTTTATCTGAAATTAGGATTGATATACAGTATTTTACAAAAGAGTAAAGTACATTTTAAAGTAAATTTTAAGTATTTGCTTTTGATATTTCCGAAATGCGTTTGACTTGATTCGGTAACCACGTTTTTTATTCAAGTAAAGGGTTGATTTTGGGTGTCTATGGAATCCAATGACGAAACTGATCGAAACTTTTGCCCGAATTCATTCGCTTCCACTTGACTGTTAAAGCTATCTATAAAATTCCCAGTGCTAGGAAACTGACCAACCACATGGCCCTAGTGCCGGATGACCCCCTTTTTTATTTTTTTTTTGGTTGACGTACAAGTTTCTTTACAATGTTCATTTAAAACATTTTCAGCGCCAAATGCTGATTATATTGCAAACACCAAGTATATTGCGCTAAAACTCTACAAAAGTACAAGGTTTGGCAGCAACGTTAAACTTATCTTCGATATTAGGATTTTCTCGTTTCGGACATACATTTTCAAAGAACGTTCGCCCAACTTTTCAAATAACCAATACTGAACAAACATGGTCGAAGTAATACAATGTAGTACATCTGCTCTTCGGCTTATTTCTCGTGGGACCTAGGAGTGGCAGGCATGTCGACGAGTAAATGCTTATTGTAACTGCAACCTGCATCACATAAGTTATGAAGGAAATTCGATAGTTGAAGCTGACTTTAGGATGATTTACAGTTTATAGTTTAAATGCCTTTTATGGAGGATGAAATCAACAAATTACCTACTCTAGAAAGAGAAAGAATATCAGAATTTTTAAAATAATTATAAAGCTAAATAATTCGGAGAGGTTCCTCTCATGTAGAAGGTTGAGGATTCAAAATTGAGCAAGCAGTGACAATTTGGATTTTTTAATTTATACGTATATATTTATGTACTTTTCTAAGTTTATCTAGGACACTCTGACATTGATACGCCATGCCTCGGAAAGCTTGTAAAGCCGTTGGTACTGGTTGTCTGTCGATGGCAGTCGTTAGAGGCGAGACGCTAAAAAGTCTAACCATCGGTCTATCCAAGGAGTAGCGTGTTACTCAGTATCTGGGTTGTGGAGGTCTGATAACTTTATGATGGTAACTTTAAACCTACTTATCCAACATAGGTACATCTACACTAATATTCTAAAGAGGTAAAAGATCATGGTAAAGTCCTTAGCAAAATTTTGCTGGCATATTTTTTAGCGTATAGTAATCAAAAATATACAAAAGTATATAGATCCAATTTCGAAACAATTTTGACTTGGACATTACTAACAAAATCCTCGTATTAAAGATATTCTAGTTTAAAGTTGGTGAAATTAAGTAATTTTGTCAAAAATACCTGCGTACCTCCTTATAATTTATAAAAATCAATAAACTCATTTTTGAACGAACAACAAGATGTTATATCATAATATCATGTTTTTTTTTATAACTCATTATAGACTGGATGAAAGTTGAAATATCATGCCATGGTTTTTGTCTGGTGATTTTGCTGTAATCGAATTGCACTACGAATTCATATGAGTCATTTTACTATATTCTAAACTAATTTAATTAATTTTGATTTTTGTGTTTATTATCCAAGGCGGAAATGTATTTCCTAAGTATATTAACACAATACAGAAAGCAAAATATATTATGTTACTTGACCAATATTTATATAAGTGGCAACATTAAAAGTTCTGTTTAGCCAAATGTCATGAAGACAAGTAAAAAAAATAAACAAAGCCATATTGACTATGCTATGCTAGCTATGTATTTAATATCGTAAAAAACCTTATCGACTCAGTTTCCAATTATGACGATTTTTTTGCGATACTGAGGCAGGCCATTAACTTGATTTGATAAAACGTGGTAAATTATTTTGCTTGTATATACCATTGTGACACTTAATTATTTCATCATTAATTTCTGAAAGTACTGGTCCGATTACTAAAATGTTTTCACCGATAGAAAGTTGCTTTATTCTTGAGTGGCATTGGCTATATTTTATGTACGTAGGCAAAACCGCAGGCAAAAGTTAGTCTGTAATATTATGTAATTTGTAAAATGTACAATTACAAAATCGTTTACCTTTTACACGTTATTTGCTTGAAGAATGAATAAATATTTAATAGGAGGACATTTCACGAGCAGTTTCAGAGAATTCCAAGCATGAAATTTACTTTTCTCCGCAAACACAAAAGCAATTAATATAAATAAATTAAAAGCTAAGATAATAAACCACATAATAACATATTTAAGGTGCACTGAATTAAAAAATAAAACACTCGGGAGCAAACAGGAGCGAGCGGATATTCGCTCCCGAGTAGTGATGTGTCGCAGTGGGTTTTGTATATTTGCGCGGTTTTATAACCACACATTGAATAAAAAAACAATAGGAAATAACAAAAAAAAAAAAATGGAAAATTTTAATTTTAAAATGAAATACACCATAATTTGAGTAATTGACATAGAGTTGTGTTATCATAGGAATAACCAAAATAAAAAACCAGTCAAGTGCTAATCAGACTCTTGCACGAAGAAGAGTTCCGTATCTATATAACATTCGACACTATAACTGTTATTAAGGGCCAAGCGCCTGAAAAGTGCCATAAAATAGTGATTTTCTGAGGCCTACTCCTCCGTAACGGCTAGGTCAATTGGTTTGAAAAAAATATATGTTTATTATAGATTCATGAACAATAATATCAACATTTGATTTTTTCGTGCAATTAATACTTTTGTCAAAAAAAAATATTTAACAATTTCGCAACTTTTCGCAACTTTTCCCTACTCCTTCGAAACGGCTTGGACCTTTAGAAACATTTTTACACATAAAAATTGGTGGTTAAATATTCTTCAAAGTGAACATTGCATAAGTAAATGATAAATGATAAATGATAAATGATCTTTATTTTGCAAGTAGGTTTTATAAAAACACTTTTACACGTCAATTTTTTTTTTGTCGTCAAATAATGCTAGATGAGGCCGAAATCAATCAATATCTCGCAGAGAAAATGGGTTTAAAGCGCTTTCCGGGCACTGCTGGCCGCAAATAAATGCACAGATTTGCGTACTGCCGCCTAGGCGAGTGCTAGAGTTGCGTTCATATAATTTCGGCCAGATGGTTCAAGGAACTATGCGCCTTAATAATAAGCACAAAAAGCGTCATAAAATTACGTTTATTATATGAGGGCCGAACTTAAATATTTATTTTATTCCGTTTTGTAGTATTTTTTGGTATAGCGCAGCAACAGAAATACATCATTTGTGATAACTGCCATGTCTATCTTGATTTATGAGAAATAGCCTAATGACAAGCAGATTGACAGTAGAGTCTTAATATAAATAAGGTGTCATTTTTACACTTTGGTTACGGAACCTTTTAAGCATTTTTTTAAACGAACTGTCCATTTATTATTTATTTAGTTTAAAACAGTGATCATTATTATTTTGTTTTCAGATGCAGACGATATCTAATTAAAGCTTACCTACAAGAAATGTGAAAATGGAACTATCTTCGTCAACTCGCTCGAACGTAAAACACTAACGTATTTATATACAGACAGCTACAAAAACTTATAAAATGTGTCATGTAGTTAACCACTTTAAAAGTATTAAAAATTTTATACGATTAGACTAAAACCACTAATTTAAATAAAACAACTATTCACAAACTAACTACAAAAAATTGTTTTACAAAAACTGTTCATAGAAATGATGATGCCATCTAGCCGATTTCGAACATCTTTGAAACGTGGAAATTGTCCGCCACGATTTCGTTTTCCTTCCTGGAATTCAGAATTGAAGAAAAGTAGAAGAGTGGTCAACTAAATGAACTATCGACTACGAAGCACCTAACCTACGAGCACATCCCTACTTCCGCAATTATGCGGGGCATGCGGCCTCTTTAATTGCATTTGCACTAAACACAAACGCTTAGTAATTAATTCTAGATTAAGCCTGTAGAGTCACTTCTGAACTTTAGATCCAGTAAAAAACAGTCTAAAAGCTGTAGGAATTATTATATTGCTGGATTTCATTTGCTTAGAGGATTTGGTATTATGTGTTGTATTTCCTGGGAATAATTTTAACGCTATCTATAACTTGTGTATTTTAAACGTATTTTTGTGTTTAATTTTACCTGTGAATTCTAAATGTAGAAGGAGTAACAATCACACACACATACCAATAGCCCGATTCACGTAAAGAAAACCGTAACGATATCGTAGCGATTTAGTCGTTTAGAACATTTCCGTATTCACATCCATCAATCGAGTTTGAACGACATCGATTTTAAAGACGTTTGAAATTCGTCAATTAAAAAAAAATCTGTACTACATTATCCTGGTAGAATACTTATTCATGTAACTGGAAATAAGTCGATAGATCGTGAATACCGCTTTTGGATAGGACTTCAATCGACCGACTATAAAACTTCAACGATATTTGGCTTGTTTGATTTTACGTGAATCAGGCTAATGGTCACTCCGAAAGTTTTGCGAAAAAAAGTTTTTATGTATAAGGCACTGGCTACTTGTAATTATTTTGAAAACTTTGGTTATTTAAAAGTAAAAATACCATTGTTTGAATTTTGAATTCCCCTCCATATTTTTTCGAGAGCTAAATCTAATTATCGTGTCTAATTTTAAAAAATGTATCTGCATTATGGACATTTTCGTGCGATGATTGTCTAAGATTTTGTATGTGGCCTAAACCCTGATAAATCATTTGATCGCCTTAAAATCAACTGAAAGGGCTGAAGTTTTCATCGCCAGAATACGCGCTAGCAGCGTTCGAGAAGGCCGTGGAGGAATTGTCTGCGGCGGACTGGAAAAAATGTTTCAAAAATTGTTTCAAACGGATGAAACTTTGTTTAAAGGCTGTTGGTGAGTTCTTTAAAACTATTTATGAAAATATTTTCTCCATGGAAGTTAGTTTTTTTAATTTCTCAAAACTTTCTGAGTGTCACATGTATATATAACACATATGTATGTGTGTGTATTCATACCTACAAACTTTTTCCTTTATAACAGGTTATGGTCGAAAAGTCTTCCTTTCCTTCAGTACTAAATTCATGGCTACAATAACAAGTAAAGTTCAAGACTTTACGTAAAATAAAAGCTAACGTAGGTAAATGTATATGGATTTGTGGACGGCAAGCTATAGGTAGCTTGCTGTCCACAAGCATATACCAAGCATGTTGTGTTCCACGCGCGCTTCAAAGAAATGGCAGCAAAATTATTGGGGTAGTTAGGGCCAACGCCTGCCGTGGTTGCAGATTGTTCGAAGGAGTTATCGTAGCCTTCGTAATAAGGGTCAACTGTGGGTTTTAGTCAGTAAAAGTCTGATATTTCCTTCCACTTCACCCAGAGCAGGACAATAAGTTACTTGATTACTTCCCACGTAAAAGGAATAGGTATATACATAAAATTAGGAGAACTAAAGTCGCCGAAATAGCACGAAGAATCGCCAAACTTAAGTGGTAGTGGGCATATTGCTAGTAGAACGGATAATCGATGGGGCCAAAAGGTTCTGGAGTGGTGACCGCGCACCGGGAAAGGTAGTCTTGGAAGGCCTCCTACGAGGTGAATTTAGCTTCACTTTTCTTGGACTGACCAACATTTGACTATTCAAAAGTGCCTGTAAATGTTCTATTTGAAATAAATGCTTTGATTTTGATTTTGGATCGACCATCTGGTGAGAGTCCCGGGAATGCAGTGGATGTGAGAAACACAGAATCGATCTTTGTGGCAACGCTTGGAGAAGGCCTATGTCCAACAGTGGACGTCTTTCGGCTGAAATGATAATGATGATGAAAAAATGTTTAAATTAATTAAACATTTAAAGCAACCATTAATCTGAATGCTTACAGATAGAGCACGATAATTACTATTAGTGATCTATAATTACCAATTAATATGACGATTCAGTTCTATTTAATCCTATAATTTTCTAAACACCAATCACAAATCTAAATTACACAGTCGAAATCTAGGTCCAACGTTTAAGTACCTTATTATACAATAACAATTTGCGTAAATCAACAAACAGCTCTAATTCAATTTGTGTATAATACGATGATTACTATACAATCAGAACATTTAAATTATATATTAACATTTCAAAAGCATCGCTAACCATTAAAACTACTACAGAACAATATCACTCAATTGAACACTGGGATGCGTGTTAATGAATTAGTTTACAACAAATGCAGAATTTGCATCTGATTTCTGACATACATTATCGTTGAAACCAAAAACAGCTACAATAATTTTGAAACGAAATGTTCTAATAAATTTTCGAGTGTAATTTGCACATACGCGACCGAGACCGCACCGTTGTGTTTATTTCATGGTACAAGTTACAAGATTAGGGCTGAACTGATAAGATCGGGACGGCCTTTCAAACTATGTTAATGACAATTGAAACTATTATCCGTTTTGGTAACTTCAACATACGCCTGCTGTTTAGGAACGTGTCTGTGTAGTGCGTAGTCCAAAGTTAATCGTACATTATTATCAAACTGTATCATTACTGGTCTTTTGAACTAAAACAGTGAATACATTGATTTTGAATTTGTAATTGTTAAAACATTTTATGATGATGATTTTATCGAGCCGATTATGGCCATAGCGACGGCATTCATTCATTGATAGAATCAAGAATGAAGGTATCCGCAGGAGAAACAAGGTTACCAACAAGGCACGAAGAATCGTCAATATTGCTATTAACTGGCAGTGGGCAGGACACGTAGCGCTCAGACCAGTTGGTGGACGGACGAAAGGTTCGACTGCGTACCGGAAGACGCAGTTAAAAGGTTTACTACAAGGTAGACCAATAACCTGGAGAGGGTTGCGAGAATCCGATGGATATGAGATATATAGAACCGTTAATTGTTGATGAACCAACCCAACCCAACAATGAATTTCTTTCAGCAAAAATGATAATAATAGTCTCACTCACTCACTAGTCCCAAGCTAAGCAGAGCTTGTGTTATGGGTACTAGACAACTGACAAACACTTATATATTTCTAAAAACATACATATTATAGATTAATTACTCCCAGACACAGAACAAATGATCGTGCTCATCACACAAACATTTGTACTGGGTGGGAATCGAACCCACGACCTCCAGCATAGCAGTCAGGGTCACTAACTAGTAGACCAATAGGCCTGTCAAATGATAATGATGATAACGATCGCATTTCTTTGCTCCTCATTGCGACTATGAGCTCAGTTATGCTGCTCTATTATGTGACTAGCATATCTAAACTTGGCCGAAAAACTCCAAGCACTGAGCGGACATATCAGAATGCTATTAACGACGACAAATTAAGACATTTTAAGAGACAATTTGACGAGATACCGTAGTCAAGTAGAACGTGGCGAACGTATAGTACTAAGTCAATAGATTTGTTTATTACAATTTCATGAACAGTAAAAAATATATCCAGTACAAAGGCAGACATACAATTTTTTCCATTAAGTATTTATAAATATGTTTTACATGAAAATTTTCAGTAAATTTTTGATAACCTATTTTTGCTTTTTTTTTTAAACTTGTTTAACATTTATTTTTACTTACAATTCAGTGAAATATTATTGAGTAGTAAAAATAAATAAATAAATATTGTGTTGTTTAATAAAACAATTATTTTTCTGGAAAAAAATTTGACTAGTTAACTTTGTTTCAAATGTGAATATGACCATATTTCAAGTTACAGAACTGAACTTAAATGGATGCCTATACGCCAGAGAAGAAGTTTGCGCGCATTGACTACACTTTTCTCTCTGCTGAATTCTCCCACCCCTCCTTCTTATCTTATATCAAACTTTCAATTTCTATGTTCTTCCCATGCCAAGAATCTGCGTTCTTCCAATAACCTTCTTCTGCTTTGTCCTTCTCATTCTTCTGATTTTGTCCATTCTTCCTTTCATATACAGTCTATTCTTCTGTGGAATGCGCTTCCTCTTGACATCAGGACGGCCACCAGTCAGTATGCATTTAAGCGGAGGTTGCGGCTTCATTTTCAACAGAAATAGCGGAGTAGTCTCAAAAATCCTTTCGTTACCTTATATAAATTATATATATTTGTATGTATGTAGGTTTATATTATATTGAATATTTAAGTATGTTTATTATATAAATATTTGTACACTTGTTTTCTTATCAAACTATTCTTTTTTTTTATGCACCTGCCATGTTTTCTCTTCACCACCCTAGGTTGACTGGTAGAGAATGCCTAAGGCATTAAGTCCGCCTTTGTACCTTTGTGATGCATGAAGTTTTTTAAATAAATAAATTAAATAAATCTTAATAAAAAGTAAAGAATCTTTTTCATATCGTGTTGATAATAAAAAGTCAGTACCGTAAGTGATCAATTCCGCGTGTATGTATTAACTATCAATAACACATATAAAATCGCGACACCTTCCAACTCGTACCATCCCAAAACTGATGCCGTGGCACCACTGACAAATGAACTGAACCAAGCTTGTTTATTAGCGAATAGAAACATTTTATGTGCAAGTTCGCCACCTACATCACCCAAGACGTGGATATTGGCAAAGTTTTACACATTCCACATGATTTTGGGCATAACTTGAGAGATTTATTTCAATTAATGATTATTTTGAGTGGAACGTCCATACATTTTTGTTTTGGCAATCTAAAAGCCAGAAATTTAAAGGAAAAAGAAAAAGTTATAGTATTACTCGTAATTTGGTTTATAATTAAGCTGAGCATTAAAGAGTTTTTTTTTTATCTGAAAAGGTGAGTAGACACGGTGTATAAATATATCATTAATAAATTTATATATTGTGTATAGTTATAGTGATATTCAGTTACTGGATTGTAGAGATCATATAAGCAGCAAATTTTTAACAAAATATTAATAGTAATCAGCTGCATTCCGTTCAAGTGAAGGAAGAACAAATGAAACGTGTTGCACCAACCTTGGGGTTGGGTTATGGTGGTAATATGGGGCTAAAAGATTTTATTGAAGCATTATTGCAGGAATCGTTTTAATTTAAGCTGTTCGCATTTTTAAAACCACCTATATCATCAAAATGAAGCTCCTACGAAGTATAATAAAAGCAAATTACAAAATGTTTAATGTTGAGCTGTGTGCCTTTACACAGTAAAAACGTCCCCTAAGTCCTAAATAAACTTCAAGCCATGAAATTATGCAAGCGAACAGGTAATAATTAATTTATTCTGTGTTGTTATGCCAAGAGCTATATAACTTGAACGGTGGTTACTTCGGGCTATGTTTATTTAAAGAAGCCCTTACTAAGTATCTGGTGTTTACTGATCTATATAATTAAATGTAGCGTAAGAAAAAATCTAATTTAATTTGCAAACGACTGTTAAGAACTCGTTTTTATCAGGTATGATTAAGCCGGGAGGTCTTGTTCTTTTGAATGTTAAAATATTCACGAAATAAACAACTTTTATTACAAAAAAATAAAATAAAAAAAATAATAGTAATGTAACACAAAAACACAAGTGGCCTTACTAATCAACCAAGTGTGACATGAAAAAATAGCAGGTGCATAAAACATAAAGAAAAGAGTATTTAACCAAATTGGGAATTAAGAAATTGATATATATGTAACACAGTGATTCATCATAAACACAAAATCGAACCCAAAAAGCGTATAGCAGTGATGCAATCTCTGATGGTGAGGCGCACTTATTTATTAAGAACCTATTCGCTTTAGCTTTGAAGACACCCAAATTATAATCGAACGGGAAGACCGCATCAGGCAAATTGTTCCAGTCTTTCCCCAAACGTAGTGTAAACGACAAGGCGAAACGCTTAGTCCGGACCGTAGAGGTTTCAATATATAATGTATATAATATCGGTATGAGTAGATACTCGTAGTACATCGTCTTGTCCGATGGTAGAATTGAGACGGCAGAATCAAGTCGTGCAATTCCTGCGCACACTCTCCAAATTGCACCTAAATTTTAAATCAAGCATAACCAGTACAAATTCTAAGTTCTCAAATTAAGTTTCATAACATTATCTCGGCCTATTTACTGCATTAAGTGGGACAGGTAGAACTATCTTTATCTCTTCAAGTTAGAAGTTGACAATTTAACGTTGAGTTTGAAACTAAGATCTGCGTTAGTTCTGTTGGACGTTTATGCTGAAAATGTGGAAATTAAGCGTTAGATCTAACAATTTAAAAATAAAGTCATTTTTAAATGGCACAGTAGGAATCTATGGTATTTAAAATATACAGAATTTTTTATTTCTATATTTAGGTATATAAACTAGTGTTTGACTGCGATCCCACCTGATGGTAAGTAGTGATGCAATCTGTAATGATGAGGCGTCTTAGTTTAATAAGAGCCTATTCACTAAAACCATATCGTGTTGGAGCAAAAAGATACTGAAATGTAGGCATGAGGATTCACATGAGATGGCAGATGGAAACAACTGATCGTTTCAGTGTTCTTTTTATCTTTTCTCAAATTAATTATAAAGTTGTGATTATGAAATCAAAAGTACTGCTGTATTGATAGACTTTATTCATAGATAGAGGCAGATATGTTATAGGACTAGCTTTTGCCCGCGCGGCTTCGCTCCCGTTCTTCTCTACTCCACCCTATTCTACTATACTCTACCCTACTCTACCCTGCTCTACGCTACTCTACCCTACACTACCCTACTCTACCCCACTCTACCCTACTCTACTCTCCTGCACCCTACTCTACCCTACTTTACCTTACTCTACCTTACTCTACCCTACACTACCCTACACTACCCTACTCTACCCTACACCACGATAATTTTCATTTTTTTTTCCATAAGAACCTCCCACAATAACAAACAACAAAAAAGAATTAGCGAAATCGGTCCAGACGTTCACGCGTGATACCGTGACCAAGGAAATAGGGATTCATTTTTAAATATATAGATAAATTGGTTAAATGATATTGGATAGTGTATGTACATTGTACGTGACTAATTGTATGCAGTACTCTATATAATGTAATATTTACAACTATCACACAACGCCGTCTAGTCTCAAACTAAGCAGAAAAATTTATAAAAATAATGAAATACCTAAACACATTTATTTGTTAAACAACAGTGCAATGTTGCTTTTTAACCGCATGCTCAATTTTGATGACCGAGCAAGCGAAGGATTAAAACATTAGAATCCTGAATGTTAGTGAGACAATCAAAAGAGCTCGAGGTGAAAAATCTTTGCACTCGACTGCAACATGTTACTTTTCGTCCCACCTCAGCATGGAAATAACTAAATACAAAAAAAAATATACAAAAAGTACACCAAGGAGGTTCCAAGTCTGAGTTTAAAAAAGTTGTATGATAAATTTGGCACCAAGTAAATAGGTTTAATGATGTTTTGAATTCAAAAACTTAGTGCACACGATATTTTAATAGTAGATTATGTGACTAGGGGATAAAGCAGTGTAATTAAGTCGAGGGCGGCATGTTGAATTCCGAACGAAACGAAGGTTGCTGATTTTAATCCCGAACGTTAGAGAGGGATTTATATAAGTAATTCCCGAGCATCGCGAGGGAGTTAATAAAGAAACCTGAGTGAAGTGAGAAATTCAAGCCGCCCGAGACAAAGACAGTTTTATCACGAAGGTTGCTGATTTTAATCCCGAACGTTAGAGAGGGATTTATATAATTAATTCCCGAGCATCGCGAGGGAGTTAATAAAGAAACCTGAGTGAAGTGAGAAATTCAAGCCGCCCGAGACAAAGACAGTTTTATCCCCGTGTTGCATATTCTATTTTTTACACCATCTGTGAGATAATTAAAAGACAATTTGGTTGAACAAATCATTGTATTAGAGAAATAGTATTATTTACAGGATCATCAAACAAACAAAATTCACTACTCCAAGATTCTATACTTTCAATTTTCTATAACGCTCCCGTCAGTAAGCACGTTTTATTCTATTTTCTTTTTTTTTTGTTAGTGTCCAGTTTGAATTTCGAGTCAACTTGTGAAATTTTGACGATTTTTGTGTTCCAAATTCAAATCTCATTTTTCCTTAGGGATCGGCCATACTGCATTATCTCTCTAGGGATAGAATGACCTGCTTTAAGTGAGGTTTTTATGAGGTACAAAACGACATTATCGAACAGGTGGTGTAGAAAGTAACTTACCGGTACGGTATTATCCAACGGACTTATAAACGGCTAATCATTCGCCCACGTAATTCTGTTTGCAACTTTCAATTTTCCTTATAAATATTTACCGCCACAACTCGAAGGATTTATTAATAATTTCCTATAAAACGAACAGAAAATTGTCTCTTCGCAAGTTAGTTTCAGTGTTTTTGATTGATAACGCGTCACGATGCGAAACTTTGACAAATTCGATTTTGCCACCCAAGTGTTTAAATGGGGGTTTGCTTACTGGCTAGATGGGTAAGATTTTTGTCTGTTTTTATTTATTTTTATTTCATTCCATATATAGCATAACACAAATATAAGTTTATGATATGCCCAGTGCAGACACATTTTCTCTCCTTAGAAACGCCCAGGTGTCACAAATGTGTGGACCGCCTGAAGGAGACGGTGGAGTATACGGTGAAGGTGGAGGAAGCACCACCGTGTCTTCGTGGGGGCTGTCGGCAGCAACGATCTCTTGCGCTGGGCCCTAATACAGGAAATGGTCTGGAGCAGAGAGGAATGGCAGCCGGTCGCCTCCTTTTGCGAAGCAGTAATGCTAAAGAAAGAGGTGGCCGTATGCTTGAGTGAATAGACTTCCTTATGCCACAGCCACCTATATCCCCGACCCCGATTTCCACGACAGAAGTGAGCTGCGGTCTGCGAGTAATGGGTAGCTCGTATCCAGACGTCCGGTAACCATCCGGGCTAAGCACTAGTCGTTCACAGCGCGCAGCGTTCTACATGCGCCTCAAGGAGGTCAGCAAAGCCGTAAGGTCGCAGAAGGGCCGAAGCCGACTGGGGCCATGGGTTCGCTTTTCGTAAAGAAGCTATATAGGAGTGGATTTTAGTCAGTGTAATACGCCCTTCTGCTCGTTCCTAGACCGGAAGAAGTGAATGGATGATTTTCCACCTAAAAAATCTATTAAAAGCCGTAATTCGCAACAAGGTTAAGCAAGGTGTGGGATTTGGATGTTACAAAACATCGACTTTTTTGGGTTCTAAACCTACTGTTTTTTCATTATTTTCTTTCACGTTTTTAGAATAGCGTTTTGATCAAATAAATAACACAAAATACAGAAGCTGCCAGGATTTAAGATCAAAAAGAAAAATTGTTTTAACCTTAAACCAACGGCAAGTAAGTCAGGTAGTCAAGAATGGTTTATTACCTTATAAGAGTGACAGAGATGAAGGTACGTCGCTAAACAAAGCAATGTCCAAAGGTCACTCAATGTCAAACACAAGTTTAGCATCTCAGTCCCCATTTTCACTTAAACCTTACCTTGTACTATTATCAATGCGTGTTAAGGTCACCTCCATGACCCTCCTCTCGTCACCTACCACTTAGGAGGGACGTATTCATTACGTCACTTTGTGTCCAACTTCGTCACTTCGACCCGACCCTTTCGCTTCGTTTGTTTCTTGTTTCATTTATTTTCAATCTGCTGAGTTCTGTAGTTATTTTTTAAATCAAAAAGAAAAGGTACTTACGGCAATGTGTTGTACTACTGAGATAAATTCAATTTTACACTCAATGGACTTACCGTAGTTCAATTTTCTAGAAAGAAATTTTTTTTCAAGTCGAGCCAAGAAGAAATGGATTTAATGTCTATATATCTGTTATATCATAATTGAATATCTTTTTTTATTCTGTAATAATAATATTAAGCATAGCTTGTGGTATGAGTACTAGACAACTGATAAACAATAAACATACTTAATTTATAATATCCAGACACAGAACAAATGATCGTGCTCAACACAGAAACATTTGTCATGTATGGAGACCGAATACACGATTTCCGGTATACTAGTCAGGACTAATGATTAAATTTTTATTTAAACAATTAAAAGCCTTTTATTAACTTTAAAAGCTACCTCATAATGTTTCATTTGTTTAGGGCCCCATTTTCATCTTCAACCCTAATATTAATAGGCAAATACTCTTCAAGAAAGGCAGTTTCATCGTTTCAAAAATATTATCCACTCTCATTTTATGGTGGATGATAAAAAATACATGTTTCCGTTAATCTCAGCAGCGGCATCGTAACTTTGCCATCAAGTATTTTAATTATCTTAATCCGCCGAAACTCTGGGGTACTCGGGCGACTTAGAAATTTTAATGGTCCAAGTTATGAAAAAGATACAAACAACAGCGATGAACCCGCAAGAGAAATAGACCCAAGAGATTAAGTAAAGCAAGATGAATGAAACAATTAAGGTTGATGAGCTTGCAACACGAGTTTACAACAAATATTTAGAGATTTTAAAATTATAGCACATGAACGTTTGAACAATATTTAAATAGTTTTTATCACGGCATGTATACCATACTACAATATGCCATACCACCATACCATACATTTGGTACCACCAAACCATACCTTAACATATTTAGTATCATATATTTGGCACCTATCGTTCCATTTACAAAAACACTTCTGTACTTAAAAAGAGCGCGAATTAACTGCTAAAGTTATTGAAAGTATATATATTTTTTCTAAATATTCCAGAGTTGGTGATTATTTCCTTCTGAAAAAAATGACAACATTATTTTATTTTTTACCTATTCCTGTTTAAAAAAATGATCCAAATCGCTCTCAACTCAATTCTCACTCCATACGAATATTTCTTTTATAGGTCACATTAATTTCTGAGACAAGTACCTACAATCGTCAATTCTCAAAGAAAATGTCGCAAAGTGGGCAAAGTTTTGAACCTCTATTAATTATAAGGGACTAGCGAACGAATTCACCTTTATTTTAATTAAGAGAAGGTTCAAAATTTAATAGGAGAAGATAAGGTCTAGTAACTTAGACAATGAAATATTGGACGTTTTATGATTTTTGATTTTGATTACTTTGGACTTTGTAGATAGATATAATTAACGATTAACTGCTAAGACAAGGTGAAAAAGTAGAATAATAATCTTTACGTTTTGTATATTTAACATACACAGTAACAATATAATTATATAATGACCATAGGAAATAAAATGAACATTTCACTCCTAAACTAAGTATCTCAGGAGCCAGTTCCTTCATGGAGATGATCAAAAATAGGATGGAGAAATGAGTGACAAAAGGAAAGTTTATGTAAAAAAAAAGTTCAGAAAGATTAATCAAATAAGCAAAATTCAACACAAAATCATTAATGAAGACAAAGAATAAAAAGTTATCAAACATTTATAAATATATTTAACAATTCTAGAACATGTAAACCACGATCGGATTACACCCGTCGCCACCATCAATTACGTGAAATTACGGGTCTGAAAAATAAAAACAATTACATTCACATGGAGTTGAAAGCATAATAAACGTCAGTAAAAGCATTAAATTTCGGTAATTTGAAAAATATCATATTTATTAATAGCCACCGGTTTCCGGGAAACTCAATCACTGGTACTGACATACTCATTTCTGTTAACTTAAAATATTATTTCGTAAATGTTTTAAACGTGCTTTGTTGCTGTAGTGCAACCTTTTTCCATTCAATTTCAGTTTAAATATTCATTAATTAAGAAAGGAGAAATTTATGAAACGGTAGTTGAATATACCTACATAATACAATGCTACTACCTAATATACTTACCTATCTACATATTTATGATCACATGATAATTTAAAAATTCATACATTCTGCATAAATCTGGACTTCGGTTTGCTGCGGTCTTCTCGTCTAATTAAAATTTGTGTGCCTTCAAGACTGAATAAGTTCCTCATAAACTAATGCGCCTCACCATCAATGATTGCATTACTGCTTACGATGTAGGGGCACTAGTTTATACGATAAAAAAGAATACTGTTACATTGTCATATATCTTCTGATTTGGAAAGCTTTTTTCATTATAAATTTCTTATTGTTATTAGCCATTACAGACTCACTGAAGAGTAAAGGTCTTCTTCCATTAGTCCATTATTTCTGACTCTGAACCACTTCTTTTTTTCAGCTGCTGGAATAGTGTAAATATTACAAGACCTTAGCAAAGCGAGCCATGAGGTTGGACTCAAAAAGACAATGTCGAAGATTGAGATCATGACCAACAGTTTTGCAAGAAACATGTTTTTTGACTATTTGGGCCAAGTAGTAGCAGTCCAAGCAAGGCAAGACAAGAAAATAACACCCCGAACAGAAAATACCTACTTCCAGGCATGTTCTCATGAAAGAACTACTTTGCAACTTTGCTTTTTAGGGTTCCGTAGCCAAATGGCAAAAAACGAACCCCTTATAGATTCGTCATGTCTGGCTGTCTGTCCGTCCGTCACAGCCACTTTTTTCGGAAACTATAAGAGCTATACTATTGAAACTTAGTAAGTAGATGTATTCTGTGAACCGCTTTAAGATTTTCACACAAAAATAGAAAAAAGCACTAAATTTTGAAAAAATTTTTTTTTCGTCAGACCCATACATACGTGTGGGGTATGAATGGATAGGTCTTCAAAAATGATATTGAGGTTTCTAATATCATATTTTTCTAAATTGAATAGTTTACGCGAGAGACACTTCCAAAGTGGTAAAATGTGTCCCCCCCTGTAACTTCTAAAATAAGAGAATAATAAAACTGAAAAAAATATATGATATACATTACCATGTAAACTACCGACACAAATTGGTTTAAACGAGATCTAGTAAGTATTTTTTTTAATACGTCATAAATCTAAAAAAATACACTATTATTAAAACATCGATCAAAGTTACAACGAACTACAAGAACTTTTATATTATGTTACTTGCTGCTGTGGAACCCTGCATGGGCGAGTCCGACTCGCACTTGGCCGGTTTTTTTAAAGTAGACTTAATAGAAAGACAATGGGAGAGCAAACGCCAGCGTTCGCTTAGGGTGTAATAAATTAAAGGCACGGCTTAGGTCACTTAAGCATAATCTAATGGACATGATAATTTAAAAAACAAAAAAATCCAGGTGATTAAAATAGAAAAATATAATGGGTTCATGTTGATTACTTTATGTATCATTTCTAAAAAAATAAAATAAAAAGTTTCAAGATTTTTAAATTCAAATTTCTTTTATCTTTTCTGTAGCTTTTATACAAATCTTCACCAGACCTACTTAACGCTAGCCATTAAGACACAACAGTACAAGTCATGTACAGTCTAAATCAATAAAAACTCACCAGCAACCTCACAGAGAACCCTCATCAACATCTCTTTATGTTGCTGACTGACGAACACACAAAGCACTTTTTTCCCCGACTGTCAACAAAACACGGGCATTTGAACGATTCGTGCGTTTTTCAATTTAGTGTTAGAATTTGTTTTTTTCGGTTTTGTTCTAGAAAGTTTGGGTTGACGGGTACGAATGGAATTGTTTCATTTTAAGAGCTGTAATGATGTGGAAAAGCTATTTCTCTTTTACTTCACGTGTCTGACACTTTAGGCTAGTTACGAAAAATGTTTTGGGGACTTGTACGTCGTCTGTTATGTTTAATTACATTTTTTTTTTGTCAATGTACACTATGATATGTCGGAGTATGGTTGCTGCACTTATTCCTATGCGAACCACTCTGCCTAGGCTTTGGCAGCCAACCTTTGGTGGGACCTTTGGTGGATAATAGTGTAATTTTTTTGTTAACTGATTTGAAATGGTAATTTAGAGATTTGGTTATTCGAGATCACATGACTACCGTGTTAGGTTTTTCATGGTAGTGTGGATTCGTTGTTAAGTGTTTCCTATTAGCAAAATTACAAGGATATGTTATACGATATTAAATTTTTCTGAATCATGTTATTCGAGATCAAATGGCTACGGCGTTTTTTCGTTTTCGCGTGCATTCGTTGTTACGTTTTTCGGATTAGTAAACTTACGAGGACGTCTTTTTCGAGGTTTTACTTTTCGGAATCATGTAACACATCCTTTTTAACCGACTTCGAAAAGGAAGAGGTTCTATGTTCGGCTGAATGTATGTTTTTTTCCTATGTATGTTCACCGATATCTCTGTCAATTGTAGACTAATTTTGAAAATTATTTTTTTTTGATTGAAAGTTTATGCTCCTAAATTAGTCCCATAGAAATATTGTTATATAATATGATCATGAACTTCGAAGATATGGAACAGATATCAGGTTCACAGCAGAATTGTCGCAACAAGTAAAATTGCTGGGTTTATACGTGTAGGCAATCACTGACTGAAAAAAGGGAGGGGGAGATGTATCGAACCGATCTGGTGATGAAGCTGGAAGGTAAATTAATGTAATCTAACCGTGTTTGGGATTATTAGATTCGTTATGAGATGCACTCCGGCTATAAGGTATTTAGTAATAATTAAAAAGTGAAAAATAAATATCTTTTTACAAAAAAAAATAAACCAATAGAAACAATGTAAAAAAACACTGAAAAGTACAAAATAACTTTAATTCTGGACGTCGGTGTTGAATAACGAAGAGACAAAACTATCTATTATAGAAGCACCAACTTCGACCGAAGAAGGAGACCCCCTGCCATTCCTCCTCACTGTGAAGGAACGATGTTCGTTCTCACTGTTCTCACGCCTCAGCAGTTGAGGCTTGCAAACGTCGAGCAATAGGTTGGTTGCCGGCCGGCATTGCGGTATTGACCAGACCGAGGCCCCTGCGTCGATAATGCATAGTGATCCACGCATTCCTGAAAGAGATTTCAGCAAATATTTTCTGAAAAAAAAATATTTGCTGAAATCTCTTTGGCAAACCGAAGGGGCCTTGCTGGGTCGATGCAAGATGTGCGGGATTTTAGTCATAGTGTTAGAACACAAAAAGCAACTGTTTTAAGAAAAGTCTGATATATTCTCCAGCTTCATCTAGACCGAGAGAAGTCATTTTAAGATTGGATAGGATTGGATGGTGGCCACCTTTAATTAAAAAGAAGCTCTAAATTTTCTAAAATTTTATTAAACCCCATGCGAACGCCGGATTTCGTTTTCTCATTGTTTCTCTAATTACTTTATTCAAAAAGTACTTGGAAAACTTTAGTGCTTATCGTTTTTGTAAATTACTTTGTGTAAGACTACTACTGCCAATAAAACCTTCAAATATTGTTGTCTACAACAAACAAAACAACAACGCTACAACACCAACAAATCAAGGCTTTCTTTTCTTCAAAAACTCAAGCAAAAAAAAAAGCCAAATATATTATCTGATAAACCAGCGACGATCCTACCCTCGGGTAGACATAGAATAATATTAAATCAGAGGCAGATAAGACAGTCCTTATCGTGTCGTTTGGAGGCTCTATCAGCGACAAATCCCACTTTGAGAGTTAACAAGAAACAAACTTTTGTCGGACTTCTCAAGGAAAATGCTCTTCAATCACGTCACAGGGTCTGTGTGAGCCGAATTATGTGTGTTGGCAGTTTGTTTTTACGGATAAGCTGTAATATAGGAGATTCATTGGCAGAAAGTGGATGTAATAAGAAATTGAGCAGGGTTTTTTGGTTAGACGATATGAAACAGTACTTAAATAAAATAAAATAACTGGGCAAGTGCGAGTCGGACCCGTGCCCTGAGGATTCAGATCATTTTCGACATGATAAAAATACAGCTTTATAATTTTAGTGTAATGATCAAGCATATTGTTGTACATTAATCGCATTCGCAAATATCATTGCACTAATTTGGTTGCATACTTCACAACCTATATCTATAATATATTGAATGCTTTAGACTATTTTTTCCTCAAATTTTTGATGGCTCAGTACTAGCTTGATGATGATGGCTCAAAAATTAATCTTAATTTTGAAATCTTTAAAAAGCTAGAAAGCAGTGGTGGATCAATAGTAACAGCTCCAACAAACGAGTTTTACATTATGTAATTTATCTCATCACAACTGCTCTGAAAACGGTGAATGAAAACATCGTGACGGTTTCCACACGCATGCGAAGACAAGTGATATATCAATCCGCACTGGGCTCTCGCGGCGAATTCAACTCTTCTAGAGAAGAGATCCGATTTCTAATACTCACCATTAAAGTCTAATTATGTTATGCTGTACTGTAATATCGAATCACCAATGATTCTGCCAATAGCTATTTCACACTCCTCTCTACAATTCCCTTTGCCTAAACACTACTAAACAGATCACTCAATATTAGCAACTGTTTATCTGAACATGCAAAACATCCAACATAATTACTCAGCCATCCGGTCGATTTGCAGCTCCGCCGTCCAAACATGACTAGTTCGGGAGACAGTCATGCTGTAAGTTGCCGCATCTCGAAGATTGTATTAGTGATAATTTGACGTTTGTGCAGTTAGGATACGGAGAGTTTAGTGACGTAATATTGAGATTTTAGTCGTTGGTTGTTTGACTGGCTTGACAGTGTTGAGTGCGGATATTATAAAATCTTTGGTTGAGTGATGAGACGACAGTATGATTAAGTTAGTTGATGTAGTTAATGTTGAGTAGTGTTTAGCTTTACGGTTTTTTTCATAAGACTTTGTTTTTTTTTTTTGTATTTCTGGTAACTGAGGAAAATTTATTTTTCAACAACATTTTGATAATATTTTTAGATAGTATTTGATATTTTTCTTATGCATAGGCTGGAAATCATCCAATAATATTTCTAGGATAGAGCATGAAGGCATATCAGACTTTTACTGACTCACTCCTGTGTTCATTTTTTGCCTTGCGTCCCAGGAAAGAATCCCAGACAAGCCATGAAGATAATATTTGATACCTTTTTTATGGTGTGGAAAATCATCCAATGACAACCCCCGCTCTTGGGCGGAGCGGGAGATAGTGTCAGACTCTTACTGACTAAAAGTTCCTTCTAGCCTTCATACCGGGGCTCGAGCTCCCTTTCGGATAACCCTGGCCCCATCAGGCGTCGATCCGGCTGGGCCCCTACTGTTGCCGACAACTCCTTGAGGCGCGCGGGAACAGTGCGAGCTGTTGATGAATTGGGCTTGGTCCGGACAGTTACCGGGCGTTCGGACAGCGAGCTACCCATTGCTCACTGTTCACAAGCCCGTGCCTACAGTGGCTGGAAATCGGGATCGGAATCCCGGCGGCAGCGGCTAGAGCACCGTTGCCTGATGCGGTCGGCCTCCTCCTTAACGAGCATTTCAGCTTCGCAGAAGTCGGCGACCGCCTGCCACTCTTCCTCGCTCCGGACCATGGCTTGAACCAAGGCCCGGCGCGAGAGGTTTCCGCCGCCGATCGCCTCCATGAGGGCACGGCGATTATTTGATACTTAAGGTGCGAGTGTATCAGGTACCCATTTTACACTTAAAATTCGTAAACCTCTCGTGATCTTCTCGGGACCCTATAAAAACATGCTCCATTCTTATTATTTTATCCAATAGACGTCCACTGTTGGAAATAAATCTCCCCTAGATGACGCCACATTGACCATTCTTGTGTGTTGCATCCAACGGATTCCTGAGGGCTTCACCACGTCATTATTTTATCAAATGGATGGCCTAAAAAAGTATGACAGAACTTTCAATACACGTACCATATGCAATAATACCGTGAACAGCATACGTTTTTATATTTTTGTATCTGGGATTTTATGGTATTATTTTAATCTATAAAAAACAAAGAACGTAGAAAGATGGATGGATTGTAAATGGGAGATACTCGCAGTGATGACGAGTGACAGGACAGAATGGAAGAAAAAATCATTTTGCGCCTCCACCAAATAACACGAGACAAAAGCAGGAAGATGACGATGATGATGTAACATGAAACGTATTGTAGCACTAATGTATATTTTTTTTACATTATTGAATGTATCTCATAATATTATATCATAAAATACTTATTTTAGTGATTCACCCCACAGTTACTATCTCCTGAACTAAAAGTAATAGCATAACATAGATTTATGTGTTTGCCATCCAGTTTCTGTAATATCGCGAATGAGTGTAAGAAATAGGTCAGTTTGTTTGTGTATTTGTGCGTTATTACGCTTTTTCTCGTTAACTGGGGATAGTTGTTGCGCTGATAGTTCGGAAGGGGTGGACAACAGTTGTAGTTGTTGTTGGTGAATTAATGTTGATTAACCTTTTAATCCCTTACGTCGAATTGGTTCGACGAGTATTTTCGTGTCATATTTGCCAGGGTCGTGTATTTGTGACTGGGTCATCATTATCATCATCAGCCTTTTTAATGTTCCCACTGCTAGGACTTAGGCCTCCTTGGTCCGTAATTGACCACTCGGGCCCAGTGCGGGTTGGTGAATGTTACATGTCTTCAAATTTTTGGTTCTAGGACATGCCGGTTTCCTTACAATGTTTTTCTTCATCTTTTCTTCTTCCGTTTTGAGAGCAATGGTGATGAAATAAATTAAACAAAGTAATGCGCCTGGAAGGGTTTGACACCGCGACCTACAACTCATAAGTGGGAGCCAATACCTCTCAGCCACCACTGCTTTGTGACTAGGTACACCATCTCACTTAGCTATTCAATCCGATAGGTGACACAAGAGATGATCAGTATTTGAGAGTTGCACATCCTCAAGTGTGCGACCCTACCCAAGAACGGGGGTGGTCAATAGATGTTTTTCGTACCATAAAAAAACCCTAGCGGAATAAACCGTCTATCTTTTGGGAGGTTTTGCAACGCTGCGTCTTTCGGTGCGTTCATAAACATGTAAACTCACATATAAGATACTCAGACCAGGAACAACTATCTGTAGGTGGTCTAAATATTTGTTCCGTGCAGAAAAAATCGACCGCATTGTTGCTTTCCATCAGATAAGATAGCGGTGTTTATTGGTTCACGCTTGGGGAACCTATAAACAATAAAATTAAATAAATAAATCGACAACCCACAACATGTAGCTCAGCAACCAACCGTTCACCTACTGCACCAACCGTGCAGTCAAAGTTACCCAAAAGTCAAAGCTTTTAAATAAATAAAACCATTTACAGGATTTTTTTAAAGTGGAAAATCAACCAATTTGCTTCTCTTGCTCTACGGGTACTTTTAAATTAACAAAGAGTTGATTAGTCACATGGCTGATAGCAGAGATACATTCAAAAGCCAAAATTTGTATGGATTTTCAGTCTGTTTTAGTTTCGCCCGGAGGACACGGTGGAGCACACAGTCGAGGTGTGCCCTGCTTGGGCGGAGCATCGCCGTGCCCTCGTGGGGGCGATCGGCGGCGGAGACCTCTCGCGCCGGGCCTTGGTTGAGGCCATGGTCCGGAGCGAGGAGGAGTGGCAGGCGGTCGCCGACTTCTGCGAAGCAGTAATGCTTGCAAAGGAGGAGGCCGAACGCATCAGGCAACGGCGTTATCGCCGCCGCCGTCGCCGGGATTCTGATCCCGATTTCCGGCCAACGTAGACGCGGGCTTGCGGACAGTGAGCAATGGGTAGCTCGCTGTCCGGCCGTCCGGTAACTGTCCGGACCAAGCCCAAATCGTCGACGGCGCGCACTGTTCCCGCGCGCCTCAAGGAGTTGTCAGCAACAGCAGGGACCCAGCCGGGTCGAAGCCTACTGGGGCCAGGGTTATCCGAAAGGGCGCTCGAGCCCCGGTATGAAGGCTTGAAGGAACGGGGTGGGTCTTTTAGTCAGTAAGAGTCTGACACTATCTTCCGCTCCGCCCAAGGGCGGGGGATGTCAATGCATGATTTTTCCCACCATAAAAAAAAGGTCTGTTTTAGTCTGAAACAGTGTAGTCTGTCTGATCTGCCGACGTCTAAAGATTTGTTTCAACAAAATTTCTCGCAACGCAATGCTTGTGACTGTGAGAGCAGTGGTGACCGAGTGGTAACGTCCCCGACTTACAAGTAGTAATAGTTGTTGTGTTGTTGTTGTTGTTGTTGTAGTTGTTGTCACGGGTTCAAACCCAGCCAGGTGCATTATTTGTTTTTGCATCAATACTCTCAAAGCGGTGAAGGACAACATCGAGAGAAAACCGTCATGTCCTAGAACAAAAAGTTCGAAGATATGTGACATTTACCAACCCGCATTGGGCCCGCGTGGTGTATTACGGCCCATTCCCCCTCCTAAAAAGGAGGGCTATACTCCAGCAATAGGAACATTAAAAAGCTGATTATGCTAAAGCGTTTTTTTGTTCGCAAACCTGAGCAAGCGTTGGACTAGGATCCTCAAAGAAAAAGAAAGCGTGGTTGCCTCGTAGAACCTTGTGTCGTATTGGCAAAAGCGGCGAGCAACGGTATGACGTGGAGCGAGGAGAAGCGTGAACTCCAAGACAGTTTGCGATGGAGGATTACTGTGAACGCTTTCTGTCCTATCTAGAGGGCATAGGACATCAAGCGATGTATCATCAAGCGTTTTGAAGTGTTCTTGACCAAACTGAATGATATTTCAGCTGTCTTATTGGATAAGGTTGCCGACATAGCACGACGAATTCCCAAACTTAAGTAGCTGTGGCCAGGAAATGACCGTTGGGGGCGAAAGGTTCTGGCGTTCCAGATGCAGCATTGGAAGGCCTCCTACAAGGTGGACTGATGACCTGGTGAAAGTTGCGGGAATCCAATGGATGCGGGACGCGCAGGATCCTTCATTGTGGCGACACTTGGGGGAGGCCTACGTCTAACAGTGGACATCTATTGGCTGATATGTTGATGATGATCATGATTATTATTGGATAACTAATCCATTTGTTCTTGTTCAAGTTGGTTCTGCTTATCAGTAATTAACCATCACTGTACCAGAGCTAACGCTCGTCAAGTACAAAAACACGAAAGTGTGCGGACATTCAAATTGCGTGCCTTGTTTACTTGGCCCTCAGTAAACAACTTCACGTAATGAAGATTCGACAATGTAGGAGTTTTCGTTTGGTACAAGTAAGAAGATGACGGATGGCAGGTAAGAAACAACGAAATTATTTTTAATACCCTTACTCCTTTGCTGCCGCTTCTGCTTAATCCCTATCGCTTTTAAGGGCCAAGCGCCCGAAAAGTGCTATAAAACAGAGATTTTCTGAAGCCTACTCCTCCGTAACGGCTAGGTCAATTGGTTTGAAAAAAATATATGTTTATTATAGATTCATGAACCATAATATCGACATTTGATTTTTTCGTGCAATTAATACTTTTGTCAAAAAAAAATATTTAGCAATTACGCAACTTTTCGCATCTTTTCCCTACTCCTTCGAAACGGCTTGGACTTTTAGAAACATTTGTACACATAAAAAATGGTGGTTAAATATCCTTCAAAGTGAACATTGCATATGTAAATCAACCAATATCTCGCAGAGAAAATGGATTTAAAACGCTTTCCGGGCGCTGCTGGCCGCAAATTAATGCACAGATTTGCATCCTGCCGCCTAGGCGAGTGCGAGAGTTGCGTTCACATAATTTCGGTCAGATGGTTCAAGGGACTATACGCTTTAAGCAGGCAATTTACTATATTTTGAACTAACGTGAAAAGGGGTCGAGCAGTGGCGGGCGAGTGGTAATGGCCCCACTTCTTCACGAGTTCTAGATCGCGGGTTCAAATTCTGCCAGGCGCATTACTTTGTGTAATTTAATTCATTACCACTGCTCTAAAAACGGTGAAGGAAAACATCGTGAGGAAACCGGCATGTCCTGGAACCAAAAATTCGAAGACATGTGACATACGCCAACCCGCACTGGGCCCGCGTGGTGGATTCCTAGAGAGAAAAGGCTGATGATGATGACTATTTGGAAAGGTGACAATTTTATTGCTTTTATCGTATCAGGCTGGGCGTGGCGCGACCCCCATGAATCGTGCGTATACCCCCACGAGTCGCAAGTTATTTATGTTTTTGAAAAACTTCTTTTGATACACGTGAAAATTTGTCACTGCAGCCTTCGTCTCCATCACACCCTCGCTTACGGCTCAGACAAATGCCGCAGTGGTTGCAATGACAAACTTTACTACTTGAATTTAATTAGATATTTATGGGTGGTGTTATCTCGCGAGGGTAGCGCGGGAGATTTGCTGGATGCGAAAAACAAAGGATCAGTTAATGTGATGACTCTTGGAGGGAGCTTATAACCTGCGTCTTTCTACTGATATAGTGATGACGATTACAAAATTAATGGTATCATTATTTTCCTTTGTTTTCCCAGTAAATGTCTACCATGCAACAACTTACAATGATGATAAATAATAACACAGACGCAGGTTAGCCAGCAGGTATTTTACAGAGTGTATTTTGGAGAGTTTGCGTTGGGATTGCATGACTTGATTCAGCCATTTTCCAGTTTTGGAGTTTTTTAAAGCGCAAAATTACTCCATACATAATTTTTCCATGTTTTTCATATCGCCATTTCCTCATTCCTCAGACCAGCTCATCAAACTTTATGTTACGTATTTATTTACCAACGGTTTAGGCTTTACGACAGAAAAAGATCGTTCTACGTGCAAAATGCGTCAATTTTTAAATCGACACAGGAACGAGATTATTCACTCATTCCATAGAAATTACTGATTTCCGATAAAACTTTGTTCAAAGTCAATTTACTTTATACCCTGTGTCGATAACAGGGAATTTGGATTTGATTTTTCTTGACTACCTACGCAAATATTTGTTCAAATGTTTTATTTTAGGTACTTAGATTTTGTTCTTGTAGGACCTCTGTCCACTGTAATGTTCTCGTACAAACACTGGCTCGCTTGCAAGCGCACGCGCACGTGTACTCTCGCTCACAGCGCAGTAGTAACTAACCGTGGCTGACATAAGCGTCGCTTGACCGAGATAGCGTATATCTATATTTAAGTATAGATACTCCTAATACAAACACTACATCCCTTTCATGTTCAAAAATATTTATTTGAGATTAAAAGGAAACTATAAAAAATTCGAAGCAAAGGTACAGTAAAGAAATATCCTTCCACATCGATTTAAACTTTTGATTAACAGCTGATCCTTAATTCTCATCTCCGTTATTTTAACAAATCTTTAAATGGATCTAGCTTAGTTTACTTGCTCTGCCCGTTTATAATCATTAGGAAGTCTCAGATTGAAGAAAAAAATTTTTTTTTCTTATCCTGATTAAACCTACACTTTTTTTTTTTTTTTTTTTTTTTTTTAGGATACTCCGTACTCTATATTGCGTAACGCATCATTGATCATGGCACTTAAATTAACCTCGGGGTTCTACATCCTCTGTAACTGTACAGCCAATCGTGAGTTGGACTTCGCCTAATGGACCCTACCACAAATGGTCCCTGGTCTCTACAGTCGCTATTAGCATTGGTTCTAGCACGAACATCTCATATTTGTCCTCCTCATTCACACGGGTTTGTCCCGTCGCGATGAAAGTGTTAGACAATGTTACTTGAATCACAGAACTCTAATTTATTTAGATGAGACTACCAGTAATTTTAATCAAAACCTTCAATGTTTCAGTGTCGTTACCAATTACCAGAGAGTTATTTTTAGCTTTACCTTCTGACCAACTTCCAACTGACGGTAAATTAACTTTACGATCACGCAATGAGATACAGTTTCGCGATAAGAAGTCACGTATGGCACTACTACAGGACGTACGCTTAGGGTCCAGTCATATCTTATGGTTTCACCCGTTTGAGGTAGCCCGCTAGCTGGTATCAGTATGAAATTCTACGACTAGGTACTTGCGAGTCTCAATTCATTAAATCCCAAGCAAACGCCGGCGCCCGCGCACTCACCGTCCCCCCACCGTGCCCCCAACTGACACGATCGAAAGGTTAAATCATAAAACCCGACTCTTTCATAAAAATTAAATTATTTCTTATTCAATTTTTTTGTGGCGCAGTTGCCAAACCACACGTCAAATCGTCTTTAGAACGGCCCCATACTCGAGAAAACTTAGGTAAAAACCACCAGGAGTAAGCTACTAGACCTATAAACTGTTCTAACTGAGCTACGATAAAAAGTAGGGGCAGAGTCGAATGTACGTTATCTGTTTTCTGCTAATAGGTCCTATTTCTTCTAACTTCACCACTTGACTTTATTTCATATCCTAGCAACACGAGTTGCATTATCAAAACAACCCTTTTTTTTCACTTTTCCAAATCTAACGAAAATCCGGCTGTAGACAACGATTTTTTAAAACTACATTAAGTCTCCCGACGTCTCTCTTAATAGTTTATCAGCGAATCATTAAGCCAAATGCCTAGTCACGCCAACTATATTCACCTGCTGCCGGTGAGACCTATTGGCGTCAAATAAAAGGTCTAGCATCGAATAAGCAATAACTGAATCATTGTAACAGACGTGTTGGTTCCGTTTACCTAGTTACGGTAAGATTAGACTAATCAACACTAAGTTACAGATTACAATTTTATATTTATATTTTCCATATTACTCTGTTCGAACATAATCATTTTGACTCAGTGGCATCAATTTGTTTTCAAAATAAACGGCTAATCAATAATTTAATATTATTCCAGTTGGCTATAAACTCTAGCCTGTTTTAGTAAGATTACCAACATAATACATCGCTCGGTCAACCTGACAATATTATTGCAAATTGCTCTGAACGTTGAATCTTCTATTTACTCTTTTACAGATCATAGTTTAAGTCAGTGATATCAGTTATTTACTACGGACCACAACATTAAACTTTATTTGATATCAGTAACAATCACAGCTTGTAACTAAAACTGAGGGTACATTTAATTTACTCCTTCAACTTTTTTAGTTACTATTTTAAATTCTAAAAAAATCATTTTAGTAAAACAATTTTTTTGTTTGTTTTCCGACATATCAATATCTAAAAATCATGACAATTTGAAATAGATTGTTTACTTAGTTTCGTATCAACTTTTAATTTCATTTAAAACGAGCAACTTTGAACTACCAGCACACTAATTTTATTCCCTTTATAATTTTACCAAAAAGACACCCAAAGAAACCGTAGCCCAAAGACTAGTTTCTTCTGAACGCGAGAATAGTATAGAAAACCAGCTGATTCGGCAAATATTGTTTTGTCGTATAAATGTTTCTAATGAATATTATGGTAGTCCAATAAAATATAAATATTATGATTTCCTACCTAGCCGACTACTCCTGCCTAACTAACAACTACCTTAAGCTACCTAAATAACACTGAACTACTCGGTCAAATAATATTTACACGCAACAATTCATCTACCCTAGAACGTGGTATCTTCATTTCTAATACGTCCTTCATATAGCTGGTCTGCGTGTTCCTTGTTTCCGGGACAGTCTGCTGGGTGTACCCACATATTCCGCTTGGTAGCTTGCGTTTGATAGGTACACATGTTGAAAATGCTGTCTATACCTCACCTTTTTTGCTCCATTACACACACATACTCGTACATTACCATGGATATCGATATCTATGTACATTACATTATTTTTTAAATTATTCACTTTGCTTATTATTTTATGCCTATTAACTTTATGTATTTATCTACATTTCACTCAAAACCATCTGAGCGTCCGAATATCACCACAAGGATCCAGCATAATATCAGCGTCAGGTACTTTTGCCTGACACATGCTGAGCTAGACTCCCATTGGTGGAGCGCGACATGCACACCGCACTATGGGTCTATATTGCTATTTCTCTTCTTTTTTTTTTCTTGTTACCTACATGTGTTATTTTTTTTTTTTTTCTTTCTTTTGTTGTTGTCTATTTGCTTAGTTTTTTATAATCTGTGTGCTTTATGTATTTTGGTGCATGTTTTGTGCTGTAGCCAATAAAGGATTTATCTATCAAAGGATTTATCTATCTATCTACCCGCTCACGCATTATTTTTATTGTTCCGCGCTAGACCGCTATGGTCGTCTTTTACAAAGATGAGTTAATTAAACGGATAAGGTCACTTTATGTGACACGCGTTTGTAGCATACCGATAATAAAATAGTTCAATTTCGATTTAACGCAGAAATAATCGCAGATTAATATTCCAGGGATACGTCAATGTCAACAATGTCAAAATTATCTACGGAGAAATAAGCACTGTCATAAAAGAAATCGTAACAGTATCTATTAGATCTGCCAATGCGCGACGATAGTTGAAATTACAATTGCTTACGTCGTGAAAATTGGCAATTTTTTAAAATGTATCGCGATCATACTAACTGAACTGAGTCCTTACAACAATACCTCCGGTCTAACTTATTGCCCAAATGGAGTATTTCGGGCGTTAGCAAATTGATGATAAATCGACTTCAGGAGGTCTATTGTTATTTACTTATTATTTGTCCAATGGGTGTTTTACAATGTTCGTATTTAATTATTTATTATTTTATTTTTATATTGAACCTCCGTGAATGTGACCGTGGCATCACCGCGGGCCCTAACGGAATACCAGCGCTGCGTTATTTATCTTTTTAAATATCGCAGCATATGCTGAGTTAGGCGCCCTTTTGGCCTTGCACAGTTTTTTAAAGTGTTTCCTATTATTTATATTATCGGATTCTACTGTATGTGTGAGGTACGAATAAAAGTTTTTTCTTTCTTTCTTTCTTTCTTTTTCTTTCTATTGTGGCAACTTGAAAAGTCATTTCTAAACTGTACCCTGCTGTCAATGACAAGTGTATAGTATACAGGAGAACATGAACATTTAATTCTCGCGAGCAAAATATTTCCAATTGAATAGAGATCTTTAAATCACAAAAGTTCCAATTTAATGGATGGTTTTAGATCGCAGTATTTCCAATTTAATGGAGATCTTAAACCCACGAAAGTTCCAATTTAATGGATATTTAAAGATCACAGTAATTTCCAATTTAATGGAGATCTTTAAATCACAAAAGTTCCAATTTAATGGATGGTTTTAGATCGCAGTATTTCCAATTTAATGGAGATCTTAAACCCACAAAAGTTCCAATTTAATGGATATTTAAAGATCACGGTAATTTCCAATTTAATGGAGATTTTTAAATCACAAAAGTTCCAATTTAATGGATGGTTTTAGATCGCAGTATTTCCAATTTAATGGAGATCTTAAACCCACGAAAGTTCCAATTTAATGGATATTTAAAGATCACAGTAATTTCCAATTTAATGGAGATCTTTAAATCACAAAAGTTCCAATTTAATGGATGTTTTAAGATCGCAAGTATTTCCAATTTAATGGAGATCTTAAAACCACAAAAAATCCAATTTAAATGGATGTTTTAAGATCGCAAATGTTTCCAATTTAATGGAGATCTTAAAACCACAAAGGACTTTTTTTTCACACAACGCCATCCAGTCCCAAGCCAAGCAGAGCTCGTGTCATGGGCACCAGACGATCGACAAACACACCCATTGAGGTGAATCACACACACCTCGCGTCCATCACACAAACACTCGCCAACGAGGCGGGGATCGAACCCACGACCAACAGGCCCGTCCATTACAAGTACAAATATTAGAATTCAAATTATATCAGTTAATTATTCAAGCAGTGAAGAATATGTTTCCTTGTTCTAAGTGCTCCACAACGCAACCACTATTGCAACTTTGTACACCATATTTATTTTGCCATCACGTTGTTTTATATTTCCAAGCCCAGAAACGGACCATACGTACAGTGTACATCCGCTACAATGTAGCTACATATCTCAAACAACATAACGTCTTCACGAAGGTATACAAAACAAAACGTTGTGGATTATAGAAAAATAACCGTAGGTATGTACTCGTACCTACAAAGTTGAAAGGCGTATATTATGTAGGTTGATATCTAAGAAGCTGCTTTTCCACTCACCCATCGCAAACATCGAGCATGGTTTAAAAGCCAGTTGCTTCATCAAACGCAATCCAGCGCGATGCTTGACGAAAAGGCAACGTGATAATACCTGAATACTCTGTAATAGTAATTCCGTGATTTACTCGAAAATTCCACAAAACTTGTTCCAGCAAATGCGTGTTTTTTTTTTTCCTTAAAAGTTTTGAAAAACATTGTCACCATTTAGAATCTTGATAAAATTTGCTAGGCCTTTATGTTGTATTTCTTATTTTACTTTTCACTTGTGAGCAAATTATGAAGTGTCAAAGCCCATGCAAAATAGCAGATTTTCAGGTCTTAACTGGATTTGATTTGAATTTGTTTTTATTAGATTTGACCGCTCTTAAGCGGTTGTACGAAAAACAGTGAAAATGCATGGGATGCATCCCCTTAAGAAAACGTTACGAGTATTGTTGCTACCAGTCATAAAATGTAGGTACTTTCCTTTCCTTCTTTTGATTTATATAATTATAAAATACTGAACATACCTTTTTACTCGTCGCCAAATGTAGGACCTCTGTCCACTGTAATGTTCTCGTACAAACACTGGCTCGCTTGCAAGCGCACGCGCACGTGTACTCTCGCTCACAGCGCAGTAGTAACTAACCGTGGCTGACATAAGCGTCGCTTGACCGAGATAGCGTATATCTATATTTAAGTATAGATACTCCTAATACAAACACTACAGTTCTTATAAGGAAGTCATCATCATTTTAGCCAAAAATTGTTCTCTGTTGGATAAAAGCCCATCACAATTAGCAGTCCTGTACCCCTAACCAATTTGATAATCAGAAATCGTTAACGCTAGTAGAAAACTTCAAATGTACGGAAAAGACGTTATAACGCTCAGTCACGTGGTCAGAACCAAAGGATCCGGGCCAATTTGAGGCATTCGACGCAAGAGAAACGGTTGTAACTGTCGATGGCACCGCCGAGATTCCGACTCCGACTACCAGCCACGGTAAATGCGGGCTTGCGGACGTCGAACAATGGGTAGCTCGTCGTCCAGCCGTCTGGTAATCGACCGGACTGAGCCCTAGTTGTCAACCTCAAACCACAAACCGCAAACCATAGGGGCCTAGCAGGGCCGAAACCTTCCAGCTAAGACTGCAGGGATTTTCTGAAAAGGAAACCTGTAGTCCTGGATCGCAAAGGGCAACTGAAAGATAAAGGTTTGGTTTTAGTCAGTAAAAGTCTGATACACGCTCCTCCCAGAGCGACTTAAAAAAAAATGTGACGATGGCAATCTTTTTTCCATTCTGTTCAAGAACCCCTACCTATGGAGATTGTCTTTGCTGCGCCCAACCTGGGAGCATTTTAAAGTTGTCAACCTCTTGCGCCGGTCCCTGGTACAGGCCATGATCTGGAGCGAGGGAGAATAGGCGGTGATCGCCTCTTTCTTCGAAGCAGTAATCCTAGGAAAAGGAAGCGGCCGCACGCGTCGATCCCGATTTCCAGCCACCGCACACGTGGCCTTGGTGGGCCGCCGTAGGTATTGACAACGAGTAGTGTTCGAAAAAATGGTAGCAAAACTGTAAGAGCCCAGCAGGGTCGAAACCAGACTGTGAAAGGAAAACACATGGTAGACTGTGAAAGGAAAACACATGGTCCTGGAAAGGTTAGCCACTCGTAACCAGGCAAGTGGCTCTCCAACGGCTCGATGCATAGCATAGCATAATTGGCCTTATAATGTTGGAACTCAGCCCTCCTCTCTAGGAGAGGGAATGGGCCGTAATCCACCACGCGAGCCCAGTGCGGGCTGGTGGATGTCACATGTTTTCGAATATCTGATTCCAAATGTTTTCCTTCACCGTTTTGAGAGCGGTAGTGATGAAATAAATAGCACAAAGTAATGTGCCTGGCTGGGTTTGAACCCGTTACCTACAACTTAATCACCACTCGGCCACCACTGCTCTAACGGCTCGATGAAATGTAACTAACTCTAAGTAAGTATAACATTGTATTGTCCTGAAAATATGAAAATTGTAGTTTTAATGTTCTTCTGGTAATTTAAATTACATAGCTGTGGACAATTAAAATAAACAATGAATAGTGGAGCAGTACAAAGTAAACACACCTAATTAGTTTCATTTTTAGGGTTCCGTGCCTCAAAAGGAAAAAAACGGAACCCTTATAGGGTTACTTTGTTGTCCGTCTGTCAGTCTGTCTGCCTGAAATCCATAGGGTACTTCCCGTTGACCCAGAATCCTGAAATTTGACACTATGCAAGGTCTTATAGCACAAATATAGTAAAAAATCTGAAAACAGTAAATTTGTTATTACCAACGTCACAAAAAAAAAATGCAATTTGGAAAAATCTTCGAGACTCCATTCGGGAATTGTAGTTTGCACGGAACCCTCAGTGCACGAGTCCGACTCGCACTTGCCCAATTTTTTTTATTATGGATAGGTACGCGTTTGACCACTATCTCATCTGATAGCCATATGGCCGACGATGAAGCACGCTTGCTTATAAGTAACCTACTCACTCTTGACTTAACATTTCAGTCGTGGAAATTACAGACACAATAGAAAGACACAATAGGTGCGCAAACGCCGGCGTTCGCTTGGGGTTTAATGAATTAAATACCCTAGGTTAAAAGACGTGTATACTTTGTGAATCGTCTAATTAATATTAAAATTTTGATATCGTAATCTTGTTCGAATTTTAATTAAGAAAAATATTATAGCAGCATTTGTAAATGAGCGGGTTGAAAGTAAATGTATTCAAATAATTTAGATTTAGACTACGGTAAATTTAAATAGAAATTAAAATAAACATTTCTTTAAAAAACAAGGACGCCTCATTTAGTAAGTCTAGGATTCTAATTAATTATTTTCTTTTAATTCTACGAAATGGAATTCCACTGTAAATTGGAATTTATTTTTTCTTTGTACCAAAAATTCTGGCTTGAAAAATGTACTACAAATTTACAGGTGTCTCCAGTATAAAAATATACCAATCCTATCATCATCATCATCATCAGCCTTTTTAATGTTCCCACTGTTGGGACTCAGGCCCATTCCCTCTCTAGGAGGAGGAATGGGCCATAATCCACCACGCGAGCCCATTGCAAGGTGGTGAATGTAACATGTCTTCAATTTTTTGGTTCTAAGACATGCTGGTTTCCTCACAATGTCTTCATCCACCGTTTTCAGAGCAGTTGTAATGAAATAAATTACACAAAGTAATGCGCCTGGCAGGGTTTAAACCCGCGACCTACAACTCGTAAGTCGGAGCCATTACCACTCGGCCACCAATGCTCTTCATTATAAAAAATCTTTTTCATTATAAAAGGATAATGAAAAATATTAGTATATTAAAATACGACATTATTTTGAAAAGAAAGAAAGAAAAACATTTCATTTGGCCCACATAAATGCACGTACTGTAAAAAACAATATTTTTAGAAACTTAAGATTAAAAAAGGAATGCATACACAACGTGTATCTCGTGGCGAAAAGGGTACAATATAAAATTAAGTGTTATTGTTAGAGATCAAAACACATAATCCTTCTTAATCTTTTATACATCTGCCACAAATTTTCGCAAGCCAACAATAAAAAAATCATACCGAAAAAAATAAAACGTGGAGATTTTCAGCGGACGCCATAAAAAAGCAATTAATTTGAATAAATATAGGGAGCACAAAAATACAGTTTCTTCAATGGGACATTTAGAATTCTGTCCCTGTTTTATCTGTACGCACCATCGGTAATGGCTGCTTAATATCTCAGGGACAGTTGACACCTCCTGGTTTTCTCTTCATATCATTTTTGTTGAATACCATTTGAATACCAAGTACTACTACGTGGTTAGGCCATATATTTTTCTTGAAACGATCTCAGTGATTTTTTATGGCTTATCTTTTCTGGAACGCGAGTGTGTGAAACTGTTAAAAGATAGCATTCTGTTTTACGTGATCTTGGTTATTCGTGCTGACTTCGTCGATGTTCGGGGACTTCCGTATCTACAAGTAATAGTAGTACTACCGTATTCTTGTAGTTTTTTTTTTTCTGAGGTGTTCATCATCCAATGATTTCTCTCACTTTAGGAAGGACTGGGATGGTTTGTCAGACTATTACTGACTAAAACCACACCTGTTATCTTATGTTGCCTGTTGCGTTCTAGGACCGGGGGTTACCTTTTCAGAATTCACCGTGGACCGGCAGCCATCGGCTTTGTTAGGCCCTAGGGTTTTTCTGACATCTCTTTTGCCTTTATTACACGTACCGAGTAAACGGGCGAGACAGTGCTCTTGGCTGAATACTCGATACGTATAAACAAAGCGGCGAGTGCACGGTCGAGCACTTATCTCTACAACAAGCTTTCATAACTGTCTTGGCCGAGTAACATTTTACTGTCTCGCCCTTTTACTCGGTACGTGTGATCAAGGCATTTGAGGCGCACGAAAAACAATACGCACCGTCAACGACTCGGGACGGGTGGACAGCGACCTACTTATTTTTAGTCATCTGAAAAGTCATACCTACGGTGGCCCGGGATTGTCTTGCGACTCAGAACCTACTCCCAGAGCATCACCTGCCGCGACTGCTAGAGCATGAGAAGGTACGGGAATTTGAATTTCTTTGCTAGTATTACTGCCTCTTAGAAAGTTGCGACCGCTCCCCTTCCCTCTGGCTTTGGACCATGGCCTGCATCAGGGCCTGGCGTCAGAGGTAGCCGTCGGCTTTTGCATTACAACAGCTGAGCTCCACCCAAGTTGGGCACACAACCATCCACACTCCACCGGGCATACTCCACTGTGTTCTTAGGGCGGTCCGCTCAATAGTGAAACCCAGGAATCGCAGAGTATATCAAATTATAAAATAAAAATCTTTTTTCTTTCTTTTCTAAGAAATAAAAAGTATTTTGGAATCACATTAAAATTTATTGTGCGTACAGCCAAGGAGTGGATTTCCCTGCCGGAGTCTGTGTTTCTTGATAGCTTCAACTTAGATGTCTTTAAATCAAGAGTGAATAGATTACTTCTAGGCAATCGTGCTTCATTGTGAACCATATCTTTACAAATCGATAATGTTTCATGTACCAGCATGCAACATTATCGATTTGTAAAAATTGCCCGACCAAGCACGATTGCCCGACCCTCCACGGGATTAAAACGATTAAAATTTAACGGTGTATAGAGAGATATTATTAATTCAACAACAACAAGCCTCCACATAGTACTCACGACAAAAACATAATTGAAAAAAATAAATAAAATAGAAAATATTAAAAAATTAGAAAGTAGTTAGGTACATAATATCTCGCAGTCTCTGCCTCTTTAATTTATCAGTTTCAGTGTTCCAATTAGAAAACAAACAAAACAGGTACAGACACTTTTCTAATTTAAAACGGCTTAATAATTAAACAACGAAACAAAATAAAAATCAAAGACTGAAACTAACTGAAACAGAAAAGAAGATAAAAAAGAACTTCTTTGTTGTCCACTCTGCTATAATTTTAATAAAAACTCCTAATTAACAATTACGTCGAGGAATTAATTCTTACTTTTCGTTTTTTTGCTTTTATTCAAACGATTTTAGATTTTTTGCGAACATTTTCACTTATTGTGGAGAAAAAAGTTTGTGAAGATCCATTGGGATTTGCGATGTGGTACTTAATATTCAGTGGTCATAGAGCAAAAAAAATGTGGAGATAGCTTCTTTTCAAACGCTTTGCCTAGTACAAAAACATATGGAATGCCATTTTGACGTTTGGCTTGCCTGGTACGGTTCGGTGAACCTTTTTATAATACCTATAGCACCACAACTAGAGTTGTTGAGGTTAATTTTTTTTTCTTCATCCTTGTCTCGTTTTTCCTCGATGCTGAGAGACATGACCTCGACGAATAATTTTCTTGTGGACTATATTTTGCCATGTTGTCCTATCTTCAGCGATGTGGATGGCGTCGCAGACCTCATTTTTTTTACTGACCAACATTTTGACAATTCAAAAGTACCTGTAATTAGTCTATTTGAAATAAACATCCCTGATTTCTAATTATTAAACGAACGCGTGCCAGAGTTTTACTGACTAAAGTCCACTGTTATGTTCCATCTCAGCTTTGCTTTCTAGGACCACTGGTTTTCCTTCCAGAAGCAAATACATAGCCCCAGTAGGCTTTAGCCCTGCTGGGCCCCTACAGTTTTGCTGAGATCTCTTTGAGACGAGGCGTGGAACACTATGCGCCATCTACATCTCGGGCTTGGTCCGGATGGTTAATGGACGGCCGGACGGTGAGTTACTCATTGCCAATCCACGCCAATCTACGGTAGCTGAAAAGTGAAGTCGGGATCCCGGCAGCTGACGCGAAAGGAAATCTGTTCCCCCACACGTACGGCCGCCTCCTTTGCTAGTATTACTGCTTCGCTGAATGAGGCGATCGCCTTCCATTCCTCGCTTCCCCATGAGGCCACGGCGGTGCTCCGCTCAAGCGGGGCACTCTTCCATCATAAAACCTAACATACCTAGCATATTGTGGTATACCAGGAGTCGGTGGACCTTCCGGTCGTTCATCATAGTAATGTTAACACGGGTGTTTTTTCCGCACGAATCTGATGCAAGAACCTCCCGAACTTACCATTTTCGGTGAGGACCTGCGCTATGCAGAAGGTGAGGACACCGTGACGTCTTTCTTGCCACTCCTCAAAGAGGGGACTTACCGATTTTAAATTTGGGTCTAAAAGACTTGCCAGACATAACATGAAACGTTTTGCTACCAGGCATACTGAAGATTAAAAAGGAAATTACTCATACTCATGTCTAAGAGTTCAAGTTCAACATTCAATTATTTATGTGTTTAGGATCCTTGCTAGACGACTTCTACAAGCATGATTATTTGTGGGATTCTTCCCACAAACTCATTACTAACAAAAAATTAAACTGAGTAGAAAATTATTACCTAATAATTTTAGAAATAAAAGACTTAGTGAAGACTCTACTTCTTTCCGTATTTCATGTATTCTAATTTGATAGCAGTTAAATGACGGTTTGAACTTTGTAATAATCAAACAAGAATATAATTATCTCGTCTTTACGATGGCTTTATAAAAGTCGATAGATTGAAATCTTCGCTTCTTTGTTAGTAGTAATAATTTTTATTGTCACAAAGTTGTACAGCTCACAATGTAGACTTATAATTAGACACAAGTATATGTAATATGCTGTAGGTAATGGTACTGTCTCCCAAACTAACTGCCTAACTAGTAGGCTAAATACTAGTACTATTAGTAGATAACTAACTAGTAGGAACCAACAGGTTACTTCAAGGCAAGCGTGCTCCATCGTCAGCCACATTACCGCATACTATCAGGCGAACTACTAGTACTATTAGTAGATAACTAAATAACTAGTAGGAACCAACAGGTTACTTCAAGGCAAGCGTGCTCCATCGCTGGCCACATTACCGCATACTATCAGGCGAGTTAGTGATCAAACGCTAGACTGACAGTTATAAAAGCAACCCATTGTAAGTACGTTTTATTCATATAGGTATATACAATTCCTTATTGATGACAATTTCTTTAATACATTATTTGCGTGTTGATATTACTCATCATCATCATCATTTCAGCCGAAAGACGTCCACTGTTGGACATAGGCCTCCCTCAAGTGTCGCCATAACGACAGTTCCTATGTGTCCCGCATCCATCGAATTCCCGAGACTCTCACCAGGTCACCGGTTCACCTTGTGGAAGGTCTTCCAACCGACCGTCTGTTCTGCGAGTAGTTTTGCTTTGCTACTTAGATTGATAGGTAGATATAGCATTTATTTGATGCACTCAGAAAAATAAACAGAAAGTATACAAAAGCACTATAAAAATACAAACATGGGTTCTTACTAATGTTAAACAATAAAATAAAAATAAAAAAACAAGTTAATCGTGTAGTGCGGTGTGCGCTTCAAGGCTGCATCAAATGGGAGCCCAACTCAGCATGTGTCAGGCAAATATATCTGACGCTGGTATTCTGCTGGGTCCCTGTAGTGGCATACGGACGTCGTGCTGAATTAGTGGAAGAAGTGCTATGTGTGTGAAGTATAACACTGTGTGGAGTAAGTTATGTATATTATTACAATTTATTAGATTTATACTTAACTTTCAGTCTTCAGTGAGCGTTCTAGTGATGAACCGAGCGAGTGAACAGTCAGTCAGTACAAAGCAGCAATTATTACGTCTGTACTCCACAGTGATCAGCACGATACTGAAACGTCTCACACTGAACTTCAGCGGTGACAAGCTACGCGCTGAGCTGTCAGCGCCCATGGTCAGCGTGACTCTAAAACCAGCTTAAAACTTATATCTGACTCTGTGTCTTACTACATACGAACACAAAACGGGTTCATAAATAATAGTTTTTCATCACATGTCAGTTTTCAGAAAAATTCCCTGGATAAACCACGTTGTTCTATAAATTCCTAATTTGAAATTATGAAAGGCTAAGTTTTTTTTTATGTTTTACACTGGGACTCAAGATATCATATGAAACCTTGAAGAATCTTTGTTAAAAAAAAATTGTATTAAGAAAGTCTTCTTTTTCTTCAATTTGTAGTATTAATTAAAATCAATAACATTTTATAATGATACTATGAAGAAGTATCAAGAACGGATCGACCAGTTTGGATGTTTTCGTGTTTATATTTGTCAGAACCAAGTTTGGGTGAAAAATTTTTTTTTTATATTTTTGGCGGGGATGTCAAAAGTTGGACACGTACAAAGCCAGGCCCGATAGTTAAAAAAAAGTTACTGAGGCTTTGGAACGCATAAAGTAAGTGAAGCGATATTATGATAAATTATATTTATTTTGTAAATAGGTTTTAAAAAACACTTTTAAGGCATGGGCTTGCAGACGACAAGTAATGGATAGCTCACCGTCCGTCCGTCTGGTAACCATCCGGACCGAGCTTTAGTCGACGACTAGAGCACTTTCCACGCGCGCCTCAAGGAGATGTCAGTAAAACAGTAGAGAGGAGTCCAGCAGGGTCAAAGCCTACTGGGACCATAGGTAGTGCGAAAAAGAATCCCGGGGCCCTGTAACGAAGGCAAAGAAGGAACAGAAGTAGTTTTTAGTCAATAAAAGTCTGACACACCTTCCCACTTCACCAATACTGGAAGAAGTCACGTTAGATGATTTCCCACCTTAAGAAAAAAATCATCATCATCTTCCTGCCCTTTTCCCGTTTTTATTTGGGGTCAGCATAAAATGTTTTTTTCTTCCATTCTGTCTTGTCACTTGACACACTATCACTAGTTCCCTTTTCTGTTAAATCACTTCTCATACAATCCATCCATATTTTCTTTGGCCTCACTCTCCCTCTCCATCCATCCACATGTAAACTCATAACTGAAATAATATATGTTAATCACATCTTATATTTTAGAGTGGTGTAATGATATAAAATTTAATCACACATAAATTATACACACAACGCGCAAAGCACCAAACAGAAAAGAATACAATCCATCAAATAAAAAGAAAAACATATTATAAATCCTCGTCAAGGACCCAAAATAATCTGTACCAGAAGCAAGCAGATTTTTTTCAGCCATGTTTCATATCAAAGCCAAGAGGCGGTCGCCCACGACGCATCTGCTCAAATCTGCGGGCAAATATTTATTATACCATCCTATTAGGGTGCGTACAATTCGGCGAAGATGGCTGACAAGGATTTGTTCTTAAGCTGATATTGCATTGACGGGAGATATGATTATATTTTTATGCGATTGTTTCGTGTTTACCGGATTTTTGGCTTAGGAGTTTTGGGACGATTTACTTTGGTTTAATTTTTATTTTGTTCCTTGTTTCATTGAGTAAGTTGAAGTGATTAATTTGGCAACGAGCAGATTAATGGTTTACTATTTTCTTCTATGTATGTCTTTTTTTTGCTGAAGAAGTCATGTGTTGTTACGTGTACCTACTGCTGCATGATGAAACAACATGCATTGCATGATGAAATGTGGATCGTTTTCTGCAGAAAAACTCTGTCTATACACTGGCTTTGAATCCATTTAAAAAATTCCAAATATATTTAGAGTAATAGATATTTTTTTGCTGATTACCGTCTTTGGAGTATCGAGTCCGTTTCTGCTCTTACTAGTTTTTTTTTTTTAAGGTGGAATAATATCTAATAACGTCCCCCGCTCTCGAGCAGAGTGGGTGAAAAAATCACACCTATGTTCCTTCTTTCCCTTTATGATCCAGGACCACAGGTTTCCCTTTTGGAAGTTAACCTTCCACAGTTGCCAGTTTGAGGCCCGTGTGGAACACTATGCAATATCAATAACTCGAGCTCGATCCGGATGTTTACCGCACTGCTGGACGTCAAACTACCTATTGCTCGTCATCTACAAGCTCATGCCTACGGTGACTGAAGTCGGGATTGGGGTTCCGGTGACTGACGTGAGAAAGTCCATCCTTTTACGCATGCGGCCGTCTACTTCGAGAGTATTACTTCTTGAGCAGACCATGGTCTTAACCAGGGACCAGCGTGAGAGATTGCCGCCACTGATCGCCCTCACGAGGATACAGTGGTGCTCCGCCCAAGCGCAGCACACCTCCACTGTATGCTCCGCCGTGTCTTCTTCCGAACGTAGCTTTTATTATCATTACCTACGAAGCTTCAATCATCTATACTTTGCTATTACCTTCACTGAACAGATGGGCTCATAATTTTCTTTTAAAGTGAAATACAAGTAGAACAGTATGTAATAAAAATGATTTACGAATACTTCCTGCACTTGCTATATATTAGAGTTCTCCTCAATTGATCGCCACATAAGTCTTGTGGCCGCAATAGGAGCTGACAAGTATCGGGTACTTGAGAATGAAAACTCTCAAGTACGATTTTGTTTTACTAGAAATATAGATACAATGTGTGTTTCTTCTCATACGGAAAATTGAGCAGAATTTTTTTTAACTCATATGTTTATTCTTTTTCATTTATTGTAAAGTAGCTTTTGCCCACGGCTTTACCCGCGTAAATAATATTAATTTAGAATTTATGTACAGATTATAGCCAAAGAAGAAAAAAAAAATTAAAAACAAATCTGTTAAAATAAGCAGAAGCATAATCAGCCTTATAAACTTCCAGCTAGGCAATGGGGTTTTTTTTTTTCTATGGAGAAAATCATCCAATGACAACCCTCACTCTTGGGCGGAGCGGGAGATAGTGTCAGACTCTTACTGCCTAAAAACCCACCCCGTTCCTTCGAGCCTTCATACCGGGGCTCGAGTTCCCTTTCGGATAACCCTGGCCCCAGTAGGCTTCGACCTGGCTGGGCCCCTGCTATTGCTGACAACTCCTTTAGGCGCGCGGGAACAATGCGCGCCGTTGACGACTTGGGCTAGCTCCAGACAGTTACCAGACGGCCGGACAGCGAGCTACCCATTGCTCACGGTCCGCAAGCCCAAGCCTGTGCACTGTATACTCCACGAACTCTTAGACTACTTCCTATTACGACTTACTTTGTTTTTTACTGAGAAAATTTTTATTTTGCTTTTGTGTACAATATTTGACTGGTCTACACTGTTCTTACATAACATCTATCAATATTGTAAAACAACCACTTTTTTAAAAGAGTAACCATGGAGTTTCTTGCCGGTTCTTCTCCATAGGAAACGACCAATTTGGAACCGTGCACTAGCTTCTGACGTTTTATAAGTGCCCATGTAGGCCTATGTGAAATAAAAATATTTTTGATTTTGATTTGATTTGATTTGCCTACGGTGGCTGGAAATCGGAATCGGAATCCCGGCGGCAGCGAGAGCGCCGTTGCCTGATTCACTACGGACCATGGGCTCAACCAAGACCCGACGCGAGAGGACTCCGCCACCGATCGCCCCCACGAGGGCACGGCAATGCTCCGCTGGGCGTTCCGCACAATGGCGACCCCCGGGCGTCACTTCCGCTTTAATCCAGAACAGGAATCTCCGGTCCGGTGAGGAACTGTGACATGCGGAAGGCAAGGACGCCGTGAAGTCTTTCCAGCAACGCCTCAAAGAGGGGACTTACCGCCATGATTGTGACGTGCCCAGGTGGGAATGGGTTGTAATCCACCACGCAGTCTTAGTACAGATTGAAGTATAAAACATCTTCAAATTATGGGTTTCCTGAAAAATGGTAATTAAATAAATTACGCATCTGGCTAAGATGGGACCCGCAACTAAGCTTAGCCTATTCTCAGTGGCTTATTCCCTTTAAAGCTGGAAAATAACTCACGGGTAGGTACATACTACTAAGATGAAAAGAATGTGCCAACATTTAGAGCGAGGTCTACCAGCGTGCCAAGTTTCCTCCCAATCTGTTCATTCGTAGAAACTTGATTGCTTAGCTATCCAATCGCCCAAATATGTCTATTAGGCATATGTAATAGGCTCTTAATAAACTAATGCGCCTCACCATCAACGATTGCATCACTGCTTACCATCACGAAGGATCGCAGTCAAGCATATTTTAAATCACATAAAACAAAATTATTACAATGTCTATAAATTTGTAAGTTTGAAGAGTTTTATATTTATCGTAGGACTTGCTTTTGTCTTCATATGTATGAAATAAAATTACCCAATTTCCTAATTCAGTATATGTCTACCCAAGTTCATTAAGTTGTTAAAAAGTGAGAAACAGATAGACAAAGCTACTTTAACGTTTATAATATTTTTATCAGTATGGATAATGGTAAGGTTAGCAACACTAAGTGAATAACATAAGCAGTTGACACAAAAATTTCATTGATTATAGTTTATAAATAAAATCACAAACTTTTTATCTATCAGTAAAAAAAGTCGCAACAAAATTACTTTTGCATTCACGTACCAACAAAAACAAAACATAATATAAACATTACTATAGCTTATATAGCTTAATATAAAACAACTGTAACGAAGTACTAGAGATTACTATCTTAATAGGTCGCGACCGTAGAGGCAATATAAGAAGAAAAATATTACGTAGTAAACTGTTCTTTATTTATTTCCATACAAGAAAATGTTAAGATTTCATAAATGTTTATCTCAGAAGCAAAGTAAATCAAAGTTAACAAACTAACAATCTTTTCTACTAAGTATCATGTTTTTGACAGTTTGTTTAAAGCAGTTGAAAGTACTTACTGCTTTGTCTGCAGTTAAGTTGAACTAGCTACTTCAGTATAATTGCATGGGTTCTATGGTACCTCGTGCCTCGGACTAAATATTTAGAATGGAACTACTACAGGCAATATAAAAAGGATGTAATATACAAAGACAAATAAGAGCTACTCAGAGTAGACAAATTCAAACGCCTAGGTACTATACTAATACCTGACTGTAATGTGGCTATAGACGTAGACCTATTAATTCTGCTTGATTTAAGTAGAGACCAAAATCAATAAATAGTTTGATGTGATCCCTAAATGCCCATCTGAGTGAAGAAGAAAGTATACAAAATAGTACGATCAACCATGAACATACGGAACAGAGTGCTGGAACATGAAAAAGGTGAAGAGCGATTCCATACAAGCGAAATCAAAATGCTCAGATTCACTGGACGTGTAACTCGGCTAGACGAAATACGAAACGAATATATCTAAGGATCATTTAAGGTGGTTCCAAATACTGAGAAGTCAAAAAAAGTCACATGCATTAGTACGTAAGAACATGAGTTTTTAGACGAAACTACGACCACGCAGTTAAAAAGACTCTAAGTATCTTCGACCAACTATAAGGAAGAGTGCGGCCACCAGCCACCTGGTGGTCAAATATGCGATATTATACTATACTTACATAAATATACTTACATAAATCAAATATTGTGCAAACCATCTGGGTCCTTGGACCCAAAGGTATGAAAAATGAAATCAGTGCACTCATATAAACCGGCATTTACCTTAAATAAACATCGTAAGTAACAATGCTCCACATTGAAACCTGCAAAACACGAGATACCCAACAAAATGAACACAGTAGAATTCAATTAAAACCAATACAAATACTTCTAATCCTACCACCTAATTGGCCGGAACAATGCCAAAACGCAAACGATGGTCAGCAAAGCAAAGTCCAAAAACGAAAATCACACGAAACACGATCCCCCTTTGTGTACAAGCCGTTAGCTTGTCTGTTTGTCTGTACTTTTTGCAATCGATATCTCTGGAAACGAGCAGCTGTGGCGACTGCGACACAACTTTTTGTTCGTGTCCTTCAAGCCCGTGATATTTTGAAACTGATTTCTCGAGCGACGTTCTGAAATTCTGAATGCACACGCTGGACTTTTTGTTTTGTTTGCTTGTCCGAACATTTGATAAGCTATTGAGACCGGATTTCATGCTGCAGATTCGGGAGCGCATTTGTTTCTTCCAAACTGAGTTTATTGATTAGAATTTGCTGCCTTTTAGCGCATCTAATTTCGTTGACAGGTGTTATGGGTAATAAATCAGAGTTGCTCGCATCAATCATTTCCAGTTCTTTTTTAATTTTTGTAAAATTACTCATCGTAGTATGTACACATAATTATAAACAGAGAGAATCGGCTCATAGAAAGTGGGGAGGACGTACATTAAGACGGATAAACTGATTGTAAACAGTTTAAGAAAAAGATCCCGCATTGTAGATCCTTTTCTAAGCATTGCGGTAGTTAATGACGAGCTTGAAAAAAGCTAATATCTAAAACAAAGTAATAATTTTACAAATAGATAATATTAAGAACCCTATTAATTTTATGCTACTTTTAATAAATATAAAAAGGAGCTTAAAATTAATAAGGTAGGAAGTTAAATAGATAATTACACTCTTTACTACACTTACAATAAAGAGTCAATCTATTTATCTCTTGATAATGCATGTTTGGTACATGCATTCTCAATAAATACATTAATAAATATACGTTACACCCAGGAAACGTTACTTAATGGATCTGTACCATAATACACACCAAGTTCCTTCACCCTACCCTAATATCATGTCTTAGTTATATTTTGAGCATAAACACTTCTAAATTCAGAGCCAACGCTGTCCCATCTTATTACATGGCCGACACATGAAAACAGGTTGACAGGTGACTGCCCGTCAGTTTAGTTTAGATCTTAGTCAGTTTGAACTATGTTGAGAGTATAAGGAAGAACAGTAATCAAAGTGGAGGAAATTTCAGATGAAGGTAATTCGAAGTTCTTATGCCATACTGGAACAAACAATGTTATTGACAAAATAAATGAACAATTAACTGAGATAATGCATACTCTTATACATCCCTATTATAAAATTAAACCACATCATAGTTCGAACATTGTTGTGTTGTGGGTGTTTAGTGTTCTGAGCATATTTAGTACTAGACTTTTCCCGCAGCTTTGCCTGCTTACATAAAATATGCCTATGTCACGCAGGAGTAAAGCAACTTTCTATCGGTGAAAAAATTTAATAATCGCACAAGTGGTTTCAGAGATTTCCTACTACAAACAAAAAAAAAAAAACAAACTTATTGGTGTAGATGGGCAATTAGACACTACTTTGGTAGCCAATATTGGCCACTGGGGTAGCCAATATTGAATTCTACACACGCGTACACAAACGCGCAAATAACGCAATTAAAACTTTCTGAATAGACTACAAGGTCGTATATCTAATTAAAATTTATAAAGTTTCATTAGTATTGTGATTAAAAAATTAATTTTTTTTTTTCTCATATAAAGTGTTAGTTTAGTTAACTTTTGAATTTGAAATCGCGTCATCAAAAATAATATTTACGTTATTATCTATAACAGATGGTCCAAAACTATTGTTAACCAATTAAATGTGAATCACTTTGTTTCTTCTAACAACGAATTTGTCATTACCATTATTTTCTCAGTATGAATCATAGTCTTAGAAAAAAAAAAACAATTAAAGCCACATGCGCAAACTGCTATATCTGGAACTTCCCTCGAGACTATTCCTGTCTCTTAGATGAAGCACCTGGCATTCGCAAAGTTGTAACTGTTTATTTATGGAGCAATTTGTCAGTTGCTTAAGTGACTTGACTTAATATTTTGTATACCTACTGTCAAAATTTTTTGGATAAGTGTCCTAGTTGTTTTTCTGGGTTTCGTACCTCAAAAGGAAAAAAATGGAACCCTTATAGGATCACTTTGTTCTCCGGCTCTCGGTCTGTCTGTATGTCTGTCAAGGCCATTCATCTCGGGAATGCGTGGAGGTATCGTGTTGAAATTACAACTATATACTTAAAGCTGCGGACACTTGTAAGTTATTGAGAAAAAAGATATTTCAGTATAATTGTATTACATACTCATTTATTTTATTTATTTATTGAGTACTGCCACATTACAATACATTTATCATTAAAAAAGAATAAATTTTAAAAAGGTGGTCTGACGTATGTAACAATAACGGCGTACATAACATTTGCTATTCATTTGCTTTGTAATATAAATGTGAACAAAATATGCATTTAATTTAGATTAAAATTATGTTTAAAATTACATTTATAATTACATTTAAAATTATAATTAAAATTACATTTATTATTACATTGTATCAGTCAATTCATTATAAAATACTCAACAGAAATTACAGAAAACCATTAAAATCTTATTCAAAATTTAAAAAAAAAAATGATTATTGAGAAATGAGAATTTAATTTACATAATTTTGTTACTAATTAAGGCAAATATTTAGGTAGAAAATCAAGAGTGTATACTTTTGATTTTGTGCTTAAACACACGCAGATTATCGTGAATATATACATACTGAATAGCACATCAGCTTTCGCTCTAAAATATATTTGGTATTACTTTACAATATCCATGTTGTATGTTACGAATAAGGAGGCTAAGATTAATGTCTCTGTAGAATCTATTTATCATAAACACTACAAGAAGTAACAGACGACGTTGATGGGTTTCTCTATTTAGATCGTGAGAAAGATATGTAATATAACCACAGATTACAACAAATGAAAATGTTAGCTAAATAAGTTAAAATTTATTACTAAAATACGAGTAGTTTAGAGCTCAGTGTTTCTCAAACTTATGTTTGAATTCTCGAAAATAAAAAAAAACAGGCTACAAAAGTCTCGTATTAGGATCATTGAACATTGATTACTTATTGCAATATTCTATTGTTTACATTACTTTTGTTTAATTCACCAAAAGAGTGCGCAGAAACAAAATTCGGGCAAGTACGAGTAAGACTCGCGCACTTAGGGTTCCGTAAAAACTTACCTATGAAAACAGTTCAATTCCCGAATTAAGTTAGTTAAAAAGATTTTTAGGGATCGCATAAAATGTTAATATATACTATAATACAACGGGAAGTACCTTATCTATGAATTTCGATCTCCTTAAGTGTCGAAATATACGTTTTTTTTTTTGCGATATAAACGGCTGTATATTTTTTTTTTTTTCGTTAACTCAGAAGTCTGATTTATTCACAGCTTCAAGGAGCTGCTGACCTGACTATATAGTTATAATTTCAATTTGATACCTTTATGTGATCCTGAGATAAAGGGTTCTGACAGACAGGCAAACGGACACCAAAGTGATCCTGATTCCGTTTTTTTTTTGTGAGGTATGGAATCCTAAAAACGATACAACGTATTTGTGTAACAAAATAACAATTTTTATTTTAATAAAAGGTAATACAGTGACATAAACAAATATGTTAATATTAATGTGGCATAATATTAACATCAGGTAAATTTCTGTATTTGGTTTTGTCACGACCAGATGTGAAAAAAAAAACCGTCGCACGTGTTTGTCTACCATCTAGCCGCTTTTACGAAAATCCCCCTTGCCATTAAATGACAAACTTTAAAGGTTCACATACCCTAGATACTTTGTGAAACTCTGAAATACTCGTAACTCATATTTTACGAGTTCATTGTCACTGTAATCTCGAACTAGATACCGAAAAGTTCTCAGAAATCTAAGTCTAACCTCAAACCAAACAAATTATATTCCTTTATTGTTCACATGAATAATCGTAGCACTCAAAATAAACGTAGAATTAATTCCGTAATTGGCGAACCGACTAGACGATTCATCTTCGACTTTCCTGGAAATCTGTTTCGTACATTCAAGATGGCGTCCTGCCCTGACAATGATCAAGTGCGAAATTATGTAGATGTGACATATTTATGTGTTTAATAAGTTGACGCCGTTTTTAGGACCTTTAAATTGTGAAGAGCTTCTATTAGTGGGGCCATTTTCGATATTGGGCACATTTTCTGATACTGGGTAGGGACCTTAGGTCTTACTAAAAAAATTATCATCATCATCATTTCAGGTGAAAGACGTCCACTGTTGGGCATAGGCTTCCACCAAGTGTCGCCACAATTAACAATCCTGTGCGTCTCGCATCCACCGGTTTCCCGCAACCTTCACCAGGTCATCGGTCCACCTTGTAAGAGGCCTTCTAAAGCTATGTCTTCCGGCACGCGGTCACCACTCCAGAGCCTTTCGGCCCCAACGGCCACCTGTTCTGCGAGCAATGTGCCCTGCCCATTGCCACTTAAGTTTGGCAATTCTTCGTGCTATGTCGGCCACCTTAGTTCTCCTGTGAATATCTTCATTCTTGATTCGACAAAAGTCATCATCATCATCAGTTCAGCTCATTTCTCCAAGTGTCGCTACAACGACTGGTTTTCGCGTCTTACCAGATTATCGGTACACCTTTTGGAAGGCCTGCCAAAGCTACGCAGTAAAATAGTAACTGCTTAACTCAATATGCATGTTACTCTATGGCCATTTATTTTCAGCTACGCAAAGGACGGAGCTGTTTACACACAAATAAGTAAATATAATGCTATTAGAATTTATTTCAAATAATGTGCTCTTTCAAAGGTTTTCTTTGAATACAGAATAATTTATTTTTAACTTATTTCTGATTCTACCCACATGAGATTTTTTTTTAAATACTAGAGAATTTTTTACTCTTTTATTCTTAGAATATAAAAAAGAAGAAAAAAATAATAGTTGGCTGTTGATTCTGTCCGTATATTCTAAGTTAGAAAAGAATAGAAATACTTTCATTCGGTACAGACACAGCAACTGTTACACAACCGTACAGCACAATAAAAGTACAAATTACGCCGAACGTGTTCACACTGATCGGGTGAGCACCTCAGTATTTATTATTATTAGTTATTTATCAGTTATTTCCTCCACTCGACTCAATCAAATTGACAATTTATGGATATTAATCGAGATTTGCTAACTACGTATGTTAGGGTCCCCGCACACAGCCATGCCATCAGCCACAACCAAAAAACACTGCCACCAGCATATTTCCTGTACGTTTCATACATTTTATGTAGATTCACCGCACGCAGTTGACACCAGTGGCCGCCATACGCAAAAATTGCCGCTGTTCGCTTCTTGCGGCCCAAACTGGCCTCTAAACGCCGATACAAAACGCCGTAATACACCACTCTCGCTTTTATTCCTTATTCCTCAGAGTCCATTATGATACTGAGCGTAAGAGTTAAAAAGAGAAAAGCCACCGGCCACAAGTGGCTGTCGCGCACTTCAGCTTCGTTTGTGGCCGCTTCTAAGTTCTCCTGGTGGCGTTTGTGGCTGTGATGATACATGGCCCACGTGCGGCAACATTTACAGTAATCTGGTATTACGCTGAACTGGACCCAATTAGTACACCTGTACGATACACGTGTTTTTTTTTTTTATTTATTACTTATAATTTACATATTTTTTTATTAGCTCAATATGTGTGCCTGTGTGTCAAATATATGTACAATCATATTTTTTCTTTTCTTTAGGTGTATTTTGGTCAATTAAAGTCTGACACTATTTCTCACTCTACCAAAAATAAAGTTATTTAATGATTTTCTAACCACCAAAAAAAGCGCGACTTATTGTATCGAAGTGAAGAAACGTTCTATTCCTCGATGGTTGATGAATATCGAGATCACTTTGGAACTGCCTATGAGTCACCTCTACAAAAACCCACGTCGACATATTACTTCCCTTTTTTTAGAATTTAACTCTTCATTCTTGAAGGGCAAAGACAACCAATGTATAACAAAGACTGCCTACGTATTCGTGAATAATAAAAAAAAAACACTATCGGTGAATCAAAGAGTGACATTTAATCTTCCCACACAAATAGATTAGCATTCCTGACAGGTACAAAATATTTAGTTGTGGGAACAATGGAGCCGTGTGCCAGGTGTTGCCTTCCTACGCGACGTGAGATAGCTGGACTGGTGTTGGTGCATGTGGCCAATACTGGCCCATAACTTTACGAGCCTAAATCAATAAGTAGGTCCCTAAACAAAAGTCAGGCTTAATAGGGCTCACAATAAACTGAAGACATAAATATTTTCTAAATATTGATCTGTAAAAGATGTGTTCCACGATGACGCAGTGGTTAAGGAACCTGCCTCTCTTATATATAGTTGCGGGTTCGAAACCGGGCCAGTTTCAATTAGAATTTTTCAATCCATGTATTTTTCAAGGTAATCTAGCTCATTGCTGACTGGTTGGTCCAGCCCCCCTAGCCAAGTTTCGACCGTTTCGCTTGCGCCGAACGCTTCGACCTTGCCGCCAATTCTTTTGTTCTGACTGCGTAGCTGAGCGTTAAGACGACGTCATTCCCGTACATTTGAAGCTTTCTACAAGCGCTTATTGCAGATTAGCAATTTGGCTAGGGGTACAGGTGGTCATTCGTAGATATTTGATAGTCATTACAGGTACCTAGTCAGACGCCAGAAAGTCTGACCATCAGCTTATCCGTATCGTGCATACGTACACCGTGTTTTATATATGTTGCTCAGTAACTGAAATGTGGAGCTCAGTAACTGAAATGTGGAGCTCAGTAGCCCGATTCACGTAATCAAAACCGTAACCGTAACCGTTTAGAACGACACCGATTTTAAAGTCGTTTGTTCGAAAAAAAAAAACTGTACTTCATTATTCTGGTAGAATACTTATTAATGTAACTGGAAATAAATCGTTGTTAAATCATTTAGTTTCAAGCCAGTTGAGTTGTCGTTCTATCTGATCCCGATTAAGCAACACGTGAATACCGATTTTGGATAGGACTTCGATCGAATGACTTTAAAACTTCGACGATATTTGGCTTGTTTGATTTTACGTGAATCATGCTACTGATAGGCTGTTGCTCCATGTAAATCACGGGTATTCAGTGGATCTGTCTATCATATATCGACCATATACCGGTGGTACAACGCCGAACGTCTAGTGGTCCGATGATAGAACGAGTTTGGTGGAATTAAATTGTGCAATCTTCGTCTCAATCTCTTTACGCTCCTACCCACGTCCACCTTTTTTAAACCTTCAAATATCCAGATCAAAGTAATGTTTCCTTCCTGGCCGGTTATTATCCGGAATGCCACGTGCTGTGACTTAAACAGACGAGCGTTACTCCAACATTTAAAAAAAAAAACCTCTATAGATTTATATTTCTGAATAATTTTAAAGATACATTCTTTTATAATATTTTATCGCCGACAAAAGTTAAATAGCAAAATATTGAGTACACTTTGTGATTGGATATAATCCAGCAATATAAATAGTCAAATTGCGTAGTTTTGGTCAACAGAGAGTATTAGCTTTACTCTGTTCATAATTACCAATCGGAACAATATCTTGACTACCATATAAAAGCAAATATGTTGATAATCTACACTAATATAATAAAGAGATAAAGTTTGTTTTTATGTTTTTTTTATTTGTCGGAGGTAAATCTTGTCACAGATAGAAAGCTATTTTTTCCTGAGTGACATAGGCTATATTTTATGTATGCAAAATCAAGTAAAATTATAAATTTGTATGTCTGTTTGTTATTCTTTCATGTGAAAACTATTGAATGGATTTCTTTAAAACTTGGTACGGAAGTAGACCATGTCTTGGAATAGCTTATAGAATACTTTTTTATACCATAAGTATGTTACTTTGGGATAATTTTCTACTTTATCGTGGGCAAAGTCGCTGGCAGCAGCTAGTGATTTAATAGTTAGAAGAAATTTCTCATTTGTAAATCTCTGCCTCCCTTTTAAACCCCCAAACATCCGGATCAAAGCATTGTTTCCTTCCTGGCCGGTCATTATCCGGAATGCCACGTGCTGCTACATAAATAGACGAGCGTTAGTCCAACGGTTATAATGATGCGCGTGCGACGATGAAAGATGCGGGTGTAAATGAGATAAGTTGTGAGAATAAATCTTGAGATACATTTAGATTTGTATAAGAGTCCAATATTTTTAAAAGCAAACCTTTTGCTGAGGTTGAAAAATAAAGGTTACTTTTTTCAGTAATAAGGAAAAATAAATGTAATTATGTTTTTAAATTCATTCAATTGATAAAATAAGCAATTAATTAAAAAAAAAAAAATTGAGTATAGAGGTATGTTTAAATTATTTCAAACACAAGTAAATTATTTTTCGCCGAGCATTACGAAACTAATTGACTATTCACAAAGGCCTTTTAAAATAGGCTCTGGCTGAAGTTATTGCTTTGAGTTTGAAATTACACAAAATAATATTAAAATTAATGAAATGGTTTCGAATACATTACTTTGTGTATTTAATTACTCCAGTTAAAAGCATTATAAACAGAATTAAGCTTACTTAAGCGTACTTAAGAGATATATTATTTACTTAAGGAATATTAGTAAGCGTTCTATTTATCAAGTTTCCTAATTTATAGTTTTCATATCAAATACAGAGCCTTGAAATTCCGCATGACTTAGTACGGCAAAACAACAAATTATATTCGCTAGACGTACCAAAGTACTCACAAATAGAATAATGTTAAACACTTAAAGCAATTGTTTCCACGACTAAATCCACATTGACACAAAAGAAAAACCATCGAATGGAATGTTCGCGTCTTTAGGAACAATCTCAGCAATGCACATCCCCTCTGCTTCGAATGCCGTAGTATTTTGGTATTAGAGACTCGCGGGGACAACTTTGGACGCTATCCAGTTGGAATCACGCGCCGGGAACGCGCAAACGCCGTTTATCGATCGTCAAAAAAAAATTTCGAAACAAAAATAGACAGTGTCAATTTTTAGATAACGCATAAATTCAAAATTGTTCTATTCCAATTTTTTTTTTTAATCTGTGATATAAAATGAAAATTCCAAAATCAAATTTTAAACATTTAACAGTTTATTTTTAAGTGCAGTGTGAAATTATTGGAAATGATAGTTCTCTAGTTAAAAATAAATCGCGATTAAGATCGCAGACTCACAGAGTACAGTGGACAATAAAAGCTGAGTGCAAACAAACAATAAAACGGCAACTATTTTGAGAACGCTGAGCATAAAACGAGCAAACCGTTGCTCATAAACAAAATGGCCACTAACCGGCACGCGACTTCGTTTATAAATCACAATATGTTTATTTGTGTTTTCGTCTCGCTCTTATTGCCGATGGCGAACGAAGGTGCGGCGAATGTGTACGGTGACAGCCGAAGTTTTCCGAACGATGAAGGAGGGAAACGATTGACGAGGGAATACGATCTAAGGCAGGGTGCTTTACGGGGATTGATAGTGAAGCCAAGTCGGCAGTATGATCTTCAGTATGTCGAGATGTTTCTTGGCATACCGTATGCTGCCCCGCCAACGGGGCCTCTGAGGTTTATGCCACCAGGTAATAAAACAATCATCATTAACATCATTTTTAGCTAAAAGACATTTACTGGTTAGTATAGGCTAGCCCTCAGATCACCTCCAAATTAGACGCAAAGTGTGCTTTGTTATTCAATATAATAACAAAGTAGCGTACCTACAACGCGACTGCAGTGCGGGTGTAGCGCAACAGTCGCGCGTTTTTATTTATATGGATTTACAAAGCAGTGCCGCGCGACACTTTGTGGCTAATTTGAAGGCGACCTAAATCTTGACTCATTGACTGGTCCTAAGGATGATAGCATCCAGAGACTTTATGTGACCCTCATCAGGTTATCGGCCTACTTTTTAGGAGGTATTTCAATGCTCTATTCGGCTCTATTTACCATCTGTTCTCCAACCAATATGCCCTGCCCACTGACACTTAAGTTTAATAAAACCCTACTGACAATCCTAAATCTATCTCCTTTCTTTCAGTCCATCCAAAGGTTGTCTGTAAGAGATCGCCCTATGCGATAAGACCGCCCATTTTACACTTATTTAATGATGTTTGTCCTGTATTTTTGTTTATGTGGTGTACAAGAAAGAATATAATAAGTAATAATAATAATAAACATTATTTTATTCACAAAGTAGATGATGTTTCAACTTCAAGATTTGTAGGTAGTTAGAACTTTATTATGATGGCAGTTCCGTTCAAAACATAACACGATAAGATCAGCTTTGGGATCAGTGCCAGGTCAAGCTTGATCCACCGAAACGATTCTCATACGGGTTTATTGTTATGCAAACATGTTAGGAATACTAGTTGATGTCAAGTTTTGATTCGCTAGACTGTATGAGCATTGGATTTTGTTAGTACACACAATATTCACTGTATAACATTTTAATTAAATTAACAACTATATTAGTAGGTCTCTTTTTAATCTTTATTTTTATTTTGGGGTTTTTATCCACAAGGATATCTCAACCTTATTATACCATCAAATACACTTCCGCCTGACCACCGCTGAGTTCATTTTTGCTTGCACTCGTATCGAAAATTTGAAAGGGTTTGGTTTGGAGCAGCGCTGCAGGATTCAAGCTAAATTTATTTTAAGTGATTAGGTAGAAATGAACAAATCAAATCAATCAAATCAAAGCATTTATTTCAAATAGACCATTTACAGGCATTTTTGAATAGTCAAATGTCGGTCAGTCCAAGAAAAGTGAAGCTAAATGAACGCGATGTAACCTTAAACAACATATATAAAAATATATTTAACAGCATTCCGTTAACGAACCTAAATAATTTCTCAATTTATCTCTCATAAAATACCATATTTGTCAAAAAAATATTAAGTAGTAGGTATTATTATTACGAGTATTATACGTAGCCCTGTATTGCAATCGCAAATGTCCCAAACAGGTGATTTTATGTCAGTAAAAGTCTGACAAACCCTCTCGCTCTATCACAGGGCCATCACCGGCTACCGTGGGTGCGGGTTTGCGGACAACAAGCAATGAGTATGGGTATGGATACCTAGCCGGCCGGTCGTCCAGTAAAGGCCGAGTTAAACGATACGTTCCACATGCGTCTCAAAGAGATGTCAGCCAAATCGTGAGGTTAGAAGTACACTGCGCACTCGTGTGCCATACACGCTGATCCTGAGCGAGTCAGTCTCCATACATATTTTATACGGAAACTAGACTTGTAGAGCTACAGCTGATCCATGCCTCGCGACGCCAGGTGACAACGTTCTACGTACAAATTAGGGCTGTTACACGTGTGCATCGGTTTAATGTAGTTCTAGCTAAGGCCGTTACACACACAGGGTCACGGGGAATTTCTGAGAGTAAAACCATGGTCATATATAGCAAAAAGTCACTGAAGGACACAGAGAGTTTTAGTTAGTAAGTCTGACACGCCTTTTCCCTTCACCCTATATTGGCAGTCATTGGATGATTAACGATATTAATAAAACCGTTTAAAAAAAAACTAATCTTAACTTTAAACTACTTTTATTAATACTAATGTTACCACTTATATTAATTCTTAATTAATACTAATATTAACACTTAGTTATATTAATATTTAATGATAATTATCAAGCGGTAAAATTATGTTAGTTTTTTACAAGGTGGTATGAAAATGGATATTCAATAAAAAAGATTAATTGATTAACAAGTAAAAATATAGCTGAGAGCTTTTCAACCTGCAAATAAACTAAATTTTAAATTACCTAATAAATAACTACACTGTAATATATGTATATATTTATATTTACACATCGATTTGTTTGCCAATTTCCTAAAATCATTATTCGAATACACTGTACGCTTTACATTTTCCACTTCCGTTCCTAGTTCAGCAGCTAACAATTTATGCATCATAAAACATTATAGTGAGAGTTGGGACTAGCCTACTAGACGACTATTCGGCTCTCAATGGCCGACTAGCTCTTTGAATGTCGTAATTAGAAACACAATAGAAAGACAATTACCTTATGTCGGACAGTGTAACTTAAGACATTCGATATGTTATTTGTAAAACACTAATAACTTACAAAGTGAAAAGATTTGAGTTTTCGTTTATAATGAATGAACTGAAAAGTTACTGGACTAATCTTTTAATTATTTTTTTTCAGCAGAATTTCACTTTATCACTAAAACACATAAGCATATATTTTCTACTTTCTAGCGAGTTGAAGTCGCTGATAGAAACTAGTTATTTATAAAACCAATTTGTTTAAATGGTTTTAGTTCACCTTGTTTTTATTAGACTAATCTTATTCATAAAAATATAAAACTGGAGTTTTTTTGTTTCCTGTTTTTTTAAGTGCCAACTAGTTGGTTTCTCTTGAAGACTCATTGCCTACTATAAATATAACTAGATAGTCGGCTTTCCCGACTAGTCGGCCCTTCTCTGTTTACACTGGATTGTTCTTGTGCGTATAATTTAGAACAAAGATTGCGGAACTCACTGGAAATGCAAGCTTTGGAATGAAAAGAATTCTCCGGTTATAGCTATTTTAATCTATCCCAACCAGGTTACCGAGATTTAAAGATTACTTCGGGGAAAAACTGTGTTTCTAAAAATATTAATTTGATCCAATTTAGTAGAGCATGGTTATGAAAGATGGAGATAGTGTTGATGGAGAACAGTCGTTTGTAATGTCAAATAACTTGATTTTTGCTTCATCTACACTTAATATAATAAAGAGGTAAAGTTTGTTATTTTTTGTTTGTAAGAGGTAATCTCTGAAAGTACTGGTCCGATTGCTTAAATTTTTTAACCGACAGAATGCTACTTTATTCCTGAGTGACATAAGCTATATTTTATGTACGCGGGCGAAGCCACGGGCAAAATATAGTGTGCGAATAAAAAAAAAATGTCTACTTAAATTTTCGGATTTATGCCTAATTATTGAGGCAACTATTTTTTAAGTTTTGGACTTAGCTGACTTAAAGTTTGTAGTATTTAGTGTAAAAGGATTAAGTGATAAGTAAATAATAGGAAACCGATCACTTAACTCTTTGAATGTCGTAATTAGAGACACAATAGAAAGACAATAGCCTTATGTCGGACAGTGTAACTTAAGACATTCGAAAGGTTAAGTAAGTTAGGCCCGCAGTCCTCGGATTATTCGAAAGAGTTCTCGTGACCTTGGAATTCTTAAGACCTCTGAAAAAACACAGATGGGTTTTAGTCTGTAAAAGTCTGACACTCTTTATCGCTCACCCGGATCGAAAAAATCTATCATTTATAAACATAGAAATCTCTACTTTACTTATCATATTCATAGTCGTGGATTGACTGATAATTTCAGTAAACATTTTATTTTAGTCATAATTATGATAGTCATAGAAAGAAACATTTTGAAAATAATCATAAATAACTATAATAGTTATTTAATTGTTTTTATTATCATTTATATTGCATGACTCGATATCATTTTTCTGCGGGTATCAATTTGCATTAAATTATTTAAGACACTACAATTTATATAAGTTTATATGGAAGCTTATTAGCAATTATCCCAAACTATGTAAAAAAAAAAAAATTGTTTATCTTTCAGCTTTCATTAGAACAAGCATATAAATATAAAAACTACAGGCACAAAAATCACCCATCGCGAAACCAAGTAAAAACACGTCATAAGCAGATGCAAATTGAATCAAATAAACATGAATTATAACTTCAATATAAAAACTGAGAAGCGAGGATCAACATAAATATTAAAAACAATGAGCATACCACTGCATAGCTTTATGCTGGATACAGACCAAGCGAACGAATAGAAAACGCTAATAGGCAGTAGTGCCTATAATATTTGCATGTGTATATGCAGTATGTGTATTTGCTTACTTTTGAAATCAAATTCCATTTAAGTGATATGAGGTCAACGAGGTGGACCTATAGACCTACGAGGTGGACTGATTACCTGGTGAGGGTCCCGGGAATCTGGAATGCACAGAAGCATTAATTGTGTCGACTCTTGGTACCCTATGTCCAAAATTGGCGTCTGTCGGGTAAAGTGATGATGATGAATATAAGATAACGACAGAATACCCTCTTCTTACTTAAAGTTCTTACAAATCAGTCTAAGGTTATCTGGTAGATTTTGCTGTCAGTAATAAGACCGCCACAATCACGTCGGGGTCACCAGTTTGGAGGTATGCGGAACACAGAGCAAACCCCCGTTGAAAAGGGAAGATCCTCCGACCAGACAGGTGTTATAGTCTGGTGGGCGACTGCCCGATAGATGATTTCGGGCTGTCGTATATGTTCAAATCGCGCGGAGAACATTGATTGTGCGATGCAGGACTTCGTATTTTCTTCGTAGTTCTTATGTGGCGCCATAGATGTCGCTGCAGGTTTAAGTTTACATCCAGCGCTTAAGTTTGGCGATTCTTTGGACTTGTCGATAACCTTGGTTTTCTTTTGTGTGTCTTTCTGATGTGATCACGGAGTCTCCTTACTCCAAGCATATTACTTTTCAATGTCCTTTGAGTGACTTTAAGTTTTCTGATGAGGCCCATTGTAAACGAATAACGAATAATTGTAGAGCCATATGTCATCACTGGCAACACGCACTGGTTATTGACATTCATCTTGAGACACTGTGGTTTATTGAAGGAGAAGACAAAGCACAGCTTTTCGAACGTTGCATAATTGAGTTGGATTCGACGATTGATCTAGTACAATAACACAAATATAAAATTAACAAGAATAACATTAAACATTAGGAAAGAGCAGTATTTTAGGAGTTAGTTAGTCTTCGCTCTCCATAACTCAGGTTAAAGACGATGTCTGGAAAGAGTGAGCTGACAATGTACCTAGCAATAATGTGACCAGACAGGTGAGAGAAAATTGTCACTCACTGGATGCCTGAAAAAAGACAGCGCCGTCGATGTCAGCCGCGGCGATGGTGGTGTGATGACCTGATCATGTTTACGGGGCAAACTTGGGCAGAGATTGTTCTAAACTGAGAAGTTTAGAAGAAGAAGAGGGAGGCCTTTGCCCAAAGTGAGTCACAGTATAGGTTAATCAAAAACTCTTTGATATCTATATAAAATGATAGTCTGTTGACAGAAATACAAGAAACCAAAAGCTGGTTTTTAAAAGATTTTTTTTTTTTATGAAAAATTCATTATTTAGTGTTCGTATGCTCGTTCGCTTGTCTGTACCAGGCATTTAAATGCAAAATGGTGGTTTTCAAGACACTGTTTACCATAGTATTGCAAACTAAGTGATATATTGTACTGTTGCTTCTGAGTTTCTGCGTTTTTGCTTGGTTAAATAGGATCAAATAAAGGTAAATTGTATTAAGATAAACTCATTTAAGCTGAGATTAGAGCACGTAAAATAATGTCTAGACATAATTAGATTGACATACGTAATAATATACGTAGATACATAAGTATGTACGTATCTAGGTATTTTTTGTACTTGTATCTTTTCTCTTTATTTATTATTTATTAAATACTTTATGCACACAAAAGTACAGAAGCGGACTTAATGCTTTATATATATACTTATGCATTTTCTACCAGTGACCTTTTTGCGTGAGGTAGAGAAATATTATGGAAGGTGTAATGAAAGAGAGAGAAAAGGCAAATACATGAGGCTAGCATTTATAATATTAATACGTACTAACTTTTGCCAGCGGCTTCACCTGCGTCCCAATGTCACTCAGTAATAAAGCAGCATTCTATTGATAAAATATTTTTTTTAATCGGACCAGTTTGTTTTTGAGTTTTTTAATTCCAAACAAAAATACACACATATTTTTTCCTTTTATGTTAGCATATAGTCATAGTCAAAGTAGTTTATTGGTAAGGAATTCTCACAAGTCATACTATCAAAAAACGCAACTGACATTTTTTTTTTTAAATGAGTTACATTATTATAAAATGATGTATAAAAAAGTCAAACCAGTAAAAGAAAAAACTAGAAACAAAAAAATATAAGTGAAATCACACCTATATAATAATCATAACAAATAATATTCATCATTTATTTGTCAGGAAATTATTAGATACAAAAGTGTTGCTTGAAGTTTGAATTTTAGCAATCTCCAGGTTTACGCTTAATATCTCGATAAACCCTGCCATGGGCGCAACACAGGGATAGATATTTGTTGGACACTGTCCAAAATGACGACATAATAATAGCGTTATTACGAGTATAAGTTATCTCCAGAACAACATTTATTTTTCGAAAATGTCACTAATATTATAAAGGCAAAAGTTGGTGATTAGGTGTGTATTTTTGTTACTTTTTCACGCTGAATCTGCTGAACGGATATCGACAAAACTTGATGACCAGGAAATTATCAAGATTACAGGACGCACTTGATATTAAATAAAACAAAACACCATGCTTTCCGACAACGCAGAAAATAACTACTAATATCAGATGATAATATAATGATATTGTATGCCTTTCTAATGCACCCCGAATATATGTCTTTGTAAAAACAAAAAAGAGACCTGTGGTGGCCGAGTGGTAACGGCCCGACTTACGAATTGTAGGTTACAGGTTCAAACTCAGCCAGGCGCATTACTTTGTGTAATTTATTACATCACCACTGCTCTCAAAACGGTGAAGGAAAATATCGTGAGGAAACTGGCAGGTCCTAAAACCACATAATTCAAAGTCATTTTATTTATTTATTTATTTTTTTTTTTTTTAACCAGAACGACAGAATGCCAATTACACTGATTACAAAAGTTACAAATTATGTAAAACCTAATTAAAGAAAATATAACAAATAATATAACTAAATCTCTTATTCAGTCTTCTCGCAAATCGCCAGACATTCGATCAATATCTCCTTCCATTCATCAGCGAATAGATCTAGTCTAGGACTGGATTCAAGAAGAGCGTTGAGTGCGTTTAACATTCGCGGAATAGGTGACATACGTCGTGCAACCGTACGGCAGCGCGGCACTACAAATAATTTATGCCGTCTTGCCCGGCAATAGTTATCAGGAACAAAAATTTTACACAGCTCCCCATGCAGACTAGGCGAATCAATTTTTCCGTTTATGATCTTGCAAGCTGTTACAAGCTGATCAAAGGCTCGTCTAACCTGGAGTGAAGTAAAACCCAAACAACCTAACAGAAACTTGGTTGGATATAAGTATGGATAGTAACCAAACCTACGTTTGTAGAAATACCTTAAAAATGCTTTTTGGACTTTTTCTATCATAAGGGTATAGGACTTCTCATGTGGATTCCAAACACAAGAGCTTGAATCAAGTTTGCTTCTAACAAGCGTGTTATACAGAAGTCGGATTACTTGATGGTTTGTAAACTCACGACAGTTTCTAAGGACAAACCCCAACCTCCGAAATGACTCTTTGGCTAGAGAAGTAGTGTGATCATGAAAGTTAAACTTAGTATCGAAGATAACACCAAGATCTTTAGTCGTCATCACTCTTGCTATTTCTACATCGTTTATAGTATAAGTGTATTGCACTGGGTTTTGTGAACGACTAAAACTCATAATGCTACATTTAGATGGATTGAAATTCATTTTGTTAATCACTGACCACTCACTTAAGGCGTCAATATCTTTTTGGATGGCTACACAATCTGCTAGAGTTTGAATCTCAGAGTATAATTTTAAATCGTCGGCATATAGTAAACATTTGGAGTGGTTTAAAATTTGTGGAATGTCGTTTATCATTATAAGGAATAGTAAAGGTCCTAAAATTGAACCCTGACTGACTCCTGAACGTGTGTTGTACGGCTGAGAATTGTATAGGCCCAGTCGTACATACTGTTGACGATCACGGAGATAGTCAGCGATCAATATAAGGAGACTGGGAGCAAAACCTATGGCGCTTAATTTTTCTATTAGGATGTCGTTATTGATTCTATCAAAAGCTTTTTGAAAATCAAAGTATAATACATCCACCTGCTTTCCTCGGTCCATACTGGTAGTGATGTAATCGGCTAATGTTACGAGGTTCGTGTTAACTGATCTTTTGACGCGAAAACCGTGTTGTTCATCACATAGATGTTTGTTGACTTGTCTTAGAATCTCTTTGTGCAAAATATGTTCAAAAACTTTGGCAGGTGAAGAAAGGATGGCGATAGGTCTGAAGTCTTCAACGGACGTCTTAACTCCTTTTTTAGGAATGGGTGTAACCCTCGATACTTTCCACTGGGATGGATATTTACCTGTACTGAGTGCTAAATTATAAATGCAGCATAAAGGTCTTTAAAACCTTTAGCGTAGAAGACGGAATGTTATCCGGCCCAGCTGAACTACTGAGCCTTAGCTTATTAATGCTGCGTTCAACGTCTTCAGGGGAAATTTGAGCTATGTTGATATAATTGCTGTTCGACGTAGTATCAGAAGTATTGATTTTATTGGCATCTAGCTCAGGAAAATCAGGAAGAAAGACACTGGAGAAGTAATCTGCAAACGCATTGGCTGCATCAACACCAGATAACGTTTCGCCGTGGTGAATGACAGTAGATTGAAAGCCACCTTTACATCGTAAACTTGTAATGTACTGCCAAAATTGTTTTGGGTTTTGTTTTATATTGTTTTCGATGTGATGTAAATGGGACTTATAAGCAATCGAGATGCGTTGTTTATGTCATGTGCATCCAACCTCCAACCAACCCGCACTGGGTCCGTGTGGTGGATTACGGCCCATTCCCTCTCCTAGAGAGGAAGCCCAACGGTAGGAAAATTATAAGGGCGACTATTGCTATGCTATACAAGAATAAAAAAAAAAAAGATTAATTTCTATACAGCTGATTAAATAGAAAATTAAATGTCTACTTTATTCGCGACAACGCTCCTCAGGCGTATAGCCCATCTGTCTAGGCGCATTTGTACGACGTGACCAGCCCACTCCTACTTCTGCTGGGCTGTTTTTTCCTCAGCATCTTCTGCTTGAGTTTGTTTTTGGACTTTTATTCTTCTTCAATCTTTAACTTTTGTTGTTCAGTAAGAGACCAACTTTGTTCATTGACATCCTACCCATGCACAAGTCAGTAAGTTTTCTTTTCAGTGTCATCGGAAGACTACCTTTCATGTTATCATGAAAAGCTCAGAAGAAAATTTTATTATTTTATGTTAAAACTACTCCTGCCTATGGATTTATCTTATCTTAAGAAGACTTAACCGAGTTTAGAATAAAATAATAAATTATCCTTATTTAGCTAGCATTCGCTGAAAAAATAGGATAGGAGATGATTTTTTTTTAACGAATTTACCATGACTTCTTTGAAGAAAAATGCTAATTTCGATGGCAGATGCAGTTTTTAAAATATTACTACACTACCCTATCATGGAAATAACTAGCTTCTGCCGGGGGCTGAGCCCGCGTGAGTAGGGAACCATACAAATTTTGGACTCTCATTGTATATCCTTAGCGAATGAATTTTTGAAAATACTCTCTTAAAGTTCGATTCAGCTATGCGTCTTTATACCAGCCAATCAGTTTTTCATTAAACAACATTATTTTTAGTTAATGCGAAACCTGAGTAAAGTTTGTTCAGAATCAGTAACTGGATGGATTCCAATAGCTTTTACACCATGTTATATTTTTCCAAAAATATTTAAAAAGGTCCTAAGTTGGACACCACCGACATTAAGTACGAGTACAATACAAGTCACAGCAGGTCATAGTAGGTACTCAGTAAACAGCTGGGTGCAAGTGCAAAACAAACCCTCAGGCGCCTGGATGCCCCGGCGACTATTTTTACACCATGTTATATTTTTCCCAAAAATATTTAAAAATGTCCTAAGTTGGACACCACCGACATTAAGTACGAGTACAACACAAGTCACGGCAGGTCATAGTGGGTGTGGTCGTAGCAAACAGCTGGGTGCAAGTGCAAAACAAACCCTCAGTCGCCTGGATGGCCCGGTGACTGTTCTTGCTGACATATCCACCCAGGACAAATGTTTGTGTGATGAGCGCGATCATTTGTTCTGTGTCTGGGTGTAATTTATCTATAATATATATGTATTTAGAAATATATAAGTATGTTTATCAGTTGTCTAGTACCCATAACACAAGCTCTGCTTAGCTTGGGACTAGACGGCGCTTTGTGGTAGTTGTGGAATATTATTATTATTATTATTATATCAAGCATGAAAAATCAAAGAGTTATTCTTTGGGATTTTTCATGATACAGTTTTGAAATTTTGTACATAGATTTTTTTTCATAAAAACACTAGACGGGTGTTTCAGATTTTGCATATACCTACTAAAAATTTGGTTGTATGTAATATAGATTACAACAAGATTCATCATCATCATCATCATATCAGCCGATAGACGTCCACTGTTGGTCATAGGCCTCCCCCAAGCGTCGGCACAACGAACGATCATGTGCGTCCCGCATCCATCGGATTCCCACTACTTTCACCAGGTCGTTAGTCTACCTTGTAGGAGGCCTTCCAACGCTGCGTTTTCCGGTACGCGTCGCCACTCCAGGACCTTTCGGCTTGGGGCCGACACAACAAGATTGAATATGGAATATTGATATGGAATATTGTGTCTACATCTCTCATACAACTCTCCTGTCGCAGGTCTGCTGGAAGAAATTTCATTTGAAATAAGCAGTACCTTTGTACTCTTTTATCTGTATTTGGCCATTTCATTTTTAAGTGTTTGTGTGTACATAAATGAATAAATAAATAAAATTGATGACGTTTCATAAATTCTGTGGAAAGTCATCATTATTGTATATGTGTTCGAGTGAATTAAATGTAGGAATTCCCTACATTTACTTCACTGGATTGACGCCTAAATCTTTCCAGTAAAGCGAAGAAGTTATCACAAAAGTCTCGAATGTACTGCAGTTTTCCGAGAAAATCCGCTGGCGTTTAAGCAAAACACTTTAGCGGGGCTTTAGAGAATCCCAGGATCCGATATTTTATTTCTAGAGGAATAAAAATATTGGCATTTTGTTTTATAAGGTAGCAATTGTGTTGGTTAGCAAATGGTCTTGAACTTTAGGGTTATCTCTTATGATTTTCAAGGTTGATGCTACAAATTGGTATTTTTTAATACAAAAAAAGTACATTATAAAGTGCAGAAAGTTTGTCATTGTGACCGAGGCAAAAGTTGCACGAGCTGCAGGCGAGTGTGATATGGAGACGAGGACTGCAGTGATTTGCATTTTGCACATGTATCAGACGACGTTTTTCAATACATTTACGAAGAAATACATTCTCTGAAAATTACGACATATTTTTGTTCATTTTATGCTTACTGAAGAAAATTTTCCAAAGTTGTCATACATTTTAGTTTTATTCTGTTTTATTTTTTGTTCTTTAATACGTAATATATGTACATAAAACGTAAATACTAACCAACTTATTTATATTAAAACCTAACTATGTACATAAATATAATTCAAAATGACAAAGTACACTCAGGCAAGTTTTCCTCCATATCGCTTTCATCCGGAAATGTGCACAGAAGACTGGCAACATTACCACGTTGAATGGCAATGCTAATTTTTTAGGCGAAGGACGAGCCAGCCCTCTGGTCACGTAAAGTGTCGATCAATTGGCGTTTTTTGGAAATTTCCTTGAAAAGGAGACGAGCACTAGGACCCCATGAACCAAGCGTTTCGACCCCAAGGCTTGAAGGAACGGGATGGGTTTTTTAGTCAGTAAGAGTCTGACACTATCTCCCGCTCCGCCCAAGAACGGGGGTTGTCATAAGATGATTTTTCCCATCGAAAAAAAAAACCCAAACAGCTCAAAACTGTAATTACCAATAAGGTTATGTACAGTATTTGCGCCGTCTATGGGTCTGCTCAGAGATTTTAGTTTTGATTTAGATGGCAACAGGCTATTGCAAGTATTTTTAACCTCGATCACAATATCTGGCGCTGTAGCATATAAAAAATTCTCTTCAAATCTCAAATTATAAAAATATTAAAACTTTAAAAATAAACGCCTCTTTGCTTTAAAAAAACAATCACGATTGACCGTGACGAAATACGAATAGGAAAAGCCCTTGTCGTGATAAATAAATAAGAAACGAGGGTGATAAACATGGCATATTCAGCCTTATTGTAGTGCGATAACAACCAGTTTTCGAGTAAGTGTATTGAATTATTGATAGGCTCGCGTTTGATCTCAATGAGCACGGAAAATTTTGATTCATAGATAAAATGAAATGTTACTGTCATTCCATAATACGCATGATTGATCAGAACAGAGTTGCAGATTTTTATATGCTCTTGAGGAGACTCAAGGCATCATTCTTGACTTGACTGACCTTTGTAATAATCGAGCTTGCGGACAGCGAGCAATAGGTAGCTCGCTGTCCGACCGTCCGGTAACTGTCCGGACCGAGCCCAAGTCGTCGACGGCGCACACTGTTCCCGCGTGCCTCAAGGAGTTGTCAGCAACAGCAGGCGCCCAGCTGGGTCAAAGCCTACTGGGGCCAGGTTTAGTTTCGAAAGATAGCTCGAGCCCCGGTATGAAGGAATAGGATGGGTTTTTAGTCAATAAGAGTCTGACACTATCTCCCACTCCGCTCAAAAGTGGGGGTTGTCATTAGAGGGTTTTCCCACCATAAAAAAGACTTTTACTAATTAAATTTTTAATTGTAATGTAATTTAATTTAATTCAAAACTTGAGAGAGCGAACTAAAACTGGCGTTCGCTTGGGGTTTAATAAATTATTGTAGCTATACCTATGCCCAGACCAAACCCTTCAAAGAAGAATCCTGATGTAAGAATGGGAAAAAGGCCAACATAAACTTCAACAAAATTGACACCAAAACTTCTTGTTTCAGTAAGCGCCCCTCCATGGCAAGGAGTGAAGATGGCGACGCGCTTCGCTCCCGTCTGTCCTCAGTCACTGCCTCCCATCAAGAAGGGAAACCCTCCATCATCAGGCCGGCAGCACTATATGAATCAGCTGAAGGCGTTCCTCACCAATGAGTCTGAAGATTGCCTGTATTTGAACATATACGTTCCCTATAGGGGTAAGTCAAAATCAATGAAATCTAGTACGTATAAACATAATCAGCACATTGTCCGTGCTGTATGCTAAAACCAGCACTAAAGGTCTGCATGTCAGCAAATCCTAAGATGGTAACACTTTAAACACAGGCATGCTTGGGTGACTTTATCATATCATAATGTAGGTTGAGCTCTATATATTGTAAAATAATTACAAACTCTTATTTGAAACAACTCAAGGCTTTTTTTATTTGAAAAAAAAAAATCTTACTTGAAAATGATTAAAAAAATGATATGAGTAAAAAAAACACAAAGATGGAATAGACATTTACATGATAGCGCAATTAGTACAGCGCTTTTGTTATCAAATAATCCACATTATGTAGATCTAAGTAATCATTTGTAAGTTTGTCAATGATTGTTACTCTTTCTCGGTCAAATAGGTGAACAGGTTATGTTGAAATTTTGACCACGAGTAGACCATGCCTTGATGAAGCACATAATATACTTTTATCTTGGAAGTCATTTTTGGGATAATTATCTACTTTTACGCAGTTAAAACCGCTGGTAAAGCTAGTCTTTTTATACGCTGTTTTGATAAGCACATGAACTTACCCTCGCTAAGTTCTGGAACCAACTTTGGCAACTTGTTATAAAAGCGTATGCTGTTTATGAACTATGAATCTATGGTCTTAGGTAATAATTTAGGTATTACCTACAATTTCATGATTTTTATTATTATTGATAGACTCGCGTTTGACCACTATCTCACCTGATGGTAAGCGATGATGTGGCCGACGATGGAACACGCTTGCTTAGAAGTAACCAACTCACTCTTGACTTACAACCCTATGTTTTATATATGTTTTTTATACATGTTTAGTTTATATATGATAATTACATCTAATTTCGAAAAGTTATAACAAACTTACAAAATTCATTCAAAATTTTTAGTAAAGTTATAGGTATAATATTGATTTCTTTGAAGTGAGTTTTAAAAGTGATTTTCTTTCAAGGGCGTTATTGATATTATTTTATTGAGAAAAAGGTCGATTATATTGGCACTGAACTATGATGGACAGATCAAAGGGTGAATTCGCTGTAAATTTAAGACGAAAGAGAACTTTAATTAAAATAGGTAGCTATCTAAAACTGACTCCTTTCCATTTTTATGAGCATGAAATCCAAAATAATCGCATATGTAGAAAATTATAGAGACATAGAGAGGCATATTGTCTAGATTGATACAATATCATGTCTCCATTTTATGTATTTATGAAAATATTATCTACTTACTTTTAAAAGCATCCCTGAATGTATGGGGCCCAGTGTAATTGTGATATTTTCTCGTGTATTCAATACTATTTTTACTTCTTATGTGTGTTTTTTTCAGTGCTATATGCAACCTAAATATAAAACCAAATAACTCCAATAAAAAGGAGCCTATTTGAATTTCTAATACCAACTCAAGTTGGCTTACTGACGTACCTACCTACCCCTACCTACCTACTCCCTATTGACACTTTTTAATTTCAATATTTTTTTGGTGACGATACGGACACCGATAAAAAAAATATTGTACAGTCAGATAAAAAGTTTTTGTTTGATACGACCACATTAAAATAGTTCAGATAGGTAATGTTTTTTTACTTCATTTTATATTTTAAAACTTTTGTATCTGACTTTACTAAACAGCTTTATTAAAGATAATGTCCGAATCATCACTGAAAAAACCGGCTAAGAGCATGTCGGGCCACGTAGGGTAGGGTTCCGTAGTTTCCCATCCGTCACAAATTCACAATAAGTGTACCCACTTATGAGGTTATAAAAATGCCTGCATATACGATTATACTACAAACTTAGTCCAGAAATTATTTTGTAGAACCCTTTTGTCTTTTTTGTGCAAAAACTGTTTTTTCCATCAAGTTAAAAATAATTTTCCTAGAAAGTCCTTATAAAGTTCTACTTTTCAGAATTTTTTCATATTTTCTAAACTCCTGGTTCAAAAGTTAGAGGGGCGGGGGACATTGTTTTTTGTTTTTTTTTTGCGATTATTTCCGAAATTATTTACATTATCAAAAAATGATTTCAGTAAACCCCTATTCATTTTTAAATACCTATCCAACAATATATCACACTTTAGGGTTGAAATTAAAAAAAAAATCACTTCCTACTTCACATATAGGGGGGCTACCCTAATAAAATTTTTTTCCAATTTTTATTTGACCACTTTGTCGGTGTGATTGATATACATATTGGTACCAAATTTCAGCTTTCTAGTGCTAACGGTCCCAGAGATTAAGCGAGGACGGGCAGACAGACGGACAGACAGACATGGCGAAACTATAAGGGTTCCTAGTTGACTACGGAACCCTAAAAAAAGAGACGATTCGGACACTGTGTCCCAAAATGACGTGTCCGAAACGTCAGTAAGCCATATTTCTCAGCTAAACTAACATGAAAGTTTGTCAAACAAATGTACAATACTAATATCAAGTATTTTTATTTTAAGTCGATTCTAGGCGACCTTGTGACGTCATTTAGACGCCACTTTGTGTCATCCACAAGATAGAAAAATACGAAAACCAACTTCAACTACATAAAACATATTTTCATATAACAATTTTTCCCGCTCTTAAACCACTTAAAATCCACTCGTGTTCCTTCAGTTACCCTTTATATTCCAGGGCCACGGTGATTTTTCAAATAATCTTGGAGCCATCAACTTCAAGCTAACATTATGATGAATATAGTAATCTAGTAAAATTCGATCTCTGATTGATGCTGCTCTCTACTATAAGGTGCCAATGCCATAAAGATTTTACCTTAAGAACCGATTATCATCATCATCAGCCTTTTTTAGGGTTCCGTAGCCAAATGGCAAAAAACGGAACCCTTATAGATTCGTCATGTCTGTCTGTCTGTCTGTCTGTCTGTCTGTCTGTCTGTCCGTATGTCACAGCCACTTTTTTCCGAAACTATAAGAGCTATACTATTGAGACTTTGTAAGTAGATGTATTCTGTTAACCGCATTAATATTTTCACACAAAAATAGAAAAAAAGCAATAAATTTTGGGGGTCCCCATACATAGAACTGAAAATCAAAAATTTTTTTTTCATCAAACCCGTGCGTGTGGGGTATCTATGGATAGGTCTTCCAAAATGATACTGAGGTTTCTAACATCATTTTTTTCTAAACTGAATAGTTTGAGCGAGAGACACTTCCAAAGTGGTAAAATGTGTGTCCCCCCCCCCTCTAACTTCTAAAATAAGAGAATGATAAAACTAAAAAAAATATATGATGTACATTACTATAAAAACTACCAACGAAAATTGGTTTGAACGAAATCTAGTAAGTAGTTTTTTTTTAATGCGTCATAAATCGAAAAAAATACACTATTATTAAAACATTGATCAAAGTTACAACACATTACAAGAACTTTTATATTATGTTACTTGCTGCTACGGAACCCTTCATGGGCGAGTCCGACTCGCACTTGTTTTAAATACAAATTAAACAAAATAATGCGCCTGGCAAGGTTTGAACTCGCGACCACTGCTCTCTTAGTATCTTGTATCTGTGTATGTATCTATGAGTATTTTGTATGAACTCGGTCCAGGTCGATATCCTAGGATGTCGATTTCGCGGCCCCGTAATAGAGAAATCAATAACTATTCAAGATTTTTATTTTGGCCAGGCCCTTTTAAAAAAAATTTTGTGTCACTTTCAAATATTTCCGTGACATAATCTCGTAGAAAAAATCGTTTGAAATTTTTTTTTTTGAGCCAACTAATTCATATCATGCTTTGATTTTTTCGTGGTTGTTTTCTTTTATATTAGTGTATTTCCAGAGGTTTAAAAAAGTTCGAAATGAGTAGAACCTGACCTTAAACGAGAGAGAGATGAAGCTATACAGTACGGATAGCACTATCTCTTTTACATGATATATACAGGGTAATTTGTAAAACACATGGTCCTTTGTTACTAACATCTTAAACAACTTTTGTTCTATGAATTTTAAAAATATACCTTACAATATATATATAATAGATATTCTTACAAAAATAAAAAGATTTAAATTGAACGTTCTAAATATTATGAAGTCTATGCAAAGCAAGCGTAGTTGTATAATTATAAGTATAATAATAGTTTTTCAACTTTTATTTATTTATATTTAACCCCTCGAGCGCCAGGGGTTCACTGACCCAGAAAATTGCACTGTTTACGTAAATCACCAAAAAAATAAACAAAAAATAAAAAAAAAACTTTTTTCGGATTTTTCTAACAAAAACCAATAATATAATATATATAGAAGAATATGTAAAGAAACCAAAATTTTCGAACAAATAACTTTCGTAAAAACTTGTGGAAAACACGAAAATTAAGCATTTTTCAAGGACATCCAAGTTGTACAGACGTATGTACAATCGGCGCTCGAGGGGTTAAATGAATAATAATAAATAAAAAACAATAACAAAACAAAAATATATGTAAAAAACAATAATAATTTCTTTTTTGTATTTTTATTTATTTATTTAACAATTCATGTACACACGTAACTTATATAAGAAAAGAAGACAGAAACAGAAAAATAGGTACATAGGTGATGCTTATTTCTAACGAAATCTTTTCCTGCATACCCGTGAAAGGAGAATTGGAAAAAAAAGAGAAGTAGACGCTGTGTGTAAAAGTGAAAGGAAAAAGAAACAAACAAAACAAATTTTTCAGAAAACCAGCCGTGGTCAATCAGTGGAAAAGTCAATTAATTTGTAAAGTACTTTCATAATACGTCATAATACTTCGTTTTCTCTCTTCTCTATTTTTTTCTGAATTAAATTCTGAAAGTACCAGTTTCTTTTTTGTATTACATTTTATACTATTGAATTGAGAACGATTCGTAAAAACGGAAATCATTTTTATACCAATTGAAAGGTACTGAAACCTCTGCACGAACCGTGCCGTCAAAAGTTAGTTATTTAATTTAATTTGAAAGGTACTTGCTACTTTTACAATGAAAACGAATTCCACTCTCATAGTCACACGCATAAAAATGTGGAGGGAATAACTTTGACTGGCCAGTTAATTCTAGTGGTTAAGCGGTCCTGACTGCTTTGCCAGTCATGGGTTCGATTACCACCTAGGTCCAATGTTTGTTTGATGAGCAGGATCATTTGTTCTGTGTCTGGGAGTAATTTGTCTATAATATGTATGTATTTAGAAATATATAAGCATGATCAGTTGTCTAGTACTTATATCACAAGCTCTGCTTAGCTTGAGACTAGATGGCGTTGTGTGATAGTTGTGGAATATTATTATTTTTATAAACTGTTCGCACTCTATTTATGGAATTCATATTTTGGTCCTTTTGTTTGCGACTTCTCTGTGACACTGGCTATTTATAATACGAGTATATATCTCTTTACCACATTTAATTTGAACTAGAGTGACGTAAATTAACTTGTTGTTTATTAGTTGATTTATTTCAGAATGGTGACTAAAAGTTTGTGTCCTAATCAAAAATGTTTTGTTTCTATGATTAATGACAGATCGTATTTTTTATTTATTATAAAAAAATATATAAATATATTGTTTATTTTAGGCATTCTGACAACAACGATTTGGTTTTCATTCGGAGTTAGAATTACGATGAAAATGAAGATGATTATTGTGTCTTGTTAATAAACTAATTATTTCGTTTCATTTTCAGTATTATCCTATGATGTTTTTATCCCGTATTAAGACACTAATTACGTGTGCTACAGTGTGTAATGTGTTAGCATAGCGCGTTTGTCGCAGTATTTGAGCGATTGAATGCGCACTGCGTGTGAAATGAAATTATAGCAACTTGCACCACATATAAGATATTTAAGCTTAAAGCAGTGACTAACATACACACACGTACGCAGAAAACTTTTGCTAACATTAGCATAATCAGCCTTATGATGTTACCGCTATTAGGATTGAAGCCTCCTCTCTAGGAGAGAGAAAGGGTCGTAATCCCCCATGCGGGCCCCGTGCGGGTTAGTGATCACATGTCTTCGAATTTGTTCTAGGGCATGCCGGTTTCCTCACGATATTTTCTTTCACCATTTTGAGAGCAGTGGTGATGAAATAAATAATATACAAAGCATAATGTGTCACTGATTTTCATCTATTATATTATTTTTTTTTATATTATTTGTGTTACGTTACCAAAATATTCGCTCATTTAGGTAAACAGTTAAACACAAACATGTACACTAGATTTTACTGTAGCTGCTTTCTTGCATTATATTCCATAAGACTTTCTTTTTCAGCATAAATAAGGAAAGAAAGAAAGGATAAACTAAAAAAAGAGAAAGAAAAGAAAGAAAAAACGTTTATTTGTACCTCACACATACAGTAGAAATCAATATAAAAAAAAGATAACTTTAAAATCTTTGCAAGGCCAAAAAGGCGCCTAACTCAGCACATGCTGCGGTATTTAAAAAGATAAATAACGCAGCGCTGGTATTCCGTTAAAAAAGATACATGTAAAACTATTAGAGAAGGTGTTGGCTCCCAGCAATAACCTAGTGTCTTATTATTCTTCAGGCAAAAAAATACTGTTAATAAATTTTCATGTAAAGCGGATATGAAGATATTTACTTCTTTTCTAAACACAAATGACCTTCATAGCAAATTAAAAACATTCCAATACGAATTTTTACAGCTGTTACTTCTATCTCGCGTCAAATCACCACCATCTTCAAAAGTAAACAGTCGTTACTTATTTATATTGATACTTCTTTAAATTACAGAATATTTGTATATTTTTTCTAAGATCAAAGGGAATATTAAAAGGGACCGTTGGATTCCTCGAAGGAGATCAATTCTTGTGAAATGAATGGATATTGTAAATATTTCTTTTTATTCAACGGTTTTTATTGCGGCATGTGTTGATTTACAGGAGGTATTTGATCGACTAGGCCTACGCTCTTCTATACATCTTAGTTTAGTATATTTAAGGACGAAGCTAAGATTGATTGGAGTAATTTTGGTTGTACTAATAAAGCTAGAAGGAAGACAAACGTAGCCTTTATTTTTGCTGTTCCTATTTGCTAAGAAAAATACACATAGTTCTATTATATGGATGATAAAACATTTCGGTTTGTTCCAGAAATCCCCACCAGCTAAATAAAACGTCTCGGTGAGGATTTTTTGAAAAATAAGTGTAAGAATCTCCACCAGATATTTTTGTTTCTAAATTATTAAACAAAGTGCGGCCAAGTGCGAGTCGGACTCGCCCATGAAAAGTTCCATAGCAGCAAGTAACATAATATAAAAGTTCTTGTAGTTCGTTATAACTTTGATCGATGTTTTAATAATAGTGTATTTTTTAAGATTTATGACGTATTAAAAAAACTACTAATTTTTGGTGGAGGTTTGCATAGTAATGTACATAATATATTTATTTTAGTTTTATCATTCTGTTATTTTGAAAAGTAACAATCCCCACTGGTGTGGATTAATCCTAAATTAATTAATAAGGTAATTAATCGATAAGGATTTCTGGAATAAACCAATATATTGTATGAAGTGATTCATTGTTTTTTTTTTTATAATCATTTTTACAATTATTACTAACACATTTTTTAAAGTTTTTAGTAAACATAAAATAAAATACTTTTAACTTATGGCAACAAAAATGCACATCAAATTTAATAAAAAAATGTCGTTTAATACTTTTTAAAAGAAAGAAAACTACTACCTATGAGCTACTACTACTTTACGAGCTCCTATCAGTTCACTAAGGTGACGTGACATGCTATACCTAAATCAAATTTTTATATGATTAAGGCCTATGGAACCGATTTTGGCGTGAGTACTAATAATGTTTGCTAGAGTAGCTAAAGCTTCACGTTTCTCCCGAGCTTGCCCTATACATGTTCTATGAGATTTAAGCCGAAACTGCAAACTGGCCATTTCATGTTGGTAATAACCGATGTTTTGAATAATTATACGCGTTGATCAAATGAACACTATATGCAGTGTATTATCGTACATAATGATGTTTGTTCGCGTTTGTTTACTAAGCAAAACAAAGCGTGCTCATTTAAAATTAATCGCAAAACTAGTTGTTTTTTTTTTTTTTTTGAAAATCATCACACAACTTTGCCCGCTCTGGTTGTGGTGAAACAGCGTATAAAAATTTTACTGAGGCCCACCTGTGTATTATTATTATTATTATTTCATGGCCATTTACACTTCAGCGCTACAGTAACTAAATAGAACATTCTCGTTTGATAGTCGGTTCGAAATAAAAGGAGATTTTTTTCCTAAATTTGATTGTAGTCATATTTTAATGCGTATTCAACTTAAAATACGTATTAAAATGATGATTAAATTGTACAAAGCAAACCTTTTTTGTGCAAAATCTACAATTAGCATACTATACTTTGCTTACTTTGGGGGTCATCATAGTTTTTCTACTATGCGACCCGTTATTTTTGCAGTGTATGTTAAAAAAAAAAACTAATTTTACGTCACTATTTCATTCAAAGTTACCGACGTATTCAAATATTTGAACAGATTAGTCATTTATTAGTTCTAGACAGGATCCAAAAAACCAACTAAAACAGATTCAATGCATTGAAACTGTTTATTCGATACCATATCACACAGTAACAAAATTCCACCATGAATGAAAATGTCAGCGCACCCAATGTGCAACAGTTTCTAAAAATATTTCTAGTAAGTAAATTCCTGAGAGTTGAGTGTACCGAAATATCATGCTTGAACGTGAAATTTACATTTTGATCTTGCTATGAGAACTTTGCTGTTCTTTGGACCCAGCGGCGTTTCGCCTCGTCGTTTATATCACGTACATCGAAAGACTGGAACCATTTGTCTGCTGCGGTCTTTCCGTCCGATTATAATTTAGGTGTCTTCAAGACTAGAGTGAACAGGCTCTTAAAATAATAATAATAAATAATAACGATAAATCGTTTATTTTCAGGCGTCTTGGCATACAGGCGAACATTAGTTTTGCCACATTCAAAACCTTGTTTGATGAAAAACCTACCGTCTAATACCTTGGATGATGGTTTTTAGTACTGATTGACCATCATTCATGATTGATAGAGTTGAATTCCCGCGACCCACATCAGCCTTGGCCAGGCCAGCACCTTAGACCTGCCAACACTACGTCTTACAGTACGAGTTTGCCATTCGAGAATGTTCCGGTCCACTGTGTTCCAGCCACTGCCATTTTAGTTTAGGATTTTTCTTAGCTATATTGATACAATTTTTCTGTAGAAGGTATTAAATAAAATTATTGTATCTGCTTTCTAGTAATTTTTGCACAAAAAATATTGTCAGATAATGTCCCATTATCATCACCACCATCCTTTTTTAATGTTCCCACTGCTGGGACTCAGGCCTCCTATAATGTCTATAAAATTCAAAATAACTATAAAAAAAAAACTCAATGTATCCACAACCCGGTGGCAAATCTGGTGAGGACTGCAAAAATCTGTGTTATGCAAGAAACACAAGACTATTTGATGAGGCGCAGCTTGGGCAAGGTCAGAAAGGATACCAGCAGTCAGGGATGTTTTTGGTTAGAAACATGATTGAGATAATGACGTGACCACATTGAAATATAAGGCAATCTATCATGCCACGTGTCAAAATTAAATACAGTACTCCCGACGGATCTTGGCGAGCCTGAACATAGGCTCTGCGCATCTCTCTCACATGGCAAACAACGTGAGAGAGAGAGAGTTACGCAGAGCCTACGTTCAGGTTTACCAAGATCCGTTGGGCGTCATAGTCAGCCTTTCAATGTTCCCACTGCTGGGACTCAGGCCTCCTCTCTAGGAGAGGGAACGGGCTGTAATCCACCACGCGGGCCCAGTGCGGCAGTGGATTGGTGGATGTCAAATGTCTTCGAACTTTTGGCTCTAGTACATATATCCTGTATCATGTCTATATCATGTATCCTCACAATGCGATGGTTTCCTTCTACGTTTTTGAGAGTAATACCCGTGGCTAGATTTGAACCCTTGACCTACAATTCGCAAGTTGAGGCCGTTACCACTCGGCCACCACTGCCATTGGGCGTATATCAATCGACATGTACGGTCTCGTAGCTCGATGACGATTGCACAACAAAGCTCTAAAATTGTCTGTCAACTATTGAACTAGAATCCCCTCGGCGCCTATTATTGGCAATAGTACACAACGCTCGTACTATCACATAAATTGGCAGGAGTTCCACAGTTTTCACATACTTCGCATGAATCATATGAATAATGGGATCAAGTCAAAATAACAAGGTTTTTAAAAAGAACTCATATATGTATTTATAGGTGTTAGAAGAATAGATCACATTTTGCACAACACATACAGGGTAATAAAACATTTTATCATCCATGGCTGGAATTAGGCATGTCTAATCATATTCTTACTATCGTGATTATATCTTACATCATTGGCACCAGATTTAGTTAGGCAACCTATTCGGAATATCTTAATAAACTCATTATCTAGAATGACAGATGAGAGAAGAGATTGATTGTAAGGATCTCGTACAATATGATTGATAAAAAGATTTCTCAACAGTTAAAAGTTGACTGTTTTGAGAAATCACTGCAGCTATACATGTTCTAGCAATAAGGCTGCAAAAGTCGCTAATCTAGGTAGGTAGCCAAAGAGCTTCCTACCCTACGTTAGCCGATTTGCGGTCTCCACTTAAGAACACATTTACCCCAATGATCATTGGCTCTACGGGTAATAACGCAGGCTTATAGCCACTTGAGCTTGCTTATTCTGTGGGCTATTTCGAGTACTCTAGTCCTATACTGAATCGGGAATGAAGAATCTTAGTATTGTAACCCTAGAACATCAGAACACACTATGTTATTATTGGTTTACTCAGTTATTTACTATCAGGGTTCTTCGAAATTATTGTAAACATCATTTATTTTGAAGCTATCAGATATGAAATGTTTAAAAAATACTTGAATCTAATGCCCATGGCCGCATAGCTAAGTCGTTTCGTCGACAGAGTTTTGCATGTAAGCTGCGAGCTGGCGTACACCAAGAATACGCGTCTGTGGTGGATAGCAGGCCTTAACTAACGATCATTGTACTTATTTAACTATATATGTAAATACACTAAATGAAATGAAAAAATAGTACCCTTAAAATCTAGCTAAATGAAATCTAAAATACGTCGAAAATGAAATCTAAATCGCTGAAGACTAGTAAATGTATACAAAAAACTGGCGACTGTAAGAAAATGTTATATCCTACCATTACACTAAAACCATTTTTTTCATCGCTCATCACATTGGTAACAATAAATTTCAAGAATGATTACAATACAAAGAAAATGGATGGTACAAATAATAACGTTTAAAATTGTCTTACAATTTATTTATGTTCTAATTGTGGGCCTCCTAAAACCCCACGAAAAGTAATGGTAAACAATTTTGGCACTTGCGTTTAAATTTTTAACATTCCATGATTGAGTCATTGGGGAATGTGAACGGCCTAACAGTTGCTAAAACGTATAAATTACATAAAGAATTTGTTGAAAACCAATTTGAAAACGTCACCTTTGTCTTTTAGTTTTTGATTTATATAAATACAAGATTCCAGCTTTGTTTTATTGGCAATATTCTTTATTGTATTACTTGTTCTCTATTTTTCGCTTCAAAAATAAAAGATTGGATTAATGTTTTTCTTGATTTACGAAAAATACTACAGCACGTAATGTCATATATTTATTCGAGCCAGTAAATAGAGCTCCAGTTTGTTGTGATCTTTATATACCATTTTATATAAATGACACAATCGTAAATGTTTCAAATAATTTAGGTGTATTGCTCTTAGCAGCACAATTACTATTTAGGTAGAACTGAGTGCTCAGTGTGAGTTTATTTAACACAACACGTTTATGACGTTCGACACCACGATTGGCCCACTTCAAGATTTTAACCAATTTGGCGCTCCAATTGGCCCGCTCCAAACTCTGGACTAATCAGAAAGCCAAACGTGGTATAAGTTTCGATAGCGTTACCGTAAAAACTCGTACCTTACTATGGCTTACTTTTACGTTAACATTCATTATTGTCTGAAGTCTTAACTTCTGACAAATACAAATCAATAAAAGTCTGATACTCTCGCTTCACTTAGAGTGGGAAAATTAATTTGATGATTTCATTTCCCCAATTCAAATAAAATAAAAAGTAGTTCTGACATTGTTAAAGACGATGAATATAGACAAACTTAATGAAGACATATTTTTAATGAAAGGAAACTTTTCAAAAGAATCAGACATTTTCCGCAGACACAAACTAGAGTCAATTAGAACCAAAGTTCCAAAACTTACAACTACATCGTTTCTATCTACTAGTCCTAATGACAAGTTAGAGTACTCTTCCAAAAATTTGCATCCCCTCAGAAAACTGGCCTAAATGGATGGTGTGTTCATCAAAAAGTTGGATTGCCTGTTTAGCGGCAGAAATGAGCGACGGCGAGTTTTTAAGTACACCTAATCGTATCGCATCCATCAAGGAATATAATCGCCGTTCACTTTAAGTTTGTTTCAAGGATATACCACTGTAAGGAAATCTTTCGCGATTTTGGGTTACATTTTCCTTTCATTTTCAGCGGAATTTTATGCTAGAAACATTATCAATGTTCTATAGTAGTTTTTGTCTTTATTATTTTGTTGAATACCTACTCGTATTTTACTTATTTTAACTTACCCATCGCCTTTATAACGATTAGTGTGATGGATTTCTATTCGGCATATTACTTTCTAAAAAACGACTATAAGAATAAAATTACTTTAATTTAGACCCTGACCCATAAATTTTGGTTTTAGTTATGTTAACATACTAATAAATTATAAGTAATAACAGTTTCAGATAGTACATTTTAGATGTTTGTTCATTTTGTTTAGTTTAATATAGTTTGGTAATAATTTATTTTTCACTTATTAAAAAGTTAGTCTTATAATTACTTTAATGCCAAAACACAAAGTAGATTCAAATTAAAGAAAATAATAAATAATCTTCTGCTAAAGTAGGTAAAAAATATGTATCTCAACATGCAGTACAATTTATTGAGATTTCAGAGTACTTTCATAAAAAATGCTTACATTTACAAATAAATTATAATAATTACAATCGATGAGTCGAATTTATAAAAAATAAAAAATTTAGGTAACTCAAATGGTTAGTACGTGTAGAATGTGTATGAGAAAGAAAAATAAATAGGTATCAAGGAATATTTAATAAAAAAAGTTTTATGTTACTTAATGGATTTTAATGATTGCGGATGCTAGGAAACGATTAAAAACATGTCTGTTTCATTGGAACTTCGAATGTAGAAACATACCAATATTACGTGGGCAATGTTTGGATGTATGGCACTTCTTCACGCTTAAACAGTGGATTTGTATGAAATTTCTTATACATATAGACCATATCCTGAATCTGACCATAACTTAAACGTCAACGCTATTAACCAATTGGTATTGTATTTTTGTTCCTTTTTACCTTAAAAATTGATATGTACACTAATAAAATAGAGGTAAAGTTTTTTTTTTGTTTGTAGGAGGTAATCTCTGAAAGTACTGGTCCGATTGCTAAAATGTTTTCACTGACAGAAAGCTGCTTTATTAGGGTTCCGTAGTCAACTAGGAACCCTTATAGTTTCGCCATGTCTGTCTGTCTGTCCGTCCTCGCTTAATCTCTGTGACCGTTAGCACTAGAAAGCTGAAATTTGGTACCAATATGTATATCAATCACGCCGACAAAGTGGTAAAATAAAAATTGGAAAAAAATGTTTTATTGGGGTAGCCCCCCTATATGTAAAGTGGGAAGTGATTTTTTTTTTTAATTTCAACCCTAACGTGTGATATATCGTTGGATAGGTATTTAAAAATGAATAGGGGTTTACTAAAATCATTTTTTGATAATGTCAATAATTTCGGAAATAGTCGCTCCAAAAGTAAAAAACAATGCGTCCCCCCCCCTCTAACTTTTGAACCATAAGTTTAGAAAATATGAAAAAAATCTGAAAAGTAGAATTTTATAAGGACTTTCTAGGAAAATTATTTTGATCTTGATAGAAAGAACAGTTTTTGTTCAAAAAAGACAAAAGGGTTCTACAAAATAATTTCTGGACTAAGTTTGTTGTATAGTCGTATAGGCAAGCATTTTTTTAAACTCAAAAGTGGGTACACTTATTGTGATGGATGGAAAACTACGGAACCCTACACTGAGCGTGGCCCGACACGCTCTTGGCCGGTTTTTTCTTGAGTGACATAGGCTATATTTTATATGCGCGGGCGGAGTCACGGGCAAACGCTAGGTATCTATATTTCCGCTTTCTATTTACTTTAGGACTGATTATTCAATAACCATAAATAAACTAATGCGTCTCACCATCTGGGATTGCATCACTGCTTACCGTCAGGTGGGATTGCAGTCAATAAAAAAAAAAAAACTTCTAATTTTCGACTGACAAACAATGATGGCTGTTTGAAATATTTTCTTTAAAAGCCATAAATCTTTTTTAGTATTTAAGACTTTTGAAAATCAAAGAACAGTATGTAGCCAATCACGATGGCTGCAAACCCGTTAGTAATGCTACAGTTATTAGTATCGCAACAGTTCATTACATATGGACAAGTCTTTGATCTGTTAGTTATGACAAGCGCCATGCACTCTGTTGAATGCAGGATGAATGTTACTGACTCCTGTAAGCAGGAAATAGGTCTAAATGAGCTAATTGTGTAGAGAAGGCGTTTTGTGGCAAAATGTTTGCTGATTTTCAAATTATGGTGTAGTATTTGAAGTCAAACCTTATGCTAATGCAGAGATTGACAGGTCTTTAGTCTAAAATAGGGTTGTACCGATACTCCAATTTAGAAATTTGTGGTAAGCCATAATATACATATGAGTATAAAGTCATATATCGCTGTTAATAAAAGGGGCACAGAACCTTTTTTTAATTTGCATTTTTAATTTAGCCTTTCCAACGCATTGTAATTTAACTATTTGACTGACTTTGTTCTAATAGTTTATATTCCTGAATGGAATCTTTATGACACTTATCTTAGAAATTATAAATATGTTTATTACAACTTTTTAGTTTCATTTCATAAATGTATTAAAAAAATAATTGAGCAAATATTATAGATAAAAAAAAACACCAGTAGTGTAAATTAAATTTTGAACCGGTTAAAATTATAATTACCTTTAATGAAATAAATAAAAATGTCAATAAAAAATAACAAGGTTTAAAAGCGGTAAATTTTAATATAAGAATGTTTCAGAATGTTTGTCTCTAAAAATGGTTTCCTTACGATTATTATTAATCTACAATCAAAAAATCAATGTACTCGATAAAGATGATTTAATATTTTGTTTTGCTACAGATCTGTTACGAGTAGAAACATCATTGTAGAAATAACAAAAAAATAAACTAACAATCATTGTCTCTTTTGAAATCTTAATTTTTTTGGCCGCAAAATTACATTTGTGGACAATTTTGAGGGCGAATTTGAGTCTGTCATGGTAACTCGAGTGGCTAAGACGTTTGATTAACAGTTTTTGCACTTCAAGTCAAAATGTTGGTGGTATCTCTTTGATCTCCTAGTTATGACAAGTGCGTTCCCTGTTCTGTTTGTTGACTGCAGGCCGGATTATATTTATGACTCCTGTTTTTCTGTAGCTGTAAGCAGAAAATAGTTCTGGAATTAACAGATTGACTAAAGCACGTCGATTTGATGTAGAGTTTCAAGCTCATTGTGTCAGTAAATTAATAATAATATCATTATATTCCACAACTATCACACAACGCCGTCTAGTCTCAAGCTAAGCAGAGCTTGTGTTATAAGTATTAGACAACTGGTAATTATATTAGTAACTTATATATTTCTAGAAAACGCATATCACAGATAAATTACACACGGATACAGAATAAATGATCGCGCTCATCACCCAAACATTTGTCCTGGGTGAGAATCGAACCCACATACTCCGGCATAGCAGTCAAGGCCATTAACCACTAGACCAACAGGCCAGTCAACTGCTGGAGTTTGTTTCATTCCTTAAAATTGCTACCTGGAAGAAGATCTTTACGAATAGGTCGTACGTACCTTTTTTGAGGTTCGTAGCTTTTGTGTAAAGACTTCTTCCGCTCTAGGTTGGAGCTGGAAAGCGCGAAAGACTTTCTTTTCTTTTCCTTTCTTTGGTATTGTTCGTTCGTTGAGCTCCTTAGTAGTCCTAAGTTTGAGCTACATGAATTCTGACAAATGCTTTCTCTGACTGGAAAGGTCCACTCAAATCTGTGTGATTTTTTCTTCAAAAGACCATCTGAGAACTAATCTGCATAGTTCTCATATGATTTGACCATTACATGTTTACTTTATGGACTTAACGGTCGACCATCGTCACTGCTTCATCATTTCTAATATTTTTATATATATACGATTTTATTATATGTATAGATATTATATTTTCTATCTTTATCTTTTTCCAAGTTATGTTGGTTAGGGCCACGTAATAAGTTTAAGATTTAGTTTTTCAATAAAGTATCAAATTAATAAATAAGTAATGCCAACTTGAAAAACCAAATAAAGTGAAACTCGAAATGTCTTAATAAATACTACAGAAACCTTAAGTCACAAATTAATTTTGGCATACTTTGTCCATTCATCTATCTAATAAAAGAAAAGAAACCAAGTGCGTCAATCTATTTGTGATAAAATAGACAAAGCTATTAAATAAATATCCATGCGCTTTTCACTTATAGATAAAATAATTTATGAGGAATTCTGAAAATATAAATGCATATTACAGTAGAAAAATGCTTTGAATTTCAAAGATTTGCAATACCCATGCATAACTAGGGCAGAACACTAGTCAATAATAAAATCTTCAAACTACAACATAACTCGATTTCCCCGAAACTCGTCTGTTCAACTGAAAACCTCAAAAAAATAACATTAGCAAGAAAACCAATACAGGTTCCCGCAGTTAAAAATAACTTTGGCGCCATCTCGTTGATTCGTAAGAGTAAATATATGTCAATCATGCCAAATGTCGGCCGAAAATACCGGAATAGTGGGCAGACATCGCTTACTGAGTTTTGGGAGGAATCAGGGCAATTTATTTACTTTTCGTTAAGTTTGTGCTGGGGCCCTGTCATGACGTGTTAAAGTGTCAGCCGTGGGAGCAGTAATGATAGAGCTATTCACACTATACTGATCTATCCATTTAGCAGTTCTGTTTAGGTCACAGTCATCATCATTTTTTTTTGGATTATTGATACGCTTGCCTTTTTTGAGCGATGATTTGGTCGACGACGGAGCATGCTTGCCTAGAAGTAATCTATTCACTTTTGACGTAAAGACTCCTGAGTTGTACCAATCAGGAAAAACAGACTCGGGCAGGGAATTCCACTCCTTGGTTTACGCACAGTAAATGTGTCCCCAAAACGCTTTGTGCGAATGGGTGGATTGTCTACCATGTACGGGTCTGTAGTCGTTTGGACCCGCACGGTTTGGGTCCGCGGGATCAATCGACACAGTCCCATTTTGAAGGTGTCGATTGGACCCACCGCCCAATTTTATTATAATTACAGTCATGAAAGAAAGTCAAATCTTTTACTTTTATTTTTATGACTTAAAATATGTATATATACCTAATATTATTTATATTACTGAGAATATATATATTTGATTTATTCAATTACGTACTTACACTTTACGTGCAACACTTGTCTACAAACATTAAAACTACATATTTTTTTACTATAATAATACCTAAATTAAGTGTACGAGCACTACTAATTTCAAGGTCAAGCATTTGGGCCTTTTACGGATTACCTGCTCGGGTTATCCAATCATAGGCCTGCTTTTTTAATATCTTTAATAAAATTTTAAATGTTACTGAATTGCGTTTTATTATATTTTGACTCACCACTTTTGCACTTGACTGTATCCACCAGTAGCTTTAAACAATGGATTTTTTATTTTTATTTTTATATGGGCCCAATCGACCAACAAAAATATTTATAATAAATTATGTGGTCGTTTGGGCCCGCGGGGCCAACATCGAGCGGGCCCAAACGACTACAGACCCGTACCGGTAGCGCAACGCCGTACCTCTTGTGGTTCGATGATGAAGCGAATAATATCTAATAATAATAATATCATCATCGCCAGAAGTCGGAATGAGGTAAAGTTATTAATGTAGTTATACTGATTTTATTGAATATTCCTCTAAGGGAGTGACGAGGAGGAATTATGTTTGTAAGCAATAATATAATTAATTCTTGGGTCAATTAACTTGAAACTTGCCACAAATTCTCTCTCTTCTATTTCCTTCTTTTTATCTTTTATTTTAAATGTGTGTACATATGTATATAAAGAGTTTTAAATATATTTATATTTAAAAAATTCAATATTATTTTCTAAAACTAAACTCGCAATACGGTGTTAAAGTTTTTGTGAAAAGGTTCTGGCAAACGAAGTCGCTGGCAATATACTAGACATATTTTGCCAGCATTTTATCTCTAAAAGAAACAAAACCTGGGCAAGTGCGAGTCGAATACGTGCACTAAGGGTTCCGAACACACATACCTATGGAAACAGTTCAATTCCCAAATTAAGTAACGAATATTTTTCCGAATTGCAAAAACAGTTTTTTTTTTGTGACATAACTACTTTACAGTTTTCAGATTTTTTCCTATACTTGTGCTATGAGACCTTGCTTCATGCCAAATTTTAAGATTCAACGTCAACGGAAAGTATGAATTTTGATTCCCTTGAGAGTGTCGAAATATTTGTACGTTTTTTGCGATATAAACGACCGTATTTTTTATTTTTTCGTTGCTTTATAAGTTCGATTTTTTGACGGCTTTAAGGAACTGCAGACTTAAGTAGGTATATGGTTTTGATTTCAACTCGATACCTTAATGCGTTCTTGACAGACAGACGGACGGATAACAAAGTGATCCTATAAGGGTTCCGCTTTTTCGTTTTGAGATACGGGACCCTGAAAAACACCGTTTATAAATCCTTGCTTAAAACAACGAAGGATCTCGTATTTCTGAAAACATCACTATGTAAATAGACTTGGTTGTGCCAAAAGCAAGTACCTTCAATCACATCATACCGCTGTAACCTACTTTCAAACACATCATTATCTTCAAAACCATTTACATTCATGTCGACAACAGAATCTCAAAATACTAACAAAGTTTAGTTTCACGCTCCACTTCTAATAGTTCCAAATGTTTATTTATATCTTAGAATTTAGATAGTTAGCGACGGAAGTGACAGATTTAGTTTTGGAACCGGTACGCAGCTGACGTGGCTTGTTATAGGCGTGTAGGGGTAGGCCGTGACGTCACGCGATTCAAAATGGCGGCGGTTTTTGTGAACCTTGTGTTGCACAACTCACTCAAGTTTATTCAGATGTGTCCAATCACCATCAGGACCGAGCCCAACTCGTCAACGGCGCGTACTGTACCCGCGCGCGGGCAAGGAGTTGTCAGCAACCGTAGGGGTCCAGCAGGGTCGAACCTAGTCAAGGGTCTGCTTTTGAAAGGCAGGCTCGGCCGCGGTATGACAGGCGACGAAGGAACGGGGTGGGTTTTTAGTCAGTAAAAATCTGACACTATTTCCCGCTCCGCCCAAGAACAGCGTATGCCATCTGGATGATTTTACCCACTGAAAATAAAATAAAAAGGACTCGCGAACTGAGGGTTTCGTGCAAACTTTAATTATTTTACATTTTTATTTCACTATCGATATTGTGCTCACATGATAGAAGCAACAAGTAATATGTAACCAAGCATTATATGTAACACATATATGATTTAAAAGAGTGTCCATGGAGTTTCTTGCACGTTCTTCTCCATAGAGACCTACTCTTTGGAACGTGCAATTTAGCTTCACTTTTCTTGGACTGACCGACATTTGACTATTCAAAAGGGCCTGTAAATGGTCTATTTGAAATAAATGCTTTGATTTGATTTGATTTTGATTTGACTACAATTCCCGAATGGAGTCTCGAAGATTTTTCCGAATTACAATTTTTTTTTTTTTGTTACGTAGGTAATTTTTACTGTTTTCAGACTTTTTCTTATACCTGTGAAATAAGACCTTGCTTTATGCCAAATTTTGGGTCAACCTATGAATTTAAAATTATCTTTAAGAGTATCAAATTTACGTTTTTTCGACATACGGCCCTATCTTTTTTATTCGTTAACTCAGGAGTTCGAAATATGTGTACATTTTTCGCTTCATAAGTTCGATTTTTTCACAGCTTGAAGGGACCGCAGACCTGAGTATATGGTTTTAATTTTAACTCGACACCTCTACGCGTCCTCAAGATTTAGGGTCTTGACAGACAGACAGACAGACAACAAAGTGATCCTATAAGGATTCCGTTTTTCCTTTTGAGGTACGGAACCCTATAAAATAACGAAACGATTACAAAATCAAACCGTTCATTCATAGATCGCCACGCTAGATAAGTAAAGTATATTGCCTTTACTTTTCAAACGTTAGAACTACAAGTACTCTCCAACATAATACCTTTATTTTAAAGAACTCGATAAAATCTTAAATGAAAAAAAGTGGGATTACTAAATTTTCTCCGCTATTGCATTATGGATTCTGCAGGGTGGCAGTTAAGGTTTAAATTTGTGTGGGGGTTAGAAACGTCCCGTCAACTCCAGACGTAACCTAGCAAACGTGAGTCAATAGAAAATTGTGATGTTAGAAGGTTTATTTGGAACAGTCTTTTAAATTAAGGTTTACTTCTTAATTTCTTGTTGATTCAAAATTGATTGCCACTTAACCCATACACGACCTTTATTTATTTATTACGCCTCTTTCTGCAAAGCAATAATGCTAGTAAAGAAGGGCGCGAGGCAATGGCCCTCAAACCTAGAGATGTGCTGTCGCCAGCAATATTGCCCGAAGTGGGAATTTCGCTGGCAATATTGCCTCCAATATTCATATTTGGGCAATATTGCCACTTGCCACCAATATTTCTACTTATCGGCAATATTGTCGGCAACGGCACATCTCTACTCACACCCCAGCTACCGGGATCTCGACCACGATTTCCAGCCACCGTAGGCGCGGTCTTGCGAACGGCTAGCAATGGGTAGCTCGCCGTCTCGCCGTCCAGTAAAAGTCTAGACCGAGCCTAAGTCATTGACGGCGCGTAGTGTTCCACGCGCATCCCAAAGAGATGTCAACAAACCGTAGTGGCCCAGCAGGGTTGAAGCCTACTGGGGCCTTGGGTTCGCTTCTGAAGGGAAAACTCGGGGCCGTGGAACGCAAGCCAAAAAATGAACATAGAAGTGTTTTAAGTCAATAAGTCTGATATACCAACTTCTCTCACCCCACCAAAGAGCACGAGAAGCCATGAAAGAAAGAAAGAAAAAAATTTTATTCGCACTTCACACATACAATTCGATAAAAAAAGGAATCTGTGCAAGACCAAAAAGGCGCCTAACTCAGCATATGCTGCGGTATTTAAAAAGATAAATAACACAGCGCTGGTATTCTGTTAGGGCCCGCGGTGACGCCACGGTCATATTCACGGAGGTTCAATAAACTGAAAGGTATCGAAACAAAATAATAAATAAATACGAACATTGATAAAAGAAGTATTGGAAAAATAATAAATAAATAACATTGGTAAAAAGCGTGAATTTATTTAAATACGTGTTATGTGTTGATGGGATGATATTCCATTTAAAAAACCCAAGATACAGGTATAAATCCTAATATGGGTGAACGTTAAAAACAAGTTCAATTACTGATGTAAAATAATGAAGAATCGTACCTTGTATTACTTTCTTTCCTCTACTGTGTTTCAGTAAAATTTTCACGTAATTTTCCTACAAACAAAAGCCCGTTAGGAACAAAGAAATCCAGCGAACAATGCGCAGTAGACGTGTTGACTGCAAGGGTACGACACTATTGTTTTAATCTTGTTTTTTAATGTCCAAAAAACTGTAATTATCTGCCACTGTATGTGTCAGATAAGATTTAGAAAGTTGGTCAATTTGAAGTAAATTCGGTACTGAAAATCTGTTGTTGGAAACCATTTTTATAACCTATTCTTTTAAGCATAGCATGGCATAGAAGTTCCCACTACTGGTACTCGTCCTCCTCTCTAGGATGGGGAATGAGCCGTAATCCGTGGCCCGGGCCCGGTGCGGAATTTTGGTGGGTGTCACATGTCGTAGATTTTTTTTATAGGACATGCTAGTTTAATCAAAATGTTTTCCTTCACCGTTTTGAGAGCCGACTTACGAGTTGTAGGTCGTGGGTTGGCTGTCAGGTGCATTACTTTGTTTAATTTATTTCATCACCACTGTTCTCAAAACGGTGAAGGAAAACATTATGAGGATACTGGCATGTCCTAGAACCAAAAATTCGAAGACATGTGACATTCACCAACTCGCATTGGGTCCGCAACGACAACGCACGCGCGGGACGCCCACTGTTGGTCATAGGCCTCCACTAACTGTTGCCACAACGACTAATCCTATGCCTTACGCATCCATTGGATTCCCACGTCAATCACTGGGTCATCGATCCACCAACGCTGCACCTTCTAGAACACAATCGCCACTCTAGAACCTTTCGAATAATTTGTTAATTTCCTACAAAAAAAATAGTAAAGCTGATCTTATTGACAGAATGAATTTACAACTTGTCACATTGCTTGATTGCATGGTTTATTCGGTGTAATGTTGATATTTTACTACCCAAAACTAAATTTATTCTTACAATGATCTGAAATCGTCGATCTCCATACAGTAAGCAATACCTAAACAGAAAGCCTAGAATATTAAGATGATCATCAACTTCCCTGCCGCGGTGTGTGTTTCCTGATAGCTGTAACCAAAGGGTATTTGAGTCAAGAGTGAATAGACTACTTCTAGGCAAGTGTGCTCCATCAGCAGCCACATCGTTGCTTACCATCAGGTGAGATAGTGGTCAAACATCTACCTGCATATCCCTAAATCTATCTCCTTTCTTTCAGTCCATCCAAAGGTTGTCTGTAAGAGATCGCCCTGTGCGATAAGACCGCCTATTGTACACTTATTTTTTTAAACGTTTGTCTAGTATTTTTGTTCATGTGGTGTACAATAAAGAATATAATAAATAAATAAAAAACTTTGCTTAAATCAAACTATGTAGTCCTAAATACATGCCCCAGTTATGCAATCATTTCGCACGTAAAGCTTATTCCATATAAAATATGACTTTCCTCGGTACATTTAACATCATTTCAGAATTTATTATAACCCTGTGGTTTTCCCTGATCTTTGACATTTCCTTTCATATTCCTTACCGCAAAATTAAAAGGACAGTAGAGAAAATGTCGGAAAAATTTAACACCTTTTATAATAATGCCTGTCGGTTGGTGCTATTTATATCTCAGTGTGACAACAGTGAGTTTCAAATGGTGACTTATTTTGAGCAATACTGCAATTTACTACATCATAATAAGGTTACATACGAGTTTTACTTTCTTTTATTTATTTCATCACCACTACTCTTAAAATAGTGAAGAAAACATCATGAGATGAATCGTCAAGTCCTAGACACCTACACAGATTTTCATAAATTGTAACTAAGAACCATTTCGATTATGTAAGCTATCAAACAACAAAAAAAAAATTGCATCAAAATCGGTCCATTCGCGTAGGAGCTACTGTGCCACGGACAGACACACTGACAGACATGTCAAACTTATAACACCCCTCTTTTCCGTCGGTGGTTAAAAAAATCTCAATAGTTCCTTCACAGGACTACTAAAGGGACTACTGAGAATAAACGAAAAATTCAAAGACATGTGACATCCACCAACCCACACTAGGCCCTTGTGGAGAATTACGGTCTATTCCCTCTGCTAGAGAGGAGGCCTGAGTTCTAGACTTCTAACACTGGGAACATTATGCGCGATACACAATATTACGCTTTGATGTAGTTAAATCTACCACGATCCATTTATGGCCAACATTGGCATACATACAATATGGTATACTTATAGAGATTTATCATTGGAGACGGCTGTTGGCTAATTGCCTACAAGCTGTACTAATTAACCCATTTCGTTAGTAAATAAATGTTTTACTAATAAACATTTAGAATTAGTTAAAATAAACATTTGCCCATTTATATCTAGAATTCTGTTGAATATACGATCATTACTTTAGCCCTTTAAAAGGTAATTAGTGTAACATTTCATTTATGTTCTCCAAAGACATGACCAGATGTGTAAGCGTGCGGTGTACGTCTACACTTTCTATTTTTTTTTTATTTAATAAAAAAATATGCACTAGTTTAGTACACTGAAAAAAGGCAAACTTAATGCCTGAGGCATTTTCTACCAGTTGACCCTAGGATAGTCCAGAAATATACATGGGAATTTCAACATAATAGAAAGATAAACAGTAAATAAGTAAGTAAAATATACATACGAACTTGATACAGCACATTTTTGTAAAAAAAAACTAATAGCCAATCAATGCCGTGATGAGTCTCGCAAGTTCTTGCAAGTGTGTTTACTTTGAAGGACTATTACTAAAATCCGCGCAAAATGAGTTTTTGAACGGTTTATCAAGGGGCTAGTACGTCCATGTCAGACTGGTTTCCTTCAATAATCAGGAGTTTATCGTAACATGTGTGAAGTCATAATCTGAGGAGGCCCGATGGTAGCGGCTCTTGATTACAATTTGTGATCTATAGACATGATCCAAAAAAACATTTTACTTGTGTTAACTAATTTAATGCTTTTGCTTGCAAAACGATAGCAATCACATGTTACATCCTTGAAATCACACTTTCTTTAGGAGCTAGGAAATCATAAAATGACTTCTTCCACTTTATGGTAGAGCAAGAAGGCGTATCAGGATTTTATTGATTAAAACCCATCTATGTTCCTGCAGTTGCTCCTTGCATTCTAGGACAAGCTCTGCTTAGCTTGGGACTAGACGGCGTTGTGTGATAGTTGTGGAATATTATTATTATATTATTATAATATTATTATTGGATTCTGTAACGTAATGTGTACACAAAGGAGTGGAACAGTTACATGAGAGGGTAAGGAGGAGTATGGGAGTGAAGAGTGTAGAGGAAGAGTGAGAGTAAGAAGAGTAAGTGTATAGTAAGAGGAGAGAAGGAGTGTTACGCGAGTGCTAGAGGGAGTGTAGTGAGTAAGTGCCTCCAGGGAGTAGCCCTGGCAAGGCACGTGTGGTGAGTAGTGAGAGGTTGAGTGAGGGAGGAAAGTATGGAGGGAGAAATAATATATATAGATATGAATCCTTGTGAGGTTATAATTCAAATAAAAGCATATAAAAACAATAGAAATATAAAAAGATATAAAGATATAAAAACAGTTCAGTCAGGCTCGGCGTCAGAGGTGGAGTGCAGCAGCAGGAGTAGGCGTAGCCCTCAGCCGTACGAGGGACGGCGAAGGCTACGCAGCCGCAGGCAGCAACTGATAGTGGTAGTCACAGCCCTCCAGCGTAAGGGCCGGCAGCAGTAGAGAGGAGGCCCTCAGAGTCCAGGTCCAAATGTAGAACAGCCCTCTGCCGTGAGGGCCGGCAGAGGCAGAGAGGAGGCCTTCAGTTCCTCCTCTGAGGAGGTCTTCATGGTCCAAGGAGCTCAGTCAGGGAAAACTGACATCAGGAGCTGAGCCAAGTAACTGTCACATGTAGCTGACCCAAGAAAAACTGACACCAGGAACTGTACATGTAGCTGCACCAAGAGTCTGACCGAAAACTCTCCAAGAAACTCACAAACATGGTTTTTATAGTCAATTTTGACGGCTATGCTGGCTGTCAATTCATAATTTAAATTTGAAAACAGGTTTCAGCCAGCATTGCTGTTTCACAAGAAAGATATAAATTACAATTTAATTTTAAAGAATTATTTCAGATAAGAGAACATATAATTTGATAGCAAATTATATGTTTACAAAATAAATAATATTATGAGTAAAAGAATAAAACCTAAGACTATAAAAATACTCTTTGTTGATACCTAATCAAAACCATAGAAGAAAATAGTAGTGACATGACAGATGACAGTGATCAATGAAAATAAACAAACTAAATATATAAGAAATATTATAAAGAGATGTGATTATTGATAAGTAAAGTAAACGTAAGTATTAATAACATTACAATTCCCATTTCAGAAATTCTTGATGGCCCTAGCGGGCATGCTATATATGCATTTATCCATAAACTCACACTGAACTCGCATGGAAATATTGCCAATATTCTCAGAATGTAGAATAAAAAATTCTTCCTGTAATTGTTTTAGACTCATGAGTAAATACTTTTCGCTGTAAAAAAGAGATAAAGTCCCACTTTTTAGGGCGTGTTGCCAACCTTTGGGTTGGACGCCCTATGGGTTGGCTTCACATAAAGCTCATTTAATGCTCTGCAAGTCCAATATAACCATGCTTTTAGGATAATGTTAGGGTTACCGTGCTTTTGCAGTTTATGCGATTACTAATAGCATTCCCTGATATAAAGATTGCCATAGTTTCAACAACCTACTTGGCTATTGTGGCCGATTAGATGACGGCTCATCGTTCGTCCTTAGAATTTTTAATCTTATGTGTGTAAATTAATGGTGTATGGGTTTGTCTATTGTAATATTTTTTTGATTTGTTTAATGAAGTTTGGTCTGATAATAAGTTTATTATTATTTAAATCTTAACTTTCGACCAAAAACATAAACATGACCCGCATTTTAAGGCTTCCATTGCTAGAATTTCTTTCTTTCTCCTAGAAAGAATGGGCGCGGGATTGGAGATGTTACATATCTTCGAGTTTTTAGTTCTAGAACATACTTTTGGCACGACATCTTTATGTAGATAATACATTAGAACAGTAATGCGCCTGGCTAGGTCTGAATATATGACCTATACTCGTAACCTAGGGCCGAAGTCACTGGGCCACCACTTTTTTTTCTGAATGTGGGATGTCATTCAGTGACATTTCCACGCCCTTGGGCGGAACGGGAGATAATGTCAGACTTTTATTGACAAAAAAACTCACCTGTTCCTTCGTTGCCTTTCCTAGCGGGGCCTTCCTTTCAGAAGCAGACTCTTGGCCCCAGCAGGCTTCAAACGTGTTGAGTCCCAAGGTTGCTTAGGGTAAGGTTGCTAACAACTCCTTGAGGCGTGCATCGAACAATACGCGTCGTCGACATCTTGAGCTCAGTCCGGACGGTTAACGGACAGTCGGATGGCGAGCTACCCATTGCTTCCGGTACGCAAGCTCACGCCAATGGTAGCCGGAATTCGGGATCGGAATCCCGGCAGCGGCTGAGACGTGAGGGCCGTTCTCACGCGTACGGCGTCCTCCATTGCTAGCATTACTGCTTTGCAAAAGGAAGCCACCGCCTGCCACTCCTCCTCGATTCAGACCATGGCCTGTACTAAGGCCCGGCGCGAGAGAACTGGACCATCGTTGGACCAATGAAATCAAATTCTTGCCACTTTTTCGAACTAGATATACCAATAGAACTACAGTGCATTGTTTCTGAAACCCCATTAGCATAAACAGCAGTGAATGCGTTAGGTTTAAAGATCACAAATGTTTATAGGTACTAACGACTTAATAGCTCATTACTAACAAGTGCTATCATAACCCATTTCTAGTTTATTTTTAGGTATTACACATTGGATGAATGGTTAGTTGATAGGTCATTTAAATTTTAGTAAACCCACATTCCGCGTAGTACGCCTACTGTTTAAAATTACCCTTTACGAGCATCGCTAAGAGTAGCTAAGACTGGTTTATTATTTTCGCACCCAGTGAATTCTCGTGATGTTTCCCAATGCTACAATGTGGCATTATAGGGTAGTTTCCAGGGTCAAAATAATTACATTTTATTTAGTCCGTATTTTAGATTACAAAAAAATATTGGACACTATTTTTTTCGTTTTTCGATTAAACAAAAAGTAACGAAGATATAGCCCATTAAAGTTACGTGTGACGTCACCCCGTGCGAAAAGATGCAGCACGGCGTGACGTTACACGTAACTTTAATGGGCTATAACTTTGTCATTTTTGGTTTAATTTACAAATAAAAAAATACGTGTCCCTTATTTTTGAATAATCTAAAAAACGGACTAATTAGTTTTTTTACGGTAACTAGGCTAATCGTCAAGAAATTAAAAATGAATTGACGCATTTTCGCAACAGTTACTGGCCCATAAAGCAGCTTTATGAACAAAACTTACCTAATTGTCAGTTTGTTACTAGCCATTTTTTGTTTTTTTTTTTTTACTAGCCCTTTGTTACTAGCCCTTTCATGTCACTTGTATTAAATTGGTCCCTATTTTTAAGGTTCCGTACCTCAAAAGGAAAAGCAGAACCCTGTTTTATTATAATATTCTCTTCTTCTGTATATTGTGTACATAAATTATAAAATAAATTAATAATAAATAAACCCTTATAGAATCACTTTGTTGTCCGACCGTCTGTCCGTCTGTCTATCTGTCTGTCAAGACCCTCTATCTGTCATTCAAGAGTCTCAGGAACGCGTGGAGGTTTCGAGTTGAAACAAAACTAAAACCATTTACTCAAATCTACGGTCCCTTGAAACTGTGAGAAAATCAAACTTCTGCGTTAGCGAAAAAAAAAAACGGCCGTTTATGTCGCAAAAAAAACGTGCATTTCGACATTCTTATGGGAATCAAAATTCATAAACTTCTCGTTTACCTAGAATCCTGAAATTTGGCATGAAAAAAAGTCTTATGGCACAAATTTAGGAATAAATTTAAAAACTGTGAATTTGCAGTTACATCACGAAAAAAAAGTACATTTTGCGATTCGGAAAAATCTTTGTAACTCAATTCGGGAATTCAACTGTTTTCGTACGTAAGTTTGTTTGGAACCCTACGTGCGCGAGTCCCACTCGCACTTGCCCAGTTTTTTTAATTGATATAATCTAGTGCTTGAGAGCGATCCCATCTGATGGTTAGTAGCGATGCAATTGTTGATTGTCAGGCGCACTAATTTATTAAGAGCCTAGTCACTTGCCTTGAAACTTGAACACACCTAAATTATAAACGGACGGGAAGACCGCAGCAGGCAAATTGTTCCAGTCCCTCGATGTACGTAGTATAAACGAGGAGCCATAACGCTTGGTCCGGCAAAGCGTTTTGGCTCGTCGTTTACAAACAATATAATTTATATATTGCTTGTAGCTTTGTGTAGGTAAAACAAATGTAATCTAAACTAATATAATATTCCAAAAATATCACACAACGCCATCTAGTCCCAAGCAAAGCAGAGCGTATATTAGAAGTACTAGACAACTGACAAACATATATATTTTTAAATACATACATAAATTATAGATAAATTACACCCAGACATAGAACAAATGATCATGCTCATCACACAAACATTTGTCCTGGGTGGGAATCGAACCCACGACCTCCAGTCCATAGCAGTCCACTAACCACTAGACTAACAAGCTTCTCAAAAAGTAAATGTTTTTTTTTTATAAAAGATTTTTTAAGCAGTGATGGCCCAGTTTTAACAGTTCTGACTTACAAGTTGTAGGTAGGGTTTGAACCCAGCCAGCCACATTAGTTTGTGTAATTTATTTCATCACTACTGCTCTCAAAACGGTGAAAGAAAACATCGTGAGGAAACCGGCATGACTTAGAACAAAATTCGAAGTAATGACATCTACCAATCTGCATTGGGCCAACGTGGTGCATTACGGCTCAAACACTATTCAAGAAAGGAGGCTAGAGTTCAAGCAGTGGAACATTATAACGCTGATTATGCTAAATATTTTACAACATATTAAATATTTTAAAATGAAACAAACAAAAACAGATAGAATACTAATAAATAGAGCTTACTAATGCAGAAAAAACTTCGTGCAAACGGCGGTTGTCTATACTTATTTCTAGTTTTATTTCCTGAAAAACACTGATTTTCTTTATTGCCCTCCATTTAAATTGTAAATACAGAAATCTTTAATAGTCTTAAAATGGCAAAGGCTTAATGCTGACTCGTCAAAGAAATCCTCGCTTTGATTTGAACAAAAGGCTCAGTGATTTACGCTGCGTCCGTAAAAATGTTCTTTCCCTGTTTATTTTGAAAAGTCAGACAAGGATAGAGATATTCCGGTTACACAGAATTTGAAGAAAGGGTCTAATTTATGCGATCGCTTAGATTTATTTTTGCTATTATTTTACCAATCACTATGATATCTTGAATACATCTGACCAGTTAAGTGCAACCCCGTTTTGTCTCCAGGCAATCTCTGTCCATTCCAGGTTACCTGAAAAAAATCGATAAGTATGATAAGACTGGAAAATTTATGTTTTTATTATAAAGTTTTCTTTTGTTTTCTGATCTTGGTGTGCAATAAAATATAAGTACATAAATAAATAAACAAACTTAATTTTATGAGTTGTTAAAGTTGGACCAAACTGGTTTATAAAGGCTGTACTTAATTTTAAACTTAAATTTTGTACTCCAGCATATTAAAGAAAATGCATTTAATAAAGTACCTAGCTACACAGGCAAAACACAGTAAGTATTTCACTTTCATGTTTTCTCAGCGGATACATTAAGATAATTTGTTAAGTCGTTAACACCTACACTTTATGATCCCACCATAACTTTCTTCTTACAAATCTTCGACAAACCTCCTGTACGAGTATTCATAATTAAATTAGCTTTTAATGCTTAAGTTAACGAGACCTACTGCACCAAATACATGCTAAAATTGTTTCAACTCACACCAAAAATAGTTTCATTGCAAATGTGACCGTTTCAAGTTTCACAATCGCGAGGTATTTTCTTTGTCGCGCTGGCGTAAAACAAACCGCGCCTTTAGTTACGGTACAGTAACGTGCTAAAAGCCGTCACCGCTAGAATTCTCTCATTTCCGCTCGCGTTACTCATGCTCGTTTTTATGTCCTTTTTTAAAGCATTCACTTTTAAGTCATGGCGTGTTTAGTTTAGGTACAATTGTGTATAAAAGAGGAATCTAGTAGAGATTTGAATGTTACGTTGATTAGACTGTATTATTTTACTATTTAGGTGTTACTTCTTAAATTGTCTATTAAAACAAAAAAATAAAAATTAAAAAAAAAGAAAGCGATTTAAATGTCTACAGTACCAGTACCTATAAAGTATAATTGGAATAATGCATACCTTTATTATAAACCTTTTTATACCTTTATCAGAAAACTAGCTTTTGCTCGGAGTTTCGCCTGCGTACATAAAATATAGCTTATGTCACTCAAGAATAAAGCAGCTATCTCTTAGTGAAAACGTTTCAGCAATCGGACTAGTACTTTCAGAGATAATCGCATACAAATAAAAAAAAAAAACAAAAAAAATCACCATCCACTCAAATATACACACACAGTTTTATCTAAATCGGCCTAGCGGTTTATGAGGAGGTTAAATGACAAATATGTAGACAAGAATTATTATTATATCTACACTAATATTATAAAGAGGGATAATTTGTATTTTTGTGTGTATGTTTGTAATGAATAAACTCAAAATTCTGCCACTGCACTACTGTGCCAATTTTAAAAATTGTTCAATATTAATATAATATATAATAGCTATATATAATATAGATAAATTTCGAGCTTGTATTAAACAATTCCTAACGACTAATACTACTTGACCTGGGAAATTAACCTAAGGTCTCTTACAGACGTAAGTTGGTACAGAACAACCCTTCAAGAAAACAAACGTGATGCTATTTTATGTTTTACTAGATTTTGCTCGCAGCTTCGCCCTCGTACATAAATTAATATAGCCTATGCCACTCTTAATAAAGCTACTTTCTATCGGTAAAAAAATGTTAGCAATCGGATCAGTACTTCGAGAGATTACCTATTACAAACGAAAAAATCAAACTCTACCTCTTTATTATAATTAGTGTAGAGGTGTGGATTAGTGTAAAAGTGTAGGTTAGGTATATTTCAAGAACCCACTGGTCGTTTATTTGTCAATCAGTTTAGAACTGCTGCAGAACATTTTTTTAAACAGACATTAGGTAATCTTATAAATCATGTTTGACAACAACGCCATCTATGAACACAGCGCAACACTACACAGGGTGTCCCTTCGATTCCTTTTTTGAAGAGGATACACAGTTCCCGCTGAAAGAACATTTTCAGCGCTCATAGTAGTTCGCTAAACTAATGGTAGATGGCGTTATCAGTCTTATAATATAAAGACTAAACAAATTGGATTGTGATTCAAAGAAAAAGTTTTGAATGGGTCAGTAAAAATGACAAATGTTATGAAAGTTTTGGAGCTTTAAATCCGTAGCGGAAAACAAATAAAATTACAAGTGTTTTTATGATAAGTAAAACTCATTAATTCATTAAACCCCAAGCGAACGCCGGCGTTCGCGCACCTATGGTCTTTCAATTGTGTCTGTAATTATCACGATTGAATGGTTAAATTTATTTTTATAATTTCCAGAATCATTTACTAGTTTTTGTAGATTTTATATTTTGAGACGAATGGTAATGGGAATCTTCTCTTTCTGTGAATTAATAATGCAAACGAAGGACTTGCGGACGGCGATCAACGGAAAGTTTATTTATTTATTTATTAATGCTTTATGCACATAACAATTTACTAAGGTGGACTTAATGCCACAGGCATTATCTACCAGTCGACCTTAGGGTGGTGCAGAACCAACATGGCAGGTGCAACTTAATAATTAGACAAACAAAAGAGAGACAAATACAATAGTAAATAGATACTTATATACATACATACAAATAAACAATGTTGTGGTGAAAAAAAAAATCCAACCAATCAATGCTGAGATGATAAAATGTGTGAGGAAAGTTCACTGTCCAGCTGTCCAGTAAGAATTCAGCAAGCGTCAAAGAATCAGCTAAATTGACGGGGGCTACTAGGGCCAATGCCTGCCATGGCTGCTGCTATCGAAAAATTTACCATGGCCCTTTTTTCGCTTAAACGTAAAAGGTATATAACTGAAAGAACACAAGGGTGGCGACGGGTTCGTATAAGTCTAATACTCCCTCTCGCTCCACGCAAAGCGCGAAAAGTTCAAAGCGTCCTTTTTTTTTAGTGGGTAAAATCATCCAGTGACAACCCCCACTCTTGGGTGGAGCGGGAGATTATGTCAGACTCTTACTGAATAAAAAACCCACACTGTTCCTTCTACCGGGACTCGAGTGGATTTCGGATAACCCTGGCCCCAGTTAAGGTTCGACCCAGCTGAGCCCCTGCTGTTGCTGACAACTCCTTGAGGCGCGCGGGAACAGTGCGCACCGTCGACGACTTGGTCCAGATAGTTACCGGACGGTCGGACAGCGAGCTACCCATTGCTCACTATCCGCAAGCCCGCGCCTACGGTGGCTGGAAATCGGGATCGGAATCCCGGCGAGCTGAAAATCGGAATCCATTCAGTTACTGATGCTGAACAAATTTATTCAGGTTACGCATAAACTAAAAAATAATGTTGTATAATTTAAGTATTGAGAAAGGCAACAATACCTTAACATTAGTTAGAAACGAGAAAAGGTTAGACAGGATTGATTTGTGGCAAGGTTTCTTTGATCTTTGCAACGATTACAATATAGCAGAGCTAAAAAATAATCCCAACTACAATGCAATAACAAACCTTATTTCCAAAGTGCTAAGGTATAAATTCCCAAAGCCAAATTAAGGTTTGTACAATTAACTAGGCTTTTTTCCCTTTTCATCCACTCAGAGGGGAGATTATCAAATAAATAAAGATTACCTTTTTTTAAGAGAAAATTACAGTGAGAATTTGGTTTTTTTTTTCATTTTTGTATAGACTTAGATCATTACCAGAAGTAAATGAAATGTAACCTTTTAAATATTTTAACCAATAACCTTGACCGAATTTCACGAATTTGTTATTAGTGGTTCTGAACCCTTATATGATCTCTTTGCGGTCCGTCTGTCTATCAAGGCCCTTTATCTCAGGAACGCGTGGAGGAATCAAGTTAAAATTAAAACTATACACTCACATCTGAGGTTCTTTGATGCTGTGAAAAAATTAAACTTCTGAGTGAACGAATTAAAAAGATACGACCATTGATGTGGCCAAAAACGCATATGACACTCTCAAGGGATCCAGACTGTTGATCTAGAATTTTGAAATTTGACATAAAGCAAGGTCTCATGGCGCAAATATAGGATAAATCTAAAAACTATAAAACAGAATGCCCACACCCCGTACCACGTTTGTGAAAATTGTAACTTTACTTTGCTGCAACCACGTGAACGCCACGTGTCGTGGAAGATTTGAGCTCATTCCTTACCGGATAGTCTGACGGCTTGATACCTATTGCTCGTTTTCGTCAAGCACACACCTACAGAGCCAAGGGCCTGGCGTGATGTTATATTATGCAATGATGTAAACAAAAACATACATGCAATTTCAGCAGTGCCGAAGGATTAGCTATAATTAATGGAAGAATTACATGGTGCAATTGAAAAGTTCCAAAAAGTTAGTTAAATTTAAGGTTTCTTCATCAGAATGATCTTCACCAAAAAAGAGACCAGAAAAAAAAAAACAGATAACACTTGGCGTTGACATCACTGTACAAAAGTTCAGTCAAATTGAGACCCACCTTTTTTAACGTAGTAAAAAAATAAACGGGTCAGTTTCAGTGCAACGCATTTGAAGCAGTCTCTCAGTCGAACGCTGACACTAAATCAGGAATATCTGCAAAGCGTGCATATTTCTTGTATGGGCACGCCGGAGTTATTTACTGCTACATACTTCATAGGAATATTTGAACATATTCCTTGATTTCCATACAGAATTGGTGATCACGGAGCGGATTTATTGGTACGTGTGGTGTTTATCCAGCACGGTTTTATAAAAACAGAGTTAAATCTGTTGGAAATATGGCCATATTCTTATCAAGCTGCAGTTATTTAATTACTAACTCCTGTAAGTAGCTTTGCCTGCGTGATTGTAGATTTCTCCATACTTTAGGACCCTAGGTTTGTCCCCTTTGGTTGCAAATTTTTATTTATTCTCTCTTATTCTGCGTATAATCATAAATGGAATATTCGGGTAAAATAATAACTATTAAAACGCGTTCTAGGTTCAAAAGTTTAGGCTAGTCGTTGATAAGTCAATAAGCGAGTCAAAACTTTTCCTTTTAAATATATATGTATATGCAGTGGCTTTGCTTGCTTGAAAGTAGATTTCTCCGTACAAACTTTAGAACCTTGTTTCATCATTTTAATTTTGAAAAATCCTTTCCAATTCTTTGTATAAATCATAATAGAATTTTCTGCGCGATTTCAGCTTTCTAGGTTTATAGGTTTGTGCTGGGTGTTGATGAGTTACTAAGTGATTCAGAACGTTTGCCTTTTATATAGAAGAAGACGGTTAGCTTAGGGAGCGCAATAGAAATAAGACGATAATTATAGTGTTAGATAACCATAATTTGATCACTGAGTAGTGAAGTATATAATAAATAAGTATATATAATAAATAAAGATTCGTGTGCATAACTTGTACTCGTGCAGAGACAAAACAGATCACTAGTGATTTAAATATTATTGCGGTTTGCTAGAATTTGCCTGCTGCCGTCTTTCAGTCCAATTATTATTTAGGTGTCTTCAAGACTAGAGTAAATAGGCTCTTAATAAACTAGTACGCCTCACTATCAACTATTGCATCACTGCTTACCATCGCAGTTAAGCACTGGTTTATATAATTAAAAAAAAAAAACGATAAATAAATCCTGACATCATCAATAACTGGCTAATTATGATCTCATTTTCATCAGCAATTATAATTCCTCCTTCTTCTGGCAATTATAATTGCCAGAGGAAGGTAAAGTATTATAGTTTATTATAATACCTTGAGAGCAGTGGTGGCAGAGTGGTAAAGACCCAAGAATCGAAGCACCAAAGAAGACCAAAATCGTGAGGAAACCGGCATGTCCTAGAACCAAAAATTCGAAGACTTGTAACATTTACCAACCCGCACTGGGCCTAAAATGATTAAAATTAAAATTGATATTACTAAAGCAATTACTCCTAATAATTTATTAGGACATGGTGGATTTAGGCCCATTCCCTCTCCTAAAGAGGAGGCTTGAGTCCCAACAGTGGGAACATTATAAGGCCGACTATGCCATGCTATAATACTTTGCCTTCCTGGTAAAACTGTCATGGCGGCTATCAATACAGCACAACGCTTTTCGTACAACACAAGAAAAGATACTACTACAATAATAATGACCTTTCTGAACTTCATCTCAACTTGACTAAGCAAAGTCTTCTTCATTGTTTCAGAACAAAAAACCAAAAAGTTTCCAGTGCTGGTCTTTATACACGGTGACTCTTTCGAATGGAGTTCTGGAAACCCGTACGATGGAAGGATGTTGGCCTCGTACGGGAATGTCATGGTCATCACCGTCAACTTCAGATTAGGGATATTGGGTGAGTACATCATGCTTACATTCCATCCATCCTGATTCCATCGGCAAAAGCACGTCAACGACGCGTAGTGTTATACGTAGGCCTTATAGAGATGTCAGCAATACCGTAGGAACCCCAAAGGGGCAAAGTTTACTAGGACAATGGGTTCTTTTTTTTTGTGGTGGGTAAAATCATCCAAATAAAAAAAAATGTAAAGTTTGGCGAGGAAATTATGTAAACAGTTTTCGTTGTGAAATCAATTAAAAAAAACGACATCTCCCGCCCTTGGACGGAGCGGGAGATAGTGTCAGACTCTTACTGACTAAAAAACCCATCCCGTTCCTTCAAGCCTTCATACCAGTGCACGCCGTCGACGACTTAGGCACGGTCTGAACAGTTACTGGACGGTCGGATAGCGAGCTACCCATTACTCGCCGAGTGGCTGATAATCGGGATCGAAACCCCGGTGGTGGCTGGGGCGTGAGCGCCGTTGCTTGATGCGGTTTGCCTCCTTCTTTGCTAGCATTACTGCTTCGAAGAAGGAGGCGGCCGCCTGCCACTCCTCCGCGCTCCAGACCATGGCCTGTACCAACGTACGGCGCGAGAGATCACCGCCAATCGCCCCGACAAGGACACGGCAATGCTCTACCCAAACGGGGCACATCTCTAACGTATGCTCTACTGCGTCCTCCGGGCGGTCCACACAGTGAGGGCCATGGGTTGACTTCCGAAAAGAAAACCAGTGGCAAAGAAGGGTCATAGATTTGGTTTTATTTAGTAAAAGTCTGATACGCCTTCCCACTCTGTGCTAGAGCGGGAAAAGTCATTAGATGATATCCCGCCTCGTCGACCACATCATCGCTTACCATCAGGTGAGATAGTGGTCAAACGCAAGCCTATCAAGAATAAAAAAAAATAAAATCGGCGAAAACGTATCGCAGTGAACCCTGGATTCAGTACATGACTTTAGACTTCTCAGCTTTAGTGAAATTTTTCACCACCAATTTTTTAATATTATTAAACTGTATTAAAATTGTTATCTAATTAACTCCAATGAAATTTCACCAATTTTCACCACCAATTTTCAGTATTATTAAACTGTATGAAATATGTTATCCAATTAACTCCAATGAAAAATTAATTAAAAAGTAATTATATTTTTAATTTTTTAATAAAAATATAATGATAATTAGCTAAAAGTAGCTATCTGCTCTGCTAAGCTTAGAAACTCCAGTGAAAAAGGAGAAAACTAATTTGCTTAGGGTGTATGATCTCATTAAGATATTGCTTGATCGCTTCGGATTAATTATTCCACAGTAGAAATTAAGTTTTGTAAAATAATTAACTTAGTTAATCTGAGACTGGGCAAAATATGTCTGACGTGTGTCTAACGAGTACGGGGTTGTAAACTACAAGATTTGTGCCCTGAAACAGTAACGCAAGGCATGCGACGAAGAAAATAGTAGGAAGGAGGTATTCGTTGAAAATTGGAAAGAAGAAGCTAAAAGTTGTGATCAACAAAAGGAATGGGGGGATGCCTTTGACAATACAGGATAGTACTATAATGCAATAAGTAACCAGTTAAAACATTGTAGAAACCGTACTCAGGTATGTTAGCTTCGGTTTCTGGGATGTATTCTCATAGAAATCAAACTATACGTCGGCGTCGTGGTAATAATTAAAATTTTTATTTTCATTATCAAATAATCACTATGCAACGAAAAATCACTTTTAGAATAAAAATCAATTCTTTCATCTATTTTTTACAAAAAAAATACGAATACGTTTACCTAGCCAGTCCAACAGCTAATAAGACAAATAATTCATTTAATCTGCAATGCAAATAAGCAATGGACATAGCCAAGTGGACACAGATATCACTGCTGGTTAGTGACTTGAAGTTTTAATATTGGCCTTTAAAACATTTTACTCGGACATCTTAAGAATTGTTGATATGACCATGCCATTAAAAATACAAATATATTTCATTAAACCCCAAGCGAACGCCGGCGTTCGCGCACCTATTGTCTTTCAATTGTGTCTGTAATTATCACAATTGAAAGGTTAAATTAAGTAGAATCCATCCCACCACTTTGACAAAAAAAAAACTTAAAGATAAATTTTTTGGGGTCCCCGGCAGGCGTCGAGCCCCGGTACAAGCCATGGTTCGGAGTGAGGGGGAATGGGCGGCTATCATCGCCTTGTGTGAAGCAGTAATGCTAGTGAAGAAGGCAGCCGGATGCTTGTGGGGACAGCCGTCTTTATGTTTCAGCCGCCGGGACCCGACCCCAACTACAAACAACAACAGACATAGGCTTACGGATGACGGCGAAGGCCGTTCCACGAATACCTCAAAGAGATGTCAGTAAAACCGTAGGGTGACCCTGCAGGGTCAAAGCCTAGTAGGGCCTTAGAATGACTTCTGTCAGGGAAACTCGTGGCCCTGGAATAAACTGTGGTTTTAGTCAGTAAAAGTCTGAAACGTCCTCCCGCTTTACCCTTGAGCGGAAAATGTCATTAAATGATTTCCCATCTCAAACAGTTTAAGTAATAATAAGATTGTTTTTCATTATTACAGGTTTCATGAAGCCAAGTCTAACAGAACACGTTTACGGTAACAATGGGTTGCTAGACCAGTTAGCAGCTCTCCAGTGGATTAAAGATAATATAGAGGATCTGAATGGAGACCCTTCGTCAGTGACCCTGATGGGACATGGTACTGGGGCTGCCTGTGTCAATTTCTTGATGCTGTCACCAATATCTAATGGTATGATCTCTTCTGGTTTTTTTTTTTTGGAGTTTTGCACTTGGAGGGTGCGAACAGAATCTTTTTAGGGTTCCGTAGCCAAATGGCAAAAAACGGAACCCTTATAGATTCGTCATGTCTGTCTGTCTGTCTGTCTGTCTGTCTGTCTGTCTGTCTGTCTGTCCGTCCGTCCGTATGTCACAGCCACTTTTTTCCGAAACTATAAAAGCTATACTGTTGAAACTTTGTAAGTAGATGTATTCTGTGAACCGCATTAAGATTTTCACACAAAAATAGAAAAAAAGCAATAAATTTTGGGGGTCCCCATACATAGAACTGAAACTCAAATTTTTTTTTTTCATCAAACCCATGCGTGTGGGGTATCTATGGATAGGTCTTCAAAAATGATACTGAGGTTTCTAATATCATTTTTTTCTAAACTGAATAGTTTGCGCGAGAGACACTTCCAAAGTGGTAAAATGTGTGTCCCCCCCCCTCTAACTTCTAAGATAAGAGAATGATAAAACTAAAAAAAATATATGATGTACATTACTATAAAAACTACCAACGAAAATTGGTTTGAACGAAATCCAGTAAGTAGTTTTTTTTTAAGGCGTCATAAATCGAAAAAAATACACTATTATTAAAACATCGATCAAAGTTACAACACATTACAAGAACTTTTATATTATGTTACTTGCTGCTACGGAACCCTTCATGGGCGAGTCCGACTCGCACTTGGCCGGTTTTTATTACTAAGGCGTCGCAGTCCGTCTTTCTATGTGTCTATCTGTGCATTTGTCAGTAGGCTAAATATTGTAAACCGTAAGAGGTAGAGAGTTGAATTTTTTTCACAATTCAATGCTAATTTCTATTACCAATAGACAACAAAAAAAAAATTAATAATGTTAGGTTAAAAATGAAAGTAAAAAAATATTAGTATCGGCGTTTTTTGTTCATTTTTAATATTGTAGTAGCGAACCTTTTGTGTATGCTTTCGACTCATACTTGAACCATTTCTGACACTCATTTTATTATATACATTAACCCCTCAAGCGCCAATTGTACATAAGACTGTACAACTTGAAACCTTGAAAAACGCTTAATTTTCGTTTTGTACACATGTCTGTACGAAACTTATTTGGCCGAAAATTTTAGTTTCTATATTATATTATTCCATATTATTTATAAAAATAATAAAAAAATATTTTGTTTATTTATTTATTTATTTTATTGGTGATTTACGTAAACACGGCAATTTTCCGGGTCATTAAACTCTGGCGCTCGAGGGGTTAAATGTATATGTGACTATTTTTGGATTAGCATAATAACCTCTTTCACGACTATTTTTTCATGGCAACATTATTAGTTATCCTCAAAAGACGTGAATACCAAATTGTAATTATGCTATTATTAAGTCAAGAGTGAATAGGTTAGTTCTAGGCAAGCTTGCTCCATCGTCGGCCACATCATTGCTTACCATCAGGTGAGATAGTGGTAAAACGCGAACCTATTCATTAAAAAAAATACAAAAATGGTTATACCAGAGATGGCGCGACAGCGTACAATCAAAATGTGATAAATCTGTAAGCTAGGTTTACACAATAAAGTACTGGAGAACCAATTACCAAAGTCTACACTTTTGACATTAAATTCTGCTGCAAATTCTACTTCATCGTAGTTTACGATGCAGCTGTTGCAAAATTTACGAAAGAAAAACAGAAACGCCGCTTTCAAAGTTTTAATTCCCCACACTTGGCGTGTTCCCATGTTTCATTCTTCAGAGTCCTATCATCGTGTTCGGGCCATTACACAAGCTATATATTATTGTGAACGTATGAGTTTTCTCGCCATGTTTTCCTAAATCGTTTCAAAGCGAAATCACACTACCTTTGAAGCGGGCTTAGCAGACGTACTTTCATGAATGCCTTTGCTAAACGAGCGTTAACGCGATAGGATCTTTAGATATCGATACAAAAACGTAGTACGAGTTTCGAACGATGTTTCAAGTGTTGATGGTGTCAACTGTAGGTCTATCTTGTTTCTGATTATATACATGACTTACCTTCATACTTTTATCTCATCCTAATAACCAATACTTGATTTCAATCATCTTTGTAAATGTGTATTTTGTTTAATTTACTTGTAACCTTTTGGGACCCTGTCGTTTAAAATTTTTAAAGTTCAAAAGTAGCCCACAGTAATATTTGACTGTAATACATTTTTTTGATTTCGACTTTTGCCAAATAATTCATCATGATCTTCCTGCTTTTTCTTTCTGTTTCGCGTTGCTTCTGCCCTTTTCCTATTTTATTTGGGGTTAACGCAACTTATTCTTTTTCGTTCTGTTCTATCAACCGTCACGCTATCACTGACTCCCTTTTCTTTCATATCAGTCCATCCATTCTTTAACCTCTTTCTCCTTCGTCTACTACTACGCGACTATGCTTGGTGGACGCCTATGTCTAATAGTAGACGTTTTTTAGTAGAATTGATGATGATAATAATAATGAATTAATTTTGACTGTTTTTAGGGTTATTTCACCGTGCAATACTGATGTCAGGATCAGCGTTATCCGACTGGGCAATGACGAAAGATCCGACGCCATATACACTACAAGTAGCGCAGAGTTTGGGCTGCAATCCTAACTCTAAGAACATGATGGATTGTTTGCAGAAGAAACCGTAAGTAACCCTTACCTTATACATATCACTATATTAAAGGAAATGAAAAAAAACTTTGGTTACCATTATCATAGATATCTTTTTTATTATTATTGATAGGCTCGCGTTTGACCACCATCTCACCTGATGGTAAGCGATGATGTGGTTGACGATGGAGCACGCTTGCCTTCCCAAAACGCTTAGATTGAGATTGGAAAAGTTAGTAGCTATGTATAAGTGTTAAAATCAAAACACTGTAACATACTGTGTGTAATTTTGCTGAAACCCAATTAGTAATACTAATTTATCAATATCATAAACGTAGTTACAAAGTTAGATGAAGCCAGATTCTTTGTTAACTTACTTCTTAGACTTGAACGGACATTAATTTCTTTTGGGTCAGTGCAACTTTATTCATTCTCCGAATTGACTAAATTTAAATGTAAACCATCTAGCCATATTACGAGTAAAATATATTGTCTATAAAAAAAAAGTGAATCTTTATATTGTTACTAGCTTTAGTCAAGGCATATATGAAAAACCAAATCAATTCAGACGTTTAAAAGTGAAGGGATAAAAATAAACATATAAGTTTGGCTTTTCTAATAGTAGTATTCTACCTGCTGTTAGCGGCTTTGCCCACGAGATAGCAGAAAATTAGCACATACTCCCGGGATGAACAGTATCTCCTGTCTCAGTTACGTCGAAATCCGTTCATCCGTTTGATTGTGAAGAAGGTTGATTGTAAACATATAAATATAAGTACACACTATCTTTCATCTTTGTAACGTTAGTGTGAATTGTAATTCCTTTTATTAACTTATTTCTAAATTTATTCTCAGAACATTCTGTTGAAAAAATATATTTAAAACTCCACTCACAAAAAAGTTTCGATACGAAATATAAGGAAATACTTAACACTGAAACCCCTTCCATTCAACTTATCAGAATAACTTTAAGGCCGGTCTTTAAATCTAAACGAACAATAAACCACGGAATATTCACCATTGAGAATGTTTCTATTCTTCATCTCAAGCGTTAAAAGCTTTTAACGTTTATAGAAAATTTTAAAAGCCTTATAAAATATGTAGAGTCCATTCCGGTTTTAATGTTCAAGCGAACAGATTTTATTAGCAACGCATCGAGCTTGTGGGTCGCGCTTGTTTGCGTTATATTTATTTGAATAAGGAAGCTATTAAGTTTAATATCATTGTTGTGAAACATTTGCCCTAAGGTGTTTTTGTCCTTTCTTGGAACAAACTAGAATGATATTTTATTGGAAACAGACAACGGCAATAAAACAAAAGAAAAAACTATACTTTTTCCAACAAGCTTTTCTTATAAGTATTTTTATATTATATTATATTATATTATATTATATTATATTATATTATATTATATTATATTATATTATATTATATTATATTATATTATATTATATTATATTATATTATATTATATTATATTATATTATATTATATTATATTATATTATAGATTTGTTACAGAATGCCTAAATTAATCGTTTGCGTTTGTCGTTTGTTTGTTGGTTTGATGTTGATTTTGAGATAAAGATAGTGAAATATAGCTCTAATGGTTTGCTCAGTAGACGAAACTGAACACCTTTCTACGAGACTTTTTTTCAGGAAACGGAAAAATGTCGACCTTTACATTCAAACTATCCAAGTGTCCAATCAAGTTTATAATTTTATCGGATAGGCCGATATTTTTACACATTTCTGCTGTTGAAATAAGAGCCAAAATACAAAGTAATTTACATCAGAACCAGATGCACGAGAAATGTGTGAGACCCTCCTTTTTGAAGTCGGTAAAATTCTCAAATAAAGTATTGTACCTACTGACTAATTGCCGTTGTTATTTTCTTCTGTGTTATTATGTGTGTGTTGAAACAAAAATCTTTCCAACATTGACGTACTTTCACAGAAAGAGTTTTGTAAACAAGTAACACGAAAGGTCAGCTTTCGTGTTACTTGTTTTCTGGATAATCAAGCATTGTTTTCCTTTTTTCCCCGTATATTTTATAATAACTTGAATATAAAGGTTATAAATTTCAGTGCACAAGTTTATTTTCGTCATATTTTTCTTTTACCAGTAAAGATTACTTTGGTTGTGTCAGTCATGTTTATATCCCTTCATAAAATTTGTAACCCAAACAATGAATGTAGATTACTTAAACAGAATTTTGTTCTTCTTGAAAGCTTGTCGGCTTCCATGGTTAAAAATAATAAAAAAAACAAAATTCATGCATTTCATCGTACATCTTTACATTTGTGACACAAAATTAAATCCTACTTTAATTAGTTAATCATTTCTTTTCAGATTATCAGAAATCAAAAAGGTACAGATTTTAGCACGAGAGTTCGAGACACCTCTGGGACCCGTAGTTGCGGGGTCTTTTATACCGAATGAGCCTGCCAAGACCATGGAGTCATACCCTAATCTATTGAGCAAGTGAGTATTGAGAACGAAGTTATAGTAAAAAAAAAAGAGGAAAGTATTACAACTAAATTTAGCCGATTTTTTCTTTCCATAACTGGGTATGATTTTAATTTGGAGGTTTGATTTAGATTCTGGTTTAACATCTTTTTATTTATTGGAACGAAGTTCCTTATCGCGCGTTGTGAAAGGGGCTAGACGGAAAAAAAATCTCACGAAAAGTTGTAACGACACTTTTTGCTATAGTAGGCGTGCGCATGTTTTTCTGTCTGTCTCTCTCGAACTTCGTTCCATCCGGGTGTCCCTTGACACCTCTCAATTTTTTTTAGATTTATAAAACGTTGATGGGTGAATGAATCTTAGTCACTTGCACTTTGTTTGTATGTGCGTGCTTTTGTTTCGAATGTGTTTATTTCTTCATCTGCAGTCCAATTACATAATTGTATAGATGAAAGCAATTGATCATATATTTTTCTAAAAAAAAAGTGTAAAATAATTTTCAATATAGGTAGAAAATAATAATAGTCAACGAAAAATATTAATATCATTGTGAAAAAAGCGTGAGGTGCTCGATTTACGAAGAATATGGCACAAAGCGCCTTACTCTTTTTAGTTTGATATGCTATCAAAGCGTGTTTTTTTAATTTTTTTTAAACTATATTTTTTTCATTTTGTTTATCTTAATCAAACATCGATTAATACATTCTCGGTTTTCGATTACTCGTTCACGATTATCGGAACATCAGCCATTTTTTTTAAATACAATCTAGATCGTAAATAATGGCTTCGGGCCTATCAGCTTAAGAAAATAATAAATTAGAACCAAGGCTTTTCGTCGTAAATAAATTGATCTGTCAATTTTAAATCCCTCTACCAGATTGATCTTTAATTCCTTTGAAAAATGAATCGTTTGTTTTCTTTTTGCTCTACAGTAAATAAAAATAATTTGTTCAGAATAAGCATTCTTTCAGAGTTAGTATTGGCCGAGGAAAAACAATGAAGATTTTGTTCTAATTAGAACGTGCATCACTGCTTACCATCCTCCTTTGATTACATACTTACGTTATACTACGAATAACTATGTAAACTGGTCTACGCTGTCCTCTCGCACCTGTTAAAGGATACTGAATTTGAAAAACAGTCAAATCAATCTCCTAAAATAGTTGTATGTCCCGATTATAATACCGATGTAACAGTGTTTGTAGGTAATAGTTTAAAAGTAAAAAAGGAAGACATCACAGAATATGTAACTGAGATGTTGGAATTAAAGTGTAGGAAAATCATATTGTGTGCTTTCCCATATTATGAACAATTATCAAGTAGGAAAAATAATTATATACATATGCTTAATCAGCATATGCACTTTTTAGTAAGTCACTATAGTGACAAGTTTATGTTTTTTGACACCAACAATTTTGTTGGTCATTTAAAGTCGACTAGGGGTACAACGTATCTGCCAATTAGTATAAGACACAGAATAGCAAGGCTATTAGTTTATTTTATTAACACAGACATAAGTAATATGTCGAAGTCAAGTGTAATTAAAACCACTATGTTTAGTACTATTACTAATAACCCAGTGGAAAGCCAAATTGACCGTAGCGTAATTGCTATGAATTGTTTTATGAACTGTACGAAGGAGGTTCCATGTATCACTATGGAAAATTCTTTTGTAAATGTAGGTGCCACAATCAGTGGCAACTTACTACCAAGTGACAATATTGAAGACTTGGAGCAAACTCTGGATAGTAGTTCTTTAAACTAATTCATAGGACAACAGAGGGTACCAGTAACGCCATAGTTATATCTAGTAATAACGAGGTATCTTCTTGCTTTCAAAAAGTTAAACGGCAAAAAGGGGTTCAGCAGCATGCCTTGAATTTATTTCATCAAAATATTCAGGGTATCTCTTCCAAATTATTAGAAATTGAAATATTTTTAGACAAAACAATGTTTGATGTTGTTTGCTTTACTGAACATTGGTTACAGGATTACCAAATGATACTTAATTATGAAAATTATAGTGTAGGCAGCTGTTTCAACCGTAAAACTATGTTGCGGGGTGGTTCCCTGATCTTAATAAAAAAATGCTTAAAATTTAAGCAACGTAATGATATAGTTAGCTTGTCAAATGAACATTGTATTGAACTGTCCTGTGTTGAGCTAGATGAGCATGTTGTAGTGTGCGTGTACAGACCCCCGAACCCTCAAAACTTTGGTCCATTTGAATCAACAATGGAAGATGTTCTAGCAAAGCTTGCAGACAGTAACAAATCTATAATAATTTGTGGAGATTTTAATATCAATATTTTAGAAGATAATTCAAATAGCTGCAGATTTTTAAGCCTTTTTAAATCATTTAACTTGTCTAATGTTTTTACAGAACCAACTAGAATAACTTCAACCTCTGCAACTTGTATTGATAATATTTTCTGCGATTGTGATTATTTAGATAAATCTTTAGTATATTATCTTCCGTCTGATCATAGTGGACAAACGGTGTCTTTTAAGTCTAAAGCAACTTTGGAAAAAGCTCAAATTAAATTTAGGCCGATTACACTTAGCAAATTGACAAAATTTAATAGTAACATACAAAATAAATTAAATGTTCTGGGCCACAATATTGATGATGCTAATAAATTTTATGATAATTTCTTTTCAGTAATAATCAATGAATTTAATAAAAGTTTTGAAAAGAAGTCGAAAAATATTTTCCCTAAGTTTGTATTTAGTGACTGGGCGACTAAAGGTATAAGGATAAGTAGGGAAAAACTATATGAGCTATATGGCCTTAAGCCATTTTTTAACTCTGAAAGCTTTAACAAGTATGTAAATAAATATTCTAAACTCTTTAGAAAAATTTGCAAAGTAGCGAAGGCCCTTTTCATTAGCAAAAAAATCAAATTGGCTGACAATAAAATAAAGACCGTTTGGAAAATTATTAATAGTGAGACTGGTAGAAATAAGGAACGAAACTCGGATTTTTTATTGGAGACTGCCAATGGTCCCATAAGTTCTAACATAGAAGTAGCCCAAGAGTTTGTGAATTTTTTCACCAACATACCTCTTAAGACAACGGAAGCTTTAAACTCCTCGCCAGAGGCCTCAATTACATTATTGAAAGAAAACGTGCCAGGCTGTCCGGTTGAATTTCAATTCAAACATATAAACCCTATGACAGTCATAAAGGCTTTCCGGCAAATAAAAATAAAATTAACCGAGGACCTATGGGGAATGTCTGTTAAAGTTTGTGCGTCTATAATCGAGACCGTGGCACCATACTTGGCGTTAATTTTTAATTTGTGTGTGGACCAAGGAGTCTTTCCAGATTTAATGAAATTCAGTAAAGTTATACCTCTATTTAAATCCGGCGACCATAATGACACCAATAATTATAGACCTGTATCTGTGTTGCCGGTTTTCAGTAAGGTCTTTGAAAAAGTTATGCTCAATCAAATGCTTATTCATTTTAACATCAATAAGATCTTACACGAACAGCAGTATGGTTTCACCAAAGGACGTTGTAAGACTGACGCTGGTGTCACCTTATTAAAACACATATTTGCAGCATGGGAGGAAGCCCAAGATGCTATTGGAATTTTCTGTGACCTCTCAAAGGCTTTTGATTGTGTCAATCATGAAACCTTACTTTTAAAGCTAGAACATTACGGATTAGGTAAACTTGCACTAAGCTTAGTGAAATCCTATTTAAATGACAGGCAACAGCAAGTTCAAATAAATGGTGTCAATTCACAGGGCTTAGAAGTCAAAATGGGTGTACCACAAGGCTCTATATTGGGTCCTTTCCTCTTTCTAGTGTATATTAATGATCTACCGCATTTATTGAAAAAACAACCACATGTAGTATTGTTTGCTGACGATACTTCCTTAATATTTAAGATAAATAGACGCTTCACACATCTTGATGACGTAAACTACATTCTGCAGCAGGTCCAAAACTGGTTTACTGTCAATAATTTAGTATTAAACGGGAAAAAAACAAAGTGCATACGATTTGCGTTACCGAATGTTAAAAGTAATGATTTGGAAATAGTATTGAACAGGGAGAAACTTGAATTCGTAGAAAACACGGTTTTCCTGGGAATCACGCTCGACTCGAGGCTACAATGGGGTCCTCATTTAACATCTCTGGCAGGACGGCTTAGCTCAGCAGCATATGCTGTCAGAAAAATCCGTCAATTTACTGATATACATACCGCGAGACTGGTTTATTTTAGTTATTTTCACAGTATCATGTCTTACGGTATTCTGCTATGGGGACGGGCTGCAGACATTGAGTCTATTTTTGTTCTGCAGAAAAGAGCTATCAGAGCCATATACAATCTTCGCAGGCGCGATTCTCTTAGGGAACTATTTAAAGATATAAACATCATGACGGTTCCTTGTCAATACATTTATGAAAATATTATGTATGTCAGGAAAAATATTCATCTTTTTACTAAAATAAGTGACAGGCACAATTTTAATACTAGAAATAAAGACAAGTTAGATCAACCTCGATTCAGATTGGCTAAAGTATCTAGTTCTTTTATGGGGTACTGTGTAAAATTTTATAATAAAATTCCACTTGAAATTCTCCAATTAAACGAGTCAAAATTTAAAACATGCATTAAACGCACGCTATGTAGGCAAGCATATTATAAATTGGAAGATTATCTACTCGATAAAAATGCTTGGCTGAATGCCGGTCCTGCTCCACAGTCACAGTCATTAGCTACGAATTAGTCGTATTTCTTATTTTCTTTAAATTTTAATTATAAATATTGGAAGAGAGGCTGCTGGCCTTTTCCTATTGTTGTTTTCGGATTATTATTTTTTTTTTAATTTTATTTGTTTATTTCAATAGAACTTATGATTTATTACGTGTTACATTTGGAAATAATAGCATTGTATAATGTAGAAGCACTTTTTTTTTTTCAATTTTGTGAATGTGAAGTACCATGGAGCATTTTTACTTGGTTACAAGTTGTTTGACACTACAAGCATGGCAGTTGAGAGATTGTCATGCTCACTAAAATGTCTCGCTGATGGTGGCATGTGTTATTGGGTCATTTGGCTCCCTTCAAAATGGTTGAGCTGAGTGGGGCTGATGCACGCGTCATGCTCGTGAACGGGCGCCGTCAGTTGAGACAGGTCATCTCTTAGCTGCCAGTGACTTATTCAATTTCTTTTTTTATTGTTACCATTATATTTAATTTTTATTACTTATCTTCATTGTGTTCACATAATAGAAGCAATAAAAGAAATATGTAATCGAAGATTCATGTAACTCAATACGATTTAAAAGAGTGTCCATGGAGTTTCTTGCACGTTCTTCTCCATAGAGACCTACTCTTTGGAACGTGCAATTTAGCTTCACTTTTCTTGGACTGACCGACATTTGACTATTCAAAAGTGCCTGTAACTGGTCTATTCGAAATAAACGTTTCTGATTTCTGATTTCTGATTTCTTGTGTTATGATTACTAGACAACTGAAAAACATACTTATTATAAATAAATTATACCCAGATGTAACAAATGATCGTGCTCATCACACAAACAATTGTCTTGGTTGGAAACCAAAACCAACCTCCGACATAGCTGTCAGGGCCCCTAATTACTAGATCAACCGGCCACTTAATGAAAAAAGTCAAGAATGGATTTTTAGTATGGATAGGATTCCATTTTTTAAAGAAACTATGCCAATACATGTAAGTGAGTAAACGCTTTGTCATGCTTAAATCTAATAACTACAATATACAGTAGCATAGCCAAGCGGCGTGTATCTTAAGAATTTACCACTAAACACATTATATTCGGGCAGATATTGATGGTCATAGTTTTGTTAGTCATTGTTTGTTCTGCCCTAACTTTGCCCGAATCTTGAAATGAGCAGTAAGTTATGTAGATAATATACAGTCTGTTGTTTGGAGTTAGTACAGTAGGATGTAGGTCGTCTAAATAGGGTGTTGTTGATAGGCGTGTAGGGCTGTCATGGTTAAGTTTATCTTACAACCATTGTTTTAGTGCAAACGATAAAGCTAGAACTACATTAGACCAATGGAAATGTGTTAAATGCCTGATTTGTACGTAGAATTACGTCGCGTGGTGTGTATCAAGTGTAGCTCTGCAAGTCTAGTTTCCATATAAAATGTATGGAGACCGATGCGCTCAGATCGGCGTATGTGGCACATATGTGCGTAGTGTAGTTCTACCTTTAAAGCTGCTGTACCTAAATTGTACCAAATCAAGAGCACAGTAGGTAGCAACCTACTGTATTCTTGATTCGATTCTACTTATCTCAGTCTTCTAATTATCTCACAGTTGGGATAAAAAGTAGAGTATCCAACACGAGAATAAAGCTGTCTTTGTCTTGGGCGGCTTGAATTCCTCACTTCACTCAGGTTTCTTTATCAACTCCCGGTTATCGATTGTGCTGAAATTTTTCACGCATGTGTAAATCAGATGACAATGTAAAATTATTATGATATAGAGCTGACCTGATGATGGAACCGGAAGGTGGCTGTAGGAACTTCGTAGTTAAACGACACAACCTCATCAAGTTTGGGCTCGTATGATTCGTCTTGACGAGTATTAATTACAACAAGACAACACAATTTTGTCTTTGATAAGAGAGTATGAAATATCGATAGATTTATCGATTATTTAACCAAAAAAATATATATAGCCTGAAAAAGTTTGCTTTTGTATCCAGGAGAATGGTTGATCAATATTTTAGAAAATTCACAGTTTAATTTTTTTAATAAAAAAATTTAAACCAGTTAATTTTTGTAGGTATAATTTTTATCAGCTTTTTATATCATATCAAATTAAAAAATAGTAGAAAAGGTTTAAAAGTGGACTCTTTTACATTTTTTTTTCATGTTTATAAGAATTTGGTCTCACTAAACTCCAAATGTAGTTCCAAATCATATTTTCGTTGTATTGGCTCTTATAACTTTCTTATAGCTTTCGAAGTCCATGATGTCTAGATGAAAACGTTCTCTTTGTTCTTATGAATACGCCCCCATGTTGTTTTTAAAGGTATCTTAATAAGCATGTAGCATATGTACCCTTAAAGACATTCTGCAGCCCACAGTTTTAAAATCTTCTAACATGTTTTCAACTAGCTCTCGGTAACAGTCTGTGAGAGTGAGAGAATTCTTCGTCTTCAATATTTGAACTCTGTGATAAGCTTGAATGAGACAATTTTGTAGGAGGTTCAGGTGCTGGAAGTTGTGGGCTATGAGAGATTGGAGCCGAAGACTAACGAAGATCAGGATATTCAATAGGTTTTGCATTTTTCAGCAGGATTAACTACGCAAAAATAACAGTCACCAACGTGGTCTTTTGGCCATCGCCAAATTCTTGGTACTGCGAATTTCATACTCCGTTTTTCATCTCGATATCAACCTAAATTAAATAAAGATAACAATACAAAATTGTTTATTTAAAAGATACGTTTTTTTTTTACTAAACATTTCTTTACCTGCCTTCTAAACATCTTTTGCAATTACTGCAAGCAACATGTGGAGCCCAAGGTATATCTAAATTACGAACAGGGCATTTAAAATAAGCTTCGTAGGCTTCACAAAGTTTTCACACGTGTTTAAATAAAATGTTATCTCTCTTACTTTAAATAACTGTACCACATATATAACTCAAAACATCAGCTACATATTTACACTTTCTAGATGATTTTAACCTCTTTGAGTCTTCTAAAAAACAGTTAATTCTTTTTTTTCACATCAGTAGATGCTGTGTGACAGTTACGGCATCTTAATTTTTTTGCGGTATTTTTAAAAACATCATGATGACTATTGAATACTTTTTTCATTATACTAACTCAAGAAAAAATATTTATTGTCATAATCACCACAAAAGCAAACTTTTTAAGGAATATTGGTATTTTTCCTTCATAATAGACCATAGTGAATAAAAAAATCACAAAATAAACTTTAGGACAAAGACATTTTTTTTTTCTGTAGAGTTGTGTTATATACCGAGCTATAAAAGCTTGCTAAAAAATGTGTTTTTCATTAAAAGCTTAATTACGCTCTTTCTTACATAGGAAATCATCAAATGATTTCTCGGACTCTGGGTCTAAATCTGGGTCTAAACTCTGGGTCTGGGTAAAGGTTAGGGAGTGTCAGACTTCTGCTGACTCAAACCCATAGTTTTCTTCAATTTTTCTTTTTAGAGTTCCGTAGTCAACTAGGAACCCTTATAGTTTCGCCATGTCTGTCTGTCTATCTGACCTCGCTTAATCTCTGTGACCGTTAGCACTAGGAAGCTGAAATTTGATACCAATATGAATATCAATCACGCTGACAAAGTGGTAAAATAAAAATTGGAAAAAAAATGTTTCATTAGGGTAGCCCCCCTATATGTAAAGTGGGAAGTGATTTTTTTTTTAATTTCAACCGTTACGTGTGATATATTGTTGGATAGGTATTTAAAAACGAATAGGGGTTTACTGCAATGATTTTTTGATAATGTCAATAATTTCGGAAATAATCGTTCCAAAAGTAATAAACAATGTGTCCCTCCCTCTAACTTTTGAACCATAAGTTTAGAAAATATGAAAAAAATCTGAAAAGTAGAACTTTATAAGAACTTTCTAGGAAATTCATGTTGAACTTGATGGAAAGAACAATTTTTGTACAAAAAAGACAAAAAGATTGTGCAAAATAATTTCTGTACTAAATGACATGGCCGGATTAGTAGGGAGCTGTGCCCAAACTAAAAATATTCCATTACACAGACAAACGGTACGTCGTATTAAAGCTTAAGAGTACGGCTTTACAGTAGTTTAATTTTTATGATCAGAGACAGAGCGAGAGACACTATAAATAAGATTAACCCTAGAGTGGGAGCGTCTTTTTGCGAAACATTAGTGAGCGCGTGGGGAGCATTTTGCCGCCCCTTTTCTTTGACCATTTTAACTAGAAATACAGCAATTTAATCAATATTTTTTCTCAGGATTTAAATAATACACTAATAAGTAATAATAAATCAACATATTTATTAAACTTCGTTTTAAAAACTTTGGTGTACAAAAGACTTTAGGAAACTTAATATTTTAATTTTATTTTTTTCCCTTATCCTACATAATACTCTATAAAACTTTCAAAAATGGAAAAAAATAACAAAATAATATATTTTCTAAATCTACAGGATATGTTTTATTAAAACAGTCTTCACAAAGGTATGTGCAATGTTCGTTGCACAGTAACTTTGGGCATCTGGAACACCCTTTTTTCGTGCGCCTGTTTTTCTTTGAGGGATGATGAGAGATGCTTGTTCTGCTGGTACAAAGCGAGCAATTTGGTTCTTCAAAGGAATATTTAAATTGTCTATAGAAGACCTTATGGCCATATATTGCTTGACAAGTACCATGGCAATTTCTTTCAAACCCTCTCGGCGTAGCATCAAACGTTCAGTATTGGCTTTGTATATAATTTGACTGTATATACCGGCAATATTCATCATTGAAAAAAACAACCTCATTGGCCATCTGCGAGTCATTCTCCCAACAGAATATTCTTCCTTCATTTAGTCGACGACGTCAACACCGCCTTTAGTACTATTACAAAATGTTATAATTTCATGTTAGAAGTTGGTTCATTCTTGTTATAAGCGTCTCTGTCTGCTGATGGTTCTGTTTCCGTATTGTGCTCACTATGATAACTAGATCGATCACTGTCAGACACATTTTCATCAACAATCCGTGTACTAGCATCTTCAAAATCAGATGTTTCCTCTAGCCAAGACACAATTTGAGCTTCCATTTTGTCCATTCTTATTTATTATTATCAACTAATATTTTAAATCCTAAAACAAACATGTTCTTTTTTAGTTTTAAGCATAAATGCACCATAAAATATAGTCTACATTTCAAGTTTGTAAAAAATACATTACACTATATTACTTACGTGAGTGGGCGCGCGGTGAGCAATTTGCCGCCCGGCAACACCCGGTGGTAACAACCTTCTCCTCAAGCGGTCCCCAGCGCACTGACGGCGTCCAGCTTTTCGGCGCGCGTTGCTAACGAGAGTAGGGTTAGCTACTAAAAAGCGCAAGCCTAACGGACAGTTGTTTTAAAAATTATTAACTTTTTTTTCGCGCGGGCGGCAAAATGCTCATAGCGCGCCCACTCTAGGGTTAAAAAAAAAACGCCTCATCATTTTGAATAGCAATGATTGACATCAATACAACAATGATCTACAATAACAGTGACAGTGACAGTAACTTAGTATGAGAACGCCTTTAATTTTATGAAAATGTTCGAAACACTATCAGTGATACATATTGATAGAGGCTAGTGGAGAATGAGTCAAAGATCAAAATACCAAGTAAACGTATTTACATTGATGAACATAATATGTTGGTAATACATAGTCACTTTCAAACATCGACATTAATTGCAATATCGAAGAAGAACTCCTCGTCTAACAGATATTTTTTGTATATTCAGGCGAATTAGCAAAAAATATACAATTAGACATGCAATAAAACACTAAAAACATAACACTTGAATTTTTATTTAGTCATATAAATAAGCAAGTACAGACATTTGCTTAAATATATTTATTTCTTAATATTATAACACATCATCACTAACAATAATTACTCAGACAAGACACATTGAATGTTTTTATCCTGTCTTAAATCTCGAAAGGAAGAACTAGATGGCTTCGAAGATATGTTATCAGGGAATGAGGCTGATGCTGTTATATTTGCTTGATTAGCAACTGGTGTAATTGAAGGTAGTTTAGACATTGACTTCGTGAGCGTCAGAATCCAAATCGTAAACAAACCAATCCAATATGCACAGCAGAATATAAATATTAAAAGCGTAAAGGAAAGTCCGATAAAGGATAGCATGGAGCCAAGTTTAAAAATCAAATACAGTTACGAAAACACAAAACAGTAATATGTTGTAAGAATGACGCAAGGCAAGACTGACACATACAGTTTGTTGTGACAGTTTAGTTTAAAGAGCGCAGAAATGACAAAATAATTTTAGGACGTTTGGGTGCACGCTCTTGAAAATATTGTGGATTCATAATGTGTACCGTGAGTACCATCAAAACGCGCGGCGGCTCGAAAAGTGGTGTCCAGTTAACTTTTTAACTTCTGCAATACAATTGTAGTATTTACAAGTATTTTATATTTTTAGTCTGATCTTCAGGCGTGTTACTACAGATAAGAACACTTTCTGTCTTATGCGTTTACCCAAACGTAAATGCAATTTGTATCGATTTATCCTCATCCTCCATGGTTGCTATGAAACAAAAGGACTCAAAAACAATTAACATACTTATTTTTTTTGGATTTTTTCTCGTCACTCCTAGAGAAATGGATTGTTGCGACTTATTTTTATTTATTTTAGAAGTAATTTTTATATAAAATTATTTAAATTAATGGAACGTATAGTTGATTTTTGGGCAGGATCCGGCCAAGTCTTTTGTAGTTTAATCGTATAAGCAAGCATTTTTTTAAACTCATAAGTGGGTACACTTATTGTGACGGACGGGAAACTACGGAACCCTACACTGAGCGTAGCCCGACACGCTCTTGGCTGGTTTTTTTTTATTATTGTTCATGAGCTCGCGTTTAACCACTACTCACCTGATGGATGTGGCCGACGATGGAGCACACTTGTCTAGAAGTAACTTTTGCAAGGACAACGGTAACTCTTTCTAACAATCCTGTTGCCTTGGCCATTATTAACACTCTGTATCTCTTTCTTCTTTACAGGTATCAACTTCTAAGCGGTGTGACAGAAATAGAAAGGTACCACGACTTTGGAGTCATAGAATTGGAACACGGAATTTTAGAAAATCAAAGGGATGATTTTATCAAGAAGTATGCTAAGATTGTCTTCGATGGGGCTGAGGATGAAACTTTAAAGTCTATATTAAAAGAGTGAGTGTGACTTTTAGTGGAATAAATCTTGAAAAAAATCATTACACCCACCCACTTACCATCACCATCACCAACCATCCACCACCAACCAACTAATCCACCTACCATCAATAAACCACCATCCCTCAAAGTAACCACTAATCATCTTATAAATGTGCAGCAAATTAGTATTTACTTGATTTTAACGTCTCAACGTGAAAGATTAAATTATTTTATTCTTTTTCTTCTTCTTTTCTTCTCGATGCCCTCAAACTATACTTTTTCTGACAAATATTTGGCAATCTGTAAAGCTCTATTGCTGGCCTGTATTGATCCTAAACAATGCAGCTGGTTATGCAGGATAGGCAGCATAGCAGATGGCGCAATTATTTTATTAGATTTGAAGACGTAGTTAACAAAATTTAACTAAGTACATAATTTTTTTTTATTTCTATCACAATATTGAATGAAAGGGATTCTTATTAAACTATGTTCTATACAAAAGTTACGTCATCTCTAAATCTGCTACAAGGTAAAAATTTCGTAAACGACAAAGCGTACTGTTTTACTTTGTCAACATGATAAATAGCAATATTAACTGATTTACTTGTTCCAGATATTCACCATCCAAACTGGACCCTCAGCGCTGGAACGTGGAGACTAATCGTGATGTCATTTTGAACATGTTCAGCGACGCTCGCACCCTGGCTCCCGCCATCCGTTTCGCCAACTACCAGTCGAAGGCCAACCGTCAGTCCTACTTCTACGTCTTTGGACATAACTCTATCAGCTCGGATTATGCTGCGGTGAGTTTCTTTTTTTACATCCTCTACTCGAGGTTGCGGAGCAAACTTCGACAAGCTTGAGGGTGCGTGGAACGCAAAGGTTTTTGGGATCGAGAAACATTTTTTAACCAACTTTTAAAATTCTATATTTTAAAACCAACTTCATATTCGAACAGCCTAGCCAAACTTCTTTTTTGCACGTTTGTGTTTTTAACCACTGTCACATTTAAAGTTCCGTCTCATCGTTTATACTACGTACATCAAAGTACTGGAACAATTTGCCTGCTGTCCAGTCCAGTTTTTAATCAAAGCTAGAGCGCTCTTAATAAACTAGTGCGCCTCGCCATCAATGATAGCTGGCATCACTGCTTACCATCAGGTGGGACGAAAATCGAGTACTATAAGTTTAAATTATTTTAAAAAAAATGAGACAGTCTTCAGTTTTCGATACAGTCTGTATTGCTTTAACAAGCATATGTGACATATTTTAATGGTTTTTGTAGTATTTGTCAGTCAATGTTTTAAGACAGCCTTCTGGGTATTTGCTGATGGAGTTCATACAAAACAAAATTTTCAGCTCCATATTTACCAAAAGCGTGCCAATTTTAAGAATTCCACATATTGTTTAGTAACATAGACGCTTGAGACAAAACTAAATCAATATTTTATTATAATATCCAACTGAGATCAACTTGAAAATAATTATTACTACAACAGAAGTTCACTTGAAAAAAGAACACGCTAGAAAACCAGCAAACAAACTTCTCAGGTAGAAAAAAGAAATGCGTGGTTATACAGCTGTGTTTATTTTCGAAAAACTTTTACGTGAGTCTGGCAATCTTTGAAGCAAACTTAAATGTACAGCTGGCTTTGAAATGACACAACATAAAAGCTGTACCTTTAATACATTTAATCTCTTACCGGAAAAATAAAATCTTTTGGTGAAGAGGAAGTTCCAAGTACTGACCTAATACTTTGTTCAAAGAAATATTAATTATATGGCTTCTTCCATATTAAATAAGGTGGGAGGGCGTGTCAGACTCTTACTAATCAAAACTACATCTGCGTCTTCCAGTTGCTCTTTGCATTCTATAACCACAGGATTCTTTTTCAGTAAACCCTCGCGGCCTTAGTGGGCACTGGCTCTGCAGGCCCCTACGTAATATACATAACATACATAATCAGGTTTATGCTTATAATTTTTTCACTGCTGTAACTCAAGCCTCCTCTCTAGAAGATAGATTGGGTCGTAATCCATCACACGGACCCAGTGCGGTTTGGTGGATGTCTCATGTCTTTGAATTTTTGTTTCTAGGACATGCCGGTTTCCTTAACGATGTTTTCCTTCACCGTTTCGTAACAGCTCCTACATAACATTTTTGCCTCACAAAATTATCTTTACATAAAAGTATTCTTACAAACTACTCGTATGCAAAAATCTCAAAAGAAAAATAAGTAAGTACATGTAAATAGAAAGATTTCCAGAGGAAAATGTATTTCCTAATGTCAAATCGACTTTCACGTTTGACTTGCAAACGGTAGACGCTGCAAGAAATGTATCACGAATGCCTTTTGTTTCATTCTTGGAACAATGGTTGGTAAAAACATTCAAAAGGTTTCATGTGTAGCTCTACAAGCTTAAAAAGAACTGTATTGGTGTAGATGCTAAAGTAACTTGGATGAAATTTTTTGTTGGAAATAATATTTATAGATAATGGCTTTCCACTTCGCATAAGCAGATTTTGCGCCGACCCTAAATAAAACGGGACAAGAGCAGGAAGATGATGATTAATAGATTTTCAAAATACAGTTTAGTTATGAATTCAAAGTTTTATTTTAATAAGAAAGATTATTTTTATTTTTATTAAATTCACGTATCGATCCCAGAATTTTAATTAACGTAAGGGACATTTTTACATTTGAAATAAATTTCCCTTACGTTATTTCATATTTCTAGTACCTATCAATAATGTAAGAAACTTACATATAAACTAAACTAAGTTTATACTAAACCTAACTATACACATACTCGTACAAAAACACAAAGTACACTCAGGCGTCAAAGTACTCCTCCACATCGCTGTCATCCGGAAATGTGCCTAGAAGACTGGCAGCATTGCCACGTTGAATGTCAATTAGAATTCAGAAACCTTTTGTTCTGCCAATTTGTTCTGCGAGAAATGTGCTCTGTCCACTGCCACAATTTTTTTTTATTTATAAGTTTGGGCTTGACCGCTATCTCACCTGATGGAAAGCAACGATGCGGTCGACGATGGAACGCGCTTACCTAAAAGAAACTTATTCACTCTTGACTTAAAGATTCCGATAACTTAAGTTTAGCGATCTACGGACTATGCTCGTTTTCCTTTGAATATCTTTATTCCTGAATTGATCAAGCAACATACGCTCAGCATAAAAATATGACGTTATGCCGTCACAAGTCACTGACAGCGCTATACGGCAATTCTGTGCTCTAAGGGCGTTATTACACTAGTGATTTGCGAGCGGCTGCGGGACGAGGCGGGCGCGTGGCGAATGCGTCGTAAACACGCCGCGACTGCACAGCGAAGACGTCGCGGACACGTGGAAAATCGCAATGTTTTCAACTCACGTTTGTAAGTTTCGATGACGTGTAAGTTTGACGTATAATACACTCGGTAACAAAATAGATTCCTACGAGGAGACACTGCTGTTGTTTTTGTAACTTTGAAGAACCGTATCTTGTTACCGGATCTCGTTGCGCGTCGGCTTCAAATTCGCTACGCATACGCGGCGTGTTTGCTGCGTACCTATAATGTATTCGTTGCGCTTTGAGTACGCTCGCAATCTATAATCTCATAATCTTATGATTAAGCCTTCAGTTGCTACCAAAGTGAAACTGCCCTTACGTACGGAAGTTACTTGATATAGTTAGGTACACGGCTTCCAAGTTAGGGTTATGAAATTAGTTTCTATAATGATATCGTAAACTACTGTGAAGATACTGCAGGCCAGGTGCTAGGATCAGCTGTTACATGAAAGATAAGCTACAGTTACTGGTTTAATACACGTGTTATCTTCAACAAACTCTATTCTTAGACGATCTTTAGACCCTCAATTACTGGGTTAGCAGAAGTTTGAGTATACTATTTTGAAATAAGTAGGTTTATAATATTGTAGAGATACTTGATTACTAAGCTCGTGTTTTCTGAAAACTAGAAATATTTATCAATGAGTACCTAATCACATATAACAATCAAATACGTCTTATAGTGTTTCAACTGCTGGGACTTGGGCTTCTTCTCTAGGAAAGGAAATGAGCTCAGTGCGGGTGGATGTCACATATATTGGAATTTTTGGTTCTAGAGCATGTCGGTTTTGAGAACAATGGTAATAAAATGAACTAAAACAAACTAATGCGCCTAGGAACACGCGACTTACAATTGCAAGTCGAGGCCACTACCGCTATATAACCAGGTCATGACTTCAAAAAATATATGGTTGACTGTGTGACTAACCGCAGCAGACAAATGGTTTCAGTTCTTCGAAGTACGGGGTATAAACGAGGCAAAACGCTTAGTTCGGTGGATACTCATCGTACGTCGAGTTGTCTGATGGTAGACTTGAGATGGCGGAATCAAGTCATGCAATTCTTGCGCACACTCCAAAATGCGTCCTGTAAAACACCAAAAGGCTACCTTACGCCTGTGCACAAGGTTTTGAAATTTCACCAATCTGGATCACCAATTAGCCTCTTCGCACGCCTCAAGAAAAATTGGTGTACATGAAAAAAAAACTTGCTATATTACCTCATTTTCAAAATCATTGTCACACATGATTGTTAAAGATATAAAAATATACAAATAATGACCTGATTAAAAATGCTCATCATCAGCACCATTTAAGCCGAAAGACGTCCACTGTTAGACATAGTCCTCCCCCATGTGTCGCTATAATGGCCGGTCCTGGGCATCTCACATCCACCGGACTCCGGTGACTCTCACCAGCTTATCGGTCCACCTTCTAGGAGGTCTTCCAACGTTGTGTCTTCGTTGGTACAAAAAATATGGTAACCTATTATAATTCCTAAATCTAAACTTATGTTTCCAGCTCAACAAAAGCGTGGAGGGTCAGGAGTTGCCGTACGTGTTCGGAGTTCCACTTGGAGCCACGAACACGCACTTCAGTCCTGACTACACGCAACAGGAGAAACTACTCAGTGAAGTCATGATGAGGATGTGGATCAATTTCGTTAAATATGGGTAGGTAAATATTCAGAAATTCAAATAGTAGGAAAAAAAATTAAGACGGTTAAAAAATTCGACCGCAAAAAAATGACAAAGAAGTTAGAAACATCAGACTGACGGAGTTAGTGAAATTTAATTTAAATCAGTCGCAGATTAGTGTCTTCGATGATATTGTGGCCCGCACTGGCCACTAGACGCCGATACAAAACACTGTCAAGCCACTCGCGCATTTAAACCTTCTTCGTTAGAGTCCATTATGATACTCCACGTATGGGTAAAAAAGTAGCAGCCAGCAAGTGGCTTGTGGCCGTTACTAGCTTATTGTGGCAGCGTTTGTAGCAATGGTGTGTATCGGCGTCTAGTGGCCAGTGCGGGCCACAATAAGCGAGTAGCGGCTATTTGTAGCGTGCAGGGACTCAAACTGTAACCGTAATAATGTGTTTTAACAATGTTTTTTAAAACAGTTTTAACAGAAAAACACCATTAAATGTAACAGATACAATAATGTTTTCGAATGAAACTGTAACCTGTTATATGTGTTAATATGTGTAACTGAAAAAAACAGTTTTAGTATAGCTTTGGGTATAAGTAATTTTATAGTACCTTAAATAAGCAAATTGTAAATTTGGTAACGCTGCGTTTACCTGTTACACTTATTAATACTGTTAACACTTTTATATCTGTTACAGATATGTTAGGGTTACACTTTTATAAGTGTTTTGGGTTAACACATTGAAGACACTCTTATAAGTGTTACACATTTGATTCTGTTACCAATTCAACATGTAACACTTATAATTCTGTAACCTTTATGAAAGTGTTTTTAAGTCCCAGATAGCGTGCTGGCGTCAACCGTGTGCGACGAATCAATATATAATGTATGAAACCTACCGGTAATACGTCGGTGGCGGCGTTTTGTGGTTGTGGCCGGGGGCCAGTATGGGGCGACTCTTAGCCGTTCATAAGTTTTTTAAATTCCTTTATTTTAGTAAATACACTAAGGACAATTTTTTTAAATATTTTATAACGCCTTCACGTGATGTGGGACATGTTTGACGATTTGTCAACGTTACGCATGTGCTGAGTTTTAATAAAAGTGGTCTTCTTGACCCCTTTATTTTTACACCCTAATTAATTAATACATTTCGGTGTCGCCAGGATGAGGTTTGGTAGTCTATTGCAATGAATTATCGAATTCAAAGTCCATCAAATAATACTTTTTGTCTGGGAGTATGCCATAGAAAAACAAAAATTTTATAAACATAATTTGACGCCAAAAATCCATTATTGTATTTTTTTTTTGTACCCAGTGACACTCTTACGACTATGGACAAATCTAACGATACCTCTCGATCTAAAATGCAATAAAAAGTATATCAATAAAAAAATATTGTTATTACTCAACATGTATTTGGCGGCAATTGCATATCAAAATAGTAAATTATATTTTGATACAAACTGAGAAAGTTTCCCATTGCGTCCGAGGCAAAATTCGAGTGACTCGTGGGGGTTGCTTAGCGCCTAGCCTGATACGATAGATATATATATATGTAATAAATTGTGGCGGGAGCTAGCCCGTGCACTTTTCTGCACCAGTGTGAAAACCAACAAATAGCGTAAAAACAAACGGGTTTTTGAGTAAGTGTATTGAAAATATATTTGAGGGGACAATTGAAGCAAATTGAAATTATAATAATATTACTCAAGAGTAGGTTTATATTAAGAATTTCAGTGATGAATTGAAGTTAGAGTATTTTCATATTGATTATAATCTCAAACCAGGAACGTAATCGAATAATCTTTCGGATCTATTTGTCTTTGATTGTAGGAATTGAATTTGAAAACGGTATACGGAGTCGATTCGTTACGGTCACGGAATATTAATTTATCTAAATATTTTATTAAAATTATTGGTAGGATCGTTCATTGTGGCGACACATGGGGGAAGCCTATGTCTAACAGTGGACGTCTATTGGCTGCTTTGATGATGATGACGATGATGATTAGTACAAATTGCTGATATATAGTCAGCATGCTTAAGGACATATTATATGTACATTATATTTTATTTATATGTTTATTAATATACTAGCTTGTGCCCACGACTAAGTTCACATCATTGTCGTAAAACAATACAAGGATTAAGTCACAATTTCAATCCAAAGTCTTATCTTTTTCTAAAATAAAACTGAAAGTTAAAATCGATTCAGCTTTCAGATTCGAATTTAGTAACAATATATTACAGACTGAAACTCCATTTCATTTATATATATGTACCTATGTATGTATAGATGCAACTGTAAGGCACACTATTTTTATTTTTCTTCTTTTTCCGTTTAAACCTTTGACAAATAGTATTTTTGTGCCTTATGTTGTGTCAAATGAAAATATTTTCTTTTTGAACTATGTGTATTATTATTTTCCAGGTCCCCAAACTCACAAGCTCCTGTCAAGTTCTTTAACATGGACAAAAGACATTGGAGCCTGTATGACCTCGACTGGCCAGAGTACGATGGTACCAGACAGTCTTATTTGAGATTTGGTAAGTTTATTTTCTCTTCCTGCCATAAGGGCCCATATTAGTTGGGGTCGGCGCAACACATTTTTTCCTTCCATTCTGTCCTGTCAAACTATCACTAACTCCTTTTTCTTTCATATCACTTCTCACACAATCTATCTATCTTTTCTTAGGCCTTCCTCTCCCTCTCCATCCATACATGTATACTCAGAACTCTTTTAGTAGTTAATATGCGCTTCATTCCGTTGCGTTCGGTAAGTGTACCTAACCAAAAAATGCCCGTTTTTTTAGAATTGACTACTATGTACCCCGTTACTTCTTTCTTTAAAGTATCTTTTCTAACTTTCACACTCTAATTTTCTTCAAAACTAATTTGCAATAAATTACACTTGTCGCAGACGTGTTACTGTTTTTTGTTTTAGTTGAGGAAATAATCGAAATATGGTTTCAACCGCTTTAGAGTGGATCGAATCAGCTGTGTTGTGTGTGTGTGCTGACTAAAACCACCAGTCAGCTAGCGTTTTGTCAGTTATTTTTTAGTCTATTTAGGGTGTAGGCCAATTATTCTCAAGCCAGCACTAGCCCAGACTGTGGACCACTACTAAGAAGATAACTATAGAAAAACCCAATACAATTTTGCCAGACATCAAACCAAAAACTTTATAGCCATCAGTTACCAGTAGCGCTTATGACCACTAAAATAACCTACCACGGGGCTATTCATTCTACTATTTTTGTTTTCAGACATTCCACCAGAAGTAGGCAGATCATATCGGTCCAACTATACAGATTTTTGGATAGAAACCTTGCCGAACAAGATGAGTAAATATGTCGTGGATCCGCTGTTTGACTACACTCCCTCTCCTTCTTCACCCAGACCGAAAATTACGCATCGAAATACTGGATACACTGGAGGGAATAATGGCGGGAATGGAGGAGGTAGCCTAGGTAACAAAATATATAGCTAAGTACTTAAAGTTTTAAAGCGAGATAATACTCTATCTCACTTATGTTACAAAAAAAGGCGTAAATTTGTAAGTCACAAACATACTCCTTCATGTTGAAACTACTAAATGAATTCAGATAAAATTTGACACACGATTAGATCATGTTCTACAATAGCACAACAGGATATTTTTTAATATAGTACTGTAGACAATTTGAAAATATACTTCTTTATCATAATGGTTTTTTTGTTTTAACATTATTTTGAATTTCAAATTCAAATATATTAAGAAAAAAAAATTGCTTAAAAAGGTTTGCTTTAGTATTATTGATTTTTCTAGAAAGATTAATTTTTAATTCGTTCACGAAAAAAATAAAACCTTTCATTGTTAAAAAAAAAAATATCGCTCAGTGAATAATTAAGTGGTAGAATATTCCACAAAATAATTATAAAATTAATAAATTATTCTGGTATACGGCTTAAAACTCTTTTTAAAAATATCCAATACTTTTTTCTTATGTTACAGATCAAATCCGCAAGATCTGGGCACCGAAAGTGGCTGAAGCTCCGCGGTATTCTCCATCTTATGGCTCATCATCATCATCGTACGGACAAATGCATCCATACTCGCAGCCAGTACGCAGGCCGGACACCAACTCCATATACAAGCAGATTATGTCTATAGAAAAGCCGTCACGACCCGTTCCATCGGGATTAATCGAAAAAACCTTCCAATATACTACTACGTCCAAACCAAAAATCAACAACATGGCTGTGAAAACATCCAGTGCAACTATTACATTGATAGTCTCGTTAGCAATTCTCTTTCTCGCCATCAACATCGGAATTTGCTCTATATTGTATTTTAAAAAACGTAAGCTCCGACTACGAGAACAAACACTCGAGAGTTCTCATCAGCCGCGCGCTGAAATAGGCGAAGTGGATGTAATCGGTCAAAAGAGCTCCAAAGATGACAAAAGCGCTTTGCAAACTCTAAAAAATGGTTGCAGCGTTATCAAGTCGATGAGTTTTAATAAAAAGAAAAACAATCCCAAGAAACATAAAAAGAAATCGGATCCCTGTAAGACGCCTAAGTCTGATGACTCAGGGGGGTTTAGAGAGAGATTTAAACTAAGAAGACATTTATCGACGAGTACTTTGGATGCTCATACTAAAGTAAGGGATTGGATTGCCAATGAAATGATGCATCGATGTTCTCCAGGCATACTTAGAAAATCAAACTCTGATTTGAATGATAAACATATGACTGTAGCGAAACCTTTCACGAGATCAGAAGAACTTCTTTCAGAAACAAAGAAAAATAAAAAGGACAGCCTACAAATGAATGATAGCGTTAATTCTAAAAGCTTTGCATCAAAAACGTACAGTAAAACTAGAACATCTGAAAAAACCACATCCACCTCAGCACTTGGTTCACACTCTTCAATAGGAAGTCATAAACAATCACTAAATAGTATTAAACAAACAAGTAAATCTAACGATTCCATTAAAAGCAAAGCTACTGAGAGTATTAAGTCTAAAAAAGTATCAGTAGCCATCGATGCGACACCCGCCGCTCGAACTCACTCCATATTAAATCAAGAACCGATCGAAATATCTAAATCATTCGATGCTGGTGACCAAATACATTCCAAGAAACTAAAAACTGAAAAGTCCACAGAGGTTGAATTTAAGGATCTAGTTATTGTCGATCCAAAAAAAGATGAAAAAACATTCACAAATGTTGTAACTCTAGCAGTTCAAGATAAACCTTTGATTATTTCACACAAGCATTCCTCATCTGATCCAGTTACCGATGTGAATTATGATAAATTACTGGAAAAAATGGAGTCTGCCAATCTTGCAAATATCTTACCACCTGTCACTTTTCGAAATGATATAAACGTGACTTGTTGTGAAGAACGTCCACAAGTAAACCCTATGACAGCTGAAGAAGCCTTGTTGACAATAAAAAAGCGAAATTTTCCTAAAGTATTACCTGATTTACCAAAAGCCCAAAAGAGATTATCTCTACAACCAACATCATTGCAAACTTTTCGTGGGTATTCATCTATGGATGATCGCCCCAGAGTACCACCACAGCCTCCACCGAGAACTACAACTTTAGAGCGTCGTCTCGCATACAAAAATACGAAACCATTGTCTTCGTTCGACGCTTCTAGCGTTAAGAAAATTAATGAAGATGTAATGGTTAAAAATTATGAAAATATTGATAGTTTGTCGCCATATTCAGAAATAACATCACGAAATGCATCTTTTGACAGTAGTAGTAGTAGTCATAAACCAGAAACAGGTATTACATTGGCAAAAGACAGAGGGATTCCCCGAGTGATTATAGCATCTAGTGACACTCCTTCTTCACAAGAACCTAGAATAGTAATCACACCATCACCAAGTCAGGTTGAAATACCTACAAATGCGCCTAGGGTTCGCCTTCCTGCTGATTTTCACATCCAAGCTGGGTCAGTTACATCATTCTCGTCATTTTGCTCTGATGAAGATGACGATGACGACATTGATATAGATGAAGAATTTGAAGATAGACTTCTCCAAGAGTTGGTTGGCGGTGTTGATTCGCCAACAAATATGGACGACGTATTAGATTCTAAGGGCCCAGATTCAATTTTTGAGAAGAAATTAGAAATCGTGCCCGTAAAAATTAATCCCGGTATTGTAGTTCCTAAGAAGAAAGACGATTATGTATGTGTGAGTGATTTATTTTTGCCAGATGTGAGTGATTTAGAAAGAACAGCCCAAATAAAACCAAATTTTGGGTTAAACAAATTGCAGAACAGGACAGATAGTATTAATCGGCCACCAGAAAAGGCAGTTAAAATGAAACAACGGAAAAGCATAAGAACGCCTTCCATTTTGAACCGAAGTTCTAAGGGTAAAAGGGGAACTGATAAAAGTAGAAGTGATTCTGTAAAGTTGGAACATTCTAATTCTGGTTCATCAAATGATACTGAAACGAGCACAGGGACAGTGAAAAAGGTAGAATTCAAGAAAGGTTGAATTTAAGTTAGACTGAAAAGTGAAAAAATCACATAGTTTTAGGTTTAAAGTTCAGTATCGCAGTAATAATTTAGTGGTTTTGCAATTTAAGCTGTAGGAACATACAACAGTAAGATCTCTGTAGATTTAATAGATAAAGTAAATGAAGTAGTGCCTATTAACAAAGTAACACGATAATATTTTGGGAATTGGTTAAACTGCTATAATACGATATTGGTATTGAAACTTGAGATCATACATTTATCTTTTGTGCAGGATAAATTGAAATCGCATTGCCGTATAACAGTCTTTTATGATATAAATTGAACATAAATTGTGAAATCCAAGCGAACAAAGGCTAAATGTCGTTTAACAAAATAATGTATATTTTCATATTAAATGGTCGCATAAAAATGTTCAATTTATGCCATTATATTCACGCTGTTTCTTTTGTACATTTACTTTAGTTTTAGATGATATTATTATCGTACCTACGTAGTGGGTTTTCAATGGTAATTATATAGTTTTATGATAATAATAATAAGAATACTGTTTATGAATGTAATATGTACGACTTAGGATATCTGACCAAATGTAAGCCAAAGTACCATTTATGTAAAAATGCATTTAGAAAATATAAGTTTTGTATGAAATTCATTTGTTTGATTGATTGTGCTATTATTATAATTCTTCTGTAAACGTATGTCACCTGACATATGTGTACAAAAGAATTATAATAATACCTGACTCTTCTTAAATGAATTGACCGATTTAGATGAAACTTTACAGATATTAAAAATACAATTCGACCTTGTATGTGGTGCCAGGCTGCCGATTGGTCCTCATTATTTTTCTGACGATATGTCAGTTTTCGTATAGGACAACGTTTGTCGGGACCACTAGTTCTATATAAGTACCTCAGTATATCAAAGCAATAAAATTAATACTATGAAATTATCGATTATCATTTCATTCTGCAGGGCTGGCGATGTAATGTTCAGTAATCAACCTAGATTTATCAAAATTCAAATTCGTATGATTTAAATTACTTTAGTTCACAATACGGTATATTGTTCAGTAATACATACACTAAATGAGTATACAATTGCAAGTTTCTCATAGCCTGCTTTTGAATCCTAACAATAAAACCAGCAGTAAGTATTAAACGATATTCCCGGGTTCGCGAAATCTCCTATTGTCTTTTGAAAACGTTGTTACTTCCCAAACGTCCCGAATTATACTTTGATCCTCATTGTGGTCTAAGTTAAGATCTCATACGATAATTTATGTGGTAAACGAGATAAGCTCTAACTATAATTTTCTGCATCCCCTGCTGTCCTAAGGAATACACAACAAAAAGCATAACTTGACCTTGACCTCTAATTCATCATCATTTTAGCCAAAAAACGTCCACTGTTGGAAATGGTGTCCCTTAAGCGTCGTCACAATGCCCGTCCTGTGCGTCCCGCATTGGATTCTCACGATCGTCACCGGCTCATCGAGGTCAAACAGTAATACTTTTGCTTATAGCATAGCATTATCTTATAATGTTCCCACTGTTGGAACTCAGGCCTCCTCTCTAGGAGAAGCAAATACTTATAAATACTTTTGCGTGCCAGTCTGATTCTTAACCAATAAAATACAACATTTCTATGAGATACACCTCGTGAGCAAAACCTTGGATAAAACTGCCCCCCTAGCCAAGTTACAACCGTTTCTATTTTATTCTCTAGTATTGAACGCCTCGAGTCGGCCACGTTTTCGATTCCTTTGTGACTGAGCGATGAGATGACCTCTTTAAACGGTTGTAACTTTGCTTCGGGCTGGTGTTCAATTTTTTTTTCAAGAATCCGCTTCTATCTTTTAACTTAGGGCACTCAAACACAAACTTTAGATCCAGCAACGTTATCGTGGAGCGAGTTTGTAAGTGTAATTCTTGAGTCATGACTGCCATTCAAGGTCCCCGTCATCACTGCTCATACCAATTAGCCCCTGATCCTTACGCACCACTCCAAAAACTTGGCCAATTATAAATTGTAATCTAAGGATGACAGGCGTTCGAGAATTTGGTCGGTTTGTCTTGTTCGAAGGTTTTGTACTTCTTGTCAAAAAGACGCATGTTTTATTTTAAAGGAAATTTACTAAATTAAAATAGTTAAATTAAGATCTGCACACATCAATCGTTAAACTAATGTAATGCTTATCAAAGTTCATTTCGGAGAGTGTGCACTGGAATTGCACAATCTAATTCCGTCAAGTCCGTTCCATCATCACACGACGTACAGCGTTGCGCCACCGGTACATGGCCGACATTCCACCCTGACGCACAAAGCGTTTTGAGAACACATTTTGTGCATACAGCTAAGGAGTGGAATTCCCTGCCGAAGTCTGTGTTTCCTGATAGCTACAACATAGGAGTCTTTAAGGCTTATAGTTCCTTGAACAATCTGGCCAAAATTATGTAGACGCACCTCTCGCATCCGCCTAGACGACAGTACGCAAATCTGTGCATTTATTTGCGGCCAACAGCGCACGGAAAGCGCGCGGCTGAACTTTAAATCCATTTTCTTTGCGAAATATTGATTGATTTACATATGTAATGTTCACTTTGAAGAATATTTAACCACCAATTTTTATGTGTAAAAATGTTCTTAAAGATCTAAGGCGTTTCTAAGGAGTAGGGAAAAGTTGCGAAAAATTTGCGAAATTGCTAAATATTTTTTTTAGACGAAAGTATTAATAGCACGAAAAAATCAATGTTGATAATGTTGTTCATGAATCTATAATAAACATAAATTTTTTCAAACCTATTAACTTGGCCGTTACCGAGGCTTCAGAAAGTCACTGTTTTAAGGCACTTTTCGGGCGCTTGGGCCTTAAGTCGAGAGTGAATAGGTTACTTCTAGGCAAGCGTGGTCCATCGTCGACCACATCATTGCTGCATCAGGTGAGATGGTTGCCAAACGCAAGCCTATCAATAATAAAAAAAAGTCAGTTAGATGGTGTAGATATTATGTTAAATCAAAGAATATACACTTGAGAGCAAAAAAATCGCACGTGGCTTATAATTTCGTTTAATACTGTTTTTTTCTTAAATCTAAAGATATTGAGTACATATTATTAAGCAAAATTGAACCATACAAAGTTAGCTTTACAAAAACACAAAATTAAGACCATTGACCTTCACGTAACTCACAAAAACCAGCGGTATACCTAATTTCCCAAATTCACCCATTTTCATCTCACTACTTGCACCTTTACCTAGAGCTACAAAATGGGTGCTGTTTTGGAGTTTTAATCAGTTTCCGTCACCCGATAGCTAAATTTTAGCTACTTTCCTGTTCGTCTGGTATACCAGAGGTTTTAAGAGACCCGTGGGTATATTCGGCGACTAGGATATGGCCGGTGGCGCATAGGGTGTGATTATCGCTTTTCTGTAACAAGTACTTTGAGAAACGGCTACTGAACACGATTGAACTGACACAAAAACTTCAAGAAGTTTGCAATATCAGTATAAGTCAGTGGACAATTAGGAAAAGACTGGATGAATCAGGCCTGACTACACATCACTCCTCAAATGGAACCAAATTGACCACAGCTCATCAACAAGCGCGGCAATAATTTGCCACGAAACACTTAAATTGGATGTATGCCTAATGACAAGCTGTTGTGTTTTCTGATAAGTGCAGAATAACCTAGACGACCATGATCGATGCTGCAGGGTCTACAGAAGCCATCAGGGCAATTTTAACAATGCTGCATAAGCGAAGAAGTGGGTTTTGGAGGCGAATTGGGGTGGCATAATGTTGGACACTAAAACTGACATTATATTCATCACTGGGCCATTACTGGGCTGATATCGAGAGGATTGACAGCTTTATGAGACATCAAAAAAGTACTCGAAGAATGTGTGAAGCCACTTGTGTGGCTTATGGTAGATTTCTTTTCCTTAATGCAGAACAGCACCAGATCGCATGTCGCTAGAACAGTTTGCGACTACATGTAAGACGTTGGAATCATTGTGATAGAGAGGCCAGCTCGTAGTTCTGATCTTAATCCAATTGAGTATTTCTGGAATGACCTTGTAATAGAACTTAGTGCAGAAAGCCTGGCTCTCCACGCCTCCAAGAGCTTCAATTTGTCATTGACGAGAAGTGGGACGTTATACCCTAAGATTTCATGGTAAAATTAATACAGCTGATGAAAAATCGAGTAGCAGCTGTAAATAAGGCTAAGAGAGTGAATACACTTTATTGACAAACAGGATGACCAAGAATTTTAAGTTTGACTCTCATTCTTTCTTATATGAAATTTGGTAATTTTTCCCACTTGTTGGAGTTTGTGCTCTAAACCCTTTCAAGGATATTTTTTACACTGTATTTCATATCATTAGAAAGGTAATTAAATAGGTTTTCAATTAGTGGACGACATGTTTTCAATAACTATTCAAATTCATGACAAAAGCCTGCCTAACTAAAAGAGTTATGATGTGCGACTTTTTTGCTCTCGAGTGTAGAAACAATTCAGATATCAATTTTAAAAGAAAAAATATGAAAAATTATGTCATAAATAAAAATTAAAAGTCAATAAAAGTGTTTATCCACACTAAAGAGGTAAATTTTGTTTTTTTTTTTTGTTTGTAGGGGGTAATCTCTGAAGTATTGGTCCAATCGCTTAATTTTTTTCACCGATAGAAAGCTGCATTATTCCAAAATGACGTAGGCTATATTTTTTTCCACACTTCACTAGCGAGTACAACCGATGACACTTTTTCGGCTTCCTGCCCTTATTCCATGTTACTTAGGGTCGGCACAACACGTTTTTTTCTTCCATTCTGTCCTTTCATCCGTCAAACTCTCACTAATTCCGTTTTCTTTCATATCAGTACTCATACAATCCGTACATCTTTTCTTCGGCTCCACTCCCTCTCCATCCAGTTCAACCGATGAAACGCACTTTGTGATTTCTCTTTCTATACAATTTTATTCCTCTCTATATTTCGTCAGTTTTACAGTCCACTGCCTTTCATTCAAGTCCAAGTCAAGACCATAACATTACACCACAAGATAAAAAGGACCACATGACCTATCAATGAGCCACTAAGTTGAACCCGCAACGCTCGTGTGATTTGCAACAAATTGGAAGCGCTCAGCGTGAAACCAAAATGGCGATTATCTCTTTTGTTTCCGCGGTTCTGTTTATTTTCACAGGTAATTCCGTATGTAGTTGATGTACTATAGTACTATGTGGTGTAAGTATGTTATTCATTCACGTAGAGTGACAGCGTTTGGTTTGGCTGTGAAAATTTATCGGTTTGATAGGAATAGTTTGTTGAATTGAACGACGCGTGACAATTTTAATGGCCTGTCATTAAGCTCAAACTTACATCTACTCATTATTAGTTTTTTCTCTGCTATACTTTTAGGCCTAGGTTAAGGACTAATAAGTTTTCTATTAGAAAAATATTTATTATTACTCGATCAGAACATCATGATGTTTAAAAGTCTTAAAAATACCATAAATTTATTGAATAATATTCCATAATAATAATATTTCACAACTATCACAAAATACCGTTTAGTCTCAAGCTAAGCAGAGCTTGTGTTATGAGTACTAGACAACTGATAAACATAGTTATATATTTCTAAATACATACACACCCGGACACAGAAAAAATAGTCGTGCTCATCACGAACATTTGTCCTGGGTAGGAATCGAACCCATGACCGGAGCATTGCTGTCAGGTCCACTAGCCACTAGACCAACAGGCCAGTCAAACTGATAAGGAGGGAGACCAAGCTATAGAGGACGTTTAGCATAGCCTAGCATGGTATAGCAAGATATCAAGGCCCAGAACCTCTAGTAAGAGAGTTTTTACATGCAAACGTAATACATACAAAAAAAAAAAGTGCAAGTGGGCAAGTGCGAGTCGGACTCGCGCACTAAGGTTTCCGGAAAAAATATAACGTGATGTAAAAATTATTGGAATTGATTCAGTTACTGATTCTGATCAAATTACATATATACAGGTTTTGCATATAATATACTAAAAATAATGTTGTATAACTAATAAAAGGCTGTATTATTCAACCGTCCATTGGCTGTGAAAAATCAATCGCCACTTTAATATCGAACAAACCAGTATTTGTATTCCCAATAATGAAATTCTATTTTTGGAAATGTAATAATTGTGTACCTAACTGAAATTAAAAAAGAAACAATATTTGCTGTTTTGATCTCAAATTCATTTAACGTTATTTATTAAGCGAGGAATGAAAGCAATTGAACTAGAAATTCAAACTAAACTTTTTGAGTCTTAATGGCTACCAGGAGTTTATTACAATTTATAGATACTAGTTTTTGTTTTTATAGAATAATCTACTCTAGAAATTATCTTATTGTGTTTTTTTTTGAGGCTCCGACTTCTTCTGACTTCTGAGAATGGGCCTAAATAAAGTTTGGGGGTGAAAAGGATATTTCTAGACATCGCATGTCTCTGTTCTATTGTCGGCCACATAATTGCTTAAGATCAGGATCCATGCATAATAATAGAAAAATATCTTGCACAAACGCATTTACGTAAAAATAAGAATGTAACTTCATTAATAGGCGGATCCTGCAAAAGGTAATACTTGCAAAAATGCTACTTTACATTTTCGTTTTCCATTGTTTTCTTACTGTCGCGAAATGTTAGGCCCTGTTCAGAGTGAGGAGCTTGCGCGGAATTGCGTTTTTGCAAAATGGGCACGATATAAATTAAGTATTTGTGAAACTACTGTATGTTGTCCGCGTCCATATCAAATATTCGACCTCTTGACTGACATCTAAGATAAATCCTTCTGTATTTTTATTTCGGGACTTTTTAAAAAGTATGAGCTATCGGTTTTTTTTTTTCATCTTTTCAACTCCTGTGTTTTTTCTTGGGCTTACGTGCTAGGAAACCGGGTTTTCCTTTCAGAAGCGTTATGGCCTCAGTGTAGGCTTCGACCTTGCTGGGGTTTTTACGGTTTACCTGACATTTTTTTGCGGCTCAGTTTGGACGGTTACCGGACGGACGGCCGGTGACTTACCTATTGCTCGCCGTCCGCAAGCCAATACCTGCGGTGGCTTGAAATCAAGATCGGGATCCCGGTGGCTAAGGTGTGAGGAAGTCCGTTTCCTCACGCGTACAGCCACTTCCTTCACTAGCATTACTGCTTCGTAGAAAGAGGGGACCAGTTGCCATTCCTCCTCACTCCGGGTCATGGCCTGTCCCCGTCGTTGCCAGCGATGCTCCGCGTGCTCCGCCCAAGCCGGGCGTACTTTACTGTATACTCTACCGTGTCCGTCGGGCGAAAGCGGGGTGTTGTTTACTGTGTTTTATTTAGCCCTGGTGAGTAGTAACTGATAAACAGACGCAATTCAAGACAGAGATAGAGATGCGCAGATATTGTACGTACGCGATGCGTTATCCTGCGTTCACGCAAAGTCGCCGCTTCAGCCGTCATTTGTATAAAAGAAGTCACCATATCGCAAGAGTTTGTGAGGAAATATCAAACCAACTGACTGTGTCTGCTTCGCCTCGCTTGTCGCCGCACTACACCCTCGTGCATCTACGTGACCAAAGTCACGTACACCACCACAATAAAGTATCAATTCTTTGTTTCAATCGCGCCATATTGCTTCGCGTTCGAGATCGCGTTGAGTCGGCTACATAAGACACTGCGTTAGCTAGCGAGTAATCATCTATTGTTTTACCCGGTTCTAATACGTCTAGCCTTATCCCGCAACGTGGTGCCTCGTCGCGCCCGCTATCGCCCCCGCTACCGCTTTTGATCACATTCCTTTGACAAAGTATCAAGAAATATATTCTTGGTACAGTTTCATGTTGCCACCCCAAAACGTGCTTACATTTAAATGTGGCCGGTGTGTTTCTGAATATAAAACACCTGCATTTTCTACGTTTTGTATGCGGTTTTAGTTATTTGCTTGCTGACCGGGAAAACCCTGTTTTCAGTCGATGTTTGATTCGTTTTGTTGATACTTGAGGCCGTTTAAAGCTCCCTTTCAATGTGACTTTTAAATAAAGCAATTGTACAAGAGCAGTGGTAGCCTAATAGTATCGATCCTGACTTACGAGTGATATGCCGGGGGTTCACACCCAAGCAGATATTTTGTGCAATATGTTTGATAATTACTCCTCTCAAAACAGTGAAGGAAAAACATCGTGAGAAAAATGCACGTCGTTAAACCAAAAATTCAAGAACAATTAACCAAAGCACGCTGGGCCCGCGTATTGGCCCATTCGATCTCATAAAGAGGAGGCTTCCAGCAGTGGGACCATTATAGATATTATATTTGCGTGAAGTTGTTGTCTTATAACAGATTCAGAAAAACCTAATACTTTTACTTATCAAGATAACCTCTCTAAGAGAAATAGACGATGGTTGCTGGTGTGGCTTGATGTCACACATATTTTGAGAGAAATGTTTAAGATCTTTATTAGAGAGAACATGCGTATTCATATCAAACATCTAGTCTAGTCTAAAAAATCAGACCACATATTTTTTTCTTGAATAAATCTTCATACGCAATAGTACAAAAAGACTTACATAACTGGTCTGAAAATGTCATATAATATTAAGTGATGACAACTGTTCAACTTTCTCCAGTGAGCTTAAGATAAGCCATTAAAGTTGTCAGCTTAACAACTAATACCTTTTGTGTTTATAAGTTGTGCTTAAGTAGTGCGCTAGATACTACTTTAATCCGGCTTATTTGGTTTGCCAGAAGTAGTCAACTTATTTAATTATGTACTTTATTATATACCATACTAACTAATAACACATTGAGAACTTTAAACTGAAAAACAATTGGCGGCAAGATTGCATTCAATCTTTTAAAAAATTAAAATTTATTAGAATATTTATATATAACTAGGTTTTGCCCGCGACTTCGTTCGCGTGGAATAGTGACTTCAGCAGATTTTTGGTTTTACCCACATAGTTCCCGATCTCGCGGGATCTCTTCAAAAATGAACTGTGGAAGATATTCTAGGGAACTCTTCAAAAATCAACATAATTTATATTATATTTTCATACCTTTTTACTATTTATTTACATTTTTCCGATGAATTTTCAGTACTGAATTGATGCCGACTCTTGACCAATAGATGGCGCTGTATGTCCGGAATAAAATTTATTTTTTATTTTATTTTTTGTAATAAAAACTATCCTATGTCCTTTCTCAAGTTCCAAACTATGTCTGTACCAAATTTCACACAAATCGGTTCAGTAGTTTAGGCGTGAAGCAAAGACAGACAGACAGACAGACAGAGTTACTTTCGCATTTATAATATTAGTTTGGATAACTTGATATAACAACAAAAATGCAGGGCACTGGGCCATCCAGGCGACTGAGGGGTTGTTTTGCACTTGCACCCAGCTGTTTGAAGGCTCTTAATACCCGCTATGACCTGCCGTGATCTGTGTTGTACTTAGTGTCGGTAGTGTCCAACTTGTGACCTTTTTAAATTGGGAAAAAATATAACATGGTTTAAAATTATTGGAATCCATTCAGTTCCTGATTCCTGACAAACTATATTCCGGTCCCACATAAACTAATAATAATATTGTATATACCTGGTCAAATCACATGAGAACCAATTACTATCTGACATTAGTATTTCACTCTTTCACCGTTTGGTAAGAATCAATCGAGGGTTGACAGTGGGTTCTGTTCTACGCGCGCTATCCAAAAGATTGACGGGGTCAGTCAGAGCCGTTACTTACGACAAGGCGGCGGGTTGTTCGAATAAGTTACCCTCGTAAGCAATAACTGAAGAAACACCACGGCTTAATTTAGTCAGTAAAAGTCTGATACTCCATCTAGTTCCAACCAGAGCGGAAAAAAAATTTGATGGTTATCCACGTGAAAAAAGAATTGTTCAACAAATATCGACAACCATAAAAAGCGGTTGCAAAAAAGTGTTGTTTACTCCTGAACAAAAATAAAAGCAAAACACACCACGCCACTAACACTTAACATCAACAAAAACGTACAACGTCGATGTTTTAACGTTTACCATTCGCAGAGAATTTACTTTAATCGCATCATATTTTTCCAAAACAGCGGCGAACGGTACGAGTCCCATGCGGTTTGTGCGATACGCCTGTTTAAACGGCACGATTCGGGTGCGTGACGACTAGCTCGCTGTCCGGCCGTCCGGTAACTGTCCGGACCAAGCCCAAGTCGTCGACGGCGCGCGCTGTTCCGTCAGCAACAGCAGGGGCCCAGCCGGGTCGAAGCCTACTGGGGCCCGGGTTATCCGAAAGGGCGCTCGAGCCCAGGTATGAAAGCTTGAAGGAACGGGATGGGTTTTTTAGTCAGTAAGAGTCTGACACTATCTCTCGCTTCGCCCAAGAGCGAGGGTTGTCATAGGATGATTTTTCCCATCGGAAAAAAAGGGTGCGTGACGACTTTAGACATGCGATAGAGGCTGTTGTTTAGTTTTTGAGCATTTTTAGAGTTCCGTACCTCAAAGGAAAAAAAAATTAATTAAAACCATATACCTAGGTCTGTGGTCCCTTTAAGCTGTGACAAAATCAAACTTATGAGTTAACGAAAAAAAAAAAGATACAACCATTTATGTTACAAAAAACGTGTAGGTATTTCGAAACTCAAGTGAATCAAAATTCGTAAGGTATTTCCCATTGACCTAGAATCCTGAAATTTGGCATGGAGCAAGATCTTATAGCACAAGTATACATGAAAAAACTTAAACCTGTCAAGTACTCGTAGTTACGTGACAACAAAAATTTACGATTCGGAAAAATCTTCTTAACTCAAAATTCGGGAGTTGAACTGTTTTCATAGGTAAGTTTATATGGAACCCTTAGTGCGGGAGTCTGACTCGCACTTGCCCGGTTTTTTCTCTTTCAAAGACCATGTCATGATCGAAATTTCGACTGAAGCGGCTCGTCTGAACCGACGTCTGCCATGGTTGCACGGTTGCCCAAAAAGCAACTGAAGGAACACAGGTGAGTTTTAGTCAGTAAAAGACTAATACTTCCTTTCGCTCCACCTAGAGTAGAAAGAGTTGTTTTTGTCAATCAAGACTTTGGATCTTTCAGATCGTGCTATTTTAATAACAGTAACTGCCTAGTTTATACTTCTATCTGAAAGAATTAAAAAAAAAAATGTATGTTATGAAACTATTATAAGTAATTCTAATTTTCATAAAACCTTCCCTTTTGTCTAAGAAATAAACTAATATTGTAAATAGTTTCATTTTTTTTTTGTTTGTACGTTTCTAAAAATTAAAGACCGCACAATGAAAACATAAATATAATGATAGTAAAGAAAAAAGAACAAATAATACAGCACACAACATTCTCGTTTAAAAACCAGGATAATAAATTAATTATTCAGTTAATATTTTAAATTGGACCATGCATTTGGTGCATTCATTCAGTGCGATATGACGAAACTGTGTGACGATTGTGTTTTTAATTTTATTGCATACCAGTGTTCCAACGAATGGAATGCGGAATGAATATCTGAAACAGTTGTCATTGGAATAAAAACCAATGGTATTTGGCTTGTTGATGTAGTGTTGAATGAACTCCTGATAATTTTTTTTTTTTTATTTTTCCACAACTACCACACAGCGCCGTCTAGTCCCAAGCTAAGCAGAGCTTGTGTTATGGGTACTAGACAACTGATAAACATACTTATATATTTCTAAATACATACATATTATAGATAAATTACACCCAGACACAGAACAAATGATCGTGCTCATCACACAAACATTTGTCCTGAGTGGGAATCGAACCCACGACCTCCGGCATAGCAGTCAGGGTCACTAACCACTAGACCAACAGGCCTGTCAATTGTTATGTCGGAAGCTTCAGAACAGACAGAGACACAAAAAGTGTATTAAAGTTACGTTGTGCAGTGAAGAATGAGAACGTATAAGAAATAACATGAATTTATGCAGATAACAATAGAATTGATGGAATAGTATGATTTGGGCTTTCTATCTATTAAAGAATCGATAGCTGATGTAGAAAAAGAATCCAAAACACTTTTTTTTTTATTTTGATCCCACCTGATGATAAGCAGTGATGTAATTTCTGATGCTGAAGCGCCTATTCACTCTAGCCTCGAAGACACCCAAGTTATAATCGGACGGGAAGACTGTAGCAGGCAAAATCATAAATGATACATTGTCTCGTGATCAACTGACTAAATATCACTTTGTCTAGATACGTGGAGTGAAAGGAATAGAGATCACGTCCAGGAGCATAGTATAAGAAACTCAATTATTAAATGTAAAAAGAATTTAGACTGGGAATTGTAATCATTATACTATTAGCGTAATATCTAAGATCCTAGTTCAAAATCGTAGTTCCTAAAAGTCTTTTAAGAATATCGTTTCCATACTTTTGGTTAAAATTTATAGTTTTAAGATATTGTATAAACGCGACGTGAAACACGTTTGAGAATTTCCATCGTTCAGGAACGCTTTATGAAGCCTCCATAGTCAACTTTGAGGCTATTACGGAAGTATTTTAAAACTTTTAATACAAACATTCTTTATGTTATGAAATACGAACACTTCAGGCTTGTGTTTGTAGAGAATTCATTACGTGAAGTGATGAAACAATTAAGTTTGTACTGAGGCAAAAATATTTTGTCAATTAGTTAATTATGTTGAACTGAACAGGGCCTCAAGCCTGCTATTACAATAGTGTCAGAATGGTCTATCATTGGTGTCATAATTGTCGATTTTGACAAGTTTGGTAATCTACTAATATAATGGCGTCATTATGACTTTCCAATGGTCAACCACTGACACTCCATTGAAAGAAGTGACATAAAATGGTAATCTCGTACATATTGACAAATGAATATTTGATGTTTGCGGTATTCTACTAAAACTTTGACAGTTTATTTGATCAGTGTTTTACCATTAGAACGTTATTGTGCAGTTATTGGTTTAAATTTACTAGAAATTATCATTCTACCACAATTCTATTACAAGACCATTGACCGATCAGTGATCGGTCACTATGAATTAGCAGATTACAAACTTTTAGGAAAATGACAATGGGATCGTGTTGGAATGACGAATTTATAAAAATAGCAGACTTGGGGCCCTGATATTGTGAAATCGGTATCAGTTGAAATCCCCCGTGTTAACATTGGACAATAAGACTGAGATCCTAAGTTTTGAGAACCTAAGTAAGTTTATGCCAAATTTAATACAACTGCAATTTTCATTTGAAGTATTTGCTTCACTAGACGATTTGATTAATTAAATTGATTAAATTTCTCCAGACGGTCTTCTTTACTAAACTTATTACCCTTGTTTTATAAATTAAAGCGTATTTTGTAGGTAAATTTCGTTAAAGCCTGACTCTTAGTATCGAGCGGTGATTAAGACACAAAAAGACGATGGTCGCTTCGACGGTAGTGTAAACAACGATCGTTTTGTGGTGGATACAAAAATGGGAGACTAGGAATACTGCATCATAAGATAAAATGAGACAAATGGTTTCAAAATTGTACTACTTTAATATTTTATTTTCTTTTTATCAATATAGAAGAGAACCAATTCAAATAGAAAACAAAAACGGACGATATCACTCTACGAGTATACGTTGCTCAAAAAATGTAATAAACTATGTGGGTTTAAGGAGTACTTTTTTGTCGGAATCTGGATAATATTTTAGGAATACATATGAATTTTTTTTCTGCCTCATTGTAGACCAACTCTCAAAACATCTCAAAGTAGATTTCAAAGTATAGGGTTTTCGAGATTACAACAGTGCCTAATCATTTTAGTTCATGACAAAAAAAAAAAACTTTTAGTCAATTTAAACTAGATGAGACAAGTATAATGACAGTCGCTAGAGAGCTTTTTTCCAGGTGAAACAATCACCTCCCGCTCTGGGTAGATAGAAAGTGTTTGACGTTTACTGACTAAACCTACCCATACCATCTCAGTCTATTCATGCTTTATGATTTAGACCAGTAGATAGAGTTGGCTGCAATCTGAATTTTTGAACTGAGAATATTGACATAATTTTATGTCTACAAAATTTCATGGCAGTTAAACATAGAGCAGTGGTAACTTGGAGGTATGAGTTGGAGGTTGGGGGTTCAAATTTAGCCACGCGCATTACTTTGTATAATTTATTTTATCACAACTGCTCTAAAAATGATGAAAGAAGACATCGTAAGGAAACGGGCTTGTCTTAGAACCAGAAACTCGAAAACGTATGACATCCACCAATTCGCACTGGGTCGGCGTGGTGGCTTATGGACTATTATATACTCTCTCCTAAAGAGGAGACCTGAATTCCAGCAACAGGAACCTTATAAGAAGGATTATGATAAAATAATCATTCTTATAATATGCAACATACAAGGTGTCGTTTTGAAGCTGCAAAATATTTCAAGAGGTAATTATGTTAGTGATTCTCGACCCGAATCAATAATAAAATGAGTAGGTAATTTTTTTTTCTGATTTATGAAAATCGGTATGTGTGAACTACGTTTCTTAAAAAGCAGCCAGTCTGATACCTGTCTTATAACCGCGCTTTCTTTCACACACACAAACACATAAAAATAAAGGGCGTTTTCACACACACTAACTCGCAACGATAGTTTCATAAATAATGTATCATCATCCCGCACGCCACACCCTAGCCACGCCCCCGCTGCCATCGATCAATCGAATTAGTTTAGTATAATTAAAAAATAAAATAACAAGTATTACTGATTATTGACCAGGTATCGTTTTTTCACATGATTATTTATGAGTTTTATTACAACCTCCTAAAATATTGTGCAGTTTTAAAACTGCACCTTGTATATGTAGATGCTATTACATGCAGATAAAGAAAACTCCAAATTATAAATATCTAAATTTCCATTAAACATGGAAACCCTCTTTCAACTGTAGAACCAAAAACGCGGTTGCATGATGCTGAAGCAGTACTTTACTAGTTCCGCGGTATAAAGTATAATAAATGTCTTCCGGAGTACTGTTTACCGCTAACAAATGGTAAATAAAGCCATGTTTTTCCTTACATATTATGTCGTATATGAGTTTCTAACTCGTTTTGTTATTACCTGCAGTTTTGTGGTTATGAAATCTAGCTTTGCACAATGTAATAAAGTTTGTTCATAACTTGTTTGCATTTTGTCCGTAATTGTCACTTCCATAACTAGTAATTTAATATATATATACAGTAAATTATGTTATAATTAATAATAAGTAGCGATGTTATTTTTAATTTTTTATCATACAGACCGGTGAAGGTCGTTCTTAAACGGATCTTAGACTAATAAATCAAAGCTGACAACATCAAAAAAAGAGCTGCGAACATTATAGTGAGTCTCTAGGTATGTATCGTTGGCAACAAAAACATAGCTATTGTACTCATAGCTTTAAGATGGTGTACAAGTTGTGATATTTTTTTGGTGTACAATAAAATTTATTGTATTCTATTCTCTCAGTATGTTATGTGCAATACTTTATATATATACAGGATTATTTTTAAAAATCTAGCAAATAATAGCAACCTCTTAGGTGCTAGTTAAGAACATCATAGACAACAGCTTTTGTTCTATGACTTTTAAAAATTTATCATATTTTGGCTCATCAGATTTTCATACAAAAATAAAAATATTTAAATTGACCGTTCTAAATATTACGAAGTCTATGCGAAGCAAGCTATAGTACAATAGCGGAGGGTAGCTGAACATAAACTGGACCTATTTACGGGCGACCCTTACTAGTTGGTCGGTCACATTAATGCGCTTGCGTCACGTCATACGTGTTCTTTTAGCGAAATTTGGCAATGCGGATTTTTACATGATGGTGTATCAATATTCTAATGTCGAGTACATGGAAATGGTGTGAATGCTTGCTAGGTGTAATAACAATGTTTCGGAAGCCTGTTTACTATTATTACCAGAACAGTGCGCGGGAGCCGTAAGTAGATACAGAAAAATACAGAGTTGAAATGTGTTAGATAGAACAACGAAACCTTGAAAGTTTTTTGTTGGTATGTAAATGTGTTATGTTTTGTGAAAAGTTATAATTGAAAAAGTTGTTAATCTTAATTAGCATCTAAGAGGTTGCTAGTGTTTTACAAATAACCCTATATAATATAGTGTCCCACTACTGAACAAAGGCTCTTCTAAGTATTTAAATTTATTCAAAACTAGCTATGCCCGCGACTTCGTTCGCGTGGACTACATGATTTTGAATTTATTTTTTTCTAAAATAAAAGTAGCCTATGTTACTCCTTATTACATCAGCTATCTGCCAAAAAAGTCCCGTCAAAATTGGTTTAGCCATTTCAGAGATTAGCCCGGACAAACAGACAAAAGTTGTAAAAAATGTTATTTTGGTGTATGCATCTATGCACCGTATATACTATATATTCATATGCATGTAGTCAAAAGCAGTTATTTCAATATTACAAACAGACATTCCAATTTTATTTATATGTATGTATGCATGTATAAATATATAGATAATTTTGTATATTGTGACTTAGTCGAAATTGAAAATATCATCGGCCAATGGATAAAAAATATTGTCCATACATTTTTTATTTCCCAACTAACACACAACGCCGTCTAGTCCCAAGCTTAGCAGAGCTTGTGTTATGAGTACTAGAAAACTGATAAACGTACTTATATTCTAAACATATACATATTATAGATAAATTACACCCAGACACAGAACAAATGATCGTGCTTATCACACAAACATTTATCCTGGGTGGGAATCGAACCCACGACCTCAGGCGTAGCAGTCAGGGTCACTAACCACTACACCAACAGGCCAGTCAAATATGACTTGACGTGACGGTTCTGTTGATTCATAGGTATTTCAAAATCATACTTTTATTCCAAATAGGCCTACAGAAGGCAGAAGCTAGTGCATAATCCCAATCGGCAATCTACTAGTAGACCGTACATACTTATTTAACTTTAAGAATAAAAAACTTCAAGAGAACAAAGCCGGAGGGGCAACTATTACACTTAAAATCTTTGCAATTATTTTGACTGCGTCATCTAACACTGTACATGGAATATTATTATAATATTTAGTCTAAAAAACTTTTGTTTAGGCTTACAGAAGAATATTGATACAAAGACAAAAATGACAATCATAAGTCCCTATCCAAAGCCACGCTATCTGAAATACACAAAACAGGATATCGCCAAGAAGCATTAAATCATTTTATCGACAAAATAAAAACTTCCTTCGAAGCAGTTTTCAAACACTATCTTCATAGTCATGCGACGTAATAAAAGTTTATGATACACTCGCATCACCCGCAACCTTGCTCGCATATTTTTCGATTATTGCATCTTTGTTATGAGCCTATGATTATAATAATAATATTTGTAATGGAAGTTTTCAAGATTTTTTTTTGACTCAACAGACGTATTGCTAGAACAATAATTTCTGAACGTGCAGAAATATTTGTTATGTACCTAATTCGAATAAAAATATTAAACTGCACGATTGTTGTAATAAACATTAGGTATATTTTAATGATAAAATCAATCTCATCGATAGATCTGCATATTTCAATTCCTCAGCGGACAAATTCTCATCAACATCTCATCCCCAAATTACAACATTAAAATCTAATAACACGAAAACTTGTACTATCAGAAATTTAAATTAAAAACTTTGCCCGAATCGTCAGTACTTACCACACGAAATTATAACATCGCTCAAAATGTTTCCCAAGTACAAAGTCAAGGGAAAAAAGTTGCACCCATCGAAAATTAAAACTTCTCGGCGGCGGCGCCCATTAAAAGTTTTCTAAAATTTATTAACGATCGACTACCAGAACCTGACTCTACGGAAACTAAGCTGGCATTGAACCTTATTGACGACCACATAAGAGCGAATATCTATCTTAGCAATATCATTCTCAAGTTTGCTGTGTAATGATTTGACAAAATTGGAAACTGCAGTTGGAAAAAATTTGACATAAACCTTATGCCGTAGTTATTAAAGTTGACTTTTGCTTGTCTATCTATATAAATACGAGAACGTTCAGGTTTCTTCACGTGTGAAACCTAATAGAAGTTCTTACTGGGGCTGAAAATTTGTCCAGCACTCCCCCTTAATAGTTTTGATCACTTTGTATTGGAAAGTTACTGACTACAAAGTTGTGGAAGGTTAAAAAAAATATGGTTTTAAGGTGAAAACAGTGGTAGAATGATTTTACTCGATTTTTAATCCAATTACAGATGTTAATGGTAAACTATTTACTACCTACTGCAGCATTTTTGGGTAATTTTTCCTTCGTTGCAATTTAATCTTACAATATTATCTAATAAAAATCAATGACACTTTTCGTTGTAATTTTATAACTCAAGAACGGGCTCACCTATCTAAACCAAATGTTTAGGCTTTCTAGTAGATGTGTTATGTGAAGTTTGATAGGGTAGAGTAGTGTAGAGTAGGGTAGAGAGGATAGAGTAGGGTAGAGTAGGGTAGAGCTGGAGTGAAGCCGGTACGATTATGGACGACGAACGGTAAATTTCTGGCCTTGGACCTAGAACACTGAAATTTTAGCTTTTTATGATGAATACAAAGGATAAAAAGGATTTTCAAAATTCGAGAGTCCAAAGTTTGTATTCAAAAATTTACTGCTGGTGGCTAGTTACTGTCTGAACTGTACTTAAAATTCTTTAGTTATAAGGTTTTTTAGTTATGTTTTTAATATAGACATGGACTCAAGGAACCACCAGGCGTGATTGTTAAGATTAGCGTATCAACTTTCAAATGAAACCCAAAACAAAGCTGTCAACCTCATTTTATCCGAACATAAACCCTTTTTAACGACCAAATTACCTGCCATTATCTATCTCATATAAGAAAACAGCACAACAAAGGGTCTCATTATTACTTATTTGCGTACCTAGATGACATTTTAGTTGCTAGCTTAGTAAACACTCCCGAGGCGCACTTTCTTCGCGTTTCGCAAAGATAAAATAAACGTTGTAGGTAATAAACTCGCTTCCGAGTTAATTAAGAGGTACGTGTCACGCCGTGAACTGGCTAAATTAAAATACATAGCTCGCAAGTGCACGATGTTTTGAGATTAACTTCCCAGAGATTGGCCGAGGGTAGTGATGCGAGAAAACGTTCTACGAGCAACTCAAGAAAATGCTGGAGTTAATTTTGCGTGTTAAATTTTCATGATGATTTTTGGGATGAGAGGAAAATTAGAGTACTTGTGAGCACGAAGGATGGAGGGTGAGTAGAGAATTGATAACGTGAATGACTTTATTAGAGAATGTGCCTACTGTAGCGATAAAGCTTTTTTGCGAATGTATAAAAATATGTCAGTTCTTTTCATTTAGCTTATGAATGATGTACAGAATTACAAGTACAATATTTTGTACACCTGTGACTGTGTTCAATTGGAATTTTCGTAGTAAGTGTTTTGTAATTGTATTTTTGCTAAGGGATTAAATATAATGACCACCATAAAACGCTTTGGTACCCTGAGTTCTTTTGTCAAAAATATATTACTTGACACCAAAAAAATGAAATCCTAAAGTTACAATAGTATTTTAGTTACGACTGTACTTTAAATTGTATTCGAACACCAAATGTAGTAAATGATAACCAAATCTTAGCGAGCAAATTAATGCGCTCTTTTTAGCCCCGTAGAGCAAGATGATACTTTGTCTAATCAACAATCTATCTTAGTGGAATTTTAGGGCACCCCGGGTCGGATAGATTTAGGTTAGAAGAAGGTGGCGCCGTCACCTTCTTCGAGGTTATTTTTTTTTTAAACCACCCAGAAGTAGGAGCGGGGCTCCGTCGAGCTGCTGCTTGGCAGGTAGTTAACCTAACCTCAAAATTTTAACTACTGATATCTCCGTAACCATGGGGTTCTGCCGATGCTTTATTTGGATTCATTTTGCTTAAATAGGATAGCGAGATGTTAAAACTGGTTATAATTTTACATTAAAATGTAGGTTTAATTTTGGTGATCATTTACTATTTTTGTCTTTTATATGTTACTATATCTGGTGGTAAGTTAAACATAAGCCTTTTGCTAATAACGAGACAATAGTCTGGTAGATACTGGACAATAATTTGGTGGACAGAATAAAAGAAAAAAAAATAGGAAGAAAAAGGGTAGTCATATTTTTTTTTTTTTTTGAGGTAATAAAATAACCAATATATTACTAACCAAAAATTCGTGATGCACTAAAAAAATATGTATCTGTTATATTTAATTTACATAATAAAAAACATAAGCATAACATAGATACATAAGTCCTGTCCACCCTGCCTTCGATTTAATTCGAAATTTCATGTCAATTAAGATGAAAAACATTCCAGACTTGCTAGTATTGTACAAGTTCTCCTAAGCTAATTGAATTCAATAGTTGAAGGAGATTCCATAAGTTATCTCCTGAAGTACTGCTACACTTGATGCACAAGTGACGTCACACGCTACAGTGCAATTTAATTAACTAGTAATCATCCCGTAGATGTCGATGCCAAACTTGGTTTCAATTGACGCACTAATTGAAATACGGTTTAATCTACTATGTGCCTAATACGAAGGTTAACTTGCTTCATAGATCACTAAATTAACATAACATCACGCCTGCATTCCCTGAAAAGCTAGGCAGGGTACTTATAGTATGTACAAACATTTCTCCTTTGCAGAGGTGAACCTGTATACTCTCATCAGTTATGTTTAAATCCTTTTGTATCAACAATTTGAAGACATGTAACATACACCAACCCGCACTGATCCCGCATGGTGGATTATGGCCCATTCCCTCTCCTAGAGTCCTCTCTATGGCTTGTGTCCCAGCATCGGGGATATTAAAAGGATGATTATGCTATGCTATTGTATACCCTATTGTTATTGATATAGATTCAGCACCTATCTGTATGAGATATTTAATTTCAAATGGAAAAGATCTATACATTTATTCAATTCAATTTCTTTATTTCAGACGTAGTCCATAGATGATGAAATGTTTCATAAAAACAAATTAAATTCTAAAATAAAACATTATATATAATCAAAATAATATAACATCTAATGTGAAAAAAAAAATTAAAATTTAAATAAATTAAAATACAAATTCAATAAAATTACAATAAAAAATAAAATAACACACGATCATAAAATTTGTAAAATTAAACGTACACACAAATGTCAAAATACACGAGGAGAGCCGCTAACATGAAGCTGCATCCACCTCTGTGTCAGGGATAGATCCCACCGCTCGGACCACACCCACAGGAGACCGTTCGAGCTGCTTCGTATGTGATTCAATAGTGAAGCGCTCCGTTTCCGTATGATCGCGAAAAAATCATCCGTTCGCGCTTCAGCAAACATAGTCGAGGCATTACAAAACCGCGGAAGCCCCAACAGTATCCTAAAAGCGTTGTGCTAACCTGGTAACCATACGACCAACTACGAAACAGATCATTTAATTATTATTCGTAGCTTGTATCGTACCACTGCTGGCAAAGGCCTCCCTCCATTCTGTCGATTCATCCAAAAGTTGTCTGTAAAAATTGCATTTAGCGATAATACCGCCCTTTGTTACACCCTATTAATTTTAAGATCTTACTGTACCTGAACCTTTTATAGTATATAGTAAAAAGTATATCTATCGTTCTATATTTCAACAAGTTCGTACTTTTTGCTTTCTTTTTACAATTTTTAAGAATCCCAAGTCGTCACGCCTTCTCTATATCATAGTATGTGGCGTTCCCGTGTCACTAAGTCTGTTAACCAATCCTGTGTTTTATAGGATCACATATCGTCAGGTATGCGGCGAACGTGTCCGGACCAGTTTTATTTAACATTTGAATTAGCAATCACTTAATTCACACGGTACACCAAAGTAGGACGATGTTATAAATACAATTTAAACCTAAAAAGTGTTAAGTATAAATAATGCAAAAGAATTTAAATGCTGTTGATTAAATTTAAATGACTTTCACTTTTTTTTTCACAGTTTGTATTAGCAAAAGTTACCTACTCATCCAATTTTTTAGTACGGTTTGTGCAGTAGTTGAGCGATTGGCTGCTGCAATGCGTTTCGCTGGTTCGATTCACGCACGGAACAAATATTTGCATGGACTGATATAGATCTTCTGGGTCTTAGTCTTTTATGTATGTAAGTTTATATTTGTGAATATTTCCACAATACCATAGTAATTTCTAGTGTGAGGCAATTTTAAAATATGATATCCAGTTGTGCTAAACCGAGTTCTAAGTAACCTTAAATTTTTTGTCAGTGACGAAGTTTTATATAAGAATTGACATTATAGAACAGACTTGAATAGAAAAACTTTTATTCGGGACAGACACAGTACAACGTTTACAAAAACAAAGTAAAGGAAAATTATCAGTGAAATTAGTTCTTTTGATGAGCCTTTGATCAATGCATAAGTGTGAGCATAGCAAAATAATTGGCATTATAGAATATACTAGAATATAAAAAAATATATTCGAGTCAGACACAACTCAACGGTTAGAAATACAAAGTAAACGGTAACTGCTTTCTTTTTAAGTTTAAAATGACCTTTAAAATTAACTAACAGTTTTTGCATTTAAAATGGTGCCTTAATTTACGGTCGCGGTCAAAATGCGAGCCTTAATTCCATCTGATTTAGCATTCATAATTTTGTTTACATTTTCCATTGTCTACATAGGCTTCTTTATTAAGTTACCAAAAGGAAAATATTTTTTCATTATTTTATAACCTAACCTTTTTGTGATAATTTATTTTTTACATAAAATAAAAACTGAACAGTTTCCGGGAAATAGTTTGTCTTAACCTTTCGAATGTCTTAAGTTACACTGTCCGACATAAGGTAATTGTTCTTCTATTGTGTCTCTAATTACGACATTCAAAGAGTTAAACTTCTTATAAGCCAGTTTTAGGTGCCTCTTGAAGGAAAGTCTTTTAATTTTGCCAAAAAATTAAATTGTAACAATTAACTTTTGTATTATTACTTGAATCTCTTATTTCTTCGAAAATAGTTGCGTTTCAATCGTGGTAATTAGAGACACAATAGAAAGACAATGGGTGCGCGAACGCCGGCGTTCGCTTGGGATTTAATGAATTAAAATATTTAAACATAATTTTAGCACCATTAGTAGGTATAGAGATATATTAAATTTATTTATTTGTTCAAGAAAATCTGAAACGGTAGTTGCCAGTGCTAGTTTTTCAAACAGCTATTTATATTTAATGCTGCTTAAAAAAAAACCTATCATCACAGCAAAGACAAGACTCAAGCCCACACAAAAAAGAAATCTACATTATTAATGTTTTCTTTTTTATCTAAAATTTAATAAAGGTTTTAAATACTAGGTATAGGTATTCTAGCTAGCGACTAGACTTTACAGTCTGAAGTGTGTGATCAAGCTAGCTGCGTCAGACTTTACGCTCTGCTGACTGGCGACCTGAACCCAAACCGCATTTAGTCTTCTAACCATGGCTACAGAGACCAATTTATCACATTGTAAAGCTGCTTAGCTTAAAAAAGGTATTTTATGTTAGAGCTGAGTTTAGGACAAATAACTAATATACTCTAAGGGTTACATTACATTTATCTCCTCTCGAGCGCCGATTGTACATACGTCGGTATAACTTAAGTGACCTTGAAAAACGCTTATTGTCGTACTGTACACTCGGGTGTACGAATTTGGGCGAAAATTTTGGTTTCTACATCTTCGTTTTTCCTTTTATATCTTTTGAATATTTTTTGGTGTTTTTATGTAAAAACGTGCAATTATATAATAATAATACCCTTATACGCTCTAGAGGAAAATGACTTTTGACATAAACTTACTCATCCTGATCTTAAAGTACGAGTAATATGTTTTGATGTTAGGTTGTTTCAGTATTCCAATGATATAAGTTCCATATAATTTCTATACAAAACTTTAAAATTATCATCATTTTAATCACAACATTCACAAGCTGTCTGTTCGCAAACAAAATAGCCTCCACGAAGTAGAGGTTACTATGTCCAGAAAGCCAGCTAATAATGTAAACTTACTAGTCTTAAAATACATCGTTTAATTTTTTTTTTTATTTAAAACTTAAATAATTAATAGAAATAAAATTTTATTTTATATTTATATATTATGAGATATTCTATTTATGCCGCTTAGTCCGTCCGATATATTTAATTTTTATATATATATATATATTTTTTTTGATAATCATATAGACATTTTTTGTAACTGCATTTCGTATAGATTTTTTTTTTTAATAATATGAATGGTATAAAAAAAAGATTCTTGAGTATTTATATCATTGAAACAGCAATAACTATCATGATAAATAATTGATAACTACGTATTATTAATACCAAAATCTCAAATTGAATAAATATCTTTACAATCAGCGCATGTTATTAATTTTGCATAATAAATTAATAGAATGAACATTCAGTACACTAATAATAAAGTGAGAACTTCTTTTCAAATAATAGACTATTGGATTACCGCAACACTGTGAAAAGCTCAAAACTATTTTACTTTATTTATTTATAACAGAGTTCGGATTCAGTTTACATTTGAATATTTAAACGGGAAAAGTTATTTAGAAGACACGATTTGTCGTTGTGAACATTACAAATTAAGGTAGTGAAATTGATGTAGACGATTGTCTGTGCGATAAAAGAATGGATGTGGCGTAAAGTGAAAACAACACTAAAGTTTTTAGGTAGCAACCCAACCCAGCCATCCGTCAAATGCCAAACGTCATATCATGTTGACACAGGTTTGTTTATCATGTTATTTTATTGTGATTTTTAATTGAAATCTTAAGAAATGTGATAAAAAAATTCACTGAGTCACAAGGGAAATAATATATTACAGTTCTGCCAAAGATAACAGTGGCAAATCACACCATTATTGATCAAAACAAAGTCAAACTTGAGAAACATGGGTATGCGGTTTTTTTGTACGTAACACATTTATTTTTTAATGTTTTTAGACTTCTTATGTAAACTCCGGTCCTTGTTATCTCCAAATATATAAATTAAATGGACATTCATTTAAACATGATGATATTTGTTTATTTGGCTTCCGTCAATGTTTTCGATGGCTAGTATAAATAGTGATGATTCTACTGATGTACTTTTAATTCGTAATGCGTTTCGACTAACTTAGCCTTTTTTTAGGCTTGAGTAAGAATAGACAGTAACTGAAATAAAAAAGGCCAGGTGCCAGTCCAATGCGCGCACTGAGGATTCCGTTTACGTGTGAAATCAATTCCCGAATTATGTTACGGCGATTTTTCCGAATTGAAAACAATTTTTTTTGTGACGGATCTTCTTACAGTTTTCAGATTTTTCCCTATACTTGTTTGTGATTGTGGATTCTAGGTCAACGAGATTTACCCTATGAATTTATTCCCTTGAGAATCGAAATGTACGTTTTTTGCGACATAAACTTTTGTGTGTCTTTGCGTTTCTTTGTTATTGGCTATAGTGAAATGAAATAAACCAAATTGTATTGTTGATTATAAATAATTACTGCATGAAAATGTATTATAAAATAAAGCTTATGATTTGCAAGCCTCAAGTTGTAATATGGTTAGACTGTGCTATATTTTCAATATCTTTATGTAATTACCCATATTTTTAAATAAACGATTATGATTATTATAAACTGCGTTACCTTTTTATCTTTATATTATATTAGTCTGATTTTTTCACAACTTCAAGAGACCGCAGACCTGAGTATATTGTTTTAATTTTAACTCGATACCTCCAAGCGTCTTGAGTTAAAGGGTCTTAACAGATAAACAGCTGGAGAACAAAGTGATCCCAGGATAAACGGGGTAGTCCCTTACAGGCTAACTAGATTGCTTACGAAGCAATATTACAAATTCTGCAGTGTACTTATTGTCATAGTCATTAACTTCATATTTTTCAAAGATTAGCAAAAGGGAAAAAATATACCGACCAATACAACGAGAAAGTAGTAGTGTGTCCCATTTTTACCTCTATATTTAATTAGGGTAACCATAAATTTGCTATTAGCTACAATATTCCAGTCAGAGGTGATAGACCGATCCCAGTCAAAGTGATAGAACCATTTTTGTTGAAACTGGATAAGTGTTCGTTGGTAGCGCCTACTTATATAGGCAGTACAGCGGTTTGCTTACGCTATTTTCCTTTACCGGTTTGTGTTTGCATTTTAATGTTCATCATTATTTCATTTGAAAGACATCCTTTTGACTGTTGGACATAGGTCTCCCCCAGGTATCGCCACAATTAACGGTTTGTTACTCATTCACGCAAAAACTTATAAACGGATGAATTGAATGATAAACGTTGCAATAATATAGCTTATAACCTATATTTTTGCTACATTACGTAAGCAAGTTCAACAAATAGGCTACTAATATTATAAATGCGAAAGTTTGTGATGATGCATGGAGGTACTCGTATGTATGGTGTGTCACGCAAAAACTACTAGATGGATGAACTTAATCATAAACATTGCAATAATATAGCATATAAGCTATAACTTTGCAGTTGAATTAGGTGAGCAAGTTCAAACAGTAGGATAATTTTTATTACAGGGTGAAGCCGCTGGAAGAAGCTAGTCTAACATAGTTTCAAAATATCAAGATGTAACGGTTGCACTATAATGACGTCACAATGTTGCTCACATAACAAAAACTATATTTATCTACAGCAGCGCCCTCAAATCCCACGACTGTTTAATTTCCGCACAGACAATATAATGATTAATTGTTTTGCAAAAAACCAAAAAGCGGATAGTGCAAAAGTAGTGTCATAATATGAATTTCCCTTAATTTTACTAACTCTGATGTTATACAATATACAGATTTATTTGTAAAATACTATCAACCTTGCAGGTTGGTTTTACTAACATCAAATATTTAATGTTAAAGTCTAAATTAATTTTGTCTAAATTTAGTGTTCGAATTTAAAAACTCAAATTAATGTTGGGTGAATTTATATTGTTTACATTATTTTCTGTTTTTGTGTTTTCTTTACAATATTTTTTTCTGTGTTTTAATTATTATTATTATCTGTTAATTTATAATTAGTGCATGTAGTGCTCTTCTTTAAGTGATGGGGCACTTAGACGTAAGATTGTATGTTTTTCTTTATATGTAATAGTGCACTCATTGTTGAAGAGCCAAATAAATGAATAAAATCATATACAACAACTTTTGTTCTATGACTTTTTACAAAACTTAATTAATTTAATAAAAACAAACCTTTAAGATTTCGTAGTTCTATCTAAAAAATTTCAACTACATTTGTACATTGCTATACTGTGGTAAGTATCTAATATCTGTACGACGCGACGCAAGCATATCACGCACCCCGCCGGCCTATCCCCTCCCTCCGCTATTGTACTATCGCTTGCTTTGCATAGACTTCGTAATATTTAGAACGTTCTACGTCGTACTTTACGTAATTTAAATATTTTTGTTTTTGTTAAATGCAAAAAAAAGGATCGGTCGTCATGTCTAGCAGTTATAAAATTAAGACACGAAAATCGTATAACCTAAAAGTATCTAAAGAAGCAAAGGCCAAGATAAGTCTAGAAACTTACAAAGTTTGAGAATAATGGTCAACCGCACACCAGTCTCTAGCCAGCGGGGATTTGGACTTTGATAATACGTTAATCAACTCCATGGAACACCCATCTTGGATTTGAATGAAGCAAGTTTTTAGTGAGAACCAAGTTACGTTGAGTTAGTCGGAAAAGATAAGCCGGTACTGGAGCAAGTCTAGCAGCAGAATTTAACTATCTACAAGATTCTTTTCAAGACGCTGAAGTTAGTAAAGATTTTGATGTTTCTAAACCTACGGAATTTTTAACAGTTGATCCTACTATTCCAGTAAAGCTTTGTGAAAATACGAAGTTTGAAGGTTTGTTATTCAAACACGTTTTTGTAATTGAATGAATTTATAATCATAAGCATAATCTAGAACCTTTTATCCCTATCGACCATTTGTTCTGCGTACAATATGCCCTACCCATTGGCACTTGAGTTTGGCGATTCTTTTTAATTAGTCACTACTCAGGCCTTTTTTCTAGGAGAGGGAATGGGCCGTTATACACTACCCAGTGCGTGTTGGTGGACATCATATATCTTCAAATTGTTGGTTATAAGCCATGCCGGTTTCTTCACGATGTTTTTCTTCACCACCTGGCAGCGTTTGAAGTGAGTTCAAACGCTGCCTGCGACCTTCAACTCCTAAGTCACGACTGGCAGAGTTTGACCTTCAACTTGTAAGTCAGGATCATTATTACTGGGACACCACTGCGAATGAATTTAGATACGGATAAATAATTATTTGTAAATATGCAGAATATGTCCTTGTGTTGTAGTACTTACGGTAGTACATTTTGAGGCGAATAATACAACGGGATATATCTAGGATCTATCTATCTCTATCTTTTCTGAGTACTGATTTAACTATATTTCTGCTTAACCATATCTCAACTATATCTAATCTAATCAAATGCAGCTGAATACTAGAACTTAACAGGGCAAACGTCGTAAGAGATTGGTGACATGCCTAGGGGGTTTCTGATCACTTGTATGGAATTCTCAAGGGAAAAGAAAGCGTGCCCGTCCTTGGCCAGGTGACGCACAGTGCTGGCAGAAGCGTCTATCACTGGATTGACGTGGAGCAAGGTAAAGCATAAAGCTCAAGACGGGTCGCGATGGGTAACTATTGTAGACGTCCTCTACCTCAGCTAAGGGACATATAATCTTAAGTTTTAAGGGAACTGTTTAAAGAAATTAACATAATGACAGTACCTTGTCAATATATCTATGAAAACATAATGTATGTTAGAAAAAATCTTCATCTTTTTAGCAAAAGAGGCGATAGACATAATTATGTTACAAGAAATAGGGATCAATTAGTTCAACCAGGTTTCAGACTGGCTAAAGTGGCCTCTTCTTTCATGGGGTACTGTTTGAAATGTTATAATAAAATACCTCCCCACATATTAGAACTCAATGAAACAAAATTTAAATCTTGTATTAAACGCACACTATGCAGACAAGCATATTATAAGTTGGAGGATTATATTCAAGATAAAAATGCTTGGCTCAATGCTGGTCCAGCTCCACTACCACTAGGGCGTACTAATTAGTTGATTAGTTGGAAACTAATATTATTATTTTTTAATTTGAAAGACACAATTGCATTGTATAATGTAGAAGCACTTTTTCCAAGTTTGTGAATGTGAAGCACCATGGAGCATTTTTATTAGGTTACAACTTTTTTTTTTTTTGACATTACGAGCATGGCAGTTGAGAGTTTGTCATGCTCACTCAAATGTCTCGCTGTTGGTGGCACGTGTTATTGGGTCGTTCAGTTCCCTTCAAAATGGTTGAGCTGAGTGGGGCTGATGCACGCGTCATGCTCGTGAACGGGTGCCGTCAGATGGGACTGGTCATCTCTTAGCTGCCAGTGGCTTAATTCAGTTTCTATCTTTTAATTATTTTACATTTTTATTTCTCTATCGACATTGTGCTCACATGATAGAAGCAACAAGTAATATGTAACCAAGCATTATATGTAACACATATATGATTTAAAAGAGTGTCCATGGAGTTTCTTGCACGTTCTTCTCCATAGAGACCTACTCTTTGGAACGTGCAATTTAGCTTCACTTTTCTTGGACTGACCGACATTTGACTATTCAAAAGTGCCTGTAAATGGTCTATTTGAAATAAATGCTTTGATTTGATTTGATTTGATAAGTCAAGTACGTCATATGGCACAACCCAGTAAGGTACACGGACCAATTGACAAAACTGATGTCAGATTTTCTGGCTTCTGACTATTCATAACGGTTGTCAAAAATATGCAAATGACAGCTGAGGATGATCGCCCAAGTGTACCTAGTTGGTTGGTTGACTTGTAGGCCAACCTCGGCATTTTTTAACCTAGGAGATTGGCTCGTACGGCTGTTAATGTTCTGCATGAGTATTACTTAAAAAAATATATCACAGATCCAAAAACTTTTGATATTGATATTGGTACTTGAAGGAAAAAGTCAAATTAGCAGAAAACCTTGAAACATATTTCTAATCGAATTTGTTTAAGAATTTTCACAGAATGACAATATACAAAAGCTATACTTTTGTGGCAGTGAGATACAAAGCTTACCAACTACAAGAAACAAAGCCTATTGTCTCAAAACCACATAAAGTTACTTGCTTTACTACTTACACAACTTGTTTAAAACCACAAACGGCTGTTCACTGATCTGTTCTAGAAAACAAAATAAATGAACAGATTTTACACACTAGGTCAAAAATCAACTGATGAAATATACGTGATAGATATTTTAAAATAACTGATATCAAAAGACCAGTTGATAAAAAAAGATTTACCGACTTAACTTATTTAATTGTTTCTGCATAATTTATTAGGTTATAAATACATAATTAAAACGGTACAACTTTACTTTCATATTACAGGCCTGTTGGTCTAGTAGTTAGTGACCCTGACTGCTATGCCGGAGGTCATGGGTTCGATTCCCACCCAGGACAAATCTTTGTATGATGAATATGATCATTTTTTCTGTGTCTGGGTGTAATTTATCTATATTATGTATGTATTTAGAAATATATAAGTATGTTTATCAGTTGTCTAGTACTCATAACACAAGCTCTAGACGCTAGCTTGAGACTAGATGGCGTTGTGTGATAGTTGTGGAACATTATGCAATTTTTCTCAGGCTAATTATACCTGGTGTTCTATCGGAACCTCACGGGTGTGAACCAAGGTGAGATCCTAATAATTGAATTTAATATGGTAAAATACTTTGTACTGGATTTAAATTATTATCTATATCTAGTTGTAAAAATTCTCTAACTATACGACAAGTGTTTAAAATACCCGCTTTTTGTAGTGTTAGATATGTGTATTTTGATAGGTTGAGAACATTAAAACTGTTAAATATTTGTTTTGGAATAACACCTTTTATTATTATCATTATATTTAAAATGGCGAGGCAAAATGCTTAGTCCAGACAGTCAAAGTGTAAAGGTTGACTTGCTGTACATCGGTTTATCCGATGGTAAAAAGATGATCGCGGAATCAAATCAATGTAATTCCCGCAAACACTTTCCAAAATGCATCCTGTAAAACACCGTGGACTTAGCCAAACTGAACTATTTAAGTATCTTAGTAACATAATTTTGCATTAAAAAAAAATAAGATTAAGTATAATTCAGACAATAAGTATTTAACAAATTAACATGATATAATGAAAACCTCAGTCTGTCTCTATGGAACCATACTACGTGTATGTTACTTAATTCGTCCACAAACACATGACTAATAGATTACTTCTAGGTAAGCAGGTACCATGGTCGACTTCATTGCTGCTTACCATCAGGTGAGATAACGCTATGTTGATTGGTTCGCGTTTGAGCGGTCAAACAACAATAATAAAAAAAATGTTTATATAAATGAGTGGCTTAGTTTTTAATTTACCTTGTCTTACTTACTATAATGTCTACATCTCCCATCCAACGTTCCTGTCACAGGTCTGCTTGAAGTAATCTTTTTCAAAATGAGCAGTACATGTTTTGCGTTCGTTTTTTGTGTTTATTTGATTTAAAAAAGTATTAATGTATCAACATTTTTATTTTAATTACCCAGAAAATGAGTACTTTTTGATGACTACCCACATAAAAATGACTTCGTTTAATTGTGAAATTAAGATAATTGTACCTAAATCCCATATCCTCTTAACCTAAAAAGGTATAATGATATTTCGTCTTTATATAAGTTTTTATGATGGTCATAAATTTTTACTCTAATTCCACGAAGATAAAGTTTGTGTCGAAATAAAATGGTGTGTCGTTATTGTTAATACAATTTTATAGTTTCATGTCTTCGATACGTTATAGAGACAGTATCATGCGATTTACTATTTTGAGTGGTACACGTTAGAAAATGAAAGCGAACTGCAGACTGTGTTTTATTTTCAGTTATAGGATGTAGAAATATTAGGGCTGCTGTGATACAGACATAGAGGCTTATGTAATATATGACATGATGCAATATTGCAATATTGCGTCATATATAAATGAAATGTATTTGAAGATCTTCTACTCTATAAATAGAAGATAGAATCATGAAATTCTGATCTGAGACTATGTGTAGAGGAATTAGGATTATAAAATTAAAACGACTAGAATAAACTCCTCTGCATCACTGTCGAATGGTAGTGCGCCTAAAAGGCTGGCAGTATTGCCATGTTGTATGGCAATACTTAATCTCTGACCGAGGTAAAAGCCAGAAATACCTAGTAGACAATGTAGCCTAGCATAGTCGGCCTTATAATTTTTCCACTTCTGGGACTCAGGCCTTCCCTCTAGGAGAGGGTATGGGCCGGAATCCACCACGCGGGCCCAGTACGGGTTGGTGGATATCACAAGTCTTCGAATTTTAGGTTCTTGGACAAGCCGGTTTTCTCACGATGTTTTCCTTCACCATTTTGAGAGCAGTGGTGATGAAATAAATTACACAAAGTAATGCGTCTGGCTGGGTTCGAACCTACGACCTGCATCTCGTAAGTCGGTGCCATTACCATTCGGCCACTACTGCTCATTAATATATCTATTTTCTAATTAGTCTAATGTGTCACAGCTGAGCAAAAACCTCCGTCTCCCTTTTTCCCACACATCTGACCTCGCCCATTCATACACTAATTTAATTAAAAGAAACAACAATTTGAAATTGTCAATAAACTTCAAATGTACTCTTACAATCCTAATGTTAATATCAGTAAACATTTATCCACCAACTTTACTTGACTTAAAGTAATATCCCAACGATTAGGGCGTGGAAACCCCGTGGGAATATTTTGGGTTCAAATCTGACCTAATGTAATAGAAAGGGACTTTCCAATGAAAGGTCATGAACCGACCCTATTGATTTGACAGTAACCCATTTCATAAGTGCAGGACGTTCGTGACGGAGTCTATAAGTGTCCCCGCACACGGGCCACAAAAAAGCTGCTTCTAGCTTCTTTTTGTGGCCCATGTGCAGCGGCGCCGCCACAAAAAAAACTAGAAGTTCCTTCTAGTTTTTCAGGCCACAAGTAGTTGCGCGCTTCAGCTTTTTTGTTGCCGCTTCTAGCTTTTTTTGTGGCCACTTCTAGCTTTTTTTTGGGGCCGCTTTTAGCTTTTTTGTAGCAACCTTTTTTTGTGGCCCATGTGCGGGGACACTTAGTTGTATTGTGGGAGAATATTAGCCTGTTTTGAATGGTTTACTAGAACGTAATATAAATGTCGGTCACTAAGAATTAAATTAAACGAATATTATCTACTCGGTAGAACTATTCTGATAAACTGTCTTGATACGTTATCAGATTATTAACAGCTAGCTTTAGCCAGCAGCTTCATCCGCGTACATAATATATAGTCTATGTCATTCAAGAATAAAACAACTCGGTGAAAAAATTGAAGAAATTGGACCAATACTTTCAGATATTTCCTCCTACAAACAAAATAAATAAATAAATAAAACAAAACAAATTCTACCTCTTTATAATATTAGTGTAGATATTATTTACTCTGTTTTTGTAACCAAGAATATTACGTATTAGACTTATTGTGTAGGCAACACTACAACGTATTTATGATTATCTGTAGTAAAGCTGTCGAGGTAGCATAATAGCGGGCGATAGCTTTCTTGTTAGTCGGCAACTTTTGGAGTACATAAGACGCACAATTTATGTATCTCTTGCATTATATGTAACAACATAATTTAAAAAAGAGTGTCCATAGAGTTTCCTGCATATTCATCTTCATGAAATCTACGCTTTGGAATGTGCAATTAGCATCACTTTTCTGACTGACTGACTTCTTGGAAATTCAAAAGATTGAGTAATAAATAATTTTACACTAAAATGAGCGATTTTGTCAGGTTCAAACCTTTTCCTAAGTTGAATTGGGCTTTAGGTTTATCCCAAGACAGTTGAATATTGAAGAGCTTTAAGAATAAACAGCCCTGTTCCCGTAACTCGTACTTACTGCACTAAATGTACTGTACCGACAACACAGTAATACTAGAAAAGGAGGCAATGGCCCTCGCACCCCAGCCGACGGGATTTCCAGCCACCGTAGACGCGGGCTTGCGGACAGTAAGCAATGGCTGGCTCGCCGTCCGACCGTCCGGTCCGAGCCCAAGTCGTCGACAGCGCGCGCGCGCCTCAAGGAGTTGTCAGCAACCGTAGGAGGCCAGCATGATTAAAGGCCATGAGTGATGCAAAGGAGATACCCGGGGCTCTGGAACAATGGCAAAGAAGGAACAGGAGTAGGTTTTTAGTCAGTAAAAGTCTGACACTATCTCTAGCTCCACCCAAGCTCTGGGAATATCACAGATGATTTTCACACCTAAAAAAAATATATATTTATTTAATCGACCTTAAAAATTAAATAATCATGTATGTTCAAATGTTCAATTTTGCTTTACTTGACCTACTCGATCCAAGTCGTTATCATCAACTTTAAAACTATCTCTTATCTACAAAAGCCTTAACATCGAGCAATTTCTCAGGATAAGCCCTCGTCGATCGACCCCGACGTTGACAGATGACAACCCTCTATTACAGATTATAGAAGAAAACACTCGACGGTGCTTGTAATTAAACGATATTTTATGTGATGTTTTTGTTAAAGCTTTTTAACTTTTCAAATACCGTCAATAGTAAGACAATAGCAGCGTGAACGCTTGGGGTTTTATAAATATTATATCGTATAAAATTAGTAACAGAGCTACGGGGAATTTCTTAAAAAAAAACCCTTGGTCCTAAAACGAAAAGTGTAAGTGAAGGACACAGATGTGGTATCAGTCAGTAAAACAAACAAAAAGTCTGACTCGCCTTCTCTCTCCATATAAGTGGGAAAATAATCTGGACAGGATATTTTTTCGTGTTCTTTAACTGAATTAACAAAACTATAATATGTATTTAGTTTTGATATAAATAAATAAAAAATGTTATATTGATTGATAAATGTTATGTTTTTTATTTACTGACTAGCTTCAGGCACAGTCTTCGCTTGCGTAATAAGCAGCCATACAAACTTTGGACCCCGATTTTAGACATCATCTGTTAGTGCTCGCCTACATTAACTCTTTGAATGCCGTAATTAGAGACACAATAGAAAGACAATTGCTTATGTCGAACTGTGTAACATAAGACATTCAAAAGGTTAAGAAAGTTTTGAGTAACATTTCATGTTTTAGTTCCAATAGTTTCCACTGTGCATTCATATATCAGTCAGTTAGTTACTTCTTTTATATTTACCTACAGATGAATAATTAAATAATTATTTAGATAGGTTACGTTAGTTAGGTTTTTATTTAGATATAGGACGAAGTAAATACTGATTACATTGTCGTATAAGGTTAAGGCCAGTACATTAAAGTTGTATGAGAATAAATAAATTAATAAATTAATATGTAGACTTCGATATTGTTGGTGTATACAGAGCCAACATAGGCAGTTGTATTATTGTGGGTTATTTTTTCCACACAAGTAAGCTTTCGGCTCCCAAAAAAATCAAACGGAAAACATTATTAGAAAGTCAAAAAAAATTGAAACTTACTCATATTTTTACGAAAATTAAATTCCAGAAACTACATAAATATGTGACAGTACGTTTTTTATTGTTTCATATTTTATTGGATTTGCTCATGCCCACTGTCTTTCAAATCTTTCAGTTCCTGTACTCTTTCAACGAGGTTAAATGGCCCAACGTTCATTGTTTCACCAAAATGCAGAGTTTACCAGCCTGGAGTTCCTTCGGTGTCCCCAAACATGTCCCAAGGGGTCCATGGTATAACACCTTAAAACACGTTTTTTTTTGCACCTATATTATTGTCTTATCTTTTATAAATAACCAACTGCTAGAAGCTTTTTTTGGTTCCTGACTGTCATAGGCAGCCTCAAAGCTTTTTGTGGGAAAATGGTTTATTCAGAAAACTTTTTATTCCTTTGACGAATTCAAGATGATCTAAAGTTTGACATAAGTATTCATTTAGACTGTAATTTTTTGTATAAATTACAATTAATTATAATTAGAATTAAAATGTATTATTTTTACTATTGATTTGATTATTTTTATTTGAGATATTGTTTAATAATATAACATATTTTCAATATAATTTTTTGACTATAATATAATCTGTGTATGAATTGTCAGAATTCCTTATAATTCATACACACGTACTATGACTATAGAAATACCTGTAGTAAACCTGTGTAATGGCACTCCATCAAAAAAGGTTGAGAATCACTGAAATGGCGTATTGCAAGGGACAGGTACATCACGTACAAGAACAATGAGAACTCCGCATACCTATATACGTACAGCACGATGTACTCCGTGTACTCCCACAGAAGTAATACTTGTCATAATTAATTACAACCGTTCCATTGTTTCTGGTTCAAAATGCGAACCTTTCAGACGCGTTTCGACCTGTTCAGACTTGTTTGCTTAGGGTTCCCACTAGGCCTATTCATTTAGTTGGTGTTTCTTTCATTGGCTTTGTTCCGTTAACACGCTGTTTTTACTCAAGGATGGCTTTGAGTTGTCCCTGATACGTTCAAACAAAAGTACCTTTTTTTTTGTTTTTTTTTTTTTTTTATGGTGCATTGACATCCCCCGCCCTTGGGCGGAGCGGGAGATAGTGTCAGACTCTTACTGACTAAAAGACCCACCCCGTTCTTCGACCCGGCTGGGTCCCTGCTGTTGCTGACAACTCCTTGAGGCGCGCGGGAACAGTGCGCGCCGTCGACGACTTGGGCTTGGTCCGGACAGTTACCGGACGGCCGGACAGTACCTTCGTTGTATTATAATGTTTTAGGAACGGGTATCAGCTGTTCTTTTATGTTATTGTAACTGTAAATTTTGGCAGTATTTGGAAGAGGCCTTCGATTATCAGTTATAATACTAACCATCCTACTGTAGAAGTTTCTTTCCGTGTTTGTACGAGCATATTGGGCTGGTGGTTATAACTTTATTTCTACATACGAGTGGAACAAATTTGTAATTTTATCCACCCTAGTTTCTCAAGGAAGGCTATGGCTAATCATTTTGCGAACGGTGCTCTGATGACTTCTTGCGCCATGCCCAGGTCATGGTCTAAAGCGCGGGAGAATGGCAGGGGACACCTCGTTTTGTAGAGCGGTAATGTTAGCAAAAGAGACGGCCGTACACGTGAGAGAACAGACATCTTATGGACCAGCTGCCACGGATCTCGACCCCGTCTACCAGCCAAGCTAGGCGTGGTGTAGACACGGCGGGTTGGCGATATCTAAGTACCAAGTGTGAGTTGTTTATACTTTAATGGCAGACCTTATCTTAATATTTAAAGGTTGCCATGTTGTTTCTCTACTATAAAGACAGTGGAGTGACAAGCACCAGATAAAAAACTGGCCAAGTGCGAGTCGGACTCGCCCATGAAGGGTTCCGTAGCAGCAAGTAACATAATATAAAAGTTCTTGTAATGTGTTGTAACTTTGATCGATGTTTTAATAATAGTGTATTATTTTCAATTTATGACGCATTAAAAAAAAACTTCTTACTAGATTTCGTTCAAACCAATTTTCGTTGGTAGTTTTTATAGTAATGTACATCATATATTTTTTTTAGTTTTATCATTCTCTTATTTTAGAAGTTAGAGCCCCCCTCTAACTTCTAAAATAAGAGAATGATAAAACACACATTTTACCACTTTGGAAGTGTCTCTCGCGCAAACTATTCAGTTTAGAAAAAAATGATATTAAAAACCTCAGTATCATTTTTGAAGACCTATCCATAGATACCCCACACGCATGGGATGGATGAAAAAAAAATTTTTGAGTTTCAGTTCTAAGTATGGGGACCCCAAAATTTATTGCTTTTTTTCTATTCTTGTGTGAAAATCTTAATGCGGTTCACAGAATACATCTACTTACAAAGTTTCAACTGTATAGCTCTTATAGTTTCGGAATAAAGTGGCTGTGACATACGGACGGACAGACAGACAGACAGACAGACAGACATGACGAATCTATAAGGGTTCCGTTTTTTGCCATTTGGCTACGGAACCCTAAAAAGTCAACAGATGTCAACAAAAGACAGAAGTCAACCAGATAAAAGAGGCTTTATCAGTCAACAGTCAATCAAGGGTCTTTTTTTGCTGGGTAAATATCGTCCAAGTGATATCCGCCGACGTTGGGCGAAGCGATAGATAGTTTCAGACTCTTACTGACTCAAAACCCAACCCGTTTCTTCTTGCCATTGGCCGAGGGGGCCGAGACTTCCGGGGCCGAGACTTCCTTTCAGAAACAGACCCTCGGCTTCAGTAGTCAACCAAGGGGTTGACTGGTAAGGCCAGGCTTTTTTATTTTTGAAAATCATTCTACATCTCCTATATATCCAATACACTCACCAGCCCTACGTGTATAGCAAGTCACGCGAGTAATTAATGTGGAAACGAAAGGTATCTGCTGTAACGAATCGTTTGTGGTTACCGTATTTTGAGAACTTGAAACACTGCGGAGTTTCTCGTTTGCCGAAATGGCTTGTCATTTGAAAAGTGAACCGCGATTGATTGTTCGTCATTGAGTGAAAACAATTTAGGTAGTAATTACTAAGGGTTTTAGGGATGTAAAAGTTTCAAAACATCATCTGGGAGCAATAGGGAATGTTGACTTATATCCTGGAAATATATTTTCGTATGTAATGACATCTGGGAATATAGGAACTAACAAATTCATAATCCTGCCTGGCTATATTAGAGTTTTCCACGTAATTAGAACATGTGCAACCGCCTGAAATCTACTCATAGGCCAGGCAACATTTACAGATCTACTCGCACTTCTGTTATAAAAGTCTAACGCTCCCTCTTTCTCAACCTAGAGCGGAAGGAGCTATTTTGATGGTTTCCGACATCAAGTAGCCCTTTCTATTCCCGAGCCACGGTAACTCTTTTGACCTTTCCCACAGCTCTATAACTCTACGCCCTAAGGTCGTTTTTGCGTAGTACAGGTTGTAATAATTTTACGACTAATAAAATTTTAACACACCAGTTTCATTAATCACAAGTGGGAACGCGGATACGGTATGACGTATGGGTCACAACTATTAAATACGGAACGGGCCCAAACTAAGTTCGGATCTAACTCGTAAACGGGCTCATAAAATCCGTCACGTAGGTTTCCGGTCAGTTGCTTTGTATTAAGTTTTTGGCGGCCCGTTTATGTTCGCCTGTTAATATCGTAAAATATTTTTACGGAAATATCGAAAAGTTTTTTTTTGGGAATGATGTTATTGGAGTAAAACAAAATGATGGAGTTATCGTTATAGGTTTTTGTGTAAAGAAAATGGAAACTCTTAGATTTTATTTTTTTATTAAGAGAGGTAGGTATAGTTTTGATACCGTTCACTAAATTTTAATTATATGACAAACATACGTAGGTAGGTACATATTAGAAGAGAAGAGTTGGTTTAGTTATTTAACAACACATAATATTAATGTAATACTTCTGTTCGTCTATACAACCTTATTTTCATTGTAATGCAAAACTTGAAACACCTGTGGAATATTTTTATGTATAGAATCTATGTACAAAATTTCAAAACTGTATTATGTAAAATCACAAAGTTATAAGCCAGTTATGGTACCTGATTGGCGACATAAATACATGGTCACCAGGCCACTCGGGCGATTGAAGGACGCCTCATGCCCGCTATGACCCGCCATGACTTATTTTGTACTTAGTGTTGGTGGTATCTTGTGACCTTTTTAAACAATTTTCGTAAAAAAATATAACAAGGTGTAAAAATTATTGGAATCTATTCAGTTACTGATTCAGAACAATCTATATTCAGATTTTGCATATAATACTGAAAATTGTTTGAGGCCATGGTCCGGAGCGAGGAGGAGTGGCAGGCGGTCGCCAACTTCTGCGAAGCAGTAATGCTCGCAAAAGAGGAGGCCGACCGTATCAAGCAACGGCGCTCTCGCCGCCGTCGCCGGGATTCTGATCCCGATTTCCGGCCACCGCAGGCGCGGGCCAGCGGACAGTGAGCAATGGGTAGCTAGCTGGCCGGCCGTCCGGTAACTGAAAGGGAACTCGAGCCCCGGTCTGAAGGCTAGAAGGAACAGGGTGGGCTTTTAGCCAGTTCCAAGAGCGGAAGTTGTCATTGGATGACATTGGATGATTTTTCCCACCGTAAAAAATATATATCTATAATACTAAAAATAATGTTTTTAACTTGAAAAATAAAAGTTTTTAATTACAACTTCACGTCACAATATTTACAATGCACCAAAATTCCCCGAGTTTCCTCCCCACAAAGACAGTGGCAGCAAAATCTATGGGGGCCCAAAACAAAAGCGATCCACCCCATAACAATGTTACCATACATGAATAGAATTTACGCTGAGATTTTAACATCCGCGTTACAGCCGCCCATGTATAACACCTCTGGGAAATTTGCATGAAAATTCGCATCCAGATTTCCATTTGAAACGAAGTCTGGCTTTCAAACGGTCCTTCTCGGTTTTTGGGGCATATTGTCGAGTATATTTCGCTATATTTTTAGTGGAAGTTCCCAATCAAGGGTCCGTACTATTCCTTTGTAATTTTTTTTTTTTGTTTAAATTTTGCTTTTGATTTCTGTCTTATGTTGTTGTTGTACCTATTGTTTTGGCTATACTATACTGGAATTTGGTTTTTCCTTGTCGTTGCTTGCTATGTTTTAGTTAATGAAATCGTTTATGCGCAAGTGTCGTTCGCACAGACATTGATTATTTTCTACCTTAGCTTCTGTATGTCAATGTCTCAATATAATCAATGTCTTCAAAAATTAAGGGCTAAATAACTTCAATAAGTTAGGTATGACTATTTTTTTTCTTTATCATTTCCCTAGTTTTTTCCATCTAGCCATAGGTTGGCTTCTAGCGGATCGATCGACAACTCAGTTACTAAGCAGCCCCCTAACCAAGTTACAATCGTTTCTCTTGCGTAGAACGCCTCGAGTAGGCCACGACTCCGATGCTCTTATTCTGACCGGTTTTTTTTTCTGGTGGGAAAATCATCCAATGACATCCCCCGCTCTTAGGCGGAGCGGAAGATAGTGTCAAACTTTTACTAATTAAAAACTTACTCCTTTTCCTTCGTTGCCTTTTGTACCGGGGCTGAGCTATCTTTCGAACTAACCCTGGCCCCAGTAGGCTTCAACCCAGTTGGGCCCCTGCTGTTGTTGACAGCTCCTTGAGGCGCGCGGGAACAGTGCGCGCCGTCGACAACTTGGGCTCGGTCTGGACAGTTACCGGACGGTCGGACAGCGAGCTACTTTTATTCTGACCAGGTGACTGAGCGTTGAGATGACGTCATTCCCGTATATTTGAAGTTTTCTACTAGCGTTGACGATTGCAGATTATCAACTTGGCTAGGGGTGTACTCCTTGGATGGACTGACCTGATGGTCAGACTTTCCGGCGTCTGACTACCTATACCGACGGTCAATGAGTGACAATCGAGACCAACGACTTTACGAGCTTTCCGAGGTACGGGATGTCAACGATGTCTTAGATAAACTTAGAAAAGTACCATATACATTGTAACAATCACTTAAGAACTTGCCCGCTTAATTTAACACACCCCCCGAACGCCGATTGTACATAAATCTGTACAACTTGACCTTGAAGAACGCTTAATTATTGTTTTGTAGATACATATTTGTATGAAAATTCTGATTTCTGTTTCTATATCTTTGTTTTTTCTAGAAAAATCCAGAAAAGTTTTTTTTTTTAATAGTGATTTACGTAAACACGCACAATTACGTAATAATAATACCCCGATGTGCCCGAGGAGTTAATGCTTAAATAAATATTAGCTCGAATAAAAACCGCTTCACGTATTAATGTTCTAAGTAAATACTTTAGTTATATATACCTACTCGTAACTTACTTGTTTGCCTCAGCTTTCGCTCCACTCACGTAACAAACTAACATTACTAACTTGTCACAATTTTCACTCACTGCCACAAATAAACTAAAGACGAAATGTTCGGTAAAAAACTTAGAAAAACTTAGTAGTACTTAATAAACCCGTAGCTTGGATGGTAACGAACGAATATATTATTATAGTATCAATAAAAAGGTCGACGATACGAGAAGTACTTATTTGTGTCAAAGTTCGGAAAATGGTTTTCTTTGTTGAGGTAGCAACCAAACATGCAATGTTATTAGCCCTAGTATAATATTTATGTGTAAATAAATCTCAGAATCCTGACGTCCTGGACCTTTGGTAGGCATACAAGAAGCCAGAACCAACTCGAAGGGCTCTTTAGATACCTTTAATGGACCGTGATACTAACCAACGATTACCCCTGTATGCGCTATGCTAGTGCACCTAAAGACAACTCCCGTTTGGTGAAAAACTATTGCGACTTATGGAAAAAAAAGATATTAGCGTTTTTCTAGTCAATAAAATAAAGAATCAAATAAAAGTATGGCGTCCAAAAATTCCTTAGCATTGCTATCAACTGGTAATGAGTCTAAGAAATATGGTAATATGGTTCGATATTGTCACGTTGTATAGCAAAGCTTATCCTCTGTCCAAGGTAAAAGGACAATTTTGGGTCACGCGAAGTGTCAAGGCGTCAATAAGGCGTTTGGAAAGATTTTCAAACAATTCGTGATCACTCAGACCCTACGATAAGGTTATTATATATCCGCCACGTGGGATTCTCCGCAGCCAGAGCACCAGTAGGTACAACACTTGAATAGACTAATGGTCACACTGGCTGGCGAAGAAACAGAAGTGGGTTTTTAGTTGACACTATCTCCCGCTCCACCCGCGCTTAAGGTCGCGGAGATGTCGTTGGATGATTTTCCCACCTATAAACAAAAAATAAACACAGCACTTGGATAGACTAATGGTTAAACTTTCTGGCATCTGACTATCGATGATCTACGAAAGCAACAGGGACCAAATTTACGTGATATTGAGACACAGGGTGTCTGTAATATACTAGATAAACTTAAACAAAAAAACTACATATGAATTTGAAAAATACTTATTGAAACTTGCCCATTTTCTAACCAGTAAATTTATGCATAAGAGGTGGGTGCCTTAACTACTGCTAGTGTTACGAATAAAATTGTTTAAAGATAATTTTCCGAAAGTAAATGTTCGATATCAAAACAAATGTAGTCAGAAGTCAATCTTGCTTCATGAATAATGCTTAATTCTCAAACTTGAGAGACAGTGAGATGTCAATAGCAGTAGTCAAAACATTTTTGTTGGAACTAATACAAACTTCAGTAAAACTAAGACAATAAATAAATCTAGTGGGCCGACCTCTCACTAAATTATCACTGTTTCCGTATTTTGACATTGTTATTCATAATCTAAAGTAGGACAAGGACTTTTAGTTCAAAAGTTTTGGGAGTTATTTAATGTTTTTGTGTTTTCATTTTGTTAAAAAAATATAGGAAGAGACAAATTACACCAGAATAATGTTTGTTGTTTAAGTCTCATTTTGTATGAACTATGGTTTTTTGTATGGTAAGCGATGATGTGGTCGACGATGGATTACGCCTAGAAGTAACCTATTCACTCATGACTTACAGGCCTCTAAGTTGTAGCTATCAGGAAACACAACTAGTAGTAAGCATATCATTGACTATAATAATTAATCTAGAATGGAGCAATTTTTTTTATTAATATGTTAACCTAGATTACGATCTATCCGTGTGCTTAATTTTATCAAAATAGTTCAGAGGATCTAGTGCAAACTTTAAAAGTACTCAAACACGTTAGTGTAAATATTCGCTATGTCAAATGGTTTTTTAAACGCAGCTTACGATGCAAGGATAATTCGTAGTGTAGGTAGTATATTATGTAACTACTCAAACTCCAAGCAAACGCCGGTGTCCGTATAAATGATAAAATATTGATTTTTAAGGTATTTATCCGCTCAAGAGCGGGGGGTGTCATTGGATGATTTTCCCACCAAAAAAAATCCAACAACGTAAATAAGAAGTTCTTCATAAAGTCGTCTGTAAATATCGAAAATAAGGTCGAAACTAAGTATAGTAAAGTCGGCCTTATAATGTTCCCACTGTTGGGATTCAGGCCTCTTCTCAGGAGAGGGAATGTGCGGTAATTCAACACGCGGGCCCATTGCAGTTTGGTGGATGTCACATGTCTTGGAATTTTTGATTCTAGGACATGCTAGGTGTCCTCACATGCTTTTCCATCCTGTTTTGAGAGCAGTGGCAATGAAATAAATTACACAAAGTAAGGCGCCTGGCTGGGTTTTAACCCGCGACCTACAACTCGTAAGTCGGGGCCGTTACCATTTAGCCTCCACTGCTCCCGAAACTAAGCAAACCTTTCCATTATTCCCTACATATATCAATTGATATAGAATGGTTTACTTCTAGACTAGTCTGACCACTTTTCATATAAACTATAAACATGTGGCCAATGTGTTGAAACATAATCGAAGTTTTTGATTGATTGGCACCAGTCCATTGGAGATTTAATAACGATCAACTGGATATGGATCAGAAACTATTAAACTTTGGCTTTGTATTTTGAATAGGCGGTTAGTGACTGATATTGTTTTGCTATAGTGAAAATGGTTTTCTATAATATATGTACTAGCTTTTGCCCGCGGTTTTGCCTGCCCATTTAAATAAAATAAAACCTATGTCAATCATAATAAAGTAGCTTTCTATTGATGAAAAAATGTTTGTAATCGGTATAGAACTTCTAGAGATCATCTCCTACAAATAAAAAAACGTTACATCTTAACATTATTAGTGTTGATGAAAGTTATCTGGTACTTTACAAGTGTCTTTGTACTTTTGTCTTTTGCTAATTAAAAACATTTTTATTACTATTATGTTTGTTTGTAGTTCATAGATTGACTCACTGAGTGGCGCATTATGTCAGAGAAAAAATAAAATCAAATATGAAAGTCAGCTTGTTTCTATAATAAGTTTGGAATAAATCGTTTAGAACATAATGTAACGCAATAAAAAAGAAAATAGTTTACAATTTAAGTAATTTTATAATAATAATATAATAATATTCCAGAACTATCACACAATGCTGTCTAGTCCCAAGCTAAGCAGAGCTTGTGTTATGGGTACTAAACAACTGATAAACATACTTAAATATTTCTAAATATATACATATTATAGATAAATTACACCCAGACATGAACAAATGATTATGCTCATCACACAAACATTTGTCCTGGGTGGGAATCGCCCACAAAAACCCACGACCTCCGGCATAGCAGTCAGGGTCACTAACCACTAGACCAACAGGCCTGTCAACAATTATAAATACAAGTAACGTCAGCTTCTACTTCTTTCCTTATTTTCTCATCTCTATTTGTTTCTCACAACGATCATTTCCCTCCTAGAAATATATTTTTTACGAAATCCATAAATCATATCTGTAATATTTTTCTACCATTGTACTTATCCCTATGTTCATATGTAAGAAAAAACATTATTATTCAGTTGGAGAGCAGTAGTAATCGAGTAGTAAAGGCCCCGACTTACGAATTGTAGGTCGCGGGTTCAAACCCAGCCAGGCGCATTACTTTATGTAATTTATGTATTTCATCACCACTGCTCTCAAAGCGGTGAAAGAAAACATCGTGAGGAAACCGGCATGTCCTAGACCCAAAAATTTGAAGACATGTGACATTCACCAACCCGCACTGGGCCAGTGTGGTGGATTACGGCCCATTCCCTCTCACAGAGAGAGGAGACATGAGTCCCAGCAGTAGGAACATTACAAGGCTGATTATGTTATTCAATCGTAATTCACAACCAACATAAACGTGCTTTACAACGTGCTCTTTAATCCTTTGACTCCTTTTTATCTCAAAGAACGCTTTAAGTTCCTCTGTGACACACATTCTAGGTCCTTGAGGTCATCGGACAATCTAAAACTTAGTATTCGTATGCATTCCACTTCGTTCTACGATAAATCTTTTACGATACAAGCAGCTCGTTTGTAGAATGCATTACCAATAGAAGTGAGGCGTGCCCAAACGCTACCGAACTTCAAAAAAATGGTGAAGGAGCACTACCTATCACTTTAATTGTTCTTTCCCTTTCTCTATTGTATTTTTTTAATATGTATTAGTTTATTATTTGGTAGTTTATTTATTTATTACACATATATATATATATATTTCTATTGTACTATATTATTATACTATAATATTTATGTTGTACACTGACAGCCCCAAATCTTTTTCCTTTCGTTCAGTCCATCCAAAGGTTGTCTGGTGGAGCTTGCCTTGCGCAATAAGACCGCCTATTGTACGCATAATCTTTTGTTAATGTTTATCCTGTATTAAGCTAAGGTGTGCAATAAAGTTATAAATAAATAAATAAATAAATATTCATTAAAATTCTTTCATTAAACGATTTTTAATCAAATCGCCAAAAACATTCCAACAACTGTACCTCCCGCAACTCAATTGAGCCTTCGCTCAAATCTAGTTATTACACCTGGCCCGACCCAAAATAACATTTACATTTAAAACCATTGGGGGATATTATTAACGAATCAAAATAATAGTTTGGACTTCCCAATTTCAAACGGAAATAACGATGAAGCAATTTGAAGTTTAAAATTAAATAACCGGGGTCAGTGCCCCAGGATCTAACACGAAAGGTGTGCGAACCAATATTAATGTTATTAGTCGATAAACTATTGTTTTTTTGTATTATGCCCTATGACAGGATAGCTTTAAAGCAAAAGGAAAAAGTGGAGCCCTTATAAAGCTTCCCCTTTTTTTTCGGAAGTTGGATTTTGGCAGCATGCTAGTTCAGGCAATATGCTTGTTTCAAATAATAGTATTATATGCTATGCTAGTCTTTCAAACTAACGGCAAAACTATCATTCTTGGAAGATAAGTTACAACTGGTTTTGCGGTATATTATTGTACCACTCTTGTACAGAATCTTTGTATGACAGTAGCCTAAGTGGTTCTGTCGTGGTCTTTGAACTCAACAGGTTAAAGAAAGTTTGTGATGGATAATGGTCTGATAGTACCTCGATTCAGTCAACCTAAGTTTCTTTGAAATTTGTAGTAAGGTTATTTTCATTTCTTGGTAGACTGAATTGCCTTTCATAATGATTTGAGTTTGTCACTAATTTGTTTGAATTAAGACCAACATTTTGTGTGTTAGAAACAAACGGTGTTGTTACAATCAAATGTTTTAATACACTTTCACGTTAAATCATCATCGTTATATATTTTTTTAAACCATTGTAAGCTTTTCCTATACAATTTTACGCACGCACTCTTATTTTCAAGGACTTTACAGTAAATATCGGTAAATTACCGCCCCTGACCGCACCATCAACTCCATTATACACTACATAAAAATGTACACTGAAGAGATGAAGTGCGTACATTGTTCTCTTCCACGCAACTGTACTAAATCATTCTGGGAGTTCGTCACGCACAACTCTTTTGTTCACCATTGTACCCGCTTCTAAAGGGTATTGTCGAGTACAGGTGAATGGATGCGGTAGTTTATAGTTCAACAACAGGTAGGGTTGTACTAAAATGTTTTTGTGGAGGCAGGGTAATGCACGTAAGAGTCGGATTTTTGTTGGAGTAGTTTTTACGGGTTGGGAAATGAGTGTTTGTGTAACTCCGGGGTTTTATTGAAATGATTCTCGCAATGGTGTAGTTTAGTTGGTTCAGGCTGCTTCGTGAAAATTTTCGTTGCGTTAACTTTTTTTGCTGGAGAAATGTTTTAAGCGGAAACTAATAATGATGTGGTAACTATAGTAATGTAACTGACATCATATATCATGGATCTCGCAAGAAAAGTTGCTCGGTTATTGTTTTGTAGCTGAGCTTGGTCTATTGGAGATGCAGAACATGACATACGAGATGCAGAACCTTTGTTTTCACCTTGTTTGGCATTTTTTTATAATCATCATCAACTTCTATGTTACCATACCTACTTTTTAAGGTTGGCGCAACGCGTTTTTTGACTTCCATGCTGTCTTATCATCCTGTTAAACTGTCACCAACTTCATTTCTGTATAACATAAATGAATTATTTTAAAAGTATCTTTTTTATCAAATACAAAACCAAAAACCCCTAGACTAGTATAATAATACCACCGGATTATGAACTCAATACGAATAAATAAAGCGCCAGCAATTTTTTTACAGTAGTCACCTCGGATTACATTCTTAATACCCTTTAACGAAGCCATATTGTCCTCGTTTTTAAATCCTTCAATATTACCATATATTCCTGCATTTTCTCTTTCTACATCAGACCCACGTCTTATATTATCTTCAAGGGTTACTGTGGTTCTATTGTTGATTATGCTTTAGGCTTATTTACGAGGTTCCTCTCTGAATTATGAGGTGTCACCGCAGGGTTGATTTATTTGCCGAGTGGATACCACGACACGCGATCGTAAAGATGGTGAATTATACTTAATTACTGTTGGGTTTAGATTATTAATATCACAGACTGCACTTTTAAATTAAGTTTAGTGAAAAATCTCTTAATTTTAGACCTCTGAAACACTTAATTTAGCATGTGAAAATGTAACCTTGTTGGAAATAGAATTTGTGTCTTTAACACAGGTTACTATGTAATCTAGTTAAGTTGTAATATATTCTGTGTCGGCATCGACAACTGTTTGAGTGCACGTACAATTTGTTTTAGACACACAGGACTGTTCATTGAAACGGCACTTGACAGACGTTTATGTGCATGTCTTTTGGCTGATATGATGATGATGATGATGATGAATTATGTTTTTGTAATATAAGTGCCGACTTTTACTGAGATGTAACAAAACATTAAAAAGAACGAAATGAAAAATATATATTTTTTTTTATAAGACCTTACATGGTTTCTACTAAAGTTAGTATTATGTATGGGTACACTCAGAGTTCAATAATTCTATAATTTCAGTCAATTGTATTGTCTATAATTTACATATTTAGCGGATCAACTTTTTTTTACGAAACTTTGAGCCTTCATTTTTTAAATTCCTTACCTTAATCACAGAAACTTCTGACAATAACCTATGAACTGTTCTCAAACAATCAATTATTTATTATTATTAATTACAAATCAGAAACTGACGCAATTCAATTAGTTCAATCGATCAAATACATTGTCACCGAGGTAAGTGATTGCTACATGAGGAGCTTCTACAAAAATAAAAGATACAGAAGGTCTACTCCGTAACAGTCCTTCCTACCGAATCCTTCCTAGACTTTGATATTATGTGCGATATTATAATGCGCAAGTAGATTGTGCACATAATTATGCAGTGTAATATCATGGCATATATATCTTTTAATTTACTTCTATAATGTAATGGAACTGTACTCTGGCAGAACCGAAAACAGATCAGACTTCTGCGATCTTACATCATCAGAATCCAAACCACGGGTTGTCTCTGAGAAATCTTAATAAAAAATATAGTCGCTCTAAACGACTAGGTAGTCAAACACAATATATTGCGGTCGCTAGTGGCAGCTACAATCAATTGAAAACAGTATTCTACTCAAATAGGCACAGAAAGCTGGTTGCATATACGCGCTGCAAAAGTTCAGTTGAAGACCAGCTTCAATCAAATGCCACGTAGTTGTCGGGCATTTTGCTGGGCTGGACCTGTTTGGCACTGCCGTGAGACACATCATTGTTTTTATTTTATTCTTATTTATTTAATTTGCGTGAGTCGTGTGCCAAATAAACTTGTTTTCTTTCTTTCCTTTTTTCCGGTTTTTTTACGTACGCATCTATTTATGTAAAGTTGCCTATTTTTACACATTATCCGTGACCAACCTTCTACATTTTTCTTTGTGCACTTGATTTGAAACTCAACAACTTCAATGAATGGAACGGAGTTCTTGTCTTGTCGAATCGTTTTATTTGAAACTTGTTACAACTTGTTCATAAGTTTCAAGTCTTTGTATGTATTAGTTTAGTTATTTTTAGAGAGGTTTAAGTTTTAGTAGCTTTTGTCAATAGATCAGGTTAATCCTAAGTTATTTTATGAGATAATATTAACTTTTTCAGTCTGGTCCTATTTGAAATGTTGTCTTTTGGTACAAAATCATCTTTCATTTTTTTTATTGCTAATAGGTTCGCGCTAGACCGCTATCTCACCTGATGGAAAGCGACGATGTGGTCGACGATGGAGCGCGCTTACCTAAAAGTAACCTAATCACTCTTGACATAAAGATCATGTTAAATAATATAAAGAGAAAATATTAGAATTTGTGGAGTTTAGTTTGTGATCCATGAACTCAAACACTTCTGGATTGATTTTAAAAATTCTTCCACCAGTAAAATGTTACTTTATTACTGAGTGACATTGGCATTATTAACTACTTGTTCACGGGTGAAATCGCCAGCAAAAAACAGTTTTAGATAATTTATTTCCACTTTAAATTCCTGTTTCTGACACAAGTTACAAAAAGAAAGTAGAATTTTAGCAACCGAAAAATTGCTTTACGATGAATTGTTAAAAATTATAACAGCTCTTATATTAAGTGCTTGTCATCGTTCGTAACTTTGAGGATTAAGCCGACTGTTAAATTAGATTTCTGAACAGCAAAGTTCAACTAGTCACGTCTCATTATTCATGCTGAAATTAATTATGTTGTAATAGGTCTCATTACTAATGTCCCATTCACCACAACACGATAGCATTGCGTTATAGGTGTGTACAGTAGCGATTTTGATGCATGTGTCAACCAATGTATTATTGAGTTAAGGGTTTATTTTGACGTTAAAGTGTATCTAATACCTTGATGTTAAAATATCATCATTAAAGTCTGTCTAATAAGTTAAACGACTTGGGTAATTATTAGGATTTAATGAAATTTGATGTAGTCAACACGGGTTCAATAATCAAGGTTAATTAGGAGATAGAGATCATTGTTCACAAACAGAAGAATCTTATGAAAAGTATCGAATATAAGTATTTTTAAATGAGTAAATAGTATACGAAATTCCCAAGTCAATTGATTTATTAGACAAACTATAAGATTAAACATGATAATTCGAACAATGGAAAAGTGACGTCATACATTTTAATAATATACATCACTTTTATTTGATATTCACTTGTCTCTATCTGCAAATATTTGATTGTTAATTCCCTTTTTCATCCCCAGTATCAATTTTGATAGTATATAATTATATCTATAAACTATTGCTAGAAAACTTTGAAAAAAAATAGAGCGACGGTGCCACAGACAGACACGCACGCAGCGTCGAACTTACTGCATCCCTATTTTTTGGTCAAAGGATTTCAACGATGATGATTTTGATGTTTTGAGATGTCCTAAAAACGTGACGCCAAAAAAAAAACCGGACCAAATAACTATAAAACACTATAGATCGATTTTAAAATACATAAAAAATAAACAGCATAAAAGAACTTACCTAGTAACGAAAAAGAAAAATAAATGAATATGATAAAATAAAGAAAATTTAATTTGATGAAATACAGACAGTAAGAAAATACGAGAGAGGAAAGTTTTGCCATCGGTGTTCATTCGGTGTTGAACCGAGCGTGGCAAGGAATAAATTGAAAACAATTGTGTATTGTAAACATTAGAAATATATTCCGGATGATTTGTCAGTTACTGAAATTATTGAAAGTAATCTGTGAAGATTTTGCTAAAATTATTCGATTTAAATTTTACTTTAATATTCGATTGGAGCATATTGCTTGCTATTAGATTTATTTAGACTTTGTTTGGCTAAATTTATTAATACCCGCAGATAACTGTGATTAGTAGTTATTATTATATTATTATTATGTCTAGCCCATGCTGTCCCACTGCTGGGCAAAGGCCTCCCTCCACTCCTGATTAGTAGTTAAATGAAAAATATTATTTAATACCTTAACTTGCATTTCATTGTTAATTATCACTTTAGTTCGAACCAAGAGTTGACGAATTAGTTTCCTAAGGTGTGCTCCAGGTCGTAAACATCAAACAGGGTGAGGTCGTATGTGGGGGTGAATAGAAACAAAAGTTTGAAGGGTATCTTCGTCTAAATTAACCATTTTTCCCAGTTTCAATAAACATCAGTACTTATATACTCCTGTTTATTCTTTATTTGCAACAAAAACGGATACTTTGATGGAAATCAAGAGTATAAATATATTATTATACCAAAATGAAAAACTTAACCAAAGTTTAATTCTTTTTCTCCTGTTCCATTCACTCCGTTTGATGGTACCATGTGTAATATTACTATGGTCTTTTTTCTTCCGCAATGAGCCTTATTAGTAGAAGAAAACGGACCTGGAGCCAGAAGTTATAAAACATTATTTATAGTATTTGGAAAACCTGAATAGGTATAGTTTATTCAGAATCACTAACTGAATTTATTCCAATAATTTTTACACTATATTTTTTACAAAAAAAATATTTTAAAATGTCACAATATGGACATCTGGACATTAAGTACAACACAGGTCACGGCAGGTCAAAGCGGGCATTAGGAAATAGCGTATAGCTGGGTGCGGGAGTAAAACAAACCCTCAGTAGCTCAGATGCCTTGGTGACCATGTGTTTGTGCGGACCACCAGGTAACATAACAAGCTACTATAACTTTGTGATATTTTGTTATACAGCTATGAAATTTTGTACATAGATTCTTTACATAAAAATAATACTTGACACGTGTTTCTGGTTTAAAATAATGTTGTATACCAAAGTGAAAAACTTAACCAATACTAAAAATTATGTTTTATACCAAAGTGAAAAACCTTACCAAAGTTTTGCTCCTATCTACCCCGTTTGATGGTAGGTACCATGTGGAAAACTACTGTGGTCCTTTTTCTTCCACAATGAGCCTTTAATAATTTATCAGAATCAACATCATATCAGCCGAATGACGCTGTTGGACATAGGCCTCCCCCAAGCGTCGCCACAACGACCAGTCCTGAGCGTCACGCATTCATCGGATTCCCGCGACTCAGACAAGGTCATCGGTCCACATTGTTGGAGGCCTTCCAACACTACGTCTTTCGGTACGTGATCGCCACTCCAGAACCTTCTTTTTTTTTTTTTTTTTAATTGATATAAACTAGTGCTTGACTGCGATCCCACCTGATGGTAAGTAGCGACCTTATAATAATACTTCCAACAAATATTAATATAGTAAGTGGTGCACAAATACGATGCAACAATAATTTTACAAAACAGTTAACATTTTTAGTTTCATTTCATTCGTTTCATGCGATTGCAATACTGAGCACGTCGGTCAGTACTCATTCTTTTGCAATCTGAAGAGAAAAATAAAGAAAACCTTTCAGCACTTCCAGTTGAAATGTGCAATATTTATTGCTATCTTCCGCCATGTTTTCTCCTAACAAAATACTGTACAGTAACTACTATGTGAATTGAATGAAATTGAAAACTGCATGAAAAACGAAAAAGAGTATACTTTTATCGATATGCTGTTCCTAGACGTCGTTCATTTCTTATCTTTGATTAACTTTACCCGCAGTTTCGTTTCGTTTCGCGTTTTTTTTTTTAAATTTAAGTTTTATTATGTACTAGCTCTTGCCCGCGGCTTCGCCCGCGTACTTAAAAGATCTTCCCTCTTTCTCCCCCTTTTCTCACTTTTTATAAAAAAATTAGTCTATATCCGTCTCCAGGGTCCCAACTATCTCTGTACCAAAATTAATCAAAATCGGTTTTGCCATTTAGGCGTGAAGACGTAACAAACAAACAAAAAAACAAACTCACTTTCGCTTTTATAATATTATAAGTAAAGATGTCTGTGTGCTAAGTAAGTATATCTTCTTCCTCTCTTTATTCTATCTCTAAGCTTAGAGCGAAGAGATAGAATAATGAGTAAATACATTCTATAGTAATCGTATCGATACCAGTGACTACACTGATATCGATACGATTACTATAGAATTCAAATAACCATTTGTTTATATGAAAGACTTACTGCTTACCATCAGGTGAGATCGCAATCAAACACTAGTTTATATAAATAAATAAAAAATGGAGCTTTGCTTCGTGATACACGTTAGATAAATAAAATAAAAATGAGTGTAGGAAAAAAAAAACAAAAATTGTATTACTTAACCGTTAGGGTCAAAGCAGGTCACTGTCCTTTCAAAGTAAGTCATCAATTCTATCCGAGCAGATGGCTATGAAATTGCTTCTAGGTTTCGGTGAAATTCATGATTTCACAGTCACCCAATCTTATTGTCTCATATTTTTACCCCAACAGATATTGAACGCATGAATTCTGATGAAATTTATCTTTAGCACTTTGAACCTTCCAGATATTTAGGGGAAAAGGGTTTGTTGAACTAGCTGGAACCAAAATGAACAAAATAAATAAAATCAGTGATACAGTGAGGCCATGTAACTAATTTGTGTTGCTACAGTATAACTTCTTCTTCTTCCTGCCCTTATCCCATATTACTTGGGGTCGGCGCAGCATGTTCGTTTCTTCCATTCTGTCCTGTCATCTCACAAAAGTAAAAAAAAAAACGGAACCCAAACGATCACTTTGTTTCAAAGTCAAAGTCAAAGTGAAATCTTTATTGTTGTCTGTCTATCTGTCAAAACCCTTTATCTCGACATCGCGTAAAGGTTGAAATTAAAACCATATACGAGTACTCAAGTCTATGGTCCCTTGAAGCTGTGAGAAAATCAAATTTCTGAGTTAAAGAAAAAAAAGCTACGATAGAAAAAAATGTGTTTTTCTAGACTCTCAAAGAAATTTAAATTCATAACGTACTACTTGTTGACCTAGAATACTGTTTGGCATGAAACCAAGTCTCACAACACAATTATAAAAAAAAATCTGAAAACTGTAAATTCCTCGTGATGTCACAAAAAACACTTATTTAGCAATTCGGAAAAAAATCTTCGTAACTACATTGGGGAATTGAACTGTTTTCATTGGTATGTTTGTACGGAACCCTCAGTGCGCTAGTCCGACTCGGACTTGCCCAGTTTTTTAACAATAATTATAAATTGTAATGCTCGTCATTTTACTCTTTCTTGTATTTTTATATTTGTAACCACGCACATGTCATACCTTTATCGGTGTACCTTTCTATAACAAATACTCGTAGATTATATTCTACGTATGTCTGGAGGTACTGTGTTTTTCAGTAGAATTGTTTATAAATGAAAACATTAAAATACTTTAGCTAAGTAGTCAAGGAAAAGCTCAATAATCTTTATTGTGTAATTAATACATAACATTGGTAAAAAGCGTGAATTTATGTTAATTAGTGTCTAGTGTTAACGAAATATAGAAAATGTAATAAATTATATGATCCATAGACAGACGCCTAACACCGCGCTCCAAAATCATTTGTCAAAATCATAGAGAAACAAATGAACGCGAGCGCACAGTGCACTGCACAGCGGCTCCCGAATATTAGAGTGTTTATTGTCTCTTTCTAATCTGTGGAGTGTATAATCTATTAATATTAGTGTTTACATACATATGTTATATTTTTCCCAAAAATTATTAAAAAGTTTACAAGTTGGACACCACCGGCACTAAGTACAACACAGGCCACGGCAGGTCATAGCGGGTATTAGGCGCCAGTAAACAGCTGGGTGCAAGCGCAAAACAATCCCTCATTCGGCTGGATGGCCCGGTGACTATGTATTTTTGCTAACATGACAAGTTTATAACTTTGTGATTTTTCATGCTATAATTATAAAACTTTGTACATAGATAAAAATCTTTACATAAAAACATTAGACACATACACTTACAGAGAAATACTTTTCTTGTATTGCCGTAGTCTATAAAATTAACAAAACGTCAATCTAGAATCTTCATTCACTTTAATGACTTACAAAAACCTGGAGATCTTTTGAACCGACATTCTTTACAAAGCTGAGAAAAATCTATTAAAAGTGTAGTTAAATCACTAATTAGTTTTAAAGAGTCGGAAAAAAGTTGGCATTGAGTGTAGCCTTTTCAATTTACGTGAATCTTACGTCATTGTTTTAAGGCATAAAATTGAATGATCAAGAAATGGAACAAGTATGAAAGAAATTAAACACAATTATGTCTAAAGCTCAAAGCGAGGTAATCATTTCATTCGTGGTCAAAGAGATAATTCCGTTTTATTATTGCAATTAAAAATGCATGGCGGTAAAGCTGCGCTAGATTTTTTATGCTTTGAGGAAATATATTATTCATATAATCATCTTGTTTTTTGTGTCGATGAATATGAAATTAATTGTTTCCTTTTTGTTGATAAGAAAATACAGATTGGAATATGGTTAAAACATTAGATTGAAGAGTGGGCGTCCATTCCTTAAATTTGATGTTGTGCAGAATGTAATTAATAACACTGTTTTCAAAAGTTTTTGACTGTTTCATGTTGGTTTTTAATTTTAATTTTTTTATTTTATCTGTTTATAATTACAAGAACATGTCTGCAAGCCATACATTTTTTTTGTGCGGATTAATATTTAAAAATTGAATTTGCTTGTATACTTTACTTTTGTACATGTAGCTTTTAATTAACATAATTAATTTTGTTGATATTTATAGTGGAGCCATTAAGTAATTTTGATACTATATCCAGCTTTAAAGGTGTGTTCTTTCTTGTAAGATTTGTGATAAATAAAGTTAGGTTATAAATTACTTTAAATTGAATTCGTACTCAGTGTTAATTAGACGAATTATTTTATTCCACATTCACAAATTTATACGGCTAATATTATACGGAATTTCAACAATTTTGTTTTCATCATACGAAACAAAAGTACTTAGTGAGGAACCTAGACTGAACAGTTATGTTTTTCTTGTTATATACAGACTGACATTTCAAAAAGCAACCAGCAAAAACTCCCCATCTCGGTAGTAAATCTATAAGCTGGCAAGATGAGTGAACACAAAATATTTGTAGTTTGAAAACATGAATATGCATCTGCACTCCAGTTTAACGTGTAGAAATATGAATTATGAGCGAACAGCGGGATTCCCTTTTTGTATTTGACGCCGCAATGGAACAATGTAAAAGAATGTGGAGTTTTTGAAACCGGTGTTGAATGAAAATTGGGAGAATGCAGGGTGATTTTTAATCTGCTTTTTTTTAAATTGAGAACCATTTGTTTATTCATCCTTTATGTGATGGTACATAGGCATAGACATGTAGATAGATAGAGAGGGAGAGGGAGGCCAAAGAAAAGGAAAAGAAAAGGGTTAAAAAGGCATTCGTGATAGCGTGACAAATGACTGGATAGAACGGAAGAAAAAAATTGGACAAGGGCAGGAATATGATGAAGATGATGATGGTACATAGGCAGATTTAATGCAATATAGCATTTTCTATTAGTGAACTTTTGGGTTAAAAAAAGATTATACCGTAGAAGGATAAGTATTATTTACACTGATAATGTAAAACCACAGGATTGGTTCCCGGTGCCCCAATATATTATATTATATTATATTAGTGGGACGACCTGGATGTTTTCAAAAGTTTTGTAATGTTGTGTTGCATGATACGCAACCACTTGCTTCGCATGTGCGTGCCTCTAACGAACATCGAACACTCTTTGTCAAAGATAAACATCTTGTGGCGATCCTATTATCATGTTCTGAATGAACATTGTTTTTCGTGAATCACTGTAAATACCAAAAAACTTTCCGCTACTTCACAATTAAACATGTCATTGCTATTAAAAAAGAGTTCACGACTGTTGTGGGCGAACTTGATTCAAACTATGTTCGCGTTTTTGTTCCACTATGCCGTACATACGAACGAACCAAATGTTCAAGTTTGATGATTGTGTTCACTATGTTCGTGTTTGTAAGTGCGTGGCTTTAAGAACTGGAATGAGAAAGCAAAGAATCTTGATCGTTGGAAAGCATGGAGGGAGGCGTTTGCCCAGCAGTAGCATTGGAACAATACTAGCTATAGTACATATTAACAGAGGCATTGAATACAGCGAAGCTATTGCATAGCATAAGACGTGAGAAAAAACATTTCATACATCTGTAAGTATAGCGATATCTATTTTGCAAACTAAAACAGAGTTAAGGGTTTTGGTTGCAGAAATACATGTGTAGTGGTAGTGCTAACTAGAGTATTCTTAAGGTCATGCATTTGAATTTTATAACCAACGAATTTTCATCAGATTTCATGTCGTTTTTTTATCGCAACAGTTTATAATTTGTACCGTTTTATAATAAAACTGAGTTCCTAAGATAGAGTTACTTACAGAGAATCTTTAACGACGCCTCATTTTGAACAAGACTAAGTAACATGATTTTGTTCCTTCGCCTTTACAAAGGAGTAGGTAATAACTGCATTTTTAAATGAGCATTAGTTCTTTTTAAGTTTATAAAGCATTAATAAGCTTGTTCGTTGTTCCGTTATAGTAAGTACATAATTACCTTTTGATCCACCTAAAAACAATTTAATAATTATATTCATCTTCTCATGTCTGAGAACTCCTACCTCTTTAATTTAGAATGGCTACTTTCAGGCCGTTCGGACCTTCGGATTGACTGTGGCATCTTCTACTTTATAATATAAAACGTCTCTAACCGCACCTGCCCCAGCCTGGGATATCAGAGCTCAAAAATCGGTATGGTGAGTATCGACACAGACATTGTTGACACTTCTAAGGTCCAAACTAATCGTTTTGCCTCGTCTTTTATTAATAATTTGGGTGTTTTCGAACCTTAATTCAATAAACCCCAATCGAACGCCGGCGTTCGCGCACCTATTGTCTTTCTATTGTGTCTGTAATTTCCACGTTCTTAGTAAATTAATGCGATTTATCATCAACGATTGCATCACTGCTTACCATCAGGTGAGATCGCAATCAAGCACTGGTTTATGTTATTTAAAAAAGTAATAAGTTAAGGTATGGTTTAATTGATGCGTTTTTTTTTTTTTAATTAAAAGGAAAATAAAAACTAACTGTATTTCTACAATACAATAAATCAGTAAAATAGTTGGTCGATTGTTTTTTTATTATTGATAGGCTTGCATTTGACCACCATCTCACCTGATGGTAAGCGATGATGTGGTCGATTAGTCGATAAACAGTTTTTTTATATCTATGTTGATACTGACAGGTTATTACTAATTTTATTATGACGCTGACAGCTCATAACTAAACAGCCTTTTTTTCTATTAAGCATATCCAATTTAACTCCTTGCGCGCCGATTGTACGCACGGGTATAAATTTGAAAAATGCTCCAAGCCTTCGTACACACAGGTGTACGAAAGTCGACATTGGTCTCTCTATATCTGAAGTAACATTACTAATTTTATTATGACGCTGACAGCTCATAACTAAACAGCCTTTTTTTCTATTAAGCATATCCAATTTAACTCCTTGCGCGCCGATTGTACGCACGGGTATAAATTTGAAAAATGCTCCAAGCCTTCGTACATACAGGTGTACGAAAGTCGACATTGGTCTCTCTATATCTGAAGTAACATTAGGCAACACGCTGTACGTGTATTTAAACTAAATAGTCCATTCATTCACAATGATTCTTCACGCAATCAAGCAGCAGATAATCGTAGATCAGGTAAAGATCAGGCTTTCGGTACAAAACAACCGTCTGCAACTAAAATATCCCATCCTTATGGAACTACGAAGCGAGCAGTTAATGCTAAACCGTCAATAACCAGTTAGCCATTCCTACATACAATCAGTAACGGACTTCTGCTAATTGCCACGTCTGGCGCAACTGTTTGCCACGCGATTATCGAACCAGTTGAGGATGAAATGGGAACCCAAGGATCTGTGCAGACGATTGATTAAATTACAGATTGCACATGTTAGGACCAAGCACTTAGAATTACTGTGATAAATCAACTGTTTGAATAAGAAATATGTTGGATATGGAAAGAATGTGTATGCTTTTCTAGTAAGAACGTTGGGTTTGAGAACCTCTTTTCCTGCCAAACTACCTGCACCCTCTTTGTCTTAAATGAAACCAACGACAGAGCTGTACAGGTGACTAAATACTGGTTGGACAAAATTTGAGTCAAATCGACACGAGAAGAAGAAGAAGAAGTAAGAATGTTCAAGATAAAAACTGTTAAGCAGTGCTTTTAAAAAGTGTCAGTGCTTCCATTAGAGCGGTGTGAGGAGCTTTTTTGGTGTCGCATCATTATCATAATCATTCCAATCGAGAGACGTCTGCTGTTAGAAATAGGCTTCCACACGTGTCGCCATAATGACCAGGCTTGTGCGTTTCGCATCTATCGGACTCAAGCAACCCTCACTAGATCATCGGTTCATCTTGTGGGAGGCCGTCCAAAGCTGCGTTTTCCAGTAGGTACGTGATCGCCACTCCAAAACATTGCGGCCACATTGACCATCGAGCACTGTGAATTGAAACTGCAACTTAGGTATGATGATTCTTTGGGCTATGTCCGTATAATGGTTTTTCTGCGAATATCTTCATTTCTAAACCGATTGTGCAAGAAAATTTTGGTCTCCGATCTTGATCAATATAAAAATGTGCTCTTTTTATTATTGCGTAAGTAGAAAGTGGTGGTTGGTAATTTTTTTGAATGTACAAATACCAAGTTCCGCTAGATTTTTTTACCAGTGCAGCACTAATACTAAAACTCACATGACTGCGATAAAAAAGTATCTTTCTGAATACGTTGAACTTACTACGTTTCCTTATATTCCTTATATACTACATTTCCTTATACATAAAAAAATCTCTAAAGAATTAACATGTATAAATAATGAAAATTCATTTAAAAACAAATTGTATAAATGGCTGAATGGACATAATTTTTACGACATTAATGATTTCTTTGACATAAAATTATAATATTGTATCCATCTATTTGTCTGAATTAACTATATACTTACTGTTGTTTTGACCTAAAAATGTTTGCATGCAAATTATTTTTATAAAAATTTAAGTAAGACTAACACTATTATACCATGTTTAAGGCAAATAAAGACTTATCTATCTATCTATAACATAATCAATGTTCCCACTGCTTGGATTCAGACTTACTCTTTAGAAGAGTGAATGGGCCATACATGCCTAGTAGCAGCAACCGTTCAGGCCCAGTGCGGGTTGTTGGATGTCATAATATGTGGTCGGATCTTTTTGTTGTTGGACATCCCGATTTCCTCCCTATGTCTTTTTTTGCTGTTTTGGAAGAAGCCACCTGCTTAGGTTTCAGCTTACAACCTAAGTCTGTGCCGTTAACTCTGAGCCACTAAGGATCTGTTTTTTGCATTTACTCATAGCAACTTTATTTTCATACTCCATCTCTTACATCTAATCAATACATAACTACCACACTTATTAGGGTAGTTAGTGACCCATTTCGCGTGCCACAACACTATGTTATTACCAGTCACAAACTAATTGACATGGCTGACGCAAACATCGTACACAGGCGTGCTGAATTATTGGCCCGATCAGCCGTGAAATCTGAGCATAAGACAGATTCCGCAACGACGGAGACTGAGTTACGAAGAGGACGGGTTGGTGTCCATCGCAGATCGTGAACATGGAAACTTCAGTTTTAGAAACAACTTTATCCTGATAATTATAAAACTAGTGATAGTAATGCAGCAATGGTAAATCCTTCTAGATGTAGATGACCTATTAGGAGTCGCGGGAATCGACTGCTGTGCCGACTTTTGATGATGATAAATAAGAACGAAATCAACATCGTTTTCGGCTTATCTGTGTTGCGTGTTACGTACTTGGGGTTGGTGCAACATATCACTATATGCCTCTTCATCACATACACATACTAAGACGATTCCTTTAAAGATAATCCAGACATAATGACAACATTAATAAAATACTTGTAAATTACTACGATAGCAAAAATAAAGTTATAATGTCGTCACGTAGGGGAAGAGATAAAACCTGACGACCGGTGGCGCTGCAGACGTAAACCTTGGAAATACTGGCGCGAAAAAAATACATATTCTGTGAAAATTTCAGCTCTTTACGTTTTACGGTTTATGACATAAGCCCACTGACAGATAGAAAGACAGACATATGAACGGATGGACAGCGAAGTTTTGTAAAGAGGGTCTCGTAGGATATTCTTTTGGGTACGAGACCCTACAGAAGCAGTTTTTTGCGCTAAAAAAGTCTCCTTTCATTACATGTATTCGCAGTAGACCCACTTATTTAATTACAAAGTCATCCATTAAATGATGAAACAAACAAAATAAACATTAACGCGCATTACAAACTTCATGATTACGAGTGACGTCAAGCTGTAAAGACAGCGGTGTCCTAAGTGTCACGCACGTTCTTGCCATAGCCACAACCACCGCCATGGGAAGCTAGAAGCGGCCACAAGCCACTTGTGGCCAGTGGCCGCTACTTATTTTAGAGTTCATAATGGTGCACTCTGTCGAAAAAGGTTTAAGTGCGCGAATGGCATGTGCGACGTTTAGTGGTCGGTTCGGGCCACATGAAGCGAGAAGCGGCGATTCATAGCGTATGGCCAATAGTGGAGTGGATATTTTTCGGCTGAAATGAAAAGTAATAAAATGATGATGACGAGGTGGAAAAGGTAAGGACGATTAATGCGCAAAAAAGCGGCGCGGCCATACCATAATTTTCTCGAAACAGTTTTCAGGTTTTTTTTTTATTGTTGATAGGTTCGCGTTTTACCGCTATCTCGCCTGATGGAAAGCTACGATGCGGTCGACGATGGAACGCGCTTACCGAGAAGAAACCTATTCACTCTTGACTCAAGGATTCCCGGGTTATAGCTATCAGGAAACTCAGACTCCGGCAAGAAGTTCCACTCCTTAGCTGCACGCACAATGAATATGTTCCCAAAACGATAAAATGATTTCCAATTACCTTATTTTGCTTAGTTTAATAAACGCTAATTCCAAAATTCCTACTTATTTTAGCGTCGATTTATAAAATAAAGTTCTACAAATACACACGTCCAAATTGGGGTCAATTCAGAACATTTTCGCATATAATGCGAATAAAGTTTTAACGAAGAGTGACGCTCTGGGAATCGAGTTTTTGTTCATTAATAGTTGATGGAAGCTTTTGGACGGCGATATTTTCTACAAATGTAATATTTACGACACGGGCTTTCGCTGTGATTTTTGTGAAAGCTTACTTAGAAAATATTCACTTAATAAAGATTTATGTCAATGAGGATAGACAACTTAACGTAAAAGCTCCTATTACCGCCAGTTTTAGCTGTCTTAGGATTCACTTTAAAAAAATAGATATAACCTGTAATGTTAGGAAAAGTGTTATAATTTATAGTTAATCTCAGTGAATTATTCTTTGCAATTCAGTACTTAAATTCAATATTCAATAACACAATAGTTACTAAATAATTATTTAATCCAAAAGAGTAGTTGATTCTATTACCGACCCTTAGAATGCGGCAAGATTCTATTACCGATTTTTCTGCTTCTTTTACCGACCGCTACGAAGTTGTCACTTCTTCTATACTATTTAATAAAATAAAAAATTGTTTTTAAGGTATTTATTATATAATAGTAATAGTTATGAGATCAACATTATTACAATATGAAAATAATTATTTATTGCAACGCTTAGAGCACTTATTTTTAATTATTTTAATTAATAAAAAATATAATCAGTCCCAGAAAACAGTCTTCAAACAATTAAATGCTTACTTTTTAATTATCTACATACTACCTAATAAGATATTATGAATCAGTAACAAAAATATTTTTATCCGTAATACAATCACAAAATAATTTCTCTTGTCACGCAGAGTTGTCCTCGGTATGACATAGGTTTTTGAAGCTTCGAAGCTGGTCCCTTCATTTATAGCTTTCTAGTTGAGCAAAGGCGTACTGCTTGCGCTTCTGCGGCTCCATGATTCTTTAAAAGAACACCATCTTTAAATAGATATAGAATTTAATTCTTCGAAAGAAGCTTGAGGAGAGGCCGAGAGAAAGAGGCCCCCATTCCGTCCCGCCATTTTTATTTGATTTGAAATCATATAAAATATAGCCAATGCCATGAAGCCATGAATGAAACTGGATAGCAAATATTATTTTACATTAATAATATGGCATGTGACAAAATCTCTCAAAACGTCACGTATGCAAGAAATGAGCCAATTTGTTCAAAAATATACCTACATTTTTTTTTTTGTCTACTTTAATTTTACCAAATATATCGTCACAGCTGTGAGTCGGTAATAGAATCAAGTATGAAGGTTACAATATTCTATTAGCGACCAATAAAATTAATAATAAACAGATAAAATATCCGCTTTATGGTGTACTGTTAAATTCGATCTCATTGCTATATTTTTGCTTTCAATGTCAGTTAGTCTTTAATTCAGATAATACAGGTAATTTACAGTATAATATCATTATAATAATAGAGATATTGTCTAACGTTGAATCGAGTTTTACACAGAAACTTTAAGAAATAGCTTTGTCGTTAATAGATCTAACGAAGTAAAATAATTTTAAGAATTGAAAAGCAAAAATTAAAATCAAATGAGGTAGTTTATAATAGATATTATTTTAAAATACTAAATGTTCTCAAAATTTTAACAACGCCATGGGTCGTTATTAGAATCAAGTTTTGAAATTTGGACTCTATTACCGCCTTAAATTAAAACATGATTTTATAACATAAAAACCAATAAAAAGTATTATATTAAGAGTTAGTTTAGAAAACGAATATATACGTTACAGTTATAATGTGATTGCAAGAAGACAAATCTATTTTTAGGGTGTTATTTTCCTTAAGTAATATTTAGGTGTACTTACGTGGCTAGAGACGTGACACTATGAAAAGTGCAACCGCTTCGGCCGCGTCCCACTCAAATTCAAATTATTTCTTTCACTGGCTATTTAAACACACAAACTTTACTCTTATTGTTGTCCAACTAAAATGCCTAACTAATTTTTAAGGTATGACTTTTCTGGAACCCCATATTATGTCTAATATGAGTGATTTAAAAATTAGGTCGTTAATAGAGTACACATTTTAGGGGGTCGTTAATAGGAGCTTTTACGTTAATCCTCCCTTTCTTAAAAATCAGTTGTCGGAGTTTTTTGCGTGATTGCAACAGGAATGAAGATATCAGGAGAAGCAGTATTACTGACATAGCCCGGAAAACTGCCAAAAAGTAGTAGGCAGGGCACATTTGACTGCTCGCAGAACATATGGTCGATGAGGCCGAAAGGTTCTGGTTTGGCGACCGTGTAGAGTTTGAAGGGGTCCCACCAGGTGAACCAATGACCTGGTCAGTTGCGAGACATACTTATCTGTTTGTTGGTACTATATTTGAAAGAGGCCTATGTCCAACAGTAGACGTCTTTCGATTGACTTTGTTCAATGATATAGAAGTTTAGACGGTTCATTTAAAACAGTGGTAAATTCAAAACAGTAGAGCCAAAAGCCAAACTGATGTTGGTTTTATAGGCATAATCAGATATCGTCATGGCGACGTGGTCAAAACAAAAAAAAAGTTGATTTTGATTTGTAATTTTGTTGATTAGATCCAGTCCATTCAAAGGTTGTCTGTATAATAAAACATTGCCCTGTGCTATAAAACCGCCTATTGTACACTTATTTTTAATAATGTTTGTCCTGTATTTTTGTTTATGTTGTGTACAATAATGAATATGGTAATAATAACTTTTTTTTTGGGATTAGTTTGTAGATAACTTTGCAGTCGTCGATAGGAAAAAAATTATTAGAGACTTTGGCGGAAAATCTTACTCCTCCACGAGTCGAATTTCTCATTACTGAGGGTCGTGATGTTCCCGCTGGATTAGCTTCTTATTGATGGAATCTCGCCATCTGTGACGGTTCTTAGCGTCATGAAGTGCGACGTGCAATTGAAAAAAAAAAAATATCTTACCAAAATGATTATCAAAAAAACGTCATTTTAATTGCAGCGAAAGTGTAAATATTTTCGCAGTTCCTATCTCGGTTAATGAAGAGCTGGTATTACCGGAGACAGTGCTAAGACCCCGGGCTCTGATTTCCCGAGAGAGGACCAACAGACCGTCAGAAAAATTGAAACTGAAAGCGCAACTTCATAACGATAATATTTCTCGTTTCATACTTTGAAGAAAATTAGATTTTTTTTATATTTTTTCACTTTAAGTTTATTACTTGAGTTGTTTTAAAAGTATTCCCTTAGTGTCAGTCCTACTTAAATTGGACTAGATTTAATATAAAATTGCTTGAAAAATGGTATTAAATTTTGTGTCGGGGGAAATAAAATATACTTCGTAATAATTTGGAACTTAAATAAAGGAAGCTGGAAGAAAGGAAATGTATGTGATTTGTTACGTACGTTATTGCGGTTGTAACTTCAAGGAACCTTAATAATGTTAAGTTACTGTAATGAAATTGATATCAAGATTAATGGCCCAGGGCGTTGGGAGACGCAGGGCGTTTCGAGAGGCGGGTGCCATTGTAGCATGTGCTTGCGAACATGGGTAACTTACTGTCCAGCCGTACGGAAGGACTACAGTCCAGTCGCTGGCGTGCAGCCTTAAAAAAATGCTAGCAAATCCGTAGAGGCTCAATAAAACCAATGCCCGCTAGTGATGCGGGAACGTTTGAATTTTTTTCTGAAAGTAACTGAAGGATGGAGGTAAGTTTTAGCCAGTAAAAGTCTGATAGGTTGTTTGGTTCCACTACCGAACAGAAAATACATATTATGATGTCCCATATCAAAGTTGTCGTGACTGTTGATGATGAACAGTCCCCTAGTCAAGTTATTCTAAAACTTTAACCACAAAATAGATAGAGACAGAAGACAATCACATGTATGTACTTCACTTTTTATACCTACGCTCGGTAGACGCACACTAGTGAGCGTTTGAGCCGGAACTGTTCGATGAGCGGGCCGAGGTGCTCCGAGATATCGTGACCGCGAGCAGTGTCTACATATGTGTGCGTTGCTCGAGCGCGCTTTGTATGTAGATTGATTTCTGTGATTTCTGTACCTATATATTCTGTGCTTTAACGCTTCGAGTCGGCCTCGCTCCCACTTCTTCTGTTCTGACCTTGTGACTGAGCGTTGAGACGACGTTATTCTCGTACATTTGAAGTTTTTTACAAGCGTTAACGATTGCAGATTAGCAACTTGGCTAGGGTTACAGGATTGCGGAGCGTCGTCGTCGCTTGCCTCCATGGCTGCGACATGTCGAGCACGACATCTCTCTATTTCTGGCAGTTGTCGACATTACGCACACTGAGTCCTGGTGATAAGATTTATCCAACAAGTCGAAGATTAACCGCGGGCTTTATCCTTTCCAGACGTTCTACTGCCGTTCTGGTGATCGATCCAAAAACCAACTACCATGATAAATATAATAATATCAGTATCAAAACACACTTAGGAACCTATACGAGATGAGGCTCATGGGTACTTTCAGTCGAGAGAGACAGTATATCAAAGTTGAGCGCAAAGTTATCAAAAATACATAAAACTTTATAAACATTTTTATCTTTTGAATATTTTCATCGTTTTCAGTACACTTATAAATTCTTTACTTTTTCCTTTTCACATTTTCATAAATGATGTACTCAAAAAAAAAAAATAATAACTGGCCTGTGTGAGTCGGACTCGCGCACGAACGGTTCCGTACGATTATCTATCCAATATTAAACAATATATTATATATTTTTTAAGCTATTGCATAGCTTCTATCGCGGGCCTTGAGCGTGGAGACCGAATCCAGAAATTACGTAACGAAAATAACCTAACTCATTTGTTTTTTGAGCGTGGTGACCGATAAGAAAACAAATGAGTGAACAATCAATCAAAATTCAATTCAATGTGTGAAAGTATAACTTCATTTAATATTAAAGAAAAAAAAACAAAGGAAAAAAAATACTGCAAAAATAAAATAAATAAATAATTATAATTGCATAAGTTGATAAAAATGCTATGTAATAGCTTTACCGCGGCAGTCCCCAAATGCCACACGTCTTTTTTGTTTTTAGTATTTGTTGTTATAGCAGCTACATAAATTCATCATCTATAGAAATGTCAACCGTCTAGCTATCGCTGTTCATGAGATAAAGACTGGGGACAATGGAGTCTGGTCCGAACCCTTAAGAACACGACACTCACATTATAAACAACTAACTTTTGCTCGCCGCTTCACCGGCGTACATAAAGTATAGCCTATGTCACTCAGGAATAAAGCAGCTTTTTATTGGTGAAAAAATTTTAGCAATCGGATAAGTACTTTCAGAGATTAACCCCTACAAACATAAAAACACAATTTACCTCTTTATACTATTCGTGTAGATAGCATTTTTGGTAGTACATTACAAAAGTTCTAATTTTATTTTATTATTTTGTTTCTAAACTAAGTTTTCACCGCGACTCCACTCGCCGATTTTACAAACGATTTGACCCTTTATACGTTTACAAAATTTTCCGCATAGAATACCATTTTATTCGAGAATTTTCTTCAACATTACTACGGAAGCGGTTCTAACAATTTGTTGTGCATTGAAGTACTAGACTGTATTGATGTCAAAAGATGCTCAAATGGATGCATGGATTCCAATATTGTAGGAAATGGAAGTATTTGTGGGACGGAAAATTTAATTTTCCATGAGAAATGTGTTGATATTTCTATACACGATATTGTAAATGTGTGTGTGTTTGCAACTTTGAAGTAGGTTTTTATAATATATTTTTTTTATAATAATAGGCTTGCGTTTGACCACCATCTCATGATGGTAAGCGATGATGTGGTCGACGATGAAGCACGCTTGCCTAGAAGAAACCTATTCACTCTCGACTTAAAGACTCCTAAGTTATAGCTATCAGGAAACACAGATTCCGGCAGGGAATTCCAGTCCTTGGCTGTACGCACAATAAATTATACTTTGAACTACAATTATTTGGGCAGAATTGTGAATTTGAAGAAACTATGTTATTTACTTTTCATAATTAGTCTTTCATTAATTGTTTCTTTTTCATATCACTATGATCTGTATAAAATAACATTCGATATTTATGAAAACCTTTTATTAGGTACTGTCCGATCAACCGATTTTGACTTTTATTACATTGGTGGTATGACAAATGGCAGCTACAGTAAATAGTTGGTATTGTAACCACTTTTTTGCTTTTAATATCATCCTTATACCTACGAATCAGAAGTTAAAATCGGTTGAACAGACAGTAAAAAAGATTTCTTTAAATGTCTAATGTTAACGCAAATAGGGTATATATTATAAGATTGTCTGTATGAAATTGACGAAAAGTCGTACTTTTTTTTGAATTTAATATTTTTCAAGAAGTTATTATTGTTTCAACGCCTTTCCGTTTTGGAACAAAATACCTCACAAATATGGATAATATTCTTCTCCGGGCGGTTACGAAATGAAGTCCCAAAACATAATATATTCACCCAGAACCAATAAAAATGTTCATTCTGAAGATTCAGAGAAAACAAATGAGCATCAGAGTCACTCATCAATGTATACACAATTTAAAAAAAAAAGTTTTTCGGCACTAAGCCTATAACACATTCAATGCACTGCAAAATGCCCACAAACAATTTAGCTTCTTTTGCTAGTAGCAATAAGGTTAAAATTTGCCTAAATTTGTATATAGGGACTTTACCAAACAGTTTTCACCACCATTTACTTCATCATTCTTCTGTTCAAAGTTTGACAGTTGTGCGTTACAAAAGTACAATATTATAAATCTTATTAAATTCCGACAAAAACATGTTTACGCTGCCATGTTGGTGACGTCATCGTGTTTTGATTCGTGGTAGGAAGTCGTTGAAATAATATTTCACACGAAATAAGTGAAAGTTAGGCACGGTTTACACACCGAGAAAATGATTCGGGAATTATGCCAAACATGATATACGAGTATATAATTTTAACCGAAAGACGTCCACTGTTGGACATGTGCCTCCCCCAAGTGTCGCCATAATGACTGGTCCTGTGCGTCTCGAATTCATCCAGAAGAAAGAAATAATGTTAATATATTTTTACGGTTCCGTACTCCAAAAGGAAAAACTAAACCCTTATAGGATCATTTTGTTGTCCGTCTATCTGTTTGTCTGTCTGTCAAAACCCTATATCTCGGAAACGTGTGAAGGTATCCAGTTGTAATTAAAACCAGTGCTCAAGGCTGCAGAACTTTGGAGCTGTGAAAAAAAAAATACGGCCGTTTATGTCGCCAAAAACGTATATTTCGACACTCTCAAAGGAATCAAAAATCATAAAGAATCCTGAAACTTGGCATATATTGAGGCCTAGCACTGGTATAGGAATAAAGCAGAAAACTATGAATTTTTTGTTATGTCACAAAAAAAAATGCGTTTCGGAAAAACTTCGAGATTCCATTCGGGAATTGTACTATTGACTTAGTTAGGTTTGTACGGAAGCATCAGTGCGCGAGTACGATTCGCACTTGCCCAATTTTTTTTATAAAGTAAACGCGCAGAACATGAAAATAAAGGAGAGCTTTAATCATAATTTAGTCTATACTGAACCGTTCAATCATTTCTGAGTAGCAGGTAGGATACAATAAGAGGAAATACACTCGAGGCCAAAAGTATGGAAACACAGTAAAACAGGGTTGTTGGAAATATTTTCTAGTTAGGCTATTGAAATATTTAAAAATTATAAACTAATAGGTATAATTATATACAAATTTAAAATAATAATATTTACAGACGGGTAAAAAACAAAAGGAACTTACAGGGCGTCAAAAAATTCGTCCACATCGATGTCAATGGGAAATATGCCCAGACTGCTGGCAGCATTGCCCAGCCCTCTAGTCACGCGTAGAGTCGACCAACTGTTTGCTGATATCCCGAACTACTAGATGAGCGCTCGGACCCCATGGCCCAAGTGTATCAACCCCAAACGGCTTTTTTATGGTGGGAAAAATTATCCAATGACAACCGCTCTTGGGCGGAGCGGGAGATATTATCAGACTCTTACTGACTAAAAACCCACCCCGTTCCTTCTAGCCTTCATACCGGGGCTCGAGTTCCCTTTCAGATAACCCTGGCCCCAGTAGGCTTCAACCCGGCTGGGCCCCTGCTGTTGCTGACAACTCCTTAAGGCGTTCGGGAACAGTGCCCGCCGTTGACGACTTAGGCTTAGTCCGGACAGTTACCGGACGTCCGGACAGCGAGCTACCTATTGCTCACTGTCCGCAAGCCCGCGCCTACGGTGGCCGGAAATCGGGATCGAAATCCCGGCGGCGGCGGCGAGAGCGCCGTTGCCAGATGCGGTCGGCCTCCTCCAGAAATCGGCGACCGCCTGCCACTCCTCCTCGCTCCGGACCATGGCCTCGACCAAGGCCCGGCGCGAGAGGTCTCCGCCGCCGATCAACCCCAAAGGATGAGGTTATCATGTATACGCCGTTAGGCTATCGTTTCTGTATCATAAGATCTGTGCCTATGCCACCAAGGCGTACTAAAATGCTGCACGTTTGTTTTGGCCCAGCAGTAACTGTCCCAAAGTTAGGCAAAGTTATTACAGACATTTTTCTCCCATGCCACCAATTTTCGGCTTCGTAGATCATCTCGCCACCTCAAGGTTTTATGTATTGTTAAAACATTTTGGTAATCAAAGCAGTATTTTAAGAGAATAAAAGTAAACACAAAAAAAAAGCTCATTGATTTGAAAGATTGGGTATGAATAAATTAATGATAGTAAAAAGTTTTAAAATAATTCTGCAGTTTTAGCTTTTAAGATTGCAGTGTTGACCAAAGAATACAATATAACCAATGCCATCTCAAAGTTATTTTGAACCATTTTTCAATTCATATTTACTTTTCTAAGTTTGTCTGGCAAGTTAATGATGATACCCCATACCTTGAAAAGCACTTTAATCTTTGACAGTCGTTACAGGTAGTAAGAAGCCAGAAAGTCTGACCATCATAGACTGATCGGTACAGTACTGACTGAAATTGGGTAATAAGATAGCCAAAGAATATCGTATTATTGTACGTAGCAGTTCTTGATTTGAAACTTCTTATTATTATTATTTTTTAAATTATAGTAATAAGTTTAATCAGAACACTGTATAACAACTGTTAGCAAACACAGTTTGGGGTGTAAAAAAAAGAAAGACCAAGAAAAAATCAAGAGAACTATCCAAACTTGAGCTCGCGTTTAGGTTCGCTATCTCAGCAATCCGATCCCGATCTTCGATCTTCATTAAGAACCGTATCGAAGGATCCTCCTCTCACAAAATCGCTGAAAGTTTCCAAAGGTCACAACAGCCGTATTTATAGGTGTTCGCGCCTCCCGTATTTTCTTCTTAATTGACACTTAGTTAGATTTATGCCCGTGGATGGTAATGCCAAAGAGTTGTTAAATGGCGGAGTAACGACAGGGTAAATGGTACAGGTAATAAAAGTCTGTAAAGTACATTGACATTCGGATGTTTGGCTGTTACTGTGGGACTTGATGCGAGAAAAGTTTTGAGTGCGGTTGCAAATTGAAGCAAAATGAGAAAACATTAAGGTCTGTATTGCAAGTTTATTTGAAGAAATAACAATTGACTTAGTCGCCATGACAACGGAAAACCCTTCAGATTGATTTCAGTGCATAAAAAGGCATAACTGTCAAAATTCCACTCCGAAAACATTACTCCTGCTTAGACGATAGACTTAAATTGTTCTTTCCACAAAGATCATTAATTAAGAGTTGAAGTTGACTTCAAAAGGTTTGTGCTTTATATTTTTCATTTTTGTGTAACATATTATGAAAATAAAAAAATAAAGACTGGGAGTCGGACTCGCGTACTTTCTATGCATTCCCGAATGGAATCTGGAAGATTTTCCCGAATTGCAACAACAAATTTACTGTTTTCAGATTTATTCCTATATTTGTGCTATAAGACCTTGCTATGTGTCAAATTTCAGGATTCTGGGTCAACGGGAAGTACCCTATGAATTTCAACCTTTGATAATGTCGAAATACGCACCCTTGCTCCGTATATGCAAAACCTATAACAGTTTTTGCAAATCACCAGACACCGATTTACACGGTGTCTCACTCAAAAAGTTTAGGAGAGCAGTCTCGGAGGTATGAGCCGTAAAAATCCAATTCCAATTTCCAATTTTTTTATTCTGTTATTACATGTCAATGCCATATACCTACTCTATCCTCTCTTTTTTTGACTCTTTTTTTGAATGTTTCAAAGTTTAATTTTCTATTTTAGATATATTTTTTTTTTTTTTTTTTATATATACAGATACAATTGTATCTGTGTTTTTTTTTCTCCCCCCTTGTATATTTAATTTTTTTGTAGTAATTTTTAATAATTAATATTATATCTAGCATGGTGTAAGCTGTGCATACCTATAATAGGCATGCATACCAGTGCCTTGTTTTTAATATTATTTTTACAAAATCATGTATGTAATGCTGTTGGTGTGCCAATAAATAAATAAATAAATAAATAAATAAATAAATAAATAAATAAATAAATAAATATAAATAAATAAATAAATAAATAAATAAATAAATAAATAAATAAATAAATAAATAAATAAATAAATAAATAAATATTTACTTTTTTTGCAACATAAACGGCCGTATCTTTTTATTTGTTAATTTAGAAGTTTGATTTCTTGGGGGGACTGTACTGGGTGGGTTTTTTAGTCAGTAATAGTCTGACACTATCACCCGCTCCGCCCAAGAGCGGGAGTTGTCACTGGATGATTTTCCCCACCAAAAAAAAAGGATCAAAAGTATCTTAAGTGCTATTCCAGGATATATTCTATTCATGTACTAAGTTTTATTGAATTCCATTTAGCCGTTCGAGCGTAAAGAAGTAACACACACACAAACACACTTACAACTTTCGCCTTTATAATATTACTGTGAAGTCCTGAGGCCACGAGCTCGTTTCATTTCATTCACGATCCATTTGACGACCTAAACTGAACTGCTAAAGGGATGGAGCTGTTCAGGGTTATTTGTAAAACACTACCAACCTGTCAGGACTGTGTTACTAACTTCATCATCTTTTAAAACTTTATCACATTTCAGTTCCATCAGATTTTCATACAAAAATATTTAAATTGAACATTTTCTAATAATTACAAAGTTTATTCGAAGCAAGGAGAGGAGCGAGGATCGGGCCGCGAGGGTGTTTGATGCTCTTGCGTCTTGTCATACAGACGTAAGCAGGAAAGCAAATCACAGAATTAAAATGTGTAAGATAAAAAAAAAAACGAAATATTGAAGATTTGTTTTTTGGTAAATGTTCTGTAAAAAGTCATAGAACCAAAGTTGTTATCTATGATGTTAGGAATATACTATCCTGCAAGGTTATTAGTTTAAAACTTTTCCTGAAAAAAAAAAATTGTGGAAGGTTGTTCAGTTTCATCTACTGAGCAAGAATAGAATAGAATAGACTTTATTGTACACCAAAAAGTAAGCCCTTAAAGTTTGTGGAGGACTGTCCCTTACACCTTGTATACATATACCTTCAGGCAGGTTTTATTCATAAAGGTTTTAAAAACGTTTTATTGAATGAATTGGTACTATAAAACCATTCACAGCAGTGGTAGTACAGTGGTAATGGCACCGACTATCATGCACTAGGACGTAGGTAGGCCCAGCCAGGTACATAACTTTGTGTAATTTATTTCATCACTGCTCTCAAAACGGTGAAGGCACACTGCTCTCAAATAACGTCGTGAGGAAACTGGCATGTTTTAGAATTTAAAGAATCTAAGTTTGCGCTTAATATCGTGCAGATTTCATCACGCATGCGGTATGCATAACCCCCGCAAATGTCCTTTTCATAGAAGTATTTATTGTAATGCTGGGAATAGGCTCGCGGGGCGCGTGCGGGGCGGAGCAAACCCGCATGCGTGATGAAATCCGCATGATATTAAAAACACCCTTAGAAATGTGACATCAATCAAACTGCACTGGGCCTGTTTGGTGGTTTACGGCTCTTTCCCTCTCCTAAAGAAGAGGCCGAGTCAAACGTTATAAGACTAATTATGCTAGTATGGTACACACACACGTACGTATGATAATGTTATGTAACCAATCAGCGAGTATAATTACTTTGTACTAAAAATAGGCAACAAAATTTCCACCATCGTCCTATCTACTATTCTAATCATTGTTTTAAAGCGTTCGCCTTGGAGATAATTGAGCCAGCCTCGAGACAGTGATAAATTTGCCTTTAATAAGTGCTTACACACAACATTTTGTTTGCAGACAGATGCCTGTTGCGGTGGTGTAAGGCGCGTATGGATGAGATGAATTAGCCACGCAATTATTTGATGGTAATATAGAGGAAGGGAAAGAGAAATTAGGCAAGAAAATCAAGTTGGTAAATTTAGATGCAGCACAATAATAATTATGCTTATGTTCATATTTTTCTTATTTAATTTGCTTATTTGATAAAATAAATGATCAACTAGACGTAACGGCTCGACGTGTCATTTAGAGGTCACCAATCAGCAAGAATTGTCATTTTTAGAAGTTAGCATTTTGCGTAATTGGCATTTTGAAATGTAAGCATTTTTTAGCATGATGATTCTGTCCTGACGCAGAATTGGACCCGACTCCAGATAGTGGGAGGAAGAACAGCAATAAAGAAGACAGAATTATGATGTATTTTTTTTGTCACGCAAATAAGCAGCAAATGCTGCACTAGTAAAAATAATCAAATCAAATCAAAAGCAAAATCATCTTAATCATCTTAAGTAACATAAGACATTCAAAAGGTTAATAAATTCGAAAGATGTTTGTTTTTTTTTTATTGATAGGCTCACGTTTAACCACTATCTCACCTGTCGACGATGGAGCACGCTTACACCTAGAAGCAACCTATTCACTCTGGACTTAAAGATCCTCAGGTTTAAAGCTCTTTATCACTTTTTATACGACGCAATTCACTCGAAACTATTTTATTTGTAATTATGTCCCATTATCAAATAAGACAACTTCAAGCAATAAACTACCGAACAGACATAATGAAGACAAACGACCACAGCCTCCAGAACAAAACAAAAAAAAGAAAGAAAATAACAATAAAATAAAAGCGCTGAAATATAACAAAAACGATGGCCACGTTTAAACACGGGGCAGCAGAAGTTTTCTCATTTCCTTTAAAAAGATTAACACGTTGTTGCTGTACGTGATCTGAACGTAAATTTCTTTACCGTTAATATTCATTTTGGTTTTTTGATTTCGTTTTGTTTGTATTTTTAGGCATTATGAACCGTTAAACCCCTCTTTAGCGTCTGGAAATGTGTCATAACTTTAGGAAAGAATGGCGCTCAATGGTGCTGCTTATTCTCATTATTATGAATATTGTACAAAGAGATAGATAGATAAAAAGATTCTGTGATGATACAGGGAAAAAGGTAACTAAACAAGCTGAACTTGCAGCAGATAATAATGATAGATCTAGTAGTATAATCGCAGATTTAATTTGTCTTATGTGCCCCCCCCCCCAAAGGTCAATGGAAAGGACTATGCTTGGAATGTCCTTGCGTGATCGCATCAGGAAGGATAATATCCACAGAAGAATCAAGGTCGCCAACATAGCCCGAAAAATCGTCAAACTTGAGTAGCAGTGGGCGGGCACATTGCTCGTAGAAACAGATGGTCGATGGCCAAAAGCTTCAAGTGGATAACGCACATTGGAAGACGTAGCGTTGGGAGCCCTTCCAAAAGGTAGACCGATGGCCTGGTGAGAGTCGCAGGAATGTAATGAAAGCGAGATGCAGAGGACCATTCGTTGTGGCAACACTTGTAGGAGACCTATTTCCAGCAGTAAACATAACCTAATTCCGCCTAGCCCGTTCCGTCATCGCACTACCAGACGTACGGCTATGCGCCACCGGTACATGGTGGATATCCCACCTACACGCACAAAACGTTTTGGGAACTCATTCACTGTGTGTGCAGCTAGGGAGTGGAATTCCTTGCCGGAGTCTGTGTTTCTTGATAGCTTCAACCCGGGAATCTTTAAGTCGAGAGTGAATAGGTTTCTTCTGGATAAGCGCGTTTTATCGTGGACCACATCGTCGCTTTCCATCAGGTGAGATAGCAGTCAAGCGCGAACTTATAAAAAAAAAGGTTTCGGCAGAAATGACGATGAATCTGTAGTAAGTCAAAATAAAATAAGAATTTATGCACATTGAGCTACCCCTTGTAAGTCAGCTAGTCTATTAAACGCAAAATAAAGTAAAGCAAATAGAAAAGCGGGTAAAGCTGGACATTTCTGCCGCATGCTGATCGAGCGGTCATACGTAAGACACAAAATTCTACCTTGTAATCGCGAGACGGCATCGTGGCAGACCATGAAGGTGATAGCCGGATGACTTGTAACTTCTCCGTAGGAACTGCCAAGAAGCGAAGCCTTTTCTCAACATTGGGATGACATTAGTACAAGCTAAGTCACGCTAGAGTAAGAGAAATCACTGGGTGACTTCCCACCTCAAAAATGCGTTGTATATTTTAAAGTAGAATTTTAAGTGAATATATTTTGTTTTAATGTAATATTTAAGGTTGTTTGTAAAACACTAATAACCTTGTAGGACTGTTTTATTGACATTATAAACAACAACTTTTGTTCTATGACTTTTTACAAAACATAATTCGTTTACCAAGAACAAAACTTCAAGATTTCGTTCTTCTAACACATTTCAATTCTATATTTTATTATCCCTACCTACGCCTGTAGGTCAATCCCCCCTCTTCGCTATTGTACAATCGCTTGCATAGCATAGACTTTGTAACATATATTTTTGTATACTAAAATATGAAAAAATAAAATAAAAATCAAGTTGTTGTTTATGATGTCAGTAACATAGTCCTGAGAAGTTGCCAGTGTTTTACAAATAGGCATAAATAAAAAAATTTAAGTTGAAAACGAATTTCTAAAATGTTTTTATGTCATAAAGTTCGTTGCACCAAAATTTGAAAATTATATCAAAATTAATATTCAAATAATGGCATCACAAGTCAGTATTCTCTAAGGCTCACTACATACAAGAATTTTATCTGAAACGAGTTGAACATTCGCGTCTGGCATTATATTTTATGCTGCTTTATCTGTTCGCCTCCGAGATGTGCGATTTGGCCTAATGTCTCCGGAAAATTCACTTCTACAGACCTTCTTTGTGACGTACGAGACGAGGCCGACACGATTCTGAATTTTTTTGCTACATTTTTGCAATTGTATAAAAAGATCAGAGAAAAAAAAGATCGAATGAACTAAAAAGATGTTTAGGATTAAATAACAATAACTTTGTAGAATCAATAGCTAAGAACAGTTCAAGTACAATCATGAAGTTTCTTTAATTTGTCAAAACCTCTGCGGTCCGAATTAAGCGTTTCGCCTCGTCGTTTATATCGCGTACATCAAAGTACTGGAATAATTACCTGCTGCGGTCTTTCCGACTGATTATAATTTAGGTGTTCTAAAAAGTAGAGTGAATAAGCTAGAGCGCTTCACCATCCACGCATCACAGCCACTTGGTGCAAGTTTATAACAACCCTTATTGTTATGTCAGCAAAAATCTTAAAACTTTGGATTTTTCATGATACAGTTGTTTTATTCATTAGATTCTTTACATAGAAATACTAGACACATGTTTCGTTTTTCGCATAAAGGTACTAAAACTAGTGTTGCATAAAGAAAATTCACCTTCTCACTAGTCGTTTCGTATAAACGTCTATCGCGTTATCTGAAAGCGAGCGCGCGAAGTGTGCTAGGTAGTGCGATGTCGCGACCTCGTCTGTTGTGACCGAATTTATGTGACGTCATCGCTTAATTGATATCGTCTCTAACTAAACAATTGTTAAGCAAACACAGTAAGAGATCTTCGTTCATTTATTTTGAACTTTAACAGGAGAGAAATAACTCTCCTGAGCTTGTCTTTTGTCTGTTTGGATGCAATTAAACGTACCTAAGCCATAATTAGCTTTCTTTTCTTTTTTTTAAACTCTGCACCACATTAAACATTTCTCCTGTATCGTGTCTTCAGAAACATATAAACTCACATACATAAGACACCCAAAAAACTAATATATATGTAGGCATTACAAATATTTGTTCCATACGGGAACCATAACTGTGACATACACTATAGAGCGCAGTAGCTAAACGCTAAGATTCAAAGCATTTTATTTAAAATAAACCATTTACAGGCACCTTTGAAATGTCAAGAAGTCAGTCATTAAAAAAAAATGATGCTAATTGCACATTCCAAAGACAAAGTGCTAACAGTGCCATACTACTTAGATTCAGGCCTTTTTTCTGCCGTCTGAGAAATGTCCGACCACAAATTATTATGGATAGCGCGTAGTGTTTCACGAGAGCTTCAAAGAGATGTCAGCATAACCGTAGGAGCTCAGGGACCCAATTCTGCTATTATAATAGTGTCAGAATAGTATATCATTGATTTCATAATTGTTGATTTTGTGTAAATTTAGTAATCTACTAATATAATGGCGTCATTATGACTTTCCAATGATCAACCACTGACATTCCAATGAAATAAGTGGGATAGAATGGTAATCAAGTACATATTTACACATAAATGTCTTACGTTTGCAGTAATCTGCAAAAATTTTGACAGTTCCTTTGATAAGTGACCTACCATTAGAACGTCATTGTGCAGTCATTGCTTTTAATAAGCTCGATATTGTCATTTTACCGCAACTGTATTATGAGACCATTGACTGATCAATGATCGATCATTATGAATTAGCAGATTAGGAACTTGTAGCAAAATGACAATGGGATCGTGTTGGAATGACGAATTTATAAAAATAGCAGACTTGGGCCCTAGTAGAGCCGAACGCCACTAGGGTCATACGCCAACTTCTGAAAAAAATCTATGGTCCCAAATGGCAAAGAACAACTTAATGTACATAGGTGTCGTTTTAGTAAAAGTCTGAGACAAGAGAGACGTGATATCTACTAATCTGGGTATTACCTCCCATTTTCTTTTTTTTTTAAGAGGAGACCTGAGTTCCAGCAGTGGGAACATTTAATGTGTAACATAAGCGTAACATGCGTGCTATGCTTATGCTATTATAGTGTATATCTGCATGATTCTCATTTGATTTGACCATTACATGTTTACTGTATGGACTTTATAAGAGACTTTGACCCCTGAGTTTGTTTTTGTATTTTTTCTCAGGGTATTCAACTAGGAAACAGTGGCCACATCTAGTTTAAACTGACAAAATAAATTGACGAGTGAAAGTGTTTTTTTTTTAAACCTATTAGCAAAATAAATATAACTTGTAATAGTAGGAAAAATAAAACAAGCCCAAAAAATTCTAGTAGCCAAGTTAAGTTGCGGTGAGACTTTAGTCATTACTAGTTTGGTTAAGATTTACTAAATAAGACAATTCTGTTTGCGTAGACTTAATTTTATCCAAAAGAAACGGAAAAACTTACTAAGTTTTCTTTTTATACATCACTGTAAAACTTTGTACACAAACTAAGAACTCAAACTGGCAGTTTGTCTATCGGCGATAAAGTTACAGTAATCCACAGTAAGCATTAAGTTTAAAGGCCAGATCTACATGATGCCGATAAAACGGCGCGAACAGAAATACGTACGACATAACTGAGACGTTGGTATTATGACATTCGGCGACATTAACTTTCTACTAAAATGTTTGGAGCAAGTCTTAGGAGATAGCGAGATATAATATAAAGTAACAGTGCCCAGGCACATTGCTCGTAGGACTGATTGTCAATGGGGCGACGCGACAAGAGAAGGCCCGGTCGGCGATAATCGCAGAGCAATCTCCAGCCACTGTAGGTGCGGGCTTGCAGACGGCGACCAATGGGTAACTCGCTGCTTGCTCGTCGTATAAGGCCGAGTTCGAAAGGTCGGCGAAGTGTTCCACGCGCGCTTCAAAGAGATGACAGCACGGCCAGTGCCTGCAAGGACCTTGATAATGGTTCTAAAAAGGATATGCTATTGGTCTTGAAACGAAAAAGGCTACTGAAAGCACCAATGTGATGTTATAGTCAGTAAAAGTCTAACAGAGTATGTTTCGCTAAACCCTAGAGTGGAAAAAGTTATAAAAGTCTGATGATTACCCCCCACATGAATATTACCAAAGAAGTACCAGTACCCTCTCCCCTCTCGCAGTTTACATGAGACAGTTACATAATTTATTTTGTCATTAGTTCACTAGCTCCAGCTTTTGTCTTACTCCAAACCCTAAATCGACCACTCCACTTTATGGGTAATTTTTACTTTTATGTCGTTTCTTTCAGCAAAATTAAATTACTTATGCGATGGGTGTGTTGCGTACTCTTCTCTTATTTCCACTTTCACGTTTATTGAGTCATTATTATTAAATAAGTATGCCTACGTATTAAAATATTGCGTTGATGATTCTTGAGCTGATAACATATGTAGCGACATCTACGGCGTCACGTAAGAACTAATCCTGCATCATCTGCATCTCTCAGCATCATTAAACCCCAAGCGAACGCCGGAGTTGGCGCTGTCATTGTCTGTATCATCTACCGGGCAGTTGCCCATCAGACATAACACCCGTCTGGTCGGAGGATCCTCCCTATTCAACGGAGGTTTCCGGGATTTTACTCTCTGTTTCTCATGCCTTTAAGCCTTTCCTAAGTTTTGCTATAATGTCCGGTCCCGTGCGTCTTGCGTCCATCGGATTCCCGCGACCATCACTATGTCATCGGTCCACCTTTTAGAAGGCCTTTGAATGCTTTTTTTTATTTTGGGAAAAATCATCCAATGATAACCCCTGCTCTTGGGCGGAGCGGGAGATAGTGTCAGACTCTTACTGACTAAAAACCCACTCCGTTCCTTCTAGCCTTCATACCGGGGCTCGAGTTCCCTTTTGGATAACTCTGACCCCAGTAGGCTTCGACCCAGGTGGGCCCGTGCTATTGCTGACAACTCCTTGAGGCGCGCGGGAACAGTGCGCGCCGTCGATGACTTGGGCTTGCTCACTTTCTGCAAGCCCGCGCCTACGGTGGCCGAAAATCGGGATCGGAATACCGGCGGCGGCGGTGAGAGCGCCGTTGCCTGATGCGGTCAGCCTCCTCCTTTGCGAGCATTACTGCTTCGCAGATGTTGGCGACCGCCTGCCACTCCTCCTTGCTCCGGACCATGGCCTCGACCAAGGCCCGGATGCCTTTGAATGCTGAGTCTTTCGGTACGTGGTCGCCATTCCAGAAACTTTCGGCCCCATCGACCATCTGTTCTACGAGCAATATGTGGCCTACTACTTAAGATATTCTTTGTCAAGTGAATACAGAGATGACCGATAGAGGAAGTGTGAAAGACACACATACAAATTACACAACAACACAAGACATTATTGTTATTTTAAGCCAACAAAAAAAACCGGCCAAGTGCGAGTCGGACTCGCCCATGAAGGGTTCCGTAGCAGCAAGTAACATAATATAAAAGTTCTTGTAATGTGTTGTAACTTTGATCGATGTTTTAATAATAGTGTATTTTTTTCGGTTTATGACGCATTAAAAAAAAACTGCTTACTGGATTTCGTTCAAACCAATTTTCGTTGGTAGTTTTTATAGTAATGTACATCATATATTTTTTTTAGTTTTATCATTCTCTTATCTTGGAAGTTAGAGGGGGGGGACACACATTTTACCACTTTGGAAGTGTCTCTCGCGCAAACTATTCAGTTTAGAAAAAAATGATATTAGAAACCTCAATATCATTTTTGAAGACCTATCCATAGATACCACACACGCATGGTTTTGATGAAAAAAAAAATTTTGAGTTTCAGTTCTATGTATGGGGACCCCCAAAATTTATTGCTTTTTTCTATTTTTGTGTGAAAATCTTAATGCGGTTCACAGAATACATCTACTTACAAAGTTTCAACAGTATAGCTCTTATAGTTTCGGAAAAAAGTGGCTGTGACATACGGACGGACGGACAGACAGACAGACAGACAGACAGACAGACAGACAGACAGACAGACAGACAGACAGACATGACGAATCTATAAGGGTTCCGTTTTTTGCCATTTGGCTACGGAACCCTAAAAAGCAAAGAATGCTGATGTGCCCGTATTCATCTAAGTTCGTATTCCTTCTGCACGGAAATTGGATTACATTGCAGACTACTGAGGTATAATAGACTGATTGAGCATGTTATGAGTACCAACGACTGATTGAGCATATTATACTCAATCAGTCATTGGTACTCCGTAATGTAATTTAACTTGTATGCGATTTGCTTGCAGATGGAAACGTGCCCTAAGAGTTAGGCAAAGATGTAATATTTTGTTTTAAAAAAATTTCTTGTTTATAAAAACAAATAGTATTTTTTGGGTTCCGTACCTCAAAAGGAAAAAAAAACGTCTGTCTGTCTGTCAAGACCCTTTATCTCGAGAATGCGTGGAGGTAGCGAGTTGAAATTAAAACCATGTATACTTAAGTCTGTGGTGAATAAAAAAAAATATGGCTGTTTATGTCGCAAAAAACGTGTATTTCAATACTCTTAAAGGTCGAAATTCATAAGGTACTTCTCTATGACCCAGAATCCTAAAATTAGGCACAAAGCGAGATTTTATAGCACAAGTATACATTTGAAAACAGTAAATTTGTTGTTACTGGTGTCACAAAAAAAAAAAACTTTTTTTGCGATTCGGAAAAATCTTCGAAAATCCATTTTGGAATTGTAGTTTGCATGGAACCCTTAGTGCGCGAGTCCGACACGCACTTGCCCAGTTTTTTTTTTTTTTAAATTAAACATGAATATTCACTTTGTTAAGTAAACGATTGCATCATTGCTTACCATCAGGTAGGATCGCAGTCAAGGACTTATATACAGGGTTATTTGTTAACGACCTTGCAAAACTGTATTTCTAACATCATAAACAACAACTTTTGTTCTATGACTTTTTACAAAATTTAATACGTTTAACAAAAATAAACTTTCAAGATTTGGTTGATTTATCTAACATATTTCAACTTTGCTATACCTACCTAAGTCTATATGAAGCGACGCAAGCGCATCAACACGCCCTCCGCCCCATCTCCACATCCCTCCGCTATTGTACTATCGTTTGCTCTGCATCGACTTGGTAATATTTAGAACGTTCATTGTAAATATTTTTTTTTGTATGAGATTCCTTGCCTTGTAGCATTCAGTCCGCCTATGTACCACTATTGTACATGAAGTTGAAATAAATAAATAAATAAAATCTGATGAACTAAAATATAATAAAATTTTAAAAGTCATGTTGTTTATGATGTTAGCAACATAGTTCTTTTTTTTATGGTGGGAAAAATCATGCTTTGACATTCCCCGCTCTTGGGCGGAGCGGAAGATAGTGTCAGACTCTTACTGACTAAAAGACCCACCCCGTTCCTTCTAGCCTTCATACCGGGGCTCGAGCGCCCTTTCGGATAACCCTGGCCTTCGACCCGGCTGGGTCCCTGCTGTTGCTGACAACTCCTTGAGGCGCACGGGAACAGTGCGCGCCGTCGACGACTTGGGCTTGGTCCGGACAGTTACCGGACGGCCGGACAGCGAGCTACCCATTGCTTACTGTCCGCAAGCCCGCGCCTACGGTGGCCGGAAAACGGGATCAGAATCCCGGCGGCGGCGGCGGCGGCGATAACGCCGTTGCCTGATGCGTTCGGCCTCCTCCTTTGCGAGCATTACTGCTTCGCAGAAGACGGCGACCGCCTGCCACTCCTCCTCGCTCCAGACCATGGCCTCAACCAAGGCCCGGCGCGAGAGGTCTCCGCCGCCAATCGCCCCCACGAGGGCACGACGATGCTCCGCCCAAGCAGGGCACACTTCGACTGTGTGCTCCACCGTGTCCTCCGGGCATTCCGCACAGTGGCGACACCCGGGCGTCACTTCCGCACGAATCCGGTGCAGGAAACTCCCGAACGAACCATGTCTGGTAAGGACCTGCGTCATGCGGAAGGTAAGGACGCCGTTTCTTCTTCTTTTTTTCAAGTTTTGTGAATGTGAAGCACCATGGAGCATCTCTATTAGGTTACAACTTGTTTGACATTACGAGCATGGCAGTTGAGAGTTTGTCATGCTCACCCAAATGTCTTGCTGGTGGTGGCACGTGTTATTGGGTCATTCGGTTCCCTTTAAAATGGTTGAGCTGAGTGGGGCTGATGCACGTGTCATGCCCGTGAACGGGTGCCATCGGTTGAGACTGGTCATCTCTTGGCTGCCAGTGGCTTAATTCGGTTTCTATTTTTAATTACATTTAATAAAAAGAATAATAAACTATTATTATTATGTATCTACCAACATTGTGCTCACATATTAGAAGCGACAAGAAATATGTAACCAAGATTTATGTAACTCAATATATTTTAAAAAGAGTGTCCATGGAGTTTCTTGCACGTTCTTCTCCATAGAGACCTACGTTTTGGAACGTGCAATTTAGCTTCACTTTTCTTGGACTGACCGACATTTGACTATTCAAAAGTGCCTGCAAATGGTCTATTTGAAATAAATGATTTTGAATTTGAATTTGAATTTTGAATTTGAAAATTTGAATTTGTGAGGTCTTTCCAGCCACGCCTCAAAGAGGGGACTTACCGCCATGATTGTGGCGTGCCCAGCACTAGGTTGCGATAGTCGTTGTCGCCATTTCACCATGAGATCCCGCCGGAGCTCTATCCGCCATGCCGCGACCTGTCGCGGCAGCGGACTTTCACCCCGGCGTTGCATCTCCACGCGCATATCGTGCATGTGTGCAAGGACTGTTGCCTCCAGATCCCACGGTGGTAGGCCAGCCAGAAGGCTTGCCGCTTCGCGGGAGACCGTGCAGTATCCCCGCACCATCCTTATCGCCATGACCCTCTGGCAGGCGTAGCAACATAGTTCTAAGAGGTTGACAATGTTTTACAAATTAAAAAAATGTAAAAAACAACTTTACCAGTTAAGTTTACAGAAGAGTAACAATATTACTGGTCAATTTAACGCAATACAGTGCTCAACGTTGATGGAAAAAGTGCATTGTTAATGTTTAAGTTAATGCTGTTAACGAATCGCCACTTTCATTTAAAATTTACTGTTAATTATTCCGTAGGCCGCGGTCACGCAATATTGGGATGAGAGAGGGAATATCGGTACTTACTAATTATATGGTCGTGGCGTTTTACTAAAGGCTTAATGTAAGCCATTGGATTTTTGTTTACAGAAGCTGTTAATAAACAAAAATACTACTTTTTTTTGTACGTCAAACATTTTGGAATAGGGTAGTTTCCAGGTTCAAAATAATTACATTTTATTTAGTCCGTATTTTAGATTATAAAAAATATTGGACACGTTTTTTTTCTTTTTTCGATTAAACAAAAAATAACAAAAATTGCCTATTAAAGTTGCGAAAAAGTGTAGCACTGCGTGACGTTACACGTAACTTTAACCTCTGAGACCCCAAACGAAAAACAAACAAACGGGAAAAATGGAAAGGTTGCTTATTTTTGAAATTTACAGACTACTTTATGAAGAATGTCTTATTTACATTCTTAGATACATAACGAATAAATAAAACGCTCAAATAATACTTTTAATAATCTATGCGGGCTTTTTAGTGTTCAACCGAATGGCGCGAAATCACGCCGGCGTTCGGTTGAGGTTTGAGGGGTGGGCAATATCTTAGTCATTTTTGTTTAAATTTACAAATAAAAAAATACGTGTCCATTATTTTTGAATAATCTAAAAGACGGACTAATTACATTTGTTACGGCAACTAGCCTATTGTAAAGATTTTCTTTCATTACATTATGCCTGTCTCTTCGTCAGCCAAGCCTACAAATTAAATCATGGGACTAGTTTTCAATTTTTCATATTGATAATACTCTTAAATGAAAAAGAACTTACAGAAAAAGATAGGAGAGTAAAATGTCTTTTTTTTAAATTGGCTACTATTTTTTATCAATATATCAATGCTATTATAGCTATTATGCCGGAGCAGTGGTGGCTGAGTGGTGACGGCCTCAAGCTATGAGTTGTAGTCAGCCAGGCGTATTACTTTGTGTAATTTATTTCATCACTATTGCTCTCAAAACGATGAAAGAAAACATCGTGAGGAAACCGGCATGTTCTGGAACAAAAAATTAGAAGACATGTGACAATCACCAACCCGCATTGGGGTCGCGTGGTGATTTACGGCCCATTCCCTTTTCTAGAGTGCAGGGAATCACCCAGCAGTAGGAACATTGAAAAGGCTGATTATGCTTTATGTAATGCTATTATATAATTAAGTATGGAGTAATTTTATTGATTTAAAAAGTTAATCTTTAGCCGAATATTGTTTTGAAGCCAAATGAGTTGTAGAAAGCTGCCGGACAAACTGGCCACTCACGATTCTACCAAATAGCTCTATTATGTGGCAAAACTAAGTATTTCTGAAGTATTAAACACAAAAGTTTCTGACACTTAAAACATTGCAATCCTGGTATAGCTCGTAACTGGACCACAGATGGATCTCATGCACATAACTTTTAAAATAGCTCACTACGCTCTAGCATGTATTGTTTATCTACAAAACCTATTTTTTTTAAATTTACAATTTATAGTTTATTTTTTAAATAAAATAAGTAATTGACTTGGCTCACGAGGTTGTTGACATGTGGGATGTGAACTCAGCGATCATTGAACCAATAATCGCGGCTTGATTCAGAAAGTACTCTAAGACACAGCTTGTATAGTCAGGAGGTACCTTTCGCTGGAACCCTAACCGCGCCGGTAGCTTGGACCCTGTTCCCAATACCGGTGTTATACTGCTTTTTTATATTTTTAATTTAGTTTTTTGATGAAATATTTAAAAATATAACTTATAATTATGTTAGTAATTAAGTAGTTACGATATATAACAGCGTATCTAAAATTCAAATAGAATAGCGTAATACCATTTACACTCACAATAATATTTTAGAAGACAAAAAACGCACGCAGGACAAAATAATCTAAAAAAATCCATAAAACCGATCGCATTTTGCCAACACATCAAATTCTGGTAAAAGAGAAACCGCACGTGATCCAATCAATAAAGTCTTTACCACGACAATATTATCAAACCAAACTCAAGCAAGAACTGCTATAGCGGACCTATAGCAGTATCCATCAAGGAACTAGTGGGTAGCAAAAAGTTCCATAAAACGGGATTCTTCGTCAGCGGTCGTATTCGTCAAGTTGTGACAAATGTGGGCATCCCGGGCCGGGACCGATACGAGGCAATCAATCAACGCTCCGAGACCGGACGTATAGAGCTGCTACGGTTAGACTGTTTCCCGGGATTTGAATTGTTGCAGGTATTAATATGGTGTAAAATGTAAGCCATACTCGTATACAACGTAAGTTTTCGTATATATAAAACCCGAAACACGTGTCTAGTATTTTTATGTAAAGAATCTATTTACAAAATTTCATAACTGTATCATGAAAAATCACAAAGTTATAAGCTTGTTATGTCAGCAAAAATACATAGTCACCGGGCCATTTAGGCCACTGAGAGGTTGTTTTGCACTCACACCTAGATATTTGCTGACTCCTAATATCCACTATGACCTGCAGTGATCTGTGTTGTACTTAGTGTCGGTGGTGTCCAACTTGTGGCCTTTTTAAATATTTATGGGAAAAATATAACGTGGTGTAACGCACGTATCATTCCACGCGCGCTTCTAAGAGATGCCAACAAAAACATAAGGGCCCAGCTGGGTTAAAGCCTGCTGGGGCCGTGGGTTGACTTCCGAAAAAGGAAACCCATTATCCTGGAACGCATAGTCAAAGAAGGGACCTAGGTGTGGTTTAGGTTAATAAAAGTCCCACTGCACCCTAAAGTGGTTGATGTCCCAACATAAAAAAAAAAAAACATAAACCTGAACAACTTCTTCGAAGACCATAAAAAATATTGTTCAAAAATATACCTGAGGAGCAAAAAAACACGATTCACTTTGATCAAAATATAGCGTAGTTTATTCAACTTTTAATTCCCGCTTTTCACCATCCCGGATATTTTTACGGGAAGCACACCACTATGAAGAACCCAATCGATCTCCAGGCGTTTCCATTTACAGCTGGCACATATATCATACGTATTATTTAAAGCCGTGTTTCTACGAAATCGTATTTATTTTGTAAAAACGTTGGTAAAAGTAGTTAAATACAAGTGCTTCGGCGTAGAGACTGATTCTAGGAAAGTAATTGAATGTTTTGAAAGAAGCCTTCGCGATATTCATTTTTTTTCAATAAAATAACAACTCCTATACTATTATTTATTATGAAGGAACATATTATTTTATATTTTACAACATAGTACCTTTAAGATTGTTTAAAAAAAATTGAATTGACAGGTAGGAGAGATCTTAAAAATAAATAAAGAAAGAAAAATAGGGAGAAAGAAACAAAGAAAAAGAAAGAGAATTTTGTCACCGACTTTCTACGAAAATCTGGGCAAGTGCGAGTTGGACTCGTGCACTAAGAGTTCGCGTCTAGAAGATTTTCCGATTTCTGTAATTGAAAAAGTATTTTTTTTTGTTGTTGTAAGTAACAACAAATTTACTGTTTTTAGATTTATTCATATACCTGAGCTATAAGGTCTTGCTTTGTGCAAAATTTCAGGATTCTGGGTCAACGGGAAGTAACTTATGAATTTCGATCTTTGAGAGTTTCAAAATATACGTTTTTTGCGACACATGAGGCCTGATATAAATGTTGACTGCAAGCGTGTATTAGACCTACTCGGGTTTGAAATTAAAAAACAGGGCAAGTGCGAGTCGAACTTGCGCTCTAGGGGTTCCGTACACACTTACCAATGAAAACAGTCCGAATCTCGAATGAAATAATGAAGATTTTTCCGAATCGCAATGCGTCGCATTCAAATCGAATTAATATGTTTTTGTGACGTAACTACAATTTTCAGATTTTTTACTATATTTGTGCTATAGGACCTTTTTTTTTTCGATGGGAAAATCATTCAATGAAAACCCCCGCTCTTGGGCGGAGCGGGAGATAGTGTCAGACTCTTACTTACTAAAAAACCCATCCCATTCCTTCAAGCCTTGAGAGCTCGAGCGCCCTTTCGGATGACCCTGGCCCCAGTAGGCTTCGACCTGGCTGGGCCCCTGCTGTTGCTGACAACTCCTTGAGGACCGTGCTCCATGCCCAATTTCAGGATTCTAAGAATTATTATTATTTATTCTCTATGAATTATGATTTCCTTGAGAGTGTTTTTTTTTTTGCTACATAAACGCGCGCGGCCGTATCTTTTCTTTTTCGTTAATTCAGTTGTTTGATTTTTTCACAGCTTCAAGGATTCATAATCTTGAGTATATGGTTTTAATTTCAACTTGACATATCCACGCGTTCCCGAGATAAAGGGTCTTGACAGACCGACAGACGGACAAGACGGCGATCCTATAAGGGTTTCATTTTTGTCCTTTTGAGGTACAGAAACCGAAAAATTTATTCACATTGCAAAATAAATTATCAAGTGGAGCATTACCGCTACCTGGGTATCGAACTCCTTAGATTCTAAACGCCATTATCCTAACGTCACTCCTATCAACATAACTGCTAACTTCAAATCTTAGCAGTACTTTACCACAAACAAGTTTCTAGCTCTCCAACTAAATTTCGAAGACTATCCGGAGTCAAGCTCAAACGGCTCATTGCTTCAGGATCCAAAATGTTCCAAGTCAATTGATATCTGTACCAAGTTCGAAGTAAAACTTTCCGTCTGATTTTGCTGATTCGATTATATAACTTGGAAATACGGAATTACTTATGAAGGAATATTAAGTAGATTAAGCGATAACTTTGTTGGAATAAATGTCGAATGATAGATTTATTACATTCTCTTTATTTATGGGGTACATTCACCCTCAAGGTTGGGAGTATTTTTGGATTTGTTTGAACCAGATAAATGAAGACCATATCCAGATTATTAATTTCGTGCTTTGTACTTAATTTTTTATTTTATGAATGTTTAAATATAACTAGGTAAATGATAAATTCAAAGATCGTAGATAGTATGTTTTGCCTACTAGTGTCTTCAAGGCTAGAGTGGTTAGGCTCCTAATATACTAGTGTGCCTCACTATCAACGATAGCATTACTGTTTACCATCAGGTGGAATCGCAGTCAAGCACTAGTTTATAATATTAAAAAATCGGCCAAGTGCGAATCAGACTCGCGCACGAAGGGTTACGCACCGTGCGTAGCAAAAAACGGCAAAAAATAAGTTTTTTGTATGGGCCTTAAATATTTGTATTATTTTGATTTATTAATATTTATTGTTTTAGCGGCATCAGAAATACTGACTATATACGGAAAATTTTGACGGTCTAACTATCACGGTCAATGAGACATAGATGGGTGATAGACGGACAGACAGATAAACAGACGGATGCACAGCGGAGTCTTAGTAATAAGGTTTTACTCTTTGGCCGTACCCAAACCTTAAAAAAAAAAACTAATTAATGAGTTTTTTTTTTTATTTAGTTTATTCAAAATTTGCTTACAATATACATTCTACAAAATTCTGCCAAACTGTAAAACAGTTTGTCGGCAGTAGTTCTCGTTTCACATTTTTTTTTTTTTTTAATTGTAAGACGTGACAATAAATTTATGCTAATCCAAAAATAAAAATAACCGATATATATAATAGATATCAAACAATCCCACATACTACATCCATGAACAATTTTCACTGTTCATGGAAGCAACATGCAGGGCACAATGTACATGATTACGGACACAGTGACAGATAATGTTTTTTTAGTATTTTTTTAAGGTGGTGTTTCAATTTAGCACATGATAACAAGTTTGGGGGTAGCTCATTCATAAACATCGGTGTAACATATTTCCTCGTGCGTTTACCAAAATAGTTCGTTACTTTAGGAACCGCAAGTATCTTTTGTTTAGATAGACGAGTTGGGTACATACGCCTACGTTCCTCTTTGTAGTCATCATTATTGAATTGTTCAGACAATACGGTTAACTTAATTTTTTTATGAATCGGGAGTGTTTTACAAATTTTAAATAGTTTGTCATAGTTTTTATTTATACTATCTTTAGTTTTTTTGTCCACGAGTAGTTTTAGTAATCTAATCTGCAAGATTTTAATTTTATTTAAATGTGTAGGGAACGCAAGACCATATCCACCCAAACCGTAATCAATAACTGAGTCCGCCAGTGCATAATACAGTGTATACATAACTTTTCTGTTGACAACATATTTTAAATTTCTTAATTTACCCAATATGGAGCGTAACTTATTACACACATTGTTAACATGCAGATTCCATGTGAATGTGTTATCTATGACTAATCCTAGGTACTTATATGAGGTAACAGTTTCTAAGCACATGCATTGACATTGTTGCTTGTTGTTATGAAGACATTCGTACGTATGACCTTTCACTTTTATTATTAGATTGTTTTTATTTTTATGATATGGCGAGTGAATCAGCATGCACTTAGTTTTACTTATATTTATTATTATGCCATTATCATGCGCCCACTGAACAATACTATCGAAGTCATTTTGCATTGCCTGCTGTATTACATCAATATTCTTATGACTATAAACTAAACATGTATCATCAGCATACATAAACGCTTTACTTTTTTTCAATACATTAGACATGCTATTGACATGCATTATGTATCCCAGCGGCCCATATACTGAACCGGTCGGAACACCGAATTTGATGTCGCCCGGTACACTTTCAGTTCCATTTACACGTACGTTAAGTGATCGATTTTCTAGGTACTTGCCAAACCATGCATTCATGGGGCCCCTTATGCCGCACTCAGTCATGGCCTGCAGCAAGCCGTCGTGGTCCAGAGTATCGAAGGCTTTTTTGAAGTCTATATATATAACCATAACTATCTTTTTCTCTTCTAGACGATTATTGACTTCATCTGTGAATTTCTCCTGTGCAGTAGCGGTACTTCTATTTGGTCTAAAACCATGTTGAACATCATTTAAGATATTATTGTTTTCCAAGAAAGTTGAGAGCTGTTTGACAATAATTTTTTCGACTATTTTGTTTACTGTATTTAAAATTGCTATAGGTCTATAGTTGCCATAATCCTGATGGGATCCCTGCTTATATATTGGCCTGACAATTGATTTTTTAAGTTCATTCGGATACTGAGATTTTTTAACACTAATGTTAATAAAATGTGCTATTACGGGACTTATTTGCTCTTTAATTTGTTTAAGATCCGTAACTCTAATACCATCTGACCCCGGCGACTAGTAGCACTTTTTGGAACCTAAAACTTATATTACAGTCATTTACATAGTTTTTTCTGTCTAAAAAATTGTGTTGACACTTATGTTTAATAATATCTATTTCTTTTGTAAAAGTTTCACAAAAGTTATTACAAATATTTTGCAATGATTCACTTTTAAGCAAATGTTTCTCTATTATAGCATCCACTCCAATTTTAGACCTACCAAGCCAGTTGTTTACATTATTCCAAATCTTTCTCATGTCTCCTTTACAGCTAATTATAATTTGACGCCTACTTTTATTTTTGGCTATATTAATAAGTTTCTGAGTTTTATTTCGGCACCTAGTATACTGTAATCTTTTATTATTGTTTTTGGGATCGCTTTTCCACTGTTTAAATAGATAATCCTTATTTTCTATAAGCATGCGTAATTTGTCAGTAACCCACGGCTGATTTTTGCGTTTAGAGCACACTATGTTGTCTAATTTGGAACTGTTATAAACATCGCCAAAAATCGCTGACATTTTTGCGTATAACTCATTTGGTTCTTGTATCTGTAACAGCGATGACCAATCAATATTTTTAAGTTTATCCCTAATAGATTTGTTGTCGTACCTTATTTTACTGACACACGTTTGGTCTGTGGCTTTATCAATAACAGCTGAGATTCCCGTTAGATAGTGGTCGGCTACCTGACTAGTAAGTGTGTATGCATGTACGTCGCTCGCCCCTCTACTTACATTTCGCATGAAGACGTGGTCGATGCAGGACGCCACTCGCCTCTGACCGACGACCGCCTCCCGTGTCATGTCTTGAATCCCACAGTGAAGCCCCAAGTTTGATAACGTATTTAAATATAGATTTGCCGATGAATCCAGTTCATTTTCTAACAAGTTAATGTTGCAATCACCTACCAGTATAATGTTCGTGTTAATTGGTAACTCTCGAATAACATTTTGGACTTCTTTAGTAAAAGTGCGTTTGTTTGTGTGCGGCGGCCTATATATCACTAATAGATAAGTGTTATAAGCATTCTTAGCTAGGTGACCGTGTACTAACTCAAATGTCGGGGTGTTACAGGATTGTTGTGGATTAAACTGAAGATTATTCTTCACATATACAAGTATACCTCCTCCTCGCTTTTTTTCCCTGGTTTGCGAATATATACTGTAGCCATCAATTGCGTACATAGCTACTTCGTCCTGTTTTATGTTGACCTCTGTGAGACACAATACATCTAGTTTATTCAAAACATTTTGTAGGAGTACCGTCAACTGATTGAAATGTTTTCTAATAGAACAGATATTGATGTGTATAATTTGTATTTTAGTTTCGCCAGTTGTTACGTAATTAGTCCATTCTTTAATATCTGTGAATCTGATATATTCGATATCTTGTAGTTGTGGTTGCAAATCGAAATTAACCGCCATAATGTGATCAATTATATAAAACACTATTGAAAAATGCGATGCGTATTAGGTTATTTTATTTAATTCATGTGCACTTCAATATCACCTTCATTGCGAATATGGTATATCTTTTTTTCATTATCATTCTTTTTTATAAGTATTTTGGCATCCTGGATCCATATATATTTATAGTTTTCTTTGAGTTTTGATTTCGTTGCCCAAAATAGTTGCCGGTTTTGCCTAGTTATATGCTCATTTATGAAGATACGTGATGAGTCATTGTTGTGATATAAAATATGATTTGTGAGTGGTGATTTTCGACTTTTAAGCCATTCCGCTCTCGCTGCTTTTGTACGCATCGTCACAACTATAGGCCGGACCTCTTTCTTTTCGGATCCTACCCTCCAGGCATATTCAATTTCTGTTTTATCTAGATTCAAAATTTCTGCACATTTTTTTACAATGTCAATAGTTTTTTCTCCTTCTAGCATCTTTAAATTCATTATTTCAATATTTCTAACCAGTTCCTTCTGCTCAATGTAGCCAATACGTTCTTCTAGCGCCCTGTTACACTTATCCAAATTGATGTTTCGCTGTATTAAATCCTTATATCTATTTTCCATTGTCTTGTTTTTTTCCATTGTTTTGTTATGATTTTTATAGAAAATATTCATAAATCGTTCAACTTCCAATAATAAGCGATAGATGGCGCTAGTAGTTACATGAACTTTAGACATTCATTGTAGATATTAAGTAATAATTTATAATATTACACCGAGTGTTTGTGAAAGTGGGTAGTAGCAAAACACGGGGTTTTTTGTAACGATCTTTTGGGACAGGGTGGGTCTGCTTTGAGTTGTTGAACAGAAAACATGTCCGACTAATCTGTGTATTTGTAAATGATTGTTAATAGAACGTAAGTATGAAATTGTGTTTATCAAAGTGAATAAAATATTTATACAATTTATCCTGGAGTGTTTGAATTGTTACAATTCAGAAGTGGGATGGACCAGACAAAAAGGTATGGTTGAACAAATATTATAACGTTTATCGAGAAATTTTCAACGCCCACCAATGTTAATTTCTATATCACATAGATACATAGTCGTTAATCTATCAACTATTCACATTAAAACTGTCAGCAGACAAATAATCTCGATATAACCTACAAAATTTTTAGTTAATATACATTTTGAGTACTATTTCTTGTATAAGCGTTTGGTCGGGGCTACACTCCGATAACGTTCATCTTAACAGACGTTTAACATGTGTTAGATAAACAAATTGAGAGAGAGAGCCAGAGCTTCACTCTGGTAGCGTTTTGATTTCTTTGTTTTACTTCTCACATCGACAAAATATACTGCATTACGATCACGCATTATCTAAATATGACACATTATATAATAACACATGAAATGTTCAGGGTAATTGTTAATACATCGTAGCACTGATTTTTAAATCTCTATCTAATGATAAAGTATCGTATTGATTTTAAATATTTTATATCGAGACATGATATGGGTGAACTATGTATGTTCATCGGATTATGTTAGGGGGTGAACTATGTATGTTCATCGGATTATGTTAGGGGGTGAACTATGTCTGTTCATCGGATTATGTTAGGGGATGGACTATGTATGTTCATCGGATTATGTTAAGGGTGGACTATGTACGTTCATCGGATTATGTTAGTGGATGGACTATGTACGTTCATCGGATTATGTTAAGGGTGGACTATGTACGTTCATCGGATTATGTTAAGGGTGGACTATGTATGTTCATCGGATCATATTAGTGGATGGACTATGTACGTTCATCGGATTATGTTAAGGGTGGACTATGTACGTTCATCGGATTATGTTAAGGGTGGACTATGTATGTTCATCGGATCATGTTAGTGGATGGACTATGTACGTTCATCGGATTATGTTAAGGGTGGACTATGTACGTTCATCGGATTATGTTAAGGGTGGACTATGTATGTTCATCGGATCATGTTAGTGGATGGACTATGTACGTTCATCGGATTATGTTAAGGGAGGACTATGTACGTTCATCGGATTATGTTAAGGGTGGACTATGTATGTTCATCGGATCATATTAGTGGATGGACTATGTACGTTCATCGGATTATGTTAAGGGTGGACTATGTACGTTCATCGGATTATGTTAAGGGTAGACTATGTATGTTCATCGGATCATGTTAGTGGATGGACTATGTACGTTCATCGGATTATGTTAAGGGTGGACTATGTACGTTCATCGGATTATGTTAAGGGTGGACTATGTATGTTCATCGGATCATGTTAGTGGATGGACTATGTACGTTCATCGGATTATGTTAAGGGTGGACTATGTATGTTCATCGGATCATGTTAAGGGTTGGACTATGTACGTTCATCGGATTATATTAAGGGTGGACTATGTATGTTCATCGGATTATGTTAGGGGGTGAACTATGACCTGTTCACCAGTGTACATATGTGTACGATCTTACTAGAAAGTACACTACCCACTAGTTGTGTGTAGGCGCATCGTTGCCGGTTGATAGTGAGCTATGTATGCTTGCTAAATTCTCTTATTCTTAATTATGCCTACAAATATGTGCAGTGATAACAGGAAGAGGTTATGTATGCCTAAATTGAAGCTAAATGAGCTTGAGATTTATTTATTTTTTTTAGCCAAATGTGCCAAGTATTTTAGACCAGTATCATACTCACCCAAATTTCTTACTGATGGTGACAGGCTCGTGTATTGAATCATTCGATTCCCTGCAAATGTGTGAACTGAATGGTATTGATATGCGCGTCATGTTCGTAATCGAACGTTGACAAGACTAAACACCTCTTATATGCTGATGATTCATTTTAGTTTCTATATTTCAAATTGGGTTGCTTTTCCTTTCTTTATTTTCATCGAATTCGTATAATGATAAATGATAAATGATGAATGATAAATGATAAATGATAAATGATAAATGATAAATGATAAATGATAAATGATAAATAATAAATGATAAATGATAAATGATAAATGATAAATGATAAATGATAAATGATTAATGATAAATGATAAATGATAAATGATAAATGATAAATACATAAATATATATGAATATATATATGATATATAATATATATATGATAATGATAAATATATATGATGGTTGATGGTTGATGGTTGATGATTGATGATTGATGATTGATGATTGATGATTGATGATTGATGATTACTGATTAATGATTAGTGGTTGGTGATTGATGATTGATGATTGATGGTTGATGGTTGATGGTTGATGATTGATGATTGATGATTGATGGTTAGTGATTGATGATTAGTGATTGGTGATTGGTGATTAATGGTTAATGATTAATGATTGGTGACTAATGATTAATGATTGATGGTTGATGATTAATGGTTAATGGTTGATGATTGATGATTGATGGTTAATGGTTGGTGATTGATGATTGGTGATTGATGGTTAATGGTTAGTGATTGATGATTAGTGAATGATCAGTGATAGTGCTTTGATGAGGCCAAGAGTGTCTTTGATGAGGCCAAACGTGACTTTGATGAGGCCCAACGTGCCTTTGATGAAGCTAAGTGTACCTTTAATGAAGCTAAGTGTACCTTTGATGAGGCCCAACGTGCCTTTGATGAAGCTAAGTGTACCTTTGATGAAGCCAAGCGTGCCTTGATGAAACCAAGCGTGCCTTTGATGAAGCCAAGCGTGCCTTGATGAAACCAAGCGTGCCTTGATGAAGCCAAGCGTGCCTTGATGAAGCCAAGCGTGCCTTGATGAAGCCAAGCGTGCCTTGATGAAGCCATGCGTGCCTTTGATGAAGCTAAGCGTGCCTTTGATGAAGCCAAGCGTGCTTTTGATGAAGCTAAGCGTGCCTTTGATGAAGCCAAGTGGGCCATTTGATTTGGCCAGATGAGCCAATTAAGATTCGGGTTAAGTGTGCCCGGTGCAGATGAAGTTATCCTCAAGAGCGTAAGTAACGTATGAATTTACCTATAGTCTGACTACGTTGGTTTAATGCAGATGTTGTAAATGAATTGAATAATTTATTAAGTTTATTCATATCATTTTTGAACTGTTTATTGGATGAGATTTGAACATTCTGTTATAGTTTTTGAAGATATTATAGGTTTAGATAAATTGAATTGAAAGTATATTTTAACACTGGGATTTGATTCTTAAAAGAGTTTCAAATGAATGATACTATTTCCTGTAAATGTTTTAACCACTGATTTATTTTTTATTTTTGAGGACTTGGATTCCGACAGAACTACAGAAGGAAAAATTGCCAGTTTTATTGAACAATAGATAGTTCCTGGTTCAAACAGTACAGGCTTGAAGAAAAATGATGCAAAGAGACGATTTGGAAGGAATAAGACACCACCACGATGCAAGAAGCGAAGAGGTACCCCACGTTGGTCAAAGAGAGTGGTTGATTTTCAAGGAGGAAGGCGTTACAAGTATCGAGGTTTGAACATATCCATTGGAACTTTGTGATACGGGAGTTCTACCACTTCTGTAAATTTTTTGAGTATTTAAGTTTGATAAGAAAGAGTAATTATAATTAATTTGTATTAAGCAAGTAGGATCAGAAACTGACTATAAAATTTGTCTCAAAAACTTGCTAGTCTTACCAAGAGAAAATAGAAAATTTACGGAACCTTGCCAAGTTTTGTAAGTTAGCATCTCGTGACGAAGTGGTAAACTAAACTAAAATGATTTTATCTAATGAGCAGAATTATGGTCGGTTTCAAGCAGAAATGTTAGCTGGTAATAATTAAGGTGTAACTTATGTGAATATTATTACGACAAATTAATGCTTATGTACGGATAACATATAAGTAAAAGAGCTGCAGATAGGAGTTTAAACACACGGTATTAATGATAAATCTATTAGGAATTGAGCCAAACCATTAAATTGTAGACGAGGAAATGGATTTATCACACGTTTTCAATTCCTGTGACGTGTGCATACTGTAGCAGAGACTGATTCCATAGATAGAGAACACAATGATATTTATTTTACAAGTAGGATAAAATATATACTATTACATGACCATAACTAGTTCTCGTCGTCCAGACTGAAATCGAAGCCGGTTCCTAAGATGATTATGATACAATGAATGATTTAAATAGAGCTAAATATTACATCGTTATTTATTCGGTTAAGGGGAAGATGGATTGAAAATCCATACACTAGAGTAGAGGACCAATTTCAGGGTATCAAATAAAAATGAAGTTTGACGAACAGTGCGATCCGAACTTCATTATTGGAACCTTTACTTGGTACGAAATCACGCACATATGCTGCTTATATTATTTGAGAGATAATTTTAGTACAATTAAGCCCTAAGCCTCTAGCCGAAGGATCACCTTTATTCTAAATGCTTAAGTTTCTGTTTTATATTATGCTTCCAAATAATGAACGTAATGAACTCTGACTAAATGAGTCGCCACACAACATGTAGCAACATGGTGGCTACAGATTTGTGAGTTTCGTTTAACCGCTGAGAGTGTAAGATCTAGGACGCGTATGTCGATACCTTAAGCCGTAATATCATGTTTTCCACAGAAATTAAGACAAATACTGTTTCTGTTTATAGTATTGAGACGAGAATTGATCTAAATATCAACTTTTCGAATACTTTGACTAGAGACACAATAGAGGGACAATGAGGGGCCGGCGTTTGCTTGGGATTAAATGAATAAGATCTAGATTCCAAATTCTTATAGCTGAACCCTATGAAAAACCTAATGACATGAAGTGAAGTGTAATAATCTTTTTCGAAATATATTTGTTGATGATTGTAAGTATAAGATCTTTGAAGAGAAATAAATACATTTATGAACGCGGTAATTTTGGGAAATACTGATTTAATATGAAAACTATTTAAAATATTCAATAGTCCATTTATTGAGGGAGGCAATTATAGGCAATATTTTATCTCGGTATTTCCACGGAAACGAGAAAAACGCGGGTGAAGCTGCGGGGCACAGCTAGTACGTTATAAATTTTAAGATATGAAGTGAGCGTCAATATCTGGGTTAGACTAGCAAAAAGATACTTTCGTTATCAGTAAACTCCTTGATACAGCATACAGCATAAGTAGTTTAATAAAGATTAGTAGATCTGATTGCAATAATGAGGGTAAAATTGAATTTGCCTCATTTTAAAATTCATAGATTAACTATTCTTCGTGTGATGAATACTATAAATATATGACGTGACGATAAAGCAAATAATCAAGACTAAGCCGAATGTTATGATTATGAATGTAAGACTCGGTTCCTTGTAGAACTGGAATTAAGTTTGATAATTTTAATGAAAATATCCTATCATGTTAATTGTAGTCGTGCGTCAGGAGATCGCACGATGTCGGATGGCCGAATGTTATGATTTTTATAGAAAATATTCATAAATCGTTCAACTTCCAATAATAAGCGATAGATGGCGCTAGTAGTTACATGAACTTTAGACATTCATTGTAGATATTAAGTAATAATTTATAATATTACACCGAGTGTTTGTGAAAGTGGGTAGTAGCAAAACACGGGGTTTTTTGTAACGATCTTTTGGGACAGGGTGGGTCTGCTTTGAGTTGTTGAACAGAAAACATGTCCGACTAATCTGTGTATTTGTAAATGATTGTTAATAGAACGTAAGTATGAAATTGTGTTTATCAAAGTGAATAAAATATTTATACAATTTATCCTGGAGTGTTTGAATTGTTACAGTTTCTTTTTTAAATGTTTCCATTTCATCATGTTTGGCGCTCAAAAACTGTAGTGTTTTCTCAAACTCGACGTTGTATTTTTTTAAGTCTCCTATCTCAGATTTAATAGCTGATACCTCCTTTTGTAGCAGCAAAAAGCGTGAGTCTTGGTCCTCCTTCATCGAATTTAGGAGAGAACTCATGGCTTTAATTTCCTTCTGGACAGATGTGAGTGTTACATACAGGCTCTTAGGAGAACAGCTTGTGGTTTTCTGCCGTTTTGATTCTTGGGAAATAGAAGAATCGCTGTCTGAATCTTCATTGGGTTTTGTCTTACCTTTTCGGCTTCCTACCCAGTTCAGTTTCGGCTTTTGTTTCTCTTTTGTATCCGAAGCCATTCTGTCTGAGGAATGAGGTTCCTCTACTTCCACAGTTTTAGTGGGAGTTCGTTGTACTTTCGGCATTATAGTTCTTTATTTAAACTATCAATCCAATGAGTATACTCCAAATCATTCACGCACTTAGCTCGCATTTATTAAAATCACACACACAGGTGACACGTCTGCTCGTATGTACTGTCAACGAGAAACTAGTAGGTGACGATATCCACCTATGTGAATGGTTTTGAATTCTAAACACTATAGAACACAATTTTCCTTCACTGCATTTCACAACTCTTGAAAGTTAAATTGAATCGCACAAATAAAAACAACGCCTACATTTTTCATTTCTAAAGACAATGCCTTTAAGGATCACAATTCTAATAAAAACACAATTCCATCACAAAGTTGACTCAAAACATAATAGACTCAGTTCCTTATCAAAGAGTGAAGCATGTTGTTATTCTGTTGAAGGAAATTGAAAATATAAAGGGACCGTCTGATTAAGTGGCTTTTGAGACCCCTTCCGCAGGGCGCCATACTTGGACCTCCTTTGTATGGTAATCTACGTGTCCAGTCTCTGATGTGGGTACAGAAATGATTTTTGCATTGAGAATACGGTTCCTTTTGTGTACTCTTTTTGATGGAACGGGTTCGAGAGTTTGAATGTGTTAGGTCTTGTAAAAATAAACTGAGAATATATTACTTTCTGCCGCTCTATTCATGTCCTGGAAATTTTATTAACCGTCAACTGTTTTGTATAATAATATAAACTAGTGCGTGACTATGATCCCACTTGATGGTTAGCAGTGATACAATCGTTGATAGTGAATTGCACTAGTATATTAAGAGCCTATTCGCTATAGCCTTGAAGACACCTACATTATAATCGAACGAGAAGAATAACTTCCATTGTTAAAAATATTCAAGTAACGTTTTAGTATTTTTCCTATTCAACCTTGTTCTATCTTATTTGAAATCAACATAACGTATTTATTTATACAAAATACAGTTTGAGTGCAATTATTAAAACATCATTAATTTCCAAACTAATTAAGTAACAGATTTGCACATTCTTTTAACACTGCAATTTAAGCTAAAACCATTTAAGGAGCCAAAAATAGTTACTAGATTACTATTGCGATTTTTGTAGTAAGTACAAACTTCAACATTTCCTTGGAAAGCCTTCTATAAAAAAAAAATACTAAATAAAATATTCTTAGTCGTTTTCATTCAACTTGTAGCGTCTTCAGAATAGAAAGCTAGTTTGAACCATCTATTTCACTATCCATTATAACGAACAATTTCCTAGTTATATTTTTCTTCCCGGAAGGCACTTGGGGAGAAATTTCAATTAATTTGGACTCAAACACTCGACAGGGAAGCGAATAACAATCGAATTACTCGCTAATTGATTTTAAAGTTTGATGAATTTATGTGGGATGCGCTCGAGTGTAATTTTATTGCTATCTAATTAGATGGGGAGATGAATGTTTTTGATACTCACTATAACGTTTTTTGTTAGTTTATAGTTCAGATTCGTAAAAGGGAAGAGTGTTTTCCAGAGATCATCATCATGTTACTGCGCTTGTCTTATTTTATTTGTAGTCAGCGGAACTTGTTTTTATTTATTTAACTATTTATGTACACACACATGAAAAAGAAAAGAAGAAGTAAATGAAAAACGTGTTGCGCTGACCCCAATTATTATGGGATAAATCTTATTTCTAAAGAAGAAGACGTAATCAAAAGTAATTTCTAAGTCACATTTTGGTATTTATTTTCGTCCATATAGTTGACCAACAGCTATCACTAAAAATAAATAAACATGCTGTATTAAATCAATGTTAGTATTTAAAATGTAATTTACAAATTTTCCTTGCTCGGTTAAGTAAAACTACCAGTGCTTATTACAGTTGGATTTAATTGCCCATCTACAGTAACTTACTTAACGACTTTGACAAAACTTTTTTCACGCTTCAGACTTCCAAATTCCAAGACATCGCTGAAATTAAAACCGAACCCTCGTTACTCTTAATCAGAAACAATAAATCACACTTTTCCTTCTTGTCAATTGCATCTGCTTCAAGTTGCCAAGGTTCCTAATGGGGGAGCGTTGAGTAAAATATAACCACAAATAAATTGCCGTCAATTGGCACATCGATGGCGGAAAACATGGTTAATTCTTTTTCGGACAGGTTTTTGGCGAATTAATTTTGAGCAAGGTCAAATAGCACAAAGGATTTTAGGTCAGCGTGAAAAGAGCTATGAAAAATTTAAAATAGGTATTTATTAAAAATATTTTCTGAATATTGACGATTTTTTCTATTCGGCAATCATTTAATTATAACATGGAAAAGAGTTCTATAAGATGAGCCGATGAATTGATAAAGACTACGGGAAACCACTATTCGATGTAGCAACATAATGCTACACTATCAATCTATCATTATTGACAGAACTATTGTTACTAATAAGTGATGAAAACCGAAAATTCGAACACATGTAATATTCACCAACCTGCACTGAGTCCACGTGGTTTACAGCCCATTCCCTCTCATAGAGAATTTCATTCTCTCTTTAGAGGAGGTCTGAGTCCCAGAAGTGAGAACATTAAAAAGGCTGATTATGATTATTATATTATACAATGTGCCGATTGTTGTAACAGCTAGTGACATAATAGTACAAAGCCTAGACCAACATATAAAGAAGTTTGAATCAAAGCTAGAAAGCAGTAATTCTAGACATAGTGCATATTGTTAAAAGATTTGCCTCTCAGGAATCCTCATCAACAGTACCTTGGGCTCAAAATGTTTGATACCAATGGACGTAATTATTTTTATATTAATAAATGTATTTTCATTTTTAGATGTTAACATTTATAATGTAATTAAAGGAATTATTCATTAAAATTGGTGTACTTGCAATATATCGTTAAAAAATTTAAAATTTCGAAGTTGAACCTTTGCCTACAATTATTTATACGCATTACTATGATCGGAACGAACCAATTAGTGAAAATATAACCGATTCCAAAAAGTGAAATAAACTAGAAAATAACTTTAATTTCGGGAGTTGGGACTTCTGGGACTATTGCGAAACAGTCACATAAAACCTACATTTCAGAATAGACACTAAAGTCACGACCCATTGAAGTGGATTCATCACGCAGTTTGTGTCCAAATACGGAAAAAAATATCCGACTTTTTACGAAACCTAGCGTTTTTAGGCTGTATTCTGGCATTGTTCCAAAAAAATCCTAAATGGGCCTGTTTTCTATTTTTACGCATCATTGGTTGCAACGTTTTGTTTCGAATTGGGTAACGTGTTTAGATGTTTATGAATAAACATATATTTTAATCTGACATTATCAAGAATATTTATAATTGTTTTAGCATTCTGACGAGAGATAAGAATGATTAGGAGGTGTCCTTAAGTAAAGCCGAAAATTTAAGTGAAAGATATAAGGTTTGTCTTTTTTACAAATATTCAAAATAGGCTAAACAAAGCTATATAATATTCATGGCGATCTTTTTGAGTGAACTTAGCGAACAATGGTTTAAAAAATAAATATCAAACCTAAAACTATCAAATCAACTCTTTTATATTTTCATAAAATTTTACATTTCATATAAAAATATCAAATTACACTAGTCTACCATTATTTTTTAAATACTACTGGATATCACCATAATTATCTGTTTCATTATACTTATTTTGATAGTAAAAAAAATCCATCACTTCTAAATCAGTTGCGTCTTAAGTAAAGATTCTTGGTAAATAATAAGAAAAATATCGATACATGGAACTTCTAATATTACAATTTTAAATTGATCGTGTTTGCTTTATTCTTTATCATTACATTTTTCAAAATCATGATGTGGAACTGATTCACCTATTTGTAGTTTCTTTCAAATATTAGCAATCTGGATTTTGGATCCTTTTTCAGTTAGGACAGCTGAAATAGTTTATATTCGTATAATATTTTCTTAGTTTATTTTATGCAATTTTTTTAGCATGTCAGCTAGGTAAATATAAGCCACTAGCTTTTGCCAGCGGCTTCGCTCGCGTACTTATAATATAGTATTTGTCACTTAGGAATAAAGTAGCTTTTTATTGGTGAAAAAAATTTGTAATTGGACCAGTACTTTCAGAGATTACCTCAACAAACAAAAAAAAAACTTTATCCCTTTAATATATTAGTGGTATAGATAGTGTAGATAAACATGAAAAACTATAGTATATTTTTGTGATTTTTAAGATTGATTCTCTCAAAAATATTATATTATTGACTTTCTAAATACGGAATCATATTTGGAACGTATTAATATGTGTATAAAACTTCAATAGCCAGTCTTTTGCATTTTGGCTTTCGACTAGTACCATAAGTTAAACCTACTGCATAATTTAGGCCACTTTAAATTCAGTTAACCAAATCCTACCACTTTGCCAACAAATTACACTTCATCTTCGACAACACCACATAGATCTTTACTCCATTTGTAACAAACACACCCACTTTTCCTTTTGAATGATAAATCACTTGATCTAACACGCAATCTTGGTGCCATTACTCAAACCAAATTAACACAATAATTGTTACATCTCCGAAGTTAAACTCATAACACTGTGTCATGCATAATGTGATCAGGGTTGCCTGATAAGAGTCGGGTGGGATACTACTGCTGAATTTTTTCATTGACGTTTTAAGTAAGCAAGTATTAAAATAATATCGTAAATGCCATTTCCGGTTGTATACGTGAAATTTTAAGTGACGTAAACTTAAAATTTTAGCAGTTTCGATTTGTTTCTGATAATGTGTTTCCTTGTAAATGATCGAAAGTGCCAGTTTCGATAAACGATGACAGTGCAGCTGCGGTATATATCATTTTTATCAAAAATAATTTATAATTATTAAAAAAGATGTTTGTCTAATGAGTCTCAAACCCAACTTAAATATGAAACTAAATTTATGTACAGACGCAGTCATTCACGACAAAGTTATGCGTAAAATAAACTTCAAATTGCTCTCCGGTAAAGTAAGTTTTTTCAATTCCGATAGTTTACCTAGGGACAGTCAAAAAGTTTAGTAGTAGTATTGACTTTTTCTATGGCATACCATTTAAACTAAATAGTGTGTATAAGTAATCATGAGATATATTCCAGTTTTTCTTAATTAAAAACATACACCTAACTGGAACTTTACATATTTTTGATGTGATGTTTTATAATTTTTCTTATAGATTTGCTGAATGAACTTTAAAAGAGAATTTGACGTTTAAGCTGGTTTTGTCGTTTCTTCTAGGTACTCCGGCCTAATTTAGTTTAAATTGACGAAAAAATTGACATGTAAAAGTGTTATTTAAAACCTATTTGCAAAGTAAATATCATTAATCAACATAGTGGATCTAAGAACACTGATTCGCACTCCGTTTCAATAATGGAGCACCCCTAATGTGTTTCTATCAAATTACGAGCGACATATTTTAATAATTGGCCATAAAACTTGCGAACAGACGTCGTTAGAATGAGGGCTTGAGAGTTTATGGGCGCGCAAGTATGGATCGCTTGAAATTGCTACAACATTTATTAACTTATCAGATAGCGTCAGCTTAATGTTTCACACGCCCAAAATGTGAAAAGTATTATTTTTTTAATAAATCCTCTTTAATTAAAATGATCTGGTATGAATCGCGTAACATTGACCGTAGTTCAATATGAGACACTTGAAGGGGGAGGGTTGTCCAACAGAGGACGTCTTTCGGCTGAAATATAGCTGATGAATTAAAACAGAATTACATTTAATTCATCGGAATCGAAAAGTCTTACGTGCACGCGCGAGGGGCGTTCACGACCCAGCCGGGATTCCGATCCCGATTTCCGGCCACCGTAGGCGCGGGCTTGCTGACGGCGAGCAATGGGTAGCTCACCGTCCGCCCGTCCAGCAACTGTCCGCACCGAACCCAAGTCCTCGATGGCCCGCATTGTTACACGCGAGCCTCAAGAAGATGCGTCGATACTTTCGTTTGAAAAAAATAAATTAGGTACGTATATTATTTTCTGGAAAAAAATGATGCGGCCATAGGATAGCCGTTTTGTCTCCAAGATTATATTTTTATCTATTCAATGTAGTAGCCATAGACTGACATTTGATTGATAAATAATAATTGAATATCTTAATTGATTTAACAAACCTAAAACCAGTAGGTAATTGTCAAGACAAATAAAACGACCCCAAACTTATGGCGTTGTGTTGTTTCATTACAGATACAACTCAGTGTCACTCTTCAGCTTCATCATTAGATCAGCACCATGTCATAATCACATTATATTGGCATGAAAGCATTCAGCTCAATTGAAAACTGGTAAATGGGTAAAATTTTACTTAAAAAATTTCATTACAGACGGACAGCCACCAATACAGGTGAAACTCAGACTTACTGTCCACGGACGCGTAGCTTCACAGACGCGTATTCGTCATTATACGCTTGGTGTCCGCCTGCTCTCAGTGTCTGTCGACGGAGAACCATTGTGCCGTTATATCGTTGCCACTTCGTCGACGGAGTTTCATGTAAGCTGTGAAAAGGCATATAATGACAAATATGCGTTTATGAAGCTATGCGTCTGTAGTCCATAGGCCTAAGAGCTTCTTCATACGTACCACAACAACGACCACAACCATACCACGTGCTCGGGCGTTTATTTTAATATGAAAATAATTAGGACTATTCACACGTACCACATTTTGCAGTCGTTATCCACCGTGTGTGTGATATCGACCACATCGCAACCACCAGCGACACTGCGAACTAGTGGCCGACTACAACGTAACCACATCTACATTTTGTTGGTACAACAACGCAACTAAAAAAAACTGCAGCGACACTATTCACATGTACCCACTGCTTAACAGCATTTTGTCGCTGCGATGTGGTGTGTGTGGTTGAGGTACGTGTAAAGAAACCCTAAATGAAACCTTGTACTAACAAGCCATAATTTAACCTTTTAAATTATGAACACCAAAAAACATAATCCATTTTTATCCGAATCCCAACTCAAAAAGCAAAACAAATGCGAATCAATATAACACACACTCGACTCGCACTGGGGCTATTATTTTTAATTACTCCCATCGCACCGTTCAATTTAAACTTTTTAATAGACTGCACGGTCGTTATTATTACTGCAGAACTTATAAGTACTGTATTAGTGAAATCATAACACTTTGCCCGTATCGGTGAAGTTTGCCCGGATAGATAGCTTTGTTCATTAGATATTCAGATAGTAAGAAGCAGTGTAGATAGAACCTTTGTTATTTTTACAAGCTTTTATTTAGTTTCACCTGTTCCGATGTTTGTCTGTAATCAAATCTTACAAATTGAAAATCCACTTCCCGGATACCGATCGATCTGTAATGTCAAATCAAATCAAATCAAATCAAAGCATTTATTTCAAATAGACCATTTACAGGCACTTTTGAATAGTCAAATGTTGGTCAGTCCAAGAAAAGTGAAGCTAAATTGCACGTTCCAAAGAGTAGGTCTCTATGGAGAAGAACGTGCAAGAAACTCCATGGACACTCTTTTAAATCATATATGTGTTACATATAATGCTTGGTTACATATTACTTGTTGCTTCTATCATGTGAGCACAATGTCGATAGTGAAATAAAAATGTATACGTATGTGTAAATATGATGACGTAATGTATACGTATGTGTAAATATGATGACGATGCATAATTATTATAACATATAGCTAATGATGAAACCAGAAGGTGGTCCTGAGAATTCAGTAGTTTAACGAGACGAACCCACATTATTATAACATATAGCTAATGATGAAACCAGAAGGTGGTCCTGAGAATTCAGTAGTTTAACAAGACGAACCCATCGAGTTTGGTCTCGTTTGATCCGTGTGGTGCTAGATGGAAACCAGGGTCTGACAGGGACTGGCTATGTCCTATGACTATGTCCCTATGGCTATGTCCCTATGGCTATGCTCCTATGGCTATATTTCTATGGCTATGTCCCTATGACTATGTCCCTATGGCTATGTTTCTATGGCTATGTCCCTATGGCTATGTCCCTATGGCTATGCCCCTATGGCTATGTTTCTATGGCTATGTCCCTATGACTATATCCCTAGGCTATGTCCCTATGGCTATGTTTTTATGGCTATGTCTCTATGGCTATGCCCCTATGGCTATGTTTATTTGGCTATGTTCCTATGGCTATGTCCTTAAGGCTATCTTCTAGATAGTCATAGGAACTCGGTATTAATCGCATTATGATAACCTTATCGTGTTTGGGCTTTTTGAAATGGTCTTGATGAGTAGATATTAATTTTACTGGTATATACTGCCCTATAAAAGCTAGCTATGTGAAAATAATTTTCATTCAAAACTTGTTTCTGTTTGAATTTTAATAATTGAACGTTAAATAAGTTAATAAAATTAAAATATACACTTTTAAATATACTGTATGTCGGTCAATATTGCTGCAAGCAGAACTTGTAACTTGGTACTATAATAGTGAAATCATTACTCGATGCTCGTATAGGAAAAGTTTGCCTTTTATGACAGTTTAGATACAGGTTTCTATTTTTATTGTTTGCGATAAACATCTACACTAATATTATAAAGAGGTAAAGTTAGTTTTTACAGTTTTTTGTTTGTAAAATGTAATCTCTGAAAGTACTGGTTCGATTACTAACATTTTTAAGCTTTTGCATAGCTTCTATCACGGGCCTTGAGAGTGGAGACCGAATCCAGAAATTCCGTAACGAAAATAACCTAACACCCCCTACTCATTTGTTTTTTGAGCGTGGTCACCGATAAGAAAACAAATGAGTGAACAATCAATCAAAATTCAATTCAATGTGTGAAAGTGTAACTTCAATTAATATCAAAGAAAAGAAAAACAAAGAAAAAAAAATACTGCATAAATAAAATAAATAAATAATTATAATTGCATAGTAAGTTGATAAAAAGGCTATGCAATTATTAGCTTTACCGCGGCAGTCCCCGAGTGCCACACGTCTTTTTGTTATCGATTTAAAGCTGCTTTATTCCAGAGTGGCATAGGGTATTATTTTACATACGCGAGCAAAGCCGCGGGCAAAAGCTAGTCAATAATAAATCATCAAAAATTTTTAAACCATTGTAACGTTGCATTTTATTACGTAGCACATGATGTTGCCTGAATTTCAGCAAACTTAAATATTAAATGCCAATTCCTCGTTATTATTTATTATTGTTCCGTCAAGGTTCAATTAAAAGTTTATAATCGATTGCACAGTGATTTACGCAAAATCCACATTGGAACTGTGTTAAGTCTTGCGAAGTAAATTGTTCAATGTTTAATCTCAATCAGGTTTTAATTATTGCCTATCAATTTATTAAAGGTTATTGCATAAAGAAATTTTTGGAACAGCCCAGTGGGGTCAGTAGTGTACGTTCACTTACAGTTTAAACATGGTTAGTGATATATCATCATCATAATCATCATCAGCTGTTTTTAATGTTCCCACTGCTGGGACTCAGGTCTTCTCTCTAGGAGAGGGAATGGGCCGTAATCCGCCACGCGGGCCCAGTGCGTGTTGGTGAATGTAACATATCTTTGAATTTTCGGTTCTAGGACATGCCGGCTTCCTCATGATGTTTTCCTTCACCGTTTTGGGAGCAGTGGTGATGAAATAAATTACACAAGGTAATGCGTCTGGCTGGGTTCGAAGCACTCGAAGCTACCTACAACTCGTAAGTACTACAACCGTTGCCACTCGGCCACCACTGCTCCAGTCTTATATTTGCATAGTTACTCTTATAACGTTCCCACTGCTAGGACTCTCTAGGAGACGGAATGAGCCGTAAGCAGTCAAACGGGCCTAGTACGGATTGGTAGATGTCAGATGAAGAAATAAATAAAAAAATAGTCTGGTTTCTTTTAAAATTAGTCAGGCTACAATAAAATAAAAAGGTATTAAAGGTATTTTTATCTCATTGTGTGTACCTATGTGCCAAATAAACGTATTTTCTTTCTTTCTTTCTCTCTTTAAATTTATTAAGCCGGTAGCCGAAATCCCGCTCCACTACAAACAGCACAATACCACGTACATTCCCTTTGTTTTATCCCTAGATCGATAAATAAAAGCCTACTCACAGTAATTTACATAAAACCTTTCACACTTAAGTGCCTAAATAGGAATAATGAACTCAGTGCTTTTAGTCCGCTGTTACTTCGACGACCGGCAAAATAGAGGTAGTGTGTTCAAACCGTACTCATAAATATCAATTACAGATATCATGGATGGAGATAGAAATGGAAATTTTCAGAGGACCATAGCTTAGTGGTCCTGTTACTGTGATTATCACTATAGGTATGTGCGTGCCATCAAAAACATAACTTGTAAAAAAAACAAGGCGCGCAACTCAGTTTTTCAACCGTAAAAAGTTTTGAGATCAATGTAATATCAGTTATTCATCCGTACCTACCTGAGACCTTGATGACCTAAATTGACTTGGCAATCAGATTAAACAATTTCTTCTTCTTCTTCTTCTTCCTGCCCTTATCCCATATTACTTGGGGTCGGCGCAACACGTTTTCTTCTTCCATTCTGTCCTGTCACCCGTCAAACTATCAAACAACTAGATTAAACAATTTAATCCTTACTAATATTATAAAAGCGAACGTGAGTTTGTTTGTTACGTTTTCACGCCTAAATGGCAAAACCGATTTTGATGAATTTTGGTACAGAGATAGTTGGGACCCTTTTTTTATGGTGGGAAAAAATCATGCATTGACATCCCCCGCTCTTGGACGGAGCGGGAGATAGTGTCAGACTCTTACTGACTAAAAGACCCACCCCGTTCCTTCTAGCCTTCATACCAAGGCTTGAGCGCCCTTTCGGATAACCCTGGCCCCAGTAGGCTTCGACCCGGCTGGGTCCCTGCTATTGCTGACAACTCCTTGAGGCGCGCGGGAACAGTGCGCGCCGTCGACGACTTGGGCTTGGTCCGGAAAGTTACCAGTGAGCTACCCATTGCTCACTGTCCGCAAGCCCGCGCCTACGGTGGCCGGAAATCGGGATCAGAATCCCGGTTGCGGCGGCGGCGGCGATAACGCCGTTGCCTGATGCGTTCGGCCTCCTCCTTTGCGAGCATTACTGCTTCGCAGAAGTCGGCGACCGCCTGCCACTCCTCCTCGCTCCGGACCATGGCCTCAACCAAGGCCCGGCGCGAGAGGTCTCCGCCGCCGATCGCCCCCACGAGGGCACGGCGATGCTCCGCCCAAGCAGGGCACACCTCGACTGTGTGCTCCACCGTGTCTTCCGGGTGTTCCGCGCGGTGGCGACACCCGGGCGTCACTTCAGCATGAATTCGGTGCAGGAAACTCCCGAACGAACCATGTCCGGTGAGGACCTGCGTCATGCGGAAGGTAAGGACGCCGTGAGGTCTTTTCAGCCACGGCTCAAAGAGGGGACTTACCGCACTGATTGAGAGATAGTTGGGACCCTGGAGAAGTGGAGACGGACATACGCTATTTTTTTTATAAAAAAAAAGTGAGAAAAGGGGGAGAAAGAGGAAAGGTCTTTTACATACGCGGGCGAAGCCGCGGGCAAAAGCTAGTTCAATAAAATGCGTATTACAATAATACGAATTTGCTGTAGAAAATTCAGTTTGAGGGATTTAAATAAAAATTTTGTGTGTATATTTGAGTAGGTTCCTGGATGGTTAAACACAATTGAACCCGGTAGGTTGCACTGCAAGTGCATGTAGAGAAGCCAGCTAGCCCTAATGACTGAAAATGCCTTTTCTACACTGGTAGAGAAGCCAACTTTCGGGCAGGATAACTATCGAGACAGCTATTATTACTATATTTAAATAATATTGATATTTTGATACTATTGACAGCTCCATTAAAACTAACTAGTTGATGTGGTGACGCTAGAGAGAAAGGTCTAAGTCTGGAATTTTAAAAGTTTTGGCTAAAGTGATTAAGGGTAAGCAATTTTTATTATTAGTTTAAATCAGTTTCCTTTTATAAGCAGTATTATTTGCTATACCATGGCATTTGCATTTTTTTATGATCCACCAATTCGTACTGGGCCCGTGTGGCGAATTATGACATGTTCTCTTTCCTAGACAAGAGAGTTGAGTCCCAACCGTGGGAACATTCAAAAGCCATATTGATTTACTTACAAATTCTGCATGAATCAGTACAATATTGCTTCACCACTTCAATGCAATGCAGTCAGTAGGTCCAAGATTTCCATAACAGGCTACCTATTACAAATTAGAATAACTAAAACGAAAAAGAAACGATATAAAAACTCCGAGATAAGCCTACAACGATCCATCTGACTGTCTATCCATTAAGGCTGGGCCCGATCCACTGGATTTATTTCAGTAAAGCAAACTGGATCAATTTTCAAGGATGGTTCGTATTCGGGACATAAATATCCATAGACGTAAATTGTATTGATTATTTTTTTATGGGGGATGAATTGATTGTTTGTTTTGTAGGAAATATGGGGCAGCAAGAATTCGTGTCGGGAAAGCGTTCTGTAAGCTTTGAAGTAGCTTACGTTCAATTATTTTTATAAATTAATATGCTCTTCTGGCTTTGTTTTAAAGAATATTTTTTCCATCGGATCGAAAAAAAAGTTCGTGTATTATGATAGTCTGCGTCAAGAGAAATCTTCACTAATATAATAAAGAGGTAAAGTTTTTTTTTTGTTTTTAGGAGGTATTTTCTGTAACTATTGGTCCGATTGCAATTTTAGCATCGATAGGAAGCTGCTTTATTCCTGTGTGACATAGGCTATATTTTCTGTAGGCGGGCTAGCCTATTTTCTATAAGCCTATAGTCAACAAGACGCCAACAGTGGACGCCATTCGGCTGAAATGATGATGATGAATAAAAATGATCCAGAAAACTTTACTTGTGGACACGATTCGTATAGTTAAGACGTCTCTTTATCTGGAGTCGTGACCGTTAGTAGCTTGGACCCTGTTCCTGATACCTATGGGATATTGATTTTTTTTTTATTTTTTATTTTAAATAAAAATTAAGAGCAAACATTTATTTTCAATCATTTATGATTTTTTTTTGATAATGCACACTTATTTAAAATCAATCATGCTCTAGAGACCAACTGCCGCTAAATTCCAATCCACTCAGAAATTAATGACTTATAACTCGCCGCAAAAGTACATCGTGCGCTGTTAACAAACCGCTAATATTTTGAAAACCCCAAGTAATCAGTTCGTACATAAATTAATGAGTTTATTCTCCGTCCTCAGACTACCTTTTTGGCTTTGTTGTAAACATAATTAGCGGACGGTGGGGAGCGGATTTATTTTGTAGTAATAACCCGACTGTTGGGAAAACCCGTGAATTTTGTAGCAGCAAAAAGTAACTTTTATGCTGAAATTCTGTGGCCAAAGGTTGAAGTTTTTGTTCTTCTTTTTTGAGCATTTCCTTTGAGTCTTAACTTGACTATTCGTTATGTAGACAATGCTAATATAATAGAAGATGAATAATATTCGAGAAAGCTTTTACATGTAACCCTTCGGTCTGATTTTGTGTAGTCCTTTCTAAATAATACTAATAATATAATATTCCACAACTATCATATTACGCCATCTAGTCCTAAACTCACCAGAGCTTATGCTGTGTGACAACTCATAAACATACTTCTATTTTTCTAAATACATCCAAATCCGATTCGGCTAATTAGCGTTCAGGAAGCTGCTCGCTATCTTCTCGTCCAACATACTACAGTGCCTCAAGATGGAAGTCTATGACTAGTGCGTATTGCCGGTGATGAGTATATGACTCCAAAACGTGTGTCCTCACAATGAGCCTCATCAGAAGACTTGAACTTAAGCAAAGGACAATGGAAAGGGTTATGCTCGGAGTTTCCTTGCATGGTCATGTCTGAAATGAAGATATCCGCGGGCAACCCAAGGTTACCGTCATATCCCGAATAATCAACAAACTTAAGTGACATGGACAGAGCATATTGCTCGCAGAACTAGTGGTTGATGGGGACGAAAAGTTTGGGAGTGGTGATCACGAACCGGTAGACGCATCGTTGGAAGCCCTCACACTAGGTGGACTAACGACCTGGTGACAAGGGGCCTAAGTCTGCAGTCTTAAAAGCACTACTTGCGCAATGACGTCGTAATGGTAGATCACTGATCAAAGGAACTGTCAAAATTTTTGCAGATTACATCAGATATTCTTTTGTCATTACGTACGAGATTACCATTCTATGCTATGAAAGTCATAATGACGCCATTATATTAGTAGATTACCAAAACTTGTCAAAATCTACAATTATGAAATCAATGATAGACCATTCTGACACTAATGTAATAGCAGACTTGAGCTCCTGGTGGTGAGTCGCGGGAATCCGATGGATGCGGGACGCACAAGACCGGTCGTTATGGTGACAATCGGTAAAGTCTGTGTCCAACAGTCGAATTCTATTCGATGAAATCTTTATTGCACCATAGTCAGAATAAAAAAACCGGCCAAGAGCGTGTCGGGCCACGCTCAGAGTAGGGTTCCGTAGTTTCCCATCCGTCGCAATAAGTGTGCCCACTTATGAGTTTAAAAAAATGCTTGCATATACGATTATACTACAAACTTAGTCCTGAAATTATTTTGTAGAACCCTTTTGTCTTTTTTGTACAAAAACTATTCTTTCCATCAAGTTCAAAATAATTTTCCTAGAAAGTCCTTATAAGGTTCCTAGTTGACTACGGAACCCTAAAAACAACTATTGTCCACCATATTGCTCGCTAACTGAATGATTTATATCCGGTTGCAGGAAAAAGATTTCACAATATTAACGTGTCAAATTAACACACGCTCGTTGGATACTGTGAATGGTTCAATGAATTTACAACGATCAATTTGTAATTTGATGGTAATTTATTTCCGGAACAAGTCTTTATTTTATTTAAGACGTATCCTTCCTTTTTAATTATTTTTTACTATAGATCATGCTTCTGGCATCCAGTGAGGCACAATCCTCGCCCACTTATCTGGGTGCAGTCGTGCGACGTGACTAGCAGACTCCCACTTGATCTTGACTGTTTTTTCCCCGACATCTGCTATTTGAGTAATGGAGCAAAGCATGATGTTTCTAAGGCGATCTATACGCTTAACATCTATTATGCTGCACTCCATTGCCCTTTGACAAATCTTAAGTTTGGACTGTTGTTGTTTAGTAAATGACCAACTTTGAGGTAGACGAAGTCGAGGTCGACCACGACTAAGATGGTGTGACGATTTGATTATGTTCGCGGGGCGAACTTGGCCAGAGATCCCTCTAGACTGAGAAGTTTGGAAAGAGAAAGGGGTGGCTTTTGCCCAGCAGTGGGACACACAATAGGCTATACAAAAATAGATCATGCTTTTTAGGGTTCCGTAGCCAAATGGCAAAAAACGGAACCCTTATAGATTCGTCATGTCTGTCTGTCTGTCTGTCTGTCTGTCCGTCCGTCCGTATGTCACAGCCACTTTTTTCCGAAACTATAAGAGCTATACTGTTGAAACTTTGTAAGTAGATGTATTCTGTAAACCGCATTAAGATTTTTACACAAAAGTAGAAAAAAAGCTATAAATTTTGGGGGTCCCCATACATAGAACTGAAACCCAAAAAATTTTTTTTCATCAAACCCATGCGTGTGGGGTATCTATGGATAGGTCTTCAAAAATGATACTGAGGTTTCTAATATCATTTTTTTCTAAACTGAACAGTTTCCGCGAGAGACACTTCCAAAGTGGTAAAATGTGTGTCCCCCCCCCCTCTAACTTCTAAGATAAGAGAATGATAAAACTAAAAAAAAATATATGATGTACATTACTATAAAAACTACCAACGAAAATTGGTTTGAACGAAATCTAGTAAGTAGTTTTTTTTTAATGCGTCATAAATCGAAAAAAAATACACTATTATTAAAACATCCATCAAAGTTACAACACATTACAAAAACTTTTATATTATGTTACTTGCTGCTACGGAACCCTTCATGGGCGAGTCCGACTCGCACTTGGCCGGTTTTTTAATACTAGCCATTCATGATGGTCGGGTGCAACTTGACGGTAAACAAATCGTGTGTGGCTGTCATAAGTATTCAAAGACTAATATTAATTTTATTTAAAGGTTTTTATTTATTGTAATAATATGTTTGTATATTGTCAGCTACAAATTCGTTTAGTACATTTTTAGTTTTAAGTATAATTTAATTAATATGGTTAAGTTTTGTTGTGCATTTACAATTGTTATCATGTGCAAAACTCTCTCATTTATACAACGTTTAATGCGTTAAACCTGAAAATAGTTTGAACAGAGTAACTTTCAGAAGCAATAGAACCATTTTTAAACATAGGTCACATTTTACTAAAAAAATCTTTATTTAAAGCGAACGCCGGCGTTCGCGCATGATTTCGCGCCATTCGGTTGAACACTAAGATTATTAAAAGTTCGCGTAGATTATTGAAATTTTGAGCGTTTTATTTATTGGTTGTATATCTAAGAATGTAAATAAGAAATTCGTCATAAAGTAGTCTGTAAATTTCGAAAATAAGCAACCTTTCCATTTTTCCCGTATTTATACCTATTTAAATGCTTGGGGTCTCAGGGTTTAAAATGTTGCCCTGTCTTTTTATTAACAGGTCAAGCCATTACATGCGAAAACCCGCCAAAATAGGTAAACAAAAACAAATGGCTGTCGTGAATTTAAATTTTCTTAGACGCGGGATAATAATAGTTCTTATTTCAATGCAAATATAAATCTTAAACCAAACCAGCATATAAAACCCTTCCATTTTTTTGTTTTTTTTTTTGTCCTCCGAATTAGGTCAATTGAATTAAAAATCAGGGGCGTGTGAGGTTTTGCGCATTTAACGTTACACGTTGTATAAGATTTGCTGTAAGAAAACCTATTATAGGGTTAAACTCAGCTGAGTATATCAGCTGTCCTATTTCTATTGTTTTTTTACAAGTTGTGTATATAAAAAAGGTATTAATATCAAAAGCATAAATGGATGCGACTCGGTCACGATCACTTCAGATATCTTCTCAAAAACAACTCCCCAACTTCATTACAAACCAGCTCTCCCGATAACTTGACTATTTAGGCATAAATTCCCTCCTTATTCATAAAGGCAACAATAGATAGCGTCATGAATATGCGATGCCATTGTCAACGGTTTTAGGCCCGTAAATAAATGGCTCTTAAGGCGAAGCTGCAAGGTATGAAGCCCACTAATGTACCGCCTGTGGTAAAGATGATGTATGCGCACGGGACGTAGGGTTCCGGTTGCTGAATTGCTTTGAACGTACCTTTGGACCAGGTGACGGAAGTCGTAATAGTTGGCTGGCGAAGGATTTATGATTTAGGGAGTGTTTCAGTGACGGTATGGTGAATGTAGCAGTTGATGTCTTGCGAAAGGGGTTGTGTGAATCAGTTTATTTCTTCTGTGTTTCATCATAGCATTATACAGAAATTGATAGTACTTAGATAAATCTAACCTACATTAATTTATTTATCAAATATAAATCAAGAACAAATATTTTCTCCCTGCTTAGTTTTTTCAATAATTGGTGACTGTTTTGCTAATGCACAGAATAATAGCATAATCAGCCTTTTATTGTTTCCACTTCTAGAACTCAGGCCGCTTCTCTGGGAAAAGAGATTGACCGTAATCTACAACACGGGACCAGTGCGGTTTGGTGGATGTCAATATCTTCAAATTTTTGGGTCAAGGAATTTCCTCATGATGTTTTCCTTCACCGTTTTGAGATAATGATGACATAAAATTATACAAAGTAATGTGCTTGGCTGGGTCTAAATCCGCGATCTTCAACTTCTAAGGTAAGACAATTACCACTAGGCCACCACTGCTCTCAGTCTTTTGTTATTGTTTGTTTGTAACTCATCACATATATGATTGTAATGTGTGATGACTTGGTCAAGTTTGTGGATCCCTCCACAAACTTGACCAAGTCATCACCTGGCTTCACCACAATCGACCTTAACAGCGTTATCCTCTTCAGGCGTTCAGTGAATAGAATATTTATTACTGTTAGCGTCCCCGCACACAAGCCACCAAGAAACGCTAGAAGCGGCAACAAAAAAAGCTAGGAGCGGCTGCAAAAAACAGCTACAGCTGAAGCGTGCGACACCTTGTGTCCGGAGAAGCTTGAAGTCGCTTCAAGCGTATCATTGTGGCGGCACCACCGCACACGAGCCACAAAAAAGGCCATCTCAAAAAGAAGCTTGAAGCGGCGTTTTTTTGTGGTCCGTGTGCGGGGACAGCAACTACTTCTTTAATTTGAAAATGGATAAAAAGTAACAAAAATAGTAACTAAAATGGGAAAATTCTCATTTCCTTTTTGAAAAACCATTAATAAAAATTGGGAAAGTTAACTAAAGTAAGCCGTAAAACTTAAAATAAATTATAAAATAATACAACAAAAATGTTGGTCCTGTGTAAATGCATATCTACTTAACAATTATTTGTGGTCTTTGACGACTTCCCCTTAACAAAAACACTCAACGGAGGCTTAAATGATTCTTTGTCGCTAAAAACTTCGCTCAAGTTCATGAAAATGTTCCGGAACATTTAAATAATAAATAAACTTAAGATGGACGGCTGTTACTTTTGGAAAACATTCGTGGTCGAGAATCTAATGGAGGGATTAATAATACAATCAAAGATTGAGTAGTAAATTTAAGAAAAGGAGGGGTATAAAAAAGTTTTTGTCGGTACAATCTATTTAAGTGGTTGTGTGTTTGATGGTCCTTGGTTTGTTTATTAATACTTCATGCAACACAAAGGCCCAAAAGCGGACTTAATACCTTAGGGCATTCTCTACCATCATCCAAGAGTAGTGAAGAGAAAACATGACGGGTGCATTAAAAAATAAAGAAAAGATTGATAAGAAAACAAAGGTACAAATGTATGTGGATTATTTAATATTTTGTTTATTTTCATTTTTCTCTTTTATTGCACCTGCCACTATATTTCTCTGCATTAGGTATCCTAAGGGTGACTGGTAGAAAATGCCTAAGGAATTAAGGCCGCCAACTTTATCCACATAAAGTTATAAATAATTAAATACAGTGGTAGTTTTATCAATGTTACTCCCTAGTCCATACCTTGTTGTCCTCACCTAGTGTTGCTCTAAGCTAAGGTTCGTAAGACCGAGAGATGTCGTGCTGTTTTTCGCAGGGATCGGTACTAGGACCGCCCTTGCAAGTAGAGGTCCAGTAGGATTCCAAGCCTATTGGGCCCTTACTGGTTTTGCTGACATCTCCTTGAGGCTCGCGTGAAACCCTACGCGCCGTCAATGACTTGGGCTAGGTCCGGACACCGAGCTACCCATTGCTCGCCATTCGCAAGCCCGCGCCTACGTCATCTTACCACTTCAAAAACTAAATAGCAGTTGCCAGACGCAGGTTTTCAACTGAACTTTAAGTTGATTCCAGTCAAATCTTTTGGGTGCTAAACGTGCTAAATACTAAATGCTCGTGTAACAGGATTACAAGAAAACCGTTACAAAGTCTGCCCACTTTGTAACGGTTTTTTTGGTTATCTTGTTCGAAAATAAAACGTTCTTCTAGTCCCAGAGTAGCAGTTCGTTTTGCGAGCCGTCAAACTTTAGTTAAACGTAACACACCCTGGGGTGTACCGGGCTTTAGGATGTGTGCTAGCTGTGAGTGGGTAGATGAATGAGCTGATGGGTAGTAGTGATGTACGGCTGTTTTATGCTGCTCCTTTATAACGCTGTTTAAGGGGCCGGCGACGGATGAATTTTCATACCAACGTAATACCACGCTCATTTACAGTTGGAGCATATTTCCAACATATTATGATGATATTCGGTTATAGATAATATTTATCCGGGTTCCTACGTCGAGAATATTATAAATATTAGAAAGAGAGAATAGAGAATATTAAAAAGTGCGAAATACAATTCGCTTTAATTTCTTTTTGTTTTTTTTTTTAAAGATAAAAATTTTATAGAGACTGATATAAATAAATATATATATATATATATATATATATATATACAGGGTTATTTGTAAAGCACTAGCAACCTTTAAGGACTATGTTACTAAGATCATAAACAACAACTTTTGTTTTATGACTTTTAAAAATTTGTCATATTTTAGTTCATCAGATTTACATACAAAAATAAAAATATTTAAATTGATCGTTCTAAATATTACGAAGTCTATGCCAAGCAAGCGATAGCACAATAGCGGAGGGTAGCTGAACATGAACCTATTTACAGGCGACCCTCACTAGTCGGTCAGTCGCATTGGTGCGATCGCTAATAATGCTCGCAAAGGAGGAGGCCGAACGCATCAGACAACGGCGTTATCGCCGCCGCCGCCGCCGGGATACTGATCCCGATTTCCGGTCACCGCAGGCGCGGGCTTGCGGACAGTAAGCAATGGGTAGCTCGCTGTCCGGCCGTCCGGTAACTGTCCGGACCAAGCCCAAGTCGTCGACGGCGCGCGCTGTTCCCGCGCGCCTCAAGGAGTTGTCAGCAACAGCAGGGGCCCAGCCGGGTCGAAGCCTACTGGGGCCAGGGTTATCCGAACGGGCGCTCGAGCCCCGGTATGAAGGCTAGAAGGAACGGGATGGGTTTTTTAGTCAGTAAGAGTCTGACACTATCTCCCGCTCCGCCCAAGAGCGGGGATTGTCATAGGATGAATTTTCCCTACGAAATAAAAAGCCGAAACTACTAAGACTAAGAATGTGAACTTTACACAATGTTTTCTTTTATGACACTAGCGATCACTAAGAGAGGATTTTCCAAAATGGGGTGAATTTTCTAAGGGGATGAAGTCCGAAATTTGTATGAAGAATTGATTGATTTATTGATTGATTGTTTATTTATTCTTGAACAATTACAATTATATACGAATATTAAACTTAAAAACTATAATCACACACGCACTTAAAACAAAACTAGGACAGTAATGACTAATAATAATTAAATGTCAAAAAAAAAGTTACCACAAAAAAATGTCAATAAATAATTTAGTAATAATAATTTAGTAATAATAATGTGCCGCTCGCGTGAAAGAAACGCGAGCGAAGCCGCTGGTAGAAGCTAGTCTCGTGTATAGACTCTTTCGGAAGCTCTGCGGACGCCATTGTGCATTGTGCTGAGCACTTTCGTAGTCTCAACCTTGACTACTATGTCGTCAGCAAACTGAAGGTAAATGATAGAGGTATTCGCCAATGAAATTAATGTCTAGTCCACTATAGTCCAGAACCTTGAAGAATCCTCCATTGCGGCTTTTCAATTAAATTAAATAGCATAATCACCTTTTTATCTTCCCCACTGCTGAGATCCAGGTCTTTTCAGGAAGAGAATGGACCGTAATCCACCACGTGGGCCCGGAGCGATTTGGTGGATGTCACGTCATTTCTTCAAATCTTTAGTTAACGGCATGCCGGTTTCTTCACAGTGTTTTCCTTTACCATTTTGAAAATACCTGGCTGGGTTAAAACTCACGATTTAGAAACTTTTAAGTCGGGGCCATTACTATCAGTCAAACACTGCTCAAACAAAATGGGTCATTATGAAACTTGCGGGTATAATAAAATATAACTAATGGAATAACGATATTAGACTATTATCTGTAAATACATTAACAATCCAAACAAGAGCAGTAGTGGTCGACTGGGAGTGGCCGAGTTGTAGGTCACGAGTTCAAACCCAGCCAGGCGCATTACTTTGTGTAATTTATTTCATCAACACTGCTCTCAAAACGGTGAAGGAAAACATTGTTGCGAAACCGGCATGTCATAGAACCAAAAATTCGAAGACGTGTGACATCCACCTACCCGTACTGGGCCCGCGAGGTGGATTACGGCCTATTCTCTCTCCTAGAGAGGAGGCCTTAGTCTCAACAGTAGGAACATTATGAAGGCGACTATGCTTTGCTATGCATTAACAATTCCTCTAATTCAAACTCACATCCAACACAAAGTAACGAAGTTAATAAAATTAAACATTTATAATAATCAATAAGATTGTTCGACAAAGCTGTTGTATAGAGAAACCCGTGTTCACAAAATGAAGGCATATTTACTGTTATGAATTATGTAAACATATAAATTCACCTGTCGGAATAATCGCCTAAACAAATTAAATTCACTTACTGTGGCGGGCACGTTCCAACATAATATGCTCGCGTATTTTCGTTTCTAATTCGTAGAATGTTAAGCTGTGTGTTGAATTATGATTAACGTGGTTTTCAGTAGCTTATGACGTTTTATTTTTTGTTTGGGTACCAATCTCCCTCAACGCTTTCTACAGTTCATGTTCTTGAATTATTCTGTTTTCATAATTTTGATGGAAGAAACAGAACCTGCCAAGGCTGTAATGTTGTCAGGCCTGCGAAATGGTTGTTAGATTTGCTAGATAAATAGAAGATGGATAGAAAGAAGAAGAATAGAAAGGGCTATGCTTGGAGTATCCTTACATGAAAGCATCAGCAATGAGAATGGTTGCTGTCATAACTTGAAGAATCGTCAAACTGAAGCAGTAGTTGAGCTTATTGCCCGTAAAACAAATATATACACGTAGAATAGATACCACTCAGAACCTTTTGGCTACGCAACGCTCTAAGGGACTGGGAGGCCTTCCAACATTGCGTCTTGGAAAACGCTTCAAGACGCAGCGTTTGAAGGCCTCCTACAACATGAAACGATGACCCGGTGAGTGTCACGGGAGTTAGTCGTGGCGACACTTGGGGCGGTATATATCCAGTAGTAGATGTCTTTTGGCTGAAATGATGATGACCTAATCACTGCTGTTTTTTGGCGCTTGACAATTTTTTACATTACTATTAATTGAAATCAATTATATATTTTAACATAGACCTACATACCAGCCCCCCTAGCCAAGTTACAACCGTTTCGCTTGCGTCGAACGCTTCGATTTGGCCGCGCCGCCAATTCTTTTGTTCTGACCACGTGACTGAGTGTTGAGATGACGTCATTTCCATACATTTGAAGCTTTCTGCTAGCGTTAACTATTGCAGATTTGCAACTTGGCTAGGGATACTGGCCTCTTATAAAACATCCGAAGCCAGTGCACGGTTGCAATTAACGCTATGAATAATAATTGGGATTTTTTTAAAGTGTAAACCTTGTAGTATCCACTCCAAGGTTCCAGTTTAAAAATCCCATCAACTAAAAAAAATTGGATACATTTAAAAAAAAAGGTTGCTTTTTACAATATTTCCATTTTCATTATCAAAAGATACGAGAGAATGATCTTAAGTCTAGACTACAAAAAATATATATTAAATTAAAAATGCAAAGAAAATAGTGGTCCACAACGTCGAATAGAAAAATGCTTGACTTATCCTATGCAAATACCCCTGAACAAGTGAAGGTACACATTTTAGTTTTAATCAAAAACTTAATATATTATTCACCTTTCATTATTCTCCTTTTGGGTACACAACGCTGTATTTCATTACAACCTTGCTCAGTTTTATACCCCTTGTGGTGAGCAGTTATCAGGCTTAATAAAATTTTACCTCGGCAATTTATATAATTTTTTCACTGGAAATTTGTGCAATCAAGTAGTGAAAAAGCCGAGGTGCTCTTTTTGTAGAAAATAATTTATTACCTCCGACAGTTCGGAGTTTGTAAAGTTTCTTTGAATATTTTCAAAGAAGAGGTAGTCATATTGCACGGCTTTTAGCACCCAGTCTAGAACTAGTGACTAATTAATGAAGGGAGCTTGAAGAAAATATATTATGAGTCATTACAAAAGTAAAGTAAAAATATCAAATGTAAATCTGTTGACACTTGATATAGATTCAAGGGCTGACTTTTACCTTAAAAAGCATTGCCATCATACAACATTATTTTTAGAAATATAGTTTGTTCAGAATTTGTAAGTGAAGTTGTAACTGAATGGATTCCAATAGTTTTTACACCATATCATATTTTTTTATGTACACTAATATAATAAAGAGGTAGTGTTTGTTTTTTTGTTTGTAGTACGTAATCTCTGGAAGTACTGTTCCGATTGCTAAAATTTTTTTACCAATAGAAAGCTGCTTTATTCCTGAGTGACATAGGTTTTAATACGCGGGTGAAGTCGTGGGCAAAAGCTACTTAGTCAAAAATATTTTAAAAAGTCACAAGTTGAATACCACCGACACTAAGTACAACATAGGTCACGGAAGGTCATAGCGGGTATTATAAGCTCGCAAACAGTTGGGTTTGGGGCCCGGTGACTATGTATTTTTCCTGACATAATAAGCTTATAACTTGTAATTTTTCATGATGCAGTTATGAAATTTTGTATACAAATACTTCACCGCATGTATAGGCATGTCTTAGAACCAAAAATTCGAAGATGTGTGACATTCACAAACACGCACTGGGCCCGTATGGTGGATTACGGCCCATTCCCTCTCTTAGAGAGGAGGCTTGAATCCCAACAGTGGGAACATTAAAAAGGCTGGTGATGATGATGATGATGAGATTCTTTGAGAGATGTATAAGACATTTGTTTCTCAAAAAGAATACAATTCACTTAACATGAGAAATACAAGTCATTCTTAATACTAAATACATTGGCATGAGAAATGTAGGCACACAAATGTAGGTTTCAAAAATTATGCGGATAACATGAAAAAATAGTACCTACATATTTGCTGTAGTAGTGAACTCCTTACGTATCCTTTCTTAATGCAAGACGATAGCAATTAAATTTTTTTTATGTTAATTGGATGATAAAATTAGTAATTTAAATATTTTTAAGATAAAATTGGAAGGCTTGAAGGAACGGGATGGGTTTTTTAGTCAGTAAGAGTCTGACACTATCTCCCGCTCCGCCCAAGAGCGGGGGTTGTCATAAGATGATTTTTCCCATCGAAAAAAAAAGGACCCTATTACTAAGATTCCACTATCCGTTTGTCTATCGTTAGGCTGTATCTCATAAACTGTAACAGATATACAGTTAATATTTTCATAGGCCATATATTTGTATTAAAAACTGAATAAAACAAGTGTAAAAAAACAGATGTATAGATAATAGAACAGAGCCCTGCGCAAGTGCGACTCGCATTTTACTTATTTTTAAGTATGTAAATAGTACGTAGTAATTGTTAAATAAAAGTTTCGAACCTATGTCCCAAAGTTATCATTGGCAAATAAAACGCTTTTCACCGCAGCGTTACCGGCAGGTCCCTCGAGGGTGAATACAAGATTACTTTTCTCTGTTACTCAGTCACGTGTCTTCAAAGAAAGCTTACATGCTTAAAACTAAATCCCTGTAGTATTTCTTTAAAGAATTTGAAGAGCTTTGTATATTATTGTTACGTGTATTATACATGATTTTAAGTGAAATGAGAACTTAGCTTTTGAATCTAAAGGATTCAAATATTCTGCTCAAATGTCTGTTATTTAATTAGATATTAAGTTCAAGTTTAAACAACAATAATAATTTTATATAATATTCCATAACGATCAAACAACGCTGTCTAGTCCCAAGCTAAGCAGAGGTTGTGTTATGAGTCCCATACGACTGATAAACAATATACTTATTTATTTCTAAATACATACATATTATAGATAAATTACACCAAGACACAGAACAAATGCTCATGCTCATTACATAAACATTGGTCCTGGGTGGGAATCGAACCCACGACCTCCGGCATAGTAGTGAAGGGCACTAACCACTAGACCAATAGGTCAGTCAAAACGTACAATTTATATAAAAGACTAACTACTAAGTAGCCCACTAGGCCTGATAATTTTGATACCTTTGACTTACTGCTTTACACACGGGTGGAAGGTGGAAGAACATTTTTTATATTATTGATAGGCTTGTGTTTAACCACCACTTCACCTAGCGATGATGTGGCCGACGATGGATCACGCTTGCCTTGAAATAACCTATTCACACTTAAATAAAAAAAAATAATTAATTGTCGAAAAAAAAAACTGATACAATGGCTGTGTTATCGCTAACAACGATCTACTAGCCCTTTCTGATAATATAAGATTCAAATAACACAAAAGTAACTTTTAACTACGCTAAGGGTCCCAAAGTAATTAAAACATTTAACTACTTTCTTTAAAAGTAATGAAAGAACTATTAGGTATAATAGCAATTACATTTTATCACCAAAAGTTTTGAGTATTCGAATATTAATGAGATCGTTAAGAATTCATGCCATTTTGATATTGAAACTAAAATAATTGGGAGTAGCAAGACAAGGAACAATTCATTTATATTTCAGAACTTTCGAGAAACTTCTTTCCTGCAGCCTAACTTTCACGCACACGGACCACACGTCCCAGCTACCAGGGACTCAAACTGTAACCGTAATAATTTGTTTTAATACTTTTTTTTAAAACAGTTATAACAGAAAAACACTTTTAAATGTAACAGATACAATAATGTTACCGAATGAAACTGTAACCTTTTTTATGTGTTAAGAAGTGCTACCGAATCAAACTTTAACCTGGTTTATGTGTTACTAAGTGTTAACCCTACAATGCACGTTTTTTTATTTTGCTACGAAAAAAATATATTTGATTCTAAAGGCCGTTTTTATATATGGAAAAATAATTAAAAAAATCAATATGCATTATTTATTGAGATATATTGTTTTTTAGTGTATGTGCCTAATATGTCACAAATAGCATTAAGGTTGAAAAAGTATTATGTAGAATACTCCAGCAGCAATTAAACAAAATAGGATATAATTAAACTTTAATGAAATTAAAGACAAATTTTGATAAAACTAATGAATTATCAATAAATTCTAACGATAAAAAAGTAGCAAATTGAGATCAAAATTTTATGTATGGGAGTTATTTACTCCTTGACATTACAATATTGTTTTATTTACTGATGAAATGCAAAAAAACAGTTCTTATCTTTATTCAAGCACAGAGCCAGTCCGCATTTCTGGCACATAATGAATGATTTTCCCTCACAAGCTGGTAATTTGCAACGTTGTCTAGTGGTGGACCATAAAGGGAAGTGTTCGATGCCATAAACTCTGGCGTCTTTAGGTGGTACTACAGCTTTTGGTTTATTCTTTCTTCTTTCGTCAAGCATATCGGCAACTAATGATGACGGTCTTCCTCTTTTGCGTGTAAGTGAGGGTCTAGATAGACAAAGAGCTTTTGCTACTTCCAGCCGAAATTCACGTAGTTTTATTCGTGTGTTATTTTGTCTCTGCTGTTCAACTCTCTTGTAAAGAAGCCAACTGTTTATGACCATTACATCGAGTAGATGGTAGAATATTCTCATATACCATTTCCTTGTTCGCATTTTTATTTTGTATTTACCAATGAATGAGTCTAACAGGTCTACACCACCCATATGGCGGTTGTAGTGGCGAATAATGTCAGGGCAGTCGACATCGATGTACTGCTTAGTCTTCTTACAAAATCTTCTAACCTTGTCTTCGGGTTGCTCGCCGACAAATGAAGACGCAAGTGTAACAGGTTTATTATCTAACCACATGACAATGACCACTGGTATACCTTCAACAGTAGTTTGAATGAAAAAATACTGCAATGGTGTTTCAAAACTCAGTATATAGGGATCATTTATCTTGTCATTTCCTTTGAATAACACAGGTGGCGGATGAAACATGGTCTTTCGTCAGACAAGTCTTCTCTTTTTTTTAGTAGTCCATAAAGTTACATTGGCAGTACGAACGGCAGAAATAGGTGGCTGAGGTAGTACCATTGACCGTCTTGTTGGACCCACATTGATTGATAGTGGTATTGGTAAAACTTGAGATACTGAAGGAGCGCTGAGAAGACCAGAAACGCTGGGTTGGGGTTGACTAGTACGACTATCAATAATTGCTGACAAGTTACCTGTTTGAGAAGAAAAATCATCGACTATATCATTCAAAAAGTCAGCCTGCAGCAGTTGAGGTGTTCTATCTATTTCTTCCATCACCAAATCACTGATTTTAATCAGGTCATCCTCACTGTTTCCATCAGATGATTCCAGATCATCTTCACTCCCCGATGGGACATTCAAAAAGTGTTCAATTTCTGATTCTGTTACCGATTTGTGAGGCTTCATCTGTAATAAAAAAAAAGTTTTATATTACCCTAATGCACACTGTGCCATATTAGGCACATACAATAAAACCTCGATAAATTATTGATTTATTAGAAATATTGTAAATAAAAGTACCTTACACGACAATTATAAAATAAACTTACCTCTGATAATTTTATATGCACGAAAATACAGTATTTTCAATTTTTTTGTAGGATCGAAACTCACGTAATTGAACTTTTTCTCAACTGCCTGCTAATTCAAATTCATATTTATACCCTACCCTTTACCGCCGCTGTGGCAAAACAAGTAAACTATTTTATACTTCACTAGAGTGCGTAGTTATCATAATTATGACTAGATGGCGCTTAACTACTTATTATGCGAAACTAAGAGCAATATTCCTGTATGGCCCATATGTGGCACATTATGCATATATACTTCAAATTCGACCATATCGCTTCGCCAACAAATGAGGGCAAAACAAGTAAACTATTTTATACTTCACTAGAGTGCGTAGTTATCATAATTATGACTAGATGGCGCTTAACTACTTATTATGCGAAACTAAGAGCAATATTCCTGTATGGCCCATATGTGGCACATTATGCATTGTAGGGTTAATATGTGTAACTGAAATAAATGCACAGTACCATAAATAAGTAAATTGTAACTTTGGCAACGCTGCGTTTACCTGTTACACTTATTAACACTGTTAACACTTTTATATGTGTTACAGATATGTTACGGTTACACTTTTTTAAGTGTTTTGGGTTAACACATTGAAAACACATACATATTTGGTACATTTCTGATTCTGTCACACATTCAATATGTAACATTTATAATTCTGTAAACTTTATGAAGGTGTTTTTACGTCCCTGCCAGCTACAAACTCCGCCACGAGAAGCTAAAAGCGGCGACAAAGGAAGCTGCAGCGCGGCAGCCGCTTGTGGCTGGTGGCTGCTACTTTTTTAACCCATTCGCGAAATATAATAATGGATTCTGATCTTCTTCTTAGCGTATCGATGGCAAAACTTAATTAAGTTTGCCATCGTGGTGAAAGGATTTGCCAATCGACCGAAGTCGATTGCCCAGGGTGCGCCCGACGTAACCGACTATAGACTCTGATAAACAAGGTTTAAATACGCAAGTGTCATGTGACGCCATTTAGTGGCCAGTTCGGGTCACAAGGTGGTTAGGTGGCGGCATTTTGTGGTTGTGGCCGGAGGCTCATGTTCGGCGATCCTAAAGGATCAAGTTCATAGCTGATTGTAGATAACACTAGCAGATGACGACGGACATGTCGCTGCGACACTTCTGTTTTCTATGAAATACTTTCCGCAGATAGCGATATACGTCGCTCGACTATACGTCACACGACCGTAGGCGGCGTGTCATCCTCACGCAAACCAGTCCCCCAAGCCAAATTACATCCTTTTCGTTTCTATTCTCTTGCGTCGAACGCCTCTAGTTGGCCACGCCTCAAATGTCTTTGTTGACCATTACTGAGCGAGAGATGACGTCAGAACCAAAGAATTGGAGGCGTGGCTTACTCGAGGCGTTGGACGTAAACGAAACGAAACGGTCTAAAATTGGGGCTAGGGGGCAGTAGTGCCACCTACCATCTGCTTACACTCAAAAAACATATCTCCTTCTGGCATATTTGGTTAATTAATCACTAAAATTAAATGTTATATAAACATTACAAAAATGAGCATTATCATCATCAGCCTTGCATGTTTCCAACTATGTAAGAGTCGACTCCCAGTCTAACTGGATGCAAAAGAACATCAACACTTACTTCATAAAGCGACTGAATATCTGACTCGAACAATTCAATCACTGGGTCAAAATCAAAATCAAACTAAGATACTGCTAATTTTTGTTTATCATCATTTCAGCTGAAAGATGTCCATTACTATACATGAGCCTCACCAAGTGTCGCCACAATTACCAGTCCTGTACTTCTCCGCATCCATCGGTTTTCCAATAGTCTCACTAGGTTTTCAATCTACCCTCTGTCTGCTATTTAATATTATACTAGTTTAACTAATACTACAGAATTTTAAGAAAGTTGTAAAAATATTACGAGTCAAAATGGGCAGAGTTCCAAAGTAAAGAATATCGATATACTCGTATGTACTACTTTAGGTTAGTCGGTATTTGAAGGCACGTTCCCGAGTTATAGTCTTGGTTTTAAAAAGATCGTAAATTTCGTTCTACCACACAAATCATTTTTCAAGAATTTCTGTAAATTGTTCCTTTTATTTTGTTGTTTCAGTAGCCAAGTTAATCGATGGCTTCTTTCGGTTAAAGATAAATGAACGTTTGCCTGGTTTCCAAAAACGAACAACCCGTCAGTATTAAAAGAATTAAAGAAGCAGTGAAATAAATTGGTACAAAGCCCTCGTCCATAACACACACATCACTCGTTTACAGTTACTGTACTAACTTGCTGACTATTGAATTATTTTTAAACCATAAGGTGCGTTCACATCAGCTAGTGACTGCGCCCGCCGCTCGCGAGTTACCCGTGCACTGCAATTGTGCAGTTACTATAATAGTTCAATATGCCTGTTTAGCGCAATTTAGGAGAGGCTTGCACAGGAGGCGCACGCGGTGCATGTTTTGCGCACGCAGCTCGCGTGCATGCAGGTCTGTTTGCTTTCATACTGTATACCTATCCGCGGGCAGAAGGAAGATAAACAGCGCACGAGACGTTCCCAGGGCTCTTGTAACAGTAGCGAACGATGCGAAGCTAGCGCGTGAGTGATGAAGGAACGGAGCACGAACTTAGAATGCATGCACGCAGCTCGCGAGCGGGTCGCAAGCATCTCATTCAACAGATGCAAACTCACCGTAAGCCGATATATGCACTTTTGGCATCCCAACCACGGCTCCGAAATTGTTCGAAAGAGTCATCACGAACCTGGAACGCAAAAAGCAACTAATAGAAAACAAGGATGGGTTCTAGTCATTTAAAGTTGGACAATCTGTCTCGCTCCACCTAGAACGGGAGAAGTCAAGGTACTTGATGATTTTTCACACCAAAAAAAGTAACCAAACTCAAATAATAAAAAGTAGACAAACCAAAATTAATACAATTTCAAAGTCAAATTAAGATAAGGAGCAATTAATTTAACGACCAATAAACACGTATGAAGCCAGTTTACAAACGAAGTATTTTGTTTATCTAAATGTTACTGTTTAGACTAACAACCGATGTCATTAATAAATGTTTGAGTGGAAAGTTAAGTGTGTTTTGTCAAGGGACATATCGTCTTAAACTTCTGCTGGAGGCAAAGTTATCAACACAAACATTAAAAGCTATGAGTATCTATCGACTAAAGCCTACGATCCAGCTTCATAGACGCGTATTCGTCATTATTAACTTGGTGTACACCTGCTCACAACTTACATACAAAACTATGTAACGCGTCGCGTCTCTACATGCAGGCTTCACAACACCTGCCATACCACATATAATACGTCTGCTAAGTTACAACCGAATCGAAAAACCGAAAAAAGAGTTCGTCGATCGCTTCAAGTTGGCCACGCCTCCGATTTCGTTATTCTGACCACGTGACTGAGCGTTGAGATCACGTCAGAATTAAGGAATCGGAGGAAAAAGAGAATCGAAACGAAACGGTCGTAACATGTACCCCTAGCCAAGTTGATAATCTGAAATCGTTAAGGTTTGTAGAAAACTTCAAATGTACGGAAATGACGTTATCTCAGCGCTCAGTCACGTGGTCAGAACAAAAGATTCGGGGGCATGGCCAACTCGTTGTAACTTGGCTAGGGAGTCTGGATAGTAGCAGGCCTGCTGGGCGAACATCGAGCAAAACATGTTGATTTTTGTAAAAATGATGAAAACGTCTTCGTCGTTCGATGAAAATATCACAAATGATTGAAAACAGGGTTCTGTAAGCGATGCTCAAGTAACCTGGCGTATTATGAAACGACTATGAAGCTAGAACTACACTGCGCACACGTGACATGTACACCGATCTGAGCGCGTCGGTCTCCATACATTTTATAGGGAAAATAGATTTGTAGAGCTACACTTGATCCACGCCACGCGACGGCGTTCTACATACCTATCAGTCGCCCTAGCCAAGTTAAAACCGACTCGTGTCTAATTCCGTTCTCCAATCGATAATGCTTCGGTGTCAGCAATTGTAGAAAACTATAAGTGGGTAGCCATGTTGACGCGCCTGAGTCGGCCGCTCGTTCTAGAATGTAGCGTTTGTTTATCAAAGGATGTAGCGTTAAACGTTGTAGAAATTTATTCTATCATTTTGAACGATGTGAACTTGGCTACGAATTTTCTATTCGTTTGTTCCGACCATGTGATTTAACGTTGAGATGATGTCGTTCCCTTACATTTGATTACTTTTCGACTAGCGTTAACGATTGCAGATTATCAATTTGGCTAGGGGTACAGGCGTGGTCCATATAATATGCGTCGGCGTCGGTCTAATGTAGTTCTAGCTTGAAGCTACGCGTTCGTGGACAATAGACCTAACTAAGCAAAGGGAAAAGTTTCGTTAAGTATCTCTCTTACACCGGCTTATCATTTCACAAATAAACCAAGATCTTCACAACCGGCTCATGTACATAAAATATTATACGATACAAAATTCAAGCGACAACTCCCAAGGGTAACTGTTCTGCTTATGATGAAAACTAGAGTTGTTTCTTTGTCTGCAGTTAAATTTAACTGCGGATTTTAATTGTGCAGTTTATTAAGCGTTGACTGTGCACATTAGCTTTGTTAAGTTTTAAGTTTTTATAGCTAGTAGTTGATTTAACCTTTTGAATGTCTTATGTTACACAGTTCGACATAAGCAATTGTCTTTCTATTGTGTTTCTAATTACGGCATTCAAAGAGTTAATTAACTTAAAATTAAAATAAGCTTCTTTTATTTCAAAATTTTTCTAATTGATAGAAAAAAATGAACTTGGTTTTATTTGTTTGTTCATTTATATTTGTAACGCACTTTATTATATTATGAACTGTTTTGCTTAAAAATATTGAAATACAGGTGGTGCTTCAGTAGTACGAAATTTTTTAAATGAGTGGTGGTAAAAGTAGGTGCAGTGGGCAGTTTACGTGTTACGGGTTCGGTTCCCGTAAATAATAATGATCTGAATATCTTGTTAGAATTTACATGTTTTTGACCGTACCCATGAAACAGGACCCAGTAGGCCTGCTAGGGCCATGGAGATAATTATGAAAGGAAAACTCGTGATCCTAGAACGCAAAAGGCAATTGAAGGAATATAAGTGTGGTTTTAATCAGTAAAAGTCTGACACGCCCTTTTGCGTCACCCTAGAATAGTAGAAGTACATCGTAGGCTCGGGCTTGCAGATGGCTAGCAATTGGTAGCTCGCTGTTCGACCGTCCGGTAACCGTTTGGGCCGAGCACAAGTAGTCGACGGCGCGTACTGTTCCCGCGCGCCTCAAGGACATGTCAGCAAACCGTAGAAGCCCAGAAGAGTCGAAGCCTACTAGGGCCTAGGATCTGTGTCTGAAAAGAAGTCTCGGCCCTGGGATGAAAGGCAACGAAGGAACAGGAGTGGGATTTTAGTCAGTAAATCAGCCCCGCCAAGGAGCGGGAGATGTCATTGGATGATTTTCCAACTTAAACAAAGAGAGGCAGAAGTCATAACATGATTTCCTACTTAAAAAAAACCATGATACAGGAGTAATTGTAAAAGGTAACGGCTGCCCTACAAATAACAAACGAACTACAATATCTACGACTATGACAGTCAATACCGTTTACACCAAAAATAAAAAAAATCACTGTCAACAGCAAACATACTGGCTACTCTAGTAAGCCCTTTATCTGCCATAATAGCAATACAAAGGCCACTGAATCTGGCAGACCATTGAATTACGGCTCGACTAGCTTAGTTTGGCATGTTCAATAGAATCACTTCAATGTTTCGGGCAACTGAAATTTTGGGCATATGAAAGTGAATTGCGTTTCGGGAATTGCAGGAGTCATTAAATAAATGAACGAAGGTAGTTGGCGTATGATGGTGTTTTGCTTTCATAAGACCTAATGAATAAATATAGATATAGGTTAACTGGTAATTAGTGACCGATACTTATACAAATTATTGTACTTATGATTACAAACAACTTTCCCAAAGAAACTTTTTTTTTCTCATTAGTTTTATAACAATAACAGAACCACTATTCGCGCACGCGCGTCTTCGACCTCTCGGCTGTTAGCCGCGTAACGCCGTTGTCTCACGTACCTTTCCAACAATAGTGATAGTGCACCCGCGCCGCTTGCAAACCCATTGGTTTTTTATAATCAGCGTAGGTGCATACATGTTCCGAATAAATAATATAAGTTAACCTTTCAATCGTGGAAATTACAGACACAATAGAAAGACAGTCGCCGGCGTTTGCTTAGGGTTTAATGAATTAACTAATGAATATAAAAAAAGCTTCTTTGGGAAAGTTCACGTGTATAATTATCGGTCACTAATTACCAGTCACCCTATATAATTAAAAGTCTTGATACACTCATCGTTGTTGTCGTTGTGTAGTCGTTGACAATCATACTACAACAAGTCCTTAACGCGATCCATTTGACGATCTGAACTGAACTGTTTAAGAAACAGAGCAATACAACATTAGTTTAAGTATCCGTGAAACTCGAAACAGGTGTCCAATATTTTTACGTAAAGAATCCATGTACAAAATTGCATTACTATTTCATGAAAAATTACAAAGTTATAAGCTTATTATGTTATCTGGTTATTCGCAAAAATACATGGTCACCGGGCCATCCAGGTGACTGAGACACACAGAAATCGTCTTGATGAGATTTGCATTACGGCCTAATTTTCCAAAATTTTACGGCTTATTTTGTCTGATACACGAACGTAGCCACGATAAAATGCTAAATGTATACCATAGGACCAAATAAAGATAAGTTTTTTTTATCATCGTCAACCTTTTCATTTGGGAATCTGACCTGCTCTCAAGGAGAGGGAATGGGCCATAATCCACCACGCGGGCCCAGTGCGGTTTGGTGAATGTCACATGTCTTCGAATTTTTGGTTCTAGGACATGCCGGTTTCCTCACCATGTTTTCCTTCACCGCTTAGAGAGCAGTGGTGTTGAAATAAATTACACCAAGTAATGCGCCTGGCTGGGTTCGAACCCACAATTTACAACTCGTAAGTAGGGGCCATTACCACACGGCCACCACTGCTCTAAGTTTTTTTTACTTGCAATGAAAAAAATAAAACTACCAAACCGATTTTTTAAAATGCTTTCACCAGTAGAATGCTACTTTATTACTGAGTGACATAGGATATACAAGGTGTAAGGGACAGCCCTTCACAAACTTTAAGGGCTTGTTTAGTAGACGAAACTGAACCACCTTTCACAATTATTATTTTTTCAGGAAACGAAAACAAAAATTGACTTCGCCATACAAATTCTCCAATCAAGTTTATCATTTTGTATGGTGAGGCTGATTTTTTTTTCGTTTCCTGAAAATAAATTTTGTGGAAGGTTGTTGAGTTTTGTCTACTGAGCAAGCCCCTAAAGTTTGTGGAGGGCTGTCCCTTACACCTTTTATATATTTTCTACTTTTATGAGACTGGAACTGATTGCAGAAACTTTGTTCATCACTAAGATAGACACTCACAAATTGCAGACACTCACGGTTATGCCTGTACAAGTTAGAAGTTTGATGTGGTAACCTACCTTCATGCTTAATGACAGCAGGTCATTGACGTAAGTAATTAGTTGTCAAATCCGATGTCAACTGACTTGATTGACTTTGCCTGTTTCAGGAAACCAATCACAATAGCCAATTTGTATTTGACAGCTGATTTACTGAACTAAATCAGCTGAATTCTGATCAGCTTCCTGATTAGAATTCCAGGAACCAGTGATTGTGGTCAATGAGGTGTTGATTTGGGGTAAAATCTGGGCAAGTGTATTATGACTGTTTCAATTTGCTGCTATCGAAGTTTCGTGACATTTTTTATAAATGGAAGTAACCCTTTATACAAAATAACCGGCCAAGAGCGTGTCGGGCCACGCTCAGTGTAGGGTTCCGTAGTTTCCAGTCCGTCACAATAAGTGTTCCTACTTATGAGTTTAAAAAAAGTGTTACGTTGACATACTAAGTACGGAACTCTTATAAATACGGAACCCTAACGACGGGCCCACAAAGGACGGTGATAACTAAAACAGTATGCAAGTAGTAGAAATTTCAGCGATTGTGTATTCGTAAAATTACGAATATATTTAAAAAGCAACGATTTTTTTGCCACGGTAGGTCATGATAGCACGGAAAATCTTAACATCGACTTTTAAAAAGATGACGTCATTACGCAACGCCATCTATCGAACCATTTATGAACTGGTTTTTACCTTAACATTTTAATAGATGGCGTTAAAAAAATGAATTTTAGTTTTGTTCTAAATTGTCTTAGCATGTTCTAACCGAACAATTTGATAATACCCGATCCCATAAATTCAGGAAAAATCCTAAAAGCACGAACGCGAAATAGCCATCGCGTACAGCGCCATCTCTCGGGGAATTGGGTTACTAATTAATACATAGGTATCAGAAGAAGTTTTCGGTAGTAATTTTGGATTGCGAGAACCGATTTTAATCATTCTTTTTTGTTTGAAAGAAGATAAGGATAATAAAATATGTAAACGAAGTTAAAAAAAATGCTTGCATAAACGATTATACTACAAACTTAGTCCAGAAATTATTTGGTACAACCTTTTTGTCTTTTTTGTAAAAAACTGTTCTTTCCGTCAAGTTCAAAATGATTTTCCTAGAAAGTCCTTATAGAGTTCTACTTTTCATACTTTCTAAACTTATGGTTCAAAAGTAAGGGGGACACATTGTTTTTTACTTTTGGAGCGATTATTTCCGAAACTTTTGATATTATCAAAAAATAACAATATCTAATGTATTTACTTTATTTAGTTATTATAATATACATATGTACATAAAAAACTTAAATACTAAATAAACTATTTATACTAAACCTAACTATGTACATAAATATAATACAAAATGACAAAGTACGCTCAGGCGTCAAAGTACTCCTCCACATCGCTGTCATCCGGAAATGTGCCCAGAAGACTGGCAGCATTGCCACGTTGAATGGCAATGAGGACATCTTACTAAGACATCCAGCGATGTGGCAGGTTGACTGGCTCCTCGTACGGCATCACTACTATCGTCACAGTTATATAGCATTAAAATATTAAAATGCAGTACTTACAAATCATTGTAAAACTTGATTTTTTTTTCTAAACCTATATAAAATGCACTTAAAACTATATGTACACTGCACGGACTAGATGACTATACAATGGAAAACTGTTAGAAAATACCTAAATTAAAAACACAAAAAAAATATCACCGAAAAAATAGTGTCACTGTCACAAAGTCACAGTAATGTCAGCTGTGGCGCAGTCACCCTGGGTACTGGCGGCTCCCCGCGCATACAAGACAACCTTTTTTTTTAAACGTAGGGCTGCTTAGACTTTTTTTCTCTTTTTTTTTGGGTCGTCATCATCATCATCTTCATCATTTTAGCCGACTGGTCCTGTACATCTCGCATCCACCGGATCATCAACGACCTGGACGGGAGCTTTTCAACGCTGCGGATAGCAGATACGTGGTCGCTACATCAGAACCTTTCAGCCCCGTCGACCGTCTATTCTGCGAGCAGTGTCCCTACCAATTGCTATTTAAGTTTGGCGATTTTTCGACCTATATCGGTAAACTTGATTATCCTGCGGATATTCACTTCTTTCCACTTCATATTGTGATGTAAAATTGCTGAAGTTTTTGCATCTCTTATGCAAATAAAAAATATTTTTTATTTGCATATTTCGATAGGTATTTACTAAAATCAAAAAATGATTTTAGTAAATACCTATCGAACAATATATCACACATTAGGGATGAAATTTAAAAAAAAAAACACTTCCCACTTTACATATAGGGAGGCTACCCTAATTGAAAACATTTTTTCCAATTTTTATTTTATCACTTTGTCGGCGTGATTGATATACCTACATATTGGTACCAAACAGCTTTCTAGTGCTAACGGTCACAGAGATTAAGCGAGGATGGACAGACAGACAGACAGACAGACATGGCGAAAATATAAGGGTTCCTAGTTAACTACGGAACCCTAAAAATAAGCATCGTGAGCTGACCACGTCAAAATATAAAAAGTCCTCAACCCACAATTAGCAAGCGTGTCATGCCTTTTTTTTGCCCGCCGTCACGCCTCAGCTACCGCTGGGATTTTGATACTGATTTCCGGCCACTATAGGCATGGGCTTGCAAACGGCGAGCAATAGATAGCTCCGACCAACCGGTAACCGACCAAGCTCAAGTCGTTCAAGAGGCCAAGGGTCTGCTTAGGAAAATTCGGCCCTAGTACTAAAGGCAACGAAGCAACAGTAGTGCGTTTTTAGTTAGTAATAGTCTAAAACTATCTCCCGCTCTGCCCAAGGAAGCGGGGATGTCATTCCCACTTACAAAAAAAAAATCGCCGACTATGGTGTTTTTCGTATAATTATTGTTAATTTTAAACTTAAATATTGCACGAGTGTCTTTGCACAACTGTGAGAAAACTTCAACTTTTCTCTACTATAAATAATCTTTGTCATCATTTCAACCAAAAAATATCCACTGCCGGACATAGGCATCTCCCAAGAATCTCCACAATATGGTAATTGTGGCGACACGGTGCATTTTCAAAATTTTTTTTTTCGTCATACCCATACGAGTGGGTTATCTATGGATAGGTATTAAAAATGACATTGAGGTTTCTAATATCCTTTTATTCTAACTTGAATAGTTTATGTGAGAGACACATCCAAAGTGGTAAAATGTGTGTGTGTGTCCCTGTAACTTCTAAAATAAGAGAATGATAAAACTAAAAAAAATATATGATGTACATTACCTACTATGCAAACTACCAACGAAAATTGGTTTGAACGAGATTTAGTAAGTAGTTTTTTTTTAATACTTCATAAATCTAAAAAAATACACTATTATTAAAACATCGATCAAAGTTGAAACGAACTACAAGAACTTTTATATTATGTTACTTGCTGCTACGGAACCCTCCATGAGCGAATCCGACTCGCACTTGGCCGGTTTTTTTTTTAATATGTTAGAAACTTACTTTTTTCTTCAAAAGTATGACTACTTCTATATATCTTTTTTAAAATTGCAGTTAAAACAGTAGTTAAACGAAATGAATTATAGTTTCCGCTTACCGAATTCACGAACAGCGTAGATTTAAATCGCGCTAGTTGCAGCATTACTTGCTCCCGCTGTGAATAAATTCAGCATAATAGCTAATAAATAACTGTTGTATTTGTTTTCTAAAATTGTATTTAACGATAATTTTCTAGGTTTTAAAATGCTACTGGTTTCTAGAAAAGCTACCGTTATTTACATTAGGGTAGTAGCTTAATCATAATATATGTTTCGCTAGGTTCTGCAATATTATGAATAAGCTTTAAAAACATCATCATCATCACCATTTCAGCCGATAAACGTCCACTGTTGGACATAGGCCTCCCCTAAGCGTCGCCACAGCGAACGATCATGTGCGTCCCGCATCCATCGGATTCCGCTACCTTCACCAGGTCGTCAGTCCACCTTGAAGGAGGCCTTCCAACGCTGGGTTTTCCAGCGGTACGCGGTCGCCACTCCAGAACCTTTCAGCCCCAACGGTCATCTGTTCTGCGAGCAATGTGCACTGCTGATTCGGTCACGCAAGGAAACTCCGAGCACAGCCCTTTCCATTGCTCTTTGGGTGACTTTAAGCCTTTTGATGAGGCCAATTGTGAGCGACCACGTTTCGGATTCATATGCCATCACTGACAACACACACTGGTCATAGACTTTCGTCTTGAGACACTGTGGTATGTTGGATGAGAAGATACCGCGTAGCTTCCCAAACGCTGCCCAGCCGAGACTTTAAAAACAACTCTTAATTAATTCCTTAAACCCCAAGCGAACGCCAGTGTTCGCTCACCCATTGTCTTTCTAATTACGGAATTCGAAAGGATTCGAAACTATAAACTTTTTTTTTAGCTGGGAAAAATCTAAGATAGGCGCTAAATAAATGTGGAATAACGGTCATTGACGTCCTTAACGGTCCAACTACATTTATTAACATTCGTAATTAAAAAAATGGAATTCAAGGCATAAAGCTGCCTTGAATCGACATCGTGATCCTTTACTTTTTCTGAAAAACAGTTCATTGATGGTTGGACCATTTGATGGATTGGAGATATTGAGAAAAGGTCAATGTACTTATTTTAAATTTATCTGGCATCTTGTAATGGCTTGTCCGCGGAAGAATGTGTCTGAAGCTTTCGCAGACTAAAATCATACCAATGTTCCTTCAGTTGTTATTTGCATTTCAGGACCATGAGTAGGAATATACCTACCAGATACTACTAGGATATGCTTTCTAGAACCTACCCTATGGCCAGCAGGCATTGGCCTTGCTGGGCCCGTACGGTTTGCTGAGCTCTCTTTGGGGCGTAGAACACTGAGTCATATACCGGAAAAAAAAAACTTTATACCTATTTAATTGTGTTGACAGAGAAACTCAAAACAATTTACGTCCTTTGGTAGTCTTATAGTTAAACAAAGGAACGATTCTTAAATAACAAAATATTCGCATTCATCGTTCCAAGTCATAATCTGCCAAGCACTTATCGTTTCTGTAAATCGTTCGCAAAAGTCATCCAAATTGCTTCCTAAAACAGAATGTAATATTTGAATAATAGCATTTTATTTTGACCAGCAGTGAGCATATTATACATCAAATATTTTCTTACAAAGACCACTTATAAAAAAAAACATTCACAAGATAAAACAACACATCCAAATGCACACACTTCAAACGGCCCTTACAAGCTCCGATTGCTGGTTCGCATAGGACTAAGCAGGGACTCAAACTGTAACCGTAATAATGTGTTTTAACACTGTTGCACAGTAATTTTTTTTTTTCCACAACTATCACACAACGCCGTCTAGTCCCAAGCTAAGCAGAGCTTGTGTTATGGGTACTAGACAACTGATAAACATACTTATATATTTCTAAATACATACATATTATAGATAAATTACACCCAGACACAGAACAAATGATCGTGCTCATCACACAAACATTTGTCCTGGGTGGGAATCGAACCCACGACCTCCGGCATAGCAGTCAGGGTCACTAACCACTAGACCAACAGGCCTGTCAGAAGAATTGCACAAGTAATTGCACTCATAACAGTACCATAAATAAGTAAGTTGTAAATTTCACAACGCTGCATTTACCTGTTAACACTTATCATCACCATTAACACTTTTATATCTGTTACAAATATGTTACGGTTACACTTTTTTAAGTGTTTTCGGTTAACAAATTAAAAACACATTTATAAGTGTTACATATTTGATTCTGTTACCAATCCAACATGTAACACTTATAATTCTGTAACTTTTATGAAGATGTTTTTAAGTCCCTGAGACTAAGTCACCATAATCGTACGACTATGGTTCAGGTACCGGCTATCAAACCTCTGTGCTGGATGCCGTTGGGGCTGGCACAAATCCTGCGCACCAAGAAGTCATGCGTATTTAAAAGTTTATGAAAACCAATTCTAGAATAAATTGGAACGAACCAAAACTGTAGATACTTTAAAAATTTGTACATAAATAACTTTCATTTAGATATATGAAACACAAATGATTGCTTCAAAACTTTTCAATACATTCATAACTATTCCAGTATTCGTATATGTACAGCTATCGACAAATGGAGCAGACTGATTTTATTTATACGAGATATTGCTCCGGAACTCTGAAATTAGTTTGTAGTTGTCGAAATTTTTCAACAAATTCGTAGTTCTACGGCGAAATACAAACACTCCCATGCAGCTTTAGTTTTGGAGTAGTTAAACGAAATATACGTATGTAGTACAAGCTATTCGCTTTAACAAATGAATGGATGTTTGTTTACTGTATGAATTCGTTATTTTTTTGTTTACTATCTGAATTTGTTATTTTTGCGAGTTCGCTTGCGTTTATTAATTGCTATTTGCTAATTACCTTTTTGAATTAATAGATAATATTTATTTTTTTACAGATGGTCGATGGAGGCGAAAGGTTCTGGAGTGGCGACCAAATACCGGAAGACGCAGTGTTGGAAGGCCTCCGTCAAGGTGGACCGATGGCCTGGTCAGGGTCGCAGGGAACCGATGGATGCGTGACGCACATATATGTCCAACTGATGTGATGATGATGAGATAATATTTATCAACCGACTTCAAAAATAGGAGGAGATTCTCAATTTTGTTGTATGTACTAATTGGCCGTTTTTTTTTGTACCTAATAGGATACGCTTTCAGTTTTGATGATGAAATCCATGCGGAATAGAAGGAACTCTTCAAATATCATAGGCAACAATATAGTAGTTTTGGTTTTTTCATCGAGAACTTAAGTATCTACAGTTTGTTTTGTTGTTTTTGTAGTGTAGCTAGTTTTTTTTTTTTTTGTATAGTCTTATGAATAGAAATGTGACAAAAAACGGTAAGTGATAACGTAACTATTACTCCAGTATATGATCGTTTCAAAACATATTCAAAATTCGTGCATCAACAAGAAAATAGATAATCAATGAACCGACATCCAGTTGATGTGTAGGGTCACAATCAGGATCAATGGATGTTTTTAGTATATGAGACATAATATCCGTTACTGCAAAGACGAATACGGTTCCACGTCAGATCTATGCAAAACTGGGAGACGTCGTTTTTTTTTAAGCCAAACACTAAACAAATGCACAGATTTTGCAAGTGCTCAGGCTTGCTTAACAGCTCTTCAGTGGCATCTACATAGCAGGCATTAACATAATTGCGACTGAATTAAAATTTTGGTAAATAAATGTTACTTTAAAGGGCAAGAATTTAAACAGTATTTCAGTAATTCAGTATTACACCTAACATTTAACATCAGTTACTTTTGCTTGCTTGGCAAAATTATTACAGTCAATTAAGACACACGATTCTTAGCTGTGACGTTGTATACAATAGTTAAGCACTTAAGGAATATTGGTATCTTAAAAGCAATTTCAAGGTCAGTGCAATAAAATTGATCTATGATCAATTGATCATAGCCTGAGGGTTGCAAAGATACATCTGAAAGCTAAAATCTCCACGTACTAGTCACAAATTCATAGTATAAGTTACTGAAGCTGCCACGGCCACCAAGAACGGAATGGAAGTTGGTGGTAATAGCCTTAGTGACATTATTTATAAAGATAGGGAAAAAGAGAAAACAAAACAAACGCAAAACAAACGTTAAGATGATCGTGAATTTCTATATTATCATTAATATTAATTTCTTTTTTTAGAGCTGGTTATAGTTTATATTTATATTCGTTTGTTCAACATGGAAAGTATTATTCAGGTATTTATAGATATTATTTAGGAGTTTCTCGTGAATATTTAATATTAATATTACATTGATTACCTCTAAATATTTTAGTTTTAAAAATTGATTATAGAATAATTTGATTTTATTTAAATAATTTAAGTAAAAAATATTGATTTGTGGTGTCAAAAATATGAATAAATTCATTTTAAATTATTAATGATATAAAATATTAAATTTTTTTTATTTCTTTTGTTTTTTTATTTTTAATAAGAATAATTATTTTTTTATTTATGGTTTATTTTATTATAAATAATATATTTATTTTGATGGAATGAGAAATTATTTCTTTTAATTCAATATCTATTATTATGTCTGTGTTATTAGATTGAATATCTTTATTATTTATAATATTTGTTTTTTTAATTTCTTCTGTTGTTATTTATTATAGAAAAAGATATATAAGATCTGAATTAAATTTAATACGATTCATTATTTTAGTTTTATTATTTGTTTTTTCAATAATATTATTAATTATTAGTCCTAATATTATTAGAATTTTATTAGGTTGAGATGGTTTGGGTTTAGTTTCTTATTGTTTAGTAATTTATTATCAAAATTTAAAATCTTATAATGCAGGTATATTAACAGCTTTAAGAAATCGTATTGGAGATGTTTTTATTTTAATAGTGATTGCTTGAATAATAAATTATGGTAGTTGAAATTATATTTTTTATTTAGAGTTTATAAATAATGATTGAGAGATAAATATTATTGGGAGATTAATTATTATAGCTGCAATAACAAAGAGAGCTCAGATTCCTTTTAGGTTTTGATTACCTGCTGCTATAGCTGCTCCTACTCCTGTTTCTGCTTTAGTTCATTCTTCTACTTTAGTAACAGCTGGTGTATAATTGTTAATTCGATTTAATATAATATTACTTGATATGTTTTTTTTTAAGTTATTATTGTTGTTATGTGGTTTAACAATATTTATAGCTGGTATTTCAGCTAATTATGAATTTGATTTGAAAAAAATTATTGCTTTATCTACTTTGAGACAATTAGGTTTAATAATAAGAATTTTAAGTATAGGTTTACCTGATTTAGCTTTTTTTCATTTATTAACTCATGCTATATTTAAAGCTTTATTATTTATATGTGCTGGTGTAATTATTCATATAATAAAATATATACAAGATATTCGTTTTATAGGGGGTATTAGTTAACGCTACTCTTAGAAATACCAGCAGTGAGATCAAACAAATCAGAAAAATCTCTGCAAGGTGAACACATTGAGAGTGACCTCGTTGAGTCAAACTAGGGTAAAGTAAAAGAAAAAGGAATTTAATAGAATGAAGAACTTCAAGTAATTATTATTAAAATACGTGTATTACATAATTCAAACGCTTAAGGCAATAAAACTCAAAAGAAAAATGACCTTTATACCCTAAACTAATCGACTGAAAATAGAAATAATATTTTAAAATAAACTTTATTGTACACCAAAAAAGAAAAAAAACTTTTTACACTAATTTAAAACTATGGGTATAATAACGGTTTTATCGCTAACAGTTATTTCTACCAGACATCCTTAAAAAGAACTGTAAGAACTTAAAAAGAAAAAGAGGGTATTCTGCAGAGTCAGTACTCTGCAGACTACCCTCTTTTTCAATAATCTCTTTTTGGTTTTGAGTAGTAGTTATTTTAAGTAATTGCATTAAATAAATTAAGTACTATTAGTACTAAATAGTTTAAAATTATAAACTAGACTACGAGTATACATAGATTATGATAATTTTACCAATGAAGTTGAAAATTAATGACTTGCAAACTGAATGCCAATAAACAAAACAACGATAACTACCGACTTACATACATATTTACAACTTACCAAGAAATCTCTTTCATTTACCAGGCAAACAACAACAGTAACAAATCGATACAGTGAAGCATGTCTATGACGGGATAAAGAGCAATAAATTATGGGAACGTGTGTGGTGCCAAAAACAGTGAAAGTCAAATGCAGAAATTAATGGGTGGTGTGTATGTATCTTCAATCGGCATTCGTTCCATAGATCCATATACCAATGTCAATTTGTAAGCAAAGTTGTCGACTTTCAATCACATTTACCCCTTAAATCAATTCCTTTGGAAACTATTACATATATCAACTGGAAGATAATAGGATCTAACAGCTTTAGCTTCTGACGCTTTGTAGACCATATGTAGGCCTATGTGAAATTAAAATATTTGGAATTGAAATAGAAGATGAATAGTGAATCGAGGTTCTTTACTTACCGATTCCTGTTAAACATCTCAGCTTGTTAAGGCTGATGCGTGCCAAGCTGTAGGATTGGTCAAAGAAGTTACCTTGGCCCTAAAGCGCAGGCCACACCGCCAGCTAGCGGGCGGGCGGGCGAAGCGAACGAAGGAAACTAAACAAACTAAGCGAAATATTGGCGAACTAAACTATGGGGTTCACACCGAAAACTACGGAAAGACGAGCGACGAGCGGAGCGGGCTAAGCGGGCGAAGCGGGGGTAGTATTTGTAGTTAAGTCATCAACAGAACTTTCGTCGATATATGACATATTCATCGTTCCCAAACTAAACACTACACTGCTATTCGAAAGACGAGCGTCGACTAGTCTACTCGAAACGGGGAGGACCGGACGGGCGAACGAACCGGGCGAGCGGGCTGGCGGGCGAGCTAAGCTAGCGAAGCGCGGGCGCGCCAACGAGGTGAACGAGTAGCTTCGCTGGAATCGTCGGATATTTCGTTAGCTTAGCTCGTTAGGTTCGTCGGTAGCTCGCGGTGTGAACCGAAGTATGTAAAGAGGTGAAACGATGTTCGCCCGCCTAGCCCGCCCGCCCGCTAGCTGCCGGTGTGGCCTGCGCTTAATAAAGGGCAACTAAAGGAATGAAAGGATTTTATTCAGTAAAAGTATTACTTCTTCTTAATCCACCCAGAGTCATGTTAGAGAGTCAAATAAGTATGTTGATTTCCTACGTAAAACAAAAGCATTATTAATAACGTTTGTCTGATATTGATAGAAATAAGTATTGCCTTAAAATTATCCTAAACACTGGTAGAATATAAAATATTGAAATAACAGCTGATTCGATAAAGCAATCCAGAAAAAGTCCACTAGCAACAAGCGATCATTGACCGCAAGCATGTTATGAAACGTGGCCTAGCTATTAAGCCCTTCAAAAATATATCATGTCTAGAACATAAAGTTATATACACAACATCTCGCATCAGCCTATCGAGAAAGACATTCTAGATTCATTGACGTTATTTATAACTTGCGCGTGCTCGTAAACAATAGTCTGGGTCATGCTTATGTACATAAAGCCAGGCTTGTCGGGTGTTATGTCTTTATACTCTTTATGAGTGTTAGTTTTGTTGTCTTGAAGAATTTTCGGAGGCGAACTTTCAACCTTGACACGTTTTTGTTCAAAAGGTCAAAAATCTTTCTATTGAAACGTCAATCTAATACTGACCTTGTGCTCATTTCGGATAATATAATAGCATATAGCTTATAGTTTATAGCACAACAACATCGCTCACCATGTTACCAAACATTTTTTTATTTTTTTTTTATTAATGATAGGCTTGCGTTTGACCACTATCTCACCTGATGGTAAGCGATGATGTGGTCGACGATGAAGCACGCTTGCCTAGAAGAAACCTATTCACTCTCGACTTAAAGACTCCTAAGTTGTAGCTATCAGGAAACACATTTATTTAGAATACGTTCACACTTTGCTATACTAAATTAATAAATTATTGGTAAAATGTATAGTGAGTAATGCTGTGCTATGAACTTTAAGCTATATGCTATTATATTATAGCATAGTCTGAAATGAGCTTAGCGGTTCCATTCTCCAGAAACTGGACGTCAAGGAACGCTTGTATACGCTAGTGTATAGTATGTTTCGACGTAGAAGTGGTTTTATTGAACGCCTTGTTAAACAAAAAAAGGTGGACGGGATAAGGCCGCGTGGCAGATCACTAAAACGATGAGCAGACTCAGATCAAAACGATTGTTGGTTTCCAAAGTGACGGGAAGTTGTGCAGCGTATCCTGATAGCTTCCAGAGAACTACCCTCATAATAACCACGAGCACTCTAACAAGAGTAAAACGACCAAAAAGAAGAACCAAGTCCGCCTCTGTACCCATGTGCTTAAAGTGTTAAATAAATAAATAAATAATAAATAAACCGTAGTAGGTTCTTCTTTACAAACCTTGAAATCTAGATTATTTAAGCAATCATACTCATCTTTTACACTATTATTTTCCTTTAAATTTTGTAAGTCTTAATCAATCAAGATAACTATCACAGCTTAAGTATCAGATTATTCTAGTCCTAAATTAACGCAATAAATCAGTGACAAAATATTACAAACTCCGTGAATCCCCAGAATAATGACCTTACATTTAATCTGGATGCTTGGCCTAAGGTGACAGGACCTAGATCTCACAAATTAGGGTACTTAGGTCGTCATTTTGTGTTCAGATGTCTGTAAAGATAAGAATGATGAAGCATGTGTGTCCCTTTCTCATAAAAGGAAAGTATTTGCAAAGCTAAGGGACTGAAAAAAGAGGACTGAGGGATGTTTTGGAAACATGGTTTTGTTCGAATAAATATCTTAGAAAGATCATCCGTTCTGAGATGGAGTGGGAAACATTGAGAAAGACATACTGGATTTTGAATTAGGATACATACCAAATGCTCTTAATGTAATCAATTTGAAGACCAAAACTGAACTGTTAAAGGGATAGAGATACATAATTATATAGTAGGTATGTAAGAAGAAAGAGGGAGCTATCTCCATCCTTCTTTTTCGCTAAGACGCCTGATATTTTAACTCGTCATAATAAGGTTCCTGCTCATCTACACTATAATATTATAAAGAGGTACAGTTTGTTTTTTTTTTGTTTGTTGGAAGTAATCTCTGGAAAAACTGTCCCCCTAGTCAAGTTACAACTGTTTCGTGTTGAATTCCTTTTTCCAGTTGGTAACGCCTCGGGGTCAGCAATTGTAGAAAACGATAAGTTGGTAGCCATGTTGACAAGCCTAAGTCGGCCGCTCGTTCTACAATGTCTTTATAAAAACGACTAATATAACAAAGGATGTAGCGTTGAACATTGTAGAAACGATAACAATTCATTCTATCATTCTGAACGATGTGAACTTGGCTACGAAATTTCTATTCGTTTGTTCTGACCACATGACTTAACGTTGAGATAATGTCATTCCCGTACAGGTTAGTTTTCGACCAGCGTTAACAATTGAAGATTATCAACTTGGCTAGGGGTCCGATTTGACTCCTGATTGGATTGGAAGTCTGATTGACTTCGAAGAATTTTTTTCATTTGCTAATTGTGAACAAGTGAATATAGCCTATGTCACTCAGGAATGAAGCAATTCATTCCTGAGTGACATAGGCTATATTTTATGTACGTGAGAAAGCCGCGGGCAAAGGTTAGTTTTATACAGATCAGTGAATACAAAATTTTAATGTTGTAATGTCCTAGTAGTTATAACCTACTTTTAACATCTTATTTCTAATACTTCGCTCTCGTAACTTTAATTAAATTCAAAATATTTTAAGTTTATCTTAGAAATTACCCAAAACTCAAGTTTCAAAAATGTTAGTACTTTTTTCTGGTGGACGAAGTTTTTACCTAAAAACTCGAACATTCCTCTATCTCATGAACAGTGGTGGCTAAGTGGTAACAGCTTTGACTTATGAGTTGTACATGTATACGACACTAGTTTCTGCCAGCGGCTTTGCCCGCGTAAAAATAGACTTCTTGATACAAACTTTGAAACCTTATTTAATTCATTAAACCCTAAGCGAACGCCGGCGTTCGCGCACCTGTTATATACCGTCTTCCTAATGTGTCTGCAATTTCCACGATTGAAAGGTTAATCCCTTTTGGGGGTGATTTTTGAAAATCCTCTCTTAGTGCTTACCTACGTCATAAAAAAAAATCTTGTGCAAAATTTCACGCTCCTAGTCCCAGTAGTTTTTGCTGTGCGTTGATATGTCAGTCAGTTAGTTTTTCCTTTTATGTTTATAGAAGATGATTTTGGTTTCATCACCACTACTCTCAAAACGGATAAGGAAATCATACTGAGAAACTGTACATTATTAGAATTAAAAATGTATGATCTTTATGAATGCGACGGAGTAAAGCCTTTGATTCACTAAAATGTAGATAGATATATCCTTCTTTATTGTAATTGTACATCATAAATAAAATTAACAGTAGGAGCTTAGTGGGTGGTACAAGGTAGCTAATAATAATAATAATAATGTTTATTGAATTGTTTGATTTACATAAATATTTCTACAATAAGGGGCTTAAACTAGAGCTAAAGTTGCAAAATTGCGTTCTACCTGAACTAGGTTTATATAAACCTGTATCTCAGGTAACTTATTTAAGTGCTTACATGTTAATAATATATAAACTAAAATTCATTAAACAAAAAGTAAATAACATATGAACAAAATTATTTAGTCTAAAACTTGTAACGTAATGTGTTACATAAAGGAGTGTAACAGTTACATGAGAGGGTAAGGAGGAGTGAGGAGTGTAGAGGAAGAGAGAGTAAGAAGAGTAAGTGTATAGTAAGAGGAAAGGAAGAGTGTTACGCGAGTGCAAGAGGGAGTGTAGTAAGTAAGTGTAAGTGCCTCCAGGGAGTAGCCCCGGCAAGGCACGTGTGGTGAGTAGTGAGAGGTTGAGTGAGGGAGGAAAGTATGGAGGGAGAAATAATATATATAGATACTAGCTTTTGCCCGCGACTTCGTTCGCGTGGAATAATGACTTCCGGCAGCGGCGGCGAATTGATGCCGACTCTTGACCAATAGATGGCGCTGTCCGGAATAAATTTTATTTTTTGTAATAAAAACTATACTATGTCCTTTCTCAAGTTCCAAACTATGTCTGTACCAAATTTCACACAAATCAGTTCAGTAGTTTAGGCGTGAAGCAAAGACAGACAGACAGACAGACAGAGTTACTTTCGCATTTATAATATTAGTTTGGATGAATCCTTGTGAGGTTATAATGCAAATAAAAGCATATAAAAACAATAGAAATATAAAAAGATATAAAGTTATAAAAACAGTTCAGTCAGGCTCGGCGTCAGAGGTGGAATGCAGCAGCAGGAGTAGGCGTAGCCCTCAGCCGTACGAGGGACGGCGAAGGCTACGCAGCCGCAGGCAGCAACAGATAGTGGTAGTCACAGCCCTCCAGCGTAAGGGCCGGCAGCAGTAGAGGAGGCCCTCAGAGGCCAGGTCCAAATGTAGAGCAGCCCTCCGCCGTGAGGGCCGGCAGAGGCAGAGAGGAGGTCCTCAGTTCCTTCTCTGAGGAGGTCTTCATGGTCCAAGGAGCTCAATCAGGAGCTGAGCCAAGAAACTGTCACATGTAGAAAAAACTGACACCAGGAGCTGTACATGTAGCTGCACCAAGATTCTGACCGAAAACTCTCCAAGAAACTCACAAACATGGTTTTTATAGTCAATTTTGACGGTTATGCTGGCTGTCAATTCATAATTTAAAATTTGAAAACAGGTTTCAGCCAGCATTGCTGTTTCACAAGAAAGATATAAATTACAATTTAATTTTAAAGAATTATTTCAGATAAGAGAACATATAATTTGATAGCAAATTATATGTTTACATAATAAATAATATTATGAGTAAAAGAATAAAACCTAAGACTATAAAAATACTCTTTGTTGATACCTAATCAAAACCATAGAAGAAAATAGTAGTGACATGACAGATGACAGTGATCAATGAAAATAAACAAACTAAATATATAAGAAATATTATAAAGAGATGTGATTATTGATAAGTAAAGTAAACGTAAGTATTAATAACATTACATTATCTTATTTTATACTCACATTATTAATTATTTCTTAATCTTTTCTTATCGTTGTTCACATCCTTTTTATTGTAATTATGTCTTCTGATAGATTATATCATTTAATTCTTGTAAATTTTTGTATTTCATGTCTTGTTTACTTTCTGTATGAGATGACGTTGTCAATATTTAAGTTCTTTTCAACTGAATGTTAGCTATGGTAAACAAAGAGTATGGTAGCTAGCTAGAGAATATTGTATTCATAAGTAAACATGATGAATTAATATAAATTAATCATATGTTTTTAGTTAAGTATTAATTGTTATTATTCTTACATTCATGTTCATAAATATAATTTTTATAATATTTCTTTTGTGAGACAATAATACTGGCTGGTTCTTACATCTAGCTTCACTTTTAAAATGGGAAAAAGAAGGAACACGGAGCCAGATTGTCAGAACTATGATGTGGAGGGGAGCGAACAAAGAAAAGCAGCGTGTTGATTGGTAGATTAGAGTACAGTGTTTCTTATATAATGTACTTTGCGGGTTGATTGGAATCCTACTCGTCTCGTGTATATTTGTTGCTGGTGGGTCTACCGCCAGTTGAGGAACCTCCTCCTGCTCCTTGCTGCCGAAGAAACAGAACGTTGTATGTGCTCCGGGCCTCTGGGGACCACACTCCTCTACAAGACAAGAACATACACCACCAAACTACACCGTTTTTGACCCTGCGGACCACCCTCAAGGTCCACGTGAGTTGGTCTGCCGTCTGCTGCTACCTACCTACGAACTGCCAGTCTTCAAAACCTGCCTGCGAGCTGCCAGTCTTCAACTACCTGCCTGCGTGCTGCTAGTGTTCCTACCCACGTGTCACTAAATTAAATTACCTCTCAAGGACAAATCTTATTTATTTACTTTTCTCCCACTAACACTCAATCCATAGCGTACCTTAACGTTACAAACTGACGAATACTTCGCTTAATCATCAAAACTGCATCACTGCAAGATATTATTGTGACACAACATTCCATAATTTTTTTTTTTTTGCGTAGTAGCAGTTACTCGTATATAAACTAGGTCGATTAGCACAATCAGTAAAATTGTAAATAAATAGGTACAATATTGTTCGTAAATTATTATGCTAAGAAGTTATAAAACTCGTATAAGTTATGTAAGAGAAAATATGACGCCGCTATTTACGTGTCCTCATTAGCTAAGCAGAAGCTAAGCTACGAAAACTACATGATTTTGTGTCCCTTTCTAATGGTGCTAAGCTGCGTAGTAATGTATTTATAGCTATGCATCTTAGTGCATCTTTAGTGGAGCCAAAGCTTCATGTGCATTTACATTAACTCCAGACAATACCTTATCAATATCCACCTCCTTGGTAAACTACTAAACTAATTTATGCATTACATTTTTTCTTCAATATCTTTGCATTTTATTTTGCCTTCAGCCAAATAAGTTTTCTTGCTTCAATCTACCAACTCACATAGAAACTAATTCAATGTATATTTTATTCAATTTGTTCTAACGTACTGTTTTATTTCTCAAGGGAAATTTCAAAAAGCCACGAATGTTTTATTGTCCTTTTTAATTTCACTCCAACTCTTGACTCTTGTACACACCGTTTTTTGGAACAATTTTTTACGCTGAATTTTGTGAAAGCGGGGTTCTGGTTTATACTTAACTTCATATTATAATAAATTAAGACGCCTGGAAGAGCCACAGGTTCGTGAAGGAACTATTTAAGGGTACTTTGCCCATGCCACTGCAGCGTAAGCTGACGGACATGTGTATTCTCCCCATTCTGACTTATGGTGCACGGACTTGGTCTTTAACTAACACCCAAAAGTCCAAACTCAAGGTTTACCAGCGTGCAATGGAGCGCAGCATACTAGGTGTTAACAGATCATGCCCGAAACACAACACTGCTCTCCAAAACGCAAATCGTTGCAGTGGCTCAAAAGACTGCCCACATGTGAAAGTGTGGATGTTTGGATGTTTGCTACTTAATCACTCAAAAACGGCTGAACAGATTTGGATGAAATTTGTCATGCATATAGCCTTTGACATGGAAAAGAACATAGGCTACCTTTTATCCCGATTCCTTAAGTACCTAATGCCACGCGGGTGAAAGCTAGTATTATATAAGTTTAAATTTTTATTAACGCGCCCACGATACAGGAGTTCATTGGGGCCTATCAGGGTCGAAGCCTACTGAAGCATGCATGGGTTTACTTCTAAAAGGAAAACCAAGGGCCCTGGAACTCAAGGCAAAGGAGGAACATAAGAGATAGTTCTAGTTAGTAAAAGTCCGACACGCTCAACCACTCCACACAGGAGCGGAAGAAGTCAAGGAATGATTCCCCACCTAAAAAAACCACGATACAGGAGTAGTACGGGCATAAATTTACCCCTCACTAAGAATTACTCCAAACGTAATAGTAAAGGCAAGCAAATAATTTTAATAATTTTAATTCGATTTTTTTTTCTACTATTTCATTCATTCATAAATCCCTGCCTGCTTGCCTGTACAATATTTCCATAAATGAAGTGACACTTTTGGATATACACAATTACACATACAAACGCTTATAACTTTGCTGGTTATGAATATTATTTTTTGAGACTTTACTTAAATTATAACAAGACTTTATCTAATAAGACCTTAAAGTATTAATACTAATTAAAAAAATTTAGTGTATATTATAATAAATTCATTTACAATGAAAAATTTGTTAGCGTATCATGAATGCGGGTTGAAACATTCTATTATTTAACAGTGTATAACAAGCAGAAAAATACGCTTGAAGGAATTTCCGTTATTCATTTTTATTAAACTTATTCAAAATTAGAAAAAAAGCTGTAGAGCTTTTTAAATAATTAGGAACAGAAAGAAATTTGACACATGGTTAAATATGTTGGAATAATACATAAAATGTATCCAGAGATTTTGTTTCTATGGGCACAGGCGCTGCTAGCAAAAACTAAAGCAATTAAAATAAATAAATCACTTTTATACTTCAAAGCCCAGACATTTCCATTTACTAAAACGCAGCAACTCTTAGGTACTTTTGCTACAATGCTTATCTATAGGGGCGTCACACACTGAAATAAAATATGTAATGCATTTCGTACCGCCACACGTTGTAATTGAAAGTTGTCGCGAGTTACACGCTTGTAGCGAGCTTTATATTTTTTTTTCGAATGGTTTTTTAAAGACTGCTCGTTCGGTTATTTACAGTCAATGCTTTCAGTAATATTGTCAGTACATGTGCGGACATCTCTTCTCATCATTTCAGGCAATAGACGTCCACTGTTGGACATAGGCCTACCCCAAGTGTCCATCCCGCATCCATTGATTACCGCAACCTTCACCAGGTGATCGGTCCACTTTGTAAGAGGCCTTCCAACGCTACGTTTTCCGGTACGCGGTCGCCACTCCAGAACCTTTCGGCCCCAACGGCCATCTGTTCTATGAGCAATGTGCCCTGCCCATTGCCTCTTTTAAGTTTGTCGATTCTTTGTGCTATGTCTTCGTGGATATCTTCATTTCTGATTCGATCACGCAAGGAAACTCCGAGCATAGCCCTTTCCATCGCTCTTTGGGTGACTTTAACTCTACTGATGAGGCCCATTGTGAGTGACCACGTTTCGGATCCATATTATTATGTCATCACTGAAAAACTATACACAGAAAAAGTTTTGCGAAGATACCTAAAACCTGAGAGTATTTATGTCAATAGTGAATGATCACCTAGACAAGCATGTTCCAACGTCAACCACATTATCGTTTACCATCGTATGAGATAGCAGACAAACAAAAAAAAAAATTACAAACTAATGGCAAATAAGTTCATATTACAAATAAGTTCATATCGCTAAAAAAAAAAAACTATCCAACTGAAATGGGACTGGATAGGACAAGTCTGCCGCATATTATGGGCCCTAAATCAGTCCGAATTGGTGTCCTAAATCAGTGCTACGGAATCACAGCAGTCCATGAAAGAGATGGAGGTACGAACTAGACAGATTTTACCAGAACTGGCAAGAGGAAACGTGGGTCCGCGAAAGGTGGAAGGAGCCTTGATCTACAAGTAAGACGGAACAGGCTAAATAAATAAATAATATTGAGCAAAACTATTTTGTTATAATGGATATAAACTAGTGCTTGACTGTGTTTCCATCTGATAGTAAGCAGTGATGCAATCTCTATTGGTGAGGCCCATTAGTTTATGAGCCTATTCACACTTGCCTTGAAGACACTCAAATTATAATCAGACGGGAAGACAGCAACAGGCAGATTATTCCAGTCCTATGAAGTACGTGGTATAAACAACAAGGCAAAACGCTTAGCCCGGACTAATTTGTAATCTGCCACTATACACTAATCAAGAAGATAGGATCATTATACTAAAGCATTAAACTCAGTAACACTACCAATCTTCGCTTTTACTGCTACAGTTTGTTTGTCAGCTGTTATCGCCATAGAAAAGTGACAACATAACAATCAATCTTAAAGAGTGTATACTAAACTTAAAGACACTTTAACAAAGATTATAGTCGCAATTTCCGCTTATACCTTGCACAGCACAAAAGGAAAGTGGCCATAAAACACGGTGGCTGTTTTGGATTTATACCGTCGGAGTAGTCCCGGTTTATGTGCCACGTAATGTGGTCACTTGAGCACTGGATTAGCCGCATTTACCAACGGTCTTTGGTATTTCGAATTGTGGTGGGATGAGTATTTGTAGTGGAAGAAATTAGAATAGGTAGATTAAGTATAGCTATTTAATATAGCTCGTTTGTGGAATGCATTACCAATAGAAGTGAGGCGTGCCCACTACCGCTACCGAACTTCAAAAAAATGGTGAATGAGCACTACCTATCACTTTAATTGTTCTTCCCCTTTCTGTATTGTATTTTTTAATATGTATTAGTTTATTATTTGGTAGTTTATTTATGTATTATATATATATTTCTATTGTACTATATTATTATACTATAATATTTATGTTGTACACTGACAGCCCCAAATCTTTTTCCTTTCGTTCAGTCTATCCAAAGATTGTCTGGTAGAAATTGCCTTGCGCAATAAGACCGCCTATTGTACACATAATCTTTTGTAAATGTTTAATCTGTATTAAACTAAGGTGTGCAATAAAGTTATAAATAAATAAATTAAGGTTCTGCAGATGACTCCAAATGTTTTTAGTTTTACGTATTTGCACTAGTAAAACACAGTACAAAGACGGACTTAATGGCTTTGGCGTGCCATGGGTCGTTTGAAGGTAATTCCAGGGTCCTTGGACGCATGCTAAAAGAAACATAGAAATGGGTTTTAGACTTTAAAAGTCTGACACACCCTCCTGCTCCATCTTAGAGCGAGAGAAGTCATTGGATGATTTTACACATAAAAAGAAATATGTCTTGGGGATTTTCTACCACTCAATCTTAGGCAGTGCAGAACATAACAAGGTAGATGCAACTTAGTGGTAAACAAATGAAAAAGAAATACAATATTATATTTAACTTAGATAAATATATACAAAGTAACATTATTATTATGAAAATAAATTTAACGAACCAACGCTGTGACGATTCCAGAAACTTACAGGAGTACTGACTGGGTGACATCCTTTTTTTTAAATAAGATGTACAGTTCATTTTTAATATTTAAAATCTTTTCGCCCCAGAAATTTCTAGTCATATTGTGCTCCTTTTAGTAATAATCATCGTAATTTATTCTTATAAAAATCACCGAAATATATTCTATTAATATACGAAATCAATGTACATAACAATTATACATTAAAATTTTGTGTAACTTGATATATTACTATAAATACAAAAGAAATAACGTTAACGAAATGTCAAACGTCTTTAAATAACCCGCCCCTGATCGTTCCCGGTGCAAAAGTACCCATGACACTTGCCGCATTACCTCGTTGAATAGCGATAGCCATCCTTTGCATCAAGAACGACCTGGACCGGGAGTCAACGGTTGCCTCCCCGAGCCTACGGCCCAAATCCCCCACAAAACACTTTGCCTCAGTACTCCAACTGCCCAAAGTCTCCATTGATTCTTAGATGTCTCAGATGATTCTATTAATTAAAATCAGATAAAACCTGCTTAAGTAAGAGCCTAATGAAGCAATAACACCACAAATTGTGAACCGCAATTTGAAACAGACATGACTGCATTATGTTCAAGTACCAGAATAGTTGATTTGCGAATGTATTTGCAACACAACTAGCCAAATTAGCATATACATAGCTGCTAGCAAATCGGCTTACTTTGACGGTTTTGCATGTTTCAATGTGTCATCTATTGCTTATTGTTTCCATTTTAGCTCTGCTGTGTTAGGAGACTGAAGGTTGCTTGAAATAATAGGTGACACCAGGAATTGCTTTTGACTTTGAACATATTGCGAGTATTATATGAAAAATGGATAAAGTTGTGTGGTATATGCATGCGATGCAATAGTGGGTCGCAAAACTAAAAACCAGTGAGGTTGGAAGAAGACGATGCGTAGCTCGCTAGTGATTGGTTGAGGGCATGCATCGGCGACCAATCGTTGTGAGGTAGATGGCAGCTCCAGTCGTTATTATGTTTACTACTTTCACTTCTGCTTTATAGCACATTGTTTATTGGATTTTTAACCATTAGTGTAGGAGTTTGATAGTTCTTTTCCAGCAATGGAACATTATTTGCATGAAAAAAAAGAAAGAAATGTAATGTCTTAGAGAAAAGTCGCCGCAAATGGTGCAAATGGCTCCTGTTTAAAATTCTGCACAAAAAGTCGATACTGCCAACGATAAAACCTTCCTCATGGTTTTTCCGATTGTTTGAGCTGCATGGCTTTTGTTTCTATACATCTTAACATTAATTAGATGATAATTTATTTGATGCCTTGATAAAAGTTGCCTTTTTTCTAGCCATAAGACCTTCTAATATCAATAATATTGTTAACTTTTATATTAATTTTCGTTCAGAAATTGGTAACGTTAAAATTTACACTCTGAAAAGTTTCAGTTTTCTCTTTCAAAACAAACAAAAACTATGTCCATGGGTTGAACTGCCATTCACAGCTGCCAAATCCTATTAAAATAGTATCAGAATAATATTCTTAGGCAGCGAAACCTGGACCGATTAAAGCAAAAAACCTAACGGGTTACTCGTGGAAGTAATTTCGCTTCATTTACACAGAAACTGGAGTAAACTAAACCATATCTAAATAGGTACTCCAACTGTAATTGCAGCAGTATAAATCCCACTGCGAAATTCACACCAACTAAATCACATATGCTCTCGAAATTCACCCCGGAGTCTAAAGTCGAGCTTGCCATCTGTCCGGATTTAACCATCCGGGTTCGTCCGACTTTCAAAGCGTCCGGATTTAGAGATGCGTTAGTAATAAAAATAGAAAGTCAGGATGAAAGCGTTACTGAATGGTGGATTGAAAGGAAAGTTTCAGGTCCGAACAGTATTTTGGGGTACAGTTACACGTGCGGGAGTATTTATACGGACAGAAACATAATGGGATAGTGTTTTTAGGGCTTTTGAAATGAATAACTATAGTTGTAAATTGTGACAACATTCATAGACATATGACATAGTCGGCCTTATAATGTTTCCACTGCTGGAGCTCGACCCTCTTCTCTAAAAGAGGGAATGGGGCGTAAACATCATCGACATTTATTTGAGCAAGTAACTAAGACTCATAATTACATAATACACAAACATAACACAAAACGTGACACCAACATACAATCAAATAAATTTATACATCACACACGACTACAGGTCACATGCAAGTCCCTGCAGCGCCTTATATAAGGACAGTCGAGCCTGTCAGCTATAATGATAATGCACCACGCGGACCCAGTGCCGATTTTTTTGGTTCTAGGACATGCCGGCTTCCTCACGATATTTTCCTTTACCGTTTCTAGAGCAGTAGTGATAAAATAAACAACACGAAGTAATGCGCCTGACTGGGTTTGAACCCGCGACCTACAACTCATAAGTCGGGGACGTTTCACTGCTCAACATTCAATGAGATGTAATTCCGGCTGTTATTATGGCTGCTTCTCTGTCACAGCAGTGCGTCTCAGGAACTGTATTTTACACTTCTTATATAGACGTCTTTAACCTTTCAATCGTGGAAATTACAGACACAATAGAAAGACAATAGGTGATCGCTTGGGGTTTAATGAATTAAGATGAAAATTAAAGAGCACGATGGCAAACTACATAAATATATAAGTATGATTGTTTCTATTTATATAGATACGTGTATGTATTATTTTACTCGTATTATTTCATTACTTTCCTGCCCTTGTTCCGTCTTATTTGGAGCCAGCGTAATACGTATATTTCTTCCATTCTATCTTGTCACCCGTCATGCTATCACTAACTTCTTTTATATCACTCATCATACAATCTGGAAAATCAAAATTTGAAATTGTGCACTGGACCGTACTCTTTATTGTAATCTTTATCCATCACTCAATAGCTTGCTGGAAGGAAACTCAACTTTAAGTTAGGTTTAAACTCTGTGTTATACACATACTGTTGTAACTTTTAATGGTGTACAATAAACATTCAAAAACGTTGGGAGAGAAAGACAAAAAAAATTCAGAGATGTCATACATCTCCGAAAATATTTTAAAGTAGTCTTCAGAATTTTTACCAAGCAAACATATAGTTAAAGAAATCAAAAAGCTGTTTAATATGTATAGTTAAAAGTGAACTGTCATTCGCCAGAAAAAGTTAGGTACTGAATTTAGTTAACTTGAATAAGCATTGATTTATTTCTATTTTGTACCAGGATAATAGTAACCTATAAAAGCTTTTGTTTTATTTGAAAGTCCAAAGCTACGAACACATTTTGAAAAAAAAAAAAAACTGTACCGTACCTTGAAGTTTTAGAACTTTTTGTCGCTTGAATTAATTCCTTACAATTTCTATGAATTTAATAAAAACTTTTTTGAACTAAATTTGTTTTAGTATAGTGGCCAGATTGAATTTCAAATGTTCATTCGAATTTCTTACTTTAAATAAGAAGTAAAAATATATAGAAATGATAATTTTTGAGCCTCAGTTGTCCATTTTCGCGTTTGACCTTTAATAGTAATTTAAATTATGAAAATTTTCAAGAAATAAAACTTTTTGAAATCTAAATAATTCATAACGTTTCACAAGAATTTATTTATTTATATACACTTAATTATACACCAATATAACAATATTGATATAAAAAAAGTATTATTTTTTTTGCTGGTTTTTTTTTTTTTTTTTTTTTTTTATTTTAATTTGATTATCAAAATACTATAAAATATATTTTTTAACTTTATTCAAGATTATCTTAATGGTAACTAAATCGTGACATTGTCTAATGAAAATTAACTACACAATATTTTTTTTTTGCTAGCCTGTTCTGTTCCGCTCCTAGACAAAGGTGCCGCACATTTCATATTTTATGAACCCACATTATCTTTACTCAGTTCTGGTGAAACTTTCTAATTTGTCTCGCCATCACCTTCTAACCAGTCATCATCATCATGGAGAGTTTCAGTTGAGACATCGTAGTGAAAGGATTAGTCAGTTAGACTCTATGTTACCGAGGACTAGCTGTCCAGGGTACGCCGGGCGTTTAGAATTGCTGTACGATATTTTTAACGCCACACGGAGAGGCTCCTTTCATGCCAATTTCCTTCACTTCATCTACCCCCTTTCATCGCCAGTGTGGAGCCTTTCCACAGGACATGCGCCACCTGCTATGCTACCACACAACCACCTGCAGTTTTCAAGATCTATACGAGGCTAACAATAGAGCTGTACAGTTCGCCAAATATTGGTCAAAAAAATATAGTTTGAAAGTATTGACACGAAAAGAAGAAGAAGAAGAAAAATCATTATCATCATCATTTTAGGCGAAAGATGTCCACTGTTGGGCGTAGGCCTCCCCTAAGTGTCATCACAACGACTGGCTCTGTACATCTCAGATCCATCGGTTTCCCGCGACCATCATCAGATCATCGGTCTGACTTGTAGGAAGACTTCAAACGGTGCGTTTTGCAGTACGTGGTCACCATTCCAGAACCTTTTGGCCCATCTGCCCATCGCCACTTAAGTTTGGCAATTCTCCGGGCTATGTCGGTAACCTTGGTTCTCTTGCGGATCACTCAAGGAGACTACGAAGCGTAGCCCTCTTCATTACCATTTGGGTGACTCGATAGAGCCTGCCACCCAGCATTTAAAAGTAAAAAATCGAGCAAGTGTCAGTCGGACTTCCGCACTGAAGATTCCGTACAAAATTTCCTGAGAAAACAGTTGAATTCCCGAAATGAAATAGTTACGATGATTTTGCAGAGCCGTAAAAAATATGGTGATAACTAATTCACAATTTTCATATTGTTTCCTATACTTGTGCTATAAGACCTTGCATTATGACCTTGCATTATTTCTGATGTTTGTATACTGACAACCCTAAATCTATTTTCTTTCTTTCAGTCCATCCAAAGGTTGTCTGTAAGAGATCGCCCTGTGCGATAAGACCACCCATTGTACACTTATTTGTTTTAAATGTTACAATAAATATAATGCTAAATATCAGAATTTTAGGTCAACAGGATATATTTGATTCGTGTGTCGAAATACAAGTTTTTTGAAACATAAACGTACGTATCATTTTTTCCGTTAACTCGGGAGTTTTAATTTTTAAAGCTTCAAAGAACCATTGACTCAAGTATGTAGTTTTAGTTTCAACTTCATATCTCCACGCGTTCCCGAGGTAAAGGGGTCTTGACAGGCAGACGGACGGACATCCTGACCTCAAAAGTGAAAAAACGGAACCGATATGGTTCCGTTTTTTTTTTCATTTACTAAACAAACTCATTTTATCCTCTCTGCACTGTAAGTTTTAGTGTTAATATTTACACAAATAGCCTTCTTGGAAAGTGGAAGTTTCGCGTTCTCTGTTTAATCCTATTGTAGATACAGACACCGGTAGTAAAAATGTCCAGCACTGTATCGGTGTTAAACAGTTTGTATAATTTATAATCGCATCCCTATAGTCGACAGAATGAGGAGCACCACGCTACGTCAAAAGCCGGGTACCATAGACGTAGGAAAAAAGGCTGCCAGGCTAAAATGGGATTGGGCGGGTCACATCAGTCGCATGCACTCTGACTGTTGGGCAAGAATTTCCACAAAGTGGGTACCTGAAGACGGACGACGCCGCCGAAGAAGACCTAAGAAGAGGTGGCGAGACTTAGATGCCCACCGCGGGGACTGGTTCGAGGTGGCTCAAGAAAAGAATACCTGGAAGAAGTTGGGGGGGGCCCAGCAGTGGGACAGAATGATAATAAAAAAAAATATATAAGTAGTCTACAAAACATTTTTATGACACTAGCTTTTGACTGAGGCTTCGCCCGCGTACATAAAATATAGCGTATGTCACTAACACTTACTGTCTTCATCGTCACTTTACTGGCATTACTGGCATTGTCACTTACCAAAAGTATAAATTTAGTAGGTCCGACTTCATTCAATACTTGCTAATGATCTTCTCTGCTATGTATTTTCAGCTTTCTTTTTCAGTCCTTGGTACAATAGACTTGTAAATCTGGTGTGGTTATTATAAAATTAAGAACATCTTTTGTTGTTGACATTTGCCCACCGAATATCATGTCCACAAAATTTTGAATGTTAAGCAACCGGTAGTTTTACCGTAATTTATAAAAAATACGGTAAAATTACCCTATTTTATCACCTTTTTCGGTAAAATTACGTAATTTTGCAACCGTAGGGCCCAGCAAGGCCGATGGCCGCTAGCTAGGACCGCAGGGAAATTCTGAAAAGGAAACCAGTAATCCTAGAACGCAAAAAGCAACTAAAAGACACAGGTGTGATTTTAGTCAGTAAAAGTCTGAAACGTCTTCTCACTCCCCCAAGAGCGGAAGAAGTCATGGGATGAGTTCCACCATTAAAAAAAATCTGAATAAGCATCCAGGAAAGACACAATTAATTTTAACCGACAACTTATTCAATCTTGACTTTAAGACATCCAGGTATAGCCCTATCAGGTATCACAAACTCCAGTTTTGTATATTGATCATTTTATTTACAGTCAACATAAAAATGCCCAAAAAGGTCCCTCAAACTGACCATTTGTATGTCACACAAATAAGCCTGATACATTGCATCTCGCCTTTGAGCGTCTTCATTTTTTGTAAGCTTTTATTTAACTTGCAATTTATGTTCGTAATGTTTTTTCTGGTGAAATTTTACAACTATATACATCTATAGCGTTACATGATAACTAATTTTGCATCACGCAATATGTTGTCACGCGATTTGAGCATATACGACCGCCCGAAGTCATTTATCAGGCAGTTACTCACCAGACATAACACCCGTCTGGTCGAAGGATCCTCCCTTTTCAATGGAGGTATGTGGGACCTTACCCTCTAATCCGCGTACCTGCAAATAGATATCTTCAACATATTAAATCCGACATGTCGGTACACCCAAGGTTTTAATGCACTCATTTTTCTTTTTCTTTAAAAGTCTTTACTATCATTATCAACTTTTAAAGTCATTACACAATTTATTTATGACCACTGTATTGTAGGTCAAAATAAATATGCCCAAAAGGATCCCGCAAACTGACTGCCCGTATGTCACGCAAATAAGCCTGATACATTGCATCTCGCCTTTGAGCGTCATCATTTTTTACGTCTTAATCTCGCGCTGATATTATTCTTAGTTTGTGTTTATCCCCACATTTATACAGGGATGAAGTTATCTATCCTTTGCCGTTTTATTTATGGTTACTAATGAGGTAGTAACAGGGTTAATTAAGATAGGTGTGGACACGTTTGATCAAAGATAACTTTCATAAACTATAAAAAAATGAGTATTATTAGGTCAACAAGGTATGACTATCAGGTATTGCTGGTGAATTGTAAATAATTTCTTTAGATTTTAAAATTACTAGTTACTTCATGGTTACTTTGAACCGACATAACCTTGGATCGACTAAGAACTATAAGTTCGAATCAATTTCATATTTAAAGTATATTATTTAATTAAAATTTCAGTAACAAAGCTTACGCTAATACGATGCTATTACGTACTTCCGTATTATCATTAGCTTCTTCTTCTTCTTGCCCTTGTCCCATTTTATTTGGGGTCGGCGCAACACGTTTTTTTCTTCCATTCTATCCTGTCACTCGTCACGCTATCACTAACTCTCTTTTCTTTCATATCTCTTCTCATACAATCCATCCATCTTTTCTTTGGTCTCCCTCTCCCTCTCCTTCCATCCACATGTAACATCATTAGCATAATAGCAAAATCAACCTTTTAATGTTTCCACTACTAGACACAGGCCTCCTCTCTCTAGGCGAGGGAATGGGCCGTAATCCACTACGCGGGTCAAGTGCGGGTGGGTGAATGTTACATATCTTCGAATTTTTGGTTCTAGTATATGCCACAAAACATCGTGAGGAAACCTCCTCACGATGTTTTCCTTTATTGTTTTAGAGCAGTGGTGATGAAATATATTACACAAAGTAATGTGCCTGCTTGGGTTTGAAGCTACATATTCTGTGTCTGGGTGTAGTTTATCCATAATATATATATGTATTTAGTAATATACACCGTTAAATTTTAATCGTTTTAATCCCGTGGAGGGTCGATCCAGTACATGAAACACTATCGATTTGTAAAGATAAAATTAAAAAATAAAGAACCTTTTTTTCAAAACTCTTATTAATTTACGCATGTACGAAATTATTTTCACTAAGAAAACATCAGCTGACCTGTAGTTATTAGTCGGCGTTGCGTACAAACTACCTACAGGTCATTGAACTCGCTCAGCTGGTGTCTAATTTCGTACATGCGTAAATTAATACGAGTTTTGAAAAAAAGGTACTTTATTTTTAGGGTTCCGTAGCCAAATGGCAAAAAACGGAACCCTTATAGATTCGTCATGTCTGTCTGTCTGTCTGTCTGTCTGTCCGTCCGTATGTCACAGCCACTTTTTTCCGAAACTATAAGAGCTATACTGTTGAAACTTTGTAAGTAGATGTATTCTGTAAACCGCATTAAGATTTTCACACAAAAATAGAAAAAAAGCAATAAATTTTGGGGGTCCCCATACATAGAACTGAAACTCAAAAATTTTTTTTTTCATTAAACCCATGCAAGTGGGGTATCTATGGATAGGTCTTCAAAAATGATACTGAGGTTTCTAACATCATTTTTTTCTAAACTGAATAGTTTGCGCGAGAGACACTTCCAAAGTGGTAAAATGTGTCCCCCCCCCCTCTAACTTAAGAGAATGATAAATCTAAAAAAATATATGATATACATTACTATAAAAACTACCAACGAAAATTGGTTTGAACGAAATCCAGTAAGTAGTTTTTTTTTAATGCGTCATAAACCGAAAAAAATACACTATTATTAAAACATTGATCAAAGTTACAACACATAACAGGAACTTTTATATTATGTTACTTGCTGCTACGGAACCCTTCATGGGCGAGTCCGACTCGCACTTGGCCGGTTTTTTAATTTTATCTTTACAAATCGATAGTGTTTCATGTAACGAATCGACCCTCCACGGGATTAAAACGATTAAAATTTTGTGGTGTATAAATGTACGAGTATGTATGTCAGTTATCTAGTACTTATAGCACAAGTTCTGTTTAATTTGGGACAAGATGGAACTACTACTAGGACCAGGGGTGCTATTCTCTAAGAAAACAGACTTGAGCGCAGCGCTGGCACAGCGACGAGTCGTGAGCGCAGTACATTTAATTAACAATCCAATGTAAAGGGGCACCTGGTCCTAGTAGTATAACTCGTAAGTTATCACTCGGCCACCACAACGACCAGCCACAGGATTAACTTAAATAGATCCATTGGATTCCCGCGACCTTCACTAGGTCATCATTCGGTTCACCCTGTGGAAGGCTTACAAATGTTACATCTTCCATTTCTTTACCGGAACCTTTACCAGTTATTCTTTCCTCCTCTTGGAAGGCCTTCTGACACTGCATTCTCTATTTCTTTTTCAAAATTAAATCATATAAATTGTATTAAATTTTGATTATTATGTATTATTATCTATTATATTATCTATTATTATCTATAAATATATATAAAAGGTGAAACTGACTGGCATATCAACGCACAACATTTTGCACAATACTTCCTTTTATAACGTAAACGAGCACTAAGAGGTTTTTCAAAATTCACCCACTAAGAGGATTAAACAAGGGTCCAAAGTTTGTATGTAGTAACCTACTATCACGCGAGCGAAGCCGCTGGCAGAAGCTGGTAATTCATACATGGAAATTTTGTATTTTCTGTGATAATGTTATCCTATTTTTTGCCCGGGACTTCGCCCGCGTACATAAAATATATCCTACTAGCTTTTGCCTGTGCGGCTTCGGTCCCGCTCTTCCCTACTCCACCCTGCAATACCCTACTCTACCCTGTTCTGCCCTACACTACCCTACTCTACCCAACTCTACCCTACTCTACCCTACTCTACCCTACTCTACCTTACTCTACCCTACTCTACCCTAATCTACCCTACTCTACACTACTCTACCCTACGCTACCCTACTCTACCCTACTCTACCCTACTCTACCCTACCCTACCCTTACCCTATGAATTCGATCCAGCCGTTCATGCGTGATAGCGTGACCAAGGAAATAGGGTTTCAGTTTTATATATATGTCGCTCAAGAATAAAGCAGCTTTCCATTGGTGAAAAAATTTTAGCAATCGGACCAGTACTTCCAAAGATTACCTCTTACAAACAAACAAAAACAAACTTTACCTCTTTATTATATAGTATAGATTTAAAAACCCCGTAGCGGTAATAATTTCAACCAAGCTTGCAATATTTGTTACATCATTATTCTTCGTAACGAAAATATAACTTCCAATAACCAAAGTTAATGATAGTCTGCGTGCATTCTCCCCTATTTCTAGTTAAGCTCTGTATATAGACGAGATAGTTATGTACCTAGTTATGTACATATAGACTATGTTAACGATGCATCTGATATAGATTGACTGTAGGTAATGGATTCACGATATTGAGTACGTTCATATTTGGTTAAACAGTTTGATGTTATGGTTAGAGAGGTAGTTTGTTGATTATGTTGCGATCAAATTTGAATAATGGTAATTTAATTAAATACAAAGCATTTTTATTATCTGTTATAAACTAGTACTTGACTGCGATCCTGCCTGATGATTTGTTTTCTTAATAATAATAACATTTTTTTTTAGTCTAAAGAAAAGTAACAAACAAATAACCTTATTAAAAAGCATGTTCTATATATTTTTTGCCTTATCGCGGATCTACAAGAGCCTAAAATAACCTTCCATACCGCCTTCTAATCTAACCAAATGCAGCTAAATATCAGTATGAATGACTGTCAGTACTTAACTCAAGAAAAGAGATTCCTTTTTTTGGTCAGTGATGATATGTTGCTCACAATGGGCCTCATCGAGGCTTAAGTCGAAGTCACCCAAAGGGTTATGAAGGTTATGCTTGGAGTTTCTTGAGCGAATTAGAAATGAAGATATTCGCAGGAGAACCAAGATTACCAAGAATTGCGAAGAAGGCACATGGCTCGCAGTACCTACTAATGGTTGATGGGATCGAAAAGTTCTGGAGTAGGGACTTTGTACCGGACGATGCTGTGACCTTTTAGGAGACCACCTTGTAGGAGACCTTCTAGTAGTTCTCCCACTAGGTGGACTGATGACTAGTTAAGGTCGAGAGAATCCGATGGGAGGCCTATCTCCAATTGTGGTTGTCCTTCAGCAGAAATTATGATGAAGAAAATAATTAAGTTGTGTAACTGAAAAGAACTAAAACTGTTAATTCGCATTTAACATAACATTTTCTTACGTTTTCTGAACGATGAGCAATGGGAAGTTCGCCGTCTATCGGGCGGTCGTTGGTTCGAGCCCGCTCTACTACGCGTAGTGTTCCACACGCGCCTCAATTATATCTCATCCGGGGTCCAGCAGGACCGAAGCCTACTGTGACCATGGGTTGACTTCTGAATGGGAAATCCGCCATCTTGAAACGCAAAAGGCAACTGAAGGAACCTAGCTGTGGTTTAGTCAGTAAAAATATGCACGCTCTACCACTCCACCTTAGAGCAGAAGAAGTCAATTAGTCAAGTAAATGACTTCTCAACTCAAAAAAAAACTGGTTACATAAAAGTTACTTTTTTTTTTTTTTTTTTTTTTTTTATGGTGGGAAAAATCATGCATTGACATCCCCCGCCCTTGGGCGGAGCGGGAGATAGTGTCAGACTCTTACTGACTAAAAGACCCACCCCGTTCCTTCTAGCCTTCATACCGGGGCTCGAGCGCCCTTTCGGATAACCCTGGCCCCAGTAGGCTTCGACCCGGCTGGGTCCCTGCTGTTGCTGACAACTCCTTGAGGCGCGCGGGAACAGTGCGCGCCGTCGACGACTTGGGCTTGGTCCGGACGGTTACCGGACGGCCGGACAGCGAGCTACCCATTGCTCACTGTCCGCAAGCCCGCGTCTACGTTGGCCGGAAATCGGGATCAGAATCCCGGCGACGGCGGCGGCGAATACGCCGTTGCCTGATGCGTTCGGCCTCCTCCTTTGCAAGCATTACTGCTTCGCAGAAGTCGGCGACCGCCTGCCACTCCTCCTCGCTCCGGACCATGGCCTCAACCAAGGCCCGGCGAGAGAGGTCTCCGCCGCCGATCGCCCCCACGAGGGCACGGCGATGCTCCGCCCAAGCAGGGCACACCTCGACTGTGTGCTCCACCGTGTCCTCCGGGCGTTCCGCACAGTGGCGACACCCGGGCGTCATTTCCGCATGAATCCGGTGTAGGAAACTCCCGAACGAACCATGTCCGGTGAGGACCTGCGTCATGCGGAAGGTAAGGACGCCGTGAGGCCTTTCCAGCCACGCCTCAAAGAGGGGACTTACCGCCATGATTGTGGCGTGCCCAGCACTGGGTTGCGATAGTCGCTGACGCCATTTCACCATGAGATCCCGCCGGAGCTCTGTCCGCCATGCCGTGACCTGTCGCGGCAACATAAAAGTTACTTAATTAATGCTAATGATATTTCGTATAAATTCTATTCTTTAGTACTTCGCAGTAAAATGTTTCAATTTAAAGTAAAAGGGAAAGAGTGTAAATAAAGTTATCAACCCTCGCTATAAAGATTCAGCTGAGGTTTACGAGCGTACTTAAACGTTGAAAGAACTATCAAGTATACCATTGTAGTGTTTATATTCCTAGTATTAAAGAAAATGGATATTTAAATGGTATATTCAGCTCTATTTCGTTGAGTAATAAACTATGTTAGCTTGTACAGTTGCCATCACGGATCTTAAGTGGTTGCGCAGAAGTCAGATATTCGGTCTCTTTAGTGGTGCGAAGTGAGACGCGGGGGCGTGGAGTGTCAGTGATTGGCTCGCCGTACCATCGCGTCATAGACGTCACTCCTAATTCGTTCCCTGCGTTGCTGCATGTATCTAACAACGAAGACGATTGGCTCGCCAATGTATGGAATGCGCAAAGCGATCCCCACTCTGACGCCGAGCGATCAAAATCCGTTTTGGCAACTGTATAAGGCCCCTCGCTCACGACTTTTTGTAGCGATACTGTAGCGCGTTCGCAACGATACAGTCGCGATGCTGTAGCGCGTTAGTAGCGCGTTTTTAATTTTTTCTATAGCGTGACTAACGTGCGTTACTGGTGAAGCTGTCACAGCATTGCTACAAAAAGTTGTCGTGGGTCTAAGATGGTAAACCTATTATATTCTGAGGTAGGTGCCTCATTTAACCTTGCACAGATTTTTGTTTAAATGTTTTTTTTTTACTATTTAGTCTTTGCTTTTAATAAGATGAGTATGTGGAGTAAAATTAAAAATGTTTTTTCTTTATTTCTTTCATTCAATTTTTATAGACAGAAAGTCTATAAAAATTCACATAGTGTTAGAAGATGCAGCTAAGTTATATTATATTTTTTTATATCTACTATAAGTCACGGTAGTATTACATAGATGAAAGTTTGTGTGTAGGTATTTGTGTGTATTTCTCTGTAACTGCTTCGTGGTCAACCTGCTGAACGGATTTAGATGGAATTTGGCACTCGAGTAGACCACGGCCTGTAAAAGGCCCCAAAATATTTTTTATCTCGTAAATTTGATACTTTGAGATAATTTTCTACTTTTACGTGAGTGAAGCCGCTGGCAAAAGCCGGTGAAATAAGAATACATTCTATTATATTCTTTATTTGACACTAATTTTACAGATACAGCTAAAATAGCAAAATTCGGTTTAGCGATATTTCAAATGCAAATTAAACGGTTTATCAGAAAATGGAAATCGTTTTTGGCATTCTGCCATAATAGGATGAAAGATGAAAGGTGAAAGATGTGCAATAACATCATTGTCACGTAACACAGATTGTACGCTCAAAAAAAAAAAAAAAACAAAAAAAAAACAAAAAAAATGAAAATATGAAGAACAAATCAAAATATTGTATTCTTGAATCGTTTTGAAAGTACAAGTTAAGCAATCGAGATCCCTTCGACTCTCGCTTTTATTTTCAATAGTACTCACAAAATCATTTGAAGCTTCTTTTCAATTGATTCTTGTAAAACTTGTGAACCAAAAGTGATCTAAACACTTCAAGTTTTCGGATTCTTTTGTATTCTGGCCAACGTTTTAATACTTTAGCTAATCATTAGGTCAAATCAGTGGTTAGTTATGTATTGTTTTATATTATTTGTGTATTTATTTTGCTACTAGTCGTCGCGTGCACGACTTTGGATGACTCCCTCGTTGACAAAATTCACACTTTTTGATACAAAATCTCCAATTAAAAGGATTCCGTTTACCAAAAATACGTTATTCATAGTACATAATTATTATCGGTCACTGTGTAATTTCAAATCATAGATATTATGGAAATCGATAGACAAACAGAACACGAAAACAAACATAACGTTTACGTCATACGTAAAATTGAAGTAATATTTTAGTGCTTTAATTATGGTTGTAAGTTTTAACCGACTTCGGAAAGGAGGAGGTTCTATGTTCGGTTGAATGTATTTTTTGTATTTATGTATTTTGTTATTTCCTAATAAACAAAATAATTATTTAGCTAAGATTTCTCTTTTCTGCCACTTATAAAGTGCCACTTACAATTTTTTTTTACAAAAAAAAAAATACAACCGTCTTTAATGTTAAAAAAGTACAAAATAACTTTAATTTCGGAAGTCGGTGTTTTTTGTATCTTCGTTATTTAACATCGACTTCCGAAACTAAGATTAATTTACCTTCTGGTTTCATTATCAGATCAGTCTGATAGATTCCCTGCCCCTTTTACTTCAGTCAGCCATCGACTATACGTATAAACAAAGCAATTTTACTTGTTACGACAGTTCTGCTGTAAGCCTTAGAGGAGTTCTGTTCAATATCTTCTTAAGTTCATGATCAATTAATCATAACAATATTTCTATGGGACCAACTTGGAAGTATAAACTTTCAATAAAAAAAAATCTTCAAAATTGGTCCACAATCGACCGAGATATCGGTGAACATACATAAAAAAAAAAAATACATTCAGCCGACATAGAACTTTTTCGAAGTCGGTTAAAAAATCCTCATAAGTCACAATTTTCTTTCATCCATTCCCACATGAACACCATCATAGCCCGTATTTCGCCAACATTTCACGCGTCGTTTTTAGTGGCATTTATAAATCTAATCTGAATGCTAGTCGTAATGGCAGAGAGCCCTCGGGACGTATAGTGCCTGCTATTTCATTGCTAACGTTTCCAGTTGCGGGGAAAACCTTTGCGAAATTATCACTGTTGGTTAGTTTGATATTATGCTGTATCGGTTTAAATTTGTGGGTTTTAAGGTTGGTATGTGATTCTCTAGTAAGTGTTTATCTAAGAATTTAAGGATATTCAAACTTATTTTTAAAGTTGCAGAAAGATTCTGTTCTCAGCTGAAGGTTGCTTTGAGTTTAACACGTACAATGAAGCGCGTGCAGCGCATTTCGTACGTGGCTTGTTCGTTCGAAGTTTTTGCGTCGTGTGCGCTTTGTACGAATATGCACGCGCGCAGTTCGCAAGCGGCTCGAAAACGGCTCACGAGGAGTGCATTCAATGCGGTATCTGGACACAGATTAAGACTTCGATCAGTATTACGATAATATCACTTAGATACTAAGTGATAGCGTGTCCCTAGCATAACATCATCTATATAAATCTTGTACCCTACGTTGGGATACTACTTTGACCTAACTTGAAACTTTGACCCTGTGTTGGGTTCTGCCTAATTGGACGTAACTAAATACCTAAGTGACCTACAGCACATTTTAGTCTTGAACAACACGATTTTATGTGTTTTCGTACGCGTGGAAGAAATCCCATAGCAGTCAGTAACCAACTTAAAACCGTAAAGTAAAAAAAACTTGCCTCGTTGCCAAAGCCTTTTCCCCCGATAGCCACATAATAGCACATTTACAGTAACACATAACAACCCCACACTTCCGCAAATAGCACAAAATTACACGTAAATGACAAATGCCGAACGTTTTTCATGAACATTAAACAAATCGTTTCATCCGATGTTATGTGGGACTGCGGGTTGGCAGGAAATTGTGCCAAGTTGTCCAAGGTAAGTATGTGTCATATTAATAATGGTTAAGGATATTACTTTTTTTTGGTAGAAAATCAACAGATAATTTCTCCCACTCTGGTAGGCGAGAGTGAGTGGCAGACTTTTACTTTCTAAAATCTACCTGGCCTTCTTTCAGTTGCTTTTTGCTTTTTAGTGTTGTGGTAATTCATTTCAACAACCCCGCAGCCTTAGCAGGTATTGGCTCTTATAATAAAATGGATTCTTTAATAGAGCTTTTTCTTATTCCGTAGACTTACGAATTTCTTGATAAAACGATTTGTGAGATAGATTAAAACAAAATTTTATTCTGCACCAAAATAGTAACAGTGAGTTTCGTGTCTTGGTCGTGTTACTTTGACTGTTACTTGTAGTTTATAGAAATATTTGCTCCTGTTAAGGGACGTATAGGACCGGTCGTTGTGGCGACGCTTGAGGGAGGCCTATGTCCAACAATGGACGTCTTGCGGCTGATATGGTGATGATGATAATGACATAAATATCTGTTTTAATAGCAGTTTCATACATTAGACCTGTGCGCTTCATAATCAACAATTGCGTCACTGCTTACCATCAGTTGGGATCGCAGTCAAGCACTAGTTCATATCAAATAAAAAAAATGTCACTCTAAGATAAGATAAGATAAAATAAGATAAGATAAGATAAGATAAGATATTTATTTGCTAAAACATGTGTACACATACAAGAATAATACAAAAACGTGCATGCAGGATGACAAAAAAAAGAAACGGTGCAGACATATAGGCCACGTTCAATGGCGTGCAAATATTGAGTAGGGTTAAAATAATTATTTCAAATTAACATTATCATAATTATATGAACAAGTATCTGTCTATCTGCCTGTCTGTGTGTGATGTCTGATTGTTCCTGCTAATTTTCAAAACAGCTGGCCTGATTTTGACGAGACTGCAGTGCTTGATGGCTGATAGGTATTATAAGGATTACCTCGGCCTGTTTCTATTTTCCAAAAATAATTAGGTTTGCAAAAAATCTTCTTAGAATTGTGACCAAAAGACACTGTTCCATTCTACGAATCTGACGAAGTCATGGGCACCAGTTAGTTATCACACAACAATTCCGCTACCCAGCCAACAAGGTCCGCATACTTCCATCCAGAACGATGTCCAAATCTCGTTTCCAAATGTACAACAGCCACTCTAATAGCCCAACATCAAAATAACAGCTGGCAAACATGTTTCATAAACATTAAACCATAATTTGTAGACAGTCAACCTCATGTTTATGGTAACAATTTGTAAGTGTCTTTATGTGGCAGTTATAAGGGTGGTTTTGGAGATTGACTTGTGGTTGACCGTACAAGGAAACCCGTAGAGACTCAAGGTGAGGATGTGTTGGTATTAAATCATTGTTAATGTCTCGGATTAGCTCGGTATCTTATGGATATTGGTGTAATAAAGCTTTGGCAAAATTAACGGTGTTTTTCTATGGTGTTAGGCTGGAAATAAAAATAGCAACAGTGGAGTAGTAAAGTAAATACCTTGGACAAATGGATGAAAAGTTTTGTCTTGATGTTACCGATTTCTATTTTATGGACAGAACCTTAAAAGCCGTAGGCGAACTGAAATATTGCAATATTTATATATTCATTGCATTAACTGTGCATACAGCTAAGGTCTGGGATTCCCTGCCGAAGTCTGTGTTTTCTGATAATTATAACCTAGAGGTAATCTTTCCGATACCGTAATTAGAGACACAATAGAAAGTCAATGAGAGAGCGATCACCAGCGTTCGCTTGGGATTTAATGAACTAAGTCAAGAGTGAATAGGTTAATTCTAGGTAAGCGTGCTCCATCGTCGACTACATCATCGCTTACCATAAGATGAGATAGAGGCCGAACCCGAGCTTATCTACAATAGTGAAAAGACAAATATTATTTACAAAACGAAAATCAATTAAATCTTTAAAAACCATAAAATCGAAGACTTTAAGGCTCGGCGCAAATGGGCCAGCGACCACAGCCACCGGTTGGCCAGCGACGGCGACTTACACACTTTTTAATGTATTTTGTATTGACGAGCCACACACGTGCATCCGGTGGCGGCCACTCGCTACAGTAGTGTCCGCGACTCGCCACTAGTGGTCACTACGAGCCACATAAAACACCGATACCCGCCACTGTCGCATTGCTCCACTCCCCGCGCAGTTAACCGTCCGACGTTCTACGTATCGCACGCGTACCACGACGTCTCAATGGATGTTGATATATTCATATCGGAAATCCATTCACGTCCCGCTATTTTCCGGTTATAAAATGTGGCGGCTTCCAGACACCGGTGGCTGGCGCTCGCTTCTGACACTTTTAGAAATGTGGCGGTAGCGCGTCGGTGGCCCATTTGCACCGAGCCTTATGACATCCAACAAATCGCACTGGACTCGCGCGGATAAAGGCTCTTCTTTCTCTGAGAGGAGACTGGAGCTCCAGCTGTGGGATCTGTATAAGGCGTTATCAGTCTTACAATTTTCCCACTGCTAGGACTGAGATATTATAATGAGTTTACCTCAATTCGAGAATTGAACTCTTTTCATAGGTTATTAGGAGTTTGTATGGAACCGAGTGTCAGTGCTCGAGTCACTCCACTTACCCGGTTTTCTCCACTGTTATACTAGTTATTTAAGTCTCAGAGAAAGAAATTACTGTTTATACAAATCCTTTAATATCTTTATATATAAAAGGCAAAGTCTTCAGTCACTCAAAAAAAGGCAAAAGGCTTAATAACGCCCAGCTCAAACCTTAGACTTAGAACGCTGAAATTTTGCACTGATTTTACAAAAACTAAGAAAGGATTTTCCATAATTCAAACCCGAGGAAAATAAACGGGGTCCAAATGTATGGAAAAACCTATTTTTACGTGGGCAAAGCCACTGATAGAAGCTTGTACGAAAATGTAGAAAATATACGGGGACTATAACCGACCATGACACAAAAGTAAGAGCCGCCTGGAACAGCCCAGAGTTTACTGCAGAAATATGTTTTGTTATACATCGTAAATTTTACTGTTCCACCATCCGCTTCCTTATGACGTCACGAACACGTCACAAAATGCGCAGATCACGTGAGCAAGGGCTCTAACATAACGTCTTAAAATTATTCTGGATCCGACGCGAGAAAGGAATAGTGCTATACGGCTTGTATATCTCTGTCTTTTTCTCTCAAATCGGAATTGTAACCTGTTTAGTTGGCCATTGTGTTTTAGGAGACACACCACCCTGTTCTCCAGGCGGTTTGCACAATGATGACACCCGGATGTTTCTTCCGTCTGAATCTTCAAGAACCTTCTGAACTTACTAAGTCTAGCGAGGACCTGCATTAAACGGAAGGTGAGAACGCCGTGATGCCTTCCTAACCATTCCTCAAAGAGGAGACTTACCGCCATGACTATAGCGTACTGCGTCCCGACAGTCCTTGTCGCCATGCCACCATGGGATCTCGCCAGAACTCAGTACCATGCCGCGACTTATCGCGTCAGCGGAGTTTCGCCCCGGCGATGCTTCTCCATGCGCAGACAATTTTGAACTAAGTAAATAAACAGAACAGTATTTAAGTTTACAAAAAAATAAGACGCCTATACCGTAAAATGTCATTTACTGTCGCACGTCTGTACCACTCCTTATTTCAACGACGCGCTACGTTTTGACGCCACAAGACGGATGGTTTGACGAACGATTAATCTTGGTTTACACAGTACCGACGGTAGAAAAGTGTTTGTTAATTGTTTACGTCGATAATACTCGGGATAAAGCAGAGGAGAAGCAAACATTGAAGGAGATTGTGAGTAAATATCGGATCAATCGATCATGTATTTATAGGGTAAATACCAGATAGATACAGTAATTGATGTATTTACCCAGAGTTGATGTCTCGCAAAGCCAGTTCCATGAGCTGACAACAAGGTATTGCGGTATTTATCATCATCATCATCATCACCATTCCAGCCAATAGACGTCCACTGTTGGACATATGCCTCCCCCAAGCTTCGCTACAACGCCGATCCTGTGAGTCTCGCGTCCACCGCATTCCGACGACTCTCACCAGGTCATTAGTGCGACTTGTGGGAGGCCTTCTAACGCTGCGCTTACCAGCGTTCGGCCCCATCGACCATCCGTTTTACGAGCAACGTGCCCTACCGACTAACTACCACTTAAGTTTAGTGATTCTTCGGGCTATGTCGGTGACCTTGGTTCTCCTGCGGATATCTTCATTCCTGATGCGATCACGCAAATAAATTCCACGCATAGCCCTTTTCATCGCCCTTCGGGTGACTGTAAGCCTTCTGATGAGGCCCATTGCGCTATTAGTCTATGGTAGACATCAGTACTAAAAATTCTAAAAAATGTGATATTCACCAACCCGCACTGGGCCCGCCTGGTAGATTACTGCCCGTTCCCTCTCCTAGAGAAGGCCTAAGTCCCAGCAGTGGAAATGATACAATGCGAAGTCTATATGACTTACTGCCTAGTCAAGTACACATAGACCATAATTAGTTAAGATGTGGTGTGATGTGGGAGAAAAAGAGGATAGCGCGCGGTGGAGGACAGCGCGCGCACTTAGAGGTGACCAACGAAAAAGGTTGCAAACTAACGTCACACCCAAGGTAACCTTGCTAGTTTCATTCCGTGTAGACAGTAGTTGTAAGCCATGACCTTCAACACCCTTGGTTAGGAGGCGCGTTTTCCCAACCACCAAACGTGTTGGCGCATGGTTTACATCCATATAGCCCGGACATAAACCAAGGTGACCTTGGTTGGAATGCCAGTTTGGAACTATCTAGTCAACCCTTTATCTGCGCCACTTGGGCCTGAGGGTCGGAGCTAGCAGTATAGTGGTGAGCGAACTTGTTATTTCCCAGTGTATGTATGTTTATCCAGATTGATCAAATACTCACTATACCTTTATTAATTTCCTAAAACTAAAAAAAAAAAAAATTGTTTTCCTGGAAATGCTTCAAATTCCTTGGACTGCTTTCCGTACAAACCGCTCTATTTTACTTGAACTGAACATTAAGATCAGACTGTCGACTACCTGTGTGCGCAGACTACGGGAGTTTTTCGGCCACATCGCTAGGAAAAATGGCCACAACCCTGAACAGCTTATCGTAACTGGCATGGTTGATGGCAAACGACCAAGAAGCCGCAGCCCAATAAGATTGGCAGAACAGGTCCTCACCACACTGGACGCCCAACTGCACGTCGCACTTCATGACGCTAAGAACCGTTACAAATGTTGAGATACCATCAATAAGAAGCTAATCCAGCGGGAACTTCACGACCCTTTTTTTATGGTGTGGAAAAATCATGTATTGACATTCCCCGCTCTTGGGCGGAGCGGGAGATAGTGTCAGACTCTTACTGACTAAAAGACCCACCCCGTTCTTTCTAGCCTTCATACCGGGGCTCGAGCGCCCTTTCGAATAACCCTGGCCCCAGTAGGCTTCGACCCGGCTGCGTTCCTGCTGTTGCTGACAACTCCCTGAGGCGCGCGGGAACACTACGCGCCGTCGACGACTTGGGCTTGGTCCGGACAGTTACTGGACGGCCGGACAGTGAGCTACCCATTGCTTACTGTCCGCAAGCCCGCGCCTACGTTGGCCGGAAATCGGGAACTTCACGACCCTCAGTATTGAGGAATACGACTCGTGTGTGTGTGTGTATTGTTTTAACAGCGATCAGATTCAGAAATGATACTAAACTAGACCAGTTCTAAGATGCAAGGCTCTGAGTGTCTTTAAGGGGAGGTTGAAGGCTACTATGGAGGGGTTGCCCCACGATATCATTTCATTGATAATCTAGCAACGGTTAATAGTGAAAATCAGTTTATGTAAATACAGCGGTCATTAGATTTGTATTTTAGGCTCAGATATTCGTCACTGAAGCGTAAATGACGACACTGGGTATGGAACTCTAAAAATAGATATTAATTTTCGAATACTCTAAGTAGATACAGAAAACTGTCAAGTGCGAGTTTGACTCGCGCACGATGGGTTCCGTACCGTCCTTAGAAAAATTCGGCAAAAGCCGAGTTTGTTATCGGAAAATTAAAAAAAATATTAAATATATCGTCGCCCATGCTAACTATCGTAACTAGCAATTGATATTTTTCCAGGGCGACCGTTTTTCAATCTGGCGTTAAAATCATATTCCTGTAGTTGCATAGGCTGTAGCTTTATTAATGAATTGATAAGTTTTTTAGGGTTCCGTAGCCAAATGGCAAAAAACCGAACCCTTATAGATTCGTCATGTCTGTCTGTCTGTCCGACCGTATGTCACAGCCACTTTTTAAACTATAAGACCTATACTATTAAAACTTAGTAAGTAGATGTATTCTGTGAACCGCTTTAAGATTTTCAGACAAAAATTGAAAAAGAGCAATAAATTTTTGGGGTCCCCATACATATAACTGAAACACAAAAAATTTGTTTTCATCAAACCCATACGTGTGGGTATCTATGGATAGGTCTTCAAAAATGATATTGAAGTTTCTAAAATCATTTCTTTCTAAGTTGAATAGTTTACGCACGAGACACTTCCAAAGTGGTAAAATGTGTCCCCCCCCCCCTCTAACTTCTAAAATAAGAGAATAATAAAACTAAAAAAAATATATGATGTACATTACTATGTAAACTACCAACGAAAATTGGTTTGAAAGAGATCTAGTAAGTAGTATTTTTTTAATACGTCATAAATGTAAAAAAAATACACTATTATTAAAACATTGATCAAAGTTACAACGAACTACAAGAACTTTTATATTACTTTACTTGCTGCTACGGAACCCTCCATGGTGCGACTCGCACTTGGCCGGTTTTTTTTTTCTTAATCTTGGCATATCCTTTTAGTTAGGAGTGGCCCTAAAGCCCTAAATTACGAAGGTAGTGAGGATATTTTTTCCCTTCTTTTACACTTCCGCAAAACGAAATACTTGGATATCTTCTAAACGGTAAACGATACAGATATGACGATTAGAGAGAACTTATGCGAAATAATGTTATAAACATGTTGGTAATATCAGTGCAGATACGACAGTTAGCGGGGAGGGTGACGATATGTCCCTTAAATATTTATTTTATTTTCTTTATATTACTTATTTGTTGTTATAGCGGCAACAGAAATACATAATTTGTAAAAATGTCAACTGTCTAGCTATCACGGTTCTTGAGATACAGCCTGGTGACAGACAGATGGATAGATGGACAGACAGACAGCGAAGTCTTAGTAATAGGGTACCGTTTTTACCCTTTGAGTGCGGACCTCTAAAAAAGACAAATTAATTTATGTAAGGCAAAAGACTACATCAAAAGCTGTTTACGAGTAAATATTGTTACAAAATGTTAATTAGCATGCCAAGTTTGCGCAAACTCGAGTATAGAGTAAACTTTCCCTATGGAAAAATTACGTTTCTGCAGCCTTGAGTTACAACCGCCACGTGTATTGATGGATTGAAATTAAGGCCCAAGCGCCCGAGTAGTGCCATAAAACAGTGACTTTCTGACGCCTAGTCCTCGGTAACAATACTTAACAATAACATGTGTAAAAGTATGTAAAAAAAAAATACAACTTTAAAAATCTTATAAACTAAAAGTAAATTCTTATAGGAATAATGCACTATACCAAAAATTATTCCTAAAAACACACAAAAGTTAAATTACAGTGACAGGTCTGTTTATCAAGAAATTATTAGTTCTGTAGTAACAACTCGATTGATTCCGTCAGGGCCAGGCTGTTTTAACTCAATTTTCGCTAGTTACCACTTACCAGGAGGTAAATCATCCTTTTTTATCAGAACTATGCCACCTGTGGATGGTTCCTAGCTTTGCTGTGCCCGACAGGGTCCATATTGATCTTAACTATATTTTTATACCATCTAAACATGTACATACCGGATGCAATAAAATATTGAGTTCTAGATTTTGGGGAGAAAATTATTTAATAATTTAGCATAGAGTTGGCCATATAATGTTCCTACTGTTGGAACTCCGACCTCCTCTCTAGGAGAGGAAATGGCCCAAGGCGGGTTGGTGGATGTCCATGTCTTCGAATTTTTGTTTCATGCCGGTTTCCTCACTACGTTTTTCTTTGCCGTTTTGAGAGCAGTGGTAATGAAATAAATTACACAAAGTAGTTCGCCTTGCTGGGATTAAACCCGCGACCTACAACTCGTAAGTCGGGATCATTACCACTCGGTCACCATTGCTCTCCCTCAGCCACCACTGCTCTCAATAATCATTTCCCAAATTCTCAATAATAATTTAATAATTTACCACCTTTAAAAAAAATTGAAGCTATACCTGCCCCAATATTTTATTATTTACCTCTGGTAAATATTACAGAACAAATTAATGTCGTACGTCCAACAGCGCGGCATGTTTACGTTCCTATAATGTATAAATAACAAGCTGTTGCCTGTGGCATTCATTGTTGTAACCAGAAAGTACTTGCATTTCCACTAGATATTGACAAAGCGAAAAATTATATTGTATATCCTTTGCCACTTCGGCAAAACATGAGCCAAAAATCTATAATGGTAAAATGGGACATGTCTGCCGCGAGGCATCGGTTCATATTTCGCATTGAATAATTTAGTTGCTAGCGTTGTCAACGCTAAATGAATTGAATGTAAAATATTAATTAACTACGGGTACTAATGGATTAAAAGGGTTTATTTTTGGATCACGTCCAGTAGTTACAGTACTGACAAACTGTTATTGTGAATCGTAATAATTTAAATTTTAAAACTTTTGATTTGTTTTGCTCTTTCAAAGTAGGTAAATCGAAAAACTAACTGAATAAGATTATTATTTTAACCTTAATTAAAAAGATTTTGTTATCTGAACTTTTTAGACCTTTACAGGAGGCTAATTGAAAAAATATATGTAAGTTTTATTTACGTAATAACAATAAATAATTTTCCTAAGATGGGCCCACATATAACTACATGAATTTCCAAAAAACAATTACGAGGTGGAGACCTCCAAATTCATTTCCATTTAGGAAACAGTTCATTTATAAAATCTTCGAGGATCTATTGCAAGGCCTTGCTGATACCCTCAGCCGCTGCGATATACCCAAATAAAACCCAAAACAATCAGCTGCCTCTATATATTAGGGAGAATCCCAACCAGACACGATAATATATTGTACATAAAGCCACAGAATGGTACTAACAGAAGGTCGGTTCAAACACTGGGCCAGTTCTATTGCGCTCCAAAACTCATTGTTCTCATAATTCTAATGTCCCTAAATTGATTCCACCGCGCTCCAAGAAATTTTAAATCGAGTCAGCTTATAATAAAATAACGTATGTTACAAATTAGAATTAGTTTTTTTTTAAAAAAAAAAACAAGGATTTAGAAATCAGAAACATTAATTTCAAATAAACCAATTACAAGCACTTTTGAATTGTCAGAAGTTGGTCATTCAGAAAAAGTGAAGCTAAATTTAAAACATCATCTTCTTCAACCTACCATCACCATCTTCCTGCCCTTATCACATATTATTTGGGATTGGCCACGCTTATAGGTTGATATGTCCTATGTCTTCTTGCAAACAGAAAGATGTACAGTGGCGAGGTTTTGTTTGGAAATGGAATGAAAGCGAAATAATTTGTGTAGCGAATTCTATCGTGTGCTCTAGTTGCGAAAATGGAACTAATTGATGGGTTAGTTTAAAAAGCTAGTTTTTTTTTGTATTGTAAACTAGTGCTTGACTGCGATCCTACCAAGTGGTAAACAATGATGTAATTGTTAATGGTGAAGCGCAATAGTTTACTAAGAGTCGTATATATTTTAAAGTCAATAGTTCACTTTACCCTTCAAGACATCTAAACTGTAGTTGGACGGGAAGACCGCAGCAGGCAAATTTTTCCAGTCCTTCAATGAAGCCGGTATACATGATAACGAAGGGGAGCGTTTAGTCAGAGATAGATTTTTGAATGCTATTTCATCCAGCATCATATTATAATGCAAAAGTAGACGATATGATGAACCATTTCAACATAACTGGACGATGATTTATAAAAAATATAAACAGATCTTTGGGCATAATAATTTTAATTAAATTTTTTGAATCTATCTCCGCATGGAAACTCTTTAGCCATTTTATTACTTCATAAGATCTTTCTTACACCCAAAGATGTATAAACGAGATTCGATGTTCATAACTTCCAAATCACCGGACGGCGAGTGTTCACTTTTACACTATTGACACCTCTACTATAAACTAAACTGGTCATCTTTTCGTTTATACCGCGTACATTGCAATAATTTACCTGCAGTGGACTTCCCATCCGATTATAATTTAGATGTCTTAAAAGCTAAAGTGAATGGGCTCTTAATAAAATAGTGCAATTTACCATCAACGATTGCATGATTGCTTACCATTATGTAGGGTTGCAGCGTTGCAGCTAAGCACTAGATAGTTTATATTATTATTATTTTTTTTTATATTTTTTAGCAGTTATGCTTCCAAGGATAGACCTTCTGCATTATATTGTGATAAAGCTGAGAAATGTTCGCCGACCCCAAGGAAACGGTTGTTCTTAGTCGCGGATCACTTTTTCCTCATAACGGGGAATGGCCGCAATTTTTACCAACAAAGTACAATGGAAACATTTGAGTTGGAAATCATGAAGTGACTGGCGGTGAACAAATTTTTCGAGAGTTGTTTAACTTTTGGGTTTTCGGGACGGTCGAGAGTTTAATTTTGGTTTGGTGATTTGAAAGTAACCTATATATAAATAAACTGTCTCATTGTTCTCTAGGCCGCAAGTGCGTCTGCTGAGCGTGGTGTTCTGGGTTCGATTCCCGGGTGGGGTAAAAGTGCAAGTGTGTTTTTCCATTGAAAATTACTTTGTAGCAGCCTAGAGTTTAAAAGTTGGTGGTACGACACCACAATTACTCGGAAACAACGAAAAGCCTTTGATCCTGCGCCTCTTATCTCTAGGAGAGTAAAGGAAAACAGTAAATGTGACTGTTTTTACAAGCACTTGTGCTCTATAGTATCTCCTGCTTAGTTGGTTAATCTCTGTTAAGAGTGGCCACTGTGATCGTAAGACGATCGGTAGGACTGTATAAATAATAATGATTGATAAGAGTATGGTTTTTGTTTTCTAGTTCAGATCAATATTCTTCATCATCATTATTATCATGATTTCAGCCGATAGACGTCCACTGTTGGACAAAGGTCTCCCCCAAGCGTCACTACCACGACTGTTCTTGTACTTCCCGCATTCACCACATTCTCGGGAACACCACATCAAGGTCGTCAGTCCACCTTGTGGGAGACCTTTCAACGCTGCGTTGTTTTATTCATCATAACGAATGATATTAAATACTGAATTGCATAAATGTATCGTCAAACTTTTGAAATAAATGGTTCTTCTGTTTACCAAAGTAAAAGCATCAATATTCTTACTTTTTCCGTTGTTTTACCATGTTCAACATCCACAAACTCGATGCAATTTGAAACTATCGCAGAACACTGGTCCTACAATAAATCAGAAACCCACTGTACTGTTTAAAATTCTTTAAAAAAAACTAGGTTTATTTAAAGTTTCCGATTATATTTGAATTGTAAAACATAAGACTTTGTAGTGAAAAATTTCGAAGCAATGAACTTTTTAAATTTATTCGCTGACTGGAGAGAAATAGTTTTAAAATGGCCAGTGAGGGAAACGGGGAGAGTTTAATCTTGGAATTATGTAATTTGTGAAGTTCTTTCTTGATCTGGTAAAGTGGGAATTGAAGAGCTAAGGCATCAGCTGCTTCTAGTCTCAAGAAGTACCACTACACTGTTGTGAGAAATGAGTATATTAAAGGAAGTGTGAAAGTTACGCCAGTGACTGAAAAGTTGAAAGAAAATTGGTTGTCTTGGTATGATCATGTAAAAAGGAGCGATGAAGTTCTGAGTATACATGTAGGTGAATGGAGAAGGAACGGAAGGCTGAAAAAAAGATGAATGGATTGTGTGTGTGAGGAGTGATATGAAAAAAAGGTAGTTAGTGATAGTTTGACGGGTGACAGGACAGTATGGAAGAAAAAACCGTGTTGCGCCGACCCCAAGTAAATATGGGAAACTTTGAAGGTCTTTGAATAATTATTAAGATTGCTTTTAAAAGCAGGTGTGTTATAATATTAACACAGCAACTTATTTTGTATTATTCTTATGGTTAGGTTAACGTTGGACCAGTCATCTATGGTAAGCGATGATGCGGCCGACAATGGAGTAGGCTTGACTAGAAGTAATCTATTCAATCTTGACTTAAAGACCCCTAGGTTGTAGCTATAAGAAAACACAGACTCCGGCAACCTATCTGTGTTCCTTCTGTTTATTTTCACTTCACAGGGCCATGGAGATTCTTTCAGATATCCGTAGCTCATTTTAAATTGTTTCACATGTCTAACGATACCACAATATCATTTTAGGGTGCCAAAAAGAAGACCTGCAAATCTGAAGTATGAGTAAACCTTACTTTTACCATACAAGTAAAAATCGTCGGCAAGGCAACCACCTTGATGCCTAATACGCTGAAACCCCGCTTGCATCACCCGTCATCATCATCATTTCAGCCGAAAGATGTCCACTGTTGCACATAGGCCTCCCCCAAGCATCGTTACAACATCCAATCTTACCAGGTCGTCAACTGCATCACCCAATGCAGGCGGAACGTTAAAACCACGGGCGCTCAAATTGGGGACTCTGCTCGCCCATTGAGTGATTCCAAGAGAGACGGTAGTAGAGTGATCACGTGCAACCGTGCATATGAAGCTCAGGGAGACCGTGGTACCGTCTCCTTAGGGATGTGCCCTACGAGGCGTTGCACAGAGTGGGTTACTATTTTAAGAAGTAACAGTGCCTCTTCTATGTGCTGTTGGATTTTAGTGGAGTGGTGATTGTGTAGTAAATATTCTACACAACTTAAACTTATCCCCAAAGTTCAGTACCCCTAGCCAAGTTGCTAATCTGCAATATTTAACGCTTATTGAAAGCTTCAAATGTACGGGAATGACGTCGTCTTAACGTTCAGTCACGTGGTCAGAACAAAAGAATTGGCGGCAAGGTCAACTCGAAGCGTTCGGCGCAAGCGAAACGTTTGTAACTTGGCTAGGGGGGCAGGTGACTTTTATAGGTTTCCCATCGAAATAAAAAAAAACAGTTGACACTCTGATTTCATTGAAGAATTGTGCCTTTTAAACAGAGAACTAGGTTCAGACTCACACTGTATTTCCCATTCGTTCACAATATTTTATTTTTCATCGTTTCCAGTATTAATACGAGTAGTATTAGATAGTATCTGGGTAAGTCCTTCAGAACTTGGCCTCTGTACTAGGATTTAGGGCTTAAGAGTTAGGTCTTAATGAAAGCAGTCTTAGTACTGACTTAACGTTGTTTTACAGTCTAATCTCATCTAAAGCTTTCACCTTGGAAATCTGCTCCAGAGGAATTTGGGAGATGATAGCGGGGATTAACTTTTGTGCCACTGGTCTTTATTTGGCTTTACGGTAGAGATTAAAAAAGCCGTCTGTAAACGATTACGGCTTTATTAGACAATTTTTTTAGACGTGTTAAAATCTGTGAATGAAATGATTCATTATTTTTAAATACACTAACTCGATCACTCCTTATCTCTATCGCTTTTAGGCTCGTAGTTTACTGTTTTCTGCACTAGTGCATATAAGTGCGTGAACTCGCTCCTATTATAGTTTATTGTATTTTTGGTACCTATTAGGCTAGGTGCTAAGGACCCCCACGAGTTACGTCCCAACACCCGCTTATTTATTTCTTCATAAGTGTATTGAAAAGCGTCGCTTGATTTATAAAGAAAAAGTTTGAGTGAGTTAAACTTAGGTATTTAAGTATCTTCAGCGTTATCACTGTAAAGGATAGATTCTGTGTATTGGTTACCGATCTGTAATCTAAAATCATAACAGTAGCATCCATAGCCAGATTAAAGTTTGCCCTACAACAACATTCCCAAATGAAAATATTTTACACTTTTAGATAATTTCCCCAAAAACTAAAACAACAAACAGTATTCCTAAAGTTTTACCAACCTAACAAATTTAAATTTAACTTCCAAATCCAATTTAAATTGCCAAAATTCTAGTCTGAATTCTAAGGTTGCGCGAACAGATTTAGTAGAGACGTGAACATGAGGCCACTATTCCCGTAATCCGAGCTTGGAGTGAGAAAACATATGGAGATTACGTGAGAACACCTTTCTAAAGGGATGTACTCGTCGTTTGCGTAATCGTGTGTAGTGTGAGAGTTGATGAGAGTGTTGATTTGAATCGAAATCGATTGCTTTTGAGACAAGTTCGTTGTCATTTCCTTCACTGTTTTGGTTTTAAAATTATTTGTTATAATTACTACGTGCTTTATTAGGAACTTGTATTATACTATTAATGCTGTAAAATCTATACTTCGTTAAAATGTAAAAGTTATCAAAGTAAACAAAATGTCTTTAAATATTAATAGCCTTACTATATAGTTCCTCAAGTTTAAAACTATGAATGCATAAATTCTGCTAGCAGTGAATTTGTTATACAGAGTGGTCCTGGGACGCAAGAAGCAACTGAAGAAACACGGGTGAGTTTAAGTCAGTAAACATGTGGCACACATTGACTTTGACTTTGACTTTGCACCTCTATTTTTTTTTTTATTGTTCATCTTGTCTTTACCGTCATCTTACCTGATGGAAAGTGACAATGCGTCGACGTTGAAACGCGCTTACCTAGAAGAAACCTATTCACTCTCGACTAAAAGATTTTTGTTCCACTTAGAGCAAAATATTTATTTGAGTGCACAAACATTATAAAAAAAACATGTAGAAACTAAGATAAAAAAACTAACTGTTGGTTGACACTGCAGAAAATCATAGTTTTGATACTTGCATACTCCTTTTAATTCGAAAAAAAAAATAATTAAAAAAAAATCAAACTAGACTACAAATGAGTTATCGATAGATTCTAAATTGGAAGGAAATGTTCACTTTGGCCATTTCAACATACAAACAGGCTATATCTAGGCACAGTCCCCACGACCCTTTAGCCAAAATCAACCCCTATTAGATCCATAAAATATCATATTTTAGTGCGAATACCGTCCCTGAATATGAAGCCACTATTTTAGTAATCATTGTTGAGCGCCAGAAAATGTATGAAATTACTTCGATACACCTGCGACGCCTTATTTCTGAGGGCTGACAACCCCAGGGTTATCGAGAAGAATAATAATCATATGAGATTCTGTAGTATACAATTTGGCAATCCAATTTTCTTGATAGTTGTATGTCTTTGTTGTCTGCTTATAGAATTACTTTTTGGATTTAAAGTGATTCTATTTTGAAGCGATTTATTGGACTACTAGCTGACTTGGCAAAAGTTATTCTGCCATATAAACTATTAAATAAAAAATGGGGGTGGGGGTAGGAGGGCAAAAAATAGCCTACGATTTATTCGCTAACCTATCAAATATACGAGTAAAAAAAATATCATAAAAATTGGTCAAGCTGTGTTTATCAAAGACGATATCAATTATTAGTCAGCTATATTTTTTTCATCGGTCTTACTGCGCCCCTTTAGTTTTTTCTGGTATCTCTTTAGTTTTTTCTGGTATCTCTTTCGGGCTCGATCCTTACTGGAATGTCGGACGGCGAGCTACCTATTGCTCGTCGTCCGCAAACCTGCACATACTATAGCTGGGCATCCCCCTGCAACTCTTGACACCCAGGATTTCTCCTGTGACATAGACTAGGGTGTGAGGATATTCTTTCCTTCCTGGTTGTGGTCATCTTTGCATTGCTGTTTTACAGAAGAAGGTAATTAGGTGATCGTTTCTCATTCGCTGTTGCCACAGACTATGTTCCCGTTTGATATTGTCATGGTCCGAATCCGGATACTGGATATAAGAGGTCATCGCCATAAGTACCTATCTATTACATAAACAAAGTGTCAAAACTTTTAAAATAGGATAATGTTCACAAAGATGTAAAATGTATGCCAAAAATAGATAGACACTATGTTTTTCTCTATACCTGAATAAGATCATCCATCGTCTTGTCAGCCGATAGACGTCCAGTGTTGGGCATAGGCCTCCACAAAGAATAAGATTGTCAAGCTTAAAATTCACCAGACTCATAAATCAGTCTTTTTGAGGATCAAAATAGGCTTGTCAAACCTTGTAGTGAACCGTGGACTTAATTCAAAAGATAGCTCAAGCTCCGGTACGAAGGCAATGAAGGAACGGGGTGGGCTTTTAGTCAGTAAGAGTCTGACACTATCTCCCGATCCGCCCAAGAGCGGGGGTTTCCATTGGTGATTTTTCTCACCATAAAAAAAAACTGTACATTACTTTAAAAAAAAGAAATTTTCTACTAGCGCATAAATTATCCTACAGTTCATCAACATCATCATTATAAAATAGCAGCTATCCTAATTTATTATGAAAATATAATAACCGACCAGTTACATTTTCGAGTCGTTTGGGGCTGAAATTCTCTGATTGGAGGGTCCGAGTACACACAAATTGTGTAAAGACCTTTTTAAACGCCTTGTTGACACCTCTTGTGACCCAAAGACTGGCTTTTACCTCAAATTGAGGGTATGCATTGCCATACAACGTGCCATTATGGCAGTTTTTTGGACATTGCCACCGCAATATGGAGGATTTTGCGAGGCCTTATTTTATATTTGCTTTAAGTTAGTTTTTTTTTTAGAATGAATAATTATAGAATTAAAGTTAGTAAATTGTTTCAAAATATAAATACTATATGGCTATCGTCAAATAAATGATAAAATGGACGGTAAAAATATGTATTTGGGCCTAGCGGAATGATATTTTCATTGCTCAGTTGATATTTCCTTTATGACACAATAATTTTTCACAAAATTTATACATCTTTTAACCATCCCTTAGAACTTTTTTGGTGGGTACCTAATGGTTACAAAAGATAAAGATAAAGATAAAGATATATTTATTGCGTAACTGTGTACATTAAGATCGTATTTATAAACATTACATTTTTAGTTTCAACAGTCTACCCAAGTCGGAAATGCAATAGTATTAATGGAAGTTAGGCATTAACAAATTTATTTTTATGAAAAAAGTATATACACAATAAATATTATTTTTTGTCAAAAAACTCATGCAGATTATAAAATACATTGTCAATCAAAAATTTTTTCAATTTATTTTTAAACATATTTCCATTTAATTGCTTACTGACTGGCGGTAACTGGTTATACACACGAATAGCAGTAACATAGGTACTTTTGTAATACATCATATTATTGATAACTGGTAAATTAATATCATATTTATATTGTTTCCGAATGTTTCTTTTAGAATTTGATTTGAAATTAAAATATTGCATATTGTTTTTAACAAATAAACATAATTCAAGTATAAAAATACCAGTCAGGGTCAGGAAACCCTCCGTTCTGAAGACATCTCTTAATGATTCAGTACTATGCATGTTATATATTGTTCTAAAACATTTTTTCTGGAGAATGAATGTAGATTGAACGTTTGTCGAGTTCCCCCAATATATTACACCATAAGTTAACAGTGGGTACACATTTCCAAAATAAGCATTTCTAGTTACACTTAGATTCGTAGTTTCTGCAAGAACTCTCTTGTTTACCGTTTTCCACACAACATTTCAGTCATCGGTGCTTTCAGATTTCTCCTTTTTTCTCTTTTTCACATTTTTACAAACTTTTTTACTGTCGATTCAACCGATTTATCCAAAAACTAATAGCACTTTTTTTTTGCTTGATACGGTAGTTGAACCCTGGACCGCACGCTCAGCAGTTACGCTTGCAACCACGAGACCAATGAGGCAGTCATGCTTTATATTTTTAGTATGTATGTATTTAAGTATGTATTTTAATTTTAAGTATAGTACTTTTTTTTTTTTTTCTTCACCAGTAATTGTTTAACTTGTTTTGTAATGCACCATGTGCAACCCCATTTTATGTCCAGTCAATCTCTTTCCATACCAGGTTGCCTGGAAGAGATCGCGGAATGCGATAAGGCCGCCAATTGTATATTTTAAATATAAGGCTCAAATCTGTAATTTATTATCTTGGTGTACAATAAAGGATATATAAATAAATAAATAAATAAATATATTATAATTTACATTCAGGAAAATCAAATATTCTATCAGAATTACCTACGGGTGCGGAGCCTAGGCAAACAGTATTTACCTACTAATCATAACATACCTATGTTATCAATAAACACAACATTCCCTCATTACCAATAAACAGATTATACAAATACACTAACGCATGTTCATTACCGATTGTCGGAACATGATAACATAATTCTATCCTGTTGGGTTAGATACGGTTTTGCTCAATTAATAGAGTGAATGTCGGTCTAAATAGAAACGCATGGTATACTTTAGGTGTACCTACTTTTATTCAAAATGTAGAAAACCGACATTGGTAATACATAACATGATTTCAAAGTGTGTCCATGGAGTTTCTTGCTCATTCTTCTCTATAGAGATCTATGCTTTGAAGTGTAGAATTAGCATCATTATTTTGATATGAAAAGAGTGTGTCCAGGAATACCAGGACATATCCTATGAACATATTCCACTCGTGTACCAAGTTTCATCGAGATTTATTCAGCCGTTTGAGAAAATATTAATGTGATTACCAACCCTCAAAAAAGTGGTACCTGCTTGCTTTTAGCAAGCTATTATTTTTTATTTCCCCTACATCACCCCGAAATCATAAAATCTATTTGCATCTAAGCCTTTCCTATATATAATAGCAAGCCCGATTGATGGATAACACGGAAACCACTGAACCAGATATACACGAAATTGTTGGTATAATCTAATACAAATGTGGTTTACTAACCCTGTTCGTGATGTCAAATCATTTTTGGGGAAAATGGGGAGGGATGGGTTATATCAGGAAGTTTGCGATATAAATCCCATATAACACAATCGAACCGTAAAAACTCGTTGCTGCGTTGATGTGCTACAACACAAAATATACTGAAAAAAATTGAATTATCTGTATCGAACTTTTTTTTTAAGTCTATATTGTCCCATTGCTGAGCAAAGGCCTCGCCCAACTTTTTCCAGGTACCTATCCTTTTCTTGAGTTTCCTCAAACCAGTCCCCGCGGTAGGCATCTAGTTCGTGTATCACACTAAGATCAATATTTTTTTAATATTATTGACACTTTCAGATAAAAAAATCAAACAAAAATCAGACAAATCATCAACCAAAACAAATGAGACAGAAGAGATGGAGAGAGAACAACATTACCTCATTTGTTATTAAGCAATGATATGGTCGATGGTGGAGCGCGCTTGCCTAGAAGTAATTTATTCAATTTTGACTTAGACTCCTAGGTTCTAGCTATCGGGAAACACAGCATCTGACTCTTAGACTAAAAAAGTCCAAGAATTAGTGTAACCATATTATTATGCCCCTCGAAAGATTGGAATAATTTGCTTGTGTCTTGCCGTTCGATTATAATTTAGATTTCTTCAAAGCTAGAGTGACTAGGCCCTTAAATCATCAACGATTGCATCACTGATTACCATCAGGTGGGATCAGTCAAGCACTAGTTCGTATAATTAAAAAAGTTTGTAATGATAATCGTTTTTACATAGCTAATTTTTATAGCGTAGTATACCTGTATTATTAATACTCGTCTAGGAAGGAATCATACGAGCCCAAACTCGATAGGGTTGTGCCGTTTAACTACCGAGTTCCTACCTACCTTCCAGTTCCATCACCATGATCTGCTCCATGTCATAATAATTTTGTATTGTCTTCTGAAAAAAAAAAGCTCAATCAGTTACCTACAAGTGACCTAATTATTACAAACATCAGGACAGGTGAAACTCAATAAAAGCTTATAAAAAACATACGATAAAAACAAATATAACGAACAGATTAATAAGTTCGCGTTAAAACTACCTCGAATATCATTAGAGCGCTGTTCGAAAACTGCTCTAAAACCTCTTTCCATCATTAATCCTTTTATACACGCCAGACCAACTAGTTCTAATTCACCTGCCAAATGAAAATAGACGGCTAATTCTATAAGTACTCACCATCCATACGAATTAGCCGCTCGTTCCCTCAAGCTAAAGAGCCAAACTTCAGAGGGCAGACTTCGTACATCCTGGCAGATAGTACATTCACCTTCTAATGGTTTATCTCAGCCGAAGGTAAGATGCTGCACTCGGCACCACGATTAAATAGATTAGAGATTTATCCCCTACCATGAGTGACCTTTAAAATATTGAACAAACGTGATAACGTTTGTCGTTTTTCTGTTTGATAAGGAGGCGGCTCCAGGCCGTAAGGAAATAGATGTTCTCACGATCCAGCGGCCGAGACCCCAACTCAGACTTCTGGCCACAATAGCTCGCCGCACGTTAGTCCAGCTACCACCCGGACGCAGCCCAAGCCGTCAACGGTGCGTAGTCTTGCGAGTCTCAAAGAAATGTCAGCAACACCGTAGGGGCCCAGCAGAACCAAAGCCTACTGGGGTCATGGGTCGACTTCTGAAAAGGAAACTAGTGGTTCCTAGGATGCAAAGGGCAATTGAAAGAACATGGTAATGGTTTTAGTAAGTAAAAGTCTGACACGTCCTTCTGCATTACCATAGAGTGGGAGAAGGCATAGATGATTTCTAACCTTAGAAAAAATATTGAATATTTTAATACCATCGAGACATAAATACCCTAGATTTTAAAATTCTTTTTGTGTATAATTTTAATGAAATGGTTCTGATGTGGTTAGAAATAAATGATTGAATTAAATAATACTTCAAATTCGTAGTTTGTTGGTTCCCTTTATTTCATATAAGGGGAGATAAAATGTCGACAATTTGGTCTAATATTTGTCACAACAAGAAATAGATGGGTCCTGTGTACATTGTACAGGGGCCAATGTTCAAATTGTCAAATTTCAGTAGAAGCTCTCGAAGTTTCAGTTTGATATATTTTTTCAAGCTTGCAGAAATATAACGAATTGAAACTGAGCGCCTCTAAACTGACAAGTTGTCAAGTTGACCCATCGAAATGTAGCTTTTAAACGATATAACTGAATGGTCCATTTTTACAAAACATCGATTTCAGCTTACCCCTAATCTAAACACATTAACTGCTTCCCATTTCATAACAGGCCTAAATCCTAATCTCTGAAAAGAGGCTTAAAATGATGACACAAAATTCTTTACAATCCCACTAGTCCAGTAGTAGGGTCTTCTAAATAACTGCATTACAACCACGGTCCCGAGTGACGGAGAGATTATCCGCGCTCATCTAATTAGGGCTAGAGGTCAAACGCTGTTAAGATCCAGCTGTCTAAACTGATTTCTTGAAGATCCCCCATTAAAACTTAATGAGAACACTCTAAATTATAATTGGACTGATTGAACCAGTTACTGATTGTTTGCAGTTGTTCCCTGCACAGAAAAGATGAACGTGGTCAGAAAACATCGAGTGTTGCCGCTTATCTCACACCCTTTAACTCCACTACAGGCAATAAATCAATACGAATGCGCATTACGCAATTAACAGCCTACGCACACTTAGATCGCAAGTTTGCTATTGGTAGTTGAACCATGAGCATTGCCCTATTTTGTGGCACGTCTATCCCGCCCACAAGGCCATTTTTCTCTTTCATCAGTGTTGAGAAAATGTTTACAGCATCTGGTTTGTAATTTTGCCTCAGTTGCATTCGAGTTTTGCTAACCATTGAGTAGGTGAAGTTTTCTATGCAAAGCGGATTTCTATCGAGTCGCTGCTTACTATTCACTTCGGCATACGATAAGTTTTGTTATGAAGAAGTTACTGCCTGGCAAGTTGGTGGAAAGAAGATCTAGAGATCTTTACTACATAAAAGTTTTGCTTGAACCTTTAAAAGTTTTTAGGAACATCATAATTTCTTTTAACTTGCAAGCCATGATTTACATTAAATTCTTTTGTTTTTTGGAACGAATAGGATATTTTATTGTTTTTGTAGTCATCATACTAGCGTTTACAACTGCAGTTTTTTTGCGTCGATACCATCACCGGCGTGTACTGGAAACCAGTGCTGCTGTGATTCGTCGCTTTTTGCGTGTGGTTGTTTTACGCGGACGTGAGGCATATTTTTCATATAGAATGCTTATAATGTAAATTAGTTTTAAGATTGCATCAGTTTCCGCAAATAAAATGTTTTTCTTTCATTCAGTTATCGCCATGAAATTAGTGCACTGAAATCGCACGATGGGGTAGTGGCAGACCAAGTAGGAGATCTTGGTACGATTTAGATGTGGAAGACATCTAATTTAGATTTCAGAGCTGAGAACAATGGAAGGAATGGGGGGCGGTTAATGCCCAGCTGTGGGATATTATAGGCTAGATTTTAATGTAATTTTGTTTTTATCTTTAAGTGGATCTCTGAATGGTTGGAAAATAAAATTGGACAAGAAAATGTATGGTGCTGTAATCGAATTCTTATTTTTTTCTCGATCAAAATGGTAACTTTTGGACAGGACAACTTTTGTTGGAACTGCTAGCTAGCTAAATATAATAATATAATCACTATAGTAGATCGTACATAAATAAAATATAATAAATCACTACAGTAGATCTTACATAAATAAAATAACAAAAACAAAAGAAAACTGCACTTCATTCTTACAATTATTATAAACCAGCGCATAAAATAATGAACTGCCGAGAAATATCAGGGGAAGTGCGTGCTCAGAGCAAATAGATTTTAATGAAACGTTTGAAACGTGTGGAAGATTAATGGCCCCAGAGATGATAATACAACAATTTCTCTGTGTTTAATAGCAGCACTTTAGGTTCGTAGTGCACGGGAAAGAAAAAGCGATAATTTACAGCACGTAGGTGAATTTCATAGAAGCTATTGTTTGTCTAAGTAATTTTGATCAAGCAATTAAGATCTATTCAAAACCATTTCACCAATAATGCCTCTGAATGACCGCACTCACGCCCCAGCCGCCGCTGGGATTCCGATCCAGTTTGCCAGCCACTGTAGGCGCGGGTTTGCGGACGGCGAGCAATAGGTAGCTCGCTGTCCAACCGCCCAGTGACAGTCCAGACCGAGCCCATATCGTCAACGGCGCGTACTGTTCCCACGCGCCTCAATGAGTTGTCAGCAATTGTAGGGGCCCAGCAGGGTCGAAGCCTACTGGGGCGAAGGGTCTGTATACAAAAGGTATGATCGGCCCCGGTATGAAAGGCAATGAAGGAACGGGGTGGGTTTTTTAAGTCAGTAAGAGTCAGACACTACCTCCCGCTCCACCTAAAGGCGAGGTATGGCATATGGATGATTTATACTCACCGATAAAAAAATACCCTACCATAAGATCTTAACGCTATCCTTTTACGACCTAAATTGAACCGTTAAAGGGATGAGGCCATGCAGGGTAGTTTGTAAAACACTAAAAACTTTGCAGGACTGTATTACTAACACTATGAACAACAATTTTAGTTCTATGACTTTTTACAAAACAAAATACATTTACCAAAAACAAAAGTTCAAGATTTCGTTGTTCTGTCTAACACATTTCAATTCTGCACTTTGTTATACATACCTATGCAGTATGATGCATCGTAGCACATCAAGCACCCAATTCCCACTCTCTTCCGCTATTGTACTATCGCTTGTTTCGCATAGACTTCGTAATCTTATGAACTAAAAAATGTTTTTTTTTTAATTCATAGAACAAAAGTTGTTGTTTAAAATGTTAATACCATAGTTCAGAGAGGTTGCCAGTGTTATATAACCCTGTATATTTAGGGTGTATAAAGCAACATTCTTCTTTCTCGCTCGCTCATCATGGTAAAGCTTCTGATCGCAGAACTGAGTCAAAATAGTTTTAAAGAAACCATAACCGATAAAAATTATGGCGACAAGCCAAAGAGCTCATTTTTTTTTTTGTATTCGCGAATGAAACGCAAAGCTATAATATTTTTAGAGTTCCGTACGTCAGTCATCAAAAATGGAACCCTTATAGAAACACTTTATTGTCTGTCTATGATAACAGGCCTTTTGGCAGAAACACGTGGAAGTTTCTATCTAAAAAGCCATGAAAATATCAAACGTCTTACCCCTGATTTGTGATTTATGCATTTTAAATTGTGTTTCTCAAACTTTAGCCTTAAAAGCTGTCAATATATATGGGATTAAAGTGAGGTTTGAGACGTACTCAATTCAGGAATCCGCAGTAAGTCAACGCAATCACGGTAAATCCGTTTATGTTTCATTGATGGCGCATATTTTAACGTTCGCATGAAAATTAAAACCTATAGGAAATGGTCCATTTACCTACAGTTAAAATTTGATAAAAAGCAATTCCATGAAGCAACTAAAGTGGCAATGTTCAGAACTCGTTGCTGTTAGAAAAGATGGCCGTTGGAGCCGAAAGGTTCTAGAGTGGTGACTGCATACCGAAGACGCAGCGTTAAAAGGCCTCCTACAAAGTGGCCTGATGGCCTGGTAAAAGTTGCGGAAATCGTTCATTGTGGCGACACTTGGGGAAGGCTATTTCAGTGGGCGTCTTTTGACTGAAATGATGATGATGGTGATGAATGCCATGAAGCACAAGTAAGGAAAACAATCTGGAAACCAAAATTACGCAGTTACGTAATGAAATAATTACTTTTTTAAAATTATAAACTGTTTGCAGTTAGTTTGTGCTGAATACTCGGTGCGTTAGTCCGACTTGCAATTGACTGGTTTTTTTCTCACCATGATGATAAGCAATATTGCGATGACTAATAATAGTACATTTTGATACAAGTGCAGAAAGTTTGTCATTGCAACCGAGGTGGAATTCGCACGAGCCGCAGGCGAGTGTGTCATGAAGCTGAAGGCTGCAGTGACAAAATTTGCACGTGTATCAAACGACTTTTTTCAATACACTTACGACTCGTGGGAGTTGACCCGCGCCTCGTGGGGGTTGACATGCGCCCAGCCCGATACGATAAATAATATTATTGCAATAAAATTGTAGTGGGGTGAGCATGCGAACTTTTCTGCACTAGTGCGGCAAAAAGTGCATTGCCTGCTTTAAAGTGGTGGGACATGAGCGAGTTTTCGAGTGTATTGAAAATAAAATTGTGAAGTAACATGTCACTCCATAACTTTAATTGTTATTGTAAGTTAAATAAGATAGAAATATTTTTTTTTCAAGAATAAATAAGTTTTTCTGATATATATTTTTAACGAAAATTTCAAAATAATGTAGCTAACAAATTCGCCTTCTTTTAATATTTATATCCGAAGCCTCGCTTGAGATACACCCGAACCCACCCGCAGTAATTAGACGACACGGCGCGGGGAGAATTTTTAATGATTTAGGTGAAATTTATAATGAAATAATTAATTATGAAGCGGTGACATCACATCTCTACAGGGGGAACCTGTACAATTATGTTTGGGTCCTGCATATTTTGGGTCCTACAAAAGAACCCCGATTATTTTATTCTCCGCAGTTATTTTTGTAGGAACTTGGTGAATCTTCTGTTTTCTTTATATTTTTGGGTTGGAATAACAATAATTACCAAAATTAATTGGCAAAGGACAGGTAAATTGCTCGCAGAACAGATGGCCATTGTGGCCGAAGAGTTCTGGAGTGGTGATCGCGTACCGGAAGACGCAGCGTTGGAAGGCCTCTACAAGGTGGACCGACGACCTGGTAAGGGTTGCGGGAATCCGGTGAATGCGAGACGCACAGGATCGTTCATTATGGTGACACTTGTGGGAGGCTTGATGACGTATATTAGTGACGTGATTGGTTAGTGGACGTATATTGGCTGAAATTATGATGATGATGAACAATAACGAATTAAATTCTAGGGGTTTATATGCGATTGTATGCATTTAACGATAATAAGACACTCAATTGATTCCTTAGTACTCTGAGCAGGGCCAAAACCTACTGGAGCCATAGATTGGCTACCAAAAGGGACACAAGGACCACTGGAACGCAAGACAAAGATAAAACATAGAAGTGGGTTTTAGTCAGTAAAAGTCTGATACGCCAATGATTCTCTCGCTCTAGGTTGGAGCTGGAGGGCATGTCAGATTTTACTGAGTTGCCCTTTCCGTTCTAGGACCATCGGTTTCTTTTTCAGAAATTCCCGCGGGCCTAGCGAGCATTGGCCCTGGTAGACCACTACGGTACTACGCCCCGTCTACGTCTCGAACTTAGTACATATGGTTAGTAAGGTAATAAGGTAGGCACCAAATAAACGTGGAATAACGGTCATTGACCCTCCAACATTTATTGACATTCATTATTATTCGTTCGCCCAGCCGAACACACCAGTGTACATCTCCCGCCTGCATCACACGACAAGGGTGGAAGATATCGTGGAGTACGTGCGCCAAAAGATGAAGTTCGCACTGAGGGTACTGCTGCTGGGGTCAATTTCAAGGCGTATGTGGTGCGAGTCCCGAACACTTTTCTGCCCCTTATATTGAAGGAAGACTTTTGGCCGCAGGGCGTGGTGTTCCGTCGCTTCCGCGGACAGGTGCCACAGAACAGCACGAAGTGAACTTAGTTAGTGCAATGTGAAGTGTTACTAACATAGTCTTAAGTCCTATTTACTAACGACTAGTTGTATTTACTCTATATATATCTATAGGCCAAGATGCGTTACAATAAATGATTTATTATTATTAAAAAAAAAACGTAATTAAAGACATAAAGCTGTCTTGAAACGACATCTATCGTGATCCTTTTATGAAAAATAGTTCATTGAAGGTCTTTCGGGTACCTTCGATATATTGGAGATTCTAGGAAAAGGTCAATGCACTTTATATTAAGTTTACTTGGGGCTTTGTTTAGACGGCTGGACGGCGAGCTATCGCCTGCCATTCTTTCTCGCTTTGAACCAGAGCCTGGCGCGAGTGGTGGTCACGGCCGATCGCCTCCACGAGACTTGCAAACAATAAAATACCTAACCTAACTTTAAATATTTGCACGATAAGATTGACCCATCACTTTTCCGCCGGTCCCAAATCTTCACGGAAGCCAATTATTCTTCGCACCCATCAAATCCTCACTCACTTTTGTCATATCATTCCATGACCGTATAATAAATTTGAAGTTTTATAAGACCTTTGCAAATAACACGTCAACCCAACTCAGTATAAGTTTTTGTGATTCTTGTGTAAATGTTGGCACATACATGCTTACCTGTAGGTGTGACTTTCTATCTAGTTTTCACACATAATGGGCTTTTTTCTTCTTTTCAAATCGATAGTAAACTCTTTTTAGGGTTCCGTACCTCAGAAGAAAAAAACGGAACCCTTATAGGATCACTTTGTTGTCCGTCCATCTGTCTGTCTGTGTATCTGTCAAGACCCTTTATCGAGAACGCATGGAGGTATCGAGTTGAAATTAAAACTATAATTATACTCAAGTCTGCGGATCCTTCAAGCTGTGAATAAATCAAATTCTAAGTTAACGAATAAAAAGATACGGCCGTTTATGTGGCAAAAAACGTATATTTTGATACTCTCGCTGACCCAGAATCCTGAAATTTGGCACAAAGCAAGGTCTTATAGCACAGGTATAGTGAAAAATCTGAAAAGAGTAAAGTTGTTACATACGTCACAAAAAAAAAAAATGCGATTTAGGAAAATCTTTGAGACTCCATTCGGGAATTGTAGTTTGCACGGAACCCTCAGTGCGCGAGTGAGTCCGACTCACACTTGCCCGGTTTTTTATTATTATTGAAAGGCTCGTTTAACCACCATCTCACCTGATGGTAAGCGATGATGTGGTCGACGCTGGATCAAGCTTGCCTAGAAGTAACTTTTTCACTCTTGACTTAAAGTCCCCTAAGTTGTAGCTTTCGAGAAACACAGACTCCGGCAGGAAATTCCACTCTTTGGCTGTCAGCACAATAAATGTGTTCCCAAAACAATTTGTGCGTATGGATGGGATGCCTACCATGTACCGGTGGCGCAACGTCATACGTCTTGTGGTCCTATGATGGAACGGACTTGGCGGAATTAGATTGTGCAATTCCACACTCCCACACTCTCCGAAATATAAACTCGGGTTGAGCCAAGTAGGTGGTTACGTTAACTGCATCGTCGGTGGCACTCAATAAATTCTCCAAAGTGCAGGTATTTATGAGTACTTGCGGTACTCCAACGTGAAGCTCATGTTCCGTACAGGGGCACCGCACTCACATTGAGTATCCGATGGGTCTATATAAAAACCGGTTTCACCAAGTTGTATTTATAGCTTTTTTTTTGGTGGGTAAAAATCATCTAAATGACATCCCCCGCCATTGGGCGGAGCGGGAGATAGTGTCATACTCTTACTGACTAATAAACCCAAACTGTTCCTTCTTGCTTTTCATACCGGGCTACCTTTCGGAGCTACCCTGGCCCCAGTAGACTTCGACCCAGCTGGGCCTCTGTTGTTGATGTCAACTTCTTGAGGCACGCGAGAACAATGCACGCCGTCGACGACTTGGGCTCGGTCCGGACTGTAGCCGTATGATCGGACAGCGAGCTACCCATTACTCGCCGTCCACAAGCCCGCGCTTACGGTAGCCGGAAATCGGTTTCGGAATCCCGGCGGCGGCTGGGGCGCTGTGAGCACCGCCGTTGCCTGATGCAGTCGGCCTCGTCCTTTGCTAGCATTACTTTTTCGGAGATGGAGGCGACTCTGGACCATGACCTTTACCAAGGCCCGGAGTTGTATTTACAGCTTAATACATATGGGTGCGGCTTTGTTATGAACATTCTGACGGGCTGTTGTCAGACACCAGTGTCGGAATGATTCTAATAGGCCACTATACAGAACCCACAGGCAGGCGTCAAATCTTCATGACTGTTTTTCATGCCGTCTTGCGGGGGCATCGCCACTTTAACAATCACTACTAGTCGTACGCGCTAATGTTTAACATGAGGTCTTCGGCACTAAGCTGGATTCTTGATGTTCGTTCGTCGTTGATTCTGGTTACAGGCAATAGATTCGCCTTCAATTTCTTGGGACTTCTTATTTGTACTGTGGAACACAGAGCTGTTCCAGGAAGAAGCTAGAAGAAGAATGAATAAGTTCCAGAAGTTTCTTAACAGGTATTTTTTTTTTTTTTTCGATGGGAAAAATCATCTTATGACAACCCCCGCTCTTGGGCGAAGCGGGAGATAGTGTCAGACTCTTACTGACTAAAAAACCCATCCTGTTCCTTCTAGCTTTCGTACCGGGGCTCGAGCGCCCTTTCGGATAACCCTGGCCCTAGTAGGCTTCGACCCGGCTGGGCCCCTGCTGTTGCTGACAACTCCTTGAGGCGCGCGGGAACAGCGCGCGCCGTTGACGACTTGGGCTTGGTCCGGACGGTTACCGGACGGCCGGACAGCGAGCTACCCAATGCTCACTGTCCACAAGCCCGCGCCTACGGTGGCTGGAAATCGGGATCGGAATCCCGGCGGCGGCGGCGAGAACGCCGTTGTCTGATGCGGTCAGCCTCCTCCTTAGCGAGCATTACTGCTTCGCAGAAGTCGGCGACCGCCTGCCACTCCTCCTCGCTCCGGACCATGGCCTCGACCAGGGCCCGGCGCGAGAGGTCTCCGCTGCCGATCACCCCCACGAGGGCACGGCGATGCTCCGCCCAAGCAGGGCACACCGCGATTGTGTGCTCCACCGTGTCCTCCGGGCGTTCCGTACAGTGGCGACACCCGGGCGTCACTTCCGCTTTAATTCGGAACAGGAACCTCCCGAACTTGCCATTTCCGGTGAGGACCTGTGTCATGCGGAAAGTAAGGACGCCGTGAGGTCTTTCCAGCCACGCCTCAAAGAGGGGACTTATCGCCATAATTGTGGCGTGCCCATGACGGGGTTGCGATAGTCGCTGACGCCATTCCACCATGAGATCCCGCCGGAGCTCTGTCCGCCATGCCGCGACCTGTCACGGCAGAGGACTTTCACCCCGGCGTTGCATCTCCACGCGCATGTCGTGCATGTGTGCAAGGACTGTTGCCTCCAGATCCCACGGTGGTAGGCCAGCCAGAAGGCTCGCCGCTTCGCGGGAAATCGTGCGGTATCCCCGCACCATCCGAATTGCCATGACCCTCTGGCAGGCGTTCAGTATGGCCGCCGGTTGCTTTTTCAGCGACGGCGCTCACACCGGCGCCCCGTAGAGGGCCATGGACCGAACGATCCCCGCGTAGAGCCTCCGGCAGGAGGCGTCTGGACCCCCAAGGTTGGGCAGGAGCCGCTTGAGCGCAGCCCCAGTCCGGTTGAGTTTGGGAGCCAGACGTCGGAAATGCTCCACGAAATTCCACCGGCTGTCGATCTTAACAGGTATATAGGCAGAGGCCTTACCTGTTATGAAATACAGGCGTAATGATATGTTCAGTGCATTACATTATCTCACACAACTATTTATTAACAAAATCATTGTGATACATAAGAAGCGGTCTAAAAATATTTTGGCTCAGAAAGTGGCTGGAATAAAAGCATTATGTGTGCTATGGACATGATCAACCCCTGTGCGAAATATGCAAATTTGTTCAGCTGTTTAGGCGTGCAGAAGTTACAATCATACATACATACTGTATATTATGCTTTCGATTTTATAATATTAGGGTGATTATTTTATGCTTGATATTTTTTATAAGTCACTGTGTCATTTTAATCTAAAACATTCTAATTTACTCCTCTTTACTTTTTTCATTAACTCAATTCTGCACTCGTAAATAGATTAAAAAGTCGTTATGAAGGCTTATGGCCATAATCATGGTAATTATGGCGGTGAGCGCCTCAAAGTTTTGTTGCTAAAGCCCTTTGTGGATTAGCTATGCTCATTTGCCCATTTGCTAAGCTGGTGAATGGCGTTTTTTTGCGGTTTCGCTTATGAAAACTATGACACACAGTAATAGTGTACAAATAATATTATAAGAATATAAAAACTGTAAGAGCTTTTGGAAGAGACCACTTTTTCACGAAACAAAAAAGTTTTTTTTTTTTGTTAGACTATTCGTTCCCACTTCTGGACAAAGGTCTCTCTCCACTCATTCCATCTTTCGCACGCCGGGGTTTCCTCTTGCCTGTTCTGGTGAAATCCGTCTAGTTCATCGCATCATCTCCTTCGCGATCTACCGCGACCCTGTCGCACTATTTTGCTACTTGGCCCTCAGTTTGCCGGGCATGTGGCAGACGTGTCCTGTCCAGTTCAGTTATTAATGGGTTAAAAATAAATATTTAGATTGAAAACCAGCCTTTATTTTAGGGTTATTTAGATCTTATTTCCCAGCCGATGATTTCACAAGGTTTTAGGCATTACCTTCAATAAATAGTCTATGTAAATATCGCTTAGAACCCAGCCAACCCTGAAAGGGAAAAACCTTTACAATACAAAACACACTATTAACCTTTCTTGCTTCCAATATTGTAATGTAAATATGAGGGTTAAGTCCTATATTCACTGGGCGTCTAACGTTAGGTGAAGTATGAAAATATTGGGCTATGTTGAATGTAAGTAAAAGCTAGGCTTTTTTTTTTAAACCTAGTTTGATGGGCATTTTTATTATTATTTATTATAGTGATTTTTGACAGTGACTGAAAAGTTGAAAGGGAATCGTTTTCTTGGTTTAATCATGTGAGGAAGAGGCATAAAACGCATACGTACTAACGATACTAAAGGAGTTATATATATGTATGGTATGGTGGTGGTCTATGTATGGTGGTATGGGTGGTGGTGGTATATATTATGTATAGTCTATCTGTTAGCCATATATACTTTATCCACATCCATTCAGCCGTTTGAACGTACAGGAGTTACAAACATACACACATACATATGAACTGTAGGCTTCACAATTACAATATTGATTCATCATTGCGCGGACAACCCGGAAAACCAGGTGTGCGCTTGTGTCAAATACTATAATATACTTTGAAGGCAAATTGCGAAGGCCACCTTTTGCGCCGGGAACTGGTTCAGGCCTAGCTCCAGAGTGAGAGAGAATGACATGCGGTTGTCTTCTTCTTCGAAGTAATATTTTTAGCGAAAGTGATAGCCGCAGCCGTGAGGGAACGGACATCGTCACGCCCTAATCGATCCGACAGGAGACACCCTGGGAGCAGAACGCAACGATCTTGCTGTCCGATATAGATCGAGTGCGAATTCGTGTGTTTGCCATATAACTATTCCAAAATGGCAGACCGTTATGGATGAAATTTTGCTTGTTCTCACTCAAATGTAAGTGAGTTCTTGGAGTTGGAAAATATAACTGGACCCGAAAGGTGGCGCTGCGCTTTGCTGCTAACGAAAAACCAGCAGTTTTCGGGCTAGGCATACCATAATTATGGCAGTAAGTCTCCTCTTTGAGGCGTGGCTGGAAAGACCTCATGGCGTCCTCATCTTCCGCATCACACTGGTTCTCACCGGACGTCGTCGTAAGTTCAGGAGATTCCTGCACGGGCTTGTGGATGGCGAGCAATAGGTAACTCAGCGTCCAATCATCTGGTAACCCTCCGGACTAAGCCCAAGACGTCTACGGCTCAAGGTACTCCTACGATTTGCTGACAACCTTCAGTAAACCATAGGAGCCGGAGTAGGATTGAGAAGCTACTGGGGCCAAGGGTTTATTTCTGAAAGGAAGATTCGGCCCCGGTACAAAAGGAAACGAGGAAACAGGAGTGCGTTTTTAGTCAGTAAAAGTCTGACACTATTTCCCGCTCTGCCGAAGGGTGCACAGATGTCATTGAATTTTAGTTTTCGGGCAAGATAACGTCTGCCGTTGATATTATATAATATCTATGCCATCAGTCAGTTGACAATCCAAAAATTTCAAACGCAGTGTAAACGAAGCCTAAAATAAGTTGTATAAACACGAAAGCGAAATAGAAATGTAATTTTACTTTCCATTCGTGTAAGCGTAACATTTTATGACGATCGAGTCGTTCTCATTGATTGTATATTTTGCATTTTATATAAGGGTCGGTTTAAATAGTTCTATTGTGGAAGTATGGGCTTTTACATTGAATGTATTTACACATCGAATAAAGGAATATGGCTAAATTGACATTTTACTTTTGAAAAGCTTAAGATCTTTTGTAAAGTACCTGTAAAATAAAATCTAAGGGCACTAGGATAGGTTTGTATACCGGAGAGTTTTTCAGGAATGAAAAATGTAGTCACATTAAAGAAGTATTTTTTAAATTGATATATACTGATAGTTCCTTCTCCTAGAGAAGAAACCTGAGTCCCAGCAGTGGGAATATTAAAAAGGCTGATGATAATGATGATGATGATACTGATTGTGTTTTATTAATGGTAAGTAGCGATGCAATCGTTGATATTCATTATTTAATAGGTACTGTATACAATCATCATCAACATCAACATTTCAGCCAAAAAAAATCCAGGTCTAGACATAGACCTCCCTCAAGTGTTGCCACAACAAATAGTTCTGTGCGTCTCGCATTTATTGGATTTCCGTACATAATAAAACCAGAAAACTTTAGTACTATTAGAAGGAGATTACTTGAGAAATGGATCTTGGTAGCTTAAATGAAGCTAGGTAAATACGTAGTTCAAAGTAACTCAGAGAAAATTTGCTATAATAATATAGTAATTATTTCAGTTAATTAGCAAAAAAATCAATCAAAATCAGTTAATTAGCAGAGTTATTAGAAAATATCTCAGTTAGGCGAAGGCAAGTTTTTGATAGACCTATAATATAATAGGAGTGAAAAAATAAATATTGAATCGAGTTATTCGATTCAGTGCTACAATTTTCACGGTAAGTAGACTTGGTTTTCAAAATGGTATATATGGGTGGAAACATGGCTTACACTATTATAGAAAGGACCAATAAATACGAGTATATTCGTGTCAGTGAAATGGTTACCCTAAATGAAGAATGTCGGTGACTAGCGATATAAAGGTAAGCCACATGCAAAAAGTATTTTATTAAAAAAATAATAGGTATTTTATAAGTTTCTTGTTTTATTTTATGTCAACACTTGAGCAAACAGTTGCATGCCATCAAAAAACCGTCTGGACAGGTAGCCGACCAGGATTAGAGAAATGGTTTAACCTGAACTCTGCAATGAAGTTTATGTGATGGAAACAGCGGAAAAGAAAGAAAAACATATTTTCCGCTTCTCTCCAGAAGATAGCACAGAGCAAGACATGGTGACTTTAGTTCATGAAATTATTTTCTTGGAAGAGGGTAGATATTAATTATCTATATCAAAAAGATCTAAGATGGCTAACGGAAGCATTAGACTTTGTGCTCAAGCAGCTAGTGCAAGACGCAAGAGCAAAATAATATATTATACTACGAACAGACTTGAACACTGTTCTCTAATTAATTACAAAACTTCCTGAATATGGAACATGTGAGATTATTGCTTTATGTAGCATTAAATAGTATTAAGGAGAGCTTCGAATAGTTGTAGAACTATATGAAAATGTATTTTAGGAAATGTTTTATTCATTTTAGGAGCTGTGTCTACTGTCGTCATCATTATCATTTTCAGCTGTTCATCATTTTAACGTTTTCCGTTATGCATAGATCTTCTCCAAGCGTCGCCATATCAACTGGTTTTATGCCTTTTATATCCAGAGAACTTCAGCTGTTCAACTTATGGAACACTTTCTGGATTGATTTTCCAACACATAATATATTTACAATACTCAATCATTTAACTTTTATCATCTTCTCTCTTATCTGTCTTGCCATTTTGTGACTGGGTAGCACAATATTCAAAATTAAGACTGTTTGTCAGATTATCAAGCATTTGACTGAGATGGTGGCCGGGTGGTAATGGCCCCGACTTGCGAGTTTTAAGTCGCCGGTTTTTTTTTTTTTTTTTTTCGATGGGAAAAATCATGCATTGATATCCCCCCCCCCCTATAAGTCGCGGGTTAAAACCTACCCAGGCGCATTACTTTGCGTAATTTATTTCAACACCACTGCTATCGAAACGGTGAAAGATAACATCGTGAGGAAACCGGCTTGCCCTAAAACCGAAAATTCGAAGCCATATTATGATAACCACCAATCCATCCACCAATGGTCATTCCTTTTCCTAGAGAAGAGGCCTATGTGCCAGCTGTGGGAACATTACTGGGCTGATTATATTAAGCTGCACAAGAAATTTAATGATCTACAAATGAAAACCGAAACAAAAGTTTCCCACAAAGATATCAGCGAAACCGTAGGGGCCTACTAGGACCATGGGTCAACTTCTGAAAGGATCCTTCGTAAACCGTGAACAAAAATGTGAACATAGATTTTAAGTCAGTAAAAATGTGACACGCCCTAGAACGGGAGAAGTCATTTGTGATATCCCACCTTATAAAAAGGATAAACAGTTTAGTGACTTTCGTGACACAAAACTCAATCAATAAAAATATAAATAACTACTTAACCTCTATTTCACCCTACTAATAAACATAAATATTGTACCAAACAAATCTCGTCTATAACCTAACGAATTTACCGAAAGAAAAAAAACAGAGTCCCTTCCTTTCCAATAATATATATCAGGAAGATAAGTGCGTTATCTTCAGATTCCCGCGTAAAATGGCCCGAGCGACATTTTAAATCTATTTTGCTCCACAAGATGGCCGCTGGTTGATTATCGACGGTGAAAGATATTTTTCTGTCTTCAAAATTTGTTGAAATGTTTTTGTGAGTTGATAATTTTAATTGTGCAGTTTTTGAGTAAAAATGAACTGTTTCACTTTTCCCCAACAATTTTAAGGTCGGCTTCCAGCCTAACCTGAAGCAGCATATCAGTATTTTACATGAATCGATTGCCTCTACAAACGTCCAGAAGACGCAGTGTTGGAAGGCCTCCTACAAGGTGGACCGAAGGCCTGGTGGAGGTAGCAGGAAACCGATGGATGCGGGACGCACAGGAACGTTCGATGTGGCGACGCTTGGGGGAGGCCTATGTTCAACAGTGGACGTGTATCGGCTGAAATTATGATCGCCTCTACAACCCAATAATTGAGCAAAAGTACAGCCTTTAGTAAGAGTGGTTTAACTTACTTTTTTAGAATTGAACGAATGATCACACAACCATGACGAATTGATCTCAGCAAACGTTGCTTACAACACGTCTATTGTTGTTTAACAACTAGGTTCTCGCTATCAAAATACACTATCTTGAGTAAACAAAACATAATATACAAATAGAGACATATAAATGTCCACTTGTTTTTATGTTTTCGTGTACCAGTAAACTTAAATACTGTTTGTTTTGAGAAGAATGATAAGATGAGTCCACCTAAAATAATGAGATACAGCTAGGCGATAAAAGAGTAAGAATTTACTGAAGTAATGGCTAGCAGGCTTAACGTAGAAATATAAGAGATAGATAAAAAGAAAAATAATGTTTTTTATTTTTTTAGTTCGCAGATTGTTGGCTTGCGCTTTGATGTATACTGTAAGTATAGAATAGAATAGATTAACATTTATTCGGCGCAAGCAACATAATATACCACAACATAAAATAATAATAAAAAAATACAATACAGTTGCAAGCAATTGACAAATAAATAAAATAAGTTATTACTAATAATTCAAGGGTTCTATCTAAAAGTTTTGTGAGTAAAAAAGTCTAAACGGACTTAAGAACAATTCTCAAAATCTTTGCTTGTTGACTATTTTTGACAGTTGTATTTGTTTTTGTACCAAGTGAAACCAATCAAATGAAATCATTGGTAATACTTAACATACTTTACGAGACACGCATAAGAACTTCTAATCTCAAAAATATAACTTCCATGATTATGGCTTGTTCAATTATTATACACGAAAAAACCTTGAGTAATTTCCAACCAACCGGAGAAAGTTCCAACCCCAATTACCATCACTGAATAAATTATCAAACAAGCGGCCAGAGATAAGGCGATGCAGAAACTTTATGCCATTTTAAACAGACATTATTATCATAAAAAGGATCCACTTACAAACTCTGCGAATTGCCTGAATTTTCCCCTTTCTATTCGCAGCGTAAAAAACTCTTTCCATTTTGTTGCTAAATTTATACAGTATGCCATTTGTTGATGTAAAATTATTTTACTCTGTGACGCAAACAGTATTGAGGTTCTAATATTATTTTGATACTACGATTACAGCAATAATTGTTAAAATTTTCTTAACAAGATTACGTGGCTCTGGTTTTTATTTAAGGAATGGTTACATTTAATAGCTTTAGCATAGAGTTTCAAGATTTGGGGTTATATTCATCGGGGTATAATAATGTAAGTATGAATTAAATTGATGGGAAAAGTTTGAGGGGAAATTGTTTCTTAGTAGAATTATTCAATGAAATAATTATTTTGGTTTAAGTCAGCATATTTTAGCGGTTTGGCTTTTGCGCATTTTTTAATATTATAATTATCGTTAATTGCCCTTTTTTGTAGATAATCATCAGACAACTTATCCCGCTTAGGAGGGACGACAGATAGTGTGACATTTTAATTGACTAACTACATACAAACTAAATCTGTAATTTTGCGTAATATACAAAGAATTATTTTTAACAGCTCAGTAGAAAAGTTGATGACTGTATCACAAGGCCATGAGAGTTTGCCATATAAAATATATGTTTTAGTAAAGTCTAGTGTCATTCATATTAAAATTCTACATTAGTTAAACATATACATATAATTATGTATAATAATGTTCTGTTTTAGACGGTCACAACTATATCTCACTAAATTAGGACCGAATAATCCTATTCTACTAATATTGCATAATCCAATAATGCAGATGAGAACAAATACATACAGCAGAGCATCTAACAGTGTGAACACTAAATATATTGTTACAGAAGGCTTACTTCGTATAACTTGCAAAAACAGGTGCACATAATTATTATGGTACCTAAAGTAGCCCGATTCACGTAATCAAAACCGTGAGGATATTGTAGCGATTTAGTCGTTTAGACCATTCCCGTATTCACATCTATCAATCGAGTTTAAACGACACCGATTTTAAAGTCGTTTGGTTGAAGAGTCGATTAAAAAAAAATCTGTATTACATTATCCTGGTAGAATACTTATTAATGTAACTGGACGTAAGCCGTCGCTAGATCGTTTAGTTTCGAGCCAGTTGAGAGAACACTTGAATACCGCTTTTGGATGAGACTTCGATTGAACGACTATAAAACTTCAACGATATTTGGCTTGTTTGATTTTATGTGAATCAAGCTGCATATCTGGCAAATGTGCCGCTCGCGAGCCGTTTGCAAGCCGCTTGCGAACTTCGCGCGCGCATTTCATGTTTGTACGAAGCGCGCGCGGCGCTGGGACTTCGTACAAACGAGCAATTTGCAAACTGCACGCGTGCCATTCACAAATATGGTATGCGTCATGTTTGACGTGAATAAACACTTTTTCTTTCTTCTTTCAAAATATTTCACGAGCGGCGCATTCGCCAAATCTGGACGCACCTATAGACACGTACATACGGGCGATCTCAAACATACGAAAGTCGTGATTGAGCTTGCGCTCACTGTACATAAAACTATTATATATGCATGAGTGTGTATTTTCGCTCGTTGTATGGAGTTTACCTTCTGTGTCTATCTTTTCTGTGATATATAATTATTTATCCACCAAACTAGTTTCAATGATCATAGTCATCATTACGGAAATTGCAAATTGCAATTGTGTATTTTATAATTATTGTAATATACTTACACAGGTGATAATGTTCTTGTTGTAATTATTAGTATGGCTATATAAAATTGATTAAACAGGTACAGTACTATTGTTTTTAAGAAAAATTGCATGTACTTAACGGCGCGGCTTACGAGTTGTATGTTGCGAGTTTAAATCGAGGCAGATGCTTTACTTTGTGTAATTTATTTCATCGCCGCAGTTGTCAAAATGAAGCGCGGGCTTGCGGACGGCAATCAATTGTTAGCTCGAACTCCGACCTCCAGACTGGGCCCAAGTCATCGATGGAGCGTAGGTATTGTTCCAAGCACCTCAAGAAAATGTCAGCAATGGTAGGGGTCTAGCTGGGTCGAAGCCTACTGTGGCCATGGGCGATGTTAAAGATATCCCCGGGGAGCTGGAACAATGGCAAAGAAGGAACAGGGTTTTTTACACGCCTTCCCGCTCCGCCCAAGAGCGGGAGATATCATTGGATGAATTTCTCAAGTAAAAAAAAAAACTCAAAAATATGAAGGAAAACATCGTGAAGAAACAGGCTTGTTCTTGTTCGCGTGATAGATTACAATCGTTGCCTACATTCATATATACTCGGCTTTATAATGTTCCAACTGCTGGGACTCAGGCCTCCTCTCCAGGAGATGGGCCGTAATCCACCACATGGGCCCAGTGCGGGTTGGTGGATGTCACATGTCTTAGAATTATTGGTTTGTTCGATCGTTGTCTACTATCATAGAAAGAACGCCAAAGTCCCAGCAATGGGAATATTGTAAAGCTGATTGTGATTATAAATCTCCCAGTCTTTCCTTCCGATTAAAATTTAGGTGTCTTCAAGGTTATAGTGATCTCAATAAACTAGTGCGCTTCTCCATCAACGATTGCATTACCCCTTACCATCAGGTGGAATCGCAGTCAAGCACTAGATTAGGTATATCATTAAAACAAAAAACTCATTGCGAAATTTCACTCACTGATTAACTCTTTGAATGCCGTAATTAGAGACACAACAGAAAAACAATTGCTTATGTCGAACTGTGTAACATAAGATATTCAAAAGGTTAATCACAAAATCTCAGAAACTATAACACCTACAAACATATTTGGCAAGTAGGTTTCTTATAGGGTGTAGACATTCGCTAAGAATGGATTTCCCGTAATTCATCCCCGAAAGGGATGAAAAGGGGGTCCAAAGTCTGTATAAAGAAACCGACTCTCACGCGTGTAAAGCCGCTGATAAAAGCAAGTACAGTATATGTCAATGTCATAAAAAAGCATGAAACATTTTTATTGATAGACGTAGCCTCTAATATTTAGTAAATTCGTCTAAAAAGCCAAGTCACTTCAAATATTTTATCACTTCTTTCATCAGATATTGAAGACACTCCATACATATTTAACTAAAGTGACATCAAGAAGTTTGACCGATCCTATCTAACATTTCAAGTCAAAGCAATCTCAAGTTAATGAAGGTAACGCTGTCAATAAATTAGGAAAGTAACTTTCTTCTCCTAATCCCATTAGTGTCTGCAAGATAAGACCAATAAAAGTTTTCCAAATGTCGGAAGAGCCTAAAGTGGGATCTTTGTAGAAAGCTGAAATTTTGTCACGACTAAGGTTCACAGAAATTCGTAAATGGAATAACAGGACAGGGTAAAATTTCCTGAAAGTTTTTTGATGATACAAAGGTTTTCCGCGTGTTTGTTTTGTGTTACTGATTGCGGAAATTGTTAGTTGTTTTTTTTAGGTACAATGGACGACTATTATTAACTAGTTTTTGCTCGCGGTTTCGCCCGCGTACACAAAATATATCCTATGTCGCTCAAGAATAAAGCAGCTTTATATCGGTATTTTTTTTTTTTTTTGGTTGTTGGACAAGAGTTTCCACAAAGTGGGTACCTGAAGATGGACGACGCCGCTGAGGTCGACCTAGGAAGAGGTGGCGATACGACCTAGATGCCTATTGCAGCGGCTGGTTCGAGGTAGCTCAAGAAAAGAATACCTGAAAGAAGTTGGTTTTTGCCTAGCTGTGGGGCAGTATAGGCTAAAAAAAAAATCGGTGAAAAAATTTTAGCAATCAAATCAGTACTTCTAAAGATTACCTCCTACAAACAAAAAAAAGCTACCTCTTTATAATATTATTATTATATTACAATTATTTATTTATTAAAACTTCATGCAACACAAAGGTACAAAGGCGGACTTAATGCCTTATGCATTCTCTACCCATGTTTTTTTAGAACCCTTTAATTCTATTTGTACTTCAATTTAAGTCAGTACTTCTGTGGCGATTGGGATTATTTAAGAACGCAACCAAACGCCGTCTGTCATCAGTCGCCAAACTACCCGAATACCCGTTCGTACAGCATCGGAAATCATGACAAGCAGCCGTCTGTGATCTTTAACTCTTGACACGGAGAGGTTTTAAATTAATGTATACGCCGTTAAATTTTAATAGTTTTAATCCCATGGAGGGTTGATCCAGTACATGAAACACTATCGATTTGTACAGATAAAATTAAAAAATAAAATACCGAAAACGTCAGCTGAGCGAGTTCAATGACCTGTAGGTAGTTTGTAAGCAATGCCGACTACAATCTATAGGTCATTGAACTCGCTCAGCTGACGTTTTCTTAAAGATCAAAATTTAGCGGTGTATAGCCCACACTTAATTTTGGCACCCCCCACTCTCATCAGCAATCACAAAAACACTACTTATTCCAAGACGAGCCTTTTTAATGCGATTACGAGAAGCAGGACATCAAAACACGCTTGAAGCTTAACAAAATACGTTCACTTGAAAATTCACCCTCTCGAAGAAATACATCAATGGGTCGTGACAGAGCATCGATCATGCTTAGATTGCGAAGCGGAGCCGGCGCCATTTTTGATGTTGATTACTATAAATTGAGACATCCAATGTGAATTGAATGAGATTCCTGACTCTTCTTTTGGTCATGAAAGTATGTAGTTGATTGCATTACCTATACTTGATTGTTTATGGCTGTGTTTCTGATTTGAAGAGTTTGTCATAGCACAAGCTATTATAGTAAATAATAGTTTGGAGGTCAGAACAGAAGGTAATGTCCGACATACCTCCGTTGACAAGGGCGGATCCTCCGACCAGATAAGTGCTACGTCTGGTGGGCAACTGCCCGATAGATAATTTCAGGCTGCTCTATATATTCAATAATGCGGAGCACTTTAATTGGGCGATGTAGGATTAGTTTTTATATGACAGCAAGATGTCACAACAATAAAAATAAAATAAATGTAAAAAATAAAGAAGGTTCCCATGCAAGATACGTTATTTTGTTGGCTGTTTTTGCTCGATTTTAATATTGTAGTACGGAACTCTTTTTGTGCAATTCTGACTCGCATTTGGCCAGTTTTTCATTTGTATATTCTTATATATAATTGTATGTAGTTGTTTGTTCTTTATACATAAATTCTATATACAAATCTCACAAAAAATCGAAATCATGTCTCGTTAGTTCCAAGCAACATAGTCTTTCCAAAAAAAACTAGTGTCCCCGCATACGGGCAACAAAACAATCCGCGTATAGCTTCTTTTTGTGGCGGCTTTTTTTTGTAGCCCGTGTGCGGCCACCGTACTACCACAAAAAAAAGCCAAAAGCTACTTCTAGCTTCTCCGGCAACAAGCTTTTTTTTTTGTGGCGGCTCTTTTTGTGGCCCGTGTGCGGGGACGCTAAAACAATTATTTATTCATTTGTTTCTTTGAAATCAACCCAACGAGTCGTTCCAAAACCAAACATGTTCCAATCATTAAACCTAATAACGTCTACAGACGTACACGTCTGTCTTTAAAACAATATGCTAACCGTGTTAGATTCTTGGAATTACCTATTGTTTACAACTTTTACTGGTCCATCGTAGGCGGTACATCGTCAACTTTCTTGCTCTTTGTTTCATATAAAGAGGCTTTCATTATAAAGTTTCCAACGAACGAGACTTGTATAACTTTGGGAGCTTAAACATTTTTTATGAGGATTTCTATTTTGATGGAAGACTTACTGACTTGCGTTTGAGTAAGAAGCGTACTGTTATAATGAACAGGATATTAAAGAGGAATTTATAAAATGCATTGTTTCGTTGAAAATGTTAGAGACAGGTAGTTTAACCTGAAACAGGTACGGTGTTATTGTAGAAAATGAAGGACCTGACATCATCATCTTTTTGCTCTTGCCCTATGTACATATTTTATTATAATTTATACACATTTCATTCTGCTTTTTGACGGCTTCCCTTTTCCCCACCATCTATTCACACGTTTATCGATACATTTTTAAGTAACGTATGTTTTTTCTCCTTCTTTCTAAGAGAGCGAACCAAGAGAAACGTTTGCCTTTTAACTTTTCAATCACTGATGCAAGTTTCAAACTTCCTCTGATTTACTTATTTCTAACTTTATCTGTTCTCGTCATTTAACGTTAGTGTAATAAATTTAATACATCCATCTCAACTTTCTCATCCACTACATGCATTTTTTTATAAATCATATGTCTTTTTTATAGCTCAACATTTAGATCCATACAGTATTGCAGTATACGGATTTGTAAATTTACACTATTATAATAAAGAGGTAAAGTTTGTTTTTTTGTTTGTAGGAGGTAATCTCTGAAAGTACTGGTCTGATTGCTAAAATTTTTTTACCGATAGAAAGCTGCTTTATTCCGGAGCGTGGGCGAAGCTGCGGGCAACAGCTATTTAATAATATATAGATTATCGGATTATTTTCAGAAATGTATTGCATAGTCTTCATATCCTGAAAAATATCACTGCTATCATTAAATTTACTACCGTGGCTTCTTTTGTCCTTGATTAAAATTTGAAAGACATTTATTTCATTTATCGGGTTTTTAACTTTTATTTTTCAAATCTTGTATCCAAAGCATAACGTTGCTTATTTACAACCACTTTAATGTATACTGTGCAGCGTTCAAAACTGAGCTCAGAACAAAAACTTAATTGGAAAATATTTACATCCCGTTTCCAAGGTACAACGTTAGTGTTTTTGGAGCGATGCCAACTATAAGTGGCATAAACGTGTCTTGCATTATTTTGGTTCACCAAGTTTTGCAGTGTGGTGGTGGCCAATATTTAATCTTTATGATTGTAATGTTGTTTGTTGCATTAGTAAATATTCTTGTATCAAAGATTTATTTCGTTGTTAAATGCATTAGCAGCCACAAATCACCAGTTGCTGAACGATCCTGAGTATGGTGAATGGGCTGAGGTATGAGCAATTGAATTTTTAATAGAATTGTCAGTAATAATCTAAAGCATTGAAATCAGAGTCTATTCAGACTCTAGTAGACATAAATGTACACTGTAATACCACGCAAAATGTAATTCCTTAGACACATTCATATTTAATACATAGTTCTTTCAAATAACTTTGTTAGGACCCAGTCTTTTTGGGTCGGCTAACTTTTTGCTTGGTCTAACTCTAACCATATTAGGCTTTTATATTAGTAAGTTTGGCTTTTGAAAGACTACGAACATTTTCAGATTGAAAAGGATTTTTTCATCGCACAAAAAACAATAAAAATTCTTGAGCCATAACCGGTATTTTATGTGTAGCAAGCTTATGTTTATCAAGATACGTTTATATTTGCTATCAAAAGCCATTTTCGCTGCCAAAAGTATTGCTAAACGCAGTAATATTTTAGACGTTATTCATCTGCTGCTTAGACAGGAACAAAAAACTTGGACCATGTTTCATATAAGTGTCAAACTTTGATCGCGTTTCGCCCGATGTGAAAGAATTCTGCAAATTCTAACATATTTCAGATTTATTTTATTTATTATCAGAATGCACAAAGTTTAGCTTGGTTCACTTACGAAGTTCAAGAGTTTCGAGTCACAAGCTGGGTACAGTTTATGTTTGTTTTAGTTCTCGTGTAGACTGAAGAAATACTTTGTAATGATTTTATTCGGGATTGTAAAATGTTGTTGGTATTTCATTTTGTTTCTGTGCTTGAGCATAAAGTCTTATTTGAATATAGATACTTTCAAACACTATATTCCCTGGAGTGGAGATGTAGCAATATGAAAAAACATTAAGTTAAATTTATTTTAGAATATATGATGTTGAGATGCAATTTAAGCAATTGCTGCAACTTTATAGTGCTCTCAAGAGAAACTACACATTGTTGATCTACAAGATAAAATGAAAATAATGTTACTAAAATCAGGTAAGCAAACAAAAAGAAATCGTAGAGTGCTTTGCCAAGTTTCACTAAATTCAAACAATTCGTCAATTTAATACAGCAATTCAAATAAAAAGACCCGAAAAACTACGTCAATTTTTCAAACACCTAACCACAGACCGCCATTTTAACACTCAGAAGAAACTAATCCAAAATTGCTACCATAAATTCAAACTAAGGAGATTAAACATACCACCACGAAGATATGTATAGCAGCATTGAGAATCGTCAGATGTAGACATAAATCTGAAATGCACGAGTGGGCACAAGCGAAGGGATCCAGTTTGTGCCTGATATATGGTGCCTGGTTAAGAGAAAGTTGAAGTAACATGTGTCATTTTTATGGTCACGAACCGTTGAATTTGTGATAGGAAAAGAACCGTGGGTAATGGTACAGACGGGCATATTTTTACCAAAATTTAACGTTAGAATTGGTTTGGGGCTTAAACCTGGGAGCTTTGGAAAAGGGGATAAAAGACCGCGACCGTAAATCAAAATAGTGGGACTATAAAATTTTCAGCCAAACTTTGAGGATGTTGAATCACAAAACGCGATAAAATCTGTTTTTTCATTAGGGACGCTCACAAAAATGAAGATGAAAATCAGTGCAGCTTAAAATTCAGCTCTCAAACTTAATCAAAAGCTCAAATAGGAGCCCACCGCTGGAAAAACTCTCGGTTATGGCATCCCATTTGCAATGCGCCGCGTTACACGTACGTCTCACAATGCATTCCGGACATAAATCCCCGTTAATACACGCGAAGTTGTCACCACCACTGAGACACAAGACAGATATGGTACAGAAGCTTATTCCAATATACTGAATGAAAATCGGCGCATCTACACACATTTCATGTTTTACGCACATAAAGTGCACGGGCACTCGCGAAGTTCATTTGCGACAGATTTTTTGTCCATATCTTAAATTTTCTCACTATTCATCCATTGTTCCTTTGACTTCGTCTGATCTTATGACCCTAGTTATCAGATTTATATGAGTTCCTATTACTTGTATAAAGTAACCCTTCTGAAATTATATATGCCATCTTTGTGGTTTGCTGCAAATTTGTCTTTGTAACGCAAATGTCTCATATTTTTTCACTACTGATGACTATTTTGCTTTTAAGCTTGTTTCAGGGCAGGTTGAGAAATAATAAGTGAGACATTTATCTTGGCGAAATTAGGAACCTCAGTTTGCATATCGTGAGCCAAGTGGCTGTGAAGGTTATGAATATATATTCAAGGCGAAAACATATGAAATTGTTAAAATTGAGCATAATTTAATAGCATTTTCAGATCTGAATATTATAGAATATTCTTGATGTGATATTGATTTACATTTGACAGCACAATTAATAGGCAATTATTAAATCTGCAGCTAAGAGAAATTAACAATCATCGATAAGATGAAAGCACCTTTAAAATTTCTAAGCTCTTTATGGAATATTACATAATTGGAACTCAGTATTAAAAGCACATTACTGTGTTTGATTTTCACTTTCCAGTCTTTGTTTTCATAATCTATTATATAGAAACCGTTCATTTTTTCCTGGATTATTTTCCGGATCTATGACACTAAATTCACCATTATCATCATTTCTGCCGCAAAACGGTCACTTCTAAACATAGCCGCCTCCCAAATATCACTACAACGACCAGTCCTGTATGTCTCATATTCTTTGAAATCCCGCGACTCGCACCAGGTTTTCGGCTCACCTGTTAGGAGGCCTCCCGACGCTGTATCGTCTGGTATGCGGTTACCACTTTAGGCCTTTTTGTCTTGATCGATCATTTGGTCTGCTAGCAATGTACCGTAACTACATAAAACCGTGAACATTAAACAAAAAAAAACTCATGATTTCACACAAAAATAACGCGATTATTACAGTCATTTCTTCTCACGGGTCGTGGAAAAATTACCTGATCCCCGTGCACCCCGCGTCCCTGTTGTACCCAGTTCGTTTAACAGTCTAAATGACGGACGTAAATCGTACGACAAATACACGTGTGGTTAGTATTTGCATGTATATTGCGTTCTAGGTCTTAGAGTTGTAGGATTTGGATGGTTCCTAAGGGGTAAGTATGGGACTGTTATAACTGGAAATAATTTTATTGTAGGAAGCCGCTTTATTTTTTCCAATGCAATTATTAATTTTTCTCTTTGTTTAGCCTCTTTGTCTTTGATCATCTCTTTGGGCTTTGTCCTCTTAATCTCATCATTGGGATTAGCGCAACATGTTTTTCTCTTTCTATTCTGTCCTGTTAACCGTCACGGTACCGCTGTTTTTTTCTTTCATATCGCTTCTCACATAATCTTTTTTATAGATTCTCTATGAACGTGACAGACGATTTTCTTTCATCTCATTCGCTTCATCCTTTTTGTCGTCTAATTTGTCGACTCTGTTGTCACTAGATAATTTTATGTTAACATGATGAAATTTGGGACACATAAAAAACAGGTTCTCGTTTTAATTTATTATACACAATGTCTGCAATTCAAACCTAATATGTATGAATAATATTACTCGCTATTTTTTAAAAACTTATAACACAAACTAGATTTTTATGAAGAACCATATAAACATCTAGTTCAGGTGATTGAGTATAATATTTTTTCTATTTCTTATTCACCATATCTAAGGCAAGAGTAGCTGAATTTAAAATTTTCGATACCGCTGTCTGTACTTTATTTGTTGTAATGGCGCCATCTCATATTGGATTCTGTTTACCGTTGCATATTTTACGTCGCTTCGGTTTTCACCCGCTGCTTTAATTCCATCATCATTTTGCGTATATTGACGTATTTATTATATGTGGTGAATACGCAAATTAATATACAACAGACTAATGCCAATCAAATTTACATTGCTGTAAAATAAATACAGGCAAACAAATCAATTGAACACAGGCTAGAGAGCTATAGTATAGCAAAGTTAGTAGACGGATGATAAGTGCTTTCAAATTTTTGGTACTAAGATATTTCTGTTTTTTCTTCAGTTGTAACGGACAATATACCGCTTTAAAATTGATTAAAATAAAAAATAATAACCAGCAAATGAGTATTTAGTAACACCAGGAGACAAAAACACACACGCACAAAAATGCGTGTTTACACACACACTTGTAACTATTATTGCGTCTACCAACAAACATAATGGTAGATTCCTATTAACATTCACTAAACCGAACGACAATTATTAGATACGGCCTCACAAACATCTATTACGTTCTATATTTACGTTCACACATGTAAACCTTACGCTAAATAGAACAGAATTGGGATGTTAACCCTGCTATAACTCTATGTTACACGAATCGTTAGGCAGTGGCCTGTTAGACCCGAGCTTTTTTTTCCGAAAACCGAATTTCTTTGGTAGAATTATAGTTGAAGTTTAATTCGGCGAAATAATAATGGCCTAATGGAGGATTTAGATCGGTCGTATCCGGATTTAATATATTGGACGGTGTAGCTTTAATTGTATTTTGGTAGTGTGTTTATCGGTTGTCTAACACGAAGTGAATAAGTTGATGAGCAAGGGCGAGTTTATGCCAGGTATGAGTTTTTTTTCCAGTAAACTTTCGAATGAAATATAGACTTAACCTGCTTTGAAGAATGTTTGAAGAGGCATCACTGCATCCTAACCTTCCGCATAATATAGGTCTTCACAGGACATGGTAAGTTCGAAAGGTTTTTGTACCTTTTTTTTTTTTTTTTTTTTTTATTTTTTTTTTTTTTATGGTGGGAAAAATCATGCATTGACATCCCCCGCCCTTGGGCGGAGCGGGAGATAGTGTCAGACTCTTACTGACTAAAAGACCCACCCCGTTCCTTCTAGCCTTCATACCGGGGCTCGAGCGCCCTTTCGGATAACCCTGGCCCCAGTAGGCTTCGACCCGGCTGGGTCCCTGCTGTTGCTGACAACTCCTTGAGGCGCGCAGGAACAGTGCGCGCCGTCGACGACTTGGGCTTGGTCCGGACAGTTACCGGACGGCCGGACAGCGAGCTACCCATTGCTCACTGTCCGCAAGCCCGCGTCTACGTTGGCCGGAAATCGGGATCAGAATCCCGGCGACGGCGGCGGCGATAACGCCGTTGCCTGATGCGTTCGGCCTCCTCCTTTGCGAGCATTACTGCTTCGCAGAAGTCGGCGACCGCCTGCCACTCCTCCTCGCTCCGGACCATGGCCTCAACCAAGGCCCGGCGCGAGAGGTCTCCGCCGCCGATCGCCCCCACGAGGGCACGGCGATGCTCCGCCCAAGCAGGGCACACCTCGACTGTGTGCTCCACCGTGTCCTCCGGGCGTTCCGCACAGTGGCGACACCCGGGCGTCACTTCCGCATGAATCCGGTGCAGGAAACTCCCGAACGAACCATGTCCGGTGAGGACCTGCGTCATGCGGAAGGTAAGGACGCCGTGAGGCCTTTCCAGCCACGCCTCAAAGAGGGGACTTACCGCCATGATTGTGGCGTGCCCAAAGGTTTTTGTACCTGATTTTGGCGGAAGAAACGCCCGGCCGCCCTTAATGGTAGAGCACCTGGTGGAGGTGTACCCCGCTTGGGCGGAGCACCGCCGTAACGGTCCGGCGGTCCTTTGGCGACACTTGGGGGAGACCTATATAGAGCTGATGTGATGCAAAATGTTACCATTAGTAAATTACAATACGAACTGAAAAATTATTATCAATGACGCCCGCCTCCTGGTGTCCATGTATTTTTACGGACAGTCCGGTAACATTATACGTTTATAATTTAGTGATTATTATGATATTTCTGGTGCGATGGCTATTTCTGGTGACTGGTTGGTGATTGACTGGTGAAAAAATGACTTATTCAGCAACCTTTTTATTCTTTTGACGAGTTTATGATGTAATTTATCTTTAACGATTGAATATTGATTTGGACTGAATAATATAAACTTATGTTATGATTTATTTTTTATTTCAATTTGTGATTTTTTGTAATATTTGATCCGTACGGAAATCGAAACGCTACATGCAGCGCAACCGCCATTGGTTCTAACACACCATGCCGTCATTTCCATGTATTTTTTCGAAGTTCTTTATATTTTAGTGTTTTGTGATTCTTAAAGAAATATTATCGTATCTAAAAGCTCCAGATAATTATTATTACTTATTTATTAATCTTTATTGTACACCACATAAACAAAAAATACAGGACAAACATAAAAAAAATAAGTGTACAATGGACGGTCTTATCGCACAGGGTGATCTCTTACAGACAACCTTTGGATGGACTAAAAGAAAGGAGATAGATTTAGGGTTGTCAGTGTACAAACATCAGAAGTAATACTAATAAGATACATTAACACAAATAGATATATGCAATACAAAGAAATATACCCCTAATATGCCCTGTGCAATAAGACCGCCTATTGTACACTTATTTTTGTTAAATGTAATTCTTTAATAAGTTAAGGTGTGCAATAAAGATGTATAATAATAATAATAATAATAATAATCTGTGGCTCGGCTGTCAAATTGACTGACAGCAAATTTTTTCTCGTCAATATTTTTTACTCAATTTAATTAAATAATACTATAAAAAAATGTCTAATCACCGAAAAACTACCAGGAAAAAATAAGAAAAACATTACGTCACGGCCCTACATATATAATACCTACAACAAAAGTGAATAAACAACGACATGGCGATGAAATAAATTTGACAAATGCTGACAAGAAGCCGGGCACGAAGACTAGAAACACACCCAACAACTTCGGGTTCGTCGCTCAACTCCGCCTCGCAGCCGCCGGGACCAGCGCCAGCCGTGAGTCCAGAGATTCCGGAAGCTGCAGTTGCGTCGAGTTCGAGCGACGAATACTTCTCGCCGCCGACGACACCACCACCTGCGCGTCGGCGGGGAAGAGGCCGACCTCCGGCCAGCTTGGGACCTCGAGGCCCGCCGGCCTCTGACAGGGTTCCCGCTGTCGGTGGAAGTGTGCAGCGCATGCGATGGACATCATCCATCAATGAAAATGTCATGCGCTCATACTTTGGGGCTACAGAGGGGGGAATTAACCTGACTGCGTACCGTGGTCGGATGCTCTCTCTGTTTCAGGTGCTTGAGCCAGCTGTCAACGTTTCGGTCCAACGACTATCGGATCAGGTGCGGGTCATCTAGCGTAATCGTATGTTGGATGACGCCGTACTTGATAGACTGCGCCTGGAATCACAGAGTTGCCGTGTTTCAGCCGCTACACCACCGGCCGCGGCGCAACGTCAACCCAGTGCTGCACCGCGACCCGACCACATTGGTGACGCCGATGATGACGCGGCAATATCTGTGAGTACCCAATGTAATGAACGATTGAGGGGCGCTTTGGAAGACGCATTTCGGGAATACCGCTCCATACCGCCGGAGCTTAGACCACGCCTACCTCGTTTGCCCATGCACAAGAGAAATAGGGCGCTGGTGTGTGCTTTAGATTCGCAGCTATCAATTTGTTTTGATAGCAGCGAAGACCTCGCTGATACCCACTCAATCTTGTACTGTGCGGCTGTAGCAGCATGTCGTGTAGCTCACGTTAAATTTCCTAATTGTAACAGAGCTACACGACCAGCTGTGCCTGCTTGGCAGTGCAGGATAGAGCGGCGTATCGGTGAGGCTAGAGCACTCATCGGCAAGCTTATCTGCTTCAGGGAGGGCAACACTCGCCCTAGGGTGATGCGCTTTGTGAAGCGGGCATTCTCGGGGACTGATATTAGTCCTCGAGATTATCTGCCCTGCGTCACAGAGCGTATCGACTTCCTGAAGCAGAAGATCTATGCATGGGCAAACCGTATTCGTAGGTACAAGCTGCGAGTGGAGCGGTACACTCAGAATCGTACATTCCAAAGCAATGAAAGGTGGGTTTATAGAGCTTGGGAGCGACCGGACCAAGGTGTGACTGATACGCGCCTGCCGGATGATGACGCCATGTGTTCATTTTGGCGCAGCATTTGGTCGGCGCCTGTCAGTCACACCGAGGGTGATTGGATTCGAGAGGTCGAGCGCGCATGCGATCTTTTACCAGAAATGGGGGCAATAACCATCAGCCCCCAAGATGTAGCCCGTGCAGTTCGTCCGTTACCGAACTGGAAATCTCCAGGGCCGGACGGGCTGCACAATTTCTGGCTCAAATGGTTTCAAGGGTCGCACGCTCGCTTGGCATCTCAGTTCCAGTCTGCCTTAGAGTCAGGGTCGCTGCCCCAGTTTCTAACAACAGGAATAACCCACCTGCTCCATAAATCAGGTAGTACTGCGGAACCCAAAAATTATAGACCGATTACGTGTTTGCCGACGGTCTATAAAGTTCTTACATCCATTCTGAGAGCTAAAATCAATAGTCATATTGAAACAAATTCTATCATGTCTGTCTCTCAGAATGGATGTAAGAACGGGTCCCGCGGTACTAAGGAGCTGCTCCTCATCGATATTGCCATTAGCCAACAGGTTCGACGTTCTCGAAAGAACCTGTCGGCATGCTGGATAGATTATAAGAAGGCCTATGACTCTGTTCCTCATACATGGCTCATGAGGGTGTTAGAACTGTATAAAGTTGATGCAACTTTGCGCACCTTCCTGATGTCATGTATGGGGCAGTGGAGAACAGTCCTTCACTATCCGGGATGTCGACAGATTTGGGAGAACAGCGAACCGATAAGGATTGAGCGTGGCATATTCCAGGGTGACAGTCTGAGTCCACTGTGGTTTTGCCTGGCTTTGAACCCTCTCAGCACACTGCTGGAGGGTTCTGGCTTAGGTTACCGGTTGAAAAGAGGCGGTCAGGTCATATCTCACCTTCTTTACATGGATGATCTGAAACTCTTTGCCCCCAACAACTTGCAACTGATGGAGCTACTGAAGGTAACTGAAACCTTCAGTAGTGCCATCAGGATGGACTTTGGTGTGGACAAATGTGCAGTCATACATGTAAAGCGAGGAGAGATTATGGAATCCGAGGGAATTCAACTCTCGGATTCCATACACCTTAGATCCCTCAGTTCAACCGAAACATACAAGTATTTGGGTATGTCGGAAGCGTTAGGCATCAATACTGATGACGTGAAACAATCGTTGAAGGAGCGCTTCTTTAGCCGCCTGAATAAAGTACTGAATAGTCTTTTATCAGGCGGGAACAAGGTGCGCGCTTTCAACGGTTGGGTCATGCCAGTATTGATGTATTCTTTCGGCATACTCAAATGGACTCAGACAGAACTTGACGCCCTGGATAGGAGGGTCCGTACACTACTTACCGCAAATCGGATGCATCACCCACGGTCATCGGTGATGAGACTGTATATCCCGCGGAAGTGTGGGGGTCGTGGCTTCTTAAATGCCAAGTCCCTGCACAACCGCGAGGTATGCAGTCTCAGGGAATATTTCCTAGCCGTCGACGTGGGTATGCACCGAGATGTGGTGGCGGTGGACAAGGGCCTCACCCCGCTCTTCTTAGCTAACGAGAACTGGCGCAAACCTTTAGTACTGGATACTAATGACCGCAGGGAAGTATGGCAGGGCAAGGAGCTTCACGGACGCTTTTACCGGGCCTTACATGGGCCCGATGTAGACCTATTAGCGTCCGTATCTTGGCTACGTTTCGGGGACCTCTTCGGGGAAACCGAAGGTTTTGTCTTTGCAATTATGGACGAAGTTATGATGACGAACAATTACCGGAAATACATTGTGAAGGATGGTACGGTTGACATCTGTCGGGCATGCCACCGGCCCGGAGAATCAATCCGACACATTATTTCTGGGTGTTCTCGTCTGGCTAACGGAGACTATTTGCATAGACACAACCTCGTAGCCAGGATTATTCACCAGCAACTTGCTCTTAAATACAATCTTGTAGAATCAGAAGTACCGTACTACAGGTATGTGCCCGACCCAGTTCTCGACAATGGCAGTATCACGTTATATTGGGATCGATCTATCATCACTGACAGGACTATTGTTGCCAATAAGCCTGACATAGTGGTGATAGATCGATTAGAGCGTCGCACAATGATTGTTGATATAGCGGTCCCTCATGACGAGAACCTCGTGAAAGCCGAGAAAGATAAACAAACTAAATATCTTGACTTGGCTCGCGAGGTTGTCGACATGTGGGAAGTGGATAGAGCAATCATTGTGCCGATAGTCGTGACGGCCAATGGCTTAATTGCCAAGAGCCTCGACCAACATCTGCGGAGGCTCTCGTTAGGCAGTTGGATCAAGGGCTTGATCCAGAAGGCAGTACTCCTAGACACGGCGCGTATTGTCCGGAGGTTCCTCTCTCAGGAGCCCTGACCGCCGGCAGCTTGGACCCTGTTCCCGATGCCGGTGGGCTACTATTTTTTATATTTTTAAATGTTTTTTTTTTAATATAATTTTTTGAAGAAATATTTAAAAATATGATGAATATGTAAATATAATAAATGAATGGAATAATAATAATACTAACGTGTGATGCGTTTCGTGAGACGAGCGTTTTCGGGGACTGAAATAAGCCCCCGAGAATATTTGTCACGTGTCACGGAACGCATCGACTTCCTGAAGCAGAAAGTTTGTGCATGGGCCAATCGTATCCGGCGGTATAAGCGACGGGTCGATCGGTACTCGCAAAATCGTATGTTCCAGAGCGATGAGAGGTGGGTGTACAGAGCTTGGGAGCGACCTGGGCAAAATGTGACTGACGGGTTTCGACCGGATAGTGTTGCCACGAATACATTCTGGCGCAGCATATGGTCGAAGCCCGTATGTCACAATGAGGGTGGCTGGATGCGTGATGTTGAGCGCGTGTGCGAGGCTATACCAGAAATGGAGAAAGTTTTCATCACCCCATTAGATGTGGCCAGAGCAGTACGTCCGTTACCAAATTGGAAGTCTCCGGGACCGGACGGACTGCAAAATTTCTGGCTTAAGTGGTATAGCAGCTCACACGCGATTTTGGCATCACAATTCCAATCATCCTTAGAGTCTGGGTCACTGCCTCAGATTTTAACAACTGGTACCACCCACCTGCTCCATAAGACGGGTAGTACCGCGGATCCCAAGAATTATAGACCGATTACATGTTTGTCGACGGTCTATAAACTTCTTACGTCCATCCTGAGAGTGAAAATTACTCTACACATTGAGAAAAACTCAATTATGTTTGCCTCTCAGAATGGATGTAGGAACGGATCCCGCGGCACTAAGGAGCTACTCCTCATAGACATGGCCATAAGCCAACAGGTTCGTCGATCCCGCAAGGATCTGTCGACATGTTGGATAGATTATAAGAAGGCCTACGACTCTGTTCCACATACATGGCTCATGAAGGTGTTGGAGTTGTATAAAATATATGCAACTCTACGCACCTTCCTTGAGTCATGTATGAGGCAATGGAAAACAGTCCTTCGCTATCCAGGATGTCGACCGATCCAGGGGAATGATGAACCAATATGGATCAAACGGGGAATATTTCAGGGCGACAGTTTGAGTCCACTTTGGTTTTGCTTAGCCTTGAATCCTTTAAGCACGTTGCTGGAGGATTCAGGTCTGGGCTATCGGTTGAGAAGAGGTGGTCAGGTCCTATCTCACCTGCTTTACATGGATGATCTGAAACTTTTTGCCCACAACAATTCGCAACTGATGGAACTACTGAAGGTAACTGAAACTTTCAGTAGTGCCATCAGGATGGAATTTGGTGTGGACAAATGTGCAGTCATGCATGTAAGGCGAGGGGAGATAGTGGAATCCGAGGGAATTCAACTCTCGGATTCCATACACCTTAGATCCCTCTCCTCGACCGAAACTTATAAGTATTTGGGTATGTCGGAAGCGTTAGGCATTAACGTCGCCGACATGAAGCAAACGTTGAAGGAGCGCTTCTTTGGCCGCCTGAAGAAAGTTTTAAACAGCCTTCTGTCAGGCGGAAATAAGGTGCGCGCCTTCAACGGTTGGGTCATGCCGGTTTTAATGTACTCTTTCGGCATACTCAAATGGACTCAGACTGAGCTAGACGCTCTGGATAGGCGGGTCCGTACATTGCTGACCGCAAATCGGATGCATCACCCACGATCTTCGGTGATGAGACTGTACATCCCGCGGAAGTGTGGAGGTCGAGGCTTTTTGAATGCAAAGACTCTACACAACCGCGAGGTGTGCAGCCTCAGAGAATACTTTCTCAAAACCGACGTGGGTATGCACCGCGATGTGGTCGCAGTGGACAAGGGACTCACCCCGCTGTCCATGGCTAAAGAGAACTGGCGCAAACCTGTGGTACTTACCACTGATGACCGCAAGGAAGTATGGAAAGGCAAGGAGCTTCACGGGCGCTTTTTTCGGGCTCTTCATGGGCCTGATGTAGATTTTTCGGCGTCCGTGGCCTGGTTACGATTCAGCAACCTCTTCGGAGAAACTGAAGGTTTTGTCTGTGCGATTATGGACGAGGTTATCTTGACGAAAAACTACCGGAGACATATTATGAAGGATGGGACGGTTGACGTGTGTCGGGCATGTCATCGTCCGGGTGAGTCCATCAGACATATTATCTCTGGTTGTTCTCGTCTGGCTAACGGCGAGTATTTGCACAGGCATAACCAAGTAGCCAGGATTCTTCACCAGCAACTTGCTTTGAAATACAACCTAGTGGACTCTGAGGTACCGTACTACAGGTATGTGCCCGACCCAGTTCTTGAAAATGACCATGTCACGTTGTACTGGGATCGGTCTATCATTACTGACCGGACTATTGTAGCCAATAAGCCGGACATAGTGGTGATAGACCGATTAGCGCGCCGTGCAATGATAGTCGATGTCACCATCCCGCATGACGAGAATCTCGTGAAAGCTGAGAAAGAAAAACAAATAAAATATCTTGACTTAGCACACGAGGTTGTCGACATGTGGAATGTGGACTCGGCTGTCATTGTGCCGATTGTTGTGACCGCTAATGGCCTTATAGCCAAAAGCTTCGACGACCATCTGTCGAAGCTGGCGTTGCGCGGATGGATCAAGGGCCCGATACAGAAGGCAGTACTTCTCGATACGGCTCGTATTGTGAGGAGGTTCCTGTCTCTGGAGCCCTAACCACCGGTAGCTTGGACCCTGCTCCCGACACCGGCGGACAACTATTTTTTATATTTTTAAATGTTTTTTTTTTTTAATTATTTTTTTAAGAAATGTTTAAAAATGTAAAATAATATGTTCAAATGAAAAATAAAGGAAATAATACTAATAAATATCAAATATACATATAGTTGAACTAGGAGAAGGAAAAAAAAATTATCAAAGAGAAAGGAAATGCTCCTACACCATTTTTTAAATGTTGGGAGCGTTTGAGCAAGCCTCACTTCTAAGGATTTAGATAAATATTACTCAGTTCCTTTTCATTAAACCACATTTCAATTTTGAATCATTGCAAATTCAATAACCCACCCAAAGAAGGCTAAAAAGGTAATCGAAAATGCCATACCGTTAAACATTGGGTGGTGAATTATGCATGTAAAGCAATTTCAGATGGTTGGAGGCATCTCATCGGGTCAGATGAATTGCATGCAAAATATATACATACCTGGATTAAACCGCACTGCTTGCGATGCCGATACTGTTAATATTGTACTGCTTTGGAAATAATTTGGTTTAGGCATGAAAATGAATAATTGAAACTAGCATTACATCTAATAATTATACGAGCTTATAATCCTCTAAATTACACATCCTTATTTTATGTATTTTCGTGATTTTCAGTGCACTCTTCTCCAAAACGTACCTCTGTGTTGTTCTTATTTTTTCTTTCGCTTTGTGTTTGTAGGCCCATACCTATTTGACAACCATATAATAAGCTAGGTAAAAGACAAGTATCCATCACCTGCAAAGCGCACTTCACCTGCACTTAATATTACAAAGAGGTAAAGTTTGTTTTTTGTTTGTAGAAGATAATCTCTGAAAGTGCTAGTTCGATTGCTCAAATTTCTTACCGATATAAAGCTGCTTTATTCTTAAGCGATATAGGCTATATGTTCTGTACGTGGGCGAAACCACAGGCAGAAGATAGTAGCTTAATATAACAGCATTATCAGCTTTTAAGTGTTCCCACGGCTGGAACTCAGGCTCATCTCTAGGAGAGGGAATGGGTCAGGCAGACCCATTCCCTCTCTACCACCATCCATCATGCGAGCCCAGTTTGGATATCACGTCTTCATTAGTTCTGGAAATGCCTGTTACCTCACGATGCTTTCCTTTAATGTTTTGAGGTGATGTTTCTGGGTACTTTCATACATTATACTTGTCATATAATTAGCTATAGTTCAAACTTCAGAAGTTCGCTGCAGTTTGAACATCCTTCTTTGCTGAACCAGCCAGGGTACGCCTTTAATACCTATCAACTACACAGAAATCTATAAAATCATGATCTGACGGACACCACGAACCGGGTCCAACATAAATGGACCTAAATAACATACAAATTAAATTACAATTATCTACTAAATCAGATTTCAGCGAGGGTTAAGTGTAATTACCGCTCGGCCTATAATATCGTCATTTTGCGGATAGAAACTAATCCGCTTGTCATCTGTGATCGGTATGGCCTTTTGAGTACAGAATTGTTAATTATGGTGGTTTTAATTTAATGTTTTAGCTTGTTATAACATCATTCAAGTATTTATCAAATGACATGGAGATGATTACATACGTTTACACTTTTCTCTTTAACTATTGAAAGAAAAAAAATATATGTCTTGTCTTGTGAGAGTCAAGGGAATGCGGTGGATGCGAGCCGCACAGGATTGATCGTTATGGCGACGCTTGGGGGAGGTCTATGTCCAACAGTGGACGGCTTTCAGCTGAAATAATGATGATATATCTTGGTACAAACATATAGGTGAAAACATTACAAAAGATTAAAAAAAAGTATTGGGGTAGCGTATAAGTAGGTACAATAAGTAAAACATTGGACAAACTTATTGAGGTTGGTGCTACTCCATTCTTTTCTCCTAGTATTTCAACCGTCATACCATCACTGACTCCCTTTTCTTTAATATCCCTCTTCACACAATCTATCCATTTTTTCAAGGGCCTTCCTTTCCCTCTCCATTTATTCACATGTGAGTTGTCAGTAATCATAACTCTTTTAATGACATGCGTTTCTTCTTTCTTTTTCACGCGACCCTACCAAGCGACAAACAAACGATTCCCTTTCAAATTGTCAGTCACTTGCCACTTATATTTTTCACTCTATTTATACTGGTCACTTCACCAACCATCTCAACATTCTCATCTACAATTTAAATATGCAAATCATTTTCTTCTTTCTTTTTTTCACCCCAACACCCCGGAAGTGGCAGGTGGCCGCTTTCTTCTGCGAAGTATTAATGCTAACAAAGGAGGAGGCCGATCGCATCAGGCAACGGCGCTCACGCCACTGGCGGGATTTCGATCCCGATTTTCGGTCATCATAGGTGCAAGCTTGTGGACGGCGAGCCATGGGTAGCTCGCTGTCCAACCGTCAAGTAACCGTCCGACCCAACCCAAGTCGTCGGCGGCGTGTACTGTTCCCGCGCGCCTCAAGGAGTTGTCAGCAATCGTAGGGGCCCAGCAGAGTCGAAGCCTACTAGAGACAAGGGTCAGCTTCTGAAGAGAAGGCTCGGCCCCGAGGGCAACCCCCAAATCATATACATATCCCAACACCATAATCTGTACATTGTTACAGGTCTTATCACAGGCTTATAGATTTTCGCCTTTAACTTAAAATCCATTCCATCGAAATTGTCAGTTTTGGTTCAGTTCAATTGAAACCTACTACTTCACTAAGTACAAATTCTGACTTTTGTCTATTGTATTTAAAATAAATTGTAAAATTGATCTCTATTACATATTCCGCCTTCTTAAGTGGCAATGGGCAAGGCACATTGTTCGCAGAACAGATGGCCGTTGGGGCCGAAAGGTTCCGGAATGGCGACCTCGTATCGAAAGACGTAGCGTTGGAAGGCCTTCTACAAGGTGGACCGATGACGTGGTTGGTTGCGGGAATCTGATGGATACGGGATGCTCGGGACCGTTCATTGTGGTGACACTAGAGGGAGCCCTATGTCCAACAGGGGACGTCTTTCGGCTGAAATGGACAATGAAATATCTCATACTCAAAAATGAATCAGCCTTCTATCGGTGGACATTTTTTAGCAAACGGACCAGTTCTTTCGGAGATTACCTCGTACAAACAAAAAAATAAAAATAAAACAAACTTTATCTCTTTATAATATTAGTGTAGATAAACTGTAGATTTATGAAAACACTAAATATTGTAAACTGTTTAATGAGCAGAAAAGTATGATAACTTTTATGAAAGCGTTAAAACTTCCAATAAATTATGAAAGTTAAGCTTTATAACTTGTTTATAATTAATTAATCTTAAACTTTTCTAAACTGTTTTGGGGTTGACTTTTATTATAGTTTAATCGGTTACAAATGGGATGATGAAATTTTATAAAGACCGGATACATTTTTGTATGACTAGTTTCAAATTTCCTAGCTCCCTACTATCTGTAACGACTGTTAAACATCTACTAATGACAACCAGACCCAATGGCATACGTGCCTTCCAAGGCTCAGAGAAATCTCAGTAGGTTAATGTACTTATCAACTTCTTCAAGGATTGCTTTTTTTAACGATATAAAGCAGTGCTTGCCTGCGATCATACCTGATGGTAAGTGAAACGCTTATTCACTCTAGCCTACTTAACTTACTAATTTAGGTGACTCCTAAATTATAATCGGTTGTAAAGTCTGCAGCAAGTAAATTGTTCCAGTCTTTCGATGTACGCGGTATAAATAAATAGGCAAAACGCAAAGTCAGGACTATAGAGGTGTCGACAATGCAAGGGAGGACACTCGCCGTACGGATTCGTACGTCGGGTCGTACGACCTCGGCAGAAAGGTGAAGCCGGAATGGTCATGTAATTCCTATGGAGACTCTCCAAAATCATCATCATCATGTCTGCCGAAAGACGTCCACTGTTAAACATAGGCCTCCCCCAAGCGTCGCCACAATGACCTGGGTGTCACGCATCCATCGGATTCCCTTGACCCTGACTAGGTTATCGGAAAATGCATCCTGTAAAATACCGCTGCTTATTGCGTAACTGTGCAGATCGATTTACTATTAATATTCTAGACACAATCTCTTCCAGAACAACTAATTTATACTCAAGAGTACTAGATCCAAATAAAATTTAAAGAACTACAATAGATAGAAGAAAAAGAAATAGACTAATATAGTCATTCATCTTCGTAATTACCGTAAAGTATGCCGTTATAATGATCATTTTACACTTGGCATTTTTTCCACGATTTAACTACTACTTAAATAAAGAATCCCTGGCTTCGTCATAAATTGAAAACTAAAAAAAAAACATAAAAGTAAAAACAAAATATTTTTAATTATGGAATTGTTCGAAAGAGTTACTGCTGTTCTAAAACGCACGCAAATAGCAACTGAACAAAAACGGGTCATTTTTAGTCAGTAAAAGTCTAATACACCTTGGCTCACCCAAAGCGGGAGAATTATTTTCAGAAAGAGTTCTTTGTTTTTGGAAAACTTATTCAAAAATAAAGCCTTGATTATAAGAGCACTAAGATGCTCTCATAATTACTGCTTGAAACAAATTTGACAATAAAAATAAAATGCTATGATATTTTACCACAACAACTATGGTAAATATATGACAATAATTCAGCGGGACTAGGGCACGTTACATAGGTATCATGTTATATTATTCACAGAAATCTTTTTCTTTTCATATTTACGGTCCGAATTTTATGAGTAGGCCTATTCTTTGCGTCCTGACTATTTCGCGAGAGTTGTCAAGGACAAACTTCTAGCGGACATGGATTTTTGACTGGTCTCTTGATTTAGTGGTTACTTTGACTGCTATATAAGAGGTCGTGGTTTCGATTCCCACTCAAGACAAATATTTGCGTGATAAGCATGATCTTTTGTTCATAAGCTTTTAAGCTTGTCCGCAATATTGCAAGTATTTAGTGGAACCCACTCAGCAGTTTGTCATTTAAAGAAACCACACGAGCTTATCAGTGATAGTATTTTTTTTAAATTATTATTGATAGGCTCGCGTTTGACTACCATCTCACCTTTTGGTAAGCGATAATGTGATCGACGATGGAGCACGCTCGCCAGAACTCTAAGTTGTAGCTATCAAGAAACACAGACTCCGGCAGGGAACTCCACTCTTTAGCTGTACGCACAATAAATGTGTTTTCAAAACGCTTTGTGCGTATAGGTGGGATGTTTACCATGTACCATATGCGCAACGCCGTACGTCTAGTGATCGGATAGTGGAACGGACTTGGCGGAATCAGATTATGCAATTCCAGTGCACACTCCCTGAAATGCAAACGATAAGAAAGCGACAAGCTAGCTAACTCGGCGGCGATGCCCGAGGCTTTGGAACTTCGACTTCACCAATGCATCATTGCCGATGATTCTCTTGGCTCGCCTCTCAATCAATTCCAGCGCATCAAGGTAGTTTCTGGCAGAACCATCTCAACGATAAGAATAGTACTCCATACACGACTGAACTTGAGCTTAATGGAGGCGTAGTCTTCTTCAATGGATAGTCGCAAGTCGTATAGACATATACTCGGTTTTTAATCACGCTCAACCAGCTGATAATAATAATAACACCTTCAAGTTTCTTCTTCTTTTTGGGCTGACTTTAAAACACAACTTATAACTCTTTGGCAATACAAATCACAAATCCAGTAGTGTCTAATTTCATCTAGGTCTATGTTTTGTATTAAGACATCTTCAGCTTCTATCTTACGCCACAACGTTACGTCACGTAAGTCATAAGGAGCGGGGGTCCCGCATAAAATGTGCATTAGTCTGAACAAATAAACGCTTTTATCCCCACTTTCAGAGGATTTGTGGTAGCCGCGATGTGCTTGCAATAAACTGTATTGTAGGGCTGGGCTGCAATACCAATCCGTTTAGCAATTGGATCGAGGAATAAATTCGCAGTATTGCCTTCAATTTGATCTATATAAAGATTTGCTTTAGGTTTCTTTCGTTTATTAGTGTGTGCGTATTATTGAAGCTCCGAGAATAGATCTTCAAAAATAAACCTTCTTGTATGATTAAGAAATATGCAAGTATACAAAATCAAGGTCTTAGCAGAAGAATCGTCAAACTTAAATTGTAGTGGGCAGGATACTTTGCAGAATAGATGGTCAATGAGGCCCAAAACTTCTGGAGTAGCGACCACATACCGAACGATGCCTCGTTGGAAGACCTCAGGAAGACCGATGACTTAGAGTTGCCGAAATCCGAAAATGCGCGATGCATAAAACTGGATGTTGTGGCTTTTGGGAGTTAACAGTCTTTCAGATAAAATTTTAATGATGATATCTAGTGTTTGTGGTTTGAGATTTTAAGTTGGCTTGAAAGATGTTGGTCATGAATTTTTTCTTTTAAAATTGGGTATTGGGCTTTAAAAAATGAATGTCTAAATATCTATTAATTTATTATCTCGTGTTCATTTATTGGTTTAACAGGATTGTGTGTATTATAAAATAAAAACATAAGAATGCAATAGCATAGGCACTATAAAAATGCCGGCCATTGCCATATTTTGGACTTCCATAAAAACACCCACAATCACAAAAGTTTGTCTCAACAAGTCAACTTAAAAAGTATGAGAACAACAAGTTCCTACTAGACAGTTTAATAACTATCCCAGTAAGTGTCGTGGCTGCTAGCCAGGAATGAAAAATATGAACATAAAGAAAAAAGTTAGGTAGCACTTTGACTTTGGTTGAAAGTTTACTGTATATAAATAAATTGTAAATGAAACTGCTGTGAGCGGGTTATTAGAATTGCAAAAAGTTGAATGGATTTTGTTCTGTTTCGAAAAGTGAAATTCTATAACTCCTCGATTTTATTTAAATGCTGCGTCCATTTTGCAGACATCACATCGCGTTTTGTAGAAATCATTATTCTTGTTTTTATGAAAACGGTCATAAACAATGAAATTGTCATACTAAACATTTCCGTATTTTCATTCGGAGAGCTCTAAAAACGAGACATCCCAACGTTTATAACGTTCTAACTTTAAAAACGACTAATAAAACACTGGCCAGACAGAAAAAGAAACCCCGTCTGTATTATTCTTTAAGAGCACTTTGTACAGCATGATTTCTTACAGACTCGATTAGAACTCAGATCACGTGCTTCCAAGTAATTTTATATCGAGCCAATATCCGATGGGTAGCGGTACTATCGTTTATTTTGTAGCCACGTGGTGGATGGCAGTAATAAGCTTTGTTTTTGCTCAAGTTCTTTGACCTTTACTTAATAGTCTTGCAGTATTTTCCATGCGGTTGACAACGTTATTATATATTCACGAAATACTGTAAGAGTTCACATAAAATGGAAGGTCGCTAACTCCAATTGCCAGTTAGTTATTTAGCATTGTACTTTTCAATTTAAAAATTAATTCTTTGGTGCAATCAAATTCTCAAAGTAAACATAGTTAGCCGTTTTTTTTTTCATTGTTATAAACTAGTGCTTGACTGCGATCCCATCTGATGGTAAGCAGTGATGCAATCATTGATGGTGAGGCACACTAGTTTATTAAGGGCCTATTCACTCTTGCCTTAAATACACCTAATCAAACGGAAAGACCGCAGCAAGCAAAATTTTCCAAACCCTCGATGTACGCGGTATAAATGACGAGGCGAAACGCTTGGTCCGGGCCGTAGAGGTTTCAACAACATTCGGGTGGATACTCGCCGTTCGTCGGCTTGTCCGATGGCAGAAGTGAGATGGTGGACCTATTATACAATATGGTTAGATTAAAAATATATTTTCTAAAATCCAAATCTTCACCATCTATCCGGTCAGTATAAGTTCTTCGTAATGAAAGCATGTTCATCCGTAACGAAAGCTCTTTAGAACGTTTGGTGGTACAGGGCCAGTAGAGGGCCGATCGATCACCTACCAGATGGACGAACCTCATCAAATCGTCTTCTAAGTTCCCTCATTGAATACACACGCCATGCCACGAATAGAGAAAGATGGGATAGTCTCGCAAAAGCCGCAACCAAACTACCCGAAAATCCATTGAACATGACCACTCCGCCAGGAGTGTACGACTAAGAAGAAGAATAAGTTCTCCACCTTCTTAGTTCAGAAGACAAGATGACTAATTAATTATTGATACTGTATAATGATTATCCGTAGAGAACTATACTTCCGAAATAAGAACTCTTTTTTACGGTTCTAAGATATGGTCTATTCGTGTGCCAGATTTAATCCGAATCTGATCAGTCGTATGAGCATGAAAAAGTAACAAAAATATTATAAACGTTATAACAAATATAATTTTCGCTTTTATAATTTTCGTGTATACCAAAATTGTAATAGACCTATTTTACAATACTGCTGTAAATATACAGTAATTATCCAGAACTAACTACCACGTCGATGTGGTTTTGAGGTTGGATTTCCAGCTCTTCACGGGTTTTCCTACGGGAATTTCTCATTAGCCACTCGAAACCTGAATTTGTGTGCCCAGTTAATAGTAATAAGTTTGCACTCTACTGCATCATGGAACTTATAAACATAACTCACCTTATGTGAGTTCACTAAGGTACATTATTTTTTACAGGACTGACATATCGTTATAGTAGATTTGATACAAGATAAGAAAGTTTGTCAATGTGACTGAGGCTGAATATATGGCGATGTTATGGACTCGCGAGTGCTGCAGTGACAAAATTGTTTCTAACAATGACTTTCAATATGTACACTTAAGAAGAAATAAATAAACAGACTTGACGTGCGGCTCGTAGGAGACGCTTAGCACCCAGCGTGATATGACAATTTTGGCTAGACGAGCTTCAGCACTTTTCCGCACTAGTGTGGAAAACAGTAAATTATGTGCCTAAGAGCGGTAGGGGAAAGTAAATGTTCCCGCTCTCTTGAACTCTTTGCAGTTCAGGGCCGCAGTAAATTTTCCAAACTATCGCGCAGCCCTAAAAGGTATACATTTCACCTTAACTCTCAAAAGCGTTATTTTTTTGTTAAAATATCGACCACATTTGCTACCAAGCTGCTGTTTATATCGGTACTAGTATTATATCTTTTACCAAGTCCTTTATCGAGCCAATATCGAATAGCGCGGTCGTCGTGGTTTGTTTTGTATCCACGTGGTGAACACCGCGTCGGTTCACAGGACGCTTTGTTATTTGCGCAAGGTGATCGTAACGAGAACCTTTGATAAAAGAGCGCTGTGTTTTTGTTTTAATGTTTTTTTAATGTTTACACGTTCTGTTTTTGTTGTAAGTGCTGTTAGGTTTGTTTGAGGGGATGGTGCTGAAGTTAACAATGATGCTTTGGGCGGTACAAATGAAAGTTTTTACTTAAAACCCAGAATAGTTTTTCTAAAGAGATCTTTAGAAAAACTTTTCTCTCTCTCTAGATATCATACTTCATTTGTAAACCTTTCGAATACCGTAATTAGAGACACAATATAAAGACAATGATAAAACGAACGCCGGCGTTCACTTAAAGTTTAACTGCAAACATCGGATATATTTGAAGTTGGATAATACTCTCACGTTTATTCTGCCAAGATCGCATTTTTGCAATCAAGTACTCTATACCATCACCTTTTCTGCCACCTATCGCTTGCCGGGCACGTCGTGGTGTTGCCACTTTATAAAAATGTATTTGTGACCTTATCCAATTATTTTAATTTTTATTTATAACTTTTCTGTACTTATTTTTAGTTCCTTTTTCTATATTTTATTTACTGCACCGTTCGTCTTTATGTTGACACAGCAACCGGCCCACGCTAAAATCCAGCGCTGTGAGCTCAACGCATTATGCGTGAGGTCGCAGCTTTATGCTGAGCGTTCGGCTGTTTTGCGCGGAGTAGACGCATATCTTCCCTATCAATTGCTGTGATGTTATGTTTTGTTGCCTAGTTTTAAGATTGCGTCTTTAACGCGTAAATAAACTGTTTTTCTTTCTATCTTTCTTCTTTCTTCACCTGCTAGCGGCGTCGTGGGCTCAGTTTTTACTGGATAGCTGAATGTTGATCTACCTATTGCTTGTCACCCACAAGCTCGCACTTAAATTGGCGGCGAATCACCATGACAATGTTCGTTCACGATTGCTACCATATACTTCGTTTGCATTGCTGTTACGCAGTAGGTGACTGCTTCACGTTGCTTTTCACTTCGGACTATTGCCTATGTACCCACATAGGCTATGGTCCGAAGATTGCTGCCGGCAATCGCTTCCACAAAGACCTAGTGGTACTTACCGTAGTTGGGCAGACGTCTACCATACGCTCCACCGTGTCCTCTGAGTAATCCACAAACTGATGATACACAGCCTGAACCTATTGCTAGGTATAAGGCTCTTTTTATGGAACTGCTTTTACCGTATGTTTTTACAGTTTCAACTGTACTTAACCCATTAACCGCTGGCGTCGATGCGATGATGATAGTATCAATACAAATAATACTATTCAATAGAGACAGCCGCAGACCTTAAAATATACTGTCAAGTGATCTTTATGGGTCTACCTTTTATAGCAGAACTTTTTACGTCATAATATTGTTTTGCATAACAACGGATAGCATAAACTTCATTTCGCAGAAAATCATTTCGCATACACTCAGTTGTCATATATTCAAAACTCATAATTTTGTTAGTCAGAATCATTTTTAGGCATAATGTTTATATCCATAATAATTAAAAAGCAGAACCATCATATCGCAGAAAATTCACAGTCAGAATCGTCTTTTGGCATACATTTTATATCGATAGCCATTAAAAGGCAGAACTGATTTTTTTCGCCACACACATGCAACGATAACGTTAATTGCAAACAAGAATACACCATGATATTACTACTAATATCAAAACGCTAACCTAAATGCTAATTACAAAAATATTGTCGGCTTGGATGCATGTAGCATGCAAACAGGCATACAACATGCAAGCAGGCATGCAACATGCAGCATGCATGCAGCATGCATGTAGCATGCAAGCAGGCATGCAACATGCAGCTTGCATGCAGCATGCAAGCAGGCATGCAACATGCAGCATGCATGCAGCATGCAAGCAGGCATGCAACATGCAGCAGGCATGCAGCATGCAAGCAGGCATGCAACATGCAGCAAGCGTTGTTTCTGTCACGGCTCCGGCGCTGCGGGGTTTGGGCGGCGCCACGCGAGCTTATCGTCACAGATGGTTTGGGCCGCCCTACCCCTCCGCGACTACGCGGGTTTAAATTACACTCTAGGGGTAGGGCAGACAAGACTGCGTAAAGTCGGTTTCGCAGCGATTCGTTTCTGTCACAAAATTTTGCAGCACAACGTATTGACTTTTTATGACACAAATTTAATTTAATATTGAAAATGCTACCAATACATGCTTAGAACATTCTATGTCACTTTTGCAGACCATTCGATTTTAAATACATTGCACGTAGGTTATCTAACCATTCGACAGCATAAATTTACTTTATTTAAATTATCAGTTTTATTCCATATATTATAAGTTTTTGATGTTTTGAACCAAGAAGATACATCTATTTCAATTTTTGATGTTCAAATATGCACCCATACCAAATAATCGTATCTCTAAATAAATGTTATGCTAAACAAAATTATGCATAATATTAATTATGGCAAAGGTAATTATGCGAAACAAAATTCTGCCAAGATAAAAGTATGCCATTGTAAATTCGGACACGTAAATATTCTGCCAAACAAAAGTTATGCTAAATAATTTTTATGCCTTAAAAATATTCGATTAAATAAGATTATGCCATGTGAGTTATGCCAAATAAAAATCGGAGTATCAAGATTCTGCCAAATAGAAGGAACCCGATCTTTATAGGTATCTAATGGAGTTCCAAATGATACACACCAATATCTTCTCTTCTCTGTATTGTGGGTGCGATAAAAAATGTGTAAATTCATATACCTACCACTCGATCCCGTGTATATCAATGAATAGAATAGAATAGAATAAACTTTATTGTACACCAAAATAGACATTGAAACACAAAACAATGAAAACATTTTCCTTAAGCGTAAGTCAAGTCAAAAGTACTCCAGAACTCTACGCTATACATTAAAAGCAACATAAAAGACGAGCAAGCGGTAAGGATCATTATAATAATAACAGCACGCTTCGTCATCAATCGCTAGCTGCAAGAAAAGTAAAATGAAGTTCCATTTGAAATTCTTTATAGAGAATTTCAACAGTTCCGCAGTCATAAAATAATAACGTTTCGAATATGTTTTAAGAAAAAAGGTTAGACGAAGCGTTGGAAGGCCTCCTACAAGGTGGACCGATGACCTGGTGAAGGTTGCGGGAAACCGAGTCGATTCGTTGTGGCGACGCTTGAGGGAGGCCTATGTCCAACGATGGACGTATATCGGCTGAAATGATGATGATGATGAAATAGGCTAGGACCGATGATCTGGTGGAGATTGCGGGAGGCCGATGGATGCGAGATGCACAGGATCGTTCATTATGGCGATACTTGGGGAGGCGTACGTCCAACAGTGGAGGTATATCGGCTAAAATGATGACGACGATGATGAAATAGGTTATTTACAGTTAAAAAGTCACGTCTAGTTGATACTTTGCGTAAACCCAGTCAGAATTTTCAAGGTCTATCAGTCAAAAAATGTATCTATTGGAATATTCCAAAATCTCTCTCTCATCTCTATGAAAATCAAGTACAAGAAACTCCACGGCAAATTGCTTGATAAAAAATTCAAGTATTAAATAAATAGGTCAATTTTAAATACATACATCCTTAGTCAGTTCCCAAGTTCCTACATCTTAATATACGAACACATCAAATTATTTATTTACACCCATAATATTTACAATATCTGTGTCCCTGTTTTTGCGACACATACTCGCTTGGCTTCGAGTAAGCCTGTACACAGTTTTTGCGTCTGTCTTGCCTGTTGCTCTGCTAGTGTTAATTTTTTTGCAATGTCACTTACCACAAACGTTCAACGTTGGGTTCCGCGAGTAAATTATGAGCCGAGAGAATTTTTAACTTCATTGTCACTGAATTCAAAATTATGTGAGGTTTTAATTTTTTGTCGAATTTTATTCAAATTGTTTACGTGAAACAGGCTTAATATTAAATTCGCTTAATGTTTCCAATTCTTAAGTGCTTACAAATGTTGCTGACAAAAATACTTAAATAAATATTTCGGTAAATACATTGTCTTTGTTACTAGGGATTTTTCAAGAATAACCTGTAATAGTTTTATATTTTGATAACTTAAACAATTTATACTAAAACCTAAATAAATACAGAATTCTGATATTGAAAACGCTTCATTTATCTAACACACCATCTGCTGAAAATTAGACATTTATAAGTAAAGCCAAATCAATATTGTAGCGTCGTACAATCTTTGAACTAGCAAATGACAAATAAACCCAAAAGCACACTGCCTGAATAGAAGGAATTTGACGTTTGAAACTCAAAAACGCAGCCGATCATAACTGCAAACCGCAAAATAAAACTAAAGCTTCAACATCCAACAGGAGATCTCAAAAAGCGAATAGTTCCCGATCCGCTTCAAGCCTCGTAAAGTTTAATTGCAACAGTTCGTTTATTTTCGTTTCTCGTGGCTTCGTTCTATAGAAGTTTCCAAAACTGTTTCGGCCATTCTATCGTGATGGTTTCCTCTTCTGCCATTTTAACTTCAGCATGTCGGAAAATAATTGAGATCTATTAAGGCTTTAGCAGACGCGATGTTTTTAGCAATGGCGACATTGCAACTACACCAGTACTGCAATTCTAGTAGTCTGACCATTCTTGCCAAACGATACCTTGTTATCTAGTAAATGGGTTGTCAAAGTCAGAAAATGAGCAGTTGCTTATGTAAAATATTGTTATGGCAGCTGTTACTGTCAAAGCTGAAAAAACACAGTGTAGTTGAGTAAAGTTTAGGTACATTGATTGATCAGTGCTGCATCGCGTTTAGTAAACTTGTTACCTTTGAGTAAGGTAAAACAAACGAACATCGAACTGGGTTCTGCAGATGTCTATTCATCTCTATACTGTCTTGTTTGCATGTACCGTGAACGTATTGATCTGTTTGATGGGTAAAAAGGCCTCGATTTTATTGGCAAAAGCAATTGTAGAAATTCCAAAATTTTTGGCATCATTAAACTGACATTTCGGTAGCATTAGTCAATCTTATTCAATTTTTGTTTTTCATCAATCATTTTCTCTTGAAAAGAAAAATATCACTTTTTTATTGGCTCAGAGCTGATTTTTGTATTTAATTTTCACACTTTTTATGCATTTTGTCTGTGTCAAGTTTAAAATCACTTTGCATAGATTACAATCACTTTGCTACCTATTAGAATGAAAAGGTAACCCATCCAAATGTTTTCGCAGTATTTTGCATCAAATGGATCGAATATTATTATGCCTTTTCGGCAAGCTTTGCTGAAATAGTTAATACTAGATTAAAATTTACTGATAATAATTATGTATATATTTTACCGACATTGTGCCTGTTTCAATGGATCACGTATGTCCAGTTGTGAAAACACTTTCGGTATAAAACTAAACCGCAGCACCAACTATATTTGTAGGTAAGCCCTGCAAATATAGTTTGCAGGTAAGCCCTGCAAATATAGTTTGCGATAGGCTTTCTTTTAGAGTAACTTTGTTGAACTCCTAAGAAGTAACTTACTAAATCACAAATCGTTGGTACTAAAAGTTCCCTGTCTGTAACGGCCTTAAAGAGGATCGTTATTTTGTTGTTTTGCGCCTAAAATTTAAAGGCTCGTCTTAATTTTGAGTACGGTGTTGCCTGATTGTTGTTGAGTTTCAGAGCTATTATTTTGCTGTCGAAATATGGCGGAGTCGTGCCTGCAATGTTTGAAAGTCTGGTATTGATGTTTAATTTGTTGAGTCGTTTGTGAATATTGTCGTTCTGTTCTGTCTTGCACTTTGAAGTTTTTAATTTGTAGATAGTTTTTGATTCACAAAATGTTGTAATGCTTGCGATAAAATATTAATTTATGAACATTTTTTTTAAACAAAAAATTACAAGTAATTTGCCTGGCCTGTTGGTGTAGTGGTTAGTGGCTCTGACTACTTATACCGGAGGTTGTAGATTCGATTGCCACCCAATACAAAGGTTTGTATACTGAAAACAATGATTTTTTCTGTATCCGAGTGCAATTTATCTACATAGGTAATGTATTTTTATCAGTTGTCTAGTCATAGTATAAGCTCTACTTAGTTCGGGACTAGATGGTGTTATGTGATTGTTTTGGAATATTATTTTTATTATTATAATTTCAAAAAATAATCACGTATTGATGTTTTTAGAAAAATGCTATTTATACGCATTGAGAAAACATTTGCTATACTATTTTTCTTACCTTTCTTGTACATTTATATCGCAAAGTCGCACCCTACAACACAATATTCAAAGTCGACATCCCGAAAATACATCACCTACATCTTACAATGTACAGGACAGAGACATATTGGCAGCTGTGACACTTACTCACGACATTCTTCCTCTCAATCAAGTTTTACGATGTGTGGTGAACGAGGCAACTGACACCATTGTGTCAGTCTCAGAACAGATAGATACAGAAGATCGACTCCTTAGGCGCCCAGTACACGGTTATGCAGGCGTCAATCAATTCCATCAACCATGAATGATGGTTTTCGTCAGTTAGTACAATGCAAACGTCAATCATCGCAATAGACGGTAGACTTTTCGTCAATCAAAACACTGACTGTGGCAAAACTGACAATGAGCGAAAATAAATGCACGCACACATGCACAAGTTCGGTCGTCAATTTCAAAGTAATGACATTTGCGAATGCACTTGCACTTGATAGTTTATGCATAGGCATAGATATAGATATATAAAATATATAATAGTAATAATGTGTTAAATATAATTATTATAATAGATATTTGAAAGATAACGTTTAAATTCAAACTAAAAACCAACGTTCAAGCACGTTGTTTGTTAACGACTATAAAAGCCGCTGCGCCGGCCGTCCTGAGTAATTCTCGGTTCAGACGTCGGACGGTGCGGAGCTCTCTCTACAAAAATAAGTTACAAAGTTTGTGTATAAGTGTGGAAATTGTGAATTAAAAGATAAGTATAATTATTATTTTATTAAATTAATTGTTGTTGCGATATTATTATGGTTGTAAAATATCTAAGACTTAGTCTACTAAAATGTAAGAATTTGTTTGTTGTGCGACAACCTGAGATTTGTAGAAGGTGGAAGGATATTTGATGTTTAAGTGTCAACCCACAGGTTTGACACTTGAACGTCAGGACTTTCCTATAAATAAGATTGGTTTCTATTAAAGTTCTCTTACTTGCTGTTCAGCAAGCCTAAGTTCACGTAAGTTATTTAATATAGTAGCTTAATATTATTGCTAATGTTGTTTTGATTCTGTGTATTTGTTATACTGTGACTTATGTTTCTAATTATGTTATTGTGATGATAAAATGCTTCCGAGGTGTTTCTTGGCCGTTCTTCACCTCGAAGACCTAGTTTCCGAACGAGCCAGTAGTTTATTCGAATAATTGACAAGCCCATTAGAAATAAATACTTAGTCTTGTCTTTCTGTGCTTTTCTTCATAAAACCCTTTCCTTACACACCAGTCATAGGAACTTTGATACACAGTAAATAACAGTTATCCATCTTGACATTTTATTATGATATATATAGGTAGTTATAAATATATATATAGTTTTCCCTCTGTTCATTCCTAACATCAGAAGTGGGATAGGCCTCTGGCTTACACAACTGATTTCTAAAGCCTTTTGTCTTGTTATTTTCATGAACTGTAACCGTCGAGTCTACTACCATCAAGAAGATGACGCCACGATGTCACCATGCCGTCCCGGAAAACAGAGCTGCAAATGAGCCGTGGATCTTCAATCAAGCTACTGCATCTGCATTGGTAAAATATAGCAAGTACTTTCAGTTGCTAAAGTCTGTAAGACATTTGTTAGCATTGCTTTATTTTGTTTTCAAAGATATCCTTCGGATAAATGTAAATATCTGTGAATGTTGAGTATCTTACATGTCGTAAAGAGTCGTTATAGATAAACGTGAAGTTGGTTCCAATACAAAGCATTAAGAAAAATCCCGATTCTTTTACCAGTGGCATAAAAGGCTACATAATTTTGTAGTCATAAGTATAAAGTTGTACAAAAAGATTATGCATATTAATATAAAAATGGGGGTAGTCTACGGACTACGTCGATATTGGTTGCATCTAAGATGGCTATTTGAAACAGAACTAAACACTTTGCTAAAGATGTGTCACTGTAGGTAATGGGCATTCAGCATTGTTCCTATAAAGCCACGAGATAAGATCGTTAGATTTTTATTCGGTATAAAATGTTCATAATTATTTTGATCACCAGCATGTATTTTTGCGTAAAGTGTACTTGACATAAAATCGAAATAGTTGGTACCCATATTTTTGCAAGTTTATTAACGTAATACCGTCAATAGTTTAGTTAGGTAGCGTAGGTATTGGGTTTAGGTAATATTTCAATAAAGTCGAATAGATTTCTATAAACGAAATTTTATTCTTATTCACAAAGAAAAAAATATTTACATGACATGACGGTGACGGAAAAACAACAGCGCCACTAGTGTTCGAAAACGAAACGTAAGAACAGGTTTACGAAGACACTCTTCCACAAAGGTGTTTACAAAGGCATCTATCTATCTTATGAATTTATATTTGCTCAACAGTAGGGTAGTTATTTAGGTTGCGTAGGGTAGTTATTATTTAGGTAGCTTAGGATAGTTGTTAGTTAGGCAGCGTAGAGTAGTTGGTTAGGTAGGAAATCATATTTATATTTTCAATTCAATTCAATCTTTATTGCTAAAACACAAAGATCTTATAAAGTAGTTAAATAAGTGCACATGGACCCTGTCGGGCACAGCCATTTCATATAGAACAATTTCAAGGAATTATAAATAAAAAAATAAATAATCGGATATACAACTCAAATTAAATGAAGTGCAAATGTCACTAAAAAAGAGGATAAATTCAATATAAATGTCGAAATAAATTCACAATAAATGTCAAAATAAATTCATTACAATTGTCAAAATAATTTAACTATAAATGTCAAAAATCAATTGACTAAAAAATACCAAAATAATTCATTACAAATGTTAAAAGTTTTATTACAGATGTCAATATAAATTAATTAAATAAGAGTATTACAAATACCAGAATAAGTTAATGTCAAAAAATAAGATAGAATAAAACCATTGTCAATATCGATAAGGTTCACAAAAACATACACTTACCAAATTATAAACCAAATATGAAAAAGATGTCAAATGTTTAAAAGTCATTATTGGTGTTATTAATTTTTGAAGTCGTCATCAAAGAATTCTTTCACTGAATAGTAACATTTCTCGACTAGTAGTTTTTTTTAACCGGTTTTGATGTCATTCGGTATTTTGTTATATATTTTTATTGAACTACCATAATAATAATTCAAATATTTATACTTCAAAACAATGTTTGCCGAATCGGTTGGTTTTTTTTTTGTAATATTAAGCTAGTCTTTGGGCTATGGTTTCTTTGGGTGTCTTGTTTGATAAAATTATACTTAGAGGGAATAAAATTAGTGTGCTGGTAGTTCAAAGTTACTCGTTTTAAATGTAATTAAAAGTGGATGTGGATCAATAAAGTAAACTATCTATTTCAAAGTTTCGTTATCGTGGATTTTGATATGTCTGAATACATTAATTACTAAAAAAACAATTGCTAAAAATAAAAGTTAATTTGAACCAAAGTGAAAAACTGTTTCATCATGAATTTTGATTTCCAGAAAATAGTTAAATTAGATTTTGGTGTTCACAAATTGTATTAATAAATTAACTTTAATATAGAACACAATAGTAACTAATAAAAGTCTGAAGAATAAGTTATATCTATACCCTCAGTTTTAGTCAAAAGCAGTGATTGTTACCGACGCCTGTCAAACAATATTTATCACTGTCGGTCAATCATTGCCCTAATTTGAATTTATATATCACAAACGGCAAGTGAAATGTCAAGTTTCTAGTAATTGCGTTTGTAATTTAGCTTTGAAAGTGCCCATGTTGTGATTTGAAGTAAATAACTGATGTCAACAAAAATTCAACGTTAAGAGCAATTTGCAATAATATTCAAAAATTCAAAATGCATTTATTGGTGTGATTTTTGGTACATTTTTACATGAGATCTTAATAATAAATAAATTACTTCCTCAAAAATCTACCTCGAAGGTGTACACACTATCTCATAATTTGGTAATTAATGTAAAATATGAATAATCAACATATTAAATTAAAATTAAGGATTATAACAAAAAAAGATAATATAAGCCAGTGAATAGAAATTGGGATAATAATGTAATGTAAAAATTAAATAAATATGAAGGTCAAATAACTTACTACATTAAAAATGATATTACAATGTCAAATAGTTTACAATTTATCACTAAGAAATTCGTCAATGGTATAATAGCATTTCTCCAATAATATAATATTGTCAGGTTGACCGAGCGATGTATTTTTGATTATGTTGCTAGGACGGGTTAGTGTGTTGAATCAACTGGGAATAGCATTGAATTATTTATTTCCGGGTTATTTTGAAAAGTCAATAATGCCGACTAAAACGATCATTCTGTTCTAATAAAGTAAAATAGAAAAATACAATTCAAAATTATGCTTTGTAATTTAGTGTTGATTAATCTAATATTGGCGTAACTAGGTGTATAGAATCAACATAGCTGATGCAATGATTTAGTTATTGCTTATTAGCTGCTAGGCCTTCTATTTGGCGCTAATGTGTCTCACCAGCAGCTGGTGAATTTGGTTAGGTTAGGTCAGGTTAGGTTCCCCACCGAAGGTGTCTCCACGTTGTCGTCGTGGTGGGGCTTGCGCGTCTCAATGATCTTGGGGCTTCGCCGGTAGAGTTACTCATGCCGGAAAGGTCCAAGTGAGAGACCAGACTAAGAGGGACACACGTGAAGGGCACACCGTTAGGAAACTTGAGCCGTTTTAACGGACGGTGTGCGGGGTTGATTTTTCGAGTTTTCGGAGAGTCAACGTGAGGAGAGAAAAAAAAAAAAAAAAAACACGAAACGGGACCACACCCTTCAAAGGAAAACAATATGGAACAGACAGGCGCAAATATATTACCCCAGGGTGGTACCAGCTGCTCCGCAGTCGGAGAATCCACCACGCTTCCTTTGGGAGCGTCAAGCCCCTCGTATTCTGGGGGGGGCAACGACTGTCTTCCGCTTGCCGATGGCAACAAGAGCCGAGGAGGCTCCCGATCTCAGTCTTTTGAAGACATGATCAATTTTAGTTTTAAAACGCCAGACATAGTGTCAGGCGGGCGCGGCGCTGACGCAAACGCTTCCTCTAAATTTTGGAGGAAGCGTACATATGATGATAAGTCGGATCTCACAAAATCAGTGAGCTTATCCTCGAGCGAGGAGAATCTTCCAGCCGCGAAAATGCCAACAGGAAGGAGAGGAAGAGGGCGCCCGAAACTTTCAGGAGCACCCACTTCTTCACGTATCACTCGGGGATGCTTTTTAAAGCGCCTTGATACGCCGGTAGCCAGCGAAATGAGCGACTCTGACGGGACTGTACAGGTGACGAAGAGTGATACCGAGCATTCCGCTTCACTGATAAGCACAAAAGCAGAGCTTAATGCTGCAAGGCGAGAAGGCCGTAAAGCCATAGCGACGGAGGAGGTCGAGGAAATGTCCCGATTGGCCAGAGAAAGGCGGTTTGAGGCCGCCACTGCCACGGAGGGACTGACAGCGGCTGCTTTGAACCGCCAAGTAATGGATGGTGTGGACGTGGTCATGAAGGTGGCCACCAAGTCTGGCAACTTAAAAGGTACTTTCACGCGTGCTTTGAAGGAGGCAGCGGATGGTATCAAAGAGGCGGTGCAAGTCCTCCTTGATCGTACGACTTCAGAGGAGACGAAGAAGTTACAGGAGGAAAACAGTCGTCTCAAAACCAGGATGGAAGAACTCCGAAAAGAGATCGCTGCCCTAAGAGTGGATTTCTGTCAGCAGCAGGAGGTTTCAGCTAAAGTCGTCCGGCCACCACTCGCAGCGGATAATCGCAAGTCCAATGAAGCTAGGACGTGGCCCTCTCTAGAAGCCAATAATACTTCGGAAAAGCACAGGACGGCAACTGCGGGGGCAAAAATCTCTACAGGAAAGGCCAAAAAGCCCACACAGAGACCAAAGGAGACCGTAGATGGAGCCAAAAAATCGATACAGGGGGACAAGCTGCCAGTGGACCTGAGCTGTGGACCTCCCCGCACAGACTTGCAACCTGTTGCGACTGTATCCGGTTCTAACGCTTGGACGACTGCCGTCAGTCGGAATAAGAGACAAAAGAGCCGTAAGAGTAAGACGGCATCAGAACGGAAGGGGCGGGCTCAGAATGGCCAGAAGCCACCTAAAATTCGTGTCCCTCGTTCTGCAGCTGTGGTGGTGACATTGCAGCCTGAAGCTGAGAAACGGGGAGTCACATATAAGACAGTTTTAGGAGAAGCAAAGGAAAAGCTCCAGTTCGCGGATTTTGGCACCCCAGCTGGCTTCCGATTCAAAACGGCAGCCACGGGAGCCAAAATGTACGAGCTATCTGGCGCTACTTGTGACGAGAGGGCGGATGCTCTGGCTGCTAAGCTTCGGGATGTTCTCAATCCAGAGGAAGTCCGAGTATACCGGCCTATAAAAACAGCTGAGGTGCGCGTGGATGGGTTGGACGACTCAGTCACGCGAGAAGAAGTAGTGGCAGCCATTGCCCGTAGTGGCGGATGTCTACCTGAAAACGTCAAGGCTGGGGATATAAGGTTCAGCGCTGGTGGGCTTGGCACGATCTGGCTGCGATGCCCAGTAGCGGCTGCGAAGCAGATCACGGATGGCAGGCGACTACTGGTGGGATGGGTATCGGCGAGAGTGAGGCTCCTGCCACCTAAGGCTATGCAGTGCTATCGATGCCTGGAGAAAGGGCATGTCCGTGCACAGTGCACTGCTGAAGTTGACCGTAGCGATCTTTGCTATCGTTGCAGTCAACAAGGCCACAAAGCAGCGCAATGTTCCAAAGAACCAAACTGCACTCTTTGTGCAGCTGCAGGAAAACCCGCGGCACACAGGCTCGGTGGGAATTCCTGCGACGCTCCCAGGAAGAGGAGTAAGCGATGGACCAAGACTGCCGGGGAACCCGCACCCCCCGTACAGTTAAATAACCCTTCGGTCGTTTCACAGCCCGGGGAAGGAGGACATACCGAAGAAATGGAGTGTTAGTGATGGCAAAATTACATTTTCTCCAGGCAAATATCAACCACTGTACCAGAGCTCAGGATCTCTTGCTCCAGAGCATGGTAGAGTGGTCGATTCATGTGGCAGTGGTCGCTGAGCCATATTTCATTCCCTCTCGAGATAATTGGGTGGGAGACCTTGATGGTCTAGTGGCCATCATCGGCCAGACACTTGTCGACGTATCCCGAGGTCATGGGTGGGTTGCCGCCCTAGTTAATGGCATAGTCGTTGTTGGGGCTTATTTCTCACCCAACAAGGGTCTTGCTGACTTTGAGAGTTTTCTTGTTCAGCTAGGAGCCGTCGTGGGCCGGTACCAACCTCGCGCTGCGCTTCTTCTTGGGGATCTTAATGCCAAATCTGCAGCCTGGGGATCTCCTGTCACTGATTCCAGAGGCGAGGTGTTGGAGGATTGGGCCTTAACGACAGGTCTAGACGTCTTAAATCAGGGCTCGGTCTATACGTGTGTGCGGCAGAGGGGTGGGTCAATAGTGGACGTCACGTTCGCTAGCCCCGCTATTGCGCAACGCGTCCGTGATTGGCATGTTGTAACGGAGGTGGAGACACTATCGGATCACCGATACATACGTTTCGACGTGTCCACTCAGGCTTTGACCGCGGGCAACCCCAGTAGATCAGTTCCACAAAGAAAAGGTCCTCGCTGGGCACTTAAACGGCTTGATAGAGAGGCTCTCGAGGAGGCTGCTATTGTGCAGGCCTGGATCCGGGAGTCGGCGACAGTCAGACCCATTGACGTCGAAGGAGAGGCGCAGTGGTTTAGTAATGCGATGGCGCAAATCTGCGATGCGTCCATGCCTCGCGTTCACGCTCAGTTTGCTAGGCATGGAGTTTACTGGTGGACTGTAGAAATTGCAGAGCTGCGCGTCGCATGCGTGGCTGCTAGACGTTCGTACACGCGTTACCGGAGGAGACGTCGACGGGATCCAGAAGAGGAGGCTGCGCTGTACGAGGTCTACCGCGTGGCGCAGAAGGCTTTGTGGTTGGCTATTAGTGAGTCAAAGACGCGATCTAGGGAAGAACTGTTGGCGACCCTTGACGGAAATCCGTGGGGGCGTCCATATCGCATGGTCCGAGGAAAACTGCGGCCCTGGACTCCCCCACTAACGGAGAGTCTAGAACCGCAGCTACTAGAAGACATCATCTCAGTTCTATTTCCTATGAGAGCAGAGTATGAGCCACCACTGATGGCTCCACCCACAACTGCAGAGTCAGAAAGAGAGGAGAGTGTAATCGTCCCAGAGGTGACGCAACATGAGATGAGGGCGGCCGTGATACGGCTCAGAGCTAAAAACACTGCTCCAGGGCCCGATGGCATTCATGGCCGTGCTCTGGTTCTTGCCCTCAAGGAACTAGAGTCCCCACTGAGAGAGCTCTTTTCGGCATGCTTTGAGCAGGGGCAGTTTCCTACACGGTGGAAAATAGGTCGACTGGTTCTGCTCAGGAAGGCAGGGCGCCCGGCTAACTCACCGACTGCGTATCGGCCCATAGTGTTACTAGACGAGGTGGGAAAGCTGTTCGAGCGGATTATCGCAGACCGCCTCGTCGGCCACTTGTGCAGAGAAGGGCCGAATCTGGACGACAATCAGTTTGGGTTTCGGCACGGACGCTCCACTATTGACGCCATCATGAAAGTGAGAGTCCTGGCAGAGGAAGCAGTGTCCCGGGGCGAGGTGATGCTGGCGGTGTCTTTGGACATCTCCAACGCATTCAACGCCTTGCCCTGGAGTATCATCAAGGAAGCGTTACGTTACCATCGGGTACCTCCTTACCTCTGCCACATTATTGGGGCATATCTGGAGGGTAGGAGTATCACCTATACGGGACGCGATGGTAAAGGTCAACACGAGATATCGTGTGGCGTTCCACAGGGTTCTGTTCTGGGTCCACCCCTGTGGAACATCGGATATGATTGGGTATTGAGGGGCGAACTCCTACCGGGGGTAAAACTTACGTGTTATGCGGATGATACACTAGTTACGGCTCGGGGGAGTTCATACAGGGAGGCAGCGTCGCTGGCTAAGGCTGCGGCCTCACAGGTTGTGAGTCGCATTCGGCGCTTGGGCCTTGAAGTCGCCCTCAGCAAGTCGGAGGCCATCGCTTTCCATGGTCCCCGACGGGCGCCGCCACCAGGATTACACATTGTGGTTGGAGGGACTACAATTTCTGTCGAGTCAACCATGAAATACCTCGGATTGGTGATCGACAGCCGATGGGACTTTGGTCCCCATTTTCAGCGGCTGGTGCCTAAATTGATGGGTGCGGCAGGAGCACTATCAACACTGCTTCCCAATTCAGGTGGCCCAAACACCGCCTGTAGGGGGCTATACATGGGGATCGTGCGATCGATGGCCATGTACGGAGCCCCGGTGTGGGCCACTGACCTGACGGCCCGTCACATCGCAACACTGCGTAAACCGCAGAGAGCTATGGCTATCAGAGTCATTAGGGGGTATCGCACGATCTCCTACGAGGCTGCTTGCTTACTGGCCGGATCCCCGCCCTGGGACCTAGAGGCAAAAATACTCGCGACTCTTCACCGATGGCGAAAAGAAGCGAAGGCACGGGGTGAGACATTGGTGCAGCGACAGATCACTGTGTATCGTTCGGAGCTCCGTCAGGTCTTGATGGCGGAATGGCGAGAGAGACTTCTGCATCCTACCGCCGGTCTCGTAACAATCGAGGCGGTCCGTCCGGTGCTCGAACTCTGGCTTGTGAGGAAGTACGGCTCCTTAACGTTTCGGGCGACACAGGTGCTTTCGGAGCACGGCTGCTTCGGGAAGTACCTGTGTCGCATAAACAGGGAACCAGATGCTCGGTGCCATCACTGCGCCCACTGCACTGACGACACGACGTTGCATACACTAGCTGAGTGTATCGCATGGGAAGAGCCGCGCCGCGCTCTCGTTTCTGAAGTGGGCAGTGACCTGTCGCTGCCGTCCGTGGTTCGGTCCATGCTCAACAGTGTAGAGTCTTGGGACGCAGTAATCACTTTCTGCGAAAATGTAATCACGCAAAAGGAGGCTGCGGAAAGGGAAAGGGAGAAGAGTTCTCTCCCACCTCGTACCAGACGCACCGGGCGTCGAGGAAGGGCTGACAACGCCCTCTTTCAACCCCCCTAAAAAGGTCCAGGGTCGACGGATTAGGGGACATTCGTCGGCCCATCAACCTGGACCCGAGATGGTGGCGCGTAGTGTTCCACGCGCGCCTCTCTTAGGCGTATAGGAAAGCCACACTCCAATACAGAAGGAGACCCATGAGGACCGGGTCACCACTAGTCTGGGGCAGCGGAAGTCAAACTGCACCCGCAGCCCCTGACACAAGTGTACGAGGGAACACCGGGGTGTTTTTAGTCAGTAAGAGTCTGACAGACCCCTCCACCTACCCCGAGGCGGAGGACATCCATGAGGATTTCCACCCCGTGAAAAAAAAAAAAAAAAAAAAAAAGGTCAGGTTAGGTTAGGTCAGGTTAGGTTAGGTTAGGTCAGGTTAGGTTAGGGCAGGTTAGGTTAGGTTAGGTTAGGTTAGCTGATAATTAGCTGCTAGGCCTTCTATTTGGCGCTAATGTGTCTCACCAGCAGCAGGTGAATGTGGTTAGCGTGACTAGGTATTTGGCTCGAGTGGGTATTGTCTGGAATGCTTTGTGTAGGCTGTGTCGGTTATCTGCAAATATTTAGGTCACAAATTAATGACAAAATATTGTAATTAAATATGTACTAATTTGTGATTGGAGTGTGTAGCCTTAAATGTGAAACTACTTCTACCTTTCAAAGTTCAATCTTATTGATTTGTATTGGAAATTATTTATCAACTGTACAATGTTTTGGTTTAAATTAAGGCTTTTATAAAAACATAAGTTGCTAATATAAAATATTATTGAGAACATGTACATAATACAAAAATAAAATAAGAAACTGTCAATGTTAGTCGTGCACTAGCTTCTGAAGTTTTATAAGTGCCCATATAGGCCTATGTGAAATAAAAAACTTTGAGACTTTGACTTTGAGACTTTGACTTTGAGACTTTGACTTTGAGACTTTGACTTTGAGACTTTGACTTTGAGACTTTGACTTTGAGACTTTGACTTTGAGACTTTGACTTTGAGACTTTGACTTTGAGACTTTGACTTTGAGACTTTGACTTTGAGACTTTGACTTTGAGACTTTGACTTTGAGACTTTGACTTTGAGACTTTGACTTTGAGACTTTGACTTTGAGACTTTGACTTTGAGACTTTGACTTTGAGACTTTGACTTTGAGACTTTGACTTTGAGACTTTGACTTTGAGACTTTGACTTTGACTTTGACTTTGACTTGACTTAGAACCAATGTCATATTGTGAATGAGTTAAAAATAAATGAGTACCGCTGGTCGGCCTTCTATTTGGTGTCAATTATCTCACAGGCAGCGGGTGAATGTGATTGACATGACTATGTAGTTGGCAAATTACTCAAGAGTACCGCTGGTCGGCCTTCTATTTGGTGTCAATTATCTCACAGGCAGCGGGTGAATGTGATTGACATGACTATGTAGTTGGCAAATTACTCAATAACCGCTGGTCGGCCTTCTATTTGGTGTCGATTATCCCACGAGCAGCGGGTGGATGTGATCGACATGTCTATGTAGTTGGCAAAAGAATACTCTGAGGACCATCGTGTCCATACAATTGGTTGACTTGAAATTTATGAAATATGAATTAAAAATACTTTCTTTTCGTTTTTGTGTTATGTATATGTTGATTAATGGGTCGAATGTACCTACTTGTATGTTATAAATAACATTGTAATACTTCGAGGACGAAGTACTGTCAGTATGGCCGTGATAGTTTATGCATAGGCATAGATATAGATATATAAAATATATAATAGTAATAATGTGTTAAATATAATTATTATAATAGATATTTGAAAGATAACGTTTAAATTCAAACTAAAAACCAACGTTCAAGCACGTTGTTTGTTAACGACTATAAAAGCCGCTGCGCCGGCCGTCCTGAGTAATTCTCGGTTCAGACGTCGGACGGTGCGGAGCTCTCTCTACAAAAATAAGTTACAAAGTTTGTGTATAAGTGTGGAAATTGTGAATTAAAAGATAAGTATAATTATTATTTTATTAAATTAATTGTTGTTGCGATATTATTATGGTTGTAAAATATCTAAGACTTAGTCTACTAAAATGTAAGAATTTGTTTGTTGTGCGACAACCTGAGATTTGTAGAAGGTGGAAGGATATTTGATGTTTAAGTGTCAACCCACAGGTTTGACACTTGAACGTCAGGACTTTCCTATAAATAAGATTGGTTTCTATTAAAGTTCTCTTACTTGCTGTTCAGCAAGCCTAAGTTCACGTAAGTTATTTAATATAGTAGCTTAATATTATTGCTAATGTTGTTTTGATTCTGTGTATTTGTTATACTGTGACTTATGTTTCTAATTATGTTATTGTGATGATAAAATGCTTCCGAGGTGTTTCTTGGCCGTTCTTCACCTCGAAGACCTAGTTTCCGAACGAGCCAGTAGTTTATTCGAATAATTGACAAGCCCATTAGAAATAAATACTTAGTCTTGTCTTTCTGTGCTTTTCTTCATAAAACCCTTTCCTTACACACCAGTCATAGGAACTTTGATACACAGTAAATAACAGTTATCCATCTTGACATTTTATTATGATATATATAGGTAGTTATAAATATATATATAGTTTTCCCTCTGTTCATTCCTAACACACTCGTTGTACGTGTAGCGATTCTATGTGTGCGCTCGTTTCTGTTCGTTGTATAGAGTTGACCTTTTGTAGCTTACTCTGTGATGGATACTAGTGTGTCAGTGGAACAGTTTCCAGTCATTCAGAACAGCTGATACTGTGTTTAGTTCTCTTAGGGGAGTAGAACTACTGTACAGCTGTTTAGTGGGCTGTTAGTGGGGTAGTTAAAGACTGTAATGATGTTAGTTTAGGTGGTAGTATTGTTTTTGATGTTCCGCGTGTTATAGTAGATTTTATGACTAGGATAATGATGTTAACCCCTCGAGCGCCGATTGTACATACGTCTGTACAACTTGAAGACCTTGAAAAGCACTTAATTTTCATTTTGTACACAAGTTTGTACGAAACTTATTGGGCCTAAAATTATAATTTCTATATTATATTATTCCATTTTTAATATATTATTTGTTTTTCCTAGAAAAAACCATTTTTTTTTTTTTATTGGTTATTTACGTAAACACGGCAATTTTCCGGGTCATTAAACTCTGGCGCTCGAGGGGTTAATATTTGAATTCGCATTGCTCGAATTTATAACAGAGATTTTTCTGAAGTAGAATTATGTACAACTGCAATAAGCCCACTTAAAAAAAAAAACTAATTGTTAATATTATTAAAGAAGGCAAATGATGATTGTGACCTACTTTTTAAAAATTAAATTGGATTTTTTTTCCAAAATTATCTTCAAGCAAAATTGAGATAGTACATTTTTGATGATTTTCTTTTATTACTCCGTTCGCATGATGTATAATTATCCCAGTTAGAAAGGGGGACCTGTTATTAACCTTAGTTTACTTAATAGCACTCTCGGCAACATATTTTGTGTATCGCTGTTGGTTACCTTAATAAAAAAAAAAATAACTGCATTTAATGATGTTCGTAAATTGTAATCTCTGGTAGCTACGTTTTTTATTATTGCCATATGATTAAAAACTAATGTCCAAAAACCAGTGCGGATACAAGCAACTTTTAATAATGAAATAGGGACCCTATTACAAAGTATTTCTTGCTTAGGTACATGCATTGCTTGTTGGAAAGATTTTGCAAGGTTTTATAATCAATATTGTACTTAATATTTAAAAAGAGCTTAGATATAATTTCTCATGTCTCGTATTGATTTAATTTTATGTTTTTTTTTTTTTGCTGAGTTTAATTTTGATTTCGTTCGTTATTTATATCAAAAGACAGTACGTATTAGGTATTCCACTCAGATATCTACATCCCGTACACCACTATGAACTTAATAACTACTTCAGAGATATTTTTCCGCATTTATTTCATTTCATTTGCTTAGTACTTACAAGTTAAAGTTCAAATAACGAGCTTGGAAAAGTGCCGTCGCACATTTTTTGGTATATTTTGGCTTTATCCAAATAGAAAGATATTGGTCAATTCTTTCGTCGTTCAAACTTCTTCTTTTAGTGTCGATGTTTCCCGAATCTATTTTTTCTATCAGTATTGCCCTCTAACAATATATATTAAAATGAGACAATCCAATCAAAATTTTACTCATTCCAAAAACAAATTACAATATCTTTCCTCGACAAAATAAATTAAATACTTAACACGCGCGTTTCCACAGAGCACCTTCGGTTTGTGTACGTTTATAGGGTTAGGTAAGGCCAGTGGTTTTACCGACCTTTCCTGATGCTATTTGTCCCTTCGCCCTTAATAGTAGGTGGTTAAAGGATAAGCGCAAGCGATTTTATATCTTAAGTAGATACCTTTTTCAATACTAATTTTTATAGTCATGTGGAGTTGTGTGAATTATTTATTCCAAATAATTACAATCGCTCTAGAAAACATAAATTATTTAATGTACCATTTTATCGCACTGTAGCTCGATCCACCATCGCCCCTATACCGCGTATGCTAACGATGCTCAACGCTCACGTGGGACCAACAAACCCAGGATGGGATTTGTTTGCTGATGTTTTATGAAAGACGATATTATAAGAAAGTTTGTGATTCTGTAAGAAGACAGAGTGAAAGGTTTAACTCATTGGATGCCGTAATTAGAGACACAATAGAAAGACAATTGCTTATGTCGAACTGTGTAACTTAAGACATTTGAAAGGTTAATGTAATTTAGTGTTAATGGCTATTTTGGTGTTTAATACACCAAAACAGCCATTACCATAAACAAATAAAAATATCTTCTTCTTCTTCTTCTTCCTGCCCTTGTCCCATCTTATTTGGGGTCGGCGTAACACGTTTTTTTCTTCCATAAACAAACAAATATAATGAATAAAAAAAATGATAAGTGATAATGTGGTCGACGATAAAGCACACGTACCTAGAAGTAACTTATTCACCCTTATCTTTTAGTCTCTTAGGTTTTTGACAGTTTTACACAAATAAAACTGAGCGGCTGAGTTGAGGTGTTTTATAGTTGTACCAATAACTTCCACTCTATCTAAACCAGCCGTGTTCTTTGTAACAGAAAAAAGTTAAAGGATACGTCATGTACCTAAAAGGATATTATGATTAGCTAGTGGATAAAATCTTCAAAACGAAGTGCTTGGCGATACTGGCATTGCGGTGCGGCGAGCGGTGCGATTGCGGGAACGCACGTGATAGTTTATGCATAGGCATAGATATAGATATATAAAATATATAATAGTAATAATGTGTTAAATAATTATTATAATAGATATTTGAAAGATAACGTTTAAATTCAAACTAAAAACCAACGTTCAAGCAGCTTGTTTGTTAACGCCTATAAAAGCCGCTACGCCGGACGTCCTGGGTAATTCTCGGTTCAGACGTCGGACGGTGCGGAGCTCTCTCTACAAAAATAAGTTACAAAGTTTGTGTATAAGTGTGGAAATTGTGAATTAAAAGATAAGTATAATTATTATTTTATTAAATTAATTGTTGTTGCGATATTATTATGGTTGTAAAATATCTAAGACTTAGTCTACTAAAATGTAAGAATTTGTTTGTTGTGCGACAACCTGAGATTTGTAGAAGGTGGAAGGATATTTGATGTTTAAGTGTCAACCCACAGGTTTGACACTTGAACGTCAGGACTTTCCTATAAATAAGATTGGTTTCTATTAAAGTTCTCTTACTTGCTGTTCAGCAAGCCTAAGTTCACGTAAGTTATTTAATATAGTAGCTTAATATTATTGCTAATGTTGTTTTGATTCTGTGTATTTGTTATACTGTGACTTATGTTTCTAATTATGTTATTGTGATGATAAAATGCTTCCGAGGTGTTTCTTGGCCGTTCTTCACCTCGAAGACCTAGTTTCCGAACGAGCCAGTAGTTTATTCGAATAATTGACAAGCCCATTAGAAATAAATACTTAGTCTTGTCTTTCTGTGCTTTTCTTCATAAAACCCTTTCCTTACACACCAGTCATAGGAACTTTGATACACAGTAAATAACCGTTATCCATCTTGACATTTTTTTATTATAAAATATGGGTGGTTATATATATATATATATATATCAATATATATAGATTTCCTACAGTTCATTTCTAACATCAGAAGTGGGATAGGCCTCTGGCTTACACAACTGATTTCTAATGCCTTTTGTCTTGTTATTTTCATGAACTGTAACCGTCGAGTCTACTACCATCAAGAAGATGACGCCACGATGTCACCATGCCGTCCCGGAAAACGGAGCTGCAAATGAGCCGTGGATTTTCAATCAAGCTACTGCATCTGCATTGGTAAAATATAGCAAGTACTTTCAGTTGCTAAAGTCTGTAAGACATTTGTTAGCATTGCTTTATTTTGTTTTCAAAGATATCCTTCGGATAAATGTAAATATCTGTGAATGTTGAGTATCTTACATGTCGTAAAGAGTCGTTATAGATAAACGTAAAATTGGTTCCAATACAAAGCATTAAGAAAAATCCCGATTCTTTTACCAGTGGCATAAAAGGCTACATAATTTTGTAGTCATAAGTATAAAGTTGTACAAAAAGATTATGCATATTAATATAAAAATGGGGGTAGTCTACGGACTACGTCGATATTGGTTGCATCTTAGATGGCTATTTGAAACAGAACTAAATACTTTGCTAAAGATGTCTCACTGTAGGTAATGGGCATTTAGCATTGTTCCTATAAAGCCACGAGATAAGATCGTTAGATTTTTATTCGGTATAAAATGTTCATAATTATTTTGATCACCAGCGTGTATTTTTACGTAAAGTGTACTTGACATAAAATGGAAATAGTTGGTACCCATATTTTTGCAAGTTTATTAACGTAATACCGTCAATAGTTTAGTTAGGTAGCGTAGGTATTGGGTTTAGGTAATATTTCAATAAAGTCGAATAGATTTCTATAAACGGAATTTTATTCTTATTCACAAAGAAAAAAATATTTTCATGACATGACGGTGACGGAAAAACAACAGCGCCACTAGTGTTCGAAAACGAAACGTAAGAACAGGTTTACGAAGACACTCTTCCACAAAGGTGTTTACAAAGGCATCTATCTATCTTATGAATTTATATTTGCTCAACAGTAGGGTAGTTATTTAGGTTGCGTAGGGTAGTTATTATTTAGGTAGCTTAGGATAGTTGTTAGCTAGGCAGCGTAGAGTAGTTGGTTAGGTAGGAAATCATATTTATATTTTCAATTCAATTCAATCTTTATTGCTAAAACACAAAGATCTTATAAAGTAGTTAAATAAGTGCACATGGACCCTGTCGGGCACAGCCATTTCATATAGAACAATTTCAAGGAATTATAAAAAAAAAATAAAAAAAAAAATCGGATATACAACTCAAATTAAATGAAGTGCAAATGTCACTAAAAAAGAGGGTAAAATTAATGAGTGTCATAAGTTCATTGAATGTCAAAATACATTCTTTCAATTGTCAGAGCCGTGTTCATTGTAAATGTCGAAATAAATTCAATATAAATGTCGAAATAAATTCACAATAAATGTCAAAATAAATTCATTACAATTGTCAAAATAATTTAACTATAAATGTCAAAAATCAATTGATTAAAAAATACCAAAATAATTCATTACAAATGTTAAAAGTTTTATTACAGATGTCAATATAAATTAATTAAATAAGAGTATTACAAATACCAGAATAAGTTAATGTCAAAAAATAAAAGATAGAATAAAACCGTAACAATGACAAAATAAATTCATTGTCAATATCGATAAGGTTCACAAAAACATACACTTACCAAATTATATAAACCAAATATGAAAAAGATGTCAAATGTTTAAAAGTCATTATTGGTGTTATTAATTTTTGAAGTCGTGATCAAAGAATTCTTTCACTGAATAGTAACATTTCTCGACTAGTAGTTTTTTTTTAACCGGTTTTGATGTCATTCGGTATTTTGTTATATATTTTTATTGAACTACCATAATAATTACAAATATTTATACTTCAAAACAATGTTTGCCGAATCGGTTGGTTTTTTTTGTAATATTCTCACGTTCAGAAGCTAGTCTTTGGGCTATGGTTTCTTTGGGTGTCTTGTTTGATAAAATTATACTTAGAGGGAATAAAATTAGTGTGCTGGTAGTTCAAAGTTACTCGTTTTAAATGTAATTAAAAGTGGATGTTGATCAATAAAGTAAACAATCTATTTCAAAGTTTCGTTATCGTGGATTTTGATATGTCTGAATACATTAATTACTAAAAAAACAATTGCTAAAAATAAAAGTTAATTTGAACCAAAGTGAAAAACTGTTTCATCATGAATTTTGATTTGCAGAAAATAGTTAAATTAGATTTTGGTGTTCACAAATTGTATTAATAAATTAACTTTAATATAGAACACAATAGTAACTAATAAAAGTCTGAAGAATAAGTTATATCTATACCCTCAGTTTTAGTCAAAAGCAGTGATTGTTACCGACGCCTGTCAAACAATATTTATCACTGTCGGTCAATCATTGCCCTGATTTGAATTTAGATATCACAAACGGCAAGTGAAATATCAAGTTTCTAGTAATTGCGTTTGTAATTTAGCTTTGAAAGTGCCCATGTTGTGATCTGAAGTAAATAACTGATGTCAACAAAAATTCAACGTTAAGAGCAATTTGCAATAATATTCAAAAATTCAAAATACATTTATTGGTGTGATTTTTGGTACATTTTTACATGAGATCTTAATAATAAATAAATTAGTTCCTCAAAAATCTACCTCGAAGGTGTACACACTATCATAATTTGGTAATTAATGTAAAATATGAATAATCAACATATTAAATTAAAATTAAGGATTATAACAAAAAAAGATAATATAAGCCAGTGAATAGAAATTGGGATAATAATGTAATGTAAAAATTAAATAAATATGAAGGTCAAATAACTTACTACATTAAAAATGATAATACAATGTCAAATAGTTTAAAATTTATCACTAAGAAATTCGTCAATGGTATAATAGCATTTCTCCAATAATATAATATTGTCAGGTTGACCGAGCGATGTATTGTTGTTTATGTTGCTAGGACGGGTTAGTGTGTTGAATCAACTGGGAATAGCATTGAATTATTTATTTCCGGGTTATTTTGAAAAGTCAATAATGCCGACTAAAACGATCATTCTGTTCTAATAAAGTAAAATAGAAAAATACAATTCAAAATTATGCTTTGTAATTTAGTGTTGATTAATCTAATCTTGCCGTAACTAGGTGTATAGAATCAACATAGCTAATGCAATGATTTAGTTATTGCTTATTAGCTGCTAGGCCTTCTATTTGGCGCTAATGTGTCTCACCAGCAGCTGGTGAATTTGGTTAGGTTAGGTTAGGTCAGGTTAGGTTAGGTCAGGTTAGGTTAGGTCAGGTTAGGTTAGGGCAGGTTAGGTTAGGTTAGGTTAGGTTAACTGATAATTAGCTGCTAGGCCTTCTATTTGGCGCTAATGTGTCTCACCAGCAGCAGGTGAACGTGGTTAGCGTGACTAGGTATTTGGCTCAAGTGGGTATTGTCTGAAATGCTTTGTGTAGACTGTGTCGGTTATCTGCAAATATTTAGGTCACAAATTAATGACAAAATATTGTAATTAAATATGTGAGACTACTTCTACCTTGTCATTGCCATATTTTAAAGACAATTCAAAGTTCAATCTTGTTGATTTGTATTGGAAATTATTTATCAACTGTACAATGTTTTGGTTTAAATTAAGGCTTTTATAAAAACATAAGTTACTAACATAAAATATTTTTGAAAACATGTACATAATACAAGAATAAATACCCTGATTAACTTTCTCTGGAGAAACTCCTAAATAAGAAACTGTCAATGCCCATGTAGGCTTATGTGAAATAAAAAACTTGAGACTTTGACTTTGACTTTGAGACTTTGACTTTGAGACTTTGACTTTGAGACTTTGACTTTGAGACTTTGACTTTGAGACTTTGACTTTGAGACTTTGACTTTGAGACTTTGACTTTGAGACTTTGACTTTGAGACTTTGACTTTGAGACTTTGACTTTGAGACTTTGACTTTGAGACTTTGACTTTGAGACTTTGAATCTGACTTTGACTTTGACTTTGACTTTGACTTTGACTTGACTTTGACTTAGAACCAATGTCATATTGTGAATGAGTAAAAAATAAATGAGTACCGCTGGTCGGCCTTCTATTTGGTGTCAATTATCTCACAGGCAGCGGGTGAATGTGATTGACATGTCTATGTAGTTGGCAAATTACTCACGAGTACCGCTGGTCGGCCTTCTATTTGGTGTCAATTATCTCACAGGCAGCGGGTGAATGTGGTTGACATGACTATGTAGTTGGCAAATTACTCAATAACCGCTGGTCGGCCTTCTATTTGGTGTCGATTATCCCACGAGCAGCGGGTGGATGTGATCGACATGTCTATGTAGTTGGCAAAAGAATACTCTGAGGACCATCGTGTCCATACAATTGGTTGACTTGAAATTTATGAAATATGAATTAAAAAAAAAAGGTCATAAGTGTTTTAAATACTTTCTTTTCGTTTTTGTGTTATGTATATGTTGATTAATGGGTCGAATGTACCTACTTGTATGTTATAAATAACATTGTAATACTTCGAGGACGAAGTACTGTCAGTATGGCCGTGATAGTTTATGCATAGGCATAGATATAGATATATAAAATATATAATAGTAATAATGTGTTAAATAATTATTATAATAGATATTTGAAAGATAACGTTTAAATTCAAACTAAAAACCAACGTTCAAGCAGCTTGTTTGTTAACGCCTATAAAAGCCGCTACGCCGGACGTCCTGGGTAATTCTCGGTTCAGACGTCGGACGGTGCGGAGCTCTCTCTACAAAAATAAGTTACAAAGTTTGTGTATAAGTGTGGAAATTGTGAATTAAAAGATAAGTATAATTATTATTTTATTAAATTAATTGTTGTTGCGATATTATTATGGTTGTAAAATATCTAAGACTTAGTCTACTAAAATGTAAGAATTTGTTTGTTGTGCGACAACCTGAGATTTGTAGAAGGTGGAAGGATATTTGATGTTTAAGTGTCAACCCACAGGTTTGACACTTGAACGTCAGGACTTTCCTATAAATAAGATTGGTTTCTATTAAAGTTCTCTTACTTGCTGTTCAGCAAGCCTAAGTTCACGTAAGTTATTTAATATAGTAGCTTAATATTATTGCTAATGTTGTTTTGATTCTGTGTATTTGTTATACTGTGACTTATGTTTCTAATTATGTTATTGTGATGATAAAATGCTTCCGAGGTGTTTCTTGGCCGTTCTTCACCTCGAAGACCTAGTTTCCGAACGAGCCAGTAGTTTATTCGAATAATTGACAAGCCCATTAGAAATAAATACTTAGTCTTGTCTTTCTGTGCTTTTCTTCATAAAACCCTTTCCTTACACACCAGTCATAGGAACTTTGATACACAGTAAATAACCGTTATCCATCTTGACATTTTTTTATTATAAAATATGGGTGGTTATATATATATATATATATCAATATATATAGATTTCCTACAGTTCATTTCTAACACACGCGTGTTGCTTGGCCACACTGGCAGCAGAGAGCGGTGCGGGTATAGGGACAGGGATTCTGCTCGTGCACTCACTGTGGCCACTTGTATGAACGAGCTATGACGAGAGTTGCCGGCGCGCCCCGCGTTAAGCAACCCAAACTGCTTCCTGCATCCGCCTTTCCACTGACATCCAAATGAATTTTTTATTTTTGAGATTGATGCGCCGCACCCGCCCTGCATCCGCTATTCCAATTTGGCCGAACATTAAAAGATTGACACTTGATTCCCGCTTCAGTTTACATCTTATACCTGCCAATATTCCGATTAGTCCGTCCCACATTGTCCATTTTAAGGTCAATTCACCGAACCCATTTCGTTGGGTGAATTTGCACAATGAGCTGTGCTCAAATTGATGTATTTTTGAGCCGCCTGGATTTTATTGTGTCCTATTATGTATTCTGGTTGAGTGGTTACATTAAATGTTTTTTGGTAAGGGAAGTTTCAGTACCATTACCATAAGTTAGAATTATGGGAGGTCTTTATTGTGAATGTTTGCCCCACTACATACGCTAACACATGATATGGAATGAGTATGAAATCTTTTGAAATAACTTGTACTAGATTATCAACTCGTATCTTCAGTAAATAAGGGATAGCCCTTCGGTATTCTACAGGATTCATTTTATAGAGTGTGCGCGGGAATTACGTGGCTTGATTCCGCCATCGTCTTTCTACCACCGGACAACTCGACATACGGAAGAAAGAAAGAAAGAAAATCATTTTACGGCAAGTGTTCACCCTTACATTGTTGACATCTCTACGGTCCGGAGTAAGCATTTCTTCTCATCTCTCGACTGGATTATCAACACCATCATCTGGCGGTCTATTTTTGGCTTGATAGACTAGAATAAGCGGCTATAGGTGGCAAGTGGAGGCCTAGTACTCTGTGGTCAGGTGTTGTAACTATATAACACCTGGCCTCAAGTTGCCACCTTCAGGCCTCAAGTTGCCATCTTCACTTTACTTAAACTACGGTCTAGTACAAGCTTACATGCATAGGGTTTATAAGGGATAGCCTTTTGGTATTCTATAGGATACATTTTGGAGAATGTGCGCGGAAATCACATTGCGGAATCACGGCTTGATCGGACCATCGCGTTTCTACCACCGGAGAACCCTACGTACAGGAAGTGTTCACCTTTACATTGTTTACATCTCTACGGTCCAGAATAAGCATTTCGTCTCGTCAATTTTACCGTATACATCGAATGACTGGAACAATTGGCCTGCTGTCTTCCCGTCCGATTATATTATTATTTAGGTGACGTCAAGGATTCCGTGAATAGGTTTTTAATAAACTAGTGCTTTTCACCATCCACAATTGCATCACTGCTTACTATCAGATGGGATCACAATCAAGCACTAGTTTACATGAATTTAAAAAAAAGAATTATTTATAGACCTTACACTTACTCTTAATTTTAACAAAAGGAAAAAAAAGCAGTTCCCAAAAACATTTAAATAAAGCAAGTTTCTGTACAAAAACACTTAATTTCAAGCTACTTAATAATAATGCACCATTTGGCAAACAACAAACATGTTTTGAAAGGTTTTTCAAACCGTGATCTAATTTACGGCCGAAAAAATAATTTCGAGGACTTTCGCCGCTAAAAAGCTTCGCAGTTTTGTGAAAACAAGCCTCAAGAATTAATTGCTCTGAGATCTTGAAACGTTTTACTTCGTTAGTGAGTTAAATGGCGAATCTTATTTAGGGTTTTTGAAAACTTTCGTCTGGAACATTACGATTATATAAGTTCGCTTTTGATGTTACTCTAAAGCCTTTCAGAACGTTATATATTTTTACTCGTGACGTTATCCTGCCTGAAAGCTTTTTTGTCCGAAAACAAATTAAGAACCTACCGGACCCAATTGTGTTTTCAAACCATTCAGGGCCTTTCAAACATTCACATACAATTTCTTCCAAATCAGCCAATCCGTTTAGGAAAAGATAGGTGACAATCACACGTTCAGAAGAATTATATTATAAAGATAGACTGCCGAGCATCTGCCATTAGATTTTCCCGCGTGACAGTAGGTTTCAATATACAAAATTTGGATCTATATTTCATCCCCTTAATCGCATTGATGATTACGTGTATTGTCTTTGTTTGAAAAAATAAAACATACTTGGAAAAAGCAAAAACAGACTTCGTTGAAGATTGTAAAAAATAAAAGTGAAAAGTTTGTTTGTAAACTTATCAGTATAATTGAAGTACCAATCTGATTGTGGGAAGGTTAAAAACTTTGCAAATGAAGCCGGAGGGACAAGTTGTAAGGTTCTGGTAACGTCGACCCAAAAGTCTTCTCGTTACCTCTTGAGCCAAAGTGTTTTAAACTTTGATAGACTTTGTAACTACCTGTCTATTTATATATCTGTAGCGACATCTATGTCGTCACTTAAGAACTAATCTTGCATCGCGCAATCAAAGTTCTTCGCGTGCTTTGAATATATACGACAGCCTGAAATTGTCTATCGGGCAGTTGCCCACCAGATATAACACGCGTCTGGTCGGAGGATCCTCCCTTTTCAACGGATATTTCCCTACATATCTAATTGAATTCTTATTTCTATAAATCACTTCATCACACGTAAAAAGCGGGATCAATTTCAGATACATTGTACCTTTCGAATACCGTAATTAGAGACACAATAGAAAGACGAAGAGAGAGAGAGAACGTTCGCTTGGGGTTTAGTGAATAAATAAGAAACACAACAATCACATGACAAAGACACAAGACTTAGTGCAGGCCTAGTGCGGATTGGTGGATCACATACATCTTAAAACCCGCACTAGTCCCGCGTGGTTGATTACCGCCCGATCCCTCCTAGAGAAGAGGCTTGAGTCCCAACAGTGGGAATATTATAAGGCCAACTATACTATACAACAAAATCAGTATCGGAAAGCATGAGCAGCTCTACCGGTAAAGCCCTCAAGATCATTGAGACACACAAGCTTCACCACGACGACATCGTGGGAATAAAGTTGGTGGGAAGATAATGTGCTTATGATAGAAAAAAATTAAGAAAATTGTTTCGCGTATAGAATAGAATAAACTTTATTGTACACCAAGAAGTAATATAGCTTGTACATAAACTTAAATCTCTGGATACAATGGTGATCTTATCGCTTACAGCAATATCTACCAGATAACCTTAGGATGAATTGATACGAGTGAAATAACGAACCAATGTAATATTTAAACGTTAATAGCTAAAACAGACGTCTGTCGGGTCAGCAAAACCCACTTTTGTCACCGGTACCGATTGCATGAAAATTGTAAATCATCCTACGAGTATTATACATAGAATAGGGATAGAAAAAACAGATCATGGTTTATCCATGTTCTAAATTTAATTAAATCTGTTTTGCTGTTGAAACGTCGATTGGTTAACGAACGTACAAACTTAACTACTGACTTTTTTACATTTTATAAAATATTCGTAGTATAGTAGAAGTAGCGAAGAACAAAGAAGAATAGTAGAAAGGAATAAAGGCCTTTATCCTGCTCTGGGACACATACTCATAATGATAATCGTAACAATAAATATAGTAAAAGTCAGAATTATCATTTCAGACTGAAAGAAATCAACGTTGCGCATTGTCAAAAAGTATTAAAAAAAGATATTCCAAAGTGTTCTTTTTAAATAGTATCAAAGTAATATTCCCGGAGCTTGAATACAGCTGGAATTGCGCCAACTTACTCGAAAAATAGACAGAAATTCTGCACAGCAAAAAAAAAACAAACAAAAAACGAGTTAAGTATCCCCTTTTAGACAGAAATTGAGTTAAACGACGGGCGTTTTAGGGGAGACACTGCTGTGGTGCTAATTTCGTTTTAGGTTGTACTTGCAACGTTCGTAAAACGTGACTTTTCAGGAAAGATTTTTGAACAAAAAGTTACTTGATTAAGATTTTATTTTGAATAAAATCAAATACCTCTGCAAATTAAAACAGAAATCAGAAAAACTAAAAGAGTCAAGTAGAGCAGATGTCTGCTTGGTTGTGATAGTGACCGCAAAAGCTAATTGAATTAACATAGAAAACTGGTGGGTTTTCGTCAGTAAAATCAGACACTGACCTATGATATTGTAAAATCAATTATTTTTTTTAACCATGGTGTTTCTTGCTAGTTCTTTTCCATAGATTATAGGAAACGACCAATTGGACCACTGTTCGTTTGATTGCCTATTGCGTTCCGTGGACGCGATAACTCTTTCGAACTCACGCGCTCCGTCAGAGATGTTAGCAAACTGTAGGGGCCTTGCAGAGACGTTGCCCGCTACGACCGCGGGAATTTTCTAAAAATAAAACACAGGTCCTATAATGCAAAGAGAAACTGACGGCCGCAGATGTGGTTTTAGCCTGTAAAAATTGGACAGCTCTAGTTTTACCTTAGAGCGGAAGATATTATTTAGGATGACTTCAAAACCTTAAATAAAAATCCTTGATAGATGAAAGAAGCCGATTAGTGAAATAAATGCTTTTAATTTGAGAAAAAAAAGCAAAATACTTTTTAAATTATCACGTTGCACTGTAAAAGTAAATATTGTAAAATGGAGCCTTATTTTTCTCACTCAGCACTTATAAGTCTACTGAAACATTAAAGGTAATGGTTGAACTCAATGGTGTTTATAAACGACTTCGAACTGTAAATTCAATACACACGTGCCTTTAAAGGAAATAAGTGGTTGCTTCATACATACGAATTGGTTAATACGAGTGCAATTCTGGGTATAACTGTGCGGGAATTGAAATGAAACCTACGGAAGTAGAAATGAAGTGAAACGAGTGGAATGGTAAATTATTATATGGCTTGTGTTGTATTAATATGAGGTATTGTTTACTTAAAGATAACTATATTTAACTATACAACATTAATCTATGCGAAACCCGACGTGTCTAGTAATTTTATTTAAAGAATCCATGACCAAAATTTCAAGTTATAAGCTTTTTATGTGACATGGTTGTCCGCAAAAATACTTGATCACCGGGCCATCCGCACCAGACGGTACGGGAATTTTTGTTTTGCTCCCTCACCCAGCTGTGCTCCTAATGCCCGCTATGATCTGCCGTAATATGTGTTGTACTTAGTGTCGGTGGTGTCCAGTTTTAAATATTTTTAGGAAAAAATATGACATGGTGAAAAAAATATTGAAATCAATTCAGTTACTGATACTGAAGAAACTACATTCAGGTTGAACTATGGTACTTTGGAGGTATGCGGAACAGAGAGTAAAGTCCCACATGCCTCCATTGAAAAGGGAGGATCCTCCGACCAGACAGGTGTTATGGTCTGGTGGGCTACTGCCCGATAGATGATTTCGGGCTGTCGTATATGTTCAAATCGCGCGGAGAATTTTGATTGCGCGATGCAGGATTTCTTTTTTTTTTTCGTAGTTCTTATGTGGCGCCATAGATGTCGCTAAAGTACTAAGCTGTATGTATCAATAAGACTTTTAAAATAGAATTTCAAGAAGTCTTTAGTTACCACCATTTATCGTCACGAGAAATCTTCTAACTTGCATCTCTATTAATCAAGTTGACTAACGGTGTTCTTATACGAGATATATCGTATACGTAATAACTAGTACTTCATCATCTTCATCATCATTTTAGACGTAAAACGTCCACTGTTGGACATAGGCCTGCCCCAACTGTCGCTTCAACGAACGTTTCTGTGCGCCTCGTATCCATCGTATCACACGCTTAGGCACCAAGAATAGCCCCTTGCACGCTAATTGTACTTACGTTTGTACAAGTTGAATGACCTTTTTTTATGGTGGGAAAAAATCATCCAATGACAACCCCCCCTCTTGGGCGGAGCGGGAGATAGTGTCAGATTCTTACTGACTAAGAGACCCACCCCGTTCCTTCTAGCCTTCATACCAGGGCTCGAGCACCCTTTGAAAAACGGTTAATAGTCGTACTAAACACACGAGTGTACGAAAATTTGGCCGAAAATATTAGTTTATATCTTTGTTATATTTCCTGAAAAAAAAAGAAGACGTTTATATTTATTGTTTTGTTATTTTACTAAAAAAACGCGCAATTACGTAACAATAATACCCCTATACGCGATAAGGGATATTAATACTTTTATAGGAGATCATCTAAGGCCAAACAACTCCTACGTTATATATCTTGTTCGTAAGTATCATCTGAGAAGATAAACCATCCACGAGATATCTCGTAGCCCGCATTAAATTTATTAAAAAACAATAGTTAAGTCTTCCGATTCCTTAACTAAAATATTTTATTTGTTACTATAACCACTGCTATAAAAATAAATTACAGTAATCCGTTGATGTATTAAAAACCCTATGTAGTAGTCTTTATTTTAGGCTAACGCAGAAAACACTAAGGCAGGGTGCAAACGTGTGTCTTGTGTCAGATACAAGCTACCGATGAATATTTGATTTCTATAGAACCAGTATGTAATCATACACTCATTGCACATACGTAAACAAATTTTGTTTTACGTTTCTTCCACTTAACACATAATCGTTTGTGTTTGGTGTCGGCAACTGAAAACTAAAAGTGTCTATATTTGCGCAGCGCCTAAGTTTATTTTCAGATAGACAGTGCAATAGTCCTGCGTTGGAGTGGTGGCGCAATCACAGATAAATGAAATTATTTCTATTTTTGTGCTCGGTTCTCTCTGAAACTCGCTAAGGTCCACTATTCACCGCAGCGTAATAAATGTTTAAAGGTGCTTAGTTTACTTGAGTGTGTAACTTAGCTTTTTGTAGAACTGTCTGCTCTAATTGAATTTTCTTTTTAATGTTTCACTTGAAATATAAAACTGTCAAGTTAATGGACCTGGATAAAAGTATCCAAGTTTATTTGCAAAGAACAAACAGGAATTTTATTGCAAGATGGAACTTAATATTGACGGAACGTTGTTCGAAAACTGACACCTGTTAAGATATTTTTAATTACAATGGTCAGCCATCTTTCCAATGTTTATAACTTAATTTTGGACTGGCAAGTTTAGTAGCATTGATATTCACCATAACCCTTAAAAAAATCTTTAGAATGCCTTCAGTTTTTACATAAAAATGATTGATCATCAAGATTTTTTCTCCCTTGTTCTATATAGCTTGTATAGCTTTACCATTAAATATTATAAAATAAAAACAGTAGATAATTTAGATTACACAGAAAAAAATATGTGTAAACTCACGACACATTTATTTTATCTTATCATAATATTTTGGAATATTGTAAATTTTGGCGAACACATGTTTTCTACAGCCTACAGAAAAATCATCCCAACTCAAAAAAAGTAGGAAAAAGTTGCATTTAACATCTTAGACACCATTGTTTCAACTACACTACACGTTGTACCAGCTAACTTAAACTTTATTACGTAAAAATAATGTTTTAGTTAGCTGGTAACGAGGTGTACCGAATTCGGTACACTTGCGCCTGAGAGGTTAATATATAATTTTAAATGTAGTACTTATGAATAAAAGTTTAGTGATATCAAAACTTAATCAAAATTTTCGACTTGACCGTATATTATCGTTTGTAGATAATACTAACTAGCTAACATTACATTTCAACTATCATCGCTTGAGCGAGACAGTTGTCAGACGTGAGTCTGTCCATAATTAAATACTTAAAAAATCAACAAACCAACAGCACCAACAGCGGGCATATGCGCCTCTCTTTCTACAGCAGGGCGTATAGGGCATATACGCCTCTCTCTTCTTGTACATTTCAACTAACAAAGATTCAACTCGATTACACTTCCTGCACGAAAACCTTACCCCACCACCACCACCAAATTACATACGCGACAACGTACGAGAAACACACGTGAGAAAAAACCGTTCAAGCGAAAGCCTAGCGAATATGAGCGAGAAACTCAATTACGACAACACGTGGCCTTTTAAGAGATATGTCGGCGTTTTTATTTAACTCCACCCGTGTCGTACATAAATATAAGGAGCTTAGGACGGTCTCAGGATCTTATGTACGAATGTTACTGCACAATTTGTGGAAAGGATATTTTTTCTGGTATTTTATTCTTTGGTGTACACAAATGATTTTCTGGGTACTGTTTGGACAGTGCTTGTTTATGAGTGTGATGAATGTCAACTCACATTGGTTCTGGTTCTCATTAGGAGACTAAAAGCACCTTGTTTTTTTTTTTCTGAGATATTATCCAATGACTTCTTCAGAGTCACTTACTCTAGCTTTAGGGTGCAGCGAGAGAGCACCTGTGCCTTTCCACCACTTCAGTTGGGTGTCTTTTAGGTGCCTTTTAATCTCCACAGCAGACACCGCAAGGCACAAGGCACAGGGCTTGATGCCCCGGGTGTCGGAAGTCAAAGGGAGAGTTTATGGATGTGCAATGGGTAGCTCACCGTCCGGCCATCCTGTAAGTGCTGATCTTGATTTGACGAAAGTGTGTAGTATTCCACGCACGCCTCATAGACATGTCAACAAAACCATATGGTCCCAATAAGGTCGAAGTCCGCTAGAGCCACGAGGAAAAAGCTATTTTCTTTATGCCATTAGATATACTGTTGTATTAACATTTGCGTTCGTTTTACCGTCTTCATTAAAACCATTTTTATTCTGCTGCTTTCTCTAAAGTAAATTTAAAACTAGGTCAATTTTTTCAACACATTATTGCATTGCTTCGTCTGTGTAGATGTGCCTAAACACTCAATCCCGAACAAACATACCCGGTTCCCAGCCCGGTTTCACCCGGTTTTATTTGACACTCCAAGGTTGTGATCTGCATAATACATGATACTCAATCTCGGCAGGTTTAGCGTTTTACAGTCTAATGAAATATTGATTTATATTGAGAAGATTTTACTGTGCAAGTTCACGAGACTCGGGTCGTTTCCTTTTTATGGGAGGTGAGGAAGCAATTAGGGACTTTAATTCGGTGAATGACTTTAAATGTAAACGGTTTTAAGGTATGCTTGAAGCAGCAATGATATGCCAGATTTAACGTAATTTAGAAAGTTTTTTAAGCAGTAAATGTATTGCAACTCTGAATGTATCTTAAATAACTGTCACTATGAAGTTAAAAATATATATTTTCTTAACCTAGGTCAAGTATCTTTTTGTCGGTCATTTAATATAGTAATAATGCTTTAGGACAGACTTGTTCAAAATTGATTAATTTCGTGATATTATTAAAAAAGTCGAAGAAGTGAGAGTTGGACTCACGTTCCGAAGGTTTCGTACAAACTTACCTATGTCATATTATACAATTCCCGAATCAAGTGTCGAAGAAGTTACGAAATTTAAAAAAAAAAAAAAATATTTCGTGACGTACCTGCAAAATTAACAGTTTTTAGACTTTCTTATTTGTGGTGTGAGACGTTATTACTTTTTGCCAAATTCGAGGATTTTAGGTCAATGGGAAGTAGGTAGGCAGGTAGGTAGGTATTGATATTCTTGCGAGTGTCAAAATATCCGCCTAAACGGAACATAAACGGTTTTATCTTTAGATTACGAGAACTTATAAGTTTAAATTTTCACTGTTTCAAGGGGTTATTAATTTTGGAGCAACATCTCTACATTTTGAGAAAAAAGGATCCTGATAGACGGACAGATGAATAACAAAGGGGTCTGTTTTTGCCAACTGAGATAATCTAAAAGTAAGAGGTGAGTGAAATCAATAAATGTAACTATTGATAATGACCGTTCTACAATTATTTTAGACACTTTTACTTTAAAAGAAAATACTTAAAACACAATCATTTATATGAACATGTTTTTCCAGAAATTAATGGTAAAAAAAGTTACAAAGTAGATTCTCATAGGAATCATTAGCTGGGAAAAAAGTGCAGTAAGAGAGCGGTCGGGTCGAGTGGCACGGTGGCTGTGGCTTTGGAAACGTAAGGATAAAATCGTGGAAAAGTTTTATGTTTTGTTTGAAGAAATTTTGTTTGTCTAACGACATGATTTGTTTATTTAAACTTTATGTACATTACTGGTATATAGGCGAAATACACGTGTCCTGCATACTCTAAGGTTGTTATTCTTTTAAACATCAAATTAATCGGAATGTAGAAGGTATTTTGGGGAATGTGTGTCGGAATTAGAGATGTGCCGTTGCCGGCAATATTGCTGTGAAGTGAAATATTGGTGGCAATATTGCCCGAAGTATGAATATTGGTGGGAATATTGCCCGAAGTATGAATATTGGTGGCAATATTGCCCGAAGTATGAATATTGGTGGCAATATTGCCGAAGTATAAATATTGGTGGCAATATTGCCCGAAGTATGAATATTGGTGGCAATATTGCCCGAAATATGAATATTGGTGGCAATATTGCCAGCAATAGTACCATATTGCCGACAACGCTACATCTCTAGTCGGATTTGTATAACTAAATTCCGCCAAGACCATTTCACTATCGGATCACTCACGTACGACGATGCGTCACCGGTAATTGGTGGATGTCCCATCCACACGCTTTGGTGCGTTTTCGCATTGTGCGTAAAGCTATGAAGTGAAATTTCTTATCGGAGTCCTTGTTTTCTGATAGCTACCGAAAACCGCATCAAAATCGATGATTAAATGTAACAGGAACAACCACTATAACTATTGATATAAGGAAGAGTGGAAGCGTGGTGGGACATCTCGCTATCTCATTTCAATGCCTTCATCCTTATTCTATTTTTTGACAGTTTACCCTTCAGATTGCTGCCTCGGAAAATGTCCTACATAAAAGAAAAACATGGTGTCTACAACGTGAGGCTCGTTCACGTCGTTAGGACAAGTTAGCGACACGACGCGATACGTGACGCGTCTGAGATTTAAACAGGGACACTAACACGCTTGTGACCTTTTGGGGTAAAGTTTTCTAGGTCTTAGGGTAATATCGTGATCTGTGTAATGATTTGAGAATTAATGTTAAGTGTGTTCATTCAATTAGGCCTATGTCCAACAGTGGACTTTTTTTTTTTTTTTTTTTTTATGGTGGGAAAAATCATACATTGACATCCCCCGCCCTTGGGCGGAGCGGGAGATAGTGTCAGACTCTTACTGACTAAAAGACCCACCCCGTTCCTTCTAGCCTTCATACCGGGGCTCGAGCGCCCTTTCGGATAACCCTGGCCCCAGTAGGCTTCGACCCGGCTGGGTCCCTGCCGTTGCTGACAACTCCTTGAGGCGCGCGGGAACAGTGCGCGCCGTCGACGACTTGGGCTTGGTCCGGATAGTTACCGGACGGCCGGACAGTGAGCTACCCATTGCTCACTGTCCGCAAGCCCGCGTCTACGTTGGCCGGAAATCGGGATCAGAATCCCGGCGACGAGCATTACTGCTTCGCAGAAGTCGGCGACCGCCTGCCACTCCTCCTCGCTCCGGACCATGGCCTCAACCAAGGCCCGGCGCGAGAGGTCTCCGCCGCCGATCGCCCCCACGAGGGCACGGCGATGCTCCGCCCAAGCAGGGCACACCTCGACCGTGTGCTCCGCCGTGTCCTCCGGGCGTTCCGCACAGTGGCGACACCCGAGAACAGTGGACGTCTATCGGCTGAAATGATGATGATGATGATATTCATCAGCCATAATAATAAATTATTTATTTAATATATGCTTTATTCACACAAAACAACAGAGGCAGACTTAATGCCTTAGGCATTTTTTTTCCAGTCAACCTTTGGGTGACGCCGAGAAAAATAGTGGTAAGTGCAATAAACGAAAAAGAGAAGACAAGAATAGATATAAGTACTAAAAAACCATAAATATAAAACAGTCATACAATATTTACTCAAATTAGTCAATCAATAAGTACAAATTGAAAATTAGAAAACATTAACGTTGTGATGATACTACTTACTGCCAACTTCTTACGAAATATTGTCTCATCAGAAGGTTTAAAAGTCACCCAAAAGGAAATTAAAAGGTCTATGCTCGGAGTATCCTGGTGTGACCGCAACAGAAATGAAGATATCCACAAGAGAGCCAAGGTTACCGACTTATCCCGAAGAACTTAAGTGGTAGTAAGCTGAGCATATTGCTCATAGAACAGATGGCCGTTGGGATCGAAAAGTTTTGGTTTTTATTCATCTATTGCAGTGAAGTGAGATAACGGTCAAAAAAATTTAGTAAAAAAAAAAACTTTATTATTATTACCTATAATGTTTTTTTTTTTTACTAATTCTCAATTACGCTTTAGTTGCTGGTGTGAAGGTTGTTTAAATTAATACTTACATATACCTATATATATATATATATACCATTTTTAAGTGTGATGCATCGAGCAGTTGCTAAAAACAGGCTAACAATAAAAGAGATACGATATTTCCAAGCCCCATTGTTTTTAAAAGAACTTGAAACAGCGTTGAATAAAAAGCTATTCTTCCCAAAATAGAACGATACGACAAGAATGTTCTGTAAACAAAACTAGTAAGTTCAAGCAGTATATTTGCAATGTCTACAGTTACTAGGAGCTCTAAGTAGGGGAGCGATAACGGCTACTCCTGTAGGAAGCAATAACGCTCGCTCGGGATACAGAACTGAGCATTTTATTTTTTTCATTACAGTTAGTGTACAAATTATTGACGCAGCTTTTTTATTTAGTTTAATATATTTTCAGGCATGTCGAACTGATTTAATTACTATTTTGTAATTTAAATAAGGTCGTGGATGTTCAAGGTCACTAAATGTTTCCAACCCCACCACTACTTTACGCGCTCTATAATAAACAATGAGGCGTTTTTGTTTTTAATAATTGGAAGGCCTTCTAATGCCATTGCTCCATCTCCAGAGTGGACAGTGACAGTAGCGGAAATCCTGTGAATGCAACATGCACGGGATCAATCGTTGTAGTGATTCTTGGAAGAGGCTTATGTCCAGTAGTGAAAGTCTTTCGGCTGAAATGAATCACTCTACTGTTGGGCTTTTGGGATTAGATGATGAGTAAACAATACGCAGTTTTTGATGATGAATAAGGTATCAAACTACATCACACCTGTATTTAAAGGTTACATAGATAAGTGTAGTATACCTTATTTTATAGTTTTCCAATTATATTTAACTTACTTGTAATAGAAAGTGAGCCTGTTTATTTATTTTTCGACTTCAGGTTACTACTTGGACATTTCTGATGGAAAGCCTAAAAATATCTTGCCCGAATAGAAACCAAAAATGCATGCTCAGAATTTTAATTGTCACCGCTAGATCATGCAATTTCGAATTACTTTACAACATTAATAAAGAATTATATATCCAGAGCATTATCTACAATACGGATCACCAAAAAAACCTATAGCAATAAAATCTTGTACCATCTCATTAAAAAATAATTAGGCCTTTAACGAAAATTTATATCCTTACAAAATCCTCTTTCCCCTTTTAATAAGCCTTGAACATGAACAAGAAACCGAAGGCAAGAAAATAATTCTCATTTCGCGTGTACTAGTGAAATTGGCCCGCAGTGTACCACTGAGGTTTTGTCTTACAATTTTGTGCTTTCGGTTGCCAGCCTTTTGTTCAGAAGGATGAGAATAGCAATTAAGGCGTCTCATATGAATTAAAATAATCTCACCATTTTTTATAGACACTTAGTTTGAAATATTTATGCGATAATTTCTTTGGAATAACAATATTGCGGTAATGCTGAATGGAGACTGTATTTAAAATGATTTTTTACACCATCTGCTCGATAATGTCGTTTTATACGTCATATAAACCTCACTTAAAGCATGTCATTCTATCCCTAGGGAGATAATGCAGTATGGCCGATCCCTAGGGAATAATGAGATTTGAATTTGGAGCATCAAGAATCGTCAACATTGTGAATTAAAATATAGGCGCATCGAACAAATTGACTCGAAATTCAAACCAAAGAGTATGTAATCACTATGATTTAAACTGGCCACTAACAAAAAAAAAGAAAATAGAATAAAATGTGCGTATAGAATGTCTAGTAAGTCAACCGACTTGAGAATTTTGTATAATATTTAATCAAATATTCGGTACTTTTTATAAGTTTCTTCTGTTAGTAAACAATGATCTCTATCTCTTAATCAACCTTGATTATTGAACTCGTGTTGACTACATCAGATTTCATTAAATCCTAATAATTACCCAAGTCGTTTAACTTATTAGACAGACTCTACTGACGACACGGGAGCATTATAGAAAATTGAAACTATAGAATCTTGGAGGAGTGAATTTTGTTTGTTTGATGAACTTGTAAATATAATACTCATATTTCTCTAATTTATGATTTGGTCGACCAAATTGTCTTTTAATTATCTCACAGATGGTGTAAAAAGTAGAGTATGCAACACGGGGATAAAGCTGTCTTTGTCTTGGTCGGCTTAAATTCCTCACTTCACTCAGGTTTCTTTATTAACTCCCTCGCAATGCACGGGAGTTAATTTTATAAATCCCTCACTATCGTTCGGGATTAAATCAGCAACCTTCGTTTGGTTCGGAATTCAACATGCCGCCCGCGACTTAAAGACACTGTTTTATCCCCTAGTCACATAAACTACTATTATTTTGTAGGTTTGGTTTTTTTAATAATTAAATTACTTATACAAGAATAAACTGCTATTGTACTGAAAATTAGTCAAAAACTATACGTATTCCTCTTAGTGTTCCTTTGATGCTTACATATAGAAGTGACAAAGAATATGTAACCATGATTTTGTAACTCATATTAAAAGAGTGTTCAGATTCAGTTTTTTGCCGGTTCTTATAAATATAGATCTACGCTTTGACCCGTGCAATTTTAGCTTCACTTTTTTGACTGACAGTCATGAAATTGAATCTTTTGCCCCTCCCCTAGAGAGGAGGCCTGAATCTCAGCAGTGAGAACATTAAAAGTCTAATTATGCTATATTATTGACTAACAAATAATCAGTCCTTAGTAAAATGGTAACAAGGTGGTTAACTTAGATGGCTGTCTCGAAAATTGAATTAATTCCTTACGCCAATAATTCTGGATACAACACAGATAAAAATGGACTATTTCAGAACTGCGACAGTCCAAGTTGATTTAAAAAAAAAGTAATATGATAACCTGTGAAGAATGTGCTTATATATAAAAGTACCTACGAATTTAACGACCAAAGATAAGCAAGAATCTCATTAATAATGACCACTTTGTAGGATCAGTCGTTCTTTTTTTCTGATAATTTGAACGGCATCAGTAATGCGATTATGTGGCCCAATTATTATTTTTGCAATATCTTGCCTTGTCTACTGACAATCTTGTTCTATCTAGCATCTGATTAATTATGTTACTCTACATTTAATTAAAAAAAAGTTTTAATTATAAATGTGAACTATAAAGTTTAGAGGTATGCGGAACAATTATGCGTACAGCTAAATGTTACCTGATAGCTGCTACCTAGGGTTTTTTATGTCCAGAGTATTACTTCTAGGTTAACGCGCTCCATCGTCGACCACATCATCGCTTATCATCAGGTGAGATAGTGGTCAAACGAGAGCCTATCAATAAAAAAAAAAGTAATGCACTTGGCTGAGTTTGAACACGGGGCTTACAAGTCGTAAGTCGGGGCCGTTACCATTGCTCTCACAGAATCTTAAAAATAAGAATTAAGAACGTTATATAATAAATGTGCAAGCTGGTAACTACTGGTGAGTTTTTAAAAACCCTTGAGACATTACACCACACATCAAATAAAACACCGAGGAAGAAAAATGTTGACAGCAAAATGGTGCACTAAAAGATTTCCTATTTTATGTTCGGTGGTAAACGGATTATTCGTGCACAAGAGAGTTCCGTACACAATCCATCATACAGGAGATAGTGTCAAATGTATTTCCTCTACTAATAAAATACTGTCGGTTTGTCTGTGCGTACGTTGTTTGATTACGTAATTTGTGACATGAGGTTATCGATCTTAATCTAATTAAATCTAAGTGGCATATTCAGTACAATAATACAATTAGGATGTTGTTGTGTTGTGGTCTTCCAGGCCTATAATAATTTACTAGCTTTTACTCGCGGCTTCGCCCGCGTACATACAATATAGCTTATGTCACTCAAGAATAAAGCAGCTCTCAATCAGTGAAAAAATGTTAGCAATCCGAATCAGAGATTACCTTCTAGAGACCAAAAAATAAACACTGTTCATTTACTAGTTTTGATATGTACATATTACATATGTATTATAAGATTTCATTTAGATACTAGAGTATATTTTTAATTTTTTGACTCTGTTGTATACACAGTGTCTAACATATCTCATCCAACTCTCCTGTCGCAGGTCTGCTGGAAGAAATTTCATTTGAAATAAGTAGTACCTACTGTTCTATCTGTATTTGTTCATTTCATTTTTCAGTGTTTGTGTGAGTACATAATTGAATAAATAAATAAATAAACGATTCACCACCACTTACCTACTATCAGGTGGGATTGCAGTCAAGCGCTAGGTTATACCCATCAACACACACACACACATTGTTAGTTGTCTCTTTTTTCATATATAATAATTTATTAGTGTCTACATGTTGTTACTACATTGTGTGTATCTACGAGTGTGCATGCCAAATAAAATATTTTTCTTTCTTTCTTTCTTTCAATAAAAAAAAAAACTTTAACTAGTTCGCCCAATGGGGCAGGCAATATAAATCCGTGAATGTTTTTTTATCCTAAAAATAACAACGGTAGCCAGGAGTTACGCTAGTTTACGTATAATTTTCCCATGAAACACCGTTTTATTTCTTATCTCTTGCGTTAGATCACCATACCGCACAGCCACCCTTTTTCTTGAGACGTTTAACGGTTTACCCAGATGGTTGTTATGATCTCATGTGACTATGAGATTTCATAACTTTAATAATAATATTCCACAAGTATCACACAATGCCATCTACTAGATATCGAGCTTGTGTTATGAGAACTAGACAACTGATAAACATACTTATATATTTCTAAAAACATATAGTATGTATGACTATACATAAATTACATCCAGACACAGAATACATGATCGTGCTAATCACACAAACATTTATTTTGTCCTGGGTGGGAATTGAACCCACGACTTCCGGCATAGCAGTCAGGGCCACTAATCACTAGACCAGCAGGCCTGTCTTGGCCAGTTGTGACTTTGAATCAGAAGTAGCTTAACAATCTAAGTAATCACTTTGGTTACTTCATATACATTCTAAGTGACAATTTTGAACACCCACATTATCTATGACTGAGTATTCGTAGTTATTTCAAAGCAAACAAATAGTTACTAAATAAAGAAGTTGTTAACAACAAGATAACTGTGTGGCTGTTTAGTAATATTTAATAAATATGTGTTTATTTTTATTTAAACTAAAATAATGATGAAAATAAATAACACTATAACAGCCTTAAATTAAAAAAAAACATAACAATTTTATTTCTATATTTTACTGGGAAGTGTCTACTTAATAAATGTTGGGCTCTTATATTTTTACTGTCGAATATTAATACCATATTTATTTATTTATTTATTTGATCCTTTATACACACAAAAGTGGCAAACATAATGCCTCATTACCATACTGCACTACCACAATACTGCTTTGTATTTATAACTATCTAACCGTCTGTTAGTCCATTTGTCAACATGGAATTAACTATTATATAGAGGCTTTCTCGTGGCTTTGATCACCTATATATACAATTAACATCAGTAGGCAGTATTGGCAAGTTTTGCAATAATAGTGAACCAAATAATCCAATTAATAGTTACAAAAGCAAATAACACGTGCCTAATATTATCATGAAAGGCTACTGTATTGACAATTATTTACTTAAAACTTATCGGATCATAGGAATTATTAGATTTTTTTTTTTATAATTTGCAAAAACAGTTTGATTTTGGGTTTGTCCCATGGTATAATCATCTATATAGCATTTTGATGAGTATGATGGAGTCTCTAGTCTAACTAAATCTATTTGAACAATTTTCCATTTACGTAGTGGCAAGCCGCAATTAGATATTTATTGTGATCTGTTTTTAGTATTTGTTATTATCGACCACATCATCGCTTACCATCAGGTGAGATGGTGGTCAAACGCAAGCCTACCAATAATAAAAAAAAAATAGCGGCGAAAAATTTCTAAGATTTTGGTTATTTCTAGAACAAAATTCACGTCACCATGATCCATTTCAACAACTTATTATAAACATTTTACCTCCAAATATTCAAGCCACATACACTATAAAAGTTACTAAGACCAATGTTACTGAAGACGCCGCAAGTTGCCTGAGGTAACGGGCTGTTGCATTGTTGCTAACTACTTCGTAAGTCATGTACTAACTATTTAAGGGAAACATACGGGAAAGGATATGGTCAAACAATTTGCCTTACGCATAATTGAGATAAGATTAGGTAAGTTAAATTTTATTTGCTCAAACATAAGTATAATACATACTCGTATTTTTTTTTTGGTAGAATGAATTTCATCAAGTAGCTCTTCCTGTTCCAGTTGGAGCGGGAGGGAGTTTATCATTAACTCGAAAAGAAGTCGAGGAAAACTCTCCTCTCCTGCGATCATTTTAAACCGGCTTAGATTTCTGATATCTGCAAAAGATCTATTATAATATAATATTAACTCTTTGAATGTCGTAATTAGAGACACAATAGAAAAACAATTACCTTATGTCGGACAGTGTAACTTAAGACATTCGAAAATATTCCTCAACACAACGCCATCTAGTCTCAGCTAAGCAGAGCTTGTGTTATGAGTACTAGACAACTGTTAAACATATTTATATATTTCTGAATATATACATATTATTGATAAATTACATCCAGACATAGAACAAATGACCATGTTCAACGAACGAACATTTGTCCTGGGTGGGAATTGAACCTACGACTTCCGGCATAGCAGTCAGGGCCACTAACCTCTAGACCAGCAGGCCAGTCAAACATATTATACCTATTAAATATTGATTATTTTTTGCAATTAGCAGGTACATACCTATTAGCTAATTATTTGGCATAATGGTTAATTTTTTATTGACACCCAATATCTTCATGAAACAAATGTCCAAAATTAGCAGCACATTTTACTGTTTGTACTTTTTCCATTTTATTTTTGTTCAAAGTTGTGACAAAACATCCCGCTATTGTTGAAGCACGTTGTCAAAATTTTGATAACTAAAAACCATCGAGTTCCTTCAGTTACCCTTTGCGCAGCAGCCCTAACTTACTTTGTACAACATGTGGAAAAAATAAAGTACAAACAAAACGCATCAAAATGATGTGTTTTGTTTGTACTTTATTTTTGCTCGCCACATTTTGCTCTCGTAAAAACGAATCAAAGCGTTATATTTATTCAGTATAGCAACAACTTGTAAGTCTCACGCATCGCTCAACTTTGTATGAGCTAAGTAGAAGGTACCAACTTATGAAAACTGTACTGTAATCATTTTACATGTAAAGTAAGACGTGATATTAGTTTCCAAGCTGACGTGTGTGTAGCTGACACGTAATGAGAGAGAATTTAGGGCAAGTTGAAAGAGAGTAGCAAAATAAAGCATATCTTTACTAAAAGTTGTCAAGATATAAAAAAAATCTATAAATTACGGCCCCGACTTAAGAGTTGTAGGTCGCAAGTTACAGCGCCTAGCTGTAACTTGCTTGCATTACTTTCTGTAATTTATTTCATCACCACTGCTCTCAAAACGGTGAAAGAAAATATCGTGACGAAACCAGCATGTCCTAGACCAAAAACTTCGAAGACATGTGTCATTCACTAATCCGCACTAGGTCCGCGTGATGGATTACGGCCCATTCCCTCGCCATGAGAGGAGGCCTGAGTCCCAGTAGTGGAAATATATAAAGGCTGATTATGCTAAGAAAAAAATGTAGCATTTGACCACTATCTCATGTATGATAGCAAGCAATTATGTGGTCAATAGGAACTTGGCGAACATGTCTTCTCCGATATTTTTTATTAATTGTCATGATATTAATGGTTCCCAGGTCAATCAAAAAAAGTAGATAGGTTTTTTTTTTAATTACTCTGAAGCTACCCAAATTGTGAACTAATTATGCTAGCGGGCATAACCAAGTTACGACCCGTTTCGTTTAGATTCTATTTCGTCGATCACCTCGAGTCGGCCATGCCTTCTATTCCCTTGTTCTAACCACGTGACTGAGCGTTGAGATGACGTCAGTCTAAAGAAATTGGAGGCGTAGCCGACTTGAGGTGATCGACGAAAGTAATTGGCTAGGGGGGTAGATCTCTCCCTAGTCGTACCAGGTTGCCGTCTTATCGAACTATGAGAGAAAGGTATTAAAGACTGCAAAAGTGTACCTATATACGCATAATTATCTCCTATGTACCTGGCTAATCTCCGTTGAGATGTGTCACAATGATCGAAATTTGGATGATAGGATAATTGTTATTGTTTTATCGCAGTAGTCGTAACATTTTCCGACAATACTACACGCCGGGCGATAGTAGATGTAGCGACAGTCTATTATTTTTGTAGGTGGGAAAATTATCCAATGACATCTCCGCACCTTTGGGCGGCGCGGGAAAAAGTTTTGACTTTTATTGAATAAAAACCCACTCTTATTACTTAGTTGCGTTTCGGAAACAGATCCTTGGCCCCAGTAGGCTTCGACTCTGCTGGGCCCCTACGGTTTGCTAACAACTCCTTGAGGCGCGCGTAGAATAATACGCGCCGTCGAAGTCTTGGGCTCGGCCCGGACGGTTATCGAACAGTCGGACGGCGAGCTACTCATTGCTCGCCATCCACAACTGTCTACAAGCCTGCGCCTACTATGGCCGGAAATCGGGATCGGGATGCATGCATGCGACCTATACCTAGCTAGCGGAAGTCTAAATTCTTGCTGTAGTTTTTTCTCTCCTATACTCAAGGTAATACAGAAAAACATCACTACGACATTTCCTCTTCTTTGGTCTATAAATAATTATTGAACCTCTCTATTATACTATTGATGTAGGGACGTATTAACCCATTTAATATGGGGCTGTTGATGTAGGCAATGAATAAATTATATCTCCTCAATACGCCACGTATTGAGTGGTTTTGAAGCCTTAATTAGTCTAGCAGCTTAGACTCTGGCCTGTTTTCGGTACTAATGAACGGATTTGCTTAATAAAAAAAAATACCTAGTATGAATGTTAGTTTTGTGTAAGTGTGTATATATTTAAGGAGTTGTCAGCAAACGTAGAGGCCAAGCTGGGTCGAAGCCTACTGAGGCCGAAAGGTAGGCTTGGCCCCAATATGAAAGGCAAGAAGGAACGGGGTGGGTTTTTTGGCCAGTATGAGTCTGACACTCCCGCTCCGCCCAAGGGCGCGGGATGTCATTTGGATGATTTTTATCCACCGAAAAAAAGACTGTGATTGTGTATTGTGTTCGCCAAATATTACTTGCAATATTTGATTTTGTAAGCGATTGGAACAATAGTAACATTTATTAGATAATTTTTCACTTACGCGATAAGTTCAACAGTGCTACTTAATATCTCTGTGGTCACATTAAGCGTATTGTCAATGGTAATAGACAATTTGATCGCTGATAGATCGTTGTGCAATGTAGTCACATCATCGCCAGATTTTTGCGCTTTTCCCTCGAGCGCCGATTGTAAATACGTCTGTATAACTTGAATAACCTTGAAAACGCTTTTCTTTTTGTACACACGTGTGTACGAAATTTATTCGGGCGAAAATTTTGGTTTTTATAAGTATTATTCTATATATACTATATTATTTGTTTTTTTTTTTCTAGAAAAACGCAGAAAAAGTTTTTTTTTTGGTGATTTACGTAAACAAACGGCAATTTTGTAGGTCATTAACCCCTGGTGCTCGAACATTTTGCTCTTCCAGTCGCATCGCAAATCGCTGGCCACTGTAGCCTCAGATAGCATTAATCGAAAAATCCAGTGCAGCTAGTTTTACTTTTATCGGAGTTAGACGAGGGAGTGCGAACACGAGAGTGTAGTGGGGACCCTAGCGTCACATTGCCGCGCTACGCCTCGTCTCATCTGCTCTCCTGGCTGAAGGCGGTTTTTTTGGCGCGGGCCAAAGGGAACGAGGTGCGAGGGGAGGTGAAGCCAGGCGCGGCGTCCACATTCTCGCGTTCATTCAATCAGTACGCCAACAGACTTCTACTACCTTATTTTGTTACGGTGTATACATGTTATCCACCATCATACACATAAGTGTGTTATAAGTTAAAAAAAATCATATACGCAAAGTCGCTTCAAGTCTTAGTAATAGTAATTAGTTATAATTTAGGCTGGAGTGAATAGGATCTTAATAAATTATTTCACATCATCATCAACGATTACATTGCTGCTAACCATCAGATGAGATCGCAGTCAAGCACTATTTTATATCAATTGAAAGAAATAAAAAAAGGAAAGTGAAGATGGATACTTTCTTGCCTCGCCTCGTATTGTCTCGTTTTGCTTATAATTCGTCAAACCCTCACCTGATTTTGACGATCGTGAAAAACTAGCATAAAGGATTCTACCGGTAACAATATTTTTTTTGAAGCTATGAAATTGCCAAATAACTTCGCCCACTCTGAGTATGTAGAACGAGAGGGGTATCAAACTTTTACTTACTAAATACTGCCCATCTTCCGTCATTTGCCCTTTTGATTCCAGAGGCTCGGTGACTCTTTCAATCTCATAGCTGGCGCTGGCAAAGATCCGAACGACCTCTTTTGATTAATTTATACCTTCGAGTATCAAGAACCTCCGTCTTTAAATTGAAAATCTTCAATCTGTTTTAAAAATCTATAACTTAGACAACGATATCATTCCATTTTCAAATATAACGCCAAACTCAAAAGTAACACCGTCTTCCAAATTTTCAAAGAAAAATGCATCCAAGTTATTTTCAGTTTGGCAAAGTTTCCCAAACAGTTGATACAGCAGAAGAGCGCAAGGCGCATTGGAGTCGGCACAGCGGTGTCTAAGGCATTCTCCTACCTTTATGAAATTCTACGCGGGAATTTTGGGAAACTGTTATTGCAAGTTATGTTGGGGTTCCAGTGAAAGATGGGCTGACGTCTGTAAATAGTTATTACTGGTACTAAGATATACATATGCATGTGTCTGTTTGTCAGTCTGTCACGCTCAAACAGTTTAGCGGATTTGTCGTTGGCTTATTTGGGACGTGTGTTCCCTTTAGTAAATTTTTCATTCTCACACAAAACGAAGCCACTGGCAGAAACAACACAAGGCGCCACACAAACTAAAAATAAAGTACATTGACAAAGGTCAATGTACTTTATTTTTAGACGTCCACTGTTGGACATAGGCCTGCCCCAAGTGTCGCTTCAACGAACGTTTCTGTGCGCCTCTTATCCATCGTATCTCACGCTTAGGCACCAAGAATAGCCCCTTGCACGCCGATTGTACTTACGTTTGTACAAGTTAAATGACCTTTTTTTATGGTGGGAAAAAATCATCCAATGGCAACCCCCGCTCTTGGGCGGAGCGGGAGATAGTGTCAGACTCTTACTGACTAAAAGACCCACCCCGTTCCTTCTAGCCTTCATACCGGGGCTCGAGCGCCCTTTCGGATAACCCTGACCCCAGTAGGCTTCGACCCGACTGGGTCCCTGCTGTTGCTTACAACTTCTTGAGGCGTGCAGGATATCGAAGGTACCCGAAAAACCATCAATGAACTGTTTTTCAGAAAAGGTAGATCACAATAGATGTCCATAAAGAATGTCAATAAATGCAGGAGGGTCAATGATTGTAATTCCGCGTTTTTAAGCGCCTACTTTAGCTATGATCCTTACATATGTACTTATGTAGCTTCGTTTACTTTAGTTGATTCACAAGACGTGATTGTAGCCTAACCAATACGATTACATTTAATTTAAAACTTAGTGCTTTTTTCACATAGCGTTTCCAGGATAAAAGTGTTGCATAATTTTTGGCCAACAATTAAGCAACGGAAGAGTTTATTAGGTTGCTGAACACAACTCTAGGTTTTATTTTGGGTGGTGGGATATTAGATTCTGCTTTGGGTTAGAGCGAGAGGGTGTGATAAGACTTTTCTTGACTGGACCACACACGCATGGAAAGTGGAGCATTTATGCTGACGTGTGTACGAAACACTACATAGACCATAAAATATGTGTAGTTACTGAAATTTTCTTTTTCATATTTGTTCTTGGTTCATATATCTTCTCTCACTGCAAGTGGGAACATACCTCACCACTATAGGAATGTGTGAACAATATTAAAAGTTTGTACGTTTAACAAAACGTGGCTCCACAGAGATACTTTGTTTCCTTGGCGAGCATTTTGTATGTTATTGTAAGTTTTATGTTCACAAAAAGTGGATTACATACAGTTGTTTGTGTGGGTTAAAAACTATATTGTAGGATCGTAAATGTTATTTGTAAGACTGTAATAGCAAATTGTTTCTTTTAGATACTAATAATAAAACTGTAAGTGTACTACTAAATGGGAGCATGGGTCAATTGTCTTCAAAGACGACTCATGTTATGGGCACTCTATTTCTGGTACCTCGACTATAGGCAGCTCCAATGCTCGATTGTAAAAATGGCTTATTAAGCAAGCATTTCTTTTCTAAGACGATTTTTTTCGTTCAAAAGTGTTTTTAAAAACCTATTTGCAAAATAAAAATATAATTTTCAATTTCGAACAAAAATTAAATTGATCGTAATTGATTTGATTCTATTTGATTTAATATTGTGGCTTTTTTGTTATGTTGATTTGATGTCTATTATTTGTAAGTAATTTATTGGTGTGTATTTTTTTATTGATTTGTTTAATGGTGTATAAGTTTTTAATAAGTTCTGCATTAGACGCCTTGGGCGTTGAGAGATGTACAGCGAATCCCGGCAACTGTAGGCGCGGGCTCGTGTTTACGGCGAGTAATAAGTAACTCGCCCCCCATTCTACACGTGCCTCGTACAGTTCGTTTCGAAAGAGTTAACGCTGCACCAGAACGTAGATCAACAGAAAGAACACGTGTTTTAGTTTGTAAAAGCCTGACACTTTAAAAAAAAACTAAGACCATTTTATTTATTGTTTACTATTATATATCTTTATATCTACTATGCTATCCAAAAATTTTCAAACCTTTCCATCCAACTATGTCACCACGTCACGTTACAGAAAACTATTTCGTCAAAATCGACTCGCGCTTATACCGAAAGCAAACAATAACAATAACAAATATTTGCATGAAAGCAAAAACGTTTCTCGCACTACAATATTTGCTATCCCCATGAGGTAAACATTTTCAAAAGAAAAGAATCCAGTTTAGCGTGAAATAGGGAAATTCCTTATAGAATGTTCGCTGGCGGGTCGACGTTGATACATCGTAAAGAAGATGTGAATGCAATCTTGAGAGTGTATTTACTTATAGGGGTGTTCAAGGGTCTATAGAGGAATTACAATAGGGATAAGAATAGAAATGGGCCGTGAACGATGAAGGAAGAGACAGTATTTATTTATTGTAAAATACGCATGATGCTTACCAACGAGATAAAACTCCTAATTTTTTATATATATATATTTTCATATAATAATGAAAAAATAGGCTAGGATAGATAGATATAGGATAGGCTCGCGTTTGACTACTATCTCACTTGATGGTAAGCGATGATGTGGCCGACGATGGAACACGCTTGCCTAGAACCAATATAGATTGGTGGACTTCTAGGTTATAGCTTTCAGGAAACACAGACTCCGGCAGGGAATTCCAAATATCTGCCTTTTGTCAAAATTTAGAGAGCCCAGACACCTATATTTCAAGTCTGATCTTAGCTTGGTTGTTAGAGGTCTACCACATTAAATGTTTAAGATAAAGTACGGAGCTATTTTTCTTCTTATAAAATTGGAAATAAAGGTTTTTACTATTGTTATTATTTTTACACTTATTTCCTTTACAGATGATATACTCATTATCATCATTTCAGCCAAAAGACACACTGCCAGACAAAGGCATTTAGGCTTCCCCCAAGCGTAGCCACAACGACCGATTCTGTGATATACTACGTAAAATAAATTAACATACATTGTCCCAATTTATAAACCGATACTTTATTTTAAAATCATGAGACAATCATAAGCAAATAACTTTTACGAGTATGTGTTTTTGGGGTTATGTATGCAGGAGATAAATTATATTCATAAGGTCAACTATTAGTTTTTGAGGAATTGCAGAGTCACATGTGTGTCAATAGCGAAAGCCTTGTCTTGACGCATAGCACCGCTCCAACTTAATGGAGCTTGCAGCATCACCCCAACTTATTCGGGCATCATCTCGACTTACTAAGACAGCACCACGTCAACTCACTGAGGTATTGGCAGGCAGTTCCGACCGAGAACCATGCAGATTTCGGTTCCAATACACTAGAATCAACCTTCCTGGCCTGGCACCCATCCCAACCTATAAAAAGAAACATCGATCTCCGATTACCGGAGAGGAGGGAAGTTGAGCATTAGTGTAGTTGAGAAATCGGGAACATCAAGACGTTGTTATGACGTGAGTTAATCGATACAAAGAAATATGCGGCAGCATTACCACTATAGTAACCATAACCAAAATAAGCATTCCAATGTTCCTACTGCTGGAACTCAGGTCTAAGGCGTTAGGCAGGAGAGAATGAAGCGTAAACCACCGTGCGGATGTCAGGCATCCTCTCTAGTAAAGGCAATGGGCCATAATCCACTACGCGGGCCCAGTGCAGGTTTTTGAATATCACATGTCTTCGAATTTTTAATTCTAGGTTATGCCGGTTTCCTCACGATGTTTTCTTTCACCGTTTTGAGAGCAGTGGTGATAAAATAAATTACAAAGAGTAATGCGCCTGGCTGGGTTTGAACACGCGACCAACGATTCGTAAGTCGAGGTCGTTACCGCTCGACCACCGAAAATTACCCAACATTGTACCATAAACACAATAAAATAAACTTATATCCCATTTCAGTACCGTTTTTTGTTTAAAATTTTAATAAGAGTCAGCGTACTTGTAGATATCGTTCGCTGCTATCATCTTTCAATTAATTTATTGCCCAAGTTTACCTTATGGTAAAGTTGCTGAGAGAAACAGCGAATAAAGGGTGTATTCTACAGGAGGTTGGAAGCGGGAATTGTAATTTAACTTTGATTGTACTTGTAACACCGACAGGTGGGGATTGTTGAAATATTTCTTCAATAGTTTAAAGTTAACTTAAATACTGTTTGATATTTTTGAGTATTTTGTGTAGTTGACTTTTTTCTCTTATGCATTATGTCTTAGACTAACTTAGATTATATTATTATTTCATTCTATCTTTTACCCGCAGTTTCGCCCGCGTACATAAATTATAGCATGTCACTCAGGAATAAAGCAGGTTTCTATTGGTAAAAAAAAATAGCAATCAGGCTAGTAGTAGTAGTAGGCAAACAAAAAAACATAAAATCAATAAACAAACCGTGCTTAGTGTCGGTGGTGTTCAACTTATGAACTTTTTAAATATTTTTGGGAAAAAATATAACAAAAAAGAAAAAGATTCGAAAAACAATATTGTATTAATACATGGAATATTAAATGTACTGAAGGTTTGAAGAATCATCTTCTATCGATTTGAATATATTCTAGTGACAAAACAACGTCTATATAGAAACGAGCTCCAATTTTCAAAACACACCATATTGACTGCTATACCCCGTTAAATTTTGAACATTTTAATCCCGTGGAGGGTCAATCCGGTACAAGAAACACTATCGATTTGTTAAGATAAAATAAAAAAATAAAGTATCTCTTTGTTAAAACTCGTATTAATTTACGCATGTACGAAATTAATTTCTTTAAGAAAACGTTAGCTGAGCGAGTTCAATGACCTATACGTAGTAGTCGACGTTGCGTACTAATTATTTACAGGTCATTGAACTCGCTCAGCTAACGTTTTCTTAAAGAATGTATAACATAATTCTTAAACCTCGTCCTAACATATTACCAGCAACATAACAAAATAAAAATCAGTCAAGTATTTCTCAGGTGACGAATTTAAGATAAGTTGTTTAAAATGGAAAGAACTTAATGGAAATACTTTCCATAATGCTTTTACGCGAAGCTGTAGGTAAAATGTTTCCTCAACATGAAGCGGCCATAGAATACTGAGAAAGACGCCTTACTAGTTGTCTTATCCAATTTTAATGGAACATATAAAAAGACAGCAAAATTGGACTATAGGTACATTTTGCAATTATCATTTACTTTAACAATGCTTCATAATACTTTTTACATGACTTGAATACCGCAGCAGAATAGTTACTTTGTTATTACTACTTCAGAGCAGTTTCTTGTCAGTCCAGTGGTTAGTGGCTCTGACAACTGTGAATATTTTGAAATATTTAAGTATACCTATTTATTATCAGTTATCTAGTGCTCATAACACAAACTTTGGTGAATGTGTTCAGGAATTGCATGACTTAATTCCACCATCTCATTTCTACCATCGGACAACCCGACGAACGGCGAGTATCCACTCTTACGTTGTTGTACTCAACTCTACGGTTCAGATCAAGCGTTTTGCCTCGTCGTTTATACCGCGTACATCAAGGGACTGTGCCTGCTGCGGTCTTCCAGTCCGATTATAATTTGGGTGTCTTCAAGGCTAAAGTGAATAGGTTTTTAATAACTAGTGCACCTCACCATCAATGACTGCATCTCTACTTACTATCAGGTAGGATCGCAGTCAAGCACTAGTTTATATCAATAAAAAATAAACTTTGCTTAGTTTCTGACTAGATAGCGTTGTGTGATATTGATAGTTGTGGAATATTGTTATTATTATTTACGTACTCCTTGTACTCATATTTCCTAGGACATCGAATTAATTTACACACGAATACCCCGTGTGTTTCTGTATCCATGAAGATAATTCACTACCATGGCATTTCCACCAAATCTCATTCTCCGCTTACTCATTAATACTGTAGCATCGAAGATGGCAAGGAAAATTCTCAGAGCCCTTACAAAGTTTGAACGTATATAATTACATTTTAATAATGCCTGTTAATACGTTGGCATTTCAATCATTTTCCATAGAATGTAATAATTAATCTAATATTTGATGAGAAGGCTTTGATGAGTTCAAACATTATTACTCGTTGGGATAAAGTTTATATTGATAAGTATCTACTTGAAATTGTTACACAAACTCAGACGTTATTTAATTTCAACGTGTATTTTTTATATTATGACATGAGCATTTATTGTTGCAAGCACCATTTTAAAACTGTTTACTAAATAGTCTCTACTTTTTTTTTATTTTCATTGATCAATGTTTTTAAAATAATCTTTCTTTTTCCAGCTTTATCATCATCATTATTTTAACCGAAAGACGTCCACTGTTGGAAATCTAGGCCTCCTCCAAGTGTGTCCTCTTTAGCTTTTTTTTGAAATGAGAAATTATCCAATTACTTCTATCACTCTAAAGTAGAGCGTGAGAGCGTGTAAGACTTTAACTAACCAAAACCACACTGGTTCGGTCAAAGCCTACTGGGGCCAGGGTTATCCGAAGGGGCGCTCGAGCCCCGGTATGAAGGCTAGAAGGAACGGGGTGGTTCTTTTAGTCAGTAAGAGTCTGATACTATCTCCCGCTCCGACCAAGAGCGGGGGATGTCATTAGATGATTTAATTTCCCACCATAAAGAAAAAAGAAAAAGGACCATGGTTTTTCTTTTAAGAATTTTCCATGCTTGGCCCTATGGTTTTGCTAACGTCTCTTTGGGGCGCTTTTAGAACACTACACGATATCAAAGAATCGGGTTTGGTTCTTACCAAATGGCCAAACAGAGAGCTACTCATTGCTTGTTGTTCACAAACCTGCACCTACTGTAAAGCATTTGTGTAGGATTAAAAAACATTAGCAGTAGGGGTCCTCTGCATATCTTAATAAAATTTATCACACGCATTTAAATACATTTTTATATATTTTTTTATTTTATTATTTAGGTAGTAGAGTACGTTCCCTTTGGGATCAAATCGACTTTTATTCAGATAAACGAAGGCAAAAGTTAAATCATTTTATTCAAAAATTGGCCTAGTAATCGTCTTAGCGTGTCAACAGCAAAAATCTGTTCTTCTTTTTCAAATTATATTTCTTGCCTAACCCAGTTTTCAGCCATAGCAATGCTGTTAGATCTCTACGTAAATTGATACAAGACAAGTGGCTGCTCCGCATAAACACTAAAGATCGAAGTCGTCCGAGAACCTTAGACAATCTAAAAGTCTGGAAATGTAAGTTATTTTCTTGTGTATTTATCAAGCACAATATTTTATTTTATACATTTCATAGAATCTTGACCATCGAACAAGTTTTCCTTCATATTCTAATGTAAGCTGTGTTACATCTAGCGACGTCAAAATGTTAGTTCCAGGTATAACTAACAGTCTTCAGGCAATGTTGTGTTATGTTTAGAAACATGTGACGTCATGGAACAAGCAAACAGAGTACAGCGTGTCTAAGTTAGACATTTCTGTGTGGGACGATGCTGTTTATAATTCCAACGTTCATCATACTTAGGCATAATTATTATTTACCTTAGTTTTTGACAGCCATTTCTACGAGGATACCCGTTTCCTTCCAAATGCTGCCATCGGCTTCGCTAGCATTAGGACTCTCGCCCACGGCGACTCTTTGTAGTGATGCTGTCGCTCGTTTCGTAAGCACGCGACAACATCGCTACTAACACGCGTTAGTCGCATTTGCAAGAGCTATTATAGCGCTACAGCATTGTGACTGTGTCGAACGCGCAATGGTATCGCTACAAAAAAGTCGCCATGGGCGTGGGCCCTTAGCATATTCAGTTAATCATGATAGACCTTGATGAGAGGCGACCGCATCCCATTTCCTCTCATTTCAAACAATGATTCAGGCAATGGCCTGAACCAGGGCTCGGCGCGAGTTTTTGCCGCCACCAATCGCCTCTGCGAGGATACGCGATGTTCCACCCGAGTGGGGCACACTGCTACCCCAAGCAGCAGTTAACAATTCAAACTTCTATAAAGCCGTTCTCAAATCTTGCAATCTAAATAAAGCTGTTTATGCTCCGTTTTGGTATATATTTTAACACTTCCTAAGAAATCAAACCCCCTTAGAGAGTAATTCCCATTAACTTAGAATCTTGAAATTCAGCATGAAGCAAAGTTATACATAAGACAAAAGTGTAGTAAGCTATGTTACAAAAAAAAATTGAGATTCGATACAGGACCGATTCGTACTCCAACTCGTACTTGACCGGGTTTAAATTTTCAAACGGACCGAAATGATCGATTAAATTCGTATTTTGTTTTTTTACAACGTGGTCTACCATTATAGATACATATTCATCATTCTATGTTAGCATTATACAGAAGATATGAATATGACATCAAGATCCAACAATATGATTGAAATGTACTACGATAACCATACAGTACCAAAGATCGCTTTGAATTTAAGTGATAATAGCTCAATGAGCATAAATACATACAAAGTATAGAAAGTGGGAGGAAGGGGGTCAGTTGTACCATAACCCGAGGAAATAATAATCAATTTTGATTGCTTATGGCTACTTGCATCTGTCCCCGCACTATCAAAATGGTCTCCAGTGATGTGTCGTTGGTTGGAATGGATATTGTTGATACTTTACGTTTGTTGTATGTTACTGCGGGATGATGTTGAAAGGGATCCTATAGATATTGTTTGACTATACCATAATTTAAAGTAAACAAAGCATGATGAGTATGTAAGGATCACATCCAGTGAAATAAATGTGCGAGTTTACCTGTGTAAGTATCATAGTGGGTTATATAGGTTATGAAAAGCGATCAATAGACTCCGTACCAAAATAGGCTGTTGTTAACACTACCGGGAAGCGTGCTTCATCGTCTTTCACATCATCGCTTACCATCAGGTGAGATGGTGGTCAAACACAAGACATTAATAAAAAAAAACCTGGTAAAATGGGGAATTATAAACCGTGCGAGTGCTGTGCTTCAGACCCAACGATAGCCCACTTATTAGAGTGTTTAAAGTGTCTCTGCATCTGCACTTTGGAAATGATGATGATGCATATTTGAGAAACTTGTTAATGATCTTTACGGAAAGTCCAAAGCTATAAAGACTACCAACCAGTTATATTTACTTATTTATGGAGGTCTGTTAAGTAGTTTAAAAATTAAAGATTCAAAATATTGAAATAAAATATGGGCTCTTATAAATCGGCAAGTTAGTGCACAGTTCCTATTGGTCGTTCCCTATAGAGAAAATCCAGCAAGAAAAATATTATAACTCTTTTAAAATATAAATGAATTTTTCAAAATGAACAGGTTTTGGAAGAAAAGTGTGAACTTTGTAATAGAGAAATGAGTACATGAGAAGAAATTTAAAAGTAACTCCAGTGACTGAAAAGTTGAAAGGGAATCATTTGTCCTGGTATGGTGATGTGAAGAGAAAGGACGAAACACAATAATTAGGTTGTAAAAAGAGTCATGAGTAAACATGTGGTTGGATAAATGGAGAAGGAAGACCAAATTGATAGATTTTGTTAAGAATAATACGAAAAAAACAGGAGTTATTGATAGGACAGAATGAAAGAAAAAAACGTAATGTGTCAATCACAAGATAACTAGAATAAAGGTAGGAAGATTCTAATGAGAAGACAGTGTGAACCTGTGAAAATACTGATATTCAGCTGCATCTGGTTAGTATGGAACCTGACCCATAGTTGAGGAAACGCGAGACAGATTGATTGATTGATTAGGAAAATGAAGTGGAGAAAAATATTAAATTTATTCTCGCTAAGGTTGTTAATTTGGCATGAGTTCAAACTGTTGTCGATTTGATCGAGATTGATGTCTTAAAATGAAGTTTTTTATGCATATTTTGCAAGCAGATTTATTATGCCTTTCTTGATTAATTTGACTGTTTATACCAAGGTTACAAATTCAACTGATGTCAGGTTTGTAAGTGTGAGTTGTTTTTACGTTAACGCGATCGAAATGTTTACCGTGTTTGAGTCTCTGATTGGGTAAAAGCTTAAAGCGGACTAATCGGAATATCAAACTTCATAAAAGTGTCGATTACGTTACCGTAAAACAAACATGCACAAGGCACAGAGATCGACTATCAGATAACTTTGATAGTTTGAAATTTTTATTTAATATTTTGAAAATAAATGTTTTAACTAAAAATATTATTGATTTCAATAATACTGGCCGTTTCACGTAGCATTTCTTAAGTTTAATTTCCACTTAAAGCTTGAATTTTCTGTGGATTTACAGAGGAGTTTTGGATGCTTTGTGCTCTCGAAGTATGCTGGCAGCATTTTTAAGATCGGAACATTACGTGGTTCTAGAGATTATAACTAACTATTACTATTACTGTTGTTTATTATTTAATATATATTTATAGTAGAAGTTATGTATTATTTTTATATTTAATTATAGGATACTTTGGATTAAGATTTCACACATTCTTCTTTTGCTTCTTACACACTACATTTGTCTACATTTCTTTTTGATTTCTCCTTTCGCAGGTCTGCTGGAAGAAATTTCTTTGGAAATAAGCAGTACCTTTGTAGTAATGTTTCTTATGTATTATCTTTTTCTGTAATTTTTGTGTGTACATAAATAGTTAAATAAATAAATATAAATAAATAACTATTATAATATTATTACAATATCATTTACCATTCAGTGTTATTTAGACCTACGCCATGCTATGTAAAGATTAAGATTTTACAGTCCTAATCTCAACATGGCGTCAAAATGGAGTGCTGATGAAGACAAATGCTGTGTTTCATTTACGTCGTTTGATCCACAACTGGCATTAAGCCAGTGAAGCGATGCAATTTTTTCCGATCACATTCATATCTTATTCTGCATGATCCTTAAAAAATACATATTTTTCTAATAAGCCTGCATATTAATAAAAAAAAAACCATTCTTCACTTGAAAAGAGTGTCCATGGCATTTCTTACACATTCTTCTCCATATTTATTATATTATTTATATAATAATTTATTATTATTATTATTTATCTACTGGAGCTTCTGCTTTTGAAAGTGCAATTAGCGTCACGTTTCTGACTGACTTCTTGACAATTCAAAAGTGCCTGTAAATACTCGTAGTTTATTTGAATTGAACGCTTTGATTCTTGATTCATGTAATTTCCTTCGATATCACAATACATACTTTATTTTCTTCACCATTCCTTGATCAGCTCAGATCAGCTACACAAACTCTTTCAAGTTTCGAACATTCAACACTACACAACTCAAATCCAAATTCGAGGCTTAAGTTCAAAACTTACTCTAACGCTGAACATACTAGTCTATCTACGAAGTGGAACTATCTTGTTTCATGTGTGCCTACCAGGAATTGAACCAATAAACGTTTAGTTCGATGCAGTCTAACTGTCAAGTTCTCGGAAGTAACGAAATAGCTGTAAGATATCCAAAGACGACGGTGAAACTTGGTAGGGCTAGAAATTTTGTTTTGGAGTAGTGGTAGCCAATGCAGACAGTGTTGTCTAGAGCTTAATTTCCTTTGTTTGATGAGGCGTTGGGAATGCTTGACTTAATTAGCTTGGTGAACACCGGAAGATTCGGATCTGGTACAAAAGGCAATGAAGGAACAGGAGTGGGTTTTTAGTTCGTAAGACTTTTTTTTGCGGTGGGAAAATCATGTTTTGACATCCCCCGCTCTTGGGCGGACCGGGAGATAGTGTCAGACTTTTACTGACTAAAAACCCACTCCTCTTCCTTTGTTGCCTTTCGTACCGGGGCTTGAACTATCTTTAGAATTAACCTTGGCCCCAGTAGACTTCGACCCAGCTGGGCCCCTGCTATTGCTGACAGTTCCTAAAGGCGCGCGGGAACAGTGCGCGCCATCGATGACTTGGGCTCGGTCCTGACAGTTACCGGACAGTCGGACAGCGAGCTACCCATCGCTCACCGTCCACAAGCCTGTGCCTACTGTGGCCGGAAATCAGGATCAGAATCCCAGCGGCGGCGGCGAGGACGCCGTTGCCTGATGCGTTCGGCCTCCTCCTTTGCTAGCATTACTGCTTCGCAGAAGTCAACGACCACCTGCCACTCCTCCTCGCTCCGGATCCTGGCCTGGACCAAGGCACCGCGCGAGAGAACGCTGCCGCCGATCGCGCTCACGAGGGCACGGCGCTGCTCCACCCAAGCATAATTAGTAAGTTTGACACTATGTCTCACTAGCCCAAGAGAGAAGGATGTCATTGGGTGAATTTGGCACCTAACAAAAATAAAATGCATGTTATTCCAAAGTTGTCTTCGGGTTTATTTTTTTAAACCTAACTTGAATAAAAACTACAATAATAATTCTTAGGTCGTCAAATCGATCGCGTTAAGAGCTCGTGGTACGGCCGTTGTACGTTTTTTATCTATCGTATTCTTGTGACGCTCACCAGTTTTTGACTCAACTTGTGGCAAGCCTTCCTACACCTTTAAACCTTTCGGCCATCTGTTTAATGAGAAAGAAGTAAAAGTGACTATACTTTTAACATTGTTTTATTCAAATACAAAAAACAGTACACAGCCTCAAAATACAATCAATTAGAGGGAACATTAAATAAAACAATTGAAAAAGAACCAGCTTTAAACTGAATCGAATAACAGCACACAGCTTTAAAATTGATTAAAGTTAGATCGATTTACATTTTAAAACGTAATTACCTCACAATATAGTGATTAATAACAGCTTTCTGAACTAAATTAAAGTACAATAATGAATTACACACTAGAGTTAATTTGTGCCGATGATTTGCACTTATCAGTGATTAATTCGTTGACATCGTGTCAAAATGAATTACTGTCCTATAATGCTGATTGATTTTGAAAATAATTTTCGTTTGATGTGTTGTGATTATGAGTTACATACAATGACTTTCATAAAACTGAAAGTCAATCACTTTGATATTTTTTGTAAGAGTTAAACTAGAAAAAATCATCATCATCAACCTTTTTTAATGTTCCCACTGCTGGGACTCAGGCCTCCTCTCTAGGACAGGGAATGGAATCCACCACGCGGGACCACTGTGGGTTGGTGAATGTCACATGTCTTCGCATTTTTGGTTCTAGGACATGTCGGTTTCCTCACGATGTTTTCTTTCACCGTTTTGAGAGCAGTGGTAACTAAATAAATTGCACAAAGTAATATACTTGGCAGGGTTTGAACCCTCGGCTTACAACTCGTAAGTCGGAGTTATTACCACTTGGCCACCTCTGCTCTCTAGAAACAATAAGCACTTCTACAGGTATACGTTAAGGTGCCTATCAGTTGACCTTGTGTGGAAACCTGCACAGTTGTGCAACATACACGCACCGGTTTGCCTGTATAACTCAACTATACAGGCAATCCTGTCAAATATACCCTAGCCTGTATGGCAACCATAAAACAAGGTCGTACCATCATTCTTTCTAGATGCGAATGCATCGAATAATTTCCTATCTTCGCAAAGGTAACTGAAAGAAAACAGAACGGTAGGTTTTAGTCAGTAAAAATCTAACAAGCCCTATCGCTCTACCCAGAGTGGGAGAGGTTATTTGATGATTTAAAAAAAAAATGATGATGACAAGAAAAAACCGGACAAGTATGTGTGCTTTTTGTAAATATTTCGAATCGCAAAAAAAAGTTTTTTTCGAACGAAACAACTAGTTTACTGTTTTCAGATTTATTTCTATTCCTACCTGCACTATAAGAGTTTGCTTTGTCCTAAATTTCAGGACTAAGGTTCAACGGGTACTTTCGTATAAATTTGAACTTCCTTGAAAGTGTCAAGCTTCAAGGAGCTGCAAATATGAGTTTAATTTCACCCTCATACCTTTACGCGTTCCCGAGATAGAAGGTCACAGAAATGATCTTATAAGGATTTGGTTTTTCTTTTTGTGGAACGGAACCAGTAATACAATAACTTAGAACAAGTACACAGAAGCGGTCTCCACCCCAAAACAAACAGTTAAATATAGACCAACCACATTCTTCAAGCTCATATTTCAGCCAGTTTAAAGTAAGCACTCCACAGTCGAACCCTTTAAAGTCATACATCATAGTGACGGGTCCAGACTTGGCACGGAGCCAGCTGATAGCAATGCTGATTGACTTATTGCCCGAACGTAATAGAGCAACGGATTAGTTTTGTGTGAACCCAGCGTTAGTTTTTGTTTGGCTTTTGTCATAGAGCACGAAATATGTGACAGCCGTGACTAGAGATGCTATTTTTTTTTTGTTTACTAATGATTTTGCCCGACCTTAGCACAGTTACCTATTGTAATTTAGAATGAAATTAAATATAATAAAAGATGACGAAATGTGGCCAAATTCGATATATACAATGACGCCAATATTTGCGGTTGTTTGGTTATTTTGATGTATTTCGTTAGGGATATTTCTTTAGTTTATATATATTGTATTATATATATATTGAATTGTGATAAAAGTCTACCCAAAATTGTATCTTCCGGAGCTCAACTCCGAGATATATCATAGTAGTAACTTTTTTCACCATCTTTTTCTTTGACTTTGACTTTCTTCGGCTAATGAGTATTTTTTCAACAAACTACAGAAAACATTATTTAAATGTATTTTATGAGCCTTTTTACAGTCCAGAGCCGCAGTAATTCCTTGTAATTCCTTTGAATAAACCCGTAGTCCTGGAAAAGCGTTGGCCCTTACGGACTCCGTCAAGCTTGCTGACACCGCTTTGAGTCGTGCGTAGAACATAGTGCTGTGACTTAGGCTTGGTCCATATGAGACAGCGAATTATGCGTTGCTCACGGTCTACAAGCGACAAAATAACTGATATACCTGCCAAGTGCTTTATATTATTGACCCATTAATTTTGTACATTTTGTCACAGATTGTCAAGTTCCTATGAAGCTCGCTGCCACTCGTATCATCTCTAAAATCTGCCGCAAAGAAGTGTCTGTGTTCTGTGGATTTTATAGGTCTTAGTCTTTGACGATCCAGTGGCTGCTTTGTTGTTGTTTTTCTTTGTGTTCGCAACGCAAAATTGAGTTAGCATTGATGTCGAAATTTGAAAGTTGTGGAGCTAATTAGTGCTAAAAGCAAGGCTGTTATGAATCCCTGGAAAACAACTCTGTCTTGTTGACCTGTCTGAGCCAGAAATGGGAGGTAAAACAAATACTGGAAATCGTTGTTTTGGAATGATAAAATTGGCAGACTGGAATTCTAGTGAATTACTTCGGTGTTGACTACAAATTTAATTTATTTTCTACGATGTCAGTAGCGTTTGTATTTCCTTGTTCATATTACAGAGAATTTGAACATTTTTTCATTAGAACCTCTTTTGAGAATTCAAAAGTAATGGAACATTATAAATACGACATAAACACTACACTAATTAATTCATTAAACCCCAAGCGAACGCCGGCGTTCGCGCACCTATTGTCTTTCAATTGTGTCTGTAATTATCACAATTGAAAGGTTAAATAAGAGTTTTATAAAAAAACATAAGAAAGTCAGATAGAATTAGGGTGGAAATGAGATTGATTAGCGAGTGATTCTGTAATAATTTTAAAATAATTATTAGAATGATTAACAAGAATAAAAATTCAAGAAATAATAAAGAGGCTTGTGCACACACCCGCATTATTTGCAAATAAGATAAAAATCTATAGAGAGATATAGAGTACTTCTCACAGTAGTTTTATCAAATTATTGGGACTTTAGTAATTATAATAATCGCTTACGTTCACAAATTAACAATAAAAAAAAAATTTCATCATCATTTCGGCCAAACAACTACAGCTACGCCTAGCTATAGACGTTGTTTCTAAACTAGCAACGCTTGGAGGAATCCAAGCGTCACTACTTTGATTGGTGTTTCAAACATTCAACGAAATCCCGCATCTTCACCAAGTCGTCGATGCACCTCGTGGAAGACCATACAATAGGTACATTTTTCTGTAGGCAGCCTAATTACTACCACAAAGGTCCTATCACGAAATCTCTAAACTGAATTGTTAAAGAGATGGCGTGGGAGAAGCTTTATGTCTTGTAGACCATAGCTCCATTTTGACACGTCATGGTTAAAGTCACTGATATCAGAAAACCATTCTAAGATAATAAAAAAAAATCAAAAGTCTTAAAAAATTACGCAACTATTTATTTATTAACTATCATAAAAAAAAACTTTATTCTGTTAGAACCCGTTACTTCTTATGACCAGTACAATTCAGTAAACTGCTTTTTTTCATAGTGCTACAGCTCAAAAAATATACTGTATTCCATCAATAGACGTCCACAGTTCCATAATAATGGCAGCATATTATTTTTTAGCCTCTACTCTGTTCGTAATCTGGACACGGTCAGCAAACGTAGCTGGCAGCAGTCCAAACTTGCACATCATTTTATCAAGATCTGTTCAGGATGTGTTTTTGGGAGTTCCACGAACGAATAATAAGCAGGCAGGCCATTGCAGGTGGATATTTATAGATTTGTTATGGAAGAAGTAGCTAGTAAAGCAAGAAAAAAAATCGGTTTTAAGATTATCCTAATTTGCATGTTTGTGCCAAGACTATGATTGAATGTCAAATGTTTTAACAAAAATAGATAACCTTTGCTGTTGCATAATTGGGTACATAGTTACTTTAACTAATTTTTGTATTTTGACAAAAATACCATAACATGTGAAATTACTTAAAAAAATGGATGATATTTTTGGAATGACGTTGTATTTTCAGTTCGGTACATATCTGCCAATGACAATTTTGCTTTTTGATCAGTACCTCTAATAAAAATTACCTTTAAAAAACTACTAATCCAACCTTTTGATCTCACTTTTGTTTTTTTGTTTATTCCTAACTCGATAAGTACCTACTCAAAAAAGGTACTAACTTCACACTTTGCACCCACTTACAAGCATATTACCTGCTCTGAATAGTTTGCCTTTCTCCGGCTCTTAGATAGACCAACTGCGTGGGTAGCTTACCTTTGTGCAACTTTGTTCTGAAAGCCAAAGAACATACAAGTTTAAATCAAATCATGTGAACAGTTCAAGTCAGAGGGAAAGTCGTAAGCCAAAGTGGGTCTCTCCTAAGAGATGAATATAAGCCTCTTAGAAACTAGAAGCTAACGCTGGAAATAATCTACAAAATATAGGTCACCTTATGTCAAGAGAGTTTTAGTCTAAGTAGTGTTCAAAAGCATGAGTAATGTGTGTGAATGTATTTTTAATTTTGATGGAACGGCTGGTGCAGGGGTTGAGCAATTAGCTATTGTGCAGATCTGGGTGATATGCTTGTAAGAAGAGTATAATTATCTTTGTGTGGAACAAAGTTTGTTTTTTATCATGTCGGATGAGTTATGGGCTGAAATAGCCAATAATTGGGTCCAATTTAACGTAAAGCGACATCGTGGCAACCAAGGCAATGGTGGAGAGGGACAACTACCGGATAGAATGGCTCATAATGCCCGAGGACAGACGTGTGTGGAAAAAAGAAGAGAAAGGCCTTCACCCAGCAGTGGGACATAATGGGCTAACTAACTAACGTACTGTCTATACATCTTTATCATTTTATCACTTTTATATTTATTATTAAAAAGCGTTTCACTAAACAAAGAATGACTCCTGATTTGTAGGTAAACCTAATCTGTTAGTAGGCCATACATATAATCGTTCCAAACGAGAATCGAACTTTAAGACATTTTGCTGGATCTTAAATAATAACATTAGCAGTAGTAATTATAGCATTCCTTTGTAGTAATATTAATAATTATCATAATTTATTTATTGGTAATCATTTTTGATTTACATGTGTGGACATAAATAACTAAATAAACAGCAACTTTTGACTAAATGAATATTTTCTAAAACGTGTAATATCGCAAAACACATAGTTGAAGGGACTGAAAAGTTCTGGAGTCTCTACTATGTACTGAGACGCAACGTTGCTAGGCTTTCTAAAAGGTGTAGATGTCAATGTGTCTATGTGTTAGGAATGCGACAAACGCACAAGACAGTACCCCTAGCCAAATTTCTAATCTACAATAGCTTGTAGAAAGCTTCAAATGTACGGGAATGACGTCGCCTCAACGCTCAGTCACGTAAAATAATTGGCGGTAAGGTCAACAAACTTTATCCAATTTTTTTAAATCTAAAAATAATGTTGTAAACAGTTACTGTCATAATAATAGCCAGCAATAAATCCATCTAAAAATCTACCACGAAATGTAAATCTAACCTAAATCGACCTAAATTCGTATTACATGTCGATTTCAGTAAAGAGAATACCCAGAGGTATAGAAGATAAATCTCATATACTTTATTTTACGGTTGTATGAAATCCAAATTTATTTTAAGGGAACATACTCCCAGGTTTATCACGGAGTAGGGGAACAGTATGGTTGAAGCCTACTGGGGTCAAGGATCTGCTTTTAAAAAGAAGATTCGGCCTTGGTACGAAAGACCACGAGTAAAGGAGTGGGTTTTTACTCAGTAAAAGTCTGACACTATTTGCCACTTTGCCCAAGGGCGTGGAGATGTCATTGTTCATGATTTTCCCTGATCTAAAAAAAAAAGCGGATTGTTATTATGGCCTATTATTATAGGACATAATCTACCTATCTGCAAAGGGTCATCCAAAATATTTTTAAAAGTTAAAAGACTTTCACATTTATTAAATTACTAGGAAAAACACGGTAGGCGAAGCAACTAGCAACTGGACTTCGCCTGTGTGAAAGTCAAAATGTCAAAAGAATATAATCCGAATGTGATATAATGTGAATGGCGTCATAGACTGCGATCTCCAGTGTAGCTCGGATCAAAGTCAAAGTCAAAAGTTTTTTATTTCACATAGGCCTACATGGGCACTTATAAAACGTCAGAAGCTAGTGCACGGTTCGAAATTGGTCGTTTCCTATGGAGAAGAACCGGCAAGAAACTCCATGGTTACTCTTTTAAAAAAGTGGTTGTAGTTACAATATTTCCATATTACAGTATTAATAGGTATTATTTAAGAACAGTGTAACCGGATCTAGTCAGACTAACGTATTGGACTCTTGTCTCTGGATCTTTTTCCAACTATGTTTCCTGCAAAGTTTACAGACAAACCAAAATTAAGTTAATTAATTCGCTGTTATTTATTTAATCTTCATGCAACAAAAAGTACATAGGCGGACTTAATGCCTTAGGCATTCTCTACCAGTCAACCTAGGGTGGTGAAGAGACAATATGGTAGGCGCACAAAAAGAAAACTTTGGTATTAAAACAAGAGTAAAAATATACATAATTATAGATAAAATACACATACATATATATTTAATATAATGTATATACTACATATACATGTATATTTATATAAAGTAAGGACAGAAGTTTTAAGACGATTCTGCTATTGGTGTAGAAAATGATTCCGCAACTTCCGCTTAAAAGCATACTGACTTTCGGCCGTCCTGATATCGAGAGGAAGCGCATTCCACAGAAGGATGGACTGTATATAAAGAGAAGAATGAACAAAATCAGAAGTATGAGAAGGACAGAGTAGAAGGAGATTGTTTGAAGAACGCAGATTCCTTGCGTGCTGTTGTAATATTAGTATGAATATTGGTAGATATTATTAACGATACTCACTTTACAAGATCTAAATATAGTTGGCAGTAATTTGTATAGCTTTAGAAATAAAAACAAAACTAGAATTTAGTCTCACTGACCCCGTACAGTCCGCAAACGCTCACATCTCAACATTATTACCAAAACAAGGACCCAAATATGAAGGTATCCTCAAAGTTAAACTTTTGGTAGCTAAACCCAAAACGCAAACGTTTGCAACAAACAGACTGGAACTTTGCTATGTTTGGCACGGTTCTGTGGCTATCGCGGTTGACGGAAAACCCGATAGGTAGCGAGAAGTTTGGAGTTTCAACAGATTTGAAATAGGAACAATGCGTCTAGTTGATATCGGGAAGACGAATCTAGTCAGCTATCCATAGTTTCTCTACGGTACACATCACACTTCACACTGATATTTCAAACCTGAAAGTTTCTTGACACTCAAACGCTTCCCTAGCTGATTAATCTGGCAAAATATTAAAACAAAATCAGCTGTAAAAGTTTATTTCAAAGTCTATAACGGCAAACCTCTACTGGCTATATCATATGAGAACTTGCAAATAAATATTTCTTCAGGAGGGAACTGCTCAGTATTAGGTGGACTTGTTGTTTAACTGGAAACCAACCCAAACTTATTTGACAAAAGGCTTATTAACCGTGTGGTTGTTCTTTACTGATGTCGATCTATGTCACGTTAAATATTCCTGTAAGTTAATACAAACACCAATAAACTTCTTCCTTTTGCGAAGCAGTAATGCTAGCAAAAGAAGCGGCCGTACGCGTGAGGGAACGGACATCCTCATACCCCAGCTACCGGTACCCCGACTCCGATTTGTAGCCACCGTAGGATTGGGCTTGCGGACCGAACCTAAGTCATTGACGGCATGTTTTCCACGCGCGGCTCTAAGAGCGGTCAGCAAAACCGTAGTGGTCTACTGGGATCGCCCGGCCGTGGGTTGACTTCCGAAAAGGATCCAGGGGTCTAGGAACGCTAAGCACTTCACTCGCCTTAAAAAAAACACGAACTGACTAGTTTTGTGTATATTTTTTGTGTTGTAAAATATTTTTTTCTAAACAAAATGATAACGCTGCAAAACAATAAATTATATTAATGTCTCAACTAGCCTTTTGTCTGACACAATAGTATCCCATTCAGTGACCCAACTCGTGCGATATAAAAGGTCTCTTTGTGGTGGAAACTAAAAAAAAATAAACAATAACTGCGACAAGGACTAACTTTGTGTGGGAAAATGCTTTGAGAAGAAAATAATATATTACCTAGTGTTTCTAGCGCTGCTTACGATGTAGTTTTTTGTAGAAATAAAATACAGAGCCTGTACGTGTTCTGCAGAATTAAATTTTATTGTTAAAATGGTGGTCTGAATAAGAAGAAAGTATTAGAAATAGTCATAATTGTACAGACGATTTTTTTATATGTTTAAAATACACTTAACTAATTAAAAATAATATACACTAAAGGCCTAGCTAAATATGCCGTCATAAAACTTCTCAGCATTGCTGTCCACTGGAAGTGTGCCCAAAAAGCTGGCGGCATTGCCACGTTGTATGGGAATGCTTAATTTCTGACTGAGGTAGAAGCCAGTCCTTGTTTCACGCGAAGAGTCAACTAAGCGTTTGGATAATGCTGGAAAAAGTTATGACAGTGGCGTATTTATGTAGATAGCATTTAGTGGTAGGGTACGTTGTGTATGTTTTTAGTAACAATATAATGGATTGGAAACATTAAAAATAAAATATTAATAATATATTGTGCAGACCACTATTATTTAAATATATATATATATATATTATGTACTAGTCGTTTTGTTTTACTCATAGTTAGAAACTAAGCCATTGTTGACTATTCTGCCAGCGGTAAGTAGTAATGGCAGCGGCCTTTTTACCCTCCGAAATAAAAAGAGCTGAAGCGTCAGACTTTTTACTTTCTGATTCTCAATGTTAGTGGTTGTTAGAACACTATGATTTGCTAGTTATTCGATATTATACCAACATAAATTGACGTTAGTAATCGAAAATGATAATCATAATTCAAGCTAAATCAAAACCATAGAGGCTCATCAGGGCTTACGCTCACTAGGAATTGCAATAGAAATTGCCATGAGGAATTTCTAAAAAAGAAAGCCATGATCTCAGAAAAAACGCAAAGGGCAACTGAAAACCCCTTCTCGCTCCAACCTAGGGGCAGGAGAAGTCATAAAAAACTGGCCAAGAGCATGTCGGGCCACGCTCAGTGTAGGGTTCCGTAGTTTCCCGTCCATCACAATAAGTGTACCCACTTATGAGGTTAAAAAAATGCTTGCATATACACTTGTATAAACTTAGTCCAGAAATTATTTTGTAGAACCCTGTTGTCTTTTTTGTACAAAAACTGTTCTTTCCATCAAGTTCAAAATAATTTTCCTAGAAAGTGATTATAAAGTCCTACTTTTCAGATTTTTTTCATATTTTCTAAACTTATGGTTCAAAAGTTAGAGGGACACATTGTTTTTTACTTTTGGAGCGATTATTTCCGAAATGATTGACATTATCAAAAAATGATTTTAGTAAACCCCTATTCATTTTTAAATACCTATCCAACAATATATCACATGTTAAGGCTGAAATTAAAAAAAAAATCAGTTCCCACTTTACATATAGGGGGCTACCCTAATAAAACATTTTTTTCCAATTTTTATTTTACCACTTTGTCGGCGTGATTGATATACATATTGGTACCAAATTTCAGTTTTCTAGTGCTAACGGTCACAGAGATTAAGCGAGGACGGACAGACACGAACAGACAGACGGACAGACAGACATGGCGAAACTATAAGGGTTCCTAGTTGGCTACGGAACCCTAAAAAAGGCATCGTGTTGAAGTTGAATTACTTTAATGTAGACTTTTCCTTCCAAATTGAATTGGACCAAGGCCATAAGGCTAGAATTATTATTGGCTTAATTTATTTGAGTGGATCGTGATTCTTGGAAGATTACCTAAGTTATAAATATTATCACAACCCTACAAGATGTTAAAAAATAGATCTATAAGTACTTAGACTATAGAACAAACAACTTACTAACAACTAACAACAACAACTAATTAACCTGTCAATCGTGATAATGACAGACACAATTGAAAGACAATAGGTGCGCGAACGCCGGCGTTCGCTTGGGGTTTAATGAATTAACTAACTTATTTTATATTTTTCCATTTGAACTATTTGTTATGTATTTGTTTATTGTGCAAACCTACCACAGTGTTGTCTTTTTTAACCCAAAGGATGACTGGTAGAGCCCTTGTGGCGTTCAGTTCGCCTATTTACCACTTCTATACGTGAAATTTAAATAAATAAATAAACAAATGTTCCTATGCACAAAACTTGTTTATTCGTGTATCCAGTTTTGTCTTACAGCGACTGCTAGATTAATTCTTTTGAACAAATCGCATCCTGCTGGTCTTGGAAAATAGAAATAAAAATAGTAGAAAATAAGTTAAAGATGCTGTTCAGAAAGCAGTCTAGAAAAGTCTCTTTGTAAGTCCTTAGGACAAAACAAAGTAATTATGTAAGGAGGTGTACTACGTTGTGAACAAAGCAGTTGTTTAAACAAGAATTAGCTTTGTTTCCAACTTACAGAGGTTTTGTAAGCATGGTTCAAGGAGCTAACCATGTTGCTCAAATGCACTCGAACCGATGGATGAAGATCGTCACTCATTAGACGCCTAGGAAATGACGAGTTGAAACGGTGTGACAAACTGATCATATTTGTGAAACATAGAATTTTGGAAGTAGAAGGAGTACCGTACTAGACCTTTGTTTAGAAGTAGGATGCCAAGGAGAATAACAAAAAAAAATAAAAGGCTATTCCGTGACTGGCGGGAAAACATTGACAAGTCAACTTGTATGATTTTTTTTATTGGCTCTATGCATACTAACCTCTAGAACTTTATAGGAAAAAATTGACACGTTCAAACGTATCTTAATTTTGGAGCAATCTGCTGTGGTAGTATGTTGACATCTTTCATTTTGACGTATTTTTGTTGATATATCATTTTATCAAGTTATGCATAGTGACCAAATTAATATTAATTATTTGATAATTCAACTAATACACATAATAGTTTCCTTTTTCTTCTTTTTATAAATTTATAAATTGAGTTGTCAAGTTATGGACATATTAAGGAAATGTTTAAATCTTGACATATTGAGATATCAAGTTGCAGCCAACAAAAGTTTTGTAACCTTAACGTAACAAGTGTAGTTAACACCACATGATGGTTACAAAATACTTTGTAATATTGTTTATTTGTCAACTTTTACACCTAAATTTAATTAAAAAGATTCGAGTTTTTCTCATAACTTAGCGATACATTTTAGTTTTCGACAATCACGCGAACAAAGTCACGGCCATAGCTAGTTTAATAATAAATAATATAAAGGTATATGAATGCAATTTCAGTCGCTAACTTAAACATAACTGTTCTTGGATGGATATGGCGGAGAACTTCACGGAGATGACAGGTGGCCGCGTCACTGGGAGCCAGAGCTAGTGGCAGGCAACGACCGCGTACATGAGTGAACTGACATCATCACGCTCCAGCCTCTGCAACCCGACCCTGACTACCAGACACGGTCGTACAGCCTTGCGGACGATGAGCAATGGGTAAAAGTTATTAGATGATTCTCCACCCTAAAAAAAAGGATCAGTTATTGTACTAATATTATTATTATTATATAAAAGTTTAGTTTATTTTTTATTTATTTATTATAAGTATACTTTATTGTACATACCAAACATAACAAAGAAAAACAAGTTTTATTATAGGTTTCTTTTAGGTAAGCGCGTTCCATCGTCGACCGCATCGTCGCTTTCCATCAGGTGAGATATCGGTCAAGCGCAAATCGATCAACAATAAAAAAAAAGTTTGAGAACTATATTACATGACGCCGGAAATTTATTACCAACTAGTTAACCCAGCGAACTTTGTACTACCTAACAGTCAATGAATTTAGTAAATTTTTCGACATAATCAACCGATTGCGATGAAACAAAGCCAATGTTATATATCAAGTTAATTTTAATGGTTAAAAGTAATCTACATCAATTTTGTAAATTTTTCGTAGTGCGCGCACAAATAAAAAAATCTGCAGATTTCTGTTTAGATTACGTAGCTAATTTCGGAAAATATTAATGAATAAAATACAGCGTCTTTTAAACATTCTTAATACTGCTTGACTGTGTAAACAACAAACGTAAAAAACCAATATAAACTTCAATTACAGCACTCTCAGTTGATTAATTAAAATGCGACACCGGGATCAAGTGGCATACAAAGTGAAACGTTGACAACCGAGCCGAGGTTCAATCATCTATACTTTTTTATTTTCATATATTTTTAGTACGAATACATATTATTATAAAAATTGGATCTGTCAAGTTTTTATTAATTATGTCGGGCCGAAAAATGAAAAAGTACCGAAATATACAACGTTAAATTTTAATAGTTTTAATCCCGTGGAGGGTCGATCAGGTACATGAAACACTATCGATTTGAAAAGATAAATTAAAAAATAAAGAACCTTTTTTTCAAAACTCGTATTAATTTACGCATGTATGAAATTAATTTCTCTATGACAACGTCAGCTGAGCGAGTCCAGTGACCCGTAGGTAGTAGTCGGCGTTGCGTACAAACTACCTACAGGTCATTGGACTCGGTCAGCTGACGTTTTATCTTTATAAATCGATAGTGTTTCATGTAGGTACTGGATCGACCCTCCACGGGATTAAAACGATTAAAATTTAGCGGTGTATATATAGCCTTTTCCGTTGATGTTCAGGTCTTTAAATTAATATGATTACTTCATGGTAACCGTCCATGGCGACCTGTAAAAAACCCTAAACTGGGCGAAGTTACATATAAAAGCTGGGACATGTACGTATACTTCATACTAAGCGTTTATGACATTATAACGATATGACATGTATTATGTATGAGAAAGAATCTCACAATATGGTAGAATATTTGGATCGTCTGTCTAGCCCTTTTTTAACAATACTTTGATTGGATTGTAGTCTTACCAGAAGCAACTGTATTAGTATCTTAAATTTCTTGAATATCTATAATATTATTTTTGAATGATATAAACTAGTCCTTGACTGCAATCCCATCTGATGGTAAGTAGTGATTTAAACAAACATTTACATTTTATTGGCTTAAAACAGCGGGTTTGCCTATGTAAAAGTAGGAAATCATCCCAATAAAATATACTATAGAATCAAATATGTCGTATATATGTTACTGTAAAAGTTCGAACTACGGTAAATCTCAAGATTTACTAATTATAAATGGTAAATGTCCTTAAAAGTTTGAGATTTGATCTTTTACCACCAGTCACTTAGTAAATCTTAGGATTTACATTAAAGGCATGGTAAATGTTGAAAAAAATCATGTCTTAAACATGTTCAGCACATCGATTCTATACAGATAGAAGTTGTTAAAGATAAAGAAGCGAGTCTTCGAGAAGTTGTCAGAAAATTGTCGTTAACTGGAGGACAAGGATTAAAAAAATGTTTCAAAACATGCTCGTTGAAGAAATGCACTTGCAAATCATCAGAATTACTTTGTAACTCTAAATACCACAATAACACTCCGTGTTGTATCGTCAATGTCGTGTATTGTTAATTTTAATAATTCAATTCCGTAATTAAAATAATCCAAATAGGTTAAGATTATACCTAAGATTTTGACTAATATTTGCTTGAAAGAAATGATGAAGAATTAAGTAATCATTGTTTTATTCCTAAAACCAACATTTACTAGTCCACATTGTTAAAACCTAGCAAATATTGAATTGGAATGGTTAAAGCCCGAAAAAATCGTCCCATTATAATAAATACTTACATTTACCAACTCATGTCGGTAAATCTTAGGTTTTACTGGAAAATCTTAAGATTTACCTACCGTAGTTCGAACTTTTACAGTAACATAATTATTATACATACGTAAAACGTTCACCTTTATAGTATTAGCGCGATGAAGGTCTGTCTTGCTGCCTATTTGATATTTACAACCAACAATATATTATTACCAAATCAAATCCTTATCATAGCGACTCTCACCATTTTCACTTGACTACACCTATAACATTCTATATAACAAAAACGATCCCAATCACACTATTCCTGACCACCAAACAATTAAAACAGATCCCAGACCAATTTCAACTTCTCCCTAACATTTCGTTACGGTGCCTCCGTTTTGGGAATCTACTCTAACTACCTATATTTTCACTGCATTATCAGATTCTGTACTAATGCTCGTAATGTCGATTATGTCGACTATTACAATTTGCTTAAATAGTGCCGCGCTTCGATAGATGCTAGGCACAATAGTCTTTGGACATAACACCATCACTGACCTTAATAGGTAGACTTATGATGACTATCTACTAAGCTAGTAATCTGCTTGGTGGAGTTTTTTAGTTTATTTTGCATGCTAAACTGACCAGTAACCACACACACGTCACGTCACTGCGTCGTTCAAGCGAACGATTGTTAACAGTTAGGCTTGTTGCAGTGTGGGATTTAAATATTCGGTGGAAAAATAGGTTAGAAGGACTCATCATCTAGAAGGGTTTGTACAGTAACTATTTATCTTGGGCACAGCTTAGTACTCTCGATGGTACTATTTTCAGGGACACAAACATCAAACTTCAAATCAATTATTTTTAATTGCAGACGCAATACGTCCTGAGACTCTACCATGAGCTTTCAACGCGATCCATTTGTAGATCTAAATTAAACTGTCAAAAGAATAGAGCTATATAGTGTTTAGCTTCATCCTTGTTTGTCATTCGCATGCTTGACATTTTAACATGTCATGGTATAACCCCATGTAAGTGATTCTAACACCATTGCAAATGTGGTCCACCAAATGACATTACATATTTATATAATGTACTCGTTCGATCCAAAGGTATGTGCAGAAATTGGAAGGATATAGGAATTGTAAGAGGCTAAGAAACAGATATCGCACATAAAAACCAAAAAAAACCACTATACCATTTAACAAGAAACATAGACAAGTCACCTAATTTACTTGAAGATTCAAAAGCGACAAAATTTGATACATAAAATTGAAGAAGCTGTTTTGTATGTTGTCACATTTATGAATAGACTTTACAAACAATACCCAATGTTAATTAATACTGGTCAAATAACAGCCAGTAACAGAGATAGCGGCTTCCTCCAAATAGTACCAAATAATAATAATGGCGGATGCAATGTGGTGGAAGACGTAGAAGATTAGCGAAATTTAGAAACAGAACCTTAGATTATAACAGACTAGCTTTTACCCGCGGCTTTGCCCGCGTACATAAAATATAGCCTATGTCACTTAGGAATAAAGCAGCTTTCTATCGGTGAAAGAATTTTAGCAATTGGACCAGAACTTTCAGAGATTCCTCCTCCTCCTCGAGTCGTATTCCTCGTATTTCGTATTACTGAGGGTCGTGAAGTTCCCGCTGGATTAGCTCATTATTGATGGTATCCCGCCATCTGTGACCGTTTTTAGCGTCATAAAGTGCGACGTGGAATTGGGTGTCCAGTGTGGAGCGGACCTGATCTGCCCATCTTATTAGGCTGCGGCCTTTTGGTCGTTCGCCATCAACCATGCCAGTTACGATAAGCTGTTTAAGGTTGTGGCCATTTTTCCTGACAATGTGGCCAAAAATCTTCAGTACTCTGCACATGCTAGTATTTGACATTCTGATCTTGAAGTTCAGTTCTCGTAAGATAGAGCGGTTTGTACGAAAAGCAGTCATTCAGAGATTACCTCCTACAAATAATAAAACATAAAAACAAACTTTACCTCTTTATTAAACGAGTATTAGTGTAGATTATACATACAGAAATACACTTTAAGATCTGAGTGAATGAATTACTTTTAGACAAGTGTGCTCTTATAGCGTATTTGTTTACGAATTGGTAAGAAAATTGTTAAAAAAGACATTTTCAAAGACACGAACATTTTTTTTTTCTGACAGAACGGTTGCACCGGTGGCTGCATATCGCATAAGAGTCCTATTAGGTACATTAAGAAATTATTTATAAAAAATAAGTTTAAAAAAAAAATATTTTCATTTTCTGTAGGATATCATCAAGTAAGTTACTTGATGATATCTCACCTCTCTTCTACTAACCTCACCGCACGCTCTGCGCGGTGTGAGAAAAAGAATGAAACTTTTATTGGCTAAACCACCTATGCTCCTTCAGTTACTCTTTCTATTCTAGGGTTGCAATAACTCTTTCGAATAATTCCACAGCCTTGGTCCACGCTTTAACAAAACAGCATCTTTAGCAAAATGAAGAAATATTCCTTTAATATTCCGTTCCTTTATATTCATTCAATTTTTTACCCGAAACATAAATCTTCCTCTAGAAGGTTAATACTTCTATTAAAAGTTTAATACTGTCTCATTATTCTAAATGCCCGAGTAATAATGTCGTTAGTGATATTACTAGAACACTCATAGGAATTAGACAGAACTGAGTAAAAACGTTGATAAATTACAGTCATCATCGTTAAGTTCTTCTATTTGTGGAGCAGAAGGAATTCCATTCCAAACGGTATGGATATTAAATGCAGTGGGACTGTGCGGTGTAGAAAATAAAATCAATGGTTTCGATGTTATCAATTTTTCAATCATTAATTTTGACAAAAAGTTAGGATATATTGTTTAGGATAGGTTGTTTTCAAAAGTTTTGTTCACATTGCCATATAAAAACTTTCATATTTCTACAATAACTTTCAACAGGATTAACACCCGAATTCCGGTAGCCTTTTCAACCCAATATGCTTTCCCATTTTCGTTACCATATGTTCTTTTCTATTATTGATAGACTCGCGCTTGACTGCTATCTCACCTGATGGTAAGCGATAACGTGGTCGACAATAGATCATGCTAAACGCTGTGGTTGTAGCTATAAGGAAACACAGACAGCGGCAAGAAATTTCACTTTTTAGCTGTATGCACAATAAGTGTGTTCCCAAAACGTTTTCTACATAAGCATGTTCACCATGGAACGCCGCACGTCTTTTAATTCGATGATTGATCGGGCTTGGCGGTATTATACACACTCCCCGATATGTGGACCATAGAAAACTGACAGACTAGCAAGTCGCCATTGATGCTCAAGACTTTGGAATTTTGACTTGCCAAAAACATAATCTTCTTGTCTCACTTCTCAATCACATCTAGCGCATCAATATAGTATTTAGCAGATCCATAACAAAGATGAGAGTAGTACGTTACCTGTTCACTCTTGACTTAAATTGTATATTACTAACTATAATATCGTTTTATGTCTAGGTTCTCAGTAAATTCCCTTTCCACAACACTTAAGATTTTAACCTCTAACTAAATTATGGCACCAACTTTACCAAATCCCATCGCTTAGACCACACCAAAACTCCAAATATATTTAGAACTTAGTCTTAAACCGTGGCTGGACTTAGATAACGGTACCCAGACACCGTTGGTGTCCGGATCCTTAGCTTCGAATGCATGGAAGTTATCTTAGTTCCAGACATCTGGACTAGATCCCTTGAAATGCATTCATCTAGGAAGTAATTGAAGATTAGTTTGGCCGGAGGAATAGAATTCTTGGAATTGGAATTCTTAGTTATAGCTTTAAATGGGTATTTCTCCTATCCTTTTTAACTATGATATACTTATATGTGGTATTAGATGTTCTATATATTTAAAATCTTAATTAAGCCCTATGCAGACTTCGAAAATCATAATAAAATCTGGCTTGTTTAGTACAATATCTTCAATTTACTCTTAGCTAGTATGTCTTGTGGGACCCTTGCATTAAATAATTCATAAGCTGGAAGTGCTGGAAGGCAATTTTCTTAAAAAAAAACTTTATCAAATTAGAAAATAGTTTTGAACCATTGTGGAGACTGTTGATATTCTCAAACGGTTTACTTACAATCAAATGTATAAAAAGACTATGAACATGCACGTATGCTCATTCAATAGCTCCTGCCATAAGTATTACGTCGTATGAAACAAATGATAATAGAAACACTGGTATTTTTTTTCATAAAATTACCTCTTAGGCTGCCAAAGTTGTCAAAATGAAAGTTACTTTGAATACTTAGACTACTCTTGTATTTTTAAGAACACTCGCATCATGGCTTTAATTTCTTAAATTCAATCACCAAAATTTAAAAACCTAATTTTGATGAATTCATATCAATTTTATTACAAGTGTTTATCACTACTTAACACAGAGTTGCGATTGATAAATAAATTTGGAGAAAGTTCAAGAATAGCTCGTGAAAGACAGAACCACTTATTTATGAATAGGAATATCTATGTGCGCACAGCCTAATATTTTGCTCTTATAAGAAAATGCTTGATTTATTTATGTATGTATGGTTTTTATTGTATTACAGTACCATTCAATCAAACGCAGAATCTTCGTCAATAATATCAGTGACGTCATCCTCGCTTAGATTTATCATTTGTTTACGTACGACCCCCCTCATCCTATGCGGATATACATTACCGTATTGTGATTGAGAGCTGGCTGTTTTTGATGTACATATACGTAGAATGAGAAGATAATATTATAATCAGACGAGTATGCGGGTTATATTTTGCTTTTGTTATTTTAGATCACACTAATATTATAAAGCCGAAAGTTTATGAGTAAGTATGTCACTGTGTAGAATGAGTTTTTTTTTTCTCTACGATTGAACTCCTGGACGGATTTAAGATGAAGTTTAGTTAGAAATCCAAAAAGGGTGCAAAAGTATGTATAAAATATATATAAACAGACATTTATACTTAAAATGAAAATGGCTTATCTGAATAAAAGCTATGACAATAATTTGACTAATTATAAGGCGACAGAAACTAATGGAAAAGTAACATAACGTGTAGATATATAGAGATTGTAATTATTGCAATAAGTCAACGTCGCCGCAAGATTAACGACGGGGATTATGATTGATTATAATGAGGATTGAAACGTCCAGAAAAGAAACTATTTAGTTCGCTGCTATGCCCAGTAAGTTATGTACCGTACCAGTCTTTCTATATCTGATGGAATATCAAAAAATTTGGTGTCATAATACTGATACTTCATACTGGTACCAATGAGTTAGAAAACAATAGTAAATTTTGATACTAGTGGAAATTTTTTGTCATTGCAACTGAGGCGAAATTGACCCGAGCTGGACAGGTGAGGGTCTTATGGAGCCAAATGCTGCAGTGCCATGTGTATCAAACGACGTTTCTCAATACACTAACGAAGAAATACTTTTTTCTGAAAATCATGACACAGTTTTGTACATTTTGTACAGAAAAAAAAATACCCGAATTTGCCATACATTTTAGTGAGTGTGTTACATGATTCCGAAAAATATAACATCGAATAACACGTCCCCGTAAGTTTACTAATCCAAAACACGTAACAACGAATGCACGTTACCATGAACAACTTAACGATGTAGTCATGTGATTTTGAATATGGAAATCTCACTACCAAAATCAAAATATAATTTCGAATTATTTAGCGCGGTGAGGGGAGCTTTTCGTGCATGGTGAATTGATCCTATCTTCTGCAGATACGGTGAAGTTTCTTAGCGTGTAGAAGCGCCCTAATAATACTCGAAGGACAAAGTAGGTATTACTCTTACCCTATCGATTTCTCTCAATCCAGTATCAATAACTTCACAAACACCAAACAGTATCCCTTTTCGAGCAATAACAGACAAAGTTAACTAAACTACTATTTGCCGTAGTCACTCAATTTGGTCTGACGAAGTATTTCATCACTATCAGTTTCCGTAACTTTAGTTTGTGAGTTGGTCGCGGCCTTAGGGCCACGGTAACAGTCTTTGAATTTATTGACTGGATAGTAGATATAGCTGTGTTTATGGCACGTATGTTCATAATCTTTCTTAAAGTTCATGTGTCAAAAATCCAGGGTTATCCGAAAGGGCGCTCAAGCACTGGTATGAAGGCTAGAAGGAACGGGGTGGGTCTTTTAGTCAGTAAGTGTCTGACACTATCTCCCGCTCCGCCCAAGAACGGGGGTTGTCATTGGATGATTTTTTCCCACCGTAAAAAAAATGTGTCAAAAATCATACCGTAATTATAAAAAGCGAACGTTTACGAGTGTGTGTATGTCTGTTACTTTTTCACGCTCAAATGGTTTATTGTTAAACCATGTTCTAGAATAGCACTAGAATATAAGTACTTTTAATTTCGATAGTATGTTCTCTTGGGATAATTATTTAATCTCAAACAGGCGAAGCAGTTGACAGCAGCTAGTTTACATAAGATGAATTTGCGAAACTGTACTATGTTAAATAGATGACTACTTAATTCATTAATGAAATTATACTTCATTTTGAACACTAGATATCTAATTTTAGTTAAATACTTAGAACACTTATAACTATGGTAACCGAATAAACATCGCACCAAAACTTTTTCTGTCGTTTTAATACTTTCTATAAGAGCCTGTACTAGTTCATTAAGGAATGTAATTCTCTGCCGGAGTCTGTGTTTCCTGATAGCTACAACCTAGGGGTCTTTAAGTCAAGAATGAATAGGTTACTTCTAGGCAAGCGTGCTCCGTCGTCAGCCACATCATCACTTACCATCTGGGGAGATAGTGGTCAAACGTGAGGCTATCAATAATAAAAATTAAGCCGATGTGGCATTATGTAAACCAAACATACGAGTATTTTATTACATGTTCTTTTCTGACATTTTGTCTATTTTGATCATTGAGAACTTTCTCCTTTTTTGAAGTAGGTTGAAAAAAACATTCCTCATTCCTGTATGAAGAAGAAAAAATACTAAGGAATTCTTTTAACACCATTCAAAAACATTGTACGGACGACATGTACGCCTCAAGGGAAATTAATAGATGTATCAGAGGCTCCCAACATGCGTTACGGCCAATAAAAAATTCTTCCTTGTCTTGACTATGAAAAATGAATGGGGATATAGCGGATTTGTTTTGACAACCTCTGGATGATACAGTCGGATGGTTTTAATGCTTTTAATGTTGAGTTATTGCGTGTTTTGTTTGATTGGCCAGTTGGTCTAGTAGATAGTGACCCTTACTGCTATGCCGGAGGTCGTGGGTTCGATTCCTACCCAGGACAAGTGTTTGTGTGATGAGCAGTGATCGGAATTGGTTGAGCTTTTTTTGTTCATTGACCGCAAACATTGATGTTAATATGGATATTCCACAGGATTTCGGCTGATACTACGGGATTTAATTGAATTTCATTTTTTTTGTCAATATGTATAAAAAAAAATATGCAGGCGCGATGTTGCCGCTTTGTAGAGACGCATACAGATACTCTTAAACATCTATTGACATCATGACAGTTATAGTATCCCTATAAATGCCATGCATGATATTTGAGCGCCGATCAAAGTTGTAGCGTTTGAGTATTCAGGCCTAATAGACAAATTTTGACTAAATACTATGTTCTTCCAGGCAAGCAAAACTAATTCACACAGAACGCAACACAGCAGTATCTAAACACACAAGCAAAGCACACATAAACTGTGTGTCCTAACTTTTGCTGAACCACTGATATCTTGCATATTGAACAATAACAGTTGGCAAAACCATTTCATGCATTCGATTATCAATTTTCATTTGCACGAAATAAAGTTCTAAATTGCTTGCCAGTAGTTATCAAAGGGAGAACTATTGAGGGTACCATTCTATAACAGTGTCTGCATGTGGGAAACTTTTCGGAATCACGTGACACAAGTAGGTGATAAGGAGGAAACAGGGTGTAGATTATTCAAATGTTTTTGAATATTATCTTTTTTTTTTTCGCATTCCTATTTCGTGGTGTTTATTACGGTGTTTGTGTATCATTCATAGTTTCACGCTTTTCTTTATGGAGGAGAGGTCAAAATATATGATAATACGAGTATTTGGGGCAAAATGATGAGTGAAAAAGGAAACAAAACAATAAGTATTGTTAGTAATGTACGTACGTATATTAAAAATGTAACAAATATTATACGTGTTTTGGTTTTAGGTGGGAAATCGTCCGTGTCAAACTATTACTAACTGACTGACTATTTGCTATTTATTCTTAACTGGACTTTGAGTCGCGCCATAATACTAATTTTTTAAGCTATTAATAATTAAGAGAATAACCTAACACCCCCACTCATTTGTTTTTTGAGCGTGGTAACCGATAAGAAAACAAATGAGTGAACAATCAATCAAAATTCAATTCAATGTGTGAAAATGTAACTTCAATTAATATCAAAGAAAAAAAAACAAAGGAATTAAATAATGCATAAATAAAATAAATAAGTAATTATAATTGCTTAAGTTGATAAAAATGCTATGCAATAAATTTACCGCGGCAGTCCCCGAGTGCCACATGTCTTTTTTTATTATTAATAAGCTTGCGTTTGACCACCATCTCACCTGATGGTAAGCGATGATGTGGTCGACGATGGAGCACGCTTGCCTAGAAGTAACCTATTCACTCTTGACTTAAATACCCCTAAGTTGTAGCTATCAGGAAACACAGACTCCAGCAGGGAGTTCCACTCCTTGGCTGTACGCATAATAAATGTGTTCCTAAAACGCTTTGTGCATATGGGTAGGATGTCTACCATGTACCGGTGGCGAAACGCTGTATGTCGTGTGGTCTAATGATGGAGCGGACTTGGTGGAATTAGATTGTGCAATTCCAGTGCACATTCCCCGAAATGTTAACGATAGAAAACCGACAGACTAGTAACTCGGCGGCGATGCTCGAGGCTTTGGAGTTTCGACTCTCTTTGGGTTTCTGTTATGATCATACTGCTTTGTATACTTACATTCTGGCAAATAAATTATTATTATTATTATATTCCATCATTTATTGTTATATACATATTTAATATTTCTTCAAAAAATAACATTAAAAAAAAACATTTAAAAATATAAAAAATAGTAGCCCAGTCAGGGCTCCTGAGAGAGGAACCTCCGGACATTTCGCGCCGTGTCTAGGAGTACTGCCTTCTGGATCAAGCCCTTAATCCAACTGCCTAACGAGAGCCTCCGCAGATGTTGGTCGAGGCTCTTGGCTATTAAGCCATTGGCTTCACGACTATCGGCACAATGGTTGCACGCCACTCGCTTCGGTCCACCACCACTATATCAGGCTTATTGGCTACAATCGTCCTGTCAGTGATGATGAACCGATCCCAGTACAACGTGATATCGCCATAATCGAGAACTGGGTCGGGCACATACCTCTAGTATAGCACCTCCGATTCCGCAAGAGAGTACTTCAGAGCAAGTTGCTGATGGAAAATCCTGGCTACGAGGTTAATATTATTACTGACTAAACCCACTTCTGTGGATCCTGTTTAAATTAATTATAGTTAGACAGGAAGACCGCCGAAGGCAAATTGTTCCAGACCTTCGATGTAGGCGGTGTAAACGACGAAGTGAAACGCTTAGTCCGGACCTTTGAAGTTTCAACAACGTAATGGTGGATACTTGCCGTACGTCGGGTTGTCCGATGGTAGAAAGGAGATGGTGGTATCAAAACATCGATTCTCTTACATCCCTGTAAATGATATACCTTTTAAAATATTCTGTTGACAGATTTTAATTATAATTTAACACAAAATTTCAATATTAATTTTATTTTCCCATCAATATTTGTCAAGCACATTAATTGCCCATTAAGTTTTTTAAGAGGCAAATGATCCTTTGACATTAAAGTATATATTTTAATTAATTCCAGTGTAATCATAGGTACATTAACGGATATTGAAATTTTATTTTGACATCCCAAACCACCACTGTCACCATTTTAATGGTTTATTAATAAAGCAAAAAGCCGATATCATAACACGGATGATATACTATCTGCTTGTTGCCGTATTATTAAAATGTTTAAAGTGGTATTTTGGTTGAATGATAAATAGCTAGCTGGTTTTTAGGGTTCCGTAGCCAAATGGCAAAAAACGGAACCCTTATAGATTCGTCATGTCTGTCTGTCTGTCTGTCCGTCCGTATGTAACAGCCACTTTTTTCCGAAACTATAAGAGCTTATACTGTTGAAGCTTAGTAAGTAGATCAAAATATTTTTTTCTTCAAACCCATACATACGTGTGGGGTATTTATGGATATGTCTTCAAAAATGATTTTAAGGTTTCTAATATATTTTTTTTTCTAAATTGAATAGTTTACGCGAGAGACACTTCCAAAGTGGTAAAATTGGTCCCCCCCCCTGTAACTTCTAAAAAAAGAGAATGATAAAACTAAAAAAATATATGATGTATGTACATTACCATGTAAACTTCCGACGAAAATTGGTTTGAACGAGATCTAGTAAGTAGTTTTTATTTTTAATACGTCATAAATCCAAAAAAATACACTATTATTAAAACATCGATCAAAGTTACAACGAACTACGAGAACTTTTATGTTATGTTACTTGCTGCTACGGAACCCTCCATGGGCGAGTCCGACTCACACTTGGCCGGTTTTTTTTATTGTTTATAGGTTCACGCTTGACCGCTATCTCACCTGAAAAACCTTTTCACTCTCAACTTAAAGATTCCCGGGTTATAGCTATCAGGAAACACAGACTCCGGCAAGGGATTCCACTCCTTAGCTGCACGCACAATGAATGTGTTCCCAAAACGTTTTTTGCGTGTAGGTGAAATGTCCACCATGTACCTACAGGTGGCGTATCGCCATACGTTCCGTCAGATGATGGAACGGGCTAGGCGGAATTAGGTTATGCAATTACGACGCACACTCCCCGAAATGCAACCGGTAGAAAACCGACAGGCTAGCAACTCGCCGTCGATGCTCAAGACTTTGAAGCCTCGACTCGACGAATGTATCATCGTTTGATTGTGTCGCTAGGTTGCGAGATTATTCCAAAGAGTTACTGCAGCTCTGAACCAAAAAGCAGTTGAAAGGCCGCAGGCGGATTTTAGTCAAAAAAACTCTGACACATCCACTCGCTTCACCCAGAGCGGGAGTAATTTTTTGATGACTGCTCACCTAAAAAAAGAAAAAATCAATGTCAATTTAAATTTATTTTATGTTTTATTGAATTTATTTTATGTCAAACCATCAACGTGTTGATCTTATTAAAAACCATTTCCTTTCTCTTTAATACTATCCTGGTTCTACAAAATTTAATTTCTCCCACCAACCCTACTGATTATTCTTCTATTCTACCTTTTCCTTAGATTGTGTAACATATTATAGTATGTATGTTTATTTATATATATATATATATGTTTGTTGTGTTGCTTTTTGGTGTAGAATAAAGTTTATTCTATGTATAATCGAATTTATTTTCATTTATTGTTATTTAACTTAATTAATTTATGCAATCATTGCTTATTATTATCAACTATAAAAAATAAACCAGTGCTGTATGTTCACACCTATAAATAAGTGACAAATGCATCACTTTTTTTTGTCAATTCACACGAATTTTATGAACGTTTTAAATTAGTCGTTGGCATATATTTATTACTAAATAAGCAAAAAAAAACTTTCTTTTGTGTTCAAAAATATTTAGCTAATAGACAAAAAGTAAACTATTACCGTGCCATTATTACTATAGTATATATATATATATTTTTATTTCATCGTCTTTAAGCAATTCGATGCAAACACGATGCGGCGCGAACGAAGCTAAGTGGACGCGATGAGATGGTGAGATATTTTTGCGTGAACTCTTTTTGTGCGGTGACTTGTTACTGTACTTATATAAATGGTGACTGAAGTGGTGATTTCGCACGCACGTAGGACAGACCTGCCGAGTCGCATTGAATTCTCGCAAACCACATCGGATCGCTTCGCAAAGTTGCGTATTCACGTTGAGTTACTCATATAGTCCAAGGATGCATAACTTTATAGACGTGTATTCGTTTTACATTTCGCGTGTACGCCGAAACTCTGTCGATAAAGCGATAACGTTGCGTCGCGTCGTTGCTGCTTCGTCAATAGAGTTTTATAGTATTGTATGAAAGCTAGGAGCGGGCGTATAATAACATATAGGTACGCGTCCGTAAACAGCAGGCTTTGCTGACACCGGCGAACATATACACATTAAATAACATAAACAGTTTACACTAACAATCCCAAGTAATGGAATCTCTAAAGGCACACTAACACTCATTACGCACTTAAGAGCATTATAATTCTGCAACATACCGATAATACATTAATGTAAGTACAGCATACTCAGGAAACGTCTCATTATCACACCTCGGTATGGTTTAATTGTCAACCCCTTTGTTTGGCAGACAAAAGCCTTGAATTAAGGGCGGGGACCGAAATGTTTGAGGCGATTGCGCCGTGAGTGACGGCGTTTTGAGTCTGGGAGTGTACTTAACACGATTATGTTTTGCGTTTCTCTAGACTTCAGTCAAAGGCCCGTTTTATTAAAGGCTCTTCGAACATGAAGCTGGAATAAAACTGGAATTTGTAAGATATTTCAACAAAAATGACGAAGTGATTATTTGTAATTTTTGTTGACTCGTAAGTTTTTTGTTACGCTATGAACTGTTTTCAGATTTATTAATGTCCAATCTAATCATATTTACATTATAGGTTCGTGAAGTTTTTTGTGAGTTATTTTCAATAAATCCACACTTTTTAGTATGGCATTTGCTGAATAAGCTTTTTAGCGCAGCCGCGATACACACTTTTTTCTATATCTAAAATGTCTACATGTTGCGTCTACATTGTGTGTATCTATGTGTGCTAAATAAAAAGTGTATTTTTTTTTTATTTCCTTCTTTGGAATGTGCCTTTTATCTTTTTTACTTTTAGACTCTTTACCGATTAAAGAATCCCATTAAATAGCTTAATTGACACCAATCCTTTTTATTTAAAAAAAAAATCATGGTAGAATATGAGTACGAGTATTTGTTTGCACTGGACTATTTTTTGGATGATAAACGCAAAAAAGTCTGTAAACAAATTTTTAATTAATATACGCTAAGGTACACCAACTTATTATTTTTTTATTTAATAAGTTGGTGTAGTAATAAAATAAAATAAATAGGAGTTTCCTGACACCTAAACAACATTGTTTATTGCTTCGCAGAAAAAGAAGACCTGACAAAGCGCTAGGGACGATATCATACAGAAAGTCAAGAACCAAGTGTTGTAACTCAGGAGGAGAAACTACTATTTACTAAGAGGTGATTTTCTAGGCGCCATCACAATGTATTTTCTGCAGTTTACAGGAAACATCTTTCTGCAGTTTTTCAATAAATTGGTAAGTTACAATAATTATTTATCTGTAGCAGTAAAGGTTTAGATGCCTTTCCTGCTCATGGAAATTGGCTTATTTTATTCCTATTTTATGGCGCTAAAACATACTTGGCGCAAAATAAGTGTGATCTATTATACCAGATTCCATGACTTCTCTTGCTATTGTTGGAGCAAGAGGAAATGTCAGATGTTCACTGACTTAAATCCACATGTTTTCTTTCAGTGCCCTTTGTGATACATACATTCAGCCTTATAATCTTTCAACTATTGGGACTCAGGCTTCTTGTCTAGGAGAGGAAATGGGACGTAATCTAACTAGCGTACCCAGTGCGGATTGTTGGATTTTTGGTTCTAGAACATGACGATTTCTTCATGATGTTGTCCTTCTCTGGTCTGAGAGCAATAATGATGAAATAAATTACACAAAGTAATGCACCTGGCTGGGCTTGAACTTGCGACCCCGTACGCTATTCGAAGACATGTGACATCCACCAACCTGCACTGGGCCCGCATGGTGGATTACGGCCCATTCCGTCTCCTAGAGAAGAGGCCTGAATCCCAGCAGTAGGAACATTAAAAAGGCTGATGATGACGATGATCCGTACGCTAGGACCATTATCACTGGACCACTACTGCTCAATCGAGCTAGGGAAGCCGTAATTTTTCAAACAATCCGACTCAGACATACTCTTTGGGTAATACAGATGTCATGTTATGTTAACAATAAAATTATAAATACATTTTTACTGCAACTTTTACATATTATCCTCGTCAAGAATGGCAGTATTCAGACTTAAAAAAAAAACCGGCCAAGTGCGAGTCGGACTCGCCCATGGAGGGTTCCGCAAGTAACATAACATAAAAGTTCTCGTAGTTCGTTGTAACTTTGATCGATGTTTTAGTAAAACTGTATTTTTTAGATTTATGACATATTAAAAAAAAAACTACTAACTAGATCTCGTTCAAACCAATTTTCGTTGGTAGTTTCCATGGTAATGTCATATATGGTTGGGCAGTTCTCATAATCTTAACCTTCGTGCATCCAAAAACATGCTTCTTCATATTTCTTCTCACCGTACTGACTTTATGTCCAATTCTTATGCTGTTTCCACCATAAAACTCTAGAATGTGCTTCCCTTTGACATCAAAAAAGCTGAAAGTAAATTATCCTTCAAATGTAAAATCAACCCAAAGGTTGACTGGTAGAGAATGCCTTGTGGCATTAAGTCCGCCTATGTACCACTATTGTACATGAAGTTTAAATAAATAAATAAAAAAATGACAATTTACTTGACAAATAGGCTAACCGGAGATGATGAAATCGGCACTAAGAATGATGAAATATTTTTCCAAATACTCTTTAATAAACTATAATTATATAAATAAATATAGCTGGCACCACATACACACTATTTCTGGAATGTACCTGGATATCTCTACCAGCCTTAGCCCAACCAGCATAGATTTCAAACACTTATTTTTGGAACTAGGGTACTAAAATTAAATGAGTATTCAGTAATCCTAAAGATAAGTTTAGTCAATCAGTACATAACAGGATAATATTCACAATTCAAATTTAATTATAATCATATATTTTTTTTAGTTTACACAGAAAATGTTTGTCCCCCCCACACACATTTTACCACTTTGAAAGTGTGTCTCGCGTAAACTATTCAGTTTAGAAAAAAATGATATTAGAAACCTCAATATCATTTTTGAAGACTACTATCCATAGACAGATACGTATGAGTTTGATTAAAAAAAAATTTTGGGTTTCAGTTCTAAGTATGGGGTATTAAGTATAAAAAAAAATATTGCTTTTTTTCCATTTTTGTATGAAAATCTTAATGCGGTTCACAGAATACATCTACTTACAAAGTTTCAACAGTATAGCTCTTATAGTTTCGGAAAAAAGTGGCTGTGACATACGGACAGACAGACAGACATGGCGAATCTATAAGGGTTCCGTTTTTTGCCATTTGGCTACGGAACCCTAAAAACACGCAATCTCAACCAAAAACATTTCCACCAAAAACGCCTACATCACTTAGTATCATGACTTACATACCCCGAATTACTCCCCAGAGCAGTACCACCATTCCACGATATTTTCCTAAGTCGTAAACCAACTGATAAATGTATATATCGGAACATGGAAACCGATTCAAATCCCTCAGGACGGGAAGGTTTACAAAATGTTGGCCACCGTTTTGACTGATTTTGCTCGCAATGAAACGAATACGTTTGCTCCCCTTTTAATTTGACTTTTATTTGAACTGTTCAGAGTTAATATTTGGTGTTTTGAATGATCTTTTATTTGAGATTTTACCGCTGTTGTTATTGAAGATTATGGAGGATTTATGTTGATATAGGATGGGGGAAGAGAATTATTGTTAGCGGTTCGTGGGAGAATAGCAGATGAGTAACAATATAGGTCACATCCATTATTTATTAACATATGTTAATTGCTTGTAGAACAGATTTCTAGATTGGCGACCGTGCACAAAGCGCTTTCAAATCCAAGGTTACTGAAATAGCCCGAAGAATCGAACTTAAGTGGCAACAGGCAGAGCACATTGCAAGCAATATTCTGGAGAGAAAACCATATACGAGAAGGCCTCCTACCGGTTGGATCGATCACCTGGTGAGGGTCTGGGAATCCGTTGGATGCGAGGCTCACAGGACCGTTCATTGTAGTCAGACTTTTTAGACCCCGCTCTTGTGCGGAGCGGGAGATAGTGTCAGACTCTTAATGACTAAAAGACCCACCCCGTTCCTTCTAGCCTTCATACCGGGGCTCGAGCGCCCTTTCGAATAACCCTGGCCCCAGTAGGCTTCGACCCGGCTGGGTCCCTGCTGTTGCTGACAACTCCATGAGGTGCGCGGGAAAAATGCGCGCCATCGACGACTTGGGCTTGGTCCGGACAGTTACCGGACGGCCGGACAGTGAGCTACCCATTGCTCACTGTACGCAAGCCGGCGCCTACGGTGGCCGGAAATCGGGATCAGAATCCCGGCGGCGGCGGCGGCGGCGCTAACGCCGCTGCCTGATGCGTTCAGCCTCCTCCTTTGCAAGCATTACTGCTTCAAAGTCGGCGGCCGCCTGCCACTCCTCCTCGCTCCGGAGCATGGCCTCAACAAAGGCCCGGCGCGAGAGGTCTCCGCCGCCGAAGGGCACGGCGATGCTCCACCCAAGCAGGGCACACCTCGACTGTGTGCTTCACCGTGTCCTTCGTGCGTTCTGCACAGTGGCGACACTCGGGCGTCACTTCCACATGAATTCGGTGTAGGAAACTCCCGAATGAACCATGTCCGGTGAGGACCTGCGTCATGTGGAAGGTAAGCACGCCATGAGGTCTTTCCAGCCACGCCTCAAAGAGGTGACTTACCGATTGTAGTCAGACTTGGGGAAGGCCTATGTTCAGCAGTATATATTTTTTGGCTCAAATGATGATGCTGTTGGTGATACATAAAGTACGCTAATAAAAGTTAATAATACATATAGGGGATTAAAAAATCTTAAAATATATATTTGTCCTAAATTGCTACGGTCTTGAGATAAAATAAAGGAAAATAATAAACTAAAATTTTAATTCCGAATATCTCTCTCAGCAGCGTAGTAGGTACGCTTCTGTTTAAAAAAAACAAAATGACTGGTCCAGCTTCCGTAAAATAAATTCTAGTTCTATTGCGCTTATGAAGACTGCGTCGTTATGCTCCAAGAGCAATAAATATATTAAACAGAAGAAAATTGTTTAATAGACATAAAAATAACATCAAAAAAACAAACCACGACATCCTGTTCAAAGAAATCACTTTCCAGTCTGCAAACGATACTATATACTTCAACAACTAACGGACCCAAACATAGGTTTAATACACTTTTGCATACAAATTAATTGCTACCCAAATCGGATTACTACCTACTTTTGTAAGTAAATTTTTCGAAACAACCCTCTAGGGCGATCAAATTGGACACGGACTTAATTTTCCTACACGACAGACATTTGATTAGAAAAATGTGGCCTGATAAAATTAATTGGAAGGTTTTCAACTCCCGTTTTTTCGGGGATTGGGGTCCCAGAATGTATAGTTACGCCATTACCTTTATGGGCTCAGCAGTGATATACGTTTTTCCGCTTGATTTCTCACACGGTGTTAAGGGGAAACTTGAAGCTATTGTAAGTAAGTTTTGGAACAGTATTTTAGCGTTACGTCGGAGTTGACTTTTGTAGTAGTAAAGACGATGTTGAGATGTGTGATATTGCTCGAAATTGTTGATAAATTAGTGTGTTCTGTGACTAGAATCGCCATTTAGATTAACCTTTCAATCGTGGAAATTACAGACACTCCTTCAGTCGCTTAGGGTTTAATGAAATAAATTAAAATTTGAATGGAACGCTTTTACCTCGGTCAGAGATTAAGCATTGCCATGCAACGTGGCAATGCCGCCAATTTTGTTCGGGTACATTTCCAGTCGTTAGCGCTGCGGAGGAATCTTTGTCTGTCACAAGTCATCCATTTAATATCCAAAATAATGAATAATTTATCATCATCATCATCATTTCAGCTGAAAAACGTCTACTGTTGGACATAAGCGTCTCCCAAGCGTCGCCAAAATGACCGATCCTGTGCTTCTCGCATCCTCCGCATTCTCGCGACAGACACCAGCTTGTCGATCCACCTTGTTGGAGGCCTTCGAACGCTGCTCCTTCCATTACGCGGTCGCCACTCTAGAACCTTTCAGCCCCATCGTCCATCCATTCTACGAGCAATGTCAAATTGACTGGCCTGTTGGTCTAGTGGTTAGTACCCCTGACTGCTATGCCGGAGGTTGTGGGTTCGATTCCCACCCAGGATAAATGTTTGTGTGATGAGCATAATCATTTGTTCTGTGTCTGGGTGTAAATTATCTATAATATGTATGTATTTAGAAATATATAAGTATGTTTATCAGTTGTCTAGTACCCATGACACAAGCTCTGCTTAGTTTGGGACTAGACAGCGTTGTGTGATAGTTGTGGAATATTATTATTAATGTGCCCTGCTCACTGTCACTTTACTTTGGCGATTCTTCGGGCTATGTCGGCGACCTTGAATGACGAAAAATTCACTTTATGATTTAGAAAGTGCTCGTATCATTTACTACAGCTTCAGATTGCAAAGCCTTCTTTAAGAAACCTTGTTATCCCTCGTCAATAAACTTCAAAACTTTGACAATATCAGGAAATTAAAGATCACTTGATGCATCTTACCCCTTCTTCAAAATCTGTTAAATAATTAAACAAAGTCAATTGTGCCGCTGAAACGTCTGACAGTATTAATTGCGAACTTTGTAACTTTTTTTGCTTAAAATCGGTAATTGTTTTTAATCCCGTTCCATTTTAAGGTTTAATGTGGCTGTCAGTTCAACCCTTGACACAGTGAATGTGAAAGTTGAATTCAGGGTCTGATTTTGTTTTGTTTCAAATGACTTAGTAATTATAATTTGGCGTTTGTATAAGCTGCTAGATTGTTGAAACGAGTTAGCGCGGTTTTGGAACACAAAGGGCAAGTAACGGTCATAAACTAGCGCGCCTCATCATCAGAGATGGATCGCAGTTAAGGTAGTTTATATTCATAAAATAAAACTGACCATGGTGCACTTGTTTGCAATCTCTTCGAAACACATGGTCAATCCATCTTGATTTGGGGCCTTACCACAACGTATTAAAATGTCAAACGTACGAACGAGAGGGATGTAGCCATATAGCTTTTTCTCTTTAACATTTCAGTTTAGGTTGTCAAATGGATCGCGTCAAGATCTCTTGGTATTTCTCTCTCGTGGTGTGGCGGTGGATCAAGGTCTCATGGTATTACACAAAATATTTCAAAACACAAAATTATTATTACACACACACCACATTTTATTATCAAACGCACATAAGGCCTGTACTTGCCTGACGATCACATCCTGTCTATTGTTAAAGCATGACATTTTAAAACCAGTCAGTAGTACCAAGGTAGTTTCAACCAGCCTTCATGACGTAGTGTAATAAAGCTTATTACAGCATTAACATCATCATTTCAACCGAAATACGTCTACTGTTTGACCTCTCCGTAAACTCACTACAATGACCGGACCTGTGCATCTCGCATCAATTTAATTCGGGAATTGCCCTCATCAGGCCATCGGTCCAACTTATGGGAAACCTGTCAACATTGCATCTTCCAGTATGCAGTCGCCACTTTAGAACCTTACGGTACCATCGACAATTTAGAAGCTTACGGTCTGGCCATCCAGTGAATTGTCCAGATTGAGCCCGAGTCATCGCGCGTAGTGTTCGCATGCCTCAAGGTTATGTCAATAAAATTTCTGGGACCCAGTAGGGTCGAAGACTACTGAAGCTATGGGTTCGCTTATGAAAGGAATACCCAGGGCCCCGAAATGCAAGACAAATAAAGAACACAGAAGTGGGTTTTCGGCAGTAAAAGTCTGACACATAAGAGCGGGGAAGTCGTTGAATGATTACCTACCTAAAAGAAGCATACATATAGCATATTTTTGTTCTACGACTATTGTACCCAGCATGCCCATGACCATATTCAAAGTCACTGACGATTGTTGATCTTTTGAAAACACCCTGCTACATATAGATACACACAGTTTCGTAAAACCACCTCAGATCCACTTTGTTACTACAAAGTAGTCGAAAGCCCAGAATGGTTCCTCTAAGTCAGTCTAAGTCATAACCATATCATTCATCCCGATTACAATATTTACGTATGGTAATCAGGTACGTGTTGGATATCGTGGACTTTATTCCATGCAATTTATTCTGCGTACACTCTCGGGGCGGCATTATGTACGTGACGAGGGCGTGACGGAGTTGTATGTGTGTTTATAACTTTGATTGTTTGTTTGGAACTTAACTACAAAGCAAATATGAGATTGGATTATAATTATCTGCTAGTAACTGCATCAGACTGCTTGAAAAAAGTTTTTATATCAAAATGTTTTGCTGCAGGGATTTTTTGGAAATTAATTTGAAAAGTTTTCTTCCGAAAAAGTGCGTGTTTGAAATTACAACATTATATATTTTGTAATAATTCTTATCTGATTCAAACTGCCTTGCAAAGAAAGTGAAACCTTCCATTATTTTAAAATTCGTCTAAAATATAACAAAAATCCAGCAACCTAATCCATTACGCTACATTAATAATGTATAACCCAAAAAATTTTAGTCCATTTTCCAGACAGAGCTGGGTGCTCTCACTAGACCAACAAAATAAGCCGTGGCAATATTTCGTCATTAACCGTGAAGAATGGCCGCTGGTCTCCGGTTCCTTTGCAGCTAAATTCTCATTACGAAAGAGTAAATAAACTGAACTGTCGCCGTCGCATTATTAAGATTTTTTATTATAAAGTTCTCAGTATAAAGGGTGAGAATGGTTACAGTAGTTTTTTTTTCAGTTGGCGTAGTCGGTTTATATTTTGTTTGATTTATTTTGAGAAGAACAGTAGCAGTAGTATCATTACAGTGATAACGTTTTCCAATTGTCAATTGGGACCAATTATTTGTCTGTATTAATTTAGGTATGCAAATTATTTTTTTAGTTTTTTAATGAATTTGTTTATTACGAGTAGTATACCTAATCTTGTTTTCGCCGTTTTCTTTCTCTCTTATTGCTTCTACCACTATTTATCTCTGCATCATCCAAAGTTTGACTAGTAAAAAATCCTAAGACATTAAGTCTACCTCTGAACTTTTGTATACATAAAGCATGTAATAAATAAATAAATTAGACCATAATATTTTCTTTTATTATTGATAGCCTTGCGTTTAACTACCATCTCACCTGATGGTAAGCGATGATGTGGTCGACGATGAAGCACATTTGCCTAGAAGTAACCTATTCACTCATGACTTAAAGACCCCCAAGTTGCAGCTATCAGGAAACACAGACTCCGGTAGGGTATTCCACTCCTTGGCTGTACGCATAATAAATGTGTTCCTAAAACGCTTTGTGCGTTTGGGTGGGAGACAGGTATTTTTATAAGGTTTAAATTATACAAGGATATTTTGATCGAATTATTTTCCAGAGTTTTTATTTTATTGGAACATCTATAGTCTTGAGCATCGATGCCGAATTGCTAACTTGTCGGTTTTCTGTTTGTTACATGTTGGAGAATTGCACAGTTTAATTTCGCCAATCCGGTTCTATCGTCGGACCATTAGACTTATAGCATTACGCTACCGGTACGTGGTGAACATTCCACCCGCACATACAAAACGTTTGGGGAACACTTTCATCTTGTTTACAGCTATGGATTGATTTCTCTACCGGTGTTTTCTGATAGCTACAACTTAGAAGTCTTTACCTCACGAGTGATAGGTTACTTCTAGGCAAGCGTGCTCCATTGTCAACCACATCATCGCTTTCCTATAATCTTTTGAATACCGTAATCAGAGACACAATAGAAAGACAATAAGATTTTATGTTAGTATTTTACCAAACTTTAACTCTGAATAAATAAATATTATTATTATTATATAATAAGAGAGGTTTAATTATTTAAATGAGATTATGGCTAAACGCTACCCTGTCAAATTATTGACCAAAAAAAATCAAGTTTTCAGTACTAGGATCTTAATGGCGATTATTTATTCTTCTTTTCAAAATATGGAAACATTACAAAATGCTATAACTAAACATTGATAAACTAGTAGTAGGTAATGGGAAAACTTTATTGTTGCAAATGTATGTCGTATTTCTATATTTTTTTTGCCATATCGCCCCGGTCTGCATAGGCCTTTATTATTATTGTCACGCACACCTTTGTTTACCAATTCAGGGTCAATCGTAGACCTTTAAATCTCCTACCTAGGTCAATTTACCTTTACTTAAGCCCTAGACTAAACTCAAACACAACGTGAACAAAAGCAATCATCTAGCTGAAAACTAGATACACCATTATTTGAGTAAAATATTAAAAAATCCAATTTTCAATTTCAGCTCACAATTTTAGATACACAAAGAAAATTCAAGAGTTAGTTTGCAGAAAAGCTGTGTTTTTTGTACTGTTCATTCAATAGCGTACGCTGGTTGGGTTTAAGTGTAGGTATATTAAATATAAAAGTTTACTTTGATTAAATAAATTTGGTTAGATAAATAAGGGATCATTAAGGTTTTGAATATTTTAATTGTGATCGTTTCTTCTCTATATGGTGCAAAGAAAGATCTCTCTGCACTCAATGTTTAAAGCGTTTTTAAATTCTTTTGAATTAAAAAAAAATAATAATCTCCTAGAATTGTTCATCAAAAATTTATGTAATTAAGAGAACTACTTTCTGGATACTTAATATTGTCTTCTAATCTAGATCATGTATTAATTTTCATCCAAATCTGTTTTTTTTTTTATATAAGGTTTAAATAATAAAATACATATAACTTAAAAATTACAAAATAATGAATACAATGATATAAAAATTACAATCTAGATTGAATATGTCGTATTTTACGAATCCATCACTTTATTCGTTCAAAACTACATCCAATAAGTATTTTTACCACATCCCTATTTTCCAAAACCTCTTAGCTTCATCCGTCAGATGAATCACAGATATTCGGTCCACCGCAGTATGGCCGTCGTTAGCATGCCTATGGAAATTGGACTCTGATTCTATATGAACCACAAATGTCAGTTACAATCGAGTAATGGCTGAGGCAGCTTTGCAGTTGCGGATGACGCTAAAAGTGTGGTTTTGAGAGAGGCGATTAAGGGTATTTGTGGTGAATGTCAATCGAGCTTAACAAGTATACGCAAAAGTAACTTTTATGGCAGGCGTTCGTTATCATCATCGTTATCAGTCTTTTTAGTATTCCTACTGTTAGGATTCAGGCCTCCTCTCTATAAGAGGGAATGGGCCGTAATCTACCATGCAGGCCCAGTGCAGATTGGTGAATGTGTAGTGTTCAGCTCCTTAAATATAAATGACTATAATGCCCTGGAAGTTAAGTAGGCCTTTGGTATGGGATGCAACATGTGTTGACACCCTTGCACCAATCCATCTTCTGAGTACGGCAAGCTGTGCTGAGGTGGATGCTGCACGTGCAAAAACCTCAAACGGCGTAAATATAATACTGATTGGAAGTTACTTTTGAGCCATTTGAGGTTGAAACGCTAGGGCCATATAGTCCGAGCGCTCATCGAGTAGTTCGTTATATCAGGAGACCACTGGTCGACTCTTCGCGTAACCAGAGGGCTGGGCTTTTCTTTGAACAAGGAATCAGCATTGCCATTTAAGGTGGCAATGTTGCCAGCGTTCTGGGCACTTTTCCCATTGATATCGATGTGGATGAATTTTTGATGCCCAATAATTTTCCCGTTTGTAAATATAATGTCTTTATTTTTAGTGTTTTTACCCAATTTATTAAACCAAATACCTGTACACATCAGAAACGCAATGAATAGTAAAACTATAAAGCATAGCCTAAAAGCCTACCCAAAAAGCCGTTTATTAATTTAATTTTAAAAAGCTTTCAGTAAACCACTCACTGTAGTGTTGAAGCGAGCTTAAACAGCCTCATGCGTTTCTTTGAAAAATTAAAACGTTAATAAAGCGCAGTGTTGGAATTTCAAAAAATATTTTGCATATTTAAAGTACTTTGAGCCTATTTCGTTGTTGGTATTAAATGTAATATACGAGCTTTTCAATTTTATTCACACAAAAACGAGACCATTCATAATAATATTTCAATTTATTCTTCAATCTGAAGAAGAAAATTCGTAGATATTTTCAATTTGCTTTTACAAAAAATGAGCGTTCTCGTATAAATTCATTTATAATAGAATTCTCACAAGATAAAAATATTTTTAGGGTTCCGTTGTCAGGTACCGCGTTTAATATCTTTTATCTTATTCTCTAATCTTCTTATCTTTAACCTTATTAATATCAAATACTCAAGTCTATTACTCCAAACAGAAGAGAAAAATAAATCCTCTAATTCAACACAATCTAAAGATCAAAACCTATTGGGTTTTGCTTGTTGACCTAGAATTCCGAAATTCGGCATGAAGCAAGCTCTAACTATATATAAAAAAAAAAAAAAACGTTTGAAAACTTTGTAGTAAAGTCACAAAAAATTCGCGAATCGGAAAAAAATTTGAAACTCGTTTTGGGAATTGAACTACTCGTTAGTTTGTGCAGAACCCTCGGTGCGTGAGTCTGACAGGCACTTGTAGGTTTTTTTTATTAAATATTTTAACCAATCCAATATTTGTTAAAAAAAAATATTGTTGGTTATCGATGGTCCTATTATAATCTTGAAAGTATCATCATATGCACAATAGAATTATTGAGACCATAAGAGTGTGCTACCCACTTAATATAAGAGGGTATTCGTTAATATTCAGAGAGTCAGTTTTGTTACTTTACTGTTGAAGTAGCGTCAGGGAAGTTCGTGGGTTGGACAAAGTTTTAAGTACTGCGGTACGTTTTTCAGACTTCTGATGAAGTGTTTGACGTGGGACGAGAATAGATAGATCTTACATAGACAAGTAGACTTTCTTTTTAATCGACTTCCAAAAAAGGAGGAGGTTCTCAAGTCACCTGATTTTTTTTGTGGTACACTATCGCGTACAGATGAAACTACAAATAATATGACACATACCCTTTTTTTATGGTGGGAAAAATCATGCATTGACATCCCCCACCCTTGGGCGGAGCGGGAGATAGTGTCAGACTCTTACTGACTAAAAGACCCACCCCGTTCCTTCTAGCCTTCATACCGGGGTCTAGCGCCCTTTCGGATAACCCTGGCCCCAGTAGGCTTCGACCCGGCTGGGTCCCTGCTGTTGCTGACAACTCCTTGAGGCGCGCGGGAACAGTGCGCGCCGTCGACGACTTGGGCTTGGTCCGGACAGTTACCGGACGGCCGGACAGCGAGTTACCCATTGCTCACTGTTCCCGAATAAGCCTGGTTATGATTTAAATGCAATTCTGCTAATATTCATAATTATGAACTGCCAATTCTGGCCATTTTGCGATTTTTAACATGATTTATATTATTATCTAATACGATTCTGCTAAAGTAGTATTTTTACACTCCCTGATAGCAACTAAACATAACATCAACATAGCTTCTTCTCTGTGTCACACACAACACACGTCAGACGCCTAGTCCCGAAACATTGATAGGTCTACAGAAAGTACAAATATTTGTGTTAACGCGTGACACAAATATTTGTATTTGAATCATTAATTTACAAATACAAATATTTGTAAATTATTGCTATGGAAATATTGTTAAAATGTGCACATAAACTTAATCTTTAGTACTGACAATGAAAACAAAATAGCAGAATAAAATTACATTCCAATTTCAAGACTTATAATTTAAACTTCAGTAACTAAGGCTTTTTGCGTAGCACCCTATATCAACATCAAACTTGCTTTTCTTCTCAAAGTAATACTTAGTTACACGTAGTAGATACTGAGTCTCAGTTACTTGGTCGTTCTAGCGAGTAGAATCAACATTCTAACGTGGCTCTTGACTATTTGAAAGTGCTTGAGAAGGAAGAATTGTGTAAGAGTAAACAAGTAAAGTTGTTCTGTAATCCTGGACTTGGTTCGTCGAAGCAGAACTTGAACAAGTTATGAGTAGTTATTTGGAGTTGTAATTTGATTTGCCTCGGACTTTTTTAGAAGTTCTGTTAAATTAGTAGGTGAAGGCAGATTCCAGAGGCATTACATTTAGACTGGAAAATGAAGATATTTTTTTATTATTATTATTGATAAGCTCGCGCACTGACCTCTACTATTTTTTTAATCACAGTATATAGAAGTCAGTAGGCTTGATCGATGAAATGCATGTTACCAAAAGAGTTATGAGTTTAAATGTGGATGGGTGGAGAAGAAGAAGGAGGCCAAAGAAAAGATGGATAGATTGTGTGAAGAGCGTTATGAAAGAAAAGGAAGTTAGTGATAACATGACGAGTGACAGGGTGGAATGGAAGAAAAAAAACGTATTGCGCCGACCCCAAATAAGATAAGATGAGACAAGGGAAGGAAGAAGAAGAAGATAGAAGTCAGTAGGATTGCGCCATATCATGCGAAGCAAGATCGCATGCCATCCCAATCTGCTGACCTGCATCACGAAATGCGTCGTTTATTTAAAAAAAGATTTCTAAGGGTATAGGCACCTTTACGGTGGAACTGTTGCCTACAGGGATCAAGGGAAATCATCCAGTTTCTTGTTCCGCTCTAGAGCGGAGTTAAAGGGTGTGTAGACTTTTACTAACTAAGTTCACATCTATGTAACTTCTTTGCTTTGCGTTCCACGTTCCCCTTTTGGAAGTCAACCCATTGTCCCAATAGGCTTCAGCCGTGCTGGATATCTTGGCCGGGTATCATGATACGATTATGATTAGTCTAAAAGCTTGAAAGACCTTTTTTAACTTGAATCTTCGTCGTAAACCACAGACATTAATACCTTGATATCAATAACTCAACACAAACACATCCGATTAAAAATTATGAGAAAAACCAACCCAAAAAAAATAGGACTAACGTTTGGCACAGCGAGAAAGAAAGGCACAATTATTCTGCTGAAATAGGAATGTCATAACTGAAGAGATAAACAAGTACCAGTTCAGGGTTTTCTCGTTTTTTGCATAATCTATTAGTGACTTATAAAATATTTTACAAAAAAAAAATACTGTTGTATGATTCAAAAAAACCGTCACAATATAAGTTACGTTCAAAATCACCGGCTTAACACCTTTTCCTTTACAAAATGAATACCTAAACCTGTCCGTAACACCATTTTTCAGTTAGAATTGCAAACCCTGAGCTAGAACATTTCGCAAAGTGTCTCATTTATATCTGTTTTCCGGGTGGACGCGCTAAATAACGCAGGTAAAGTGGAAAAAGCGCCCATTAGCTCTCGAAAGCGCTTTCGACGACCGATAGGGTTTTACAATACGTAGAAACGAGAAGATTTAAACTATTTTAAATAAGGTTCGCCTTAGTCAGTTGCCTGAGTGTTAGCGGAGGTGTTACAACTTTCCACTGTATACTGTACAGCTTGAATTTGTCCAATTCTTCCTCGTAAAGTAATCTTTTCGGTGTTCCAAAGTTTATGCTTAGTTGAATTTTTTTCTTTACACATTTCTAAAAGTTTGTAATAAAGATGGATGTAAAAAGATTGCATACAGTGGTGATGTTGAGATGGATTAGTGTTGTGACAAAAATACTTCAATATACATTAGAGGCAGTTTGAAAGTAGCACCAGTGACTAAAAGACTGAAAGGGAATGGTTTATCTTAGTTTAGACATGTGTACGAAACGCATGTTACTAAAAGAGTTATAAGTTTACATAGCCACGTCTGAGCCACATCTGCATTTTGCACCGCAGTATATGAAGTGTTTCGAACGCGATCCGTTATTTTAACACATAATATGCTGCGCTCCATAGTACTTTGGCAGATCTTAAGTTTGGACCTTTGGATGTTAGTCAAAGACCAAATCTGTGTACCATATGTCAGGATGGGAAGAATACACATGACTATTAGTTACGTTTAACGCATAGGCAAGGTGTCTTTAAATAGTTCTTTCATGGATCATTAGCTCTTCCAGGCATTTTATGTTCAGCGTGTTATTTCCTTGTCTTGCCTTGCCTGGAATGAAATCACTTGGCCTTAGTAGAAATATTCCTGGACTTAATGTGTATTCACATATTTACTATCTAAACAAGCATGTCCAAAAAATACATACCTTTCCGCTCTTGCTTTTTAGGCAGACAGATATAATATTCTTCGGACCTTCTGTATAGATCTTAATGTTCGATTCTACGTTCTATCGATTTCGTGTTGCGGTTTTAGAATGTAAAGCCTTTTTGGAGCTGTTATGGTTTCCTAAAATGTAACAGTGTAAATTATGGTTCTTTACCCATGCTGGCTTACACATGCTGGTTTTATGCTTCGATGATAAAATCAGGGGAATTATAAAACGAGCGAATAACAAAAACTTTGCGAATGACGGTGAGATACAGTTTTAATAATTCCTGAGCGGAATGAATTTGAGTGACAAATTAACTAAACTATATATACTAAACTATATATTATATACTTATTGAAAATGGAACGAGTTACTTATGTGGGTTATTGAAATCATAGCTAAGCGACAAAATTAATAAGTACACTCAAATAAATATTAGGTCGCTCAAATATCATGAAGCTTCTCATTTTGAATTTTAAGTAACTCAAATTGATTTTTATAAGTTGACGTTCTGTTAATTTCTCGTCAATTGCATTCAGTTACTAATTCTTTCATCTAAATTAATTATTAAAACAGTCACTCGTTTAAATACTACCCATACAATTATAGGATTTTTCAGAGCCATAATTTGATACTTTTACTTGCTATATACAAGGTGTAAGGGACAGCCCTCCACAAAATTTAAGGGCTTGCTCAGTAGACGAAACTGAACAACCCACCATAAAAAAAAAAATGAGGAAAAAAAAAAGGAGTACCGCTTTCTGAATCAAACCCTTGATCCAGCTACCTAACGCAAGCTTTCTCAGATGTTTTTTTTTGTTGTTTTATTATTATTATTATTTTCTACTTTCATGCGTACGAAACTATATATAAATGCGAATATAGTTACTTTGAGATGTATGCCCGTGTGTTTGCTTATTACGGCGATAACATCAAAGCCATTTTAACTATCACAGCGTTGAAGCTTCTGGCAAATACTATATAACAAAATATATAAATCATTAATATTATACAAATACATTCAATATTTTCAGATCATTAAAATAAGTCAAATATTTGAATTGATATCAAAAATATTTTCAATGTATTTTTTACGTTATTTTTTCTCGTTTCCAATATTGTTATATGTTTTTTTCCTGTTCCATTTACCTCCATGGTATCTTTCAACCTTTTATCGATAATTTATGGCACTTTTTGCCTTGGTTGAATGGAATTATCTGTCGTTGAAAGCAAATACGTAACGCAGGCTCCTGGAGGGAAACTCACGTAGCTATCTGTAATTGGTTAGGTTACTGTGCCCTTCCGATTCAAATAACACATAATTTGATTCTGTTTCGAATACACATATACCAGGTTAGCGAGTGTAGCTGTAACTGTAGTGTATATGGGTTGCGACCTTGGAAAATAAATAAAAAAAAACGTGATGTCTGCGTTTCTTGTTTAATGTCTTCAAAGCTTCAAAATAGATTTTCTGCGTCCTATCGCCTGTCACTCTACCACTCGTCATCTTCCTTCTGTCACCTTCCTATCCTTTCTCTCTCTCTCTCTCTCTTACGCTTCGTTCTACACATCATTCGTACGTTCCGTTCATGCATCCTACACATATACCAGGTTAGTACGTTGCTCTCTATATTTTTTAGATAGGATCAAGCTCAAGACAAACACTGAGTCCACGTATGCTATGCATCATGATTCTTGAATTTGCTTGAAAACCGACTTAAAAACATACTTGCCATAATGTAACCCTAACCCTTTTCAAACAAATCCAAGAAACTACATGTAATGCGTAGTATACGTGGGCTCAGTTTATCTTTAGCTTCATTATCTTTAGAATAGAAAAGAATAAACTTTATTGAATAACCAGAAAGTAACGCCGGCCGGTAACTGTCCGGACCAAGCCCAAGTCGTCGACGGCGCGCACTGTTCCCGCGCGCCTCAAGGAGTTGTCAGCAACAGTAGGAACCCAGCCGGGTCGAAGCCTACTGAGGCCAGGGTTATCCGAAAGGGAACTCGAGCCCCGGTATGAAGGCTAGAAGGAAAAGGGTGGGTCGTTTAGTCAGTAAGAATCTGACACTATCTCCCGCTCCGCCCAAGAGCGGGGGATGTCATTGGATGATTTTTCCTACCATAAAAGATATATATATATAAATATCTCATAAACATAAACTTAAATCTATGGGTACAATGGCGGTTTTATCGCTGAAAGCGATATCTATCAGACAATCTTAGGATGGATTGAAACGAATAAAATAATACAGGTGTAGTCTGTGGTGTACTGCTAACAAATTAATCAAACACTAGTTAAGCATACATATATGAAATAATTAGATGCCTATATAAAAACTACGTAACTTCTTTCTGATATAATTCCATGTTACTAGGGGTTGGCTCAAGCCGTTTTCTCCTTTTTTCTTCCATTTCTTCCTATCCCGGCTCCCTTTTCTTTCTTATAATTCCTTACGCAATCTATGTATCACTTTCAGAGCATAGAATGGTCACAGATCTATATAAGTCATTCAAAATCAAAATGCGCTAAAACATCGTGTGAACTCTCTATCACAATCTTCCAAATCAACAAAACTTAACAAAAATACCGAAGATCGCAGAGAAAGTTGCAGACTCTGAAAAAATATGAAAGAACAAAGACCAAAACAAAAGAATTGAAACCAATCCAATCGGCGGAGAAATAAAAACCCAAAAAAAAATCAAGAAATATAAACAGAAATCTATACGGAGCAAAAACAATACGTTCTTCTTCAGTGCGATAGGTACTTGTGCCTAGGTGTTGAACGCGGCAGGTGATGCCCAGACATAAACAGGGCTATGAAAAAAGCGTTTATGTTCGATTGATAGGGGTTTTTTTATAAATCGTTTTGGTAGGCAATCACACAGAAGCTAGTACTTGTATAGAGTATGAGGACAAAATTGCTTAAAAAAAATTGAATAAAATTAACAAATAAAACATACTACAAACAAAAACTACAAAATAAGTAACTATAAACGGCCAAGTGCGAGATTTTCTGATTCTTTCCTATGTTCGTGCTATGTGGCCATGCTTCATGCCAAAATTCAGGTTGACGAGAGTACCTACCCTATGAATTTTGATCTTTGAAGGTGTACGTTTTTTGCTATATAAACGGCCGTATCTTTTTTAATCGTTAACTTAGAAGTTTCATTTTATTAGAGGCTTAATTTTAACTCAATACCTCAACGCGTTCTCGAGATAAAGGGTCTTGACAGACAGACAGACGGACGGACGGACAACAAAGTGATCCTATAAGGGTTCCGTTTTTTCCTTTTTGAAGTACTCAACCCTAAAAAGAACTTGCCAGCAATAAAAAAAAGACTTAGCTGGAGAAATTCTGTTTTGATTAACTTCTAATATCGATAGAACACATTAGATTTGTATACCGAAAATGAGCTGAACTTCTTCTCAATAGACTGATCGAAGGTCGTATAAGAATGGGGAATAATAAAAGGAGACTTTATCCTGCAATCGAGTACAATGCTGAGATTACATCACATCTTAGGGTCTTCTTATAATACACAAAACCATTAGTTTTGTATTGAAAGCCAATCTAATGTTATAGTGGTACTGCGTACGCTTTTACAAATATGTAAGTACACATTTTCTTTTCTTTATTGATATTGCTATATTATTATAGGATAATACAGTTTTCTTCATTGGATCTTGAAATTAAAATACTGTCAATAGATCTATGATTAAACAAGAAAAATATTGTTATTATTGTTAGTTGTAGTCCTTGTAATTTCATTGTTTTCTTTACAATCATCATTTTATTTATCGTTCGATCTTACTTGTAACTGTACTGTGTGTGTAGTTGTCTAGTACTCATAACACAAACTCTGCTTAGCTCAGGATTAGACGGCGTTGTCTGATAGTTGTGGGAAAAAAAAAGTTTTGTTTTTATCTTCTTTTTTCTTTGAATTATTTTATATAGAGACCTATAAAAAATCGTTCTGATAAAAAGAGATTGGGTTATCTGACTTTTTTTCTTTTTTTTTCACCATTCTTTACATATTTCTGTTACGTATCAAAATTATGTTTGAGCACGCTATAATCGCGGTTGAGGTTTGGTTGAGAGGCAACACTTTCTAGCTGACGCAGATCATTACTGGAAATTGCCAGTTCGGAATGTCCTATTTCGAATTCTGGCGGAAGAGACTGGGTGTCACCACTGCGGATCACCCGGAGGATATCGTGGTGCAAATATTGGATATCCACGGTACGCATCCGGCTCTGGTTCAAGCCATGTTCCAGAGTAAAAGAGAATGGGAAGCATTTGCTTCTGTCAGTGAAGCAGTAATACAAGATGATGGATGTAATCGTGAGCCACCGAAGGAGGTACTCTGAGCTCAGTAGTTGAATTTCTCGACATTTCATCTTTTACATACTCATTAATATAACAGAATGTTATATAAAAATATTAAACGTACACCGCTGATCTTAGAGCTCCATACCATCGTTCGTTTGTTCCCGAAAAATTCTGCGATTTGATTTCGTGAAACTGGCACCTATGGATTGGCGCGACAGCACTTCCCCAGCGCGTTATACCGCTCACTCGCTGTGCTCTTTTCGGTATACGCTTGTATTTTCAAGCATCTATGAATTCCAGCGTTGGATCAAAACGGTTTCATATCTACCTGTCTACTGCGGAATTTTGTTTGGCTTTAAACGGCAGTATTTTAAAAGGACGCCAAATCTAATCTTCCCTCTCACCTAATCTTTTGATCTGAAGGGGTATACCTTTATAATATGTGCGGACATTTTTAATTGTAGTTTTAAACTAAAATTAAAAACATCCTATGCTGTAATTGCTTTCACAAAATATAAAATACGATTGCCATACCGTTGTTTTTGAAAGCGTAACCAATATTTTTTTTAAAGTTACGAGCCTATCAATAATGAAAAAAAAGTTAAAGCATAGTTAATGTTTAGTTTGTCCTTTAAGCTTTTGAAGAATTTCTCTTTACATTTCCACCTGTAAAGAGAAATTCTTAAGTGTACTTCTTGATGGAACGGAATTCTTAAGTGGATTGTATTTTTTATAAAGCTGGTATATTGCCGATAATCAATATTCTAAAATACAAGGAACAACAGTAGGAATTATTACAGACAAAAATAACTTACCCGATTAATTTCATATTTAATCCTCTCAATCCATCTCTAGGTTTTCTTCTACGTACAATAATATAATTCTAATACATAATAATATTATTATCTCAATATCACGAACTATCTCTGGAATTTAATAAGCATACGAACAATGTTAGTAGTTCAGCTGATGCCGATAGGTTTGCGTTGTGGAAATATTTTAGCCGCCATATTTATTTAGTTTCTTCAGGATATTGGCAATTAAGGAACGAGAGTGAGATGTATTTTTATAATACGAAGGAGTAAGAAATATGGATGGTAAATACAGGAAAAATAGTTACAATACTGGAATTATCCGACGTAGCTCGAAGAATCGCCAAACTTAAGTGGCAATGGGCAGGGCAAATGGCACGCAGAACAGATGGTCGATGGGGACGAGAGGTTCTGGAGTGGCGACTATGTACCGGAAGACGCAGCGTTGGACGGCCTCCAACTAGGTGGACCGATGACCTGGTAAAGGTCGCGGAAATCCGATGGATGCGTAATGCACAGGGCCGGTCGTTGTGGCGACGCTTGGGGGAGGCCTATGTCCAACAGTGGACGTCTTTCGGCTGATATGTTGATGATGACGGTGACTGTAATTATATGTAACGATAGACAATTATGTGATACCTTAAGCTTGGAAAAGAGTCTTTTCACATCACTCTCTTGACGGCACAGTTGGCGCAGTCGTTGAGTAATCACCTACTGCATTACGTATTGCGGGTTTGATTCTCGCAAAAAACTAGAATTTCTAGGGTCTACAAAAAACTTGTTCTAAGTCTGAGTGTCCTGTATATGTAAGCTTACGTGTTTGTGAATGCAATGTTGGGTAATTTTAGCGTACGCTGACGTTTTTTAAACAAAATAAAACATGTATTCTCTGCAAAACAAATAACCAACTAACAGAATGGAAAAAACTTAAAAGAATCCATGTATTGGAAGAGCGTTGAGTAGCGTGTTGTGGTGATGTACTGGCCAATGACGACGAGCTCAGATCCAGTCGTTACTGAGGCCTATATACACCGTTAAATTTTAATCGTTTCAATCCCGTGGAGGTTCGATCCGGTACGTGAAACACTATCAATTTGTAAAGATAAAATTAAAAAATAAAGTGCCTTTTTTTCAAAACTCGTATTAATTCACGCATGTACGAAATTAATTTATTTATGAAAACGTCAGCAGAGCGAGTTCAATGAACTGTAGGTAGTATACGCAACGCCGACTATTACCTACAGGTCATTGAACTCGCATCGCATTCCGGCGACTCTCACCAGGTCATCGGTCCACTTTGTGGGAAGACTTCTAACGCTGCATCATAAGTCTCGTGCGCGGTCACTACTCCAGAACCTTTCGGCTCCATCGAGCATCTGTTCTACAAGCCTGCTTCCACTTAAGTTTGACGAGTGTACTAAGGACGAGGAAATTTTTTCAACCGAGTTTATCAAACTAGTACGGGAGCTATGTGAATCGGTTTTGCAACAAGCGAAGTCTTATCAGTTTACTTACAATTTTATGATAGCTATTTATTTGTTAGTAGAAAAAAGGCAAGCATTAGTTATTACTTAGTGCAAATACATTGATTGATTGATTGATTGATAAAGATGAAATGGTGATAAGGTAAAAATGTAATATACAATTTTAAGCTTATACACCCTTTTTTCTCTCTTTGATCTAAAAAGGGCAGGCATACAGACTTTTATTATTATTTAGTTAATACTCTACCCAGTCATCAATCAACCTTCTTGTATAAAAATACCTTGTTTATTTTATTTAACTTAATATTTGTTTAGAACTAATAGATCACTGTTCACCGATAATCGAGTATTGGAGCGTGAATATAATTGGCTGTAACATGTTAAATAAACCACTTACGTATTGATGGCTCTTGGTTACGTTAGCTATCCCTGGAGTATTTGTTAATGGCATTGCCAGTGATAGGTATAATTTAAATTTTGTTATTATTATTCTGTTTAAAATGTGGCTCTAATTTGTGATTTGTGTTGCTGAGTATCGTTTTTACTGGATTTTGTACATCTTTATTGTACTCCACATAAATAAAAATACAGGACAAATATTTTAAAAAATAAGTGTACAATAGGCGGTCTTATCGCACAGGGCGATCTCTTACAGACAACCTAAACTAATCATACATCTTTACTGATCAGTAAACAGGATACTTAGTTTGTTTACTGGTTTTAGTCACAAAATTAGACGGAAATTAACCTATCGAGATTCTTCCGTGCTTTGGCGTTGGATGCGGAGTTGCGGTTGTCATTTATAGATCTTTAGATGTGTGCGGATTACGATGTAAAGTCTCACATACCTCCGTTGAAAAAGGAGGACCCCCAACTAAAATAATGTTGTCTGGTTCGAGCAAAAGCGCGATCGTTGAATTCGGGCGGTTGTCTATGTTCTAATCGCGCGGAACTGGAAACCGAAGGACTACTAACCGGCGATGCAGGATTTTGGAGGATTTTATTTCAAACAGTCAAGAAGTCAGAGAATCTGATCATCATCATTTCAGCCGATACACGTCCACTGTTGGACATAGGCCTCCTCCAAGCGTCGCCACATCGAACGTTCTTATGCGTCCCGCATCCATCGGTTTCCCGCTACCTTCACCAGGTCATCGGTCCATCTTGTAGGAAACTTTCCAACGCTGCGTCTTCCGGTATGCGGTCGCCGCTCCAGAACCTTTCGGCCCCAACGGGCATCTTTTCTGCAAGCAATGTGCCCTGCCCATTGCCACTTAAGTTTGGCAAATCTTCGTGCTATGTCGGCAACCTTAGTTTCCTGCGGATATCTTCATTTTTTATTCGATCACGCAAGGAAACCCCGAGCATAGCCCTTTCTATTGCTCTTTGGATGATTTTATGCCTACTGATGAGGCCTATTGTGAGCGACCACGTTTCGGAGCCACATGTTATCACTGGCAACACGCACTGGTTAAAGACTTTCGTCTTGAGACACTGTGGTATGTTGGACGAGAAGATACCGCGGAAATCTGATACCATCTTTCAATTTTATCAATCACTGAGTTGTAAAGGTTGCCTACCTTATCTTCATCATCATCATTTCAGCCGAAAGACGTCCGCTGTGGAACTTAGGTCTCCCCCAAGCTACGCCACAATAAACTGTCCAGGGGTGCTATTCTCTAAGAAAACAGCCTTGAGCCGAGAGCGCAGTACATTGGATTAACAACCAAATACCCTTTTACATTGGATTGTTAATTCAATGTACTGCGCTCTCGACTCGTCGCTGCGGCCAGCGCTGCGCTCAAGGCTGTTTTCTTAGAAAATAGAACCCCTGCGCGTGTTGCATCCACTGGATTCCCACAACTCTCACCAGGTCATCGTTACTCTACGTAAATTACTAATATTCAGTTGCAACTGGTTTGACTAGAGCCCGACCTAAACGAAGATGGGTGAAGGCTTAACAGATTGTTGGTTCTACAAATGTGGATTTTATCGGTAACTTGCTTTCGGCCTTTTGTTTAAACCGGAGTTCAATAAGATTAATCGAATCTATTCGAGAAATTCGAGTACCTTAATCATGTTTTAATGAGATAAATAAATTATTTGGTTGTGCCATTTCTTAGAAATAATGAAACTAAATCTTTTGAAAATCTCGTCATTCAATTCCTTTGTTGTTGTTACGTTTACTATAAATGACACCATTTTTGAAGTAAGTAGATAATCCTCAAATAACTTTTTCAACTCAGGGTAGAGCGAGAGAAAGTGTCATCCTTCATCACCATCATCATGTATGACGAATGTTTGGTTCTAGGATATTCCGGTTTCCTCACGATGTTTTCTTTCACCGTTTTGAAAGCAATGGTGATGAAATAAATTACATAAAGTAATGCGCCTGGCTGAGTTTGAATCCGCGACCTAAAACTCGTAAGTCGGGGCCGTTACTACTCGGCCACCACTGTTCGTGTCATCCTTGTTTTTTTACTGACGTAAAATCTTATTTAGTCAAATGCTCACTTTGAAAGCCAGAATAAAAAAATATATAGGTATTTGCAATTCGTACAAAAAATACGAAACAAACTGTTAAAGTTCTGTAATAACAGATCTTTATCAGTGAAATTACCGTGTTCTCAAAACGGGTTCTTTGAATTGGGATATCTTTGGATTGACTTGGAATTATAAATTCAAATAAACTTTATATTAAAGTTATGATAGCGTGACGGTTGACGAAACAGAATGAAAGAAAAAAACTTGTTAGACCGGCTTCTAGAAACATGAGACAACGGTAAGAGGTTAATCTTCATACCCAACTGATTCCAAGAGCGTAAACTACGATCATCGAGCCAGTATATTTTTGGCAAACCCATTACATGGTCTGTCGGGTACCCTCAAAAGACAGCAGGCAAAAGTGCCGAGAAGTCGTGCGGCATACCCTGACAGCTTCCGGAGAGTTCCCTTAGTGATAACTACGACCACTCTGCCAGGGGTGGAAAGATCAAGAAGAAGATGACAATCTATTTAAATATGACTTAACCCCTCGAGCGCCGATTGTACATACGTCTGTACAACTTGAAGACCTTGAAAAACGCTTAATTTTCGTTTTGTACACACGTCTGTACGAAACTTATTTGGCCGAAAATTTTAGTTTCTATATTATATTATTCCATATTTATTATATTATTTGATTTTCCTAGAAAAAAATAAAAAAATATTTTTATTATTTATTTTATTTAACGATTCATGTACACACTAAACTTATATAAGAAAAGAAGACAGAAACAGAAAAATAGGTACATAGGTGATGCTTATTTCTAACGAAATCTCTAATCTTTATTTATTTTATTGGTGATTTACGTAAACACGGCAATTTTCCGGGTCATTAAACTCTGGCGCTTGAGGGGTTAAACAATTATTTTCTTTATTAAATTCAAATCCTAGTCTTAATTTCCACAACCTTTTAAAAGTATATTCGATATGTTTACCTAATAAGGTATTTTTTTCTTACGATTTCTTTCGATATAACAATACACATTAGTCGGAACAAAAGACCTGAAGGCTTACTTTGACTATATCAATATGACCTTTAGATATATTGGAGGTACAAGCGACATCATTACAGGAACGAGGTCAAATTGTGTATTAGTGGGCAATATATCATCTTGTATGGCGCTAATGGCGGCGTGGATGGGGTAAGGTGGGTATAATGGGTGCCCTGTACGGTAAAGGTGGAAATAGATAGTATTAATAATATATGTATAGGTTGCTATATGTCATGGCAAATTGTGCAAATTACAATATTGATTGAGAATAATGCTGCAGTTTTGAACAAAAGTTCTGAAAGTTGTTATAAAACATGTAAATAATCATATAAAGTACGATATAATAACCCATCCCGTTCCTTCAAGCCTTCATACCGGGGCTCGAGCGCCCTTTCGGATAACCCTGGCCCCAGTAGGCTTCGACCCGGCTGGGCCCCTGCTGTTGCCGACAACTCCTTAAGACGCGCGGGAACAGCGCGCGCCGTCGACGACTTGGGCTTGGTCCGGACAGTTACCGGACGGCCGGACAGCGAGCTACCCATTGCTCACGTGACTGGAAATCGGGATCGGAATCCCGGCGGCGGCGAGAGCACCGTTGCCTGATGCAAGTACGATACCTGGTCAATAATCAATAAAACTTGCAAAATTTTGTATAGAAAACCTTTATTTTCTCGGAGTTTTAGTTTCACTCGTAGCAAATTTATCACGCGTCATGACACTGTGTGCAGCCTGAGTGTGTACAAGGCTCCGTCCACTTATTCACCGAAACGCTTTTACAGTTTTCCATAATCTATGTATTATACACTTGCTTTTGCCTTCGACTTTGCCCGCGTACGTAAAATAATATAGCCTATGTGACTTAGGAATAAAGCAGCTTTTTATCAGTGAAAAATTTTTGGCAATTGAGCAAGTACTTTCACAGAATAACCTTTTACAATAAAAAAAACAAACTCCTTTTTTATTATAATAGGCGTAATGTCTACGTTACGGCTAATAGCCGAAGGCGACTTCATCAATTTTTAGCCGGCTGAAACTTGGTGCAGTCGGCCACATGTGGTTAAGCTTAGATGTGTCCTACCGGTGTAGGTAGTGCAGTGGACCGGCGGTAAAAGTAAAAATATCTTAAATATTCTCTTCAGAAGTAAAAGGATAAGACATCTTATGCTCAAAGTAAAAAATTCACTCAATTTGCCTACAAAATTTAATGTGAAAGAAACTCTGTCGGTTTAATACCTCTTCATGTCTTAACGGATGAGCTTCCTGTAATAGGACATTAGATACTTTTATCCTGGGAGTTTAATCCCAAAGGATAACTTACAACTTTCACACGGGCAAAATGGCTGGTGAAAATTCCCTGATTAAAATTAATACTCTCTAGTAAACAAGGACAAAATAAAGTAAAAATGGAAAGGCCACGCACAGAACCGTTCGCCACATGATACCTGAAGGAGGCCTATGTCCAACAGTGGACGTTTTTCGGCTAAAATGGTCAAAATGGTGATGATGGACAGGCCAATTATAAGAAGTCTAGAAAAATGAAACTAAACTATACACGTGACAATTGTGATGCTGCTTGAAAGCATTGTATTAGAAACCCGAAATATCTCACTGCATATCAAAAGTTTCCTTACCTTTTTGCCACTGTTCTCTTCTCTTCTCTTATCTATTTTCAATCACTACATTTGGTGTCAGTTGATTCTGTCTACCAGTATCAAATAGATTTGACATTTGGGACCGAATGTGGATGAAATTCCCGACGCTCGGCGAGTATCCACGCTTACGTTGTTGAAACCTCTACGGTCCGAACTAAGCATTTCACCTCGTCGTTTTTATCACGTACATCGAGGTACTGGAACAATTTGCCTGCTGCGGTCTTCCCAACCAATTGTAATTTGGGTGTCTTCAAGGCTAGAGTGAATAGGTGGAATAAACTAATGCGCCCCGCCATCAACGATTGCATCACTGCTTACCATCGGACTGAATCACAGTCAAGCACTAGTTTATATCAGATAAAAAAAAAGAAGAACGAGTAGATATATTGTTCATTAACCATATGTCATCTTGGCTCCAAGTATAGGGGACTTAGTTCGCCTATTAGTTAGACTTGCATATTTCACACAACATATGGACACATTTTCTATCGGCTCAAGGAAACAAATTTTAAGTAGACAATTAAAAAGAAAATCGGAATCTTTTCATGAAAAAGTAATACAAACAGATAAACTTCTCTTAGAATTAAGAACATCTCTCTGAACTCTTGGATGAGTTAAATAGACTTCATAAACTATTTCAAGTTATAATTGAAATTAGAGAATACGTCCAATATCAAGGGTTGAACATAAATAATTTTACATGACATTTCCTGTTTGCTTTAAATAACAGAGCTTAGGGCAAATGGGATGTCTAAAACGGCTGTCCTAGAATCCAGAGGTTATGGATACGAAAAAGAGTAGGTATAAGTCAAAAATTACCTAATTAGCAAGACACCTAATCGCTCTTCATCTGTGGATCTTGAGTGAATTGTAAAACACAGTTTAAAACGTTATGCTTTGAAGACTTACGTAAAAAGAACTTTAAAATATTCCTCAAAAAATAGTCATAAGAAAACTTCTTACTGCTCAAAAACAGTAGCAAGTTTTCTTATAGCTATTTTAAACTGCAACCAGTTTTCAGAGGCTTTATTTAATTTTGACTCCACTTTTTTATGTGACCGACCTTTTGACAATCCAAAAGTGTATTATTAGATTAATTAATTTTTTATTTTTTATTTTTGCAGCTTTCTTAATACGTATATTATAAAGTATTCTAAGATAAAACTTCCTTAGGATTATTTCATGCCATTGGCGTTTACTTCCATGATGATAGTCGTTTCTATCCCAAAAATTATTGGCTAATAAAATTGCTAAAAAAATATTTGATAATATTAGTCTTTACATATGAAATTGGCGTTTTGTACGGGACGAATATAAAGTATTTTTTTTTTTGTAATAAATTTTATTTATTAAAGTATGTACTGTTGTTATCTACTTTTTCTAAAAAAAACCATGGGGGCGAGAATCAATAAACTCTTTGAAGGTGGTTTGGACTGCTGCATCGGACTTGATTTTTTTCTTTGTAAGAAGTTGTCCTAATTCCTGAAAAAATGGCGATCTGTTGGAGCAAGGTGTGGGTTGTATGGTGGATGTCGCAGACATTCCAATTTTAGCTCATCTAACTTAGTGGTGGTTTGTTGTGCAGTGTGTGGTCTTGCGTTGTCATGAAGCAGCAGTGGCCTAGAGCGATTGACCAATCTCAGTTATCTGTCGTAATTGTTCGGCCAGATTTTAGAAAACTGTAGTGAACGACTCCGGCGCTAGTCCACCAAACACTCACAAGTAACTTTTTCTGATAACATATTTCTGATAACTACATGCATTTTTTTTTTATCAAATAATACTACAATATCTTCATACACATTAAATTTTCGCATCAAATAATCCTATCCACATCTTAAAAATCCCGGATCCTACCTTATTACAAAGGCTGTACTGAATGGTAGGGGACAAATTAAAGTTTGGTTAGGACAAACGCAAACGTTCGCGTTATCGTTCAACATATTAAAATATACATTTTAATTTACTCTTTTTTTGCAAAACGATTTTAATTTACATGGCTGATGGTGTTTTGATGTTGGAGATGAAAGGATGGGGTTGGACGCTGAATTTGTATTAATAATGAGTTTTGGGACCTTGTTATTTCAATTCTAATGTTGACTGCTGACTGTGAGGTCCTAGCTTCAGGCTCTGAAAAAGTGTTACATTGTTTTTCCGCTTGGAATTTCCTCTAGTACCTACATACAGCTGATTATATAAGTTAAAGGATAAAATTAACAAGTCGGTAACAAGTCGGTGTCTAGGAGTAACCTGTAACGCTGCACTGTAATTTAGCATCAGCTTTCTTGGACTGACCGACATTTGACTATTCAAAAGTGCTTGCAAATGGCCTATTTGAAATAAATGCTTTGAATTTGACTTTGCTGTATGGATCACGCGGAGATGAGAATTGATGATTGAAATGGATGCGTGGAGTGACGAAGAAGCATTAAAGTAAGAAATGAGTACATTGAAGGAAGTTTGAAAGTAGCGGCAGTGAACGAAAAAAATAACTCTTGTCATGAAATGAAATTAAGATTACTCTTGTCTTAATTTGGTTACAATTAAATGGTTTTTGTGAAATGAAATTTACGTATCAATACTTTTTTTTTCACTACAGAACTACTAAGACAAGTATTTCTGTAGAAAGGCCAGCGGTCCTGCGATGACATTTAGTTTATCGGGACCATAATTTTGGCGTGAGAAAGGAATCATGCAATTTATCCCGTATAGCTCTATTTCTTGCGGCCCCACGAGCATTGTGTATTGTGTTAATACGATCGATTATATATAATATATATTTGATTGGTTAAAGGCTTTTAGTGGGCAAATTGGAATCTGGATTGTCATAAACGTGTCGATTGCATTAACGTAAAACAAACTCGCTTTTGTTTTTTTTTCAAGTACTCGTATAAGAAAGAGACACCGCAAACTGTAGACTTCTGATCAGCTGATAGTTTGGTTGGTTGCTTAATCAGAGTGAAGCTAAATCTTTCTGTCGGCCGATTCTGAATCGTTTTGTGTGCGCACTTCCATATAGCTTCATACTGATTTAGCAACTGATCAAACTATCGGCCGATCAAAAGTCTGTAGTTTGCGGGGTCTCTAGACTACGCAAAAGGAGTATGTATGAAAGAATCGCATGCGTAAACATTTAAAAAGTTATCATGGCTCGAGAACGCTTCAGTCAAATTAAAGAAAATGGGTGGGTTTAGTCAGTAAAAGTCTGACACGACCTCTCGCTATGCTCTAAAGCAGAAGAAGTTATTTGAAGAGTACGTACACACCTCACAAAGTAAGGACCGTAGTAGATAATGTTTCGTAGCTTCTACCTATTCCCATGAGAAAAAGGCATGGGTATACATATATATATAAATTTCCCTTAATTTACATACACACCCCAAGGTCTTATCTCAAAAACTCACACCCCAAATATAGGTACTAACAATACAATACACGCAAATAAATTGAAATTTTACCAGACACATCCCGCTATTCCCTCAGCCCCATCCTTTTCAGCATTCACCCTTTGGGATATTATGTCTACCTGTAAGGACTTAATGTTGTATTATTACAGCCTTTAGGCCTACTGCTCAAGGTTTGGTCCCGAGACGCAATTCATTTGGACCCACTAAGTACCCCAACTGATTAAGACCCAGGTGTATTGGAGAATTTAGTCTGAAAGACCGAGTTATTTTGTAATTGTGTATAAAGGAAGATAAGATAGTAATCTTGACTAGCTTAAGAAAGGAGGATGTAGTCGTGTTTTGGAATAGGGAACTTAAATGTTTCATATTTCGCGAATACTAATACCCAATTACAGTGTAGTGCAGTGCCCAAAACTATACCAATTCTATCAATTTATAGCTAGAATACAAGCTAGACTTTGAACAGCTCTAATAGACAAAAGACTAACAAAACCAGAAAAGTAAAAAAAAAAAAAATTTGCAAAAAAATACAACCGACTTCAAAAAACTCTAACAGCATTAAAAAGCTAAAAATAATACTATAGCCTAATTAAATTAATAAACCTAACCTAATTTACGATTAACCTCTAATAAAATTTAACAATTTTTTGGAGTCGGTGCCAAGCTAAGTAATGAAACGACTGTTAATTCCTGAGTATTTTTCCGTTTTAGTACAACAAAAGTCGTTAGATGACGTTGTTCATTAAGACCTCGTTTCCGTCCATTACCTCCTAAAAAAACATTTTCTCTTTTTTTTTAATTATCAGTAATAGGTAGATACACCTGGGAAGTGCATACTGTTACAATCCCAACAAGCCCAAACTTGGCTAGGATACATTGTCTTATTATGGAGTTCCGGTGCCTATCTCTTGGCTTTATCATAAGATCTGATGGTAGTATGGTTCTTATTGAACGTAAATGCTTCACTCGTTGTAAAAGAAAAAAATACCAAAATCGCTGTACGTTTTCTTACAAAATTTGAAGAGTTCCCTTGATTTCGCCAAGATTCCATCATCAGATCCCGACTTGGTGGACTATGGGACCATTTGGAAAGTATACACTTTCCAACAAAAAAAAAATGGAAATCGGTTGGCAAGCGACGAAATTATGCGCGAACATACATAGAAAAAATACAAACATCCGAATTGAGAACCTCCTCCTTTTTTAGAAGTCGGTTAAAAAAAATAACACAAGTGATATGTTTGAGAAATTTGAGCCAAGAATGTGTGCGAGAGATATGGGCAAATATGTGTGCGAGAGACATGAACGAAGAAATATTATATACCTGTGCACAGCTGTACAGAGTTTTTTACTCATTATAACCTCTTTTTGCAGCGTCGCTAAGCATCTTAGCACCGTGCAAGTTTGTCACATAGCTTTGGTGGAAACAGTCACACATTTTCATAGTCTCACTACGCATCCTTGCACCGCTTTCTAGCTACCTCACAAATATCTGATGAAAGAACTCTTAAAAAGCAGTTAAAATGAATTGACTTCGATACATTTAGATTCTTTCTGATTTCTTCAACTGGCTCGAGGGGTCATTAAGGTCACAGAAAATACTCATGGTCAAGTCCAATTTCAATTTTCATTTCAAAAACATTAAAGAAAAACAGCAATCCAGACATTAAATTCTAAGTGCCACATTCCAACAGAAATAAAATTTACCATCAAAGCTAATCAGAATAAAAAATCTTAAAACGTTCATAAACAATTTATGAATAAAAACTCCACGTTATATTATTTTATACTTCGCGAAGCAAACGGAAGATGGCGGCGTCGGCGTTAAGTCATTTACCGCCAATTTTATAGCGAGTGACATTAAAAATGTGTTTTTACAATTCTGCGTCAAATATAAAAAGACGTGGCAGATGAAATCTTGTCTTCCCCATGGAATTTAGTTATTTCTAGAGCTGTGAAATGTAAAATACAAATAAAAGAATACATAAAGAAGACATAATTCTGTTGCAAAAAGTGACTACAAATATAGTAGACCGTAAAGGGCTGAGCAAAGGCTCTACTACAACCTCTCTTGCTCTCAAGAGCGTCTGTTGAGTGCTGTGGTCCTGAGTTCCATTCACGGGTCAGACAAAAAAAATATTGAGTTTTTTCATTACAAATTTCTTCGTAGCAATCCGAAGTTCGGAAATTGATTGTATGACACCCCTGTGTCTCAGAAAGCATAATAAACCATTGGTCCCATCGGACAATGACAGTAAAGAAACAGAGAACACACACTTGTGCACTATAATATCTCCTGCATACTTGGCTAGTCTCGGTTAAGTCACCGTGGCCGAAATTCAGTCGGGAGTTATTCTGCATTTGTCTGTCGTGGCCAGATCTTAGAAATTGATTACTTCATATGGCCAAGTAAAACTAGCCAGATAGTTTTAAACGTTAAAGTTTGATGATTATATCAATTAAATTCTCGTTTGGCCTACTTTCATTTAAAGAGATAAATTCTCTCACCACAACATACCCTAAAGAGACAGACGGAATCTCTTTGCTAGTGACAAAGCTAAAAACAGTATTTTAGAAAAATATAAATAAACAGTTACCTGATGACCGCTTTTTTATTGTCTCTACATTCATTAATTAATCTACACTAATTTAATAAACAGTTAAAGTTTGTTTTTTTGTTTGTAGGAGGTAATCTCTGAAAGTACTGGTCCGATTGCAAAATTTTTTATTACCGATAGAATGGTAATCTATTCTTGAGTGACATAGGCTATATTTTATGTACGTGGGCGAAGCTGCGGGCAATAGCTAGTTTATTTATATATATTCACACTACCTCTTTCAGACATTTCTGACCTGACTATTTATTATTGGATAGGAAACGATTGGTTCATTGCAACATAGATGCAGAGAGAGTTTTTATTTGTCAAAAAATTATATTGTGAAAAAAGAAAAAAAGAGTTTTTTGGTGAATTGGTCGAAGTTTCTACATGTATTGCATCAGAAATGTAGATATCTGCCAGAGAACTAAAGTTACCGACATAGCCCGAATAAGTGTCAAACTTAACCCCTCGAGCGCCAGGTCATGTGACTCGGAAAATTGCAATGTTTACATAAACAGCGAAAAAAAATTGAATTTTTCCAGGTAATATATTATATTGAATAATATGTATAGAAACAAAAATTTCGTACAAACGTGTGTACAAAACGAAAATTAACCGTTTTTCAGGGACATCCAAGTTATACAGACGTATGTACAATAGGCGCTAGTGATAGTGAGCTGGGCACATTGCTCGCAGAACAGATGTTCGATGGGACTGAAAAATTCTGGAGTGGGGATCGCATATTGCAAAATGCAACGTTGAACGGCCTCCCACAAACCGGACCTGGACAGATAACTTCGTGAAGATCCAGCACCGGATCGATCATTGTTTTGATGCTTAGAGACGCTTTTGTCCAATAGTTGACATCTTTTGGCTGGGCTTTCGGACGGCGAGAATTGGGTAACTCGCTGTCCGATCGTCCGGACCGAGTTCAAGTTGTCGATGGCGCGTACAGTTTCCACGCGCTGCAAGGAGTTGTCAGCGACCGTAGGAGTCCAACTGGGTCGAAGCCTACTGGACTAGAGTCTGTTTCCGAAAGGGAGGCTCGGCCCCGGTATGAACGGCAAGAAGGAACGGGGTGGGTTTTTTAGTCAGTAAGAGTCTGACACTATCTCCCGCTCCGCTCAAGGGCGGGGATGTCATTTAAATGATTTTTACTCACCGAAAAAAAAGCCTTTTGGCTTAAATGATTATGACGATAATAATACTCAAACGTCTCTTCTATCTGTACATCTCAAGCATTGAAACATAAGTCACGGACCCAAAAGATTTTGTGGGCCCGATAAACACATTTTGTTTCTCTCCTTACTGTACACTACCCATTTAAAAAGCGGCGAGTCACAACTAAGACATGCTTGACATGTAACAAGATTAAGTAAGTGTCTCAGCTTCGGTTACCATGGAAACGGAGTGCTTCTGAATATTCAGCATCCACAGTGTTTGCAGAGAACTAACTGAGCATCAAACCCGTTTGTTAACCCTTGGAACAGTTCTCGTTTTATGCCTAAGTGGATTGTATTATTTTAAAAAGTGTTCACTTTTTGGGCTTACCATCATCACTTTTGGGTACACAAATATACACACTTTTTTATGTGGGAAAATCATCCAATGACATCCCTTGCTCCATTGCATCCAGCTCTTGGGCGGAGCAGGAGATAGTGTAAAGTTCCGTATACCTTCGTTGAAAATTGAGGATCCTCCAACCAGACGAATGTTAGGCCTGGTTTTGGGCAACTGCCCGATGTATGATTTCGGTTTGTTGATTAAGTTCAAATCGTTCGAAAAACTCGAAGTTTAGCCTTTATGACGCCATAGATGTCGCTGCACTCTTATATTTTATTGTTGTATGTATTTAATAATAATTACGACAAAATATAAATAAAAAATCTGACATAATTTAATAATAATGACGACAAAATATAAATAAAAAATCTGACATAATTTAATAATAATGATGACAAACTATAAATAAAAAATCTGACATAATTTAATAATAATGACGACAAAATATAACTAAAAAATCTGACATAATTTACCTTTACTGATAAACATACAAAGTAATAATATGTATTGATAATTAATATAAATAAATACATATTTTAATAATTATGACGATAAAAATAAGTATAAATACCTGACATTTAATCTACTTATACAATGACTAAACAATAATAGATGTAAAAAAAAAAACATCTAAATAATGATAATTTAATAATAAGTATGACAAAATATAAATAAAATATCTGACAATTTAAAAATAATCATGACAAAAAACAAACTAAAATATCTAACATAATTTACCAATCTGATACACAGACATAGTAATACCATATATATACATGATTAATTTAAATAAATGATGATAAAAATAAATAATAACACCGAACATAAATTAGTTAAATTTAGACATTATAATAATATACATACATACATTAATTACAACAATATCAAAATTTAATAATAATGACGACAATAAATAAATAAATCAACTATACCACTAATTAGACATAACAATAAAAATAAGTGAAATATCTTTATTTAATTAGCCTTCATCCTCTCTCCTAGATTTGCTGTGCCCGACAGGGTCTATATTGATCTTGACTATATTTTTATACCATCTAAACATGTACATATGGAATGCAATAAAATATTGAGTATTGAGTATTGAGTTTGTTACGCGGTCTCCCATGTAGGCAATCCAACGCGACTGCGAACTCGAAGCGATGCAGCATGAATGAAGCAAACAATTGACAATTCATTGTGATGGCCGACGTGACCAACCACAAGTGGGAGCGGTGCGGCGACGAGCGAACCTGAAGCGATCAGTTAGTTTGATATTTTCACGCAAATTCTTACGGTGCGGTGACTAGTTTAATATAAATGGTGACTTCGCGGGCACGTAGGATAAAGCTGCCGCGTCATGTTGAATTGTCCACATGAACGATACGTTATACCTTCATTCTAAACCGCCAGCATGGAGTCTCGAAAATTCATCCGATTCACATTAAAAGATTTTTTGTGACGTAACAATAAATTCAATGTTACAGGTAAGTTTGTATGGAATTCTCAGTGCGCAAGTCCGACTCGCACTTGCTCAATTTTTTAATTTACTGACACTTCCCTATATATTATGTTCTTTATCTACCCGTAAAAAATAAATCAATGAAGAATATAATAAATAAATAAATAAATAAATTATTATTTTATACTTACTACCAAGCTGAATGTACCTACGTAATTGTTTAAAGCAACCAGATCAGTAAGAAAGCAGTCGATGGAAATGGTAGTTTCCACACTAAGCAGTATCGATAACAATACGATACTATGGAAAGGGTTTCATACATTTTCTAACGAATGATGTAAGTTGCATGAGCGACTAGGTACTCGAGAGTGCTCGGTGACATGCCGCATATAAGCTGTTGGTTAACGTCAACTCAACATCGTCAGATAAGTGAAACAGTCAGTCTCACGATATCATGTTGCTGTTGTTATCGTTTAATGAGAAAATAGCCAATGGATAAGATCAAAACTAATTAAGGAGAAAGAAAACCTTAAAGCTGCAGAAATCCATAGTCATGACATTAACAAATTCGAAATGCTTAAACGTTATTACGTCACTCAAATCACAATTTGAATTCCCTCAAAATTGATGGCACGTTAAAAAAAAATATCGCTGACATATTTCGTAGGCCCGTACGACTGTCGGGAAACAAATGACGTGCGAATTCATGGAGCAGGATGGCGATAAGTGGGCCATATATTGGTTTATGTCGTTTCATTTGCCGCACCGTTAGCTGTGTCATCGTAGGCGCGGATGTGCCATTAGATTTACAATTCTGAACCATTTTGGGTGTTTAAACTGGGGACATATCTTGTTACGTAATTGGTACAGTTTTGTAGGTGTGTTTAAGTGTTGCCTATGTTGTAAAAGCTGTTAACTATGTGATATTCCTCGTACTTTTAGTACTTGTAACCACCAATAGCTACAATCTAAGTGTCTGTAAATCAAGAGGGAATAGGTTACTTCTAGGCAAGCGTGCTCCATCGTCGGCCACAGATAAAAATATTAAGGTAATAACAGTTTAGTGGGATTGTTCGATGGAGTTGCCACGAACTTGGAACGGAAGGAAAACTAAATCAAACAACAAAGAAGGGCTAGTCATTAAAGGTTTGACACTGAACCCAGAGTGGGAGAAGTAGCCTGATAATGTCCCACTAAACAATTGCTCTAAAAATACGCCACGACATATTAACTAAAGGTCTCGTGTTAAACAAGCCTTACATGACAGTATGAAAGTAGTACAACGTGATATGAACATAATCATACCACAAGCCGAAATCAACTATCTGGCAGTATACCTAAACAGGCACAAGGAGTCGGAGAATCCTGTTCCTCCACAAGGTGGTGGTGATCCGAGACGAACAGGACTTGTGGTGGCAACATATGGAGGAGGCCAATAGCCAATAGTGGACGTCTTTCGGCAGAAAAGTTGATAATGATGCTAACGATACCTTGCTCAAAGAGCTTTTAAAAAGACCCAAAATACTTTTAGTGGAAATAATGATGATAACCTCTGCCGTGTTTTCCAAATTCCAAACTAAAAAAAAAAACACTTCATGTGTTTTCTATCTATAACGTTCCATTCCAGGACATAATTTACCCGTGTGTCTTTGATCCAAACCCGTTCAGCCGTTGAAACATAAAATAGTAACAAATCTCTACACACACATAAAGAATAAAACTCATTCATAAAACTTTCGACTTCCTACAGTAATTGCTGACTGATGATCCACACATAGGAATACTGTATGTACTCTCAGTAGTTTGTCAACCCCACTATCCCCAACCCAGTGTAAGCGCCTTAAGAATGATTAATAGACCTATTAGTCTTGTTCGGCGCCTGACATCGGCGCAACGTGCATACAAGTGCCATTCATAATCTTAAGTGACTATTAATTCAATGTGTATGCTCATTTTGTAGCAAAGTGTAATTTATTATGGTGTTATTAATGATGGTATTAGAAACTTTGCACATTAGAATAATATGTTTTGGACCACAGATTGGAATGATTCTCGTAGATCTTTACTATCTATGGTCATATAAATAACTAGCGGTCTTGGAAAGCATTGCCCTGCCCAAAAGCTAGCATTTAGTCAGAAAAAATCATGAATTGAGATGGGAAGAAAAAAACATAACCTGATTACAGCGACATCTACCGGGTCCAATTGTATTTTCAAATCATTCAGAGACCCACTTAAATATACACACAAAACTACATCCAAATCAGTCAAGCTGTTTAAGAGGAGTTAGGTGACAAACATTCGTCTAGAGAAATTATATGTACTCAATAGTACTCATATAAAGATACATTAGTATATTAAGTTATTGTCAATTACCTTTTGCCCGCAGCTTCACCAACATAAAAAAAAACTTTACCCTTTTATAACACTAGTAAAGGTAAGCAACGAAAATCCGTGACACAACGTAAAAATTAAGATTCAGAATACTGCATCACGATGTCAATGTTCTCCGCGTGTTTAAAACTTAAGCAAAAGCCCGAAATCAAATAATTGGCAGCTGCCTGTACCAGACACGACACCTGTCAGATTAGAGTATCTTACACCCTGCGGAATTTTACTTTAAATGATCTTCATTTCGCAAAAAATTGTCTCGGTTGAGAATCGAACCCACGACCCTCAGCACAGTATTCAGGGCCAACCACTAGACCAACGGGCCAGCAGTAACGTAATCTTAATTCCATCTAACGGTATAAAGAAATAGGTACAAACATATAAACTTTTGCATTTTTAATATTAGTGTATAATACTCTAGTGGTTAGATGAATAAATAACCTAATTATTTTTCTATCTAGCCACAAGTGCACACAAGCACCAAATAAAAAAACCGATCTCACAAAAATAACGATGCATTTCCTTTTTAAATGATAAAATTTCTCCGTAACGTCTAAGAAAGTCCGAGAGAGCGCAGTTGATGGGAAATAAATATGATTCCATTTCGTTTAGTTTGTGCTACCAGGAGTACGATGGAATGAAAAGCTAGAGAAAACGGGTCAACGGGAAATTCATTGAGTGTCTATTGAGGAAATTTTAAGTTCTAATTTGAAAGAGATTTTAAATAATCATAGATCATTATAATATAATTGACTAGATTTTGCTTGCAATTTCACCAGTGTACCTAAAGTATAGCTTAAGTCACTCTAAAATAAAGCAACTTTTTATCGGTAAAAAACTATTTACAAACAAAAAACTTTACTTTTTTATAGTATTGGTGGAGATAAATTAATTATAGCTTTTTATATGCACAAAATTTCATTTATAAGCTAATTTTATTTTCAATATAAAATAGTCTAATAGTTAAGGACCACAAAAAAAAAACAATTATCGTTGTTAAGTAATTACTTGAAAAGGTGAACATTTGTATTATTTGTGTGTATGTATGTATACTTGTTAATCGTTTGATTTGAATGAAAATCATCACACGAATAGACTAGGTATGTCCTGAAATAAGATATTTTTATGTCAAAAGTGTGTTCTTTGACCACTTTCACGTAGGTAATGCCGCTGGCAGAAGCTAGTTACATTTATCTTGCACCCACACACTTTTTAAAAACCATGTACACAGGTGCTCAAAAACTTTATCGAGATCATCCTAACGCTACAAGCTTCTTGTACAAGTACCAGAGAAGTACAGTAAATACGTTACAGCTTTTACGATTCAGTATAAAAACGACGTAAAACTCGACACGTGCTGTTATCCTTTATGTGGCACGTAAATGTTTGACTGACTGTACTATAAGAAAGACTATCGATACGGGATACACTAAGGTTACCGAGCCAGAATAATATGTGCAACAAAGAACATAAATAACCGACTTCCAAAAAAAGGAGGAAATTCGTTTGTATGTTCTTTCTCAGAACTCCGTCATTTATGGACCGAATTGCAAAACTTTTTTCCCTTACATTAGATGCTTTAAGATTGGTGTAATTTTTTCCAAAATCCAGTTCTGATGATGAGATCCATGAGGAATCGAGGGAACCCCTCAAATATTATAGGCAACTATATAGTTATTTTAGTATTTTCATCGTCCTCGATATAAATACTAAAATAACTATATAGTTGCCTATAATATAATATTAAAAAAAAAATAAGCACTTGCAGTCAAAAAGTGAGATTTAATGAAGTGGAAAAGACCAGAAAAAGCCAACGAAACTTCATACTCAAACAGATATCACAATGAACATAATTAAGCGACTATGACAATACAAATAAAACGATCAAAATAACTTTAATTTCGGAAGTCGGTGTTAAATAAGAAACAAACAATACCGAGAAACACCGACTTCAGCTATTAAAGTTATTTTTACGATCATCTGCCGCAACGAGTGTCAAAGATTAGAAAATGGTAGCCGAAACAAGACCGTGATCCAACTACGGACTGACCTCGGTAAGCAATGCTTAGCCTTGAATATCGGTATACGCGGCTTCTAATACTTAGACGCCAGCTCAGAGGAGTATTAAATATTAATCAGAGAGATAACATGAGCAAATAGACAAAGTTAAATATAAAAAGTCTACGCTTAGCCGAGTCTCATATATGCGGTTCAAACCAATTTCAATTTAAAACATATATATATAACGCTTGGAGACATAAATGCGATATCCTGGGCATTGTTTCCGATTTATCCAAGGTAGTTATTTAATTGCGTTCTTCATAAAACATCAAGAAACTACACCACTACCGAGTCAGGAACTCTTCCCTGAATTTTCTAAATTCATATCTAAACTAGCTTAGAAGAGATGATATAATAGAAAAAAGATCTCCTAGGTAGGTATGGCCTTGTGTTATTATGGAATAACGATGGGTGTCCTAGGCGGTTCAATTCTTGGTCCAAATTTATTTCTGAATAACTTATTTCACCTAAGCTAGTCTCATTATAAGACCATCAGACGTACGACAATGGTCCAACGATAAGTCGTGGACATCCCATCCATACGCATAATATATTTTGGGAACGCATACTTTGTGCGTATGGCTAAAAGCTTCCTGATAGCAGATACAAATTGGTCTATAAGTCAAAAGTTAGTAGGTAGGCGTGCTCCATCGTCGACGATATCATCGCTTACCATCGGGTAAAATAGTGGTCAACAGTAAGCCCATCAATAATAATAATAAAAAAAAAACTTTTTTTCATTCTTTTATTGTTCTTACACTGTGACATTAATTTTCATTTTTCAATTTGATAAATTAAGTTTGACATCAGCATTTACTTTGTAAAATATTTTATTGTGTGTGTATTTTTTAACAGAAATAGACTAAGTGACTTATTGTTTTTCTTTTCAGTAATTTTAACTTTTGTCTGGCAGTTTGAGTATTTTTTGCGGTCTACGCAAATGTTCTTTCTCTGGTTTGTCGAGTCAATGACCTCCTTATTGGTCCTGATATGAGCTACACGAATAAATGCAAATGCTTGCACTGACTGAGCAGATCCTATATTAGTGTTGTTCTTTTCTTCACAGATCTTGTCACAGACATATACCCAAGTCTGCATGGTTTTTTTATTATGAATTTACCTTTCCTCTATGTTTATTTATAGATTTCAAAGAAAACCTTAACCTAAGAGTTTGTTTCTGTGTTTCTTTTTATGGTAATTTAGTTAGAAAACACCAGCCTCATCTGGTTCAAATTGACGAAAAAATTGACGTGTAAAAGTGTTATTTATAACCAATTTTCCAAACAAATATCATTTATCACTTAATATCAAAATGTTGTCGTATTATTTCCTCGTATGGCTTCCCCTTGACACACTTGAAACTTTTGCATAACTTTTTTTTCGAAAACATTTTTGAAGCGTCGTCGAATCGGATAAAAATTGTACGCCGCCGTGTTCAAAAAGTTTAAGACATGCAAAGTTCTTTTTTCGAATTTTTGTTTTCAAGCGTTGTTCTTGTTAGTACTGGTTGGAAGTTTTCTTTTTTTGTTAATTATGTGGAATCCGGATTGTGGTTTTCTTCACAACTCGATGCTTCAAAATTTTAAGCGTTTTAAAAATAACTTACATAAGTACGGTTTTTTATTTATATAGGGTCTTTCATTTAGGGCGGGTCGATGTTGATAGTTTGTGTCGGCCATGTTGTTTTGGCAGCAACTGTCAAATCTATGGTTTCTTATTTAGTTACTAATGCCAAATCATCATGGTAAGTTACACGATTGAGCAGCATGTCCAAATGATAAAACTTTATTATTAAAATCAGTGTTCGTTAGTGCAAACGTTGCGCGCATTTTACGGCAGACGCAGTAGCCCATTAAAGTCAACTTTCCAACGTTTGGTGACCAAATTCGAGACAACCGATTCGGTAAACAACCAACCGACACCCTTACGTCAAAGGAATGTCAGATCGGCCGAGAATATCGCCGCAGTCCGTGAGAGTGTACACTTGACTCCGAGGCAGTTAATTTCTCGCCGTGCACAAGAACTCGGCCTTTCACTTAGAAAATTTTGCGTCGAGACTTGGGCCTGCACCCGTACAAGATCCAACTGACCCAGGAGTTCAAAGTTAATGACCACAGGCAGCGCCGTTTGTTCGCTAACTGAGCTTTGATCCCGCTAGATTTTTTCTTGTGGGCTTTTCTGAATTCGCAGGTCTTTATCAATAACCCACAATCAACCGACGCTCTGAAAATCAACATAACGCAGGCCACAGTTCAGATTCAGCCGGATCTATGCAGCAGAGTAATTGAAAATTGGGCCTCTCGAATTCGTGTCACCGTTCGAAGCCGCGGCGGACATTTGAACGATGTCATATTCCACACATAATGGCATAAATAGGGCTTTCAAATCAAAAAATAATATCGTTATTAACTCACACGCAGTTTGTTTTATTCAAATTCAACATCGACCTATCCTTGTTGAAAGACCCTTTATAAAAGTCTCGTGCCTTAACAAAAAATACTAAATTAATTTCTCGGTGTAGTCCCATTGCATGGTTTGATTTAGGTTTTCATTGGAAAATTGTTAGCTCATGACTTAAAATGCACAATTTAGGGCTCAAACACATAAACACGTTACGACGACGCAATTTGCCACGGCACGGCAACGCGACGTGAAAGTGCACGTCATATTGCCGTGAGTTGGACTTCAACGTTGTGCAACGTAAATAATAACGTCACGACAACGCAACGTGCCACGTAGAACGACGTCGTATTGACGGTGGCGCATTTGTAGAATTGCCGCAGTTAATTTCGAAAAATGGACCACACTAGACGTGTTTTCCTCCTGTTAATATAAAGAAGACGGATAAAGAAGAAACAGATACAAAGAAAATACTGGAACCATCCATATCTTTCAGTCATAAATAACGGGAGTCACTTCGAGAAGAAATATAGTGCACCGTGTGATTTTTCGTCACGATGACATGCCGTGCAACATGGCACGTAGTGTTATCATAACGCGATTATTTATGTTGCTTGACGTTGCTTTCCACGTTACGGCACCATAACGTGGACTTCCACGTCACGGCAACGCGATGTGGCACGTTGCGTAGTCGTAACGTGTTAATATGTTTGAGCTCTTATATCTGTATTGTTGTATACAGCCTTTATTTTTTGTAATCCTCTCTATTATGATCAAATAAAAGCTAATTCCCCCTAGACTCGTCAGTTTAGACGATTTGGAGTACCAACCTCTATTGTTGCTCATTCCATCAATGAGCCGTTCGCCATGCGGCTATGTTTTTTTGATGACGTCATTTTTATGTTTTAAGAGCATTTATGTACCTGGTTACACCTATGGTTGTTTGTTTATTCATCTTATAGTGCTTACTAGACCGTTTAACACCATTGCTAGATCACGGCATTGGACAGAAGTAAGTGGAATAGGGACAGCTTTTTCACTTACATCTCATCCGCTTTATCACGTAAAGAACTAACTCAGAAAAGGCGTTTTTAAAAAGGAATCATAAAATATCTGTTTCATGATTTAATCTTCAATTACATCATTTTGCAGAGATATCTCTTTATGATTAAACCTGTGGTCTATCTACTATCATTGCGGGTCACGGCTTTCTAGTAGGAGTCAAGTTCGTTCGTTTCAGTTTATATTGGTCTTGATCTGCTGCAATATTGCCATTCACTTATTGCATTAGACTAATTAATTAACTAGCATAATCAAATGTAAACATCTACCTGCCTACAGGGAATAGTATATATTTGCTCAATTAAGTGGCTATATAGATCATTGACCTTTAAACTCAGAACAGATACGCTTGGAATGCTACCAAATCTATTACAGGTATACTCGACGTTAATCTGACATCGGTCGCGGCTTATGTTGTATTAGCTGGCCTGTGACATATTGTAGTTGCTCGTGAATATTGGTATGTTTAGAGGTTATCGTTTAATTAATTTTGTGATGAGGTGCTTGCTGTGTGTTGATATTTCGAAGGTAGTATTACCATCCTACAATAACTCCTAACGTTTAACCCCTCGAGCGCCAGAGTTTAATGACCCGGAAAATTGCCGTGTTTACGTGAATCACCAATAAAATAAATAAATAAATAAATAAAATATTTTTTTGGTTTTTTCTAGAAAAACAAATAATATAATAAATATGATATAATGTAATATAGAAACTAAAATTTTCGGCCAAATAAGTTTCGTACAGACGTGTGTACAAAATGAAAATTAGGCGTTTTTCAAGGTCTTCAAGTTGTACAGTACAGTACGTATGCACAATCGGCGCTCGAGGGGTTAATGGGTGCCCATGTAGGCTTATGTAAAATAATTTTTTTTTTTGTAACCATACACTACCGTGTTGCAAGATTATTAGGATGAAAGAATAAGATGTATTTTAGTCAGAAAAAGTTGTACACTCCTTCTCGCCCCACCCAGGGAGTCCGCTACTTAGTCTCTAAAATACATAATTTTATGAAGGTGGTTTAGGGTAAGTTGCACCATTTAACTGTAACAATAACCAAACCTTAACCAGCCGTGAAACGGCCGCCTATTTGTCAATTCGACGAATTGACAACTGTTAACGGCTTCGTTATCGTTAGAGTTGAATAGTGCCACTCACCCTTAGTGAAGATTCATGTAAACTCAGTGATAGTTGTAGCCGAAAGGTTTCGAAGAGCCGACCGCATAAGTAAAAATGCAGTGTTGAATGGCTATTTCAGTATTGGGAGCCTTTCTCACGGGGCTTTCTATGAGGTGAATGAATAACTTAAAGAAGTTTACGGGTGTCTCATGCACGAGGCCTACGTCCAGTAGCAGGAGTCATACTGATCATCATCATCGTTATCACCAGCCTTTTTGATGTTCCCACTGCTAGGACACAGGCCTCCTCTCTTGGAGAGGGATTGGGCTGTAATACATCACGCAAGCCCAGTGCGGGTTGGAGAAAGTCACATGTTTTCAATTTTTTGTTTATGGGACATGCCGGTTTCCTTACGATGTTTTCTTTCACCGTTTTGAGAGCAGTGGTAATGAAATAAGTTACACAAAGTAATGCGCATGGCTGGGTTTGAACTCGCGACCTACTCGTAAGTCGGGGCTATTACAAATTTCCCACCACTGCTCTGTCAACATGTTGGGGTCACTCTGCTGACATGATATTGGAATTTACGGTAAACAAAATAATCTTTAGTTTTCGTATCAAACAATTCTAACAATCAAACAGACTCTAAAGTTATTTTTGAAAGGAAATATTATCTTCTTCTACCAATAGGAGAACATAGCAGTAAGAAATAACACTATTTGCTCCACAAATACCGTCTATTTTTAAATCTGCTGTCATTTTATGAACCAACTTAAATATTATAACAACGACTAAAAACAGCTTCAAATGACTCGTTACATTTTAAGTTCACGCTTAATTGTCCTATAAAAGAGCAAAGTGCAATTTGGATATAATGCAACTTGATACGATACTGTAAGTACCCTAGTAATGTCGCTGTTATAGTAAACTGTTGAAAGAAGAGTAGATAATATTAGTTTAGTTTAGTGAAGCTTCTTTGAAAGTATTTATATTCTGCGAATGGATTTAGTCAGCTAGTAATAGAGTGCGTCTACTGAAAGCGTAACCTGGAGTTTTTTTTTTTAAATTAAATTGGCAACATCGTTTTGCCGAAAAAAATCACGTCAAAGTCTATGATCGCAATTGTCAGTTTTGTAAACAGATATTTATTTTTCAAGAATAATTGCTTAATTATGGGAAAAACAGTAATCAGTAACTTGCGAAAACTGCTACACACTATGGTTAATAAGTTCAAACAAAAACAAGAAGAGAAAGAAGGTGTTTTCAATGAAAACCAACAATGTTTTCATATGATTTCAGAATTTTTAAGTTAGTATGACGTTATAATCTTGATCCTTGTCGACTAATATTATTAGAGAAGTAGTTAGGATTAATTTTAGATTTAGGATATAATGATAATTTGTTTTTCTTATATTTTTAGATAATCTGACATATTGCGAATTTCATAATGGACAAAAACATCAAACAAAGAAGGCTTTTGGTGAATCGACTTAATCAAAAACACATGCTAGTGAGTGAAAGATTTGCCTCAGTTTGTCTGATAGAGCATCAAAATCTTCAACTGAAGTTAAAATTACGAAAGTGAAGGAAATAGTGACTGAAATCCTAGTTCAAGTTTGAGAGCTGTTGAACTTTTTGTGTCTCACGAGACGATCCGTATCATTTGAAACAATCATTGGAGTATAAAACATGTTCCCACTTGACTAATTTCAAAAGATCTGAATTTTCTCTATGCTAAAACGAATCGATTCCAACCCAACAACCTTGAAACACATTAGTGTTGGCGAGACGTGATGAAGTTGAAATCATGTTGACCATTTTATTTGACTATCGCGGTGTTGTACACTTGGTATTCTTGCCAGAAGGGTAAATAAAGAATATTATTTGAATATTATATAGCGCCATTTTTTTTTCCGATTTGAAAAATCATCCTATTACAACCCCCGCTCTTAGGCGGAGCGGGAGATAGTGTCAGACTCTTACTGCCTAAAAAACCCATCCCGTTCCTTCAAGCCTTCACACCGGGGCTCGAGCGACCTTTGGGGAAACCCTGACCCCAGTAGGCTTCGACTAGAGGTGGGCAAAATGTATCATTTTTGCGATTGGATCATTTGAATCTCGATCACTGAAATGATCCGAATCACTGATATGTTTCATTTGGCTCATTTGGATCATCGGCTCAAAGGATACAAAATACAGAATGTTACGTATACTTACGTTACATTATTATTATGTTAGATTATAAATACATATTATATAAATCTCTTAGCTCTAACTTTATGAATAAAAAGGAAGAAAGTAAGTCAATAATCACGACGCAAACAAACTAAAATGTTTTCGAAAATTTGCGCGGACGAACGAACATAAACAATCTGCCAGCCTCGTGCCGCATCAACGTAATACGAATTACGATAAGATGTTAGTGAAAACATTAAGTGGTCATTTTTACGTGCATGGATAACGACAACGAAAATCTGTGATAGCATGAATGATGCACATCTCGATTGGTATCTCTCGCCCGTTCACTCACGACTCGTGAGTCAATAACAACAAGACAACACAATTTTGTCTTTGATAAGAGAGTATGAAATATCGATAGATTTATCGATAATTTAACCAAAAAAATATATATAGCCTAAAAAAGTTTGCTTTTGTATCCAGGAGAATGGTTGATCAATATTTTAGAAAATTCAGTGTAATTTTTCTTTTATAAAAAAATTGAAACAAGTTAATTTTTGCAGGTATAATATTTATCAGCTTTTTATATCATATCAAATTACAAAATAGTAGAAAATGTTTAAAAGTGAACTCTGTGAAATTTTCTTTCATGTTTATAAGAATTTGGTCTCACTAAACTCCAAATGTAGTCCCAAATCATATTTTCGTTGTATTGGCTCTGATTGGCTTTCGAAGTCCATGATGTCTAGATGAAAACGTTCTCCTTGTTCTTTTGAATACGCCCCCATGTTGTTTTTAAAGGTATTTAAATGACCATGTAGCATATGTACCCTTAAAGACATTCTGCAGCCCATAGTTTTAAAATCTTCTAACATGTTTTCAACTAGCTCTCAGTAATAGTCTGTGAGAGTACAAATTCTTTGTCTTAAATATTTTTATTTGAACTCTAAGATAAGCTTGAATAAGGCAATTTTGTAGGAGGTTGGAAGTTGTGGGACATGAGAGATTGGAGCCGAAAACTAAGCAAGATCAGGATATTCAATGGGTTTTGCATTTTTCAGCAGGATTAACTACGCAAAAATAACAGTCACTGACGTGGTCTTTTGGCTATCGCCAAATTCTTGGTACTGCGAATTTCATACTCCGTTTTTCATCTTGATACCAACCTAAATTAAATAAAGATAACAATAAAAAATTGTTTATAGTAAAAGAAATGTTTTTTTTTTACTGAAAATTTATTTACCTGCCTTCTACACATCATTTTCAATCACTGCAAGCCACATGTGGAGCCCACGGTATATCTAAATTACGAACAGGGCATTTAAAATAAGCTTCGTAGGCTTCACAAAGTTTTCACAGGTATTTAAATAAAATATTATTTCTCTTACTTTAAATAAATGTACCATATATATAACTCAATGTATCAGCTTCATATTAACACTTTCTAGATGTCATTTTAACCTCTTTGAGTCTTCTAAAAAACAGTTAATTCTTGTTTATCACTTAGTAACATCAGTAGATGCTGTGTGACAGTTACGCCACCTTAATTTTTTCGCGGTATTTCTAAAAACATCATGAAGGCTATTGAATACTTTTTTCAATATACTAACTCAAGAAAAATTATTTTTTTGTCATAATCACCACAAAAGCAAACTTTTTAAAGAATGTTGGGGTTTTTTCTTTATAATAGAGCATAGTGAATAGAAAAATCACAAAATAAATTTTAGGACAAAGAATTTTTTTTTTTCTGTAGAGTTGTGATATAATAAGTAACTCAGTGTGTCCGTCACTCTCTCTCGCTCGCTCACTGCTCAGTCGCCTCGCGAGCGACGCGTCTCGCAGAGTGTACGAGCAAAGTAATGTTTCAGGTCCAATTGATCCAAATGATGCGTTTGAAACGTTTTTACTGAACCAATCTTTTGACTCACTGAAATGATCCGGATCAGTGAGTCGGTTCCGTAAAGAGTTACACACGCCTAGCTTCGACCCGGCTGGGCCCCTGCTGTTGCTGACAACTCCTTGAGGCGCGCGGGAACAGTGCGCGCCGTTGACGCGCGGGGCTTGGTCCGGACAGCGAGCTACCCATTGCTCACTGTCTGCAAACCCGTGCCTACGGTGGCCGGAAATCTGGATCAGTATCCCGGCGCTGGCGGCGGCGGCGATAACGCCGTTGCCTGATGCTCGAAGCGAGAGGTCTCCGCCGCTGATCGCCCCTACGAGGGCACAGCGATGATCCGCCCAAACGGAGCACACCTCGACTGTGTGCTCCACCGTGCCCTCCGGGCATTCTGCACAGTGGCGACACCCGGGCGTCACTTCCGCATGAATCCGGTGTAGGTACCTCCCGAACGAACCATGTCCGGTGAGGACCTGCGACATGCGGAAGGTAAGAACGCCGTATACAATTGTTATAAATACAAAAAATACTCTAGTATCAAAACTTTTTTCTCCTACTATTTCAATAATACCACATTCAAAATTTTTGGTCGTAACCTCCTTTTCTCAGGTCACGCTTTCATTAGACGGACTATAATAATAATAATAATAAGGTGTCAAGGTGAAAGACATCAAATATTTTCAATCAATATTTTTATTCAATATATTTACCAAATAAACAACAAAATGTATTGTATCCGCCAAATTGCAAAAAAAAGAAGAGACGTCACATAACAATACCAAAAATTATACCGAGAATCTATATTTGACCGACGAAATGGAACTACAATAATGAAGTAAAATGTTGACAAGAAGCCGGGCACGCTCTCAAATCGCACAACCAACATCTTCGGGTTCGTCGCTCAGCTCCGCCTCGCAGCCGCCGGGACCAGCGCCAGCCGTGAGTCCAGAGATTCCGGTAGCTGCAGTTGCGTCGAGCTCGAGCGACGAATACTTCTCGCCGCCGACGACACCACCACCTGCGCGTCGGCGAGGAAGAGGCCGACCTCCGGCCTGCTTGGGACCTCGAGGCCCTCCGGCCTCTGACAGGGTCCTCGCTGCCGGTGGAAGTGTGCAGCGCATGCGATGGACACAATCCATTAATGAAAATGTCATGCGCTCATACTTTGGGGCTACAGAGGGGGGAACTAACCTGACTGCGTACCGTGGTCGGATGCTTTCTCTGTTTCAGGTGCTTGAGCCAGCTGTCAACGTTTCGGCCCAAAGACTATCGGATCAGGTGCGGGTCATCCAGCGTAACCGTATGTTGGACGACGCCGTACTTGATAGACTGCGCCTAGAATCACGGAATGGCCGTGTCTCACCTATTTCACCACCGGCCGCGGTGCAACGACAACCCAGTGTTTCACCGCGACCCGACCATGTTGGTGAGGATGATGATGACGGGGCTATATCCGTGAGTACCCAGTGCAATGCACGTTTGAGGAGCGCTTTGGAGGATGCATTCCGGGAGTACCGCTCTATACCACCAGAGCTTAGACCTCGTCTACCTCGTTTGCCTATGCATAGGAAAAATAGGGCGTTGGTGTGTGCTCTGGATTCGCAGCTATCAAATTGTTTTGATAGCAGCGAAGACCTTACCGATACCCACTCGATCTTGTACTGTGCGGCTGCAGCGGCATGTCGTGTAGCTCACGTCAAAATTCCAAATAATGACAGAGCTATACGACCAGCTAAACCAGCTTGGCAGTGCAGGATCGAGCGACGTATCGGTGAGGCTAGAGCACTCATCGGCAAACTTATCTGTTTCAGGGAGGGCAACACTCGCCCTAAAGTGATGCGCTTTGTGAGGCGGGCGTTCTTGGGGACAGATATTAGTCCTCGAGATTATCTACCCCGTATCGCAGAGCGTATCGACCTCCTGAAGCAGAAAGTCTATGCATGGGCAAACCGTATTCGACGGTACAAGCGACGAGTGGAGCGGTACACCCAGAATCACACGTTCCAAAGCAACGAAAGGTGGGTTTATAGGGCTTGGGAGCGACCGGACCAAAGTGTGATTGATACGCGCCTGCCGGATGATGATGCCATATATTCTTTTTGGCGCAGCATCTGGTCGGTGCCTGTCAATCACACTGAGGGTGATTGGACGCGGGAGATCGAGCGAATGTGCGAACCTATACCAGAAATGGGGGCAATTAACATCAGCCCCCAAGATGTAGCTCGTGCAGTCCGTCCGTTGCCAAACTGGAAATCTCCAGGGCCGGACGGGCTGCACAACTTTTGGCTTAAATGGTTTAAAAGTTCGCACGCTCGCTTGGCGTCCCAATTCCAATCTGCCTTAGAGTCAGGGTCGCTGCCCCAGTTCCTGACGACAGGAATAACCCACCTGCTCCATAAATCGGGTAGTACTGCGGAACCTAAAAATTATAGACCGATCACGTGTTTGCCGACGGTCTATAAAGTTCTTACATCCATCCTGAGAGCTAAAATTAATAATCATATTGAGACAAATTCCATCATGTCTGCTTCTCAGAATGGATGTAGGAACGGGTCCCGTGGTACTAAGGAGCTGCTCCTCATTGATGTTGCCATTAGCCAACAGGTTCGTCGTTCTCGAAGAGATCTGTCGACATGTTGGATAGATTATAAGAAGGCCTATGACTCAGTGCCGCATACATGGCTCCTGAGGGTGCTGGAGCTGTATAAAGTTGATGCAACTCTTCGCGCCTTCCTGATGTCATGTATGGGACAGTGGAGGACGGTCCTTCACTATCCAGGGTATCGACGGGTTTCGGAGAACAGCGAACCGTTAAGGATCGAGCGTGGCATATTCCAGGGTGACAGTCTGAGTCCCCTGTGGTTTTGCCTAGCCTTGAACCCTCTCAGCACACTGCTGGAGGGTTCGGGTTTAGGCTACCGGTTGAGAAGAGAGGGTCAGGTCATATCTCACCTTCTTTACATGGATGATCTGAAACTTTTTGCTTCCAACAACTTGCAACTGATGGAGCTACTGAAGGTAACTGAAACCTTCAGTAGTGCCATCAGGATGGAATTTGGTTTGGACAAATGTGCAGTCATGCATGTAAAGCGAGGGGAGATTATGGAATCCGTGGGAACCCAACTCTCGGATTCCATACACATTAGATCCCTCTGCTCAACCGAAACTTACAAGTATTTGGGTATGTCGGAAGCGTTGGGCATCAATGCTGCTGACGTGAAACAATCGTTGAGGGAGCGCTTCTTTGGCCGCCTGAATAAAGTACTAAACAGTCTTTTATCAGGCGGGAAATAGGTGCGCGCCTTCAACGGTTGGGTCATGCCGGTTTTGATGTACTCTTTCGGCATACTCAAATGGACTCAGACGGAACTCGACGCCCTGGACAGGAGGGTCCGCACTCTGCTTACCGCAAACCGGATGCATCACCCACGATCATCGGTGATGAGGCTGTATATCCCGCGGAAGTGTGGGGGTCGTGGCTTCTTAAATGCCAAGACCCTGCACAACCGTGAGGTATGCAGTCTCAGGGAATACTTTCTGGAAACCGACGTGGGGATGCACCGAGATGTAGTGGCGGTGGACAAAGGCCTCACCCCGCTCTCCTTGGCCAACGAGAACTGGCGCAAACCTATAGTAATGGATACTAATGAACGCAGGGAAGTATGGAAGGGCAAGGAGCTTCACGGGCGCTTTTACCGGGCCTTACATGGGCCCGATGTAGATCTTTTAGCGTCCGTCTCCTGGCTACGCTTTGGTAATCTCTTTGGAGAAACCGAAGGTTTTGTCTTTGCAATTATGGACGAAGTTATGATGACGAATAACTACCGGAAATATATTGTGAAGGACGGTACGGTTGACATCTGTCGGGCATGCCACCGGCCTGGGGAATCAATCCGACACATTATTTCTGGGTGTTCTCATTTAGCTAACGGAGACTATTTGCACAGACATAACCTTGTAGCCAGGATAATCCATCAGCAACTTGCTCTTAAATACAATCTTGTTGAATCAGAGGTACCGTACTATAGGTATGTGCCCGACCCAGTTCTCGAGAATGGCAGCGTCACATTGTATTGGGACCGATCTATCATCACTGACAGGACTATTGTTGCCAATAAGCCTGACATAGTGGTGATAGATCGACTAGAGCGTCGCACAATGATTGTTGATATAGCGGTCCCTCATGACGAGAACCTCGTGAAAGCTGAGAAAGATAAACAAACTAAATATCTTGACTTGGCTCGCGAGGTTATCGACATGTGGGAAGTGGATAGAGCAATCATTGTGCCGATAGTCGTGACGGCCAATGGCTTAATAGCCAAGAGCTTCGATCAACATCTGCGGAGGCTCTCGTTAGGCAGTTGGATCAAGGGCTTGATCCAGAAGGCAGTACTCCTTGACACGGCGCGTATTGTCCGGAGGTTCCTCTCTCAGGAGCCCTGACCACCGGTAGCTTGGACCCTGTTCCCGATGCCGGTGGGCTACTATTTTTTGTATTTTTAAATGTTTTTTTTTTAATATCCGTTTTATAAGAAATATTTAAAAATATAATTAATATGTAATAGAATATAAATAAATGAAATAATAATAATAAATCATTTATTTGGACCAACAAAGTTTTACATACTATAAACCCACCAAACTGCGTAACAGTTTGTCGGCGGGATTAGCGCTTGTTAGTAATAATTGGTTCAAATGTAATACAATTAAATTATATCTAAATTTAAAAAATACATAGGTACATAAGTTATTGGGTATTTTCACATCTTGCGGCTACTGTCTTAAGGAAAACCGTCTTTAATTTATTTTTCAATGTTCGTTTACACATTCTGTTATCGTTTCTTAACCAGTCATAATCATTGAAAATTGTAGGCATCAAATACTTGTTGGTTCTTTTACCATAGTAATTTTTTACTGGTGTTCGCACGAGTTTACGTTCTCTAACGCTTCTAGTGTTATATTTATTTTGCACCCGTATTTTAAATTGTTCATTATAGTACTGTTCTAGGACCAACAAGTACTCGACCTTTTCATGTACTGGAAGCACTTTACATGTAACAAAGAGTTTTTCATAGTTTTCTTTACAAGCAATTTTTGTGTGTGGGTTGACAAGATATTTCATAAAACGAATTTGCAGTGATTTTATACTGTTAAGATAGGTTTTAAATGTACGGCCATATGTGTTTAATCCATAGGATAGCAGTGATTCGGCGAGAGCAAAATAAATTACTCGCAGCGTTTTCCTGCTCAACGGTGCCTTTAGTATATAAAACTTGCTTAACACTGCCCTAAGCTTTGTACACACTCACACACTTTGTACAGTGAGACACTCTCACATATTATTAAATGCAGTGACTATGGTCACAGGGTTACTAAAACATAGGTACTAAATGAGAGTTACTGAATCACAATAAAAGTAAATTAAATAAATGCTATAGCTGCAGCCAGCGACTTCACCCATATAAAAGTAGAAAATTATACTAAGGGAACATAGTCTAAAAATAAAAAGTATCCTACGGGCTGTTTCAAGATATGACCTAATGGAAAATAGAAATCTGCGCTCATCTCATAACCGCCTACTTCAATGTCCCATTCACCGTGCTTACTTTTTTCACCATTCTTTCTTTGTTAAAGCGATTTCTTTGTGGAATGCGTTCCCCCAGGAGATCATGATAGCAACAAACCGATTAGCATTCAAAACTAAAGTTCGCGAGATAATTCGCAAGAGTTTGGCTGTAATATCATTACAGCGTTAATGTTTTCCAATTGTCTATTTGAACCAATTGTTTTACTATATTAGAGTGTATATAAAGTTTATTAATTTGAGTATGTATTTATTATATAACATTTATAATTTATTATTCTTGTAATCTTATCTCTTTTTTTTATTGCACCTATCACTATTTTTCTCTGCTTCGCCCAAAGGTTGACTGGAAGAAAATGCCTAAGGCATTAAATCCACCTCTGTACTTTTATGTGCATGGAGTATAAAATAAATAAATAAATGGTCTGCGGGCCTTAGGCCTTAATGAGGCCCATTCTGGTACCTAACAACCATATAAAAATCAGTTCGGTAGTTTTTTAGATTCTCGCGTACTGACTGACATCCGGACTAACGCAGCAAGGAGACTTTCATTTCCAACCATACCCTATTCACGTTATGATTAGAAATTTAAAGAAATCTTTGTTCCTGTCTATTCTCCCGATTTTAACTTCTATTTCGTAGGCATAAAGATGGCATTAAAAGCAAAAAAGTAGTTACAATACGAACTATTTACTGCAGCCGCCATTTTGTCACGAGTAAGTTTTCATCTAATGTTATTTATTTTGTAGAGTATGGCTGCTCTCATTGGCTTCATCCTCATGATAGTAGAAAATTGTTCCAAGAAGGCATACTCTCTTGATAAAAAGTATGTCATATGCTAATCCACGACATGGTGTACCCATTTTTCTCATTTCATTGAAATCCATTCCACCGTTCGATCGTGAAGCGGTAACATACCTACCTACACACAAACATACTCACAAACTTCGATCTTATTATTAGTGTGTTTCACCAGTCACACTAAAATTACAACTAGGTACCACTTGTTATGTAGTGATGATAGTGATACCAGCGACATAGATGAAGACATTGTAACAGATACTAATTAGCTGTAATATCATAATGAGGCGTCATAATCCTAAACCTTGAGTAATATGAGACGGATAATGGTTAGTAAAATTTAATAACAATTGTTATAACTGCACTAATTTGTGATGCTAACAGTAATGTCTTACCTTTCTACAAAGATAATTATGGCAACAAGGGTTGGGAGATTGTTCGAATGAGTTACCATCGTTCTGGAAAGATGAAGGCTACTAAAAGAACACGGGTGGGTTTTAATCAGTGAAAAAGGGTTTGAGGACAAGTAACAAATTGATGAAAAATTTTATGCTACACTGGGAAACAGTTAATATACTACAGAATTCAGACTGGTTAAGATTTGGTTAAGTTCAACCTTCAAAGCCTTGAGCACAGGCGTAGGGTAGCCAGCCTTTCGGTGTTCTACAGGATGCATTGTGGAGAGTGTGCGCAGGAATTGCATAATTTGCTTACCATCGGACAACCCGACGTACGGCAAATATTCACCCTTACGTTGTTGAAACCTCTACGGTCCAGACTAAGCGTTTCGCCTCGTCGTTTATACCGCGTACGTCGAAGGACTGGAACAGTTTGCCTGCTGCGTTCTTCCCGTCCGATTATAATTTGGGTATCTTCAAGGCAAGAGTGAATAGGCTCTTAATAAACTAGTGCGCCTCACCATCAAAGATTGCATCGCTACTTACCATCAGGTGTGATCGCAGTCAAGCACTAGTTTATCTCAATTTAAAAAAAAAAGACAAAAATATGATATGTCGAATTGGTTTACTAGATGGTGGCAAAACTAACGTTTGCTTTTTCTTCCTGTGGTCTGTGCCACACGTAAAATGTACAACTTGGTTTTACTGTTTGGTAATAAATATATTTATTATAGTGTCTACGCATTTATTATAATATGCATCATAGCATCAAGTAATACGTCCTGAACCGACATATTTTACACTAGCTTCTGCCAGCGGCTTCGCCCGCGTGAATGTAGTTTTCTCCTACAAACTTTGAACCCCCTAGTTTCCACTGTGCGTTGGAAAGTTAATTAGTCAGTTTCTCATTTATATATAGACAGAGATAATACGCATTTAATCCGATTTAATTCGCGTCGAACTCAATGAGTTGACTTATGTATGCACGCTATTTTGACGCAGGCTCAATGAGTTTGCGTTACAGCTGAGAGGAATAAATATATATTTCTCGTACTTTGGTAAAAGTAGGAGACCAAATTATAAACCATTTCAGATAATTATTATATAAACGGCAAGAATATCTACAGAAAAAAGTACTTTTTTGGTTTTAAAGTAAGCTGATTAAAACATTTATTTACTTCTGGATTTGCTGTTTCAACAATAAAGAAACACTGCCCTCCAATTTTCTTCCTCAATGGTACATTTAAGCAAGATAATAAACAATTAAGAGTCCAAACAGGCCATCCATATAATTTACTGTTGCTTTAGCTGAATTAAAATAGGTTAATTAGCCATTATAAATTTCTTATAACGACTATGCTTTACAATTTGCCCAGTGAATTTTACCCGGTTTGCCCACCCTTAATACTTTAACGGCCCATCGACAATTTCATTAAATGTTACGATTGTTGTCTGTGAATATAATTATTGTGTTTTGTTTACGGTTTTAATCATGTTTTTGTTGTGAGATGGACCTACTAGTTACGAATTCGGACTAGTCCTTTTAATTATGAGCACATCTCGAACAAAAATAAAATAATGCAATCAATGTTTTATAGTTAAACTACTACTTTGCAAGCGACTTTGTTCGCGAGAAAGTTTTCTAATAATTTTTAACACGTCTTAAACCGTATTTCGAGGGTACTTGAAAAAATTAGAATTTGTACCAACTTTCAATTTTGTCAACCCAAGAAATAGATTCTCTCATACAACCTTTAACACCCCTTATATCGTTGTTTAGTGCTGCAAACCTTTTTTATTTACTTGGGTTACTATTTATGTCAAGTTTCAAGTAATTAATAGAACTTTGCATATAAACCTTCCCTCTTTTCCTTAGACAAAAGTTGAATTTTCAAAATTATAATAGAAACGCTTGTGCGAAATTGCACGTTCCTAGACCCAGCAGTTTTAGCTGTGCGTTGATGTCACTCAATCAGTGTCTCCTTTTACATATGGATGGGTACTTAGTTACTTACAGCGTCAGAACACTGCCTAAGTTCTCTTGTTAGCATCTCATATAACAATCTAAGAACCGTATGATTCAATTACGAGTTTGACACCAACAGTAGCGTCCATCAGTTCCTATAAGAAACTGGCAACAGTATGTACACGCAAGACATGATATTAACTGTCGCATCGTCTCTGGAACATCTCATATTATATACTGCTGGATGGACGTATACAAATCTGACAAGGTATCTTTGCTTCGACCTCTTTAGCCACGGTTTCTCTGTTACTCACGACTTGGCAGGAAATGTTAATTTTGTATTTCAAATAGAATGTTGATCAAAGTTTTTATTCGAAGTAATAGTTTTTATTTTACAATTATTATACAGTTTATATTGCTTTTCACTGTGGTAGGAAATTATGACAGAAGAAGGAGTGTCAGACCATACTGCTAAGTGCTATTTAAATACCTAACTAACTATAACTGCATAAACAATAAAAAAGTATAAAAACCTTAAGCTTATTATTAACAAAAATATAAACTATGGCGTCAAAAATGGAAAAGAAAGGCTGGTGATAATGCTACGCTGAATAGCACTTTATGTAACATAAATTGTATCAAAACAAATTGCAGTTGTTTAAAATAATTTCACAAAATAAACACCAAAGACTGGTGACAAAATCACATCACTCTAATACGTTTAAATTGGCAGTACAAAACGCTGGTCCGTGCGATATGGTCAGAGTGGAAAAGCAAAAAAAAAAAAAATACAAAGCATTTTACAGAAATTGTCGCCAGCATTTTTTAAACATCAAATTAAAATACATACGTGTCGCTTTGCATTTTCATGCAACGACAGTGATATCGTAAAAAATCTCATACTTTTTTGATGTAACGTTTTCATCGGACGAGTGTGTGATAAAAAGCTGTGTACAGGGTGTTTCATGAGCGTCAAGATATGTTGAGATGGACGCAAAGTGAAATATGATAACTTACTAAAACATGACTATACTAGAAGTGTAAACTAATATTATAAAGTTTGCTTTTTTATTTATGTTTTGTTTGTAGGAGGTACTTACTCTCTAAACCAATAGTGATCCGATTGCCAATTTTTTTTCACTGATAGAAAGCTGCTTTATTTCTGAGTGATAAAGGCTATATTTTATGCACGCGGGCAAAGTTGCGGGCTAATTTAGTGTTTTATATTTAACACGCAAAAGATTATTTGACAAGTTGTAGACTATGTCATTTTTAGTCGTCATTAGAAAGATGTTAGAACTAAGGCCTCCCTTAAGCATGGTACGGCAAAGCAAACGCTACTGGTACAGACCTAGGAGTCATTATAGTGCGTAAGCCTCACCAAGATGTCAACGTAGAGATATATATAGCAATATCTTAGCGCCAAGTATTACGAGGATCTCTTCAACTGTCAATAGTCATAGAAGCAGGAAAAGAGAAAGTTCAGAAAAACTTTACAAACTTCAAGCTTTAAACTTAAAAAAGCTAGTTCTACAAGTAAAACTTAACATTCCTAGACAGACTTCCTAGTACGTTCCCATGTCACAGTAAAATATTTCTCGAACCACTTTAGCTGATGCATTTGTGTCGGAAACACTAATGTATTACTCCACTGTGTTTGATTTATTGCATACAGATATGTTAGGTCACGAATGTAGGAACGAGAATGTTTTGAATAATGCAGAAAGAATTATGGAACTACCTCAGTAGATTCAAGAGTGGAAAAGAAAGAATGGAAGAAAATATTTTCAGCCGGGATAAAAAAGTGGAATAGTGCCACTTTTTTATCCCGGGTAAACAACATTTTTTCAAACATTCGCATCATCGCTTTCCATCAGGTGAGATAGCTGTCAAGCGCGAACCTATCAACAATAAAAAATAAATCAAAGTTTGTACACCCCATGCATTGCATAAAATAGCTTTTGGCATTTGTGATTCCTTTGAAATTAAAGATTTGTAATTACTTTTTTATAAGAAAAGAATATATATTATACAATTACGTTTATTTTGATATTTCTTATTCATAATAATTATATTACACATTTTTTAACTCTTTTTTCGAAAACAACAAATCTTTATTCCTCATGATATTAGTATAGAGATATGTGTGCATATAAATTGTGAAAATAAAAGAAACATTATTATTAAAGCATTGGTACGTACAGTTAATTTAGTTACTACGTGTACAAAAAATTTCTTTCAAATAATTAAGCTGAAAATCAGTACGTTTTGAACGTCAAAAGCGTCATTAAATCGCACAGGTCTAATCCATAGCTTAGATCGATTCCTATACTAATTTTCATTGTTTTACCAATAGAGACTTTTCTTCATAATAACAAAAAAAAAGAATTAGCGAAGTCGGTTCAACTGTTCTCGAGATTTGCGCTTAGCAACTCATTTAGCGATTCATTTTTTAAATGTTATAGATTATTTGTAGAGAGGACTCGATGAAATATCATAAAAACAAAGTGCCATTTTCCGTTCGTGGTGCACCTTTGAAACCATTAACAGCTATAATAAAAAGCCATTTTGAATTTTCGCATCGTGCATACTAGAGCTACAATATTCACACAAAATCCTCATAATGTTCGTGACATTAAAATTCCTCTCCAACACTGCAAATTCCATGTCGCTGCATCATTTATTACATTTCTCATTATCGCTAAAAAATGTTCGCCTTGTTCTAATGAAAATACATACAGGTAGTTTTTGTATAAACTTTTGAGGAAATCTTTGTTGCATTATAGAGAAAATTTTATTTATGCTCCATGTTTTTGTGACAAACATTCTTACAAATGTGACTGGAATTATTGGTAGCAGGACTGTCAGTAGTTGATTGGCCAAAGTCATCATCTAGCATTTTTCCAACTAGCTTGGGGTCCAGTCTGACTGGATGCGGCTAAATACCCGTGTTTTACTTGGATCGATAGTTACAGGGTAAAATAATACTGATTTGGTAGACAGTCTGAATTTATTTTTGTCAAAGATCTGTTTTGTTTGTTGTTTGGTGTTTTTTGTCAGATTTTTGACAATGGGCAACGTACGTTGCACGCAGAACAGATGGTCAATGGGGACGAAAGGTTCTGGAGTGGCGACCACGTACCGGAAGACGCAGCGTTAGAAGGCCTCCAACAAGGTGGACCGATAACCTGGTCAAGGTCGCGGGAATCCGATGGATGCGTGACATACGACGACGCTTGAGGAAGGCCTATGTCCAACAGTGGACGTCTTTCGGCTGATATGATGATGATGATGAAAGATCTTCAAATGACAACCTGCTCATGGTGCCTGTAAGGTCCAAGATAAACTTAGAAAGTACATAATTATGAATTGAGAAAATCACATTTGGCCCGTTTTTGAACTAGCAACGCTACCTTAACCACTTGACCAAAGCATAATGTAGAAATGAAATCAATTTGGAAATAATGTAGCCAGAGCAAAAGGAAAAGATATACATATAAATAAATTGCTGTCTATATCGTCACCATTACATTTTTATCTTTATTCTAAATTGAAAGGGTTTAGCATAACAGGATGGTAGTAGTTTCATGTTTCTATTGTCGATTTGGACCAATTATTTGACTATTTTAGTGCATGTATGTAGTGTATTAATTTGGGTATATATTGTATAGCTGTATATATTTATTCTATGGTTTATTATTATATCTGTTCTATGGTCTATTAGTATATCAATTCTTGTATTTGCCTTTTTTCTCACTCCTTTATTGCACCTACCACTACTTTTTCTCCGCATCACCCAAGGGTTGACTGAAAGAGAATGCCTAAGGCATTAAGTCCGCCTCTATACCCATGTGCATAAGGTGTTAAATAAATAAATAGATAGTAATTTTTAGAGATCTAAATTATACTATTAACTGCTTTCAACAATTTAACCCTTCGAAAACAGTGCCTCAATATCTTAACCAGCATCCCTCCTCGTTACAAACCTTAACAATATTTTCCTATAAAAAAAACAATTTGAAACACAATTGCAGACGTCTTAACAGCGTGTCAGAGTAGTGCAGGTACGTGCTTAATATAACTTTGTGTCGCTCTTACTACGAGCCCTCCACAACGTTAAGTACTGAACATAAAATATGTATGTCGACTCATAATGCTGGAGAATTTCATGTTAAATGTAGGTGTTATTATTTTTAAAATAAAGAAATAAAAAAATAATGTATATAGATAGTTGGATTGGTGCCCAGACACAGCGACACGAGGCCGCGGCAGACTATGCAGAAGACAGCGGGGGACCTTTTATTTTCGTGGGAAAAATCATCCAATGACACCCCGCTCTTGAGCAGAGCGGGAGATAGTGTCAAACTCTTACTGACTTAACGACCCACAGCGGGTTGACCTGGATGTCTTCTTTAATTCATTAAACCCCAAGCGAACGCCGGCGTTCGCGCACCTATTGTCTTTCAATTGTGTCTGTCATTATCACGATTGAAAGGTTAATAATTGGGAAGAGAAAGCGAGGAATCAAGATGGTTGGAAGGAATGAAGGGAGGCATTTGCTCAGCAGAGGGACAACACGAGCTGGCTGCAATAATAGAAAAACAATTTGGATAATTGTTAAAAACTCTGATAAAAGTCGAAACAAGTTATTTCTGAGATTAATTTTATTTTTCATAAGAAATTAAAAAGATGCAACTTTCTTCTTCTTCTTCTTCTTCTTCCTGCCCTTATCCCATATTACTTGGGGTCGGCGCAACACGTTTTCTTCTTCCATTCTGTCCTGTCACCCGTCAAACTATCACTAATTCCCTTTTCTTTCATATCACTTTTCACACAATCACTTTAAACAAAAAGATGCAACTTTACTAGAAACTAATGCAAAAAAAAGTATTTTAGAAAAACATCAAATTAGTAGGTCTGATATCACATTATAGCGATCACCTTTTGTCAATTTTGCCAATTTCACGGTAAAGTAAAAAAAATTATACTCGAATGCAACATACTCCCGGAATAAAAAGCATCCTATTCCCTATTCCAAAATCCCGCGTGCCAAATTTCATTTATTCAAAGATGTTCATTTTTCAACCGTTGAGTGTAAAGGAGTTACAAACATACCCATACATAACTATATAAGTTTTGAATTTATAAAATTAATTTTAGTGTAATGAATAAACTAAAAAGTTTAGGCAGTAGTTTAAAAAACTTACTTAACACACTACAAAAACTTATATATACTTAAAAAACTAAACTTATATATACTTTATTAGCATAATATTAAAGCATAATCAATTTTATAATGTTCTCATTGCTTGGACATAGGCTTCTTCTCTAGGCTCTTCTAGAACGTACCGAAATCCGTCACCAGCTCTTCACGGATTAGTTGACGTCACATGTCTTCGAATTTTGATTCTACGTAATGCCTAAAATAAATGTACGCTTGTTACTCGTATGTATGTTTTCTTTTTATTATTTTGTTTCGATACATCATCTTAGGTCCTAATAGAATATCAGCGCTGCGTTAAATCGTTTTTAAATATTGCAGCATATGCTGAGTTAAAGGTCTTTAAGGACTTGCACAGATTTTAATGTTATTTTTCCATACCTATTTTATTTCTATTGTATGTGTGAGGTGTGAATAAACGTTTTTTCTTTTCTTTTTTTCTTTTTATGCCGCGTCTTATAACTCTTAAGTCCGAGCTGTTACCCCTGTTCTAATACTACTTTGAAAATTTTTACTCTAATGATTATTAAAATCTGTAAGGATAAGAAAATTTAAAAGGACTTGAGGGAGGCTTTTGCACAACAGTGGGACAGTAATGGCTACAAAAAAAAAATCTACTAACATTAAATTGCATAATATAAATACCAAAACACAGCCAACTGCTAAATAATGCGAGATGCAAGTTTTCAATAGCTCCCACTAATGGAGGTTGGCGGTCGGTCTAAACTTTTGAACTTTGGAACGGCTGAACTTTGCCTGACGAGATCTGTGTCAGCCTGCGTTTTGTACTTCATCTCTCTTGCAGTATTGTTTTGAGTTTCTTACTTCTTAGTAAAGGTCTAAAAGTTCAGTGATGTGGAATTGCTCGAGTTTTGATACTGGTGAATGCTTGTTTAAGTGATCTTTGAAAACTTATTTCGTTATCATAGCGGGAAAGGTGATGCTAATAAAATGATCAAAATCTAGTAAAGACCTCTGAAAATCTTCTATATATAGTCTTGTGCAATATTCGAGTAAATCACGGTATTATCGAGTGCCAACAGAGTTTTCAGGCATTATCTCTCTTTTTTCGCGTCGTCTCTTCAAACATTGCGTTGGATGAAACAACAACCTTACCTTTCAATCGTGGAAATAACAGACACAATAGAAAGACAATAGGTGCGCGAACGCCGGCGTTCGCTTGGGATTTAATGAATTAAACCATGTTCTCAAGGGCCCTCTTAATATTCTTTGCGATCATTCAATTTAACAATCATGATTGATCAAAATCAAAATCAAATCAAAATCATTTATTTCATATAGACCATTTGCAGGCACTTTTGAATAGTCAAATGTCGGTCAGTCCAAGAAAAGTGAAGCTAAATTGCACATCAAAATGAGCATGCATCATTTCCACTTACAGTTAAACAGTTTGATGACTCCACCAAGCTTATTATAAATAACTCACTTTCAGCAATTTTGATTCCAAGAGAGATATTCGATCCTATTTTCAAATGACAGAAACGGACACAGTATAGCAGTTGGCTGTTCAAACTCGAATATCAAAGCGATATTAGCCTCGTAATTTTGTAAGTCTCGTAATGGAGCTAAAATCCCCGGTTTCTAGTCTGTTGGAGAGTTAACTAGTAGCTAATATGACGTAGTCGTGGATAATGAGCTTAATCACTTGCGAGGGTATCGGAACTGTGCGTCATGCGTGCTAGGGTATTCAGCTAGAGCTTAGTTGTGGAGTTGATTGGCAATAAAGCATAGTGATTGACAATATTTTGTTTGTTTTTTAGCATATTCATGGCCGGGTCGAAGCATACTGGGGCCAGGGTTATCCGAAAGGGCGCTCGAGCCCCGGTATGAAGGCTTAAAAGAACAGAATGGGGTTTTAGTCAGTAAGAGTCTGTCACTATCTCTCGCTCCGCTCAAGAGCGGGGGTTGTCATTGGATGATTTTTCCATAGAAAATATATATATCTATAACACTAATAAAACGGTGGACCGCCGACTACCCAAGATACGAGCAGTGCTCAGTTTGGGAGTCGTCGACTCACTTTTTAAACTTTGTGCTTTTTTACAATATTTCCGTTAATTTTTAGAAGAATAAAAAAAATATTGTAGTATTTTTCTTTTCTTAAATGCACATTTTAGAATTTGGGGAATCAGTTGTTGAAACAGCAGTTCGTTTACATTTCAAATTGAAGTCCTAATATTCCTAATAAAAATATACACACAAATATTATAACCTTCACAAAAAAATATAAAAAAAACACAAAATGAAACTTCGACGTGAACTAGATTTTCTAAAAATGCACCCAACTCGCACAAACTACGAAAAAAAAACAATTATAATTATATATGTAAGTTCCAAATTATTTAATAAATTACCGCAAGACCTCAAAGAATCTAAATCTAAAAACTGTTTTAAAAAGTAACAAAAACATTTATATTAAAACACTCACAATCTCTAATATTGTGACGAGCCACATCTAGTTACGCTCAAATCTAAATCTTTGTTTAAACGCAGTGTATCGAACAAACCTTTTTGCATATTTTTTTAATCTACCCTCCAATCATGTTACAGTCGATGTCTAGTTTAATACGTCTATCAAAATTGATCTATATATTTAGTTTTATAATTCTCATGTGGGTGAATTTATGTAATTCTTATGGGAATAAACGATCTCAAATCTCATATCTTCGTTAGCTAATGTACCTACTATGGGAAAGTTGGTAATATTTATTTTGGTTTTTATTTTGTTAGTGGGATTGACTTTTGTATTTAATTAATTTTTTGCTAGTAGCTTTGCCCGCATGAAAATAAACAGCTTTATAACTCGGTAATAAAATAGTATTCTATTGGTAAAATATTATTTCAAACACTTTCTGTAGTTTTTAAGTTTATTGATTACAAACAAAATAAAAAAACTAATCTTTGATAATAATAATAATTTATTTGCCAGAATGTAGGTATACAAAGTAGTATGATCATAACAATAATAATAAGGCCCCTTTACATTCTACCATTACATGTGGTGTGCAAATATTTCAATTTAATAATAAATGTCATAATATCTCTTCAGTTATTTAATCACTTTAATTGTTAAAAATGTCAGATATTATACTAAGATTGAGATCTCCATCAATAATATTAGTATGTCAAAATCAGAATAATATTGTCAGAATAACTAAAATATTGAATGTCAATTTAAAAATAAAAATATAAACCAAAATGACATTATTTTAGACATTTTTTCTCTTTATAATATAAATATTATACATAATGAAATTATTTTCTTAAAACTTAATTATCAGCCTATTTCATTTAATACTAACGTAATTTCGGCTTCCTAAATGCCGGCGCGTCAGGCAAGTTTAAGAACCACTGTAATTTTTGTGAAAAAGTTTTTTACTGCAATCCATTTAACATCATAGTTATAGTAGTTATATCATCATAGTTAGCCTACTGGGGCCAGGGTTATTCGAAAGGGCGCTCGAGCCCCGGTATGAAGGCTAGAAGGAACGGGGTGGGTCTTTTAGTCAGTAAGAGTCTGACACTATCTCCCGCTCCGCCCTAGGGCGGGGGATGTCAATGCATGATTTTTCCCACCATAAAAAAAAAAAATAGTTATGAAAATAATTGCAACATTGGGTACACAATGTGTTCTTATTCTTATAAATGTTGAAGAATAATTAACAATAATAAAAAAAAAATGTTGTTGCAAAATGTACGTAAATTTTACGAATGTCATCTTAACGCAGGTATAAATAAAATCTTTACATTCATACTGAAATCCCTTCAAACATAACAGCGTGTTTTATCACTCGTGCAATGGCCTGCTGGTATTAAAAGATGATTTATCCCCTAGGCTTAACCCTTGAAAAATTGCTTACAGCCCAGTTTTAGGGGGGCGTGATAAAATGTTAATGTTGACCCCATTTAGACTGCCAATGGTACGGTTATCAATTAAACGTAGTATGAAGCTGTAAATCACGTCATTTAATAAAAACGGTATACGGTTTAGGAGTGATTCATATGAGAATTATAATATATTGTTTACTAAGACTTATGCCCAAGTCATCAACGGCGCGTAAAGAAAAGAAAAAAAAGAAAGAAAAGAAAGAAAAGAAAGAAAAGAAAAGACAGAAAAGAAAGAAAAGAAGGAAAGGAAAGAAAAATATTTTTTTTTTTACAGCACAAGGCCTAAACACAATACTATACAATAACTCATCAAAAATAAAAGAAGCAAAAAAACATAAAAATAAAAATATCATTGATGCCACATGGCTGCACCTGCAAATAGGTCCAGTTCAGCATGAATGTCAGACAACTAGTTCCTGACGCTGGTTTTCAACTGAACCTAGAGAGTTTTTCAACTGAGCGTAGAGTGTTCCACGCGCGCCTCAAGGAGATGTCAGTACATCGTAAGGGCCCAGCCGGGTCGAAGCATAACGGAGCAATGGGTTAAGTAAAAGGGACCTTAGAACAAAAGCAAAGAAGGAACAGTTATGGGTTTTAGTCAGTGAAAGCCTGACATGCCCTCGCGCTCTGCTCAAGAGCGGAAGAAGTCATTAAATGATTTCCACCTTAAAAAAAACCTATGCATGAGAGACCCTCAACTACGGGGTCTTGAGCACTGGCTTCAAGTTGCGCGGAAGTCAAATATTCGGTCTCTTTAGTGGTGCGAAGTGAGACGCGGGGGCGTGGAGTGTCAGTTATTGGCTCGCCGCGCCATCGCGTCATAGACGACACTCCTGATTCGTTCCCTGCGTTGCTGCATGTATCTAACAACGAAGACGATTGGCTCGCCAATGTATGGAATGCGCAAAGCGATCCCCACTCTGACGCCGAGCACTCAAGATGCGTTTCAACAATTGTACACTTAACTTTAATATATGAACTACATGAACTATGTAAAACTTATTTTTATCCTCAACGGTACCAAGAAAATGAAAATTGGTTGAAGATATTCGTTCTATTTTGGAAAAGACAGAGCCTATGAAAGTGTCTGTTATGACTTTGAATTAATTAAAGGTCAAGTTTAATCATTATTATTATGATAGTAAACGTAATTAAAAATCCTGTAGACAAAGGGATTGGATATTATAAGTTACCTAGAAAATTGATGAGACATTTTTAGTCTTATTATTAACAATATTTAAACATAGCAATTAAAATAAATATTTTTGTGATTACTTTAAACTCGATGAATAGATAAATTGAGAACATCCATAGTTGTCAAAAAGTAAAAGGCCCGTTTTGTATTTTTACTACCTATTTTTTTTTTCTTTTTTTTTTCTGGGATAAATCATGCTTTGACATCCCGCTCTTGGGCGGAGCATATTATAGATAAATTACACCCAGACACAGAACCAATGATCATGCTCATCACACAAACACTGTGCGTCTGTCTGTCTGTTTGTAATATTGAAATAACCACTTTTTACTACATGCATATATATACGGTACATACACTAAAATGACTTGATTGACGGTCTGTCTGTTTGTCCGGGCTAAACTCTGAAATGGCGGGACCGATTTTAACGGGACTTTTATCGGCAGGTAGCTGATGTAAAAAGAAGTAACTTAGGCTAATTTTATTTTAGAAAAAATAAATTCAAAATCTTGTAGTCGACGCGAACGAAATCGCGGGCACAGCCAGTTCCTATTAAAATTTTATTGTTGCGTTCTAAGTTACATTTTAAGGTCAGCATAGTAGCTTAATCGGCCTTATAATGTTCCCACTATTGAGACTCAGTCTTACTCTCTAGGAGAGGGAATGGGCCGTAATCCACCACACGAGCCCAGTGCGGGTTGGTGGAAGTCACCTATTTTCGAATTTTGGGTTCTAGATCATGTCGGTTTCCTCACGATGTTTCCCTTCACCGTTTTGAGAGCAGTGGTGTTGAAATAAATTACACAAAGTAAAGCGCTTGGCTGGGTTTAAACTGACGACTTACAGATCTTAAGTTGGGGCCGTTACTACTCGACTACCACTGCTCTTCTTTCTTTAAGGTCTTTATCAAATGCTTTTTTTTTTTAAAAGAGTTTAATGAGATTTTTTTTTGATTTCACGTTACACTCAAACATAAAGCAAATGTTTATCTACCACTTAACAATATTAAGGCGCCCCAAAACCGACAGACACATCAAATTAATAAAACTTAACACCAAACGCAAACGGTCCAAAACCGCGTAAGTACCGAAGTAATTGCATAACCTAATAACTAAAACGTTGGAGTGTTCAGTTGTAATGTAATTAAAATATTCAACAGACTGCAAGAAGCCCTATCTACTAACTGAAAATATAAACATCCAGAAGGTTTGCTTCATGCAATTATCAAAATTGTACAAGTGCAGAGAACTCGCGACATACGTATTGTGTCATTTGATGTGTTTGTTTGTTTGTTTGTATTTTGTTCATAGAACATCAATTTTTACAACGTTAACTTCATATCTTTGGTGATATATAGCAAAAAGAGTGCTTAGGAGTCAGCTACATCTGTCAGGATCGAATCGCATTTTCTAATGCTTATATCCTTTTTAGGGTTCCGTAGTCAACCTTTCGAACCCTTATAGTTTCGCCATGTCTGTCTGTCTGTCCGTCCTCGCTTAATCTCTGTGACCGTTATCACTAGAAAGCTCAAATTTTGTACCATTAAGTATATCAATCACGCCGATAAAATGGTAAAATTAAAATTGGAAAAAATGTTTTATTAGGGTAGCCCCCCTATATATACAGTGGGAAGTGTTTTTTTTTTTAATTTCAACCCTAACGTGTGATATATTGTTGGATAGGTATTTAAAAATGAATAAGGGTTTACTAAAATCATTTTTCGATAATGTCAACAATTTCGGAAATAATCGCTCCAAAAGTAAAAAACAATGTGTGTGTAAAAGTAAAAAAAATCTGGAAAGTAGAACTTTATAAGGACTTTCTAGAAAAATCATTTAAAACTTGATGGAAAGAACAGTTTTTGTACAAAAAAGACAAAAAAGTTGTACGAAATATTAAGCAAGCATTTTTTTAAACTCATAAGTGGGTACACAAATTGTGACGGACGGGAAACTACGGAACCCTACACTGAGCGTAGCCCGACACGCTCTTGGCCGGTTTTTTTGCCACTTGGAATCGTCATTTACTAGACCGAGAAAGAGAAAGTGATTGCACAGCGCGAAAAGAAAAGTATCGCACTTTTCATTTACATTCAACATGTGGAACGCCTACCTTGGACCTTTTAGAAAAGACATATTGCTTTGACCACAATAACTTAGGAAATAAAGGCAAGAGAATAAGTATGAGTTTGAGATCGTGGTGCTCTACGTACGTTTTTTATAATTATGCAAACTTCTTTTTTCACTCACTTTACAGAGTGAATTAACCTTCTGTATGCTTTCTGCTTGTTGCTGCTGATAGCTAGGAAAACCGCGGTGAAACTCCACAGAGAAAATGACCTGAAAGTTGTGGCAACTCCGTTGAAAAGTTCCGCCGCAGGTACAAGTAGTGGGGGTACTGACGACTTGTACGTTGTGAATAATGAATGCTACAGCCAAGCACCTTGATATATCTCAATATGTATTGATCACGTTACATCAGCAACGTGTTTTGTTTTAAAAAGTATATTTATTGGTTACATTGAAAAATCAGAATCTGTCTGAGATCAGAGATTTTAACAGTAATGAAATCAAATAACATTTAATGGAAATGGCTTGGAGTTTCCTTGCTTACATCAAGATTAGGTATAGATATTCGCCAGAAAACCAGGGTCGTCGACATAGTCCGAAGAATAGTCAAACTTAAGTGGTAGTGGGTAGGACACATAGCTCGTAAGATGGATGGGCAATCGGGCCGAAAGGTTCTAGAATGGTGACCCCGCACCGGAAGACACAGTGTTGGATGGTCTCACACGAGGTGGACCGATTACCTGGTGAGAGTCAGACCAGGAATACGATAAATGCGAGACGCACAGGACCGTTCATTGTGGCGGCACCTGGAGGCCTGTGTCCAACATGGACTTGCTGGTACGTCAAAAATCGTCGCCCTCCCCGCTAACTGTCGTATCTCATAAACTGGTGTATCTGCACTGATATTACCTAAGTGTTCATAACATTATTTTGAATAAGTTCTCTCTAATCATCCTAACTAAAAGAATATGCCAAGATTAATATTTAAAACTTATTAATTCACTATTAAAGCTGCAGCTAACTCAACTACAGGAATATAATTTGAACGCCCGATTGAAAAACGGTCGCCCTGGAAAAATATCAATTGTTAGTTAGGACAGTTAGCAGGGTGACGAAATAAGAACGACGTTATATTTTTTCCATATAATATTATATTATGCGAGTCCTTGCCCATTTATTTATTATAAAATTGGTTGCCCGCAATTTCGCCTGCGTACATAAAATATAGCCTATGTCACTCAGGAATAAAGCAACTTTCTATCGGTGAAAATATTTTAGCAGTCGGACCAGTACTTCCAGAGATTACCTCTTTATTATATTAATGTAGATAAATTAAACAATTCGACATTTATTACGGTCATTAGACATTTTATTTGGTAGTCCTATTTTAGACAATCCTCACTAATATTATAAATGTGAAAGTGTGGATGTTTGTTACTTAATCACGCAAAAACGTATGAACGGATTTGGATATAATTTGGCATGCATGTAGCCTTTGACATGGAAAAGAACATAGGCTACCTTTTATCCCGATTGTTTAAGTACCTAATGCCACGCGGGCGAAGCCGCGGGCAAAAGCTAGTTTATAATAAATTCCTGAATAAAACTTTTCACTCCTGTACATAATATTTGTTATCCAGTTAAATCCATCACTATGCTATCAAAATAATTCCATTTCGCCTCAATATATCTCAAGAAAACCGAAAATATTTCAGCATTTCTGAGTTCCATCAAGCAAAGATCCTTTCAAACGTTTATGAATGCTTGACAGACTATTTGAGAGCTTGTACTTGAAAGCTATGAGAGCAGAATGCGAGACTGAAGTCATGAAGTGAATGGAGAAATTTCAAATATGTTTATAATGAGACAAAATTGAAAATATCGTCTCTTTTTTGAAATATGGACGTCAACAACCAATTAGATTGAGATAAGACGATTCTCATAAAATTACAAGTAAAATTAGTAACAGTCTTGTGAAATATCTGGGCGTATACATTTATATATATTTTAATTGATTTACCTAAACTAGTAATTGACTGCGAACCCACCTGATGGTAAGCAGCAGTGCAATCGTTGATGGTGAGGCGCACTAGTTTATTAAGAGCCTATTCAGTCTAGACTTGAAGATACTTAAATTATAATCGGTCGGGAACCGCAGCATATTATTCGAAGATAAGTGTGTACGGGGAGAAATTAAATGCCTATTAACTTTGGGTATTTATTTACTTACACACAAACACATTTCATTAGAGGAATTTAATTAAATCTTCAGCGCGTCTAGAAGTGATGGTTGCTACTGCCGAACTGGGCCCCAAGTCTGCTATTACAATAGTGTCAGAATAGTCTATCATGGATTTCATAATTGTTGTTTTTGAGTAAGTTTGGTAATCTACTATATAATGGCGTCATTATGACTTTCCAATGATCAACCACTGACACTCCATTGAAAGAAGTGGAATAGAATGGTTATCTCGTACATATTTACAAATGAATGTCTTACGTATGCGGTAATCTTTTTTTTTTGACATTTTGTCAGTTCTTTTGATCAGTGACCTACCATTAGAACGTCATTGTGCAATCATTGCTGTTAACCTTTCAATCGTGGAAATTACAGACACAATAGAAAGACAATAGGTGCGCGAACGTCGGCGCTCGCTTGGGGTTTAATAAAATTAATAAGCTCGTATTGTCATTTTACCACAACTCTACTACGAGACCATTGACCGATCAATGATCGATCATTATGAATTAGCAGATTAGGAACTTTTTCCTCGTCCTTATTTCCTCTCTGTGAGTCTTCTATTAAGTTGCACCTGCCATGTTATGTCTCTGCACCACTCTACGGTTGACGGGTAGAAAATGCCTAAGACATTATTTTTAACATAATACTAATAATAATAATATTCCACAACAAAATTAGAATGTCTTTATTTAGGAAGGAATGATTTTCTATCACACAACGCCGTCTAGTCCCAAGCTAAGCAGAGCTTGTGTTATGGGTAATAGACAACTGATAAACATAGTTATATATTTCTAAATACATACATATTATAGATAAATTACACCCAGACACAGAACAAATGATTATGCTCATCACACAAACATTTGTCCTGCGGCATAGCAGTCAGGGTCACTAATCGCTAGACCTACAGGCCTGTCGAAAATGTTTCATAAGTGCATAAAGTTTTAAATAAAATTACTAAATGCTTAAATAATTCTCGTTATAAGAATTGAAATGTCTTAGTTCACGGTACTCAGTCCCCGTTATTCCGCTAAAACCACAAGACTATGAGCATAGGACCTTTGCTTTGCTTTACATGGCTTTGAGTACGTTTGTATAGCGAGTATAAAGATATATCCCGTTGGTGCCTCATTCCGCAAATAACATCTAAGGGACCTCTACGGGTTGATTTCGGCCGCTTTCAGGGCCCAGGAATATACGTAAATATCTCAAAGTTTTTATACTCTTGTTAAACTATTGTTGTTATAAAATAACTAGCTATTTCCAGAGGTATCTTTTTTTTTAGGTGGGAAAATCATCCAATGATATCCGCCGCTCTTGGACGGAGCGGGTGATAATATTTCCAGCGGTGTCACACTTATAGGCTATGCTACAGAAAAACGTTAATTTTTTAAGATATAAACTTAAAAACTATATAGAAAGTATTTTTGACTAACAGAAATAAGTTTTCTAATTATTGGGCTATCACTTCCAAAATGTACCTTTTGAATGTGTGTTGTTCAGTAAGTTGCATGAGGCTAGCAGCTAAATCTAGATGATCTAACCCCACAATTTTTTATACAAACTCTTCTTCTTTCTGCTTTAACGATCCATATTACTTGGGGTTGGCGCCACACGTTTTTTTCTTCCATTCTATCTTGTCACCCTTCATACTATCACTAACTCCCTTTACTTTCATATCATTCCTCACAACCTTGCAAAGAGGGGGATTATAGACCCATCCGATACCCAGTGCAAGTGCGGTGCTCCTGACCAGGCGATGGCCCACTTATTGGAGTGCACAAAGTATCCTTATACCTGCACTTTGGAGGACCTAAAAAACGCCACTAACGGTGCTATAAATATGGCAACCTACTGGGCCCAAAAGCTTTAAGGGAAAGGAAAACCATCGATTCCACATCCTCCGTCTTTTCTTTGACCTCCCTCTCCATCCATCCAATTTTCTATACAAATAAGTTAACGAAATTGTTTCCATGAATTTTTCGATACCACCACGAACATTAATTATTCAAAGTATTGAAGCGTTTTCCTAGTAGATCATCCATAAATAGTTCATACAAAGCTCATCTTGATAGCTCGAGGCTATGAAGTAAAAAGCACAACCGCGCATAATAACCTCAAGATATTAAGGCAATAACAACACCGCTACTCATTGAATTTTCAACTCTATTATGAAAAACTCAAAGTCCAATGTTCTAAGGTAGTTTGTCTAATTAAAATTTAATTTGATCGACGTGTGCTGAAAGCAAGTGTAGAGAAGTTTTATTAATTACAGCTAACAGAAACGTTATCTGAAATATTGAAGAAAGTGGACGGTCTTATGAAATTGTTTATGGAAATGTTGATTGAATGAATAACGATAAAGAAAACAAAAAAGGCTATGACCAGTGCGTGTTGCCAGTGATGACGCATGGCTCCGAAATGTTATCGTTTACAATGGGCCTCATCAGAAGGCTTAAAGTCACTCAAAAGGCAATGGAAAGGGCTATGCTCGGAGTTTCCTTGCGTGATCGAATCAGAAATGAAAAAAATATTTCCAGTATTGTTTTAACATTGAAGTTGGTTGTATTTTTTTTTTGTAAAAAGTTTTTTATTTTACTCTTTTTAGTTTTGGTACCCCCCCACTAACGAGAGAGGTTTTTACCTCACAGGCAAACTTAAATACTTACCTTATAGCGAGAGAGCATCTCATTAGGATTATTATAATCCCATTGTCCCTTCTACTGGACAAAGGCTCTTAACTCCATTCCTTTCTTTGTTCCAGCTCTGAGCCACTTCTTGCCAGTTCCTAACAAAGACCTCTAAGTTGTCCCGCTATCTCTTTCTTGACCAGCCGCGAGATTGTCATGAAATTTCATCGGGTGTCATGAGATTTTAGGACTCTAACTTTGTGTTTCACTAGCCAACCGCTCAAAAGGCAAACGACAGACATATCCAGGACAGTCTCACTTAAGCTAGGCAGCCACGTGAGTAATCTGTGTTTTATAGTACAGCATAGTGTTTCAAACGCAAAGTGTTACATTGCAAAATAATTATGCCATAGAGAATATAACAGATATTGGTTTTAACCATTAAGCTATCCTTTTCCATAAAACTAAGCTATTAAAACCAAAGCAAAACTCCGAATTAATAATTAACTTCAAATCAACTTTGGGCTTAGTCAATTTGAAGGCAACCAAACCTGCTCCGCTAATACTTTGAAAGTAAACACTCTTGAATAAAGTATTAAGTTAGTTAAACAATTACTTGAAAATCTGTTCCGTTTTAAAACTCGATGAATAAGAAATTTGTAGTCAATGATTCGGATAAATTAAACTTATTAGAAAATTCTTAGGAGGACTTAAGTAACCGAAATCATCTCAGCCGTCCGGTAACTGTCCGGACCAAGCCCAAGTCGTCGACGGTGCGCACTGTTCCCGCGCGCCTCAAGGAGTTGTCAGCAACAGCAGGGACCATGCCAGGTCGAAGCCTACTGTAGCCAGGGTTATCCGAAAGGGATCTCGAGCCCCGGTATGAAGGCTAGAAGGAACGGGGTGGGTCTTTTAGTCAGTAAGAGTCTGACACTATCTCTTGCTCTGCCCAAGAGCGGGGGTTGTCATTGGATGATTTTTTCCCACCATAAAAAAAGTCGCCCTGCAGGGCCGGTGTCCGCTAGGGCCATGGGGAATTTCTGAAAAGGAAACTTCAATACTCAATACTTTATTACATTCCATATTGTGTACATAGGTGGTATAAAATATTATCAAGATCAAAATGGGCCCTCTCGGGCACAGTAAACCTGTAGTCTTATTCCGCAATTGAAGTATACATGTATGGTGTTAGTCAGTAAAAGTTTGACACACCCTCTCACCATCCTAGAGCGGGAAAGTCATTTGATGATTTTCACCAAAAAAATATCTAAAGAAGGAATGTAAATATGTTTCCAATTTTTCTGAACTGTGTTGGCCTAGGGATCTTTCTGACAACTGACAGTAATACATTAATTTTGCGTGGTACACAGCTAAAGAGTAGAACGCCTTGCCGGAGGCTCTGTTTTCTTCAACTGAAGGGTATTTATGTCATGAATAGTTTACTACTCAAGGCCACAGTGTGCTCCATTATCGACCACATCATTACTTACCATCAAATGGTTTTTTTTTTTCGATGGGAAAAATCATCTTGTGACAACCCCCGCTCTTGGGCGGAGCGGGAGATAGTGTCAGGCTCTTACTGACTAAAAAACCCATCCCGTTCCTTCAAGCCTTCATACCGGGGCTCGAGCGCCCTTTCGAATAACCCTGGCCCCAGTAGGCCCCTGCTGTTGCTGACAAATCCTTGCAAAAGCAAATAACAAAAAAAAAAAAGATCAAACGCAAATAACGAAAAAGGTTCCAGTCATAGACGTTTTTCGACTAAAATTACAATGTTAATACAAGTCATATAAAAGACAGATTGTTTTGAAACCCCAAACATGCCTGTTCGTAGCGTCTAGCTACAATGAGAACGTAAAATCTTGAATATACTTGACACGAATCTCGGTACCTCAATATTTCCTCACGAAAATAAATTACGCATCACTTGCCTAACAGGGAAACTTCAATACCTCCCACAATTTATGTTCGTATAACCATAAAGATACCGGAGAATATGATTAAAACACTGACTTGAGGAGACTATACCAAGTTTACGCGTGCAGTGAAATAGCTACCTATTTTACAGAATCTTTTACACGAGGAAATAAATATACGGAAAAGTCACTTTTATTATCTTATTTTATTCTACTGTGGGTTCAACTACAGATGTACAGGCAATGAAGTCGAAAGAAACAACAGTATATCACGTAAATATAGAACAAAATGACCTTGAGATTATCGGAAAACCTAAAATTAAGTATTTGCAAACATTCCACTTCCTTCGTTAACAAATCTTTCATAATTCAAGTTGCTCGTTTGTAGAATGCGTTACTCGTAAAAGTGAGGCGTGCTAAAACGCTACCAAACGTTTAAAAAATGGTGTAGGAGCACACCTTTCACTTTGATGTTTCTTCTCGCTTAATTGTGTATTTGATATTTATCAGTATATCTATATATATATATATATTTGTATGGTATGCATGTATTTGTGTTATTTTGTCTTATTGGTATAATTTCTGCTGTTACACTGATAGCTCCAAATCTATTTTCTTTTCTTTCAGTCCATCCAAAGGTTGTCCGTAAAAAATTGCCCTGTGCCCATTGTACACTTATTTTTAATAATTTTTGTCAATGTGGTGTACAATAAAGAATCTTATAAAATAAATAAAATGTGGTTGACATTGATCACAGAATAAGCTATCTGTAGCTTACTGTAGCTAGTCATTGCCATATAGCTAGAGGCCTTAACACAAGCTCTTAATGCAATTCATGACGTAAATTAACCTCCATTCATCTCTTTCCCTCTCTCGCACCACTGACTTTTACTACGTCACGGTAAGGCACCTGGGCCCCAAGTCTGCTATTAAAATAGTATCAGAATGGTCCATCATTGATTTCATAATTGTTGATTTTGAGTAAGTTTGGTAATCTACTAATATAATGGCGTCATTATTACTTTCCAGTGATCAACCTCTGACACTCTATTATAGAAGTAGGATAGAATGGTAATCTCGTACATAATGACAAATGAATATCTGACGTATGCGGTAATCTGCAAAAGTTTTGACAGTTACTTTGATCAGTGACCTACCATTACGACGTCATTGCGCAATTAGTGCTTTTAGTAAGCTCGATATTGTCATTCTACCACAATTCTATTACAAGACCATTGACCGATCAATGATCGATCATTATGAATTAGCAGATTACAAACTTTTAGTAAAATGACAATGGGATCGTGTTGGAATGACAAATTTATAAAAATAGCAGACTTAGGCCCCTGGTCAGTATTAGCCACAAATCCTTGAGATGCCTCTGGGATTAGTGTAGTAATGATCTTCACACAATGGCTGGTCGTAGAATGATAGTTGCCGAAATTAATGACGTCCAATTGAAGATTAACAATGAACCACTGTCTGCTCATGATGATAACTCTAACAATTTTGAAAACTACGATTATAACCAGAGATGTTTTGGAGCTCCGTTATCCAAAACTATTGAATATCCGAAATAAAAAATATCCGTAACCATAAATCGAAACCAATATCAAAATCACGCATAATTTCGAAAAAAGGTAGAGACTAAAGTGGCAGTAGCAATAATTTACTTATGTCCCTGACTTATAAAAATAAAAGAGAATCTAATTTAAAAAAATACATTTTTTTTTTATTATGTTTTCTGTAACAAAATCTATCTGAAACTAGCAGTTAATCCGTAATAATTTAATATCCATTTCTATACGTATATGTATCTAGTTCCGAAATATATAACTGTAACTTCCCTAATTACAACACAGCGTTGAGCAACAGCAAGCAAACACGTGCAGCAAAATAGCTAGCTTTAGTAAAATATTTTGCTATAATTCCATTCCGTTGCGTAACGTAATAAATTTACGCAAATCAGTCAACTGGCGTGCATTTACGCGACAAAACGTTAACAACAGTGCCATTGAGAATAAATGTATTTAAATTTATTGTACACTGGCTTTTGTTAGCAGCTTCGCCCGCGTGACAGTTGGAAATGATCCCGCCGAATGTAACGCAAGAGAACATAATAATAATAATAATTACTTTATTTCAAGTTTGCACTCATAGAATGGTTAGTAACAATATTAACTTAAAACTATGTTAGTAGCTATTAAAACTCAAAAAGAAATTAAATAAATTACATAATGTTAAAATGTCCCTTAATAAGATGTCATTGATCAAAATAAATTAAAATAGTAAAAACAACAATTTAAATGTCATGGAATGATAATAAAATAAACATGTCAATTAAATGTCATTGAAATAAAATGGTAAAAGTAAATCAGAACATAATTCCCTATAAGTTAAATTATTATAAATAGCTAGTCATTAACTCTAAAATTTACTTTATATTAAATAGGACATCACTCGACCCATGTAACTTATTCCAGTGCCCCACAATAGGACACTCAACCCTATCCATTATGGTGTTTAGAAGGCCGTTGGGGCTGTCCCGCACACGGCGCATCAGGGAGGCCACTCTCTTGCGTACTATTGCCCTAAAGCAATCGGTGTTGGCCTCTGCAAACATCCCCGATGCACTACAGTAACGTGGCAGCCCCATCAGCATCCTAAACCCATTATTGTAGAGGACCCGCAGAGCGCTAAAAGCCCTCTGAGTATAGCGAACCCACAGGCCGCAGGTGTACATTGTCTGGCAGTACGCCTTAAACAGCGTAATTTTAACATTTTTTGTGCACCCTGCAAACCTGCGAGCCAGCATATTGCATCGCACTGCCAACGCCCTACGTTCCCTCTCAATATCTAAATCATCGGAGAGATCCTCAGTGACCCAGTGCCCCAGGTACTTGAATTTGGTGACCCTACTTACTGGCATACCACCAAGACTAACCGGTGGAATGGAAGTGGGAGTTTTATTGCCCGCCTTAAACACAAGTAGTTCACTCTTTTTGGAGTTATACCTAAGGCCATGTGACGCTGCGTACCTCTCACAAATTCCCAGGAGCATGTTGAGGGCTTTAACAGATGGGCTCAGTAAGACCATATCGTCGGCGTAGCTAATGTTGTTCATGCAAGTGCCATCTATTGAACAGCCGACACCAGCCCTACTGAGCTCATCTATCAGTCCATTTACGTACAGATTGAAGAGCCGTGGTGACGTCAGGCCTCCCTGTCTTACCCCACACTCCAACCTGTACTCTGTGGAGAATGAGCCCGCCCACTTCACAGTATTAGTTTGGTTATCGTACCAATATCTTAATATGTTGATCATGTCCCTGGGTGTACTGGTTTCTTCCCTGAGCTTATCCCACAGCACATTATAAGAAACAAGGTCAAATGCCTTCGACAGGTCCAAGAAACAGCCGTAAATAGGCGTTTTTCTGGTCACATAGTACTGGATAGTATGCTTGAGTCGTAGTATAGCAGTTTCTGTGGAAAGCCCGGCTCTAAATCCGAACTGAGCATCATGCAGATGTATATGCTTACTAAGATGACAATCAAACAAACCATCCAGCACCTTTGCGATTACTGTAGTCAATGAGATGGGTCTGTAGTTGTTCCCGTCGGAGGCATCACCAGTTTTATTTTTGACAATTGGAATTACTGTATAATATAACTGAAGAAAACTATCTTAACCTAAATATGCCATGTGTTATTAAGTTTACCATGTTTCAATTAAATCTGCGTAATAATCTGAGTGTTTGAAGTACATCGCCGTGTGTACCTGCTTAGACGTTAGTTAATTTTGTTTACGTAGAATAGATTAAACTTTATTGTATACCAAAATAAATAAAATAATAAGCAATTAAATAGCTAGGTATATCTAATTTATTTGATCTAGTTTAATTTAATAATTTTATTATTTTTTTAGCAATGGAAACTGCTATGCTCGGGGTTTCCTTGCGTGATCGAATAAAAAATGAAGATATCCGCAGGATAACTAAGGTTGCCGACATAGCACAAAGAATTGCCAAACTTAAGTGGCAATGGACAGGGCACATTGCTCGCAGAACAAATGGCCGTTGGGGCCGAAATGTTTTGGAATGGCGACCGCGTACCGGAAGACGCAGCGTTGGAAGGCCTCCTACATGGTGGACTGATGATCTGGTGAAGGTAGCGGGAAACCGATGGATGCGGGATGCACAGGAACGTTCGATGTGGCGACGCTTGGGGGAGGCCTATGTCCAACAGTGGACGTGTATCGGCTGAAATGATGATGATGATGAATTTTACAAAGGGTTAATGCCTGATATAAATAATAAACAAGCAGTAAGGCCTTTCCATCATCGGACTGTGTAGACAAACTTGTCAGGTATACCTTAGTGTTTATGGCTACTTTAATAAGAAGTGGAACTCTCTGCCGGCGTTTGTTTTCTGATACCATTCCGGAGGACTGCTTTTTTGCCGATCTAAAGTGCTGGCTCTCAACAAGATGCTGGCACATAAAAATAATTTATTTATTTTAAATAAATTATATTTTTATCATCATCATCATCTCCTTCTGGGCCTACCGCATCGCCGGCTCCTGCTGTTCGGAGTCCAGTAAGTAGTTACTTTCGCCCAATTCTGTTGCGGCAGATGTGACCTGCCTAGTTCCAAGGAGATGGCGTGACGATTTCAGACTCCTACCTTAAGGATTGGCCAGAATTGGGTAGTGACAGAAAAGAGTGGAATAACGGAAGGGAGGCCTTTGCCCTGCAGTGGGACACAACGGGCTCATAATAATAATAATAATCACCATCACAATGATCTCTTGATTTGGATCAGTATCTATTTCCAGATAGGTATTCACATTGATTTCACTTTTACAAACAAACTTAAACAATACTACGTTTTTATTATACTTTTGTTGCTTTAAATTTCGCGAACAAGCGACAAATTCGTTGTTCCTGTTGAGCAATGAATTGATTAATGAGAAATGTATCGAATTTCGTTTCGAGTGTGTTTGTAATTAAGGACAGTTTGTGCGAGTCACGACTCATGAGTCCTGAATGTATTTACACATGTGTTACGTTATCTTGTACACGTGTGACATGTTCACTGTTTAAAGGTTTATTTTGGTTATACATTGATGATTAATAGGGTATACGGTACGTGCAAAACGCAAACTTTTACGTAAATTGTAGGTATGTGAAATGGTGTCGTGATGGACCAGTGGTTAAGGCACTCGCTGTTAGGGCCAACGCCAAGGACTGTCAAACTTCAGTTAGTCAATACGACTAGAACTCACCCGTGTTTTCAGTTCAGGGGCGGTGACCTCTCGTGCCGAGCCTTGGTACAGGCCATGGTCCAGAGTGAGGAGAGTGGCAGGCGGTCGCCTCTTTCTGCGAAGCAGTAATGCTAGCAAAGGAGGAGTCCGACCGCATAAGACAACGGCGCTGATTTTGGTCCCGATTTCCAGCCAGCGTAGGTGCGGGCTTGCCGATGGCGAGCAAGGGGTAGCTCGCTGTTCGGCCGTCCGGTAACCGTCCGGACTCTGAGCCTAAGTTGTCGACGGCGCGCACTGTTCCCGTAGGGGCCCAGCTGAGTCGAAGCCTACTCGGGCTAGGGTCTGTTTATGAAAAGCAAGAAGGAACAGGGTGAGTTTTTTTAGTCATTAAGAGTCTGACACTATCTCCCGCTCCGCTTAAGGGCGGGGGAAGTCATTTGGATGATTTTTAACAACCGAAAAAAAATTAAGACTCTATTTACAAATAAAGAATACTGTTTAGGCTTGACGCCTTCCAGAGTTTCACCATAATTCGCTTTTTATTGGGACTTTGATTTGGCACCAATACATCCCTAAAGATATAACAATGCTTAAAAAAATCATTATTCTAATAGTATACTACTAACGAACAAACCCTGTATTACTTATAATAATAAAATAAGTAAATTCATTCATTCTCTATTCGTTGTTTTTATTTTTCGACTACATGAACGCGAACGTTAATACAAGCGTAACGGTCAGCTCACATAGAGACGTGCAAATAAAACTAAAAAAAATCTTGGTTAAACATAACTGAAAAAATTGGCCAATTACGAGTCGGACTTGCACATGAAGTATCCGTACCGTCCATAGCGTGGACACGCCATAATTATGGTGGTAAGTCCCCTCTTTAAGGAGTGGAAAGACACCACGGCGTCCTCATCTTCCATATGACGTGGGTCCTCACGTGCGAGAGGACGGCCTTAACGCCACAGTCGCCAAGATGTATTTCTATTTTAAAACTTTGCCAAAAGGATTTTTATACTGTAAAAGAGTATCTCGAGGATAAAACGTCTTGGGATTGACCTGCTCCGATACCTACTCACTATAATTGTTATCATTTGAATGTTTTTTTTTGTTTTAACTGCCTTTTTTTATTGACGATTGTTGTTGTTTTACAATTATAATATTGTATATATATATAAAATATGTATATATATATAATAATAATAAAAAATATTATATATATATTTTATTATTTTTTTACAATTATGACATGTTTATTTTTACTATTTCATAGATTTTTTTTTTATAGGGACAATTCATACATTTACAGCACCACAAAAAAATTAGAACACTGCCGACTCTCATTGTCCAAAAATGTTACTCTACTAGCTTTTGACCGCGGCTTCACCCGCGTGGCATTGAGTACTTAAGGAATCGGAATAAAAGGTAGCCTGTTCTTTTCCATGTCAAAGGCTATATTCATGCCAAATTTCATCTTAATCTGTTCAGCCGTTTTTGCGTGATTAAGTAACAAACATCTAAACATCCAAACATCTACACTTTCACATTTATAATATTAGTTAGGATTACTCACCATATCCTTTTATTCTCCATCAAACCGCAACGTTCTGCAGACGCCGATAATGTGGCAAGCTCCTAAGCGAAATCCTCCAAGTAATATGTATGTAAATCATTTAGACACACGTACAAGTAGCACATAAGCGGACAATGGACAGCCTTTCTAATAATCCCTTTGATGTCATGCTCAAACTTGCTCCCACGTACCGAGAGAATGCGAGCAAGAAATTATATTCTATTTACGTTTTGGGTAATATTGTGACTTTGTTGAACATTGCTTTGAGCGATCTCTGTAAGTTATATTCTGTTCTGAATGTTTGAAAGTGTTTGGATCTTGTAAATTGAAATACTTAGTAACGCTGCTCTGAAGTTTACTTCCAAAATCCATATCAAACTATTTGTAATCAGATGGAATATAACAGCAAGGTTATCATTGTACATCATCATCAGTTCAGCTGATAGACGTCCATTTTTGGACATAGGCCTCCCCCAAGTGTCACCACAAAGAACGGTTCTGTGCGTCTCGCATCCATCGGATTCCTGCAACCTTTATCAGGCCATCGGTCAACCTTGTAGGAAGCCTTCCAACGCTGTGTCTACTGGTACTGGTTGTCACTTCTGAACCTTTCGGCCCCAATGGCCATCTGTTTTGCGAGCAATGTGCCCTGCCCATTGCCACTTAAGTTTGGCGATTCTTCGTGCTATGTCGGCAATCCTGGATCTGGATCCTAAATCTCTTACAGATATCTTCATTTCTGATTTAATCACGCAAGGAAACTCCGAGCATAGCCCTTGTCATTACTCTTTGGGTGACTTTAAACCTTCTGATGAAGCCCATTGTGAGCGACTACGTTTCGGCACCATATGTCATCACTGGCAACACGCACTGGTCATGACTTTAAGGCAAGGTTATCGAATAAATTATTTTTTCCCCGGGGAGAAAATATTCTGATGGGATGAGAAGTGGGGAGGAGTTTTAGTGTTTTTACTTCCTCAACGCGCATCTTTCGTCGTTTCAAAGAGGTCATAAATCGTATAAAACTTATTTACATTTGCCAACATTTATGATACATCAACAAAATAAAAATAAATAAATCTGTATTTTACAAGGTGCACTTTGGAAAGTGTGCGCAGGAATTGCATGACTTGATTCCGCCATCTGCTCTGATTTGCCCTTGACCTTTCTACCATCGAAAGATCTGATATAACCCAGACCTTGTTAACACCTCTACGGTCCGTACTAAGCGTTTCGCCTAGTCGTGTATACCGCGTACATCGAATCGATTGGAACCATTTGCCTGCTGCGCTCGTCACGTCCGATTTTAATTTAGATATCTTCAAGATTAGAGTTAATCTTAATAGTGCGCTAGTAGTACGTTGTAATCTTTGGCTAAGAAATAAACAGTTTTTACAATGAACCATTTGTTTATTTTTAAACACAATCTCATAAAATTGTTGCATAGACAAAATTCTATAAAAACCTACGTAAGTCTATGCCGTGTGAACGTAACTAGGAAAATTGCTTTCGTAATTCTGTGAGCTCAAAATTTGAACGGCGGGCACCAAATCAATCAGTCGTCATAATCAGCAATGTCCAATTAGTTCTCGTCCAACATTCATCACCAGTAATTGACGTGTCAGAGGCAAGCATACTGTTTTGGGTACTTTCTTAGGAACGGATCTTACTAAGTCGTAACGATAGTTGGTTGTTCGTTTCAAAGCATGAGCTGATAATTGTTGATAATATACGCATCATGTTCGTGAAGGAGCGCTGTCAGATTTTTTTTAATTCCAGATCTATCACACAACACCGTCTACTTTCAAACTAAATAGAGCTTGTGTTATGAGTACTAGACAACTGATTAACATTATCTATATACATATTTCTAAATACATACATACTATAGATAGATTACACCCAGACACAGAACAAATGATCATACTCATCACATAAACATTTGTCCTGGGTGGGAATCGCTAACACTAACCACTAGACCAACAGACCTAAAACTGGAATCTCTTAGATGCCAGTGGCTTATATTAATTTTTATATTTAGAATATTTTATTTGTATTGTTTTAACATAAGAAAAACATGTAACTAAAATATTTGTAATACATAACATGAATAAAAACAGTGGCCATGGAGTTTCTTGGACATTCTACTCCAGAGAGATCTACGCTTTGGAATGCGTTACTAGCATAATTTTTCAGACAGACTACTTCTTAGAAAAGTGCCTGTAAATGGTTTATTTGAAATAAAGGCTTTGATTCAACTTGACTTGGCATAGAGGTTTCAGAGAAACCATTTAGCTTCTTGTTGTTGAAAATCAGATATTTCTACCAAGAATTCCGGGACTGGAATGCGTATCATAAGTTTAGTTGGAGTGGTAATGTTTCAAACTAATCATTATCACTGTCGTCAGCATCATCAGCCTTTTTAATGTTCCCACTGCTGGGACTCAGGCCTCCTCACTAGAGAGGAAATGGGCCGTAATCGACCACGCGAGCCCAGTGCGGGTTGACGAATGTCACATTTCTGAAAATTATTGCTTCTAGGACATGCCAGTTTTCTCACGATGTTTTCCTTCACCGTTTTGAGAGCAGCTAATTCTTCCATCTATTTATATTCACAAACTCAATAGAATCTCGCAGAAAAATGCCGCTTCGTCTAGCTCTATCAATTTATTTATTAACTAGCATTTTTCCGTGAATTCATTTACAAATCTAAAAGCAAAATTCATGCGAATTTTTATAATATTTATACGGCAAAAAACCACAGCCAGTTAACTTTTACCTCCTTTAGTCCTGTTGGAGGTAGGTTTTTGAATAACCCAAATAATTTTGATCGCTTTTTTTCAGTTAAATTTAATTACATAGCGTTATTATTTTAACTTATTCGACCCGTGCGTTGAAGTTCATTTTAAGAACTTAAGTGAGCTTGAAGCTCTTATGTAGATAATTTAAAAGAACTAATAATAGTTTTTTTTTTAGATTATTAAGGCACTCATATTTATTAACACTTTTTAAGTTTATTAACTCTTAGGACTATGATTTTTTCGTACAAACTTAGACGCTCTCCTCTTAAACCGTATTTTGAGGGTAGTTTTGAAAAACTTATAAACTTTACAGATAGTAATTGTTACTATTGCGGTAAATAAAGTTTATTCTGTTAAAAAAAAAAAAAACAATTTATTTATTTGCTTATGCTTATTCTATAATATTCCATTCCATCTTTTAGATAAAAAGTTTTATTTTAATTTTATTAACCCTAAGAATAAGATTCTCTCATACACCCTGTAACACTTAATGAATTGTTTCATAAGAGTAGCTTTGAATAACAAATAATGAAAGCACTTTTTAATTTATAACAGATCCCTATTAGTATCTTGTAAAAGTTAACCCTCATAAAACAATGGTGATAATGGCTTGTTCATCGGTCTCTGTGAAAAGAGGCCTTTGTCCTGCATAATTTCAGGCTTGGATAAGTCGAATCTGCTAGTAATGTATGTGCACAATGTACACTTATCCCCAACAATTAATCACCCTATATTTGTCTACTAGATAAGTTTTAAAGCACGATTTATCTTCACAGTAAATCACTGAAATGTTTTGTAATAATTTCAAACGGGCGCCACCAAGATATGTGGGTACAGTCGCGCTCAATATGATAACGTGAAACAAATTGGTTTTGTTTTTGAACCTCAGTTTTTTGTAAATGGAATTCCGATTTGGTTTTCAGAAGGTATTATTTATTGCCTTGTTTCAATTTATTTAGATCGGTATTATTTCGTTTTTTTTTTTACCCTTTTTGTGACTTTTCGATTTTGGTTGTAAGTAGAAGTTGCTTTGTTATTTTAAGTTTAGTCTTCTTTTTACTGAACTTTATATAAAGTAGAGTTTCTGTGTAATGGGATGCAGTAAAATATTGGTTTTCTATAAGGAATGGCTTCTTATCGGACCATTACGAGGCGTCCAAGCTTCTAATTGATTTTAGTTAACAAAACTAAAACACAACTTGCAAATAGCGGTCTCAAGTTAACATAATATAAAACTGACACAGTGACCAGAAACTGCGGCAGAACACTAAGAAGATGGCGAGACGTTCTGAATGTCTTCCTTAAACACCTTCCTTACACTTGGAAAAAAAAAGCGAAAATTCGCGATCGTTGCAAGGAATGAAAGACGACTTTTGCTCAGCAGTGGGATAATACGGACTAGCAATATTAATATCAGAGACAGTTACCACGTATCATAAAACATCTACTAAATAATGCACATGTCATGCAACTAGGTAGGTTAATACAATCATCAAGCTTTGATTGGATTCAAACGTCGCACAAAATTCAAGTGATTTTGACGGAGTACCGCTTTAGTTAGAGTATACGGGCGTGCACACATTAAGGCAAAAGCGTAGTGTGTATTCACCCAGTGTATGGTGGACATCAAAAGAGAGATGAATGATGATACTACGATTATGTTCAACAAACCTGGGGCAGTCCTTCTGGCTATGTACTATTATGTAGGAAAATTGGCGAACGTCTTTTTTTACAGTTCATCACGGCGTAACTTTTTCTAGTAGAGTTCAGTTTACACTGAGTTGAATAGGTAATTGGTTTTAGTACTACGTATCGCGTGGTTGAAAATTGTACTAGTGAGATCTATCAATAGATCTTGATCTCCCAAAACCTTCTTGGGTCTTACTTATTTTATTTTGTATTCTAAATATTAAATGCAAATACCGATGAAAAAAAAATCATAAAAGTTTATTAAAATAATTATAGCTTAAAAGTTCGTAAGAATTAACACGTAGTGTAAAAGGAATGTAATTAATCTCTTAAAATGCGCAGTCATCACCACTTTCTATTTTATAATTAAGAAGGAGAGGTGACCCGAAAAAAAAATTACCCAGCATCACTTTTATCTATTGTTCAATATTATTTTATAGTTCATATATTACCATATTTAGTAGTTCAAAACCAGATTGATGATCCCATTTTTTATAAATTATTTTTGACTGTTAATAGGTTCACGTTTGACCACTATCTCACCTGGTGGTAAGGGATAAAGTTGTCGACGACACAGCACGATTTCTAGAAGTAACTAATTCATTCTTGACTTAATGATACCTAAGTGGTAGTTATGCAGAAACACAGTCTCAGACAGGTAAATCCACTCCTTAGCGGTTCGCGCAATAAACGCAAGAAAACATTACTATTCGAAGAGAAACTTTTAACTTACAAAATTCAATTAGCACTTTTCTCACTAACTGTACTTGAAACATACTCGTTTATTATTCACTTCAATTAAGTTTCACTATAATGATTACGTACAATAAACTCATTACATTATGTACAGTAGTAATAGCAAGATAATGTTCTCCGCAAGTACTTAATTTTCTAATTAAACGCTGTTAATAGCTTGGTTACTTGTACATTTGTTTCAGTTATGTATGGAGTATCTAGGTGTGTACTTAAATTATAATACGACGTGTAATATACAAACATAATTAATTACAAACATAATTAATTATGTTCATAAAATAATTACTGAATATTTTCTTCAGTGATTTATGTAGTTTTTTTTTTTTGGTGCACTGGTCTCGTGATAGCAAGCATGACTGCTGAGCATGAGGAATTGGGTTCGATTCCCGGATTGAGTAAAAGCGTTCATGGGTTTTTTCATTTGCCAAATTTTAAGATTCTAGGTCAACGGGAAGTACCCTATGAATTTTGATTCCCTTGAGTGACGAAATAGACTGGATTAGAAAGATTTTTTTTAAGATAGTCTCGCGAAAATAGTGGTCAAACACTATTTTATGAAATAAGGGGCCGTATATTTTTTTTTTCGTTAACGTACAAGTTTGATTTTTTCACAACTTCAAGGGTTCGCAGATCTAAGTGTATTATGGTTAATTTGAACTCGATACCTTTACGCATTCCTAAGATCTTGACAGACAAATAGACAGACGGATGGACAACAAAGTGATCCTATGAGGATTCAGTTTTTTCCTTTTTGACGTACGAAACCCTAAAAACCAACTCCAGTCTAGCGATCTCACAATATATCGATGAGATGCCTTTGAAACCATTTGAAAGCCAAACAAAAACGCTTATTACAAAGGTTAAAACGATGTTAAACTCGTAATTTGAATTGTATTAAATCGCCCCTATGATACAAAAAGGGCGCACAGATAAGAGTATCTACAGCCTAATAAAATGGTTATAGAAATACGTATTCTTGTTCTTTTTGATATAGAGTGCGAATCTACCCATGCATATTATAAAAAGTTGACATCTGGCCCGTAGGCCAGTTTTTGCGTGGGCGAGATGTCTCATAACTCGACTATTTCTGTAACGTTTGTTCAGAAACAAAAACTAGAAGTACTTCTCATCATCATCACAACTTCAGCCGATAGATGTCCAGTGTTGGACATTGGCCTCCCCAAATGTAACCACGATGAAAGGGGCCTGTGCGTCCCGCATCCATCGGATTCCTGCAACCTTCACCAGGTCATAGATCCACTTTGTAGGAGACCATCCAACGCTGTGTCTGTCGGTACACGGTCGCTACTCCAGAACCGTCTGGCCCCAACGGCCATTTGTTCTGCGTGCCCTGCCCACTGCTACTTAAATTTGGCGATTCTTCGGGCTAAAGACAAGCTTTTTTATAATTGATAAATACATCTAGCCTATACTGTCTCACTGCTGGGCAAAGACCTACCACCATTCCTTCCATTATTCCAGGCTCTGAGCCACTACATACCAATTTTAAGTCGTTCCCCCATCTTTTTCCCAATCTACCGCGACCTCGACATTTTTATTTTATTTAGATTCTTAACTAATATGAGTCACTAGCCCTTCGCGCGAGAGGGGATATTATTATTACGTTATTGAGTGTTTTACGTAAATCATTTTTCGGATTTTTCTAAGAAAAACAAAAAGACCAAAATTTTCGAGCAAAAAAGTCGTACAAACGTGTGTGTGACACAAAATGAAAATTAAGCATTTTTCAAGGTCATTCAAGCTATACAGACGTATGTACAATACGCGTTCCAGGGGCTAGAACTAATGTGTAAACAACTCTTGTGTACGTGTTCTATCAAATACATTCAGTCCCACAGCTCAGTACAACGTAGTGACAAATAGTTTTCATGCACGCCCATTTAAAACTAACGGGCACATTTTATTGGCACTGCGTGAAGCGAACTGCCGTTTCAATTTAAGCCAAAAATGGAACCGTCTAGTTATTTATGGTGTGTGATTGTGATGAGATTTATTGTTTACTAGTTTCTACCAGCGATTTTGCCTGCGTGAATGTCAAAAATCAACCCGTCAGCACCTACTTTCAGGATGAAAAGTAATACTTACTTATCATATGTATTGTGCCCTACACATGATTAGCTATGTGTCAAGTTCCACTAAAATTACGATAACGTTTGATTAAAAGACTGGTCGTGGCCCTACAATACAAAGAAAGCTGAAGGATACAAGTGGGTTTTAGTCAGTAAAAGTCTGACACGCCTTCTTGTCTCATCTTAAAGCAACACAAAAATATTTTTCACTCACAAAACACTAGTTCCGTAACTGTATTCGTAAATCCATAGGTACGCACATTATATAATAACTACAAATATATTATAAAATTTCATTTATTCCGCTAAAAAAATCTCATTCTTGTAGGTGGTAACGAAACAATTAGAAGCCCATTTTGTGAATACGGTTTACTTTCAACTAGCTGAATTGTAGGTACTATGATGTCTTACAAATTCATTCGAGTCTTTTCCAATATTTTTTCCTTGCAAACCTGCTCTATTTACACAATGACAACAAAGAAAAAATAAAATAAAATTAAAAATATAATGAGCGAAAATTTCCATCTTAATTGTCATTTCAACTAGTTTGCGCTAAACAAAAATTTACATAAATAAAACTTTCCAAATATGGTTCACCAAGTTCGCCTTCTCCTTTCAGAAATACAAAACGCTATGGTATTTTAAAACTTTTTACGGGAAACTTTTCAATCATGAAAACAAACAAATCAACCAAATAACAAACAAAATGGTTTACCAATTTTGCTAAAAGCTAAAATTACAATAGGTATTTTGTTATTGTCGATATCCAATGAGCACAAACAATTCAATCAGAAACTGTTCAACTGTAGGCTTCGCTACTGTTTGAAAAAGTTTGATGAAAAGCCTTTTTTGCGGTGGGAAATCATCAAAAAACTTCTCCCGCTGCTAGGTGGAGCGAAAGGGGAGTATCACAGTACACCAGTGAACGTTTTTTGGGTGAAATTGATGATGAGTTGACAGATACAGAAAGCTACTTTGTTTTATAATACATCATGCAACTGGAATAATGCATAGTCTTATACATCCTACAACAACACAGTTTCTACTAGCGCAGGCGTTAGGGAATCCTATAATACAAATTGTAAATTATGTCAATAAAGAATTATTATTATTATTATTATTATTATCCTAATTGGAAAATGAAGAACTGCGATCATACTCGTAGTAGTTGAAGTATTGAAATTTTACTTAAATGTACACAGGTATTTTTTTAATGAAACTAGCTTTTGCCCGCGCGGCTTCGCTCCCGCTCTTCCCTGCTTCTGCCTTATAGTAGGCCCTACTCTACTCTACTATACCCTACTCTACCCTACCCTACTCTACTCTACTATACCCTACTCTACCCTACCCTACTCTACTCTACTCTACCCTACTCTACTCTACTCTACCCTACTCTACCCTACTCTACCCTACTCTACCCTACTCTACCCAACTCTACCCTACTCTACTCTACTCTACCCTACTCTACCCTACTCTACCCTAACCTACCCTACCCTACTCTACTCTACCCTACTCTACCCTCCTCTCCCTTACTCTACCCTACTCTACCCTACACTACCCTATTTTTTTTCCCATAAAATAACGAACACAATAAAAAAAAAATTAGCGAAATCGGTCTAGGCGTTGTTGAGTTATGCGCTTACCAACACATTTTGCGATTCATTTTTATATTATAGATTAGTCATCATAATTTTAGGAAAATTTTATGGAGATTGACGAACCACACTTGAGAGATATGGGTATTGGTATCTGCACACGCACACAAAAGCAGTCTAAAGACGCAATCAAGATTTATTAACATGTTATATATTTTTTTATATTTTTGACCTAAAATAATCAAAAATTATATTAGAATAAAAATTACCTACTTTAAAAATAGGTAAAATCGAATAGAATGTTCATAACTAGCTACAAGATGTGAATTTTATAGAAGTAGATAATAATTAAATTTTCTCAAATTAACAAATAAAACACCAAACAAAAGTAGGTAGTACCTACACATAATCCATAATCTCGCCACACATGGATATGAAGGATATGGGCCACACAAAAAAAAGAAAAAAAAAATCAACCAGTAACAATTTTTCATTCTAATAAGTAATACTCGCTTCCACCAGCTTGCCTTCATGATGAATTGAAATGGTTCCACGCGACACCATCAAATCGCCTGACAAATGGTCCGCTATAGAAAAAGCTGTATATTTTTAACCCCTGAAAGTTTTTCCTTCTCTTTTGTTTGAATATCAAATTGATTTGGTAGGACGTGACCTGTGTGTATGGAAGTGCTTGTAATATCCATAAAATTTTATGGGATTGAGTGGGAGTTACTGAAGTAAGAGATATGGGGAGTTCCAAGTGTTTTTTTACCCACTTCGAAAAATGGAACGCCTCCTTCAATTTGCTGTGAGTTATTCTAACTTCAGAAGCATTACCATGACGAGACGAAGCATTAAAATTTCAGGCGAGCGAGCAAGAAAGAGGGATAGAGACACCTTGTATATTATTCTAGGGGAATTGCTCTGATAGCCAAATTACAGGCTTTGCCTAGAGTGGCTACAGATGCTACTATATTGTTTATGTATTTACTAACCGCACAACATACCTATTAAACGTAAGTATTTAAAAATTGTTGTAAAATATTTTTTGGATTTGTTGTTACATTTTTGACATCAATTACCCCTAATTACAAGCTTTTATTTAGTTTCACCTGTCCCGATGTTTGTCTGTAATCAAATCTTGCAAATTGAATTGACCCACTGCCCGGTTACCGATTGAGTTGCAATTTTGCATGCATGTGTAAATCAGATGACAATGCAAAATTATTATGACATGAAGCTGATCTGGTGATGGAACCAGAAGGTGGCTATAGGAATTTGGTAGTTAAACAACACAACCCCATCGAGTTTGGGCTTGTATGATTCGCCTTGATAAGGATTAATTACATAGGTACGTCGAGCTATAAAACCTTGCTATGAAAAAAATTTTTTCGTTAGAAGTTTGTTTGTTAGGTATTTGGAAAAGTCGCGCATCAGCTGAAAGAATGTGCCCCAAGGAAATGAAAAATTATTGGTCGCCTCCTTTTTTTGGTGCAAATAGAAGGGTTGCTTACCCAGCATAAAGAGGTGAGTAAATGGCCATACTTTACCGTCATCTGTTATTTAATATGCTTTTTTTATGTTCATTAGTGTTTTTTTGACTTATAGAAGCAGTAACGAAGGAACTCAATTTGGAAATATTTAGAAAAACTAGAAAATGTCAAATGTTCGCGACCTCAAACAAATATTGCAACATCATTGGCACCAGATTTAGCTAAACAACCTATTTGGAATTTCTTAATAAACGTATTATTTATAGTCTGTCTAATAAGTCAACCGACTTGGTAATTTTGCATAACATTTAATCATTTAATAAAATACTTATATTCTTGGTTTCTTGTAAGGTTTTCCGGTTAGTAAACAATGATCTCTATCTCTTAATCAACCTTGATTATTGAACCCGTGTTGACACATCTGATTTCATTAAAATCCTAATAATTACCCAAGTCGTATAACTTATTAGACAGACTCTAGCACATAATATTTATCATAATCGAATAACAAATGAGGGAAGAGATTTCATCGACGGATCTCGTACTACATGTATTTCAAAAAGGTCACTAACACTGACATTTTAAAAGTATCAAGAACTTGTAAAAAAAATCTTGAAACGACTGTTTCAAGGACTTTTTTTTTTAATTAAAGCATCCCAAAGGTCATCCAATAAGCAATTATATAAAAATATTAATTTGATTGACGAATTCATCCGTGCTGTCCTTGGCAAAGTTCGATCATTATAATTTGTACGGAATTTATTCAATTAGCGACTAAGGATCATTGATCGGGGCAGAGTATCGTAAATCTATTTGGATGAAGTGATTTGATTTCGAAATATTGTTATTTTGAAAAATGTTTTACATTTTCCGTAGATAGGTTACCATTTTACTGTATCGTGACTTCGTTCTTTTAAAAGCTTGTAAAGTCGTTGGACCCGTCTCTCTTTTAATAGATTTTTGATAGTCGTTACGGATATTCAGAGGTTAAAAAAATCAGATTGTATGTGATGATTTCTTGTCAAGTCTTACCCAATTACTGGGTTGTGGATGTCAGACAGAATAGAATAGAATATAGTATAATAATATATATATATATATATATCAATGGACTTTCTACTGTATATAGATAGTCCTTTGATTTGTGCATTGATTTATTTGATTTACTTACACTTTTATATCTGTGTGCGTAATCTCAAAGGGTTTAATAGAACGTAGCATATGCTACATTATGTTCACGTCTTCGTTCGTCTGCGAGCGGTTCGGCGCTATGAGCGGCGTCTCCTGGCGTGAATCAAACATTTCCACACTTTTGTCCTTACCGTTCCCCGCCCTGAGCTTAGCTAGTGGTCATAGCTGCGGCAAGGTCGTAAACGGAGCGTAATAACGGCCCGAGCTTGCAGACGGTGAGTAATAGTTAGCTCGCTGTTCGACCATCCGGTAACTGTCCGGACTGAGCCCGACATCGGAACGAAACGACTCGAAGCTTACTGGGACCAGGGTTAGCTCCGAAAGAACAGGGTGGGTTATTTAGTCAATAAAAGTCTGACACTATCTCCTGCTACCCGAGGGCGAGGAATGTAATTTGGATGATATTAACACACCAAAAAAAAAACCGTAATAGAATCTAAACACACATCGAAGGCCAACTCACTTTCATGAAATAGAGTAGGTATTTGTACTCTTCAAATTGGAACTCAGCCACAGCTCTCCCAGTCTCAACTTGTTTAAATTGTTCAATGTTTAAATTCAGAATTTAAATGGAAGCTAACCAGACCAGACGTGTTATGTTTAAAAGTTTAGCACTAAATGGCGTAGAAGGACGCACGTTTTCACATGTAACGTATTGTTGGGTATTCAATTACTTTTAGTTTGGAAACTTTGACTCACAGCTTGTTTTGTCGTAAAATACTGGAAATTGAAACCTTAATTCTGGAAAAGAACAGATATCTGTTGGGTTAAAAGAGTTTGGGAGTGGTGGACAGTTTGAAGATGGGTTGATTTCCTTCAAGGACCGATGTCCTCGTGACGGTTGTAGGAAGCCGCTGCAAATGATAAAGACTGATCTTTCTTGCTGCGCTTGGGGAATACTTTGTTGTAGTACAGCTATGCTGGTTATTCAAGCAACAGAGTTGATATGCGCGGCCCCTAGGACTGTTCTAAAGAGTCACCGCGGTCTTGAACACTTTTGTATTTTAGTCAGTAAAAATCTAAGATTTTTTTTTATTGTTGATAGTTTCGCGCTTGACCGCTATCTTACTTGATGGAAAGCGATGATGTGGTCGACGATGGAACGCGCTTACCTAAAAGAAACCTATTCACTCTCGACTTAAAGATTTCCGGGTTGAAGCTATCAGGAAACACAGACTCCGGCAAGGAATTCCACTCCCTAGCTGCACGCACATTAGATTTCCTCTCACTCTACCCTGAGCGGAAGAAATTTGTTACCAGGTTTTAATTAGCAATTAATAATTTAAATCTAACTCAAAAAAAGAAGTATTCGAATCTTAAGAAATATGTTTCAATAACAAGGTTAAATTTTGAAATATCCTCTTTTTTGTCTTAGGTCCCTTTTTTAAGCGTGAGATGTAAATAAAAAATAAAGGTAACTGGTTGCCCAGTAACTGGGTTGTGGAGGTCTGATAGGTAGTCGCTACATGTAAAACAAAGCCGCATCCGGTAAGACTTGAAGTCGATCCCAAGCTAGTTGGGAAAAAATAGGTGAAATGGTGACTTGTACATAGAACTTCATGTAAATGATAGGTTCTACGGTAAGATTTATTTGGTTTGTTCTTGCTTAAATAAATATAAATGTTTGCCCCTTATCGGAACAATAGTGATATTCTAAGAGCTATTAGTCCCGAACTAAACTAGGCTAATCCTGCATCTTCAGATCCAGTACGGAGATTTGCATTAATTTCACTAATACTTCGCACTAATCTAAGGATATGCTATTAGTTTGAGAATATGCCATGTGTAAATTAAGGCAAACACAAGGCAAATGTGCTGTTAATATTAATACACCTTCGAGTATCTTGCTAACAACCTCGACTTACGAGTTCTACGTCGTGAGTTTAAACCCACGCAAACATCTTCATAATCATCATCATCTTAGCCGAAGACTGTTGGACATATGCCTCCCCCAAGTGTTACCATAATGACAGGTCCTGCGCGTCTCGCACCCATTGGATTCCCACGACACTCATCAGGTCTTCGGTCTACATCAGGGGAGGCCTTCTATCGCTGCGTCTTCCGGTACGTGGTCGCCATTCCAGAACCTATAGTCCCATCGACCATCTGTTCTGCGAACAATGTGCCCTGCCCACTACCACTTAAGTATGGCGATTCCTTGAGCTATGTCTGTAACCTTGGTTTTTCTGCAGATATCTTCATTTCTGATGTGATCACGCAATAACACTCTGAGCATAGCCTTTTCCATTGCCCTTTGAGTGACTTTATGCCTTCTGTAACCGATCACGTTTCGGAGCAATAATATGTCATCACTGGCAATACGTATTGTATATAGACTTTCGTCTTGAGACACTGTGGTATATTGGACACACTCTTGAACAGTCACTACTGCTCTCAAAACAGTAAATAATAACACCGTGAGGAAAAAAAAAATAAGATATATGACATCTACCAATACGCACAGGTCCAGTGTGGTGTTATAGTTTCGTCGATTGCTAATTTTTTTTTTTCACTAACAGAAAACTGTTTTATCTCTGAGTGACATAGGGTATATTTTATGTATGTATTTATATCAGATATTTTCATTTATTTTGTATCATCGTTATTAAAAATAATATTATTATTTAAATTTAATTGTGTATGTGTATTATTATGTCTGTGTATAATGGTCTAAACTAAACAACATATATGAGGCGAGCATGGTAACTAATACCAGTTTATTAATACAAAAAAAAGGCTTTGCCTTAAATTGGGACAGTATAACAAGCTAGCGGAATGTTGATCATAATTCTAATCACGTATCACAAAGCTTGCGTGACCCACATTCTATATATACCTTGTCGCCAAAATAAATGACATTTTTCCGGACCGATAAATGGCTGTATGTTTTTCCAATAAATTAAAATGGGAAAATATTTGCCGTGTTAATGGCTGACTATGGAGCGGAAACGAACTTGATGGGTCTTGATATTGAGTGCAAGTTATCAACGGCGAGCGAGTGATATAGTTTGAATGAAGAGTCATAAAAAAGTTATGAAGAGTCGACATGGGACACAATGGTTGTAGAACAGTTGGTTGATGGGGCTGAAGGGTATTAACTTTTGTACTAATATTTGTAATTTACTAGGTTCTGACGTTTTATAAGTGCCTATGCAGGCCTATCTACATCTACACTAATATTATAAAAACGTAAAGTTTGTTTTTAAGCTATTGCTAGCTAGCTCAAGCCCCGCGATAGAAGCTATCATCTATCGCGGGGCTTGAGCGTGGAGACCGAATCCAGAAATTCCGTAACGAAAATAACCTAACACCCCCCACTCATTTGTTTTTTGAGTGTGGTGACCGATAAGAAAACAAATGAGTGAACAATCAATCAAAATTCAATTCAATGTATGAAAGTGTAACTTCAATTAATATCAAAGAAAAAAAAAAACAAAGGGAAAAAAATACTGCATAAATAAAATAAATAAATAATTATAATTGCATAGGTTGATAAAAATGCTATGCAATAGCTTTACCGCGGCAGTCCCCGAGTGCCACACGTCTTTTTTTTTGTTTGTACGAAGTAATCTCTGGAAGTACTGGTCAAACTGCTAAAATTTTTTCACCGATGAAAAGCTACTTTATTCCTGAGTGACATAGGGTATATTTTACGTAAGCGGGCAAAAAAAAAAAATGAATATAATTGTTGTTATTTCCTGTTGTCTGTACATAAATAATTAAATAAATAAATTACTAATATACCCAGGTTTTATTAGTTGTATTAAGACTCTTTATTGTAAAAAATCATGTTGAAAAGATGAAACCTTCAAGGTCGTTGCTGTGTTTAGTGAAGAACGAAGCCATGCATGAAAAACAAGATGGATTACGCATGATTATGATTGAAGACAGAGTTTACCTTGTATAAGAGTGTACATGTTTTGGTAAAAATAATGAGAGAATTCATCTTGTCTGTACATATTTTAGAAGCAAGGAGAATGTTATACATTGTGATAAAGTAAGGCTTTCTAGAAGAACGTTTCATCGTGTAAAAGTAAGTTTTATTTACTAAATAAAACTTACTTTTTTTCCTCAGCCATTACTATACCACTGCTGGGCATAGGGCTCCCCAAGTGCTTCCAGATATTCTTCTCCTGCGCTTTCTTTAACTTTAATGATACAAGTCAATGGAGTCTTCATGGTAAGATCATTTCCCCACATGTTTGGTTAGGCTCGCGTTTGACCACTATCTCACCTGATGGAAAAGGATGATGTGGTCGACGATAAGCACGATTGCCTAGAAGCAACCTGTTCACTCTTGACTTAAAGAGCTCTAGGTTATAGCTTTCAGAAAAACAGACTCCGGAAGTGAATTCCATCCAAACTTAGCTTTTTTCTAATTTGGCCTCGACGGCGCTTTCCCTCTGCAGAAGCCCGATACGTAGTGACATTTGCCCAGTGGTCACTGCGCATACGGGTGATGTGAGCCACTCAATCCCATTTGAGCGTGGCAGCTCTTAAGCTCGTTTTGTAGCGCAATGTTTTATTTCGCATTTGATCTGTTCTTTTTACACTCAGAATGCCTTTTATATATCTACGTATTTACCATACGTCCATACATACAAAGTTTCACATTTATAATAGATATTAATAAAATAATATTACTAATGCCGCTAGTTCATTGGACCCTCAAGAATGTTTTTGTATTTTCGATATCATAAGTGACCTTATTATGATAACAGTATTAAAAAAAATCACAAATAAAATAGGTAACAATTTTATTCCACGAGAAGTGTCTAGTCGTTATGCCCCTAAAATCACTGAACCTTCGCCAAACCATGATAAATAGACATTTATCTCTTATAATTTAAGGCTGCGCATATCAAAGCGGTCTCAATTTCTCTCATTGATTGATTACGTCTACCCTGGGACACCCCTAGCCCGGATTCGCACATTTTTCAAACTGTGACGCCCCTGACAATGGCTTTATTGAATGACGGTATCCAAGATTGATAGTTTTGTTAATTTTGTGCTTGTAGGAAGTGTATATTTAAATGTTTGTAAACCTAAACGCGGACCCGATTCAGGACAGTTTTGATAAAATAATGACTCTATCTTTATTGAATTTGACAATTGACCACTATCGCACCTACTTTCGTCACTCTAACGACGATGTGGTCGACGATAAAGTACGCTTGCCTAGGAGTAACTTATTCTCATTTGACGTAATGACCCATAGGTTGTAGGTAACAACACAGACTCCGACAGGGAATTCCACTCCATAGCTGTATGCACAATAAACGTGTCCGTAAAAAGTCTTGTATGAGTTGGTTGTTCGCTATGTGCCGATGGCATATCGCCCTACATCGGGAGATCTGACGATGAATCAGGTTCGTATGAAGTGTGAATATGTTTTATTGAAAAAAAAAAAAAACTATGTTGCGACTGTGTGCGTCATGAACGTTTACAAAAGGGTAGCCCGTTTACTGCTTTGCCTCTGTCTACGAACCGCCTAAATGTTTAGAGTTCTCCAAGAAACTAGGCCCGCGGGAGTGCTAGAGCATTTTATTTACTTTAAAAATATTATTTCTCTTGGGATGAAGTTGGTGTTTAACTTGTACCTAATGCTTGTTTAGTTTTACTAGTAGGTTTGTTTACAAGGTGATCGTTTTTCTTGAATTAACTTGGCAAACACTGAACGGGACATTGATACTTTTAGCGCAATGTGTATCTATTAAAATAGCTATTTTATATTCATGCATTTGATTATCAAATCGTCAAGATGTTTCAAGTACTTCATGAAAGTTTTTATTTCAGGAAAAGCTTAAATCAGACACGAAGTGAACACCTAGACACAAATAAAGGTTTTGAAATGCAACTCTACTTGTTATAACTGCATTTTCTAAGTAGGTTGTTATAACGGGTGATTCATTTGGAGTTACTTTTTCCAAAACTAAAAAAAAATATGAATAAAACAAATTTATCAGGTAATCTTTATTATAATACAGAAGAACCATTCCTTACATTTACTTTTTAAAGATTATTTTTTTCAAATGTTGTCCGTAACTGCGATTAAGGTGGTCCATTCTGGAGTTCCAGTTTTCGATGACCCGACCGAGCATTTCCAGTGGTATTTGGCGAATAACGCGAGTAATGTTGGCTTCCAGTTGATCAATCGTACGCGGCTTATCCATATAAACTTTGGACTTTACATAACCCCACAGAAAAAAGTCTAAGGGTGTGATATCACAGGATCTAGGCGGCCAACTGACTGGTCCGAAACGCGAAATTAACTGTTCACCAAATTTTTCTCGCAACAAAGCCATGGTTTCACGTGCTGTGTGGCAAGTGGCGCCGTCTACCAGAACGTCACTGTCATTGGTGACCGTTATCGTACCATGATAACGGACTATTTGTTTCCTGAAATTGAAGCCCGTCATCTTCAAAACTTTTGGTACCAACAAGACGGCGCCACTTGCCACACAGCACGTGAAACCATGGCTTTGTTGCGAGAAAAATTTGGTGAACAGTTAATTTCGCGTTTCGGACCAGTCAGTTGGCCGCCTAGATCCTGTGGTATCACACCCTTTGACTTTTTTCTGTGGGGTTATGTAAAGTCCAAAGTTTATATGGATAAGCCGCGTACGATTGATCAACTGGAAGCCAACATTACTCGCGTTATTCGCCAAATACCACTGGAAATGCTCGGTCGGGTCATCGAAAACTGGAACTCCAGAATGGACCACCTTAATCGCAGTTACGGACAACATTTGAAAGAAATAATCTTTAAAAAGTAATTTTAAGGAATGGTTCTTTTGTATTATAATAAAGATTACCCGATAAATTTGTTTTATTCATATTTTTTTTAGTTTTGGAAAAAGTAACTTCAAATGAATCACCCGTTATTATAAGAAGGTCAATGTACCTGTTGTTTATCAGGCGGTGAGCATTTTTGAGGCCTACAAAAATGTCCTTACTTTGTTATTGTTTGTCCAACCGTAGAATTCTTTTAAGGTTTTAGTTTAGTTTCATGATTACTTTTATTTCTTCAAAATACTTTTGACTCCTTTTAATATAAATTTACAAAAAATATGTTACTTATAACCAATTTGCAAAATACGAGTAATACAGTTTACATAACATTAGATTTCATAAATTCTAAACTATCGCCCAGTTTCATAGCCCAAGGAAAACTATATGAAAAAGTTAGTGTACCATAAAATACGTAGTAAATACAACAAAAATCAATGCCAGAAGAAATTTCCCAACACAACTTCTTACGTCATTCATAGAACTTACACAATTCACCCTTCCTTAACTACTGTTAACAATTTTTACGAGCCTCGACTCGATGTTCCGGGAAAATCTTCAGATTAATGACCACTCAAGCCTTTTACTGTTCCTATTAGTAAAAAACTCTGTCTTTTTCTCTTCGAATCCGCGATTGCGACACTACAGAATAATTGCTTCCTCTAAGAGTTCAGTTCGGGAAGTAAAGTTGGATGGAAAGTCGCAAGCGTTTTGTTCTAGTCGTGTTTTACTTGAGAGGTAGTTTGTTTGATTTTGAACTTTGTAGAAAACTATCTTTTGCTCGCGGCTTTGCCTGCGTACATAAAATATAGCGTATGTCACTCAGGAATAAAGCAGCTTTGTATCGGTGTAAACATTTCCGTAATCGAAACAGTAGGTACTTTCAGAAATTACCTCCAACAAAAAAAAAAAAACCAAACTTTATCTCTTTATAATATTATTTTAGATAAAACTTTGTAAATATGAAAATTTCACAGATGAGATAAAAAGCCGGTGTCTAGTCTTATGTCAAGGACATCAATTGTATATTTCACCCTCTTTGTTTAATTCCGAGGGGAAATCTTCAAAAGGCGACCGGCCTTTGGTTATAAGTCCAGAAAGTGTGGGGTTTTTACTTCACTAAAAGCATCCCAGTGATCACCATCAGCACACAGAAGGGGCCCCGTCACCTCTCAAAAGACCATTCCGGAACCCCTCTATGCAACGCTTGTTCCTAACCCAGTACTAAATTACGTCACGGTCGAAGGACGTCCACAACTGGACATAGGTTTCCCACAAACTCCGTCAAATCGACAGGTGCAAGTCATAGGTTCATCCTGGAGGAGGTCTTGCAAAACTGCGTCTTCTGGTACTCGGTTGCCACTTCATAACCTTACATGTCTATCGACGATCAATTCTGCGAGTAATATGCTTTGCCCGCTTCCACTTAAGTCTGGTGGTTCCTCGTGCATGCCAGTAACCTTGATACTCTTACAAATATATTCGTTTCTGATTTGGTCATGCAAGAAAACTCTGATCATAACCCTCTCTAATTTATACCTATACAGATACATAGCTCTACCGTATATCCGTAAACCCTATGAAATCTTTATTGCTGTATAACAAGCCGATAATACTGTCTACCATAAAAGGCCGTCGCAACATCAAAACCACACCTTAACATTTTAGGGTTCCGCGTCGAACAGGAAAACGGTCGTCCGTCAGTTTTGAAGTGTGTCAGTCACACAGTTGCCACCAAATTGAGTCAAGATTTATTGGAATTGGGACCAAAGACTTTGATCGTAATCTACTTTTATTGTCTTTTTGCTTTCAATTTGGGTTGTTTGCAAAACTAAAGGTGTTGTGTTTTGTTTTTATTTGAAGTTGAGTTTTGAAAATGACGTTGATTCTATGACGTACGCATATAGAATTGACGATTTATTGGAGCTGAAGTGTAAAATTCTCTGCCAAACTCTGTGTTTCCTAACAGCTACAACCTGAAAGTCTTTAAGTCAATAGAAAAAAATAAAATAAAAATAAATTGAAGAGTGAATAGTTTATTTCTAGGCAAGCATGCTCCATCATCGACCACATCATTGCTTTCCACCAGGTGAGATAGTGGTCAAGCGCGAGCTTATCAGATATAAAAAAAACGTATTAGGTTCAAAATTGTGTAGTGTGTTCAATTAATTTTAATGAATGATCCCATTATTATAGACACCTAAATTAAAAACGTTACTAGGGGTAACGTTTTTAACGATTTGGTATGATAGATCTTACACTTTTTTTATTTCCTACAAAAAGTGAACCTAAGTTGTACGTTACAAAATAACGAACTACTCGGCGTCACTTTTTTTTTAAATTCCTGTTACTGGTCTATCTTCACTCATACATCTACACTAATATTATAAACAGGCAAAGTTAGTTTTTTTTTTTGGTTTTTATGTTATTTTTGTTTGTAGGAGGTAATTTTTCGAATTACTTGTCCGATTGCTAAAATGTTTTCACCAGTTTTCACAGACAGAAAGCTGCTTTATTCCTGAGTGACATAGGCTATAGGCTGCTTTATGTACGCGGGCGAAGCCGCGGGCAAAAGCTATTCGTAAAATATGTTATCGAAAGTTGATTTTTCAATACGTCAGATAGCACCGGAAAGAAAAAAATGATAAATGTTCTAGGCATAAAAGTAATAAATAATATACACGGCACAGTTCGAAAACTTTATCCAATTTATACGGCGCAAATTGGCTATGACAAACGCATAAGCACACAATCACGTAATATACATAATAGTTATCTCATAAGAGTTCTAATTATTTATTCAAACGTTCAGAACCCTAAAAAACCAACACCTTTATTTTAATTTTAAACACCTACGAAAAAAACTAATTACATAAATTATTTCGATTTTCCAACCAATTTTGAAAATGACTCGTCCTCAAATTAAAATTGGCAACAGCTTAAAAGGGAAATGAATAGCCTGTCTGTAGTTTTGAAACAAAATAATTGCTATTTGACCTTTGCTGGCTACAGGGAAATTAGTTTCGCATTGTTAGGTCAGTAACCTTTCTACACCCTTATCCCAAAAAGGTAAGAAGTTTTTGTTTTAGTTGGAAACAACTATGAGACACGGATTTGTTTCCAGAGTATCAATTGCCGTAAACCACAATACCGTTATCATTTTCAAGCTAATAAAATTTGGTACGCGGGTAGACCATGTCTTAGAACATCTTTTGTTTTAGTGACTTTAAATAGTGCTTGACTACGATCTCACCTGACAGTATGGACTCTTCTTCTTCTTTGCCTCTTCCCACGTTAGGTGGGGTCGGTTCTCTCTACAGTATGGACAAAATTTTCTATTTCATGCAAGTAAAGCCTGGCAACAGCTAATATTGAAGTGGGCATCACGGAAAATAAAATATAAATAAGATCTTTAGAAAGGGAGTGACATAACATGTGCCGTACAATATTTTTTACGTGATGCTACACCAATGAGCTCATATACTCTATACGGACTTAAAAGAGTTCCGCTATAGTAGTACTATAACTTATTGAAAAAAAAAAACAATCAAAAAATCAAAAGATAATATCTGGTCGCTAGTAGCTAGTGCTAGGCCGCTACTATTGGCGGCTTATTTAATGGCAACGGTGCTGACTTATAAATTGTACGTCATGGGTTCAAACTAGTCCAAACCCTAGCAGGCGCTTTACTGTGTGTAATTTATTTCCACACCACTGCTCTAAACATCGTGAAAAAAAAAATATCGTGACAAAACCGGTATGTCTTTAAAAATTTGAAGATTTGTGACATCCATCAACCTGCAATGAGTCTGCGTGATGGATTACGGTCCATTCTTTCACTTAGAGAGGAGGCCTGAGTCCTAGTAATGGGAACAATATAAAGCTGATTATGTATAAGCTGTGTTATGTATAAGATATGATATTCGGAAAAAGTGTGTGAAATATGATATTTTAAATAAGTTATTGAAGCTGTAGCTAACCATTTTCCCGTACCAAACTAGTCAATCGCGGACTTGCGGACGGTAAAAATAGGTAGTCCGCTATCTGGACGTCCGGGAAAGAAGGACCAAGCCTGGGTCAAAGGCGCGATAAGTTCCTTAAGTATATTAAAGAGGTCAACTAAATTGACAGGACCAGTTAAGATCAACGTCTGCCAGGACTGCGTATTGTGCGAAGGAGTAACTCTTGCAAAAAAGGCAACTGAAGAAACTGTGGGTTTTAGTCTGTAAAATAGACTCAAACACTCCCTCTCGCTCTACCAGAGAGTGAGGATATCCCATAAAAAAATCACTCTAGTTCAAAGCAGAGTAAAAGCCTCTTCACGCTTCACTTCGTCAATACGCCATTTAAATTATATTATCTTAAAGAAAATAAATCCTACAAGGACTTAATACCATTTTAAATAATGTAAGACTTTGTTAGCGGTATCAGACCGTGTCTAATGTCGCTAAGTGTTCTTTAAGTTTTTACCAAGAGCACTAAGTAACACTGAGGCAGAATATTTTAATAGCAATTGTAATTTTACTTATCTTGGACAAAATGTCAAAACTAAAAAGGTACATTTTTCAAAAATGAGTAAGAGTTTTTAGGGTTCCGTAGTCAACTAGGAACTCTTATAGTTTCGCCATTTCTGTCTGTCTGTCCGTCTGTCTGTCCGTCCTCGCTTAATCTCTGTGACTGTTAGCACTAGAAAGCTGAAATTTGGTACCAATATGTATATCAATCACGCCGACAAAGTGGTAAAATAAAAATTGGAAAAAAATGTTTTATTAGGGTAGCCCCCCTATATGTAAAGGGGGAAGTGATTTTTTTTTAATTTCAACCCTAACATGTGATATATCGTTGGATAGGTATTTAAAAATGAATAGGGGTTTTCAAAAATCATTTTTTGATAATGTCAATAATTTCGGAAATAATCGCTCCAAAAGTAAAAAATCAATGTGTTCCCCCCTCTAACTTTTGAACCATAAGTTTAGAAAATATGAAAAAAATCTGAAAAGTAGAACTTTATAAGGACTTTCTAGGAAAATTATTTTGAACTTGATAGAAAGAACAGTTTTTGTACAAAAAAAACAAAAGTGTTCTACAAAATTATTTCTGGAATGTTTGTAGTATAATCGTATATGCAAGCATTTTTTTAAACTCATAAGTGGGTACACTTATTGTGACGGTTGGGAAACTACGGAACCCTACACTGAGCGTGGCCCGACACGCTCTTGGCCAGTTTTTTTTTTCTATTTTTTTATAAAAAAAACTTTATTAATAAAATATCTTTAACTGCCTGTATAAGTATACCTACACACTGGCACTATATTAATACAATAATTTGTTGATGCTAACGATCATAGAGACCATCAAAGTAAGCAACGTCACTGATGCTTCTTTTATCCCGACATGGACCTGATGTAGACCAATTTTATTAGCGCCGGTAGCCTGGCTGTGTTTCATTGTACTCTTGGGAGATTCTGAGACTATGGTCATGTCAGCCAATGGCTTTATAGCCACTAGTTTCGATCTCCAATTTAGGAGACTGGATGAAGGGTTTGATTTATTTATTTATTAAAACTTTATGTAACACAAAACTACCAAGTTGCACTTAATGCCTTAGGCGTTCTCTATCAGTCAACTTAGGATGGTGAAGAGAAAACATGGCAGGTGCATAAAAAAAGATTATTAAGAACATATGGGTACAAAAATATGTATATTTTTATTTACAAAATAAACATACATATACAATTTTGTTGATTGATTCAGAAAGCTGTTCTTCTAGTCACTGCTGTTCCCGATACCAGCGCAATATTTTAAGCGTTTAAATTACTAGCGGTGGGCATATTAGGAATTACTCCTGTATCATGAGTTTGCTTTCAATCATGTAAACTCGCCTATGCAAGGCACCCAGCACAACGACAACTATTTGTCAACTAATTATAAATATTTTTTTGCAGCAACGTACAGTGTTGCAAATAATTGCTCAACCTAATTACCTATATTACCTGTTTTTAATCGCCAATGCCTCCCTTACCATATCACCTTGGTCATTAAAGTTCTCTGTGACATACAGTAAAAACTGGTCATGTCATTTGAATTCCACATTCTTTTACGTAATTTTTGATACGTTTCAAAATCAAAACCAAAATTACTTGAACGTAAAACCTACGTCTAGTTTCTGAATTATGACAATGGCATTCACATATTAGTTATGGTAAACGAGACCTGAATACGTACTTTCACAGCATGACCCGAGTTCCAACTTCCATCTAAAAACATGCCCAAAAAATGAAAACCAGCTTTACTTCAACACTACAAAATCCTGGAGCTTGAATATGCATGACACAAGTATTACGCCATGTGAATAGAGGTCACAGCTGACCGCTCCCACCTCCCTACGGGTTCATATTTTTGCATTTAACTGCAGTTAGTGGTGTCCGCATGAAGGCGACACTCAGTGGTACAAAGTTCTTGATAATGTAGTGTAATTACACTGTATGCACATGACTACAAAGTTTGGTTCATGTTTCTTGTCAAAGTGTTTTTTTCGGAAGAAATATCAACCTTAGTTATGCAAAACCCATATTATATGCAAAACCCATATTATACGTGAATCTATGTACAACATTTCATAACTGTTTCATGTAAAATCTCAAAGTTATAAGCTTATTATGTCAGCAAAAATACATAGTCACCGGGCCATCCAGGAGACTGAGTAGTTGTTTTGCACTTGCACCCAGCTGTTTGCTGGCGCTGGCTGGTTTTACTTAGTGTCAACTTGTGAACTTTTTAAATATTTTTGGGAAAAAAATTTACATTGTGTAAAAACTATTGGGATCCATTCAGTTACTGATTCTGAACAAACTATGTATCTTCAGGTTTTGCGCAAACTAAAAATAATGTTGTATATCAGCTTACCCCTCTATTATTATTATTATATTAGCTTATGCTGCTTCCCACAGCTGGGCCAACGCCTCCTTCTATTCCAAATCTCTCTGCCTTGGGCAATTTCTGGCTAAAGCTCCGCGAAAAGTTCGTCACAAAGATGGTGTGACGATCTTTTGCTGCTATTTTTATTATTGATGCACACCATACCTCTACCTGTTAGTAAGCGATGATGTGGTTGACGATGGAGTACACTTTCTCATAGATAACCTATTCACTCTTGACGTGAAGACCTCGAGACCTAATTTGTTGTGTGAACAAGATTAAAGGTTTAAAAAAAAACTGAGCCGAACATTACAAACTGCTACTTTTTAAAGTCGGTTCAAAGCTATCTATTTGGCACTCAGTTCCCAAAACCAACACCTTAAAGCCTTTTGAAGGAAAAATCTTCCCCTACACTTGAGTTAGTCGCGATGACAATGGACAAGAATTTCCGAGTCTAGGACATTAATGTCAATAAATAACTAGCTATAAATGTCAAAGTTACCTCGAGTGAAGGATATTACTTAGAATAGGGGTGTCAATGGCACAAAGGTGGACGAATTAGGGCAGCCAGTTATTTGGTGCTTCACAGAATGCATTCTGGAGAGTGTGTGCGGGAAATGCATGATTTGATCCCGCTATCTCATTTCTACTATTGGATAATCCAACGAACGGCAAGTATCCCCTTAGGTTATTGAAACGTCTACAATCTGGACCAAGCACTTCCCCTTGTCGTTTATACCGCGTACATCGAGGGATTGGAACAGTTTACCTGTTGCGGTCTTCCCGTCCGATTTTAATTTAGGTGTCTACAAGGCTAGAGTGAATAGGCTCTTAATAAACTAGTGTGCCTCACCATCAATAATTGCATCATTACCGCAGTCTAATTTACACCATTTGAAAAAAAAAAGATCTCATTCTCAAAATTCCAGCAAACTAACATTGCAGTTAGCCAGACGACATCGTCGAAAAAAAATGTTTGACTTTTTAATTTTTAAAAAACGTTGCTCAACATTAGAACTTATCCTTGAATTTTTCGGTGTATCCACAAACATGCAAACTTATATAACAAAACACCAAGATCCGGAAAAACTATCTGAAGGTCATACAAACATTTTTTTTCGAATTGAAATTGAACCCGCAAAAAGATGACCAAAAGCCAAAACAAACAAAAACTTTTTTTTTTCAAAAAAAAACGTAGCCACACATACATTTCTCACTGTTAATGTATCTCCCGACCTGCGAGATACATCTCCAGGCAGACAATCTGAATGCTGACACATGTGCAAAGGAGAAGGCTCACTCGATATTAAGTGAGGAGAATGAAATTTGTAGGCACAGTTTTTTTTTGCTAGCTTGACTTCATGACTTCAACATTAAGAAATTTTAATTAAAAATAAAAACATTTAATTTATTTAAAAAAAATTGTACACAACTTATCTCAAATATGGCATCAAGAAGTTCCTCCGCATCGCTGTCGACAGGAAGTGTGCCCATAAGTCTGGCGGTATTGCCACATTGTATGGCAATGCTTAATCTCTGACTAAAGTAAAAGCCAGCTCTTGGGTCACGCGAAGTGTCAACAAGTGTTTGTAGGCACTGAAAAATATATAAGTCATCGACTTCCTGCTCTTGTCCCATTTACTTTTACTTGGGGTCACTGCATCACTTTCTTTCCCACTGTCGCTGACACTTTTTTCTTTCTTATTCATCTTTTTTTTCGGCTTCGTCGATATCAACTGGGAAAAATAAAAGTTGTAGGCACTGAAAAGTGCACGTACTACTCTACCGTATTTTAGAGAAATTATGGTAACAGATTGTGATAGTAGTAATTTAAATTTTAAAAGTTTTTTTTTTACTTGAAGTATATAGGTTTATAAATCGACCATTGTTTACCTAACCGCTTCTTTTTTTCATTTTTCAACTTAGAGATTGTTTTTGTTAGAGAACAAAAATTAACAAAGACGCAATATTAAATAATGTATGAATTTTTGTTTAATATTTTTGACAGTAAAAATTCTTAAATTACTTTCACCTGTCGAATGCCAGTTTATCACTGAGTGTGGTTAGACTTTTTTATATTTTCAGATAAATGAATCCGTTGACAGAAGCTAGTTTCCAATGAATACATTCAATCGTTATGTTCTTTGCTAAAATTCGAAGACATGTGACATCCACCAGCCCACGCTGGGCCCGTGTGGTGGATTACGGCCCCATTCCCTCTCCTAGAAACGAGGCATAAATCCCAAACATGGGAACATTATCGGCCGACTATGCTATGCTTATTTCTTTTCCAGCACAGCGTAATATATGTGACTAAAAACCACTAGATCTTCTGCATGTATCTCCACAACGCGTCCATTGTTTGGCGTCCAGCCACCGTCTCAAGTGGTCTAACTTCAGATATGCGACTAGGTGCAACAGTACTGTATGGGGAACAAGTGTGCCCGTCATTAACGAAGGAAACTCTAGATTCAGTAGTCTAGTATTGTTAATCTAGCATTCAGTTTGTTGTTGTTACTTATGCCAATACTGGAGTGTAGTAGACTAAAGTTAAAAAAAAAATTAAATGCTTGTTGTGACATTATGTCGTCAAAACAAGCATTTAATTTTTATTTTTATTTTGTAACATAAAACAATTTTTGTAATTTGACTATCTAGTGGCTTATCCGGTGTAGTGTAGCTACTAATATAATAGCTGAAATAGCTACAACTACACCGCACCCCTAATTATTATTTTATAGTTTCTTTAAGTTTTGTTCCAAGATAAAATTCTAGGGTCTTTCTGAAATGTCAAAACAGGCCTTTTATTTTTTAACGAATCTAGCGGAGTAATAAATAAATTATAGTTTCGCATGCTATAAATTTGGATTTTCAATAAGATTTTTTAATTCTGAATTTTGTGACCAACAACAATATTATTGGTTTTTCTTGCTTTTACCAGCGACTTTGAACGCGTTCCAGTTGAAAATCATCCCCAAAAAACAAACTCCAGTATCGTATACCCTATTGGTAAAGGGCATATACCAATAGGGCACTTAGCTAGAGTATGTCCTCGTGGATACGGTCTACTTGAGTATCAAGCTTCATCTAAATCCGTGAACATGAAGAATAATATACACACGAACGTTCAATATTTTGCCTTTATATTAGTCTGAGGTATATACATACCTATATATTATAAAGAGATATAGTGTGATCTACACCCACCGACTTATGTTCTAAACGAATGTCTTTCATAAATAGCTGGGATTAAAATACATTATAACAAAGGTGAATAACCTAAAGTTCAACATCCTCCTATGTCACAGAGTTTTGCATTGAAATAAGTTTCAATAAAAAAATCGCTGAAGTGGCTTTGGATACAGTAGGTATAAATACGATTAAATTGTTCTCTTAAATTAAATTTCTAAAATTTTCAGGTATGGAATTTAGAAATTCAAATAAAATAAATTTTCTAAATTTCATTCCTGTGATATCATGATCTCCATCCAGTGGCGTTATAAATTATTCTTAAAGGGTGACGGTTAAGGGTCATGTAATGGACCCATCCACGAATCGATCTCGCCAAGTGTTGCTTAACCTCAGAGATGAACGTGCATATATCATTATACAGTCATAAAATCGTTAAATGATGAACTGTATTCAAATAATTATCGTTATTTTGTAATTTTGTTTAATTAATTGCATTCAATTCTTTGCACATACACATTAATTTACATTACTCGTAAACTGAAATGGAGCTTAATTAATAATATATATATAAAAATAATGAAAGAGTTTCAACTATAACGTTGTATAAATTTACAATAATTAACGGAACATGGGATAGAAAATTCGGCTCGAAGGACCAGAGGTTGAGTTAAAATGCTTGCACTGTATTCTTACAAGCAACTCACCGGTACTTCTCACCGGTATAACGCCGTTAGTAAACTTAACCGTTTCTAAACTATTACCATTAATAACACTAAAACAGCCATCACACTAAAATTTCAGTAACATTCCAAATATTAATTATTTATTCAAGTATATAGCGAATGCTAAGAAGATTACGTGCTAGGCTAAGTGCCTGAGTGTTTAGTACAATGGCGTGCAAAATAAATGACCCACTTTAAGAGCAGCTGAATTTCCTGTACTTATAATAATATTTCATTGAGGAGCTAATTACCTACAGTTTTAGTTAGCGGTACCATAATTATTAAGAAGGTAATAAAGATATGCTGCAGTATTTACCTGTAAGTATTTTAGACTAACAGTTTTGAAACATTTTGAAAATTCCGTACTGTTTGGTTTCATATTTTTACTTATTACTAAAGTTCAAATGCAAATCAACCGTAGTTATTGTTTTTTTTTTCAGTCTCTGTTTTATCAGTTTCTCCTGTAATAAACCCCCCAATAAAACTGAGTAAATTACACAAAGACAGTTTCCTGGCGTAAAACATAAAAAGTCTCCTGTACTTGCCAGAACTGTGACATTGTCTGAGAGAGTTACCGCAGTCCTGGAAGACAAAGTGCAACTGAAGAAACACAAGTAAGTTTTAGTCAGTAAAAGTCTGACTCTCCTTCACATTCTACCCAGAACAAAAAAAATTATTCGACGAATTCTCAACACCAAAAATAAATAAAAACCTCAGCTCTCCCGTTGTAGACTTTGAAAAAGCAGAAACTTATTTAACCAAATGGTTGGCTAGAACCATACTAGAAAACCTAAAATCCATTAATAATTCAACATAATCCCCTGCAATTTATGATTGGATTAAATTAAGTCTAGAAACATATTAGTATTTAACATTGGTACTAACACGTTTCTAGACTGTTAAAGACTTTGATAAATCTAATATGCCCGAGAAATACCCATTAATTTTGTCTACTACTATCTAATATCGTCATAGGTATAAAGATTAAGGCGACACAGTCAAAGACAGCCATAATATGATCTATAAGAGTCATCGGATTAAGTGTAAGCTGCTCGTGGGCAAGACTTAAAGAGTTCTTACTTAATGTGTTCAAGTTAGGGATGTTACTCACTAAGAGGATTTTGAGTGCGTTAATGTAAGTATTACACAAAAAGTTTGTAAGTTAGGTTAGGTATATACATATTGTATAAATGTATGTATTACTCTTTCACGTTCAAACGGTTAAACAAAAAAATAATAGATAACATGTTTATTCTGCCTAAATAGGCGCATAGTTATTTTAAAAAAAAAAACATTTTCTCGTCAGGCCATGTGTGGATCGAGCATAACCATGTTGCCGATTCATGAACGATGACAAAATCTGACTATAATCAATAAGTTCCTACATATGAATGGGTGGAGAAGGAAAGGGAGACCAAAGAAAAGATGAATGAGATGATTGTGAGAGGAGTGCTATGAAAAAAAACTGTGTGTCACTTACTCCCTTTTTTTTCACAGGAGAGAATGAAAAAAAAACGAAAAAACGTATTGCGCTGTACTACCCAAATAACAAGGGACAAAGGCAAGAAGATAAGGAGCAATAAGTTCGTAAAACAGTTAATCCGTATCCTAAACATTGCTAAGCAAAATGTGGTTTTATCATAGTCAGTGCAAGTGTGGTTTGGCTTACTAAACTCATTGACTCTTTCTTGAAAGACGCTACCACATCATTGAAACTATGATATTTAAACCACCCGTAGTCTATCGTTTCAAATTTTAAAATCTGAATAAGTGAGTACCAGTTTAACCTATCACAAGTTGGATCAAATATTATCATTGTGAAGCTTCAACAGTTTGACAGAATGTGGCTTTTTTTAATTTAATCGGAGCGTGGAATTATTTGGACCCCACGCTCCGATCAAATTGTAGGTAAAAACATCTATCTAAATGTCTTGTTGACACTTGATGTGACTAAAACGGCTGGCTTTTTCCTTGGATACAGCGTGGAAATGCCACCAGTCTTTCTTTTGGGCATATTACTAATCAACAGTGATGCTAAGGAGTATATCGACACCATATTTAACTCTTTGAATGCCGTAATTAGTGACACAATAGAAAGACAATTGCTTATGTCGAACTGTGTAACATAAGACATTCAAAAGGTTAAGAACGTTTGTAATTGATTTCAATTGGTTAAGCTTTATTTTATTTATTTGTTTTAGTGTTTAAATATTAATATGTATTAAAAAAAAATGCGTTGTCCCACTGGATTATAATAAATTGATATAAACCCAATAAGCAACTATATACCTTTGCAAAGTTGAAGGAAGAAAAAGGAAGTCGAATTGTAACCATTTAGTACTTCACAATGCCGAAATAAATTCAGTTAGACAAGAATTTAGCTCAATAAATCGTAAGTAAATCGCACATAAATAAACGCTAAGTCAGTAAGCACCCTTAGCATACGAGTACTCTCATGTGGTAAATACTTTGCAACGAAATTGCTTTAGTTAGGTACTGTTTTTAGTACTGTTAAAAGAATGGTGTAGGAATACTAATTTTCTTGTGGGAGTTACGTGTAGAGCTTACTCTGAGCGATGCTCATATATGGGATTTGTCATAAGATTTATAAGTAGTTATTCTGATTAAGTTTTGAGTAGTTTCGGGTAGTCGGAAGCTATGTTTTATACCAAGTCTTGTCAAGGCTTATCGTGGTACTCAGTTGCTAGATTGTGAAGGTTAGATAGACAGCTGCTCTATTTACAACAAAGAAAATGAGTGAGTTTTAAGGTGTAGCCCAACACTCCGGGAACTGGGTATGGCACTATCTAGGGTATAAAGTCCCTCTTTGAGGAGTAGAGCAGACTTCCGCATGACTTAGGTCCTTTTTGGAAATGGCAAGCTCAAGTATCCTCACGCACCAGTCGCTATCACAGAAGACGCCTCGGATATTCGGAGTGACCTTAGACTCAGGTTTAAAGACGGCGAGCAATGGAGAGCTCGCCATCTGCCTGTCCAGCAAGGACCAAGTCTGAAAGTCGACGGCGCGTAGTGTTTCACTCCCAACACCCAAGGCGTAGAGGCCCAGCAGAATTGATACCCGCTAGGGCCAAGGGGACTTTCTGAAAAGAAAAAAAGTCCTAGAATGCAAAAGTGTGTCTACGGTTTTAGTCAGTAAAAAGCTGACACTTCTTTTGGCTGCACATTAGACCAGGAAAAGTTGTCAAATGATTACCCACCTCAAAAAAAAAAAACGAATTGGAGAAAGGCTAGTTAGACATATTTTAACAAACGTATTATCCTCATAATGCTTGCTTCCAAAATATTAGAAAAAGAAAAAAAAAATTAATAATTTCACTTCAAAACCAAGTTTTTCTATTAAAACTTCTACCTCAATCATTCTGACACAAAAAAACCCGATCCAAAAAAAATAAACACCCTATACTTCTTTAAAACCGTGTTCAGAACCGACTTTCTACCCAAATTGAATTTACATTAACACGAACACCCAAAAACGCGTGGTCACAAAGACAAAAGTCAACCCTCTCCTCGCCGTATAATGGAACATGTATGTCGTACCTTCCACGACTTTTTTACAGAACCGACCCGCGTCAACTCTGTCAACCGCAATGTTTTAGAAAAACAGAGCGAAAGTGTAAGTCATAGAGAGGTGCCTGCGTAGGTACAGGGAGTGGGTAGGGCGAGGGTCACAGAAGAGGCGAATTATTTTTAGACGTAACGTTAAGTACTGTGTTGATCTGTTATTTATTTATTGTGCACGCCTATCACAGTGTTATCTTTTTTAACCCAAAAATTGACTAGTAGAGAATGCCTTGTTGTTAATACACACACAGACAGACAAGACTGTACAAGTAGGTACGTGAAATTTAAATAAATTGATAATAAATGTAAGTAAATTATCGTTTCACTAATTTGGGAATAATTATCTATCATACCTATGCTTTTTTTTTGTTATTTTTTGGTATAATTTAAAGTAAGTTAATATATAGTTCTATTCTTTAGCTTTTTTCAAAGCGCTAAAAACATTATTGGTAACTTTTTGACTTAGCCGTACAAATAACAGCTTATTATAAGTTAATAAAATTAATTGATAAAAAAAATCTTTGATAATGTTTTTAACACAGTTTAGTTTTTAGAAACGTGGTTATTTTTATATCGTTCTTATTTTTATTGATATGTATATTCTTATCTAGAATATAATACTAATCGGATCGACTAATAGCTGAAACTTCCTTAAGACCCCAATAGATGGCGTTGGCAGGAGAGTATTTGCCGACTAGTTAAAAGAACGCAAACCAATTATTCGCCTGATCATCGCTCCGCTTACCATATAACCCATGTTATAAAACGGTTTGGTCAAAGATTTTGTCATTAAAGTTATACTTAGTGAAATTTCATTATGATTTTTATGACAGAGATTTCTATATGTGGTGGTTTTAGTGTCAAGAGTCACTTTATTTAGAGAAGGATGGTTCATGAAAAGATAACAATGAAATTTGAATGCGTACTATTACTGTACTGCAAGAAAAATGCGAGTCGCTTGCTCAGAATAAAGAAGCAACGGCTATATATAAATAAATAAATAAGTAATTGTACATTTGTCAACTTCAAAGAATAAGAGTCAAAATAAATGTGTCCTACACTGATATAGAAACCAAAAATGGTGTACACATTGAAAATACTCAAGGTAGATATTCAAATTAATACCTCGTACGTATAAAGTATATTTTTTAAATAAAATTGTATCATATTTTCTTTTATAACAGGATGTAATATTGTTTTTATGATATCCAGTGTCTGACACTGTCACCTTAAACTAATTATTGATTACATAATGTGATAACGTCGGTTAGAATGTTTCACAAATTAGATACATAATTAACAATTATAAAAACAGCTTTCCTGAAAAGTAGATCTTCTTTACGACCTTATGCTAAAAAAGCATTAATATAAACTACGTATTTTGTAAGGTATGTTGCTAAAACAATTCCCTTGTGCCGAACCAAGTAAGCCAATCACTCAAATGCCGCCAGTATAACCCTGTTAATCATCGAAATATACAAGCTTCAGTGGCAACCTTGAAGGAAATGAAATTCAAACATAAATTTGTAGCTAGCTATCTTTCAGACAAAATCCTTAATAAGCTTACGACACCGACGAAAACAGATGGGGTAGGCTTTGAAGCCCACAAGGCAACTCTTGAAAAACAAACGGCAGTAATTAAACAACTTAGAACATTAATTAACACTGGGTTTTAATTGAAACGTCCGGACTAGGTACCTACCTACATGAGGTGCTACGTTTTATATGTTTTATTATGGCTCCTTCAAAGGAAATGTCGTGAGAAGATTTGAATTTGGACGAAAACTGTATAAAAAATTGCGATTAGTTTTACTTGTGCCTCACACAAGCAATTGGTTAAACTAAAAATACATTTTTATTTTTTTTTATGTATTTTAGCCCACATTTACAAAACATTGTTTTTATCCTTATCCACATCTGCCGGATTGCTGCACTACCATACAGCTTTAAACGAATTTTCATATATTTTTCACTTATAGACAGAATGATTCATGTGATTTTAAGCATACATGCACACTTACAGGTACAGGTGTGATAATTACTTTATAGTGTTTAGTATCGTCATTACAAACCATAACACTCATTGGATACAAGAAATTTTTAAGTAACGCAAATGGATTGTCAAATATATTTCACGAAATTTAATTTTAAAACTGTACTCAAAACGATTTGTCTCAAGTCTCAAGTATATCTGCAGTTTTCCCACAAGGAGTTAAAGCAACGGAGTAAAATATGTAAATCTAGATAAAAATATAAAAATACAAATGCACCGAGGAGCGCAACATTGCAAATTGTATATACAAAAGCAGAAGTGATTTCTTTAGACAGCTGACAATTTTGAAAATGAAAAAACATTTTGTGGTCTGGAGCGAATACTACTTGGTAATATTATTCTGTGCATGCTTTGCCACATTTGAAGCTAGGTAAGTAGCAACAATTTCGAGCTCCTGTATATATTTCTAGCGCACAAATACCAAGTTGTTCTGTTAACTTAGCTACAGACATACCATTGAGTTTATATAATTTGTTTAATCAAACGTTGGTGAGATATATTTAACAAAATTGTTGCTACGTTCTTGCAGATATTGCAAAGAGAGACGACCTCTGTTAAAGATTAAAACTCTTAATAGAATATGCAAAAATATTTGTTATCTCATCAGTTTATCAATTAATATATAAAAATGGAATACTAACTTTGATGACAATATTAAAATTGGTAGAAAAAAAATGGCATATAACAAATTGAAACAAATATAATCTGTCTCTACTGACAAGACGTTATTTTCTAGTGCGGCTGTACGGGCGTCATGAACTTTTACATCAAAGTCTATACCTCTTCTTGGTTAATACTTTTGAAGCCTTCGTTGTTGATGAAGTTATTTTAATTTATTTTTTTTCGATTTGTTTGATAACAAATGCAAAAATATTTAAATTAAGAAATTTAAAAAATATGCGGTTTCTCTATTGCTATGACTCTTATTTTTTATTTAATAAGATTAATAATTTTTAATATTAGAACGTCATTAAAAGTCTAAGTCATTAAATAAAACCATTTAAAAAAAAAGATCTATAATATAAAACATACCATTCTTTCCGGCGTAAGATTCAAACCGAAAAGATATATGCTTACCAAGCAACAACGCAAAAGAGTCTACAGGTATTCACAAATCACTTCCAGTGCTGTACCCAAAGCTGAGCGCAGTCAAAGTGAAATTGTTTAGCATTTTCTTGCGTCTGGACCATCGACTGTAGCCTCAGAGGAACCCTGTCTACTTGCTACCTATGTACTATCTAGATAGAGAATTTTAAATTGTATTGAATTTGTAAAACTGTGAGTTTTATAAGTTTGAATGCTATTGAAAAGTAAGGTTTTAAAATTGAACAAAATTAGTAAATATAACTGGCTTGAATATGCACCAGTAATATTTAATTATTACAAATACTTATAGGATTTATAAGAAAGGATCTTGTTATATTTAAGTAAAGTCTCAATAAATTATATTCATAAATAGCATACCTAGTTATTAGCGTTTGTTTATATCTCAAAATATCAATCAATTTATGAAAATCCATTTTGATAATGGGAAAACTCTGCGCGTAGTATTTTCTAGTAGTAATTGTTATGAATGATTGGTTTTATAATGAATATAACAATTATAACAGTCGCATAATATTGCTAAGATACAAGCCCCAGCTCCTATGTAACCCTAAAACTTCTGATTAACAAAATTATTGCTTTTGCTTAGGGTTTTTTGGTCATGGAGAATTTTTTTTTTTTTTACTTTTGACTAAAAAAATATGATCAGTAACGGGTATGGATGGAGCTCAATTTTTTTTACTTATTATAAAATAAGGAGGGGGGTATAACAATTAAAGTATTCTAATTTTATGGTAAGAGATAATAAACATCATCCTAATCCTAATCACTTCAGCTAGAAGACGTCCACTTTTGGACATAGGCCTCTTCCTAGAATGAAGATATCAAAATGATAAAGATAATATACATAGTAGAAAAAGTTGAATTAAAAAAAAACCAGCGAACAATTAATGTTTAAATTGCCGAGCACATCACTGAGTTGGATTCCCATTTGGTGTAACATTGAGATTCATACCACGCACTATGACTCATACTGTTGTAATTTATCTTTTAAGTACAGATAGTAGTGTATTTTTTTCTGATTTAAACGTTTCCTTTTTAGGGTTCCGTACCTAAAAAGGAAAAAACGGAACCCTTATAATGGTGTCCACCATTTCGGAATTGAACTATTTTTATAGGTAAGTTTGTGCGGATCCCTCAGGGCGCGCACTTGCCCAGTTTTTTTTTCTGTTAAATTAGTATTTTTTTGTGTTTGTTGGTTTTTACAGTTAGACATGTATTTCTCAAAAAGAATACAATTCGCTTAATATGAGAAATACAAGTTATTCTTAGCAACTAATTACTCATATAAACTACTCGTAGTAAGTATTTTATCCACGAAAATTCGCTTCCAAAATCATGCGGGTAACAAGAAAACAAAAAGCATGCGTCTATTTATATCTTACCATAAGGAATCCATGATTATTTAAAATCTATACTCTTACCAAAACTAGTTCACATACGAATAATAGAGACAAACTACTCGTAATAAATACTACCGATTGTCGCATTTTCGAGTGGGTAGTCTGAGAGACAGGTGTTCCGTGTGCAACAGTGTAGCATGTTTTTACTACTTCTATTTTGTTACTGTGTGAGTTTTATTGTTGAAACACTAGCAAATGTTATCCACCTAAATTCGGAAGTGATCATACCTTAATACGTGGCTTTGTTTTTCCATGAAACTATTTTTGTTAGACTGTATAATTTGGATGTGACTTCTATATTATAATTTTAGTAGAGGAACTTTATTTTTATTAACATTTCTGAGGTCAAATAAATTAGTGGCGGTGCGAAGGCTGAGTGCCAAAAACACCGCCCCAGGACCCGACGGCTTGCCTGGAAAGGCCTGGGTCCTGGCCATGGAGTCGCTCTAGCGACACGCGGGGTTGCGATGGTCGTTGATCGGATCCAGGAGTTGGGACTCGAGGTGGCGCTTCACAAATCCGAGGCGATGTGTTTCCACGGTCGCCGCTCTCGGAACGCGCCGCCATTGAGTTCCCAACTAACGGTAGGAGGAATTCACATCGGTGTCGGGTCGACGATGAAGTACCTGGGACTCGTCCTCGACAGCCGGTGGAATTTCGTGGAGCATTTCCGACGTCTGGCTCCCAAACTCAGCCGGGCTGGGGCTGCGCTCAAGCGGCTCCTGCCCAACCTTGGGGGTCCAGACGCCTCCTGCCGGAGGCTCTACGCGGGGATCGTTCGGTCCATGGCCCTCTACGGGGCACCGGTGTGGGCGCCGTCGCTGAAAAAGCAACCGGCGGCCATACTGAACGCCTGCCAGAGGGTCATGGCGATAAGGATGATGCGGGGATACTGCACGGTCTCCCGCGAAGCGGCGAGCCTTCTGGCTGGCCTACCACCGTGGGATCTGGAGGCAACAGTCCTAGCATACATGCACGATATGCGCGTGGAGATGCAACGCCGGGGTGAAAGTCCGCTGCCGCGACAGGTCACGGCATGGCGGACAGAGCTCCGGCGGGATCTCATGGTGAAATGGCGTCAACGACTATCGCAACCCAGTGCTGGGCACGCCACAATCATGGCGGTAAGTCCCCTCTTTGAGGCGTGGCTGGAAAGGCCTCACGGCGTTCTTACCTTCCGCATGACGCAGAAACCCACCGGACATGGTTCGTTCGGGAGTTTCCTGCACCGGATTCATGCGGAAGTGACGCCCGGGTGTCGCCACTGTGCGGAACGCCCGGAGGACACGGTGGAGCACACGGTCGAGGTGTGCCCTGCTTGGGCGGAGCATCGCCGTGCCCTCGTGGGGGCGATCGGCGGCGGAGACCTCTCGCGCCGGGCCTTGGTTGAGGCCATGTTCCGGAGCGAGGAGGAGTGTCAGGCGGTCGCCAACTTCTGCGAAGCAGTAATGCTCGCAAAGGAGGAGGCCGAACGCATCAGGCAACGGCGTTATCGCCGCCGCCGTCGCCGGGATTCTGATCCCGATTTCCGGCCAACGTAGACGCGGGCTTGCGGACAGTGAGCAATGGGTAGCTCACTGTCCGGTCGTCCGGTAACTGTCCGGACCAAGCCCAAGTCGTCGACGGCGCGCACTGTTCCCGCGCGCCTCAAGGAGTTGTCAGCAACAGCAGGGGCCTAGCCGGGTCGAAGCTTACTGGGGCCAGGGTTATCCGAAAGGGCGCTCGAGCCCCGGTATGAAGGCTAGAAGGAACGGGGTGGGTCTTTTAGTCAGTAAGAGTCTGACACTATCTCCCGCTCCGCCCAAGGGCGGGGGATGTCAATGCATGATTTTTTCCCAACATAAAAAAAAAGGTCAAATAAATTATGCGGGCTTGCGGACAGTGAGCAATGGGTAGCTCGCTGTCCGGCCGTCCGGTAACAGTCCGGACCAAGCCCAAGTCGTCGACGGCGCGCGCTGTTCCTGCGCGCCTCAAGGAGCTGTCAGCAACAGCAGGGGCCCAGCCGGGTCGAAGCCTACTGGGGCCAGGGTTATCCGAAAGGGCGCTCGAGCCCCGGTATGAAGGCTTGAAGGAACGGGATGGGTTTTATAGTCAGTAAGAGTCTGACACTATCTCCCGCTCCGCCCTAAGAGCGGGGGTTGTCATAAGATGATTTTTCCCATCGAAAAAAAAAAAGAAAGGTCAAATAAATTATGCAATTGTCTAGCGTATTCCGTTTATGTTAAACAAATCTGATGGTGCATAAGATTTTGAATTACTCAAGTCGTTTGACTTTTTAGACAGACTATTAAATACTAGGTATCGTAACAAACGTATCTGCTGACGTCACACTATCAAGCTGGTTTTCATACTATTGACTTCGCTGACACTTCCGTACTATTGACTTCATTGAGCAGTATATAAAAAAAAAAATATTGGATCTTTTACCATGAATAAACTCACTTGTTTTCCAATATTATTAATGAACGTCATTCAGCTTATACCAAAGAGCCGTCGCACGTCGCTCGATCTTTCACCAACATCATAGAATGATGTCACTTCATAATTTGCCTGTAACAGATTTAATTAAGCCCCTTTTAATGGTGACATCGTTGGATTTGATTGGGGACTTTACAATATTTTGGTTTATAAATTCCTAAAAGTTGAGAAGAAAGAAAGAAAAGAAAGAAAAACAGTTTATTTACGCGTTAAAGACGCAATCTTAAAAGTAGGCTGATTTATGCTATTTTTTTTTTATTTGTTGCCAATTAACACTAACAGTTTACAACAGATATATAAATTACAGGTAAATATTAAAGAATAGCATTAACATACAAAACCTAAAAAAATTACATAATAATAATGAAAAATAAATAATTAAAATTAAAAATAAAATTAAAATTAAATCACATCAAATAAAAAATATTAATAAAAAAAATTATGTAAAAAATATATTATTTGTATTTGCAACTGAAAAATGCTAATAAACTCTAATGTTAATAAACTTGTGAAAATTTAATTCTAAGTTGACTTTTTTTTTCTATTTTTAAACCAATTAATTCATTTTTCTTGTTATTGAAGATCATTTTTATTCGCAGCACGTGGTGTTCCTACTTAGATAATATAGCGCCGACCGGCGGTCAAGTTGAACGCAAACTAGAGGGTCATGGCCGGCATTGCCAGTCTACCATCGTGGGATTTGGAGGCAACAGTTCTTGCACGGATGCACGATCTGTGAATGGAGATGCATCGCTGGGGCGAAACTTGCTGCCGCGAAACGTAGGGGCCCTGCAAGGTCGAAGCCTACTGGGACCGATGATGTAAAAAAGACCCTCGGGGCCCTAAAACAATGGCAAAGAAGGAACAGGAGTCGGTTTTTAGCAAGGTATTTGTGATATGCTTACTGTTATCTTAGCCCATTGCTTCCAGTCTTCAAACTCGCTCTTACAGTAGCCAAAAATGGTTCTGCAACTTCCGCAACGCCTGTGGTATCTCCTACAGCGGCGGCAGGGGTAGGAGGATGTCTTCTCTCTAATCCTCCATGCAATGCAATCGAAGCATTATTACTTGTCAGAAAAAAGCTTCCCATTCTCTTTTACTTCATACTATAATAGGATGAACCAGAGCCGGACGAGAGAATTCGCCGCTGCCGATCGTCTCCACAAAGACACAGTGATACACTGCCAAAGCGAGGCAGTTTTCAGTGCCCTCTGGGCGATCCGTACAATGGTGACCGTGCGTTTCACACCCGCTAAATAAAAAAGTACCTCCCGAAACACTCATGTCCAGTAAGGACCTGCATCAAGCGGAAAGTGGGGAAGCCGAGGCGCCACTGTAGTCACTCCTATCACATTTAACCCTTACAAATGATTTATCATCTTTTATTTTCAAGTCGAGATGGAATTAGTTTTCTTTTAAATGCTATAATTGAGTAATTTTAAAGACTTAATCATCTACTTTTTATTGTAAACCTCGAAAGTAATTGGACTGATTTAATTTAATGACCGACTTCAGACAAAAAATGGTTGAAATTGTTTTCATTTGTTCTGGACAGTTCCTGGGTGAAGGGTAAATTTTAATAATTAGTTTATTTTGGCTGTCGCCTGAAGGGGAACTTTTAAGACAGATTGTTAATTAGCATGGTTTTAGCATAATTGAGAAGGTACACGGTAAGACTATTTACATTACTGTTGCTTTCTATTTCTTACAGAACAAGGTTACTTTTAAAACCAGCGTCAGGCAATCGCTACGAATATGTAGAAATCTAGCATGGTGTTTAACCGACTTCGAAAATGAGGAGGTTCTATGTTCGGCTGAATGTATGTTTTTTTTTAATAAACATTTATTTTCAATTTTGTTTTCTACACACTTGTTTCTTCATTGTCTGTGGCTGTAAGTTAAATAAAAGTTTTCTTTTTTTCTAGTTTCTTTCAATGAACCTTGATCACGGGTATTAAGGCTTGATGGAACGGGATGGGTTTTTTAGTCAGTAAGAGTCTGACACTATCTCCCGCTCCGCCCAAGAGCGAAGGCTTGTCATAAGATGACTTTTCCCATCGAAAAAAAAAATCTCGTGCCGATAAATGAAGCGTTGAAAGTCCACAAAGTGGATGGATAACCTGGCGAGGACTTCGCAAATCAGCTGAATACGAGTTAGTGTAATCATCAAAGCGTTGATTTGTTGGATTCATTTATAATTAGTAGATACATAATTTTATTATTGTGTTTATTTTCTATTTCTTTACCATTAAGTTGCACATACCATGTTATGTTTCTGCACCACCCTAAATCCGATTGGTACAAAATGCCTAAGCCATTAAGTCCGCTTTTGTACAGTGTTTACTACTAGTGAAAAGTAAATAAATAAACAAATATAGTATTGTTTTATCAAATCATTCAATTATTTATAAATTCAATATTAGAAGCCAAAAAAATCAAATGTATTTCGAATACATTTTCAATTTTTAGGGTTCTAAAAGCATTGAACGTCTTGAATATTTCGTGAATAATATCATCAATTCTTCCCTCCACACACGATAATATATTGTCAGTGCGATATACCCTCATATCTTTTAAAAATCCTCCCAATGGATATGGGTAAAATATTCCAAATCTATAACACAGTATGCGAACGGCTTGGGTGGGTATAAAAACATTATCTTTTTGAACAAACCTTTCTTTATCTTTTGGCGGGTGAGGCATAACTTTTCGAGTCTATTTCGTTTACATTTTTCTCTATTGAATTGGTAACGTCTTTTGATGGAAAAATTGAGTGAAAGTCGGTAGCGGTGTTGGGGTTCCGTAGTATTATGTTGTCTTTGTACTGAATATACATTTTCTTTCTTTTTGTCTAGAATTTTTTCTTGGCTACACGTCAGGTTTACATGTTGGAGGTTTCTATTCAGTTAATAAATCAATGACCTGGTGAGTGGAGGTCGCGGAAATCCGATGGATGGGAGACACACAGGACTAGTCGTTTAAGGTTTCACAATTAACTTGTCAATCTCCATAGGAAATAACGGAAAGGTTTGCTTATTTCCGAACTTATTTTCGACATTTGCAAACTATGAAGAACTTCCTATTTACGTTCTTGGATAAAAAATATAATATAAACAATACTCTATAAAAAAACCGCTTAATATTTTATAATCTATGCAGATGCTGGCGTTCGTTTGGTGTTTAACCGAAATGATGCGAAATCACGCGCGAACGTCGGTGATTGCTTGGGATTTCGGGAGTAATAAAGTTATACGATGGCGTAGTTGATAATAATGCTCGCTTCTCAAACTCGTTTCCAGGAAATATATTTTTTTTTAAATTAGATAGACTAGTTTACCACCTCACAGTTGGCCCAAGCTATGTATTGCAGCCTATTGCCTCTCCTAGAGGCCTGAGTCTTAACAGTGGATACATTATACTGGCTGGTAACGTTCTGTTCTGCTTAGGCCTTCTGCTGGACAAAATTATTCAGCATAAAGTAAAACTTAAGGGTTTGAGTGAGGCTTTGTTCTTATTAGATAGCACTGAACTGGTTACTTTTGACCAACCCGCACTGGGCCCGCGTGGTGGATTATAGCCCATTCCCTCTCCTAGAGAGGAGGCCTGAATCCCAGCAGTGGTAGCATTAACAAAGGTTGATGACGATGATAATGAACTAGTTACTTTTACTTTATTTTGTTTTTAGTATTTGTAGGTAAAGTCAGACTTTTCACTTTAATATGTACATTATCGAACCTTCACTTATAAATTTTATTGAAAGCATTAGGTAAATGATTTATTAAAACTATATGCATTTTAAAGTGTCTGTGTAAACTAGATGAATTTTAAAGTCCAACCATTTACAGTCACTTTTGAATTGAAAAATAATCCGTGATGCAGGAAAATATAACTGATTACACATTCCAAATTGTAGAACTATAATGAGAAGAATGTACAAGAAAATCCCTGGACTCTCTTTTGAATCATATTGTATACTACAAATGTTTTGGTCTTTACAGATTATTCAGACTGGCCTGTTGGTCTAGTAATCAGTGGCCCTGACTGTTATGCTGGACGTCGCCTCTTTTCCGCCTGTTCACGTACTATAGATATATTGCTAAAAGAATTGCACTATACTTAATCACTGTCAAAGAACCTTAAAAACTATAAAAATGACCTTAAACTAAATAATTCAACAACTGGCATACCAAAAACGAACAGCCAGAATATGAAACTGGCACTTTACAAAGAACACTTTAAAAACAGAACGCCAAAGTAAAATGTCATTTTATTCACTCGACGAACTACAATTTTAAAGGCGTTCTTATATTTTGCATACGGATTCGCTTGCCCGGTCTTTGGGATTATGCAAAATTGTTTCGCTTCCATCTGGTTCTCGGAAGGACTAAGATCTCTTTTCGAACCACGGATGTTGTTACAGGTGACTGAGGAATTAAACCGGATATAGGGTAAATACTCTACGGTGATAGTGAAAGCTTATCGACTGGAGCTGATAGGAAATTGTTCAGTTTCCATTTTACAGATTTAAGGCTTGATATAGATAAAAAAGTCAGCAAAAATATCATAAAAAAATATTACTCGAAGTTGCCGTCTTAAATAGTTTTGGTAACGGTTTTTTTCTCCATATTTTATATTTGGAAACTATTTATCTGAGTGTACTAAATTGCGTGTGTCTTGGAATTATCAGTGAAAAATATATTGAAATAAAAATGTATCGTTTCGGACGCTGTGTCCGAATATACTGAGTCCAAATCGGCAGAAGGGCGATTTACTCCTGTACCTTGGATACATTTCATACATGACACCAGACCTCGAACAACTATCTGTAGGCCATAAAAATATTTCTTACCTGCAGCCAATCGCTCAACTAATGCATCAACCATGTCTTTAATTCAATAAAACATGAAAATTGACACATTTTGAATAGCATCTTTTTGACATCGTTTTGTATGCTGCGGTCTACTCGTCCAATTATAATTTAGGTGTCTTCCAGGTTAGAGTGAATAGGCTAACAAACTGGTACGTTTCATCATCAAATATTGCATCACTGCTTACCATCAGACGGGATAGCTTTAAAGCACTAGTTTATATTATCTGAAAAAAAAGTAAAAAGGCTAGGCAGTTAATTTAATAGCAAATTAAACTGTCGACGACATAAATACTATTTCCAAAACACTCGTAAAACCCTTCAGTAAATATTTCACTTTAAGCCCAAAGACCCCTAAAGCCGTCATTCAGTTCGAATAAAATTCTATGAGAACTGCCGTAAGCCGGTTTTTGTTTACTTGATAAAGTGCTCCAGTTCGGTGACGTATCGTCCGCAACGCCATAGAATAACAAAATGGTGTAGAAATGACATTGTACATTTACAAGAAAAAAACAATATCTTAACTGGATTGAAATATTTGTTACGTTGTTGACCATGTCTTCGCTATGCATTTGGAGAGAAAGTGATCAAACGCGAGCCTAACAAAAAGACGACTATCATAATTATGAGTGTCTATGATATAACGTATGATTTATAGTACACATTTCACAATGTCCAAGAAGAGACTAGAATATTTCGAAAAGGTTGCTCCAGCAAAGGGACGTATCAAACTTTTATTAACTGCGTTTCAGTCACTAGTGTTTTTGTTCATTTGTTTTTTGCGTTCTAGGGCCACGGAAACTCTTTCAGATATTCCCGTGGTCAGACATTAGACATACATTTCCGTTTGACCGTTTCGCTTCTTATCTATTTTTTAGTCTTTGACGGTTTCTCTTTTACGTGTAAATTTTATCGGAATGTTTTTACATTATTTCTTTGGTGATTTTCCTTTATTATTATTGGTAGGTTCTACTGAAACGCGTAGTTTTGTGAGGATAAAGAAATGTATAGTTCGTATTCAAAATGTGTTAGGGTTATTTGCACGGTTACCTTTAAAAACTGAATCTGGTATTTAAGAAAAGTGAAAAGTTTTTTTTTTGAAGAATAGAAAACATGAAAATTTTTACAAATTATTTGCTACTTACGCCTATCACTACTTACTCCTTCACATGCATTATCTGCATTAAATTTTAAAATAAAGTTAGGACTTTAAATCATTTGCTCTCCATTATTTATCTGGGAAAGCAACAGAGTAACCTTCATTTAATATTTTATTGTAAGCCTTTTTCTCTTTGTTGTCGCAAAGTGTTATCTCATTGTTTGTGTAGACATGTCTATGATGGGTCGTCGAGACATCTAAATCTTCTGTATTCACGTCACTGTTTACTACTTACACCCAGGTTAATTCCAATTCTAGATGTCCGTTTGTCCTCCCACGCTTTTTCTAACCTCTGTCAATGCTGAGGACTTATCTGGAAATTTGAAAACTATTATTCTCAAATAGTTTATTTAACCCTTTATTTTATACAAACAAGAAGACGAAACCTTCCAAAATCACAGGAGAATATTGTCTTAGCATTACTGATACCATAAATTTTACAGGCGTCCGCGGTTTCTTGTAATTGATCATGAATAATGTATACTCCATCCATTCTCCTGTGCAAGATAAATTGATTCTGATTGTATTAATATTCCTTTGGAATTCAGGTAAGTGGGAATGCCAATGGCTGTTTTTGAAAATTACCTAATGGTTTTAATGCGAGCTTTGTGTAAATAGATAATTTGGAGCGAAGCTGGTTCTGTAGCGTTAAAATAGCGTCATAATTAAGCAACATTGAATATTTGTGTTATAACTACGAACTTTGAAATATTTTCTGATTTACTTGTCTTCCGAAAAAGAAGTTAGAATCAATTTTTTCAGGTAAATTTCTTTTTTTTTTTAATTATAAAAAATAATTAGGAAGTGGATACACTAAAGTGAATACAGCTACCCTTAAAATGGATTCCCTAAGGTAACCCGACAAATTAAATTTCCTAATTTTTTTTTGTATTTTTTAGGTCAGCATCAGCTAACCCTATTTAATTTTTTTTTTTATGAAATATCCATTTCATTATTTTTTGTTTGTGGACCGATGACCTGGTGGAGGTTGCGGGAATTCAAAGGATGTGGAATGCGAAGGATCGTTCATTGTGGTGATGCTTGGGGGAACCCTATGTCCAACAGAGGACGTCTATCATCTGAAATCATGATCCAATTAATAGGGTTAGAAAAACTGAGGGGGGATACGTGGCGTGCGTAAAATAAAAAATGCTTGTCGAATCGAATAAATTAGACAATCACGATTTTTATATGAATCAAAACATTTTGTGTAAAACTAATGCAGTAAAGCCCTCTGAAAATCGGATATTTCGCGTGAACTTTGGCCCTTCATAATATATTCATAAATTTAAAAAGCAAAAAATATATAACTATAAAAACGCACAAGGTTTATTTAGTTGAAATTCTGAATGATGAATTTTTTTCCTAAAACTTTTAGAGTTTTTATAAAAACACGTATTTCCTGGTACGAGTTTTGTGAAATATTCGAATGAGTGACGGAATTACTGAATGCCAATGAAGTGTTCAGGCGTTACATCTCTTTTTTCGCGTTGCTTTGCTCACCATACTCAGGTTAACGATAGATGTCTTGAGAAGAGTCCTCTTAATTTTACTGATTGTACATGTCCCAGGGTCAAAAGAGCTGACAGAATGAGAAAAAAACACGCTGCGTCGGAGAAAAGAAGGGAATTGAAAAAAAGGAAGCCAACACATACCAGCCGCATGCACTTTGACCCAACAAGAGTCTCCACAAAATGGGTACCTGAATATGCACAACGCCGTCGACTTCGAACTAAGGAGGAGAGGGTGGGACTACCTAGATGCCTATCGCAAAGGCTGGTTAAAAGTTGGGGGAGGCCTCTGCCCAGCATTGGGACAGTATAGGCTAATAATAAAAAAAACAAAGTCCCCAGCGTGAAATTGCAAGAACCGCGTTCCGATTAAAATCACTAGAACAGATATCTCTAGAATCTCTCTGTGATGTCCTATCTTTGGTATACATGTCAATACTACAATCCTTTCCACACGCATCCCTCAATCACTCAAATCATTCGTACGATAGGGGTCGATGTAAGCACTCGACAAAATTGTCACCATTCGCACATACACCATTATTTAGCGAGGACCATGCATCCACGTCAGTATGCCCGCAAATTAGCGTGCATTACCATAATTTGGCTAACAGCTAATGCTGGAAATGTCACGGTTAGAGCTCGCATTTAACTGTTCAAGTTGATGTAAGACATGTTTTATGAGGGTGAAATAGTGCACGCATAAAGTAAACATTTGTTGTGTTCTACAATTTCATCAAATACAAAGTAGAAGAATTAGGGCGAGGACACAATTCTGCGTTACGGCATCTCATCGACAAAATAACGTCGCAGCATTGTACGATAATAATAATAATAATATTCCACAACTATCACACAACGCCGTCTAGCCCCAAGCTAAGCAGAGCTTGTGTTATGGGTACTAGACAACTGATAAACATACTTATATATTTCTAAATACATACATATTATAGATAAATAACACCCAGACACAGAACAAATTATTGTGCTCATCACACAAACATTTGTCCTGGGTGGGAATCGAACCCACGACCTCCGGCATAGCAGTCAGGGTCACTAACCATTAGACCAACAGGCCTGTCATAAACGATGAGAAAACGCAACGCAAAAATTTAATCAGCCTTCTTAATTAAACGTGTAAAGCCCGTTTAAAGTATGAACACTAAGCCCCGCGTCAACTCATCGATATTTTTATGGCCTACAAATAGTTGTTCCGGGCTGGTTGTCTTGCGTATGTGAGTTTACATGGCCAACTGCAAGTACCACTTGTGCCACAGTACCGTTCATGGCAATAAAAGGCCAAAAAAATCGCGTTTGTTGTATGGGAGTCCCCTTTAATATTTATTTAATTCTGTTTTTTTTTTTGTATTTTTTAAATACATCATCTGTGAAAATAACTATCACTGTTCATGAGATATAGCCTGGTGACAAACAGACAGACCGACAGACAGACGAACGGATGGACAGTGAAGTCTTACTAATAGAGTTTCGTTTTACAACCCCAAAAATTAACATAAATGTATTTTGAAATTTCCAAAAATAAACTTATTAATTCATTGAAACTTAATACGTTCATTATTTCAACCGTTTTCGTTTACTCCTTGAGCCATTCACAAATTTTCCTCAAACATTTACTTAATTAATTCAAAGAAATAATTTCCAAAAACCCCCCGAAGTGATTAGTTAAAACTTTCCCAACAACTCTTTTCCCGGAAGTATTAAAACTAAAAATGGCATTTGAAAGAATGAACAATGTTTTTAAAAGCGCGTTAGTAAAAACTCCAGTTTTGCAACCAAGTTAACTAAGCTTGGCTTACGTGAGTTTAGTCAACTAAAATCATTATCGCGGACGAAGTTGCGGCTAAAAGTTACTACTTAGCTGATGTGGAAACTATTTTTAAATCCTCACCCTCTTATGAATAAAGGTAGAGTAATGGATGACGTGATTTTCCGCTATAGAAAAATTGATTTTTCTTGCTGGTTGGCGAAGATGTGGTCGATGATGGAGTACACTTGCCAAGAAGTAGCTCTTGACTTAAAGACTCCTAGGTTGTAGCTATCAGGTATCACATACTTCCAGCTAGTGGAAACCTGGAAGGCCATATCTGTTTTTGGAGAGAATCTGCATAGAAAATGTAGGCCAAAAGGTGGCGGCAAAAAGTACGAAAACCAGACTTCAAGGATACAGTGATCACAAAGTTCAACAACATGGGCGAGCTTAATTCAAAATTGATTTTTTTTTCCACAAACTATTAAGGGGCCGGCGACGGATGAATTTCCACACAAACGTAATACCATGCTCATTTGCAGTTGGAGCATATTTCCAACATATTATGATGATATTCGGTTATAGACAATGTTTATCTAGGTTCCGTTTGTATCGAAATTCATCCGTCGCCGTTCCCTTAAGTGTTTTATGGCGGTAAGTCCCCTCTTTGAGGCATTTCTGGAAAGACCTCACGGCGTTCTAACCTTCCACATGACGCAGGGAGGTCATTTAGAAGATTTTTACCACCAAAAAAAAACTATTGAGTGTTAGAAAGATCTTGCAATCTTTTACTTCATCATCACCATCATTTCAGCCGAAAGACGACCACTGTTAGACATATACTTCCCCCAAGTATCGCCACAATGAACGGTGTTGTGTGTCCCGCATCCACAACTCTTACCAGTACCCCTGGTCAAGTTAATAATCTGCAATCGTTAACGGTACTAGAAAATTTTAAATGTACGGGAATGACGTCATCAGAACGCTCAGTCACGTGGTCAGAACAAAATAATCAGAGGCGTGGCCAACTCGAGGCGTTCTACGCAAAAGAAACAGTTTTAACTTGGCTAGGTGGTTGGTCCAACTTGTAGACGGCCTCCTAACGCCCAATCTACTCTCAATCCCCAATCTTGTCCCAACCTATTTGCTCTTCATTAAAATATGTCCTCAGTATCGCTGTATCAATACAATATTCAGTTACTGTGAACGTAAAGTGGAAGTTTCGACGTACATCCGATGTGATAGCAAGTTTGCAGTTTGGTGATAACGATGGGAGGAGCAGATAGTTGATGGTAGATTGGAGCGACGTCAGTAGATTGTAGGGAAATTGATTCAATATAATATTTGTGTGACGCTGTAAACTCAGCTTTCTCAACATAATTTTCAGCATAAAAGGAGATCAATTCAATTCAGTTATTTATTATCTCTTCATACTAGGTTTTTTGACAATTAACAATAGTTGTGACTTAAAAAATATGGTTAGAGTCTGGTGCCTGATAAAAGTTCTAGCGAAAATTCTGTGTAAAGGTCACCAGTGGAAGGCATCATGGCAAAAAAAAAAATAGTGTAAAATTATTATTTCTTTTGAAATAAGGTGCTTTCAGAGAAACGGAAGAAACATCATATTTAAGATGCTTTTCAATTCAGCCGATATTATTCAGTCCACTGTTGAACATAGGCCTCCCCCAATTGTCGCCACAATGAACGATTCTGTGCGTCTCGCATCCATCGGATTCCCGCAACCACAAAGATGCTCACCCATCAACAAATCGAACTTATCCTTTGAGATTGACCCACGAATTCCATGCTCCATGACGACATTTGTAATGTTTGCAGGAACAGAATAAAAACAGAAAGATTGTTTTACCTAAAAGTTAAATTCAACCTTGGGCTACGATATACGTCTGGCAATACTTCTGAAAAGGTTACTTGTGCCCCTAGAACGGGAAGGCAACTGAAGAAACGTAGTTGTGGTTTTAGTCAATTAAAGTCTGAAATGTACTCCCGCTTCGCCCTAGAGCACGAAGTGTACACTAAGTCATTATATAATTTCCATCCTAAACACAGCCCCCCTAGCCAAGTTACAACCGCATCGTGTCGAATTCTATTCTCCAATCGGTAACGCTTCGGTGTCAGCAATTGTAGAAAACGATAAGTGGGTAGCCATGTTGACGCACCTGCGTCGGCCGCTCGTAGCGTTTGTTAATCAATGGATGTAGCGTTAAACATTGTAGAAATTCATTCTATAATTTTGAACGATGTGAACTTGACTACGAATTTTCTATTCGTTTGTTCCGACCACGCGACTTTATGTTGAGATGACGACATTCTCATACGTTTCATCACTTTTCTACAGCGTTAACGATTGCAAAATAACAACTTGGCCAGCGTGCAAAACTCTCAAAGACATTGTTTTATAAACATCTTAAAAATACATTACCCTCAAAACATATCTTCACATTTCTCTTAAAACCCCTTTTCCAAACATACTTAACATCGAACGACAAAATTAAACTCACATCCTACACAGAGTAATAAACTTCAAAAGTATGTGGATTCGCAAAACTCATTTTTCATTTCTCATCTGAAGGCATTGTGCAAGAAAGCGAGTAAATAAGAAGGATTCATTACGAAACGTTCATATTGAAAAGTGTCCAAACACCGATATTTGAATTGCTTGCTATTGCCCGCGGCTCTCTTTTGTGCAAGTTAAATAACTGGCCAAGTGCGAGTTGGATTTACACAGGAAAGGTTTTGTACTATAATATTAAAATCGAGCAAAAAAACGCCGACAAAAAAGGATTCTTTTATGAGAAGGTTTCCATATAAAAAACAATATTATATTGGCCTTTTAATTTTTTATTAGGGATAGACTCGCGTTTATCCAGTATCTCATTTGATGATAAGCGATCATGTCAAATCAAAAGCACATATTTCAAATAGACTATTTGCAGGTATTTTTGAATAGTCAAATGTCGGTCAGTCCAAAAAAAACCCACGATGGAGCATCCTAGACGTAACCTATTCACTCTTGACTTGAAGATCCTTAGGTTGTTGCTATCAGGAAACACAGAGTCCGGCGGGGAATTCCACTCTTTACCTAAACGCAAAATTAATTATTCCTAAAATGCTTTGTATGTATGGCTGGGATGTCCACCATGCACCGATGGTGCAACGCCGTACGTTTATATTGGGCCTATGATGGAACGGACATAGCAAAGTTAAGCTGTGCAATAGTGTAGTTTCCAGGGTCAAAATAATTACATTTTATTTAGTCCGTATTTTAGATTATAAAAAAATAAGGGACATGTATTTTTTATTTTTTCGATAAAAAAAAAATAACAAAGATATAGCTGCATTTTTTCGCACGGGGTGACGTCACACGTAACTTTAACTAACTTTAACTTTAACTTGGGCTATATCTTTGTCATTTTTGGTTTAATTTACAAATAAAAATATACGTGTCCCCTATTTTCAAATAATCTAAAAGACGGACTAATTACATTTTTTATTTCACGACAGAAAACCGACAGCCTAGCAACTTACTAACCACATAATAAAATGTGGATAACGTTGTTAGTAGTGTACATATATGTTACTCCTGTTTACTATGTACCGATATTATTGTATTGTATCCTGCTGTTTGTTAACCCAATAAAATAAACTCGGTGTCTATGTTTTTGGAATTGGTGACTTTGGAGGTTTAACTGAACAATTATTTATTGTTGTGCGGAAATAGAAATAATAGAATGTTTTATGAATTACATACTGTATGATAATATTTCACAACTATCACACGACGCCGTCTAGTCTCAAGCTAAGCAGAGCTTGTGTTATGAATACTAGAGAACTGATAAACATTAAGTATGTTTATCAGTTGTCTAGTATTATATATATATTTCTAAATACATAAACATTATAGATAAATTATTATTACACCCAGACACAGAACAAATGATCATGCTCATCTTACAAACATTTGTCCTGGGTGGGAATCGAACCCACGACTTATTGACTAATTTATAATTTTAATTATTGACTAATGTTTAGTAAAATTTAAAAAATTATAATAATGATGATGATGAATAATAATATTAATTAGAATCAATATAACATAATGTAATTTAATAATTTATATGTAAAATTTGCAGTGCCCTTCCAGGGTGCATGTTAATACTGTGTCATGAAATTTTAATGCATGCTTAATATCCAGTGTATAACATGTCAGCAAATAATAAATAAATAAATAATAAACCAACAAGCCAGTCAAAGTATGAAAGTTGTAACTCTCTACCTCTTACGACTTATGAAATAAAGCCTGCTGACAGATAGATACATATTTTTTCTTTCATTCTTTATTTATGAAAGAAAGAAAGAAAAATAATTTATTTGGTACAGCATAAGGTCTAAACACAATACAGTACAATAACACATCAAAAATAAAAGAAACAAAAAAATAAAATAAAAATAAAAATATCATTGATGTCTGCCTCATGGCCGCACCAAAATAGGTCCAGTTCAGCATGAATGCCAGACAACTAGTGCCTGACGCTGGTTTTCAACTGAACCTACAAACAGACGGACAGACGGATGTACGAACAACGGATGCTTAGTAATAGGGTCTCGTTGGCATCTTTTGGATACAGAACCCTAAAAACCATCCTACGGGAATATTCCAGTCACTTATGATTTGATCACGTATTTTGAAACCTTACTCACAACATTTACGTAAATGTCTCGAACACAACTTGTTTACGAAACATGTTTATTACTTTTTGTAATATCTGTCCTGTCGATAACAATATTTTTTCTTATGTAAATAAAAAAAGAAATCCTACAGAAACATTTATTCGGATGGTGATACCTATTATTAATATGACACCTTTTGTGATTAACTATCTGATATTTGGCTAAAGCATGTCTATTCCACTCATTTTGATGTTCGTTTTCCCGCATATCAAGACCCTTTTTCTCAAGAACGCTTAAAAGTATCAACTTAATATCAATACCAAATACTTAGGTTTGCTACCCCATGAGCACTGAAAAATTCAAACATTCAAAGATAACGTCGTTTATGTTTCAATAAGGGACATGGTTTGGCACTCGCTAGGAAATCATCAAAACCTTACAGGATATTTTTTTTTCGCGGTGGGAAAATTTTCTAATGATATCTTTCGAACTAACCCTGGCTCCAGTAGGCTTTAACCCAGCTGGGCCCCTGCTGTTGCTGATAGCTCCTTGAGGCGCGCGGGAACAGTGCGCGCCGTCGACGACTTGGGCTCGATCCAGACAGTTACCGGACAGTCGGACAGCGAGCTACCTATTGCTCGCCGTCCGCAAGCCCGCGCCTATGATGGCTGGACATCGGCATCGGAATCCCGGTGGTGGCTGGGGCGCTGTGAGCGCAGCCGTTGCCTGATGCGGTCGGCCTCCTCCTTTGCTAGCATTACTGCTTCGCAGAAGAAGGCCACCGCCTGCCACTTCTTCTGGCTCCGGACCATGGCCTGTACCAAGGCCTAATGAGAGAGATGGCCGCCGCCGATCGCCCTCACGAGGGCACGGCGACCTATAGGGTACTTCCTTTTGCCTACAATCCTGAAATACATGAAGCAAGGTCCCATAGCATAAGTATAGAGAAAAATACTTAAAATTATAGTAAAGTCGTTTTATATTATAAAAGGCAACTGAAGGAATACTGTTGGGTTTCAGTCAATAAAAATCACTTTCTGTCGCTCTACCCAGAGCGGGAGAAGTAACTTGATGATTTGCCCCATAGATGGCATAATTGACTACCAGAAATTCGAATAAAAAATATCTACATGCAATAATTCTACAGTCTTCCTTTATAAAATTAGTAATTACTTGTTATAGCTGAAGCAATAAATATGAAAATGTTATTTTTTTATGAGAACATGAAAAATATTTATGGTACCCCCGTTTTGTAATTGGTTTCTCGTGGGATGAATTTTTAAGGAGATGTAATATCCTTAATGTGTTGTCATAAGTTGGCTTATTTTCTTGTAAAATAAAACTGCCATTCTACGTGGCCAGTCTACTTAGTAAGTTTTATATAGGCTGACTAGTAATTAGTGACCAATCCAATCCAAACCCATCGGTGTCTCGGTCTCATCGGTGACAAGCGAGCGGGAACCGAAGGATGACCACCGTAGGCACGAACAGCTGTTTTGTTATTGTGATAAAACTAATGAGTATAATAAAAAGTTTCTTTGGGAAAGTAGTTTGTAATCATGAGTACAATCACGTTTATAAGTATCGGACACTAATAACCCGTCACCCTATTTACCCTTACTTTTTAATTAGTACACAAAAAAATGGGGCTCTATCTGTAACCGTCACTGATCATATTTTTGTAGTCAAAAGTAGAAAAAACCGAAATCCTAAAATTGACCACGAAAAGGTAAATTCATCATAGAATCAATCAAATATAACATTTTTTCTTAATAATTGTCACTTATTCATTCATTAATCAATAGCTTGCACAATATTTCTATAAATTGAGTGACATTTTGGGACATAAACCAACGCTAATAACTTTGCTGTTTATGAATATTATTGATTGAAATTTTACTTATAAAATAACAAGGGCTTTTCTAGTAAGCCTTTTAAGTATGTGTACTAATTAAAAAATAGTGGTGTAAAATGTCATGTTGGTGGGTTGCGGATTTCCACTGCCTCTTGTCAACAATCTACGGGTGATAATAAGCCGTTGTTGAGATGACCAACCGAATATTTCTGCATTGTCATTGAGATCTCGAGCCCATTTTTCTACGGTGTAGGTATGGAATTTTGTCATTTCAAACATGTTCAAAACATACTGCGTCCTTTGTCTTACTGTAATTACGCCTTTTGTCTTCGCCTTATTTTTCATCATTTCAGCTTTCAAGTCAAGGCGTTGCCGAATCCAACCGTTCCTTCTCTTCCTCTTTCCACGTAGTCGCGATCCCGATCGAGCCTCCAAAATGTAGTGTGGGTGGGTTGTGGCCTTATGAAAAATAATGAACGAACAAGTTACGCAGCATCAACAGTTTTATTAATCTTCTACAATGCCGCATCCCAACAACAACAGACAACATGGTACAGGACTGGACAGGTACTTAAGGGATGTGGTCTATCTATCACAGCCGTATCAAGAACGAACGTACAAGTAAACGCCACAAATTGAAAAACGTCACCGAAAAGTAACCGAGCCAGGCGCATTACTTGGTGTAATTTATTTCAAAATCACTCCTTTAAAAACGGTGAACGAAAACTTCTTGAGAAAACTGGTATGTGAACCAAAACTTCGAGCTCATGTGGCAATCACCAAACCGCACTAGGCCCTAGGTTGATTATGGCCCGCCCATTCTCTTTGCTAGAGAGAAGGCCTGAGTCCCAGCAGTGGGAACAATAAAAGGCTGACTATTCTTATGCTTATGCTTAACGTAATGCGACTACGCTAAGCTCGTATTTTACAAAATAGCTTCGACATACCCATGTGCATATGAATATGTCGAAGTTCATAAAATAATAACTAGTCTGCAATATATAAGATTTTCATTACCAACAAAACTGAACGTGTCTGCAAGATTTTAGCTTAATCATTTTGGGGTAACAATTTCAAAATTCGTTTTGCGAGATTCATTTTAACATACTAACATATATATTCACTTCTATATACAAGCAAATTAAAGAAATCATGTAAATACAATATCTAATGACACTCTACTTTACTTTTTGCATAGTACAAGCGTTTGAATAAATATACTTGAGTACTCAGTACTTGGTAGTAGGTTATCGTTTCAAATAAAATACCGTCTACATTCCTAGAGCAAATCAAAAAAATACTTCAGACATTTTTCCAATTAAAATCGACAAAGGAACGGTACTTAGATGGAGTAATCGGATTCCTTGCAACGATTCTAGCGAGAGGAATGTGCAGTTAATTTATTTGTTTTTTTCCTCTGCTGGCTTGTAATTTTATTGCCCTAAGGCAGAGCTAAGGACTCTTTATAAAAATAGGGATTGCTTCATCACGATAGGTTCTTTGTGTATGCATGTGATCGTGATTTAGTGGTAACGGCCTCGACTTACAAACAGAATTTACGTTATAGGATGAAACTCAGCTAGGCGTTTTAGCTTAAGAATAGGAAGAATAGGTAGCCTTATAATGTGCCTACTGCTAGAACTCGGGCTTAGAGGCCTGAAAGGACTCTAGAAGAGGGAATGGACCGTAATCGCCCACACGGGCCCAGTGTAGATTGGTAGAAGTCAAATGTCTTCAAATTTATAGTTCTAAGACATGTCGTTTTCTCCGCAATGTTTTCCTTCAGTTTAGAACATGGAAAAAAATAATACTTTTCATACACGGAAGTTTCAGGCGTGGCAACCATCTACCAGTAGACACAGTGTTGGAAATTGAGAGAGTTGGAAATCGATAACTTAACTGAGGGTCGCTGGAGTCCGGTAAATGCAAAACCAGTAACAGAAGTGATACTACGGGAAGATTGGGTTGGTCTATGACTTTGAGCTAAATTGATAATGATGAAGCCGCTAGCAGAAGCTTTAGCACAAATTGACTATTGCTAACACAAGACCACCTGTTCTTTCTGTCATATCTCCCGGTTCCCGTGCCTCGTTCGGATGTTACTCATGACTTTTGGTGAGACCGTTGACCCGACATAGTTTTGGTCATCCTTGACCACTACTACGTTTTATAAGTGCCCATCTAGGCCTATGTGAAATAAAATATTTTTGACTTTGACTTTGACTATTTTCGGTCGTGTAAGCAAGATAATTATCATCCTGCCTCTCAATAATTCAATCTAAACAATATATTTAATCAAAACTCTAAAGCTCCAATAGTAGGAACACATGCATATACTAAGCGAGGGTGTAATCAGATCCTTCCCCGTTTAATCCATTGCGTGCCGGATAAGTCTCAGCTGTTTACATTTTAATCAGTCGCAGCTCTGAAGAGCAAGCTAATGGAACTTTTGTATTGGAACTAGAAGTTTTATCATTGATGAGTACTGAAAACACTCGCTGTTGATTAGATATTGAAGTATAGTTTACGATGGCATTTTGTTTTTGAGTGTAAATTCATTAAATAACTGTTCTCGCTCTGGAAGAAGTGGAAAGGGGTGTCAAAATTTTACTGACTAGAACTTATCTGTGTTGTTTCAGTGCTACGGGTCCCCTGTCTCCTAATCTTGAGAACATTCAATTCATTCATACACAAAGCCATGGTGAGAGTTTAAGTATTTAAGTTCCTATACTATAATTGTTATCTAATTTTGCGTTCCTAAATGTCTAATAAACGTGTTTTCTTTCATTCTTGCATTCATTGCAGTAGCAGTAGGCAACGCTCGCTGAAAAAAATATTTTCTTCTTATGCTACATAGCAAGCTGATGCACGAAGAAACCCTTCACCAATGAGATCACTTTATTTTCCTATCCAGATTCCAGAATCCAGAATCCAGTCAGGTGGAAACGCATTTTCATAGCACCGTCACCAATTTTCCTTACCTCTGACATCTCACCTCAAAAAAATTTTGAGTTGTAAGTTTTATATTTATTTTATGAATTAAAACTGAGCCAATATATTACGAGGCAAAGCAGTGATTAATGATCATTATAAAATTATATCCTTGCAGAGCACGGATGTCGGATGCAAAAAAAAAAAAAATCACGACTTTTTTTACAAAAAGACGTCACCGCCATCTTCTCCTTTGTGTTCTTCGATCTGTATTTATCCTTTATGGCCTTTCCTTTTTATTTTTTTGTGTCTACATAAATAAATAATAATAATCATCATGGGCCCTCTCAATTTTATAATTTTGTTCCTTAGATCGATTGAAAATAAAAAGAAAACCTTGGAGTACTTTCCGGCTACGCCATTACGGTCTTTTGATAGAACTACATACAACTTTTATATGATTAAAAAAGTCTTTGTCACCAACACTCTCAGTTATTGAAAGCGAAATTCCTAGGAGATCCATCTTATCATACTTTATTTCTCTGATACTAAGAACAGGTCACTGGTTATGTCTTCGACCTTGTCTCCCTTCTAAGAATCGCTGTGAAATAAAACTGGACCCATACGCATGTCAACACAAATCAAGATAAAAATTACCAGTATATCTTTGCCTTTCAATGTATAGAAAGTCTACACAATATGAGTTGAAGCTGTATTTTCCAGTATAAGTTAATCTTTTAATGTAAATGAAAAACGTGCAACGCGAGGTTTGCTTATGCTGGAAATGTATTGCTATATATGCAGTACAATATCTGTGTTCAAACTGCATAGTTCGGTTTGTCACGTTCGAAGTAATCTCGATTCGCGTGAACACGCCACCGTTGTGGGCTCTTACGAGTAGGTACCTGTACCTCGTATCCGTTCCTCGTACCTCGTATCTCGTATCTTTAATCTATTTCCTTATAGGTGCACCTCTGGTTTCATGGAAGCGTTCTTACGTTCATTCGTGCAAAGGAGGTTCTGGAAAATGCAGTATAGTAGAGATTTTTGAGATGTGTCCGAGGAATTCCTGTTTTGATTACCGGCGCTAAGAATCTATCTATTTAAAATGGTAAAGGAAAATATGGTAAAGAAACAGGATAATCTAGGAACTGAAAGTATGTCAAGCTAAATAAATACGCACTTATCTTATGTAGGGACATTTCTATAAATTAATTTCTTTAAGAAAAAGTCAGCTGAGCGAGTTCAATGAGCTATATGTACTTTGTACGCAATGCCTATTATTAATTACAGGTCATTGAACTCGCTCAGCTGACGTTTTCTTAAAGATACTAATTTCTTACATGCGTGAATGAATACAAGTTTTGAAAAAGAGGTATTTATCTTTACAAATCGATAGTGTTTCATGTACCGGATCGACCCATGATTTTTCCCATCGAAAAAAAAAAACCCTCCACGGGATTAAAACGATTAAAATTTAGCGGTGTATAATTTGGTGTTTTACAGGATGCATTTCAGAGAGTGTGCGTGGGAATTACATGATTTAATTCCGCCATCACATTTCTACCATCGAAAAACTCGACGAACGTGAGTACCTTACGTTGTTGTATTCTACTCTACGGTCCAAAACAAGCGTTTCGCCTCGTCCTTTAAACCGCGTACGTTGAAGGATTGACACAATTGGCCTGCTGCGGTGTTACTTTCCGATTTTCAAGGTTAGAGTGAAAGAGCTCTCACAAAATCAGGTACGATCGCAGTCAAGTACTAGTTTATATCAATTAAATATATATTATGTATATAATTGTGATTTGGTAGTTTATTTACTAAGAAATTTATTTGGTTGCTTTAATCAAACATCATCACCGCACAAAAGCCCATTCAATTTAAAGAATCGTAAAAACTTGGCATGCGATGGCATGCTGAGTTTTGATCTCTTTCTGAACATGAAACCGGGTATAAAATTCTGTGTACGATATGGCACGGCTCCGCTATGTCACGTGCCTAGTAATCTCGATTCGCGTGAACACGCCGACTCGTGAGCTATCTGATATCTAGGTGTACTGTAGAACAAGTAATTTGGTATACAGGTAAAAATTTAATAAATATCTAAGCAAAACTTTGTTGGGCTATGTTAAGACTCATAGCCCAACTATTTACTAAGTAATAGACGAGACTGTCAGTCCTCTTGTTAATTCAAAAGTACAGTCCGATGTACTTATCTTACGTTTTTTGTTTCATCGTTATTAGACATCGATATCGTAGACAAATCATTGAGTCCAACATTTCTTGAAATGATAAATCAGTTTCACTTAGTAGATGACAACCTAATGAAATCGCAACGATCTAGGGCCACGGTTTAGGTCTGGGGCCAGGGTTTAGCTCCGAAAGGAAAGGTCAGCCCCGGTATGAAAGGCAAGGAGAAACGGGGTGATTTTTTTTAGCCAGTATGAGTCTGACACTATCTCCCGCTCCGCCCAAGGACAGGGGATATCATTTTCGATGATTTTACCAACCAAAAAAAAAAATCGCAGCTATACGGCTATATAGATTGTGATCGCTCTAATACATTACTCTTAATACCTAATATCTCTTTTTTTTGTCCACATAATAAGCTAATAGCATAGTTAAAACTGAAATGTAAAACAATTGACCACTCTATACTCTTACATAATATATAGACAACTCCGTTGTCTATGGTACTGGGTACAAGAAATATTGTTAAGCTTGTTACACACGTGGCCTAACAAGGGACTGGCTTTTTATATTTTGTACTTTTTTTTTTTGATTTTTGTATTTTGTTATTTGTGCGTCTATTTAAAGGCGGAATAAACATATTTTCTTTCTTTTCTTTTTTCTTTTACATAGTTTCAAGTACCACAACATCTATTTGGATGAGACCTGTCTGTGAACCAAATAGTTTGCTCAACTGTACGTATTACATATGTAGTTTAAGTATATGTAGCGTCAGTTAGAAGTGTATTGGTGTGTAGGGAACGTTTGAATGGAAGTATGAGTGTGTGAGTGTGTTGTAAATGTTTTATTGTAGTGAGATGCAACGGTAAGAATGTTACTTGTAGTATGTAAGGTTTGTATGCTGGTTGAAGTGTGACATATTCACACTTTCTGTTCTTCTCTTTTTGCAAATAATAACATAGTGTAATGAAACGAATACTTGTTCTAAAGTACTCTCCTATTTAGATAAACAACTCACACAGCGTCAGCAGATATACACAGACATACACTCACGATTAAAGTAATTCAAAACACAATAATACTGAGGCAATTGTACTTCAATGTAATGGTGCTAACACATAGTTTGAAAGCTTTGACCTGTAAAATTTATCGTATAAATAACAATGATTTTGTTTGTATTATTTATCATACTATATTTAAGAAGCTTAGTAGAATTCTCTCACCAAGTAGAAGTTGTATATTTTAAAATGCTAAGTACTTTTATACTCATATTTATAGCTAATTGTAGGCACCCCGTGGTTCTCCTTGTGTTTTTAGTTACTACTCCAGTCCTATTAGTCGTAACGTAATGTTATATACATTTCTTCAGAAAATAGACTGTTTTATGTATGAATGTGAGTAATAAAATAAATAAAAATTAGTGCAACTGCGCAAGACTGAGGAGTTTGAAAGCAAAGAGAAAGAGAAGGTCTTTGCTCAACGATGAGATAGCAAATGATAAAAAAAAGAATGACTACACGTTGAACATCAGTCAGTAAGGTAACTGCATAATGATCTATTAAAATGTCGTTTTTTTATAACCAAATGCAAATGAAAGCATATTAGATAATAACTAATATGCTAAAAATTACATTACTTATAGATATTATCTATAACTAATATATAATTTTTAAAACGATAACCTGTCTGTCCGTTTATTTTGGTTGATCTGCAAAATGACTAGACTGATTTTAACTGGAATTTCACTAGTACATAACTAACTGATGTTATAAAGTGTAACTTAGTTACAAAGTTTTATTTTGCAAGTCCTGTTCAAAATGAAATCTTTTCGAAATTGTAACCAAATGTTATTGTGCATTTTAAGAGTCTATTTCGGACAAAGTCACAGGTAGTAGTTGGTCTTATTTAAAACAAATTCTAGAATCTTTTTTCACATCTTTTTGCTCTTGGGGGGAGCGGGAGATAGTGTCAGACTTTTACTGACTAAAAACCTACTCTTGTCCCTTCATTGCTTTTCGTATCGGGCCCGAATCCTCCTTTCAGAAACTAACCCTTGGCCCCAGTAGGCTTCAACCCTGCAGGGCCCCGGTTTGCTGACAACTCCTTGAAGCGCGCATGGCACAATACGCGCTTCTTTTTTCACATCTTGAAACGAATAAACTTCAAAAACAGTTATTTAAGTCCCTTCTCTTTGTTCTACCATCAAGTATTATAACATCTATCTAGAGAACGTTATGACAGGAGAATGTTGTGAACAGAATCTCAATTGAATGTATTTCTAATAGTCTAATGGTTCCGTCTACACTTCGGAAATCAAAGCGTACGATAGTATGAATATCTTGTATGAAGCCGGTGTGGAGTGAATTCATGTCCTCCTGACTCGTCTAACGTCTTACGTATATTGCGGCTCGATTTGTATTTAGCGAATGTTTAGTGATATGGAATTGTCAGGAACGTGTTTTGATTTCTTTAGGGTTGTTTCAAGAAAAATATACTGCAGTTGTAACATAAAACATGGTACAAGGAAAACAAAATGAAAAAATAAAATGAAATTGTGTGTTACCAAATCGTACACCAATTTTATAATTTTTTAGAAATAGTAAAAGCATTGTTTTTAACTTTTTGCATGTGTTCCAAAAAGCGTATTTAATCGTGTACTCATCGACATAATTATATGTACTCACTAGAATACACCACTAATTTTTAATTAGTACAAATACTTAAAGGGCTTATTAGAAAAGCCCTTGTCATTAGATACTTAAGCAAAGTCTCAATAAATAATATTCATAAACAGCAAAGTTGTTAGGGTTTGTGTTTATCCCAAAATGTCTCTCAATTTATGAAAATATTGTGCAGGCTATTGATTATAAATGAATAAATGACGATTAAAATGGAAAAACACTGCCTGCAGTATTTTCTACTAGCAATTGTTATGTATGATTGAATCTATGATGAATTTACCTATTCGTGGTCAATTTTAGGATTTCGGTTTTTTCTACTTTTGAATACAAAAATGTATTATGGTAAGTAACGGGTACAGATACAGCCCCATTTTTTTGTGTACTAATTAAAAAGTAGGGGTGTATAAGTCGATGGGTGTACTCAATTCAAACTTGTGTCATATTCGGAGACGCCGCCGCAGGAGACGCCTCGGGCGTCGGGAGTCGCAGTAGAATGGGAAACTCACCATTGGAACCCAACTTGACCGTGTGTAGTATTCTACGCGCGTCTTAATGAAATATTTGAAAGAGTTACCGCGTCTAACCTTGGAACGCAAAAAGCGACTGAAGAAACGTAGGTGAGTCTGATAGTCCCTTTCGCTCTGCCTGAACAGAAAAAGTAATTTGGTGATTTCTTAGCTCAAAAGAAAGGAAGTTGAACGATTTGACGGGTGACACTATTATAAAAGCTTTCTGTTGGAAACAGTAGCTTATGTCAGTATCAGTTAGATATCAAGTTAGGGCCGAAAGGTTTTGGAGTGGCGCTGGGTACTGGAAAATGCAGCGTTGGAAGGCTTCCTACAAGATGGACTGATGACTCGGTGAAGTTGCGGGAATCCGGTGGATGCGAGACGTGCAGGATCGTTCATTGTGGCGACACTTGGAGGAGGCCTATGTCCAACAGTGGACGTCTATCGGCTGAAATGATGATCATAATGATGATCTATTTTGGAGACGTGATGACGGGAGGCTACATGCGCCTACGACGATGACTAAAAACGTGTAGCTGGCAGCTTGTATTGAAATTCGTTGCTTCTGTTTTGTTTTTAAAAGTTTTTTTTTTATTTCCCTTTTTAAAAAGAAGGCGGTTTTTTGTACCATCTTCACTTTACTTCACTTAACTTTTTTTTTACTTTTCCCCATACTAGTAATTTAGGTTTTTTTTAGCCGATTGTAGCTTTTGTTTGTAATAAAAATTAAGTAAAGCACTTTACTCAAATAAATTGTTTAATATTTGACCAAATAAAATTGCTAGTATGTAGAAAAACATTTAGTGTACAACCCTAACGGCAGAACATAAGAAAATATATATCGGTGTTTAAAATGCTCCGGTAGTATTTGAACAAAAATATTATTACATCAAAAAATATTATTCTAATGTGGAACGAAAACCTTTGTTCTACATTGAAATAATATTTTTTTACAAAAGGTATCGAATTTCAAATCAAAATTCTACCCTAACTTTCGTAAAAGTAAACGAAGACAATTTTCAACACACCTACACAATTTTCCCTAACAAAATCTTAAAATATTAGCATATCCCCGACGAATAAGCAAACGTGTGACCATTTGAAAATCAGACTTTCAAATCCCTTCCCGTCCCACCTGAAGTCGCAAGAATAAATTTATTCGCATACATAATCTTTTTAAGTTCGGAAGGAAACGTAACTAAAAATTGGAGAATTTGAATAGCTGGAGCTATAATATATATACTTTGGGTTCCTTTTGTTATTGTTCATTTGAAAATATCGTACTATCTATTGTTATTCTCTCTTTGCCTAACCTTATCCCACTTCATAAAGGGGTTCCATCGTCATCCACAAGTCCGTTCCATCATCGGACCACAAGACGTACGGCGTTGCGCCACCGGTACATGGTGGACATCCTACCTATACGTACAAAGCGTTTTGGGAGTACATTCATTATGCGTACAGCTAAGGAATGGAATTCCCTGCCGGAGTCTGTATTTCCTGATAGCTATAACTTAGGGGTCTTTAAGTCAAGAGTGAATAGATTGCTTCTAGGCAAGCGTGCTCCATCGCCGACCACATCATCGCTTACCATCAGGTGAGATTGTGGTCAAACGCGAGCCTATCCATTATAAAAAAGGGTTCAATAAAAAAAAGCGTAGTTATGAAGAAAATATCAATAAATCTTTAAGCACCTGTTAACGGAAACTGGCATGTTCTAGAACAAAAAATTCGAAGACATGTGACATCCACTAACCCGTACTGAGCCTGCGTGGTGGATTACGGCCCATTCCCTCTCCTAGAGAGGAGGCCTGAGTCCCAACAGTGGGAACATTATAAGGCCGACTGTGTGTTTTTGTTAAATTAGTACTCGTGGTTGACTAGACCGCCGACTTGGTCTACAGAGAGATTTTTTGCATCAAATTGTCGTATGTATATAAAATTTCATGTCTGTCAACTTGCTTACGACAGAATAATTCCTAGTGTGGAGCAACGACTAGAATTTTGCTTAGCTGATTTCATAACTGATGATATAAATGCGCTGTCTAATTTATTTAACAATACAAGTCAAAAAATGGTTGCAATACTTCATTAAAAAATAGAATTACAAAAGTACGCAAAAGATTTAATAATCTTTCTTCCTTTAAATTTAACATAAAACCGTTCAAAGAGGTGAAACTTGAAACTCATGTAACGAACTAAGCTCGTTTTATGAAATATTCCGCTCAGTTCCGGGCTTACATTGTCACGTAGTAAGCACAAACGCAGCGTGAAATATTATCTTGGTGACTGCGACGCTGTCGCTACTAAGCTTTGGTAAAGTTTCAAAATACCCTCATGTATGCAATTTTGAAGTTAAGTACTTATAAATTAAATTTTGCTTTTGCCTTTAAGCATGAATTTCAGATGCCTTTTAAATAACTTTTGACATTTTAATCGGGCTTGAGGATGGCGACATTGCTCGCCATTCTCAAGACCGATTAGTAGCTCGCTGTTCGGCCTTACTGAACCCAAGACATTGATGGTGCATCACTATGCGAATTCTTTTCACGTGCGTATCAGAGAGATATCGGCAAAATCGTACGGGCCCAGCAGGACCGATACCTACTAGAGCCATGGGATGACTTTTGAAACGGTAAACCATAGTCCCGGAACACAAAATGTAACTGAAGGAACATATAGGTGTAATCACTAAAAATCTAATAAGAGTGAACCCTAGGGATTGTAAACATTACCTAGGTGAAATATGTAATAAACAATAATATGCCATCAAAAACATAATTTTGTGAAAAAAAAAAACCAAGGCCAACTAAATTGCAAATTCAGTTTTTCTACCGTAAAAAGTGGTGAGATTCATCTAATAAGTACTAAGTCGGGATCGCAAATGGCCTGAACTGTTTAGAGAAAAAGATGTTACAGCCGTACGGCTGTAACACTTTTTTGCTTGCCTTGGTGGTGGCACTCCCGTGCTCCCTAATTCATTATATTTCATACATTGCCTGACACCACAGGTATGTCATACATTGCCTATGTATTGTATATAATTTCTGAGTTATACAGATTGCCGGTAACATACTATATTCCTATTGAATTCAAGGGCTTACTTTTTAGAAAGCGTCAATTTGAGACGAAGAGGTAGGCAAATACAAAGCCTACGAAAAGTGCTACGCGGCACTGCTACGCTGCTACAAGCGCAGACATTGCTACGAATAGCATTATGCGTGTTCAACTTCAAATAACTTCTACGACGATATTACGTCTTTGTGAACAAAAAAATGAATACGTAGTAATATAAGGGAAAATAAAATCATGAATAAAATATTTGTACTACTCATTTTCCGTAGCCAATTAGTGATAAAAATATATTTGATGAGGCAGGCCGACGTTTATAGCCCATAGCTGTTCTGAATCAATCCATTAATATTTCCAATACATTGATATTTGTTAACCACAGTGTGGTTTGGTTTATTTGGTTATGCTTGTAATGATTTCGTATGATTTGTGAACGCAAGTTTTATTAGTAGTCGGAATATTGTGGCTTCATCATACTTAATATTTATGATAATAATTTATAGTATTAATTATGTGTTGGATAGTAGGTATAATTTTTATTTTTGACTCAGACTGGTAAAATAATGATTTTGAAAGTAGGACCATGAAATGAGTTTTGAAAAGGATAGCAGTGATCTAAGAACACAAAAAGCAACTGAAAGACACGGGTCTGGTTTTAGCCAGTAAAAGTCTGACACACCCTTCCGTGCCACCCTAGAGATTGAGATATCATTGGGTGATTTCCGACTTTAAAAAAGGCATGAAGATACAAGTAGTTTATTTATGTCCAACAAGTTTATAATTAAAACGGTATGGTTCAGATTTAATTAATATATTTATAGGCCTCCCTCAAGCGTCGCCACAACGACTGGTCCTGTGCGTCAAGCATCAATCGGATTCCCACACCAGTCATTGGTCCTCCTTGTCGGAGGCCTTCCAACGCTGCGTCTTCCGGTACGCGGTCGCCACTCTAGAACCTTTCGTCCCATCGACCAAGCTTAAGAGGCAATGTGCCCTTGTCACTTAAGTTTGGCGATTCTTCGAACCATGTTGGTAACCTTGATTCCCTTGTGGATATCTTCATTTTTGATGTGATCACGCAAGAAAACTCCGAGCATAGCCCTTTCCATCGCCCTGTGGGTGACTTTGAGTCTTCTTATGAGGTCCATTGTAAGTGACTACGTTTCGGAGCCATATGTCATCACTGGCAACACGCACTGGTCATAAACTTTCGTCTTGAGACACTGTGGTATATTGGACGAGAAGACACGGCGCAGCTTACCGAACGCTGCCCAGCCGAGTCAGATTCGACGACCGTGGCGAACGTCGTGGCGACGCTTGGGGGAGGCCTATGTCCAACAGTGGAAGTCTTTCGGCTGACATGATGATGATCATGATGAATATTTTTATAATTTCAATAAAACACCGGGCAAGTGCGAGTCGGGCTCGCGCACTGAGGGTTCCGTACAAACTAACATTATGAAAACAGTTCAATTACTGAATTGAGTTTTTTTATGATGTAACCACTTCACTGTTTTCAAGTTTTTTCCTAAACTGTTGCTATGAGACCTTGCTTCATTATTGACTCAAAATTTTGATTTTTTTACAGCTTCAAAGAACCGTAGACCTGAGTATATAGTTTTAATTTAAACTCGAGACCTCCACGCATTCTCGAGATAAAAAGTGTTGACAGTCAGAAAGACGGACAACAAAGTAATCCTATAAGGGTTTCGTTTTTCCTTTTGAGGTGCGAAACCATAAAAAATATGCTTTATCTCATTTAACTTCTAAACGTCTTATAATCAACATTTAGGGAACCAAAATACGTCATTTGATTCACACACTTGTCGGCATGCTTGGTTGATGACGTATCAGCCACGCTTCCACATGACTGATTTATCGCTTAACATTAGGTGCGCACACATTAACAGAACTCATAACGCTTCCTTACGGTATTTCTGGTGTATTCCCATTTATAATGTTGTGAAGAATGAGTTCCTTGGAAGGTGTGAGGTTGAAGTAATGAAACCACAAATGAAATGTATTTACTGTACATTTGAAAAAGAAAAGTCGATGGGCGATGGTTCATGTTATTGGTTCGTACAGATTTACAGACTGAGAGGCTAATTTTCTTCCCTTGCCTTTACTGTCCCAGTGTTGGACAAAAGCCTCCTCTAAGTCCTTCGAGACGTAAGCTTGCGGACTGAAAGCAAGTGGCTCGCCGTCCGGCCGTGCAATAACCGCCCGGACCTAGCCCGAGTTGCCGATGGAGGATAATGTTCCTTGCGTGCTTCAAAGACATGTCAGCAAAACCATAGAGACCCAGTTGGGTCAAAGCCTACTGAATTCCTTTCTGAAGGAAAAACCCGGGGTCCTGGAACGTAAGCACAAAATATAAACCCTTAAATTTTGATCGTTTTGATCCCTTGGAGGGTCGATCTGGTACATAAAAAACACTATCGATTTGTAAAGGTAAAATTAAAAAACGTCGGCTGAGCGAGTTCAGTGACCCGTAGGTAGTATTCGGCGTTGCGTATAAACTACCTACAGGTTATTGGACTCGCTCAGCTGACGTCTTCTTAAAGAAATTAATTTCGTACATGCGTAAATTAATACGAGTTTTAAAAAAAGGTATTTTATTTTTTAATTTTATCTTTACAAATCAAAAGTGTTTCATGTACTGGATCGACCCTTCACGGCATTAAAACCATCATAATTTAGCGGTGTATAGGTACAGAAATCAATCTACATACAAAGCGCGCTCGAGCAACGCACACATAGACACCGCTCACGGACACGACATCTCGGAGCGCCTCAGCCAACTCATCAAACAGTTCCGGCTCAAACGTTCATTAGTGTGCGTCACCGAGCGTAGATATAAAAAGTGAATTACATACATGATTGTCTTCTGTACCTGTCTATTTTGTGACATAACGCAAAAGAGGAACATAGTGGGTTTTAGTCAGTAAAATGTCTATCGCTCCGCCATAAAGCGGGAGAAGTGATTGGATGATTATACACCTAACAAAAGTCCTTTCAGACATTCTTCTCGGACGCCTTAACGAGCGTAATGAGAGTTTTTAACCCATAAACTTTCGCCATGTCAAATTGTATGGATAAAATATTATTTTCTGATTTTTTCACTAGACGTTGCTTATGGAGATTTGCTGAATTTCATACGGAAAAAAGCGTGTAACTAAAATTTACAAAAAAAAAAAACGAATAATAAAATGTAGATGTTTAAAAAATATTTACCTTAACTAAACGGATACCATTATTTTAAAATCTCCTAAAATATCCCACGAACAAACAAAGTCTAATGTCACACTCAGCCACTTCGAAAGACAACTGACAGGCTATCTCCGTTCATCCTCCAATAACTTACGTTCCTACACCCGACAGGCACATCCCCACAAGCCCTAAAAACACCACCAAATTCCCCTTTAAACTGGGTCGGATATACACATACGACCATATTTCACTGACATCAGACAGGAGTTTATCAAGCAGTGAATCGTCGCATAAATCAGTGGGCGAGTGTTCTGTGATGCGGCCTGTGCCCTGAAAAATTCAAGCAATTTGATCGAATATCCCATTAATTGGGCGGTTAAGTGGTTCAGCTGGAATACACTAATGGCGGGTCGTTGTCGAATTTTTGACGGACAAAACGGTTTTTCGACGACAGAAACGGTTGCTAAAAATGGTCGTCGTCGCGACTGGTTTGAGGACGAAACTATCGTCGAGTAAAGTGGTTGCAGAAAACTTTATTTATTTATTTAATGTTTTATGTACACAAAAGTACAGAGGCGGACTTAATGCCTCAGTCACTTTCTGCCAGTCAACCAGATGCAGAGAAAAATAGTGTTAGGTGCAATAGATGAAAGAGAGAAGACGAATACAAAAATTTACATGAGTACTAATAAATCTTAAACATATAACACTTTTAAACAATATATACTCAAATTAATAAACTACATACTTAACAGATCGACAGTTGGAAAACATTAACGTTATGATGATACTACTGCCAACTTAAAACAAAAATCTTCAAAACTTTCGCTGTCGCAAGTAGTTTTAAAGACGTTTTAAGAGTGACAACAAAATTTTTGCTGCATTTCATAATTATAACGTTCATTTTTTCATTGCAAGAACTGGTTTTGAAACGACGATGTAACAAGTGTTATAGTTGAATAGATTCTCGATTTTATTTCCTTAGGAGTAAGATAACAATTCAAATAATGAAATGATTAAAGAAGAATTAGAGGAAATGTCAACAATCTAATTAAATCTTACTTACTTAACAGAACTCAAATAACACATATAAACCAAATTGGTATGAAAAGTAAACATGAAATTGTATCTCAGTCCTCAGAACGTATAATTTTGTTTGGTGTACCACAGGGAAGTGTTTTAGGGCCTCCTTTATTTATATTATACATAAATGATCTACCAAATGGCATCCCTCAACCTTTGACACTGTTTGCCGATGATAGCACCATAACGATACCTTGTAAAAGTGTTGATACTTATGAAAATGACATAAATGAATCTATAAATTTAATGGTAAAATGGCTAAATGACAATAACTTAAAAATTAACTTAACTAAATCAATACATTTTAGTCAACGCATCAATAGTAAGAGTACCTTAAATATACACTACGAGGACCAGCCTATAGAAGAGGCAGAAACAACAAAAATTTTAGGGCTTCACATTGATAAAAAACTGAATTGGAAAGCCCATATCGAAATCTTATGCAAGAAAATTAGTAAATCTGCCTATGCCCTGCACACATTGTCGTCTTTAATAAGTGTGGCCTTGGAGGCCTTACGTACAGCCTACTATGGTTTAACAGAATCCCATCTACGCTATGGTGTCATTTTTTGGGGCAACTCAACAGATAAAGACTCGGTGTTCAAGGCTCAAAAGAGATGCATTCGTTCAATATTTAAAATTAAACCTACTGATAGTTGCGTGCCGTACTTTAAAAAATATAAAATACTTACTTTGCCATGTCTATACATTTTAGAGGTAGCTGTATTTGTCAAAACAAATCCACACCGATTTAAACGATTATATGAAGTAGTCCCACGTAACAGGCGTGACAACAGTAAGATATGCTCTCATCCTGCGAGAACGTCCCTCATGCGCAAAAGTGTTTTCTGTATGGCTCCTATGATATTCAATAAATTGCCTAAAAGTTGGAGAGAACTGCCCTTGTCACTTTTCAAAAAAAAAATTGAGAAGTTTTTAGTTAATAAAGTGTACAATAATGTTTTAAATTTTTTGAATGTAAAGGACTTTTCTATTCCAACTTAATAATGTGAATTTTTGACTTGACTACATAATATTATGAATTTACTGGACATAATTTAATTTAATTTATTTTTGACTATAATACACATACTTGACATCTTGACATCAATTAATTATTTATTTTATGTATTTTGTAATGGAATTTAGAAATTTTGAAATGACTATAATATGTAAATGCAATTAAATGTAATTTTTATAACTAAAACATTTGTACGCCGTTATTGGCAAAACATGGACGCTCATTACACACTATTAATTTAACACCTTGCATGTCTGATAAGTCAGTTTATGTAAAAGCATGTTTGACAAATAAATTTTCTTTCTTTCTTTCTTTATAAAGTAATTCGAAGACTTGTTTTTGCAACAAAGACTGTTTCGTCGCAGGACGAAAAACGGTTGCTCCGTTGCAAAACATAAAACGGTTTTTAAAAACGTTTCGTTTTTGAAATGCCCACACCGTTAGAACAGGCTGTTTGTGCACGGTGTTGACTTGGCTGATAATTATTTTGGGGAAGCCTGTAAACTGGGTTGTATTTTCGTTTGACAAGTTGCTTGTTTTGGTTCGATGTTTATAATTAGGTAAAGGTAAATAATTTGTTTGCAGATGGCTAGACAGCCACAATATTTTAAATTAAAAAGACACAAGTTTGTTTATTGTTTATTTTATTACTTACAAGCTTTTGCCTGCGGCTTCGCTCCCGTTCTACCTTACTCTACCCTACTATACCCTATTCTATCGTATTCTACCCTACTCTACCCTACTCTATCCTACTCTACCCTACTCTACCCTACTCTATCCTACTCTACCCTACTCTACCCTACTCTACCCTACTCTACCCTACTCTACCCTACTCTACCCTACTCTACCCTACTCTATCCTACTCTACCCTAAAATACCCTACACTAACCTATTTTATATTTTTTTTCCATAAGAACCTTCTCCTCACAATAACAAACACAACAAAAAAAGAATAAGCGAAGCCGTACATTAGCTTTAGACGTGTGCCTATAAGCGTGCGCCAATACAAAATAAAAATATTTTGATTTTCAAAGGAGGTAGACGACAGCGTGTAAAAACAAGAAAAGAGTGGTAAAGAAGAGGATGTAAAATGTTCTGACATCTAAAGTAGGTAATCTATAAATTGATACTTTACTTACCGTATTCAAGTATTAGTTAATACTTCCATAATCTTTAACTTTTAACAACGTAAATAAAATTGTGTTGTATCATGTTATTTTTTATTTTATTTGATGGTATAACGTAGCTTTCTGTAGTATTTATAGATAAAATAACTATGTAATCAACCAGTTTTTTTTTTCAAAATAAATATCCAACGCAACCATCATTTTTTCGTCTAAAGATATCTGTTTCAATATATTTCTTCTTCCGAAAGCTGTCAAGCAGCTCGACCCTCGCAGCATGCCCTTTTTCCCCAATTTCAAACCCTTATTGGGCGCTATTATTCAATTCGAAGTGTAGGCATTTTTTTCCGAACATGTAAACATTTATTTCTTTAGCGACAGTGGCCATCTTTCTTCCTGTCGTGACAGGCAATCGAGAGGTTGTGAGTATAAATAAAATTAAGGTTCAAAATATCGAGTAACATAAATACCAATATAACGTAACGTACATTAAAATATAAAGTTTTTATAGCTATCTAGCGGTTATGACAAACGACGTTGTCCTGTCTGAAAACGGGCTTTCCGTTAGAAAAAGAAAATGAGAACCGGATTGCAGCACCACCTACCGACTCCATTTGCAGTTTCAAATCATCCAGGAACATACTTAAATGTACACAAAAAATCATTCAATTCGGTAAATCAGTTTATGAGGAGTTAGGTGACAAACGCACGTACAGAAAAAATATTTACATCATCATCATCATCCTCATTTCAACCGAAAGACATCCGTCGTCCATTGTGGACATAGACCTCTAAGTTTCGCCACAATGAAACATAAAGATTATAAATGTAGGGTAATTGCAATCAAGATTAGAAATATAGGAGCACAAAAGGTTTTTAAGTAACTTTTCTCTCCTAAACCAAAACTCTAAAAAAAAAACTTCTTTACAAAAAAAATCTCAATAATTTGGTTTTGTGGTTGTTATTATGAATACGTGAACACCTGAATTGCGTTACTTTTTTGATGCTGACTATACAAATATTTGGTTTAGACTTTTTTTTTTGGTAGGAAAAAATCATGCATTGACATTCCCCGCTCTTGGACAGAGCGGGAGATAGTGTCAGACTTACCGGTTGAGACTTACCGTTGGAAAATGGAAATGAGTATATTAGAGGAAGTTTGAAAGTGGCACCAGTAACTGAAAAGTTGAAAGGGAATCGTTTGTGTTGATATGGTCAATTGGTCATGTAAACAGGAGGGATAAAATGCATGTTAATAAAAGAGTAATGAGTATACATGTGGACGGATGGAAAGGGAGGGAGGCAAAAAAAATGGATGGATTGTGTAGAGTGATATGAAAGAAAAGGAAGTTAGTGATAGCACGAGGAGTGATAGGGCAGAATGGAAGAAAAAAACGTGAAGCGCTGACTCCAAATAAGATGAGATAAGGGCAGAAAGATGAAGATGAGACTTACTGTTGAAGTAGATTACTATGATATTACAATATAAGTCAAATTCCTTATTTCATGGATTTGACACTAATAGACATAGTATCCATTATAAGGTACACTATGCTATCTCTTTGAGGAGTGTCTGGAGAGACGTTAAGGCATTCCCATTGTCCGCATGACGCAGGTCTTCACCGGACATGGTAAGTTTGGGAGGTTCTTACACCTGCTTCAGATAAAAGAAACACCCGGGTATGCCTTCCCACTCCGGCCTACAGCAAGAGAAGTCATTAAATTATTTCTCAAATAAAAAAGTGAAATAATTTAATAGATTTTCACAAAAAAAAAAACTAGCTAAAATCAATACAAAAATCGTTTCACCGAACGAAGACACCAGCTAAAAACAGAACACAAACCCACCTAATAATATTAAAAGCATAATACATTAAGGCAATACAGAAAAAAAAAAGTACTTTTTCCGCGAAGTATACTTCCGCAGCAAATTAAATTAAGTAACAAAACAAGCGAACGTCCACCTAACAATAGATGTCCAACAATAATGGACTGCCTGATAAACTACCCTTTCATCTCGGGCTTTCTTCCGGCCTATTGTGGCCTCAATTTGGCAATAAATCGCCTATTTGAGGCCTTGAGTGTGAGCCGTTGATTGGTTTTCTTTATTTCTATTTGATTGGAGTTTTGGAATGTTCCGTTGGTTGTCTTTTGTTTCTTTAGTTCAAAGTTCAACTTTATAGAAAGTTGAAGAAGCTTTTCTTAGTAGATCTGATGAACCAGTTTTTGGAATAAAATCTATTTAACAAATTTTTAATCGCGCTTTAGAAGATTGGGTGTGTTTACTTTCTAATGCAAAGAAGGTGCAGGAAACAGTGAGGTGGAGACCATCCATACGCCTAAATCTTCACCAAAGCCGTCCTGGCCGATGGACGTGTGACCTGAGTAAGGCAAGCGAGAGGTAACTCACCGTCCGTTGAGGACCAGGCTCGATTCGACGGTGCGTTGTGTTTCAGTTGGCTAGTAAGGTTAGAAGGGTCTTGGTACAGGTACCTGCCACGGCTGCGGAATTGTTTCAAAGAACTACCGTGGTCTTGGACTGCAAAGGTCAATTGAAGGAACACAGGTGGTTTTTTGTCAGTAAAAGTCTGACACACTCTCTGTGTGGAGTACATAACTCACCACTGAAAAAAATAATTGTTTGCTATCTATTTCATTGAAAATTTTTTTTACAGCTATTTGCCTTGTGACACAATTTAAGACGCGTTTATTTTTTTAAATTGATATAAATTAGTGCTTGATTGCGATCCCACTTTATGGGCTGTGCACTAGTTTATTAAGAGTCTATTCACACTTGCCTTGAAAACACCTAAAATATAATTGGACGGGAAGACCGCAGCAGGTAAACAGTTCCAGTCCCTAACAATTTATTTAGAGAAACCGGGCTTAAAATAATAACAAGAAATCAAAATTCAAAGTCTTCCAAGATGGGGTTGGCATATCTGGTAAGATAAAAATCCCAAAATAAATAAAGAAAAAGGCAGCCTAGATTTGTGGAATAGAAAAAAACTACGCTAGAAATAAATTACACCCACTTTAAAAGGATTGCTATCACCCACACTTCTACCAAATCTTCAGATAAACGGAGCGAGAAAACTACCTTTAATACTTTTTCCCTAAAGACACGCATTTTTAATCTAAAAATGTTAAGGCCACTACAGTGGTGACCCTTTTAACAAAATTGCTGTCTCCCTGCAAGGGTCGGCATGCAAAACCTTTTTGGAATAGTTTTGTAACAAACTATAACTGTGTGAGATATTTAGTTAACTGAGGTAGCAGTTATTTCAGTTTTAAAGCTCTCTGGCTTGCTGCCTTCATTACAATTAGCTTAACCTAAATTTTCCGCTTAATGTTTGAAAGTTGTGCGCAAATGTACCTGTGTGTGGAAATGAGGGCTATCTACAGTTTTCAGTTTCATTTCGACACTATTGTTTGTTCTTTTTTTTATTCTTTCAAATGTTTTTGTTAATTTTTGAAAAGAATAATTATTTCGAAAAAAAAAAATTATACATAATAAAAACAAAATACTCAATACTGAATAATCACGAAATCTCACCTACAAACTTAAAATTTGACAGGTAGGTTCTTTGTAGAGTGGAGAATATCAGCTAATAATGGATAACTTTTCCTTATGTAATTTTTTTACAAACTAAGTAAAAAAATCTGTTCGTTTTCTTGGCGCATCTTAGGTATACGCTAATCATTGAACAAATATGCTGATAAAGGCTTGCTCCTTTCACATATGTCAAGCTCTATAGTGGACTTTAATAACTTACCGAATATTACCACTGTTACTTTCTTATTATTGATCAATACATTGAATGCTCAGTAATGTCAAGCTTGATTCCGTTTGTTTACCATTTACCACAGAACAATAACATTACCAATTATTCCATTGTAATAACATTATTATGTGTGTGATACACTACCTACCTACGTGCTAAGGGAACGGTTGTTGCAGAATATCATTACAGATCGCATTAGCAGAAGCACAACCAATACCATGAATTTGTCATTGTATTGAATACTGGCTAGTGCCCGTGATTTCATTCGCATAATACTAGTAAAATTGTAGTTAAAAAAAAAATTGTTTTTTTTTTTGCGTGGAATGCTATTTTTTTTCTCTAAAATTCCAACGGGCTGGAGATTAGCCGGAACAAACCCACAGACAGTTTTTTTTTTTTTAAGTGAATAAAAAAACGCACAGGATCGTGCATTGTGGCGACACTTGGGGGAGGCCTATGTCCAACAGTGGACGTCTATCAGCTGAAATGATGATGATGATGACAAAAAATTGAAATTACAAAAAGACACTTCTATTTTATTGATATATTAGTTGCTGCCAGCGGCTTCGCCTGTGTGAAAGTAGGTCTCTGCATACAAATTTTAGACCCCCTTTTTATCCCCTTACTGTCCCCACAAAGTTATAAGCTTGTTATGTCAGCAAAAATACGTAGTCACCGGGCCATCCAGGCGACTGAGGGGTTGTTTTGCACTTGCATCCAGTTGTTTGCTGGCGCCTAATACCCGATATGACTTTTCGTGACTTGTGTTGGACTTAGCGTCGGTTGTATCCAACTTGTGATCTTTATAAAAAAATATGGGGTATAATACAACATGGCGTATGTTTGATCTGATTACGCGCACTGACTACCTTAGTAGTACACGTAACCACCGTGAGTTATTTTGAAACTGACCTATTTGAAACGTACCGCGGAGGGTCATGAAAGCACTGAAAATCTTAATAGCGACTTATAAAAATGTGACGTATTTACGAAACGCCATCTATCAAATAAAATATGAACTAATTAAATATACGCCATCTTGGCAAATCTGTATAAACTATCTTAACACTAATATAGCTATCTAAATATGGTTTTAAACTTGAACAGCGTAAAAACCTTTTCTTCTGAACAAACTACTCGTTATATTCAGGTTTTGTATAAACTAAAAATAATGTTTTATAGATCAAATATCAAGCATAATTACGAAAACATAACAACAGAATAACAGCATTCCCATTATTTGGTCCCAATCTAATCATTTGATGTGACGACATCTCGTCGTCTGACGAACAATAGTTGCCGACGGACGAGCGCCCGGTGAGTTCTGTGTGGTCCTATTCCAGCCCCTTTGTTGTAGCGGTCAATCTGAAGGTTTCAACTTAATTGAATGTCGTTCAAACTGTTTTGCTATAATTAATTTTAGTTATGATCGATGGTTGGCGGTGGAATTTTAGGTTTGATTAAATGGTTCTTGGGTTAAGTTTTGACGAGGATTATTATAGTGTTTTGAATGATTAGATGAAAGACGTATAATAGTGTTTTTTTTTTAGTTATTACTAAATTAAATCTAAATTAATCCAGTAGATACCTACTGTTTTTTCTTGTTGTACAGCGAAAGCAAAAAAATGTAGGACCAAGCATAATGGGAATACAGATTGAAAGGTTTTCCAATTCATATTCTTAAGACAAAAAAATTCAACGAGCAATTGGTAACTTGCCTTTCGATCGTCTGGTAACTGTCCGGACCGAGCCCAAGTCGTCGACGGCGCCATGTGTTCCACGCGCTCCTCAAGATGTGTGCAAGAGATGTCATAAGATGACATCGCTTCAATTTCTGCACGGAACAAATATTTGTATGTATTCATCATATCAGCCGAAAGACGTCCACTGTTGGACATAGGCCTCCCCTATATGTCGCCACAACGACCGGTTCTGTGCATCATACATCCATCGGATTCCCGCTACACTGACCAGGTCATCGGTCCACCTTGTTGGAGGCTTTCACCCCTTGATCCCTTGCCTCGCCATTGCCTTGACCGCTACCGGAGTCAAAGGTAGACGGGCTGCCGGGCACAAGGGCCATCTTTTAGTTGTGTTCTTCATGGGGGGGTTTGCCATAATCACCACGCCTGGCAGGCGGGTTGGCGATCGCAGTGTGGTTTTTGAAATCTACAGAGAATGCTGCTGCCCATTCTCTAGTATGTCCCTTAGTCGCCTCTTACGACATCCATGGGAAGAGATGGGATAGTGCGATTCTTTACGTCCGAACACCATACACAAGTATGTATTACACAAGGGTAACAAGGCTTATATTTATCAATGTTCTTTTTTACTTAGGTATTTTCATCATAATAATACACTCGGTGCCAGAAATGGATTGACAGAGTGTAGCTGTACTCATATGTATATAATACTCGTAGCTCAGAAAGTTCTATTATATAGTCATAACGTTTAAAGTTTGTTTTCGAGAGTGCGTGTATGGGCTGAGTTATAAAGGAAAGCCTTTGTGAGCTTTTGGGAGGAAAAAACTATTGCATGAACATCCTAAGAAAGCTACTGTGTATCATACCTACCTATTTTGTTTTGAATTGAAGAACACAGGTGTGGTTTTAGTCAGTAAATTCTGACACTCCCTCCCGTTCCAGCGAACGGCGAGAGATGTCAATGGATGATCTCCACCCTTAAAAAAAGGCCTTATCCATCACGCGGATAGTGAAAAGCCGTAATCCATCACGCAGGCCCAGTGCGGATTAGTGGATGTAACATGTTCTGCGAGTTTTTAGTTCTAAGCCATGCCGGTTTCCTTACGATGTTTCCCGTCACCGTTTTGAGAGCAGTGGTGATAAAATAAATTGCGTAACGTACAATTCAACTTGTAAATCCGTAAAGCTAAAATTAAATTAGACCGACGCACGCGTGTTATACGCCTGTACCCCTAGCCAAGTTGCTAATCTGCAATAGTTAACGCTTGTAGAAAGATTTAAATGTACGGGAATGACGTCATCTCAACGCTCAACCACGTGATCAGAACAAAAAAATTGGCGGCAAGGTCAACTCGAAGCGTTCGGCGCAAGCGAAACGGTAGTAACTTGGCTAGGGGGGCTGATTTGTACGTAGAACGACGTCGTGTAGCGTAGTGGGAATCAAGTCTAGTTTCCGTACAAAATCTAAGGAGACCGACATGCCCCGAAAGGCGTGTGTGGTACGGATGTAAGCAGTGTAGTTCTGGCTGTACCATTAGGCCACCACTGATCATCCCAAAATCACTAAACCGTTTTTATAGAAACCTACACGTTTGTAGTTAGTACTTTTTAATTCTACGAAATTTTCATCTTCGCTTACCACTCATGCTTTGCACCACACTCACACAAACACGACAGCCGTGTGACAGTACAATATATTCAGAGTGAACGTGTTGCCGCCCGTAACGTTGATAGGTATAGAACACTTTCTTTACGTGGAACAACAGCAAGCAATTAAGATTAACGAGGATATAGTTGAGTAATTACATGAGCGAGTACAAGTTCTTCGTCCTTATGTTTGAAGGTACAGTCATTGAGGTGTATATGTGAGGTAATGTGTTAATTAAGTCTATTGCGTTTTACTGGAATTGCTTCAATTGTTTTGAAATTGAGTAGACTTTATTATGATCTGTTAGAACTGTCCTACGAGTGAAGTAGAAGTCCTTAAATTTATATACAAAAATCAATGCCACTTTTCGTTGTAATTTTATAACTCAAGAACGGGCTTACCTATTCAAACCAAATGTTTCAGGCTTTGTTCGGATTATTTAGTAGAAGGTTATGTAAAGTTTGGTAGAGTAGTGTAGAGTAGAGTTGTGCAGAGTAGAGTAGAGTTGTGTAGAGTAGAGTAATGTAGAGTAGAGTAGTGTAGATTAGTGTAGAGTAGGGTAGAGTAGGGTACAGTAGAGTATAGTACGGTAGAGTAGGGAGGAGTAGGGAAGAGTGGGAGCGAAGCCGCGCGGGCAAAAGCTAGTATATTATAAAACAAGTCTATCTGAATGCTTACGATTGACTCAAAAACTATAGAATGGATTTTGTAGGATTCTCATCAATAGACTAAGTGGTTCATGAGGAATGTTCAGATAACTAATACATGGATTGTATACAATAGAGAAAGGCTGAAAATTTCATAGACTTCTAACACTTCTATGGACCTAAGCCTTAGGCATTCTCCACCAATAAATTTGAGGTGGTGAAGAAACAACATTGGAAAGGATTATTAAGAAATCAAGGCACACAAACTTGAAACTATTTAGGTGAAAATTATGTTTGAAGTTGGGGCTGATCGCTAGTATATCATACAAAATACTACGCGCCTGTTTAACTCTCTGTTCATGATAAACTCAAAAAAATACTGAGCGGATTTTCATGTTATTTTCACCAAGAGACCAAGTGATTCATAAATAAGGTTTTTACACCACCTGCTCGATAATACGTTCGCTCGTTTTATACGTCATACAAACCTTACATAAAGCATGTCATTCTATCCCTAAGGAGATAATGCAGTATGGCCGATCCCTAGTGAATAATGAGATTTGAATTTGGAACATCAAAAATCGTCAACATTCTGAATTAAAATGTACATGCATCGAACAAGTTGACTCGAAAATCAAACTGGCCACTAACAAAAAAAAAAGAAAATAGAATAAAACGTGCTTAGAAAGCATTATAGAAAATTGAAACTTTATAATCTTGGAGTACATAATTATGTAGTGAATTTTGTTTGTTTAATGAACTTGCAAATGTAATACTTATATTTTTCTAATATATGATTTCGTCGACCAATTGTTTTTTAATTCTCACAGATGGTGTAAAAATCTCCTCAGTGACCGACAGTACGGGTTTCGCCGAAATCGATCTACTGGGGACCTTCTAGTGTATGCCACCCACTTGTGGGGCGAGGCCCTCGAGAAGAACGGGGAAGCAATTGCTGTCTCTTTAGACGTCTCGAAGGCCTTCGACAGGGTATGGCATGCTAGCCTCTTGAGTAAGCTTCCAGCATACGGCATCTCCCCTGGTCTGATTAACTGGGTAAAAGACTTCCTGAGAGAACGGTCTCTTCGAGTTGTTGTCGATGGATGCTCATCAGAGCCCATGACGACTAATGCCGGAGTTCCTCAGGGGTCAGTTCTCTCTGCAACTCTTTTTCTGCTGCATATTAATGATCTGCTGATGCCCGGTATCTATGGGTATGCAGATGATAGCACAGTTGTGGAGAGATACCTGCCAGGTGGTCGGGCTAGTAAAGAGCAAATCCGGTCTGAACGAGAGGCTATGGTAGAGCGTACGAATATCTCACTTCAGGCAGTCTCCAAGTGGGGCAAAACCAATCTGGTGGGATTCAACGCCGCCAAAACACAGGCGTGTCTGTTCACCGCCAAAAGGAGCCCGTTCACCTCGGCTCCTACTTTTCAGAATGTATCATTGGATTGTACCGACCGCCTTCAACTCTTGGGTATTGAAATTTCCTCCGACCTCAATTTTGGGCGGTTCATTGAGTCCAAAGCCAAAGTAGCTGCTAGGAAACTAGGCGTTCTTGCAAAAGTCCGGCGGTACTTCACACCGGGACAGCTTTTAGTGTTATACAAAGCACAGGTCCGATCGTGTGTGGAGTACTGCAGCCACATATGGGCTGGTGCTGCAAAGTGCCACCTGGCAGCTTTGGACTCGATGGAAAGGCGTGCGAAGAGGCTGATTGGTGATCCAGATTTAGTCAAGTCCAATCTTCAAAGCCTTGAGCACAGGCGTAGGGTAGCCAGCCTTTCGGTTTTTTACAGATTGCATTTTGGAGAGTGTGCGCAGGAATTGCATGACTTGATTCCGCCATCTCAATTCTACCATCGGACAAGCCGACGCACGGCAGGTATCCACCCTTACGTTGTTGAAACACCTACAGTCCGGACTAAGCGTTTCGCCTCGTCATTTATACCGCGTACATCAAAGGACTGGAACAGTTTGCCTGCTGCGGTCTTCCCGTCTAATTATAATTTGGGTGTCTTCAAGGCTAGAGTGAATAGGCTCTTAATAAACTAGTGCGCCTCACCATCAACGATTGCATCACTGCTTACCATCAGGCGGGATCGCAGTCAAGTACTAGTTTATAACAGATAAAAAAAAAAAAAAAAAAAGTAGAGTATGCAACATACTCTTTCGAGAATTTTAGATGCTTTAAAAAATACTTTTTTTAAACCAGCTAAAATTCTCGAAAGAACGACGCGATAGCAATTTGTTCGCTCCCATTACATCAATTTGCTTCAAGAGTCACTTATTCTGAAGTGAATTTCAACAAGTTTCGTAGTGTTTATTTTACAAACGAACTCGTACTATCGGACTATATTAAACTTAGAACTTGAAATAGCTAAGATCATTAAACTATGTCATGTAGTCAAGTTTAATTCCAAAAATCCAAACTCAAGGAATGCCAGCGTGCTATGGAGTGTAGCATACTACGTGTTAAATAAACAAACTACGTTCGAAACACCACACTGCGCTCCAAAACGCAAATCGTTGATATGGCTCAAATCCTGCCCGACTTAAATAGGACTGGGTCGGAAATGTCTGCCCCATGTCTAACAAGCTATGGGCTCGTAAAACACCGGATTGGTACCCGGACACAGCAGCTTGTCGGCTCCAACCTTCCGGCAGACCACGAAGGAGATCGAGGGACGACCTGGGCCTTAAGTCTGCTATTACAATAGTGTCAAAATGGTCTATCAATGATTTCATAATGATAGATTTTAACAAGTTTTGGTAATCTGCTAACATATTGGCGTCATTATGACTTTCCAATGGTCAACCACTGACACTCCATTGAAAGAAAAAGGGATTGAATGGTAATCTCGTACTTAATGACAAATGAATATCTGACACGTATGTGGTAATTTGCAAAAAAATTTACAATTCCTTTGATCAGTGACTTATCATTAGAACGTCATTATGCAGTCATTGCTTTTAATTTGTTACGAGACAGCTCAATATTGACATTCTAGTACCAGACCATTGACCGATCAATGATTGATCCTTATCAATTTGCAGATTACGAACTTTTAGCAAAACGAAAATGGAATCTGGTTGAAATGAAAAAATTATAAAAATTGTAGACTAGGGCCTCTGGAAGTCTTCTTTAAATTAACTCTCTCTAACTATAATTTAAAAAGCGAAATAGCACTCACAGAGTAATCACGAAATCTCAGAATCTATAACACCTATAAATTTAAAATTTGGCAGGTAGGTTTCTTATAGAGTGTAGACATCCGTTAAAGATTTTTTTTTTATTATGACCTCTCGTTTAACCACTATCTCATCTGATGATAAGCGACGCGGGGGCCACGTCCCAGCGCGCCTAAAGGAATTGTCAGCAACAGCGGGGGCCCAGCCGGGTCGAAGCCTACTGGGGCCAGGGTTATCCGAAAGGGCGCTCGAGCCCCGGTATGAAAGCTTGAAGGAACGGGATGGGTTTTTTAGTCAATAAGAGTCTGACACTATCTCCCGCTCCGACCAAGAGCGGAAGTTGTCATTGGATGATTATTCCCATAGAAAAAAAAAAACGATGTGACCTACGATGGAATAATGTGGATTTTATAAAACTTCACCCCCCTAAGGGGGTAACAAGGGAATTGGAAGTTTGTATTCGATTTTTACACAGGCAAAGCCTAGCACTAGGCAATAAAATAATAGTGTAGCCAAATTATGATTACAATAACTGTTAACCAGGAAATCTCGAAATAGAGATAGTGGTTCCTCCTCATTAACACATATACCTACCTACATTCTTGTTCCTCACCATATTATATGTGTCGACATATCAATACATATTTACGGGGCCGTAAAATATAGTCGTAAACACGGTAATAAAATGGTCATTCGGATCATATTGAGACCGACGGATAGGTTATGGCTAGTCATGTGTAAAGTGATAAATTCACGTCTTCTCCTGGTATTATACCCTCATTTTTGGTGACGTGGTGAGATCGGGAACCAGAGCACCTATGTAGGGCATTAGTGTCTTAAAAATAAAATTTAATAAGGACTATATCTCACCGAGACAACATGGCGACGCGACCAGTTGCGCCACAATATGTATACAGCTCTATAGAGAGTTACTCATCTGGTATCCGTTTGGTGTGGTTGCGCAACCAATTTGGAAGAAATAAAGCCCTTAGGGCCACCATGGTTGCACTTGGTTGCAGTTGCGCCGCCATGGTGTCCCGATGAACTATAGTCCTAAGCTACCAAGCTAGACACCGTACAGACACTATAGACGCTACACGTCCGAGCAGGTCGCGCCACCAAATTGGTTCCGCAACCAAACAGACACCAGGTGAGTAACTCTCTATAGAGCTGTATACATTTTGTTGGTAGCGGCGACTGTTCGTGCCACCATAGTGTCTCGTTGAAATATAGCTCTTATTAATATAGCTTCTTATTTAGCATTGCCATTTATACTTGACATAGGTTGTCAAGACTTAAGTCTGTAGAATTGTTCGAAAGGATTACCGAGGCCCTAAAAGCTAAGGGTAATTGACGGAACACGTGTGAGTTTTAGTCCGTAAAAGCTTTAAACTCCCTATGGCTTTAGTGGGAGGAATTATTTTATGTTTTTTTACTACAAAAAAAAAAGGTTGAATAAATTAATAACGTCCTAAGTTCCTATATGAATTACTCTGTATTTAACCGGAATTTGTGGATCCCCATGTTTAGGAAAGAACATAAATCCGTTGGTTGTGCGCATGAGCTCTGCCTGGTCGTGTCGAATCACCATCCCATCGAACCATATAAATTCAATGATTTTTTTTAATGAGTAAAGTAACTAAACGTGCTGTTTCTTTCTGGTTCTTCTCTATAGGAAACGAAAAATTTAATTACAGAGACTTTAATTTTATTATTCTCTATTGAGATTGATCAACATGATTTTGTTAAAAAGATTACTAAGCATTGCATAGCATAATCAACCTTATAATAAATCCATCGCTAGGGCTAAGGCCTCCTCTCATAAGGAGGAAATTGGCTATAATCCACGATGCGGCCCAGTGTGGGTTGATGGATGTCACATATCATTTGGTTCCATAGGACATACCTACCCGGTTCGTCACGATGTTTCCCTTCACTATTGTATATGTATGTTATATTAATTTTCAATTAAATAGTGTATGCCAAAATAGGCAGTTTTTTGAATTACCATAAATTAACTATAAAACCTTATGTATCACCAAAAAAAACTAACAAATACTTTGTCTTTGACCATTTTGAGAGCATTGTTGATGAAATTACAACCTAGCCTAGCCTGTCTCGGTTTGAACTCATGACATATAAGTCAGAGCCACTACCACTGCGCAATCTCTGTTCTGATGGATTATTATAAAACTTATATTGTTAACATCGACCGCCTTATTATACAAAGAATGTTGGACAGGACGAAGATGCGTAGCAGATTACCGATGCGATGGTACAAAGCTACTCTTGGCGGCCCGATTGAATGAGTGCGCCTGGATGATTGCCAGCTCTCAGCAGGCAAAAGTGGCGAGAATCGTACGGCATACCCCAATGATAACGTTCAGAGAGCTACTTTTACGATAACACGACAAAGAATAAAGAATATTGTTAGGAAGTAAGGTTTTATTTGATTTATAGAAGCATCTCCATAGCGATGAATTAAAAAAATCTTTCATTTTTACCCGACTGCAAGAAAGATTATGCTTTTCGCGTGTATCTTGTTAGAAAGCAATACTAGTATTGAGTGTCATGAGCCTCCAATAAAAGTACACGATCCTTAATGTAATGAGGTCATGGTAGCGGAGTTGCAAGAACAGGCTAGCTGACTACAGTTCGACAAACAATTTCATTGAAACTTTCAGCTAAAAAGTTTCAGTTCAGTACTTTAACAGTAGACGTTGGAGCTGGGTCTCAATAGACAAACGCCCAAGTTCAGTGTTGTGTTTTGAACCTTCACAAATGGCGATGCTTGAGGAAGTCTCACATGCCCGAAGCAGTTCAGGTACCAAGTTGGCTTCCAGCTTAGTATTTTTACCACGATTATAGAGTATATTTACTATAGAGCTTACGTCAATACGAAGCAATAGGTTTCGAAGAAAAAGAAAACAAACCACATAGTTTTTTTTTTCTTTAAGTTACGTACCAGCTAACAGAATACGAAAGATAATCTTAATGTAAAAAGTTTTTATTAAGTGGCTGTCCTGTAATTGAAATTAAGTGTAATGGAAAAAAAATATTGTGGAAATTATGGTAACTGACAGCTTGAGGAAAATTTTATATTTTAAAAGTTATTTCTATTGAAGAGGATGATGTGTCTTGGGTAAACATTTCCTAGAAGACTGATATTCTGCCTCTCTGCGGCGTCGCCCGCATGAAATTAGAAAATGTTTTCAAGGGAACACACTCCCAATATAGAAGTAGGCATCCGATGTTTTACGCGCGCGTCTTGGTACAGACCATGCTATACCTAAGCCTGAAAAAACCTGCTGAGATATAGTTTAATAAAATGATATGTTATCTACACTACGAGGTAAAGTTTTTTATATTTTTTTTTTGTTTGTAAGATGTAATCTCTGAAAGTACTAGTCCGATTGCTAAAATTCTTTCACCCATAGAAAGCTGTTATATTCCTAAATGATATAGACCATATTTTAAGTACGCGGGCGAAGCCGTGGGCAAAAGCTGGTTATGTGTAATTTGATAAATATATTTTTTTTTTTACTTAATCTAAACCAAATGATTCACTTACACTAGAAGGAGATCTGGCATTCGGCGGCCACTGCCGCGGCACGCTTACTTAGCTCGCTCGCCTACGCGCTTTAGTGCCAACAATTCTAACTTAGCCAAACCCGCACAATTGCTTCATTCGCTCGCCATTGTGTTTTAATGGTCACTATTTAACCTGACTTGATCCAGACGCGATTATTCCGATCTACGCACGATTAGTCCATATTCGTATCTAGTGGCATCGTATATTATGGAGTAAGGTTAAGTAGTTAGGTCTGTACGAAATACATGCGAGTATTTGCGTACTCTTATATAATTTGGAAGATCATACTAAAAAGTGATTTACCAATTCACACACGCGATTGGTTTTACATCCCTGCGTTCTAGCCTTGTATAGAAATGCGCCATCTCGTCATTATACCACGTGCATCGAAGGACGAAAAAAAAATTGCCTGATGCGGTCTTCCCGTCCAAATATAAATTAGGTGTTTTCAAGGCTAGACTAGTATATTCTATACTAGTACTCTGTCCGATATTTGACTATTCAAAAGTCCCTGTAAATGGTCTATTTGACATAAATGCATAAAACATGAGAGCGAATAGGTTAGAATAGAGCAAATAAATTAGAATAGAGTGAATAGGCTAAACTATTATGCTACACCATCACCGGTTGCATCACATTTTATCATTAGGTGGGATCGCAGTCAAGCACTAGTTTACGACGTCCAATTGGCACTCGTCATCGACATCAAAAATATATTTTATCATTTAGAATTTAAAAAAGAAAACACTCAAAGTGCTTACGGACAAACCCATACATACACATAAACTTTTGCCTATAATATATTTTAATGGAATATTTTGACTGTAGATTATTCCGATATTTATCCAGAAATCTTCTAAAACAAAACACTATTATCCTGAAAACAAAACAAAATAAAAACAGCATCTCTACAGAAACTCGACGTAACTATAATAGCATGAACGTCAGTCCACGGCGCGGCGCGAATAGCAATGTTGGATTGGATAGAACAAAATTCTGGATAGTAGGTATGTACTTAAACTTGCCAGAAAAAGAATAGTATCAATGGAGTTACTTCTGCGAGAATGTTCTGCAAAACAACGAATTTAAGTGGGTTTTAATCTGATGGTCATATAGGTATTTCTAAAACAGTAAAACAATAGGTACCATCAAATAATACTGAATACAGTTCAAAATTGCGTATATGAAAAGTAAAAATCCATAATTTTAACAGTTATTTTTGTATTGCAGTTTTTGATTATTGAATCTCGTCTCTTTACCCTCGCCTCTTCCTGTTACACGGGGTTGGCTTTCTTAATCATGCGGCGCCATTTATTTCGCTGATAAGCACCGTCATGCGTAAGGCTAAGCTTTTGCATGTCCATGCAGACATCTGTCATCCAGGTAACTTGTGGTCTGCCTCTCCCTCTCTTCTGTGTAGCCATGGATAGGCATTTTTTCACGTATGGACATCGGAACTCCGCATGATAATAATGTCCATACCATCCTAACCTGAACTCCGAGAGTTTTTCAGTGATGAGCGTTACCTTGAAACTCCACCTTATGTGTACGTCTAGTACTTTGTCTTTGAGATTAATTCTTAATTATATATATGTATATTTTATTGTTGATAGGTTTGCGCTTGACCGCTATCTCACCTGGCGGAAAGCGACGTTGCGGTCGACGATGGAACGCGCTTAACTAGAAGAAGCCTATTCACTCTCAACTTAAAGATTCCCGGGTTGTAGCTAGCAGAAGGATATTATGTTGAATGATTGACTGTTTTAGACCCATTGAATTCAGGTATTACATTTGGGAGAGGCCAATGTCCATCAGTGGGCGTCCATTAGCCGAAATGATGATGATGACAAATTCTCCCTCTCTTTCTTAAAAATTGTCTAGGCTGGTCCAGATAGACCGCTGGCAAGTGTAATATAATTTTTGACGGAAATGTTGTTTTTTTTCACTTGATGGTAAAAAAATTGAAATAAAATAAAGACAGAAAGAAAAAGAAATCAAGAAAGAAAACAGATTAATTTGGTACAACATAAGGCACACAAACAATAGAGCACGCTTGCCTAGACCTCACCTATTTACTCTTGACTTATAGACTCCCAGGTTATAACTATCATTAATCATGGCCTAGTTCTTTTGTTATTCTGACCAATAAATATTGTTGCTCATTTATATATTTAGGAAGAACAAATAGGTACACATTAGGTCTTATGAGTCAAGCCAATCTGTCTACTTTTTGCCAACTATTCTTTTTTTTTAATAATGGATAGACTCGCGTTTGACCACTATCTCACCTGATGATAAACGATGATGTGGCCGACGATGGAACACGCTTGCCTAGAAGCAATCTATTCACTCTTGACTTAAAGACCCCTAGGTTATCAGGAAACACACACTCCGGCAGGTAATTCCACTCCTTAGTTGTACGTATAATGAATGTGTTCCCAAAATGCTTTGTGCGTATAGGTGGGATGTCCACATGACATACGTCTTGTGGTCCGATGATGGAACGGACTTGGCGGATTTAAATTGTGTAACTCAAGTGCACACTCCCCGAAGTGTAAACGACAGAAAACAGACAGACTAGCAACTCGGCGATTCTGGGATCGGCTTCCAGCCTAACCGGAGGCAGTTGTATTATATCAATATTTTACATAGAGTGACTGCCCATCTGACCTTCGCAATCCAGTAATTAGGTAACACCCCTACCCCGCGGTAAGATTTAGATTTCCTCAGTCAGATTCCTCTTTGAGGGTTCTGAATCTCCGTCGTTAGACTGTAATAGATCTACAAATTACAGTCGGGACCAGTGGCTTAACGTGCTTTCTAGCTTTGAGGTCCTCATGCACCATGTGCACGACCCAGCCGCCGCAACCCGACTACCAGCCATAGTAGGCACGGGTTTGCAGACGATAAGCAATGACTAGCTCGCCGTTAGGCCATCTGGCCGTCCAGATCAAACATAAGTCGCCTTGATGGGAAATCTTCACTCGGGAAATCTTGTCCCACTCAGAGTTGAAGCAGGAGATTGTTTCAGACTTTTACCGACCATAACTACACCTATGTTTACACAGATACGCTTGCGTTCTAGGACCACATGTTTCCCTTACAGATGTCGACCTATGAATGGCCCACTAGGTTTTGGCTCTGCTGGTCCCTTACGGTGTTGCTGGCTTTTCTTTGAGGCGCGCATGACGACTAGCTATCCATTGTCATTGCTCGTCGTGTACAAGCTTACGCTTGTGGGGGCACATAGTCGGGGTCGGTATGTCGGCGGCTGGGACGTGAGAATGTCAGTTCCCTCACGCTTCCGGTCGCTAGCATTCCTGCTTTGGAGAAGGAGGCAACCGCCTGCCATTGTTATTTGCTCCTGACCTTGACCTGTACCAGGGCATGGCGCGAGACGTCGCTGCAACCGAGTTCCACGTGGAAGATTAAAGAACGAAAAACGTTACCTAACCTACTTAAAAGTTTTAGCAAATTATCATAATTTTCTTTGCCGTATATTTTATTCTCTATCTCAGTGTTCAGAGTTTTACATGTTAAACACTTTTCAGAGTTCTTTTGATGAGAGGTAACAAGAATAAAGAAAAATTCGTAGCAGGATAGACTACAGTACTTATTTCTTATGTTCCATAAAATATTAATACAGCTTTTTCTCGCGGTTTTGTTCTTAATCCCACCGGATTTGTACGTATATACATTTTCTGAGATAAAAATTGAAAAGTGGTTTTAAGTTTAGTTTTTTTCATTATTGGCTCGCGCTTATCCATTGTCTCACTTGTTGGTAAGTGATGATATGGTTGATGTTGAAGCATGTTTACCTGAAATAACAAGGTAGGTTGTAGTTATCAGAAAACGTAGACTCCGGGAGGAAATTTTACACCTAATCTGTACACACAATGAATGTATTTGTATGTTTAGTTTCCAAAACCAATGCTGCATTACCGTACGTTTAATGCTCCGATGACGTAAGTATACGTGTAACGTATTTTAAACTCGGCCATTTGCAACAAAATTCGACCGCATATTCCTAAGTTACATGGACTAAATACAACATTTTGATCATCGGAATTCTGTCCACCAATGAATTGATCTAACATTGATGTTTGAAATACACCGCTGTGGCTCATTAGCATAACTACCTAATTTTGATGCATTTGTTTCGATGCAATTCCCAAACGAATTCCCGTCACAGAAATGTGGTAATCAGTAATTCGAATACAGCACTTGTATTTGAATTGTAGTGTTCGTGGTCAAATTAGCAAAATGGTTACATAAGCACCGATGACATTAACTTGTTATCTAAGCTCTATATAGCATGAAACGCGTAGTAGGTACAAGCGACCGCGCGTGTATAATTTCATTCACAGAGAAAATCTCAAATGGAATACAGCATTTCGAATTAGCCAAATGCGGTTTACGGGATGCTTTTCATTAACTAAATATGTACTTAAGTAAAGCAAAACTTAGGTTTGTCAATGTCAAAGGTTTTCATTGCGAGCTCAGATGATAAGGTAGAAAACTTATATATAACTAGTTAAAATTTTATTAAGATTAAGAGGTAATTGTGATATTCAAAACCAGGACCACATATCATATCACAACATAGTGTCTCCCCCACAATGCACAAAACATTTTGGAAACACATTCATTGCGCGTACAGCTAAAGAGTGGATTCCCTGGCCGAAGTGTATGTTTCCTGATAATTATAACTTACTAGCTGTCCGCCCGCGACTTCGTCTGCTTGTACTTCGGTTATCGCACTCTAAACGTGTTTGCCCGTAGAAATAAGATGTTTTTTCAAGATAAAAAGTAGCCTATGTTCTTTTCCATATCAAAGGCTATATGCATGCCAAATTTCATCCATATCCGTTCAGCCGTGATTAAGTAACAAACATCCAAACATCCACACTTCCACATTTATAATATTAGTTAGGGTCAAGTTATCGGTTATTCTACAAAGTAGGGGGAAATCCAACTTAAATTTAATTAAATATTTCAATTTTCAAGATTTAAGTTTGAATTTTGTTTACGTTACTGTTGTTTCAATTTCAATGTTGTTATTGTCCTTAATTTGTTTAAGTGTTATAGGTATTTTAGTTTTGTTATTATCATTGATTTTCAAGTATTGTGTATCAATTTCTTATTTTTATTATTTGTAATGTTATTATTCATGCTGTGTTCTCCTGTAATTGATTTGTTAATTGGACCAATAAGATACTTAAAAGCACGTAATACATATTATTTTGTACATTCTTTGTTGAAGAATGTAAACAAACAAAATAAAGAAGTATCTTAATACTACAAACGTGGACGAAGCGATAAGTACATATAATTAAGGGAAGTATATAGAGAAAGGAAAAGTATACATAGTTCATTACACGTGTAGGCGTTCAGTAGTATCTGACAAGTCCACTAAGGGAAAGTGAAATATTATTTAAGTATGAAATTGAGTAGATTAGATATGAATGTGTTTGATCTTGCATATATCAAATTCTTAACTTGATCATATGTAGTTGATTGACTATAGTTAAAACCACAACTATGTTTTTCAGTTGCCCTTGCGTTCTAAGACCACGGTGAGTAACTTTTTCAGAAAATGGCTGTAGCCCTAGCAGGCATCTGCCCTGCCTGTAGTCCTGAAGTCTGTAACGTAATCATCATCATCATTATTTCAGCCAAATGACGTCCACTGTTGGACACAGGCTTCTCCCAAGTGTCGCCATAACGACTGGTCCTGTGCGTCTCGTATCCATCGAATTTCCGCGACCCTCACCAGGTCATCGGTCCACCTTGTGGGTGATCTTCCAACGCTACGTCTTCCGGTACGTGGTTGCCATTCTAGAACCTTTCGTCCCCATCGAGTATCTGTTCACCAGTCATTAGTCAACTGTCATCATCCATAGGTCACGGGTTTAAACCTAGCCAGGCGCATACTTTGTGTAATTTATTTCATCACTATTGCTCTCAAAACGGTGAAGTTTAACATCGTGAGGAAACCGGTACGTCCTAGAACCTAAAATTCGAAGACATGTGACATCCAACAACCCGCAGTGGTCCCGCGTGGTAGATTGCGGTCCATTCCCTCTCCTAGAGAGGAGGCCTGAGTCCCAGCAGTGGGAACATTATAAGGCCGAAAAGCCTAAAATAACTTTGAAAGAACACATTTTGTTGTATTAACACAACATAGTAACTCCTAACTAACTAAAGCGCAACTTAACAAGCTTTTTATTGTCAGTTTTTATGCTTGTCTCGTTATGAACTGCTTTATATAGTCACTAAGTTGTAGGTAGCACCTGGGCTATAAAAGAGCAATATATACGGAAGAACATAGCTTAACATTATTACGTGTGCTAACAATGTTGCCTGACCTACACCATGAGCAACAAATTTTATGACTACGAGTAGATAATGTTACACTTTTGTATACTTTAAAGCTTTTTTATATACTAGAAGCACACACATTTACTTTGAGTTGTAGGAAACGACGAAAATTGATCTACCACTAAACATTTGTATAACTGTTGTGGCCAGATCTGAGAATTGATCACTTCATGATGTAGCCAATTAAAATTAGCCAGATCGTTTAAACGTTAACATTTGATGATTGGTCAATACTCATTTGGCCATATATCGTTGTCGAAACATCTACGGTCCGGACTAAGCGTTTCGCCTCATCATTTATACCGCGTACTTCGAAGGACTGGAACAGTCTGCCTGCTGCGGTCTTCCCGTCCGATTATAATTTGGGTGTCTTCAAGGCTAGAGTGAATAGGCTCTTAATAAACTAGTGCGCCTCACCATCAACGATTGCATCACTGCTTACCACCAGGCGGGATCGCAGTCAAGTACTAGTTTATAAAAGATTTAAAAAAAAATGTAGAATTTCTATAGGCTCTAGGGAAAAGTTATAGATTTTACATCTCAAACAAAAAAAAAAAACAAATGTTGGGAAAAGGGCTAGCCATGTTGACAACCTGTATTACCTTCACATCTCAGTAACTGAGAAAAACAGAACATTAAACCACTCATGTACAATTTAAAAGCCAATCATTGACTCACTCTTACAATAAAGAAACCATAGCTTTTCCCTCCAACAATACACGGTTTAACGCGATAATGTCAGATTAACTCAATAGTTAAAGTGCCACAAACAACAAACTTAACTAAGACCATTGTTAAACCACGCTTTGTAATTACAGGCTTGAATGTTTAAACCTGAACCGTTTTCTAAACGCCTTTGCAGTGTGGCAAACGTCTACTCGTTACATTATTCGCCGCGTCGCGGTCGCCTAGATTCTTGAACCACAAACAGGTTAGCTGTATAGACTGTACCTACATCACTAGCACTAGAGGAAAACAATGTAATTCACTCTCACAAGTCAACGTTGAGAGCTTTGTGACAGTAGTCTAACACAATTTTATTGTTACGTATCATTTCATATTTGTATAAGAGTGTGAAGAATGGGTGTCTATTTTTTGGAGACAGTAAGAATACACATACATGATATCTGAAAATATTTGTGTCAAAAATATTTTTAATAAAGGTGTATATTTTCAGAAAATGAGAGTATTTAGAATTGAGAGTTTTCTTTAATAATCATCATCACAAGAATCGGTCCTAAAATTATGCAATCTCGATACTATATCGTAGCATGAAAAAAATACAAAGCGTTTTGGAATTACATTTTTTATTGTGCATTCAGCTAATGCCTGCTATGCACGCTAGTGTATACCTGACAAGTTTGCCTGTATAAATCACCTGCCCCCCTAGCCAAGTTACAACCGTTTCGCTTGCGTTGAACGCTTCAAGTTGGCTGCATCGCCGAATCTTTTGTTCTCACCAAGTGACTGAGCATTGAGATGACGTCATTCCCGTACATTTGAAGCTTTCTACAAGCTTTACCGATTGCAGATTTGCAACATGGCTAGGGGTACTGTACAGATAAATCGGAGCGTGTATGTTACATACCTGTGCAGGTTCCTATACAAGCTCACCTGACAGGTATAACTACAAGCCAACTTGTCAGGTATACCCTAATGTGTATGGCTACCTTAAGGAGTAGATTTCTTTGCCAGTGTCTGAGTTTCCTGATGGCTCCAACTTAGGGGTCTTTAAGTAAAGAGTGAACAGGTTACTTCTAGGCAAGCGTGCTCCATCGTTAGCCACATCATCGCTTACTATCAGGTGAGAACGCGTGGTGTGGTAAAACGCGAGCCTTTCAATAAATAAAAATACTGTGGTGGCACCAACATAATTCAGGGGACTCAGGCCTCCTCTCTAGAAGTGAGAATGGGCCGTAATCCACATTGCGGGCCTAGTGCGAGTTGGTGAATATCATATGTCTTCGAATCGTTGGTTCTAGGGCACCAATATAAGACTAGAAAATTATTTCCACGACAACAATCATGAGCTGTGTTTGAAAGACTCACAGCGGTTACGGAACACAAAAGAAAAACTGAAAGAAGTCAGTAAAAGTATGACACTCCTTGTCACTCTACCCAGAGCAGGTAAAAATATTTGATCAATTCTCACCTTCGAACAAAATTCATTAAACATACACAAAAGGCTCAAAATAAAGAATTTACACAGCAAGTAACATTTTGTAACATTTTATTATAACAAAATCACACATGCTCAAACATTTTCACAGATGAAAAAACTCAGCATACCTACTCTCTTATTAGTGAGACGTGTAACTTAATGCTGACATTTTCAAGAAATGTTTGGGTCACAAATAAGGCTGGGGGCAGAAAAGCGTTATTATAAGTAAGTAAATTGGCAAAATATGCTATATCACACTCGCAAAGTTAGTCGGGCGATTTATTTAGAAAAAAAATAAAAGCTTGGTTGACTCAAATATCGTGCTATGTAACATTCGTCTAATCCTACCCTAGTTTTTTTGTATTACAGATGATTCAAGCATAAATGCAAAGCCTATAAGTATTTATTATCAATTCAATGCAGTGGTTAGGCGACTTGCTGTTGTATAGCTATGCGTGTCGAATGTGTCGATACCTGCTTAGAACAAATGACGGGTGCAAAGTAAAAAAAGCCATCTACAATTTTGCGATTTTGTGATAATTGCAGTAACTTACTAAAAAAATTTATTTTAAGACATGGCAAATGGTCTTTCGAGTGTCAACAATGATGAAATAATAGTTCTTCTTTTCAATTATGTTTTTGAAAAAAAGAAAATGACTAAATAATTGCTTATTATTCACTTATTATTATAGACTATCACAAAATTGCAAAATTGTAGATGGCTTTTTTTACTTTGCACCCGTCGAAATATTTTTATGGCCTTGATCGCACTAACAATTAGTAAGTTTTAGAAATAAATGTATTTATTTTTTTAATAGAAGAAATATCTTAATCGATAAATTAAATCCCAAGAACGAGCATACGAAAGGGAAATAAACTCAAACTGTGCTCCACAATAAATACTAGAATCCATAAAATCCAGTACCAACCATTAAAAATGTCTTCACAAGCAAAACCACTGTAATTGCTCTACAACCCAAACAACCAATTTCAATGTTGTATTGGAATTCGTATGCACTAACACAGTTAATTGTCGCTTATAAAAAGATACTTACATGACAACAACTGAAACTGAATCTTATCATGATTTCAATAAAGTTAAAACTCCAAATGAAGAAACACATACAGTTCCATTGCCTGCTAAAGAGAAAATATATGAACAACCATTAAAAAGTTCTGCTTTTACAGTACAGGAACGGATGTGCAGAATTTATAACATAGGAACTGGTGCCTCGGAGGTCGTTCAGGTTAATTTATTCCTTGTTCACTGCCAAGCCAAGGGCGTTGTAAATGTATCATATTATTATTGTAAAATTAATTCTGCATTTGGTTTACAAAATTGTGGATAAAACACCCATTACAATCTAACTTGAACTCATTTTTAGTTTATATTACTTTTTATTAAGGCGGAAAATGATATGCTTCGCTTAAGTGAGGCTCACCTCTACCGTGTGCTATATTGTGTCTTCCGGGCAGTTCACATAATGATGACACCCGAGCGTTTTTTACCATCTGAAGCAGGGTGGACCGATGACCTGATCAGGGTCGTGGGGATCCCATGAATGTGTGACGCACGGGACCGATTGTTGTACCGACGACGCTTGGCGCAGGCCTATGTCCAACAGTGGACGTCTTTCGGCTGATATAAAAATGATGATGAGATGACTGCCATAATTATGGTGTATCCAAACATATTGCACATGTTGCATATCTTCGAAGACAAAAACTGTGTTTTGGCTGTCAGATAAATACTTCTGCCCAAAGAAAAATTGGTGACCTGCATGTGATTATATTTGAAATCAATTTCATCAATTCCACCATTGTAGAAAAGAAATGTAGACCAATAATGAATATCAATATCGGCAATGCGAAAAACTTAGTTCTAAAAAAGTAATTTCATATTCACACACTTGATTTTCAACTCCGCTAAAAATATGAATAAACAAATACAATCGTAATACAGTTTCGCTTCAATGTTTGTATCGGATTACACGCGGTTCTTGTGGGAGGCAATGTTATATTTCTGGTTTGTTCATTATATTGTTTGAATTTATTTTAATGTTTTCCAATTTATTCGAGGTCTGAATTGTTTGCGGTTGGTATCAAGGACGTTTAGAATTGTTTGTGCGATCATATATCGTCGCTATCGTGAATATCTAACTTTGTATTTTATTTAGATACATGTTTTCATTGTGCAATTATCTGGTCTTATAAAACATTGTTTATCTCTTTTGTGTCCTTAAATTTTGTTACAATAACTGCAATGCGATGTTTATGTCCAGTGTTGTATATGTCACCGAAAAATCGAAGGACTAGAACAATTTGCCTGCTACGGTCTTCCTGTCTAATTATAATTTAGGTGAATTCAAGGCTAGAGTGAACTGGCACTTAATAATTTAGTTCACCTCACCATTAACGATTATACCATTGCTTACCATCAGGTATTAGTCAAGTACTAGTTTATATCAATACAAAAATCATTACTTTCTAACATACCGTGTCTTCTTTAGAAAAAATAGTTTAGAACCGATGATATTTTATAATCTTACGGCGCAGACGTTTGCGATGTTCCGGTGACATATAGCTTAACCAGCAGTTTTTGTTTGAAATAAAGTTCCTCCATTTCACACAATAGCACTTTCAACAATATTTCCTTTTAAAGTTTCCATCTCCATCTCTTCGCACATAAGCCACTCACTCAGACGATTTCCATTCATCCAAGTGAGGCTGATGTCGAATGTTACAGTGTCAGGCATTGTCCATTGTAAGAAGCTTATGCGGGTACTAACGCGAGCGCGAATTATCAATGAAAGTGACACTGCTGGTTTTGTTCATACTTTTCTTTGTGTAATGCATTTGATCTGGTTTGTAACTCAATTGGGGCTAATTTTATAAAATTAATGGTTGACAATTTTTTTTAAAAGTTGCCGTTGTCCTAAAAAAGTCCTAGTGGCCTTTACGCCAACTGAATAAACACAGGCCGTCAGTAAAACTGAAAAGCAATCTCGCTCAATCTCGAATAGAAGGAGTTATTTATTTATTTTCGACATTTTTTTTTTTTTGTTGAGATAATCTAGTGCTTGACTGCGATCCCACCTGATATTAAGTAGCGATGCAATCTTTGATGGTGAGGCGCACTAGTTTATTAAGAGCCTATTCATTCTAGAATCGAAACATCGAAAACAAGTTATATAAAAATCTCATTTTTAATTTAGGTTTTATTTAGGCAACCATAATGGAGTATAAATTATTTTTTTCCATTCACGCTGCACCGCTTCACGTTGAATCGCATACGTAAAACAACGTACTACTCAATCGCTACCACTGTCACACCCGTTACCACTTAACTACTACACCCGCTACCACTACCACACCCGCTACTACTACCACACACGCTACTACTACCATACCCGCTACTACTACCACACACGCTACTACTACCATACCCGCTACTACTACCACACACGCTACTACTACCACACACGCTACTACTACCACACACGCTACTACTACCAAAATCAAAATCAAAATCATTTATTTCAAATAGACCATTTAAAGGCCCTTTTGAATAGTCAAATGTCGCGGTCAGTCCAAGAAAAGTGAAGCTAAATTGCACGTTCCAAAACTTAGGTCTCTATTGAGAAGAACTTGCAAGAAAATCCATGGACACTCTTTTTAATAAACATATTATGAGTTACATAGATCTTGGTTACATATTTCTTGTCGCGTCTAATATGTGAGCACGATGTAGGTAGATACGTAATAATAATAAGTTATTATTCTATTTATTAAATGTAATTAAAAATAGAAACCGAATTAAAATTACCATACCCGCTACCACATCTGCTACAGCCCATGCCTGCATTCACTCTACGAGTGGCTTCAGTGTCACTCTGACGCGGAATTGTGCTCTGCACCCTTTATCAATTGCCCGACGTGACTGGCCTTTTACATGCGACGATGTGAATTAACTGAATTGAGATTTATTTTGGAGTTCGTACTACGAGTACGTTTGGCTTTTTATTAGAAACTGTTGTCTCGGGTAAATAATGTTTAGGATAGGTTTTTTATTTACTAGAGGTAAGATTTATTGTTGAAGAACGTGTTTTAATTCTGTCTCGGAATTAGGTACATCCCGTACCTAATTTTATCAAAATTATATCCTTTTATTTTGAACGGTTCTACAAGAGGTATTCGCGATTTTAATAATCCGCAAAAGTTTATGCACTGCAGTAAACAGAATAATAAAAATATATTATTTTATAATAATAAAGCCTTTATTGTTGATCTTAGTTTAGATAACAAAAGTATTGTACTATGCCTAAAAACTCATTTCTGCTATCAAAATATAAATATTGTTTAACTGATTTTCGGCAAACGGTAGCTACTCCTCAAATTGTCTTCCGACAAAGGCCTCCTCTAAAGATCGTCATTCCATTCTATCCTTTGCTGTTCGAGTCCATGTTGGACCCGCTATTTTCCTGATTTCATCTTCCCATCTCTTAGTTTGTCTTTCTCTGTTCCTTTTACATATTATTTTATACTCCAGGATAAATGCTAAATAGATAGTGTATTCAAAACTTAATACTGCTAATTTAAAACGATAAAAAAAATACTAAGACGCCTCTAAAAATACTTTTACCGATTAAAAATCGGAATAATATACACACAAGAATTTTGATTATTTGCCAGATTATTAAAAAACGTTTTACCATTGTAGTGTTTACAATAAAATCTATAGATTTTTAGTAAATTACTAAAAGGTAATATCAACAAGCATTGCGTCTTTGTGCACCTTTTTTTGAACGCAGTCTAAGAGTAACCACAGATAAATATTCTGAAAAAAAAAAGCGGTTACATGTGTTTATACAATATTTTGTCTTTAGAAAATATGATAATGTTCGAAAAACAGAAAAATTATATCAATTTCTTATCAGGTCGGAAATATCTATAACTGAAAGCTATTGAACACTTCCGCTTTCTCTTTCCTTATTAACCTGAAGAAGACATCTAAAAGAACATTTAACGCTATTATTAACAAACACAATAAACTTGTCTTGAGCAACAACAACAAACTATTAATGAAAACCAAACTCAATCAACTCGACACCCATGATAATTCGTTAGAACAAATAATTCTGTATAACACAAGGAATATTGACGCAATTGAAATATTGAAAATTCGGCGACGCCGTGGTTCAGCCCATGGTCTGAAGCGAAAAGATATGGGATGCAGTTGCGTCCTTCAACGAAGCTATAAGGCTAGCAAAGGAGAAGGCCGCAAGAGTAAGGGAATGCACAACCCTTCGCCCCAGGTGCTACAACAAAAGATGCTCTGGGCGTTGGGAATCATAGAGCAATCTCCGATCACTGTAGGCAAGAACTGTAGTGTAGTGACCACGCGCGCCCAAAAGAGCTATCACCAAACAGAGGGGCCCAGTTGGGCCGATGCCTGCTGAGGCCATAGGGGGACGTACGAAATTGATACCCGTAGTCTTAGAACGCAAAAGGAAATTGCAGTAGCATAGGTGTGGTTTTAGTCACTAAAAGTCTGACTAGCTTTCCTGAAGTCATTAGATAATCTCTCAAAATAAACATTTTATAGAGCTAAATTCGCCAGAACAAATAATTCAGTATTACACTAAGAATATTGACGTACATTCACAAACAGCGGGTAATGAGATAAGCTAAGCTGACACACGACTGAGTTACAGTCTAACTAGTACTACTATTAAATCTTATGGTAATTAGCTGTTCAGTCGACCTCTTGCAAGTCACTGCTGTTTGTAGAAGACCTTCTATATAAACAATTTTATGTCTGTGGTAAAGGTAAACAATAAAATTATCAATGAAACACATTTTATTACCATATCTTGTAAAGAGCTGAACCGATTTAGGTTTTTAAACATGCCTAAGAACTGTGAAGTTTCTGTTAATAGTTCTTAAATATGTTTTCACCTGTTTTTAAGTTATAAGGCCATTATCCATATCTGTTCATCCATTTAAGAGCTACGAGACAACCAAAAGACATACGAATTGTGGTTTTAATAAAAAAAAAAAAAGTGTAAAGTTATTTTGTAATTTTAAATTCTTCATATTTACTATGTACTGACAAACACCACACGTAAACCGATGATAATGTTGCCATTTATCTTATTAGATACTTGCTTATACTTCTAAAATATATTTTAATATACAAAAAGTAATTTGAGTAATAATCATAAAAAATAAACGCGCCCACTGTCACGCAGGCCGAATCATAATTGGCAAATTACCTATGAAATATTTTCCGCCCACCTCTCAAGATCATTTACCGTTACGAACGGGAATGTTACAATAATAATTCCTCATTTCTAATATTTTTTTCTTTACCGAATATTCATAGAAAAAATCAACCAACATCTTTTCTAAGATAATATTCTTTTATGTATATTTATGATGTCTACATTTTCTGTGTTTATACGACCCAACTTATCGACTGGAAAACTTCTGGGACGATAAGAAATAAACAATTAGGCAACCCACTGGCTGGTGTCGCAGAAAAAACTTTACGTATCACTTCTCTTTATTACCGAGTGGGATGTGCCTAAACGGCAACGTATCAATTATAGGATCGCGACGCGAGAATACCCAGTATTACGACGGCATAAATTTTATAGGGGTTTCACCCATAAAAATGGGAAATTATCAAACTGTGACGGAATTACCCCAATAAATTATTGCGTTTAGGGAGAACGTTGAAAGTAATGCTGTTGATACACCAGATTGGATTAGCTCGCTTAATTTATCTGGGCGAGAGCGCGGGTGGAATAGTGATTTTGAATTCGGAATAGAACACCAGACAATTGATGTTGCTTCTTTGTTTGTCTTAGTTAAGCATGTTATTTGGCAGTATACGCTTTGTCTTTGCTTGTTACTCACGATTCTAGTACTGTGTTTACTATAACAATAATGCTAGAACTTAATAAACATGTCAATTCAAACTATGTACATAATAATTGTTTACTGATTATTCATGTCGTTACTTTTGTTGCCTAAACCATTCATAATTACAGTAGTTGGATAAGATAAACTATAATTTATTTTATTTTATTAGGAAACTTAACAGCTTATTTTTAAATATTACCATGAGTAAGAAGGCTCACCCCACTATCAATGAACAGCCCAATGCCGTTCCGTGAAAGTTACCAGCATGTAAAAGTGAGGTCTACACAGGCTGCACAACAGTGATAGCGAAATGATGGCAATCAATTAAACCAATTACAGAGTTCCACGGTACTTCATTTAATAATAATAATATTCCACAACAATTACATAACGCCTTTGTTCCAAACTAAGCTGAGCTTGTACTATGAGTAGGTACTAGCTAGACAACTCATAAATATACTTATATATTTTTTTCATTCAACGTGGTAATGCTGCCAGTCTTCTGGGCACATTCCCGGATGACAGCGATGTGGAGGAGTACTTCGACGCCTGAGTTAGGTATTTATTTAGGTTTTAGTATAAATAGTTTAAGTTTGTTTGTTTATGTAGAGTAACGAATTATTTATAATAAAATAAAGATATTACTTATATATTTATTTCTAAATACATAGTTTCTAAAGTTGACTGATAGAGAATGCCAAATATGCCAATGCATGTTAAGTCCGCCTGTGTACCTTTGTGTTGCATGAAGTTTTAATAAATAAATAAATATAGATAAACTAGCTTCTGCCAACGGCTTCGCTTACATAAAACTAGGTTTTCTCTTCCAAAGGACCCCCGTTTCATACCGTTAGGAAGAGAATTTTGGGTAACCCTCATTTAGTGCTCGTCTATGTCATAAAAGGAAACTGTGCAACTGTTCATGCTCCTAGTGTCAGTAATTTCGGCTGTGCGTTGATGTCTGTCAGTCAGTTTCTCTCCTATTATATATACAAGGTGTAAGGGACAGCCCTCCACAAACTTTAAGGGCTTGCTCAGTTGACGAAATTGAACAACCTTCCACAACACTTTTTTTTTTAAGAAACGAAAAAAAAAAGCCTCGCTATACAAATTGTACAATTAAGTTTATCATTTCGTATGGTGAGGCTGATTTTTGCTTTTTATGTTTCCTGAAAAAAAAATTTTTAGAAGGTTATTGAGTTTCGTCTACTGAGCAAGCCCTTAAAGTTTGTGGAGGGCTGTCTCTTACACCTTCTATAGTCTTCTATTATATATTACACCCGGATACATAACAAGTAATCGTGCTCATAATACAAACATTTAAGTTGAGTGGGAATCAAACCCACGACCTTCGACATAGTAGTCAACGCCACTAAGCACTAAACCAACGTGCCAATAAAATCTTAAAGTTTTTATTGACTGGTTAAGTGGCGTAAATTCCACCACATCGCACAACGCACCAATACTCAAAATTGATGGAAGATTTGCGCTAACGTCAAATGGAATTTGCAATCACCGATCAGAGGTGAGCGGAGATTGCAATGGTCGATCGAAGTTGAAAAGAGAGATTCACGTTAGACATAGAACAATTTCCGTGCGATATAAAACTCAAATCAATGGTCGTACTGAATATTTGACCTTTAGAATAGCAAATTAGAAACGTAATAGAAATAATGAGAGAGCAAACGCTGGCTTTGCTTAGGGTTTTTTTTTTTTTTTATTAATGATAGGCTTGCGTTTGACCACTATGTCACCTGATGGTAAGCGATGATGTGGTCGACGATGAATGGGTTTAATATATTAAGACTTAATTTCTACAAAATCAACAAACCACTAAGAATAGTTAAAGAAGAAATTAACCTCTCGAATGCTGCTATTAGAGACACAATTAAAAAGCCATTATATCTCGCGTAGATCTGCGTTCCGGCAGACAACGGGTTAAAGCATCTTATTAATACAACATTTTCTTGTATAGTTCGAGTCATCTTGGTGAAAGGATAAGCCAGTTAGACTCTGCGTTACCAAATGCTAGCTGTGTAACGGCCCGTACACAACCTCGCCAGTGTGAGTGCGAGCTAAACGAGGAAGCGGTGAGCGGTAAAAACAGAAGTGTGAAGATTTTTGAAGCCCTCACAGGCGCGTGCTCGCCTACCGAAGCCGCCCCGTCCGCCGCGCCGTGAGCTGCTTAAACTGAAGGCAATATGGTGCACCAGGCGTTTAGAATCATTGTACGATATTTTTGATGCTACTCGGGGAAGCAACATTCATGCACCCCTGGTCTCATGTGGTTTATTAGTAGTACTAAAAACCAAATATACTCATAAAACACAACCTATACAAAAGAGTGTTCGTTGTTTTAATTCTTTGTTCAACCTCCCACCGGCAGATTAAAGTTTGAGTCTTCCGATTTAGTCTTTCCGGTATTCTTTATTATGGTTTAATGTGTGTTTGTAGACAAAATTGTTATAATTGGTTTACTTTAAATTTGGGAGATCACATCTTTGTCAATAAAACTCAAACACATGCCCAACCACATTGCATTTGGCCCTAGCCTAACCTAAATTCACGTAAGTTATAGGGTAAATTATTATTAATATCAAGTAAGAATATTTTTTTGTTGTTGTGAACCATTTTGTCTGATAAATTAAAAGGAAAATAAAATCAAAGAGAGAAATACAAACGTGTCAATGCTACTAGTATTTTAGGAAGGTTTCACAAACACAGCAATGAATAAAAGAATGAAAAAGATAAAGATATTTGCGTCAAACATGGCGCAAACCTTAAAACATATAACAAATAACAATATCAACTTATAATTAGCAAATAAGTTTTTCGATGTCCAAGAGGTTGTTCCTCTCTCCCTTTCCACACCGATTTGTACAATATAATTACTAGTTTTAGGATAATATGTCATGCTCTTTGAACCCAAAGCCGTTAAACTGACAAGTATCTCTAATGTGTCTTTCAACCAGTTCAAAATCGACTGTAGTAAACGACACTACCCCTTTCATTTCATTAACGACGGAAGACTAATGTTAGGGCCCTTCAATTAGTCAGTGTTACCGCAAGACCATTGTATCCTCAACTTAACGATGAACTGCTCTAGTAAAATTTACTTCTTCGACTCGTGTAAAGCCGGTTGCAGACCGAAAACTAAGCTATGCCAAAGCTAAACTAAGCAAGTTTGCGCTAAGCTAAGCTAAACTATGCTAGAAATAAATGGCGCGCATACCAAGAGCTAAGCCGAAGCTCAGTCAGTGTTGCGAAGTTTAGTTTAGACGAACGATGCTCGCCATGAATATTATCGATGAAGAAAATTCCGATGATGAATACTTTACACATAGAGGAAGAAGATTAATACTGACCTATTATTATTTAAAAAAAGACAATCCAGACCATATGTCAACACATTCAATTTCTTAGGGCTTAGCTTGGCTCGTGCAGCCGCGCATACACAAATGCCTAAAGCATTAAGTCCGCCTCTGTACTTTTCTGTGCATAAAACATTAAATAAATAAATAACTTAGCTTCGCATATTTTAGCTATCACACATAGCATAGTTCGTATAATTTGCGGTCTGCACACAAGTATGGAAAACTGCGTCAGCTATGCGAACTAAGCTAAACTAACTTAGCTTGGCTCTTGGTCTGCAACCCGTATAAGAATGTCTGCTGTGGAAATATTGATTACTAACCCGTGACATTTGATTTTGACAGGTCTGTGTCCTAATTATTATCGATCACTTCTGTTTGTTACAAACAATTTAGTTTTCAACTCTCTATTAATCAAATCGTTATTCACACAGACAATGATGTGTTATTTTCCTTTATAAAAGGTGCTATACTTTAGAGTTAATTTGATAATAATTGTTAATATTCGTGTAACTTATTCTTCCCTTTTTTTATGGTGGGAAAAAATCATGCATTGACATCCCCCGCCCTTGGGCGGAGCGGGAGATAGTGTCAGACTCTTACTGACTAAAAGACCTTATTCTTCCCTGAAAGATAGCTAATGGATTAACAGATGCTATCATCATCAGCCTTTTTAATGTTCCCACTGCTGGGACTCAGGCCTCCTCTCTAGGAGAGGGAATGGGCCGTAATCCACCACGCGGGCCCAGCGCGGGTTGGTGAATGTAACATGTCTTCGAATTTTTGGTTCTAGGACATGCCGGTTTCCTCACGATGTTTTCCTTCACCGTTTTGAGAGCAGTGGTGATGAAATAAATTACACAAAGTAATGCGCCTGGCTGGGTTCGAACCCGTGACCTACAACACAGTACAGATACAATACAGATGCTATGCATAAGCATTATGCATATGCGATATCAGGTAGTGACATTACTCAACACACTGACTGCGCAGCATCCTGATGTAAACATGTTCCACTCTAGTGCGCGAATCTCTTTAAAAATTTGCAGAAAATGCTTTGGCGGTTGATTCGACCTCTATTTGTTATTTATGATTATTTATTTAAAAATAACAATATTCCACAACTATCACATAACGCCGTCTAGTCCCAAGCTAAGCAGAGCTTGTGTTATGGGTACTAGACAACTGATAAACATACTTATATATTCCTAAATACATACATATTATAGATAAATTACACCCAGACACAGAACAAATGATTATGCTCATCACACAAACATTTGTCCTGGGTGGGAATCGAACCCACGACCTCCTGCATAGCAGTCAGGGTCACTAACCACTAGACCAACAGGCCAGTCAAATATTTTGCACTTTGTAATTTAAATAGACTTCATTTACTGTTAGTTACTGAAAGCTATTTGATTGTATATTTTTGTTGTTATGCTTGTTTTTAATATTGATCTTTAATTATTTTTTATTTAATTTTTAAATGCACTTATAATATAATGATGATGATAGTAATAATGTTAATATTCATGAGAAGATAATGATTATGCGATTTATTTTATTTTTAATATTTTTTCTTGTTAAATTGTAATATAATAATGACTCTCTGCACGCAATGGTTTCAACTGTTAGTGCAGAGAGCACCTGTAATAAAATAAATAAATAATAAGGAATTAAATTTATTTATTTAGTTACAAGAGAATATATACATAATAAACTTAAATATTAAAAAACAACTTAAATAATTAAAACTGCCTCGTCGGCAGTTATATTTTTGAGCCGTTTGGGGTTGAAACTCTCGGGCCGTGGGGTCCAAGTGCTCATATGCTTTTTAAAGAATTGGCGACACGCTTAATTGACGCTTCGCGTGACCCAAGGGCTGGCTTCTACCTCGGTCAGAGAATAAGCATTGCCATACAACGTAGCAATGCTGCCAGCCTTTTGGGCACACTTCCAGTCGACAGCGATGTGGAGGAGTTTTATGACGTCATATTTAGCTAGGCATTTAGTATAGGTATATAATAATAAGGTATATGAGAAATACTCATCAACATGGTGTAAGTTAATATACATACGTCATGTCCGTGAAAGGCTGCTGACAGTTGAAACTGGTTATCTTTTAGTTACCACTAACTTATTTTAATTCCTATATTTAAAGTGTTATTTCTTTTTACTTTATTTACAATATTCTCTAATAAAAACAGCGACAAAAAATATGTAACCGAGATATTTGAAATACATAACATTATTTAAAAGGGTGTCCTTGTAATTTCTTGCACATTCTTCTCCATAGATATCTATGCTTTGGAATTTGCAATTAGCATAATTTTTCTGAATGACTGTTTTCTTGGCAATTCAAGGTTGCCTGCAAATGGTTTATTTGGAATAAATGCTTCGTTTCTGTGTTCGTATTTCTCGAAACTAGCAATCCAAGATTTCATTTCAGAATGAATTTCCCAGACCTCATTACGTCCATTACTGTGTCTATTTCACAGTTAAGTCATCAATTACACTTTTCAGCTTCGTCCATCAGAATTTCTGAATGAGTTCTTTAACTTCGATTTTATTTATTAGCTTCGTGGTAATTTGTCCCAAGCTTTGGCCCGCTTTCTTGTCGTTTACGGTAACTTAAGATTACTTTGGGAATAACGTTTTGTTCTATTGATGAGTTTTCTTCCTTCGTATTAGATGTATTGAATTTTGTGTTTGGCGAAGAGAATTGTTTTGTGGGTTAAAGCCAAAGTTCGGGTATTGTGTTTCTTGCCTCCAGCTTTCATCTTTATTCACATGAAACAGTCATTTATTTTAGCGTGAATTTGTTTAAGTTGGGTTGGTAAGAGAATATGTTGGTATGGTCGTGATGGTGCTTTGGTTTGGATAGTCTTGACGTCATACCTAATTATCTTCAATTCTTCTATTATTAACATTAATTTGTTTTAATAATACCTAATACAAGTTTATTTTCAGACCATAAAAACAAAGTTACAAAATAAATATAAAATTCAAATTAAGTACATCTATCTTTTTTTACAAGTCTGAATTTACTTATTATTATGTTCTTATTGTTATTCGTTTATGCATTTATTTTTTTTACAAATTTTTAGACTAAGACTAATTAACTTTCTAGACTAAGCGTTTTGCCTAGTCGTTTACACCGCGTGCATCGGAGGACTGGATCAATTTTCCTGTACTAGTCTTCCCGTTAGATTATAAGCTTCTTCTTCTTTCTGCCCTTATCCCATATTACTTGGGGTCGGCGCAACACGTTTTCTTCTTCCATTCTGTCCTGCCACCCGTCAAACTATCACTAACTCCCTTTTCTTTCATAACAATTCTCACACAATCCATCTATCTTTTTTTCGGCCTTCCTCTCCCTCTCGAATTCCCCCTCCGTTGGATTATAATCTATACATTAATAAATCTGTAGAAGGTGTTAATTGTGCGCGCATCATGTAAAATTTACGAAATCGATGTAGATTACTTTTATCCATTAAAATTGAGTGTAACTTTATATATTGCTTGCTTTGTTTTAAAGAAATCAGTTGATTATATCGAAAGATATTCTAGATTCATTCAATGAATGAAATTCGCCGAGTTTAGAAGTAAGGCTAGAGTGAATGGGCTCTTAATAAACTAGTACGCCTCACCAAAACGATTGCATTGCTGCTTACCTTCGCACCAGGTAGGATCGCAGTCAAGTACTCATAATAATAATATTATGAGTACTTTATTTTTGACTTTGACATTTTAATTGCCTTCTCCGTCAATATTCTCAACTCCAATACCATATACTTGATTGTTATGTGCGATCGTATGTATAATTCCGTTACCTGCATACAAAAGCAACAGCCCATCAAGTTTAATTACCCTTCAAAGCGATAACGCTATTCCGTTCAGAATTTCGAGCAACAATATCTTAATTATTGAAGGCGTCCGATAGTCACGAATTTGCCGACAGGTAGAATTGCTTTAATTGTGCAACCGATGGCTATTTGCTAAATAAGTTAACAGTTTCTGGTCACGTAAAGCATTGCCTGCAGAATGCTGCCACAACTGTTGGAGCTTCTGCTAACAGTTGAAATTATATTGTATTTAGGGATTTCGAAGTTGGTCCCTGTTCCTGATTTTGATGTCAAATAGAAGAAATTTACCAAAAAAAAACAACAGTTGTGTCACAGAAAATGAGAATGGTGAATGTTCAAGGTTAGTGGCTTTTCAAAAAAATATTGTATAAATATAAAGAAAATTATCTCTTAAAATTTCGTAGGTACATAGATCGCTTGTATAAATATTATGTTATTAGAAAATAAATAATGCTTATAGATAGCTAAAAAAAATTTATTTGGATTGATAGATATTTTATGCTCTTTATTGTATACCATAAAAATATAATAGGAGTTTAAAATTAAAAGGGTGTAACAATAGGTGGTTCGCAAAAAGTATTTTTTTTTTTCAAACCTTAAGTATGTTAGTCATACACCAAGTCTATACATTTATAATAGAACCATAAAAAGAGAAATTCCATTTCTATGAGGGTACTAATATTAATTACTGTGAACCTTAAATGTACACAATTATATTTTTTCTTACATTATTATAAAGCATAGTCCCTTACCGCGTCAGTCTGTCTATATGAATTCCATATACTTAAAAACCACTGAACGAATTGTCATGCAGTTTTAACAAAAAAATTAATGATAAAGGTTTAAGTGTATAGAAGAGAAAAGTCAATAATTCCAACACTTGTGCAAAGTGGGGGCGAGTGATCGCTAAATATTTTCATTTTTGAACAAAGAAAACCAAAATTAAATGAAACCAAAATGAAAATAAATTAAACGGCCCAAAAATCTTTAAAGCTAATCTAATAAACGAAAGCCTTACCACAAAATCTCATTAGAAAATCGATTATATCCAAGATCAAAGCGTTAACACTCACTGGACAGTTATGAGGTTTTTGCTCTCGAATAAGATATTTGGAATTATTTGTCGAGAATATTATCGTTGAAGAAACTTCGAGGACCATATAGGTTGAATGAACACGGGATTATGACCGACTTTGAACAACATTGAGAGCCTCTTGATAATCTCATTGGTTCGTCCTCTAGCAAGGGATGAGTACATAATTAAGTCGATCCGTCAAAGTCAAGATATTTGGATTTTTTAATTAAATTTATAAGTAAGTGGTCTCGTGTGTCTCGTTAATGTAAACTTGTAATTAGATCGTCTCGAGATTTTTGAACGAAATTAGCATTTTCTGTTTAAGGCCAAGAATTTTGTTTAGTTTTTATATTTTAGCTTGAGTAGGCTAATTACATAAATGGCTTTTCAAAAGTTCTCCTATTTGTTTCTGTTAACTTTATATTTTTCAGACGGTGGCGGGTTTGCGGACGACGAGTAATAGGTAACTCGCTGTCCGGTCGTCCGGTAATCTACTGGACCGAACTCAAGTCATCGATACTTCAACAGCGCGTATTGATCCAAGCGTTCCTCAAAGAAATGTCAACAAACCGTAGAGGCCCAATAGGGGCTTTGTTTTGGGGCCTTTTTCCTTTAAGACTGCGAAGATTTTCTGAAAGAAAACTCGTGGTCTTACAAAACAAAAGGCAACTGAAAGGCTCTGGTGTGATGCCATGCTCTACCCAGAGTGGGAGAAGATAATTGATAATTTCCCACGTAAATAAATACATATTAATTTATTGTTAAGACAATCGCGGTAGTCATACATATTTCATTCTCAAAAACTACATTTCATTCAACATGTTGTAATAATAAAATTTCTTTCACAATTTATCTAAAGGTCATACATTAAAAGGTAAGAATCGGCTTCCTGGATTCATTTATATTCTGTACCCATTCACCTGTAGGAAAACATTATTTTACTTGAATAAATATAAAGTTCATGAATGTTTTATTACTTGTATGTGATTTCGTTTGCGTGGCAAGTTTATAATAAAGTTAACCAAGAACTACTATCTGTGTGTTATGACGCCGACTTTTGAAATAAAGGTTATTTTGTAATCAGTTGGATCATTTATAAACAATTATTCTTAATTAATAACATATTTTAATCAACTAATAATTATTAATTAAATAAAAATCATAATTATAAATATATAATTATATTATATTATAATCATAATTATTAAAATAATTATTATCAATTATTAATTAAAATATCTTGCAATTAATAACCCCAACAATATGGAATTTAAATTTGATGGTTTAATAATACCTAGTTTCACGTGTTATTGGCATAATTGTGATAGGTATCTCTTACCTTGATGCAGTGAAATTGAAATTGGAATAATAAGATAATATTGATAACATGATACGCGGTTGCCACTTCAGAACCTTTTGGCCCCATCGACTGTGAGTAATGTGCACTGCCCATTGCCACTTACGTTTGCCGATTCTTTGGAACACAGCGTTAGAAGGCCTCCCAAGGCAGACTGATGACCTGGTAAAGGAATTCGATGGATGCGAGATCCACAGGACCGGTCATTGTGGCGACACTTGTATAAAGGCTACATCCAAAAGTGAACATCTTTTGACTGAAATTATGTTGATGACAAATTAAATCAAATCATTTATTTCAAATACACCATTTGCAGGCACTTTTGAATAGTCAAATGTCGGTCAGTCCAAGAAAAGTGAAGTGTGAAAAGTTCAACCCAAAGGTGAACTTTGTTCATCTATATCAACGCGTATCGGTGTGATATTAAGTTATTAAATAGTGTTAAAAATAAATAAACGTTCAATTGCAGCAATACAGAAAGATTTGCTATCGTTTGTCAAAAATTGACATGATTTTCTTGGAAATTCTTCGTTTGGTTTTTTTAAATATTTCTGATTCATCGATCTGTTTGCGAAACATTTAACTCTAAAATGCCATTTTTTTGTCTTTAATTGTTAGTAAGACTAAGTGTGTTTCTCCACCCTCCCTTCTTCTACACGCCAAATTATTAACTTAAACACTCTAAAAAAATACGATACTGTAAAGTACCAAGGATATTATTTATGTTACCTTTAAGATAAATTGCGTTCAAAGTAGAAAAAAAAAATTGTTCATTGAAGTAGTTATTATTTATAACGGGTAGAAAACATGTAAAATAAAAATATTTATAACGTGACATAAGTACACAACCTTTATTTCAAACGGGGTGATCAGACACGCCCCATACATAAACACTACGTCAAACTCCAGTTTTTTGTGTCTGTGCCTAGGTAAAACCTTATATTGAATATTTCAACACGTGATCATACCGTCATATTACCGGAGACAAGCACTGTAAAGTAAATGTGTGTCATTTTTTGTAGAAAATAATATAAAGGTAGATGCCTTGTATAGATTATTTCAATGCCCTATTGTCATAGTAGGTTTTGTAAGTGATTTACTATGGCATAACAGCATTTCATCTAACTAAATAAAACTAGAAACATAATTTGTTCGAGGTAATGTAAGAAAAGACTTGAAAGATATGGATTTTTTTATCTATAAAGGCTTTCCGCCTTTGCCCAGAAGTGGGAAATAAGAATCTAGCTAGAAAAAACTTTGGTATACTTTTTAATGTGAAAATCGGAATGCAAGATTTTATTAATAATAACGTATTTTTTACAACAAAAATAGAAATAAAATAAATCTGCTAAGTTAGATAAATTTAAACAATATCGAGTCTTATCAGGAATAGCATTGTAAATGACAGTTTTTATTTTTGCATGTAGGGGTATTTTTATTTCCTAATAAAAAAATGCCTGAAATGCCTAGGAATTTTCCCATTTCTAACGGGTATAATGGCGATTTTATTGCTGATAGCAATATGTACTAGAACATCTGTAGATGGAAGGCAAAAATTAAAAAAGAAGTCACTTTGATAGATAGTCTTACAAAAGTTAATCATGTTATCTAGCTATTTTTTTTTTTTTTTTGTGGATGTACAAGAAGCAATCGCTCCAGATAAAAAACTGGTAACCAGCTGCACCCAGTTTTAGGTTAGAACGAAAATATATTCGAGAAAAGCGTGGCAGACGTGTTTGACCAATCTCCCAGGAAAAGAGAGACGCTTTTTACTTGCTGACGTAGTACAGTGTCAACCGGTCACCTGTCGACACATTGTTGCCTCGTGACATAGGACATTTCAGTAACTTTTTTTTTGATCATGTCTTCTTTAGACAAAAATTTTGACTCGATATACAACATGTAACTGGAATAATGCATATCCGTACAATATTTTTATTGTCAACTCGTACTTACTGTTTTCACCACACATATAAATTTTAACACATTAATAGCGATAACAAAACATATTTTATTAGCCCAAGTAGAAAATTAAGTGATGCCATCAAAAAGACAACTTTAAAAAAACACTATACATGTGATTATAGACACATTATGAGCCGAATCAAGTGAAATATCAGCGAATAATATTATGTTACATCTTACCTATATTTCTCAAAAGGTAAAACAATGATATACTTAAATATTATAGTCACATTTTCCTAGTTATGTTTAAAACAATAAATTTGAAAGAAGGCTATTGATTGATGAGTCTAGACTTCGAGTTGTTGCAGATATATTTATGATAATAAAGCAGTTAGTATATATCAGGAACTACCTAATAATGTTTTATCTAAATATAACACACGGTTTCCAAGTACCAAAAAATTGGACATTCTAGTTTATCAAGAGTAATCAAAACGTACAATTGAACTTTATTTAATCGTCCAACTCAATTCCATACTGTATTTACGAAGCACGAAATTACACCGATCCAGTATTGGATTATGGAAATGTGGATACGAATATACAGATGCTCCGAATTTATGCCAATAATTTTTTGGAGTACACAAAAATGTTACATTATTAAATTTTTGTGGAAATGTCGACATGGATATTACATAATTTAATTTTTGCATTGTCATTTCATAATTTATTCATATTGATTTAATCGTATTGTTGCTACTTAATAGGAAAACACTACAATGAATGATAAAATGGTATGTGATAAGTAACTTTATTGTGAAAAGCAAACGAACGCTACCTATAGTTATTTAGGTCAGTCTGATTTTGTCGATTGGGTCTAGTTTACTGCGCTACTGTATAATGGAGCATCCAATACAGAGCGCCAATTTTTTATAATAATATTCCTAACCGTGTTAAGATATTAAATACAGACTAATTAAAAAAAAAAACATTAAAAAAATACTGACAGAAAAAGCTTGGTAGTATTATTGATGAATTTTTAAATGATAAATCACTCTAAAGTTACTGATTGAATACATTTTATTTATTTTGTACCGCATAACTATTGACCCAAATTTTTAATTTTATATTATAGATAATTGTTGTTACCGTAAAATGGGGTGAATAGAGACTTAGGGGTGAATAGAGACAAAATGTTAAAGGGTATTTTCTCGATATTGAAATATTTTTTGCAGCATTTAACTACATAAATTGTTTAATGAATCGTTATTCTAAAAAATCGATGCTTTGTTAGAGGCCGATAATATAGTATAAAAGTCTCTATTCACCCCGTTTTACTTTACATTTTTGTTATTTTTTTTAATACCTTTCTTACCTGTCTTTTTAAGGTTGTCTGGAAGATATCGCTTTCAGCGATAAGACCGCCATAATTGTACCCACAAACTGAAGTTTTTGTATAAGCTGTATTACTTTTTGGTGTACAATAAAGTCTATTCTATTCTATTCTATTCTACTTTATTGTTTTCCAAACTAATTTGCATTTGCACATCAGCCATATTCAAACAAGTTGAGCCAAAAAATATTTTCTAACATCTATAACCATCTTATCATAAATATTATCTACACATGTTTATGCAAATAAATTGAATCTAGTTCACGCTCGCAGATCGTTAATACCTACCCACTTTCTATGTCAACGTAATTATAGGCTGTAGAGTTGCATTTATTATCATCATCATTTTAGCCAAAGGACGTTCACTGTTGGATGTAGAACTGAACGACAGGTGTGGCCACAACGACCGATCCAGAACGTCTCGTATCCATCGGCATCCCGTAACTCTCACCAGGTGATCTGTCTACCTTTTGGAAGACCTAGCAACGTTTGCGTCTTCCAGTACGCGGTCGCTACTTCAGAACCTTTCTGTCCAATTGTACATCTATTCGGCGAGCAATGTGCCTAAGTTTTGTGGTTCTTCTGGCTGCACTTACTAGCGTATTATGTGAAAGGTTTGTTTTCTCAGATAAAATTTGGCCAGTATTTAAGTTTTTAACTCAAATAAACTAATTTGTATTTTTTTTAGTTTTTTTTTTTTATTCTCGGCTCTTTGGCTGGTTTTTATCTACAATAATAAGTGCGGGCCATATCTAAGTCAATGTAGCGTGTGTTGAATCATGTTGAGCATGCGTTATATATTGGTCGTATTTCGTATTTGCAATAATAATCTCGAAATTAAACTAGTACAGCCAAATAAGGTGAATAGACACTCAAATACGATACTTGAATATTTTTTGCAGCATTTAACTACATCAATTTATTAATGTATTGTTATTCTAAGAAGTCGATGCTTTGTTACAAGTTGATAATATGGTAAAAGTCAAAGCGAAAAACCAAAACAAAATTTTGTTACAATTCACCCCGTTATACGGTGTTTAGGATGCAAGCTCTTTGTGTAGTAAAATATAAGTTTTATTATAGACTAGCTTTTGCCCGCGACTTCGTTCGCGTGGAATAATGACTTCCGGTAGCGGCGGCGAATTGATGCCGACTCTTGACCAATAGATGGCGCTGTATGTCCGGAATAAATTTTATTTTTTGTTTTATTTTTCATTTTATTTTTTGTAATAAAAACTATCCTATGTCCTTTCTCAAGTTCCAAACTATGTCTGTACCAAATTTCACACAAATCGGTCCAGTAGTTTAGGCGTGAAGCAAAGACAGACAGACAGACAGACAGAGTTACTTTCGCATTTATAATATTAGTTTGGATTTAGATTTAAACCAAGTTCTAAACGGTGAGATCCGAAGATAAAAGAATATCATCGATATCATAATACATTTACCAAAAACCAACCTTCAAGATTTCGTTGTTCTATCTAACATATTTCAACTCTGTAGGTATTTTGCTATAAAGTCAAATGGAATAAATAGAAACTCAGGGGTGAATAGAAACCAAACTTTAAACCAAACTTTTCACAATATTTGAATTTTTTTTTTGAAGCTTTTACTCGTAACTATATCGACAGTGGAAAGGTAAAATTACTTAAACACCACTTTGGTCAAAAATAAGTTATCAAACTTAATTAAAACATTTAAAATAAGGTATAAAACTTATTTCCGACCAAACTGGCGCTTAAGCAGTTTTACCTTTCCACTGTCGATATCAATTTATTTATTGTTATGCTAAATAGTCGATACCTTGGTTTCAAAGTGAAAAACCAAATAGAAAGTTTTGTAATTTCTATTCACCCCGTTTTACGGTACCTACCTACGTTTGTATGATGCAACGCAAACGCATCAAGTACCCCTGCCATCCGATCCCCACTCCCTTCTGCTATTGTACTATCACTTGCTTTTTTTTTATTTTTTGCTTGCTTGCTTGCTTCGTAATATTTAGAACGTTCAATTTAAATATTTTTACTTTTGTTTGAAAATCTGATGAAATAAAATGTGATAAATTTTTAAAAGTCATAGAACAAAAGTTGTTGTTAGGACCATAGCCCTGATAGGTTACCAGTGTTGTACAAATAACCCTGTATATGCTTTCTCCATTTTTAAACAATTCACCTGCTTGCGTTTGACCACCATCTCACCTGATGGTAAGTAATGATGTGGTCGACGATGAAGCACGCTTGCCTAGAAGAAACCTATTCACTCTCGAACCTATTCATTCATTTAACCCCACAACCATTATTTTCCAGCCGATTACACACCATTAACGTTTAAACACGCCTGCACTTCCACCTGATTCCGACATCCCCTTAAGTTTCACACCGAAGGGTTCGACGCGAGAAAACTTCTCTGAAAGGGAGTGAAAAGTTTCTAATGAATAAACTTCCCTACACGTATGCCCATGGAAATTAGACATTGTTTTTGCATACTTCTTGTATCTTCTTCATCATTTTCGCTTTGTAAGTAAAAGGTTTGCACTTAGGGTGATTGGAAACAAGTTTAAGACAAAGCCCCTAAGTGAGTTCTTGAGTGCTTTAACCTTTTTGATTGGTTATTTCTGAGACTGAAATGACAGATTTCTGAGTTTTGACAAGTCATTGAATTGGACTTCAGATTTATTTACTGTATTTTGTGTTAACTGTGTTGATTGTCTTAGCCTGTAGTTTGTCATTGTGCTTATTAAAATGAAATAAAAAATAAATTGATGTGAAGAGATTTTTGGTTTTAATTTGGGAAATCATCCAATGACTTCTTTCATTCTAGGGTGGAAGTGAGAGGGGGCGTCTCAGATTCCTATGCTTCCTCCTTCTTTGCCTTGCCTTTCAGCGTTCCAAGTTTATCTTTCAGAAAGGTACCCATGACCCCAGTTGGCTTCGGCTCTACTGGACCCTTAAGGTTTTGCTGACATCTCTTTAAGGCGCGCGTGGAACACTATGTTCCATCGACAATTCGGACTTGGCCTGGCTGGTTATTGGATGGCTGAACGACAAGATTGCTCGACGTTCGGAAGCCCACGGCTTCGGAGGCTGGAAACGATTGTACTCGAGCACAATGTAGTGGTTTCTTTTGTTTTTCATTCTTCTTTTCCCACGTGTTATGTCAGAATTTCACTGACTTAAACCCACTCGTACTGATTCGGTTGCCCTATATGAACTCTTGTGTATGTAGTCACACAGAAGATTTAATATAATATCTTTTGTGATTTGAGTTTGTCTACCATCTTGTATGACGGTAAGAGTTGATGTGGTCGACGGTGATGCACGCTTGCCTATACCATTTGCTCTTGACTTAAATTATCGAAAACAATTCATAAAAATTCCTCTTCCTCAATTCCACATTCTTATTCCTACAAGACTTTATTGGTACATCAGCTACAACACGCAATACATTTCCCTCAGAATTTCACCACTCATTTACTACTTTTTCATGCAGGCAATTACATTTATAGTCGTGTGTCTGATGCGTTATCATGTCGCTCGATAGGCGGTTACTTGGTGTAATTATATCAGTTTTTCTGTTTCCTGACTTTGGTGTATTCAAAGGTTTATTTGGGATGATATGAGGTTATTTCTAAAGAATATAATATATTAGGTAGATTTTTTTGTGGATTGGCTCTAGTTTGATCTGTAGATATCTATGGCGTCGTCATATAAGAACTACAACATCATCGCACAATCAAAGTTCATCGCACGGTTTGATTATATACGACAGCCTAAAATCGTCTATCGACCAGTTGGCCACCAGACATAACACCTGTCTGATCGGAGGATCCTCCCTTTTCAAAGGTGGTATGTGGGACTTTACTCTCTGTTCTGCATAACTCCAAAGACCACGATGACACCTGATGGTAAACGATGATGCGGTTGACGATGGAGCACGCTTGCCTAGAAGTAAGCTATTCACTTGACTTAAAGACCCTCAGGTTATAGGTATCAGGAAACACAGACTCTGGCAGGGAATTTCTCCTAATATTTGTAAGAAAGCTATTAGTGTACTAAGATTAGACAATCAAAATGATTGGGGCACACATCGAATAGAATAAATATAACTTTCAGAGGCTTTCGTCTTGGCAGAGAGGTCAGAAAATCATAGTCATATAGAAACTTGATTCTAAAAAAGTATTCAGATGAAGCTATGAATCTAACAGAACATCAAAATTGTGGAAAATATATAATATTCATTTCTTATTGGTGTATTATAATTGGCCAAACAACAGTCAAACTTAGTCATATTTACTATTACTTAGTGATTTTTCTAAATTTTACGCGTACTGAAGAAATTTTTTTGAATACGTACATTGTATTAAATAAATAACAAAAGGTGTCAATAAATAGGTACGTCACAAATTATGCTGTGTTTTAAATAGATTACGTTGACTTAGAAGTTTGATTTTTTACAACTTCAAGGCATTGTTGACTTACTTATTTGACATTAATTTCAGATTGACACCTCAACGTATTCTTGACAAAAAATGATCTTGACCTTCAAAACAAACTTTTTTTTTTTTTTAATAGCCATTACTGTCCCTCTGCTGGGCAAAGGCCTCCCCCAAGTCCTTCCAGACATTCTTCTCTCGCGCCGTCGCTAACCAGTTCTCGTGATACGCGTCTAGATCATCTCGCCACCTCTTTCTAGGACGACCTCGATGGCGCTTACCGTTTGCAGGAACCCACCGGGTGGTGATACTTGCCCAGCGGTCACTGCTCATGCGGCTGACGTGACCCGCTCAATCCCATTTTAGCCTGGCAGCCTTTTTGCCCACGTCAATTACGCCCGTTTTGGAGCGCAGCGTGTTATTGCGAACTCGATCTGCTCTTTTTACACCCAAAACAAACTAATAAATTTTAAAAAATCCACACACATGTTTCACTAACTAATGCATTTAAAACCAGTCTTTCAGGATAAGTATCACAATCATGTCCTTATTTGCAAAATGTGTCCACCTTTCCGCCCTTGACCTCCTTAATAAAAAATGGGGACCTTTCATAGGTAATGAGTCCCCGAACCTTGAATATAAAGTGGGCATTTGGCACAAACACTCAACATTACTCACTGATTGCCAAGTTTGCGGTACAACTTTTGTTTAGGAACACATTAGATATGCACATGTACATAAGAACCTTATGACAGTGATGTAAGGTTGAATTTTGGATGGTAAATTTTCAAGAGGATTTGCGTGTATGGTAAATGCAAAGACATTAGTATCTACTTATTAAGCTGCCGTCAAGTCAGAATTTATTAGCGATGGTACAAACATGAGTTATGTATGACAGATATCTGGCATATGCTGTGTTCATATAGCAAAAACAGTGATTTGGTAATTAAATTAGAGCATTTACTAATTCCTTTTAAGATGTTCCAAAATTAGAAAAGGAGCCAGTTTGGAGAGAGAGGGAATGGGATGTACCTACTTCTTTCCGTGAAGCTGTGATGCTAACGAGGAAAAGGCCGCACGCGTGAGGGAACGCATATCTTTTTGCCATTGCTGCCATGACAGGAGACGCCCCGGGTGTCGGAAATCGGTGGGCGATCATCGGCCACCGAAGGCGTGGGCTTGTTGGCGAAGAGCAATGTTTAGCACCCCGTCCGGTTACCATCCGGACCGAGCTCGAGTTGTTGAGGCGCATAGTGTTTTAAGGACGTCTCAAAGAGGTCCCCACACCAGGGCGGGAGATGTCATTGTATGATTTTTCACAATAAAAAAAAATCGTTTCTACAAGAAAGACGGACTGACTACAGAAGTATTAACAAGAAAATATTCTAGATCCAGCGCAAAAAATTTAAGCAGCTTCGATTTTGCTAAAGACACAAACATGTTTTTGCCTGTTACTTTGACATTGTAAAAAGGTTTTATAAATAAACGATATACTCAGAGTAAAAGAATAAAAAGGTCCTTCAATTCACACGTCCAGACATCTTAGCACAAATTGAAAAAGGTCCAAGGTAGTGCTATAAATTTTTCTGTTGCCTGAGGGTAGTTATAAATAAAAAATGTAAAAATTACTGTATGTGTGGGGCATTGGATACGCCGCGGATAATATTATGAGGTCACTGCGTTTGGCTAGGAGCCAGGCAGAAAGCTAGCCCGTAGTATAGTGAGTGAAACTTAGGTCTTAAATATCACTGGAACATAGATTGTTATACCCACAATAGTGGGCATGCAAGAAAAAAAAAATATTTATCAGAATATTAAGATCGCGTTTGAGAGTGACAATTTAAACTTTCGAATACCTACCGTAATTAGAGACACAATAAAAAGACAAAGAGAAAGCATTCGCTTGGGGTTTAATTAATTAATAGACACAAACTGGTGGACCCACAAGAATCCACTACACGCAAAAAGCATAGTACTAATGGAAGTGACGATGCTTGCGAAAAATCTAAAATCCACCAAGGAATGCCTTTTTACTGAAATATGTTTGAGTATCTAATAAAAGTAGAAGTTTCTGAAGTGATTCAAAAATCTTTTTATTTTTTTTATTGATATAAACTTGACTGAGATCCCACCTGATGGCAAGCAGTGATGCAATCTCTGATGGTGAGGCACACTAGTTTATTAAGAGCCTATTCACTCTTGCCTTGAAGACACCCAAATTATATTCGGAAGGGAAGATCGCAGCAGGCAATTGTTCCAGTCCTTCGATGTACGCGGTACATGACGAGGCGAAACGCTTAGTCCGAACCGTAGAGGTTTCAACAACATAAGGGTGGATAATCGCCGTACGTCGTGTTGTCTGATGGTAGAATTGAAATGGCGGAATCAAGTCATGCAATTCCTGCGCACACTCTCCAAAATGCATCCTGTAAAACACCGAAACGCTGGCTACCCTAAGCTTGTGCTCAAGGCTTTGGAGGTTGGACTTAACCAAATCTGGATCACCAATTAGCCTTTTCGCACGCCTTTCCACTGAGTCCAAAACTGCCAGGTGGCATTTTGCAGCACCAGCCCATGTGTGGCTTTTTTTTTTTTTGATGGGAAAATCATCTTATCTTATTCATCTCCCGCTCCACCCAAAAGCGGGGGTTGTCCTCCGCTCTTGGGTGGAGCGGGAGATAGTGTCAGACTCTTACTGACTAAAAAACCCATCCCGTTCCTTCAAGCCTTCATACCGGGGCTCGAGCGCCCTTTCGGATAACCCTAGCCCCAGTAGGCTTCGACCCGGCTGGGCCCCTGCTGTTGCTGCCGCGCTCCTTGAGGCGCGCGGGAACAGCGCGCGCCGTCGACACTTGCCCATGTGTGGCTGTAGTATGTTTATACAAAACCGAACTCCCATGCAGTGATTCCGAAGAAAGTTTAATTACTGATCTATAGGACACTGGTCGGTGATAATAGCATGCTGAAAACAATAGTAGAGATTCTCGCTCCCCCATTTAAAGCCACTATGTGGAAAGAACAGCCAGGTAGTTTATTCCATACTTTATCGTTTTTAGCACACTCTAATGTCAGATACACCTGTATGCACTTTATTGTTCATTTATTTATTTTTTGCTTCTTGTTCTGTACAGTAATAGTACATACGTGAATTTTTATTATTGTTTGAGCACTACTAACACTAGTTAAAAGATGTTTTATTGACAAAATGAACTAAATTATTGTCTGAAGCAAATTAATAAATAAATTTAAATAATCAACCTTATAATGTACTTGGTACTCAGCCCCCCCCCCCTAGCAAAGTTACAACCGTTTCGCTTGCGCCGAACGCTCCGAGTTGACCTTGCCGCGAATTCTTTTGTTCTGACCATGTCACTGACCGTTAAGACGACGTCATTCCCGTACATTTGAAGCTTTCTACAAGCGTTAACTATTGCAGATTAGCAACATGGCTAGGGGTACAGGTTACCTTATTAGTTCATTAACCCCCCAAGCGAACGCCGCCGTTTGCGCATCTATTGTCTTACTATTGTGTCTCAAATTGACGGTATCTGAAAGGTTAAAATAGAGAATGAGCCGTTATCCATCACGCGAGCACAATATTTATTTATTAAAACTTTATGCACATTACTTGTGTACTGTACAAAGGCGGACTTAATAATGCCTTAGGGATTTTCTACCAGTCGACCTTAGGGTGGTACAGAAATATAAGATGGTAGGTGCAACTTAATAAGAGTTGGTGAACGTCACATAACTTAGAATTTTTGGTTTTAAGACATTCCGGTTTCTAAACGATGTTTTGCTTCACCGTTTTAGAGCTGTGATGATGAAACAAATTACATAAAATAAAACTAAATAAAGTTTAATTATTTATTCACAACTAAATAAATATAATTACAGTAAATAAAAAAAATAATATAGAATAAAACCCTACGCTAATTACAACTAACTAAAATCAAACTATAATATGGCGTCAAAATTTTTTTTACACCTCTTTTTTCTTTGGTATTTTTTTGCTGATGTTTTTTTTCTCTTTCTATGTGTCAGCTTCACTTTAAATACCCGGCTCATTTTGACTTGATTGTTAGAAATAACTAAAGTTTACCACACGTCAAATATTACGTCAGACTTCACACAGCGGTATAAATAGAGTCACAAATTACATGAGCAGGAATAAATTAGAATCTGCTGAATTAACATTAGCAAAACTAATTCAAGCAAAAGCTTTTCACGAATGAATAGATTTCATTAGTATAAAATTAACAATCCCTCAAAGGTTGTCTGCATAACAATTGTTTAAGGTTTTCATTAAGTTAGGCATTTTAAATTACAAAGAATTGTTTGAATAGGCTGTTTCTACGTCCAAACCATATTTGCCGCAAATGTTGGCTTTAGTAAAAGTCTTGTATTTGAAGTTAGCGTTGGCGTTGGCTCACCTAGCCAACCTTCCCCATTAGGTGCTTTGTATATTTTTGAGTAAGCTTAACGAGTTTTGAGTCAAAGGGATTCGGTGAACGCTTCCTCTACAGCCCTTTCTACGTATATTTATCTTATCGTGTGTGTACAGAGCAAAGGGGAACGACTTAATACATTATTAATGTGCAAATTGACTCATCTTGACATTATTTTGACTACGTCGGCGTTGGTGTCAATACACGACCAAAGAGAAGCAACATTTAATATATTTCTAAGAAAATTCAAGTCATTCCTCCAAATTGAGTGTTGTTATCCAACCTTTTCACTTTTTGCTCGAGCAAAAAACGGTGGTCTTTATATTTTTTCTCCGCTGGGTATTAAAACCCAATTGTGTCTGAAAATTGAGACAAACAATTAGTTTCTTTAGGATATTAAGATTGTTTTTTCAACGGAAGTGGTATTTTTTATGGTAATGGGAATTCGACAATAATATAGAATGGAAAGGCGTGAAATAGTACCTACATTTTGTTAAAAGAGGAGAAAGTTTGTCATTGCAACCGAGAAAGAATTTAAATCATTTTATTGTTTTTATCGTATCAGGCTGGACGCTAAGTAACCCCCACAAGTCGCCAGTCCACCTAATCATTCTTTATCATCATTCATTATTCATTATTATTATTATTTATTAGTCATTTATTTCTTTGTAAATAATATTGAAAAACGTCATTTGACACACGTGAAAATGTGTCACTACACACTCGGCTCCATAACACTGCGAATTTCGCCTCGACATTTCGATGTCAAAATTTATCCACTTGTATCAAAATTAACATGTTGTCATATATAAAAAAATATATATATATTTATGATCGATAATAGTCATAAAGAAAAACGGTACGTCTGGCTGGTATGAGTAATAACACACTGGCAACCGTTTTAATTTCATCAAATTAGTAACAGTTATGACAACATAAAGGAATTCTTTGAACTTTGTTGAACATAGCTGTGATGGTATTAATATTGATAGTGTTCATGGAAATATAATAATAATATTCCACAACTATCTCACAACACCGTTTAGTCTCAAACTAAGTAGAGCTTGTGTTATGGGTACTAGACAACTGATAAACATACTTATATATTTCTAAATACATACATATTATAGATAAATTACACCCAGACACAGAACAAATGATCGTGCTCATCACACAAACATTTGTCCTGGGTGGGTGACCACGACCACGACCCCCGACCTCCGGCAAAGCAGTCAGGGCCACTAACCACTAGACCAATAGGCCAGTGAAATATTTTGCACTTTGTAATTTAAATAGACTAGTATATTTACTGTTAGTAACTGAAAGCGTATTTTCTATTTCACAGCTAATGTTGGCAAACCGCATCTCAAAGATTCATGCCATTAGCAGATTGTGTAAGTACTAAAGTAAACCACGTTTGAAGGATTAAGAAATTGGGGAGACGTTTCCTAATTTGCAAGTTAAGCTAAATTGATACCTGTTACTTGTGTACATTAGAATTACGTGTAAATTTCAGCACAAAATAACGAACATGAAGTGTTGATAAGTTCTAACACCAACTGAGATATTTTTTTATGATGGGAAAAAATCATCCAATGACAAGCCCTGCTCTTGGGCGGAGTGGGAGATAGTGTCAGACTCTTACTGACTATGAAACCCACCCTGTTCCTTCTAATCTTCATACCGGGGCTCGAGCGCCCTTTCGGATAACCCTGACCCCAGTAGGCTTCGACCCGGCTGGGTCCCTGCTGTTGCTGACAACTCCTTGAGGCGAGCGGGAACAGTGCGCGCCGTCGACGACTTGGGCTTGGTCCGGACAGTTACCGGACGGCCGGACAGCGAACTAACCATTGCTCACTGTCCGCAAGGCCGCGCCTATGGTGGCCGGAAATCGGACTTTGATAACATAGAAAGAATAGCTAAATAAGAATATAGTTTACTAGTCAATGTTTAAAAAATTGTAAAAAAACCTTGACCATAAACAACTATTAATACAAATAATAATAATTACAAATTATATGGAAATAACTGTCCCGCATGACGTGAACCTGAGAAGGATGAGTAAATAAAGTATTTAGACTTGACTCGTGAGGTTATCGACATGTAAGATGTGAACTCAGAGATCATTGTGCCGATAATTGTGTCAGTCAATGGTTTAATAGCTACTCTACGAGATACATCTTAGGAGGCTCTCTATAGACTACTGATTCAGGGGTAGATTCAGAAATTAGTAATTTCGGATACGGCTTGTTTTGTTAGGAGGTTTTTTTCTCTGAGTCCTCACCGCCGCCGCGCCGGTAACTTGGATCCTGTTCCCGGATTGTTACTGTTTGTTTTTTTTTTTTATACATATTTCAAATGATTTTTTTTAATAAAATATTTAAAAATATAATTTTTATATAAGTTTTTATTTCAGGCATCTAAGGCATGAATCATAGAAATAATAGTCTTAAAAATTATAAACGGGTGGCGGTCAGGCCGCCGCGCCGGTAACATGGACCCTGTTCCCGATAACAATAACCCAGTTATTGTTTTTTTTTTAAACATACGTGTATTTCAAATTATTATTGTTTTCCAATAAAATATTAAAAAATATAATTTTTATATAAGTTTTTATTTCAGGCATCTAAGGCACGAATCATAGAAATAATCTTAAAAATAATAAACTTATACATTTTAATAAGATACTCGTACAACATGACGCCTCTCAACTGTACCCAACGTTGTAACAACGGTGTACTACCAAAATATAAATTTCCAATAATTAATTAATAATGTCTAACACAAGTACTCACCACTTCTCATAATCTACTTTGAGATACTTAACTAAATAAGGCACATAACAGTGAAAATCATATGGAATTGAACAGTTAATGATAATGCACTTTGCGAAGCCCGAGGACAGAACACTGATGAGCTCTATGGGGATAATACTGCGAATGAAATGCATTGTAATTAGCCTGCTGGGTTGAGAACAGCTCGTTTGAAATTACAGGTTCTAATTTTCAAATGGCTCTTTTGATCTGTGTCTGGTTTTGGGATTGTAATAGCTTTTTCATGAGTAAGTGCGTATTTAATCATATATATACAGTTTACTGTTATTAGTATATCATATATAGACATCTTGTCTTGTGTATTATTTTATGCTGCTGCCCCTGATTTCTTTAGTAATTCGTTCGACTTTTCAAATATTGTCTTTACAAACAAAATTTTAAAAGTTAAAGAGGTGAATAAAACCATGTTACTTTAAGATGGATTATGTAATAAAAACCACAGAGAGAAAAATATCCCTATGATTTTTATTACTATATTGTTTCATTTGTATATTTTTGCTTATAATATTGAATAAAACCTCTAAAATATATTTAAAATTTAAAGCTCGCTGGTATCGGCAACAACTACTGATCTGACCTAGGGTAATTGTGTCCTCACGATTCGAGTCCAGAAATTCTCCAAACGTCTTACCTAAGTGCTTTATAGTGTCGGTAGTGGCTTCAAAAACTTTTACATTGGCAACGACTGTCGGTAGAATAATCACTGAGTCGCATCTCACATATCGGCAACCTCACGAGTCAAGGAAAGATACTTAATTTACTCATGTTTTTCGGCTTTCACGAGGTTCCCTTTATACTGAACGGTAATATCAACAATCATTGCACTATTCTCAACTCGGTGAACCACCACTATATTAGGTTTGTTGGCCATAGTAGCCCGCTTAATGGACTTAATGGACTGATCCTAGTATTAGCCGTCATCGAGAACTGGTTCAGGCACATACCTGCAGTACGGCACTTATTATATAGTACAATCACACTTATTAATATTGTAAAGTTGATTTGTGAGTGTGCGTGTGTGTATGTTTGTTACTTCTTCATGCTCGAACAGCTGAACAGATTTGATTTCTTTCTTGCTTTATTTTTTAAAAGGTACGGCAAAGGTAGACTATTTGCCGGAATAGAAAATAAAAAACTTTTTCACCCAGGGTTTTGTTAAAGCATAAGCCAGGCATAGTCCTAAGGCATTAAGTCTGCCTCTGTACAATGCTCATTACTAGTGCATAATGTTTTAATAAATAAATAAATATTCCTTTGTTACAATTTTGGACATTCACGAAGGCGAACCGCTGATAGCAGGTAGCTGAAATAATGATGATGAAGCTCACAATAATGATGTTCTGAAACGCCATAGTTTAAACCCTAATGCAGCAGCTACACAGTAAAGCTATCCATTCGATCAAATTGAATGAACCAAACCAGGAGCAGTGCATCCTATCTTGATATTACAGTATTATCGACTACCACTAAAATTCAGGACTAGCTAGCTAACTTCGAAGAACTTGGAGGGAGAGTGCAATTGAATATTCATAGATGTGTTTAGGAATGGTAATTAAAGTGCCGATACCTTTGTATTTTCGTATCAAGAGTCTGGACAAACAAAGAACTTATTGATTACAGTTATTCGTTGATTGAATTACGTTTTAAGTATGCGTAAATAAGACCTTAAAAGATTTAATTGTATTTTTTTTTTCAGAATTATCTTATTGTGTTCATTTAAAACATTTACATAAGTAACAATGGAAAGAACTGCAGCTATATCGTCGCAAAACCTAGCTCTGAAACTTTTTAACGCATAAAGTGTTTTGTATTAGGTATAAGCGAAATCCTAATTGAGAAAGAATTTTGTGAAAGAATTGTGTAGTATTTATCTGTATATTATAAATAGTGTAGTGATCTATATAAGTTTTAATTTAATTCATCCCCATTCCCCATTCATTAAACCCCAGGCGAAAGCCAGCGTTCGCGCACATATTGTCTTTCTATTGTGTCTGTAATTTCCACGATTGAAAGGTTAAAACTTATCAATGCCTTGTTACTTTGTTTTACGAGTATATTCAAGCTACAACCTTTGCATGCCTGTTGGTAAAATATGGCTAAATCTATCTGTTATAATCTAATTCATCACCATGTACTTTTTTTTATAGTGGGAAAAATCATCCAATGACAACCCCCGCTCTTGGGTGGAGCGGGAGATAGTGTCAGACTCTTACTGACTAAACGACCAACCCTGTTCCTTCTAGCTTTCATACCGGGGCTCGAGTTTTTCGATTTTTCGGATAACCCTGGCCCCAGTAGGCTTCGACCCGGCTGGGTCCCTACTGTTGCTGACAACTCCTTGAGGCGCACGGAAACTGTGCGCGCCGTCGATGACTTGCCCATTTACTGAACTCACAGTAAAATCTTTTTACGTACAGAATTATTTTTATAATATACTGTAATATCTGTTTACCAAAACATAGACTCAGCAACTTTATTATTTTTGGTTTCATTAGCTGACAAAGGCGTTCCCTGCTCCTTTCTTTAAAACGTTTTTGCCTTGGGACTTAGGCCTTTATTTCCTTCTAGTTATCTTTGTCACTAGCTATCCTTCTTCACCCCTTTGACAAATCAACTTCCTATCTTTTGATTTGACGTCCTTCGTATCTTATTGACATTAGTTTTATCAAAATCATAAACAACTAAACCAACTATTCAACATTTTCATCCATTAGTAAAACAAAAAAAAAAACCGCCTGCAGTCTCCCGTTATTTCCAAGCTGCGAAGTGCTTTTCGCAACGCGGCATAACAGTTAATTGACCTATTGACCCGGCGATAAGGTCAAAGCTTATTATGTTTCGCTGTTATTAGCTGTTTCATAACCGTAGCTAGTGGGTACTGGAAACCGTCAGCTTGTGTGTTATCTGACTTTATGCTATATGGGGTTGTAGTTAAATGTAATGGTAACAAATATTTGTTTCTATAAGCTGAGCACAAAAATGAAAAAAAAGTTACCTATTTGTATCATCACCACTGCTCTCAAAATGGTGAAGGAAAATATCGTCAAGAAAACTGCATACCCTAGTACCAAAAATTCGAAGACGTGTGACATTCACCAACCCGCACTACTCCCGCATAGTGGATTACAGCACATTCCTTCTCCTAGAGAGAGGAGGCTTGAGTTCCAGCAGTGGGAACATTAAAAAGGATTATGCTGTCTTTATTTATTTGTTCAAACTTTCTGTACAGTAGTGGTAAATAGGCGAATTTAATACAACATGGCATTCTTTACCAATCAACCTTAGGGTTAAATAAGACAACATTGCATATTATGTGTGCACATAATGCGGTCAGAGCTTCTATTGTGTCTCATGTTGGTTTGGAAACAGTGACTGTCGCTACTTAGTACTGAACATGCCACAATTACGACGGTTATTTTATTTGAGGAGTGGCTGCAGAGGTTCCAAGACATCTTCACTTTCTGCCTTAAGGAGGTCCTGAAATAGTAGAGGATACAGTTAAGAACGACCTTCACCGGTTTGTTTAATGGATGAAACGTATTTTATGATAAATTTAGTATATTAAATAATATAACGCGGGTGGGTTGCCTGAGAAATTCCTGGCCAAACAACTTTTTTTTTTTTTTTTAAATGCACCTGTGTGTTTAACGAATAAATTTAATACTAACCGAAAGAGTGAGTTTTATGCCTTTAGAACATAAAAATCTTGGGTTGCCTATTTGTTTCCTGGCATAATTATGGGTTGCCAGGTATAAATGAAAAATGAAAATGAAAAATAGTTTTATTCACAGAAATACATATTTAGCACAATAAATATTACCTCTGCCAAACTGTAAAGCAGTTTGTTGACAGATGTAGCTCCTTTTGTCTAACACAAACATACACATTCACCGATAACACTTTCTAAATATCCTTATCATTGAGGGTTTGACAAAATTCATTGAAGAGGTACTTACCTGGGCAGTCCGATAAGTACTTAGCCTCACCGCCCGATGGCGCCACTACCGTAAGAGACATTTATTATCGTGTAATACATCCTTATGGACGGCCTTTGTCAAAATTTCAGCCATATTGGATTTGTAGTTTTGTTTTAATCGCGTGTAGAAGCGGGCTTGTCCGCGGATTTTAGAAAAATGGAAAAAGAGCAATATGGTTCGGTGATTCGATTCTTGTTTTTGGAAGGGAAATTGCGTAGCGAAATCAAAGAACGCTTGGATGCTGTGTACGGTGACTCTTTTCCTTCAATGGCGACCGTCAAAAATTGGGTTAATGAGTTTCAACGTGGTCGCACGTCAGTTTTTGATGACCTACGCCCAGGTGCCCCAAAAACGGCTACCACGGAGGATAACGTGACAAAAGTCCATGATCTCGTGTTGACAGACCACCGATTGAAGGTGCGTGAGATAGCTGAGACAGTAGGCATCTGAAAAGACCGCGTGAGTCATATCCTGCATGAAATATTGGCCATGAGGAAGCTGTCGGCTCGATGGGTGCCGCGTTTGCTCACTCCGGACAACAAGCGCATTCGTGAGACCACTTCAGAGCAGTGTTTAATACTGTTTAAGCGCAATCCAAAGGAGTGTTTGCGTCGTTTTGTGACCGTTGACAAAACATGGATTCACTGGTACACACCAGAGACCAAGGAACAGTCGAAACAGTGGACTTTACCCGGCGAATATGCTCCGAAGAAGGCGAAGACTGTCCCATCGGCCGGAAAGGTGATGGCCACCGTTTTCTGGGATTCACAAGGTGTGATCTACATGGACTACCTGGGGAAGAGCAAAACGGTCACAGGGCTCCGCTATGCCCAACTATTGTGCCGATTCGACCTCGAATTGCAGAAAAAACGGACCCATTTGGCGAAGAAAAAAGTGCTCTTCCACCATGACAACGCACCGGCTCACACCTCCGCCGTCGCTACGGCCAAATTAGTCGCATTAGGCTACAAACAGCTGCCCCGTCCACCGTATTCTCCAGATTTGGCACCGTGTGACTTCTTTTTGTTTCCAAACTTGAAAAAGTCTCTCGCCGGGCAGAAATTTGAGTCGAATGAGGGGGTTATCGCAGCCACGGAGACCTACTTTGCAGACCTCCAGAAAACATATTTATCAGAGGGATTAAAGAAGTTGGAGCATCGCTGGGTCAGGTGTATCGAGTTGAAAGGAGACTACGTTGAGAAATAAATCGCCACTTTTCCAAAATTTTCGTTTTTCTTCTGTAGGCTAAGTACTTATCGGACTGCCTCCTATAGGCCTCCCCTAAGCGTCGCCACAACGACCGGTCCTGTGCGTCATGCATCCATCGGATTCGCACGACCCTGACCAGGTCCTCGGTTCACCTTTTTTGAGGCTTTCCACTCCAGAACCGTTCGTCTCCATCGTTCATAATACATATTATAAAGAGGTGAAGTTTGCTTTTTTGTTTTCTTGTTTGTAGGAGGTAATCTCTGAAAGTGCTAGTCCGATTGATGAAATTATTCCATCGATAGAAAGCTGCTTTATTCTTGAGTGGCATAGGCTATATTTTATGTTCATGGGTAAAGACACGGGCAATAGCTAGTCTAAAATAAATATATCTCACTCTGAGTAGTCCCAGTTACGACCAATAAGTGTATCAAGGACGTAATAATAATATAACTCACATTATAAATATTTATATTGCCGAGGAACCAATCCAATCAAACTATTGCTAGCCTCGATCCCGATCTCCGATAAGAAATTTCATCTCTATCTACCACTTTCTAGGAAGAATATAAATTGAAATTAGTTCTAATCTTCAGTCATTCGAGACTTATCATAATGAAATTCTTAGCAGAAGGCTATTGTAATCTTCTAAGAATTATATTTTGACCAGCTATCACCCCTGGCTCTAATCTTGTAAAATTACTTTCTAACCATTTTAAATCATTAAATGTTACAACAGATTTTTTCTTATTATTTTAAGGGACCCGTAACTCAAAAGAAGTACGGTACCTTTATAAGATCACTTTGGCACAAAAAAAAAACTTTTTTTACAATTCCAAAAAATCGTCGTAATTTTATTCGAAAATAAACTATTTTCATAGATCATTTTATACGGAACCCTCAGCGCACGAGTCTGACTTGCACTTGCCCAGTTCTTTTTTTTTCGTTTTAAACTGCTTTTATATTTTAATAAAACAAAATTAATAATTTGAAAATCGGTCTTGCCGTTTTTGAATTTCAGCGAGACTAACGTTCAGCAACTGATTTTTAGAGTTCCTTACCTCAAAAAGAAAAAACGGAACCCATATGGGATCACTTTGTTGTCCGTCCTTCTGTCTGTCTGTCTATATATCTGTCAAGACCCTTTATCTCGAGAACGCGTGCAGGTAGCGAGTTGAAATTAAAACCATTTAAGTACTCAGGTCTGCGGTCCCTTCAAGCTGTAAAAAAATTGTAAGTTAACGAATAAAAAAGGATACGGCCGTTCATGTTTCGAAAAAACGTATATTTTGATACCCTCAAAGATCGAAATTCATAGGGTACTTTCCGTTGACAGGTGTAGGAAAAAATCAGAAAACTGTAAATTTGTTGTTATTTAAGTAAAAAAAAAATGCAATTCGGAAAAATCTTCGAGATTCCATTCGGGAATTGTAGTTTGCACGGAACCATAAGATAGATAGGTACAAAAGTCAGTCTACATACAAAGCGCGCTTAAGCAACGCACACATAGACACCGCTTACGGACACGATGTCTCGATCGCGTCTCGGATCACTCGTCGAACAGTTCCGGCTCAAACGCTCGTTAGTGTGCGTCCACCGAGCGTAGGTATAAAAGTGAAGTACATACATGAGATTGTCTTCTGTGCCTATCTATTCTGTAACAAAACCCTCATTGCGCGAGTCCGACTCGCACTTGCCTAGTTTTTCTATATGACAATGAAAACATAATATCGAATTTATTTAAGTCTTTATGTACTAAATTGAATTATAATAACTTTATTCTTAATACAATTCATGAACAGCAAATCACTGTATCTAATCATAGCGTGAACGAAGACTTTTTCTATAAATTATAAATGAAAATCGTTTAGATTTTTCTTTTATTCACTGATTATTCCAGTGAGACTCGTTAAAAAGAGATTACTGGGCAATGAACTGGTAACTTTGTAACCTACAGTTAATGAGTCTGCGAATTCACACCGATAGGTTAGTTACCTTAGGCATTACAATCGTGAAGGATTATACCTAAGGATTTTTTTTAGATAGAAAATTATCCAATAACTTCTTTCACTCTAGAATGGAGCGGGAAGGTGAATCAGACAGACTTTTACTGACTAAAACCACACCTATGTTTCTTCTTAGCCTGGCGTTCTAGAACCCCAGGTTTTGCTTTCGGATTTCAACAGTTGATATCTCTTGGCGGTACAGTTCGGACGGTTATCGGATGGCCGCACGGTAAGCTATCCATTGTTCTTCGTCTGTAAGCCCACGCTGGCTGGAAATCAGGATCAAGGTCCTGGTGGCTGGGAATTATACCAACATAATATAGTTTAGTAGTCCATACATCAAAAATCATTAAACAGTACAAGTTGCTACCCTCAGCTCCACCTCCGTGAAATGAGTACTTTTCATTTAAGAAGCGTCTTTTTTGAAAGAAAAAAAGAAAGAAAGAAAGAAAATTTATTTGTCAAACATGCGTTTACATAAACTGACTTATCAGACATGCAAGGTGTTAAATTAATAGTGTGTAATTTAATTTTTTTAAACGATTTGATTTTGCCTCCCTTTTTTTTTTTTTTTCTTTTAAATCACAAAAGGGAGTAAAATAAATAGGTAACAGGTGCGACATCATTGCGACAAAATTATATATGACGGATATTAGAAACCGGCATCAAGCATCAGTAAATAAAATTTAAATCAAAGTTGTCGAACAGCGAGTATCTACCCTTACGTTGTTGCAACCTCTACGGTAGGGACCATGCGTTTCGTCTTGTCGTTTATACCACGTACATCGAGGGACTGGAACAATTTGCCTGCTGTCGTGTTCCCGTCCGATTATAATTTCGATGTCTTCAAAGCAAGAGTAAAAGGGCTCTTAATAAACTAGTGTGCCTCACTATCAGAGATTGCATCACTGCTTACCATCAGGTGGGATCGCAGTCAAGCACTCGTTTATATAAATAAAAAAACGTATTATCGCGTCGCGAGCCTTTAAAATAAGTTTTTAAACACTGCTTACCCAAAACCATCTAACCAGCGCCATTCGATCGAAAGGTAGATTTCACGGCCGTATTTCAATGGGAAAATATTGTAATGGAATATCCCAGGAAAGCGGTTTGTGGCCACGATTTTAAGAGTCGTATAAGAGAATTATTGGCGGTTTCGTCTCTTGATAAAAGAAAATCTCAGATTCTGCTATGTGCCAATGTGGTGGTATGTTTTAAACTATTTCTTAAAAGTGGTTATGTTGGTGAAGGGTTGAAAGATAAACTTTTGTAGGAATAGCGTTGAAAATGTGGCTACTGACTAATGACTACTGAATAATATGAATGTATACATTCTAATATTTTTAAATGTTTTGGATTTGTTACCAAAAACTTATTAAGTCAACCTTCTCAGCAAACTTTACTGAGATTTTTCGTCGTTTATACCGCGTACAACATTGAGGGACTGGAACAATTTGCCTGCTGCGGTCTTGCCCTCCAATTATAATTTTGGTATCTTCAACGCTAAAGCGAATAGGCTCTTATTAAACTAATGCACCTCACCAACAACAAATGCATCACTACTTATCATCAGGTGGGATCGCAGACAAACACTAGTTTATATCAATTAATAAAAAAAGGTAGTCAACACTACAATAAAATTCTCAACTCCATTTTACCGAGATTACGCCTGTTTTAATGATTCCACTTATTGTCTAGTTGAGCAGTTAATTGAGTTACAATACTAGTATACTACACTAATTTTACATTACATATCGATTAGGAATCAATTCGCGAATTATTAAAACACCCACTGAACTTCACTAAAAAATACCCTGAAAAAATTTCCTGGATACTTTTGCAACTCGATATTGGCCATACACTGGCTCGGGCCATGCGAAGTATTTTGACTTAGACTTTAAAAAAGGCGGACCGCGACCGCATTGATGCCTTCGAGATGTGATGCTGGAGGAAAATGTTTCGAATTCCTTGGACTGATTTCCATATAAACCTCTCTATCTTACGTGAACTGAACATCACAATCAGACTGTCGATTACCTGCATGTGCCAGGAACATGCATGTGTGGCAACATTGCCAGGAACAACGGCCACAACTTTGAACAGCTCATCGTAACTGGCATGGTTGATAGCACACAACCAAGAGGCCGCAGCCCAAAAAGATAGGCAGATCAGATCCGATCTACACTGGACACCCAATTGCACGTCGCACTTCATGACGCTAAGAGCCGTCACAGAGGGCGAGATACCATTAATAAGAAGTTAATCCAGCGGGAACTTCACGACCCTTAGTAATGAGGAATATGACTCGAGGAGGAGGAGGATTGTTAATTTTTTGCTTAGGCAACCTATTATCACATGTTAGACAACAGGCTAAATATAACTGTGTCTCAGCAGAAACAGAAAAAAAATCACTTGGTGTGTTAAATGTTATCGTATCATTGAACTTTGCGCGTCTAAAAATCTCGTTACCAGCTAGGCAAGACTTTTACCGGCAAGTTATTCTTAGTTACAAAGTATGCTTATCAAAATTGAAATCTTTTTGCCTACGTTCCAGTTTGTAGGAACGTTGTTACAGACTGACTAGACTAGACACGTTAGTAGGTACTTATGTTGCCATCTCGAAGTTACTACCTAACACTCCTTTCAATCGTGGAAAAAACAGACACAATAGAAAGACAATAAGTGCGCGAACGCCGGCGTTCGTTTGGGGTTTAATGAATTAAAGACATTTATTTTTAATATTGTCACATGATTCTTGAACTGTTTAAAATATACAGTCAATAAAAAAAATGCGGTATATATGCATTATATTTTCTTGCATACACCCAACATTAATTAGCTTCTGCTAGCGGCCTTGCCCGCGTGTTTAGTTTCTAAATATAAACTTAATTTGGACTCCGTTTTTCCCCTTTAAGGGTAGAGTTTCGTAAAAACCGTTCTTAACGGATGTCTACACCTCATAAGAAACCAACCTGCCAAATTTTAAGTTTGTAGGTTTTATAGTTTCTGAGATTTCGTAATTATTCAGTGAGTGGTATTTCCTTTTAAATATCATTATCATTATCATTAATGGTTTAGAATATATCATTTTTTTCCCATTCTTAGCTAACACATATTCGTATTCAAAAAATTTCTTACTTTTTCCACATTCTACCTTGCCACACCACCAGTCAAGATATTTAATTAGGAGTATTATGTAAAATTAAAAACCTCTGAGAGACTATGCAAAGAAGGCTTTATAAGTCTCAAGCGAGGTTACTCATAGACAAGGTTTTTTTTTTGTTGCATAAAAATCATCCAGATGACACCTCTCACCAGTGGGCGGAGCAGGAGACAGTGTCAGACTCCAGAATCTTACTGACTAAAACACCCACACCGTTCTTGGCTCTTGCCCTTCATACCGTGGCCGAGCCTCCCTTTTGGAAACAGATAATGGTCCCAGTAGATAGGTCTTGACCTCAAAAAACAGACCCTGGCCCAAGTATCATAGGCACCTTCAGAATTATTTTCCCTAGAATATTAATCGTTATGTAAATTTGAAGGCAAAATCCTATAGCGAAAGATTTCTTAATTATAACCTCGTAATCAAGTCTAACTAAGATCAATATTTTCAGTGAAATCCTATAATCCTAAGCCGATATAACAACACATAAACAGAATACTAAATAGTTTGGTAGTCGAGTCTAAGTTTTGGTTTCAACAATTTGATTCTGGTCGTTAAATTATAACTAAGTTTCGATAGTCCATCAACACGTCTGGATTCTTGTCAAACGTTTTCAAAGATTATATCTGCTTTAATACAAATTATACTCACGACCATAAAATGATGTTCGAGCAGCAAAAATTATTGTCAAAAACTTTAAAGTGACACGTACTACTGAAATGTAATGAGGTCAATTTTCAAAATTTTTAGTTTTTTTTAAATCGTTGTTAATGTCAATTTGTCAAGGACCTGAGGTAAAGTAATATCGAAAAACTTAAAACTATTGGCAAACTTTACTGTCATGTTTGCCATACATCCAATAATAAGTTTCAATAAACGGTAAAAAGCCTCTTAATGTAGATTTAGGCTCACAAAGACAGTTAAATAAACTATTTCAACAGTACACGGAACAAAATTGCCAATGATAGAATTTTTCGAAAAGTAAACTAGTATCTAGTCTGAATGCAAAGGACAACTAAATAACACAGGACATGTGGTTTTAATCAGTATTAATCTAACACGCTCTTCCGGCCCACTCAGAGCAAGAAAAGTCATTGAATGATTTTTCAACTTAAAAATCGATGTTAACCGAGTTTTACTCAGGCAGACATCCTTGTCTGCCTGAGTAAGACTTCCGAGACTAAGGAAAATATTGTAGAAGAAGACTTGAATTTCGTTCTGTTACGATGGTTTGGCAAAATTAACGAAAACATACAATTTTTGCCCATCACGCGCATATAATTCACAGCGGCCAAAATTCATATCTGTATCTTATGCTCCCTAATCCCCAAAAGAGCATGACGAGCATATACACCAGGAAAACCGCAAAATCTTGTTTAGACAAGTTGAAATCTTTGCATGCGAGAGCGGCGACGGATTAAGCAGTAATAACATGCAAATTAGTCCCTCATTCCTTATTGTAGGCTTTAAGATGGCGGATGAAGCGGTGAAAGAATGGAGACGGGTAATGGTATGTTTGGTGTTAGGAGTAAAGAGAGTAGTCACGTAAGACCAAAATAATTTAAGTGAAGTAAAAAGAGAAGAGGTAAAACGTATAAATATCGCTGCGAAACCATTTTTAGAACAGCTCTGAACAATATTGATCCATTTTTCTTGTCACTTTTACTTTGGAAAGAGTTGCAAATTATGATATTTTATGAAAATAATATATTTTTTTTGAGTAAATAAATAAAATATACTGCATTTTTTAAACAGAAAGTCAAAATAACACATCAGAAAATAGTTTAACTAGGAGTCCTGTCGAGGCCTATTGAATGAGTGCGCCCGGATGACTGCCAACAGGCAAAAGTGGCGAAAAGTTGTGTGGCGTACCCTGACACTGCTTCCGGAGAGCTTCTCTTAGGGCAACTACGACCACTTTAGCAAGAATGTGACGAACAAAAAGAAAAAGACGAAAAGTTCAGATCTTTAGCGATAGTTATGAAAACCCCCAACCCCCAACGGTTACATGTCTTAGGTTCTCCCATTTATAACCAAAAAAATTATAATATTTTTACACTAGAAATAACAAGTGTAAAATTGGTTCTAATTAAGTCAAAACAGAATACCACATTCAACCCAATCATAACCTGCTTCAGGGTCTATATACTCGCTGTCCCCCACTACTTGCACTACCTAGCCATTCATAAATAATTCATGGACTGTAAGTTTTAGTTTTCCAGGTACACATACACTGAGCAACCTGTGGGTTCCCTGTTGTTAACCATTTAATATGAGCGCTCGCTGGCACAGTTTGATGTGGTAATCCTTGCTGAGGGGCAATTAAGCGCAAATTTGTCTTGAGGAGTTGCTTGTAAACAATTTGGCTTTATTATTGTAGCTATTAAAGTGAGGCAACCCTTAGATTAAAGGGTTATCGATGTGAGTGAAGGAAATAGGTCAAGAAGAGATCTTTATTAAGCTGTCTGTAGTGTTTGATCTGTTATCAGAATGCGCTTCATCTCAAAGTTCTGAATCTCATAGTGTTATGAGTGTACCAAATAAGATCAAGCTCTTTAAATAAGATCAAGTTATTATCATTTCAAAAATATGACTATCAAAAAATTATGAAAGCAAAATGAAATATATCACTAAAATGTGACATAATAAATGCATAATTATCCAGAAAGAATTGGTTTTAGTTATTTTTAAAATGGCAAAAAATGATACGCCTTTTTGATAAATTCCTGATAAATCTTGATTTTGTCTCTAAGCGTTTGTATATGCGTAAGTTAATGACTACATTATTAGTTTTCAACAAATAAAATAAATAATTATTAAAAATCTTCCAGTTAAGTAAAATTTCAGTGCTTGAAATAATTGTAAATTAATTTAGTATTTGGTGTTTTTTGTTTGTAGGTAAACAATAATCTCTGAAAGTACTGGTACAATTGCTAATTTTTTTTCACCGATAGAAAGCTGAGTGACCTAAGCTATACTTTATATACGCGGACGAAACCGCAGGCAAAAGCTAGTGTTGTATAAAATATATTATTTATGAAAAGAAACATGATTACTTAATAATAAAATGAACATTCAATTATTACATTTCATAAAAGTCATACACATAACTCATATCACATCGAAACACAAGGCAACGAAGTCTGTTAATAAATTAATATGCACAATAAATGAAATTGAAGTCCCCTTTTATAAAGCAAGTGATTAATACAGAAAAACAACAAATGTAAACATTTTTTATTAAAACTGCAATCTCTTTGTAACAGTCACGTTGGACTGATGTTGATTTTAAAAGTCTGCAACGGATATTTAAAAATGAATTGCAAAAATGTCAACATGCAGATGTCAATATCAGCTGTATAAACGTATCGGATATTTGTGAGAAGCTTGCTTTGTTTGTGGACTTGCTTCTATTAAAGTTTCTTTGGGAACTTAGGCAGCTAGTTTTCTTGGTTCCTTTGGTTTGGTTTTCTTGGTCTCATAACGTTTACATTCCGGTAAGTTTAAGGGTCTAGACAGAATGCAGTTGACACGACTGCAATAGAACTGCAAACACGACGGTAATAAAACTGCAAACCAAACGTGCAGTCTGATTGCAGTCATACCTACCCACCCGCACGCTCCGCCTTCCCGCGCATAGTGCAGTTCGGATGCAGTCGGTATGCAATTCACACGACTTGTTGGAATGCGGTTCGTCTGTTTAAACCCTAATTGCCGCTTTGGTTTAGTAGTCACGATTGCTGAGCAAGTTAAATTCTTGGGTCGGGCTTCTCTTCCAACATACCACAGTGTCTCAAGACGAAAGTCTATGACCAGTGCGTGTTGCCAGTGATGACATATGGCTCCGAAACGTGATCGCTCACAATGGGCCTCACCCGAAGACTTAAAGTCACCCAAAGAGCAATTGAAAGGGCTATGCTCGGAGTTTCCGTGCGTAATTGAGTCAGAAATGAAGATATCCGCAGGAGAATCAAGGTTGTCGACATAGCACGAAGAATTGCCAAACTTAAGTAGAAATGGGCAGGGCACATTGCTCGCAGAACAGATACTCGTTGGGACCGAAAGGTTCTAGAGTGGCAACAGCGTACCGGAAAACGCAGCGTTGGAAGGCCTCCTACAAGGTGTACCGATGACTTGGTGAAGGTTGCGGGAATCCGATGGATATGGGACGCACAAGATCGTTCATTGTGGTGACACTTGGAGGAAGCATATGTCTAACAGTGGACGTCTATCGGTTGAAATGATGACGACGATGATGATTGATAAGGAAGTAAAATTCTTGAGTCGGGCAAACATTTTTTGATATAACGCCCTCGGGTCTTTGAAAGCATTTATTGCTAAAAAAAAAACATTAACAGGAACTTTTGAATTGTCTATCAGCCGGTCAGAAAACTGGTGCTAATTGCATATTCCAAAGCGTAGATCTTTTTAAAGAAGAATGTACAAGAAATTCCATGGATAGGTACTATTTTCATGACCTTATGTATACATGCAGAGAACAGAAGAATGTATGATTCCTGTGTTCTGTGTATACAAGTAAAAAAATAAATTCTAAATACAAAATTAAAATAAGCCACTGCCAGCTAAAAGCTAGCCAGTGTCAACTGACAACGCCCATAGAAGGACTTAACGCGTACATCAGCACTAATCGGCTCAACCATTTTGAAGAAAATCGAATGAGAAAAAATCCAACACCCTCGCCACCATCAGTGAGACATTTGATGCGCTTGACGTAAAGTTTAGCATCTGATTTATCCTCGGTCGTGTCAGATTTCCGTCCCGTCAGACTATAAGAGTAAAGCAACTGAGAGTGCATCTGTGTTTTCACACACTATTGTGCACTATAATTTCTCTTGCGTACTTGGCTAGCCTTCATTAAGATTGGCCATTGTGGCCAAAATTTGGTTGGAACGATTTTAATGGTCTACCCAATGAGTTGATGTTTAGAGTGTGCACGGAGTTGGTATTCTATGGAGTGCCACTTCCACGGTGGTGGTGGTTCAAACAATATAAGCAACAAGAAATATGTAACAAAGATTTATGTAACTCAAAATATGATTTAAAAGAGTGTACGTAGAGGTTCTCCACGTTCTTTTCCCTACAGATCTACGCTTTGGAACATGTAATTTAGCTTCACTTTTTTACTGACCGACATTGTGGCAATAGATATCTATTTGAAATAAATGTTTCTCTAGTATAATAAATCTCCAGACAATAATAGGTGCTTTTGACAATACTCCAGACAATAGGTGAAAACCAGAAGAATGGTAACAATGTTTGTGTAAAAGTAGTGCTTGGCGCTATGGTGATCTAACGCTCTTTTCGCGTATTGATATTAGAATATACTTGGTGGTTTTAAGTTTCAGATAGTAAGGAAAATAACTACGAGTATATTGCACTAAATCACTACAACACTTAGTTAAAAGATAGATAATGGTAATGGTTTTGGATTTGAGTGCGAGTAGCTCTAACGAGATCTGAACGCAAACTGGTCCATATTTTGGTGGACGAGCGAATGTGCATGCTTGCATTCGATGCAATTATGCATTTTTGTTTAATGTTCGATTAAAACTCGAACAGTTTGAAAGAAAACTTTTGAAACATAAGAAAACGGAAAGTTATTCATCATTATCATCACTTCAGCTGAAAGTCGTCCACTGCTGGACATAGGCCTCCCCTAAGTGTCACCACAATTAACGTTTCTGTGCGACTTACATCCATCGGATTCCCGCAACCCTTATCAGTCATCAGTCCACCTTGCTGTCATTCAAATTTAAATATCTGTTTTAAGAAAGCACAATTTTTCGCTTCCTTTCATCATTGCTAGTCCATTAAACCTTACAATGCCGTATTTCTTTTTTAATGTCATTAAAGTTTGCCTGTTGAAAATGTCCATTTCATTTAATTTGCTGTATTTTATTCTGGTACGCATCCCATCTTTTTTCCAGTCTAAAAAAATCCATATAAATTTTCTTGGCACCCATAAAAATGGTTTTGTTAAACAATAAGCCGAAAAACATAAAAGAAAATAAATAGGTACTTAACAAGTTTTACTCGTATATACTATTTAGATTTAATTTAATAATAAAAAAAAATCTATTTAGAATAAAAACACATTGCAGTTTATTTAAATTACTTTTTTTTTACGTTTTCACTTTAATGGTGTGGCATATTGTAAATATTTTGTATTGCCTTGTATCTTTTTTATTGGTAATCAATTTATGGTATGTAGTGATTCCTTTAAAGACAGTAAGGTATTGTATCTTTAAAATAACCATGAATAAGTCGATTATAACAATAACTATGTCCTGTGAATTTGCAGTCTATGGCTTATTTCTAAGCAAACGTGACATTTTCCTAAAATAAATATAGCTTTTGATACTCAGAGATATTGTTACCTACTTCTAGAAACTAATAGTATAAAGAATTTTGTATCATATAAGTTTAGAACTTATAATCCTCAAGCATTTTTCCGTAGCTATATTTAACGATCAAACTTCTACAACAGAGCAGTATCTATGTCCAATACACTTACATAATAAAATTAGGTACACGAGAGTTTCTGAAGACGTTGTTCCTATATTTTATTCTTGTGCACTGTCTTCTAGAAAAATCAATGGAGCATATGAGTGCAGGTATCCGGTATACACTGTATTTACTTTGTCAAATGTACTTACAAACGAACCTTTGTGAACTAATGTTTGTAATGTTGAACTGAAACTAGCTGTATGTCGTCTCTCTCCCGTAAAGTCTGTGATGTTGTGAGTAGTTTAGGATGTTTGAATTGAGAAGCTGAATGTAATTTACTTTATCTGCATGAGTTCGTCGCTATTGTATGCTGTTTTGTTGTTTAGTAAGTTTTGCATAAAGGATAATTGTTGGAAAAATGACTATTTATCTATTATTTGACAGGCCTGTTGGTCTTGTGGTTAGTGACTCTGACTGCTATGCCAGAGGTCGTGGGTTCGACAGTTCCCAGGACAAATCTTTGTGTGATGATTATTTGTTCTTGTCTGGGTGTAATTTATCTATTGTATGTATGTATTTAGAAATATATAAGTATGTTTATCAGTTGTCTAGTACTCATAACAAAAGCTCTGCTTAGCTTGAGACTAGATGGCGTTGTGTGATGGTTGTGGAATATTATTATTATTAATAATTAGGTCTTTGCCAAGTGCGTCTTTAACTTATTTTTATTGCTTCCTCTTCTTCTTCTTCTTCCTGTCCTTATCCCATATTACTTGGGGTTAGCGCAACAATTTTTTTTTCCTTCCATTGTGTCCTGCCAGGGGTCCCACTGTCACTAACTCCCTTTTTTTTCATGTCACTCCTCACACATTTGTGTCCAACAGCTACTTTAGTGAATACGTGATCAGTTAGTTTTTTCATTTAGACCAACTTTTGCCATCGTCGGCCACGCGAGCATGTCAACAATAAAAAAATAAAAAGTAATAAACAAAGTTAGTTTTTGGTTGTCAACGGTGTGGTTGTCATTTCCTCTCATTCTTAAATTCCTAGTCTCCCAAAGTCATCCTCTTACAGGAAGTAATATACCGATGATAAAAAAAACAATATCTTATTTCAGGACTACTGATAATAAGCCAAATAGCACAAACATACATAAATAACAAATCACCATTATTATTTTAGTATAATGAGATTTTCACCTTATTGATGTAATGAGACAACAAAACAATTCGGTATTGAATGACAATAATAAAAAGCAAAACAATCAGTATTATATTTTACATAATGTTAAAAGTCCTATTAAACCTCTCAATGATTTTGACTTCAAAAGTCCAACGCTTTTCTATTCATTGCCCTAGAAAAGGGCGCCCTTCATAACTCAAATTTGCAAACTCCAGAACAATATTAGAAACCAATAAACTCTTATTAAAAACCGAGGAGGTATGAAATCGGTTGTGACGTTCTTTTGACTGAGGCCTTAAAATGAGCGATAAATTGAATTATATCTAGAAAGCTTTTGGTGGGAGGCATATCAAACTTTTACTGAATATAACCAAGCTGTATTCTTCAGTTGCCCTTTGCGTTCTAAGATCACGAGAACCACCCAACCCTGATGGTAAGTAGTGATGCAATCGTTGATGGTGAGGCGCACAAGTTTATTAAGAGCCTATTTACTCTAGCCTTAACGACACCCAAATTAATTGTTTTCTTAAATTACAGTACATTGACAGCCCTATATCTTTCTCCTCTCTTTTAGTCCATCCAAAGGTGGTCTGTAAGAGATCGCCCTGTGCGATAAGGCCGGCCATTGTATACTTATTTTGAATAATGTTTTTCCTGTATCTTTTTTTGTTCATGCGGTGTACAATAAAGAATATAATAAATAAATATTTCCTTTTCTGAAAATCTCCGCGGCCCTAGCGTCAATAGGTAATTTCCCTTTAAAAAAAAGGCTGACTTCGGCAAGCACAGCTTACTTTAGGGATCGACTGGTGAGTACTTAAGGCGTATAGTCCCTTGAACCATCTGGCCGAAATTATGTGAACGCAACTCTCGCACTCGTCTAGGCGGCAGTACGCAAATCTGTGCATTTATTTGCGGCCAGCAGCGCCCAGAAAGCGCTTTAAATCCATTTTCTCTGCGAGACATTGATTGATTTACATAATTATGCAAGGTTCACTTTGAAGAATATACTTTTATGTGTAAAAATGTTTCTGAAAGTCCAAGCCGTTTCGAAGGAGTAGGGAAAAGTTGCGAAAAGTTGCGAAGTAGCTAAATTTTTTTTTTTTTTGACAATATTGTTAATTGCACGAAAAAAACAAATGATGGTATTATTGTTCATGAATCTATAGTAAATATTTTTTTTTTTCAAAGTAATTGACCTAGCCGTTACGGAGGAGTAGGCCTCAGAAAATCACTGTTTTATGGCACTTTTCGGGCGCTTGGTCCTTAACTACAACCTCTTTCATTAACCCGTTGTGTGTCTAAACGTGGATCCACGCGAGACATAATGGCTTTTTAATTGTGTCTCTAATTACGGCACACGAGAGGTTAAACCCCAAGCGAACGCCGGCGTTTGCGCATCTATTGTCTTACTATTGTGTCACAAATTGACGGTATCTGAAAGATTAACTAACAGAAATACCCATAAACAAATAGGTGTGCGCTAACGAACGGCAAGCAAATGGATAGCTCGCCATCCAGCTTCGGTAACCGTCCGAGCCGTCGATGTCGCGTAATATTCTACACGTGCCTTAAGGAGATCTCGAAGTCTACTAGGGCCATGGGTCCTCGAAAGAAATCCCCGGGGCTCTGAAACAAAGGCAAAGAAGGAACATCATCATCATCATTTCAGCCGAAAGACGTCCACTGTTGGACATAGGCCTCCCCCAAGTGTCACCGCAATGAGCGGTCCTGTGCGTCTCGCATCCATCGGGTTCCCGCAACCCTTACCAGGTCATCAGTTCACGTTGTACGAAGCCTTCCAACGCTACGGGTCTTAAAGTCACCCAAAGGGCAATAGAAAGGCTATGCTCGGAGTTTCCTTGCGTGATCGAATCAAGAATGAGGATATCCGCAGAAGAACTAAGGTTACCGACATAGCACGAAGAATCGCCAAACTTAAGTGGCAATGGGCAGGGCACATTGCTCGCAGAACAGATGGCCGTTAAGGCCGAAAGGTTCTGAAAAAGAAGGAACATAAAGATGAATATTTAGTCAGTAAAGCCTGACGCGCCCTCTCGCCTCTAGAACGCAAGAAGTTTGGATGTATTCCCAACCAAAATAAAATTCAGGAACAAAAAATAAATCTATTTGTACTTCATAATATTCGTTTAAATGAATAGTAAAGCGATTTGATTGACACTCCAATAAACTCTCCACTTGTGAGGCCCCAAGTGCCTGCTATTATTATCGACCACATCCCAAAAATACTTTCAACTATCAATAAAATGTTTTCCAACTCATCCAACATTTATACCGTTCGCGCTTTTGTTTCCAAACTAGTGTTGATTTTTAGCTAAACAAATTATTATTCTTGTGTGTAACGCTAGAGTAATCCCGAATAGCCCTTTGTGTTACGAAATGTATTTGTTTTTTCTAACAAACGCTGTCGCTTGGGGATAAAGCCGTTTCAGTGTCTAGGTTAAGTATAGAATTTCCGGTTCGATTGTGTTGTTAGAATAACAAAATGTGTATGTACAGTTCGAATATTATTATTACATAGGTTAGGTATATGATCATATTGTCATGTTTGTATGTTTCTTGTTTTCATTCCAGGTCACCCAATGTCTCAAGTCTCGGTAAGTCCCCTCTGTGAGGCGTGGCTGGAAAGACCTCACGGCGTCCTTACCTTCCGCTTGACGCAGGTACTCACTGGACATGGTTCGTTCGGGAGTTTTCGGCACTCGATTCATGCGGAAGTGACGCCCGGGTGTCGCCACTGTGCGGAAAGCCCGGAGGACACGGTGGAGCACACAGTCGAGGTGTGCCCTGCTTGTGCGGAGCATCGCCGTGCCCTCGTGGGGGCGATCGGCGGCGGAGACCTCTCGCGCCGGGCCTAGGTTGAGGCCATGGTCCAGAGCGAGGAGGAGTGGTAGGCGGTCGCCGACTTCTGCGAAGCAGTAATGCTTGCAAAGGTGGAGGCCGAACGCATCAGACAACGGCGTTATCGCCGCCGCCGCCGCCGGGATTCTAATCCCGATTTCCAGCCAACGTAGGCGCGGGCTTGCGGACAGTGAGCAATGGGTAGCTCACTGTCCGGCCGTCCAGTAACTGTCCGGACCAAGCCCAAGTCGTCGACAGCGCGCACTGTTCCCGCGCGCCTCAAAGAGTTTTCAGCAACAGCAGGGACCCAGCCGGGTCGAAGCCTACTGGGGCTAGGGTTATCCGAAAGGGCGCTTGAGCCCCGGTATGAAGGCTATAAGGAACGGGGTGAGTCTTTTAGTCAGTAAGAGTCTGACACTATCTCCCGCTCCGCCCAAGGGCGGGGGATATCAATGCATGATTTTTTCCCACCATAACCGCGACTTCAGTCGCCTTAAATTTGTAGTAACATAGATCTACTTTTCGAGATCCAAAAATGGAAGTCCATATTAACTTTCCATTCCTTTAAAGATTGAATTTCGGAAGATCTGTTTTTTTACCTTGTCCACGTCTTAAATACGGGTATAATATTTTACTAACTGTCCTCCGTTATTTCACTCGAGTTTTTGATTACTGCTCTATTCTCATGGTTCACTTAATATTTTTTGTTTTTTTTTATCTGATACAAACTAGTGCTTGACTGCGATCCAACCAGATAGTAAGTAGTGATACAATCTTTGATGGTGAGGTGCACTAGATTATTAAGAGCCTATTCACTCTAGCCTTGAAGACACCCAAATTATAATCGGACGGAAAGGCCGCAGCAAGCCGGCAGCCACTTTTTACTTGATAAATGGGCTATCCGCACTAAAAGCATTTTTATTCTGAATTTTTAATTTATTCCTGATATTACCATATTCAAAATAACTCTCTAGTCTTCTAATAATATGTAGAAAATTATTTTCGAGCCAAGCCGAGTGTTACAGTGACAAATTTCCATGTGTATTAAACGACATTTTTCAATAAACTTAATTAATTTATTGTGATTATAGAAACTGGGCCCAACCCTTATACGTATTTATACATACAATTTTACCTCAGTTAGAAACGAAAATTTCGTGAAATCAATATGACGAATTATCAAACTTATGTGATTAATCGAAATAAATTTTCTAATACCTACCATGTAAATAGCGTTTAATTTTCTAGTGTCTATAATTCAAAAGCCGGGGCTTAGACAATATGTAAATAGCTTAAGAGACCTTTACTCAACAGTGGAACAATATTATTACAGGCTGATATATTGCTAGGTAGATAGTCAGACTCCGGAAAAAGGGATTCGCTTGAGCAATACGAATAATAAATGCGAGACCTCCGACCCAAAGGTCATCGACCAAACAGAATTGCCCTAACAAACGCCCACAAAGTAAGAATCGTCTATATCCTTAGACCAGACATCTAAGAACACTTTGTTGTATTACTACAATGCAAAGAAAACAGTTGTACACAAATAAAGGACAAAGGCAGACCTTCCGTTGTTTATATTTTGTTATTGTTCTTACAAACGGGTTCTGAGAAGCGTAAATAATTGTGTTTTAGTTTTGTTGATGTAATTACTTGAATGTTGCTATAGATTCTTATAGAAGTATGCATAAACAATACATTTGGAGGGTGAATAGGTTACTTCTAGGCAAACGTGCTCCAACGTCGTTAAAAGATAAATGATCTTTATTTTGCAAATAGGTTTTATAAAAACACTTTTACGCAGCAATTTTTTTTTTTCGTTAATTAAAGCTAGATGAAGCCGGTGTTTTCTAGCTGACTACCCTGAAAAGAAACACCGAAACAAACTCTGGGGTCAAAGTCTCTTTTAAAGTCCATACAACAAAACATTTAATGGTCAAATCATATGAGAACCATGCAGATTGAGCCTGAGATGGTCTTTTGAAGAAAGAACTACATAGTTCTAAGTAAACCTGTCCAGTCACGAGTCGAGACGTCGCGTCGAGTCGACCTTCCATCAGATGACAAAAAAAAAACAAATGTATTTTAACATCGTACAGTCTAAACATAATAAACATTTCTCTATGAAAGGGCCATACGGTACAAAAGCAGGATAAGTCAAATGTCTTCGAATTTTTGATTAAGCTAAAAGATATAGCTGGTTTCATCACTATGTTTTTTTTACCGTTTTAAGAGCAGTTATGAAATCAACATCATTTTCCTGCATCTGTTCCGCCGTTTCACTTCTTACATACATATCTTTCAGTGGTGAAATAATGATAACACATAGCTTAGTTATCTACTTGGGTTTCAACATTCAACCTATATTTCTATAGTGGAGCGGCTGCTCCATTTAGATGTCTTCAATAAATTCAATCAGTGATAGCGTAACAGATGACGGAACAGTACCCCTAGCCAAGTTGCAAATCTCCAATAGTTAACGCTAGTAGAACGCTTCAAATGTACGGGAATGACGTCATCTCAACGCTCAGTCACATGATCAGAACAAAAGATTTGGCGGCAAGAACAACTCGAACCGTTCGACACAAGCGAAACGTTTGTAACTTCGCTAGGGGGGCAGGATTGTAGGAAAAGACAAGCTGTGCCGATCCCAAATCACGATAAGGATAGGATGATGAAGATGATCAATCAACAAGAAAACTTATCAAAGACAGCAAAGACAATCTATTGTTATATAGCGCACCTCCGCTATGGGTATTAATATACCCAAAGAAATCTTATAAATAAATAAAAAAACACATTGTTGGCACATTGCTCGCAAAACTGATGGCCGTTGGGGCCGAAAAGTTCTGGAATGGCGACCGCGTACCGGAAGACGTAGCGTTGGAAGTGGACCTATGGTGAAGGTTGCGGGAATCCCATGAATGCGAGGCGCACAGGACCGCTCATTGTGGCAACACTTGGGGGAGGCCTATGTCCAACAGTGGACGTCTTTCGGCTGAAATGATGACGAAAAATATGTCTTCAAAATATTCTTATCTTAAAATCATTTTCATTTCTAAGTAAGAAAGATGAGGCTGTCTAGTGCTATCTTTTTGTCAAAAATTAATTATAATTTTAGGGTGCATGCTCCAAAGTAGCTCACGAAATCTAATATCCTCTAAGTTATTTTGCATTTTGTAGGTCTAAATCATGTTGTAAGTTGACTAAAATATGATTGGCCTGGCAGCCACACATATATTTATTTTTGGAACTGGAATGATTAAAATCATTCATTCAATTCAACCCTCAATTCAGCTAAGCATATCAAATAATGTTCATGAAATTAAAAGCCTTTCAACAGGTTTAAACAAACTGGCTCTTTCACTAATTAGAGCGATTTAGTATTTTTTTTATTACAATTACTGCTCTATTTTTTAATTCTCATTAGGTCTCATTTGTGGTCTCATGATTATAATTATCAACTGTGCGTTGTTACAGAGAAAAAACAGGGATTAACTTTTATAAAAATCAGAGTATAAGTACTGTTTTTTGCTCATTAGCAAGCTTACTCATAAATCCATGATCCAACGGGTTCTCGTTTTCATACAGGGCTTTGATATTTTTTTTATAAAAAAGAGTTCTTCTTGACTACAAATATGTTTCCTTATATTACGATTACCAAGAAAAAATATTTTGTATATTTAGTTTTTGTTATAATTATAGTTTATTTAATTCAAAGATAAAATCAGTCACGTAACTGAAGACGCACCGTTCGAAAGTCTCCCGGTAAACCAAAGACTTGATGAGGATCGTAAAAATCTTATGAAGGTAAGACGTACAGGACCGATGATTATGACAACACTTGTGGGACATTTTGAATAAAAAACCTACCCCGTTCCTTCTAGCCTTCATACCGGGGCTCGAGCTGTCTTTCGAAACTAACCCTGGTCTAAGTAGGCTTCGATCCAGCTGGGTCCCTGCTGTTGCTGATAACTCCTTGAAGCGTGCGGGAACAGTGCGCGCTGTCGACGATTCGGGCTTGGTCCGGACAGCTACCGGACGGCCGAACAGCGAGCTACCCATTGCTTACTGTGCGCAAGCCTGCTCCTACGGTGGCCGGAAATCGGGATCAGAATCCCGGTTGCGACGGCGGCGAGAACGCCGTTGCGTGATGCGGTCGGCCTCCTCCTTGGCGAGCATTACTGCTTCGCAGAAGTCGGCGACCACCTGCCACTCCTCCTCGCAAACAAATGATGATGATGATGAAAAACAATATTGATATTATAATGGTTAGTAAAAACGTGCCATAAGTGTTATTAAAATTAACACTATTGCAACAGCACCTTAATTTAGTGCTTTAGTATGATCAGTTGATATCAACATTAACTGCCAGAGTGCCATCATCATTAGTTGAACGCGAACTCATGCATGGCATGCAGGCATGTTTTCGTAGCAAGAAAATTCAAATTTTTGTTTTGTTTTTAGTTTGAATACATTTAAATCAATAAAACCTAGTATTAAAGCTGCAATAATAGCATAAGATTAAATATAAAGTAACTTAGGGTAAGATTTTGTCGTGTTAAGAGAAATATCCTGTCTCCATTATTCGCAAGTTGATTCTTAGTAAATATTGTTTTGTGGAATTAGTGTTGCTTTGTATCTCAATTGTCTACACAACTAGACGATGTGTGGAATTATTGAAACAAGCGTAATTTCAAGAATTTTATTGTAGTGTTACCTTACATTACCTTTAAACATGCGATACAATTTCTGGAAAAAAATTGTAATGGAAAATAAAATAATATATGAATTATGTATTTCGTATCAAAAACGTTTTGTGTATTACTAAAAACACGTGATGAATTCTTAATATTTTGACAATACACCAGCCACTATCGCCAAATTTGTCATATCTTCTTCACTGGAAAAAAAAACCAGGAATGTGAGAATTTCACCTGACTATAAGTAGGTATCATGGTGATCACCATCAGTCAGTAAAGAGGCTCCATGTCCTCATAAAAATCACCCCGGAACTCCCTCTGTACAATGCTTATTAGGGCACCCTACCACAAGAAACTCACCTGAGCCTTCGAATAGTCACGCATAGTAACAAAACCAAACATAACCTGACTCTTATACCTGACTCTCAATATGACAGAAAATAAAAACAAAGAACACAGTAAACCGAAAACAAACAAATTGGTATTCCGGCAGAAAAATAATAATGATGATAAAAATAAATAAACAACAGACCGGAATAATTCCGCCGTTAATAATCCTGATCCACCACTATCGTCAGAGCAAAGGTAATCTAATGGATTGCAATCAGGAATATTGATATTGCGTAATTTGCTTATCTAAATAAGCTAGCTGTAAACCGGTAAACAGGTTGATTGTTAAGTGATCCGTTTCAGTGACCCCCTTGGGGGTAGGCGAGGTAGATGGCAACATTAAAGTTTGATTGCCTAATATGGGTGGAAGTTTAATATGGAAATGTTTGTTACTACACTTCTCCTTGATACAAGTTATGGAATTCATTCTGTGTATCTCTCACATATCAGAACCATTATGATTTTAAAACTGCCATAGTAGGGGCTTAGCTTCTGTGACGGTTACAAATGGTATGTGTTTTCTATTGCCTTTTTTTGTGTCTGCTGATAGGCTAAGACTGTGAAAGATATTTATAAGCGTAATCAGCCTTATAATATTCGCACTGCTGGAATTCAGACCTTCTCACTAGGAGACGGAATTGGGGCGTAATCTACCATGCTTACGACTTCATTTTTTTTTCTCACAGAAACTACCGGTTTTATCACGATGTTTTTTAGAATTTCACAAAGTAATGCGCCAGGCAGTGATAGAACTCGCAACCTACGATTGGTACTTACAAATCGTAACCACTTGGAAGCCGTAACTACTGGGCCATCACTGCTCTGTGAAAGGTATGAAAGCCGGTAAACATAATTAGCCACGGGCAACCTTGATTGCGACGTCCTTCTTCACGCGTCTAGTGAGTGACGATCTTTGCTCATCTCTCCAGGTGCATACATGCGAAATTGTCACTCCCAATCAGTCTTATTGTTTATCTACAACATCCTCGAATTGATGGTGAGGACCCACTTGCGTCATGCGAAAGGTGAGGAAACCGTGACGCCACTCCAACCACTCCTCAAAAAAGGGACTTACCGCCATGACTATGGCGTGACAATGACTCTTAGGGTGGTGTTTCTAACAGGGTCTATTTGCTTACCTTTACTGCTTTCCATTGCTCGACAAGAAATTATTTATTTATAACTTTATTGCACACCTTAGCTTAATACAGAATAAACATTTACAAAAGATTATGTGTATAATAGGCGGTCTTATTGCACAAGGCAATTTCTACCAGACAACCTAAATTAGTCAGAAATTAGAAATCGAATCGAAATTAGAACCAGGTCGGAATTAGAATCGGATTCGAAATTAGTCAGATGATTAGACCTAATACCAGAAAATCAACTTAGCTGATCTTTGAAAACTAACTCATCATTCTATAGACGTTCAAAAATCACACCAGTATCTTTAAAGACAAGATTGATGTTTTGTACGTTCATCTAAGTAAATATAACCTTCCAAACATGCATTAACATACTGCGCCTACAAACACTATAGTATATAAACAGGGTAATAATGAAATTCGACTGTAACTGGGTGTGTGGCGACTTAATGGAGCGGTGCACGGTCGTTTTAATCGAGTAAGGCCTTCCACAGACTGCGTGCCGTCAATTAACTGTTATTGTGTGAAGGGCTTTAAATGATAAGGCGTGCTTAGATTGATTGCTAGTGATTCAAGGTGAGACTAGAATTTGGCTAAATAGTATAAGCTTTTAGTTAAGATTTATTTGGAATGATAAAGTGTGAATGATCTTTGGTAAGCAAGGGTTTTACTAATGATTAAACGGCGTTGCGTAAAAGTGTCCCCAATAACAGACTTAAGACATGTGTCATTCGAAGCGTCTAGTTAAATAGAGTATTTTTTATTATGGCGACTCATCTCTAAAGTATGGGGTTTAGGTTTTATAAAACATTATATTTTGACCTAACCTAACCCAAGTGTTTTAGAACTTAAATATTCTCATAACATCAACATTTTTAATGCGGCTTGGCGAGCCCTGTACGATTCTATAAAAATATTCGAAAAAGGGCATTACGTAAAACAACTGTATCCAAAAATGACACAACAACAACAGATGTTATTCAAAGAGTCTAGTTGAATAACATACTGAACTGGACCTATTTTGGTGTAGCCATGAGACAGACAACAGTGATATTTTTATTTTTGCTTGTTTTATTTTTGATATAGTATATTATTATGTTTGGGTCTTGTGCTATACCAAATAAATTATTTTTCTATGTTTTCTTTCCTTTCTTTATATATAAACTTTTATTTTTATGGCAACATGTTATGTACGTCAAATCTGGCATGTAACTTCCTCATAAAATGGATAGCTTTTTTTTAATTGATAGAAACTAGTGCATGACTGCAATCCCACCTGATGGTAAGCAGTGATGCAATCGTTGATGGTGAGGCGCACTAGTTTTTTAAGAGCCTATTCACTCTTGCCTTAAAGACACCTTATAATCAGACAGGAAGACCGAGAAATTATAATCAGACAGGAAGACCGCAGCAGACAAATTGTTTCAGTCCCTCGATGTAAATACGCAGTATAAACGACGAGGTAAAACGCTTGGTCCGGACCGTAGAGGTTTCAACCACATTAAGGTGGATACTCGCCGTTTGTTAAAACTTTCTGTTACCAGAAACCAAATAGAACGTTAAATTATATCTTAACTCATTTCTGGACCAAACGTTAAGCACTAAGAAACGCTGATATCAAAAATAAACAATTCAACATCTTACTTTAGTTTCTGCTATAAACAGATCCACAGAAAACTAAGCGAGAGCAATGATGCTGAACGGTGCCCTGACTGCTTCGTTGGTACTATATCATTTCCAACTAGAAAGTATATATGTACTGAAGAAGAAGCCAGTCGACTGGAACGGTCTGAGTGAATTACAGTGTCGATGCTATTTGAGAATTTGTTCAAATTGTGTTAGTCATAATCTTAGAAACTCCTGTCCTCTTCGTCTATTTGATAACATTTGCGATTAGCTACCAAATGGTAATAAGTAACAACTTAGTAAGTATATACGTGATAAATTTGAAGTTTTTTGCTGGTTCTTTTCTTCAAAATTGGAACACAGTGTTTAATGTTTCGGCCAAGTGACATCCACCAGGTGTCACTACAATGACGACTATGGCTGCTGATTCAGTGTTTTACAAATGTCCATCAAATTTTATGTTAGGTAAGCATATTTTGAATAAATGAATCTAAACCAACTATTAGGTATAATAACTACAGTGTTGGAAGGCCTCCTACAAGGTGGACCGATGCGAGACGCGCAGGAATGTTCGTTGTGGCGACACTTGGGGGAGGTCTATATCCAACAGTGGACGTTTATCGGCTGACATGATGAAACCAACTAATAAACATAGAACTTAAAAAAAATATTAAATAATTCAGAATATTATAATTTTTGAGACGTGCAGAGGTTTAAGGTTTAATGACCTATTAACTGATTACTGACAGATTAATTAATTAGCAATAATGTATTTGCTTACTTGGTAGCTTAGTTACAAATATTTTGTTTATTAGATTTATGGTTTTGTACCATTTATTCTTTATGAGCTTACATTTCAAATGTTGTTAGTAATGTTTCTTAAATTATGTTCGTAATATTAATATCTTTAATTGAAATATGGACTCCTGTCCACTTTATAGTTAATAACTCAATATTCTCATACAACTGGATGAAAGGGTTGAAGTCACACGTAAAACTAAGCTTGGTCAGTGAAACGAGCAGACGTGCTCGTTATGGCTTCTCGCACTTTGAACTCGAAAGATTCTTTAAAATAGCCACTCTGCAGTACTTTCCCGTAAGTGGGTGGCAATGGCCGACAATGGTCGGCAATGGCCCTGAGGATTGTATAAATAATGCTCGTAGCTACCAAAGAGAAGACTGACTTTAAACGGAATTTAAAATTTAAAAAAAATAAGGCTCTTTTGAACCAGTCGTTAATATTGCCCACTTTAAAATTCAATAAAAAAAATTGTATACGTTAATATTCCACATTAGAATTCTAACTAAAAAACGAGTATTTTTAAACTTCATAAAAAAACTAATGACTACTTACAAAAAATACAAAACCTAAAGAAAACAACCTATTTGAGGAATTAATTTGGTTCATATTTAGCCTTTCAAATAAAGTTTATTAGAACTCACGATTTCCAGTGAATTCGAATAACTTATTAACAACTTTATAGGTCTAAAACTCTATAGAGTACTAAAAAATATCACATAAAATTATCAGGCTTGATTCATTTACCCCACATACTACTATTTCTACACCAGCACTACTGCAGTCTACCAACCCGACACGTGCCGCCGATATAATCTTATTAGAGGATACATACAGCCATATGTTTGACAATATAAAGCAGAGATGGAAATTACGGCCCGCGGGCCTTCTCGGATCTGAGAACGATCGATGACGTGAGTCGCGTCATTATGACAGAGTATACTTACTGCATGATGATACTCGTAGTGATGATGTTAGATAATTTGCTGAATACGATTAATTTTAGGCTGTCAGACTTCTTTGGTGAATAATTTATTTTCAGGGAATACTTGATTTATTTTGCCCTCGATTTTATTAATTTTTTTTCTCAAAAAAAAAAACAAATATTTAAGTAAACTTGGACAATAAAACTGTAAGTACTTACTATCTTGGTTTATGAAGTTTCATAATTATGGTAAATTGTAATAAAGTTACTGGTAATGTCTCTCTTCCTAGTTGGGCATTCTCATCCGAGTGGTAGTGGCTGTTATTAGGCCGTCGTCGTTTGCATCCAAGACAGCGGCATGTCAAAAAACGTTCCTTCATTTTTTGTGGTTATTTTCACTACATGTATGTACTACGCTTGATTTGACTACGTAATCCTGGTGATAAAGTCGATCCAATAAGTCAGGGATAGACTGCAAGCTTTTTTGCCCTCAAGGCGACTGTTAAAAACGTTTTTCTATCGTGTCCTAGGTTCTAGAAATGTGTCCAAAGAACTTCAGTGTAACAGCCAATCGGAAAAATGATTCTCATATTCAATGAACTCCCACAGCTCTAACCAGGAAACATTACTCGACACAATGCATTTCTATATTAATTTAGTCACACTGAATTTACTGCAATTTCAAGACACGCGTGCCCGCGTTGAAAAAAGTTTGGTCACCCCTGAGTTATAGACTATGTGAACATAATACGATTTATTACGGGCACAGTTTCTGCAGTAGTATCGTTTTATGTATGTTTTATAGTTGTTCTCTTGTCGAGCTGATAATCTTGTTGGTTTGTTTCTGTGGTCATGTGTTGGCACTGTTTCGGTGTAGCTAAATTTATTTAATATTTGCTAGTCTGCAAATTTGACTGTAATTGTTTATTTAAAGTTAAACCTTTTTAAAGTTAAGACTGAATGAGAAAACGGAACTCTTGCAGAACCACTCGTCTGACTGTCTGTCCGTATGCTATAGTTAAGTTCCTCGAATTTACTGACAGATACAGTTGTTTGTTTTACTTATATGGCCAGAACGCGAAAGCATGGTAGGTAACGTGAATAAATATGAAATATACGGAGTAAAGTTATATCATGGATTTTTAGCGCCTCTACAGTGTTCATTACTGTATCCAAAACTACAGTTAAAATTAAATTCAGGTGTCTTGGCCTAAAATTACTTCGTTTCATAGACTTAACCCTGAAAAATTAGTTTTCAATCTTAGTGAAATAAGATCTTATTACATTAAGGTCTGCGATTACTGTGTTAAGTTTCACTTCAACTGTTTTATCAAAAACGCAATCTAAGTAAAGCTTTTAATATGATTAGGTTTAGGTACCTTTCTGATTGACTTTTAATATGATTGCCTTTACACGCTTCTAAAAATTTGAATAGAAATAGTACATACACAAGAAATCAATATTTTAGTAACTTATTCCTGGATTTAGGAATAATTTAATAACCCTTTAAAGGTATCTATAACAGACTACAAAAAAGATGGGTGGAGTTATTGAACAGATTTTGTCAGTACTGAGGGTTTGGCCAAGTTGATAATCTACATTCGTTAATGCTAGTAGAAAACTTCAAATGTATGGGAATGACATCATCTCAACGTTAAATCACGTGGTCAGAACAAAGGAATCGGAGGCGTTACTGACTGTAGAAAGATCGAAACGATACGGTCGTAACTTGGCTAGGACTACTGCAAGGAGAAAGCGCAGATTCGCAGAAGATGGAAGAAGTGAATAGAGACCTTGCCTAGGAGTAGGACAGAACAGCTTAGGCTAAAATTGTATCAGTAACATATGTAGCTATTGATTTTTTTTATTTATAGAACTGGGTAAATTCTTCAGTTTAATATAAACAGTAATATTATGAAGGCGAAAGTTTGTGAGTGTGATGGTGTGGATGTTTAAATTTCTCTCATATCGCTCGAACGGTAAAACGGATTTGACTGAAGTTTGGCCCACGGGAAAACATGTCTTAAAACAGCGCATAAAATACTTTATACCCCGGGAGTATGTTCCCTTGGGCAAATTTCTACTTTCACGCTAGTGAAACTGCTGGCAGCAGCTAATATTTAAATAAAGTGTTCCTTCAATTTTAGTTCAATAATTACAGATCTTAACGTTACGTAATTGTGGTAAATTAATTAAGAGGGCCGTTTTCCACTCACATATCGTCAGCGTCGAACATGGTTTAAAAGCTTGTTGCTTCATTTAATGCAATTCAACGCTATTTTTATATTGTTGATGAAGACATGACTCGAAAAAGGAGAGAACGCCTGAAAACTCTGTTTACATTCAGTAACTCCGTGATTTACTCCAATATTTCACAAAACTTGTATCAGAAAATTCGTAGTTTTTTTTAAACCCATTTTTTTCGGTGGAAAATCATCTACTGACATCCCTCGCTCTTGGAAGGAGTGGGAGATATGTCAGACTTTTATTGACTAACAACCCACCCCGTTCCTTCGTGCCTTCATACCGGGTTAAAACTTTTTCAGATAAATTGTCATTATTCCGAAACTTGATTCAGAATCTCGTATAAGACTTCTATGTTGTACTTTTTTATATTTTTAATATATGATTACATTATAAAGGGCCAAAGCTCACGTAAAGTAGCAGATTTTCATAGGTAAAAAAAAACTAACCAACCATTAACTAACCTAACTAATCTGAATTAGTTTTACACAATTTTTTTTACGATTTCTATAAAAGTCTAGATAATTTCCACAAGATATCTGGAGAAAGATGTGTAATAACATCCTAATCACATAATTCATGTAAGTGCAGTTGTATGAAAATGTAACTCCCACCAACGTCGGCCGCTCTTAAGATCAGTAATTAATACTCAACAATTCACTAAGATAATTTTAGTAAGATATTTAGGTATTAAGAGAAATCAGTATTGATGTATCTTAAAATAGTATCGCTTATTGATTATACGTGTTTATAAGCGTTCTATTTTGGAGCTCTATTTTACCCGGAGATTTCATCTAAGACTATAGGACCAGCAGATGCTTACACACATACCTAATCAATTTTATTATGTTTCCCACTGCTAAGATTCAGATTTTCTTCTTGGAAACGGGTATGGGTCGTAATTTATAACGCTGGCCCAGCGTAGTTAATAGATTTCACATTTGTTTTCAAACTTCTGGGTCTAGGACGTACTGGTTTTCTAACGATAGGTCCCTTCACCGTTTTAAGAGCAGTATTGAAGTGATACACAAAGAAAGGCGCCTGTCTGACTCCTGATGAGATTCGTGAGTCAAGGGGGGGGGGGGAGGCAGGTAAGGTAACATGCTTGCTTACGGCTATAGCTAAATATTAGATTATGTTAATAGCACGTTTTGGTACTATAACTAATGTTACAATTGCCGAAACGGATCTTGAGCGCTCGGCGTCAGAGCGGGGATCACTTTGCACTTTCCATACATTGGCAAGCCAATCGTCTTCATTGTTAGATACATGCAGCAACGCAGGGAACGAATCAGGAGTGACGTCTATGACGCGATGGCGCGGCGAGTCAATCACTGACCGAATATTTGACTTCTGTGCAATTTGAAGCCAGCACTCTAGATCCGAGATGGCGATTGTACGATCGCAGTCAAGCACAAGTTTATATCAATTAAAAAAGAAAAGTGTAATAAACGACAAGCTGACGCACTCCAAATTAAATTCAGTAACAATCATTCAAGTCATGTACTACCAAGCTTTTACACGTTCACCCATCTATTACTTATCCGTTCAAAATAGTTGAAAATCCAACGCCTTCGTATTCCTCGAGGAATTATTCCGGTTTGACGCTTCAGCAATCTTCCAGTTTCTGTCCTTTGGAAATAATTTATGACAGCCCGCACACGTAGGAAAGACATTCTGAGTGGGTTATTTAGGCAAGCGCATGGATTAAGTGATGGAATAGAATAGAATTAAAGTTAGTGAAGTTAGTGATGACAAATTTACAGAATTAAATCTGTCAGTGTGTGTTGAACTAATTAACAGGTTTTTAATAATGATAACTCAAAAAATTTGTACATCAAAAAATAACTAAACTATTTATACTAAAACCTAGTCATGTACATAAATATAATACGTCATAGTACTCCTCCACAACGCTGTCATCTGGAAATGTGCTCAGAAGATTTGCAGCATTGCCAGGTTGAATGGCAGTACTAATTCTTGGGTGAAGATCGAGCCAGCTTTCTTATAATTTAATGAACTAAAAACGTTTTGTGCACGCAAATAAGTACTTGCTCGATACAGAAAAAAATAAATATTAGAGACAAAGTCAAAGTTAAAAAAGAACAGTTAAAGTCAGAAGTAACAGGTTATTTGTAATTAAACTGGTACAGAAGAAAATTTTACTTGTGTTATTGGTACCAGAATTTTCACGCTGTTTATGTATTCATCACCATCATCATCCGTTTTGACGTTCCCACAGCTGGGACTCAGGCCTCCTATCTAGGATAGGGGATGGGCCGTAATCCACCACGCGGGCTGTAACGTAATGTGTACGCTATGGATTGAGTGTTAGTGGGAGAAAAGTAAATAAATAAGATTTGTCCTTGAGAGGTAATTTAATTAAGTGACACGTGGGTAGGAACACTAGCAGCACGCAGGCAGGTAGTTGAAGACTGGCAGCTCGCAGGCAGGTTTTGAAGACTGGCAGTTCGTAGGTAGGTAGCAGCAGACGGCAGACCAACTCACGCGGACCTTGAGGGTGGTCCGCAGGGTCAAAAACGGTGTAGTTTGGTGGTGTATGTTCTTGTCTTGTAGAGGAGTGCGGTCCCCAGAGGCCCGGAGCACATTCAACGTTCCGTTTCTTCGGAAGCAAGGAGCAGGAGGAGGTTCCTCAACTGGTGGTAGACCCACCAGCAACAAATACACACGAGACGAGTAGGATTCCAATCAACCCGCAAAGTACATTATATAAGAAACACTGTACTCTAATCTACCAATCAACACGCTACTTTTCTTTCTTCGCTCCCCTCCACATCATAGTTCTGACAATCTGCTCCGTGTTCCTTCTTTTTCCCATTTTAAAAGTGAAGCTTGATGTAAGAACCAGCCAGTATTATTCTCACAAAAGAAATATTATAAAAATTATATTTATGAACATGAATGTAAGAATAATAACAATTAATACTTAACTAAAAACATATGATTAATTTATATTAATTCATCATGTTTACTTATGAATACAATATTCGCTACCATACTCTTTGTTTACCATAGCTAACATTCAGTTGAAAAGAACTTAAATATTGACAACGTCATCTCATACAGAAAGTAAACAAGACATGAAATACAAAAATTTACAAGAATTAAATAATATAAGCTATCAGAAGACATAATTACAATAAAAAGGATGTGAACAACGATAAGAAAAGATTAAGAAATAATTAATAATGTGAGTATAAAATAATAACATTACATTTTCCCCCTTCCCAGAAAAAAAAATTTTTGGCTGTTACAAAAATTTTTGAGGTTTTTTAGTAATTACCTCCCAAACATAAATCTCTGCCATACCTCTCAGCCATACTTCATACAAACAGAGTTAGGGGTTTTAGTGGTTCACATTCAATGACGCACTACTCCAAGGCAATACTAATTGCATACGTCTTTAGGCTTGTTTTAGGAGTTGACGTAAATCCGCTCACGTATAAGACCCATTAGAAAAGAGCTTGAGCTAGGATGCTCAGAAGGAGTGATTCAGGCTTATTTATTTACAAGGTGTCATCAACCGCACCTGATGAGAGTTTAAGAAAAAGGAGGCTTAACCATTGGTTTAAGTTCCCAAGGCTAGCCCAAAGAGGCAAAGAGTGATGATAAGGGCTTCTTTATAAAGGTGTCATCACCCGCACCTAAGAGATAGAAAGAGAGAGGCCTAACCATTGGTTTAGGTTCCCAAGGTTAGCCTAAAGAGACAAAGAGTAGTACCCAATGGTATTAGACCATAAAATGGGTAAGTTAAATAAAACTATATTTTTTTTTTTCAGATTATTAGAGGTATTCTAAAAACCGAAAGAAAATCATTATTAACAAAAGAAAACTTCGAACATATATAAGAGGCCTAAATAATCGAAGCTTAAGAGATAAATAAGGAAAAAAAAATGATTAAGTATATTGAAAATAAAATAGTTAAAGTTTGAAGTCTTTGATGTGATATTTATTTGTAACACCATTAGAGTCTTCAAGAATATAAACTAATGGAGATAACTTTTCAACTACTTTGCTTTTAACATACCTAGGTGCTAACTTAGCACTAAAATATGATCCAGCATCACTTACAACAAAATTCTTGCGCCACACGATATCACCAACAGAAAATTCTCTAAATGTATGGCGTAGATTATATCCGGTAGAATTTCTCCTATGAGCTGCAAACAAAGCAACTTGAACTTTGTCAAAAATATTAGATAATAAGCCTAGATTACAAGCATAGACATCTCGAGGTAGAAGAGTTATCTCATCCAAATCCTGAAGAGTAGAGTAAAAAGAACCACAGGGAATAAGTTCCCGTCCAAATACTAAGTAAGCGGGTGAGAAACCGGTTGTGGTGTTAACAGCGCTATTCATAGCAAATTGAATTTTGGGTAAGAAGGTATCCCAACTTCTATGGTTTTCGCCAACCATGGAAGACAAAGCAGTAATGATAGTTCGATTATAACGTTCGGTAGGATTAACTTGAGGGCAGTATAGCGGAGAGTAGGAAACAAAAGGTATGTTGTAAAGTTGCAATAAATTTTGGAACTCTCGAGATTGAAATTGGGAACCATTATCCATAATTATGTTCTGAGGGATACCATGAACCAAGAACACGAAATTCTCCAAATTAAATATAATATTTTTAGCAGTGGCACGTTTCAAAGGGAAAATTAAGGAGTATTTTGTAAATAAGCAATTCACAACCATAATAAATTGGTTGCGTCTAGAAGTCATCGGAAGAGGACCCATAAGGTCTAATGATATAGACTGAAAAGGTCTGGAACAGATTTTTGGTTTACCCATAAGGCCATAAGGGGAATGGTTAGGATGTTTATATGCTAAACAAGTTTCACACGTAGATAATAACTTAGCAACATGTTTAAACATATTAGGCCAATAATATTTAAGAGAGATTTTTTTATAAGTTTTAAATATACCTACATGGGGAGAATGAGATGAACCATGATTGGTTTTAATTATTTTATCTCTATCCTGAGGTAATGGTACCTCTTTCCAAGCAAAATCTTCTAAAATATTATTATAATAAGGCGAAGAAATATAACGATAAAGTTTACCATCTTTAATTGTGTAATTAGGGTAACCATCCGGATTATTCTGACAACCTAGGAAAATCTTATTATAAAACTCGAGGTCAGAAGTAGAAGTGCCATCATCAGTTATAGGGTGCGCAGAAACAGAACCAATGAGGTTACATACATCAAGAGTAGGACTTTTTTTAAAACGAGATAAAAAATCAGGCACTATATTGTCTTTGCCTTTTTTATGTTTTAGAATAAAATTAAAACTAGATAACCTTAAAGACCACCGAGCCAATCTGCCAGAAGGGTTTGACAGATTGAGGAACCATTTCAAGGCAGCATGATCAGTGAATACGTAAAACTGTTTACCATTATCAATATAGCAACGCCAGTGCTCGAGAGCAGTAATTACCGCCAAAGTTTCTCGTTCAGTAGTAGAATAGTTTTGTTCGTTTTTATTGAGAGACCGACTCATATAAGCAATAACGACATCTTTACCATTCTGTTCTTGAGTCAACATAGCACCAATACCAAAGTTGGAAGCATCACAATGGACAGAAAAAGGTAAATTAAAATCTGGACAAGCAAGGATAGGGGTAGATACTAAAGCCTCTTTCAATTTACTGAAAGCTGAATCACTTTCTGGACTCCAATAGAATTTAGGGGCGTTTTTGCCACATGAAGTTAACTTGTTTAAAGGGGCAGCAATTGAGCTGAAATTAGGAATAAATCTGCGAAACCAACTGCAAGTGCCTAGAAATCTTCTAACATCTTTACGACAAGTGGGTGTTGGATATTCCAAAATAGCTTGAATCTTCGAGGGGTCAGCAGAAAGACCATGTTCATTGACTATATAACCCAAATATTTTAACTCTTTTCTGAAAAATTTACTTTTTTCGAAATTGATGGTTAACTTGGGATAACTTAACTTTTCCAGGACCTTCATAAGAAGAGAAATGTGACTTTCGAAGCTGTCAGATATGATAATGATATCATCTAAGTAACAAAATACTTTGTTATCAAACTCAGGAGTAAAGAGAGTATCCATTAATCTCTGTTGAGTTGCAGGGGCATTCGTCAAACCAAAGGGCATAACGACAAATCTGTACATGCCTCTACCAGGTACATAAAATGCGGTCTTATCTTTGTCAGAAGAATTTAAAGGGATTTCCCAAAAAGCTTTAGCTATATCAATGCTAGAGAGATATTTAGCATCCCTAAGGTTATCAATGATTTCATTAATAAAAGGAAGGCTATAAGCGTCACGACGAGTTACAGAATTAAGTTTCCTACTATCCACGCAAAAACGCCATGAACCGTCTTTCTTAGGAGTGATAAGCACCGGCGAGAGCCAGGGGCTTTCACATTTTTCAATAACATTCCACTCCAACATCTTATCAACCTCTTTAATAAGAGCCCGTTGTTTTTCAGGAGATAACCGGTAACAACGTTGTTTAATGGGAGAACAGTTCCCTGTATCAATGTGATGACAAACTAAGTCCGTGCGACCTAAACGACCTTTCTCTTCAAAAGAAATGCCTTTAAAACGAAGAATAATATCATTTGCAATCATTTTCTGTGAATCAGAAAGATGATCATAAGAAAACACCTTATTTTCTGGTGTTATAGTGTTACAAGAAGAAATAGGTTCAAAAGAAGAAGATAAAATATGTGGCAATAAGTTAAATTTATTCCAAAAGTCGATACCTAAAATTAAGGAAGGAGATACATCTGGAAGAACATAAGCTCTAATAAGATGTGTTGAATCTTTAAAATAAATTGGTAAATCAAAATAACCGATTGATTTTAATTTATTTCTACTAGCTGTAGAAACTGTGATAATATCTGACTTCGATAATACTCGTAGAAACGATTCTTTGGACTGGAAAAATTGGTTACAAACCATCCAAAATTTTTTCTTTTGCTATAAAATTTCTTCTATCTTCTATGACAATGAGAAAGATGGTAATAGACCGTTTATTTCAGTTTCTATAAATGGTGTTTCCTTTTCTGGTCTACTAGACAGTGGTAGTTCAGTAACAATTTTAGGCAATAACTCTCATTTAGAAATTCTTAAACTTGGTTTCCAATTATCAATGTAATGTTATTAATACTTACGTTTACTTTACTTATCAATAATCACATCTCTTTATAATATTTCTTATTATTTATTTAGTTTGTTTATTTTCTTTGATCACTGTCATCTGTCATGTCACTACTATTTTCTTCTATGGTTTTGATTAGGTATCAACAAAGAGTATTTTTATAGTCTTAGGTTTTATTCTTTTACTCTTAATATTATTTATTTTGTAAACATATAATTTGCTAACAACAAATTATATGTTCTCACTATCTGAAATCATTCTTTAAAATTAAATTGTAATTTATATCTTTCTTGTGAAACAGCAATGCTGGCTGAAACCTGTTTTCAAATTTAAATTATGAATTGACAGCCAGCATAGCCGTCAAAATTGACTATAAAAACCATGTTTGTGAGTTTCTTGGAGAGTTTTCGGTCAGACTCTTGGTGCAGCTACATGTACAGTTCCTGGTGTCAGTTTTTCTAGCTACATGTGACAGTTATTTGGCTCAGCTCCTAATGTCAGTTTTCCCTGACTGAGCTCCTTGGACCATGAAGACCTCCTCAAAGAAGGAACTGAGGACCTCCTCTCTGCCTCTGCCGGCCCTCACGGCAGAGGGCTGTTCTACATCTGGACCTGGCCTCTGAGGGCCTCCTCTCTACTGCTGCCGGCCCTTGCTGGAGGGCTGTGACTACCACTATCTGTTGCTGCCTGCGGCTGCGTAGCCTTCGCCGTCCCTCGTACGGCTGAGGGCTAGGGCTACGCCTACTCCTGCTGCTGCACTCCACCTCTGACGCCGAGCCTGACTGAACTGTTTTTATATCTTTATATCTTTTTATATTTCTATTGTTTTTATATGCTTTTATTTGCATTATAACCTCACAAGGATTCATATCTATATATATTATTTCTCCCTCCATACTTTCCTCCCTCACTCAACCTCTCACTACTCACCACACGTGCCTTGCCAGGGTTACTCCCTGGAGGCACTTTCACTTACACTTACTCCCCATACATGCCTTGCCAGGGCTACTCCCTGGAGGCACTTACTCACTACACTCCCTCTTGCACTCGCGTAACACTCTTCCTCTCCTCTTACTATACACTTACTCTTCTTACTCTCACTCTTCCTCTACACTCCTCACTCCCATACTCCTCCTTACCCTCTCATGTAACTGTTACACTCCTTTGTGTACACATTACGTTACAGGGCTCAGTGCGGGTTAGTGAATGTCACATGTCTTCGAATTTTTGGTTCTAGGACATGCCAGTTTTCTCACGATGTTTTCCTTCACCGTTTTGAGAGTTTGAACCCGCGACCTACAATTCGTAAGTCGGAGGCATTACCACTCGGCCACCACTGCTCTTCTCTAATTTTTAAATTACAAAAGTAGAATCAGAAAGCATTTTTTATGGGTGAATTTTTCATATGTGATTAGATGGCTTAATCCAAAAGTAAAAGAAATCATAGTGGCAGAATATATATTTATATATTAATCTATTACAGATTTTTGATTAATCATAAAACATTCGATTTACGACAAATATAGATTGCTTATTTCCTAAAACTTGGACCAAACAAATCGTAAACAGTAATGTAAAGCGATTATTCCCGATGTCCACCACTTTTCTGGCCACCACTGGGGGACAGCGAGACAACTTTAAAACATTATTCTCGTTGTCCACCACTGGGGGACAGCGTCACAACTTTGTAAATTATTTCCATTCACCACCACTGGTGGACAGCGACACGGATTTTTTAACATTCTCTATGGCCGCCGTTGGGGGACAATGGCACATCTCTTTTGATCCAATTCCCACTGGCCATCAATTTAAATTGTTTAATCTAGAGACCGGTAAGGGATAGCTTAATATACTTACGGATTTGATTTTTAGCAGGGCTAAGGGTAAGACTAATTTAAATATTTATAAATTATATGGTAGGTAAATAATAGTCATATTCTTGAATCAACTTTTATTAGATGTTTCACTCAAGTATTAAAAATTGATCCTACTACTTAGTATTATATAATATAGCTTTGATTGCTTATTTTTATTGAAGTAGGTAATTAACCGACTTAATTTTCACAGCTGGTTGACAGGCTGCAATTTTTGAAATCGACTAGTACATTACAATCATAATCACAGTTTTATTATCCTATTCCTCGACGGAGGAATAAAAATTAAATATTATAAATTAATCAACAGTTTTAAAAATCACATATGTAGTTAAACAAAAAGACAACAATAAATAATTTATCACAATATCTAGAAATTTATTATATCTAGATATTTATTTATTTATTGTAGACAAAAGCACACGAAAACAACAAACAAATAGAATATCCACTATCGCAAGTTCAAAGCCAAACGAAGCGATGGTTTTTGTTTGACGTTTGATGTCACATTGACACGAGTTTTACGTTGCTGCCTGTATAATAAAAAAGTATAATAACTGTCAAATCAATTCGTTGATCAATTCGTTTTATGACGTTCTTAGAAATGACGATAGATAATATGATTAAGTCCTCATTTTAAAAGTTTTTGAAACCTAATCTATAGAAGAAAGATTGATTCATTTTCATTATTTTGTTTTCTATTTTTATAATAATTCGATTAATCGATTATTATCGATTAGTGATCCTTATTTCATTTGGCAACATTGTTAAAAAGTGAAAGTAACGAAAGTCAGTATCATTTTGATTAAATAATATTTTATTTATCCCATATTAAAATGGCTTGGTAATAAATGAATGAAAAAAAAAAAATTGATAAACAATTCATTTGTGTAACGTTCAAGCCCAGTTTCGCCCGTTTCCTTTATCCAAATGATTTTAAACCTTAAAACGTTGAAAGTAACTCGTTCAAAATCAAATAAGAAAATTTTACAGTTTGTAGTAACTTGATGTGCTGGCGTCTGTACTTTCCCTCATAGCAATACTTTTTGTAAATATCTTGATGAAGTGAATAGTATCAATAGATAATAATAATAAGCATTAGCAAGAAAATAAAATTTAATTTTAATGAATTACCTATAATTAATTAAATTAACTATATTATACAAGGATAGAAATATTATGTCATTATTATTACGTAAGCATTAGAATTGGATAAAAGTAATTTCAGCATAACACCAAATGGTCTCTAGATAGAATAATTTAAATTGATGGCCAGTGGGAATTGGATCAAAAGAATTGTGCCTTTGTCCCCCAACGGTGGCCATAGGGAATGTTAAAAAATCCGTGTCACTGTCCACCAGTGGTGGCGAATGGAAATAATTTACAAAGTTGTGACGCTGTCCCCCAGTGGTGGACAGCGAGAATAATGTTTTAAAGTTGTCTCGCTGTCCCCCAGTGGTGGCCAGACAAGTGGTGGACATCGGGAATAATCGAATGTAAAGCTAGATTCTATAAAATTTTCTATTCGAATGAAAAAGGGACTGACACATAGAAAGATATGAAAAAAAAAAATAGAATATGTATTAAAAGGTAAATGCGATTTGCAGCAAACATTTAGGCCGAAAACATAAAGACGACGTCACCGCATATTAAACATTCCACAAATGGTAATACCTCATTGATATTATAATTAGAAAATAATTGGATTTCCAGGTGAACGTTAGAAAATTTGATATCGAACAGAAACGGTTAGCACTTAGTAATATTCGATGAAACACTTTCATTCCTGAAGCAATCGTGAAAATTAATCTGGAAATCTAATTTTCAGATATTTATTTTCAAGCCATATGCGAATTCCATTTAGTTTTAGATAAAATAGGTACCTACATAAAATAAACACATATTATAAAAAAACAAACAGTAACTATAATTATATACGTAATGTAATCAGTTGCGATGCGTGGTGTCGCGTAACTGTCCTCAGAAATGTTGGTATACGACATCTTTTGGCCAAAAATGCACACACAAATGGACTTCCGTTCACTAACATTATCATATCCACAAGATCTGTTATATGTATACGTATGTTGATACTATGAGCAAGCATATTCCATTTCAAACCGGTTTCCAAGAACTTTATTATTTTCCAAGTTCCGTAACATCGTTCCTTGAAGTCAGCCAATTACATACCTTTCTTTTACAGCTTCATAAGTGCCGTAAAACCTTGAAGCGTCTTATTATGCACAACACTTGGCTCTTCTTCCATTCCAAAGATTTCCTCATTCATTATTTCTAAATTTCACTTATTCAGGCCGACAAAATTTTGACTGGCAGAATATACGACGCCCTTGCGTCTGGCTTTTATTGTGAATGTAACCTAGATTTACCGTGGCCCAATATTTATGTTTAACATTTGTGGTGTTTACTCTGTGGACTTAGTAAAATCCGTTTGAAGCGTTGACAGTTTTATAGATGGAGTACGGGCGAATGTGGGGACATTTGCTGGCTAATCGAGCGCGACGTATTAGATCGTAGATCGGTCTATTCTAGAATGTTCCTGTCGGGTTAGGTTGTTTGCGTCAGCGTGTTTGTTTGTTTTGACAGACTTATTATCTTTAATGAAGCTATATAGTTCTGTTTTGTTTTATTATAACTGTGTCTACATCTCTCTTCCAACTCTCCTGTCGCAAGTCTGCTGGAAGAAATTTCATTTGAAATAAGCAGTACCTTTGTACTCTTTTTGTGAATTTATCCATTCCATTTTTAAGTGTTTGTGTGTGTACATAAATGATTAATAAATAATAACATCGATATTTTTTTAAATGGTGGAAAAAAAATAATAATATTACACCTAATATAATATATTATGCAATCCAACAGTTTAGGCTACTTCAGTTAAAGCGCATAATGATTATCATCACTATGCAAGCTACACATGAAGTAAGTATTTATAAAAATAATATTTCAGCTATGTGTGATAAAAAAATAGTCGCAACAATATCATAAAGATGAAAGTTTGACGTTTTAATACATAAAACTCTCATTCTTAATTTTTTTTTTCTCAATGCCACTGTCGCAATGATTTAAAATAAAACCAAATAATCAGAGAAAATATTTTGTTGCAGATTTAAAAGACACGTTTGGTCCTTCAAAAATTGTAGCTAACAATGTATATTTCTGCTGTTTAGTAATGTAATAGTATAAAACCAACTACTACCAAACTAATATCCTAATTTAGTTAAATTAAATTAAAACTATAAATTTATTGAACATAATAAAGTGCCACTGGAACCAACCAGAGAGCCCGCTGAAATTTAAATTAAAAGATGGATTGCAATGATACATTGAATTTTAGTATAAAACAGAATATCTCGTTGAACCTAATTGGTTACAAACAGAAATGTGACAATAATAAAATCTAACTACGAAATCAGGCGGCTAAATTCAATATAATATGCACCAATGATTTTATTTTCGGGAGCATAAAATTTCAATCAGGACGAAAATGGCCAGATTTAACCAAAGCGATAGCCAAGCGCAGTTCAAACAGGGAACGTTCGGGAATTTAATGTATTTGTAGTTCATCCTTAATCCGAGCCACACGGAACCCGGAAAAGAAAACCTCTCCCTTTACTGTGCGTGTCGTTTAATGCGAAAAAGGGATTACATGAGGATGCCGAGATTCCATTGAGGAATGTGGATTAGAGAGTTGCCTGATAATAATAACAAAGGACGATCACTAATACATCTGCTAAGCTCCATGTAAAGGTTATCGATAAGACGTCTAGTATAACGTACAACATGTGCCAATATTCAGCGTAGCAAAAAATATACCAGTGTGTTCACTATAAAGCCCTGTTATTGAATACGCCAAACTCACATACATGTATGTATGCATACATGTTGAGATAGCGTATGCGCTATCATAACTTTTTGAGGTAAAATTATCCAATGACTTCTCCTACTTCTAAGATGGAGTGAGAGGGTCTGTTATACTTTAAGTGACTAAAACCTGTGTTTTTCAATTGTCTTTTGCTTACCTTTCATGGATTCTCTGTAGCCCTAGCGGGTATTGACCTCAACGGACGACCGGACGACGAGTTACTAATTCCTCGTAACCCGCAAACCCACGCTTACACTAGCTGGGGATTGCACTACTTCCCTTTCAGGAATTCTCCGTGAACACTACGCGTCGAAGAAGAGTCTGGTTCGGTTTTCACTGGACGACCGGACGGCGAGTTACCAATTGCTCGTCACCTGCAAACTCACGCTTATACTGGCTTACTTAGCTGGAGATCGTATTGTGATTCCCGAAATCCAAGCCTCTTCTGCAGCGATATTGCGGCTGGGGCTTAAGAATGCCCGTTTTTCCTGTGTTTGTAGCCATCTCTTTCACTAGCAGTACGTGGCACTAACATACGATTGGATACGATTCAGCGTGTCCAAAACCGATGAAACGATGAAGAAAAATCTAATGGTATATAAATATTTTTATACCAGAAAAGCATAGTGTACTAAAAAAAAGGAGAACATGAACTCACCAGCAGATGTAACAGAGATGCCAATTGTGATGACAATATCTTAATGAAATTGTGTCAACTCTGGATCGATTACAATTTTAGAAGTCTATTTGCTGTTACCCAAGGAAACATATTCCTGGGATAAAATGTCCTATGTGATATTCCGGAATAATTAATCTACCCATGAACCAATTTTCATAGAATTTAAGCGTGAAAAACCAACAAACATGCGCACAAACTCACAATTTTTGCTATTATAATATTAGTGTATTTATTTTAATAGGGTAACGAACACATATCATAAACATTTTGACAAGGCTTAGTTGCTCAATGAACCTTACATAACTTTAAAGATATCCTTTCGATTTTATTCACTGAACAGAGAAAGGCTATCGAAAGAACTCCCCTTTCTCCTCAGTTAAAAAGTTACTACACATAAAATAAAATATCTAAAAAAATATATTGCCTTCACCCAATATTTCTGCACTTACCCAATAAAATATGAAACATTATTATGTAACGTTTTGCTCGTTCAAGTAACTCGTAAGTTTTCTCTGCTTCGCCGAACTTTTTGAGTTACTCTTAAGGGTGTTTGAATAGCCCAATAAAGCTGAAGAATTCTACAAAAAAGGTATTCTCTTGCTATGTATATGAACGTAATGGCTTAGAAAACTTAATTTTTGGCGCGTTGGATTAAATATGTTCAAGTATTTTGTACCAAAGTTCTGGATTTAAGAGACTTAAGAATCTTGGCTAAAGTGAAAATCAATGGGATTTTGTGACGCCTACAAGTATTTATGTAGGCTCATTTTTCTAAGAATTTCACAAACAAAATCAGAGTTTTTGAAGTTATTATTTTGTATGTGGTACACGCGAAATTGTTGCTGTCTAATATATTTATGTATATTAGTGATCATTCGCAGATTGGATTTTTTATTTATTATAGATAGGCTCGCGGTAGGCACCACTGTTTCACCTAATGATAAGCGATGATGAGGACGAAAATAAAGAACGTGTGCCTAGAAGTAACCTATTGACTCTTGATCTAAAGACCCTTAGGTTTACAACTATCAGGAAACATCCATCTGACTCCGGCAGGGAGTAATAAATACATATGTTGCTATAACAGTTTTGTACTTACAAAAAGGAATGTCTTCCATGTATCGTACATCTAGTACCATTCATCTGGTAGTCCGATTATAGAAAGAAAGACGCAACGTTGGAAGGCCTCCCACAATGTGGGCTGATGACCCAATGAGTTTCGAGAGAATCTGATGAATGCAAGTCGCACAAGACCGGTCGTTATGGCGACACTTGGGGAGGCCAGTGCCCAACAGTAGACGTCTTTCAAGTGGAATGATGATGACCACATTGAGGAAACTGTAAACTGTTTCCATCCCAGTTATTTTATTCCTCCACTACTTTCAACCTCAAGTAATATCATTGCTATTTTCAGATCTGTATACTTCGCTCCATATGTTGTACTTACATAAAAACCCGAGTTACGTTGTTTACCTAACTTGTCTAAATACAGTTGATAGATCGGAAGCTCTGTACATAAAGATCCTTCAAATGATTAATATGCTTTTGGTACTCTATTCGGAACGGGAACGGAGATATTTTTCATATTGCATAAAATCCCCATAACGCCCAATAACATCAATTTATTTACGTCCTTCGAAAAGCTGTTTGATGCAGTACCGCGGAACGGAAGCATAAAGCCTTTCCCGAAGCGCGAAGGTTTTTCACTAGTCGCGGATATATGCGTCACAGTATAGGTAAGTACAGAAGGCTGACTTCATACAACGAGCGAAAGCAGACACACACACACATATACAGAAGCGTTTGAATGGCGATGTACTAAGCGTTTTGGAAACACATTCATTATGCGTACAGCTAGGGAGTGGAATTCCCTGCCGGAGTCTGTGTTTCCTGATAGCTACAACCTAGGGGTCTTTAAGTCAAGAGTGAATAGAAGGGTTACCATGACGTTCAAAGTAAGATTACTTTAATCTTGTTTCAGTGTGGGTAAGAGATAGCGCTAGACAACCTGTATAGTTCTGTCTCTTACCCACATTGAAACAAGATTAAAACAATCTTAATTTAAACGTCATGGTCTAGGTCTAGGTTAATTCTAGGCAAGCGTGCTCTATCGTCGGCCACATCATCACTTACCATCAGGTGAGATAGTGGTCAAACGCGAGCCTATCAATAAAAAAAAAAATAAAAAAAATATGGAACATGTGCCGGTTGCAAGTTCGCTGGCATTCACTGTACGTGATGCGTGTCTATGTGTGCATTACTTTTTCTCGCTGTATGTAGCTGTTCTTCTGCATCTGTATATTCCGAATATCCGTTGGCTTGCGATACGTGGAATTCTTTTTACATTACTGTGGAGTTCGGTCTGTTATGTTTACTATGTTGGTTTGTTTGCTTTGTGTTATTGCGATAAAAGGTAGTTGGGCTTGGATACATATTTTTGCTATAGGCTGATAAGTTTCTGATAATAATACTGGAAGAATATGTATATTTCTCCGTTTGGCAGGCATTAGACCTGCATCATCAAATGACTTCTCTCAGTCTTAGGTAGCGGACTACTACATGGCGGTCCCCTCTTTGAGGCGTGGCTGGAAAGACCTCACGGCGTCCTTACCTTCCGGATGACGCAGGTCCTCACCGGACATGGTTCGTTCGGGAGGTTCCTGCACCGAATTTGTGTGGAAGTGACGCCTGGGTGTCGCCACTGTGCGGGACGCCCGGAGGACAAGGTGGGGCACACAGTTGAGGTGTGCCCTGCTTGGGCGGAGTATCGCTGTGCCCTCTTGAGGGCGATCGGCGGCGGCAATTTCTCGCGCCGGGCGTTGGTACAGGCCAAGGTCCGGAGCACACGAAGTGACGGCAAAGTGAATGGGAAAAAGCCACGTGGGCGCAGTCCAATATATTGGTCCGAACAGATCCGCACCGTTCTTGACTCTACAATATACAGTACCCTTCACCCCACCAGAGACAGAAACAGATGGAGGAATATTATTCAAATAAAAATGATGAAGCAGGGTGGTCACGACTCTCAGCGTTGAGGAACACGACGCAAGGAGGAAGAGGAACATCATGTTCAGGATTAGCACTTACATTTTTATCTCGAAAATAGGTTCCTTTGGGATATTTCTACTTTCACTTGACCAGTGCCGCTAACTGAAGCTGATAGAAAGTTATTATATATTATTTATTCGACATAGATACAACATAACAAAAACAAGCATAAATATGAAGTACCTAAATAACAATATTACTACCTAATAATACAGTAAAATTGCGCTAAGCATACCCGTATCGATAGGCTTACCATCTCAAAGGCGACTCTTTGAGATGGTCACCCTACCACAACACATCCTGTGCTGGTTTTCATTAGAATAAAGCATAATCAGACTTTTTATGTTCCCACTGCTGGGACTCAGGCCTTCTCGCTAGGAGAGGGAATAAGCCGTCACATGTCTTCGAATTTTTGGTTCTAGGACATGCCGGTTTTCTCACGATGTTTTCCTTCACCTTTTTGAGAGCAATGGTGATGATATATATCACATAAAGTAATGCGCCTCCCTGGGTTTGAACCCGTGATCTACAACTCGTAAGTCGGGGCCGTTACCACTCGGCCACTACTGCTCTTAATCTTCTTGGTTTTAATTAATAAAAACTATTTTAGCCTTTTATTTACAACTAGTTTCATATTTTTAAAACTTCTTTCTTCCGTCCTTTAATTTATTTACAATGAACAACTAGTCTAATAATAATATCACCATGGGCTGGTACCCATATATGATTATTTAATCTATTACGAATAAATATTTACTTGCTAGCAACCTCTGTATGCAATTAAGCCCTTTAGCAATATTTGCGCCAGTTTCTCCGTATTTTGGTAAAGCATAAAATACGTCGCCCTTCTATGTGTTATGTCACTGGATCTCAAATATTTCTCACCGTAGACTGTTGTACCGTAATAAAAATTTATTAATGTGAAATTAGAAGAACATTTTGTTATGGCAAGCTTTAATTTCTTAAATATAAAATAAATAATAATATTCATCATACAACGCCGTCCAGTCTCCAACTAAGCAGAGTTTGTGCAATGAATACTAGACAACTGATAAAAATACTTATATTTCGAAATATTATGGTTAAATTACACCCAAACACAGAACAAATGATTGTGCTCATCATACTAACATTTGTCCTGGGTAAGAATCGAAGCCACGACCTCCAGTATATCAATCTGGGCTACTGACCACTAGACCAACAGGCTAGCAGGCTAAATCTTATCATACTAATGTTATAAATGAAACTTTGTTAGTGTGTGTGTTTGTTACATCAATTCATCACGTTTGGATAGAAAATATTCTGGATTAGCACATGTGATCCTTTTTTGTTCTGGAAATTTATGTTCGTGCGATCAAAGACTGACAACTATTAGGATATAATAATTAGTTCGTGTTAATGAATGTCACATGTCTTCCAAATTTTGTTTCTAGGACATGCCCGTTTCCTCACGATGTTTTTCTTAACCGTTTTGAGAGCAGTAGTGATGAAATAAATTACACAAAGTACGCATATAAGTTAAAACTTCTAATATGCGTACAAAACTTTGAGAGCCACAGTGTTAAATAAATAAAGGATATGAACGTATGTAGTATGATATCGGGCCTGCTGTAGTGTGTTTATTAATATTTGTGGATGGGTGGGCTTGTGATGTTAAGGGGAGGAGGAAAATTATAATAGTCGCGTGTTGTTAGAGTATAAACATAGATACACGATGTCTCATAGCGAAGATGTTATTTAGTAGGTACAGATACTTGGTTTACTATCGACGTTACAGATATGAAATACTTCTGTCGTGCGTCTTTTTAAAACGTCTTTATTTATTATTTTTCATACTATTTATATCCTCATTCTCCTCGAGTCTTACTCTTCATTACTGAGGGTCGTGAAGTTTCCGCTGGATTAGCTTTTTATTGATAATGTCTCTCCATCTGGGACGGCGACCAACTTATGACCGGTAGGGGTTTTTTAAAAACCGCAGGGGCTCAAAGCCTAATGAGGTCATGGGTCGCTTTCTAAAGGAGAAACCTATAGTTCTAGAATCCAAAGGCCAACTGAAGGAACATAGGTGTGGTTATAGTCGATAAATGACTGATACACCCTCCCACTGCTTCTTAGAGCGAGTAAAAGAGAAAGGTCACTATATGATTTCCTACTTACCTTAAAAAAATAAGTTCAAAGTGGCTACGAAGTAACAGTATTTTAATTTATAGTCCTGATTATTATCAGGAGGTTACATGAAATATCTGTCATCAATAAGTACTGTAACTTATATGTTCAAAGAAAGTTGGAACTGATAGCAACGTACCCAATCACTCAACGTTAGATGATATAAATGTTCTTTATTCTTCGAAGTCCATTTATTTGATTAAACATACCGCTATATCAGCGAGTTCGAATGTTCAAGCAGCAGTTATGAACACACCCTTGAGCCCATTAAAGACAAACTTCTTCAGCCTGTGTATTTTGTATACAGAAGGCTGACTCCATATACTTGTAATAAAATCGCACGCTCACGTACGCGCAATTTTTTTTAAGGGAGGAAATCATTCAATGACTGTGTGTGTGACTGTGGCAGACTTTTACTGACTAAAATCAAACCTGTTTCCTTTAGTTGCTAGTTCTAGCTAGCGGACATTTGCCCTGCTGGGCCCTTACAGTTTTGCTGACATCTCTTCAATTCCGGGGCAAAAGCCCGCTACCGAGACCGATCGTGGCATGGCGGACAGAGTTCCGGCGGAATCTCACGGTGAAATGGTGTCAGTGACTATCGCAACTCAGTGCTGCGTACGCAATAATTATGGCGGTAAGTTCCCTCCTTGAGGCGTGGCTGGAAAGACCCCACGGCGTCCTCATCTTCCACATGACGCAGGTTCTCACCAGACATGGTAAATTCGGCTGCACCGAATTCGTGCGGAAGTGCGGTTGTCGTTACCGTGTGGAATGCCTGGAGGACACGGTGGAGCACACGGTGTCTTTCCATAGTGTCTCAAATTACAATATTTGAAAGGTTAAGGCGCGCGTGGAATACAATGCGCCTTCATCAAATCGAGTTTGATCCGGATGGTTACTGGACAACTGAAGAGCGAGCTATGCTACTACTCGTCTTCCGCAAGGCGTGGGACCAGCGGTGGATGATTACGTATGTGTGCGTGCACCTGTTTTCACTCGTTGTGTAGATATGAACTTCTGTTTCGTGATATTATTCTACGATACAGCATAGCATAGCGTAGGTATTTACCAAACTATTTTATTAATCTTTGTAAATCGCCAATAAAGTCGTCGACAGCGAACATTTTTATGGCTTCAGGGATAAAAATACGCCTCGGAACGATAATATCGATATTTATTATAAATATTTCTTGTTCAGATCTTGTGGTGTAGTTTTTCTTTTCTTTATATACGTTTTAGTGCTTTTGTTTAGTTTTTTTGTTGGATGTAAGGCGACAGTACGCCTTCTCGATTGACAGGTTTACTGTCGAATTGACTTACATAATGAAACTAATGGCTTCATCATCATCGTCTACTATTAGACATAGACTTTCAGAAAAAGAGAAGCAGAATTTAAGTAATAAACAGGTTTTTTTACTAATAACTTTGAAGGCATGTGTCATCCACCAATCTGTACTGGGCCGTACGTGGTAGATAACACCCATTTCCTTTCTTAGTACATTCACAGGGAATTTTCGATGTGTTTATGTAAATTCTTTCAATTATATAAGTATAATCATATTCACTTCCTATTTTGACTCACTCTTCATATTTTGACTCACATTTTTTAAAAATGATTATTTTTATTGTGCTTTCGAGTACAATATAGACCGCTACACTATTCTTAAATAATACCAATTAATACTGTAATATCGTAATATTGTAAAAACAACATTTTTTTTTTAAAGGGTAACAATGGATTTTCATGGCGATTCTTCTCCATAGGAAACGACCAATTTGGAACCGTGCATTAGGTAGTAGGCCTATGTGAAATAAAAAGCTTTTGAATTTTGATATTTTTTTTTTTAGTTTTGAATGCTACACTATTGCGAAGTGTTTAAGATTACTTGTATATCACAGTAAAATTTCGTGGATACTGTAGTAGACGCCACAAAAATAAACACATAAGAAAAAGCGCTTGTAAATATTATTCACCTCGGGAGGCCATATTTCCATCAAATAACCCAAATAATAACTTCCCTATATCTACAGAGACAGGTCAAGAGTCCTTTTCTTATCTGCAAATATAACTGAGACCTTTTATTTCAGTCGACTTAACAATTAATTCGCCCACAGTCAATTGTGACCAAATACAGTTCGTTCGGCGAGAATAGAATTTAATCAATTGTTTTATTGTATCTATGCAGGAAGGGTGTTGTCAAAATACTTCACTATTGTGATCATTTTCTTGCTTAGTTAGTTAATTAATCGGTGATTACGTTATTTTTAGGGTTCCGTACCACAAAAGGAAAAAACGGGACCCCTATATCACTTTTATGTGGGTCTGTCTGTCTGTCAAGATACTTTATCCCGATATTAAACTATTTTTATAAGCAAAGTACGGTGCGAGAGTACGACTCTCACTTGTCCAGGGGCCTAAGTCTGCTATTTTTATAAATTTGTCATTCCAACACGATCCCATGGTCATTTTGCTAAAAGTTTGTTATCTAGTAATTCATAATGATCGATCATTGATGTCAATGGTCTTGTAATAGAATTGTGGTAGAATGACAATATCGAGCTTATTAAAGGCACTAATTGCGCAATGACGTCGTAATGGTAGGTCACTGATCAAAGGAACTATCAAAAATTTTGCAGATTACCACATACGTCAGATATTCATTTGTCATTATGTACGAGATTACCATTCCATGCCATTTCTTTCAATGGAGTGTCAGTGGTTGACCATCGGAAAGTCATAATGACGCCGTTATATTAGTAGATTACCAAAACTTGTCAAAATCAACAATTATGAAATCAATGATAGACCATTCTGACACTATTATAATAGCAGACTTGAGGCCTAGGTTATCATCATCATCATTTTACACAATAGACGTCCACTGTTGGACATAGGCCTCCCACAAGTGTCGCCACTATGAACGATCCTGTGCGTCCTGCATCCATCGGATTCCCGCAATCTTCACCAGGTAATCGGTCCACCCTGTAGGAGGCCTTCCAACGCTGTGTTTTCCGATACGCGGACGCCACTCCAGCACCTTTCGGCCCCAACGGCCATCTGTTCTGCGAGCAATGTGCCCTGTCCATTGCCACTTAAGTTTGGCGATTCTTCGTGCTATATCGGCAATCTTGGTTTGCGCCCAGTTATTTTTTCATGTTTTTTAGCTCCTACCAGTGACTTAGCCTACGTGTTACTATTGTAATGGATCACATTTATTACACAAAAAGCATCCTTTGTGCTATTTCTGGACAAGGTCTACTCGTGCGTCAATTTTTACTTCAGTCTGTTCAGCTGTTTATATGTGATGGAGTAATAAAACCCATATTCAAACTTTCAACTTCATAATTTTCCCACCCCAAACTAAGAACCGTACCGTGCTTTGCCGCATTTATCATAACATACAAAATCACATATACAAGACTCCTAAGCCCGCAACAATTACCTGTTGGCTATACACACATTTTTTCCGAGCGGAAATCGAACCCGCGACGCGTAGTGCAACAGCCAATCACTCAACCACTGCGCTAACCGTGCCTTTAAATTAGTCTGAATAGTCATCATTCCATTTATTGACAGGCCTGTTGGTCTGGTGTTTAGTGGCCCTGACTGCTATGCCGCAAGTAATGGGTTCGATTCCCACAAATGTGTATGTGATGAGCATGATCATTTGTTCTGTTTGGGTGTAATTATCTATAATATGTAAGTATTTAAAAATATATAAGTATGTTTATCAGTTATCTAGTACCCATAACACTCTACTTAGCTTGGGACTAGATTGCGGCGTTGTGTGACAATTGTAAAAAAAAAGATAAGAAAGAATTTTTTAACCACAAATCAAATTAAATTATATACTTTTTAAACCTTTATACCTTCTACTAAACCTTATACTATTTGAACCTTCATCATATATATAGCAGTTTGAAAGATGTAGACTAGGTGCTACTGTAAATAGACAGATGATAGACATCGTCAACTTTATTTCAGGGATAATTAACATGTCTAAAATAGCTCTTTTTTGTGGATAATCTAAAAAAAACTTCTTTCACTCTACGTGGAGCGAGACGGAGTGGCAGGCTTTAATTGAATAAAACACACTAGTGTTCCCTCATTGCTCTTTACGTTTCAGGACCTTGGTAATTCTTTCAATCAATTCCATCCAGGATGCCTTTCAATGCCAGGATGACATGGCAGTGGCCCTGATTTTTTAGGTGGTAAAGTTACCGTCATAACCTAACGAATCCCCGAAGCTAAATGGCAGTGGGTAGCAGTCGATGGAGCTGAAAAGTTCTGGAGTGATGACCGCTGAATGCCTCCCTCAAGGTAGACCGACCATCTGATTGAGAGTCCAATAACTACTAGACCCACAAAACCAGTCGTTGTGGCGACACTTGGCCTGTGTCCAACAATGGACGTCTTTTGGCTAAAATTACTTAACGTTAGGTGGGCCGCATATTTGGTTCCGTTCAATAACGTTAAATTTTAATACTTATAAACACAACCAAATTATATGCGTATTAAAAATACCATACAATAGCGTTTTACCTGGGGCTCTAGACCTCTTCTCTATGAAAACGAGTGAGCCATAATCCGTTACACGTACCCAGAGGGTTGACGGTTTACGTATGTAAGCAAACAATTATTATGAAGTGAACTTTGTTGGCAACTGGTATTATTAGGTAGTGTGGGATCAGTATACTATACAGAAATAATGAGTTATTTAGCTATACTCTGTGGGTAGAGTCATTGCTTGCAGAACAGATGGCCGATAGAGTCGAAAAGTTCTGAAGAGGCAACCGCATATCGGAAGACGCAGCGTTAGAAAGCCTCCCACACCGACGACATGGTGCGGGAATCCGATGGATGCGAGACGCACAAGACCGTTCATTGTAGCGACACTTGGGAACACCTTTGCCTATCAGTGGTCTTTTTTCCGCTGTGACGATGATGATGACTCCATTAGAGTGTTGTTAATATCGTACGGATTTCTTCACGCATACGGGACCCCCGCAAATTTCCTTATCATACAAGTATTAAAACTAAAGAAAAGACAGAACTTTAAGACTAAAGTAAAAGAGCACTATCTTTCCTCTCTTGTGTGATTATTTTATACGTATATTTATATATATATAAATATATATAGTTATATAAGTATTTATTGGTTTAATTTGAGATTTCACTAAACTCTTCTTTAGTTATTTCTGCACACTACTGTCTACATCTCTTTTACTGTTTCCTTTCGCAGGTCTGCTGAAAGAATTTTTTTTTTGTGAAAAAAAGCAGTACTTTTGTACAAAGTTTTAAAACATGTTATCTTCTTTGCATTTTTGTGTGTAATTAAATTATGAAATAAATAAATATGTATTTATTGCAATGCATAGAATCCTTTTTTTTTCGCATCTTGAAATTTTCTGCACGCGGAAGAATCCCGCGTGCGTGATATAAAATTACCTTTTCCACCTGTTTTACTTGTTGGGTATATTTTTCAAATATACATTAGGGAAATCTCAAAAAAAAAATTGGAGTACCGTTACAAAGTAATCATCAGCTGATCAAAGTTAGTATAAGATTATAAGATTACGTATTATTTACTTTCTTGATGAAAGTTTTAATGTAAGTGCATTCCCATTTTTGCCTTACCCTATATACATACCTACTAATGGTATGAGTACTAACTTTTACGAGCGACTTCACGTATGTGATAGTAGGAAATCATACTAATAGAACATACTCCTGGCATAATAAGTGCCCTATGTTCTGCTGTAGGTCTATTTATGTGTCAGATCTCTTTCAAAATCGATCAGCTTTCTGAAAGTAGAGAAGTGCTGATACGCAGACATACGCCCACATACAAATGTGGCCTTTAAAATATTAGTATGGTATACTTTTCTTGCATAAGTGGTGGCCCAGTGATGAGATCGACCATAGTGATGGTAATTCGATCGGGAGGTATTTTTTTTTGTTCAGGTGGGAAAATCATCTAATGACTTCCCCCGTTCTTGGGATCAAACTCTTATTGACTAAAAACCCAATCCTGTTTCTCTTTTTTGCTATTGATCCAGGACCACGGGGGTCTCTTTTGCATCACCCATGGCCCAGTAGTGTTCGACCCTGCTGGGCCTCTACGGTTGCTGACAACTCCTTGAGGCGTGTGTGAAACACCACGCATCGTCGGTCGGTGACTTGGGCCTCGGACCTTTACCGGACAGTTGGACGGCGAGCTATCCATTGCTCGCCATCCGCAAGCCGCGCCTGCGATGGCCGAAAATCGGGATCGGAATCCCGGCGGCTGGGCTGCTCAAAGGCCATTCATTACCTCGCTCGATTGAGAGGCTTAATATTCAGTGTTATGATTATTCTGGTTAAATTTTCTCTACAGTTAACCATTTTACCTCAGACATTGCTATTAAACAAACTCCGACATCAACTCCATCTATTATGTCTGTCCATGACGCAGACGGAATATATGTTTACGTATGACCCAGAGTGACGCAAAGATCTTTATTGCCGTGTTTATCGGCGACCCAACCCTGGGTAAATGTTTAAGTAAAACTTCCTAGTATCCATGATTGGTTATCTCGTTAGTTAGTTATTGTGTAGCTCTGTCAAGTTTATATAACAGGATAGTCAAATTCAACAAATTTTGGATGTTAAAAATGTTTATGTTTCCATATAAAATTGTAACATAGCTATCGTAATGTATTTTAATTTAAATTGACATGTAAATAATATTGTAATCAGAATAATTGTAAAATCTTACAATTTCAATTCACTGATTAATAATATACGTATATGTTTGTGTATAAAGAAATCTTTTATTTATAAGTAACCATTGTGACCAGTAATTTAGCTATTTAAATGACAAATAAATTACTCTTACATACACTCTTACACACTCTCACTATATACACACAACACACTTCGCACTACTTTAGGTTAGGATAAGTCAATATTATAATTTTTAGGATATGTAACTACTCCTGTTCTCAAGTTTCTATAGGTTGACGTTGATAGCTGTGCCTCAGTTTTAAACCATTTCAGTTATCATCGTACTTATATCAATCGTTAATTTTATTTCTAGTTTCCAAAAAAGATTTTATTATTATATACTGTATAGACCCTATAGGTATGTTACAGTGATATTAACTAATTATTATTTGAATTGACCAATTGACCATACACTTGTAACACGCAATAAATCTTTTTAAAATGTTTGAATTTAAGCCAACTCAGTAGTAGTATTTTTAGATAGCAGATTTTGATGATGCAAAAACATTCGTTATCATCCTGCAAAAACTAAAAACATTCCTAACCATCCATCATTTTGGTCTGTCTTACACCTGTCTAATGTCAGCCACCATTTTTTCCTTTCGTGTGCTTTACGTGACTTGCAGACGTTACCAAAGGATTCGGACATGAACGAATTTACAGCAAAAATGTGACTTGCTAAAATACAACCTTGATCTGTGTAAAGATTTAGGTCGTTCAGTATTAGGCTTAGCGTAGCTAATTCGTTTCTCTTTGGTATTATAAGTTTAAAAATGTATAAAAGTATAAACCTTGCATACTAAATTTTCGAGATTAATTTAAAGTAAAGCTGGCTAGCTTTCCTAGGCCGATATTTAGCTAATTAATCAGTGTCCAGAAACAGACTAATTAAGCTTTTGAAGAATAATTTATCATGAACATACATTAATCTACTTTGAAATTCGACGAGGGACAAATGCTTGTAAATAATTTTCTGTAGCTTAAAATTATTTTTTAAATAATAAATTATTTGTTAATTCATTTAAATTTATATCTTGATACACTTTTGAAGTCTGATTTGTAAGAAAAGTAAAGCTGTTTTGCTCAATAGAAATGCATTTATAAAGGGTTTTAACTTCGCTTTTACGAACGTAAACAGTCGAATGAATAGAGCACGTACTTCAAACGCAATCAGCAAACTAGTTGAATGAAGCAGTCTGAGTACTTGTCGATAATCAATATTAACCAGTCATTGGGCAATTGGCGCTTCGATGCCATTATCAGTTCTTGGAGCCATTGCGAAGAACTAGTTTTGTGAAAAAGAGATTTCTATGAATCGTAATACTGAGTTATTCAGTTGGAAAAAAAAATAAAAAGTTTCAATAGCTTTAAGGTAACTAAACTATAAGTAATATTGTGACTTTTAATCAGTTTTGAATTTTTAAAGTCATTCAAATAAATTATTTGCATGTTTGGGAATAAGGGCGAACACTAAAACAAACCAAAAATTATGATACAATTGATTTTATTCGATAATCATATTCCAATTTAGGAGAAAATCGATAACATTCCTAAAAAAAAATCTCGACGCCCTCATTACAATAGTATTTACAACCATACAATTACACACACACTTTTAATCCTGTAATGCAGAGTCGGATGGGATTAACTGTCACACTCTCATTTCGTCAATGGCGGCTTGCGGGAGGTTCGAATGAAGGGAGGCCTTCCCTCTCCGCAGGGTTGCGTGCGCCCCCCTCGCTTCCGCCTCCCTCCCCGGGGAGGTCTGAGCCGTCGATCCGTTCGGAGGCTGGAATTTCTGTTGCCGTAACTCTTGCAAAGGCGGCGAGTTATTAAACTGGCTCAAATTCTTTGGCATAGTCGCGTAACCCATCTGCGGGTAGCTCACGTTAGGTATTCTAAAACTGTTGCTTCTACTTCCAAGTTTACTCGGAAGCATCATGTTGTCCATACTCAGCGTTGGACTCGGAGGAGACTTTGGAACATCCAACGGTCCTTTAAAATTCAAACTCGCCAAATGATCTGTACTCATCATGTGTTTCTTTCTATTCTGTCTCTCAACGTCTACAACCAAGCTGGGCGCATGCGTTGGATCCATATGATAATGTGAGTGCTTTCCAGAAATTGTCTCGAAATGTTTCTCGTTAAAACGCTGGTGCTTCCCTCGAGACCTTGACTTATCTCTCTGATAATAAACTCCAGCAAAAATTAGGACATTCAAAATCAGTAGGGAGCACCCTATCGCTATTGTTACACTTAAGGCCGTGGAGTAAGCGGCATAGCCGGCCGCTTCTAAATTAGCCAGAGTGTTGTCGGTAGCGTTCAATGTTTGCAGATCTCTTCCTGGCAGTATTGTAGCGCAGGTCGCTAGTATCGTATCGACGGTCGTTAGGGCTGTGTCGGTGTACACTGAACCGTTTGTACGTCTGATTGCGTCATTATCGTTGATGTTTCTCGCCAATGGATCCGGCCTGACGATGCCTTCGTAGAGATCCTGTTCGTTGTGGTTTTTGAATAGGTTGTGGCGCGCGGCCACATCCTCCATGCCTGCTCGGTGGAGTTCAGGAACTAAGCGCAGCCAAACAGAAAGTTGATGCGCTCGGTAATGATTCTTGAGCCGAGGTTTCATACCTGTACAAAAACATTACATGTAGATACAATTTTGTATAGAGTATTGTTTTGGACTTTTAATAACATTGCCTCGCGCGGTATCTGTGTCAGTCATCACTGATTGCCGAATGTTTGATTCAATGTAACCTGTCATATTGTTTGGGTATTTTGTTTACATTTTCTCAATTCAAAAGTGTTATTTTTTCGGATATTTTTTGTACTTGTGCTATGAGACGTAACTTTGTGTCCGATTTCTGAGTACGGATAGATCGACGGAAAGTACTTAATAGGTTTTGATTTTCTAACGAGTGTCAAAATATGCGTACTTAATCTTTAGATTGCGTTGACTTAGAAGCACTTTACTACTGCTTGGGATAGCAGACCTAAGTATTTAATAATAACTTCAGCTTCACACTTCACATGTGTTTCTGAGCAACGGCCAGATATACGGACAGATGGACAAACGGAGAAAAAAGGCTTCTATAAGGGTTCTGTTTTTACTTAGATATGGAATTTTATTACATAGGACTACTGGAATCGTATACCTATCTAAACCATAACAAAACTCACCTATTTCCAAGTATTTCTGGTGTGTAGAGTCGTATTCTTCCCAATTTATGCCCCTGAATTTATTTCTCTCCCTCGAGGCGGGAAGCAGAGACTCTTGCCGCGCGTTGTCGTTCGGGTTTCTGTAACGACAATATTCTTTAATCTTTGTTAAGAATTTTAGAGAGGACTTAAACATTTTCGTTAAGTACCAACAGTCTGTATTTTTGGGTTTTTAGCGCTGCTGGCCTTGGCTTTTCATGACATATTTTTTTGAAATTTTAAAACAACAATTTTTTTATAAAGAGTTGCCGTGGAGTTTCTTGCCAGTTTTTCTCCATAGAAAACAACTAATTAGAACCGAGTACTATCTTCTGACGTTTGATATAAATGCTCATGTAGGCCTATTTGAAATAAAAACATTGTAAATTTTTGATGTTATAATCGTTTAGATTAAATTACATGACAATATTAAATCCGCCTTGCATGTATTGTAACAGTGAAATATAATGTTGCTTGTAGACATATCTAAGTTACCGAAGGTAAAGGAACTATTATACACTTAAATCTGTAAATCGTAATTTGAGTCTAAAATATTTCATACTATCGTAATCTTTACCACAATAACACATAAATTGTGATTTTTTTAAACTAAAAGTAACCTATTATTTTTTAAAATCTACCTTGTTTTGTTTCCTATGCAAAGCTTTAGGTAGATCCAGTTAAAACCCAGTACTACTGAAAGCGTAACAGGGTTTGAATACCATGAAAATAAAACAATGGTTTTAGGAAATAAAACAGGTAATGTTTTAAACTCACTCCCGGCTTTATTTTAAATCAGAGACTCCTAAAATTCACTGCTACAGTTAGTGCCTCTGAAACGATTATAACCCTCACTAAATAACAGTAATTATTAAACACTGCCAAAAATTAAAGGAATATAAAACACGTAATTAAAGGGAGAGATTATCGTAAAACGACGTACAAAAGAACAGGCAAAGACGAAGATCAAAGTAATTTAAACCTTAATATCTTAAGCGCAAAGTTAATACTAATTTAAAAGTTTCTAAAACTTTGAGCAGCTATTAAATAGAAGTTCAGAACAAGACATTAAGGGCATCTAATGGTCCTTATTCCCTTGTTAATAAGGCTCACGTTACTAAAGCAATTAATGGTGCTTTGAGCGAACTTATGTTTCTCAAATTGTTAGATGTTATTAAAAGTGACGTGGATTTGTGCACCTTTTCTTTGGTGTAAAGATATTGCGAAGTTGGAGTTAGCGAGAAAACTTGGCTTGACCTGTTTTCTAAATTGCATTTTAGACTTAAGACTATATTAGAATTCATAGTTTGCTACGAGCTTAAGAAGAAAGAGAATAACGTTGAAGATGACTCTCTCTGTCTTAAAGAGTCAATTTTGCGAATATTAAAGTTTACTGTTTAAAATTTAAATCTTGGCAAGTTTTGATCATTTGTAACTCAAGTAGAATAGAACACAAATATTTATCACATGATTTTCATTTGTATATAAACTAGAACTATTATTATTAGTAAGTCTCAAATTAACTTACTGCCTAAATCAGTATTGGCTTTTGTTTAAATTCTGATTATGAGTTGATAATTTAAGCCATAAGCTATAACCTGCCTTATAATATTCCCACTGTCGGGACTTAGGCCTCCTCTCTAGGAGGGAATGGGCTGTAATCTACCACGCGGGCCCAGTGCGAGTTGGTGGATTGCGGGGACAGTGCGTTATCCACCAACCCGCACTTATCAATATAATTTTACGTTGCCTACTGTTCCAAAATAAGTTTCAAATGATCGGTATCTAATTGCAATGTAATACTCACCCAGTTTTTACAAAGTTAGCCAGAAACAGCATGATAGATTCTGATAAAGCGACTTCTGACTTGGTGTAGTTCTGAGGAAAGTGACCAAAGCCATCCACCAATGAAGCTCCTAAGACATATGGTAATTCTTCACCGTGGACAGCTCCCATTCTCTGAAACAAAGACATGTTCTAAAAACTAGAAGGAATTCTGAGAGAATAATGTAAAAAATAATGAGATTAAGATTTGAATAAGAAGGATTTTTTCTTAACTGTTCTTAATTTAAAAATAATTTCTCATGTTTAAATATTAGTAATATCTTTCAGAATTCACAACATCGGTCAGAGTAATTCAATATCTAATGAACCATTTCTGAAAGTCATATGAATGATATCCATTAGTGCCTTTTCAAGACATAACCAAATCTAATTCCATTCGCATGCTCCATCATTACTTGTCACCACACCATTAATTAGTACCCTGTTATCTACAATTTCGCCTATAATATAATTATGAACTGTTTCTATAGCGTATAATATACCTATTGTGTATTTGCCTTCGACATGAAGACGTTGAAAATGTTTACAGTTTCAATTTAAAGAATACTGAAAAATATTACAAATTCTGTCATCAAAAATGAGGCATCAGAAAACTAAAAGTTGCACAAAACGTAATAAAGAGGTCCATGCTTGGAATTGTTTTGCATGATTGAATCTGGAATGAAGATATCCGCAGAAGTCCAAAGGTTACCGGTATAGTCACTTAAATTTGACCATTTTGCGAGCAATGTAGAGCACATCCAGCATGCATTAATAAATAGTCGATGGGGCGGAAAGGTTATTGAGTGATGAACGCGTACCGAAAGACCCAGTGTTTGAAGACCTTTTACAAGGTACACTGATGGCCTGACGTGGCACTCGGAATTTGATAGTTGTGGCAGTTGTAGTGAGACTTAGGGAAGATCTACGCCCAGTATTAGAGCGCTTTTGAATAACATAATGATGAGGATATAAAAATTGTTGGTGCTAAACCAATGCGTTTTCAAGATTCATCCGGCCCCAATTGTATTCATATGCTTCATCAATACTTATCACGATATCATTGGTTAGTATTCTATGATCTAAAAGTATACCCATAACATAACTTAGTTCATAGTGCATTGCTTGCAGTACATGACACGTAGATGTATCAGTATTGGCTCAACATGTACGTGATTGTGGATAATTGGATGTTTATTATATAATGAGGTTACAGCATTATCGTCTGTTTTGAGGTAATTAGGTCAGTTGGTGTTTAGTCGAGTTCTGAATAAAATGCTCATGTTAGCATAGTTTACTTTTTTTTTTTAAATTTAGTTGAGAAATATTTCTCAAAATTAAATTTTATTTTATGGCAGCACATAAAATTAAAAAAAAAAATTTGAGAAATATTTCTAAAAAAGATGCCGATAAGAAAATTAACAATTTCTCAACATGGTAAACATCTCATTTAAGGTAAACCTTTGCTTGATTTTTATTAACTTTCGATACGAAAACTTTTTTTTTGTCGATATTGAAATCATAATTTTCAAGAACTAACCAACGGAAATAAACTTCAACTTAAACTCTGACACAGACATTTCCACACGAGTTCACAACGCTTTGAACTTTCTAAAATCTTGAATCTACACAAAGATTTTCACTAAGGTTTCAGCTAATAAGAATAAACGAGGGTTTATTTTCGTAACAAGCTTTCGGCCTCTCCTAAGAAAGATAATACGACGTATAACGTTAGATATTATCAGGCATGTTACATGCGAGAATTACGTAGGGATTGTTCCGAGCCACGTTATATAAGTAGTGACAAGGTAATCTATCGGTTGCGAACACCGTTTTCCTCAATCGACCTTAAAAAGTTTCGTTGGAGGATAATCAGAAGATACAATCAACACGCTTGCGTGGGATAGGTCTTTTTAGATAGGTGAGAAGTAATATTAACATTTAGGTTTATTTATATAAGTGTATTATAAGAACATGATAACAAGTTTTGTTTTTTTCTTGTTTGTATTTTTTTATTTCTAAGTCGAATTTGAAGTTACTCAAATATAGGTGAGGTGTGACTACGAAGTGATATATGATATGTCTTATGAATATTACAGCTAAAATACGTCGGTCTGCTGGACCTATTTTGTACCTATATTAAAAACCTATTTTTTTTGGACATTTTCGGGTGTTATTTCTCAAAAATTTAATACAAATAATACTTTATCATCCGTGAGACATGTACCTACAAAGTGACATTATTATACTGTCATATTTGTTGTTAATACTCCCACGTTACCCAATATGTATTAAACTCTACGTGATGCTATGTAATTATTATTATCTACGTGAGACTATGTAGGTTACAATTGCAATCCATAAGTGGTTAATCAAATGGGCCTGACCAATTAACATCTGTTACCTAATCCCTTATCTCTAATCATATTAACAAGTAATTTGCGGATTGATTCTAGAAATTAATTATAAAATGAAACAGTAAATATAATAACGAGCTAAAATAAACAGCCTTAATAAATCCTTGTATTACAGTCACATATCAAAGGAATAAGCCAGATTTTACGGCTGAATTTTAGGCCCAGTCTGAGTGAAACGTAACCTTAATTACCTTCAAAGTCATTAACTTACATCACTTTATTTTCATCTTATTTAATTGTAGAATGAGAAAGCCTAGTTATTTTGTAATACGTAGCTAGGAAAAAACCCTGCTTCATGTCTTCGAAATTATGGCTCATAAACTTAATAAAACTAGGTACATTTAAAAACTAAGTAATTGTCACTATAAATATGAATAAAGACAATTTACCAAATAAATGGATAAACACTGATACTGTGATATAAAAAAAAAGTATTTGCTTGGCTACACAGATGTGGAAACTTGGCATACTGGTGAACCATAAACTGGGTTAAGATACAAATTTTTTGAGGGTGTTCTCTTAGAATAATTTCAAATAGTGAATCTAATAATAAGAATCTGAAAGTGTTTGTTACCGAACTCCTCCTTAATCGATCTTTAAGATTTTTTTTGTATTAAATTAATAGCAAGTCTAAAAATAGTAGTTGAGTAGAGTATGTTGTGTTCTACTCTCCTACCCCCACACCTCATTTTGTTCTTTGGTCATTAAATATGACAGAACAACTTTAGTCGGATTAGCTAGTAAAGTTATATACATATATATATAAGTGCCCGCAGTGTTACATCACGCGTCTCGTTGTGTTCTTTTAATGAACGAGTATACCAGTAATGGTGGGTTATTTCAAGCGTACTGAGAACAGAGGCAATAAAAAATGTTAGATACTCTAATGGAAGCTTCCAAGAATAACTAGGTATCTTAATTGATTCTCCAACATAAGTGCTAGCTTAGACACGCTTGGGAGAGCAACAATTGTATCGCAATTTTGGCCGTCATTAAACTGTGGGCTAAAAACAACTTTAGGTTCTTCCAGAAAACACATATTAGGAGGATATTTATTAACCTTGAACAGGAAATTAGTTGTTAGGAAAAAATATTGACTTATTATGTTACTCGTACTATGCAAGATCTTTTGCTGCATGAAAAGAAGCCTTGGAATGTAGTCTTAACAAATTATTTTGGAGAAGATTTAAATTCACTTACCTGAGGATAGAATCCATCCTTAGTCTGGTAATCAAATACATAAAAGAAAGTCTTTGTAGGTCTTCGAGGTCCGTCTTCATCACTTGGAGCTGGTTTTGGTCCTCCACTTAGAAGATCTCCGCTTTGTACTAGAGGTGCAACGTATTGTGCATCTGACAACGCTGCTACAGTTGCATCTCTCGTATTGATAGGATTCTGTGAAAAATATAGGTTTACATAATTCAAAGGCCAGTATATTATTTGGCTTTATTGTTTTTATAAGTGGATGAATAATCCAACATTTTTTTTTATCATAATGGATCAAATAGGCGAGAAATTTTGATAAATCCATGAATGCGACCTACATCTAAAACCACACAATTATGGTCCATATTTCATATATGTTACGATTCATAACAGCAACATTATCTGCTTGGAAATTGTTACCATACTTTTAATTTCGCGAGCCCGTCGAATATTCAAAGAAGTAATCCGAAATCAAATCTCACAAAGATTGGGGTTCAGCCGTTTGAGGTTTAGCTTTAATATTCGTTTAGAATTGTTATTCGAAATCTATAAAGTATAATTCATATTTCTGACAACTAATATTGTTAAGAGAGATATGATTGTGAGAACAGTGGCTTGATTTTAGAAAAACTTCATCGCGTTTTTGTCTCAATAATAATAAGTAGCGTTGAAGCGTACATCACTTGGTAGATAAATTAGATTTTTTGATGGGCATAGCTTTATTATATTAATTTAAAATCCATTCGATAATTTGAGAAAATTAACATCTATTGTCATTTGTCAGGAGTTCAAACTCAAACTCCAAGCATTTATTTCCAATAAACTGCTTTTGAATAATCGAGAAATCAGTAAATTTTTTATAGAGAAATACGTATAAAAATTTCTAGGGACCTTTTTAAATTATCAACACTTACTCATATATATAAAGAATAAAGAGGTAAAGTTTGTTTTTTTGTTTCTTTGTTTGTAATCTCTAAAAATACTGGTTCGAATGCAAAAATTTCACCGACAGAAAGCTTCTTTATTCTTTAGTGACATAGGCTATATTTTATGTAGGTGGGCAAAGCCGCGAGCATAAGCTAGTGTTTGATATTTCATAAATCTATATTACATACTTTTATAGCTTCTATTTAAGAAACAAACAAGTAAATTGAAATAAAGAATCAATTATAAGAGTGATTTATCAGTAAGAAGAAAATTAATTAATAACGTTACAGGAAAGTAAAATTACCGTTTAAAGACTTTCAGAAGTCAAAAGCTAAGTAATTACTTCAGAATTGTCAAGATGAATATCAAAACAATACCGAATTACAAACTTGGAGATGTTAAATGTGAGATTGAAGATTTTAGACAAATGTTTCAAGATGTTGAGGGCATACGTTCAAAGGAGTCACACAAGGCTCTCAAGAAGTGTGACAACATTATTTCTACGTTTATAGACAAACAAACCTCTACCGTTCTTTCCCAATCCGTGTACTCGTTGACAATTGTGTAGAAGATCTCGCTCAGGTGATAAGTATAGGAGTTCCTCACGTATGTTCTGTAAAGTAAAGACAGCTTTATATTGTATTTCGTGTGTTTAAAAAAAGTTAATTGTCTACACAATCAATGAATAAGGTGATAATTTTTAAAGTAACAAACACGCATTATAAGAGTTTTTTACAAATTCTACGAATTATGATTTAGATTTACTTAGGAACAAAACGTAAGGAAACAATAAGAAAAAAAGTCACACGTATTATATTATTTGACTAATACAAATTAGCAATAAAAATTTACATTTTGATTGATGTATCCAATTTCGTGAATAATTGGAATACTTCTGTTTTAGGTTCATAACAAATTACACGCGCATTACCCAATTCACGATCATACATCAAAGCAAAATTCTCCAAATTCACGGACCAATGAGCTGACAACGTCATGACGTACCCCTTGAATTTTAAGGCGCGATATGACGTAGTATAGCGTTCGCGCAATGCGGTGCCATTTTGCCGCGCGAGTGAATCTGAACGGTCCCGCGCTCGAGCATGCGGCGTGGTCAGCCGATTTCGGTCCGTTTGGCTAAGCCACGTCAGTGTTTGGCATGTGTGAATTTGTCATAGAATGGTTGTGTGACGATTACTATTGCAAAATTATTACAATAACATGTGATTTCTAAGTTTTTTGTGTGGAGAATCTATTAATTTTATTTTATTTTTAGTTTTTCCCTGTAAAATTATTTCCTTAAAAATAATAAAATCAAGAAAAGAAAAAGAGTTTTTTTTTTTTATTTGCAGGCAGGAATATATGTTGTGAAAGTTAGATATATAACAAATAGCTTACGAAGAAATGAAGAAGTACCTGTATCTTATTCAACTCTTTGTATTTATTTCGTTTTCAGAAATGGTTCAGAAGGTACTCAAAGTGATTTAGCAAACAGGATCAAAGAACTAATATCTACCCGTATAACCCACCTTAACATTCGATCCCTTTTATCTGGCTCAATCCCATTTTGCACATCATGAGCCGAGAACTTCCACAACGCTTCACTCGTTACTACGCCGAACAACAAATCGTATTTATTTTGAAATAATCTCCTGCCACTATCGCTTCTCTTCTTGTGAACATTCAAGTTTATATTCATGTTATTTAGAGGTCCAAAACTTGGAAAATCTCCAGTCGAATACATCGTCAGAAAGTCTTTTGCAAAATCTGTCTTTATGACTACTCCGTCGACTGACGGTCCAAAAGCAGTCAAAAAGTTAGGAGGAGATATGTCTGCGGATAGCAAATCTTCTATAGATGCTTCTCTAAGGCAATCCACTATAATTTCATGATCTTTCGAGAGATCATCCGGCACACTACAATTCATATGCTTGGCTAACTTCAATGAATAGTACACAGGGTCATCTACAATAGCCCAAGAGCTAAGTGCTGACCCAGATAAAAGGATTGCTCTGTGGAATAAACCTGAAAATGAAATTCCGGTTAGAAGGTATACAAAAGGTATTATTTCCAAAGGTATTTGATAATACTATATTTTCCTTTCAAGATTTGCGCCTAAAATGTATTGTTCATTTTTTGGACTCCTCAGAATTTTGGCGGATTTGTAACTCTTGGATCCCTTTCACTGTGCCTATGAGAAAGGATCAAACCGTATATAGAGACTATTGTTACTTGATCGAATTTATTTCTCGTATTTTTGTAGTATTCCTATAATGTTTTTCCGCTGTGGTTTGCATGGGGATTAAGCTTCTGTTTAGAAAATTACGAAAATAGAATTTCTAGTTAATCATAAATTCACATACTTTTGTGACTTAAGAAATAATGTAACACAGACGAACAAAGCCCCAAAGTTGATACATTGGGGAAATCAATTATCGAAATACTGATTTGAGCAAAAATCTTCTTCTTTTAGTTCATGAAATCCTAAGTATAACAAATCACACAAATTGAAAAAGTAATTGTAAAAGTTTCCGATCTGGAAGGTTTATGATTGTGTTCAGAAATCTTTTTATATAAGAACCGATCCCGACAATATCAGTTTCCTCTAGAAAAATACGTTTAGTTTCAATATGATTTTTTATAGACTTTACTGCCAATGAAGTTTCTAGACTGATAGGAAATTCTGAATATTCATAGCTTCATTACAGTTTTCAGATTCATAGTAGCCTCTTGAAAGTTGTATGTTCTTATAAACATTTATGAGTTCGTTGCTCTGAATTTGTTTGACCTGGTTGATTAAATAATTTATGAAGCATAATAGTATAATTAGCCTTATAACAATCCCATTGTTGGGACTCAGGGCAGGAGCCCTTCTAAAGAGGACTATAGAAGCGGGAATGGGCCGTAATCTACCACACAGGCCCAGTGCAGGTTGGTTAATGTCACATGTCTTCGAATTGTTGGTTCTAGGACATGTCAGTTTCTTTAAGATTTTTGAGTTTCCTTTACCCCTTTTTGAGAACAGTGGTAAATAAATAAATTACACAAAGTGATGCACCTGGCTAGCTTCAAACTCACAATCCACAACTCGTCAAGTCTGGACTGTTACTACTGGGTAACCACTGCTCTGCTATGATGCATTCAAATGTGTCTTTTCAGATACTTATCATGCTTTGTCTAGCTTTTTTTCCAGTCTATGTCGGGGTCAGCTCTCAAACGAAATACCAGTATTTTTCTTCAAACCTCTACCTACTTATCTGACTTCTATAAACCAGTTACTAAAATCATAAGACTTCTCGACCGTAATGACTGTCAAAGATCTGAAAAGGTGTTGTTACTGCATTGTATGTATCTCCGAGTGTGTATGCCAAATAAAACAGTTTTCTTTCTTCTTTTTTTTCTTTCTTAAAATCACGCCCGTTTTGAAGGTGCTTAATGTATCAGAGGGGTACTATTTGCTTTAAAGATTTTACTCACGAACTCGTATCAAAGTATGAAAAATATTTCAACTAAAGTAACATACATTAATTCATTAAACCCCAAGCGAACGCCATCTTCGCACATCTATTGTCTTACTATTATGTCTCAAATTGACAGTATCTGAAAGGTAGAAACTATTTTTCATATTAAAAACCAAACTACAATCTTACCAGGCATAACAGTGGGTGATATCATAAGGAAGTTGATGCAAGCTGCTCCAGAGCCATGGCCCATAAGCGTTATGTTGGTTGGATCGCCTCCAAACAGCGCTATGTTCTGTTGCACCCAATGTAAGGCCGCTATCTGATCCATCAGCCCGTAGTTTGCCACCCGGGCTTTTAGATGCGGTGCCGGATTTGCGTTGAGAAAGCCTGCAAAAATTAGTACATTTAAAGCAGCTTGTTTTTGGGCGTTGCTTAAGTGTCTAATGGAACTGTAATTACAGTCTGCTCAAAGTTTTAAACTATATGTGCTCTTGTTGCTCTGAAGTTGAATGTAGGTTAAACTGTTTCTCTGCGTTCAATGTTGATGGTAGTTCATTGTTCTTATTTGTAGTAGTAGTGAATATATATAAGTATCCTATACGGTAAAATGAATTGAATTTGTCATCATAGATTTTATTGACTTTATCATCATCAGGAATAGTTTTCTTAATTTTGTTATCGCGATCTGGTTGGGCTGATCAAAAAAGTCCACTAAGTGATAGAAACTTTGTTTATAGTATAGTCCACTATTAGAGATTTTTTATTTATTTACATATATAAAGATATATTTTTCATAAGCGTATACGCTTCTATAGATGACACATGTATCCGTTTATTAGACTATAAAAATTTAAAACATTTTTAATAAACAAAATCCATCAAAGCGTTACAAAACGATGATTACAACGGTATGCTTTATCGAAGCGATTGCACGCCAAATACCTACAAATAAATTCCTGATATATTTGCACGTTGAAGCTATTCTCGAGGGGTGGGTTTAATTCAAACAGCGAGTAGCATTGAAATGAATTGAAATAGAACGAAACATGTTTGTATCTACACAGCTCACAGATAAAGCAACAAAATAAAATCACGTTCATTACGCACGAATGTGCTTTGAAAAACTTCACTTGGAATATTTTGTTAAAATAGTAGGTTCAACGGTTACATTTTCATTTCAGTCGTATTTGTCGAATAAAAATACTACACTAATATTATAAAGGCAAAAGCTTGTATGTATGTGTTTACTTCTACCTCCATGGTAATAAATTTGTCATACAACTTAATTTTCACTTGTTAAAATCTCAGACTCAGAACCTCCTTGGTGTACTTTTTTTTGCGTTTAGTCAGTTCCTCGCTGAGGAGGGATGAAAAGTTATGTGTTGCACTCGACTACAAAGATTTTTCACCTCGTGCTCTTTTGATTATTTCGCTGACGAGAGCGAGTGATTCAAAAATTAGAATCCTTTGATTGCTCGGTCATCAAAATTGAGCACGCGGTTAAAAAGCAACGTTGCACTCTTGTATATCAAATAACTATTTCCATCCCGAGAGTAAGATTCCTTGCAATAATTTTCTACTGTCACTAGTTAATGAACATACCCGCAGGAGAACTAAGGTTGCCAACATAGCACGAAGAATTGCCAAAAAGTGGCAATGGGCAAGGCACATTGCTCGCAGAATAGATGGCCATTGGGGCTGAAAGGTCCTGGAGTGACGACTGCGTACCGGAAAACGCAGCATTGGAAGACCTCCTACAAGGTGGACCGCTGACCTGGAGAAGGTTGCAAGAATCTGATGGATGCGGGACGCACGGAATCGTTCTTTGTAGCGATCTTGAGGAGGCCTATGTCCAACATTGGACGTCTATCGGCTAAAATAATGGTGATGATGATGACTAGCTAATGAAAGTTGCCATTAGCTAGTCAACTGCGCTAGTTAGCTGCGTCCAGCAGTGCCCATGACGCAGCTGTACGTTTTGAGGCTACATACACACACCACGAAGGTTGAGATCGTGGAGTATGTTCGAGTCAAGACGATCTGGACTTTGAGAGTTGAGCAGCTGGAGCCGCGCCATAACACTAATTTTTAGTCGTTAGTGGTGCGGGTGCCGACTCATCATTTGGACGCCTTCCTCAAAGGAGAGTTTTGGCCGAAGGGTGTCGTGTATCGTCGAATTCGTGGAAGGATACCGACCTCGCAGCGGAACACGAAGCAGTCACTTCGTGCGCAGTAGTTTATAGTTTATTATTGATTAGTTATATTATCTCTTTATGTTTTAGTTTATTATTTTGTAAGATTATTTTTGTATTTTATCTATGGGCCTTAGATGCCTGATAATAAAGAATTATTATTATTATTATAACTATTAACCAGTATTTCAATAATAATAACATATTAAGATCTTTGTTGGTTCTGAATATCATGTTTGTGTTAAGCTTTTCAATTTGCTTCACTGATCTGCGAGTGAACAGAATGTGCAATGTATCAGCTGGATCCTGCACAATTTGTTAGTCAACTGAGATGAAATGGATTACGGAACGGTGCCTGAAGGCAACAGCTTGGCTTTTGTTTTCTATTTATGCAAGTTTCTGATTCAACATTCAACAATTCTACGATTGCTTTCGTATTGCAGCTGGAAAAATGTGCAAACGAAATGGAAGAAAAATTCTATGAAATAATTAATATTAAATCGTTATAGTAAACCAGTAATTTTGTTTTTTTTATTTCCATAAATTATAACTAGCACTAGCACTACACTAGCTTCTGACGTTTTATTAGTGCCCACGTAGGCCTATGTGAAATAAAATATTTTGACTTTGACTTTTGACTTTGATAACTTCATTTTTGAATCATCGTGATAGAAGAAAAAACAAAAACGTTGCTGCAAACCAATATGAAAAAAAACAAGAGTCATAAAAACTCTCGCTTTTAAATTTGATTGCAGCAATTATTTGATTTGTCTGGTTTTTATATTCGCTTTGTTAATCATTTTGTTTTACTGAGTTAGTAATAATGGGAAATCGAATGGATTTTTTTTAGTTTATTAGTAATATTTGCTTTTCTATGGCGCGGAGTCACTCCAGCTCCCTCTACGATAGTACATTTTGATACAAGTGCAGAAGGTTTGTTATTGCGACCGAGGCGAAATTTGCACGAGCCATAGGCGAGTGTGTTTTGGAGCCGAGGGTTGCAGTGACAAACTTGTAATTATATCAAACAACTTTTTTTTTAAAGTCGTTTGATACACATGCAAATTGACCGGTGACTCTTGGTAGTCGACGCGCGCCTAGCCTACACGATACATTTGTAATAAAAATGTGGCGAGGGAGAGCACGTGCACTTTTCTGCACTAGTGCGAAAAACAGTCTATTGCGTGCCTAAAAGCGGTGGGATAAGAACAGGTTTACGAATAAGTGTATTGAAAATATATTACTATGTTTACCCATCAAACATTTCGAATAGCAGTTGACTAATCCTAAAGCGTACCTAACTTATACATCTGACTTTTTATGTGAAATAAATGAACAGCTATCGCAATATAACTACAATGAATATATTACATCAACCACATACAGCAATATTCGTGTTTGTTTAAATACAATCGGAAGTTGATTGCCAATTGACACAACTGTAACTGCATCACAGTATCTGTAAATCAGAGCATTTAAGTTGTAAATTGAATTTATACTTCATTTTTCTTTCAGAATAATTTTAAAGTTCATTACGGAAAACAAGGAAATGAATGAAAATTGAGGTGCATTCATTAATTATTTCATCACAACCAAATATGTAGTCTACTCATAAATAAAATAAAACTTATAAAACTGAATATCAAAAAACCTTTGCAAAAAAAATCTATATGACTTTTGTAAGGCTTTCGACACACCGATCAATTTTAACTCGCAAAATTCCATAAATTATTTAAAATCTAAACCACCCTCGATTGATTAAAATACTTAACGCATAACCTGACATCCATACCAGGTAATATGGGTGTATGCACTAACATTATTACTCACAACACATTTGCAAATAATGAAGTACCTACAGGAACTATTTGGGACCATTACTACTACTGAAATAATTAATATCCGGTACGGATATTGTGGCATGCATCATATAATCGTGATATATCCAAAAAAGTATAATGACTCATTATCATTTGTATTAAAATGTCGATTAACAAAACAGCTAATAGACTGAACTCAGTTGATGCAATGATGAGTATAGAAATAAAACCTTGATTATATTTCACGAATTCTTCCAACTTCGAGCCGTTGAACTTTCAAGTATTTTGCGAAATAAGACGTCGACTTTATGACGTTCACTTAATTCACTTATTCAAATGAAGATGAATCTAAACTTTGTGTTGGACTCTTAAATTGTGCAGACTTGATTTGTTTAAGTGGTTTAAAATGTGATTGTTTTGTTTGATATTGTTGAAGAAGGAGCAAAATGTCGCTTGGGCTCTTACGCTAGTCTTAATTTTCATTGTTTATGGAGACGCTTAATGGGTAATAAGTAAATTTTCATTATTTCCGACTTTAAAATTTTAAGCCGCTCTCCATTAGCATGAGCAATACTTCAAGACTTCTTACTAATGTTGTTACAGTTATTTGTATATATTTTTAAGTTTTGATAATATAATTATACTTAATATTAGAAAAGCAAAAGTTTATATCGATGTACCTACGTACCTTTGTTACTCCATAAGCTCAAACGGCTTAATGAATTTTGATGACACTTAGCACACGGGTACACCGTGTTTTAAATTGCCAGATTGGGTACCTATTCATCTCTAAAATATGTTCTTTTGTGGTAATATTTTACACGCGGGCCAGGCCGCTGGCAGAAGCTACTTAGAATATACACGCAAGTAAAAGTAATGGTAAACCATATTTCACCTGTCTTCGTTCATAAGTCAGGATGAAATACCGCAAAAATTAATTAGAATTGCCTTTAATGGAAAATGTGGTTATGTCAACTGTAAAAGCCGTCTTTGAATATAAGTCTTACAAATATACGTACCTAATGACTAAAGTAAGAAGCCTCTCAAAGGTTGAAGCCTCAGATTTTAGAGTATTACGAAGTCCCCTACACAGCCTCTTAGACCCTAATTTTCGGGGTAAATTGGCACTATTGTGTATTTAGAAGCACCAGTTGTGTATTTAAAGCTAGAAGTAACATACAATGTGAGCAAATATTAAACAAATATGCGTTTGTTGATACTGTGTTTTGGACATCATAAGTACATTACGACTTAGTTCGTATGAAATATTGTATACCTATTGAAATTAATACTTACAAATGTTTCGTATATTGCATTGATTATTGACGTAATTAGTCTACGATCGATCGTCGTCGGCTAGCCGAATATTGAACAATTCAATATAATATATTTATGTCACAAAGTTGAAGACATGAGACAACTACCAACAAGAACTGGGTTTGCATGATTGATTACGGTTTTGGTTCACTCCTATTCACACAGTTGTGAATCAACTCCAAATTAAAATAACTTACCAAGTACACCCAGTCTGAAGTTTAGGGTAACAACTATTAAATCAGTATAGCTGGAAAATACTGCTCCATCGTACGGATGACTAGAACTCGAAGAGTAGCTCTCTCCATGGATGTACACCATCACTGGTAATGCTAGCTTGGTTTCGTCCACTGAAACAAGAAAATTGGTTAATACAGCTGTAGAAGTAAAAAGAGTCGAATGAAGACAATAGGAAAAAAGTTCTTAAAAATATGGGGACCGACCTTTAATCGACAGTCACATAGTTTTTCATGAATTTGAAAAAGTAATAAAATACAGTCATAATGAAACTAATATCGTACAATTTAAACTTTAAGCAAACTAGAATTACAAGAGTCATTCAATTACGAGATTAAAACAATAATCAATGAAATAATCCCTTTTTAACGTTGCAATACAGTAGAACGCACAAAAATAATTCCTAAACTCAACAAAAAGTAAACTAGAGCATAGGTTTCTAGTAAATTGATTGCCTACAGTAAATATTGTTTCTTTAAACAAAGGGCGGGGTTATATTCATGAAATAATTAATTTTGCTAAAGAAACAGTAGTGGGAACAGATGTTTCTGAAGCTCCTAATGAAGTCTATCGTGACGTAGTAACCCTTTGTGTGGCAGCTATGAAAGGGACAATGTAAAACTTTTATGACGATAATAGAGAATTGTTTGGCCTAGTTTGAATTTTTGCTGGTTAGTGGAGTTGGGAAGTTTATTAATATTAATGAATGGGTGAGGGTTAGAGCGGTGAGGGCTCAGTGGTAATAGCCCTGACTTACGAACTCGTAACCGCGTATGTCATGGGTTCAAACCCACGCAGGTGCTTTTCTTTGCGTAATTTATTTCATCGGAACTACTCTCAAAGTGGTGAAGGAAGTGAAAAAGGAAATTTTGAATAAACCATTTGCTATCAAAACTTTGAACATATGTGACATCTACAATCCTGCAATAGGCCAGCGTAGTGTTTATAGGCCCATTTGATCTCCTAGAAAGGAGGCTTGAGTTTCGTTAATAGGAAAATTATAAATAGGTTTTTCACCACTTGCTCGATAATGTCGTTTTATACGTCATACAAAACTCACTTAAAGCAAGTCATTCTATCTCTAGGGAGCTAATGCAGTATGACCGATCCCTTGGGAATAGTGAGATTTGAATTTTGAACACCAAAAATCGTCAACATTGTGAATTAAAATGTACGCGCATCGAACAAATTGACTCGAAATTCAAACTGGCCACTAACAAAAAAAAAGAAAATAGAATAAAACGTGCTTACTGACGGCGGCCCCTTATTGAAACGATAGAATCTTGGGGTAGTGAATTTTGTTTGTTTGATGAACTTGTAAATATAATACTTATATTATTTCTCTAAAGGTCGACCAAATTGTTTTTTAACCTTTCAATCGTGAGAATTACAGACACAATAGTAAGACAATGGGTGCGCGAACGCCGGCGTTCGCTTAGGGTTTAATTAATTAATTATCTCACAGATGGTGTAAAAAGTAGAGTAGGCAACACGGGGATAAAGCTGTCTTTGTCTTAGGCAGCTTGAATTTCTCACTTCTCTCAGGTTTCTTTATTAACTCGCGATGATCGGGAGTTAATTATATAAATCCCTCACTTATTAGAATTCAACATGCCGCCCGCGACATAAAGACACTGCTTTATCCCCTAGTCACTTAATCTACTATTATTACGCTACGGGTAAATATAAATCTGTATTTGTTTTTACCACATTTGGGTATTAGCAAAACAATAACTTGATTTAAAATAAATCAAACAGGTATGTTATTAATATATAATAACAGAACCTGTATTTTATTACGCAGTAATGGTAATTGTCAATATGATACTATAGAGTTCTTTCTAAGAATTTCAATCATCACAATTATTACTTAGACTCGAGTATACTAAAAATAAATCTGAAATAATATTATAATACATTGTGTTACTCGAGTTGAGTAAATAATTTCAGCGTTAAAGCGAAACGTATCATACATATTTTATTTAATGTAGATGTACGTATTCCCTTTGTGAATGTTATAAAAGTGACTAAAATTAGAATAAACTGGGTTAGCAACACCTGTAACTGACAAGTATGTTGATAAAACCTGTCTGATATTTAAGCCATTTTAACAAATTACAAACCCGTTATTACTCTGGCAAGCTAAACCTGAAGGGAGGTAGTATGTACTTGTGAGTTTATTCAGCTATTGATGTCAATATATTATTTGTGTCTAAGTGACTGACATTTATTGGGTATTATCATAATCTTTAAGTGGAAAGGACTCATCATTTATGTAAAATAAATAGGCAAACATTGGTTATATTTAAAATAAATAACAAACTAGTGCGGCTCATCATCATAAATCGTATCACTGCTTACCATTAAGTCTGCTATTTTTATAAATTCCTCATTCCAACACGATCTCATTGTCATTTTGCTAAAAAATTTTTAAACTCTGCTAATTCATAATGACCTATCATTGATCGGTCATGGTCTTGTAATAGAATTGTGGTAGAATGACAATATCGAGCTTATTAAAAGCACTAATTGCGCAATGTCGTCGTAATGGTAGGTCACTGATCAAAGGAACTGTCATAATTTTTGCAACTAACCGCATATGTTAGGTATTCATTTGTCATTATGTACGAGATTACCATTTTATTCAACGGAATGTCAGTGGTTGACCATCGGAAAGTCATAGTGACGCCATTATATTAGTAGATTACCAAAAATTTTCAAAATCAACAATTATGAAATCAATGATAGACCATTCTGACACTATTATAATAGCAGACTTGAGGCCCTGGTGGGATCGCAGTCAAGCACTAGTTTATATCAATTAAAAAAAAATATAGTGACTAATATAGAACAAATAACTTTAATTTATTATTGGTAGACTGTTAGTTTAGAGAATATTTTTATCATCGGACCACTAAACGTACGGCGTTTTGCCTCGGGAATATTGTGAAAGAAAACGTTTTGAGAACGCATTTATTGTACGTACATCTAAGGATTGGAATTCCTTGCCGATGTCTGTGTTTCCTAATAGCTACAACTTAGGGATCAATAAGTCAATAGTGAATAGGTGACTAGGTAGGAGTGAATAGGTACTTCTAGGTGGGCGTGCACCATCATCGACTATACCATCACTTATCGTCAGGTGAGATAGTGGTCAAACGCGAACTTATCAATAATAAGAAAAGGAAGGCAACCTCTTAGAACTATGTTACTGACATATGATGTTAGTAACGACGAGCCCCAGCATTTTGCTGAGCACCAGCCGTTTTACGCGGATGTGACGCATATCCTACTTGCGTGCTACTTTAGTCGAATATATTATTTGTTTTATTTTAAGGTATGCGCCATGTTTGCCGCAAATAAACACTTTTTTTTTTTTCTTTCTTTCTATTAACATGGTCCTAAAGTCATAGAGCAAAATTTGTTGTTAACGATGTCAGTAATACAGTACTGCAAGGAATTTAGTGTTTTACAAAGAAACCTGTGTACGGTGAATTATATAAATTACAAACTTACGTATATGCATCTGTATACTTACTTTGCAATGGAGCAAAAATGTTTAAATATAGACAATCTTCACTTTGATTCTTAAGATAGGGAATCAGTCTTTTCAAATATTCTAGTCTGCCTTTAGGCATTTTCTCTAAAATGGTCCTTTCATCATCCATGTCTGGTAGTTTCTGCGGGCAGGCAGGACCGGGTCTGTCGGACACACGCACACCATCCCATGGGGAGGGGGTACGCGTTGGGCTGAACCTAAAATTAAAACAGAAAGTTTAATGGGAATAATAGCATAGCATAGTTGGCGATCACTCTAGGAGAGGAAATGGACCGTAATCCACCACGCGGGCCTAGTGTGAGTTGGTGGATGTCACATGTCTTCGATATTTTTGGTTCTAGGACATATTGGTTTCCTCACGATGTTTTTCTTCACCGTTTTGAGAGCAGTGGTGATGAAATAAATCACACAAAGTAATGCGCCTGCCTGGGTTTGAACCCGCGATTCGTAAGTCGGGGTCGTTACCACTGCTCACCAATGCGAATAATGAATTATGTTAATGACATTTTTTTTATAAAAGGTTCTAGCGACCTTTTTTGAAAATATTGAAAATAACATCGCAAATAACTTTACTTGCTTTGGGTAGAGCTAAAGAGAGTGTCAGACTTTAACGGACTAAAATATACTTATGTTCATTATTTCATACAACCAGCAACCTAATAATGTAATATATTCCACAACTATCACACAACGCTGTCTAGTCCCAAGCTAAGCAGAGCTTGTATTATGGGTACTAGACAACTGATAAACATACTTATATATTTCTAAATACATACATATTATAGATAAATTACACCCAGACACAGAACAAATGATTGTGCTCATCACACAAACATTTGTCCTGTGTAGGAATCGAACCCACGATCTCCGGCATAGCAGTCAGGGTCACTAACCACTAGACCAACAGGCCTGTCAATGATCTGCTAATGACAAGTGATATCTGGTTGCTGGTAAGCTGAAGTAACATGGCAGATAAAAGAGGTTCTTTAAGTAAATAATGGGTGGAATAAGGTTTTTAAGGACGAAAAAATCGATGCTTTGATAGAGGCCAATATTATGGTATTAAAGAGAAAAACCAAACCAATATTTTGTCTCTATTCACCCCTAAGTCTCTATTCACCCCGTTTTACGGTAATGATAGTTTAAATAGTCGACAAAAAAATTAGTAGTAAATGGAATAAATGACTAAGTAATGACTCATCACGAGATAAATCAAACTTCAGTTATTATTAATGTTAGTCTTAATTTGCGAACGGTACAATAGAACTTGAGAAGGCATTTGTTTTATTAAAACAAACATCAAAGTAAGCAAGATACAATGAACTCCTCAACTTTAACAAGCTTCCACATACAAACCTACCAAAAGTTAACAAAACAATTTGTACCTATCATAAAAGTTAGTTACAAGAAATTTATTCAATGTTTTTATCTAAGTACGTTAAAAAGTTAATACATTACCTCGTTATACATTTACTTCTTCGAAGTTGTTTTAATATTTTAGACTATGATAAAAGTTAAAATAAGGTCTACTGTTTACGGACGCGTAGGTTCAAAGACGCGTATTCATCATTATAGTGGCTACGTCATCCCATCGCGTCGCTTCGTCGTCTATAGAGTTTTATAGTATATATAAAGTGAGTATAGTATCTATACATATAATAAAATCGTAGGAAAGTCAAAACTGTACATTGAATATTTTTAAAAAAGTATACTTGGGGCGTGATCCACAAACGATATCGAAGCCAAAAATATAGTTTTTAGAATTTTTGTCTGTTTGTCTGTTTATCTGTTTGTCTGTTTGTCTGTATGTATGTCCGGGATAAACTCAAAAAGTACTGCATGGATTTACTTCAAATTTTGCATGAATATTACTAAGAGGTCGGGTCAACATATAGGCTACATATTATCACGCTATCACCTACAGGGGAGGAGCTGTGAATCTTTATTTTTCTTAAGGATTCTGTGACAGCGTGTAATCTAACGATGCATATTTAAATGTTGTTTTTGAGTAAGCCATGCTATTATCTAGCTTTACACCATAAAAACTACGCCATTTAAGTAACTTGGGCAGAGAAACATAGTTTAATGAATGTTAGTAGTATAGACACAATTTTAAAACAGCGCCATCTATGAGATTTCATAAAAATCAAATCAAATTACATGTTAATTTTTTTTGGAAATTAAGAATTTAAATTTGATTATGTAGTAAGTTGTTCTTAAAATTCATAGATGGTGATGTGATGTAATGTGCATTTTCTTCATAAAAGTTGTATCGTATAGTTCGTTTTGACAAATTCAAGTTCCAACAAAACCCTGAAAAAACTTGAGTAGAGTTGAGGAAGACAATTAATAAAAAAATGCGGTAAGTATTACTACTACTCTGTGAAGTCGACCAGTTTGCGAGATCCCTTACGTATGACGAGGTGCCTTCATATTACACGTACGACAAGCAAAGGGATGTATTTAACCGACATTGACGAGGAGGTGCTGTGGAAGGTTTTCCGGGAATTTTCAAGGACGCCGCATTGGGTAGGGTTTATACCGTGCATTCAAATAATGGCGAATGCTATTTTCTGCGGTTGTTACTTCACACTGTCCGAGGCCCAACGTCTTTCGCCTTTCTGAGGACATTTGATGGCGTGGAGTATCCCACTTACAACGTCACCTTCTTAACGGTGACAAAAATTGGATTCCTCGCGGAGGCAAGCGTCAGTGACAGTCCCAGCTGCATGCGTCATCTTTTTGCCGTCACCTTGGTATTTTGCGGAGTCGCGAACCCGGTAGCTTTGTGGGAGAAGTATCGCCATCATCTGTCTAAAGATTTTCTACGAGCTTTGAGGCGTGCTACTAGAGACGAAGTCGAAGGAACTGATGAACGCGTGCTGAACACCTGTCTCAGTTCACTTCAAGATGTGGTCATTTCTATGGGCGGCAATCCGCTGGTCGAATATGGGTTACCAGCTCCCCAATCATCACCGTATCAAGGCCGTTGAAATCGGAAGTATAACGCTAAGACAAATTACGAGCCGGGCGAAATGACCACCATACGAAATGACCATGTCACCGTGTTCTCTTCAGAGCAAAAACAAATGACACCATCCTTGAAAGCGTTGGGCAAAACCAGGGTAAAATATTTTTCTTGGATGCTCCTGGTAGAACAGGAAAAACATTTGTTACCACTGGCATACTTGCAGAGGTCAGGAGGCAAAGCAAAATTGCTATTGCTGTAGCGTTGTCGGGAATCGCTGCCATACTGCTTCCGGGTGGCAAGACAGTACATGCCATGTTTAAAATTCCCATCGATTTAGAGAGCGCCGAAACGCCTGTTTGTGGTGTTTCACGTAACAACGATAAGGGATACGTGCTCAATGATTGCTCTCTGATCGTATGGGATGAGTGTACGATGGCCAATAGGAAAGCAGTTGAGGCCGTGGACAGAAAGAACCGAACATTTGATGGGTGGTGTCACAGTTCTGTTCAGTGGCGATTTCCGGCAAACACTGAATGCTTCGTTGAAACGATCTTCGTTGTGGTTACGAGGTCGTAGGCTGCGCTTGACCATTAATATGAGATAACGGCTCGGCGGCAATGCACGTGTATTGCAAGAATTCTCCGATGTCCTTCTAAGTCTTGGCGAAGGCACTCTGACAGGTGGTGCTTCCAGAGTCTCTCGGTAGAGTGGTATCCAGCTTAGAAGAACTCATTTGCTGTGTGGACGAGGACATCAGTCGTATACCGCACCAGCTTCTTGGGTGTGTGAGCGATGACGCCGACGCCCAAAAATGATCAGGCTGCAGCAAATAACGAATGCATTCTCTCGGAAATTGAGGGGAATGAAGTTATCTACACCTCGATAAACACTGTTGTCGAGCAAGATGACGCCACACATTATCCCGTGGAATTTCTGAACTCCCTGTAACCAAGTGGACTTCCAGCGCATACCATCAAGCTGAAGGTCGGTGTCCCGATTATGCTTCACATCTTCGGAACTTATCTCTTCCGAAGTTGGGTAACGGGACCCGCCTTAAAGTCATCTCGCTCCACAGACATTCTTTGAGGCGGAAATTCTTACAGCTTGTAGCGTCGGCGATTCAGTATTTATACCACGCATTCCCCTCATACCTCACAACTTCCCGTTCCAGTTCAAGCGCGTACAGTTCCCCGTGAGTGTTTGCTTCGCGATGACCATCAATAAGTCACAGGGCAGACACAGGGCAGCGGGTGTCGACTTCAGGACGAGTTGCTTCTCACACGGGCAACTGTACGTCGCTTGCTCCCGCGTCACCAGTACTGACTCTCTTTACATTTTGGTTCCTGGCAGCAAACTACCAACGTAGTTTATAGGGAAGTGTTGTAAGGTATGATACCTTTGTACGTATTTTTACTCTTTTGTGTTCTGGAATGTGTTCCTGCATTATTTTCTCTATTTCCTTCAGTCTCATCTTATGACTGAAATCAGCAGGATTCCCATATAACTCTCTTCACTTGCTTCGTTTGCAAAAAAAACTTACATTTTAATGCTATTTTAAAAGTTGTTTACTTAATATACTGTAGCGACACTGGCATCTTAGGTATTTTTGGTGCTGTAGAGCCTTCACGCAGACGATGTCGCGGGCAGCAGCTAGTATACTATAAAGCTACGCATCCGTGGACTTTACGCCTAAACTAGTTGTCCTATGAATTCCGTGAAACAAGCAATTCCGTTTAAAGAGACTATCTCTATAAACAACCAGACATTGCAGTTTAAAAAATCGAGACAGTGCTTTAATTAAAATGGGCTTTATCAGGCCTTGTTTACAGTTTAAATTATGTAATAAAAAAAACCATCGTTACATTTTTTTATTATATCAGGACGGAATAAAGGTTTAGATTATGTAATAAATGCTAATCTCAAGTAAATATGAGATAAGGACAGAAGTAAAAACTACCTATTGAGACTTTAGGGCCATGAATTTATTTTCTGAATGGAAAACCTGTGGTACTAGAACGCAAGAGAAACTGAAGAAACATAGGTTTGGTTTAGTCAGTAATAGTCTGACACGCCTTCGCGCTCAAGAACGTAAGAAGTTAATATATGAAATCCCACCTCAAAATAATCATAATTCAAATCCATAAAATTATACAATTTCCCTAACATCAATTCTTTTCAGTAGAAATTTCCCAGCTCATTGCTTACTCAATAAAGCACTCCTCTCGCAAAGCAAGCATAAAATTAAATACTTAAAAAGGTTAAAAGGTCTAAAAATATCTCACCTGTTGGATCCAACCGGCGGTGTAGCGTACGGTACGCCCAAAAAAACCTCAAGCGGACTCAAATATCTGTGTTCGTCCATAGCCAAAACTATCCCCTGTAATTTTCCATACTTAGTCTGCACTATCCTACTACTTATCTTAAACTTAACATTAGATTTAGGGACTGGATTAGAAGGATTCAAATAGAACTTTTTATAGTCTTCGTAATTACTGTAGGCGTTATTCTCATTATTGTAAAATTTAGTATTCAAATGTAGAAAATTTTCACTATTGTAATAGGGGTTCGTATCGAAATTGACATCTGCATGAGAGGGGTCGTGATCTTCATAATTGTCATCGGGAGCATCGTTCTGTTTAGTGTTGAAGTATTTTACACCTTTTTCGTTGAAATGCCGGTTCATGTTTGTGGTGTTAGAGTTAACTGTATCCACGGAGAAGCATGTCACGACGAGAATGAAGTAGATGTTGAAGAAGACTACTTGTTGGGGGTACTTGATGTGTGCACATAAGGGGACATGGCTGTACATGCTCGAACCACAGTATCTAGTCCTTGCGCTATTGTGTTTGTTTAACATATTTCGTCATGTTATCATAGTGATGTGGCTGAAGTCACGATCAACTGGTTTTTGCTCTCCAACTGTTGGAATGAAATCTGTAACAATAAAAAAGGAGCCATTAGCCATTTGAATATTGTTTAGTTGAGTTACAACCCAAAAAAACTCACTAAACGTGGCTGAAACTTGAAAGATAAACATTGATCTTTCACCAAGGAGCTATTTCTCACAATCAAAAACCACTACAAATGGTTTGTTTAAGAAAGTAATGCAAATCAACATTAGGTAGACGAATAATATTATTTTATACTTCAATTCTGAAATGCTAAATATAATATTTAAAGTTCCACAAACGACTGTAACGTTTTATGAACGCAGTAAAGTTTTATTTTATTGCAGTGAGTTTTTTGGGCAGAATTTATTTGATGGAGTTCTCTCAGTGCCCTTTTCGCTTAAATGAAATAGCTAGCAACAATTTACTGGACTTTTTGTGGTAAAACGTTGTCTTGGAACGCGATTTGTTACGTTAAATGACCCAAATTATCTAGAAGAAGGTGAGTGAAAGGTACAAAAGTCCAAGACAATTTGGAGGAAAAGTTTTCAGCGTGGTTGATTTTATTCTTAATATTGTGTATTTTAATTTAGTTTTATCCACCATTTCTCTTTGGGCCCGCATGGTGGATTACGGACCATTCCCTCTCCTAAAGAGAAAACCTGACACCTAGCAGTGGGAACATTATTATGCTTAATGCTTAATGCTTTATGCTAACAAAAGACGGTATTTTAACGATTAATGACATAACTGTAACATTTCAATTTTAGAACAATCAGAACCTCATCATGGAGAATGAATCAACAAAAGCCTAAACGTTTAACGCGTTTGGATCTCTGATTGGTTAAGAACTTGGAGCGGGCCAGTCGGAGGCTCGGCGCACCGAATGCTATTTATCAATTGCATTCAAATCAAATCATCATTTTTTTGCACAATCAAACAAAAACATTATGTTAGATGTCATTAGTCACGTTTCAATAATGGTCAGTTAAATAATATGACACAATATTCGTATAATCAGTTACAAACAAGGCTTTATCAAATCAGCTCGAAAAGCTGATAAAATGTTTAAAATGATTGTCATAACAAAAACATATCACAATGTATTATTATTCTTTATTGCAAACAAAAAAAAAACATGTAAAAACAAATTCAATGCACAAAGGTGAGCTAAACCGACAATTTGAGTTTTCCTACAGCAGACCTCTGTGTGATAGATAGATTTAACATAACACAGTAAGGATAGACCTAAAATGGGTTACGTATACCGATCTGGGGGCGTCGGTCTCCATAAAATTTATAATGACAACTAACCTTCTAGACCTACATTAGACCCACGCCACACAATACCACAGGACGCCGATACATACAACACAGGAATCGTCTACATGTGTGGCAAAAATATAAAATTACTGAATATACTCGTACTTAAATAAATGAAGTAAATGTGTGCCCCACATAATACATTTAAATAAATCTTACAATTTAATAACTTTGATAACTACAAACTATTTTACGACGCCTTGCGACGCTCTGGCCGTGGTTACGTTCAATTTAACTCAAATTCGATACCGAAATCAATTTATTTGTGATCCGAAGTTGCGATCGGGTATTTTCGTCCGATACCGCCACCCGATGATAGCCCTGCGGTTAGAACGATCACCGGCCCATTGTATGCCCACAATGTACATGACCGAATTGCCTAGCGATTCATTAAATTGCGCTTTGCCTCTTAACAAGGAATTTTTTATTACATTTTCTTTGGATAGTATTAATATACGTCAGTATATTAATACTTGTGTGTGTGTATTTTAGTGCTGTTAGCGATTTCGCCCGCGTACTTGAGTAAAAAAATATCATAGGGAAACATACTTTTAGGATAAAAAGTATGTTATGTGCAATTCCAGAATATAGTCTGGTAGGATCGCAGTTAAGCACTAGTTTATATCAACTAACAAAAAAACTCTTAAATCAGTTCAATCACTAGAACGTGAAAAAGTTACTAATATACACACACAAACTTTCTCGTATATAATATTACTACAAGTGTGATGTGATGATTCTTGTACGAGTAACATTAAAAAATGAAGTTCTGAAAATATTTTGAAAGGAAATGAATTTTCGTTAATGCTACTTGAAATTCAGCTACATTATTATTAACCATAGCGTTCTTATCTGAAGGACGCTATGGTTAGTAATCCTAACTAATATTATAAATGGGAAAGTGTAGATGTTTGGATGTTTGTTACTTAATCACGCAAAAACGGTTGAACTGATTTGGATGAAGTTCGACATCCATATAGGCTTTGACATGGAAAAGAACATAAGCTACCTTTTATCCCGATTCCTTAAGTACCTAATTCCACGCGGGCGAAGCCGCGGGCAAAACCTAGTATAGGAATATACATATATAAAGAGTAACCTGCCAAAAGAGAGGTGGGCAAACTTAAACTAGACTGACATGGTAGGTGGTCTTAGGGGGGAATGGGCAGGGCACATTGACCGCAGAACAGATAGTCGATGGGGATGAAAGGTTTGTACTGAAAGATGTAGCATCGGAAGGCTACCCACGAGATGGACCGATGACTTGGTGAGGGTCATGGAAATTCGATGAATGCGGTACTCATGGAACCTTGAAGCAGGCTTATGTCCAATAGTAGATGTATTTTTGATGAAATGACAACGATGATGAACGACGACCACTCTGACAAGAGTGCCCGACTAAGAAGCAGACAATGATGATATTTAATGATACTAGGTGGAAAGTGAGGAATAGTAATTTTTTTACAGACTAAAATTCACCTCCTCTTTTAAGTGCCTTTTGCGTTCCGGGAAATCAGAATTGGAAATTGAATCAAATTGGGGAAGTGAATCTTTCAAAATTCTGCAGCCCTAGCAGGCATCAGTTTTAGTGGCCCCACAGATATCGAGCCACGCTTTTCCCAAAACTTCCAAAAACAAATACAGTTATGGATAGTAATAAGTGTACCGTAAATTCCATCAGCCCTGTTAATACTCATAATTTTAATCAGAAATAATGAAGCCTGCATACGGTTTTACAAAATCTGATAAATTACCTTCATTAGTGATTCGATTATTACCTTTACTATTTTAAAATGCACTTAAAAGTTATATGAAATCCGATAATATTGCGAGTGAACATTATACATATATAAGGCTACTTTATTTAGTCGCATAATATTGTTATTTCATTTATGTGGTGCCATATTGACGATGGCGTAGTTGTCAGAGTATGATTTTATCACCCAGTTTGCATAATTTTATTTTGTTTGTGAATTTACGTGATGCTTGTTACTATTTCGAGGATTTATAGAGTATTTTAATGCGTCAAAACTAACGTATGTTGTGTTTGTATCTGTCTGTTATATAGATCGATTTATTTAAATATTAAGTTCGACATGAGATATCTTATAAACACTCTGTCTATCTTAGTTAGTATAAATCCTTTAAATATTTTTTTCTAGCCCTTACTGTCCCATGGCTGGACAAAGGCTTCCCCTAAGTCCTTCCAAACTTTCTTTTTCTGCGTCGTCTCTAACCAGTCCTCGCGGAACGCGTCCAAATCATCCCGCCACTTCTTTTTAGGTCGCTTTTTAGGCCTCTTTCTTAATATTTTTTTTAAATATTTTCTGGTAACTATTCATTTACGATTAGATCTTACTACTGGAGGAATCACTGATTTCTGTACAGGTTTATAAAGTTTTGGAATTTTGGGGTTTAATTTTACAGTGCCTCGCTTTGCTCTTGTATACATTTTTTAGTAACTAGGATCTTCGTTTACAATACAAATACCATTATTATACAGCTATATACGCAATCACACTAACATTATAAAGACAATAATTTGTGAATATGTAAATTTATGTTTGGTAGTCCTTCAAGCTGATCAATTTGGATGAAAATTGACACAGCCTGTAGACCATGTCTTAGAAAAACACAATAACTACTATTATCCCGGACAAAAGTTTTCTTGGAATAATTTTCTACTTTCAAGCAAGTAAAGCCGCTGATAGAAGTTAGTTAAAAAAATACACTGAAAAAGTTTAACTCGGAAAAAGATTTACGCTTATATGAAGACTAGCTGCCGCCAGCAACTTCGCCATCCTGAAAGTAGAAAATGGCTTCAAAGAATTAAACTCTCCGCATAAAAGTAGCCAGGATATGGTCTACCGGAGTGCCAAATTCATCGAACACACACAAACTTTTGCCTTTACAATATTAGTAGGTTCAAAATTCACTACTTTCAGCACTGTTCAGTGTTTAAGCCGATAAAGAGCAGCGGATACGAACTTCTCAGCAAAACCATGTTTTGTAATAACTTAGTATAACTTTCCCGTTCTCGCGCAGTGGCTTACCTACAGTCCTCATTGTTTTGATATTATAACCACAAAGTCCCAAACATTCTATACAGTACAAAGTTCAAAGTAGTAGTTCTTAGAAGTATTTACCAAATTGAGTCAAGTAAATAGGTTTGTAAGATACACGAAGCTACGTTATTAAATCATGCATAATTATTACGGACCGGATTATAATATGTATTTGATATTTAAGCCTTCCTCAGCGGTGATGGCATATTTTACCTAATATCTACTCATAGTAAGTTATGATGCATATTATCGGTATACTTACAATATTTTTTCTATTGCAGGGCATTTACCCTGCGTAACTTATAACTATAAACGGTCATTTATAAAATATTTGAAATGATCGAAGACACAATCTTACTATTGAACATTTTTTACAATACCTAATTATTTCCGTTGTTAAAATATTTAAATGTGATCAAAACTTACTTTTCTTCTTTTTTTGGGCTCCTCAAATGCATAATTTAATTTCGCAAATTTTTTGTCAATATTTGTGCATATTTCAAGCATTTTTAATGCATATAATCATATTTTTATGTTAGCATATAATCCTGTCTCTAATAGTTATATTAATTGCCAATTTGCACAAAATTGTCCCAAGGAAATATACAAATCATATCAAATCATTTTTTTTTTCAAATAGACTATTTGCAGGCACTTTTGTGTAGTCAAATGTCGGTCAGTCTAAAAAAAGTGAAGCTAAATTCTCACGGGATAAGAGATACCGCTATCAATTTTTGGCACCAAATATGCTCTCATAAACATTTTATCTAACACACATCGCCTCACATACGTAGACTCCCTTCCCAAAATATTTCCCCCCTTTTCAACCATAGCGTCCCATAGGCACATGAATATTTTTCCATCATGAACAATCCTACGTATTCACATAAATCATGTCATAGTTTCTGAATTATGAACGGCCTCGCATAGCTTTTAAAGGTTAGCGCCTATATAGCCGAGAGCTACGCGAAAGCAATCCGACAGAAAGAAAAGAAAGAAAGAAAAAATATTTGTTTGAAAGCGATCTTCCGTTTTACCGCGCCCGCTTTCTATTAAACATAAATCATCATCATCATTATTTCAGCTGAAAGACGTCCAATGCTGGACATAGGCCTCGCCTTCATCGTATTCTTACATTCCTTCCCAGGTCATCGGTCCACCTTGCGGGAGGCCTTGAACGCTGCATCCTTCACCAATAGTATTTGGTTGGCACTCCAGAATCTTTCGACCCACTGTTACTTAAATTTGGCAATTCTTCGGGCTATGTCAGTAATTTTGCTTCCCCTGCAGATATCTTCATTCCTGATGCTATCATGTGCTCTTTGGGCGACTTTAAATCTTCTGATGAGGATCATTGCGAGTAACCACGTTTCAGAGTAATATTTCATCACTGGTAATACGCACTGGGCTTTAGTCTTAAGACACTGTGTTATGTTGGACGAGAAAATACCGCACTACTTCCGAACGCTACCCAGCCAAGTCGGATTCGAAAATTGATGACTTTCTCGAAATTAGATCCATCCAACTGGACCGTCTGTCCCAGGTAAACGTAATCATCTAGAACTTCATATAAACACAAACATAAAAAAAAATCTAGCTGCCCGCCTCCGTGGGCGTTAAGCTTTAAAGTCAACTATTTGGAAGTAAAAAACTGAAGGTATATCCTTATTTTTGTACCTTCAATTACTTATGACAAACATGTATAAGTAGGTAGATGAGTTAAAAAGCTTTTGATGTGAAATTACCTAGGTGAAAATTCGATTTTCTAATTGGTTGGGAATTCACCGTATAGTTCAACTCGTTTCAACTTGTTGGAATTTTCTGGCAAATAGCTGAAGTAATCTTGAAGTAGATTTTACTATACCTGCCTGGTCTACATCCTATATTATGTACTAACCTTTCGTAATTCGTAATGTTAAGATGAAACATTAGTAAGAAGGGTTTGAGATGTTAGAATCTGTTTAGTAAGAGGTGGATTTTGAGCTTGATTCATATTTAATTTAGGATCATTATGAGCAGTATAATCTAAGAGCAGTAGTGACTTAGACTACTACTGTAGATATAGATCCTTACCTATAGTATATACAGTTGTATTACTGAACGAATCCATGACCTACATATCCGTTCCCATGGTAGGATATGAAGGTCATGGGTCCAAACTCAAGCTGGAGCTTTATGTAATACTTCATCACTACTGCTCTCAAAACATATCTGTGAACAAAAAACATCGTAATAAAACCTAGACCCAAAAATTCAGACTCATGTGACATCCACCAACCCGCGTATTGCATATTTACTCCTAGAGAAAAGGCCTGAGTCCCAGTAGTGGAAACATTGTTAGACTGATTTATAGAACTATATATAATAGAAGTCTAGACTATAATTATGGCTGTTAAATTTTATTAAATGCCAATAACTAGAATAACAAAAGGGTTACAACGTTAGTTATATTTTCAAAACAACTGTTCTTTATTATCCTGTTAGGAAATGCAGTACATTGTTTGTAACTTAAGTGCTTCCAAATCCTCAATTGTTATCATAAGACACTGCTGAAAAATGGAAACTGGTCCCTTGTGAATTTTCTCATCTTGAAACCACAAGATACAAAAATCTTTTGGAATTATAATTACAAAGCCTCCAGCATAAATTGTATCTTCCTTCTACAAAACTTTTTTTTTATAAAAGCAACAAACAGGCACCCTTCTATTAGCATTTATAAAACAACCCACAAACAACCCCTTTTAATGTTGCCAGAGAAAAAATTCAAAACATGTTTATTAGGTGAAACAACCGGTCATTTCCCGTTTCCCTCTGCAAAAATTGTAACCTAGAATAGGGCGCTATAATTCAAAGTAATATATACGCTGAGGCGAAAAAAAGAATCGACGAAAATCTTTCCCTCCATTTACCCTTACAACGAACGGTACAAAACAATACAGCAAATCTATTCTCAAAACAGGCTATTACAATGCTGCTTTTGTTTACAAAAGACGTATCAGGGGAAAAGAAAACGTTCGATGGACATCGTTTATTCCGATTGTGTGCTTACTTTCGCAAATGTGACCATTGCTGGGGTCCGATGGTAGGTCCCGCAGTAAAGCCATGATTTCGTCTGAAGCGATGCGTTTCACTTGGGTATACTTTCTCGGAGGTTTTAAATTGACTAACTCTGTTTTTTTTTTTTGTAGACGTTACCATGTTAAATGCTGCGATCAATCTATATGACCATTTAGAGATACGTTGAGTAATGGCTTCAAAACCAGCGGACTTCAATCGGTCTCTGATAGTGATATTGATATCATGATCAGCCTTATAATGTTGCCACTGATTATTTGGGTTCCGAGCCCAGTGAGGGTTGACAGATATCATATGTCTTCGAACTTTAACTGTCAGATCACTAAAGTGTTAATCACTAAAGTACTTCTACCGCTCTGGATGAAGAGGGAACATCAGATTTTTATGATTAATACGCGACAAGGCCGCGGTAACTAGCTTCACTGTTTTGAGCGTAGTTGTGTTAAAATAAATTACGCAAACGTAAGTTAGCGCCATTACCACTGGACCGCCACTGCTCACTATTTGATATTTATATACTAATATGAACCGTCTTATGGTGATTTTGACGTTTCCCCCAAAATCTACGATGCCCTTCATAATTATGTACTTCTAACCTCATAGTTTTATTTATGGCGATCAAAGTACATGTAACATATTCCCAATGTTCAATTTGGCACCGAAGTAAGGGGTAAGGAAAGCAATGACCTAGATACGAGCCAAGCAACACAATAGCTTAGTCTATTACTGAGATCGATGGACAAGAAACCAAATATTTAGTTTATAGGTATGTATGTTCCTAACAGTTCATAAGATAAACTAACTAAACTACAATATATTTCTAGCGAACAAGAAAACATAGGTAGAATATTGACCTACATAACTGCTAACAGTAACTAGTTAATGGTACTGTTTCTTCTTGTCGGTCGAAGTTGGGATCGAAGCTTAAGGCTTATTCGCTTATATGTATCAGCCTTATAATATTCCCAGGGTTAGGACTCATGCCTTTTCTTGACGTGGGGAAATGGGCCGTAATCAAATACAGAGATTTAGTGTGGTGAATGAGATTGGTGAATGACACATGTCTTTGAGTTTTTGGTTCTAGAACATGCTCGTTTCCTCACTATGACTTTCTTTACCACTTTGAGAGCAGTAGTGATGTAATAATTTAAACTAAGTAATGCGCCAGACTTCGTTTGAATTTGGCTTAGATTTATTTGTACAATTGTTCTTTGACATAAGCCGTCTAAAAACTCTTCTTTTTAGTGGGAAATCATCACACGAGGAGTCGTGTAAGACATTTTTCGGCAGCCAGTTGAGCCTTTGCCTCCATGTTTGAAAGTGTTACCATGCCCTTGGAAAACAAAAACCTGCAGATAGATTTTAGATAGTAAAAATCTGACAATCCTTCTCGCTCTACTCAAAGCGTGAGGAGTTATTTTATGGTTTCCTGATTCAAAAATAAAATACATTAAAAAGTACAGGATATATTTGCTTTATAAATTTATTGAACAAATATTTTGTCTTGATCTAATCTAAGACTGAGCAAACAGCTTTAGGATATATATCGTCAAATAACATATATGGTTTACGTGTAATCCTGTCCGAAATTAACTGAGATTAGGTTGATATTAGGCTATTTTCCCAATAAACTCATTTACCAGACTCAGAGGACCCGTAATAATATTTGGTAAAGCAATTAGGGCCTTATAGGAAATTATGTATTTTATCGGAGCACGCTAGTATGTACACAGTTGGTTTGAGTCAAGTGCCATAATATTGAGGAAATGAAAAGGATATAATAACATGAAGATCTGATATTTTTTCGAGTATGCTCTTATAGACTTATTCATGGTAGTAATGTATTTGAAAACCCCAAGACAAAGCTATTATAAGTAATTAATGTACCATGAAATAACTGACGAGATGGGGAGATGATTTGAAACTGGCAGCAAACCCAAATTCTAAGAGAGTGACCTGGTAGAGTACAGTGAAATTAGCTAGAAGAAGCATTCTGAATTAAGAGACAATATATTATCAAAATAAGAAACTGAGAGTTAATTCAGATTATTTAAGCGAAAGTTTGCGAGCATGTGTATGTTTATCTGTATATGTTACTTCTCCGCGGAATGGATGAACAGATTTCAATGAAACTTAGCACATAGGTAGGTACAACATATCCTGGAATAGCATATATATAATGATTTTTATTCCAGGAATATATACTAGGGATCATTTTTCTACTATCAGAGGAAGAAGAGACGAAGCCTGCAGTCAGCGACCAATCTCAAATTAAAGTCACCATTTAAACTTTAAAGTAAAGAAAATCCTTAAAGCGTTTACAAAAGCCTTCCTCTCCATTGTTGTACTCACTTATTAAGTTGCCTTCAGATTGCCACAATTTATGGAAAGGCAGAACTTTATCATCTTCATAAAAACATTCCATTAGTGTCAACCGGGTAGGAGGGCGTAATGTCAAATTAGTGTCCGACCCCCGTCGGCGTCTATTTTAGACGAATTTTGCAGACGTAAAGTTTGGACGGAAATATCACATTTTGTACCTTTTATAATGCTTCGCATGCATATGATGTTGCCGAGGTAAATTATTTCGGACAGATGAACTTGGTTGGTGTAGAAATTAATTTAGTTGGTAAAACTAGAAACTTAAAAAAACTTGGAGATTAATAATTTTCCACTTTTTATAGTTAATTTTTTCATGTGGTAGAATCCAATGGTTTGATGTGGATTTTGTAAATATCGATTTTACTAATTACATCAGATTTGGCAGGATTTTTTTACGCGGGAAATAATTAAATTACTCTTCCCACTTTAACTGTAATAAAAACAATTCAAAACAACAACATTTTTATTGTTATAAAAACTTTTGCGTTCTACGGTCACGGTTATTCTTTCAAACAATCTCAAAGCTCTAGCAGGCATTTGCCCTAACGAACCATAGAGCCAGTCCTTCCACAAAATTTCCAAAAATAAATATAATTATGGACTTACTAGTAATAATAATAATTGCACCATAAATTCCATTACCCCTGTTAATAATTTTAATCAGAAATAATGACGCTCTGCGACGGTTATACAAAATCTGCAGCACTGGCAAGCACTTTTCTACTTGAACACTACGCGATGTGGACTTCAGCTTCAATGCAGTGGTGTCTTTGATGTAAAGATATCCTGTCCTTATGAATTCCGCTACCTCTTTTGCTATTATTACTAAATCGAAAATGTGGGTGACTACTTCTCATATCCTCTTGTTTCATACCATGGCCAGAACACCATAGTAAGCTGAAGCTTAAAGTGTTAGAATAAACATATTCTCTCTCATATTAATCTAACAACATCTGTACGTAACCGAATGTTGAAGTAGCATTTAACATATAAATAGGAGAAAAGTATATAAAATGTACTTCACACATCCCAATCAGATGCGATCAAAATGATAAAGAAAGCATTCTAGTCACGCGAGTCGACCTTTTGCGACGCGGGACGAATTCCATTTCGAAAACGTCCATTTAAATCAAACCTTAAGATATACAAATAGAGTTCATTATTGAGTACTAAAAGAAGGTCCAGAAAAGGGAGATGTTTAAGCGATGTCAAAGGTACAGAAATTGAAGATGAGCATGTTGGAATCGTCCCCTCGAGGGTTTTTCATCAGACTTTACATAATAAAATTATGAAACATGATTTACTAGAGTGAGTACTTAGGTTGAAATTAGGGTACCGGGAAAGGCAAATGATACGAATTACAAGTACTCAAGGTAATTACGAAAAAAAAAAAAGACTAGAATCTTCGGAGGGTCTCAATCTTTTATGCTTGGTCCCCAAATTTTCGTGGAAATCAAAACCATTACTTTGGGCGTTCCGCTTGCCAGATTGTTTTTATACCGCCATTTTTCTCCTGCACGTTTTTCCTTAACTCCGATTAGATGAAGGTAACCAAAGGTAACAGTAGAAGTATATTTCGTGTTTCGTGTTCAGACTTTTTCCCTTAAAGCATCCGAATATTTTACAGGTGGTTAATAAAAATTATTAAGTAGATGATTGAACAGATGAACAGAACATTAATTTAATGCAATACAGAAAATAAACAGACGTCCAACCACCTACCAACCAACCTACCAACCAACCAAACTACTTACGTGCTGCTTTTGACGACTTTGTAATTTTGTTTTATTTTAAGGTGTGCGCCATGTTTGCCGCAAATAAACGCTTTTTCTTTTTTCTTTTATCCAAAAAAGTAAAAAACAATATCAAAAATACAAACAAAGCGACAACAATGACGACGCAAACGGAGACGATACGACAAACGACGACAACGATTACGTAAATGCTTATAACACCTTGCATATTAACACGGAAATTATACACTCCATCAACCTGAGTATACATTCTTACAAATCTTCAGCTTAACAGCGCAATTTGGCGGGCATTCCGGTCGCGTATAGTTCCCACTGCTGAATAACTAATGTTCTCTTTGGCGTTCAGGGACCTAACCTAACCTGTTGGTAGCCTGAAAGTTTTATGCTTAGTTTATAGTTTACGGGTTTTGCACCTGTAACATTTTCGGAATTGTACAGCTATTATGGTGGTTTTTTTACTATAAAGTTCTATTATAAAGCCTCCTGTCGCAGGTTTGTGGGAAGATATTTCGTTTGAAATATGCAGCACCTTTGTGGTCTTCGGTCTGTATTCATTCTTTTCACTTTTAACTGTCTATGAGTACAACAATAAATAAATAAACATATAATTATAACTTCCTCAACTCGTTAACAATCTTAAAATTAACAATGTTCTTTTTGCAATTTCGTGTTGACAAATATCAATCAAACAAACTGTTTTAAGTTTGGCAGAATTTTGTAGCATGTATATTGTAAGCAAATTTAGAATGAACTAATAAAAAAAAATGAAGTATAATTTTGTTTTAAGCCTACTTATGCAACAAAAATATAGGACAATTGCTTATAATTTTGTTTTTGAGCATCTTTCTAGATTTATTTTATAAAAATAAATTTTAATTATATTTCAAGGTTAAAGTCTATTTTCAGCTTAAGTTGTTTGTGAAGAACTTAAGTTCATAAACAACTTAACCTAAATTAACTTCAACTTTATGTAAACATTGCTGCTAGCTCAAACAAGAAAACTTTCAACGATAAATAAATAAATTATCTATACATATAATAAAATCGTAGGAAAGTCAAAACTGTACATTGAATATTTTTTAAAAAGAATACTTGGGGCGTGATCTACAATCGATACCGAAGCCAAAAATATAGTTTTTAGAATTTTTGTCTGTTTGTCTGTTTGTCTGTATGTATGTCCGGGATAAACTCAAAAAGTACTGCATGGATTTACTTCAAATTTTGCATGAATATTACTAAGAGGTCGGGTCAACATATAGGCTACATATTATCACGCTATCACCTACGGGGGAGGAGCTGTGAATCTTTATTTTTCTTACGTATTCTGTGACAGCGTGTGATCTAACGACGCATATTTAAATGTTATTTTTGAGTAAGTCATGCTATTATCTAGCTTTACACTATAAAAACTACGCCATTAAAGTAACTTGGGCAGAGAAACATAGTTTAATGAATTTTAGTCGTATAAAGACAATTTTAAAGCAGCGCCATCTATGAGATTACATAAAAATCAAATCAATTTATATGTTGATAGTTTTTGGAAATTAATAATTTAAATTTGATCATGTTGGCGAGGTTAGTAGTTAGTTATTCTTAAAATTCATAGATGGTAATGTGCATTTTCTTCATTTTATAGTTCGTTTTGATTTGACAAATTCAAGTTCCAACAAAACCCTAAAAATCTTGAGCAGAGTTGAGGAAGACAATTAAAAAAAAATGCGGTGTTAGGTATTACATGGTGGCATTTCTCAGACTCTGTGAAGTCGACCAGTTTGCGAAATCCCTTACGTATGACGAGGTGCCTTCATATTACACGTACGACATGCAAAGGGTTCTATTCAACCGGCATCGACGAGGAGGTGCTGTGAACCTTTCGGTTTTCCGGGAATTTTCAAGGACACCGCATTGGGTAGGGTTTATACCGTGCACCCGAATAGTGGCGAAAGCTATTTTCTGCAGTTGTTACATCACACTGTCCCAGGCCCAACGTCTTTCACCTTTCTGAGGACATTTGATGGCGTGGAGTATCCCACTTACCGCGCAGCCTTTTGCCTAATTGGGATGACACCCTCGCAGAGGCAAGCGTCAGTGACAGTACCAGCCACATGCGTCATCTGCTTGCCGTCATCTTGGTGTTTTGTGGAGTTGCAAACCCGGTAGCTTTGTGGGAGAAGTATTGCCATCATCTGTCTGTAGATTTTCTACGAGCTTTGAGGCGTGCTACTAGAGACGAAGTCGGAGTAACTGATGAACGCGTGCTGAACACCTGTCTCAGTTCACTTCAAGATGTGGACATTTCTATCGGCGGCAATCCACTGATCGAATATGGATTACCAGCTCTTCAATCATCACCACATCAAGACCGTGGAAATCGGGAGTATAACGCTGAGACAAATTACGATTCGGGCGAAATAACCACCATACGAAATTACCATGTCACTTTGTTCTCTTGAGAGCAAAAACAAAATTATGACACCGTCCTTGAAAGCGTTGGGCAAAACCAGGGTAAAATGTCTTTCTAGGATGCTCCTGGTAGAACAGGAAAAACATTTGTTACCACTGGCATACTTTTTTTTTTTATTAATGATAGGCTTGCGTTTGACCACTATCTCACCTGATGGTAAGCGATGATGTGGTCGACGATGAAGCACGCTTGCCTAGAAGAAACCTATACTTGCAGAGATCAGGAGCCAAGGCAAAATTGCTATTGCTGTAGCGTCGTCAGGAATCGCTGCCACACTGCTTCCGGAAGGCAAGATAGCACATGCCATGTAAAAATTCCCATCGATTTAGAGAGCGCCAAAACGCCTGTTTGTGGTGTGTCACGTAACAGCGATTAGGGACACGTGCAATCATCAGAGAGCAATCCTTAAGGATGAGCGTACGATGGCCAATAGGAAGGCCCTTGAGGTCGTGGACAGAACCCTGCAGGACATCCGCAGGAACTAACATTTGATGAATGGTGTCACAGTTCTGTTCAGTGGCGATTTCCGGCAAACACCTCCCGAGGTGACGCGGGGATCGAGGGCTGACGAGGTGAATGCTTCGTCGATACGATCTTCGTTGTAGTCACGAGTTCGTACACTGCACTTGACCATTAATATGAGAGCTCGGCTCGGCGGCAATGCACGTGCTTAAGAATTCTCCGATGTCCTTCTAAGTCTTGGCGAAGGCACTCTACCAGAAGAGAGAGGTGGACAGGTGGTGCTTCCAAAGTCTCTCAGTAGAGTGATATCCAGCTTAGAAAAACTCATTCACTGTGTGTACGGGGACATCAGTCGTATACCGCACCAGCAGATTTCTTGGATGTGTGAGCGGGCCATTTTGACCCCCAAAAATTATCAGGCTGCAGCAATTAACGAATGCATTCTCTCGGAAATTGAGAAGAATGAAGCGGTCTACACGATAAACGCTGTTGTCAAGCAAGATGATGCCACACGTTATTCCGTGGAATTTCTGAACTCCCTGTCAGCAAGTGGACTTCCGGCGCATACCATCAAGCTGAAGGTCGGTGTCCCGATTATGCTTCGAAGTTGTGACTAGACCCACCTAAAAGTCATCTCGCTCCACACAGACACACCATTGAGGCGGAAATTCTTACGGGTTGTGGCGTCAGTAAGCGAGTATTTATACCACGCATTCTCCTCATACCCCATAACTTCCCGTTCCAGTTCAAGCGCGTACAGTTCCCCGTGTGTATTTGCTTCGCGATGACCATCAATAAGTCGCAGAGGCAGACATTGAGGGCAGCGGGTGTCGACCTTAGGACGAGTTGCTTCTCACACGGGCAACTGTACTTCGCTTGCTCCCGTGCCACCAATTCTGACTCTCTTTACATTTTGGCTCCTGGCAGTATAACTACCAACGTAGTTTATAGGGAAGTCTTGTAAGGTATGATACTTTTATACGTATTTTTACTCTTTTGTGTCCTGGAATGTATTCCTGCATTATTTTCTCAATTTCCTTCAGTCACATCTTATGACGGAACTCAGCAGGATTCCCATATAACTCTCTTCACTAGCTTCGTTTGCGAAAAAAATTATATTATAATACTATTTTAAAAGTTGTTTACTTATAATGCTATAGCGACACTGGCACCTTAGGTATTTTTAGTGCTGTAGAGGCTTCATGCAGACGACGTCGCGGGCAGCAGCTAGTTATAAATAAAAAAAATAGTATCAATGAAGTTGTCAAAATAAGTCCACATACATGATGTATTGAAAAATTAAGCCTCTTAATAAACATTGACACAGTGGATGTTCGAGCCTTTTGTAAATATCTGCAATATATTTTAATAAACTACTACAGAAGATATTTTCTTCCTTCCATCTGATTCCGAAAATATCAAGCCCCATAATTTAAATTCCTCTTTTACAAATTGCAACTCAATCGGAAGTTCCCAGTTATTCGTAATTAAGTACAAAATACAACTCGATATTTATTAATTGTGGCAGAAGTTTGGTTGATCGCCAAAATTTTATATTGGATTGTAGCCAGTATTCGGAGTTACAATCATTGCTTCCGTCATTATTGTTTCTGTGGCTATGGTCAGCAACAAAATTCCTCGTACTGGCTTCTATGGTTAGAATTTAGGATTCTCATTCCAATTTCGAGAATTTACATTGCTAACCGATAAAGCTTTGGATGTTTGTAGAAAATGATTTCAACCTTTCTTTATAGCGGGAATTCGTATATTCAAATTCAATTCACATACCCCAATCAAAACCACATCTCTAGAATCAAACTGCATTTCAAAAAGTCCTTTCACGTCGACGTTTGACTAAATAAATCTGGTAGAACCGTAATCCTCAGATTTCCTGTTTCCACTGAAAATTTTACCTCTTGTACCGTCTCGATGAGTTGCTCTGAACACTTGAGGAAACATAAATCAATATTGCGCAGCAAGACATTTATGTTTGAATAAATAAATTAAATTTTTAGAAGCACCGCTGTCGGTGCTTCAAAAGTCTTGTTACAGGTAAACATTTTTGATTCAGTTACGTTACTGCAAACAGTTTTAGCGCTGAAGTAAACAAGTTCCGCTGATGTTTAAGTTTGTTGTTAAAAGTGGTTTTTATCGCAGTATTTTTATTTCAAATAACCCTTTGAAGCAATGCAGTAGAACTCAAGTTTCAGCTTAAAGTTGATGCACCAACAAACTCACAGCATGTTTTTTTTATATAATTATGTTAACCAGGTAGACTGCTAACATATCCAACAGTTTTAATTAACAAAACTTTTAGTAGATGTTACCATTGCTTTTGCATGAAGAAATACGTATAAGGAAAGATTTTCAACTTAGCTACGCTCTAAATAACACCCTCCCATTCAAACGACTGCACATTAACAACAGCAAACTTCACAATAACATAACTAATTAAATTATATAACCGAGAGAAAACACAGAAAACTGTATAAGTGTAATAATTGAGCACAGTCGCAATTTCAAAGCCACAACATTACAGTACCACATGGCTCCAAATAGTGCTAACGCACTTACATTAATTAATGTTGGGAGTTTCTAGAAAATTCTAAGAATTTCGCCAAGAGAAACGGGCGTGCCGAGTGCTTTATGTAATACTTTGATTAATGTGAAACTCGCGACATACAATTTGTAAATTTCTCACTTCACGTTCAAGTTGTATGTATTTAATTAATAATGTACGGTATGGAGCATTAAAAGTTAAAGCTAAAAATAAAGTTCACTCTAGAATTTTTCTCATTTTCAATTTCCAACCTCGCAAAATTCGGTCGTATTTTGGAATTTTATACAAAGGCCCTGCCAATTAGTCTCGGTATCCCAATTACTGGGAAATATCGATATCGAGAAGGTTGTCGAGACCGGTTGTCAGGTTTTGGGTTCTTGACTACACATAACGTTCCTGCCATACGAATTTGAATAGCGGTACGGTCTAAAATGATTTTTTGGGAATGGCAAATATTACACCCATTGATGTAAGAACTGGCTTACATGCGGCGTCGTATATAATCGGGTGATATACAACTTCGAGCTGATTGAAGATAAAATTGGTCTTCTAAAGTTACGAGTACATGGTTAAAACTGTAACGTAGATATCTAGCCAAACTATCGTGCAGCGAAGCCGATAATCTCGTTAGAGCTGAAAGTACTTCTGCAAATATTAGCGATGTTACAGAGATAAAAATGTGAATTTCTTGTTTAAAAAATACATATTTATTATACCAGTAGATACTGTAGAGCGTTCAGTTTATATTTAAATATTAAAAGGTCAGCTGGCGGTTGTAGTTTCAAATTAAAATTTGCCACAATTTTTGTGACTGTTATTTTTGCTCTTTTGGATCTAATATTTTTGTTTGACTTTAATGTAATTAAAAATACAGTTTCATAAAAACTTTCATTGACAGTCCCCAATTTTTTTTACCGTTTTATATTTAGCGACCCGTCCCGGCTTCGCACGGGCAATAAATATAGCCTATGTAATGTAATGTAGCTTTTTAATGGTGTAAGAATTTTTGAAATCGGCACAGAAAATTTTGAGTTTATTCGTTACATACAAAAATCTTTCCTCTTTATAATATTAGTATAGATGTGTATAAACCATTTTCATTATATTTTTCGTCACAAGATAGGTACATTTTGACTTGAATTATGACTAGTAAACAAGAACACAACAGAACTACACTTTTATTCCGAGTTAAGCGCACACCCCAGCCACCGTGACCTCGACCCTGACTACCACCCGCAATAGGGGAGGGCTTGCTTACGACGAGCAAGGAGTAACTTACCATCTAGCCGTCTAGCAACGATCCGGACTGAGCCCAAATCAGAGCAATGGGTAGCTGTCTGGTCCTCTGGTAAACGTCCGAACTAAGCCCGAGTCATCGACGGCGAGTAGTGTTCTACGGACGCCTCATGAATAGATATGTCAGCAAAACGTAGTAGTCAGGCAGCCTACTGGTTGTATGAGCTACCACTCTAAGACCACGTTTTAAAAGGTAACTAAAAGAACATAGGTGTCTGTAAAAATCTGACACGGCCTCCTGCTACACCCTAGAATAGGTGAAGTCATCAGACGATTTTCAATTGAAAAGTAAATCCAATTTCAAAGACAATGACACAACAGTTGCATTCACTCAATGTATTCGTAACTTATCCGGTCACCTGAATTGTGTGCAAACAGTCTTGAATAACCCATATTGGTATTCTCTTGTTAGTCAGTTACTAGTCTCCAATTGGGCGAATACCTCACACTATGGATGGATGGCCAATCAATTATTTTAGGTGACTCCTCAGGAATTAGTAAACATTGTCTTATTGTTTTGAATATGGTTCTATTTGTGTATCTGTAGTCTTTGAGTTATACACACTGGAAAAATATACGAAAAACATTTAGGTTAACTTGGAGAGATCTTAGTTTTTTGTTTCATAAATATTTTTAAAGCTACGAGTACCAGCTAAGGGGTTAGGGTTTAAGCTGTGGAAATGTGCGAAAGAGTTATCGTGTTAGTTCGAAAATAAGGGTTGGGAGTTTCATAAGGGTTTTGAGGCAAAAAAAAGATCATCAAATATCCTCTTCCACTCTGGGCGCCAGGCGTTCTTCATAGAAGTAAACGATATTCTAACTAAAACACACCTGTTCGTTATTATTTTCCTTCCCGGGTCATGGTAACTCTTTCAAACTTTCCCGAAGTTCTAGTCGACTCCGTTCGTTTTGCTGACGTATCTTTAAGACGCGCGTGAAACACAACTCCTCAGTCAATTACCCGTGCTTGGTCCTTAGCAAATGACTGTACAGCGAGTTACCTATTGCTCATTTGGGCCTATAGTAGCACGGAGTGTATTCTGCGACGGCGGCTGGGGCGTTGGAATGTCCTCTCTTATGGTTTCAGCCACTTTCTTCACTCGCATTAATACTGCGAAAAGGAGGTCACTGCTTTTCATTCCCTCACGGTCCATACCACGACCAGAAACAATGCCGGACGTGAAAGGTCACTATCCCCGATCGCGTCCACAAGTATAGAGCTTCCCCTTTAAATCGTTCGGTAAACATTACGAATGTACAGTAATTTAAAATTATTAATGAACAATATTTATTTAGGCTTATATGTATAACATAGGAGCATACCCTTGTACGAGCAAATACATTACTTAATTCATTCAAAAATATATCTACCCAACATCCAATATTAAATGTACTTCATCCATATTACATGAATCTAATTGTATCTACAGTACTAGATATTAGATCAAACATTTGTCCACACAAAAGGTCCAATACAAATAATACAGCAACCGCTCCCGTCAAATATTTGTTCCAATCCCACCAGATTTGTGCTTCCACTGGAATGTCATATGAAAGCGTTTGTATGTCCAAATCCTTTGTATTTGTTTGCAAAACCATCGTTTACAGTCGTCTGCCGCTTTAATCTTTGGTTCGCGAATCGGCTTTATGTTACGTAAGTTGTGGAGGTTGTATGATATCGGGTGTTTCCGAGACGGCTGTTTACGAAACAGGGTTTTTGTTCGTGATCGACATGTCTAACGTTTGAGGCCGATACAGGATGTGTCGACAGAAACTTACTTGCTGTATAGAACGATAAAGTTGTACTGAATAGGGTGATAGACAGTGGGTTGGCTGAATAACATTTGAGCTGCCATTTGTGGACGGTTTGAAAGGTGTAATGTGTGTTTTGAAATCTATATTTCAATGGATAGTGACATGATCGTCTTTTGGCGTAGTAAAGGCGGTTGAGCTGATAATATTTATACAATAGATATCTATTTTTATAATACTTATATATACATTATGTATATCTTGTTCTATTTATATCTATACTAATATTATAAAGAGGTAAAGTTTGTTTTTATGTTTTTTGTTTGTAATCTCTGAAAGTACTGGTTCGGTAGCGAAAATTTTTCTACCTGCTTTATTCTTGACTGATAAATGCTATATTTTATGTATCCGAGCAAAACCGTGGACAAATGTTAGGTATATTTAGGGTTGTGTTTTTTTTTTATAAATATATTGACAATAATTGATATTAAATGGTAAGCCAGGATATTTATGCGTGGCTTACCATATAATATCCCAGTTGGTGACGTGCCCCACTTGCAAAACTAAAACTAGCATATAAAATATAGTACTTATTTGAGGCGATCTGGTTAGTTTAGACAGCGATGTTAACTACACAATGCAACTATACCTGCATTGTATAGTTAATTTAATTTTAAATGCGAGTCTTAGTTTTGCAAGTGGAGTACGTTAGCGATTGAGGTACGGACGCTAGATGTAAGGTGTGTTAATAATAAATATGAGATAGCCCAAAAGAACAGAATACTGAACAGATGATTAGAAAAGAAAACTAAAGGAATTAAAAGAAATGTTGCGATGGCCTCAAACAAGGGCAACTTAACAATGAATCAGTCGTTACAGTAGTATCATTCATCGATAGCTTCTATCTATTTTTCCAAACGATAGTGCCATAAACGATAGCCTAACGAGTTTTATCTTCGATCATAAAAAACGAAGACACTATACGATTTGGTGATGACATATTAATAAAGACGGATGGCGCCAGACAAATGATATCCATGTGAAGGCACATTCAATAAATACCGAACTTATATCTATATGATCGATGAGCTAGATTGTTTCGATGGGTTGTGATTAATCGAATGATAGCAAATCGATAATAGGATAGTGTTGTTATGGGTCGGAAAACTCGGTTTGTACTTTGTAAGGTATTTTTCTAAGCCAAATGTGACTAGAGCATAATTAAGGATGTGTTGTTAAGAAAATATTTATAAATTATTTAGTAAGAAAATAAAGAATTTTAATAACAAGCTATAGCCAAAAAGAATGAAGATGATAGGCTGCGAGCTTCATTTTTTTTTTATTTGTAATAAACAAGTGCTTGACTGCAATCCCACCTGAGGGTAAGCAGTTATGCAATCGTTGATGGTGAGGCGCACTAGTTTATTAAAAGAGCCTAATTAATGACTTTAGCCTTGAAGACACCTAAATTATAATCGGACAGAAAGACCGCAGTAGGTAGATTGTTCCATTCCCTTGATGTACGTGGTATAAACGACGAGGCGAAACGCTTGGTACGGACCGTGGAGGTTTCAACAACATAATTATTACAAATGAAATGATGTAACTTTTGAAGACACTCTAAAAGGGAATACTTAATAACTAAAACTGTTTTATCCAAATATTAGCATATTTTATAAATAACTTTTGGTAATCGAAAAAATTCATGTCTTAAAATTACCTCTTAAATCCCAATTTCAGACTATTAGCATACCCATTAACTTCATAATTATCATCCCATCAAATTTTACGAAAGCAATAATGTTACAGAGCCTATCTTATTCTAAGGTTTAATTAGCAAACTTGTTTCAACCCAACAATTTTTCCATCACTTTACTTAATTTCAAATTAAAATTTCTTAACAAAGGCCAAAGAACAAAACTTCCGAAACCGCTAAACAAGAAAAAAAGGAAACAAAGAAAAGTGAAGAAAATGGAAAATTTATTCATCGTCAACATTTAGATTGGTGTCGCAAAGAAAATGGCGGTACAAGCCATTGAGCAAAACGTGGAATTAAAACTTAACGGGATGTGTTAAGATGCGAGATGGAAAAGTAGAAAAGTTTCATTAAAGGGAATTACGGTATTTACTTTCTTGGAAAAATTAGGTTAGGGGTCGGAACAAGCAAAAACATAATTAGACGTATCTTATTCATATTTAAGATATAAAAAAAAAAACAGAATAAATATTCCGCAGTAGCCAGAAAATGTAATCAATTAGGATCTGCCAGTTATTATGTTTAAACAAATTCGTCAAAAATTAAGTAATACTGAGAAAAACTTATTGCCTGAAGCCATGATACATTTAATTAGGCGATGTTTCGAAACATTCTGTCAGAATTAATATTAAAATACAGGTTCTAATTGCTTTTATCTACGCTGTTGATACAACTGAAAAAAATTATATTAGAAACAGCTAAATTACGGAGAACGAAAACCATTTGTAATTAAAACCCAATAAAAACATAAATGTAAAAATAGGAGCTAAGTTCAGTTTTATGATGTGATATGAATTTAGACTTTAGCGAAAAAAGAATTGAGATTTAAATGGGTGTCACAGGTTCTACAGACAGTCCTGAAATTTATTTATAAAAACTTGTAACTTTAAAATTTAATCTGGCTAGTATTTGTCAGTAAAAAAAATATATTTAGAAGAATATAATCTTAGGATGTAAAAAATAACTAATCCAAATGATAAAGTTAATAATTAAGTTGATTAGCCAAATGTATGATGACTTGTATGCAGAAAATAAATATGTCAGTAAACCGTAGGAGCCCAGCAGGATCGAAGCCTACTGGGACCATGGGTTTGCTTCTGAAAGGAAAACCCAGCCCTGGTATGAAACACAAAGATAGAACAGAAGTGGGTTTTAAGTCAGTAAAAGTCTGACATACCCTTTCTCTGCCCAAGGGCAAGATATATCATTGCATGAAATTTCTAAGTAAAAAAATAAAATAAAAGCAAGGAATTTAAATAAAAAATAGAAAGCAAGTAAAAAAGTCATATCCGAATTGTGACCATTTCAAACGGACGTCTTTGGAACATTTTAATTAATTCTGAGATAAGTAAATAAATAGAATCAGTAATGAAATAGTAGTAAATAAATATTCTAGGCAAGAAAAAATTTGGATAAAAAGTATGTAATATATAATATTGACAAAAGAATGTAGGCAGTCTTTTTAGATGTAATCGTTAATCAATCACAATTTGCAGCATCGCTTTAATACGTGACTACAGTTTTTATTCAGTAAAAAGCTCAGTCATGATACTCCATCTAGTCCCACCCACGACTAGTTATTTTATGATTGTCAACTAAATAAAACACATTACACGAGAAAAAGAAGGCACAAGTTATAGTAGTGGTCCTGATAATATCTAAAAAATTCAGTAATATACTTCTGGACACATCTAGTGGCCCACCTTAGAGTTTAGGTTTCGATAGCCCCTACCGAAATATGATTGCTAGATTGAACAAAAACTGTTGATGCAGTTTTAAACCTGATACATTTTACCATCTTTTTCGATCGTATTGTTTTAAATTTGAATTCAGAATACCATACGACATGGAGCTACGCCTAACAAGTCGGATATGCGCCTTGTTAAAGGCAATTGATTTTTGAATAAAAAACATGTTTTATCAAATAAAGGTTTAATTTAATACCGCGTGTTGCCTCCATGGGCATCTACCACAGCTCTCATACGATTAGGCATAGAGTTTATCAACCGCTCTATGAAATTTTGAGGGATCATCTCTTATTCCTCTTCTATGGCAGTTTTCAACTCCTGTATCGTCTGAGCAACTGGCTGACGAGCCCTAACACGTCTTTTTAGCTCGTCCCACATGTGCTCAATGGGGTTCATGTCTGGGCTTCTGGCTGGCCAGTCCATAACTGTGATGTTCACATCCCGAAGATATTCCCTGACGATGCCGGCTGCATGGGCTCTTGCATTATCATGCATAAAAAGGAAATTTGGGCCCACATAGTCCGCGTATGGTATCACGTGAGGTTCTAAACACTCACGAATGTACCTTTCAGCATTTAATGTTGGCAGCCGTGGTCCTGTAACAACCTCAAGTTGAGTTTTGCCGCTCGCGGATATACCGCCCCAGACAGTCCATGAGCCACCGCCATAAGCAACCCTCTCTTCAAAGCAGCATTGTGCGAAACGCTCTCCCTTACGTTGGTAGACCTTCTTCCTTCCATCATTGCCATGTAACACAATTTTAGTCTCATCAGAAAAGAGTACACGGCTTCAATCTTGCTGTGTCCAATTTAAATGACTGCGTGCGAAATGAAGGCGCGCTGTTCGGTGGGCTCGGTTTGGGCCCATTAGCTGGCTTATGTGGTACCATATCGCGTTCTTTTAACCTTCTCCGAACAGTTCGAGCGCTCACAGATACTCCGTGGAAGTCGTGGTTTTGTATCTCAATGGAGGTAAGGTGACGATGTCTCACGCTGGTCGTCACGATGAATCGATCCTGCCTTTCAGTTGTGACCCGAGATCGTGGCCTTCCTTGGCGACGAACAAAGCCGCCAGTCTCTAAGTACCTCTGATAAACATTTCGGACCGCAGATCGACTTAAATTAAGTTGAGCACTCACGTTTCCTTGGCAGTGTCCGGCCTGAATAAGTGCCACAGCTTGGGCGGCGACTTCAGGTGAAGTATCCATAGATGATTGATAGAACCTCACCTTAATGTTAAGAATAAGTAATGTTTGTTGCAAAACCAAAGATATCAATCACTTTTTCAAGAATTAAATCCAAGTAAACCAATAAAACCAAGTTTTCTTAGTATTCGATTGTTTGATATCAACAAACAGGCTCCAAATTGTCTTTTGTTTCTTTAAATTCTGTGTTCGAAATTCAAAAAAAGACTATTGAATGAAATTGTGAATGTGCCAGGTTCAAAACTGCATAAAAACTTTTTGCTCGACCTAATATAAAATTTTAGCTAGGACCAAACGAAACTGAAAATACAAGGTGGGCCAATAGATGTGTCCAGAAGTGTATATTGAATTGGCACAAAACATTAGATATCTTACTTTGTCAGATTGCGCAAATAGAACTGATAACAGATTGTGTAATAGACACCTAAAGGTTAGTAAACTTGTTTACTTTTTGCTAGACGAAAGTTGGGCAAGATAACTTCAGAAACTTCCTTCAGTGTTACATGTACTTGGTAGTACAATAGTATTACTTCTAGTAGTAAAGTATTGTTTGTTGAATACAATGTTACTTAAAGATATGAAGAAAAGAGGATATATGCGAGAAGTTTGTACATATCAGTCAATACTAATTGTATAACGATATTTGCAAACCTTGTGGTAAAACGATAACAACTGGGGATGACAGTAAAATCGCCCTAAGTTAGTGAAGATAAATTACTAATTTATTTTACTTAGTAACTATGTAATATTAACCGCGCATATGCAGACGCTGAAATTACATGACTTACCTATTCATTTAAGTCAGTGGGTTCACTGTAAACTAATATTATAAAGATGGATTTGTATTTTTGTGTAATTGTATTTTTTTGTACTAAATAAATTCAAACACTACTAGACTGATTTTAAAAATTCTTTCCACCATGGAATGTTAATTTGTCACTGAGTGACATAGCTGGTATATATATTTTTTGTTATAATGAGGGCGAAACCGAAAGCAAGTATTTAAAATATGAGGACAAGTCACAACAATTTAAGAAATAAGGTTCAGTTGAAAACCAGCGTCTGGCAACTACCATGTAGTTGTCTGGCATTATTGCTGAACTGGACCTATTTGGCGGCGCCGTAAGACACATATTGTTAGTTGTCTCTTTTTTTATATATAATAATTTATTTGTGTCTACATGTTGTTACTACATTGTGTGTAATACGAGTGTGTATGCCAAATAAAATATTTTCCTTTCTTTCTTTCTTATTTAAAGATGACCAAATTTTTTTTTATTATTTCTCGGCTCTTCGAAACAATGATTAGGTTGGCAACAGACCTATAGCTAAGAAAAAATCGGCACACATGAACGATTCACTTAAGATTGAAAGATCTCCACGATGTTACTATGAAAAAACACAGATTACGCAGGAATAACCGCTCCTTACCTATATGTTTCATAAAACAATCCTAACAAATATTTTCTAAAAGCCCCTTAAATTATTTAGTAACATTTACAAACCACTCAAAGTTTTACGCTAAGGGAAAATGGATCATGAATAGTAAGAATAAACTTTATTTTCCTCTTAAACATTGAATGAACCAACAACGGTATATTCCAAAGTTCTAAAGTAACTAATCAATGTTTTTACATAATCAAATGTAAGTTTTTATCAAAGTTAAAACTTCATTCGGTTGAATAGTAGACCCTCGAAGCTACTCTGTGTATTCATTGAACCGCGATGCAATAGATGGAATGAATGGTATTATGAATATTTATTAACTCGAGTTTTTTTTTAATTCTAAAGCTGTGATTTCCAATACGAACTTGAAATGCAAAAATAATACAGGGTATCAGCAATGTAGATTAACACAAAATTTTCGTAAAAGTCAAATGAGGATATCGAGTTCAATGCGCTCTGTAATTAACATATCTTTGTTCTTAAAACCAAATTAGGGCATATTTTTGTTTGATTCACTGTAATTATGCATTGATATGATAATATCTTCGGTTTCCTGACATGTTTTTACGTCTACCAACCGTAATTCGTTTTGTTTAATTTTATCTTTCCACATTTTATGTGAAATATTCATAAATTCTCAAAGAGCGATTTGCTCAAAGAGCTTAGATACGGGATAGACTTTCGTCGGTTGTGCAACTACGAATACTGAAGTTCTTTGGGCTGATCTCCAGAAACGAGGATTCGATGGAAAGACTTTTGGTTCACGGTCGCGTTGAAGACAAGAGAGAGTCCGCGGTCGATCTCCGACTCGTTGGATCGATCTCATTACCAGGGCTACGCAGTCTACAGCAGTACAATGTGCGCGTAATGCCAACATCCGACAGAAATGGAGAGACATAATTCGACATACCGCAGCCTTAGAGGCAGACGACGGCGGCGCGCCGCAGTCCAGTTCATTAACAGCCGACTAAGAAGAGATTCTTAATTTATAAAAATAATAAACTCATATTCCAATATGACGTCGCTGATCAAATTATTTAAGACCTGTATTATGTACAAACCTATGATATTGAAGTTGAAGTTACTGCAAGAACTTGGATGTAGATGTGTAACCTTGCAGAATACAAGCCAGAATGTTTGTCATAATTACGTGAAAAGATTAAAAATCATTAACTGCACTTAATTACTTTTTAAGAAGTAAATAATGTCAATATCTGTACCGACAACTATTAATTCAGTTTCACAAAATAACTGTCGATACCATTTTTTTTATTTATAGGTACCTTCAGTTAGATCACGGGTTAAAAAAAAACCTCTTTATAAAAATACAATTACAAATTGTTAAGCCGTGTAGGCTTTACAGCGACGTATTTATATTCTGCGTTCAACAAAGCCTATGAAAAATTACTTTGGCACTTCAATTTATGGTATCAAACAAGACGGTTCTCTGAACTGGCAAACCAATCTAAGCTCGAAATTATTATGGTAACTTCTTTGAATTTATTTCAAGAACCCAACAATTTTCTTTCTATATAAAAGGTTCAAAAGTATTCCCAAAGTCGCGTGGGTTTAACAAAAGAATAGGGAATCAATGTCTCTGAAGGTTGCCAACATCTGTCTTATCTGCACGACATGACCTTTGCACAGCGTTCTTTCTTCAATCTAGTTATTTATATAAAAGGAAAAACTGATTGACTGACATATCAACGCACAGCCGAAACTAATGCGAACATGAAATGCTTGGGTTATTTTTATGACGTAGATGACTACTAAGAAGGGATTGTCGGAAATTCAACCAAAAACCATATAAACAAAATCCCCCTTTTAACCCTAGAAACTGAGAAATTTTGTTTGTATGTAAAATCTCTAAATAAATAATAAAATGAATGATAATGAAATAAATAATGACTACTTTTTTATTTACTTTAGTGACTACCAAGAACCAAATTAAATAAAGGTTGTCATTATTTATTTTCAGATCCCTAATAGAATAATTTAGGAGATTTTAATACTTGTTTGGAGGATTCTTATTTATTGATTCAATAAACTTAAAACTAATATTTGTGCCAAAATATTAGTCAAATTTAATGAAAAAAGATTTATTATTTTAAAACTACAGTCATAGGTAATAATAATAATAATATTATATATGTTCCGTATAATAATAATACGGTCTAGGAGTGTTAAAATTTTTATGTAAATAATCTAGCAAGCAAAATCGCGGGCAAAGGCTAGTTCACATATATTCACTTCTAGCCAAACCTAGCTCTTCAAATCGAAATACGATCCGATTCTCGAGGATAAGATATACATTTGTATGCTAAGAGGGTAATACAGACAAAACAGTGGTCGTTCAATAGTATATGCTGAAATATACAATAGTTTCGTGCCATTCTTTACGCCTTGCAAAGGTTAGAGTGCGTGGAAATTTATGTTTTTTTTATTGAAGAGACCAGAATGGGATTAAATAAGTTTTATTATAAATTCTTATGAGTACTCCATTTTTATTTCAATAGGTTTTCAATTTGAGTTCTGATTAAAAAATGAATAAAACAAATAAAGTAAGCAAATTAAGGCAATCCTTCGCTTTTTGAAGTCAATATTCATTGTTCAAAGTTAAGTAAAAATCAATCAAATAAAGTAACTTTTCAAAGTTGTTAAAAATTAATATGATTGATTGAATTGATTTCACCCGTTTGTACATTTAGTTTGATTTTATACCTATTAGTTTATAATATTTAATAATTAAGATGTATATATATAAATGTATGTACGTAAATAAAGAATTAATGAAAAAAAAATGTTTGATCAGAAAATAATATCTATGCTAATGCAAGAATATAAAAAAAAAACAAGTATGATTCGCATTCTATATTTTTGCAATTTTCACAAAATTATAAAACCATGTATGTTTAGTTTTCCAAATACGCCGTAATTTAAAAAGCTTTTAAGGTAACAATGTGTAAACATTTTTTCCGCACGATAAAACATCTAACGCACCGTAAAAACCACAACACTTTTCGTTCGAATAAAACGTATCCTATCTACAGGATAGTATGTGACAAATAGTTTGACACTTCATTCATCAAAACCTATTCAGGAATAAATCCCAGGCCGAACGAAATAGTCATCGAGATTGAAATATAATATACTTTTTATTCTCCAGAGTATTTGTGTTCCATTCCATACATTACATTAAGGTTTTGCTTGTCGCAAGCAGATTTACAAATAAGGCAAAGCTTTTAGTTCCCGTCATTTCGTACTAAAGTGAAAATATTGGAAGAACGTCTGTTTGTTATTACTAAACTAGTCGTTTGTTGAGTTTTACGTTGACTAAAACGATTTATATGCCGCTTATCTCTTTAGGTAAGAATTAAATTACATACCTTATAATAAAAATGTACTTTATTTATGTATTTATTTTATTATATATGGAAAACTTACAGCTAACAAAAACATGGTAACTTATCATAATAAAAATAAGGCCAATTACAAGTTTTCACTTATAGTAAATGAATATATATGTTAAAACAATCGGTACATTACCCTATCTAAATACACAGCTTAAAAACTAAATTAATATTCCCAAAGAAATCAATATTTTTTAAATTGCTACTTAGATTCTAAATAAATAGGAACAACAATGAAAATAATAAAAACTTCAAAATTATGGGATGTTTGCAAAAAAATCATTACAAAGGGTTCGTTTCAATTTACGTATGCTAGTATTAAAAAGATCGATGTCAAATTCCCGGCCGGCCATGTTAAACCTCGACTCGCTCTAATTAGATACGAATTTTGCCTGTAGTAGGTTCTTACCACTGGTGTTGCCAATAGTTTTTACTATTAATAGGCTCGCGCTAGACCACTGTCTCATTTGATGGTAAATGATGTGGTAGACGATGGAGCACGCTTGCGTAAAAGTAACCTATTTTACTCTTGACTTAAAGACTGCTTCATCAAGAATATCAGTTAACGCTCATTCCAGTACATTCAAAATTAAATGGGCAATAACAATCCAAGCGACTGAAACTTATTATCTGCTATGATGAGCATCATTATGGCAAGCAAGATAACACCAATAACCACAATTGGCATTTTAGCTGGGGTCATCAAAACGACAATACAAAAACACCACATAGAAATTAATGTAGCGAAAAGGAGAGAAAAAATGGCGTTCCATAATAAGAAGTGAAAGGACCAGAAAAAGCGGTAATTAGGGTTCAGTAGGCAATCAAAAGTGAATCCCTTCAGGACGGAAGGCAAGATCGACGGCAATTTGCAACGTGGTCCTTGGAGAAGCATTAGCCGAAATGTGTTGTTGACCCATTTTGCTACATCTGGGTTCCCTACTCCCTTAATCTGTGTCGTGTTTTCTTTCCTTGTCATGGATTGAGCTGATGTTGTAATAGTTTGACCGGTATGTATGATGTTGAACTTTGAGATTAGTCTAGAGTTATACACCGCTAAATTTCATCATTCTAATCCCGTGAAAGGTCGATCCAGTATCGATTTGTAAAGCTAAAATTAAAAAAAAAGTACTTTTTTTTCAAAACTCGTATTAATTTAGGTTGGAGAAGCATTAGCCGAAATGTGTTGTTGACCCATTTTGCTACATCTGGGTTCCCTACTCCCTTAATCTGTGTCGTGTTTTCTTTCCTTGTCATGGATTGAGCTGATGTTGTAATAGTTTGACCGGTATGTATGATGTTGAACTTTGAGATTAGTCTAGAGTTATACACCGCTAAATTTCATCATTCTAATCCCGTGAAAGGTCGATCCAGTATCGATTTGTAAAGCTAAAATTAAAAAAAAAGTACTTTTTTTTCAAAACTCGTATTAATTTACGCTTGTACGAAATTAAATTCTTTAAAAACACGTCAGCTGAGCGAGTTCAATGACCTGTAGGTAGTTTGTAAGCAACGCAGACTATTACCTAAGTCGTAATAAAACGATTAAAACTTAACGGTGTATAATAACAAACACTTACTAAATTCGATGAATGCGAGACGCATAGGACCGTTTCAACAGAGGACGTCTTTCTGCTGTAATAATAATGATAATGTAGTTTGGATGCGTTATACATCTAAAATTAAACTACCGTTTATGAATCCTGATGTATTTTGAAACAATTTGAGTTTTTTTTTTTATTGACAGACGAGTCAAAAGACACAAATATCAGGAAATAACTCCATCAAGAAACTCAACTCCTTAGCTTTAGTTACTCAAGATGAAAGAGCTTCCATTGAATCCTTTATACGTAGATTCACGGGTAGATTCTTTACTGTCTGCATGCTCTTTGAAAATTCTTGTGAGCAATAGTTTCAAGCGATCATATGTACATTACTTAGAGCCTATAGTTTTGTTTAAACAACCAAAATCTCAAACGAGTGAAAGCGATGGTAATAATACTGGTGCCAATTATTTATTTCATAATATAAATAATATTAGAACAAATATTATTTAAGCTAGCATAACCACCATTAATTCAAATATAAATATTTTTATCAATACGGTTGGACAGCTTAGATACGTCATTCTGGTGCCCCATCCGTTTTGCTGGCTCGCTTTGTATCTGGTACCCGCCATTTATCTCTTCGCGTTTAAAATATTTTATCTGAATGTTGGCTCCGAGCTGAGAGGATGCTGCCAGGTTGTTGTTTATTAGTTTGCGGAGATCGAGGGTTGGTTTTAATTTATTTAGTTTACATTGGTGTTTATTTGTCTGTTATAGTTTCAAGTTTAAACGGGAGTTTGAGTTTTATGGATAAAACCCAACCAGTTTGACTGCGATCCCTATAGGTAATGATACAATCATTGACGGTGATGCGCACTAATTTATGAAGAGCATATTTATTCTAGCCATAAAAACACCTAAATTAGTCTACTCAATTGATTAGCTGGACTCTGCATTACTAAGTTCCAGTTGCGAACTACACCGACCAATTTCGAACCGTGCACTAGCTTCTGACGTCTTATAAGTGCCCATGTAAGCCTATGTGAAATAAAAAATTTTTGACTTTGTCTTTGACACGAAGCCAACGACAAAGTTATATGTGGCTACATACTAGTAGGAATAAAATAAGATGAATTACAGTAAAAGATGAAAATGGATGTATGTCTGAAATTAATTTCGTTTCCAACCCTTGTACAAAATGACTGCACTGAAAATCGAAATATTTTAATAAGTAGTTACTCATTAAAATATTTCGATTTTCAATAAGTAAATATTTTAATAAGTAGTTACTTATTAAAATATTTACTAAAATTACAACGGCACAACTTATTTAAGTCATAACTGCACTTTAAACTGTACCATGAACTCTAAATTTGGTAAACAATCACTAAATGATGACCAAATTATTACGCTATTTCTATCTAAATACACCATTTCCTTGCCATAAAATGTTGCTATACTATCAAATATTATACATTAGATGATATTAGTTGCCGAAGCAATCCCCACAATTTAGGCACCCCCACTCGGTCAGGTTAGGTTAGCCTTTCGTAGTAATTTTTTTTACACCACCCAGAAGTAGGAGCCCCACTTCGCGGACTCCATTGACCGGTCCTCTGGCAACATTGGACTATTTTTTGGTATATATTGAATAACCTGGAAATAATTTAATTGATTTATTATATATTGGTTATTAATGTTTTTTGGTGAATGCTATTTTTTTTTTTTTTGTCAACTTTGTCGCACTGGGTTGATTTGTTTCCTATCTGTTATTTATTCATTTGAAAGTGTTATTTATTTGTTTGAAGTGGAATTAGATTTACCTAACAACTATGAAATTAAAATTATAATTAATAATTTTGACTACACTATCGCATTGGATTCGTCTGTAATGTTAAGTGTATGTAGGTCTAATAAATAAATAAATACAATTTTTATACTAAAATTCTTTACAATTTTTGTTGATCATTAACTATTTGATGGTCATTTATCATTTTTTACTGTTACATTTTACTGGTGGTTACATACTGCCTTATTACTAGATAAACGCGAAAATTTGATTTTAGAACAACCTAAAGCCTCTTCATTTCTGTTTCTATTCATACAAACAAAAATCATACTTATTTTTACAACGACGAATGTTTGTATGTATCTGTGTATGCGTCTCATACCTATCGGATTCCCGTGTCTTTTGAACAGCACATCGGTTCACCATAGCACAGCCTTCCAAAGATACATGTTCCGTTGCGCGTAACTTACTTCTCTTGGGATAATTCTCTACTTTCACGTGGGCAAAGTTGCGTTCAGAAGTTAGTGTACCATAAATGTAATTTACGAAAAATACTTCCATTTTCCCGCCTAATAAACACATAAATCATAGCTTTATCGAGCAGTCACATTTTATCAGCTGGCAGAATATCTACGCCATTTCACGCCCAGCTTATACTTATTTTAAAAAGCATTTATTCCGCTGTTTCTTTGTCCTGTGCCAAGAAATCTACTTTGTCATCGTTCCCTTTGTTTCGAAGAGAAATCTCTTTAAACGATCGTCTTACTATAGTTACTGACCTTCGGAAGCCAACCAGGCGCGTAATTCAACTCTGTTTCGACAAAATTGGAATTCGTAATTTTGCCGATTCCGAAAATAATAATTTTGTATTCTTTAATGTTTGAAGACAAAGGACCGAGATGAAAACAAATGTTGGGTTAAGAGTCAAACAAAAGGGATTTGATTAAAGGGTTGTGTTGTTTTAATTTTACAAACAAAAACCTCGTATTTATATATCCTCAAAAATTAAGATGTTGTTTAAATTTCCGATTCTAACTTTTTTCTCACTTATCTATTACTCTAATAGTATAATACCCGGTATTTAAAACAAATTGTTGATTCATTAGAAATTAAATGTTGATGAGAATAGCTGCATTCCACCAATCACAGAAGTTAAAGCATAGTATATAATTTGCCACATTAATTTATATGTTTATAGGATTTATTGCAGATATTGGGAGTAATATGAATTCTTTAGTATATAAAATGAAACCCTTTCTTATAATCGGAACTATTATAAGAAAGGGTTTATAACACAACAAATAAATATATCTTATCTTATCTTATTTTATCTTAATACCAAAACATTAATAGAGCTAACAATATACATATAATGTGAAATTGAACAGCCTTGATTTCAACCAAAACAAAATTGAGAGGAGCAAGTGACAAAAAAAATCATAAGGCAAAAAACTTACGATATAAAACAGAAATCGTTTGTCTGTCACAAATCTGATATCTATCTGTTATAAACGATGACGATATTGCTATGAGATTCCTTCTACGTATTAGTTTTACGTGCGACTGGTCACAAACGTGAGGAGCAAACAAAACATCGACGGAATACTGTTATTTTTTTATTATTTTATTAAAGACAGCTTTGAAAATATTTGATGAGTAATTTTTTATAGAGATAGCATCATTTTTTACTGCTCTTTATTATGACTTTCGTGACGAATTTTATGGTAATTCTTTTTCCGTTTCGTTCATAACGATTTGGTATCGCAAAGAGACTTATTCATGAGCTTGTGACAGAAGCGAATGGATCTCGTATTTTAAAGTTACCGTGTCACAAATATTATGATATCAAACCACATCATAAAAAAGACGTCAAAAGGAATAGCCAAGGTAATAAATCAGCTTTTAAAATGATATGAATGAAAAATAAAAATTACCACGATGGTTGAAAGTGCCGAAAAGTTCCAGTACAGCATACATTTGGACATTTCGGCAAGTGGAATAATAATTAAATGGAATAATAATATTTCCACAACTATCACACAACGTCGTCTAGTTCCAAGCTAAGCAGAGCTTGTGTTATGGGTACTAGACAACTGATAAAAATACTTATATATTTCTAAATACATACATATTATAGATAAATTACACCCAGACACAGAACAAATGATTATGCTCATCACACAAACATTTGTCCTGGGTGGGAATCGAACCCACGACCTGCGGCATAGTAGTCAGGGCCACTAACCACTAGACCAACAGGCCAGTCAAGTGAGTTGTCCGTTGCGGGTTCAAATTCTTCGACGCCTTACTTGCTACTTAACAAGTAAAGCGTCTGCAAATTAAAAAAAAAAAACATTTTGAAGGAATTATCATTTCCTAAGAACCAATAAAGGCATGTAACGTCGACCAACCCAGGCCAGTGGTGAATAAAGGATCATTCCCCTTCCTTAAAAGAAGGATTGAGTCCTAGCAATGGAAACATTATAAAGTTGATTGTGTTTTGCTGGAAGTGTACAGCTTTTGCCCACAGCATTGCCCGCGTACATAAAATATAGGATTTATCACTAAGGAATAAAGTAGCTATTTATTGGAAAGAAAAATGAAAAAAATTTCGCTACTGATCCAGTACTTGCGGAGATTACCTCCTACCAACAAAAATACAAAAAAAAAAAACTAACTTTACGTCTTCATAATGTTAGTGTAGATTTATTTATATTGAATAGATCTTGAGTTATGAAGGATAAAAGTAGCTCCAAATGGTTCGTGTACTGTATAATAGTGCTGCTTACTAATCCTTCTCTGTCTTGGTATAATCAAATAAAAATAAAGAAAAACAATTATTGAAACAACATCAACACATTCAACACATTTGGACATTTATTCAAATGAATTAACTAAATACATACTGGTACTGAAATCGTCATTTTCTTCCTGGCTGTGTAATTTGGAATCAGGCGCCATGGCGTTTTTTCTCATCTCACACTACCACAAACTCTTTTTTCTTTCATATCACTTCTCACACAATTCATCCACCTTTTTGGATGAATGGAAAAGGACTGGGATCTCCTTTTTCATCCATAACTCTTTTAGTAACATGTATTTTATCTTGTCTCTTCACATGACCATATTCACCCTACCAAGACAAATGATTCCCTTTCCACTTTTCAGTCACTGGTGCCACTTTCGAACTTCCTCTAATATACTTCTTTTCTCACTTTATCTATTCTCATTACATCACATTCTCATCTTCACTACATAACAGACAATTGGAAAACATTAACACTGTGATGATACTACTGCCCATGTTTTACGAATATAATTAATTTTAATTGGCTAATTGTCATCTATGATTGTGTTTCTTTGAGCTGTTAGTCGTCCAAGCTGTAATAAATTAATAAATATGCTAGCAAACATTCTGTAATATAAAAATATATATTACAGTAGTTAAATATTTAAAATATAATTTGTCAAAAAAAATGATCGTTTTATTATCAATTAACATAATTTATAGTGTACAAAACATCACGTAAGCACGAGTATATTATACGTACTAATGACCAGTTCTCGTGTGTTCAGGCGTGGTCTAGTACATGTAATGCTTCGATTGCTGAATAGCATGCAACTTATTTAGTTAATATTAAAATGTCATGATATTATTAATCACATTAAAATCATATTTTCATGTAAACTGTTTTTAGCTTGACAGTATTTAAAATTATTTAGAAGTTTGTTAAACGGTGTAAAAGCCACGTAACTTCGTTTGAATGGGAGGATGCTCCAACCAGGTGTGATGTCTGAACCGGAAAACTGTCCGTATGCTAATTTCAGGTTGTTTTATTTATGTTCTTTTTTTGCGGAGAACCCTAATACAATGATGCAGGATTTTGTAGTTTAGTGCCAACGTGATGCCATAGATTGTATTTAACAAATTCGATTTACAGAATAAACCCAATATTACAGGGGTTTTAACAGATCATTAATCACCACTTTATACATAAAAGGAATGGTAATAATGCCAGTCTGGTGAAAAATCAGGAATCAGGAACGTTTATTTCAAATAGACCAATTACAGGCACTTTTGAATTGTCAAAATGTCGGTCAGTGAAAAAAATTCAAGCTAAATTGCACGTTCAAAAGCATAGATCTCTATGGAGAAGAACGTACAAGAAACACCACACTCACTCTTCTAAATCATAATTAAATATTATGAGTTACATAAATCTTGGTAAATGTAAATATATGGTGTGATCGGAACTACTGAATTTCCACCAACGAGGAAAAAAAATGACTTTAGGCTCATACTAAGAAGTTGAAGCTCATTAGAACTACTACCAATGAGGTGGAACTGTTTGAATAACACAATAAAATATAAATTCATTTGCCTAAGCCTTTTTCCACCTGTACTTTTATTTTACATTGAAAATCATTAAAATACAATTTTCTCCTACTTTAAGTGGATTTTAACTGTTTTTTTTTTAGTCTACACTAATATAATAAAAAGGTTAAGTTTTATTTTTTTGTTTGTCGGAGGTAATCTCTGAAAGCACTGGTCCGATTGCTGAAATTTTTTCCCAGATGGAAAGCTGCTTGATTCCTGAGTGATACAGGCTATATTTTATGTATGCGGGCAAAGCTGCGAGCAAACGCTAGTAATGAATAAACTCAAAAACTACCGGACTGATTTTAAAAACTTTTTCACCTATAAAATGCTAGTTTATGGCTAAGCAACATAGTCATATATTTTTACGCAAGTGTAGCCGCTTGTATAATATTGAATACTGTACTCAGATGAAGTAAAAAGAAAAAAGATGAAAAGTAAACGAAATATTCCCCGGTCATATGAGACATGAAAATAGAATACCAAATCGTTCACATCCACACTTTCTGTACGTGAAAATCTTTAAAAAGCTCCAACAAAATAACAATATCCAGTGTAAATTCAATGAAAACTCGGCTGTTGTGCCGTGCGCTCGGTAAACTTTATTTTCTTAGCAGATGCGACTTCAAACTTGTTATAATGCTGAACGAAGTTTATTTTGATGTGTTTTCTTTAGTTGAGACATGTTTCGGAAAGTAAATCTAAGTAAAATAAAATTCCAAGTACTACACTCGATTTCTGTTTTCTGAGTTTTTTTGTAATTGATTTCGTTACTGGTAGCTCTTAGAATCTAGAAAGCTTTTACGAGTTCGTTTATTGTATTTTAAGTCAATACGTCTGAAATAATATTGATAGGGGTATAATAAATAACCCGTAATCACTTGGGTCTAGGCATTCACATTTGGGACACTAAATTATGCTCACATTTAGAGAACCGCAAAGACATTGTTAATTTATGAGAATTCGATCTGAATTTGATATTTCATACCTAGAGTATAAGCTAATGGAATTAAATTAGAAAACCTACTTTGACAAACGTGAATATATAATATTAAAGTAGATATGAATCGTGCGAGTATTAGTTATAGTTTAATTAATAGAGGAATGTAAAATGAATGCTTGACAGGAAAAGGGAATGTGTGTTTTAATGGTTATGATGATGATGAAATAATATTTTTTTTTTTTAACATAATAGACTTGATGTATTGAAAATCAAAAATATAAACACGGGACGGAACGGATGTTCTCACACCTGAGCTGCCGGGATCGATCCCGATTTCTAGCCACCGTACCAGAGTGGGCTAGCGGACGACAAGCAATGGGTAGCTTATCGTCCGGCTGTCCGGTAACCATCTGGACTGACCCCGAGTCGTTGACGGCACGTAGTGTTCCGCGCGTGCTTCAAAGACGTTGCAAAACCGTAGGGGCCCAGCAGGGCCAAAGCCTACTAGAGCAATGGGTTGACTTCCAAAAGGGAAACTCTTGGTCCTAAAGAACTAAAGTCGTAGTTTAAGTCAGCAAAAGTATGACACGACCCTCCCGCGTTGTGCTAGAGCGGGTAAAGTCAGTCACTTCAAAAAAAGGGACTGTTACTAAAGTAACCAATCAAAATTATTTACCATAGCAATATATAGAACTGCCAAAACCATTACATTGGATTCACAATGTGCGAAAAACATGCTAAGTGAAAGTCAAATTCGTAGGCGATATGAATATCATCGTATGTGTGAGACAGGTCTGATTTTATTCTATCCTACTGTTTTACATAATTGAGTTAAATATTTGAGAATATATTTATAAGGCAAAAGAAGTAAATACAGTGAACAATTTATTATTATCAAATAACATAAATTAAGTACGAATTCGCACTACCTTACAAAATACATCTCCATAATTTGGAATGGATATTTTAGCAAACATATTCGTCAACAAAATTGAATAAATTGGATCCGGAAGAACGATAAATAAGATTGACAGACTCTAAGTAAGTACCTGTTTGTACTTGTGGAGCAAGCTCGTTATTTAGCTCATTTGATACAAATTGGTACATATGATATCATTTTACTATTGTAATCTTCACTGGTGCTGCAAAGTGCCATCTGACAGCTTTGGACTCGATGGAAAGGCGTGTGAAGAGGCTGATTGGTGATCCAGATTTAGTCAAGTCCAATCTTCAAAGCCTTGAGCACAGGCGTAGGGTAGCCAGCCTTTCGGTGTTTTACAGATTGCATTTTGGAGAGTGTGCGCAGGAATTGCATGACTTGATTCCGCCATCTCAATTCTACCAGCGGACAAGCCGACGCACGGCAAGTATCCACCCTTACGTTGTTGAAACACCTACGGTCCGGACTAAGCGTTTCGCCTCGTCATTTATACCGCGTACATCAAAGGACTGGAACAGTTTGCCTGCTGCGGTCTTCCCGTCTGATTATAATTTGGGTGTCTTCAAGGCTAGAGTGAATAGGCTCTTAATAAACTAGTGCGCCTCACCATCAACGATTGCATCACTGCTTACCATCAGGCGGGATCGCAGTCAAATACTAGTTTATAGCAGATAAAAAAAAAACTAATATACGACTAATAAAGAGGAACAGTTTGTTTTTTTGTTTGTAGGAGGTAATCTCTTAAACTACTTGTCTGACTGCAAAAATTTTAGCACCGATAGAAAGCTGCTTTATTCCTGAGTAACATAGGCTATATTCTATGAACGCGGGCAAAGCCGCAGGCAAAAGCTAGTTTTATTATATATGTAGAGAGAAACGTATGACAGATGGTCGTTTCCTTCTGCGAAGAGGCAATACTAGTGAAAGACGCGGCCATATGCGTGAAGAGATGGATTTTCTCACACTCAAGCCACCGGGATCCCAACCCCAATTTTCACCCATTGTTACCTTGTGCTTGCAGACGACGAGCAATAGGTAGCTCAACGTACGGCCGTTCACGTGTGCTTCAAGGAGATGTCAGCAAACTGTAAAGGCTCCCTTCCAGAACATGGGTAGTCCGAAAGAGAACCCCAGGGTCGTGGAACATAAGGCAAAGAAGAAGTGTGGTAAGCAAAAAATACTGACATGCTAAATCATCCAATGTCTTCTTCCGCTCCGACCTAGAGCAAGAGAATTCATTAAATAATTTTCCAACTTAAAAAAAATGAAACATATTAAGTAATTACTTCAAGTATAAGCTTGTAAAGGGACTGCGAATCCAAGTGTCTAGTTGAAACGACCAGATAGTACAAGTGAAATGCCTTCTCAGCGAAATATCTAACTAAAGTGCAGATATGGAGCTGCGAGGTACCGCAGCCCCAAAATGCAAAGGGAAATTAAAGAAACACGAGGTTAAGTCAGTAAACACTTGATACAACCTTTCAACTCCACACCCGCAAAAACAAAAAAAACGGATGCAGATGTATAACTGCAACCCAGACTTACCCTGACTCACCCTGCTGTGAGCTCCTGTAACCTAAAGCCTGTAGATAAAATATGCTGCTAATGATAACGCCATGTAAGCGACCAAGTATTGCACTAATGAAATTGTATTGAATGATCATCACGAAGGAAAAGAGACTGTCACTTCAGCATAAAACCAAATCCTCGCTTGGGCAAAATACCATCGTATCCTCGTTGGGGCGATCTGCGGCAACGATCTCTTGCACCGGGCCTTGGCGCAGGCCATGGTCCGAAGCGAGGTAGAGTGGCAGGCGCATGCCTCCTTCTGCTAAGCAGAAATACTAGCGAAAGAGGAGGTCACATGTGCACGTGTGAGAGAGTGGCCATCACGCCCTAGCTGCCGAAACCCTGATTCCGATTCCCGCTTGGGCAAAACACCGTCGTGTCCTCGTGTGGGCGATCGGCGGCAACGATCTCTCGCACCGGGCCTTAGCACAGGCCATGGTCTGAAGCAAAGAAGAGGGGCAGGTGCATGTCTTCTTCTACGAAGCAGAAATATTCGCGAAAGAGGAGGTCACATGTGCACGCGTGAGAGAGTGGCCATCACGCCCTAGCCGCCGAAACCCTGATTCCGATTTCTAGTACAGTAGGCATGAGCTTGGGATGTAGCTCGCCGTCTGACCTTCCGGTAACCATCCGCACCAAGTCCAAATCGTCGACGGTACTTATTTTTCCAAGCGCGCCTTAAGGAGATATCAGGAAACCGTAGGAGCCCTAAAGGATCGAAGCATACTGGGGTCAAGGTCAGTGTGAAAGTGAGACCCAGGGCCCTGGGACGAAGGCAAAGAAGGAACAGGAGTGAGTTTTTAGTCAATAAGGGTGAGTTGCACCATTTAACTATAACGATAACCAAACCATAACCAGCCGTGAAACAGCCGCCTATTGGTCAATTCGACAATTTGACAACTGTTCATCTCTGTTACCGTTATAGTTAAATGATGCAACGCACCCTAAAAGGTTGACAGGCCCAACCGCTCGTAGTTATAGTTAGATAAACCAATTAAGGTAACACAATAACCTAGTAATAAATACACGTTTTTCAAAACAAATAAGAAACGAGATGCTACAATTTTAAATCAATCGCTCAAAAAACTGAAATGCGAGTCCAACACGATATTTTTTAGACATTTTGGCAACTCGATATAATACCTCGTCACTTCACTGGACCGGTTCCATTCAGTGTTCATAAAATATTCGATAGCCGGACACTGCTCTGCAATATTGATTTAGAGAATATATTTTTGAGGATTACGGTATGCCGACCATTTTGTTTTCAAATTATTATTCGAAGTTATATTTATTTTTAGCGTGCACTTCGAATAAATATTGAATGTGACATAAATGAATTTACTTTCCGCGAGTCATGGTTTTTGTTGATTCTAAAATGTTAGAGAAATGAATGAGCTGTCAAAGGTATTACAATGTTGAAATTATTGACAGAATTTTCAACGTATTGTTATTTGTAGTTGATTGCGGCTTTGTTTGACTGTCAATCTATATATATATATATATATATATATATGAATAGCAGTTCAGTCTCGCTTAAACTCGAGGATGGTTAGACCGATTTGGCTAATATTGATCTTGAAATATTTCTCTAGATAAGTGTCTAGTCTAGGGAAGGTTTAAACAGTGAGGAAAGAAATATCTATGAAAAAAATTTGAACACATAAAATGTCATTATAAAATGAAATAAGTATGTGGGTTCTGGTAATGCCTGTAGAATGTAGATAGCATTATCTTTTGACAGATTAGCTAAAAGGTATCAACGTTCAATGACTATTAGGCGGTACAAAGTTCGCTGGGTCAGCTAGTATAACATAAAAAATCATTTTCTGTTAATTTGGTAAAACTTTTCCAAACATATGAGTACCCATTCTATTTGTTGATCGTGACAAGAAAGGCATGTTGGTGGATGAAGAAGGAGAGGGAGGCTAAAGTAAAGATATATAGATTGTATGAGAAGTGGTAGGAAAGTAAAGGAAATTGGTGATAGTGTGACGAGTTACAGAACAGAATAGATAGAAAAAAACGTAGACCCCAATAAACCGGAAACGGCAGACAGAAGAAAGAAGAATGTGAAACCAGACCGGCAGAAAGAAGAATGTGAAACCCGTTTTTAATTTCAAAAACATTTCTAATCGAATTTTACAGCTTTAAAACAACTGTACATACTCGGGCAAAATTGAAACAAAGTACATCACAACCTTTTTCAACCGACTAAGCCACCACAAAATATTAATTCCGCTCTCAGATAAAACTAACAAATTATACACTTAGCCACCAATTGAACACCGAATACTTAATACCTCCGTCTTTATTATCATTTGGGAGTTTATCTAAAAGGGATCCCACGGTATCTCCTGCCACGCCTTGTCCCATGCAAATCTCGTTCGGTTTGCTTGCTCAAGGGATAATCGTCATTCGACTTTGAGGTTTGAGGTATGGAAAGTTAAATATAAAGTATTATGTGAATAGTTGGGGAAGTTTCTTTGAGATTGGAGGCAAACGAGAGGGTATTAGCCGCTTAGATATGTGATCGTATTAGTAATTGAGGAAAACGACTCAAAGTGATCGATTCTGTTGAACAGATTGGATATCAGCAGGGGTTTAATGTCACTATGAGTAAAAATGTGTAAAAAAATATAATATATTCCACAACTGTCACAGAAAATCATCTAGTCTCAAACGCAAAGCAGAGTTTGTGCTATGAGAACTAGACAACAGGTAAACATCCTTATATTTTTTAAAGTCATACACATTATAGATAATTTTAATTAATTTTAATTACACCCAGACACAGAAGAAATGATCGTGCTCTTTACACATACATTTATCTATATCAATTAGGGCTACTAACCACTACACCAACAGGCCAGCCAAAATTTATTTGCATTTATTTTCTCACTAAAACACACTACACACTAAAAGTCTTTCTAGTATTTACAACTAAAACAAAAGTACAATTTTAATAACCCAAAAGTCTAAACAGAACGCTTACATACATCGCAAAAATTTTCATAACCATAGCATAATAAGCCTTACAATGTTTCTACTGCCGAGATGTAATTATTCATTTTTTATTACACGTTACTTTGAATTTTATATCGCAAAATGTTTGTGGTTTTATAAAGTACGATCTGTTAACAGACTTTGTAATTATGTAGCTTTATTATCCTTATTATTGATAATGTATTTAAGCACAAAGTATTTAACGTCTTTGATTAAGGCATTTATTTTGTTTTTATTTTTAATAAGTACTTTGGTCGAACTAGGATTTACTTCAATATCGTGGGTGTTTTTACAAACTTGAAAACTTACTTATACAAGACACCCAGACACAAAACCAATATTAGAAGACCATAAAAACATTATTTTGTTCTGTGCAGGAATCGAACTCTCGATAGTAACTATCGCAGCGGCCAATTTTTCGAACACTGTGCTACTGACCAATTTGAAACAAAAACTTATATTTTATTGGATCCTGTACCAATGGGCTCCTGTCCCGGCTTTGAGTAAACATCCCATAAAATATATCATTATGTAACTAACTCAGGCATAACACGAAAAATTTTCCGGGTTTCGTCGAGTTACTACCCTCTATCTCTTGATTCAATAATGCAGAAATCATTTTTGGGGTATGAACAATAAGAATCTTGCCAATGTGAATATATCAACCAACGGAAACGTGTCATATAAGTAATAGGGTTGACGCAAAATATCTTTAATATTTTATTGCTAGCTCCTTTATTGCTCACATTCAGGAATTTACTTGAATATCGTGGAGGCAAAGAGTCCCAACTGGGCGCCAATAATATGAACTAAGCATAGTCATGATTTACAATTCTATTTAGATTAATTCTGCAAACACAGACAGTTAGTTATTATAATTGATTGCTCAATGTTGAAACAACAAAAGTACGATACCCTAAAATAACACATTCATTTTCAACATTATTGTAGTCCCTCGTTGGGCGCCAATAAAACTAGTGAAACTGTTAGGTGTCATATTGTCTGACACTCTATTTTTGTTTAATTAAAATGTAAAATATTACACCTCATAAGCCTTTTAAGCCCAGTCAGTTAAGTTTTTGATGAAAATTAATTCACTGTCTAATATTAAAATTTAGTCAGAAACACATTTTTCAATTTAATAAAACTCGTCACGTCAGGCCCATTTTAATAAAAACCGTTTTATTATTCTGGCCTTTGTGTTTGTCAAAATTAATTATTTATCGGTCCGACTATTCAGATTCCCAAAGGCATACCTGATGGTGGTCTGATGGAATCATGAGTATTTTTATTTGCTTCAGCCCCTTTGGCGAAAAATGCCGAGAATTCACCACGTAACAATCTACCCGCAAATCCATCATCCTTAAACCACTCTCGGTAAAATTAAAAAGAAAGTCACGAAAGGGAAGGTGACAGGCGAAAAGTACCGTCAAACGCACCTGTGAGGAAAAAATATATTAAATGGAAGGTAATCCTTCGGTAAGCCTCTTAAACTGTCACCGTAACGAGTGGGCCAGCGATTATGAGATATGGCACAGATGGTACGCTTGTGTATATTTGAAGAGCTGTTTGGATATGATATGTTGTATGTTTCAATCCTTTTAGGTTAGGTTCGAGGGCTGAAATGTGCTTACATGAGTGAACTGATGTTGACATTTTATTCAGTGGATGTTCTTTTTTTTTTCGTTCAAGTTAATTTGACATGTTTGGGTAGGGAATTTTTTTGCCTGTGACATTAGGGAATGGGTTTTGTAATGGTAATTGATGAACCAGCAACATCAAAAGTAATGACGTTTAAGCTAAGCTAAGCTTTAATGTCATTGTGTAAGCTTTTGTTTTCCATGGGATTGTAATTGAATTTTGAGTTAGACAAATGATATTTAATACTGAATGAAATGTCCGTTAGTATTTTTTTTTTATTGTGGGTTTGCTCACGTTTGACCACTGCCTTACCTGATGGTAAGCGATGATGTGATCGAGTTTTTTGAACGGCTGCACTAATTCCGCTCATTCTTTTTGTTGTATTTGTTATTGTTAGGTTGACCTTCAGTTAAGGGGTTCAAAGAATTTCAAGAAAACATTGATAGCTAGTTTCTAATAAATGAGCCACATTACAATTGTAATAACAGGGCAGAAAACATTCATTTCAACAAACATTTGGAGACAAATCACAACGACACCAGGTGTAGTTCACCTACAAATCGTAACATCAATCCCAAAAACCTTAGGACTTATTCGGAATATCTCGAAAGGCTTTCGAGTCATTCCAGGGTAGGGTTAAACATACCCCAATTAATTTTAAGGGCAAGGTAGAACCTGCGAGACGGTATGAGGTACCTTTGGCATTAATTATTCTAAGTAAGCTCCAAGATGTCTGGGCGCAACTATTATGGCCCCATTTCAAAGCTGTCAGATGGCATCAAGGTGATTTATGGTCGAGTATCTGTTAGATAAGTTTGTGTTTGAATAAGTAATTGCTGGGTGATGATGTTTTTGGTCAGTATTGTTAGTAGGGTAGGTCTATTTGAAAAGGATGTCTGTGAATTGAAATAGTTGTGCGTTTGTCCTTGATTTGATTGTTCCTTTGTTCAATAGAAATTATATTTTTCATTAGCTTTTATTTGTGTCTTTGTATTTATTTTTATTTGTTAAAATAATTGTCATACTTACGATTACTACACTAATTACACTAAATGTACTTACAAACAACTAATTTACTAACAATTTAATAGGTTACATAAAAATATTAAAAATAATACAAACGCGTATGAAAAGAATTTACTGGGCTTCAAAAAAATCATCTACGTCACTGTCAATGGGTAATGCGCCCAAAACGCTGGTAGCATTGCCACGTTGAATGGTAATGCTAATTTGTTAGCCAAAAAAGCCCAGACCTCTGGTCATGTGAACAATTTGACATTACATAAATAATGATCACACTTTTAAAGACTAAAATTAAATTTACAGTTCGTTAATTTTTCTGTAACCATACAAAATTCTCTCTCAAAAAGTAACTAGTATTCAATCTATACCTATAAATCTACTAACAATTTCAGCACAATACATCAAAAATTAACACCTGATTTCGATCCAGCCATCTGGCCTGACAAAATCGCTCCAGACGCACACAATTGCTCCCAGATCCATTGAAATTAAGATTCTAGAAGGCACATACAATGGCGTCTAAATTTCTATTGAAATTATACGCCGACAGTCTGCCTTCAAATAAGTTAATTAAAGCTGTAATAAGCAATGACACTGAAGAATTTTGCTGGACCGATCATATTTTACTTTTCTTTCTGTTATTAGATTTCCTTGGGTGTTGTCTTGGTAAATGTTAGAAGATTTTTTACCATGCTTATTGTTTTGGGTGCTGATTGTATACAATAAATTGGTTTTATTGTTTGTATCAGAACTTTTTGTTTTTCTTTGTTAAGATTTTTCTGTTTTGTTGGTGCTTAGATTTCTTATTAGACCTTACAACTTTTGACTTTCTAAAGAGCAGACGGTTGTAACGTTTACTTAGCAGATACTACTTGAAATAACTTTTGCACTTGTATTGTTATTGGAGCTATATTTTCTGCCTTGTTTTGTTTTCATGTCATTCAATTTCACAATTCAATTTGCCTACTTTTCTCATGTATGTTACAGCTGACTTCCAGGCTAACTAGGTACAGCTGCCAACCAGTACTTCAGATGAAGTGACTACCTAACTGACCTCTATAAGCCAGGTATTCGAAAACACAAGACTACAGTCATATCTGTAAGACTAGTGTCGGATTTCTTGGCTTCAAGCTATCCGTAACAATGATCAACAAATTATTATTATTATTATTTTTTATTTATTTATTAAGTTTAAACCAACAGCATCTGTGTACAGCATTTTACAAGATAGCGATAACAATCCACCTAAGTCTTACACATCGTCATCGCCCATTACAGTTCAATTAGCATTCACAAAATAAAAAGTGATATAAAATACAAAAGTAGTTAAAACATATATACATTAAAATTGCAATGGCATTCAAATAAATCAAATTATCGATACTAATACTCGAACATGAAAAAAAAAATTACATGCTTGGAATTCAAAAAGAACAAAGCAACAAAACAATTATTATTAATCGAAATATCAAATAATAAATCAGAATAGGTAATAGAAATAATGAATCAATCAAAGCAAACGAAGAAATAATCACAGCAATAGAATCAAAATAGATATCCAAAACATGGAGAAATCATGGTATGTTAAGACGCTCACCCATCAACAGACTGACCTCAGACCTGTATTCCTTAACTTTGAAGATCAACCCGAGTGGCTGTTATAATTTTAGCCATGAACTCCTCACAATCCAACCGCAATTGCATTAACCAAATTTATTTTGTAGGTAATAACCGCGAACAAGGAAACGGTGACATCAAATTAGATTACGCGAAGAAACAGTGACTATAAGCAGAGTTACTTAAATTGAATCATCTCACAACGCTAGCTCTAAAAGTAGTTCAAAGTAATACAAATATTTTGTTTCGAGTATTAAGTTTTATAAGGAACCCATGAGTTTATCGACCTACAGTTGAGAACTAAAACTTACGCCATCAAAGAACAAAATAAACTTTTTCTGTCCATTTTTAGTTCTTTAGATACGTGCATCTTTATTGCTTGAGTAATAATTTAGCAAAGCACTGTTTTAATAACTCCTTTTCAGATACTAACCCTGCACATATTATTATACGCACCGTACGTATAGTGTGAACTGAATTCCAACTTTTCTCTGTCCTTAGCCATATCTGGCCGATTCTTTAAGTCGATATCTAACTCATCACGCCATCTCCTTTCGAGCCAACTACTTCACCAGTTCTTATTGTTTGGGATCTAGACGGGTTACCTTTGCTCAATTATATTCCGACATACAGCTTTTTTTTTCCCGATGAGAAATATCATCCAATGTTAGACTCTTACTGACTTAAAAACCCATCCCGTTCCTTCAAGCCATCATACCGGGGCTCGAGCGCCATTTCGGATAACCCTGGCCCCAGTCCGACATACAGCCGATACCTCTGAATATACCTACTGCTTGATTTTCAATGGTAAATAGTAGTTTATGAAGCTGTTGCAAAACAGGAGTAATTAAAACTTGAGCGTGAGTTCATTATGCCAGAGAACTTTATTCCGTTCGTTTAACTATATTAAATCTGCATAATATGTGTGGTACGTATCACATATATGCGGATTTAATACTATGAGGTATTTTCTTCCAGTGTGAACTTCTAGGTGAAAAAAAAATACAGTGATTGGTGTGTAATAATAGACAGAATTTTATTTGAAATCGAATTTAGTAGGTACTAGCTATTGTCCGCAGCTTTGCTCGCGTGCATAAAAAAAGCCTATGTCACTTAGGAATAAAGCAGTTTTCTGTCGGTATAAAATTTTATTAACCTCCTCCTACAAACAAAAAACAAACAAACTTTACCTCTTTATAACATTAGTTTAGATTTATTAAGATAATTACAAAATAAGTATAAGGTAATAAGCTAAAATAATAACTGAAATAAAAATGTTTATAAATTAAAATATAATAATAAATAGTTTGAGGTGAAGTTGTAGCATTTCCAAAGCTTGCGCTTACAGAAAAAAATATTTACTTTTAATTTTACCGTCTGTATAAAATTATTTTTACAACGGTCAATCTTTATATTCATTTATTAATTCCTCCCTCAGATATGGTTTTCCGGTACATAATACCTACGCTAATTCACAAAGCCCAAAATCGGAACCAGGAAGAAACGTGCCAGATTGAGGTCCGAAACCAGGAGAATGCTTGTAAAATTTTAATGTTGCTACAAGGAAAACGTAGCTATTGCCCTTTATTGAATTACAACAAGAATGGGACGGCCTTTACAATAAATATAATTATAGGGCTATCGAAATAATTCTACGAGTCGCTGGGGAGACGATTTATAGCGTTTAAATGTTTTGAAGGTTTTACAGCTTTGGATTGTAAATCAAATTTGCACGATTTTTTACAACTTTTACGTGAAATGGAAATAGTAATATGTACACATATTATTATGTATATTTCGAAGACATGTGACATTCATCAATCCGCACTGGGCCCGCGTGGTGGATTACGGCCCATTCCCTCTAGAAAGGAGGCCTGAGTCCCAGCAGTGGGAACATTAAAAAGGCTGATGATGATGATAATGAATAATGTATACTATCAAAAATATAACTACTAAAAAAGCAAGGCTTGCACCTCAGTTCTTCTATCGTAAAAAGTTGTGAGATCCATGAAAATACCAAGCTGGTTAATTTATTCAGTCCTTAGAGGACCTTGATCACCTAGATTGACTTGGCAATCGCATGTGTGCTCCATAATCTCCTCCTCCTCCTTGCATCGTATTCTCTCAATGCTGAGGATCATGACCTTCCTGTTTTATCACCTTAATTTTTATTTATTTATTTACACACACAAACATTACAAAATGTTTACGATGTTCCTCGATCTATTTCGGTCTCTGGCGGTGTGAAGGGCCTTGTATACCGTGGAGTCAAAAGCGGTGCGAATCTTGTAGGACCAAAGTAACGGACTGCGGCGGCGAGGCCATTTTCCATCTACTTTACCGGTCACTATGATTCTTTTGAGGTTTCCATCGTCTTTCCTTGCAAAGTGATCGAAGTATGTTGAATCTTGCGAAAACACTCGGACGACAACTGTGAAGAGATGTACGATGTAAATGGGCCAAACTCACAATCCAATGGATCATATAAATGGAGAGCAACATCGTGAAGATAGACTTCTTGGATAAAGTCCTAGGTATCCTTGAGCAGAGAAGGTGAAAGAAGACTAGGTAAGCAATTACCCTGCAGTGGAACATAAGTGACTTGCTATAGTGAAGACAAATATTTATAATTATTGAAACGAAGCTGAAATAACTTATTTTTTCTTCTCTATCTTAATACCAATGAACTATACGGAGAGTGTAAATCAAACTTTGGCAATCATCGTCTGTTGTTTTGTCGATGTGTGACTCTCTTCTTTTTTTAAGGTTGAAAAAATCTAATGATTAGGCACCAAGGGTAGCAAAAAAGTGGCACGGACAGTTTCTCGAAGCAGTTCAGGCAATTTTCGTGCCCCTATAACTACATCATCATCATCATTTCAGCCGAAAGACGTCTACTGCTGGACATAGGCCTCCCCAAGTGTCGCCACAATAAGCGGTACTGTGCGTCTCGCATCCATCGGATTCTCGCAACCCTTACCAGGTCATCGGTCTACCTTGTAGAAAGCCTTCCAACGCTACCCTATAACTTCGTTCTGTATAAAACTAGAAGCCTGAATTTCGAGTTACCAAGCAGGTATTGTATAAACACGGTTTATTTAAAAATTCCAAGTACCAAGTCAATCTAGGTCATCAAGGTCCCTTAAGTACGGACTGAATAAATTAACCGACTTGGTATTACATAGATCTCAAATTTTATCACGGTAGAAGAACTGAGTAGCAAGCCTTAGTTTTTTTTACTAGTTATGTTTTTGATGGTATAGACTTTTACTAGAACCATACCTTTAGTCTGTTGCGTTAGCATTTTAGGACCAAGAGTAACCTTTTCAGAAGTCAATGCATAGCCTTAGTGAGCTTCGACACGGTCTGCTTTTAATCTAACTGGATTCAGCTGAATACCAGTCTTTTCCCTGAATCCACTGCTCATCTGACCTCCACAATCCAGTTAGTGAGTAACACGATACTCAGAAAGCAAACAAATTAACAACTTCGAAATTATAAATCAAAACCTAACCAAGCTTCGTTAACGTTGTTATAAATACGTGATGTAAGTAATATTCAACGTTTTAGCCTGTTTCTAACGAGGTAGGGATCAGCTTCCGATATAACGAGATGAGGTTGAATACTAATATTTTACATGGAGCCGTTCGAATATTGGGAAATGCTTATTTAATCTAAGCTCAGGGTTCGCGGTGCAAGCTTATCTAGAAAAATCCAATACGTGACTGGAAAACTTAGATTTTACTGTAACCTGCTTGGTCTGTGGGATAATTTGAAAGAGTTACCGTGGCCATTGATCGAGAATAACACAAGGAATATAGGTGAGTTTTTGTTAGTAGGAGTCTGACACACTTCTTGCACTTGTTATTTGATTTTAAACCCGTGTGAAGTAAGGTAGAGGGCACGTACAGCTGCTGGAGTCCCACAGTAACGTATTGACATTACCGCGGCATATCAAGCCAGCTTAAACGCCTTGAAAATGCTCAAGGAAGATCTCTAAACACTTATATGCCCCTCATTTTTTGAGAAGACTCACTTCTGCAGACAGATGTCACATAACAGCAGAGTCAATTAACACTTCACACTGTAATATAGTGCAGTGTGACGTGTTATTAACATACTCCGTGTGTAGCACAGCATAAATCAACCGTTTAATGTTCCCACTGCTGGGATTCAGGCCTCCTCTCTCTAAAAGAAGGAATGGGCCGTAATCCACCACGCGAGTTCAGTGCTGGTTAGTGAATATCACATGTCTTCGAATTTTTGGTTGTAGTACATGCCGGTTTCCTCACGATGTTTTTCTTCACCGTTTTGAGAGCAGAGGTGATGAAGTAAATTACACAAAGTAATGCGCCTGGCTGGGTTTGAACCCCCGCGGCCTACAACTCGTAAGTCGGGGCCGTTGTCACTCGGCCACCACTATCCCATCACATCCGTCCATGTGTTTTAGTAATTTATTTATTAAAAAAATGTTCTATGTACTTTTTATTTTTTAGTCTGTAATCTATAGGCCTAGATGTTTGATAATAAATAATTAATTATAATTACTAAAACATTTCAATTATACCAATTAACCTTGACAGCAATACTCGTATAACATCAGAACATCCATTTGGCTTTAGTAAGTGATATTAACTCACGGAAAGGTGCCAAAGAGACTTAACACCTCGTTATCAAGTTGGCAAGCTCCTCAAAATATCTCTCATAAGATTGTACTTGTTGTTGATGAGAGTCATATAGGTACATAGATAGGAAACATTATTAAATCACACCAATATTGTAAAACCGAAAGTTTGTCTATGCGAATGTGTGTGTTTATGATTGCTAACACACCAACAACTGAACAGATTACGACGAAATTGGGTACATAGGTAGATCATATCCAGAAATAGCCCAGAAATAGCAAAAACCACTAACAGAAGTTAATAGATTCATAAAAGTTGTACTTATATATTTTCAATTTAGGACAGGTTTTCTTTAATTAATGAAAAATGTTTTGCTTAATACATTGACGTATATACCAAAAATATCGTCAGATAAAAATATAACCTCCTTCTTTTTTTGGAGTCGGTATTAAAAAGCAAGATACCTTACAGACTTAAAGCTCCTGAGTCTCTTAAGTGACTGTTTTCCTGAGAAGCAAAAAAATAAGTGTAAAGAGTCATAGCATTCCAAGGACATGACGAAATGGTTTCCATGACCTCGAAGGCAGTAGTTACGATTGTAAAAGTTTATTCAGTTCGTACATGGCATTCCTACTTATTTTTTTAGGAATAGATAGATGGAATACAATTTATTCCACGCAGAAATATAGCTCATAGAAACTCGCTCAATACACCTCTAGATCATAACTATTCCCAAAGGTAACGGCAGATTTTTTATGTTCCTAGGTAACAACTAATCTTGTCAGCGGTAAATTGGAAAGTCTCGGGAAGTTACGGCATACGAACGTCGTACGAGTACGACTTACGATTGGTTACCCAATTGCTTTGTAGACTGGAAATAATATCGGGGCAGACAAGCGTTTTAGTAAGACAGTAAAACTGACAATATTGGTAACAGTACTGCGGAAAGTATAAAAAATTCTAAAGGTGTGTCTAGACCTGGTGAATGTGCCGCTTGCGAGCCACTTGTGAACTGCGTGCGTAATGCTCGCGTTCTGTTACAGTCTACGTTTGTTCCACCGCTCTGCACGCACGCAGCTAGTGTGCATGCAGTACCGTTAGCTTTCATACTGTTTAATTTTGTGGGTGGGAGGAAGTATGTGTAGCGCTCAGGGTTCTCGCATATGGCTTGTGCGCTAGTCACGGACAAACGCAAGAACGGTGCACAAACTTGAAAACTTAAATTGGACGGATACTTAGTACCAGAGATTTTGTTTTTCCGCTGAAAAATCATCAAACGATTCCTCCAGCTCTGGATGGAGCTAGAAAGAGTGTCATATTATAATGAGCAAAACATACCCGTGTTCCGTTGAGTTGCCTTTTGCGTTCTGTGGTAACAGTAGCTCTTTTGAACAATCCCGCAACCGTGCCAGACATAGGCCCTGATGGGGTACAGACGGACGGGGCGTTTGCTGACATTTCCTTATCAGATGGTAAGCTTTCCATTACTTATCATCCGTAAACCCGCAGAATCGGTGGCATCCCTGCGATTCCGTGAGTAAAAGTAATATTTTTATAGAACTGTATAGAATTTTCTTTGTAGTTTATTTTATACTAGCTTTTGCCCACGACTAAGTCCGCGATAAAGCAGCTTTCTATCACTGAAAAATTTTAGCAACCGGACCAGTACTTCCAGAGACTATCTCCTACAAACAAAAAAATACAAAAAATAAACAAACTTTATCTCTTTATTTTATAAGTGTAGATTCTTAAGTTGGAACTTCAAACTTTCAATGAGCTTTCATTAATTAAATTTACAGAATACAACATAATTATGTATACATTAATCAAAGGTGAATAACCACATAGTTCTGCTGTGTATCAAATTATATATAATTACTTTGTACTGTTTTTTTTTTTTTATTGGTCTTAACTATCACGCAATTTATTGCTAAAATTACTATCGGTGTGATAGTGAAAGTATTCTGTGCAACACAGAAATATAGATAAGTAGCTGGAAAACACCATAACATTAATCAAAATTAAAAAAAAAACATATTTTTTTATAAAAGGCAGTTGTAAAAATACAAAGTGACGTAGGTTTCATTCCCACTCAGGACAAATGTTTATGTGATGAGCATGATGAAGTTTTGTTTCCGGGTGTAATTTATCTAAAATAATTATGTATGTATTTAGAAATATTTATGTATGTCCATCTTTTCTTTATCTCCCTCTCGTTCTCCATCTATCTTCATTTATACTCAGAACTTTTTTAGTAAAATGCGTTTCATGCTTTCTTTTCACATGAACATACCAAGACAAACGAGTGCCTTTCAACTTTTCAGTCACTGACACCACTTTCGAACTTCCATTGATATATTTATTTCTCACTTTATCCATTCTCGTCACACCACACGCCCATCTCAACATTCTCATCTCCGCTACATGCAATCTTTATAATAACAGTTTGGGAAACTCTAGCCATTCATTAACAATCACGATAAAAAAACCCCTCGAAGTTCTGATGGACATTTAATCCGATCCTAAGTCCCCAAAACCCGCAACGACCCCCTAAATAAACCTACTCAAGAAACCCACATTATCAAGCAAGAAAAAATAACAAAAATACATTTGCGCATCCGCAAAGGTTTCAGTGAAAACAAATACACAATTGAATACAGAAAAAGCTTCTATTGTTTGATACATACATCCTTGAAACAATTTTGAAACAAGTTTGTGTTGAACTGATTGGTTCAGTCGCGAATCGGTGGGAACTTTCAAAAGTACAGCGGTTTTATTATTGTGGTACATTTTTGTTTTGTTTTGAGTTTAATTTGGAGTGAGTTTTATTTCATTACACGGTTTGTGGTCCGGGGAGCTATATTTAGCACTTGTTTGCAAAGGTATATTTGGACCAAAGTAAATTTTTACTGGTATATTTTTTGTTATTATTGGTGTGTGTGTTTTTCACTTGACTTCAATAAATAAATAAAACAAATTTTATGATTGGTTGTTCACTATTGATTTAAAAATTAAAATACTGCACCGGCTTTAGACTACAAAATTCGCGCGCCTCAAGGAGTTGTCAGGAACAGCAGGGACCCAGCCGGGTCGAAGCCTACTGGGGCCAGGGTTATCTGAAAGGGCGATCGAGCCCCGGTATGAAGGCTAGAAGGAACGGGGTGGGTCTTTTAGTCAGTAAAAGTATGACACTATCTCCCGCTCCGCCCAAGGGCGGGGGATGTCAATGCATGATTTTTCCCAACATAAAAAAAAGACTATTAAATTACAAAATGTTCCGGCATAGCAGTCAGAACCAATAACCACAAGACCAACAGGCCAGTCTTGCATGGTTGCTGGTTAAATATTTAAAGCTGACACCTCACATTTTTATTGACATCTGAAAATACGTTCAGTGTCAAACCTCCGGCTGGATGACAGACCCTTGTCTCTTGATCAACTAGACGTATTAGGACAATAACTGATTTAAAATCTTAAAATAATAAGATCGCAAATAATATTTGCAAAGTCTCTTAATTTTATAATCCGTTTTCTTTTATGGTGGATTGTTTTTATCTTCATTTGAATCGTGTTTTTATGTACAGATTTTTTTTTTCATTCATCTCTTCAACTAACCTAAAAAAAAATGAAAATTTCTTAAATCGACTGAATGTTTGTTTTATTCAGCGATATGTTCACCACATGTTAACCGATTTTGAAGAATCTTTTGGTTAAGTACAGTATTTTTTGATAAAGAACTTTGGAGGTATAAACCATGGAACTAATAAAAAAAAAAACAACCTTTCGAGATTGATTTTTGAGACAAATAGAGAGATAAAGACGATTACAAGAGTCTTTGGTTTTAGAAAATGTATTGCAAAAATTTTGAAAGTCTACTAGACTTGCTTGCAAAACTTAAAGCTGCCACCACTTTAGTGTGCTCGTTTTAGTAAATGATGAACGGACATGCCGCGGTCTGCAACAATTTATTGCGAGGAAGCTCAAGTACTTAAATGCCTCGTTGCGAGGCTGCCTTCGGAGAAGTGTTCTCGCCTTGAAACCGTTAGTATCTAGTTTCAGCGGTGCTGTTATTCATAGCACTTTGTTTTTGTATGGTAAAATATTTTAAGATAAATTGCTGTGTACGCTTTTTAAAAATTCTGTGTGAAACTTTAGAGCAATGTTTGGTTGAAGTGCTTTATTGGTGACTTGAATTTAGCGTACATAAAATTTAGCCTATAATAATAATAATGTAATATAATATAATATTCCACAACTATCACAACACGCCGTCTAGTCTCAAGCTAAGCAGAGCTTGTGTTATGAGTACTAGACGACTGATAAGCATACTTATATATTTTTAAATACATACATATTATAGATAAATTACACCCAGCCACAGAACAAATGATCGTGCTCATCACACAAACATTTGTCCTGGGTGGGAATCGAACCCACGACCTCCGGCATAGCAGTCAGGGTCACTAACCACTAGACCAACAGGCCTGTCAATAATATATAATAATATTTATTAAAAAAAGACTACATAAGTCCAATGGCTAGTAACAACTTATCAGCTATAGAGTTAGGAACATCTAAAAAACACAAAAAGCTTTAATTTACTGCCGCACCAGCAATCGCAATCAGTGATTAATCTATGTCACTCAGGAATAAAGCAGCTTTCTGTTGGTGAAAAAATTTTAGCAATCGGACCAGTCCTTTCAGAGATTACCTCCTATAAACAAAAAAACATAAAAATAAACTTTACCTCTTTATTATACTAGTATAGAAAAATAAAGTAATGCATGACACTTTATTTACTGTCAATAAAGCATTTCACAATGAGCCTCAAGTCACTCAAAGGGTAATGGAAAGGGCTGCAGGTACCTGCCTGAGTTTCCTTGCGAGATCGCATCAGGAATGTAAATATCCGCAGGACGGTATAGCCTGAAGGAGTTAAACTTAAGTGGCAAGGCAGGACACATTGCTCGTAGAACAAATAGTCGATGGGGCCAAAAGGTTCTAGAGTAGCGACCGCGCACTGGAAGACGTAACGTTGTAACACCTCCCACAAGGACGACTGGTGACTTGGTGAGAGTCACGAGATTCACAGGACTGTTCGTTGTGGAGACATATGGGAGAGGCGTATATCCAATAGTGGACATCTTTCGGCTGAAATGACGATAATGATGAAAGATATCTTTTTTACCTAATTGATATAAGTAGGATCGCAGTCAAGCACTAGGCTCGACTGCGATTCTACCTGATGGTGATTTATGTTACAAGGATAACAACTGTTTCAGGATTCAATATAACAATTTTTCAAAGACCATTCTTTGAAAAAGAAAATAAACTGCGTTTATACTTACTTGCCCCTTTAAAATAGTTTTAGAAATTAGTTCATAGAAATAAAAACATCTAAAAACCGAAATGAATATTTTTCTGCGAGTAGTTTCCTGTTTATTCCCTTTCTTCATAAAACAATTTAAAAAAGGTTGACCAATCAACCAATAGACCTACATTTCGAATCGACTATCATTTATCTTTACCATTTACACTAGCAGTCAACCCACGAATAGTTATCATTGATCTATTCTTTCTCAGAAAACCTATACAAACAAGAGATCACGAACTCCAAATAAAAAGGCATAACATACGACGTTTTGTCACTGGATTTATTAAAACGTTGAATATATTTCCTTTGCCCTTCTCAGGAACCTTTCGGATGCCAGATGTGACCCATGCCTTTAAGCCGGTGTATCTTAGTTCCACCCTTATATTTTTAGTGAAACCAACCCCTATTAGATCGGCCCTTGCTATAACGCGAAATGGTATTTGACATTTTTGTAGTATTATTTCTTTTAGGGGGTAAAGTTTTTTAGAGGAAGTGATGTGTGATTCTGAAATGGGGTAAAAATGGATGCTTTTATGGGGTCCGGTAAATGGGGTCGTGTGTGGAAATGGATACGTTGAATTAACTTATGATAGTGTTATTTTGGTTTGTAAAAGTGTTTCAAAGTAAAAGCGTAACATCAAAGAAAATAGTCGATTCACCGTTTTTAGTAAATTGTCTTGCCATAAATGTATTTTTTTTTATGGAAAAGCTTTACCCTACATTAGGGATTACTTTATATCGTGTACTATACCTGTCGGTGTGAGTTGGACTCACGCATTGAGGGGTTTCGAATATGTCTTGAAGAATTTTCTGAATTTTTTTTGTGACTATGATCCAATAAATTTACAGTTTTCAGATTTTTCCTGTACTTGTGCTATGAGACTTTGCTTCATGCCAAATTTCAGGACTATAGGTCAACGTAGAGTACCTTATAGATTTTGATTTTCTAGCAAGTGTCAAAACACGCGCCTAAATAAAACATAAATGGCCTGATCTTTAGATTTACTTAGAAGTTTGATTTTTTCACTTTGCTAGGTGTAGTTGACTTGAGCATTTGATATTAATTTCTACTTACTCCTCACACGTTTGTCTCGATAGACGAACAAAAAAGTGATTCTATAAGGGTTCCATTCTTGCTAACTTAGGTATAAAACCCAAAAAAGGAGAGAAATACGAACAAAGAACTGCGCCATTAATATCAAATTCTCCACAAAACAAGAACACAACAGATATGAACGTAAAACATTCATGTACTCTCACATCCCGCCTAAGTACTTCCATATCTAGTACATAAGTACCAGCTATACACTGTAACATTAAAATCCATTAGCGTTCTTCTTACAACGCCCTCGGGAAGTGTTGTGGCTGTGTATTCATTAGCAAAGCGTACTAGCAAGACTTAGGCTGACGACACACTGCTAGGAACTTTGCTTACCATTTTGGAGGTATTAGGAACAAAGTGTAAAGTCCCGCAAACCTCTGTTGAAAATGGAGGATCTTCCGTCCAGACAGGTGTTAGTGGGTAACTGCCCCTGGGCGATGCAGGATTAGTTCTTATGTGACGCCGATGTCGCTACACCTATATAAGTAGCTCGTACTTAATCGTCAGTTACTGTTGTTCTAACACAAAAACGACTTTTTGTTTAGGTGGAAAAATCACTTAATGATATTCCCCGCTCGTAGGTGAAGTGGGAGATAGTGTCAGACTTTTATTGACTAAAAACCCACTCCTGTCCCTTCTTTGCCATAGTTCCAGGGCCCCAGTAAACTACGATCCTGCTGGGCCCCTACGGTTGCTTACAACTTGAGCGCGCGTGGAACCTTACGCGTTGTCGACGACTTGGGCTCGGTCCGGACGATTATCGGACGGTTGGACGGCGGGCTAACCATTGATTGCCATCTGCAAGCCCGCGCACTTGGTCAGTATATTAATGCTAGCGAAAGAGAGGGCCCAAAACGAAATGATAAAGAGCAACTGAAGGATACAGATGTGGTGTTTGTTAGTAAAAGTCTGAGACTCGCCCCGCTCCACCATAGAGCGAGAACTGTCATTGGCTGAACTTCCTACCTTAAAAATTACCCATCTACCTTGAAATTGATTTTCCTACCTTAAAAAGAAATATTTGTGTGTACATTTTTATCTGTGTGTTGCCGAATAAATAGACAATATCTGGCGCACGTAGAAATAATTTGCATTGAGACAGTTCTATCTAACTTATAACTATACCAAGTGTCCCTTTGGCCAAAGAACACAATATTTAGCTTGCTTGGAGAGTAGGCGTGTCACGCCCACTATCCGAGCGTAGAACCATTTAGATAGATAAATATATTTTTTATTGTACACCAAAAATAAAAATTACACTAAGGGGCCGGCGACGGATGAATTTCCATACATACGTAATACCACGCTCATTTGCAGTTGGAGCATATTTCCAACATATTATGATGATATTCGGTTATAGACAATATTTATCTAGGTTCCTACGTTTTTCTTTTTAAAAAAAAAAAAAACAAAAAGAAAAATTTAAACGAATTGTAATTCGCACTTTTTTACAGTGTAAATGGCAAAACATGTCATGGCATGTCATTTGGCTTTTTCTGTATTAAAAATAATCATATTTCTAATATTCTCGACGTAGGAACCTAGATAAAAATTGTCTGTAACCGAATATCATCATAATATTATGTTGAAAATATGCTCCAACTGCAAATGAACGTGGTATTACGTTTGTATGGAAATTCATCCGTCGCCGGCCCCTTAAGAACTTAAAATTAATAGGGTGTCGCAACGGGTGGTCTTATCGCTAAAAGCGATTTTTTACAGACAACCTTTACCACTTGACCAGAAACATGTTTGGCGACTACTGATTTTTAGTTTTTTTAGCACTAAGCACTGTATAACCTCGACCTTAGAGTTCTTATTAATATTTAGACGCTGTTCATTGAAGTAAGAAATAATACTTAAATTATTATACTCATAAATAAATAATACACAATTATAAGTGGTAATAGCGTAGGGGTAAATTACTAGACTAAACAAGAAAAGATTATCTCATCATACCACCGTTGGATTTGGCTATCATTTGAAGATCTTTGATAGTCGTTGGGGATAGTCAAAAGATAGAAAAATTGACAACAGTTTTGTCACAAGTATCATTTCACTACACTTTACTACTTACAAGTTACTGTGTTGTTAGGTCAGAAAGGTAGTGGCTCTATGTAAAATCACTCAGCTAGGTACATCATTGTTATTTTTTTGTTTTTTAGGTGGAACATCATCTAATGACATCTTCCGCCCTTGGGCGGAGCGAGCGGAAATGTCAGACTTTTACTGAATAAAACCCACCCCTGTTGGTTCTTCACCTTCGTTCCAGGACCCTGGGATTTTCTTTTGCATCACCCATGGCTTTGAGCTTGCTGGACCCCTACATGTTTTTCTGACATATCCTTGAGGTGCGCGTTGAACACTACGCGCCGTCGATGACTGAGGCTCGGTCCGGACAGTTATCCAACGGTCAGACGGCGAGCAATTTACACCTGTTTACTAGGTTCCCCAACGTATCAAACTAATATTATAAAGGCGCAAGGAATGTTTGCGAGTGGTTGTGTTTGTTACCTTTTCACACTAGAACGATTGAACGAACTTGGGTGATATTTGGCACAGGGGTAGACCATTTCCTAGAGTAGCATTAGCTGCCTTCTTGTGGACAAAACCACTGGCAGAAACCATCCATATTAAGGTTTTGGTTATATTATTTTACGTGAATAAAAAGTAGTTACTCTATCATAATCCACTTATAACTAAATACACTCACAGATTTCATATATACGATTGACTTACACAGAAATAGGGTCCTCAAACTTTCCCAAGGTTTAGTAATAAGCTTCTGAACTAACAAACTCGATATTGGGTTTTAGCAAATGGTAAATATGCGTCCCCAGTTTTGCTTGACTTGATATATATATATTTTTTTTTTTTCATTTCGCTTGGTTTGTGTGTTTAGTCAGTATCACGTAGAAAATATTAAGTCCCTTGATTTTCTATTAGAATATGAATGAAACACTTTCCTAATATTTTTGTAATAAAACGTGTAACGTTAAATGCGCAAAACCTCGGACACCCCAAATTATTTTATTAATCAACCTAATTCTGAAAGAAAAAAATTGTAAAGGTTTTATGTGCTGTTTTAGTTTGTTTATGAATCCTTTACACATTCGTTTACATTGAAATATGAATTATTATTATACGTATGAGGAAATCGAAATGGATGACAACCATTTGTTTTTAACCGACTTCGAAAAGGAAGGGTCTTATGTTATTATATATGACATTTTATGTACCATGATTTGTTTTCGTTAATTATTATTTTGTATAACCATTGCATGATGATTAATTTTATTTCATTTTATGTTCTGTTCTAGTTATAAGCGTTTTGGTTCCAGTACTGTAAGCTTGTAATGTATTTCTTAATAAATAAATGTATCTTCACCGATATCTCTGTCAATTGTGGACCGATTTAGAAAATTACTTTTTTGATTGAAAGGTTAGGCTTCCAAGTTGGTCCCATTGAAATATTGTTATGATCTGATTATGAACTTTGAATATATGGAACAGAACTCCTCATAGAATCACAGCAGAACTGTCGTAAAAAGAAAAAAATGCTTTGTTTATACGTGTAGTCGATGACCGACTGAAAGAAAAAGGGGAGGGGATGTATTGAACTGATCTGATGATGAAGCCAGAAGGTAAATTAATATAATCTAACCGTGTTTGGGATTACTAGAATTGTAATGAGATGAATGAGAGAAGTTTGGATAGGGGGTACTTTTTAGTGTTAGTACCATAACTAAAAAGAGTAAAATGAAAAAAAAAATTCAAAAAAATATATAACCGACTTCAATGTTCACTGAATATACAAAATAACTTTAATTTTGGAAGTCGGTGTTAAATAACGAAGGGACAAACTATTATAGAAACACGAACTTCCGATTTTAAATTTATTTTGTACTTTTCAGTGAACATTGAAGTCGGTTAAATTTTTTTTAATGTTTTTTGTCTATATATTTCAGCGGGTTTGAGTACGTGATGGCTTGGCCTATTAATAAATAGGCAGGGCAACCTTTTTAATGAAATATATCCAATATCAAAAAGTGGTTAAATTGATTCTGCTCAGCTTTTGCGCTATTTTCAGGTTTTGCGCGTTTAACGTTACACGTTGTATATCGAGCAATTTGGCAGCAAAAGTCATATATTATACATTTTAAATAAAAAATAGATGACTTTTGTTGTATGTAAGTGCAAACAGAAGACCTATTGCTGTATGTAAATAAAACAGGCCATATCTTTGAATTTACTTTTATTATAATTATGGTCATAGTAAATACTAATTTATTATTTTTGTTTCTAATTTTAAGCACTTTTTAACCTGTAGTACAAGTTCACAATTCACGTTCAGTTCAGAGAAACTACTGTGTTCTTTTTGTATTCAAAATATTTTATTGTTAACAAATGTGCCCCATTTAATAATTATAATATTATAATTCATCAAAGCAATTTAATCAAAATCATATAAACTTAGAACATTCAAACTACTACCAGTAGGCAATAATGATAATCTATGAATGGCTTCTGACTATGTATATTAATACTGACAGCACAATTATTACGGATTCATCACAACGATACATCAAAACAGGTTATTAATAACAATTACAGCGAAAGCCTACCGACCCAAATAACACCTACAATATACATTTGCGATACTACTCGTAGTAATCAAACATATTTGAAGAACATCAAAGGATATTACCAAGTGTTGTCGGATTTCAAGGCCAATGCTTTTGGTATAGAAAAAATAAAGTAAAAGTTGATTTTTGTGAGCAAACAAGATTTTTTACGAAAAGTCATAAACCCTATGGAAATAACGCGCTTCATTTCGATCTTTGGTCCTCTTTAAGTAATTGATCAATTTTGTACTCACTTTTAAATATTTTTCAATCGTGGAAATTACAGACACAATAGAAAGACAATAGGTGCGCGAACGCCGGCGTTCGCTTGGGGTTTAATGAATTAAATTATAAATTTCACTTAGGCCAACATTGACTCTTATAAAACGTCAAAAGCTAATGAGTACATCATTTCGTCGTTTTCTATGGAGCAGAACAGTAACAAGAAACTACGATTACATTTCAAAAACTGTTGGTTTAATACAGATATGAGGCCACAAACATGGTACGATTTGTGACCTAAACAATTTGTCACTTCAGACTGATCGCAACGACGAATCGATAGTGTTTGTTTAAATCGTTAACGATCTTGCCATAGGCTGGCCACAAGGTGGACCAATGACCTGGTGCGAGAGGCCCAGGACCGATCTCTATGACGACACTTGAGAGAGGTTTATGTCTAGCAGTGGATATTTATCGGCTGAACTAATGATGATGATGATAATGACGGCTGTAAATTTTAGCACTTGAATAAAACACCAGCTGTAAAAAAAATACTAAGTGAAACAACTGTATTTATTTGCACAATTTAATTCCGCCAAGTCCGTTCCATCATCGGACCACTAGACGTACGGCGTTGCGCCATCGGTACATGGTGGATATCCCACCCATTCGTACAAAGCGTTTTGGAAACACATTCATTATGCGTACAGCTAAAGAGTGGAATTCCCTGCCGGAGTCTGTGTTTCCTGATAGCTACAACCTAGGGGTCTTTAAGTCGAGAGTGAATAGGTTACTTCTAGGCAAGCGTGCTCCATCGTCGGCCACATCATCACTTACCATCAGGTGAGATAGTGGTCAAACGCGAGCCTATCAATAATAAAAAAAAAAAATATTTCTATACAATATTTTTAAAATTTACATAATATTTTATGAAAAAAAAAACAAGGTTCTGTTTTCATTTCGTTAGATATTTAATTAGGGGACAGGCTTCCTCACGATGTTTTCCTTTAAAATGAAATCCGATTGTTATCATGAACAATGTTTCGGGTAGAGAAATCCTGTGGCTAAATATGAGCCACGTGGGATGATCGTAAAAGCAAGTACATAGTCTTAATAAAATAAAAGGAAATATCGCTTTATTTCTTTGTTACCTTAATGGTTTGGAAAAAAAATCAGAAATACTTGTATAATATAGCCGCAAGCTTAAACGACTGGTGAAGGGTTTAAAGTTTGATTTTCTAATCAGGCAAAATGCAATAGGAATTACCGGAACTTGGAAGTTGGTGGTACCGACACCGCCGTGCCTCGATTAGTCGTTGATCCTATGATGATTTAATTATAAAACATAAATACAATGTTATTATATGATAACTATACTTGAAATCATAAATTGGTTACACGAGTATATAATACTTCAGCAATAAGTTCACGAATAAATTATTGCAAAATAAAATATTTTGGGACTGAGTTATGTCAATTTACCGAATTCTTAGAAATATGCTCGAGAAACTTGTAACTAAAATTACCACTTTTCTTTAGTGCTACCGTTAAGTGTACAGTTTTTTTAAGTTGCTATAAGAATTTTATTTTTGGTGTACAATAAAAAGTATGTCTATCTACGGGTAGTAAATGACGCGGTGGTTTATTAACAATTAAGAAGAGTTTAATGGTCTGATGATGGAACGGGTCTTTTGTTATCCGTTTCATCACCAGACCACTAGACTTACAGCGATGCGCTACTAGTACATGGTGGATATTCCACTCATATGCTTAAAGAGTTTGGGGGGGGGGTGACAGAGTTTGGTGCGGTGACAAATTCATTTGCGTATACCTAAGAAATAGAATTCCCAAACGGAGTCTGAGTTTCCTGATGAGTTAAATGGTTAAGTAAATTGGAGTAAGACCTCGTGGTGCAGCGCAATACGTTTGTCCGACCTTTATACCGCTCTTAACTCTACGGTATACAATGCCCTTCCCAATGCCAGAGACAGAAACAGATGAAGGAATACTGTAGAAGAGAAAATGATGAAGAAAGGGTCATGAGCATGACCCTCAAAATTGAAGAATAGGACGCAAAGAGGGAAGAAAAAGTTACTTCTAAACAAGCGTGTTTGATGCATCAGAACATCATCATCTTCCTGCCCTAGTCCCGTTTTATTTGGGGTCGGCGCAACACGTTTTTTTTCTTCCATTCTGTCCTGTCACTCGTCACGCTATCACTAAGTCCCTTTTCTTTCATATCGCTTCTCACACAATCCATCCATCTTTTCTTCGGCCTCCCTCTTCCTCTGCATCAGATAATCTATACATATAATAAAATCGTAGGAAAGTCAAAACTGTACAATGAATATTTTTTTAAAAGAATACTTGGGGCGTGATCTACAATCAATACCGAAGCCAAAAATATAGTTTTTAGAATTTTTGTCTGTTTGTCTGTTTGTCTGTATGTATGTCCGGGATAAACTCAAAAAGTACTGCATGGATTTACTTCAAATTTTGCATGAATATTACTAAGAGGTCGGGTCAACATATAGGCTACATATTATCACGCTATCACCTTCGGGGGAGGAGCTGTGAATCATTATTTTTCTTATGCATTCTGTGACAGCGTGTCTTATAAGGACGCATATTTAAATGTTATTTTTGAGTAAGTCATGCTATTATCTAGCTTTACACTATAAAAACTACGCCATTAAAGTAACTTGGGCAGAGAAACATAGTTTTATGAATGTTAGTAGTATAAACACAATTTTTAAAGCAGCGCCATCTATGAGATTTCATCAAAATCAAATCAAGTTTATGTTAACAGTTTTTGGAAATTAATCATTTAAATTTGATCATGTTGGCGAGGTTAGCAGTTAGTTATTCTTAAAATTCATAGATGGTAATGTGCATTTTCTTCATATTATAGTTCGTTTTGACAAATTCAAGTTCCAACAAAACCCTCAAAATCTTGAGCAGAGTTGAGGAAGACAATTTAAAAAAAAATGCGGTGTTAGGTATTACATGATGGCATTTCTCAGACTCTGTGAAGTCGACCAGTTTGCGAAATCCCTTACGTATGACAAGGTGCCTTCATATTACACGTACGACAAGCAAAGGGGTGTATTCAACCGACATCGACGAGGAGGTGCTGTGGAAGGTTTTCCGGGAATTTTCAAGGACACCGCATTGGGTAGGGTTTATACCGTGCACCCGAATAGTGGCGAATGCTATTTTCTGCGGTTGTTACATCACACTGTCCCAGGCTCAACGTCTTTCGCTTTTCTGAGGACATTTGATGGCGTGGAGTATCCCACTTACCGCGCAGCCTTTTGCCTAATTGGGATGACACCCTCGTGGAGGCAAGCGTCAATGACAGTCCCAGCCACATGCGTCATATACTTGCCGTCGTCTTTGTGTTTTGTGGAGTCGCGAATCCGGTAGCTTTGTGAGAGAAGTAACGCCATCTTCTGTCTGAAGATTTTCTACGAGCTTTGAGGCGTGCTACTAGAAACGAAGTCGAAGTAACTGATGAACGCGTGCTGAACACCTGTCTCAGTTCACTTCAAGATGTGGTCATTACTATCGGCGGCAATCCACTGATCGAATATGGGTTACCAGCTCTCCAATCATCACCACATCAAGACCGTGGAAATCGGGAGTATAACGCTGAAACAAATTACGATCCGGGCGAAATAACCACCATACGAAATTACCATGTCGCTTTGTTCTCTTGAGAGCAAAAACAAATTTATGACACCGTCCTTGAAAGCGTTGGGCAAAACCAGGGTGAAATGTTTTTCTTGGATGCTCCTGGTGGAACAGGAAAAACATTTGTTACCACTGGCATACTTGCAGAGGTCAGGAGCCAAGGCAAAATTGCTATTGCTGTAGCATCGTCAGGAATCGCTGCCACACTGCTTCCGGAAGGCAAGACAGCACATGCCATGTTAAAAATTGCCATCGATTTAGAGAGCGCCGAAACGCCTGTTTGTGGTGTGTCACGTAACAGCGATAAGGGACACGTGCTCAAGGATTGCTCTCTGATGATGAGCGTACGATGGCCAATAGGAAGGCAATTGAGGTCGTGGACAGAACCCTGCAGGACATCCGCAGGAACGAACATTTGATGGATGGTGTCACAGTTCTGTTCAGTGGCGATTTCCGGAAAACACTTCCCGAGGTGACGCGATGAATGCTTCGTCGAAACGATCTTCGTTGTGGTTACGAGTTCGCACATTGCGCTTGACCATTAATATGAGAGCTCGGCTCGGCGGCAATGCACGTGCTCAATAATTCTCCGATGTCCTTCTAAGTCTTGACGAAGGCACTCTACCAGAAGAGAGAGGTGGACAGGTGGTACTTCCAGAGTCTCTCGGTAGAGTGGTATCCAGCTTAGAAAAACTCGTTCACTGTGTGTACGGGGACATCAGTCGTTTACTGCACCAGCAGAATTGTTGGGTGTGTGAGCGGGCCATTTTGACGCCCAAAAATGATCCGGCGGCAGCAATTAACCAATGCATTTTCTCGGAAATTGAGAAGAATGAAGTGGTCTACACCTCGATAAACACTGTTGTCGAGCAAGATGATGCCACACGTTATTCCGTGGAATTTCTGAACTCCCTGTCAGCAAGAGGACTTCCGGAGCATACCATCAAGCTAAAGGTCGGTGTCCCGATTATGCTTCGAAGTTGTGACGGGACCCGCCTCAAAGTCATCTCGCTCCACACAGACACACAATTGAGGCGGAAATTCTTACGGGTTATGGCGTCAGCGAGGCAGTATTTATACCACGCATTCCCTTCATACCCCATAACTTCCCGTTCCAGTTCAAGCGCCTACAGTTCCCCGTGTGTGTTTGCTTCGCGATGACCATCAATAAGTCGCCAGGGGCAGACACTGAGGGCAGCGGGTGTCAACCTCAGGACGAGTTGCTTCTCACACGGGCAACTGTACGTCACTTGCTGCCGTACCAACGTAGTTTATAGAAAAGTCTTGTAAGGTATGATACCTTTGTACGTATTTTTACTCTTTTGTGTCCTGGAATGTATTCCTGCATTATTTTCTCTATTTCTTTCAGTCACATCTTATGACTGAACTCAGCAGGATTCCCATATAACTCTCTTCACTAGCTTCGTTTGCGAAAAAAACTTATATTATAATGCTATTTTAAAAGTTGTTTATTTATAATGCTATAGCGACACTGGCACCTTAGGTATTTTTAGTGCTGTAGAGGCTTCTCGCAGACGACGTCGCGGGCAGCAGCTAGTACAGATATAAGGCCACAAACACGGTACGATTTGTGACGCATACAATTTGTCACTTCAGACTGATCGCAATGACGAATCGATAATGTTTGTTTAAATCGTTAACGATCTTGCCATAGGCTGGCCAGAAGGACCGATGACCTGGTTCAAGAGGCCCAGGACCGATCTCTATGACGACACTTGAGAGAGGTTTATGTCTAGCAGTGGATATTTATCGGCCGAAATAATGATAATGATGATGACAGCTGTAAATTTTAGCACTTGAATAAAACATCAGCTGTAAAAAAAAAATACTAAGTGAAACAACTGTATTTATTTCTTTACAATATTTTCAAAATTTAGATAATATTTCATGAAAAAAAAAAACAAGATTCTGTTTTCATTTCGATAGATATTTAATTAGGGGACAGGCTTCCTCACGATGTTTTCCTTTAACATGAAATCCGATTGTTATCATGAACAATGTTTCGGGTAGAGAAATCCTGTGGCTAAATATTAGCCGCGTGGGATGATCGTAAAAGCAAGTACATAGTCTTAATAAAATAAAAGGAAATACCGCTTTTTTCCTTTGTTACCTTAATGGTTTGGTAAAAAATTCAGAAATACTTGTATAATATAGCCGCAAGCTTAAACGACTGCTGAAGGGTTTAAAGTTTGATTTTCTAATCAGGCAAAATGCAATAGGAATTACCGGACCTTGGAAGTTGGTGGCACCGACACTGCCGTGCCTCGATTAGTCTGATCCGACGCGTCTTTTCTCGGTTGGTGATTTAATTATAAAACATAAATACAATGTCAATACAATGTTATTATATGATAACTATACTTGAAATCATAATTTGGTTACACGAGTATAGAATACTTCCGCAATAAGTTCACGAATAAATTATTGCAAAATATAATAATTTGGTACTGAGTTATGTCAATTTACCGAATTCTTATAAATATGCTCGAGAAACTTGTAACTAAAATTACAACTCTTCTTTAGTGCTACCGTTTAGCGTACGGTTTTTTTAAGTTCCTATAGTAATTTTATTTTTGGTGTACAATTAAAAGTATTCCTATCTTCAGGTATTAAATGACGCGGTGGTGTCGACTTTATTATCAAAAAAGCTGCCTGTTTATAAACAAATAAGAAGAGTTTAGTGGTCTGGTGACGGATCGGGTTTTTCTGATATCCGTTCTATCACCAAATCACTAGACTTACGGCGAAACGCTACCGGTACATGGTGGATATTCCACTCATATTATTATGCGTGTGGGGAGGGGGCGACATATTCATTTGCGTATACCTAAGAAATAGAATTTTATTTAAATATTGAACACTATAAAATTTATATGTTATGAAAATGAATAAACGAAAGAATAAAAATAAAACTAACGATGAAGTCCTCATGGGTCCTCTTGCGGGAGGGCTTATAGTAGTCAATAAAAATTTACGAGAAAGATGTTGCCTAACACCCTTCTATTCAAATCCATATATCATGTAAGAGCCTCAGGGAACAAATGCCTATAACGCTCGCTTGTATGCCGTTTGCATCCAAATTATCCTTGAATTCTTTATTATGTACTGGATTTGGGCCATATATCAAATCTATGGGATCTATCTAAGACCATCTCGAGTATTAGTATGGGCAAACAGTAATACTTTTTCGCCGATATGGCAATAAGGGTTATAGCATCAGGGTTAAGGGGATCAGATGTGTGATTATTTCTAATGTCCCTCTGAAATATAAGCTATAAGCTGGAATCTAGAAGAGATTTCTGATCACACTTTCCGTTTAGAGGTGGTTATTTTAGACAATATCTTTTTATTTATTTATTTTTTATGGTGGGAAAAATCATGCATTAACATCCCCCGCCCTTGGGCGGAGCGGGAGATAGTGTCAGACTCTTACTGACTAAAAGACCCACCCCGTTCCTTCTAGCCTTCATACCGGGGCTCGAGCGCCCTTTCGGATAACCCTGGCCCCAGTAGGCTTCGACCCGACTGGGTCCCTGCTGTTGCTGACAACTCCTTGAGGCGCGCGGGAACATTGCGTGCCGTCGACGACTTGGGCTTGGTCCGGACAGTTACCGGACGGCCGGACAGTGAGCTACCCATTGCTCACTGTCCGCAAGCCCGCGCCTACGGTGGCCGGAAATCGGGATCAGAATCCCGGCGGCGGCGGCGGCGGCGATAACGCCGTTGCCTGATGCGTTCGGCCTCCTCCTTTGCGAGCATTACTGCTTCGCAGAAGTCGGCGACCGCCTGCCACTCCTCCTCGCTCCGGACCATGGCCTCAACCAAGGCCCGGCGTGAGTGGTCTCCGCCGCCGATCGCCCCCATGAGGGCACGGCGACGCTCCGCCTAAGCAGGGCACACCTCGACTGTGTGCTCCACCGTGTCCTCCGGGCGTTCCGCACAGTGGCGAGACCCGGACGTCACTTCCGCACGAATCCGGTGCAGGAAACTCCCGAACGAACCATGTCCGGTGAGGACCTGCGTCATGCGGCAGGTAAGGACGCCGTGAGGTCTTTCCAGCCACGCCTCAAAGAGGGGACTTACCGCCATGATTGTAGACAATATCTTGTGATCGCACAGTTTCTGTATGTCTGGGCGGTGTTAGTGACGGCATTACCACTTTTCCTATACAAATGAACCGTGTCAGTGCTCAACTTACATTACACGTTTTGGGAACACATTCATTGTGCGTACAACTAAGGAGTGGAATTCTTTGCCAGAGTCTGTGTTTCCAGATAGCTGCAACCCGAGAACCTTTAAGTCAAGAGTGAATAGGTTTCTTCTAGGTAAGCGCGTTCCATCGTCGACGGCATCGTCGCTTTCCACCAGGAGAGATAGCGGTTAAGCGCAAACCTATCAACAATAAAAAAAAATGTTTACCGTAGCTGCTTGGGCTCTGGCTTGCGGATGGCAAACAATGGGCGACTCGAAGCACGAAAGTACTAAGCTCGGGTCATTGGCGTGCTTCAAAAATTTAAAACTTTCAGCCAAATTGATGGAGCCTGCTAGGTTTGATGCCTGCTAGAGTTGCTACTGTTGTTGAACAATCTCATTTTCAGTCAATTAACCAGTCAGCAAGGGAAAACTGAAAGAACACGTATGAGTTTAAGGAAGTGTGAGACTCCCTGTAGCTTTACCTAGAGCGTGAGGATTTACTAGATGATTGGTTTCAAAAAAAATAAAAGCACACATTCAACATTCATCAATGTTATTTTAGGCTGTGCTCACAATTGTGACGGGAAACTTGAAATATTGGGTATCTCGGCTTAACCAAGCATTGTACATATGTTTAATTATAACCTGGTCTTCAGAATAGACTCAACACAATAAACGGTGAAAAAAACATCGTGGGCAAAACGATATTTCCTAGAACAAAAACAAAAATCGAAGACATGCGTCATCCATACTCTGCATAGGTCCCTCGTGATGGATTATGGCCTATTCCTTCTCTTAGAGGGGAGACCTGACCAACAGTGGGAACATTATAAAGCTGATTGTATCATATCACTAGCTTCTGTCTGCGGCTTTGCCCACATACATAAAATATAGCCTATGTCACTCAAGAATAAAGCAGCTTTCTATTGGTGAAGCAATCAGACCAGTGCTTCTAGAGATTAACTCCTACAAAAAAAAAACTTAAAAAGAAACTTTGCCTCTTTTTAGTTTATATTAAAAAGACACAAATCAAAGCAGCAAACTTTAAATAATATTTTGTTAGTTTTCTTAATAATATTATTAACCTTTCTCTCTAATTGGATTAAAATCAAAGGTGAAAAATTAGACAAAAGTGATTCAGAAAAGGATACTAGTAAACGGTAATTGGATTAAATTAAACTGATTGTAACTCAAAAACTGTTTCGAGAGCTGAAAATTATTTTATGAAAGTATTTGACGTAAGTCATTGGATTTAGCTTAGTTTAAGTATCAAGTAAATTGGGGTCGCATTGTTGTTTTGTAAGCTATTTCAGAGTACTTCTGCATGAAAAGAAGTGTCAATATATCAATCACATGGCATGTTCATGTGAAAATTACTTTTTAGCCGACTTCAAGAAATGTTAGAGGTTTTCAATTTGTCCAAATATTTAATTTATTATGTATGTATCTCGGTTACTCGCAAACGCATGGACTAATTTGTAATAAATATTTCGACGTATATCTTTACTTTTCTGATCTCATGGTCAGGACAGATCTTGACGTGATGTGAGCTAGGAGAGTCTTCATTAACTAAGGAAAGTCTTCAAATTTTATGGGCACACTGATAATGGTTAATTGTTTACATTCTATGGGTGCCTTTCAATAAAACTTGCATACTATTGAACTGACGGATAACATAATTAAAATGCGTGAAATAAATAACTTTACTAAAAAAATCAACAAAATTTAATAGTTACTTTAGAAACATACTTTTTAGTTCTACTTAGTATTTACTACGACCCCACCTGACGTTAAGCACTGATGCAATCTTTGATGGTGAGGCGTACTAGTTAATTAAGAGTTTATTTACTGTAGCCTTGAAACCACCTTTATAATCATTTTTTTTTTTACAATTTATGTACACACAAATATACTGAGGAGGATAACATCAATTAGTCTATGTTATTTGTATGTTACTTTAATACATCACGAACGATCTTTGACATTCGTTACTGATATAATCAGAAACTATAAAATCTGACAGCAGTCTTGTCAAAAAGTATTGCGTTACCTAATGACTAGATTGTAGAATCGTTCTACAGAAAACACCGATATTCAGCTGCTTCCAGTTAGTCTGTAAGCCAACCTTAACATATTTCGAAATGGCTTGACAAATTGATTGATTTGCATATTACTTTTTATTTTGGTAAAATTAAATCGTTTGCGATTCTCTAACACCGATTCTTCCCCACACATTTTTCTTTTACATTTGACTAAAGCCTACTATCCACGGACGCGTAGCTTTGAAGACGCGTATTCATCATCATACGCTTGGTGTACGCCTGCACAGAGCTTACATAAAAAACTATGAAAGTCCGTCGACGAAACGGTAACGCCATGCTGTCTTATCGTTGCAGCATATATGGGAAATACGCATCTATGAAGCTATGCGTCCGTGGATAGTAGGCCTAAGAAACTACACTAACCGCTGCCAGTCGTAAGTAATAGTACCACTACATTTGAATTTAGAAGATAAAAAACAAGGATGGGGAAATAGTGTTGCTCAAATTGTGTTGACATCAAGCCATTAACGTATAAAGTCAAGGTAACATAAAATCTTTCGTTTGTTTTTTTTTTAAACACATAATTTTTTTGCAGATCGTAGTCAATTTCATGTTTTGAAACATCCACATTTTCAAAACTTCGTCAAACAAGTGTAATCATTTATAAGTGACAAAATATTTGAACACTTAATGAGAGTAGTGTTTCATATTCGACTTTTTTGAGGATACTTAAATCTTAGTCACCTTTATCTAAAAAAGGAGAAACTGAATGACTGCCATATCAACGCATAACCGACTTTGTACGAAATTTCACCCAAGGTTTCCTTTTATGACATAGGCGAGCGTTAACACGGTGAATGTTTCAAAGTTTTTATGGAGAAATATATGGTCACGCGGATGAAATTGCTAGCAGAAGCTAGTTTCAATATGTTAGAACCAAGCAAATTAGTGGCTGAGATTTTCACTCAGGAAACTCTTTCTTTTCTTTAACTTTAATTTATAATCATGAGCTAGATGCACTCCATATTTGTACGCCATACATGGCGCTCTCCTAATAAAAAATAAGATCTGTATATCTGTACACCTGTGTTAACAAATAAAAGTGATTTGATTTCATTTGAAAAAAGTCGATTCATATTCTAGTGATAGAAAAGCCCTTTCATGGAAACTATTTGTCAAAATACTGAAAAGTTATAACAATAGTTCACTGGAGCGCTATATTGGCAGTATATCATCTAACAGAAAGAACTATTAAAACATACAGCGGTAATATAGTTTTTAGAGTATACTTTTTTCATGACAAAAATGTCTTAAGCGCCATGAATATCGTGGCACTTATGCGTTTCGTTCAACACAGTGTAATGTTCAAGGTGTATGGACTACATTTACACCCGAGTTGATTGATGTTAGTGTTCGGCACGCGTTATCTAGTGCGTAGTACATATTATATATCAATGAAAAAAAATTGATTTGTTTTATCTTTTTTTATTGGGTAGATCAACTGAAAATTTATAATAGCACTTCCATATGTACGAGTGTTATTGAGTTTGTAAAAGTATTTTTAAGATGACTGACACAACCTATTTATAGCATAAAGCTGTTGTGATAAACTCAAGTCGATAAATCACAACGAAAAAATTACATCGTTTTTCCAGTTTTTACGAACTGATCATTATTTAAATCTTGCTCATTATTATTCAGACGTTCTAGATATTAAAAAGAAACACGCTGTATCCTGCTTGTCGTGTATGACTGAAGGAAATAGGTCGTTGCGTTCTCCGGGAGAGGTTAACAACCTGTCTAGGGACTGAAATATATGGAAGGGTCTTTTTTGTATGATGTCTTTTTTTTTAAATCTTATTTGCTTGGAAAAAATAGGTAAGGGAACGCTTTGATTTAAATTAATGCAATGATTTTATATTCTATTATCTGGTACTAGTACCAGATAATAGAATATAAAATTATTGCATTACTGTCTCGCAGAAGACTTTTTTCTTCTCGCTCCGGACCATGCACTGAACCAGGGCCCGGCGCGAGAAGTCGATGCCCCGATAGCCTCTAAGAGAATACGGTGGTGCTCCACCAAAGCAGGCACATCTTCACCGTGTCCTCCAGGCAGTTCATAGGCGTTTCTTTCCCCTGAACCTAATGCAAAGACCTTCCAAATTTACCATGTCCGATAAGGACCTGCGTCATGCGAAAGATGAGGATGCCGTAACGCCTCTTCAGCCACTCCTCAAAGAGGGGACATACCGCCATGATTATCGCGTGCCTAAACTTCTTGCCCTTACTCACGTTTTTTCTTCCATTCTGTCCTATCACACGTCACTATAACTACCTTTTCTTTCACTTCTCACATAATCTATCTATCATATTTTTTTGACCTCACTCTCCCACTCCACCCTTCCGCATGTGTACCTATTCTAGAATAGATAAATGGACCACCACAATCAAAAAGTTAAAAAAAAATTGAGAGGTGTCAAGGGACACCCGGATGGAACGAAGTTCATATATATATAAGAGATATATATATATAAGAGAGAGAGAGTCAGAGAGAGAGAGAGATATATAAGAGAGAGAGAGAGAGTCAGGGAAACATGCGCATGCCGCACGGCTTACAATAGCTTACTATAGCAAAAAGTGTCGTTACAACTTTTCGTGAGAATTTTTTTCCGTCTAGCCCCCTTTCACAACGCGCGATAAGAAACTTCGCGCGTTGTGAAAGGAGGCTAGACGGATAATAACTTTTTGACAAAAACATTACACCACATTATAAAAAAAAAACACAAAATAGCTATAATTCTTAAATTTCGCAAGTGCACAAAGCTATTCAATGCGGAACATCAATCACTTATCTTCAAAGAGAAAAGCTCTATAACAAGATTGATTGGATTTCGAAAATAAAATGTATACACCATTTTTATTGAACGTCAGTTCTTAAGGCGTTTACTGCATCTGACAGTAAGCTACAACTGTGCTAACATATCGTATGAATCAACCCGATACGTCAGAGATGTGGATCATTAGTATTGCCCCTACTACACGTTTCTATCTTGGTCGAGATTTGTTACACACACACACACATGCACTGCACCACAATACCTACATAATGAACATAAACCTACATACACTATCGAAAAAACTGTACAAAAACTGCATATTTAAATGGATTCTTTTTTTCCTGTTGGATACAATAAATTTATCACATATCGTACCAAAAAAAATTGTTAGGAGCTCAATTAAATGAAGTGGAAACCACGGCTTCTTACAGTGAATCAATGCAGCATGTTGTTTCTTACATTCTGTCTTCCTTTTCTTTTACATATATCACTCCTAACACAATCCATAAATTCACCTGTGTAAACACAACTGCTTTAGTAACATGTTTCTCATCCTTCCTCTTCACAAAACCGCATAAAGATAAACGATTCCCTTTCAACTTCTCAGTCACTACCTCCACTTTCAACACCACATCCTACTAACTACACAATTTGCTACTAAAAAGATTGCAAGCATCCAAATTAAACCTATCATAACTCCTCTAAATCCACCGACCGTCAACCAATCACAGCGATTGTTTCCAGCCAATCGCACTGCTCCACCGTACCGTTCCGATCGCCAATTGTTTCCTCATAATTGGGTCTCAGCGGGATTGGAAATTAGAGAGTTTTACAATTATCACGATAGATAAATCGTGATTGCTTTTGTAAGTTTCAGCAAATTGATTCTGAGATTTAGGACCACAGGTACTTTGAAGTTGGATTAGCCTCTTATTAAGGTGAGTGGACTATCTTGAAAAATTTTCAGGATTAAAGCGGTTCAAGTCCATGAGCTTCGATCATATTTTAATTTGAGCGCCATTTGAGACAATTATAGGATCTAAAATTTATTTGTGGTGGATGAAAATAAGTAAAGCGTTTTTGAAGAATAAGTATTCTGGCATCTAAAGAACCTTTTTACTGACGACTAGACTGACTGACTACATGACTATTATTACAACATACAAATTGCAAGATTTTTTTTTTTAAGATTTATGCTTTATACCATACAGCATATAAAAAATTCCTATGCTGTATGGTATCAGCATAAGAATTTTTGATATGTCGAAAAAGTCAAGATGGCTATTCAACCGATATGCGAAGATAATTCTTAACTCTTTGAATGCCGTAATTAGAGACACAATAGAAAGACAATTGCTTATGTCGAACTGTGTAACATAAGACATTCAAAAGGTTAATTATGGAAGATAATATAGAGCTTTTAACAAAAGCCAAGTAAATTGAAGAACATAAGAAGCGTTTCATTGCGTCTTCGCTTCCACAGCATCAAAGTTACGAGGTGCAGACCAACACTCTATTGTGGTAGCCCACGTGACCGACCGTATGTGGGTGTGGTGCTGCGATGAGCGAAGCGATGCTATCGTATTTAGTTGGTTTGTTACTCTTAACTCTTTCGGTACTTATGGTGATTTGTTTGATACAACGTGATTTTTATATTCTATAGTCTAGGGTATAAATGAATTAATTATTATTGATGAAGTTAATAGGCGTAGGTTAGCCAGCCTTTCGGTGTTTTACAGGATGCATTTTGGAGAGTGTGCGCAGGAATTGCGTGACTTGATTCCACCATCGCAATTCTACTATCGGACAACCCGACGTATGGTGAATATTCACCCTTACGTTGTTGAAACCTCTATGGTCCGGACTAAGCATTTCGTCTCGTCGTTTATACCGCGTACGTCAAAGGACTGGAACAGTCGCCTGCTGCGGTCTTCTCGTCCGATTATAATTTGGGTGTCTTCAAGGCTAGAGTGAATAGGCTCTTAATAAACTAGTGCGCCTCACCATCAAAGATTGCATCGCTACTTACCATCAGGTAGGATCGCAGTCAAGCACTAGTTTATCTCAATTAAAAAAAAAGTCTTCGCAGCCATGCTTTTTTGTACCAAACATTCTGGGACTTTTAATATTATTTTTTCTTATACAATTTAAACCTTGAGTTATAGGATATCAAAAACCACACATTATATTATGAAGGTCAGTTAAAGCGGCTACTTCGCACGCACGTAGCACAAAGCCGCACGTCACGCTGAATTCACGTGATCCGCATCGGATCGCTTCGCAACCTTAATCTCGTAGAATCACCGTAAGACGCCGCCAGAACAAAGTATTCTTAGTAGTCTTTTTTCAAATATGAACACACTGATATCACAAGTCAGATATCTGTCATCTCACTAGTTTGATTTATGAGGTCATTGCAGGATAACCTCGCGATTGCAGAGTCAAAGAGTCTGACTAAGAGTAATCTATCGCGAAACTCAAGAACATTGCTCGTAGAACAGATTGCCGTTGGGGCCGAAAGATTCTGAAGTGGCGACCGCGTACTGGGAGACGCAGTGTTGAAAGGCCTCCTACAAAGTGTAACGATTACCTAGTGAAGGTTGCGGGAATCCGATGGATGCGGGAGGCACATGATCGTATATTGTGGCGACATTTAGGAGAGGCCCATGTCCAACAGTGGACGTCAATCAGCTGCAATAATGATTATGAAGCAACAAAAGATCACATGAAACTGAATTGTGTTACATGTTGCGCTCATTATTAAAAATCTTTTATGTATGAACAAATTTCAAAGGAAATTAAAAATACAGAGTTTATTAACGTTATTTAAATTCACAAAGACCTTTTAAGGTCAGTGCCCTTTTAACATGTGGGCGAACAGTTCGGGTGACATTTTAATCTTGTCTAAAATTAGAATGAACTTCAACAATTATATTTTTCCTCTTCTCTTGAAGCGAAGGCAAGAGTATAATTCCTATACTTGCTAAATTTTTATCAAATAAATTAAACGATGCTATTTTTAGTATATGCAAAACCTGAATAATTTTTACACCCAGTTATATTTTGTCCCAAAAATATTTTAAAAAGGTCACAAGTTGAACAACACACAGGCGACGGCAGATCAAAGCGGCATGAGATGCCAGCACACAGCTGGGTGCGGGAACAAAACAACCCTTCACTCGCCCGGATGGCCCGGTGATCATGTATTTGTACGGACAACCAGCTTGAAACTTTGTGATTTTCATGGTGCAGTTATGAAATTTTCTACATAGATTGTTTACATAAAAAAAAATACTAGACACGTGTTTCGGGTTTAGCATATACTAAAACTAATGTTAAATATAAGTCCAGATCTAAAACCAAAAATTTTACGACATGTAACATCCACTAAACCGCACTGGACCCGCTCGGTGGATTACGGCTCATACCCTATCTTACAGAGGCGGCTTGAGTCCCAGCAGCGGGAACTTTATAAGGCTGATTATGCTATTTTTATATGGTTTAGATTGTACACTTGATCACCCTTAAATATGATCTCTTTGCATAGCGTTTGCTGAAAGAAAACTCATTGTTGATTTAAGCTCGCTTTTGTACATAAATGCGAGCGGCGACCCTTACGTTGTTGAAACATCTACGGTCCGGACTAAGCGTTTCGCCTCGTCATTTATACCGCGTACTTCGAAGGATTGGAACAGTCTGCCTGCTGCGGTCTTCCCGTCCGATTATAATTTGGGTGTCTTCAAGGCTAGAGTGAATAGGCTCTTAATAAACTAGTGCGCCTCACCATCAACGATTGCATCACTGCTTACCATCAGGCAGGATCGCAGTCAAGTACTAGTTTACAACAGATAAAAAAAAAAAAATTAAATCACTGTGTACTACGCTATGTTTTACTGTACAATATGAATAAAGAAAGGTCAAATAAGTTACTTTTTCTTGTATTCGTAGCATACTGGCTTTACATGCCCAACACGTCACCACCGGCATGCCTCAGTTGTGCACATACAATCAGTGATTGATTAACGACGTGACCGCTTGTGTGTGCGAACCTTAAAGCTACATCATCTACTTGAATACAATACCCTCATCCACACCACTAACCACGGGTTTTCAACTCATTTCTCTAATAATATAGACTACAACTTTTTTTTTTTTTTTTTTTTCGATGGGAAAAATCATCTTATGACAACCCCCGCTCTTGGGCGGAGCGGGAGATAGTGTCAGACTCTTACTGACTAAAAAACCCATCCCGTTCCTTCAAGCCTTCATACCGGGGCTCGAGCGCCCTTTCGGATAACCCTGGCCCCAGTAGGCTTCGACCCGGCTGGGTCCCTGCTGTTGCTGACAACTCCTTGAGGCGCGCGGGAACAGCGCGCGCCGTCGACGACTTGGGCTTGGTCCGGACAGTTACCGGACGGCCGGACAGCGAGCTACCCATTGCACACTGTCCGCAAGCCCGCGCCTACGGTGGCTGGAAATCGGGATCAGAATCCCGGCGGTGGCGAGAGCGCCGTTGCCTGATGCGGTCGGCCTCCTCCTTAGCGAGCATTACTGCTTCGCAGAAGTCGGCGACCGCCTGCCACTCCTCCTCGCTCCGGACCATGGCCTCGACCAAGGCCCGGCGCGAGAGGTCTCCGCCGCCGATCACCCCCACGAGGGCACGGCGATGCTCCACCCAAGCAGGGCACACCGCGATTGTGTGCTCCACCGTGTCCTCCGGGTGTTCCGCACAGTGGCGACACCCGGGCGTCACTTCCGCTTTAATTCGGAACAGGAACCTCCCGAACTTGCCATTTCCGGTGAGGACCTGTGTCATGCGGAAGGTAAGGACGCCGTGAGGTCTTTCCAGCCACGCCTCAAAGAGGGGACTTATCGCCATAATTGTGGCGTGCCCAGCACTGGGTTGCGATAGTCGCTGACGCCATTCCACCATGAGATCCCGCCGGAGCTCTGTCCGCCATGCCGCGACCTGTCGCGGCAGAGGACTTTCACCCCGGCGTTGCATCTCCACGCGCATGTCGTGCATGTGTGCAAGGACTGTTGCCTCCAGATCCCACGGTGGTAGGCCAGCCAGAAGGCTCGCCGCTTCGCGGGAAATCGTGCGGTATCCCCGCACCATCCGAATTGCCATGACCCTCTGGCAGGCGTTTAGTATGGCCGCCGGTTGCTTTTTCAGCAACGGCGCCCACACCGGCGCCCCGTAGAGGGCCATGGACCGAACGATCCCCGCGTAGAGCCTCCGGCAGGAGGCATCTGGACCCCCAAGGTTGGGCAGGAGCCGCTTGAGCGCAGCCCCAGTCCGGTTCAGTTTGGGAGCCAGACGTCGGAAATGCTCCACGAAATTCCACCGGCTGTCGAGGACGAGTCCCAGGTACTTCATCGTCGACCCGACACCGATGTGAACTCCTCCTACCGTTAGTTGGGAACTCATTGGCGGCGCGTTCCGAGAGCGGCGACCGTGAAAGCACATCGCCTCGGACTTGTGCAGCGCCACCTCGAGTCCCAACTCCTGGATCCTATCAACGACTATCGCAACCCCGCGTGTCGCTAGAGCGACCGCCGCCTGGTACGACTCTCCCTGCGCTAGAACCAGCGTGTCGTCTGCGTAGCAAACCACGCTGACCCCGTCAGGGAGGTCGCCTCGCAGCACGTAATCGTACCCGATGTTCCACAAGGGTGGCCCTAGTACCGACCCCTGCGGAACACCGCACGACATCTCCCGACGTTTCCAGTCTCCCTGGTGACCGGGGTAGACAATGTACCTGTCCGTCAGGTAGGCCTCGACTACTCGACAGAGGTATTCGGGCACCCGGTGGTACCGGAGTGCCCTCCGGATCGTACTCCAAGGCAGGGAATTGAAAGCGTTGGCAATGTCCAAAGACACTGCCACGACACACCTACCCTGGGACACCGCATCCCCCGTCGTGAGGGCTCGCACGCGCATGATGGCGTCCACCGTCGAGCGCATCCTGCGAAAGCCGAACTGTCCGTCCGAAAGGTCCGGCCCCACCCGTGAAAGGCGCGCGACGAGGCGGCTCGCAATCACTCTTTCAAAGAGCTTGCCCACCTCGTCGAGCAGCACAATGGGCCGGTACGCGGACGGAGAGTCCGCAGGGCGCCCTGGCTTCGCGATGAGGACCAGTTTCCCCGTCTTCCAGCGAAGTGGGAACTGGCCCCTCTCCAAGCATGCGCTGAAGAGCCCTCTCAGTCGAGGCCCGAGAGCCTCCATGGCCAGGACCCAGGCTTTCCCAGGCAAGCCATCGGGTCCTGGGGCGGCGTTCTTGGCACTCAGCCTTTGCACCGCCACTCTCATCTCTACCTCGGTCACCTCTGGAGCATTATCGTCGTCGTCGCTATTGCGGTCCACGTCAGACACCGCTGGCGGAGGCGGAGCCATGGGCGGGGGGGAGTGTTCCCCTCGCGCAGGGAACAGAGCGCTTACCACACCCTTCACGAGTTGGGGCCGGAGACTCTGAGTCAGCGGGGGAGCCCAGGGGCGCAGTTTCTCCCGTACCAATTTGTACGGGCGCCCCCACGGGTCCGCGTTCAGAGACCCCAGCCACACGTCGCGGGCCTCGAGTTTGGCCCGCTTAATCTCCGCTCGGAGGGTGTGTTTTGCCTCTCTGTAACCTTCGTACAGCTCCGCCTCTCTGGCCTCCGCATCCGGCGGGCGGATGCGGCGCCTGCAGTATCTGGCGTACCGGCGTCGCGCGTGATTGCACGTGTTGCGCAGTGCAGCGATTTCCGGCGACCACCAGTACACCTGGCGCTTAGCACGTCCTGGACGGACTCGGGGCATTGCCGCATCGCAAATTTGCGACATGGCCTCCCGGAACCACTCCGCCTCGACGTCGATATCGACAGGCCTGTCCGGTGCTTGCACCCAGGCCTGTACCGTCGCGGCTTCCAGGAGGAGCTCCCGGTCCATCTGCTTAAGCGCCCACCGCGGACCGCAAGGGCTCTGTCGGACCGGCGCGGCCGAGGTTTCGGCGGAGACGTCCAACCGGATGTACCGGTGGTCGGAGTACGTCTCCACCTCCTCCATAACGCGCCAGTCAACGACACGCGGCGACAGAGCGGGGCTGGCGAACGAAAGGTCCACCACTGATTCACCCCGCCTCCGCACCAACGTGGGAACAGAACCCCGGTTCAGGACGACCAGGCCCAGCTCCAAGGCCCAGTCCTCCACCATCCGACCCCGTGTGTTCGTGCGCCGGGAACCCCAAGCCGTATTCCAGGCGTTGAAGTCCCCGCAAACGACCACGGGGAGGGTACCAAACCCAGCGACGACGGCACTTAGCTCCATAAGGGAGACATGGAGTTCGTCGGGAGTTCTGGTCGGGGACAGGTAGACGCCTACCACTGCAATGTCCCCGACCCGTGCTGCCACGCAACCCCGTCCCCTCGCAACAGCCTCGAGGGGCGGGGTACCGGCGGCGGCCGACGAAATTAGCGTCACCGAGCCGTCTAGGTCCTGAACCCAGCGGGGATGGACGTAGTACGGCTCGGAGACGACGGCGACATTGATCGACCACTGCGCCATGCTCTGGAGCAACAGATCCTGAGCGGAGGCGCAGTGGTTGATGTTCGCCTGGAGGAGACGTAATGGTGTCCTTATTGACATTCCATTACAGTCTCCTCCCGAGCCCCCTGTGAGGGCACCGCTGCGGCGGGAGCGGTGGCGACAGCGGCGGCAGCCAAGACGGTGGCTGCTGCGGTGAGGGTGTCAGGGTGGATGAGCCTGACTTTGCCCTTGGCCTTGGCGGGGGGGTCGCAGGACCTGCCCCCAGCCCGGTGGTCGGCCGGCTTGCCTGCAGCCGCACATGCGTAGCAGTGCGGCTTTGCACGGCATTCGACGGCCTTGTGCCCGGGCTGTCCGCACTGGTGGCAGCGGTCACTGCGGTCCTCTGCGGCGCAATAGGCACCCACGTGGTGCCCCACGTGACAGCGGTAGCACCGCAGAGGTCTGGGCTCCAGCAGCTTTACCTGGGCCGAAACCCAGCCCACCAACAGCCTTCGGCCCTCGGCCGTGATGGCCTTGGCCGCCGACACGGGGCAGCTCACCGTGACGGCTCGCATGCCCGTGCCGTCAGCGCGGATGGTGCCCGCCCGGACCTGATCGTTCGTGCACCCTCCCGCCTTGACGATGGCGGCCACCACCTCTTCCACCCTGACAGAGTCGTCCAGACCCATTATGCGCATGTCCATGCTTTTGGTGGGTCTGGACACTCGGGCCTCCTCGACGTCCAGGGACGCCCTGATCCTTTCAGCCAGGGCGTCGGCGAGCTCTCCGCTGTCTGCCCCAGGGACCTCCAACATTCGGGCCCCGGTTGCGGTACGCCTCATTCGGAAGCCCCCGGAGGCTCCGAACTCGTCGAGGTGGCCCACCACCGCCTGTTTCGCCTTCGCCATGACTACATCGTAGTTCACGCCCTTCTTTTCCGCATCTGGCTGCAGTGTGATCACTACAGCTGCGGAAGTTGGGGCGCGAAGACGAGCAGCCATGGCCCGCTTCTTGCGCTCCTGTCGCCGCCTGCGCTTTTTGGCCGCCCTTGCCGCCTTACTCGCCTTCTTCTTGGCGCCGACGACCGTCCACTCGGCGCCAGCCGAGGGGTCTTCGGGCGGAGAAGGCGGCAGGCGCGACCTAGTCGCCGCCGCGGCGGGAGGACCCGCCGGTTTGGTGGCAGCCACCACCCTGCTCTTCGGGGGAGGGGCAGGCTTCCCCTGCCGTTGCTGCTGCTTGACCGCCGGGGCCGGCTTTGCAGGCTCTGACGCCGCGGCCACGCGCCTGGCTTGCCCCGTTGGGCCTGCCTTAGATGCTGCAGTCGTCGTGGCCGCGGCGACAGCGGCATACGACGCCGTCTTCTTCTGGCCGGAGGCCGCGAGAGGGGGGCGCAGAACAATGCCCTCCAGGACGGAGAGCTGGCGCTGGATGTGCCCCTGGAACTGCTGCTGCTGCTGCTGCTGTTGCTCCCTGAAGGCAGCCAGCTCTTGCCGCAGCAGAGACACAACCTCGCCTTCCGCCTGGGGCGAGGGCCGGGATCGGCCCTGCTCCTGCCTGCACCCCTCTTCGGGACGAGAACCCTGGAGAGCGGCCACAGCCTCCTCGAGCCGGCCAAACCTCCCGCTGAGGGTGCGCTCGTAGGGCTCAAAAACGATCCCCAGCGCCTCCTCAATCGAGGTGTTGGCCAGCTCAATAGATCGCTTTTTGGCCACCCTCTCCCTCTTGTTGGCCACGCTCGTGATTGCGGCTGCCACAACCTCCCGAAACTTTGCCAGCGCCTCCACCATCCCTTCTGGCAAGTCCTGAGGGATCTTCGGCACTAAGGCGCTGGCCTGGCGTCCCTTGCTGGCAATCTCGGCGGGGAGCCCTCTTCCTATGCCCGTTTTTCGGGCTGCGCCCCGCCCCGAGGACGAGATTTTCCGGGCAGGTCCCGTCTCGTCGTCGGATGCAGAGCGCAAGGCGCGCATGAACGCCCTCCTTCTGTTGGATGTGGATTCCTCCACTTCCATCAAAAGGAGGGGCTGCCGCATCTCCTCCTCCACCTCCTTCCCGTCTGAAGTGAGTGAAGATGCGGCATCTGAATCCGACGCCGCGCCTTCACTCACCTCTCTAAGGCCAAACCTACGCCCGGCCTCCACCGGCGTCGCGGACGTGCTGGGAACTGGTCCCCGGGACTCCGCGCTACCGAAATGTGAGCCACCCTGGCTCTCTGCGTCCACAGGGGACGGTATAGGGTCCTGAGACCCGAGGCTCCTTCTTCTGGACTGCGCGTCGGACTCCGACCGCGCGTCACTCTCATGTTGGGGTTTTTTAAACATATTATTCATATTTGATCCCACGAGTACAAACTTTATTTACCTGCTCAAATTTAGTGGTTCGCACTAGAGACTAATTTAGCTACCCATTAGTCAAGCTAACAACCTCCCTCACGGTGCGCCGCCGCTTGGAGGTTTGGGGTAATTTTTTTATAGAGGTTGTCTTCCTCGCGGCCCGGGCGGTTAAGCCAAGACCCTCGTTCCCATCAAAAGTCAGAAACATGACCTTGGACAATCTTTGGGGCTACGAGACTAACGGTGGCAAAAGGAGGAGCAAGCCTTCCTCCTGCCTGCCCGGCGGCAGTGTGAGTGCACACCGAGCCCGCTCTTACTTCGCCACTGTGCCCTCTGCTGTAGCAGAGGGGCACGCGTTGAAGTGTTCCGACAGACAGAACATTCGCAGACGGCCAACGAGGCCCCTTAGGTAGCAATACCCAAGGGGGTCGTTGGCCGCCTCCCAGGGTGCACCGTCCCGCAGACTGGCCTTCGCTTAGACTACAACTTCAAATGAGTCCGTTAGATCAATACGAGTAGGCAGAAACATTATCCGTTTATCAGTCAATCAAATGTAACTCGAAATGTCCTTTGTCTTTGATTGAAACTCGGGACTTTGTACCTTCGTAGTTCGTTGAACTTCTAAGAATCGGTTGGTCTATTTCTGTATTGTGAGTACGGTCATTCAAGTTACTTGGTCGTTTGACCTCCGAAAATGTCACTTAACTTTGACCAAATAAAAGTTTATTTAGCAGAGCCAAGTATGAGTTGCGAGTTTTATTTGAAAGGAGTCTTAGTCAGCCGGATCGGGCTAAAAGTGCTATTGGATTTTTTAATATGAATTTCTCTGTAACAGCCCGGAGTATCGTAGTAGGTGGTGTGATACTCCCGTTCCTTCATTCTGAAATCATGAAAAGTCGTTTGTCATTCTACTGGTCTCTTCCCAGTCGTGTCGGATTACCGTCTCATTGGACTATGATAGTAAAGGAACCGACAGTACGTCTCGGCTGTGTGTGTGCACATACTTAATACATTTTTAGATGTATTGTTGAGGAATTTATTACGTCTCTTTTTCTTTCCAGTAGAAATACCAAGTTTTCTATGGGACTATTTTTGATAATTTTGACGTTTTTAAGTGTTTATTTGCAGTCTTATTTAAATTATTGACTTTTAATTTAACCTAAGCGTCACTTCAACCTCAATGCTGAGAGTCATGACTTTATCTTCACTAATATTATGAAGGGGTACAGTTTGTTCTTTTGTTTGTAAGAGGTAATCTTTGGAAGTACTGGTCCCATTGCTAAAATATTTTCAACGGTAGAAAGTTGCTTTTTTCCCTAAGAGACACACGCTATATTTTATGTACGTGAGCGAAGCCGCAGGCAAAAGCTAGTTTTTTTTTTTTAATCTTATAAATTTAAGGACTTTTGGTCACAGTACGACCATGCCAGCCCCATCGTAACCTAATACAAGTCAAGCTTTATCAACTATGAGGGCTCACAACCTTACTCAAAAGCTAGTTTACAGACAACTATATACATATATTACAAATACAAAAACAGGATTGAGAAATGTTTCGCGACATTATCCTGTCTTCAGTGATGTGAATGGTGACGTAGACTTAAGCCATCATTCATATAGAATTATCAGTACGAACACGTTACAAAAGGATTATCTGATGTAGGTATGTGACGTTAGATTAACCTTTGTAAAGGCTACGGTTTGACCAATCACGCTCTATGTGACACCTTTTTACGAAACTTCAAAGGCGCGGTGCGGTTTCAAAGGCTACAGGAAAAAGATAGAGAAGAGAGGGTTTTTTATCTCCCTAAGAATAACCTAGAGATCACCATCCGCAAAAGGAAAGGAGTTCCATGAATTCTTAAAATGACCATTTTTAATTTCTATGATTACATAGAGATTCCTTTCGAACAATGGTCTCTAGGGGTGCTTGGATGGACTGTTTTTTTTTTTGCTGATAAGTTTGCGCTTAACCTCGATCTCACCTGATGGAAAGCAATTATGCAGTCGAAGATGGAGCGCGCTTACATAGAAGCAACCTATTTTCTCTTGACAAAGATTCCCGGATTGTAGCCATCAGGGAACACAGACTCCGGCAAGGAATTCCACTCTTTGGCTGTACGCACAATGAATGTGTTCCCAAAACGTTTTGTGTGTGTAGGTAGGAAGTTCACCATGTACCAGTGGCGCATCGCCGTATTTTCACAGGATTCAAAAGAGACCATTAATGGACTTTCCTGAATCTTTGTACACAGTCGTTTGTGATCACTGCGCCACTATCTTTCCTAGAATCACTCGATTACCGGACAGACTTTCCACTTTAAATGAGCTCACAGAGATCCACCTGCGTCAAACTGCATGGGCGAGGTCAAAGTGATATCTAGGAATTTATGTCCGGCAAATCTAACAAGTACCTACCGTTTGACAGTTCTACATGTACTATATTTTAATATTAATTTGTTGATTAAAAATATATAAATATGTTGAATTAAATATGAATAGCTTCATAATTTAAAAGTTTTACGGAAAAGATAATAGAAATAGTGCAAGATATGCCTATACAAAGCAATTTTTATAGGAAAAAGCGACACGTCAAACGTTCTTCTTAGATTCGTTGCGATATAATAATTTTGACAAGACCAAAGTAATTTAGTTTTTCATTAACTGATAGTTTTATCAGCAGCAATACAAGGTTTAGGACAACTGATGAACAGTCACCTCCTATTACATACCTTTTTTCTTTTTTTTTATCTGATATAAACTAGTGCTTGACTGCCCACCTGATGGTAAGCAGTGATGCAATCGTTGCTGATAAGGCGCACTAGTTTATTAAGAGTCTATTCAACCCTTACCTACTTTAAAAAAGTTTTTTTTTTTCATATCATCTAAATAACCCCAATAAAACACAATACCAATAACAGGAACCAAACAGAAGCGTAAACAAAAATGTCCGTAACATTAAAATCATTTATGAACGGCCATTCCCATTACCATTATCCAATACTAAAATCATTTATTTGTGCAATTAAATATTGTAATATGCAAACGAGTGTCATAAACTTATTTTGTTCGCTTTTGTATCACATTTGGTCAAGCTAACCATTCCAGCTAAATCTGACCCATCATTTAAAGTAAAGCATATAAAATGAGATGTCAGTTGACGCTGGAAATGTCTAGCTTGATTGTCGTTGTGTGTACCAGTTTCAAATAAAAATTTCACAAATCCAGTCCAATTTCATTATGGCGGGTATTGAATGAGATTAGATTTCCAATAAAAGGATTTGGTGAGTGGGTTTTCATTTTGAATTTTATTTGATGAACGTTTGAACCTATTGCATTGAAGTGGTTATTCCACTCATTGAATAATACTAGCTAAACTCGTTAAAAAATAAAAGGCCCGTTTCGACGTTTGAGAAAGACCCTAGAATCATTGGAACTTGGAAAGAAACAATAAAATACTTAATACTTAGGGGTCTGGTGCAGTAGTAGCTACGCTAAAACAGGCAAACCGCTAGGTAGTCAAAATACTAATGACAAAATGAGCCTTTCATTTTTTGACAGCTTTTCTGTTGTACACTGATAATAATAGCATCTTAGGTACATGTAAATGTACTATTCCAGAATATGATTTACTAATGTGGTTAATTTCACTCCTCTATCCTTAGCCCCACTATGCAAAGCACCTACCTGATCACAATGCCATCGCCTTCCCTGGAATCGCTCAATAACTGTACAGAGACTCCACTCCGACTGCCTGTGACTATGGTTTCATTCAGCGGTTGCCTCCCCAATGCCTTCTTTTCCGAGCGAGGTATTCGACTCTCACGATCCCATTCGACGACTGCTCTGCTCTGAATCAATATGACCTTATAGAAGAAGTTTCTTACCCTGGCGTGACCACCTACTGGGACCATTTCCATTTAGCATCACATCTTTGAGTCAAAAGTGAATAGGTTACTTCTCTTCTATGCAAGCGTGCCCCATCGCTTACCATCAGGCGAGATAGTGGTCAAACGCTAGTTTATTAATAATATTATAATAAAAAAAAGACGTGTGGCCCTCGGGGACTGCCGCGGTAAAGCTATTGCATAGCATTTTTATCAACTTATGCAATTATAATTATTTATTTATTTATTTTATTTATGCAGTTCTTTTTTCCTTTGTTTTTTTTTTCTTTGATATTAATTGAAGTTACACTTTCACACATTGAATTGAATTTTGATTGATTGTTCACTCATTTGTTTTCTTATCGGTCACCACGCTCAAAAAACAAATGAGTGGGGGATGTTAGGTTACTTTCGTTACGGAATTTCTGGATTTAGTCTCCACGCTCAAGGCCCGCGATAGAAGCTATGCAATAGCTTAAAAAAAATTGCATAGATAAACAACTTACAGACAACAACAATCGTATTTTGGGTTCAGCGACCTTTTTATGCAGAAGACATGACCCAACCTCTTTTTACACCTTTCGAAGTAAACGCAATGGTACTAAACACATTTCACATGCTTACATGTATTGAGAAAAATGCGCGAACCATTGGAAGGTCTGACCAATGAGGTGTTAGCACGTGCAGTGTGTCGTACGTGTCTAGTACGTGACGGTCGTTGGGGGTATGTGAGGTCAGTGTAGGACTTATTGGTGGAATGCTTGTGTCCATGTCAAGAGATGGAAGTGTGGATGAAGATATTCTATGTATTATTGGACATTAAGTTTGTCAGGTTGTTAGGTTAGGTTAGATTTTGTCTGTCTTTTTTTATGGAGGGAAAAAATCATGCATTGACATCCCCCGCTCTTGGGCGGAGCGGGAGATAGTGTCAGACTCTTACTAGTCAGTAAGAGTCTTGTAGTCACAAGACCCACCCCGTTCCTTCTAGCCTTCATACCGGGGCTCGAGCGCCCTTTGGGATAACCCTGGCCCCAGTAGGCTTCGACCCGGCTGGGTCCCTGCTGTTGCTGACAACTCCTTGAGGCGCGCGGGAACAGTGCGCGCCGTCGACGACTTGGGCTTGGTCCGGGCAGTTACCGGACGGCCCGCTACCCATTGGGTAGCTCGCTGTCCGCAAGCTCGCGTCTACGTTGGCCGGAAATCGGGATCAGAATCCCGGTGACGACGGCGGCGATAACGCCGTTGCCTGATGCGGTTGGCCTCCTCCTTTGTAAGCATTGCTGCTTCGCAGAAGTCGGCGACCACCTGCCACTCCTCCTTGCTCCGGACACTCCGCCACCAATCACCGCCCCCACGAGGGCACGGCGATGCAGATTTTGTCTGGTCTAGAAAACAGCAGTAACAAGATGTTACACTGAGCTATAACTTTTTATGGTTACGGGACACAATAATTTTGCTGACATGGGGTTATTTGTAACACACTAACAAACTTGCAGGATTGTATTACTAACATCATAAACAACAACTTTTGTTTTATGACTTTTTACAAAACATAATTTACCAAAAACAAACCTTCAAGATTTCGTTTTTCTATTCAACACATTTCAAACTTATATTTACACCGGGACAAAATGACGGCGTGACCAGGCGCCGCCATGACGTCCCGGTGAAATATTATATAGTACTAACCTACCAAACTAGACACCATACAGATACCAGAGTCGCCACACGTCCGAGCTGGTCGCGCCACCAAATTGGTTGCGCAACCAAACAGACACCAGGTAAGTAACTCTCTATAGAACTGTATACATTTTGTTGGGAGCGGCGACTAGTCGCGCCGTCATGGTGTCTCTGTCAAATAATATTTGACAGAGACACCATGACGGCGCGACTATATTATTAGACCAGTGTCGATAATTTTTAAAACCAAAAAAACGAATAGTAGGATGAAACCCATCACAAAAGGAGGAGAATATTTTAAAAATGAAAGGAAAAATAATTTACGGGCGATCTGAGGTCGGGAAGGGGGTGGGGGTGACTTTTTAAGGGGAAAAAACGGTTTTTCTCGATTTCCGGCAAAACTAAAAGTCCTATGGAAAAAAGTCAAATCGCAAAGTTGTAGGTAATAAAAAGATCTAAAACTTTTGTATTAACACTTTTTTCACATAACCTCAAAATTTATGTGAAAAATTCAAAAAACCATGTTTTTGATTTTTTATTTTTATCTCTTTCAAAAAACAATATTTTATCACGAAATTTGGTGAAAACTTACCTTTTTATATCCCAAATACGCTGTAATTTATTTGATTAGAAATATTTATTTTTTCACCTTATTTTGAATAAATATCGAAAAATCACCCTAATTTTCAATCGAAAATTCACCCGTCAAAATATCTTTTTTTTTTCAAAAACTTTATATGGTGTCTGTTCGTTGAAATCTCTACTTTCCGATGGTGAAAAAAAATATATATGTTACCATAGTAAATCTTCTCAGCAAATGCAAAAAACCGAAAAAAACTCGAATTCGAATTTTTTTTTCAATTATTATATTGAATGTAGAGCTATTTATTAAAATTTACACTTTAATTACTCGAAAAACGTAAAATTACATGTTACATAGATAACAAAAAAAATTGCAAATTAAAATATAGTACTATAATTAACAAACAAATAAGTTGATAAAATTAATACTTAATAAGACGTCTACAATATTTGGAGAAAGGAGTCGAATCTTCTTTAAGTTATATGCGTAAATACCTATTTATAACTATTTTTAGATAACTTATATTTATCTGAGTGACCTACGAAAAATTTTAGTCCATCAAAAGGTATTTCATAGAGGAGTGGGGAAGGGGCTAGGCGGGTCCGGGTCTTACTACATACATACCTAATATTTCGTAGCAGCTGTAACAACCGTTAGCCTAGCCAGTATTCGAAATACAGTATAGTATACAACATCGTTTAAAAAAATACACGTGCACGTTGAGTTTCTTGAAGATAATTGTGACACGTTAACAAAAAAACTAAGAAGATTAAAAAAATAATAATCTCCTTTATTTTGCACAAACAAACTTAGTTACTCCCATAAGATATATAAAATACATATCGTAAATATATTTTTACTAAGTAACTTTTGGCCGATTTTCATATATATTTTATACATTTCAAATATATTTCAAACATAGCTAAAAATAAAATAAAAAAATTGAATATATCTGAAATATATTTGAAATGTATAAAATATATATGAAAATCGGCCAAAAGTTACTTAGTAAAAATATATTTACGATATGTATTTTATATATCTTATGGGAGTAACTAAGTTTGTTTGTGCAAAATAAAGGAGATTATTATTTTTTTAATCTTCTTAGTTTTTTTGTTAACGTGTCACAATTATCTTCAAGAAACTCAACGTGCACGTGTATTTTTTTAAACGATGTTGTATACTATACTGTATTTCGAATAATGGCTAGGCTAACGGTTGTTACAGCTGCTACGAAATATTAGGTATGTATGTAGTAAGACCCGGACCCGCCTAGCCCCTTCCCCACTCCTCTATGAAATACCTTTTGATGGGCTAAAATTTTTCGTAGGTCACTCAGATAAATATAAGTTACCTAAAAATAGTTATAAATAGGCATCTCCGCATATAACTTAAAGAAGATTCGACTCCTTTCTCCAAATATTGTAGACGTCTTATTAAGTATTAATTTTATCAACTTATTTGTTTGTTAATTATAGTACTATATTTTAATTTGCAATTTTTTTGTTATCTATGTAACATGTAATTTTACGTTTTTCGAGTAATTAAAGTGTAAATTTTAATAAATAGCTCTACATTCAATATAATAATTGAAAAAAAAATTCGAATTCGAGTTTTTTTCGGTTTTTTGCATTTGCTGAGAAGATTTACTATGGTAACATATATATTTTTTTTCACCATCGGAAAGTAGAGATTTCAACGAACAGACACCATATAAAGTTTTTGAAAAAAAAAGATATTTTGACGGGTGAATTTTCGATTGAAAATTAGGGTAATTTTTCGATATTTATTCAAAATAAGGTGAAAAAATAAATATTTCTAATCAAATAAATTACAGCGTATTTGGGATATAAAAAGGTAAGTTTTCACCAAATTTCGTGATAAAATATTGTTTTTTGAAAGAGATAAAAATAAAAAATCAAAAACATGGTTTTTTGAATTTTTCACATAAATTTTGAGGTTATGTGAAAAAAGTGAGAATACAAAAGTTTTAGATCTTTTTATTACCTACAACTTTGCGATTTGACTTTTTTCCATAGGACTTTTAGTTTTGCCGGAAATCGAGAAAAACCGTTTTTTCCCCTTAAAAAGTCACCCCCACCCCCTTCCCGACCTCAGATCGCCCGTAAATTATTTTTTCTTTCATTTTTATAATATTCTCCTCCTTTTGTGATGGGTTTCATCCTACTATTATTATTTTTTACTTTTTATTATTTTTGAAGGCATCTACCCTGGTCTATATAGTCCTTAAACACAGAAAACTCCTAACCAAGAGCACTTATAACAATTTTATTATTTTGGTACTTTTATTATTCCATAATCAAAACTAATTGATATAATAATGACTACATGTTGTTAGGACGTTCAAGATACAGGGCAGAAGTAACAATATGATAGCTTACTCCGGAACGATGCCGGAAGAAATGGCGGAACTTATGTCAAAGGACAAAGTTCAAGGGTCAAGATACTGAACCGCAATTGTTCCTTCAATTGTTGGTTAGCTTTTTGGTTGAAAAACCGTGCAAAGTTTGATGAGTTTTTGGACAAATTTCGGTTATCTGCCAGATACATTTATTTATGGACTCTTCTGGGCACACTTCCAGTCGACAGCGATGTGTTGTAATTTTTTGACCATAATTTCGGTAGGAGTTGTTGTGTATATTTAGTTTTAATTAGTTTAGTATTTTATGTTTCGTGTTCTATCTATGAAAACATATTTTAATTTGAGAAAAATGTAGTTGTAACCTCATTATTCATTTTTCATCATAATGCTTTTATGAAGTAGGCTATTATCGTAAACCTAAGCCTAAAATCACTGTGATGTGGTGATATTTTGATTTTTTTTTTTTTTTTTGTGTTTTTTAATCATCATAAAGTGCGAGAATAGGTTTCTAAAGTTTTGTTGTTATTATTTTTTTACTTTGATTTTAAATTGTACAGTTATGATTTAGTGATTTTGATTGTTATAAAAGGTTATATTTTTCAATTTTTTTTTCACTTTTAGTATTGAGCTGTTTCTTTTGCATACTTGTTTTGCCAAATTGTACTGCGTCACATAAAAAAAATAATTTGTCTTGGGACACAATATTGACTTTCTTTGTATTTTCTCTTTTTTTTTTCTTTATGTGTACTGTTTTTTTTTAATTTGTATGTGTCAATAAGTACATTATTATTATTATATTATATATAAAATCCTTGTTTTTCCGTCGAATATAATATCGCTAATATCGACAGGAAAACGAAAATATTATTAACTTCAAAGGAGAAAAGATAGTTTCGGAAGTATTGAGGACTCGTCATTTGATAGTATTGTAAAGGTAATGGAAAAGATATGCCTATTCATATAGAAATCAGTGAATGGCCCTACACTGAATAAACTAAATAAAAAACGTCCAAAGAAAATATATTGACGAAAATGATAAATGTTGACTGAAATATATATATTTTTTTGTTGATCATTTGTTTGATATACTTTTAAAATAAATTAGACTTAGCTTAATAAAATTTAAAACTACGTAAAGTCACAATGTTGTTGTTGAGTTTCATTGAGTACTCTAGGTTTTTTATTTTTATCTAATCGTTGCCGTAGTGCTTGAACAGCTAACCGACCAATTTAAGCAAAACTGATCTCTACAGTGTTAATATTTTTAATTATTATAAAATGATACTACCTGTTTCTATTGTGTGAAAGATTTCAATGGATTTTTGATAAAATTCGTAAGTTAAAAAAAAAAAACCTTTATTTGCTCACTGGTCAATTATCCACTCAATAGTGCTTTTCTATTTAGCGTCCGTAAGTGTGTCCGTGGCATTATAGCGAACACTAACAGAATACCAGAGCTGCGTTATTTATCGTTTTAAATAACAGCGCGTTTTTGGCCTCGCACTAATTTCAGCTTTCTTTTTTTTAGTTAATACGATTGTGCGAGGCACGAAGAAACGTTTTTTCTGTATTTCTTTCAAAACCATTGTTGTCACAATCTAAACTACTCTACTAAGTCTCTCCCTCTTCAATCTCTTCGTTTCTTGGCAAAACAGAAGGAACAATCAACTAAATAGCCCAACATGGTAACAGCATTAGACGTACGTAGATATTTCGGGTAAAAAGCTCGCTTCTATTTATGTACTGTTGCTTAAGACCTTGGCTTGGGTTACAGTCTGTTGTTGTGTTTTGGTACGAAAGTAACATAAGTTCATTATTGTTTTTTCATTGTTTGTGTTAGTAATGGCTTGGAAGTTAGATTCATACCTAGTTGATGTCAATGAGCTCGCTTTAAACAATATCTTGGCCTACACTTTATGAAAATGAAGGTACGATTGTAACTAGAAAAGAAGCTTATATTATTTTTAATTAATTTTTCTTTTGACTACTCTATTGTCGTGTAATCTTTTTAATTATTTTTATTGTCTTAATAATATTATATATAAAGCCGAAAGTTTGTGAGTTTGTATGTTTGTTTCTTCTTCATACTCGAACAATTGAAAGGATTTCGACGAAAATTGGTACATGGGTAGACCATGTCTTGGGATAGCACATAGGATAGTTTTTTAAACCGTAAGTAAGTTCCTTTGAAATACTAATTGTATTTCACGCGGGCAAAGTTGCTGGCAGCGCTGGCAAGTGAATTATTTTAATGATTTGGTAATGATGACTTATAATTTGACAAAACATGCTTGTACACCTCAAACGGTAGAATATATAATCATAGTATTAAATGCACATAACAACTTTGAACAGCATCCAGAAAAATACATGAATTCTATTCTAAGTATCGATACTTACTGTCGTGTTTTAATCAAGCCTGCTCATCCCTAGTGTGACGTATATGACGTGGGTAGCACCAATCGGAACGCAGTACCCCAATTTCATATTTCATACATCCGCTAGTTAACAGCATTGTGTTGGTTCGTTAGATCTAGCTTGAGGCGACTTTGGGCTGAATGATTTTTGTTAGCTACCACTGTATTTTGCTTGACTGAGAAATCAAATGTCAAAATCCAGTGTCTTATGCTTGACAAACTTTTGTCCACTAGATCCACAAATCAGTAACTAATTCTTTCAATATTTTTTATTTTATTTTATTTATTTAAAGCTCAAAAAACTGTACAAAGGCGGACGGGCGGAATCAACAATGCAAAATAATAATAATCCAACGTAATTTAAACTATTTAATTCTTATATTAGTATTTAAATTTTATGTAATTCCATTACATATTATCGGTATGTCTATGATTATGTAACTAAAATGAGTTTTTGGTACTTAAGATAAATAGATAAATATTGATAAGTTTGTTTATGGACACGTTTTTGTTTACACTGTGGTTGAGCGATTGGCTGCTATGCTGTGTATCGTGAATTTAATTCTCTTATTTAAATATTTTATTGTTTATGTTTATATATATATATATATATATATTAATTTATTTTATTTACACTTATAAACAACTTAATAACTATAATTACAGTAAATGTTGTTTATGTTTAGTTATCCCGGGTCTGGGTGTGTTGTGTGAGTTTACATGTTTGTGTGTGCTTCTATGATACAAGAGTGATTCCTAGTATAGGTGGAAAGATTTCTTTAATATATATAAAAATATTAATAATACAGAATATAATTTTTTTTGTTTCTTTTTTGTTAAGTGAGAAATCATTGAGTATTGGATATTACTCCCACTCAGAGAGCAGCGGTGGCCGAGTGGTAACGTCCCCGACTTACGAGTTGTAGATCACGGGTTCAAACCCAGCCAGGCGCATTACTTTGTGTAATTTATTTCATCACCGGCATGCCCTAGAAGCAAAAATTCGAAGACATGTGATATTCACCAACACGCACTGGGCCCGCGTGGTGGATTACGGCCATTCCCTCTCCTAGAGAGGAGGCCTGAGTCCCAATAGTAGGAACATTAAAAAGGCTGGTGATGACTCCCACCCTGTATGTAGCAAGAGACGTAATGTTAGACTTTTACAAAGTAAAATCCACTTGTGTTTATTTATTTATCATTTGCGTTCCAGGACCGCAATAATATATACCTGTCAGATATCGGCTGATACACGAATACCTATCAGTAAATTTTTACATTTAAGTTGTTCCATATACCTAGGTACTGTAACGCAGCTCAGCTCGTCGGTAGGCTCGTATAGGGATTCTTCTGAAATTAAACACTTCGGGCGGCGCACCCTTATATTTTTTAACTTATTTCAACGAATACATGCTATTCTTATAAAAATCACTTCAATACTGAAAAAACAACAGACATTCTTTTTTTCTACTAACTTTCAAACCTATTTTGACATTACGAGCATGGCAGTTGAGAGTTTGTCATGCTCACTCAAATGTCTCGCTGTTGGTGGCACGTGTTATTGGGTCGTTCAGTTCCCTTCAAAATGGTTGAGCTGAGTGGGGCTGATGCACGCGTCATGCTCGTGAACGGGTGCCGTCAATGGGACTGGTCATCTCTTAGCTGCCAGTGGCTTAATTCAGTTTCTATCTTTTAACTATTTGACATTTTTATTTCATTATCGACATTATGCTCACATGATAGAAGTAACAAGTAATATGTAACCAAGCACTATATGTAACACATAATAATATGATTTAAAAGAGTGTCCATGGAGTTTCTTGCACGTTCTTCTCCATAGAGACCTACTTTTTGGAACGTGCAAATTAGCTTCATTTTTCTTGGACTGACCGACATTTGACTATTCATAAGTGCCTGTAAATGGTCTATTTTTGATTTGATTTGATTTGATGCTAGAACAGCATAATCCTTCGAATTATATTTTACAAGCCAGTTTGTTGGTTATATAAAAAAAGCAACTCTTGCGATCTCCTTTCGATATCACAGTACTAAGTTTCACTTGGTGCATAGTCCTACACAAGTTACACAGTAGAAACAGAACACGGTCACAGCATTAGAAGCACATACATTTTCCTGCAACAAGACTCTCCACTCACTGTAGACCATTGCTTACAACTTGTAAAGGACACTGTGTACAAGTCCCAACTGTTCTGAGAAACGTTGCGAATGTATACGGAGACTTAAGGGCCAAGCGCCCGAAAAGTGCCATAAAACAGTGATTTTCTGAGGTCTACTCCTCCGTAACGGCTAGGTCAATTGGTTTGAAAAAATATATGTTTATTATAGATTCATGAACAATAATATCAACATTTGTTTTTTTCGTGCAATCCACTTAATTCAATACTTTGTCAAAAAAAAAAAATTAGCAATTTCACAACTTTTCGCAACTTTTCCCTACTCCTTCGAAACAGCTTGGACCTTTAGAAACATTTTTACACATAAAAATTGGTGGTTAAATATTCTTCAAAGTGACCATTGCATATATAAATCAATCAATATCTCACAGAAAAAATGGAATTAAAGCGCTTTGCGGGCGCTGCTGGCCGCAAATAAATGCACAGATTTGCGTACTGCCGCCTAGGCGAGTGGGAGAGTTGCGTTCACATAATTTCGGTCAAATGGTTCAAGGGACTATACGCCTTAACAGTACCTAGACAGACTCATTTATTTAGTCCACTTCAAAATGAGCTCGTGTCGTGATGGCCCGTTAAGACATCTTTTTTTTGTGAGTAAATATCATCCAAATGACATCCTCTGCCCTTGGACGGAGCGGAAGATAGTGTCAGACTCTTACTGACTAAAAAACCCACCCCGTTCCTTCTTGCCTTTTATACCGGGGCTGAGCTACCTTTCGGAGCTATCGCTGGCCCAGTAGGCTTCGACCCAGGTTGGCCCCTGCTGTTGCTGACAGCTCCATGAGGCGCGCGGGAACAGTACGCGCTGTCGAAGACTTGGGCTCGGTCCGGACAGTTACAAGACGGTTGGAAAGCGAGCTATCCGTTTCTCGCCGTCCGCAAGCCCGCGCCTACGGTGGCCGGAAATCGGGATCGGAATTCCAGCGGCGGCTGGGCCGCTGTGAGCGCTATTGCGTGATGCGGTCGGCCTCCTCCTTTGCTAGCATTACTGTTTCGCAGGAGGCGACCGCCTGCCACTCCTCTTCGTGGCATGTACCAAGGCCCTCCCATTAAGACATCTGCCTCTTTTGCATGTGGAGGCGTGTTAGAAACCGGGACAGTATATTAACGTGAATTTTTCAATTCACATATGCTTTTCTTTTTTATATTATTGACTAGCTTGTGCTCGCGGTTTCACCCGTATACATAAACTATATATATCTCTCAGGAATAAAACAGCTATCTCTCGGTGAAAAAAATATCATACGAAATATTATAAGCCCTACAATACGATCGCTTTTTTTGCTTCTTTTTTTATAAATGTTTGTCCTGTGATAAGTTAAGCAAATAACAAGAACACATCTATGAATAGGTACATCTCTTAACAGGCCATCGGAGCTCAGACAACGGAAACTCAAGTCAAAGCTTCCTGAAAGTCAGTGAAGCTAACACAATGATGGAACTAGACGCTCGTATTTAAGACACACATAGGTATCTTGCCGTTTGATAAGAACTAAATGCCTGATTTGACAACGCGGCGCTTTCTACGCGTGCCTCAAAGAGATGTCAGTAAAATTGATAGGTCACGGTAAATGGCTATGGGATGGACGTAAAGGGTAATTGAAAAACTACGGGTGGGTTCAGTAAAAAGTTTAAGCAGCATTTTGCTTCGTCGTTGTTACAAATGTACTGCGAAAAGTGGGGTCTACGATTTTCGGGTAAGGCGTAAGTAATGCGATATTACAGAAAATGCAAAACACCACGAAACCAATAAATACCAAATTTCGAAAAATGAATCATCATCATCATCATTATCATCAGCCTTTATAATGTTCCCACTGCTGGAACTCAGGCCTCCTCTCTAGGAGAGGGAATGGGCCGTAAAACACCACGCGGGCCCAGTGTGGGTTGGAGAATGTCACATGTCGTCGAATTTTTGGATCTGGAACATTCCCGGAAAAATGAATAACTTACCTTAAATATAAAGTTTATTCGAACTTACAATTCCAAGTCAATCCAAAGATTTTAAAGCAACCCATTTAAAAAAAAAACGGCAATTTCAGAAGTAAACCTTTAATATCTTGTCTCTTTTTATGTGGTTTTTACGCATAAATTACTAAATATGGGTGGGTGCACTATAAGCATACTTACTATAAATGAATGTCTTTCACAAAAGGCGGCTGAAACATAAAGGCTATCAAACGAACACACTGTTCAAAATTGTGCCATCATCTAATACAATTTGTACACCTAAAAACTGAACTAAAACTGTACATGACATTTCACGAAAAAAGTAGAAAGAATAATTTATGCTTTCACACCGAAAAAAACAGAACAAATTGAAGCTGAAATAACATTTTTCACACTATAGGGTTAACCGACAACGTTCATAATTTAAACACTAGATTTAGTTTTAGTAAAAGCCTGTGGAAATACATAGCTATGTATGTGTGTGTGTTATTTTTTTGCATTTCGTTCAGTGTAGCTTTCGCGACCCCGCCCGCATGCATGTAAGCCCAGTTTTATTTATGTTTTGTAGATTTTCCGACTTTTCCAGTATGTATGTGCCATGTTTTCCAGTTCATGTCAGCCACGGTTTGGTATTTGTTTATTATAAATATCAACTGGCGCTTTCATGAGTTCTACGGTAACTTTTCAACGCAGGAGCTGCGTCCGGTTTGTAAAAGTTTGTTGAAATTTAAATTTCGAACACTTTGATTGGTTTTTAGGATTCCGTTCCCAAGGATAAAAACGGGTCCCTACTGCTAAGACTCCGCTGTCCGTTTATCTGCCACCAGGCTGTATTGGAATTTTCACAGATGATCTATTTCATGATGATTATAATTAGCCACTAAAAAAAAAATGTAATAAAAACAGATTAAAATAAATATTTAAATGAATAAATTTTCACAGAGAGAACAAAAATAATAATAATAAAAACAGAATATAATAAATATTTAAGAAGGGTTTCCATAAAACAAACGCTATTGATGGTTAAGAACTCTTCCTGCGTGAGTCCGAGTCGCACTTGACCAGTTTTTCTCATTATTGCTATTAATTCATCTTAGCATTCGTTATATTATGAAATTGAGTCTGTGAGCTTTTCTAAATGCGGATTTAAACCTTAAAAAATCGTTAATAATAAAATTATTATAAAACCAATCACTTTTTTATCTTAGAAACCCACACCATTACAAGGAAAACCATCGAATCAAATTAGGAAACAGCTGAAACCGCAATGCAGAGAATTTTCCTGCAAATCTCCGTAACATTAATCATATACCATACACTGACCATATTTATTTCATGTCATACATGACACCACTAATCATCCTCAAGGAAACGAAACATAACAAATAAGGAAAATCGTGAAACACAATATCACAACCAAAATCTCGTTCTGAACACATCTACACAGTCTCAATTAAAAAAAAAAAAGTTTTAAAGTTAGTTTTTATATTTTCTGCTTGTTGAAGATAATCTCTGAAAGTACTGATCAGATTGCAAAAATTTTTTCTTCAATAAAAAGCTGTTTTATTATATATTGTGAGTGACTAGGTTATATTTTATGTATGCAAGGGAAGCCTCGGGCAAAAACTAGTCTCTCATACTTTTCGAAGTACAGCATTATAAACTTAAAAAATAGTCTTTTTTTATTAATTTAAACTAGAGCTTGACTGCGATCCCACTTGAAGTGTAGTAGTATAGTGTAGTAAGCAGTAATGCAATCGTTGATGGTGGGACGAATCTTCTTGACCGAATGTCGGTCACAACGTTGTCAGTGGTCAATATAATATTGATTAGGTACATTTACTAATGAATTGTGCCCAACTCACTCGCCGCGGGAGGAAAACCTGCAGGCTTCAAATACAGGGCTTCTCTAGTTTAAACTCTAGTCCACTCCATTTATTTTAACGCCTGTACTATGTTCTCATCAGTGTGGAAAATATATGAATTTTTACGATAGCTAATGGCAACAGAGATTAGCCAAATACGCAGAAGATTATCATTACCACTGCTCTAAAAACGGTAAAGGAAAATATCGTGAGGAAACCGGCCGGCATGTCCTAGAACCAAAAAGATAGACATGTGACATCCACCAACCCGCACTGTGTCGCACGTGGTTGTTTATAGCCCGTTACCTGTCCTAGAGAGGAGGCCTGAGTCCCAACAGTGGGAACATTATAAGGTCGACTATGCTATGCCATGCTATGCAGAAGATAATTGTAATACTGCACAAGTGTGTTGACAAGACAAAATCATTTTCTGTTCCTAATTTTATTCTGTTTGTGTCAATGGACTCAAATTTTATTTTTCTGACCAGTATTTGACAAACAATAATAAATAGGCTTATTATTCGTAACAATATCATTGTAGGTGTATTTCAAATAGTGATCGCGAAGTGTTTGTGGCAGCAATAATATAAAGAAAATAATGTATAGAAACAAATCTAAATAAATCTCACGATCATTTCTATAAAGAACTAATAAAACAAGTGCAGTAAAACATTCCCTTGAATATATTACGGGATTTTATTAAAAACTAACACGTTTTACGATTCTTTAGCAGAGATTTGTCGGAGATAATAAAATGTAAGAGTTTATGTCTCTTGTATACGGCTAGATTTTTCGGGTCAAATAAATTGTTGCGAACGTGCGGGGAGTACGAAATGAATTATGTAGTTTCGTTGCTGATGATAGAGAATTAACGTAAAGGAAAATTTGAAGTAATTTTTATTAAGGGTGGCAAGTAGATATTTGTACGGACAGAGGCTATATTACAAGTTTTCGTTTTTGTACAGTTATATTTTTTTTTTAATTTCTGCTTCTTTCTGTGTCGGTGTTCTCTGTGGTGTGTGATTTGTTCTGACCAATATCTGGCAACCTATACAGTTCCATTATTGGCCTCTGATAGATCTTGAACAGTCTAGGATTATTTAATAATTGAAATGTTGATGATATTGGTGATCAAATATAAATCATTTCGGACACCCTAAGCAATATTGATTAATATAGCAATATTATAAACTTTGTGAAACACTACTGAGATAAAGAGACAGGATTAGATATGTTTCGAAGAAAATATGTCAACAATAATAGTATTAATAACTTGACAAAGTCTAAGACTGTTCAATTATTCCCTAACAAAAGATTAAAAGCGAGGAATTTCATAGAAATGATCCTTTATTTGAAAATAAATGAAAATTTTCTCAATCTTCGATTTGAAAATAATTTGCCTACTTGAAACTAATTATTATCAAAAGAATGAGGCGAATTGCAAATATTACAAAGAAAGCTCAAAATTAAATTTTGCAAAAGCATTTTGAATGTTTTTTCAGCCATTTGCATTTACGATTTAAACCGTTCCCAGTTCAGAGTGCGATTTCGAAATAAACGATTTCGTTGAATGTAGTTATCGAATTTTAAATTTTGTTCACAGTTTTAATAAAATTCGGAGTTCAATTTGATTTTTTTGATATTGGAAATTAAAATATATAGAGCAAAAGCTACTCATCTGTAAGCTTAGACACGTTTTACGTTTACTTGCTATATTCTAGCAAAACGTGGTTGACTTTTTACGAGTGCATAAAAAAAATCTTTGGAACTTTTTGTAGTTATGAAAACAAAACATGTTGGTTTCCACATTTTTGTCAAACAACTAAACCAAAATTTCATGATTTTAATTTCATTGCATATATTTCTTCACTTCAGTGAAGTATTTAAAAAATACAGTGATGGAATATCATCAGTGAAGAAGAATGCCAAAGTGAACCACATTGGTTTCTCAAAGATCTTGCACAGTACTGGTACTATCTACTGTTTTTAATAAATGGTTTTCCACACTGGAAATACAAAAGTTTGAATCACAAACACAAGGCACCCAGACCCTGAACTACTACCATGTAGGCCGTACTACTATTTGTTCAATGTAAAAATTTAACACGCGATACGCAGCCAATTCCTCAACTACTGCGCTAATCATTATAAAACACAACAAAAATTGAGGCATTATTTGAAGGACATTACTGCTATCAAAAGAAAACGAGTAAAGAGAAGGTCTCCTTCACAACTTAATAAAATATGCTACAAAAATAAAACAGCTCTACTCCCGTCTTAAATGCCACCCAAACACAGAAAATTTTCCATCATACAAAGTTATCTCATAGTCCCTTCATCCACTTCCAAAACAAAACACTGTGCATAACGGATGTCATCTAAATCCTTAAAAATATGAAGGATTTGGGCGGCGGCTCGCAAACGAGCAGACTTCAGAGTGGATCCGCCGGCAGAATATTAATAAAGAGGACAGATCTTATTAATATTGATGATGTCACTGGAGGAACATGACAGATTATGTGTAGCTTTGTGTGTCTCAATCAGCGGACACAAGTTTTGAGGGGATTTTTAGGAAACTTGAAGTTGTTATTGATCTTATTATAAGTTAGCTAGCACTAGCAGAAATTTGTGCCAAATATTGTTGTAACAAACAAAAATATTTGGAACAAATTTCGGCTAGTGGTTTTGCCGGCGTGAAAGTAGATATTTTATCCCAAAGAAACATATTCTTTGGTAAAATAATAATAAACATTTATTTCGGATGAGTTCCATATTTTGTTAGTATATCTTAAAAACGAATGATAGTAGCTACTAACAACACAATTACACACTCAACTACACTACGACATGAAGCCGTACCCATCTCTCCAGCATGGGAACTCCCACTTATCTACAAAAATACTCAGTATAGTGTTTGTGCTGCCACGAACACGAGTAAGTACGGTGGCGCATCTCTACCTGATTACGGCGGCAAAGCCATCAACCTTATTAAAAAGTATCCTCTGTCAACACATCACCAAATCCGTTCACTCATTTGAGTGTGAAAGAGTAAATTTCTGGAATAAATCTCAAACAAATCGAGGCTGCAAACCGACTTGAATAGCTTCAATCAATGAATAATACTAGGAACATTAATGTCAAAGTGCTCAGTACACTCGCGTTTAGCAAAGAATCGGTGCCAAGTACTTTTTTCGTGACCCGGGCCTCTAATTGCTCGAGCGAAAGATTTATGCACTCAATTGACAATTGTGTTCAGAATTGTGTTTCAAATGTCCCAGTATTTTTGTTGCTTAATTCAGTGTGATTCAGTCCTTCGAGCCGGATTTTTTGTCTCTTTATTTGCATTGCTAACAATACTTCCCAAATGATGCTTTGAATTTCGTTCGTCGTGGAATTTAAACAATGTCTCTTTTGTTTTACTGGGTTCGTCGAAGATTTATGTGTATTGCACATGATACGTTTATTTAGGGATTGTCTCTTGGTAATTCAATTTCTTCGAAAGGTAACAAGGGGTCACACAGATTTAGGTCAGCTCTGTGGGTTGGGATTCTGTTTCCCATTTTAATATAGTTATAGAGAAAGGCTGCATAGTAAATATTTGTTAATCAATTACAATTAAATGTTTTAAACAATGTGACCTCAAGGACATACGAATAATTTTTGCCGATAATACGTTCACGTGGGATAATTTCTGACATTCTCGCCAAAAGTCATGTCATGTTCAAAAGTTTAGGAACTTACCTGTTATCCTCGGGGCCCTGGAATGAAGGAAAAAAGGAGCTTATGAATGCATTTTATTCAGTAAAACTCTGACAAGCCACTCTGCCCAAGAACGGGAGAAGTCATTGGAAGATTTATTAGCTTCTGACATTTTATAAGTACGCCTATGTGATGTAAAACATATTGATTTATTTTTTAATCTGTCTATCACTATTATGCTTATAAAAGTTCCAAGAGTTCAAGTAGTGGTAATAGTAGTAATTGACTAACTTTACATTTATAAACACACCATCACATTGTTGAAGTCATCTGAACAACAAACAACGCTATGCATTCTCAATATAATAGTGTAGCGAGATGGCGAAGCTGCTAATTAATTAGGAAATGAGAAGCACGCGTGCAGACACAATGTGATTAAGTGTGCGGAACAGTCTGAGGAGAATTCTGTTGAGAACTTTGTCCTAGACTCTAGGTTATATTGAAGAGTGGGGTTCGGAGGATGCATTGTTTTGTGGCGGAGGCGGGAACAGGACTGCGAGCTCTGGTGCTTTGTCTTGTGGGTTAACAGTAGACGTGCTTGAAATAAATGATTATTTGAATGATACTACGTTGAACTGAATGGGATTGAATGAAAAGCATCAGAATAACTAATATCTTGGAATACCACACGGGATATAATCAGACGCCAGAATTAGATAGAGTTAAACATGTACTTACACCAATTTCATACAGCAAAAGAATAAAGTGGATGTGCCTCAAATCTCGAGATTGAAATATAGCAAAAAAAAATTCTTCCTACATTATTGACGAGGCGAAGGAATGTTCATACCTCAGTTGACGTAGGGAGATCTTTTTCAATGAAATGTTGTTTGTTGTAAAAAATGAATGTTAGATTTTTCTAGACAGAGGTATTATTTGAAGGCCTTGTGTTGGTATTTATTGATCTAGTTTTTAGAAAACCCAGGTTCGTTAACCTTTACCCACACATTTTTGTTAATGAACGATGATTCTATTTATAATCTTTGTTTTATTTGTCTTATCTATCTCTGAAGTCTTTATTGTTATTTATTTGTAACATTGTTGGCCACACGGGATTTTCTATTAGAAATCCCGGAAAGATCCATATTAATATCAGCTTGTTTCTATGCAAGTACATGAATATCTAAGTCCGACCTCAGGTTATAATTTTTAAAGGTGAAAAGTAATAACTCTACGCGAGCAAAGCCGCTTGTTAAAGTTAGTACTACATTGAATCTTTTTCATAATTTTGTTAAAGCTCTCTGATGGGACAGATTTAATTCATCTAAATTATATCGTTTGCCCTAGAGAGTTCATTCTAAGATATTAAATTTACTAGCTTCGTTTTTTAATGTACATTTTGAATGTTTTGTTGCACAAAGATCTATTGATAGCATTACTCTTACATACTCTCATAATTAAAATTTATCTATACTAATATAACAAATAGGTAAAGTTTTTTTTTTTTTTTTTGTTTTTAGTAGGTAATCTCTGAAAGTACTAGGCCGATTGCGAAATTTTTTTCACCGATAGAAAGTTGCTTTATTCCTGAATGACATTGGCTATATTTTATGTACGTGAGCGAAGCTGCGGGCAAAAGCTAGTTTTAAATATTTTACTACTATAGAGAACAGAAGTATGATAATATATAGATAATAATATTAATCAAGACTAAGTCAGTATGTTTTAAAAAATTGATAATTAATCAAGGCAAAAATATAATATTAACTTAGGACCATGTAATACATAGCAATGTTTGAAGAACCCCATTCATCTTGTATATAAGAAGAAACTAACAGACTGACATATCAAAGCACAGATGAAACTGATGGGCCCAGGAATATGAAATTTTGTACAAGTTTCCTTTTACGTTGTATGTTCAACTTTTATGGGCCTTTTTTTTTACTGTAGGAAAATTCACCCAATGACAACCCCCGCTCTTAACTTTTAAGGGCCTGGGCCTCCACAGTTTGTATGGGAAAGTCTACTTTTATCCGAGTGGAACCGCTGCCAGAAGCTACCAGCTTATATGATGGTATTCATTTTCGTTTGGTGGTAATAAAAAAATAAAAATAAAGTTATGCATTGTGTTTCTTATAGGTTTGTAATTACTTCATATATATGCTAATCTAATGTTTCATTAGTTTATTAGCAGTGCACTGCAGATTATCCCTGTATTGTTTTAGTCGTCTCAATCTATCCAAAGGTTGTCTGACAGATATCGCTCGCTGTCAGCGATAAGACCGCCATTGTACCTATAGATTTTAGTTTATGTACCTATAAGTTATGTTACTATTAGGTGTACAATAAATTTGATTCTACTCAGAATAATCATTTGAAGATTCTTGAACAAAATTTTGTTTCTGTTTCTAGAAAACATTGTTTAATGCCACTGTACTTTATTGTCCTCTATAACAAAGCAAACAATTCCAAATAAAATACAGCACAGCAAATCTTTTGTAGCCATATTTTGTATGCGTGTATCGCACACACTTTTATTCTTTTTCCCTTGCGGAATAAATAAATTACGTGCGAAGGAAAACAGCAAGTTCTGAGTGTTTGAACCTTCTAATGTTTTACAAGTAGATTCTTGTTGAAGGCCTGGAAATTGAGAAATTCACTTCGACGTGCATGAATTTATTTTTATTGGTTTGGATTTTTGTGGTAGCTTGGACGCTTCTGAATCCGAATTTTCAGGACTCAGTCACGGTTTTAAAACTTAACAGAAAATCTACGTGACTTTGTGAATGACATTTTCATTCATCATGCGGATTTCCTGCGAAGGGTTATTCAGAAGTAATAATTTTTGGAGGTTTTGGAGGCGATTCTGCTATTAGTGTGGAAAATAATTACGCAACTTCTGCTTAACTGCATCCTGAATAGTAGCCGTCATGATCCCATAGAAAGATGGATTGTATTTAGAAAGAAGAATGGACAAACTTAGAAGTATGCGAAGGACAAAACAGTTCGAGATTGTAAGAAGAACGTAGACTAGTAAGATACTGAAAGTGAGAACAATTGACGTTTAAGGAATACTTATGCAAAATTTTGCAAACAGGTTAGACAACACAAACTAAGGTAACAAACATAATAACCAAATTCAGAACCACCTACTCTTTTCGAGGTGTTAGTGAAATGTTATTACTGCATAAACTTATAATATAATAATATATTGTAAAGCCTCCATATATCAGGAAGTTCCAAACTGGTTACGAATTATTGCTTTCCATGCGAATAATACACGAATCGTGTAGGATTATTACAGCCGTAGGAAGTTGTTGGCGCTTACGGCTGTAATAGTCACGAATTAGAATCAATTACAATCATAATTCTAGTATTGACGTTTTACTTAAATGCATTAAGGTCATGTCTTTAGGGTTTTGCACCTCAAAAAGAAAAAAAGGAACCCTTATAGGATCACTTTGTGGTCCGTCTGTCTATACAACTGTCTGTCAAGTTCCTTTATCTCGGGAACGCGTGGAAGTATCGATTTGAAATTAAAATCATAAGTTTTCTGAGTTAACGAAACGAACTTTTTTAGGATTCTGAAAAATTTCCGTATTTTAATTCGAGAATCGAACGGTTTTCATAGATAAGTTTGTACGGAAACTCGATAATAGATAAGTTTGTACGGAGTCGGCCCCGTGCACTGAGCACGGGGCCGACTCGCAATCATCCGGTTTTTTAATTAAGAAATGAATTATCTTAGTATGGGAATCGACCAGCAACACTAGTAGCACATCGATATTGATATCCACGTACAAACACACAACACTCAAGTGAGAGAAGAGAAGAGAAGTGTTATCAAAATAGATATTTTTTATACCAAAATTAACAAGTTTTTTTTTTTTATTAATAAATATCCATCTTAATTGTCGTTGAAATCGAACACATCTCTGAACATTCTACTTGCAGGGTATGCGTTTATAATGCTACATTTTAGTAATATAGTGCGTACAGGACGGAAAATAAGGACCAAATTTCCGCAATACCACAACCGCACCTCCAAAACTTGAGGCGTCTTCAAAAGCATTTTCTATTACAATACCCTCGAGCGAAACATGTTTGAAAACACACATTTAATTAGAATTTCCAAAGGCATTCACCTCTTAACTTGAAAGGATTCCACAAAAACTGTTTCATGGGGAAAAAAGGGGTTTGAACATGACATCATTTAAAAAGCTTTTTACAGGAGACGGGTCAATGGGTTGCTGATGGCATAGATTGAATTATCTGTTTTGTTAGGCTGAATTAAATTTTGGTGTTGGGTATGTGTTTTTTGTTAATGCATAATGTTTGGATATGGTTTAAGGTAAGTGATTTAAGGGTACATGCAAGTATATCTGTAATAATTTCCGCTTTTTTAGGACCATCTGCAACTTAGTTAGGTTTTAATATTTATTGTTGCTGAGAAGAGATTGTGGAAGGGTATTTAAATACAGGGTTTAGAGTAAAGAACGTGTCAAAGCATATTTGACTGCCAAAAATAGACTGGTTTTCGGGTGCGAGTGGTTTAATTTAGTTAATTAAACCCCAAGCGAACGCCGTCGTTCACGTACCCATTGTCTTTCTATTGTGTCTTTAATTCTCACGATTGAAAGGTTAAAATTAGGAGGTGTGACTTCAATTAGCTTCAGTTTTTTTTTTATGTTTAAATAATTCTCGTCGTAATACAATTACGCTGAATTGTGTTCAGCGATATCATCCACAGATGCTTCGGTTTAGCGATGTAAAGATGAACAGATAGATAGATAGATATATTCTTTATTGTACACCAAAAATAAAAATTACATCAGGAACTTAAAATTAACAAGGTTGTGATAGGTTTAAGACTTCGATCCGGTATCTCAATAGTTTTGGTTTTATGAAGTTAATTCTCCATGTTACTCCAACAGGAGATGATACATGAAACATGTATCATCTCCTGTTGGAGTATGTTTGTGTTAGGGTCCCAAAGCATAGTCAGTACTTTTAATCTAGGCTTCTATAAAAGCACTGAAGCTGCACCATATCATTATCATTACAAGTGAGGATAGATTGGTTAATCGTGTAATTTTAATAGCATATTACAACTGATATGTAATAAATAAATCATCAAGGTGACATTATTTACATAAAACAAACACTCAACTACATTAAAAAAGGATCTTTTAGATATTTTGCATAATCTTGATGCATAGACTTTGCAAAAAGTAGCAAAACTAATGACTTTTTCATAAGGGGGTAAAATGAAACTACAGAGCTCTTTTTTCATTTTACCCCGTTATGAAAAAGATATTAAGTAGTTTTTATTTTTACGATATAAGGATATTATATATACGTAAATGTTTATTTTTTTTACGTACTTATTTTCGAGTTTGAGAACTGGCAATAAAATATTGGATTGGTATTCAAATTCAATGATCTTATATCCTTTAGTTGCTTTTACAATACTTACTCCTCTAAAAGGCTTCTAGAACACTCCATTGTCAGGAAAATGGTCCGTTACTCCGAAAAAATGCCTCAAAGCAATCGGCAGTAGAGCCGGTGAAAAAGTGTGGAATGGATTTAAATTGCTGGAAAATCGTTCTGAATTGTGAACAATATTCCCTTTTCTTTCTAGAATGTTATAGATTACTATGAATGTTATGCATTACGTTATAGATAAAGGCAAAAATATGTATCCATTTAGCGGATTTTAAAAACGGTTTTGTTTTATATTAAACTAGCGGCCCGTTCCGGCTTCGCACGGGCAATTAATATAGCCTATGTTACTGAAGATGAATGTAGCTTTCCAATGGTGAAAGAATTTTTGAAATCGGCACAGTGGTTTTTGAGTTTATTCATTACAAATATACACACACATATACAAATTTTCCCTTTTTATAATACATGAGTATATGTAGATTGCGAGAAACCTGTGTTGGAGGCAAACACTATCATGTGAATAATAGTAGTCTAAAAATGTATCAAAATCTCGTGTAAGCAGTATTCGCTATCGACTCCTTATAAAACGGCTTGACTGAGTTTTATGAATATTTTTGTGAATTTTTGTAGGTCTCACAATAGGCCGTAGGCTATTTTATACCCCCTCTTACCTCGAGTTTTTCTTTGACCTACACTAATATTATGAAGAGGAAAAGTTTGTTTTTATATTTTATTGTTTGTTGGAGGTAATCTCTGAAAGTACTGGTCCGATTGCTTATTATTTTTAACCATTAGAAAGTTGCTTTACATCTAAATGACATAGGCATATATTTTATGTACGCAGGCGAAGCTACGGGCAAAAGTTAGTAATTTATGTAACAGAAAATGTTTGCTTGCTGAGTCAACTAGTATTTTTACAATTTTGAAAGATCCTTTTGCATTTTTAAATCAAGTTATACATATATTGACATAACTTGATTTATAAAAGCAATTTACCAAGTATTGACTTTGTTAACAGAAACAATTAACATTATTCCAGACATTATTCCAGATACCTGCAATAACATTACTTTGAGGAACAATAATTACTTCAAATATTAACACAAATGCAGAGACGTGGTATTACGAACTGATCACGTTACGAGAAACTAAATGATGATTTGCTAATGAGGTCAGCAGCACACTGGCTGCATTTCGTATTCAAAGCATGGAACTCGATTATTACTAAGTGTTTGAATTTCTCTTAAGATATTTTTTTTTTTAGTTTCCCGCGAACAAAGCAAAAAAAAAATTAAGTCGTTAAGTCAAAATGTGTTTTAAATGTTATGGCCTCTTTAACTGAAATATTTCTAAAATTATCGTAGTAAATTTGAGGCCAAAGTGCAAAAGTGACCTAACCCAAAATTTTTCATATTATGACTTTGTCTGCGATAAATAATGTTTAAATTCCTTAAAATTTTGTACAAAACCGTGTAAAATCTTGCTTTATCAATCGTTAACAGATAGCATTACAAAAATTTTGTTTTTGGTCTTTTTTATTTCTTTTCAATAATAATGCAAAAGGAGCCCAAGCCATATCATACTGCCTATCTCAAGCTTAGACTAGATGCGCTGATGGACTCATTAATTAATAGCAAAGGGAAAATGAAGTGTCTCAAAATTCCTCTCAAGGACTCTCTAAGTTTCGTTTCCTTGCCAAATATTCAATACACTGTTGACCCAAATAGGATATTGTTGGGGAGAAGTCTCGCATAAATTTTGTTTTCGCACATTTCATTCACAAAATAATGGTAATTTATTCGTATTTTTATTTAAAAGGTCGTATTTAGAAGTTTATGCGAAAAGGTTTTTTTTGACGTTTTTTTTTCTAAATTCAAATTATTGGAATTTGTCTAATGAAGGGTATTCATAAAATGATAAACTTTTTTCAAAATCAGAACTTGAGAATCATGAAATTAAATGATTAGTAAAAATGTATGGTCGTCCTGTGAATCTTAACTGTTTTATTGGAAAAAAAAAAACTGTCAACTCTTCAAAACAAAAAACCGTTTCACGTATAATATTCACCCTGCATCCTATAAAGTCGTCGCTATTCTAAAAAAAGAAATACTGAAATCCGTCGAGAAATCTTGAACACGACACGTTTATGAAAAGTCTTTTGATATGCAGCTGAATGTTTTAGACAATACGTACCTTTCTAAAACCATGTCGGGGTCTCACACATCCATTCAGTTGCGATCATCTCACACGAAACATATCGTAACATCTATGAAAAGGCAAAAAACACTTCCTAATCCTAACTTCACTGTAACTAACACGAACTATAATCTACTTATTTTAAGTCACAGAACAAAATTTACAACAACAAGGAACTTTGTCTTTATAATATTGTTTTAAAACAAACACGGTGTCGGATTTGGAACGAATCGCGTTACAAGACGTCCGCGTGTGGGCCCGGTCGCGAGGCGACTGACAATATTACCAAATATGAACCTAATTTTCCCCAGATCTGTGCGTATACCGGTGGGGGACAGTTTGCGTGCAACCTTTTGTATTAGTTCGCGAGGCTGATAAGAGATGGCGTTGAAATAAGTTTCCATGAATATTTATTGGGTTTGAAGTTTAATGAAATAATCTTCGCGATTATTATGGTTTATCATTTGATACGGGTGCGAGAAACATAGAAAGGGGTTGACTGTTGTTTATTAACTAAGGTATTCTATTAACTGAATAGCTTAATTTAACTGTATTAGGTAATTCATCGCAAGATGCCAAGCTGATAACCATGTAATTTTAAATAAGTGATTGCCATAGTTTAATGAGAAGTTAATAAAACCAAACTTATATACGGTTTTTAAAGATATCTGATTATCGCATTAAATCAACTCAGAATTATTACTAATATTGTTTAGATTTTTTATTTTATTTACATATATTTTATTTAATATTAATTCAATAATTCACATTTTAGTCTTCCACTGACCATTTTATAAGAAAATAAAATGAAACAATACGAAACAAATATGTAAATATTATGCTAAATAATCTTGAAAGATAAAGAAACGGATCCTTTATTTGATTCTTTGTGCTAAATAAAAGATTTAAATGTAACTCAAGGAAGGGCAAAAAAATAAAATGTACGATATAAACTAACATTACTGGATATTTTCTGGAAATATATCCCTCTTAGGACCGCTGATATTATTGCCGTTTTATGGCTGGTGCAAAGCATAAGCTGATCTGCGGATGAAAGGACCATTTCGGTGTTTAGTGATGGTGTAAGGACCAAGCTATAGACTGTTGAGAAAAAAAAAACGTTTTTTTTATTTGTTTTAAATTCAGAAAACGGATCTTTTAGTTGATCTTTCGGAAATTGGACTGTTGATTTCGATTGATTGATTTGTTTATTTTATTATTCATGTACCTACACACAGAAAATTTGAAAAAGATAAAATATAAGAGACATTAGTACAAAGGTAGTGCTTATTTCCGAAGAAATTTCTTCTAGCAGACCAGCGAAAAGAGATATAAAAAATAAAGAAAGACAATAGTCATTTTTTCTTTTTGTCAAGTTTTTTTTTTTAAATTATTACATCGCCTTAAAAACTTATAATTTAAGTGTGTAAAAGAATTCATACACATCTCGCCTATGTGCTCCGGATTTGGGCGTTTCTTCCGCACGAATCCGGTGCAGGAAACTCCCGGACTTACCATGTCCGGTGAGAACCTGCGTCATGCAGAAAGTGGGGACGCCGTTTTGTCTTTCCAGCCACTCCTCAAAGAAGGGACAATCAGATTAGGGTATGATGAACTTAAAACCTAGGTCAGAACAGTTTTAACCGATATTAAATTTGAGCATTAACTAGGGAAAGCGAGTTTTAACTGTAACATAATTATATAAATTTGTGGTTAAGGCATATCAGTTTAAATTAATTAAAATTAATTCGTACTAATTATTGTTGTTGCTGAGCTTTATTGTCACACAAAAAACTTTAACTTTACCATGTAAACACCACCATTTCTAAGCAAAATTTTAATAACTTCATAACAGCCACATTACATTAAAAACAAAGTATGACTAGGAACACCTAATCAAAACTAAAACAATCCCTTAGTAAATATCATCTTACGACACACAAGGGAAATTATGAAATGATTTATTCTTAGCCGAGACCGCACAGAGAGTTACGAGGTAGAGTGCTATTGTAGTGGAGTTCTCCAGTACACTCCAAGTCGTAGCAATGATAGTTACGAGGTTACTACGACGTAGCACACCGCGTAGAGGGTCTACGAGAGTGCTACGAAAGATCTACGCGGTGTTTGTCTGATGGTTGTTTACATTTTGTCAATATGAAGCGTTGTTGGATATGTTGGAATGTGAGAGAATTGTACATTCAAGTGAGGTATCGGTGTTGTTGCTGTGGATATATTGTCATTTAGTTCTAGTGTGTTAGTAGGTACGTTTGGTTTTAGTGTGTTGGTAATCTACACTAATATAATAAAGAGGTAAAATTTGTTTTTTTGTTAGAAAGCTGCTGTGTCATAGGCTGGCAAAAGCAAGCACGATTATAATTGCAAAATTTCAGTTGCTTATCGTGAAATCCTTGACAGATATTGTTTCAGTAGACCGTTTCAGAGAGTTAACCTCTCAAGGACCGCCATTATTTACGTCAACCAATATTAATAATCAGTAAAATATTATCTGCCGTCGACAACATTCGTTCAGAAACCATTTTAAAACTTATCTTTACTACAAATACAGTATTAAATCGGCGGGTTTGGTGGCACAAATTTGTGCCAGCGGGGCTCAACGGTAATACTTGTTTACTGGCACGTTTTTGTGCCACTGGGGCTCTAGAGGTTAATATTATTGGGCTGTAAGTAGATTATGATTCCCGGTAAAAACATTAATAAGTTAGAAAATAAAAATAATTGAGATTGTAACAATATCAAAAAATTAAAATTAATAGATAGCAAGACAGTGAAAATGTTTGTATGTTACAAGCAGAGGGCTAACTACAAAATAAAATCAACTAACTTCACCTAGAAAGGATCTACAAACAAACATATTATTATTGGCAGATAATGCCTAAGGCATTAAGTCCGCCTTTGAACAGTTTTTTTTGCATAAAGGTTTAAATAAATAAATATTGATTACATTATAAAAATCACTCGTGAAAGTACCAAAATCATCTCAAGGTCGCATACTTCCGGGTAACACGAACGATTCCAGAACATAATATTTAATATAATATAATATTTTACAACTATCACACAACGTCGTCTGGTCCCAAGCTAAGCAAAGTTTGTGTTATGAATACTAGACAACTGATAAACATACTTATATATTTCTAAATACATACATATCATAGAAAAATTACACCCAGCCACAGAAAAAATGATCATGCTCATCACATAAATATTTTTCTTGGGCGGGGATCGAACCCACGACCTCCGGCATAGCAGTCAGAGCCACAAACCACTAGACCAACAGGCCTGTCGAACATGGTTTACCCGTGTGCTAAATTTGATAAAATCCATTAAGACATACACACACACACAAGCGTGAAAGACCAACACACATATAAATATACAAACGTTGACGTCTAGTAAGTCAGCTGTGCCATATTGTGTTGGTTGTACCTGCACGCTTGTTTTCAATGATTTTGTCGTGCCCTGTTATACTCTATCATAGTATTATTACGTTGTAAGCCTATTGTGTATCTTATTGTAACTGTAGTATATGGTGTATTGCATGCTTCGTAATTAGACGACAACAGTTGAACTATACATTTTAAATCTCATGTAAGTGAATGATGTAATATGTTCTTATGAGAAAATAAAGATTCTTTAAACCTAACGTTCGTATTTATATTACTGTGATGCAATCACCTGAAATGATTGCAGTGGCGTTAATAGTAATCGAGAAATTATAAGTCAAGCCACAGATTTATTCACGTGATCAAACTTCATATTTCGTGACTAAGCTACGAGAAAATAAGAAACGAGCTTAAAATTGTGGGTTCTTTCGACATGGACAGCCTAATCTTCGGGGTTATTTTTTTAACCGCCTAACTAAAAAGTGGTTTACATAGCAAATAACTAGAGGCTAAAATAGTTTTATTCAGACGCTCATTAATTGTGTCTTATTTAAAAATATACACCCCTATTTTATAATCAGTGCAAGAAAAAAATGGGGCTCTATCCGTATTTGTTACTGATCATATTTATGTAGTCAACAAGTAAAAATAACGAAATCCCAATACATGTTCACAAACATTCCTCATAATTGGTAAATTCATAATTGAATTAATCATTCATAAAAAAATACTAGCAGAAAAAAAATTACAAGCAGTGTTTTTCCATTGTAATCACCATTCATTCATTCAGTAATCAATAGCTTTTACAATGTGTCCATAAATTGAGTGAAATTTTGGGATATCAACAAACTATAATAACTTTGTTGTTTATAAATACTATTTATTGAAATTTAACACAAATAACAGTAACATATTTTCTAATAAGCCCTATATAAGTATTTGTACTATTTCAAAATTTGTGGTGTATAAAAAAAAAGATTTTTAGAGGCGAACAATGCTATTAAAAACAGTCTGTGTAATGAGCATTCGTTCTTATCACTATGTTCCTTGCCTTTTTAACACGATTTGAAAAAGTTATCATAATCTACATATAATAAAGAGGTAAAATTTGTTTTTTATGTATGTTAGAGGTAATCGCTGGAAGTACTGTTCCAAAGATTTTTCACTGACAGATAGCTGCTTAGTCCTGAGTGACATAGGCTATATTTTATGTACGCGAGGAAAACCGCGGGCAAAAGTTTGTTATTAATAGAATCATTTTCTCACTACACGCTAAAGTCTTATAAACCGAAACGCCAAACATTAGAATTCCATAAGAGTTGGATATTTTTTGTGCTATGGACACGATTTAGTATCGTTTTTATTTGTTTACAAGAAATATATATACGGGTTCCGCCGCATTAAATATCCACGTTCGCTTTTATTTCTTACTTTTTCCCTTATTCTAAGGTTTTTCGGTTACCTTAATATTTTTAGAATGTGTTGGTGTGTTTGGTGTGAAAAAAAAGCCTGAATCATATTTTTTATTACTTAGTTACAAAGCAATGTTGGTGCACCTGAGATTTATTGTTTTTTAATGTCTACTTTGTTTTTCGTATTTTATTTTGTAGGTAGGATGTCATTTAGTAACATTTTTCATTGATCCTAAAACAGATAGTTTTACACAATAGTTTGAACATATAGAGTAGGATGTCATGTTTTATTGTTTTTTTTTTTTATATATTATTTTTAATTTTTTTCACAACTATCACACAACGTCGTCTAGTTTCAAGTTACGCAGAGCTTGTGTTATGAGTACTAGACAACTTATATATTTCTAAATACAACATTAATAATAAAAATATTATTATAGATAAATTACACCCAGACACAGCACAAATGATCATGCTCATCACATAAACATTTGTCCTGGGTGGGTATCAAATCCACCCACACAATCTGGCATAGCAGTCAAGGCCACTAACCACTATACCAACAGCCTGTCACTTATTATTATTGTCAAATATTAAATATCTTTTTTATTGCTTTATCATTAAGCTGCATCTGCTATGTTAGGTTTCTGCACCACCCTAAGGTCGAATGGTAGAAAATTCCTAAGTAGGTATTTATTATTTATTACTAGTGTATATAGTTTTAATAAATAAATAATTAAATCTAAAGACTTCTTCCGGATAAGGGCGGAACTAGAGGGGTGTGTTAAATTTTTACCTTTTAAAATCTATCTATATAATCTTTTAATTGTATTTTGCGTTCTAGATCCATGTGTCTCCCTTTCAGGAAGTCGCCATAGCCTAGATATCGACCCATCAGGGTGGTTAAGATTTCGCTCACATATCTTTGAGGTGCACACGAAACGCGTAGTGTTTCACGCGCATCGCAAAGTTAGTTGCTAAAATGGGTAGTTTTGATTGCACGTATTTTAACAACAGTTTTCAATATTTTAATAACAGAAGCACATTACAGAGGGAATGAAAAAACAGTTTTGGAGACTTGGGGCCTGTTTTACTATTAATGAGTATGTTTCCATAAATTACTGGTAGAGTTTAAGATAATTTAGTTATTTCATAAAGGGCCTGTCCCATTTATGAATTTATTAAGAAGGATAACTAGTCGGATATCGTGTAATAGACCTATTATGATTATTATTTTTGAATTATTATTATACTAATCGAACTTTGACTCTCAGAGTACTTTAACTCAATACTAGCTGACCCCACTTGTGACCACTTTGCAAGGCGTAAAATAATGTGGCTTGATACTGGTGAAAGAAGAGAAGAATTTTCATAATTCGTTCAGTAGTTACAGAGAATACTTCCTATAAACTATATAGATTATTGTTGTAACGTTAAAAGGGTGGCCCAGAGAGAAAAGCACTTTTGATTTTGCGCGCATTTTTAAACAACAAAATGGCAGCGCGCAAGTGTTATGTCAGTGCAAAGCGCGGACTTTATAATTATTGTCACCATGAGTTGTTACACTGGAGAGCAACGCGCGTTTTGTATCTGCGCATTTTATGGGAATTCTTGAACATATGTGATTGTTCGATGGCTCTACAGTGCTTAATTTAAATTTCAGCTCATCAGTGAGTGTAGAAGCACTAATTTAATTATGCAATGGATTGAATGATTCGAAAAGACAAGATCGACGCACAAAAAAGCAGCCTCGTGGTCGTCAAAGAGTATCACGGACCGACGAAAACATTCAGCGAGTTCGTAAATTTGTACGCGCAAATGTAGGAGCGCAAAGTTCATCAACTTTGGGATTATCTAGATCGACATTGCAGCGAATTTTACGGCTTGATTTGAAATAACATCCTTATAAGATATAGTTGGTACAGGAACTAAAGGCATCAGACTTCGAACGAGATTGAGATTTGCAAATGAAATGCGCAAGTATCCGCAAAAAATAATTTTATGCAGGGGTGACATTTCCTGGCCACCAAAAAGCCCAGATCTCACTCCAGCAGTTTTCTTTTTGCGGGGTTACTACAGGGGATAATCCTACAACTCTGCAGCAATAGAAGTTGAATATTCGGTAAGAAATGGAATCCAGTTCTTTTTTTTTCTTTATGGTGGGAAAAATTATGCATTGACATCCCCCGCCCTTGGGCGGAGCGGGAGATAGTGTCAGACTCTTACTGACTAAAAGACCCACCCCGTTCCTTCTAGCCTTCATACCGGGGCTCGAGTGCCCTTTCGGATAACCCTGGCCCCAGTAGGCTTCGACCCGGCTGGGTCCCTGCTGTTGCTGACAACTCCTTGAGGCGCGCGGGAACAGTGCGCGCCGTCGACGACTTGGGCTTGGTCCGGACAGTTGCCGGACGGCCGGACAGCGAGCTACCCATTGCTCACTGTCCGCAAGCCCGCGTCTTCGTTGGCCGGAAATCGGGATCAGAATCCCGGCGACGGCGGCGGCGATAACGCCGTTGCCTGATGCGTTCGGCCTCCTCCTTTGCGATGGAATCCAGTTCGAGAAAATAAATCCTAAGAAACCAAACTTACCAAGGACTTTAATATTTCACATTGTCAAAGATTTCATTTTAATATCGCCCAGTAACGGAAAATAATTTAACATACAAAGAAACCAAATAATGAACTCCTAAAACTCTCATTCGATATCACTACCGAGACCATTTCAGTAAACAAGATACGTTCACAAACTGCACTCAGTAAGATCTGCCCAATAATCTGGAGCTTCCAAGTTTTCAGCGACGTAAATCAAAGTTCAACAATAAGATAGAAAGTCTTCCTTTGGGACAAAGCCTCCTAGACCGAGATCCTGAACAAAACCATACGTTTTGGTGTAAGTTGGGAGAGTGAGCGGGTGTGATATCATTATTGACTGGCCTGATTGAATTGTATTGAAATCCCACTACTGGGGATCCAGAATCATGTACTGGATCCGTGGTTGTTCGTCGATGTTAAAGACATATACGTATTTAGAGATATATAAGTGTGCTTATCAGCTATCTAGTACTCATAACACAAGCTCTGCTTAGCTTGAGACTGGACGGCGTTGTGTGCTAGTTGTGGAATATTATTATTAATTTGATTACACCTCTATCGACAATGCGAGCAGTGGTGGCAGAGTGGTAACGGCTCTGACTTACGAGTTGTGAGTCGCGTGTTCGAACCCAGCTATTTTCCATCGGTTTAGGTAGTTAACTAAACATAAACAATCATGATGTCTTTATAATTATTTAAAATACATCGTATAAAAGACAAACAAAGGCTATTAAAATTTAAATTTAGTTAATTACCTAACATCGGTTTAAGTAGATACCAAATCACTAACCTAACAGAATACCAGCGCTGCGTTATTTATCTTTTTATATCGCAGCATATGCTGAGGCGGAAGGGCGCCTAGCCCTTTTGGCCTTGCACAGATTTTAAAGTTTATTTTTTTTATTTTTATTATCGAATTCTACTGTATGTGTGAGGTACGAATAAAAGTTTTTTCTTTCTTTCTTTCTTTCAAATTTTAAACATTTTGAAATAAAATTTTTAGACAAATATTCCAATAAAAGACATGTTACGATAGCTTACATTTAGTTGACTACTTGAACCGATGGAGTATAGGCAATTAGGCACATAGCTTTGTGTAATTTATTTCATCACCACTGCTCTCAAAACGTGAAGGGAACATCGTGAGAAAACCGGCATGTCCTAGCAAAATTCAAAAAAAAAAAATCTGCACAGTTCTTACCATTCATCATTTATCTACTACAAAGGTCAAGGAACTCCAACCCGCCAATCGTTTACAATGTATACCACTACCAAAACTATTTTAAGTTTTGCACTTACTGTATTTACGAAAACTCCCTACCGTCATACAAATAAGGTCTCATTTAACTGATTCAACTATCTTTGTGCTCTCAAAAATATTCTCCTGACAGAGGTGTAAGTGTGAACAGATGGAGTGACTTTAAGACGGAAATAAAAGTGACAGCCAAACATATTTTCCATGTTGAAATTTCAACAGATTCAAAATATTTTAGCAGAGCCTATGTCTCCTGTCTGAGGCTTAGCTGCGGTTGGAAAAATGTGAAGTGTTTGACTTGGGGTTTTATTTTGAACCAACTTTTGCTAGTGGCTTTGTCCGGATAAAAGACAGAAATAGTTTCACGGAAATGTACTATCATGATGAATGGTGTTCAATTTCTTAATTCAGGATAAGAAAATATCAAATGACTCCTTCGACTCTTGGTTGTGTCAGATTATTGTTGACTAAATCCACCTTTGTCCTTCAGTTGCCCATTGTGTTCCTTCTAGGACAATATTAAAGTCTACAAAACTGACAAACTTATATCCAATTTTTATTTTATTTTTAGTAGGTTTGTGCTTGAGCGCTATCTCATCCTATTCACTCTTGACTTAAAGATTCACGGGTTGTAGCCATCAGGAAATACAGACTCCAGTAGGGAATTCCACTCCTTAGCTGTAAGCACAATTAATGTGTTCCCGTGACGTTTTGTGCGTAAAGGTGGGATGTCCACCATGTTAGGTACAGAGAGGAATTTACAAGGCGAGCGTCATCACCTGCAATAGAGTCCGACGAATGACGAAGATAGCCGACGGCGCCCGAACAACCACGGTGAACTCTTGATAATTCCTAGAGTAAGCAGGCATCGGCTCTCCTGGGCTATCTTAGTTTTGCTGACATCTGGTCTGGTCTGACTGAATTTTGTTTCGAAAGTAATTAGTTTGGGTTTGGTCTTAACGGATGACGAGCTACTTATTGCTCGTCATCCACAAGTGTTTTAAGTATTGTCTAAATCCATTGAGTTAGTTTCACGCGATTGCATGATTTTCCTAAATTGAATTTCACATTTATGATACTAATAAGAGAGATGGATTATAAGGCAGTAGGTAGATGTAGGATACGTAAGGTTTTTATAGATCATTTATTGAATTTATGAAATGGAACTTCGAAGGGGAAGGCTTTCAAACACATCTGCTGAAGGTAAAAAGATTTATTTTTGTTTTACGTTCAATTTTATTTATCATAAATATTGCCACAAATGCGTGATTTATTTTCACAATATATCCAAATGTTTCACCTCAAAATACCTGCTCTCACCGACGCCGAAAGACCGATAAAATATTGCTAATTATTACAAGTTCTGTGCAAACGTTACCCAAATAAATTGGAAACGAATTGTTTTTATCGCAAAACGTGAATCCAAAAGATATACGATCCGAATGTCTGCAGTCAATGGGTAATTACAGGCGAAACTCATTCGATTTTTATGGGCGACCACTTTTTTGGCACCCTAGTTTATTGTTGAAGTTATTGCCGACTTTTAATAGGTGATATTGAGAGTGATGAGTGCGCCAGCTAAATCTAGAATTCAGAGCACGAAAACTAGGAAACTGGTTCTTTTATACTATCTAGAACAGCTTCTCAACATTACTTTTAGTTAATCGGAGACATGTGACATTCACCAACATGCACTGGGCCCGCGTGGTGGATTACGGCCCATTCCCTTTCCTAGAGAGGAGGCTTGAGTCCCAACAGTGGGAACATTAAAAAGAGTGGTGATGATTATTTTTAGTTCATGTGAAACTTGAATATAATTTGTTAAGAATAACTTACCATGAAGTTAGATGGTGGTCAAACGCAAGCCTATTCATAATAAAAAAACAATCGGTGACTGAATGGATTACAAAAGTTTTTACAGTATGTTATATTTTTCCCGAAAATAATTAAAATAGTCACAAGTTGGACACCACCGATACTAAATACAACACAGGTCACGGCAGGTCATAACGGGTTACTGGAGCCAGGGTTATCCGAAAGGGCGCTCGAGCCCCGGTATGAAGGCTAGAAGGAACGGGGTGGGTCTTTTAGTCAGTAAGAGTCTGACACTATCTCCCGCTCCGCCCAAGGGCGGGGGATGTCAATGCATGATTTTTCCCACCATAAAAAAGGTCATAACGGGTATTAGGCATCAGCAAACAGCGGGGTGTAAGTGCCAAACACCCCCTCAGTCGTCTGGATGGCCCGGTGACTATGTATTTTTGCTGACATAACAAGCTTATGTATCTTTGTGATTTTTAAAGATACAGTTATGAAATTTTGTACATGGATTCTTGACTTAAAAATACTAGACACGTGTTTCGGGTTTCGTATTATATACCAAAACTAATGTTGTATAAAGCACAGGTCCGATCGTTTGTGGAGTATCTACTGCAACCACAGTCATATACTATAATACTACTATAATATAATATTCCACAACTGTCACACAACGCCGTCTAGTCCCAAGCTAAGCAGAGCTTGTGTTATGGGTACTAGACAACTGATAAACATACATATATATTTCTAAATACATACATATTATAGATAAATTACACCCGGACACAGAACAAATGATTATGCTCATCACACTAACATTTGTTCTGGGTGGGAATCGTACCCACGACCTCCGGCATAGCAGTCAGGGTCACTAACCACTAGACCAACAGGCCAGTCATCAGCCATATGGATTGCTGCTGCAAAATTGCATCTAGCAGCTTTACACTCGGTGGAAAGGCGTGCGAAGATGTTAATTGGTGATCCAGATTTGGTTAACACCAATGTACAAAGCCTTGAGCACAAGCGCAGTCTAGCCTACCTTTCGGTATTTATAGGATGCATTTTGGAGACTGAGAAGATATCACATGACTTCATTCAGCCATCACCTTTCTAATATTGTACAATGATTGTCATCCTCTCGTACGTTGTTGACATCTCTACGGTCCGGACTAAGCGTTTCAGCTCGTTATTTACACTGCATACTTCGAAGGACAAGGAAGGAAAAAATTGCCTGCAGCAGTATTTCTGTCTGATTATAATTTATGTTTTTACGTAATCGTATTAGGAATGAAGATATCTGCAGGAAAGTCATTGTTGCTGACATAGCCCAAAGAATCGCCAAACTTAAGACAGTGGGCAGAGCACATTGCTTGCAAAACCGATGGTTGATGAGGCTGAAAGATTCTGGAGTGGCGGCCGCGCACCCGAAGACTCAGTATTAGAAGGCCTCTAACAAGGTGGATCGATGAACTCGCGAAGTCCGCGGGAATCCGATGGATGCGAGACACAGATACACAGCGCCGTTCGTTGTGATATTTGGGAGAGGTCTAGGTATGCCCTCATAAATGATGATGATGAAAATGATTCTAAATAATTACTCAGACCCGTTAATTTCACTTTATGTGACATAAGTATCAAAAACGTTCAAAAGCCATATAAAAATAAGTGAAGGACCATCCACGTCATCCGGACTTGATTATGCCACCGCTTACCTTTACACTTGAAAATCCACTCTCTCTCTCTTAAAAAAAAATAAAGTAACGGAGCCTGAGTATAAAAAGATAGGCCGAAAAGTACTTTCAAACAAAATTGATCCATTACTGCTGAAGTGCGAAGTAGGAGCGTGTGTGAACTGCAAAATGGAGCGTTAATGGTCTATGGATCACATCTCAGTGCAAAAGCACCAATTAGCGCATTTCGTATACAAAAATTCCGAAAAGCGAATGTCTACCTTATTTTAAAGCAGCAAAGTGTCAAATAAAAATAAAAATTTCAGCGCTAGCTTAGTGCTACGTGCAGTTTGATTTGGATATTTTAATTTGAACTTTGTTCTAAGAAAGATAAAGTACATATTGCATTGGTGATGATCGATAGCGGATAAACATGAAAGTAGGGGTAACAGGCTGCAAGACGAACTAAGCTTGTGTTGGTTTGAATTACAGAAGAAGCGTATCTACTGTTGTGTTTGTTCCGTACCGACTGTTTGGAAACGCGTTATTTGATTTGTGACGTCATAAAGTAACTTCGTATTTGACAGTGATGTACTTTTAAAAGGCGAACGTGGCGACGCTGCTGTCATTTTGATTTTATATGTCTCTTTGTTTCTGTGTTTTATTTGCGTTCGGTTTCATATGAGCAATGAAGGTTTTACAGCTGTTCTACATATCTTGAACAAGTTTTGAGAATAAATATTGTTTTTGAAAATTCGTGTTGTGTTGCTGTAATTTTGTTATTTATTTTAGGTTTTTAAAGTATTGAGACCTATGATATTATTATATCATTTTATGAAACTACTCACTATGAATTTGGATTGACTTGAAATTACAATTTCATGATATCAGTGCTCAGTTACTGGTTTTTAAAACGTCAACTGCGTAGATAGCTATTAACAAACGTTATTGTTTTACAAAAAATCTATAGTGACTTAGTGATTCCTGTTTCGTGGTATTAAAGTCTTCTTTTCAGGGGACAAAAGAATGAATGTACTGCATGCACGGACTTTGCTCAGCAGTGGGACGGTACCGGCTGACAAAAATAATAAATAACACATGAACATGACGAACTTATCCGTGAAATTACTACAGATTTTGTATTTAATTTTATTTTTAAAAAAAATCTGATTATATTGTTCTTTATCCATTACCGGGCAAAAGAAAGTACTTGAACTGAGTTTATCACAATACATCCTTGTATTCAAAAAACGTTCCATAGCGTTTTTATTTGATTTCAAACTACTGTTCTCCAAACTTCCTCACCCGTATTTTTCTGCGAGCGAGTCCATCTCTAGACCGTTTTTCCAGTTTCTTGTTTAAGCGAGTCTTTCCCCACTCATCTATCGTTAATGTGAACATATTTCAAAAGCTTGTTGTTTCATCTAATGCAATATTTTATGAAGAGTCAACGCGGAAAAATTGAGGTAACGCCTAGAAATCCTGTTTACAAAACTTGTTCCCGGAAATACATGTTTTTTTTTTTAAAGCCCTTAAAGTTTGGAAATAAATACAAGTTTTCTCTATATATACTTTTTTATATTTTTTAAATTTTGAGCACAGTATGAAGGGTTAAATTTTTTTAAAGGTCTTTACTGGGTTAATTTTACAAAAAATAATTTGATTTAAATAGTAACGTAGAACACACAAAATATCATGTTTCGAAAATTCGCCGCTTATGAACTCAATTTAACAGGAACAGTAATATAAGCTTCTAAACCCATAAATAAAAACACTGCTAAACATTTGGCAGCTCGCAATAAGATCGGTATCACGCTGTCAAGGAAGCCTGGCTTCCTAGCTGGCACTTTAAGTGCCGACGTGACTATCTTCCGATGCAATACAAACGCTGAAAAATTGTGTCCAAAACGGCAAGAGTTTCGATGCAAAGACGTTTGGTGCATCCTTATTGATGTCAGAAATATGAAACAAAACATCTTTAAAAATAATATAAACTTTATTTAAATTTAAATTAAATTCATACAACTAATACATTAATACGCTTAACTTCATCATTTCAGCTGATAGACGTCCACTGTTGGGCATAGGCGGGAGGCCTATGCCATTCCTAGTGAACAATGAACGATCCTGCGCGTCCCACATCCATCGAATTCCGGCAACCTTTACCAGGTCATCGGTCCACCTTGTAGAAGGCCTTCTAATACTGCATCTTCCGGTATGCGGTCGCCACTCCAGAACCTTTCGGCCCTAATGGCCATCTGTTCTGCCAGCCATGTGCCTTGCCCATTGCCACTTAAGTTAGGCGATTCTTCGTGCTATATCTTCATTTCTGATTCTATCATGCAAGGAAACTGCGAGCATAGTCCTTTCCATTGGCTTTTGAGGGACTTTAAGCCTTCCGATGAGGCCCATTATGAGCGACCATGTTTCGAAACCATATGTCATTAATATGCTTAACTTAGAAATCTATACATATAAATAAAATTGGTGTGTCTGTTTGTAATATTGAAATAACTGCTTTATACTACATGCATATGAATATATATACGGCACATACACCAAAGTAACATTTTTTACAATTTTTGTCTGTCTGTCTGTCTGTTTGTCCGGGCTAATCCCTGAAACGGCTGGACCAATTTTGACAGGACTTTTTTGGCAGAAAGCTGGTGTAATAAGGAGTAACATAGGCTACTTTTATTTTAAGTCGCGGGCACAGCTAGTTAAAACTAAAAGTGTGGTTTTACGCCTTGTTGGCACTTCGCGTGAACCAAGGGCTGGCTTTTACTTCGGACACAGGATAAGCATTGCCATTCGGCGTGGCAACGCCGCTACTTTTTTGGGTACATAACCAGCCGACGGCGATGCGGAGGAGTTTTTCAACGTCGTACTTTAGATTGCTTTTTTAGTTCTTTAGGACTTTTATTTTTATTTAAGAGAAACTTGAATAAACTCGTTAGTGTTACTCTAGTAACTTACTAATGAGATTTATAAAACATGTATTAGTAGTCACGAAGACAGGCCTTACCTTTAAAAAAATACACATCTATAGTCAAGCAGGTAGAGTAATTAAAAGAAATTTTATTAAACCTGAATAAAAACATTAATTGATAGTCTCGCGTTTGACCACCATCCACCTGATGTTAAACGATGATTTGGTCAATAATGGAGCAAGTTTGACTAAGATAAAGTATTAAAGCCAGATTCTACTAATTTTGTACTTTTTCAGACCTATGGAAATTTCTAAATATAAAAGAAATCGCCATGAAAATTTTTTTTTTTTGGGCAAAAATCTAAACATGATTTAAGATGCGAACATAAAAAGATTTGTTTAATCACGGTACTGGCAGTAGATAATTTTACCAGGAGTATTTTTCGATTTATAATTACCAAAAAATGCTCTAATTTAAGAAAAAATAAAACGATAAATCCAAACTAATACATCTGTCACTATTTGTTTTTCTATATTTTTTTGTTTAATTAATTTGCTATATTTGGTAGGTCTGAGAATTGATAGTAAGCGATTTTAACATTCCCATTCCCCATTTTTATACACGATTTTAGCATTTTTGTTTTGATCTTTGAAAATTATGCTATACCTAATGACTTTTGCCCGCATACATAAAGTGTAGCCTACATATGTCACTTGGGAACAAAGGAGCTTTCTATTAGTGAAAAAATGTTAGCAATCGCCTCTTTAATTAATATAAGTGTAGATGTAGATAGCACAACAACTTTTGCCTGGTCACCTAGTATAATATCCCCTCGAGAGCCAGGGGTTCATTGACCCGGAAAATTGCACTGTTTATGTAAATCGCCTAAAAATAACAAAAAATTAAAATATATTTTTTTTTTTGGATTTTTCTAGTAAAAATAAAAATAGTAATATTTAGAAGAATATGCATAAAAACCCAAATTTTCGGAAAAATAACTTTTATACAAACTTGGGGAAAACACAAAAATTAAGCATTTTTCAAGGACATCCAAGTTGTACAAACGTATGTACAATCGGCGCTCGAGGGGTTATAAGCTTTAACAAGCTTCTGATATGATAATTCACATCAAAAATTCACAAACAACATCATAAATCCGCATCATTATCAACTACGAGTATTTTGTTCAAACCTTCAAACTATTTCTCAAAACCACATTCAACTCCGTCATTTAACATTCTCTATGGAGCAGAACCCTTGATTTCCTGTGAACTACATAATTAAAATAGTCGAGACAACTCAAAGGCTCCTTTGGTAAAAATCATAAATATGAAACGGAGCACGGCCGCCCCAGAGCGAATTAAACTTGTAATTACAGTGATTGCTTTGCGGCAGATTCGATGTTTTAAAAGGAAGAGTTTTACAACAGATGTGGTAACATTCTTTAAGTAAAAAAACTAAATTTTTAATAACAGTTCTAGAGGCCCTACTACTGTGGGCTTGCGTACGGCGAACAATGGGTAGCTCGCCATCCGAACGTCTGGTAACTATCCGGGGCGAGCCCAAGACGTTGACGGCCACGCGCTATTCAAGGAGTAGTCAGCAAAACGTAGGGGCCCAGCAGGGTCGAACGACGGCTGGCCGACGCTGACAATTTAAAATGCCTGTGAATGGTTTAATTTTAACTAAATGATTTTATTCTGGTTTTGAGTTGGCCCTAAGGTAAGACAGTAGATACAGAACCAGATATCTTGACTTTCTATAAATACATATGTAAGGGGCCTGTGTAAGTTGATTTCGGGCCTGCGTCGTCTTCCTACGATCTGGGACCACAGGGACCCGTTAGAAAATATATTAAAGATATCAAAACGTAATTATAATCAGATGTTGCGCAGTTTTACAGTAACTTTTAAATCAGTAGAGCAATGCTATTACCTCTTACTTTGTTAAATAGTAAACTCTTTCCTATTTCAATCGTCTTTGAGTGCAGTAACCGACAAATTGGACGTCTTATTTGTGAAATAGAAAAATTTATCTGTTTCTTGCACAATTTGATAGCTTTTTTTGGATCTTCATATGAGAGCTCTATTTACCTCGGTGGAAGTCACCAGTAAAACAGTAAAATATATCCTTGTATGTTATTTAAATATTCACAAAGAATATTGAAATGATGGGTAATAGAAAAATAAGTAGCACCCTTAAAATAAAACAAAAGTGGCACTATACTAAAAAGGTGATTTTTTAGAAGAGGGATATAAAAATTTATTTGTACTTATTCACTTGATAAAAGTTGCGAATCAATTATTGAAGAATATGAACTACTTGAACAGTCTGAAAATTGGATTACATTTAAAAAAAAAATATTTTAAAAATAATTCAGTGAAAGCGAATCAATTACTGAAGAATATAAACTACTTGAACACTCTGAAAAATGGATTACATTAAAAAAAAAAAATCAATTTAAAAATACTTCAGTGAAGTGCCAGTTTTGTTTTAAGGGTTCGAAGTACTGAAGAAAAAAAGACAAATTAGACAATTTCGACTAATAAGGTAATGATGATGGTGACATAGATTTTACACAATTACTTATATATACCGGCACGAATATTGAGCGCTTGGCGAAAGAGTGAGGATTAATTTGCGCATCATACACATCATTGAGCCAATCACTGTAACTACAAAGATGTACTCCCAGCTCCCGCGTCTCACTTCATACCACTAAAGAGACCCAATACTTCAGTTTTCTTTCAAGTGCGCGCAACTTCAAGTTCAAGTCAGCGCTCAAGATCCGTGCTGGTATCTGAACGGGCGAAACTATACTTGATAGAATAGAATAGAATAGCATAGAATAGAATAGAATAGAAAAGAATAGAATAGAATAGAATAGAATAGAATAGAATAGAATAGAATAGAATAGAATAGAATAGAATAGAATAGAATAGAATAGAATAGAATAGAAACAAAATGGAATAGAATAAACTTTATTGTACACCAAAAGCATATTAGCATATTTGTGCACACAATTTATAATGGTAAAAGTTTGGGAGTGTGTGTGCGACTGTGCGTATAAAAAAAAACAAACAAATTTACATCGCATTTATATTAGAAGACTAGCTGCTGCCCGCGACGTCGTCTGCGTGAAGGCTATACAGTACCAAAAATACCTAAGATGTCAGTGTCGCTATAGTATTATAAGTAAACTACTTTTAAAATAGCATTAAAATATAAGTTTTTTTTTTGCAAGCGAAGCAAGTGCAGAGAGTTATATGGGAATCCTGCTGAGTTCAGTCATAAGATGTGACTGAAGGAAATTGAGAAAATAATGCAGGAATACATTCCAGGACACAAAAGAGTAAAAATACGTACAAAGGTATCTTAAGGTATCATATCTTACAACACTACCCTATAAACTACTTTGGTAGTTATGCTGCCTGGAGCCAAGATGTCAAGAGAGTCAGGACTGGTGATGCGGGAGCAAGCGACGTACAGTTGCCCGTGTGAAAACAACTCGTCATGAGATCGACACCCGCTGCCCTCTATGTCTGCCCCTGTGACTTATTGATGGTCATCGCGAAGCAAACACTCACGGGGAACTGTACGCGCTTGGACTGGAACGGGAAGTTGTGAGGTATGAAGGGAATGCGTGGTATAAATACTGCCTCGCCTACGCCACAACCCGTAAGAATTTCCGCCTCAATGGTGTGTCTGTGGAGAGAGATGACTTTAAGGCGGGTCCCGTTACACAATTTCGGAGGAGAAAGATTCCGAAGAAGCATAATCGGGACACCGACCTTCAACTTGATGGTATGCGCTGGAAGTCCACTTGCTGACAGGGAGTTCAGAATTCCACGGGATAATATGTGGCGTCATCTTGCTCGACAACAGTGTTTATCGAGGTGTAGACCACTTCATTCCCCTCAATTTCCGAGAGAATGCATTCGTTATTTGCTGCAGCCTGATCATTTTTGGGCGTCGGCGATGTCCCTCACACACCCAAGAAGCTGGTGCGGTATACGACTGATGTCCCCGTACACACAGCGATTGAGTTCTTCTAAGCTGGATACCACTGTAGAGTGCGAGCGAGCGAGAGACTCGGGAAGCACCACCTATCAGAGTGCCTTCGCCAAGACTTAGAAGGACATCGGAGAATTCTTGCAATGCACGTGCATTGCCGCCGAGCCGAGCTCTCATTTTAATCAAGCGCAGCTAAAACTCGTGACCACAACGAAGATCGTTTCAACGGAGCATTCAACTCGCCAGCCCTCGATACCCGCGTCACCATGGGAAGTGTTTGCCGGAAATCGCCACTGAACAGAACTGTGACACCACCCATTAAATGTTCGTTCCTGCGGATGTCCTGCAAGGTTCTGTCCACGGCCTCAACTGCCTTCCTATTGGCCATCCCATACGATCAGAGAGCAATCCTTGAGCACGTGTCCCTTATCGCTGTTACGTGACATACCACAAACAGGCGTTTCGGCGCTCTCTAAATCGATGGGAATTTTAAACATGGCATGTGCTGTTTTGCCACGCGGAAGCAGTATGGCAGCGATTCTCGACGACGCTACAGCAAAAGCAATTTTGCCTTGCCTCCTGACCTCTGCAAATATGTCAGTGGTAACAAATGTTTTTCTTTTTCTACCAGGAGCATCCAAAAAAAACATGTTACCCTGGTTTTAAACAACTGCAACGCTTTCAAAGACGGTGTCATAAAATTGTTTTTGCTCTGAAGAGAACAAAGTGACATGGTGATTTCGCATGATGGGCATTTCGCCCGGATCGTAATTTATCCCAGCGTTATACTCCCGATGATTGGGGAGCTGGTAACCCATATTCGATCAGCGGTTTGCCACCGATAGAAATGACCACATCTTGAAGTGAACTGAGACAGGTGTTCAGCACGCGTTCATCAGTTACTTCTTTTTTGTCTCCAGTAGCACGCCTTAAAGCTCGTAGAAAATCTTCAGACAGATGATGGCGATACTTCTCTTAGAAAACTACCGGGTTCGCGACTCCACAAAACACCAACCGATCCCAATTTTTTTCACCGTCGAGAAGGTGACGTGCTACGCAGGCTGCGCGGTAAGTGGCATACTCTACGCCATCAAATGTCATGTCACGCCATTATTTGGATGCACGGTAAGTATCCAATGCGTTGTCCTTGAAAGTTCCCGGAAAACCTTCCACAGCACCTCCTCGTCGACGTCGGTTAAATACACCTCTTTGCTTGTCGTACGTGTAATATGAAGGCACCTCGTCATACGTAAGGGATCTCGCAAACTGGTCGACTTCACAGAGCTGGAAAAATGTCACTATGTTAACACCGCCTTTTTTTTTTAAATTGTCTTCCTCAACTGTGCTCAAGATTTTGAGGGTTTTGTTGGAACTTGAATTTGTCAAAACGAACTATACGATACAACTTTCATGAAGAAAATGCACATCACATCACATCACCATCTATGAATTTTAAGAATAACTAACTACTAACCTCACCAACATGATCAAATTTAAATTATTAATTTCCAAAGTGTTAACATGTAACTTGATTTGATTTTAATGAAATCTCATAGATGGCGCTGCTTCAAAATTGTCTATAATCTACTAACATTCATTAAACTATGTTTCACTACCCAAGTTACTGAAATGGCGTAGTTTTTATAGTGTAAAGCTAGATAATAGCATGGCTTACTCAAAAACAACATTTAAATATGCATCGTTAGATTACACGCTGTCACAGAATGCGTGAGAAAAATAAAGATTCACAGCTCCTCCTCCGTAGGTGATAGCGTGATAATATGTAGCCTATATGTTGATCCGACCTTTTAGTAATATTCATGCAAAATTTGAAGTAAATCCATGCAGTACTTTTTGAGTTTAGCCCGGACATACATACAGACAAACAGACAAACAGACAAAAATTCTAAAAACTATATTTTTGGCTTCGATATCAATTGTAAATCACGTCCCAAGTATTCTTTTAAAAAAATATTCAATGTACAGTTTTGACTTTCGTACGATTTTATTATATGTACCTAGATTTAATACACTTTGAAGAAATGCCTAACGATTAAACACGTTATTGTGGCTAATTTATAAAAGATAGATAAATACTATTCAGGACTTTTTTGTAGATCTATTGGAGACCATAATCTTTGTAATACATACTTTTGGTGTATGATCAACGTATGTGAGTATAGGAGCTCGAAAGCGCACTTTCATCCGACTTGCTTAAAATTTATCGACATTTCTCAGTTCCTATGTATCTTATCGTTATGTTATATAGTCTATAACCTGCCCAGGAGTATGGACCACAATCGTACCAAGTTTGGTTAAAATCCCTTCAGTAGTTTTTGACCCATGCGTGCACATACAGACAGACAGACAGACAGACAAAAAATTTACTGATTGCATATTTGGCATCAGTATCGATCACCAATCATCCTCTAATATTAATTTTTAATATATATTCAATGTACAGAATTGACCTCTCTACAGTTTTATTATAAGTATAGATATAGATAGATATAGACATTGTCTAACGAAACGCCTTACCTTGACCAGTCCACCAATTTGCACTGGGCCCGCGTGATGATTACAACCAATTCACTTTCCTAGAGAAAAGGTCCGAATCACAGCACTGGGTACATTTAGTGGCTGATTATGCTACACTATTCTAAAGCTTGCCTGGTCGAGTGAATTTTTAGTTCATTTTTTTCAGTAGCTATATATATTCAATGAAATAGGAACTCAACAATTAATGTACCATAGTACCAAAATTATTCGTCCGGCTTACAATTCTGACATTCTGAAGCGAATTGAATCATACGATTTCACATATCTGTTGCATCAGCGTAATTTGCTCAACGTACCTAATTAGTAGGATTTAGCTTCGCCGAATATCTGTTACCGAATTCAGGTCCCGGAAATTTCCTGTGTTCTGCGTCCGCCGGTTTCATTTGCGGTGGAATTTGTGCCAGTCTATATTCCACATAGGCTTTGTAAATGATCGCTGTATGTTTACTCGCTTCCAGAGTGTAGCGTCATTTGCTACTGGATACAGAATTCATTGCAGTGGTATAAAGATTTTTCAGAACTAGTATTTAGTAACTATTTTTCGTGTTCATCAAACAGTGAGTGGAACAAGAGGGGCTATGATATTCACTGACTAAAACGCACCTGTATTACTTCAGTTACTTTCCAGAACCACGGTAACTATTGTGTTTCTTCAATTACCTTTTGCTGCAACTTGTTTTTTGCGCTGCGTTTTGAGGGTTCGATACCCAATCAAAACAAATATTTTTCAGCCAACAGATTACTGATCCTGATCTGAAGATCTTGTATGTGTGGGATTGTATGTTTGTGAACACACTTACGCAATGAGAGTTATTTCCAGTGTGGGACGTTTTCTAATGGTGCGTCCAGATCTGGCAAAAGCGCCGCTCACGAGCCGATTGTGAACGGCGCGTGTACTACTCGCGTGCGGCTCGCAAGCTGTTTGCAATCGGCGCATTCGACAGATCTGACCACACCATAAAAAAAATGGTGTTTTTGAGTAAGAGACGGAATTTTAATTTTAAGAATGGCGTATTTACTCGTATCATAATAAAAGTCCAAGTATAAGGTATGTTTACTGTATCACGTATAACAGCTAATGTAGGTGGAAGCCACGGCTACCAGAATTTACGAAAAATCTACTCTTCAGCTGCCTCAAATGTGCAACTTCAAAAATACACAATACCTTCTCCACCCCTTACCACATCTCCGTCTCACCAAGCAGCCAGAGGCGTTGCTCCCCGAAGAAGTATAAAACGGGCGTGTCAAAGATAAATTGGGTTTTGGGATTTACAGAGCTTGACCGTGACGTAATTTAGATTAGCTTGCCGAGTTAAATAGCAACTTGAAATATCGACTGGAAGCAACTCCGCATTGGACAAACAACTTGGCTTTGCAACGTTTCCTTTACTTGAAAGTTGGTGCATTCTAGGTTTTAAAGGGAATTTGTTTTGTTAAGAGCCGAATGGATCGTTGCTGTTTATCTTGGACCGGTTTGCTGAGTAAATAGAATTTCATTGTCACTGAAGTCTGTTTAAAAGTTTTCGATTTATGGGGTGATAAGAGCGGGTGCTGGAGATGGATTGATATCAGATACTTTTTTTTTCAAATCTGTCACTTAAATAAAGAATACTACTACTAGTGCCCCAGTGTTAATGGTAATCTACAAGTTGTTGGTTGTGGGTTCAAATTCAAAGAGACGTTTTACTTTGAGTTATTTATATCATCACTACTGCTCTCAAAAACGGTGAAAGAAAACCTCATGATATTCTCCAACCTGCACTGGGCTCGCGTGGTGGATTACAGCCCAATTCCTTTCTCCTACAGAAGAAACCTGAGTCTTAACAGTGAAAGCATTATAAATCTGCGAAAAATACCACTACGATGTTGATTAAAGACTTGCTAAATAAAAAGTTCTGCAACGCGTTATCGATCTTAGACGTATAGTTGAAAAATTTTATACTATCTCTGTTTTAAGTTTAACTCTTTTACACAAAAGAAAACCGGGCAAGTGTGAGTCGAACTCGCGCACTGAGGGTTCCGTACAAACTCACATATGAAAACAGTTCCATTCCCTGATTGATGTACGAAGAATTTTCAGATTTTTTTTTTTGTTACGTTTACTCATATTAACAGCTTTCAAATATTTTTGTACTATGAGAACTGCCTTTATGCCAAGGAGTCACGGTCAACGAAGAGCACCCTATGAATTTTGATTTCCTTGAGAGTGTCGAAATACAAGTTTTTTTACGACAAACGGCTATTTTTTTTTTTTTGATGTATGGGAAACAAAGCAATTCTATAAGGGTTCCGTTTCTACCATTTGAGGTACCGCACCCTAAAAAGATAAAGAAAAGTCAATGTTATCGCTAAAATGCCAAACACAGCCCAAGCTTTCACCAACATTCATAAAAAAACTTCAAACACAACCACACAAAGGCTAAAAGGAACACATTAACCCCTTGACACACAACAATACCCAAGAACCGAAATACAACAGCAATTATGACCGATCTATCAAAAAGTATCGTTTATAAGAGCTCTCTAGAACGAATCACTGTTCACTCATGCTCTCAAAAAGGTCGAGGGTCTGTGGGCGTTTTGGGTCTATCCCTTTGTTGCTGGTTGTACGACGATATTCCTTTTCGATTCCACTTTAATGAAGAGCGATATGTAACTATAATGATTTGTTGTGTTTTATGGAACTGTTGTTGATAATTATTTACTCTAGTTTTTTTTAGTTTTAATTCATATGAGAAATAAGAGCCTATTCACTCTAGCCTTGAAGACATCTAAATTATAATCAGACGGGAAGATCACAGCAGGTAAATTGTTCCAGCCCTTCGATGTACGCGGTATAAATGACGAGGCGAAACGCTTAGTCCGGACCGTAGATGTTTCAACAACGTAAGGGTGGATACTTGCCGTGCGTCGGTTTGTCCAATGTTAGAAATGAGATAGCAGAATCAAGTAATGCAATTCCTGCGCACACTCTTCAAAATGCAATCTGTAAAACACCAAAAGGCTGTGAAAATATTTATTACTAGCTTTTGCCCGCGACTTCGTTCGCATGGAATAGTGCTTCCGGAAATTTCAGTACTGAATTGATACCGACTCTTGACCAATAGATGGCACTGTATGTCCGGAATAAATTTTATTTTTTATTTTATTTTTTGCAATAAAAACTATCCTATGTCCTTTCTCAAGTTCCAAACTATGTCTGTACCAAATTTCACACATATCGGCTCAGTAGTTTAGGCGTGAAGCAAAGACAGACAGACAGACAGAGTTACTTTCGCATTTATAATATTAGTTTGGATATTTGTATAGGGTTTGTTGCTCGGATTTTCCAAAGTCGCTGACATGGCCCGAAGAATCGCCAAACTAAAGAGGCAGTGGATAGAGCACATTGCTCATAGAACGAATGGTCGATGGGGCCGAAAGGTTCTAGAGTGGTGACTGCGCACTGAGAAACGCAGCTTTGAAAGGCCTCCCACAAAGTGAACCGACGACCTGGTGAGAATCACAGGAATGCGGTAGATTCAAAACGCACAGAATCGGTCGTTGTGGCGACGCTTAGGGGAGACCTATGTCCAACAGTGGACGTCTTTTGGCTGAAATAACGATGGTGATGATATGTTTGTAACTTGTTACACTCAAACGGCGCAATGGATTTAAATGAAATTTAGAACTTTAAATAGTACAGAGGATATACTTTTTAGCTCGTGAGTATGTTCTCTTGATATAATTTTCTAATTTCACGTTGGCAGCAGCTAATATTAACTAATTTATTCTTACAATAAACGTAATAAATATACAAAAACGATGTACACTCAGGCGTTAAAGTATTCTTCCATATTGCATTGACATATGGAATGGCAAAGCTAATTTTTTGGGCAAAAGACGGGTCAGCCTTCTGGTCACGCAAACTTTCGATCATTCAGCAAGAAATATTCTTGAAAAGAGGACGCACACCCGGACCCCATGACCCAAGCGTTTCGACCCGAAACGTCCCAAAACAAGTGATTGCCAATAAGGCTACAGTATTTTGCATCGCTTGGCAGCGTCGGTTATTATAGTTTTTTGATTGAACAAAACAGTGTTTTGAAACAACTTAGTTTGAAATCGATGGTTATTTTGTCAAATACTTTGAGCTCCGAATGTAAGCACTTTAACTAAAGCTTTAATGGCGCTCATAAGGTCCTCAAAACTATAGGTATAAGAGCACTTGAGACACTTTAGCATGTGAATCATATTCTGGATCCCAGAACAATAATGCACTAGTATTGTCATGCAGCGACATCTATAAAGCCACTTAGGAACTAAAATTCGACATACTGCATCACGGTATTGGAGTTCTTTGCGCGGTTAGAACATATACAACAGTCCGTTATCAACTATTTGAAAAATGCTCGGACGAGACAAAACACCCATCTGGTCAGAAAGACCTCCTTTTTCGGGGCTAAAGAGGTTTGCGGGACTTTACACCTGCTTCGAGTTGTACTTTGCTTCAAATTCCGCATACATAAATGGGTTTTTAAAAACACTTTTACACGTCAATTTATCTTGATGAAGCCGGTGTTTCCTAGCTGACTACTCTGAGAAGAAACACCGAAACAATATCAAAGTCTCTTTTAAAGTCCATATAGCAAACTTGTAATAGTCAAATCATGTGAGATTCATGCAGATTGGAGTCTGATATGGTATTTTGAAGAAAGAACCACACAGTCATCAAGGTTGAAAAAGTTATGTTTGTTACCTGAGTACAACAAAAATAAGTGCTTGCGCTCGCAGTCTACGCACAAACTGCACACAAAAAACCCTTAATGCTCTTTGGGTCTAATACAACAATGCGTTCAGGATACTGTTGAGGCTGCCACGCTTCTGCTGCGCTTCAATCATGTTCGCTGATTCGGACTCAGATGGCTTTGTGATTTTTTTTTTTTTTTTTCGATGGGAAAAATCATCTTATGACAACCCCCGCTCTTGGGCGGAGCGGGAGATAGTGTCAGACTCTTACTGACTAAAAAACCCATCCCGTTCCTTCAAGCCTTCATACCGGCAGGCGTGAACGTTTCGCATATTTGCTACAAAGGGTTCGGGCCAGCGAGAAAAGTTTCCTCAATGTCATCACGGGGAAATTAGATTGACCAATTATTAATGTGATGTTGTGTGACATGTTTACCACCTTGGTTATTTAAGTATAAATTAATAAATTAACTGCACTTTCCATTCAAGTTTTTTTTTTCCAGAAATTGGTTTTAACCTTTTTTTACACGGCTTGTGCGCACTGAAGAAAATTACAAGATCTTGAAACAGACAAAAAACAATAAATTACTTCAAAAACTGTATTGGCAGATTATAACTCCAAATGATTTGTAATACGTCTCGCTAATAGGTTGGTAATCGTGTTGCTCATCAAATAATAATTAGTAACTTACGATTTCTTGTTGTTATATAGCCGTTATATGTAGTTATGTTAAAAAATACAACGAATAATATTTCATTTTGCTTGATGGATGCAAGAAAGGTATTTTTTTTTAATTCCGTACCTCAAGAGGAAACAAGATTTTAAAGAAAATCATTTTTTCATAGCAAGCTTTTATAGCTCGGTATGCCTATATAATTAATGCAACATCAGATCAGCTCCACGTCATAATGATTTTGCATCGTCATCTAATTTACACATGCTTATAAAATTTCAGCCCAATCGGTAACCGGGAAGTGGTTCAAATTGAATTTGTAAAATTTGGTGACAGACAAACACCGGGACAGGTGAAATTAAATAAAACCTTGTAAAAACGGAACCCTTTTAGGATTACTTTTTGGTCCGTCTATCTGTCTGTCTATCAACAAGACCTTTTATTTCGGAAGCTCGTGAAGATATCGAATTGAAATTAAGACCATATACTTAAGTCTGCGGTTCGTTGAAGCTGTAAAAAAATCAAACTTCAAAAAAATCGATAAACAAAAATACGGCCTATATGCCAAAAACATAAAATACATTTCAACACACTTAAGAGAATCAAAATTTATAGGATACTTCCCATTGACCTAGAATCCAGAAATATGGCATGATGCTAGACCTCAAAACACAAGTAGGTATAGGAAATAACCTAAAAACTGTTTTGTAGTTACGTCACAAAAAAAAAAACTATTTTTCCGATTCAAAAATCTTCGTATCTCAATTCATAATTTGAATTGTTTTCATAGGTAAGTTTGCACGGAACCCTCAGTGCGCCAGTCCGGCTCACTTCTTGCACTGTTTTTTAAGTTAGGAAAATTACAAAAAGGAGCTTCTCAATTCAGTAGTATTTTTTTATCTTGCATTTAAGTAAAACGATAGATAAGTGATCATTTCAACAGATCAATATTGCCAGAGACTCCTCATGGAAACAAAAAGTATGGGAATAACAGTCTCAAACTGTAACTTTATGGATATGACTTTATGAGCACATAATTAACTTCAAATTCATATAATAAAGTAGCCCTTATTCAAGAAGACCGTAAAACTCAAACTATGAACATAAAAACTAATACTTATGACATACGACCTAAAAGGTACCCAAAATTTAATAACTATCCCGCAGGAACTCATAAAGGCTAACTACTCAAATGTAAGTCATCAAAATACTCGTATATTCATGACATTATTTTCTTAGAAGCTTTATATGCAGTACATTATCGCCATATGTTGCGGACCCCTTTTCTAGTCTGCCATCGAGCCTCTGACCTCTGCACTCGTCATCACTTAAACGAAATATTCTGGTCAGAAATATTCAAGAACACAACCCTTGAAAATGCACAGTATACACTTTTGCTAAGGTTCAATTTACAATGCAGCTTGAAACGGTGTTAAATCGACAAGTCATAATAGACACACATCCGCAATGCAAAACAAACTTACGTTTTACAAAAATAAGAATCAATTTATTTTGAACACGTCATATCAGCATGTAACTCACGTAATTTCAATTTTGTGTTGTCTATTTCGAGTGTTATAGTTGGGGAATTAAGGTTGATTTTTGGTTGAGGTGGTAAATGGGCTTGAAGAAAATCTAAATTTAGATGTAGGTCAATGCATAGAGGGCCCGCTAATTGTTGGGCGTGCGTTAAGAAGCACTCTCAAGGCTTTTAGTAAAGACGTTACGTTGTAAATATTGTAGTTAGCTGTGTGTTTAATGTCAACTGGGGAGAGAAAACTTTTCGGGTGTTTAGTTGCAACGCTGTCCTTGTTTGAGTAATGTTTTGTGACGTCATGGGTTTACGGAAACTTGAGAAATGTTGAAGGATTGTTTATGAACAAGTTTTACATTGTTCATTTTGAATGCCAGTGTACAAATATTTAATTTTTACTGCGGTGTAAATATTTAGACATCCATTATGTATTTAAGAGGTTGTATGTTTTTTTTTTAATTGATTTGTACTAATGCTTGACTGCGGTTCCACCTGATGGTAAGTAGCGATGCAATAGTTGCTGGTGAAGAGCACAAGTTTATTTAGAATCTATTCACTCTAGCTTTGAAGACACTTGAAGCAGTAAGCAAATCTGTCCAGTCCTTCGATGTACGGTATAAACGATTTTTTTTAAATATTTTACTGATTTGTGCCTTATAGCCTAAACCATAGATTTAGGAGCTGAACAGGTCTCTTAATTTATGAAACCCCAAGCGAACGCCGGCGTTCACGCACCTTTTGTCTTTCTATTGTGTCTGCAATTTCCACGATTGAAAGTTTAGGTAAGCACTGCTTGCCGATGTTAGTCTGTAGATGGCTGACCATCGTAACTAACCGACATTCTTCCGGACCATAAAAAACACGTTGAGCCATTGGTCCTAAATATAATTTATAAATCTTTGGTAGGCGTCACGGATGGTAAGAAGCCAGGAAATATGGCATCATTAATCTTACCAAGTGCTATCGTGCTATCCAACTACTGGGCTGAGAAAGTTACCTAGTTAGGCAGTCCCTCCATGCAATACTGGTACCAAGGCAGTTACATCCAGTTAGACTAGAAACCGACTCTAACTTAGTTGGAAAAATACTAGGCAGGCAGTCAGCTATGCTATGGCTATGCTTGGAATTTCCTTGCGTGATCACATAAGGAATAAAGATATCCGCAGGAGAACCAAAGTCATTGACATGCCCTGAACAAATGTCAAAATTAAGTGGCAATAGGCAGGTCTTTTTGTTCACAGAACAGATGTCCAATGGGGCTGAAAGGTTCTGGAGGGGCGATCACGTATTGAAAGACGCAACGTTTGAAGGTCTCCCACAATATGGACTGATAACCAGTCGGACGGTCACCAGTCTGTATGCATTTAAGCGGATGTTGCGGAATTACTTTCTGCACAAATAGTGAAGTCGTCTCAAAACTCTTTTCTCTCTTTACATTCTCTTCACATCTTCATTCTTCATTCTTCTTCTCATTTTCTTTATATAAATATATATATATATATATATATATATATATATATATATATATATATATATATATATATTCGTATTAATCTTTTATTTGTTTTTACTTTTTTATGCACTTGCCATGTTTTCTCTTCGTCACCCTAGGTTGCCTGGCGCCTATGTACTTTTATGTTGCAAGAAGATTTAATAAATAAATTCGATAAATGCGAGACGCATAAGACTGTTTGTGGCATCTATACCCAGGCTTTCAGCAAAAACGATAAAGATGATGATAAGACAGCCAGCCAGCTAAGTATTTCATTATTCCAGACGAAGAAATTCAAACACTCCACCCTCCATTCAAAAACGAATTTCCTCAAACAAATGTCTGTCTCCAAATTACACAAAGGGCCACAAAAACTGGGAGCGTCTATGCAAATAAAACGCAACTCCGCCTGTCGCAATATAAAAAACTTTTAACCGAAATTGAATTAACTGTGAGAACAATTGAAAATGGCCGACGGCTTAAACGAACGTGCAAATAAAAACTTTAAGTTTTAATCGTTCCTGTGTTACTTTCATTTTTTGGGTACCGTACCTCAAAAAGAAAAACGAAATTCTTATAGGATCACTTTTTTGTCCATCTGTCTGTCTGTCAAGATCCTATATTTCGGGAACACCTGGAAGTATAGAGTTAAAATTAAAACCTCTAAACTCGAGTCTGTAAAAAGAAATCTTGAAACAGTAAAATCAAACTTCTGAGTTAACGAAAACAAGATACGGTCGTTTATGTCACAAAAAAAGGCACTCTCAAAGTAATCAAAATTCCTTGGGTACTTTCCATTGACCTAGAATCCTGGAAGACATCAGACAAGGTCTCATAGCACAAGTATAGGAAAAACTCTGGAAACTGTATATATTTGTCACAAAAAAAATACATTATTTTATTTATCTAATAAATCTTTATGCACAAAAAAATTGTACAAAGACGGGTTTAGGCATTTTTTTTTTTTTGCGATTCGGAAAAATCTTCACGAGTTAGCTTTTTTTTATGGTGGGAAAAAATCATCCAATGACAACTTCCGCTCTTGGGCGGAGCAGAAGATAGTGTCAGACTCTTACTGACTAAAAGACCTACCCCGTTCCTTCTACTCTTCATACCGGGGCTCGAGCGCCCTTTCGGATAACCCTGGCCCCAGTAGGCTTCACAACTCAACTTAGGAGTTGAACTGTTTTCATTGATAAGTTTACATGGAACCCTCAGTGCGCGAATCTGACTCGCACTTACCCGGTTTTTTTAATTCTGAGGGAGATTATTGGTTTAAAAGTTCGGCATGCTCGGCACGGTACGTGAGGCGAATGGGGATTGGCTATTGGGTATCCGTAATTGCAGGTTGATGTCATGGTTTTTAATTAAGGGTTGGGCCGAATTAAACGCTTTTTGGATTAAAATCTACACCATAATTAGTGTGCTAATCTATTTTTTTTTTATTTAGTTGTATATCGACGGAATTTGAAGTTGGTGCTGGGTGACCTCTAAATAAAAATATAAGTTTTTTGTCAGTCATGATTTTTTCATGTCATCTCCACATTTTAAAATCAAAAACCAATAGACCGATTTTACAAATTATTTCCCCTGTATTCTACTGGCGAAGTAATTTATTTCTAATTTATTACTGAGTGACAAAGGAAATATATTTTTTCTTTCCATTGTCCACGATAATTTGTCATAATTGGTAAATTCATAATTGATTCAATCATTCACAACGATTTCTCCTTGAAAATACATCTGCACAGTGTTTTGTTTTTTCATTTTATGTAGCCACTAGCTTTTACCCGCGGCTTCGCACGCCTCTTTCTCCCCCTTTCCTCACATTTTTTTTTTAATTATACTATGTCCGTCTCCAGAGTCCCAACTATCTCTGTACCAAAATTCATCGAAATCGGTTGCCATTTAGGCATGAAGACGTAACAAATAAACAAACTCACTTTCGCTTTTATAATATTAGTAAGGATTCATTCATAATATAATCAATAAATAGCCTGTACAGTATTTCCATAAATTAAGTGGCATTTTGGGATGTAAACTAAGGCTCATAACTTTCTTGTTTATGAATATTATATATTGAGACTTTACTTAAAAACCTCGGGTCACTCGTCCAAGAGGATGGTGAGGTAGACCGAGATGTAACACGTCGGATCAACGCAGGATGGATGAAATGGCGACAGGTCACGGGAACAACTTGTGACCCACGGATGCCCCTCAAGTTGAAGGGTAAAATTTACAAGTCCGTCATAAGACCTGTCATACTGTATGGATCAGAATGTTGGGCTGTGAAAAAGAAGGATGAAAAAAGATTGCATGTAGCGGAGATGAGAATGTTGAGATGGATGTGTGGTGTGACGAGAATGGATAAAGTGAGAAATTAGTATATTAGAGGAAGTTTGAAAGTGGCGCCAGTGACTGAAAAGTTGAAAGGTAATCGGTTGTCTTGGTGTGGTCATGTGAAGAGGAGGGATGAAGCGCATATAACTAAGAGAGTTCTGAGTATACATGTAGATGGATGGAGAGGGAGAGGAAGGCCGAAAAAAAGATGGATGGATTGTGTGAAAAATGATATGAAAGAAAAGGGAATTAGTGATAGTTTGACGGGTGACAGGACAGAATGGAAGAAGAAAACGTGTTGCGCCGACCCCTAGTAATATGGGATAAGGGCAGGAAGAAGAAGAAGACTTAAACAATAAAAAAAAATTGGTGGTCTACTGTTCACAACTAGTAACTAAATATAAATTCATCATATTTTATTAAATGATTATAAAATTTTGTTTGTCTTCCTGTAAGCAAGTCTGTAATGTAATTGGCAATTCACTTAGTGTTCGCTGAAGATTTAATCTTATATTGAATGTTTTCAGAAACGATAATTTTACTAGTAATTGACGTGGAAATTAATTAATGTAATTGTAATTCCGTTTTGGTGAAAAGATTGAGTGGAATTGAAATTATAAATATTTGGACTTATCCCAAATATCTGATCTGTTTTTTTATTGTTGACTTTTTATCTAAAATTTTTGTATTTCTTTCAATATTGTTATTTTTTTAATACAAGACTCTTTTTTTCGTTAACAGAATGATGCCGATTACATAATAAATAATCGGCCAATAACATAATTTTAATAGTAGGTCTATGAGTCCCGGAGTTTCCGTAATGCAACATTTGTTTTTACCATTTAAAGGTATTTATTTCCTAACTTTGTACGTAGGTACATGTAGCAGTAATGGTGTAAAAGAAAAAATTCAAACCAGGGATTTCAATTGATACATCCTTTATTGTTTTTTTTTTTGAAGTTGGAAAGTCAGCAAATGAGCATCTCTATTCCTTCAGTTACCCTTTGCGTTCTACGGCTGTGGTGCCTGTTTCCAATGATCCCGCATTTATAGCAAGCATCAACTCTAGGGCCCTGTTGATTATGCTGAAAAAACAAACAGGCTTATCATACTACCTAATATATATTATAACACCTAATAATACTTTATAACATATACACACATAAAATACTACCTTCTATTCAATAATTATAACAGTACATGCTTTATTACGATACCATTATTAATGCAGTGCCATGCCAGTCAAGAAAAGTTTACAAGATTTTTCCAATTTTACGTCCCGATTCGAAACATATTCCAAAAGCGAACTGTTCAGTTCGACCATTCATAAAGTTTTACGAGTAGCTCAGGGAATCAGAAGTTTCACGTTAAAACTTTCTTTTAAATTTTTATTTCTGAACATAAAAACTTGTAGGTAAGTAATCTGAGTAAGTATGCGACGAAAGGAATAAAAATAGATGCTTTAATTATTAAATTTAGTTCAAATTCAAATTTAAAATATATTTATTTCAAATAGAATATAAGGCTTAAACGCTTGTAATGCACCATTTTCATTTGAGATCCATAAATTCTTTGAAAAACTATGATTACTTTTTTTTATAAAATTAATAGATTTGAGAAAACACACAATCTCACACCTGTTTTTAACTCAGTACCTGGTAAAAAAATAAATAGAATTATCAAACAGCAAAAAAAATAAAACTATAACTAATTCCGCCAAGTCCGTTCCATTATCGGAACACTAGACGTACGGCGTTGCGCCACTGGTACATGGTAGACATCTATTATGTGTTATGTGTCCATATGTTCCCCATACGCACAAAGCGTTTGGGGAACACATTTATTGTGCGTACAGCCAAAGAGTAGAATTCCGTGCCGGAGTCTGTGTTTCCGGATAGCTACAACTTAGGGGTCTGTAAGTCAAGAGTGAATAAGTTACTTCGACCACATTATTGCTTACCATCAGATGAGATGGTGGTCAAACCGATGTCATAATTTTAGATGAAATTGGACACGCGATCATTTTAATAAATAGGAATGCGAATGTGTTGTGTTCAAATAATTTTCTACTTTCACGCGGTCAAAATCACTGCCAAAACTTAGTGTTTCTTAAAATCTCAAATGATCCACTATCGCTGGAATATACTTTTAAACCAAACACTTTGATATATTCGTTGATCATTTTAAAGTGAAAATGCACTAAAAATTAAAATTCGTTTTTAAAAAGCACTCAGCCGTAATTTATTCGTGTTTGGAGGAATCCATTTTTTTAGCAGCGACTTTGAAAAGAGGAATAGGTGCAATTTTCAGCCGGTGACTAGACAAATACCCAGCGAAGTCTTCAACCCATCACTGTCAGGTCTAGAGATTCCATTTGACATGAATTTCCATTTCTATTGGAGAACAGGAGATTGCTTTCTAGAAGTAATATGTACAAGCTTAAATGATGTGATAAAAATGAGATTACTTTACAATTTGTATGCAGAACTCTTCAATAAATGATAACAAATCTTCCGAAGTTGCTTACATTTGTACTTTTCTGTTTATTATTAAGACTATCTCATAACACACCATCATATCAGTACGCTCTCAAGGCTCAAATAAAATAGGTAAGTATAGAGTTTTTGGGTTGCCGTGTGAGCGAATAAACATCCTTATGCCCCAGCCGCAACCATTGGAGTCGCTTCAGGCGTCGCGGTCGAGAGTCGCATGATCCCTGGTCACAGTACACACAGGTCTACACGGATGACGGGCAATAGGTAGCTCGCTATCCGATTGTCCGGTTATGACTGAGCCCGAATCGTTCACAGTGCGTAGTAATCCACACACGCCTCAAAAAGGGGGCTCAGCAGGGCCAATACCCGTTACAGATTTTTTGAAAGAGCTACTATGATCCTGGAATGCCAAAGGAAATTGAAGAACAAAAGCGAGTTTTAACCAGTAAAAGACTGATAAGTCAGCCTTTATATGTTCATACTCTATAACTCAAAGGTTTGCTGGAAGAAAACTCATTGCTGAGTCAAGTTTACCTTTGTACGTGAACTGTATGTATCCATAAATATTCTTTATGATATGTCTTTGTTTAGAACAAAGAATTAAGATTAACTACCAGACTTATCAGAGGGAGGCAAGAAAGGCTCTTGCCTTACCTCCTTCCCTCTCTCAGTGTATGTTTCTCTCCACCATAGTCCACCTGTATCTTCGATCTGTTCATTGCAAGTCCAAATTCAAGACTTACTGTGCTCAGACTGATATTAGACCATTTCTTAAAAAGTTACAAAGGTGTTTTTTTTTTCATTGTAAGTATAAATTTACTACTACGTTAAAATACAAATCTAATAAGTGTAAGTGCACAAATGTCTTAGCTTGCCAAATGACGTGATAAATTACCTACTAAGCTGAAATAAAAAGATGGTGATCATTAAAATTAAAAACGATCTCCCAATTTTCTATCACTTTATATCCGAAGTTTCACCTCTAGTAACTCACTTTAAAAGGTGCTGTCGAAACTTGAGCCAAATTGATATCGTCGTGTTTTTACTAGCGTATCGTCCAACGCCAGTTTTCTCAGAAAAACTGCAACGCGCTCCGATAAATGCAAAATTTATTCCATCCGCATAAAATCTATTGGAAATTTATATTCAGTTTATTTAATAGTATTAGACTGAACGCAATCAGTCGGTCGCTTGAACGACATTTGGTTCTTATTAGATTTTGTTTCTGTGTTATTTTTTATGTTTTGTTGAGGTAGTCTTTCAGCGTAATTGTGTAAAAGTACATAATCAATCTCTAAAATTATTAATTGCTGACTTATTTATTGCTGAACTATTAATTGCTGATTATTAATTGCTCGTTGTCTCGTATTAACTTAGTATTGATTTATTTTAAAATGTTGCCACTTCACAATTTAATATTACAGAAAAACAATCGCGTAACTATTGGTCTGATATTCATACATTACGACGGTAAGGTTGTACATGGCCTTTTTAATTCTACAACTCTGAATCAGAATATATAAAAAAAACAAAACAAAATGTACACACATTAAAAATGTAACAAAAAAAAACAGTAATAAATAAAACAAATGGTTGTAATTTAATTAATAAAATGCAATTTTAATTAAAATTCAGATTCTCGACTTTTTTGCATAATACCACATAGTATATTGTCGAATACGTCTATATCGCATTTTCATAATGAGAGTATGGTACTTGTCAGTGATTCTACAATAGGGTGCTTTTTTAGCCTGATTGTAACCGACTTCTCAGTCGCACACTCCAGGTGGAATGATCGTGGTCATAAATCGTCTACTAGTTTTGTTGCGGCTTTTGCGAGACTTCTCCATCTCTCTCTATTTCTGGCATTGCGTGTGCATTTAATGAGGGAACACTTAGAAGATGATTTGATGAGCTTTTTTTTTATGGTGGGAATATCATCTAATGACAACCCCCGCTCTTGGGCGGAGTGGGAGATAGTGTCAGACTCTTACTGACTAAACGCCCACCCCGTTCCTTCTAGCCTTCATATCGGGGCTCGAGTTCCCTTTCGGACAACCCTGGCCTCAGTAGGCTTCAACCTGGCTGGGCCCCTGCTGTTGCTGACAACTCCTTGAGGCGCGCAGGAACAGTACGCGCCGTCGACGACTTGAGCTTGGTCCGGACAGTTACCAACCAGTCGGACAGCGAGCTACCCAGTGCTCACTGTCCGCAAGCCTACACCTACGGTGGCTGGAAATCGGGATCGGAAACCCGGTGGCGGCGGCGAGAACGCCGTTGCCTAATGCGGTCGACCTCCTCCTTTGCGAGCATTACTGCTTAGCAGAAGTCGGCGACCGCCTGCCACTCCTTCTCGCTCCGGACCATGGCCTCGACCAAGGCCCGGCGCGAGAGGTCTCCGCCGCCGATCACCCCCACGAGGGCACGGCGATGCTCCACCCAAGCAGGGCACACCGCGATTGTGTGCTCCACCGTGTCCTCCGGGTGTTCCGCACAGTGGCGACACCCGGGCGTCACTTCCGCTTTAATTCGGAACAGGAACCTCCCGAACTTGCCATTTCCGGTGAGGTCCTGTGTCATGCGGAAGGTAAGGACGCCGTGAGGTCTTTCCAGCCACGCCTCAAAGAGACGCAACACCTCGCTTAAATCTTTGAAATCTGAATAAGGGAGGATTAGCTTCGAAATGTTGAGTTTTGGCTGCGATGAGATTATTCATTGTATAAATTTACGATGCTCATCAATAATAATTAAAACCTTTAATATTAGAAAAATCTTATATATAAAATTCTCGTGTCATAATGTTCGTTCCCGTACGCCTCCGAAACGGCTTGACCGATTCTCATGAAATTTTGTGAGCATATTGAGTAGGTCTGAGAATCAGCCAACATCTATTTTTTATGCCCCTTACTGATAAGGGTTGTCCACCCTTAACATTTTTCTTTAATGGCAAAACAACGTTTGCCGGGTCAGCTAGTATATAATATATATTTGTTTTGGAACTGTAGTCTAGAGTAACAATTTACCGAATGTCGGTTGCGACCCATTAGTGGGATGCGGAACATTGGTTGCTTTCTAAAAAACTAATATTTTAGCTACAAAAAAACTTTTCACAAAAAATATAACCGGTCTTTAATATTAAAAAAAAAAACACTGAAAAGTAACAAATAACTTTAATTTCGAAAGTCGGTATTAAACAACGAAGAGACAAAACGACCGACGAAGAGACCTTAGTTTTTTATTTGGAAAATTTTTGTTAAGTAGGAACCACTGGGCTAGAGTTATTTTTTTTTCCGGAAAGCACTTCACATGCTTTTGTTTTGTTTTAGTCAGAAATCAAATAAAATAATTGTTTTGAGCGGAGCAAGAAGAAGAAGTGTGGCTGACACTGATTTAAATGCATTAGTTGCCTTTAGAGTTCAGGGCATCAATAACGCTAACTCCTTTCAACAATCCTGTAACCCTGGTAGTTATCGGCCCTACTGGATTCAACATTTATATGAAGCGCGCGTGATACCGTCGACCTGGGTCAGGTCTTTTTCGGACGGTGAGCACCACATTTAATAAAGTGTATTAAATACACCACAGAAGATATATTCTTAAGAATTTATCCCAGCTGAGTTGTGGCTGTTCTCGGCAAGCCTGGTGACGACGATGTTGACAGAAACAACGGCCATCAGTCTATCACGGAGTAACGTGAAGCGTAAAATTCAAGATTGTTCGCGATGGGTGACTACTGTTGACGCTCTCTGTCCCAGCTAGGGAGCATAGGTTCTCAAGTCAAGTCACCCCAGCTGACCTTTTGAGCAATTATCAATATAAGTGACGATCAAAAGAACTTTAATTTTGAAAGTCGGTGTTAAATAAGAAACCAACAATACTGAGAAAGTCGGTTATTTCTTTTTTTGGAAAAAGTTTTTTATTTTACATTTTTTAGTTGGAATGATTTATAACCGGTGTATCTTTCCTCGTAACAATTCCAAGTAACCCAAACTCTGCTGGGATACTTTGTTTTGTTACAAAGTTCCCGTGTCCACCTTCCACCTTCCGGCTCCATCAACAGATCAGTTTGACAGTACCTTATAGCCAAAGTGCATCTTATGACAATTCTAATCAGCCCAAACACATCTAAAAACATTGATTAATTACAGAGTTCCGGTGCCTATTTTCCAGCTCCATCATCATCATCAGATCAGTTCTATAGTACGTTAAAGTGCATCTCACGACAATTCTAACACGGCAAGATACATTGATTAATTACGGAGTTCCGGTGCCTATCTTTCGGCCCTATTTATTCATTTATTTTTGTTTTCATAGTCGCTTAAAAATGTTCATTGTGATATTTGTGTGAGTATGAAGTTCAGTTGGCTATTTCTGGATATTTTTATTCTGTGCTTAGAATATACTCGTAGTGGCTAACATGATACAAAATGGCATAGTCGCTACAATAAATACAATACCGAGAATCACAAAAAAAAGCAAACAATTAAATTCACATCATTAGAAAAAATATAGCTTTAAACATTTCAACTACCATCCAGTCTAATGGCATAAAGAAAAAGAAAACATAACATTTACATAACATCTAGCCGTTTGTTCAAAAATGCGTTTTTATAATTTATAAGGAGGTACATAGGTATTATTGACATCATTTATACGTAATCTGATCAACTTTAAACTGGAATATCTTAAACACACGTACTACTACTATACACTACTTGTGTTTTTCATCACTAGACGCTAAAAAAAAGATGCCAGCCAAATTTTGTTTGGGACTTCGCCATGATCCTTTTTAGGGTTCCGTAGCCAAACTGCAAAAAACGGAACCCTTATAGATTCATCATGTCTGTCTGTTTGTCTGTCCGTCCGTATGTCACAGCCACTTTTTTTCGAAACTATAAGAGCTATTCTGTTGAAACCTAGTAAGTAGATGTATTCTGTAAACCGCATTAAAATTTTCATACAAAAATAGAAAAAACGCAATAAATTTTGGGGGTCCCCATACTTAGTACTGAAACCTAAAATTTTTTTTTGATCAAACCCATACGAGTGGGGTATCTATGGATAGGTCTTCAAAAATGATATTGAGGTTTCTAATATAATTTTTTTCTCAATTGAATAGTTTGCGCGAGAGACACTTCCAAAGTGGTAAAATGTGTGTCAACCCCCTCTAACTTCTAAAATAAGAGAATGATACAAATAAAAAAAATATATGATATACATTATCATGCAAACCACCAAAGAAAATTGGTTTGAACAAAATCTAGTAACTAGTTTTTTTTTTAATACGTCATAAATCTAAAAAAATACACTATTATTAAAACATCGATCAAAGTTACAACGAACTACAAGAACTTTTATCTTATGTTACTTGCTGCTACGGAACCCTTCATGGGCGAGTCCGACTCGAAAAACTTGGCCGGTTTTTTAAATTAAATTTATTGACCATTCAAAGCTTTCATACAAACTTTAGGAGTGTTTATAAACAGCGTTCATAAGATGTACGTATATTAATCGATCACGTAAATTTATTTAAGCTTCAGAGAATTATTAAAAGCAACAAAGATTGAAAATTCGATTTAATATTTTTTTTATTTAAATGCAAATTTATAAACATGCGAACAAATCTAAGTCACAATACGTTTTACTATCCAAGTCACGACCTTTTTACCAATATCATAGAGACTACGTCGTGAGTCTGCGTCTCGTTAGTGGCACCATCTCGTTCCGAGCCTGGAGGACAACTAACACATTCGCCAGTGTAGGGGTCTCTGGACGTGCCAGAAATACATCCCCCTTCAACTGCGTCTGGAGCAGCTACTCTTCTTAATCCAATAAGCTTTGTTAAAATATCAAAGAGACCACGTCGTGGGTCTGAATCTAAGACAACAACGCATTCGTTAGTTTCACCGTCTCTTTCTTGGCCTGGAAGACAGCTAACGCATTCGCCAGTGGTGGGATCTCTGGTCGTGCCAGAAATACATTCCCCTTCAACTGCATCTAGAGCAGCTACTCTTCTTAATCCAATAAGCTTTGTTAAAATATCAAAGAGACCACGCCGTGGGTCTGAATCTAAGACAACAACGCATTCGTTAGTTTCACCGTCTTTTTCTTGGCCTGGAGGACAACTGATGCATTCGCCAGTGATAGGATCTCTGCTTGTACCAAAAATACATCCTCCTTCAACTACGTCTAAAGCAGCTACTCTTCTTAATCCAATAGGAACACATTGGCCTTTGTCGTTCCTTACATATCCGTCAGGACAGCCATCAACTGATCTCCTCACGATGACAACGCATTCGTTAGTTTCACCATCTCTTTCTTGGCCTGGAGGACAAATAACGCATTCGCCAGTGTTACGATCTCTGGCCTGGCCAGGAAGACATCCTCCTAATAATGCGTATGGAGCACTGCTTAATATAATTGGATCACATTCACCTCTGTCGTTTCTTATACAATTGGCAGGACAGCCATCCTCTGAAAAATGAATTGAAACTTCGATTTAATATTTTTTTATTTAAATGCAAATTTATAAACACATGAACGAAACCAGTTCACAATACGTTTACTGTCTAATTCATCAGTGTTTAACCAAAATTACCGAGAATACGTCGTAGGTCAAAATCTAAGATATCAACGCATTAGTTAGTTTCACCATCTCTTTCTTGGACTGGAGGACATCTGACGTATTCGCCAGTGGTAGGATCTCTGGTCATGTCAGAAATACATCCCCCTTCAACTGCGTTTGGAGCAGCTACTCTTCTTAATCCAATATAAACACATTGGCCTTTGTCGTTTCTTACATATCCGTCAGGGCAGCCATCTACTGATCTTCTTAACATAACAACGCATTGATTAGTTTTACTATCTCGTTCTGAACCTGGAGGACAGCCAACGCATTGGCCATTGGTGGGATCTCTTGTTGTGCCAGCAATACATCCTGCTGTTAATAAGTCTAGAGCAGCAGTTACTTTTTTCGGCAGAATTAGAACACATTAGCCTTTATTGTTTTTTACACTTTCCTTAGGACAAATGTCCAGTGGTCTACTCACATCAATACATTCGTTAGTTTCACCATCTGTTTCTTGGCCTGGAGGGCAGCCAATGCATTTGCCAGTGGTGGGATCTCTTGTTGTGCCGGCAATACATCATGCTGTAAATAAGTCTAGAGCAGCAGTTACTCTTTTTAGCACAATTGGAACAAATTGGCCTTTATTGGTTTTTTACACTTCCCTCAGAACAGATGTTCAGTGATCTTCTCACAACAACACATTCGTTAGTTTCACCATCTCTTTCTTGACCTGGAAGACAGCTAGGGCAAAAACCAGTGATGGGATCTCTGGTCAGGCCAGGAAAACACTCACCTTTTAGTGCGTCTGGAGCTGCTGCTCTTTTTATTCCAATAGGAACACATTCAGCATTATCATTTTTTTTAGTTCCACCGGGACATTCATACTCCGACGGTTCAACGATAATAACGCATGCGTTAGTGTTAGTATCCAGAAGAGTTCCTTGGGGACAGTCAGCATTCCTTCTTTTGGCCCATGCAGCCCAATCCTGACATTTAAGTTGACTCACGCTTGTAGTTAAAACAAGAATGACAAGTAAATAGCACATTCTTGCCTTATTCTTCTGTTGACAATTGGCAATGTTGGCACCTGTGCATGAATATTTATAGAATAAGTTTTACACTTAATCAATCTTTTACACTATTCAATTTGAATATATTTCTATGACCATTATTTTTATCGTGCTATAATTTATTTTTATTTGTAGCTTGTTCTAAAAGATTTACATAGTTTAATAATCTCTAACCAATTTATGAACGTTTAATGCATCTAATTTATCCGTCAATCTAATTTATTTGAAAAAAAAATTGGTATTTTTTTTTTATTGATATAAACTAGTGCTTGACTGCGATCCCACCTGACGGTAAGCAGTGATGCAATCTTTGATTGTGAGACGCATTAGTTTATTATTTTCTTTTTATGAGATGTATATATTTATTTACAACTTGCAATTTAACGTTATATACATAACTTTAAAACGTCATCTCGTGACAGCGTTTGTCACGTGGTCAGAACAAAGGAATTGGAGGCGTGGCCGACTCGAGGCGATCGACGAATGAGAATCGAAATGAAACGGTCGTTATCTAGCAAGGGGAGCTGGTTGAATCCTAACTTAACCTAATTAAAACTAACAAAATAAAAATAAAAGCTATAAAGAACTGAAAAAGCAATCTAAAGTAAGATAAATAAATTTCATTTAATTTTCTTTAGAATGTAATAAATAAAGTTATGCAAAATTATACAGATTTTTTTCCTTGAATTTTCAAACGTGCACTTCTTTCTGGGCCACCCTGTATGTAGGTACAAACATTTACAGCGTTTTTATAATAAAATAATATCTTTGAATACGGACAACAAAATCGATTGAAACTCATTCCTTTTATAAATTCCTTGTTTATTGGACATTTTGTAACTTAAACTTAACTAACTATGCTATATTTATAAATAACTAAAGAAAATTGGATGTGACATCAAAAACACTTCCGCCTGACCACCGCTAAGTTTAGTTTTGCTTGGACTCGAAACTAAAACTTCAAAGGGTTTTGTTTGGCGACGCGCCGCACGATTGAAGTGAATTTTTTTAAGTGATCACGCAGAATTGACCGCGATGGTACATACGTGTATAAAAAGAATTCACTGGGTATCAAAAAAATCACCCACGTTGCTGTCAACGGAAACAGTGCCCAGAACGCTGGCAGCATTACCTCTTTGAATGACAGTAATGATTCGTGACTAAAAAAAGACCAGGGCCTCTGGTCACGTGGAGAGACGACTGTTTACCAATATTTTAGAATCAAACGAACTTACTCGTTCCTTGTGATGTTTGATGTCCAATTATACGAGTGTCTTGACCGACGATGATTAGCTTACATGCAGCAGAAACGAGAGATAATGCTGTCCTAATCACGATGTTAGATCAAACGCCATTCTTTAGAGTCATGAGAACATGTGAAGATTCCGACCAGCCCGGCGGCGGCTTTGCGAATAACCTCCAGAAATATTTTTTATCTTAATAAGGGATAAAGTTTGCATTCTTTGCGCGGATGCTATTGCTAAAAGGGGTACAGTTTTTTTGTGATACATTTTTCAATAATATAACCCATTAACCCCTCATTAACCTTTCAATCGTGGAAATTACAGACACAATAGAAAGACAATAGGTGCGCGAACGCCGGCGTTCGCTTGGTTTAATGAATCAAGTAAATAATCAGCTACATAATGTTATAATGTTGATAGAATCATCACCGCGCTAATGTGTTGGATTTGTTTTTTCACTACAGTATTGTTTATTGTTATTGTTATGTTTCTGCACCACCCTAAGGTCGACTGGCAGATAATGCCTAAGGCATTAAGTCCGCCTTTGTACAGTTTTTTTGTGCATAAAGCTTTAAATAAATAAATAATGAAGTACTAAGACAGGATTCCGAGTGATATTATATTCAGATGCAGGTGGTTTTATGCGGTATACACTCTTAAAAAATGGCTTATGTTTAACTTACCACCAGATATAGTAACATATAAAAGACAAAAATAGTAAATGATCACCAAAATTAAACCTACATTTTAATGTAAAATTATAACCAGTTTTAACATCTCGCTATCCTATTTAAGCAAAATGAATCCAAATAAAGCATCGGCAGAACCCCATGGTTACGGAGATATCAGTAGTTAAAATTTTGAGGTTAGGTTAACTACCTGCCAAGCAGCAGCTCGACGGAGCCCCGCTACGCGGGGCTCCTACTTCTGGGTGGTTTAAAAAAAATAACCGGGGTGCCCTAAAATTCTACTAAGATAGATTGTTGATTAGACAAAGTATCATCTTGCTCTACGAGGCTAAAAAGAGCGCATTAATTTGCTCGCTAAGATTTGGTTATTTTTTTTATTTTTTTTTTTTTTTTTCGATGGGAAAAATCATCTTATGACAACCCCCGCTCTTGGGCGGAGCGGGAGATAGTGTCAGACTCTTACTGACTAAAAAACCCATCCCGTTCCTTCAAGCCTTCATACCGGGGCTCGAGCGCCCTTTCGGATAACCCTGGCCCCAGTAGGCTTCGACCCGGCTGGGCCCCTGCTGTTGCTGACAACTCCTTGAGGCGCGCGGGAACAGCGCGCGCCGTCGACGACTTGGGCTTGGTCCGGACGGTTACCGGACGGCCGGACAGCGAGCTACCCATTGCTCACTGTCCGCAAGCCCGCGCCTACGGTGGCTGGAAATCGGGATCTGGTTAAGATTTGGTTATCATTTACTACATTTGGTGTTCGAATACAATTTAAAGTACAGTCGTAACTAAAATACTATTGTAACTTTAGGATTTTATTTTTTTGGTGTCAAGTAATATATTTTTGACAAAAGACCTAGGGTACCAAAGCGTTTTATGGTGGTCATTATATTTAATCCCTTAAAAAATCGTTTAGTTGCGTCATTACAAGTTACCTCTAAGATTACGGATAGCGCTGAGCGATAACTATTTGTGCTATAGTATATAACTAGTATTACATATAACTAGAGGCACACGAGTGTAATTTTTCAGTTAAAAAGAATACAAATAGTTCAGTGTTGGAGTGCAGATAGTCATATTACCATAATATTGCGACCAGAACTTTAAAATATTTTTATATTCAATTTACGTATTTTTCGAGAGAAAAGGTCATCATAATGTATAGGGATTCGTCCACGACTCAATGATTAACAATTCCTACTTCCAAAAAAAAATAACGACATTTCAAAAATCTTTACGTTCTGATTACAGTTGTCAGTTATTTTCGTAATCAGACCAAAGAGTAGGTATGTAAATCGAACGCTTTTATTCTGGCGATGATAATAATAACATGGTTCGCTTAATTGATTTTATCTGCTATGTAGGTGAATAAGATTATATAATAAAACTACTAAAAATGAATTCTGTTAAATTATTTTATTCTAGCTTACCATTTTAGAAAGTCATTTTTTAATAATGTCAATAATTTCGGAAATAATCGCTCCAAAAGCTTTAATACTAAATAAACTATTTATACTAAAACCTAACTATGTACATAAATGTAAAACAAAATGACAAAGTACGCTCAGGCGTCAAAGTACTCCTCTTAGAAAGTAAACGTTGCGTATATTAGGAACTCAGAACTTGACACTGTCAATTCGATTATGACATTTTGGTATTTTGTTATATTGAAGTTTATATCGTTTGATGTTTTTGTATTACAATTGAGCAGTTCTGATAGTTTTATTGAATAATAATTAATTCAATAGGTCTTGGTAACTGTTGACAGTTTGAGATAATGACTCATGTGTTGCATGTGGCAAGGTTTCTGAAGTGGGAAAGCGCAACACATGTTCGGGACGCGCAGCTCGCGCATGCAGTTCCATTTGCTTTCATACTATATATCTGCGGGCGCAACGAAGTTTCTACAACATACGGGGCGCGAGCGCGCGGTTTGGCGGAAGAGCGCAATGATTGCACGGAAACAGCGGGTGAATTTAAAAAAGCACGCATGCCGCTCGCGAGCGGCTCGCTAACGGCAGCATTCGCCAGATGTGATCATACTCAAAGAGTCATACACAGAATGTAATTATAGAGTAATGGAGAGAGAGAGGGAGACCAAAGAAATGACGGATAGATTGTCTGAAGAAATCGGAATCTATGATAACGTAACGGTTGACATGATAGAATCGGAGAAGAAAATGTTGTGGGCCTACCCCAAGTAACACAGGGCGAGGCCAGGAAGATGATGATAAATTGATAACAATATACTTTAAAAATAAATAACTTTCTTTATCTGACTAACAATTACAAATTCTTTATTTGTGTTATCTTATCCTCGCGAGGTTATATCCTCGCGTGACCTTTCGCGCCGGGCCCTGATCCGGGCTATGGTCCGAAGCAAGGAGAAATGGCAGGCGGCCGTCTCCTTCTGCGAAGCAGTAATGCTAGCGAAGGAGGAGGCCGCACGCGTGAGGAAAGGAACGTCCTCACGCCCCAGCCACCGAGATTCCGACCCCGACTACTGGCCACGATAGACGCGGGCTTGAGGATGTTGAGCAATGGATAGCTCGCCGTTCGACTGTCCAGTAACTAACCGGACCAAACCCGTCATCAACAGCGCGTAGTGATCCACGCGCTCCTCAAAGGGGCGATGCCCACTAACTTCAACCAAGGGGAATTTCTGAAGAAGAAAACCGCAATCCTAGAATGCAAAGAGCAATTGGAATCCTTTCCACTTTCCGCTTGTTGCATTAGGGTTCATAGTAACAGGCTTCCCGCACTATTTGTATGTATTATAGCTGAGCTAGGGCTAGGTTGTTGATAAGCTACAATCAACCCACTTACTGTACATTTAGATAGCTGAATGTACAACCCACAGCCTATGTATGTGATGTACTGCGTTTATAGATGAGATAAAACGAACTAAAACTTGTAGTAAGTTTGTATAGGTCATGATAACTTTATTAATAAATAAGTAAATAAAATACTAAACCATTACGACTTTTACACAGTCTTAAGGTCGTGTCCTTCAGTGTAAGCCTAGGTATAGCGTAAAGATAATTACCCATGAGCGATAAAAGTCTGAGCGTAAGCAACGCCACAATATAGGAGCGAAGGAATCCGGATTCTACTTTATTGCGCACGTGTATATCAATCCTCCCCTACGCAACAATTCGGCCTTAAACGCATATCTAAATGTATGGCATGCAAATAGTAATAATCACGATGGTTAAAAATTGCTATGAAATATCATCAGGCTTTTACTAACTTTTTCAATATTTCAAAAACCTGGTCAAATATTAACATAATATTTGACCAGGTCAGGAATAGTTTTAGGTAGTGAAAATTTAATATTTAACTATTCTTGAGAGTAATTTGGTTTGACGCAAGTTGCTACGGTACCACATACTGTTTTTGCCGGTTCCCTGTTCGTCTGATATACCAGAAGTTTCAAGAGACTCGTGGGTATATTCGGTGATCAGGATCTGGCCGGTGGCGCATAGGATCTGGACGTGATTATCGCTTTCCTGTAACAAGTACTTTGAAAAATCGGCTACTGATACGATTAAACTGACACAAAAACTTCAAGAAGTTTCCAATGTCGGTATAAATCAGTGGGCGTTTAGAAAAAGACTGGAGGAAGCAGGCCTGACTACACATCATTCAGCAAATGACCGACAAGCCCGGCAAGAATTTGCGACGAAAAACTTAAATTGGATGTATGCTTAATGGCAGGCTGTTGTGTTTTCTAATAAGTACAAAATGACTTAAATGACCATAATGGATGCTTTAGGGTCTACAGAAGGTCATCAGGGCAATTTTAACAATACTGCATAAGCAAACAAGTGGGTTTTGGAGGCGTTTTGGAGTGGCATACAGTTGGACACTAAAACTGACATTGTATTCATCACTGGACCATAACTGGCATGGTATCGAGAGGGTTGATGGCTTTATGATGCATCAAAAAAGTGCTCGAAGAATATGTGAAGCCACTTGTGTGGCTTATGGTAGAGTTTTTTTCTTAATGCAGAACAACACGAGATCGCACGTCACTAGAACAGTTGACGACTACATGTAAGAAGTTGGAATCATTGCGATAGAGAGGCCAGCCCGTAATTCTGATCTTAATCCAATTGAACATATCTGGAATGACCTTGAAAGAAGACTTAGTGCAAAAATCCTGGCTCTTCACGCCTCCAAGAGCTTCAATTTGTCATTAACGTGGAGTGGGACGTTATACCCTAAGATTTTGTGGTAAAATTAATACGGTTTATGAAAAATCGAGTAACAGCTTTAAATAAGGCTAAGGGACGGAACACACTTTACAAAGAAAAACACGTACTTCCTGGAACCAGGTTTGAGAAATATTCAAGAGAATGACAAAATTACCGAATGCCAACGTTCAGGTATGGTTCAGGTGGTTCTTGTTTCACGTTGCTTCTTTATCCAACATTGCGTTAGTCTGGGTTAGATGAATTACTAAGCTTTTAAACGTTACCCAGGTTGACGTTACAAGTTTCGGGAAGGGCCTTCTTGACATGATAATTTGGCCACTAAGCACTTAAATAGCTCCTAAACATTTTGAGTCAGTTCTGACTGTTTATATCTACCATTTTTTTTTTATTTTAAGTTTATTGACATTCAAAATTATTAAACAAACTATAAGTGTGTTTATTAACAGCGATCATAAGATGTAGGTATATTAATCGATCGCGTGGTAGAATATATTTGTGAATACAAACAAATATAAGATAATTTATAAGATAATTTATTTAAGCTTGGAAGAATTAATAAAAGCAACGAAGATTGAAAACTTGATTTAATATATATATATATATATATATATATATATATATATATATATATATATATATATATTAATTTATAAACACACGAACATATCTATGTGCCAGAGATAAGACCAAATCATGTGAAGTCCTGCACAAATATCAAACGATTGGCACTCTTTTAAATAAATATAAAATTAGCCACAAAGTAATTATATTTTTGTGCATTTCTAAGATTTTTTTGATTCAGCCTCGTTGGGCGCAAATTGTTTGACTATCCAAGTCACGACTTTTTTACCAATATCATAGAGACTACGTCGTGAGTCTGCGTCTAAGACAACAACGCATTCGTTAGTGGCACCATCTCGTTCCGAGCCTGGAGGACAGCTAACACATTCGCCAGTGTAGGGGTCTCTGGAAGTGCCAGAAATACATCCCCCTTCAACTGCGTCTGGAGCAGCTACTCTTCTTAATCCAATAAGCTTTGTTAAAATATCAAAGGGACCATGTCGTGGGTCTGAATCTAAGACAACAATGCATTCGTTAGTTTCACCGTCTCTTTCTTGGCCTGGAGGACAGCTAACGCATTCGCCAGTGGTAGGATCTGTGGTTGTACCAGAAACACATCCTCCTTCAATTACGTCTAAAGCAGCTACTCTTCTTAATCCAATAAGCTTTGTTAAGACATTAAAGAAACCACGTCGTGCGTCTGAGTCAGCTACTCCAACTGGAACACATTGGCCATTGTCATTTCTTATATGATTGGCAGGACAGCCATCCTCTGAAAAATGAATTGAAAATTCGATTTAATATTTTTTTATTTAAATGAAAATTTATAAACTCATGAACGAAACCAGGTCACAATACGTTTACTATCCAATTCATGACTGTTTAACCAAATTACCGAGAAGACGTCGTGGGTCAAAATCTAAGATATCAACGCATTCGTTAGTTTCACCATCTCTTTCTTGGCCTGGAGGACAGCTGACGCATTCGCCAGTGGTAGGATTTCTGGTAGTGCCAGAAATACATCCCCCTTCAACTGCGTCTGGAGCAGCTACTCTTCTTAATTCAATTGGAACCCATTGGCCTTTATCATTTCTTACATATCCGTCAGGGCAGCCATTTACTGATCTTCTCAAAATAATAACGCATTCGTTAGTTTTCTTATCTCGGTCTGAACCTGGAGGACAGCCAATGCCCAGTGCTGTAAATAAGTCTAGAGCAGCAGTTACTCTTTTTAGCACAATTGGAACACATTGTCCTTTATTGGTTTTTACACTTCCCTCAGGACAGCCATCCAGTGATCTTCTCACAACAACACATTCGTTAGTTTTACCATGTTTTTGTTGGAGGACAGCTAGGGCTAAAGCCAGTAATGAGATCTCTGAGAAGACCAAGAATACACTCACCTTTAACTACCCAATCCTGACATTTAAGTTGACTCACGCTTGTAGTTAAAACAAGAAAAACAAGTAAATTGCACATTCTTGCTTTATTCTTTTGTTGACGATTGACAATATTGGCCCCTGTGTATGAATATTTATAGTATAAGTTTTACATTTAATCAATCTTTTACACTAATCAATTTGAATATATTTCTACTACAATTATTTTTATCGTGCTATAAATTATTTTTAATTGTAGCTTGTTATAAAATATTTATTTTAACAGGCTGTAATCAATTTATGAACGTAAATGTATCTAATTTAACCGTTAATCCAATTTATTTGAAACAAAAGTAGTAGTATTATTATTATTTTAATTGATATAAACTAGTGCTTGAATGCGATCCCACTTGACGGTAAGCAGTGATGTAATCTCTGATGTTGAAGCGCACTAGTTTTTTTTTTAGACATAATTTTTTTTACAACTTGCAATTTCATGTTAATATGCTTAACTTATTCTAATTAAAACTTACAAAATAAAAGCTCTAAAGAACTAAAATAAGCAACCTAAAAGACGGCATCAAAAATATCATCCGCATCGCTGTCGACTGATAATGTACCCAAAAGACTGGCTGATAAGCATTTCCACGCTGAATGGCAATGCTTATCCTTTCTCTAAAGTAAAGGTCACGCGAAGTGCCAACAAGGCGTTTCGAAAGTTCTAGGTAATGATTTTGTTATTAAGTTACAATATCGGCGTAATTATATATACTGCACTTGTTTTTAAAATTACTCGACAGACTGTCAATAACTTCTTCTGTATTTATCCTCTTTTCTTTGATTTATGTACGTCGTATAATTTTTCCTTTATCTTTGTCAATTTCGGAGTGCCGCAGGGCAGTGTATTGAAGGTTTTTTTTGTTCCTACTCTACATCAATGACTTCCCAAATATCACTAACTATTCAGTAATTTTATTTGCTGATGACACGACCCTTGTAGTGAAGTGTGAAAGAGGAGACACCTATGAGAATAAGATTAATAAAGCTATAAAAATATAATACGCTGGTTGAACTCCAATAACCTACAAATTAATATGGATAAAACGAAAATAGTCCAATTTCAAACATATAAAAATGTATACTTTGACATCTAAATGAGTGTCCTATTTTTTTGAGCCTGGTTGCAGGAACCACTAACTTGTGTTTGTTCCTAGTATTAACGTTATGAATTTCGCTGTATTTTTTAAACATGTTTTTATTTTTATGAACATACAAAATATTTTCATAGATATACTGAGATGGCACAGTCAAAATATTAATATTTTTACATTTATCTCTGAGGGAGTATCTGGGGCTTAATTTATAAATTGAACGTTGCCGCCGAATGTTTTTTTTTTTGGTTCCCATAATCATCCAATGACAACCCCCGCTCTTGGGTGGAGCGGGAGATAGTATTAGACTCTTACTGACTAAAAGACCCACCGCGTTCCTTCTAGCCTTCATACCGGGGCTCGGGCGCCCTGTCGCATAACCCTGGCCCCAGTAGGCTTCGACCCGGCTGAGTCCCTGCTGTTGCTGACAACTCCTTGAGGCGCGCGAAACAGTGCGCGCCGTCGACGACTTGGGCTTGGTCCGGACAGTTACAGGGCGGTCGGACAGCGAGCTACCCTTTGCTCACTGTCCGCAAGCCCGCGTCTATGGTGGCCGGAAATTGGGATCAGAATACCGGCGGCGGCAGCGGCGATAACGCCGTTGCCTGATGCGTTCGGCCTCACAGCCACGTAAATTATAACGAACACCTCAACAAACGATACAACAATCGTCACGCTATTTACATAAACGTCAAAGTAAAACATCCCTACAAACCAACCCAAAGTTTCCCAAAATTTCCCTTCCATTCTGATTACAAATGTAACTTTCTAAATTTTTCCTTGAAACCGGCCTTCCCATACACAGAGAAATTACCGGTTTCCTTTGAAAAAAAGGCATTATTCTGACGCGAATCCGCAACATTAAACAATGGTGGACAAAGGATAGCTTCCGTCGCCCATCCCCTGAAAGCATGGGAGATTTATTGTACTTTTAAAGTTGTTTTTTTTTTGGTCCTTAAGCTGAGTTTATGAGCTTGTTTGAATATGAATTATTATTCATATATAAACAGTTTAACGTTTTCTAGATATTCTTTTATTGAGTCATCTATGTCATCTCGCCACCTCTTCCTCCTCTGCTGGGCCTCAAGTCTGCTATTACAATAGTGTCAGAATGATTTAACCCCTCGAGCACCAGGGGGTTAACGAGCAGGAAAATAACGGTTTTTACGTAAATCACCAAAAAAAAACTGTTTTCTGGATTTTTATAAGAAAAGCAAAAGTCTAGAAAACAAAATTTTCGGCCAAATAAACTTACAAACGAAAACTAAGAACGAACGAAAGTTACTTGACGAAAATTAAGGTCATTCAAGTTGTTCCGTTTGTGTAAGTTGCGGGAATCCGATGGATGCGGAACGCACAGGACCATTCATTGTGGCGACACTTGGGGGAGGCCTATGTCCAACAGTGGACGCCTATCGGCTGAAATGATGAATGCAAATAACTGACTATGTTTTGCCTCTTTTTTCCAATGCCGGCGTTCGCGCACCTATTGTGTCTGTAATTTCCACGATCGAGAGGTTAACACGTAAAAATACCTCACATTTGCATACAATAAGGGTCACATTGCTCTAATTCTGCCCTGTTTCTTGGACAATGCTCTAAGTTTTGTTCTTAATGCCCAAAGTTGGAGCCGACTTACGATATAATATGCACGAATGCAACCGAGAAATAGGTCAAACACTGCAAAAACTGCAGTTGGATTTAAAAATTTTTTATATGTGAGATTATGGAATTATTTATAAACTTATGTGCGGTCTTTGTTATAAACAAACAAAGTTTGTTGCACATGCAAAGAATATAAACGTGGACCACTTCTATGCAAGGAAGAAAAATTATAAAGAGTAGGATTTAATTTTTTAAAGAAGGCCATCACTAAAGAATGTGAACCAATAGACTAAGAGCTTACTTGTATAAAATTCATGATTTTATGTATGAATAATTTCGTTTCCATTTTAAACAGACGTCAAAAACATAAATAAATTTTCAATTCCATCTTCGTTAAAAGCTAATTGATTTTGATGATTGTTTTTAATACGAAAGAATTTTTTTTCCAAGAGGTTTAATTTAACTTTGGTGAAGATCTTATGAAGAACTTCGGAGATCCACCTTCAATAAATGATGACTAATCTTTCGAAATTGCTGCAATTGCATGTCTATTTATTGTTAATACTATTTCATAATACGCGTACTATCACGCTAGTACGCTCTCAAGGCACAAATACAATAGGTATACCTAAGTATAGAGTTTTTGGGTTGCCATGGCATAATGTCCTCAGGAGTCACTATAAGCGTCGCGGTCAAGAGTAGCAGGACGGTCACTGGCCACAGTACACACAAGCTTACGGACGACGAGCAATGGGTTAGGTTGGCCCTAGGTTGACTGGTAGAGAATGCCTAGGGCATTAAGTCCGCCCTTGTATCTTTTGTTGCATAAAGATTAAATAAATAAATAAATTGGTAGCTCGCTGAAATTTTAATAGTTTTAATCCCGTGGAGAGTCGATCCGGTACATGAAACACTATCGATTTGTAAAGATAAAATTAAAAAATAAAGTACCTTTTTTTCAAAACTCGTATTAAATTACGCATATATATTTTTTAATTTTATCTTTACAAATCGATAGTCTTTCATGTACCAGATCCACCCTCCACGGGATTATAAAACGATTAAAATTTAGCGGTGTATAATAAAAATTATAAACGTTGATTGTTAACTGTTTCCTATAGTTCAGGAAATAGATCTCATAGTCTCGTATCAACTTAAAATATTGTATTTATTTATTTAAAATGTTGACACTTCACATATGTACATTTAACATTACAGAAAAATAATCGCGATACTATTGGTCTGATATTCGTACATCACGGCAATAAGGTTGTACATAGCATTTGTATTTCTACAGCTCTGAATATATAAAAAACACAAAATGTAATAATAATAATAATAGCCATTTATTCCATATTTCTTTCTTAGCTTACATTTCAAATGTTGTTAGTGATTGGTTAGTAATTTTGCTTAAATTAAGTAAGTAATATTAGTACCTGTTTTTATGTTGAAATATGGACCCCTATAAGGGTAAAGGCCTTTTTTAAATGTTTTTTTTTTAATATATATTTGTTATAAAAAATATTTAAAAATATCAAAATATGTACTTTAAGAAAAATAAAGGAAATAATAATAATAATAGCCATTTATTCCATATTTCTTTCTTAGCTTACATTTCAAATGTTGTTAGTGATTGGTTAGTAATTTTGCTTAAATTAAGTAAGTAATATTAGTACCTGTTTTTATGTTGAAATATGGACCCCTATAAGGGTAAAGGCCTCCTCCATCTTCTTCCACAACTCTCTGTCTTTGCCAGTATTTAGCCAATTGTTTCCTGCTACCTGAATGATATCATCAGCCCACCGTTTCATTGGTCTTCCAACATTTCTTTTCCCCACTGGGCCTTTCCATCGTGTGGTTTCAATAGTCCATCTTTTATCTGTACATCGTGAGATGTGTCCAGCCCACTTCCATTTAAGTGTGAGTGCATGTATAAGAGCATCGGCCACTTTTGTTTTTTGTCTGATGGTCACATTCCTCACTTTTTGAATTCTTCTAATCTTTAACATGCTCCTCTCCATTGCTGTTTGAGTACAATTAATTTGTTGCTTTATTTTGTTAGTGAATATCCAGGTTTGGCAACCATACAATAAGCATGGTAAGAGACATGTGTCGAAAACTACTTTTTTTAAGTGCATATTGTAATTTCCTTTTAGAACTTCTTTCATTGACCAAAATTTCTTTCAAGTTATGTTGATTCTTCTTGTTATTTCCTCTTCATTGTTGAGTTTTTAAATGATATTTGTTTTCCCAGATATATATACTCGTTGACATATTCCATGTTATTTCCTTTTATTTCAATTTGTCTTTTATAGCTGTTAGTCATTATTTTTGTTTTGTTTATGTTCATTTCTAAGCCAATTTTAGAGCTTTCACTATCTAATGATCTCATCATTTCTTCAAGGTCCTTAGATGTTTCAGCAATTAAAACTATGTCGTCTGCGAACCTTAGATGGTTTAAATAGCATCCGTTTATTAGCACTTTGTTTATTAGCACTTTTCACTTGTTTTTTTATTAACACAAAATGTACAATACATTTAAAATGTAACAAAAAAAAAACAGAAATACATATAAGAACACAATGATTAAAAAGCAATAATTAATAAAATCAATATTGCAATTTAATTACGACTATAAAATTTTAATTAAAATTGTAAGTATACTCTTGATTTTTTTTTAATATCACATAGTTTGTTGTCGAACACGTCTAGATCGTATTTTTATAATGAGAGTATGGTACTCGTCAATGATTCTGCGAAAGAGTGCCTTTGCAGTCTGATCGTAACGGACTTCTCAGTCGTACACTCCTGGTGGAGTGATTGTCTGGTAGTTTGGTTGCAGCTTTTGCGAGACTTCTCAATCTCTCTCCATTCGTGGCATTACATGTGCATTTAATGAGGGAACACTTAGAATAGTACATACAAGGTGTAACGGATAACCCTCCACAAACTTTAAGGGCTTGCTCAGTAAACGAAACTGAACAACCTTCCATAATTTTTTTTTTCAGTAAACGAAAAAAAAATCCGCCTCGCCATACAAAATTATAAACTTGGTTGGATAGTTTGTATGGAGAGGCCGAATTTTTTTTTGCGTTTCCTGAATAAAAATTTAGTGGTAGGTTGTTCAGTTTCATTTACTGAGCAAGCCCTTAAAGTTTGTGGAGGGCTGTCCCTTACACCTTGTATATGTCAATGTTAGAATATGATATGATATAATATAATATAATATAATATTCCACAACTATCACACAACGCCGTCTAGTCCCAAGCTAAGCAGAGCTTGTGTTATGGGTACTAGACAACTGATAAACATACTTATATTATATTTCTAAATACATACATATTATGGATAAATTACACCCAGACACAGAACAAATGATCGTGCTCATCACACAAACATTTGTCCTGGGTGGGAATCGAACCCACGACCTCCTGTTATAATATTAATTATTCCATAACAAAATATATACAAGTACTAGCAACACCGTTAAATATTTTGTATGTTGGAACCCTGTTTTCATTCCAATAAATGTCGTTAACCGAAAGTGTGCGTTTTAATAGGTAATGGGCTATTGTCCTGTTTTCTTAAGTAATACGTGTTACAGTTTAAGAAAAGTACTGAACTTTCGTGTAGATAATGGCTGTGAACTATTTGCAAAGTGTTCCCAAGTTAAAAGGAAGGGAAAACTATGATGAGTGGAGTTTTGCGGCAGAGAACTTGTTGGTGCTAGAAGGCATGGTTCATTACATCAAGCCAGTTTCCGGTACAGAAACAAAGCCTGCAGAAGACGCAAAAACAAAGGCGAAGCTAATTTTAACAATAGATCCTGGATTGTATGTTCATATAAAAGAAACAAAGACCTCGATGGAGTTATGGACAAGGCTAAGAAACATGTTCGATGATTCCGGTTTTTCGAGAAAAATATCTTTGCTGCGACATCTAATTTCAATCAGACAAGAAAGTTGTGAGTCAATGACTAATTATGTGACGCAAGTTGTCGAGACAGCTCAAAGATTAAAAGGAACAGGGTTTGCAATTACAGAAGATTGGATAGGATCATTATTATTAGCAGGTTTGCCGGAAAAATATTCTCCAATGATCATGGCAATCGAACATTCGGGAATACAAATTACCACAGATACAATAAAATCGAAATTGATCGATTTGGAAGTTTCTTCAAATCACAATAATTTGGATACCAGTGGCGCTGCATTCGCTGCGAATAAATCAAATTCGAAGATGCGGTACAAAAAACAAAATGGCAACACTGATCCGCAGTCACGGCAATCACAAACATCAAAAATGGCGTCTAAAAAAGAAATTACGTGCTATAAATGTAAAGAAATCGGGCATTTTAGAAATCAGTGTCCATTGTTGCAAAAAAATAAACAATCCAACGCGTTCAGTGTAGTGTTTCTAAACGGACAGTATAATAAAAGCGAGTGGTATATAGATTCTGGTGCAAGTGCACACATGACATCAAATAAAGAATGGTTAATCAATGAAAACTTTACACCAAATTTACCAGAAATAACGGTTGCCGACAATACAAAGGTGCCTGTATTATGTTCTGGAGATATTCAAGTAACCACGGATCGCAATTATGACATCACTGTCAAGAACGTATTATGTATTCCTAAGTTAACAACAAATTTGTTGTCTGTAAGCGAACTCATAAAGAATGGCAACAAAGTTGAGTTTGAACAAAACAATTGCTACATTAGAAATGAAAAGGATCAGCTAGTAGCTACGGCAAGTTTAACCAATGGTGTATACAAGCTAAATATAAAAACAGCAGATTGTATGTTGACAGCACCAGCATTGGCAAGTGCAGAGCTATGGCACAGGCGCCTGGCTCACATTAACAGCAGTGATTTGAATAAGATGAGAAATGGAATAGTAGAAGGAGTGACATTTTCTGCTCCTAGTGACACAAAGAAAGAGAACTGTGTCACCTGTTGTGAGGGCAAACAAATGAGACGGCCATTCACACATAGTGAACATAAAAGCATGAAAACACTACAAATAGTTCATGCAGATTTATGTGGTGCTATGGAAACCAAGTCTATTGGAGGTTCACAATATTTTCTGCTTTTTGTGGACGACTACAGTCGAATGACATTCATTTACTTTCTTAAACAGAAAAATGAAGTGTTCCAGAAATTTAAAGAATTTAAAGCCATGGTTGAAAACCAACAAAACAAGAAAATACAGATTCTACGTACTGATAACGGAGGTGAGTTATGTAATAGAGTGATGGAAAACTATTTAACCAATGAAGGAATAATACATCAAAAGACAACAGCATATACTCCAGAACAGAATGGTGTCTGTGAACGAGCAAATAGAACTGTAATAGAAAAGGCTAGATGCTTATTGTTTGATGCAAAACTACATAAGAAATTTTGGGCAGAGGCGGCAAATACTGCAGTGTACCTAAAAAACAGATCTGTAACAGCAAGCTTGAAAACAAAAACACCATATGAAATGTGGTATCAAAGGAAACCAGATTTGAGTCACTTACGTCTATTTGGAAGCCTTGTGATGGTACACATTCCCAAAGAACGGAGGTTGAAATGGGATAAAAAGGCAGAACAATATATATTGGTTGGATATTCAGAGAATGTCAAAGGATATTGGGTGTATGATTCAAAGAAAAATACTATTACAGTGAAAAGAGATATAATAGTGATGGAGGGAAAACAAGGAATTGAAAATTCAGAAGAAAACGCTATATGGGTTCAGAATGAACAGAATGAAGAAAATAACTTGGAACAGAGGACAGAGACCGAAACAACACAGGATGTGCAGGAACCAAGTGAAGAGGGCAGAGATTCAGTGGGGGATTTTACTGTCAATGAATCTCTTGCCAGTCCAAGCTCTGATTCATCAGCATACCTGGATCCAGAGACTAGTGATGAAACTTCAACTGATTCTATTATATCAACAGATATTTCCTCAAGTGAGCTTCAAATTCCACCAAGTGAAGTAGTGGGAAATAAGAGAGTGCGAAGACCACCAACTCGTTTTGGTTATACAAACTTGTGTGTTTCAAATAACTTACCAGGGGCCGAGGAGATTGACTTCTCAGATGCAGTGAATGGACCAGAAGCTGAACAGTGGAAGCAGGCCATGCGTGAGGAGCTAGAGTCATTTGAGTACAATGATGCATGGGAGCTCATTGATGTACCAGGTGATACTCCAATAGTGCAAAGTAAGTGGGTTTTGAATAAAAAGTTAGATGTTCATAACAAAGTGAGATATCGTGCACGGCTTGTGGCCAAAGGTTTTTCACAACGAAGTGGAATTGATTATGTGGACACTTTTTCGCCTGTCATAAGACATTCAACCTTGAGGATGTTATTTGCCATCAGTGTACAATGGAGTATGGATATAACACACCTAGATGTCACTACTGCATTTTTAAATGGACACTTAAAAGAGAATATTTGTATGTCTATTCCAGTAGGTTTTGAATGCAAAGATAAAGGGAAAGTTCTAAAACTCAAAAAGGCTATTTATGGGCTTAAACAATCATCTTTAATGTGGTACGAAAGAGTTAAAGATTGTTTATGTAAATTGGGTTTTAAAATTAGCAATATTGAACAGTGTTTATTTACAAAATATAATGATGGTGTAAAGTTAATAATAGCTATATATGTCGATGATTTTTTGATATTTTCTACATGTAAGAATGAGACTGAAAACTTGAAGACTGTGTTAAGTTCAGAATTTAAAATAAAGGACCTAGGTTGTGTCAAACGCTATTTAGGTATGAGAATCAATATAGATAAAAGATCTAACACTATAACAATAGATCAACAACAATATATTGAACAATTATTGTTTAAATTTGGAATGTTCAATTGTGGGTCTATAGATACTCCTATAGAATGTAAGTTAAATCTTGAAAAGGCTAAAAAATGTGTAATAAATGTACCTTATCAAAGACTTTTAGGGAGTTTAATGTACTTAGCTGTCATGTCTAGGCCTGACATAGCATATTCTATTAGTTACCTAAGTCAATTTAATAATTGTCATAATGAAACTCACTATAACCATGCTAAAAGGGTGTTAAAGTATTTACAAAAAACTAAACATTATTCTTTAAAATATAGTAAAGGTAGCTTAGAGCTAAAGGGTTTTGTAGATGCCGATTGGGCTAGTGATATGTTGGACAGAAAGTCATATTCTGGTTTCTGCTTTACTATGTGTGGTTCTGTGATATCCTGGCAGAGCAGAAAGCAGAAGACAGTTTCTCTGTCAAGTACAGAAGCTGAGTATGTAGCATTGTCAGAGGCAGCCAGAGAGGCTGTATATTTAAGAAGTTTGATATATGAGATTACAAGTAAATTAAATGTTGTTATGTTGCATTGTGACAACCAAAGTGCTTTAAAATTAGCTACTAATCATCAATCACTAAACAGAACGAAACATATAGATGTTCGTTACCATTATGTAAAAGATGCCATAAAGTGCAATTTAATTGAAGTTAAATATGTATCAACACATGACATGCCTGCGGATTTATTTACTAAAGGATTGTTATCCAGCAAGCATTATAAATTTATAAAAATAATAGGTCTTGTCCCTACTTAAGTTTAAATTTAATTTAAGGATTGTTATATCTTTAATTTCCAAATATTTTGTTAAGAAGGGGTGTTATAATATTAATTATTCCATAACAAAATATATACAAGTACTAGCAACACCGTTAAATATTTTGTATGTTGGAACCCTGTTTTCATTCCAATAAATGTCGTTAACCGAAAGTGTGCGTTTTAATACCTCCGGCATAGCAGTCAGGGTCACTAACCACTAGACCAACAGGCCTGTCAAGTGATGAAGAAAAATGATGAGGTCTGTCCATCTGGTACGTGATCGACTGCGATAATGTGGGTCCACTTCTCTTCTATTTACCTCTAAACGTTCTAAAGAGATTTCATTACGGATAATAAGTCAAAACATTTTGAAAATATCCAGATGCACAATCGATGAAAGTCTTTGTTTGATGCGAAGATCTTTCAGAATGGAAACGTTAGTGCGGTGAACAGTCCATTTTCTCCTTGGTAGATGTAGCATTAATTATGCACATCAAGTATGTTCTATGTCTAGCTAGACAGGCTAACAGACGCAGCATATATCATACGGTACGATTCCTACTTAGCTCGAGTTCAACGTGCAATGTAAACGCTAGGTGGAAATTTTACTTTCGTTTTGTGAGCACGTCCCTTCGTACGTGCTTTGCAAAAACTACTAGATCCGAATTTAATGGGATTTCCGACGTAACACCTCGCTTAAATCTTTGAAATCTGAATAGGAGAGGGTTAGCTTTGAAATGTTGAGTTTTGGCTGCGATGATATTATTCATTGTATTTAAATAATAGTTAAAACCTTCAATATTACAAAAAATATTTTTTGAATAGTTCTTCATTCATATGTATCATACTTGATAATAATTTATTTAAGCTTGAAAGAATTAATAAAATCAACAAAGATTGAAAATCCGATTTAATATTTTTTTATTTAAATACAAATTTACGAACACACGAACGTATCTACTTGCAAGAGATAAGATCAAATCAAGTGAAGTTCTGCATAAATATTAAACGATTGACACTCTTTTAAATAAAAATAAAATTACACACAAAATAATTATATTTGTGTGCACTTCTAAGATTTTTTTGATTCACCCTTCAAGTCACGACCTTGTTACCAATATCGAAGAGACCACGTCGTGAGCCTGCATCTAAGACAACAACGCATTCGTTAGTGGCACCATCTCGTTCCGAGCCTGGAGGACAGCTAACGCATTCACCAGTGGTAGGATCTCTAGTTGAGCCAGAAATACATCCTCCTTCAACGGCGTCTGGAGCAGCTACTCTTCTTAATCCAATAGGACGTTTAAAAATTTTACCGATAAGACGTCGGTTGTCAAAATCTAAGACAACCACGCATTCGTTAGTGGCACCATCTCGTTCAGAGCCTGGAGGACAGCTAACGCATTCGCCAGTGTAGGGATCTCTGCTCGTGCCAGGAATACATCCCGCCTTGAATGCGTCTGAATCAGCTACTCTTCTTAATCCAACGTCATCCTCTGAAAAATGAATTGAAGGTTTGATTTAATATGTTTTTATTTAAATACCAATTTATAAACACATGAACGAAACCAGGTTACAATACGTTTACTATCCAATTCATGATTGTTTAACCAAAATTACCGAGAAGACGTCGAGATTCGACGACGACGCCTTTATTGTTTTTTATACTTCCCTCAGGACAGCTATTCAGTGATCTTCTCACAACAACACATTCGTTAGTTTCACCATCTCTGTCTTGGCCTGGAGGACAGCTAGGGCAAAAGCCAGTGATGGGATCTCTGAGAAGACCAAGAATACACTCACCTTTAACTACCCAATCCAGACATTTAAGTTGACTCACGATTGTAGTTAAAACAAGAAAGACTAGTAAATTGCACATTCTTGCCTAATTCTTCTGTTGACGATTGACAATATTGGCACCTGTGTATGAATATTTATAGTATGAAACTTTTAATTAAACCTTAATAAAACATTTTTTTCCAATTTTTATTTTACCACTTTGTCGGCGTGATTGATATAGGTTCATATTGGTACCAAATTTCAGTTACACTAATAAATACTATGAAAAATATCAAATCATAAAGAGAACTTAATAACAATTCTGACGAAGAACAAACTAAGGTTGAGAGGACTTCAAGTAGTAGTTTCGAATTTTACGTTTGAAGGAAAATTTACTTTTGGATTTTTTGATGTCTAGGGGAAGCACATTCTAGAGTTTTATAGTGAAAACAACGTAAGAATTGTACATAAAGCCAGTACGGTGAAAAGGAATCTGAAGAATCATGTTTTTGGATGCACGAAGGTTAAGATTATGAGAACTGCCCAAGACTTTAAAATATTTTTTTAAATAATCAGGAGCACAAGGATTGTTCATTATTGGGAAGAGCATGCAGAGGGATCTGAGAGATCTCCTGTAACGGATAGGTAGCCATTTAAGCTGAGAGCGGAAGGAAGAAATGTGATCATATTTACGAAGCCCGAATATAAAACGAATGCAGCAAAAGAGAAGTCGATCCAATTTGTTTAGAAATACTTGGGAAAAACCAATTATTTGGAAAAGATCGCGATTGACCTGTTGGCCACCCCCGATATAGTAGATTAGGAGTGTTCTTATTCAGGTTAATTATATTCAAAATATCAACTGCATGCCTATTATCTCCATAAACGGAATGGAGAGCTTTTTAAAGACTGCAAGCAGCAATTTTATAATCACCAAATATGTGAGTCAGCGCGCACATTATGTATGTTTGACGTAAAAGCTAAGCATTGCTTTATTTTGTCATTCATAGCTTCCACTACACGTTGGTTATTAATCGAGACTTATTTGCCTCTTTGGTTATCAATTATGTTTCATTCCTATCTTTGGTTGGTATATGTGTCGCAGGTTTTTCATAAAATTAGGTTTTTGATCAAAAACCTAGGTTTTTGATGATAAACCGGAAGATGACACATTTTAAACTCAATTTTATCATAAACCTGTACAATCCAGTTTTTTGAACTCCATTGTGCAGTCATTTCTTTTAATTTGTTACGAGGCAGCTTTTTTTTTTTTTTTTTTTCGATGGGAAAAATCATCTTATGACAACCCCCGCTCTTGGGCGAAGCGGGAGATAGTGTCAGACTCTTACTGACTAAAAAACCCATCCCGTTCCTTCAAGCCTTCATACCGGGGCTCGAGCGCCCTTTCGGATAACCCTGGCCCCAGTAGGCTTCGACCCGGCTGGGTCCCTGCTGTTGCTGACAACTCCTTGAGGCGCGCGGAAACAGCGCGCGCCGTCGACGACTTGGGCTTGGTCTGAACAGTTACCGGACGGCCGGACAGCGAGCTACCCATTGCTCACTGTCCGCAAGCCCGCGCCTACGGTGGCTGGAAATCGGGATCGGAATCCCGGCGGCGGCGAGAGCGCCGTTGCCTGATGCGGTCGACCTCCTCTTTAGCGAGCATTACTGCTTCGCAGAAGTCGGCGACCGCCTGCCACTCCTCCTCGCTCCGGACCATGGCCTCGACCAAGGCCCGGCGCGAGAGGTCTCCGCCGCCGATCACCCCCACGAGGGCACGGCGATGCTCCACCCAAGCAGGGCACACCGCGATTGTGTGCTCCACCGTGTCCTCCGGGCGTTCCGCACAGTGGCGACACCCGGGCGACACTTCCGCTTTAATTCGGAACAGGAACCTCCCGAACTTGCCATTTCCGGTGAGGACCTGTGTCATGCGGAAGGTAAGGACGCCGTGAGGTCTTTCCAGCCACGCCTCAAAGAGGGGACTTATCGCCATAATTGTGACGTGCCCATGACGGGGTTGCGATAGTCGCTGTCGCCATTCCACCATGAGATCCCGCCGGAGCTCTGTCCGCCATGCCGCGACCTGTCGTGGCAGAGGACTTTCACCCCGGCGTTGCATCTCCACGCGCATGTCGTGCATGAGTGCAAGGACTGTTGCCTCCGTTACGAGGCAGCTCGATATTATCATTCTACCAGAACTCTATTACGAGACCATTGACCGATCAATATGAATTAGCATATTATGAACTTTTAGCAAAATGACAATGGGATCATGTGGGATGACGTATTTATAAAAATAGCAGACTTAGGACCCTGGTCGGCTGCGGCGGCGTCGTCCACATTCAGGCATCCATTTTGTTGAGTTAACTACATAGACAGTATAAATCATTAAACAATAAATTATTAAGTTGATTTGCCAATGCATAATGGATTTGACCCTTTTGATCCGCATAGGGTCTGTCCATGCGGTTAGTAAGACCCACTGAATTATAGAAATTTAAAATGGAATTTAGATTTGAGCATCAAAGTTTGATATTATTATTGTTTTGTTTAAAAAGGAAACATTGGAACGAAATGTATTGCATTTACAGGACAGGTAATGTGAATAAGTTTTTTTTTTTTATTGAAGATGAATTGCAAGATTTCTGTGAAAAAAAATCATTTGTTTGTCGGAAACAAGGGTGATATAAATCAAATCCTAATTCAATACTCTAAGTTCAATAAAATCTTTAAATGATTGTCATCAGTACTACCTATTTTTGATCAACATGTTATTTCTAACTACATACAAAAAAAAAACAGACACCGCACAATTTTATTTATCTGGTCGCGCCATCTCTTAAAAGTTTCCGAATCCTTTAAATCAACGCCCTCTAGCAGAAAATACACAAACTACGCAATGAAAACAAACACATTGCAAAGTTATGGAGCAATTTTCAGGACTCTCATTGAGTTTACCAGCTTTTCCATTTGGTGGCGTTATTTCGAAACGTTATTGCCCATTTTCACCTTTTTGTTTAATAAAAAAAGATCCTTTGTGTGCCCATTAATGTTATAAGACTTCTATAGGGAAGCAAGTGAGCTACTAGCCAGTCTGATGAAAAATGAAACATCGAAAAATCTTGTCTTGTTGTGCGTTTGTTTAGCACATTTAAAAACACATAATTACAAGCCAAGAAGATAATTGGCAATCAATGACGCAATCGTCAAGTCAAAACTTCGAAGCCTTTTTTTTCAGTGGGTAAAAATAAAAATCATCTTATGACATCCCTCGCCGGAGCCGGGCGGAGAATGTCAGAATAGCGGAGTGCATGCAAAGATTTTATATATCCTATATAATATCTTTGAGTGCGTGTCAGAATAGCATGTCTTAATGCCGCCAAGCCCATCCCACCATCAGACGTATGCCAATGAGTCACCAGTACATGGTGGACATCTCACCCATACGCACCAAATGTTTTAGGAACACATTCATTGTGTGTACAGCTAGAATCGAATTCTTTGCCGTCTGTCACAACTTAGCTCAACAGTGAACAGTTATCTTCTATGCAAACGTATTCCATCGTCAACCACATCGTCGCTTTCCATCAGATGAGATAGTGGTCAAACGCGAGCTTACTAATATTTAAAAAAAATGTTTGATATCTAAGTTAAGTATAAAAAGTAGGCTTATTGAACACTAAAAAATTTTGGAACAAAGCTCTCTCAAGCCCATGTTACCACAGATTTAGTTACTAAGATTCATAACATACAATCATATGGAACACTGGCGGTTCCACGTATTTTCATCCGCATTTTTGATTACTGATCAACTCTTTTTGGTAGTCGCGTGATGTTATATAGCTTATCTTTCCTTGGTGAGTGGGCTATCCATTACTAAAAACTTTTTTTAAATTTGAACCAATATTTAAAAAAATCCTGTGACTAACGCGTTCGCGATAAGTTAGTACGATTTACCGCGACGGACTTGCTTGTAGCCTTAACGTGAGTATAACGAACTCAGAAGCATTATACAAGCCCAATGTTTTTCCTTCTCTGTCTTTATTCTTCTCTCTCTCTAAGATACCACTCTGTAACTATTTTGAATTGTATTGTTGTGTTCTTATTGCCTACAACTCGCGTTTTTTCAACCAAGACATATGGATGTCAAACATCGACCCTAATAAACAGAAATACAAAAAAAAAAAAATTAAGACATAACAGCATGATAATGGAGATAAGTCTAATAAACAGCAACTATCACAGAGGTAAATCTGAACCCTCTTTAACATCAACATCTGTATTATAAACCACAGCAATAAGGGACTCTAAACTTGAAATATTAATAATAGAACATTAAAGGTACAGTGACGATTAATACCTACAATTATGAATACACAATTCTCTGCCCAGTTAGCTTCAAAAACTGGAACTCCGCAATCCGAACCCTTTGAAACTCGACTATAAAGCGGATTTTACTAATCTGTGTCAATTTGCCGAAGTCAATGAATATAAGATTAATTGGGGTACGTATCTCGACGATCGGGGGCCGCTTTTGAATAATTAATAGGGATGTAATGCTATCCTTTTCTCACTCGTATATCCATCTCGTTTCTCTACTTTAATTGGATAGAGAACAGGTAGACTGTTCTTAATACACGTAATATAAAGGCTGTTAATTCTTGTTGTGCCGATGCGAATTTCGTCTGTTCTTCTTGTAATGTTTTTTTGGTCTATGCGCCTTCTTGCTTTTTAATGGGAGTAGAAATTCTAATTAATGTTAATTGGAATGGCGTTTCGTGGGTTTTAGGTTACGAAATGGTTGAAGTGTATTATTTACTAATTACTACTGTTAAAATAACTTCTGATGAAAATACAAAGGCACAGTTTCGTATTTCAGATATTAGGATGCGATGAAGATCTTTGTAATAGACATTTAATTTCTTCAATATCTAACTAATGGGCAAATGATATACGATTACTTTAGTCATATGACTATCTGTTGTTTACATTATTTCACAATTTGCCATATGCATGATCTGTAGGAGTATCTAGATTTATGTATATCACCTTTGCACATCTATTTCACAAACAGCATCAATGTGTACGTTAAATTATTATGAGCGTTTTATTTATATCTTTACGCATTTTACTGTCAAAACTTACTTCTTTGGTTTTAGTTCTGGGACATTACGGAGAAAAATAAAAATCTTTTTACAAAAAAATATCTAATACTATTGTGATAAATATATTATGTGGATGAGTGGAGAGAGAGAAAGGGAGGCCAAAGAAAAGATAGATGGATTTTGCGATGAGTGAAAAGGAAGAAAAGGAAGTTAGTGACAGCATGACGGGTTACAGATTAATATAAATAATGGAAGAAAAAAACGTATTGCGCCAACCCCAAATAACACGAAACAAAGGCAGGAAGATGATGAATTTTGTGATATCCAGTCCAATTCAATAATAAATTTATTTCAGTCTCAAAATACAACAAAGTAATTAGATCAAAACACCTGCAGTGCCACATCACACATGACTTTGTAACCTCTAATAAAACTCACTTTGGATCTGATGCCGTTTAATTACAAACTCCATAAAATTGTACTGAAACTAGCGTTAGTGCTGACTGTTGATATGTTACGAATCGATTATTGCAAATACAGGTCTTATCCTTATTTTATAGATTATTGATTTCGCCATCTGAATTTCTACCATCGCAACACCCGACTTACAGCATGTGCGGTATAGACTAAGCGTTTCACTTTGTCATTTTTACCGCGTACAACGAAGGTTTAGATCAATTTTTCTGCTGCGTTCTTCCCGTCCTATTATTATTTAGGTGTCGTGAAGGTTTGAGTGCAAAGTCTATTAAATAACTAGTGCAGTTCACAATCAGGGATTGCATCATTGCTTACCATCAGGTAGGATCTCAGTCCAGGACTAGTTTATATGTTAACATTAGAAGAAAAAAAACTCCAATGCTATTGTAAATAGTTTACAATTTTATGCGATTAATTATAAACTAACCATATTTACAATTACACGCTGACTTAGAACTCGCCCTATGGCAGGCGTAGACATGTTTATTTTAGGGCAGGTACTTTAGAAGTCCTTTGATCCAAGCTTGACTCAAAGGACTGCTTTCAACTCTATTTGTGTTGAATACTAGGGTCAGAGAAATTATGAAGATGTGGTGAGGTAAAACATAATTAATAGTTAAATATTGTTGATAACGTTGCTTTATTGTGTAGTAATGGAAAACAATTTTTATGTTTTAAGAAGAAAATTATGAATTAGCTTATCCTCTGGGTGGAGCGAGTGATAGTGTCAGACATTAACTAATTAAAATAGAACCATGATCCCATGATTTCAGTTGCCCTTTGGGTTCCAAAGCCGTTGACGAACAATATTTCGAGGTCCTAAGCGATTTTTTTTTAAATTAAATAATACGAATTAAGGAGAACAGTGGTAACGGGCCTGACTTATGAGTTATAGGTGGCGGGTTCAAACTCAGATAAGATAAGATAAGATATTCATTTTTTTTTATTTATGCTCAGCCAGGCGCATTACTCTGTGTAATTTATTTTATCACCACTGCTCTTAAAACTGTGAAGGAAAACATCGTAACGGATATACCGGTTTTCCGGCATGTCCTAAAACCGAAGACACGTGACATCCACCAAACCGCACTATGCACGCGTGTTGGATTACGGTCCATTACGCTCTTCTATAGAGGAGGCCTGAGTTCCAACAGTGGGAACATTATAAGGCCGACTATGCTATGCTATAATAAGAATTAAGTGTGTACATAATAGTAGTACATATATTGCTTAATTCTGTGATTTAAAGCCCTCAAGTTTTTGGACGTATATTTTTACTTCAATCATATTCATCATCATCAATCATTCGATAACTTCTCTCGCTCTGAGGCAGAACGGGAAAGCGTGTCAGACTTTCACTGTATACAAGGTGTCGTTTTGAAGCTGCAAAATATTTCAGGAAGTAATTATGTTAGTAATTCTCGACACGAATCAATAATAAAATGAGTAGGTAATTATTTAATTTTTTTTTTCTTATTTATGGAAATCGGCATGTGTGAACTACGTTTCTTAAAAAGCAGCCAGTCTGATACCTGCCTTATAACCGCGCTTTCTTTCACACACACAAACACGGAACAATAAAGGGCGTTTTCACACACACTAACTCGCAACGATAGTTTCATAAAATAATAATGTATCATCCAATCATCATCCCGCACGCCACACCCTAGCCACGCCCCCGCGGCCATCGATCAATCGAATTAGTTTAGTATAATTAAAAAATAAAATAACAAGTATTATTGATTATTGACCAGGTATCGTTTTTTCACATGATTATTTATGAGTTTTATTACAACCTCCTAAAATATTGTGCAGTTTTAAAACTGCACCTTGTATAAGGTGACTGGTAATTAGTGTACGATACTTAAACACGTGATTGTACTTATTCAGCTCATGAAAACCTGAAATCACGAAAAAAAATCAGCTGTTTATTGTTCAGCTATTTTTTTTTTCGCGATTTCGGCTTTGCTTCCATAATAAAAATTGTATGTTATCATGAGCACTATCAAGTGTTTAAGTATCGTACACTAATTGCCAGTCACCCTATATAACCCTACCAGTGTCTTTTAGTTGCCTTTGGAGTTCTATGATGGGTTTCCTTTTTAGAAATTCGTCGTGGTCCTAGCGGGCATCGTCCCTTTTGGGCTTTTTCGGTTTTGCTGATATCTCTTTGAGATGTGCGTAGACCACTATGTGCCTTCGACGACTCGGGGTTGGTCAACTGTTTTTAATCAAGTCTAATTCAAACTGTATCTTTAGTTTTCTTGCGCATACGTTTTGAGTATAACCAGCAAAAACAGTTGTCTCGTCAGCATTGAACTAAATTAAGAGAGATATCCCTAAGGAGACCAGTACAAGTACAGCTAATATCTTTGTATTAAAATTTTAAATTACAGGAGTTAGCGAGTTTCAGGTTTTTACTGAAGAGTTCCGACGTTACATATATTTATTTTTTAGTGTCCGTACCTCAATCGGTAAAAATGGAACCCTTATAGAATCACTTTGTTATCGGTCTGACGAGACACTTTTTCTCAAGAACGCATCAACCACGTCTTGTTTAATTTGTGTTGACTTAGTACTTTATTTTTTTAGCTCCAAGTGATAACAAATATAGGTACCACTTGGAGCTCCAAAAAAAGAAAGTACTAAGTCGACACAAATTAAAGATAAACGCCATTTATACTCTGTCATGAACAGGGGCATTATTTTAATTTGTGCAAGAAAAAAAAAAAACTGAATCGATTTAAAAAATTCTTTCACCAGTAGAATTTTATTGTACTTTATCGGTGAGTGATAAAAAGCCAAAATTATTGTTAAAATTCTTTCACCAGTAGAATCGTACTTTATCAGTGAGTGATACAAAGCCAAAATAATTTTTTACGTTCACTCGGGTGAAACCGCTCACAAAAGCTGATGAAAAGTATATACCAAGAATATTGTGTCTCTCTCCGTAAGGCTTTTTAGTCCTACTGTCTTTCGAGCCTTGTACCACAGTTCATAATATAAGGTAAAGTCTTCCTTTGACTGCGGGTCACTCCCCAAGGGTCAACCTCAATGTTTTATGATAATCGCCTTGTTTAATTTATGTAGGCTGGTCGTAATTGGCGTAAACTAATTACGAGATACATGTGATGTTTGCCGTATTCCTTAAGGGGTACTCTGGACAGGTGATGTTCAAAATCGAGGTTGTAGTGTCAAAGTTATTAGAGTAGTTTTTGGCTCTGTAAATAAATTTTAGTGGCAAAAGCTAGGAGATAATACTTTGTATTAGTTGTAGTGGAGGCCGAGTGGTAACGGCCCCGACTTACGAGTTGTAGGTCGCGGGTTCGAACCCAGCCAGGCGCACTACTTTGTGTAATTTATTTCATCACCAATGCTCTCAAAACGGAGAAGGAAAACATCGTGAGGAAACCGGCATGTCCTAGAACCAAAAATTCGAAGACATGTGACATTCACCAATACGCACTGGGCTCGTGTGGTTTGTTACGGCCCATTCCTTCTTCTAGAGAGGAGGCCTGAGTCCCAACAGTGGGAACATTAAAAAGGCTGATGATGTTAAAGACTGATTCAAAGCAATGGTCAACCGAACAAAAGGCTGGTGATGATGATCTAGCATTCCTGCAGCCCACGAGTGTCAAAGAATACCGCTACCCCGCTTGTGTGTTGGTGTGTTCTCGTAACCAACCAAGCAGCTATCCAAAGGAAATTGAAACGATGGGTTTGGTTCCGAAAACAACTGCGCTAGATCCGCCCAGCCAACTCATCGGCTGCGTCGTTGTTAGTGAACCGTTTGATCCTTTAATCCACTGCAGCGTCACAATGCCACTAGGCCAATTTTGTCCAACCAGTATCAGACATAAGCACCAATATACATAACACCTTTTTTAGTAGATTTTTGTTAAGAGGGGAAATCAATCAATGAATTTTTTTGCTCTAAGGGACGTATCAGACTTTTACAGACTAAAACCACACCGCGGGTTTCCTTTTCAGGAAATCCTAGTGGCCTTTGAGGGTATTTGCCCTGCTGGGCCTTACGGTTTTACTAACATTACTTTGAGGTGCACATGGATTACTACGCGCCATCGATAACTCAGGCTTGATAATGGTTACTGGACGGCTGGGCGACGAGTTACCTATTGCTCGTCGTCCGCGAATAGTGATAAGTTACTTATCGTATTTTCTGAGCCAAAACATATTCTTGACGTAACGCAGACCATTGACAATTGTATGTTTTCTTCTTGGTAACAAGTCCAATGCATCAAAACGTGGTTGATAGCCATGTGGTAATAAAAATAACATCAGCTCAAACAACTTCAAATAAAACAGACATTACCACACACAACACTATCAATGTTTTACAGTCTCACGACCATCCGACTTCAGAACTTTTGCACTCTCTTAAAAATAAAAATAATAGTATAACAATCAAAAAGCACTGTTCCACCATCATGGCCAAGAGTGCTCATAACGGAAACTTACATAAATTGTCCGATCACAAACAAAAGTTGGTGTTAAAACTCGCCAAAGTGTGATTGTGGATCTGCGGCTAAGTACATGGGATATACGTTAAAGAAGAACGTCGAATTTGTTGGACGAGCTTTTATAACTAAACTTCTTCTTCTCGAATCGATGATTTCACTTCTTTCGAAGTTTTTGGGCCCAAAAACAACGTTCACAGCGACGTCAATGGCGTTTTAGTCTCTCCAAAGAGCAGATATAGTGCACTTTGTGCACTCATCACTCATAAGAGAGTGATAATCTGGTCAGAAACACCGCTCTCATACTGGGTATTCGATTCTATAATCTTCTATTTTGCCAGGTTACGTTTGCAAAGGTGTACTTGGTGGCGTAGTCCAGGTTCCATGGAGTTTCTTGCATGTTCTTCTCCATAGAGATCTACGCTTTGGAACGTGCAATTTAGCTTCAGTTGTTTGACAGACCGAGACTTTGACAATATAAAAGTGCCTTTAATTGGTCTATTTGAAAAAAAACGTTTCTGATTCTGATTTATGATTTCTGTTATCATCCATTGTGGTCGGTTGTTCAACTTCCAGCTTTAAAACCTTTCGGCTTTATCGATGATCTGATGTTTTGTTCTGCGAAAAATATAGGGTACATATCTCACAGAACGCTCTACCCTTTAAGTTTGTCGATTTTTCGGGTTATGTAAGCATCTCATCCGTTATAATTTTGTTGTAGTGAGAGTAAATAACAGACTCACAGCTCCTTATGGGAAAATAAAGAATTGTGCGAGGAGAATGAAAAATAAGTCAGTTTTAAAGCGACGACTGCCAGGCTGAAATCGAAAAAAAGAACATTAATCCAATAAGAAATATGGAACAATTAGGATCTCTTTATGTACTTACAAAAGTTTCAAAACATAAGTAAATATGTGCTTTATCTAACTATGATCTAATTAAAGGTCTATTAAAAATCGTTAGAAGAGTATGCCAGTAATATAGAGAGCATTGACATCCAGTTATGATTGACAAGAGAATGTGGGTTGTTCAACAGATTTACGTGAAAAACCACGTTGAAATTAAACGTCTAGACGAGATAATAACCTTTTAAAAAAAAATCTACTCCAATCACAGCAACTAACGAGCGTTTCTGTTCCTTATAGGTATGCTTATTATGAAACAAAATTCTTCACCGCACTCATCTGTGTATTTGTCCGCAACAAACTTCAAAACTACTGAACAGATTTTCATCCGGTTTCCAACAGTTAAGTTATCCAAAAGACAAGATTCATAAGGCTTAGACGTATAAAAATGAATATTAACGTAGAGATTAACTGATAAATTCAATGATGTTTTTTTAGGTGGGAAAATCGGAGCGGGAGAATGTGTCAGACTTTTAATATGTAATGTAATGGCTCCGACTTACGAGTTGTATGTCGCGGGTTCAAATCCTGCCAGTCATTACTTTGTGTAATTTATTTCATTATCACTGCTCTCAAAACGGTGAAGAAAAACATCGTGAGAAAACCGGCATGTCCTAGAATTAACAATTCGAAGACATTTACTAACCCGCACTGGGCCCGCGTGGTGGATTAGGGCCCATTTCTCTCTCCTAGAGAGGAGGCCTGAGTCCCAGCAGTGGAAACACTAAAAAGGCTGATGAAGTTAAAGACTGATTCAAAGCAGTGGTCAACCGAACAAAATGCTCGCCCAACAAGTTGGCGATTTCTCACGTTCGTGAACAAAACAACGGTAACCATCCGTCCCGTTTTGAAAGTTCGCAACTTAACTTTGATCCTGACTAACGTAATTGCTAAAGTTTGAATACAAAACCTTGTTCACGGTAACGCGATTTAGTGTCAGACATTTTGTAATTGATGTAGTGGCTTCGCCCTTTTGCGTTTGGGTTGTGGAAAGGAATGATGAGAGAAACGTCTGTATGTTGTCTGAGTAGTGACGATACTTTTTGGAGGTAGCTTTAGGAGCTTTAGAAGCAATTAATGATCTAGAAATAGGGAAGACACTCTTGTAAAGTCGATAGTGAATAAGCATTAGTTAAATAGCTCATACGCCGAAGATTGTCGTTTTAATTTTTGTCCCTGGAAAACTTTTTAGGATCACATCACTTACCCTCTTTGTGATTCAGAAAAAAATCGAGAAATCAAAAGGTTTACTGTTTATTGAGGAGTCACTAGCGATAATTAAGGTTGTCTTTAAGAGATTGCTTTGGGCGATAATACCGCCCATTGTACAATTAGTTTTGTTTTGTCCACATTATGAGTTGTACAACAAAGTTTATTATTAATAATTAATGATGCGTATCGCGTGTACGATTCTTGTATTGATCAAACATTTACACGGCCTACAAATGATTGGGTTATCGAATTGATTCATTAAAAATAAAATGTTATTTTAATGATTTAAAAAATATATATATTATTAATTTGCCTGCTGCTGATTATTACTATTTAGGTGTCTCCAAGGCGAGAGTAAATAGGCTCTTAATAAACTAGTGCGCCTCATTATCAATGATTGCATCACTGATTACCATCAGGTGGGATCGCAGAAAAGCACTTGTTTTTATTAATTAAAAAACATTTTTTTTTCAAAATCGCACATGTAAGATTTTTTTAAATCCTATCTTAAGTTCAATCTTAACGTAATTTTTTTCTCAACGTTTCCAATCTGATGGAAGGGGAATCTGCTAAGTAACAGAAAAATGATGCATAAACTGGAAAATTGGCAAATTCGATATCGTGCGTACAAAAGAGGTAGCCAGATGTTCCTACTCCTCCTCACATCGATATTTGAAATGCTGATTGCTGCTCCATTTTCTAACCAATTTTGAAGACGTTTTCGAAAAAAATTTTGTTCAGAATCACGACAAAAGACTGATAATTATGTAGTTGATTTATTAAACATATATTTTTTTTTATGTATCAAAATCCTATTTGAATTTGTAAAATGTGTTGAGACGTTCATTAAAGACCTTAATGTACCATAATATATTCTTATTAATAAATGTTTAATTGACTGCTGCAATGCGTATCGCGGGTCGATTTCCCGTACGGCACAAATATTTTTGTGGGCTACAAATAGGTATTTCAAAGTCCTTGTTCTCTTAAGTTTGTTTTTTTATTATTTTGCCCCATAATAAGAATAAAGTACTTTCGAATCTAGGGTACGTTCTAATTATGTAATATACACAATTAATGATTACATATTTTTTATCAGAGTACTGATAAAAAATATGTAATCAGTTTTCAACTAATATTTATTTATTGATTTAACCTGTCAATCGTGATAATGACAGACACAATTGAAAGACAATAGGTGCGCGAACGCCGGCGTTCGCTTGGGGTTTAATGAATTAACGTGTTACACTCAATCAAACTTTGATTCACTGTTAACTAAAAACCGTAGTAATTAACCCCGTTATTAGTTAAATGAAGTCCAAATTCATACAATAATTGGGCCTAACAAATCCTAGGAATTTAATTATAGTTCATTGAAAATGTCATATTTTCAATAAAACAATAACTATTATCAAAAAGCTCATCTGCTTGTAAATTAATTTGGAATTGTTGACACTTTCAATTTACCAATTATCGAATAGCATAAAAGCATAATCAGTCGTATAATGTTCAAACTGAGACTCAAGCCTTCCCTATAAGAGAGTGACTGGGCTACAACCCATTCCACTCATCATAATCATCATCATTTCAACCGACATACGTCCACTGTTGGGCATAGGCCTCCCCCAAGTGTCGCCACAATGAACGAACCTGTGAATCTCGCATCCGTCGGAGTCGCGCAACCTTTACAAGGTCATCGGTTCACCTTGTAAGCCCATTCCACTACGCGAACCAAATGCGTATTGGTAGATGCGCCTTAGATTTTTTTGTTCTACAATATACCGGTTTCCTCACGATGTTTTATTTACTTACTTATTATTAAGAAACAAGTGCGAGTCGGACTTGCGAATTTAGAGTTTCGTACAAACTTACCTATGAAAGCAGTTCAATTCCCAAATTAAATTATGAAGATTTTTCCGAATCTTAAGTTTTTTTTTTGTGACGTAAATCCAAATCCAAATTTTCAGTTTTTTTTTTTTAATTTTCTTATTAAACTTGTCCTATGAGATCTTGCTTTATGCCAAATTTCAGGATTTTGGATCAACGGGAAGTGAATTTCGATTCCCTTCAGTGTCGACGTTTTTTACGACTGGATCAGTTTTTTTTTTTTTTTGTTAGTTCAGAAGTTTAATTTTTTTCAGCTTCAAGGGGCTACAGATTAGAGTATATGGTTTTAATTTAATTACTCTAAACGAATAGAGTCGTTTTTAAGATAAAGGGTCTTGACAAACAGACAGACAACTGGAACCTAAATAAATATTGTCTATAACCAAATATCATTATAATATGTTGGAAATAAGCTCCAACTGCAAATGAGCGTTGTATTACGTTTGTATGGAAATTAATCCGTCACCGGCCCCTTATGGACACAGGTTGATTTTATACTCAGTAAAAGCTTGACTAGAAAGAAAAGCTTCCCAGTGTATGTGATGAAATGATAGGATCATTTTATTACATACACGGGGAAAGTCTTTTGATGACTTTTCACATTAAAAAAAAAAACATACGAAATGAAAATATCAATTTAAAACTCATTTTCTTTCCTTTATACCTTTCATATTCTGATGAAAAATCTACTGATGCAGTGAAACCAATGTTTTAACGACACAATATGCATTGAAATCAGGAATAAAATTACCATCTCATTTACGGCAATCAGTGTTGAATTTATTTCGTGAAAACCGTTTTTTTTTTTTGCAAATGCGATTGTAAATTTAATTACATTGTAATAAAAGGCTTTATGATTTCTGGTAAAGAGAAAGCAAGTGCGTTATTTATGGAGATAGGTCAAATATCTATTAAGACCGGTGTCTGCTAGGGCTCTGGGAATGTAGGAAAGAGTTACTTTAGCCCTGAAAAGCAAAGGAAAACTAAAAGGAACAGAACTGTTTTTTTTTTTTGTCAGAAAAAGTCTAATTCGCTTTCTCGCCTCATCCAAAATAGAAGAAGTTATGTCCATGATGATCCTCTTAAAATTTTCGCATTCCGTAATTGATACTACTGGTATTGCAACTATAATTTCAATTAGTCCAAAAATTTTTGAAAAAGGGTTCCTGTTATGTCCCGCAAAAGATTTTTCATTTCACTCGTTATTTTTTTCCAGTTAATAGGTGTTTCCCATCTAAACAGAACTATCGTAAAAATTGTGTTCTACAAAAACACGTCTTTTTTAGCACATGAGCTAACTCGAGACCATTGACATCCACTATTAAGGCAGCGACACATAAAACACAACCAATTGTCCGCGCCAAATTAGTACCTAACGCTTTTCCACATTTATCGTTCGTATATTTTGCTATTTTTGGCAACGTATGCCAATTTTTGGGGTAAACGCACCCAAGGGGTGACCGATAAAAAATTACGACACCGCAGGGAGACGGAGTTTTTAAGAGAATTCAATCGACACCACACACTACCTAGTCTTTTTTTTAAGCGACGGATGCATGAGCAATTTGTGGAAACTGGACTGGAATTTTGAATAGCTCGGTTGGTTTTGCTGCACTCCAGCGTATAGTTTTGGAGTGAATTTCAAACTTTTTTTTTCAGAATTTTTCGAGTGAATATTTGGAGTCTATGAAATAGTTTACTATGTTATGGAAGTATCACGTTGAATATTTCTGTTAGTTTTTTTTCTTTTCACAGTATTGGGCGATACGCAGCAAAAAATATTTCTGTTTGAATAAAATTCTAGCACATTTTTCCGAATGAAACTATTGCTACCTCGACTGTAACTGATACGATTTCGAACTTAGTTTAACCTGAAATTTACAAAAAAACATTCCAAGAAAGCTAAAGAAATCATTTAAAAATTAAACAATTCGCAAAGTAAAAAGATAAAAATTAACAAAAAGCCAACGATGAAAAGTTCTTTAGAATTTTAAAGCAGTATTTTTATTCGAACAGAATTGATGATACGTTTGCGGACGAAGCATCTGTTACCATTGATTATGCGGATTCAATCCAGCGCCGAATTTATCCTTCATTTTATTTTAGTTATGATATTTTTGTTAGCTATATTATGATTTTTACCGTAATTTTATGTAATGTTTAGGAGGAAAAAAATAGCATGGCATTTGTTTTAAGATATCAGGCTAAAAAAGTAACTTCGTGTTTTTTGTAGAGGTACTCCAATTATATTATTATAGTAGAAAGATTTACTTAGAAGAAATTACATAGAGAAATCACTATTAAAACCACTTTTTTGCAATAATAGGAAGTATTATATTATAAAATACTACTAAAAACACATTTGTTCCAGTATGAATGATTTGCGGTTATGACTTAGGGATATCAGACTTTTGCTAACTAAAACCACACCTCTTCAGCATCCTCCAGATGCCCTTTGCTCGAAAGCAAAGAGCATCTGAATGATGCAGGTGTGACAAACAGTTTTTTTTTTTTCCAAAAATTTCCCATTTTCCTAGAAGGCATCAGCCCCGCATGTAGAGGCCCACTCTACAGATTTGCTAATATTTCTTTGAGGAGTGCGAGGAATACTATATGCCGCTGACTACTCGGACTCAGTCCGGACGAGTAACTGATCACCAGTGGGCAAACTACCCATCGCTTGTCGTCCGTAAGCAAGCGCCTGTGGTTATCGGGGATCACCTTGCGAATCCAGAATGCTCCCCTAGGTATAACGATGCTTTAGAATAGTGACTTTGCCATAGTTTTTACAAAGACTACAACAATGTCTTCAACGTAACAACTCATTGTGCTCTAAAAACAAATTTTGCCATCCTCTGTCTAACTAAAATCTCAAAACTTCCCTAGAAAAACACGCCGCGAAAATGCTCAATTTTATTTTGAAATTATTCCGCGAAAGCGAACCATTCCGTACAGTGTTTTGTGTTTTATGGTAATCATAACTCCTGGGAACAATACAGGCCGAATATTCGGTGCCGAGAGAGCTGCTGTAAATCATTTTGGGAACAAAGTGTGTCCGCTGCTGCGGTGATTTGTCAAAGGACTTGCAACGGACTGTCTGTATAAGGAGATGTCTGGGGAGGCAGTTAGATAGTGTAGGACTTCCCTGTTGCGAAATTCGTAAGAGAAAATATGCATGAAAGGAATGAAAATACATTCCGATTTGATCTGGATTGCTTTTTGTAGACAGACGAGCGGTTGAACGATGTATTGGAGTTTTCTGTTTGGTTTGTACTTTGGTAGATACTTTTTGAGGTTTCACGAGTTAATTTTTTATTTATATTTTGGATAGTTTCCTATTACGATTTATTCTTAGGATTTTTTTAAACTATGGTAGGTAAGTTACTGCCTCGCTTGTCCGTAGCTTACGAATTTTAAGTCTATTCAAAAGCATAAGAAGAAACATCAAACTAAAGTGGCAGTGGGCAGGGCATATTGCTCGCAAAAAAGTGGTCGTTGGAGCCGAAAGGTTTTAGTTTAGCGATCGCGTACCGGAAGATGCAGTGTTGGAAAGCTTCTCACAAAGTGGAACGATGATCTGATGAAGGTTTCGGTAAACTGATGGATGAAAGACGCATAGGACATGGATGTGGTAACACTTGGAGAAGGCTCATGTCCTATATTAGGCGTCTTTCGGCTGAAATGATGATGAAGAGCGATTAGTTTGAATTTTAGAGTCCAAGAATGTTTAGATTTTGTCTTTAGTTATTACTTACCATAAATAGGTCGGTTGACAACTAAAACTGAAATGGGACGTCATGATATGATATTAAATAATTTAGATACGAAAAGATCTTATGATGGATGATAGCCTAGTAACTGTTGGTTACATTTTTATTATTTGCCGTAAGTTTGAGTAAAACTCCTTTTAACCCCTCAAACGATAGGGTTTAATGAACTGAAAAATTGCCGTGTTTACGTAAATAAAAAAAGCCAGATAAATTTCATACAAACATGTACAAAATGAAAATTAAGCGTTTTTCAAGGTTTTCAAATTGTACGGACGTATGTACAATCTGCACTCGAGCTCGTATCATATCTAGAATCTAAGGCTAACAGAATGGGGAATTCCAGAACCAAACCGTAGCGGTAACTTGGAAGTGCTTGCCATAATGGTGTTGCTAGACAATAGTTTGAGAAACACATGACGTTTCCAAGTCTACGTCAGTAATTTGTCAAAGGAATTGCAAATACAGAAATGGGATCACGAATGTATAGATAAACAGAAATGCTTGCAGAAATGCAAGCAAGACAGGTGGTACAATTTGAAGATCATATTTTAATTTGGAGTTAAGTACTAGAAGCTAAAATGTTCAAATGTTTGTGATGCTAAAATGTGAAATAATTAGTAGTGGTGGTAAAAGATATATTTTTATTTGGATATATGTACCTGTATTTATTGACACTGATCTGTTAATGAATGATCGGAAATGAATGGACGAAAATATCCGCAGGAGAACCAAGGTTGCCGACATAGCGCGAAGCAATGGAAGCATTGCGGGAATCCGAAGAATGCGGGACGTACAGGATCGTTCATTGTGGCGACACTTGGGGAAGGCATATGTCCACAGTAGACGTTAATCGGCTGAAATGATGATGATGATGATGACACATTAATGTCCTGTCCAAAACCTTGGAATTAAAACCCTGTTTTTTTTTTTTAATTGATATAAACTAGTGCTTAAAACCATCAGGTGGGATCGCAATCCCACCTGATGATTTTGCACCAATGCTTCTTCTTTGTTGTAAATAGAGAGTAAGAAAGGGGTTTCCTAAATACCCATTCTAAGAGGATGAAGCCGGGATCCAAAGTTTGTATGAAGAAACCTTCTTTCACGGGGGCGAAGCCGCTGGCAAAAGTTATTCTCAAAAATAACCGTTTTACTCTACTTTTTATCCTACACGAGGTCTACTTCAGAATGTTATGATTTTAAATATCTTAGTACGTAAGCAGTCTTAGGAAAATATTGACGTGACCTTTACGAGAAAGAAAATACGTGTCAACGAACTACGGGAGATGAATCTTAATTTGTGTTCTATATTTGTGCATACTTTTTTTATTTAGCCAATGTTTTCCTACTAATAGGGAAAGTCTCCACTAAATTTTTCCAGGTATTGCCACTTCTCACCAGCCCTTATGGTAGATGTCTAGAAAGAAAAACTTGGGGTCCTAGAAAGCAAGGGAAAGAAGGAACATATAGGAATGAGTCTTAGTCTGTTAAAGTCTGATACGCCCTAAAGTCATCATAATTATATCAACCGAAAGACGTCCACCGTTGGACATAGGCCTCCCCCGAGCGTCGTCACAACGACCTGCCCTAAAGTCATTGGATAACTTTCCACCAAAAAAAGATAAAAGCGATAGGCGTTTAGGTCATCTAAACACAAAATATGAAACCTGAATATACGTAGCTAGCACCACTTAAAAACAAACTAATCAATTTGGTACAAACGCTAAATTATATTTTGTAGATCCATTTATTTCGTAAAAAACTAAATACGATCTATCAACAGCGGTGGCCGAGTGATAATGACACCGACTTACGAGTTGTTGGTCGCGGGTTCGAACCCAGCCAGGCGCATTACTTTGTATAATTTATTTCATCACCACTGCTCCCAAAACGGTGGAGGAATCGGCATGTCCTAGAACCAAAAATTCAAAGATATGTGATATTTAACAACCCGCAAAGGCCCCGCGTTGTGGATTACGGCCCATTCCCTCTCGTAGAGAGGAGGCCTGAGTCCCAGCAGTGGGAACATTAAAACCCTGATGATGTTGATGAATTATCTACCACCAGCTCTCTAAAAATCAATTAACAGAAACAGCGCCAGTAGCAATTCACTAATAACACATACCTTCCGTCAGCCTGTTCAGCAATTAATTAATAACGGTGGTTTCCTTGATGTGATTGTGGTAATGCAGTCACTCGAAGCCAAATAACACATAATGTACAGCTAATACATGTCATATAATATGTGAGGTAAATTGAGGACTGTTTGGGAGGCTTGGCTGACAACTGTTTCATTATTATCCTAATGGAAGATTTGATTTGAACATCATGATGGTGGTGATTATTATTAACTAGCTTTTGCCCGCAGCTTCACTCGGTCACATAATTATAGCCTTCATATGTCACACGGGAATTATGCAGCTTTCTATCAAAAGAAAAAATTCAAACGAACGGACTAGTACTTTCAGACATTACTTCCTACAAACAAAAAAAAAACTTTTCCTCTTTATAATATTAGTGTAGATGTGAAAGTAACTCAGACAGAGCTATTGGACATGATGGAGCATACAGTAAAGTTATGTCCCATTTGGGCGGAGCACCACTGTGTCCTCGTGGGGGCGATTGGCGGTGGCGATCTGTCATACTGTGCCCCGGTTAAAGACATAGTCTGAGACGATGGGGAGTAGGAGGAGATGGCCGCAAACATGAGAGAACGGACATCTTCACGCCTCATCCGCCGTTGCTCCTACATACGAGGCCACCCCATGGCCACTAGGACCCAATGAGCCACCATACGCGTGGGGTCTACGCTCCACGCCTATGGCGGCCTTTGTGGTCGACAAGCTGCAGATCGGATCAAACGACTGCCATTTATACATAACACATTTGTTTCTTTGGAAATAAATTCAAGTACAAAAACCAGTCAACTACCGGTCAAATCAGTACTATGTAAATAGTTCTATTCTCAGATCAGGTTTCCAGGATTACCTAGTAGTGTTGGTGTTTTGTGAAGTAACTATAAATAATAGATTTTCCTTTATTTTTGCTATGAAACCTTGTTTTTTCCATTGAGGAGTATAGTCTGTCTAATAAGTCAACCGACTTAGGAATTTTGTATAATATTTAATCATTTAAAAAATACTTATATTCGATACTTTTCTTATGGTTCTTCTGTTAGTAAACAATGATCTCTATCTCTTAATCAACCTTGATTATTGAACTCGTGTTGACTACATCAGATTTCATTAAAATCTAATAATTACCCAAGTCGTTTAACTTATTAGACACACTCTACTATGGAGTCTTCTATAGGTTTTGATTGGTTTTGTTTCCTTCATTTACGAGTGTCAAAATATAACAGATGATGAATGTCCTATATTTTTAATAACCTTCCAGTCGATATAAACAGCTGTGCTACAAAAGCGTCTTATAAAAATAAAATACATAAGTAGGTACCTCTTCAATGAATTTTGTCAAACCCTCAATGAAGAGGTTATTTAGAAAGTGTTATCGGTGAATATGTATGTTTGTGCTAGACAAAAGGAGCTACATCTGTCAACAAACTGCTTTACAGTTTGGCAGAGGTAATATTTATTGTGCTAAATATGTATTTCTGTGAATAAACTATTTTTCATTTTTCATTTTCATTCATTACCTTGAAGCAATAAAAATAGATTTTTTCACTGCTTCAAGGTATAGCTCATTTGAGTATGTAAAAATTTCAGCATACTCCACGTGTTCTTGAAAAAAAGGGTCTTGACAGATGGAATGATATAAAGACGGGCGGAAACGTTCTATTTTTGCCGACTGTTGGATAAAACCTTAAAAAAACATACCTTCAAAATTGCATTGCGCCAACCAAAATACAGGTGAAATCACTTGACCCATATAAATACAATTTTATCCCCGACCCGTACATTTATTCTGTTATGTTGATGACAAATGGCGGCCATTGCAATATTTTTTTTTTTTCGGAAAACGCGATCTCATTCAAGTGACGTTTAAATTGATTCAATAATAATAATAAGATATTAGGTGTTATTGGATTTCTGAACTATATAGAAGTAAGTGATAGAATTTGTCTTTAAATAAATAAATTCATCATCATCATTACTTCAGCCGAAACATGCCCACTGTTGGACATAGTCCTCCCCCAAGTGTCACCATAACGACCAGTCCTGTATGTCTCGCGTCCTTCGGATACCTGCGACCCTCACCAGGTCATTGGTACACCTTTTGGGAGGCCTTCCAACACTGCGTCTTCCGGTACGTGGTCGCCATTCAGGAACTTTTCATCCCCAATGACCTGTCCAGAGTAAGCCCTGCCCATAACCACGTAAGTTTTGTGATTCTGCAATCTATGTCGGTAACCTAATAAATCTTCATTTCTGATGTGATCCCGCAAGGAAATTCTGAGTATAGCTCTTTCTAATCCTAACTAATATTATAAATGTGAAAGTGTGGATGTTTGGATGTTTGTTACTTAATCACGCAAAAACGGCTGAACGGATTTGGATGAAATTTGGCATGCATATAGCCTTTGACATAGAAAAGAACATAGGCTACCTTTTATCCCGATTCCTTAAGTAACTAATGCCACGCGGGCGAAGCCGCGGGCAAAAACTAGTAATAAATAAATTATTATATTATGCAGGATTATGGATTGTTCTCATATATAGGTGCTTACTCTAGGTTGACTGGTAGAGAATGCCTAAGGCAAGTCCACCTTTGTACCTTGTGCTGCATGAAGATAAAATAAATAAATATACCTATACAGAAACATTACAACTATTAACTCTTGATACGCAGATTTACAACAAATTTGAGACAGACTTTAACTCAGCATTAGATCAAATAGAAGCTAAAGCAATTTAGAATAGTAATATCGCGCTTGACTACTATCACTCCTGATGAACTGCGCTCATCTAATAACCGCCTTCTCCATTGTCCCACTCATCGTACTGACTTTCTTCACTATTCCTTCTTTATTCAAGCTATTTCTTTGTGGAATGCGCTTCCCCAGGAGATCAGGATGGCAACAAGCAGATTTACATTCAAAATCAAAGTTCGCGAGTTGATTCGTAAAAAGCTGGCAGTAGTTTCATCACAGCGTTAATGTTTTTCTATTGTCGATTTGGACCAATTATTTGACTATTTTAGTGTATTTATGTAGTGTATTAATTTGAGTATATATTGTATATATTTATTCTATCGTTTATTAGTATATCTATTCTATGGTCTATTAGTATATAAATTCTTGTTTTTGCCTTTTTCTCACTCTTTTATTGCACCTACCACTACTTTTTCTCCGCATCACCCAAAGGTTGACTGGAAGAGAATGCCTAAGGCATTAAGTCCGCCTCTGTACCCATGTGCATAAAGTGTTAAATAATAAATAAATAAATAAATGAAGCGAGAGAGCGTGACATAATTTTACTGACTAAAACTATACTTATGTCCCTTGAGTTGCTCCTTGCATTTCAGTACCACGAGTAACACTTTCAGAAGGTCCATAGCCTCAGTAAGTTTTCGCTCTGCTCGGCTTCTATGGTTTTACTAATATCTCTTTGAGGCGCGCGTGGAAAACTACGCGCCGTTGCGAACTTGGGTTCGGTTGGGACGTTTACTTGATGGCCAGACGGCGAGTTATCCATTGCATTGTCGTCTGCAATCTTATATCTCTCCTGATGGTAAGTGATAATAAAACACATCTAGAAGTAACCTATTTAGTCTTGATCTAAAGATCCCCAGAACTCGATACACCTCATCAGATAATTCCACTCTTTAGTTGTACGTACAATTAATTCATTCATGTATGAGTAATATGTGTATATCAGTAGTCTCGATACGTGTTTTCTGTATAACTATAAAAACCAGTTGCGCTTGTGTAGTTTTAAACACCGTCATAAAAACAGATGCACAAACTTTTCATTTTAAAAACAAGCGTAAACCTCGAAAATTAAAAATCCTTCTGGAAAACGATGAAACAGCCAAAATTAATCCCGTTATCAGGGTCAACCGGTGCAAAACTTTGCCGACATAAATTCACAAACTTAAACGATCGAATAAAATTTTATTGTTGCCTATCTTGTCCGGGTTGACCGGGGCAATTAGCCATTGTTATGCCCGGGTTTATGGACAAATACCCGGGTACGTGGCACTTCGGGCAGGCCTCTATGATTTATTAGCCTACGTGGCCTCGGCCGGCCATTGTTCGATATTTCCGAGATATTTGAGTTTGATATTCCGATTCAGATCGGATCGTGATGTTCAGGAGGTTATTTGTGGGTGATTTGTCACGTGGCTAGTGAATTGTGTGATTTATTTTGTTGGTTTCTTGTTGGCTTGTTTTGGTGCAGCTAGAAGGATAAGTTTGGTTATTGGATTGAATGGAAAGGAATTGAATGGAGAAATGGAAAGGGCTTGCTCGGAGTTTCCTTGCATGATCAAATTAAAAATGAAGATATCCGCAGGAAAACTAAGGTTGCCGACATAGCACAAAGAATTGCCAAACTTAAGTGGGCAGGGCACAATGCTCGCAGAACAGATGGCCGTCGGGGCCAAAAGGTTCTGGAGTGGCAACCTCGTAAGCTAAGAAACGTTAATTAAAATTTTCATACCCGACTAATTCATTTGACGGCATTAAATCTAAAAACACTAACGTCATTCTTTTTGAAGTCGGTAAAGTACAAATCATTTCATTTCCTTTTACTATCATGTAAATAAATGATCAAACGCGAAAGTATCAATCAACATCATCATCTTCCTGCCCTTGTGCCATGTTATTTAGGATCAGCGCAACACTTTTTTTGCTATCACTATCAAATAAAAATATAAATAACATTCAGAGAAGTCTTAAAAAATCACATCATATTTTTTTTTCAGTTTTAAATACTTTTTTCAATTATCTTTAGGCATCATAATTTGGTCTACTAGGATAATCACATTAATATTATAATGAAAATAGTTTATTAAGTACGTCTGTTACTCTTTCGCACTCCAATAGCTGAACATATTTGGATGTGTAGCACGCAGGCAGACTATATCTGTCTCATCGATGTATGGTCTGCCTGTGTATTCAATAGGACTCATTTATGCCGAGATCAGATGAGCAGTGATGGCCGAGTGGTAACAGCCCCGTATTATGAGTTGTAGATCACGGGTTCAAACACAGTCAGGCGCATTACTTTGTGTAATTTAATTCATCACCACTGCTTTCAAAACGGTGAAGGAAAACAGAAACTGGTATGTCGTAGAACCAAAAAATTCGAAGACATGTGACATGAACCAACTCGCCACTCGCCAACCAATCCGCGTGGTGGATTACGGCCCATTCCCACTCCTAGAGAGGAGGCCTGAATCCCTACATTGGGAAAATTATTAGGCCGACTATGCTATGTTATACCGAGATCGTGTGTCATCTTTAGAGAATTTTACGTAGGCAAAGTCACTGACAGAAATCAGTGAAGCCATTAATCAGCTCAGCAGCATAATTCAGCTTCTTCAACTAGTACCCAATATAGGTAATAATAACACTTAATAATACATTCCAAAACTATCACATAACGCTATTTAGTCCCAAACTAAGCAGAGCTTGTATAATGAGTAGCCTACTTAACTACTAATAAACATACTTATATATTACTAAATAATTACATATTATAGATAAATATTACACACAGAAATATAGAACAAATGATCATGCACGTTTATCTTGGCTAGGAATCGAAACCGTGATATTCGTCATAGCAATCAGGGCCACTAACTACAACACCAACAGGCCGGTCAAAATCCATTCATTTTCAAACGGCTGAACATGTTTGGATGACATTAATCACACGGCTAGACTAAATCTTGAAACCACACATATAGGATCCTTTTATCGCGGAAATCACAAATCAAAAACGTTTATATCAAATAGACCAATCACAAACACTTTTGAATTGTCAAAATGTCGGACAGTCAAAAAAGTGAAGCTAAATTGATTGTGGGTATGTTATCTTTAGACAATTTTCTAGTTTCTAGCGGATGAAACTAGTGGTTTCACCCGTGGATGATAGTAAAACTATATTCTTCTACTTCTTTAACCAGTAGGTACCCAATCAGAAGTCCACTGTTGGACATAGGCCTCCTACAAGTTTCGCCACAATGAATGACCCTGCGCGTCCCGCATCCTTCGTCACTAGGTCATCGGTCCACCTTGTAAAAGGCCTTGCGTTTTCCGGTACGCGGTCGCCACTCCAGAATCTTTCCGCCCTAACGGCCATCTATTCTGCGAGCAATGTGCTCTGCCCATTGCCACTTAAATTTGGCGACTCTTCGTGCTATGTCGGCAACTTTGGAGAAATTAAGATATCCGCAAGAGAAGCGGATATTTTTATTTCTGATTCGATCTCGCAAGGAAGCGCCTATGCCAATGATTAGTGTTTCTTTTGAATCGATCTGAATATTACAGAAAAAAAAATTGCAAAAAATATCCACAAAATCTCGCCTAAAACATTTAAAAGACAAGCTGCAACCTCACCTGCAGATACAATCAAGCCTGAATCCTTCAAAGACGACGGGACACCTCTGTGGCTGACAGCTCTTGATAAATTACTTTTATTAGCGGATTTGTCATGGGAGCCATCTATCAAAACCCATAACGATCGAACAACGAACTTATATCGTTAAATCCAGATTGATTTGGGAATCTGGGCCTCTCTGAGATTTTACGGTTGAAGGTTTTCAAGGTTACTTTTTGTTACTTTAGATTTTAGTGTGATTGGACGAGGTTATACTGTTTATTCTAGAATATTGAGTCTTGAAGTGTAATTTTAAAATGGTTGAAAAAATGCAATAATTTAATATATTATGGTTAGGCTCGCATTTGATCACTATCTCACCTGATGATAAGCGATGATGTGTCTGGCGATAGAGCACGCTTGCCTAGAAGTAACCTATTCACTCTTCATTTAAATACACCTCAGTTGTAGCTATCAGGAAATACAGTTACCGTAGCCCTCACAAAAACCGTAAGGAACACCAGTTTTTAGTTAGTAATAGTTTGACTCCTTCCCAATGCACCTAGAGCAGAAGAAGTCATTTGATATGTAAAAAAAAACAGAAGCATCTACCCAGATTTTATCCTTATTTAATTATTAATTCATTAAACCCCAAGCGAACGCCGGCGTTCGCGCACCTATTGTCTTTCAATTGTGTCTGTCATTATCACGATTGACAGGTGCTAGTACTAGTGCTTAACTGCAATCCCACTCGAGCGATGGTAAGTCACTACCTACCATTACCATTGCACCACTATGCAATCATCTCCATCATCATCATCATCGGCCTTTTTTAATGTTCCCACCGTTGGGACTTCAGCCTCTTCTCTAGGAGAGGGAACGGGCCGTAATCCACTACGCGGGCCCAGTGCGGGTTAGTGAATGTCACATGTCTTCGAATTTTTGGTTCTAGGACATGCTGGTTTCCTCACAATGTTTTTCTTCACCGCTTTGAGAGCAATGGTGATGAAATAAATTGCAGGAATGCATCTGGTTGAGTTTGAACCCGCGACCTACAACTCGTAAGTTGGGACCATTACCACTCGGCCACCGCTGCTCACTACTATGCAATCATTGATAGTTTATTAAGAGCCAATTCACCCTACCTTCAAATTATGTATCATTGTATGCTCTAATGTTTAAGTTTTAAAAAACAGAACAATTATTTCAGTATTTTATGGTTCAGTGTTTTATAAACAAAGAACAGGATGTTTAAGTCACCTCCCCATTGGTGTCCTAAGGTTTGTGGGCACACCGCATATAATTAGGTCATCCCATAGAGTCTCCAGGGAGCTGTAAGGAATAAGCTTATCAGGGATTTATTCCAGGTAGATTGTTCCCTTTAATGTATCAGGGGATATCTATAATGATGGTAATTGTGACTACCTGTGTTTGGGGAAAAAAAATGTATTTTCGATTTTTTTGCGTATTTATTATTGTCTACCGAAAATTAAACGATAAATTACAAGCAAAAGTTTTAAGCTATTTTATTTTTTGTCCTTTATCAAACCATGTAACACAAAAAGTATCTTTACATAAATAAATTTTTCGTAATTTATTCCTACACAGCAATCGTGTTTATTTTATAAACTAAAAATAAGCATCTCCAGTACCTATCTGGCATCTATTAGCAGGGACCTATTGAAATTTGAATCTATAAAAAAGTCATTCTATTATTTTCTTAAATACCATTAGCCATTTATTTTAATTCCAAGTTTGGACTTGGAATACAAATAAATTATTAGTTAGATTCATCCACACTATAAAGCAATTTTGTAATTAGGCAGCTAGATTATTTTATGAAATACAATATTATTTCATAAAATAATACTATAAATATTTCATAAAATTATCTTTACATCGAATGAACTACAGTGGCTTTCTGCGTCTATATGATCATAATATGCTTACTTTTTTTAAATCATGCCAGGGATTTTGATGCAGTTTTCACTAATAGAAAGAAAATAAGAAGATGAAGAAAGTTTACATATTATATAATTTACACTCATACAAAACCGAATCAGATCACTAGTATGCTATAAACTACATCTACAAAAGCTTTCAGGACACAAATATTACGAGTATTAGAATAGGCACTAAATAATGATGTCACTAAACATTTTACTTTGGTGGCTCTCCAACGTAAGGCGTAGATCCAGTCCAGGTAATCTTGGCATCCTGCCATCTGTTGAAAAAAAAGACATATAAAAATCGTAGTCATTTAGTAAGGTCAGAGATTAGCCAGGTATCAGGGATATAATAGTACTCAAGCGTGTGCGGAAACACTGGTGCAGTGCATTCTCTGTTCCATTTTTCCCATAGATTGATGAGACCGCGATCCGACATGACCAGGGAGAAACCAGACGCAGGACCAACAACTTTCCGAATCACGGTGGTATCATACCACTAACTTCCAAACTACCCAGAGTTCTGTTAAAACTCTGTAGTAATTTTTAATGGGAAAATGGAAATGACAATCTAAAGTTTCATGCTCGGAATTTCCTTGAGTGATCAAACCCGGAATGAAAATATTTCTAAATACATAGATATTACACCTAGACACAGTAAAAATGATCATGTTCATTATGCAAACAATTATGTTGGATGGGTATTTTACGATCTTCGGTACAACAGTCAGAGGCACAAACCACTAGCCCGACAGGCCAGTCTAAATGAGTCAGTCACTGTTAGGTCAAAGAAAGAAAGAAAGAAAAAGTGTTTATTCACGTCAAACATGGCGCATACCTTAAAACAAAATAAATAACAATATCGACTAAAAGTAGCACGTAAGTAAGATATGCGTCACATCCGCGCAAAACGGCCAGCGAAGCAAAACAGAGCCACAGCGCTGATTTTCAGCACCAGCCGTCATTGACGGTCAATATTTCTATCAACCCTCCCTACTCAAGTAGACCTACTCATAAATGGCAAACACTCGTAGTCTCAAGCACAAACATAAACATAATTGTTGACTCTCGGGAAACGCGCATATAGCACCGTAAAGTAAACCAACGACGAGAGTATCTCATGATATACTCATCAGAACATAAATGGTGTATACGATGTTTATTTTACAAGTGTAAATAGAGTATAATGAAAAATCTAGAGTGCATATCTGTTTATAAACTACGTGATGTTTTATTCTCTTTTTTTGGTTTATCATAGAAAATACATGATGTTTTCTTTTTGTTTTTTGGTTTCTAATATAACATATAATGATGAAATGAAATATGCAAGAAAAGGAAGTTAGTGATAGCATGACGAGTGACTGGACCGATTGAAAAAAAAAACGTGTTGCACTGACCTCAAATTAAGGGACAAGGGAGGGAAGATGATGATGGCTTGTCGCATTTAATAAGAATACTTCGTTAAGCATTACAATTACATTTATGGAGTATTTGGTAGCAAATATATCAAGGCAGTTTTCTCGGAAAGCTTAACTGAGTTAACCACTATCTACTGTAATAAAATTCTCAGCTGCACTTTTCTTATATTGATTCGTTGACGTCTACCGTCAACAAATCAATAGTAACTTAACTACACACTAGCAAAAATTCATCAACATTGCTGTTAATGGTAAAAATGTCCAGAATGCTGGTAGTATTGCCATGTTGATTAGCAAAACTGATTCGTTGACTAAAGAAAAGTCGAGCTCTGTGGTTACATAAGTAGACCAGATGCAGCATGCATCTATAATTATATATGCAAATAATTAAAACAGCCGCTGAACTTCACTCGATAATATCCCATCTATAGCCAACTCTATTTATGGTTTCAAAGTAAAAGTATTTCAAGTTGTCAACAGTAACATAATAACTATAACAGCTGGTAGTGTTGTGGTGCGTCCACATGGTAGATACAGACTTGGTACAAACTTATATTACATCCACTCGATACAGACTTAGTACAAACCTATGGTGCATTCACATGGAACTTAGTACAGACTTATGATGCGTCCATACGGTACAGACTAAATAATAAGAAAAATTTATCCTTTATGTTTACAATTGTTGAATTTATAGTAGAGAAAAATTTAAATACTACAGAAATCTGTACACAATAAGTTAAACTCTGTACCTAGGTTAAATGGTATCTTAAGAGAGGGTTTAACTGACTTAGTACAGACTAATAATGCACCCACAGGGTACAAACTTACAACGCATCCACACGATACACATTTAATACAAGCTTCTGTCATAGTCATCTGTAGACTTTGAAAAGACTGAGTAAACACTAACAATTATGTCTGCACTGCTATGTTGCACAGATAAAATTATATAGAAATCTTCGCGAGACATAGCAAAATATCGTAGATTTCCATAGAATTGTATCTATGCAAAAAAGCAATAGGGACAAATGTCAGTGTATGAGTATAATATACGTGATTCTGTACCATTTGGAAACACTCGCCACCGGCCACAACCACAAAACGCCACCACCGCCATATTTGGACTTACATGGACTGGCCTGTTGGTCTAGTGGTTAGTGGCCCTGACTGCTATGAGGTCGTGGGTTCGATTCCCATCCAGGACAAATGTTTGTGTGATGAGCAGGATCATTTGTTTTGTGTAATTTATCAATAATATGTATGTATTTAGGAATATATAAGTATGTTTATCGGTTGTCTAGTACTCATAACACAAGCTCTGCTTAGCTTGAGACTAGACGGCGTTGTGTGATAGTTATGGAATGCTACAAATCGCCGCTGTACGCTACTTGTGGCCCAAACCTGCCACTAAACGTCTATACAAAACGCTGCCGCATGCCATTCGCGTTTTTAAAACTTCTTTGACAGAGTCTATTATGAAACTGCGTGCATGGGTTTTAAAAAGTATCAGCCTACGGCCACAGGAGGCTTATGGCCACTTCTAGATTCTTGTACCGGCGTTTGTGGCTGTGGCATATGGCCCGTGTGCGGGGGGACACAAGACATTGTCATTTTCTACAGCTTCACACGATATTTGCGTCACAACGTAATATTACACGTCTCTGCCACAAGTACTTATACATTTTTTATCTCTGAGTTTACTAAATATTTACAAGATTTCCCTACGGCCTGTTTTTACGAAGAGTCAACCGTAAAACGTGACTATTACATTTACAAATCACATCCTATTCTTTTGGGGTTTGACAGAAAGCTCTGAATATCACGTGTTTGTAATTTCTCTTACAAAACAAGCGTACCAATAAGTTTCACAATTTACTCATTTCTATCACATCTACACTTTTACACTGATATTAAGTTTGTTTTATGTTTTTTTTTTTATGGAGGTAATCTGTGAAAGTTCTAGAAAGCTGCTTCCACAGAGTACAATAAATGCCGCTTCATTACTGAGTGACATTTGCTATATATTACGTACGCGGGTGAAGTAGCGGGCAAAAACTAATTTTCTAATAAACAAAAATCTCATACCACAGAAATTATCAAACTCCTCCGAAATTACTGCATCGATTTTTATGAGACTTTTTGTGTATGTTTTGGTAGGTTAGAGGATAGGTTGTCGGCTATTTCGTATACCCCTATATGACAAGAGCCATATAAATTTGTATATCGATACATAAAAACTGACTGTTTTTTTTATTATTATTATTGATAGGCTCGCGTTTGGCCACTATCTCACCTGATGGTAAGTGATGATGTGGTCGACGATGGAGCACGCTTGCCTAGAAGTAACCTATTCACTCTCGACTTAACTTATAAACAGTGAATTGAAACTAGCGATAACTTACTTGGTATGTATCAATTTCTCAAGCGGCGTAGCACTGATATCGTCACTACGCAGCGTTCCAACTACGTCATCATGAGCCCGAGTATCCACATTGAGCAGGACGCTGCAACCGCCACACGTGTAGTAGTGGATATCGAACCTTAACACAGAATAAACAGAGTTCAATTTGCAGTGTAGGGCAATGGAAACCTTTGAAATATTTAAAGAGTAATTGTGAAAGGTTCTTACGTAAACGAGGCAATATGTTTGTGGGCGTATCAAATGTAAGGTTTTGTGTTGTTATGATTATTGAATAAGCGACAAAATAATAAGCTTTACTAATGCCGCTAAGGCCACGATGGCCCACGCACAATGGTCCACAAAGGGTTAAGTGCGGAAACCAGACCAAAAAGGTAAGATAAGATGAGATAGGTCAGGTACCTTCGCTCAGCATGATAATTACGAAGCAGTTCACGGTTAGTGTTGAAAAGAATCCCATAGTGACCTGAGCAGCTGGTCACCTGCGAATAAAAAAATGTATGATTTAGAAATACGCCTGAAAAATAACTTTCCCTTGCCCCATAGGCATAGGAGCTTGCGTGGTTAATAAAGTGAGCGAGGAAAATTATTTTCATAAATTAGCATATCATATGCATAACATATTTATTTATTTAAACTTTATGTACAATAGTGGTACATAGGCGGACTTAATGCCACAAGGCATTCTCTACCAGTCAACCTTTGGGTTAAAAAAGACAACACTGTGGTAGGTTTGCATAATAAACAAATACATAATAACAAATAGTTCAAATGGAAAAATATAAAATAAGTTATTTATAATAATAAAATACATATATATGCTAAAATAATAAACTAATAAATACTATGAAAAATATGAAATCACTATGAGAACTTAATAAAAATACAAAATTCAGCCTCTTCTCTAGGAGGGGCCGTAATCCACCACGTGGGCCCAGTGTGGGTTGGTGAATGTCACATGTCTTCGAATTTTAGGTTTTAGGAATATGCCGGTTCCCTCACCAAATTTCCCGTCGCCGTTTTAAGAGCAAAGTGATAATTTCATAAATTACTAAAAATAAACTTCTCTTCATGTGTCGTGATGGTCCAGTAATTAAGTTGATAACCGAAAATAGGATGCATAGGCATACCTGACCGGAAAAATAATAAAATAGATATTTATTGAGCTTTTTTAGGTGAGAAATCATCCAATGTCTTCTACTCTTAGGCGTAGGGGGAGAGTGTATCAGACTTTTACTGATAAAACCTACTCCAGAATTATCTTTAGCACAACCCCAATAAGCTTCGACTTGTGTGGGCCTCTGCGGTTTTGCTGACATCACGTTGAGCCGCGCGTAGAAACACTACACGCCATCGACGACTCGAGCTCGGTATGATATTTTCTGAGCAAAGAGTGGGATTCCGAGCTAGAGTCTATGTTTCCTGATAACTACACTTTGTGGATCTTTAAGTTAATAGTGTATAGGTTACTTTACGTCGTCCATATCACTGCTTACTAATAGGTTGTTCAAACTCGAACCTATCTATAATAAAGGGCGCTCGAGCCCCGGTATGAAGGCTTGAAGGAACGGGGTGGGTCTTTTAGTCAGTAAGAGTCTGACACTATCTCCCGCTCCGCCCAAGAGCGGGGGTTGTCATAAGATGATTTTTCCCATCGAAAAAAAAAAAAAAACCTATCTATAATCAATCTAAGCGTTTCGCCTAGTCTTTTATACCACGTACATCGAAGGACTGGAACAATTTGCCTACTGCGGTTTTCCCGACCGAATATAATTTTGGGTGTCTTCAAGGTTTAGAGTAAATAGGCTTTTTTTTTTGATGGTGGGAAAAATCATGCATTGACATCCCCCGCCCTTGGGCGGAGCGGGAGATAGTGTCAGACTCTTACTGACTAAAAGACCCACCCCGTTCCTTCTAGCCTTCATACCGGGGCTCGAGCGCCCTTTCGGATAACCCTGGCCCCAGTAGGCTTCGACCCGGCTGGGTCCCTGCTGTTGCTGACAACTCCTTGAGGCGCGCGGGAACAGTGATAAACTAGTGCGTTTCACCATCAACAATTGCATCACTGCTTACCATCACGTAGGATTGCAATCAAGCACTAGTTAAAATCAGGTAAAAAAAAAGTATAAGTTTAACAAACCCATATAGGCAAAGCCGGAGTCTTCAACCTGGATCCAGGATACTGCTTGTTGATGTTGTTCTTAGAGTTCTCTTCTCCACCATACCACACCAGCATACCGACAGGACTACGACCCAGTATACCAAATTGAGGCATTGCCTGAAAAATGAAAATGTCAAGGTTTTGACATCAGCCTGAAAACAAAAGTTTTGTATACTAACCCACTATGGACTTCAGTCTGAAATAAAAGGTTTTTTTTATTTTTTACTATGAGCCCTTTGTGCCCCACTGCAGGGCAAAGACCTCCCTTCTTCTTCCACTTTTTTCTGCCCTTAGCCACTTCTGGCCAGTTCTTAAGGTAGGAGTCCAAACCATCAACCGTTACCGATTTCTTGACTTTTCGCTTTGTGTCAATTTGGATCCAGTACATGATTCTGGATCCCCAGTGGTAGACTTTTTCCTTAGCGTTTGACTAATATTTAAAAAAAAACTGCACTTTTTACAAGATTATATTTAGTTTCACTTGTCATCTTGGAAATAAAAGATCCACTTCTCGGTTACCGATTCAGCTTAAATTTTGTATACATGTGTAAATCAGATGACAATGTAAATTATTTAGAGCTGATCTGATCATGGAATCGGGAGGTGAGTATAAGAAATCAGTAAGTAGTTAAGGGGCCGGCGACAAATGAATTTCCATACAAACGTAATACCACGCTCATTTGCAGTTGGAGCATATTTCCAGCATATTATGATGATATTCGGTTATAGACAATATTTATCTAGGTTCCTACGTCGAGAATATTAGAAATATTGTTATTTTTAATACAGAAAAGGCCAAATGGCATGAAAACATACAAACAACAACAAAACATGTCGCCGGCCTCTTAAATAAAAAACCCATCAAGTTTGGACTTGTTTGGTACGTCTTGACGTATACTTTAATGCCAGGTGGTAACCAGGGTGTGATGATGGAGCTGGAAAACAGTCATAGAAACTCGATAATAAGTACAAAATCAAAAACATTTATTTCAAATAGACCAGCACGCACGCTAGCACTTCTGAATAGTCAAATGTCGGTTAGTCCAAAAAAAGTGAAGCAAAATTATACGTTCCAAAGCGTAGATCTATGAGAAACGTGCAAGAGGCTAAAAAACTACAATAAAAGAAGCCTATCATGTTGGAACTTTTTGATAGGTACAGAAGCTTGCTATGAAAACAATATTTTCATAGAAAACTTGTTTTATTTTATGGTGTGTATAATCAGTGGCGTAACTATACCATCTGAGCCCCGTGGATTTCGATAGGGCCCCAAAAAATGATCACGTTGTAATTTATTTTGGATAAATCACTGGAGTAGTGAAATTATTCTTTATTATTTATTAAAGTTCTCAAATGATGATTTTTCTATTTTGTCTCTGAACGTGGCTTTCCGCTGGCAAAATACCATGGAAAATTTATACTATTCGAAATTATTATAATTTATTTAGACTTATAACTACTATCATAATTTTTACTTATTTTTGTTAAAATGTTAGGTCAATTCTTTTAAAATCGCGATCCGTCAGATCAGGGCCCCACCAGGCGAGGGACCCCTAGTATTTTGCTAGCCTTGCCACCCTACAGTCACGCCACCGCGTATAATAGTTATTCTAATAAATCTGAGTGACATTTTTAATTAAAAAGTAGTTGATTCGTCAATGGTGAATATGATTATGTGCCAACTTTGCGATCAACATCGTTTACTAGACTACATAAGCTCAATAACAGAACACTCACGTAATGGTCCTCATCGCCAACATACAGCACTCCATTGTGAAGATATGGAGTAGCGCGACCTGTGAGGAGCAGCGTCACCACATTGATGGAACCCTCCACTTGAGCAGAGACCAAGTGGGTTATCTTGCCGTCCAGGTCTTTCTTGATGCTGTAATTTATCCGTTTCTTTAATTATAAAATATTTCTGATCACACCAATATATACACGTGTATATACGTTTCTTACTCGTATACGCTCAAACTATTGAACGGATTTGAATGAAATTTCAAATTTGAAATGTAAACAGTAGGACGTAAGATATAGTATTTAACAATACAGTTTACTTTCTTAATATAATTTTCTAATTTCATGCTCTTGAAGTCTCATCGATATTTAATAATTATTTATGTAATAAAACATCAATGTTATAATTTATTTATTTGTTGAATCATTTCAAGTTACAATAGGCTCATTTTATGCAATTACGCGTACATCAAAAACATTATATTCTAATTTAAGAAGAATCAAAATCAACATCACAAACAAATTAAATTGAAATTATTAAAATTAATTTCCATTAAATTATAAGTTATTTATTATTTATATTATTACGTAACTTTAATAAGTAAAGTTACTTATTAAAGTTACGTAATATTCTTAATTACGTTTTATTCGTTAAAAAATCCTGTAAAAATATACCTACAATTTTTACACAAATAGTAAATAACTTACTTTTCGCATCCTCTTGATAATACACATGCATACAGTAAAATCAACGCTCCCATACCATCTTCAGTTTGAAACTGTCAAAAAAAAAACAATTTTTAGCTACATTACTTGCAAAAATGTCGTCTTAAGCATTCTTATAATAAAAAAAGATACACTTACCAAATATAAATACCGCTTCACAAATATTTGGAGATCCTCCAAACTCGTGAATTCGAAAATGTGCAGCTTGCAAGAGAATTTAATTTATGAAAATTTCTGAAAATAAAGTGAAGCTTTAAAATATTTTGTTGGTTTATTTTAAACATTTCCAATTTGAACGGTGCCTTTGAAACATTATCTGCTTAAAGTAAAATTAATTGCAGGCTTCGTTAATCGGCTCTGGGTGTTAATTTGTTGATTCTCGGTGTTTTTATTATTAAATTTTGTGTTTTTAAATTTATCACCATCTTGTAATTCTTTTTCTTTTGCCAAGAATGATATCAGCTTTTCTAAACTATTTGTATTTTTATTTGGGCGCTCCTTCATTAATATTAATTAATAATGTTTTTCTTTACAAAATGAAATGTTTTAATTCTTCAAAATTAAAGACTACAGCTTTTAATTAAAATGAAAAAGCCTTTGTACCAATCTTGTATAAAAATAGACAAATCATAGGATACAAGCAATTCTTTGACGTGCGAGTGAACAGCCTCGAGTTGATCCTGCTATTGTTGCGTGATCTCTACGATACAATAGGGAATATGAATGTAATTTTTTAATTTGTTAATTTTGCAAATTAAGTTCTCTCAACAACGAAGTTCAAAACTGCTATTACGAAAAAGAAGTTTAACAGGGTCCATAACATCATGGCAGAAAACGACGTCTTGACGTAAGCAAAAATATGCTTTAAATTATTAAATCTTATTCTCTTTCCTACCAATTCGATATTTTTTTCTCAGTTAATACTGTATTTTCGTTGATAACTGGTTAGTTAACCAATTATTTTTTTAAAGCATGTTCCTTTAATTTATTTAAACCGCAATAAATGACTCGCAAAGAAATACCATGAACAACTCTTGGCATATTTTTTTTTCTGCAACAACCGCTGTGTTAACGCTTTGCGTCCCGAGGTGAGGGAGGGTAGAGAGCAGGTGGAGTCTCGCGACAAGTCATTTGACGTCCAATATCAATGAATACTTGTCACATCGCCGTGATTATATCGCTGTTGAGATATGTTCAAAAATAGAAACAGGATGATATTATCACTTTATTTCACTCTCTCGTTGTATTTCGGCCACATCGTTGCTTACCATCAGGTGAGATAGTGGTCAAACGCGAGCCTATCAATAATAATAAAAAAGAAGTATTTCATCTATTGTCACTCAAGATCTGTCTTTAAATAAATATTAAGGTACCTTCTCAGTAATCCCATCTTGATAGTACGCCGAGCTATGATGCACGTAGCTATTTTCGGTGGGCAGGGCAACCATAGCCTTGGGGTCCGCAGCAGCCTGGCCGGTGCTGCCGCCGCCTCCACAACGCCAGATCACCTCACTACAGGCACGCCAGAGAGCTTCTTCTTGACGTTCTTCAGATGGTCGAAGGTATCTAGAAGAGTTAAATAAGTGAAGATGATTAAATTTTGATGTACGTCAGACGATTTTATTTTTTTTCCCAAGTTTAAGTACCTATGTTAATGACACACGATAACAATTAAGAATTAGTCTACATTAATATTATAAAGAGGTAAAGTTTTTTTTTTTTTTGTTTATAGGTGGTAATCTCTGAAAGGACTTGTCCGATTGTCCGATAGAAAGCTGTTTTTATTCCTGAGTGACACTATATTTTATGTACTTACGCGGGAAAAACTGAGAGCAAAAGCTAGTATATTATAATAAAAATTAAAATGGCCTAGAAGTCTCAGATGCGCTACATAATTTTGTAAAATAATTTATTAAAAGGGGTTTGTTCTTATATATTTGTAAGAAACACAAGTACTGAAAAATAATCCTTTAATGAGCGAAGGTGTGCAATAAAGTAATAAATAAAGAAACTTCAAAAGCGGTTTTACATCTTAGAGATATTTTTAATATTGTAGTTTATATGTGGAAAATCCGCCAAAGTACATACCATATAAGAATAAATATAAATATAATATGGTTATGAAAAAATATTTAAGGATTTATCACAAAGGACCATTACACAGTTTTAAAATTACCAATTATTTTAGTGAATATCGTAAACCGTTACATAAAGAGAAAATATTACGCTATTATCGAAAATGCGAAATGTTTCACACAAATTATTTAATGTCTACAATTTTTCACAAACCTTTTTATAATCATAAGCTGTAATACAAGTTTTGATAAAGTAAAATGATTTATCAAAACAGATTTACGTCAGCGAGAAACGAGATGATAAATTTTCAATAGATCCTTTAGCGATTACAATAAATTATAATATTGGTAGTCTAGTGTAATCCGACTTTGATAACAAATTATTCCGAAATGTTGCGTTATTATTTTAAACAAAATACCGTTTCGATATTCTCTTGAAATAATACGAAATCGTTTTATGACCGTTTATATTAATTACAGCAATTGAAACATTTTCAGAAAATTTATTTCATTTATTGAGCCTATCTCAATAAATAAAATTTGGTGGGTAAAAATCATCCAAATGACATTCCCCGCCTTGAACGAAACGGGAGATAGTGTCAGACTCTTACTGACTAAAAAACCCACCCCGTTCCTTTTTGCCTTTCATACCGGGGCCGAGCTGGCTTTCGGAGCTAACCCTGGCCCCAGTAGGCTTCGACCCTGCTGTTGCGGACAACTCTTTGAGGCACGCAGGTACAGTGCGCGCCGTCGACGACTTGTGCTCGGTCCGGACAGTTACCGGAAGGTCTGACAGCGAGCTACCCATTGCTCACCGTCCACGAGCCCACACCTACAGTGGTCGGCAATCGGGATCGGAATCTCGGCGGGGCGGCTGGGCCGCTGTGAGCGCCGTTACCAGATGCGGTCGGTCTTCTCCTTTGCCAACATTACTGCTTCGCAGAAGAAGGCGGCCGCCTGCCACTCCTTCTCGCTCCGGACCATGGCCTGTAGCCTGTATTCTATATATATGTTCTCAATTGTCAAATGAACTTTTCTTAAATGTTCTTTCAAAACAATAGACAATTATCATAAAATATCCTCGGGCACCACATATTAATGTACCGTGTATTTGAAATATACAGCGATGGTGAGACCATAAAATCGACCATTTGAACTAAAATATTGTTCAGCGATGCACAGTGCAGATTTATGCCGAAACACGTGGCGTTCTCGAGAATTATGATCGGCATTTTGAAGCTATGCTGTATGCCTTTGCGCATGGAATTTTTGGGTTATTATGAGGAACGATAATTAATTTTCTGTTTGTCGTTTTAATTTTTGGAAATCTTTGAGGGATAATTTTATAAATTATGCGGGATTAGAGAGCAGTGGAGGCCGAGTGGTAGCGGCACGGACTTACGAGTTGTAGGTCGCGATCTCAAACCCAGCCAGGCCCATTACTTTGTGTAATTTATTTCATCATCACTGCTCTCAAAACGGTGAAAGAATACATAGTGAGGACACCGGCATGTCGTAGAATAAAAAAAAAGACGTGTGGCACTCGGGGACTGCCGCGGTAAAGCTATTGTATAGCATTTTTTATCAACTTATGCAATAGACCTCGCCAACAGCTGCTTAAACCCACCCATCCAAAACCAGACCTCGCCAACAGCTGCTTAACCCCACCCATCCAAAACTAGACCTCGCCAACAGCTGCTTAACCCCACCCATCCAATACCAGACCTCGACAACAGCTGCTTAACCTCTTCACACATTACATTGAATTTTGATTGATTGTGCACTCATTTGTTTTCTTATCGGTCACCACGCTCAAAAAACAAATGAGTGGGGGGTGTTAGGTTATTTTCGTTACGGAATTTCTGGATTCGGTCTCCACGCTCAAGGCCCGCGATAGAAGCTATGCAATAGCTTAAAATTCAAAGATATACGACATTTACCAATCCGCACTGGGCCCGCGTGGTGGATTACGGCCCATTCGCTCTCCTAGAGAGGAAGTCTGAGTCTTAGCAGTGGGAACATTAAAAGGCTGATTATGCTTATATGCAGGATAAATTTTAAAATTATTAGAATAGGCTCACATGAGTGATAATAAAAATGAAGTAAACTAGCCTCTCATTCAATCAAAACACCGTGCTACGCTGGCCAGCAAGAAAAGTCAACGTATTACTGCCTTTATGTGGTCTATTATTATTATTTCATACTTTTCTGCACATAAAGGCACAGAGGCGGACATGGCTAATACTTTATCACTTAAACCGCCTACCCTTTTTTCAACTATCTCTACCAACTGATGGGTGTATTTTACATATAGTGGCTGCTTGTCACACCTCTATTATGCAGTAGCTGGAAAACATGGAACCTACCTTTTAGTAACATTAGTGTCAAACTTTAAAACGAAACTATTCACGTGGCTATTGTTATTTAGCGACCAGTATCTCTTTTGCTATACACTAATTTACTTATAAATTTAGGATTGACAAATGCATAATTGTTTATGAAATATGTTCTAAATCAATTCAGGATTTGCAAATTATAATATTTCATTATGAACCAATCTAAATACAAGCAATTATAATTTAATAAGTAGTTAAATTGGAAGTTTACTAAAATAACAGAACACTCTCAAATTCTTGTGATGCATATTTTATTATTTATAATACAATATAGTCCAAACCTTGATGACACTTTGCATCACCCAAGGGCTGGCTTTTACCTCGGACAGAGAATAAGCATTGTCATACAGCGTGACAATACCGCCATTCTTTTGGGCACATAACCAGTCGACAGCGATGTGGAAGAATTTTCGATGTCGTATTTTAGTTATTTGTGATTAGTTTGGGTTTTTATTATTATATTTTTTTATTGTACTGCTATTAAAGTTAGATAAGTATTTTTCCAACTATTGTGCCATTTTTATTTCATTTAGTATCTATACTTATCAACACTAATCTCCAAACCCGATGTAAAATAATATTGCCAATTATTTCATACAATTTAAATGGTCGCTCGTTAAAATTTTAAGCTTACAGCGACCCGACAGTTGGATCGTGGTTAATCAATAGGTCGTCCAATTAAATTAGTAATGTTGGATATTGTTGCAATCCAATATTAATTCAATATAACAATAATAAAATATTTGTAATGAAAACTTTATTAGCACTGAGCTATTTAATAATTGGATTTGTGTTTATTGAAATAGTAACATAATAGAAAGGTTTTTTTTGTATTACAAGTGAACGAAATAGCGAAATAAGACAAAAATGTTTATTAGGTCCATGCAAGAGAAATATTTAATAAACAAAAAACTGGTCCAGTGTGAGTCAAACTCATGCATCAAGGATTCCTACAAACTTACTTTGTAAAAGTAGTTCAATTCACGAATGGAGTCTGAACGATTTTTTCAAATCATCATCATCATTATCGTTTTGGAAGACGTCCACTACTTAGTGCTAGACATGACTTCCCCCAAGTGTCACCATACTGATCGGTCCTGTATGTCTCGCATTCGTTGGTTTTTGCGACCCTGACCAAGTCATCAGTCGATCTTGTGAGAAGTCTACCAACGGCCCATTTGACCATCTATTTAGCTTCACTTTTCTTGGACTGACCGACATTTGACTATTCAAAAGTGCCTGTAAATGGTCTATTTGAAATAAATGCTTTGATTTTTGATTTTTTTTATTCTGCGGGCAATGTGCCCTGTCCATTTCTACTTAAGCTAGTCGATTCTTCGGGCTAAGTCGGTACTTGGTTCTCATATGTACATCTACATTAATGATTCGATCAAGCAAGGAATCGCATCAAATTGAAAAAAGTAATTGTTTCACTTAAAACAAGTTTTCCGAAGTTTTCATTGATTTGTGCCACGAGATCTTACTTATTGCTTTTCTGAACACTAAATTAACGGGAAGGGAAAATATCCAATAGGTTTCGATTTCCTTACGAAAGTCAAATTGTGCATCATAAACGGAGAATAAAACGCCTTTTAGTTATCTGATAAGTAATCAACTTTAGCTCAATACTTCTGTGTATTCCAGCCAAAATGGATATTCTTCTTCTTCTTATTCTTTTCGTGTCTATACTTTTAAACTATACTTTTTCTGATCAATATTTGGCAACCTGTACGGCTCTATTTTTGGCCTCGTATATATCCTGAAAACTGCAGTTGGTTATGTAGGATGGGCAGCACAGCAGATGACGCATGTCCTGTGGAAAGGCTTCACACTGGCACTGTGCTAGAGAAACGAATAGACGAACAAAAAAGTAAAGGTTCCATTTTTGCTGAAGCGCGAAATCCTAAAAACGAGTATTATAAATGAACGACGCAAATAAAATAAAAATGCTTGCGCGACGAGATCAATGGTTACAACTTAACACAACGCTGAAATAGTACGTACTAAGAAGTAAGAACTAAATCTAGAAAAAAATGGTATCATAAATCCAACACTTTTTTTGGGAACATTATATTGCCACAGCCTACCAAAGTTCTGCAAAGTATAAATCTTCGATATCGAATAAGACGTAAATATTTTTATATCTCGGTCGTCAAAATAACCGCTTTTTCAGTACAGATTTGAGCGTAGCCACACTGCCATCGTTTGTTATAACCAAGGCATGAGAATGAAAGGGAACGCCTGTAATTTTTATAGCAACGCCTCTGGGTTAGAACAATATTGTCGGTACATTTTTATGTGATAGATTGATGATATTGTTTTGTTGCTTTTTTATTATTAAAATTGATGTTATCGAGAGTATTGGGTTCTCGCCTCGTGTGATTAATATTTTGAAACTAGATTTTGCTTGTAACATGACAAAGTGACGGATTGATATGTTTCAAGGGGCGTTGAGATAATGAAGGTTATTATCTGTTAATAATAAATAAAATCTATTTTTAAAAGTATTTAGTAGTATTTATCTACACTTCTACTCTAATATTATAAAGAAGAGTTTTTGTAATGTTTTTTTTTTGTAGAAGGTAATCTCTGAAAGTTAGGGTCTGTTTGCTAAAATTTTCACAGCGATTGAAAGCTGCTTTATTCTGAGTGGGGGCCATAGGGATGTTCATGTACGCAGACAAAGCTGCCGGTAAAAGCTAGTAGTTAATATTTAACTTTGCTACGTAGTTTGTTAAACCAACAAAATACTCGTAAATATTAAGTTTCCAAGATTTTGGCCAAACTAACAAAATTTATATATTTTTTTGACAGATATTTTGTTTTTAATCAGTGTTTCTTTCTAACTGGAGACTTTAAAAACTAAATTTAAAGTATTTATAAATCATCATCATTTTCCTGCCTTTATCCACCAGCGCAACGTGTTTTATTCTTTCATTCTGTCTTGTTACACGTCACGCTTTCACTAATTCCTTTTTCTTTCATATCACAGAATTCGTTCATCTTTTCTTTGACCATCCACAAACTATATTCATGACTCTTAGATTACTAATGCTTATTCATTTAAAGTCCCTCTCTATCGATTGAAAGCTGAAAAGGATTTCATTTTATCAGTGGGATATAATTTCGATGCAAAACTATATGGTAGCTCATTGGAAAGTACATTATAATGAAGAGGTAAGTTGTTTTTTTTAGTTTGGAGGTAATCTAAAAAAAAAACTTAAAATTCGTTTCCAACTTTTTCTCAAACCAATCATATATACCATGATTGGTTTGAGAAAAAGTTGGAAACGAATTTTAAGTTTTTTTTTCTTTGACATTTTATATGGCAGAACATTTGCTGAGACAGCTTGTAACTATACCTATATAAGTAATGCTCCGCAAATCAAACTAATATGTCGTCATAGAACAATATGGTTCTGAAAGAAGTATTACTTACGTTTCTGGAGGGACATCACACTTGTTGTCCTTAGACTGAGGCCTCGAATCGAACAGCAACCATTTGATAACGTGAGCCTGCAGAGCAGACAGCAATGACCTGTCCACAAAGTTATTTAGTTGAATGACGCACTAAAAATAGTAGTAGTATCTCTGATTATGTTGGCACAATATTAAACAGCTATAAGAAAATACCATGAAAAAAAATTATGTCATCTTGAATCCATTTGAAAGGAGTTTTTTTTTCTACTTGTTACAAGGATCTGTAATGCTACAGGACCTCTATCAAGCGACCATGCGACTAGTATATTTTATCTCTAGTATTTTATTTTCTTTACAGTCATAAAAAGCCCCCCAAGCAAAACCATAGCGAAGGGGTTTCCCAAATTTTTAATTACGTATGAAACTATTTTTCTGACGTTTATTCAATCATTTGCATCCAGCTCTAGATTATTGTATTCAAAATAGACTATAAAGAGTTCTTATATTATATTATTCTTTAAGTAAAATAGTAGGTATAAGCAATGATATGGACGAAAAGAATAGAATAAAATATACTCATATAGTTAAAAAAATAATTTGATTATTCGGGTACAACGTCTCAAAGTGGGTCAATTTTTTAAATCTCTTTATATTTCGCCAGGTCGCGTACGACTGCGAACAATTATAACTTAATAGATTTGATTCTACTATTTAGCGACTTCTAGTTGGAAGTCTCTGTATGTGTGTCTCAGTCTGAGTAGTTACTCAGAGTAGGATTTTACTGAGATACATTTTGCTCCGAAATGAATTTGCATGGTCTTAAACGAATATTAGTTTTAGCCTTGTACCATAAAATCGTTAAAAAAGGTGTTATTTTCTTCCTTGGCTAGTTAACGTACTGGCGACTTGAGCGTATGCAATCCGTTCGTCATCGACCATAGCGTCGCGACGGCCATTTTGGGAATTACTACTATAGAGCTTTACATGTGCAGTATGTTTCATATATAGATACATAAATATACTTTTTTTATAGTACACCATAGTAAAAATTACTGTAGGAGCGTTATATTAAAGCAGTATATAAAATGATTTAACCTTTCAATCATGGAAATTACAGACACAATAGAAAGGCAATAGGTGCGCGAACGCCGGCGTTTGCTTGGGGTTTAATGAATTAATTTGTCTTGATATGTTAATATGTTACCTGGTCCCATTCCTTGGGGCAGCCAGTCCAAAGCCAAGAGGCTGGTCAGGCGGTCTCATCAGCAGCGGGGTACGGATCCATTCTCCTCGAGGTGGACAGGAGGCCGAGCTGAAGCAGGTGATACGAAGTTCCTACAAAAACAATGCAAAATTAGGCTAATAGACATTTTCATAAAAATTAGAGAGGTTAAAATTGTCAATATTTTCAGTTTAAGCTTAGTTATTAAGTGTTTTTACATATTTCATATCCGCTTCTGCCATATATGCGCTTTGCCCTCGTAAAAGTAGGTTTATTCATACAAATTTTGGACCCTTTCGTTTCATCCTTTCGGGGGGTGAATTTAAAAAATCCTCTCTTAATGCTCATCTACGTTATAAAAGTAAACTTTGTCGTTTCACGTTCCTAGTCTCAGTAGTTTTGGCTCTAGCAGTCTGGTAATTTTCTCCAAGTAAAGATTTTGATATGATTAGGATTTTGTAGGTACTGTTTAATAAGTTATTTTGTATTAACAGTAAATAAGATTCATATAATCAAAGAAAAACATTTAGGCACTACATTTAGCAACTGGTACAACTACATACTTATTCATCAACAACGGCCGAGGTCATGACAATATATATATTATAAATATCTTTCAAGCAAACGTTAGCCTCTTACCAATAAAAAAAATAAGACAGTCTCAATAACACAAAGCTTCAACAATAAAAATGTAGGTTCGGTCTACAAAGAACAGGACATCCACAATATACTCACGGTCGCTAACTCCTCAGTTATCGGCTTCCCTCCGACCACAGCTGGTCGGGCTCCATTCAATAATTTGTTCCTGGCATACAGAACCCGCTCTGAAAAGGATTTAAAGTTTCATTCCTTTGCTTTTACATTGACAGTTCTTGATTTTGTCTGCGCTATTCGAGATTAATTTCGATTGAACATTTTTGGAGACGTAAAAATTTTACAAAGACTGTACTAAAAGAATGTAACAGAAAATACTATACGAATTTTGAAAATAAAAATATGATAATAAAGTAATTTATTTATTTAATTAAAAAACAAACAATTAAATAAATATATATTTACACTAAATAAAAAGAAATCCCTAAACAAATAACTAAAAGTAATCTAAAATATGGCATCAAAAAACTCCTCCACATCGCTGTCGACTTATGTACCCAAAAGGCTGGCAGCATTGTCACGCTGTACCTATAGAAATGCTTACTCTCTGTCCAAGCTAAAAGCTAGCTCTTAAATCACATGGAGGTTCAACATGGCGCTTGGAAAGATCTTTAAACAATTTGTGAGCGCTTAGACCCCACCATACATGAGTTTCAACCCCAAAACAGCTTGAAATTAACTACCAATGAGGTTATCTCCTTGTCTGTGGCGTGGACTTGCTCCGGCTCTCTATAGAAATGTCCGTCTATGGGAGGACCACTGCCGTCCCTTGAGTCTTACGTCATTACATCAAAATATAAGATAGAGAGAGAGAGAAGGAGGATCTTCTCTCTCTCTCTCTTATATTTTCAGATCACAGACCTCCCACAGACAGACAGTGGTCGACGGACCCGGAGCGGGTACTATAACTCCGCTGCTTAAGGTTCTCCGTAGCCGTTACGACAGCACCAGCACCAGCCGCCACCGGGATTCCGTTCCCGATTTCCGGCCACCATAGGTGCGGGCTTGCGGACGGCAAGTAATGGATAGCTCGCTATCCGACCGTCCGGTAACTGTCCGGACCGAATCCAAGTCGTCAACGGCGTGTACTATTCCAGCACGCGTCAAGGAGTTGTCAGCAGCCGTAGGGGCCCAGCAGGGTTGAAGCTTACTGGGGCCAAGGTTCTATTTCTGGAAGAAAGGCTCGGCCCTGGTATGAAAAAGTTCGACACTATTTCCCGCTTCGCCCAAGAGTGGAAGACGTCATCTAGATGATTTCTACCCACCAAAAAAAAGAAAAGCAACAGCACTGATACTAAATAACTTGAATGTATCTGTCTTTAGTTTGTGTTTTAATCCTAAGCATATTATTATTGTAACAGTGTTAAAATGCCTTAGTTAAAGTAGTTAGTATAGACCACAAAAAAGATGAAAGAGGTTAGAAAGGAAATACTTTCCGATTTGTACTACAACGAGTGTCGCCGTTTGTCTCACTCCCACCCCGTTACTCCACTACAGGCAATAAACCAATACGAACGCGCATTACGCAAGTGTAGACCACGCACACTTAAATCGCAAGTTTGCTATTGGCAGATGGACTATGAGCATTGCCCTACTTTGTGGCACGCCTGCCCCGCCCACAAGAGCATTCTAACCTCTTTCATCTGTTTCAAACTTGACAAAGACTTCTAACCTGTACCTACTTTCTGTGAAAATAAAAACCTATTCTTTTTGGTATTGTTACTGTTTTGGTGTACATTAAAATTTATTCTATTCTATTTTAATATTTTCTAAGCATAAAACCAAGCATCCAAATGTAATAAATATTTGGAGCTATAAATAACAGTAATTGAGGCTAGATGGAATTGCTTTTATTTAGATAATGTTTTTAAAAGAAATATTTTTTGTCCTTATGCCTTGAATATATCTAATATATTTCTATAATCACATTACATAAACTACATCTGATTTACGAAAATCACAGTTTAGCGAATAACACTAGTGATTTTCAAAAGTATTCGCGTTTTCTTCCCATACCTGCCCGACAAATCCTTACTTTCTCGTATAAATGGACCCCCCTTGAATCCTGTTAGCTATACCATTGTTAGGATCACAATACATTCCAATTACGAAGGTTTCTTACCAGATTTTCTTGCTGCCTCCGTAACTGGGAACGAATTTTAGAAAAAAAGGAGGAAATAAAATGGACAGCATCGTATGATTTCATTTTGCAATGGTTTCAAGAGATTGTTGCGTGATTTCCGTTGTCAAAGACAACGGAAATCACGCAACAATCTCCGGGTTCCGTACTGAACAAAAAATAAACGGAACTCTTATATAATCACTTTGTTGTCCGTCTGTTTGTCTGTCTGTCAAGATTCTGTATCACGGGAACGTGTAGAGGTATTGAGTTCAAATTAAAACTATAATTATGAAGTCTGCGAGCCCTTGAAGCTGGTGGCAGTGGAAAAATCAACACTCTAAGTTAACTGAAAAAAAAGTACAACCGTTTACGTCGCAAAAAATGTATAATTTCGCATAAAGCAAAGTTTTATAAAATAGTTATAAAGACGTTTCGTCTCAAAGAAATAGGTATTTGCGATTAGGAAAAATCTTCGAGACTCCATTCAGAAATTGAATGATTTACATTGGTAAGTTTGTACGGAACCGTAAGTACGTAAGGCCGACTCGGATTTACCAAGTTTTTTTTTTCTAAACAATTATTTAGCATTACAACCTTAAAATAATATTCACCGTTACTTTCTTTTTTTTTGTCATCGCCAATTACAAATACACCCCACAAATTACCCCCAAATTTTTTTATAAAAAAATATGGCCATTAGTGCTAGAAATCTCGGCAATTTGGATTACCCGCAGAAAATGTCACAATAGATTTCCGCAAGGTAATGCCTGAGCCCATCAATTATCAAGCAGAAAGAGAGGACGAATTTATTTTTAGGAACCCATACATATATTAAATGAGGAATTAGGTTTGCTTCTTTGTTTGTTTGTTTATTTTTTCACACATATGCTTGAAGAATTTTGGTGCAGAAAAGGCATACATTAAATTGGCATTTTTAATACGGGTTTTTTAACTTAGAATTATGAGTTCAAATTAACTTTAGAAATTAGTTATTTATTGATTACTTTGTGTTTTGTATTTTTTATCATATAGCTGTATTTTATTTACTCCCAGTCAATCTGAAGATATCACAATTCAAAATAACCCGTTTAAAAAAAGAAGTGATTTTTAGGCAAGGACCTAATAAATAGGACATTGGCTATTACCCAGAGCTGTGGTATTGTTCAAAAAAGTTACCGTGACCTTGGAATCTAAAAAGTCACTGAAAGAGCATGGGTTTATTCAGTAAAAGTTGGACACTCCTTCTCGCTTAACCCAAAGCAAAGAAGTTATTTGACGATTTCTTACCACAAAAAAAAAACTTATGTCAAAAAACCTCGTAAACTCAAAATATTAAGTATTCTATAGAGACAAAGTCACGGGCATCATCTAGTGACTTGTAAATGAAAAAATAGCTCCAAGAATTTACATAGTTACAGTCCCCAAACGTTTTTCCGTATCAAAGGGCCAAAATTGGATCCAATCGAATTTAGAGTACCTCAATTTGTCTCCATTTATTTTGATCTTGACCTGAGAAGTCTTCAAGTGACTGTAAATAAATTGGATGTAGGGATTTAAATTATTCTACGCAGCGTTCGCTTGTACGCTATACGTTTATCTTCAGATTTGTAAGCGAATTTTCAAGGAATACAGTTACACAAACTTTGCCTACACGTATATTTTAAAAAATGGAAATACGATGTAAGTGAGCCGTTTTGATTTTGGAGGCCACAGTATTTTAATTCTACCAAAAAATGCTAAGGCATGTTATATCCACCAACCCGTACTGGGTCCGCGTGGAGGATTTCGTCTCATACGCTCGCCTAGAGAGGAAGCCTGAGTTCCAGCAGCGGAAAAATTGTAAGGCTTATTACGCTTATCACGTATATAAATATTTTAATCAAATTTGTGATTTTACGTAGCCATCAATAGGAAAACTGGACAACATAAAAATTTACCTGAAAAGTTTTTAAATAATAATAATTACGTATAACAATATTTTTAATAAAAACTTTTGGTGTTAAATAATGAGTAGTAGTAATAAAATCACATCCTACGATTTACTTACAACGATATTTAATAAGTAAGGATTTTAATAGCTGCAAGATTTTTTTGTAAATACTAAACCATTTTAAAAATTATATTTAAATAACCAAATCTTGTCGGAGGGATTGGTCCGCAATGGCCGAGGATAGGCGTATATGGAAAAAGGACTGGAAGGCCTTTACCCAGCGGTGGGACATAATAGGTCTCCAATAAAATAATATTACGAAACTAAATGGGATATACATTGGGACATACATACCAGGATAAAAGGTATCATATTTATGCTATTTCCAGGCCATCGTCTACCCGTGTCAAATTAAAATACAAGGCTGACATTAATACTGGCACTTTACAAACCTATATTTAGGGCTTAAACACAAAATTTCGATGTGACATCGCATCATAAAAATCTGATCTGATCTTACATGACGCATCGCAAAAATTGCCGAATTGATTCTCATAAATTTTGTAATCGCTAATGTCAATTTGACTACACTCCATTTGAAATAAGATTAGGCAATTAAACAAGCTTTTTTTTACTGTCCATTTAATTGATTTTGACTTCTATTCTGTGGTCTTAAAGATGGAAATTAAAGTCAAAAAAGTGGTTGTAATACCAACTGTTTACTGCGGCTGTCATTTATCATGCTACGAACGCACTAAAAGTCAAAATTGGTTGAAGTAACAGTAAATAAAGTTTGTTTAGAGGTCTAATTACATAACACACAAGAATAGAAATAAAACCTCGAAAGTCCTCCTCCTGGAAAGTCCCCAGCAAGCCTCTTCTCATTGTACCGTCTTGAGTCTGGTAGCGAAAATACAGATAGTGCTGTGATACACTCATGAGTTCCTCGGTGTCCAGTAGTAACAGGTCTTGACAAGTTGAAGTCCTCTTCGGAATAACGAGGGCAACAAGCCAGCTCTTCAAGTCCAATGAAATTGGACGAAAACTTTCGGTACGGGCTAAGGAGTACGTTTGGTAAGTTGAGAAGGCACTTGAATAGGATCTAAATTGTTTTCCTTCTTGAATTGGTATGTTATTGAAGCTAGAATTTAGCTCAGCTAGTTTAGTCACTATAGGGGTTTAAACTCAAAACGAAAGACAAAGAACTGAATATTTATATATGCTTGGGCTAATAGCTGAAGTACACCTAGGTGTTAGCTGGCTACAGTTAGGTGCAGCCGGCCATATGCGGTTAAGTTTAGATGTATCTTATTTATATTCGGTTAGAAGTAGGTGTAGCCTTCATCATAGCATCTAGAACTAGGTTTAACTTTTACTGTTTCCTCAAAAATAAATTTGATATGCACCTCATAAGATATTCAAGGTACAATACTACAAATATTAATTACTTGTAAATTTTCTCGCTTCTTAAGGAATTATGACAAAAATACACCGAGTCACAAAAACCCCTTGACCGCCAGGGGGCTAATGACCTGCAAAATTGCCGTTTTTACGTAAATCACCAAAAAATAAAAAATAAACTTTTTCTGGATTTTTCTAGGAAAAAAAAATTGAAACCAAAATTTTCGGCCAAATAAGTTTCGTACAAACGTGTGTGCAAAACGAAAATTAAGCATTTTTCAAGGTCATTCAAGTTGTGCATATGTACAATCGGTGCTCGAATTTTTGTTTAATTTTTTTTTAGAGTTACCTGCCCAAAAGGTAAGAGTTAGACCTTAATCTGCTGTCCATCAGTCTGTCACATTTACAGCCAGACACATGAAATTTTCACAAATGATGTATTTCTATTGCCGCTACAGAAACAAATACTAAATATTTAATGTGGACTCGTTTGCCATACAGCAAACGTGATTTTTTTGTCGTTTTTTGCTACGGACGGTACGGAATTCTTCGTGCGCGATTCCGACTCGCACTTGGCCGGTTTTTGAGATAGAGTGCAAAGAGTGCAGAGCGCTCTACTATACATGTTGTAGCGCTAGGTTAATCATGAACCTTGAATATCTTGGGACGCATACACGGCGCACGTGATAATTATATACCTAACATTCAAATTTCAATATAATGGTTTCTACCAATTTTTGACACGTTAAAGTGATTTTTTTATACATATTTGCAAAATAAATATCTCCGATTTACCCCTCAAGTGATTGGATCAAGTTACAAAATAATGAGCAAAATTTTCGTTATTAGTTTATAATATCCAAAATTAAAGCCTATCACAAAACTATTGAACTAACTTTCCAATTATTTAATAGTGCAGTAAAATTAATTGGCGTTTGAATTAATTTGTTTGGATTGTTTATTCAATATTGATATTCAGATAGACAAACTGAAAACGTGTAATCACTTTTGAATGGTGTAAACTGATTGGTACATCATCAAGAGAAAATTTGTTGTAGAAAAAGTATTTCAACAATAAAATATTGAATGAAATTAAAAACTAGATTTTTCGTTTTTCGAATCCTTTTAGAAACCTTTGTATTCAAAATCTGAATCCTTTCCTACCAATTATTTTTAACGAGTAAGTCGAAGTATCTAATACTTTTCCGGACCAATTAGTTAACCAACATTATTACAAAGCCGTATATTTGAAAAAAAAATCCTTTAAAAATTGTTACACAATGTCACATTGGAATTTGAGGAAGTGAAAACCGGTACTGCCACCACACGTTCCAAAGAAAATAGTACAATTGAATGCAGAACGGACTTTTCACTTTGGTATATAGTGTGAAATAGCTGAAGTAATTGCATTCGTGCCTCACGCTCGTTCAAGGGCAACCAGACATAAGCCATATATTGGCTATTGAAGGTTGCAATAGTGTGGAAATACAGGTGAATGCAGAAGTCGTAAAGTTCCAAGTTTTGTAATAAGACAAGTTTTGTAAACTTGTCGGAGGTGCTGACATGATGGATGGCGATGCATTTGTTTGTGGTGAGTTATGACAAAGTAGTTTTGACTTAAATAGATTCAAATGCATTATCTCGTAATATTCTTGTAGCAAAACTTTTTATCTTTTGGTTGAAAACATTAGAAATAGGGAAAAAGGTTAAGCAGAATATTCGCATAGTATCAATTTAAGAGAAGATTTATCTATTTGACTCACTGATGCAAAAGTACAATTTTAAGCAGACAGTACATATATTTTTGGCCAAGAGACCCTTTATCATATACACATTTTAAGTGGCTTTAATACTACGCTTATTTCCCATGGTGGATCTTGCTTATAATACACATAGTTTTACAGAATTTTGATACACATGACTATGAGTTATTAATTATTAGGCTTAAATGTCTAGCTGATAACTGAACTATGACAAGCATAGTACAATCGGATCATTACTTCTAAAAACAAATAAAGAAACATTATTGGTTTCAATAACTTGGTTGAAGCGTACTCGTATAAAAATATAATAAAAGTAGTTTACCAAAGCTAAGTTCACAAGCAGAATAAAATGGTGACTTATCAAATGAAGAAGTATTTTTCCCTGACATTTGCATGGTCAATAAAGATTTTAAATTAGATGTCAATCACCGTGATGAACACGTCACCATCGATTAATCTACATTGCAGACTTGTGATGAGAAAATGAGTGAAGATAATTAAGTTTTATAAATGAAAATAAAGAAATAGGCATATGTGTATGTCTATTTGATTCGTTGGTAAATGTGTAAAGATAGAATAATAGAATTTGATATTTTACAAATAAAACTATTGAAAATGATGGAAATAAAACAATTCAATTTATAATTTAACATTATATGTGTATAATGGTACAGATTAATATAAATCATACTAGTGAAATTGCCATTACATTAATTGCAAAATTAAAATCTTTACCTCACAATTTTGTGAACTTCAAAAGTTATATTTGACTAGGAAGTGTTTTTGTTGTGGTAATATGGATTTACCTTCAAAAGTAGCTGTAGCACCTTCCCGATTAGTCCGAAGCATTTTTGCCAAAAGTTCTACAATAATAAAAATTAAATTTTGTTACAATTTTTTCTGTAAATTAAGTAACTTTTTAAGAGTTGTAATGACTTGATATAAGATACTGGAATTTAAATAAAAGGGGTTTCATAACTAATAAATATTTTAACCACAAAAATACAATATTGAAATAAAAGTCACTACAAAAACCTAGCAAGATTAGAAACAATTTAGGCATACAATTTAAAATCATTGCCCATCATGGTGTCAGCCAATCAAATTGCACAAAATCATAATACAAGCTACACTCAGAAACACCAAAACTCACCTTTGCCAAGTAAAAATCGGTCTTAACACAACTGCACAAAGTTCACAAGTGTACTAAAATGACGCAGAAATAATGCACGTCAAACCAGTATAGGTGATTGTTTGGAAATGGTTGCATTTGCTTCACGCCGTTCTCTTGCACATTATAATGTAGATAAGCTTGGGTTGTACCTACGTGTTAAATAAAACTGCAGTATATCAGTGGATGAGGCAGTTTAGAAAATAAAAGACAACGAAATATTTTCGTAAGTAACAAATCATGATAAGGCCTTAGTAACTGTAGTTATGATAAGAACGCCAGTAAAACAACATATTTCTTTGTAAACGAGAAACATTTAAAGATAAAACTACAGAAATAAAACCAAAAAGAAGAAAATAGAGAAAAAAACTAAAATAATAAATATTATAACAATGAATGGGACTGAAGGAAGCATTATGACGTATTTCATTACATTACGTTGAAACGAGTAGGTTATGAATACCATATTCGATGAAGTAACATAATTTGTTACCAATTAAAAATATAGCCAAAGAGATTTAAAATGTCGTCACACAGTATTTAATTGATTAACAAGTTAATAATTGTCGAGTATTTGTATAAACGTTAATGTGATTTTGCAAAATTTTGAGAAATAGAAATAAATAAAATATTGCAGTATTTAAACTAAGCTTAAATTTCAAAGAAATAAAACACATTGTTTTCAAATCCTTTTATCAAAATTAAATTTATAAGGATAAAATTGAAAACTAAAGAAAAAAAAAAGGGTACTATAAATCAAAGAAGATTAAAAGGTAAAGAAAGAAAAATAAATCAAAGTTATCCGTGTTCAGCCGACCGTGGTTCTAAGTTAAAACTTTTAAGTTTTAAAAACCTATCACATAAAATATAAGCCCTAGACCAAGTCTTGGTTGGTATATTGTGTCTTACATCACTATTATCGGCTGCCAATGTAGCCACTGTGCCACCTACCAACTGTATAGGAAATTAATATTTTATTTTTAGCACCAATATCGAACGTGTGTTCGTGTATCCAAGCAATAATATAGCATGGTCATATTTTAAAATGGCGTTAGGAACGATTTTAAAAAACCGTTTGATAGGATTTTAGAATTGTTTTCTATATTGATTTACGAGTATTTACGATGTTGTATTCTTGGCTTGTCAGTTTCCTGTATGTATGTGGGTTTTAGGATGCAGAATAATTTTTTTTTTTGTGGTAAATCATTTCAGTTTTAGGAGATTTTAAAATAATAAATATTTTAACATCAATAGATTAAATGAAAGTGTGTAAGGCGATTAATTTTTAAGGTTGTATAGTCTTCTTTAAAACACTTAAACTAATAAAAATAGATTTCAAGTCATTTACTTCTCAATAAAAATTAAATTTTAAAGATTACTGTTGCAAGTTGCGTACAGATATTATCATTTTCTTCTACAGAAACTTTTATTCAACACTCAAAATTTCTTCGTTTGCAATAATTTTATCATAACTGCATTCTTTCTTTATTTTTAACTGATCAGCAATATCATATTTAAGTTTAATGACAACCACAAAATTAAGATTATTTCTGTCCTTGTCTTATCGTTACACGTCTAACACTTTTTTTTTTATTTCCTACCTTTTCTTTCTTTCCTCTTCTGAAGCCCGTCTGGCATGTTGATCACACTAAGTTGCTCTGTGTTAGGAGGCAATTAGCTAACTTAGCCGATGATTTCACTACCGAAAATGCTAACTTCATCGCTCACAAGTGTATGAGTTACAGCGGATAAAGTTGGTCTTTGTAATATATGGAAACTAATTTAGTGCCAAAAATAATAGCAACTAATTTAGTGTAAAAAGATTGATTGTAGGAAACCTCTCAAATTGTGCGAAGAAATTTCGTGCGATATGAGAGGCTTCCTGCAATCAAACTTTTTATTTATGGATTTTGAAATAAATGTCACATCGGAGTCACCAGTTTAATGGTAGGTAAGTGAAACAGAATGTAAAATCCCAAACCCCCGTTGAAAAAGAATAGAATAAGAATAGAAATACTTTTATTCTGTCTGTTACAAAACACAACAGTTGTAAACACAAAATTAAACATAACAAAAGTACAAAGTACGCCAAGCATGCCCGCAACGAAAGGGTGACCAGCTCAGCATTTAGCGTTTTTGCATTAGACACCCAGCACTGATATCCAGTTGGCACCCCGCAGTGACGCAAGGACTAGAGTAAACATATAAACATATTAGATTCTGTAACCAGACGGATGTTTTGTCCAGTACGGACAACTGCCCGATAGCTGATTTCGGGCTGTTGTATAATGTTCTAATCGCGCGAAGGACTCTTATACCACAATGAAGGATTTTGAATTTTTAGTTCCAATGTGGCGCCATAGATGTCAATACAAATGAATTTTTTTTGGATTGGTTCAAATCTTCAGGAATCATAATTTATTGGCCCTTAAACTGGCTCAGCTTTATTTACAGGGTGCCAATTGATCTGCGGTATCAAAATCAATGAGATTATTTTGTTTTTGTCATCACCGTTTGTTGTCCTACCGCTAGTCAAAGATCTGCCCATATTTTATTAGTGTTCTTTATCTCTTTCTATTGCACGTGTGTCTACATTGTCACACCAGCGAATTTGAAGACCTGCCTTGGCGATGTCACTCGTCTTCAGATACCAACTCCTGTGTGAAGATCATGGTTAATCTGTTCACATAAATCACAACCGAAAAGATCATGGTTAATCTGTCCCAATAAATTACCACCAACTTCGATGGTTCGAATCATTAATACGTTGGATGCAAAGCAGCGACAACACACTTCTGAGGATCGTTGCCAGTAAGAATAGAAATCAGATTAATGGGTCACCTTAGTACAGTACTCGTACATGTATTGTTACATTTGTTACCAAGTGTCTACGGTTGTGGTGGTGCAATTAAGCATTATATTTTTTAAGTTCAATTATACTAACTTAGGTTATGGAATACTATCGAATTTATGGGGAATCTAACTAAAACATAGGTAATTAATTAAGTAATCCGATATCATAAAAGTAAATTTTTTAAACGCTACTTTTTCAAGCCATGGTCCACACGAACTACAGTGTGGTGTTATGCATTCATCAAACTAATCGACAAGATAAGCATAACTTGCAGCGTTGGAGCATAAAGATCTTGAGATCTGTGTTATACTTTACTTTGTTTGATGTTATGATAAATTATGTTATAATATGAAGGTCATATTCACGTAAAGTTTTGTATGCAATTGAAGCATTAGTGTGTATTGTATCTAAGTATATTATTGCATCATTAATTATGGTGTTGTACACTTAAATTTCTATATCTATCTCCTTTTTCTTTCTTCCAAAGGTTGTCTGCAAGAAGTTGCTCTGCGCAGCAAGATTGATTTTACACCTGTTTTTTTTTTTAATTTTTTTTTTGTGTTAATATGAAGGTGTACAATAAAGTGTATAGAAAATAAATAAATTAATATTGATTATTATTATTTTGTTGTCCAGAACACTAAATCAAATAGTTTTACCCCAATACTAGTACTGATTATAATTGTATAATATAGTATAATAATTAAAAAAAAATTGTTGTGTTTAAAACATTGTTTTAAGAAGGTTCCATTATCAATTCACCTTTCGCTACAAACTCACCTTAATTACGAACTAACACAAATTGTTAACTTTTAACTAAATTCTAAAATATTTTAAAAGTAAAATTAGCCTACATCCAAGTATCAAAACCAAGAATCAAAATTAAAGCAATCTCACTGCTAAACGGTGTTAACCACGAAAGTGTTCCGAAGGTTACTTACGATGAATACGCGGAAATATCACATGAACATTTTTGTATAACATGGTCTTACAGAAACTTCTCGGGAAATATTTTTTTCTTGAATTTTAAATTAACCTTTTTTTTTGAGAGCGCAGAAATGTATGTCAAGAATTGGAACATCGGATAGTGGTACATATTTTTTCAATACTTAGTGTTGAAAGAAAAAAAATGCTGTGCTAATTATGGACAGAATATTTTTTTTTTATTATTATTGATGCTTGCGTTTTGAACCTGAACGTAAGAGATGTTGTACTCGACGAATTTAATTTTTATCAATACACTCACTGTTCAAAACCTGCCGTTTTTAGGCGAGAAATCTACTGTTTTTGCACTAGTGCGGTAAAGTGCGCGAGCTCGACCCCGTCACAATTTACTGCATTTAAAGGGCGCGTCGTAAATGTAATGAAGATCTTTAAAAGTGTACCTATTGAAAAACGACGTTTGATAGAAATGGATGGATGTATATAGAAATATAAGTATGTTTATCAGTTGTCTAGTAGTCATAACACAAGCTCTGCTTGACTTGGGACTAGACAGCGTTGTGTGATAGTTTTAGAATATTATTATTAGTATTATTAAATTGGTCACTGCCTTTATGCTTAATAACACTTACGCCTGCGGCTCGGACAAATTCCACTTCGATCACAATGACAAAATGTCTCCACTTGTATCGAAATGTACTATTTCTATTATTTCTATACAATAAGCTGAGGGAAAGGAAGGCCGAAGAAAAGAAGGATGGATTGTGTGAGAAGTGAAGTGAAAGAAAAGGGAGTTAGTGATAGTTTGACGGGTAACATGACAGAATGGAAGACGAAAACATGTTGTGCCGACCTCAAGTAATATGGCGTAAGGGCAGGAAGAAGAAGAAGCTGAAAAAAGATCACAGCTGTCTTTTAAGTAATCTGTAAATCGAAGTAATTTTACAACTGTTATTTATTGAACGAAAAATTGCTGTATAATGTTACGGTAGATAATACTGAACTGTTACACACGCAAAACATTTTACTTCTGAGTGTTGGAACAGTAAAATGTTGTTTTAAAGATAATTTATAAAAAAAATACAAGCAATAATAATACCAAATACCTTCATAATCACTTTCACGATCCGGTGACAGAAGACGGAGTCTTTTGTCAGTCTCTCCTCCTTTCTTCTCAGTCTCCTTCTTCTGTGCTTTGATCGCTTCATAGTCCATATCATTGCGACATTTAGGAGTTCTATTGTATACTAGATATTTTGTTAGTTGATCCATTTTATCAGTCAAAGTTTTTGAAACACTGGTTTTAAATTTTGCTGTCAGTTATTATTTTTCACTGCTATGTTTAATTTGTTCACTACGAATATTTTATAACCAAATATTTAATCTTTTAAGCTCTGATGTTGGTGTAAAATTGTTTTGTTACTATTTTCATAAAACAAAACTAAAATATTTTATTTGTTGGAAATAAATGTTTATGGTTTTAGTGGGCTTTGCTGTAAAACTTTATGTATATATTGTCATATAACTGTTTTACAATCCATTTACATAAAAATATTGTTGTTTAGTTTTCTTTGAAAACTAAAAACCAAATCAGTCGTTTTAAAAAAAGTTTTCGTTGTTTTTAGGAAAGTGGTGACTGAAAAAGATTCAGAAATTAAGATCATGATTTCTTTTTCTCTATTTTAAATGTACGAGTATTATGCTGATCCCAAAAATTATGCTAAGAATCAATCCAAAAATATTACCATATATATTTTATTACCAATAACAAAATCCGAAGGGAACCAAGTAAATCCTGCAGTACCACTCGATTCCCGCTACAGAGTAATTCTCTCCGCGTCAAGCAATGCTTATGCAAATTACAATTTACATTAACCGGATGAGTGAGCCTTGGCGGCGGCGCTTATCGTGTGACGACTGCCTAATCTGTTTGTCGTTAAGATGCTTCAGAGTTTCAAGGTCTACGTGAGTTCGGTGTCGTGCATGGTGCAATGAAATTCGAGTTGAATTTTTCAATTGATTTCTATCGTTTTAATCATTTAGACCTTAGATAGATCCAGGATCTGTTTATTTTTGATTTATCTTACTAACATAATATCAACACTAATATTATAAAGATATAAAGTTTGTTTTATTGCTTGTAGGTGGTAATCTCTGAAAGTAATGGTCCGATTACTAAATTTTTATCACGGATAGAAAGCTGCTTTATTTTCGCGTGACATCCACACATCCACAATCCAGTAACTAGGCATCACAATACTTCTTGGATAGACTGATGGTCAAACTTTCTGGCGTCTAACTACCTATAACGGCTGTCAAAGATCTACGATAGACAACCGGGAGCAATGGTTTTACGTGTTTTCCGAGGCATGGGGTATCAATAATGTTTGTATGTGTATAAACTTAAAAAACACTTTTTTTTTTATTTGATATAATATAGTGCTTGACTGCGATCCCACCTGATGGGAAGCAGTGATGCAATCGTACATAATATGAATTTAAAAAAGCCCAATAAGAACCTCCCCTGGTTTCGAATACCTGGTGTCGAAACCTTATGCGTGACAGACTAGTAGTAGAGGTACTCACAGGTACTACTCATATTTTTACAAAAATGAAGGGGTTTACTTGTAAACGTTACTTAAAATTTCAAATTACCAATCATTGCCTCAAAAAAACATAATTTTCAATCACTTGTTAATTAAACTTCAATCCATTTTCAATTTATTCAGTGAATAAAATTAAAACACTATGCAACACATTGCAGCATCCAATTTTACTAACTTTAAACCCAACATACTCGTAACAAACATTGTTTTAATTACTGCTTTAAAACTAATTGGGGCTCCGCTTACCGCTCAGATCCTAAGCGTGATTTAATGTGAATGTTATATGAACATTTTCACAAAATGTAGAGAATAATATTAGTATTTCACTGATAGTGGATTTATTATTTTAATGTGGAATATTTTGACTACTGTAGATGGATGTGCATTTTAGTGTAAATAGTGTACGTTCACCCAAAAAGCAGGCAGCTGCAGACTAATTCAGAATCACACTTATCGGAGCAGATTCTGGCCGACTTGACTTTTCACTTACATTAGTATGAATTGATCTCACTTCGCTTTAACTCAGCTCATTTATGAGATAGGTGAGCTCGCTTCGCTCCCTCGTATTACTTTTATCCTTGTTTATAAGCAATGTCTATTCAGCACTAGCAGCTGATTACAAAGTTTGTATCATAAATTAATAAAGCTTGAATACTTTTGGCAATGATCGATGTTTCACAATTTAAACAAATGTAATTTATATATGGACTAGATTCTTCCAGTGCCTTTACCAGCATGAAAGTAGGTTTCTTCTTACAAATTTGGAACCCCGTTTTATCCCTTTAGGGATTTTGTAAAATCTTTTTTAATGCTCATCTACGCCTCAAAAGGAAACATTGTGTAAAATTGCACGCTCCTAGTAGTTTCAGCTGTGCGTTGATATGTCAGTCAGTCAATTTCTCCTTTTATATTATATACACATAGATAACCATGTGTATTGGAAATCTGTCAAGCTGTTTTATCTCGCAACCTACCCTTGCAGTGTTAGTACCTGCACAATAATCCTACCGATTGAATTTTTATCTTGATGGCAAAATTCAATGAAAGTTAGCCAAGGATGCAAGAGATATTATATAGAGCTCAAGTCTCAAATCTATGAACAAACAAGACAATTAGCGCACTCTATGTTCTTTGACTCTCATCTCATGTCACGAGCAAGGAATAATCAGGTGCAGGATCAACGACTTTACATACATTTCAAAGCAACAAAGTGTCGCACCATCAACTTCCTAACATTGGTCTGCTAACTACGTCATACCTAATAAAAAAAAACCCAAAGGCATTTTTATCGAACACGGGAATAGATCTCAAGACCCGACGTTTAGCGATCATACTTGCAATCACGAGACCAACATAGCAGTTAAAACCAACATAAGTTGTTACCTGCATATGGGAATTATAATAGGGTGATTTTGTATGTAAAGTGAACAGCTGCATCGCTCGCTTATCGCAGTGAGGCTTTTGACAGTGATGGCTTTGTAGTGCGAACTAATGTGATTGATACTTTCAAACAATGGCCACGAAATGACAATAGCAGTAATAGCATTGGAGATATAGTCGTCAGTGTGATGAATTGTTCTATGATTGTGTTCAGGAAAACATTGATGGGTTTTATGATAAATAACAATAAACCTAATCATAGGGTCGGAAAAGTTTCATTATCAATTCGACCGAATGATGTCCACTTTCGGACGTAGGCCTAGCTTAAGTGTCACCAGAACTTCTCTCACCATATCATCTATCCACCCTATAAATATATGTGAAAATGCAACCTTGGGAGGCTCCCAAGGCTGCATTTTTGGATACGTGGTCGCCACTCTAGAACCTTTCGGCCCTATCGACCATCTATTTTGCAAGTACCCACTTAAGTTTTTGATTCGGAAAAGTTTGATAATTGGGGAGTACTTTTCCCAATATCTTTGTACAATTTTCAAACCAGTGAAATCGTCCCTAAAGCGTTCAGTACGTATCTACGAAAGTATCAAGACTCCTTCAGCGGTGTAGACGTTTAAAATTAGAATGATTTGTAATTGGTTTGTACCGCAAAGTATGCCTTCACTTTGCACACACCTGCTTTGATTGTATGCGCAAGGCAATATCACGGTCTGCGGTATTTTTCGAAAGAGATACCGCGACCCTGGAACGCAGAGGGCAAGTGAAGGATCACTGGTGGGGTTTAAATCTGTAAAAGTCTAACACTCCCTGTTGCTCTATACTAACGGGATTTTGGGGTTCCCAAAAAAAAAAACATTATAGAAGGTATGTATTTTTTCCTGTGTTTTTGTTGCCTTTTGTTTTTAATCATCACTTTTATTTCCAATTAGCAACTAGTTGGCAGCTCCAAAGTATTGCTTTTACGTCAATCATTAATAAACCTTTTACAGCAAATAATTATGTTTTTTTATGGATCTGAAAGCTTCCAAGTTTTTTTATTTTATTTTAATTACCATGAATTTCAAAATACTCAGAAGCTTTTAGTAGCCGCTGAAAATTTTAACTGAAATTTTTCCGTTACAGGAAAAATATGTTTTGAGAAAACATTTTTTTTAAGTTTGAGTACTTTTAGGATTTATTATAATTATAACTTTCGTTTTTAGACCGTTACCTGCGACGTTATTGTATCAACCCATTAATAAGTACGGGTAGATACATAAATGATGTAACATTTTCTTTCCGTCTTTAAAATGTCTTAACATAAAATGGAACTTTCAGCGCGGAAAAGGTGTTCGAACAAGAGTGTCGCAGGTAACAGTGCCATTTTATTTTTAATTGGTTGGAAAAATGTCGCAATACTTTAAATGTTTTTACAGAAAAGCCGTCACCTGCAACGCTCTTGTTTCTATTAAAACTACATTGCTTGCAAGACTCAAGAGTAAAAAAAATAAAAAAAAATGTGTTAACAAACAATGTTCCCTAGAATCAGGTTACTAATACACAAAATAAAGATTTTGACAAATCTTCTAGTTCTTTCAAAGTTGCAAACAGTTGTTGGTTATAAAGTAAGGTAAAAGACAAGCTGATCCAACTTTTCTCACCCCCACAAATAAAGATGACGTTTTATACTACGGGACACACGTCTTTTTGAAATAGAGAAAACCAAAACCTGCTAGAATCCACTCTATAGGTATTATTTTTATCTATAAACTAGTTACTTTGCCTTGAATGTGAATAAAAGGAAGTATAAGTAATTTTAATCACGGTTAAACTCTTTTGTTAAATAATTTCCGTATACCGGAACCTTTTGAATGTTCTTGTCTCCCTCGCACATTGACACTGTCCTTTTCTAACATACCATAGCCATGTACACATAGTAAAAAAATAAATAAAAAAAATGATTAGTTATTAAAACTCACCATTCTCACTCAAAAACATATCTGGTGGTTTGTCCATCTCAGGATCGACTGAAGAAAGTCTACCCATTCTTTTTACAGATTTTTCACCCATTTTTTTAATTTCTTTTAATATTATTTTTCGCTGCTATCAAACACAACACTCGACTACCATGTGTGGCGTTCTGACGCGATTAGGCTGAATAACAATACAATTTGACACGTCAAAGGAATTATAAACACGTCGGCTAAGGAAAAAGTTCAGAGGTCGCCATTTTACTGTGAGAATTAAAACTATAAACGATCAAAATACCTTGATTGCTGGCTGTTTAAGGTTTCTGAGTAATATAGAAAGCTTTTTATGATAGGTTTTAGTTTTGGTTGAAGAAGTTTATTTCTATCATATGAGGGCATGGTATAATATAAAGACATGTGGTTTGAAAGTTTTTGGTCGAACTCTAATGTTGCTGGTTAGCAATAAAACCGACACACAATATAGTCCAGTGTAAAATATATTGTGCTAAAAATTAACAAGATAACCACGCATTATTGATGCAATATTAAAAGTCGGGCAAATGCGAGTCGGGCAAGTGCGAGTCGGGCAAATGCGAGTCGGACTCGCGCACTGAAGGTTCCGTAAAAACTTACCTACGAAAACGAATTAAGACTCTAATTCGTTTTCATAGGTAAGTTTTTACGTCTAATAAGTTAAACGACTTGGGTAATTATTAGGATTTAATGAAATCTGATGTAGCCAACACGGGTTCAATAATCAAGGTTGATTAAGAGACAGATATCATTGTTTACTAACAAAAGAGCCTTACAAAAAGTATCAAATATAAGTATTTTCTAAATGATTAAATATTATACAAAGTTCCCAAGTCGGTTGACTTATTAGACGGACTATAATTTCCGAAATCGAATCGAAAACTTTTTTGCGATTCGGATAAATCTTGCGACATAAGCGGACTTTTTTTGTTGTTAACTCAGAAGTCTCATTTTTTTTTTCACAGCTTCAAGGGGCCCCAGACCAGAGTATATAGTTTTAATTTGTACTCGATATATCCACGCGTTCCTGAGATAGACAGACAGACTGACTGACAATAAAGTGATCCTATAACAGCTCCGTTTTTCCTTTTGAAGTACAGAACTCTAAAACCATGGCTAGTATTCTAATATGTACATTTGATTGCCTGAACCAAACTTCGATTACTGTAACTGATTCTCAAATAAAAGAATGAGTGGTAAACACAATTTAATTTAAATATTTGCCATTGGATACAGCACAATTATATAAATTATAGGATGTAAAGTGAATGGGCAGATAAGTGTGAGCTATCAGTTATTTAATGTCACAAATTAAAATACCTAATATATAGAATTAATTAAGTGTTACATGGGCTAAAGGTACAGTCAACACAATCCTCATCTCCACATATTTTTCCTTTGCTGTGCCCGACAACGTCCACCAGAGACTTTTTTTTGACAAATATTTACCACCTATGCCTACATAGTAAGATGCAATAAAGAAGTGAGTTTTCATCATTATCATCATCATCAGCTTTTTTAATGTTCCCACTGCTGGGGCTCACGCCTCCTCTCTAGGAGAGGGAATGAGCCATAATCCACCACGCGGACCCAGTGCCGGTTGGTGGATGTCACATGTCACCAAATTTTTGGCTGTAGGACGGTCCGGTTTCCTCACGATGTTTTCCTTCACCGTTTTGAGAGCAGTGGTACTAAAATAAATTACATAAAATAATACGCCTGACAGGGTTTGAACCCGCGACCCTCGTAAGTCGGAGCCTTTAGCACTCGTCCACCACTGCTCTCTGTGAGTGAGTATTAAACTCAAATAAAAATAAAATAAATTTCACAATGGTAGCAGGCTCTAAGTAGTTTTCTTCCTCCTGAATCCGACACAGGAACGTAATGAATTGGTCATCCCTGGTGAGGATATGCGTCAAGCGGAAGATGAGGACGTCGTGGCGCCTCTTAGGCCACTCCTTTTTGAGGTTTATGCTTTCCAGTCAAACGCGCGTAATATCGTGTCATTTTGGCAAACACCAAGCGACCGCATAGATTATAAAACAGACCACCATTTGAGCTAGGTTTTTACAATAAGTCCACTCTTGAGGCATGGGTGGTGAGGCACCACGGTGAGTCCGCACCTTCAGTCACTTCACCAGAATTGTAGGTGGTATCTGTTTCGGATCCAGGGGGGAAAAACTCCCGGGTTGTGTGTGTGTGACACTTCACACACACACAACCCGGGAGTTTGATGATCCACTGATCATCCACGCGAAACTGTGGGGTATTCGGTGGAAGTCTGTTTCGCTTGCGCCACCATGACTTCAAAAAGGCAATCAGCAGTAGTGACCTCTCACGGTGGCTAGAGGGAATGAGAAGCGGTCACGTCCTTTTGCAAAACAGTAATGGAAGTGGAGGGCTGGAGGCACCCTGAGCATAGTCATAGTGAAATTCCCGGCCAACGTAATCTCGGACTTTGGGACAGCGAGCAATGGATAGCTCACCGTCCGGTCGTCTGATAGGTAAGGGAATGTTCCAAGCGTGCATCAAAGAGATATCAGCAAAACTGAATGAATTGAAATAGTTTTAGTAGCGCCGATGCCTGCTAAGACTACGGGAATTTCGAAAAACCTTAGACAATGTTATGGATCACACGTGGGTACTGACTGAAAGTCAGTAAAAGTCTAACATCAATCATAGGGAGACAAGTTAGCGTTGTGAAAGTTATTATTTGATTTCCCACCTCAAAAAAGACTAATTTGCATGGATCTCATATGGTTTGACTACATATATACGTTTACGGTGTGGACTTTAATAAAAGGCTAAAGACTTTTTTTTTTTGATGGGAAAAGTCATCTTATGACATAGTGGCGAAGTGGGAGGTAGTGTCAGACTCTTACTGACTAAAAAACCCATCCCGTTTCTTCAAGCTTTCATACCGGGGCTCGAACGCCCTTTCGGATAACCCTGGCCACAGTAGGTTTCGACCCGGCGCCCCTGCTGTTGCTGACAACTCCTTAAGGCGCGCGGGAACAGCGCGCGCCGTCGACGACTTGGGCTTGGTCCGGACAGTTACCGGACGGCTGGACAGCGAGCTACCCTTTGCTCACTGTCCGCAAGCCCGCGACTACGGAGGCTGGAAATCGGGATCAGAATCCCGGCGGTGGCGAGAGCGACGTTGCCTGATGCGGTCAGCCTCCTCCTTAGCGAGCATTACTGTTTCGCAGAAGTCGGTGACCGCCTGCCACTCCTCCTCGCTCCGGACCATGGCCTCGACCAAGACCCGGCGCTTTGTTTTGTTATTTCTTTTTAGAAGAAGCAGCTAAGAAATACCGAAAAAAAATACATTAAAAATATTATTTATAACCAACTTGCCAAAAATAATAATAAAAAAATCATAATTTAAATTGTAGTTAACATTATTAATTGAAAGGAAGTACTGTAACTGTATGAGATAAGTGTCAAAATAGAGAACGGTTTCTAATGCGTTTCTAACGGTTGCTAATAAAAAGTATTTTCCTACACCTCATTACAATTCCATGGTCATACCGGGCAGCAATTATAATAAAAATATTTTATTCGTTTCTCCCAAAAAATTACAAAGTTCGATAGTATCTGGTGTTCACAACACCCATCCTTTGTGAGAGCTAGAGTCTATATATACCAGGTTCAAAACTTTTATAACAGAGCTCCAGGCCACACCTTCAGATTTAAAATTATGATTATACTTAGTACTACAGACAGTAAGGTGTGCAGAAATGCAGATTGAGATAAGAAATAATAAAGGTGTTAAAATGTGACCACAATCCCTGTGCAAGCAACTTTTCGAATTCTAGAATCTCAGTAATAGAATTTTTAAATTCCACAAATTGAGCCTTGCAAGCGCTAAATTGAATCTAAAAATCTCACCTCTATCTCTAGAAAGATTCACAATTTTCGTTATAGTTGAAGGCTTTTCTGTTTTTTCTTTATCTTCTTTCTTTTCTTGTGTTAAAGTTTTAACATTTTTCCAACGGTTTGTTAAATTTTTATTCATTTTTGCATTACGTAACTATGCTGCTATTTGGTGTATATTTTTATATTCGCGATCGTAGAGAAGGGTACTGTCTCGACTTGAGGTTAGATTGAATGTGTTTTTGCTACTTGAAAGTGTTAAGCGATTTTTGTGTTTTGTAGAGCGATCCTATAGTTTTGATACTTGAGATTTTTTTGCGAGTTTTTGCTGTCGTGTATTTTTTTTCACTGAATCTTACGTAATGAAGAAAAACTGGGCAAGTGCGAGTCGGACTCGCGCACTGAGGGTTCCGTGCAATCTACAATAAATTCCCGAATGGGGTCTCGAAGATTTTTCCGAATTCCGAATTGTGACTTAGGTAACAACAAGTTTACTGTTTTCAGATTTTTTCCTATGCCTGTGCCTTGAGACCTTATTTTGTGCCAAATTTCAGGATTCTGGGTCTACGGGAAGTACCCTATGAATTTCGATCTTTGAGAGTATCAAAATATATGTTTTTTTTTGCGACATAAACGACCGTATCTATGTTATTCGTTAACTTAGAAGTTTAATTTTTTTCACAGCTTGAAGGGACTGCAGATCTGAGTATGTGGTTTTATTTTTTATTAAATACCTTTACGCGTTCTTGAGATAAAAGGTCTTGACAGACAGACAGACGGACGGACAACAAAGTGATCCTATAAGGCTTCCGTTTTTCCTTTAGAGATACGGAACCCTAAAAACGTAATAGTGAATTTTTATTGCCTATTTATTCATCTTAAAAATTAAACAGTAGATGCATGTTGCCCCTTGGAGATCAAATTCTTCACCCATCATAAATTACAATTCACCTATTATATTGACTTTTCACGTGACGCAAGGGCTGACTTTAATTTGAACAGAAGATGCACGTTATCATACAGTGTGGCGACGCCACTAGCCTTTTGGGCATAATTAATTGTTCTTAAAGTTTTTTTTTTGTTTTTAATTATATAATTATTTATTTATTTAAACTTCAAGTAGATAGTAGTACATAGGCGAATTTAATGCAACAAACTCTACCAGTTTACCTTAGGGTTAAAAAGACAACACTGGCTATAGTAAATTAATTACACCTAGTTGCTTAAATATTCCATAAGCACGTTATAATAACCAAATACAAGAAAAACTTAGAAAAAGAAAACCTAAAAACAAGAACGTTTCTGTTAGTTTTATTTCTTTAATTAGCTTCAACTTTCTGATATAAAGTAAAAACTTCACCTCTAAAGCTTTTCTTCGTTTACCTCAGAACTACCTCACACGTTCATATTCCTAGCTTGCTTTAAGAGATTGCACTCCTCACGATCCATTAGCGTTAGTATCAAGAATGTTCACTCCCATTATAAATCGATTTAAGTGCCATACAAAAGGATGTATTGTTGCACCCTAAGGTCACGGAGGAACCCTTTATAGCCGACAAATTGTATGCATAGGGACATTGAGAATACTATTATGTTGCATACAATGAATCTTGGTACTTTGAAAATGATTCTCGAGGTTTTGAAATAAATCGACGGGACTGACTTGCGAATTTCGTTTCAGTTTAAGTACTTGGTTTGTATGAGAAAACTATTGTTGTTTGGGTGGTACGTGAGCAATATTCGTAGAAATAATCGTAGAATAGATTTTTAGTAGTTTAATATTCGGCGTGTCAATGTAATGTATTTTCTCTTAAAAACAAATTGGGTATGGTTGAATGATATACGACTCATACACATGTACCTATTTATTAGGTATTTTCTATTGTCAATTCAGTTTACCACTCTCCAATATTACTTTATAGACCCCCCTTTATAGATTTTTTTTTTCCTGTGCTCGTGACCCATTTGGCTCTCTCTAAATTAATACCATAGCTTTTGCGAGCGGTTTTATCCGCGTAAAAAAGGAAAATTATCCCAAAAGAACACACTCCTGAGATAAAAGTCATGTAACAAATTTCAACCAAATCCGTTGAGCCATTTGAAAGTTAAGGAGTAACAAACATACATTCACACGTTATGCATGAGTACGTACGTATGTATCACAAACTTTTGCCTTCACAATATTAATACAGCGATTCGCATTCGTAGGTAAAGTAGGTAGAATTTTGTTTGGTTTGTAAACTTTTCATTTCATGGAAAGGAAATCGTAGATAAGAAAATAATAACAGTACTTAAACAAAAAAAAAAAAAACATGAAAAAACTAAAAATAGGCGAATAGTTTCAAAGCGTTTTCACCATCAGTCGTTATTTGGGCAGCCGGCCAGAAATGAGCGGCATAGATACTTCCTTATTGTATGATATTTTCGATACACAGTCATCTTGATTACAATAAAAGAAGTGAAATTATTATTTTATTGTTTGATATCGTCAAGATGATAAACAAAATAATCAGTCATGTTTAACGTCTTGTGTTACTCAGTTACTGGGTAGTTTAATTACTGGTATTCAGCTGGATCTGCATAGTCCACCAGCTACCAGTCTAAGTAGACCCGAACTGAGTAGGGAAAAAGCTTGGTAAATGATGATGTATCAATATGGTTTTATGCTGAGAAACAAAAATGATGACGAGGTCTTGATTTTGAAATGTTCACTATGAGTGGAAAATTATCATCATCAGCCTCCCCGTGACCTGGTCTTGAGCATTTCGCATCCATAGGATTCTCGTATCTTTCACCTCAAAAACTGACCACGTAGTTGTCTGGCGTTTTTGCTGAACTGGACCTATTTGGGGCCGCCATGAGGCACACATTGTCAGGTGTCCACTTTTTTAATATAATCATTAGTAGGTACATGTTGTTACTACATTGTGTATCTACGAGTGTGTATGCCAAATAAACCAACCAAATAAGTTTTCTTTCTTTCTTTCTATATTTTTCATCAACCAATAACTTCTCCTGGTCACGGTTGGAGCAGGCGTGTCGTGGTAGACTTTTACTGACTTATGTCATTCAGTTACTCTTTACACTTTAAGATCGCGGGTTTGGCCTTTTTAGAAATTTTCCGGGCCCCCAGCGAGCATCCGCCCTGCGGTTTTCTGTTATCTTTTTGAGGCGCACGTGACACACTAGACGCTGCTGCAACTTGAGTTTGGTCCGGATGGCGGGATGGTGATCTAAGCTATCCATTGCTCATCGCCCGCACGTCTGCACGTACCGTGTGTAGGTAGTCGGGGTCATGATCACGGTGGCTGCGGCAGGAAGATGTATGTTACCTCTCGTGTGCAACCATCTCCTTTTTAGTATTATTGCTACACAGAAGAAAGCGACCGCTTTGCATTCTCTCACACTCCAAACCATGGCCTGAACTGCCACCGATTGCCTTTACGAGGACATGGTAGTGCTCCACTCGAACAGAACACACTCCTACCGTATCCTCCGGGCGGTCCACATAACAATAACACCCGGGCGTTTCTGCTTCCTGAATCTAGTGCCATGATTTTCGCGTGTCCAGTGCTGGGTTGCAACAGTAGCTGTCGCTATATTGCCATGAGATCTCACTGGTACTCCGGATTTTTTGCGGCAGCAGAGTTTTGCCCCTGCGTTGCTCATCTCCATGCGCAAATCATGCATGCTTACTTAGTCTAAAGTTTGTATGGAGGAACCTACTTTCACGCGGGTGGAGCCTCTGGTTAAATAATTACTACACTAGTTATAATAATTACTATAGTATGGATTATTTTAATTGTAGTCTTAACCTTTCCAACCCGTTGAATATTCCTAACAAAATATATATTCCACGATACAAAAGAAAACTTATTAAGCACTTATTCAAAGCTCACAAAAGTCCCAAAAGTCGTGTACTTGGCCCAGATTGCTCATGGCTCAATAAACTTGGGCTATAGGCTGTTGACGAAGTGTGTGACGGAGCTATTTTCTTACAAGCTCAGTGGCATTGACCTCAAGGATTCATTAGGGGTTTGGAGGGTAGTCATGTTAAAGGACAGTCATGGTTGATTGGATTCTTATTGTTAAATTTTTACTTACCTTTTACCGTTAACTTAGTTTTTCTTCAGCAAGAAAGACATTAGTCGCACATTCTAGAATTTCAAGTGTTTATCTTCGAACACCCTTGTAGCGACATTATTGGTGCCACATAAGTTTTTTTTATTTTTCCACTGCTGGGTAAAGGCCTCCCAACTTCTTCAGGTTTTATTGAGCTACCTCAAAGCAGCCCTTGCGGTAGAGGTCTAGGTCATCTCGTCACCTCTTCCTAGGTTGACTTCGACGGTGTCGTCCATTCTCAGGTATCCAGTTTGTGGAATACATAACATAATAAGAAGTTAAAATACAAAACCCTACATCATCCAATCAGAGTTTTCTTATTTAACCTCTCAGGCACCAGTGTGCCGAATTTAGTACACCTCGGTACCAGCTAACTTAAATATTTTTACGTAATAAGGTTTAAGTTAGCCGGTATGAGGTGTATCGTATTCGGCCGTCGGTTCGGTCGGGCTAAACATATACACCGACATTTAAGTATTTATACCAGGGTCAGAAGAACCACCCGTTTGGTCGAAGGATCCTCACTCAACGGAGTTTTGTGGGACTGTACACCCTATTCCGCATACCTAAACCCTTTTAAGAACTCTAGACTATAGAACTATAAAAATAGTAATATTATGTAAACTTAAAATGATTTGCCTATTTCTTCATACTTTCCTTTAGGTAATCCACTACCAGCACAGTATGCAGACCACCACACCACCACAGCCACCCATCACCCAAAATAATCCAACAAAATAAAAAACGCGCCACACGTTCTCAATAAAGCTATAATTACGCTGCAAATCCAACACGGTCGTGTAATACTTCACGGCAGCTAATAAACTGGATATTATGTGAACGAAATAAGTTCGACTCGCTTGGATAAATGCGCCGCCTCAATCAACGTCTGGGGCCCGAGCACGGATATTTGTTATCACTGTTACCTGCATCAGAGTAGAGGCGTGGAGATGGTTTGTGTGTTGTTGATTTTGGATATGCGGGATTGTTTAAAAAGCTACCTGCCCTGAGACCTTATCACGAGCTCTTAATGCGATTCATTTGACGACCTTAACTATTAAGGTTTTTTTTTTAATGTAATGATGATCCAATGACATCTCACCCTGTTGGGCGGAGCAGGACGGTGTGTCAGACTTTTACTGACTAAAAACCCACTTCTGTGTCTTCGTTGCTTTTCATACGGCCGAGTTTTTCTTTCAGAAGCAAACCTTTGACTCCAGTAGGCTTTGACCCTGCTGGGCTTATACGGTTTGCTGACATCTCCTTTTACACACCGTCAATGAATTGGGCTAAGTCCAGACGGTTACCAGATGGTCGGACGGAAAACTACACATTGCTCACCATTCGCAAGCCCGCGCCTATGGTAGCTGAAAATCAGGATCAGGATCCCGGCGACTGCGGCATGAGGACCGCTTTCTCGTGCGTGTTCGTACGGCCTTCTCCTTTGTAAGCATTACTTCTTTGTAGAAGGACGGGTAGGAAGAACCACTTGCCACTTTTCCTCGCTTCGGACTGGCGGACTGGCCTGTAATAAAACACATGTTGTGATAAAATAAAAATAACTTTATTTTTCTTACAGAAATAGTGAGAATCACGCTGATACAACGCCATTTTTATATAAAAGTGTGAAACGTCAAACGGTCTACTTACTTTATCCAATAGAACTTCTCCAAACCGTCTCCTTAATTCTCATAAAGAAGGAAAGGATTACAATAATTGCTTTACTGCAGTAAAGCTTCTATACCAATTATAATAATCTTAGAGTAACTCGAAGTTTGGTGGTGTAAATAATTATTGTTCCAAAACTGCACTTAGCACTTAATGCATTGGAACTGTTCAAAAACCACCTGTAGTTAGTTAATTTTGGTATAGTAAATTATGACTGCACAATTAATTACTAACACCTGTTCTCTTCCAGTCCAGGATTGGGTACCTACCCAATTCTGTATCGGTACTCGTTTTAGTACCTAATAAAACGAGCTACTGAACTTGTATTGCAAATATTTCGTGATACACCTGCTTTGGAACAGAAGTGGCGTAGAGAGGTATTTTTCCATATTATTTTTCGTTACTTATCAACTATTTTTTTTTGCAACTTCTTTTAACGTTTCCACGCTATCACTGTAATCAGCCTAGAGTAAGCCCGAGAACAATAATTTCAAATAGGGATTGTACACTATTTTTTTTTAATATTAATTTTAGGCTCTGATACGAAAGGCAACAAAGGAACAGGAGTAAGTTTTTAGTCAGTAAAAGTCTGAAACACGATCCCGCTCCGCCCAAGAACGGGAGATGTCATTGGATGATTTTCCCAAGTAATAAAAAAGATAGTAGCATAGATTTCGATTATTTCTACATACATTGTCTATAAGTTTTCATTACTAATGATTATTATATTAATTATTATAATACTATTGATTTGAATATGATTGAATAATATTATTGATTATTATAATGATTGGGTGAATTCGCAAGAGTTTTATTAAATATAGTTAGTTATGTTTAAGACAATGTAAGTATTATATATGTTAAAGTTTTGTTTTGAATAGATTATATACATATTTTTATTATTTTAAAATTTTTTCATAAACATATGTTTAGGGTTAAGTATAATTGTTAGCTACACTGTCGCATTAGGTTATAAGACCTGTAAAGATAGATGTAAAGAGGATTAATAAATAAATAAATAAATATAATAACCATTGAAACAATCAGTACTGATAGTCATCAAAACATATTACCTATCACCATCGTTACTCAGTATCGCAGTGATCAAAGCCCTAGCGTATAAACAACGAGTGCACTGCATCGCATTGATTCACTGACTGCACTAGAGTTGAATAGCAAACTATTTTTGTATTGGTTAAATAAAAGTGCGCGGACGTGTGCTAGTTTAAAGGTGTGGTGGGTTAAGGAGTATTGCACGCTGGAAATGTTTTAGATTTTATTTAAGTATTTATTATATTCATTTAATCTTCATGTAACACAAAGTACAAAGGCGGACCTAATTCCTTGGGCATTGTCTACCAGTCAACTAAGGATGGTAAAAAGACAATATGGTAGATGCATAAAAAGAAAAGTACAAATAGTTAAAATACACGATAGCGTGACGAGTGACAGGACAAAATGGAAGAAACAAACGTGTTGCGCCGACCCCAAATAAAATGGGACAAGGGCAGGAAGAAGAAGAAGAAGTAGTTAAAATACACACACATGTATACTTAATATAATATTTTAGGCCGTAAAATAGGTGATGGAATCTTGCAAACATAATACTTCTAATTAAGGTCTTTCAAAATTAGCTACTCTGTCGGTTGTATTCAATATTGACACTAGCTTAATCAGCAAATTAACTGTATGACGATGCCCTAAAGAGGAGAAGAGGGTAGTAGGAGCTAGACTATTTGGAAAAGAGATCAGATAAAGCAACTTGGAACATAAGGAAAAGTGGAAAAGTGATTTTTGAAAGGATTTTTTTAAGTGACAAATCATCCAATGACTTCTATGCTCTAGGGCGGAGCGAAAGGGCGTGTCAGACTTTTACTGACTAAAACTTACGACTCCTACTCTCTTTCGCACAATCCATGGCCCCAGTAGGCTTCGACCCTGTTGGGCTCCTTCGGTCTTACTGACATCTTGCGTGGAACATTACGAGACGTCGACGACTCGAGCTCGGTCTGATCGTGGAAGATAGAGCTTGCTGTGATATAGTAATAAGCTAATAGTTATAAGCTAATAATAATCAGCATAATTATACCACTATCTAGCTAAACAGGTCGGTCATCACCTAAATTGTTCCTCCTCCTCCTTGCGTCGTATTCCTCAATGCAATCGTGACCGTCGTTAATGATGAAGCAGGGAGCTTCATCATTTTCCCCTAAATCTACTTTTCACCCAAATTGATAAAGCTTAAAATTCTCGGACATATGAAATTAAATAAGTTTAAAAACTTAAAAAACTTAAATTTGTTCAAATTATTAATATTATAAAGGCAATAGTTGATATTTATGTATTTGTGTCTGTATATTTGTTACGTTCTATCATTCTAATAGCTGGATGGATTTGAATTAATCTTGGCACGTTATAATATAGGACAGGTACTGTTAATTCCGGGAGTAAGTTCTCTTGGTCAATTTTCTACTGCCACCCTGGCGAAAATGCTTGCAAATACTTTTATGTTTTTGGTTAGAGGTGTTTGGTCGTCGTCGGTTGTTTTGCAGCACCGGAGGAAGCTTCTATGTTTGTTTACGATTTTTATTTTTTCGATCAGGATTCTCCTGACACAAAATACGTTCGGTTTCGGACAAACTTTGTACACTCTCTAAGCTAGGACGAATTTGAAGAATTCTAGATGGAAGCAGCTTTAGGTACTAACTGACAAGGATATTTTCGTAACCACTATTTTCTCTGCAAAAAATAATGTACCCAACACTTGTAAAAGTAAGCTCATGTACCCTTAGATTGTTGTGTAATAGGAAATTACTTTTCACAACAATCTAAGATATAGGATTGCACAGATTACATGAGATTTAGCTTAATCAACATTTAAAGAAAAACATTTAATTGTGGGAAATGACGCAATCTTGGGACTTGTTTACAACTCATAAACATTCTGTAAGGAAGATGGCGCATGCCACAGCCATGCAAACAGCCGAACACTCAGCATAATGCCGTGGTCCACACGTATAGTGCGATGAGTCCACAGCACTGGTTTCCGGCTATGACTGGAGACAGCATCGACATTGCCGCGCGTTGACGATTGTGTATTCGCAAAATATTTTAAAGATAACTTTATTACTATTAAAATATTTTGTAAAAAAAAGCAAATTATTCGAAATATATTTCATGCCATATATTCAACATATATTGGTGTAAATAATTTAAATCCTGCGTACCTAACAGTAGTGCTCCCGGCGTGATAAAATGCTCCCGAATTCCTCGAAGTCGAACTATTGTCGAATGTGTAGATTTGAAACCGTCGCAACTGCTACCACGCAAGGAAAAAAAAAAACAGTAAATACATTCCTGTGAATATGCAGCATGTAATATATGTGCAAAACACCTGCAATGCAGACTAGCCTGATGGTTTAGTGGTTTGAGGCCCTGACTACTACACGGAGGTTGTGAATTCAATTCTCACCCAAGACAAATATTTGTGTGATGAGTAAAAAGAAATATATAGGGTGACTGGCAATTAATGTACGATACTTAAACATGTGATTGTGCTTATGATAACCAACAATTTTTACTATTAAGTATCGTACACTAATTACCAGTCACTGCATAAGTATGTTTATCAGTTGTAATCACAGCTCAAGCTTTACTTAGTTGGGACTACATGGCGTTGTGTGAAAGTAGTGGAATATTATTATTACTTTCATGTGTTTATTTACCTCAGGACCCTGAGGTCTTGGACCTTTGGAACTTTTGGCGTACAAGGGGCCAAAGTCAACTCAAAGAGGCCATTTAGATAAATTTCACGTAACGTGATACCTACCGATCATAATCCCTGTAGGCGCTATATTAGAGCACCCAAAGAGAACTCTATTTTTTTATTATTATATTATAACCTATCGCCATCCGTACACGCTATCTTAGCTATGAGCAAAACTTTAACATACACTCATATACCCGTTTATACAAATAACGTCTACATAGATCCTCCCCCAAATCTTAAACTAGTGAAGCCACCCCCACAAACCATTACAACATCTTACAACCATCCTTCTCCATAAAAATCCTTCTGTTCGACGTAAATCATCTAGGCGTTCAATATCCGTGTCCATTTCGATTTTCAAGGCACCAGAGCTGATGCGGCACTATAATGAAATATGGTGGACAATTCACACTTACTTTATTGGATATCCTTGCTCTAACGTCGACTATCGCAAGGTTAGCGAAGATTTTAGACTGTATTCTTCCAAGTCTCTTTGTTGTAAGTGTATTTTGAAGATTATTGGGTAAGGTATATTGGCTATTATAGAAACTAAAATTGTGATTTCTTTGGAACGTGCATTTTGGCTGCAAATTTCTTCGGAGGTCGAACATCATTTTAGGGTCTTGAACCCAAAGGGTAAAATCACGACGCTATTGCTATGACGCCATTCTTTCCCTGTTCGTTACCAGGCTGTATCTCATGAATCGTGACAGCTAGACAGTTGAAAACATAGATGATGTATCTGTGTTGCCGTTATAACAACAAATAGAGTCTGTCTAAAAAATCAAACGACTTGGGTAATTATTAGGAGTTAATGAAATCTGATGTAGTCAACACTGGTTCAATAATCAAGGTTGATTAAGAAATCTTGATCATTGTTTAATAACAGAAGAAACTTATAAAAAGTATCAAAAATAAGTATTTTTTAAATGATAAATTATTATACAAAATTCCCGAGTCGGTAAACTTTTTAGACAGACTATACCGTACGTAGCCAGTCTTTCTTACATTTACAAGATGCATTTTGGAGAGTGTGTCAGGAATTACATGATTTGATTCCGCCAATACCTTTCTACTATTGGACAACACAACGTACAGCGAGTGTCCATCCTAGCGTTGTTAACACCTTGCGTTGTTTTCACCTCGTCTTACATCGAAGGATTGGAACAATTTGCCAGCAGTGGTCTTCCTGTCCAATTAAAATTTAAATGTCTTAACCTTTCGGATACCATCAATTTAAGACACAATAGTAAGACAATAGATGCGCGAATCCAGCGTCCGCTTGGGTTTTAATGAATTAAAAACTAGAGTAAATAGGCTCTTAAAAAAAGAATAGATTGCATTTAAGCAAGCGTGCTCCAACTTCGACTACACCATCGCTTCAAGTAATCCTGTCTAGTAATCGAACGCACAATGAACGTGAAAACTGATGAAATCAAACTTACTTTCACATTTAATTAGTTAGGAGACACGAGAAGTTAAAGCCATATATATACCAAACTAAAATATGACGATATCATTTAAACCAAAAATAGTTGTAAGCCCCTTTGTCCCATTCAGTAATTATGTAGAACATACACGTATGAAAGTTACAAGACATACTTATAGCAAATCCACACAAGTTGCTACTGAGTTACGAACTCATAAAGTTGAAAGGTTTCATAGTAATATGAGAAGGAAGTGATCCCTCCATTACCGTCCTTCTAAAACTTAAACTCTATCAAAGTTACGGAATATTAATATCCCTTTCAGCAGCGAATCATTTTCAGGATAGTTTCATCACTATTTAGGGTTGTGGCACACGAGATTTTATATGTATTTAAAAAAAAAATAAGGAAAACATGAGGGTAGAAATAGATACACCCGGAAATATTTGTGTAGCGACATCTATTTCAACACAAAAAACTAAAAAAAAAAAAAAAAAATTAAATTCTGCATCGCACAAATGGAGATCTCGTTGTGATTTGAACGGGTCTACCTTTTATAGCAGAACTTTTTACGTCATAATATTGTTTTGCATAACAACGGATAGCATAAACTTCATTTCGCAGAAAATCATTTCGCATACACTCAGTTGTCATACATTCGAAACTCATAATTTTGTTAGTCAGAATCATCTTTAGGCATAATGTTTATATCCATAATAATTAAAAAGCAGAACCATCATATCGCAGAAAATTCACAGTCAGAATCGTCTTTTGGCATACATTTTATATCGATAGTCATTAAAAGGCAAACAGGCATACAACATGCAAGCAGGCATGCAACATGCAGCATGCATGCAGCATGCATGTAGCATGCAAGCAGGCATGCAACATGCAGCATGCAAGCAGGCATGCAGCATGCAAGCAGGCATGCAACATGCAGCTGGCATGCAGCATGCAAGCAGGCATGCAACATGCAGCAAGCATTGTTTCTGTCACGGCTCCGGCGCTGCGGGGTTTGGGCGGCGCCACGCTAGCTTAACGTCACAGATGGTTTTAACGCTCACCACCGCAGCTTCGGCTTGCTGGCCGGCTTCGCCGGCCAGCCTCAGCCGCGGTGGCGGGCCTTCAAACCACCTGCTCCTCAGCTCGCGGGCCGCCCTACCCCTCCGCGCCTACACGGGTTTAAATTACACTCTAGGGGTAGGGCAGACAAGACTGCGTAAAGTCGGTTTCGCAGCGATTCGTTTCTGTCACAAAATTTTGCAGCACAACGTATTGACTTTTTATGACACAAATTTAATTTAATATTGAACATGCTACCAATACATGCTATATTTAGAACATTCTATGTCATTTTTGCAGACCATTCGATTTTAAATACATTGCACGTAGGTTGTCTAACCATTCGACAGCATAAATTTACTTTATTTAAATTATCAGTTTTATTCCATATATTATACGTTTTTGATGTTTTGAACACTAATTTTTACAAGAAGATACATCTATTTTAATTTTTGATGTTCAAATATGCACCCATACCAAATAATCGTATCTCTAAATAAATGTTATGCTAAACAAAATTATGCATAATATTAATTATGGCAAAGGTAATTATGCGAAACAAAATTCTGCCAAGATAAAAGTATGCCATTGTAAATTCGGACACGTAAATATTCTGCCAAACAAAAGTTATGCTAAATAATTTTTATGCCTTAAAAATATTCGATAAAATAAGATTATGCCATGTGAGTTATGCCAAATAAAAATCGGAGTATCAAGATTCTGCCAAATAGAAGGAACCCGATTTGAACATATGCAAACGCCTAAAATCACCGATTGGGCACCGATTGCCTAGACTAGACATAACTTCCATGTGGTTAAAGGATCATCTAATGTGTAACAAAATCTCCTGTCATTGTTTATTATCAAATTCACGCATTTTTATGTTTTTTTTTTCTGTGTATATTTAGTAGATCGTAAGCTATTTTTATACATCTAAACGACAAGAGTGACCCGAATTATTTTTATGGCAAAACAACGTTTGCCGTGTTGTCAGCTAGTAACATTAGTAGCCAGCTTTTGTCCACGGCTTCACCTGGATACATAAAATATAGCCTACGTCAGTCAAGAATAAAGCGGCTTCCTATCAGTGAAAAAACTTTTACTACCAGTACTCTCAGAGCTTATTTAGTGTAGAAGAGTAGATAATCAGCATATGGACGATTCCGGAAAACACCAGTTTCAATATAACCTTATTATACGTACACATTAATATCACTGCCATCACAAACTACATACAGTTTGGTCTCAATCGCATTTTCAAAAAGTCGCCCGTTTGTTTCCCCCTTAACGTAAGAACAGTGACTGAACGCGTACATTGAAGTGCACTTACAGCCCGTTTTCGATTCTCTCTATTTTAGCTGTAATATGTCTCACACTGTTGAATTTAGGTACATAGAACCTACGCGAAGCAGGAAGAACTCATTGGTTAAATTTATAATAGTCACATGGATCGATCTCCAAACTGGACTGCTCAGCTAATGTCTAAAATAATTCTTATAAATAACGTCAGAAGTAAGTATAATGTTACAATAATTGTGCATTAATTTGTATTTTATACTAATATTAGCTTTTGCCCGTAGCTTCGCTCCGGCTCTACCCTACTTCACCTTACTATACCTTACTCTACCCTATTCTACCCTACTCTACCCTACTCATCCTTACGCAACCCCACTGTACCCTACACTTCCCTACACTACCCTACTCTACCCTACACTACCCTAATTTTTATTTCATAAGAACCTTTTCCTCATAATAGCAAATATAACAAAAAAAGAATTATCGAAATCGGTTCAGCTGTTCTCGAGATTTGCGCTTAGCAACACATTTAGCTATTCAAGTTTTTTAATAACTATATTATTAAAGATAAGATTTATGTTTAATGTAATTTCATTTTTAACTACTATTTCGCACAAAAACTCAACAAATTTCGTTAAAACTACGATACTTGCTTAACTTTAATCTCAATAAAAATAATAATTAATCTTATGAACTTTAAATGGTATTTTTACAAGAATATTACCTTTTTTTAACTGGTATTACATCTATGACTGTGTAATGTAATTTCAACTACTGGTTTGCACAAAAACTCAGCATTTTTTGTTAAAAATACTATACTGCAAACTTAAAGTCTCATCTACAATAATTATACTTCTAAATATTTAAATGCGTTTTTCTTAGACACTTCAAGTAGACATACCCTGTTCTTTGTAGGTTTTTTTTCATAGGAAAATACCAGGGTATACTTCAAATGGTATTTTCTTATGGAGAAGAACCAGCAACTAATTTTACTTCACATATATTCCTAAATAAAAACCTGCATTAAACCTTTTTGCCTTTGTATACGGGTAATTTATAAGAATATATAATCCGAAAATTAACCTTAATCACAAATGTACAAAAGCACTTCATAATAAATCTCTTATTTAAGCCAATTCAAAACTTTTCTCATATACATACTATTTTAATGCGTGGAGTCTACACAACCCGTATTTTATAAATAAAATACTGTGACATGTACCGTAAATTGTCTGGCTTTAGTAAAAGTTCGAAGAATTTAGTATTTATAACAAAATTAAAAGGTTTTAAATATAATTCTAAAGTTTGGGTGGGATAGGGTCTAACATAAGTTTGAGATTGTACTTTATTGCTGAACAATTTTTGGATTAGAAACATACGGTGTGAAAATGGGAGCGTTTGCGCTTTTTGTGAAGTGTAGAAAATTGGTACTTGGTTTCTTAATTAAAATTTAGCGTATATTATTCCTGCTTGATTGTTCGAAAGTTTTTACGTGACCTTAGAATACAAAAAAAACAACTATAATAACATAGGTCGGTTTTCTCACTCCACCTACAATGAGAGGAGATATAATGATTTCCCATATTAAAAAAGTTTTTTGGTTGTCAAAGATTATTCACACAAATATGAGTTTAGGGTCGATTGCAGACAAAGAGGCCATTTACTTAGGCCGCTAGTTAAACGGTGCCTTTAGATAAAATAACTAGGCTGGTAACTAAATGGCTGATTAAGATACATTGCTACGGCTGCTCTATTATTTAACACTCCTATAGTTGGACGAGGTTAGGCATGAATACAGCATTAGGGTGCGATTCCAATGACGCAAATTGGTCATTATAGACAGTGTAGCAGTGTAAGTGGAACAGAGTGGAGGTGAGACGACACAAACAAATGGCCATGAGCCAGAAAGAATGGAGTCGAGCAGGCTATGGTGTTGACGGCGGAGACCTCTCGCGCCGGGCCTTGGTTGAGGCCATGGTCCGGAGCGAGGAGGAGTGGCAGGCGGTCGCCGACTTCTGCGAAGCAGTAATGCTCGCAAAGGAGGAGGCCGAACGCATCAGGCAACGGCGTTATCGCCACCGCCGCCGCAACCGGGATTCTGATCCCGATTTCCGGCCACCGTAGGCGCGAGCTTGCGGACAGTGAGCAATGGGTAGCTCACTGTCCGGCCGTCCGGTAACTTTCCGGACCAAGCCCAAGTCGTCGACGGCGCGCACTGTTCCCGCGCGCCTCAAGGAGTTGTCAGCAACAGCAGGGACCCAGCCGGGTCGAAGCCTACTGGGGCCAGGGTTATCCGAAAGGGCGCTCAAGCCCCGGTATGAAGGCTAGAAGGAATGAGGTGGGTCTTTTAGTCAGTAAGAGTCTGACACTATCTCCCGCTCCGCCCAAGAGCGGGGGATGTCAATGCATGAATTTTCCCACCTTAAAAAAAAAAAGGCTATGGTGTTGAGGTGGAGAGTTGGAAGCGGAGGCTGACTTAATTCTACCCCACCCCACTCCGCATCAAAATAGTAATATTAATAATATTACACAACTATCACACAACGCCATCTAGTCCCAAACTCAGCAGAGCTTGTGCTATAGGTACTAGACGACTGATAAACGTACTTATATATTTCTAAATGCATACATATTATAGATAAATTACACCCAGACACAGAACAAAATGATCGTACTCATCACACAAACATTTGTCTTGGGTAGAATGAAATAGAAACAGTTGCTACTTTTTACTGGTCTTCTCCGCTTTAAGCTAGAGCTACATTAGGCCGACGCACATGTGTAACACGTCTGATTCTTACATAGAACGACGTCGCGTGGCGTGGATCAAGTGTAGCTCTACAAGTCTAGTTTCCATATAAAATGTATATGTAGTAGCCCGATTCACGTAATAAAAACAGTAAAGATATCGTAGCGATTTAATCTTTTAAATCATTTCCGTATTCACATCCATCAATCGAGTTTGAACGACACCGATTTTAAAGTCGTTTGAAATTCGTCGATTTAAAAAGCAAAACCGGCCAAGAGCGTGTCGGGCCACGCTCAGTGTAGGGTTCCGTAGTTTTCCATCACACACGTCACAATAAGTGTACCCACTTATGAGTTTAAAAAAATGCTTGCCTATACGACTATACAACAAACTTAGTCCAGAAATTATTTTGTAGAACCTTTTTGTCTTTTTGTACAAAAACTGTTCTTTCCATCAAGTTCAAAATAATTTTCCTAGAAAGTCCTTATAAAGTTCTACTTTTCAGATTTTTTTCATATTTTCTAAACTTATGGTTCAAAAGTTAGAGGGGGGGACGCATTGTTTTTTACTTTTGGAGCGATTATTTCCGAAATTATTGACATTATCAAAAAATGATTTTGGTAAACCCCTATTCATTTTTAAATACCTATCCAACGATATATCACACGTTAGGGTTGAAATTAAAAAAAAAATCACTTCCCACTTTACATATAGGGGGGCTACCCAAATAAAACATTTTTTTCCAATTTTTATTTTACCACTTTGTTGGCGTGATTGATATACATATTGGTACCAAATTTCAGCTTTCTAGTGCTAACGGTCACAGAGATTAAGCGAGGACGGACAGACAGACAGACAGACAGACGGACAGACAGACATGGCGAAACTATAAGGGTTCCTAGTTGACTACGGAACCCTAAAAAAAGTCTGTATTACATTATCCTGGTAGAATACTTACTTACTTGTAACTGCAAATAAGTCGATAGATCGTGAATACCGCTTTTGGATAGGACTTCGATCGAACGACTATAAAACTTCAACGATATTTGGCTTGTTTGATTTTACTTGAGGGTACTGATCGGCGTGTGTGGCACACGTTTAAATAGTGTGGCTTTACTCCACCTAGCTCCATTTGACTATAAACACTCCCTAAAGCGGGCTCGCCCAGTCGCCTTCCCCCTATGTTTTCAAATCGCATTACACCGCTGTAGCTCTCCTAATATAAATAAAATTAAAAATCTCAGTGCGTTCACTGATTCGTTTAGTAGTATTGCTACGACTTTGAGACGACTGTGTCACCTTTTAATTTCAATTCAAAGTCAATTACGCTTCTTGCGTATGAATGTAAAGTTAAATTGAATAGAAGTAATGCGAATTGTGTATACAGTGTCATTTTATTATGATTTGTTTTAATTTTTCTTTTAGAAAACTGATTGAGTTGTTAGAGACTCAATTTATTAGCCTAATTAGTGATATTGTTAACTAGCATTAATAATAGTGCGAGTTAGCCTGATTAACAGATAAGTATGATTTTTACATTTGGTAGGTATGAGAACAGGTCGTAAAGTAAGTATTTTTCACACCCCATTTTCTGGGAGATCATTTATTGTGATATCAATGTAAAGCTGTGTCAAGTATATCCTATGTTTTTGCAGGATTGTTAGTTGTCTCTTTTTTTTTATATACGAGTATAATAATTTATTAGTGTCTACATGTTGTTTCTACATTGTGTGTATGTTTAAATAGTTATATATATTAAATAGTTTTCTTTCTTTCTTTCTTTCCTTATAATGTTTCCAGTTTCCACTGCTGAAACTCAGGACTCCTCTCTAGGAAAGGGAATAGGCCGTGATCCACCACGCGGGCCCAGTGAGGGTTGGTGAATATCACACGTCTTCGATTTTTTGTTTCTAGGACATGCCGATTTCCTAACAAGGTTTTCTTTACCGTTTAATAAAGTTCACTGAGTATTTTAAAGATCAAGCATAATTGGATATAAACCTTATATTTCACTGTAAATGGAATCACAACACGCAGGCGTACTGCGAGTTCATAAATGTCACACGTCTTCGATTTTTTAGTTCTAAGATATATCGGTTTCCTCACGATATTTTCATTTACCGCTTTGAGACTAGTGGTGATGGAATATATTACAAATTTAAAAAGTTAAACGCCTGTCTAGGTTTGAACCCAAGACGTAGATTTCGCGTTATCCTGAAGCTCTTTCATGATTGTTAGACATGAATAAATAATTACAACAAACTGAATACTAAGAATCCCGTTTTGCTGTAATTTCATGTGCAGAGCGCGCTATTTTAGCTTTAAACACAAATAGCAAAGCATTGTTTGGTTAGAGAAAGTCTCAAGAAAGGTTAAATCATGTCACTGAACTTTTGTATATATATAATAGAATACCTTGCTTCAAGCATGTATAAAAGAAGATTATATGGATGCGATTCTTTAGAATCTAGACGCTGTACTAAGTGCGTCTGCGATTGAAATGCATTGTATGGTTGGCATTTTAAGTGGTCATGAAAATATATAATTGCCTTTTTTGTATTCATACATAGTTGTACAGATTTTTTTCAAGATGTAATCACATCAAGATTATGATTTTGAGCTAAAGGGTTTAAATTCTAAGCGATAAAAAGCAATTTTGTAAAAAATACAGTATTGGTACTTTACCATTGATATGTGGAATGCTAACCATCTTACCCCCTTGAATGAGCACAACTATCTATAGTTAAAAAAATTATGATGGGTAGGCCTTTAGTATAGGACGCTACTTGTGTCGATACTCTTGTGGCTTCCCATCTTCTTAGCTCATTGTGTCATGCTGGTGCTGCCGCTGCGGCTACGGCGAACTTAAAACAGTGAAAATATAATAACCTTGTTGGAAGTTATATTTTCGAACCGTTTGGGGTTGAAACTCTCGGATCGTGGGCTCCACAATTTGTATAAAGATTTGCATAGGAAACGTCTAGTTTACACTTCGCGTGACTCAAGAGCTGGCTGGAGGTATACCTCGGACAGAGGATAAGCATTGCCATAGAAACAGAGTGGCAATGCCGCCAGTCTTTTCGCGCATTAACAGTCGACAGCGATGTGGAAGAGTTATATGACGCCATATTTTAGTTAGTAGTAATTAGGGTAGTGGTTGTTTTTCATTTTACTGTAATTATAGTTATTTACGTATTTTATAAATGAAAATTATTTGTGTTAATACATTTCAAAGTATTGCGGTTCCATACCAGAGCGATAATTTGAAATTAATGGACATAATTTTCAGATGAAATTATTTCAAGTAGAGCTTCTAAAATTCAGTTAAATAGTCTTGTAGCCCTAGCAGTCATTGATCCTACGGGGTTTCTTAAATTTTGCTAACATTTCTTTGATGGAACACCATGCACCGACGACTCGAGTTTAGTTCTTACTGGACGGCCGAAAGGCAAACAAGGGCCGGAAATCGCTCTGGAATTCCTAACTCCCTTGGCATCTCCTTTAGTATGTTCTCTAACTCGCAGTTTCAGCCACCTTTTTGGGTATCTCTGTCCTTTGTTACTTGCTTTGCAGAAGAAGCTGACCGCTCCACATTCCCTCTTGCTTGTAACCTAAGCTTTAAAAAAATTATACTCGTATTTAACACTAAAATGTTCTCGCTGTTAACCACGTGCAGTATTTCAAATAGTGTTTTATCACACACTAACACTACACCCTTTTAAAACATCCCGAACATTATCTTCGTACACACTCACTTTCCGTGATCCAGACATCCCATTGAAGTCTAGAATTTCACCAACAGCACCAACGTTTATAGGTCTAGACCGTAATTTAGAAGATAAGATGGTTCGTCTTATAACTGAAGAGTACAGCTGGAATGTATAGGGTCTAACCACCGAGCAATAACGGCTGAGACCCGAGAAAGTTAAACTGCCTTACAACCACTAACTGGGTAAGTTTACTGTGTGATTGATCGTTATAAAATACTTTGGTTTTAAGTTTAGTTATGGTTAGGTGATTTACCACTAAGACGCCTTTAAAAGCACAGTTTAAAAAAAAAACTTTAATAAATCTTATATTCTTGGTGTTCCAGTCATATCTATATTTAGAAAAGGAAAAACTTATTGACAAATCAACGCGTCAATCATCGAATAAAAAATTAAGATATCCGCAGGAAAACTAAGGTTGCCGACATAGCATAAAGAATTGTCAAACTTAAGTGGCAAAGGGCAGGGCACATTGCTCGCAGAACAGATGGCCGTTGGGGCCGAAAGGTTTTGGAGTGGCGACCGCTTACCGGAAGACGCAGTGTTGGAAGGCCTCCTACAAGGTGGACCGATGACCTGGTGAAGGTAGCAGGAAACCGATGGATGCGGGACGCACAGGAACGTTCGATGTGGCGACGCTTGGGGGAGGCCTATGTCCAACAGTGGACGTGTATCGGCTGAAATGATGATGATGAAATCAACGTACAGCCGCAACTATCGGGACTAACGGAACGTGAAAATTTGTAAAAACATTTTTGGTGCCGCAGCCGAGAACTGAAAGCGGTTTTTTGAAATTCAACTTTTAGAGAGGTGACAATTGCAATTGTTGTACAATTAAATGCTGGCTAATACTAGACATACACCAGTCGAGATATGCTTGGACAAACTACACCAAGGCGGCTGAGCGACTAGCGTACACAGTACTAGTTTCAACACACTCTACGACAGATCAAATGGTCCGTCGTTTCATGGACAATCGCATCTGATCTAAAAATTCATAGGGTGAAAAAATAACGTAACAGTTACGAAAAGTAATTTTTATTAATATAACCAGTCGAATAGCCTACATTTTTAAATCATTCGTTAACGTTTTTGAACCATTGATTGATAGAGTTAGAAGGATCAAAAAACCACACGTCTGACAGTAATCTTTCAACGTAAAACTAATTAACTAAACCTAAATCTACCTACCTGCCTTAATAACCTTAAATATCGGGAAGAAAATAAACAAAACCAACAAACAAGTAATTCTGGGAATAATTATTCCGTACGAAAACCGGAATAATCAGAATTCACACCACAGACGTAATCAAATTCAAACGGGTAACGCAAACGTTGTATATTATGTATGTTTAATAAAGGGTTCCCTTAAGTAATATCAAACACTTTGGTGCCGTATCAAGAAATTTGCTTTCTCACTTCTAATACGAGAAAATTTTCCCGCGAACATCACGCGGAGCAAAATATGCGGGTACTTTGTTTCCTAACAAATGGATTGTGAAGGCGGCAGGGAATTTGTGCTGAAGTTGACGCAGTGAATGAATTTTTGTTTTGACATAATTCGTTTGGTCTTGGGCTTAATTTGACGCAGATAATGGTTAGTGAATTATGAGATGATGTTAATTGTTAGTTATCTATTTATTTTATTTATTAATTCGTTAAATCCCAAGAGAACGTCAGCGCTCGCGCTGTCATTGTGTCTCTAATTGACACGATTACACAGTACAGTACAGAGGCGAACATGCTTTTGACATTTCCAGTCAGCCTTTGGGTGATGCAGAGAAAAATAATGTTAAGTGAATAAAAGAAAGAGAAAAAAGACGAACACAAGAATTATACTAAAGATATTAAATTATGGCTGTTTTTTTTTTAAGGTGGGAAAATCATCTAATGACATCCCCCGCTCTTGGGTGGAGCGGGAGATAGTGTCAGACTTTTACTTAGGTACTAAAAACCTACTCCTGTTCCTTCGTTGCCTTTCGCACCGGGGCTGAGCTATCTTTCGAACTAACCTTGGCCCCAGTAGGCTTCGCTGGTAATTATTGTTGGTTACAATTGTACACGTACTCTGACTGCTAGAGCTGCAAATTTTTCGAAGTGGTTTATTTATTACTTATTTATTTATTTAATGCTTTATGCATGTAGCGACATCTATGGCGCCACATAAGAACTACGAAGAGAATACGAAATCCTCCATCGCACAATCATAGTTCTCCGCGCGATTTGAACATATACGACAGCCCAAAATCATCTATCGGGCAGTCGCCCACCAGACCATAACACCTGTCTGGTCGGAAGATCCTCCCTTTTCAATGGAGGCATGTGGGACTTTACTCTCTGTTCCGCATACCTCCAAACTCACACAAAATACAAAGGTGGAGAAACGGTAACTGAATTAACTCTGTGTGTTTTAGTTAGTAAAAATCTGACCCTCTACCCATAGAGGCTGAAGTTATTTGATAATTTACCACATGAAAAAGGCTAGGTATACTGAAAATCAAAATAATGACACTGCAAAGGTGAATTTTATGCGAAAAAACAAATTTCAAACATTCTCGGTTTGTTTAATTAAAGCATCCACATCAAAACTGTTTTGTAAAAAAAGCATCTATTCTCGCAAAAATTAACATTATGAAGACATGACACATAATGTGAAATTGCACTTTAAAAAGTAATCCAGTCGAAAAATCTGGTAACATTTATTCATTTATGGCACACTAAAGATTTATTCACATTTTTAAATATACAATAATCCAACTTAAAATCTTGAGAGAATTTGTTACTTACAAGACAGTGTGCATAACATATTTATGTTAATCATAAATTTCAAGTCATAGAGTGAGATACTGCTATAGTCTTGAATAATACAAAACCACATGAAAACAAAAAAAAAATAGTTAAATCTAATTTGAAACAATGAAATTACAACTTTAAAGAAACGACATTCTATAAAGAAAAACCTTTTTTATTTTGCTCCGATTATTATTAAATTTGAATAAAGGTCCCGAGTTGTTGAAAATAATCCCTGACAATCCTAAATACATGTCAAAAGCACGTCATTCTTCACTGCATAATTTCAGCAGCAATTCTTCGGGTCGGATTTCCTGACTGCTCCAAAGTCGCTCTAAAATTCTTTTAAAACGAACATACACAGTTAGAACAACACATATTATTTCTGCATCTCGTCCCTGATGCACGATCGCTCACTCGACACACGTGTCCTTAATATCCTGAGTCGTAAAAAATTACTTGTAATATTTTGAGGAAATAAGGAAGTAGATTATTGCTGTAAAACCTGCAAAGAAAGTTTTATCGAATGTAAATTTAACTCAATTCAAATCAAAATCATTTTATTTCACATAGACCTGCATGAGCGCGTATAAAAATAATAAAAACTAGTGCTTTAATCTGTAATTATATATCGCTTTCAGTACGATTACAGAAATCAGAAACGTTTATTTCAAATAGGCACTTTTGAACTGTCAAAATATCGGACAGTCAAAAAAAAATGAAGCTAAATTGCACGTTCCGAAACGTAGATCTCTGTGGAGAAGAACGTGCAAGAAACTGCATGGACACTCTTTAAAATCATATTATGAGTTACATGAATCTTGGTTACATAATATTTTTGCCGCTTCTATCATGTGAGCGCAATGTAGAAAAGTAATAATAATAAAAAAAACAAATTAAAAAATAGAATGTGAATTAAGCCACTGGTAAGGCTAAGAGATGACCAGTTTCAACTGACGGCATCCGCTCACGAGCTTGACGCGTGCATTCAGCTCAACCATTTTGAAATGAACTGAAAAAAAAAACGAATTAAAAAATAGAAACTGAATGAAGCCACTGGTAGCTAAGAGATGACCAGTTTCAACTGAAGGCATCCGCTCACGAGCTTGATTCGTGCACTCAGCTCAACCATTTTGAAATGAACTGAAAAAAAAAAAAACGAATTAAAAAATAGAATGTGAATTAAGCCACTGGTAAGGCTAAGAGATGACCAGTTTCAACTGACGGCACCCGCTCACGAGCTTGACGCGTGCACTCAGCTCAACCATTTTGAAATGAACTGAAAAAAAAAACGAATAAAGAAATAGAAAGTGAAATAAGCCACTGGTAGCTAAGAGATGACCAGTTTCAACTGACGGCACCCGCTCACGAGCTTGATGCGTGCACTCCACTCAACCATTTTGAAATGAACTGCCTAATAACACGTTTGCTTCATGAAAAGGTAAAAGTTATAACAAGATTGCAAAAAAGTAGAACTCCCTGCCGGAGTCTATATTTTCTGATAGCTATAACTTGGTGTCTTTAAGTCAAAATTATTTCTATTCAAGCAGGTTCCATCGTCGATAGCATAATTGTTTACCATCAGATAAGATTAGTGTCAAGCGCCAAACCGATAATAGTTATAAAAAAAATCGAGACATTTCATCTCATATCTCTGTCATTGAAGCTCATGATATCGTCTGATGTTATGCAGGTGTCCTAAATACTGATTTAGGCCAGTCACTGGCCGGTTTATACATGTACATATTATAAGTACGTAGGCATTTTTTTGCCTTCTCTGCCAAATCTATGCAAAGATTGTCTAAGACCGTCCATTGTTACAACTTACTAGTTTTAAGGTCCTGCTGTATTTTTTTACGGTGTATAATATAAGTATAGAACCATAATATAATCAGCTTTGTACTGTTCTCACAGCTGGGACTCAGATCTCCTGCTTAGGAGAGGAATTGGGCCGTAATCCACCATGTGGACCCATTATCCAGTGAATTCGAATTTTCGGTTGTACTTTTAGGGCATGCTAGTTTCTCCAAAATGTTTTCCTTGTTTATCTTTTTGAGAACAGTGGTGATGAAAATAAATTACACAAAGTAATGCGCCAGCTAATGAATATGATTTATTCCCTTTTAATACCAAACATCTAATACCATTAGTATTACTTTGTACGCATTTTTATTGCCTATTCTGAACGGAGACCACTCTATAAACAATTTAATTTAATGTACGAACCCATACTTCAATTTAGTACAGCCAGATCAAGTCAAACCTAATCAAATTTTAGTTAACTAATATTTTTATACGATCGTAATATACAAAACTTTCACTAACGAATCACTTTTTTTAAATATGTCTGAGGAAGCTATCTATCAACCCTCAAAATTTTGAGGGAAAACAGAAAGCTTGACTTGCATAAAAGAAATGGTGTCTTATTGTTATTTAGAGCTGGTTATCAGAACAGAATTTATTATTAAACGAGATATTTGTTAAATAAATAGTTTTATGATTTAACTGAATTTTATTTCAATTAAAGGTTCTATACAAAACATTTTGGCTGACTGTACTTACTTTAGATTTTTGAATTTATTTTAGTATTAGTTGGAATAGACAATAATACAAACATAGGCTCAAACAAAAATCATTGGTATTAGATGAGTGGTATTAAAACGGAATAAATTATGAATATTATTTATTGAGACTACTATAATAAAAACAAAGCCTTTTCTAATAAAAAGCCCTTTAAGTACTGTCTCTCACCCCTATTCAATACGTTATCGACTAGTTATTCAAAAATGATTCGCCCAAAACAATATTAGTGGACGGACGAATATGTACACGTTATATTAACTATCCCTGATTCGATTGTACAGTCATCAACAGAAAGCGGTAATTACCAAAGTGACATGTGACACAAAGCCGCTGTGACATTGATGTGTACAATTGTACTAAAAACACCATATTCTAAATACAGTTCGTTCAATGAAATGCATTCGAATGTGTGTTCTATTGATTGGGCAGTAAAAGTGCAACGTTCATCAGGGAAGTGCATAAGTAATTGGAGTATGCTAGTGACAATTTACAATCGGATCGGCTCAAAATTTTGGTCACATTTAGTGATTATATATTTTTTATGTATGTGTGTGTTTTTTTTTTAATGTTTTCATTTTGTTGTTGTGATTCTAATAGACGTGAAAGCGACAGCGATAAATTACAGAGGGTTCATATTGGCGTAGAATTAAAATAACAATCCACTTCACAATCACTTCTATAGAGTTAGACGTTTCGTCATTCGAGGCAACCAATAAACATTATTTGTTAGGAGTGTTTAAACTACTTGACGGATTGCCCAAAACTGCCATCCGTAAATGTCACTCCTCCAAACGATTTCACACACGTGACGTTCATAACGATACTGCGTTTCACCTCACTCCGGTACTAAGGAATCAGTTGATTATATTGTTATCGCTAAATTGTAAAGCTTAATCGCCGTTAGGCGCATAAAAGATGCAAAGCGTGGAGTTAGTTTGAGTAAAAAAGCCACTGATTTGAATTCTGAGCATGCTTCTATCAACCACGAAAAGCTGCAGTCTAAACAAAAGATTGACACAGTCCTTTTTTCACGGATACTTCCTATATTAACACCCATAGCCCAACCCATGAGGAAAAACCCTTCTCCATAACATAAGCGCAAACGTTCCCAAAAACATATCATTCAAGTTTGACCAAACATTCTTCAATTCAAAACTATCCCACCGAAAGAAAAAACTGGTAAATCAAACAAAATCACTAAAATATCAACCTCTGAAAATGTATAAACGTTTCGTGAAAAAACGGTCAAGTGCGAACCAGACGTACGAACTTCAGTTTCGTACAGACTACCTTCTTTCACAATTTACCATCTTACTTTTTTTGTATTGACATGATGGAAGCCATATTTATGATAGCAATCAGTTTTTAACAGACAACTGGACTGAGCGTCATCATATTAACAAACCGAGTCAGTGTAGGCCTTTTTTGAGGTTGAAAATTATCAAATGACCTCTTCCAATTGAGAGTAGACACAAACACGACGAGAGAGAACACGAAGACGTGTCAAAATTTTACTGGATTAAACACAGTCATATATTGTCCTCCATTCGCCCTTTGCGCTTTAGGACCACGGTCACTTTCTTAAATGTTCCCGCAGGTCTGCGTAAGCCTAGTAAAGTCACGATGTTCAGTAGGGTCTCGTTTTCACCCTTAGGGAACCCTAAAACGGGGCCACGGCTATTTGACCTCTGAAATGGGATACAGGATAAAGGAATAAATCACAAGGAAGATATTATGCGGAGAAATCTTCCGGGATAACTTTTGAGAGACGCGGTGAAAACTGTACGTGTTTACGAATATATCATGGTTTTTGGAAGTCACGAACCCTGAACTTTGCGACTTTTCAGCTTAAAAAAAAAAATTTGACATAAAATAATGTGACCGGCATTTTAAGAAACGATTATTTGATTGCTAGAATAGCAAGAGTGTCCATGGAGCTCTTGCACATTTTTCTCAATAGAGATCTACGCTTTGGAATGTGGAATTAGTATCATTTTTTTTTCGGACTTACTGACTTCTTGAGATTTCAAAAGTTCCTGTTAATGGTTTAATTGAACTAAAATGCTTTTAATCTTAAATCTCATTATCATCATTGTTTCAGCTCAAAAATGTCCACCGCTGGACAGAACATAGGCCATCCCAAATACCGCCAGAACGATCAGTTTTCCACTTCTTGCATCCATTGGATTGCCGCAAATCTCATCGGGTTATTGGTCCACCTCGTCGGAGGCCTTAAATGCTGCGTCATCCTTTACGCAGTCATCTCTCCAAAACCTTTCAGTTTCACTGACCATAATTATGTTCTGTGAGCAATGTACTCTGCCTACTCTCACACAAAAAGTTGTCAAAATGTACTATGGGAGTTTTTATTGTTTTCTTCGTCTCTCTTTCATTTTTGTTGAGTAAGAAACTCTTGAACAAAGGTTTAAGCTAGAAGCACTATATTTTAGTAGATAATGCTAATGGGTCGCTATATTATGATCTAGTGCTACTGTATTGTTCATGTGAACCAAAATATTTGATCAGTCAATGCGTATGGTATAGAGTTCTTTGTAATAGAGGATAAGAGTAATCAGTAACATGACTTTCGGGCCTCGTTTTATTTACTTTTCTTGTTTCTTCTCCCACTCTGGGTAGAGCATGAGAGATTATTATACTTTTACTAATTAAAACTCATCTGTGTTACTTCAGTTACCTTCTACGTTCCAAGACCAATGTAATTCTTTCAAACAACATGAATTCCGCAGCCCGCCATGTTTATCAGTAAACAAATGAATTCCGTAATTAAATTTTGTTGTAATGTTTCATCTGTCGTATCCAAAATTGTTTAATTTAGAACTCGAATTCTCCATACTAATAAAACATTCCCATATAATTTTAATTAACATAAACAGTACCCTAAAATGTAACCGAAACGATACAACTAGCGTAAATCCGTTTCGTAACGTTTGTCGTAAAATAATCCGATCCCTTATCCCCTCCCCCCCTCTCTCCTACGTTTCCTGTCAACCCCATTACTCGTACTTAGCTACTAAATAAAATAAATACAGCTTACGGGAATGTCTCTATAAGTGTAGCGTTGTTCAGTTGTCGATATCGAAGAATTATTTTCCTAAAATTATACATTTCTGCTTCAATTGATTTTTTAGTTATGCTCGTTTATAGTTGGCCTGGTGAGGATTAAGGGAATCTGGTGGATGCAAAACGCACAAGTGCGGTCGCTATAGCTACATTTGGGGACAGCCTACGTCCAACAGTAGACGTCTTTCGATTGGAGATTGGTAAAGTACATATATAAAACTGGTCCTAGTTATAACGTAAATCAGAACAAACAATATTACTATTTGTAAACGAAATTCAAACAGTCGATGTATGGTTAGTAAAAAGCGTATTTCTTCTTTATGGGGTTATAATAATACCCAAAAGAAGATGAAACACACTTCGAAGAAGAACAATTTTTTATTAAACATTATTATGTTTAATTAATTTTATAGCTTCTTTTCATTACTTTAGACATAATGCCTAACTAATAAAATGCATACAATTTTATGTCCATACTGTTGACTGTTCGTGTTGTTCTAGCTCAACACTACGACGTTACGATATTTCCTCTAAAACATCGACGTCTCACATTACCTACGGCCCAACACTATTACAAGCATGGGTAATTTTTTTACATTTTCCTCAGGCTTTCTGTTAGCATGTACATCAATTCTCGCATTACTGCTGAGACCCTAACTGCTGTGTCGGGATACTAATGAGTATTGTTGTTCTTAATTAGCGACTAATATCCGAGGTGATTATTAAGCTTTTTGTAGTTTTCTTTTTCTTTTGTGAATAATTTTGCTGTAAGATGTGACGTGTTTTTTGGGCACTATTTGTTTTTCATCCGTATTTTAGTTTCACTATAGTTTTAAATATCATTATTAAGTATTACATAGTCTATTTAAAATATCTATCATATGAAGGCTATACAAATATTGAATAGTAACAAAATGAACGTGAAGGCTAGAGTGAATAGGCTCTTAATAAACTAGTGCGCCTCACCATCAAAGATTGCATCGCCACTTATCAGGTGGGATCGCAGTCAAGCACTAGTTTATCTCAATTAAAAAAAAAGGTAAACATTTTATTTTTATTGATTGTAGTTGTATTGTAGCACTATTGTGTTTGTGTTGTATTTTAGTTTAAATAAATAATTATATACTTGCTTTCTGGGTTATAATCCACCAAGTCAGCAGTACTTTGTGGTGGATGTAAGGTTTTTAATTTCATCATGTTCTAACTGCAATTATTTTTTACAACTGGTGTGTTCTCTTTCATCTGTAATTTTGCTTTTAAAATATCTTTACTGAATAAAAGCTGAACTAACTAACTCAACAAACGTAATGCTTAATTAAAACTTTATTTCAATGCCTATTTTTTTTCTACCCTTTCAAGTAATTCTTTACTCATCAGGATACATTAAAAACATCATGTTTAAAGAAATGGTTAGCTAACATTTTGTGTACATTTTCTATCGATAGATGAAGCATGTTTTTTTTTCTATATGTGCTAGGCTGTTTCAGGTTTTTAAAATTTTCAATTTTTGACTTTGCTCGAATACTTGATATCACTTATGTACAGTGTTTTTATACCAAAAACCACAATAGCCGGTTAATATTTAGAGGTTGCACAAAAGTTAATCGTCAGTTTAGATAAAAAAAATATATATTATTATTTTTTACAGAGAAGGGTATCAATTTTTACCAGTTTATTGTTGCACCGCCTCCGTAAAAAAAAAAATTATATAATTTTCACTGATGACGTACTTATTGGCGTAGAGCAAAGCTCATGATTTTCAGTATATGAACACTGTGTATGAGTGGTATCAAGAATTCGAGCAAAGTCAAAATTCAAAAATTAAAAAAGAACATGAAACAGCCATATATATATATATATGTATATGCATAGACACCTACGCATTTGTGCTATAGCCTTTATGTAAAATACATGAGAATTTCCTCAGTCAAGTGACCGTCTCAGCTCAAGAATTGGTACTTTGTAAAGGAGCTTGCAACGTGTCGCGTTACTCCTTGTGTCTGCTGTGAAACGTCTCGTGCATCGCTTTGATCGTCAATGTAAACTGCAATGTATATAAATATATACAAAAAACTAGCTGAGACGGCAAACGTTGTTCTGCCATATACAACATTAGTCTTAGAATATGCAAAACCAGAAACATGTGTCTAGTAATTTTATGTAAAGAATCTGTGTACAAATTTCACAACTGTACGATGAAAAATCACGAAGTTATAAGATGTTATGTTACCTGGTTGGCCGCACAAATACATGATCACCGGGCCACCCGGGAGACTGAGAGATTGTTTTACTCCAGCATGCAGTGTGCGCTACTGTCTAATGTTTGCTATAACCTGCCGTGATCTATGTTGTATTTAGTGTCAGTGGTGTCCAACTTGTGATCTTTTTAAATATATTTGGAAAAAATATAACATGGTGTAAAAATTATTAGAATCGGTTCAGTTGATTTCCTCCTGATTCTGAACAAACTAAATTAAGATTTTGCATATGCTTACTAAAAATAATGTTGTATATTATCAAAGAAAAATATAGCCTACGAACTATTCTTAGAACTACTAAATACACACAAAAATATTACAAAGATCAGTCAAGCCATTTCGGAGGAGCTCAATAATAAACACTGTGACATTGATATGGGATTTTTTTACATTAGATAGTAATATGTAGTTGATTTATCTTGCACTCCAATGTGTCTACGGCAGCCGCTTCACATGACAATACCAAGACAAACGATTTCCTTTCCACTTTTCAGTCACTGACGCCACTTTCAAACTTCCCTAGTATTATACTAATTTCTCACTTTATCCATTCTTGTCACACCACAGGGTTTGCTTCTGTAAGAAGATTCGGCCCCGGTACGAAAGGCAACGAAAGAATCAGAGTGCGTTTTTAGTCAGTAAAAGTCTGACACTATCTCCCGCCCCGCCCAAGGGCACGAAGATGTCATTGGATGTTTTTCCAACCAACAAAAAATATCTATCTCAACATTCTCATATCCGTTGTATCGGAGATGAGAATGTTAAGATGGACAGGTGGTGTGAATGGACATGCAATCTTTTTTCTAGGCAATAATTCAATTAAATTATTTTTATTAAGACGCAGCCAAATTACCTTAAATTTCAATTTACTAAGTAAAATTTCGAAATATACTATAAATATAATATATTTTACTAAACACCAAAACATTACCTTCCTTCCGGGCCAACCAAATGGAAAAAAATAATTCAAACATTTCAGTTGTCATCAAATCGTCTTCAGCTTAACATGCTCTTACGAAGGGTGGATCTGAAAAATTGCTCAGTCTGATAGCCCATCGATCATGGTGATGACTTGCAATCCACTGATGGACTATTAATGTGAGCTATATAGCTTTGTTACAATTTGTACGGTATTTGGATTGAGATGTGAGGATGTTTTGGAATATATGATGATGGATTCTGAACAGGTTTTGGTAAATCCTTGTATTTGTTTATTTACCTAAACTTTGGGTTCAGTAGTGGTACAAATATAAGACATTCTCTACTAGTGAACCTTTCTTTTGGTTGAAAAATACGCTGTGATAAAGTGTGCACAGTGAAAAATAATTGATATTTCAAATAGAACGCAGTATCATTTATTTATTTATTTATTTATTTATTTGCATAGGCACACCAACGACTTATTTACAATATAATTTAAATAATTCTTTATAAATTCATGAGGTGATCCTGTGTAAATAAGTCACTTACAGGTATGCACAACATTTACAATAGGTCTAAATAATTAACAATAAACATTAAAGACAGTTACGAAATAAAAGAGATGAAAAACCAATGTCCCAAATTAAAATAAATTAAATTAAAATTAGAATCATATTGTTATCAAATTACAATTAAATCTTAAATCAAATTACAGTATACATTATGTCAATCACATTATTATTAAATTAAATTACATAAGAGAAAAAAAAAAAACATTCAATCACGATTAAATTACATAATTAAAATAATTAAATTTTTTGCAATGTCATTTTATGGAAACGAAAGGCACAAATAAATACAGGTAAAATTCGATGTAAGGCGGCTGATCACAAGTCAAGTTGGATGATTTTGGCTCTAAACCTTGGCAGACTATCGAAGTAAATATCAATACTACTGTCGACAGAGCAGGCTTTATTGTAGAAAGTCAACATTCTATTCAGGGGAGCGTGCCGAACCAGGTTAGTGCGGCATGGTTTAGTGGCAAACGCTCTATTGATACGTTTGGACCGAAGGTGGGAATGACGAGGTACGTCTATGCTGATTTTATTAAGGAAGTCTGGTGTTGATGATGTCCCGTTAACAGCTTTGTGAAGTGTCAACAGATCGTTGAGGACCCTTCGTTGCTTCAATGAGTCTAGTTTGAAGTAATTTAGTCTTTCTTCATAATTGGCTCTGTAAGGGCATTTTGGATCTCTAAATCGCAAGCACCTAGTAAACTTTTTTTGTACGCACTCAATGCGGTCTATGTAAACATTGTAAGTTGGGCTCCAGACGGGAGACGCATACTCCACCAGACTGCGCACAAAAGTATTATATAATACTTTCAAAGCTGAGGTTCCCTGAAATTCTTTTCCGACTCTATTGATGAACCCCACCATTTTCATAGCTTTCCCAATGATTTTATTAATGTGCGTGGTAAAAGAAAGATCGCTGCTAAGCACTACTCCTAGATCCCGTATGTTCTTGACCTTTTGCAATGGTGTTCCGTTGATGGAGTAAGTGGATGGTATGGGGTACTTTTTCCGGGTAAATGTAATGTGATGACACTTACTGGCATTCAAAATCATTCTATTTGCGACACACCAGTTCTGCAACGAATCCAGATCGGATTGAAGCAGAGTAATGTCTTCTGGAGTTTTTATTTGACGATAGATCTTGAGATCATCGGCAAACAAGGAACATTGACTATGTTTGATGCAGTCGACTATGTCGTTAATAAAAATAATGAAGAGGATAGGTCCGGTATGAGATCCTTGGGGCACACCGGAGGTCGCAAAGTACTCTGTTGACCGATACCCATTCACCACCACTCTTTGTGTTCGTTTGCATAAGTACGATCGAAACCATTCCAGAAGGGGTCCATGTATACCAAAACGATGTAGTTTCAGCAGCAAGATTAACATAAAGATTTTATCCTTAATAATACATATAATTTACACCGTTAAATTTTGATTTTGATTTCTTAAAGAAATTAATTTCGTACATGCGTCGTAAAACGAGTTTAAAAAAAAGGTACTTTATTTTTTAATTTTATCTTTATAAATCGATAATGTTTCATGTACCGGATCGACCCTCCATGGGATTAAAACGATCTAGATTTAGCGGTGTATATGCTAAAATAATTAATACTACGTAATATTAATTTCAAAACCTTTTTATTATGAGAACTCAAATTAATATTTGTACTAATTTTGATGAAGATTAAACTACAGTTAAGAGGACTTTAGATCTCAGATTTTAATAATTATGATGACGACCAATAACATTGAGAGGACTTTTAAGTAATAGTTTTGAATTACATGCTTGAAAGAAAATTTATTCTTCGCTTTTCTTACGTTATTATAATATTTTTCTCTCAATAAATATAAAATTCAGACTAGATCTTAATGTTTCATCTTGTATGTTCGTAAATAATATGTCAGGAATTGTAAAATTATTCTGAGTCTTCATTATTTTGTAGGTACGTGAAGCAAGCCTCGCCAGTACAAACATACATTTTTTTCCTTTTTGTTAGTATACTTTAGTTTAAAACAGCCTATTTCATAACCGGAAATAAAATAAACTTTAAAGATTCACATGTAAAAATCGATGGTGGTGAATTCACACAAATGTCAAAATACCTTGCACTAATTGCACAATAACTGCAGTGTGTACTCGTACATAAACATCAATTTCAGCCAATTTTCGTGTAGTCGTCCGGTTATTACATGATTTGTTCAGATCCGGCCGTCAGACGCGGCCGGAAGGTGGACCTCCACTCGATTCCCATTTCGTGAAATGCAGCTACGATTCAATGATAGAATTGTTAGAAATTTTCACTGCAGATCTTGATACAGCTTTATGACGGTAATTTTCAGATCGAGACAGTTTTAACTCAATAAAATTTTGTTTGATTTACCCGAGAATAATTTTTCACCTTTACAATAGACAGTGGCATAGTGTGTGATAGTGTGAGGGTGTCTTTTGTTTTTTGCTTGTTTGTCTTTCTATTGTGTCTCGAATTACGGCATTCAAAGAGTTAATAAGCACAAGAGCAAAGTGTATTCGTCTTAATAGAGACAATCAATAGTGTTATTAAACACATTATTAGTATCGTATGATATGAGTTTCGAAATGAAAACCATATCATGTTTACTGATAATCGATGAAAACGTACAAATGAGATTTTGTTATAGACAAATGAAAACCTTACATAAACTCTGTCTACTAAGATAAACGACTTGAATTTTTTTTTAAGGAAATAAAAAATCTAATGTTGACAACCGAATTTTAGTTGTCATTCACTTGTTTTTTGAGATGATGATAGTTTTACAACAGATCTTGATCGTAGTATGGCTAGTGATGATGAATCAGTAAATTTAATGGAATATTTAGAATCAGATTTCAGATTTATGTTTATGACACTATTATGTCTTTGCAAATGTATCCTACTTTTGTTATAAGTTTATCATTAAAGAGACTGAAATAGGTATATTTTGAACGAAAATCTTTTGCATTTTTTAATGTTAAAAAGTCCCCTAGTAGCATTAAATCATTTAAAAAAATATTCAAATTGGATAATTTTTATAAGGTTCCATTATTAAACAATGACCAAGATCTCATAATCAACCTTGATTTCTGAACGAGTGTAGACTACATCAGATTTCATTTTACCCTAAAAATTACCGACTTGGGTAAGTTTTACTCGTTTATAAATTATCGTATATAATTTTCGTAATCCTTTTACTTATTAGACAGACTATATATTACCTTACTTTTATTGACTGACGTAATTGTTATTATTTAATCGACAAAAACGTATACCACTTTGTTACACATACTAAACTTCCTACTTTGTAATCCTTGCAAATAATTCAGAAATCAGTACGAAACGCAATCGTACACTTTGGTGCAATAAAACAGGGGATGCGGACTCCGTCTATACTAGGTATTACTATTCAGGGCGGAGTTTGGGCGAGATGTTTCGCCGTTTTAAAATTCACAGCACGATACCGCAGGTGTACTCAATTGTACTATCGCTCGGGTCATTGAACACGCTATGAAATACTGTGTAGTATTTTTGAACGCATGTGTATTTATTTGTTACGGAAGTTTAAAGGCTTTGACGTTATGAAATTCGGTGTAAGTTTTTTCGTTTGTTTTTTTTTGGTATAGGAATTGATAATAGGTTTGAAAATTTTATACAACTATTTAACATGTATACAATTTCTATGGTGTAAACGGAATTTTTATTTTTGCTTTGCGTAACGTAATGATGAATCACTCTGCCCCTACAATTTTGAGGTTGTCCTTGACCTTCCTCAGCAGCCTGAAACTTGCAAATCATAAGGTGACTGTAGAGCAAAACGTTACCCTACATGCCAGTATCCATAAAAAGTATACTCTTACTGTTAGAACTACATTAGACCGACGTAAATGTGGATCATGCCTGATTTGTACATAGAACGACGTTGTGTGGCGTGGATCTAGTGTAGCTCTACAAGTTTCGTTTCCATTATAAAATGTATCGACATCAACGCATCCGTGCCGCGTACATGACACACGTATACGCAGTGTGGTTCTACCTTTACGTATAGCTCAGTAGCTTATTTTAACTTCTACATTTAGATTTTTTACTTTATTGATATTCTTCTCACATAATAGTAGCGACAAGAAACATGTAATTGAATTTTTTGACTGATCTTTTGACGATTCAGAAGATCCTTTTAAATGGCTTATTATTAAATATATGTTTCGAGTCTGTCTTTTCCTTCTTTCTTGTTCTTTTTTTTTCTGTCTTCTTTTCTTTTCTATCTTTTTTTCTAAAACTGTTAAAATTTTGATGTAATTTTTGTTCAGTAATGTTTATTCTATTCAATATGGTGACTGGCAATTAGTGTACGATACTTAAACGCGTGATTGAGCTCATTATAACCAACAACTTTTACTATGGGAACAAACCTGAAATCGCAAAAAAAATCGGCTGTTCAGCACATTTATGTTTGCCTAATGTACTGAACAGTTGATATTTTTAATAAAAATTGTTTGTTATCATGATCACAATCACGTGTTTAAGTATCGCACACTAATTGCCAGTCACCCTACATTGTTTGAGCTGCACAAAAAACCTACTAGATTACCTTACTTTTGCGTCATTTCAATAATCAACAAAGTCTGGTTTATAGCAAATACGCGTTAAACTAAATAATGTTTGTAAATGATCTCTAAGTTGTTTGACTAAATAAACAGATTGCTATTAATTACAACCATGACGTCATTGCTTCCATCAATATCAATTCGACCATAGTTAATTGATATATTGATCTATATGTTATAGGGATATTTCTAGGTGTTCAGTTCACTAGAAGTTCATTCATATTGGTACAAGCTATATTGACTGCTAATCCTGCTGTTCACCGGGGTTCTGAACCGTAAATGCAACTAAAGGAACACGAGTGGGTTTTAGTTAGTAAAGATCTGACACTCCCTCTTTGTTGATTTAGAACCCAAAAAAGTGCTTTCCTACTGAGTATGGGCTAGTGGAATGTTTCGAATTAGTGATTTACAATTGACGTATGTGTAAGCGTGATTAGAGACGATTTACTTTCCCATTATTGCTGCATTATCATCCCAAAGGTGAGCATACGCCTGTCTTCAGCATAATTATCTGTATTATGTTTTCACTGCTGGTACTCAGGCTTCCTATCTAGGAGAGGTAATGAGCCGTAGCATACCACACAGGCCCGTCTACGATTTTTTTTTTGCCTAGAAATATACAATGAGTAACAATGTTTTCCATGTGATGAAATAAATTACACAACGTAAAGCTTCTCAATCCAAGGATTGGAACTCATGACCTCGTACGTTAGGACGTTAATAATGGACTATGTACTTCTGCTCTCTTTATTTGTGATAATGTCCACACTTATGTGCTAACTTTTTCCAAATACACCACTACTTACGCCTATCGGAATACCAGCTTTATGTAATGTAATGTAATGTAATAGCCTTTTTCAAAGACATTTAGTCACTTGTCACAAATAAAACGAAGATACGCTTCACCCCGACCTTTAAACACTACTTAACAATGTTTATAGTCAAGATAAAACCCCTGAAAGCATTAAGACCACAATTTTCTTTCATTCTTACGTAACATGTAATGTAACGACGGATAAAAAAATCTAGGCCAAGTAACTTTCTGTAATATAGAAAGCTTGTGACCTATCCTAATGTAGCATAGGTATAAGAAAAAAAAAATGAGGTTTTTTTTTTTGCTATTACTTTAGGCAAATATTATATTTTCTTATCTTTGCAGAACTTTTGATTTTGCTTCTTTGAAAATTTCTTGGGAAAAAAGACAAACAGGGTGCGAAATATTATGTGGGCTATAGCAATAAGTATTGGTATGCCCAAAATTATATCCTATTAACCAGCCAAAAAATATCATGTCGTTATTTTTTTTTTTTTGCAAAATTATTAGTCATACGAAAAAATCGTATGTTGATAATGTTCATGAATCTACTTTTTTTCCAAATCTATTAACCCAACCGTTACCGAGGATTTAGTTTCAGAAAGTTACTGTTTTATGGCACTTAATGAGAGCAAGAGCTTTAACAACATTAGGGATGTGGACGATATGGTGCTGCTGGGTCCATCTATCCCCCAGTAGATGGACCCAACCGCACTATATCATCAGCAGATGAACTACTGAGAACTGTAGTGGAGAGCTATAACTCTCCATTTGAAAAATCTTTTTGTTTGACCTCAGCAAGGAGATTGACCTGTTCATCTTTAATACCTTAACCAAGTTCCCTCTCCTATCATAAGGTGTTATATAACGATACATAAAACAATCTAAGTCGGGTAAACTCCATGTAATGCTAGAAAAGTAAGTAAAAGTACATTAGTTTAAGTAAATTACAATGCAGTTCGTTCGGTCGGCAATGTAAATAGCCACCTGCAAGCCTTGCAACCGCATTACACAAATGAGAGTATATTTCTTTGCTTGTACTGTACACTGCTGGCCAAGAAAATGTAGACCTTTCTATTAGTCTAAGTGTAATTATATTAAGTGTGTTAAGATTGCAAATAATTGCTTAAAAATTGTGTTTCTTATCTATTTTTTTTAATGTTAGCTGCTGTTAGCGGCTTCCTCTGTGTGATAGTAGAAAACTATTTAAAGGGAAATATCCTACTGTTATGCTATTTTAGAACATGTTCATATCATGCGTGTGTCAAGTTTCATCGAAATCCTTTGAGTCATTGAAGCGTAAAAAAGTAACAAACATACTCACACACTCACAAACTTTCTCTTTTATCATTTTAACTAGTTTTTACCTGCAGTTTCATCCGCTTAAAAATAATATAGCTTATATCACTCAGGAATAAAGCAGCTTTCAATAGGAAAAAAAAATTGCAATCGGACTAGTACTTTCAGATATTTCCCTACAAAAAAAAAAAAAAAAACATAATCACAAACTTTATCTGTTTATAATATTAGTGTAAAAGTGTAGATAATAATAGTTTGATGTCTCAGATAATATTCTGATAATAGTGTAGCTAATAGAGTTGTAATAACGTGCTACCCGTTCCTTACCGTCCATGTTTTTGGTTTTGCGTTGCAAAATCTATTTACTAGGATACTTGAGTATAGTAGCATCTTGAATCCTCAACATCAAAATAAAGCTTATTTTTCATCAAGAGCAATAAAAAAATGCTTTATTGTTCCAAATCAAAGTCACTGGTAAATTACACATCTTTAAAAGACTATTTACTTTCGACTTTTAAATAAAAAAGAAGTTTAACAAATTCGTACCAACCTACACATAAATATTATGTCTTCAATTTCAGGCAAAATTTCATTTTTGCAACTGTAGCTTTGCTGCATAAGCCTAAATAAATAAACTCGCCGGCTCGTATCTCGGCCCAGAACTAATATCAGCGTTGTGTAAACATAGTGCGCCAAAATTGCTGAAATTGCGCCTGGAGTGATACTTTTGCTAGTAAGTGTACTAGTAACGGAAGATGGGGAGCGGGGACGAAATGGCTTCTTGGTTTTTCTTGCTTTGAATTTTTAAGGTTCAATGGCCGTGAGTTACCGGGTTTCCTGTTGGGTGTTGGTGCTCCTACTAGTTTTTTCAGTGTGTGTTTTCAGCACACAACGTTTTACCGTTCCTTCTTGTTTGTTCAACGCAAATACAGACTCCCGGCCTGGTTGAAATGTTGTTAATTTTGATGGATAAAACTGGTTTTATTGCGATTTTACTAAAGTATTTTCTGTGTTTTGATATACGATAGGCATATATTTGATACATTTTAGATATTTGTGTTTTGTACAATTTAATTTTCGGAAGGGAAAAGAAATCAGGGCACTAATCAGTGACTTAGATGTCAGATATATTATGCATCCAGCTGATATTTAACTAATCCAAAATTAACAATACCACATCTTTGAACTCGTTTGGACTACAGATACATTTATAATTTCAGGACCAATCTGAGTTTTGTGTATGCATAAAGGGTGTTTTACAATTAACTCCGATACTACCTCAGATGACATTTCAAAACTTCAGATGGTATTATGAGATAGGGGACATCAAAAGCAACTGATAGAAGGTGGATTTTAGTCAGTAATAGTCTAACAATCTCTCTTGTTCAACTCTGAGTCGGAGTAATAATTTGAGGAATTAACAACTTCAAAAAAAAAAAACAATTAAAGAATAATAGAAGAATCATTAGTCAAGACAACAACAAAGATCGAAGATAAAATAAAAATCTTTAAACAAAAAAAAACTATATAACTCAATTATTGTATTTCACCTACAATGCAAATAAATTTTTACTTTACAACAAGAAATAAAGCAAAAGAGTAAAGAATGTCCTCCCATTTAGAATTACAACAGAATTATTACTAATTAAACTTTTGTAAGCGGATAAACGTTATGCAATCCTCCTTCTACTCTCACTCTTAGAACTTTTAAATGTAAAATGGTTTTGTCCATAGAGTACGGAATTGCTACATCAGACACCATAGCATAGATTTCGTCTTATCTAAGTATGTATCTATTTTGTTTAAAACGTCGACAGCATACGGAATTCCTTTTTATATTATTTCTTGTGGTACTGAGCGTCTAAGACCTGGTTTGAAAATTGTCATTATGATGGTAAGTGTCTTATTAGTTTAAGAAATTAACAACTATTTTAATACGAGGTCAAAAGACTCCATATTAAATTAGATACACGACGACTTTCTGTTTTAATAGGGTTTTAATCTTGGGTAAATATTCAAATATTTTCCAAGCTGAACCAAATTGAAGTTACGACCTCTGGACGGCAGAGAATATTGTTTTTCTTAGCTGCACTGTGAGGAAGACGAAGCGTTTTTGACCTCGTTCCACACTGAGCATTGGCATGTTGAACTGAAGCGCGTATTTTTTGGATACAAAAAACAAACCCATTATTTTTAACCTTCAGTCAAAAGACGTCGATCACTGGACAAGCCCCAAGTATTGCCACATTGACCGGTCTTATGACTGGATTCTCGCAACCGTCACCGAGTTGGTGAGGGTTGTAGCCAAAAGAATCAGAATCGGAATCATTTAGTTTATTCGCCGTGTGTGGGGTCTGAAGTAAGATAAGGTATTTATTTACTACAACATGTGTACACAAGCCATCTGTTTCTGTAAGTAAACAGCGAAGTAAAACTAAAAGCTTGATGACACCGTTGGCAGTGGTTGAACAATTGGCTGCTATGATGCGTGTCGCACGGATTATTCTCAAATTCAAAATTTGATATATTTTTATTTCACATAGGCCTACATGGGCACTTAAAAAACGTCAGAAGCTAGTGCACGGTTCCAAATTGGTCGTTTTCTATGGAGAAGAATAGACAAGAAACTCTCACACGGAACAAGGTATTTCTATGGCTTACAGGTAGTTGATACATGTTTGGGTGACGAGTATATGTGAGTTTACATGTTTTTGAACACACTCATGATAAGGCAGTAATTTCTAGAGAGGTACGTTTTTTAATAATAATAAGTAATATTAAAAGTAGTGTCCACAGAGTCGTATCCATGCTCTGTGGTTTTTCGCTTATAAATTCGTTTTACTGTTCAACTCTAGCTTTCCTTTAGTTATAAGATAATTGTGGAACACTGAGTGATGTCGGCGAAATTCTTGTGAGATGTAGTGAGATTGCATTCTCAAGTTTTGAAGTTATTAGTCTGGGTAATTTATATTTAAAAAATATTATTTCTAAGATGGAGTTTAAGCTGTTTAAAGCACTGACCTCTTCTATGAATACATAGAGGTCAGTGGTTCAAGGGCACTATTTGATCTGGGCTGGTAATAAAAACGAGATGGAAAATTTATCAACGGTTTGATTGACCCTCAAAAGCGTCGTGCGAAAGAATTACCGTGGTCATCACAAAGAGCTGCTGGAAGAAAACTGTAGGTTTTAGACGTAAAAGCCTGATACTACCTGTTACTGCACTCGCTCTTAAGCTTTAATTCTCGCTTAAGGGCCAAGCGCCCGAAAAGTGCCATAAAACTGTGATTTTCGGAGACCTACTCCTCCATAACGGCTAAGTCAATTGGTTTGAAAAAAATATGTTTATTATAGGTTCATGAACAGTAATATCAACATTTGATTTTTTCGTGTAATTATACTTTTGTCAAAAAAAAAAAAAAAATTGCAATTTCGCAACTTTTCGCAACTTTTCCCCACTCCTTCGAAACGGCTGGACCTTTAGAAACATTTTTACACATAAAAATTGGTGATGAAATATTCTTCAAAGTGAACATTGCATATGTAAATCAATCAATATCTCGCAGAGAAAATGGATTTAAAGCGCTTTCGGCAGCAAATAAATGCACAGCTTTGCGTACTGCCGCCTAGGCATAATACATAATTTCGGTCAGATAGTTCAAGAGACTATACGCCTTAAAAAAGACTCTCAGTTTCAATAGGTATTTGCTACCTCCAGATCACTGAGGCAGTTTTGATGAGCATGATCATTTTTGTTCTGTGTCTGGGTGTAATTTATCTATATGTATATATTTAGAAATACATAAGTATGTTTATTATTATTTTATTTTTTTATTTAACTGTAATTTATAAATAATTACTAGGTATATATATACAAACTTAAAATAATAATATGTACAAACGAGTAAAAAAAGGCTGAAAAACGTGAAAAACTCACAGGGCATCAAAAAATTCGTCCACATCGATGTCAATGGGAAAAGTGCATTTATAAATTATTAAATTAATTAAATTCTTCCAAACTGTAATTATAGTTATTTAGTTATAATTGTTTGTAAATAAATAAATACTGTACATACATTAAAATTAATAGAAAGTTGGATGCATTAAAAGCATGTTTATCAGTCTGGTATTCATAACACAATCTCTGCTTATCTTGAGACTAGACGGCGTTGTGTGATAGTTGTGCAATATAATAAAAAAAGCAGCCATAATGTTATCAAAAAATAAATACAACACGTATCTCGCCCGCATCATTGACGATAGCAATGACCTCAGAAGTGGGAGCATGATAATGACGTTCACAATGATTGCGTTAACGTAATGACATTTATTTAATGTTTTCATGTGTTGTGAGGTATTTTTGTTTTGCACTTTTGAGTACATTTAAACATTGAAATATTGGTTTTAAACATACAAACCTAGAAGAGCAGTGGTGGCCAAGTGGCCCTGAACGAACGGCCCTGACTTACGAGCTGTAGTTCACGGGTTCAAACCCAGCCAGGCATATTACTTTTTGTAATATATTTCATCACCACTGCTCTTGAAACGGTGAAGGAAAATATCGTGAGGAAAGTGTGTATGTCCTAGAACCAAAAATGAGAAAAAACATTTACCAACCCACACTTGGTCCGTGTGGTGGATTACGACCCTTTCCCTCTCCTAGGGAGGAGGCCTGAGTCCCAACAGTAGGAACGTAAATGGTATATTACAAAGTCGACTATGTTATGACGGTAGACTGTAAAAAACTAGCCAGATCTTTTTCAACATATTCGGTTAAAAAAAACATGGGACAAGGGCAGGAAGATAATAAGTAGACAAATTAGAAAGGAAGGAAAAGCGTCGTGTGCTGACCCTTTTTTGAGGTGGTGATCATAAAGCAACTCTCTCTGGTCGTCATACTGTTATTGATTAAATCCACCTGTGTACCTTCAGTTGCTATTTGCCTTTCAGGGCCGCGGTAACTGTTTCGAACAATCCTGTAGTCCTGACAATTGAAGAGCAAAAAACTGAAAATCGCAAGAAATCCTATTTTTGCACAGGCTTGTGAATGGTTGACCAAAGGGTAGCTCACTGTCCGGTTGTCTGGTAAGGGTTAAGATCGAGTCGTCGATAGTGCTTACTCGTCAAGTAATTATCAAATAACCTACCCATTTTGGGTGGAGTGAAAGGTGGTACTTTACTTTTAAATACAGGGATCCAAAGTTAAAATGGAGAAAATTCACCTTCCTAAGAAGATGAAACAGGGACCCAAAGTTAATATGGAGAAAGTTCACCTTCCTAAGAAGATTAAACAGGGATCCAAACTTAATATGGAGAAAAATCAACTTCCTAAGAAGATGAAACAGGCATCCAGAGTTAATAAAGAGAAAACTCATCTTCCTAAGAAAATGAAACAGGATTCAAAAAGTTAATATAAAGAAAATTCACCTTCCTAAGAAGATGAAACAGGAACCCAAAGTAAATTTGGAGAAAATTCACCTTCCTAAGAAGATGAAATAGGGATCCAAAGTTAATATGGAGAAAATTTACCTCCATAAGAATATGAAACAGGAACCCAAAGTTAATATGGAGAAAATTCACCTTCCTATGAAGATGAAACAGGGATCCAAAGTTAATATGGAGAAAATTCACCTTCATAAGAAGATGAAACAGGGATCCAAAGTTAATATGGAGAAAATTTACCTTCCTAAGAAAATGAAACAGGGACCCAAAGTTAATATGGAAAAACCTACTTTCACGCGAGTAAAGCCACTATTAGCAGTTAGTTTTTAGTAATCCACCTGTTCCTATTACAGACGGTAACCAGTCAATTGGCCAACACACCTCTACTACAGAACATGTCATATTAATACCAGTAACAAATGCGATACAAGCTACATCAAAGCCCGCTCATCATGAGGTGATGAAGTGTAGTCGTTAATAACGCAATAAATCCCCAGCGACTGGTCCGACAACTAGCCACTACTACGAGTTGTGATGTTGAATTTGTGTTTGAATCCTAAATTATATATTAGAAGGGAAATAATCCAGTGTGTAAAGTAATAACACTCTTACACGTCTTTTTTTTTGCTAATTTGAACTAATTGGTGATGGTGTTTTCTAGCGCTACTCACGAAACAAATATTTTTTTTTCGCTATATATATTACTGAAGTGCGCAACGATCAAATTCCCTAAAGCACTTCTATCAACAAAATTTATTTCCTATTGACTGTTGTGAAGAGTCATATATATCATCATCATCATCATAATCATTTCACCCGAAAAATTTTGGACATAGGCCTCCCCCAAATGTCGCCATAACGACCAGTCCTGTGCGTTTCGCATCCATCGAAATTCTTCGCTTCACATTAGGTCATTAGCGGATCTCGACGGTGATTTTTCTGAATGGTTTTACAGTAGAAAGTGTGTAAAATTCATAGTAGTAGTTGTAGAATCAGCTCATATAAAACGATTTAATATTTTATGTGCTGTGTGAATGGTCGATTTTGTGATCGTCTTGAGACCACTTTTAAAGGTACCTATAGGTTAGGATAAAGGTTAGGTTATTTATCTAAGCCCTAGAATTAATGTTGGCATATCAATCCTATATTTATATGTTGTATGCGTTAGGTAGATACCTAATGCTTTAAGTTGATGTTTAGAGTTGCATGTATGAGCAACTCCAAATATCAATTTGAAAAGAGACCTCTGCAACTCTTTGGAACAATCTCGCAGATTTTTCGGAAGAGTTCGGAAGAGCCTGGGACGAAAAAACTACACAAATTAGTATTTTTTATCAAATAATGTCTGATACTCCTTCTCGCCCGCCTAGTATTGGAGAAGTAGTTCAATAATTTCCCGACAAAAAAAGGGACTGTATCGATAAGAATTTAACGAATAAATAATATGAAAATCTTTGAATCTGCACCTTTGAATGCAGATGCATCATTTAAAGGGATATTTAACTTTAATATTATCATTTTTTCTTATTGTGTAGACTCCTATGTCATTGTTGTACTTTAACAAAAATACCTGGATTTAAATTATTTACATATCTTAATTGTAATTGTAAGGTAACCAATAACCCGTATTGACGATGCGTTGGGTTTTACACTCGCTTCAAAAAGATGTCAATATGATAAACATTGTCATATGACTGTAGTTATTCTTCGAAAGATTCAAAACGCAAGAATTGAAGAACGCAAAAGGCAACTGAAAAACATAAAGTGGTTTTAGTCCGGTTAAGTGAGTATTAAACTATTGGCTTGAATCGGATAGCATTCCCTCTAAGCAGAACGGGAGACGGCAGATGGTCGATAGGGATGAAAGGTTCTGGAGTGGCGACAACGTACCGGAAGACGAAGCGTTGGACGACCTCCAACAAGGTAGACCGATGACCAGGTCAGAGTCGCGGGAATCCGATGGATGAGTGACGCACAGAACCGGTCGTTGTAGCGATGCTTGGGGGACGCCTATGTCCGCCGACATCTTTCGGCTGATATGATGATGATGATAATGGAACGGGAGAAGTAATTTGATGACTTCCCAATAAATAACGTCCCACTTTTTTTAGTATCATTATTGACTAGCATTTGCCTGCGGCTTCGCCCACGTAAAACAAACATAGCTTACATAAGCCTAAAGCTGCTACTGTATATTTTCTGAGTGACGCAATACAACAGCTTTGTATAGGTGAAAAAAAATTCGCAATCGGACTAGCACTTTCACTGTGGCTTTGCCCGCGTACATTTATATAAGCCTAAAGCTGCTGTATTCCTGAGTGACGAAATACAGCAGCTTTCTATCGGTGAAAATATTTTCCCATCGGACCAATTCTTTTAGACTTCCGACAAACAAAAATAAAAAACAAGCTACCTCTTTTTAATATTACTGTAGATAGTCTTGCGTTTGACCAGTCTCACTTGATGGTATAAAAATGTTAATAAAAATAAAGTACCTCTACTAAAATTAGAATAGGCAGACTCTAGTCTATCTAATAAGTCGGTTGACTTGGGAATTTTGTGTAATATTTAATTAATTAAAAATACTTATATTCGATACTTTTCATAAGGTTCTTCTGTTGGTAAACAATTATCTGTCTCTTAATCAACCTTGATCATTGAATCCGTATTGACTACATCTTATTTCATTAAATCCTAATAATTACCGAAGTCGTTTAACTTATTAGACAGACGACTTCTAAGCGACGATGTGGTCGGTGTAATACTTTTTCACAGAAACTCTTTCAATCGAAATTTTTTTTAGTCTACGTTCTATCTGTTGAACAAAATATGACAGCCGTCCGCTGACAGTGAAATCGAAAGCTCCAACGTTTGATAGTTTAATATCAGCCCGCACGCGTTATTGGCAAAATTGTGGTGTGTCTTCCACAAAAGCCATTAATAAGAGTTGAAGTTGAGTCTTCTGAGATAAATTCTGTGATATTATATCGTTCATTAAACTAAATCATGCATCCCTTGGCTCCAAAGCCGACATATCAGGCTGATTTATCCGCAACTATTTACGATTTGAACACCGCCAGTCTTCAGTCACTGGCCACTGGTGTAAAATATGAGGATCCGAGGTTTCAGTTGAATTTGGTTCAAAAGGTACTTATTCCATACAATATTTATATAGTAAATTGATGATAAATAGGTTGGTACAGTCTGCAGTTGTATAATCCATCTCGTGTAACCTCACAGCTGAACACTGTCTCTCAAGATACAGGTTATCCTAGTTTGAGAGGCAGGGCTAACATGTATATGTATACAAACTTCAGCAGCGTAGCTAGCATTTTGTTAACCAGTGTATACTAATGTATGTATGTTTCTTTGTGACAATAAACTTATTATTTATTTAATATTTTTCCATTAGAATAAGCTTAGCATAATCAGCCTTTTAATATTCCCACTGCTGGGATTCATACCTCCTCTCTAGGAGAGGGAATAGGCCATAATCCACCACGTGGACCCAGTGCGGGTTGATGAATGTCACATGTCTTCGAATTTTTAGTTCTAGGACAGGCCGGTTTGCTCACAATGTTTTTCTTCACCGTTTTGAGAGCAGTAGCGTTGAAATAAATTATAGTCATAGTAGTTTATTAGTAAGGGATTCAAAGTAATGCACCTGGCTGGGTTTGAAACCACGACCTTACAACTCGTAAGTCGAAGCCGTCACCACTCGGCCGCCACCGCTTCCGCCATTAGTAGTAAATATACAACACAAGGACAATTGGGCCTTCTTCTAGTTTCAAAACAAAGGCAAGACCTTCCTCCACATTTTGACAAACCCGACCTCATAAATAGCACATTTTTTAAAGTTCCAGGCAACTCATTAGCTAGCCCGTCGCTTATATCTTTCTATGAGTCCAATAGATACAGCGACGCAATATTCACACTAGCGCCGGTGGACCAAAGCGACGTCTCACGCATCATCACTGACCTTAAGTCAAATGCTGAAGGCTGCGACCAGATAACTCTGAGTATGCTCACCCTTACCTTACCTCACACTTTACCAACTATTGCGGACATTATTAATTGCTCTATTTGGACATCTGAGTTTCCTCACCAATGGAAGACTGCAATAGTCAGACCCATCCCCAAGAGCCCAAACCCTATACAGGTCACAGACTTGAGGCCAATCAGTATCTTACCATGTCTTTCAAAGGTGTTGGAGAAAGTGGTGTGCCGGCAATTGACTCGATTTTTGGAAGATAACGAGTTGTTACCTGACCTACAATCTGGTTTCAGGAAGCAGAGGAGCACTTCCACGGCATTGCTGGACGTTACCGATAACATACTGTCAGCTCAAGATAAGGGCTTGTGTTCACTGGTGGTGCTACTTGATTTTTCGCGTGCGTTTGACTGTATCAATGTTCCTTTGCTAATTTCAAAGTTGAAATATTACGGGTTTGACGATAATGCCATCCAGTGGTTCAAAAGCTATCTCAGTGACAGAAAGCAACTCGTAGAGTTACGGCTGGCGGACGGTACCACCTTGACTTCAGCCCTTTCTGCAATTGACAGAGGGGTTCCCCAGGGATCAATTCTGGGTCCAATTATCTTTATTATTTACTGTGCAGACATTATAAAGTGCCTCCAAAATTGCAATTACCACATCTATGCCGATGATGTCCAATTATATTTATCTTTTAAACCCGAGGACTACGAATCAGCCATTAGGGATCTAAACGATGATATAGAAAGAATCTCCACCTGAGCGGATGAGAACTGTCTTACGTTAAACCCAGTGAAAACTAAATATATGCTCTTTGGTACAAAGCAGCAGTTGAAGAAGCTGCCCGCAAGCCTAAGTTTGACTCTTATGGGTGTGCCTATTGAGCGAGTTGATGAGGCGCGAAACCTGGGGTTGCGTATGGACAGCGGCCTTAGGTTTGAGAAGCACATTGCTGACTCCGTCAAAAATTGCTTTTATCGCCTAAAATTACTATACAAAATGAGACCTTTCTTGTCGGAAAAGCTCCGCGAGCAGAGTTAGTCGAAACCCTTGTTCTTTCCAAACTAAATTACGCTGATACGGTTTACGGCCTTCGCTTGCTGGCTCGTACCGACAGACTCATACAGAGAGTACAAAATGCTTGCGCTCGTTTCTGTTACTCAATTCCCCCTAGAACTCATGTCACCCCCTTTCTTAATAAACATTTTATACTAAAAATGAAGTCAAGGCGAAAGTTACATTTGGCTTGTCTTCTTTTTGGCGTTGTTAAGACTAAGAAACCGAGGTACTTGTACGACAAGCTCAGCTGGATGGCTAGTAGACGGGAATGCGCGCCTAGACTTTGTGCACAGCAACTCTCAACCCAGTCTCATAGAACAGCGGCTTTCAGAGGTAGTTTCCGATACACTGCTTCCAAGGTGTGGAATAACATCCCGCCGCCATTAAGAGCACTAGACAGCGTCCATACCTTCAGAATGCGATTACGGCAGTACCTGATAGATGCGCAAAGGAAACTGGATATGGTCACTCTTAACGTCTCATTCATATGAACTGCTTACTAATTTTAATCGTATCATTGGTGTGAGGTGTGTGGAATGTGTTGCACAAAAATATAATATTAGCGTATACATAACTACAACATGTGGGTGATGAAGGATCCTCGAGCACCGTTGTCGGCTCATTTTGTTGTGTTCGAGGTGTTGTGAGTCATACGCGACACCTGAGTACTTTCCCGCGTACTTGGGAGACCTGTGGGTGACGAAGGCTACATTACTTGATAATTCTTAATGATAATTTTTATCACCGTATTTACTAATTTGTGTTTATGCTAACTTACCCCTTGTGTCTGGCCTTATTGCATCCGGTACTCGTTTTTCGGTGTCGCTGTTGCCACCACGAAACATGACATGGCGGTCATTATAACCCGCAACTAAAAAAGTAAAAATATAATTGTATTTTATTTTGAAATAATTGTATACCTGTCTACTTGATTCATTTAAATAGTCATTACTGTAAACAAGCGACACACACCTTTCAGCCAATATACATAATCTATCTTTTTCACTTCCTTCTGCTAAGACACTATAAATCTATTCAGTGATAACGTTATTTTAAAAATACTTGCTTTACTTTCGGGTGGTTTTCTATTATTATTTTTTGTTTTCGAAGTACCCGAGATTGGTACAAGGTTTACCTTGAAATTTTTTTACGCTATTTGCAAATCGTCCGTTGCGCTCGGCCCCCCCGGGCGTAGTGGACTTATGCGTCATTGCACTGCGCGTAGTTATGATGTTGTGTTGATTGAGGCTAAATCGCTTCAAACCGGTTTCTGTTATGTTTTATGTTATTTTTTGTACACTGAACACATATTTTTCATTTATTTACTGTTTTTTCAAGCATTATGTTTTGTTTTCACAATAATGTAACCCTAATGTAATGTAGTGTTGACACTATTTGTAAATTTCTTTTTATCTGTTCACTCCAAATAAGGTTCAGTTGAAAACCAGCGTTAGACAACTACCTCGTAGTTGTCTGGCATTTCGCTGAACTGGACCTTTTTTGGCGCAAACGTGTGACAGACAATGTTACTTTTTTATTTTTATTTTTTTGTTTTGTGTTTGTCTTAAGTTTTTGTTGTCTACAATGTTTTTTGCGCCAAAATAAATACTTTTCTTTCTTTCTTTCTTTCCTTCTTCAAGTCTGCCAGGAACCAGTGTAACCAGATGATACGCAACGCAAAACGCCGACACATTCTAAATAACATCACTTCCTCTTCTTCGGCCGATATTTGGAAATTCCTCAGAACTCTAGGTATCGGTAAACCCGCACATTCGGACCTTCCTAACACAATTGGCTTAGACGAGCTGAACTTGTATTTCTCCACTGTTCCTATGCTTGACACTCTAACCAAAAGTCAAACTATTGGTTATCTTACTGGTCTGACGCGTCCCAACATCACTCCCTTTTATTTCACCCCAGTCAATTCGGAAGAGATCAAAAAGATTATCCTCTCCATTAAATCCAAAGCAGTGGGTTGCGATAACATTAGTCGTCACATGATCGTGTCTGCTTTGGATCAACTTCTTCCTGCTATATCCCACATCGTTAATTTTTCTCTATCCTCATGTATATTTCCTTCCCTATGGCGTAAAGCTTATGTTCGGCCACTACCCAAGGTTCCTAACCCCTCCCTTTCCGGGCACTTTCATCCAATTTCCATCCTACCGTTCCTGTCCAAGGTGCTCGAGGCCTGTGTTCATAAACAGTTTTCCAAGTTTATTTACCAGAACTCTCTCATCAGCCCATTCCAATCTGGATTCAGGCCCGGGCACAGTACTGTGACAGCTCTCCTAAAAGTGACTGACGATATAAGGCGGGGAATGGAAGACACCAAAGTTACTACTTTGGTGTTAATTGACTTCTCTAATGCTTTTAATACCGTCAGTCACGAAGTCCTCTTGTCTATCCTTTCTTGTCTTATGGTCTCTCCCGAAGTACTGGAATGGTTTTCTTCTTATCTTCGGGGGCGCCAGCAGTCGATTCGTACTGGAGACTCTGCTTCAGGGTTGTGCGACCTTGCAGCTGGCGTCCCCCAAGGCGGTATTTTATCTCCTCTTTTGTTCTCTGTTTTTATAAACTTTATAACTGCTAAACTTCAGTGTGCATATCATCTCTATGCTGATGATTTGCAGCTGTACTGTCGGTCAAGTGTGGACAACATATCGGATGCGATCGAAGAGCTAAACCGGGATTTACAGGTGATTCAAAACTGGTCTGATAGATTCGGAGTGGCGGTTAATCCTACGAAGTGTCAGGCCATTATAGTTGGGAGCCCCCATAGTCTAAGAAAGCTAGATGGACTAACCTTACCACCCGTAATCTTCAACAATACGGTGATTCCGTTTGGCTCTGAGGTCAAGGATCTTGGTCTGTATGTTGATGCTTGTCTGGATTGGCGGAAGCAGATCACTAATGTCAGCCAAAAAGTCACTGGAACGTTACGGTCTCTATATCGTCTCAAGAATCTTCTCCCAGCTCACATAAAGGCAATGCTTGTACAATCCCTAATCTTTCCCATAATCGACTATGCTGATGTGTGCTACTATGACCTGAATGCAGATCTCCTCAATAAACTTGACCGTCTTCTGAATAACTGCATTCGATTTGTCTTCAACCTCCGTAAGTACGATCATGTATCAAAGCATTGTTTGCTTTTAAAATGGTTACCCATTCGCCAGCGCAGAGCGCTAAGGGCCTTGACTACCCTGTTCTCTTTTCTGGATAATCCTTCTTCCCCTTCTTATCTGATTTCAGAACTTCAATTTCTTTGCTCTGGGCACAATAAAAATCTTCGGTCTACTAATAATCGTCTTCTACGATACCCCTCACACCGCTCTGGGCTTATCCACTCTTCCTTTTTCGTCCAGGCGATATCTCTTTGGAATGCGCTCCCTCTGAATATCAGGATGGCAACGCCGCATGATATTGGTAGAATCATCACCGCGCTAATGTGTTGGATTTGTTTTTTCACTACAGTATTGTTTATTTATATGTATGTATCTAAGTATGTATTTAATATTGTATATATTTGTTTCTCTTCTGTTTTGCCTATATATTCAGTTGCACCTGCCATGTTATGTTTCTGCACCACCCTAAGGTCGACTGGCAGATAATGCCTAAGGCATTAAGTCCGCCTTTGTACAGTTTTTTTGTGCATAAAGGTTTAAATAAATAAATATACCTAGTTAATTATAATATTCATTTATTTAGATTAACACCCTCTTTTAACCAAATTCCAAATAAGGAGAAGGTTCTCAAGTTGTCTGATTTTTTTCTGGCGAGGCTGATTTTTCTTTTTTAACAAAAAAAAAAAAATCAGCCTCGCCATACAAATTGTCCAATCAAGTTTATCATTTTGTATGGCGAGGCGGTTTTTTATTTCGTTTCCTGAAAAAAATAATTGTGGGAGGTTGTTCAGTTTCGTCTACTGAGCAAACCCTTAAAGTTTGTGGAGGGCTGTCCCACACCTTTTTTGCTCGTCCGAGACAGTGATGTAAGCGAGTTCTAGAGATAAATAGTAGGCCGAGCACTCGGCGCTGTGTTTACACGTACCGAGTACTCGGCCGAGAGTACTGTCTCGCCCGTTTACTCGGTATGTGTGATCAAAGCATAAACGTAGAATACACAATAACAACAGTATACTTTATTCTGCTAACCTTTTTTTGGGTGGGTTGGAAATCAAATAACTTCTATCTCTCTGGGTGTAGCGAAAGGAAGTGTCACAGTTTTACTGACCAAAACCCCCCGTGTTCCTTCACTTGCTCTTCTTTGCGTTCCAGAGCCGCAGTGATTCTTTCAAACAATTCTGCCGCCCTGGTAATATGGGATACTAATTTAATATTAAATTTTCCAGAAAGAACTAGCTTCAGACCGTCCTGTCATCCCCTCGACTAAGTGCGAGAGACTGGCATATTACAGAGCATTCTCGTCAACACAATCGAAAACAGAAATAGTTGTACCAAAATCGCAGAACATTAACAGGTTTGTAGATAAAGGTATCTAAGCGTACATAGGCCGGCCCCAAGCGTCGCCACAAGTAATGGTCCTGTGCGTCTCCCATCCATCAGATTTCCACGACCCTCACCCAGGTCATCGGTACATCTCGCTTAGTAGGTAGGTAGTAAACTTACTGGCAAGAAGAAAACCACCACAACTAAGTAATACAGTCGTATGTGCAGCATAATTATCCTTTTTTGTAGTCTAAACTATAGATCTCGACGCACTGATGTGTACCATTGAACCAGTTATTTTCATTAAATATATTTGTAATTTCTTAATCTTTTTGTGCCTTTCCGACGAATAAAATGTTTTTCTTTCTTTGTTCAGCACAAGATTTTGAACCGCCCAGTGGTGGAACATTTTGTTGGCATTTTATTAATAAATTAGAAACAAAATTTTTGCTTTTTCTTTTGAACTGTACAAAATCGTTATCATTATCAAACCAAACGAATTTGCAATTAAAAAGTAATTAACTCACTTTACTAATTAAAAAACACATTATAAATAAAATGAAAAAAAACGAAAACTTATTAATTTTTTTCTATGCGATGAGGTACCGGATTTTTTAAATTTTAATAAAATAAATTGAATTTATAAATTTATAATTGGGCGGGTCACGTCAATCGCATACACAGATACTGCCGGGTAAGCGTCACCGCGCTGTGAGTTCTTGCAGAAGGAAAGCGCCGTCGAGGTCGGCCTAGAAAGAGGTGGTAAGATGATCTGACGCGTATTGCGAGGGCTGGTTTGAGACGACATGGAAGAAAAATGTCTGGGAGGACTTGGGGAGGCCTTTAGGCCTTAGTAGCGGGATAGAAAGGTCTAGGAAAAAAGAAAATATTACAGTTATGAGTATATCTATTGATGAGTGGAGAGGAGAAGGACTCTGAGTATCACAAGACACCGTAGGAACCCAGCAGGGTCAAAGCCTGCTAGGCCCATGGGTTGTGCGAAAAAGAACGAAGACAAAGAAGAAATAAAAGTAGGTTTTAGTCAGTAAAAGTCAGACACCCCTTCCCACTTTTCCCATGCCCGGGAGATGTCATTGGATGAGTTCCCACTTTAAAAAAATACCATAGAACAAGTGTAGAACTATTAATAATATAATATCCTTTATTTCTTTCAGTTTTCTGTGGTTCTATGCTTTTAACGTGCTTTTCAAGAGCTGGCCTCATGGTTTTGTTCACTACTTCTATGCTGCCTATGCACCGGAGGAACACATGTTTGTTTCTAAAATGGTTCCTATTAGTAGTGGTAAGTTGAAATATGTTGTGTATTTATAAATGTTACAAGCTTTTGCCCGCAACTTCGCTCGTGTACATAAAATATAGCCTATGTCACTAAAGAATAAATTAGCTTTCAATCGGTGAAAAAATTTTAGTAATCGGACCAGTACTTTCAGAGATAATAAAAACTTCTGTTATGTTATGTAATACTAGTATAGATGTGTTTTATACAAACAGCATACCTTGGGGGCCAAGCTGTTTGTATAAAATCCCATACAAAGAAGCCAAAAACTTAAATCATCAATACTCAGGATGGGTTGGTGATGCTAAAGGTGCCGAATCGTAGAAAGAAACTGAAGAAACACAGTTCAATTTTAGTTCGTAAAATTCTGTCGCTCCGCTCAGAGCCGCAGGTCTTCTGTTTTTGTAAGCTGTTTCCAATGACACCGAGCGTTTGGGAATTACGCACACAGAGTACGTGAGTGAGGGTGGGTTCCAAGACCGATCCAAGACCAGCTAGCCTTGGTGAGATAACATAAGGTAGATATTGTAGTTTCTTTTCATTTAGCGACCATAGATTCTCTAGGACACGGTGGAGCACACAATCGCGGTGTGCCCTGCTTGGACGGAGCATCGCCGTGCCCTCGTGGGGGTGATCGGCGGCGGAGACCTCTCGCGCCGGGCCTTGGTCGAGGCCATGGTCCGGAGCGAGGAGGAGTGGCAGGCGGTCGCCGACTTCTGCGAAGCAGTAATGCTCGCTAAGGAGGAGGCCGACCGCATCAGGCAACGGCGCTCTCGCCGCCGCCGCCGGGATTCCGATCCCGATTTCCAGCCACCGTAGGCGCGGGCTTGCGGACAGTGAGCAATGGGTAGCTCGCTGTCCGGCCGTCCGGTAACAGTCCGGACCAAGCCCAAGTCGTCGACGGCGCGCGCTGTTCCCGCGCGCCTCAAGGAGTTGTCAGCAACAGCAGGGGCCCAGCCGGGTCGAAGCCTACTGGGGCCAGGGTTATCCGAAAGGGCGCTCGAGCCCCGGTATGAAGGCTTGAAGGAACGGGATGGATTTTTTAGTCAGTAAGAGTCTGACACTATCTCCCGCTCCACCCAAGAGCGGGGGTTGTCATAAGATGATTTTTCCAATCGAAAAAAAAACATAGATTCTCCTGGTGGAAAGCAACGGTATGATCGACGATGTAAGAACTTATTCACTCTTGACTTAAATAGCCCCAGATTTTAGCTATCAGAAAACAATAACCTATTACAGTAAATTTAAAGCGCACTGAATTTCAAGCTCTATTTAATTTCAGGACTACAATATTTATTTGTTATGGTCGGATTTCTTGAAATGATTTCATGTGTGGATTTGATGGTCGTGATGTTCAATTACACGCTATTTGGAATAATAGCGAGGAACCCATGGAACAGGTAAGTGATAATAATAATAATAATAACAATAATATTCCACAACTATCACACAGCGCCGTCTTATCCCAAGCTAAGCAGAGCTTGTGTTATGGGTACTAGACAACTGATAAACATACTTATATATTTCTAAATACATACATATTATAGATAAATTACACCCAGACACAGAACAAATGATCGTGCTCAGCACACAAACATTTGTCCTAGGTGGGAATCGAACCCACGACTTCCGGCATAGCAGTCAGGGTCACTAACCACTAGACCAACAGGCCTGTCAAAGTGAAAGTGAAATAACTTGTAAAAGCAAACTTAATTATAGTAACAAAAACTTGGTATCAGATTTTCAGTTACAATCTGTTCAGCCATACTTGTAATGATGTCGCAGGGAAATGAGGATATCAGTGATTTCACGAAATCCCTAGAGATATCACGAAATCCCGGCAGATGTCGAATATTCTTGTTTATTACGTCTTCTTACTAAACGTACTTAGTGATATGACAAAACACCAATTTATCGTCAGTGATTATGTCGTTTAAGAAAAGTAAATCTTAGTTAAATGTCAGTAAAGCAGATACGGCGGAATAAAAATTTGGCCATGCATTTCTCTCGCTCGCTCTAGTACTCACACTTTAGATTATAGTTTGTATTTTTAACATTTACTAGTATTTACAATAGTTGGTTGGTCAATAAAATAAATAAATATGAATACATACATCGCGTTGAGAATTGATAAAAAAATTGGACAATGTTTTTTTTTTTTAAAAAACCCGCCTTCATGTCCTATGAGTCATGAATCTGACGGATTTCCGCAACCCTTACCAGGTCTTGTCGATTTACCTTGCGAGAGATCATCCAACCACAAAATATACAGGCACAGATTTCAATCCACATTCAAAGCACGCTCGAGCAACGTACATAGACACCGCTCACAAACACGATATCTCGGAGCGCCTCGGCCCGCTCGTCGAACAGTTCCGATTCAAACGCTCACTAGTATGCGTCCACCAAGCGTAGGTATAAAAAGTAAAGTACATACATGAGATTGTCTTCTGTACCTATCTATTTTGTGGTCCAACGCTGCGTCATTCGATAAGTGGTTGCTACTCCGAAACCTTTCGGCTCCATCGATCTTCTGTTCTCCCCACTGTCCTTTAAGTTTGGCGATTGGGCGTAAAGTATTACCATCGACAAACTCTAAGCACAGAAAATTAATTTAACAAAATTATCATATTTATTATTACAGATGTGAAAATAAATTTTACTTTGACGAAAAATACAATATTACAATCGTCTGTTACGAGATACAGGAAATTGCGAAAATGTTTAGAAACCACTCTCATTCAATTGATGGACCTTTTTACGTTCACAAAGATACCGGTGAATATTTTCAAGTGTCTCAAGTAGCTTACTACAGGTAATATTATTATTCATTTTCAACAACTGTTTCAGTAGAAAGTTCTCGTAAGTCATCACCAACATCATTCATCAAAATCATCATCATTTCAGTCGAAAGTCGTCCACTGTTGGACACTTGGGGGAGGTCTATACCTCCCCAAGTGTCGCCACAATGAACGCTCCTGTGTGTCTCGCATGCATCAGATTCCCGCAACCCTTACCAGGTCCACCTTGTAGGCGGATTTCCAATGCTTCTTCCGGAAAACATCATTATTTCAGCCAAAAGACGTTCACTGTTGGACAAGGCAACCCCAAGTGTCGCCATAATGAACGGTTCTGTGCGTCTCATATCAGTTGGAATTCTGTGACCCTCACCAGGTCATCGAGCTACCTTGTTCTTTTTTTTAAATGTTATAAACCAGTGCTTGACTGCGATACTACTATTTTGAGGGAAAGAAGAAGTAAGTAAGTAAGTCATGATTCATGGTTTGTTTGACTAGTAAATGCGAGCGAAGAAGATGTCTGCTGTCATAAGGGAACAAATTATCCTCACGCTCCAGGCGCCGAGGAGACGCCTCAGGTATCGGGAGTCGCAGGGCGCTTTCTGACTACCTTAGGCGCTGGCTTGCAGACAATGGGCTCGTGGTTCGCTCATCTGGAAAGGACCAGCCCAAAGACCAGCCAGGAAAGTCTAATTTGGTTTTGACCACGTAACTTAACGTTGAATGACGTCATACATTTGAAGTTTTCTAGTACCGTTAACTATTGCAGATTATCAACATGGCCCCCTAGTACAGGCCCAAAAAAATTGGTCAGACATAATCTTGTCTGTTCACTACAGAGAGAAAGAGAGAGTTTCCTGAGGAAAATCTCTCAGCCTATTTGTACTGGATAGTGATGTTATTCAATTCATTTTTAACTTCATTTGTTTTTATTCCAGGGAGATAATTGATCGAGTCGCTAATAGCTGGGATATTTCTATTTTCTTTATTGTATGGGGCTTTGTTCAATTATTACAATTACATGCTTGGAAGAGAAGTTTTTGGAAGGTAATACGCATCTCAATTAGCATAGCGTATTCGGCCTTATTTAGTTCTCACTGTTGAGATTTAGGCCTCCTCTCTAGGAAAGGGAATGGGCCGTAATCCGCCACGCGTGCCTAGTGCGGGGTGGTGGATGTCACATGACTTTGATTTTTTTGGTTCTAGGACATGCTGGTTTCCTCACGATGTTTTCCTTTACCATTTTGAGAGTAGTGGTGATGAACACATCTCAATTATCGGTCATAAAATTTTTTTGAGGAACCTGGAGTAAAGACAAAATAAAACGATGCGTGTTTTGTTCACTGCAGTGTCAATCTATAAGGAATTGTACACTAGCTTTTTCTAGGAACTTCCCCTGCATGGAAATCAAAATGAAAGTTCACTTCAGCCCCACTCAAATCCCAAGCGTGCGTGCGCTATTTCACACCATTCGATTAAACACCAAGAAAACGTCAGTGTCTGCATAGATTATAAAATATTGAGCGTTTTATTTATAGTATACTAGCTTTTGCCCGCGCGGCTTCGCTCCCGCTCTTTCCTACTTCAGACTACTATACCCTACTCTACCCTACTATACCCTACTCTATCATACTCTACCCTACCCTACTCTACTCTACCCTACTCTACCCTACTCTACCCTACCCTACTCTACCCTCCTCTACCTTACTCTACCCTATACTACCCTACACTACCCTACTCTACCCTACTATACCCTACTCTATCATACTCTACCCTACCCTACTCTACTCTACCCTACTCTACCCTACTCTACCCTACCCTACTCTACCCTACTCTACCCTACTCTACCTTACTCTACCCTACACTACCCTACACTACCCTACTCTACCCTACACTACCCTAATTTTCATTTTTTTCCCCATAATAACCTTCTCCTCTTAATAACGAACACAACAAAAAAAAAAAAAAAGCGAAATCGGTCCAGGCGTTGTTGAGTTATGCGCTTACCAACACATTTTGCGATTCATTTTTATATTACAGATGTATCCAAGAACGTAAATAAGAAGTTCTTCATAGTCTGTTAATATCGAAAATAAGCACACCTTTCCATTATAATATATACCTTTTAAAGTCTAATTAACTAACCTAAACATATAAATACTCAAAGTATTTATAGTATTGATTAATAGATTTGAGAATAGAATAGAATAGAATAGAATTTATTGATATATTGTACACCAAATGTAACAAGACATAAAGTATGTGGAACAGGATTTAAACTATAAAGTCTCAAATACCTCAGTTAAAAAATGAAGATCTTCCGACTAAACGAATGTTATATCTGGTCCAAGCAACTGTCCAATTTTTGATTTTGGGCTGTTGTATATATTCTAACTGCGTGAAGCATCACGATGCAGGATATTCCTTTATGGCGTCACAGATGTCACTACAGGAGAATACTGTTAATTTTTGTAATAGATGTCCCCACAGAAGAATATTGTTAATTATTATTTTCAGACTCTTCACTACAGTCAATGGGGGATCAATTTTGTAGATCTCTGCACTTTAGGATATTTAATCGTAGCGCACTACAGCAATATGGATCCAGTTCCACCGGTCCAGAAAAGAAAAATGTCGATACGAAAATGGGACACAGGATATGTATCTGAATTTTGGGTGAGTAACACTATTCTATTTTGATAATTACAATGTGTACGTATCTATTTTTAACCGATTTCAAAAAGACAGTCAACTGATGCGGGCAGCCGCCTTTTAAGTCTACGACAGCAAATTGTCAGCAGGAGAGATTAAGTTACATGGATCTTTAGACATACATACGGTGATACAATGTTTGTTGTTATAGACTTTGACGTCACATTTGCTCTTACCAGTGGCGTTTGGGTTTGAGTATAATTTGGATTTTTCGTAGTTATTTTGCACTTTTAAATTTCATTTCTTGCTCAAAACAAAATTATAACCTAAAAATACTGACCATAGCAAATTTTGAAGGAATAACATTTATTAAAATAAATATTTGATCCTTGAATCGCATACCTATTCAAATCCTATTATCTAGGACTAGCTTTTGCCCGCGCACTTTATCATATTAGTGTAGATTATTTTTAGTATGCCCTAAAAGCTGACCATTTGACGAAATTACACCAGGCTTGCATGGTCGTTTATGATCCATCACTCTTACAGCACCACTCTCGTCCTTTGTAATCTTGTTGTTCCTTGAAGAACAGGTCAAACCTCATCTGTAAATTAAAATTTGCAGGCCAGCCATTTTGATCTCGACATGCTTGCAGAATCGGTTACCGCACCTCCAGTAGTCCACGTACTTACATCACGAAGCACTCAAGAGGTACTAAGCTATTTTTAACTATCAATTCAGTACTATTAGGAACGGTTGAGGGTACGAGGCCACGAGGAAGATCGCCCATGAGATGGACTAACCAAATAAAGCGGCAGGAAATGGCTCATCATCACTGCACGAAAGTACTTGGAAGATTGAACTAGAAGAAAGTACTATGAGGCCATCAGAGAATGGTGGCGAAGTGTTGTGAAGCTTGCCAACAACACCTGAGTAATGACCACGGCCACTCAGTCAAGAGTGGTACCAAAAAAAAGAAGAAGACCTATTAGGATTGTAAATATGAGCAGTGCTGGCCTAGAGGTAACTAACAGCTCAGACTTTGAAATGACTGAGTGTGGGTCGAAACACAGCTAAGAAATTTTTATTTATCGCCCATGACTTCTATTTCTATCTGTGTTATGCTCAATTTCCATCAGTAATAAGCTTCCCGCCATCTTCGTCTGCCAACTCCGTTTAGCTTTTTTATTTAACCATATCTTATTTTACCACTCTGCTCATATAACGGTGAAGAAACACATAATGAGAATACCAGCTTCTCCTCTATGATATACCATGCGTAGCATTAGGACAAATGTTTGTGTGATGGGCATGATCTTTTTTTCTGTATCTGGGTGTAATTTATCTATAACATGTATGTATTTAGAAATATAAGTATATAAGGTGAGATAGTGGTCAAACGCAAGCCTATCAATAATAAAAAAAAATATATAGGTTCAGTTGAAAACCAGCGTCAGACAACTACCTGTAGTAGTCTGGCATTTCGCTGAACTGGACCTTTTTTGGCGCAAACGTATGACATACAATGTTACTTTTTATTTATTTATTTTTTTGCTTGGTATTTGTCTTAAGTTTTTGTTGTCTACAATATTTTTTTTTTTGCACCAAAATAAATACTTTTTCTTTTCTTTTCTTTCTTTTCTATATAAGTATGCTTATCAGTTGTCTAGAACTCACAAGCTCTGCTTAGCTTGAGACTAGAAGGCTGTGACAGTTGTCGAAAAAAAAAAATGTAGCGACGCTTGGGGTATCCCACAGTAGATGTCATTCGGGTAACCAGCACGACCTAGCACAATATACTAGTTATGCTAACCAACAAAAAAACACATGACATCACTATCCATTCGCACTGGGCCCGCATAGTGAATTATGTCCCAAGAAAAGTAGGTTCATGCTTTTACTTTATGAGAAAACGGTTGATACCTATTTACCTATTTGGCCAAATATAATATTTTTCTTTCTTTCTTTTATTTATAGATTGATCCAACTGCTGACTGCGCAACAATGGTAATATCTAACTCACTCATATACATATTTCGTGGTCTGCTTTCCATAAGGATCAAAACATACTGTGAGGGCTTAATCCATACAGAGATACCTGATTCACAATTTAGTAAGTTCATTCCTCATAATTATTTAAGGGTGATTTGTCATCCAATGCCTTTTTCGCTCGCTTCGTTCTAGGGTGATGCGAGACGGCGTGTTAGACTTGCATCTATTTACAACGTCACCCCGAATTTCATTGTTATCTAGGTGTAATGCACCCTTGAGAATTTTATTGGATACAAGCTAGCTAGTTATCTTGTAGAAACAAATATTTTAGTAACATATTTCTCAACCTGATACTTAATATCTAACGCATGGAACAATTTGTTGTTCTTTGTGTTCTTGGACAAGAATTTCTTATTTCGAATACCCTGTGGCCCTAGCGGTTAAGTATCAGTCCTGATGGACTCCTACGGTATCACTGACTTCTATTTGAGGCTTGCGTTTAACACAACGCGTCGTTGATAACACAACTAGGTCCGGTCGGTTACCGGACGACCGAATGGCGAGCTATTCACGGTTCGTAGTCTGCAAGCCCGCGCCTAATGGCTGCAATGAAGATCATCCAGCAACTCCCGATGCTGAAGGCGTCTCCTGCTACGGTGGCTGGGGCATGAAGATGCGCTAGCATTTCTGCTTCACAGAAAGAGACGACCACTCTAGACTATGACCTGAACCATGGCCATGGCGGATTCTGGTTTCTTTTTTTTTCTTCGTGAAACAATAGTTCAAGTGATTTTTTTTATTTTTTTAGATGAAAAACCTTGGTTCTACTTATGGCCCATATTTTGGCAGGAATTCTATTTGGGTGATATATACAGCGTGCTACATACGGTATTCAGTATGCTCTGCGAATCATTAATTCTTGTAAGTTTACGAATTATGTTGAGTTGGCATCGTCCGCGTGTGTTCAGTACTTCACTTCATTATAAATTATGTTACATCAAAACCCGTTCAGTAGTATTTTTGTGACATAGTAATAAACATCTATAAAAACATACGTACTCACAAACTCTCACATTTATTGTAATATATAGTATTATGTTTTAGTTCTAGTCTCGTAGCGGAGATGAGAATGTTGAGATGAATGTTTGTTATGACGAAAATGGATAAAGGGAGTAATGAATATATTAGAGGAAGTTTGAAAGTGGCACCAATTACTGAAAAGTCGTAAGGGTCGTATGTAGAGATGCGCCGTTGCCGGCAATATTGCCCGAAGTGGGAATTTTCCTGGCAATATTTTCACCAATATTCATACTTCGGGCACAAAATAGATAGGTATAGAAGACAATTTCATGTACTCGTATGTACTTCACTTTTTATACCTACGCTCGGTGGACGCACATTATTGAGCGTTTGAGCCAGAACTGTTTGACAAGCGGGCCGGGGCGCTTCGAGATATCGTGTCCGTGAGCAGTGTCTATGTGTGCGTTGCTTGAGTGCGCTTTGTATGTAGATTGACTTCTGTACTTATATATTTTGTGCTTCGGGCAATGTTGCCGGCAATATCGCCATCAATATTCCCCCATCAATATTCCCGCTTCTTGACTAGTCTAGTCTTGTCTTATATGATATGGCCAAGTGAAATGGAAAGATGGAATGTATGTTACGTAAAAAGAGTTCTGAGTATACATGTGGATGGATGGAGAGGGCGAGGGAGAGCAAAGATCAAAGGTTTATGCAAGAAAAAAAAAAATTATAGGATTAGTGATAGCGTGACGTGAGAGGAGAGAATGGAAGAAAAAAATCGTGTTGTACGGACCCTAAATAAAACGGGACAAGCCTAGGAAGACGATGATGACGTATGTAGTATGGAGCTACTTTTTTTGAACTTTGAATCTAGTATGTAACTAATAAGGTGTTTGGGTGAGCAACTATCGTAATTATATTATTTTTATATCTGTTATAGGTAGTAACCAATCTATGTATAACTGAAACAGTGGTATATGAGTGGCCAAAAATAAAACGATGGCAAGTCACAGTGGTGTCAACCCTGATTGGAATATTTATTCATTGCTATACAACTATTGATGTAAGTAATGAAAAACTTATTTTTAGGTAGTAAAAGTACAAAATACACCAAGTTTCGTTGAAATCGATCTATTCATTTCCGAAAATGAAGACTTGCCAATTTGTATAAAATACTATGAGGCATTTAAACTACTTTAAACACACTCTTGAAGCAAAATTCGTCAACCACATCATTGCTTACCATCAGGTGAGATGGTGGTCAAAGGCGAGCCTATCAATAAAAATAAATTTAAAAAATTGTAACGTCACTATGCCATACTAGTTTTTTACGCAAATTATTCTACCTGGGATAAAATTATCTTGAGGAAAAGTTGGTATTTTTTTACTAGCATTATTTTTGTCCAAATGCTAGGCAAAGGCCTTTCTCCTTCCAAGCTCTCTGTCTTGCGTGTTGGTCAAAATTGACCTGCAAATGTCATCAGACCGTCTCACTTTCATCTCCGTGTGATCTCAACGAATAGCCGATACAGTTCTTGTTGGAGTTTAAGTAATGATTTAAATTATGTAATTTAAATTTAATTCATTAAACCCCAAGCGAACGCCGGCGTTCGCGCACCTATTGTCTTTCAATTGTGTCTGTCATTATCACGATTGAAAGGTTAATTCCCTGCCGGAGTCTGTATTTCCTGATAGTGAATAGAGTGAATAGATTACTTCTAGGCAAGCGTGCTTCATCGTCAACCACATCATCGCTTACCATTAGGTAAGATGGTGGTCAAAGGTGAGCTTATCAATAATCGCGGGCTTGCGGACAGTGAGCAATGGGTAGCTCGCTGTCCGGCCGTCCGGTAACTGTCCGGACCAAGCCCAAGTCGTCGACAGCTCGCACTGTTCCCGCGCGCGCGAGTTGTCAGCAACAGCAGGGGCCCAGCTGGGTCGAAGCCTACTGGGGCCAGGGTTATCCGAAATGACGCTAGAGCCCCGGTATGAAGGCTTGAAGGAACGGGATGGGTTTTTTAGTCAGTAAGAGTCTGACACTATATCAAAAAAAAAAGAAAAAAGAAGTCAATATCAATAATAAAAAATTAAATATGTTTCTAGTTATTCCATAATTTATCGTTTATGTACAGAGAGAGAGTTTATTTACAGTGATCTATTTTTTTACAGTCGCGAGCTATCCTATGGGTTTACGGCAAAGGAATTGCGACATTGGCGGAGGTTGTATTCTTATATTTTCTGTATCCACTGGGGAGGCTTGTTGATGATTATACATTCCATTACGGCGTGCGACCAACGAAACTGAAAATTTTAAGCTTACGATTTGTACCCGTGTATTATATGGTAATATATTTTTGTTTTTACCCAATAATGCCAGTGTCTTCGTCCACATTGGTGTAGAATTATCCAACGGGCACACTTGAGATAGAATTTAAACTACGTGTCATTATACAGTGCGTTTCACTTATGAAGTTCCTCCGGCGTAATGTTGGCTCCCCTCTACAGAAAAAAGAAGGGAACGAAGAAAAGAGTTGCCTACTCTATCAAAATTTTTGCACGAAATGTGAAACGAAATTGATTTTAACGGTAGTTGCACCACTCTATGGAAAATTATGAGGCGAATGGGAGTTTATTGAAAAAAAAAGCAGGACTAAAAGCAAATTGTCAATGGAGAGGTACGATATTGTGGCGTGGCATTTTCGGTATTTGAAAGAATTGCAGGACAATCAAAATGGAACTCATTGTCCTATACTTTATTCTAAAATAGTATTAAAATTTCCAAAATAATTAAAAAAAAACATGGCAATTGTTAAAAGTAACGAAATATCAGTTAATCTCCCTGATATTAAGTAATTTCATTGCTAGAAATATAGCAACATTGTTTTTCCGTATCGCCAATAATGTTGGCGGCGAAGGAACTTCTTAAGTGAAACGCACTGTAAGACATTGTCTGACAGTCATTTCAGGACATCATTATTATTATTATATCTAGCCCGTACTGTCCCACTGCTGGGCAAAGGCCTCCCTCCACTCCTTCCAATGTTCCCGTTTTTGAGCCACCTCTTTCTAATTCCCAAGGAAGACATCCAAGTCGTCCCGCCATCTCCTTCATGGTCTGCCGCGGCCCCGTCGTGCGATTTCAGGACATAGTCATATTATACTTAGTTATGTACTTTACAGTTCAAGATTTACGTCATGTACAGCTCATTTTGGAATGTAATGAAAACGGAATCTGTTGGCGAAAAAAACACTCATTATGTTTGGTCCTGGGCCCTGATGCTGGTACCTGTTGTTGTGGGGGTTTTGATCACTATGTTTAAATATCTCGTCGTACAAAAAGCGGTAATTATCATGGTTTTCTAAACATCTTAAAACATTTTAATACATCATGTTTAAATCAAATAATAGCGTGATGAGAAGAATGAGAAGTGAGCAAAGAAAATCATCAAAACTGTTAAGTTTTGAGCATCGACACGACAGGTTAACAATTGCTAGCTTGTCGGTTGTCTATCATTAACATTTCGGGGCACTATATTGGAATTGCACAATTTAATTTCACAAAGCCCGGAACCAATACTATAAGACGTACTGCGTTGCACTACCGTTCCGTCGTGGACATCCCACCAATCACAATGAGTAACGTAGTTGCATTTGTTTTAGCTCTTCGTTGATATGTCGTGCAGTTAGTTTTCCTTTTATAATAATATATTCGAGTATATATTTTACAACATTGTTTTTAGTTTACACGAAACCTAAATATAGTTTGTTCAGAATGAGTAATTAGGGGATTCCGATAGTTTTTTACTCCATTACAGATTTTTTTTTTTAATATTCAAAAAGGTCACAAGTTGGATACCACCGACACTAATTATAAGTACAACACAAGTCACAGCAGATCATAGCGAGCGTGAGGCGCCAGTAAAGAGTGCAAGTGATAAACTACCCCTCAGTCACCTGGATGGCCCGGTGACTATGTATTTTTGTTCACATAACAAGCTTTTATCTTTGTGATTGTACATGATACAGTTATGTTTTGTACATAAATTTTTTACTTAAAAATTCTAGACACGTGTTTCGGGTTTCATGTATACTAAAACTAATGTTTTATATGTATACAGAGATTGTAATCACTAACATATTGTGTGATGTTCCCTTGCGTTTTCTTTTCTAGCGCCATCTCAAACCAGTCCTTGTGGTACGCGTCCAAAACATCCCGCCACCTCTTTCTAAGCCGGCCTCCAAGACGCTTTTTTTTCGCATAACGCATTGCTAAATTATATATGTTATTTTCAGCCCTGGAGCCATTTGATAAGCCCAGTACCAAAATGGGGCCCTCGTGATTTTTCAGTGAGGCAACTAAGAAAGCAATTTGATTCGAGATTTGTAAGTGAAAAGTAATGTCCGAAGCTTAAGCTTAGCTTTAGCGACCTCTATCATTTTTCGGCGACACCTCCATTACAATGGGCTGATGATGGCCGAAACCGAAGATTTTTTGTTTCTCACAAGCGCCATAATTGAAGAAACTGTCAGGGCAAGGCCTCAAAACTGCGTTGCGATCGACGTTGCGGAATCAGTCATCGTAAAATTTTCTGGTGCGCTGCCGCAACGTACAAATCTGCGATGCGTTGACGCACGACTTAGTGTCCATACTTTGAACGGGCTGCACGCGTTTAATTTTTGAGTTACGTTGTCTCGTCGTACAATGGTGCGGCGTGGTTTTGTCGATGCGATGCTGTATTGCAGAGTTGAGGCCTCGCCCGTACGTATCACACTTATATTCATCCTCAGCCTTTTTAATGTTCCCACTGCTGGGATACAGGCTATACTCTAGAAGAAATGGGCCGTAATTCACCACGTGGGCCAAGTGTGGGTTGGTGAAAGTCACATGTCTGCGAATTTTTGGTTCTAGTACATGCCGGTTACCTCACGATGTTTTCCTTCACCGTTTTGACAACTTACACAAAATAATGCGCCTGACAGGGTTTGAACTCGCGACCTACAACTCGTAATCGCCAATACCACTTGGCTACCACTGCTATCAGTCGAACCACACATAGATTGGCAAAAATTTTTACCCCAGGAAACGTACGCTTTCTCTGGGTAAAACACTGGTATTGTCTAAAACTCTGTTTTGTTTTTTTTTTCTCTTGCAGTTCATCGACTTTGAAGTACCTAGACTTCTCAGCCGCTATCTTTTGTCAAAAAAGGAGACCAAAGTGTACAAGGTTGATGTTCGGTATGATTACCAGAAGAGAACTCACATTAGCAAAGCAGTTGGTTTTGGAGAAATCAATGACGAGAAAAAAGAAAAGACTTCGTGAAAGGTGAATAGTAGTTTTAAACTTACACGAACTAGTACGGCAAGAATTCCAGAAAACGCAACCACGACAACGTTTTTGAATTGCCTCCTAATTTCTTCAAAAATGCTAGACGTAATATAATATTTTTATCCCGTTCCACCAAAAGCACTCAAGAAAAGCTTTACACTCTGGTTGAATCTAACGCTTTGGAAGACGGTATTAAATATAAGCTTTCACTCTGAAATGAACCTACATTCATTCAGCCTTTGAAGATTCGACTCGATTAGATATGCAAGTTAGTATTGAAACCGCCGCTCTGCGATCTCTTCTGACATAATTATCTTCATAATAGCCATAGATACATGTCATAATGTAATCAAATTTATTAATTTGTAAACATAGGTTATAAATTCACATGAGTGTGTGACGTTACATTTTATTGGATCTCTATACTTTTCCATTAGGCGTACAAAATATTAGTTCTTGATTCAATTTTTTTTTTATTATTTATTTCTCTAAATTGTCAATCATTTGATTCTTTATAAATGACAACATTATTATTATTATTATAGTTTTATCTAAAATTTCATACAATAAGGATGAGTGTAACTTATGAGCTAATATTTACTATAATAATACAATTTTTTAAATATTGTTATATCTACGTTTCTATTTATTTTTTATGTAATATTATTGTATGAACCTCCTTTGGGTGAAAGCCTCCTCCAAGGTATTCCATCTCTCTCTATCTAGAGTAGTGTTCAGCCAGCTTTGACCAGCTAATGAAAACATAGTGACTTTTATTTCAAAATTGAAGTTCGATAAATCCAATAATTCAATGCAGCATTTTAAAATAGTGTATAATTTTTGTGCTACTTCAGTTTATTTATATATGCTTTAGTTAATTTCTCTAAAGATTTGAAAAAAATCTTGTTTTATTTACAAATAAATATATGTAAAATAATCACAAACACATCAACGAAGAATCGAACTACGTGAAATGTCAAAGAATACGGAATATTGCTCACTCTCTATATCAAATAGCATGTAATTTATATTCTAAGTGTTGACTAGACCTATAAAGATTATCCATGTGGAATTTGAATAGATTCTGTCTTATTATATTCAAATTTTGTTTTTGGAAACTTAAGACATTGCTCAACATCTCTCTGTTTCCTGTACATATATAAGTTATAAATAAGATTTTTATTAATATAGGTAATAAAGATTAAAACTGAAAACCAAAAGTCAGTTAAAACTGAAAGTTCCTAGTTGAACTGAATTCATAATTTTAAAATCTATTAAAACTAAAGTATTCCAGACATTAATAATATAATTAAAAACCGAGCAGGCATGGGCCATAAAATTACTAACAGTCTTCGTATTCGGCGATCCAAAAGAACATAAATTACTATAACTCGTAAAATGATTGATTAAAAATGTTTTAGCAATGCGAAATCTTTTCGCTTCGGAACTTCGCAAGTAATAAAATTAAAAACGATTTAATTTTTCCACGATTTATGGGTTTCCTTTTTGGATCTGTTTTAAAAGAATTTATTGTGAGTTATTTATTATCCAATGACTTTGGATATGCCTAAGGAAGTGGACCAGAACCGTGTATAATGGAAGGAATGGAGGGAGATATTTGCCCAATAGTGCAAACGTACCATTAAAGACTCTTCCGCCTGACCACCGCTAAGTTCATTTTTGCTTGCACTCGAAACGAAAACTTCAAAGGGTTTGGTTTGGCGCCGCGCCGCAGGATTCAAGCGAAAAATTTTTTAAGCAATCAGGCAGAAACGACCGTGATGGTACACTCGTACAGCCTAGATATGATCTCTCTCTTAATAACCTAGCTGTATCATTAGCATGCCTACAAAGTCTCCTGTATAATCACTTAATCAGATGTCTTTGACTTAATACAGCCTTTTTCATCACGTGAAAAATCATCAAAAGTAAATTAACTTCTCCCATTCCAAGAATCAGACTTTTGCTGACCAAAACCCACGAAGGTATAACTACATTGGCCACACATGAGCGCGTCATTGTCCATACATTTTATACGGCAACTAGACTTGTAGACCTACATTAGATCCTCGCCAAGCGACACACCGTTACGTACAAGTCAGGTCAGATAACACTCATTCGAAAAATAATCCGCTGACGTCGCAGGGTCAGCTCTAATGGCTTCATCAATTTTACTAGCACCTCTATCTTACACTATCCACCAACCCCATCTCTCCATTCCATCATGGCTCGTTGTATTTCACGCGAGCCTCAGAAGTCGCACGTTGAACACTAGCGCCATCAATTTGGCTTTAGTTCTTACCGCATAGCCGGACGACGAGGGAACTATGGTTTGCCGACCGCAAACTTGTGCCTACAGTAGCCGGAAGTCATCAACTTAATATGCCCTGGCAGTTAGAAGTATCATGCTCACTCTAATGTCTTGCTTTTGGTGGCCCAAGTTCTGGATCATTCATTTCCCTTCAAAATGGTTCAGCTGAATGGTTCTCATGCACAAGTCATGTTCATAAACGGGTATCGTCAATTAGAAACGGTTTTCTCTCTACTGCCACAGATATGCCTGTCTAAATAGCATAATTGAAATAAAAACTTTGAGTTTATACGCTATTGATCTGGATTCTTGGAACCTCTCATCTAACTGGTACCAATTACACTGTTATAGATAATACATATCACTTGAGTCCGTAAGCTTTAATCTAAATGTTTTATTGCAAGTAGACAATTTATAACAAGAACAAAAAAAAAACAAGAATATTCCATAAATCTTCGCCGTAAAACGTAAATTTTAAAGCGTTTCAATCATCACCTAATTCATATTTATACATACAGAATTTTCACAGGCGGATCACTAGGCGAGCATAAATATTTAACAGGGCCCCCGCTCCATCGTGTCAAATGCAAATAAATTCAATTCGGTTACTACAATCGCATTGGCACCAATGTTAATTAAATCTGTTTTGTTCATTGCAAATTTAATAGTAAATTACTTTGGCATTTGCACAGTGTTGAATGGTTTCATGTCAGTTACTCTGGAACAGATAAGGGTAAATGGTGTGAGATTAAATTGGTTTGTGATTGGAGTGAATTGTTATCGAAGAGAACTAAGTATTGATCCGTCTTGCCTTCAAAAACCCTGCTTCATAAGGCTCAAACTACTGCTGATTATGATAACGCCCTGGGAAATCTGGAATATCAGAAAAATACGGCCGGTCTACGACTTCGGTGTTAGCGGTGAGCGGTGCCTCGTGGCGTGCTTCAAACATTTTCATACTTTTGATCTACAGTAAAATGGGGTGAATTGAGACTTAGGGGTGAATAGAGACAAAACTTTGGTTTGTTTTTCACTTTGATACCTTAATGTCGACCTCTAACAAAGTATCGATATTTTAGAATAACAATGCATTACTAAATTGATATAGTTAAATGCTGCAAAAAATATTCAAATGTTGAGAAAATTCCCTTTAAAGTTTTGTCTCTATTCACCCCTAAGTCTCAATTCACCCCATTTTACGGTACCGCTTGCCACCCCGCGCTGCTACCGCTCACAGCGGCAAGGTGAATCAGAATCAGAATTATTTATTTGCAAGCAATGTAGGTACAATTTTAAGATGATACAGAGTTGGGTGTTTCCGCTACATTCTGCCTTAAGGCATGCAAAAATATTATTTTATTTTTTAAAGTTACAATATATTAAACATAATCGATATAGTACTTAGTTGGTATCAAAAATTATATTAATATGTCAATTGTCAAATAAATAATTAATCAATTACAAATCAATACAACTGATACCTAAAAATTATAATAAATTATTATATACATATAAAATGAATGGGCCGTTGGACTTAAGTTTGTGTAAAAGTTGAAGAAGACTGGGGCAATCTTTTTTTATATATCTATCGGATTAAGTATTAACTGTTTACACGACATCTAAATTAAAAAAATGCATTTGGAATAATTCTGTCTATCTCTTCCGAGAAAATAAATATAATATTATTTTATGTATAAAAAAACGTCTATTAAATTATTAAAGAAATTACTTACCAATTAACGCACAAATACAATAATTAGATACACAGGTAACTGAAAACGTTAACTGCTATTGTAAAAGACATTTTAGCAACTTTATTGCGACTGTTGGGTGAGATAAGGAAGATATTTTAGCTTTTAGAACGCGTTGAACGGCGCTGGAACTTGTGGAAGTGTTTACAAGAGCTCCTACTAGCTATTATACCCTGGTACTTTTATTTATGCTCTGCTAAAAGTTTTTTTTCCACCAGGATGCATTTTCTCCTTCATAAAGAAACTTTCTGCTTCAAGAGAAAAAGCATCATTCTTTGAATTTGCTATTTATTAGAGTTGTGTACTAAGTTTTACACTGTTTCTTCAAAAAATCAATACAAGGGTTTCGTATTCATCTTGACACGTATCTTGCCATATATTTTTCTTTTTTTCTTGTCTTGCTTAGTCCCACTGTAGGAAAAAAAATTTCATCATACACCTATATATTTTTTATTACTTATATGATCGCATCTCATAGTAAACGATGATGTGGTTGACGATAGAGTACGCTTGCCTAGAAGTAACTTTTTCACTCTTGACTTAAAGACCCCTAAGTTGTAACTATCAGGAAACACAGACTCCGGTAGAAAATTCCACTTCCTAGCCTTTAGCTTTCCGGCTCTCTTTTTGTCTTCGGTGATGACAAATGTTCTATTATTTAAAATGTTTACTTGTTGTTTTTGACTTGATACTGCTCATAAAATATAACAATACTAGCTGTTCGCCCGCGTACATAAAATATAGCCTATGCCACTCAGAAATAAAGCAGCTTTCTATCGGTGAAAAAAAAATTGCAATCGGACCAGTACTTTTCGAGATTACCTTCTACAAACAAAAAAACGTAAAAACAAAAAAAAGAACATCCTCCACCTCTTTATAATAGCTTTTGCCCTCGGCTTCGGCCGCGTAGGTACATAAAATATATCTTGTGACACTAAGGAATAAAGCAGCTTTTTACCGGCGCTAAAGTTGTTGCAATCGGACCAGCACTATTAGAGATTACCTCATACAAAAAAAAAGCTTTACCTCTTTATTAAATTATTTATAATATATTTATTATGAGTGTAGATATCTGAACAAAATAAATTTACAAAACTGTACCCAAATCTTTCAAAACACCACAACAAACCTAAATCGATTATCCTCTAAAAGAGTTTTTAAACACCCATACAAATTGTCTATGGGCGTACACCGCATTCAAAATGGCGTAACATCAACAGTAAAACTCAGATTTCGCAATAAAAACGTTACTAAAGTAGCTGTGAGCAAGATTTGTGTTGTTTTGTGTATCTCAGTAATTACCTACGATGTAATGGGATGGGGCAAAAGAATTACACTATGGGGATAAGGTAAAAGAATTATAGGTAAACTGGTTTTTGCTAGCGACTTTGTTCGCATGAATATCGAAAACGAGAACGTCATCTTCATCATGATCATCATCATAAATTTAGCCGAAAGACGTCCACTCCTGGATACAGGTCGCCACCAAGTGTCACCCCAACAGCCTGTCCTTTACGACTCGCGTCCATCGGATTCCTGCAATCCTAACCAGGTCATCGGTCTTCTTTGTGGGAGGCCTTTTAACGCAGCGTCTTTGGGTACGTGGCTGCTACTTCAGAACCACTATGATGCCGAAAAAATGTCATCATATCAGCCCAAAGACGTCTACTGTTCGACATAGGCCTCTCCCAAGCGTCGCCACAACGACTGTTCCTGTGCGTCACGTATCCATCGGATTCCCGCGACCTTGACCAGGTCATCGGTTCACTTTGTTGAAGGACTTCCAATACTGCGTCTTCCGGTACGTGGTTGCCACTCCAGAATCTTTCGTCCCCATCGACAATATCTTCTGCGTGCAATGCCTTGCCTATTGCCACTTAAGTTTGGCGATTCTTCGACTTAAGTCGCAAAAACGTATTACGATAAAAAAAAAAACGTTTAAAGCCTAATTTTACTTACTGCTAGGTGTAGACCTTTCTTTTCTAGTGCCAATCTATAAACTCTTATGCCCTCTTCCAGATCGTAACTACGTCGGTAACAATGCCTTGGATCCTGGACCTGTCCGCCGGCAATCAACAGTTCTTTCTCCAGACCCTGAATGCTACACGGCCTTTTTGTCTATTATCACCGCAACTTACCAGATGTTACTTAGGCACCACAGATCCTTGATGTCCCAAACTAATAACTCGCGCTCCTCCAAACTGCTATCCTGATAGCTAAGATCCTCGCTGCTTTAAACCAACCATGCCCGAACCACTTCAATGCTACCCAGGTAACAGCGATCCTAGATGCTCCAAGCCAACAATTTCTAAGCCTGTTGGTTTCTCAGGCTTTCCTGATCTTAGAATAACTTAGGTACCTCATAAGCCTGTATAGAAAGCACCACTATGTCGTAATCCAGTCCATGGGATATCAATACCCGAAAAGCGGATATTTTCAAAAGAGTTATCGCGGCCTTGGAACTCAGAGCACTTGAAAGTACACAGGTGGGTTTTAGCATTGTATATGTTATAGCTAGCCTAGATTTTCCCACAGTTGGACAAAAGCCACGATTCCTTGCTTTCTCATTCCAATTCTTAAAGAAGCCATCGAAGTCGTCTCTCCATCTCCTTCGTGGTCTGCCGCAGCCCCGTACAACTGTGTTTAGCTAATAATCCTGTGTTTTATGGGCTCACAGCTCGTTGACAGACATTATGCGGCAGACATGTCCGGCCCAGTCCTGTTTCAGTTACGCAGCCTTTTGAGTTACATCAATAATATGCGTTTGAGGTGGTTTTTAGTCAGGAAAAATCTAACTGTGGCTCGCGTCGCGTCCCACTCAGATCGGGGGAAGTTATTAGATGATTTCTTACCTTTAAAGTAAGGCTATGGTATTTATTCGTGCTTTTTATTAATGAACAAACATTAAGACTTTCATATTTATATTATTAGTATTATTAGAAAGAATGGAAAGTACGATGGGAGCAAAAACTCAATTAGCACATAGATTAGTTTTCATTGTGTATCGCAAAGTTGCAGCCATTTGCATAATTATTGGAATGCATTGAGTTTATACATTTGCAAAAATTTCATTGGATGCATTGAGAATATACACAATAGTAAACTTTATTTCTATTTAGCTTCTTGTGATGTATGTGTCGTGGCCAGATTTTAGAGGATTAATCAGTTCATGATATGGCCAACTATAACTGGCCAGATCTAAACGTTAACGTTCGATGATATGTTAATCCTCGTTTATCCAAATCATTGTTGTAGTATTTCTATGATTACCAAGAAGAAGAAGATCAAGAAAACAAAACTAAACGAGTATTGACATTATCAACAAACCTTAACGTTTAAAACTATCTGGCCAGTTTTAATTGGTTTTATCATAAATCTAAAAGTACCAAAACATAGAACGAGGCAAGTCTATTTTTATCACAATGTGTGCCGGCCACAATTAATTCTGTGTTAATTTTGAAAAGTTCTGTACGATAAAATCGAATGACGCTTTTTATGACCCGTGAACCAATCTAGGATTTCATGCTCACTAGTTGCGCTTGCTAAAGACGGAACAGATGGTCTAATCATTACCTGTACCCCTAGCCAAGTTGCTAATCTGACATAGTTAACGCTTGTAGAACGCTTCAAATGTACGGGAATTACGTTGTCTGAACGCTCAGTCACGTGGTCAGAACAAAAGAATTGGCGAAAAGGTCAACTCGAAGCATTCGGCGCAAGCGAAATGGTTGTAACTTGGCTAGGAGGGCCGCATTGTGTAACTAGACTGAAGAAATGGCAGATCGAAATCTCAAGCTCAAGATATGAACTTCGGTCTACCACTCTCATTTCAGCTGAAAGACATCCACTGTTGGACATAGGCTTCTCACAAGAGTTGCCATGATCGGTACTGTACGTCTTACATCTATTGGATTCCCGTGTTCCTCACCTGATTATCACCAGGTCATAGGTCTACCTTGTAGGAGGCAAATGATGCGTCTTCAAGTACGTGGTCGCAACTCCAGAACCTTTCCTCCATCGATCATCTGTTCTGCGAGCAGTGTGCCTTGCCCACTGTCTCTTACATTTGTTGATTCTTCGGGATTCTTGGTCTATCAGTAAATGTGAAAATTTAAAGTGGTTTCTCTTGTGTCAGTGGAAAAGGAAAAGTTTTTCTCACATTTGTGTCAAAGATTTGTGTTATTTTTGTATTTACTGCGGCTTTCTAGCTGTAATTACGTAATTCCTGGTCGCAACCGCGTCTTATTCTACGAAAAGATGTGGTTCAAGTCAAAAGGAAAAAGAGGTAACAAGAGGAACAAGAATTCAGATTATTGTTCCATAGGCAGCATTAACTTTCATATGATTAATTTAAATATTCAGGTCTTTCAGGAAAGTCAGTAAGAAAAATGAATAAATAAAAGTACATGTAATAACAAAAATAAGTGAAAAAGGTAAAAAATTGTAAGGGAGTTTGTGTCAGTAGACTCTTGATTCTACTTTGCTACTCTCTATTCCATATTTGACTCACTTGACGAATCAAAGACCCCTCATTCCTAAAAATACTCGTACAATAGGGGTCTACCTCTTACCATAAAGAAGGTTGATCGTCATCATCATCATTTCAGCCGAAGGACGTCCACTGCCGGACATAAGCCTCCTCAAGTGTGCGCCTCGCAGCCTTCGCATTCCTGCGACTCTCATCAGGTCATCGGTCCACCTTGTAGGAAGGCCTTTTAACACGTCTTCCGGTGTGCGATCGCCAGCATAGAATCTTAATGACGTTCTTATTTTTTCACGTTCAAAAGGCTATACAGATTTGGATGAAATATGATGCGCATAGATCATGCCCTGGAATATTACGTAAGATACTTTTTATCCCTGGAATATTCCCTTGGAATCAATTTCTAATTTTATACTGGTAAAGGTGTTAGAGAACTTTCAATTTATCCGTATTGCAGTACGTTAGCAGTCCGACAACAAGCATCTAAATTGAAAAGCTGCCGTGTGTGTATATGCTAGTGATGCGCTATTCAACATAGCACTACTCAACATCGAATTGAACACGTGGAGTTTATGTCGTTGCCATCCTGTTGTCGACCGCTCGCCACACGGTTGTCGCACCCCGCTTTCTGTAAAAAATACGATCGTCCGTACACAGTACGACTAATGCACTGCATCTGCACCGCAGCAGGTTGTCAAAAAACGCATTAATTGAAAGCGCCTCTAGTCTGCACTAATATTATAAGGAGGTAAGGATTGTTTTTATGTTTTTTTCTTTGGAAGTCCTGGTCCGATTGCGATATTTTTTTTCACCGTTAGAAAGCGGCTTTATTCCTGAGTGACCTAGGCTAACACAGGCTGTTTTATGTGCACGGATGAAGCTGCGGGCAAGAGCTAGTCTAAGATAAAATCGCTCATCGTTTATGCCTCGTACCAAGAAGTCAGTGATCGTTATCTTTTCACTAAATTAGAGGCTGGCGCAGGCAGAAAGGGTTTCAGTTTATCTCAGCCTTTAATGTGAGCAGATGCGGGTACATACCATTGTTTATTTTCTGGTTATATTGTTCTTGTTCTTGACCTATTGGGAAAAAGGTCATATTGGGAAACCTATTCTTAGCGCTTCTGTAGTGCTTCTTTATGCGATATATTTTACGGCCTAAACGGAAATGTTTAAGAGATAAGGCTATATCGAGTGTGTTTTTCTTTTCTGATATAAACTAGTGCTTGAGTGCGATCCCACTTGATGGTAAGCAGCGAAGCAGTATTTTGTGTGAAGCAGATTACCTTTTGACCAGTTTATACCATTTTTTTTTTGTTTAAGAAATATTGAAGTTACTCCCCCCGCTTTCATCTGTGTTCATTCGGATGTCATTTGCAATCAAAGGCCACGGTAACTCTTTTGATCTCGCTTCTACAAGTCTACACTACACTATATAGGAAATAAGTTACGAATATAGTGTAACGTAATGCTGTTCTTCATCCAGTAACTAGACTAGAGCGACATCATAAGATGTATGGATGACTTATCAAAAACCATCTACCTCCGGTCTCAGGAGAGAAGTTAGTGATGTAGCAGCATCCAGTACCCATGGTTTGACTAGAAAGTCTAGTTACTTTATATCCTCTTCCATATACCTCTCATCATCATCATTTCATCCGATATACGTCCACTGTAGGCCTCCGCTGAGCGTTTCGTCAGCGTCACCACAACGAATTTGTTGTGGTGACGCTGACGAAACGTTCCTGTGCGTCTCGCATCCATCGGTTTCTCGCAACCTTCACCAGGTCATCAGTCCACCTTGTAGGAAGCCTTCCAACGCTGCGTCTTTCTACACGGACGCCACTCCAGAGCCTTTCGGTCCCAACGACCATCTGTTCTGCGAGCAATGTGCCCTGCCCATTGCCACTTAAGTTTGACAATTCTTCGTGCTATGTCGGCAACCTTAGTTCTCTTGCGGATGTCTTCATTTTTTATTCGATCAAGCAAGGAAACCCCGAACATAACCCTTTCCATTGTCATGATCATTATATACCTTTATAGACTTAACAATTTCACATTATCATTATTTCAGTTGAAAGATGTCCACTGCTGGACAAAGAAGTCTTGAAGACACAAAGCATGCTAAAAATCACATATTTGATTCTAATCGTTTTTATAGAAAAAACTAGCTTCTTCCAGCGGCTTAAAGTAGATTTCTCAATACAAATGTTGGAACCCCTTTGAGTTCATTCACTCAGGGGGTTAATTTTGGATAATCCTCTCTTAGAGCTCGCCTACGTGATAAAAGGAAGCTTTATGCAAAAGTTCACAATCTTAAGTCTTAATAGTTTTGGCTGTTCGTTGATATCCTAGTCAGTCAGTTTCATCTCTTATACAACATTATTTTAAGTTTATGCAAAACCTGAATATAGTTTGTTCAGAATCAGTAACTGAATGGAATCCAAAAGTTTTTACACCATGTCATATTTTTTTTTCCAAAAATATTTAAAAAGGTCACAAGTTGGACACCACTGGCACTAAGTTACTACACAGGTCACCGTAGGTCTTAACGAGTATTAGACGCCAGCAAACAGCTGGGTGCAAGTGCAAAACAACCACCTCAGTCACCTGGGTGGCCCGGTGACTATGTATTTTTGCTGACATAAGCTTAGAACTGTGATTTTTCATAATATATTTATGAAATTTTGTACATAGATTATTTACATAAAAATACTAGATGTATTTCGGGTTTCACATATACTAAAACTAATGTTGTATATACCGATTGACCCATCAGTTTGCTGCAAATATACCCTGTTAATAATAATAAAGAAAGAGAAGGAAAGAAAAATACCACCACAAATGATATCGGTTCAAAGACCAAGACATCCTGTCAATCAATTGTAAATTTGAGATGACAAAGGATAAAGTCATTTCCGCTTTCCTACCAAACCTTTGTTTTAAACACGACCTAATCATCGCTTTCTCCCGCAATCACAACAAAACTCTTCAAAAATTTACTTTAAAGGAAGATGCTGAAAATTAAAAATCATATTTACGATTTTTATTTTTAATTCTCGAAAACAAACGTGCAAGAAGTTGAATTATTTAGCTCATTCCCGCTCCTCAGAATGAAGAAGTTGTCATATAAATTTTCTGGAGTGTTACCATTATTTACAACAATTTACAGCCGCCTTAAAGTTTTTGTTTCTCACTTTTGAATTCCACGAGTGTGCGCTTTGAATTTGTCTTGAGTTGGCTTGTTTGTATTTTTCAGTGGATCGTGAAGAATTTTTCGCCAAGGATTTTTGAGTGGGAAGTTTTGTTTGAGATCTAGTTTTATAGTTTAAAGAAATATCATTTCTGTCGCAAAGGAAAGTTGGGGTGGTTCGTTTAGGTGAACTCTGTTCGTTGGGTTGTTAAACCCACAGCTTAAGCATAATCAGCCTTATAATGTTCCCATGGCTGGGACTCAGCCCGCCCCTCTAGAAGAGTCTTCTTCTTCTTCCTGCCCTTGTCCCATTTTATTTGGGGTCGGCGCAACACGTTTGTTTCTTCCATTTTGTCCTGTCACTCGTCACGCTATCACTAACTCCCTTTTCTTTCATATCACTTCTCACACAACCCATCCATCTTTTCTTTGCTCTCTCTTTACCTCTCCATCCATCCACATGTAAATTCATAACTCTTTTAGCAACATGCTTTTCTCCTCTTTACATGACCATACCAAGACAAACGATTTCCTTTCAACCTTTCAAGAGTAGGAGAGGGAATAAGCCGTAATCACCTAAAACAATAAAAAAAAATAAAACCCCTCACGTGGGTTCAGCGCGGGTAGGGTAATCGTAGATGTCACTCATCCTTGATATTGGTTTTAGGACATGCTGGTTTTTTTACGATGTTTTCCTTCATCGTAAAAAAAAATTACTTTTTTAATTAATTATTATCACTTTTCATAACGTAGTTCATATTATGTTAATAATCACATACCTTAAAATCAATTTTAGTAAAAGATACTGTTATTGTACAGGCTGCCAAAGTGGCGCGCCTTATCATGGATGACCCTCAGAATGCTGTTTCCGCTCCCGCGCACTCTGTGTATCGTGGATGCTGCGCGCTTTCTTATGATGGCTTTAAACCATTAATATGTGGGGGGAAAGGTAAAAAGAGTGGTATTATGAGTTTTAACTATGGGTTTTTTTTCAGACACACATTCTGTACGTGTCTGAATACAGTCTGTGTGTGTCTGTTTATGGCATCGTAGCTCTTAAATTGGTAATTCGCGCGCGTAGTGTTCCACGCGCGTCTCAAGGAAATGTCAAAAACCAGGGGTCGAAGCCTACTGGAGCCAAAGGTCTGCTTCTGAAAGGAAGACTCGGCCCTGGCATGAAAGGCTACGAAGGAACAGGAGTGAGTCAGGAGTGGGTAAGTCAATATGAGTCTGACACAAAAGAGCGGAAGATGTCATTAGATGATTTTCCCACCATAAAAAAATTCCTCCGGTGTTTAAACAAAATCTAGTCATGTGTAGTGTAATATTGAAGCCAGAAATAATATTTTTTGGACGATATTTAACTGGTTTTAAACCAAAAATACTCTACATTTTGAAACACTACACTAGTTTATAACAGATAAAAAAAAAATCTCTTTATTCAAAAATTCAAAGTATTTTTGTTTCAAATCAAAAGACGTCAGAAGCTAGTGCACGCTTCCAGTCGATCGTGTCCTGTAGAGAAAAACCACCCCGAAACTCCATAGCCAATAATAAACTTAATATTTACACATGTGGTTCCAGACAAAAACAATTACTTAAATCTAAGCCCGGCTTCGTAATAATACTGGCACAAAGAAACAATATTTCCCTTCTTATAAGAAATAATCTCGGAAACCCTATTCCGATTAGGTTTCATAAAAAACAAAGGTTCAATAAGGCTGACCGTTGCGTATTATAGGTAATAAAATGAGAATAGTTTTTTTAAGGCTCTTGCCTTGACCTCGTATAAATATAAATATAAGTGAAAGTTGGTGGAGCTAAGCTTCCTATGAAAGGGTTTATCTAAAAATAAAAATAAAAACACGAAATATATACAGATGCACATATTAGCTGCTGCCAAAGGTTTTACTCTGGCTACGCCATAATCATATGGGTTAGACACAAATCTTTCGATGTACTCGGTATAAATGACGAAGCAAAACGCTTACTCCGGACCGTAGTAGTTTCAACAACGGAAGGGTGGATACTTGCTGTACATTGGTTAGTCTGATGGTAAAAAGGAGAAGGCGGAATCAAGTCATGCAACTCCCGCACACACTCTCCAAAATTCATCTTGTAAAATACCGAAAGGCTGGCTAGCCAGTGCCTGTGCTCGAGGCTTTGCAGATTGGATTTAACCATATCCAGACCCCCAATTTGCCTCTTCGCTGACCTTTTCACAGAGTCCAAAGCTGCTAGATGGCATTTTGCAGCACCAGCCTATATGTGACAGCACTGCTCTGAACCATGGCCTCAATAAAGGCCTGGCGCGAGAAGTCATTGCAGCCAATCGCATCCACGAAGACACAACGGTGCTCCTCCTTAAACGCGTCACACGTCCACAGTATACTCCACCGTGTCCTCCAGGCGATTCACACAATACTGACACACGTGTATTTTTTCACCCTGAATCCGATGCAGGAACCTCCCTAACTTACCATGGCCAGTAAGGACCAGTGCCATGTGAAAGGTAAAAATAAAATAAATATACCGCGACACCTCTCCACTTCTCAAAGACGTGACTTACCGCCACTGATCGTGGCGTGCCCCATGGTTTCATCACGTGCCTTCAAACGCAAGCTTATCAATAATAAAAAAGCTAATTACAGACCAGTTAGTAGGTAAATCGTATTTTAAATGCTTATTTTACAAATCCAAAAGCGGATCTTATGCAAAATTGCGGATTAAACACTTTTATTTTGTAAAAAGGTAACTCTGAAACAGGATTAGGCCAACCCATTAGCATCCTCAACTAAAATCTCTTGAGCTCAGATTTCGCTCGTAACTGCTCTAAATCTAGATTAGAATAACTATTATCTGAATTTCTAAATGAATGCCATTTCTGTCCAGACTCTAATGGCTATGTAATGTTGGTGCGAGAGAAATATCATTTTCCTAACTGCAAATTGAAATATTTTGGAGTTCTGTGTGCAATTTGAAGGGTATGTTTGTAAAATTATTTTCTGTAGTACAGTCAGCGAAATAATTTGTTTAGCAAATGACCAAATTTAAACGCCCAATAGGAAAGGGAATCCTGGTATGAAATCCTCACATCATACATGAACCACTTAGAAAGAGTTGCACCATTTAACTATAACGATAACATAGCCGTTAACAGTTATCAAATCGTCGAATTGACCAATAGGCTGCCGTTTCACGGCTGGTTATGGTTTGGTTATCGTTATAGTTAAATGGTGCAACTCACCCTTAAAATGCATACAAAGGCGTATCCTTTACTATTTAAAAATATGAAACAACGATTAACTAGCCCAAAAAGTTATTTAGACAAATACCTTATATGTGAAAGTAACTCTGTTTATCTGTTACGCTTTCATGGTTACTACAGAACCGATTTTGATGAAGTTTGGTAAGCTTGATGCTCAAGAAAGGACTCTTTATCTGGCTTCAATATTATGGTGCGTCACTGCGGGGTGCCAGCTGAAAACCAGCGCTGGGTGTTTGACGCCCAGCAATTGCTGAGTTGGTGACCCTTTCGGTTCAGGCACAGTCACTGCAACTGTATTGTATATCTGTACCATTTTTTAAATTTATTGTTTTATGTTGTGGTATATTGTATTGCTTGCGCCGAATAAATGCTATTCTATTCTATTCTATGGTGTGTGGAGACGCAAATGAAAGATTTCATGTTTAATTTACTTACTCGTATTTTTTATTGTATGAAGCATATAAGACATATTTTTTGTTAAAATACATTATAAAGTTAATGTATTTTAACAAAATATATGTCTAGACTTTTTTAACATCAAATCAATTTTTGTTTCGAATATTGATCCTTAAACTTTTTTTAACATAAATCTTAAAAGGTATATTACCTTGCCAGTTTGCAAGTTTATGAGTAAGTGACCTTCTTAGACGCAACATGAGCTACACCCTTATGAAGATGTTGAGGATGGCAAAGTAATTCTATTCCAAAAATAACTTTTAAGCTTTAATTATAACCTGCCTATGGAGGAAATTTTACATGGTGGTGGCCGTCTCTTTAGGAGCGAGCCTAAGTCATGACAAACGATATACAAAAATCAAAATCTATTTACGAACTTGCTATGCGCTAACTTTGCGCTTACTATTCCATGTTGTCATGCTTAGACCACACTGTGTAAAAACCTCCAAAAAAGCCACGGTTCTGCACCCTAACTGTCGTAGCTGATATCAATCCAGAAGGAGCAAAAAAATTAAAACTTTTACGGTTAAAGCTTTAATCTCATAAGACGCTCATCGTGTTAGAGAAGAAAAAGACAAAACTGTGCTTTCTATCATCTCTAAAAATTGAATATGCGTCAGTACGCTTATTCAATTATATAATAATATATAGGCGCATTGGTCACTGGACCACACTTTAAAAATATAATTACGAAGTCTAATATAATTTATCAGTCCATCATGACTGCACAGTGGCACTCCAATCATTAACTGAACCAACGTGAACGGTGTCAACTAGACACCCTTTATGAAGGCTGTGCCTTATTAGGCTTAGGCTATGATTGATACTCAAATACTCTCCTTTATTAGGAAGGACCACAGTTTGTAATATAATTTGACTACTAAAAATTCACTGGCTCAAATTCACTTAATCGAATAATAAAAAAAATATAGACGAAAAGAAAAAACTATTTAATTCACAGTTTTCTTTGTCTTCTTTCTTCGGTGGCCGCGTCCCTCATTGAAAACGAATATGAAACAAAAGAAAAATGATTTAAATAATCACTTTTCTTTTGTTTCATATTCGCCCTGCTGATCTCATAAAAATAATGCAGTGGTATAATAACAAAAACATAAGCTAAAATATTTACAAAATCCTTAAAATCTGACTTTTCCTAATTTTATAATTCTTAAAAATCATTTTTTTTTTTTTTACAAAATTTTCAATATTTATTTTTCAATTTTTATATTTAGATAAAAACGATTGTTTTACGAAGATATAATCATAAAATGTAAAATTTTATTATGAAAATAATTAAGAAATAATTTTGAAATTATGATATTTTATTTTACAAAAATAAAATATTAATTAAGAAATTTCACCTTTTTGTGTCATACCCATTTTTGGTTGACATGTGGCACGATGAAGACAAGAAAAAATTGAGAATTTCCATATCAAATATTGATATCAGTAATTTTTATTTTCAGAACTATGACCATTATCTTTGTCGTTTCTATTGGTTTATTCATCCTAATCACATTGCGATTCGAAAAAACAACTCTTGATTTCCTGAAAATAAACTGGATGAAATAATGATTGGAATGGACACACCGGGGTCTTTGTCTTCATCTGTACACTCCAATCCCGTCTCGTCATCGACTAAGCTGCTTACATCACAGCTTTGGTCATTATCGTCATCACTATGCTCATCAGTTTGTCATTATCATGGTAGAACATAAATCAGCATTACCATCTTCATATAAAGCGTTTATTGGTCCACCTTCTCCAAGTAAATCTGCGGTTTCCTTCTCCACCACACGTGGTTCCAGTGCAACAAGATGCTTACAAATAAAACATTCGCACGGGAATTCATTTTTTAATTTCTCGCATAACGTTGCGAATTCCATACCATCGGGGTATGTATACCTATAAAAATGTTGGTTTAGGTTAGGTTATATGCGCCCAAAATAAGTGCGTAATCGCTCTCCCACCATTCATTTGACCTGGATTTGACCTGGCGATCTGCCTGAAATCGGCGATAAATCCGTCGAAGCAGGTTTCATCTACGCCCGTGAAAAACATTTTTCCTTTTATTAATTATAAAAATAATATAAAAAAAAACACTCAGCTTTCAAATTTCCATGCGTCTATTCCTTGCCTGCTGCACCAGTTGCGCTATTTTTCCTTAGGGCTTATACCAGTCGTTTTTCTCGGACAATTAGCTACTTATATATCTGCAATCTATGTTACACCGTACCCGGCGCCTCCACTATTTGTGGTGTGGGGAAACGCTAGGCTTCGTTTTCAATTTACTTATTGCTTAATGCTTCATGCAATATAAATATTGTATGAAGCATTTTAAAATGTATTGTAATATAAAAATTATGTCTAGACCTTTGCTGACATATAATCAATAATTGTTTCAAATATTAACTTCTAAACTTTTTTTAACATAAACCTTAAAAGGTGAGACCGTTTAAGTCACTGCAAAATGGCCTTATTTAGTAGAAATCATCAGAGCACTACTGCATAAAATATTTAATGAAGTCGTGAACTAAATAGATATACATAATATATTTAATATAATATATACCTACACATATATTTGTATAAAGTAGAAGAAAAGGGGTCTTAAAACGACTCCGCTATTTAATGCCGCAACTTTCGCTTAATCAGACTGGTGATCGTCCTGATGTCGACAAAAAGTGCATTCCACAGAAGTATGGACTGTATATGAAGAAAAGAATGAACAAAATCAGAATTATGAGACGGACAGAACAGTAGGAGATTGTTAGAAGAACGAAGATCCTTAGGATGGGAAGAACATAATTAATATTGAAAATGAGATTTAAGATAAGAAGGACGGGTAGGAGAGTTCAGCAGAGAGAAGAGTGTAGTCAGAGAGAAGAGTGCACGCAAACTTTTTCGCTGGCGAATGAGCATCCATTTAAGCTGATATGATGATGATGATGAACTCTATCAAATGGTTGGACCGATTTGAATGAAATTTAGCACACCGGTAGACCATATCTTGGAATAGCACATAGCGCAATTTTTATCCAGAGAATATATCCAACTTTCACGCGATTAAAGCCGCTGGCAGCAGCTAATTCGTAACTTCTAAATCTTAACTATTTATTTATCGTATCTTAGAATACGTTGGTTCAATTTGATAATAATTAATTCTAAGGACTTCTCATTCATTTTTACATCATAATCCTTTTTTAGTGTGGTTTTGTCTTCCATTGGAAAAAAAACTTTTCTTAAGTTCAACAGATTTATTCCAGCTAAAAACAAGAAAAAACAATAATAAATCAATTCAATATTGACTACATATATACTTTAATTTCGTCTGCAAACAAATCCTTCAGTTTTTGCAGTTTCTTTGGAGCATAATGACGTAATGCTTATTATTTCAGGACTAACTTCCGAGCAGACTGCGATACAACTTGCTCCCAGCCGGCTGAAACTATAGAACCACAGGTTAAAATCTGAAGGACTTGAATGTTTTTTAAAAGTTAAGGCACCACCTCCACAAGAGAGTGTATCAAGATTATTTTGTTTCTGATTGCATACCACTTCAGTTAGCGATGGATAGCAATGACTCTTTATAAGTCAGGATAGATTGCCACGCGTCCACAAAAATCTGTAGCAGATTTGTACTGTTCAAATTTATTTCTGCGAGTACATTGCGATTACGTGGCTAGTACGTGTAGAGTACGTGGAGAGTATGTGGTGAGTACGTGTCGAGTACGTGGTGAGTACGTATCGAGTACGTGGCGAGTCCGTGGCTAGTACATGGCGAGTACGTGGTGACTACTTGGCGACTACGTGATGAGTACGTGGCGATTATGTCACAAGTAAGTGGCAAGTATGTGAGAAGTAAGTGGCAAGTACGTGGCGAGTTCGTGGCGAGTTCGTAGCTAGTACATGGTGAGTACGTTGTATCTACATGGTGAGATGGTGTCTACATGGCGAGTACGTGGAGTCACCACGTGGCGATTTCGTTGTGAGTGTATTTTGGCAAGAAAGCCGAGAATAGACCGAGACTCTTTGTCGTTATATCGATACACTCATTTGTGGACTCTGTGGAAGTCGCATCTTACAATAAAAATTAAAACATTTGACTACCCAAGGTGCCTCGGACGTATTTAAATATTTTATTAAAAATGTGCTTTGATTAATCTAGGATTAGTCCTTTTTCTCTCATTCTGTCACGATACGAGTTATATAAATAATTTCTAAAAAAAGACCCGCTTTTTTACACAGTTTATTTTACACGGTTCATTTTATTCTGTTTTTAGTATTTATTATTATAGTGGCACAAAAAAAATCGTCAGTGAAAGTTTTAATAGTCTAGCTATCTCGTCATGAGATACAGCTTGGTGATAGATAGACGGGCAATGAAGTCTTAAAAATAGGCTCTCGATTTTACCCTTTAGGTAAAAATTCTTTGCTCTAGAATGAGATGATAGAGACAAGAACTAAAATGAGAATTCAGAATAATATATATCTAGAATATACTTACCTGGTTTGCAGCACTCCATGCCATTTTTTTCCTGTTGAGGACACAAGCCTGTTTCTTCAACTCTTGTTCCGATGGGACAAGCAAATTCTAGTGCGCACACTCCACCAACACGCAGACACGACATCTCAAAGAATGGAGCCTGTCCATCTGGAATAAGATTAAACATTGAATCAATAAATTTCATACTACTTTTCTGTTTCTACTGCAGATTGGACAATGATAAATTCCTGTATACTCCTGTTCAAAATTACATTAGACTAAATTTCTAATGTAAAAGAAAACCTTTTATCACTGTCTATCAATTTTGACTTTTATTTCGTTGGTAAAATGACAAATCGCGGTTGTAGTAATTAGTTGGTAATGTAACCACTTTTTTGCTGTTAATGCCATAATCATGCCTTCGAAATAGAAGTTAAAATTGGTTGAACAGACAATAAAAAAGGTTTTTTTTTTAATTTCTAATCTAAACGCGCATAGGGTAAAGATGATCTATAAGAGAAATCCAAAGGACTAAAAAACTGTCTCTTCTAGAAGATAATAAATAATAAATCATTTATTATCAAGATTCTTGGCCCTGCCATACCTTACAGGATTATAAATAAGTTAGGTCTATGTTCGTAAGACTTCACATTACACTAAGTCACTTCGTGCTGTTCTGTGGCACCTGTTCGTGGAAGCGACGGAACACCACGCCTTGCGGCAAAAAGTCTTCCTTCAACATGAGGGACAGAAAAGTGTTCAGGACTCGCACCACAAACGTCTTGAAATTGACGTTACGATGCGACTCCAGCAGCTGTTCCCTCAATACAAACTTTGCCTTTTGGCGCACGTACTCCACAATGTCCTTTACCCTTGTCGTGTGACGCAGGCGATGTATACAGGAGTGTTCGGCTGGGTAGTAAGCAGGCTCACACTAGGAGTTGCAGGTGCTATGCCGCGGCGGTTCATGTTGGTTTGCGTTTGACGATTATAATATGTTTTGAAAGGAAGTAACTACTGAGAATTATATCGACAAACAGAGTAACATTGATGAAGGAGACACGGTACCCCAACCTTCATCGGGTTAAGGTCAACTTAATGAAGAATGACAAAACCTGTTTTTTCAATTGATATTCTAGGACCCCAGGTATTCCTTTCAGAAGCGAACCCATGACCCCAGAAGGCTTTGATCCTGCTGGGCCCTTACTGTTTTTCTGACATCTCTTTAAGGCGTACGTCAAATACTACGCGCCATTGAGGAATCGGGGCTCAGTCCATATGATTACCAGATGGCAGGACTGTCAGCTAACAATTGTTCTACATCCGCAAGCCCATGCCTACGGTCGCTGGAAGTCGGAGACGGAGTCCCAGCAGCAGCTGCGTGAGTAGTTCCTTTATCTCACGCGTGTGACAATGGCCTGTACCAGGAAACGCTGCGAAAGGTTGCCACCACCGATCGTCCATGCATACGAGGGCTAGTAATTGAAAAGACTAATATATATAAGAGTGACGACGATCTTCTTCTTCCTTGTTGGTATCATTCTTGACAAGCTTCACAACACGCCGCCACTCCTCTCTGATGACCGCCTTCCTCGTGCATTCGTGCAGTGATGATAAGTCATTTACTGTCGCTCTTATCTAGTCAGTCTATCACATAGGCGGTCTTCCTCGTGGCCTGGTACCCTCAATCTTTTCTTGGACCACAAGTCGCTCAATAGTCACGACGATAATAATTAATAAATTTTTAGGAAAGAGTTCATCAGATGTTATCAAAATTATTCTTTGAAGGGGGAGGTAGCAGAAAACATTACATCTTCCCTATATATTTGATTGTTTGTTAGCTATTTTTCTTTCTTTTCTTTTCTTTTCTTTCTTCTTTAATATACACATCACTTTTGGCTTCAAGTCTCATTTCGGCTTTAATAACATCGAAATGAGACTAGAAGCCAGAATTGATGGGTATATTTCCACTTCTTCTTTGTATTCTTGTTCTTTATCATTCTGAATCAATCTGAAATTAATCTCTATTATCTTTTATAAATAATTAACAATTTTACCTTTCTCGCACAATCAAACTAGTATTTTTGTATCTCCCAATATCATTTTTTTTTTAATATAAACTAGTGTTGTAGTTATAGTAGCTAGTAATGCAATCGTCGCTGGTGAGGTGCACTAGTTTATTAGGAGGCTATTTACTGCGGCCTTGAAGACACCTACATTATAATCAACTAGCTTTTGCCCGCAGCTTCACCTGCGTCCATAAAATATAAGCCTTTATCACTCAGGAATAAAGCAGCTTTCTATCGGTGAGGTAATCTACACTGATATAATAAAGTGATAAAATTTGTTTTCTTTTTTATGTTTTTTGTTCGTTGGAAGTAATCTCTGATAGAACTGGTAAGATTGCGAAAAAAAATTTTTCACCGATAGAAAGCTGTTTTATTTCTAAGTGACATAATTATGGTATATTTTATGTATGTGGGAGAAACTGCGGGCAAGAGCTATTATAAAATATAATCGAACGGGAAAACCGCAGCAGGCAAATAATAATAATAATATTCCACAACTATCACACAATGGTTTCGAAGCTACGATGTATGCGGTATAAACGACAATGTACGTTTTTTTTCTCTAGACATAGTGAGCGTGAAGATTGGTCCAAGTAAAAGGCAAAGTGAAGAAATAGATGATATTGCAGAATACATTACCATTTTCACTAAGATTGCGATTAAACCATGAAGCACACCAAATACCATTTAAAAATAAGGTCAAACAAAAAATTTTGAAGAGCATTTGAGACAGCTACTATAATCATAGATTGATAGACGAATGGCTAGAGGAGTGACAATATTATCTTTTATGAATTGGATGATCACACAATTGTGAGAGTTATCGACGTGAGAAAACCTTTCTAAATGAGCTAGTACTTAGTGGAAGGGTCGGTAGGCTGGTGGAATTCGATCTACATGATGTTTGATTTTGTTTAGAACACTTTGGATTTTTTTTTTTTCATTTTCGGAAGAAAGTCTCAAAAAGACGACCGCCCGGGTAGTAGTTCGGGGATTGTGTAATTTTATCGCACTAAAAATACATTTTTGAGATGTGGTACTGAATAAAGATGGTCCGTATCCCTTGGACAGCATTTCGAACCGACGTATCCATATAGAGAGAGCAAGAACTCGAAACCTCCTCGCGGTTTTCACCAGAGTCTCTACGCAAGATTCTACAATACTTTGGTCACATAGCAAGGAAAGACGGTGGCAACCTAAAAAACTCATCGTGACCGGTAAAGTAGATGAGAAAAGGCCTCGTTTCTCCGGCCAGATCCACACCGCTTTAGACTCTACGGTATACAATACCCTTCATACTACCAGAGACAGAAACAGATGGAAGAATATCGGAAACGATTGAAAGTGATGAAGCAAGGAGGTCACACCCCTCAGCATCGGGGAGTAGATGCAAGGAGAGAGAGGAAAAATACATCGGAGATCACCATTATTAGCACATAGAAAGGGACCTATTTTATCCATCTGTGAAGATATTATGAAAGGGTCTTCCCTGAGCTTTTTTTTTACATAGCAATACGTGATTGCTATATGACTATCTTCTCTGCAAGCACTCTAAGAGTAAACAGAGTCCCCATCCAGAGCGTCCTGGTTTCAAAGTTCCACCTGCAAAACATACCTGTTCTGAAAATATTTAAAAAAAAAAATGTCTCAGGTCACCGCAGTTTTTCTTCAAAACTTACTTACAGTTTATTAGCTGTCGTTTACAGTAGCTTTTAAAGCGACGATGTAGTCATCTGTAGAGGACGCTTGTCTAGAAGCAACCACTCTGAGCTTAAATGCCCCAAAACAGTTGCGTTACAGAAAATTTTTAGTTAGCCTCGCACCTTTCAATTATATCTCTACATCTATACTAATTTATAAAGAGCTTAACTTTGTTTTTTGTTTGTAGGAGATAATCTTTAGGAGTACTGGTCCGATTGCTAAAATTTATATTCATTGATAGAAAGCCACTTTATTCTTGAGTGTCATAGGCTATATTTTACGTAAGTGGTCAAAGCCGCGGGCAAAAGCTATTACTGAATAAATGTACTGTCGACATGTCGTATATGTTTTTCTCCCGATTATTTACTTCAGCTTCAAAATCAGACATCCTGTATCTACGTACTTTAATAGCAGGACATCCCCGGGACATTGTCAAACACACAGTAGCAACTACAACTTTCTCACGAATGCATCCGTCGATAGTAAGACAGTACTTGAATAAACATAGGATATTATTTAAAATGAAATTCCAGTCATATTTTTATGTTCAGTGTGAGTGGTGGTATCAATTCATGATGATGTTAACAAGTTTTTTTTTAATGTTAATTGTGTCTGCCCTATCTACTGAGGCATGGGATAACTTGAAAGAACATGAAGATTTTCGTGGTAATATATTATTTTTGTATTTAAACTAATAAAAACGTATATACACCCTTAAATTTTGATCGTTTTAATCCCGTAGAGAGTCGATCCACTACATGAAACACTATCGATTTGTAAAGATAAAATTAAAGTTGTAGTGTAGTTTGTACACAACGCCGACTACTAGCTACAAGTCATTGAACTCGCTCAGCTGACGTTTTCTTAAAGAAATTAATTTCGTACATGCGTAAATTAATACGAGATTTGAAAAAAAGGTATTTTTTAATTTCATCTTTACAAATCGATAGTGTTTCATGTACCAGATCGACCCTCCACGGGATTAAAACGATCAAAATTTAGCGGTGTATACATACGTATTTTTTTCCTCCTACATCAAATCAATCTAAAAGTTGTCTGTAAAAATCATTTTTAGCAAAAAGTCTGCCCATTGTTACACCCCATTAATTAAGCTCTTACTGTGTTATTTATGGTGTATAATAAACAGAACATTTATCTATGTATGGTCCTATCTAAAACACGAAAAACAAAGTTTTTTCAACCTGTAAAATTGTTAGGTAGTTGATTTTCACATAATTATATTATTGAAAGCAGTTTAGACACGAGTTCTATTTTTAAAATAATATGATCTTCGCACTTTTTGAAAAGAAAAAAAATCATTAAGTACCTGGATAGATATAGGAAAAAAAAAAACAAAAAAAAATAACAAAGTTTCACAAACTAATTTAGATAAGAGATCTTGTGCTAGATTTTTTTTTCATATCTCATAGAAACAGAACAGTTTTAGACGTATCTCAATGAGTTATAAATTTTGTTTCTATTTTATAATTGCAGCTGGAAAAGCCCCATTTTTCGAGCTGCCCTGTATGCGTGTTGGTGGTACTTGTGCAAAAATGAATGCCTGCCCTCCCGGAACAAAAGTGGCGCAGAGGGGTCTGTGCCCAGAACAACAACAATACGGCATGGAATGCTGCAGACCTCGTGAGTTCTTCAACATCTTTGTTTTTTATTAAATAAGAAGCAGAACTTTTGACGAGGTAACAATTTGGTGTTGCTTTTTCGGTTCTACAGTTTTTTTGTAAAACAATCTAATAATTTAAAACTATTATCTGTGCCAACAAGCATAACTGATACGTGTTCTGCTTCAATAATGAACATAATAAAAAAACTGCTATATCAAAAACTATAAACCAAATAAAATACACCAAAATATTATCTTGCTCTTCTTTAGTATTTTTTATTATATTATACAGTGAGTACCGTGGAAATAAACAATGGAATCGAGTTGGCACCAAATTTAGAGGAAAATGACTTTAAGAAAAAACAAGATGAAGCTTTGCAGGAAGACGGACTTCGTATTCGAAGGAAGCTGATGATTCATCTGATAGAAAATCCATGTCGCCACCCCAGAACCTTTCAAAAGCTTATAAGCAATTTATAGTTTCATCGTTACCTTCAAACTAACACGCTCACAAATCGCAATTCAAATGACACGGGACAAAGGCAGAAAGATGATGGTGATCAACTTCAAGCCGTAATTCAAAAAGTGCAATTATTTTCGGAAAAAAATCTCTCACAAGAATTAGTATTTAAAATGTTAAGAATTTAGCTGTTTTAATGATTTTTTAACATAAAAAGTGTGATAATTTAAAAGACTATACAGTATAATGGGGATCACAATTTCACGTTTAAATTTCTCCTTCATACTTGTTTGAACAGTCATGAGCATATTGGCAAGTGTAGGCGTAATTTTATCAAGCTTTGAAAAAAATCTGTCGTACGAGTAACTAAGATAACGCAGGATTTTTAAATCGATGTCTTACTATGAGATAAAATATAGCGGGATAATAAAATAAAGGAATTATGACATGATTTTCTACCCACAAAAAAGGCATCACAAGGTTCGCTCAGAATTAATCTCTCTCTCAACAAAAATAATTACTTTTTTTCGGAAATTCTTGAAAGAAAACTATTTTATTTGGCATACATACTCGTAAAAACACACAATGTAGTAACAACATGTAGACACTAATGTTTTGATTCCAAAAAAATCCCAAATAAACGTTGAGTTTGTCGTACTATCGAAAAAAACTGACCAAGTTCGAGTCAGATTCAAACACAAATGGTTCTTACAATATTTAAATTGAGCAAAAAACGCCGATAAAATAACATTTCTTGTATGGGAACCCACTTTAATTTTAGATTTTATTCATTGCAATGGTTGTAGCGGCAATTGAAATTTATATTTTATGAAAATTTTGCTTAAATTTTTTTAATTTCTAAATATTAGTTAACTTTTAATGGATAATATCAATGTACAAATTATATAATTAACGGAAGTAGCATTTTGTATTATAGTTTTATCTAAATTAATAAATAATTTTAATTTTAAAAAGTCATACTTGAATTCAGAATTAGGTATAAAATAATTATCAAAAATTATAAGCCCAATTTATATCGTATGATTATTAAACTGTATGATAAAAATAAACTTTTTGTCACGTCGTAACAAAATTTAAAGTCTATTGCAACTGTTACTTTAGTCAAAGTTTTTTTTTTTAATACAAATTATCACTTAATAACTAAATTAAATTACACAACGATAAAAGTCAGAAGATTAAAATTATTTCGAATAATGAATTCAAGTATTAGTAAGTTATGTTTTTGTTAGATGATAATTTATAGTTTTAAAAAGAAATTCTCAGTATTTTTTTTTATTGGTCTTTCACACACGATTCTATGATACATATTGGAAATATTTTTCTATTTGAAAATATAACGTGTGAAGAACTGATGAAAACAATTTGGATAGGTAATAGAATTTTTCAATAGGTGACAATAAGTTTCTTGTGATTTCTGATAGTCGTAAGTCGTACGTATTGTTTGAATAATTTACTTACTTAACTTACCATTACGACTATTTAGAATGAAAGGGTGCACAGATGTATATTGTTTGTCCACTTTTCATCATAACTTATGAATCCAATGGGTATCTTATAATCAGAGGTAAGCTCATTAGGTGTCATGACTATGTATTGTTCAAATTATTGTACCTTAAAATTAAAGTTTAAAGAACAGTTTTTGAATATGAAACAATATTACATACACCAACCTAGCTAATAAATTGTACGAATGTGTTTTTTTTAAATTCAGTTGTTTATAATTATTATTATTTTCTGTTGTAGTATAAATTATTATAGATTTCTGGTAAGCATTCAAATGGTAGTTATTTAACAAATATATAATAGACCTTATTGTTAAAGTAATTAAAATTAATTGTTAATCTAATTGACACTTCATAATAATTTATCGGATAAAAATCCAACTGTCGTTGATCGGTGGAATCTCAATTGGCGAATATTTTAAGTTAATAATTTTAAAGTTATTTTATAACAATTATTTTCTATGAATTGTCCCTAATCAACATTTTTGTTAACAAACACCTTTGTTTCAGTAAAGGGGGCAACCGAATGTCGTACAAGGCTAGGTCAATGCGTTCCAAAATCATTCAAATGCTCCCGAAATTTAAAAGTCCAAGACGCTACTGGATGCGGTCCTAAAGAAATTTGTTGTTACCGTATTGAAAGTGAATAATATACAAGTATAAGGTTGCAATGTAGCACATTTATTATTATAATTGACTGCACCATATGATTATTATGTTTAATCATTTTGTATTTTTAAATTAAATAAAATTATATTTTTTTATAATTATTACATGCTTTTATTTTACTTATTTGACACAAAACAAAACCCTACTTTAGGTTCTAGGTATAATGAGAATGACACTTTGTTTAGTGTTTTCTTGCTGTTGGAAAATGTCACTTATTCTGAAGCCTTTATGTACTTAAATTTTGTGTTGTGTAATACATATTATGGTTATGAAGGGTGTTTTTGAACAGCCATTGCCTCTAAATTTTGAAATATATGCTAAATCCATTTACAGCTTCAGCAAAAATCTTTAAAGTAAACAAAATCACTTCTTTAGACAACAATTCTCAGCAAATTAAAAGTAACTACGAAATTATTTATAACTAGCTATGCCTGCGACTTCGTTCGCGTGGACTACAGGATTTCAAATTTATTTTTTCTAAAATAAACATAGCTTATATTACTCCTTATTACATCAGCTACCTGCCAAAAAAAGTCCCGTCAAAATCGGTCTAGCCATTTCAGATATTAGCTCAGATAAACAGACAGACAGACAAAAATTGTAGAAAATATTATTTTGGTGTATGTACCGTATATATATTCATATGCATGTAGTAAAAAAGTAGTTATTTCGATATTACAAACAGACACTACAATTTTATTTATATGTATAGATGTATAGATAGTCTCCTAAAAAAATATTATAATTAAAGTTATAGTTTTATGAACTCTAAGTGACATGCAATCTTAACGTGATTAAAGATTGCCCAGACAGGTTATTCTGTAAAAATATCACTATAAAAACATTGGAGAGGCAAGCATAAAACGAACTGCAATTTTACCTTAATTGGTAATTCACTTTACTTGCAAACACTCGCTGAAGCAGATTACAAAATATAGCATTAAAATTACATCTTGTATTTCTTAGAGTTGAGGAAAGCACTCTAATTAATACAAATACCTGAAGCTGACACTAAATTATTAGGTACATGTTAAAATTATGCAAATTGTCAATCAAAAGTTTGTTACACCAAAATCACAGGCAAACTATCAGAAGAACTGTCTTGCTTTTTTGCTTGCTGTACCTTTCGCGGGTGCACTGGAAGGGATTTCTATAGAAATAAGCAACACCTGTACCCTTGTCACCTGTTGTACACCTGTTTCCTTCTCCCTTTCTTTTATTATAATATGTGTGTACATAAATTGTTAAATAAATATGACTTACAATTATTTTGTATAATAAGAGCATAGGCTAGCACCGGAAGGTGCAACATGTTAATGTGTCATCATGATGTGACTGTCTACGAGAGGCATAAAGACTGTCGTGGGAAGAAAGAAAGAAAAAATATATAACATTTATTCAGAACTAAGAGCGAACACTAAAAATAATATATTCTGTTAAAATAACTTATCTATTTTCTTTTTTATGTAAATTTTTATTTTTGGTGTATAATAAAAAATATATCAATCTATCTACCTCAAAAAAGTTTTAACTAAAACTTTGTAATTTGTCTAGGTTTGGAGTCTATCTTCTTTGAAATGCCGTGCATGAGTGTTGGTGGATTCTGTGCCTTAGAATGTCCAGCTAAGTCACAAGTAATTCGCAAGGGTCTATGTCCGGATCAACAAATATATGGCGTGGAGTGCTGCACATCTTATAAGTATACATATTCACTCATCATCATTCTAAGAGCAGTGCTGGCCGAGTAGTAACAGCCCCGACTTATGAGAAGTAGATCGCGGATTTAAACCCAATCAAGTGCATTACTTCGTGTAATTTATTTCATCACTACTGCTCTCGAAACGGTGAAAGAAAACATTTGAAGACATGCCTGTTACATCCATCAACCCGCACTGGACCCGCGTGGTAGATTAGGGCCCATTCCCTCTCCTAGAGAGGGGGGGGGGAGAAGGCCGACTATGCTATGCTACGCTATCATCATTCTGTTCTTAACCTAATCCAATTGGATTCCGTGCGAAATGTCTTCTTCCATATACGTCTGCTCACTATCAGCTCAACATTTGCCTCTTTTTCTAGTCTTCCTTTTTCCGTTTTCGCAATTACGGAGAAATGCATGCCTTCTTCAAAGTATTGTATATCACGAGGGCAAGTCGGTATTGCATGTGTAGTTACTTTTACGCGTCTGATAGTCAAAGTTTCGTTCTCTTTATCATTAAAATTAATACCGTAATGCTAAATAAACTTTGTGCAAAATTTAATAATTATGCAATTGAACATTTTTTTTTTTAATTTTTATATACAAGAAACTTGTAACTATTAGTCCGCGTTCTGGTACGTGCCAACTTTGCCTCTCCTTAAGTTTTGATTCCAAACAAGTACTTAGCCCGAATGTTTTCTTGAGTTTGAATGGTCAAATCAGTTATTAAACGTTTCGAAATGTTACAAAAATTTTGGCCAAATGTTTTGACTTTGGTTTTCAAGTGTGGGTTTCTCCAGGAAGACTACTACTGGGATCTTTATAAGATTATTATGACAATGATAAACTTTGCCTCACATTGGGAATGACTACTGTATTGTGAGCGCATTCATAGTCATCTAAAATCTCATACATAACAACTGTCTAGACCTAGAACAATTTATTATTTATAGGCCATACAAATATTTGTTTCAAGTAGAAATAGAAGTCGTGAAACGCATTGCAGCAGCCAATAGTCAACCATTACGCCTAATACGCATTGCAGCTGCCAATAGCTCAACCATTACGCCTGATACGCATTGCAGCTGCCAATAGCTCAACCATTACGCCTGATACGCATTGCCGCTGCCAATAGCTCAACTATTACGCCTGATACGCATTGCAGCTGCCAATGGCCCAACCATTACGCCAACCATGCCGTCAAATTCGAAATTCTGTGGCTATTTGATCATTATGTATAACCAATATTCTTGTTACAGATAAAAAACTCATAAACTGCTGTTTAAGACGAAGAGAGTGCGTGCCCAATACATTTGAATGTTCACAATATTTCATAATTCAGCATATTTTGCTCTATGGAAATACGTTAAATTAATATTATCACTTAAATTAAGTCTTAGAATAAAAGAGTAGAAGGCTATCTCTTAGGATGGGTTTAAAATTGAGTATTTTGGAATAAAACGTATCAAACTGTACCTATAAATGCCTGAATAGATATTGATAGATTTTCTGGCTAAAATAGAGTTTGGGAAATACTCAACTTCAAATATTTAAATCAGAAATCGGGGTTAGGTTAAGATTTTTCGTCAATTAAAACTAGATGAGGTCGTTTTCCAGCTGATCACTCTGAGAAGAAACACAAAAATAAACTTAGAGGTCAAAGTTTCTTTAAAATGCAAGTTGTAAAATGATAGTTTCTGAGATAGGCTTTTGAGAAGAGAACCACACAGATTTGAGTGGACATGTCCTGTTAGTGTAAACATGTTGTCCATTTGCGTAGCTCTGAGTGATTAGTGCTAGTAGTAGTAATAGTAGTTTTGCCGCTCTGATTAGCCTGCTTGAAGATCTTAACCAATCAGCGAGCGAAACACGGTAAACGTTTCAATCGTGTTAGCATAAAAACAACTCGCACTCAATGCACTGATATAGAACTCTAACAAAAGTATAATTATATTATCAGAAGTTATAGTATTTTTTTTTTTTATTGACTGAGTCGAGTGGAGTTCTTGTGGACATAAAATATTGGTCTTAGAATGTGGTCCATAAAATATAAACCTTATTGTTAATGTTTTTTATAACCTAAGTTTTATTTTGTTGTTACATTCATAGCTTGTGTTTAATTAATAAATGTATGTTTAACATGGTATGTACATAAGTAGTAAGACATTCGATTATCTGCAATGATGTGTTCAGAAATAAATATTTTTTTATAGAAATAAATGTTTTTTTTTTATTTACATTGAAATTATTTATCAAACCTTTCTTTCCTTAGATTTATAGGAGAGTAAAAAAAAATGAGTCGTTCCTAACTGGTTAGCGTTAAAGTTAGTTGGTGCAACCCACCAACTAACTGGATCGAGAGCAGTCATATCTCAGATTAACTGAATAATGGGTTGCACAGCAATTATTAATGACCTAACAAATAATTAAGTTGTTTGAAAAACTATCGGTGATACAGGACCGGTCATTGTGGTGACACTTACTGGACATAAGCTTCCCTGGCCTAAGTCCAACAGTGGACGTATTTCGGCTGAAATGATGATGATGAACGTTTTACATGATGGTGCAATAGTAGAAGAAGCGTCAATTGTGACGTAGGTATTGGTACAACCCGCTCTAAGAGTGACCATAAAAAAATTCTTTCTGTAACTGATGAATCAATAAAATTATGACATCAATGTTTGCCATTTGTTGATAATCTTGATACACAGAGCTGACAAATAGATTACAACTAGTCTGATAATGCTGAAAATAAACATTTTGTTTGTTAAGTTTGTATACTTAGCAGGAGTTTTTTTTTAATGATATAAACTAGTCCTTGACTGCGATCACACTTGATGGTAAACTGTGATACAATCGTTGATGATGAATGGCACTACTTTATTAACCTTTCTAAGTCTATGCACTCTAGCTTTGAACACATCTAAATTATAATCGAACAGGAAGACCGCTGCAGGCAAATTGTTCCAATCCTTCGATGTACGAGGTATAAACGATATTCGTGGAGAAACATCTCTACTGAGCTTAGTTCGTTCCGTAGAAGTGTTTCGCCACGAATATTGTCCGACTAAGTTGCCGTACGTTGCGTTGTTGAAAAAGATAGTGTAGAAAAGTGATAGTGTAATTACATCATGTAATTTCTGCGCACAGTCTCCAAAATGCATCCTATAAAGTACCGAAAGGCTAGCTACCCTATGCCTGTACTCCAAGCCTTGTAGATTGGTGGAATCAAAATCTGGATCACCAATTAGCCTCTTCACACGCCTTTCCACTCAGTTCAAACCTGCGAGATGGCTTTTTGCAGCACCAGCTTTTAAGTAGCTGCAGTACTCCACTCACGATTGGATCTGTACTTTGTGTAATGTGGCCCGGTGGGAAGTACAGCCGGACTTTTGCAAGAATGCCGAGGTTACTATCAGCTACCTTGGCTTTGGACTCAATGAACCTACTGACCCTCAGAATACTGTAGTATTCCTACCCTGTAGGGTGAAGGAAGAAAATTAAAATGAAGGGCAGTATTGCCTTTCGATGTTTTTTTTTTTTTAATTGGTATAAACTAGTGCTTGACGGCGATCCTACCTAATGGTAAGCAGTGATGCAATCGTTGATGGTGAGGCACACTAGTTTATTAAGAGCCTATTCACTCTTGCCTTAAAGACAGACGGGAAGACCACAGCAGGCAAATTGTTCCAGTCCCTCGATGTACGTGGTATAAACAACGAGGCAAAACGCTTGGTCCGGACCGTAGAGGTTTCAACAACATTAGGGTCTTTCGATGTTTGTTTTATGCTTTTATTTTTTAAATTTATCAGACACTAGGAATTACTCCCGTGTCGTGGGTGCGTCCACAAACGTAAACTTACATAGACAAGCCGCCTAGATCTGAAACATCTATCTGTGGTCCCATGCATGTATTTTTTCCATGAAGGAATCAAACCTGCAACATGCAGCGCAACAGCCAATGGTTTAAGCACTGCGCCGTACCATGCTGTGCGTATACAATGACAATGCCATAATTACGGCGGTAAGTCTTTTCTTTGAGGAGTGGCTGAAAAGACAGCATGCGAAGGAGGTGTGCCCCGCTTGGGCAGAACACGGCCGTGTCCTCGTGGGTCGATCGACGTGAACCACCTCTCACGCCGGGCCTCCACCACCTCTCAGAGCTAGGAGGAATTTCTAGCAGCCGCTTTTTTCTGCGAAGCAGTAATTTTAGCGAAGGAGGCAGCCTTCCTCACGCACTAGTCGATCTCGATTTCCAGCCACAGTAGGCGTAGGCTTGCGGACAGCGAGCAATGAGTAGCTCACCGTCTGACCGTCCAGTAACCGTCCGTATCGATACCGAGTCATGTTGAATGTTCCACGTGCCCGTAGAGGCCCAAAAGGGTCGAAGCCCACTGATGAAAGAGAAATCTGTGCTGTTAGAATGCAAAAGACAAGGTTTTAACCAGGAAAAGTCTGACACGCCCTCATGCTCTACCCCTAGAGTGGGAAAGTTATTAGAAAATTTGCCACTTAAAAAAAAAACCTAGGGTAACAATTGATCAAACTAGATTACATTAGGATGTTATTGACTAGATAGCAAAATACTGAATGTTATTAAAATAGATCCAGTTGGTTTGTTCTTACCATTCATTATATTTGATACCTTTGTCAGGAGTGCACGTATCGAAAAATGCAGTTGAAAATTTTAAACGTGATATGTTTTTTAAATTACATTTGTTGTGTGGAGTCCCTATCGGTGAACAATTTGAAAATAAAACAGGAATATAAAGAATCTATGGGTAATCTGTTTAATTTTTTAATATATTTTAAGTAAATGGGACGGTTCAGAGTGGTTCAGAGCAGTGTTGGCCAAATGGTAACAGCCTTGACTTAAGAGATGTACGTCGTGGGTTCAAACTCAAGCAGGTGATTTTTTTTTTGCACGCCGCAATTTATCCATTGGCTTCTCCTGATCTAAGGCAGAGCGAAAGGATGTATCAGACTTTTACTGACTAAAATCATACCTATGTTCTTTTTTTGCCTGGCGTTCCGTGACCCCGGGGATTCCTTCCAGACGTCAACCTACAGCCCATTTGGTTTTGTCCTTTGGTTCGGCCCCTACAGTTTTACTGACATCACATTGAGGCGCGCGAAGAACACTACGCACCATGGACGACTCAGGCTCGGTCCATTGCTCGTTATCCGCAAGTTCACGCCTACATATTATGACCAGCTGTGAACGTGTTTGGGCATGATTAGAACCAATAGAAGGCAAACAATTCGTTAGTTCACTTACCATAATTCAACAAAGAGTTAAGAATTTACACTGTCGTATTATTTTCAGGCGCGTCGAATCTTCGAGCCCCATTCTTTGAGCTCCCATGTATGCTAAAACGCGGTACTTGCGCCAGAGAATTTGCATGTCCACCGGGTACAAAAGTCACGCAAAGGGACCTTTGTCCACAGCAGCAGCGATTGGGCATGGAGTGCTGTAGACCCTGTGAGTTCTTTGGACAAAAACACGGAACCTCATGTCTGTAAGCGGTAGGTCGAATAGGTGTTTACTGTGTAGTAAGTGCAGAAGTGGAGATATTTCTTATCATCTTTTTGTCGACACCGCCCCCGGCCCACGCTGAAAACCAGTACTGTGAGCTCATAGCAATATGCTTGAGGCTGCAGCTTTATGCTGAGCGTTCGGCCGTTTTGCGCGGATGTAACTCATTTCATCCTTATCTGTTTATTATGTTTGTTAGCTAGTTTTAAGATTGCGTCATTTCACGTAAATATCTCACGTCTTTCTATTCTTCTTTCTTTCTTTTGAGGTGGCAAAATCATCTAATGACATTTCTCGCTCTCGAGCAAAACGGATGGGCGAATCCGATTTTTACCGACTAAAAACCCACTCTTGTTCCTTTTTAGCCATTGTTCTAGGGCCCTAAGTAGGCTTCAATCGTACTGGACCTCTACGGTTGCTGACATCTCCCTGAGGCGCGCGTGGAACACTACGTGCCGTCGACGTCTTGGAACTCAGTCCGGACGGTTACTATTACTTGGTCCGGATGGTAATAGTAAAAGTATCACACTCTCTTTTGCACAATATGATAATAAATAGTTTGTACTAACAGAAACCATGTTGTTACAGATACAAAGGACAAGCTGTGCCTCGCTAGGAACGGTTACTGTTTACCAAATAAATTCACATGCCCTACTCCAGCTATAGTAACTGACGATGTGATGGACTGCTTACCAGAAGAAATATGCTGTATTACACGCGTCTAATTTTTAAGGGCCAATTTTTCAATCTTCAGATGATTTATAACTGAAGAATAAAATTGGAGGTTTGATTTTTTAATGTGGGCGCTTGGAATTTTCTATGGAAATATGAAAAACACTACAGTTATATTGGTGCTTGAAAGGCAAAGTAACTAAGCGACATCAAGTAAACTTTACAGGAGAGTAATTTTAAGTCAAATTTTTTAGAAAAAAAGTTGTATGATATAAGTTGTATTTAGATACTATATTTTTAGTCGCTTAGTAATTTTAGCCTTACAAGTGCCGATGGTGTTATGTTGCCTGAATTGTTTGAGGAGTTTACTCAATTTCTCATCAATCCATGCATCAGAATTAGATTTTGATGTAAAAAGAAAATTGGACTAATCTAAAGGTATGTTGGATAGATGAGGTAGTAATTAGTGTGTGTGATTTTATTAGTGTATCCCACAGTTCATTTGTAAAGTACTGTGGGCTACAATAATGTTATATTTTTTGTGTAAGTATTACTGTTATTGATGTCATATATTGTAACTGTCTGTTGTTCACCCGAATAAAAAAAAAGAATTGAAAATAAAGAACAATTACAAATCATTTCATAAATGATGGAGTTCTAACGTAATCCGGATATTAAAAAGGGCGTATACAACCAAATTGAGGATTTCCTTTTTTAATTCGATCAAAAATATGTTAAATCTTCATTTCTCTTTGATATATTTATCTTCTCCTGGTTCAACTATATATTTGATATTATAAGTATATTTTCTTGTATTGTATGTATGTATTTGTTTTAATGTATCTTGTTTGTACACTGACAACCCTAAATCTATCTCCTTTCTCTCAGTCCATCCAAAGGTTGTCCTATGTTGTATTGTTATCGCCCTGTGCGATAAAACCGCCCATTGTGCACTTATTCTTTTAAATGTTTGTTCTGTATTTTTGTTTATTTGTTGTACAATAAAGATAATAAATATTTATTATTGAGATAAAATTTATCTGACTATTATAAAAATAAACCCTAAATAATGTATTTTTATTAGTATTTATAATTAAGCGGACAATATATAAAACTATTTCTTACAGTTCATTTATGTTTTTAGCTTAAATTGGTTAGTAGTTATATAGTTAAGTCGCTTTTTTATTTTTGGATCTACACTTTAAGGTTTTTTACAATGCACGTGTATATTATTTGTAATAAATCATTTTATTTTTATTTTCCTTTTGTTTTTTCAATTCTTTCCTTTAGAATTATAATATATGGCGTCGGAAGGGGCATTTGAAAGTTCGTTTCGACTCCTTGTACGTTTTCCACAGGTCCAGATTCTCAAGGTCCTGAGGTAAATAGTTCTATCAAAATAATTAATACTTTATTTCAGACCATGATGTCCAATTTGTTAGTAACAATGTTAGATGTTCTTTATAGTGAACAGTTTTAATCAACAGTTCAAGGCTAGAACGAACAGTCTCCCCCTGAGACCCTAAGCATTTAAATAGTTATAAATACGGGAAAAATGGAAAGGTTGCTTATTTTCTAAATTTACAGATTACTTTATGAAGAATTTCTTATTTACACTCTTAGATACGTAACCAATAAATAAAACGCTCAAAATTTTAATAATCTACGCGGAATTTTAATAATCTTAGTGTTTAACCGAATGGCGCAAAATCACGCGAGAATAAACTAGAGTGCTGCTTACCGTCAGGTAAAATCTCAGTCAAGCACTCGTTTATATCAATAAACAAAAACAAATACTAACAGTGTGACTAAGCTATTTAGTATCAATAAAGGCGGCTGTAAGTATGTCAATACAGGGGGAAAACAAAATAAAGTCATTATTATTAATTTTTTTATATGGGTATAATATCTCAAAATCCTGGGGTCCTGGACCTTTAAAGGGTGAATGAGGAGCCGAAACCAACTCGCAGAGGATTTTGGAACATGGTATTAACCGGTGATTATCCCTGCACGCACTGTGCTAGTGCATCAAAGGTCAACTCCCTACAAACTTATTGTTATTATTAAAACTTCAAAAATGGGTTGAGCATCGGTATTAAGACATGATATAGAAGAAGGAAACCCGTGACTGAACATTTAAAAAATAAGACTATAGACTTATAAAGTTCGCTGCTCAGCTCTGCTGAGGCCTCCTCTTGATATCAATTGGAATCGTTGAGCTCCTTAGCAGTCCTGAGTTGAGCTTTGCGAATAGTGACAAATGCATGCACTGACTGGACAGGTCCACTCAAATCTGTATGGTGCTTTCTTCCAAAGACCATCTCAGATAAATCTGCATGGTTCTCATGTGATTTTGACCAATACATATTTACTATATGGACTTTAAAAGAGACTTTGACCCCTGAGTTTGTTTCGGTGTTTCTTCTCAGGGTAATCAGCTATGAAACACCGGCCTCATCTAGTTTAAAATGACGTAAAAAAAAATTGATATGTAAAAGTGTTTTTTAAAACCTATTTACAAAATATTCATTATCATTTATCATTTAATCCATCACGCAGGCCTAGTGAGAATTGATGATCACTGACTGATGACAGTGGTTCTTAAACATGCCCATAATGTTTTCTTTCATCGTTACGAGAGTAGTACTGATAAATTAAATTATACAAAGTAAAACCCTTCACTCTTGAGCAGTGGTGGCCAAGTAGTAACGGCCCCAACTTATGAATGTCATGGGTTAAAACCAAACCAGGCGAATTACTTTGTGTAATTTTTTCATCGCCACTGTTCTCAAAACGGCGAAGGAAAACATCTCATTTTTTAGAACCAAAATTTAAAGACATGTGACATTCGCTAACCCGCATTGGGCTCGCATGGTGGATTAAGCCCCTTCCCTCTCCTAAAGAGGAGTCTTAATTACTAAAAGTGGGGACAAAGGCTGATTATGGTGTTTTTGGCCGGTTCTTGCCGGTTTTTCTCCATAGAAAACTTGGAACCGTGCACTAGCTTCTGACTTATTATATCTTTATTATAAAACTTAAGTGCCCTTGTAGGCCTACGTGAAACAAAAATATTTTGAATTTTAATTATGACTATATTTATGTTTTTTATTCGAACGTCAAAATAAAGACGATAGCGCAATTGGCGAATTGGTTGAACAATTAGTACGGAACAAATATTTCTACTGTCTACAGATAGGTGTTCTGAGCTTAGGTGTCTTATTTGTGTTTGTGAATGTATCCACAATACGGAGTTATCATAGTCTTTTTATTGAGGTGCGAAATCATTCAATGTATTTTCCCACTCTATGACGCAGATAGAAGGCGTGTCAGACTTTTACTGACTAAAACTAAACCTGTTTCCTTCAGTTCTTCATCATCATTATCACCATCGTGGTCACCACTTCAGATCCTTTCGGCCCCAATGGCTCTCTGTTCGGCGAGCGATGTGCCCTGCCTACTGCCACTTATGTTTGGTGATTCTTCGGGCTATATCGGTAACCTTGGTTAACCTGGGGGTAACTTCATTCCTAATACGATCATGCCAGCAAATTCCAATCATAGCCCTTTAGTTGGATATTAAACCTACTGATGAGGCCTTTTAGCTGCCCCTTTACATTCTAGAACCATGGGTTTTCTTTTTAAGAATTCCCCGTAGTTATTTCAAGTGTGAGGTAACATTTTTAGGGCTCTATATCTCTGTAGCTCTGTCTCTGTACGTCAAAAAACGGAACCCTTATGTGATCACTTTGTTGCCCGTCTGTCTGTCTGTCTATCAAGACCCTTTATCTCGTGAACGCTTAAAGGTATGGAAATGAAATTCAAACCGAAAACTCAAGTCTGCGGTTTCATGGAGCTGTAAAGAAATCACCGTTTATGTCGCAAAAAAAACCTACTTCGACACTCCCAAGGGAATCAAAATTCATAGGGTAATCCCGTTGACATAGAATCCTAAAATTTGACATGAAGCAAGGTCTCATAACACAAATATAGAGAAAAAAATCTGAAAACTATACATTTGTAGCTTTACGTCACAAAAAAAAACTATTATTTCGATTCGAAAAAAATTTCGTAACTTTTTTTTCTATTTATTTATTTTATTTTATTTAAAAAACTTCATGTATCACAAAGGTACAAAGGCGGACTTAATGCCTTAGGCATTCTCTACCAGTCAACCTAGGGTGGTGAAGAGAAAACATGGCAGGTGCATAAAAAAAAAAGAATAGTTTGATAAGAAAACAAGTGTACAAATATTTATATAATAAACATACTTAAATATTCAATATAATATAAACCTACATACATACAAATATATATAATTTATATAAGGTAACGAAAGGATTTTTGAGACTACTCCGCTATTTCTGTTGAAAATGAATCCGCAACTTCCGCTTAAATGCATACCGACTGGTGGCCGTCCTGATGTCAAGAGGAAGCGCATTCCACAGAAGAATAGACTGTATATGAAAGGAAGAATGGACAAAATCAGAAGAATGAGAAGGACAAAGCAGAAGAAGGTTATTGGAAGAACGCAGATTCTTGGCATGGGAAGAACATAGAAATTGAAAGTTTGATATAAGATAAGAAGGAGGGGTGGGAGAATTCAGCAGAGAGAAAAGTGTAGTCAATGCGCGCAAACTTCTTCTCTGGCGTATAGGCATCCATTTAAGTTCAGTTCTGTAACTTGAAATATGGTCATATTTCCTTAAATTAAATATAAACCGGATGCAGTTGTTGAGGAGTCTGTCAAGCTTGTCTAGCAACACCGCTAGCTTGTCTATATTTATTGATATTTACGTGTGCGTTTCACAATGAATGCATGCTGCTACGCGATACCAAAGGCCGTAGTCACGCAATCTAGAAGAACCAAATCCTTAATTCATCAAGCATGTGTATCCTATTAGTAAACATACGGAGACGTGTTATACGATATTACATTTTTCTGAATCATGGTACTCGAGATCACATGGATACGGCATTAAGTTTTTCGTTGCAACGTGCATTCGTTGTTACGTGTTTCGGATTAGTAAACTTACGGGGATGTGTTATTCGAGAGTATACTTTTCTGAATTATGTAATGCACTCGATATAAACTAGTGCTTGACTGCGCTCCTTCCTGATGGTAAGAGTTGATGGTAAGGCGCATTTATGAGCCATTCACTCTTGCCTTGAAGACACTCAATTCGTGAATTGAATTGTTTTCACATTGTATAAAACGCTCAGTGCGCGAGTCCGACTCGCACAAGCACAATAATATCTATAATATAAAAGAAAGTCGTATTAGTTACACCACTTATAACTCAAGAACGGCAGAACAGATTTGGGTGAAAATTGGTAGGGAGGTAGCTTAGAGCCAGGAATCGGACATAAGATGGTAGAGTAGGGTAGAGTAGAGTAGAGTAGGGTAGAGTAGGGTAGAGTAGGGTAGAGTAGGGTAGAGTAGGGTAGAGTAGGGTAGAGTAGGGTAGAGTAGGGTAGAGTAGGGTAGAGTAGGGTAGAGTAGGGTAGAGTAGGGTAGAGTAGGGTAGAGTAGGGTAGAGTAGGGTAGAGTAGGGTAGAGTGGGGTAGAGTAGGGTATAGTAGGCTGAAGTAGGGAAGAGCGGGAGCGAAGCCGCGCGGGAAAAAGCTAGTTTAAAATAAAAACAAGAAATTACGTCTGACTAATCTAACCTTTATTTCTAGGAAACTCCACAAACTTAACCATGGAATTAATCCATGTATTTAGTCAGCGTCATCCACTAAAGGAGTCTTAAGGACACTGTTCAAATCGTCTGCTAAAATGTAAAGGCCGTAGAATGAATGCGGGTTAGGATTAGTCAGCATCTCTGTTACATAATGATCTACTGAGTCATCCTTATAAACAAGCTCACGGAATTACCTAATGATGTATTTAAGACAAGAAATGAGAGGCTTGCTTGGTAAAAGTGAAGTGTATCAGATTTTTGTTTTGTAGCAAAAACCGTACCGTGCTACTTTTTTTTTATTTTTTTTATTTATGTCACAGCGATACTCAAAGCAGAGTAAATGCTTATAAAAAACTATGACCAATATAGGTTTTCTTAGGCTCTGCTTAGTTTGGGACTAGATGAAGCTGTGTAAAAATTTTAATAATAATAATGTTTATTGAATTGTTTGATTTACATAAATATTTCTACAATAAGGGCTTAATCTAAAGGTAAAGTTACAAAATTGCGTTCTACTAACTAGGTATATATAAACCTGTACCTCAGGTAACTTATTTAAGTGCTTAAATGTTAATAATATATAAACTCCTCTTCTTCTTCTTCCTGCCTTGTCCCATTTTATTTGGGGTCGGCGCTACACGTTTTTTTCTTTCATTCTGACCTGTCACTCGTCACGCTATCACTAACTCCCTTTTCTTTCTTATCACTTCTCACACAATCCTTCCATCTTTTCTTTGGCCACTGACCACTCTTTAATAATATATAAACTAAAATTCATTAAACAAAAAGTAAATAACATATGAACAATATTATTTAATCTAATACTGACAAAAGACGCTGTAACAATTGTGGAATGTTATTAATATTTTTGTGCATTTATTTATCTCAAGACCTTGAGCTCCTTTATAAGGCATACGAGGGGCCGAAACCAACTCGCAGAGTTCCTTTATACAATTTTTATTGAACGACCAACCGACGATTATCCCTGTAAGTGCTATGCTAGAGCGTCCAAGGACAACCCTTAGTGGTTGGGAGACTATTGCGACATATGGTAAATAAAGATATAAGGCTAGATATGATTTTGGGAGGTTTAAGTAGACAAGTTGCCAAGAACTATGTTAGGACTTAGGACTATGGTCCCAGTCTGAACGATGTTATTATTTATTAATTTAATGTTCACGCATTTGAAAGTTTACACGTTTCACATTATTATAATACTCTTATACTGTTAATTTTGACTGGCCTGTTGGTCTAGTGGTTAGTAGTCTTGACTGCTATGTTCGATGAGGTCGTGGTTTCGATTCCAACCGAGCACAAATGTTTGTGTGTTGAGCATTATCATTTGTTCTGTATCGGGGTGTAATTTATGCATAATATTTATGTATTTAGAAATATATAAGTATGTGTATCAGTTGTCTAGTACTCATAACACAAGCTCTGCTTAGCTTGGGGTGTTGTGTTATAGTTGTGGAATATTATATTAATAGGTAGATAAACCGGATAACATGTCGGCAGCTCAGCTAGTTAATTTATAAATATATTTCTGAAATAGTTATTATACACCATTGTCTGTTCTACCGAAAATTATTATTGAACATAATCAAACATCCTTCAACGAATGACACATTTAGGTTTCTCAAACCTGTCTACACAGGATACATTACGCCATTATTCATTATCATTTCACATGTGAGTGACTTAATAGCATGTGACTTATACGCCTATTACATTCGCCTTAAGAACTTAGTCAGAAGCGGTCGTGAACCAAAAAATGTTTAATAAAATAGTAATTTTGGCGGTTGTTTTAAAAGTCATGCTGGTTTCAATGGCTTTAAGTGATGCTTTTGAGATAGAACATGCGAATTGTAAGTTATTTTTTTTATTTATTTTTTTGTATTGTGATTTTTTTCCAATGTTTTTCTTCATACTCCTAACCTAACCTAACCTAACTTAACCGGATGGACGTCGGGCTATTTCTTACTCGTTCACAAGCCTATGCCTACAGTTGCCGGGGATCGCCCGGGACTTACACTCTTACTCACACCACCCAGAGCGGGAAAAGTCATTTAAAGGTTTTCTACCCGCAAAAAGCGGGTCGATTTGTGAGGTTGATGGCTGAGGGCTGACTATCTTGACGTATTAAGATTCCTCCATGCTTTGGAGAGAAGAACTCTTTGACACTTATAGTCATCTTGATAATGGGAAAAACCCCTGGACTAATGACGACTATGTCAATACGTGCTCCATCGTCAACCACATCATCGCTTACCACCAGGTGAGATAGAGAATCAACCAACCAATAATAATAATAAAAAATACCATAACTGTTTGTTTAACTGATTACATTTGTATAACATGTGCTTTATCATGGCCTAGGGCATTGTGAAATACACTTAAACCTATATTTTACACCTTGTATTTCCTCTAAGCAAACACTATAATATCTTATATCAAAATATGTCAACAGTTTATCTTTCTTTGTAAACAAAGGTTGATGTTATTAAACATTGCACACCGTGACAGATTTCTAGGTCAGGTAAACAATACCTCGTTTCACAATCCTGACTGGACTAGAGATTTATCTTTGAAGGACTTTTAGGCTGCATAACAGTCTAGAGTACCAGATACTTATGTTCATACTTATATTTATTTGGTATGCTCTTGATACTTGTATGAGTCAGGTAGCTATTTGTTGATTGATAATTCAGTAAAGTAAAAGGTAGAGCAATGAGTAACTTGCCGTTTGATTGACCACAAAATAGATAGGTACAGAAGACAATTTCATGTATGTACTTCACTTTTTATACCTACGCTCGGTGGGTGCACACTAATGAGCGTTTGAGCCGGAATTGTTCGCCGAGTGATCCGAGAAGCGACCGAGACATCGTGTCTGTGAGCGGTGTCTTTGTATGTAGATTGACTTCTGTACCTATCTATTTTGTGGTTTGACCATCTGGTTAGTACCAAGCCCGGGTTAAAAGCGCGTTGTCTTCCACAGGCGTCATACCCCGACAGCCTCCGCATATAATATTAGGTAAAGGGAATAATGGAAAGGTTTGCTTACTTCCAATATTTATATACTACTTTACGAAGAACTTCTTATTTACGTTCTTAGAAACATATGTATTAAGTAAAAAGATTAATGTTTTATAATCTATGCGGATGCCAGAGTTCGCGTGATGTTTAATCGAAATGGCGCAAAATCATGCGCGAACGCCGGCGTTCTCTTGAGGTTTAAGTCAACAAAAATGACTGTGCTAGTTAGGACCACCATCTACAATGATGCAGATTTTTCAAAAGAGTAACTGTAGCCTTCGCAAAACGATCGACGTCAGTATTAATCAGACAGTAGTAGAATAAAAGTCATACACTCTCTCGCTCCACCAAGAGCAAAAGAAGTTATCTGATGTTTTTTTTCTTTTTTTCGTAAATCAAACCCCAACTAAATATTGATGTAGTTGGGGTTCTGACTTCAATTATCGGGTCGGGTGTAATCTGCCATTGAGTGTATCCATTATGAATCACTCTGTAACAGCCCGTGCTTCGGAAAGCTCATAGCCATTGGTCCAGCACCTGATTTCTCTACGGTCATTTTATTGACGTCTCATTGGAAACACTCACTACATTAAACAAATTAATTAATTAAATTATTATTATTCAATTAATTATCATTTTAATTTGACATTTTACTCTATTGACCATGTTAATTTAATTTATTGTTTTGATCATTTTAATATTTAACTGACATTGTAATTGTAATTTATGACATTTTAATATAGTGTAGAATATTTTTATTTTTTGTAATGTAATTTATTTTATGGGAACTAAACAAATTAGTTAGTTGTTAATGCGTACAAGGTAAATATCTGTTGAAGTTGGAAACCGTGGCTAAGATTGATCATGGGAACTTTACGAGCTCAACCAGGTACTTAACTGTTATATAATGTTAGTTATTTGAAACAGGAAAACATTGTAAGGAAACCAGAATAAACTTGAATAAAAAATTCGAAAGCATGGCCTTTCATCCACCAACTCGCATGAGAAAATAATGACCCATTTTTTTTTCACAGAGCAAAAATCCTTGTTCTGGGTGTGTCCTAGAACACGAATCTCCGCTCTGTGGAAGTTGCTAAAAAATTGGAAAGTGATAGACTGCATATGCTTCCAGCTGGAAACGCGCCATTCTTTGAGTTACCCTGTATGGCTGTCGGTGGTGTCTGCGCCAGATCAGTAGCCTGCCCCAGAGGCACTAAAGTAGGTATAAGAGGTCTGTGCCCAGTTCAGCAAGATCTTGGAATGGAGTGCTGTCGACCACGTAAGTTCTTCATCTTTTTATGTTATTACAATACCACACGATTGGGCTACAAGAACCTAAAAACAGTTACTGTGGCCCTGACTCTAAGGGCAACTGTAGGATTACCGATAGGTTTTAGTCAATAGAAACTCGACTCTCTCTCTCTCGCTCCACCCTAGGGCGCCAGAAGCCAGAAGCAAAAAAATATAAACAAATGAATCGGTAATAAAACAAAGCTATTTATGATTTGAATGTACAGTGCGTTTCACTTAAAGTTCCTTCGCCGTAAACTTGGCAATACGGAAAAACAGTGTTGCTATATTTTTAGGAATAACTGATATTCCGTTACTTTTAACTATTGCATTACAATTTTCTTTTCCTTTTCTTTTGGAAATTGTATAAACTATTTTTAAATAAAATAGAGGACACTGGGCTCCATTTCGATTGTCCTTCAATTCATTCAAAAACCGAAAACGCCACGTCTCAATATCATACCTCTCCATTGACGACTTCCTTTTAGACCTGCTTTTTTTTATTAAAAAAGGGATTTCGGAGAATTATGAGAGGAATCCCTCATAATTTTCCAAAAAGTGTTGCAACTGTGCAGTGTTATAATCGATTTCGTTTCGCATTTCAGCAACAATTTTGCTAGAGTAGGCAACTCTTTTTTTTTATTTTCTTTTTTCTGTAGACAGACAGGAGAGCCAACATAACGGCGAAGAAACTTCTTAGGTCAAACGCACTGTATATTACAATATGTAAATAATTACAGAGACTGCAGCTGCCAAGATGGAACCATCTATTTCATATTAGCTTTTGGAAGTTAGTGGACATGGCTGTTATTTGAAGATCTTTGGCTGTAGGTACGAGTACTCATGAGCTTGCAAATCTCTCAAGTGATTTTTTTTATCACAACCCCCGCTCTTGGGCGGAGCGGGAAATAGTGTCAGACTCTTACAGATTGAAAATCCACCCCGTTCGTACGTGCCTTCATACCGGGGCTGAGCTATCTTTCAAAACTAACCCTGGCCCTAGTAGGCATCGACCCAGGTGGGGGGCGCTATGGTTGACAACACCTTGAGGCGCGCGGGAACAGTGCGCGCCGTCGACGACTTGGGCTCGGTCCAGACAGTTACTGGACGATCGGACAGCGAGCTACCCATAGCTCGCCGTCCACAAGCCCACGCCTACGGTGGCCGGTCTCTTAAGTGGTATATTCATCCTACCAATTTTCAGCCGGGTGCGAATTAGTATAACCTCGGATGTTTAAATTGATCGGACTATAATGCAAACATTTTGTTTCAGCAAAAAATGATGTAAAATGCAAGTCAAAAGGTGGAAAATGTATATCAACATACGACTTCACATGTCCACGAGCGTTAAAAGTTGATGAGGCTAGTGATTGTGCATCAGATGAAGTATGTTGTGTTTTAAGGAAATAAATAGATTAGTAAACTGTACTTGTTTTTATTTTATTCCTCTAAAAATGTACTTTTTATACTATATTGCACTCCCCAAAATGTGAACAGGATAAACATTGGTCAACTTAACAGTGTTGGTTTTATTTTTATATGAAAATAAAAAAAAACGAAGCGTTATTTATCGAAGTGAGACGGGCTCAAACGCTACCAACGTTTAAAAAAATAGTGAATGAGCATTACCTTTCACTTTGATTTTTGTCTTCTCCTGGCTTAATAATATATTTTTGATATTTATTAGTATAATTTATTTGAGTATATATGTATTTGTGTTGTTATTTATTATCAATATTATTATTTTTTTCTGTAGTTGTACACTGACAACCCCAAATTTTTCTCCTTTCTTTCAGTCCATCCAAAGGTTGTCTGTTAGAAATTGCCCTGTGCGATAAGACCGTCCATTGTACAATTATTTTTAATACTGTTTGTCTTGTAGTTTTTTGTTTAGGTGGTGTACAATAAAGAATATATAATAATAATACATAGCATATACAACATTTCGAAATCCGTCCGTAATACTTTCACTGATGGACATAATCGTCTTCCAAACTTTGCCATATGGTTCAGATGCTTTGCCACGAGCTCTTAACGCGATTCATTAATTGACGATCTAGGCAAAACTTTATAGGGATAGACCTAAGTACATAGAGAGTTATGTAGGGTCGTGGGGCTCTTTGGACCGTATGGCTCCCGGATTACACCTTTGAATACAATAATTTTTTTCAAAGAGTATTTCGGCATCACAAATAAATTAAAAAAAAAAAATGTTTTGGGAAAATACTTTTTTTATAAGATGACACTCTTTTTTATTTAAGAAATGGCAGAATTAAACTAAAAAGAAATATAAAAAAATAAATAACAATAATTTAATTATAAAATAGGTACCCGTAACGACATCTATGGCATCACATAAGAACTAATCTTGCATCGCGCGATTAAAGTTCTCCGCATGAAACAGATCGAAATTATCTGCCGGGTATCTACCGGGTATGTGCCGGGCAGTTGCCCACTAGACATAACACACGTCTGGTCGGAGGATCCTTCCTTTCCAGCGGAGGTAAGTGGGACTTTACGCTCTGTCCTGTATACCTCCAAATACCTCTAAAAATTAAGCCAAAGAGTTAAACCAGTAGTTTGGCAATAACTTTAATTTTGATAATTGAACTGAATTAAAACTGGGGCTACCTCATTAATTCTTAGGCGATATCGACTATAATATGTATATCTAGTATTTTGTGAATGATGATTGACTTGTTTTGTGACCTTTGCAAGGAAAGACGGTGCCAACCCCGAAAGGCTTATTGTGACCGGTAAAGTAGATGAGAAGAAGCCTCACAGACAGGCAGCCCAATACGTTGGTCCGACCAGTAGCCCAATTCACGTAATCAAAACCGTAACGATATCGTAGCGATTTAGTCGTTCAGACCATTTCCGTATTGACATTTAATCAATCAAGTTTGAACGACACCGATTTTAAATTCATTTGAAATTCGTTGATTTAAAAAAAAAAATCTGTATTACATTATCCTTATAGAATACTTATTAATGTAACTGGAAATAAGTCGATAGATCGTGAATACCGCTTTTGGATAGGACTTCGATCGAACGTCTCTAAAACTTCATGGATATTTGGCTTGTTTGATTTTACGTGAATCAGGCTACTGATCCACACTGCTAGAGACAGAAACGGATTGAAGAATATCATAAAAGTTTTCATTGAAGAATACGACGCAAGGAGGAGTATTGACCTGTTATTGGCGACTGTGTAAAGAACTGTACACGGAAACTATTGAATTTTCCTTATTAAATAAATATCATTTCGTACTTTTAGCAACACTCACACTAAGTACATCTTATATTTAATTGCTAAATACCTACATCATTAAGCGTTACAAATACGCTACGCCTACAAGCAAACGTTTGCTACAATGCGTCATAATTACGACAAAGCAAAACCGAGCAAAATACATTACGTCGACGACATCGCTTTCTGAGAACATTGTGGTTACCGTTATAAATGTAACTTGAACACGGTGTAGCAGTAGTACGAGAGAATAATTTTGGGACTAAATAGAAGATTTACGTCATGCTTACAAAATACAAAACATACAAAATACAACCCTACCGGGCCTGTCTGTTTGGATGAACGCGATAAAATCAAAAAGTACCGAACGCATTTTGTTTCAATTGTATATTAATAGCCGAAATTCTAAGTCATTAAAATTTTCATGCGCCAATTTCAAAGATTTATTATATTCATCCGTGTTTTGGTTGAGGAAAGCCAAAAATTATATTTTTACTTAACAATAAGTAAGGACATCAAAAGAATAAAAACATCACTCGACAGTGGTATATCCTTAAATTAAAATCTCGAAAATATATGGCATCTAATATAAACCAACACTGGACCCGCGTGGAAGACATCAAAACAGCCATCGCCCTTTCACATCTTAGCTTTAGAATGAAAACCTCGGGAATGTAATTTTGTTTTTTTTAGGTACGGTTTTAAAAAAATACCACGGTTTAATTTCATACAATAAAGTTTAGTATCCTGTAACACCATCAACGATTGGACCGAAGTGTCTTACTACTGTCCCAAGTATGTTCGGATTTTAGCGTGAAGAAATAACAAACATACACACACACACTCTTAGAGAAATATCAAATTATTTTTTCAAGTTATAATAAAGAAAATAAATATAAAAATTAACATAAAGTTGTGAGTATTAAATTAATTGAAATCAACAGCTTACTTCCATAACTGATGAGAAAAGTAATATTTTTATACATGACACTCATAAATTTCCAAATAATTTTCCTTATTTAAGAACTTTGTTAGGCAACTTTCTACGTTTTTAAGTAAAAATTATGTTAATGAAATTATGAGAAATTGTAACAATTACGCACTTTTTAATTTGGAGTTGTTGATAAATTATATTTTTCTTTTTCATTTTTTATAGAATTTTTTTAATTAAGTCGTCAAAATTTTAATAGGTAAATATACAAAAAAAATATTTATAAGAATTTTAATGAACATTCATTTTATTAAGATTAAAAGGCGTTTTGTTAGTCTTTGTTTCGAGTTTCATTTTGTGATGTCGTTAATTTATTTTAATTATAATTAATGTGGGCAAAACATATAATTCATAATAAAGTTATTAAGTTTAGTCGGTTGTGCCATTTCTAAACTATACGCTCATAATGTGTCCGGATGAAGTCTAAGGCATAAATTTAAGAAGAAATATAGTTTGAAATAGGAAGACTAGGCTGTTAAAAGGTAAGAGTGGTTGCAAAAAATATAGAATTCTTAAAGTTGGTAAAAAAAAATTTCTTCCTGCCATCGTACGACTTCTTCCATGCCAAATTAATATAAAGTTGTAACCTTATTATTAGTCCTTATAAAAGCTAGTACTTTCTGACAAAAAGACAATTGTCTTCATCTAGTTGAAAGTTGACAAGACAGCAAAGGGAACACAGTACCTGGGTGGAAACCTCCTACTCTGAGTGGAATTAAAAAAAAAGTGTCAGATTTTTTGACTGAATGAGTTTTACTCATTTGGGATCTACGAGTATCAAATATCTTTTGCGTTCCAGGTTCGTGGTGATTCTTTTGAACTCTGGTAGTCAGACCCTAATAGATCCTTTCAGTCATGCTATGGACAGCGAGCTATGGCTAGCTCACCGTCCACATTATATCACCTCTTTCACTCGCATCGCCCACTGTTTAGCAGAAGGAAGTGGCAGTTTCTCATACTCTCTCGCTCAGTACCATGGCCCTGAACGTGAGAAACCTTCACTGCATGCTCCAATATCCAAAGAACATCTATACATGGTGCCAAATGAACATGGAATGAAGTACATTGTCCTTTTCCTAATATCTCTTCGTATATAACCAAAAAATAAGAAATTAATTGTTTTTCATAAGGTACTAAAAAATGTAACAAATCGCGCTAGATGTCGATTCAAGACAGTTTTATCTCTTTATTTCCGTTTTTTAAATTAAGAATATCAACAAATGTAAGAGAGTCAATGACCGTTTTTCCAAATTTATCTGGCACCTATCTTACCAGGGACACAAATTCGTACCACATGTGGAAACAAAACATCAACTAAACAATTGTTGCGAACAGTGTCCCATTTCCAACGGCTGCACGTGTACTCTAAAACAATGGATGCACCCTTTTGTGAAAAGACTAAATATACATTATACACAAAATAATACATGTCGTCATTTATACATTTTAAGCCTGAGTGACGGATTATAATTATAGTTGGCGTATTGTTTAAATTGTTACAGCTTTCCTATCCATGATAATTAGTTCTAATTTTTCCTTAAAGTACTGCAAGCTGTGATGTTTTATTTGAGGTCGTAATTACACACTTATAAACACATACATTTTTGTCTGATAAAAGACCGACTTCTTATAAACCTTTGTGCGTTATAAATACGCGAGCCTCAAGGAGTTGTCAGCAACAACAGGGACCCAGCTGGGTCGAAGCCTACTGGGCCAGGGTTAGTTTCGAAAGACAGCTCGAGCTCCGGTTTGAAGGCTAGGAGGAACGGGGTGGGTCTTTTAGTCAGTAAGAGTTTGACACTATCTCCCGCTCCACCCAAGAGCAGGGGTGGTCATTGGATGATTTATACCTACAGAAAAAAAAAACAATAATATAATAAAAGGAGTGCTGAAGAACCCTTCTTTAATACTCCTTTTATTGCATACTCCTGTATCAGTATACTTTAAGAGTTAAAAAAGCACTGCAATTAGCCGCTACAGTTGATACGATACTTAAGTACGTCCGGCGCATCCTGAGTACTCAGTCAGCTTTGCTACTAATCTAGCTAACTAGCTAATTGTCTTACCACGACATGAAGCTATTATTCTATTGCTAGTGTTGACATGAAAAGAGCAGATAAATAAAACATGAAGACAAGAGTATGGGAGTAAAAATACGAAGATATGTAACTTTCCCGACTAACCAGATAAAAATTCATGAACAAATGAATTTGTTAAAGATGGAAATCATAAAAGTAACTATCTTTTTTAGGGTTTTATAATTGAACTAGCTTTTGCCCGCGGCTTCGCCCGCGTACATAAAAGACCTACCTACCTTCTTTCTCCCCAAAAAAAAATTATACAACTGGAGAGCCTCCTCCTCTTTTGGGAGTCTGTCAAAGGTATCACCCGGAAATTGACTATTAGAAAAACTCTGAGGCAGCCGCCATTTTCGTGTGCATCATTAATTAAATCTGCCACATAAATAAAATTGAAGTGTTTGTTTTTAACTTCGAAATGAGAATTTTTACTACATATTCGATACCTACAACAACAATAAAAAAGCATGTTTTTTGGCAGTCTGTCCGTTTTGTTCCATCTAATCTTCAAAACCACAGCACCGATTTTGACAGATCTTTTACTGATAATTGGAAAGGAGTCATTTAGGCCTTTTTAGGGTTCCGTAGCCAAATGGCAAAAAACGGAACCCTTATAGATTCGTCATGTCTGTCTGTCTGTCTGTCGGTCTGTCTGTCTGTCTGTCTGTCTGTCTGTCTGTCTGTCTGTCTGTCCGTCCGTATGTCACAGCCACTTTTTTTCGAAACTATTAGAGCTATACTGTTGAAACTTTGTAAGTAGATGTATTCTGTGAACCGCATTAAGATTTTCAAACAAAAATAGAAAAAAAGCAATAAATTTTGGGGGTCCCCATACATAGAACTGAAACTCAAAAAAATTTTTTTCATCAAACCCATGCGTGTGGGGTATCTATGGATAGGTCTTCAAAAATGATACTGAGGTTTCTAATATCATTTTTTTCTAAACTGAATAGTTTGCGCGAGAGACACTTCCAAAGTGGTAAAATGTGTGTCCCCCCCCCTCTAACTTCCAAGATAAGAGAATGATAAAACTAAAAAAAAATATATGATGTAAATTACTATAAAAACTACCAACGAAAATTGGTTTGAACGAAATCCAGTAAGTAGTTTTTTTTTTAATGCGTCATAAACTGAAAAAAATACACTATTATTAAAACATCGATCAAAGTTACAACACATTACAAGAACTTTTATATTATGCTACTTGCTGCTATGGAACCCTTCATGGGCGAGTCCGACTCGCACTTGGCCGGTTTTTCAAATTAAGGCGGAGAGCAAATAAGAAATCATGGAATGAATGGATCTTACCATCGGTTGAGATAGTGGTCAAACGCGAGCCTATCAATAATAATTAAAAAAAAAATGAGTGTCACTAAATAGGATTGTGCTGTTTTAGGGCTATATTTTAATGAGCCACCATGGCGGCGCGACCGGTCGCCACTACCAAAAAAATGTACATGTTGTTACGCCATATCTCCGAGAAAATAACGAGTAGCACGTAATAATTAAAACTAGATCTAGAATGGTTGTGCGTAGCCAAGCTTAGAAAAATCTCGAAACATCCACAAAGCAAGTACCACTAGTAGTTAGGTATTTATCTACCGATAAGGGTAATGGTACTTTCCGACTTTAACAATAGAGTCTAAATTCGCATGAAAGTGACTCTTATTACCACGAGCAATAAAAATGATTTATGACTTCGAGAAGCGATTCAATTGTTCTGGATGTCGGTATCTAGAATTTTCTTGGCTCCGCATATAAATACGAGCCCCCGGCCGGAAGCGAGTCAGTTGTGATTTCGACTGCGATCAAGAGCGAACTACCCTAGTACTTGAAGTGATTTTACTTAACGACTTAAGCGATAGTGTAACGGTACTCTAGTGTTAATTGCGATTCGGATTATTGTTGACTGGACTAATTTGTTATTGTTCGTGGTGAATAAAGTTGTCTGTTAGTAAATCGGCATTTGATTACCCACGTACGTAACAATATATAGCTCTATAGAGAATTACACACGTTGTCCGTTTAGTTGCGCAACCAATTTGGTGGCGCGACTAGCTCGGACGTGTATGACTCTGATTTCTGTATGGTGTCTAATTTGGTAGCGGCGCAGCTGGTTACGCCACCATGGTACCCCGATGAAATATAGCCCTTAGGGTCTAAACAGACGGACTGCATTTCAACTGCAATCCAACTGCAAATTGAAGTTTAAGTGCAGTTTGAATGCAGTTGACACGACTGCAATAGAACCGCAAACACAACTGCAATAGAACTGCAAACCAAACGTGCGATCTGATTGCAGTCGTGTGAACTGCAACACCGACTGCATCCGAACTGCACCATGCGTGGGAGGGCGGAGCGTGCGGGCGGGTGGGTATGATGCAGTTCGGATGCAGTCGGTGTGCAGTTCACACGACTGCAATCGGACCGCACGTTTGGTTTGCAGTTCTATTGCAGTCGTCTTTTCAATTTTATTGCAGTCGTGTCAACTGCATTCAAACTGCACTTAAACTTCAATTTGCAGTTGGATTGCAGTTAAATGCGGTCCGTGTGTTTAGATCCTTACGTCAACAAATTCGTAGAAGCCAGCTAGTCAATAAAAAAAAAAATTACGTACCCTGGTGTACCAAAGAATAAAAATATACAGAGTGTTTTACAAAATTCTCACAACGACGGGTTAACATAAAATAATACTAGTTGATTTTCTACGTTAAATTTTACCCTGGTTTAGAAGCAGCCGTTTGCATATTTTCGGTAAACTGCTGACGTTCATATTTTGTGACGTGACCACACACTAAAGAGTTAACTGTAGGCTATATTTTAGTTCACATCGTTTTATTTCGGAAGTAAAAGTTTAATATAGGTTACGTAGGTTTTGGAGAGAGAGTCTTAATGTTATGCTTTAATTATAGCGTCAAGACATTAGCAGTACCTTCTTTTATACAACATTAGCTTAACGTTTTTCTATTTACTGTTATTAATCTAATAAATAATCACTAGGTATATATATGCCAATTTAAAATAATGTGTACAATCGAGTAAAAAAGGCTGAAAAACGGGGAAAACTCAGAGGGCACCAAAAAATTCGCCCACATCGATGTCAATGGGAAAAGTGCTCAAAACGCTGGCAGCATTGCCACGCTGGATAGCAATGCTAATCCGTTGACTGAGAAGAGTCCAGCCCTCTGGTCTCGCGAAGAGTCGACCAACTGTTTGCTGATATCCCAAACAACTCGATGAGCGCTAAAAAAACATTAGTCTATGCAAACCCTGAAATACGTGTCTAGTATTTTTACGTAAAGAATCTTTGTATACAGCTTGTTGTCAGCAAAAATACCAAGCCATTCAGGTAACTGAGGGGTGGTTTTGCACTTGTATCCAAATTTTTTTCTGGGGCTTAATGCCCGCTATGATCTGCCGTGACCTGTGTTGTACTAAGTGTCGGTGGTGTCCATCGTGACGTTTTGCAATATTTTTGGGAAAAACCATGTATGTAAAGACTATTGGAATCCATTCAGTTACTGATTCTGATCAATCTAAATATATTCAGGTTTCGCATATACTAAGAACAATGTTGTGTATGTTTTTTAACATAGTATTGGTCATTTATAAATACCATAAGCCTTCCACTAGATAAAATGAGAATCACGGAAATCTAATGGATACGTGACATACAGGATTGATCATTATGGCGACACTTGGGGGAGGACTATCTACAGCGAACGATTATATGCTTAAATGATGATGAGAAACCATAATGGTTTTACTAATAGTGAAAAAAGAGTCTGTCCTCGTCACCGTACTATGATCATACCATGACCGTGATTGGAACGTGTCAGTCTACTGGGCCGTTCCGATACCGGCTAAGACCGTTGATTTGTGTTTTGCCTGTACTGATAAGCTACGTGCATGGCAGGCGACGACTTTACAACATAATGTATGTTTACGTACAGTCTATATGCTAAATTAATTTGTTTCCATTCTTGCCGACCCCATTTAATGACCGTGAAATAACGTCTAATTGTTCAATGAGATGACAGCAGTATCACAATTACCCCTTCGTCCAACAGGTCTATACAGAAAAAAAAAAACTACATAATTTCATCCCTCAGGACAACTTTCCAATAACTACCGCCGATCGCTCACAAATCACCGATCCAATTAGTGCAATCGTCAAATTGAAACAAAGTGCAGTTTATCAAACTGTCGTCTGAATTTAAAAAAAAACGAATTAAAAAAAAAAAACAGCAAGTCATTCCGTTGAAGATTTTAATTCAAGTGAAAGGAAACTTTTCTTGTTTCCAACGAGTTTCACGAGAGAGAGACTGGCCTGATTAATGGTAGTTGGCTGCAGATAAAAAAGAACGCGGCTCCTTACTTGTGTTTAAAAAAAAAGCCGTTACACAAGTCACAATTTGGTGACGTCAACACGTTATTGATGCGTTTCTTGTTCTCCGTGTGTCTGTGTCGTGATTTCGGGACTCGACGTGTGAAAAATGGACGCTAGTTGGAAGCGAGTGAGAACCTTGTTAGCGATGCTGCAACTTGTTTCTGTTTTTTTAAGTGAGCTGTCTTTTTTGTGATACAAGTTACTTTTAAGCTCGTACGTGGTTTATGCCTCAACCAATTTACTTTAAAAATAAACTTATCCTAGTCAACAGGAAAAATTGCATATTTCTCATGGATAGACCCAATAAACGCTGACTAACGATAATAAATAAAAAAATATTTTATAATAGCAGTGATAATAAACTTTACAATAAAAGTTGAATAGGAAAGGTACTATAAATACAATTAAATTAACAAATGTACATTATTTTGGTGGCACGGCTTTTAAATTTTTATGTAACAGTGACACTTCGTCACCATTATATAAAAATTTACAAATATTTTTTTTATATTCACATACTATAGTTATAGTTATTTTTTTGTCTCACACCTGGACATAGATCTCCGCCTACTCCTTCCGTCTTTCGTAGCCCCCCTTTCCACTTTCTAGTTTTAGCGAAATCTGTATCTGTCTAGTTTGTTCCACCACCTCTTTTATAGTCCATCGCACTGTTTTAGGCGCGACACAATGACTGCCTCTGCACTTGTGGCCCCCTGGTAGCTCATAATATTGTGTGAATGTATCTATTAACTGCTCCATCTTTGTTGTAACATTTTTTTTTCTAACACATTGCTTTTGCAATATTTTTTTTATTTTATCTGACTCCAACCACATTAAATTCGTTAGTCTCTATTTACTCCGTAACCTGTCAACATTTCGCTTTCGTTTTCTTTTTACTCGTATTATAAACAAATTCCGCATTAAAAACATAAAAAAAACGATTTTTGTACGACTCAAACCTAAAATTGATAACAAAAAAGTTTATATATATATAGGTATAATCAAAACGAAGCCAGCTTAAATCAAGTCCTAGTATAGGTACCAGGATTTGATTTCAAGCGGCAAACAACGCCCATGAACAGAGTTGCAATTAACACAAAAGCCTAATTGAAAGCATGTTTGATTGAGGATAAAATTACTCTATGTATTGTCTAATTGGCAATTTAGTGAAAATGAACTAGCCCTTGCAATTTATATTTAGAAATTAACGTTCATTTCGAATGATTTTCTTTTAAGTATCTTCACCATTTTTGTTACCTCGTGAAAAAAAAATGTTTTTGTATAGCGCGCCATAATAAACAGGCCACGTTGCCAGCTCGTGCCCCCCCTCGTACCTCGCACGCCCCGCAAATCACGCCACCTCGCCGGTCGGCGCGCCTGCTCGCGCGCTGTTGTAATGCGCAGAGCGCTAGGGCAGTCCGCTATGAGCCACCACTTGGATAGCGCGCGTGCATGTGCTCCGCACGGCGGGCGTCGGAGGCCTATCTATTTTTACGTACGTTTCGAACCTGTCGTTTTGATCCTGTTGTGACAGTGTTTAACTGTAAACCTATGTATAATTAAAAACCTATATCGCGTAACGTAACCGTCTTTTCACTGCAACACCCCCCTATAACTGGCAGCCTAACGTGGTGCAGAACTATAAAATTAAGACAAAAGTAGGTACGAATTACGTGATATTATAGTGATGGTTTTGATCGCGTACGTGAATTACGTGAATTAGACTAGACTGTTCGTTCCCGCGTGATTGTGTGAAACGGTGGACATTTTTATTGTTTAGGTAAAACCTAGCCTAGGATACCTAAACACCTAACAACGCTGTTGTTGTTGTTGTCGCGAATTGTGAACAATTTTACGATGGTGCTAACAAGATCGCGTGCCGCGAGTCCGACATCTCTCAGCGCTCCGTCTGCAGATTTGGCGCCAAATCAGTTGCCCGCGCCCGCGCCGGACGCCGCTCCGCGTGGCGCCGACACCGTTGCTCCGGCGGCTGTGGTGGATCCGCAGCCTGCTGCTGGTGTCTCGCCTGCTTCGGTCACCATGTCGACCGACCAGCTAATGTTGCTGATAAATAGGTTAAGTCGCAGCGATCCTGTAAGTACACCAGTACCATCTTTTTCTGGCCACTTTGCGAAGTGTACGGCCCGTTTTGACGGTGAAAAGTCAAGTAACGTCCTGGCTTTTATTGACGCCATAGAAACGTACAAGGAATGTGTTCGAGTCGACGATAATAATGCGCTTCGTGGATTACCTATGCTTTTGACGGGGCTTGCTGCCACATGGTGGCAGGGTGTAAAGCATAGTACTTTGACCTGGCAAGCTGCTGTAGAGTCGCTGAGGCAGACTTTCGGACCACGGTTACCACCGCCTCAAATATATAGGAAGATATTCGAACGAGAGCAACGAGTTGATGAACCTACTGATTTATTTGTATGTCACATTAGAGCGATAATCGCGCAGCTCCCGCCTTTTTCTCTTACGGAGGCAGTTCAGTTAGATATGACTTATGGGTTATTGCATCGACGTATCCGTGAGAAGGTACCGCGCTCCACTTTCGCCACCTTCACGGATCTTTTGACTCAAGCGCGCCGTGTCGAAGAGATTCTGGATGAGAGTCGTCCACGGTCCACGGCTGATGTCAAACCGTCGACGTCTTCTACTGCGCTGATTACGCAGTCGCCGGCTACGCCTAGTATGAATAAGTCGCGGCCCCGTTGCAATTATTGTAAACAGTATGGTCACCTAAAAGAGGCCTGTGAGCGCCTCGCAAAACAAAAGATCGCGAAGGACAACTCGAAAGGGGCAGAGCCGCTTGCGTCTGCGGTCACGTGCTTCGGGTGCGGAGCGCCCGGGGTAATTCGCTCCAATTGTCCGACGTGTAAAGAGAAGAAAAGTGAAGTGTCTACCGTGTTTCAATCAGTGTTCGCGAGTGATGATAAAATCGATTCGCGTGTGCGTCCTGTAATTAATGTAGGCATTTATGGTGTAACTGGTAGCTTGTTGTTAGACACAGGTGCCAAACATTGTGTTGGTAGTGTATCGTTAAGATCTCATTTAGTTAATAATGGTCATTCTTTCGATAATGTTTTCACTAATTTAAAATATGCTGATGGCCGCGTTTGTGCGCAAATTGTTGAAATGGCGCACGTTATCGTAACTGTGCGAGGGAGGGCACTAGTTGTTAGTTTTATTATGTTGCCGAATGCAACTGAAAGCTTATTAGGGATGAATTTCATTCAGGACGTTGGCATGGTGTTGGACTTTGACAGTGGGGTGTGGTTTGTGGGACATGATAAGACGCCTCAACCAATTGTTTTCGAAGCGAGGTCATTGAACTCACTTGCTTGCTCGTCTGTGGGTCTTCGTGAGGACGAGGGATCCCACCTAGTTTCGGAGGAACGAGAACGACTGTCCGACCTCCTGAATGTTCACCAGGACATTTTTGCTCCAGGGGGAGAACCTACCCAGTTCGCCATCCACCGAATTGATACTGGAGATGCCGCACCGATTGCAAGTCCACCCTATAGGGTTTCTCCCGTTAAAAAGGAAATAATTAGAAGAGAGATTGAAAAAATGCTTGAAGATGGTATAATAGAGGAGGCTGAGTCGGAATGGGCCTCAACTGTAGTGCTGATACCGAAGAAGAATGGTGAGACCAGGTTCTGCGTAGATTACCGCAAGCTTAATAGCGTCACTCGGACTGATAAGTATCCGTTACCGGTGATCGACGAGCTGCTGCAGAGTACAAAGCCTAATTGTGTTATGTCTACTATCGATTTGAAGGCCGGTTACTGGCAGACGATGGTAGCACCAGAAGATCGACACAAAACGGCTTTTACGACACCATTCGGGACTTTTCAGTTCCGACGCATGCCGTTCGGTCTGAAGAACGCCCCAGCCACCTTCCAGCGTCTAATGGATCGCATGAGATCTGGCCTGAAGGACGTCTGCGTCCTTGGTTACCTTGATGATCTTCTTGTAATTTCTCCCAATCTGGATCAGCACCTGAAGGATCTTCATCTGGTTTTCGAGCGCCTTCGCCTGTTTAACTTGAGGGCAAACCGGGATAAGTGTGTCTTCGCTAGAGATAGAGTTACGTACCTGGGACACGTTGTTTCACCTCGGGGTATTGAACCGGATCCCACCAAGGTCGAATCGGTTCTGAAAATGAAGCCGCCAACGAACCTAAAGGAACTCAAAACATTTTTACAAACCTGTTCCTGGTTTAGGAAATTTATTCAAAATTTTTCAGATGTTGCGCGTCCTCTCACAAATCTGACAAAAAAGGACCGACGCTGGCAATGGGGGGAGAGTGAGCAAGGAGCATTTGAAGAGCTCAAGTCACGTCTTGCAAGAAGCCCTATTCTTCGTCAGCCCAACTTTGAAGAAACATATGTATTGCGCACTGATGCTAGCACCTATGCTCTTGGAGCAGTATTGATGCAAGGTGCGACACTCAATGAAGAGAGACCGATAGAGTATGCTAGCAGGTTACTGACCCCTGCCGAGCGTAACTATCATACAACTGAGCGGGAAGCTCTGGCTGTTGTTTGGGCCTTGGAGAAATTTAGAGGATATATTGAGGGAGCTGAGGTTCGTGTTGCTACTGATCACCAACCTTTAAAATGGCTCTTATCCCTAAAGACTCCTAGTGGCAGATTAGCCCGCTGGGCAATGAAAATTCAATCGTATAATTTGGTCATCGAATATACACCGGGTAAGGTCAATGTCATTGCCGATACGCTCAGTCGCCCAGTGACCACCGAACCCGAGGAACTTGATTCAAGTCCTTGCAGTCTTTGCCCGGTAGTCGTTGATTTACCTCATCGAAAAGCCGAAGACATTCGTGAAGCCCAATTGAACGATTCTGACGTCAGTAAAATCATAAAGGACTTTGAAGATACAAATAATCCAGAAGCAGCCATGCGCTGGACTGATAGAGGGTATTATCTTTCGCAAGGTGTCTTATACCGCTGTGATCCGGATGGAGATTCCGAAGAACCTCAGTTAGTGGTTCCACAGTCTTTACAGGCGGAACTTCTTAAAGAATTTCATGACGCGCCTACTGCTGGACACTTGGGTTTGGAGCGGACCTTGAGGAAGATCAAAGAAAGATATTATTTTAAGAACATGAAGACCTATGTAGCCCAATACCTAAAGTCATGTGACCTTTGTCAGAAATATAAAGCTACTAATCTGAAACCTGCAGGTCTGCTTCAGACCCCAGTGCTCCAGCAAAGGTTTGAGGTTCTTGCAATGGACCTGTTTGGACCATTACCCGAAGGGGAAAAGGGTGAAAAATGGATTTTTCTAGTAGAGGACACAGCTAGTCGATGGGTGGAGCTGTTTGCCCTTTGTGATGCAACTGCCGAGGCATGTGCGAAAACCCTCATCGAGGAGGTATTCCTCCGGTATGGGTTGCCTCGTCGCGTAATTTCTGACAACGGCAGTCAGTTTGTCGCATCAGTTATGCAAAAGGCGATGTTTGTACTTGGAGTGAAGCAATCATTAATCCCTGTGTACCACCCGGAGGCGAATCCGGCAGAGCGCAAAAATCGCGAGCTTAAGAAACATCTTGCTATTCTAATTGGAACAGAGCATCGCCGCTGGCCGTTCGTTTTACCGATGGTGCGATTCGCGCTCAATACTGCACACAACCAAGGTACAGGACACACCGCCGCTTACCTTACGTATGCTCGAGAATTGCGTTCTCCTCTGACCGTACAGACGGATCTCCGAGAAATTGTCTCGCAGCAGAATTATGTGCCCCAAATCACGCCGTATTTGAAAGATTTCGCGCGCGTTCTTCAGGATGTGAAGCACCGAGTAGAAGAACAGCAGGATATCAGGAAGTCAACGGGTGATCAGTCTCGAAGGGACGTTGCTCCTTATAAGGAGGGAGATCTGGTTCTTGTGGAGACCCACTTGGCGAGTAGAGCAGCCAAAGGCTTCACGAGCAAATTTGCACCAAGACGGGAAGGCCCGTATCGTGTCTCACAAGTTATTAGTCCAACGTCATTTGTAATTGTTGATAGTGAGGGGATGATAAAAGGGAAATACCATGCCAACGCCCTGACACCTTATTTAGGTTCGACCTCGGTCATCGTTCATCAGCGCCGTCGTGGCAGACCAGCCAAGTCACAGCCGGGTCGTTCTTGTGACTTGGAGGGGGAGGTTATAGCGCGCCATAATAAACAGGCCACGTTGCCAGCTCGTGCCCCCCCTCGTACCTCGCACGCCCCGCAAATCACGCCACCTCGCCGGTCGGCGCGCCTGCTCGCGCGCTGTTGTAATGCGCAGAGCGCTAGGGCAGTCCGCTATGAGCCACCACTTGGATAGCGCGCGTGCATGTGCTCCGCACGGCGGGCGTCGGAGGCCTATCTATTTTTACGTACGTTTCGAACCTGTCGTTTTGATCCTGTTGTGACAGTGTTTAACTGTAAACCTATGTATAATTAAAAACCTATATCGCGTAACGTAACCGTCTTTTCACTGCAACACCCCCCTATATTTGTAATTTATTTCATTACTGCTCTAAAAACAGTAAAAATCCCGAAAAAACATCGTGAAGAAACCCGCATGTTTTAAAACAAAAAATTTGAAGACGTAATATGACGTCGATAAATACGCACTTGGGTTGCGTGATGGATTGTGGCCTATTACCCCGTAAAGTAGGTAATCTACTGTAGTAGTGCCCAAATCAGTAGGTCACTAGTGACCTACTGATTCCTTCAATTACTTGTTCAATCATTTTAGTGAAGACTTTCAAAGATAAGACGAGCAATTTTTTAATCCTTTGTTTGTCTTGACGAAGTTCGGATACATTCATTCTTCGTCAAGACCGTCAAAAGATTAAATAATTCATAGTACGCTAGGCGATAGTTACCGTTTACCGGTACCATAGCCTGAAAACACACCTCACACCATCACATAATAATAATATGAGGTATCCACGAAAAGCAAGAGAAGAAACTCCAAATATTATCAAAAATGAATTAAGCATTAGCTTTCCATCTCCTGGCTTAAAAAAATATTAATATTTCAGAAGCCACTTGCATAAGAGCATTCTTCATAAATTAAACATAAACAAGACGCAAATATTAACATAACGTAGATTCAACAAAACGCCGACCCTCTAAATTATACTAAAAAAACTGTTAACTATACAAACTTTTAAACAGCATATGCAAAAAACCAAGCAAGTGCTAGTCGGAATCGGGCACGGAGAGTTCTGTACAAACTGAGCTATGTAATAGTTCAATATTGCCGAATCGAGTTTCAAAGATTTTTTCGAGTAGTAAAAAAGTATTTTATGAAGTAACTATAAATTAATAGTTTTCAGATGTTTTCCTATATTTATGCTATGAAACCTTGCTTCATCCCTTTCAGAATTTTAGGTCAACGGAAAGAACTATATAGTTTTTGAATTTCTAGCGAGTACTAAAATGTAAGTACACCTAAATGTAGCGTAAACTTTAAATTTGGATTTTTTTCATCGCTGCATTGACTTTGAAGTTGAATTTTTTCATCGCTGCTTGAGGTAACCAACCTAAATATTTGAATTTCAATTTTATAACCGAGAAAAAAGGGTCTTGATAGACGGACAGACAAAAAACTAACTGATCCTATGTGCAGTCCGTTTTTGCTGCCTTAGGCACGGAACCCTCAAAAAATATTTTTTTGTTTTTTTTTCGCTTCCACTTTTGCACACCGTTCCACAGCTAATATATGCAGAAACAGTATTTGTCAGTGTGCTCAGAAAATGGTGCAAAAATTCGGAGTTTTCTAAATAAACTGTGAATGTATTTTTAACAATGGAATATCTTTTCCGTCTGATTTCATTAAGTCCAGCTTATTTGGGTGTCAATGGGGATTTTGATCTACTGGATTATGCGTTTTCATTCTCTCATTGTTGGTGTGAATCGTCGAGAAAATTCTAAGCAGTCTTTTGTCTATGTTTAAATCTGTAATTGTATAGGCGTCCAGTGATACCTACGGTATATTTAGAATATTTCTTTCAATTTTTAGAAAAAAAAATATTATATCACCCTCGGCCGCCCGGGGTATTAATATTATAACGTAATTGTCCGTTTTTACGTAAATCACAAAAAAAACTTTTATTGGATTTTTCTAGGAAAGACAAAGATATAGAAACCAAAAAAAAATCGTACAAACGTGTGTACAAAACGATAATTTAGCGTTTTTCAAGGTCATCCAAGTAGACCTATGTACAATCAGCGCACGAGGCGTTTAGAGCGTCTAACCCGAAACACAGTTTCATACAACAGTTCCTTCGTGATTATGACGTTATTGCAAAACTTTCTCTAAATATTTTGGGAACAAAGATATCTTGTGAATGTTATCTAAGTTTATATTGAAATCAATCATTTGTGTAAAACTAATCTAGTAAAGACCTCAGAAAATCTGCTATTTTGCGTGAACTTTGGCCTGTTAGGGCTGTGAAAATGTTCAAAATGTTACTGTGGCCGTAGAACGCAAACCGCAACTGTAAAAATACAAGTCAGTAAAAGTTTGACACTATCTCCCGCAATACCCAAAGCGAGGGAATTGATTTGACGACCACAAAAAAAAATCCGATATTCGTCTGCGAGATTGGTTTGGAAGAGTCAAATGGTTTGGAAGAGTCAAAGTCAAAGCTATTTATTTGCATTAAATGCTCATAGTAAACAAAACTAGAAATTTGATTACAATTTTCTTTTAAGATAAATATTAAGCCTAATGAATTCAGGACAGCAATATATATATATATTATATATTTAAATATTGTTACTTACAGAAATAAAATAGAAATTTTACTCAAATTGACCATTGAAAATCTTTGGAGCCAAATATCATATAACAACAATTTAAATTATTTGCAATTTGAAGTCACCATGGCCCTGCAATACTAAAAGTAACTAAAGGAACATGGGTGGGTTTGTTAGTTGGTAAAAAAACAAACTCCCTCTCACTCTACCCAGTGCAGTAAATATGATATATCACCTAAAAAAGAAATGCATTACAATAGCTCTATATTTAGATCGCATATTTAAAACAGTTAGAGAATTACCATGACGTGTTAAAATCTCAGTCATAAGAACGAGAACCCACCCTCCCTCCATCCCTTTAACAATTCACTTTAGGTCGTAAAATAGGTCCCGTTAAGAGCTTATAGTAGCACTGCTGGTTGTATCCCAGCATAAAATTCTTTCATGACGTCCTTACTCAGTAATCCAAGTGTCAGGGCGGCTTAACATTTTGACCTTGATTAAGAGCCCTCAATCAGCCTTAAAATCACTGAAAGGTAAGACAGCCCGAAAACCAAAGAGCTTTACCTGTTTGTTACAAATAAACTGAACATTTTATTCGCCCATCCTCTCTCATTAGCTCAATAAAAGAATTCCTTGTTCACATACACTACACAGTAAGCCACTTTACGAACCTGTGTTCCTCTAATCACAGACCCAAATAAACAAAAAAGCATTAGGAATGTACGGGAACACGTGTAGTCCTGGATAGTGTAGAAAAAGTTTGTTAGTACGATGTACGAAACTATTTTATTAGTTTACTTGGACTTATCTACTTTTTGTGTCTGTTTTTCCTTGTGATCTACTAATACTCGAGACTTATTGCCAACAATGTAGGACTGTTCTTTTTTTGAGTTGCTGACGATTCGGATACAATATGTTTAAAACTTTTTACCCGACTGCAGGAAGGGTTATGTTTTTCGCGCGTATCTTGTATGTTTGTATGTATGTAATATTCTTTATTACCTCATATCTTCCAAACCACCGAACTGATTTTTATAATTAACATATCGTAAGATTCGTCTTAATAACCCAAGTGGTCTTAGATAGGTGACGTTAAAAAAAAAACAACATATCGACTGTGAGATTCTATGTTAGAGTAAAAAAATTTTTTTTTTTTTTAATTCTACAGTATGGGTGTCTAATAAAAGGGCTTTTCATGAGGATTTCAAAATAGTACGTCATGAACATATTCAAAAAAAGTACAACAGGAAATCTTGTTATTTATTTTGTACTGAGGCGAATGCCTAGGTCGGTTTTGGAACTTTATAGTGATTTTACGTCTAAAATATAGTCAATAAATAGTGATATTATGATAGTAACTAAATAGTGTAAAATAAAAAATTAATTAAAAAAAACACGACTGCATAAAAAAATACTTTATATAAAAACTGAAAAGAAAAATAAACAAGTTCAGTCCACAGTTCAGCAACAGTCGGGACCCATTAAAATAATCTACACTAAAATCATTCTATCTAATGTGGGTTCCGACTGTTGCTGAACTGTGGACTGAACTTGTTTATTTTTCTTTTCAGTTTTTATATAAAGTAATTTTTTTACGCAGACGGGTTTATTTTTTATTTTCTAACTGTACTACACAGTTTTAATAAATTTGATAGTGTGCAACTTTGCTTGATAGTCTCATTTGACATCCTTCATCATTTCGCCCACCGTTAGTCGTATATACTAATTAAATCAATTATTTTTTTTATTATGAAGATGTCTTGAGATATTTTAATTATAACAATTTAGTATTACAAATACTAATTTTCTAAATATGCAGTTAGCAGTCACGCCCGCGCTCGTGAGTCGATTGAAAGAAAGAAATCTTGTTTATTTTGTTCTAATTATAAAACACCATAAAAAATACAGTACAGAGAAAATAATACATTCATATTCGTGGTGCTATCCGCGCCGCGTATTTTAAGTGTTCCACTCACCGTAGTGCTCCCGACACTATAACGCGCAGCTTACTTAAGCATGTAGCTTATTACATGCCACAAATCCACTGAATTTAAAAAGCGTCACGTTTCACACCATCGTAATGCCTATTCTACTGAAGTCACGGAGCAACTGTTGACTTTATAAATTACGGTTAGTAGTACTAATTAGTAACGTCATTCGATTATGAAAACATATTAGTTATTAATTCCATAATATTGATTATCAACATTAGTAATGCAACTGTGACTGTCTGTCACTTACTCCAAATTAATAACAAAATATTATATTTAACTTTAAACACTACGGCATTTTAAACACGTGGCGCCGATTGAATGGGCATAGATTGCCTTTTTAATGTGAAAAGAACAATTACAAAAAAAACCCTCTTCGAAGAAATATTGAAGCACAATTGTGAAGAAATGACCAAAACGAGCTCCAACATGTAAAAACCGATAAGTCGTGAGAACCAAGCGACTCAAGCCTTAAAGAAACTATACAAAAACAAAGCAATAAAAATTAGTTAGCAAAGCATGGTAATTGATAAGCGATACTGAGCCGTAAGGCGAGAGGAGGCGTGGGGTTGACCTGGCAGGATAGGACACTTAGCGTCAGGGCCGTGAAGAAGACACACATCCAGGAGGCGAGCTAAGCTAGCTGACTCGGTATATCATAGAGCAAGTCCCGTTGTAATTCTTTGGAGTACTAGTATTGTGTTAAGGTATTAGATACAGATGGACTAAATCCAGTTTAAGTTTGTCTAACATTGATAATAGAGATCTGTGTGTGTTAATTAGAATACGTTTGACTAAATGAGGATATTAGATGACTAAATAAGAACAGTGTCAAAAATTGTCTCAAGACGTATAGTCAATATAGAGTAATGTATGTTGCTGCAGGTTCCTATCGAAGCAGTCGTCACCTTGTCAAGTAGACATTCCCTTCTTCCAGCGTAGGATATAAATGTATCTGACTCAAGTACAAGTAAATGGTTTCATAGTAGATTATTAGCTGATTATGTCCCTGCCTTGTTACGTAGATGAAGTTTATGCTATATGCCTACTTTCGAAACACGTAATAATTTATTGGTGTTTTGAATAATGAAAATGTTTAACTCGGAAGGGTGTAGTTTGTTGTCTGGTTTTTGCTCAAGGAGTGTGTAAGTACGCAAGTGAATCTCAGCAACTGTGTTAAAAACGGAATGGGTGAGTGTTGTCTGTTTTATCCTTCCTTATTCCATCCTATGACAGGGTAACATAAGCTTGCGGTTGGTGTTAGGGACTCAGAAAACGCCTTCTTTTGGAGTGAATTTGATACTGACTTGCTTTCGTCTGAACTTGACTGAAACACTGCCAACTGAAGGCTGAACCGTATAACTATTTGTTACATGCCAGGGCTAGTTTGAACTATGATGAAATCGCAAACTAACAAACGTTCGCGACGGCTACCTCTCCCTAAAGACTAACTGACAGTAGAATATTTAACATTCTTCTTGACATGCATAATAAGGGGGTAGTCACCGCCAAGTACCCTGAACTACATTGGTAGTCGTTTTAAAGAACGCTGGGGAACGTATCTCAATAAAACACACACGGCGCCAGAAAGCCTGTTACTGTGACAAAAAAAATAGTATTTAGCCAGACGTAGCTCGGGAGAATGTAGGTTATGATGTCCTCACCTTAGGGTAGAGTGAGGAAGTGAGAAGTGTCAATTTATTGAGAATCACTTCGGCGTCTAGCAAGGCAACTGTGAATAGGTCTGTGACCGACTGACGATGCGTCACGTTTGTTTAAGTTTTGTGTTATTTTAGTGATGCGTGAGTGAGCCTTTATAATGAGCCAATTGTTAAAGGAAGTGCGTTTTATCCAATAGCAGAAGCCTCACAACCCATTGCCTTAGGATTGGTCAAGACACGCACGAGCGATACAGATTAACGTAATTTCTAAAATAATTCAATTTGCAAATACAAGCGTCACGTGTTTACCTTTTTGCAGCGCTCTCAGTCTCATAATATTTATACTGAAAAGAAAATTAGATTATCCTTTCTTATCTACTTACCAATGGATTACCAATGGATACTCTATTTGATTTTGACGTTGTTTTTTTTTTCAATTCCTCACTTAATCTCCTAGCTTTTTAAGTCAGGAGAAGGTGATATATTTCTTGGGAATCCATTACTGTCGGTGGAAGTTTGTCCAAGTCACTAGGATGAGAACTACAGGGTAAGGCAACGGTAGGGAAAACCAACCGTAATACCTTCATGTAGGAAAATCCAGCAAAAATGAAAAATGTTTTTATTTTTGTATGAAAATCTGATGATATGATAATGTTTTTGGTGTTAGTAATATTAGTCCTGAGAAGTTGCTAGTGTTTTATAAATAACCCTCGGTGACTCCATCAAAATACTAATGATTACATATTTCTAACAAAGTTCATATCACCCGGAATAATAAACATAATAATAATAATAATATTTTATTTCAACCAATAAAATTACAATATAAACATAGGTACTGAAATAAATCATTTGTTTGTTGGTTACACTTACATAGAAGCAGGTACCTAGGTGATGCAACCAGCACCCTTACTAAGTTATATAATAACTTATATTAAGGGTGACAGTACACGCCCATACATAATTGGTAAAACATTTAATACACTGAGGCATAACTAGTTTTCGGTGAAGTAAGTACCTAACATTAATATAGGCTTAATCTAAAATTTCCCAGATTAGAAATTACAATTCATTCATAATTCATTAATTAATCAATCAACATATAGCATCGATCCAATAAAAATTCAATCTACCTACTTATGCACAATTCCGAAGCACGTGTTAGTTAAGTACGTGAATCGCGCACTGCAACACAATTCGTACTAAAGTTCTGCAACACCGTAATGGGATAGAGTGCCTCGGCGCATACAGATGCCGTACAACTGAATGAGAACGAATGATAAAAAGTTGCTAATATAATGTACCTACAGAAGTTTTTATTTTTTAAATGTAGTTCACTTGATTAAATTGAATTTAACTCTGTACTGAAGTAGCATAATATTTTTTTGGTTAGCAACTTGAAACATCACTGATAATATATTATATTGAACCTCAAAACCGGTGTCGCGTCAGGCACTAGTTGTCTGGCATTCATACTGAACTGGACCTATTTTTAGAGCAGCCATGAGGTGCACAACAACTGAATATTTTATTTTATTTTATTTTTTTGCTTCTTTTACTTTTGATACGTGTTTTTGTATATTATTGTGTTTGGGCTTTTTGCTGTACCAAATAAATTATTTTTTCTTCTTCTTTCTTTTCTTTTGAAACCCTTTATTAGGGTCCCGCACTCAGAGGGTGAAAACATGACCCTATTTCTAACACTGTCCGTCTGTCTGTCTATCTGTCACCAGGCTATATATCATAAACCGTTGTTAAGACAGTAAACATTTTCACATATTTCTGTTGCCACTATAACTAACTTAAACCAAAAAAAGATATTTATTGTTGTATAGATTATTATTATTATTTCATCTAGCTTATATTGTCCCACTGCTGGGCAAAAGCCTCTATCCATATCTTCCATTAGTCCCCAGCTTTGAGTCACTTCTTGGGCATCTAAGTCGAATAGATATATTACAAAAACCTTCATGCCTTTGACCTTCAATGGTTTTTTATTTTAAAACGTTGCTACTCTCTAGGGATTATACTTGTTTCGTGGGTTATTAGAGATAGAACTGTAAAGCCCAAAACCGAGGTTTCTGGAGTCGTAATTCCTGATAGCTACAGCCTAGAAGGACTATATTTTTTTTTTCAAAATTTATTTTCAAGTTAGACATGCTTTTTTTACCTCCCGGCCTCTCCGCCTGTCAGACTTTTACTGACTAAAAATCTACTCCTGTTACTTCTTTGTCCTCCTGGTTTTCTTCTGTTCCGGTTTCTTCTTTCGCATCACCCATTGCCCCAGTAGATTCGACCCTGTTAAGCCCCTGCGGTTGCTGACAACTCCCTGAGACGCACGTGGAACACTACGCGCCGTCGACGGCGTGTGCTCAGTCCGGACGGTTACAGGATGGTCGGACGGCGAGCTACCCATTCCTCACCGTCCGGAAGCCGGCGTCTACGGTGGCCGGAAAACGGGATTGGAATCCGGTTGGTTGGGACGCGAGGGCTATTGCCTCGCGCGTGCTGATGCCTCCTTTTTTAGATTTAGCGACCGCCTGCCATTTTCCTCTCTGTGGACCACGGCCTGTACCAAGGCCAAGTTAAACATGCTTACCAATCACTTATTAATTATTTATTTATACTTACTTACTTACTTATATACGCTACTATGTATTTTAGCTGAGATGATATAACCTATATCATCATTATCGTTCATTACAAACAGACTAGTATGTCTCGCATCACATAGCCCATAATATGTACGTTACTAACCCAAATTAAACATTGAAAGAAAATATCCGGTGAAAAAAAAACATCATGAGGAAACCGGCATTTCGTAAAATCAAAACTTCATATACATGTGACATCCACCACGCGGGTCCAGTACAAGTGCCTAGGGCGAGGGAACGAGCTGTAGCCCATTCCCTCTCCTAGAGAGGAGGCCTGAGTCCCCAACAGTGGGAACACTATAAGGCCGATTATGCTATACTATCGCTGTTTAAGTTAGAATATAATAATATTTTAACAAAAACTAACGAAATAAAAACCTAATTTGGTCAATACAGGTAGTGAACTGTATTGAACGAATTAGCTTTTTTATTAGATTCATTCTAACAGAACGATGAACGAAACCATTTCTCCAGAGTGAACACACTCGTTTAAAACCACGATCGTTTTATTTGATTTCGCCATACATACACGAGCATTCGTAGTTTTATGTACCCGTTTTCAAGCTGCCTTTAGATCCAACTACTATCCTATATAGCGAGGAACGGCAAGTCATTAGTTTCTGTGGTTACTGCGTCCGTATTTCCGATATCAACAAGTGTTAGTATCAAAATTGTGGAAGGTTGAAAAGAAATTTTTAGTTGATCTAAAAATAATCCTTTAAATTTCTTTTATTTCATCATCATCATTGCACTCAAACGTCCACTGTTGGATATAAGCTTCACCTAAATGTTACCACAAGGATTGGTCCTGTGTTTCTCGTATGCATTGGATTCCTGCATTTCTGACCAGGTCATCGGTCCACTGTGTACAAGGTCTTCCAATGCTGCATTTTCGGTTCGCGGTCGTAACTTCACGACCTTGAAGCCCCATCAATCATCTGTTTTGCGAGCAATTTGTCTTGTCCACTGCCAGTTAAGTACGGCGGCCTAAGTTGGTAACTTTTTTCCTGCAAGAGCTAAATGCATTTAATTTAATGCTACACTAATACTAACAGAGGTAAAGTTTTTTTTTTGTTCTAAATTTTTTTTAATTTTCTCTGAAAGTACGTGTCTGATTGTTAAAAATTTTTTCAACATTAGAAAATAGCTTTATTCAGGAATGAAGCAGCTCACTCAAGAGTGACATTGGCTACATTTTATGTACGCAAGCCGAGGGGAAAAGGTCTTGTAAGTGCCTTTATTTAAGCTGAGAATGCATGTTAACTGTTCGTTCTCTGAGTATAACCATACTGACTAAAAGATACCTTCTGCTGTTACCCTTTACGTTCCAAGCCACGTTGATTATTCCGAAGTAGAAGATTTTCAGTAATAGTCGATTAAAAACAAATTTAAGAACTTAAAAACTCACACAAGCATACAATAGCACAGGCTTAGGCTAACTAGCATTTCAGTATTTAACAGGATGCATTTTTAAGACCGTGCGTAGGTATTGTATGACTTGATTTCACCATCACTTTTCCAATATCGGACAACCCAACGTACAGCAAGTGTGCATCCTAACGATATTGACATCTCTACGGTCCAGAGTAAGCGTTTCACCTCGTCGTTTATACCACGTGCAACCATTTGGGAAAATCGCTGCAACAATTTGCTTGCAGCGAGTTTCCCATCATAATTTGGGTGTCTTCATGGCTCTAAATTGGTCAATATGCTCTTAATAGACTAGTGCGATTCACCATCCTTGATTGCATTACTGCTTACCATCAGGTAGATTTGCAGTCAACAGCTAATTTATATTTTTTTAAATTGCACCAACTTATGTGATAATGTAGATACGTGGTGAATACTGTGTTTAAAAAAACTTCGAAACAATAACATCATTCAATTAGTTCTAAAGCACACTGTTTACAAATGACTGATAGCCTGTAACTAAAGTGAAGAAGTAAATCACGTATAATATGACAAACAAACGTACGTAACTTGTGGCACTGAACAGATACAAATTGTGTTCAATTAGTTCAGGAATGTGATGTACGAAACGCTTTGGTAGAGTGGTGGTGGAGGAATTTGGTACAAGTAATTTAGTGACATTTTAGGCTCTTTGTACACTGAGCTACGCAAATTTTTGATACTAATGGTAAAGGTTATACAGCTCACACAAATAGCTGACCCGTTATATTACAATAATAATAAATTTATTTCAGATCACCAGAGTCTATAAAAAAATGACACATAATTACAATTGCACATCTGTATGTGCAATTGTAATTATGTTCCTGTGAACAAATTATACAAACAAATGACATATATACAAACATATTATACATAAGTACACAAACAAATTAAACATGCAAAATTCAAATGATAAAACTTAATACTATTTAAATGACGCACGATGACTAGTAATCCAGTGCCACATATTTAGCGGGATGTCCATCTTATCGGCCACAATAGCTAAAAGGGTGTTGGAACTATCGCGCACTCACTCCATCAGGGATACTGCTTAGGTCTGTATGAGAGCGTAAAAAACACTCCCGCTTCCACAAACCACTCTGACGCACTGCAAAGACGCAGCGGCTTCAAAATTACCCTGATCGACACATCATTTTAAACTCTGAGTTCATTATACATGAGCCGACCTAAAGGGCGTACGAGTATAAGAAATTGAAAGTCGCAGCAATATGACACTAATTTCAAGTCGTTTGTGATGCGGGTGCTGACTCATCATTTGGACACCTTCCTCAAAGGATAGTTTTGGCCGAAAGGTGTCGTGTATCGACGATTTTATGGAAGGATACCAACAATACTGTCTGTTTAAGTCACTTCGTGTGTAATAGTTTAATTGATAAGTAGATAAGTCGTAATGCTATTCATATGTGTTAGTTTATTATTGTTAAGATTATTTTGTGTATTTATTTATTTATTTATTTATTAGTAATAAGCATACCAACAGCACAATCACTTACAGTACAAATAAAACTTACATCTAAAAAATGACATTTCAGTAACCACGCAAATAACAGGTATGCATGACATTGAAAAATGAGAAATTAGAGACAAAGAATAACAAATAGTATGTCCAGTACAACTAGATCCAGATCACTAAAGACAAAACACACCGAAAATATAAAAAACGTACACTATTCACACTGTTTATACAGGTGGCGTCTGTATGAAGCAAAACTCATCGAGAAGACATCGATAGGGTAATCCAACAAGTTGGACCTTTCATTATAAAGCCTTGCCATACGTGTAAGAGGACTATTAGAAGTGATGTTTAAAGTGGATGTAGGCAATTGAAAAATACGATGATGTCGCTTGCTGCGTTGGCTAGCCCTAAAGTTAAAATAATTAATCAACTCCGCATCAATGGAACCATTTATAATTTTGTGTAGTATAAGTAAATCAGAATGGATCCGCCTTTCTTTTAAGCTAACCATCTTATAGTGCCTTAACCTATCGTAGTAATCAGGTATAGCTTTTCGGATCCCATTCTTCATACAGAGGTACCTAACGAAACGGGCCTGAACAGATTCCACATTATTGGAATAGTTAGAGTAATAGGGAGACCAAATAGAAGAACAATACTCCAAGGAGCTCCTTACCAGGGCGTTATAGAGAAGAATAATGCTGTTATGGTTACGGAAAGGCTTTGACATGCGAATTATAAAGCCGAGCATTCTCTTAGCCTTAGCAACTATAGCATCTACATGATCACGAAAGGATAAGGAAGTATCAAAGAGTACTCCCAGATCACGGATGACAGATACTCTGCACAGAACAGATCCATCTATGTGATAATCAAATTTGATGTAATTCACTTTGTTCGTGAATGTTATAGTTTGGCATTTCTTAACATTTAGCGTCATTTTGTTGTTAAAACACCATTGTTGAAGGGTGTCAAGATCTCTTTGAAGCTTAATGCAATCACTCAGATCAGATATCCTACAGTAAATTTTTAAATCATCAGCATAGGCTAAACAATTGCAATCTATTAAATCTAAAAGATCATTCAAAAATACTAAAAAAAGCAATGGGCCTAACTTAGAGCCTTGTGGAACACCAGAACCAGGAGAAAAAGGCGCAGATTCATAACCCGCCAGGGCAACAATTTGAGACCGATTTATTAGGTAACTCTCAAACCATCGTAACAGAGAGCCATGAATACCAGCGCTATTCAATTTCATAGAAAGAATTGAGTGATCAACACGATCAAAGGCTTTTGCAAAATCTGTATATACAGCATCAACCTGACCTGACCTAGCTTCAAAAGTGTTACCAATGAAAGCAGTGTAAATCAGTAAGTTAGACATAGTAGAACGGTTAGACACAAAACCATGTTGCTTCGGACTAATTATATGGCGGAGGTGAGAATAAACTACGTTATATATAAGACCCTCAAACATCTTAGCGAACTGGGATATAATAGATATTGGTCTATAGTTAATTACTTCATTTAGACTACCAGATTTATGTACGGGAATAATATGTGAAATTTTCCATAAATCGGGAAATTTACCCTCCTCAAGAGATTTATTGTATATTATCTGAAGTGGCAAAATAAGAGCATCCATGCAGAGCCGAATAAAAATAGGAGGAAGTCCATCTGGACCAGCTCCCTTATTAAGATCTAACTTTTTGATACAGTCTCTAACGTCACTTTCAGTAATAACAATGGAATACATACTGTAATTAGATGAAGAGCAACCCGGAGACAAGTTACTAAGCTGCTGACCAACACTATACACAGACGCAAAGTAGTCTGCAAATAGATCAGCCACACCACTACCACCCTCAGCAACACGATCGCCCCACGAGACCTGGTTAGGAACACCTCTGAAAGTTTTTTTTGACTTGGTATAACGCCAAAAAACTTTGACGTTTGTTCTTAATTCACTCTCAATTCTTTCTATGTAATCTTTAAAACAGTCATCCATAGCTCTTTCAGCACGCGTCCGTAGGGAAACAAAAGTATCGTAGTCCCGAGGGTTTTTATACCGTCTGAAACGAGTCCTGTATTTATGCTTTTCTTTAAGAAGTTTAATCAACGAAGCCGAGAACCAAACTGGATAGCAATTATTTTTAGGTTTACCCTTTGGCGTGTATCTATCTATACTTTCCCATAGTATGTTGTATGTTGTTCCATAAAATGTCAAAACATAATCATCACAACATAAATGAGAATAATCCTCCCATTTTACCTTACGCAGGTCACGAACACAAGCCTCATAGTCGGTTTTATTAAATACTAGCTTTTGCCCGCGACTTCGTTCGCATGGAATAGTGACTTCCGGAAATTTCAGTACTGAATTGATGCCGACTCTTGACCAATAGATGGCGCTGTATGTCCGGTTTTAATATTATTTTTTAATTTAAATTTTATTTTTTGCAATAAAAACTATCCTATGTCCTTTCTCAAGTTCCAAACTATGTCTGTACCAAATTTCACACAAATCGGTTCAGTAGTTTAGGCGTGAAGCAAAGACAGACAGACAGACAGACAGAGTTACTTTCGCATTTATAATATTAGTTTGGATATATTTAGACTTTAAAGTATTATAATTTAAATTAAAAGTTGAAGTTTTAGTGAGGGCCAATTCTAGCGGCGGATGATGCACATCCGGTTTACTGATGGGGGGCGCACAAGAAACAGAAAGACTGGAGTTTTCATCCACTAAGACGAGGTCCAAGATCTTATCATTCTCATTACAAATATGATTCATTTGAACAAACCCGGTGATATTTAGGAAGTCTCTTAAAGCTAAATACTTAGGGTCACTAATGCCCAGAAAAGGATCATTAGGTTTAAGCCAATTCACACCAGGTAGATTAAAATCACCAATAATCAACGTATTGCAATCCGTATAACGCAAACAAATTTCTTCAGCCCTGGCCAAGAATTGGATGAAGGTATGGCAAGGTATATAAGACGGCAAATACACCACACAAATATTCAAACAGACGCCTCCAGCACTAATACATAACCACATATCCTCAACAGAGGTTTGCCACTCAGTTTTATTTACAAAATTATATTTATTACTAACAGCTACCAATAACCCACCACCATAACTTTTAGAATATAAATCTTTGAACTGTTCACTACGGTCACGGCGTACAACAGTATATCTTTGATCAAAGTATTCAGAGGATAAGAACGAGTCATCTAACCACGTTTCTGTCAGACATATGATGTCATAGTCAGAATTTAAAATTGACATTAGAATTTCGTGTGACTTCGTTTTCATACCTCTAACATTCTGATAAAAAATGGAAATATTATCCATTAGACTATATAAACAGTAATCATGACAAGTAAGACCTAAAGTAATAGATAATTAAATTAATTTATTATACAATTTTATCGAGACTCTGTTCATCCTTAATCAGAATAGTACCCGAATTTTCCTTTTTACATACAAAAATTTTACCATAGCGAACCCAGACAAACTTATAGGATTTTTCCTTAGCCCTAAGACGAGCAGCAGCATGCAAAGATTTATATGTCGGAGAAAGGTGCTCTGAAACATAAATTGGCTCCTTACCACCACCATAACCCAAAAGACTTGTGTTTAATTTATCCTCAGAGTGAGATTTATTGTATCTAGTGATTGCAGAATAAAATTCGTCGCGACATCTAGGACTACGCAGCTTAACTATTACAGAACGCGGGCGAGATTTATTATTATTCATGCTCGCTACTCTAACACACTTCATAATATCAGTCCTTTAGGGTGTATGACACAACATTAGCTAATTGTGATACAACAGTCGGTAAAACTTCATTTTTGTTTTCGGGCAAGCCGTGAATTTCCAGATTCGCCTCACGCATATTTTGATCAAGGGAGTTTAATTGCGTTTTTAGCTGAGCTATAGATTTTTGCATATCAGAGTTCTGAGAACGATGTGTATATTGTTTAGGGGCCATAGAAACCTGAAATAAAGAATTATTTTTATTAATATTTATCGCGACGATCTCAGCAGGCAAGTAGCACACGACATTTGTTGCCGAGGAATGTACAAACTGTCGAACCTCTATGAATTTATATTGCGGTAGTCGTCTAGAGACTAAAATCGTCAGATGTTGAAGATTTGTGTAAAGTGTACGACAGGCCTTAATCGTAATGTTCGTTTAGACCCATTTGTGGCGGTTAAAATAAGTTTTATGGTGTACTCTTTCACCATCATAAAAATACTTCCGATCCAATTTTGGCCAGTGTGGTCAATCTCAGGTGAAGATTTGCCAAGTACTTACGCAGAAGATATTATAGTGCTCTTGGGTACGAGTATAAAAAGGTGCATCCTGTTCCTATAATATCGTATTCCAAGCGACCGGAGAGAAATTAGCCGGACCAAGCCCAAGTCGTCGACGGCGCGCACTGTTTCCGCGCCTCAAGGAGTTGTCAGCAACAGTAGGGACCCAGCCGAGTCGAAGCCTACTGGGGCCAGGGTTATCCGAAAGGGAGCTCGAGCCCCGGTATGAAGGCTAGAAGGAACAGGGTGGGTCATTTAGTCAGTAAGAGTCTGACATTATCTCCCGCTCCACCCAAGAGCGGGGATTGTCATTGGATGATTTTTCCCACCGTAAAAAAGGTGTATGATCAACAGTTATTCGGAAATTACTTTCCAAGACTCCAAACTCCAGACTGCAACAAAATAACATTGCTTAAAGTTGTTAAAGTTTCTTCTATCGCATTAGTAGTATTTTACAAATAGTTAGTAAAATAAGTTATACGATGTATGTGGATAGATCATTAAATAAATAATAGAAGAACAAGAGTAATATTCTTGATTTCATACCTATAATATATAGTGACTAATCGCATTTTATTATTCTTACACAGAAACATTTAATACCTACTGTTTTATTTAATCTCCGTTTTTACCCAAAAATAGACTCGCACAATGTTACACATAAAATATTGGCCATGAAACCTGCTACTTCATCACTCCGAAATTCCACGAAAGCCTACCTCCAAACATCAGGTGTGTATACAAGCAATAATAATAATTGTTCCTCTAATGATAATATTATTAATAAGCGGAGTCAGCTGTGAGGAACATCGAGTAATCATGTTCAAACATGGCTCCGAAATTTACACGTGTTTCTAATTCGTCATAGGCTGCGTTCCCACTATGTCGTTACGGTAAATTTATCGTCAGACTACAATCGTCGCTAGCTGTTACTATTGTTACAAATATTTATCGTGGTCACAACAGACAGTTGCAACGATGATACATGATTTAGCGTCACGGTTTAGTTGTGACAATATTTTATCATTTTACGACTGTGGAGCAAACCGTTCTCACTCGTAGACGACGGTTAATCGTGTCGTCCTGTATGTAAACACCTCAATTTAAATACACAGGGTTATTTATTCAACACTGGCAACCTCTCAGGGTTACGTTAGTAAAATAATAAACAACAACTTTTGTTCTATGACTTTGAAAAAAATATAATATTTTATTTTATAAGATTATCATACAAAAACAAAAATATTTAAATTGAACGTTCGGCGGCATATAGACGTGGGCTGGTATAGCAAAATACTGAGTTTGGAATATGTTAGATAGAACAACGAAATCTTGAAGGTTTGCTTTTTGTAAATTAATTCCGTTTATGATGTCAGTAACGCAGTCCTGCAAGATTGTTGGTGTTTTACAAATCACCCTATATCAGTCATGATACTTAAAACTACACGATTGTCTATCGTCACGACAAAATGAGAACGCAGCCTAATTCGTCATAATGTTACTGTTTGTTAAGCGGTAAAGCGGTATGTTTGGTCGCTGATGGCTTTGAGTTTTGACTGTTGAATCGTCATGAGGTTTCTTGGTAAAATTAAATAGTTAATTAGTCTGTTGTTGATCCATACAACAAGGTTATCGGCACCTATCGATTGGGACCTATACCTACCTACGTCAAAAATATCACCTGTTTTGAAAGTTTATAAAATTATTGTATACTAGTTTTTGCCCACAGCTTTGCCTGTGTAAATAAAATATAACCTATATCACTTATGAATAAAGCAGCTTTCTATCAGTGAAAAAATTTTTGGCAATCGGACAAGTACTTCCAGATATTACCTCCTACAAACAAAAAAACGTAAAAACAAACTTTACGTCTTTATTATATTAATAATAAAAATGGTGTAGATTTTGCTAAGACATAGATCTGATTTACGTTAAGAGCCTGACTTTCAGATCCTAGGTTCTGGAACGTATATTATCGCAAAATCAAATTGACAACAGTGACAAGTAATTATTTATTTTATTGCAGTTACTCTCTGCACTAACAGACAGGTAAGTTGACGAATTTTCAACAGATAGGTTTGGTATTATTACATGACTTACTTTTTTATTATAATTTGCTTCTTCGCTGGCTTTTGTATAAAAGTAGTGTTGTATTAGTTCTAGGTTCTCTGTCTGGCTTTTTAGTTCTCTATGAAAGCCAGAAACCACTTCAGTATGTTTAACATGTTTGACTCAGTTGTTGTTGGTTGATTCCCGTACTTGTTAGGAACTCTGTGGCTTTCCCTGGAATTTATAATTAGACTTAGTTATTGTTTGAAAATTCGATGTAATTATTTGGTGTAACTTTCCAACTCCACCGTTCGAATAGGATCGTTCGTTCAGCGAATCAGTTTGTGCATAACAAAATAAAATATGAAAAAAAAAACGGAGTGTTTTATATTCAAAGATAAATATATTTTTTTAAGTAAAATAAATATTTTCTGGTGAAAACACCAGAAAATATTTATTTTAATACTTATTTTTTTATTTCTTCTTGATTTTAGTATTTATCTGTTTCATTTCGAGATTATTTTGGTGCATTTTTTATCTCAGGATCCTGAGGCTTCTGGATGCTACTAAAAAAAAAAAAAAACAACATAAAACCAAAAAAAATAACTTTACCTCCTTATAATATTAGCGTAGATAGTGTAGATGAATAAATGTATGCCTATAATGTACATGTGGTATATAATTCCAACCGTAATTATAAGTTGGCAATAAAAAATATGTATTTTATCATTTTAGTCGTAATTACTCACAAGTATCAATCGCTCTATAACTTATTGGAATGCATTGTGTCTCCTACAACGACGCTGCTATCTGATTTCGTAAATGTACAAATCGATACAAGTCCGATCGTACGGGTCATTGAAGAGCTTCTTGCAGAAGCACGTAGCTCAATCAATCTGTGAAGGGGTAACGGGTACTGTATCTGAATGTAGCTTCCTTATCCAGATTCTGTATATAGATAAAAATTCTATTCCTATCTTCGAAACGTAATTGACTAGCTTGTTAGTCTAATGGTTAGTGGTTCTGGCTGTAAAGCCGGAGGTCGTGGATTCGACTCTCATATAAGACAAAATTGGCACAATATTTTTTTCTGTTTTTTTTTTTATTTTATTTTTACATGCCATGTAAGGAATAAAGTAGCTTTCTATCGGTAAATAATCGGATCAAAAAAATGTAAGTAATCGAACCAGTACTTTCAGAGATATATTTCAGCCTACAAACAAAAAATAAAAAAACTTTGCCTCTTTATAACAATATTAGTGTAGAAGTGTAGATTAGTAATTGAATATTATAATGATATCCCACCTAAAAAGAAAAGCTCTGTTCGTTCCCACTAAGATTAATAAAAACAAGGGTAATCCAAGGCAGCCATTTTTTTAATAAGATTCCGCATCCTTTACAGTTCTCTGGGGGCAGTAAATTCCCCGCAAATTGAGTGACTGTTCGCGATCCTTCCATGAATGCGTCCCTGGGCGTTGCACTCTTAGATGGCGGGTCTTAGTCTTTAACGTAATTAGCTAGCCGTCTGAAAAAGAAGAAAACTTTTAGTAAGCTTTTTATTTTATCTGTGTTTGTAAAGTCTGTGTAGAAGTTTGGGAACGAAAACCTAATGTTGTTTTTCGTCTCCAAACCCTTTTTTATTAGTACTTTCTACAACTACTAATATAGTTTACGTCGGAGTTTGAAAAACTTTTTGTAAGATAGTAAATAATTAGCAAAAGTGTAGCCAAAACTTTGTGATTTCAAAATTATCTGTCCAAAAATTGAGGTATTTTGCGAAATTCATTAGCTTTGCTATACTTATTTATTTGGGTATATATTTGTATGTGTTTAGGAAAAAAAATATGTAAAGGCGTTTTTTTTACTACCAGCAAAACAAATATCATTTATCTATAATTTGGAATACCACAATACAACTTTCCCAAAAAAAAAAAGATGATTACTCTTCGAAGTCTTCAGAAAATCTCAAGAACCTTTCAAAGTAAAACTAGTAAAGAGTAACACGATATAAGTTTCCAAGTTCCAACACCAATATCATAATGCTACGTACAAATTGAGTGGCAAGGACGTGTGGGACCGTTTTCCTCGTTAGCCAAAGTGAGTTTCGATGTACCAACACAACGGTTTATACCGCTTCTAGGGAATAATTGTGGATTTTCTGAAAGATTTTTTGATGGACTAGGTTTTGTTAAGGGATTTGGGAGTGGCCTTGTATTGTGAGAGAAGTATTGGGGTGTGGTTCAAGTGTTTGGTTTTTTTTTGGTGGTAACTCTTATTATTTTATCTAATTATACATTTTGCTTGCGGCTTCACCCACGTACAATACAGTCTATGTCACTCAGGAATAAAACAACTTTCCACCAATAAAAAAATATAACAACCATACCAGTACTGCCAGAGATAGATTAATGCCTGAAAAAAGCCTGTGGTATGAGTACTAGACAACTGATAAACATACTTATATATGTCTAAATAAACACACGTATTAATAAAATTACACCCAGACACAAAACAAATGATCGTACTCATCACATAAACATTTTGGGCACGCCACAATTATGCCGGTGAGTCCCCTCTTTGAGGCGTGGCTGGAAAGACCTCACGGCGTCCTTACCTTCCGCATGACGCAGGTCCTCACACATGGCAAGTTCGGGAGGTTCCTGTACCGGATTAAAGCGGAAGTGACACCCGGGTATAGTCACTGTGCGGAACGCCCGGAGGAGACGGTGGAGCACACAGTCGAGGTGTGTCCTTCTTGGGCGGAGCATCGCCGTGCTGTCGTGGATCGGCAGCGGAGACTTCTCGGGCTGGGCCTTGGTTGAGGCCATGCTCCGGAGCGAGGAGGAGCGGCAGGCGGACGCCGACTTCTGCGAAGCAGTAACGCTCGCAAAGGAGGAGGGCGACCGCATCAAGCAACGGCGCTCTCGCCGCTGGGATTCCGATCTCGATTTCCAGCCACCGTAGCAAAAGCAGGGGCCCAGCTGGGTCGAAGCCTACTGGGGCCAGGGTTATCCGAAAGGGAACTCAAGCCGCGGTATGAAGACTTGGAGAAACGGGGTGGGTTTTTTAGTCAGTAAGAGTCTGACAGTATCTCCCGCTCCACCACCCAAGAGCGGGGGTTGTCATTGGATGATTTTCGCCACTATGAAAAAAAAACACATAAACATTTGTCCTGGGTGGGAAAGGAACTCACGACCTTCGGAATAACAATCAGGGCCACTGACAACTAGACCAACTGAAACATGACTGTATAAAAATCTCGTGTCAGTGTTTATTATCGAACTCTTCTAAAACGGCTTTACCATTTTTATGATATTTTTATGTACCAATATTTGGTTAAGCAGTTAGGCTATTGATTGCATCATAACGTTGCGCGGGTTTGTTTTCCACATGAAAAAAAATATTTGTGTAACCTACAGATAGTTGTGCTGGTTCTGAATGTCTTGTTTTAAGCAATTTCATATTATATTTGTTATTTCAAGTGTGAGGAAAAGTTTAAACAAAGAAATATTGAGGCAAAACAAAGAAGCTATAACTAGTTTGTAACTGTAGCTAGCAACAACTTCACTGTGAGTCGATTAAGCAAATTCGCAGCAAGGAAATACGTCCTTGATTAATTGCTTTTTAAATACACTGGAAAATAACTTTAAACCGCTTTGTTCTTCAACTCCAGTTTAATAGTCTAGTATTGTTTGGGTCGTAAATAATAAAAACTTATGTGAAACTAGTTTCTACTGTCGATTCTGAATACGAAAGTCAAATGCTGTAGATAAACATTATAGTCTAATCCAGGTCATGATTTACCCACATCTGATTCAACCGGCCTCATCTAGCATTAAAGGACGAAAAAAAAAATTGACGTGTAAAAGTGTTTTTATAAAACCTACTTGCAAAATAAAGATCATTTATGTATCATTTATCATTTACTGTATCTGATTAACCGTAGAAGCATGAATCTTCTGTATATAAATCCGAAATACCAGTCACTGAGTAATCACGAAATCTCAGAAACTATAGCACCTATAAACTTATTAAGCAGGTACGTTCCTTAGAGGGTGTAGACATCTGATAAGAATTTTTATATATGTTCACCAGACAACTATTTTAAAACCTTTTACAAGAAGACAGACCGATCCAAGGGGCCAATCATCCCCTATATATATAAAAATCAAACTTGGAGAATTTACGTGAAGTACTGCTTTTATGGACCTTGATTACCTGATACCTAAAAAATGACCGAAGCTAGCAGATAGGCATGCGATCTTAATACATACTAACAGTACTCAATCGTCCACATTTCCTTCTTCACAAAATACACGATGTCTGGCGGCCCTGGGATCTTACTTTATTAGTAGGGTACCTATATAGAGTTACACTTTTATCAGAATGAATGAAAAAAATGTCAAAATTAACGTAGATATAACCACGGGCCAGAAGTAGTCTATAACGTTAGTCGAACAGTCTATAGGATAATATTTGAATAAACATAAGTTTCCTTGAAGACTCACTCATATCTTGCCCGTTCCTCTCTATTGCTTCCTAAAATATAATGTGTTTTAGATACATTAAAGATGATGGCATATGAAAATAATGCCTTTGGCATCTCTTACTAGGACGTTTAGATAAACATGTTAGATGGTTTTTGAATTTACAATCAGTTTCGTAAAGATATGCATATCTTTAGGTTTGAGGAATCATTCAATTAGCTTTCACTCGTTCCGAAACTAGAAAGTGTTAGACTTACTGATTAGAACCCACACCACCTTTTTTTAGGTGAGAAAATTATCCAATGACATCACCCGCTCTTGGGCGGAGCAGGAGACAATGTCAGACTACTGACTAAAAACCCACCCCTACCCTGTATCCCTTCGTTGCTTTTCGGACCAGGCCCAATCTTCCTTTCAGAAACAGATCCTTGGCCCAGGCTTCGACCCTTCTGGGCCTCTGCGGTTTGCTGACAACTCCTTGAGACGTCTTGTGCTCGGTCCGGACGATTACCAGACGGTCGGACAGCGGGCTACCCATTGGTCGCCGTCCACAGGCCCGCACCTACGGTGGTCGGAAATCGGGATCGGATTTTCGGCGGTGGTTGGGAGGATTCTTTCATTGCTAGCATTACTTTGTTCCTTCAGTTGCTTTTTCCGTTTCACAATCTCACAGTCTTGATACTATTGAATTTAATAATATTTTTAAATTAACCATCACCTGATGGAAAACAATGGATGAAATCTTTATTCAGTGAAATAAGTGAGCCTAAAAGATACGAACTAATGTATCTTTTCCATTTGTTCACAACCTGATTTTTATTTTAGAGTGGATCTAGAGAAAAGAAAGTGTCCACGAATCCAGACCTGCTTCTTTATGATTTTAACCTCCTAGTAGTTTAAGATTATTGAGTTTTCTTGATTTCAGTCTCCCCATCGCTTCGCATAATTGGCTACGACGTAGTTTCTTGCTTCATTCCAGAGTTACTTTACATGAGCTTCCAAATCTTAAGCTTACCAAAACCTTCTTTGAGGCGTGGCTGGAAAGACCTCACGGCGTCCTTACCTTCCGCATGACGCAGGTCCTTACCGGACATGCACGTTCGGGAGGTACCTGTTCCGGGTTAAAGCGGAAGTGACGCCCGGGTGTCGCACACAGTCGAGGTGTGCCCTGCTAGGGCGGAGCATCGCCGTGCCCTCATGGGGGCGACCTCTTGCACCGGGCCTTGGTTGAGGCCATGGTCCGGAGCGAGGAGGAGTGGCAGACGGTCGCCGACTTCTGCGAAGCAGTAATGCTCGCAAAGGAGGAATCCGACCGCATCAGGCAACAGCCGTCTCGCTGCCGCCACCGGGATTCCGATCCCGATTTCCGGCCACTATAGGTGTGGGCTTGCGGACAGTGAGCAATGGGCAGCTCGCTGTTCGGCCGTCCGGTAAATGTCCGGACCAAGCCAAAGTTGCCAACTGTTCCCGCGTGCCTCAAAGAGTTGTCAGCAAAAGCAGGGACCCAGTCGGCTCGAAGCCTACTGGGGCCAGGGTTATCCAAAAGGGAACTCGAGCCCCGGTGTGAAGGCTAGAAAGAATAGGGTGGGTCTTTTAGTCAGTAAGAGTCTGACACTATCTTCCACTCCGCCCAAGAGCGGGGGTTGTCATTGGATGATTTTTCCTACCATAAAAAAAAGCTTACCAAAAATTATAATTTCTAACTTGATTACCTTAACTTCAATTTACAAAGTAATAATAATAATACTTTATTGAAATTACTTAAAATACAAACATTAGTGTCACCCTGGCTCTTGTACTTTGAGATCCTGTATCACAAGAACCAGACCTCTCACTATACAGGGATTACGATACAGTAGTGACAAGATAGATAAAAGAAGAAACAACGGAGAAAAAAAATATAGCGTGCAAGATAGTTATAACAATAGCAATGATACAGAGTGTGTGTAAGAAGTTAAGATGTGTAACTGTGTAGTACAGTGATTGGATGACCAAATTTATTTTACAGTTCCTATCTGATTAAGTTTTTTATTTCTTCTTAGTTAAAACTGTCTGACAGTTTAAGTACACCTTCACATTTTAAAAACTCAACAAAAAGCTGACCTAAAATCTTAGCACGCTCCTAATACGCAAACTTTCCTCGCAAGCTTACCACATTAGATGCCACTAAAACACTTAATACCATCTAATACCCACTTATGCCTAGCCTACTCAGAAACTGTCTCCGGGGCATTAACGCTCGTTGCTGCGAAGTTGGGTAAGCAGGAGCATCTACAAGATGCTTCGAAGCTTTTAATGCTATGAGAAATGATCTCGTGTAGCTATTTTGGAGGCGGAAATTATTTTGAGTGCGGTTGGATGATCTTTATGGTGTACAGGGTTGGAAAGGGAATAGATGTTGTTGTAAAGTTTTAAGGATTTTAGAAATTTAACGGTTTTATTGATCTTCTTCTTTTTGAAGCGATGGTTTGGTGGAAAACGGTTTGAGTCCGGTAAGTAGCTACAGCATGGGCATCGGTGACACTCATAAAATTCTACAGAGTGTAGGTGTATGGGTACTTGGGGCACTTTAGCGTATGGCTCATGTTCTGAACTGGGCATATCTGACGGGTCTATAAAACCCCATTTCACCATGTTGTATTTGCAGCAGCCAATCCGGGTGCGCAACTGATGTAGTGCTTTCCATAAACTGCAATTCACGTTCAGGCGTAAGATTTTCCTGAGGTTAAGAAGTCGAATGGTGTTTTTTCCAAAGCTTGATTATTTCCTTAGGAGGTGGGTGCATGATAGCAGCCTCCAGAAGTGACGTTAAATATATCGTTTTGCGATTCCAAACGCCCGGTGCATCCTGGACAGCTATCACTGGGTAATGCAGAATCTGGCTGACTAATCCATTATTACGACGGTAACCGCAAAGTCTTATTGATAATCTTTATTATTTTTACAAAATAGAGATGACGTTGGCAAAGTGCTTAGGATTTCAATACGGAACATTCGTTGTCTTTACTATTGGTAAGCGATATACTTTTCTTAAGGTTTTCGAGTGGTTCTTTTTGCCGGTAGAGAAAAATTTGGGTGTAATTAAAGTAACTTCATCTATGGGTAAATCATAGATTGCCTTCCGAAAGGGATACCCCAACAAGAGATGTCCTACTAGGACCATGGCTTTTCTTCCAAAAGGGAAACTAGGGGTTCTGGAACACTAAGAAAAGAAGGACCATAGGTGTAGTAGTTTCAGTCAGTAAAAGTCTGATACACCCACATCACAGAGTAAGACAAGTCTTTGGATGATTTCTGACCTAAAAAAAAGTGTAGATACAGTCTCATAGTGTCATACTTGTAACTTACACCTACACGACTGGCCTGTTGGTCTAGTGGTTAGTGACCCTGACTGCTATGCCGGAGATCGTGGGATTAATTCCCACCCAGGACAAATGTTTGTGTGATGCGCATGGTCATTTTTTCTGTGTCTGAGTGTAATTAATCTACAGTAAGTGTGTATTTAGACATCGGTTGTCTAGTACTCATAACACAAGCTCTGCTTAGTTAGAGACTAGACGACTTTGTTTGATAGTTGTGGATTATATTATTATTATATTATATTCAAGCAGTTACTGTTTTGCTGTTTGTTTTGATAAGGTACCCTCTGTTTCTTATCAAGAACCTTTATAATATAGGATGGGGTTATATCAACTTTCCAGATAATTTGGTTAATCTTCGGCTAAGAATCTTACGCCTTCATCGTATCAAAAATACGAAGATTATTTTGAAAACGTTGATAATAATCCATTTACTCCGAGCGCTGCACCTCACAAGATTACAGCCGGCTGACACTCATCCTGTAAGCGCCAATTTACATCGGATTAGCTGATGTTACGATCTGTAAATAGGATTCAGAGATAAAACCGGTTAAGTGGTATGGTGTTTAAATTTTTTACTGAGTCTTAATATTCATTTTTTATATTTATATTTGGACCGTAACTATGAAAATTGGTGTTTTTTTTTTTTATACTGGGTTAATTGAAATATCTTATCTTCGTCAAGTCAATTGACTTGGAACAATAAGTTCTATAAAGTTTGTGTTAAAGGTACGTAATTTTTTTCCGAAATTGCTTTTTTTTTGTGTTAAGTACGTATATTTTGTGACATCGCAGTATTTGTAACAATTTTTGTGTGATATCTAAGAAAACTCGTTATGTTTTGAAATACAAGTTCTAAAGTGCAAAAAATATTTCTAAATGATCAGATCAATAAGATGTTCACCTATCCATTGAATGACCTTGATCATGGCGATCGACCCGAATGATAGTTATTACTTTAACTACGAACTTTTCCTGATTCCTGAATAGTTAACTCTCTGACTCTCTCGGCAGCAGCAATCTCTCGCGCCGGGCTTTGGTAAAAGCTATGGTCCGGAATGAGGAGTGGCAGGCGGCAACCTCCTTCTGGGAAACAGTAATGCTAGCAAAGACTGGCCGCACGCACGAGGCAACGGCCTTTACGCCCCAGCTTCCGGGATTATGATCCCAAATTCCGGCCAGCGTAGGAGTGGGCTTGCGGATGGCGAGCAATGGATAGTTCACCATTCGAATGTCCAGTAACCGTCCGGACCGAGCCGAAGTCATCGACGACGCGTAGTGTTCCACGCGCTCCTCAAGGAGATGTCAGCAAACTATAGGGGCTCAGCAGTGTCGAAGACTACTGGGGCCACGAGTGATGCGAAAGAGCCGAGGCCCTGGAGCGAAGACAAAGAAGGAACAGGAGTGGGTTTTAGTCGGTAAAAGTCTGACACGTCCTCCCGCCCCCGTCTGAGGGCGGGAGATGTCATTAGATGATTTTCCCACATAAACAAAGGTAAAATTCAAGTCTTTTCAAGAACAATCCCTACAGTAAATAAACTACAGGTATGAATACAATAACAACCACAGAGGATATTCCCGCTGAAATAGTTTCAACAAAAATATCTTTTATGATAGAGATGATAAAAAAACCTAAAAAGTTTAGGTATGCAAAGAAGTAAGGAATGATTTTCAAATATTCTCTGATTTGGTTGTGAATGTAACACTGTTTCGTCAGTTGCTAGTATTCCCACGGAGCTTGAACCGCACAGAAGTAAATATAGCCAAGATCATAGTTATAAATAGCATAGACATTGTAGAAGCAAATATAGAAGCTGAAAATTTGAAGGAGAATCGTTTATCAAGATAAACCATATCAAGGTACAGTTGCCATCACGGCTCTTGAGCGCTCGGCGTCAGAGTGGGGATCGCTTTGCGCATTCCATACATTGGCGAGCCAATCGTCTTCGTTGTAGATTTATGCAGCAATGGACACTCCCCGCCCCCGCGTCTCACTTCGCACCACTAAAGAGACCGAATATTTGACTTCTGCACAACCGCTCAAGATCCGTGATGGCAACTATATGGTCATGTAAAGAGGAGGGATGAAACGAATGTCACTAAAAGAGTTATAAGTATACAGTCATGTGGATGGATGGGAAGGGAGAAGGAGGCCAAAGAAAAGATTGATGGATTGTGTGAAGAGTGATATGAAAGAAAAAGAAGTTAGTGATAGAATGACGAGTGATATGGCATAACCCCTTGTTTGTGGCGGATAGCTGCTCCGGCTCTCCTGAATCTGTGCCTCTCACACTGAACATACACGACAATTACTAATACATTACAAGACAAAACTATACTAATCTATGCATACCTTTTAGGTAATTTAATAACGATTCGAATGACATGTGTTGCACCGACCCCAAATAACGGGACAAAGGCAGGAAGATGATAATGATGATGAGAAATTGTAGAAGCACTTGAACGTTAAAGTTGCTCATAAATGATGACACAATAGTACATTTTGATACAAGTGGAGAAAGTTTGTCATTACGGCCGAGGTGGCATTCGCCTGAGCAGGTGACGGTGTTATGAAGCCGAGGGCTTACAGTGGCAAACTACGTTTCTAAAACGACGTTTTTCAACACACTTACCAAGGCATAAATAAAAGGGAAAGGACGCGTGACCAGTGAGGGCCGCTTAGCGGCTAGCTTAATACGATAAACGTAATAAAATTGCAGCGAGTCCAACACGTGCACTTTTTCACACTAGTGCGGAAAACAGTAAATTGTGTACCTAAAAGCGGTGGGTGTAAGAGAGAGTTTTTGAGTGTGTTGAAAAAATATTATTAATGATCTTTCTTATTTATTTAAATATTTATGTTCACATATAAAATAAACAATAAGAAGAAAACAGAAAAAAAAAAGTTAATAAGTTGCAAAAAACATAATGAGAATGGTGGTGGGTTTTATATTATATTGTTTTTAACATCTGTTTCTAAATCGTATTGCAAGTTTTCACATCTAACATTTATCATGCTATGTTAGTTAAAAATAAGTACTTTTTTCCACTTGTGCATTGGTTTCACAATCAACCAGGAAAGTTCTAAGGCAGCTTAAAAACTTCCCTTTCTAGACATTGGTAAAGCCAGGTTTTATTTATACAATTCGTCGCCATGATCATGAACAGTTGTACCCAGTTTTCATTCAACACTTTCATTAAACTTATAAATAGATTCATAATTATAAACAGGTGCATGTCGGACTCACGCACGTAAGTTTCCATACTATTAACTTAACATGGGCACGCCATAAATTATTTATTTATTATGACGGTAATTTTCCTCTTTGAGGACTGGCTGGAAAGACAACAAAGTGTTCTTACTTTTCGCATGACGCAGGTCTTTACCGTACATGGTAAGTTCGGAAGGTTCTTGCACAGGGGCCTAAGTCTGCTATTTTATAAATTGGTCATTCCAACACGACCACATTGTCATTTTGCTAAAAGTTGTAATCTGCTAATTCATAATGATCGATCATTGGTCGTTCAATGGTTTTGTAACAGAATTGTCGTAGAATGACAATATCAAGCTTATTAAAAGCACTAATTGCGCAATAACGTCGTAATGGTAGGTCACTGATCAAAGGAACTGTCAAATTTTTTGCAGATTACCGTATTTCTTTCAATGGAGTGTCAGTGGTTGATCATCGGAAAGTCATAATGACGCCATTATATTAGTAGATTACCAAAACTTGTCAAAATCAACAATTATGAAATCAATGATACATAGACCATTTTTACACTATTGTAATAGCAGACTTGAGATCCTTGATTCGTGCAGAAGAAACCGACCGAGTCCGGGTGTTACCATTGTGTGGACTAACCGTAGGACACGGTGGAGCACTTAAGTATTTTTTTTAAATGTTGTTATAGCGTCATCAGAAGTACATCATCTGTGAAAATTCCAACTATCTAGTTATCACGGTTCATGAGAACCGTGGGCAGTGGAATCTTAATAATATAGGGTCTCGTTTTTAACCTTCGTGCACGGAACCCTAAAAATTAATTACCTCATCACGGCAGATCAGTACGTAACAGCTTAAACTTTCTTGTACGATGACGTAGACACAACCCCCCCCCCCCTGCCTACCTTAATAATAATAATATAATAATAATAATAACGTTTATTTAGCCAAGAAAACATATTGATACAGAGATTTTAAGCTGTAGTTTTATATTAACACATTCACACATTCAGAGTTTGAGATGCAATCCGTCCAAGAAAGGTTCCTCTACCTCTTAAACTAGGATTTACCTGTATCTTAAGGGGTAGTGTTCGGCTAGGGTAACAATAACTAAAGGACAACAAAAACAGAGTCTGACAAATGGACTGAGCGGGCTCGCCGTTTGGCTTACAAACGTGTAAAAACAAGGAATATAGAAAAAAAATAAAATAAAAGGAAAAAGGAACTTAATTAAATAAAATAAAATAGAAAGAAGTGTAATGTATCCCTGACTGAGTGGGTTTGTGCTTGAGAAAGTGAGCGTAGGTTGTGGATACAGGGTTGTGTTAGAGCGTGTGAGAGGGTAAGTGTGCTGTATGAGTGTGTGGGAGTGTGCGTGTTGTTTGGTTTGAGTGAGAGGGTATGTGTGTTGTATGTATGTGTGTGAGTGTATGGACACTTATGTACATACATATATATGATGTGTGTACCACATTGAATGTGTGTGGGTGGGTGTGAATGTTGGTGTCAGGCATTATATGCTAGTAGAGACTCCGTGTACGAGTAGTCCTTCAGTAGGAGCCAGTCTGTTAATTTAGATTTTAGTTCAAACGTGTTTAGATTTATAATTTTTATATGTTTGTTAATTTTGGTGTATATATGAGAACTCAATGTATAATACTGGTGTGTTGCAAAGGTGGTCTTGTGTTGAGTGCTTGGTGGAAGAAATATACGCTTATTTGGATTTGCGGGTGGAAGGCTACTGTGCCTTTTGAGGGTGGATTGGAGTACAAAGAGTTGTCGTACAGTGAGAACTTTACAGAAAGAATATAGTTCTGTAGTTGGGAACTTGTATGGCTTTTTTGTCATTACTTTGAGTATTGCTCTTTGTGCTCTCTCCACTCGTAGAAAGTTAGTTTTCACTGCGCCCCCCCACGCAACAATGCAGTACCCAATCACTGATTGGCACAGTGCGAAGTAGACCATTTTCAATGTGTCAGGACTAGCCGATTCTCTGAGCAACTTGAAGGTATGAATGAGACGCAACGTTCGGGTGGTGATAGCATCAATTTGTTTGTCCCACCTCAGGCCATCATCTATCAGCACCCCCAGATACCTTACGGTGTTGGTACTTGTGAGTGGAGGACAGGTTATGCAACTGGATGCGTTTGCGCATGAGTGAGCCGTTATAGTAAAGGTAGGGGGAGGCTTAGAGTTACGTCGGATAGCAAATGGAATGTAAGTGGTTTTCTCTAGGTTAAGGGTAAGGAGATTTGTATTTAGCCATGACATTACCCCAGACATTGCCGTCTCTGCATTTTTCTTAACAGATTCCCAGGTGGGCCCATCTATGAGAATCGCGGTGTCGTCTGCGTAAGCATAGATTTTACTGTGTGGGAGGCTCAGCTTGCAGAGATCGTTGACGTAGATTTGGAACAGCGTTGGGGAGAGTATTCCACCCTGGGGAACGCCGTAGGACACGGAAAACTCATCGCTAAGGGTTGAGTCAATCCTAATACATTGTTTACGGTTGTGTAGGTAGTCTTTAAAAATTTCCAAAGGTGTTCCCCGGACTCCGATGCGCTCCAGTTTTGTAATGAGTGAAGGAACAGAAACTGTGTCAAATGCTTTTGAGAGATCTAGGAAAATGCCTAGACATTTACGCTTTTGGTCGAGATTCAAAGCCACCTGTTGTGTGAGATCCAAAACCGCATCCTCCGTAGATAGTTTTGTCCTGAAGCCATATTGGTTATTCGCAATAATCTGATGTTTGTCAAGGAAACTACGCAGACAGTTGTTTAGGATTTTTTCAAGGATTTTGGACAGTGTAGATAGAACTGAGATCGGTCTGTAATTGTTGACACAGCTTCTGCTCCCTCGCTTATATATAGGGTGAACAATGGCTTTTTTAAATGCTTTTGGAAACACACCTACCTGTATGCATCGATTTAAAAGGTGGGTAATATGTGGAACCATTATATGACGGCAGTTTTTCAGCATTATGGACGATATACCGTCCCAACCAACAGCACAGTCGTTTCGTAACTGAAGAATTAAGGCCTCAACTTCAGCTTCGTCTACCTCTAGTATGGTAAGTGAATTTACGGGAGAGTTCTCAGCATCGGGTGAAGGAGTACACGGCAGGTCAGTGGCCGGGACTGTCATGGATTGTCTCTCAGATATAATTTTTCCTGCTAGGTTTTTACCGACATTACTAAAGAACAAGCCGACCTCATTAATCGATGAGGTAGCATTGTTCTTAATACTGAGCAGCTCCATTGGGCTGTTTTTTGTTTTTGCTGTATTGGTGATTTGTTTTATTGTCTTCCACAGAGCTTTAGGATTTTTCTTTGCTTTCTCAAGTTCAATAGATTCGTAAGATCGTTTCAATTTCCTTAGAAGGTCACTGCAGAAGTTGCGATACCGTAAGTATGTGGTTCTCAAGATAAGATTGTCTGGGGCTTTTTTAGATTTCAAATGCATTTTATCTCTGTTTTTTATGCATTTTGCACCTTCATCAGTACATAGCGCAAAACGTACGTAGATACTGCAAATTAATTAATTATTTAATCCTCTTAAAACAACGTTTTAAGCGTAAGTTGGAAAAGGGAGCGGATTGTTGAGGTTAGTAGCTTATTTGACCAACAGATGGCGTTGTTCGTTGTTTTTTTTAGTGCATGTATGTAGTATAAATTGAGTACATATTGTATAGTTGTATATATTTGTTCTATGGTTTATTAGTATATTTATTCTATGATCTATTAGTATATCAATTCTTGTATTTGCTTTTTTCTCACTCTTTTATTGCACCTACCACTACTTTTTCTCCGCATCACCCAAAGGTTGATTAGAAGAGAATGCCTAAGGCATTAAGTCCGCCTCTGTACCCATGTGCATAAAGTGATAAATAAATAAATAAATAATAATTACTTCGTTTCTTTATTTGCCTCTCAGATAACTAAGGTATTATTGTAGCTCGCCGTCCAACCGTCCAATAACCCTCCAAACCAAGCCCAAGTCATCAACGGCGCGTACTGTTCCACGCGCGCCTCAAGGAGATGTCACAAATCATATGGGCCTAGCAGGGTCGAAACCTACTGGAGCCAAGGGTCTGCTTCTGAAAGGAAGACTCGCCCCTGGTATGAAAGGCAACAAAGGAACAGGAATGGGTTTTTAGCCAGTAAAAGTCTGACACACCTTCCTACTCCGGCCAAGTCAAGAGAGGGGATGTCAGAAGATTTTTCCAAAAAAGGTATTATTGTGTTTTGATCGGTTTTATACTAGATAGTTTGGTTGATTACACCTTTAAACTTGATACTACCTGAAGGAATCTTATTTTTTTTTACAAAACCACAACCTATGTTTTACAAAATAAACGATTGATTAATTGTAATCACAGAAAACTAGATGCAAAAATATAACAAAAAATTAAAACAGGTAAAAGTTTTATAAATCACACCATACACTAAAATTGTGCATGCCATTATAGTCCTTAAATATACTTAATCGTGTCGTCAACACGTTTCTACATACATTATAAGTAATCTCTGTTGTTTAAACGCAAAAGCTTTACTTAATGTTATTTACGCTCAGTTTGCTTTAATAAGTGGATGGAATAATAAATAGCATCAACATATTTGTAGCTATATCTTTCTGTTTCGTATCATTGATTTTCGAGATTGTATTCCACATAAGAGCAGGCAGCTGTGCACACTAGTCAACATAGATCCTTTTGTCTCAACATCATCAATCTGCATTTCAGCCGACCCTTCGTCTTCCGGGACACGATCGCCACTCCAGAACCTTTCAATCCCATGGATCACCCATTCTGTGAACAATATGCACTACTCACCGCCACTTATATTTTGCAATTCATTGAGCTATGACGCAATAATATCGCAGAAATGAAGAGATTTGCAGAAAAACCAATGTTACCCCTGTTTTTAAATAGTGAGAAATTCTTTATGAAAATTTAAAAAAGAAAATGCACTACCTGATTCATGGATCAAATATACGTTCCAGACTTTAAATAATCAGCAAAAACATCAAAGAAGATAAAACAAAAAATTACTTAATGAACATAAACACAGTAATTTTCTTCCAAAAGATTGGAACATCTGAAAGGAGAAATAAAGCGTAAATCTTTTGATATCAAAGAGATCAACAGGAACAAAGTTTGCTGTGTCAATGAAATCAGTTGCCGCTGAACAGAAAGTAATTACTACCACGACGAAATCAAAGTTTATTATAAAAATATAGAAAATAATTTGTTGGACGCTCGAGGTGCTAACTGTGTCATAGAGTTGGGAAAATATTTGTGATTTAGACGTAACATTTATAGAATAGGGAGTAGGCTTTGGCCTTGCTGGGGCTCCTACGGTTTTGCTGACGTTTCTTTATGACTTCCGTGAAACACAAGCTTCGCGCCGTCGATGACTTGGGCTGGACTGAGCTACTACTACGGTTACCGTATGACTGGATAGCGAGCTACCCATTGCATTCGCAAGCCCATGCCTACGGTGGCTAGTAGTTGGATGCGTTGAGGATGTTTTTCTCATGCGTGTGGCTATCTCTTTCGCTGGCATTACTGTTTTGCAGAAGGAGGCGACTGCCGTCCATTCTCTTTCGTTCAGCACACGGTGGAGATCGCTCAGGCGGAACACCACCGTGTGGTCTACGATGCCTTCCGAGCAGGATGATGATTATAAAGACGCCGTATTTAAATTTAATGATATAATTATGACACAATCTGAAACTACATTAAATTCTCCAACGTAATTTATTTTACACACAAAAGCTAATACAATAATAAGACTTCTAACTTGTAGTAGGTCTACACGAGAAGTATTGGAAGCGAAGCAGACAGACGCGGTAATTGATCGATGAGCTCGGACGGTGGAACTGTGAGCTGATTCTGTGCTGATACTAATAGTCTTACAGTCTTGATTATGTGGAGAGATTCCAGTTTATAGATATTGCTTTTTGTTAACTGTTGTTTCAGTTTTAGGTCAGCCATGGTGGACGAAATGCAATGGGTAACTGTTCGAGTTGTTGACAGCGCATACAACCACATGTGACTCATAGAGATGTCAGCAAAACCGTAGGGGCTACTAAGGTATGGCATAACCCGAAGTCTGTTACGGCTATGGGTTGACTTTCGAAAGTAAACCCGTAGTCCTGGAAAGCAAAAGTTAAGAAAAAAAAGTAGTTTTAGCCAGTAAAAAATCGACACGTCCTCGCGCTCTATCCTAGAGCAGGACAGCCATTCGATGATTTCCAACCTTAAAAATAATGGTTGAAGCAAACCAACGCCGAAACTTAACGGATTTGTCTGTAAAAATAATTTGATATTATTTGCAAGGTTTTTAAAACAAAACGATACTAGCAATCTATAGCCAAATACCGTAAATGCCTACTTGATACAATACGAACTTTGGCAAATAACATAATTAAAAGTTCCTTTTTATAATCGTATTTTTCTCTGTATCTGCAATTATTATTATTTTATTGTATTTAATATGTTACAAAAGTGTCGCATTCGAGTTGAAGAAGTCAATATCATCTTTCCGCTTTATCAAATTGTATAAATTATTATGCTGTTGCGTGCCATGCTCAAAAAATGTTCTACTTTTCTGCAAAAAATTTCTTTGAGTTTCTACGATTATTTTGGCAAAAGAAAAATCATTCCATGCACTTGCATAATTAGGCTTAATATCTCAACTGACTTCTTATTCAATATAATATAAAATTACTAGTCCACATTAAAATCAAATTAGTTTCAAGTCTTACAAATCCAAACCCATCAGAATCAGACTCCAAGATTTCTCCGAGTGCATTTCTTAGCAACAAGATGTATTGAAGCCGGGTGCAGATTAAAAATTATTTCTTTTATTTCTCTCTGCTGTTTATTTCTTGTCTGCGTCTCCCCTTTGGTTTTCATCTAAGTTGACAGCAGATTACTGTGGCAAGTGTTGTGAGAAATTGTGAGGAGTTTGTAATAGATATTTTCAATAGAGTTTTAAAGTTTATGGTAAGATCCATCGTGTTACATTATAACAAACTAATTGTTGATTGTATATGCACGTATTTGCACGGTTGGACATAAGCCTCCCCTAAGTGTCGCCATACTATACTATATAACCACCAGTTCTGTACGTCTTGTGGCCAGCAAATACCGCGACTCTTACTAGGTTCACCTTGTGGGAAGCCTCCAGAGTATTTTGTTCTCATTGACCATCTGTTTTGTTTTGCGGTTTCAAAATTAAATACAATATTAAAAAAAAAAAAGTTGATTAAAGACCAAAGCATAATTTTGTATTGTCAAAATGTCTGTCAGACAAAAAAAAAGTGAAGCGAAGATATAGCAGCTAACAAAAGCTAAATACAAATGGAGAACATTTCAATATTGCAGAAAAAGTTGGCCTGTACTTTCACGACTTCTTTAGAAAATTCCACAAGAAAATACATATACAAAAATAACATAGACACCTCAGTATCTTTCAACCGTGCCAGACCAGACAAAACTATCACTTTATTCAAAGAATCCAAGTAAGAGACAACCAAAGAAAATATCAAAGCTGACAATACCGAAGTTATTGAAGCGCGTGTAAGAATGAGTGAACGACAAACTTGTACAGATGCAATCGAGTCTCTGCAACGCTATTTAAACTTACACTTTTGTTGTGGATGTTGCAAGTTTTGATGTTTCATAGACAGTTTGGCCGAAGTGTGGAACAGTTTGACACAGAATTTTGATGTATGCGATGATCCGATGAGTTTCAGATTGAAAGGTACTGATGCGAGTTTTGGAAATTGTTTTGTGCTATCTAGGTTTTCGGTAAGACCTAGTTTAAAAGTTTTGACGTTTTAGAGTGATTCAATTTGAAGTTGTGTTTGAATTAGTGTATTTTCTGGATCCAGAAACAATCACTCAAAGCGTTCAAAACTTTGGTATTTGGAAATAACCATTTTTGTCTGGAAGGACGCTGGTCATGCGGGATATTTGAGTTTTTTTATTATTATTTAATATATATATTTTAAATATTGCTGTGATATCCCAATAAATTGTCGAAAAGCTGAACGAGAACCATTATGAACAAATCTGCTGAATATAGAGGTCCTGATTGAACTGTCATCATCTTAGTAAAAAAAACCCTACCCACCCCTAAACCCTATTAATCCTATAATTTTTTAAATAGAACACTTTTAATGTTTTTAATTCATTGAAAGTTAGTAATCTGTGTGTTGAACCAGAATTATTATTCAGACTATTTTCTAGGTATGTGTTTACCAACTTTTATCATAGAAAAGATTTCTGTTATCTAGTGGATTTAATGGATTTAGTGTAGCATTAGAAAGCCATCTATGTAGTGCTGCGGTGACCTAGTAAATGCTAGGGCATGTCACTGTGATGCAGCGATGTAGCAACGCTTATGAGAAGATGTCCATCAATCAAGTCTTGGCTAAAATAATGATGAGTTTATTCGACCAGTATATTAATAACATAAGGTCAACGACTAATTAAGAAAGCTCGCAAATATCTTATCATTTACGACATCTGCAAGACCGAACACTGTACGTACCCAAACTCATAATTGCTCGATTTTCCGTACATCCTGCACTGAGAAGCGATAAATTTCGTACCATAGGCTTACTAACCGAAATACGGAAGTTAGTAGCATAAGGAAACTAGAGTCCCTTATCGCGGGCACATAAATAAGAATTTTAGCGACCGATGTGATGCACGAATATCCTTTATACTATCACATAAGCAGGGATTTATCGCGTTCAGCTTGATCACGATTTACTGAGGTGTTTAAGGTAGGAACTGAAGCGAGTTTCACATAACTTGTAACGTGTACCCAACCGGCGTTGTATTGTACGTGATCATGCCATAATCTACCGTGTTCAGTTATATTTTCAAACTATCCAGAGTCAGATTCAAATGTACACAATATTTTATTTAAATCAGTTAAGCCGACCAAAACATGTAAAGAAGAATTATGCATTTATAAAAGATATATATTTCTTCAGAGGTCTATAGACCTCTTGTGCCTTTTAGGGAGACACTGGAGGACTAGGGGAATGTTCGAAACATTTACCGTGGTCCTAAAACGCCAAAGTCAACAGATTAGAAGGAATATGTCGAGTTTTAGTCAGTAAGTCTGATACGCCCTCCCGTTCTACCCAGAACCGGAGAAGTTTTTTGATAATTTCCCAAAATGGGGTATGCTGCAAAAATTATAAGGCTCTATCTAGCGATTTCACGTTGCGACAATTTGTAATCTCAACTTAACATTTTAATAACCCGTCTATAACAACGTCATCGGTTTTACGGATGATTTGGCCGGCCTTAACCCTATTTGAGTTTATTGATTCTGTGAACTGTGTTGCTTTAGTTCTATTGCAGATTACCTCGTTAGTGACTCGATTCCAAAGAGAATCTTCTAAGATAGCTATAGACTGAGAGACTAGTTCTACATTGACTGTCTACTTTTCTATTGCTTTGGATTACTATTAAACGTAATTTTTTTTTTAATTTTTACTTGCATTTCTTGTTAGCGTCTATTTCTTCTTACGTATTTCGTAAACAATTTTACTGTATTTTTTTCACCTTCTTATTATTTTTTAAGTTCTTCGCCCACTCATGCCTTGCACCACTTAATAAGAGAAAAAACGCTTGGCAAGGAAAAACATAACAATGTTTTTGTACTCGTTTCTTATGTTGTTGTCCTTGCTAAACGTTTTTGATATTTTTATGTTGCTTTGTAGCTTTCGGATTTGTTGTTTATGATAAAAAAAAATGTTTAATTTTTCTTGCTTTTAAATGCTTTGTGAAATATTGTGTAGGTATTTTTTTATTCAACTGTGCTATTTCGAAATAGATTCAATGTGATTATGTTTTGAAATATGTTGCGTACAATATACATACTAGATTGGTAAAGAATTTTAGTTAAGTTATAAAGCATACCTTTTGCGTCGTATGAAAATTTAATAAATTAATACTTCTTGAAAATTTGCAGCATTCTGTGTGTCTGTCTATGTAAAGTTTTCTTTTTTCGGCATCGCCCTGCTGGGTCGCTAAGGTTTCCTGACATCTCTTTAAGACACGTGGAAAACTATGAGCCGCCTACGACTTGCGTTCGGTCCTTATAGGACGAGCGGAGTGAGTTACTCATTGCTCGACGTCCGCAAACCTGCGCCTACGATGGCTGAAGATCACTCTCCGATTCCCAATGCCCGGGGCGTCTATTGCTGTGGTGACTGAGGCATGAGGATGTATATTTTCTTACTCTATGCATATATCGTCACCCTCCCTGCTTACTGTCCTAACTAGCAATCGATATTTTGCCAGGGCAACTGTTTTACGGTCGGGCGTTACAATACTTACAATCATGTTCCTGTAGTTGTGTTAGCTGTAGCATTATTCATAAATTAATAAGTTTTTTATATTGCACTTGGTTTATTCTTTAAGTTAGTAGTGGCCATAGGTATAAGAATTAGTGGCCCTAAAGCCTTAAGGTACGAAGGTAGTGAGGATATTTTTTTCCCTCCTTTTGCACTTACGCAAAACAAAATATGTGATTATCTTCTAAACGCAAAACGACATAGATACGACGATTAGAGAGGACTTATTTGAAATAATGTTATGAACTTGTAGGTAATATCAGGGCGGATACGCCAGTTTGTGAGATAAGACAGTTAGCGGGGAGGGTGATGATATGTGGCATTCTAATATTTAAGCCTATATTGCCTCACTGCTGGACAAAGGCCTCGCTCCATTCCTTCCAATGATCACAGTTTTTTCCTTTCTCATTCCTATTCTCAAGGAAGCCATCCAGCTTGTCCCGCCATCTTCGTGACCTGCCATAGCCTCGTGTCGGTGTTTCGGGGCACTACATAAAAAATAAAATTGTAAAAGGTCTTAAAAAAACAGGATCTTAAACAAAATAAGAAGATAATTAACAAAAATAACAAAATGAAAACGAGCATAACTTACAACTACCCGTTGAATAAAAGCAGTGATAAAAACTGCACTTTTTAAAACTGTCTAATTAGACAGAGAGGCTTGTTAACTGCGATTAAGAACATCGTTAATGTTTTTAAAGTTAAACAAGAAGTATTTTAACCTGTGTTTTAGCGTTTAATCTTCTTTGTTACTGAGGTAGTTTTACTGCAGTTTCGTCAAGTGTTTGAGATGGAATTAAACCAAATAAGAGTGAGTCGTGAAGAGAGAGGTGTATTTAATTTTAATCATTACTGCCTTAGTTTTCTGTTACTATTGCAATAGGTTAGTCTTTTAGAAAACTTTGGTAGTTTGGTTTGGTTAGATATTTTACAGGTTTTAGGAGAATATGCGCAGGACAACCCAACGTACAGTGACTGTCCACCCTTACTTTGTTAATATCTCTATGGTTCAGACCGTTTCACCTCGTCATTTATACCCTATACTTCGGAGGGTTGGTACAATTTGCCAGCGGTATTTCTGTCTAATTATAATTTAGGTCTCTTCAAGACTAGAGTCAATAGGCTCTTAATAAACTTGTGCAATTCTCCATCAATGATTGCATCACTGCTTACCATCAGATACGATCGCAGTCAAACACTAATTCATATCATTTAAAAAAAAAGTTTTAGGCCGTCCTTTACTTTGATCTACTATGTAAATTGAGCAAGATTTTGTAAAAAATGAATGTTTAACTTTTGAAAAACAAAACTAAGTATAATTTGGTTGATTATTGTTATTCCCATCATTTATTTGTTGCTACCAATATGTTGGTTCACATATTAGTTTAAATAAGACTGTGAAATAAAATGATTTGACTGTTTAATTATTGTTAGGTTATACTTTGTTAATCACCGATTTTGCATTTCGACATTCGAGACCACTGACACAGATGAACGTTGGATTACTGATACACCGTGAAAAACCAAAAATAATTAAAAAAAAAAAAACATACCACACGTTTTTCTTTAGCGCTACACCGAAACCTCTCAAAATTCCAACCATAAAAAATACGCAAAGAAAAAAAACAATTGAAATTGTATCTTATTTGACAGTTTTCATTATCTACCATTCAAACTCTAAGCGAACAATACTAGCGTTAGCGCGTGATTTCGCGCCATTCGGCTAAACTTCAAGATTAAAAGTCCGCATAGATTATTAAAATATTGGGCGTTTTATTCATAGGGTATGTATCCAAGAATGTAAATAAGAAATTCTTCATAAAATAGTCTGTAAACATTGAAAATAAGCAACCTTTCCATTTTTCCAAATTTATATCTACTAAAATACCTAAGATCGAAGCGTTTATTTTTTTATCTTTTGCGATATCAACCATTGTAATCCTTGATATTTTCCTTCCACTAACACCGCAAGGAAAACAAGACAGTAATATCCGCAAACTAATTTCACTCCTTCATAACCCATTTTGCGAAACCACTGGATGTAAAGTATTCCACTAGAAATTTTAATTAAAATACTGGAAAACTCAGCCTGTAAAAATAACGAGATCTTTTCTTTAAAATTTCATTCAAATTGAAGTATTGTTGTAAGTGAGATCGCGTGATATTTTTAATTTACTGTGAAATTATGTGGTTGGTTGCGAAGTATTTTTCTGATACTTCATTTTATGAAATGAAAAAAAAATACAAGTAGTCTAAAATGTAGGTATTATGTGTCGAGAATGAACTTTAGGTGCCGATTTTGCAATTGTGACTGGTCCAATAAGACCCTAGGCTGATAAAATTTTCATTTTTCCTGAATTTCCCTACATGAAGGTATGAAGGTCGGCTTCCCCCTAAGGGGAAGAGGGCGAGCGCCACCATTCGCCCGCCCTTGTAGCTCTCAACCAGTGACTTGGACAAGCTCCCACCGACAGTAATGGATTTCCAAGGAATATGTCACCTTCTCCCGACTTAGAAAGCTAGGGGATTAGGTGGGGAATTGAGAAAAACAAAGTTAAAATCAAATAGGGTTGGAAATCCAAGGCATAAGGAAGGATAATCTACTTTTCTAATTAGTTATGAATATTATGAGACTGAGAGGGCTGCAAAAGGGTACATGACACGTGACGCTTGTATTTGCAAGTTAAATTATTTTAGAAACTACTTCCATCCGTTTCGCTCGTGCGTGTCCTGACCAATCCTACGGCAAAGGGTTGTGAGGCCTCTGCTATTGGATAAGACACACTTCTTCTACAATTCACTCCTTATAACGGCCTACTCGCTCTTCACTAAGACAATACAAAACTTAAACAAGCGTGACGTATCGTCAGTCGGTCGCAGAACTATTTACAGTTGCCTTGCTAGACGCCGAAGTGGTTTATCGACACTTCTCACTTCCTTACTCTACCCAAAGGTGAGGACATCATAACCTACGTGTCTCCGAGCTACGTCTAGCTTGCGGAGTTTCCAGAGATGAGTCCAAATTACGTGTCTCGCTAAATATTATTTTTTTGTATCAGTAAGAGGCCCGAAGACCGGTGTGTTGTTTTAACGAGATACGTTCCCTAGCGTTCCATAGAACGACTATCAATGCAGTTTGGGGTACTTGGTGAAGCCTACCCCCGCTCCCTGGAAGTGTGCGTATAACAAGAGCAATGTAAATCACTCTACTGTCAGTCAGTTCTTAGGGGGAGGTAGCCATCGCTAGCGTTTGGTGGTTTGTGATCTTAGTATTCTTAAACTGGCCTCAGCATGTAACGAATATATTCGGTTCAACCTTCAATTGGCAGTGTTTTAGTCATGGTTGCGCCAGTATGGCGGGAAGTGTCAAGTCCACTCGATGGAAAGTCAATGTCAACTCACTCCAAAGGAAGGCCATCTCCGAGTCCCTAACACCAACCGCAAGCTCAGGTTACCTTGTCATAGGATGGAATAAGGAAGGATAAAACATACAACACTCACCCATTCAGTCTTCAACACAGCCGCTGAGATTCACTCGCGTACTTACACACTACTCACTAGATCACAATCAACGCCCATCCATTCGTTCTCTAACTCACATACATAGATCTGTACTATAAATATGAGACAAGCCTAAACTAGACTCGGTTCATCTATAATATCTAATACTGTATCACAATACTGGCACTCCTAAGAATTACAACGAGACCTAGCTCTACGATATACCGAGTCAGATGGCTTAGCTGGACGTGCGTCCTCTCTCGGGCCCTGAAGCCAAGTGTCCCTAGACGTGTGTTCCCTACTCGGCCCTGACGCTAAGTCTCTGGACGTCTGTCCCCTCCTAGGGTCTCACGCCTAGTGTCCTATCCTGCCGATTCAACCCCGTGCCTCCTTTCGCTTTAAGGCTCAGTATCGCTTGTCAATTACTTATTATTGCTTTTGTTTTTGTAAAGTTTCTAAGAAGTTTTGGGTCGCTTGGTTCTCACGACTTGCTTGCACGTGTTGGGTCTTTTGGTCATTTCTTTACAATTGTGCTAAAATATTTCCCTTTTTTGTAATTGTTCCTTTCACATTAAAAGGACAATTTATGAGGGTCTAAGTGGCCTACGTCGCCAGACGTGGTGTTCAAAGACAAATATAATATTTTGTATTAATTTGGAATTAGTGACAGACAGTCACACAATGCATAAAAATCGATACCTAAAATGCTTCCCATGGAATATCTTCAATCCAGGTATGAACACTATATTCATTTCAACAATCCTTCAACTCTGGCAAACATTGGCCAAGAGTTACTGAGGCCCTAGTTCACGAATAGTAAATGAAAAATCTAAATTTAGTCAAAGAACACACCTCAGTTGATCTCTTTAGAAGCAGCTTATCTTCCGTAAATAATGTTATGTCCAAAAGCAATGTTTTGCATTACATTATTGTCTTCTTACCAGACTTGTATAATATCTCATTTACTTCCTAACTGTAACTTTCCTGAATACTTTCATACTATATGTGGAGGCTTGTAAATGGCCCATCGCGATCTATTTTAACGTTTATCTTGTATTGTCAGCTGTAAGCTACCCAAACAAAATAAAATAAAATAAAAAACACAGGTATGTTTTAGTCAGTAAAGGTTTGTTACTTACACATAAAAATACACAAAAGCTTTTTTTTTGTTAGCCGGTTCTGTCCCACTCTTGGGCAACAGCCTCACTACACTCCTTCCATCTTTCGCGCGCCTGGGCTTCCTCTTGCCAGTTCTGGTGGAATCTGTCTAGTTCGTCACGCCATCACTTTCGTGGTCTGCCACGATCCCGTCTCACTGTTTCAGGACATCAACTTTGTGCTACTTTGGCCCACAGTTTGACAGGCAAACGGCAAACATGTCCTGCCCAGTCCCATTTCAGTTTGCATAAAGCTCTCGAATTCGTCAATTGTACATCAGTCCAATAACAAACAGATCCAACGTCCAACTTCAATATCAACACTGAAATATGAAACACAAATGGCCAAAACCATAATGCAACTTTGAAATTAAATTTCAAGCCAGAAATGCTCGACAGAACGAAACAGGATAAAGTTTTTAATAGTTTCAACAGAATTACGAGGATATTAACATTTTGGAGCCGCAACATTGCAAGATTGCATTAGCATGTTTAATAAAATATTAAGTACATTCAGGTCTGTTCGTTTGGTTTGTAGGTCAAATCGTCAAATTTGACAGGTCTGTTGATCTCATGACTAGCCCTGAATGCTATGCCGAAGGTCGTGGGTTCAATTCCCACCCAGGATAAATGTTTGTGTGATGAGCATGATCATTTGTTCTGTGTCTGGGTGTAATATATTAATATTATACATGTATTGAGAAATTTAATATATAAGTATATTTATCAGCTTTGTAGTACTCATAAAACAAACTCTGCTTAGCTTGGGACTAGACGGCGTTGTGAGATAGTTAAAAAAACTCATGGCTGAAAGTCCGAAAAACAATGTATTTGTATATTTTTACACCACTTGTTTGCTAATGCTCTTTTATAATGTCATACAATCCTCATCTAAAGCAAGTCATACTGTCCCTAGTGATAATGTAGTATGGGCTGTCACTGATACGAATGATGGCCAGTTTTTTAAATTTATTATTATCTTTGGACAGACTCGCGGTAATCATTGTCTTACCTGATGGTAAGTGATAATATGTCTGACGATAGAACACGCTTGCCTAAAAGTAACCTATTCACTAAAAGACCCCTAGATTGAAGCTATGTTAAAGCTAATAAGCAAGAAACAGATACTCGGACATTATATTTTTAGATGTTGTCTAACATTGTCACTATGAATAAGTGTCAAAGTTAGTTTTTTCAATGAATCTTATTTTCGGCCACCGTAGGCTTGCGGATGGCGAGCAATAGATAGCTCGCCGTCCTACCGTCCGGTAACCGTCCGGACCGAGCCCAAGTCATCGATGGCGCGTATTTTTCCTCGCGCACCTCAAGGATTTGTCATCAACCGTAGGGCCCCCGCAGGGTCGAACTGTTGAAGCCTTTTGGGGCCATAGACGAAACGTAAGAGATCCCCGGCGCTTTGAAACTATGGCAAAGAAGGAACAAAAGTCTGACACTATCTCTCGCTCCACCCAAGAGCGGGAGATGCCATTTAGATGATTTTCCCACCTAAAAAAAGCCTTCTCTAAAATATTCTCACGTTTATGTTACTGCACATTTCATAGTTTTTTTCTACCTCAATTATTTCACACCACGAAGCATTAAATAGATCCTTAGTTAATTCCCTCAAGGATTAGTCTCAGATTATACTGTGGCATAACTTTTCTTCTCCCATCGGATTAAAAGCAAGATTGCAGGCATGGATAAATTTAGGCCACCCCGCTGTTCTTGTGACTATCGTAAAAGTCGGCTTAGAGATTATGTCGAGGATAGGCAGCCGCTGAATTATTGCGAGAAGAAATCTTTGGTGTAATACTACTGAGACGGTCGGCGCAATATGCCTGTCTGAATAGTCATGTGTGCGAGTGTATCATGGCGCCGTAAGATTGTAAAAACTCTTGCGAGATGAAGATAATTTCAAATCCTATAATAAATCTTATCCAAATAGTCTTAGGGTGAGTTGCACCATTTAACTATAACGAAAACCAAACCTTAACCAGCCGTGAAACGGCCGCCTATTGGTCAATTCGACGATTCGACAACTGTTAACGGCTTTGTTATCGTTATAATTAAATGATGCAACTCACCCTTATTGAAAATGTAGAGTTAACAATTTAACGGAATTTTTATACCTGAGTTTATTTCAGAGTCTCTTCTCAGGGTAGTCAGCTAGAAAACACTGGCCTCATCTAATTAAAGATTAACAAAAAACAATAACCTGTAAAAGTGTTTTTTTTTTTTTGCCCTATTTGGAAAATAAATACCATACATAAACTAGCAGTGATTACAATTTTCTGTTGATATTATACAATATTCATATTGATAGTAATATGTTCAGAACCGGCTATTGAATCTAAACTCTAGATAAATCTTGATTGCGCCACTAGCATATTTGTGTAAGCATGCGTAGATAATACCAATACGCTACCAAAGTAGTGCGTCGATTCCTATGTTATTTGTTATAATTAGGGTAACTAACTTAAAAAAAAATTGTTTGTATGTAGTGTTTTATTCTGATTTTAACTTAATTTTCTAAATTAGGGTGTATACTTTGTGTTGCGTTGGTTAAGTTCATACTTATAATAACAGCATTTTTTTTTCACCATTCGGGCACTATTTACATTTATCAAAATGACATAAATCCGACTCTTTTTATTTAAATACAAGTGTCGCAGTTGTATTAATTAACCTTTGTTTGTGTTTGTTCGCATTAGAAACGTTAATTTTAACAATTTTGTATAAAAACTGATTATAGATAGGCATATAAATCGCGATAACAGTGCTTATAGACACCGACGGTACGTTGCCATCTCTTTGACGTACACGACGCGCTGTCGATCCTGGCCTGCAATGCTACCATGAGCTCTTATTGCGATCCATTTGACGGTCTAAACTGAACTACTAAAGGCAAAGAGCTATAGACACAAAATAGGTAGAGAAGTCAATCTACACACAAAGCACGCTCGAGCAACGCACACAGACACCGCTCACCGACACGATGTTTTGGTCGCGTTTCGAACCACTCGTCGAACAGTTCCGACTCAAACGTTCATCAGTGTGCGTCCATCGAGCGTAGGTATAAAAAGTGGAGTACATACATGAAATTTTCTTCTGTAACTACCTATTTTGTGGCTATAAGGTGTAGCTTCATGACCTTCTTGCTAGCACGGCTGACATTTTAACACGTCAGTCAAGACCTCGTAAGCCATTACCATGGGTTTTTTTTAGTTGGGAAAATCATCCAATGACATCTCCCGTTCTTGGAAGGAGCGATAGTGTGTGTCAGACTTTTACTACAAACCCACTCCAGTTCCTTCGTTGTCTTCCTCCCAGGGCCCCGGGTGTCACTTTCGCAATGCTCGTGGCCCCAGTAGGCTTCGACCCTGCTGGGCCTCTACGGTTTACTGAATATCTCTTTGAGGCGCACGTGGAACAATACGTGCCATCGATGATTTAGGCTCAGTCCGTAAGGTTACCGGATGGTCGAACGGCGACGGCGAAGCTACCCATTGCTTGCCGTCCGCAAGCCCGCGCCTACGGTTACCACGGGTCCCAGGTCACTATTGCATCACAGAATAAGTTTACTATATCTCATTTCCTCTTGTTTCATACCACGGCCTCTTTTAAATGCTCCGTAGCACTAGCAATCATTGACCCTGGATCCCTTCGATTATAAATAATAATATAAATTATTTATTAATAAGACAATATTTGGTCCACAATATTGGTTAGTAATTCTTATAATATCTGCATTTATTCATCATCAAATTTAAATAATACTAAACGAAAACATTAAAATAAAATAGACTAAAATGATCGATAAATTAAAATGTCATAATTACAATGTCACTTAAATATTAAAATGCTTAAATAAAATAAAAATTAATAAAATTATGCTAACCTCTCTTTGAGGTGCGCGTGACGTTTGATTCACAGTGACATATACGAGTGCCTATAAAGACTACTAGACGCAAAAAAAAAACAATAAACCCAAATTCCCATATCAAAACTGGTCTGCCCTTCGTTTAAAATCTTTTTAACGCTTCAAACAAAATTACGATGGTATTAAAATTTCTCTGCCGGCGTTGTAAGATCATAAAATAGATTTGCATAGTTAACATTATGATTCAACTGTGGAATGAAATTTCTTTCATAGCAATGCTATTAGTAGGAACGGAATATGAAATAGGTGCAGTTGTATTAAACAGGAAATGTTTAAGATTATCAATATAATAGTTTTGTTACTGCCTGCGGTTTCAGCCGCGTGATACTGGATAAATGATCTTTATTTTGCAAGTAGGTTTAATAAAAACACTTTTACACGTCATTTGTTTTTTCGTCAATTACAGCTAGATGAGGCCGGTGTTTCCTAGCCGACTACCCTGAGAAGAAACACCGAAACAAACTCAGGGGTCAAAGTCTCTTTTAAAGTCCATACAGCAAAACATGTAATGGTCAAATCATATGAGAACCATGCAGATTGAGCCTGAGATGGTCTTATGAAGAAAGAACCACACAGTTCTAAGTGGACCTGTCCAGTCAGTGTAAGCATTTGTCAGTATGCGTGTAGCTCAACTCAGAACTACTGAGGAGCTCAACGACTTGACGAACAATGCCAAAGAAAGGACATTTAGGTAGGCCGCCTCAAATACTCAAAACTGCCAGACATCATGTGAAAATAAAAAGAAAGGAAAGAATAATCCACATAGAAACAGATATTATCATAAGGGAACATATCTATACATCCCAGGATAAAAAGTACCCTATGTGCTATTCTAGAACATAGCCTACGAATGCACCAAGTTTCATCGATATCCTTTCAGTAGCGTTTGCGTTAAAGAATAACAAACATCCATAGATGGATCTACATATATGCAAACTTTCGTTTGTTTTATTTGCTAGTTTGTAGGAAGTAATCTCTGAAAGTACTGGTTTTATTTCTCTTTTTTTTACACCGATAGAAAGCTGCCTTATTCCTGAGTGACAAAGCCTATATTTTATGTACGCAGATGAAGCTGCGGGCAAAAATTAATAGGATATAAAAGGAAAAACTGACTGACACCATACGCACAGCTAAACCAAAACTACTAGGACTAGGAGCGTGAATTTTTGCATAAACTTCCTTTTTTGCCGTAGATGTGCAGTAGCGAGAAAGAGAAAAGATTTTCCAAAATTCTCCCCTCAAGAGGACGAAACAGGGTTCCAAAATTAGTATAGAAAAACCTATTTCCGCGCAAGCGAAGCCTCTGGCAAGAGCTATTCGCAAATATAAAAGTGGTGCTAGTAATGATTTTGAAAATGATATGCTGGAGGTAAATTGATAGGAGTAAAGATAGGATCCAACTATGACTTCTTATATTCAACACAAATGTGATGTGAGAAAAAGATAGTGCTTTATGTTTTATATAGCTTCGTCTCCCTCTCACAACGCAATTCTAGAAAAGCCCTGGTCAATACGGACAGACAATTTTGTTGCCCTCTAGGTACGAAACCCTAAAAATATCTTTGTGGAAAAATAATACAAGTATAATTAACAAATTAGATAATCATCTAAACTCTCGAAATTCTTTTATGTTGAAATTGTTTAATTAAATCCTTCTTTCGGTTGGCTGCTCGCGATTTTCCGGGATTAAAATTGAATTTTAGAAAGCGTTATCCACCGAAGAAAAAGATATTTTGGGCATTGTTCGTGGACAAAGTTTTGAAAAGCTCATTTTGATACTTATTTTTGTTCTTTTTTTTAATTGAAATAAACTAGTACTTGACTGCGATCCCACCTGATGGTAAGTAATGATGTAATCGTTGATGGTGAGGCGCACTAGTTTATTAGGATTTGAAGACTATTATTCACTCTAGACTTGAACACACCTAAATTATAATCAGACGGGAAGACCGCAGCAGGCAAATTGTTCCAGTCCCTCGATGTATAAACGACAAGTCAAAGTACTTACCTCGGGCCGTACAGGTTTCAACAACGTAAAGGTACTTTGGTTAGGCCGATGGTAGAAATGAGACGGTGGAATCAAGTCTTGCAATACCTGCGCACACTCACCAAAATGCATCCTGTAAAACACCTAAAGTCTGGCTACCCTACGTCTGTGCTCAAGAGTTTGTAGATTTTACTTAACCAGTTAGTCTAGTTTAGTTGCTACTGATTTTATTTTTTGAATTTAACTTCGGGACAAACTAGCTTAAAAAGAGAAAAACTTATGCTCGCAGCCCTAACTCACCTATTTCACATACACTTTAAGGGATTTTGGCCTGCCTTTTTTTAAATTGAATTATTTAAAGAACTTTCAGAACGCCTTGTTGACACTTCGCGTGACCAAGGTGCCATTCAGCGTGGCAATGTCGCCAGTCTTTTGGGTACAATACCGGTCGACAGCGGTATGGAGGAGTTTTTTGACGCCGTAGGATTACAGTTCTTCTGGGTTTTAATTTTTATTGTCTAAGTAAGTTAAGTATTTAATTTCAATTTCTTCTAAATGTAAAACAAATTAAAATTGATTCTTTTTGCCTTATATTATTTAATACTAGCTTCAGCCAGCAGCTTCCCTTGCATGGAAGTAGGTTTCACTATTCAAACTTTGAACCCTCGTTTCATCGCTTTAGGAACTTTAACTTTGGAGGATTCTCTCTTAGTGCTCCTACGTCATAAAAGGAAATCTTGTATAACTCTCACACCCCGCCTTCGGCTATGCGTTAAGTCAGTCAGATTTTTTTTTTTTTGGTGTGGAAAATCCTATCCTATGACAAGCTCTGCTCTTTAGCGGAGCGAAAGATAATATCAGACTCTTACTGACTAAGAAACCCACCCCGTTCTTTCAAGCCTTCATACCGGGGCTCGAGTTCCCTTTCGGATAACACTAGCCCCAGTAGGCTTCGACCCGGCTGAGCCTCTGCCGTTGCTGACAACTCTTTAAGACGCGCGGGAACAGTGCGCGCCGTCAACGACTTGAGCTTGGTCCGGACAGTGACCGGACGGTCAGACAGCGAGATACCCATTGCTCACTGTCCGCAAGCCCACGGCTACGTACGTCAGTCACATCGAACTAGCTTTAGCCGCAGCTTCACTCACGTAGGTAAATAAAATAGAGGCCCAGGAATAAAGCAGCTTTCTATCGGTGAAAAAATGTTAGCAATCGGACGAAGTACTTTTAGAGATTATCTCCTACAAAAAAAAACCTGAAGTGAAGTGTAGATAATTATACAACTAGAATAATATTAAATTATAACTAGCATGTAACTAGAATAATATTAAATTATTCTAGTTACATGCTGTATAAAATGAACAATGAATAATAAATGAAAAATGGTTAGAAGTCAATTTCAAGTCACACTATAAAGTGTTGGCCCATTTATCTACGGGAAAAACACAGTATACACGTCTCTCCAAATGTTTCGAATGAATACGGTCGCCGAACGCGAAAAACAAAAGTTTCGCCGAAACACGAAGCGATATTGTGCCTGCCGACATTTAAGTGCACGTTGTCAATGCGAAAGCTCTGAATCTTTTTGAGACAGTTTTATTTCGACCTTTTGAAGTTTATGATACATTTTTAGATATTTTCAAAAGTGAAAGTTGTCGAGCCCAAGCTGCGGACGGTGCGTATTGCGCGCGCCTCAAGGAGTTATCAGCAGAACATACGGGCCCAGCAGGGTCTGCTTCTGAAAGAAGATTTGGCCCTAGTACGAAAGGCAACGAAGGAACAGGAGTGGGTTTTTAGTCAGTAAAAGTCTGACACTGTCTCTTGCTCCGACCATGGGCGCTGAGATGTCATTAGAGGATTTTCCCACCTACAAAAAAATATATATTTAGAATAGTACATTTCTTGAATTGAAAAATGAAATTGAAACTCTTAGGCCAGAGGGTCGGAGTGCTCATACGCTTTTTAAAGAATTATCCAAACAGCTTGTTCACACTGTGTGTAACCCAAGGGCTAGCTTTTACCTCGGTCAGATATTAAGCTTTACCATTTAACGTGGCAATGCCGCCAATCTTTTGGGCACACTTCCAGTCGACATCGATGCGGAGCAAATTTTTTGACGCTATATTTTAGGTAGGCAACGAATAGGTAAACCGACCACAAAAGAGATGGCGGGACGACCAGGACGGCTTCCTTAAGAATTGGAAAGAGAAAGCGAGGAACCGTGATCGGTGGAAGGAGTGGAGGGAGGCTTTTGCCCAGCAATGGGACAGTATGTGCTAACTATAATTATAATAATATTTTAGATAAAAGTTATTATGTATATATAGTTTCAATTAGTTGAGTGTTTTTAATTTTCATTTTTTCTTAGTTATAAATGCCCATAATAACGATAACCAGCCATTAATACACAATTCATTGAAAAAATCACATTGATACTTGCCCAGTTTCGAACTGAGGTGAAGTCTCGCCTCATGCATGAGAGGCGGGTTCCATAAACACCGGGCCATCACGACCATAAACTGCTTATTATATTGCAAGAGATTTTACTTACTGCTTAAAGTTAGACTAAGTATAATACTACATTGCACAGCATGTTATTTATGCAATTTAGCCTCAAGGTTTGCAAGTTGAACCTAGTAACTACAAGACCTGTTTTCTAGGTCAGACTACTATATGCGAAATCTAGATCATCTACTATTTTATGCAATACTTACTTATTTACTTAATTTACCGCAGAGAAACTGAGTGCTAATGCATTAAAAAGAACAAGAAATACAGTTGTGTGTTGGTCAAATGTGGTAAGGAAGTAAAAATATGTTCTTTTTTCCTGGAGTGTTGTTGGAGTAGTTTTTCAAGAGATTACTAACAGTTCACTTTTTTGACAGAACGATGTTCCGACCATTTAAAAGTGCCTTTAATCGGTCTATTTGAAATATACATTTCTGATTTCTGATTACATCAATAAAAAAAAAATTTTTTTTTTTAAATTAAAAATTAATAAATATTATTTGAACATTTAACGTACAAAAATAATAATATCTAATAGCCTTTTTTTCTCACTAGAACTTTTTTTTCTCTCAGATTTGATTTACTTAACTTCAGATGAAATGAACGGTGAGCGTCCGGCCGTTTTGCGCGGATGTGACGCATATCTTCCCTATAGATTAATGTTAAATTATATATGTTAGCTAGTAGTATCCCTTCTCCGGCCACCGTAGGCGCGGGCTTGCGGACAGTGAGCAATGGGTAGCTCACTGTCCGGCCGTCCGGTAACTTTCCGGACCAAGCCCAAGTCGTCGACGGCGCGCACTGTTCCCGCGCGCCTCAAGGAGTTGTCAGCAACAGCAGGGACCCAGCCGGGTCGAAGCCTACTGGGGCCAGGGTTATCCGAAAGGGCGCTCAAGCCCCGGTATGAAGGCTAGAAGGAACGGGGTGGGTCTTTTAGTCAGTAAGAGTCTGACACTATCTCCCGCTCCGCCAAAGAGCGGGGGATGTCAATGCAAGATTTTTTCCCACCATAAAAAAAAGTATCCCTTTTTTTCGGTCTTTCTTCTCAATTCTAAGCGTCCTACAATCAGTCAGTTTTTTTTAAATGATATAAACTAGTGCTTGACTGCGATGGTTTCCTAAACAGTGATATTTAGAGTTTAATGACTAAAAGTCGATTTAAAGATGTGTCTAGATCTGGCGACTGCACCGCTCGCGAGTTCAGAACTGCGCGTGTGCATTTCATGTTCGTACGAAACCCTTGTGCCATCGCCGCGTCGTACTGGACCGGCTCAGGTGGTGCGCGCGTACCGCCGGCGGTACATATATGTACTTGTACATAATATAGTTCAAACGTGAAAGAAGCTACGCGCGCACGAGCGGCGCGCACTGCACGCGCGTCTTTCTTGAGCTTTGCTGGAGCTGCACTAGAGCGGCGCACCAAATCTAGACTGTAACCGCACGGGAGCAAAACGCGTGCAGTTCGCAAGCGGTCCACGAGTGGCACACCAAACGTTTTCCGTGGTAATTTTCTAATCAGCTACTATCATTCGGTCACAATAAGGGTTCACACGCCGTTGTCTCCACCAATTGACTGGCCTGTTGGTCGAGTAGTTAGTGGTCCTGACTGCTATGCCAGAGGTCGTGGGTCCGATTCCTACGCAGGACAAATGTTTGTGTGATGAGCATGATCATTTGTTCTGTGTCTGGGTGTAATTTATCTACAATTATGTATTTAGAAATTTTATACTTATGTATATTTATAAGTTGTCTAGTACCCAGAACACAAACTCTGCTTAGCTTGGGACTAGACGGCGTTGTATGATAGTTAAAAAAAAATTATCGTAAATGGATATGCGTGAAACCAAAAATAAATTATTACCTTAAAAAATAAATTAGTACCTTAATTAAAATGGAGTGAAAAAAGTGAGCTCTTTTGTGACAAGTTAAAAAGGTATTTTCCATGAACATAACTCCACCACTCTTCACCGTGACTACACATAATATTCTTATAACAACGAAGGGATATTTCACGTTAAGCCTAACAAACCAATTACAGGGGGTTCTGTGACCGCTCGCCCATTAACAATATGGAGGGTTTGTGTTTTCTTTGCAATATGTTTTTGATGTATGAAATTCATACGGTGATTTTGAAATGATGTTGTGTTTAGAGGACCAGGTTAGGGCTGAGGGATTACATAATCTGCCTTCCAATGTTCTTTCTGCTGGGACTCAGGCCTCTTCTCTAGGAGAAGGAATGGGTAATCCACCACGCGAGCCCAGTGCGGCTTTCCTTTATACTTTTTAGTTGTGGTAGCCCAACTACCAACAACCCCAACTAAAAAGTATTTCTCAGCTAACACGGTTAGGTGATATTAATTTATTATAGAGTTCCAGTGTTAATCATCCAACTTCATTATCAGATTAGTTCGATATTCCACTCCCTTCCTTCATTTAGTCAGTCATCGACTACACGTATAAACTAAGGCATTTTACTTTTTACGATAGTTATTGTTCTTTTATGAAGAGTTCCAATCCATATCTTCGAAGTTTCTCATCAGATCATAACAATATTTCTGTGAATAAACTCAGTAGCATAACTTTTCAACCAAAATAATTTTCAAAATCGGTCCAAAATTTACCGAGAAATCGGCCGAACATAAAACCTCCTTCTATTTGAAGTCGGTTAAAAGCTTTGCCCCACACTAGGATAATTCCTAGTGTGGGGCAAAGCTTTTTATCCATGATATATAAAAGTGAGGGACACAAACAGTGGTACTTGGACATAATATTATTTATAACGTTTTATACTCCCGGGTTTCGCCACTGTGCGGAACGCCCGAAGGACACGATGGAGCACTCAGTGGATGTATGCCTCGCTTGGGCAGAGCATCGCTGCCTCGTTGGGGAGATCGGCGGCGGCAATCACTAGCGCCGGGCATTGGTACAAGCCATGGTCTGGAGCGAGGAGGAGTAGCAGGCGGTCGCCTCCTTCTGCGAAGCAGTAATGCTAGCAAAGGAGGAGGCCGACCGCATCAGGCAGCTGCACTCACAGCGCCCTAGCCACCGCCAGGATTCCGCTCCCGAATTCCGGCCACCGTAGGCGCGGGCTTGAGGTCGGCGAGCGACCGTCCGGTAACTGCCCGGACCGAGCCCAAGTCGTTGCGCGGCGCGAACTGTTCGCGCGCGCCTCGAGGAATTGTCAGCAACAGCAGGGACCCAGCTGTGTCGAAGCCTACTGGGGCCAGGGTTAGCTCTGAAAGGTAGTTTAGTCCCGGTATAAAAGGCAAGATGAAACTGGGTAGGTTTTTCACTCAGTGAGAATCTGACACTATCTCCCGCTCCGGCCAATGGCGGGAGATGTCATTTGGATGATTTTTAACCATAAAAAAAAAAAACGTTTTATACTAAGTTTTTTTTTACACCTATACATTAAAAAATATACCTTTCAATGATTCATAATTTAGCATGAGCTGATACATTTTAACTTTTCAGATACCGTCACTTTGAGACACTATAGTACGACAATAGATGCTCGAATGGCGTCTGCTTGTTGTTTAGTGAATTAATTTAAGTTTTATTTAAAAAACATGCCTGGTAACCGATTACTTCTCCTTTGATTTCCCTAATGATGTCCCGCAAGAGATATGCGATGAATAAGATCGTAATTATTTATATTGAGCCCTCTCAACAACGAGCGTCCTAATTAAATATCCTCTCAATACCGAATTTTAATGAAGCTTTGCTATTAATTAGCATAATTTAATTCAAATACAGTATTTTGTTTTAATATTAACAAGGTTTTTCGTTACACTTTGCCTGGCTGATATTTTAATATAGAGTTTCGTCCTCCCATTTTCCTCCGAATTCTGTTTATCTTAAACATGAACGACGTAAAGGTTGGATAAATAAGACATTGGTTTTGAGTGTACAGATTTTAATTCCTATAGTACGTTACTTCGAGATCATTTTTAACTTCGACACGCGCGAAGCTGCTTACATAAGCCTAGTACTAATATTATACGGAATAAATTATCTGAACCAATATTTATGTTCATTTTTTTTTATTTTTTTTGTATACGATCCTACTATCTGACCAGGCGAGCGTTGTTCTGCCGTATAAGTTATTGAAGAAAAAAAACCGGCCAAGAGCGTGTCGGGCCACGCTCAGTGTAGGGTTCCGTAGTTTGCCGTCCGTCACAATAAATGTACCCACTTATGAGTTTAAAAAAATGCTTGCATGTACGATTATACAGGGTGGCCCAGAGAGAAATGCACTTTTGATTTTGCGCGCATTTTTAAACAACAAAATGGTGGCGCGCGGGAGTTGTGTCAGTGCAAAGCCCGGACTTTATACTTTTTGTCACCATAGGTTGTTACACTATAGTGCTGCGCGCGTTTTGTATCCGCGCATTTTATGAGAGAGCTCGATCTTATGTAACTATTCGACGACTCTACAGTGCATAGCTCAAATTGCGGCGCATCAGTGAATATCCAAGCATTAATTTAATTAAGCAATGGATTGAATGATTCGAAAGGACAAGATCGACGCAAAAAATGCAGCCTCGCGGTCGTCATAGAGTATCACGGGCCGACGAAAACATTCAGCGAGTTCGTGAATCTGGATACGCGAATGCCGGAGCGCAAAGTTCATCAACTTTGTGATTGTTTAGATTGACATTGCGGCGATTTTTATGGCTTGATTTGAAATAACATCCATATAAGATACGGTTGGTATAAGAACTAAAGGCATCAGACTTCGAATCGAGATTGAGATTTGTAAATGAAATGCGCAAGTCTCTATAAAAAATAATTTTAGGCAGGGGTAACATCTCCTGGTTACCAAAAAGCCCTGATCTCAATCCAGCAATCTTCTTTATGCGGGATTACCTTAAAAAAAGAGTACACTCCGATAGCCCAACCACCCTGCAGCAATTGAAGTTGAATAATTGGCAAGAAATGGAATCCAGTTCGAGGATAAGTCCAACAAAAGTTTTCCAAAATTTTGACACCACATTGGATGAATGTTGTAACCGCCAAGGAAATCACTTAGACGATGTAATTTTTATAAAGTAAATTTAAAAATAAATTTCATTTAATTTTCTTTAGATTGTAATAAATAAAGTTCTTCAAAATTATACAGTTTTTTTTTCCTTGAATTTTCAAAAGTGCATTTCTTTCTGGGCCACCCTGTACTACAAACTTAGTCCAGAAATTATTTTGTAGAACCGTTTTGTCTTTTTTGTACAAAAACTGTTCTTTCCATCAAGTTCAAAATAATTTTACTAGAAAGTCCTTATAAAGTTCTACTTTTCAGATTTTTTTCATATTTTCTAAACTTATGGTTCAAAAGTTAGAGGGGGGACACATTGTTTTTTTACTTTTGGAGCGATTATTTCCGAAATTATTGACATTATCAAAAAATGATTTTAGTAAACCCCTATTCATTTTTAAATACATATCCAACAATATATCACTCATTAGGGTTGAAATTAAAAAAAAAACACTTCCCACTTTACATATAGGGGGGCTTCCCTAATAAAACATGTTTTTCCTATTTTTATTTTACCACTTTGTCGGCGTGATTGATATACATATTGGTATCAAATTTCAGCTTTCTAGTGCTAACGCTCACAGAGATTAAGCGAGGACGGACAGACAGACATGGCGAAACTATGAGAGTTCCTAGTTGACTACGGAACCCTAAAAAAGGAGTTGCAAGTAGAAGGATAAAAAATATTTTTTAACCTATTTTAAATACATCTACACATATAATAAAGAGGTAAAGTTATCTTTTTGTTTGTTGAAGAATATCTCTGAAAGTTCTAGTCCGATTGCTAAAATTCTCTCACCTGTAGAAAACTGCTTTATTCATGAGTAACATAGGCTATATTTTATGTACAAAGACCGGTAAAACCTCGGGCAAAAGCTAGTAAGATATAATTTCATAAAAATTGGTAATACCGTTTCGAAGGATTTCGAAAATTGTGACACGAGATTTTTTATTTATTAGAAATTAATTATTATAATATTTTGCATCATTTCAAAGAAAGGTCATTAAAGTAAAAGTACTAAAATAATAGCCCATTAGTATTTGAAACCGGGTCTAAGCTGCACCCTGGTACCTGACCGGCTCTGGTAGCTAGAAAGAGGACCGTATTCTTGCACCTCAAGGAGTTGTCAGCAACCGAAGGGACCCAACAGCGACGAAGCTTACTAGAGTCAAGGTTCTGCTTCTAAAAAAAAAACTCGACCCCGGTATGAAAGGCAATGAAGAAACAGGGTGTGTTTTTTAGTTAGTAAAAGTCTGACACTATCTCCTATACCACCCAAAAGCGGGGGATAGTGGTTCATCTGGATAATTTCTACACACCAAAAAAAAAAAACACCAATATTCAAAAATTAACTTTCAAAATGAATTCCTTAGTAGCACAAGAGGCTCCTATGATGTCAGTCCCAGCTCTAAGAACACTACAGAACTCGATCAAGTGACAACAAGCGAGTAAAATCTTGGAAAAAGTAAACAAAACTAAAAATAACTCAAAGAAATATGAAGAAGCATTTTAAAACTCAAGTAAAACATAAAATACGCCATTAATAACCGTTTGCTTGCTACTACGAGCACCATTAACCAACCCGTTACCCGTAATTATCCCATAAAACTTGAGGGTCAATAAAGAACCGGCTTAATTTTCTATGACTCCAGAATTTACTCAGAAAATGCTGGCTTTTAAGGATTATTGAGAGCCTTGAAAAGATGATCATTGAAATGAGCTGTCATTAATTTAAATCTTAAATCTTCTCCTCTTTGTTATTATCAATCACCGACAAAGACGGCTTTTCATGGGACTTGCGGCTGACTATTCTCCATTCGAAATAAGATAAGACATTGACACAAACCTTTTTACCGTCCGTTCAATCGATTTTGACTTTTATTGCGATGGCGATATGATAAATGGCGGCTGTGGTACAAATTTGGTTTTGAAATCACTTTTTGCTTTTAATTCCATCCTTACACATCTTGAATCCATTGGATTCCTGTGACCATTGCCGGGTCGTCGTCGGTCCACCTTTCCTAACAGGCCTTAGAACCTTTAGGTCACATCGATAATCTGTTTTGCAAGAATGTGCCCTGCCTATTGTAAATTATGTTTGTGGATGTCAGTACCATGTCAGTAACGTTGGATCTTCTGCAGATATCTTCATTTTTCATTCGAAAACCAGAATAAAGTATCTTTATCAAAATCAGCATCGATTTATTTCATAACCGTCGATTAAAGAGAGCAATTCAATAAGACTCGATAAACTTTTGAAATTTTTATAATATGGCAACAATATAATACAATCAAAACTTCCTCCAAATAAAACTAAATATTTTAAAATCTGATACAAACATCTTATCAGCATTATTTAACTAATATACAACAAGTGTGTTCCTCAGGGCAGTCGATAGCCTCCGTAAATCTAAGGTTCTTATTGCAGGGTTCCTTACCAGGCATACAGATTCCACCACGCTTCTCGCATCTTGTCTCCTTCACTGATACTAGAAAGTATGAGTATATTGTTTAGTGCATGTTAAGTCAAAAATAGGTTAAAAAAGTATCGGAAATGGATGATTTGTTTATGGTTCCAAATTCAAATTTTAGATTTTTTTGTTGTTGCTATAAAGATGAGATGAGATTAAGATGTTATAAAGAAGACCATCGTGATTAAGGTTATTAATGTAAAGACTAAGTCATAAATTAAGGATTTAAAATAAAATTAATGGTTTCATTATCCTTTATGTCAATATTAATATGCATAAAAGTGGATTTAATGCTAAAAGTATCCTCTACTAAGCCACCAAAGTAGTGAAGAGATATCATGGTAAGTGCACCAAGAGATATAAATACAAGGTTGTCTTAGTACATTAAAGGCTGATTCAAATTGTTTCAATATTTCAATCTAGGGTTGAATTCAATAGCACTGACTTGATGTTAAAAGCCATACTAGCTTCATCTAACGTTGTACATAAATGATGGTTTAAATTTAAAACTGCCCATAACAAGTCATTAAGATTCTAAAAATTTGTCTTTCAGTTGGCGCTTTATAAAATGTCTAACTTTGAAGGATTGTCAGTAATATTTCACTTACATCCATAACAGCATTCAACTCCCTTGCTTCGCTGTGCTGGGCATAATCCTTTTTCTTCCATCAGATGTCCTCTAGGACAGTCAACCGCCAACGTACATAAGCCTCCTTGTGATGTGCATGGATATTCATTGTGGATTGAATCTATTACTCTAACTGAAAAGATCGAAATTGTTATTTGTTAATTTAACTTCACGTAAAATCAAAAATTCTTGCGTCAATTTGGGCCTCTTCCTTACGAAGCACTGGCAAGAAGAAGCACAGAACTGGAAAAAAAAGGATTCATAGAACTCTGGCCTTAATATATTTTGTTTTACATAAGCCTTCTGCATGGGAAAAGGCTACAGAGATGATGATAATAAGCCTACATGGGCTTTGGACTTTTTTTCTCGGGAGTATGTTCGGTTAGGATAATTTACTACTTTCAAGTGAGTCAAGAAGCTGACATTTAATAAACTATATATCATTGTGTGTATGTTAGCCACTCCTTTACGCTCTCAAACGGGTGAACAGATTTAGATGAAATTAGACGCACCGGTAGACCATATCTTGCAAGTAGGATATAAATAAAGTCTTCTTATCTTGAGAGTATGTTTCCTTGGGATAATTTTCTACTTTTGTACAGGCAAAACCACTAACAGAATTTAGTAAGAGTATTTTTGTTTGATGTTACGAAAGTACTTTAGGCCATGTTTGACCCACAAACGTGATTAGACTACATTTTTTTTATTTTATTGTTTAAAGGCTCGCGTTTGACCACTATCTCAACTGATGGTAACCGATGACGTAGTCGACGATCGAGAATATTGCTTTGCAATAACGAACAAACAGCCACGTTATGAATCTTGATTTAAAACACAATAAGAATCTACGCCATTCAAGCTGCTAAATTAGAATCGTAATGTCTCAATCATAACAGTATTACACATCAATTAACTTCAATACCATTACAACTAATACCTATGACGACAATTAATCTAAATCTTATAACAATGCTCTAGAGTTTAAAATCGAAGAGTAAATTAATATTAGTCAGCAAATGTAAATGTGTTAGTCATGACTGAATGCGGCCGTCGGAGACCATTGTGAAATGATTGTCGATGAGCCTCCGACCAGTATCAATAGATTCTCTATGTATTCGATCAAGATGATTGTCAATGTTGACTCAATGCCCAGCTTTGATCATGCTTGTTATCTATATAAGGGTTGTTCATATTATTGTGTAATCTGAGGTATGTAAGAGTGATGGTAGATCTTGAAGTCAATTACTATGATGTGGATAAGTCTTCATTTTCTGGATAAGCAATGTCATGCGATTTGAAATTGGAATAATAGAATTGTAAATGGTTTAATTGTTGATAAAAGAATATAATTTTGATGTTAATGAAATATTCCTAAATGAAGCAATAGAAGAAGAACCGTAAGGTATATTGTTGCTTTTCTTTTAGTGCGTCGATGGTAAATATTGATGTTAAATATTTTGTTTGACCCAATCTACGGTTACGATATCAAATAAAGAAGACCAATATTGTGGAACATCAACAACTTTACCTCTTTTATCTATAATAGTTTTGAACTTAGAAGTTCAAAACTATTATGATCTAAAGCAACAAGAACTTAGTTCTATGTTAACTAAGTTTCTGTTGTGAATTTATTTCAGTTATCTTCTTTTTATAAAATTTCTTGTAGATTTAGTAAGGTTTCCTGTAAGAAAACCCAATTTTGGGTTAAGCTCGCCTGTGTGCATCGGTTTTCTTACTGTTTATAATTTGTAAAGTTATCTACACTAAAACAACAAAGAGGTAAAGTTTGTTTTTTCGTTTGTAGGAGGTAATCTCTGGAAGTACTGGTCCGATTGCTAAATTTTTTTCTCCCATATAAAGTTGCTTTAATTTCGAGTGACCTAGGCTATTGTATGTTGGCGGGCAAAAGCTAGTGTACAATTAAGAAACAATAAATAAAAATAACGCAAATTATTTAGATTTTGCGTACAGACTCATAGGGTACACCTTCATGTTAAAAATAAACACATTCACTAGTTTTTCCCAACTTCCTCATAATATAAAGTGATTTTGATCGTTGTAAAAACCCAAGAAGCAAAAAGTTGAGGTAATGCAAAGCAACGTTTCCTTAATGCTTGCAAACTATTAAACAAAAGTTATGTTATTTTATGTTGACTAAGCTACGAATATTTCTGATACCTCTCATAATTACTCTCTTACCATCAAACTATATTTAGCCAAATTTTATAAAGTCTTATATTCTTCGAAAGCAAGATTCTCTACCAAAAGCATTGTATCTTTTATGATAAGCCTCTTGATATCACCAAACGTATACTCACAGTCAGCACTAGCCTTAGCTTTTGTATCACTAGCTCTTACAACTCCAACTACACATAGAACGAGAACTAAGTTGTATCTATACATGATTACACTGATATCTTTATGCACGACCGCACTCAGACTGATATCGACACAGAATGAGCCATCGGTATTCCGACCATGTTTGTTTTAAATATTGCTCCAACTGTTATGTATGACGATAATGATGGAATCTCCAGATAGAATGCACATGAAGTTCTAAACAATAATATTGTTGTTGGAGCAATGTTGACTGGAGTTATCAGTTCTTGGGTGGAGTTGTTGTTATTGCTTTTGCATCTTAAATTCTCTTGCTTTTGGTTCTTGCCATTGTATCCATAAATTTAAGTTTATGTATAAGTGGTTTTAATTTCTTGGTTTACAATAAAGTTTATTCTTTTTTGATTTTTGATTGTTTCCAGCCATTTAGTTTCAATCTAGTCCGTCTTTTTTTAAATTTTGAATCCATTTTCTTGTTTTTCACATAACTGGGCTTTTCATAGGTTTATTTTAGGTTTATTTATTTTTCTACAAAAAAAAAAACATAATAATTTAATGTGGTAATTTAATACTTCACATTTTGCTGTTGGTTATCATTTATGCTTTTAATTTATATTCACTTTTAATTAAAAAGCCGGGGATTTATTGATGAGAAGACAATGACGAAATTTGTCAACAACATTCTTGATTGAACCCATTCAATAAACATTACGTGAAATACATACATACCGTCTATACACATTTTCTACTAGTAATGCAGAATCATATGTACTGACTGAATAACTACTTAAATCCCGTAAATTTTATTCGTTTAAGGTAATATATACCGTTACCGTTTACCGATAAGAGTCAGTTTTCGCGCAGACTCTCGACTGAATTTTTAGTCACCTTATCGCATCAATAGCTATTACTTTTTAATGATTTCCTTAAATTTTACGACACTTTATCGTAACTTCGTAACTCACAACTCTAATAATGGATAAACCTAGAAACCTAAATTCAAAGACATAGCTTTCATGGCCAACAACCCAGATTGGATCCGCGTAGTGGAAGAGACCTTCACATGGAGAGGAGGCTTGAGTCCCAGATAGATAGATATGGATACCTTGCAGGTTATGTAACTGACAAGATACAGGTCATTTATGTTGCCTCATAGAACCCTTTTCTGAAATTTAAACTGATATTAAACTCCTAAAACTAAATTACATGCATTACAATCGTTCAGAAAATAAAAATTCTACTTCGTGTGTATTTATATTAAGTTTCTTGTCTAGACATTTCCGATCAAAATTAATATAGATCGTGACGTCACGACATTGGTAAAAAAATACTACCCAAGTTAAAATTTGTCGCTTGTTTGCGTAGAAGCTCTCTCTTAGGTGGGTCGAATTCTGATTTATTTGAAATGCAGTGGCTTACTACTTACCTGTACTTATAGCTTAGTAGCTATAAGTACAGGTAAGTAGTAAGCCAATAGTTAATGTTTGTGTTGAGAATTTAAAGTACTTGAAAATCCATAAATTACATTGCTCTTAATACTTGTGAGGTTTAGGAAATCATTAGAAATTACAATATTTATACTTGTCTCGTCATTTTTATCAAATTTCAAGTTATTTAATTTCGTGTTTAAAAGCCGGTTGTAGTCACAGGTTTTTTTTTATAAGTCCTGGTCCGTATCTATGGCGACTTCGCAGAACCATAACAGCAATTTTATATTTACATATATATAAAAAAAACATAGTAACTATTCACGATTTCTTTTTACTAGACCCAAAAACTAGCTTTATTATTTTATGTAATTTACAAATATTTCTGTGACGTAATTTCGTAGATTTACACGTCTGAAATCGTAAGTTAAGGTCAGATTCGTTATTTTTTCTATTGAACCGACAAATTCATTTGTTTTTTTTTTACCCAAGAGTTAGTCATTAGGTCAATTTAAATATTTAAGTATTTTATGGTGTTGTCTTTTACATTAATTTGTGGATTTCCAGAGTTTCAAACGAGATTAAAATTAAGACAAACCACTTTAACTATTTCTCCAATTTCTATCGTATGGTTGATATTTTTACGGTTAATCTGAATCATCTGACCAAAATAGACATAGGCAATGTCACTTTTGACAACAGTTAAATTATCATCGTCATTTTTTAAAAGAATAACCATGAATTTTCTTGCCGGTTCTTCTTTATAGGAAACGATCATTTGGAACCATGTACTAGCTTCGGACGTTTCTTATGTTCCCATATAGGCCTATGTATAGAAATTGAATTTAGAATATTTGGAATGATGTAAAGCTCAACTGCTGTTTACGTGAAATTAAAGAACATACTCGATTCAAAATGGCCTCCAAATCAAAACAAATGAGGGCTCAACATGGTTACCTACATTAAGAAATAGTTACAGTTACCCGTATAGATCAACAATGACATAATTGCGGCCTGTAATCCCTTATCGTTGGTGACTGATGGAACCCGCATCTTGTATCACCTGAACTGAGTGATTAATGACCAGCGCTGTTGGTTTGTGTGTGAAAGAGACAGATGATGTTTTTATAAGGGTGGAAGTAGTGATGGGTGGAAGGTCGTTGAAAAGCGATTTTGGACGGAGATGGCGTTTGAGTGCTTTATTTTGGGGCTTTGTGGAATTGAGTTAGATGGTTCATGTACAATGTTACATGGTGTATCTGATTGGGTAAAATTGAGTTTTTTTATTAGAAATATGACTTAAACTATGTACATTATTTTCTGACATAAACTCCAAAACCCACTTTTTTATTGTAACAATCTTATTTCTATCAAAAATTATTCAAAATATATGGTATAGTTATCGGCACGGATCTTGAGCACTCGGCGTCAGAGTGGGGATCGCTTTATGCATTCCATAAATTGGAGAGCTAATCGTCGTCGTTGTTAGATACATGCAGCAAGCGCAGGGAACGAATCAGGATTAACCTCTATGACACGATGGCGAGCCAATCACTGACATTCCCCGCCCCCGCGTCTCACGTCGCAATACTAAAGATATCGAATATTTGACTTCTGCGCAACTTGAAGCCAGCGCTCAAGATCCGTGCCAATAACTATATTTTAAATTGTTTACCATTCTAGAGAAATAGCTCGGATGTACTTTTTAGAGTTTAGTAGTCCTAGATAGGTATCGTATATCCTAGTTTTACAATGTTCATCTGTCCGTCCATTTGTCTGCGGCTTGACTTAAAGTGTTTTGGCGTTTTTCAACTTGTGCTAATTACCTTACAAGTTCTTAATAAAATGCTAAAATATAATGCTGGAATATTTTGATTTTTTGATTCATTGTCTTCAATATTTTTTTTTTCTTAAAAAAAAATCTATTTGCGTTTATTGTTTGTGTTTCAACTTTTTTCCTAAGCAATTACCAATACAAAATTTATACCTGTCTATAATATTATAATGATTGTACTCGTAAATATTGTACAAATACGGTTTCTACAACCAGTACTTTTTTTAGAAATAAGCATTTTTTTTTTCATTTGGTGGTTAAATATGCAAAAAGAAATCCAGCAAGCGAGTCTAAGTGCATAGACAAGCCAGAACAGAGAGAGACTTTGGCAAGAAAAATTACGTACTTTCACTTTCGTATACAATGCACATACAGTAATTACACTTTCGTATTCGATTAATCGTTCAAGTGTAAATAGGGGAAAAAGGGTTAAAAATACTCAAGGTTATCGGCTAATAGAAACCCTAAAAAACTGTTAATACTATAAAGCAGGGCCTCAAGTCTGCTATTACAATAGTGTCAGAATGGTCTATCATTGATATCATAATTGTCGATTTTGACAAGTTTGGTAATCTACTAATGTAATGGCGTCATTATGACTTTCCAATGGTCAACCACTGACACTCCATTGAAAGAAGTGCCATAGAATGGTAATCTCGTAAATAATGATAAATAAATATTTGACATTTGCGGTAATCTGCTAAAACTTTGACAGTTCATTTGATCAGTGTTTTACCATTAGAACGTTATTGTGCAGTTATTGGTTTTAATATGCTCGAAATTATCATTTTACCACAATTCTATTGCAAGACCATTGAACGATCAATGAACGATCATTATGAATTAGCAGATTACAAACTTTTAGCAAAATGACAATGGGATCGTGTTGGAATGACGAATTTATAAATATAGCAGACTTGGGGCCCTGTAATTTTGCATAGGTGTGAAGTATCAAAACGGTATTTTTTTTACGTTTATTGTATATATTTTATATTAAAATCAATTTCATGTTAAAGTATTTACATTCCAGCTCAAACCATCGCGGGTTTAACAGCGGTATGTCAGAAGCGAAAAACTTATACTTACATAGCCATCAAAATCCAGAAAGTATCTCTTCAATACTTTTGAGCAATTATTTATACTCGTATTTATTGGCTTAATTTCTGGCTGTAAATCGTTCATGTAATATTATATTCTACATGTATAGTGCAGATGATTATGACAGCACAGTTGGCGTATTGGTTCAGTCATTGGCTGCTGCGCTATATATCGCGAATTTGATTCGCGCACGAATAAACATTTGTATGATCTACAGAGAGATAGGTGTTCTGAGTGTTTTGTTTAGATAACTTTACATGTTTGTGAATCCACTCAATGTGCACCTACGTGTGAGGCAATATTTTATAAAAAGGAGAAATTCTATCAAAAGATTAGGGTTGTGTAGAGTATTTATCGATACAGTGATAATCCCTTAACGACAGGCCTATTGGTCTAGTGGTTAGTGACCCTGACTGTTATGCCAGAGGTCGTGGGCTCGATTCCCACCCAGGACCAATCTTTGTGTAATGAGCATGATCATTTGTTCTGTGTCTGGGTGTAATTTATCTATAGTATGAATGTATTTAGAAATATATAAGTATGTTTATCAGTTGTCTAGTACTCATAACACAAGCTCTGCCTAGCATGAGACTAGATGGCGTTGTGATAGTTGAGGAATATTATTATTATATTATATTATTTTTTACATAGGACAATTAATATCTACTGAAGACTGCATGAAAAAGGAAATAGAAAGAATAATAGCTAACACCTGGAAACGATATTGGTCACTTAGCGAAATTATGAAGAACAAAGAAATGCCGATGAAAGAAAAACGAAAGGTATACAATATGTGTATTTTGCCATGTTTGCTATACGGGTGTCAAACCTGGGCATTGACAGACCAATTGGATAACAAAAAAAAAAAAATTGTCAAAATGGAATTGAGAGAAGTACGATAGGTGTTAAAAGAAAATACCGAGAAAAATTAAAAAACATTAAAAATAAAACTAAGTTCAAGAATGCATATATAACCTATAAACAACTAAAGTGGAGATGGTCAGGACATATGACAAGAGATAAGAAGGAAAAATGGACAAGACTATTAACAGAATGGTACCCGCTAGACGGTAAAAGGAACAGAGGAAGCCAAACTAAGAGATGGGAAGATGAAATCAGGAAAATAGCGGGTCCAACATGGACCCGAACAGCAAAGGATGGAATGGAATGGCGATCTTTAGAGGAGACCTTTGTCGGAAGACAAGTAGAGGAATAACTACCGTTTGCCGAAAATCAGTTAAACATTATTTATATTTTGATAGCAGAAATGAGTTTTTAGGCATATTACAATACTTTTGTTATCCAAACTAAAATCAACAATAAAGGCCTTATTATTATTATTATGTATTATTATGTACTAGCTGCTGCCCGCGACATCGTCTGCGTGAAGGCTCTACAGCACCAAAAATACCTAAGATGCCTATGTCGCTATAGTATATTAAGTAAACAACTTTTAAAATAGCATTAAATGTAAGTTTTTTTTTGCAAACGAAGCAAGTGAAGAGAGTTATATGGGAATCCTGCTGATTTCAGTCATAAGATGAGACTGAAGGAAATAGAGAAAATAATGCAGGAATACATTCCAGAACACAAAAGAGTAAAAATACGTACAAAGGTATCATACCTTACAACACTTCCCTATAAACTACGTTGGTAGTTTGCTGCCAGGAACCAAAATGTAAAGAGAGTCAGTACTGGTGACGCGGGAGCAAGCGACGTACAGTTGCCCGTGTGAGAAGCAACTCGTCCTGAAGTCGACACCCGCTGCCCTGTGTCTGCCCTGTGACTTATTGATGGTCATTGTGAAGCAAACACTCACGGGGAACTGTACGCGCTTGAACTGGAACGGGAAGTTGTGAGGTATGAGGGGAATGCGTGGTATAAATACTGAATCGCCGACGCTACAACCTGTAAGAATTTCCGCCTCAAAGAGTGTCTGTGGAGCGAGATGACTTTAAGGCGGGTCCCGTTACCCAACTTCGGAAGAGATAAGTTCCGAAGATGTGAAGCATAATCAGGACACCGACCTTCAGCTTGATGGTATGCGCTGGAAGTCCACTTGGTGACAGGGAGTTCAGAAATTCCACGGGATAATGTGTGGCGTCATCTTGCTCGACAACAGTGTTTATCGAGGTGTAGATCACTTCATTCCCCTCAATTTCCGAGAGAATGCATTCGTTATTTGCTGCAGCCTGATCATTTTTGGGCGTCGGCGTCATCGCTCACACACCTAAGAAGCTGGTGCGGTATACGACTGATGTCCTCGTACACACAGCAAATGAGTTCTTCTAAGCTGGATACCACTCTACCGAGAGACTCTGGAAGCACCACCTGTCAGAGTGCCTTCGCCAAGACTTAGAAGGACATCGGAGAATTCTTGCAATACACGTGCATTGCCGCCGAGCCGTTATCTCATATTAATGGTCAAGCGCAGCCTACGACCTCGTAACCACAACGAAGATCGTTTCAACGAAGCATTCAGTGTTTGCCGGAAATCGCCACTGAACATAACTGTGACACCACCCATCAAATGTTCGTTCCTTTCTGTCTACGGCCTCAACTGCTTTCCTATTGGCCAGAGATTATTTGAGTATTTTCCTATTGATCAGAGAGCAATCATTGAGCACGTGTCCCTTATCGCTGTTACGTGATACACCACAAACAGAAGTTTCGGCGCTCTCTAAATCGATGGGAATTTTAAACATGGCATGTACTGTCTTGCCACCCGGAAGCAGTATGGCAGCGATTCCCGACGACGCTACAGCAATAGCAATTTTGCTTTGCCTCCTGACCTCTGCAAGTATGCCAGTGGTAACAAATGTTTTTCCTGTTCTACCAGGAGCATCCAAGAAAAATATTTTACCCTGGTTTTGCCCAACGCTTTCAAGGACGGTGTCATTTGTTTTTGCTCTGAAGAGAACACGGTAACATGGTCATTTCGTATGGTGGTCATTTCGCCCGGCTCGTAATTTGTCTTAGCGTTATACTTCCGATTTCCACGGCCTTGATACGGTGATGATTGGGGAGCTGGTAACCCATATTCGACCAGCGGATTGCCGCCCATAGAAATGACCACATCTTGAAGTGAACTGAGTCAGGTGTTCAGCACGCGTTCATCAGTTCCTTCGACTTCGTCTCTAGTAGCACGCCTCAAAGCTCGTAGAAAATCTTTAGACAGATGATGGCGATACTTCTCCCACAAAGCTACCGGGTTCGCGACTCCGCAAAATACCAAGGTGATGGCAAAAAGATGACGCATGCGGCTGGGACTGTCACTGACGCTCGCCTCCGCGAGGATTCCAATTTTTGTCACCGTTAAGAAGGTGACGTGGTAAGTGGGATACTCCACGCCATCAAATGTCCTCAGAAAGGCGAAAGACGTTGGGCCTCGGACAGTGTGAAGTAACAACCGCAGAAAATAGCATTCGCCATTATTTGAATGCACGGTATAAACCCTACCCAATGTGGCGTCCTTGAAAATTCCCGGAAAACCTTCCACAGCACCTCCTCGTCGATGTCGGTTAAATACATCCCTTTACTTGTCGTACGTGTAATATGAAGGCACCTCGTCATACGTAAGGGATCTCGCAAACTGGTCGACTTCACAGAGTAGTAGTAATACTTACCGCATTTTTTTTATTAATTATCTTCCTCAACTCTACTCAAGTTTTTTCAGGGTTTTGTTGGGACTTGAATTTGTCAAAACGAACTATACGATACAACTTTTATGAAGAAAATGCACATTACATCACATCACCATCTATGAATTTTAAGAATAACTAACTACATAATCAAATTTAAATTCTTAATTTCCAAAAAAATTTAACATGTAACTTGATTAGATTTTTATGAAATCTCATAGATGGCGCTGTTGTAAAATTGTGTCTTTACTACTAACATTCATTAAACTATGTTTCTCTGCCCAAGTTACTTAAATGGCGTAGTTTTTATGGTGTAAAGCTAAATAATAGCATGGCTTACTCAAAAACAACATTTAAATATGCATCGTTAGATTACACGCTGTCACAGAATGCTTAAGAAAAATAAAGATTCACAGCTCCTCCCCTGTAGGTGATAGCGTGATAATATGTAGCCTATATGTTGACCCGACCTCTTAGTAATATTCATGCAAAATTTGAAGTAAATCCATGCAGTACTTTTTGAGTTTATCCCGGACATACATACAGACAAACAGACAAACAGATAAACAGACAAACAGACAAAAATTCTAAAAACTATATTTTTGGCTTCGATATCGATTGTGGATCACGCCCCAAGTATACTTTTTTAAAAATATTCAATGTACAGTTTTGACTTTCCTACGATTTTATTATATGTATAGATTATTATTAATCCTTTTGCGAAACCTTATTTTTATAGTAACGCTGGTATCCATACTCATCAAATCGAAACACTGGCAACAGCTGCTTGCACGGTCATCATCATCATCATCTTTCTGCCCTTGTCTCATGTTACTTGGGAACGGAATAAACGTTTCTTTCTTCCATACTGTCTTGTCACCCACGACGGTATTAGTAACTCCATTGTTTTTCATATCACTCCTCAAGTCCTCACATAATCCATCTATCTTTTCTTTGGTCTCTCTATCTCTCTCCATCCATCCATATTTGACTGGTCTGTTGGTGTAGTAGTTAGTGACCCTAAATGAGGAGGTCGTGGGTTCGATTCCCACCCAGGACAAATGTTTGTGTGATGAGCATAATCATTTGTTCAGCTGTGTCTGGGTGTAATTAATCTATAATATGTATGTATTTAGAAATATATAAGTATGTTTATCAGTTGTCTAGTACCCATAACACAAGCTCTGCTTAGCTTGGGACTAGAAAGCGTTGTGTGGTAGTTGTGTGTGTGGCACTTAACTTTTCTATCCATTTTAACATTCTCATCTCCGTTACATGCAATCTCACATCCAAATCCATACAGTACCTATGACAGGTCAGTGTTGTTGTAGAAATCGGCATGGTAACAATAATAATGTAATAGTGAAATTTCCTATGCAGTTCTGTCCTAAATCGCTGTTTCCAGTAATGTGGTGTGGGCCTTAATCTTCTTACCGGTGACATGGATAGAACAAAGAGACACCTCACACATCTAGCTATGGATGTCGCGCAGTGATCTCTTGTCATAACTATGGTTCTAGTATATAATATACCTAGCACTTAATACACATGTACTAGGTACAAACGTGTGTAAGTGTGTGTATAGTTTTTTTTTTTTATTTGAATGATTGGCTTAGTTTTATACGTGTCAATTGATATTTGTGTAAATGCTAGTTAGTTGGGTAACTGTTTACAATTGATGCAGCGAGCATTGAGTTTCACCTAATACTATAATATTTTGCGATCAAAATTTAGGTTAATTTTTATATCTAGTCCGTCACATTGCAGAGGTTGTTGAGAGTAAGATCGAGTTATATTAATACAGCGGTCATTGTATGTTTCAGATTTGTCAGCCAACGGCTTAATAGCTATGAACTTCGAGCTACACCTTTGGAGGCTCTCGTTAGGAGGGATACAGACATCTGGATGGTCCGGGGATACCGCATGGTCCTCTGCCAGGCGGTGAGTCCCTTTGTCGACTTGCCGACATGGGATCTGGAGGCAACAGTTCTTGCATACACGCACGAGTGACGCATGGAGATGCTGCGTTACGCTGCCGCAACCAATCGCGGTACGGTAGGCAGAGCTCTGGTGGAATTTCATGACCGTATAGTGACAATGAATGTTGCAATCCAGCGTTGAGCACGCCACAATTGGGGCGATAAGTCCTCTCTTTGAAGAGTGATAGAAGAGGCGCCATGGCGTCTCCACTTTTGACTTAACGCAGATCATCCCTGGATACGGGTGTTTCGGGAGGTGCCTGTGTCGGATTCAGTTGGAAGAAACCCTTGGGATGTTACCATTGTGCGACCACTCGGAGGATACCGTGGAACATATGATGGGGGTCTGCCCTACTTGGGTGGAGTACCTCCGTGTCCTCATAAAGGCAACTGATGGAGCCAACTTATAATAACTCAAAAAAAAAAAAACAATAATCCATCCATTGCATTGTTTTGCAGCTACCGTAGGCGTGGGCATACGGACGATGAGCAGCTTACCATTCGGCCGTCCGCTAACCGTTCAGATCGAGCTCGAGTCATCGACGGCGCGTAGTATACCACGACTCGCGCCATAGAAAGAAGTCAACAAAATCGTAGGGCCCCAGCAGGGTCGAAGCCTACTGGGGCAATAGGTTGACTTCCGAAAGCGAAACATGTGCTCCGTGAACGCAAAGGCCGCAACCCAGTGCTGGGCACGCCACAATCATGGCGGTAAGTCCCCTCTTTGAGGCGTGGCTGGAAAGACCTCACGGCGTCCTTACCTTCCGCATGACGCAGGTACTCACCGGACATATTTCGTTCGGGAGATTCCTGCACTTGATTCAAGTGGAAGTGACGCCCGGGTGTCGCCACTGTGCGGAACGCCCAGAGGACACGGTGGAGCACACAGTCGAGTTGTGCCCCGCTTGGGCGGAGCATCGCCGTGCCCTCGTGGGGGCGATCGGCGGCGGAGACCTCTCGCGCCGGGCCTTGGTTGAGGCCACGGTCTGGAGCGAGGAGGAGTGGCAGGCGGTCACCGACTTCTGCGAAGCAGTAATGCAAAGGAGGAGGCCGAACGCATCAGGCAACGGCGCTATCGCCGCCGCCGTCGCCGGGATTCTGATCCCGATTTCCGGCCAACGTAGGCGCGGGCTTGCGGACAGTGAGCAATGGGTAGCTCGCTGTCCGGCCATCCGGTAACTGTCCGGACCAGGCCCAAGTCGTCGACGGCGCGCACTGTTCCCGCGCGCCTCAAGGAGTTGTCAGCAACAGCAGGGACCCAGCCGGGTCGAAGCCTACTGGGGCCAGGGTTATCCGAAAGGGCGCTCGAGCCCCGGTATGAAGGCTAGATGGAACGGGGTGGGTCTTTTAGTCAGTCAGAGTTTGACACTATCTCCCGGTCCGCCCAAGGGCGGGGGATGTGCCGGGCCTTGGTTGAGGCCATGGTCCGGAGCGAGGAGGAGTGGCAGGCGGTCGCCGACTTCTGCGAAGCAGTAATGCTTGCAAAGGAGGAGGCCGAACGCATCAGGCAACGGCGTTATCGCCGCCGCCGTCGCCGGGATTCTGATCCCGATTTCCGGCCAACGTAGACGCGGGCTTGCGGACAGTGAGCAATGGGTAGCTCGCTGTCCGGCCGTCCGGTAACTTTCCGGACCAAGCCCAAGTCGTCGACGGCGCGCACTGTTCCCGCGCGCCTCAAGGAGTTGTCAGCAACAGCAGGGACCCAGCCGGGTCGAAGCCTACTGGGGCCAGGGTTATCCGAAAGGGCGCTCGAGCCCCGGTATGAAGGCTAGAAGGAACGGGGTGGGTCTTTTAGTCAGTAAGAGTCTGACACTATCTCCCGCTCCGCCCAAGGGCGGGGGATGTCAATGCATGATTTTTCCCACCATAAAAAAAAAAGGGGCGGGGGATGTCAGTGCATGATTATTCCCACAAAAAAAAAAAAACGCAAAGGCAAAGAAGTAACATAAGTGTGGTTTTAGTCATTAAAAGCCAGACACGCTCGCACTGCCCTAGAGCAGGAAAAGTCATTTGTACATTTTCCATCAAAAAAATAATTGTATCATTTAACTTTTTATACAATTTTTAATTTTGTTAGTATTTGTTAATATTCCGCATCTTTATATTCATGAATACTGTGTTGAAACATATTTCACTTTCAGCTATGTCACAAAATAGATAAGACAGAAGTCAATCTGTACACAAAGGGTGCTCGAGTAACGCACACATAGACACCGCTCACGGACACGATATCTCGGCTCGATCCCCGGTCACACTCGAACAGTTCGGTGCAACGCAACTGTAGAGCGTAGGTATATAAAGTGAAGTACATACATGATATTGACTTCTGTACCTATCTGTTTTGTGGCTATGTACACAAAAACTTAGCAATATAATGAGAAAACAAATATAAACCAACAGGCTACACACAATTATCTTCATTATCACGTTTGACACGGCTCTAGAGATTTATTTGTGTTTCAAATTATATGAGAACACTTTCTGTCTATTTGAAACGAGTTTCAGGTTTGTTGTGTTTGTTAAAAATTATACGATTTGTTATTAGGTTGTTAGTACGTGTTAAATTACTTTTGACTTTCGTTTACATAACTAACTATGCTACACAGTGATATACTCGGTTTTCGGTGAAATGAAACATTTATAAAAAGCAAATAAGGTTTTTTCAGGTAGGAAATCATTAAGTGACTTTTCTCAGTCTGAGAGAAGCGAGAGGGCGTTTCAGAATTTTACTGACTAAGTCTTAGTCAGTAAAATTCTGACACGCCCTCTCAACTGTGTCTTTCAGTTGCCCTTTGCGTTCCAGGACTACGAGTTTTGTAAGGAAACTCTTTCAAGGAAATATCAGCAAAACAGTAGGGGCCCAGTAGGAGATGGACTATTGGATGATTTCGAGTCAGTTTTCAGAAAATTCCCGCGGTACTAGGATGATAGACAGTTTGCCTGCTGCGGTCTTCCCGTCTGATTATAATTTGGGACTCTTCAAGGCTAGAGTGAATAGGCTATTAATAAACTAGTGCGCGTCACCATCAACGATCGCATCACTGCTTACCATTAGGTGGGATCGCAGTCAAGTACTAGTTTATAACAGATAAAAAAAAGATGTAAATTAAGGCGCATTTATCTCAAGATGGCGGGGTTGTTCAACAGAGTCACTGCGGTCCTTAAAAGTAAAAAACATCTGAAAAAACACAGGTTATTGCTTCGCAGAAGGTGACTGCTTCCCATTCCTTCTCTTTGCGTACCGTGGTATGGACTAGGGCTAAATACACGAGGTCACCCCCACCGATTGCTTCGACATAGACACGGCGCTTTTCCACGCAGACCAGACCTCTACCGTATCTATCGTACCTTCATCGTGTTATGTTAAACTCCATTACTCCCTATAAACAATTAAATGCACATTTCCCATCAGGAAAAGCGGTGCAGTCAATCTGTTTATCATCATAGCTATCATAAAAATGCTATGTTATAATAATATATAATTATTTATTAATTCATTAAACCCCAAGCGAACCGGCGTTCGCGCACCTATTGTCTTTCAATTGTGTCTGTAATTATCACAATTGAAAGGTTAATGTCGTGTGACTTGGTCTCAATCTTTTTATTATTATTATTGATATGCTAACAATAAACCATTATCTCATCTCCAAGATGTAATCAACGGTAGAGCACGCTTGCCTAGAAGTAACATGTTTACTATTGAATTAAAGACTCTTGGTTTTTGCTTTAGGAAAAAGTCTCCGGCAAGGAATTCCACTCCTTAGCTGTACGCACAATGACATATAGCTATTATGAAACAGATCCCGACAGGAAATTCCACTTAGCTGTACGCAAAACGAAAGTGTGCGAATCTATGAAAAATCTAGTGAAGTTTACAAAATAATAATTTAAAATGTAAATTTTTTGTGTCGATATTTGGTACTGCTGACTAAAGTCAGAATAGAAGAAGAAATTAGTTATTTGACGATTTCCTAGTTTCAAAAAGAGAAAGTTTATTTATTTGAATCAAAACTGAGAAAAATACTCGTAGATTAACTTTCATACAAGTACGCAATCATAAAACGCAATTACAACAGTTTATGGTTGGTTATAGTCTGCGATGGTTTTATGTATTGACAATGAAAGAGCAAAAGATTCCTCAATCCATTGTTATCAGATAAATGTCACCGAGGGTTTCTGATTAATAAATAACAATAAGTGAAATAGATCTTATTGCTAGCTAAACAAATTCAAACCTTCTTTTAATAACTACACAGTTCAAACTCCATTGCTGATAAATCAAAAGACTAACAATAGTAAACAAACGTACAATAATCTAATTTCAAAGCAATTAAAGTTGGACTCTCTATTTGATATTTAAGTATAGATAATCGGGTCTTAAAAGCCTATGACTAAGGGATTGTTTGAAGAACTGTTATAGGACTGAAAGGATTTAGATTTTTATTTTTATATACGGTGGAAGTGTACCCCGCTTGAGCGGAGCAACGCCGCGTCCTCGTTTGAATGATTGGCGGCGGCGACCTCGCCCTGGGCCAGATTCCAGGTACAAGGTGCAAGGGCTCCGGGCTATAGCTTCTACCAGCCCACAAGCCATAGTCCGGAGCTAGGAGGAATGGCAGGCTGTTGCCTTCTTCTACTAGTTTTAGTCAGTAAAAGCCTGAGAAAGACTGCGTCTCACTTCATCTAGAGCATGCAAAGTTGTTTGATGATTTTCAAACCTGATAAAAAATCATGTATGCCCATCTGTAGTGAGATTTTGGTGGGGCTCAAGGTCACATTTTTTAGCGTCCAGAAGCCCATTTTGTTAGAGCCTTTGGCAATTAAGGTGGTGACATTTGAAAGTGCTCAAGACAACCGTTGCATCGCAGATTGTGATCTGAATAATAATGAAACTTGCCGCATAAACTAAAACATGTTAGCTGTTTATAGATTGATGAAATTTTGGATGCGGTAATTGTTTGCACAGTTCCAGCTCAAGATTGCTATTTGAAATCCGGCTGGTGCGTGGTATGGAACCGACAAGCAAATAAACTAAGCAAGAGGTATACTATGATCATTTTCATCGCTTCCTTGTATGAAATAACTTGTCTTAGCCTTGCAGCAAGACAATTACTGGTCGTGAGCTACAGGATGGTTCAAAAGTGTCACCATAACCCTGGATCGCAAATAGTGAATATATATGTATATACAAGTGGGTAACTAAATAGCTGCAACTCACTCTGACTCAGCAAACAGCGGGACGAGGTTTCCACCTTAAAAAAAGGGTCTGCACATTCATCCACAGTTACTTAGAAACCTACTCACTTTATTTAAAATTGAACTCGATTAACTTCTGCCACATCCAAACCAGACCACATAATGTGATCATCTTACAATGTCTTATTCCACACTGTATTATGAAAATTATAATCTCAAGTAGTTTGCACAGAAGCGACATAACAATGTAGGCACAAAAGACATCTTTTATGACTATGATTATCACTGAATCTTTAGCAGGCACTTCTGCGGTTGTGATACAAAATCATTTTATGTTACTGTTGTTCGTGAGCTGAGAATGAATTGAGAAACAAGGGATTTGGTAAGTTTATGATTTTTGAATGGACCTTGAAGCTGAAGTTTTGATGTTAGGTAGCTTAAATGAAGCAAGGCTTTTGTTTTTGGTCGGAAATCATCTAATTACATCTCCCGCCCTTGGACGGAGCGAGTGGGCGTGTCAGACTTTTACTGACTAAAACCCTCTCCTATGTTCCTTCGTTACTTTGCATGCCAGGGCCGGGTTTTCCTTTCAGAAGTGAACCCGTGGCTTCAGCTGATATCTTTTTTTTTTTGGTAGGCTCGCGTTTGACCACTCTCTCACCTGATGGTAAGTGATGATATGGCCGACGATGGAGCACGCTTGCCTAGAAGTAACCTATTCATTCTCGACTTAAAGATCTCCTTGAAACGCGCATGGAACACTACGCACTTCAACGACTTGGGCTCAGTCCGGACGGTTGGCGGATGGCCGAACTACGAGCTACCCATTGCATATCTACAAGCCCGCGCCAATGGTGGCTGAACATTGGGGTCGGGATCCTGGTGGCTGGGGCATGAGGGCCATTCCCTCGCGCATGCGGCCACCTCCTTTGCTAGTATTACTGCTTCGCAGAAAGAGGCGACCGCCTGTCACTCCTCCTCGTTCCAGACTATAGCCTTTATCAAGGCCCGGTACGAGAAATCGTTGCCGCTGATCGCTCCTACGAGAACATACGAGGCAAGGTTGCTGGATTTTTAGCAAAAGTAATCGCAGCCTTCCTGAAACACAAAGATCAACTGAAGGAACACAGGTGGGTTTAAGTCAGTAAAAGTCAGTCACTACCCTTCCCTCTACTCAGAGCGGTAGAAGTTATTTGATACAAATTTTTCACGTCAAAAAAAAAGGTAGCTTACATAAAGATTTTGTGCTAAGAAAGTGCCTTAGATTAGAGAAAAAATATTTGATACTTTTAGCGATGTTTTCCATTCTAAGTCTAAAGTAATAAACGTCAGTATAAAAATCTACTCGCTAAATCTTTTAAGGATTTTGCTTTTATTTTTCAGTGCTTATGTTGCAAAGGTCTCATAGGTAAACGTTCCATGTCACTCACCTGCATTACATCATATTGGATACCGTCTCCAATATAATTTAAAAAAGGCTAAGCACTAGCCAGATTACAATATTTTTTCTTATCTCTGTTTAGATGAATGCTATAGGGTAATAATAATATATCATTTATGTCTCTCTATGTACATTTTAACAGAAGTTTATTTATACATTTTGCCTAAGACTAAAACCTTTGTGAGAGCTGGAGTCTGAACTAGGTGCGAGACCTATATGACAGATCTCCAGGCTCACACTCTTTTAAACATATTCGCATTTTGCGGCAGGGTAGACCGAAAAAATCAATTACTCTTAGTTTTTTTGTAAATTTCAACTTAGTATTGGATAGTATGGTAATTAAAATTATATTGACGGTAGCGACATGTACATGTTTACACAATTACATTGATTATCTCAATCACAACAATCATCAACTTTTAATTAGACTGCACCAGATTCGTGTAAAAGAATCGCCCGGGTGTCACTACTGTGGGGATTGCCCGGAGAACACGATGGAGCATACGGTAGAGGTACCCCGCTTGGCCAGAGCACCGCTGTGTCCTTGTGGGGGCGATCGGTGGCAACAATCTCTCGTACCGGGCCTTGGTACAGGGCATGGTCCGAAACGAGGAGGATTGGATTGATAAAGATCATTTATCATTTATTTATTTATCATTTCTTTTGTAATTTAAGAAAAAATAAACACATACATGTTATTACAGCGATTTTTGTTTTGATAACATACTATCTAACCCACACAGTGCTGCAAATTGCAAAAAAACTTTCGACCCTTTTACTTTAACGCCGTACATCTCTGCGTCGTATTCCTCAATGCTGAGGGTCGTGACCTCCCTGATTCATCACTTTCACTCGTATAATATTCCTCCATCTGTTTCTGTCTCTGGCGTTGTGAAGGGCATTGTATACAGTAAAGTCAAAAGTCAAAAGCGTGTGGATCTGGTTTTTTTTTTCGATGGGACAATTCATCAAATGACAACCCCCGCTCTTGGGCGGAGCAGGAGATTGTGCCAGACTATTATTGACTAAAAAACCCATCCCGTTCCTTCAAGCCTTCATACCGAGGCTCGAGCGCCCTTTCGGATAACCCTGGCTCCAGTAGGCTTCGACCCGGCTGGACCCCTGCTGACATTAACTCCTTGAGGCGCGCCGTCGACGACTTGGGCTTGGTCCGGACAGTTACTGGACGGCCGAACAGAGAGCTACCCATTGCTCACTGTCCGCAAGCCCACGCCTACGGTGGCTGGCGACCGGGTGATTGAGCCAAGATTTCTGCATTGCTCGAGAGTGCATTATATGTAGATTGTATTTAGAATCTATCTATTTTGTGGTATTAGACTTCGCCCACGGGGCCTTTACCTTAGAAATATTTTCAATTAAAACAAAGGCATGTGAAGTTCTGCGGCTTACTTATACCGGCAGACCATTTTCCGAAACAGAGCCCTTTTCCAGTTAGAAAGAAAGAAAGAAAATACGTTTACTTGGCACACAGGTACACACAATGAGATAACAATTATTATAGTATAGAAACTTAAACTTAAATACATAGTTCGTAGCCAAACTTCAAATAAACTCAATATATGGGCCATGGGTATCATTTAATTATAAGTTAATTTAATCTCTTACCAAAATATTGAGAAGGAAAATGGACGTTTCCACGTGTAACAATGTTATTTTAAATTGTTATTGTACTGATTTCGTATATTTGCGTTTTTCGTATTCCGTACGATTTTTTAGGATAATGTGATAATAAGGAATGTTTTATATGTAAAAGAATAATAAAATTAGTCCATGTTTTGGTCGGTTTAACTTTCAAACACGTGTAATACACGTGCCGACAAACATAAAAATTATGATTTTTGTATACTGACAGTATTTTTTTACCGGTGGGACAAAATTATCCCGATGACATCTTCCACCCTTGGGCCGAGCGTTAGATAGAGGAGATTTAGACTTCTACTGTTCCTTCATACCGGGGCCAAGCCTTCTTTTCAGAAGCAGACCCTTGCCTCAGTAGGCTTCAACCCTGCTGGACTCCTACGGTTGCTGACAACTCCTTAAAGCGTGCGGGAACAATACGCGCCGTCGACGATTTGGGCTGGGTCCGGACGGTTACTGGGCGGACAGACAGCAAGCTATCTGTTGCTCGCGGTCCGGAATCCCGGCGCCGTTGCTTTATGTAGTCGGCCTCCTCCTTTGCTAGCATTCTTCAAAATCTTCAACACACTATCTTTTCTTTCACTCAACGCTTCCAAAGGTCGTATGAGATTGTCTAATACTATAATACATTATTGATTTCGTAGAATAGGTATTGGTTCTGAGTTCACAATGAGTATTACAACACAGTATAGAGAAAGGACCCTATACGTCGGCGCTCAGATAAAAAACGCAAAACGAGGAGCATTTGATTTTTAACACCTATGAAAATTATCAGTCTCGCGGCTTTTTGAACACGGGTCTGAAGTCCTACTACAAACTGAATGGTTGGGAAAGAGCTTTATAGGATGTATTATTATATAGCTTAATAATTAATATAGCCTCTTTCTTACTTGCACGTTTGACGTTTTAACATAATTATCATGGTAAGGACCCAGGTCCCATTCTCTTGAAATAACTTAATTTTTTTGGGCTAGTGTAGTTTTCTGACTATGAAAGATTTTTTTTATTCGGATCTGCACTACCAAAGATTCACTTTATACAAACAAAAAAATGCAACTGTTTTATAATATTAAATGGTGGGCGACGTCCCCCCTACACGCACAAAACGTTTCGGGAACACATTCATTGTGCGTACAACTAGGGAGTGGAATTTCTTGCCGGAGCTTGGGTTTCCTGATGGCTACGACCCGGGAATCTTAAAGTCAAGAGTGAATAGGTTACTTCTAGGTAAGCGGAAGCGCGTTCCATCGTCGACCGCATCGTCACTTTCAACAATGAAAAAAATATATATATTTGAAACAATTCTGTCCCAAAATTCTAAACTATTTTCCCAAAATTTGTTGTTTTTGTGCCTTATCCTAAGCGCATAAGTTGATCAAATTGAGGGCAGCTCATTAAAAAATACGTGGCAGTACAATTAGTTAGGATCGGAAGGTATTCGCTGTATGTGCTGGAGTTGCACCGAGATTAATAGCTTTGCAAACAACGAGAGTGGAGTGGCGTTCGTAAGGTCGGGGTCAGACGGGTGCAGTGAGATAAATATGTTTTATTTACACTCTAGCTGCTGCCAACTGTTTCATTCACTATTAGAAAACTATTCGAATACTATTTCAGGACAAAAGTATCTGTGTGCCAAAGTTCATGCACATCTATTTTGCCGAGAGTGTAAGGAAGTTACAAACATACACACACTCTTACAAACTTTCGCCTTTATATTAATAGTGGGATTTCGATTGCGATTGTAAGTTGATTTTTTCTAGATCATTTCTTTGTCAGAAGTATGATGATTATGATAGATGTAAGATGTCAGATGTATATGGAAAAATTCAATAAAATTATACTCAAAATAGTACAAACTATTTTGTACAAAACATATGTGAACAAAATAGCCTATTTTGTACGTGTATAACAAAAGTTTGTATGTATGTGTGTGTAGGTATGTATTTTTGTTACTCCATCACGAGACAGGATTCCACTTTCCAATAGTTGTTACATCGTTAGATAGTGTTTTTTTCTAAAATTCCAATTTTATTCCGTTAGTTATTAAAATATTTTTTGAAAATTAAAACAATGGTAAAATGTATTTTGTGATTAAATTTTAAGAAACACTGGCATATTTTTTTGTCATATGGGAATACCATATCCAAGAATGATGTGAGAGTCGAAACTTCAATTATTTCAATTGTTTGTCTTTAAGCTTCAAATAGTTTTTGCGATTTCTATCGTTTAGAAACTTCCTTCCGAACCCGCCTTTACTGTAGAACCTACCTCACAAGCACTTCTATAGAACATTATTCGTCTCTCTAACTCCACAAAGTGCTTTTGAATCTTTACGAAACAAAGAGAAAGAAACAAATGTATTCCATTGGATTACTTGCTATGCGAGATATGTCATCATCAACTTCGTGTCATGAGATACAGGCTCTTGGAGTTCGAAGTAATGCCCCCCTACCACGATGTCTTAAAATCATCAATTTAGGTGCGAGAAAAGAATAACGCTATAAGCCCTGTATAGCTCCATCTCTCTCTCACGTCGGAATTATTATCATTATAAGACGTAAGGACCAGAACGATGTACATAGGTATGTGTGTTTTAATATTATATCGATGATAATATCAGATCGTAGATGGGACCGAATGGTTCTAGAGTGGTGACTACGTACCGCAAGACATTGGAAGGCTTACCACAAGGTGGACCGATGACCTGGTGCGATGGAGACCAACAAGACCAGTCATTGTAGCGACACTTGCGGGAGGCTTATGTCCAGCAGTGGACGTCTTTCTGTGGTAATGGTGATCATGATTATGTCTTTTGTCGTATTATGCTTACTATAAGTGTGATATTTTGATAGCTAGACATTAGTCCACTTCGGGATATGCCCTTACGAAACATTGACGTAGATTAGTATCGATTTCATTTAAATTTTTATATATTTAATATTATTATTAATTTTGTTGTATTATTTAATTAATTTTTGTACTATTTGTAAATTTTTTATGGGTTAGTCAGACATCAAACGAACTGCGTTGCAGCGACCGCGCGCGGTCAATATATTTAACTGCATGCAGTTGTACGTTCGACTTCGTGCACTCATGATATCTACTGCACGCGGTCGGCTGCAGTCGAGTGATGTCAATATCAACTGCATGCAGTCGCGCCTTCAATTTTACGCGGTCGGCTACAGTCGTGTAGTGTCGACGCACGCTGTCCATCGCTAACCGCATACATTTACTGTGCAGTTAATTACAAAGGAGATTTTGAGGCACTTAAAGATCAAATCATACTCTAAGCTCCTGGGCTAGATGCGTTCTATTCTAGAATTTACCTATACCCAGTCTAAATCCGTTCAGCCGTGTAAACATGAAGCAATGTCAAACAGTCGTAGAAGCTTTCGCCTTTATAATATTCATCATTATCATCATCATTTCAGCCGATATACGTCCCGTCTACTGTTGGACATAGGCCTGGCCCAAATGTAACAAGGAACGATCGTGTGCGTCTTGCATCTATCGGTTTTCCTCAACCTTGACTATGTGATCGGTCCACCCTGTAGGAGGCCATCCAACGCCGCGTCTTCCGGTACGCGATCGCCACTCTAGAACCTTTCGGCCTTTTTTTTTTTTTTCGATGGTAAAAATCATCTTATGACAACCCCCGCTCTTGGGTGGAGCGGGAGATAGTGTCAGACTCTTACTGACTAAAAAACCCATCCTGTTCCTTCAAGCCTTCATACCGGGGCTCGAGCGCCCTTTCGGATAACCCTGGCCCCAGTAGGCTTCGACCCGGCTGGGCCCCTGCTGTTGCTGACAACTCCTTGAGGCGCGCGGGAACAGCGCGCGCCGTCGACGACTTGGGCTTGGTCCGGACTGTTACCGGACGGCCGGATAGCGAGCTACCCATTGCTCACTGTCCGCAAGCCCGCGCCTACGGTGGCTGAAAATCGGGATCGGAATCCCGGCGGCGGCGGCGAGAGCGCCGTTGCCTGATGCGGTCGGCCTCCTCCTTAGCGAGCATTACTGCTTCGCAGAAGTCGGCGACCGCCTGCCACTCCTCCTCGCTCCGGACCATGGCCTCGACCAAAGTCCGGCGCGAGAGGTCTCCGCCGCCGATCACCCCCACGAGGGCACGGCGATGCTCTGTCCAAGCAGGGCATACCGCGATTGTGTGCTCCACCGTGTCCTCCGGGCGTTCCGCACAGTGGCGACACCCGGGCGTCACTTCAGCTTTGATTCGGAACAGGAACCTCCCGAACTTGCCATTTCCGGTGAGGACCTGTGTCATGCGGAAGGTAAGAACGCCGTGAGGTCTTTCCAGCCACGCCTCAAAGAGGACTCTTATCGCCATAATTGTGGCGTACCCATGACGGGGTTGCGATAGTCGCTGACGCCATTCCACCATGAGATCCCGCCGAAGCTCTGTCCGCCATGCCGCGACCTGTCGCGGCAGAGGACTTTCACCCCGGCGTTGCATCTCCACGCGCATATCGTGCATGTGTGCAAGGACTATTGCCTCCAGATCCCACGGTGGTAGGCCAGCCAAAAGGCTCGCCGCTTCGCGGGAAATCGTGCGGTATCCCCGCACCATCCGAATTGCCATGACCCTCTGGCAGGCGTTCAGAATGGCCGCCGGTCGCTTTTTCAGCGACGGCGCCCACACCGGCGCACCGTAGAGGGCCATGGACCGAACGATCCTCGCGTAGAGCCTCCGGCAGGAGGCGTCTGGACCCCCAAGGTTGGGCAGGAGCCGCTTTTAGAGCGGCCCCAGTCCGGTTGAGTTTGGGAGCCAGACGTCGGAAATGCTCCACGAAATTCCACCGGCTGTCGCGGACAAGCCCCAGGTACTTCATCGTCGACCCGACACCAATGTGAACTCCTCCTACCGTTAGTTGGGAACTCATTGGCGGCGCGTTCTGAGAGCGGCGACCGTGAAAGCACATCGCCTCGGACTTGTGAAGCGCCACCTCGAGTCCCAACTCCTGGATCCTATCAACGACCATCGCAACCCCGCGTGTCGCTAGAGCGACCGCCGCCTGGTACAACTCTCCCTGCGCTAGAACAAGCGTGTCGTCTGCGTAGCAGACCACGCTGACCCCGTCAGGGAGGTCGCCCCGCAGCACGTAATCGTACCCGATGTTCCACAAGGGTGGCCCTAGTACCGACCCCTGCGGAAGACCGCACGACATCTCCCGACGTTTCCAGTCTCCCTGGTGACCGGGGTAGACAATATACCTGTCCGACAGGTAGGCCTCGACTACTCGACAGAGGTATTCGGAGGTATACGATCCGGAGGGCACTCCGGTACCACCAGGTGCCCTCCGGATCGTACTCCAGGCCACGACACACCTACCCTGGGACACCGCATCCCCCGTCGTGAGGGCTCGCACGCGCATGATGGCGTCCACCGTCGAGCGCATCCTGCGAAAGCCGAACTGTCCGTCCGAAAGGTCCGGCCCCACCCGTGAAAGGCGCGCGACGAGGCGGCTCGCAATCACTCTTTCAAAGAGCTTGCCCACCTCGTCGAGCAGCACAATGGGCCGGTACGCGGACGGAGAGTCCGCAGGGCGCCCTGGCTTTGCGATGAGCCATTTTTCCACCACCAGTAGTAGTAGTTTACCAGTCTGTACCATTTTTTTTAATTTATTGTTTTATGTTGTGGTATATTGTATTGCTTGCGCCGAATAAATGCTATTCTATTCTATTATATTCTATGAGGAACCTTTCGGCCTCAATAGCTACCTGTTCTGCGAGCAATGTGCTCTGCCCATTGCACTTAAGTTTGGCAATTCTTTATGCCTTTTATAATATTACTGTGATTTAATTACATATTTTGTACCTGCGGCACATCCACAATCCACCAATTTGGTAGTTTCAGTGTATAAGTCGAGGACATAGGTTTTCTATAGAACAATGTATCGTATAATGTATAATGTATCGTAGATCACATTACCACTTGCAGTAGCCCGATTCACGTAATCAAAACCGTAACGATATCGTAGCGATTTAGTCGTTTAAACCATTTCCGTATTATCTATCAATCGAGTTTGAACGACACCGATTTTAAAGTCGTTTGGTCGAAGAGTCAACGCTATAAAAAAATCTGTATTACAATATAGGTTAGGTAGAATACTTATAAATGTAACTGGAAATAAGTCGTCAATAGATCGTTTAGTTTTGAGCCAGTTGAGTTGTCGTTCTATCCAATCCAGATTAAGGAACGTGAATACCGTTTTTGGATAGGACTGCGATCGAACGACTATAAAACTTTAACGATTTTTGGCTTGTCTAATTTTACGTGAATCAGGCTACAGGTAAAATGTGGTCAACGTACGCCGTACCTTTTTTTCAAAAAGAAAATCTATAGCTATGAAGTACGGTACGAAAGGACGGGTTTCTCATGAAAAGCGTATCTATGTTTAGCTGTACGTAAGTCCGGTAAGAGTTCTTTGGCCTTTCGTAACTAGTTTCAAGAAACGTGTAAGTTTTGACCCCGAGAGTTGTATTATAAAATATTTGTGTACCCGTTTCAGGGACTCTCAAAGTGTTTGAGTAGGCTGTTGATTTGGCGCTATGAAAATGGTGCCAGTGAGTGAAATGTTAAAAGATATTTTTTTTTTTAGTTATACAAATAATGTGTACGTGTACATGTAATTATGTGACTGTCGCGGACGCGTCGATGGCTGCAATAACCTCTGCCGTTGACAGCACGCTGTCGGAGTCTGTGTTTCCTGATAGCTACAACCTAGGGGTCTGTAAATAGGTAACTTCTAAGCACGCGTGCTCCATCGTCGGCCACATTATCGCTTACCATCAGATAGTGGTCAAACGAGAGCCTAAGTATAATTAAAAAAAAAGGTTTTAAAATACCGTCTGGTGACAATAACAAAAACCATTTTTTCCTATACTATTTGACATAATTTTGCGAATATTAACATAATTGAGGACGTTAAAAACATACACGAGTCCCTCCATTTAATTTTCTTTAGCCCAAAATTCCACTAGTTTAAAAATAATAGTGATTTGTGTGAGTGTATCAATTAGTAATTATGGACCGACTTGGGAATTTTGTATAATATTTAATTATTTAAAAAATACTTGTATTCGATACTTTTTATAAAGTTCTTCTATTAGTAAACAGTGATCAAGATCTCTTAATCAACCTTGATTACTGAACCAGCGTTGACTACATCAGATTTCATTTTACTCTAATTACACAAGTCTATTATTAGACAGACTCTACCCATAAATTTTACCATTACAGTATAGAAGATATACGTACATCACTGAAAACTTCGTGATTTCATAATTTTTCTTATCATTATCCACGAACAAGACGTTTTTGTTTTAAAATTGTGCACTGGATCCTCCCTTCTATTGTGATCTTTTTCTATTTTTTTTTTTTTTTCTTTATTGTTCATTACATTTTCTTTCTTACATTTGTTAACATAAAAACACTTGTCTGAAACCTTTTAAAGGTTTATGTGACAAAGTGGAGGTAGCAAGCTCGCTCGCAGCATGTTACATTAAAAATTTATATTAATTTTTGAGATGTGATGTTACCAGTAATATAAAGCTTTTTCAAAGTAAGTTTACATTTTTTATATGTGCTAGTGACAATATTGGATTGCACAGATTTTGGAATTTTATTTAAATTATCGGGCAATATATATTCCCAAGTTCTCATGCCATAAACATTTACAGTTGTGGGTACTTTATATGTTGGCAGGTAATTAAGATCACGTAAATGTTTTGGTCTACTATTTAACGTTAAAGAGCTAATATAATTAAATTTTTCCAGGATAATTGCCGACCTAAATCTATCAAAGACTGACATAATTTTACAATATTTAAATAATCCATATTCATCATCTTTATATTTAAGTTTAATATTCATAGGCACAATATTCTTGAGTATGCTTAGTTGTAATTTATATATTTTATCTAGATATGTTTTGTAGGTACGTCCATAGCTAGTAAGCCCATAGCTTATGACTGAATCTGCCAGGGCGAGATACAGCATTCGTAGCGTGGAGAAGGGAAGTTTGTATTTGAGAATAGCTAACTTGGCACTAACAGATCTAAGTTTGTTACAGACATTTTCAATGTGAGATCCCCAATTGAAATGCTTGTCTATAGTGAGGCCAAGATATGTGTGCTGATCGACAGCCTCTAGCGCAGGACACCCACGTATGCGTGCAGTGGGCCCGCGATGCAGGCACTGGTGATCATGCGCGATTATTTTAGGTACCTGTCTAATCTTCATGTAAGGCGAGTGTATATGTATGATTTTAGTTTTACTAGCGTTGATAACCAGGCCTGCATCGTGTGCCCACTTACACAGATCATCGAATAAACGTTGCATTGCTGCTTGAGCCTCAAATATATTTTTATGATGGGTTACCAAGCATGTGTCATCAGCAAACTGATACACAAAGTCCTCTGGAATGACATCACACATGTCATTAACATATAATAAGTACTCAGTTGGGCCAACTATTGAACCTTGGGCCGTGCCCATTTTAGTGGGTATTTTTTCACTATGGCAAGTGCCTAAACGGACTACTGTATATCGATTTTTATGGTAATTTTTGAACCATTTTAACAGAGGACCCCGTATACCATATTGTTCGAATCTGCAGAATAATGTTTTATGCCGTAGAGTATCAAACGCTTTGCTGAAGTCGATGAGGGCAATAAGCACCTGTTCGCGAGCGCCCAGATGCTTATTGACCTCATCAGAAAAGGCCGACAGTAGCTGCGTAGTATTACGACCTTTTTGAAACCCAAACTGCTTATTATTTATGATATTATTGCTGGATAAAAAAGTATTAATTTCATTTTTTTTTCATTATTCAATGGTTTGCTGGAAGATGACTTTGATTTAAGCTCGCCTATTATGTATATGAACTCTATTATCCACATGTATTGTAACTCTTAATGGTGTACAAAAAAAATAAAATAAAAGGTGTTTTCAGAATATTTCAGTCAGTCTTTCGTAATTTCAATAAAAAATTCTAACTTCAACTTTAAACCTGAAGCACATTTTGCTTCAAAAACTAAACCAGACAATGCATTAGAAAAAGAATTTAGCATCGTAAAAGAGTTGCGGTACCCTAAAAAAGAAGAATGGTTCAAGCAGGTACAGAAAACAATAATCCCGGTACGAAAGTCAACCGGGCACAACACCACAAAAGAGATAGGTCCAGAAGTCAATCTACATACGAAGCGCTTTCGAACTACGCACACATAGACATCGTGGACACGATATCTCAAATCGGTTGAAAACACTGCAAGCACATACTATCTGCTTGAAAACATTTGTGGCCGTGTAATATTTTTACAATTTATAAAAGTTATTTATTGTACTATAAACTGTGTAAGCCTTGTGTTAAATAAACTAATTATAAACAGTTAAGGTAGGAACCGGGGGCGCGTATACAGAGCAGCACCGACCCTAGCGCACCCGCCGAGTGTAGGTATGAAATGTGAAGTGCAAACATAAGATTGACTTCTGTACCTATCTGTTTTGTGACAAGACGGAAAGGGGGATGACTATGGAGGATACCTGCTAATGGATGGTTTGAAAAAATACAAAAGACGAACGAAAAACGATGTCATATCAGAAGGACATTGTCTACTGAAAACCTATTCGGTTAATGGATGGAAAGAATATTTTTGGATGAGTGATCCTGTTCTTTGGCTTTTTTCTAAGAGGCCGGCGACGGATGAATTTCCGTATAAACGTAATATCACGCTCATTTGCAGTTGGAGCATATTTCCAACATATTATGATGATATTCGGTTATAGACAATATTTATCTAGGTTCCTACGTCGAGAATATTAGAAATATTGTTATTTTTAATACAAGAAAAGCCAAATGGCATGTTTTGCCATTTACGCTGTAACAAGGGCGAAATACAATTCGCTTAAATTTCTTTTTGTTTTATAATAAAAGAAAGACGTAGGAACCTAGATAAATATTGTCTTTAACCAAATTTCATCATAATATGTTGGAAATAGGCTCCAACTACAAATGAGCGTGGTATTACGTTTGTATGGAAATTCATCCGTCGCCGGCCCCTTAATAGTTGGTGTCTGGAGTCGTTTATTGAAATATATCGAGGTAGAGGTATTTTTGTTATGTGTAGATGTAAAAGAAATATTCGTGTGTGTGTTGGCTCTCGGTTGTTGGCCTACCGTAGTACGAAGTTTCAATCAAATTTAAGATCAGTTTATATTGGTTTTTTTGGCACTAACATGATCTGTGAGTTATAGTTGCAGCGATGAGATTAATCAGTCAAAGATATTTGAAACTTCCTTACTCGTACGAAATAGTGTGAATCTTTTAAACGTCGTGGTCACCAGTTTAGAAGCATGCCAAACAGAATATAAAGTCCCGCAAACCTTCATTGAAAACCCTCGTTGAGAACTCTCCGACCAGACAGATATTTTATCAGATCTGGGCAACTGCCCAATAGATAATTTCGGGTTATTGTACATGTTCAAATTGCATGGAAAAGTATAATTGCGCGATGCAGGTTTACGACTTTTACAGTTCCAATAAGGCGCCATAGATTTCGTAACTATCTTAAACAAAGTAATAAAATTAAATTAAAAAAAAAGTGAATTTGTTTTATTAATTTTTTTTTTCTATTTCTATTCGACTTTTTTATATTGAGAAATAAAAATAAACTATCTAGCGTCTTAAATTGAATAAACAAACCCAAGATAAACAAAAAACCGATATCCGAACTAAATAAAAATACACTGCAGCGATATCTGACATAATCTTGACCAAACACGACCCTTCCTGTAGATATATTTTCATAAAAAATATTCTACCATTTTTTGTAGTATTTTCCTTTTCAACATAAAACTGTTAGAATCGCATTCCAATGACTCTTCAACCTCTAGAAGTGGCACTCGGCCGGTCCGTATTTTGGTCCATCTGATCCGTATTTGGTATATGGCTACCCTATGTTTATGTAACTGCCAATGTATTTTTCCTGGAATTCTAAAGGGCCTTGTGAAAAGGTTTTTAAAGTTTTTTTTAGAGAATAAAATGACCTTTATAAGTTAATAAGCCCTCCGGTATTAAAAAAATTATAACAATATATTTCTACAGCCATTTATATAATAAATTAAATTATAGTATTGTTTTATATTCTTCGCAAAGTCAAAAATTGTTATGGCAACTAGGACATGTACTTTCGTTACCATGTCGTTTGAACCACTATTTGCAAATGGAAAATGCATATTTAAGTAGTAAGGTTCAACTGATAGTTTTTTAGCTTTTTTTTAGCTCTAAATGGGTGATCAGAAGGTTGCCAACTAGCGTTCTAACCAAGGTGACCTTGGTTTGTGTGTTTGATTTGTGTTGCGGCTACTTGGATGTAAACGGGTGACCAGATGGTTGCAAACCAACGTCCCAACCAAGATGACCTTGCTAGTTTCAGTCCATGAGTCCTGCCGTGTAGACGGTAGTTGTAAACATGACCTTCAACGCCCTTGGCTGGGAGGCGCGTTTTTCCAACCACCGAACATGTTGGCGTGTTTGTCTTCATCTGCAGCCCAAATCAGTTCATAAAACTTCCATCGAAGATTAAGTATCTAACACAAAAATGTTCCTGACCTTCCGATCCCATCTTCAGGAGCACATTCTAATCAAAACTATTCGCTACGGACCCCACTCCAAGGTGAATTAAGATTAATCACTGTTGACAGTAGTTTGAGGTAGGCTCCGATAGACCCTCGTTGTAGAATGTCCAAACTTGAACAAAGTCTGCTTAGAACAATCATTTTGACGCTTTGTTAGTTAAGAGACTGGGAAGAAAACGGAATAATGTAAGAGAAGGATGGTATTTTAAATTAGGGTTTTTATCTCAAAAATACTGTCTCAACTGTTGATACAAAGACAAATTGTTTATTTTAGTAAGTCAATTGAAAGGCATTTTTACTGCGTACAGATATTATTTTATTTAACCTGTACTTTCCCACTGCTGGGAAAGACCTCCTCCAAATCTGTTCAGATACTTATTGCTTTTTCGAGCCAACTTATGTCACTTTTTGTCTAAGCGTCTAGATCATCTCACTATCTCTTCTCAGGACATTCTTGTTGGCCTCGTACATCCTCGAGTACACACTTTGTGGAGGTTCTTGTCCAACGGTATAATGCGGCTTACCTAACCCATCTATCATCTTGAGCACGGTACAATTATGGCAGTAAGTCCCCTCTTTGAGGTGTGGTTGGAAAGACCACATGGCGTCCTCACATTCCGTATGACGCAGGTTCTCCCCGGCCATGGTAAGTTCGGGAGGTACCTGCACCAGATTCGTGCGGAGATGACGCCTGGGTGTCGCCACTGTGTGGATCACCCGGAAGACACGGTGGCGCACACGGTTGAGGTGTGTTCTGCTTGGGCAGAACATTGCCGTGTCCTTGTGGGGGCGATCGGTGGCGGCAATCTCTCGCGTCAGGCCTTGGTACAGGCCATGGTCCGGAGCGAGGAGTAATGGCAGGCGGTCGCCTCCGTTTGCGAAGCAGTAATGCTACCAAAAGAGGAGTCCGACCGCATCCGGTAACGGCGCTCACGCCTTAGCGGCCGCCGGGATTCCGATCCCGTTTTTCGGTCACCGTAGACGTGGGCTTGCGGACGGTGAGCAATGGGTAGCTCGCTGTCTGATCGTCCGATAACCGTCAGGGCCAAGCCCAAGTCGTAGAAGACGAGCACTGTTCCCGCACGCCTCAAAGAGTTGTCAGAAACCGTAAGGGTCCAGCAGGGTCGAAGCCTACTGGGGCCAAGGGTCTATTTCTGAAAGGGAAGCTCGGCCCGGCATGAAAGGCAACGAAGGAACGTGGTGAATTTTTAGTCAGTAAAAATCCGAGATTATCTTCCGCTCCGCCCTAGGGCGGGGGATGTCATCTGGAAGTTTACTAGAAGCCGCATATGGGCCACAAAAAAAGCTGCTTCAAGCTTCTTTTTGAGGCGGTCTTTTTGTGGCCCGTATGCGGCGGTGCTGCCACAAAAAAAAAGCTTGAAACTGCTTCTAGCTTCTTTTTGTGGCGGCGTTATGACAATGCCATACGCCATCGAATGCCATTCGCGTATTTATTCCTTCTCCGTCAGAGTCCATTATGATACTGCACGCATGGCTACAATCTGTCGCTCGCTTCAGCTTTTTTTTGTGGCCCCTTCTAGCTTTTTTGTGGCGGCGCTTTTTTGTGGCTCGTGTGTGGGGACACTAACATCTATCGGATTCCCTCAACCCTCGCTAGGTCATCGGTCTACCTGAAGACTTGCCCATGCTACTTCTTGAAGCACACACCACCCTATAGTATTTCTTCATTTTTTTTTTTTTTTCTCTCCTAAGTAGGTACTCTAATCATGTCATAGATTAATTTTCTTGTTTTTAACTAGGTTTTTTTTTGTCTATACTCGTAATATTAATGTTTGTGATTGTTACAATTTGTTTTTATTTGAGTGCTTAGTTTTATAAATTCATTACGCTTCATCATTTTATTTGTTCATTGTCTGTATTGCATAAAACAAATATTTTATATTTACACTAAAACACAGCTACATTGAACTACAAAGTTTATAAAACACAACAATTTCATACAAATGTATATATATTGCTGTTTTCTAGTTAACCTATTCTTTTTTTTATGCGTCTGCCATTTTATCTCTTCACCACCTACGTTGACTGGTAGAGAATACCTAAGGCATTAAGTCCGCCTTTGTACTTTTGTGTTGCATGAAGTTTTAATTATTATATAAATAAACGAATGCTCGTATAACCAAAGAAATAACCGACCCCTAGACAAACCAAAAGGGACACAGAGATTGGTCGTTTCATAGAAGATATTATCCCATCTTATGTTCAAGCACTTTGTATGAAGAAATGGCTACCAGACCGAGTAATCTCTTTACAAAACCATTTCTGCACATCAAACAAGCCACAATAACATCGACGAACAAAGACGATCAATGTAAATTCTACGAACCAAGTACTGCAGTGTGATTCTGTAAGACTTCATTCTAAACTTCGAATCTGAATCCGCTGTGAGTTTCTTGATTGGCATTCTAAAACTCGGTTGATAATTCGAATCTACACTAGCGCTGCTCTTGCGAGCGTGTTTGCGAGTTGAACTAAACTGACCGTGAGATTTTGACAGATAAAGTATGAGATGACGTAAAAAGTGGCATTCTGTAAGGTAATTCCCCCGTCACTTCGACTCTCACTTCGCACTCGAACCCGATTCAAAGTGTCAAATTATAAGCATCTATTTTACGAGTGAAAATAGAAGAAATCGTAGTTAAATAGTGTTTAAATAAAGTTTTTAAAGTTTTAAAAGTGCATAAGTGCCTACCTACTTAAGCGATAACGATGGCAAGAATGTTTTTGTTTAAAACTATATTAGAAGAAGCTCATGCATTGGATAAACTAGCTTTTCGCTTCGACGATCTACCAAAATTCGAAGTTTATCTTTATTAACCCGCGATGACGACTATGTGAGCGTGTATAGATTGTCAAAGGAGCTAATTGACCAACTGGAGTATGAGTTACTGCCTCTGATAAAGCCCACAAAACGTCGAGGCAAAGTACTTTCAACTCGTGTAAAAGTAAGTACCTACTACATTTTACTAAGTATTAAGTTAATTTTGTAAGTATTTACACAGTTTATAGCTGAAAGATTTATAACCAAGCAAACCATAGTAAGAAAAACACTTCATAATAAGGAGGAGATATTCCCTTTAGGTTTTTTCCCTGGTAGCTATATGTTTTCATGTTAGTCTAAGGACCCTGTACTTATAAATAGTTTATTTATTTATTTATTTATTCATTTATGTACACACACAAACACTTAAAAATGAAATAGACAAATACAGAAAAAAGAGTACAAAGGTGCTGCTTATTTCAAATGAAATTTCTTCCAGCAGACAGTTAGCAGCAGCAGAGTTATTGGTATTCTACGAGTATTATGCATGAAAATAACTAAATTGGTTCCTATTTTGTTTTTACTAGATCTAGATTAAGTTCATATTTAATTTTTTTTATTGATTTATTGTTTCAGTTATTATGCACCTTGTCATTCTTGGCTAGTGGCAGTTATCAGAAAATAATTAAAGAAAATATAAGAACATATTTATGGCAACCATCAGCATCTCGTTGCATTAATGAAGTAGTGGAAGCTCTAAATAATCCGGCAATAGTAAAAAAATATATAAGGTTTCCTCAAAATATACAAGAATGACAAATGTTAAAAAAGGTTAGTAGATATTTTATAATTAAAGTGACCCTTTGACTTTTACATTTTTTGTGACAGTAACTCATGTCAGTGTTTACTGTAAATTACAGGTTCTACAAAAAGTTTGGCTTTCCAGTAGCTCTTGGGTGTATTGATGGCACTCTGGTGGCAATGAAAAATCCAGCAGAGAATGAAGAATGTTTCTACTGTCGCAAAGGCTTGGTGGTGTCGTTTATTGTATGTATTCTGTGGTGTGTGAGGCGGGTCTTTAAATAAAACTGCAGTATTTGTTACTTAAGTGTTTAATTTAAATATCAAAAAAATCTGACTGAAAAATGTTAGTTTAAAAACTAAAACATGACTACTACTAAAAATAAAAATAAAAACAAGTTCCATCAAATCGCATCATCGCGTCAAGTTATATTGCTACACCCTATCTCTATTCATGGCTTCTGCCACAGCTTCAGCTAAAATGTTATCCGTGTCTGCACTCCTCTCCAGAAAGGACTGCAAGATCTGTGCATTTGATCTTTGTAACTCCAGCTGCTGTTCTTCCACCCTCAGGAATCTCTTGGTGGTGGTGGAGAATTCCGTTCTTCGTTGTGACGGTGGAGGAGCAGCAACTGAAGCTGCGTGACGTGAAGCTAAAAAGATAAATATTTACATAACTTATATAAAGGTCCTTTAAGTTGGCAGCTCTGTTCCTAGTACCTTTAAATTCAAGTTTTTTACTTAGGTACAAAATAAAAGTACAAATCAACCCAAATATATTATGAACTGAGTTCATCATTGATCATAAGCAAAGCTTTTTTTATCAGACCAATTATAAAAAAATGCTGTTATTATTTACACATGTATTATTCAAACTAGGTACATTAAAATCTCCATTTTCTTATTATAGTCAAGAATTAAAAATAACGTAAAATTAAAATAGGTAAGATTTTTATGAAATCAAGGAACACACTTTAAACCAAGATTCGTCGCACATTTTAAGTGGTTTGGTTTAAGGAATGTTAAGTGGTTCTAACATGTAAAAAAAAAAACTGCTAACCTTAGTCCACTTGCACTGTTTGTATGTTTTAATAGTGCCACCTATACTATTTAGGCGAACGGCTAGTTCCTCCCACTGGCGTCGACTTCGCTTTCTGGCATTTTGAGTTCTCAAGAAACCCTTTGCCATGCCAGGGTTTCTTTCCAAAAACTACCAGTTTCAACCTGACCCGACGATGGGTGAGAGCAACGTGTCTCATTTGGACTGAAACATTATTGTTGGATTAGAAAACAAAATAAAAACTTCTTTAATTAGTATTATTCTTGAACTTTAGAAATATAAACTTACTTCATGATTATTTCACAATTATTATCGGCACTGAACGATCGAAAAACAAACAAAACAATGCAATGTCAAACGTCAAGTCAATGAAAATATTGTCCACAGATTACTAATGATATTGTCTCACGGCACGAATTTAGAGTTTTTGGTTTTTCTTTTACTTATTAGCTGCCTCAAATTCTATAAAATGAGATATTTTAATTTAAACATCACAATAGCTAAAATTCTGTGTCAAAAACTGGTAAAATAAAAAACCGATAAATCTCAACTTACATTTTGTTGAGTGTGGCAGTCACTAGTACAGTATTGGTCGCTTCGGAGCTCACTTCACTTCGCAGGTGCCTAGGTGATGCTTACAGAATGCAAAATCAAGGTCATTTTGAACCTTATGCGAAGTGAGAGCGAATAGCGAAGTGAAATGCGAGTTATTGTTTGAATTTTACAGAATCGACGTACTGTTGGCAAGATCGTCAGATCGGGACAACGTACCAATTATCACATAACGACTTAAGTACTAGGGTCGAGTAGCTCTATTAAGTCAAAGTTCAAGTTTCATACAATAGCGTGCTTAATAATATTATAAGTAATACTAAACTGCCCTTCGGAAGTTGGAGGATATTCCCTGGGGCACAAAGTAAGGAAGTACGTGTGGCAAGCTTGAAGAATTTTGCATACGTCAGATGTACAGCTCATAATTTTGTATAAAGTAGCAGATATAGATCTAAGCTAAGTTAGTTTAAGCTTCACTAACACAGTTTAGTCTGGTTATACTATGTAAAAATATATTAGCTATAAAAAACTAAGTAAGGTAAATTAATTTAACTTTGTACTTAGGTCGTCGGATTTGGAAATATTCGTCGCCCCATCAATCAGGACTTGAGACGGCCGCGCTCTCTCTCACTCTCTACCACGGGATCAGGCCCACGGATGGCGGGCTATCACCAACCCGCCGTCCGGAGCAGTGAAACTCAAATGCAACCACAGATCCCCAACGCAAATGTACGAGCAAATAACGGGGTGATTTTAACAATACAAATCTCCTTTACCCACCTCAGGATGGAAGACTTCAGTATCTAAGAGAATTCCAGTACAGAAAAAAAAATGTTTTTTGTCTGCTACCGGAGTGATAAATTCTAGCTAGTAATAAAGAACACTAATGCCCGATGCTTATGATTACAAACCTATCATCATCTTATCTTCCTACCCTTGTCCCGTTTTATTTGGGATCGGCGCAACACGTTTTTTTCTCCCATTCTGTCCTATAACTCATCATGTTATCACTAACTCCTATGATTACATACCTATGTTAAGATAAAAGTCAAACTGCACAGGCTATTACCTTTCATTCACCTAGTAGTTTTTGCATGAATAAGTAACAAACATACATCGTTCCTCACAAACTTTTACATTTATGCTTATCATTATTCCAGTCAAAAAACGTCCACAACTGGACATAGGCCTCCCTACTAGTATCGCCACAATGACTGGTCCCGTGTAGCATCCATCCGATTCCCGATTCCAGATTCTGTACGATTTGATCATCATCATCATCAGCTTTTCTAATGTTCCCACTACTGGGACTCAGGCCTCCTCTCTAGGAGAGGGAAAGGGCCATAATCCACCGCGTGGGCCCCGTGTGGGTTGCTGAATATTACATATCTTCGATTTTTAGTTTGAGGACATGCCGGTTTCCTCACAATGTTATCCTTCACCGTTTTGAGAGCATTGGTGATGAAATAAATTACACAAACTAATGCGCCTGGCTAGGTACGAACCCGCGACCTACAACTCTTTCATTCGGCCAACACTTTATTATTAATTGCATTTATACTCATCATTATTTCAGCCAAAAGACGTCTACCTACTAGGCATAGGCCTCTCCACTAGTGTCGCCACAATGTGTAGGACTACTGTGTAGGATCCATCGGATTCCCAATTCCCGATTCTGTACAGTTCGACACTGTTTATATATTGAATGACATGACATGAATTCCTAACTTTGATTTGAAAAATCACTCGCAATTTCAAACCGGAATTCAACATTGAAACTGACACAATTTCCTACACTGTGACCCCTTCTCCGGTACACATAATCTGCTTAGTTATGGAATATTAAGTTTGTGCTCACTTGAGACGGCCTATCGTGAGGCTTAGCAGTCGCTGACAGATGAGTAATCTCATCTCATTAGAATAATTAAGTCAATGCTGAAGTCTTATACACTAATATACAATTGCTATAAGATTTGATGAAGATAGCTGAAGAACTGATTTTTGATGTTTTAGTTACAGTTAGTGGTTTTAGGTTAATGGAGTTAGTTATTTTCTTTTCGGTGAGTTGGATCATTCAGTTCCATTCAAAATGATTGTGCTGAGTGGTGTTGTTTTGAATGTATGCGGAACAGAAAGTAAATTCCCGCTCCCCTCCGTTGCAAAGAGAGTATCCTCCGACCTGATATGTGTTATGTCTGGCAGGCAACTGCCCAATAGATGATATCGGACTGTTATAAAAAAAAAATATATAATTCTGATCGCGCGGAGAACTTTAAGCGCGATGCAGGATTAGTTCTTATGTGACGCCATAGAAGTTGCTACATTGTTATATGTGTCATGTCCGTGAACGGACGTAGTCAGTTCAGACTGGTCATGTCTTAACTGATATTATTTTCAATTGTTAGTCTTACCCCATTCCTTCTAGCCTTCATACCAGGGCTCGAGCGCCCTTTCGGATAATCCTGGCCCCAGTAGGCTTCGACCCGGCTGGGTCCCTGCTGTTGCTGACAACTCCTTGAGGCGCGCGGGAACAGTGCGCGCCGTCGACGATTTGGGCTTGGTCTGAACAGTTACCGGACAGCTGGTCAGCGAGCTACCCATTGCTCACTGACCGCAAGCCCCCAACAAGAGGTCTGTGTCCTGAAGTGTACTTCTAAGAAAATAAGAAAAATTCTACAGAAATAATTTTACCTTTCTAATATTAACTAAAATGACTCAAAAAATTCTTCATTGTGTTTGTCATTTAATTATCTAAAAATATAAAGCAAACACTGATGAACACTCAAGTGCGTCTTAAGTAAAATCTCTCGACAGTTACAAAATTTCGTTTCTCAGAAAAAAGTCTAATTTGCAGAGAACTTTACGGTACGCGTGCCAAAATTCTGGGAAACATTTGTGAAACACGAAAATCTTACATAATAAGTATGTATCCTAAAATTGTTAAGTACAGAAGGTTAGTTTAAAGACGATTACACTGCGCATTTGTATACCACTTACGCAAATCTGGGCGCGTTGGTTTCCATACATTTTATATGACAACTAGACGTGTAGAAATACACTTGATCCGTGTCACGTGACGTCGTTCTAGCCAAGTCTATAATCTGCAATCGTAAACTTTAAATGTACGGAAATGATGTCATCTTAACGCTGAGTCACGTGGTCAGAACAAAAGAATAGGGGGCGTGGCCAACTCGAGGCGTTCAGCTCTATAAGCTAGCTCAATTCAGCGTCCAAAAACGCACGCACATACAGACACGCTTTGCGTACAGCGAGTGCAAGTACACTCGCGATCGACATTTGTTTAGAGATCATCGTACATAATGCTTCTACGTGTGCGTGTATTCGCTTTCATTCGTGTGTAGTTGGGCTTCTGAATTTTTTACTTTGTGTATTTAGTGTGTCACCAAATTGAATTGTAACAGACGTTAAGACGAGAAAGCGAATCCTGAATCGCTCATTATGCTTCTCGTATGTCAAATGGGAACATTTCAGTGTAGGCTTCTTTTTAGGTAAACGTGCGGTAAAGTGTTTATTTATGTTGTAGGAATAAAATCTTCGATACATTTAGATACTTTTTCAATACAGCGTTATTTTTTTCAATAGTCACAGTTCGCTAGAAATGTGATTTGATTTTTATTTCTTGATCCTTTTACATCGTGAAACGTGTAAATTGTTCGTAATTGAAGTGTGTTTTACAAGCTTTTATTTAGTTTTACCTTCCCGATGTTTGTCTGTAATCAAATTTTGCAAATAAAAGTGGATCATTCCGGCCCGGTTCATTATCGAGCTGAAATTTTGCAAGCATGTGTAAATCAGATGACAATGCAAAATTATTATGACATGGAGCTAATCTGATGATGGAACTGGAAGGTGGCCACTGGACCTCAGGTAGCCCTATCGTGTTTAAGTTTCATGGAATGATCTTGATGAATATTAATCATATAGGTATACATATACCGCGTGTATAAAATCTTACTATGAAAAAAATATTTTCATTGTAAACTTGTTTGTGAGAAAATTTTTATTTTGTTAACACTTTACACATTTTGTATTTCGATTAGATATTAATGTTCTATTTTACAAAAGTGGGGTGTGTGTAGATAAAGAAAAGAAAGAAAGAAAGAAAAAGAGTTTTCTTAGTCAAACTTGGCGTATACCTTAAAATAAAACAAATAACAAAGTAGCGCGTAAATAGGGAGATTATCGATACCCTCTAATCACATGGGGGGATTGGAGCCGCGCTGCAGGATTCAAGCGAGTGCAAATTCTGTTTTAAGTGATCAGGCAGAAATGACCGCAATGGTGCCTAGAGCGAAGATTAATAAAAAAAAAACATTTATGTCAGGTAAAGACCCGTATTAGAGAACAAAATTCAATCGTTTAATACGCGACAGCAAATTATAAATTCAAATAAATATTCAAAAAAAAAAAAATTGCAATCCCAATAATAAATAATAATTCCAAAATGTCAATAAATAAAACTACACATAAATGTGGAATCTTGTAATTAGCAATTTAGTTATTTACTATTATCACTATGTTGTTATTAGTCTCTAAGCTTTCCTTATATGAGAAAAATAAAATAAAACACTTTTATCCACACCAGTACCAACTGTATTAAGAACGCTAGAACGGTTGTCTGCACGTAATTTTTCCTTCGGACATTTTCCGCTTGCTCCTAATTCGTTAAAATTCACTTTGATGTCATGTCTCCGTTAAAGTACCCTCAATTGCTCATTCCGTGACATTTTACATCAACTAATTGGACTATTATTTAAGAATTTAGTAAATTAGAGTGTATTGTTATTTGGGAGTGACTGTACTTTGATTTATGATACGTAAGATTTTTATTTCATCTTAATTAACATGCCTGAAGACTACGTCTTGACTGAAAAAGTCTAGGTACTAAAGTTGTCAAAAAACAAAAGGCCGTATTTGATTAAGTATTCGTTTTGACGTATATTCATTTTGTGTAGTTAAATACGCAAAAATTCACTCACAATGATAATATATTCCATCCATCATATTATTTAATATGCCAAAAATTGTATGTATTTTTTTAAAACACTCTATGTAACTTATTGTAATTTTATTATTTCTTTCAATTTAAAATAAGAGTAAAATTAAAAGAAAAATATAATTTTGACAGAATGAACAGCATTAGGTGTATTAATTGTATATTTATTGTAGGTAATTCTAGGGACTTACATTAAAACGGATCTTTTAAAGAGTTTAGGGGTTTGCTCAATGTAAGTATTGGACTAGCGTAAACGCTCTGTAAGAGCCTCATAGGCTTAGTCGAACGCCAATGACAACTGAATTAACCTTTCGAATACCGTAATGACGACTATTAGCTTTTGCCCGTGGCATCACCTGAGTACATAAAATATATACTATATCACTCAATTAAGCAGCTTTCTATTGATGAAAAAAAAATTAGCAATTGGACAGTATTTCCAGAGATTACCTCCTAATCCTCCTAACGTGTTGCGCCGACCCCAAATAAAATGGGACAAGGGCAGGAAGAAGAAGAAGACCTCCTAATAATAAGAAAACAAAAAAATACAAAAATTTCCTTTTTACATCACTGCGAAGTGGTAGCCGAATGGTAACGGCCACGACTTCTGAGTTGTAAATCGCGGGTTTAAACCCAGCTAGGCGCATTACTTTGTGTAATTTATTTCATCACTACTGCTCTCAAAACGGTGAAGGCAAACATTGTGAGAAAACCGGCATGTCCTAGAACCAAAACTTCGAAGACATGTGACATTCACCAAGCCGCACTGGGCCCGCGTTGTGGATTACGGCCGGGAATGGGCCGTAATCCACAACGCGGGCCCAGTGTGGGTTGGTGAATGTCACATGTGCCTCCCAGAGAGAGGAAGCCCGAATCCCAGCAGTGGGGACATTAAAACGCTAATTATGTTATGTTATGTTACTTCTTTGTAATATTAGTGTAGAAAGCCCACAAGAATCAGGTTTCTTCTGTTGCTCTTTGCATTCCAAGGTGGCAGTGACAAACAATCCTGAAATAAATAAATAAATAAGTTTGAAATAACCTTATCTCCAGCAGTGGACTTCTTTCGGCTGCAAATTATGAGTTTCGGCAGTCGCTAACCAAACAAAAACCTTATTTTTGTCTTGCGGTCAAATGACAGTTGAAAAGATTTTGGCTGAAAAACAATAAGTAAAAAAAAAAATTGGCCAAGTACCTACGAGTCAGATTTGCACGTGAAAGATTTCGTAATACAGTATAACTCAAGCAAACATACGTCATCCAAATAACGTTGGTTTTACGGAACCTCCATTAATGTTTAACTATGTTTCAATTTTATAAGTCCGTTCCATCATCGGACCACAAGACGTACGGAGTTGCGCCACCGGTACATGGTAGATATTTCACCCATTCGCGCAAAGCGTTTTGGGAACACATTTATTGTACGTACGTACCAAGGAATTCTAACCGGAGTCTGTTTCCTGATCGCTACAACTTAGAAGTCTTTAAATCCAGAGTGAATAGGTTAATTTTAGGCAAAGCGTACTCCAACGTCGACCACATCATTGCATACCATCAGGTAAGATGGTGGTCAAACGCTAGCCTATTAATAATAAAAAAAATATATTTTTCATTCGAGCGGCAATTATGATAGAAGTATCTACTTTGGAAAAATTTTAACTATATACTTCTTACGGTTTATGAGATACAGCCCACTGACAGACGGATGAACAGACAGACAGGTAGATGGACTGATCGAATAGGGTCCCGCAGGCACCGGTCAGTTACGGAACCCAAATAAAAACGCAGCAAAGTCACAGCTAAAACCAAGCTCTTGTTTAAAGATAGTAATTAAGCACTTAGTGACAGACCGTTAACGCTAGACGTAAGCCCCATTTAACCCTTTCCTAGCAGTTGACTCTTATTCGCTGCGTGAGCAATGAGGTGGCGAAAATAACTGTTGTTTTTTTTTATATAGGCCCGCGTTTGACCAGGATCTCACCTGATGGAAAGCGATGATGTGGTCTACGACGAAGCACGCTTGCCTAGAAGTAACCTATTGACTCTTAACTGAAAGTCTCTTAGGTTACCTAAGCTTTCTAGCTTTTACCCGCAGCTTCACCTGCGCACATAAAATATAGTCTATGTGTGCTAAAATTTTAGCAATCGGACCAGTAATTCCAGAGGTTACCTACTGGCTACCTATCCACAAACATTAAACCAAAAAGATAAACTTTGCTTCTTTATTATATTAGTATAGATAAATGTGTTCCCAAAAAGTTTTTTTACTGAAGGCTGGGATATTCAGCATGTACCGGTGGCGGAACGCCGTACGTCTGGAGGTCCGATGATGGACTGGGCTTGGCGGAATCAAATTGTGCAATTCCAATGCACACTATCCGAAATGTAAACGATAGAAAATTGACAGGCAAGCAACTCGATGTCGATTTTCAAGGCTTTGAAGCTTCAAATCGATGAGCGCATCATTGCCGATGATCTTTTTGGCTCGACTTTCTTTAAAAATGTTTGGGCAGTGTTCTATAGAGCATAGTGTATCTTCAGATACCTTTTTTGCGAGGGCTGCGGTAGTTCCTTTGAACAATCCACAGACAAACTTAGCAGACGTCGGCCTTAACTGGTTATATCAATTTTGCTGCCATCTCTTAGCAGCATGCATGACGGTCGAATGGCGATATCCTCATGGCTTGCCGTCCGCAAACCTGCGCCTACGAAGACCGGTAGTCATCTGGGCACCAGAGGCGTCTCTAGCGTGGGCAAAGTCTCACGGTTTCGGCCGCCTACCTTGCTTGCAGAAATAGGTGGTCGCCTTCCATTTCCACTTACTGCAAACCACGGCCTGAACAAGAGCCTCACCATCTATTGTCTTCACAAGAAAACGGCCGTGCTCCAATTAAACTTGACAAACCCCCACCGCATGCACCGTGTCCTCCGAGCGAACCGCATAATGATGCCCGACCATTTTTTCAACTAAAAGAACGATAGAAAATAATTTAATGTTCAAGTTCACCGCTCTCTCATATCTCAAATATTTCATTCATAAAATACTAAATTGATGACCGTCTAGTCTATTTTTTTTTAAATGCCCACTAGCAAAGACGTCATTATAAAAATAATCGCACGAACCAGGACCAATTTATTTTTTTCCAGAAAAATAAAAATAACTTCAGATTTTCAAACTTACATCAGACCCAATTAGTAGCTTTTATATAGAAGAAAATCTCAAGCGAAACGAAACTCCATTAACACGTCAAAAAAAAAATTCGGAGTTAGTGATGCCATTAACAATAGTAAAAAAAGAAAAATGTTCACTCACGCAAACCTATCGCAAATTGGAAACTCACTTTGTAGGGAGCTATTTTTTGTCGGTTCGGGAACGTGACGTCTTGGCATAGAGTTTATTAATTGATAGATGTGACAGGATGGATTAGGACGAAAAGCGTTTAATCTGGCAAATGGCTGAAAATCGATTAGTGAATGAGCGATGAAGAATGTTATTGTTTCTGGTAACTCGACGTATTCCTTGCAAAACGTCATGGCAAGACTAAAATGCAACGAATTCAGCCACGAAATGTTCTACCGATATTCAGTGGTTTTTGAGTTAGTAAGTTTTTTTATGCAAAATCCCAGATTTGATCATTTGCTCCATCCTAGAGTGGTAGAAGTAATTAAATAATCACCCAAGCATTTTTTTTTGAGTAAAAAACTTCCAAATCTAAAAAAAAATGCTTGTTCTGTACAACGATAGTTGATTTTCGGCTGTTGTTTATGCTCTAATAGAGTGGAAACCTCCAATATCGGGATGCAGGATTTGGAATTATAGATCTTACGTGGCGTCATAGATGTCGCTACACTATCCTTATTGTATATTGAGAAATGAACGGAGCAATACAGAGTAATGTCATTTTTCCATAAAGAACCCCACATCCATGTATAGTTTCTGATCCAATCTGTGTAAAAATGGTCACTTATAGAAATACATGTTTACGAAACCATAAAAAGGAAAGATTTGAATTTTAAGATTTTTTTTTTTGTAATCATGGAACTGAAAACTACTGGACTGATTTTAAAAATTCTTTCAGAATGCTACTTTGTCAAACAGTGACAAATGCCAAATATTTTCTACTTTTACGCAGGCAAAGCCGCTGCCAGGAGCTAATCTATCCACAATAATATTATAAAGAGGTAAAGTTTGTTCTTGTCTCTCTAATTACAAAAAAAAATTCACCGACAGAAAGCTGCTTTATTCCTGAGTGTCATAGGCTATATTTTATGTGCGCGGGCAAAACTGCGGGCCAAACCTAGTTATTAATATTTTCAAGAATCACTAAAATCTACAAAATGTTCCATTTAAATTGCAGCACAAATTGCGCACTCGTAACTTTCCTATCTGAATGATTCCAATTATTTAATCTATGCCCTATTTTTTCTTATTTCATTGCGCCAAAGCAAAATTCTGAAGGCCCGAACGCTTTTCATATCACGCCCTTTTTATCTTTTATACTCATTCTTTCTTTTATGAGCGAATTTTATTTGATACTCTTCAGTACGATTTGTACGTAATGGTTTGACGTATGAAAAATATTGTATTTGTATAATTTTAAATATAAAAGCGCTGAACCTGAGGTACATTTTCATACAACTGCTCTCGTGATTATAATGTTATTGCACATCTTTCTCTAGATATTCTGGATACGCAGATATTTTGTAGATATTAACGCGATTGCCACAGAAATCAAAACCAATGCAAAAAAGATCTTTGAACTTTGCCCCTTCGGCCAATCATAATGTGTGTGTTAAAAATATAAATATTACATTTATAGAAACCTTACACATTTAATCGAGACTCTGAATGATGATATATTTTCACAAAAACTTTTAAGGGTTTAAAAAAAAGCCGTATTTTCTGTAACACGTTACGGAATTAAGTGGCAACAGAGTTTTCTGGCGTTATTTTTCTTTTTTCGCGTTGCCTCTTCATCAAACATCACGTTGAATTGCGTTGGACGAAGCAACAAAAGCTTTTAAACCATCTTCGACGTTGACCATGGGCAAGTGGGGAAGGGTCCTCTTAAAACAAACATTTGTTGAATAATTAAGGGTTATTCCTTCTTTCTAGAACTTCTTCTACATAAGCATCCTACCGTCATTACATTAATAGTGTAGCGACATCTATGACGTCACTTAAGAACTAAAATTCAAAGTCTTGTGTCACTTTATTAAAGTTTTCTGCATGAATAAAACACATACGACAGCCCGAGATCAAGTATTGCGCAGTTGCCAGGATCAGACATAACTTCCGTTCAGAAACCAATCTACAAAGATGAACTCACATTAAGTTTAAATTACTATACACCCTACTTTTAATTAATACTAAAAAAATGGGACTCCATTTATATCCGTTACTGATCATATTATTTGTGTAGTCAAAGTAAAAAAAGTCGAAATCCCAAAATTTTTTACGAAAATTCATAACTGATAAATTCATAATTGGATCTAATATTCATAACAATGGCTTCTAAAAATATTACGCGCTACGTGATTTTCCATTGTTTTTCATTCATAATCAATAAACTGTACAATATTTCCAAAAATTGAGACACGTTTTGGGTATATAAACAAACTTTATTAACTTTGCTGTTTTATTTATTGAGACTTTACTTAAATAATAACGAGACCTGTTCTAATAAGGCATTTAAGTTTTTGTACTAATTAATAATTAATGGTGTATAAATATCATTAAAATTTTGTTTATCTGTTTTTTTTGTCCTACAATATTTCACTGCAAGTGACACGTAAAGCGACCAGCTTAAAGTTTGTAACTTAGATTAACAAAAAGTGTCTCTTAGCAGAGCGTGGTTTCGATCCACGGACCTCTGGGTTATGGGCCCAGCACGCTTCCACTGCGCCACTCTGCTTGTGTTAAGCGTTGATGAAATTGCTCTCCTCTATCTAAAGATGAATTTAGGCACAAGTATTATTTCTATTGAAAGTATAAGGCGCTGCGCAAATGGAGACACTGTTTGTTCCAGTTACCAATATCGAACACTTTTTGAACGTCATGCATAATGTGTTAAGTGGAAGCCACTAGACACAAGAAATGTTCACGTATGCGCAGGGATTGGATGATTTCATACTGGTTCTATAGAAATTAAATATTCATCATTCAGCTTGTATCTGTCACTAGACACAAAAGTGTCTACGTTTGCGCCCTGCCTAAGATGTATTTGGCTACTATCAAAAATGTACAGGTGACAATATTAAAAGTTGACCCATCATACCTATACAAATTTTACTACTGACATCATACAATCAGGTCGTATTTTGAAGATAAAGATATTTTGTTTTTCAAATATAGGTGTCAGTACAGATGACAGACAAATATAGATAGCAAATTCAGCCATATTTTACTATGTAGGCATGCTAAAGACATATATTTAATATACAACTTGTTATCGGGTTGATAAGATAGAGAAAATGACAAGCACTCGATTTGGTTAATCGCCTCTGACAGATCGGAGTAAGAGTCTCCTTCAGCGATACTAATGTGTGTTGTGGTGAGTGCGTATCGCAATAAACAAACTATTCCAGATCATGCAACTAATTTATTGTGATGTATGTAGGCTTTAGGTATTCAATTCACAACAAGCCGTGAGATAATTTGCCAGCTGCAGCCTTTCGTCCGATTATAATTTAAGTGTCTTCAAGGCTAAAGTGAATAGGCTCTTAATAAACTAATGCGCCTCAACATCAACGATTGCATCACTGGTTTCCATCAGATAGAATTGCAATCAAGCACTAGTTTATATCAATAAAAAAAAATCTAGGCATTTATTATACGCACGAAGTCCAAAGATCAATTTGAGTCTTGGGGTCTGGATCACCAGTTTTACTGCCGGACTGACTGTAAACGTCATGCTAAACTGCCAAAGTGCACCAGATGTGCAATTACTTCTCACTGTCTGTTATAGTTCCGTTCTATTTGACCATTACGACTTCTTCTTCTTCTTCTTCTTCTTTCCCCTCTTCCCACGTTAGGTGGGGTCGGCTCTCCTTATCCTTCTGCGCCAGGACAATCTGTCCTGGGTTGTCGGGTCAGGTAGTTGGGATTTCCTAATTAGATTGGCCATACTAGTTCTCCAGGTCAAGGGCGGCCGTCCTCTTCCTTTCTTACCTTCTGGGATTGCCATGGCCTTCTGAACCACATGCCCGCTGTCTCTTCGCATGACTATTTGACCATACGACATAATTATATAATTAAGACATCGGCCAAATCTCTTAAGAGGGCCCTTCCTCACTCGTCTATCGTCAACTTGAGTATAGTTTAAAAGCTTGCAGGTCCATTTAACGCAATCCAATGCAATCTACACACTATCTACACTAATATATTAAAGAGATAAAGTTTGTTTTTTTTGTTTGTAGGAGGTAATCTCAGGAAGTATTTATCCAATTGCTAAAATTTTTTCACCGATAGAAAGCTGCTTAATTTCTGACTGACATAGGTTATATTTTATATACGCGGGCGAAGTGTGGACAAAAGCTAGTATTTGATAAAAAGCCAACGCGAAAACAAAGAGATAATACCAGAAAGCACTGTTGGCACTCGGTAATACCGTCATTCACTCGATTATTTTATAAAACTTGTTCCAGGAAATACGTTTTGGTTTTAAACTAGAAAAAAAAAAATTGGAAAAATATATTGTCATTCAAAATCTCGATTAAAGGTACAAGAACTTTATTTTCAATTTTTTTTTTTTTTTAATTTTGGAGTACTATTATGTACATTCTTATTCTTATTTTTATTCTTATTTCGAAGGGTCAAAGTTCATGCAAAATAGCAGACACGGTGGAGCACACAGTCGAGGTATGCCCTGCTTGGGAGGAGCATCGCTGTGCCTTCGTGGGGGCGCTCGGCGGCGGTGTCCTCTCGCGCTAGTACTTGGTTCAGGTCATGATACGGAGCGAGGAGGAGTGGCAGGCGGTCGCCGACTTCTGCGAAGCAGTAATGCTCGCAAAGGAGGAGGTCCATCATAAAAAAAATGCAAAATAGCAGATTTTGAGAGGTCTTTACTGAATTAGTTAAACACAAATTCAGAAAACGATTTCAATAGAAGCCTAGATAATATAAACACAATATCAGTGTTTCTAAAATATCTAATGAAAATTGTGTAATAACGTCACAATCTTGTAAGAGCGATTGTATGAAAAATAGTGAAAATGTATTTCGGGTAGGACACTCTTAAGACAATAAAGTAACAAACAAGCATTGCATATTTACTTTAGGTCCTTCATAATTTAAGCCTGAAGCCTAAAATGGGATACCCAAGCTAAGTACGTTTATAAATCTAAAAGCCACAGGTAGGTAACGTGTTGAATTGCGTTCCTAGATTAGTTCTGCCATATATCATTGTGGGTTTGGGAACCAATTGGATAGGACACGTAGGTTCTGGGCGTAGTCAGAAAATCTATGATTGGCTTTAAGATGGATAGGTTTTATCAATAGTTTGGCAGGTTCATATTGAATTAAGTCTGATATCTAAATCGGCGTCACGTATATATGCATGGAAACGGAGGAAACGTTCGCGCACGTGATCAATGAGTTACCAATATACACCGTTAAATTTTGATCGTTTTAATTCCGTGGAGGGTCGATCCGGTACATGAAACACTATCGATTTGTTAAGATAAAATTAAAAATAAAGTACCTTTTTTTAAAACTCGTATTAATTTACGCATGTACGAAATAAATTTCTTTAAGAAAACTTCAGCTGAGTGAGTCCAATGACCTGTAGGTAGTTAGTACGCAACGCTGACTAGTACCTACAGATCATTGGACTCGTTCAGCTGACGTTTAGCGGTGTATGCACGTAATTTTTTCTTTCAATTGCTGATTTCTTACAATCTAGTGGGATCGCAATTAAGCACTAGTTTATATCAATAAAAAAAAATCACTTGCCCGATTTGGAACTAGCCCCCCCTAGCCAAGTAACAACCGTTTTGCTTACGTCAAACGCCTCGAGTTGGCCATGCCCCCGATTCTTTTGTTCTGACCACGCGACTGAGCGTTGAGATGACGTCGTTTCTCTACATTTAAAGTTTTCTACTAGCGTTAAGACTTCATGACACTAAGAACCACCACAGATGGAGATATCATCAATAAGAGGCTAATCAGAGGCTACCAGTAACAAGGAATACGACTCGAGGAAGAGGACTAGCGTCTACGATTGTAAATTATCAACTTGACTAGTGGTACTGAGGCTTAACTACTAGGCCATCACGAAACTGATTTTTTTTTTTTACTGGAAAAACAAAAATAATGTACGTCAAAAACATGTTATCCTATATCAAAAATAAAGTTATTTAAAAATAAACTAACAGGTTTCCTTAATTTATCCAAAATTGAAATTAGAACCAGCGTTTTTCTTGCTCATATCGCGTTTTATGACTAATTTACCTTCACGTTTTCAGTTGACGGCATTAAGATAGTAAAATGTTTATATTTCCGCTAACAATTTATTTACGGAAGTGTTAACGTAAAATGTTACCTTGGTTTCCGTTTCAATCCTTATCTCAGTAATAAAACAATGATATGACGATTTATTTACAACGTGTGATAACTAAATTAGAGCACTACAAATTCTGTGTCTTTATTTATTTTTAAAGTCCGGATCGTTTTTTTTTTCTGTGGTGACTCGATTTTTTTATCCCTATCACAGTTGACTGTAAGCGATGATGTGCTCGACGATGGAGCGCGCTTGTATAGAAGTAACATATTCACGCTTATCTTAAAGAAGGTACAGCTAAGGTGTAGCTATTAAGAAACGCACATACTTCAGCTTCGAATTCCGCTCCTTAGCTTTACGCACGTCATCGAAACGTCGACGCCAGCTGTCGACAAGTCAGTGGCAGCTGGTATCGCGTCGACGCTGACCGCGGCCGTTGACATTCCAAATTTGAACTTCAGCAGCAGCCGTCGTGTGTATCAAATGTAAAAAAAAAGGAATCTATAGTACTGTAGCGGCATCTATTACGCCACATTGGAACTTTTATTTTTAATTGATATAATCTAGTGCTTGACTGTGATCCCACCTGATGGTAAGTAGCGATGCAATCTTTGATGGTGAGGCGCACTAGTTTTTTTAAAGCCTATTCACTCTAGCCTTGAAGACACTCAAATTATAATCGGACGGGAAGACTGCAGCAGGAAAACTGTTCCAGTCCTTCGACGTACGCGGTATAAACGACGAGGCGTAACGCTTAGTCCGGACCGGAGAGGTTTCAACAACATAAGGGTGAAAATGCGATGGCGGAATCAAGTCGTGCAATTCCTGCGCATACTCTCCAAAATGCATACTGTAAAACACCGACAGTCTGGCTACCCTACGCTTGACATTGGAACTTAAACCATAGATCTCCGCGCGATGAACATAGAACAGACACAACAGCACAAAATCAAGTATAGGGCAGTTTCCTTCTTCTCGGAGGATGCTCCCTTTTCCACAAAGGTTTGCGGGACCGTACACTCTGTTTCGCCTGCCTCTAAAGTACCTAACTATAAAACATTCTTCAAGAAACCTTTCTAGTAGCACCAATGTATTACTCGTCTCTCCAGCCTCGAAGTCATACAGCATGAAAACACCCCTAACTCCGTTCTAACGTAACAAAGTAATAGTATTTCGCCGTCTCCTTAATCATCCGGTCTTTGGACCCCGAACGCTTTCCTTTGTGTAAATTCTGACAAAGATGCTTCCTAATTGAAATCTATTTGTTGGTACAGACGGAGAACGCAGTGCTGGAATGGCTCTTGTATTGTAAGTTGTGTACTTGGGTGTACGAGTATGTGCATTGTTTTTGGTTGTGAAATAATTTATTACTTTACCAAAGAACTAAAGAAATACGAACACAAACCAAAGACATACATTATAGTTGAAGAATAAGGAGGTCGATCATAGTGGAAATCATTTCCTTTTTTTATTGTTACTGATAGGCTCGCGTTTGAGCACCATCTCACCTGATGGTAAGCGATGATGTGGTCGACGATGGGGCACACTTGTCTAGAAGTAATCTATTCACTCTTGACGTAAAGACCTCTAAGTTGTTGTTTTCAGGAAACACTCCGGCAGGGAATTCCACTCTTTGGCTGTACGCAAAATAAATTTGTTCCCAAAAACGCTTTGTGCGTATAAGTGGAATGTCTACCATGTAACGGTGGTGCAACGCCGTACGTCGTACGAGATCCAGAGACAAACAAACTAGTCCAGATCATACAAACTGATTTATTATGATGCAAGTTTGGTGTATTCACTTTTTTTTTTGTAGGTGCAAATGTCATTCATTGACGTCTCCACGCCCTTGGATGGGGTAGGAGATAGTGTCTGACTTTTAGTGACTAAAAACCTAGTCCAGTTTCTTCGTTGCCTTTCGTACCGAAGCCGAATCTTCCTTTCAGAAGCAGACCCCTGGCCTCATTAGGCTTCGATTCTGCTGCTGCGGTTTGCTGGTTTTCCTAGAGGCGCGCGTGGAACAATTTGCGCCATCGTTTGTGTATTCACTTCACAACGAACAGTGAGACAGTACTCAAACTAGATGCTGTTCGCACGGCTGCCGACTGAGGACCGCAGCTCGGTGGTCGGAACTTTATCTGTTTGGCTTGTGCAAACGTCAGCCGGATTCTGTCAAATTGACATGTGTCACTTAGCTCGTTCGTTCTCAAGCTTCCGTACTATTGACTTCACGAACATAGTTAAGTTTTCATTTACTACACTGCGTGTCGTGGTTTCGAATCCCGAGTGGAACAATTAATATTTATACAAATACACGGATCTGGGTGTCTTGTGTATGTCAGTAATCGTTTGTAAACGCAACCACAAGACAGGAATAATTCCTAGTGTGGGGAATATTTTACTTTTTTTTTTTAAAGAAAGAATGAGTCCTCCGCGCAGGCCCAATGAGTGGAATGCCCTGCCAGAGTCTGTGTTTCCTGATAACTATAACCTAGGGGTCTTATAAGTCAAGAGTGAATAGATTGCTTCAAGGCAAGCGTGTTTCATCGTCAGCCACATCACCGTTTACCATCAGGTGAGATAGTAGTCAAACGCGAACCTATCTATTATACAAAAAAAAATATAGCTATCTAATCGGACCAGTAAATTTTGAGATTAGTTTCTACAAAAAAAAAAAAACAAAACAAACAAATTTAACCTCTTTATAATATTAGTTTAGGTATTCAGGTTAGCCTAAAATCAAAATCAAAATATTTTTATAGCTAGTGCACGGTTCCAAATTGGTCGTTTCTTGCAACTCCATGGTTAATCTTTAAAAAAAAGTGGTTGATGTTATTGGAATACCAGTCAATATTGTACCCAAAATAACAATAAAAATAAACATAATAAAAATTTACATTTTATAAGAAGCTATATAAAAAGCAAAAAAATATGTAAGTAAATAATTACAACTATAATATAATATAATATATTCCACAACTATCACACAACGCCGTCTAGTCTCAAGCTAAGCAGAGCTTGTATTATGAGTACTAGACAACTGATAAACATACTTATATATTTGTAAATACATATATATTATAGATAAATTACACCCAGACACAGAACAATTGATTGTGGTCATCACACAAATATTTGTCCTGGGTAGGAATCGAACCCACAACCTCCGGCATAGCAGTCAGGGTCACTAACCACTAGACCAACAGGCCTGTCAAAACTATCAATAAATGAGATGTAAACAAGATAAATTACTAATGAATTTAAGGTAGTTGAAAGTCAGGTACAGGTAACACGAGAAAGTCAAGAGTAACGTAAAATGTTTTTAAAGTAACTTGGGACGTGTACCATTGGCCGCAACCTACTCCCCTCATTCCATATCCTTAAAATATCCCGAAATCTAAGTAGATCACCGGTATAGCTTGCATGAACAAAGCCGCGGGCAATAGCTAGTTATTTATAGTAATTGTTTTCAATCTGTTTTCATTTGACTGTACTTTATACATTTGAGCAATTTAACGACGGAAAAAGTAGGTGAAATCGGAAGGTGCCAACTCGCGCGGACTCAAGCGAACTGTTTAAGCGAGTTAATGAACAAGTCAGTCTAAATAATTTAAAAATATTGCAAAAGCAATGTGTCATTGCAAAAAAAAATGTGTTTATTAAAACAAAGATGGAGCAATTATTAGACACGATATTAATGGGTTACCAAAAAGCCACCTATACTTTTGTAGACCCTTTTTGTCTTTCCCTTCTCTTCCTCATAAAACGTCACAAAACTTACCCAAACTGTCACTAACAAAATATCCATCGTATTTACAAACTACGGTTGCAAGAAACAAGTCACTTTCTCAAGTTGACTCCCTAAGCGCAACCAACCCTTTTATAGCTAAAGTTACTTAGATAATAATACTTCATCTATATGCGCATCTTTTGAATATTAAACGGGAATGCATTGACTTTATTGACGAGATGAAACTGTTTCAAGATGGTACAGAATATGAATTAGTTCGAAACTGTTTGATGGGAGATAGCGAAGTGATTTGGAAACAATTAGTTTAGTAGTTAAATTTAGAGAGTGATTGTTTATAATTCAATCATTTGCCACCTCATTGTTTATTTCTATTAACGGAATTTGAGTTTGTGTTACATTTTTTTAAATCGATGCAAACCAACTAGTGCTCGACTGTGCTCCAAACTGATGGTAAGCAGTAATGCAATCGTTGATGTTGACGCCCACTAGCCTATTAAGACCCTATTCACTCTAGCATTGAAGACCCCTTAATTATTATCGGACGGGAAAAAATCTTTAAAAGATTAGATTTTTTTTTTTTTATCAAAACTTATTTATTTATTTAGAATCGCCAACAAAAGAAGACACACACAAAATTACGTACAAGGTATAATGAATTTAGTTTTTAGTTAGCACACTCTTTCATTTATAAAAGCAGATAGATCTAGTGATAGAACTAAAATCTCACTATCAATAAGATTTAATTTCCTAGTATCATGAATATTCCTCATGTTATTTTTATCTTATAATAGTATTTCACATACTAAACCTTCTTCCGTAGCTATAAAATATAAATTGTTGGCACGCATCACTTATTGTAATCTCACAGGTGAAAAGTTGTGTAAAGGACAAAACACGATAAGGCCACAGTGGAGCGACGAAACAGTAAGACAACGATTAATAAAAAAAAAAAAGAGGAAAAACGTGTATTTAGCCATTAGGTAAATTAAGTAACTAACATTATTTATTTTTACGTAAATACATACATAAACTTAATTGAAAAAAAAAACGTAAAAAAGGAATCCATTATCATAATATACATGACTTAACAAGGATACTATGGTCTTTATAAAATCGTATGTGTTCGAAGACAATCATTTAAAAATATTATTGAGGTAACTTCTCACTATTTACTAAATTTTAAGTTACTTTTGTAGTATATTTCTGGGTAAATAAATATTATTATTTATTTATTTAAACTTCAAGTACAATACTGGTACATAGGCGGACTTAATGCAAACAAGATATTCTCTACCAGTCAACCTTTGGGTTAAAAAAGACAACACTGTGGTAGGTTTGCACAATAAACAAATAACAGATAGTTCAAACGGAAAAATTTAAAATAAGTTATTTATAATAATAAAATACATATATATGCCAAATTTATAAACTTATAAATACTATGAAACATATCAAATCATTTAGAGAACTTAATAACAATTCTAAACGAAGACCAAACTAAGGTTGAGAGGATTATTATTTTTGTCTGCCTAGCTGTTTTGTATTTTTATAATTTTATTAGTAAAATTTCCTGCACGGCAATACTAGATCAAAAAACATAGTTAATTCGAAATATAATTTAATCACAGATTTTGCGGTGGATGAATATAAAAAGATATAGAAGATACTAACAGACAATAACCAGAGAGCTGGAACATTAATACAGGAATAAAAAAAAGAAGATGAAAAAACGTACTTCCACTACTGTATCTTTTTTTTTCACTACAACCTCATAACTCAACCCAAGCGAACCGGCACACGGAACGATAAAACTCTATGCTGTGTGGCGCGGTCCAAAAATCACAATACACCATGCCTCGCTGGCTTCTAACACATTTCATGTCCCATATATGGAGAAACGCTTTCAATGCTATCTGCTTAGTACCTATGAGACTGAAGATTTACTTTTTTATAATATTTAAAAACCATCAGCTTACAGCTGCCTATAGCGATGTCGTCTAAATTCGAATTTATAGAATTTTCTTACAATTGCAGAACTATTTTTTTTACCAGCCTGCATGCCGATAGATTAATAAAAAAAGAAGCGCATTTTATTTGGCTTCTTTTTATTTATTTTTTTGATTGTGACTTTTGTCAGCAAGCAACCCCTACAGTACTTAACTACGTGCAACTCTTGTAGCAACATCGATAATGGCAACTAGTTAATATCTAATTTAGTTACAGGTATTTTTTAAATTATAATCATCTGCTTAATATTTATAGCAAAAAAAAAAAAAAGATCATTATTACTATCCCTTAATGCTTCATTGCTAGGTCAAGGTTCCATTTCTTTTAACGATCATAATTTCGCGCTTCTTCTGTCCACTTCCCAAAGAAGATCAAATAAATAATCAATCTTCTCTCTCTTCTTTTCCAGAAAAATTACATCACTATTGTTCAGTGTTGAAGTTTCTATATTTTTTTAGGTGTTATTTTTATACTTATTTGTCTATTTTAAAGGGCCTAAATTACTCGCACACTACTAACCTAATAATGACGTGTTACATAAAAAATAAACTAGACGTCAGCGTCAGTGCAATATTAAATGCCTCTGGTATCTCTCGTTTGTCTTCGTCAAATCCACAGAATATCGAAGTGTCTTAGCGGCCAGTGTTAAAGACGGCATTACCAATCCTGTTCATGTAAACAAAGCATTAGTTACATAATTCCCCTATAAAATATATGTAAAAATAGATTAAGTAAATCAAGTGTAATAGTGAGTGTAGTTGTATAAGTTTTGTTACCTTTCTGGCGTACAATAAAGATTATTCCATTCTATTCAGCCTTTTAGTGAGTGTCACCATTTGTCGATTTGAGAATAGTTTAACTATTATTTAACCAAATATCCTTTAAGGTCCAGACTACAATCAAACTATCAGATCCATTTTACAAACATCGCAACTTTTTCAATATTTCAACATTTTACTTTTTTTTGTGTAAACACAACTTGAGATGCTACTTAAAACTACATCAATTTTACATTACAATATCCATAAGGTATAAATTTACTTGTTTTTCACTCAAATTATAAGTTCTTCCAAAAACTGCCAAGTGGTTATTCCTCGCTCTGTGGTCAAATCCTTCGGGGATTGGTCGTTCCACTTAAGAAAGACACCTTGAGACACTTTTTGTGTAGCATAATCTTTTAAAGCCTGGATAACCAGCTTTTTTTGTTTGATAGGATACTCTAAAGCTCTGGTAAACTTTTATAAGAAGGTGATTGGTTTGCTGAAGAGGATCGGGTCGTTTATTTTGGTTCGCTGTGTATATTGATTTTGTCTTTTTATCAATTTTATATGGCTATCATAGTTTTAAAGATTATTTCTTCTAAATTAAAAAAAGAGAATTAAAGAAAAGAGCGATGGAAAGGCCCATGCTTAGAGTTTCCTTGCGTGATCGAGTCAGAAAGAAGATATCCGCAGGAGATCCAAGGTTGCCGACATAGCACGAAGAATCGCCAAACATAAGTGGCTATGAGCAGGGCACATTGCTCGCAGAACAGATGGCCGTTGGGGCCGAAAGTTTCTGGAGTGGTGACCGCGTACCAGAAAACGCAGCGTTGGAAGGCCTCCTACAAGGTGGACCGATGACCTGGTGAAGGTTGCGGGAATCCGATGGATGCAGGACGCACAGGATCGTGCATTGTGGCGACACTTGGGGGAGGCCTATGTCCAACAGTGGACATCTATCGGCTGAAATGACGATGATGATGATGAAAAAAAGAGAAAGAAAAAACATTCATTATTTAACCTATGTGGAAATTTCATTTGCGTACAGCTAAGAAGTAGAATTCCCTGCCGAAGTCTGTGTTTCCCAATAGTTACAACCTAGAGGTCTTTAAATCAAGAATGAATCGGTTACTTCTAGGCTAACGTAAATTAAAAATATTTAAAAGAACAACATTGGTTTCCTCATAGAGTCACGGCTGTATCAAATAGGTCTAGTACAGTATAACAATAACATTTCAAAAACCTGGCTTCAACAACCTGGCTGGCTTCTCTCCCTGTCATACAATCAAACTGAGGAAATATTAAGTTAATAACACACATTTACAACACACACGAGCACACCTATACACCATCACACTAACCTCAACTTACCATACTCACGCACTCAATTAGAATTAGGAACACTTATTTTTTTATGTTTTTTTGTTTTATTTTATTTTAGTTTGTTCTTGTTTTTTTTTTACTGTTATCTTGGTAGGCAGACTGCTACCAATATTTAATTTGATTTATATTTGATTTATATACCTGATTTTAAAATATCTTGTTTCAAGTGTAAAACTTAGCATGTCTTGGACTAAAATACATGTAAGTTAACGCAACTCCGGCCTCCAAGATACAGGCGCTGCCTAGTTTGGGGACCACAGCTAAACTTAATGCTAATTTTACTAGTTACTGTGAACACCCTTAATTATCATAAGTTTAGTACTTAAGACTTACTCTGTAACACTAGACCAATAAATTATTATTATTATTATTACCTAACCACGTATTAGCGATCATTTATTTTCCTTTCTTTCATGATTGTAATAAATATTTTATATTTTAAAAATTAATCCAATGACACCCCCTGCTCTTGGGAGGAGCTAGTGTCAGTAAAAACCTATGAATAATGCTTTAAGCTTCCTTGTAATAGAAAACAACTCAACTCAACAACACACAACTCAACTTGTCAACTCTGTGCCTTTGAATGTTGTGGATTGTCAGTTACACAGTTGCACTTTATTTTAGGATTGAACGCCATAAAAAAATTATGTCGAGCAAAGTAGTACCTATTACTAGTCGGTCACGTGACCCGATGGCCTATTTTCCCTTAGCAAAAAACTCTCCCACTTATAGAGGATAATATTTGTTATTTTCTGTAACTCCTAAATCAACATCGGAGGTTAAATAAAAAATATTTGGCCCCAAATCTCATGGTGTTTATCTTGAGGAAATATTGTTGCACTCATTTACCAACTTTTCTTGATCCCATATAATATTTGTGTTACATATAAACATGACTATGTTTTTTGTTGTTAATATTAATAACATAATAATATTATTATGTACACATTATTTGTAGTACATATGTACTACTTTAGGTTCTTCAAAATATTATGTATAGAATATGATGTAGTCAACACGGGTTCAATAATCAAAGTTGATTAAGAGATAGAGATCATTGTTTACTAACAAAAGAAACTTATAACAAGTACCGAATTTTTGTATTTTTTAAATGATTAAATATTATATAAAATTCTCAAGTCGGTTGACTTATTAGACAGACTATAGTACAACAGATTTACGTATAAGGTTATTTTAAATTTTCTATACCTCCTATAATTATTTAAAAAAATCTTCAAAAATATTAAAAGTAAACTTGTGTTTTTCAAAATACTTTAATCGAAATAAAATCACCAATTAATCGTATATACAAAATAAATGACGAATCAGTTGAATCAATATATTCCACAAAATATTTAATCTGTTTACCACCTTTTTTGTATTTTTTTAACACTACCAGAGCAGGGAATCCTTTTTTTTAGCTGTAAGCACAATGAATGAAGTTAGTAACACTAAAAGCAAACAAAACAAAAAAGTGATTAATTGTTTTAATTTTCTATATGTCAATCAAACCTTAAGGTAAATCAAAGGAAAACCAAAGGTAGGTCAAAGACAAAACTCATAAAAATCTAAATATTTTCAAAATGACTGCTACTAAAAACCTTTCTACAAAATCGTTGTACCAACACTCACTTCTTTGAAACATTTTAGAAAAAAGTTTAATCCACGTGTTTGTTTGTTTGTCAGTAATCAAAGAAATATAAATTCCAACACACTGAGCCATGTTTGAAGTTTTGATGGCCAGAGGCTTTGCTCGCATCAAGTTAATACGTCATAACCTCACCCAAATATAAACGAGAGTTTGGAAAAAATTTACCTACGGTAAATTCTGACAATTATATGACGTCATATCTGTCAAAGTTCTCGTACCTAACGATGACAGCGGCACAATTTTTTTTATTTTTTCCATTCCTGTGGTACGGGGCGCTTACGACCTCGTTTGAAATCTATCATTATGACGTAAGGGGCTTATTAGACCCCGTATCGTTTGATAAAAGCATTTTGGGTTAAGTGCGCCTTGATTTACGATGTCAAAGTGACACCGTATTTAAGTGCACTGCATTCGGTTTTAGTAGAGTACCTATTTTTCTAAACTAAACCAAATAGATCTTATGGCGTGTTTACGGCAGAACACACTATGTTTTTCTTAACAGCACCGCAAGGTACAGGACAAATTAGATCTCGTAACACACTGAGTTTGATATACGAGTTTTATGTCTGTTTGATCAGGTGTTCTCTTGACATCATGGAAAACTGCATAAAACGTATCTGCGAAAGAATTTTTGGGTTTTAAGTAGATAATTATATATTTTTACAGTTGCGTTACTGACGACAATTCTTAATAATTATATATAGTAAAGACCATTTTTTTTATGAGAAATCATCAATTTATTGCTCACGGTTTGGGCGAAGCAAGAGGAAGTGACAGACTTTTACTGACTTAATTCCACCTGTGATTCTTTAGGTCTCGCGTTTCAGGGCTACTGTAACTATATATTTGGAACAATTCTGCGCTGGGTTCTAGCAAATACTGTGGAAATCATTGATTGAATGATTCACCAAGATTCATTGTATAACTGTTAATTAAGGATTATGAAAATTATAACCTACAAATATTTGTTCCGGTTCTTGTCTACCACATATGTGAGTTTACATATTTGTGAACGCACATACGATACAGAAGTAATTCATAAAGAGCAACACTTCTATTAAAAAAAAATCAAACAACATACGCCCAATCGTTCAGTGCTGCTCCAAGTTGCAATTTCACATTCATTATTCCTAAAATCCACAAAAACACATAAAAACCCCACATTTTTACCTTAAAGCGCTTCAATTTTAAACTGCAAAACAAATAATGAAAAACAAACATTCATTTGCTTTTTATAATAAAACAAAGAAAGATACCAATTCTCCGTGTTTGAGTAAGCGTGAAAGTTGAAAAAAAGGCAGGTAGTTTTGCAAGCAAAGCAGGGAGGCCGAGAGACAAGCTAGCTACAAAAGCAACTAAAAATACTAGTTAAAAAGCGTAGTTTTAGCTGGGAATGTTTGCCCGACCCACTTTATTAGGCCCCGTGCACTGTGGAGCCACGAAAACTGCTGTATTAGCTGTGATCACATTTGTGTCAATATTTTTTCAAATATCATTAATTTGGTTCACATTAACGCAGAATAATGTTAGAGTATAACAAAAACAAATCCATCCAGCTTCAACGCTATGGCTTTTCTCTTTCTGAGCAATAAATATTATATTTAATGGATAGAGTCCCCGTGACCACTTGACTGAAATCCCTAGTATGGTTACAGTTACTGTATTCCTTGCTTAGGAACACACGTCTCACGTGATGTTACTGAAACACACCTTCCAATATAAAGAAAAGGATAATAAACAGTTGTTATTGAAATCCTTAAAATGATGTTTCTCTTTGGTGTCCAATTACCCCAATAAATAAGAAATAACCTAGAATACTATAATCAGCCTTATAGTCCCCACTGCTGGGACTCAGGCTTCCTTTGTTCATGGGTTAATCAGTGTATAATTTATTTCTGTAAAATAAGTTATTGTATTTCCGGTAATATCTCTTTTATTTATTTTTATGAACGGCAACAGAAATAAGTATTGGTTTGAAATTAAGATTGATATTGAGGAGATTAAATTTACATTACTTTAAATAATATTTTGTAGTTACTTAATTATTTTTTACCGAAAATGTGATTGCATACACTTTACATCAATCTCTCTCTTTTCAATTATTTTAATGTTTCATTTGTTTTTTTTTTTCGTAATGTTATTTTATGTCCGATATAAATGAATTATATAGTAACTCGTTTATATCAAAAATAAAATAATTACAATTTATTCGTGAATTGGTAATATACTCGTACTTTTACTTAACAAAAATTAATAAAAGTTCTGATAATAGTCATAGTCATAGTCATTTATTCAATAACAAAAATCTTGTATCTGAATCACATAAATATTGTACTTACATACTTTAAATCCTGTGTAAATGTTACTTATGTGTTCACAGCTTAAATTCAGTTACGAGACCATGACTGTCTTTAATAAAAAATAAAACAAAGTAATCTTCACGTAGATAGTGTAGATTATTTTGTTTTATTTTGTATTTATCTACAATAATATTATAAATATTCTTTTTTTTTTGTTTGCAGGAATCTCTGAAAGCACTGGTGCGATTGCTAAAATTTTTTCACCGATATAAATCTAACCTAACCTGAGTACAATTACCGGCACGGATCTTGAGCGCTGGCTTCAAGTTGCGCAGAAATTAAATATTCGGTCTCTTTAGTGGTGCGAAGTGGGACGCGGGGGCGGGTAGTGTCAGTGATTGGCTCGCCGCGCCACCGCGTCATAGACGTCACTCGTAATTCGTTCCCTGCGTTTGCTGCATGAATCTAACAACGACGACGATTGGCTCGCCAAATACCACAGACGCCTAGCGCTCAAGATCCTTGCCGGTATTTGTAATACAAACACAGGCTATATTTTTTATACGCTGGTGAAGCCACGGGCAAAACCAAGTTAATAATATTCTTCAAAATCAATCCAAAAAACGTACATTCCCGCTCACTCTATGGCCGTCACAATGTTCGCAGAGTAGTTTCCGCAAACCAGCGGTTTGTTTATTTAAAACTTTTTTCTCCATGAGGTGTGGTCGCCTGTTCAGCACTTTGATGACGTCAGCGAACTGATATGACGAACGCATTCGTAATTCAACGCCATCACCATGAGCAAAGGATTTTTGGCCAGTTTTATTAGGGAAAATGTAAAATAAAAGCTTCGTTTGGATGTGAAATATTAGGTGGAAGATTTTTTTTTAATTCTTGGGTTTGAATAAATATGCAGCTTTGTTAACGGAAATTAATTAGAAAATTCATTTTCAATTAATTTCCGTTAATCATTCAATATGCTGAGTTAGGTGCCTTTTTGGCCTCGCACTGATTATATCTTTCTTTTTTCTTTTCATTGTGTATTTTTAGTTTATATTATTGTGTGAGGCACGAATAAACGTTTTTCTTTCTTTTCTTTCAATCATCATCATCATCATAATTTCAGCCGATACACGTCCACTGTTGGACATAGGCCTCCCCCAAGCGTCGCCACATCGAACGTTCCTGTGCGTCCCGCATCCATCGGTTTCCTGCTACCTTCACCAGGTCATCGGTCCACCTTGTAGGAGGCCTTCCAACACTGCGTCTTCCGGTACGCGGTCGCCATTCTAAAACCTTTCAGCCCCAACGGCCATCTGTTCTGCGAGCAATGTGCCCTGCCCATTGCCACTTAAGTTTGGCAATTCTTGGTGCTATGTCGGCAACCTTAGTTTTCCTGCGGATATCTTAAAATTAGAAAAAACCTATAATAAAAATAAATCCGTGTCGTTCGTTAGGGCCGAAAGGTATGGGAGTGGCGACCGCGTACCGGAAGATGCAGCGTTGGAAGACCTCCTACAAGGTGGACTGATGACCTGGTGAAGGTTGCGGGAAACCAACAAATGCGAGACGTACAGGATACAGGATCGTTCATTGTGGCGACATTTGGGGGAGGCCCATGTCCAAAAGTGGACGTATACGGCTGAAATTATGATGATGATGATGTCGTTACGTCGATAGTGTTTTGTTGCTGCAGTTGACGTCTTTCGGGTAAAGCGATAGTTGTGATATTGTCATGACAAATTTAATGGCACTTTGTTTAGTCCTACTTTCTGAGTGATTTGGGCTATATTACGTGGCCAAGCTGCGATCAAAAGCTAGTCTTTTATTTTTTTTATGCCCAGCCGTGGGACAGCAATGGCTATTGCTGTCCCACTGCTGGGCAAAGGCCTCCCCCAATTCCTTCCAGACATTCTTTTCTCGCGCGATCTCGAACCAGTTCTCGTGATACGCGTCTGTGTCGCCACCCAGTGGGTTCCTGCAAACGGTGAGCGCCGTTATCCGAAACTGCGCTCGAGCCCCGATATGAAGGCTAGAAGGAACGGGGTGGGTCTTTTAGTCAGTAAGAGTCTGATACTATCTCCCGCTCCGCCCAAGAGCGGGGGTTGTCATTGGATGATCTTTTCAAAAAACAAAAAAAAAAAAAACGAGGTCGCCCTAGAAAGAGGTGGCGAGATGATCTAGACGCGTGTCACGAGTCTTTTATAAGTGGGCAAATTAATTAATAATTTATCATTTTGAGTAATGTTCCGGACAGTTGCGACACTCTTGTCTGCAAACATTCAATTTTCTTCGTGGGGTTCTCTGTAACTAAGACAACGTCACTTTAATACAAGCTATTTGGAAAAATTTATAAATGAAAAGCTTCCTTATGAGACAAACATTTTCAGTTCCTTGAAATCCAAGTGATCTAGATTTTAATATGTTTAAGTATAAAATAAAAATAAACAATGAGACTATTCTGAGATTTACAATCAGATATTTTATTATTTACAAACACTGACTTATATTTATATGAAAAACATTTATCTAAATCATAATTACACTAAATCCAAAAAAATATTAACATAAATCCAAAAAAAAACTAAACTAACTACTAATTAAAAAAAAGACTAAAATATAGCCGTTCTCAGCAAAATGTGATTTTATTTTTTATTTTATTTTTTATAGGAGTCCCCCCTTCTCTTTTTTCTTTGTCTTTTTTCACTTAACATCTATTATTCTGTGCTTAATAATATCGTCCGTTACTTTTTTTATGATTGATAGACTCGCGTTTAACTACTATCTTACCTAAAAAGCATTGGTCTACGATGGTGCACACTTGCCTAGAAATAACCAAACTTTAAATATTTAGAAACTTATTATTGTTATAGATTTATTACCATTAGTGGGATTTTTCATTTTGCTAATGCTATGTACCTACTGTCACGCTACGTCACACTGAGTAATAAATCACAAATATAAACTTCAAAAAACTTGGTCTTATTTACAAAATCGAACAAATTCTAAAGTTGTTTACTATTCAATTTTTTATTTCTACTTGACACGGTCCCTTGAGGTAGATTCGGTCTGCAATACTTTGATAAGGTCGAAGATTTTAAAACTTATACAATAATACAGTTTTTAATAAAAATAACTAAAGTATTTTTAAAATAAAAATAAAAATAAAAACTTTGGTCTAAAAGATATTTTTTATTGCTGATAGGTTCGCGCTTGACCGCTATCTCACCTGATGGAAAGCGTCGATGCGGTTGACGATAGAGCACGTTTAAAGATTCCCGGGTTGTAGCCATCAGGAAACATAGACTCCGACAAGCAATTCCATTCCCTAACTGTACACACAGTGAATGTTCTCAAAAAATTTTGTGCGTATGGGTTGGATTTCCACCATGTACCGGTGGCGCATCGCCGTACGTCTAGTGGTTCGATAATGGAACGGGCTAGGCGCAATTATTAATTTTCTCAGAATAGTTTACTAATAAATTTAATGATATTATATTGAAAAATTAAGATAATTCTATAGATTACGTACTAAGCCAAGTGCATTGTCTATTGCATAACCACATACTAAGCTGTAGACAACCTTCGACTTAGACAACTATGTTCTTTCTTGTGCCTATGGTGCAGTACAGTTATGACCCGGTTGCAGTTCACACATGGCTCGATTGATTGATGTGTTTTATTGTGCGTCTATTCGGGTAAAAGAAATATATTTTCTTTCTTTCTATTTTTTTTTTTTTTTGTGTATTTATTGAATAATGATTTATTGCATTTGAATATTCAACTGACGTAGTTTTAATTTCAGTCACTATCATAATATGGACGTTGAAATTGGTCTGAAATAAAATTTTATTTGTTTAATCATCAATTCATTCTAGTCTTTATTGATCAGAAAAAAAACTTACTCCTTTTTCTTTCACATCACTCCTCACACAATCCTTTTACTTTTAAAATCAGCTAAGTCAAACATTTTTTCGCACAGTCCGAATTATATTTTCTTCGCAATAAAATACTGTCAACCTGATTTATTCGACGGTGTACTTACGTGAAAAATACTCCAGCGTCGAACCGGCCATTGACCCCGTCATCCATCTTCGTCATTCGCGTTTTGAACCTCTAATTGATTTTTTTTTATTGCCAAGATTAATGTGATTTCAGAAACTGGGGCTCGATTTGGATTCTAAGGATTTAGTGCTTAAAAGAACAGTGTTTTGTGAAAAGTCGTAGTCTAATTTTTTATCGATAAAACATTGTTTTTCTTTAGTTATTAAATTAAGAGGCATTTGCCCAGGCACGGGAACACTGTATAGAGAAAGTGTCATAAAAATGGCAAGTTACGTACGGCAAGTATCCATCCTTACGTTGTTAAAACATCTACGGCCCCGACTAAGCGTTTCGCCTCGTCATTTATACCGCGTACTTCGAGGGACTGGAACAGTTTGCCCGCTGCGGTCTTCCCGTCTGATTATAACTTGGGTGTCTTCAAGGCTAGAGTAAATAGGCTCTTAATAAACTAGTGCGCCTCACCATCAACGGTTGCATCACTACTTACTATCAGGCGGGATCGCAGTCAAGTACTAGTTTATAACAGATAAAAAAAAAAACAGTTTGCCCGTCTGTCTCTTAAGTTTTCACCGATTTTGGTGTTTGGAACAAAGTTAGCATAATATGCTATGTATAGCTTGAAGTCCATAAGATGATATAGGCTACTTTTTACCTGATTGCGTCTTCGTGTCTGTAATAATTGACATTCATCCAGACGAAGTTGTGAGCAAAAGTTAGTAGTGTAATTACAACTATTGATGTACCTATCTACATAACAGAAAACCTAATTTCAAGTAAGCTTTATTATTTATTTATCAAACTTATACTATCTTTACAGGCAGACCTAATGAGATAGTTTTTTTTTTTTTTTTTTTTATAATGGTTAGGCTCGCATTTGACCACAATCTCACCTGATAGTAAGCGATGATGTGGCCAACGATGGAGCACGCTTGCCCAGAAGCAATCTATTCACTCTTGACTTAAAGACCCCTAGGTTATAGCTATCAGGAAACACAGACTCCGGCAGGGAATTCCATTCCTTAGCTGTACGCATAATGAATGTACTCCCAAAACGCTTTGTACGTATAGGTGGGATGTCCACCATGTACCGGTGGCGCAACGCCGTACGTCTTGTGGTCTGATGATGGAATGGACTTGGCGGAATTAAATTGTGCAACTCTAGAGCACACTCCCCGAAGTGTAAACGATAGAAAACAGACAGGCTAGCAACTCGGCGATACTCGGGATAGTACAGCCAAAAATAACTATTTAAAGATAATTTGTGCTAAACCTACTTAATTACAAGGCATATAACTGCTAGTGCCACTCTGTTAAATTCACTCAAATTACAAATGAATAGGTTAAGAGCTAAAGAGCTAAAAGCTAAGGGCTAAAGAGTGGAATTCTCTACGAGTTGGTTTTTCCTGATGGCTAAGTCAAAAATGAATAGGTTACTTCTAGGTAAGCGATCTCCATCGTCGACCGCATCGTCGCTTTCCATTAGGTGAGATAGCGGTCAAGCGCTAACCTAAAAAAAGTAGATCAAGTCTGTAAAACTTAGTATAGTAAATATAGTTTGTTCAGAATCAGTTACTCAATCAATTGTAATTATTACACCATGCTATATTTTTTTCCCAAAATATTTATAAAATGGGACTGGGCGGGTCATGTCAGCCGCATGCATAGGGACCGCTGGGCGTCGCCACACAGTGGGTACCTACTGAAGTAAAGCGCCGTCGAGGTCGGCCTAGAAAGAGGTGGCGGGATGATCTGGACGCGTACCGCAAGGACTGGTTTGAGACGGCGCAGGAGAAGAAAGTTTGGAAAGACTTGGGGGAGGCCTTTGCCCAGCAGTGGGACAGCAATGGCTAGAAAAAAAAAAACATATAAAATTTCACAAATTGCACACCACCGACACTAAGTACAACACAGGTCATGGCAGGTCAGCGTGGGCATTAGGTGCCAACGCAGAGTTGGGTGCGAGCGCAAAACAACCCTTTAGTCGCCCGGATGGCCTGGCGACCATGCATTTTTGCGGACATACAAGGAGCATAACAAGGTTATAAGTTTGTGATTTTTCATGATCCAGTTATAAAATTTTATACATAGATTATTTACATAAAAATACTGGACACGTCTCCGGAAAGCAATGGCTCAGTCATTCTACTCCAAAATAATGGAATCTGGAATGTAAACTCATAAACTGAACAAAACAAAACAATAGAAAATGTCTCACTAAGTGAAACACCACAAAAAAAAGCCACCACAAAAAAAAGGTTGGAAGCGGCCACAAAAAAAAGCTGAAGCGAACGACAAAAAAAAAACCACCCCAAAAAGAAATTTGAAGCGGCTTTTTTTTTGTGGCCCGTGTGCGGGAACACTAAGTCATACCAAGTCGTCGACGGCGCGTAGTGTTCCATGCGTGCCTCAAGGAGTTGTCAGCAGCCGCAGGGGCCCAGCGCTGTCAAAGCATACTGGGACCATGGGTGATCCGAAAGAGATCCCTGGGGCCCTGAGACAATTACAAAGAAGAAACAGGAGTGGGTTTTTAGTTAAAAGTCTGACACTACCTCCCGCTCCGCCCAAGAGCAGTAGACGTCATTGAATGATTTTCCCACTCAAAAAAAGCCATTTCTACTTTTTTCATTTTAAATTTGAAATATTATCTATTAGCAAAGATAGTTCGGTGCAGTTAATTTGTAATAGAGTAATTTATTATTTTGTGTAGGACTGCTATCGCACGATTTTTTAAGTACCTGTTCTGGCATGTTATCTTTCCTATGAATAATAATAAGTAATGGTATAACATTGTAATCCCGTAGTAAGATAAAATAAACGAAAAATTCTTTAAACGAATTTACTCTTTAGTTTTAAAAATTAATTGCTTTTCTAAAAAGAAAAAAAAAAAAATTTTTTCTGTCTAAACAGACGGACAAATCATCATCTAGGAATAGGGATCAGACTTTGGCACTGTTGGCGCAGTAATTGAGCAATTGACTGCTACATTGCGGGTCACGGATTCAATTCCCGTACGAAACAAATATTTGCACGATCATTTATTACCACGATAATATTTTTTGAAAAAAAAAAAAAAATTACATAGGCCTACATGGGCACTTATATAACGTCAAACGCTAGTAAATGGTTCCAATTTGTAAATCATAGAAAAATCTTCGCCTCCAATATCAAATCATTTCCCAAGGAAAAGTACATCATCATCGTCGGCCTCCCCCAAGCGTCCCCAAAACAACGAACGCATCCACCGCATCCACCGCGTTGCTGCGACTCTAACCATGTCCAATGACCTGTAGGTAATTTGTATGCAACACACACTATTTCAATTTACAATACCACTGAATATAACTTAATAATTCAGTATTTCCAATAGATGAAACTACACGACACTTTGCCGTTTAAACGAAACCTATTCAACCAATAACATCGAAGCTCGAAGTATTTCATACGAAACAGAAACTTAATATCTATCCATTGCAAACACTGGAGGAAATCACGAGGAAATTCACTTGTTTATGAACGATCTGTGTCTTCCAGGATCGGAGCACAAGGATGTTTGAAACTAGAAATCTTGGATAGTTGTCTTAAATTTATTGAACGCGACACACGCTAAATGGTTTAATTTGGAATTCGTCGTTTATACCGCGTACGTCGAAGGACTGGAACAGTCTGCCTGCTGCGGTCTTCCTGTCCGATTATAATTTGGGTGTCTTCAAGGCTAGAGTGAATAGGCTCTTAATAAACTAGTGCGCCTCACCATCAAAGGTTGCATCGCTATTTACCATCAGGTGGGATCGCAGTCAAGCACTAGTTTATCTCAATAAAAAAAATAAATTCTAACAGCTCAGAATCTGAATCAAAATCAGAATCAGAACCTCAATAAGAATTAGAATCAGAATCAAAATCTGTTTATAAAACAGGTATTAACATAATGGTCTTAGATATCTACATGAGCAACATGTTTTTAGTGAAGGCGTAGGTACTAATATTGAAAGAAAGCTTATAGCAAAGTTATAATAATCGCTTGAGCCATAAAATACTTCTTCTTCTTCGCTATATCAATGATTTTATAATTAAATTAATTATCATCATTATTTCAGTCGAAAGACATTTGCAGTTGGACAACAGCACAACCCAAGTTTCACCATAACCAACATTCATGTATGTCTGACATCTATCGAATTCTTGCGACCCTCGTCTACCTTGTAGGAGTCCTTCCAACGTTGCGTCTCTTAGTACAGGGTCGCCACTCCAGAATCTTTCAGCCCCATAGATCATCTATTCTGCGAGCAATGTCCCCTACCCACTGGAAGTTTGGTGATTGTAAGGGCTATGTCTATAACTTTGTTTTTTTTTTTTAGGTACACAAAAACCCAAGAGGCTATGCTTGGAGTATCTTCGTTGGAGTGATTTAGCTACGTGGACACCATCAGTGTTCGCCATGTAAAGGTCTTTCTTGCAGATGTTGCACAACAAAAGGTGTGGCATTTGTTGGCACGTATCTCACACAGCCCACAACTGTTTTATAGATCATTAGAGTACCCCCGACTAAGTTGTTTAAAGCACTATAAAAGTTAATTTTCTCTACATTTAATGAAAACAACAATTTAATGTCTAAGTAAAAAGCTCTTTTACGGTTGCTTTTTAACGTTAACATGACTTATTTCACACTTTGCTTTATTACAGCTAGGTATTTAAAACCGCTGTTTAAATATGCACACTCCCATTTTATGAAATACTAGGCTCCTGCCAGCGGCTTATTTTTTTTAAATTATGTTTTATTGTACATACGATTTGATACATAAATATATATGTAGTTTAAAAAAAAATTAAAACAAAAAAAAAACACGATTTATGAAAAATATGGCACAAAGCGCCTCGCGCTTTTTTCACAATGATATTAATATTTTTTGTTCATTATTATTATTTTCTACCTATATTGAAAATTATTTTACACTTTTTAGTTTGATATGCTATGAAAGCGTGTTTTTTTTTTAAACTATTTTTTTTTTAATTTTCACAAAAAAAAAAAACGAATTATTGTATTGTCAAAATCGAGATCAAAGGCGTTGGTTACAAACATACAGGTGAAGCTAATATAAGCGTGTTGAAAATAGTGAAAATGATGACTAAAACACATACAATGGGCGGCCTTATCTCATTCCGCTGTTCCTTTTTTTTTAAACGATAGACACCAGTGCATGACTGCAATCCCACCAATGGTAAGTAAGATGGTAAGTGTAATTGTTGATGGTGAATTGCTAATATATTAAGAGCCTATGCACTTTAGCCTTGAAGACACCTAAATTATAATCAAACAGGAAGACCGCAGGCCGCGAGTTTGTTTCTTCTAGGCAACCTGGCTTCAAAGGCGTGATGTCCGAAGGAAACATAATCCTGGGATTAAAGTATGTTATGTGCTATCCCAAGATATATTATGACTTCGCGTACCAAATCTATTTAACCGTTTGAGTATGAAGAAGTAACAAACAGCACCCACACACACTCACAAACTTACCTTTCGCGTTTTACACTATTAGCACAAAATAGATAGGTACAGAAGACAATCTCATGTGTGTACTTCACTTTTTATACCTACGCTCGGTGGATGCACACTAATGAGCGTTTGAGCCGGAACTGTTCGACAAGCGGGCTGAGGCGCTCCGAGATGTCGTGTCCGTGAGCGGTATCTATGTGTGCGTTGCTCGAGCGCGCTTTGTACGCAGTTTGACTCTGTACCTTTATATTTTATGCTATTAGTGAGATAGAATTAACCTCAACAGCAAATCAGACTTAGCGCTTTTTCCTAGAGCTAATATGTTGTGATGTTCTCTTCTAAGAAAAATATATTATCTCCATCTTTAACTTACATGTCGTCAATATACTTTTAAAGATGCCTTTTTTTACTTATCTTCTAACCTTAAAATTCAATCAGTCTTCTCTCGGCCATTATCTTTTGTTAATGGTTGAGATTGGGCACACAGTGAGTTATATTCAGCATAAACACAATAATAAAGACGGCGATAGTTATTTTTTCACTAAAGAATAAATTTTCACTATATCTAAATGAGATTGATGATGTTTTGATTTTGATCAGTATGGCCTTTTGTGAATGGTGGGTTTCTCGTATGATCGCTGACTTGCATTTTCTAACCGAATTTCAAAGAAAGGAGGAGTTTCTCAAGTAGACTTTTTTTATATATCAGCGATATCTTTTCCAAAAATGATGCAATTTTGATGGTTATTTTTTTCTAAACATTTGTTTTTTAGGTGATCCCATTCAAACATGAAGGTCTATTGTCTTTTTATTGTGTCTGTAATTTCCACGACTGAAAGGTTAATAAATTATAGCTTTTCTGGGATTGCTGTAATGCATGCCTGTTAAAAATAAAGAAGAATAAAACTTTTTATAAAAAAAATATAACCGACTTCAAAAAGTTGGGGCCAAAAAAAAAAAAAAAACAAAACCAGGAACATCTACTTCCAATCTTTTCTAAGTAGGCTGTACTTTTTAGCACAGGTGCATTTAGAACATGCATCTGAGATAAATGTAGCCTGTGGCTAAAGATAAGGCAAAAGCTACAATAATAATATGCAATAGTGTAGTTGTCACTTGGCTACTATTATCGAGTATTCGAAAACTTGAAAAAAATATCAACAAAAGTGAAACAGCGTGCATACACACTCGTAGAAAATATTTAAGAAAAGAGATTTCACGTTTACAAATTTTAAAGATGTACTTGTATTACAATTTACGTGTCAAGGTAAACGAAATTTACTTTGGTTGCAAATATTAAGTACGTGTGAAGGTTAAACGAATATTGGATTAGTGTTTATTGCATCGAGTTTTTAGGTTATTTAATTATTTTCTTTCTCTTTGGTGTTCTCTTATTTGTATGATAAAAAACTTTCTTATTTATTATTATTATTCTTGTGTAAACCGGTTTATAAGGCTGAGTGCTTACTCAGCCTTAAAAACGTATAAAATGAAGGATGTCATATTTCTTCGAATTTGTAGTTTCTAGATATGCCAGTTTCCTCACGATGTTTTCCTTCAATATAAACTTGTAAGTCGGGGCCGGTACCACTGGACCACCACAGTTCTCGAACTTTGAAAATGAATGTATATAGAATCATCTTGAGGAACTTTGAACTTAAAAAGATAAGGCATCACCCATTTAGTTCTAAGATTAAAGTTAGCTAAGATCTTTAGTAACTAAGATAAAACAGTTACCTCTATTTTGGTTCCCATTTTATTACTAAGACGTATTTGCAGACGCTACCGAATCCTTGAATCATTGCGATGGCACGTGTAAGATAAATGTGCTATAAATTAGAATTGAAATAAATATACAGGGTTATTTGTAAAACACTGGCAACCTCTTACTATATTACTAACTAGCTTTTGCCCGCGCGGCTTCGCTCCCGCTCTTCCCTACTTCAGCCTACTATACCCTACTCTACCCTACCCTACTCTACTCTACCCTACTCTACCCTACTCTACCCTACTCTACCCTACTCTACCCTACTCTACCCTACTCTACCCTACTCTACCCCTGACGTTTCATGTCAATTCACACGGGAACGCTGTCGAACGGGATAAAAAGTATCTTATGTCCGTCTCCTGGCTCTAAGCTACCTCCCTACCAATTTTCACCCAAATCTGTTCTGCCGTTCTTGAGTTATAAGTGGTGTAACTAACACGACTTTCTTTTATATATATAGATATCATAAATAATAATTTTTGTTATATTTTAGTTCATTCAAAATTGAACGTAAAAAAGCATTACTGCTTCGCAGAAGGAGGCTTGCGCCTGCCACTCCTACTCGCTCCGGATCATGGCCTGTACCAAGACCCGGCGCGAGAGATCGCTGTCAACGATCGCCCCCAATAAGGCACGGTGATGCTCTGCCCAAGTGGTGGTGATAGGGATGGTTGGTTACTGTAAGCTGGCGGTGCGCAGGGCCATCGCTTTGAGTAGTTTCGTGTTACTAGCTAGGGCTGCGGCTGTAGTATAAAAGAAGATATAGATAGACAAATTTTCACAGACACAAGCAGTAAGGTTAAGGAAATAAACCAGTAAATGAAAACAAACGTAAGTAATTAAAACGAAATCAACAAGACGGCACCTAAAACAATTAAAATGAAAGATAAAAGTAAATAAGAATTAAAACGTACACAAATAATTACAATTCGAGTGATATTTAAACAAAATGGTCGGAAAACCGATGGCTCATTCTGTGTTGATATCAGTTGGAGTGTAGTCGTGCATAAAGATATTATTATATAGTAATCATGTATAGCAATAAGTTTGTCATTGTTTTATGTGTTGTTGGTGTTGTATGGGCTTGTAAAAATGATGATCGTGAGTATTAGTTGGTTATTCTATGTATAAATAATACTATCATATTTATAGTTTGTTCGAGTGGTAACGGCCCCCAACTTACGAGTTGTAGGTCGCGGGTTCAAACCCCGCCAGGCGCATAACTTTGTGTAATTTATTTTGTCACCACTGCTCTCAAAACGGTAAAAAAAACATCATAAGGAAACCGGTATGTCCTAGAACCAAAAAATTCGAAGACATGTGACGTCCAACCCGCACTGGCCCCGCATGTGGATTACGGCCCATTCCCTGTCCTAGAGAGGCGGTCTGACTCCCAACAGTGGGAACATTATAAGGCCGAATATGCTATGCTATAATTGGTTTGCTTACACAATCATAAAATACTTAAAGATCCAACTTTCAGTCAATTTCGAAGAATACGGTGTATTTATTAAATGAATGCAGTTGTATAAACAATTCCAAATTTTGTTTTTTGGATAAATATAAAATGTATGTATTATAAAGACGAAATTTTATTTATGTCTGTGTGGATGTTTGATACTCTTTCACGCTGAAAAATAATGAACTAAATTTTTTCGTTTGGATTTTTTATCCGGGAAATAAACCTTGGAATATTTTTTAATTTTGTCAAATGATAAGCAATGATGTGGCCGATGGTGAAGCACGCTTGCTTCAAAGTAACTTATTTACACTTAAAGATCTTTAGGTTATAACTATAAGGAAACACAGACTGACAGGGACTTCAATTCCATATTGTTTTTTTTTTTTTAATCTCATATAAACTAGTGCTTGACTGCGATACTACCTGATGGTAAGCAGTGATGCAGTCGTTGATGTTGAGTTGCTCTAGTTCATTAAGAGCTTATTCACTCTAGCCTTGAAGACACCCAAATTAAGATAACCTTGCAAAATCGCTGGTAGATGCTAGTTATAAAAATATATGTTTTTGTTACAAAGTTACAGACATAACCCGGGTCCCAGGTCGCGGGAATCCGATGGATGCGAGACGCACAGGGCCGGTCATTATGACGACACTTAGGGGAGGCCTATGTCCAACAGTGGATGTCTTTCGGCTAAAATGATAATGATGATGATGATGATATTTTTGTTGCAGTAAGAGTTATCGACTCAATTCGAAATGAACCAGAGTGCTCGTCGCAAGGAGGCATATGTGTAATAGCTGATGACTGTCCAAAGAACCGTCTGACAGAACAGACAGGGTTATGTCCTGCACAGCAAAAACGCGGCGTGGAGTGTTGTCACGCAGGTGAGTAACTTGACAACCACGATGGTAATAGTGAAACTTTAAAAATGTTCACAAGCTTGTTTCTGTTAGTGGTTTGAAAACGGACGAACGTATTTTATTTTTACACACATTGTTTACATCTCAATTTTTCTAACTCTCCTTTCGCAGGTATGCTAGAAAAGATTTGTTTAGAAATAAGCATCACATTTGTACTATTCTTCTGTTTCCTTCTTCTTTTCTTTTATTATTTTTTGTACTTAAATTGTTAAATAATAGCATAAGTATGATGTTAAATAATAATATAAATAGGAATTCAATTAATTTATTACTTATCCACTGGCCTGTTGGTCTAGTGGTTAGTGGCCCCGACTGATATGCCGAAGGTCGTGGGTTCGATTCCCACCCAGGACAAATGTTTGTGTGATGAGCATGATCATTTGTTCTGTGTCTGGGTGTAATTTATCTATAATATGTATGTATTTAAAAATGTATAAGTATGTTTATCAGTTGTCTAGTACTCATAACACAAGCTCTGCTTAGCTTGAGACTAGACGGCGTTGTGTGATAGTTGTGGAAAATTATATTATTTTATAACATTATTATAATGACCTATTACATTATTATAATATTATATTTTATTATTGTTAAAATATTTTCTATGCTTATATGTTTTTCATCTCAACTGATTTCCTTTCCAGTGTCAGATAAAGAAACAAGATGCCAAAAACGCGGTGGAGATTGCATGGAAAGCTGTATCGATAGACATAAAGTACCGCTCGCTACCGACTGCCCAAAAAATACTATATGTTGTATAGTGATTTAAAAGGATTAGATTGTGTACAACAAATACATTACGATTTTAGATATTACGCACCTTTAAAACATAAGTGGCACTATATTCAATTTGTGTTTTTAATTGCCATTTTTTGGTAAACCTTTAACTTTTCAATCCGATTATCACAACCCATTCTCTGATTGTTCCAATTGTTAATATTCCTCGGTAATTGATTCGCAACTTCATATCCAGTAAACAAATAGGTAAACTGAAGACTTTGATTGCTGAGAAATCACCAAACAGAGAGTATTTCACCTTTCTTTAAATACACCGCCACGACTATTCTCCCCCGAGATACCGCTTTCCCCGTCGTGAGGGCTCGCACGCTCATGACGGCGTCCAAAGTGGACGCCCCCTGCAAATACTGAACTGGCCGTCCGCACGATCCGGCCCTGCCTGTACCAGATGCACTTCTCGTTTCTCTTTCAAAGAGCTTGCCCACCTCGTTGAGCAGCACGATGGGTCGATATGTAGATGGAGACTCTACAGGAAGTCCCGGTAAGAAGCAGTAAAAGGCTGCAATAATTGATTAGATGCTTTTAAAATCAATTCAACGCACGGCGAGTATCTATCCTTACATTATTGTAACCATTACGGTCCATACTAAGCGTTTTGTCTCGATATACCTCGTATCGAAGGGCCGGAACAATTTGCTTGCTGCAGTCATCCAATTCGATTATAATTTAGGTGTTTTCAAGGCTATAGTGAATGAGCTCTTAATAAACTAGTGCACCTCACCATCAACAACGACTGCATCACTGTTTACCATCAGATATTTGTGGATATGCACAAGTTTACATACATTTGGAATAAGAATATATTTAAGTAGTTTATATGCTGTATAATAATGTCAAGCAAAGAATACATAACCTTGGCACAGTGACATACTGTCCAGATAAGACAGACATTTTCATAATTATCATGTATTTCCTTCCGTTCGATAACATTTAAATTGTGTTAAATAAAACAAACAGGAGAATCTCAGCTAAAAACCTTCTTAATATAAAAACACATATTAATAATTGATGCTATTTACTTACCGACTTAGAGTAGTCAGTCGCGGGTTCAAATTCAGCAAGGTGCATTACTTTGTGTAATTTATTTCATCACCACTGATTTCAACACTGTGAAAGTAAACATAGTGAGGAAACCAGCATGTTCTAGAACCAAAAATTCGAGGACATGTGACATCCACCAACCTGCACTGGATCCGCATGGTGGATTACGGCCATTATGGCCAATTCTTTATCCTAGAGAAGAGTTCTGAGTGGGAACATTATAAGGCCGATTATACTATGCTATGCCAATTCATCTTCCAAACCTTCTATCAGCCAGCTTTGACTCGCATCCATTCTTACCGGAGGCGATAGAAAATCCGTGTTTTACATGAAGTAACTGCCTATCAGATCTCTACAGCCTAGTCACTGGGCAACAAAATACTCCTTGAATGGACTGATGTTCAGACTTTCTGGCGTGAAATATTTACGAATGACAATGGCTTTACGTGCTTTCCGAGGCATGAGGTGTCAATAATGTCTTATGTAAACTTAGAAAGTAAATATAAATTGAAAAATTCACAATCAGATCAGACTTTCCCGGTTTCGAATTGGCAACCTCATGCATGGGGGTGTGGTTTAACCGCTGGCTCATCATGATACCAATATTAATTAATATAATGTAATTAAATTTCAGTAATCAGGATTCAGAGGGTATTTCATTATGACGGTCGTATTCATTGCATATCTCTTGAAGGACATCATTAGGACTATCAAAGAAGATGTAATTATTTAAGTGCTTCTATCTGAAATCGAGATGTTAGATAAAATTATTTGGTAATGAATTTTAATGTAATTTTAGAGGTATGCGGAACCTGGGCATATTGGTCATCCACTTATATTATAAGCTGTTATGGTGTAAAATAAAGAAATAATAAAGATGGTGTAAAATCCCCAAATAACGAAACGTCAAAAGTCCGCACTCGGGGTCTGCCAGCGAGCAATGGAACGAAGTATTCTCGGGCTCAAAAGAACAGATCGCATAAGGAACAGTATACTTCGTTCTAAAACACAAATCGCAGACGTAGGTGACTCAGCCGCCAGATTAAAATGGAACTGGGCAGGTCACATCTGCCGCAACAAAATTGGGCGAAAGTAACTACTGACTGGACTCCGAACAGCAGGAGCCGGCAACGCGGTAGGCCCACAAGGAGATGGCGTGACGATTTGGACTCCTACCTTAAGGATTGGCCAGAAATGGCTAAAGACAGAAAAGAGTGGAATAACGGAAGGGAGGCCTTTGCCCTGCAGTGGGACACAACAGGCTCGTAATAATAATAAAATCCCACATTCTCCAAAAAGACGAGTGCTGTATCTGATTCGGGCAGTTGTGGACTCTGGCTCCCATGCTGGAGCGGACTGGGGCTGGCGTAGTCCACTATAATACTACGCGTAAACTCGTATTAATTCACGCATGTACGAAATTAGTATCTATAAGAAAACGTCAGCTGAGCGAGTTCAATGACCTGTAGTTAATAGTCAGCGTTGCGTACAAAGTACCTACAGGTCTTTGAACTCGCTCAGCTGACTTTTTCTTAAAGAAATTAATTTCGTACATGCGTAAATTAATACGAGTTTTGAAAAAGAGCTACTTTATTTTTTAATTCTATCTTTACAAATCGATAGTGCCTCATGTACCGGATCTACCCTCCACGAGATTAAAACGATTAAAATTTAACGGTGTATATACAACGATATATATAAATATCCATATGCATGTATTAAAAAGCAGTTATTTCAATATTACAAACAGACACTCCAATTTCATTTATATGTATGGATGTACAGATAACTCAGAATATACGGAAATGAGAGAGACATTGTTGCGCCAATTTTTGTTATTCTTATTGATATAAACTAGTGTTTGACTACGATCCCGCCTGATGGTTAGCAGTGATGTAATCATCGATAGTGAGGCGCACTAGTTTATTGAGAGCCTTGCCTTGAAGACACCTATATAATATAATCGGACAGGAAGACCGTAGAAAATTGTTCTAGTCATTTGATGTACGCGGTATGAACGACGAGGTGAAACGAGTCCTTTTTTTGAATTTCCTGAAAATTGAGACAGAATTTTTTGTATAAAAGAAATTTATTTTATTTAATTTATTTATTTAAAAAACTTCATGCAACACAAAGGTACAAAGGCGGACTTAATGCCTTAGGCATTCTCTACCAGTCAACCTAGGGTGGTGAAGAGAAAACATGGCAGGTGCATAAAAAAAAAAAGAATAGTTTGATAAGAAAACAAGTGTACAAATATTTATACAATAAACATACTTAAATATTCAATATAATATAAACCTACATACATACAAATATATATAATTTATATAAGGTAACGAAAGGATTTTTGAGACTACTCCGCTATTTCTGTTGAAAATGAAGCCGCAACTTCCGCTTAAATGCATACCGACTGGTGGCCGTCCTGATGTCAAGAGGAAGCGCATTCCACAGAAGAATAGACTGTATATGAAAGGAAGAATGGACAAAATCAGAAGAATGAGAAGGACAAAGCAGAAGAAGGTTATTGGAAGAACGCAGATTCTTGGCATGGGAAGAACATAGAAATTGAAAGTTTGATATAAGATAAGAAGGAGGGGTGGGAGAATTCAGCAGAGAGAAAAGTGTAGTCAATGCGCGCAAACTTCTTCTCTGGCATCCATTTAAGTTCAGTTCTGTAACTTGAAATATGGTCATATTTCCTCAAATTAAATATAAACCGGATGCAGTTGTTGAGGAGTCTGTCAAGCTTGTCTAGCAACACCGTATTCAGGTCAAAGTAGTACACGTCACCATAGTCGATTATAGGGAAAATTAAAGTCTGCACAGGCATTGTCTTTATGTTTTTCAAAAAGCATTCTGCCCCCATAGCCAAGTTACAATCGAATTCCGTTCTCTAATCGGTAACGCCTCGGTGACAGCAATTGTAGAAAACGATAAGTTGGTAGCCATGGGTAAGGTAGCGTTTGTATAACAAAGAATGTAGCGTTAAACATTGTAGAAACGATTTTGAACGATGTGAACTTGGCTACGAATTGTCTATTCGTTTGTTCTGACCACGCGACTTTACGTTGAGATGACGTCATTCCCATACGTTTCTTCACGTTTCGACAGAGAAACGATTGCAGAATAACAACTTGGCTAACCGTCCTGTTCTCCAAAATACTACTTCATGAAAAAACACCGTATCCACCTCATACATTAAAAACATATTGCAAAGAAAACATTGTTAATCCCAACATATTGTTATCGGGTGAATGATCACAGGAAAGCCCAGTAATTGGTTTGTTAGGTTTAACCGCTTGGTAAACGTGAAATATCCCATCGTAGTTCTAAGAATACTACTTAGATGTATAGTCATGACGAAAAGTGGTGTTTATTTTAGAAATTGATATTTTCCGGGTGTGCTGTTTGTTGACGTCCTGTGAAAAATAGAACCTATTATAGTGTTACTGGCCTCGAACGTAAGGAACCATATTATGCTAACTATCAATCTATCACGTGTCGTAATTAGGTTTTTTATTATTGATAGGCTCGCATTGATAGACTGTGCGAGAATTATGGGTATTCTGAATGAAAATCAATGACTGGATGCTCAATGCAAATTAGTTTTTAATAATTTTCGGTGTGAACAACATATTTTACAAAAAACAAGTGAAGACAAGTGACAAATAGAAGTGTCATATTTTTTCATATAATTTAGGAAGCTTGCAAGAAGGTTTTATCTCCAACATTTCCCCGGGCGTTGAAACCAATGGTTTCAACCAGATTCTGAAGACACAGGCAAAGGGCAGATTCGGTTGAATGCCCGTCGAACGACTCCAGTAGACGTCCGAATGTCAGCTACACGGGCGATACCATCCGTTCCTGGATGAACAGCCACGATCCGTCCAAGTCTCCACTTCAACGGAGGAAGATCGTCTTCCTTGATCACCACCAAGGAGTTCAGCATCAAGCCATCCTTGCAGGAACGCCATTTGGAGCGTTGTTGCAATTCTGCAACATACTCCTTGCTCCATCTGCTCCAGAAATGCTGGCGAAGCTGCTCGATCCTCTGGTAACGAGACAGATAATTGGCAGAGCTATCCTGGTAATCAGGTTGCGGCAAAGAAGTAAGTGGCCGTCCCACAAGAAAATGTCCTGGCGTGAGCGGAGTATAATCTGCAGGATCTGAAGACAACGGCGTCAATGGACGAGAGTTCAAGATGGCTTCAATCTTGGTTAGTGTGGTGTACAGCTCCTCAAAAGTCAAGTTACAATTTCCCAACACTCTCTGAAGGTGATACTTTGCTGACTTGACACCCGCCTCCCAGAGTCCACCGAAATGTGGGGTGTAGGCGGGAATAAAATGGAACCTTATTCCGTCGTTTGCTGCACTTTCACCCAAGGACAAACTATTTAATTTTAAAAATTTGGAAAGGTCGTTGTATGCACCGACAAATGAGGTACCGTTATCGGAAAAAATATCAGCAGGTTTACCTCTCCGAGAAATAAACCGATACAAAGCCAGTAAATAACTATTGCTAGTTAAATCACCAACGAGCTCCAAATGAATGGCCTTGGTTGTGAAACAAATAAAAAATAGCGACATACACCTTTACTAACCTACATCCACGGCCCTGGCGACTAGCACACATAATAGGGCCAGCGTAATCAACGCCTGTGCTTTCAAAGGGATAACCTGGACGAAGGCGTTCTCGTGGTAAGTTACCCATTAAGGGAGCTACAACCTTACCCTTCATACGGTGACACAAAACACACTTATGATAACAGGCTTTCGCCAACTTGCGACCTCCTATTGGCCAATAAGTTTCCCTAATGGAAGCTAATAATAATTGTGGGCCAGCATGCATCAGCCTTTTATGCTCAAAATTAAATAATAGTTTAGTGAAATCATGAGTGGACTGTAATAAAATAGGGTGTTTCTTACTATAAGCAAAATTAGAGTTATCGAGACGTCCTCCTACTCGCATTACATTATTATCGTCTAAATAAACATTAAACTTTAGAAGGGCGCTCTTTTTAGGTAAACTCTTTTTGTTCAAAAATAATTGGTATTCAGAAAATGACTGAATCTGACTCTTAATAATGACAAGAGTTAGTGCATCTTGTACCTCATCATGTGACAAGTATTTGGTTTTAGGGTAATGCTTTCTACATGACTTAATAAATCGTAATACGTAGGCAACAGATCGTACGAGCCGTGTGTAATTGGAATAACGCCTAAAATCAATTAAAACTTCAGGTTTCGAATCGTTTACAACATGTAATATGATTTTAGGTCGAGTCTCCGGTAACGATTGTAGTCCTGGGCTCGTAATTTGAGAAGGCCATTCAGACGAATCTAGTTTTTAAAAAATCTGGTCCTTTCCACCATAGATCTGACTCCTGCAGATCACTAATATCCATGCCACGAGATATTAGGTCTGCTGGATTTTGATCTGTTGGGACGTGCCTCCAAGTACAGTTACCCGACTTATCCAAAACCTCAGCAACGCGGTTGCGCACAAAGGGCTGAAGTCTGGTAGGCATCATCTGTAACCATCCCAAGACAATGGTTGAATCAGTCCAACAATAAACCCGACTGATCTTCACTCGAAGTGAGCTCATCACCTTCTCGTGAAGACGAGAACCGACTACCGCACCACATAACTCCAGTCGCGGAATTGTCGTAGGCTTGATGGGAGCAACTCGACTCTTTGCCATTAACAAGCGAGCCATGTACTCACCCTTAGCATTAACACTGCGAATGTAGACGCAAGCACCGTACGCGGACTCAGACGCGTCTGTGAAAATATGGAGTTCTAACTCCGTAAATGAATTGCAGACTACAAGTCGCGGAATGCGAACATGATTTAAAAGAGGTAAAGATTTAATAATAATCTCCCATTGTTTACAAATCTCATTAGGTAATGGTTGATCCCATGATAATTTATCTAACCACATTTTCTGTAGCAAGATCTTCATAGTAATAACAATAGGACCTAACAGACCTAAGGGATCAAAGATTCGCGCAATAACGGATAACAAGTCACGCTTTGTGTACCTAGTCGAAGATTTAGTCAGACCTATAGGAAACCCTATCTCATCAGTGCCGATATGCCAACAGAGACCAAGCAACTTTTCTGGCTCATTTTGTCCAATGTTCAAATCGTATGACGCAGGGACAGCATTCGACAATAATTGAGAATCATTTGACTTCCACTTTCTCAATGGCATACATGCCGACGCAAGCGCTTTGGTGACTTCAGTGCGAATGAACTTTACTTCATCTAAGTCATCCCCTCCGGTCAGCAAGTCGTCGACATAGAAGTCATGTTGGATGATTTCCGATATCTTAGGGTTCCTACAGTCGAGTCCTACTTGTTTAAGGCATCGTGTCGCAAGGAATGGCGCACTGGCCGTACCGTACGTGACGGTGTTTAATTGATAAACATTAATAGGATCACTAACATTATCACGCCAAACAATCTGTTGTAAATATCTGTCCGACGGGTGGACGACTATTTGTCTATACATCTTCTCCACATCCGCAGATAAAACATACTTGTGGACTCTAAAGCGAAGAAGTATAGACAATAGACCGTCCTGTACGGTTGGCCCAACCATCTGTAGGTCATTAGAGGACACTCCCGTCGAAGTAGAAGCACTAGCGTTGAAAACAACACGAAGTTTGGTCGTGGTACTCGACTCGCGTAAAACTCCCATATGTGGAATAAAATAACCCAAACATAAATTAGGTTTATTAATTTTTGTCATATGACCAAGTAACTCGTATTCTGACAAAAAGTCATGATACATTCTACTAAAGTTCGTCTTAACCTTTAATTTACGCTCTAAAGAATGTAAACAATGTGTGGCTTTATTAAAAGAATTTCCTAAAATTGAAGGATCTTTCTTAAGGGGGATGCGAACACAAAAACGACCATCAGACAATCGTGTCGTATTTGTAACAAAATTGTCTTCACACAATTTCTCTTCAGGCATATAAGAATTGGAAGACTTCGCATTCACCTCCTCTAATTGCCAAAACTTTGTCAATTCTGACTTGAGGTTTTCCCAGTCACCATCGCTGTCGGCAACCATTTTAGACATATTGCACTTTACGTCATTCGTCAGCAGTGAGATAGTATTCTGAGTAATTGGACCGGAAACTATCCATCCTAGACGGGTTTCACATAATATTGGTTTCCCGGTACCTAACTTTAGTCTTTGAGATCCTAACAAATCCCAAAAAAGATCAGCGCCGATTAAAATATCAACATCGGCAGGGTTATAAAAAGTAGGATCAGCTAAAGTAATATTCGAGGGTAAGTCGAAATCAGAAATATTTATCTGACGACACGGAACACTACTCGTAATGAACGGAAGAACAAAACAATTTAGTTCGAATACAAAGCTATCATCTAATGGCGTACCCTTAACCCGACATATTTTACCTACGTGCGAAGTGACGTTATTGATTCCAAGGATTGATCTATCTACCTGGCTAGTTTTTAAGTTAAGTTTATTGCACAACCTATCTGTTATGAGTGAAGACGTGCTACCACTATCGAGCACCGCGCGAGCGAGATGCACACACCCATTGTGGTCTCTTAATTTGATCAAAGCGGTTGATAACAACACATCTCGTTGCGTATGACCACACGGAGATGCAATGTTTGCGGATAAAGCTACGTTATTCGTTTCAGTCGTAGCAGACAAGTTATTCATCGAATTACCACTAGGTGTATTCGATACAGTGCCATTAGAATGTACGTGAACTAATGTGTTGTGCCTACGTTTGCATAGTTTGCAGCCTGGTTTTTTACATTTGTTAGCATAGTGTCCGGAACGAAAACAGTTAAAACATACCTTATAACTAGGTAATGATTTGAGACGGTCATCGTTACTCAATGCGAGAAACTGTGGACAATTATTTAATGTGTGATCGTTGTTATTACATTTAGGACAAGGTTTAGAAGCTGAGTCAGTGCTAGAATTGATAGGAGATTGTGCTACCATTGACTTGATCTTAGGACCTGATTTACCTGGTGATTGCGAATAATGATTGCGGGGGAGTTCCAGGGTCTCGATGAGGTCGGCTCGATTGCGTAAGAATTGCATAAATGCGTTAAACGTGATTAAGCCATCCTTGTCTATCCTACCTTTGCACTCCTCCCACTCACGATAGGTTTTTTGATCAAGTTTTCGTGTGACAATGTAGATTAAAAGTGTATCCCAGTGTTTCACAGGCTCCCCTAATGACTCTAAAGCTCGCAAGTCTTTATTTAACTGATCGATCAAATTCTTAATGGCAACAGAAGATTCTTTTGTAATTGATTCAATAGTAAATAATGAACTTATATGATTCTGAACCAGTAATCTTTTGTTGTCAAACCGATCACATAACAATGACCATGCCACAGAGTAATTACTTGAAGAAAACTCAATGGATTTGATAACTATAGCAGCTGTTCCCTCAAGTGATGCTCGCAAGTAGTGAAACTTATTGATTGCGTCTATGTCATCATTACAATGAATTAGGCTAGTAAAGGTGTCGCGGAATTCAAGCCAATTACAATATAATCCGCTAAACTTTGGTAACTGAATCGTTGGCAATTTAACCGGCTGCTTTATGCTAACACGAGTACTTTTACAACTTTCCATCGATTTATTATCTTTATTGTAGTCAGTCAGAATATTCTGGGCTCTAGATAAGGTTTTATAATAAATAGACTCAAACTCGGAACGCTGAGAATATTGTAAGTTGATGTCGTCAACAATGCATTCTAGACGTAACTGTACCTCATCATACTGCTCATACAACGCCTCTATCTTGCCCATGCGCAACTGCAACTCGGACACATCACAGCTAGATAGCTCCTTGTCCTTGAATGAGTCCAGAAAATTGAGGAAACTAGTCAAGCGACCTTTGAAGCTGCCTCGCTTCTTAATTAAATCCTTTTCCTCAGACATTCTGGGAGACGAGTGTTGTCAACCTGGCATTGATACAGGAATATAAAAATTAAAACAACAATATAATTTCAATAATTATACGCCTAGCTGTAGTCTATGCCCTTTCTGACTGCTAACTATAATTTATAACAATGACTTGTACTAATATCTAACACTCAAATATTTTTATTATGTCAAGATACTTGTCTTGTTAAAAATTAATACCACTGTTAAGTAGTTATGTAATTAGTTACAGCTTAATATAATGTAAGTTTAATAATGTAGCAAAATAGCTAACTATACTGTTAAAAGTATGAGTTTAAACTTAACATTGCTGTTGAATAAAATACTAATCACAATGCAACAAAGTACCTAATGATTTTACTCAAACACAATATAATTGGTAATTTAATAAAATAGTACTGACCTTAGTATGACTACTTATATATACTACCTGAGTGTTGGGTGACGATATTAGCGTAATTATAACTGTACACCACTAACTAACTTGCTTGAAATCAATCCAGTTCTCCAGCAGTGAACTCATGAACCTCCATTCAGCGTGGAAGTCAGTCTCTATTCTTTTTCTTGAAAATAATCGCTGATCTTCTTAATTATATTTCATCCGGCTCGTTATGGACCATGTGCGAGAATTATGGGTATTCTGAATGAAAATCAATGACTGGATGCTCAATGCAAATTAGTTTTTAATAATTTTCGGTGTGAACAACATATTTTACAAAAAACAAGTGAAGACAAGTGACAAATAGAAGTGTCATATTTTTTCATATAATTTAGGAAGCTTGCAAGAAGGTTTTATCTCCAACATAGACTGACCTGTTGGTCTAGTGGTTAGTGATCTTGACTGCTATGCCGGAGGTCGTGGGTTCGATTCCCATCCAGGAAAATGTTTATGTGATGAGCATGATCATTTTTTCTGTGTCTGAGTGTAATTTATCTATTATATATATGTATTTAGAAATATATAAGTATGTTTATCAGTTGACATCTCCTTGAGGCACGCATAGAACACTACACGCCGTCGACGACTTGGGGTCGGTCCGGACGGTTACCAGACGGTCAGACGGCGAGCTACTCATTGTTCACCATCCGCAAGACCGCGCCTATGGTGGCTGGGGCGTGAGGACTGTTCCCCGGCGCATGCGGCCACCTCCTTTGTTAGCATTACTGCTTCGCAGGAGGAGGCGACAGCCCCGCAAAACGAGGCAATCGCCTGTCAAAATGAGCCTGTGTTGTCAAATTTATAACTAAATTATTATTATTTATGATTAAAAAACTATATAAATTTAGGCTTTTTACTCTAAGGCAGGCTAGAATTGACTGTATTAACAACTATGATCAGCCGATCCGATTGACCTCGAAAGACTGGTTAACCACCACTATACCATGAATTGTACATACATTGTATGTATTGTGTATTTATTAGTATATTTTATTTGTGTATATATGTAGGTATTTGTGTTGTTATTTATTATCAATAATATTATTCTTTGTCTGTTGTTGTACACTGACAACCCTAAATCTTTCTCCTTTCTTTTTGTCCATCCAAAGGTTGTCTGTAAGAAATTGCCCTGTGCAATAAAGCGGCCCATTGTACACTTAATTTTTATAATGTTTGTCCTGTAATTTTTATATATGTGGTGTACAATAAAGAATATATAATAATAATACCCATTCAAATAGTACAAGCGTGCCTACAGAAATAACGTTACGTGTGACTAGAGAGTGTATTTGATGAAAAAATCCTGATTACACACTTCAATTCCTCTACTACAAAGCCTCTTTACGCTCTACGTGTATCGCAATCAATCAAATCCCCTCGTAACAGAGGCGCCTGAGGTTTTTTTTTTTAATATGAAACATGACAACGTATTTTGTCAGCGATATAATGAATTAATAGGGACATGAATTTGAATATTTTTATATAGTGATGAGACATTCGATATTTTTTGGGAAGTCTGTCATACTTTAACAGGTTTTATTTAGATTGTTTTAAAAAGAACAGGCTCTAATTTATAAATTAATTATTTTAGGTTTAAAAGTAAGTAGTATAAGTAAGTTACGTTTTTATTTTTGAAGGAAATACATGATAATGTCTTTCTTATCTAGACTATATGACACTACAGCAAGATTACGTATTCGTTGCTTGACATAGGTTGTATTTTTTTTTCCAACTACTATCACACAGCGCCGTCTAGTCCCAAGCTAAGCAGAGCTTGTGTTATGGGTACTAGACAACTGATAAACATACCAATACATATATTTCTAAAAACATACATATTATAGATAATTACACCCAGACACAGAACAAATGATCGTGGTCATCACACAAACATTTGTCCTGGGTGGGAATCGAACCCACGACCTCCGGCATAGCAGTCAGGGTCACTAACCACTACACCATCAGGCCTGTCAGAATATATATTATACAGCATATACCTAATGCTTCTAAAATATATTTTTATTTTAAATTTATATAAACTAATGCTTGACTGCGATCACGCCTGAAGGTAAGAAGTGATGCAAATGCGGTGATGGTGAGGCGTATTGATTTATTAAGAGCCTATTCACTCTAGCCTAAAAGACACTTAAATTATAATCGGACGGGATTTCGTAGCGGGCAATTGTTCCAGTTCCTCGATGTACGTGGTATAAACGACGAGGCAAAACTTGGTCGAGACCGTAGAGGTTTCAACAACGTAAGGGTGGATACTCACCGTTCGTCGGGTTGTCCAATGGTAGGAATGAGATGGTGGAATTCGGCGAATGAACGCAGTGAATAATTGCGGCGAACTTCCATTTTTCCCGGCTCAGAGCCACTTTTTGCCAATTTCTAAGACATCTAAGTCGTCTCACTATCTCCTTGGTAATCTGCGGCAATTTCAGTTCACCGATTTTGTATTTTACGGAGCAATGATTAACATCCAGATCGTTGACGGGGCTTAAGAAGTTACCCAACTTAAATAAGACTGAGCTGGACATGTCTGCACTATCTCAATCGAGTGCCAGGTTCCTAAAACACAAAACTAATTTAGGTACTAGCTTTAATTATTGACACAACAACACATGTCGTCTCTGGAATCCTTCTTTTCTGCCTGTGTACGTTTACAACCATCTACACCTTCCATGTTTTACACTATGCAGAAATCTATCTGTATAGGTCACAATCAACAAATAGGACTATATTTGAGTCAAAAAATACTGTGGCTGATACACATTTCGCGATATTTATAGTTTGACCATATAGTTATAAATATGCATCACTTTAAGTGGTGTCTGGGAAGCGCACTAACACCTCCTAACCACCACTTTTTTATGAGAGTAATTTTAGAGCTTCTTATTGCTTCTACCCACAAATTGAAACATCGTCGGCCACATCATCGCTTACCATCAGGTGAGATTGTGGTCAAACGCGAGCCTATCCATTATAAAAAAAAAAAAACATACATTCAGCCTAACATAGAACCTCCTCCTCTTCGGAGTCGGTTAAAAACAAAAGTGTAACATACAATACACCTTTCCTCTTAATAATATTAGTACACAAAATAGAAAAGCAAGTTCCACATCCTAGTCTAGCACCCACTAAACTGAAAAGTCTCCACGTTAATTTGTTATTTAATAAAGGCACAGTAACACTAGCAGTGTCTTCATGCCTCGTTTGGTACCTGAGCAATAAGCATAAACCGCTCGGCCATTACGTGGGCCAAGCTGCCTTGTTGTTCTAAAATATGAGTGCGTTGGAATATTATTGCGGTTTTGTAATGTAATTTTATTTAAAAGTTCTAGTGTTTTGCTTTGAATCTATTTTTAAGGCTTGTGTGTGTGGAATTGTGAGTGATTTGTTAAAAATGGGTGCGCTAATTATTATTTTATTTAATACATAGAACGACAGAATGCCAATTACACTGATTACCATAGTACAAATTATGTAAAACCTAATTGCTTATGTCTCCTAAAGAATGCAGAATTAAGGAGTTGTTTTATTAAATTAGGAAAAGTGAAACCTCGTCCGATAGTGGCATCTATGTCGCAAGAAAAGAACTATTCTGCGTCATAATATCTATGTTCTCTATCCGAACAGAACATAATAAAATCGTCCAAATTCAGCTATCGGCTAAGTTGCTCGGACTAGACACATTACCTGTGTGGTCGGAGGATCCTCCCATCTTAAAGGAGGTTTGTGGTACTTTATACCCTGTACTACATGTAAACTGGTGAAGCCAACGTGATGAGCATCAGCGCAGCCATCGTGGAGATAATACATGGCCAACTCCTACGGCTTTAAGGAGAATCCGGACCACCACCTCAATTTTCAAAGTTCATTGAAAGACTAGCGGCATACAATATCTCTCTGGCAAGATTTCTGAAATAAAGCTGTATCGGCGCAGTCATCACTCCCACATTTTTTTTATTTCATTTCTGTAGTGTTAGTCACGAAATAAATATTCTTTCTTTGTATCATAAAAGCATATGTAATATGACTCTATAGAAATTACATGTAAATTCAATTTCATTTTATTTGTTATGAAATAGAATAGAAAGAAAATTTAAAACTAAACTAAATAAAAAAGTACAATGAATGATGCCAAAATGGCCTCAGCTCAGCATTATACCAAATGTTAACACAAGGCCACCACCTGACGCTGATTTCGATATTTTCTCGCTTATTCTAGTCAGAACCTGACCACCAGCCAACAGGCCATTCAAATAAAAAAGGATATGAAAGTCAAAATAAATATGAAAGAAATTAAATCAGCTGTAGGCATAAGACTAATCTGACGAGCACACTTCAAGTTTCTTACGCAGAATTTCTTAAGGGCCAAGCGCCCGAAAAGTGCCATAAAATAGTGATTTTCTGAGGCCTACTCCTCCGTAATGGCTAGGTCAATTGGTTTGAAAAAAATATATGTTTATTATAGATTCATGAACAATAATATCAACATTTGATTTTTTCGTGCAATTAATACTTTTGTCAAAAAAAATATTTAGCAATTTCGCAACTTTTCCCTACTCCTTCGAAATGGCTTGGCCCTTTAGAAACATTTTTACACATAAAAATTGGTGGTTAAATATTCTTCAAAGTGAACATTGCATATGTAAATCAATCAATATGTCGCAGAGAAAATGGGTTTAAAGCGCTTTCCGGGCACTGCTGGCCGCAAATAAATGCACAGATTTGCGTACTGCCGCCTAGGCGAGTGCGAGAGTTGCGTTCACATAATTTCGGCCAGATGGTTCAAGGAACTATAGGCCTTAAGCAGAATTCTAAATCAGACTAAACGATAGTGTTTTGACTTTATAATGTAAACTTAATTATGTTTCAATTATGTAAAAGTACACGGCAAAATAAGGAATACAAATGTATTCTCCAAAAAAAATATATACTTAGAGAAAACTGCTGCGGGGCTGAAATCGGATTGGGTGGATTTCGTACAAACTGTAAGCACGATTACTGTTGGATAGGAGTTCAAGCGTGCTCCATTGTCGATCACATTATCACTTACCATCAGCTGAGACAGTGATCAACTGCCTATAAACAGTAGAAAAAGCTGGAGAGGTGGAGTTATGCATGTCACTGTTCCAATTCATGCAACATTGACATGCATACCGCATTATGGCTCTCATCACTATTGTATTTTTTTTCTATGTAACTATACAACATTAGTTTTAGTATATGCGAAACCCAAGACATATGTCACATGTCGTGAGTTGTATTTTTTTGTAAAGAATCTACTTACAAAATTTCATAACTTTATCATGAAAAATCACAAAGTTATTTAGTTAGTTAGCTTTGTTTTGTCAGCAAAAATACATAGTCATTGGGCCATTCAGGTGATTGAGCGGTTGTTTTGCAGTTGTACCCAGCTACTTGCTGACACCTAATGCCCGATATGACCTGCCGTGACCTGTGTTCTACTTGTGTTTAAAGAAATTTAAAAGATTACAGTCAGTTACATGAGAAACATGGTACAAACAGTGCTTATTATTAGATTTTTTCGTTGTTCATAAACATTTTCTTTTTTTTGCATGAGAACTTCTATGATGTTGGAAAAAAAAAAAAAAAAAAAAAACATTGGTCTAAAAACTATTGGAATCCATTTAGTTCCTGATTCTGAACAAACTATATTCAGGTTTCGATTAAACTAAAAATTATGTTGTAGGTATGTATCACATTTTCTGCATTTTTAGCAAAATATACGTTATGGATCCACTGTAGCACCTATTAACAACAAATATGGTTGGTAACTTCACCAAAATAGCCTAAACATTGTCCAAAAACCCAGAGTCGTTGACACAGCATGAGGCAGTAGCCATAAATTTGTTCGGCAGGAGCCGTACAGTTGTTACATCGCTTAATGGTTGTAAACGTATTATTTAGTGGCTGGTTGCCTTTAAGGTGGGGTTCAGACGGACGATTTATCTATGTTAGAATTGTAGGACTATAAGATGTAATGTTTTTTTTAACTATTAAGGCATCCAGAACTTTAGAAACAAAGTTTATCAACACACAAATTAGTTCAATGACGTGAAAGCTATAGACCCAAGCAAAAAAAGCCAAGTCCACGCTAGAGGGCGCTAAACTCAATACATTTTAAATTTATTTTTAGTGTATGGACTGCTTAAAAGTAGATAAGTGTTGCTGTCTCGTCCTTTTCCATGCCGGCACTGAAGATTAGACTGTCTGATGTGCTTATTAAAGGCTAATTCTACTGGCCGTGACTTTACGCAAATAAAGTTTAGTCAATCCTACGATTGACCATTGACTAGATGGCCGTTTTGTAAAATAGGCCCTACGGCTTGTTTCACAAAATGGCCATCTATGGAAGATAGTGAATCTTTTGTTTATTTGATTTCCATAATAATGATTATTATAGCAAACAAGTAAGCAAAAGAGGCGCTATATTGGGTTGCCCTTAGTTTGTCGTGTAGACTTCTGATGCATTTTTTACCAACTTGCATAGGTATCTGAAGAAGAAAGAGCAACGTGCTAGTCTTTTGTTGACAAAACATTGACGCTATCGGGCGTTTGTGCCCAACCTAATGGTTTTAAAAATATTATTAAGTGACCAGTTCCCTTGTAAACATTGCGTGGCTCATACTACTTCCTAATGGTCCTTGTTTTACAAATGGAGTTTTTTGTAAAACTCCGATGGGAGGTTTAGAAGACTAATTCTTAATTTTAGACAGTAATGGCCGTTAGAGCAAGGTCTTGTTTGTTTTATGGCGAGAATAACGATGGTGTTATGGTAGGTAAAGACAAAATTGTACTCGTACTTTAAACATTTATCTTCTTTTGATTTTATGCAATATTTGCTAAGTTGGGTCAAAATGTAAAGTATCTTAATTATTGTCGAGTAATTAGTTTCCATCTCCTAGAGAGGAGGCTTGAGTCCCAGCAGTGGGAACATTAAAAAGGCTGATGATGTTGATGATGATGAATTAGTATGATTAATTTACAAATTATAAATTATTCTAATAATCGAAAGGAAATAAACTAAAAAAAAAAAAAATTGTTCGTTAATCAACTCACAATAAATTAATACATACATGGTGGACCGATGACCCGGTAAGGATTGCAGGACGCCAATGGATGCGAGACGCAAAGGACCGGTCATTATGGCGACACTTGGGTGAGGCTTATGTCCAACAGTGGACGTCTTTCGGCTAAAATGATGATGATGGTGATGATTATGAAATAAATACATTGTAATACCACGTACCGTTTTAAAACGTAAACGAGGAATAAATTTTCAAACTGAGACACATTTTCTGAAAGTTTCAACACCAGAAAATATTTCAACCATCCTAAAAAATATGTCCACAATTTTACCAGAAAATTCTCTTGCCAAACTATCAAAAAGGCAACTAGGTGACAAACTTTAATATCACATTAACATTACTCGCAAAAGCAGCTTAAGTTATAATCTAGTGTCTTGAGAGGCCCCACATGAGGCATTATTGAATTTGGAGGGGATCCAAACTGGAGATTTGTGTCAGCCAAGTGTTGGTGCCAGATTTACGCTCGCAATCGTGTTATACACCATTAATTCCCTTATAATTGTTGGTATGTCTCTTCACGCTAGGCCCCCTGAGAGCTAGGCAGGGATAGCGGCGTGATTTGCTTGTTTTTATATAGGTTTCAGAGATAAAGTTGTCTTAGTGAGGATGTCTGTTCCTCTCGCGTGCAAAACTGCATCCATCACAGAAGAAGGTGTTTCCTCTCACAACAAACCATGACCTGAATCAAGGCCAAGTGAAAAAGGTCGTTGCCACCGATTGCCTCTACGAAGACACCGTGTGTTGATTCGCCCAAACGAGGCACACCTCCGCTACGTATACTTTACACCCGGGCATTTCTTCTACCTGAATCAGGAGCAGGAACTTCCTTGATCGGTGACAGCCTGAGTAATGCGCAAAGTGAGGAGGCGGTGATGCTTTTTCAGCCATTTCTCAAAGAGGAGACTTACCGACACGATTATAGTTTGCCCAAAGTCCAAACACGGCTGGATACATTAACTTTTTTACTGAGATCCGATGCTTAACCTTTCAACTTCATCATTTGATCATTCCAAAAAATTCATAAAAATGCTTCCAATTTTTAATCGACTTTCAACCAGAATTGTCATAACAATCTTAATGAAGGAGTCTTATTGCTACCCATGAATACTTATTATTGAAAAGTTCCGTTGATCATCAGCGTCCACGAGATCTTTTGTCTTCGACATTCCTTTGTACCACCAAACGTTCCATCGAGTCCTCGTTACGGGTGATAAGCCCGAAGAACTTGAGGATTCGTATTTGCACAGACGACGATAACCTCTCTTTGATATTGAGTACCCTTTGCGTACGAAACCCTAAAAAGGACCACTTTTTACCATGTATTTTAAACTCCGCCAAACAATTAAACATTTAACAATCCATACCGGTACTATGTAACCTAGAAATATACTCAAATGTCCTAATTAGGTTCTCGTACAATAGATTGCCCAGCTTCAGTTAACTCAATACCGTTCGGGAAGTTCGCCCGGCGGGAATCGAACCAACCGTTACTCTCACAGAATCCAATTTGTTAACTATTTGACAGGTGAGCGACGGCTACAAGGGTTGCAAGAGGGATTCATTTTATAAATTAGAAAAAATATTTAATAGAAATGGGGCTGTTTAATTTTAGATTTATTTATGGGTTTAATTTGAAGAATGTTGTCTTGATGTTAGGTTTTTTTGAGATAAATTTTTCGAGAAAAAAATTACTACTATAATAAAATTATAATTATTAATCAGCGTTCTTAGAATCTATGATTTAATAGGGATGAGAAATAATTCAAAAGAATCACCGCGATCTTAGAACCCAAAGGAATTGTCCTTTGGGTTCTAAGATCGCGGTGAAGAAACACAGGTGAGTTTTGGCCAGTAAAAGTCTGGCATTGTCGCTTTTTTTTTTATCTGATATAAACTAATGCTTGACTGCGATTCCACCTGAAGGTAAGTAGTGATGCAATCGTTGATGGTGCTCTAGCATTTAATACAGCCAAATTATAATCGGACGAGATAAACGCTTTACTAAGAGCAGAAGAAGTTGTAGATGAGTTCTTATCCTCATAAAAAACATTACTTGGAGCAACGATCTTTGCAGGTTGGCTGGTAGCAATTATATAAGGAAGTAAAATTATATAAGGAAGTAAAATGAAATGCCTATGATCGATGATGTTTTCCCCAGCTGTGAACTTTTATCTACAGGTCCTCTTAGCGTGTCGATGGCAAAAATAGCTTATTTCATGACCCAGTATTTGGCCATAGTATCGTCATCCGCTGACGATGTCATTAGATCTTTACGTAACCGGGTAATAAGGCACATGACGCAAGATAGAAAGCCTCTGTTGATAGTTGACTGATATAATCTATATGTAAAAATCAATGCCACTTTTCGTTGTAATTTTATAACTCAAGAACGGGCTCACCTATCCAAACCAAATGTTTAGGCTTTGTTCGGTAGGGTAGAGTAGTGTAGAGTAGGGTAGGGCAGTATAGAGTAGGATAGGGTAGGGTAGAGTAGGGTAGAGTAGGGTAGGGTAGGGTAGAGTAGGGTAGAGTAGGGTAGAGTAGGGTAGAGTAGGGTAGAGTAGGGTAGAGTAGGGTAGAGTAGGGTAGAGTAGGGTAGAGTAGGGTAGAGTAGGGTATAGTAGGGAAGAGAGGGAGCGAAGCCGCGCGGGCAAAAGCTAGTACAATATTTTTTTTTATTTTAGGACAATTCAATTATAACTTTTTTATACTAATATGAAATTAAATCTATAGGTATAATGGCGGTCTTGTAGCTGTCAGAAATCCTCCTCCTCTATAATTATTTTACCTTTGGATAGGCTGAGAGATTTTAGAATAAAAAAAACTTCCAGTAGTGTACTGCTATTTGCATTGTACTTTTGAATATACTTCTTTTTCTTTTCGAATTGCTGATAAACTCGTTCAACTGTTTGAGTCCTTATGAGCTGGCTACGTTAACTGCAACATCACTGACTCATTTAGGCCATTGTATTTCACGACGAGGTTCTAGTTTTTTCTGGAGTTTCAAGAAGTTGGATGGCAGTAGAAAATGGATTGTATAACAGAATTACGACGTCCGAAATATCTGTAAGTCCCAATACGCCACTTCGAAACACGTAACTTCGACGTGCGTTGGTCCGAAGTGAACTTAATTGAACTTCGAATGTACACCATTTCTATGACGATGATCAATCCTGTTATGCACGTCAGAATTACGCCCAGTAAGAGTATTAAGGTCAGGCAAGTTCAGAAGAGCTCAGACAAGTTCAGTCGACGAGAGCCAATGGACTTAGGTAAGCTTATCAAACACGATTATAAAATGAGTTAAATATTTTTATGACGTTATCTATCGTTGCATAGAAAATAAGATTTTGGAAGATTGTCTGCAGCGAAAAATAAGTCTGAAATATGATAAGGATTTAATTTTGTGAGTGAATTTTTAGTTACGTAGCTTTTAAAAATTGCAAGATATTTTTTTTGTAACTTGTTTGTGAAATTAATTAATCTTCTGTAAAGGAAACAAAACACGTCGCTTTTTGAGTAAACTTAACTACTGATTTTCAATTCAGAAAAAATATTTTAGAGATTCCATAAAACACATTTAAGTATATAATATTCAAAACATCAAAATTATACTATTAATAAAAAAACTTTGTTGTAATTAACGCATACCATAAATGTTTTAAACAATAAACTAAAAAAAAATCTTGACGTTTTATGGTTAGTCAATGAAATACATTGACTAACGCCAGGTCGTAATAAAATGTACTCGAAACTGCAACTATCGTCATTATCTTCCTGCCTTTGTCTCATATTACTTGAGGTCAGCGCAACAGTTTTTTCTTCCATTTTATCCTATTACCCGTCACACTATCACCACAAAATAGATAGGTACCGAAGACAATCGTATGTATGTACTTCACTTTTTATACCTATGGTCAGTGGATGGAATTGTTCGACGAGTGATCCGAGAGGCGACCGAGACATCGTGTCTGAGAGCGTTGTCTTTATGTGCGTTGCTGGAGCGCGCTTTGTATGTAGATTGACTTTTGTATCTATATATTTTGTGCTATCACTAACTCACTTTTTTTTCATATCACTCCTCACACAATCCATCCAACTTTTTATTAGCTATCATCTCCAACTATTAACATGTTTACTTATGACTCTTTTCGTAACTAACTTTTAACAACTGCAACTGTAAATACAAGATAGTTATGATTCTGTTTATACAACATATAATAATAATAAGCGATCCCATACGTATCAACACTGATTACAATACTGACTAAATAGGTATATGCTTTCAAAATACTAGCAGTATTTTCAGTGAAATAAACATGTTTAGGATAACATTTCGAAATTAGGCTTTTGGGAACAAAAGTGATAAATAGGTATGCAGAGGTAGGATAGATAAATTACCGCCTGATAGTTTGAACGCTGGATAGTAATAGACTTAAAATTTATCGTCACTTAGGAAGCTATATTTCATTGTTGTTCATGACTGTGCTATCGATTTCCAAGAAATATAGCCTATCTTTACTATAGAATGCTCGCTTTACATGCTTATAGAGGCCTTTTTTTAGGAATGTAATAATAATAATATTCCACAACTGTTACACAACGCTGTCTAATCCCAAACTAAGCAGAGCTTGTATTATGAGTACTGGACAATTGATAATACTAATTTATTTTTAAATACATTAGTACATATTATAGATAAATTACACCCTTTATTTTTTTTTATGGTGGGAAAAATCATGCATTGAATTCCCCCGCCCTTGGGCGGAGCGGGAGATAGTGTCAGACTCTTACTACACCCTGACACAGAATAAATGGTTTTCAGAAAGTATTAATAAACTTCATCTTGAGAGCCGTGGTGGCCGAGTAGTAACGGCACCGACTTAAGAATTGTAGGTCGCGGGTTCCAACCCAGCCAGGCGCATTACTTTGTGTAATTTATTTCATTACTACTGCTTTCAAAACGGTGAAGGAAAGCATCGTGAGGAAACCGGTATATCCCAGAACCAAAAAATTCGAAGACATGTTACATTCACCAACACGCATTGTGCCCGCGTGGTAGATTACGGCCGATTCCCTCTCATTGAGAGAGGCAGCCTGAGTCCCAGGAATGGGAACATTAAAAGGCTTATTATGCTATGTTATGCTATTAATAAACCTCCGTACCTAATTATAACTATTTTATGAATTAAGTAGCTGCTATCGTAATGACAATAATACTAATACTCCGAGAAATATCAGGATTATGATAAACTATTTAATTTTTACAATGTAATCCAAAAACAAAAAGCAATAATAAACAACAACAAAATATAATATTTTCAACAAAATTCTATTAAAATCACACACACACGCCAAATATTTTCATAAGATTACTTTTTGTATACAAAAACTTTCCAGGTGCGAGTCGAAATTGCACAAGGGCTCCGATTAAAGTCGAGCAAAAAACGCTGACATTTAACGTTTTTTGTAAGACCCCTTTTGATTTTATTATTAATGGTTGTAGCGACAATAAAAATAAACATTCTGTAAAAATTTCAAAACTCTACTCCTTACGATTTATGAAATATAGCCCGCTGCCAGATGGACGGATTGAGAGACAAACGTACAGACGGACAGCGGAGGCTTAGTGTGCCGTTCGTAACCTTTGGAAAACTTTTTTTTTTTTTTATGGTGGGAAAAAATCATGCATTGACATCCCCGCCCTTGGGCGGAGCGGGAGATAGTGTCAGACTCTTACTGACTAACCCACCCCGTTCCTTCTAGCCTTCGTACCGGGGCTCAATATGAGTAATTTTCAAATATGAGTAATTTTGGAACTCTAAAATTACTCATATTTTAATCACACACGTCATTGACAAGGTCAATAGCACATATCAAACAGTTCGTCAGCTCTGTAGAGTAGATTTACTAAAAATATAAAGATTTTTAACAGAGTGACAGGATTAAATTAAACGCACACAGTCTACTTTCAGTTAAATAAGCAATCAAAATAAATTGAAAAATATCTCAAAGCTTTTCTTATTATCTAACTCGTGAATTGAAAATGCCTGTTGATTGATATATTTTTTTAAGAAAATTGAAGAGTCACTGTAATTCATTATTTTAAATAAAATAAAAACTCAAATTTTAAAGTTATTAAAAGGTCTGACAAACAGTGATGGATTAAAGAGGCATCCATCATTATGTGCCATGCGCCTTTTTGTTGATAATTGCGATGCAGGTTACCATTAAAATTTGCTTGGCGTCACTTCTCATCCAGTAGTCAACATCTATTAAAAAGCTTCGTAATATTGTTTTGGTGTTAAAGCTTGATATTCATTTATCCAATTAATTTTTAACGTAACATGGGCACAAATGGCTGTGCTCACACATTTTTTTTTTATTCTTGAGAATTTCAAAGTGACCACCATTTGAGATTTTTTTTTTCTCTATAATGTGTATGTATTCTCTATATCTATCCAGGTGATATTCAGCAATAGTTCAGTATTTGTTTAAATTAAGCCTGCGCAGAGCATGTCCAATGAAAAGACCGTTTTATCTCAGTATACAATAGTAGGTCCCGTAAGATTTTCCGTTTAAGCCTTCGTGGCGTTATTGTGTGGTGTAGTTAATCTTTAATTAGTTATAAACCTAGATGCGTTTGCTATCATTCGTAGCATTTTTGACTGAAACCTTTGTAGGATCTCAATGTTGGAGTTCGCTGATGTGTCCTATAACTGCAATCCGTAACACCATATGGGTTTTAGTATGGCTTTACTTACTTTTTGTTCAGCATCCAATAATTTTTTTGGACCTGTTGTCCCAATGCCAGGCATTTTGTGAAGATATGCTTTCTCCATGCAAGCTTCTTGATCAGGTACATACATAGTATTTTGTCTCATCAGCTTGTGGGATTTGGACTCCATTTATTTTGACAGGAGGGCAAGTTTGGCGTCGAAGTGTGTAAATCACATGTACGGATTTGGATTCATTAGCTAATTTGAGAAATTTGAAAGCAATCTTTTAGGTCGCTTTTGGTAACCATTTTTTTTAACCCTGCGTTTTATTATTTTAGAAGTTCAAAAGTGGTGCTAGTGACTGAAAAGTTGAAGGGGAATCGTTTGTCTTGGTATAGTCATGTAAAGACGAGGGATGAAACGCATGTCACTAAAAGAGTTATGACTATACATGTGAATGGGTGGAGAGGGTAGCCAAAAAAAGGTGGATAGATTGTTTGAAGAGTGATATGACAAAAAAAAAGAAGTTAGGGACAACCCCAACGTGTGTGCTAACCCCAAATAGGATAGGATAAAGGCAGAAAAGTGATGATGAGTCTTTCATTTAGTAACCATACTGTTCTTATTACTCTAAGGTATACAACGACTGATTGGAGTTTGAAGCAGTGTTGTTTGAGAATTTAAATAAAGACAACTTTATTTGGATCAAGCTCACCCTACACTCGTTTACAAAGGATATCACCTTTCGTAATATCCATTCCATCAATTAAGACTTCATGCTCAGATAATAACGCTTTAAAAATAGCTTTAGCGTGAATTTTCCACGTCTATAACTCAGGAACAAATTACTTCAGCCGCATGTCGGGTTCTGCCATGTAAACTTTAGCAATTAAGGGCGTTTGCTGTAGCTAGTTGATCGATGCGCGTGCCCTTATTATTTTGTATATTCCGCTGTTTGAACCAAAACTGACAGAAGTTTTAAAGCGCTTTAGTGGCTTAATGGTCCGACTGGTTTGGTTACTTGGAAGTTTCAAAAAGTTCTACTGGTTTCGAATTCGACGATTTTGCCTTGAACAATTACCTATCCTTGGTTAGTCAAATAAAGACTTTTTAGAGGTAAGTGGATAGGGCGTAAATCTCCTTTGAAAAGTAAAGTTGCTTTGAACAGACGGGTGTTACGTCATATCCAGGCAATTGCTCGATAGTTGACTTAAATTGTATGTTTTGACCGTGTTCTTTGGTGCAGGATTTTGAATTTTTAGATCCTATGTGAAGGAATAAATGTTGCTACGTCTTATTATTGATGGTATTTAATAAGTTATAGGTAGCAAGCTGATAGGCTCTGAGAGAAATTTCCATGCAGTAGCTTTCTGTATGATTGCACGCTTATCTCATTTAGATGACTAGCTTTCTCCTGCGGTTTCGTCGGCATCTTTAGTTACTTCTTTTCTCTTATTAGTCTAAATGCTCTATTTAATTCACAACAAAAAGGCTATAGAACTTTATAAGTTTTTGTCAAATCGAACCAGTTCCTGAGGTTCGTGTTCAAACAAACTCTTTTTAATATTAGTGTAGATGTTTTCTTCTGAGGTCCAATAGGTGTTTATGCTAAAAATCAAATTTAATTTTGAACCATGAAAATCTAAAGTTACGTTTAGATTTATAATAACATTACTTTAAATAAAATATGATGTGTGTCAAAAATGGTTTTTTCTTTTTTTTTTTATTGAGATAGAAAATCATACAATAGCTTGTCACATGCTAAGATGGAGTGAGAGCTACCTGTATTTTTTTTCAGTTGTTTCTATGGAGTTTCTTGCCGGTCCTTATTCATAGGAAATGACCAATTTGGAACCGTGCAGTAACTTCTAACGTTTTATAAAAATCTTTGTACCCATGTAGGTATGTGAAATAAAAGCATAATATGAATTTTGATTTTTTTTTTTGAGCAATCTAGAACTGTCTGTCTGAACTGGAACTATTTGGTGCAACCGTGAGACACACAATGTTGATGTATTTTAAGATTAAGTAGTTAAGTTTCTATTATTTTTATCTCATAAGTTTCTATATTTTTGTGTGTACTTGTGTCAAATAAACGTGTTTTCTTTCTTTCAATAACCGTTTAATTCCCGACATGCATCGCCATGTTTTCTGTCCCCGCAATTTAACTTAGCACCGATTGTTTACTTGTTTTAACTAACCCTTCCACCGCTCCCACAGCAGGTCCATTAATGCTGTTCCAGTTAGACTGCGTAATTGCAAAACTTGGACTCGGTCCGACAACTTGAGCAGGTAGAGTAATTTGTACGAGTTAGAACTGAATTATTATGGACTTGTTTTCTGGCAAGCCTTTAACTGGTGTTTAGGATGTGGTTCGAAGTTTTAGGAAGCCAATGAAAAGATAGATGGATGTGTGGAGTGATGTGAAAGAAAAGGGAGTTTGTGATAGCTAGAAGAATGACTCGCGCACTGAGGTTTTGATTCCAACTTACCTATGAAAACAGTTCAACTCCCAAATTGAGTTACAAAGATTTACCAACATGTAGCAACAAAGTTTTCAATTTTTTTTCTTATACTCATGTTTTGGTATGGAGCAAAGTCTCATACTTTGCTCCATACCAAATTTCAGGGCTCTAGTCAACGGGAAAACCCTTATGATTTTGATTCAGTTAAGAGTGTCAAAATATATGTTTTTTTGCGACATAAACTCCCGAAACTTTTTGTAATTTAGAAGTTTTATGTTTTCACAACTTCAACAGACCGCAGATTTAAGTATATGGTTTTAATCTGAACTCGATACTTCCACGCGTTCCCGAGATAAAAGCTCTTGACAGACAGACACACGGACAACAGTCTTTTTCAGAATTCCCGTATTATTTACATAGGACTTAAATATACGATATGTTCATGTACTTACTTTTAACCGATTTTAAAAAAGGAAGTTTTGTGTTCGGCTAAATGTATTTTTTTATATATGTTTAATGTATGTTCACAGATTTCTCGGTTAATTGTGAAAATCAAATTGAAAATCATTTTTTTTTATTGATAGTCGAGTTGGTGCCATAGAAATATTGAAAAGATCTGATTATTGAACTTCGAAGGTCTATGCCTGCATAAGATCACAGCAGAATTGTTTTAACAATATTGCTTGGTTTATGTGTGTAGTGGAAAATAAAAAAAAAAAACTTTTGACAAAAAAATACAACCGACTCCAATGTAAAAACAGTGCTTTTTGAAAAAATTCAAAATAACTTTAATGTCGGAAGTCAGTGATAAATAACGAAGAGACAAAACTATTATAGAAACTTCTTTGAGTGGCTTTTATCTGTGTATTAAACAATATTCAACAATCCTTCTCCTCCCCCTCCTCCTTGAGTTGTATTCCTCATTACTGAGGGTCGTGAAGTTCCCGCTAGATTAGCTTTTTAATGATGGTATCTCGCCATCTGTGACCGTTCTTGCGTCATGAAGTGCGACGTGCAGTGTGGAGCGGACCTGATCTGCCCATCTTATTGGGCTGCGGCCCCTAGGTCGTTTGCCATCAATCATGCCAGTTACGATAAGCTGTTCAAGGTTGTGGCCATTTTTCCTGGCAATATGGCCAAATAACTCCAGTACTCTGCGCATGCAGGTAGTCGGCAGTCTGATCTTGATGTTCAGTTCACATTTTCTTCCAGCACCACATCTCGAAGGCATTATGCGGTCGCGGTGCGCCTTTTTTAACGTTTTTATTAAAGTAAGTAGGTATTTATTCAACAACATGTTAGTTTTTTGTCTGTACTGTTTAAGACATCCCCTGAATGTCTCAGGATTCATTTTCTTTAATATAGGATTATCCAGACTTCAATCAGTACAGCACGATGTACTTTAGACACTTGGTGTTAAGACGCGGTAAGATCTTCGCGGGTTCCATTCAGTTGATACAGCTCGTTAAATTGGTTCGTTAGTAAGCTGTTTGTAGAAATGAATAGTTTAATCTAGACACCATCTGAGATGTCTCGATGAATTGATATAATGCATAGGTATATTTATGTCTAGAACCTTGCGGCCCCAAAGGCCATCTTTTCTGCGAGCAATGTGCCCTGCCCATTGCCACTTAAGTTTGGCGATTCTTCGTGCTATGTCGGTAACCTTGGTTTTTTCTGAGGATTTCCTCATTCTTGATCCAATCACGCAAGGAAACTCCGAGCATAGCCCTTTCCATTGCCCTTTGGGTGACTTTATGTCTGTCTTTATGGCGATCATAAACCGAAAGACGTAGCGTTTGAAGGACTCCTACAAGGTGGACCAATGACCTGGTAAGGGTTGCGGGAATCCGATGGATGTGAGACGCAAAGGACCTCTCTTTGTGGCGACACTTGGGAGGCCTATGTCCAACAGTGGATGTTTATCTATAAATAAAAAAAAGCTTCTCATAGGGACCGCATACCGTCCGCCTTGGCAGGATTTGGCGGTATTTCTCGACGCTATAACTGCTAGTATTAGTGCTTTGGCCCCATACGATAATCTGGTTTTGTTGGGTGACATGAATGTCAATCTGTTGGATGCAAACAGCTCAAAAGCTAAACAACTTACAGCTTTTTTGGACTACTCAAACCTAGATCAGCTTGTTCAAACCGCAACACACTTCGTAGGTGATAGCTTTTCGCTTATTGACATCATATGCACTGATGCTTCAACGCGGAATGTTGTGGTGGATCATATCAGTGAGCTCAACCATCACTCATTCATCACATGCGAGGCAGTCTTCAGAAAGCCTAAGGCTAAACCTAGGTTAGTTGAGTACCGTTCTTTTCCCGACATCTTGCAAGATCAGTTCAGTCTTGATCTGAATATGATCCCTTGGTCAACTATAGGAGATATGAGTGATGTTGACACTATGGTACACACTTTTAATTCTTACATTATCCAGTTATTTGATCTTCACGCTCCTCTTAAGCGAAGGACCTTCAGGAAGCGGCCTACACCATGGATAACTGATAACATACGTCTGATGTTTAAATTGAGAGACGAAGCTAGAGCTAGATATCATATGACTAGAGAACTGAACCACAAGCAGTATTATCTTGACCTTAAGCATGAAGCGGCTGCCGCATTGGTGAGGGAGAAAACAGCTTACTTTACCAAAAATATAAATGAACAAAGGAAGGATCCCAAACTGCTTTGGAATAATCTCAAGTCGGATGTACTTCCGGACCATAGCCAGAAATTACTGCCTGGTCATTTTGATAACCCGGATAATATTAATGCAGCATTTCTGGATGTCCCAGGAAGCTGCAGCGATAATGCCTCTAAAATTGCTTATTTCAAATCTCGCAGACATAGTCCAGCTGAGTTTTCACTTACTACAGTCAGCCAGGATGCAGTGCTGAAGATAATTAGGAGTCTAGGTTCAAATGCCCAGGGTGTTGATGGTATCAGTCTGGAGATGTTATCTCTCACTTTGCCGACTACCTTGCAAGCTATCACTGCTATCATCAACAGATCCATAGAAACACGCACCTTCCCTGGACTGTGGAAACGTGCAATGGTACGCCCTATCCCGAAAACCAACGACCCAGCCAACATGAAGGATCTTAGGCCAATAAGTATCCTGCCCTGCCTTTCGAAGATCCTGGAGCGTGCTGTGTACTCTCAGGTTATTGAGTTTCTGGAAACAAATAATATCCTTCCAGACCTCCAATCCGGTTTTCGAAAGGGCAGAGGTACTGCAACGGCTCTAATTGATGTGGTGGGCAATATCTTGGAGGCACGTGATCAGGGGGAGGGATCAATCCTGGTCCTGTTGGACTTCTCACGGGCATTCGACGCAATTAATACCAATCTACTGCTCTCTAAATTAGCATATTATGGCTTCGATGGAGACGCTGTAGATTGGTTTAAAAGCTACCTAATTGATAGGTCTCAGTATGTTCAAATTCATAAGGAAGATGGTTCTACTATATCATCCCCCCCCCTTCCTGTGACGAGGGGAGTCCCACAGGGATCAATTTTGGGTCCTCTTCTGTACATTCTGTATAGCGCTGACGTAACTGGATCAATCATTAACTGTAAGTACCATATGTACGCCGATGATATCCAGCTGTACATATCCTTTAAAGGTACCGACACGTCATTGGCAGTACAGAGGTTGAATGAGGACTTGGCTCGGATTGTGGCATGGTCAGAGGAGAACTCGCTGGTCCTGAATCCGCTTAAGTCGAAATTCATGGTGTTGGGCACGAAGAAACAAGTTGCTGCGATACTGTTAGCCAAACCTGAGGTCATGATTGGGGGAGAGGAAATTGAGCGTGTGGAGCAGGCTTGCAGCCTGGGACTGATTCTGGAGCCAGAGCTGCGCTTTGAAGCGCATATAAAAAGTGCACTAAGACACTGTTTCTACAGACTAAAAGTTTTGTATGGGATACGAAAATACCTTAGCATTCCACTCCGCAAACTGCTTGTTGACAGCCTGATCTTATCGAAACTAAACTACTGTGACACTGTGTATGGGCCATGTTTGCTTGCTAGAACGGATAGACTGATTCAGCGCATCCAGAATGCATGTGTTCGCTTTTGTGTTTATATTCCACGTAGAAGTCATGTGACTCCGTACATAAATGAACTGAAGATCTTGAAAATGGCTGCAAGGCGTAAGCTGCATTTGGCTAGTTTACTATTTGGCGTTGTAACAAACCAAAAGCCACGCTATCTGTTTGACAAACTTACTTGGCGACAAACTCACTACAAGTATGGTCTTCGCTCTGTGGTCGGTCCACTGTCAGCGACGCGACACAAAACTGCGGCCTTTAAGGGTTCCTTCAAGTACGCTGCCATGAAGGTCTGGAATGACATTCCTCCACCGGTGCGAGGCCTGAAATCATTACAATCCTTTAAATATAACCATAAAAAGTTACTCTTGCTAGCACAACTTTCAGTACAATAAACTTTTTGTCACCTTATGGGTCATGGCCTGCAGTACTATGGGTGGATTTTCAGCGGTGCTGTGCCTTGACATTCAATGGCTTATCCCTCATATTCTTTGTGTTTCGCTGCTGTCAGTGTACATAGTCACACTATTTTTTATTATACTATTTTATTTTTTGCCAGGCTAAGAACCTACAAGCAAGATAAATATTAATTATACTTTTCAATAATATTCATATAGTTTTTACAATAAATCACATATAATATAATGTATATAAATTTAATTTATAATTTATTTATTTTCTTTATTTAAAATTATTCTCATTTGTTGACTCGGCAATTCATATATTTACCGAATCCCAGGCTTAGGTACTCATTTCTTTGTACGTTCGTCCCGTTTATTTATTTCCCAGCAAACTGTTCCTGGAATTTTCCACGAAGCTACGTGAATGGGAGTGAATCAATTAATACACCTTACCTGTCCCCGTGTCCGCTTCTCAAGAGTTCATCTGTTTTTTATCTCGTTACAAATACTAAAAACATTCACAGAATTATACCATCGCAGTGAGGAACAAATATTTGAACTATGATGAATTTCAAAAACCATTTACTTGTCGTCACCATGCGGTCATATCCTTTTTGACGTCAACAGCATCACGGTCGCGTCCAATTCGTCCTATCACGTACTTGTGTTTTTGCCATAGTGTATGAAATCACCACAGATTATTAAAACAAATTGAGCTATGGGTGCATCGTGGTGTTGCCACTTTATAAAACTTTATAAAATTGTATTTGTCGCCTTATCTATTTATTTTATTTATATTTATTAGTTTTCTATAATTATTTTTAGTTACGTTTATTTACTGCACCGTTCCAGCGTCTTTACGACACAGCGACCGGCCCACGCTGAAAACCAGCGCTGTGAGCTCAACGCATTATGCGTGAGCCCGCAGCTTTATGCTGAGCGTTCGGCCGTTTTGCGCGGAGGAGACGCATATCCTCCCTATTAATTATTATTGATGTTTTGTTATGTTACCTAATTTTAAGATTGCGTCTTTACCGCGTAAATAAACTGTTTTTTTCTTTCTTTCTTTCTATGTGTTTCGGCTGAAATGATAATGATGATGATATTTATGTCAGCACATTTACATTCGACTTACTGCCGCACTAGTGAACACAAATGGTAAGTAAATGACACAGGTGTGGTTTCAGTGAGTAAAAGTCTGAGGCACCTTTCTGCTACACCCAGAGCGGGAGAAGTCATTGAATGATTGCCCATTATAGAAAAAAATACTGTCGCCCTAAATAAAAATTTGTTTTTGAGTTTTTCGTAGTTATTTTTTCTTTGTGTAACGTTGCTAACACCACTGTATCAGCCCATTTATACCGTCGTATAATCATAAATAAAAAGGCACTTTAGAACATGTATCCGGTGATACAGTATCTGTGAATTACACAGTGACATATCAATCAGAGCAGAGGTGGCCGTGTGGTAACGGCACCGACTTACGAATTGTAGGTCGTAGTGGATATTGGCCCAGCATGGCCTATGCCGTGGAGAATTTCTAAAAAAGAAACTCGTATTAGTCAGTAAAAATCACTCACTCATTCCAACCAAGAACCAATCCAAGATTGAAAAGTCATTAGTCATAATTTTCTACCTCCCAAAAAAAATTTCAGCTCCAACAAAAAGGCTTAACACAGACTAAGGCAATCTAATAGATTTTTAAAGTTATCAAAGAGATAAAAACTAGCCAATAGCTGGTAATAATATAAATCTTGTATTTATATAAAATGCAATTCTGCAAATTATGGACCGATTAATGTCGAAAATTTCTCGCTCACAAAATATTAATAAACACAGAAACGTCGCCTAAGCAATATTATAAATCATGATCCGAACAATGGTTCCTATAATAAATGGTGTTATTTGACGTCGTGTAACTTTTACAGAGTTTATTAAATGTAATTGCTTCTCTGGCGTGACTAATGATACACACTGTTTTTAAAGTTTGCTGCTGCTAATTTTAAAACGTATTGTTTAAAGTTTTTATATTTCACTTGTTTTAGCTTCTACACTCTATAGTAGACAAAGTGACATTTTCACGGCAATTTATGTAGCAGAAGCTCATAACGGGATTTGGCGGGTCACGTCAGCCGCATGGGTAGAGACCGCTGGGCTAGCGTCGCCACGCAGTCAGTTCCTGAGGAAGGAATGCGCCGTCAAGGCCGGCCTAAAAAGAGGTGGCGGGATGATCTAGACGCGTACCTCAAGGACTGGTTTGAGGCGGTGCGAGAAACTAAAGTCTAGAAGGAATTGGGGGAGATCTTGGTCCAGTAGTGGAATAGTAAGAGCAGTTTAAAATAAGCTAAACACTTAAAATTTATTTTTAATAATTAGAAAAAGGTTTTCTTGTGAATATGTTCCTGATTCAATCACGCAAGGAGTCTTCCAGGCAAAGCCTTTTCTACTGCCCTTTGGGTTACTATAAGTCTTCTGATAAGGCCAATAGTAAGCGATTGCGTTTCAGAATCATATATCATCACTGGGAATAGGCACGGGTAGAGACTTTCTACTTGAGACACTGCGGTATGTTGGCTGCCATCGTTTTATCAACTCACGTTGAGCTCGAGTGCTGGATTATGGCCCATTCTCTCTCCTAAGAGGAGGCCAGAATCCCAGTAGTAAGGCTGATTCTCAGGCTGATTATGTTGTTAATGTTTTGTATGTTCTATCCAACACAGGAAAAAAAAACTGGTGATTTCCCATTAAAAATAAAAAAAGCCCGAAGGTAGTTGTGGCCCGATTACCTAGGTACTCGTCCGTTTTCAATGTGACCGAGCACCAATTTCAGTCGATTTCGAAACGTGGCAAGCAGCTGAAACACAATTTATTAACGGATCGAGTTTTAAATTTGTAAAACGTGACGGATTGTTTGCCATCACATGCGACAACAATGAAGTAATTCGAGCCCATGACGAAAATACTTATAAAGTTTAAATTTTTTTGGACTTTTAAAATTGGATATTTTTAAAAGCTCTTGTAATACTAGAGGCTTGACAACTTTCCGTGTTTATTGAGAACATTACAATACCGTGTAGTTTAATCACACTAATTTTACAAGAGTAAAAGTCTGTAAGCAGGTATATTTATTACTTCTCAACACTCGAATGGCTGAACAGACCTCAAAGAAACTAAAGTAGTCAGCTCTGCAGGCCTTGCTAAGTTACGGCCATTACGTGTCGAGTCTTTTTGTACAATTAGTAATGCCTCGGCGCGTAAGCGCTTTTAGAAAATAATAAGTTGGTAGCCATGTTGAGGCGCTTTTAGTCAATCACTCGTTAAATAAAAATTGTAACTTGTCTACCATTTATATCATAAAACTAAAGGATGAAACGAAAAACTTTGTAGAAACGATTACATATCATTCTATAATTTCGAACGATGTGAACTTGGCAACAAAAAGTTTCTATTCGTTTGCTCTGACTCTTTTTTTGTTGGTCTGTGGTTCTGACCGTAGATTATTATCAACTTGGCTGACTCTGCCAGTCACTGGTTGCGTGGCAGCTCACATCAAGGCAATTGAAAAAAAAATCCTCCATCCATTTCAAGTTTTTTTAAGGAAATTCCTCATTCATTAGTTCGACAACACTTATGATGCAAGGATTTTTTTTAATATTTGTAAATGAAAATAGCCTTTCAAATGTTTGTTGTATTGTTACGCAAACATTTGCCCCGGAGATTCTCAGTTTCAACTCTTGACAGTGATATGCATTTCAGGAAAAAAAAAATGCAAAATAGAGTGCATTAATTTGTAGAATTCTAACGCCCTGAAAATGCAACAATGGTAGTTCTTTACAATTTAAATTTGAACTATTGGAGTAAAGTGGCGTATGAATGTGAAATATAATTCATTTTAAAAGTAATATGTGAATGAATCACATTTGTGACTTTAAACGTTTTCTCCGGCACTATTTTATTCAGGAACTGCTATTCGTTGCAATTTACTTACCGCCATTTTGAATTGGCTCTCTGTTATATGCAGAGACTAGGTAAGTTTGGAATAGATTAAGGTGTTAGGTATTTTTATAGTATACTAGCGATCCGTCCCGTTTTCGCACGGGCAATAAATATAGCCTATGTTACTTGGGTGAATGTAGCTTACCAATGCAATTTTAAATCGGCACAGTAGTTTTTGAGTTTATTCATTACAAAGATACACACAAAAATACTTTTTTTTTAAACCTATTTGCAAAATAAATATTTGATGTTTTCCTTCACCGTTTAGAGAGCAATCGTGATGAAATAAATTACACAAAGTAATTCACCTGACTGGGATTAAACTCACGACTTACAACTCGTAATTTGGGGCCGTTACTACTCGGCCATGACCTATTCACTCTTGACTTAAATACGAGTAACCCCAGGTTGTAGCTATAAGGTAACAGAGACTCTAATATGGAATTCCACTCCTACGCTGCACGCATAGTGAATATGTTCTCAAATTATTACACCTAGTGGTCCGTTAACGGGACGGGTTTGGCAGAGTCAAATTATGTAAGTTCAATGCACACTGCGCAAATATTTACTTGCTTTGTTGCGATCTGGGCAGTGATGTCTGTCTTCAGGTGTAAAGTGAATGACTTACCGCCAGTTTCCGGAACGTTGATCAAAATCAAAATTAACTAATCAGCTGTCAAATGTCTTGTCAAGTATCAGTTGGGTTGCTGAAAGGATGATCAGCTACTTTGATTTGATCATCTGATTAGTTGACCGCGCTGTCAGATCTTAGTACAAAATCACATGCGAAATTCCATTTTGGGTTTCTGGAACGCTGATTATTTTGATCATAGATTAAACTACTGTCAAAAGCTTTGTCAAGAAATCAATACAATAGTGCATGTTGACAAATTAACAAATAAATAATATTGGCTATTTACGTGAATCTTGTGGTTTCTCTGCAGATTATCATTTTTACGGTGTGAGATCATGTTTATTAAGTAAAATCACAATGTTTTGTTTGTAAAATGTGTTTTTGCAAAAAGCATTTCATTTTTGCGTTTTGTTGTAGATGTATTTTTCGGATATATGTATATCCACAAGGAGTGATGAAGAATTGCATAAATCTCGGCAATTTTTTCAAAAAAGGAAGTATCCCTACGAGTACTCAGAAATAATATAAAAAATTGGGACCGAATGAGCAAAGCCGCAATCACGTTCCTTGTAATTATGATAGATCCAAAAATAAAACCTTTAACATTCAGAAACAAATCTATCAGTGCATTGGAAAAAATACTATTTTCACGCATCAAGAGCATTCCAAATAATAGTAGCTGATGATATAAGGATGCATAAATCAACAGCCAGTTGAAATCAAGCCTCGATTCATCTCGATTCCCCTAACAGAAGAGCGCAATATATTTAAAAGTGGATTTAATAGCTTTATAAATTTAGTTCTAATCTCATGTATAAGCTATCACTGAATCATTAGGAAGGATGAATATTTAAATATAAACAAAGATTCAAATCAAATGTTTATTTTCAGTATTAAATAGTTCAAATAATATTCTATTAACAACAATAACATTAAATACAATTAAAAAGATTCTGATTCCACATTCCAAGCGTAGATCTCTATGGAGAAGAATGTGCAAGAAACTCCAAGGATATTTTCAATCTTGTTTTATTATTAGACCTTATCAGCTATTCCATCTTTTAAAAACTGTTGTAGGAGTGTTTCTGCCATTTCATTTTGTAACTGAAACAAATAAGTTTGTTAGAAAAATATAATAAAGTTTATGAGAAGACGATCTTTATAAATGTAAAGAGTATATAAGATATGCTTTCTAAATTAAATACCTCTTCATCTGTATTGTTTTATTCATTAGATATAACTTGCTAAACATAAAGACATGCGATGTTCTGCCTCGTAACCCTTTTCAAATTCGAAAAGGCAGTGTAGAGCTGTCTTTGAGTTCTAAGCACCTCAGCGATGCTGTTTTAATCTCTAATTAGACATGCCCAAGCTTATTCTTTTTTGTATAATTGAGAATTGCATTTGTTGCTTTATTTTCTATAAAGTTTTTCTATCTAGAAAAAACCTCTAAAATGTATATCTATTAATTACTAAGATGTAGGTGTTTCTTCACTAATGTAAAATTTGTAACTTATTTGTGGCGTACTTACTTTTGAACCAGTTTTAATAATTTGCACTTTTATCTTTCTGTGAAATCTTTCCCTCATGAAGCCATTTAAAAAATATTATTAAATATGAATACACAATTATTTGAAAATAACGTGAGTTTTGACATATTTATCTGTAGCAAGCAAAGTTGTTTTGTTGTCAAGGACGACGCAGGTTATTTTTTTTACTGGTTTAATACAAGGTCTTTTAAGGAACTTTTTCACAGTTGAAACTGAAATATCCAATCAATGTGACCATTACTAAAAACAATCCACATGACAAATCAAAATGATCATAGATTAGTTAATTTTTCACTAATCATCCTTTCAGCAACCCGAATTGATTTGACACAGCTGTTAATTTAACAGCTGATTAGTAAATTTTGATTTTGATCAACGTTCCGGAAACTGGCGGAATGTCTGCCTAATCAATCTATCCTGAGTACGTTTCGGTTACTTCATCATGCTTTTTATTTTAATATCTGCAGGCTACTTGTTTACGTTTATCTGATTTATGAAGCAAAGCGCGGCGATTCTGCTGCGATTTGTTCGATGGTCACCTTTGCTACCCTTCATCAGAATTGCTGGTGGTGTAATGATCTATTCATGGTCAATGATCAAACTTGAGCACCGATTAGGTACACACAACATTAACAAAGCAATTTGGAAAGAGATTGGGTGTTCTTTTCCCAGTAGAGATACGACAAAGTTTTACCAAAAAAACATATACAATCTGTTATTAAAGAAAGAATGCAAACAGTATTAAATATAAGGTAGCATAATAGCATAATCGGCCTTTTAATGTTCCCTCTGCTGGGACTCAGGCCTCTTCTCTCTAAGGGAGGGAATGGGTCGTAATCCACCACGCGGGCCCAGTGCGGGTTGGTGAATGTCACATGTCTTCGAATCTTTGGTTCCAGGACAATACGGGTTTCCTCACGATGTTTTCCTTCACCGTTTTGAGAGCTGTGGTTATGAAATAAATTACACAAAGTACTGCATCTGGCTGGGTTTGGACCCGTGGCCTACGATTCCTAAGTCGGGGCCGTTATCACTCGGCCACGGTGGTGGGAGAGCGGTAACGGCTCTCAAATTAAATAAAAATTTCCAAAGATCTGTCGAAAAGCTTACGTTCGAAGGCCAAATTACCTGAAAACACATTGACATAGCAACAGATAAAATAACAAAAATAAACAATAAATCCCAAACAGACAATAAACATAACTTCCCAAAACAAATAAAGAATAAATTAACCGGTTCACGAACCAAAGTATTGGCTGCCATAGTTTTCAATGTTGATCTTTCCAACCAGTATGTCCCAAATAATTTTATATCCAACTTACCGCATAAATTAAACTTTTCCACAACAATTTGGAAGTTGCCAGTTTTGTTGCTGTCACCCTATCTGTATTCTATTTAATAAATCATTTATTTATCCCTTATTTCTACCGCATAAAGGGTGGTTATCGCGTGGCTGGTGATGATAGTATTAAGCAGACTTAATTGATTGCTTGAAACTGAAATGCTGACGGGCAGTCAGAGGTGTGGAAGACTATCGCAATTAATTTTGTGGTTTCGTTGACAAGTTGAAGTATTAGCAGAAAATGGTACAATGTTCATTTGATAAAAGAGTCTCAATTTCAAAGCTGCTGTATGATTCGAAATACCCAGCGTAGTCATGAAATGCAAAAGGCAACTCAAGTTCGAAGCATGGTTACGGGGCCGAAGCTTACCGAGGCCATGGATTAAGTTCCGACAGGGAAAATCGAGCTCCAGGAACGGTAGCCAAAGAAGGCACAGATAGATGTGATTTAAGGCAATAAAAATCCGACACGCCTTCATGCTCCGCCCTAGAACAAAAGAAGTCATTGGACGATTTTACAACTTAAAAATATAAAAATAGCAATTAAAAAAGGAACACAATTGGGCTTTAGTCAGTAAAAATTTGATGCTCCCTCTCGCTCAACTCAGAGCGAGAAAAGTCATTTGATAAGTTTTCCACTTTTTTTTAGGTGGAAATATCATCCCCCACTCTTGGGCGGAGCCGTAGTGCGAGTAAGACTTACTGATAAAAACCCACTCTTCCTTCGTTGCTTTTAAAACCAAGGCCGTGCTTTCTTTTCAGAAGCAGACCCTTGGCCCCAGTAAGCTTCGACCCTGCTGAGCCCCTACGGTAAATTTTCGATGAATGTAGTTTTATTTCTAGAGATACTTAGTGTACATAGTATTGTTTCTAGAGATACTTGGTGCCACGACATCACTCTAGCATAGTTAGCACAATGTATATATAGAGATCTATATATCTCATGGTTAATCTCCCAAGTTCCCTTCTCCCTAGTAGACAAGGAGCTTTAGAGTTCCGTAGTAATGCGCTAGTTCCTACTTATAACCACCGCATAATTGCTAGAAGGATTCCATTACCGAAATCCTTCATAGACTGAGGCGATATTAATCAACGGAGCTTCGAGTATGAATACGACAAGCTATCAGACGTCTTAAAATATTATAAACATGGACAATGTTAAATGGTTAGAAGATACTTCGGATAAAGTCGATGGGGCAGGAAGATTTGAGAGTGGCGGACAATCGATGTCGCTTATATAGTGCCATGTGACTTTTTTTATAGAATATGCTGCGTGCGTCATGTCGTCATCATCAGTCTTTTTAATGTTCCCACTGCTGGGACTCAGGCCTCCTCTCTAGGAGTGGGAATGGGCTGTAATCCACCACGTGGGCCCAGTGCGGGTTGGTGAATGTTACATATCTTCGAATTTTTGGTTCAAGAACATGCTAGTTTCCTAACGATGTTTTTCTTCACCGTTTTGAGAACTGTGGTGATGAAATAAATAACATAAAGTAATGCGTCATGTATTACACAATTTTTTTTTTTTATAATTATCTCACAACGCTGTCTAGTCACAAGCTAAGCAGAGCTTGTGTTATGGGTACTAGACAACTGATAAACATACTTATATATTTCTAAATACATACATATTATAGATAAATTACACCCAGACACAGAACAAATGATTATGCTCATCACACAAACATTTGTCCTGGGTGGGAATCGAACCCACGACCTCCGACATAGCAGTCAGGGTCACTAACCACTAGACCAACAGGTCAGTCGAATATTATGCGAACGCACTTCACATTATTAGTATTGCATGTTAATATTTAATCGTAATACCTAAAAGATACCTCAGAAAAAAATGTCCGCCCAAAAAAAATCCATTTGAAATCATCCAAAAAAATAAGCCCAGATAAAGAGAACATACTATTTGAAATTAACGCGATCCAAATATTATAGCTTGTAGTATTCATACTCCAGGTTAGGTCAATCTTCCGCTGCATTATGTTATTCTATTATATATAATTGGATCAAATGCTCAGCTTACGTCTGTCTTGTAAATTGAGTGATATGTGATAATCGGATGAGACATGAGTATTATAAATATGATCAAGTAATTTATTTATTGATAAGTGTCATTGTGGGATTATGAGCTCATTGATAAATGATCAATCAAATTATATTTTTTTCATTAGTTTCAAATCTTCATACACAACATCAGTTTTAGTAAATGCTAAACCCGAAACACGTGTCTAGTATTTTCATGTTAAGAATCTATAAACAAATGTTTATAACTGTAACATGAAAAATCACACAAAAACGGAGGTTGTTTTGCACTGGCGCCCAACTGTTTGCTGGCTCCTTATGCCCGCTATGACCTGCCGTGACCTGTGTTGTATTTGATGTCGGTGTTGAATGAAAAAAAACTTATGACAGTTCTAAATATTTTTGGGTAAAAATATAACATGGTGTAAAAACTATTGGAATCCATTCATTACTGATTCTGAACAAGCTGTAGGCATATAGGTTCCGTATATACTAAAAATATTGTTGTATATATGTAACTATTTCAGGACTCCTCCAAGTGTCGCTATAATGACCGGTACAGTGCGTCTCGCATCCATTGGATTACCACAACCCTCATCAGGTCCACCACGTGCTGCATCATCCAGTATGTGGTTGCCACCGCAGAACCTAGGTCCCCATCGATCATCTGTTCTGCAAGTAATGTGCCCCTGCCCACTGCCTCTTAAATTGGTGATTCTTTGGTCTATGTCGGTAAACTCCTGCGGATAAATTCGCGGGTTAAAATGATTGCCAAAATAAGTTACATTTTGAATCCAGATTTTTTTGGTACAAACATACAAAACGTAAGTGGATTTCTGGATCATTCAATACATCTATTAGAAAAGGGTATGGGGATAAACCCACATAGATTTTTATTTCCCCTTCGCAGATAATGTATGCCGACGGTCGGATAATTTGCCGACGCTTACAAGAAATTGCTACTTTACGCGCTTCACCTGCTTTATAGGTTCCACCTTCGTATGTAATTATTTTTAGGGATTCGTAGCAAAATTATAAAAAAAAATATCCTTTTGGCGATTCTTCTGTTTTTTTAATTTTTATTTATATGTACTAGAAGAAAGATAGAAAGAAAAAGTGTTTATTCACGTCAAACATGGCGCATACCTTAAAACAAAATAAATAACAATATCGACTAAAAGTAGCACGTAAGTAAGATATGCGTCACATCCGCGCAAAACGGCCAGCGCTCAGCAAAATGCTGGGGCTCATGAAAAACAGAGCCACAGCGCTAATTACATATTTAAACAATTGGTGGCGAGTGGTGATGACCCTGACTTACGAGTTGTAGGTTGGTTCAAACCCAGCCAGGCGCATTACTTTGTGTAATTTCTTTCATCACTAGTGCTCTTAAAACGGCGATTGAAAACGCCGTGAAGAAACTGGCGTGTCCCAGAACCAAAAATTTGAAGACGCGACATCCACTAAGCCGCACTGGGCTCGCGTGGTGGATTACGGCCCATTCCCTCTTCCAGAGAGGAGGCCTGATTTCCAACAGTGGGAACATTATAAGGCCCACTGTATTAATGATAACGATTTAACTCTGCCTGAGAATCGTTTGATTGAGAAATTTTATTTTGGATTTTTTGCCAAATTTTTTGTATGAAGTTTTCATTTATTTAAGCAATACTAAATGCTGAACCACATACAAGTAAAATAAACCTGATTCATTTAAATAAATACACACAAAATTTATTTGATAGAGGTACTACTGGAAACATTTTTTCACACAACTGGAAGTGTTTTTAACTAGTTTATGTACTTTCTAATTATCAGACAAAAACCTTTTAAAAAACAACGATTCTTTCGATAATGCAATCGATCTTAACCTTTCCTTTCAAAACTAAGAAAATTTTATCATTGCTAATGTACGGAACTTGTCGAGTTTTTTTACGATATTCATGCCCTTACATAAAGGAACTATCAGAAAAATCGAAGGATAAAGTTAGAGTTGATTTCAAACTTAAAGTTTTGCTCTTTCACAATTTATAAGAATGTACCTACTCCGAGGAATATTTTGAATTTAGTTGGAAGTTCTCCTTGTGGAAATAGTTTAGCTATGATTTTCTGGTGTAGCAATCGCGACAAGTGTATTTGAAGTTTTATTTAGTTAGTCTTCTGGTTTACAATACTGACGGAATGGTTGATGCAGTTTTTGAGCAATTAGCTGCTACGCTGCATGACGCTGGTTCAATTCCCGTGCGGGTCAAATATTTGTATGACTTACAGATAGTTTTTCCGGGTCTGAGTGTCTTGTGTGAGTTTACATGTTTTGTGAACGCACCCACGTTACAGGAGTAAATTCTAGTGTGAGACAATGAGTCTAAAACAAAAAAAAAATCATTGGTAAAACAGGCATTTATAAAAAAATATGCAACAGAGTTTGACCTGTTTCTTATAGGCTTATTTTCTATTCTACTCTGTTCTATCCTGTTCTATATTATCTTATACTATCCTATTCTATTCTATTATATTCTATTCTATTCTATTCTATTCTATTCTATCCTATCCTATCCTATCCTATCCTATCCTATCCTATCCTATCCTATCTTATCCTATCCTATCCTATCCTATTTATGTATATTCTTTAACGATCGATTTGTGAGGCTACTAACTAGTCTATAAACTCCTCAAAATAATACCAGAACAGAAAATAACACATTTCTTGATCAACAAAGACGTAATATTAGATTCTCCACATTTATGCTGCATAAGCCCCTTAATCCGCAGTAAAACCATTCGCTCATTTTCTCAAGGTATTCGTAATTGTGTTAGAATACTCTCCACGTTTACATTGGCACTTATTTTACGGCATTTTTACAACATATATAACCATGGATTACGTTGAAAGTGTAATAAAATATCAGCTTGGAGACATTTTAACGTATTGCTATTTCATACATTGTTGTGAGAGTTAATTTGATGTGTAAATGGGGTCCTTACCTTAGGTATATTGCTTGCATTAAGTTGACTGGAAAAGTAGGAGTTGCTACTTTATAAGCAATGAAGTTTTGGCCTGGTGATTACGGTTCCGATTTACGAGTGGTAGGTCATAGGTCAAACCTAGCTAAGCGCATTTTTTTGTGTACCTACTTTATTTTATAGACACGAACTGCAATGGCCTGTTTGGAAATCTCTGAATCAATTGCGGGCTCATGTTGGGCTAATGAGGTGATCTTGGACCTACCTCTCATAGAATTTGAAGTGTGGAGAAGTGTGGTTGGTTATGTGAAGGCATGGCATACCAAGCAAGGCATGCTGAGCATAAAATTAGGCCCTTTTATGGTCAGTCAGCACAACCACCTTTTTTTGGTGGGAAACTATCTAATGACATCTCCCGCCGCTTTCATATCAGCCTTTTACTCACTAAAACCCACTCCTGTTCCTTCTTTGCTTTCGTTCCAGCTCTCAGAGTTCTCTTTCATGCAACCCATGGCCCCAGTTCGACCCTGTTTGGCCTCTACGGTTTGATGACATCTTTTTGAGGCACGCTTGGAACGCTACACGCCGTCGACTACTTGAGCTCGGTGCGGACGGTTACCAAACAATCGACGTTTACCGAACAGTCGGACGGTTATCGAACAGTCGGACGGTTATCGAACGGTCGGACGGTTACCGAACAGTCGAACGGTTACCGAACGGTCGGACAGCGAGCTATGCACAACCACTTGCACCTTTAACGACTTAAAAGAGGTCAACGGCAGAACTATTCAACTGGCTGACATAATAACGTAAGAGCGGTTGTACAGCAAATGTTGGGTTGGATGTTTTTAAGGTACCCTAACGTGGAGTATATAATAGTGAAACATTGATCAGCGCCATGGAATTAAATGTGTGTAATTAACTTCACAATTGTTAGGACGGATGGAGACGGATTGATTTAATTAGAACGTTAACTGTTGTTGGTAGATTTGTGTGGATTGGGCAATTGATGTTTTGGGGCGAGTAAATGTCATAGTCAATGACACCGTACACGTTTGGTCGTTAAGTTGGGAGCAATATACGTATATATGGGCACAAATGGGCTTCTATAGGCATAGATGGACACATTACCAGAAAGCTGCATGGCCTCATTGCCACTATGCGGCCTTGCCACATTATCACAATGCCGCATAGTCGCATTACCTCGACGCTGCAAGGGCACATTATCATGACGTGGCCTGACCGTACTACTACGACGCAGCCTACCGTAGTCACTTACAATAAGCCTCATTAGAAGACTTACAGTCGCTCAAAGGCTACGGAAAGAGCTATGATCGGAGTTTTGTCATAAGATCACATCAGAAATGAAGATATCCACAGGAGAACCAAGGTTACGGACATAGCTAGAAGAATCACCAAACATAAGTGGCAGTGGGCAAAGCACATTGGTCATAGAACATTTTGACGATGGGAAGGAAAGGTTCTGGAGTGGCGTCACGGAAGACGCAGCATTGGTAGGCCTCCTATAAGATAGACCAATGATCTGGTGAGGATCGCGGATGTGAGACGCACAGGGCCAGTCATTATGGCGACACTTGGGGGACCTATACCCAACAGTAGATGCCTTTCGGTTGAAATGTGGACGATGATGACTTCGGCTTCGTCACCGTTGTCCACATGTACTTTTAAATAAAATTAAACTATTTGCGGGCAATTTGTCAAGCCGATCAGTCACAGAACAGAAAACGTTTCTAAGCGTAGATTTCCACCGGCACTGTTTTAACCAATACATTTTTATAAAACTAGGAGTAAATTGTTAACATGGAAATTATAAATACCAACGTGTATTTTTGTAATACTTGTTTTGATAATATTTCCTTTTTTTATGCACCTGCCATTTCGTCTCTGCACTACCCTAGGTTGACTGGAAGAGAATGCCTAAGGCATTAAGTCCGCCCTTGTATCTTTTGTTGCATGAAGATTAAATAAATAAATATGTAAATACGATATAGAAAGTCGTCCAGAGTAGTGTCGATAACGTCGATAATAACGATATCATCAACACTAACATCATTAAATGAAAGCTATAAAAGGTGGAAGTAGAGAAATTATATCAAGTTTGAGTGACGTAAAAAGTATGAAGGTTAGTTTCAGGAAAACCATTTAGCAGTTGCTCTTTGAAAAACTTCAGCTCACCTTCACTGGACCAGAAAACTAGCTAGTTTATTTTTAAAACTTCTAAACTCTAATACAAAAATCAGTCACCCGGCTCTCCAATTCATTACTCAAAGTTACAGCTCCAGATTTAGCTCACAATCGGTCCAAGTTAAATCGTAAAACCCGTAAAGCAGTAACGAGCGATCGGAGTACGCACCGAATGGTATGTCGTTTGTACCCGAGTGACATATTGTGGTAACTCCGGTGGAATAAATCACGCACTGTACCTGAATGGACACGGAGTGATTTGAGGTAGAGACACTGGATGTGGCCTTGGAGCTGATTGGCTTTCAGTAGCCATAGTAACTTAAGCAATTTTTTTAAAATAATTTAAGCTATTGCTTGACTGATCTATCTGATAGTAAGCAGTAATGCAATCGATGATGGTGAAGCGCACTAGTTCATACGGAGCCTATCTAGCCCTATCACTCTAGCCATGAAGACACCTGAATTATAATCGGATGTAAAGATCGCAGCAGGCATTGTTTTAGTCCTTCGGTGTGCGCGGTATAAATGACGAAGTGAAGACTAAGCATTTGCTTAGTCCACAGTCTATACTAAGCATTTCACTTCGTCGACGTATGTCCGATGGTAGAGAGGTGATCGCGGTAACAAGGCATGCAATTTCCAAAGTACCTTGATTTGATCATGAACAGCAAGAGAAAATTACATTCGATGAAATGACCATTCAGTTACTGTTTATTGATCTCCAAAAGAATATGAGCAATGTAGCAAAACACACATGGCTCAGAAAGATTGACCGCACGATATCCTCGAGATTTATGAAGCAATAGCTCTTCAGTTCGTATGAATGATCATAAATCAAGACAAAGCTCAAGTGAAGACATCAACAAATGCGACCGTCATAGTCAAGGAACTATCACGAACGACCTATGATATCAAACGCATCACTCCACTATTTTATATAGGGACCCGTTTACAGCTGCCGAACACATAAACTTTATATAGCCATCTCTTCCAGCATATTGCTATCGTGGTCGCTAATAGAAACACAGCCTATATCCTGGGTATGTCGTATGCCTGATCCATTTTTTCCATGAATTATGGCACTCCGGGGAAAATATGAAAAAATACGACTGCGCAGTCTGACGTCATGGTAACGAGGTCTTGTTTAGATGTTTGCGTATGTGTAATCAAATCTGTATGGCTTAGATGAGGCTTACCCCTTTTCTCCCTTGATGGGAAACGACTGGGTGCTAACGTTGGTTAACGGCCAGTCTCATCAAGACCATTCTTGTTACATCTAGCAATGATGGTTGTAACAAAAATGGTGTGAATTTTCTCTGGTTTGTTTAGTGTGAAAACTGTCGCGAAGAAAGTTTTAAGTATGATACATTTATACAACGCACACGTAGACGCAGCATCGGAGGGTCTTCTACAAGATGGACCAATGACCTTGTGAGGGTTGCGGGAAACCGATGGATGCAAGACGCACAGGAATGTTCGTTGTGGCGACGCTTGGGGGAGACCTATGTCCAACGGTGGACGTATATTGGCCGAAATGATGATGACATTTATACAATAATGAAAGTAGATACAAAAAAAAAAAGGATAAATGAACCTTTTGCTAAACCACTGAAAATCAGTGACGGAATAAACAATGGTATCGTTTATTTGCATTTGCGTATACCAGTACCTATCGATGACTATAAGCAATGATTTGAAAGAAAACCGGCTACGAGCTGGCACTTTCCGATTTCACCTTCTTTTCCTATCGTCAACTCGCTCAAACTTGAAAATCTGACGAATTTATGAACAGTCAACTAAAAAAACTTCTTATAAAATGTATAAATATAAGTACAGGTAGTATAAATGTATTAGAAATTGAATTCGACTTTACTTTAAAATAAAACGTAGTTTTTAATTTGTATAAAAACTATTAATTCATGGAGTTTCTTGCACGTTCTTCTCCATAGAGACGTACGTTTTGAAACGTGAAATTTAGCTTCACTTTTCTTGGACTGACCGACATTTGACTATTCAAAAGTGCCTGCAAATGGTCTATTTGAAATAAATGATTTTGAATTTTGATTTTTTTTTTTGAATTTTGTATTAATATAAATCAACTTGACAAAAATATAATATTGCATTTTTACCTATTAATTACCAACAATATCACAAATCAGCAATAAGTAACCAAAGTTGACGTACAAATATTAATTAATGTTGGTACTCGTTTGAGTAAGCGGAATGGGAGATTTAGAACGTGAGTGAGTGAATATGCAGTATCGATACTTCATTTTGTGTCATAAAATCAAGAGCACCCACACGATGAAAAAAATCTTTCTTGGATGCGTTCCGTTTCCAATATTGATACCCGGGCGTTACTTCCCGAACCTGCCCTATCTGGTAAGGACCATGCAGGTGCAGGTAACATGAGAAAGTTAAAAGTAACGTAAAGTGTTTTTAAAGTAACTTGGGTATCGTGTACCATTGGCCGCATCCTACTCGCCTCATTCCTCACCTTTAACATAATATCCCGAAATCTAAGATTACATAATATCATGTACAATGCTAAGTTTGTAATTTTACGTTTTTGAATCCAGATTTAGGTGGCGTCCCCTGCCAAGTCGTGCTTCTATAGTCTACACCCGTTGCTCCATATAGCCCATTCCCTACAGGTTCCTCCGGGTCGTTGGTTCGTCTAGCCTCGGGGCGTCTTTAGCAATTCAACCCGGTGAATCCGTTCCGAATTCGACTTCTCCCGGTAATAATATTTTGGTAGAGATATTGGCCAGATGGAATTTGCTCGTGTTTGGGATATACATATACCGTGATAATTACATTCACTTGATAAATTACTTTTTATTTAATAATAAATTGCTCTGTAGTACTCTGTACTAAGACTGGTTTTAGGCTGTTTTTTTTTTATATGCCGGAGGCCGTGAGTTCGATTCCCACCCAAAATAAATGTTTGAGCATGATCATATTTTGTTCTATGTCTGGGTGTAATTTATCTATGATATGTATGTATTTAGAAATGTAATATGTATGTTTATCAGTCATATAGTTCCCATAACACAAGCTTGCTTAGCTTGAGACCGCTTAATCTGTAGTAGTTTTAAGTTGTACGCGCATCACGTAAAATGTAAGAAATTGGATGTAAATTAATTAAATTTATATTATTGTATTAAAATTGTGTGTAATTAGATATATGACAATGTTTTATTTTGTAATTTATCGTGCGTGATTCACAAATTAACGTTTTTTTTCTTCCGAAGCGAGGAGAAGTGGCAGGCGGCTGCCTCCTTCTGCAAAGTCGTAATGCTAGCGAAAGAGGAGGTCGCACGCGTGAGCCAACGGTCCTCGCGCCCCAGCCGCCCCAATGATTCCGATTCTGATTTCCGGCAACTATAGCCGTGGGCTTGCGGACGTTGACGGTCTGGCTTTCCGGTGACCGTCCAAATCGTGCTCAACAATACGCGCCGTCGACGTGTATTGTTCCACGGGCGCCTTAAAGAGTTGTTAGCAAACCGAAGGGGCCCAACAGGGTCGAAGCCTACTGGAACGACAGGCAGTGTAAAAATGAGACTTGAGACCCTGAGACGACGAAGGCAAGGAAGAAACAGGAATGGGCTTTTAGTCAGTTAAAATCTGACAAAATCTTCCACTCCTCCCAAGAGCGGGGAATGTCATTGGATGATTTTCCCACTTACAAAAAAAAAAAGACTTTACTCCAAACATAAACAAGAATATATTATCGTTGTTAACTCATTTATCCTCATTTGCAATCGTTGGAATCAATAGCATTATCCATTTAATTTAAAATAGTTTTTAATAAAATAAAAACCTATTGCAAGATAATATGGTTACTTCCAAAATAATAAAATTATTACTTTTTTTAACGGAATTGTTTTTAACACAAATTTAAAATGTATATATTATATAGTAAAGGTTCCTTTAGGAACGTATTAAAAATAATTGACTCACGGTTGGATTTTTAGTATATTTTTTTTTATGAGAATGATTTCCTTCTGTAAACTAAAGAAATGCTAAAACAATTCACTTTTATAACATAACCAAGTCTAGCGTGACTCCTAACCCACGAACTTCGAGCGCACTATAATCTACCCAGCTAGGAAAGTTGCTCGGTTAGTTCCAAAACTACAAAAAACTTCAGAAGCCCGGCTTAAACAAATGAGACCATCGCTGACAAAACAGATAACTTCCATCCTTTCGACAACGTTCACACAGACCTGAAATAATTTCATATTTCTGTGAAAACATAAACGAGGTTTTTTGCTCTTTGATACACGTTTGATGTCTATAAAAGTGATTTTTTAGGGTTCCGTAGCCAAATGGCAAAAAACGGAACCCTTATAGATTCGTCATGTCTGTCTGTCTGTCTGTCTGTCTGTCTGTCTGTCTGTCTGTCTGTCTGTCTGTCTGTCTGTCCGTCCGTCCGTATGTCACAGCCACTTTTTTCCGAAACTATAAGAGCTATACTGTTGAAACTTTGTAAGTAGATGTATTCTGTGAACCGCATTAAGATTTTCATACAAAAATAGAAAAAAGCAATAAATTTTGGGGGTCCCCATACATAGAACCGAAACTCAAAAATTTTTTTTTCATCAAACCCATGCGTGTGGGGTATCTATGGATAGGTCTTCAAAAATGATACTGAGGTTTCTAAAATCATTTTTTTCTAAACTGAATAGTTTACGCGAGAGACACTTCCAAAGTGGTAAAATGTGTGTCCCCCCCCCTCTAACTTCTAAGATAAGAGAATGATAAAACTAAAAAAAATATATGATATACATTACTATAAAAACTACCAACGAAAATTGGTTTGAACGAAATCCAGTAAGTAATTTTTTTTTAATGCGTCATAAACCGAAAAAAATCCACTATTATTAAAACATCGATCAAAGTTACAACACATAACAAGAACTTTTATATTATGTTACTTGCTGCAACGGAACCCTTCATGGGCGAGTCCGACTCGCACTTGGCCGGTTTTGATAACAAAGGATCTTTTTGTAAAAAGATTTTTGGGATAAAAGCAGGCTTAAATAAAATAAGGCAACTTCTGTTGCCTCTGTTGATAAAAAAAGAACCCAATTTCGATACTCTTTGTGTATGAAAATGTATTTAATAGTAGTATTCGATTTCAAGACTTTTTTTTTCGTGTAATGTTTGGACTGACCTTTTGAGTCGGTTCAACAATATACTTTGATGAATTCGCTATTTATAAAAGAGCTGAATGGCGTTAACAAAAACAATGTTTTGTTCGACAATGTGAAAACAAACATACATGATTACTTTTAGTTATGTGGGCGTCAAATATTGTTGTTAAAGTATCAACTTGTGTTTTTCTTTATCTTTGTTTTATGTTTAATGTATAATTAAGGTTATTGTTCGATTTATTGTTATTTTATGTTTTAATTTGTTTATTTTTTAATTGATTGCAAGTAGATTAAATCCTTGCTGACCGATCGGCGTCTCATCGTCGACGACGGCTGGTGCTGAAAATCAGCGCTGTGGCTCTGTTTTTCATGAGCCCCAGCACTTTGCTAAACGCTGGCCGTTTTGCGCGGATGTGACGCATATCTTACGTGCTACTTTTAGTCGATATTGTTTTTTATTTATTTTGTTATGGTATGCGTCATGTTTGACGTGAATAAACACTTTTTCTTTCTTTCTTTCTTTCAATAATATATCTAAATTTCGCATGGTAAAAATAATGTGCGTTGCTCATACAGACAATCCGCAAAAAAATCTAAATTATAGTGAAAATAGTATTTTATTGAATAAAAAAAACTGCTTAAACAGACTGATAGTGATTTTAATTTATAAAAAAAATAGTGATGCAAACTCAAAGCATTACAATCATAATACTGGCGTTTTAAAAACTTATAAAACGGCAGGAGCTAGTGCACGGTTCCAAAGTCGTTACTTATGGAGAAGAACTGTCAGGAAAATCCAGGGTTACTCTTTTAATCACGTTACGGATAAAAAAAAATTACATCACATTATTTTTATTTGTTGCTAAAATCAGTTTAATTTTGTTTAATTCAAAAAACGCACATAAAAAAGACCACAAACTTAACTCATATCAAAACCATATCCCCCTTGCATATCCTCTTGAAATTCTGCCCATGACATAAACATCTTTCAGGAAAAAAAGATATATAACACTGCCCTCATTCAGCACCCTAAGCTCAAGATATCATTCCTCTCAATTGAACCTTATTTATGGAAGGACCTTAGATTCTGTTTTCCTTTAATTTCGCTATGAAGACGGAACTAGTTCTGTAATAATTTCAACTTATCTAATGGGGTCAAGGTCACATCACTAGCAAGGTCCCTAAGGGCCTCTTGCGTTTTATATTATAAGTCCTTCACAAATCTGGGGTAGATATAATGAGGGTAACATTATGTGGGATAGTTACAGAGTCGCAATATGTAAAGACTTCTGTAATGTTGTTCTGTCAAGATATTGTTGAAGTTTCGTGAAATTTGAATGTACTTTTGGAATTGAAGACACGTGTAGAAATATGTTATAGTATGAAAATAACCGAAACTTGAATATATATATATATATACTAGCTTTTGCTCGAGGCTTCATCTAGCTAGCTATCATCATATAATATCGGTGAAAAAGTTTTAGCAATCAGACCAGTATTTTCAAAACCAGTAGGTACCTCCTAAAAAGAAAAAAAAAAACTTTATTTACTATTTATTTATTTATTTATTATATCCTTTATTGTACACCACATAAACAAAATACAAGACAAACATTAAAAATAAGTGTACAATGAATGGGCAGCCCCATTGCACAGGGAAATTACTCATAGACAAACTTTACCTCTTTCTTTCTCCTTTTTTTTTCTTTCTTTACCTCCTTATACCTAAATAAAAATGTCCTTCACTAGACAAATTCGAAGATTCGGAGTTTTTGAATTGATGGCAAATTCGTTAAACTGATTGTGGCTAGGTGGCTACGTCAACCACAGCATCAGTAGCACTCATCAAATCTTCCAAAGTGCTAGAGTATGATCACTTGGGGCATTCTAATCAATTGATACTGTATTTTTTGCATCCAGAAAAGAGAAGAGCGACAGGAGAGGGTCACACTCTTCTTTTTTTAGCTGCCTCTTGCGATTCAGTGCCACGGTCGCACTAGCCCTAGCGGACCGCCACCGCTGCGGCCTATAATAACTTCGATAACTTTCTTCTTTTTCTTCGGTTTTTCTTTCTTCTTCTTCTTCTTCGTCAACTTATGCGACTGAGTGTCTAATCAAACATCTTCCATTGTATGAGACCTTACTTCTTGCTAAATAAGATTAGAAGTCAACAGGAAGTTTAGTACCCTATAGGTTTTGGTTTCCTCGCAAATGTAAAAATATGCGACATAAATGGAGTATGAACGGCCTAATCTACAAGTTTAATTATTTTCCTGTTCTAAGAAGTAGCAGATCTTAGTAATTTCAGCTTAGTACCTCCAAGTATTCCTAAAAAAACGAACCAAAAAATTGTCTTGACTGATAGACAGACAGACAACAAAATGACCCTATAAGGGTTTTCTGTTTCGGTGGGTAAAAATCATCCAAATTACATCTCCCACCCTTGGGCGGAACGGGAGATAGTGTCAGACTTTTACTGACTAAAAAACCCACCCCGTTCCTTCGTTGCCTTTCATACCAGGGCCGAGTCTTCCTTTCAGAAGCTGACCCTTGGCTCCAGTAGGCTTCGACCTAGCTTGGCCCCAACGGTTACTGACAACTCCTTAAGGCGCACTGGAACAGAACGCGCAGTCAACGTCTTGGGCTCGGTCCGGACGGTTACAGGATGGTCGGACAGTGAGCTACCCATTGCTCGCCGTCTGCTAGCACGCCTATGGTAGCATCCTATAAGGGTTCCATTTTTGCCAACTAAAGTACGCAACAATAAAATTAATATCGTTTCCTCGTCAACGACTCCATTGGCTTTTATTGTCGTCACCCGCAGAATCCTAATTGAGTGTTCTTGTGAATATATCAATGACGTTAATATAGTACTGAAGTTCGAAACTAGAACTATGCGGGACTGAACTCGAGTTTGCCAATAAATCATAGTCACCGGGTTAGAGGCTTAGTGTGGGTGTGCGTCCTACCATTCTGTAACTTGAAAATAAGGGCCGAATGTTTACAGAAATAAAGGAATCCTTACTAATACTATAAAAGCGAAAGTGAGTTTGTTTGTTCATTTGTTTGTTTGTTTGTTACGTCTTCACGCCTAAATGGCAAAACCGATTTTGATAAATTTTGGTACAGAGATGGTTGGGACCCTGGAGACGGACATAGGCATTTTTTAATAAAAAAAAGTGAGAAAAGGGGGAGAAAGGTCTTTTTGTACGCGGGCGAAGCCGCGGGCAAAAGCTAGTAATGTATAAAGAAACAGATAAATGTTTTAATAGTTTAAATTACTGTCCTTACTTGGTTTATATTGGTTGAATCTTTGTCATTTTTTCAGAGAGCAAAGTGCCACCACGACAACCAGTTATGTCTCGTATCTATCAATCGGATTCCCGTAACCATCACCAGGTTATATTGGTGAAAATTAGGGCGATCTTCTAACGTTGCATCTTATAATATGCAATGGACTCGATACTCTCGGTATGGTTAAATTGTGATATGTGTTATAAAATGTTATGGTATGTTGATTGTGCGTGCAGCTAGGGAGTGGAATTCCTTGCCGGAGTCTGTGTTTCCTGATAGCTACAACCCGGGAATCTTGAAGTCCAGAGTGCATAGGTTTCTTCTAGGTAAGCGCGTTCCATCGTCGCTTTCCATCAGGCGATATATTGGTCAAGCTTCGCGCCTATCAACAATAAAAAAAAATGGGCTGCCTTATTCGTCTAGTAAATGCAAAGTGCAATTGTTCGGCGTGAAGTTCTCCTTGGTTTGATTCCTGGAACGGGCAAAATGTTGTTGGATTATTGCATTTCCCCAGTAGTAGTCCAAAGGAATTACAGTAGCAAGCATGGATTAAAAAAGTGGCAGTTACTGACCGCACGCGTCTATCACTGCCCAAAAATCGACCAGTCTTTGTTAGGTCTTCGTCATACTTGTTATATTTTAAGTTCTCTTAATTATAATGATTTCATATTTATCATAGTATTTATTTGTTTATTATCAAATTAAATCAAAAATATTTTATTTCACATAAAACGGCACAACACATTGGCACTTATAAAACGTCAGAAGCTAGTGCACGGTTCCAAATTGGTCGTTTCCTATGGAGAAGAACCGGTAAGAAACTCCATGGTTACTCTTTTAAAAAAGTGGTTGTTTTTACAATACTGATAAATATTATGTAAGAACAGTGTAGACCAGTCAAATATCGTACACAAAAGCACAATAAAAATTGTATCAGTAAAAAACAAAGTAAGTCGTAATAGTAAGTAGTCTAAGAGTTCGTGGAGTATACAGTGCTTTCACATTCACACCCACATTTTAATTATATTAGCATATATACGTATTTTATTATTATATGCCACTTAATTTAACCATACTACATTCTATTTCAAATATCTATTATTTATTTATTGTGCTCACCACAGTGTTGTCTTTTTTAACCGAAATGTTGACTGGCAGAGGATGCATGTCATGTGGCATTAAGTCCACCTGTGTACCACTATTGTACATGAAATCATCATCATTTCAACTCGAAGACGTCCACTGTTAGACATAAGCCTTCCCCAAGTTTCGCCACAATGAATTTTTATTCTTATTTTTTTATAAACTAGTGCTTGACTGCGATCCCATCTGATGGTAAGCAGTGGTGCAATCGTTGATGGTGAGGCGCTCTGGTTTATTAAGAGCCTATTCCCTCTTGCCTTAAAGACACCTAAATTATAATCAGATGGAAAGACCGCAGCATGCAAATTGTTCCAGTCCCTCGATGAACGTGGTATAAACGACGAGGCGAAACGCTTGGTCCGGACCGTAGAGGTTTCAACAATATTAGGGTGGATGCTCCTATAAATGATTCTATTCGTCTCGCATCCATCGGATTCCCGCAACCCTTACCAGGTCATCGGTCCACCTTGTAGGAGGCCTGCCAACGCTACGTCTTCCGGTACATGGTTGCCATTGCAGAACTTTAAAGAACATCTTATACATGAAGTATAAATTAATAAAGTAGCTTTTTTTTTATGGTGGGAAAAAATCATGCATTGACATCCCCCGCCCTTGGGCGGAGCGGGAGATAGTGTCAGACTCTTACTGACTAAAAGACCCACCCCGTTCCTTCTAGCCTTCATACCGGGGCTCGAGCGCCCTTTCAGATAACCCTGGCCCCAGTAGGCTTCGACCCGGCTGGGCCCCTGCTGTTGCTGACAACTCCTTGAGGCGCGCGGGGACAGTGCGCGCCGTCGACGACTTGGGCTTGTTCCGGACAGTTACCGGACGACCGGACAGTGAGCTACCCATTGCTCACTGTCCGCAAGCCCGCGTCTACGTTGGCCGGAAATCGGGATCAGAATCCCGGCGACGGCGGCGGCGATAACGCCGTTGCCTGATGCGTTCGGCCTCTTCCTTTGCGAGCATTACTGCTTCGCAGAAGTTGGCAACCGCCTGCCACTCCTCCTCGCTCCGGACCATGGCCTCAACCAAGGCCCGGCGCGAGAGGTCTCCGCCGCCGATCGCCCCCACGAGGGCACGGCGATGCTCCGCCCAAGCAGGGCACACCTCGACCGTGTGCTCCACCGTGTCCTCCGGGCGTTCCGCACAGTGGCGTCACCCGGGCAATTAATAAAGTAGCTGACTTTGTAACAGCTTCTAACTTCAGGTGGCGAAATTTGTTACACCTATACGTTACGACCAGGATCAACCGATTGGCACGAACCAGTTTTGATGTTTATATCCACACTTGATAATACTTAAAAAATTAAAACGTAATTCTTCAAAAACAAATAAATAACTGAACTTTTACTAAAGTAAAAGTTTCATAACGAATTAAAACCATCTCTGTTTTCAGTATTTTTCCAACGAAAGTCTACTAAAAACGCCAATGTTTTTCGCAAGCAGACAAAAGCGATAAACTTAAATATTGACAACGTTTAAAACATAAAAGCTTGTGCGTTATTTTATTAACTCAATGAATATAAATGCAGGCAAATGAAATATTTTATTCAACATGAATTGTGTACAGTTAAGGCATTAATTCTGAAATCATTTATTTTTCCGTGTTTTAGACTGTGATTTTAATAAATACTAGCTTTTGCTCGCAGCTTCCTCCGCTTACATAATATATCCTATGTCAATTAAGAATAAAGCAGCTTTCTATTGGTGATAATTTTTTGCTATCGGACCAGTACTTTCAGAGATACAAAACCTAAAATTAAACTTTACCTCTTTATTATATTAGTTTATGTAGATCTATTTCGAATGAAATCACAGATTTTAAAACGTAACCCCCTTTTTTTTATGGTGGGTAAAATTATGCATTGACATCCCCCGCCCTTGGTCGGAGCGGGAGATAGTGTCAGACTCTTACTGACTAAAAAACCCATCCCGTTCCTTCAAGCCTTCATACCGGGGCTCGAGTGCCCTTTCGGATAACCCTGGCCCCAGTGGGCTTTGACCCGGCTGGGCCCCTGCTGACCAAACTCTTTGTTGTCCGTCTTTCCGTCTGTTTGTCTGTCCGCCATAGAGCAGAAGTCATAAAATGATTTTTCAACCTTAAAAAAAAAACCTTAGCCGTCTACGGTTTTAAAAGTTGAAAAATCATTTTCTTTTGTCATTTAAAGAAATATTATTATTATTTGCTAACTATTTGGTTCCACTCCTATACCTTCTTAGCAATATAGGGTGGATTATGCTCCGTCTCTCTAACTCAAAGCCCTGTGCCACTATACCCACAGTTTGTTGAATATACAGCAAACATAGTCTGGCCAGAAAAACTAGACCCACAGTTTGTTGAATATACAGCAAACATAGTCTGCCCAAAAAACAACAGTAACGCTCCATCCTTACTAATATTATAAATGGGAAAGTAACTGTCTATCTGTTTCCTCTTCACGTCTTACGAATACTTTTTATCCCATGAATATGTTCCCTCGAGACTATTCATGCGGACGAAACCGGCGGTTGAAACTAGTAAAATATGAATGCAATTCAATGTCTTATTTTGTTTAAAATAAGACTAGTACATATCTTTCTCCTTAATATTAATCTATATTATTAACATAACTAGACATATGGGTGGAGTGAAAGGGCGTGTCAGACTATTACAGACTAAAACCACTCCTGTGTTGTCCTGGGTTTCCTTTTCAAAAATCCCCCGTGGTCTTAGCTAGTGGGCATCGGCCCTGCTGAGCCCCTATGGTTTGCTGACATCTTTTTGAGGACCGCGTAGCCACGCGTAGTCAGTAATCAGTAGTCAGTAGTCATCAGTAGTCAGTAGCGCTTAGTGAGCCCACTAAGCGCTACTGACTACTGGACTCGGTCCGATTAATTACCGGACAACCGGACGGCGAGCTACCCGTTGCTTGACCTTCGCAAGCCCGCGTCTACCGTGGCTCATAGTCAGGGACGGAATCTCGGTGGCTGGAAGCCGTCTAAGATTTTGCGTGCATGCCGGTAACTTTGCTTCTTCTGCGGATATCCTCATTTCTGATTTTGATATTGCTGTATAATATCTCTAACAATTTCGTAAAATTCCGGACACACTACACATCGTACCATAAACGGTAATCTTTCCATTATTGAAAGCCTAAAGCCCACCATCAGCGTGGCTTTAATATATGCAAAGTGCAATAAACTTAATAGCTTCTAAAGGAGCGACAGTAATAAATCGTGTTATTCAAGCAATTTGAGTGAGTAAATGGAATACTGAAATATGGTTTTAGGTAAACCGTAAGGGTGAATAGTGTTTCTAGAATTTAGGGCATTTTCGCTTCCTGTTAGGGCCGCATGTTATTTGAAAGATTCATCGTAGCTTTGGAACTCAATTGACAATTAAAGGAATATCGGAAAACAGTAGGTTTTATTCAGTAAAAGTCTAATACGCACCACCCTAGGGGGGAAAAGACATTGGATGATTTCTCACATAAAAATAAAAATAAAACACAGAAATATAGTAAGCAATATAATTTAAAAAAAAAGATAAGTTCATTTTATTGACAGTAAATTTAATTTCTTCCAACCAATCACGGAATCATTCATTGAATATGTAATAATTTCATTGACTGTTTGTAAAAAAATAATTTTATTCAGCGTAGCAAATTGGAGTGTAATGAGATTGTTAAATGCGTTATGAATAATAAATGGTTCTTTAACTGACGTGATATTAAATATTTTTTTTTAAGTAACATAAACTGCATCCGTTACAAATATCACAGTACTGTAAACGACTGCTAATCACTATACCTATCTAAGTAAAAAACACTATTCATTTTTTTTTCAATGAATTTACAAAACATTGCAGACATTATATTGCCAATACGATGTTATATTCTATGGTTTGACAATGCATGATCATAGAATAAAATATAGATTTTCTTCGAATAACATAAACTGTTTTTTTTTTAATGTTGCGGGTGCTTTGCCGCTATAGTGCGTCTCGTATGTTTGCAAAAGCGCGCATTAATTGGTTTTACACTATTCTGCGCAAGCGATGCGCTTCAATGTATGACAGCCAGTAGAGTGGACTGCCTGTACATGAATCGTTGTATTAACGCTCACATGAGTATTGATACTTCGATTCATGGGTCAGGCAGGGCGTGAGTAGATTAAGCAATTGTTTTACCTATCACTAGTTTTTAAGTTATTGTACTACTAACAAATTGGATTCTAGTTATCTGAAATAAATTTTGATCATTATTGTAATAAACTAGTATTTGACCGCGATCCCACAATAAACAGTGATGCAATCATTGATGGTGGCAGCGCACTAGTTTATTAAGAGCCTATTCACTCTAGTTTTGAAGACACCTAAAGTTTTTGAATGTTACGTTTGGCAATATGTAAATCTGTCAGTTGTCGTGACCTTGGAAGGTATATGGCATCTAGAGGAACACAGGTGAGTTTCAGTCAGTAAAAGTCTGACTCTCGTTACACTCAGAGTGGGAGAAGTTTTACATATTATATTCTGATTGTCACATAATCTAACTTCGAGCGATTCTGTCCTGTTATCCATCACGCTGTCATTAATTTTCTTTTATTTACATCACGTAGGTCACAGGATCAAATACGACAAAAAAATCGTAATCAATGATTCTGAGAACAAAATCTAGTTCCTGATTTCTTTTGAAAAATGCTTCCACAAAACCTTTTAGGGACAAATAGATATCATATTATTCAAAATCATATCCCAGCCATAAACCATTTCTAGTAAATCAACCGAGAATCAACCAATTTCAGCTGAAACTTGATACCAACGTAACAGTTCTAAGCCTCAAGATGGAGTTCAATTTGAATAGTCATAAAGCGGGGTGATTAATATCGTTCGTAACAGACGCTGGAGCCTACAAGCCTATCTCATTTGCATCGTACTAAGATTCTGAAGCGGTATTCCGTAGTATCACACTTAGGTTCATGTAATTTTGAAGTAGAATTAGGACCGATGGTTTTTTTTTATTATTATTATTAATAGACTCGCATTTGATCACCATCTCACTTGATGGTAAGCGATGGTGTGGTCGACTACAGAGCACGTTTACCTAGAAGTAACCTATTCCCTCTTGACTTAAAGACCTCTAAGTGTTTCTTGATAGCTACTAAGCGGTCTGCCTTGTACCAGTGGCACAACGCCGTACGTCTAGTGATGATGGAACGGATTTAGCGGAATTAGATTGTGCAATTTCAGTGCACACTCCCCGTTTAAAAGATAGAAAACCGACCTGCTAGCAAGAACAATAGGTGTTGAGAGTACTAAGAAATAAAAGCGAGATTAGAGGTTTGATATTAATTCATGAAACCCCAAGCAAACGCCGGCGTTCGCGCACCTATTGTCTTTCTATTGTGTCTGTAATTTCCACGATTGAAAGTTTAATTATAAATATGTTTCACTATAATAACATACATAACCCTGGCCCCATTAGGCTTTAAAACGTGTTGTGTGTACTGGGATATCCACCATTTTAGTTAGCTTTTACGACGTTCTGGGTATGTTACTGTTACCAGCTATTACTGAACATCAGATATTCAGTTGTAGGAACACATGTAAGTACGTAGGGCACAGTGCATGGTTAGAAAAAGGATGTGAGCGATACGTATGGGAAAACAGGCAGTGACAGCACACTGGACCAAATGAACGGTTCTCTCAACTCGAAAAAAAATTAGTATTTGCGCTGATATTCCGAAATCCCGGTGCCAGACCAAGCAGTGCTCATAAATAGAGCTTAGCATATCCGTGAACCCACGAAACCTAAACCCTAAACTATTACAGCGTTATTTACCGTCTTTAAATGTCGCACCATGCTAAGTTAGATGCCTTTGTGGCGTCGCACACTTGTTTTATTTTGTTTTTATCTCATTTATATTTTCAGTCTCAATAATTTCTTGTGTGAGGCACAAACACACATTCTTTCCTATACTAACAGGCCCATTTTTGCTTATTTCTCCCAACACAGAGGCTTAAGAAGCTGCCTTTTTACTCGCCTATGGTCAATATCAAGCGTGGTTTAAAAGCTTGTTACCTACTTCATCTTTTTTTTTACAAAACTTGTTTCAATGAATATTTAACAAAACTTGTTTCAAATACGGATGGAAATACGTTTTTTTTTTTTTTTAACTCCTAAAAGTTATTGAAAAAATTGTCGTCATTTAGAATTTTGATAAAATTTTCAAGGCTTCTATTATTATACTTTGACTGACTTTTTAAATTTTTGAGTAAACTGCGAAGAGTAAAAGTTACTTTACTGGATTAGTTTTATGCAAAATAATGAATGGATTTCAATTGAATGGATGGCCTTGATCATATCGACAAGATAATGTGTTTCAAAAATATCAAATGAAAAATGTGTAATAACGTCATAATCGTGTAAGAGCGGTTGTATAAACAAGTAACAAAATATAAAAGTTTTGTAATGTGTTGTAACTTTGATCGATGTTGTAATAATAGTGTATTTTTTCGATTTATGACGCATTAAAAAAAACTACTTACTAGATTTCGTTCAAACCAATTTTCGTTGGCAGTTTTTATAGTAATGTACATCATATATTTTTTTTAGTTTTATTGTTTTCTTATTTTTGAAGTTCGAGGGGGGAGACACACATTTTACCACTTTGGAAGTGTCTCTCGAAAAAAAAAACATATTAGAAACCTCAGTATCATTTTTGAAGACCTATCCATAGATACCCCACACGTATGTATGGGTTTGATGAAAAAAAAATTTTTGAGTTTCAGTTCTTAGTATGGGGACCCCAAAATTTATTGCTTTTTTTCTATTTTTGTGTGAAAATCTTAATGCGGTTCACAGAATACATCTACTTACAAAGTTTCAACAATATAGCTCTTATAGTTTCGAAAAAAAGTGGCTGTAACACACAGACGGACAGACAGACATGACGAATCTATAAGGGTTCCGTTTTTTGGCCATTTGGCTACGGAACCCCAAAACACAGTGAAAATGTATGTCGAGTTGCATCTCCTTAACGTCCAAGTAGAACTTGGGTGGTTATGGTATCGTACCCACTTAATAGAAATTTTATTATCTTTGATATACCCCAGAATGTTAATTAATATACTAAGACCTCCTTTAATTAAACATTACATAACACCTTACCTTCCATATTGAGCCATCCGCACTCTTGCACATGCCATTAAAATCCATTTTACTATCATCTAAGCGGTTTTATTGGTCGCTCGTAAATCGCACACGAAGTTAGCCGAAGTTAGACGATTGAATTGATCGTAAAGACTCGTGTCTTGTTCGGGTGGCTGTGGTTTATTGCGATTTTAGAGATATTCTGTTTTCAAAATGATTGAATTTAGAAATAAAAATTAAGAGGAGTACATGTGCTAGAGTTACATAAGCGCAAAAGTATATGATGCACTGCAGTTAATAGAATTTCAAAATAATATGTTATTTTTTTAAATTGTTGAATTGAATCAAATTACTTCTCCCGATCTAGGGTGGAGTGAGAAGGCGTATGAGTGAGTAAACGTACTAACTATATAAAACGGAACAGGTACGAGAGATATAGAAAATAACCAATACTCGTTTACCAACCTATTTCTCGTTTTCTCCAGAATCCTATCAACAGATCCTGTCCTTTGACCCATGGTACTACCACCCTTTAGAACAGTAAAAAAATACCGTAATCGGGTTAAGTACAAAATAGATAGGTACAGAAGTCAATCTACATACAAAGCGCGCTCGAGCAACGCACACATAGACACCGCTCACGGACACGAAATCTCAGTCGCGTCTCGGCTCACTTGTCGAACAGTTCCGGCTCAAACTCTCATTAGTGTGCGTCCACCAAGCGTAGGTATAAAAAGTGAAGTACATACATGAGATTGTCTTCTGTACCTATTTATTTTGTGGTTTAGGCGTCTACGGGAAGGTTATCACGAAAAATACATTAACATTACGACGAATACCATAATTAGAGACACAATAGAAAGACAATGAGAGAGCGAACGTCGGCATTCGCTTGGGGTTTAAAGAAAAAAAAAATGCTGACATATTGAGAACCTCCTCACCTGTCACTCAGGAATAAAGCAGCTTTCTACCAATAAAAAAATTTGCAATCGGACCGGTACTTCCAGACATTACCTCCTACAGAAAAAAAACCAACTCTCAACCTCTTTGTTTTATCCGTTAAGATTAATTCTACTGCTGCTTTCCTCTAGGTTTTTTCTAAAATAGCTTGGGGTCGGTTACCAAATGCGGGTAAATACCCATGATCTAAATGGAGCGACTGCCTATCAGACCTCCACAACTCAGTTACTGGGTAACCCGATACTCTTTAATCCCCTCAAACGTTACGCGAACTCATTGAGTCTGACATGAGTAGAATCGGATTTAATACTTAATTTCTCAGTCTACAGTATACCTTTCCTTGTCAAACTTACACAACGTGCTTTCCGAGGCGTAGGATGTCAGAAATATCCTAGACAAACTTAGAAAAGTACATAATTGTGTACTGAAAAATTCACATTGGCATTTGCTACGTTTCGTAGCCGCAACTTTATTCATGAGAGGCGGTTATATTAACCTCTGCGGGAATCACGACAAAGTCTCTCTAAAAAGTCAAACAACTTAGGTAATTATTTGGGTTAAATGAAATCTAATGTAGGTAATCAACACTGGTTCAATAACCAAGGTTGATTAAGACATTCTAATCATTGTTTACTAATATAAGAACCTTATAAAATTATTTTTTAAATGATTAAATTTTATACAAAATTCCCAATTCAATTTTAAGACAGATTATACTAATAACATATAAGACTATAATTAAAAAGCCATTATATAAACAAATAAACAAGCTAAGAAAAGTCATTAAATAAACAAGTTAAGAAATTAAAACACACAATAGCTAAGTTATAAATCAAAATATCTGTTTACTTCACTGAAATTTAGCTGTTCAGTATTCACCAGCTTATTTGGCAAAATATTGTATTATATTTTGTAAGTCTTCGCGGTTTATTATAAGTACTTATTATTGCCTAATAAATAATTTGTTTCGTGGAATTTGTGAGAAACCAATTTATGTGAAATGAAAGTTATCGTAAACTTAGGAAAGGTTTCAATTGGATTAAAATAACTGTTCTTTTCAACAATATTTACTGGTCTTTCTTCGGAATTGTTTGTCGCCTGTAATCTTGAAACATTGTGTTCTAATAATCTGATAATCACTATTGAATTCAGGTGGTATGGTAAATCGATGTGAACTTTTCAATTCATGTAATTGTACTTCCTAAGTTTATTTGGGACATTACGCGTGAGTGTTCAGACGTCTAGCGTCTATTAGTTTATAGAAGGAATAGGTATTGTGTTGCCCGGTTTTGCACGTGACACACGTCATTGATATTCTAAACAAATAAGTAGCGCCAACTCTGATATCTTTTCAAACTTCAATGATGTGTGTCACCTGACTTGAACACAACATTAAGTACACATTAAATAGACAGGACATGATTGCTACATTTCTCAGGAACTATCCAACTGACCAAATATGTGGTCTTTCCTACATGAGGCACTTTTTGGGGACAATTTTTTAATGTAATGTATATTTTATGAGTAAAAATAATAAAATATTTTAGAACATCCGCCATATTGCCGTTAATATGACGGGTGTACCTTAATTTTGAAAAAAAATAATTCTGAATGAGGTACAGATATTTTAGAGCTAGGTACTGAATAGTACATTTTATTGGTAATTACTATAATTTAATTTGGTGTGGTACACCCACCATTCTGACTCTTACGATCCCTAACTTGTTGGGAAAAGGGCTAGGGAGACGACATTTTATTATTCATTTTTAAATAATACCTCGGCAGCCGCTTTTTCTCTTACAGATTTATCAAGGCTTATCCGATTAATCCTGCCTTAAACCCTGGCCACCCTATTCTAAAACCACACCACATGTCCCTCCCAACCACGAGATACAGCCACCCTACTTCGTTTTATCCTCATTACATCTCTCAAACTATTTTTATGGTTATAATTTATATCCGTGATATTGGGATTGGTTACACCATAAACACGTCATCAGCTTCCTTGACCACATAAGTTTCCATAAAGGTTGTAGGACATTTTATGGGCTTGATGTTATGTCGTGTATTTTTGGCGATTTAGTTTAGATCTAGTCTTGTAATTAATTATAGAACACGCCATTTTTAGTGTAAATGTTATATAACTAGCCTACATGCGGTTTCGCTTGCGCGAAAGTGAGTTTCTCCAAATAAACTTTAGACCCTTGTTTCATCTTTTTAGGGGGTGAATTTTGCGCGGGCTTGCGGACAGTGAGCAATGGGTAGCTCGCTGTCCGGACCAAGCCCAAGGCGTCGTCGACGGCGCGCATTGTTCCCGCGCGCCTCAAGGAGTTGTCAGCAACAGCAGGGACCCAGCCAGATCGAAGCCTACTGGGGCCAGGGTTATCCGAAAGGGAACTCGAGCCCCGGTATGAAGGCTTGAAGGAGCAGGGTGGGTTTTTTTTGTCAGTAAGAGTCTGACACTATCTCCCGCATCACCCAAGAGCGGGGGTTGTCGTTGGATGATTTTCCCCACCAGAGGGAGTGAATTTTAGAAAATCTTCTCTTAGTGCTCGCTGACGCCAAATAATTAATAAAGTTAATTTCTTTAATATAATTAGGCTATTTGTTACAAATATCTATGGACGTTACTAAAAGACTGAGTGCATATTTTGAATAGGGACTGAGGTACATTTATTTTGTGTAGAGAAGTATATTATTATCTCACTAGCTTTTGCCCGCAGCTTCGCCCGCGTGGCATTAGATACTTAAGGAATTGAGATCAGGTAGCCTATGTTCTTTTACATATCAAAGGCTATATGCATGCCAAATTTCATCCAAATCCGTTCAGTCGTTTTTGCGTGATAAAGTAACAAACATCCAAACATCAACACTTTCACATTTATAGTATTAGTTAGGATTTGTGTTTCCACGCAAGTTGTGTAAAAATTAGTAACTTATAATGCACCTCCAGCAAACAGTCTTATAACACGGCATTACCTAACTTCAAATAAAGATTTAATTGTTGAAAATAACTCAGAGATTAAGAAAAGTCTTCTAAAACGCTTTCTTGCTGAGTATATGTAACTGTTAAGGGCCTACCTGCATACTGCCTAGACGCTTAAAACTTTACAAACAAAGGCTTGCCCCAATTTATTTTTCCCTCCGATCCTCACAGAGAAATTCCGTGAACCAATATTCCGGACGATACACATACATAATCAATCCCGGATGTCCATTCATCAACATCCCAGACTCGGGACCCTAATTTAAATTCATGGGACAAAGTTTAAAAATAAAGGTTTTTCGTGTGAACAGCCCTGTAATCTGATGAAACAACAGAATTTTTCAATAAACTGAAAGTTTGCGATCGATATTGAATGAGTTGGTGACCCCTACCAGGGATTGCAGGAAGTAATTTTTGTCGTGACACCAACATTATCACGCGTGTATTTTCCAAAGAGTTTAGGAAGTCTTTAAGTCAAGATTGAATAAGTTTCTTCTAGGCAAATGTGCTTCATCGTCGGCGACATATCGCTTACCATCAGGTGAGATGGTGGACCGGAGCGAGGAGGAGTGGCAGGCGGTCGCCGACTTCTGCGAAGCAGTAATGCTCGCAAAGGAGGAGACCGAACGCATCAGGCAACGGCGTTATCGCCGCCGCCGCCGGCGCCGGGATACTGATCCCGATTTTCGGCCACCGTAGGCGCGGGCTTGCGGACAGTGAGCAATGGGCAGCTCGCTGTCCGGCCGTCCGGTAACTGTCCAGACCAAGCCCAAGTCGTCAACGGCGCGCGCTGTTCCCGCGCGCCTCAAGGAGTTGTCAGCAACAGCAGGGGCCCAGCTGGGTCGAAGCCTACTGGGGCCAGGGTTATCCGAAAGGGTGCTCGAGCCCCGGTATGAAGGCTTGAAGGAAGTTCCTCCCGTTCCTTCAAGGAACGGGATGGGTTTTTTAGTCAGTAAGAGTCTGACAATATCTCCTGCTCCGTCCAAGAGCGGGGGTTGTCATAGGATGATTTTTCCCATCAGAAAAAAAAAGGTGAGATGGTGGTCAAATGTGAGCCTACCTATATAAATAAAAGCAAGATTGTCATGCCATGACGTGGCCTAAGCCCATGTTTCTACTAGGCAAATAATCAAACAGGGGGTTAGACGCTTCGACTTCCCAATTCGGCCGGACTAAACCGAATCGAACTCGCAAAGCAGTTGGCTAAATTTCGACAAACATTTCGGTTGTTTGCAAGACATTAAAACTCCCATTCTTGGATCAAAGTACATAAACAACGGATCAACGGGTTCTATCTTTATACCCATAAGTTTCCTTATTTATTATTTACTAGCCGCTGCCAGGGGCTTAACACGAATGATAGTTTAGAATTAATACTACCGCAAGGGAAAATGCTCTCGGGATAAAAGTAGTATTCTATGTGCTATTCCCGGACATAGTTTACCAGTGTTCAGCAGGGTCAAAGCCTACTGGGGCTATGGGTCATGAAAGAGACCCCGGGGCCCTGGAACAATGGCAAAGAAGGAACAAGAGTGGGTTTTTACTTTATAGTCAGTAAAATTCTGACACGCCCTCTCGCACTGCCCAAGGGCGGAAGATGTCATTTAAATGATATTTAATTTTCTACTTAAAAACAAAACCAGTGTACCTAGAATCATCGAAATTCATTAAGCCATTAGAACGTGTCGAATGGGAGGTGGGGGAATGAGGGTAAAAACTAGCTTACGACCTATTCCTCAGACTCCAGACTGGACCTTAGGTTTACTAAATATATAGGTTTATATAAAAAAGTAGATAGGTATATATTGTGACTAGCTTTTGACCGCGGCTTCACCCGCGTACATAAAATACAGCTCATGTCACTCAAGCATAAAGTAGCTTTCTATCGGTGAAATAATTTTAGCAATCGGATCAGCACTTTCAGAGATTACCTCCCACAAACAAAAAAACAAACTTTACCTCTTTATTTATAATATTAGTTTAGATTACTCTTAGTACATCTGTCACTATATACACCGCTAAATTTTAGTTGGCGTTGCGTACAAATTACCTACAGGTCATTGAACTCGCTCAGCTGACGTTTTCTAAAAGAAATTAATTTTGTACATGCGTAAATTAATACGAGTTTTAAATAAGGTACTTTATTTTTTAATTATATCTTTACAAATCGATAGTGTTTCATGTACTGGCTTGACCCTCCACGGGATTAAAACGATTAAAATTTAGCGGTGTATATACTATTGCTAACTACAATTATGTCTGTTCAGATAAATCTTAAGTATTAACTTTCAACAAACTGATTTTCTTTGTAAGAAAACTTCGTGACTGTTTTCTCAAATCATAACAAAGTAGTCCCAAGAAAATAGTAACAAATTACTAATCGCATCGAGAACTAAGAGTTAATCAAAGTTGTAACATCTTTAGCCATTAGCTACAGTCAAGTACGCGCCATACTATTCATTCTCGATCTTCGTAACTAGATTCGAGTTCTTGATACTTTTTAAAGGTGTATTTTTTGTGCAGAAAAGTAGTATCAAGATTGAATAGGTTACTTCTAGGCAAGCGTGTTCCATCGTCGGCCACATACCATCAGGTGAGATAGTGGTCAAATGCGAGCCTATCAGTAATAATAAAAAAGTATCAATATTCGATGTAAAAATAGTAGTGAGATATTGCTTGAAAACTATTACGCACTTATGTTTATATGGAAACTCATTATGGTTTACGTCATCTAAAGCCAAACGAAGTCAACCAGAAAAAACAATTATTTCGATACCTACACATAAAGTCGTAATATATGTACACTTTTGAATGACTTTGTATAGTCATTTAAAAATATATATATACAGCACGAATCTTGAGCGCTCGACGTCAGAGTGGGGATTGTTTTGCGCATTTCATACATTGGCAAGCCAAACAACGTCGTTGTTAGATACATGCAGTAAGCGCAGAGAACGGATCACGAGTGACGCCTATGATGACGAGATGACGTGGCTTGCCAATCACTGATATTCCCGGCCCCCGCGTCTCACGAGGTACCACTATAGAGACCCGGTATTTTACTTTTGCGCTACTTGAAGCCAGCGCTCAAGATCCGTGCCGGAATATATATTATTGATTTGAAAAAAAACACGATCATTTAATATTACTATTTCTTCTTATATCCAGCATCTTGTACCATAATATTAAACTGATATCGATGACTTACTTAAAATAAAAAACAATGGTTTTAAACAATTGTTTTTTTTTATGTTTCCCAAATTACTTAAATCAATAGCACTTACGAAAACGAACTTTCTTGAAAAAAATCACTTTTCGCCTTATGCTTAGGAGGAATCAAATTATTTTTTTTGGGTAGATTATAGACCTTTTGTATGGGACGCTATTTGTATCGCAATTCTTGAGCCATCCCAGTCTCCAAGTTTGTTATGTTATGCTGGCGCTATCGCTGCGGCTGCGCAGAACCTCATACGGCAAAAGTATTTGTATATAGTGGAACTATGTAGGCAGTTATATTTTTGAGCCAATTGGGGTTCAAATTCTAAGATGAAAGTGGGCCGAGTAATCACATATTGTATAAAGACCCTTGATAGCGAATTACTTGACCCAAAGGTTGACTTTTACCTCGGACGGAGGATAATCATTGAGTTTCAAATCCTGTATATTTACTTTATTTTCTTTATCAATGGTAGGGGCCAAAATACTCAAGAATCACCGTCAAATCGTCGAGACTCGGGCGAAAACTTTTTGAATCAACGGTAGAGTACCGTCAATGTTTTGATGTATCGAAACCTATTGCTATAAACTGTACTATTCGAAGGAGAATTGCAATAATGTTGCGCTGTTTGTAGTTTAAAAAGTTTTTAAGAAAAAGCCTTAATACTTTCCATTCTGGTGAAAATGTCACCATCATCTTCCTGCCCTTGTCCTACATTATTTGGGGTCACAGAAGTTAATGGAAGACGAGATACTGTCCTGTCAATCATGACACTATTAATGACTTCCCTTTCTTTCATATCACGTGTCATGTAATCAGTCCATTTTTTCTTTAGCCCTCTTTTGAACTTTTACATCCATCCGGTTTCATTCACAGGTATACTCATAACTTTTTTAGGTGGTACATCCTGGCACTAACAGTATTAAGACATGAAATGACATACGCAGACACAGTTTAAAAGTTTGTGAACGCACCAACAATTTAGGAGTACATAATTCATCTATTAGAACTGCAGCAATTATTTAAAAAAATACTGCCAAAAAGATCGGTCTATAAAGGGTGTTCACATCTGCTATAGTGTTTGGCAAAAACGCCAATTGGACGGATTCAATGTTCGATTAAAAACAACTGAAGTTTTCAGCTAGTATAAATATTTTTTGCGTAAAATTGTAGAAGAATTCTATCAATTTATTAATTAAAACGTTATCATTACAATTATTACGTTTGGAAAGTAAAAAAAAATCAAACAAAACATTTACAACATTATTTTAAGTATATGCGAAATCGGAATAAGGTTTGTTCAGAATAACTGAATCGATTCCAATAAATTTTACACCATATTGTATTTTTTTCCACCGATTTATCTCTGGTTAGTAAGGCAATAAATATAAAGACGTGCTCAAGTGTTTTGAAAAATGTTACAAAAGCTCACAAGTTCGACACCACTAAGACTAAGTACAACACAGATCACGGTAGGCCATAACGGGCATTAGGCTCCAGTGCACAGTTAGATGTGGGAGCAAAACTATTCCTCATTTGCCTGGATTGCCCTGTGACCTTGTATTTATGTCGCCAACCAGCTACCATAACTGGCGTATAACTTTGAGATTTTACATAATTCAATTTTGAAATGTAATACATAGATTCTTTGCATAAAAATACTAGACATGTGTTTCAGGTTAAGTATATACTAAAAAAAAGGCTCTATAACACTGTTGATAGCAAAAGCTGAAACTACCTTTCAGTACCAGAAAACTCGCTAACATTCACCAAAATATCTAAGACCGAGAAGTTAGTTTGAAAAATGGCTGCTATTTTTGAACTTATTTCAAACTTTTGTTTTCCTGAATGACATAGCTAAGAGATAGCAAGATTAATCACCCTGGCACTGTTCCAGACCACAGGCGGTGAGGTGTAAAATAAATAGCCCAACAGCGTATAGATGGCGGGGATATTAACCCATTACCGAACCACAGAATAAGCTGGGAGTAATAAGGTTTATATTGTACTGGCTTGTTGCTGGACCTTTACAAGATACCTTTATTCTGCTTCTTCTTACACAGAGAAGAAGCTATGTTGATGTTACGTTTGGTTGCTACCAGGGAGTGTAAAAAGACCACTTTAGCAGAATCGTAATGGATAATAATATGAATCATGCTAAAAATTGCAAAATGGTCCCGAATTGGCAGTTCATAATTATGAATATTAGCAGAATTGCATTTAAATCATTCGGGAACAGTGAGCAATGGGTACCTCGCTGTCCGGCCGTCCGGTAACTGTCCGGACCAAGCCCAAGTCGTCGACGGCGCGCACTGTTCCCGCGCGCCTCAAGGAGTTGTCAGCAACAGCAGGGACCCAGCCGGGTCGAAGCCTACTGGGGCCAGGGTTATCCGAAAGGGCGCTGGAGCCCCGGCATGAAGGCTAGAAGGAACGGGGTGGGTCTTTTAGTCAGTAAAGAGTCTGAGACTATCTCCCGCTCCGCCCAAGAGCGGAGGTTGTCATAGGATGATTTTTCCCATCGGAAAAAAAAGGCTTATTCGGGAAATGATTTGTTTTTAGATGAATTGCTCAATGTGACCTTTTTAGGGCCGCAGGACTATACTTACAGCAGTATGTTTTCAGTTATCAAATATTTTATAGTGACATAAACATCAAAGTGTGATGGCCCAGTGGGTTTCAAAACTAGGCAAGTACCAAAGTAAGTTTATCTCGGGCATTACTGACGTCCTGTGCCTCGTAATGCACGTAAGGTCTTCCTGATTGATATTCGTTGGTAGTAAGAACGCAAAAGGCAACTGAAGAATCACAAGTGGGGTTTACTCAATAAAAGCAGACTTTTACTGACCTTTGTCAAGAAACACTATTCTATTGAATAAACACAATTCTATTCTATTCATTTGATGATTATAAACTAAAAATAAAAACATTTATCACGTCCAATTATTATTTTATTAACTTCATTCAGCATTTTATGTAAACCATTTCAGTTGCTTGTTAATGCAGAAGAAGAAAGAAAAACATTTTATTTGCCCGATAAGGCGCAAACTTAAGACTAATATAATACAATGTTGCATTAAAAAAAAATTAATTTGCACATTCTTCAACAAGAATAAAATTAAAAAAAAAATAACAAAAAAAAAATTATGCGCCACGTCCGAGCAAAACGGCCTTACGCGGAGCATAAAACTGACTTGCAGAAACTTCTGAAAGTCAGTTTTAAAAAGTCAATTGTTGTCTTCATCATCTTTGTAGTCTTTTCCCAATCAGCTTGTTGTTGGCTTCCAATCTAACTGGATGTGACTAAACACCCGTATTTTACATGGAGCGACTGACTGTCAGACCTCCTCATCCCTGTTACGGGGTAACAGAATAACTCCTTGACCGGATTGGATGTTAGACTTTCTGACATTTGACTACCCGAAACGACTGTTAAAGATCTACGAATGATAACCAGGACCAATAACTTTACGTATTTCCCGAAACACGGGGTGTAAGTTATGTACCTACTAGATAAATTTGTTTTTTTTTATTATTATTAATGATAATCTTGCGTTTGACCACTATCTCACCTGATGGTAAGCGATGATTTGGTCGACGATGAAGCACGCTTGCCTAGAAGAAACCTATTCACTCTCGACTTAAAGACTCCTAAGTTGTAGCTATCAGGAAACACAGATTCCGGCAGGGAATTCCACTCCTTGGCTGCACGCATAATAAATGTGTTCGCAAAACGTTTTGTGCGTATGGGTGGGATGTCTACCATGTACCGGTGGCGCAACGCTGTACGTCGTGTGGTTCGGAACGGCCTTGGCGGAATTAGATTATGCAATTCCAGTGCACACTCCCCGAAATGTAAACGATAGAAAACCGACAGACTAGCAACTCGGCGGCGATGCTCAAGGCTTTGGAGCTTTGACTCTACAAGTGCATCATTTCCGATTGCCGGTACAGGACAATGAATTAAAAATTCTCATTGGTACTTGCCCGGTTTAGGAACTTCATCCATCAGTAGCGGGTTTCTTCACCACTGGGCCATCGCGACACGAATCATTACTTTCAAATGTAGAAAAAAAAACCTATTCGTCATTTCGCAGATAGAAACAGCCATTTTTCTCCTGTACACATTCACATCTCTCGACCAAACTAATACGATTACACGTTCATTGGGTAATGAGAGAACACCTGCTCTCCCGCTGTTTGTATTATGGCGTAGGCGTGTGACGTCACCACACAGCTTTTATTGTCCTTAATGGAATTCTGTTATGTAATGTTTAGTGGAGGATTTGGTGAGAATATTGTCAGGATAAATAAATGAGAATTTCTGACGCCAGAGGGGGAACCAGGGGCATATGGGCTTAACTGAACACACTTAATCAAAATTCCATCTAAGCCCTCACTTACGAGTTCAAGTCTCTACTCTCTAGGTGAGGGAATGGGCCGTAATCCACCACATAGGCCTAGTGTGGGAAGGCAGTTTTTTTTTAATAATATAAACTAGTGCTTGACAGCGATTCCACCTGATGGTAAACATAACATCAATAATTGCATAACTGAAATCGTTGGTGGTAAAGCGCACTAGTTTTTTTAAGATTCACTCTAGCCGAAAAGACACCTAAATTATACTTGCATGGGATTTTTGGTTTCATGATATTCCGGTTCCTTCACGAGGTAATAATTTACACAAACTAAATCTTAAAGATATTCGCAGAACTAAGGTTACTAATATAGCTCGAAGAATTTCAAAACTTAAATGGCAGTAGAGCGCACTGCTCGCAAAACAAATGGTGAGGTCGAAAGATTCTAGAGTGACGACTATGTAGCAGAAGACGCCAAGTTGGAAGGCCTCCCAGAAGATGGACCATTAACCAGGTGAGGGTCGCGGGAATCCGATGGATGCGAGACGCACAGGATTGTTTGTTATGGCGACAACGCTTAGGGGAGGCATGTGATCAAGAGTGACTGATATAATTATGTTAAATCTAATTCAAAATAGGGATTTTTTTTGTTTCGCATGCCTCCAAACTGACTGACTGACGGGAGCATCCTCTGACGAGACGGGTGTTATGACTGGTGGGCAACTGCCCGACAATGATTTTGGGCTATGATGTGTCAAATTGCGCGAAGAACTTTAATTGCGCGACGCAGGATTAGTTCTTATGTGACGACATTGATGTCGCCACAGGGATAAAATGCACGAGTGTCGTTTCTAGTATACGAATTACACATTATAAATAATAATATGTTATTCCCAAACCATTTTGAGCTTGACCGCCTATTTTACAAAAGATTTAATCATATTTTAGCAGTAGCCAATAGAAATTCAAAACTGTTTAATTTACTTTTTTCTAGGAGTCCGTACCTAAAGCGTAAGAACACTATCTTATTAGTAAACCTCTCCTGTCTGTCTGTATATCATTCCGTCTGTCAGCGGGCTGTATCTCTTAAACCATAAAAAGTAAAGAGTTGAATTTTTCACAGAATTTACATTTTAATTACCGCTCACTGACCTCTACTATTTTATAGAGGTTAGTGTTACCGCTACATCAACAAATAATGACATTAAAATAAGGTTAAATATTAAATAGGTTTTCCATACAAGAAACGTAATTTTATCGGAACCCTTCGTGTGCCGAGTCCAACTCGCACTTGCCCAGTTTTTTTTTTAATGTTGCCCTACTCTAGTAATTAAATATGACTACATGATTTATGTCCATGAGTTTGCCGAGAACAACCATCCGCCTGACTTAAGAATGTTAGTACCGTGCGGGAACCAAACTCTAACGCGAGTTAGGGAACTCGCAGGTTTGATACGCAGCGCGAAACCCATCGCTCAATCGTTACTACTCATAGCTCGTAGAAACCCTATCTCATAGGTACCCTAAAACTCACTCACAATCTGACAACGACAACGAGGCCGGATGCAAAAACTAAAAACCTATGAAGCAACCCCATTTCCATTTATTGCTAAATCGGTTACGCTCTGTTACTTTAGAAAGTAGCAAAAAAAAAAAAACAGAAATCGCTACAAGATTGTACCTTGGATCCGAGCCAAATACCGCCTGACCCAGTACTTTTCCGTGCTAAGTGTGCCGAGGAAACGTAGAATATCGGCTATGTCGATTCACTATACGAGGAATAATCTTTATGAATTGTCACCCGTTTTCAGATAGCGGAATTTGAGTTGCATATACGTCATGTCAGGAATTATGATAAGACCTATCATACTGTATGGATCAGAATGCTGGGCTGTGAAAAGATGGATGATTAGTGGAGATGAGAATGTTAAGATGGATGGGTGGTGTGACGAGAATGGATAAAGTGAGAAATGAATATTTATGAGCAAGTTTGAAAGTGGTGCCAGTGACTGAAAAGTTGAAAAGATGGATGTATTGTGTGAGTGAGTGAGAGTGATATGAAAGAAGAGGAAGTTAGTGATAATGAGACGGCTGACAGGACAGAATGGAAGAAAAAAAACGTATTGCACCGACCCCAAGTAATATGAGATAAGGGCAGAAGGCCTATGCGTTATGTCAGGACTCACGATAAACTACGGCTTAGCATCTTGCATATTGGCATTAAGCCTGGAACTGTGGAGGTTTGAGGAGAAATGATGGCTGTATTGATGTTGGCTGATGTTGCAGGGAAATACAGCTTTTAGTGCTTGACCGACTGGTGCGTACCATGAAAGATATTTCCGCCTGACCACAGCTAAGTTAATTTTTGCTTGAACTCGAAACGATAACTTCAAAGGGTTTGGTTTGGCGCCACGCCGCAGGTTTCAAGCGAAAATTAATTTTAAGTGATCAGGTAGTAATGACCACAATGGTACAGTCGCGCTTGTCATTTGTATGAAAATTCAAAATGAAATGGTTGTAACTTGGCTAGGGATGCTTGGATAAAAATTATTCTATGAGCTAATATTCTGTTTGCCGGTGTGCAAAACTTCATTTAAAATTTTAACGTGAAAGAGAAAACCAACCAAGACACATAACTTTTGCCTTTAAAACATTAAAATTATATTGATAATTGTTTTTTAGCTGGAAAGGCAGCAAAACTAAATGAGCAAATTTGAGGAGTGGCTGGAAAGACCTCACGTCATCCACACCTTCCGCATGACGCAGATTCTCACCGAACATGGTCGGTTCGGGAAGTTCCTGCACCGGATTTGTGTGGAAAAAACGCCTGGCTGTCACCAGTATGTAGACCGCCCGGTGACATGGTAAAGGTGTGCCCCGCTTGGGCAAAGCACTGCTGCGCCTTATACTCGTGGAGTCACTTTGCATTCCAGAATGCTCTGGCACAATAGAAGAATTAAACGAAGACAAGTCACATCCACTAACCCACTCACACAGGACATGTGTGGTGTGTGGTTCTGTTCATAAAGAAGTCTATGACCTAGCAATAGCAGTGCTGATTATGTATTTATGTAATGTATTCAATGACAAGGTCTCTGCGAAACTGTTTCTTTGAAACTTAAAATTATAAGTTATTTTTTATCTAGTAGGCACTTCATTCTTTCATACTTTTTAGGGTTCCGTACCCAAAGGGTAAAAACGGGGCCCTATTAGTAAGACTTCACTGTCTCTCCGTCCGTTTGTCCGTCTGTCTGTCACCAGACTGTCTTAAGAACCGCGATATCTAGACAGTTGAAATTTTTCATAAATTATGTATTTCTGTTGCCTCTATAAATACAATTACTAATAAAAAAAATATTTAAGGGAGGCTCCCATACAACAAACGCGATTTTTTTTGCCGTATTTTTACAGACGGTACGAAACCCTGCGTGCGCGAGTCTGACTCGCACTTGGCCGCTTTTCACCCTAACAACTTAAATATCTCCTTAAGGACTATATGATTAATCCATCCTTTTAATATTTTATTACATTACATAGCCACTATACGGGTAGAATTAAGTTACAAACTCATAAAATTATTCAAGACGATAAATCAGAACAAAATAATTTTCCAAGTACCTACTCTGCGCTTCTACCGTGCGAGCGCATCTTCAGTATAATTTATTAAAATGCACTTGACTGGTTTTTTGTCTGGCATGATTTGTAGTGTATTTGGCACCATTTTTCTGCACAGAGGACCGATTTGAATTTTGTTTGTTCAGTATTTTATTCTCTGATTTGTTGTTGAGTCAAAATTCAGGACGAACACCTCTTGTCTTTGTATTTTTCGCATCGACCGCAGAATATTTTTTAGGTAGGAAAATCACCGTTTCAGGGCCCCAGGGATCTCTTTCGCAAAACACATGACCCCAGTAGGCTTCGAAGTTGCTGGGCAACTACGGTTACCGACATCTCCTTGAGGCACGCGTGGAACAATACGCACCATCGACGACCTGGGCTCGGTCTGGACGGTTACCGGAAGGTCTAATGGCGAGCTAACCATCGCTCACCGTCCATAAGCCCGCGCCGCGCCTATAGTCGCAGGAAATCGGGATCAGAATCCCAGCGGCTGGGGTGCGAGGGCTATTGCCTCGCACGTGCGGTCGCCTTCTGTGCTAGCATAACTGCTTCACAGAAGAAGGCGACCGCCTGCCACTCCTCCTCGCTCCGTACCATGGCCTGTACTAAAGCCAGGCGCGACACGGGTGGTGCTTTGCCTAGATGGGGCACACCTCTACCATATGCTCTACCGTGTCCTCTGGGCGGTCCACGCAATAGTGAAACCCGGGCGTTTCTTCCGCATGAATCTGGTGCAGAACTCTCCCGAACTGATCATATCCGATGTAGACCTACGTCATGCGGAAGATAAGTACGCCGCGTTGTCCTTTTCAAAGAAAGGACTTACCGCCATCATTGTGGCGTGCCCAGCACTGGGTTGCGACAGTCGCTGTTGCCATACTACCATGAGATTCCACTGAAACTATCCGCCATGCCAGGACCTGGCACGGCAGCGGAGTTTCGCTCTAGCATTGCATTTTCAGGCGCAGATCCTGCATACGTTCAAGGACTGTTGCCTGCAAATCCCACGGTAGTAGACCAGCAAGGAGACTCGCCGCTTCGCGGGAAACCGTGCATTATCCCAGCACCATCCGTATGGCCATCATGGCCATACAGATGGTGCTGGGATACTGCTGGCCCTCTGGCATGCATTCAGCCGGGCCGCCGGTTCGGACAAATCTATTCTTGTATAAAGCCTTCAGCAGGAAAAACATCGATGCTTGATCATGATTATTGTCTCTTGGCAATATCATCATATGTAGTATGAAATTAAATCGATTTCTTCGTCAATCAGTTGCTCTTCATGTTCTAGACTCACGGTAACTCATTCGAAAATTCCAAACCCTAAATAACCAACATGAAATTAAAGCATGAAGACTATCCAAGTTAAACATGACCGCACCACCTAGAGTTGCTTAACTTGTTGACCCAAATTAATTTCGGTAACTTTACCAAACTTTAGTGTACAGAAAAGATGGTGTTTTTCTTTCATGTCCAAACCACAAGCGCCTAATAAATATTGTTAGAATTTGATTGGCTTCATTGGTTTTGTACTTACCTGTATTGAGGTCTCGAATTTCATTTTTGGTAAAAAAAGTAAAATGTTTTATCTTGTTTATAAGTTTTTTGTGTTCGATGTGTTGGAAAAATAAAATACGTTTCTGAAAATATTTGCTCCGCTTTTAGGCTTATAACACAATGTTTTTGCACTAGTGCGGCAGCCCGCCCCTGCTACTTATATACAACATTAATTTTAGTATATGCGAAACCGAAAACACATGTCTAGTATTTTTATGTAATGAACCTCATCTTCCAACAAAATTTCATAACTGTATCATGAAAAATCACTAAGTTATAAGCTTATTGTCAGCAAAAATACATAGTCACCGGGTCATCCAGGCGACTGTGGAGTTGTTTTGTGCTTGCACCCAGCTGTTAGTTGGCTTCCGATGCCCGCTATGACCTGCAGTGGCCTGTGTTGTACTTAGTATCGGTGGTATCCAACTTGTGACTTTTTAAAATGATTTTGGGAAAAAAATTATCACGTCGTAAAAACTATTGGGATCCATTCAATTGCTGATTCTGAACAAACTATATTTAGCTATTGCATAAACTAAAAATAAATTGTATAGGTATATTGACGTATATATCGTTTTATCTCAGGATCCTTGTGAAATTTAATAATTTGTAAGGAAAACACGTAGTGAATATCGCAATTTTATTTTTATTTTATGATTGCTAATTAAATGATAAATTTCACCAAAACAACACACACACACAAATACAATCTTATACTCACTAATGTCTAAATTTAAATGTGGCCGAATGATTAACAGCCGCAAAAAATAAATTAGAATAGAAATTCTTTCATTCGGGACAGACATAGCAGAACGGTTGCAAACATAAAAAAAAATTAAAGAATAAGAAAAAGTACAAAATAAGAAAAATTTACAGAAAAAATAACGACTATTTATTTATTTAGCCACTAGGTGGTTCATCATTTTATTACTTTATGTTATTACTAGTAGCTGCCATCGGCTTTGCACGCAGATAAAAAGTATTGTATGTGCTGTTTTAAAACATGGTTTACCCGTGTATCAAAATCCAACGCAAACCATTGACATGATTTATTTTCACCAGAAATGAAACCTAAGCAAAAACAACGAGGTCTTTAAATCGTAACCGAATGAAAATACCTATAGACGCATTGCTAGTATATTTATGTCAGTCGTCACCTATTTTTCTTATATTACAGCGAAGTGGTAATATAATATGTAATATTTTGAGGTTTCTACTTTTTATCAGAGACTAGCTGCTGCCCGCGACGTCGTCTGCGTGAAGGCTCTACAGCACCAAAAATACCTAAGATACCAGTGTCGGTATAGGATTATAAGTAAACATCTTTTAAAATAGCATTAAAATATAAGTTTTTTTTGCAAGTGAAGAGAGTTATATGAGAATCCTGCTGAGTTCAGTCATAAAATGTGACTGAAGGAAATAGAGAAAATCAGAGATAATAGATTAAGTTGGTTATTACTAAAAATAAGTGATAAACGAATCGAAAAGATATATCCATTCAACCACATATTACATGCACACTCACAAACTTTCGTCTTTAATATATTACTGTGATGTGATACCATACGTAGGAAAATTGTTTCTCTAAAACAATAAGATAGTGGAATATTTCAAAAATACTTTGTCAAACATTAGGTACAGTTTCAGACAAAATTGCATAAAATTCAACATGAATTTATGCATTCTTACAATACGAACCGTTTACATGAATGTATTGAGATGTAGATTTCTCTCTTCCTTTTATATTCACTATAGATATTGTAGGTTGTAGGAATTTATTAGCAATGAACTAGAGATTACATGATACTACTGTTATTACTTAATAAACTAGTCCACCTTATCATCAGAGATTGCATTACTGCTTACCATCAGGTGGGATCGCAGTCAAGCACTAGTTTATATTTAAAAAAATACTAGCTTCTACCAAAATGCTGCAAAGAGAAAACCATATCCTTAAGTGGGCTTATTCCAACCAGCCCACCTCTCTTCAAAAACAGACTAGGCCTTTCAAGTTTTTCAGGGCATGCATCCTCTGTTCTCAGACATAGTTTACAGTGGGCTAAGTTATAGTGAAAAAAAAATATTAATTACTTTTTTTCACTAAAAATATTATCAGGTTTTTTTTATATATATAAACTAGTGCGTAACTGCGATCCTACCTGATGGTAAGCAATGATGCAACCGTTGATAGTGAGGCGCACTAGTTGATAAAATTGTTATTCTTAACAATCTCAATGATATTTTTAATTAATTTTTTTTTTTCATTAAAATGTCTTCGGTGTTGATTAAAATAACGATTATAGACAGTTCAAATTTTTAAAAGTATGTTTTTTTATTATTAAGTCGTAGTAAGCCGTTCAAAACTTCCACTACGCTACACTGCTCTATAGATATAAATGATCAAAATAAAAATAAAACTTTTTCTGGATTTTTCTTTTCTTTTGTTTTACGTAAAAATGCATAAATAAATAATAATACCTCTAATCGCGTAAGGGGTTTAAGATGCAAGGCTGCCATTACTACCTTATAACAACAACAGTTTTATTTTGATTGAAATTATTGAAGGATCTTTTCAGTAGGAAGAGTAATCATGGAGTTTCTTGCCGGTTCTTCTCCATAGGAAACGACCAATTTCGAACCGTGCACTAGCTTCTGACGTTTTATAAGGGCCCATGTAGGCCTTTGTGAAATAAAAAACTTTTGATTTTTGACTTTTTTTTTCATGGTTGTTCGACTAAGGTATATTAAAAAGACTATAAGTCTTTTTTTCAGGTAGGTATCAGAAAAGGTTAGAAAGTGTTACGGAACTGAAGAAAGTAAACATTTCCTCAAAACGACCTTCAGTTGTTTACTGTAGGTTCCTGTTATTGTCTACAACAGAAACTAGATGTGTGAGAAACAAATGCAAAATATTCATTATCTGGAAGATGTCCAATGCTTGTTGAAGGCACAATTGGTTCAGTGGTCAAGCGATTGACCACTGCGCTGCGTGTGGCTGGGATGATTCCCGTACTACACTGCCTGTAGTTATAATCATAATAATCAATACAGTATATGAGTAATTCCTAGAATGGGGCAAAAAAACAAAACAAAAAGGTTGACTGGGAGAGAATGCCTTGTTGCATTAAGTCCGCTTATGTACCACTACTGTACATGAAGTTTAATTAAATAAATAATAATAAAAAAATCATCATAGAAAAAACTTCTCGATTCCTCGCGCTTCTGGGTGGACTGAAAGGAACTGTTAACTTTTCACTAACTAAAACGAACTGTATTCCTTCAGTTACCCTTTGCGTACCTCTCGCGCCGGGCCTTGGTTCAGGCCATGGTCCGGAGCGAGGAGGAGCGGCAGGCGGTCGCTGACTTCTGCGAAGCAGTAATGCTCGCAAAGGAGGAGGCCGACTGCATCAGGCAACGGCGCTCTAGCCGCTGCCGGGATTCCGATCCCGATTTCCCGCCACCGTAGGCGTGGGCTTGCGGACAATGAGCAATGGGTAGCTCGCTGTCCGACCGTCTAGTAAGTACCCAGACCAAGCCCAAGACGTCGATGGCGCGCATTGTTCCCGCGTGCCTCAAGGAGTTATTAGCACCAGTACGGGACCCAGCTGGGTCGAAGCCTACCGGGGCCAGGGTTAGTTTCGAAAGACAGCTCGAGCTCCGGTATGAAGGCTTGAAGGAACGGGGTGGGTTTTTAGTCAGTAAGAGTCTGACACTCTCTTTCGCTCCACCCAAGAGCGGGAGTTGTCGCTGATGATTTTCCCATCATAAAAAAAGTTACCCTTCGCGTTTCACGGCCATGATGGGTGACTCTCTCGAATAAAACCGAAACCCAAGGGGTAAATACATTAAGACTTATCTTAATCATAAGTGCACAACCCATCTACACATAAAAAAAAATCTACAGATTTATTATGTAGAAGTTTTTTTAGTTGTGCGCGCATTACGTAAGATGTACAAAATCGACAAAAATAACTTATAATTACAAGTAAAATTGTGTGTAACTTATTATATTATTTAGACTTTTTTTTTCAAATTACTACATTTCATATTTTATTTCTATACTAGCGACCCGCCCCGGCTTCGCACGGGTGCAATGCTCTTGCCGCACCGGGCGGCCTGCCGGTACCGCCGCAAACGCTACGTCCCGCAATTTTTAAATCTGTAATATCTTCGAAAATATTCACTTAAATCATACGGTGTAAAGGGCCATATAGATCTATATTACATGAACAATGTATTCAAGATATTTAATTGGTTAAGGATTAATGCTGTTTTGGTTAAAATCGCTTCGAAAATTAGCCATTATTTGTCGTAAAAAGTAAATGACAAAAAAAAGTTATTGTGGGTTATCAATAAGAGATAGACATATACCATCACGGACTTTTCTGTAGACCTTTTCAATGTGTACAATACTTAGTACATTATTTTGATAAAACTCGTAGGGTTCAGCCTGCGTTTGCAATGTAAGCGGAAAAAAAGTAATTATTTACGACATCACATTAGAAACCTCAAAAATAACAGTACTTCTCCACTATTTAATGGATGTTATTATACGTATAAACCTTCCTCTTGAATCACTCTATCTATTAAAAAAAACCGCATCAAAATCCGTTGCGTAGTTTCAAAGATTTAAGCATACAAAGGGACATAGGGACAGAGAAAGCGACTTTGTTTTATACTATGTAGTGATGACTTTATTTTGTCACAATCGGTTGACTATATCGAAAGATCTACTACAGTCATTGATTGTTAGGCAGTACTAAGTTCGCTGGATCAGCTAGTCTTACAATATAACAGCATAAAAGCCCAGCAGTTGGGCCTAAGCCTACTGAAGTCATGGGTTGGCTTCCAAAAGGTAAACTAGTTTACCTGGAACGCAAAGGGCAAAATAGGAACATGGGTGTAGTTATAGTCAGTAAAAATCTGACACGCTCCCCTTTCCCTGTGCTCAAGAGTGCGATTTCCCACCTTAAAAAAAAAACCTTATAAAACAAATTTAATCACTCATTAAACATCAACATTCCCTATTTAAAATGATAAACTGCAGAATATAGTGCAAGCGTCTCACTCCAGTGCAAAGTTGCATTGAAGCATGTAACACGAACAGAGCGGTGTCGCTTCGGTTCACAAGTACACGTCGCGGGGGCGATGAACCGGGCTGACGTATGATCGTGGGGTAGGGAACAGTGGACTATTTAACTACTTATTATTGAAAAATTATAATATTATAAAGAAGTAAAGTTTGTTAGCCCTTTCCATTGCCCTTTGGGTGAATTTAAGCCTTCTGATGAGGCCCATTGTGAGCGATCACGTTTCGGAACCATGTCATCACTGGCAACATACACTGGTCATAGACTTTAGTCTTGAGACACTGTGGTATGTTGAACGAGAAGATACCAGGTAGCTTCCCGAGTCGGATTCGATGGTTGACCTCTTTCTCGAAATTAGATCTACCCGACTGGTCAGACAGTCCAGTCCGAGGTAGACGTAATCGTCCACAACTTCGAGTATAGAGTCTCCGATTTTGATAGAGGTACCCACTCCTACATGGTTGTTTATCATGATTTTAGTTTTGTCCAGGTTAATTTTAAGACCCACTTGAGGTTCTGAACTGGTTAAAAATTTCGTTGAAATATGCGAGAAGAGTTACACAAGATATCGATGCTATAGGATCGTGTAGCGATTTTAATATATTTTCCCATTAGATAAGTATAAAATGAATAATTATTTTATAGTTTCTCTAAATTCTACCACTTTGTAATTATCCCGATGCTAATTACCCATCTTGCGCTCGACATAAATCTTGTTTATAATTTTTGATTAAAAAGTTTTTAATTGTGCCTCTTTTGTTTGAATGCTCCAATTTTACTTTACAGCATTTTCATTATAAGATTTAAAATCTAAGCACATCGTTTAAGGCTTTTGTCTAAATTTTAAGTAAATAAGCAACAATGAAAAATGTAGCATTTGGTTTTGACCTGAATTGTAATGAAGTAAAATTTAGATTAACTATCTATACTCTGTAAAGTCGTGTGTTTGGCGTGAATGGCGCAGTGACTAAGCGATAATCTCCTGCGCTGCGTGTCGTGGATTCGATTCCTGCACGGATTGAATATTTATATGGTTTATAGATAGTGTTGTTATTGTTTTATGTGAGTTTATACATTTGTAAACAAACCCACAATACAAAAATAAATCTAGTGTCTAATTTACTTTATAAAAAAATACATACAGTCAAACCTGACTAAGAGAGAGCTCAAGGGACTGCGATATTTTTCTCTCTTATAGAGGTTTCTAGCTTACAGAGTTACAGAAGGGGTCTATCTCACTTATAGAGGCTGATAATAAAAATATGGCTAAAATTGTTTTTATTTTTTAATTATTTCATAGTTAATTCTACTATAAAAATTTGGCATGCCTCAAGGTAGAATGTATTTGATCCTTCTCCTACTTAACAGCATATTTTTGTACCTACATTCATAGTAAATAAATTATTTAATTTCATTTAAAGCCTTGTCCATTTAAAAAATATTTTCAAATCCCTACTTATTCTAAAAATAGTTTTTGCTGGCGCCATCGAAGTAGAATACTAATCGTCACTCTCAAAGTCTCAGAATTAATCTTGGTTTATCTTAGTCTGCGAAGAAAAATACCGACATGATTGTCGTCGGATTAACACAAAAAGGAAGGTTAAAAAGTGATGTTTTGACAAGACGGTGCAAAAATGAAGAGCCTTTGTGTTTTTGTTCAGGCGTTAAGAAATACCGATTGCTTCGTGGGAACTGTAGAAATTAGCTGAGAATTACTCGAAAACTTGAAGTTGAGGTAGGTATTACATCGTTATTTCAGCCGAAAGACGTCCACTGTTGAACATACTCCAAGTGTCACCTTAATGATAGGTCCTGTGCGTTTTGCATCAATAGATTTCCGCGACCCTAACCAGGTCATCGGTCCACCTTGTGGGAGATCTTCCAACGCTGCGTTTTCCGGTACGTGGTCGCCATTCCAGAACTTTTCGTCCCCATCGACCATCCGTTCTGCAAGCAATGTGCTGTGCCCACTTAAATTTGGCGATTCTTTGGGCTATGTCTGTCTGTAACCGTGGTTCTCCTGCACATATTTTCATTTCTGATGTGATCACGTAAGGAAACTCCAAGCACAGTCATTTCCATTGCCCTGAGTGGCTTTAAGCTTTCTTCCCTACCACGTTTCAGAGCCATATGTCATCACTGGCAGCACGCACTGCTCATAGACTTTCGTCTTTAGACACTGTGGTTTACATCAGTCACCCAAAATCTACATCAATTAAAGAAAAACTACCATGTTTTTTTAGAGGATTAGGTATTAATTAATGGTCAATCAATTTGTTCAAGTCATCTACACCAATATCGATTACGCTTTTTATCTTGTAGAATCGTAATTATTGTATTTTAGTAGTATGCAGAACAGATTGTTAAGTCCCACATACCTATGTTGAAAAGGAAGGGTCGTCCGATCGGACGGGTGTTACGTCTGATCTGGGCATCTGACCTGTAGAAGATTTTGGGCTATTGTATATCTTCAAACTAAGTTTTGCCCACAGCTTCACCCGCGTACACAAAATATAGCAAATGCCACTCAAGAATAAAGCAGATTACTATCGGTGAAAAAAAATCGTAATTGAATTTCAGAGATTACCTACAAAACAAAAAAAAAAAACATGGAATCAAACCTCTTTATAATAGTCATAGTCATAGTAGTTTATTGGTAAAGGATTCTTACAAGTCAATACAGAATTTTAATATTACATGTTAACAAATCATTACATTACAATGTCAAATAATATAAATAATATTAGTGTAGATTGCGCAGAGAATTCTAATTGCGCGATGCAAGATTTCATAATTTAGTTTTTATGTGACGCTATAGATGTCGCTACAGTATTAATAAAATAACTTTAGCAGAGTATTCAAGAAAAAAATTACACGCAATTAATCATTTTAAATTTTCCATTTGTACACGGAAAAGTTCTTCATTAGAGTAAATACTAAAATGTAACTGAAAAACGGCCTTAGTCGTGATCAACGGTGTTGTCATAAATATAGCAGCCAGTTATTAGTTTTTACAATACGACTCATTTGAGAATCCAGCAGAAAAAGTACAACCCGATAATATTTCAAATTCCGTTATACGTCAAAACATCATTTATTACAAAGTTTTCAAGGCAATTAAACACAGTTTTTTCCATTATTTCACGACCTGTGTTCGACACTGAAATTGTTAGTAGGAGACTTATAAAATTTCCTTAGAATCGCGAAAAAAGAATGCGAGTTGCGCTTCTGTGCGGCTATTTATTCTTTGACCACACTCTCAATGGTGTGGGCAACCGATACGTCTCTCTTTTGTTAAGTAAAGAATATTAATTGATAGACGCTGGACAGTGCAGATAACTTTGTGTGTGGAGGGATTTATGTCTGTGTGTTGATGAATAGATTTATTTCCATGTGGGTTAGTGTGTGGAAGAATAATTGCAGTGTCTGATTTCGGGAGGAAGATTTTGTGATGTGACCTTTTCAACTCTTTGTGAGTCTGTGAGAGTCTCTTTGAATGATGAACTTACTTTTCTGTTGCATATACTTACATGAAATAATGAGTTCTGTTACTAGTACGTTTGTAATAAAAACGTAATTATTTATTTTGGCAATGGATGTTCGAAAATGTCACCTTGGCTTTCGCAAAAGGCAACTAAGTACGGCTTAACCCATTCTTGACCACTGTGCCATTTTGGGTACAGTTAGTTAATGAGGCTAGGTAAACAACATATTGAAGTTTGTCAATATATTTTTTATGTAATGAATAGTTAAAAGTATCCTGAATAAATGAAAAATTGCTCTATTTCAAATAAGAGTGGTGTTTTTGGATAAAATTTATAAAAAGTCATTATCAAAGGACTAGTGGAGATAAGTACCTGTTTGTAATTTTTATTATTATATACAATATAGATTTCCATATAAATAGTCATATATCTCTATAAACAATAAATAACCAAGTGTATAAACAGATTTTCGATTCCTAAAACTGTATACATAAGTCAATATAACATTTGAAATATTGGTGTACCAATTTGGGTACAATGGCCACAAGTATACTACATTCGTACATTATCAAGGTGAATCGGAAAGGACGTTATGATGCGAATAACCAATACCTTAGTTTAGAGAAGGCCCTAAATACTATACTCGAAGATACTGACGATGGTTTGGATTATGACTTGGCCATAATTCTACCAGAACCAAGTGTTCAAATCAACAAAGAAGAGAGTTTTGATGACGACACTATTGCAACTAGCTTGCCAAAATACGTTCCACGAGAGTTCGGGGCTCATAATGTTGGCAATCTTTTGGATTCTGACGACGATAGCGATAAAGAACCATTGGCTGCAAAAAGGATTCGAACCCGAACAAACAATATACAAAGTTCCGATGGACCAAATGATCTACAAATTTGATTGATAACGAATGATACAACTTTTTTACCAGCGTGACCTACTGAATGATTTGCGTCAAATAGGTTATCGTGCTACAAGAACCATCCGTGAAAATATCACTAAGAAATGCTAAGGATATGATTGAAAACCAAGAGCTGAGTTTGATTACAGATTTGAAAGACAACAGTATCTGTTCAATGATTACGATTTATGTGATTCTTATAAACCAGTCGGAACTGTGAAGAGGTGGTGTTCAGAAAGGAAACAAAAGATAGACATGAAAATATTTCATTTGTTCCATACCTACAACAAAGGCTTGAAGATGAGGATGAATATCATCACAGGAGAGTATATCAGTACAGAATCGGCATTCGTGGCAAAAAATGGTGGTGGTTTTTGTTTACCTACACGATTGATATGGCCATATCTAAAGCGTAGCGTTTGCATGTAATTTCAAGAGAAGATGGCATCATGGACCAACTGCTATTTCGACGAAACATTGCAAGGTTTTACAAAGAAAACGAGCTTCACAAAGAGTTACTGCTCCCTCTTCTTCATCAAACATCTTCAGGGTTTACAACTATCTAGTTGTAAACAATTACCATCTGGTGCCAACCAATTTCTGAAAAACTTCAAAAAAGGGGTGCATTGTGTTATCTACCATAATAGAAGCTGCTGGGGTTGTAAAAAGTGCAAAAAACACACTGCACGTAAAAACTTTGTTTTACCAAATTTCATTCATAAGTGGCCACTGTACCAATTTGGGTACACCCCTGTAATTCCTGAAAAATGTCTTTTAAATTTTTTTTTCTTCTTTTTATGCTTGTTCGTATCCATAATATTAAGTAAATAAAGACTTTTCTTTTTTTAGATTGCTCATTTTCATTTGGCCGTAAATGGGTTAATGGTGAAGGAGCATTACCTATTACTTTAGTGTTTCTTCTCCTTTCTAATTGTAATTATATTTTATATTTTATTTATAAGTTTATTTTTTGGTTTTCTATTTATGTTTATTTTATTTTTGCATTGTCATTGTCAGTTGTTGTACACTGTCAGCCCAAAATATTTTTCCTTTTGTTTCAGTCCATCCAAAGGATGTCTGGTAGAAATTGCCTTGTGCAATAAGACCGCCTATTATACACTTATATTTATAAATGTTTGTCCTCTATTAAGTTAGGGTGTGCAATAAAGTTATATAATAATAATAATAATAAGGGAGGAGGTTCCTGTCTCTGCAGCCCTAACCACCGGTAGCTTGGACCCTGCTCCCGACACCGGTGGATAACTATATTTTTATATTTTTAAATGTTTTTTTTTTTCTTGTGTATAATTTCGTTAAAAAATATTTAAAAATGTAATTTTATATGTAAAAAAAAAAAATTGAATAAAGATAATAATAACTACAGTAGTACTCCTCGACAGGGCTCGCATTGTGAGGAGGTTCCTGTCTCTGGAGCCCTAACCACCGGTAGCTTGGACCCTGCTCCCGACATCGGTGGATAACAACAACAAGTTTTTTTTTTCTTTTGTATAATTTTGTTAAAAAATATTTAAAAATTTAATTTCATATGTGAAAAACATGAATAAAGAGATAATAACTAAAGAACACTGTGGTTTGTGGTGGTTTTAGTTAGTAAAAGTCTGATACTTTCTGTATGGAGCGAGATTCCAGGTCTTGCTCCACCCAGACCGGGAAAAGTCATGTAATGATTTCCAAGTAAAAAAAGAAGATATTTTTATTTTTTTATTTAATAGGTACTTCTAGCCATACAAATGCCGTTTCTTAGATTTAGAAATAATCGAATAACTCCAACCACTTTAGGCAGATTTTTACCGAGTAAAACCGGACTATCCCCACAGATCAGTGCCGTGTGATAATATACTTAATTATATCAATTAATTTATTTATGGGCATGGCACATTGCTCGCAGAACTGATGACTGTAATCAGTTGGGGCCCACTTCACAAGTAACTGTCTATCTACTAATTTCATAAGTTAGCAGGTAGGCAGTTTTTTTTAAGAAAATCACCATTAAGTCTATTATCGCAAGTTTGCTAAATCTTTGCATTAACCTTAATTATTGTTGTTAGAAATTTCATAAAGTTTTAAGAAACTTTATTAACATAAAAGAGTAATTAACTATTATTATTTTGTGGAAAAAAGTTAGAAAAGATATTATTTAAAAAACTATCATGGTCCAAGATTAACTAAACAAGGATTGATTCCAAGTTACTAAAAAAGTATTTAAACACCTATTTTCTCATTCGAAACCAACAGATACCGGTTTTGTCAAAAATGTGAGTAAAAATAGTGAAACGTGTATTCTCCATGATCGGAAAAAAATACTTAATGATTTTATCATAATTTAATTAACATGCCATTATTGTTCTAGGAGCCCAAATCTGCTATTTTAATAAATTTGTCATTCCAACACGAACTCATTGTCATTTTGCTAAAATTCGTGGTCTGTTAATTCATAATGATCGATCATTGATTGATCAATGGTCACATAATAGAGTTTTGGTAGAATGACAATATCGACCCTATTAAAAGCAATGACTGCACAATGACGTTCTAATGGTAGGTAACTGTCCCAGCACACGGGTCACAAAAAAACGCCGCCACAAAAAAAACGCTAGAAGTGGCCAGAAAAAAAGCTAGAAGCGACCGCAAAAAACAGCTGAAGCGCGCGACACCTCTTGTGTCCGAAGCTTGAAGCCGCTTCGATCGCTTTTTTGTGGCAGCACCACCGCACACGGGCCACAAAAAAAGGCCGCCTCAAAAAGAAGCTTGAAGCGGAGTTTTTTTGTGGCCCGTGTGCAAGAACAGTTACTGATAAAAGGAACTGTTCAAAATTTGGCAGATTATTGCATACGTCAGACATTTTTTTGTCAATAAGAGATTACCATTCTATGCCACTTCTTTTAATGGAGTGTCAGTGGTTGACCACTGAAAAATCATAATGACGCCATTATAGGTAGATTACCTAACTTGTCAAAATCAACAATTACAAAATCAATAATAGGCCATTCTGACACTATTGTAATAGCAGACTTGAGGCCCTGGTCTCTCTCTTCTCAGTAGTGTACTCTTGAAACTAATAATACATTGTCTGATGTAACTACTTCGCGGTTTTTAGACTTTTCCTTTACTTGGGCTATGATTTGGTACTTCTTGTCAAATTTCTTGATTCTACGTCAAAGAAAGTTACTTATAGAATTTGATTTCCTTGCAAACCTCAAAATATGCGCCATCATGATTATAATCAACGATTATTTTTTTACGTTCCCACTGCTGGGATTCAGGCTTCCTCTCTAGGAAAGGAAATGGGCCGTAATTCACCACGCGGGCCCATTGTGGGTTGGTGAATATCACTTATCTTCGAATTTTTGGTTCTAGGACATAAACGACGCATAATATGCATTTCAGCTAAATACTACCCCAACGCGCTCTTAAGACATAGGACCTTGACAGACAAACGTGCCGACTGACGAAAAAAATATCTTATAAGGATTCATCCAATTTGGTCGACTGAGGTACAGAACCGTAAAAATGACAATTTGTTGCATAGCTTCGTATCCAACCCAACGATTCCAAGTCAAAAACTACCGACAAAGTAAATGCCGCCTGTTCGCCACGATAAAAGTATTACCCTCAAACATACTTTAATGTACCTCGCTCATGTAAGCAAGAAGTTACGCTGCAGTTTTCAGCAAATTTTACCGTTTTCAGTCTTTGAGTTATGTGTATGTTAACGTAAGAAGTTGCAATTTGTATCGCTCAAAATGAGCTACTGGAAGTTAAGCTTAAAGAAATAAAAGTATTGAGTCAGTTGGCGCAAAATGAGTCCCACTGAAATTTTGCTAACTCATTTTAAGCAATAAAAAAAAAAAATCAAATTGTTACACTGACGCATCCGATTGCCATTACAGCGATAATAGAATAGATCAAACTTATAGATCTACTAGCACTTAGCCAGTACCTTCGTTTGCGGAAATGTTTTCATACAAACTTGAACACCCCCAAACCGTACTATGAGCGTTATTTTGAAAAACTAATAATTTTGGTTTTTGATATAGTCGTCGACTTTAGACGAGTAGCAGTAGTGATTTAATAATACTGATTTCTTCAAAATGCAGTCAATACTTATCTCATTAACTCTGATGATGCAATGACTAAAACCATCTGTGTTCTTTTAGCTGCTTTTAGCGTTACAGGGACACGTAACTCTTTTAAATAATCCTGCAAAAATAAAAGCCTTTTGGTCAATTTGGATGCGGTAAAAAAAATCTACCAAAAAGTGAAAAATAAATTCTGAAAGTTTGTCTTACATTCTACATTTTCCAAGCCGCCACGACCTTCTTAATGCATTTCGTGACCACGTTACTAATTAATATTTTACTTTTTTTGCTGGCGCTTCTCAAACTTGCAGTGCTTAATACAACAAAGTTACTTTGCATAGTGTTTAATACTTCGCTGAGACACTGAAATTGATTTCTTTTTTATTTTATGCATCTTTTAAGATATTTTTAAGTGGCAGGTGTATTCAGTCGGTAGAAATGTATTGCGCTTCGAAATAGTTTCTTTATTTAGTAGGTTAGATTTTTTTTTTTGGTTCATAAAATCATTCAATGGGATGTCATTGAATGATTTTTCGCTTTTGGGCAGAGCTAGAAGGCGTGTCAGACTTTTACTGACTAAAAACCCACTACTGTTCCTTCGTTGGCTTTCATACTAGGGCCGAGTCTTCCTTTCAGAAGCAGTCTCTTGGCTTCAGTAATTTTTGACTCTGCCGGTCCCCTACGGTTCGCTGACATCTCTTTGAGGCGCGCGTGGTAGTAGGTTAAATAGTTTATTTTATTTAGTAGGTTAGATGGCTAGAGCCTTTTTTCCAATTAGCTGGCCCCAAGGCTTCCAGTCTAAGCGGATGAGGATGAATACCTATGTTTTACATGGTGCGACTGCCTATCAGACCTCCACAAGCCATTGCTGTTATTGAGCAAGATGGCTAGAGCCTTTTTTCCAATTAGCTGGCCCCAAGGCTTCCAGTCTAAGCGGATGAGGATGAATACCTATGTTTTACATGGTGCGACTGCCTATCAGACCTCCACAAGCCATTGCTGTTATTGAGCAACGGGTAAGGAAATCTTCGGATGAAACCGCCATGTCCTAGAACCGAAAATTTGAAAACAATTTTAAAATTTAAAATAAAAAAAACGTGGGGGCAATTTTAGGACGGCTGGTAAATCGATAAGCGTAAGAGTTTTGGTAATTTAATTATTACAGAAATAAAATGTAAAGGAATATTTTTGTTCGAATGAATGCTACATAATTACGCGAACAAGTATTTTAATTACCGATCCCTACATAGTGCCACAAATATTATATAAATATTGTAACGTGCACAGAATTACTACAGTAAAAATCCTCTATCAAAGCGTTGTTAATCTTATTACTCATTTAAAATAAAAACATCCCTTCTCTTATTGCATTAAAACGAAAATTCTCTGATTATTACTTTTCATCAAAATTACTTACCTAACAGCTTTAGCTGAAATAGACCCATCAACACAAATACTACCGCATTTACCAATCTTCCTCTGGAAAAACCAACCTTTACTCATGTAAACAAGGTCTAGAATTCCTTGCTGATTAATTCAAGAACGCCCAACCGGTGTGACTGACTGCACAAAACGTGGAACTCTAAGAAAATTAATCATATAAGCTTCTTATTCGGAATTCCGCGAAGTCTTAAGTCTTCATTTGAGTTGGAGGCATTTATACAGCACTTGTGCTTACCCGCAAACTTGGAAGACACTTAAATAATGTTTTATAATAAGATTTTCGAATTGCAATGTTTTGAGGCAACAGTTTGTGCTTAACACACATCAATAAAGCTTTTACTTCTTGTCACGGAAATATTTGAATACTAAAGGGTAAAGTATTTCAAAGAATCGCCTTACTTAAGTGGCCATTCGTGTTAATATTCATTCGCCATAAGCGTTTTGGAAACACATTCATTATGCGTACAGCTAAGGAGTGGAATTCCTTGCCGGACTTTGTGTTTTCTGATTGTTACAACCTAGGGGTCTTTAAGTCACAAGAGTGAATGGGTTATTTCTAGGAAAGCGTGCCCCATCGTCCGCTACATCATCACTTACCATCAGGTGAGATAGTGGTCAAACGCAAGCCTTTCAATAACAATAAAAAAAAAACAATGGGCAGGGCACATTGCTCATAGAACAGATGGTTGAAGGAGACAAAAAATTCTGGAATGGCGACCGCGTACCTTAAGACGCAGCGTTGAAAGGCCTCCCACAAGGTGAACCTGATAACCTGGTGAAGTTCGCGGAAATCCAATGGATGGGAGACGCACAGGACCGGTAATTATGGCGACACTTGGGGGACGCCTATGTCCAACAGTGGAGGTCTTTCGGCTGAAATGATGATGATGAATATATTACTTGGTCGTATTTCTTATTTCGTGTCGATCTGACTCATCTGGTCCGACCAACGTATAACTTGGACAGCTCTGAGCTCTGTCTTTGGCCTCGTGGAAGTTGGAGGTTGTGCATGCTGGGCAGTAAAGGAGGTGACGCATATCCTGAGATGGGGCACCACACTGACACTTGTTTTTGGTTGTTATGAAAATAATAATGAGTTTTGATCTAAGTTAGTGATCTTGTGATCGCAACTGCGACTGTTGAGTCCAAGTCCAAGTCTCGACCCAATCGGGTTAATAGTGCTTTTGCGTTTTTAAATTAAGAATTACTTTGTAGCAGCCTGGAGTTTGGAAGTCCTTGGTATGGTACCACAGTGTCTCGGAAAGCTCGTAAAGCCTTTGGTCTTGCGCCTGATCTCTTCCCGGTCGTGCCTTGTTGCTGTCTCATCGGACAATGAGATTAAGAAACAGAGAGTGCATTTGTGTTTGCTTTTAATACCAGTATTTTACAAGAAGCAACTGTCATGGCGGTACTCCCTGCAAAGGGAAACTTTATATTATCCTGAAAACTGTATCGTCATGGGTTAGCTTCTGAAAGGAAACCCCGGAGTCCTGGAACGCATGGCAAAGAAGGAACATAAGAATGGGTTTTAGTTAGTAAAAGTTTGACACACACACACTCCGCTCCAGAGCGGGAGAAGTCTGAATGCATATGAATATATGTATGTACGGTACATACACCAAAATAACATTTTTTACAATTTTTGTCTGTCTGTCTGTACGTCTGTTTGTTCCGGCAAATCTCTGAAATCGCTGGACCGATTTTGACAAGACTTTTATTGGCAGGTAGCCGATTTAATAAGGAGTAACTTAGGCTACTTTTATTTTAGAAAGTATAAATTCAAAATCAAAATTAAAAATAAATCCACGGGAACGAAGTCGGGGGCACAGCTAGTAAACAATAAAAATCTGTAAGTAAAAGTTTATTTCTCTTGTAATTTTAAACGAGAAATCCCAGTTACAATAAAGAAGCAAAATTAACTGAAATCTTAATTAATATCCGGCAATAAACACACAAACCGTCACTCAAAGTAGATTATCAAAAAAAAAGAAAAAAAAACCTTTAAAAGCCTGTATGTGGACAAAGAAAAAAATAAACTCAAGTTAAACTTCAAAGAGTTTCCCTGAAAATTGAGAAAGGTTTTTTTTTGTTACAACAAAAGGATTCGATTATAGTCGAAGAAAAAGCGGGCTCGACACTTGTGTGCCCAAATGTACCGGGACCAGCGTTAGTGGGAAGAGTTCTTTATTGAATGCCTATTTATTTTTGGTTGGTACGATTTATTTTTGATTTGAGAGTTTTAGGAAAGTGTCTCTGTTTTGTGTCCATTTTCAGAGCTTCTTCTTTAAGTTCTGTATCGTTTGTAGATCCGTACCCAAACGGTAAAACGGGTACTCTCCTATTTACTAAAACTATCTGTCTGTCACGAGGCTGTATTTCATGAACCATGATATTTAAACAGTTGAATTACCACATTTTATATGATTAGATTCAGATGATGTATTTTTGTTCCCGATATAGAAAATACAAATACTGTAAAACAGAATGAAATAGAATAGAATAGAATAGTAATAGTAATAAAGGGTCACCAACCCAGCAATAGCTGAGTTGGTGACCCTTTCGGTTCAGGCACAGTCACTGTAACTGTATTGTATGTCTGTACTCTTTATTATTATTTTTTGTTGTGTATATTGTGTTGCTTGCGCCGAATAAATGCTTTTCTATTCTATTCTAAAGAACCACCCCGTTCCTTTTAGCCTTCATACCGGGGTTAGAGTGCCCTTTCGGATAACCCTGGCCTCAGTAGGCTTCGACCCGGCTGGGTCCCTGCTGTTGCTGACAACTCCTAGAGGCACGCGGGAACAGTGCGCCCCGTCGACGACTTGGGCTTGGTCCGGACAGTTACCAGATGGCCGGACAGTAAGCTACCCATTGCTCACTGTTCGCAAGCTCGTACCTACGGTGGCCGGAAATCGGGATCAGAATCCCGGCGGCGGCGGCGAGGACGCCGTTGCTTCGGCCTCCTCCTTTTTGCCGAGCCATCTAGTATTCTATAAATCAGATTTCACTCTTATCTCATGTAGGTAGGTAGATACTGCGTGCGAGAAATTTTTGTTTACCCCAAGAATGCGGTTCCAGGATGGCAATTTCCGCATTTTACAAACGTTCATTTTCAAATCTATCTCCATCTGTCAAAACACCTTGATTTTCCTTACATTTATAAATTGACTAGCTGCTGCCCGCGACGTCGTCTGCGTGAAGCCTCTACAGCACCAAAAAATACCTAAGGTGCCAGTGTCGCTATAGCATTATAAATAAACAACTTTTAAAATAGCATTATAATAAAAGTTTTCTTTGCAAACGAAGCTAGTGAAGAGAGTTATATGAGAATCCTACTGAGTTCAGTTATAAGACTGAAGGAAACACAAAAGAGTAAAAATACGTACAAAGGTATCATACCTTACAAGACTTCCCTATAAACTACGTTGGTAGTTATACTGCCAGGAGCCAAAGTGTAAAGAGAGTCAGGACTGGTGGCGCGGGAGCAAGCGACGTACAGTTGCCCGTGTGAGAAGCAACTCGTCCTGAGGTCGACACCCGCTGCCCTCAGTGTCTGCCCTTGCGACTTATTGATGGTCATCGCGAAGCAAACACACACGGGGAACTGTACGCGCTTAAACTGGAACGGGAAGTTGTGGGGTATGAGGGGAATGCTGGTATAAATACTGCCTCGCTGACGCCACAACCGGTAAGAATTTTCGCCTCAATGGTGTGTCTGTGTGGAGAGAGATGACTTTAAGGCGAGTCCCGTCACAACTTCGAAGCATAATCGGGACACCGACCTTCAGCTTGATGGTATGCGCCGTAAGTCCACTTGCTGACAGGGAGAAATCAGAAATTCCACGGAATAACGTGTGGCATCATCTTGCTTGACAACAGCGTTAATCGAGGTGTAGACCGCTTCATTCTTCTCAATTTCCGAGAGAATGCATTCGTTAATTGCTGCAGCCTGATAATTTTTGGGCGTCAAAATGGCCCGCTCACACACCCAAGAATTCTGCTGGTGCGGTATACGACTGATGTCCCCGTACACACAGTGAATGAGTTTTTCTAAGCTGGATACTACTCTACCGAGAGACTCTGGAAGCACCACCTGTCCACCTCTCTCTTCTGGTAGAGTGCCTTCGCCAAGACTTAGAAGGACATCGGAGAATTCTTGAGCACGTGCATTGCCACCGAGCCGAGCTCTCATATTAATGGTCGAGCGCAGTGTACGAACTCGTGACCACAACGAAGATCGTTTCGACGAAGCATTCACCTCGTCAGCCCTCGATCCCCACGTCACCTCGGGAAGTGTTTGCCGGAAATCGCCACTGAACAGAACTGTGACACCATCCATCAAATGTTAGTTCCTGCGGATGCCCTGCAGGGTTCTGTCCACGACCTCAACTGCTTTCCTATTGGCCATCGTACACTCATCATCAGAGAGCAATCTTTGAGTACGTGTCCCTTATCGCTGTTACGTGACACACCACAAACAGGCGTCTTGGCGCTCTCTAAATCGATGGGAATTTTTAACATGGCATGTGCTATCTTGCCTTCCGGAAGCAGTGTGGCAGCGATTCCCGACGACGCTACAGCAATAACAATTTTGCCTTGGCCCCTGACCTCTGCAAGTATGCCAGTGGTAACAAAGGTTTTTCCTGTTCCACCAGGAGCATCCAAGAAAAACATTTTACCCTGGTTTTGCCCAACGCTTTCAAGGACGGTGTCATAAATTTGTTTTTGCTCTCAAGAGAACAAAGCGACATGGTAATTTCGTATGGTGGTTATTTCGCCCGGATCGTAATTTGTCTCAGCGTTATACTCCCGATTTCCACGGTCTTGATGTGGTCATGATTGGAGAGCTGGTAACCCATATTCGATCAGTGGATTGCCGCCGATAGAAATGACCACATCTTGAAGTGAACTGAGACAGGTGTTCAGCACGCGTTCATCATTTACTTCGACTTCGTCTCTAGTAGCACGCCTTAAAGCTCGTAGAAAATCTTCAGAGAGATGATGGCGATACTTCTCCTACAAAGCTACCGGGTTCGCGACTCCACAAAACACCGAGATGACGGCAAGCAGATGACGCATGTGGCTGGGACTGTCACTGACGCTTGCCTCCGCGAGGGTGTCATCCCAAATAGGTAAAAGGCTGCGCGATAAGTGGGATACTTCACGCCATCAAATGTCCTCAGAAAGGCGAAAGACGTTGGGCCTGGTACAGTGTGATGTAACAACCGCAGAAAATAGCATTCGCCACTATTCGGATGCACGGTATAAACCCTACCCAATGCGGTGTCTTTGAAAATTCCCGGAAAACCTTTCACAGCACCTCCTCATCGATGTCGGTTGAATACACCCCTTTGCTTGTCGTACGTTTAATATGAAGGCACCTCGTCATACGTAAGGGATTTTGCAAACTGGTCGATTTCACAGAGTCTAAAAAATGCCACCATGTAATACCTAACACTGCATTTTTTTAAATTGTCTTCCTCAACTCTGCTCAAGATTTTGAGGGTTTTGTTGGAACTTAAATTTGTCAAAACAAACTATAATATGAAGAAAATGCACATTACCATCTATGAATTTTAAGAATAACTAACTACTAACCTAGCCAACATGATCAAATTTAAATGATTAATTTCCAAAAACTGTTAACATATAACTTGATTTGATTTTGAAGAAATCTCATATATGGCGCTGCTTTAAAATTGTGTTTATACTACTAACATTCATTAAACTATGTTTCTCTGCCCAAGTTACTTTAATGGCGTAGTTTTTATAGTGTAAAGCTAGATAATAGCATGACTTACTTAAAAACAACATTAAAATATGCGTCCTTATATTACACGCTGTCACAGAATGAGTAAGAAAAATAAAGATTCACAGCTCCTCCCCCGTAGGTGATAGCGTGATAATATGTAGCCTATATGTTGACCAGACCTCATAGTAATATTCATGCAAAATTTGAAGTAAATCCATGCAGTACTTTTTGAGTTTATCCCGGACATACATACAGACAAACAGACAAAAATTCTAAAAACTATATTTTTGGCTTCGGTATCGATTGTAGATCACGCCCCAAGTATTCTTTTAAAAAAATATTCAATGTACAGTTTTGACTTTTCTACGATTTTATTATATGTATAGATTGTCGCCAGGATGAGATTGCGACTTGAATTCGAGCGTGTTTTCGAACGAAAATTGTTCTTTTACTCGCTTTTTGTATTATTTCTATGTAAATTGTATCACATTTGCTTATGGCAACGGTTTTGCCCACATGACAATAAAACATTATAGCAGATCATAGTCGGCCTTATAATGTTCCCACCGTTGGGACTCAGAGCTCCTCTTTAGGAAAGGGTATGGGCCGTAATCCACCATGCGGGCCCAATGCAGGTTGGTATATGTCACAAGTATTCCAATTTGTGTTTCTAGGACATGCCGGTTTCTTCACGATGTTTTCCTTCACCGTTTTAAGAGCAGTGGTGATGAAATAAATTTTACAAAGTAATGCGCCTGGCTGGGTTTGAACCCGCGATCTACAACTCGTAAGTCGAGACCATTACTACTCGGTCACCATTGCTCTCAAAACATTGTGCCAAGGTAAAAATATTCACGATAAAAAGTCCTATGTACTATTTCAAGATATGATCTTCCATGCGCAATTTCATTAAAATTAATTTAGCCGTCTAAGCGTGAAGACATAACAAACATGGCACATACAGATAAACTTGTCCAAAGCATTGCCAATCTTCTGGGCACATACGAATAGGCTCTTAATACACTAGTGCGCCTCGCCTTCAGAGATTGCATCACTGCTTACCATCAGGTGGGATCGCAGTCAAGCACTAGTTTATATCAATTTAAAAAAAAAATATTTCCAGATGATAGCGATATAGAGGAGTACTTCGACGACTGAATGTATGTCAAGTTTTTGTATTATATGTATATTTAGGTTTAGTTTACATATTTAATTTAATTAATATTTACAAAGTTTTCTCTGTACTTTGTTACCATCGAATAAAAAGTACGTATTTTACTGACTTAGTGCTAAAATAGGTCAAGACCGGAATAGTTTGTCCTAAAAATGAAACTAAAAGCATATCTTTCCCTAAAACTCTAAACTAGAACATACCTGCGGTTCCTCTCGCCCGACACGTATGCTACTTCCCACGAGATGCATCGCTCGGTTTTCGTGGTCTCAAGCAATTTACATGTTAAATGTCCGGTTCGTGAAGTGTTTTCAAAAGATGTAGTACATATGGGATACATTTTTAACTGATATAAAATGCTGAAACGATGAATGGAAAATGCCTGGAAGAGCTACTGGCCCATGGCACTGTATACTGTGTTTAATGTATGGGTACCTACACATATATAATAATATATACTTCACAAATTTCACACAACGCCATCTTGTCCCAGACTAAGTAGAGCTTCCGCTAGGAGTACTAGATAACTATAAACATATTTCTAATTACTCGTAATTACAAATTATAGATAAACTAGCTGTGCCCGCGACTTCGTTCGCGTGGACTACAGGATTATGAATATATGTATTTTTTTAAATAAAAGTAGCCTATGTTACTCCTTATTAGCTACCTGCCAAAATAAGTCACGTCAGAATCGGTCCAGCCATTTTAGAGATTACCCCGGACAAACAAACAGATAGACAAAAATTGTAAAAAAAAATATTTTGGTGTATGTACCGTATATATATTCATATGCATGTAGTAAAAAGCAGTTATTTCAATATCACAAACAGACACTCTAATTTTATTTATATGTATAGATCATGTATAGATGTATGGATATGTGTGATATATGTGATATGCTCATCACACAAATATTTGTCCTGGGTGGAAATCGAAACCACGACCTCCAGCAAAGCAGCCAGGGCCACTGACAGCTAGACCAACTGGCCACTCAAACGTACATTAAACTAAAAGATACCCTTTGTACATTATGATCAAACGTAAGGTAAGTTACTATGGCTTTATCTAAAAAATCTCAATTGCAGGAAACGTTATCGATACAATTTGCAGCATAACAAATTAGCACAATAAACCTTATAATATTCCCACTGCTACCAGGACCGAGTCTTCGTTTCAGAAGTAGACTATTGGCCTCAGTAGGTTTCTACCCTGTTGAGCCCCTATGCTGACATCTCATTGAGCCGCGCGTGGAACAGTACGCACCGTTGATGACTTGGGCTCGGTCCGGACGGTCACCGGGCGGTTGGACGGCGAGCTACCTATTGCTCGCCGTCTACAAGCCTGCGCCTACGGTGGCCAGAAATCGGGATCGGGATCTCGGTGGCTGGGGCGTGAGCACCGCTCCCTCGCGAGTGCACGTGCTGCCTTCTTCGTTGCTAGCGTTACTGCTTCACAGAAGGAGGCGACCGCCACTTTTCCTCGCTTCAGACCATGACTTGTAGGTATCAATTTCAGGCACCACTGATCTATCACTGGTTTCTATACATTCACTATAAATATTTCAACAGCAAACAGCCTAAACAAAAACAAAACATACAATCATTTCCTTTGTCATTCTACGCGTGTTATAAGTCTATTGAGGAAAACGGATTTGGGTGCCTTCGAGCCGATCCACGTGAGCTTATGCCACTACTTATTTAGCTTTTTCTCTTCTATACAAACGATTTTGGTGTCTTTTTACCTTTGCCGTGAGACATAAGAAGACAACAATGGGTAAAAACAAACTATCCTGTTAGTTTCTTGATTTTTTAACAAAGGGGTTTCAAAAACGCGTTCCATAATTTGCAGTTGACATTTACTTTTTAACATCATTAATCGTCCGTGCAGCTAAGGAGTGGAATTCCCTGCTGGAATCTGTATTTCCTAGAGATTTTTAAATCAACAATGAATCTTCTAACATTATTGCTTACTATCAGGTGAGATAATGGTTCAACGCGAGATTATCCTTAATAAAAAAAAAAATTGATTCTAATGGGAATGATGTGTTAGTCATTAATATTCTACCTACAAAATATGGATCATGAATCTGATTAAATATAAATAATAATAATAAAATAAATGCTTGCATCCATCGATAAAAGTGTGAGTTTATTATTAACACATACTATTTCATTTATTCATTAAAATGAGCATTACTTTTTTAAATCTGTTTAAGAAATATTAACAAGTATAAAAATTGGTATCCTGACGATTTTGGGACTAGGTTCCAGCTACAGGCTGTCAAAGTTCAAATGAAAAGAACCTCCTTACTACACGAGCCATGTCCAGATGTACCGCTTTCTGATTTATCGAGGCGCTTAAATACTCACCTAGGATAGGAACCTGAGAAGTATCGCTTTCTGAATCAATCTGCCAAACGAGAGCCTCCTAAAGCGTGGATCGAAGCATTGGCTAAGCCAAAAATATTAACCAGCCATTGACTGACACAACTATCGGTACAATAATCGCTGAGTCCACATCCCACATGTCGGCAACCTCGTGAGCCAAATCAAGATACTTGATTTGCTTATCTTTCTCGACTTTTGGCATGCGGGTCGGTTAACGCGTCCATCGCATGCGCGGCACACTTCCGCCGGGACCCCTTCAGAGACCGATGGGCCTCGAGGTCCTAAACATGCCGGCGGCCGGCATCCTCCCCGACGACGCGCAGGTGGTGGCTTCGTCGGCGGCGAGTAGTAGGTACTCGTCGCTCGAGCTGGACGCAGCTGCCACGGCCAGTGTTACAGCGCTCACAGTGAGCCTGGGTTCCGGCGGCGGCGAGGCGGAATTGATTTTTACTATTTGATTTATTGCTATTTCCTTTATTTCATTTACACACATATTGATTACATTTTTAAATATTCCAAAAATTAAAATAATACATTTAAAAATATAAAAAACAGTAACCCACCGGTCTCGGGAACAGGGTCCAAGATTACTATTATTATTGTGATTGTGTAAATTAATTATCAGCTGTGTATATTGTAGACTTACAGTAACGTCAACTTATAGTACCGTTTAGGTACCATGGCGGTCATTTCTGCCTGACCACTTAAAAATATTTTTGCTTGTATTCTGCGGCGCGGCGTCAACTTTGAAATTTTCGTTTCAAATTCAAGCAAAAATTAACTTAGCGGTGGTACATAAAGAACTGAAAAATGTTATTGTTCTCTGATTTCCTCACTTTTGTATGGCAAAGAATTAAGTTATAAAGCAGTCAATCACTTCAACCAAGTTTCAGAAAGCTTATAATCTTGTTTTGCTCCAAACATCCTTCCGTCTGACCCCATATCCCTTTTCTTAGTCTGGAGACAAACAAAATCTAATAAAAAGAAATCTACCCGCATATTATACTTACTCTCCAGATTTCAGAAAAAAAATGTAGTAGTACTAAATATTTCATCTGGAATACAAGACTAAGGATTATTATAAGTCATAATAAAAAGCAGATCTTCATAAAACATGTCGTTTTTGAAATAAATAAAGAAAGCAAAAGTATGTATCGTAATATTTCGTAGGTTCCCACGTAGGTAGTCAGGACACAATATAGATAGGTGCAGAAGTCGATCTACATACAAATTGCGCATAGACACCGCTCACGGACACGATATCTCGGCTCAATCGCCCGGTGGCACCTTCTGCCTTTATCTCATATTACTTGGGGTTGGCGCAACACGTTTTTTTCTTCCATTGTGTCCTGTCACCCGTCACTTTATCTCTAACTCTCGTTTCTTTCATATCACTCCTCACTCACTCCATCCACCTTTTCTTTGGCCTCCCTCTCCCTCTCCATCTTAGATATTTTTTAGTGGCATACGTTTCATCCCTCCTCTTTATATGACCATACCAAGACAAACGATTGCCTTTCAACTTTTCAGTTACTTGCACTGGTGCCACTTGGAAACTTCCTCCAATATACTCATTTCTCACTTTATCCATTCTCGTCACATCGCACATCTTCAATACATGCAATTTTTTTTCATCCATCTTTTCACAGCTCAACATTTGATCCATACAGTATGACTGTTCTTATCACGACCTTGTAAAGTGTACCCTTCAACTTAGGGTCACGTGATCGCCTCACGTATAAAAAGTGAAGTACATACATGAGATTGACTTCTGTACTTATCTATTTTGTGGTCTGGGGGTGAGGCCGTAAACAGCTCGTCACGGTGTTCGTAGGTAATAACGGAACCCAAAATTCCGCCTCAAAGCTCAAAGTGTATGTAGGAGAAAAATCTCTAGGAATTTTCCGTGGAGCATTTCTAGTTGGAGGAATTCGATTAATTTGCCAGCACTTTAGATTTAAAACCACTGAATCCGCTGTAGGGTCTCATGTTTGTTTTATAGCGGTGTCAAAGAGTGAGGACGTCCTAAGTAAATAGCAATAGTGTAGAAATAAATAGTAAAAATAAGTTTCGTTTTTCTTTTAAGAATTGAAGATTAAAGAAAATACTTTAATGCCTTGTGAGGTTTTAAATTGTTTTAGTATTCTTTGTCTTTAAGCGGATAGTGGTGGCGATGAATGCGAGACGCATAACACCGTTCATTGTGGCAATACTTTGGAGGCCTATGTCCTACAGTGGACGTCTTTTGACTGAAATGATGATGATGAAGCATATGGTGATGGCTCAGTAGTTAAAGTACATACGTATGAGGTTGCTGGTTCAAAATTCGACAAACACAGTGAATTTAACAATTTATTATGTACTTTTCTAAGTTTATCTAAGACATTACTGACACTCTGTGCTTCGAAAAGTAAGTACAGCCGTTAATCCCGGTTATTATTCGTAGTTCTTTAAAAGTCATTACAGACGGTAAAAAGTTTGACCATCAGTCCATCCAGTACAGTATCGTGTTGCCTAATAACTAACCCAGTAGAAGTTTGATTGGCCGTTGCTTCATGCTCAGTCGTATCTGGGTAAATGAGAATTCGACCCCAAGGTCCAAAAGGCTAACAGAGTAAAGGTTTGGGCGATGATGAGGATCTTACATCTTTGGGTAAAATCTTTTACTTTTAAAGTAAAAGTGACAACACACACTGAGCTCATGAAATAGCCTAAGATAACATAGCATAATCAGCCATTTAATAGTCCCACTGCTGAAACTCAGGCCTCTTCTTTAAGAAAGGGAATGGGCCCTAATCAACCAAGCGGGCCCAGTGCGGGTTGGCGAATGTCATATGTCTTCAAATTTTTGGTTCTAGAACATGCCGGTTTCCTCACGATGTTTTTCAACATCGTTTTTAGAGCAATGGTGATAAAATAAATTACACATAGTGTAATGCGCATAGCTGGGTTTGAACTCGCGACCTACAACTCGTAAGTCGGGGCCGTTACCACTCCGCCATCACTGCTCTAAAATGTCCTAGAATCATGCAGAATATCCCAAAATGAACAAGACAAAAAATAACATTAGAGGAACCGTTTATTTCGTTTTCTCCACACGATTTGTATAATGTGTTTGTAAGAAGCACTCGAGTACACAAAAACTGTCATGCATGCAATTTCCTCGCTTAGAAGAGAAAAAAACGAAATATAATCTAAAAACGCTGAAGTAACAACCTTATCGAGATCGCAGAACGCTGTTAACAACTGGCAACATCAATCAATGTCCGATGTTAGGGTTGTGCGAAATTGTTGTAGTTTCAGAAAAACGTTCATTGAATGGAGTTTTTATTGGCTCATATTTCGGGTCTGATTCGGTACGGAATGCTTTTTTGGGTGGCGAGGCCGCAAACGATGTTTGTTACAAGATTCATTTGGAGAAAGGGAATGGTTGATTGGTAGAGAATAGGTACTGGTGCTTTATGGATTCAATCGTCTTGGTCCCTTGAGATCCATGTCCCTGCATTATCTTGTGGATACGCACAAGGGGATAATGTAATTAGCTGTTACTGGTCAGGTGGAAGTGTTTTTGATGGTTCAAAGACACTTCCGCCTGACCATCGCTAAATTTATTTTTGCTTGCACTCGAAACGAAAATTTCAAAGGTTTGGTTTGGCACTGCACCGCAGGATTAAAGCGAATTTTTTTTTAAGTGATCTAGTAGAAATGACCGCATAAGTATGTGGGTAAGAAACATAAATTAATTGAAATGTAGCGCCATCTACATCGCCACATAGGAACTAAAAATACAAAATCCTGAAAATTGCGACACGAACAGGACCGGTCCTTATAGTGACACTTGGAGGAGGCCTATGTCTATCACTTCTTTTGGCTGAAATGACGATATTAAAGTTGTCCGCACCATTATAATATATACAACAGCCCGATATCAGCCATTGGGTATTTGTCCGGATCAGACACCCGTCTGGCCGGGAGATCCTCTTTTTTCAACGGCGGTTTGCGGGACTTTACCGCACCCTGTTTCGAACATTTCTACAGAAGTATCTAAATTAGTAGTTAGAAACATATAAAGCACACTAGTAAGAAGAGTAGAAGGTTTCAATGAATAATCATCTGTTACATCATATCCTAAAAGTCCTAATTATGTTGGGTCAGCGGTGTTATTCTCTAACAAAACAGCCTTGAGCGCAGCGCTGGCTGCAGTGACGAGTCGAGAGCGCAGAACATTGAATTAACAGTCCAAAAGGAAGCTTTGGGCAAAATCTTCACGCTTCTAAGACCTTTTGACATAGCGTAGGTAGGATGACAGCAGGACGAAAATAGCATCTTTAAGATAGGTAGCCGATGGAGACGTGAAATAGAGGACCGATTTTTTTTGTCGATCGTAATAATCATCCAATGACAACCCCCGCTCTTGGACGGAGCGGGAGATAGTGTCAGACTCTTACTGACTAAAAGACCCACCCCGTTCCTTCTAGCCTTCATACCGGGGCTCGAACGCCCTTTCGGATAACCCTGACCCCAGTAGGCTTCGACCCGGCTGGGTCCCTGCTGTTGCTAACAACTCCTTGAGGCGCGCGGGAACAGTGCGCGCCGTCGACGACTTGGGCTTGGTCCGGACAGTTACCGGACGGCCGGACAGCAAGCTAAACACGATAACCCTCAAGACTAGTGTCTGGTGTAGAGTGTGGTGTGTAGTGAAGTGTGTGTATCTAGTGTTCTGGATCCTGACTGTCCATAATGACTGTCAAACATCTACAAATGACAAATATAATAAGAAATACCGTACTCCTAGATATGTGCACGACCCAGTTTTCGAGAATGGCAGCGTCACATTGTATTGGGATCGATCTGTCATCACTGACAGGACTATTGTTGCCAATAAGCCTGACATAGTGGTGATAGATCGACTAGAGCGTCGCACAATGATTGTTGATATACCGGTCCCTCATGACAAAAACCTCGTGAAAGCTGAGAAGGATAAAACAATGTATCTTGACTTGGCTCGCGAGGTTGTAGATATGTGGGAAGTGGATAGAACAATCACTGTGCTAACAGTCGTGACGGCCAATCACTTAATAGCCAAGAGCCTCGACCAACATCTGCGGAGGCTCTCGTTAGGCAGTTGGATCAAGGGCTTGACCCTGAAGGCAGTACTCTTAAAGACGGCGCGTATTGTCCGGAGGTTCCTCTCTCAGGAGCCCTGACCACCGGTAGCTTGGACCCTGTTCCCGATGCCGGTGGGCTACTATTTTTTTAATATCATTTTTTATAAAAATATTGAAAAATATAGTTAATATGTACAAATATGAAATAAATGAAATCATAAGAATATTCCACAACTATCACACAACGCCGTCTAGTCTCAAGCTAAGCAGAGCTTGTGTTATGAGTGCTAGAAAACTGATAAACATACTTATATATTTCTAAATACATACATGTTATAGATAAATTACACCTAGACACAAAACAAATGCTTATGCTCATCACACAAACATTTGTCCTGGGTGGGAATCGAACCCACGACCTCCAGCATAGCAGTCAGGGCTACTAACCACTAAACCAACAGGCCAGTCAAACTGCAAAAGACTGCCGGGACACTGGCTGAACATTCTTTCAAAAGCACGCAGGCAAGCTAAAAAAAAACTGGGCAAGTGCGAGCCGGACTCACGCACGGAGGATTCCGTGCACTACAGTTCCCGAATAGAGTCTCGAAGATTTTTCCAAAATGCATTTTTTTTTGTGACGTAGGTAGCAAAACATTTACTATTTTCAGTTTTTTCCTATACCTTTGCTACAAGGCCTTGCTTTGTGCCAAATTTCAGAATTCTGGGTCAACGAGAAGTACCCTATGAATTTCGATCTTTGAGAGTATCAAAATAAACTTTTTATTGCGACACAAACGGCCGTATCTTTTTTATTCGTTAACCTTTGACCGCAGACTTGAGTATATGGTTTTAATTATAACTCGATACCTCCACGCGTTCTTGAGATAAAGTGTCTTTACTGAAAGACAGACAGACGGACGGACAACAAAGTGATCCTATAAGGGTTCCGTCTTTTCCTTTCGCGGTACGGAATCCTAAAAACATAATAGCATTCCTTATTATTTCGTCGCGTCACAAAAAAATGTAAGTACTTCATCTACCTACTTGTAATTCTGGAGGTGTACGACGTGATTGAAAGAAATGGATTTTTGTTGTATCCGGAAAGCAATGGACTAGAAATATGTCAAGTTGTTGATAGATTTTGAAAACATAGGTCCGCGTACCTTAGTTTATCCGATTCAGCATAGATAAATTTCCTTTTAGAACAAAAGCTGGTAAATATAATACAATGGTAAACAGTAAAAGCACTCTGTAGGATATGCAGCACGTACATATTGACAAATGAATATTTGACGTATGCGGTAATCTGCAAAATCTTTGACAGTTTATTTGATCAGTGTTCTACCATTACAACGTTATTGGTTTTAATATGCTCGATATTATCATTCTACCACAACTCTATTACGATACCATTGACCGATCAAGGATCAATCATTGTGAATTAGCAGATTACGAACTTTTAGCAAAATGACAATGTGATCGTGTTGGAATGACAAATTTATAAAAATAGCAGACTTGGTCCCCAGGTGAGATGGTGATCAAGGGCATGCCTATAAATTATCAAAAAATTGCAGTTTATTTATAGGTACGGTTAGAAGATTAGATTTCCCTATACTGTCATACTTTACTACTGTCAGAAATGTCCATGATAAACTTAAAAAGAAATAATAAATGAAATACTTACATTTGTACTTACCAGATCTTAACAAATATTATCAAACCACCATCATCCCAAGCATCATTTCAAAAAAAGAAATGCTAGCTCCTAAAAGAATAAACGATACCGCAGTCTTTTGTTTTTCTGGTGGAACAAACAGCGATTCCTTCCGATTTCCCTCTTAAAAACTTTTTCAAAGCGTGCCATTTCAAATTATCTGTGACACTTGACAGCCGTGAAATGACCAAAGACAAAGGAAAACGCACCTTAAATTAAAAATAGAATTTATCTCCAAGTGCGTTTTTTTAGATAGGAAATCATCCAATGACATCTCCTGCCCTTGGGCGGGGCAGGAGGGCGTGTCAATCTTTTACAGACTAAAACCCACTCCTAGGTCCTTCGTTGCCTTTCATTCCAGGGCCGGGTTTTCCTTTCAGAAGCGAACCTTTGGCTTCAGAAGACTTCGACCCTGCTGGGCCCAAAGGGTTTGCTTCTAATCTTAGCCTATTTAATTAGGAACCTAATATAATTATTTACAGTCAGTTGTCAATTATGTAAAAAACAAGTCAGGGAAACAAAAAGTGATTTGTGTGAAGTACAATCTAACGGGGATTATAGACGTAGGAAAAAAGGCTGCCAGGCTAAAATGGGATTGGGCGGGTCACATCAGTCGCATGAGTTCTGACCATTGGGCAAGAGTCTCGATAAAGTCGACTTGGGAACTAGATGCCTTCTGCAAGGACTGGTTTTAGGTGGCTCAAGACAAGAATACCTGGAATAAGTTAGGGGAGGCCTTTGCCCAGCAATGGGATAGTATAGGCTATTAAAAAAAAAACTTAAACACTCTCATTCGCTCCAAATAGAAGCAGAGAATTTATTTTAATCCAAAAAAAAATACTAGTAATTTTTCAATGTCAGATAAAAGACATCCATTATTAGATATAGTTCTCCCCGAATAATCAACATAAGAATGAAAAGACGACCATTTTTATATACTTTTTTACGATACAGATTACTAAGATGTTCGTGAATGAAATTTAAAAGCAAAAAATATAATCTATGTGCAAAACCACTTTGGCGTTTTCTAAGCTGAAGAAAGCAGCTTACAAATAAAATTTTATAAAAAAACAAAACTTTATACTCGTCCCCCGCCAGGAGCGCTGGACACCTTAACGAGATTTTGTTTATCCCACCCTCTTTTCTCTTTCTTTAGATATGAATTGTGCATTTTAATTTACGACTCTTTTCATATTTTTGCTTTATTTTTATGCTTCAGAGAGTAAGCGAATAATGATGGAATAATTATTTTTATTAATTTAAGCGGGAGGTAAAAACCTTTTGTAGAATTAAGGCGTTAGATATTGACTGTTAAAAGTTAACACTGAGATTTACTTATTCTAGCCAGATTATTCAGATTTTAGGGTGTTTTTAATATCGTGCGGATTTCATTACGCATGCGAGATTACTCCGCATGCGGAACCTCCTCAAATTTTCATTTCAAATTTTGCAATTTGTTTTTTTTTTTATTATTATTGTTTGTTTCGGTGTAAATGCTTGGTTCTGTATAATTTAGTTGCAACGATCATTTTTATTATCTATCAAGTATTTATTGTTATGCGTAGAATACGCACGCGGGACGCGTTTTTTTGCATTTTGAATTTTTTTAAAACAATTGCCCGGATGGCCTGGTGACCATGGATTTTTATAGACATCTATGTTACACAACAGGCTTATAACTGTGATGTTTCATGATAATATAGTTATGGAATTTTGTACATAGATTTTTTTCGTAAAAATTATAAAAATACTAGACACGTATTTCTGGTTTTACATACTAAAACTAATGTTGTAAATTTAAAAGGTATCTACTTTGTACTCAGACATTGTCACGAAGCTTACAGTACACACATTGTTGAAGCGTCTATCAATACTAAGAACAAATGAGTACAGATCCTTAACAATCAGTAATCCCGATATGATCTCGCTCTCGATTTATTAGATTCTCTGTCAGTGCTTATAGCTCTGATGCAATTTGTTTAGTTGCATTATCTACGTTAAAGCCAAATTGATTTACTAGGATATTTTCACTGAAGTTATCTTAAGAATAGAGATTATAATAGAAATATATATATTTTTATATTTACACCAGAATATAAGTAAAATATTTATTCAACATAAACATCTCATCATCAGCCTTTTTAATGTTCCCACTGATGGGACTCAGTCCTCCTCTCTAGAAGGAATGGATCGTAATTCACCAGGCCCAGTGCGGGTTGGTGAATGTCACATGTCTTCGAAGTTTTGGTTCTAGGACTTGCCGCTTTCCTTTGATGTTTTCCTTCACCGTTTTGAGAGCAATGGTGATGAAATAAATTTCACAAAGTAATGCGCCTGGCAAGGTTTGAACTTGTGACCTGCAACTCATAAGACGAAGCCATTGGGTTGCCACTGCTCTTACAAGCATCTAACTACATAATAAATGATTATTAATTTAAAAAACTTGACATTTATTAGTTTAGTATATAATAAGACAACTTTAGCGTTGTATATAGCCTATATACAAGGCTAGATTTAAATACAAATAATAGTCCATCATCTGTATGTAATCTTAGAATTAAGGAAAAAAAAATGAAAATCTTACCTTGCTATCTAGTTATCTATAATAATATTATAAACAGGAAACTTTTATATTTTAATTTGTAGTGAATTTTTAAACACTACTACACCAATTTAAAAAAAAGTCACTAAGCAATTACTACTTTATCACTAAATGATATAAGCTATAGCTTAAAATATAAAAATGCAGATAGTTTGTTTTTGCAATAAGGGTACGATATTTTGTATTTTTACGCAGGCAAAGCTAACTCTAGTACTATATACACACATCAAATTAAAGCTCTTAACACCGCACTGCTGTTAACTGGTATTGTACTCAAAAGTAGTTGGCATTACAACGTTGTATGGCAATCTCAAGCTGAGGTAAAAGCAAGTCCACTAATATTATAAAGACAAAATTTACATATGTATGTGTATGCACGCACGTATGTTTCTAACTTTTTCAAACTGGAACAAAAAATCATGTCCTGTAAATAGCACATAATATTTTTTTTTTCTTTAAACCAGCGCTTGAATGCGATCCCACCTGATGGTGAGTCGTGATGGAATCGTTGATGGTGAGGCGCAATAGTTTATTAAGAGCCTATTTACTCTAGCCTTGAAGCATATAATAATAATATTTTTTTTATTCCAAGAGCATGTTTCCTTGGAAATATTTTCTTATTTCACATGAGCAAAGCTACTGGCAGAAACTAGCCATTAATATAGTTACAATGATCTTCAATTTCTTGCTCAATACCTATCGAAAGAATTGCATAATTTACACTCAACTTGTTTAGGATCAGTAAACTATTTTTCTTTTGTCGTTAACCAATTTATTTAGAGCCACCAAAGTACTGTTCTTTTTTTCATCTTAGTAACAACTTTATAATAGCCCTTAAATCAAACTACATTTTGTAAAAACACAACAACAACACATCTTTCATCCCATCTCATTTCAAACCACTTCCAATTAGTTTTACGCCGCACCCCGCCTCACATCTCGCAATCATAAAACAGGATCGTAGCCATAAAACAAGATAATATCTGGTATTATTAAACATCTTAGCGATATAAATATCGTATACACACCAATATAACACCGGTATAACACCACATTATGCCACGAGGGCGTAATATCTAGAGTAATTCAAAATAGAGGCTCAAGGAAAGGTATAAAGAATTCTATCAACGCGGTATTCGCGCCTGTTCGCATTTGGCTGGGTGGTATGAGTAGGGTACCTTTGTAAGCGATGATTGTCAAGAGAGGAGCGAAAAACTGATAAATAAAAATAATATTGATAATTATTGTTAGAAAAATGGTCCATTGATTGAGTGGCTTAGCGTAATATGAGACGCGTTTAATGAAATGAAACTAAAGCTCAAAATTATTAGGTCTTTTCTGATGGCCACCATCCTAGAGCCATGAGCTTGGCTCATCATAATTGGTAAATGACAGAATTCTGGCTAGATTAAAAGCCGTAACTTTTGTGCCAAACTGGAGATTTGAAAAAAAGAAAGTAGTATACCTATTTTCAGACAAAGAAGATGTGCTAAATATGCTTAAAAAATGAAAGGCTCCATTTGCGTGCTTCAAAGAGATCTAAGCAAACTGTATGGCCCGAGTATGGCCGATGCCTGCTAGGGCCAGAGAAAGGTTTCTGAAAAACACACTTATGGTCCTGAACTAAAAAAAAAACCTGAGTGAACATAGGTACTATTTTAATCAGTAAAAACCTGACACGCTATCCCACTCCAATCTAGAGTGGGATAATGAATAAAATGATTGAAAACTTAAAAAAAAAGGACGCCTAAAAGCTGCAGATTGATTCGATAGTCATCACGATGGTATTTTTTTCAAATAAGTAGTGCTTGACTGCGATCCCACCTGATGGTAAGGTAAGCAGTGATGCAATTGATGATGGTAAATCACATAAGTTTATATTGCCACACTAGCCTTGAAGATATGTATCTAAATAATAATCAGAAGAGAAGAAAGCAGCAGGCCAATTGTCCACACCTTCGATGTACACGGTATAAATGACGGGGCGATATACTTATTCTGGACCGTAGAGATGTCAACAATGTACGGGCGGGTATTCGCCGTACGTCGAGTTGTCCAATGATAGAAAGGCGATAGCGTAATCTATACATCTATCTATACATATACATAAATAAAACTGGAGTGTCTGTTTGTAATATGGAAATAACTGCTTTTTACTACATGCATTTGAATATATAGTATAATGACTGGACCCATTTTGACGGGACTTTTTTTAGCAGGTAGTTGATGTAATAAGGAGTAACTAAGGGTAATTTTGTTTTTGAAAAAATAAATTCAAAATCCTGTAGTCCACGCGAACGAAGTCGCGGGCACAGCTAGTCAAGTCATGTAATTCCTACGCACACTCTTCAAAACGCAACCTGTATTCATGCAAACAAAAGCATTCTTCCTCATTTTGATTATTTCTTAAATCCGCTAGAACTAAGACCACTCCCTACTTCTCACCTCACATAGGCAAGTGTAAATATGACATGACTTGTCGACTGAGATGAAATAAACTGTGCAATCTGAGGCGTCGTTTGTTGCGTTAGCTCACATTGATATGAAAATTTGGACTTTGAAAGTGGAGACGGCTTATCCAAACATTATGATAATTAGGAATTATTTTTTGGATGTTTACGTAAGTAAAAGCAGCAAAATCAAGGTAAACGATCTTTTCTCATAATAACAATTATGTTGCTTCAAGTCTTTCATTTTCTAAAGAAAACAATGTGCGGTTTTTTTTCAAAGAATTTAAAATTGAATATTGTGATTAAAGCAACTGTGTCAATTCCTTCTTCCTGTGTTTTATATAAATAAGAGAAAAATACCTATTACTATTGTAAGGAACTGTCAGAAAAACCGGCCATGTGCGAATTGGACTCGCAGACAAAGGGTCCCGTACTACGTACTATATTAAAATCGAAACGTCTTTTTGTTTTTAATTGTTTATCATGTTATTAAAGTGTTTCGGTTGGTGCTTTGCTTATAACGGGTGACTGCGGCTTTTCTTTATGTTCTGTTCTTGTTTTTTTAGTTACCTTGTTAAGCTATGGCATAGCTTCTATCGCGAGCCTTGAGCGTAGAGACCGAATCCAGAAATTCCGCAACGAAAATAACCTAACACCCCCCACTCATTTGTTTTATGAGCGTGGTGACCGATAAGAAAACAAATGAGTGAACAACCAATCAAAATTCAATTCAATGTGTGAAAGTGTAACTTCAATTAATATCAAAGGAAAAAAAATACTGCATAAATAAAATAAATAAATAATTATAATTGCATAAGTTGATAAAATGCTATGCAATAGCTTTACCGCGGCAGTCCCCTAGCCACACGTCTTTTTTTTCAGTGTGGTTTTTTTGTCATAGTCGGGTTTTCGTTTTTTACTTATTTTTTATTTTGTTTTTTAGTTTGTTATTGTAGCGGAAATAAAAATACACATTCTGTAAAAAAAATATCTCTTTATCTTTTACGGTTTACAAGATACAGCCCGCCGACAGACCGATGGACAGATAGATGAACAAACGGACAGTAGAGGCTTAATAATAGAACACACCGTACCGTAAAAAAAAAACAAAGTTTCTGCCTTTAGTAAAAATACAGGCTACTACAAAAACAAGGTATTACTTAAAGTAATTATTTTAAGATGAAACTTAGACAAACACAGACTTAAACAACATAAAACAGTAGCAAATTACATCACAAGTCTAAAGAACAGAAATTAATCTTGAACACGTTGAGATGGAAACTTCTCCTTAAGGCTTGACACAGAACGGAAACTTTTAATCGGTCACCGATTTATTTTCCATTTTACTTAGACCTACATGAACACTAATTAAACATCAAAAGCTAGTGCACGGTCCAAATTGGTCATACCTATGAAGAACAATCGGCAAGAAGCTTAATGGTTACTCTTTTTTTTTTACAATATTTACACATTTTTATAATAATAGATATTATATGAAAACAGTGTAGATAACTGTTCACTGTCCTAGCACAATAAAAATAATTATAATAAAGGGCAATTATTCTTTATATTTTTAAATGTTTTGTTTTTAAATATGCCTTTTTTTAAGAAATATTTAAAAATGTAAATAATATGTATGTTTAGAAAATAAATGAAATAATAAAAAAATGAGCTGAAAGTAGTCTTATGAATCCACGTAATCTACAGTGTTCTCACATTCACATTTTAGAAGCTGCAATTTAAAAAAAAAACCTATCACTAATTAAGCTAAAAAAAAAAAACACGAAGAGTTTGTCACGGTGGACGTAAATGTGTCTAGTATCTGATCTAATACGAGACACATTTACGTCCACCGTGACAAACTCTGATTAAAACGACGTCCTACGTGTGCGGTTCCGTTCCACGTGATTGTGGTTTAGAAGCGATCCGGTGCTGTTCACGTGAATTCAACGAGGTTTTTTCTCACATCCACGCAGCGTCACCGCTTTATCCTCCATTTTAATAAAACAAGTCACCGCACCGCCAGAGTTCGCGTGAAAATATTGAACTAACTAAATGCAGCCGCTTCGCTTCCGTCAACGCTGCTCCGCACACATGTGTGGTTAGTTACGTAGACCACAACAGAGTGTCTTTGCAATCATCATTTTCTTTATTTTTTATTTCAATTTGTTTTTTAGCTCAATAGTAACCGGCCGGAGTTCGTGTTTCCTGATAGCCACAACCTGGGGGTTTTCAAGTGAAGAGGGAATAGATTACTTCTAGGTAAGCGTGTTCTATCATCGACAACATTATCGCTTGCTATCAGAAGAAAGCTTTGTCAAATATGATTCTTTATATTTTGATAGTTTGAAAAAGTCTTATTACTCAAACCCACTTGTATTCTTTCAGTCGTTGCTATGATTTTAGGGTTGTGATGACTCTTGCAAAAAACTCACACTGTTGCTCACCACGCCGCGGCCAACGCGTAAAAATCAAGTCTAAAAATCTCCTTCTTCTTATTTTTTGTCCATCCCTACTCCAATTATTTGGGGTCAGGTCTCATCACAAGTCTACACCAGGACTGTCAGTTTCGTAATTGGGCTTTCTTGAAGTCACCCTCGATGTCAGGCCACGTCCCTTTTGTTTGATTTTTAGCGCTGTCTTTACCGTATAGTTTTTGCTACGCCTCATTTCATGTCTATATCATCTGTCTATCAATAAAAAATCAACATTAAAACGAGAGTCTTTCAATGAAAAAGCCACTTTCACATAAATTCTATCTGTCGTATCTCATTCCATCAGTCTTTCCCTACTGTTAAAATTATTCATAATCATACTCAACATTTTCCAAACAACATTTTTCTCGTAAGCAAAATTTTAATATGGTTTACTTCCACCGATTTACTGTCGTCCGTCTGTCAGTCAGCTCTACACAAGCGAACAGCTTTTTAATATAAACGTCAAACTTAATTTGAGAGGATGTCAATTAATTTCCAAGGTTCTCTCCATTGTTCTAGATCTTTTGTTTGTCTAGTCTTGAGTAATGTCTCGAATAAGAGACGTGGATTATGTAAATGAGGCCTATATACTGGAATTCTGTGTATTTGTTCGTCGTTTGAGTTAAAGACGGCGTACATTAAACTGATAACTTTTCAGGCAGGCAAAGAATTTTTGTTTTAGAGAATTTAAACAGAAGATGAGATTTAATCTAAAGTGATTTGGACAAAATAAAAATCTCTTTTGTTTTGTGAATAATGCTGTTATCACAACTTTATTTAAGCAAAATGGGGAAATATCAACCATACACTGCGAGTGTGATGCTCCCGATCCATCTGCAGGAGCGCGGCAAATATATTTTAGATTATCTGAACAAGGCCTCCGACACCTCTATTATAGCATTCATGTGGTAACATATTGTGACCTAAACAATATAAGACGTGTAATTAGTTGACTCTTCACGTGACCCAAGGGCTGGCTTCTACATCGGTAAGAGATTAAACAGTGCCGTACAACGCCGCCAGCTTTTTGGGCACACTTTCAGTCGACAGCGATACGGAGGAGTTTTATGACGCCATATTTAGTTAGAACTTTAGTGTCTAATTACTTCTAATTAGTGACTGGAGTAACATAGGTGAGTTTTAGCTAGTATAAGTCAGATACGCCCTGTGGATTCACACTAGAGCAAGAAAAGTCAAAAGATGAATTCCCACATCCCAAAAAACAATCCCTTAAGCATGATCTATTCTCATCTCACGTAGAAGAAAATTTCATAAACAAATCAAAACAATCTCCAGACCTCAAAAACACCAAACTTCTCCACACTCTCATAGCCCCAGAATTACTTGTAGTACTACCCTCCCACGGGTAATACCATGTGTAATAAAGAGTAGCAAAGCAACATTATTACGATTGAAACGACTCAATGTTTGCGCTGGAAAGTAATTCACAAACAAATTATGTTGTTGTTGAACTTTCGGCTTAATGAGTGTGTGTAGCTGTCGAGTTTTGAATTGTGATTTTGTGCCTTTGAAACTGACTTTTTAATGAATTTGTTGATTTTATGACCTTAGCTGACTGGCTGAAACCAAATCAAGATCGTAATCTTGGATCGTTACGAGCTACACGTTGCATTATGTTCCACGAGAGCCTCAAAGAGATGACGGGGCCCGCAACGGCCAAGGCGTCACTGGCTGCATCTGATTGGAATAAAGGCAACCGATAACACAGTTAGAAATAGGCTTAGTGGATTGTTTAAATCTAAGATCAAGACTCACTGCTAGACCTAAGCCTCTCTATTGAGCATGGAGTAATGTTCGTAATCCGCTCTGAAAAACAGACTAAACGTCACAAGTGGAACTGATTCGGCCACACTCTTGGAAGGGATCCTGAACACATATCTAGGCAAGCCTTAGATTGAAATCCTCAAGTAAAGCTTAAACGTGGTGCCATAAGCAGACCTGGCGACGAATGAACATCGCTAAGGCGAAGAACATACAGAAACCTGGAGCGAAATGAAGCATGAATAACGGAGCAGTGGCGCGCTATGGGCGCCCTCTGTCTCATCCAGAGGACACCAGAACTACAGTAAATCAATGTTCCTGATAGAGAATCAAATAAAAAAAACGAGATTTTCAAAAATTGAGTCACATAGTTAAATAAACATTTCGATCAATTTTAGATATTTTTGGCCCTCTTAAAAAGGTCTGAACTAACACTAAACATTTGCAGTGATTTGATTACCTCAGTATTCCTCAGTGTTTGTTTAGGACATCACTGCCCCCTCGATTGGCAAACAAAGTGAAAGAAAAGTGTCTTGGGGACGGGTATATTTATGAAGATAGATATACTTTTTGAAGTGATACATTCTTTTGTTTTGATCTGAGTTTGAATTTGGAATTGAATTTTACGGTTGGTTAAATTTTGTGCCTCATTGTACCTGTATTTTCAAGTTTTTTTTTTTGGGTTCTAGGCAAAATGTAATTTGGTGCAATTGGCATTACTTTTGTCACTGACTGACTTGTTGACAATTCAAAAGTGTCTGTAAATGATTTAATTAAAAAAAATGCTTTTGATTTTCAGTTACATTCTGGTGATGACAGTTTTATTTTTTTCATTTCTTTTATGTATTCTAATAGAAAATAATATGTCCTTACCCTTTTATTATTTTGGTTTCAACGTATTTTTGTTTTATTTTATTCGGATAGAGTTTAAAAAAATAGTATGTTCACGTGGTACGTGAGTTGGATCATTCAATTTCTTTTTTTTATAAGGTGTGTTAGAGGAAGTCTTCTTTGATTTTCCATTTTAATAGGCAGAGAAGTTTTAATGTGAAGGAAGTGTGAGAGTTACACAAAAGTAACTGTTTCGGCGGCGATAGAGAAGCATTATGAAACTTTTGAAATGCCAAAATTTGTTATAATTATCTGGTAGTACCTCTATTGTCTAAAAAAAAGTTAAATTTTCTAACATTACAGCTGTAAACATTTCATATTTCAGTAGAAAATTGCAAGCGGCTTGTCGCTGATAATTTAAGCAACACCTCACCTGGCTGCACCAAAGTGTGAAGTCAAAACTCCAAAGTCTTGAGCACCGACTCCGAGTTTAGCAACTCTCAAAGTGTAATTTATCTATAATATGTGTATGTATTTAATGTTTATCAGTTGTCCAGTACCCATAACACAAGCTTTGCTTAGCTTGGGACTAGACGGTGCTGTGTGATAGTTGTGGAATATTATAATTTATAAAAGAGCATCAAAATATACGTACCTACGTACTTTTGCAACACAAACGGCCGTATCTTTTTTGTTCGTTGACTTAGAAGTTTATTTTTTCACAGCTTGAAGAGACTGCAGACCTGAGTATAACTATGGTTTTCAAGCAATTTTGTTTTCAGTGTTACCGTAAATATTTTTTTTCTATTCTTTATTCAGAAACAAACTAAAGTGAAACTTGGCTTACCTACTGCACTCATAAAAGTTTTTATACAGATTGGCTCCAAACGCCTACGTGTTCTCTCTTACAATTTTGATAGGCCAATATTATTTAAATTTTCTAAGAAAAACAGAAATGGTCGAGTAAGGTATTGTTGAGGATTAATTCTGTATGAAAACGAACAGCTGGGAATAAAAATAAAATAAAAAAACCTTCCTCAAAATTATGTATCTCTTTCAGTAAGAATATTTAGATCTTTACGACTTAAGAGGACTGGAACCTAAAACGCGGTCACTCCCGGACTACATACAAAAAAAAGTGATGCTTAAAAATACTATGCTTGCAAATATACTTTATGACTGAGTCTACTGCTAAATTAAGACACTATATCGGTAAAATGTTGCTTCTTAAATAATCTCACGAATAATCAGAATATTTGTTGTATATCAATTCGGATTATAATCGATAATAGTAACAACAGCATGGAAGCATCTTCGTATTTTTTTGTGTCATACAAAGTTAGCTGTGTTATGTTTTGAACACACTATCAGATTTAGCATTAATAGGTATTTTGAAAAATAACGCATATTTTTGTGATTCTGTTTACTATATTAGGTTTATCATACTATTGCACCGTAACACAATATAACTAGTAATTAGCTCTTGTAGTCCTCTTAAGTATGAAAAAATCACTGCTCACGGACACCATATCTTGGCTCAATCGCCCGGCCGCACCGTATAGTTCGGCGCAATGCGCTGATCCTAGCGCGATCACCTAGCGTAGGTATAAAAAGTGAAGTACATACACGAGATTGACTTCTGTTCCTATTTATTTTGTGGCCTTATGTATATTACGGGCTTACACAACACATTTTGGAATACTATCATTGTACGTATAGCTAAATAGAAATTTCATGTCAAAGTCTGTGCTTCCTGATAGCTACTATCTTCTCCTAACGATCCTTAAAGCAAATTCAACGATCAATAAAGGTTACTTCTAGCATGCTGAATCGTCGACTGCGTGGTCGCTTTCATCAGATGAAATAGTGGAGAAAAAGGTTATCTATTTTGTTTACAGTTTTCATACTACCCTATTCTTAGAGCGATTCGATTTTCAAATAATTCGTTTTGAAATATTTTGCCTAGCTTTGTAAATAGAAATCTTTCATTCTGATTGTGGAAGTAGGTAGAATGAAAATCTAGAGTCATATTTTAACTTGCGAACCACATTTACTGGGTTGCTAAAATTATTATTCATTGTCATTGTTATGTAAAAGTGGTACAGAAATTCTATGCTATTCATTAACACTGAATTCAGAGGAATTCTTGTTTTCCCTTTTATCATTACGTAAACTAGTCTTTAAGCAATTGGGCTGGCAAGTGAAAGCTGAATGTAGATAGCGCCTTCATAGGTCTGTCCCACAGGTCTGTCCGTTGTCTGTAGTTGTTGAAGTTATGTTGTGATTTGATGCTAATTTTTTTTGTGTTATTAAGTTTATTTGTGCTACGAGTATATTGAAGTTATTTCTTTAGAGTTTGATAAATAACATTGTCTAATATGTATATGACGCGACGAATTGCTTTAAGCCACAGTTTTTAATTAGGTACACAAAAATGTGTAATTTTTATAAAAACCAGTTTTTACTTCCAGCTTCAATATAAAATGTCTTTGGAACAGATCGACGAGAGCGCCACTTTGACAGTTGCCAGCCGCAATGGTTTTGTATAATTTTTACACACCATCAATATCAACACGGCCTAGTTTCTAGTTTATTGTAATGATTATAAAAATATATATTAATAAATCATTTGATTTCTATCCATAAGCGATGGATGGCGCTAGTGGTTACACGTAATTACTCAAAATATTAGAGTTTAGAGATTTTAAATTGGAATAAATTGACACTACTTATTATTATTATTTATTAATTGGTACTTTACTGCGTTTCTACCTGATGGTAAACAGTGATGCAATCATTGATGGCGAGGCGAACTGTAGTTTATATACAGCCCATACCCTCTAGCCTGGAATACATCTAAACTATATCATCATCATCATCATCATTTCAGCCGATAGACGTCCACTGCTGGACATAGGCCTCCCCCAAGCGGCGCCACAACGAACGATCATGTGCGTCCCGCATCCATCGGATTCCCGCTACCTTCACCAGGTCGTCAGTCCACCTTGTAGGAGGCCTTCCAATGCTGCGTTTTCCGGTACGCGGTCGCCACTCCAGAACCAGTCGAAATATTTACTTACAGCTAATTATTGATAACCCTTTATGTACCTAATTAGTTATTCAATAGATATTACGTACTGTTTACTTTTTCTGACTGGTCTGGACTCGAAAAAGTTGCCGTGGTTCTAGAGCGAGCGTAACAAATGGATCAGAGGGGGAGGGGTTAGTCAGATAAAGTCTAACACGGCCTCTTGCTCCTCTCAGAGCGGGAGATATTATTTGATAATTAAAAAAGAAAATGTTTTCTGCAGGTCACAATAATTCTAATCAGTCTTTTAATGTTCCCACTGCTGGGACTCAGACCTCCTCCCTTTGAGAGGGAATGAGCCGTAATACACAACGCGGATTCCGCATGATGTTTTTCTTCACCGTTTCGAGAGCAGTGGTGATGAAATAAATTACACAAAGTAATGAGCCTGACTGGGTTTGATCCCACGACCTACAAATCGTAAGTCGAGGCCGTTATCACTCGACCACCCCTGTTCTGCAGATAAAACCACCTAAATAAAGTCACATAAAAAGCTAGTACAACATGAAGCTACACGACACACACATAAGTTGTATTTATCGATTTTCCTCACCACAATGTTATCTCAGCTGAGATTCTCATAATAAAAATAAATGTTAAGTCAAAGATAATTTTAAAACCCAGTAAATCCGCACTCTTGGGGCTGGAGGATCACGCCTGATTTGTATTCAGTGTTCACGCTCCTGCGTCCGTATTTCTGAGGGACTAATACGGAATTATGGACCATATTAATATTGTTATCTTGATTAACAGATTCAGATACTGTGATGTACTGATTCTGTAAGAAATATTTATTCATTATGGTTCATATTCGTTGTGGTTCGATGTGGAAGTCATCAATCTTCTTTTGTACGGTTACGGGGCTTGGAGTACTGATACATCTTGTGATTCATCATCATTATCATCATTTCAGCCGATATAAGTCCACTGTTGGACATATGCCTCCCCCAAGTGTCGCCAATACAAACGATCCTGTGCAGACGCACAGGATCGTTTTTCTGCAACCTTGAACAGGTCATCGGTCCACCTTGTAGGAGGCCTACCAACGCTGCGTATTCCGGCACGCGATCGCTACTCCAGAACCTTTCGGCCTCAACGGCCATCTGTTCTGCGAGCAATTTACTGACAGAGTACATTGTCAAATCTTCGTGCTAAGTCGGCTACCTTAGTTCTCCTACGAATATCTTCATGTTTGATATGATTGCGTCACCAAAAAATGTCTCCGAAGTATCTACCTGGGAGCCTGGACAAGTGGCAATCACTCCGACGATCCATTTCCAAAATCGAATCGAAAAGCCGTAGACAAAGTTATATTGCCAAACCTAATGCTAAACCGAAGCGTGCATCACCATAATCTCCCTAGTCTTTTACCAACTAGCTTCAGGATAGCTTTCAGTCTAAACAGATGTGGCTGACTATCCATGTTTTACATGGAACGATTGCCTATCAGACTTCCACAACCTAGTTATAAGGCAACACTATACTCGTTGGAATGACTGGTTGGCAAACTTTCTGGCGTTTGACTACCTGTAACGAGTGTAAAAGATCTACCAGTACCAGTACCCAGTCTAGTCGGATTCAAAATTAACTTAGAAAAATAAATTTTACTTGAAAAAATCACATGGTACTTCGCCGGATTTGAAACCGTATCCTCATGCTTGAGGGGCCTTTACCACCATTTTCAACATTTTGATCTCGAAATGAAACATCAAGTTCAAGCCGTCAACCAGCTCGCGCCAAAGATGAACAATATACACTTGATAACTTATTATTGCGAAGTTTGCTTGGTGTAAGAGTAATTAGTGGTGTTAAAGTTAACTAATTAATTAAAGGATTCGTAGGTAAGTTAATACAAAATACAGTTAATGTTCTATGGAATTCCTTAAACCTGTCGAAAGAGTTCGGATTACGATTCCGCTGCTGCTGGAGGCTACAAATAATTAAGTATTGTTATCAGTTGTCTGCTGTCTGTTGTGTCAATAATCAGTTGTTGTAGTACTCATACCACACACAAGCTTTGCTTGGTTTGGGACTAGATGGCGTTGTGTAAAAGTAGTGGAATATTATTATTGTCAAGGAAAAAGCAGCCAGGCTGAAATTGGAGTAAGCTGGCCAAGTCGCATACATGCACCTGGACAGATTGGCGAGGATTGCCACTCACTGGACGCTTGAGGATGGTCAATGGCGTCGAAATTGAACGTGACTTAGATAGTGTGTCGATCTGATCATGATTGCGGGACAAACTCTCTAGAAGATCGCGCCAAAGAGGTTTGGAAAGAGAAAGAGGGCTTTGCCCAGCATTGGAATCTATCTCCCATCTTTAAGTCTATTCAAAGGTTGTCTGTAAGAAATTGCCTTGTGCGATAAAACCGCCCATTGCACACTTATCTAAATAATGTTTGTCCTGTATTTTTGTTTATTCTTTATTATACACCACGTACTTATAATAAAGAATAAAGTAAATAAATAGGCTACTATAAAAAAAAATTAGATGCTTTTCTGGCCACACAAGCTTGGACTGTAAGTGACCCATTATTCATAAGAACGCTACGGCAAGATCAAACTACACCATCAAAATTAAATGTCGTTCTCGAAAATCTCCGCTCACTTTCAAAGACCCTCAGGCTGCCAACTAACCTTACATCAAAATCTTGCTACCTCCGGGAAATTACTTCGGACAATTTATTCATGATAATTTTTTCCTCAACCGATTTGATTAACGAATTTCCTTATAGCAGAATAGGGACGGTAATGGAAATAAGATCAATATGGACCCGATACGGAAATTAGTATGATGTTTAAAAGAATAAACAATGGAAGAGATACTGTGTGTATTTTGCATTGAAAAAAATATTGAAATAATGTCAATATTTTTTTTAAAAGCACCTCTCCCGGTCACGTACATTGATCTTACTTTTGCCTAACAAGGTGAATCAGTAGGTTTACTTGTCACTACAAAATCACCATTGCTACTTATGCCTTGATCACACGTACCGAGTAAAAGGGCGAGACAGTATAATGTTGCTCGGCCGAGACATTGATGTAAGCAAGTTGTAGAGATAAGCGCTCGGCTCGACGCTTTGTTTATACGTACCGAGTATTCGGCCGAGAACACTGTCTTGCCTGTTTATTCGTACGTGAGATCAAGGCCTTAAATTTAGTGAGCAACTTACCAACACGCGAAACATATACTTACATAATTATGAGAATCATCAACCTTTACGGTGTACGGCACTAGTTATATATAAACTTTTGTTATACTATGTGAAGTGGGCTTGCGGACAGTGAGCAATGGGTAGCTCGCTGTCCGGCCGTCCGGTAACAGTCCAGACCAAGCCCAAGTCGTCGACGGCGCGCGCTTTTCCCGCGCGCCTCAAGGAGTTGTCAGCAACAGCAGGGGCCCAGTCGGGTCGAAGCCTACTGGAGCCAGGGTTATCCGAAAGGGCGCTCGAGCCCTGGTATGAAGGCTTGAAGGAACGGGATGGGTTTTTTTGTCAGTAAGAGTCTGACACTATCTCCCGCTCCACCCAAGAGCGGGGGTTGTCATAAGATGATATTTCCAACCGAAAAAAAAAACCCCTTAGAGACCCGTAGAGTTTTTTGCCAGTTCTTCTTTATATGAATTGACCAATTGGAACTGTACACTACCTTTTGACGTTTTATTTGCCCATGTAGGTCTATTTCTACATACTCTCTGTCTGTCTGTATTAATGTGAAAAAAAAAATGAATTTGAATGTGTGTGTGTATTCATAAAGGAGGTTTAACTGACTAATACGAGTTTGTTAAAGTAGAGAAAAGCAGAGGATTTGAAAGATTTCTAACTAAGTGTGAAGCTGATAAAAAATATTATGAATTTGTGAATTTTCTTTCCGGAAGATAGGATTAGTATTAAAATAAAATATAACGTAAAAAAATTCTTAAGGTGACAAGAATCGACCAACTTTTTTGTAAACGAAAGACTGTATACTGATTCTCTATTCAAATTATCTATTCTTTTCGCGAGGACAACGAAGTCGGAAAATTCGCAAATTTTCAGATCAACTTTTATCTGTTCGTAATAATTTTAAGAAATACGAATAGCTTTGTGTATACAAAATTGTTTTGTGCGAAACCTGAATATGGGAATTAGTAACTGAATCGATCCCAACAGTTTTTACACCATATTACACAATATTTTTTCCAAAAATATTTAATACGGTCTCAAGTTGGACAACACCGACATTAAGTACAACACAGGTTACGGCAGGAAATAGCTGGCATTAGGCGCCAGCAAACAGCTGGATGCAAGTGCAAAATAACCCCTCAATCGCCTGGATGGGTCGGTGACTATGAATTTTTGCTGACATAACAAGCTTATAACTTTGTATTTTTCGTGATACAGTTATTTTTTATACATAGTTTATTAACATAAAAATACTAGACACGTGTTTTGGGTTTCGCATATACTTTAATACTAGAAACTGTCTGACCGATATATTAACGCACAGGCAAAACTACAGGCCTTACATTACAATTGCTATAGAATGGTGAAGGTGACGATAGCTGTCGGATTCATACAATGTGGCTACCTATCTTCCTCATCATCATATCAGCCGAAAGACGTCTACTGATGGACATTGGCCTCACACAAGCTCCGCCACAACGACCAGTCCTGTGCTTGTGTCTGGACCAAGCCCAAGTCGTCGACGGTGCGCACTATTGCCGCGCGCCTCAAGGAGTTAGCAACAGCAGGGACCCAGCCGGGTCGAAGCCTACTGGGGCTAGGGTTATCCGAAAGGGCGCTCGAGCCCCGGTATGAAGGCTAAAAGGAACGGGGTGGGTCTTTTAGTCAGCAAGAGTCTGACACTATCTTCCGCTCCGCCCAAGAGTGGGGGTTGTCATTGGATGATTACTACCATCGACAAAAAAAAAAATCGGTCCACTATTTCACGCCTCCATCGGCTACCTATCTTAAAGATGCTATTTTCGTCCTGCTGTCATCCTACCTACGCTATGTCAAAAGGTCTTAGAAGCGTGAAAATTTTGTGCAAGGCTTCCTTTTATGACGTAAGCGAGCCTGGTGATTTTCCAAAAATCACCAGGTTTCCAAGGTTTGTGTGGAGAAACCTAGGCTTCACCTGGGTGATGCTTTCATACAAGCTAAGCCTAGGTTTCTTCTGCGGAAGCCAAAGGTAGAAGCAAGTCTTAAAATATAAGTAAGTTCTATAAAATGCGGTAAGACTAGTATGGTAGTTGTGAAAAATTATTATTAGATTATGGGTTAATATGTCTCAAAACCCTGGGATTTTTAAAAGGCGTATAAAAAGTCGATACCAACTCGAAAAAACTCTTAGATACCTCTAATGGAACGTGATATCAATATTATAATTTACTAGCCTTTGCCCTTATTAAACAAAACGAAGCGAAAAAGCATTATTAAAATCGATCCAGCCGTTCTCCAGTTTTAGCGAGACTAACGAAGAGCAATAAATTTTTATATATAACCAGCTTTCGCCCGCGACTTTGTTCGCATACATAAAACATAGCCTATATCACTCAGGAATAAAGCAGCTTTCTACCGGTACAAAACTTCCAGAGATTACCTCCTACAAATGAAAAATTTAACTTTACCTCTTTATTATATTAGTGTAGATAGAAGATTATCCTATTTTAAGCTATGATATTCCAAGGTATTCCCCGTTTTTTCCAAAATAACTCTGTCTGTCTGTCTCTGTCCGGTAGATATCACTGTTAGCAATAGGACTGCCATTATACCCACAGATTTAAGTTAGTTTAAAAGTTTGAAAGACAGCAGTGGTAGCCGAGTGGTAAAGGTCCCGACTTATGAGTTGTAGGTCACAGGTTCAAACCCAGCCATGCACATTATCTTGTGTAATTTATTTAATCACGACTGCTCTCAAAACGGTGAAGGAAAACAACGTGAGGAAACCGGCACGTCTTAGAACTAAAAAATTCGAAGACATGTGACATCCATCAACACGCACTGGGCCTGCGTGGTGGATTATTGCTCATTCTCTCTCCTAGAGAAGAAGCTTGAGTTCCAACAGTGGGAACATTATAAGGCCGACTATGCTATGCTCTGCTATAGTTTTGTTAATGTTTAAGTGTACAATAAAGTTTGTTCTGAATTATTCTATACTAATACAGAATAACTGTAGTTGTCTAGCCGCTACAAAAAACACCTATAACCCAGCGAAGTATTTCCAAAGTTTGATTCAGTAGATATTCGTCTGTATCAGACAACATAACGTGTAAAGCTTTGCAACTTGACTATCCATACAGAGCTACACTTTGTGTCAAGGAAAGTGGAACAGTTTTGTTTGCGTCACAGTCGTGAATGACTTTTGTTTTTGTAGATTTTTTTTTACGTTTAGGTGTCAGTGGATTTTTGGGTCAGATTTTATGCTCGTAGTGTATTGCGAGATGCAGGAAGTTGGGAATGAGTTTGTGAATTAGCGGTAGCGTCATTTACTATGGGGTTCTTTGAAAAGTTGTGTGTCACTATAGCATACTTTACTCAAATCACCAAAAATCAATCAAAATTAAAATGTTGAGCATAACGTGAATGGATTAAAATCAAATTTGAAGTTAACTTCTTTTACATAACTATAGTTTTTGCGTTGAAACCTAACACAACCTCATGCCTCTATTTCCAGAATGGTGACGTAGATTAAAACTAACAGTAAGTACCTACATCTATATTTTGCAAGTTATGTTTTGAACTCAAATAATTGGGACTAGCTTTTTTGGACACAAAAATTAAACACTTGCACTAAATAGTTGCCCCACTTAAGTGTTTTTTTTATAATGTATAACTTCTAATTTTAAATATGTTATTTAAAGCCGTTTTTTGTGCATGTGGTGTTAACCTTTAATTAATTGTTGCATTTGCAAATGTTAACCTAGTCACTAAGTTAGAAATGTATATGTGTAAACAATTGTTGGTTAACCTAAATAAATAAATAAATAAAGTGGGACTAGACTGGGATTATGTTTGCTACTTGCCAATCAAGAGAAAATTGATATCCTGAAATTGCGAGGTGAGGTTACGGAAAACTACGAAGAAGACGATGTGGTGACTTAGAAGTCTTCTTTATGAAACTGGAAAAAACTGGCCTTTAACAAAAGAAATGGTGGATACAATGCGCAGGGTAGGTTTGTGGCAAACTGTTAAGCAGTAGCGACTCCACGTACTCGTTTCCCGAATTCATGTTCCTCATCTCCGACTTTCCTTTATTGGCTGGCGTAGTGACAGAGCTGCCACCACTCTCTTACCTTTTGTAAGAATGTATAATCTAGTAAGGTACTCGTAGGGATCAGATCAAAGATCAGACATCGAGGATTGTCCTGATAGCCGTGGTATACCTCTCCATTCCTCAAGCACCTCAGAATATGTTACCTCCTGTGCAAGGTGTCGCAAGTCACCCGCTGCCTTTTTTAACATTGTTAAGACAGAGGCCGTAGTTTCAAAATTGCCCTATATTTTTTTTTTTAACGTTTATCTATTTTTATTTTTATAAATAAATAACATAAAAAATATTTAACACAAAATCAGCAATTACATTGAATATTTTTTTATTTTATTAACACTTATAAACAACTTAATAACTATAATTACAGTAAATTACAAAATAAATAAATAATAAAACCCTACGCTAAAATACACTATCTAAAATATGGCGTCAAAAAACTCTTCCACATTGCTGTCGACTGGTAATGTGCCCAAAAGACTGGCGGCATTGCCACGTTGTATGGCAATGCATATTCTCTGTCCAAGGTAAAAGCCAGCCTTTGGGTCACGTGAAGTGTCAACAAGACGTTTCGACAGATCTTTAAACAAACTGTGAGCACTCGGACCCCACGATCCAAGAGTTTCAACCCCAAACGGTTCGAAATTATAACTTCCAACTAGGTTGTTATATTTCCGCCGCTTGAGGTTCTCTGCAGCCGCAGCGGCAGCACCAGCACGACACGACGAGCTAGGAAGATGTGAAGGCGCAAGAGTATCGACGCAAGTAGCGTCCCATACTAAAGGCCTTCCCATCTTCCAAGGAATCTTTGTTTTCCATAAAACGCAATTATAGCACGTACAGAGGTAAGGTTCGGTTAGTAACACTTTCTGTGATAAGAGTCTAAAGAACCTCTGCAAGTTATCTTAGGCCCCTCGTACGCCTTCCAAAGGTGCAAGACCCTGAGGTCTTGAAATAAATAAACATATTAACCATAATAACACTAAATAAAACAACATAATTTCCATAACAACACTGTTACCATGATCACAGGACAGAAACAAACGTTCTCGATACAAGACAGCAAAAACAAATTCACCAACGACTTCCATTTACAAAATCCCTAAGCGTCTTCACCGGTAACAATACAAAATTAACCATTTGACAATCACTGACAACACTAGGTACTTACTGGATCTAATTACAGTGTCCCTTGGAATCAAGCGACTGGAATTATAAGTAGCGTTTTGGGAAAATAAAATAAGATCAACAATATTTCTTCAAAGGTTGTAAAGGTAAATTGTTAGAGAAGCTTTTTGATTACATTTTGTTTTTGTAAACAAATTAGCGTTCGTTAGTTCTAGTTTAGGCTGCATAAATTTGGAATAATATTTAGAAATATCATCTTAATTTGTTAAATTAGTTTTATATTATTATAGAATCAGTGTTTGTGTTGTTTATCTCATTAATAATTTATAAACTTAAACTGGTTAATTGTAGCATTAAATATCATCATCTCCCTATCCTTTGCCAACTAACATGGGTTTTTTTTTTGGTGTCAGACTCTTACTGACTAAAAAACCCACCACGTTCCTTCAAGGCTTCATACCGGGGCTCGAGCTCCCTTTCAGATAACCCTGGCCCCTGTAGGATTCGACCCGGCTGGGCCCCTGCTGTTGCTGACAACTCCTTGAGGCGCGCGGGAACAGTGCGCACCGTCGACGACTTGGGCTTGGTCTGGACAGTTACCGGACGGCCAGACAGCGAGCTACCCATTGATCACTTTCCGCAAGCCCGTCCGGCGAGAGCGCCGTTTCCTGATGCGGTCGGCCTCCTCCTTTGCGAAATTAACTTGGGGTTGGTTTCCAATCTAACGGAATGCAGCTAAATACCCGTAAATAATATTCCACACATAACACATAACGCCATCTAGTCCCAAACTAAGCAGAGCTTGTGCTATGAATACTAGACAACTGATAAACAACTGTATATATCTCTAAATATATATATAGTATAAATTCATTACACCCAGACACAGATCAAGTGATCGTGCTCATAACATAAACATTTGTCTTGGGTGGGAATCGAAACCACGATCTCCGGCTTGACAGTCAGAGCCGCTAACCAGTAGACTAACAGGCCAGTCAATTAAGTTTAGCATAGAGCGACTGTCTATTAGACCTCCACAAACCAGTAACTGGGCAACACAATACTCCTTACTGATGCTCAAACGTTCTGAAGACTGACTACCTCAAAAAGTACCCTGAAAAATAATATATGAATTGAAAAAATCACATTGTACTTCTACATTGTACTTTTCGAACCTGCAATCTTATACGTGAAGGACGGGTGCCATAACCAACAACACTTAACATCAACAACATTTAACATTGTTGAGCAGAAAATAAGTGAGCTAACCTTGAAAATCAGGGCATGATATATATCTATTTTTTGTTTCTGACTTTTTTCTTTCTGGCTGCAGCGAGAGGGTTGTGGAAGGAACAATATTTTTTTTAAAGAAAGTGTCGTATATTTGATCTCTAGGTTTTGGTCTGTGTCACTTATATTTACTATATCATTATCTACATCTCCAACAAGATTGGGTGAAAGCACCTACTGACTGAATTCCGAACAGCAGGAGCCGGCTCGGCGATTTGGACTCCCACATTAAGGCCAGAAGTGGCTAAGGACATAAAAGAGTGGAATAACAGAAGCGAGGCCATTGCCCTGCAGTGGGACACAGCGGGCTCGTAATGATATTATCTACATATATCTCCAAAATAGACTTTTAGAGTTTTTACAAATTGAAAAGTCCGTTCACCTCTTTTCTTTTTACCCCAACAAAAACCAGCCTCTTCTTACAACACCGAAAATTACGAAGCTAAGAAATTTTAATTTCAAACAAGTACTAAAGACGAGCGTCATAACTCCCGGCTTTCGTAACTTACAACATCAATGTAGCTTGTTTATACCTGGTTCTTGCAAGAAAATTAGTATTCCACGCTGTTGGCTACAAAATTAAATCATTCTACGTTTTATTTACCAAATATTATCTTAGCAATGATAAGAGCTATTTTGCTGGCAGCATCGTAAAGTAAGTTGAGATAGGATGATACTTAATTTGCAGTTTTGTTGAGACGTGGAACGTGAGAATGTGGCATCGTGCACTGATTTATTGTTTGGAAAGATGCATGGATTCTTCTGGTGGTATTTTTCAGAGGACTTTTATGTACCATCGAAGACACTTCCGCCTGACCATCGCTAACTTCATTTTTGCTGGCATTGGAAACGAAAACTTCAAAGTCTATGTCATGGTAGATTTTGTGGATTGCGATCTTATAGAAAATAAATAACACTCGTGATGCTGCGTAACTTGCTCGTTTATTGTTTTCTTTTCTTTACAACTTCTTATTTTAAAATTTCATAAAATCCCCATCCTTTTTTATGATGTACAAACTAGTACTTGACAGTGATCCACATGATAGTAAGCAGTGTCGCAATCGTTGATGGTGAGGCGCACTAGTTTATTAAGTGACCCGAGCCCCAGTATGAAGGCTAGAAGGAACGGGGTGGGTCTTTTAGTCAGTAGGAGTCTGAATGAGCGTGGGGATGTCATTGGATGATTTATTCCCACCATAAAAAAAATCCCACCTGATGGTAAGCAGTGATGCAATCGCTTGCTACAGATCTTTGAAATTCTTCGTTTTCTCTGCAATAAAAGTAATAGTTTTAAACATTTCTCATGAAATTCTTAGTTTTCTCTGTAATAATAACGCATGTATTATAGTTTTAAACCTTTCTTATGAATCACTTTATCTATTAGTGAAAACTGCATGAAAATCTGTTTGGTTTATAGTTTTGGAATTTATCGCGTTCATACAGACCGACAGACGCAGGCGCAGTAGGGGACTTTAGATATTTTATAAAAAATATGGAATGTCATTTTTTGATGGAGATCGTCATTTTTCTTTGGGGCGCTCGTGAAAACTAGATAGCGTCAACTTGGGCTCCCTAGCGCCACAAGGCTTTAATATAGGCTCTGTTTTTTATCAAACAGCAATGTACGGCAAACAATGTACAGGCCTTTTGACATCCCCACCACCTGCTTAAGATTACCTCATTTAATCTTTAATAATATAATATAATAATACTATGATATTCCACAACTATCACACAGCGCCGTCTAGTCTTGAGGTACTTGACAACTGATAAACACACTTATATATTTCTAAATACATACATATTATAGATAAGTTACACTCAGACACAGAACAAATGATCGTGCTCATCACACAAACATTTGTCCTGGGTGGGATTCGAACAAACGACCTCCGGCATAGCAGTCAGGGTCACTAACCGCTAGACCAACAGGCCAGTCAATAAAATTAACTACTTTAACACCAGTTTAATCTATTTATAGGACTTGTTTTGAATAATGGTAACCTTTTTATGATACAATTTATGCTTAGTTTCAAATAAAATAAAATAATTTAAACCTTTGAATACAGTATATTTTGTTTTAGTCATTAAGACTGACTTTCATTAATCAAAGCAAAGCATTGAAGTTATAAGTCGCATTTAAAATTAAGCACCAGAGCCAAAGAACAAACAGAAACAATAATAATAGCCATTTCGACATCATTAAGAAAAGCATTTCAACCGTCCGGTACCATTTCACCTTTATTTCAAAATTGTATCCTTCAAATCAATCTCTCTTAAAGACAAGCTACTTATAAAATTAATTTAAATGAGGTAAATAAAATAATATCGCTGCCATTCTTCATTTTTGATGAGGAACAAGACAGATGACGGAAAAATTGTTGATCAATCAATGTTTTTTGTTTGTACATCTTTGGGGGAAAGTTGAAGAAAATTAAATGGAAAGGGCAGGTTTAAAAATCTACAGTTTTTTTGGTTGTTTCAATCACACTACTAATCCACATCTACACTAATTCTAAAGAGGTAAAGTTTTTTTTTTCTTGTTTTGTTTGTAGGAGGTAATCTCAGGAAGTAATAGTCCAATTGCGATAATTTTTTTACCGTTAGGAAGTTGCTTTGTTCTTGAGTGACATAGGCTATATTTTATGAATACGGGTTAAGCCGCACGCAAAAACTAGTATTATTATAAAGGTGAAAGTTTGTAAGTGTGTGTGTTTATGCCTGTTACTATTTCACGCCCGAATGATGGAACAGATTTGGATGAAATTTGGCACTCAAGTAGACCATGTCTTGCAATAGTACATAGGATACTTTTTATCCTAGGAGTATTTTCCCATAGAACATTTTATCCACTATATTAGTGCGTTTGCATGTTATATAATGTGTGTTTGTTACTCGTTCACGCTTAACGGTCGGTGGGTCGTCTTAGGGGCGCATCCCTCAAGCGACGATTATACGTCTGTACAACTTGAAGACCTTGAAAAACGCTTAATTTTCGTTTTGTACACACGTCTGTACGAAACTTATTTAGACGAGAATTTTGATTTACATATTTATATTATTCTATATTTATTATAATATTTGTTTTTCCTAGAAAAAATCTTTTTTTATTGGTGATTTACAAACACGGTAATTTTCTGGGTCATTAAACCCTGGCGCTTGAGGGGTTAAAGCTGAACCAATTTAAATGAAATTTGCTTGAAGGACCGCTTGTATATCACTGATTACCTAATAGTCCGATAACGATATTATTTCAAAAATAAAATTATTATTTAAATGCTAAATAAATAAATACTATTTAGCATTTTTTTTATACTGCTGTTCTAATTGAAAGTCAAGAACATTCATCGTCACCATCATGATGTCAGCTGAAATACGTCCACTGTTGAACATAGGTCTCCCCCAAGCTTCGCCACAACGTCTGATCCTATGCGTCTCGCATCCATTGGACTCCTGCGACCTTGACCAGGTCACCGGTCCACCTTGTGGCCTTCTAACGCTTTGTCTTTCGGTACGCAGTCAATCATCAAAATGGTGAAGTAACTCGCTCTTACGACACAGCACCTAAATGTTACTAATAATGAAGATGGAGTTTCTTGTACGTTCTACTCCATAGATATATGATTTGGTGTCTGCTTTATTTTTTCGATTGATTGACTTCTAGATTCTAGAAAATTGACTGTAAATGGTGTATTTGAAATTAATTATACACTAAATCATTCACATACAAAAACCAAGTTTCTAAGATTACCAGTCCAAAAAACAGAATTTTACGAGCGCCGCGATCTGTACCTTTAAAAATAACCATCTATTTTTGTCAAACGAATCTTAACCTTGTAGACTAATCATTTCAAACTGTCATTATCTCACCACCAAACCAATTTCCTTAAGCCTTCATCCTAGCAATCAGTTGCCAAGGAAATGATATTTTTCCTCTCAAAAACCTGCCATGTATGCCATAATAATATATAAAAAATTGTCGATCGATCGACCCGAACATGATAGATGACGGATACCGTGATTGGACAACGCTGCGTGTTTTAATTATAGTCCCAACAATGATTCATTTGCAACGTGATCGATCTCTCGATTAATATGACGTGTTTGCGTGGAAAGGGAGTTTTTTTAAGCCATTAATATTTTTATAACATCATTATTGCTCGATGAAAATTGTCCATTATTTTTTTAGCCTATCCGCATCCACACGCATACGTGTTGAACAAGATCAAAAAACATTTTTATAAAAAATGCAACATGTACATAATATATTTTAACCGGTTAGTGTCTTTAAAACTTTTTTATTTGTGGTACCCCTCAACTACACATATATAATTAATAAGGCATTTATGGAATACTAACTTTTTCCAGCGGATTCGCCCACGTACGTAAAATATAGCCTATGTCATTCAAGAATAAAGCAGCATTCTATCGGTGAAACAACTTTAGCAATCAGTCCAGTACTTTCAGAGATTACATCCTACAAACAAAAAAAAACAAACTTTAAGTACCTCTTTATTATATTAGTGTAGATAAAAATTAAAAGAGTGCCTATAAAATTTAAGAGATCTAGATTTCTCCGAGATCCCATCACTAAATCCTGATCTGATGATCATAGGACCAAAGCGTCAACGCGGCCCTAGAACGCAAAGGCCAACTGAAGGAAAACGCATAAGTTTATAACAGTAAAAGTCCCTTTCTGTCGCTCCAACCAGATTGTAAAGGGTTATTTTTGATGTTTTCCCACCAAACAAAAAGTATGCTAGGAGTTCGGAACACAAAAAATCAGGATTGGTGTTACAGCTTAAAAGGTCCGTCCGACGTCCGGTAATCGACCGGACCAAGTCAAGACGTCGACGGCGCGTATTGTCGTCCGCGCGCCTCAAAAAGTTGTCAGCAAAACGTAGGGACCCAGGGTCTAAGCGTACTGGGGTCAAGAGTCTGCTTCTTCGCCCCGGTACGAAAGGTAACGGAGGAACAGGAGTGGAGCTTTAATCACTAAAACTCGTACACTATCCCCCGTTCCGCCCAAGTTGTTACTGGATGATTTTCGTACCCAAAAAAGGTATTACAAATAAACGATTGAGTTTGGAACACAAAAATCAGGATTGGTGTTATAGCATAAAAGGCTGTCCGATTTCAATGGTAAAATAATCTTGATCTACCGAGCGTGAGATTTTTGTCGTTATTATCTTAATCTTTGTCCTCTCTGTACTTTTTTCATGCTTGTTATAATTTTGGTCCTCGGTAATTATGATTCAAAAGACCAAACACAAAGCGATTTAGAGCTCTCGAGATTTTGCAGTAATTTGTCTCATTAGGCAATGCTACGGTTACTAAGATAATTAGACGAATATTAGACTTTAAATGAGCGATTTGTCAGAGGGCTATGGAGCGTAGAATTCTGGTTATAAAAAGAATAGCTCATAAAAAGATTAGCTGGTTATAAATGTGATTGGGCGGGTCATGTCAACTGCACGCACAGTGCTAGGCAAGCGTCGCCACGCAATAAGTTCCTGCATTAAGAAAGCACCGTCGTGGCTGGCTGAGGAAGAGGTGGCTAGATGATCTATAAGCATACCATGGGGAATGATGCAGGAGAAGGCTTTTTCAGTGATACACGTACGAAAAAAATATGTGGTTTGATAGGCAAACGGCTTTATATACCTACTACTTACCAAAATAGAGTTTTATTGACAACCTGGTATCTAATGTGGGTGCCATAGATCCATAGATTATGTTGTATCTATTTAAGTTATAGCCTACGTAATAAGTTTTTTTTTTGAGACAATGAACGCCACTGACGCTTCAATTGATATGGTTCCATTTTATAAAATATAGGTTACTTTTTATCCCGGAAAAACATCTTATTCCTACGGGAAAACACGTTTAGAGTGCGATAACCGAAGTACACGCGGACGAAGTCGCGGGCGGGCAGCTAGTATATACATAATAGCCGGGACTCAACGTCTTTTTCGAGATATGGAGAAATATTGATATGGTCCCCTTACACAAATGAAACATGACCTTAAAAAATCTACCCACGCACTCTAAAATAAGAACACAAAAAATTTGTAACCCAACATCTTTATTCAAATAAAAACATCAGACTAAAAGCCATAACCCCCCAAAACCAATATCCCATTCCCTTTACCAAAAGCATCCGCCCCAAATTAATTATTTATACCTAATCGACAAAAAAGTTCCGCCACACTTCAAAGTAATTAAAAGGGCAAAAATATTGAAAAAGAAATACTTGGAAACACTGGCACCCCACCGAGCCAAAAGATGGTGGAGCAAAAGCAAAATAAACAATAATGAATTAACTTTATGTTGGGGATTATCCGGTCCAATTATGTTTCCAATTAGTCTAAAAGGGGCTTGTTTTGGACATTTGAATCTTGGCGACACTGTTCGATCAAAGATAGAGTACGTATCTGCTTACCACGGTCCATTTACCTCCGAGGGTACGCTACATTCTATGGAAGGTTGTGACACCTTTCGGCATTTAGGATAGAATTGAAGGTATTTCTCGAGGTGTCTTGCGAAGTGGCGAAACAATTAAATGCTGCATCTTACGTCGACACTTACTAAAATTGAAGAAGGGGTTTTCAGCAAAATAATTTTCAATTGACTAAAATTTTCTGAGCTATTGCTTAAAACTCAAATAACTAATTCCGTTTATTATTAATTTTATAAATGTTTAATTATTTATTTTTTTTACATAAAAGAGATAAAAAATGTTGCAGACTAATGTTTATGTAATTCATATTATTTGTAATTTGTAAATTGTGCACTGGATCTTGCCCTCTACTGTGATCTCTCTCTATCACTCAATGGTTTGCTGGAAAAAAACTCAACTTTGAGTTAAGCTCGCCTTTGTGCATGAACTCTGATATCCACTTATTTGTTATTTATCATGGTGTACAATAAAGAATTAAAGAAAAAAAAAAACATTGTAACCCAACATCAACGAGCACCGAATCCAAGTTACTGGTAGTCAAGGCCCCAAACAGAAGAACCTCCTCACAATATGGATTGTCCACGAGTACTGTAGTTTGGTTTTTCCTCACGTAAAAGCCAAATGACAATGATGTAAGACATAAAAAGCTAAACATGGGATACATCACTGCCTACCCGTTTTTCAAGGGCTAGAAAATCATGAGAAACCTTTTTTCGCTCTAGGTGGAGGGAGAACAAATATATTTTACTGACTAAAATCCACCCTTCCTTCAGCTGCCTTCGCGTTTCTGGGCTTCGGTGATTTTTTCGAATAATAGCATAGTCACTGCTTATCCTTTGGGAGTATAAAATCATGGTCTTAAATAAAATGATTACCCATCGATAAAAAGACTTGGCTGCCTTGTTGTTGCAGTGATCGCAAGCGGTGCTGGTGACCGCCAGGTCTTAGGTTCGATTCTCTGGCCGAGCGTACTCTATTTCAAATATCAAGCCAAGACTCAAATAAGAATGTGGAGCGTATAAAAGATTTTACGAACGTAAAACTAGGTGTGATGTTACGACAAATTATCACGTATTTAAAAAAGTTAAGTCCATAACCAAAGAGTCTATAAATAAAAATGTATCCACGAAACAGTAACAGTTTAGTGTTTGGAATAATTAATTTTCAGGGGTGTGTGACGAACCTTCGAGGCGACGTCTGTAGTGCGCCTGCGTGAAGTCGCTGATACGAGCCGGATTGACTAGGGTGGACGCGTTTAGGGGAACTTGTGGGACTGTGTGTTTGAGTGGGCAGGAGTATTGGAGGTGTGGATTTTCAAAGTGATTTTGGATTAAAAAAAAATGATATTTAAAATTTTTAATGGTATAAGAAAAATTTGAAATAAAAATTTGAAGTCGTTTATTCATTACATTAAATGGTAACGTTTGGTGAGAATTTTTTACCTAATTTCTGAAATCTAAAACTAATGAGAGTTTTTATTTAAATTCGTAAGAGTAAATGGTTAATTTATGAATTTTAATAAACTAGTTCGCCTCACCATCAACAATTGCATCAATCACTGTTTATCACTAGGTGGGGTCGCAGTCAAGCACTAGTTTAAATCCATAAAAAAAAATATTTGTGGCTAATTCATTAGGCATGGGACAGAAAGTAGTAGTGTTAGAGAAATTTCTTTTAAAGTACTGTAGTTTTAGTGCTAGATTTAGTTATCCTAAAATCTGTCGCTCCTATGACCACCAAAATAAAAACATTAATCAAAATAAAACAAAAACCCAAACAAAAAATACTGTACGGAACTACAACGCACGACTTTTAATCAAATCCCCGAAACTCAACTCCTATGACATAACTTGACATATCCACACAAAATCCCTTAACATATCCACCCTAACTGCAGCTTCCAGCACCCGAGGAGCTTTCATATTGACCTATACGTATTACGAGTACTCTCCGTACACTTTCAGGGCGTGTGAACGAGACAGGAGATCGAAGCAACCTCCAAACTGACGCGGTAGAAAGAGATAGATGTAACTGAGCGCCCGGCCCGGTCCGCACGTTTCAGTATACCCCGAACGTTTGCGAGCCTCGGTTCGGCGCGATCCTTCACGAAACACGTGCGTAAGCAAAAAATAGCCAAAATATAGACTCGGTGATCGTATGTTGACGGGCGGACGGAGTGCAGTCCGGTGCAGTGTTTTCCAATTGATTCAGTGTGTTTAAACTAGTGTGTTGTGTCAATAGTGTGTTCGAGTGATTTGTTCGTTCCCGCGAGAGTACGAGACACGGTGAATGTGAGTAACTTCATGATTTTTTACATTTTAAACAGAGTTTTGGGTGTCTCAGATAGAATTGAACGTCTTAATGAATCTTTACGTGAATCCTGTTACGTTGAAAATTCACATTGGTCTAAAAAATTTGCCATAGGTATTTGCTGAAATTTAGACAGTCATAAATTAAAAAATAAAACATAATTTATTTTTATTTGAATAATATGAAAGCAATTGAAAATTTTAGGTGCCCATAACATGCTAGGTTATGATTATATTTTTTTTTTACATGTTTTATGTGTCAATCCTATCACTGACGACAATTAACCTAATAATTATGTAGATACAAGATAATTTAGATATTAACGACATGCAAAAACTATAAATTAATTTATTTGTAATTTTAAGGATTTTTTTTAATCAATTAACCTCGTTTCTTAACTCCGACTTATTATATCTTACACTAAACGTACCTAATTAAATGTATAACAGGCGTTACTAAATACTAGAACATTATACTCGCATTAAAAAGAAAACTTCGATTAGCTATAAGTTCTAATTATGTAGTGTAGACGTGATACGTTGAAAATTCAGACAGTATCATCATGATAATTATCCTGGTTTTAAACTGGAATAAATCTTTGCAAAAGGTATTTTTCTGGCTTAAAAACTTTTATTGTTATTTATTTAAGGTTTATGTATATCTAATAAGGTGTTTTTAAATTTTAATAGATTCACAGTTTGTTGGATGTAAAATTTTTGAGAAATTTTAGCACTTGCTTCTTTGCAGTCTTTTTTATTCCTGGTTGAATACAAATCTTATAACGATAGCTTAGTAAAACCAAACTTGAAAGTGTAATCTTTTCTTTTGATCTACTATTTGTACGTGTACTATTAGACCTGTGCTCGACGATGCGTTCCACGATTCTGTACGCTTGCCTGGACGAAACCTATCTAGTCGTCTTTGAGACATTCCAGTTACCTTGTGATCACAACGTGACATGAAGTTACCCTTACATTGTTGAAACCTCTACGGTCCGGACCAAGCTTTTCACCTCGTTGTTTATACCGCGTACATCGAGGGACTAGAACAACTTGCCTGCTGCGGTCTTCCTGTCCGATTATAATTTAGGTGTCTTCAAGGCTAGCGTGAATACGCTTTTATTAAATTAGTGCGCCTCATCATCAACGATTGCATCACTACTTACCATCAGGTGGGATCAAAGTCAAGTACTAGTTTATATTAATAAAAAAAATCTAGCACTGTTATTATGTTAGGGTCGGCTTCCAGACTACTCAAATGATACAGAAATTAACAGTTTGGGGGCTTGTAGCTCTCGCAATACATAGGTCGATCTTCAGCTGGACAGAGGCAGTCTATGTCTGATGACTTTGACTATCACAGGACACTACTCACTGAACAAACACCTCCACACAATGGATATCACAGATAGTCCCCTTTGCAGAGCAAGCTTGGAAATGGAGGAGACAATCGTGCTTGTAATCTTTTACTGAAAATGTGTCACTGGTACATGAATATGATGCTATATATCAATAATAATAATATATTCCACAACTATCACACAATGCCGTCTAGTCCCAAGCTAAGCAGAGCTTGTGTTATGGGTACTAGACAACTGATAAACATACTTATATATTTCTAAATACATACATATTATAGATAAATTACACCCAGACACAGAACAAATGATCGTGCTCATCACACAAACATTTGTCCTGGGTGGGAATCGAACCCACGACCTCCGGCATAGCAGTCAGGGTCACTAACCACTAGACCAACAGGCCTGTTGTCTATACTATGAATATACATAATACGAATATAAACCCTAGGATTCCTGGATTACGAAAGATGCCCTAAAAACCTGGGAAGTCTAATCTGCTTTTGGAGAAAGGCAGTCTGGATGGAATAAGCTTGCCAAATGATGACTGCCATGGCTCACGCGCAATAGTCCATCATGTATTAAGTATGGAAACCAAACTCCAATAGAAAGATAGTTTGGATCGATCTTCAAGTAATGCTTAGCGAGATTGCTTCGTGAAAGGGTGACTATCCACTAAGTATCTAAATATAGAACAATTTGAGTCTCAGAAAATCTTGTCACCCAAAGTAGGATCGTGGTACCGATGTCACTGGTTTACCCTGCCCGCCCACGTCAGACTTTTTGTAGGCCGATTTTGTATATCTGTAACATTGTTCTGTATTCCTGACCGACTTTTTGTAGGACGTGTGCGTTGCACTGTTGCTATCAGTGTGTTCTATTTTTCTCCTACAAGAAATCGGTCACTGATTATCGGACGTGGGCGCCCGGCAGCCTTAATCAAATTGGCAGTTACTCCACATTGAAAAACTGCAATTTAACTGCATCCCATTAGATTGGAACCCTCAATATAGTGGGATAGTGATAGACAGATTGATTAATACGATTTTGTTTACATCCACAGTCCAGATCTTTTAATTAATGTGTATCTGTAATGACTTTAACGTTATAGTCAATTAAGATTTGTGATCAAAATTGATTCTTGTTATTCAGACTAAAACCTTTATAAAGTTTGATCTCTGTTTTATTTATAAATGTGTGTATTTAGAAATATATAAGATAGGTTATTAGTTGTTTAGTTCTCATAACACAAGCTCTAGTTAACTTGGGACTAGACGGCGTTGTGTGATAGTTGTGGAATATTTTGGTTATTATTATATTGCATTATCATCATTTTAGCCAAAGTAAAATTTTCTTTAGGACTGGATGTTTCAGAATAAAATGTTGTCAGTTCATGACATGGAATTGGTCCTATCTTATGAGTACTTTCGTACACCGGACCCCAGCATTTACATCTTGTATATTTCTCTAATAAATCTGAAACATGATTAATATTCACTATACAATTTTACAAAAGCCATTTGGAGGTTATCAAAATAACTTCTTCAGATCCAGGTTTACAAAAACATAATTTACCATTACTGAGAAAAAAAAGTGGTTTTAAATACCCGCTCTAATGGGAGAAGCACTCAATCACGTTAAGCTTGACCGAGGAGCTTACTCAGTAGCAGCCTTTTGGACTGCAACACATCTTTTATTAAAGCTACACTGTCTGAACACGTATGAGCTTAAGCTGCTACAAGAAGGATACCTAACAACGAAACATCCCAGAGAAGACCCTTACATTTTCTTAAACAACATTTCGATAAGTTTTTTTTTATTTTCATGCAAGCCATTTTTCTGTCTACTAGACTTTAGTAATTCCTCTACGTCTAGCAAAGCTTGATAGACAGTTACTATAACACTTATTTCACTGAATATTATATTATTATTTGGCTAAATATTTTCATACCTTAGAAACAAAAACCGGCCAAGAGCATGTCGGGCCACGCTCATTGTAGGTTTCCGTAGTTTTCCATCCGTCACAATAAGTGTGCCCACTTACGAGTTTAAAAAATGCTTGCATATACGATTATACTACAAACTTAGTCCAGAAATTATTTTGTAGAACCCTTTTGTCTTTTTTGTACAAAAACTGTTCTTTCCATCAAGTTCAAAATAATTTTCCTAGAAAGTCCTTACAAAGTTCTACTTTTCAGATTTTTTTCATATTTTCTAGACTTATGGTTCCTAGTTGACTACGGAACCCTAAAAAGGGTCTCTTACGACATCAAATATGTACTCAAAGTCAAAGTATTTATTTTAAACCAAAAATTTATAGGCAGGCTGAATGATCGAGAAAACTGACAGTCAGAAATAAGATGTCATTCAAAAACTACACATAACTATGGAGTAAAAAGTTTAATAAAATAAAAAATCTGGTTCTATATTATTTGTAACTTTTGCTATGTGAAATAAATAAAACATTCTAAAGCATCCTAAACTGTCGGTACCTATTGCCATCAAAACATGATGCATGTATCAGCACTACTCAGTTCAACCATTTTGAAGGAAACAGAATGATTGTACACGTAACCACAAAGCGAGACATTTGAGTGAGCTTGAGATACTCTCAACCATCGAGGGTATTTTACTTATTTGAGATGAATCAATGTCTCATATAAGTGACATAATACGCTACTCACATTTTACAAATTTGAAAAAGGCTAAACTGTCAAGTTCTATAGAAATATTAATAAAAGAAATATAAAAGACAAAACGAACTTTTAACCCCTTCCAAGATCTATATTCTTTTACCCGATTCCTTTCTGCCGTATCGTATACTATCTATAGAAATTTTATGATCCTCTATTGCACCACTAAAGCAAAGAGCCAGATAGATAGCCTTTAACAGCACCTAAAGAAACAAATCTAATTTAAGATTTCTTGAAAGTCTTCTAGTTTTATTTTCCCTTGAGACTTTTGCAGTATTGTACCGTTTACAGTCGATCCGTGACCAGAAAAGTTGGTAAAATAAAAGCTGAACTATAAAAGAACCATAAAAGATAATGTTAGTTTATCGGAGCCGTGATATGTTTTAGGTGTACGGTAAAACGCGATGTTCTGGCAGCACGCACTCGATACTGATGTATTAAGAAAGACAAAAGCAGCTTATGGCTAAAACATATCCCTATACAGATACATCATAATTATATAGGGGTCGATCTTCAAGGTTCAACGTTTGCTTAGTAAATTCTGTTGATGGTCTTCCTAACCATGGTGAACAATTACCTACAACGTTGATCTCGGCTGTCATTAGTAGATCTTTTACAGTTGTTTTATACTAGGTGTTAGGGAACTCTCCAAAAACTTTAAGGGCTTGCTCAGTAGACGAAACTGAACCACATAAAGGAAAAAAAAAATCCGCCTCACCATACAAAATTATAAACTTGATTGGACAGTTTGTATGGTAAGGGTAATTTTTTTTTGTTGGTTTCCTGAAAAAAAAATTGTGGAAAATTGTTCAGTTTCGTCTACTGAGCAAGCCCTTAAAGTTTGTGGAGCGCTGTCCCTTACACCTTGTATAATCAGAAAACCAGAAAATATGACGGCACAGTCTTGCGGTGCCAAAGGTATGTTGTGGAGGTAAGATAAGCAATCACTCAATTTAAAATACTGGTATTTAACTGCATCTGGTTTGAATGGCTGGAAAAAGCTGAGCAGACAGACTAAGAAAGACACTTACGGTTACGGTACGAGAAAAACGTTAGGCAAATTGTGATGACATAGTGCCGACATATCCTCTTAAGAAAAGCAAGCTCAGGGTTAGCTTACTTTTCTTAAAGTAAATAGAGAATTTCGAAAACAAATAGGAAATATTTGGTGGTGAAAGGCGTGGGCGTAAATCGTACTATACCTCCATTTCCAGAAAAGCTTGCGTTTAGAAAAGACGATGGATGTGTAGGCGTTACCAATTCCCAGTGCCGTAGTGAAGTGAAATAGGATACGCTCCTAAATATTGGTGAGCACATTGAGCCTTATATCATTCTAGGACTGCTTTTTAAGCAATTCGTATGATTACTTCAACGGGATGAGCTAAAGGATCTTCATTCAAATAAAAATATGAAAGGAAAATATTATCAGTTTAATGGATTATCGAGGAGCTCCAAATTAATACTAGTACATATCTACAGCATTAGCTGAATCAATCACTGGCACTCAGATTTTCTTTGATCAAAGGCAGTGCTAGATTTTATTACAAGAAATCGACAGGATTAAATCGAAATCTACTATTTTTGAACACCTTTTCGATCTTGTCAATCCTAAGATTTGCTTTGGGAAACTGCTTTATCCCTTCTCCCTCATGCCACCAATGAATACGTCATATGAATGTAGATGGATATAATTAGACGTATAAAAATTGAACAAAAATGTTGAGTAAGTTTTTTACTACAACAGTACCTTACCACTTTAAAATTATAATTTTTAAAGACTGCTAAACGTAAGATTAAAATTTTTAGTGTGGGCTGATTGGTTTAAAACTAAGCTCCGACTTGTCATTTGATAACACTGTTAGGGCGTGAAATGAACTGGTGAGCTAGATGTGGTCGCAAAACACAGTTTTTTCCCCAAAGGCGTAATTACCCTCTGGTTAGGAACCATTGTAGTAGAAAGTAGTATTGGTATTGTAATTTGTTATACAATTCAATAAAAAAAAAAAAACATCCATCACAGTATCGCTTAGTAGCAAAACCAGTAACTAATACCGCGTTTATTTCTTCGACCAATCCGCTTCTAGTAATCCCTAACTTGTTTCTTATGACACCAACGGATAAAGAGAGATATCCCCTGCTAAGCTAGGGTCTTCGACCAGAATTTATTGTTAGAAACAAGCGATTAAGGAAAATTTGTGCGTAATACGTTATACCTCGGAAACCTTCCATGCGTTCACGGCTATTAAGACTTCTGTAAATTTCCCCTGAGATGTCTAAAGCTGGGCTATATTTAATGGAATCATTATCAACAATGCTAGCTTGTGCTGTTAACTTTGTTGTGCTTGATAAATTCTAAATATTTTATATTATGTTTGTCATAGTTGTTTTCTTGTGATTTAAGTATGAGCTCCGAATGATTTGTCTTGCTTTGTGTCTATAATAGTTCATTGCAGTTATTTCCGTAATATAACAGAGATGACGATGTTATTATACCATCATTTGCAAAAAAGATATCCCCAATCTGTAGAATGTACAAGTATAGCATCTGTAATGAAACTATAGTAGATAGAATGATTACCATCTTCTCCAGTTTGGAACTCTTTCTTAAAGGCAAAATTTAAAACCATTAATTTCACAATCCTTCATTCTTTCCTATTTCATTCGTTCCCCTTATCTATTTTATAAACACTTAATTGTAGCACTTTCAATAACAACATATGTTTGTGCTTTTCAATGTTCTTCATTGCATTGTCATCTTCATAAACATTAGCGTTAAAAACTTCATGAAATTCGAAATATTCTTCATTATCATTCAGTGTAACTCTCTGAAGTACTTCTTTCTTTTCAAAAAGTTTAGCGGTTTTTAAACATTCAATCTTCACATCGACTGTTTGCCGATGATATCTTCTACCGGAAATTGAAACGTGCGTTCCCTCGATTTTCAATTGAGCGTAATCAAATGAACGTATGTCTTTGGGGATAATAGAATTCCTTGCTTTAGGCCTGACATGATAAATGTCTCGGATTGGCGAAGTAAAGGTCTGTAGAATTTGTGTTATGTGCGAAATTATGTCCAACTGTATTATATTGCTTTCAAAGTTTTAAGTACTATTGACGATATTACGACCACTTTGGGAGATTTGTTTTAGAAATGAGATAGGTTGTAAGAGATTTTGATGGTGATCTTCAGACTATTAGATATTTCTAAAATATGAGCGCTCAAGGCTTCTGACGTCAATAAAATCTACGAGAATGTTCCTGAATAAATACAAAGAGACCTAGCGAGTCATATCAATGTAATCATACTACATACCGAAATTCCTACAACTTAATGAGTTTTCGTGGCCTAAAGGAACAAAAAGATAAAGTTTGTTATTTTTATAAGAGAAAATGCCAACGGAGTTTAACGAACCCCATCCGGTACTTGTCATTACAGAAAATATTTTAATTTCGCCCTTAAAACGAAAACTCAAAGTGGCGCAATAAAGAATAAATTAACGCAGGCCCAGAAGCAATCAAAAACCTATATAAAACGGTCATAAAAACTTAGACGAATGGGACCAAGCAGGAACCTCAAAATAAAGAGGACTATTAAAGGGAAGACTTAATGTAAACGCAGAATTTGAGTTCAGAAACGTGAAGAATGTCAGACAGAGGGGAAATGATCCTGATGAAATTATAAATTAAAAAAAAAATTTGTACCTTTACCTAAATTACTGCCACGAACTAAAAGACATAGCGTTGAACCGTCTCCCTTACAATGGTCTGGTAATCTAATGAGAGCCGGAGGTGTCCGGTGGAAACAAAAAGTAAAGTCCTTATGGCGATGTCTGATAGAGTATTAAGTCTATCTTTCGACTCCAATGATAAAGATACTGTAATATCTGTATTATTGTAATGAATTTGGCTCTCTCCGTATTCTATATCGTTCGACTATCAACTATATCAAAATGATATGTGTAGGCCACAGATCACCCAAAACTCATTGGCACATTGACGTATGAGTTCACAATTATAGCTGTATACCTACATTCACTACATTTCTGTAGAGTGGGGAAAATAAGGATATTTATGTAGTCGATTTCAGTTTATTTAGGACATTACTGATACCCCGTGCTTCGGAAAGCACGTAAAACCGTTGGTTCTGGTTTCATTTGACGATCTTTAGCAGTCGTACAGATAGTCAGACACCAAAAAATCCGACCATTAGTCTACCCAACAAGTATCGTGTTGCCCAGTAACTGGGTGGAAGTCTGATAGGCATTCCATTTAACACACGAGTATTCAACAGCATCTTGATAGACTGAAAGTCAATTTCAAGCTAATTGGGAAAACGCTAGGCTTGATAATCCTAACTAATATTATAAATGTGAAAGTGTGGATGTTTGAATGTTTGTTAATTAATCACGAAAAAACGGCTGAACGGATTTGGATGAAATTTGGCATGCATGTAGCCTTTGACATGGAAAAGAAAATAGGCTACTTTTTTACTTATTCCTACGGGAAAACACGTTTAGAGTTCGATAACCGAAGTAGTGGCTGACAGCTAGTTTTATATAAATATCACTTATGTAAAACCTTTACAAGACAAAATGAGTTTAAAGTATAAGAACGCAGAATAAGGCAGGAAGTAAAAAATAAGGATAATTTTATTTTATTCTTATCCTGACAGACTAACAATTTAAGAATAAGATCTCGAATTTCGATCCTGTTTTTAGGGTAAAGAAAGGCGTTGAAGATGCATACAGCGTAGTGATTTGACTATAATCCGTCATCGTGTTATGATCAAAAATTAGACTGGTGTAGTGTTATCTACTCGATAAAATGTTTGGCTGATTGCCGGTCCTGCTCCACTGTCACAGTCATTTTTAGCTACTAATTAGTCGTTTTTTTTTTATTATTTAATTATATATATTAGAAAAGATGCTGCTGGCCTTTTCCTATTGTTGCTTTTGTTTTTTTTTTTAATTTTATTTGTTTATTTCAGTAGGACTTATGTTTTATTACCTGTTACATTTGGAAGTAATAGCATTGTTTATTGTAGATGCACTTTTTTCCAATTTTGTGAATGTGAGGTTTGTGTGCCATGGAGCATTTTTATTAGGTTACAACTTGTTTGACACTACGAATATGGCGGTTGAGAGATTGTCATGCTCACTAAAATGGAGTTTCTTGCACGTTCTTCTCCATAGAGGTCTACTCTTTGGAACGTGCAATTTAGCTTCACTTGTTTGATTGACCGACATTTTGACAATTCAAAAGTGCCTTTAACTGGTCTATTTGAAAGAAACGATTCTGATTTCTGTGTCTTGGTGTAAAAACACGGTCCATTATAAGTGTCGCCAAGTTACTCATCCTCTTTTTAACCTCATCAGAAGTTGTTTAAGCTTGAATATAGGTCCTGTTAGTATTATTCAGCAACGAGCCAATACATAAACATAATCACTCTCCAAAACGTCGCCATAACGATTGGTTTGGTGCGTCTTGCATCCATCGGATTCGTGCAACTCTTACCAGATCTTCGTTCTACCTTGCAGGAAGCCTTCCAACGCTTTCTCCGGTACATGGTTGCCACTCCAGAACCTTTCAAACCCATCGACCATGGGCACCGGCCCCATTCTGCGAACAAGTGTAAGAGTTTTATTAAAAGAAAATAAATGTAAGTAACCTTGATAAATATTCTTCAAGTAATAAATAATATTTCGTGAAAAATCATTTGCTTTTATTATAATACGAATCTTCTAGAGTAACGCCTCACAGGCTTCATGTAATATCACATTAATATATTATATCTTTGAATACAGACATACAAGTATAATACTTTATTACTGACATATTAGGCCTTTGAAAGCGTTCATATAATATTTCGCAATAAATGCGAGAATTGCTTCTTCATATATGTTTTGCTATTGGGTTAGAGATTTTGGTACTCGTACTTAAATATTCTTGGAAAATATTTTTTTATATTAGCTACGTTAACATCTTCTTTTTGCAAACATGTCCTTTAAAAGTATATTATGCCGCGACTTGTTAATGGCCTACACTCAGGTATAAAAAGAAATATTACACCTAAAAATATCAAATGTAAACTTAAGTAATATTACTTAAGTATTGTCTAAGAATGTTTTCTACTTATTTACAGCAAGTTTTTATAAATTAATATCGACAATAACGTACACATATAAAATTGAAAACTCAATTTGTTTCTATATTGAGATGGATTCATGATAGCACGTTTAAACCTTAGTGGTTTTTTGGTTGCTATTTAACCTACATAATCCTGTAATCTTTGTATAAATGATAAATAAAAAATAAAAAAAATAATTATTTCACTCAAAAAATAAAATTACTCATCATATTCTTCCGGCTTCCTGTCCTGCCACTGACTGAATATCCGTGCTTTACATGGAGATGACTGCCTAATTGCCTATTAGACCTTCATAACCTAGTTACTAGGCAACACGATAATACTTAGATAGACTGATGATCTGACTTTTGGCGTCTGACTACATGTAACAACTTTCACAGTTTTTTTTTTTTAATTTGTATAATCTTACATCAGGCGGGATCGCAGTCAAGTACAAATTTATAACAGATGTGCTTGACTGCGATCCCACCTGATGGTAAGCAGTGATGCAATCTCTGATGGTGAGACGCACTAGTTTATTAAGAGCCTATTCACTCTACCCTTGAAGACACCCAAATTATAACCGGACGGGAAGACCGCAGTAGGCAAATTGTTCCAGTCCTTTGACGTACACGGTATAAATGACGAGGCGAAACGCTTAGTCCGGACCGTAGAGATTTTAACAACGTAAGGGTGGTTATTCGCCATACGTCGGGATGTCCGATGGTAGAATTGTGATGGCGGAATCAAGTCATGCAATTTCTGCGCACATTATCCAAAGTGCATCCTGTAAAACACCGAAAGGTTGGCTACCCTACGTCTGTGCTCAAGGCTTTGAAGGTTGGACTTAACCAAATCTGGATCACTAATTCTACGAATTACAAACAAAACTGACGGCTTTACTTGCTTTCTAACACACGGGATGTCAGTCACGTCCTAGATAAACTTAGAAAAGAACAAGAATTTATTGGTACTTGGTCGGTTTCGACACTGCAACAGAAACGTAAAGGCACTTTTAAATTGTCGATAAAAAGTGAAGCTAAATTGCACGTCCCAAAGCGTGAATTTCTGTAAAGAAGAACGTGCAAGAAGCAACCTCATGCGTGATAGGTGAAAAAGACTAAAATGCAGTATGAACCTATTATAAACATAGTTCAAGAACTGTGTATGTCAACAGACAATCACACTAGTATTATCTATATACAATGGTGAACCTTGGTATTGTATGTATGTGTGAGTGTGTATACTTGTTACTCTTTCTGCTTAATATTAGCTGAACGGATTTTGAAGTTTGGCACCTAGAATATCACATACGATACTTTTTACTACGGTAGTATAATGCTTAGGAATAATATTCTACTTTCACATGGGTGAAACAAGGATATAAAACTAGTATTCCATAACAATATTGACACTGACAGGTCATTTTTAGCTCCAGGTGAACAGACCGAGGTCAGATTCATGTCTCTAGTTTGGGACATTGTTGCAATATTGTATAGTAGACAATTATCATGAATTTTCTAAATTGATTTCTAATCATAGCAAAGTTCCAGTATAGTTTTTTCACGAAGTATTTCGTAGAAATACCCGAATGTTTTCAGTTCTGATAGCAAGTTTGATCTTAGTTAAATGAAAACGAATTTAAAGTATCAGGTCAAAAAATCCAGTTTTGAAAGTCAAAATACAGGTTTTGATTGAAGATATCAGTCAGAAGTCTAGACATTTTTTTTTAATCCTTTGTTTAGGGTGGAAATTCGTCGAAAAAAAATATTTTCTGTGTGCAAAAGGATTGACAAATTTTTACTACTTAAAACTCACCCTTGTTCCTTCACTTATCTTTTGCGTTTCAAGCCCGTGGTGAATGTTAGGAACAATCCTGGAGTTTGGAGAACAGTTTTTAGTTTGGTTATGTATAATATATATAGTTCTTCATAATATTAATGAAATATATTATCATATTTTTTTTTAATCTGTAACAAACTAGTGCTTGACTGCGATCCCACCGATGGTAAGCAATGATGCAATCGTCGATGGTCATTATAATTATACATCACCATATATTATTATTTATACATCATGGGTTAGTTCATCATCGGTTCAAATCTTACAAACCGGTGCACTAAAACACATTTGACTTGAAACCATATAATTTGCGTATAACCACAACAGAAAACTTTTAATAAATATTCACAAAAATTGACATCATATATGGCATATACATGTATATCTAAATCTTTATATTTTTGGATCTATCTTAGTTTGATTACGCTCCTAATTTATAACCTGTCCTACCGAAAGTTTATCGAGTCAAATGCTTTCACCAGATCGATACAACGCTTTCCATAGGATGCTGTATTCTCCATATTGATCTCATATCAACCTTGGATTCTACAGAGTATAGAGGACTCTATATACGTCGGTACCTTTCGAAGCTCACAAATTAATTTGTCCGGCAAAAAACGTCGCGCGTCGAAACACGTCTCCCATTCAACTCTGCCACAAAAGAAATTATTACAGAAGACTGACTATGTAGTTAACCTTTTGTATGTACAAATAGTGAAAAATATGCACAGTTACACTTTTTCGCAGTTAAGCTCGTGATTGAGTTTATATTCTGACAGTAAGCAGGATGTTAAGAGGATAAGAAAAAAGACTGCGTGCAAAAATATCCCTCCTCCTCTCGTTATTTCATACCAACTTGCAAGATTTTCTTTATTCTTGACTGGACTGATCTTAATTACACATACACAAGGCCTAAAAACTCTACTTTTTCAAAAAAAATATTTATTATTCTACACACAATTTAAGCGAACAGTTACAAAATTAACAGTTGATGTACATAGGCGAGCTTAGAGAATTTCCGATTTTAGAGATGTTGCTTGCTAGTTTTCTGTGGTGAATATCATCAAAAAAGTTCTCCCACCTGGGTAAAGCTATTTGAGTCAAACTTTTACTGATAAAAACCCACCCCTTTTGATAATACTATGGTGCTTGCATTTAGCGTGTTCTGAAGTACTCTCATCCGGCATTTGTATCACTCATCTATGATTCTCTGCTATTGTTTTTGTGCTTGTTATATGTAGTTAACTTTCTGCGCTTATTTATTCTGTGTCACTGCGATCGCCATTTCGTAATAGTAGATGTCTCTAATTGGGTCAGATAGACCCTTTGCCGGGCTATCCAAGTACAGCCCAAAAACAATAGGTACCTACATCAGATCCAAGAGTGATTTTAACGATTTTATGTTGTCAGATTTTGGTATCAATATTGCGGTATTTTGATTGTAAAACATATTTGAATCAAAATGTAACAAAGTTATGATTTCATTGTTAATAATTGTGTTAAAAAAAAGTCTAGGTTCTTTATACAGGTAATAAAGCACTCAAGTAACTACTTTGTTAACTAGCGCCAAAGATTCCGTTTTTATAAATACTTTGAAGTTGTTTATTGAAAAAAAGATATAAGTTATTCGAGTCAACTTCCATTCTTATAGCACACTGAACTGTACGGACTATTTTTTCAATAAAGATTCTGCTAAGATTATTATTGTAAATAATACATTATTATTAGAAATAGGACTGTAGCTGATTTTTTTTTGAGAATAACCCTAAGACTACTTGTGTAGTCTGTAAGTATGTACTTACTATATTAATATTTGTCTAACTTGTCTTTATCTCTGTAGGTATATATTAAATGCATGATGAAATCAATACTAAATTATGTTAAGTGTTTTATTTTATGGCCTCATCTAGCTTAAACTGAAGAAAAAAAATTTGACGTTTATAAGTGTTTTTTAAACCTATTTGCAAAATAAATATCATTTATATAATATTCATTCATTCATCATTCAGATAGTAAATGTTTTTTTTTAAGAGATGGTTTTCATCTGTTAATTCATTAAACCCCAAGCGAACGCCGGCGTTCGCGCACCTATTGTCTTTCAATTGTGTCTGCAATTATCACAATTGAAAGGTTAATACGAGATTTTTAGCAAACATTTTTTTGCAAGCTATGGATGTGTCGTAGTGGACATAAAAGTAGCAATATTGTGACTTGCTTGCGTATAAAGCTACTCGTCAAAGCTAGTTAATACTAGCTTTGACGAGTAGCTTTATACGCATTAAAAAAACCTATTGCAAGGGAATGTTACCATATGGAATATTGGATTTATTTATAAATAAGTCCTATGTTGTACTCCAAGATAGAGTCTATCTGTATTTCGTTCCACCGTTTGTTAGTAAAGAAGTAACTAACCTTTTACAGATTATAGATAATGGATATTTTTTGGATGGAATCAGTCTTTCTAAAGGTTACCTTTTACAAACAAACCTAAAATTTTGTTTGGTAGAAATCGCCGTCAGCGATAAGACTGCCATTGTACCGATAGATTTAAGTTTGTGTTTATGTCTAGTTACTTTTTGGTGTACAATATTCATTTATTTATTTAATCTACTTCTTTTCTTTTTATTATCCTTTTTATTATTTTTTTTATTTATTCTATTCTATTATAAAAGCAATTTCATCTAACTGTAATATTTGTCACTCGTAGCAGAGACGAGTACCGTTCATTAACCTTTCAAGGTTCTATAGTTGCGATGCTGGAATTTTATCATTAGAAACTTCCAAATTCCAACCGTCTGGAAAATACGTTTTCAATTAAACCCATGTCTAATTAACCACACAAAGGAAATACAATGAGAATTTAATAAAATATTACGCGTTCAAATATCTGTCTGATCTTTTTCATTGTTTACCGTTCTGAAAATTGTCGAAACTAAATAAATTTATTTTCTTGGAAATGTTTTAATTCTATCTTTTTAACTGTTTGGAAATAAAATCAAGTGGAAATAAATGAAATAATTTTATTTCAAAATTCAGATACTTAATATTTAATAAATGGTTATTTATACCGCGTACATCAAAGGATTGGAATAATTCGCTCACAGGCATCTTCTCATTTCGTTTATTTTAAGAGCCTATTAACATCGGAGAGCAGTAGTTGCCGAGTGATAACGGCCTCGACTTGCGAGTTCTGAGTCGCGGGTTCAAACCCAGCCAGGCGCGTTACTTTGTGTAATTTATTTCATCACTACTGCTCTCAAAATTGTGTTAAAAAACATTGTCAAAAAATCGCATGACCAAAAATTCGAAGACATGTGACATCTACCAACCCGCATAAGGCCCGCGATTACGGATTTATATTTACGCCCCATTTATTATCCTAGAGAGGAGACTTGAGTCCAAAAAGTGGGAATATGTGTGTCCAAAGTAAAAGCGAATAGCAACTATAGGCTAGTGCGATTCGTCAGCAACGATAGAATTTTTTGTGCTTATAAATGAATGAACGGATCGCCCAGTTTGATCATGCGGTTTGGCCATTTCAAAAACACCTGACGCCAGTGGTCTCAAAAGTTATCATTAAAGGTTCACAAAAGTCAAATTATTATTGGTACCAGATTCATTTTGTGTATGTGTTGCAATCTAGTTGCACTTCCAGAACGTATGAAACCTAGCGTGAAATTTTTACCAAATTGTTAAATTTAATGTTAATACCGTATAAATGGTAACAATGAAAGTAGGCTGATAATTTTTACCGGTTTATGAGTAGTTTTTTGTTATATCTAAAATGTATAAAAAAAAATTGTCATTTTTAGAGATATAAAGAACTGATAAATATATATTGTAATTTCTTATTTTACTCTCCAAAACAACATTATTTGCGCTCACAAGTACGATAGTATATACCTTACCCTTTTCGCTCAGTTGACTCCAACAAATTGCGCGAGACGATAAGAGATTGATCCAGTGTTTCCCTTTATTCTCGAATCAGTATGCAAAGTTGCTAGCTCCACTTTAGAGATATCAGCTTCTCAGTACATTTGAAGTATCTACTTCGACGGATCGGAATAAACCAGTTTTCTGTTATTTTGTTCCAAAGGTTTCATTTTTAGGACGAGACAGAGCGTGAGTATTGATATATATTTTAATAGTTCCCTTGAATACTACGAGTAGGTATATTATCTAACTGATCACATCGGATACTTTGGACGTTATGTTTTGGATATTATCTTTCAACATCATTATTTCAGCCGACATACGTCCACTGTTGGACATAGACCTCCCCCAAGCGTCGCCACAACGAACGTTCATATGCGTCTCGCATCCATCGGTTTCCCGCAACCTTATGAATATGTTTAAAACTGTTTTAATTCTACACCATTTCTTCAGAAATACAATTATTTTTCGTGGTAAAACCACCCAGTCCCGAATAATTGATGACTTAAATAGTATTTGTCAAAATGCTCATAGGGTTTGTTTCACATTCACCCTTATGACATTGAAAACATGATTTAAATATTACAATCATATTTTTGATATGCTAAAATATAAAATTTTGGCCTATTCTAAATTTAATTGTAATGGATTCATCAAAGCGCAAATTTTTCATATCCACATCCCTAAAAATCATACGACTGAAATATCAAAATCCACACTTTCATAACCTTTTACTACAGTAAACAATAGAGTATCATCAAATATATATTTTTAGGTCCAACGAGAAGTATAATGGATCCACTAGGTTGAATGCAAAAATTTGTTCAATATATTCCTTTTATTTTTTTAGCTGTCATAAAATATGTCTGAGTGTCGTTCTACGTGACCAGAATTTTAAATGTTCTGCCCAGCGATAATTTTATTCTAGGCAAATATTTAGATGCATTAACTATCTAATTTTCTTGCCTACTAAAGCAAGAAAATTATAAACAGAATAAATAGCGTTGTAGTTGAAGACATTGTCTGAAGTAATAATATCGTACACGGTTGATTTTTCATTTTTATTTCTTGTCTCATTATCTGTCTATTCTTGTTCCATGTTATCTGCGATTGGTGTATTATTTTTTTCTTTTATTTCACGTTCGTTTGTTGTAGCTTTATACTCGTAAATATTTATTGCTCTTGTTTATTTTCGTGATACTATTTATGATTTTTTCTCAAATGACTGCATTTTATTCTCATTTTGTACGTACACATTTTGTTTGATAGTGTTTATCATGAAACATTGTGCATATATTATACATATAAATAACGAGTTGTTCATTATGTACTGTCCTTATTTATATTGTTCTATTATTTAAGTTGTATTCTAAAAACTTCGACTCTCAGCTATTTCGTCAGTCATTTACCCTCGTTTACTCAAATAGGATTCTACCTACCTTTTAAAGCTAGGCACTTTTTCTAGATACTACGTCAATGGAGGCCTTAATTGATTAGTCTTCTTTTTACGGCTAGTTCTTGAGAAGACTTTTTGCTTCTCTTTTGCTATTGTTTATTTTTAACTAGATGTCGTTTTTGTCATTGCTTTTGTTTTACGCACTTTTCTTTCAATGCTGAGACGTCTCAATCTTGAGTTAGTTTTGTTTTACAAAATAAGAAAGTTACGTCAAAATTTATCGGAGATTCTTTTTTTATTATTAGTAATCCAAATTTACAGCTTTCTCACCTGATTGTAAACTAGTAAGTACTTTAGGCTGAGCTAGTGAATTGATTGTATTTGATTCTGCGTAAGAGAGATTTAGGGCTTCTTCAGACATACCACAGACACACCACGTCGCAACGACAAAATGTCATGAAGCAGTGGTTACGTGTGAATAGTGTCGCTGAAGCTTTTTGTAGTTGCGTTGTAGTTGCGATGTGGTCAGTATCACACACACGGCCTATAACGACTGCAAAATGTGGTACGTGTGAATAGACCTATTCAATTTTAATACGAAATATACGCCCGGCCACGTGGTGTGGTTGTGGCCGCGGTGTGATTGTGGTCGTGGTGTGGTGGTGGTACGCGTGAAAAAGCCCTTAACTAAAAAATTTAAACAAATATCTTTCAGATCCGAATGATAGTATAGTACAACTTACTTTTATCGCTAACAAAAAAGCTTCCTTAACATTACTTATGTAATGACGTTAATTTATATATATGAAAAGATATCACTCTGACCATTCTAAAAAAAAAATGGTCTCACTTACGATAACACCTTTATTTTCCCAACCCTCAACAATTTATCAACTACAAACTCCATTTTATAATAACATCCCTTTATAATAACAAATTGAATCCACTTCAAACAACAACAATATTTATACAGTTTAATACTGTTATTAAACAATAAGCCTACTTACAAGAAATTATAGAACATAACCCTATCCGCGAGGGTAGTTATAACTAGTTAGAGACACGCACATAATTACAAGCACGCACGGTCTTAAAGACCTCGGCAGCGTTGCAGGGTTGAAATGTACAGTCACTTACAGAAATATAATAGAAATAGATCTTCTAGCAATATTCTTAAGTAGTTTTCTCGTTGGATTTTGATCGCAAACTTAAAATATTGTTAGTATTTGGACATTTTGCTTGAAACAACCTCGCAGTTTTTAATTAGAAATTAAATACCACAAATTCATTCTACAGTCAAAGCAGCATATCTTATTATTTCATTTTACTCTACAAAATAAAACCTTTATAATAAACTAGCTTCTGACTTCGGCTTCGCCCGCGTACATAAAATATAACCTATGTCAATCAAGAATAAAGCAGCTTACTATCAGTGAAAAAATTTTAGCAATCAGACCAGTAAGTACTTCCAGAGTTACCTCCTACAAACAAAAATAAAAAACATACTTTATCTCTTTATAATATTATTATATTAAATTATACTAGCTTTTGCCCGCGGCTTCGCCCGTGTACATTAAAAACCTTCCCTCATTCTCCCCCCTTTGTCACTTTTTTATAAAAAAAATTAGTCTATGTCCATCTCCAGGGTCCCAACTATCTCTGTACCAAAATTCATCAAAATTGATTTTGCCATTTAGGCGTGAAGACGTTACAAACAAACAAACTAACTCACTTTCGCTTTTATAATATTAATAAGGAAGTAAGGATTATTGTAGATAAATTAGAAAGGTGAAAGTTGTATGTTTACTACTTTTTACGTTCGAATGGCTCAACGGATGTAAGTAGATGAAAGATATAAAAATAGACCATGTTCCGGAATAGCATACAAGAATTTTTATCTTGGGAATATGTTTCTTTGAAGTGATTTTATACTTTAGCTACTGAAACTAGTTAGTCATAATCTCAATAAACATAATTATACAGATACGTTGGTTTAACAAGAAGGTCTAATATGTCTATACATACTCGTATTACTTTTTTGATATTTTCCTATTCTTGAATTCGTCCACGTTCTCCAAAACTGTCATCACGACATTTTTCACATTCCTTTGCATCACATGGATCATTTTTTATATTAGTATTATTATTCGGTTTCCGCACTTAGTATACAGCAAACCATTGTACTTGGCATATGGTAGAATAAATAGAATCCCAGTAACTGTAAACCGCCGAATAAAAGTTTTTCTATTCTATTCTATTCTAAACATTTTTATGTTTGTGACTGTACATTGTGCAAGTACAACGTTTTATGTGCATCCCTCACGCGTGTAATCACATGTTGTGTGGCAATAATGTTCTTATTTGTAACGCTATCGGTATGCAAAAATGGGTGTGGCTTTTGAAGGAAATTTTACTTAGTCAGCTTTACAAATATAAACTGGATGTTGTTTTATTGTTTTTTTACCGACAGTTGATTAGTCAAAAAAGTGTAACTGCCAACATACATCGTCATCATCATCATTTTAGCCGAAAAACGTCCACTGTTGGACTTAGAACTCGCCCAATTTGCCACTATAAACAATCCTGTATATCTTGCATCCATCGGATTCCCGCAACCTTTACCAGGCCACCAATAGTAAGTAAAAGTAAAAAAGTAAAGTATAATTTTTTTTTTAATGTTTCTCAATGAGCCTGTGCACAAAACCATGTATTTTACTAATAAACTTAAAAGAAAAATTGCGGAACATATGAATTGTAAGAATAAATATAATAATTCTATTATTCTTCAAGAAGTCAAGAGATTGACGTTAAAAAATATGGCCCCAGGCACCTTACCTGAAACTCAGACTGATCAACATAATATGGTTCTTATAAAGTTTTAAAAATTAATGTGAACAAGATAATAAGAATGCAAAAAAAGAATGGATGGTCTGTGTGTAAGATGATATGGCTAAAAAGGGGTGGCTATTGAAACGAGTTGTCTTTTAATAGAGAAAGGAAGACAAAGCCATCGACCACAAATACATTGAGTTAAGGTCAGGAGAAAGAAGTTTTTAATGTAAATCATTTTTCATAGCAAGCTTTTATAGCGTACGTATGTTGTAAACGTAGAATACCTGTATAAATTAATACTCGTCAAGACAATTCATACGAGCCCAAACTCGAAGGGGTTATGTCGTGTAAGTACCGAGTTCCTACAGCCACCTTCCAGTTCAATTATCAGATCAGCTTCATGTCATAATAATTTTGTATTGTCGTCTGATTTATACATGCAAGTAAAATTTTAGTTCAATCAGTAACCCGGAAGTGGATCAAATTTAATTTGCAAGATTTGATTACAGACATAAGTATTACAAACATCGGGCCAAGTGAAACTAAATAAAAGCTTGTAAAATAAAGGTACTTTTTCATTGCTATGTTGTATCCCACTGCTGGGCGAAAGCTTCCTCCCTTCCCTTCTAAACCATGGGCAATCTCAGACTGTTTTTTCACATCGTTTCATCATCTTCACCATGATTGACCTCGACGGTATCATCATTTCTCAAGTATGTGCTGAGTAACGATTTCCCCCACCTGTCCGGATGCTTACTCCCACTTAATCAGCCTCGGCTCTTAGAATACTATTGTTCTTTGAATGTTCTGCCCTCATTATTATTTATAACTTTCCTAATAATATTAAGAACGTTATAAATAACATGATCTAATGAGATACTGATTATTTGTATATCAACCCACTCTAGCCGATGTTGCTTGAGTAACTTTTCCTAGAATTTATATGTTTTTGGAAAAGGCAGGTTTGTTTTTAGATATAATTTAAAAACACCATCTGTTTCAACGAACTTAAAACGGTCCCTACTCAAATTACATTTGCGATTGTCAAACATTTTCTAAAATGTCACAGTGCTCAATCAATCATGAATATTTGAAAACACTGTGGGCGTCTATTTCCATTCAAAATATCGACTGAACTCTGCTATTTACTGTTAAATTATTTTACAAAGAGTACCAAAAAAAAGAAAATGTATTCGTAAATTATTAAGCGTAAGCTAAGTACAATCTGGTAAAAGTTTTCCGAAATTTATTCCGTTATAAAACCTGGCATCGTAAATTATGTCGTGCAGGAAACTTTCTGAGCACACGTACTTGCAAGTAGGCATTAGGTACGCCGTTGACTGTTCCTGTGGAATGATAATCAGTTTTTACTTTGCTGAATTCGTTATGATTTTTAACTTCATCGTCTAGACAAGACAATTCTTAGTAGTGTTTCCAGTTCATTCTTTAATCAAAGTTTCTTTGATTTATATCGTTTCAAAACCACCGTTTATTTTTTTGCCTGTAATTTAGTTAATTGTATTTTTTGGATTGATGTCCCACGTGACCATGTCATGAACAAATTTTAGTCTGGTATCTTTCTTGATTTTTATTTTTTAGGTATAGTACAGTCAAGGGTCAAAAGTGCACTTAGACTCTACCAATAGGGTAAATGGTTCATAACTGATTTAATTTGTAGTAAAGAAACTATAGTATTGAGTAAACTAGTTGTAAATTTCTACCACAAAGAATAGCATTGATAGAATTTAACTGCATTTTTGACCCCTTACTGTACGTTGGCCTAATAAAATTGTTCAAACTGTTAAACTGCAAGTTATGCACTAAGTCACTTTAAGAATAAGATTCAATTTATATATCTAGAGTGACACAGCATGCTAAGTTAGGAAAGCTGAAATAAACTTTTTCAAATGGATCTTGCACTAGTTTAGTGCAAGATCCATTTGAAAAAAAAATAGTTTATTTTTCAAATATTAATCACTTTATCACGTCAAATGTGTACTTTATTTTTATTATTTATAGGCTAGCAGTTGATCAATACCTTACTTGATGGGTTGTGATAATATGGTCGACTGTTGAGCACGCTAGCCTAGAAGTGACCTATTCATTCTAGACTTAAAGACCCCTAGGTTGTAGCTATCAGAAAAAAAACAGACTCCGGCTGGGAATTCTACTGCTTAGCTGCACAGCTAGCTCATTGTACGCACGTACAATGAAAGTATTCTCACCTCTGGTACATATGAGTGGGACGTCTACCACTTTTTTATCATCGGGAAAATTTTTGTAATCAAATCATTAAGTATCTAATGATTTGGTTATGAAAATTTTCTCGTAAATCAACTTCTAAAACATTTTTTTTTATTTGAGATAAACTAATGATGATAAGTAGCGATGCAATCTTTGATGGTGAGGCGCACTATTTTATTAAGAGCCTATTCACTCTAGCCTTGAAGACACCCAAATTATAATCGGACGGGAAGACCGCAGCAGGCAAACTGTTCCAGTCTTTCGACGCGCGACGTACGCGGTATAAACGACGACATAAAACTAATTTGTTGTTAATTTAGATTAAATATTAGCCTAGAAACAGCACTAATATTCAGAATATTTCAAACTCCACCTCAGTAATATAGGTTGTAACTTCTCGGAACTTATAATTATGCGGTACGGAAGTTATTCGTTATTTGTAACTAAGGCAACTTACTAATTGAATTAGAAACTTATTAAAAACCGATATTGATATTTTATACGTGGAAATTCCATTAATTACTGCTAGTGATAGAGAGGTTGCTGACATTTGATGTGGGATACGGATTTCGCTATGATAATATTAATTTTTTGCTCTGAGATAAAAGCAATTTGATAGTAATCCCTAATTAATTTATTAAATTCTAGAACTTGTTTTCGTTTGGATCCTTAAGAGCTTTAAGACACGGATCCAGAGCAATAATTGGCTTTTTGAAGTCTTCCCATCCGATTACAATTTCGGTGTCTTCGGTGAGGAGGAGTAATCCTAGCATAGGAGGAGACAGCATGTGCACGCGCGAGAAAGCGGACTTCACGGCCCAGTCGCTAGGATCCCGGTTCCGAGCCACCGTAGGCGTGGGCTTGCGGACGGCGAGCAATGGGTAGCTCGTCGTCTGACCGCCCGGTAACCGTCCGGACCGAGCCCAGGTCGTCGACAGTGCGTAGTGTTCCACCTGTGCCTCAAGGAGATGTTTAAAATCTACCCTGATTTACCCTGTTGAAAATCTATAAATATAAATGCGAAATAACACACACTAAATATCAATAATATCACGAAATATCAGAAACTATAACGTCTACCAAACTTGAAATTTGGCAAATAGGGTTTCTTATATAGTATAAAAATCCGCTCATAACGAATTTTACGAAACTCCATCCCTATGGGGGTAAAACAGGGGTACAATTACCGTCACGGATCTTGAGCGCTCGGCGTCAAAGTGAGGATCGCTTTGCGCATTCCATACATTGGCGAGCCAATCGTCGTCGTTGTTAGATATATGCAGCAAGAGCAGGGAACGAATTATGAGTGACGTCTATGACGCGACGGCGCGGCGAGCCAATCACTGACACTCCCCGCCCCCACGTCTCACTTCGCACTAAAGAGACCGAATATTTGACTTCTGCGCAACTTGAAGCCAGCGTTCAAGATCCGTGCCGGCAATTGTACAAAGTTTGTATGGAGAAACTAATTTTCACGCGGGGCAAGCTTCTGGCATTTTATATTTTTGCAGTAAACAACCCAAATAAAATATTATTTTAATGAATAGAGGTGTGACCTCCACTGAGCATGGCATCAAGTATGTTCTTCATGGCGCCATTGCTCCTAGAAAAATCCTCTGACCAGTTTGGTGATAATATTGTTATATATGTTTGTATCTTATTACAAACATAATAACCTCTCACAGTAAAAGCCTTGGACGTTGTCCAAAACGACCATTTTGTTATTGTTATCAGTACCTAAGTCCTGTCGTAAAAAAAAACAATAATGAAATGAATAATAAATTATAGTATCTCTTAATTTAACTGATCATAACTATGTTAACTTATTAACAAAATTGTATTTTTGGAAGTCACCAAATCATTCCTCCGGCTCTGGAAGGAGCGTGAGTAAGTGTCAGACTTTTACTGACAAAATTCTGTGCTTTTGTAGTTCTTTACCTTTTAATTTCTTTCCCGGTGTCCCGGGATGAAGGCAAAGAAGGTACAGAAGTGGGTTTTTAGTTAGTAAAGGTCTAACACTATCTCTTGCTCCGCCTAAAAGCGGGGGATATCATTGGATGATTTTCCCACCTACAAAAAAAAAGTGTCTTTTGATGTACAATTCAATGGCAGAACTACGTTTATCGTGTAAGTAAATAAACCAATATGTCGATGGCAAGCAGGCTCACCCATTAAAACACGGGACTCAAACCTTAATTTTAAACCACCCCGTTATCCCTACGGGCGTCACATCAATAACCTTCGGGTCATTGTTCCCGTCCATCCACACTAGCATCACAAAATAGATAAGTACAGAAGACAATCTACATACAAAACACGCTCGAGCAACGCACACATAGACACCGCTCACGGACACGATAATCTCGGCTCAATCGTCGAGTCGTGCTCATACAGTTCGGCGCAACGTGCTGACGTGTGTGCGATCGCCTAGCGTAGGTATAAAAACTGAAGTACATACATGAGATTGACTTCTGTATCTACCTGTTTTGTGCTAGCACCGCCCAAAATAAAACCACCAATACACCGCTTCATTAGCGATTTCGCGAAAAGCGAACCAATCTCGCGATGACGTCACGAAGGCCATTAGCAGGCACAAAGCACGTTAACCAACGATGGCTTTCAAAACAATAGATATTTTAATTACTGGCGACGACGGCAATGTATATTGCATTTTAAGTGAGGTTTTATTTTCATGGAGGTTGTTTTATTTTTATTGCGTTGCTTTTGTGAAAAACTTTAGCTACGAGGTTGTCTGTTTAGCGCTACCGTGAGACACACATTGTGTCAGTGTTTTTTTTTTTAATACTTATTATTAAGTTTTTAAATGTTGTTTCTACATACAGTGAGCGAAATACTTTTTTTTTCTTAACGAAAATTATTCTATATTTTTTTACTGTACAAAGTCTCTCAGTGTGTCCTTCTTTCAAGGTTATAAAAATAATGAACCGTGTTCGTTTATTGCAATGTTCCCACTGTTGGGACTCAGGCCTCCTGAACCATGGTAAATAAAACATATTATAGAAGGGAAACTAGGACAAGCCGAGAGGCGCGTGTCTTTTTAAAATATCAACATAATATTTTTTACATTTAGTAAAAAACTAACATTTTTAAAGATTACTAAATATTATACTGTTTATTTATTTATATATTCTTTATGCACATCAAGATTAAAAATTTACAAACAGAAACCATATATTAAAAAACACACAATTGGCGGCCTCATCGTATTGGTGATTTCTTCCAGGCAACCTAGAATAGACACAGAATGCCTGGACACAAAATTATCTCATTGGCACTTATCTACTACTATGTTAAGTTTTATACATTCACATAGCTGTACAGCCATCCCACTGAAATTGTTTCAATTAGACTTATCATTTCAAACTTAATGTACTTTCTTAGCAGCTACCAAGGCCAACAGAAAAAAAAGAGAATCCTTACAGAAATATTCTTGAGAATAAAAAATCTTTGAAATGTAAGAAATGGCCAAATATTCTTGTTCAACGTAATAATCTCGAAATGAAAGAAACAGCGCTTCCAGTAGCGTAACTATACCATCTGAGGCCCGCAGCCAAATCATTGGGCGGGGCCCCAGGAAACAAGTCAACTTTGTAATTTAATTTGAATAATCAAGTACAGATATAAAATATTCTTTATTATTAACTAGATTTTGCCCGCAGCTTCGCCCGCGTATACAAAATATAGCATAAGTCACTCAGGAATAGAACAGCTTTCTATCAGTGAAAAAATTTTAGCAATCGGACCAATTCTTTCAGAGATTACCTCTTAACCTACAAACAAAAACATAAGAACTTAAAAAAAAACAAATTTTACTTATTTGTAAAATATTTATTTATTTATCATAAACTTTATTGTAGTTACATACAAACATAACAAAGAAAATCTTATATATAAAAGACGTACAATGGGCGGCCTTATCGCATTCCGCGATAAGGCCGCCCATAAGAAAAAAAAAAAAAAACAAAAAAAGAATAAAATAAAAATAAGCAAGAATATAAGTTTATATAAATCGGCAAATTTTATATTGTAAGTACGAGAACTTTTAAATTTCGTCTCCGAAGGTGGGCTTCCCAGAAGCGTATCTATTAGGTGGTAAGGCTGTCAAAATATCCGAGGAAATCGAGTCAGTTCCAACTCACTGAGAACTATGGGGCATCGGTTTTGATCCACTGGGACCAACCTATCTCTGGCCTGGCACGCATCATGAATCATCAAGAACCATCGATATCTGGAGGGGAGTGACATCTATGGCGCCACATAAGAACTAATCCATGATCGCGCATTTAAAGTTCTCCGTGCGAGTAGAACATATAAAACGGCCCAAAATCATCTGGCGGGTACCCCAGACATAACACCCGTTTGACAGGAGGATGGGCCTTTTCAACGAAGATATGTGGGACTTTACTCTCTGTTATTTATACCTCCAAACGCTTAATAAATCTTAATAATTTAATTGAATCTGTATATTTATTTCTTCTGACTTCAAGGTCCCTTGGACCGGGGGCCCCACTAAGCTTGGGGTCTTGGCATTTTGCCAGCCTTACCACCCTGCAGTTACGGCACTGAGCGCTTCCATTCAGAGACAGCCTTAACAATTTTTCCCTCTATTACTTTAGCAGAAAAAAAATCTTCCTCCTTTTGGCCAATATCTCTAACAGTTGAAACAAAAGCGCTGTATTTTCCAAGTCAGTAAATTAATTTGTGGTCCTGGGTCAATGTAGCGTAACAGCTGATGACGCTAAATCTCAGGATGTCATCAATTTCGCAAGAAAAGTTAATGTAACATTCGGTTCACTGGGCGCCATTTTGGTTTTTCCTCGTGTCGCTTGGCTGACGAAACTGGCTATCATTTTGAGATTTCAACTTACTCGAGAGTTTTTGGAGTGATAAAACTAACTTTGATACTATGAGAAATACTTTTCAAGCTATGCGAGAACAGTAAAACGTACGATTAATGTCTACGTATTAAAATATCATCATCATCATATCAGCCGAAAGACATCTAATGCTGGACATAGGCTTCCCCCAAGCGTCGCCACAACGACCGATGTATTAAAATATATTGCCCTATTTTAGTTGAAAAAAAAAAGGCTAAGTGCGAGTCGAACTTGCACACGAAGAGTTCCGTATCATCCGTAGCAAAAAAAGACAAAAAAATCACGTTTGTTGTAAATATAACAACGTATTATTATTGAGAAAATGTTTTATATATTATTGAGAAAATGGGAATCTGAATCGACTTATTAAAAGTAATTGGGCACACAAAGTCGTCACATAAATTAATACGATTAATTAAAAGTAAAACAAATCACAATTTCGTAATTAACCGTACTGTTTATAATTTACGATGACGAGTGTTTAATAATTTGAGAAAGTATATTCGAAGAAAAACCACTTTATTACTGTCGCGAATAATGTTATTCTGAGAAATTCTTCTGAGTCAAATCAAAGTAAGTATAATAATTTAATCTTACCTAGGTTTCTATTGAAATCAAATCATTTTGTGTGAGAGTGATCCAGTAAAAACCTCTGAAAATCGGCAATTTAGCGTGAAATTTTTGCCTTAATTTTCATAAAAAGAAAATGAAAGAAATTACTATAGGAACATTGCATTTAATTAAGATTTTAACAAAATTATTTTCAAAAAACTTTGAGTTTTTTTTAAAAAAAAAAACACTTATTTCCTGGTACTAGTTTTCTGAAAATCGAGTGTGTGACCAACACCGAATGCTTACAGAGCGTTCAGGTGCTATCTCACTTTTTGAATTGCCTTTATATCTTACATTAGTTTTGCCCGCGGCTTCGCCCGCGCACATAAATTATAGCATTTATCACTCAGGAATAAAGCAGCTTTCTATCGGTGAAAAAATGTTAGTAATCGGACCAGTACTTTCAGAGATTACCTCTTACAAGCAAAAAAAAACAAAATGTACCTCTTTATTATATTAATGTAGATGTTGATTGCGTTGGATGGACCAATAAAGTTTTAAAATATGCTCAGTTTGACGATACACGGGTTTGTGAAGAGCCCTCGTAGAAAATATAATATTGTAACGTCTTTTGTTTAAAATCGAAGAATTCTCCACTCCGTTCAAAGTTATAGTGACGTGTAGTGATCATTTAATAATGGTCGAAACATCGAAAACCAGTGTTGCTCCCCATTTCAGTTGTCGAAATCGAATACGAATATTTAGGCGCATCTGGTTACACTGGAGCTCGATCCTAACTAATTTTGAAACAGTCGGGGTAGAAGGAAATGAATTTCAATAGTTTAGTGTTCTTTAGTTCAGGGAAACCTCATAGATTTTAGAACTACACTACATTTCAATAATATAATCTTTCACAGTTTAGTTTGTAATAAATATCTTTTCATTTTATTTTTTCAGACCAAGAGAAACATTTTTGATTTGAAGATGCTGCTTAAAAAAATCATATCTGGGAGATTTGATCTATTTTTGGAATCTTATAAAAAGAAAAATTCCAATTACATACGAAGTTACATAAAATAATTATATTAAAATTATTTTATGTAACTTCGTAAATTGGCTTATTTATAAACGCCCATAAGCTTACAATGCTCTTAACGAGAGTAAAGTTTTTTTTTTGTTTACTAAAATGTACTCGAGTTTTTACTTGAGATAAAAATAAAGTTTTATATGTTATGATTCCAATATCACCTTTTTACCATCGAACTACAGTCATAGGACGTACAGTTGTTGATAACTCTACGGTCCTAAGCAATTCGCCTCGTTATTTATACCAGTATGGTCTTCCCCTCGATTGTAATTTAAGAGTCTTCAAGGATGGAATGAATAGGCTTTTAATAAACTAGTGTTCTTCACCATCAACGATTACTTCACTGCTTACTATCAGGTAGGATTACAGTTAAGCACAAAGGTTTTAAAAAATGGTCTTGATAATTTTGGTCCAATAAAAGTAGGCTTCAACGTGATCAATTTCAGTTTGAAACATACCAAACATCCAGACTGTATACCCAACAGACTTACGAATTTAACACTCTAGTACGTGTGTAGATTTTTCAACGATCGCCTTTTTATCGGATAAAAAGATTTAACTATGTCTCGGCGTGAGAGGCCCTTTGAGCTTTTCTTTTTTGTATTGTCCTACTTAAGCCGCTGGAATGAGATCCTTTTAAACTTGTGAGGGTCAGATGGTGGATGGTTCATGGATCACTTTAGTTGTCTTTGATTTTTGTTTCTTTTTTAGGGTTCCGTATCTAAAAAGGTAAAAGCGGCCCTAATAGGATCACTTTGTTTTCCGTCGATATTTCCGTCTGTATGTCTGTCTTTCAAGACCTTTTATCTCAGGAAGGTGTGAAGGTATCTTGTTGAAATTCAAACCATATACTCAAGCCTTGGTTTCGTTTAAGTTGAGAAAAATCAAACTTATGAGTCAACAAAAAATATATACAGACGTTTATGTTGCTAAAAACGTGTATTTAGACACTCTCAAGAAAATCAAAATTCATAAGGCTTTTCCCGTTGACCTAGAATCCTGAAATTTGGCATGAAGCAAGGTCTTGTAGCACAAGTATAAAAAAAAATTAGAAAACTTAAAATATGTAGTTACGTCACAATTAAACATAGGAAAGTTTGTACGTAACCCTCAGTGCACGAGTCCGACGCGCACTTGGCCAGTTTTTTTTTTTTCTTGAGGTGGCAAATTAACAATAAATAACTTCCCCCGTTCTGAGTGGAGTGAAGCATCTGCTCTACTGCGCCTTCAGTTTTGTTGTCATATCTCTGAGGTGCACGTAGAATACAATAGGTACACCGTCGACTCAGGCTTGTTGTTTACCGAATGGCGAGCGACCTATTGCTCGCCGTCTGCAAGCCAAAGCCCACAAAGGCCGGGAACCACCCCGCTACTCCCAACTCCCATTTCTACTGATGTTCCTTCAACAGCGTTCCAGCACCCCTAGCCAAGTTACAATCATTTCTCTTGCGTCGAACGCTTCGTGTGTCTACGCCTTCGTTATTTTGTTCTGACAACGCGACTAAAAGTTGAGATGACGAAGATTGAAGTTTTCTACTAGCGTTAACGATTGCACATTATCAACTTGGCTAGGGATACAGGGCCACAGCAGGTAACTCTTTCGAGTAATCCGCAACCCGCATGTATCTTTATTTTTGATTCGATCACGCAAGACAACTTTGAGAACAGGCTTCTCTATAGTTTCGCTATCGTAAAATGTACATATATCTACGGTTATGGGCCGTAGCAGACTACCTCACAAAAATGAGTGTTTTCCGAGAACAGGACGTAAATTTAGTCGACCAATAATGAAGATAAACTACCGAAGGTCACAAAAGCTATCACTGACCCCAATAATCCCTAGCCAAAAAACATACACAAATCTTTTTATAACAACGATTTCTTTTTTCCGTTTCCCGTCGACAAGTTTTTGTAGCAAAACGTTTGCTATGACGTAATATTTGGCATATGTCGTGACCAGGAAAATATGTTGGCGAAGTATAGAAAGTTTTGCTACTACGTGTAAGCTTAATACAGAGACAGGGGAAACTTTATGCGTATATGATTTAGTTGCTTCATGGTTTTAGTCTTTGATGTAATTTTGCTATGATTTAGTGGAAGTAAAACGTTATGATGTGCTAAAATGTGTTATAGCTCTTTACCTCACCTGAAATTTAGTGACTTTTAGTCGCTTAAAAACATGGGTGTAACTTTTTTATGTGGGTAATTATCAAATGACTTATCCTGCTCTGGTTGGAGTGGAAGAGAGTGTCATACTTTTACTGACTAAAATCGCACCTATGTTTCTTCAATTGGCTTTTGCATTTTAGGACCAAGAGTATCTCTTTCGTACGTTTTATATATATATAGGTATATTTTGCTGTACATCTCATAATGTGGACAAGATAAACATTTATAAAAACTTAGTTTACAATTGGCGGTCTTATCGCACAGGGCAAGCTCTTAGAGTCAGCTTTAAGATGGACTGAACGAAAGGAAGAAGGGTTTTTCGACCCTCCTGGGCCCCTAAGATTTTGCTCACATCTTTCTGAGAAATGCGTGGAACATTATGCGCCGTCGATAACTCAACCCAGTCCTTATAGGACAAGAGCACGGCGAGTTACTCATTGCTTGTCGTCCCCAAGCCCGCGCGTACAGTGGCCAGAAACCGTCTTGCGACTCTCGACGCTGGATATTTCGAACAGTATCATAGAATAAAATATGCTCATATTACGTACCTTAATTTTAAATATAAACTTTCTCCTTTTTCCAATTCGTATCAATAGCTAATATTAGTTCACGTTTATGTCATTTACCACAAAAACGATACCTTTTATACCTTTTTTATACTAAAAAGGTAAAAGCTAGTTCTTTTCATATATTTGACAAGGGATACGCTGTCTGGATACATAAAAATACGTTACCCTTCTTCGTATTCAGTCTACGCAAATGGTAAAGGCGCACCTTTACTATTAGACTTCGCATCCTTTTAGATATATTTCTTACAATTTTCTCGATTACTATTCTATTATTATATCTAGCCTATATTGTCCAAGCTGCGCAAAGGCCTCTCTCTATTCTTTCCATTGTTTTCGGCTCCGAGCCACTTCTTGTTAATTCCTAAGGAAAATATCTAAGTTGTTCCGCCATCTCCTTTATCATCCATCATGCAATTTTAGGGCACTAACTTTAGATTTTACGATCGGTATATAGCAGATATGTCCAGCCCAGTCCCACTTAAGCTGGGCAGCCTTCTGAGTCGCGTTAATGACCTGCGTTTTGGAGTGGAGTGTTACCAACGCGATCCGTTGTTTTAACACGTAGCATACTGCACTCCAACTCGCACAGGACCGTTCATTGTGGTGACGACACTAGAAGGATGAAGTAGCCTTTGTTTAGCCTTCACTGTTGGACATAGGTCATGTCCAACAGTGACGTCATTCGGCTGAAATAATGTTACTGCCACCATCCATTGTGACAACCTATTAATTTTAAGTTCCTGATGCAATTTTTCTTTTTGGTGTACTATAAAAAAATATATCTATTTATCTATACTGCGCTCTGTTACAAGGCCGACCCCGTATGTCTTTAAAAAAAAAGCAATTTTCTATTTAACCTTGCAATCGTGGAAATGACAGACACAATAGAAAGACAATAGGTGCGCGAATGCCGCTTGGGGTTTAATTAATTAAACCATTTTTATCGCCACAGATGAAGATACATGAGTTTAACACTTAATTTTGGCAATGTCTCTCTTCAGTGCTCGTTATATTTTTTATAAATAAATAAATATATTTGGGCACAATAGGTTACGCGACGGCATCCAGAATCTAACTAACTAAGTAATGCATATTATATCTATGCACTGGGTAAAAGTGCAACGTTTGGAAAAATACATTGATTAATAGTAAACGCTGATTAAGACTTTATTGCCTTTTAATAAGGGTTATCACAGCTCCATAGCAAGCAGGCAAACCTTAAATTGGGATGTCAAAGGAAAAATCGTTGTGATTTAAAACAAATTCTCCGAATTTACTTATTTAACCTAAGAGTATTCACAGAATGCCCAAAGGTTCCTGGAAACATTAATTGCAAACATCAAAAGACTTTTACTGGCGTCCTCGAACTAAATTGACCTTTTATGACAGTTGTCAAAATAGTCCATTATAAAGTTAATTTACTCTGCCAGGGTAATGACGACAGTCCTCTGTTCCCTCCCCTGCCTTGCTTTTTGTTATTCCTTCTACATGTAGTGCGTTTTAATTTCATAGGTGGCTGAATTTAATTTAAAGGGTTGCGTGGAAGAGCGGTATTTTAATTTCGGTTTGAAATAAAACAGACCAGTGGAATTTTTTAAAGTACGTCATGGTGAAATTTCTGTGTCTCATTTATTGAGTAACTAGCTGCTGCCAGCTGCTTTGTCCGTGAAATCATCATTATCATCATTTCAGCCGATATACATCCACTGTAAGATATAGGCCTCCCCCAAGTGTCGCCACAATGAACGACCCTGTGCGTCTCGCATCCATCGGTTTCTCGCAACCTTCACCAGGTCATCGGTCCACCTTGTAGGAGATCTTCCGAATCTGCGTCTTACGGTACGTGGTTGCCACTACAGAACCTTTCGGCTCCAACAGCCATCTGTTCTGCGAGCATTGTGCCCTGTCCGTAAAATAGAAGAAAATTATTATAAAGAACATACAGTTGCCATCACGGATCTTGAACACTTGCGCAGAAGTCAAATATTCGGTCTCTTTAGTGGTGCGAAGTGCGACGCGGGGGTGGGGAGTGTCAGTTATAGGCTGGCCGCGCTATCACGTCATAGACGTCACTCCTCATTCGTTCAATATTTGCTGCATGTATGCATATATGGTGAATGTCACATGTCTTCGAATTTGGTTCTAGGACATGCTGGTTTCCTCACGATGTTTTCCTTCACGGTTTTGAGAGCAGTGATAATGAAATAAATTACACAAAGTAATACGTCTTTTAGGGTTTGAACCCGCAACCTACAACTCGTAAGTTGGAGCCATTGCCACTCGGCATCAGTGCTCTTTGGAAGGAACATACTTTCTGGATAAAAAAGTATCCCATGTATTTTTCCATGACCAGCGCACGTCTACCCGTGTACTTACCTAACAAGTTTCATCAAAACCCATTAAGCTGTTTTCGAGCGTAAAAATTAACCCACATATGTACTAACAAATATTCGCCTTCATAACATTAGTGTGATTAGTTGGACCAAGCATACTGTTTATATAAGACCCTTATTTTGAGTGGGTAGCCTTTATTTGTCTATAATTTTTACTCTCGAATTCAAGTATATCTAAGGGCTGTCTGAAAAAATATAATTGCCGACGGCAAATTGGCCTTGTTTTCCCAATATTCTATTTTAATATTTTCTGTCTTCAATTACTTTAAGAAATATTTTCATGAAACGTCTCGAAAATTATTTTAACGAAAAGAGTATTTTCCTAGATTCTTTTACGGAGCAAAGTTTAAGAAGACATCGTTTAGAATACGGTAGGAAAATATGAAATTTATAAGGGCCCAATTAAGTTCTGTACAATTTGAAGAAGATTGAAAATGACGTCAGTGACTGAAAAGTTAAAATGAACTTGTTTGTCTTGGTTTGGTCATGTGAAGAATAGGGATAAACCATATGTAATAAATAAAGTTATGAGTAGATACTCGTATTATACTTGTGAGTGAATGGAGGAGAGAAAGGCCGAAATTATCAAATAAAAAGTAGTGGGTGTTGTGTAAGGGAGCGATGATAGTAAAGAAAAAGAATTTGTTGAAATTGATAACGTGATGGATGACAGGACAGAATGGAAGAAAATAACGTATTGCACTGATCCCAAATAAAACGGGACAAAAGCTGACATGATGATGATGATGTAATATATTTGCGTAGTACAAAATATAGTTTAAGTAAATCTTTGTGTTCCTTACACAAAAAGTAAAAACCAGAGCCTATTGCTTAGATTCTGATCTCCGTCAGTTTGTCACTAGGCTGTATTTCCTCGTAATTTTTGTGCCGTTTTTTGCTACGAACCGAACGGAAATTTTCGTGTGCAAATCTTACTCTCACTTAGCCTGTTTTTTTAATATGTGTCTCTTAAAATTTCAAGAACAAGTAGCTATCATACAACATGAAAATTAAATTCTGGATTTTTCTAATATGCGAAAATTTTAATCGAATTTTCTACAACACAATAAATATATTTGGAGGCAGATATCACAGAATATTGTAGAACACCGCTTTGTGTTGAACGATGAACCTCATCTTGGATTGTCTGTCAGTGCCAAATATTAAACGTTGATTAAATCTCATTGTGCTAAAGATTGAATTATAATGCTATTCTCGTCATCTGTATACCTTTATATTTTGTTTACGTGTTATGTAGTCTTGCTTCGTAACAAGAATTCTTTATCGTGGAAACTACATGGAGTTAAACAGTATATTTTTTCGGGTGTTGTTATTATTTACAATGAACAAATGAGCAAATAAAAAAATCAGCTGATTCTGAACCATTTTTTTATTTACACTTTTTTTTTAAGTTTATTAACATTGTAATTTTACTTTTTTTTTAATTATCGTCAGCATGTGTCCCTAACAGAATACTAACGTTGCATTTTAATACGGCAATGTAAGCTGAACCAAGAGCCTTTTTGGCTCGCACAGGTTTTTTTTATTTTTTTTTCATATTGGTTAATGTGTCTAACTATCAATTTTATTTTAATCTATTATTTGTCTTTCTAATTTTTTTTTCCTCGTCTGCTATACATATATTCAACACAATGAGCCACTCTATCGTCTGTACTGTAGTTAGTAAGTAGTAATTACTATACATTATTCGAAGTAATTACCGCATATCTACTTCGAATAATGTCACTAAATTCCAAAATCGTTAGCAGTATTTTAATACTCATTACTAATTGCCTCCTAAACCTATCTCAATACAGTACAATATAGTGAAAACACATACACATGACTCTTTAATGTGTTTACCAAGGCGGATAATTGCTTTGTGCATCAATGATTGAGTTGGCTATGTTTGCCTACAGATCAGTTGGTAACATGCTGACTACCGGTGGCTATGGTATTCTAGCTTATATGTATTGACACTATATTAGATGTTTACTGTACTGTCAAATTGCATTTAATTATCCGTTAATTTAATTAATCAAATTATTATGACTTAGCTTTTGCCCGCAGTTTCACCTGAATAAAGTAGTTGTCTATCAGGGTAAAAAATTTAGAAAAAAAATATTAATTAACTGAACTATTTATACTAAAACCTAACTATGTACATAAATATAATACATAATGATAAAGTATACTCAGGCGTCAAAGTATCAAGAAGTGTAGATGTAGATTTTCAAAAACCTTAGTGGAATATTTATCGTGACCCAGGTGCGTGATCATAATTTATCATGAAAATGGCAACTTGAGGAATACAGGTTGGTTTTAGTCACTAAAAATCTGACACTCTCTCTCATTTCATCCATGAAAATTTATTTGAAAAATAACCTAACTTAAAAAAAAAAGAAGGATTAATAAAAAAAAAAAACAAAATTAAAAATATTGTTACATTTTTGGAGCCTTCAACATTCATAAAATTTTTATCTTTAGAAAAATTGGTCACATATTATATTTCTTAAAGAGCTCACTTAAATTACTAAAAAGGCCTTTTATAAGAATTCCCCAAAAGAAATCGAAACCGTTCAACATAAGCCACTTCCGTCTGACTTCGAACAAGCTAAAAAATTATCCTAAAGCAAAAAACTACAACCCAACATTTTTTTGCGGTTAGATTCAGCAATAAAATCTTCGGTAACAAACTAAAAATACGACCATTTCCTAACAGAAAACTTTGTAGAAGATAAAATGTAGAAACTATTATATAGGTTTAACTTCGTACGTACTTTAAGTTAGGTGATGCTCTCAGTCCCTGGGCGAATTTCGTTACTAGTTTCAATCCGTGTTCGGCGTGTTAAATGATGTCACAATTCATGGGAGGGAGCGGTTGTATTGTTTAATGAAGTTGGGGAACTTTGATTGGATTTGTTTCCGGAATTGACGACGGTGCAGTGGTTGAGAGACTGTCTGCTGTGCTGCGTATCACGGGTTTGGTTCACGTTAGAATCAAATATTTGTATGACCTACAGATTTTTGCTTCGAGTCTCGTTGTCTTGTGTGTGTGAGATTATTTTTTGTGAACGAACCCACGATACAGTACGCTTAGCCAAGTTGTTATTGTGCAATCGTTAATGCTGTCGATAAGTGTTGAAACGTATGGGAATGAAGTCATCTCAACGTAAAGTCGCGTGGTCAGAACAAACCAATAGACAATTCGTAGCCAAGTTCACATCGTTCAAAATCGTTTCTACAATATTTAACGCTACATCCTTTGTTATACAAACGATACACTGTAGAACGAGTGGCCGACTCAAGCGCGTCAAAATGGCTACCAACTTATCGTTTTCTACAATTGCTGTCACCGAGGCGTTACTGATTAGAGAACGGAATTCGATTGTAACTTGGCTAGGGGGGCAGGAGTAATTCCAATCGTAGGAAATATTGGCTGAAATTGATAGTGGCTGGCAAAACAAAGTACTTATACAGGATTATTTGTAAAACACTACAACCTTGCAGGACTGTATTACTAACATCATCAACAAAAACTTTTGTTTTATGACTTTTTACAAAACATAACACATTTACCAAAAACTAACCTTCATGATTTCGTTGTTCTATCTAACACATTTCAGCTTTGTATTTTGCTGTATCTACTTACGGCTCCCGCGCACTGTTCTCGTAATAATAGTAAGCAGGCTTCCGAAATATTGTAATTACACCTAGCAAGCATTCGCACCATTTCCTTGTATTCGACATTAGAATATTGATACACCATCAAGTAAAAATAATTACGTCCGAACTGCCGAATTTCACTACAAGAACACGTATGACGCGACGTAAGCGCGTCGACCGACCGACTAGTGAGGGTCGCCCGTAGATAGGTCAAGTTCATGTTCGGCTACCCTCCACTATTGTACTATCACTTGGTTCGCTTAAACTTCGTAATATTTAGAACGTTCAGTTTAAATATTTTTATTTTTGTATGAAAATGTGATGAACTAAAATATGATTTTTTTTTATGAGTCATAGAACATAAATTGTTGTTCTCTTAACATAGTCCTAAGAGGTTGCTAGTGTTTTACAAATAACCCTGTATATTACTGATATTGCTAACGCCTTGTCTAAGGTGGACTACATTGATAACCGAAAATATATCATGTACTTATTAATAACAAAATAATAATAATATTCCACAACTATCACACAACGCCGTTTAGTCCCAAGCTAAGCAAAGCTTGAGTTATGGGTACTAGACAACTGATAAATATACTTATATATTTCTAAATACATACATATTATAGATAAATTACACCCAGACACAGAACAAATGATCGTGCTCATCACACAAACATTTGTTCTGGGTGGGAATCGAACCCACGACCTCCGGCATAGCAGTCAGGGTCACTAACCACTAGACCAACAGGCCTGTCAAAAATATAAAGAGAGTTGTATTCAATATAAAGATAAACGTGACAGATGATATATAATCCGTTCGATTATAATTTAGGTGTCTTCAAGGCTAGAGTGGCTTATAAGAAATTACCATCAGATGAGATCTCAGTCAAGCACTATAAAATAAAAAAAAAGAAACTATATATGATTGAAATTTCGTATCCCTTTTAATTTTGTAAAAAATAAAACATCATCGTGTATGTCTTTGAACAGCGTCTTGAAGTGGAACAATAAGTGCAGAAAACAGAAGAATCTTTTGGTTAGCTACGTGCTACCTTTTGTCGGTCCAATGTAAAAGTTTTATCGGCCCTTATTGCAATTAATAATGGCTGAATAGTTATTTGATAATCCATGTTATCTATGCCGGAAAGTTTGAAAGAGTGACGATGACTTTAGAACGCGAAGGGCAACAGAAAGACATAGCTCGGTTTTATTCAGTGAAAATGTCACATATCCTCATTCCACCTTAGACTGGTATTTAAATCATTTGACGATATCCCACTTCTATAAAAGAAAACATATTTTATCTAAGAAGACCCTTAGATTATGTAGTTTCACCCTAGAAAAATTTTGGCAATGGGCAAGGCACATTGCTTTTTTCCGCGCGATTTTAACTTAAATCCAATAACCCAAAATTATCTTCTGGGCAGTTCCTTAAAGGATGATTTTAAAAATCAGACATAAGATCCGTTTAGTCGGAGGATCTTTTTTTTACAGCGGAGGTTTGTGGGACTTCATGCTGTTCCGAATACCCCCAAAATGCTTTTTTCAGTATACTCTATCGCTTCTACATTAGACCAACATTCCAAACCGCATTTGCTGGTAATGGATTTCCCGCCTCACGTGACGACAGCTCGGTTTCGTGCGTCACGATTTTTAATAAACCCCAACATGCGGAAAATTGTAGACAAAAAAAATATTTTTAAAAATATTTTAGACACGAAATTACAGGGAAAACTGGCACGTACGTAATATTAGAAATAAGTTTAGAAGTTTGAAAAATACCAGTAACATAGGTAGCTTATATTAGTTTTTTGCTTATACATTATTTCTAGGCAAACGCGCTCCATAGTCGATGGAATCGCTGCTTCCTATCAGGCAAGATAGTATTCAAACGCAAAATATCAAAGTAAAATAAAAATAAATCCGGTTCCGTACTTTTGTGTGCATAAAGTTTTTAATATTTATTCATTTATTGTGCACATGTGGTCAATCATTAACTCTGTTAGAGCAGATGAATTTATAGTATTAAATAAATCATTACATATTGAATGTACCTACATCATTTATGGACCTTGTTGGTCCAGTAACCGAAAGTGCGACCACAGGGTATGTGGTCCTGGATTTAATTCTCGAGTCGGGCCATTGGCCTTTTTTTGTTTTCCGGATCACTGCTCTTCTGCCTATCTGACCTCGGAAAACCAGGCGTAACATTAGTTCCTCATCATAATTACTGCTGCCACTTTGTTTAGAAGTCTGAAAACAGGAGATATTGGATTTACCACCGGACTGATTAAATTGTTATTGACTTAAAAATTTCTCAGTAACAGCTTAGTGTCTGTACTTGCGCTAGATTGATGACAATAGAATTTAAGGTTTAATCATCCAATAATTTAATTGGCTCTAGGTGGAGTGAGAAGGAGTATCTGACTTATACTGACTAAAGTCCACCTTCTTCTTTCGGTTACCTTTAGCGTTCGTGTTCCATTGTGACTGTTTCCAATAATTCCACAACCTAGCCAAAGCAAAAGGCTGATCCTTTGTAGAAATAAAAGAACAGAACACAGAAACTTTTCTGGCTCTGCGTTTAATCCATGTGAAATAAATTACGTCAGACAGCTCTGAGATCTTAGTATACAACCCCTATCCTATCCTTTCGGTGTTTTACAGGATGCACTTTGGAGATTGTGTGTAGGAATTATGTGACTTGATCTCACCATCTCACTTCTACCATCGAACAAGCCGACGAACAGCGAGTATCAACCCTAATGTTGTTGGTACACATAGCTGGGTAGGACTGGATTAAAGTAGCACAGAATAGGGACATGTGGCAGGCTCTGGAGGAGGCCTTTACCTAAGAAGGGGTTCTTGGATCACTTTAATTAATAATAGTTATGTAAACATAATATGATATAAAGGAAATAATAATTATTAATAATAAATATAAATATTGAGAATGAATAAAAACACTCGCCCCTCACTCTCCCATGTTGTTGAAACCTCTACGGTCCGGACCAAGCGTTTGGCCTCGTCGTTTATACCGCGAATATCGAGGGACTGGAACAATTTGTTCTTCCCGTCCGATTATAATTTAGGTGTCTTCAAGTCTAGAGTGAATAGGCTCTTAATAAATTAGTGCGCCTCACAATAAACGACTGCATCAGTGCTTATCATCAGGTGGGATCTCAGTTTCCGGCCAACGCAGACGCGGGCTTGCGGACAGTGAGCAATGGGTAGCTCGCTGTCCGGCCGTCCGGTAACTGTCCGGACCAAGCCCAAGTCGTTGACGGCGCGCACTGTTCCCGCGCGCCTCAAGGAGTTGTCAGCAACAGCAGGGACCCAGCCGGGTCGAAGCCTACTGGGGCCAGGGTTATCCGAAAGGGTGCTCGAGCCCCGGTATGAAGGCTAGAAGGAACGGGGTGGGTATTTTAGTCAGTAAGAGTCTGACACTATCTTCCGCTCCGCCCAAGGGCGGGGGATGTCAATGCATGATTTTTCCCACCATAAAAAAAAAAGGTGGGATCTCAGTCAAGCACTAGTTTATATCAATTAAAACAAAACACACACAAATACATATAATTGCAAAATATGCGTGTATTTGGTTTACCCTTACCTAATTCTTCAGAAAATACGTTCGGTGATCTTTAGTAATTTTACTTGACGGGTTCAGCGTTTCATTAACAGGCCTAGCACATTAAAAATGACTGTACCTAACTAATTCTAGGTAAAATGTCTGTAGTACTTCGTAAAGAACATAACTTAAGACAAAGAGCTTTAATTTTCAACGTCTTTAGTTATAATCTTGAATCTAGCTCGACTTAATTTTAATATATAATTTTCAGACTACTCTACCTTTAAGGGCTTCTTCACACGTACCACAATTACACCGCGACCGCAACGAAACGACGTGGTCGTTCGTATATTGTGTATTGAAATTGAATAGGACTATTCACACGTACTACATTTTGCAGTCGTTATCGACCGGGTGTGTGATACCGACCACATCGCAACCACCAGCGACACTGCGAACTAGTGGCCAACCACATCGCAAAAACAACGTTGCGTCGACGCAACGACAATGCGTTACCGTGTCGGCACACCACGTAACCGCATCGCAACTACTAGCGACAACGCAACCACATCGACATTGTGTCGGTACCACAACGCAACCACAAAAAGCTGCAGCGACACTATTCACACTATTCACACGTAACCACTGATTTTTCATTTTGTCGTTGCGACGTGGTGTGGCTTTGGTACGTGTGAAGAAGCCTTTAGACATTTAAATGTCATCTGAAGGTCGTTGCCATCTTCGCCAGAAGATTTGACTTTGAAATCTAACACCGCCTGAATTTCATGCGAGAAAACATGAAAGAAGCTTGTCCTATATTAACGTTGTTTGTTAGAAGAGTTTTATATCAAAGGGGTTAGTGGTAAAATTTGGTGACTTAAAATAATATATTTTATTTCGTGTTAAAGTAATGTACGAGCGAGTACACGAAAGTATGACGACCTTTTTTGTAGATCGCACTCTAGAAGTTTGAGTATATAGGCTAAAACATGTCACACTGCTATCGTCTATCGTCTTCATTCATTATTTATTTCAGACATAGAATATAGGTACATTAGTCACAATTATAACTAAATAAAACTATAAAATAATCGAGAGTAAATAAAATTTTAAATAGATAGAAAATTACCTAACCAATAGCCAATAATTACAATTCAATTAAACTAGCTTTCGCTCGCAGATTTGCCAGCGTAAATAAAATACAGCACATGTCACTCAAGAATAAAGCAGCTTTGTATTGGACCTTTACCTTCCAGAGAATACCTCTTACAAACAAAAAAAAAACACACACTTTACCTCTTTATTATAATAGTGTAGGTAAGTGCATTTAAATAATACATATTATATTATTATTTTGTAAATTTGTATTTATATTTAAGTGAATTATATTTATGGACATTGATATTCTTTTAATGTCTATGTCTAATTTTACTTATTCTCGATTATTTTTCTTTTCAATTTCAAAATTAGATATACACAAATTATATAATATAAAAATACAAGCAATGTCACACAAACAAAAAAGGAAAAAGAAATAATACATAAATAACCGTATATATGTACATAATCTGCAATACGAACAGTATGTTTGTTTGCATGTTTCAGATAACCTTGAAGACCTCCAATTTGACATTGACAACTGCTTAATCATAACATTTGACCAAGCTTAGCGTAATTTTATTAAAATAAAAAATTAATTGCTCAAAACAGTCGATGCTTAAATAAACGGGCTTTAATTTAGCGTCAAACAGCTCGACACTGATACAATCACAATTCACGATATAACAAAGCCTGTTATATTAAATGTATAACGTTAAGGTCGGGCGCGCGCTGCGGGCGCCGCCGCGGTACGCCGCGAGTTATCGTGCCGACCCACCGCAAATGTGTATGTAGCCTTACTACCTATGTACATGTAACACATGTAGGTACATAGTTTAGTGAATTATTGCCAGGATTAACATTATTATAGTGATTAATAGTCATTTGGGTGTTACTGGTAAGTAGGTAGATTAGTGTTAGTAGGTAAATGATAAAAGTGAAAGATCAGTGATTTAATTGATTATTACTATAGTTGGTGTAGATAATTATTATGTTTTATATTTTTTCTTCTGAGCACAAACAAATACATACCCTTACAAAGCCACAACTCTACATACACAACGCTAGCACACATGAAGATTCAGTTCTCATTTTTATAGTTCCGTACCTAACTAGGCTTTATCTCATGTACCATTATAACTAGAAACTTTTTTTCTACTTTCACGGAGAGGGAGAGGGATGTAAAACAAAAGATAGATGAAAATAAGAAGTTATATGACAGAAAAGGGGAAGGGGAGGGGAAGGGAGTTTTAGCGTGACGAGTGACAGGACAGAATGGAAGGAAAAAAACGTGTTGCGCCGACCCCAAATAAAACAGGACAAGGGCAGGAAGGTGATGAAACAACTGAAGGCTTAGCCAAATTGATAACCTACAATCGTAACGCTAGTAGAAAACTTCAAATGTATGGGAATGACATCATCTCAACGTTAAGTCACGTGGTCAGAAAAAAGGAATCAGCACCCCTCGCCAAGTTGTTAATCTGCAATCGTTAACGTTATTCGAAAACTAAACAAATGTATGGAAATGATGGTCAAAACAAACGAATAGAAAATTTGTAGCCTTCACAAAATGATACAATGAATTGTTATCGTTTCGCTACCTCCTTTGTTATACAAACGCTACTTATATTGTAGAACGAGCGGCCGACTCAGGCGCGTCAACATGGCTACCAAGTTATCGTTTTCGACACCGAGGCGTTATCGATTGGAGAACGGACATCGACACTAAACGATTGTAACTTGGCTAGGGGTGAAAAGTTGTTATCGACTGTAGAAAGAGATCCAAAACAAAACGGTCATAACTTGGCTAGGCCAGTGTGCTTCTGTCTACCCATCAGGAAACCAGGCGTAATGTTGGTTCCTCATTATAATTTCCGCTGGCGCTTTGTTTAGTAGTCTGTGAGCATGAGGTCTAGAATTTGATCATCGGATCGGTATCTTGTTATTGATTTAGGAATTCCTCAGTTGCCGGCCAGTGATTGGATTTGTGCCGGGATGGAGCAATAGGGCCTTACCGTCGAAGAGTAGTAGCACCATAATAACCTCTGCCCACATCTTTGAGGTTTACTGGTGTGTTATTATTTATTTCTGTACGTGTGTACGTTAAAGAAACTTTATTCACTGAAAAAGAATGACATATTCACTTGTGATGATCTTGAACGGTAACAAAGAAAGAAAAAACTACAGTAGAATTACTATGAAAAAACATTTAGTAATTTTTAATGTGATGTTTTAAATCAAATCAAAATAAATGCAAATCAGTTTATTGCAAACATGTTGTACAGTGGTTGGAATAAAAAATACAAAAAAAAAAAACAATAAAATAAAATATATTTTAATTACACATTAATTTAATTACAATTATACTTTAGTTTTAATTATACATTATACATTTTAAAAATGTTTAGTAGACCTTTTGAAGTTAGAAGAGATTTCGATTCCCTTATGTCTTTAGATAAATTACTCATATAAAACGGCGCCCTCATACACGATAGTTTTTCTATCGTAATTTATCCTCGATGCTCTTAAATTTTTTATTTTTTTCTATTTTTTAAATTTATTACATCATAATTGAATTCTTCATAGAAGTTCTTTATTGTAGGAAAAACACTATTATAAAAAAATAAAATAAAATTGTAAAATACATTGAAAGTTAAAAACATGGTAGCATGTCATAGTCCCACAGTCTTTAAATTTAAAATTATATAATTTACTAGCTTTTGCCCGCGGCTTCAAAAACGTACATATAATATATCCTATGTCACTCAAGAATAAAGCAGCTTTTTATCTGTGAAAAAACTTTAGCAATCGGACCAGTACTTTCTTTTACTTTTTTTAGACATTACCTCCTACAAACAAAAAAACAAACTTTATCTCTTTATTATTATAATTATTACATATTTTAATATTGTTTTTATTTAATATTATATTATATTATATTATATTATATTATATTATATTATATTATATTATATTATATTATATTATATTATATTATATTATATTATATTATATTATATTATATTATATTAATGTAGATAATAACACTATTTCATTCAGTCTTTATAATACACTACATAAATTCTTCTGCACATGTGATTGTCACCTATTTCCTCCTAAACAGTTTCACTGATTTGGATCAAAATAAGTGTAACCTTGGATGGTTTGATAATATAATTAAGCTCGGTTAGGGACGCTGGCCGGAAGAAGCAGCTTTGGAAAGTTTCCCACAAGGTGGATCGATATCTTGGTGATGGTTACAGGATGGATGCAAGACGCACAGGACTGGTCGTTATGGCGACACTAGGGGGAGACCTATGTCCAAAAGTGGACGTCTATCAGCTGAAATGATGACGATATTGATGAGGTGACGCTGTAATCGAGTTCTTGAGTTTTTTTTTCTGTTGAAAGCTGACTGTCGTATTATAATGTCGTTACATAATATAGCGTTCACATAAATAGCTTCTATACACAGCATTCAATGACCCCCATTTCATTATCTGAAGGTCAGATACGTAGTCTTATCCGATTCATGTTCGACAATCCAAGACAATACAATCCACGTACGATATTCTATCCAACATAGTTTCTATCTAATAAAACCAAAACGAAATGGTCAGGATTACCTTATTCAATATCCCGACAGTAAATGAGAGAAGTATGTAATTACATTCAATCTGTAACTGAGTACGTGTTCTGTTGTTTCATAGAATCCAAGTAACTTCCTTATATTATGATAGTTAGTGAGTTTCGGCAGCTTTTGTGTTTCCGAAATGAATGTTTTCGTATGGCGAGTATTTTTGTGGGATTTGGAATAAAATTATTGTGGTTGTTTCGTTTACCTATTGAGTTTTTTTGAGTTGGGAAATTATACAATGACTTATCCCGCTCTAGGGTTTTTTTTTTTTCGATGGGAAATATCATCTTATGACAACCCCCGCTCTTGGGCGGAGCGGGAGATAGTGTCAGACTTACTGACTAAAAAACCCATCCCGTTTCTTCAAGCCTTCATACCGGGGCTCGAACGCCCTTTCGGATAACCCTGGCCCCAGTAGGCATCCCGCTCTAGGGTGGAACGGGAGCGTGTCAAACCTTTTTTTTTAAGTTAAATTACACCTGTATCCTTCACTTACTATTGCGTTCTAGGAACGCAAGTTTCCTTTTCCCTGTGGTCCTAGCGAACATCGGCTCTGCTAGAACCCTGCGGTTTCTTCAAATAACTTTAGACAATTTCCCACCTCAATAAAAAATTGAAACAAAAGGCACAGAAAATAACACAGAACATCGGCGTTCAAAAAAGCAGCTCATTACAAAAAAAAAGTGCTAAAGAAGTTATTTTATTTTCATTGTAGCGACATCTATGGCGCCACATAAGAACTACAAAGAAATACAAAATCCTGCATCGCGCAAGTAAAGTTCTCCGCGCGTTTAGAGTATAGGACAGCCTGAAATCATCTATCGCGTAGTTGCTCACCAGACATACAAGGTGTCGTTTTGAAGCTGCAAAATATTTCAGGAGGTAATTATGTTAGTGATTCTTGACCCGAATCAATAATAAAATGAGTAGGTAATTCTTTTTTTTTTTCTTATTTAAGAAAATCGGTATGTGTGAACTACGTTTCTTAAAAAGCAGCCAGTCTGATACCTGCCTTATAACCGCGCTTTCTTTCACACACACAAACACGTAAAAATAAAGGGCGTTTTCACACACACTAACTCGCAACGATAGTTTCATAAATAATGTATCATCCAATCATCATCCCGCACGCCACACCCTAGCCACGCCCCCGCTGCCATCGATCAATCGAATTAGTTTAGTATATTTAAAAAATAAAATAAGAAGTATTACTGATTATTGACCAGGTATCGTTTTTTCACATGATTATTTATGAGTTTTATAACAACCTCCTAAAATATTGTGCAGTTTTAAAACTGCACCTTTTATAATAACCGTTTGGTCAGACGATCCTCCCTTTTCAACGGAGGTATGTTATACCTCCAAATCATCATCAGCCTTTGTTTTTAATGTTCCTACTACTGGGACTCAGGGCTTCTCTTTACGAGACCGTTCTTAGTTTTATCAAAACCTATAATGTATAATAATAAATTTGAGTTAAATTACTATTATTTTTTTTTAGGCTAGATTGTAATCAACCATTAACAAATTTGTTCTTAATAAAAAAGTTACAAAAACAAAATCTTTATTCATCACAGATTTTCAAAGCTACTTACGTCCATTTTTTTCACAAACTTGCCACTGCGCACGCAATCCTGCTACATATCAGCATCAGATAGGCAGAGTCAGGGGTCAATTCTAAACATCAGGGAAGTAGTTCCAAGGTTTGGTAGCCCCGCTTGGCAGGGGTCCAACTGATGCAATCTACGAGTCTAATGTTCAAGGACTCTTTGTAGCGTTTTGTGACCGTTTACTGGAACAATTTTGTGGGTTATGTATTCTACGAGTATTATATCTACTATTTTGTTAGATGTAAAATTAATATAATTGTCCCATAGAGCTGTGAAAAAAAATCAAACTTCTAAGTCAACGAAAAAAAAAAAAACAGATACGGCCGTCTATGTCACAAGAAACCTATATTTCGAAACTCTCAAGGGAGCCGTTGACCCAGAATTCTGAAATTTGCCACAAAGCAAGGTCATTATAGGCACAGGTGTAGGAATAAATCTGAAAATAGTAGATATGTTGTTACGTCACAAAAAAGCACTTCTTTTTTTAAATCTTCGTTAATATTTACGGGAATTGAACTATTTACATAATGTAAGTTTGTATGGAACCCTGAGTGCACGAGTCCATATTCATATTCATATCTTTATTTGCATACCACAATGTCATTAGAGATGTTACATTCATTGCTTAAAGTTAAGTCACAGTTATTTAGGGTACAGAAAAAATAATTCGAAATAATATATATAATAGCTTCAATTCAAAATAATAATAACAATGTTATCTTAGAAAATAGCTCAGTTAAATTAAGTCTGACTATCACTTGCCCAGTTTTTGTATAGGTAGATAGGTAATTTTAGGAAATGAAAACAAATTGTATCCAGTTACTTTCTTTTGAACTTCTACCCAGCTAATCTACGCCATCTTAATATCATGATTTATGTAATATTTTCATACCACTTTATTTTTAGCTCACAATAAGCATTAAAACAATTACTCATCCAGAAGCCATTAAGCATTCCTCCGTCCCTCCCCTCCTACCCTCCCCCTTTCCTCTTTTTGCGAGTTGCGAGAATTCTCTTAAAATTCACTGTCGATTTTTATCGTGAAATTAAGATTTTTTTCTTTACTTTGCTGGATAGTCTGTGATTCCACTTTTCTATGTTTTTAATCCTTTTATCTTAGAATTCTTGATGGACGCCTTTGTTAAAGATTCTCAGATAAAACAATCTCGTGATAATTTTTGGAAGAAGGGAAGAAAAATTTCTAAAGGATTTCGGGATGTTTGTTTGGTTTATTATTAAACAGCCAAAGGCTATATTATGCTTTTTATCCGTAATAAAAAGCAAAGTTCTACATCACTTTCTGACTAACTGACAAACCCAACTTACTGTCCCCGCACACGGGCCACAAAAAAATGCCACTTCAAGCTTCATTTTGAGGCGACCTTTTTTGTGGCTCGTGTGCGGCGGTGCCACTACAAAAAAAACGCTTGAAGCGACTTCAAGCTTCTCCGGATACAAGGTGTCGCGCGTTTCATCTGTTTTTTGCGGCCACTTCTAGCTTTTATTTCGTGGTCGCTGCTAGCATTTTTTTGTGGCGGCATTTTTTTGAGGCCCGTGTGTGGCGACAGTTAGATCGCCAAAAATTTTGACCAGAGGTTCCTTCTTATTTAAGGCTAGAGTTAATAAGGTCTTAATAAACTAGTGTAATTCACCATCATCGATTGCATCACTGCTTACCATCACGTGGGATCACACACTGAGGGCTATTTTTACTAACACCTGCAACACAGTTGTCACACACAGTCCCTGCTACTAGCGCAGGCGTTAGGGAATCCTATAATACAAATTGTAAATTATGTCAATAAAGAATTATTATTATTATTATTTTGTTGTTTATGTTTTTAGTAGAAATCTGATGATTTAATTGTAATCCAAAAATCTGTTTCACTATAGTACAAACAATTGAGAACAGTTTAGTATTATTTATCCATAATTATGAAATCGTATTATGATTAAATAAAATGAAATAAGGGCAGGAAGATGATGATGAACTCACATCGTAACTCTGTAACAATTTTCAGTATATAAATAAATGACACAAAAATACCCCTTCTTTCCATCAAAGCCTCTTTATTGCCATTACTAGGAAGTGGGGATGTTAACCACCCACCCACATTACTCCGTAAAGACGTAACTGTACACGGGATAAAAGGGAATCTCGTAAAGGATGAGCTAGTGATGTGACAGAATAAATAACAAATCATATCGAAAATCGAAACTGTAACTTCTTTGATAGAGTTCTTACTTCCTTATTGTTTCAGTCTCAAACTATCAAAAAATATGGTAGTGTAAAAGTATTATTGTTATTCAATTAGTAGATAAATAAATAAATATATATTTTTAACCAGCTCAAAACTCTACAAGACTGGTTACTCAATAATGTTTCGTAGCACTTTCGTAGTACATTCGTAGCGGTGTACTACGAAACCGCTACGACTGTGCTACGAGAATAATGTGGGTGGCCACAAGTCAGTGCAAGCCCAGTATAAACTGACCTCGCATTGTTTTAAAACTCCGTACTTCACTTTGCTGGCTCAAAGTCTAAAGTTTTACCATAAACGTGTGGTTTTCTGTACCTACTATATTGACTAGTTTTCACCGGATATCTAACGGAAGTTCACTTTCATTTGATTATAATATCACTGCTATTATTTATTTTTTTCAAAAATATAAAGTAGTGCTTGATTGCGGTCCCAGCTGACGGTAAGCAGTGATGCAATGATTGATTGTAAGGCAGACTAATTTCTTAAAAGCCTTTTCACTATTCAGTCTTGAAAATACCTAAATTATAATCAGGACAGGAAGACCGCAGCGACAAACTGTTCTAGTATTTCTATATAATCAGCATAAAAGATTTGTCTTTTATGCTGATTACATAGAAATAAGTTATTAAGCAAAATAAGTTATTGATCATTTTGAAAAGTTTAAAGTTAAAATATAATACAGGTATGTACCGTCATGTCAAATGAAATAATATTTTAGAAATATTATACATTTTTACAATATATTACAATGTTTATCTTTTTTTTCTACATGATATAAAACCAAACTCGAGCATCCTTACTCAATTACTTTCTTATCATTACGTATAAAAAATATACCTACTGTAACTTGCAATAAGGGAATATTTGATGTAATATTATTTTCTGTAATATACTCCTGAAGCGATTTACATTAGGCAGCATTTATATTATAGTCAAATTTTATCATCCTAAATATAATAATCTTTGTGACGTGAATTGTATCCGACATAACCGTATTTTCAGATCAGTTATTATTTGATCTTGTAGGTTTTATTTAAGACAATCTAGGACTCTCTAAACTAAAAAAAAAAAAATAGTTACTAGTCAACTAAAAATCATGGGTTCGATCCTTAGTTTGGGAATGGTCACTGGGTTTCTCAATCTTTAATTATTCAGCAGTGCATAGTCTGTCTTTGAACTTGATTGATGGGTTGAATTTCTCAATCCTAAACCTCCAATTCTTTAAAAGCGTAGTATTTTAATATACTTATTTTGATTTTTAATAGCTACTAACATAGTTTTAAGTTAATATTGTTACTAACCATTCTATGAGTGCAAATTTGGAAATAAAGTAATTATTATTATTTAATTTGTATTTGATTGATAGAAATAGAGGATGGATAGTCGATACAAAACATACATCAAAGCATAACCAAATTACTTATACAAAACTAAGCATTTAGACTAAAACAATAGATATGAATAATAAAAACGATCACAAATAACAAAACTAATTAAACTAACACTTATGGGATGGATGAACTTATTAATGGATACCTACATGATTTTTTTATATGGTGTGTATTGAAATCACTTACCGTTAGGCCACTACTGCTTACTGTGTTATCTTGAAGTGATGGCCTAGTGGTAGTGACCTATTAGTTGTTGGTCGTGAATACAAAGAAAAATAAGCTCTTTACTTTGTGAAGATGTTATCAATACTGCTCTCAATATGTTTTTTACTGTGAGTAAACCGTATAGAAGAAAATAATTGACGTGGTAGCTAATGATCCTTTTCCTCTCTTTAAGTCCCGAGTCCTAGCCATGCTGATTTATTACACAACATTATTTTTAATTTATGCTAAACCTAATTGTTCAGAATCAGTAAATGAGAGGATTGGAATAGTTTTTACACCATGTTATATTTTTTTTTCAATAATATTTAAAAAGTTCAAAGTTGGACACCGCTGACACTAAGTACAACACAGGTCACGGCAGGTCACAGCGGGCATCAGGTTACAGTAAACAGCTGAATGCAAAACAACCCCTTAGTCGCCTGATAGCCCGGTGACTATGTATTTTTGCTGACATAACAAGCTTATAACTTTGTGATTTTTCATTATACAGTTATGAAATTTTGAAAATAGATTTTTTACATAAAAATACTAGACACTAGTAAAACTAAGGTTGTATTTACGTGTTGATAATGATGACTTCATTTGATATATTTTTAAATTCTCACAAAGTTCTTAAGCCAACCTCCAACAAAATAAAACCACAATATAAAACCATAACGATCTTACCCATATACCATATCGATTCCCCATAAACCTTCCCCGTTCGTGATACAAAAATGAACACCATAAGAAACAAATATTATTATCTAGAAGCGAACCATGTCGCACGCAAGCCTTAATATGAGGGGAAATAGTTTTTAAAGTATGGGGAAATACTTTCGTTAGGTACCTGTAATGGCTGGGTTTTGACCTCGATGTGGAGGAAGTAATAAGCGATATCTTTAACAGGTCATGCAAAGTCATATTAGCGTGTACTTGGTAAAATAATTAGAAAATTTAACTGATTGAAAATGGCTGAATGTGTACGACTGCTCAGCGACCAATTGGGCCAACTGCCCATGACGTCAGACGAACCAGATCATCACCATATTCATTCATTTTGACTGGCCTGTTGGTCTAGTGTCTTACTTGCCCTGACTGCTATGCCGGGGGTTCGATTCCCAACCAGGACAAATGTTTGTGTGTTAAGCACGATCAGTTGTTCTGTGTCTGGGTGTAAATAATCTATAATATGTGTGTATTTAGAAACATATAAGTATGTTTATCCGTTGTCTAGTACTCATAACACAAGCTCTGCTTAACTTGGGACTAGACAACGTTATGTGATACTTGTGTAATATTATTAAATTTTTATACATAAAGATTCTAAAGGAAGCTTGATAAATATATAAAGCCTAGAAAAAGTCAACCGAGATCAGTTTAGGTGTAAGAAGGCAGCATAATGTAATCCCGGTTGTTACCATCACGCGGATTGCCTGAAAGACTCGGTGTAGCGCACGATGAAAGTCTGTCCTGCTTGCGCGGAGGTCTGCCTTGTTCTCATCGAGACGATTGGCTGTAACAACTTACCTCTCATGCCCGGCCCTAGAACGAAAAGGGCAACAATTAAAAGAACATAGGAGTGCATGTTTCTCAGAGGTCTCTCGCTTCACCTTAGAGCAGAAGCTATTAGATGACTTGCCACCTAAAAAAAACCTTTTTTAGTTCAATTAATTTATTAGTAGTGTTTTATTAATTTTAATTTAATGTACTCGTAACATTTTAGGCTTGCTGTTTTATTTAAAAAAGTTATTAGATGATTTCTCACATTAAAAATAAAGTGGGTTTTAGTCATTAAAAGTCTGGCACTCTCACTCTATCTCCGAATAGAGTGCGAGTAAATATTCAACGATCTCTTACTTAAAAAAAAAAAGAACGCTACATAATTTCTGTGCACTAACAAAACATGCAATTACTTCTCTACTCGACAAACGATTATGAAAGCAATCAGTCAAATCCGTTTATTGTTGATGACGACCGACAATTACGTTATGTGATGAGGTTCAATCGATCGAACCAGTTTCATTATTCTGGCTTTTATTAAAGCTGAAACCATTTCTACAGCCTAGTGAAATACTTCATCATTTCACTCGGTAAATGTCTATTACGAACATAAACCTCTCCGATGCGTATATCCGTGAACCTTTACGATAAGTATAACCGTGAAATTCCCTGCTGGTGTCTGTGTTTCCTGGTAAAAAAATACCCAGAGGTGTATTTAAGTTGAATTACATCCACCGCTCTTGGGTGGCGCGGGAGATAGTGTCAGACTTTTACTGACTAAAAAGCCACTCCTGCTTCCACGATGCCTTTCGTACCGGGATTTCCCTCTTTAAAAAAAGGCTGAAAGTCTTTTAGTCGAGAATTAATAGGTTACTTCTAGATACGCATGCTTTATCGTTGACCACATCATCACTTAACACCCTGTTGTTTAACTTAACACCATGTATAATACAGCTGGCAATTCGACATAAATGTCAATAACTGACATAACTGCAGAATTGTCGCGCTTAGGCTAGGTTAGGTACGAGTTTATTTTTAGATTTTTCACTGTGACAATTTTGTTACCTCTAAAATAACAAACAGAAAAATTGATGATTTGTCACTTTTTGGCGTCTGCCCGACTTGTCGAATTGTCAGCTTTATTGAGCAGGGCTTTGAAGACAGTGATCAAATACGTAAAAAAACGACTCAAAAATCAAAGGACAGACCTCTTTTTCCTCTCTGGCTAGACTTTTTTTTTTAAGGTGGGAAAAAATCATGCATTGACATCCCCTGCTCTTGGGCGGAGCGGGAGATAGTGTCAGACTCTTACTGACTAAAAGACCCACCCCGTTCCTTCTAACCTTCATACCGGGGCTCGAGCGCCCTTTCGGATAACCCTGGCCCCAGTAGGCTTCGACCCGGCTGGGTCCCTGCTGTCTCTGGCTAGACTGATGATCAACTGATTCACTGAATACGTATTTATATGACCAATGTTGGCAATATAAATATGTTTTCTCTAACAGAAAATGACGTTATTAGCTTAGCATATACCATATAATATTCTTCTCCTCTAATGTTCTGATTAGCAATATATACTTCAGATTCTCTGTTTACCCAAAGGTCGTCGTGCTGATAAATTAAGCAATAAATTAAAGTATGTAAAAGCAGCGGCAGTTTTTCATTCAAAATTGCCTCGGTTCAGTTGTGTTGCTTAAAGAAAATGGATCTCTAACGTTTTAGTATTTACTATGGGTACTCGAATTTACGACACCATTTTGAGTTTTGTGCTGTTTACGTAGACCTTGCTTTATTTTTACGATTGGCAATAATTCTGTTATAGGAATGATGCAAATTTTATTCGAGGCTCTTTCTAACAGTTTAGCAGTAAAGTTCCTTGGGACGTCAAGCGCTTGAATGGGATTCTAACCTTGTTTTTAAGGGTAAAAAGATTTTGGAGATTTTTTGGTTTTTACAAATCGACATAGATCTTCGTAGGAATAATAACATTTTATGTAAAAAATAATAAAGCTCAAAGACAGTAAAATATTCACGGTACAAAAACATATGTACTGATGAAGGAAGAGAAAACATTTCAATAATACACTAGCTTTTGCCCGCGGCATAAATTACCCTGTGACACTCAGAAATAAAACAGCTTTCAATTGGTGAAAAAAACCTCTTTATAATATTAGTGTATGTTAAAATCGACCAAACTAAATTTAATTTCTTAATGTAAATTACCTAATGAAATTAAATTTCTAACCCTAATAGCCGTAAGGTACAGAGTAATCGTCTTCTACTTCGTATAACATATTTGTACCTTTTTTGCTAAACTCCTTTTCGGACATTTAAATTAACTCTCTAATTAAGGTCAAGTCCCGTATAATTAAGCCCAAAATACCTTATCCAACCCTTTCTTACTTACATTTCATTACTTTCAAAGACAAAAACTGGTCCTTCCTCAAGACTTAATATCCCTTTTTGCTGTCATAAAACACAGGCGACAAATTTGTGAGATGACGTCTCATAGTAGGGCTCATTTTAAGGGTTGTGCAAAAATATAAATGGGACATTTACTTCGCCGACCTTCGCCAAAGAATGATGTGGTAGATAAGAATTTGTTCTCACCAAAATTCTTTGGATACTTTGTTATGTGAAATAATCTACGTGTATTATGGCCCTAGTTTTTACCTTGCGGAGAATTTTCGGGTCCAACATTTTTTAAACAATATTTTTCGGTTTGTGTGAAAATTTTACTTGGGTGAAAGTTTTCTTTCGAGGCGAAAAATATTTTATGTTTCATCCCCATATTCGCTATCTTTTAGTAAAGTTTTTGATAAAATATGACGTTATTGGTTTTGGTATTTCTTGTTGCTTACCGCTGTTCATTTCGGTGTCTATTTCCAAATAGTTTTCCCAGTCTTTCCATACGTTTGGTCATGACATAACATTAAAAAAAAAAACAACATTACTAATAAATAAAGTTTATGCATGTCAATTCTCGTAAAGGTTTTAAAATTTAGCGAGAGTATACAAACACCACCGAGGGATCTGTAAATCTCTGTTAATGGAAGGTTATTGATCTTACTGATGTTTTTTTTTTCTGTTAGCAACCCCAGATCTCAATCTAATAATAATAATAATTTTATTTATTCCGACATAATTGATCTAATGGTTAGTGGCAATCTAAGCCACTGTTAAAATAATACTTTAAGATTTTATTTTTTCTCAAACGAAAAATTTATTGTCTAAAGTGTTCCACGCGCATTAGTTCTCAGGCAGGGTATTCATGTTGTATATATCCATCAAGCTTTGTACTAATATTGTGCGTCAAGCTAAAGAATAGAATTCCTTGCCGCTATCAGCTGTGTTTTTGGAGAGATATAACTTGGATTCTTTCATTTTTGTCAACAGTAAATAGGTTACTCTTTCACTGGATAACAAACGACCACATCGCTTTCCATCAGGTGATATAAATATTATAGGTCAAGCGCTAGCCTATCAATAATAACAAAAAGCTTAAATATTTCTTCAAAACACACAAAATCATTTTCATCCAGTCCACCAAGAAAAAGAAGCCATAATTATCAATAAATTTATCCAAAAACTTTTTACAAAATTTTGCAAAACTCAGCCATTAAATCCTTATAAATTCCTTGTTTTTAGAACCACAAATTTCGCTAAACAACCAACTTTTATGAGCGGTAGTCTCCGAAAAGTTGTATTTAACCCAATGAACCAGAACAATTTGGATAAAAAAGAACATTCGATATGTATCTGCTTGGTTTTATGTGCAAAAAGTCTTTTTTTTTACTGTCAAGATAGGATCGGTGAATGTCCTCGCGTTTTCTTTACGAGTTTCTGTGAAGGCATGCCGAAATTAAAGGTTTTTGTTGAGAAGTATTTGGGGCTGTTCGTGACGAAATGTGTAATGATGATTGATACAAGGAGGTGCTTCGTCAAGACAGTTTGTGTGGCTCGCTTTGTGTCTGGCATTACCTGGATGATTGAATGCTTTTTGTGTGATTGTGTGTCTCTTTAAATGGGATGGTTTATGTGAATTTGATTATTTGTTGTCGTTCTTCGTTATATCCGTTTTTTTTTAATAACCAACATTATGTTTGATATTTTGTTTTTGTTATACACCCTTAAATTTTAATCGTTTTAATCCCGTGGAGGGTAGATCCGGGACGTAAAACACTATAAATTTGTAAAGATAAAATTAAAAAAATAAATTACCTTTTTTCCAATGACCTGTATCTAGTAGTCGGCGTTGATTACAAACCACCTACAGGTCAGTGGACTCGCTACGTTGACATTTTCTTAAAGAAATTAATTTCGTACATGAGTAAATCAATACGAGTTTTGAAAAAAAAATACTTTATTTTTTAATTTCTCATCTTTTCATATCGATAGTGTTTCATGTACCGGATCGACCTTCCACGGGATTAAAGCGATTTAGCAGTGTATATTTTTTTACGTTTATTTATCATAAAATATTATTAAAATCTTGCTAACGTATTTACATACCAGCACAAACCATTGCGGGTTTAACAGCGGTATACAAGCAGCGATAAATTTGGCACCAAAACATATTTTTAGACAAACAGTAGGTATAAATATTCATAATTCAAAAGATAATTTCTAGATCGCATTATAATCTTTTAAAGTATCTCTTCAACGCTCTTCAGTAATTCTTTATATTTATTGCCTTACTAATTTCCAGAGGCAGATCGTTCATATAGATCGTTCCGGAAACATTATTAATTATTATTATTAGCTTGGATCCTGCTCCCGATACCGGTGGGACACTATTTTTTAAATTTTTAGGTGTTTTTTTTTATTTAAATAATTTAAAAAAATATAATTAATATGTATGTTTAATGAATAAATGAAATAATAATAAATGCGGGAAACACTAACCGCTAGCGGTTAGGTGTGATTTGGTATCTCTGTATTTCTATACTCTCTTGTTTATTTATTGATGACTCTGTTCTTATAAAATTCATGTGATTAGTTTTTAGATTAGTATTTTTTTTAAAACGTAATTTTGCTTCTGTCTTAAATGACTCCTGCATCGTTAGTGCGTTCACATAAATGTAAACTTATTTAAACAAGACAACAAAAACATAATCTATCTGCAGGGCATACAAATATTTATTTCGTATGGTAACTGAACCCACGTTACGCAGCACAGCACCCTATTGCAACACTGCTGCACTATTCGTGCCTTCAAAGTCAACCGTGGCATCTTTTTTTTTGTTTAATTAAGTTATTTTTATCTTAATGTTTGTTTTTTATAAATTTAAATTTAAATTTAATTAATAATATTTTAGGTTAAAGCTTACTGTCCACGGACGCGTAGCTTCACAGACGCGTATTTATAGACAAAGCGGCAACGGTTTGCCTTCGTGTCATAGTTTTGTATGTAAACTGTGAGCAGACGTACACCAAGTGTATAATGACGAATACGCATCTCTGAAGCTACGCGTCCGTGAACAGTAGGCCTTACTTTTTCATTTAACTTGTCATTTCTAAGTATGGAACGCATATTGTTCTGAATTAATTTATATGACTTATTGAATCTGTGTAAAATATTATTGACGTCCTTTAATGGATTGAACCAATTTCAGTAACTTAAACTTTTGGTTGGCTTGGCTTCATATTTTAATGAACGATTTTTTTCTCTACAGGTACTTACTTAACACGTTGGTAAGTGAATTCAAGTACTTTCAAATTATATTGTCAGCTGCCAATTCGGTAGTTCACGCCGTGAAGTTTTAGGTACTCCCAAATCATATTATTAGCTGCAAATTCGGTAGTTTTGAAATTGTTTCGTGTAAAAAAAATACATTTTTTGAGCACACAAAAATACGGAATGAAGAAACGAGTACTAATGTTGAAATTTAAAATTAAAAAATAAAATAAAACAACAACACTGTGAGTCTCACGGCTGTGTCAAATAGATCCAGTTTAGCGTAATGCTAGACTACTAAGTAGCTAGTGACGCCAGTTTTCAACTGAATCTTACTTTTTAGTGTACGTACTTATCTAAGAGGGTGATAATGTCATGTTCAAGGAAGGCAATTACGGTAACAGCCTAGAAATTACAAGTTTTCATACTGATAGCACTGAAAGATTTTCTATTAATTAATCTAAAAAATATACACCGCTAAATTTTGATCGTTTTAATCCCCTGGTGGGTCGATCCGGTACTTAAAACACTATCAATTTGTAAAGATAAAATTAAAAAATAAAGTACCTTTTTTTTTCAAAACTCGTATTAATTTACGCATGTACGAAATTAATTTCTTTAAGAAAACGTCAGCTGAGCGAGTTCAATGACCTGTATGTAGTTTGTAAGCAAAGCCGACTATTAACTACAGGTCATTGAACTCGCTCAATAATACACTCGCTACTCATCGTATTACTCAGCGAGTAATACAATGTCTAGTTCTACTACTGTAATTTACTACAAACGCAAGTCATCCTACATCCTATTCTGTTTCAGCATCACTTCATAACGCATCACACAGATGGGTCCATAAAACACAACACACCCATTGTTAACACAATATTATAATTAAAATGGCGTTTCCATGGCGTGTGAAAGGCGTTCTTTGTTCTCTAATGGACTCTTAGTAATATGATAGCTGTCTGTTTAATGGAACATACTCGTACTTTACACTGCATAATGCTGGCGTTTATGTTGCACGTGTCTTATTACTGTTAAAAGAGATCGTCGTATCCCTCTTGTGTTCATATTAAGATCGAATTAGAGGTGTTTTCAAAGTCTTTGTGTGTGAATGTGTATTTATTATATTAAACAGAAGATGTATTTATTTATTTTGTTACCCTCACATCGGAACGCTTTGCAGCAATTACACCAATGGAGCACAATGTGTGGAGTAGAGCGGTAGTCGTCACAGGAGCGCATGGCGGTGGGTCACTTACGCTCGCTTCTGCAGCATCATGCCAGCGGTCCTCCAGGATTCCACATGTTTGGTGCATGTTACAACCCATATCGAACACATGCGAGGAGGAGTGGCAGGCGGTCGCCGACTTCTCCGAAGCAGTAATGCTCGCAAAGGAGGAGGCCGAACGCATCAGGCAACGGCGTTATCGCCGCCGCCGTCGCCGGGATTCTGATCCCGATTTGCGGCCAACGCAGACGCGGGCTTGCGGACAGTGAGCAATGGGTAACTCGCTGTCCGGCCGTCCAGTAACTGTCCGGACCAAGACCAAGTCGTCGACGGCGCGCACTGTTCCCGCGCGCCTCAAGGAGTTGTCAGCAACAGCAGGGACCCAGCCGGGTCGAAGCCTACTGGGGCCAGGGTTATCCGAAAGGGCGCTCGCTCGAGCCCCGGTATGAAGGCTAAAAGGAACGGGGTGGATCTTTTAGTCAGTAAGAGTCTGACACTACCTCCCGCTCCGCCCAAGGGCGGGGGATGTCAATGCAAGATTTTTCCCACCATAAAAAAAAAAAAAATTTGGACACATTTTTGAAATGTTATTCGTTCGTAATGTTAAATGTTATTGTTATGTTGTTGTTCTTCCGATGAAATATAATAAAGCTAGACCACTTCTAGTCATAGTATAAAATAATATTACGTTTAGTTTGTTAATAGTACTTTTTGATATAAGTGTGTAATGTTAATAACTATAAAACTAGTAAACTTTTGTGGCGGTAAAAATCTTTTCTCATATGCGCGCCCATATTTTTTTATTTACCTTTCAATGCACTCACTGAAATGAATAAACGGGTGTTGACCGGCGACTCGTGGGGGATGACCTACGCCCTTTCTGATACGATAATGTATTAAATATTGGCGGGGGACAGGTTGACCAATAAGGTTTTAACGACATTATAGCACTAGTGCGTAATGGTAATCAAAATGCCACAGTTTGGTAACAAGGGCGATTATGTACCTAAGTGCATTGCAATAAGAGTCACTTTCTGAGCAAGTATATTGAAAAAAATATTACACGACTATACACTCTGTAGCGACATATATGACGCCACGTAGGAACTATTTGAAATCCTAAATTTCGTGCGGTATCGATATTCTACGATTCTTCAATTTAATCAGAAGCAGCTTATCATTCGATTCCAAATTCATCGAATTCCCGACCGATTTCGTTTCGATCCTTCTTCGTGTGAAGAGCTTATTCGACAGCATACAACGAGAATGGAATTCGTGTGTTCACAACTATAATTGTGTTACGTTACTACGTAAACTTAGGTAATTCGGATTCACACCAGTTGTTTTAGTATTCCGACAACTGAATGTTTTATTAAACTTCCAAGTTTGTGTTAATTAAATCTTGCTTAATTAATTCTACGGTGAAGCAGGAAGAGAGATTAGATCAGGTGGCAGGATAATGCTTTTATCTCTATAAAGGTGTCATCTGAATTACTACGTAGCCTTTACTAACTCTTCTTTTGATTAAAAAAAGAGTGAGGTGCTGTCAGCATCATTACTAGTTTTAAAGTTGGAAATTATCCCAAGGAAATATATTTTTCGGATAAAATGTCTATGTCTTATGTCCTATTCCAGAAATAGTATTACCTGGTGGGCCAACTTTCATTATTATTTTTTTTTTAATGTAGGTTCGCGCTTGACCGCTATCTCACCTAATGGAAAGCGACGATGCGGTCGACGATGGAACGCGCTTACTAAGAAGAAACCTATACACTCTCGACTTAATGATTCCCGGGTTGTAGCTATCAGGAAACACAGACTCTTGCAAGGAATTCCACTCCCAAGCTGCACGTACAATGAATGTGTTCCCAAAACGTTTTGTGCGTGTAGGAGGGATATCCCGTCCGGTAACTGTCCGGACCAAGCCCAAGTCGTCGACGGCGCGCGCGTTCCCGCGCGCCTCAAGGAGTTGTCAGCAACAGCGGGGGCCCAGCCGGCTCGAGGCCTACTGGGGCCAGGGTTATCCGAAAGGGCGCTCGAGCCCCGGTATGAAGGCTTGAAAGAACGGGATGGGTTTTTTTTGTCAGTAACAGTCTGACACTATCTCCCACTCCGCCCAAGAGCGGGGGTTGTCATAAGATGATTTTTCCCATCGAAAAAAAAAAAACCATGTACCGGTGGCGCATCGCCGTACGTCTGGTAGTCCGATAATGGAACGGGCTAGGCGGAATTAGGTTAACAATCCGTCGTTAGGGTTGCCAAAAAATAAATCGTCCGTTTTGACATTAATATTTTGATTACCCAGCGGCTTGTCCGGTTTATAGTGTGTTACTACTAAAATAGCTACTTTTACACCGGACCCCTGATTATTATTTTATTGTTTCTTTCAATCTTGTTCCATTACCTTTCTCTTTGATATATTTTTCTTTTCCAGGTTCAACTATGAATTTGATATTTATTAGTATATTTTATTTTGTATTGTATGTATGTATTTGTGTTCATGTATCTTATTAGTATTATTTCTGATGTTTGTACACTGACAACCCTAAATCTATCTCCTTTCTTTTAGTCCATCCAAAGGTTGTCTGTAAGAGATCGCCCTGTGCGATAAGACCGCTCATTGTGCACTTATTCTTTGAAATGTTTGTCCTGTATTTTTATTATGTGGTGTACAATAAAGATTATAATAAAATAAGTAATAATAATAAATATTCCAAGTTACATTTTAGTGTCTTTCTGAAATGTCAAAACGTGCCCTTTATTTTTTAAAGAGTTTAAAAGAAAGAAACAACAAAAAAACAGGGTTACTTTCACATTTATAATACTACTATCGGTCCTACAGACCCGCCTGCACGAAAGTTGATTTTTCGTCAGAAAAAAAGGAGAATTTGACTGCAGCACCAATTTTAGGGTAGAATTGGTTGATTGCCTATGTGACCTGTACAACCAGTAATTATCTAAACGTGATAATTCGTGGTGAGACTGGAGTCTAATTTTTCTGTCGTCTTATTATAATTTTATTATTATTCGTGACGACTGTCAATGATATACAAAAATGTCGCCCAAGACCAAACAGCCTAAAGTGCTCTTTAAGACACGAAGGTATCTCGATTTGTAATGAATGGTCACCCATCCATTTACTGACCTTGGCAAGTATTGCTTAACCTTGTTTTCAAACTTTACGGCTGTTATTATTTAGTCACGATTTTCTCGTAGGTAAATAAATAATGTATTTTAATAGGGTTGTTTGCAAGACAATAATAAAACTGTTTCAATATTTTGTAGCTTATGTAAGCTAAAAATACGACTAGAAGCTTTTAATGCGCAAACGACACAATAATAGATTTGTTATGAACTATTTAGCATAGGAAATGTGTTTTCAGAATTCACTTACATAAATATTTTGAGAACTTAATTTTTAGGAATGCTATAAACCTATAAACGGCGAAGTAAATAAAATTCTTAATAGCTTACTCGGCAACATAAATTATCAAAGAAAAATAAGGTAGGTGGGAAATATGACCTATTCTGAAAGTTACCAAATATAGGTACAAAAAAATATTTTACGAGTACAAAAAACAGTTGAACCCTTTCGGCGGAGTACTGGGAAATCATATGCTACCTTCTTCCGCTCTAGGTAAAGTAGTAGAGAAATAGTCAGACTTTTAATGACTGAAACCCACTCTAATGTTTTTTTCAGTTACCCTTCATATTCTAGGGCCACTGTGACTCTTCCACATAATACCGCAATTTAATTCCTTTTCAAAATGACCCGAATATTCTTCACATTTTCATCATACCTTTGAAGCTTTAAGATAAAAACTAGGTTCCCTTCAATACTGCAATCACCTAGCCCTAATAACCCTGCCTACATCTTGACCTGTTTCTGGTCCACAAGAAGGCGGAGGGTGCATTACTTTGCAGATTTCTGCCGCTTGACAACTGCGCACCAGTTTTTTTTCTCTTCAGATATTAAAGTTGAAACTATTGTCTTGCTACCGATGAAATGTACATAGTTTTTAATTTTGAAGGAAGTTTTAAACAGATTTTTTTTCTAAAATGGTTTTTAAATTTATTCGGATAATTATATGAGTTGAAAAACTTGAAAAGGATTTTGTTTGTTTTAATACAACTATTAACTCCTGGGGCGCCAGGGGTAAATAACCAAAAAATAATAATAATAAAAAATCTGTCTAGGAACAATAAAAATATGGAAATAAAAATTTTCGGCCAAATAAATTTCGTACATACGTGTGTACAAATCGAAAATTGAGTATTTTTCAAGGTCGTTCAAATTGTACAGATGTATGTAGTCGTACAACCGGCGTTCGAAAGTACACTTTTTCAAAGCAACAATCGCATCAGTTAATTAATTAATCATCTTCAAATGCCTGCTTAAGATACCAAATAGATAAACGTTTTTTACAAATAACAGACTTAAATTATAATGTTTGCACTGCTGGGGGACTCGAGGCTCTTACCAAAATAAAAATACATACTGTCGTACATACAACCTAGTCCTTTTTGAAGTTGGGTAAAAAGGGGCCGCGATGCACCACGCTTGCCCAGTGTGGAATTACAGATACCAATCCGCACTGGGACCGTGGGTCACATGTTTACCAATTTTTGGTTCTAGCATATCCACCGTTATGAGAGTAGTATTGAATTTATAAATTTAGTATTGATTTAATAAATTAAATAATTCTCGCGTCTGGCTAGGTTTGGACACGTGACTTAAAGTTCGTATGTAAGACCGTAACCACTGCGATATACCACTGCCCACAACACGCTTCAAAATTTGAAACGATTTTTTTATTTTTTTCACTGTTGAGGTTTTTATAGGGTTTTACACATAATTGCCCCTAAAACATCCCTTAATTAAACACGCAACCGCTTTTCACCTTTCAGCCGATAAGCGCTACCTATTTAGGAAAATAAATAATGATTTAGTGTGCCTAAATATTCTAGTTCGTGAAGGAAATCTACTTAAGTTTCAGTGAAGGCCTGAAACGGGCTTTCGTTATTAATCACAGCCTTTACACAGCCCTTGACAGATAGGCTCCTTTACAAAAGTGTGGCAGCTATTAAATTGGCTAAAAGATTGAGCTTCGTGAATGCTTCAATAAGTTGATGTATTTACGAATATTATAAGTTAAAACCCAGGCTGTATGTTCAATCTCAGTCACCACTCCTTTCTTAACAGTGAAGGAAAATATCGTGAAAGAAATTGGCATGTTCCAGGATAAAGAAATTGGAAGACATGCGTCTTCCTACAACCCACACTGGGCTCGCGTGGTGGATTACGGTCTATTCCCTCACTTAGAGAGGAGGCCTGAGTGTTAGCAGTGGGAACATTATAAGGCGTATTTGTGAATGTTACGTAGTAGTAGTAAAGTCATTAGAAATTTTGACAAATTTAGCTAAAAGAAGAGGAAGTCTGTATTTAGCTGTGGGTAGAACCAGATCGTCAATGAAGATAATGATAATGATGATGAGCATTTCATCATTTCAGCCGATAGACGTCCACTGTTGGACATAGGCCTCCCCCAATTCAAGGTCTCATCGACCATCAGTTATAGCATATAGCATAATCAGCCTTTTAATGTGTGTGAGGGGATGGGCCGTAATCCATCACGCTGGCCAACTGCGAATTGGTGGATGTCACATGTCTTAATTTTTTTTTGTTCTAAGACATACCGGTTTCTTCATGATGTTTTCCTTCCCCGTCTTGTTCAGTAGTACATTCTGAAATAAAAATCAAAAACCGTTCCTTAATTAAGTGTTTTTCGAAAGCTTATTTTCCAACCATCTTTATTTGAAACACACTTTCAAAAGTATGATGGACAGCTAAGTCCACTAAGTCAAAAAGGTTAAATAAACAGTCCTCTCCTAATATCGTTACGAACACACATATGTACCTTTTACGACCTTCAGCAAACATTAACGCCCAATCCTCCATGAAAACCTCTTCAAACAATGGCAAAACTGTAACTCCAATCGATGTCCTTAAAACTGTCATGACTCACACTTGTCAGTTGCACAACCCTAGTTTTATTACCGTATAAGGAAACGCGACGTGAGAACCGCACGTAAGGCGACACCCTCACAAGTAATGGTACAGAAGTAGTAATAAAACGGCCACATGGGGGCACAATAATGACCCAATTTCTATAGAAGGTTACAATCTGTCTTTCGTTTGATGTTGCGTAAGTGTTTTAGTGGCAAATTGTTTGGAAGGAAGTTTTTCAGCAGATCAGTTGATAGACGATTGCAAATATTTCGTTTTTTTTAACGTTCCATACTTCACAAGGAAAAACACAGAACCCTTATAGGATCACTTTGTTGTCCGTCCGACTGTTTGTCTGTTAAGACCCTTTATCTCGGGTATGCGTGGAAGTATCGAGTTGAAATTAAAACCACATATTTAGGTCTGCGGTTCCTTGAACCTGTGACAATATCAAACTTTTAAGTTAACGGAAAACAAATAAATGGCCGCTTAAACGTATATTTCGACGCTCAAACAATCAAAATTCTAGGGTACCTTCCGATGACCCAGAATCCTGAAATTGCAAGATTATATAACACTATACTTAGGTTATATAACACTATAATTCCTATACTTAGGAATAAATCGGAAAACTGAATATTTGTTACGTCACAAAAAAATTGCGATTTGGAAGAAAACTTTAAGACTCCAATCGGGAATTGAACTCTTTACAGGTAATTTTGTACGAAACCCTCTGGGTGCGAGTCCGACTTGCACTTGCCCAGTTTTATTTTTACTACCCATCCGCAATTTTTATCATCAGCTTAGCTTTTTCCCAATAGTGATGGAGTCCAGCAGCTGAATACCTTTGCTTTTACTCGTATATGGCGTGACTGCCTAATAGACCTCTACAAAACCATTCTCCTTGGATAGACCAGCAGATTTTCTGGCGTTTGACTAACCCCTCAGAGCGCTAGTCCGATTCACACTTGTCCGTGTTTTTTCGAAGTTCACTATTTCTACTGCTAGGACATTAAACATGCTCTAACGTAATAATAATAATACACACACAGCTCCATCTAGTCTCAAGCTAAGCAGAGCTAGTGTTTTAAAAACTTGGCAACTGATAAACATACTTATATATTTCTAAATATATACTTATTATAGACAAAATACACCCAGACACAGAACAAATGATCGTGCGCATTACAAAAACATTTGTTCTGAGTGGAAATCGAACCCACGACCTCCAGCATAGTAGTCAGGGCCACTAACCACTAGACCAACAGACCAGTCAAGTCGTAAACTACATTTCTCAGGAATCAGTATAGTAGCTTTAAATAGCGTTTTTAATAAACCTAATCATTATCGTTCAGTTTCTTTACAATTTCCTTCGACCTTCGTGTAATGCGTCTTTAACATTCATACAAACTATTAAGGGCACAAAAGAAATGAAATGTAAAGAAAAATTTCCCTGCGTGACTTTACTTTCAACTTTATTTATGAAAAAAAAAATTAGTTAATTGCTTAGGCTAGTACAAATCCTGCCTAGGCTGAAAAACAGTTACCATAGATCTAACTGAAAGAATACAAGTACATTTTAGTCTGTAAAAGTCTGACACTTCCTTTTGCATCACTTAGAATAGGGGTTGTCATTTGATGATATCCTGCTTGAAAGAAACCAGGGAAATGCGAGTCGAATTCGCGCACCAAGGGTTCTGTACAAAAGTGTCTATGAAAACAGTTTAATTCCCGAATTGAGTCGAAGATAATTCTGAATCCCATAAAAAGTATTATTTTGTAGCGTAACTAAAAATGTACAGTTTTAGATTTTTTTTCCTATACTTGTGCTATGAGACGTAGCTTCGTGCCAAGTTTTAGGATTCCAGGTCAACGGGAATCACCCTATATATTTTAATTCCCTTGATAGTGTTGAAATATACGTTTTTTTGCGGCATAAACGACTGTATCCTTTTGTTTGTTTACTTCTGAGGTTTGATTTTTTCACTCTTTCAAGGGATATCAGACTTGAGTATATGATTGTAGTTTCAACTCGATACTCCCACGTGTTCCCAAGATAATGGGTATTGACTGACAGATGGACAACAAAGTGATCCTATGGGGTTCTGTTTTTTTTCTTTTGAGGTACGGAACCCTAAAAAGGCTCTGTTCACATCAACGTAAATATTTGTAAATTTATTTGTGTGTTATTATTTGATTTGCTAGCACAGTGGTAAAGGCCCCAACTTATGCTTTCTACTTACGGATTCAAATTTAGCCAGGCGCTCTACTTTCTGTAATTTATTTCACCCTCACTGCTCTCAAAACAGTAACGGAAAACATCGTAAGGAAACCGGCATGACTTTGAACAAAAAACAAACTGATCGGTGATCTTATTGAAAAAAGTTACTTTTTCTGACGTGAATCTATTATCATAAAATGTGTACGGACGTAGGTAATTACATAAAATTGATGTCTGTGAAAACAAAACCGACCGCGACGGGTAAGTCGCCAAAGGGTCACAGTTTAACAATAAAGGAGCGTCCGGTATTATTATGAGCAACAATATCAAGCCGAACATATTACACGGAATTCTCATTATGGACATCACAATTAACCTTTTTGAAAATCGAAACAAAAGCATTAGGCCTACTGTTAGCAACGACACGAGGGCACAATGCTGCCGCTTTGTCGAGAGTTTCATAGTATTATATAGATACCGTCACGAATCTGGAGCGCTCGGCGAGAGAGCAAGGATCATTTTGCGCATCGTACACATCGTCGAGCCAATCACTGTAACTACAAAGATGTACTCCCAGCTCCCGCGTCTCACTTCATACCACTAAAAAGACCCAAAACTTAACTTCTCATTCAAGTCTGCGCGATTTCAGCTTCAAGTCAGCGCCGGTTTCTGTGTGTAAGCTTCGCGTAGGCGTACACCAAGCATATAATGACGAATACACGTCTATAAAGCTACGCGTCCGTGGACAGTTATTAAAAAAAAATAGGATTAATTGAAAAATTTATATTAAAAATGAATACAAACTTAAATACAAAACAGCAAAACACATTTATTTCATGTTTGAATTGCGCTCAGTGAAATAAAATGCACAGCCACAGTCAGCCCTGCGTTCAAATTTGAGTTTAGAGTTAACTTTAATGACGTCATAAGGTAATTAAACCTTGGCATTCTTGAACGTGAACGTGAGTTCTACTGTCAATGTTAAGCATTGGCCGCTTACTTTAACTTACCCTGCTCGGAGTTAGAGTTAGTTGGGTTAACTCTTGGGTAACTACTCGTGTTATAAAAGAACGACCCTGAGTTGCAACTCTACTCGACTCTGGTTATTTTTAAACGCAGGGTTGCGTTACTTAATAGCTGTATTAATGGATGCTTTAAGTCAAGAGAATTGAGATGACTATTTGGTAAGCAATGATAATGGTGATGTAAGATATCACCATTATAATCACTTACCATGAGGTAAAACAGTAATCTAACGTAAACCTGTTAATAAAACTATACCTAAAACAATTTGAAAAATAAATACGATTGACTACAATTTTAATGCCCCAACATAAATTTTAAGTACAACGCGCAGTTTTTCGTTGGACTAACAGTACAAATTCATAACAACTTAACCACAGACCTTGGAAACCCTTGGTGGCCACTGCCAGAGAACGCATTATTTAAAATTTTTATTCTTGAAAATAAAAAAGAAAGAAAATAAATTTATTTGTCATAATACCAGTAGTAGTAAAAATAAAATTGGTAATACTTGAACCAAGCCTGTAAAGATTTAATTTCTTGATGGAGTCCATTAGGATCGACCCTAGTGGAATTCATCGAGACATGAAATCTCTTCTCTTAATCTCTTAACTTGACGAATAATCTGCAGCTCTGGGATACAAAAGTCAACCGAAGGAACACGGCATGGGGTTTTCAATAAAACTCTGAGATACTCTCTCTCAATCCACCAAGAGCATAAGGAGAAATTTGATGATTATCCATAGTGCCACCAGCAATTCGTAAGACTTGACAGTCGATAAAGCTTTGACAGTCCTAACTGGACATGATTGCGGAAAATTGAGCACAGCAGACATTGCACTGGCAGGGATATAATATATTGATAACTTACTGTAGACTATGACTTCCCATGCATATAAAATATTGGTAACGATAAAAATATGTTTAATGAGGTAAAAAAAAACATATCTTCTATATAAAGCGAACTCTACTCATTGATTAATCATGAAATGTCCGAAACTATAACACTTACGAACTTAAAATTTGGCAGGTAGGTTCCTTACAGAATATAGATAGAAATTCACCCCCTAAAGGTATAAAGCGGTGGTCCAAAGTTTGTAAGGAGAAACCGATTTTCACGTGACACAAAGTCTGAATGAACTGAAGTTCAGTTAGGTTTTCTTGTGTGCTTTTTCTTCAAACCCGTTCAACAGTTAGGGCGCTATAGACTAACACACATTTACATTGCCACTATTACAGTATTAGTAGGATGGCATTTCTATTCGCTGCCAGTACAAAGATTCCATAGTCTGTGTTCCCAACGATCGTTTAATTTAGACCAACCGCTCATTTTAACTGCCGAGCTGAATCCAGCCTAACGGTTACACTAATGACCTACCGACTAATCATTCATTTTCATATTTAGTTCATTAAACCCCAAGCGAACGCCGGCGTTCGCGCACCTATTGTCTTTCAATTGTGTCTGTAATTATCACAATTGAAAGGTTAATGAAATTCAGATTACCTAAAATATTGTTTAATTTTCATTTGCAATATACATTTTGAGACTTAGGCTTTTAATATTGATGCTCTGTGTATTGATAAACTGGGTTATCGAGGCTTACTGGGCGTTTTGTTTAGTATTTTGTATTCAATAAGACTGGCTTATAAAGTAGTAATTATTACGGTACAATTGCTGTATTTATGAGAACTTTCCTGTTATTATTTTCATAACTTATAGGAAAAGTTCAAAATAATTTGTGTTTAAACACACTTTTTTTTGTTTGCCCTAGTTTTAGTGCTATAATTATTTAGTTAATCGACGGCATGCTTAACGAACTAGTTGATCAGTTGGCTACTGCGCTGTGAGTCGTGGTTTCAATTCCCGCCTCGGGACAAATATTTGTATGGCATATAGGTAGATGTTTGTTTCGAATTTAAATGTTTTTACTATATGAATTACGTGTTAATAAATGCATCCACGATACAAGGGTAATTCCTAATTTGGAGCAATATCTTTTAAAAAAATGTGTCACTACTATGAACACTCCTTTTATCGTCTATTTTCCAACATTTCTTTTTCCACCAAGTCGTTCGGCTAAAGATCAAAAATCCCTGCTGAAGTATATGTTTCCTGATAGCTACAACCTAGGGGCTTTTAAGTTAAGAGTGGATAGGTTACTTCTAAGCAAACGAGCTCCATCGTCGGCAACATCATCGCTTGCCATCAGATAAAATAGTGATGAAACGTGAACTAATATACATTATAGTTTACAGAGGTAAAGTTTGTTTTTTGTTTGTAGGAGGTAATCCCTGAAAGTACTGGTCCGATTTCAAAAATTTCTTCACAGTAAGATAGCTATTTTATTCTTGAGTGACATAGGCTATATATAATGTACGCGGGCGAAGCCGCGGGCAAAAGCTAGTCGATAATAAAAAAAACTTCAGAAGTCATAAATATAATTAAAAACGCAATTACGAATCATACGCACTTAACATTCATACGTTAACACTCTTCCGTGCCCGCAATAAAAATATCACCAATTACATTTTAAATGTGGCTCTCATAACGACACGTACTTGACCGCTTTCAACACTACACTTGAAACCTCAAATTAAGGCCCGTCCCTCGGGGCACATTGCAGTTTAAAATGCTTTGTATGTGTTTGAATATTTTAGTAGCAACTACCTCGTCAGCGAACCAATCAGCGAGCACCATTCCATGTGTGGGTTCATAGAGTGGGTAACACGAACACCGTGAAATATTTTAGTGTGTACGAATTTTGAAGGTTACAACTCTATAGGGTGAATTTGTTTTTCTTACAATACTGTTTTGTTTTAGTGTCGTTGTTTTATGTTTGTGACGCAATGAATTTTCAAATGCGTGATGTTGTGTAATTTCCCCTGGCTGTTTACCTGTGTAGTAAGCGTAGCTCGCTGTTATATAAGTTTCTAACGCTGGCGCTGCTGTTATTTAAACACGGTGCGTTTGTTCTCCAATTTCAATATGTGATCAAGGAATGGGTATGTTAATTAAGTGATATCGTGTTCAGTTGTTATATTACTATTACTGTTTAATTAACCTATTTCAAAATTAGATACTTCGATATCTGCTTCTGTTTTAATATTGTTAACCAAGTTTAGTTTTCAATTTATTTCAAGAGGGCTTATTCAAATTTAAACCCACCCTCTGAAATAGGCCGTTATACCCTCCTTCATGAAACTATAAGATGACAAGATACCGGAGATCACTTCAGGGAATACAAAGGTCTCAGTTAGGTCTTACATCCTCCAACATAAAATGTATAGGGTCTGCAGTATTCTCAAGTCGGTCATATCTTGAGGCAATATCGTAAACATTGTCTTCGTCTTAAGATATGATACATGTTAACACGTTGCCTTCATCAAAATTTCTAACATCATTTAACATAGCCGTTTCAACACTGACAAATTAAATTTCTATACCCATCTAAATTCCATAAACAAATTATTCGGTAATTTCACAACAATTCTCATACCTTACGCTGCGGAGGCTCACAAAAGGCGTTTAAACAGAATTGCTCCCATACATCATAGAGGTTCGGGTGAGGACACCGTGGTGGCTAAGCGAGAGCAAGACTGCAGCCAAACGAGGTATAAATTACAGCAGATAAGTAAGATTAATGTCCACTTACGAGAAAATGAACTTTAAGTGGTCGTAGAGTCTGATATTGACATCGTTTTTGGAGCAATTCTTCATTGTAATGTGCTTCACTATTCACTATCTAAATTCACTCGAATGATTTTATGGCATAGTTCTATGCTATACTTGCATATAGTGCACCGAATATTTTACAAAAAATACAGCGTGTGTCTCGTTTCATTTATTTTTTTAAATGTTTTGAGAGTGTTTATAATAATGAAATCTCCGTTCGCCACGTCATCTTCAAAGCTACCCTTGATCATTTCTCGCTCATTTCGTTTCATAATACCACCTTTACGATGGCGTGCATTGGTTCAAATACCCATAAATCTTGAAGGCATGGCGCAGGGGTCGGTGCGAGGATATTTTTTTTATTCTCTTATCAAAATATTCTTTTATCAAAATATGGGTGATAGGTTTTCCGTCTGCCTCCGTCAGGCTATTGTTTGCTTTTGTTATCGAACGTTCTTTTTCATTTGGCGTGTTGCTGAGTTTTTGGGGGATGAATGCACTATGCTTTTGGATATTTTGTTAATGAACAATCATCATGATTTGATTAAAATAACTATTTAGGGCTGCAATGTGAACAGAACTTCTCAATGTCATCTTCTGAAACTCTCAGTGTCGTCACTGATGGTTAAGCAATATTACAGATTGAAAACAGAACAATATTAGTTGAATCAGAGATCTGGTTAAACATAACCCTGTTTTTAGACAGTGATATTTATTTAAACTTCATGTACAGTGGTGGTACATAGGCAGACTTAATGCCACAAGGCATTCTTTGCCAGTCAACCTTTGGAATAAAAAAGACAACACTTTGGTAGGTGCGTATAATAAAAAAATAACTGGTATTTGAAATATAATGTTGCATAGTTAAATTAAGTTGCATATAATAATAAAATACATAGGTATAAGCAAAAATAATAACCTAATAAATACTGTGATACATATGAAATCATTATAATTAAGCTAACTAGCTTCTTCTTATCTGAAAAGCTCTTAATTTTGTTGTCATTCCATTACTTTTTAAATTAAAAATATTATATTCTAACGTTTTCAGAACCCTATGAGTATCGGCACTTTACAAGAGAGTAAAAAAAGTATGAGAACCTTAATTAAACACTTACCAGAGTACACTTTTACCTTTTAAAATTTTCTCTGAAGGAGATTAAAACGTGACCAACTTAGAAATGTCAGGGGAAGGTAAGGGAACGGTAAAAATTGTCAAGGAAAAGAACAGGGAAAAATTAAAAACTTTAAAACAATTGATTGCCACAACCTCGTACTTGTAGTGTTTCTTACCTTGAGGTAAATTACCGGAAATATTAACGTTTCTAATTCATTTTACCTTTACTTCGGAGTCACGTTGGTTGGTACTTAAGATTTTTTTCCTCGTTCATTATCATTTTGACTAGCATCTGCCAGTAACTTCGCCAGCGTAAAGGTAAGTTTCTACATACAAACTTTACACTCCCGTTTCATCACGATAGGGGCTGAATTTTGTAAAATCCTTTTTCAATACTCGCCTACGTCATAAAAAGATGCCTTGAGCAAAATTTCACGCTTTTAGTCCCAGTAGTTTTGGCTTTGCGTTATATGTCAGTCAGTCAGTTTCTCCAACCAACCGACCAAAACCGATCACAAAACCGACCAACAAACCGACCAAAAAACCAACCCAACCGACCAAAAACCCAACCGATTTCAAAAAGGAGGAGGTTCGGCTGAATGTATGTTTTTTTTAAAGATGAACGGATGGGGTAAACTTAAGGGGAATTTTCAATGATATCATATTTAAAGGTGATAAAGGCTGATAAATGTTTGACTAGTAAGTGAGTGTTCTTTTTTGTTTACCTCTGTAACTTTTTCTTCTGTTGTAAATCAAAAAGTCTATATTGGCGCAGTTTTTAGGATGAAAATTTTATTAAAATATTATTTCTAATCGTTACTATTGTACTGCTGAGATACTTTTTACTAAACACATATACTTTATTATGAGCTGTGTGAAATCATCCAATGACATCTCTGTTTCTGAGGTGGAGCGGGAGTGGGTGTCTGACTCTTACTGATTAAAACACATCTGTGCCTTTCAGTAGCTTTTTACGTTCTAGATCCACGGTCGCTCTTTAACAGGTTCTCGCAGTCCTAACACATGCGTTTAGTTACAATATATTACAGACTGTTAATTATACACCACCCTGACAAAGTAGGCCGCATCTAGTAATTATTTATGACGTAGTGACCGTAGAGCTAGCAGGACTAGAATAGACTAGCAACGTGTCGAGACCCTACATTATGCAATGTGTGTCCATCGCTTGGGACTTTGTTGACGGCGTAATTACGGGACTCGGGCGTAAAATAGTTTAACTAAGTAGAGGAATAAATATATAAAAGCTGAAATAATGGTGTAAAGGATAGCACGGTTAGCGCAGTGAAGTTCATATTTTTAACCGACTTCAAAATGAAGGTTATATTATGTTCGGCTGTGTGTATTTTTAGGGTTTTATACCTCAAAAAGCGGAACCCTTATAGGCGGGGTTACCATAACGTTCAAAGTAAGATTGTTTTAATCTTGTTTCAGTGTGGGTAAGAGATGGCGCTAGATAATCTGTATTGTTCTGTCTCTTGCCCACACTAAAACAAGATTAAAACAATCTTACTTTAAACGTCATGGTCTAGGTCAGGATCACTTGTTTTCAAGACACTTTATCTCGGGATCGAATAGAGGTATCGAGTTGAAATTAAAACCATATACTCAGGTCTGTTTTTCCTTGAAGCTGTAAAATAATAAAACTTCTGAAAAAAAAAGAAACGACCGTTTATATCGCAAAAAAAATATATTTCGACATTCTCAAGGGAATCAATCATGGGGTACTTTTCGTTGACCTAGAATCCTGAAAATTTGCATGAAACAAGGTCTCATAGCACAAGTATAATCGTAACTCGATTCGGGAATGGAATTGTTTTCATAGGTAAGTTTGTATGGATGGTTTGCGCAAGTCTAACTTGCACATACCGGTTTTTTTTTTTTTGTTTTGTTCGCCGACTTTTAAGGTTTAAAAGAAAACGAAAATAGATTGGTAGGGTATGGTAGTAGATAAGTGAGTAGGGCAGGTAGATTGTTAGGTAAGATAGGAAAAATAGTCAGTTGACCGTAGCGAGGCAGCAAGCAAAACCAAAGATATATATTATATAAAGATAATCCAAATTAAAACCTTGAGAATTTTGAACGGAATCTACACTACACTAAGAGGGCAAAAAACCCATATTTCTTTAACAATTAAGATTCCTCACACTCTCTCTGTCCCAAATAAAAGGTGGGTATTATTAGGTTTACTTCGCACTGAACTTTTTCAGGTTTTTACTACGTTGGGCCTTACCTTCGTCAAGTTTATTAGAAATCTTTATTGGAAAAAGCTTCTATAAAACAGGAATTAATTTTTAATACAGAAATTGAGCTTTTTGCTGATGAGAAAATATCTCGACTAGATTTTTGCCAGCGGCTAATATAATATTAAGATCTGTGAATTTATGTTATACGAAATTATTTTACAGTTAAATTTTTGATTCATTAGTATAAATCGTTTATTTCAAATTATTATCATCTCAATTTCATTTAGAAAAATTTTGTAATGCTGCGTCTTCCGGTAAGTGGTCGCCACTCCAGGATTTTCCACCCATCTGTTCTGCAAGCACTGTAACCAGTTCTACATCCTAAAGTTTAACGATTGAACGAGTCGAACTATGCCCGTAACCTTACTTCTCCTGCGGATATCTTCATTTTTGATCCGATCATGCAAGGACTTTACAAGATATTTTTTTGGCCAGTCGCCTTGAAACGAAACACCGAAACTAATTCAGAGGTTAGTCTCTTTTAAAGTCCATTGAGGTAACATGTAATGGTCAAATCATACGAGAACCATGCAGTTAGTGTCCGAATTGATCTTTAGATGAAAAAACCACACAGACTTAAGTGGACCTGTCCAGTCAGTGCCAGCATTTGTTAGTATTCGTATCCTTCAACTAAGAACTACTAAGGAACTCAATGACTCGAGGAACAATACTAAAGAGAAGACAAGTCCTGGAACAGCAACTTTTAGGCTATCTTGGTTTCACCAGCCAATGGTAGAACATAATATGAAACATTTATTCTTAAATTTCTCTCTCTTATTTATTATACCGGTCTTAACTAAAAAGACGAAGAAAAGTTATTTCATATTGCTTTTCAACACTTAACTCTCAGACAAACAACCTTTCAAAGCATAAAGCGCATTCTCACTCCTACAGCCTCAATTACAGCTACCATTAATACAAACGTCAGTCGAACATTAGCTGGCGATTCGACAAAGATGTATTACATCGATCCATTAGTTCAGTTTCAACTATTATGAATACAGTGCGCTAAGGTCACCTCGTCAGACAATGTCATCTATTAATACACCTAAAGAATAAGATGGTCCAGGGCAACATTTTTTGAAAGAATCTACACAACCTTGAACCGCAAAGGGCAAATAAAGTCAGTAAAAGTTTGCCACTCCCTCTAATTCTACGCAGGGCGGGTGAAGTTACAATAAGGTGAATTCCCATCTAAAAATAAAGCCTGTACACACAAACATGACGATTAGACGAGGACTACACTACACCGGCGCATACGTGGACCGCGCCATTTGTACGTAGTGGCGCGTTGCGGGGCACAGATCTAATGTAGCTTTGAAAGTCTAGTTGCCATATAAAATGTATAGAGACTGACGCAGCCAGATCGGCGTACGAAGCCCACGTGTGTGCAATATTATACATATATAGTATGTTATAACATACATAGTATGTTATAACATACATAGTATATTACCTTTATTATACGCGCCGTTGTCGCGCGTTTGATGTCACGCGCTTTGTTTGATCTGCCAAAATTGAGAAAATATTTACTGCTGCCTTAATAAATAGAAGCATCTTATAATGTATCATTGATACAAGACTTTTATTAGATTAAAAAGATAAAAGCAACTTGTTGAAAATAAATAGGTATAGCTTGATGTGCCTTGTTCATGTTTATAAATATATAAAAAGCTAAATTTTTCTAGCTCGATAGACCCTTTTTTCGTAGGCAAGTATAGGTGCTGTAACTGCTGTTACAAGTTCAGCAGCATTTTTAATGTTCCCACTGCTGGGACTCAGGTTTCCTCTCTAGGAAATGGAATGGACCCTAATCCACCATGCGGGCCCAGGGCGGGCCCGTGTGTCAAATTACACTCGCATAGACAACGCGTCTGTGCATATGAACATGGATTTACTATCTGTAGGCCATATAGTCTGGGCGGTACAGATGACTTCATTTTTTTTACTACTTGCGGAACCACACCCACCCGCACCCACCGCTGCTTGTGCAGCTGACGGTTGATTTACTTATTGGTCATATAAGATCAACCATCAGTGACAATATTAGCCGGCTTACTATGACTTTTTCATTTGCAACGCTACCGCCCGGACTAATACGAATATTTATTACGTGCGAGAATCAAAACCACGATACACAACGCAGCAGTCAATCGAACTATCACTTCGCCAAACATGCTTTCAATTAATTAAAGTTTACATGAGTAGAAAAATTATTGGTCGCGCGTTTACGGCTTGTCAAAAACCAGCCAAGTTACAACCGTTTCGCTTGCGTCGAACGCTTCGAGTTGGCCGCGTCGCCGAATCTTTTGTTCTGACCACGTGACTGAGCGTTGATATGACGTCATTCCTGTACATTTGAAGCTTTCTACTAGCGTTAACTATTGCAGATTAGCAACTTGGCTAGGGGTACGTAACAGTACTCTGCATTGCCCTCAAGAATAAATAATTTATTAGCTTTAACTCAAAGTTGATATAGGAGGAAAAAATATGTATTTGGAATAATTGATTAAGCGGTGATTTTATTAAGAGTGATAGGTACTTGGTATTTTGTCTTAAGTTTCAAGACCGTGATGTTAGTTTAATTCTATTAGCGTTGATGTAATATTTTCTAATTGATTATGTTTAATATCATCGAGTGGAAATTGCTTAGAAACACCTAAAGCTTTAATTATTATCAGAGAGGTTTATTATATTGATGGTAAGGTTCTCGGAATTTCTGTTTTGGTCAAATACAGTCTAGGTATTTCATATTATAGGGGCGTGTTGATGTGTGAGTAAGTTTGTTAGGTAATCCTTCATGTTCAAAAGGTTAAACGGATCTAAATGAATTTTGGTACACGGATAGGTCCTATCCTGAAATAGCAAATAGGATATTTTTTTATTCCGGCAGTATATGCCCTTGGGATAATCTTCTACCACAATGCGGCCGAAGCCTCTAGCAGCAACTAGTATTTATGATTTATTTATGGTGTTTTATATTTTCAATTTTTCAAATTTTGAGCAGATTTAGTTCATGTAAAATAATGTGTTACATAGCATGAATGGTCGTTTTTTTTTTTTTTTTGTAAGCAAAAAGAGCTAGTCAAGACCCTTTTAAAACATGTATATACTTTGTAAACATGATTTTTTCAACTTTTTAGAACTTTGGTTCGTTTTTCAAACTCGTCCAAGAATTTTTATGCATCATTACTATATCCATACAACTTTTTTTTTACACAATTTTTTTATTCTGCTTTTAGTATTTCTAAATATATCATCTATGAAGTCTAGCTATAACAATTCACGAGCCTGGTGAGAGACAGACAGACAGTGGAGTCCTAGTAATAAGGTCCCATATTTTTCCCTTTGGATATTGAAACCTACAAAAATATTAATTGATACTAAACTGAAGCTTCCTCACAAATTACTCCGTCCATTAATGAAAACTGTTTCAAAATTCTTTCGGTAGTTTTTGAGTTTACCGTGTACAGACGAAGCTATGGCTATGCTTTATTTTGCAACACCCATTTTATTTTCAAATAAGTGCTTGCCCCATCGACAAACAGCTATAAAGTTCAATCAACACAGAATGAGAGTCAAACAGTGGTCAGTTTCAACAACAAAGTAACAAAATAGAAAGTTGTTCGTTTAGAATTCACGCAAAACAGGTTGCTGATGAAAATAGCGCCCGTATGTGCGGTTTATTTGCCATTCGAAATTGCTTTCTATTGGCAAATCAAACTTTTGAAATTGCGATTGCTGCTAACGAGACGCTTTTGTAGTGAAAGGTACGGACAGGTCATCAACTGGTTATTTCCTCCATTTGCTTAGGTATTTTAATGTAAGAGGCATTGATGCTGCTGTCTGTACATTTTAGAGTTACGCAAAGAGCAATTGAAAGAATACAGATGGGTTTTAGTCAGTATTTTTACTGACTGTTTTTTAAATTGGAAAAAAGCTTATACCTAAAAGTTTTGGGTTGATTTTTAGGGTTCCGTACCTCAAAGGAATAAACACGGAAACCTTATATGATCACTTTATTGTCCATCTGTCTGTCTGTCTTGCAAGATCCTTTTAAGAAAATAAAACCATATACTCATCTGCGGTCTCTTTGTGTCTCAAAAACGTATATTTCGACACTGTTAAAGGAATCAAAAAGTAATCATAGGATACATCCCGTTGACCTAGAATCCTGAAATTAGGCATAAGAAAAATCTGACAACAATAAATTTGTGGTTACGTCACAAAAAAAATTGCGATTCGAAAAAAATTTCGTAACTCTATTCAGGAGTAATAATTTTGTTGAACTGTTTTCATGGGTAAGTTTGTATGGAACCCTTAGTGTGCCAGTCCAACTCGCATTGGCCTGGATTTTTTTGTTTGTTGAGATTACACTAAGATTGTAATGAATGTAAAGATTTAATATTAACTCTTTGAAAGTCGTAATTAGGGACACAATAGAAAGACAATAGCCTTATGTCGGACAGTGTAACTTAAGACATTCGAAAGGTTAATTATATTTTTTATTATCTTAACATTTATTCTAAACTACTCTGAGCTATTATATGTTATTGAAATGAGTTGGTTTCAAAACAATATAAATCGAGTCCCCTGCAGCCATAAATCGCACGTGTCAAATATTTTTTTCTCATTACAATTTAGATTCAAAAGTTCCACGTTTCTACGTCAAGTGGATCGCACGGGTAAGTTATTCCAGTTGGTCGTTCTTTTCTTTTGTTCAGAAAGAAAACAGAGAAACACTTTTATTCTTTCTTGTAAGTCTTTAAGGAAAGACATACCACTGAGCTAGTCTAAGAAGGCACACAGGCTTATAATCTATTTTATAAATAAGTCTATTGAAGTATTACTATATCCAAAATATTGACACATTGATTTAGTTTCATCATCATCATCATCATTTCAGCCGAAAGACGTCCACTGTTAGACATAGGCCTCCCCCAAGCGTCGCCACAATGAGCGGTCCTGTGCGTCTCACATCCATCGGATTCCTGCAACTCTTACTATTTATTTTATTTTTTTACCATTAATTTAGTTTATTCTAAGTAATTTTCTTAACTCGATTCAACTTGACTCAACCTTCCCCCAGTGGTGGTGGAGGCCTTGATTTAGGCCATGGTCTGGAACGATAGGGAATGAGAAGGACCCTTGAAATTTGGTCCAGTAATTAAATCGTGATAACGTAACAACATATGAATTAAATAATTAATTAAAAAATTAAACATTTTCAAATCAAACTATACTTTAACAAAACAAATTCAATAATAATAATAATACTCTGTACCGATTGTCTTAACCGCCAATGGTCTTATTGCCAAAAGTTTCGACGACCATCTGTCGAAGCTGTCGTTGCACGGTTGGATCACGGGCCAGATACAAAAGGCAGTACTCCTCGATACGGCTCGCATTGTGAGGAAGTTTCTGTCTCTGGAGCCCTAACCACCGGTAGCTTGGACCCTGCTCCCGACATCGGTGGACTACTGTTTTTATATTTTTAAATGTTTTTTTTTTTAATATATATATATGAAAAATATTTAAAAATATCAAAAATATGTAATATAAGAAAAATAAAGGAGATAATAATACTCTAAATAAAAGAAAATAATACTAATATTTAAGAGACACTTAAAATTCATCAATATAATAAAGACACATATTCAGCAGGAAATTCGTGAGCTGGGTTTTAAAAGTATTAGTGTAGATAGTGCTTCACACTTGTAATATTAGTATGATTAACTATAGTTCTTGATTGAAAAGATCTATCACGAGGTATATTCCAAACTCACGTTGACACCAAACACCGCACCCTAATAAGCAAGGATTTACGAGCTTCAGGACCTTGATAGTCTTCAAGTAATAATATTACATGAGATCGAATTAAACCTGGGGGCAGCACAAACGGGCTTTAGGTCACGGATCGATTTGCCGGGCTTACTCTGTCTGTCAGTTTCTGAGCTAGTTAATTGACCACAAGGCCCTCGGAACCAACCATCCGTATCAGAGAAATCTAATTCCTACGTATAAGCAAATAATCCTGACAAAGTCGCTAAAGGGTATTTCCTGGTTACCAATCCAAATGAAATTATCAATTATTTCAATCGAATAAGCAACACTATTCATTCGTGTATGTAGACACGTGTTGCGGTTGTGAAATTCAAGTTGTGGTGTTGGCAAATATGTGCAAAATCAATGGAGTGTTAACTCAATAACTAATTTAACACATCGCATAGATTTCAAGCCAATTCCCCAGTACAGAGCAGTTGCCGTGACAATCAAATTACGGTCTGATTTCGTGGTTATACAGAGATATTAACTAAGATTTCAGTTTACTACTGTAGAAAATAATGATATAGCTACTACAAATATGTCATTATACGATGAGAAAGAAAGAAAGAAAAACCATTTTTTTAAATGGGAAATGATGCGATCTTAAAACTAGCATGCAAAATTATATAAACATTCTGTTGAAAATAATGCGCCACGTCCGTACAAAAAGACTTAACGTTCAGCATAATACCATGCCGTGTGTATTCTAATTGTGTGCTCACAAAGGCAACAGAAATTAGACACTTTTTGTTCCCATTAGTAACCCAACAATATTTTTTTCATTAAATTTTTAAATCAGCAGAAAAGTAATGCCTGCCAGGACTACAGAATGTTCAACGGAGTTGACATGGTTCTCGCAAAGAGTGACTAAAGGAATCCTATGGGAAGTAAAAAATTTAACACTGCATCTCACTTTAGCCAAAGCAGAAGAAGTCGTTTGGAACCAAATTATAGAAAAACAAATTATTTGCTGTATGTACTTTATTCTTATTTTGTCTCTTTATTTTAGAAATGTATAACTTAATTTAACAGGTCTAAAACTCCGTTCGAAATAAGATTAAAAATTGAAACAAACCTTTTTTTAGTGTCCGTCTAACCGATTTTGAGTTTTATTGCGTTGATGGTATGATGAATGACGGCTACCAGCAAATAGTTTATAGAATATCCTAACTATTTTTTTCTTTTAATGAGGTTCTTATCTTTGATATTAGAGAAAGTTCAAAAAGCTTACCTTAGATATATTTATAAGCGTATCTATGGATGCTATCCCTTTATGTACCCTACTAAGTTTATTTTAGGTTGTGTCGGGTATCATTCACTAGAGGTCAAAAGAAAACATGAGCAAATATTAACCATGTGTAAAATCCTTCATGGAAAAACTGATACTCCAGAGCTGCATGCCGAACTGTCTCAACTGAAGCCCACCCCAGTTAAGTACAGCCGCATCAGGAGACACAGCTTGTTCGCTGTGCCTGCGAGTCACACTGTTGCTCGAGCCCAGTCTCCTGTCCCTCGCACTCTTTCTGCGGTCAACACTCTTTTGGACACGCACCCTGACTGTGATGTGTTCGCGGACGAATGGAAGACGATCATGTCAGTGTGTCTGGAGTTTTGTGAGATGAGTGTGTGATTTTTTTTGTATATTGTCTTTAACTCATGTAATTGGCGGATAGCCATTTTTGTTAAAGTAAAACCATTAAATATAAATAAATTATGCCTACGGCATTTTAACCTCCTTTTTTAACTGGAATTTCTAATTATATTTCATTCTAACTTATTCCCGCAGTTTTGCCCGCGTACATAAAATAAAGCCTATGTCGTTCAAAAATAAATCAGTTTTCTATTAGTGAAAAAAATTTCGCAATCGGACCAGTAATTTTAGAGCGGGGGATGTCATAAGATGATTTTTCCCATCGAAAAAAAAAAACCAGTAATTTCAGAGATTACCTTCTACAAACAATAAAAAAAAAATCACCTCTTTTATAATATTAGTATAGATTTCATTACAAGATGAATTTTCTAAGAAGCATTTACGTACTACGCTAAAAGAAAACTACTCACAACTTTGTTAGAAATTTTTACGAGATTTAGTGATGACTCAGTAAAATTTTGGCTGTAATATCAAATGTTTCATAAAAGGTATATGAGTCAACATATTCTGCATTGCACCTGTGCATAAAATATAAAAACTCGTGTCAAATTGAATTTAAAAGCAATTTCACTGATACGAGCGTAGTGGTATTCTGTTATGTGTATCCATGTTAGCTCTATTATGATGAATAATCCATTTTGGATAACAAAAGCCTTTTTTTGTGACAAATTATCAAATTACTTCTCCTGCTCTGGGTGGAGCGAAAGGGTGTACCAAATTTTTATGATTAAAACCCACCTGTGTCCTACTGGGGTCAGGGCTACCCTACTGGGGCCAGGATTATCCGACTGAGGCCAGGGTTATCCGAAAGGGAAGCTCGTTCCCGGTACGAAAGGCACGAAGAAACGGGGTGGGCTTTTAGTCAGTAAGAGTCTGACACTATCTCTCGCTCCACCCAAGAGCGGGGGTTGTCATGAGATGATTTTTCCCACCATAAAAAAACACACGTGTTTTTTCTATGGTCCTTTGTGTTCCAAAACCTAGATTATTCTTTTTAATAATTCTACAGTCTTGGCAGAGAGAGGGAGAGAGAGAAAGGACTAGAAAAGTCTAAATTTTTGACTGAATTATTGATGACATGAGAAAATTAGACATCAGAAATAGAGACATTATTTATGTACACACATTTACAGACATGCATATACATAGAAATTATTTTGAAGCATCAACTCATCGACATTGTATCCCATTCCTGTCCTAACGTACGGTGCTCAAACCTGCAGACCTATAGCCAAGTTACAACTGTGTCGTTTCGATTCTCTTTTTACAGTTTTACAGTCGGTGATGCCTCCGATTTCACGTGGCTTAAGAAAGAAAGAAAGAAAGAAGACATGTTTATTCTGCCTGAATAGACGCACAATTCAATATAAAAAATATACAAAAAATTAAAAAAAATAAACAGTTTCTCCGCCAGTCCATGTGTGTATCGGGCTTAACTATATTGCACCATAGACAACACAACTTAACGTTGAATTGATGGTCATTCCCATACATTTTTTAATTTTCTACTAGCGTTAACAATTACAGATTGTCAACTTGGCTAAGTCCTCTGGTCACTCATCGAGATACAAAAGCTTCATCTTCGAGTTTGTCAGAGAGCTATGGAGCGCACCATTCTGCGATTAAAAAAAACGAACTGAATTACACGCTGCGCTCTAGATATGCATAATAGATGCTGTCAATTTTATTGAGAATGGGTTGGTTCTGTGAGCCATATGCCTAGAAACTTCAGGTTAAGCGTCGTCACGCAGCGAGTCCTTGCAGAGAGAAAACGCTTTCCAGGTCGGCCTAGAAAGAGGTGACGGTATGATCTAGACGCGTACTGTAGCTGTGAGTATCAGCTAAGCGTGGGGTGGTGAGGGGTAAGGTCAAATGTACAAAAATGTTTGAAGCACGCCACGTTACGCCGCTCATAGCACCACGCGCCCGCTTGCCATGCCGTCCCGTTCGCCACGCCGCTCACCGCTAAGACTAAAGTCATGACCAGGCCGTAAGGTTTAGCAAAACTCTTTCACTCACCTACACACAAAGGTTCAGTTGAAAACCAGCGTCAGGCAACTGCTACGGTTGTCTGACAGTATGCTCAACTGAACCTATTTGGCACTACCGTGAAACACATTGTTGCTGTTTGTTTTTTTTTTTTTGTTTTCAGTTTTATATTTTATTTGAGCTATTAAATAATGTTTCAATACTTGTTTTGTTCATTGTGTGCCAAATAAACATGTTATCTCTATCTTCTTTCTTTCAAAAAAGAAATTGACATAAAGAATTAATCTTTTCCAGTATCGATTCAATTATACAAACACCTGCCTAGGATATTATTAACTTTACCTAATTAAAAGTCTAAGATACCACCGTACAAGTTTATACATATAATATGTATATGATTGTGTTACCTGAATATCTGAACACTATTTTTAATGTATCCTACCTGGAATTCAATAAAAGGCCATTATATTACTTCTCAAACATCTAACTAACTACATAGGACCGTACTTAAGAACACAAGTACTATACAATAAGAACAAAGTAAGCAAAGCAGCGTGCATAACTTAGTCTCCAATAGTTCGCGAGCTCGATATAACTTGCCTTCCATGGATTTATGAGCAAAACGTGATCCATTTTGCATTCACCCCGTTCTCATTGTTTTGTATGCAAAACTGATTGATATCTATGTAAAAATATTTCTTTCATATACTATATTAATATTACTAGTATTTCATATAATAGTCTCCAGTTATTATAATTTTGTTAATAGTTCTTAGTAATTCCATGCTTCTGCCAAGCAGAGCTAGACGCCATTTTAATTTTTGAAGCGCTTTCTCGTAGGTAGAATAAGTTGGTGCTAACTCATTTTTTTAGTTTTCTGTGTCTAGGAACATTAATATTCTTTTTCTAGAACCGTGATTTAGTTGTCTGCTCTTCGTGCTTTTTCCTCTTTTTATGTTGGATTACATTAGAAGCGTGATATATGTTTGGCGGTCTTTGTTCTAGTAATGTTTTAATCAAAAATTATTTTGTAACTCGAATATCATGTTTCAAAACACAAAAGTTAATAATCATGTCAGATCAAATGTAGTGAAATATGATATTTGCAGTAAATTACTGCCAATATAAGAATAAAATGTAAAACGGAGTCTGTGTTTCCTGATAGCTACAACCCGGGAATCTTTAAGTCGAGGGAGGGAGTGAATAGGTTTCTTCTAGGTAAGCGCGTTCCATCGTCGACCGCAACATCGCTTTCCATCAGTTGAGATAGCGGTCCAGCGTGAACCTATTAACAATAAAAAACTGCATTATGTTTTCCCTTTACGCTCATTATTATATACATGCTAGCTGATGACAAAGATTGTTCTGTCATGTAGATTATCAAGAAAATATCACAATCAAAAAAATGGTTGAAAGTATAAGGGCAAAAACTGGCCTGTGTCCTATTCTCAAACCTACTAAATATAAACCAAAAAAAAAAATCATAAAAAGTCGACTTGTAACTGATTGCAGATAAGCCCAGAAGAAAAAATAATCGGTGAAGCCAATTTGAATAAATTAGATAGTAAAAACTGTGACACGAGATTTTCATATATTTGATGTATTGCCACACAAAACAATATGGGTTACTATAACAATAATTGCTTAAGAGTTTCTAAAAAAATGAATAAAAAATTTAAGAAGAATAATAAGTTAATTCAGTCGAACCCAAGATTAAAAAAGAAAACCCCATAGCATTTGAGCAACCTACTTATTATTCAACATACGTAGCAAGGGACCGAAAGAACAGGGTCATACCATTACCCATAGCCGATGCTCAACCCTATTAATTATTTATATACAATTATTATCCGGACCCAAAAAATTTGTTACTGCTTATAGCCGTCATTCATTTTCATGCAAAAGAAAATTCGAAATATTCAGTTAAATTTTTATTCCACGATAAGACTAAATAATATTCAAAATCCATACGTGCTACAATTTCAAGATTACTAAAATATTTACGTGATGGATAACGCTACTTTTCATTGGGCCTATACCCTTGGGTAAATATTTTATGATCCCGATGACGTCACGGACCTTTAAAGATCTCATTTTTCAAATACTGATACAGATTGTTTGAATAAGTAAAGAGTTGATGTAAAAAACAATGTCTAATGTAATGTTATAAGCTTATTTAATTTCGAGATGAGAAAATTATGTGAGCCAAAAAGAGAACTTTTAGATACTAATGACAAATATAAAGACATTATCAATATAAACGGTATTTCAATCATGGACATAGCAGCAGAAATGTTCAAATTATTCGTTCAAAGACAGAAATATGACAAGTAAATAAAGAGCTTAATTTGTTAAATCATTCTATCTTCCTCAACGAGGTACAAGGTTCAAAAGCTAACCCTTTCAACAAATCCCAGATGCAAAGCTAATGTGAGACAAAAAGAGAACTTTTAGATATCGATGACAAATATAAAGACATTATCAAAATAAACGGTATTTCAATCATAGACGTAGCAGCAGAAATGTTCAAATTATTCGTTCAAAGACACAAACATAACAAGTAAATAAGGAACGTAATTTGTTAAATCATTCTATCTTCCTCAACAAGGTACAAGGGTCAAAAGCTAACTCTTTCAACAAATCCCAGATGCAAAGATAATTGGCTTTTCCTATTCCAGCCTAGATCCCATAAATCTATTGCAAAAAAAAAACCGATGAATGCCCCAGATACGCAAAAATCTACATACAAACTGCAGCATCCAATCGATTCATTCTCAGGAGACATTAAAAAAGATGACAAATGACTCTTTCTATATTCGTTGCGAACGCCTGCAATAAATCAATAAAAATGTACCATTAAAGGTGATGAATACTGATGGGGAAATAAAGACGTCTCATCAAGGGCGAGTATTAAAGCGTTCTGTCGCTTTACGCTAGAATATAGGGTATCTGCAGTACTTTGTTATTCAGCTTTGTGGAAGCTATTTTTCAGCGTGTAAGTGCTTTTGATATTGAAACTATCGTTTTTGTCAAACGACGCTTGGACACAGGTATTTTTTTTTAGTTTTTGTAAAATAGCTTGAAGTGGGTAGCGTGAAAATGGTTTTTAGCGGCTCAGCTTGGCGTGAATAGTAAATTGGGGGAGTGTGTAACATTTTTGTTTGGTAATGGGAAATTTTCCTGTTCTGGGTGAACCTAGACGGATGATCAGAACCCACTCGTGTTCCTTTAGTTGCATTTTACATAACAGAGGTCCTGTCATTCTTTTGATTAATCCCGTAGCCCTGTCAGCATCGGCCTTAGCGGGCCCCATCAATTTTGTTGACGCTCGTGAACAATGCGGTATGGTTTAACCTTTGGTTTGAATATAAGTAAAGTAATATAAAGTATTGGATATATTTGTTTATTTATTTATTACGGCACTCTAAAGAATAGTTCGCCAAAACATTTACAAAGGAATAATCTTATAATTAACAATTATCACAGCGAATTCTTCACTTAAAGGTGTGCACAGCACTTACAAAATTTGGTAAACTAATATTATTGTATTTAGAATAAATTGATCATTCACATTTAATAAATAATATCCAGGATATAGAACGAATTAGATGGAATGTTGCCTTAGATAAAATAATTAGTAATTATACAATACTTTTGAATATCCTCGGTAGTTTTTACGTTTTTTTAGTATCTATGAACTCTATGGACATTGAATTTACACAGTTACATGTTTTTTTTTCATGATATTATTAGGCTGATAAATAAAGGAGTAGGTGATTCAATTTTAAAATAGTGATCAATCAAAGACCACGTTTAATACCATAATTTTTAATACAAAGGATACCAACAATTAACATAATTCTATGAACAGAATGTTAATGAGTCATCTACAAAGCCAAATCTAGACAACATATCCCCACACTCACCCACTGGTATTCTCAAACAAAGTCTGTATTCTGACGTCATCCCAATTATAATCAAACAAAACAATTTATTCGCCCATTTACACATGAAAAGCTGCCAAACACATTTCTCATATTTGAAAAATTAATTTCCACCCAGTAGACAACATACAAAAAAAAACAGTTAACATTAATGAATTATGTTTTCCAAACAAATGTACTGTGAGGAATCTTCCGGTAACCCGGAAAACGGTCCTTTTTTCGTGTCCAATATCGGCCTACTCATATAGTTGAGAGGAACGCTTTTGCCCGGGACGGTATTATTAATTCATATTAACGAGTCGTAGGGGCAAAGGTTATCCGACTGTACGCGAATGAAAACGGTCAAATATCATCACCATGTAACGAGGACACGAACTTGGTATTTTTTACTCGTTATGATACCGTGCCGTGGAATTTAATCAGCCTCTTTTTGACGCTGGTTTAATTACTTTTGTATTTGGATGGTTATCAGTATTTTTTTAATTAATTGGGCAAGGTTTATAAATAATATTCATTATTTTTAATGTATTCCTAACTAGCTTCTGCCACTGTCTATGCCTGCGTGAAAGTTCCAGGATAAAAGTATACTATGGTATACATATTTTATTTTATCAACATCTGTGTGTCACTGCGGGATACCAGCTGAAAATTAGCACTGGGTGTCTGATGTCTAGCAATGACTGATTTGGCGACCCATCCGGTTTAGACATAATCTGAGCAATTGTTTTGTATATCTGTATCTCTTTTTTTATTATTTTTCATTGTAGCCGCTGTATTGTATTGCCTGCGTCGAATAAATTCTATTCTATTCTATCTGCTCGCAAATTTGGCACGTGCATAGATCATGTTCTGGAATATACAGATCATGGTTAACCCACGTTCAAAATTTCATCCAAACCCGTTTAGTCGTTTGAGTGTGAATGGGTAACAAACATATACATATGCATGTAAACTTTCACGTTTATAATATTAGTGTGATAGTATGATTCATCATCGTCATCATTTTGACCAAAAGACGTCCACTGTTGGACATAGGTCTCCCCCAAGTGTGATAGGTCTCCCCCATAAAATGTCATGTGTGATAGCATGATTAATAATGATGATACAATGTGTGTCGTGATAGTATGATTAATAATGATGATACAACGAGGTCGCATCATCATCATAATAATTTTACTGTGAAAATAAAATACAATATGGTCGCACTACACGTAATCTCTTGAAATGTTTAAAGAGTGTCTAGCTAAAAAATTTACTGTACACAGAATTTCAGCAAAAAGAAAAAATATAATGAACACAAATTAAATTAAATATAACTAAGTTTTCGCTATGATAATATTTTCTTTTGGCTAGAATAACAAAACTTCGTTAAGTTCTCCGCCTTCAAGGCTGAATACTTCTATAAGAATAATCAAATTATAAGCTATTAAGTCTAGAAGAAATATGTTTGTCCAAGATTTTGTGCCAAGTCTTTACGTAAAAATGTAAGCGTCCATTACAACACGTAAGGCATTTTTCGTTTTATGAAGTTTTGGTAATGATTTCTATTGTATCAACTTAACATGTAACTGTTATTGTCCCTAATAAATGAAATAATATTAAAGCTAAAAAACTAGATTGAGAACCAATTTCAAGATTTTTAATGATCAAACACGCTAAACTAACTATGACCAGTGTTATAAAATTTCTACAGTTAGTATTATCGTACGTTTAAATACTGAAACGTTGACAATTTCTACACTAATATCTTAACAATGTGGTTTATTATTTTTTAAGAAATATAAAAGAAAGTTTTAGAATAATCGTTTTATGAACAAAAGACAAATCGCTTTACTGTGGAAACATTTACTTTTAATTTTCATCAATCAAATTCATTTCGATTGAAAATTAGAACGTCGTCGTCAGTTTGTTCAGAATTAATATCGAATCTGTTTTAATTAAATCCATACTGCCAAGTACCCAGCATTATTGGTTGATAACGTGAGAACGAAGAGAAGAATTTGAAGAGTATAATTTTTAAAAAATTTGTGAATAACAACAATTCTCCTTTGTTTCAGATTCTTAAATGGCTGCGGTAATGCTGTGCCAACGAAATAAACCCTAACCAAGGATGTCATAACAACAAATCAAATGAATTCACAAGAAAATAAAAGAGAAGCATAATAAAGAAATGGGTGTACAAAGGTGATATTCACAGAAAATGGACACCCATAAACTGCCACTACACATTTGCAATTCTATAAAACAGTATATGGTAAACATAGAAATAGTTTCAAAAATAGTAAAGATACACTACAGAAAGATAGCAGAACAGAAAAGGAGGCTAGCATTAAAATTGGGACTGCAAGAGAGGTTAAAAATAGTGATATTGCTAATCTTACTAATGACAGAGAACTCAGATTGCAACGGATTCGGTGGCAGAAATTCAATGCTAAGAACAAGGGTGATTGGGACTCGATACGGAAAGCTCCAAGGGGTAATATTGCCGATGGATCAACATAAGTACTTGAAGCCTGTTGAAGCGTATCTCGGGGTTCCCTATGCTACACCACCAACGGGGTCAAACAGGTATGTCCTCCATTTTATGGTCGGTCAAATACATCTTATTAAACGCTTGGCTCGGTTCCGACGTGACGCAAAAGTGGAAATGTCGAATGTACGAGACATTTTCTTAGAACAAATTTATTTGAGGAGACGTGAGAGTTAGAACTGTAATAGCTCCTGTGCAGAAACGGTACAAGTTTAGAATATTATTTCAGTTGTAACTAAAGTTAGAATAGTTGAAGTTACAGTGTCGCTTTGTAATCATCACTGTTCGTAGAGATATGTTATTGCAATTTCACTGTGTTGTGTGGCACATAACTTTACAATGTTTGTCATGTGTACTGTGATAGATGTTTTTAAGAAGTTTCTAACAATTTTAGTGTAAACTATGAATAAGTTAATAAGCGTAATATAGGTCTTTAAGCAGCTTAATTCCGAGACATACATATCTATAATAATGCGAAAGAAATTTTTAGTATGCTAAACGTGATTATTCTTGGAACCACCACTCGGGTTGGATACAAACTTTAAATATATATATAAACTGTTATGCTATAACCCAAGAAAACGAAACAGTAAAGAAAAAAGCGCATGAAACCGTACAAGACGGCTAGTCTAAAATATTGGTAGAATCGATAATCCTATTAACCTAAGTAATGTATCAGATATAAGACAATTATACAAAACTCGAGCCTCGGGCAAAGTGAATACAAATTATCAAAAAGCAAATTGAATGTTATTATGGTAAAAAAGTACGATTTTTTTTTCTCGAAGACAATTTTTACGAACCATTATATGAACATAATGAACAACAAAAATGTTCTGAGGAAATCGACGAAAAACGTGGGTTTTTGTAACATCTCTTGATATTATTTCAGCTATTTGATATATTTTAATCATATACTAGCAAGATAATAAATTCCCTACATCGCCTGTCGCTATGATTTATAGATATGGATAGTCGTCATTTACATTTCTGTCTACAGTTTTCAATATTACCTTTTTTTTTTTTTTTTCGATGGGAAAAATCATCTTATGACAACCCCCGCTCTTGGGCGGAGCGGGAGATAGTGTCAGACTCTTACTGACTAAAAAACCCATCCCGTTCCTTCAAGCCTTCATACCGGGGCTCGAGCGCCCTTTCGGATAACCCTGGCCCCAGTAGGCTTCGACCCGGCTGGGTCTCTGCTGTTGCTGACAACTCCTTGAGGCGCGCGGGAACAGCGCGCGCCGTCGACGACTTGGGCTTGGTCCGGACAGTTACTGGACGGCCGGACAGCGAGCTACCCATTGCACACTGTCCGCAAGCCCGCGCCTACGGTGGCTGGAAATCGGGATCGGAATCCCGGCGGCGGCGAGAGCGCCGTTGCCTGATGCGGTCGGCCTCCTCCTTAGCGAGCATTACTGCTAATAAATAGCATATATTATCTATATATCTGTGAATATATTACGATATATACCTATAGTTAGTACTAGTATTGGCACATCAACTGCAGCTCTATTTTTTGTCCAGGTAATTACAGCCTATTTCAGGATTCTCGAAAGAGATCGTGGAATGCGATAAGGTCCTATTAATTATATAGATGTATGTGTTTTATTTTTAGTTTACCATAAAGTATATAATAAATATTAATTTCTCGGTATCTCTTCTATGCATTACCTCACAGAACCCATGCATTTAACGGAATAAAAATGTATAGACACATCAGTCACGTTATCACGTCAAGTCAACGATCAGTCACGAGCGAAAATATTAATCCCTCCACACGTCAGTCACGTCACTACCATTGCATTCTCAGTCATAGTCAAACAATCAGCGACTGATTGAAGACGTGACTGATGTGTGTGGGGCCATAAAACTATGATACTATCATAGTGTATCTTCTACAAACAACATACTAATATTTTTATGTGAAGGCGTTAGCGATAAATTAGCGGTAAAGCCATGATTGGTAAGATTTTCTGGTAGAGGGTCTATGACGTAGAATTAAAAGAACGATTCAATTCACAATCACTTTTATTTCACAGTAGATATAAAGATTTAGGTGTATCGTAATCCGAGAGTACAAGTGATCTCGTTAGGAGCGTCCGAACTCCTCGATTATCCAAGTCTGCCACTTAAGAGGCTGCTTTTCCACTCGCCTATTGTCAATATCAAGCATTGTTTAAAAGCTTGTCTAGCGCAATCCAACGCGATATTTAACGAAAATGCAATGCAAAAAAAGAGAGATAACGCCTGAAAACTCACTCTGTTAGTTTTTGGTAGTTCCGTGATTTACTCGAATACATTACAAAAGTTGTTCCAGGAAATCAGTTTTTTTTAAACCAAGTTTTTGAAAAAAAGGTTTCGTCATTTAGAATTTTGCTAGCAAGGCTTATATTAGTATATGTTTTTTTTAATTTTTGAGAAAATTATGACGTTTCAAAGTTCATGCAAAATAGCAGATTTTCAACAAATATCTTGGTTACAATTTATTTGTGGCTACAAAAATGCAAGGGTCTCAACAAACGCCAATCGAACTAAAGAGTTGTCACCCACAGTGGGTAACAACAGCTAAGCGAGAGCACACTAGATCAAGGCACACGTAGACCACGCCTGATTTGTACATAGTCACGTGACTTTGCGTGGTGTTGCGTAGTCCTGGATCTAATCTAACTGTGCAAGTCTAGTTGCCACATAAAATGTATGGAGTCTGACGTGTCCAGATCGGCGTACATGACCCACGTGTGCGCAATGTAATTCTACCTTTGTCCTACATCGTGTATCGACAGCTTTATCACAGATAATTTAAATATGTTCCAATGTTACCAGCACAATTAGTTGATCACAATAAATAATTGAATATAAAATAAATTAAATAATTTTAAACAGAGTACGAGTATATAATCTGATTACTGATTACGTATCAAACAAAATTTTTCCTTGGTTTATGTAATATTATTTTATATTTATTATCAGTAAGTACGCCTACATTATTTTAATTGGTATGATCCAGTACTTGAATGCGATCCCAACTGATGGTAAGCAGTGATGCAATCGTTGATAGTTAAGCGCATTAGTTTATTAAGAGCCTATTCAGCTCTAGTCTAACTTTGAAGACACCTAAATTATAATCGAATGGGAAGACCACAGCAGCATTTTTATCCAGGTATTTCTGTTGAAAATTGTTCTTTTAACATCACAGCTATTTCAAATTATATATATACTGTGAACGTCCAATTAGTGGAAATTAATTTGAGGAAACAGTTGCAGCTTTCGGGGACAAAGTCAAAACAGAGAACTCATTAGCGAAGCGAGTCATTTAAATAACTTTTAAAACAAAAACGTTATGTGTTTTTTTTTTGCTTTGTTATGGTGAATATTATAACTATGTATTTTGAATAATTAAAAGAAGTAGTTTTCAATTAATGATGGTTGAGTATCAAGCGCAACCATGTTTAGTATTTTGTCATATGATTTTTTTTTTTGAGGTGAGAGATGGGCGCACTCGTTTATTAAGAGCCTAGTATTCACTCTAGCCTTGAAGGCAATCAGACGGGAAGACCGCAGCAGAAAAAATATTCCAGTCCTTTGACGTACGTGGTATAAATGACGAGGCGAAATGCTTAGTCCGGACCGTAGAGGTTTCAACAACGAAATTTCTCATTACTTTTTAAGGCTCCAAGCACAAATATCATTTTCGTAGTTTTTGAAACAGCTATATATATTTATTAGATTTGATTTGATTTGATTTGATTAATCAGGTGTTATGATTATATTGAGATATTATTGTTCAGGTTCCGAGAAGAAATATTATTGATATAGTAATGACCGCTATAGCCATGCTAGACGAGTCGTTCTGAGTCTTTCTATTGAATAAATTATATAAGACATGAAACAATACCAGTGCCTCCACTACGGTGTAGCCATTCTATAGTATTATTTCGTACTTACTTCTTTATTTCTCTTCAGCACGACTCAGCATATCAATCGTGTTACTCTACCGACATTTATGACGACACATAGAATGCACACATGCATCGCTTTATCAGAGTTCTCTACGCGATTAGAACATATACAACAGTCTGGAACCAACTATCGGGCAGTTGCTTGGACCAGATACAAAACGCGCCTGGTCAGAAGCTCCCCTTTTGGATCCCAATGTAAAATGTACGTGGGACTTTACATCCTGTTCCGCATAAATCATTTCTAATCAGTCTTGTGAAAGGCAGTGAATTTATCCATCTCCCGAACCTGGTTTCACGTCTTCTAGCCGTCTGTTACCTGTTGAAAACCTCCTGAACAGTGTTATAAACCTTTCTTTGCTACAATTTCATGATAGTTTTATGATAGGTCTTACAGTTGTAGGGACTACAGGGTATGTAAGTCTTGGCTTGCGGACAGTGAGCAATGGGTAGCTCGCTATCCGGCCGTCCGGTAACTGTCCGGACCAAGCCCAAGTCGTCGACAACGCATCATTATGCTATGCTATTAGGAGCTTGTGGAACATTTTCCACAAGCTCCTCAGAGTGTCGGAAAACTGTAGGAGCCTAAGGTCTACTGGGGCCATAGGTTGGCTTTTAGAATGGAAAATCTGGTCCTGGAAAGTAGACTAGGTGTAGTTTTAGTCCATTAAACCTTCCCGCTCTGTCCTACAGTGGGAGAAAACATTGGATAATTTCATTATCATTTACATTACAAAATTTGTCCTACGAAGATACAGAGAAGTTATTAGTTGTACTAAGATAAAGATGTAATGCACTTTTTATTATGATTAGTTAGCATAAATAACATATTAAGATTTTAGCAAGTAAAACTTTATACTATTTACTCCTCTTTTACATACCTATTAGATGAATATTTTACCTTTTTGTTATATAATTGCTGTGATTATTTATTTATATTATTTTACCTTTTCTCGCCTGAAACACAGGATAACCTAGTTCAGGCATATAACACTTGTGAACTTGACATAGAAAATTAATGAAAAAAAGGTTTTTACTGTATTACCTTATATTTTGGAATAAATTTTTATTATTATTTCAGCCGATATACGTACACTGTTGGACATAGGCCTCTCCTAAGTGTCGCCACAGTTAACGATCCTTTGCGTTTTGCATCCATTGGATGATTTACCACCTAGAAAACAACATTATGTGATTGTAAAATTTCATTAAAAACATCACATTCTCACATTAAACCATTATGAGTAAGTACTTGAATATTAATACAAGCAACTGTACAATAATTTCATTTGAGTGACATCAATATTATATCACGTCGGTTCTTTTGTGATAATGAGATTGGGAATTCAGTATCAGGTCAATTATTTACATCGGATCGGAAGTCAGATATTATCTTTTAATGGCATTGCATTAATATCATCAATAGCTTCTGCCAGCGGTTTGTCTGCGTGAAAGTAGGGTTTTTTATATAAATTTTGAACCCTTGTTTCATCCATTTAAAATGTGAATTTTAAAAAGTATTTTTTTAATCTTTGTATACATTGTATAAGGATCCTCTCAGTTACGGCGTTCTAGGTCCAAGAATTTGAGGTAGGCACTTGTAAGTCAATAAGTGTGTGGCAGGACTTTGCATCACCTTGTGCGAAAATTTCCATTGCTGCATCTTTCGATGCGTGGTCGCTACTCTAGAATCGACCATCTGTTCTGCGAGCAATGTGTCCTGCCTACTGCCACTTTTTGGCAATTTTCTCATCAGTATTTCAAACTTAACCACGTACACATATGACGCAACGAAAGACATCAGCTATGTCACACACAATTATACAGATACACAAACTTATTAAGTATAAAAAACGCAACACACGGCTGCGCCATTATTGTGGTAAATAAAACATTTCATATTTAAACTCTATTATAAATTATTAGTTTGTGTGACATCAAATAAGCAGCATCCTTTATTATGTGGAACTTTTGGGGACAATATAATTTTATGAATTGAGTAATTATGAATCCGGCGTTGTGGCGTATTAATTTATGTACATAATTAACTCAAAACTTTTCATATTTACGATAATTTAACGCTTTTGTCCTCTTGAAAATAATCCAATAAATCAGTGCATATTTTAACTAATAATAAATTCAACAAATTTTCATTAGAAGCTTGTATTGACTAGAACGATTTCAACAATACTTTTAATTCATTAAACCCCAAGCGAATGGCGGTGTTCGCGTATCCATTGTCTTTCTATTGTGTCTCTAAATACCACGATTGAAAGGTTATTGATCAGAACAAAGTTTAACTGGTATCAATCAAAACTATTAGCCAAAGGCCACGGACGCGTAGCTTCACAGACGCGTATTCGTCATTATACGCTTGCGTGAAGGTTACCTAAAAAACTGACCAATACATGTCTATGAAGCTACGCGTCTGTTGATAGTAGGCTTAAGTATATCATAGCATAATCAGCCTTTTATTATTGTGTTGCCAACTCTGGGGCTCGGACCTCCTTTCTATGAGAGAGAGAACAGTAAACTACTACTCGAGTCTAGTGCTGATTGGTAAATGTCATATATCTTAATTTTTTTGGTTTTTGAATATGTTGACTTCGTCACTATCTTATCCTTCACCGTTTTGAGAGCAGTGGTGATGAAATAAATTACACACGCCTAGTTTAGATCACGTCGTGTAGTACTCATAAGTCGTGGACTTTAACTATGGCCCCTAGTCTTTACTAAAGTAGTGACATATACTACACCACAGAGAAACTAAAATTTAAAATCCTGCATCGCAATATTAAAGTTCTCAGTGCAATCAGAATATTATAAAACAGCCCAAAACCAACTATCGGGCACTTGCCTTAGCTAGACATAATACTCGTCTGGTCAGAGGATTCTCCCTTCTCAACGGAGGTTGTGGGACTTTACATCCTGTTCCGTATGCAGTCAACATTATGAATCAATATTTAATCCTATATTTGTCTCTAGATTTGCGCCAACTCGAGCGCCAGCCCCGTGGGATGACGTGAAGACTGTGGACCAAATGGGTCCAGTCTGCCCTCAAAGATTGCCAGACATCTCGAACGAGACGCTGGCTTTGGAGAGGATGCCCAAAGGCAGGCTGGAGTACCTGAGGAGATTACTGCCTCGACTCAAGAACCAGAGTGAAGACTGTCTTTATATGAACATCTATACACCTGTACAAGGTAAGTCCATAATATATTCAATAGTTTATTTATATGTTCAATTAACCCTCTGTCACATGTGATTTTCTGTACAAATATCCGAATTCGTGACACAGCTCGATAGCTCGTCGCTCAACTACTTCTTTTTAAGGTAGAACATTACGTGTCACCATCTTGGGTACTGATTGAAATGGGGACTCATACTCTTAAATTAGTTGACCTTGAACCTTTTTAGGGGGGCTGGAAGAGAGCGTTATCTGGTGCATCGAAAATCGTCGATCTCCTTTCTCCAGGGGGGATTAATGTGTCAACATCTGTGTTACCACATAGGAATTAAAATATCAAAATCTCTCTTCGTGGTATTAGAGTTCCTAACGCTATTAGAACATAAATAGCAGTCTAAAATCAACGATCGGGCAGTTACACAGTCTAGACAGAAAACTCGACTGGTCATCTTTCTATACTGTAGAGGAGTATGAAGACAAACAGGCTGTATTTTTTTTCATTTCTTAGTAATCAGTTATTATGCACCGGTTCTGTCTAGATTAATAATTATTCATTAAACCCCAAGTGAACGCCGGCGTTTGCTATCTCAATGTCTTCTTTTTGTGTCTCTCATTACGACATTCGAAAGGACAAAAGAAATAATTATAAATGGATAAAAAAAAACGGCGTGAAATGATGAACATTAATTTTTAAAACCTCAAATCGGTTTTTAAAAAATACTGTTCATCATTTACCGACGGGCCAGAGCAACGTAAAATTTAATCATTTATTAAATAAAATATTGTCCTTTCCCGGGTCTACCAAAATATTTTCCACACGTAAAATTTCCTCAATAAAGTAAAAACATTGTGTGCTTTTCGATCATAAGTTAGGTTTAAATGATCTGAGCCCTGACACAAAAGGAAGGATAATTGCTTCGAATATAACAGTAATTCTTGCCTTTTATTATTCTTTCCCATGCCAACCTGTATGTAAAAGTTAAATTATGTCCATGGTTAAACACCATGTATTAAAATAAGGGACTTATGAAGAGCCTTTCATCTATAAAATATTTGAATTAACAGTCACGCTTTCAATTTGTTTACCGTCCAGATTAACCTTTGAAATTCAAGTCATATCCTCCAACTCGACTTTACCTTTAGTCCTAAAATTTACAGTTCTTGTTGTTTATTATCATTAACATTTAACACATAGAGGGTTCTTTCCATGGTCAACCTAGTAAATGGTGAGATGACCTAGATGCCTACCGCAACGGCTGGTTCGAGGTGGATCGTATAAAGAATATCTGGAAGAAGTTGGGCAGCCATTGCCCAGCAATAGAAATGTCTAAGCGAGGAGGAGTGGCAAATGGTCGCCAACTTCTGCGAAGCAGTAATGCTCGTAAAGGAGGAGGCCGACCGCATCAGGCAACGGTGCTCTCGCCGGTGCCGCCGGGATTCCGATCCCGATTTCCGGCCACCGTAGGCGCGGGCTTGCGGACAGTGAGCAATGGGTAACTCGCTGTCCGGCCGTCCGGTAACTATCCGGACCAAGCCCAAGTCGTCGACGGCGCGCACTGTTCCCGCGCGCCTCAAGGAGTTGTCAGCAACAGCGGGGGCCCAGCTGGGTCGAAGCATACTGGGGCCAAGGTTACCCGAAAGGAAACTCGAGCCCCGGTATGAAGGCTAGAAGAAACGGGGTGGGATTTTAGTCAATAAGTGTCTGACACTATCTCCCACTCCGCCCAAGAGCAGGAGTTGTCATTGGATGATATTTCCCACCATAAAAAAAAAGTAGGAATGTCTAGGCTAAATTTAAAAAAAAATAGTATCTACTTATATTTTATTAGTAGGTATACTAAAATTTTAAACTAGTCAATGTCAAATAAGTAAATTAGAGAACTCAAAACTTATGTAGGTTGTATAGTAAAGTTAATCATACTCGTAGATCAAAAGCTAAATTCGTATTTTCAACGATAAAATCAACACCTACTTTTGGAAGCTCTTTGATCTTCAAAAACAGCTATTTCTGGATATCCTAAGATTTCATATTATTAGAAAACAGACTTTCAATTCAAATATCTACTTTGCCAAAATTTTAATTACTTTTGACGCTTTGTAAGTTATCTTTAGGTATATTATCAGAATCCACCATCTCGTAACCTTTTGATGAAGCTTGTCTTAATTTAAAGGTTCACATTTTCTCTGGAAAACGCACCGCAGTTTTAATGTCTACCTACACATTTATAGCTGTTTTCATTTTCATTTTTTGTCAATTTAATCCTGGTATACGGCATGGTATGACAACATTGGAGACTGTATCCCTTAAGGCTACTCGTAGATACGAAAATATTTTTTGTTTGAAATCATTTTGGATTAGTATACTGTAGAATACAACCATATTAAGGTGTTTCTAATATCGTGCGGTTTTGATTACGTACGTGCGTTTGCCCCGCATGGGTATTCTCCGCAAATGTCAGTTTCATACTTGAGTTACTTATTTTGAAATTCGCGCAATATTAAAAACACCCTTATATTATAATTTTGAGCCATTTGGGATTGAAACGTTTGGATCAGGGATTCAAGCATACTCCATTTTTTAAAAGCGTTTTTGGCTGCACCGCATGCCGTACATAAGGTCTAAAGAATTTATTCTCATAAGAATAATTACAGTTCATTTAAAATGAGATACAAATAACTTATAAGTATTGAAATGTTCTCATCTGGTGTGTGTGTGACGTCATAGGTCGTATACATGTTTTTTTAATTTAGCTTTAAATATATTAATATTTTCACATTTCTTTAATTCTTCGGGTAAATCATTAAACAGCCTTAGAAACCCATAGATTTGATTCCCGCACCGAACAAATATTTTGCAGATAGATGTTCGGGTTCTGAGTGCTTTTTGTATGTGGTTTTATATGTTTATGAAAGCTATCACGAAACAGGAGTAATTGCTAGTATGGCACAATGTTTTCTTTTTAAATAGTAAATGAAAATAAAGAAGTTTCTTACTATAGAAAGTGCCAGATAACCTTGGAATAAATTACATTGAACTTTTTCTAATATTTCTGCGTGGGTACCCGAAAAACAAGCAAAAAACTGCTTTTCGTAACTAGGTCGTGTAATGGATCACGATACATGTGGATTCAAGACAACTTTATGTCTTAATTTCCGTTTTTGAAATTAAGAATATCAATAAATGTAAGAGGGTCAATGACATTTATTCCACGTTTATCTGTCGCCTACCTTATCTGATTGATGCATGTCTAATATAATGAAATAAAAAACCGGTCAAGAGCGTGTCGGGCCACGCTAAGTGTAGGTTTCCGTAGTTTCCTGTCCGTCACAATCACTGTACCCACTTATGAGTTTAAAAGAATACTTGCATATACGATTATACTACAAACTTAGTCCAGAAATTATTTTGTAGAACCTTTTTGTCTCTTTTGTACAAAAACTTTTCTTTCCATCAAGTTCAAAATAATTTTTCTAGAAAGTCCTTATAAAGTTCTACTTTTCAGATTTTTTTCATATTTTCTAAACTTATGGTTCAAAAGTTAGAGAGGGGGACACAAACATTGTTTTTTACTTTTGGAGCGATTATTTTCGAAATTATTGACATTATCAAAAAACGATTTTAGTAAACCCCTATTCATTTTTAAATACCTATCCAACAATATATCACACGTTAGGGTTGAAATTTAAAAAAAAATCACTTCCCGCTTTACATATAGGCCCCCCTACCCTAATAAAACATTTTTTTCCAATTTTTATTTCACCACTTTGTCGGCGTGATTGATATACATATTTGTACCAAATTTCAGCTTTCTATTACTAACGGTCACAGAGATTAAACGAGGACGGACAGACGGACAGACAGACATGGCGAAACTAAAAGGGTTCCTAGTTGACTACGGAACCCTAAAAACGAATGTTTTGATAGAAATTATTATAAATGAACCAAAGTGTAAAACCTACTCGAGAGTATTTTTCCGATTCACCCCTGAGCTCACTATTCACTCCATTTGACGGTTCTTAGACGTATTTGTAGTCAATCGTTCGGCATCGAGCAAAATGTAGAACTAACTTTGTAAAGGACTTCCTTTGGAAGGAAAAGTAATATTTTCTTTGTCGGTTGCATTTCTAGCTCTTACTGTTGGAAATGGCTTAAACTCGGTCACTAGAAAGTCTTTACAGATCGAATGTAAATATTGAATTTCTGTTTCTCGGCGATGTTTCATCCGGGATTATCTTCTACGAAGAAAAATATGGTTATCAAGAATTTAGTATTACGAATTGACCTTCTTTTTCTTTTTAAGGCTCTAATGTTGGTAATATACGCATAAATTTGGATGCTGTGTTTTTTTATTGTATTTGTTTTTTGTTTTTCTACTCTGTGCCTAAGTTGTACTAGATACTAACATAGTTTTGTAAGTGGTTTTTTGTAAAACTAACACCCTGTGGGCCAAAGATACCTGAGAATAAAAGTTATTTTTTTATTTATTTATTTTATAAAGTATAGAATAGAATAAACTTTTTTATACACTAAAATTGCAACGAAACTTTTAAACCAAACTTAAATCTATGTATAATAGAAATTAAAAATGATATCTATCAGACAACCATAGAACCTGAGATATGAAAATAAAAAGGGGATAGTCTGCGTTGTACTGCAAAATATTGAAGTATTAAATTTTTATTACCAACTATATTATAAGACCATGCATGGATTCAAAATTATATTATAAATCTATAATACAGGTCTTGTTTGTGTTACCAACATCATAAACAATAATTTTTGTTCTGTGACTTTTTACAAAACATAATTCATTTACTGAAAACAGCCTCCAGGATTTCGTTGTTCTATCTAACACATTTCAACTCTGTGTTTTGCCATATCTGCCTGAGTGACTATATGACGCGATGCAAACGCCCCCCTCCCCCGCCGCCTAATTCCCGCTCTCCTCCGTTATTGTACTATAGCTTGCTTTGCATAGACTTCGTAATATTTAGAACGTTCAATTTAAATATTTTAATTTTTGTATTTAAAGATGAACTACTGTATTCTTTTCGTAGTAGAGGTCAGTGTGAAGTATTCAAACTATTTTTTCCTGACTAGTATTTGGCAACATACACAGCTCTATGATAATTTTTTAAAAGCCATGGAACAAAAGTTGTTGTTTATGAAGTTATTTATATAGTCCTGTCAGGTTGCAAGTTGTTTACAAATAATCCTATAAAAGACAATACATAGACTTGTGAACATTACGCATATACATTTTACCAAAATTTCTAAGAAAATGTACTGTAATGTAATATCTTTTCCACGGGAGCTTTGATATCGAAGTTAGACTAGGTAATCCAATTAGAATTTGGCACCTCTTGAGTTCAACATGATGAAATGCCCATATTTTCTCAGAGTTTGTTGAGCTTAGCTTGACTTTTACAAATAGTTCAAGAAGGTAAGTGGCCGATGTGCTCTGCTTCCTTCCATTTCTAGATTAAACTGGGAACTCCTGAGAATTTGCAGTGAAATAACACTTTTACGTGGTGGCTTCTTCGTAAGCAGATAATTCGTCACATCCATGGTTTTACTTCTTAGATCCTTGTGGGAATTTATTTTTATATTTTCTCTGGTATTTTCTTTGAAATACTGTTTTAATTAAAGATCGCTACGACGGCGACGCGACGTATCTAATAATTAAAGATCTCTAGAAATTTTGTTCTTGATTGGAGCCCGATTTAAATATCGGGTCGCGTAACTAGTTTTTGGACTCTCATTCAGAAAAATATATATAATAAAATTTAATTTTTGTATTATATGCTTTATATATATTATTTATATATGCGATCCGAAGGTTTTCTGTAGGAAAACACACATTCTGGGTTACCTTTGAGCATGAACTATTTTTGGTCTTTTTATTTATATGAATTTATTTATATATGTTTATGTTAACCGTTTTTTTGTGAATGTGAGAACTATGTGGATTATTCTTTCCTTTTCTTTTATTTTCACATGATATCTGGCAGTTTTGAGTATTTGACGCGGCCTACCCAAATGTCCATTCTTTGGCATTGTTCGTCAAGTCGTTGAGCTCTTTAGTAGTCCTGAGTTGAGCCACACGCATACTGACAAATGCTTGCACTGACTGGACTGGTCCACTAAGAAATATGTGGTTCTTTCTTCAAAAGACCATCTCAAGCTCAATCTGCATGGTTCTCATATGATTTGACCGTTACATGTTTTGCTGTATGGACTTTAAAAGAGACTTTGACCCCTGCGTTTGTTTCGGTGTTTCTTCTCAGGGTAGTCAGTTAGGAAACACCGGCCTCATCTAGCTTTAATTGAAGAAAAAAAAAAAATGACGTGTAAAAGTGTTTTTATAAAACCTACTTGCAAAATAAAGATCATTTATTATTTGCCACAAATAATTAAAATAGAATTTTTCATTAGCAATTCGGAGTTTAACTTTGTTTTCTGTTGATTACTCAGGAGGTTTATTCCCTAATACGTGGGAATAAAATAACATTCGGTATGTTATTCGCGTTCGTTCACAATTTGTAGACTTCATCAAAAGGCTAGTCACCCAAAGGACAATAGAAAAGGCTATGCTCAGAGTTTTCCGACATGATCGAATCAAGAATGTAGATATCCGCAAGAGAACCAAGATTGCCGACATAACCGGAGAATCGCCAAACTGAAGAGGCAGTAGACCGCATATTTGTTTAGTGAGCATAGTGCTCAAAAAACAAATAGTCAGTGGGGCCTGTAGGTTCTTGAGTGGCAACGGCGTACCAAAAAACGCAGGCTTGGAAGTCCTACTATAAGGTAGGCCGATGATCTGGTAATGGTTGCGCGAATTCGATAGAGGGAAGACGCATAGAATCATTCGTTGTGGTGACGGGGAGCCGAATCCCGTAGTATTGCCACAACAATAGGTCCTGTGGATTTCCTATGTCCAACAGTGCACTTCTTTTGGTTCAAATGATGATGATGATGATGAACGATAACGATGAATGTGATTTATATCATACACATCTGCTGATCTATTATAAAAATACAGGCGTAATGTTAGTAGGAGTTATAGAAAAAAAGTTACGTCGAGAAGCAGTCTTATTTCACACAAAGCTCCACTTTCTTTTCGAGAAAGGAAATCGTCGACGTGTGCGAGAATTATGGGTATTCTGATGAAAATCAATGACTGGATGCTCAATGCAAATTAGTTTTTTAATAATTTTCGGTGTGAACAATATATTTTACAGAAAACAAGTGAAGACAAGTGACAAATAGAAGTGTCATATTTTTTCATATAATTTAGGAAGCTTGCAAGAAGGTTTTATCTCCAACATTTCCCCGGGCGTTGAAACCAATGGTTTCAACCAGATTCTGAAGACACAGGCAAAGGGCAGATTCGGTTGAATGCCCGTCGAACGACTCCAGTAGACGTCCGAATGTCAGCTACACGGGCGATACCATCCGTTCCTGGATGAACAGCCACGATCCGTCCAAGTCTCCACTTCAACGGAGGAAGATCGTCTTCCTTGATCACCACCAAGGAGTTCAGCATCAAGCCATCCTTGCAGGAACGCCATTTGGAGCGTTGTTGCAATTCTGCAACATACTCCTTGCTCCATCTGCTCCAGAAATGCTGGCGAAGCTGCTCGATCCTCTGGTAACGAGACAGATAATTGGCAGAGCTATCCTGGTAATCAGGTTGCGGCAAAGAAGTAAGTGGCCGTCCCACAAGAAAATGTCCTGGCGTGAGCGGAGTATAATCTGCAGGATCTGAAGACAACGGCGTCAATGGACGAGAGTTCAAGATGGCTTCAATCTTGGTTAGTGTGGTGTACAGCTCCTCAAAAGTCAAGTTACAATTTCCCAACACTCTCTGAAGGTGATACTTTGCTGACTTGACACCCGCCTCCCAGAGTCCACCGAAATGTGGGGTGTAGGCGGGAATAAAATGGAACCTTATTCCGTCGTTTGCTGCACTTTCACCCAAGGACAAACTATTTAATTTTAAAAATTTGGAAAGGTCGTTGTATGCACCGACAAATGAGGTACCGTTATCGGAAAAAATATCAGCAGGTTTACCTCTCCGAGAAATAAACCGATACAAAGCCAGTAAATAACTATTGCTAGTTAAATCACCAACGAGCTCCAAATGAATGGCCTTGGTTGTGAAACAAATAAAAATAGCGACATACACCTTTACTAACCTACATCCACGGCCCTGGCGACTAGCACACATAATAGGGCCAGCGTAATCAACGCCTGTGCTTTCAAAGGGATAACCTGGACGAAGGCGTTCTCGTGGTAAGTTACCCATTAAGGGAGCTACAACCTTACCCTTCATACGGTGACACAAAACACACTTATGATAACAGGCTTTCGCCAACTTGCGACCTCCTATTGGCCAATAAGTTTCCCTAATGGAAGCTAATAATAATTGTGGGCCAGCATGCATCAGCCTTTTATGCTCAAAATTAAATAATAGTTTAGTGAAATCATGAGTGGACTGTAATAAAATAGGGTGTTTCTTACTATAAGCAAAATTAGAGTTATCGAGACGTCCTCCTACTCGCATTACATTATTATCGTCTAAATAAACATTAAACTTTAGAAGGGCGCTCTTTTTAGGTAAACTCTTTTTGTTCAAAAATAATTGGTATTCAGAAAATGACTGAATCTGACTCTTAATAATGACAAGAGTTAGTGCATCTTGTACCTCATCATGTGACAAGTATTTGGTTTTAGGGTAATGCTTTCTACATGACTTAATAAATCGTAATACGTAGGCAACAGATCGTACGAGTCGTGTGTAATTGGAATAACGCCTAAAATCAATTAAAACTTCAGGTTTCGAATCGTTTACAACATGTAATATGATTTTAGGTCGAGTCTCCGGTAACGATTGTAGTCCTGGGCTCGTAATTTGAGAAGGCCATTCAGACGAATCTAGTTTTAAAAAATCTGGTCCTTTCCACCACAGATCTGACTCCTGCAGATCACTAATATCCATGCCACGAGATATTAGGTCTGCTGGATTTTGATCTGTTGGGACGTGCCTCCAAGTTCAGTTACCCGACTTATCCAAAACCTCAGCAACGCGGTTGCGCACAAAGGGCTGAAGTCTGGTAGGCATCATCTGTAACCATCCCAAGACAATGGTTGAATCAGTCCAACAATAAACCCGACTGATCTTCACTCGAAGTGAGCTCATCACCTTCTCGTGAAGACGAGAACCGACTACCGCACCACATAACTCCAGTCGCGGAATTGTCGTAGGCTTGATGGGAGCAACTCGACTCTTTGCCATTAACAAGCGAGCCATGTACTCACCCTTAGCATTAACACTGCGAATGTAGACGCAAGCACCGTACGCGGACTCAGACGCGTCTGTGAAAATATGGAGTTCTAACTCCGTAAATGAATTGCAGACTACAAGTCGCGGAATGCGAACATGATTTAAAAGAGGTAAAGATTTAATAATAATCTCCCATTGTTTACAAATCTCATTAGGTAATGGTTGATCCCATGATAATTTATCTAACCACATTTTCTGTAGCAAGATCTTCATAGTAATAACAATAGGACCTAACAGACCTAAGGGATCAAAGATTCGCGCAATAACGGATAACAAGTCACGCTTTGTGTACCTAGTCGAAGATTTAGTCAGACCTATAGGAAACCCTATCTCATCAGTGCCGATATGCCAACAGAGACCAAGCAACTTTTCTGGCTCATTTTGTCCAATGTTCAAATCGTATGACGCAGGGACAGCATTCGACAATAATTGAGAATCATTTGACTTCCACTTTCTCAATGGCATACATGCCGACGCAAGCGCTTTGGTGACTTCAGTGCGAATGAACTTTACTTCATCTAAGTTATCCCCTCCGGTCAGCAAGTCGTCGACATAGAAGTCATGTTGGATGATTTCCGATATCTTAGGGTTCCTACAGTCGAGTCCTACTTGTTTAAGGCATCGTGTCGCAAGGAATGGCGCACTGGCCGTACCGTACGTGACGGTGTTTAATTGATAAACATTAATAGGATCACTAACATTATCACGCCAAACAATCTGTTGTAAATATCTGTCCGACGGGTGGACGACTATTTGTCTATACATCTTCTCCACATCCGCAGATAAAACATACTTGTGGACTCTAAAGCGAAGAAGTATAGACAATAGACCGTCCTGTACGGTTGGCCCAACCATCTGTAGGTCATTAGAGGACACTCCCGTGGAAGTAGAAGCACTAGCGTTGAAAACAACACGAAGTTTGGTCGTGGTACTCGACTCGCGTAAAACTCCCATATGTGGAATAAAATAACCCAAACATAAATTAGGTTTATTAATTTTTGTCATATGACCAAGTAACTCGTATTCTGACAAAAAGTCATGATACATTCTACTAAAGTTCGTCTTAACCTTTAATTTACGCTCTAAAGAATGTAAACAATGTGTGGCTTTATTAAAAGAATTTCCTAAAATTGAAGGATCTTTCTTAAGGGGGATGCGAACACAAAAACGACCATCAGACAATCGTGTCGTATTTGTAACGAAATTGTCTTCACACAATTTCTCTTCAGGCATATAAGAATTGGAAGACTTCGCATTCACCTCCTCTAATTGCCAAAACTTTGTCAATTCTGACTTGAGGTTTTCCCAGTCACCATCGCTGTCGGCAACCATTTTAGACATATTGCACTTTACGTCATTCGTCAGCAGTGAGATAGTATTCTGAGTAATTGGACCGGAAACTATCCATCCTAGACGGGTTTCACATAATATTGGTTTCCCGGTACCTAACTTTAGTCTTTGAGATCCTAACAAATCCCAAAAAAGATCAGCGCCGATTAAAATATCAACATCGGCAGGGTTATAAAAAGTAGGATCAGCTAAAGTAATATTCGAGGGTAAGTCGAAATCAGAAATATTTATCTGACGACACGGAACACTACTCGTAATGAACGGAAGAACAAAACAATTTAGTTCGAATACAAAGCTATCATCTAATGGCGTACCCTTAACCCGACATATTTTACCTACGTGCGAAGTGACGTTATTGATTCCAAGGATTGATCTATCTACCTGGCTAGTTTTTAAGTTAAGTTTATTGCACAACCTATCTGTTATGAGTGAAGACGTGCTACCACTATCGAGCACCGCGCGAGCGAGATGCACACACCCATTGTGGTCTCTTAATTTGATCAAAGCGGTTGATAACAACACATCTCGTTGCGTATGACCACACGGAGATGCAATGTTTGCGGATAAAGCTACGTTATTCGTTTCAGTCGTAGCAGACAAGTTATTCATCGAATTACCACTAGGTGTATTCGATACAGTGCCATTAGAATGTACGTGAACTAATGTGTTGTGCCTACGTTTGCATAGTTTGCAGCCTGGTTTTTTACATTTGTTAGCATAGTGTCCGGAACGAAAACAGTTAAAACATACCTTATAACTAGGTAATGATTTGAGACGGTCATCGTTACTCAATGCGAGAAACTGTGGACAATTATTTAATGTGTGATCGTTGTTATTACATTTAGGACAAGGTTTAGAAGCTGAGTCAGTGCTAGAATTGATAGGAGATTGTGCTACCATTGACTTGATCTTAGGACCTGATTTACCTGGTGATTGCGAATAATGATTGCGGGGGAGTTCCAGGGTCTCGATGAGGTCGGCTCGATTGCGTAAGAATTGCATAAATGCGTTAAACGTGATTAAGCCATCCTTGTCTATCCTACCTTTGCACTCCTCCCACTCACGATAGGTTTTTTGATCAAGTTTTCGTGTGACAATGTAGATTAAAAGTGTATCCCAGTGTTTCACAGGCTCCCCTAATGACTCTAAAGCTCGCAAGTCTTTATTTAACTGATCGATCAAATTCTTAATGGCAACAGAAGATTCTTTTGTAATTGATTCAATAGTAAATAATGAACTTATATGATTCTGAACCAGTAATCTTTTGTTGTCAAACCGATCACATAACAATGACCATGCCACAGAGTAATTACTTGAAGAAAACTCAATGGATTTGATAACTATAGCAGCTGTTCCCTCAAGTGATGCTCGCAAGTAGTGAAACTTATTGATTGCGTCTATGTCATCATTACAATGAATTAGGCTAGTAAAGGTGTCGCGGAATTCAAGCCAATTACAATATAATCCGCTAAACTTTGGTAACTGAATCGTTGGCAATTTAACCGGCTGCTTTATGCTAACACAAGTACTTTTACAACTTTCCATCGATTTATTATCTTTATTGTAGTCAGTCAGAATATTCTGGGCTCTAGATAAGGTTTTATAATAAATAGACTCAAACTCGGAACGCTGAGAATATTGTAAGTTGATGTCGTCAACAATGCATTCTAGACGTAACTGTACCTCATCATACTGCTCATACAACGCCTCTATCTTGCCCATGCGCAACTGCAACTCGGACACATCACAGCTAGATAGCTCCTTGTCCTTGAATGAGTCCAGAAAATTGAGGAAACTAGTCAAGCGACCTTTGAAGCTGCCTCGCTTCTTAATTAAATCCTTTTCCTCAGACATTCTGGGAGACGAGTGTTGTCAACCTGGCATTGATACAGGAATATAAAAATTAAAACAACAATATAATTTCAATAATTATACGCCTAGCTGTAGTCTATGCCCTTTCTGACTGCTAACTATAATTTATAACAATGACTTGTACTAATATCTAACACTCAAATATTTTTATTATGTCAAGATACTTGTTAAAAATTAATACCACTGTTAAGTAGTTATGTAATTAGTTACAGCTTAATATAATGTAAGTTTAATAATGTAGCAAAATAGCTAACTATACTGTTAAAAGTATGAGTTTAAACTTAACATTGCTGTTGAATAAAATACTAATCACAATGCAACAAAGTACCTAATGATTTTACTCAAACACAATATAATTGGTAATTTAATAAAATAGTACTGACCTTAGTATGACTACTTATATATACTACCTGAGTGTTGGGTGACGATATTAGCGTAATTATAACTGTACACCACTAACTAACTTGCTTGAAATCAATCCAGTTCTCCAGCAGTGAACTCATGAACCTCCATTCAGCGTGGAAGTCAGTCTCTATTCTTTTTCTTGAAAATAATCGCTGATCTTCTTAATTATATTTCATCCGGCTCGAAGGACCATGTGCGAGAATTATGGGTATTCTGATGAAAATCAATGACTGGATGCTCAATGCAAATTAGTTTTTTAATAATTTTCGGTGTGAACAATATATTTTACAGAAAACAAGTGAAGACAAGTGACAAATAGAAGTGTCATATTTTTTCATATAATTTAGGAAGCTTGCAAGAAGGTTTTATCTCCAACACGACGTAACCAGGTATTTCCTGGTTACGTCGACGATTTCCTTTCTGTCACATCAAACTATCTCCCACACAACTTACAATAAAATTTATCTTCAGTAGACACTATTATGGTCTTTCAAGGCCCGATCATAGGTTCTAATTTCCTTTGATTATGATTCGGTTTGCATCTGTGCAAATGCTTTGTCATCCTTATGTGGGCACAGAAATGTCACCAAAAGCAGGGTGTTTAGTACCCAGATCACGTTCGTCCCTATTTTGACCCATTTTCCTCTTTATTGCTTACGTAATCCTGTTGACAAAAGCCTTTTTCGTAACGTTTGACATAATTCAAGATGGGAATTTGATTGTGGAGATCTTTATGCGGGCAATTAAGTATGGTGAATTGTGCTAGTGTTTTTTTTTTTATTGTGAACTTTGGGAAATGGATGAAAGCCTGCTGTGTGTTTTTATAGATTGCCACATTTTTATTTTTTGTTTTTCTATAAATCTAGGATATTTATGGAACAAGTAGGGGATTTTAGGGACATCCTTTTTTGGTTTTGTAATCATCGTCCTAACGTTGTCCTAGATGTTTTGACACTAGACTTTCAATTTGTATCTCTTTTTTTAGGTAGGAAATCATCTTATGACTTTTCCAGCCCTTGGGCGGAGCGAGAGGGTGTGTCAGACTTTTACTGACTAAAAACCATTTCTTCAACCAGAAAACAAAGTAAAAATAATCTTTTTAGTAAGTTTCAATCAATGTTTCAATGCTTTTAGAAGCAATTTTGATCTGAAATCAATTGTCTATTATTATATAATTATAATCTATCTATAAACTTAATTACTTATAATCTATGAACTTAATTTCTTCCTTGTCCCAGGTTACCCCAGTCCAGTCCATTATTCAAACACAATTCTATCAAAATCCCTTCAGATACCATTAATCGTCCATCTTCCAAAATCTGATCTTCAGGATTACCAAGCGAAACTGATCACGAATTCACGGAGGGTCATAAATCAGTTTCCGCGCAATGCACCCATACACTGGTTCATTGCACCCAAATGTAAGCCTCTTCGATCCTTACGCATAGTTGCCCAGATACAAACCTCTAGAGCTGCGTACAGGGTGAGGAGATTACGCGGGTGCAAACGCGGTCGATGTGAAGAGTGAAAGTGATTTGGAGTGACATAACACAACGGGATTGATGCTCGCTTTTAATGAATTTTGTGTTTCCTGTTGGCTACAACCTGGGATTCTTTAAGTCAAGAGTGAATAGGTTATTGTCGACCGCATTGTTGCTTTCCATTAGGTGGGATAGCGCAAAACTCAACAATAAAAAAAGAATATCCGTGTTATACATGAAGCGACTGCCTATCAGACTTCTACAACTTAATTACTGGGCAAAACGATACTTCTTTAATATACTGATGGTCAGACTTCCTGGCAACAACTGTCAAAGATCTACGAATGACAACTGGGACGAATGGGTGCTTTTTTCTGAGGCATGGGATGTCAGTAATGTCCTAGATTTAGAGGTATGCGGAACAGTGTAAAGTTTCACATATTTCCGTAGAAAACGGAATATCCTTGGACCAGAGACGGAGGTTTTTGTTTGAACTAGGCAACTGCCCATGAAATGATTTCAGAATATTGTATAATGTTCAAATTGTGTAGAGAACTTAAAGTTTAGTTCACATGTGGCGCCATAGATGTCGCTACATGGACAAACTTAGAAAAGGATTATGAATTGAAAAATTCACGTTGGTTATTGATCTATTTCTGACCTACAACCCCATGCACTATTGAGCCATTACGACACACTTACATCTGCTTTATTTGTATTGTTTTTGTACTGGATAGTCGCGGTACAAAAACTCGCGATGTATAATCGCGACCGCGCCCGCTTCCACCACAGACATCGCATGTTTACCTCACACGAGGCCTAAGGTTATGGTTTTGCGTATATACAGGAAAATGTATTTTGGTTTTCGTAAGACTGTGTGGCGAAATCGGGATTTTTTTGCCATATACTGAAATGGTTCTGTTATTTTATTATCGATATGAAATGGTTTTTGGTGTAGTGCTGGTTTCTGCTGCTGATAATATAATTCTATATTAGATATTTTTATCATCTCTTTTTAAAATAAATCGGTGTTTCAAAACACAACATTGTCAATCAATAATAATATTCCATATTTCAACCCACAGGGCAGTTTTGTGGCGAACTATTGGGCATTCGCAACCTCACGGACCCGATCTCCTGGGAGAATTCTTGTTCTTCATCTCCCGCTGCTTTATTAGGCGCCAACAAATAACTGGGTGCAAATGCAAAACTACCCCTCAGTCACCTGGTTGGCCCGGTGACTATGTATTTTTGCTGACGTAATAATTTATTAACTCTGTGATTTTTCACGATAAAGAAATTTTGTAAACAAATCTTTATATAAATATAGGCATGTGTTACGGGTTTCGCATATACTAAAACTATTGTTGTACATTGCTAAATACTTATTTATAGATACACGGCGCAGATAACTCAGACACAGAACAAACGATCATGCTCAAAACACAAACATTTGTCTTTGGTGTAAATCGAACCCACGACCTCCTGCATAGCAGTCAGGGCCTCTAACTACTAGACCAACAGGCCAGTCAAATACAATGTTTGCATCACTTCTTAATATAATTATGACCTTGAAAACGTTGAATATGACAATAAATATGAATTTACAAAGCACCAAACGTTCTCATAGAACAATACTATTCCATCTATTATTGAAATAGTTCATGTAGAAGGCATGAAACCAAACCACCGTCTCAATCAGATTAACGATATCAGACATGAATGATTTAAAGTACCCGATACAATCAAGCTGAATAATAGCGAACACAGAAATCAGAAACACAATACGAATTATTAAACACTAGCTGTAAAATGTGCAAATTATAGTAATTTAATAAAAGTCGTTCAGTGAATACAGATCTTTACAAAAGCGAGCATTCAATTACTGTTTGAATTCACGAATTTTGTCGGTATGCCAAACGAAAATGCAATAAAACAGAGTTACGTTTAAAAAGAGAATGTTTGACTTCATATGTTCATGCAATTTATTCGGAAAGTGCATTCGGGGCATGTTGGAAAACTTCGCGATATTATTGCATTCAATGACTCTGTAATGTGACTCACGGGTTCTTTTAAATCGAATTCAAATTAAAGGAATTTTTACGCTCGAACACTTTGGAATTGTTAGAAAAATTCCGGCATTATATTTCAAAGAAAGCATGTAGTTTTAGAGAGAAATCTGACTACTGGATGGTTTATTACATTCCAGTTTATATTTTCGTTTTTTTTTGTTTTTGTTTTGTAATATAAATCAACTATTACTCCTGATAGTCAAAACAATACGTACTGTTGGTTAATGTAAAAGTATTATCTGATTACTATACCTGTCTTTTTAACCTCATAATCTGCCTATTTAAAAATTGTGTATTAATTTCATTAAGTCACGCTATAACTTTAGAACGAATTTACCGATTTCATTTATCTCTATTTTTAATATTTCTAATTCTTTGCAGAAGGTTCTTATGGAAAGAAAAATTAAGGAAATTATGCGATTTTGAAAATTGTAGAAAAAATGCGAATTTTGCAGTTCATAGTTAAAACAGAGCAACGTACATTGAATCAGATATCTTCAAAAAAAAAACAGTTTTTTTATTCCATAAGATTCAAAAACCACCATCCATTGTAACTAAAAAAGACCATTTTGCATCAATAACCGTTCTTCACAACGAAACGGGAGCTCAACTTTTACTCGAACATTTTAATCACAGTTCGCAATGGTTTGTCCCCTCTTTCATCTGGATAGTTTTGTTACGATAGTCCTTTGTTCGCCAGTAACAATAGTCACGTGAGACGCGCAAGATTGTGAGCGAAGTATTTGTGAAGAAATTATTAACGTCAGACCGGATTGTGCTTTTGTGGATATTGATAAAAGATTCGGAACAAATATGGAGGCTGAGACTGGAGGAATGTAATAAAGATGTGGATGGAAGTAGGTTAATGATTGTGATGGAATTTTAAGGGGTTTGACATATATTCTGTGAATAGAAGATTGGTATGTCATTTTTTTTTATATCTCCTTCCGAAGGTATGCTTGAAGAGCATGCTATATAGTAGCATATAAGCATCACTTTTGCACCTATTTTTCTGTTTCCTTTTTTTTTTTTGTTTTTGTATTTTATTCGTAGAATAGAACATTATGAATATGGAACAAAAAAAAAAATTTATTTAAGTAAATAAATAGACACCAATAATAAATAACCACTTATTTAAAAAAAAAATCATATAAAACAGAACAATTCTAATGTTCTAATATTAAAATTAATTTTCAATTGAAGTCAAAGTAAACTTCTAAATTTAAAAATCAATTCAATTCCTTACCTATACGATTAAAAACATTAATATCTTTGTCATTCTCTCCATAACCCTATTAATTTGGAGTCAGTGCAGTATTCTTTTTATTTCATATGGTCTATATCTTTATCAACAAACATCTCAATAATCGTCTCCTTCAGAATCATATGATTTTTCTACCATTTCGTCTATAACACACACCTTTATAATATAAAACTGCCTTCAAGACAAGGTCATTTTCATATTTCATAGCATAACCAATTTCTACAAGAAAACCACTCGTAGTTACATGTATGGCGTCACACAGAAACTAAACTGCAAAATCCTTCATCGCGCAATTAGAGTTCTCCGTTATTTGATTTGAACTTATACAACACAACAGCTCGAAATAATAATATAGGGCAATTGTCCAAACCAGACAAAGCATCCGTCTGGTTGGAAGATCCTCCCTTTTCAATGAAGTTATGTGGGAATTTACACTCTTCCGCAAACCACCAAACACTTAAAACGAAATTTCTATCATACTCCTAACTTATTTTCTCCTTCAATATACCAAATTTAAAATACATTTCGAAACTTCTTATAAAAATTGATAATTATGAATTTCGTTGTAGTGTCGTATGCGGTTATGTGCATGAATTAGTAATATCCTACCAAAATTGTCAATTGCAATGGTTTATGATAGAGGCCAATGCTCGGCCGTTCACATTTATGAGCCCATATTAATAATGATTATGACAATGATGGGAATAGGTTGTATTCCTGATCAAATGTCGTAGGTATATAAGATAATAGCCAAGTATCGGCAAAAGGGTGGATAGAAGGTACAGGAAAAAATGTTGCTCTTAAAAATATGACTAGGCGTTCTCGCAAAAGTCCGGCGGTACTTCACACCGAGACAGCTTTTAATTTTATACAAAGCACAGGTCCGATCGTGTGTGGAGTACTGCAGCCACATATGGGCTGGTGCTGCAAAGTGCCACCTGGCAGCTTTGGACTCGGTGGAAAGGCGTGCGAAGAGGCTGATTGGTGATCCAGATTTGGTTAAGTCCAATCTTCAAAGCCTTGAGCACAGGCGTAGGGTAGCCAGCCTTTCGGTGTTTTACAGATTGCATTTTGGAGAGTGTGCGCAGGAACTGCATGACTTGATTCCGCCATCACATTTCTATCGGTCCGGACTAAGCGTTTCGCCTCGTCATTTAAACCGCGTACTTCGAAGGACTGGAACAGTCTGCCTGCTGCGGTCTTCCCGTCCGATTATAATTTGGGTGTCTTCAAGGCTAGAGTGAATAGGCTCTTAATAAACTAGTGCGCCTCACCATCAACGATTGCATCACTGCTTACCATCAGGCGGGATCGCAGTCAAGTACTAGGTTATAACAGATAAAAAAAAAAAAATATGAGCCGTGTCCTGAAATATCGTTTTTTAATGCAGCCTTTAATTCAACTACCTAACGAGACCCTTCTATGAGTTTGAGGCTTGTACCTAATCAACCATTAGCTGACACAAATATTTAGCAACACTTTTTTTTGAACTGACCAACATTTGACTATTCAAAAGTGCCTTTAAATGGTTTATTTGAAATAAATGCATTTTGATATATCTGTACAATGATCGCTGAGTCTACCTATCATATATCGATAATCTCAAAAGCCAAAATTTGGCATGTCGATGACCTGTATTAAGACGATGATGATGTCAATGGTTTCAATTTCTGATCACATATCATAATGATTTCAAAAAATCTATGAATACTGGTCTTGCTAACTATTAGGTTGTTGTATATTAGATGTTCAACCAAAAATATTAGATTGTGGTGTATATGTATATATTTATTTGTTGTGAAAGGGTTGCTAACCCATCGTTTACGACCGCTACAGGCCACGGTTTTCCACAGTTAATATTTACAACTTGTGGGGTATGATAAAAAGCTGTAAACGGTTCTGGTTTGTATTATCTTTCGTCGTAAAAATGTTTAGTGTGTTATTTTAGATTCTATTTTATTTCCCAAACATTAGTGTTTCTATTTCTTGGTTGAAAATTGCTTCATATTTGAAATCCAATATAGCTTCATCAAGAACGGCGGTTTTATTTTTATTAATCCTTTTTTTAATATTTTTGCGGACTTTAATGTTTTATATCGTAATCTGTTTTCTTATTTCTTCAATCATTTTCCTTTGTGTTCATATCATCGTGTTTGGCACGTTTGTTTTCTTTTTATTATATCTCTGAGTCCTGTTTTCCTTATAACACTCGAGAATATACAGAGGCAATAAAATTGAGTATAATTTAATATCCTCCAAATGCGAGAAGCGTATAATATTGTAAGTGAATTTCATAGAAATACAACAACATAGAGAAATGAAAGTGTTCTTAACTTTACCATATATTATTATAATATTAATAGATAAATAGTATTAACCCTCGATCCGTCGCGCATTTTTAATAACGCGGTTCGTCGCGTGGGGTCCCTCAAGACCCCAACAGTATAACACCTATGATATGCTTTATAACTTGTATTTTTCGCACTATTTTGGCAGTTTCTTATTTTTTTATTAAATGCCAATAAAACTACAACAAATTAATCAAAAGTATTCATATATTTACTATCTGAACTTACAAAATAAAATTAGGAACATACAAATTCACTCTTTGAGATCATTCCGCAGATATTTTTGTTTTAATAGTACTAAATCAATAATCTTTAAATTATATTATATCCATATAATGTCACACTAGACCAATTAACAATTTAACATAAAAAATATACAACTTTTATGAAATGAAAACCGACAAATTTTTGGTTTAGACACAGACTGTACACACCGCTTTGGTATGTGTTTTTTTATTCATTCTCTTGAAAAGGGCATTTGTTGTTGTTTGGGCACGTATCTTGAAAACATAGACCTTCTACTTACTTTCCGATGCATATTTACAACTTGTTTGGGTACAATGTAACGGCATCCATCAGAGAACACCACTTGATCCCGTATTTTGCCGATGTACTGGGCATGGGCATGTATTGGCGAAATCGACACGATCCTCTAAAACTCTTACCATCCATGGACAATTTTTTGTCTCTTTTTGATGTATAAAAGTTCTGTGATGATTTGTTTATCAAGGGCTCTTCATCACCATCCCTTTATGAACTTCCCAACTTCATGTCTTTTCATTCAACGACTCTAAAACTTGATCCGGTTCCTCCAAAGATTCCTGATGTTGTTCTGTAGGAACCAAATCATCACATTCTTGTTCTGAATCCGAGTTATGTTTACTTCTTTCGTCCAGGCATGAAGCGATTTCATTATCATCGTCATTATCATATCATCATCAGTTTCATTTTCTTACCAATTCAAAATACGTTGTTGTTGTCATTCACACATTTTAGAAGTCAATTACAACTTAATTTTAATCATAAAGAGTAAAAAATTAATAAAAACCCATGTTACACAAGAAATCAACCATAAATTTTTACTTACGTCGTTCGTCGCGTGGGGTCTTTCAAGGCCCGCGCGCACAAAACACGTCTATATCTTACAGCGCAGGCTTGCGAACTTAAATTAGCGGTGATGCACATGAACTATAATCCAGTTTCGAAGGGTATCAAAAGTATCATAAATCATGGATAGTTTTGAATGTGTTAATTTTACATAATTCTAACACCTAGGCTTTCAAAGACCCCACGCGACGGACCGAGGGTTAAGTATTCAGACATGATATGTACATTAGGTCGACTTCTATTCCCACGGTAGATATATTTAAATCCCTTGGCTCCGTAGTCATATCAAACGCTAACATCAACGCAGACATGGCTCATAGAATGAGCGTTGCGTAGCAAAAATGGCGGTCACTCACAGGTGTGACCTACGTATTCCAATAAAAACAAAAGGCAAGATATACAAAACGACAGTTCGTTCAGCGATATTATATGGGTCAAAATAAAAAATACGCATATACAAATGGTCCATACCAACAAAATGAAAATGTTAAGATGGGCAGAGGTGTGATTAGGCTTGACAGAGTGCGAGTAAACACATACGAGGAAGTATGAAATTTCCTCATACATGTTTCCTCTAACAGTTATATCAATCCCGATAAATTACAGAAAATTACCTGTGTTGATGTCAAAAGACGTAGATACGACGTATATATCATAGCATAATCAGCCGTAGTTTAATGTTCCCATTGCTGGGACTCAGTCCTCTTCTTTTGGAGAGGGAATAGGCCGTAATCCACCACGCGGGCCCAGTGCGGGTTGGTGAATGTCATATGTCTTCGAAGTTTTGGTTCTAGCATATGTCGGTTTCATCACGATGTTTTGTTTCACCGTTTTGAGAGCAGTGGTGATGAAATAAATTGCACAAAGTAATCTACCTAGCTGGGTTGGAACTTGCAACCTACAACTCGTAAGTCGGAGCCGTTATCACTCGGCCACCACTATTTTGGTAGGTGTAGATCGATTAATAGTCTAGTAGCTAGACTATTAGTCGATCTACACCTACCAAAATATAAAAGAAGTAGAGACTGCTTGCTATTGAACCTAGTGGTTCTAATATAGAGAGGGATTTTATAGAAGCCCAATTGATAACCCAAGACGGAGTTACTTGGTGCAGAAAATGAGTAGGTAGATCCCAAATAATGGAATTTAAAAAAAATTAATAGAAAAGCTACATTTTCAAGTAACATAGAATCACACCATAAATAACAAATATAACACCCAAGTTTTGCAGACTAACCTATTTCACTCGGTTGATATTCATAACTTGCAAATGATGCTATCAATAAAACAACAAGCATACAATGTTGACTACAATGCAATCTATAGCTTCGCTATATTTCTCATATAATGATGGAGTTAGGAAATGGAATTCATAATACAAATGGAATATGTAGAAATAAAATCTGGAAAAAATCATTGTTAATAAAGAAGATAAAAAAATACATTTTAATGAAAACGCCAGTTAAAGAAATAATTGGGTACAACTACTTAAAGAATTAAAAATAAAAACCGAATTTAAATTTATAACAGTGCAGTGTTAAACACTGTAATCCCAAGATTACTTTAATTGCAAAACGGAAAATACAAACAACATGGAAAAGAATTCATTTTCAAGTATTAAAATACCGAAGATAGTAACAAAATGAACAATACAGCTATTCTAACTTTTAGTTTTCATAAAATAAAGAGGATAATACACCTTTTGTAAAGTGTGCCGACGAAATAAGCTATCTTTTATCCGCTGGAGTTAAGAACTTCCATCTCTTCATGCACTTTATGAACGTAAAAGTTTTAAACGATACTCTAAATGTTATTGTATTATAAAGTTGAAATGTACATGTCTAAGATATTAGGTAACAGTTTTATATGGAACTAATTTATTAGAACTATTTGATTTAGGAAACAATTTAGATGTCCAATATACTTTTTTATATAGCCTATACTTTTCCACTAATAGGCAAAAGCTTCCCCCAAATTCTTACAGCGATTCTTTTTTCGAGTCACCTCGAACCAGCCCTTGCGGTAGGCATCTAGGTCATCTTGCCACGTCTGCCCTGGTCGACCCCGGTGGCGTTGTCCATCTATAGGTACCTTCTTTGTAGAGACTTTTGCCCAAGGATCAGTGCGTATGCGGCTGATGTGCCTGAACAAACCTCTTTTAGCCTGGCAGCCTTTTTGCCTACATCTATGATCCCAGTCTTTTGGCACAGTATGGTGTTCCTTATTCTGCCGGCTTTTTTGACATTCAGAATGCTGCGCTATTTTGTTTTTTTTTTTTTGTTGTAATTGCTTCTTGTTCTTGGTATGTACATTTTTATTAACATGATTCTCGAAACATGCCTGTACTTTGGACAAAATATTTTTTTGTGCTTTTCTTAACTTTTATGTCTCCCGGTTACATTTCTAGCATTACATTTGCTCAGTCTCAACTGTAACGTTTAGAATATTTTCTTGTTTAGATCCAGCTAAGTTAGAGAGTATATATTCATGTATTGGGTCTATTATTTCAAACTTAAGGGAAACGGCCCACAATTTAATTCCAGACTGTCGCAAACGTTCATTATCTCCCGTTATCTGCCAGTTAAATAACAAATTGTTTAACTTTATGGTTATGAGCAGTCGTTGTGCTACCATCAAATGCTGGTATTCAAATTAATTTCGAAAACTTATCTCAAATACCATTTTGAACTTTGTAAAATATTGCTCGGATATTATAATGAAAATATGAAAAGTATATATATTATAGTTGAACTATTATTGTAAGGTACACAAGATTCTGTATGAATGACCTTATTATAACTGACGTTATGTATATATGTTTTGTTTCATAATCATAATTCAACAATTTAAAATCCATGTTACATACCATACACCATTATTACATTATTCTCTTTCATGTGATTTACTGTTCTCCTGACATATAAGATAAAGAGCCCAAACATAACATATCCACCATGTTTGAAATATTTATTACACCCCCTTTCTAAGAGTTCTGACGTCACTTCGCTGGATGCAGAACAAATATTTGCACAATATATTTCTTGGAAGACAAGACGATGCGGATGTACAAGACACTGCCTGGCAAATACTTTTCATTGGTTTGTATTTCCGATGTGGAAGCAGAAATTCTTGCTCAATGAAAATGATAATTGGTTTTTGATTGAAAACAAGTGTTAATGAGTGTAGGTAAACTTGATGTTATTGATTCTTGATTAGTTTGATAGATAGATATATTGACACTGCCTTCTCTTTATATCTTAAAAAGTATTCTGTATGTCCGTAAAAACCTAGGACTTTTCAAAATTAGAAGCGATTTCCATAACATAAATACTCGTAGTAAACACGAAATTATATTACCCAAATGGAGATTAGTCAAGACCAGTAAGTCATTTTTAATAAATAGCATACGCTTTTATAACAAGCTACCAAAAGCGGTGACTGAACTTAGCGAAGGAAAGTTCAAAACCCATATTAAGCGTGTCTTAACCAAAAAAGCTTATTACAAGGTTAAAGACTATGTTGAAGACACACTTGTTTGGCAATGACTACCTCTGCACTTGTGGCCCCCTGGTAACTCATAATATTGTGTGAATGTATCTATTAACTGCTCCATCTTTTTGTAACATTTTTTTTTTTCTCCTAACACATTGCTTTTGCAATATTTTTATTTAATTTTATATTATCTGACTCCAACCACATTAAATTCGTTAGTTTTTCTTTTTTGGTTGTTAACGTCTCATTTATTGACATCTTTTTTTTTTATATAGCCTCTTTTTACAATGTAAATGGAAGAACACTGTAGACTCTACGAATTCTTAGATTACTTCATATTTTGACTCACTTTTTTTTAAATGATTATTTTGATGATTTTATTGTTCTTTTGAGTACACTATAGACCGGTTTACACTGTTCTTAAATAATACCTATTAATACTGTAATATGGAAATATTGTAACTACAACCACTTTTTTAAAAGAGTAACCATGGAGTTTCTTGCCGGTTCTTCTCCATAGGAAACGACCAATTTCGAACCGTGCACTAGCTTCTGACGTTTTATAAGTGCCCATGTAGGCCTATGTGAAATAAAAAACTTTTGACTTTTGACTTGACTTTTGATACAGTAAAAACGTGCAATACACCGGTATTTGCAACATCAGCGATCCTTATTTATAAAATGAAGCTTTGTGCAAAACTTGCCGTTCCTTCTCCTAATTGTCTCAAACTGATTTGGTTTGATTTGGATCTCCTTTTATCTAAATATTAGTTGTTGACAGCGGTTTCGCTGAAGTAGTTTTCTCCATACAAACTTTGGACTCCCGTTTCCTCCTCTTAGGCTCAGGGAGTGAATATTGGAAAATCTTCTCTTGCAAGCCTTGTATAACCTTTTGCGTTTGTAGTCCCAGTGGTTTTAGCTGTGCATTGATAGTCAGTCAGTCAAATTCTCCTTTTGTAATTATAAATACAGACATAGATGAAGTCGTACCGACTCAAAGTAGAATGGCAGGTGAAAAGCAGGAGGATGATGAATATAAATTCAGTTAATAGAAAATCACCTGTGAAAAATAGATTATCGGTGACTCACATTTCATCAGTAGATTAAATATACATCAATCATGACACAAGTCTCAAAAAGAAAACAGAGAAATAAATAAATTGACTCGTAGAAACAGAAATAGTAATAAGTGCCTTTGACAAATTACATTAATGAGATTCTAAATTCGAACTTCAGTTCAAAGCCAATTCAAAATAAATATTTGTTCTGAACATTTTCATTGGAGCAATGTGACCGACATATTGGGAGGCGAAATGCAAATTCTTTCCATTGAATATGTCGACTGAATACCTTATACTAATGTATTCCAGAATTGAATGCATTCCATAACCTTTGGAGTGGGTGAAACGAGCATAATGTTATTTTAAACTGGAATATTTTTACCCGAACTCTCTATATTCACGAATGCCTTTATATAGGAGGTAGATATGTGAGGGTACGGTTTGAATGGGAATCTTGAAATAAATAGCACCATTGGCTTGTTTCCCAGAGACGTAATATTTCGGATTGAGGTAGAAAGAATTTGAGGCATTGAAATTGGTATAATAGACAACTGTACATACAGTTTCATCGGGCATTAGAATCTTCGTAAGCAAAATGGTTATGGTTTCCATTTGTGTTTCGGTAATAGGGTAGTTTCCAGGGTCAAAATAATTAAATTTTACTTAGTCCGTATTTTAGATTATAAAAAAATATTAAACACATATTTTTTTTCCATTAAACAAAAAGTAACAAAGATATAGCCCATTAAAGTTCCGTGTGACGTCACCTCGTGCAAAAAAATATAAGCGTGTTAAAAAAATGCAGCACGGCGGGCGTGACGTTACACGTAACTTTCATGGGATATATCTTTGTCATTTTTGGTTTAATTTACAAATTAAAAATACGTGTCCCTTATTTTTGAATAATCTAAAAGACGAACTAATTAATTTTTTTACGGCAACCAGCCTATTACGATAACTTTACTTTGAAATAATTATGATTAGATATTTTTCAAATCATACGTATACTTACAGGTAATATAAAATTACATAAAATTGAAAGGTCATTAACAAAATTAAATTAATTTAAATTATATTACATTATTTTATCATTTAAATAGTTTTGTTGGGCTTATTGGCGCCGCTTAAATGACAAAGCACATTACGTTGTTGGTGACAAAAGGTTCTATCAAGACCACGTACCGGAAGATGCAGCGTTCGAAGACCTCCCGTAAGGTGGGCCGATTACTTAGTGAGGGTCCCGGGTATCCGATGTATGTGAGAGGCACAGGACCGGTCGTTGTGGCGTCACTGGGGGAACGCCTATGTCCAACAGAGGATGTCTTTTGGCTGTAATAATGATGATGATGATGATGATAAAATAATCTACTTTATGATTGATATTGTCTTGAGCTCTTCATTATCGACTAAATTAATATCAATAATACCAATTATTATATAATAAAAGTGCTTAAAATAAAGTTGAAATGAACACTGTTAACTTTAAACTTCTGAAGTACCATTTACTGACTTCGTTTGGTAACAGATATTTACCAATATTCACGCTACAACATTCTGAGTATTTCGAAGAAAATGTTCTATTATTGTTTCCAATAATTTCAAATAGGCAACATTTCATTGACTTATTTTCTACTTTAACAATAACTTCCCAAATTCTTAGAAATACTGTTTTGACAATCATTTTCTAATACGTTTGTTTGTTGCGGGTTTAGGCTAAATTAATTGATTTAGATTTATTTCAAAAGACTTTAGCTTACTTTACTACATTTATATACCCGTATAATTATCACTAGAAACTTATTTATATTACCTATTTACTTATTTACCGGTTTCAACTATTGGTTATTGAAGATCAAAATGAATCAAGAATCAATTTAATATTTTATTTTCATTGCATTATTCTATTCGACATCAATTTTGACTTTAGTGTCAGTGAGATTCATAATTTATGTATTTGTTTTGCCAGAATGACGAAACATAGTCGTTTAACCTTTTGAATGTCTTAAGTTACACAGTTCGACATAAGCAATTGTCTTTCTATTGTGTCTCTAATTACGGCATTCAAAGAGTTAAGTCATATCTCATCATATTTATAAGCGAATACTATGACTTGATTCGGCCATCGCAATTCTACCATCGGACAAACCGACATCGAAATCGCGAAAAAAAAATCTGCTGTTCAGTACATTTATGTTTGCCTAATGTACTGAACAGTTGATATTTTTTTCGCGATTTCGGCTTTGCTCCTATAGTAAAAATTGTTTGTTATCATGAGCACAATCACGTGTTTAAGTATCGTACACTAATTGCCAGTTAGCCTATATATAACCTTTATTGTACAACATAAAAAAATACAGTAGGAGCTTAAAACTGATAGGGTGTCACAATGGGCGGTCTTACCGCTAAAATACGTAATACATGCCAATATTTCCACAAACAGGTCTGTATTTTTTTAATTCTCCATAATTGTATGTTTCTTTCATCCAAGAGGTTTTAGCAACTTCTTCACTATCATCCAAAAACTTATCGACCATTTCCACTACCGATTCCAAATCCCCCACTAACCTCAAATTATCAACAATCCGCATTTCATTCCTCAATTTTATTAATACTAAACACGATAAAATAAATTCCGTACCTTGTAAATCCGTAGCCGTGGTACGACGGTTATAGCGAAACGTTATCGATGTTATTACTCCAGTGACTTGTGAATTCGATACGAAAATACTAGTTATTCGAGAATCCAACACGAAATATTTCTGGGAGGAACTTGAATTGAGACTGCTCCTCAGTATATTATTACCAGGGTAGGAAATACATTGCGATTTGTGATTTTCTTTCAAGTTAGATCTGCAGTTTTAAGTCGACGTGAGGAAAACGGATATTGTAGCAAATTATATCTCATTAATATTTTATCGATATGCAAAATGTTTGGATTTCTCAGTAGCTCTAAAACTTACTAAACTGAATTATCTAAAGGAAATGGGTGAGTGTTTAGCCTTGATTGTAGATAGAATGGCAAAGTTATGCAATGATGAATAATGCAACGTATTTCTATTCATGCTATGATAATTTGTTTCCTTGTAGAGGTTAGATAGTATTCTATTTTCGAAATCACTTGGATAGCCCTGACATATAAAAAGGGAGTTTGTGTTCTGGTTTTTGTTTGGTAGATAATTTTAGAAGCGTTTTTATTGGTTTATTTTTTTTCAATTTTAAACATTTTGTATAGTGTTATTATATTAGTTCTCAATGTCAGGGTAAGCTCGCCTTTGTACGTGAGTTGTCAAATAACTAATTCTAAATAATGTTAAGTTTTGTGTACAATAAGAATTAAGAATGTTATTACACACGCATTTAATTTATATTAAAACCACTGGCTGTTATAATCAAATCAAACAAAAAAAAAACTAGTCCAAGTACAAAATGCATTAATATATCAATACTAGCTACAAAAAAAAAACATTTATCCGAATAACAATGTGTACATATTATATTCATTGTTATTCAATAATAAAAATATTATTTATATCCGTTGGCACATATCCAATGTTCTGACTTTATCTACCGTACACAACGGCCCGTCATGCGAAAACTTGATAACATAAACAAAAGTAGCGGAAAAGTCGAACGATCGGCTTTTGAGAAACGATTTGAATTTTGTTGCCTTCCTACCTTGGCGGTTGGTGGTTGATTGATTTATTATCGTTTTGTTTGTAACAGTTTCTGTTAAATTAGGTGTTATTGATTTATGTTATTTGATTAATAAAACACCTAACTCGTCAAAAGTTGAAAACTTATTGTTCCTTTCTGAGAACTGATTAACACCTGTTTGGTGTTTGTTAAACAATAACAAACAATACTTGATACACAATACAGTCATTGAGTGAATTATATTACACTAAAGAACTTTGAAGATGGACGGCATCATCGCGGCCAACCTGGGAAAAGGTGAAAAGACGTTTAGATGCATATCACAATGGTTCGAGGTGCCTCGAAAAAAGAATACCTGGATGAAGTTGAGGGGGGCCTTTGCCTATCATTGGAAAAGTATAGTCTAAATAAAAAAATGAAATAACTACCTAATATATCACTATTATCACCATTTTAACCGAAAATCATCAATTGTTGGACATAGGCGTTCCCTAGAGTCGCCACAAACAACGGTGATGTGCATTTTGGTCTTCACCATCGGATTCCCGCGAACCTTACCAGGTCAGCGAGTTCAACGCTGCGTCTTCCGGTACGCGGTCACCACACCAAAACTTTTATGCCCCAACGACTATCTTTTCTGTTGCACTGCCGCTAAAGTTTGGCTACTCTTTAGGTTATGTCGGTAACCTTGGTTCTACTGCGGATAACTTCAATACTGTTACAATCACGTTTAGAAACTCCAAGCATAGACCTTTCCATTGCCTTACAGATTTTATGTTTTTTGATTCTAAATCGCTTGAGAGCCATATATCATCACTGGTAACACGCTCTGTTTAATTAAAGTATGATAAAGAAAATCTTAGATAGGCTGCGGTCAAAAGTTAAACAAGGAAGAAGAAAAAATAACGGAAACTTGGAGTAGTCCACTGTCATGTTACGGAAGTAGTGACAAATATTATACTGTGGTATACAAAGGAAATGAGTTCGCAAACTATTATATTCTAACTAAGAATAGGCACGAGAAGCATTAAGAAACCTTGATAATGTGGGGAGAGTAGGACGAGAACGGTAAAGTATAAGGAAAACAAATGTAGAATGTTATAATAAAGACCGTGATGATAATAATGAATATTCCATTCAATCGAATTAAAGAAAAGAAATAGCATACATTTATTTGGCAACAATCACTGGGTTCACACATCTCACTGATATATAAAAAAAATAAAAAGCAAAAGTGTGTGAGCGTGTCAGTGTGTCTGTGTATGTTTGTTACTTCTTTGCGCCCACCCAGCTGAACAAACGATTAAACTTGGTTTCGGTGCATGGATAGACCATATCCTGGAAAAGCTCTCAGAATACTTTTTATTGCGGCAGTACATTAACTTGGGATAATTTTCTACTATCATTTGGATATTCGCGAGAGCATGAGGGCATGTCAGAGATAATATGAAAATTACATTGTGTGTACCTTACGGCTGTGCTAAGAAAGGGTCATTTCAGAAATATAGCTAGACAGATAGAAAATTAGACGTTTAGTTTAAATAACTTTATTTAGTACAAGCTGTTTCCCGCGACTCCGATTGCATGGATTTTAAGAACGTTACTCCTCCATTACCCAAATTCTATTTAGTACAGCTTAAGTTATTTTGTTGTAATATCAGATATTTTTCAGTGAAATCCTCGACAAAATTTGTTCGAACATTTCGGATATTGTCCGAAAAAACACTGTTATAGGTGTCGAATATACTTTCATATGCACTTAATAAAATAAATATTTTGATTTTACAAATAGACACGTAAATTTTATTTATTTGTATATATTTTTCATTAAGCTAATGCATTAAGGAAAGAAGACTGTTATATAAAATGAAAACTGAGAAATACCATATCCAAAGATATATATTTTTTAATTTGTAACAATAACAATTTTGATTCTAAATCCATGTTTTTGTTACAGTCGGACCAACACTACAAGCAAAGTATCCTGTGGTCATCTTCATCCACGGAGAATCCTTTGAGTGGAACTCAGGGAATGTGTACGACGGTTCTGTCTTGGCCAGCTACGGTGCTATGGTTGTCATCACCATCAACTACAGGCTTGGCATTTTGGGTTAGAGCATTTATGATTATAATTATTGATTTTTAAATCCATAAGTGATAATTTTTTTTTTCATAAGTAAAAATCAATCCTGTATCTTAAAAAACAGTGTACTGTAAATAGACTGATACAGAGCTTTTTCCTGAAAGTGAATGCAGTCCACCATAAAATATATAAAAAAAACAGGTTAATAATATGTTAACCCACAGAATTGGGAGAAAAATGAGTTTAAGTTTTTAAACTCTCAAGTGCATAGAACATAGTCAAAATGAACTTTCTATATTATTTTAAAAGAAACTAAATTATCTTTGGTTTCTCGAATTGGTAACTGCAATTTATATCTAGTGTGATGATATTACAGTAAATTACATATATGATTTTTTTCTTATTTGATGGCATTCGTCACTTCTTGCAAAAAGAAACTATTTTCACCAAACTAAATTCTTTGATGTTTCATCAAACATAAAGCGCCTTAATTACATTTATTCATACCAAGCTCGCTCATAAAGAATTCCTTTACTACCAACACTGATTTGTGTAACATTCCCTATTAACACATAATCAACTTAGTCTCATGTACAGATTCCATTTCATCAAAAACCATATATATTTCCCCAAAGCCATTAAGTAGTTCGGTTTTCATACAATCTAATTACATGACTAGCTCCGAACTCTTACTTTCGTCACGTACCACTCTTCCTAATTAAACATTACTCATGGAAGTTCCTAAACCAATTGCCTCATTGAATTATGAACTTTATTACTGATTCTGTATGAATGATTTTTCGTTTATGTGAGCATTATTTTTTGCTAAGTTTGGGGGTTTTCAATAATTTTGTGACGTTTATGGCTAGAGTTGTTAAATTCACGTTATTAATATTAAAACTGTTTAGTTCAGTGAAATCTACCGGAAACAAGGGCCATTTTAGAGCCTTAACCTGAAAATAGTATTTTTTTATTTTCTGGGACAATTAAATCTCGTATTTATAATGGTTTTACAACAATTTTCAAAGAAATAAATATAGTATCTAAAAGGTTTAGACTTGAGTATCTAAAAATTGAGTATATCCCGTACGCATTAACATGGCACCTGATGGATGACTTTTGAAGTATTGAGTACATTGAATTTTATTTTAGTTTTTTTTTTAAATATAAACATTCATTTTGCGCCGAGTAGTTTCACATGACACACTTTACAAATTTACGATGCTTTAATCGTGACAATACAAACTATTTTCGAGTATTCAATGTGGCAACTGTTTTCGAGCCTGGTGCCATGTTAATTCGTTCGGGTTATAGCTATTAAGATTCACAAAAAATAATTTTATCCTTTCCAATTCCAATATTTTTGACATTGCTGGGTTGACATATTGTACAAAATACCATACAACTTAAACAAGTTCAAAATATATTTTATATTTACGTACATGTATTTTAAAGGCTGTTAATTAATTAAATTTCTTTTTAATATCACAGCATTTTTCGAAAGTAAAAATCTACATTGTCTTCTAAATTACTAAGTCAGTCACATTTAACAAGAGTCTGAATAATACTATCTTAGCCACTATAGTTATCATCTATGTAAGCAATTTTCTGGATGGTTTTAAAAAAAAAATAACTATGAAGACTAAGGTGGGAGCTGTTCCAAGTTTACTTCTCTCAATTTTTGACAAAGAATATTTAGTTGGCGTTATAAAAATAATAAATTAGTTTAATAGAGGCTATCTCATTTTCCCGTTGCTTAGTTATAAAACGAGAAGGTTAATCACGTAACCTATAAAGATTATGCATGACTTAAACTATAATTTCTCCATTTAAAAATATTTAATCTTTATTCTTTCTTCATCTTGCATTTAAACAATGCAAAATACTACATAATTTGCTACTGTACATATCAGAAAATAATTTCCTAATTCTAATTTCTACAATTTCTTCAACAGGTTTCCTAAATGCAAACCCAATACCGCATCTGAAAGCCCGGGTAGCGAACTACGGGCTGATGGATCAGATAGCAGCCTTACATTGGGTGCAACAAAACATCGCCCTGTTCGGTGGTGACGCTGGTAATGTCACCATGCTCGGCCATGGCTCTGGAGCAGCTTGTATTAATTTCCTCATGATTTCACCAACTGTTATGCCCGGTAAGTAAACCTTCAGAATATTTCCCCATATGCAGAACAAATAATTAATTGGCCCACCTAACGGTAAGGTTACCGCTACCTTTTGGTTTTTTCATATTAAAAAAGTTTTGGTGTTTTGTTTTTTTTTTTTTAATTTCGAGGTGAGAAATTATCAAATAACTTATTTCGTACAACGATGCGCTACCAGTATATGGTGGACCTGGTGATCCTAACATACAAATCGTCACAAAACGTTTTGGAAACATAAACTTCGAGTCTATGTTTCCTGTTAACTATAACTTGTGGGTGTTTAAATCAAGAGTGAATAGGTTACTTCTAGGCAATCATACCCCATCGTTGATCACATTGCTGCATCAGGTGAGATAGAGGTAAAGCGTGAGCCTATCAACAATTAAAAAAATAACTCCTTTTACTCTGGGTAGAGCACCCAGACCTTTACCTTTTAAAAAAAATCATTTTCACCATCAGCTGAAAAAATCTACTGCTTATATGCCTACTCCTTTCATCACATCTTTCAACCATGTGCGTATCACAATCAGACAAATACAAAATCTTAATAAATAAGAATCATACATTTTACATGTCTACTTACATTCTCTCTTTTTTATTGCTCGCTGAAAGAACCTGCAAAAAGCTACTTAACAACGACCTTTACATAATACATAGGTACATATCTTACGTCATATACACGCACCGGGTGTGTGTACCTAACCTTTTTGAAGAATATAAGATAAGATCGGTGTATGTCGTTCTAGGGTGTCCCTTTCCCGAATTCGATGCTTATTTATTTTCCTTTCCTCCGTATATTTTAGTTTTTGGTTCCTGCTATAGTGTACAATATTTCACTGTTTTAATTTCATGCATATTTCAACTAGCAAGCTTGTCGCACAAGCTTTGGCTAGTCACAAAATCCAAAACGTTGGATAGGAATTTATAACTGAAAATTGAAGCGAACAAAATACAAATAGAACACTGAGGTATTCACTGTTCTACAATTCGTAAAATTGCAAAAGCATACCAATGTGACGTTGTATCAATCGCTATGCAAATAAAAATTCTATATTCTATTTATTTTTCTACGATATGAATAAAAAACTAAAACGCCAATAGAATAAATTGATGGATGCTTCAATAAAAACAGTTTCATTTTTTCAAGCTTATCAAGAGCTCTCAATTACTTCCATTCAACGGCTTTTTTAGTCCTCATGAAACATAAAAAAGTTATCTAATTTTACCAAAAAGGCAGAATTTCATTTTAAAAAGGCAAATATCGTTTCTGATTCCAAATTGGTATTCGATTTAGTCCATATAGTCGACGTAGTCTAAAGAGCACATTTTGCCGAAGTAATCATCAGTCGCTCTGCCGTGTACAAATTTGGCAAAATTGAACCTGAAATTTATTCCCTCACTTTTACAATTAGAGAGGTCTCTTTTGGGATTACAAATTTATTCCAACGTGCAAACTAGAATTTTCAATGATATTGCCTATTTCGATCAATATTGCTATTTAGAAAATAAGTGGAGTATAGGAATTTTATTTGCTTAGCATTTGATACGATGAGTATCTTATTCCATCATTTCATAAATCCTCATTTGTATGAAATCTGCACATGCGGATGTTGTATATGCTTAATGTCTAACATTGTTTGAACAGTATTTAAGTTCAGTTTAAATTGTAGTTGTTTATCTTTATAATCTATAATTTGCATGCCAAATATGATAATTATCCTAAATTATATATCTTAGATTATATTAGCAACCTGCCTCAGCTGCGCACGTGTGTTACGTATTTTTGAGTTTTTTTATCTTTTCTCTACTATAATACACATTTATACCTTCCTCATGTATCTCTGTGTCTAATGATGAAAACCGCATGAAAGTCTATTCTGTAGCCTTAGAATTTGTCGCGAATAGACGGACAGACGTGGTGGGGGACTTTGTTTCATAATATGTAAAGATTACTTATATCACCTTTATATCCATATCAGTAAGTAAGAAGTTCGGAAAGTAGAAAAGGTCTTTGAATAGAATATTTATGATAGAGACAGAAAAGGGACTACAAATATCCCGAGATTAAAAAAGTTTTAATAAAAATACGGGGATATTAGCAGTAGACGTCAGCGTTTAACTTTTTTCTTGCAATAAAACTGTAGACCATTATAAACAGAAAGTAAAGGTAAACTAAACGATGTTCTAATTAAATCTCCAGGTAGTTAAAACGTAGCTCTAACAGCCATTTTAATATTCTTGAGACTTCATCTTACAACTGAAGATATTACGGAACTTGGTAACAAGAAGATGAGGATTTTTTTTTTTTTGTAGATTACGGCTTGATTGTAGTACACTTTGCTATTGTGTTGGCAAAAATTCTACGTAAAATTGATATGGTACCTATGAATGTAATATTTTTTTTTTTGTAAATAATAATAAGAATGCATATAGTAATCAATAAATGGATTAATACAAATTATTTACTATCAGGTACCTTGGTCCATAGATACCCGTACCTTGTAAACTAACATACAAGTATAGAAACCAAATACCAAATTCAACATTTTTGTTCGTAAATAAGACTTAGGGCTATGTTAGTAAGATGTCACACTGCACTTTATCGAGTTAGTGAAATTCTGTGGTACTTGTCCGCGGAAGTAACCGAACACCACGCGCGGCCAAAAATCTTCTTTTAAAGCGAGGAACAAAAAAGTGTTTGGGATTCACATCATGTCAAAAATTTTGCTAGTTTAATTTTTCTGGAATCCAAAGCAAAAAAAAATATGAAAAGAATTTGTGATTATTATTTATAAGTTTGAAACAGTTTAGGTATTTTAAGAAAGTGATAATATTTCAAAAATATTGATACTTCTATTTGTTTCAGGTCTATTTCACCGCTCGATTCTTCTGTCAGGATCAGCACTTAGCTCTTGGGCATTAGTAGAAGACCCTGTCAGCTTTTCCGTCCAATTAGCAAAAGGGGCTAACTGTACGCTTCCAGAAGACATTGTGAAAGACCATGAGCTAATAGTAGACTGCCTTAGAGAGGTTCCACTGGATGAACTAATGTCTGCAGAGATAAGTACACCAAGTTACTTGACAGCATTCGGCCCTTCAGTTGATGGGGTTGTGGTGAAAACTGATTATGCAAAAGAACTACTAACGTTCTTCATACCGAATGACCTTCAAGGTTTCTCTAGCGTATCAGGAGTAAACAATTTAAAAGCAGATAAAAGAAGCGGAGAACGAATGTTTGGGATAAGGGGTGGACAAAACAAGTATGATCTCCTCTTTGGAGTTGTCACCAGTGAAGCACTCTGGAAATTTTCGGCTCAGGATATACAAAATGGGTTCGAAGGCGAAAGAAGGGATAGAATAATAAGGTGAGGTCGATGTTTATTCAACAAATTGGTGTTTGAACTACGGTCATAGGGCGTCTCCTTGAATGGTGGTAATCAAACGTATTGGATATTGAAGGTGAATTTTTTTTTTTTCGTAGAATTGAATAGTATATTTCTTATATCATGATATACTCGTATGGCAGTGGGAGTGTAGAGATGCACTTATGCCAAGTGATAAGTAAAGTATCTATTCAGCGAAGATAAAAAATAAGTGTAGAAGTTATGCAAAGTAAAAAACTGATTAGTTTTATAATAGTAATTCAATTTTTTGAATCAAATTAAGATTTTTATTTGATGGTGATGAATTGTTAGAATACTAATCATTATTCTTTATGGTTAAAAAAACAGTTGATTTAGACAGTTTTAACACTCAGATGTAGAAAAGTAGTTAAAAAGTTGAGAGGTGTCAAGGGACACCCGAATGGAACGAAGTTCCTTTCGATTAATTAGTGAAGGAACTGTAGCGCTGTTGTGTTTACGAAGTCGAGAGAGTATATGTATATATATAAGAGAGAGAGAGACAGACAGAGAAACATGCTATATACAATAGCTTACTATAGCAAAAAGTGTCGTTACAACTTTTCGTGAGATTTTTTTCCGTCTAGCCCCCTTTTCACAACGCGCGATAAGGAACTTCGTTCCAAAAACTAAAATCAATTATAAATGACATAAAATACAATGGATAAAATTAAATGACATGGAAAGTTGGTTACCATTTAATCCAATTAAATATTTACAATAATAATTCCTCTAACGAAACAAAATATCGGAATCGTATAAATTATTCCCGAACCATTTGCCACAGCCCAGTTTTATTTAAAAAAATATACGAGCAGTATAAATCCTCATTTTAATGCACATGTCACGCCATACGAGCGTTCTCTTTGCTTGTTTTTTTACAGACACCAATTACAGGCTTATTCGTTGCAAGCGCCTAAAAAGGGTTCTTTATATATAAAAAAAAAACAGTGTTTGTATATGCACTTGTGTGACGCGTCTGAATGGTGAATTATTAACATCAAAATGCTGCAATATTTCGATGTAATATTTTATTTAATCTTCCTACAAAAAAAAATATTCACCTTACTACGCATACATAGTACGAAAAATTGCCAAACTTAAATGGCAATGGGCAGGGCACATTGCTCGCAGAACAGATGGCTGTTGGGGCCGAAAGGTTCTGGAGTGGCAACCCCGTACCGGAAGACGCAGCGTTTGAAGGCCTTCTACAAGGTGGACCGATGACCTGGTGTAGGTTGCGTGAAACCGATGGATGCGGGAAGCACAAGAACGTTCGTTGTGGCGAAGCTTGGGGGAGGCCTATGTCCAACAGTGGACGTGTATTGGCTGAAATTGTGATGATGATGATTATTCACCTTCCTTGTTTTTAATTCTGTACGCGTTTTTATTGAAATCGTTTGAAAATTAAAATTTATTATTTATTAAAATATTAATGCACATAAAACACAGAGGTAGAATTTTCTACCAGTAGTCTTAGCGGATACAAGAATATAATTATATATATATACAATACAATATAAATACTCTTTATTGACTCACACTAATATAGTCAAAAAATTGATAATGAACAACGCTGTGATAATACTACAGTCCACTTCTTACGGATTAGTTCGCGAACTTTATTGTCGTATTGGAAAATAAAAATACCCTACCATTATAGTAATTTTTAACCATTATAGAAAAAAATATATTCAGTCAAAATACCAAACAGTAACGTGACAGGATATTGCTACATTCTCGTCATGTTTCCTCATCTACAACCATTTAAGCCGATTATTTTAATATAATAATATTTTACTTACCCAATTTGAATCAATATTGTTACGTATCACAAACACTACAAAAAGGTTTTCTTTTTCTTTCGCCGATGCCTAGTATTTATAAATCGTTTAAGTTTTATTTTGGGTTCGTTGGAAATAAGCAGTGAGGCGGAAAATTCATTGAAAGTGTTTATGTAGTTACCTTATGTAAGCCCTTTCTGGGTAAAATTGGTCTTGTTATATAAAAACAAGTAGGTCACAATACAATATTGTTATAATAATATATAGGATGTAACGAAAATCTATATCTATTTCTAAAAAGAGAAACTGACTGATACACCGAGACTACTGTAAGTGTGTAATGTTAGTGATTACCGTCGAGGCGGTATTAAGACCCGAGCCGTGGCGAGAGTCTTAAGAGAGCCGAGAACGGTAATCATTAACTACTCACGTATATCATAAGACGTTTTTCAATACACTTGTGAAGAAAATAACTGAAAAATTTGTAAACTTTTGTGGCGGTAAAAATCTGTTTTCATCCATCCATCCATATTTTTTTTTATTTTACCTTTCAAAACACTCACTGAAAACGTGGGTTGATCTGCGACTCGTTGGGAACGACCTGCGCCCAGCCTGATATGATAATGTATTAAAATTATGGCGGGAGAGCGGTTGAACAATAAGGTTTTAACTACATAATAGCACTAGTGCGTAATGGTAATCAAAATATCACGGTCTGGTAATAAGGGCCATTATGTACCTAAGTGCAGTGCAATAAGAGTCACTTTCTGTGCAAGTGTATTGAAAAATATTTTTTTATGGCATAGACAAGACTAAGAAAGAAAGAAAGTATTTATTTTGGCGCAAAAAAAAACATATTATACAACAAAAACTTAAGACAAACACCAAACAAAAAAAAAAAAAAAGTAACATTGTGTGTTATACGTTTGCGCCAAAAAAGGTCAGAGAAGATTTTTCAAAATTGACTCCTAAAGTGTAAGAAAGGGCGGTCTGAAATTTGCTTGGATCTATTTTCACGCTGGCAGAAGCTAATAGGCTACATTCTAAATACAAATCTTAATTATTTTTTTAAGAGCATAAAGTTGGACCAATTTGATTAGCTGACGAGAATGTTGTAAGAAAAAACAAACACTGAGAATTTAATGTGACTTTTTAAAGGCACTTACAGATTTCAAAATTTATATAGATATACTGCACTGAATTACAAAAAAATAATAATGAAGAACTTATATAGATATGCGAATAGTTTCACCGCGGATTTTCGCAAACCATAAATTTGTAAATTCTGCAAATATAAAAGGGCGATTTAGCTGTTTTTGAGAAACATGAACAATTTTTTTCTCGAAATGACATAGGCACATAGGCCTCACTCGAGCATTGCTGTAGCTGCACTCGAACATTCCTGGAGGTACACTCGAGTGGCGTACTAAACTTAGGCTGTAACTGCACGCAAGCAACATACATGCAATTCAGGACACATCTTTAGGATGACCATTTTCATAGGGAACATAGTAAAGTCGTAGGTCAATCAATAAAGACATTTCCTATTACTTTTAACTACTAAATTCTTTTCTTATTTCAGAACCTACGTCAGAAACGCATACACATATCATTTGAGTGAAATATTCTTCACAATTGTGAACGAGTACACAGACTGGGAGAGGACAGTTCAGGTAATTATAATTATTTATTGGTTCAATAATTTATTCACCACGGACTTTATTACTTGTTCATTCTCATTATTGGTCAATTAATTGTGAATGGGACTGGTCAATTATACCACGTTTCTGTACTACAAAACGGTTGGTATATGAATTTTATGGTCATGTTATATTACTATTGAAGAGAGAATATTATGGTTTGGTTTTCCATTGTGGATAGAATCTACATATATGAATGAATTTTCATTCATCTAGATTTTGTAGTGGGAATTGGCATAGGAAAAGAGACGGTCAGCTCAGCAGTGGGCGATATTGAATTGTAGCGTATGATGGTGATGACAATGGTTATGTAATTTATAAGTGAATAAATGTGAAAAATAAACAGCAAATAAAGAAAAAAATACTTTAGACTACTTTTCTGTTATTTTTGTGTGTATATAAATAGTAAAATAAATTAACATTAATAAGAAAAATACCTGTGCAAGCCCAAAACGAATAACAAATTATGTCATCAAACTATTTCTACTATAGGTAATCCCAAATCAAAATAAAGAAACAATTATAATTAAGGTGTGTTCTGGGCTCTTGATAAACTACTGCGCCTCACCGTCAACGATTACATGGTGGGATCACAGCCAAGCACTAGTTTATATCAATTTTAAAAAATACTTGGGAATCATGATGAATTTATTATCAAAACATTCACTCAACATCTCTTCTCTTATACTTTTATCCACAGCTATCGGACTCTATGGAACATTACCCAAAGCAGAATCAACTTGACCCATATCACCCTAAGTTTAGTCGGCACACGTTTGTGATGACTTGGCAGTGCCACCGAAAGGCGCGTTTGGCACTTGCCACTAAATTCCTGCCACTGCCAAATTCCCACTGTTTCCCAAGCCAAGTTCAAGCGACTCCGTATTGAGTGTCCCGGATATATTTTATAGGATAAGTTTTGAATAGTTTGCTGAATTCTCTTGATTTATTGTAGTGTTTCATTTTCATTATGATTTTCATCTGTTATTGTTCGTTCGTTCTTCTGTTCGTGTTGCTAGGTTCCATTTGCATATTTGCTTTAAACGTTATGGTTGGTTTCACGAAAATTGCTGCATTGTTTATTACTGTTACCATTGTATTCAGTTGAAGTTTAACATCCGTTTTACCAAAAACATATATCCGATTTGGATACACCGATTCAGTTTGTTACTCAATTTGTTTCAGGTCAAATACTTGATGTAATATAGTATCTATGTCTAATATAGATTTTTCTATCTTTTTTGATAACATAAAAGCTAAACTTAAGTTTAGCATTAGTTTTACCAATTCAGGTTCAATCAGTTTCAATTGATTGACTTGGTGTAATCTATTTATGTCTATTTGTACCTTTTGTCTCTGTGTTGATTCATTTAACCAAAATGAGCAACAATGAATCAATAATCCTACACTGGAACTAATCAATCAATCTGTCAAACCAAACACAGCCAAATATCAGTATTTTACTTGAAACTATTACTTTTTTAACCTTCACAACCCAGTAATTCCTACAATGATGCCCTTTGGCAGGACTAATGTCAGATATACGAATAGTCTATTTGTAACGACTGTCAAAAATCTACAAATGACAACGGAGACTAATGGATTATCGAACTTTCCGAGAAATAGAGGAATCTCGGTATGCAAAGATTATCACCTATCAACGGATCATCCTCAGCGATCGTTGCTTAACTAGGAAATTGAACCATACGGCTGTCATTACTTAGCCTTAAGATTCTGTAATAGTTTATATCAAACTTCTATTATTAAATCTCCTTTTGTTCAAAATGTCAGCCGGTTACAGTCCCACATGACCGCAATACAGCCAACTTAGGTACGTTATAACGAGAGAATTAATTATAAACACAGCTCAGGCGGTGGGGTGTTGACCGCCAATCGAAAGGTCACCGGTTCAGACACAACTCTGTTCATGATTGAGACGGACTTACAAACATTTAGCTTAAGAATTTCAATAGAATTTTAATAAAGGACCTCGTTAATATGGATTTTAACTCTGACCTTAAAGGAGTGTTTAAGATTTTGGCAGCCAATAAAGCGCCTTAAACTTTGCTCATAATTATTTCTGTTCTAATTTCTGCCAGTTGGTTTGAATGTTTAAAAGTAGAAAATTACTCTAGAGAATATACTCCTATTCCAAAGCATAGTTTAGCCAACTTTTAGTCTGATCTGTTCAGCCATTTGAGCGTGAAAGAGTAAGTAAAAAAACCCACTAATTTTCATCATTATTTCAACCGAAAGACGTTATGAACGTCTTTAGCTAGTCATAAGTCTCTCCCAAGTGTCGACACAACAACTAGTCCTGTGCGTCCATTGATTCCCGCAACACCCCCCGAATCAGCAGTCCACCGTATGAGAGGCCTTTCAATGCTGCATCTTCCGGTACGCGGTCACCACTTGAGAGCCTTTCGGCTCCATTAACCATTGGTTCCGTGAGCAATGTGCTTTACCCATTGCCACTTAACTTATATGATTGTTAGCACATAAGTCAAGTGACCAATATCTGTTTCCTTGGTTCCTATATCTTCATTCTTGATTCGATCCCGCAAGGAAACTTCCAGCATAGCCTTCTTCATTGCCCTCTGGTTGTCTTTAAGCCTTCTGAGCCTCGTGTGAGGGATCATGTTTCAAAGCCATATGTCAGCGCTGGTAAAATACATAGAGCTACATTACTACAAATAGAGAAAGAAATGAGTGAGAAATGATTGTATTAGAGGAAGTTTGAAAGTGGTGCCAGTGACTGATAATTTGAAAGAAAATCATTCAAGTCTTGGTATGGTCATGTGAAAAAGAGGGATGAAATGCATGTTTCAAAAAGAGTTTCAGAGTATACCTGTAGATGGATGGAGAGGTAGAGGGAGGCCAAAGAAAAGATAGATGGATTGTATAAGGAATGTTATAAAAGAAAAGGGAGTTATTGATAGTGTGTCGGGTGACAGGACAGAATGGAAGAATAATACGTGTTGCACCGACCCCAAATAATATGGGAAAAGGACAAGAAGAAGAAGTGAAAGAGCTTCAATGATGCAGTAAAAGCTAACTGGTTCTGTTTTCTTTTAGCATCCTATAAATACACGAGACGCAGCAGTGCTGGCTCTATCCGACGCCCAATACGTGGCTCCACTGGTGCAAACTGGAGACTTCCTCAGTTCCCCTGACACCTCGCCGAGAACCTTCTTCTACGTGTTCGATTACCAGACCAAGGACGGGGATTATCCTCAGGTGAGGGTTAGAATATTTTTATAACTTTTTTTTGCGATATGTTTCTTCTTTGTTTTATTTTGCTTGTACTGTCAAGGGTAAAAATAAGTTAACATTTACTACAATCATAATACTCTTGAGTTATACAAATAATATCCATAGAGTTTCTTGCACGTTCTTCTGCATCTAGGCCTTGAAACGTACAGTTTAGCTTTACTTTCTTTTGACTGGCCGACATTTGGACAATTTAAAAGTGCCTGTAAAAATAGTTAATACAAACTAGTTAAAGTTTCACCCAACTCTTCTGTCACAGGTAGCGCCTGTGAAAGAAGAGGTTTTTGTATGTGCAGAAATTTTGTTTTCTTTTATTTGTTTTAAGTGTTTGTCTTAAATAAAGAATACATTCTATAATTTTTTTCAATGATATTATCTACGAGTCTTGCCTATAAATTGTGCTAAATATCAAACTTTATTTTAGCTATTGACTGTACATGATCATTCATAGGCCAATCTAGTAGAATATGTAGGAACTTAATTAATAGTTGTCATCCTGTTCTTGCATGATTTATTTTTTGAATATTCAATCACTTTTGAAAATTAATCAAAACCAAGACTCACCGTAGATAATTATTTATATTCTATTGAACACTTAAACCCCAATTAATGATCGCTTTTAATTAAAACGAAATATATTTTTGCAATTTATGCAATTAGTAAAATGATGATGAATTAATTTTCATAACACAATTATGCAGATAATTAAATTTCTACATGTTGGAAATAACCATTGATTCAATGAAACCTTAATTTCGGTTCATTCCGTTTTTATTACCACTCAATCGAATAAAATGAAATGATTCGACTGGCCTGTTGTTCTAATAGTTAGTGGCTCTTATTGCTATGGCGGAGGTCGTGGGTTCGATTCCCACCCAAGATAAATGCTTGTGTGAAGAACCACACAAGCATTTACATACGATCATTTGTTCTGTTTCTGGGCGTAATTTATCTATAATATGTATGTATTTAGAAATAAATACTTTTGTATGTTTATCAGTTGTCTAGTACTCATTTTTAGCACTATCTAGTCCTAAAAATGGTGGTAGGTGTTGTGTAAAAGTTGTGGAATATTATTACTTACAAAGAAATAAATAGATGGGAGTTGACGCGGGACTCTTGGGGCTTGCTTATCGCCCAGCCTGTTAAGATAAATGTAATAAAATAAATTGTAACGAAGGTGAGCTAACGCACTTTTCTGTACTAGTGCGAAAAAAGTAAATTGCATACCTAAAATTGGTAGGGTTTTGAGTAAATGTATTAAAATTTATTTTATTGATCGTATTTCAAAATTCGAAATTTTATTCCTCATCTTTTAACTTCCAAACTTAAATCCCTCTTCAACCCAATAAATTGTAATACTAATACGATTTTCTATTGCAGCGGATGGGGTCAGTCCACGGAGAAGAGCTCCCTTACTTATTCGGGGCCCCATTAGTCGAGGGGCTTGGCCATTTTCCCCGAAACTATACGAAGTCTGAAGTGGCATTGTCGGAGGCATTCATACTTTATATGGCTAATTTTGCGAGAACCGGGTGAGTTTGTTGAATAGTGTGTGAATTTGTTTGTTTGAGGACCGTTCCAGTGCTTCGTATGACGATAATTCTGTGAAATGTTTTTGGAAATTTTCTAGAGCACTGAGAATCGTTGTCGACAAGAAATGGTATTGTCGAGAGGTTCAATAGAGTTCTGTGCTACTTACTTTTACTTATTCCGAAATCATCTACGCTCACTGATATATCAGTGCAATTATGAGTCGTTATCATGTATTTGTAGGAGGTATACGGAACAGAGAGTAAAGTCCCGCAAATCTCCAGTAAAAAGGGAGGATTCTCTGACCAGACGATGTTTTGTCTGATCTGGGTAACGACCCAAAAGATGATTACGAGCTGTTTATTTGTTCAAATCGCACTGAGAAATATAATTGCGCGATGCAAAACAGTAGTTTAGTTCATATGTGGCAGCATAGATGTCGCTACATACTCTAACATAGCTAATGATGATGATGATATCATAAAGTGGACTACAGACTGCCCAAACCTCGTTGGCATAGTGGAGTATGTGCTTGAGACTGATAATAATATACGTACAATGTACATACTTACATTACAACTGCACGCTTAGCCAATTTGATATTCTGCAATCGTTAACGCTGTCGAAAAGTGATGAAACGTATGGGAATGGCGTCATCTCAACGTAAAGTCGCGTAGTCAGAACAAACGAATAGACGATTCGTAGCCAAGTTCACATCGTTCAAAATTGTTTCTATAATATTTAACGCTACATCCTTTGTTATACAAACGCTACATTTTAGAACGAGCGGCCGACTCAGGCGCGTCAACATTGCTACCAACTTATCGTTTTCTACAATTGCTGTCACCGAGGCGTTACCGATTAGAGAACGGAATTCGATTGTAACTTGGCTAGGGGGGCTGGTGTTTGTTTCAACGATCGGTATTTCTTTCAAACTCACAAAAATATTAAAGTGATGTATTTATATAAAACTTACCTAGGATAAGTTTTCAGCCTCTGGAATTGTATCGCTATAGAGACTTGACGAGATATTAGTTAGAATTTAGTAATTACTACGGTAGTTTGATAAGTTTAGTGAGGAACTTGGGTAATTAGTGGTACTTGATCAATCTCCTATTTATCTTGCTATGTTATAAACTGGTTGGTAGGTATGCAGTTAATTGACTGTCAGTCACAGCGGTTACAGCTAAGTAGTTGCAACCACATTGTGGCAGTTTAGGGTTGAGTTTCGAAATATACTGTAGGATGTAGTAGGGTAATGTACTATAGTGTAGTGTTTTTTTTTTTTTAATATTGACTTTTTTTATTTTTGATATACGTGATAGTTAGACGGGTGACAGGACAGAATGGAAAAAGAAAACGTGTTGCGCCGACCCCAAGTAATATGGGATAAGGACAGGAAGAAGAAGTTTTTTTTTATTTTTGAGTTTCGATAATCGATATATATATATATATATATAGAGTATTGTAGAGTAGAGTAGGGTAGAGTAGGATAGGGTAGGGTAGAGTAGGGTATAGTAGGGTGGAGTAGGGAAGAGCGGGAGCGAAGCCGCGCTAATATATTAGAGAAAGCTAGTATATTACGAGTATATACATTTATATATTTGATATTTGGTTGAATTTTTACTGGGCCCAAGTTCAAGCCATTTTTTCAAGACTTTGGTCTATCTAAACTAAGGAGGAATGGCAGGCGGTCGCCTACTTCCGCGAAACAGTAATGTTAGCAAAGGAGACGGCCACACCCGTGAGGGAACGGTCATCCTCACGCTCCAGCCACCGAGACACTGACCCCGACTAACAACCACGGTAGACACGAGCTTGCAAACGGCGAGAATTGAGTAGATCGCCGTTCCGCTATCCTGTAATCGACCGGACCGAGCTCAAGTCGTCGACAATGCGTAGTGTTCCATGCTCTCCTTAAAGAGATGTCAGCAAACCGTAGGAGTCCAGCACGACCGATGTCTGCTAGGGTCATGGGCGTTTTATTAAATGGAAACCAGTGGTCTAAGAATGCAAAGCGCAGCTGAAGTACACTGGTGCGGTATTAGTCAGTTAAATTCTGATACCTCCTCTTGCCAGACCGGGAGAAGACATTGGATGATATCCCACCTTTAAAAAATAAAGCATCAAACTTAGGCCTGGTTGAGTTTTTGTATAATTAGCGATTACAAAAATATCAATCATAGTGAACAAAGTAAAATTAAACTTATATGTCCGTTCAAAACCTTAAAACGTAATCGACCTCAAAAGAAAGTATCGCATTAAATCCCAAGGTTACTTTTTATACCTGTGTAAAGAGGAAATTTAATACCATTTTGGGCTTACAACTAAAAGTAAATCAATAAACACCTCCAGCAAACGCCACCTAAATCAGAATAGCGTGTGAAATAGATTCATATCCGTCGCACCACTTAAGCGTGAACATTATTCCTCACAACGGAATATAAATCATGGGAAATAAAACAAAACACTCTGTCATTATTTTCTCTAGTTCAGTAAATAAGAGAATAAGTAATGTTTTTCTACATAAGTGTAAATATACGTAGTTCTCACAAGTGTTTTTGTATAGTACTGAGACCTTATGAGCTTTTAACGAGGTCCATTTTTCGACCTAAAGGGATGGAGTTACACAACCTGATTTTTAGTGGCGAAACCTAAAACACCAGTCTAGTCATCATCGTAATCACTTCAACCAAAAGACGTCCACTGTTGGACGTAGGCCTCCCCCAAGTGCTGCCACAATGAACGGCCGTGCGTCTCGTATCCATCGGATTCTAGCAACCCTTACCAGGCCATCGATCCTTGTAAGAGGCCTTCCAACACTACGTCTTTCGGTACGTGATCGCCATTCCAGAACCTTTCTACCAGACAAGTATTTCTATGTAAAAAATCTCTGCCTGGAAGTAATCTATACACTATAGACTTAACCTTTCGAATACCGTAAATAGAGATCGTTCATTGTGGTGACACTTGGGGGAGGCCTATGTCCAACAGTGGACGTATATCGTCTGAAATGTGATGATGATGATGAATTAGAGACGCAATAGAAAGACAATGAGAGCGCGAAAACACGCGCGGTTCGCGGTATTAGCTTGGGCTTTAGTGAATTAAAGGCTCCCAGGCTGTAGTCAGGAAACCCAGATTTCGTGTAGAAATTCTACTCCTTAGCAGTACGCACGTTACACACGTTCCACACACGTTTTGTGCGTATAGATGGGATGTTTGTCATATACAAATGACGCATCGCCATAATAAACGCGAAACGCATAGGACCAGTAGTGGTGGCGACACATGGAGGAGGCCTATATCCAGCAGTAAACGCCTTGCAGATATAAGTCGATTAAACATCGTCATTTCTTGTCCAAAATCAGAACGATTTTCTATTTCGATATTATTGCTGCTTTCGCTTCTAAAGCAAAAAATAAGCAAGCAAACGTTTCACAAACCCCAGCCTAAATTATTAATGGTATAACAAGAACCCCATTATAAGGCTCACTGAGTATATCCCGGCGCTTTCCTGTAAATTTTCCAACCAAAAAACTTTTCAGCCAGTAGCATTTGTTTGTTTCCAATTTAATTGAAATAACTGTAATATTTCTCAACTACTCGTCAACAAAGTTTTAAATAATTGTGTTGTTCCCAACTATTTCGAGACAGACGTTGAGTTGTTTCAATTTTCAAAACTTATACGCCTCGCTTAAAGTTTATTTTTGAATAATGAATTAATTTGTCCGAAAGTTTGTAGGCATTATTTTAGGATTATCTAGTCGTTCTGAATAACGTTAAGGTTAACGGTTATTGAAAGTAAATTTAAATATAATGCCTATTTAGTGAGACAGCTCAGAAAATTCGGTCTCATTTTAGTATACTCTTTAATAGTCTTTTTGTATATCGTTTCATTTAATGGTTCGTTTTAAGACTATCTGTCTATATTATTTTTTTATTTTAGGTGTACGTTTTTTTTTAATAGTAACAGCAATTTTATTTGTTTCTTTAGGAACCCGAATGAAGTTCACCGTCAAGAATCAGTGCTGCCAATATCAAGAGAAAGGAATAAGTACAAAAGCATACTGTGGGATGAGTATGATACGTTATACCAAAAGTATTTGGAAATTGGTAAGCAGAACTATGTTTTTTTTTATATAGACCAAACAAAATCTGACGCTTGACGTCATTTCTGAGTCATTAAAATGTATAAAAGAAAATTACCACCTAACTTATAAAGCTTTGCATATTACAAAAAGATATTAACGTTTTTTTTTCTGAAATCTAATTTCCGTGGATACTCAAAGAGACCATTATCAAACAAGTCAATATCACATTGAACGTTCTTATCTAAAAAATCTAATATCAGAACGTTATCCTCACGTTAATCCACAGAAGATAAAATTTAATCTCACTCACCTCACCATCACCGGTAATATCAATTCCGTAAGTTAATTATGTCGACTTTTCATTTATTCGCGCCTCAATTTTCTCCCAACAAAGTCTTTTATGCGTTACACAATATAAAATTCCATTGCAGGCATGAAACCACGGATGAAAAACCATTATAGAGCTCATCAGTTGTCCGTGTGGCTACGACTGATCCCGGAAATCCATCGCGCAGGGATGAAAGACGTTGTTGCGAAACATAACCTTTTTAGGAACCACAATGACCCTGAATTGTACGACGGTCTGGTCAGGCCGGACCCTCTCACACGCGCCAACTACTTCGATCCTACGATGGAACTGTACCGCAAACCGACCTACAACCTCACATTAGACATACCCTCCACTACGATGGATACTTACGTCACGACGTGCATTAGTGTAATGTCCGCGCGACCAGGGTCCGCAGTCACACAGAGCCAAGTTCCAAACAATACGCACACACAGGACGTTTCCAATTTAGAAGTAGCAGGTTACACCGCCTACTCAACAGCCCTAAGTGTGACCATAGCTATAGGATGTTCTCTACTAATCTTAAATGTACTTATATTTGCCGGGGTTTATTACCAAAGGGATAAAACTAGACTCCAAGTAAAAGCACTCCAGCAGCAACAGAAAAGGAACCATAACTCAACGTTCGATAGCGTATCGTCGAAGCATCCCCATTACTTCGTCGGACACTCGCAAAGCTCGAGTACGATTGTCGACATCGATCATCAGGACAAAAACGCGATAATCGCAATGACAAATCGAGTTCCCCACTTCACTACAGCGAACTGCCCGAACGTTTGTCACTCGGGGATACAAATGTCGAATTTGTCGCAGAAATCGAGTCCGCCAACAAATAGGGGACAATGTACGACTTTGCCGAGAAAAGTGGGGTTCAGTTATCAGCAGAATCAGATATGTAACGCGTCGAATTGTATGACGCTACCGAAGAACGCGACCTTTATGAGCAGTGCGGGGAATTTGCCGGACGTGCAAGCTCAGACGGGGCAGTCTCAGGGCCCAGGGAATGGGTCCGTCTTGCCCCCTCCATCGTCGCCCCCTTCTCAGCACTTCTCGCAGTCTAGGGTCCCTCAAGCAGCAATGTCGGAGATGAACGTATGAGACATGGAGGATATTTACAATTATGTGTAAAGTGACGGTCAGAACATTCAGTGTGTGTCACGGGACAAGCCATGGTTGTAAATATCGAACTAAAGCAGTGTATATACGATGTTAAATTAATGTAATATGTAATACAGGTAACGTTTTAAGTATTCATAGGTGTAATTGTAATATTAGGTTTCTGAATAAATTGACATTTTTTAAAGCGTAAATCCAATTTTTCAGAAATCGTAACAAATTAATCTGTACATTTTGAATTTTTGGTTGATCATGTAAATATTATTATTCTAATATCGTCGCCATTCAAAATGGATGATAGAAGGAGGTCATTTGATAAATATAAGCTCGACAACCTCATTAATCCAGTGTAAATTTTGAAAAATAACTCGAATGAATTGTCTCGTGGGTCAATCAAACCGTGCAGCAGAAATAACATACATATTGTTACTTCACTAATACTGTCATTGAAAATGACTATATTGTAAATAAATTAGAATCTTAAAGACTGTATACTTAAAATAAGATATTTTTAGTTCAAAAAGAGCCATGTGACACAGATCATTAACTTCTTTGTTACAAAAAATTACGAATCTTAAAATGTCGGTATTAGGAAGTTTTTTTAAGACTGCAAATTATCTTTATTTGTCCGTCTTAGTACGTGCTTGGAACTTTTTAGAACAAAAAAGTAATCTGTTTTATTTGCTCGGCGAACCTAACCGAGTATTAAATTGAGTACCTAGACAAAGAGAAATGTAAAATAATATCAATTCCAGTTATAGACTTTTGGGATCGTTTACATTTATCTAAAATCGCTTAATGTATTGAAAAATATCTTATGTATTTTTCTTTTGTGATTTTGGGAATTGAATGCCCTGTAAATCTTACATTACAAAACAAATACATTGTTATAGTAGTTAATTATTTCAATCCGAGCTGGTAGCGACTACATTGATTTGTACAAATATATAACAGACTATAATATGAACTTATAGTTCTCTCTCTATCTCTAACTTGCGAAAAACTAACTACACACAAAAGCACTAAAGCAACCAGCCTGCATCAATATTAAATGAAAAATAAACAAAACTTTTGTAAAGAGACTTTCCATTTTATTGTTACAAAACATTTGAGGCCTCAAAGCCAATCAGACAAAGCATTGTCTAAAACAAACAGTACACTTTTACCTTCCATGCATAAATAAACTCTTTCAACTTACCTTGTATACAAAGGGTACAATCGAGATTTATAGATACGAGTACTTTTACGCAATTCTCTTTAAAAACCTCCAACAATACATGATTAAAATGTCCTCGAAACGTATTTATATGAAAAAAAGAAAATCGTCAAAAGCGAAAAACAATCAGTATTGTCATCAATAAAATCGTGTTCACGGCGAGTTTGGGAGTTTGGAGCCATTTTGTTTCAACCGTGTGCAGCAGCCGACGAAATTGTAATGGGCTTTTGTGTATTGAAATATTTTTGTGTTGGGATTCTGGGTGTGTATAGGGATTACGTTTTTGTACCGTTCGGATTAGGGTCACGTTTGTAGGAGTGCTTAGTGATTTTGAAGTGTCTGTCTTTCACTCATGTTATGGATTATTGTCATTTGTTAGCTTAGGTTCATTGAGAAGTTTGAAACTAAACTCAGCTTTTCTTGGGCTTTCATTTTTTTTTTCGTTTGTCATTCCTGTTGCTATAGGAATCATAATAAACATTGACAATATATTTGTCAAATCGGAAAACGTGGCTGGTACAAATAAGCCATCTTTTTAAACAGTAGAGGTATGAGGTCCGACTGATTATCAAGTTTTTCGGGATATCAGCAAACAGCTAGTTGAACGTGATCTAGGCTGTTCTTTAGCCAACAAATTAGCATTGCCATGTTAAAAAGCAATGCTAATTAGATAATGCTTAGAATACTAGCAAGAATTCTAAGTATTATCTCATATGGATGAATTATTTTATGCCACATGTGTTCGTTTTTTTCTCTTGTTTTTTTTTTTAAATATAAACTATTGCTTGACTGCGATCCTAACTGATGGTAAGCAGTGATGCAATCGTTGATGTTGAGGCGGGCTAGTTTATTAAGAGCCTATTTACTCTAGCTTTGAATACACCCGAATTATTATCGGTTTGGAAGACCGCAGCAGGCAAATTTCTATGCATACATATAGCGTATACACCTATTAAGTTATTTCTTATTTTGGTTGTTTATATATATTTCGTGTCATAATAATATTTTGTGTAAATTTTATAAAACAAATGGTTATTCAAAAACAAAAGAAAGAAAAAGGCAACAAAACAAGATATGAAATTAGAGTAAAGCCAAAAACACCGCTATTACCAAAAGTAATTTAACTCTTCATGAAAACTGCGTCCAATTTCCTATCACAACCAAATTAGACCACGCCAGCTTAACACGAATATCAGCCAGTCGGTATTTTTATCAAAAACAGCGCACATTTTCATATACACCGGGATCAGTGAAAAAAAATGTATATACGAAAAAAAGAGTGAAATATTTCGCGCTGCGAATCGGAGAGGCTTTAATATCAACACGCTCAGTTTATGAGGTCAGGAAATCTAGCTATAAACTAGCTGGGGTTCACTGAATGGGGCGAGGTACCGAGGTCGACTCTACATGTTACATACGAGTATATCAGGCCGATTTAGGGCTCACGCATGACCAATTTTTGGTTGAATTACTGTTTTGTCATAGTTGTAAAATGTGGCTTTGTAATAAAAGTTCGTTTGTTCGGCGTTTGGTAAATGGTCGTTTTTTATAACGAGGTTGATGTTCGGTTTAGGTAGCCTATTTAAAAAAATACATAGCATAGTCAGTCTTATAATTCATCCACTGCTAGAAATTAGGCATTCTGTTAAAGAGTAGGGAGTGGGCCGTAATCTACCATGCTGGTTTGTTGAGGTTGACTTAAAAATACGCTCAGGATTAAGTCACGCATTTTTCTTAATGAAGTAGGTCAAAACTGCTATAATTTATCATATTTTATTTCATCAGACTTTCATGCGAAAATAAAAACATTTCAATTGAACGTTCTAAATATAACGAAGTCAATGCGAAGCAAGCGATATTATAATAGCGGAGGGGAGTGGGAATAGAACTGCGAGGGTGCTTGATGCGCTTGCGTTGCGTCATACAAACATAGGTAGGTATAGTATAAAATATAGCCAATGTCACTCAGAAATAAAGCAGCTTTCTATCAGTGAAAAATATTGCAATCGGACCAGTATTTTCAGAGATTACAGTCTATATTATAATAGAATTACTACATCTTTACGTATTTCTGTTTCTCTGATAATGCACTTAGAGACTACACACTACGGAAAGGTACTGCATATATTATAGAATAGAGCTTTGGCCAATATATTCAATCAGTTCAGAATTACTGCAACATGCTTTTGATTTTCCAGTCACTTTGAATAAAACATACTAAGCTCAGCAAAACACGAGCTATATCTGCTAGCGCGGGCTTGCGGACAGTGAGCAATGGGTAGCTCGCTGTCCGGCCGTCCGGTAACTGTCCGGACCAAGCCCAAGTCGTCGACGGCGCGCTGTTCACGAGAGCCTCAAGGAGTTGTCAGCAACAGCTACTGGGGCCAGGGTTATTCGAAAGGGCGCTCGAGCCCCGGTATGAAGGCTTGAAGGAACGGGATGGGTTTTTTAGTCAGTAAGAGTCTGACACTATCTCCCGCTCCGCCCAAGAGCGGGGGTTGTCATAAGACGATTTTTCACATCGAAAAAAAAAAGCTATATCGGCTAGATCGGGCATTATAAAGAGCAAAATACTACTGTGCCTATCAAATGTACCTATTATATCATATATTATTAATTACTGTTCTATATCATATACCATTGATGATATAATGTTGGCTGAACTTACGAAAAGGATTAATTTATGTGGTAGAGCAAAATTTGCTCAGCCAGCTAGTATATATTTACATTATTGATTTCTATCAAAGCAAGAAGTACTTGAATGCTAAGGAAAATATTTAAATAACGATAAAATCAACTTCAAATTGTTTTTCTGTTCCTACGTACTGACCCGCCGAACTTCGTACTACCTACTAATAGTCAAAAAATCTGTATATCTATCGATATAGTCAACCGATTTTTTTTTAAACCTTTGTGCAGTAATTCATATCATTTATCATTGTGATGAAACAACGTCTAAGTAATATATCAAATTACACACAATTTCAATATCATAATCATCATCATCTTAGCCGACAGGCGTCCACTGTTGGACATAGGCCTCCCGCAAGCGTCGCCACAATGCACGATTCTGTGCATCCCGCATCCGTCGGATTCCCGCAACCTTCACCAGGTCATCGGACCACCTTGTAGGAGGCCTTCCAACTTTACGTTTTCCGGTGCGCGTTCGCCACTCTAGAACTTTTTAGCCCCAATGGCCATCTGTTCTACGAGCAATGTGCTCTGCCCATTGCCACTTAAGTTTGGCGATTCTTCGTGCTATGTCGGCAAATTTGGTTCTCCTGCGGATATCTTCATTTCTGACTCGATCACGCAAGGAAACTCCGAGCATAGCCCTTTCCATCGCTCTTTGGGTGACTTTAAGTCTTCTGATGAGGCCCATTGTGAGCGACCAATTTCAATATAACAAAGGTTATCTACATCGATTGCTTACATTTTACGTGATGCGCGCACAACTAAAGACTTCTATAGTTTTATTTATATGTATAGAATATTCAGTGTGATTGATTATACTTTACTATCTAAAGAAAGAAAGAAAGAAAGAAAGAAAAATAATTTATTTATCTCATGTCATTTATGTTCCTATTCAGCGTGTTTGACTATACCTGTCTATCTCATGTTATTTTATGAATAAACCTATTTTTTACCCTCAAAAAAACTGTAACAAAATATCTACCGCCTGCGCAATTGGATCAAATTCCATTCTGATATTGATACAAAAATAAAATAATATCCAGAATACAAATAGGTGAAAGTTTTGTTCCTAAAAATATTTCCAATAACAATGTCTAGCGAAAAAATTTATCTGAAAAATGTTTTGATTAATCTGTGTCACATGTTCTCAATATGGTCGTGTTATTTTAACTCGTGTTCCGTACAATTTTATATTGATGTATTTTTTATGATGTATGACTGTTGTACTATAATATCATACGGATTGTTTTGTGTGTCACTAGCTCTTTGCCTATTACGCAGTTAAATGATCACGAAAATATTTTTATTCCAAAAAGTCTTTCGTGATTTTTTTTTACTTCAATATTATAACATTTGTGATTAAACTAAAAATATTTTTGTGATCATTTCCACAATTAAATGGTAACAAAAAAAATTTTGAAGGATGTTTTCGTGATATTTTTCTTCAAAATTTTTAATTGTGATTAAAAAAAAATGTTCTCGTGATCATTTCACTTTTACCGTTTTATTGAAGTATTGCAAAGGTGATTGTGGTATTGCTTTAGTTTTAGCTATATATTGTTAATTTCCTGGTTTAAATTAGTTTAACTGTAAATAAATGATTATCTATTCTGTTTGAAAACCACATCGTAATAGGCAAAGTTTCTATGTCACATTTTTCTGTTAACGTAAGTTTTGTATCGAATGTTTTCCCCAATCGTTTGTGTAAAGATCATATAATTATTAACTTGGTAATTATCATAATATGTTGGGAATTTATAAGATAATACGTTATCTAACCGTTACTATGAAATCTTATGACAAGTATCAAAATTTAAAAAAATAAGACAGAATAAAATTCGTGAGAAAACCTTCTTGATTTTGTTTTATTGTTTCTTCCTTCACAGATTGGTGGTAAGAAATATTCAAATACTTGATCACTCATGACAAATATAACTTCGTAAAGAAAATATACCTACTAGTAAGAATAATGTAATCGTAATGGTATCGTTTACAGTCCAAGCTGCTCGTTTGTGGAGTGCGTTACCTATTGAAGTGAGACGTGCTCAAACGCTACCAACGTTTAAAAAATGCTGAAGGAGCATTACCTTTCACTTTGATTTTGTCTTCTCCTGGCTTGATTACATATTTAATATTTATATTCGCCCATTGTACACTTATTTTGAATAAAGTTTGTCCTGTATCTTTTTTGTTCATGTGGTGTACAATAAAGAATATATATAATAAATAAATAATGCTTTGCAAGTACACAGGAGACCTTATGTACAAGTGTATGCGCAAACATAGGTATACTCTTTGTTCCTTTACTTTCATACTCCCGTAAAAAGGAAATCAGACACGACCGGAGAGTCTGGACGTGCTTTCCAAGTCACGGAGCTGTCACACCATCAACTTCCAAACACCGAGCTGCTAGAGTAATTCTTAATAGAAAAGCCCAACAGGACTTTTTGCCTTGTCCACGTTTGCAACCAGGAATTATTACTTGTATTTACTAGCAGTAAAACATTTCTAACAGTAAGGTTACATATTTTACCCATCTGCATTCATAGCTGCGTTTTCTTCGTTATAATATGTTGCCCTACCTTAAATTCCATTTGTTTGGGTACTTAATGTAGAAATTACAGTAACTTGTCTACTCTATCTTTCACAGCTGAAATTGAACGACACGTAAAGCATCGTAGATTTTCTTTATTATTATTGATAGGCTTGCGTTTGACCACTATCTCACCTGATAGTAAGCGATGATGTGGCCAACGATGGAGCACGCTTACCTAGAAGTGATCTATTCACACTTGACTTAAAGACCCCTAGGTTGACCCTAGGTTGTAGCTCTCAGAAAACACCCAGAAATTCCACTCCTTCGCTGTACGCATAGAATGTGCTCCCAAAACGTTTTGTCCGTATGAGTGGGTTGTCCACTATGTACGGATAACGCAAGGCCATACGTATAGCGGTCCGAAGATGGAACGGACTTGGTGGAATTAAATTGTGCAATTCCTACGCTCACTCCCCGAAATGTAAATGATAGAAAACCGACAGGCTAGTAACTCGGCGTCGATGCTGAAGACTTAGGTAAAGTATGATGGCAGTAACGATATTATTTATTTCATTAAAATATCTATTTTTGAGTACTATCAAAAATTTAAAAACAATATCGAAAATTTAGCCGATCGAGTACGTACACCTGCGCCATTCCCAATTATTTTACGCTATAGAAAAATTGAGGTTTTTTAAAACTTTATACTCTGATATAAATTGTAGAGAGTCCCAAATCCCCTTATAACTCAATTGTATCAGACTCGAACAAAATATTATTTTCACATTAAGCCTCGATCAATGTGAATAAAAAAGTTTTTTTTTTATATTAAAAACAAAATATTGTAAACGTTACTCCGTGATTACAGAGTTTGTTGGGTAGTTTGCGAATTTTATTCTATGTATGTTACAAAGATTACATCTTTGTAATTTGTGAACAAGGTTTATGCCATATCCATTTTACAGCGTACGTCTTAGACGCTGTAGGGTCACGTTATTCTTTTGAATACTCTTAATCTAATTATAGTCAAATAGTTCAATAATAATAATAAGAAGCGATCCCTCATGACGAGAACCTCGTGAAAGCTGAGAAAGATAAACAAACTAAATATCTTGACTTGGCTCGCGAGGTTGTCGACATGTGAGAAGTGGATAGAGCAATCATTGTGCCGATAGTCGTGACGGCCAATGGCTTAATAGCCAAGAGCCTCGACCAACATCTGCGGAGGCTCTCGTTAGGCAGTTGGATCAAGGGCTTGATCCAGAAGGCAGTACTCCTAGACACGGCGCGTATCGTTCGGAGGTTCCTCTCTCAGGAGCCCTGACCACCGGCAGTTTGGACCCTGTTCCCGATGCCGGTGGGCTACTATTTTTTATATTTTTAAATGTTTTTTTTTATGTTTTTTTTTTTTGAAGAAATATTTAAAAATATGATAAATATGTACCTATATTATAATAAATGAACGGAATAATAATAATAAGATTGATTCAGAAAGCAGTATTGCTGGGCACGGCTTGTATAGACAGGAGGTTCCTTTCTCTGGAGCCCTGACCGCCGGTAACTTGGATCCTGTTCCCGATACCGGTGGGCTACTATATTTTTTATATTTTTAAATGTTTTTTATTTTTTATTGAATATTTGTATACATATTGTAAAATAAATGTAATTCATATATGTATACATATTTTAATAAACGAAATAATAATAATATTCCACACTATCACACAACGCCGTCTAGTCCCAAGCTAAGCAGAGCTTGTGTTATGGGTACTAGACAACTGATAAACATACTTATATATTTATAAATACATAGATTTATAGATAAATTACACCCAGACATCACACAAATATTTGTCCTGAGTGGGAATCGAACCCACGACCTCCGGCATAGCAGTCAGGTACACTAACCTCTAGACCAACAGGCCTGTCAAGGCCTGTTGGCCTGTCCGATAGTCCGATAGTCCGATAGTCCGATAGTCCGATAATCCGATAGTCCGATAGTCCGATAGTCCGATAGTCCGATAGTCCGATAGTCCGATAGTCCGATAGTCCGATAGTCCGATAGTCCGATAGTCCAATAGACTAATAGACCATAAGTTCAATAGACCAATAAACTAATAGACCAATAAACCAATAGACCAAAAGTACAATAGTCCAAATATTTAATCAAAAAAGTACAATAGAACAATAGTCCAAATAGGTTGCTCCAAAAACAAAGTGAAAAAACGCAGTAATGTATAAGAAGCATTACGAAACCTTTGACCGCATCATTTCCGATCGATCATTGACCGTCCGTGAACCCGCTTCGGTTTCACGCTCAAACTCGTAAAAATATGGCATTCATTTGTTTTATGATTTCAGTTCTAAATGAGGCTGAATGGTAATGGAGAAAGTGTGTCGCGGCTTTGCTGCAGAGCATCGGTGATGTGACGATTGTGTGATAATGAGTTTCTAATTATGTTTGTGTTGTTTTAGTATGATTGGTTTTTTGTAGATTTATATTGGTCACTGACGTTTCGTTCTAAATTCAAATATTTCCTTTTTTTGGTAGGAAAATCATCTTAAAATGGGTTGACGTATCCGGATAAAAACCCCTTAAAAATAAAGAATAAAAAAAAAATCATTTTACCAAAAGGAAAAAGAGTTCTCAGACTTATCCTACAAAAATCAATATAAAAATATAGACCCTTTAATGGTATTCAGAGATTCTATATCTTTCTATGAATGAAAGAATAACGAGAAAAAAAAAGAAAAGAATAAATGTTTATTTGACACATAATGACAAATATTAAAAAAAAATATATTAAAAATCTTAAATAATATTAAAAACTTAAAATAAAATATAAATAAAAACAAAGGGCAACAATGTGACTCATGGTAGTGCCAAATAGGTGACAAGCGTGAATTTTCTAAATTCTAAATGTCTAAATATTTTATTTTTTAATTATTGATAGGGTCGCGTTTGAACACTATCTCGCCTGCCTTGTAAGCAGATGACAAATGTAGCCGATGTGTTGATTGCAGTTGACAATGTACCACGCTTGCCTGAAAGTAACCTATTTACTATAGACTTCAAGATTCCTAAATTGTAGTACAGACTTATAAATTGCAGGGAGAGAAAAATCACTGCTATATTTCTCAAGATCTCGTCTTCGAATGGCGTCCAGGATCGATGACAGAAGTTGTGCACTCAACCCATTCTCTAGGTGTAGTAGACCATGTAGGTACTTTCTACTTGTACCAAAAGACGCAGTGTTGGAAAGCCTCCTAAAAGGTGGACTGATGACCTGGTGAGAGTCGTCTGCTGGACATCTTTCAGCTGAAATGATGATGATAAGGTACTCTCATCTCTAGACGGTGATGGTACCATGATTTTGTACACAATGTAACTGAAGTCACAAATTCAGACTATTACATAAAAATGCCAATAAAACAATGCATTTATTTTAGCAGTATTTTTATTCCCAACAATATCCTTACAGACACTCCAAATCGATATTGAGGTTTCTTATTACTACATTACAAACTACATTCCGTAACAAAGTGCTATCTTAGTGAATTCACGTACAGTACAATAAAACAGAAAGCAGTGTTGGCCGAGTGGTAATGGCCCCGATTTACGAGTAGATAGTAGGTCGCGGGTCCAAACCCAGCCAGGCGCATTACTTTGTGTAAGTTATTCCATCACCACTGCTCTCAAAACGGTGAAGGAAAACATCGTGAGGAAACCGACATGTCCTAGAACCAAAAAATCGAAGATATGTGACATTCGCTAACCTGCACTGGGCCCACGTGGTGGATTACGGCCCGCATCCTCTCCTTGAGAGGCCTAAGTCCCAACAGTGGGAACATTAAAAAAGGCCAATAAAATAAATCCAAAATGATCCCGGTAGCAGAATACTTGTAGTTCAAAAAATCTGACAACAGACACGAAAGTTTAAGACACAACTTTACATCCTCAAAAGTCGATTATGGTAACATAGTCACAGATGCCAGCCTCAAAATTTAAGTATAAGTCTAGTCTAAGTTTAATGCTTTCCAGCAAAATATGTCTACATAAACATGGGAGCTTCACTACTTGGATTAGATGTGGTATGCAGTGCATCAAGCCGTTGATATCTTTATGATATTGGTTTGACGTATGCTTTATAATATTAAAGTGAAGATTGAAACTGTAATTGAATACTTTTCTTTTGTGTTTTTTTTTTTTTGTGAAAGGTAAAACCAAATGTGGCAAACTAGCGACGCTTGGAGAGTAAACGTATGATTTTGATAAAAATATGATGGTGTCAGATTTTTTTTTTTTTTCGACGGGAGAAATCATCCAATGACAACCCCCGCTCTTGGGCGGAGCGGGAGATAGTGTCAGACTCTTACTGACTAAAAAACCCATCCCGTTCCTACAAGCCTTCATACCGGGGCTCGAGCGCCCTTTCGGATAACCTGGCCCCAGTAGGCTTCGACCCGGCTGGGCCCCTGCTGTTGCTGACAACTCCTTGAGGCGCGCGGGAACAGTGCGCGCCGTCGACGACTTGGGCTTGGTCCGGACAGTTACCGGACGGCCGGACAGCGAGCTACCCATTGCTCACTGTCCGCAAGCCCGATGATAGTGTCAGCTAAGCCGATGTATTTTTCTTAAAACAATTTTTTTTTTAATTTTGCCCCTCTCTAGAAATTACTTTTATATCGTGATTACGTTCACGAATATACGAATATAAACTCATATTCAAAATACACTCAGACCTGAAACGACTATCCGTACGCCATATTTGTTTCGTGTGAAATGTTACCATTATTTATAAGTCTGTTTTGGGTTGAGATCGAAAAATGTAAATCCAGATGGTTGATGAGGCTGAAAGGTTCTGGAGTCGATGCCATCATAAGACGCAGCGTTGGAAAGCCTCCCACAAGGTAGACCAATGACCTGGTGGGAGTTGCGAGAATCCGATGCATGCGAGAAACACAAGACCATTCGTTGTGGCAATACTTGAGGGAGGCCTTTGTCAAACAATGGACGAGCTTCGGCTGAAATGATAATAATATAGACGAAGAGAAAAATATTTGGAACAGTCAAGCAAGAAAAAATCATTTGGGTTTGTTTATCGATTGCAAACATAATTTCGTGGTGGTAGCTAATGGTTCGAAATCAAAAACAAAAACATAGCAACGTATCTGCCATCCTCAATTCACCATTTGCAATAAAACAAAATCTAAACCTGCCCAACAAACTGGAAAGCACTTTGAAAAAGCCCAAAAACATTAGTTGGAACATTTACTAACTGTTGTAAAAATGAGCGTAAAAGGTCGCCAGGAGGCTCGACTAAAAGCGAACAGCCATTTTCTTTGAAAGGCACTCTGATGCTTTTTAGCTGCAAAGGATACCTACGTATCTACATAAAGAGCCACCTTTGATGAAGTTATCTCGTGTCATCTTTTTCATGGTTCACATAACGTTACCCGTCTATCCTATGTGTAATGTAAAGTCGCGGCAAAAATAGGTTCGTCATGTCATATTAAAGTTCGTTTATGTTTGCACTGTACTTGATAAATACACTTTAAAGTTTTAGTATTGTGATAATGTAGCTACAGTTAGTTCTCAAGTAAAGTAGATAATACTGAAAAATTAAACAAAACAGAATTGATTTATTTGTCATAAAATGGCACCCATAAAAGTCCAAAAAAAAATTTGAAGACAATTAAATATTGGTAAACAGTTTGTGGTATTTAGACCTTTGTTTTTAAGCTTTTAGAATACAAATTCCTATTGTAATCAGCTACATGTATTGTGAAGTTTAGTTAGTAGAACCTTTAAAATGAAATAAAAATGTGTTCTGACGTGATAGGGTACAGTATTTTAAAACTGACGAAGGTTTAAATATCTCGACTGTACCTACTATGGTTTTAGGGATGTAAAACATGGCAGCTTCATTTTCTCCTTTTTATTTTATAACGTAAATGTGAGATGTGGTGTTAATTTTTTGCATGACGACGCGAAAAGGGCTTGTATATGTATATTTCGTTGATGAGAGAAATTTAGGTCACACCGACTACTTTTTTGAGGTAGTTGTGTTAGAGTTCTCTCACATGGCAGATTTATCTGATGATATATTTAGGTCGCCGAGACTGCCTGCCGAGATACTCCAGTTGAAGAGTCCTACGCGGCAAATTTTGATGAGCTGTGTCATTATTAACCTGCAAAGTCTAGCAGATATCTGGGTCTATTAGTTTAGAAGTTTTTAATGATATAGGCTAGTATTTGACTGTGATCCTGCCTGATGGTAAGCAGTGATGCAATCGTTGATAGTACAGTGCACTAGTTTATTTAGGGTCTGTTAGCTTTAGTCTTGAAAACACAAGCTGGACATCACCGACACTAAGTACAACACAGGTTACGGCAGGACATAGCGGGTATTAGGAACCAGAAAACAGCTTGGTGGAAGTGCAAAATTACCCCTCAGTCACCTGGATGGCTTGGTGACTATGTATTTTTGCTGGCATAATAAGCTTATAACTTATTGATTTTTCATGATACAGTTATGAAATTTTGTACATAGTTTCTTTACATAATAATACTAGACACATGTTTTGAGTTTCGCATATACTAAAACTAATGTTCTATTGATAAAGTAATAATAATATAATATAAAACGTTTATTTTCTCACCACAAAGTTACTTAATGCTAACACTTTACAATTTACACACCGTGGTATAACTAGGTGAGAGACTGGTCCCTGAATAGGTTTCCATAAGAACTTGTATTATAGGACACCAGGTCCCTCCCGCAGTCATACTAGTGGGTATAATTTAAACATTGCTTTAAAGTTTAGAGAAGTTATTTAAAGATTAGATCGATAAAAACCAAATGGAGAAAAAAAAACAAAAAGAGTTAAAATATTTAGGAAATATCAGAGATGGTAACAATAACCCCTCAACAATATTCTCGACACTATCACTCACCAGAGTACAAGCGTTCCATCAAGAGAATAATCTGGCTTTGTTCTGCGTATTTACGATTTCAGGTCAGTAAGCCAAGGTTTCCGTACGATGTTTCCCTCAACCATAAGTCAGTGGTGTCCAAGATTTACTTACAATGTACAGTATTATACAATCTCAAACTTGTTGTTTTGATATAAGTAACGCCAAAAAATTGTTATAGTGCCAAAAAATAAAGTTTTTTTTTTAATTTTTATGTATTTTTTTTAGTTTTTACTCAATATTTGCTATCCTTTTAATTAATACCCACATCATGGGTGTGCAGCAACTCCGTCATTTTTATAAGTCTTTTTTTATGGTGGGAAAAAATCATTCAATGACAACCCCCGCTCTTGACCGGAGCGGGAGATAGTGTCAGAGACATTGACTAAAAGACCCATCCCGTTCCTTCTAGCCTTCATACCGGGGCTCGATTTTTATAAGTCTGACAGTTTGGATTTAGAATTACGTCACTTAGTTAAATATCTAAAGCAATTATAAATATGGGTTTTTTATATTAATTGTCATAACAACGCACAGCCAAAAGTACTGGGACTAAGAGCGTGTATTGCACAAAGCTCCCTTTTATAACGTAGGCAAGCAACGAAGAATAATTTTTAAAAATTCAACCCCTAAGGGAATGATTTTTCTTTCGTTCTATCCTATCTGTTGTCACGCTATCACTAAGACTCTTTTCTTTCATATTGTTCCTCACAAAATTCACCTATTTTTCTTTAGCCTCCCTTTCCCCCTCTATCCGTCCACATATACTCATTACATCCCAGAAAATTTTAAAAATAAAATCACTCCAAACTATCTCCACTTTTAATAAGCAACTCAAGAAGACGGTGTTCCTCATATAGTGCCACATTGAAGATTTTAGTGGTCGATAAAAATCTGCAATGTGGAGCTCTAAAGAATATGGGTCATAGCCGTTAAGTGATAGGCCAGTGTACCGTCGCCATTTATAAAGAGTTATGATTTTTAAACTTATCTTTATTACACTTTTAAGTTTAACACTATGTTTCACAAAATTATGACGGCATTATTTTACTCATTTACTACATTTTTATTTCTAGCCAATGTGACATTGCTAGGCAAAGGCTTTCTCAGAGATGTAGTCTACGTATATAACTAAATTTTATGTGTAATAAAAACCTAAATATGGTTAGTTCAGAATCAGTAACTAAATGGATTCCAATAGTTTATACACAAGTTGAATACCACCGACACTAAGCAAAACACAGTTCACATCAAGTCGTAGCGGGTGTTACGCCATTAAAAAGCTGGATGCAAGTGCAAAACAGCCCCTCACTAGCCTGGATGGCCCGGTGACCTTGTATTTTTGCTGACATTACAAGCTTATAACTTTTTGATTTTTCATAATACAGTTTTGAAATTTTGTACAAAGATTCTATACATAAAAATACTAGACAGATGTTTCAGGTTACGTATAAACTAAAAATAAGATTATAATTCTGAAATGAGAAATCAGACTCGTTTATTTAAATAAATAAAAGGAGAAACTGACTGTCACGAAGCTCAGCTCACGGTAGGCTCGTGTAGGAACTTTTCTATAGAATGAAACACACGGGCCTGCACACTACTATATTTTCTTATGTGAACACGCATAAGCTTTTCTTACAAAAATCACTTCAACTCTGAAAAAAAAAATAGTCAAAAAAAAAAACTAAAAAAACACGCTTTCATAGCATATCAAACTAAAAAGGGTAAAATAATTTTCAATATAGGTAGAAAATAATAATAATGAACGAAAAATATTAATATCATATTATTATTATTTTCTACCTATATTGAAAATTATTTTACGACTTTATGCGTAGGGTGTATCGAAATGTACCATACATTGCTGTGGAAATGGCTAATGGAATAAGTACTTGAAACAAAATACTATTTTCCCAATGATCTAATTAACTAGTGCCATATATACCAATTAGTGACGCCTTCTCCACTTCATAAAGCCCCAAATCTCAACCTTTCTCCTCAAACCGAAGTTAGAATAACAACGTCCAAATAATCACGAAACGAAGTCAAAACGCCAGAAATGAAGACTAATCAAATTAAAAATTTTGCTAGACAGAAACTTTTGCGTCCGCTGACCCAAATTACGGGGCCCTCGAGCGAACTGAAGGGCTCTCAACATCGCCACAGCGTATGCAACATCGGGTAGGGTTGCCCGAGGACTGGATGGTGCACTTCGGTTATGCAAGTAGTGGATAAGAAGTGCAAATTTTTGGATAACGAAAGCAAATATAATGGATACAAGTACAACTTTTTGTATAGACGATGAGAGTAAATATATATTTGTGAAAAATTACCTGAACTGTCGTACAAAAATAGAAACTGATCGATAAACGTACTTATAGTACACTTAGATTATGCCGTTTATTTTAAGGTCTCAAAACCCACAGAGGGGAGTTTGCCATATACGGCCCATAGATCCTGGGTGAAGCAGACTTGATATTTAATAGAAATTATCGATAATTATTAGGTCTTAAACGTCAATAATTCAATGTTTAACAGAAGTACAACCATTGAACCACTAAGAGTGTCTATATTCATATTTTAGTGAAAAAAAAATCGGTTTCTATATACTTTTGAAAATTACTATTATCACAATAGCTTAAGAATAAATAATAATAATAGAATAAGCTTTGAAATTTTACATTTGAGGTTTTTTGATTGAGCACAGGAAGCATCCCTATCAATCTTCATTCATAAATCGCACATAAAATCTGTGACCAACCAATCATTCAATCACATGAATCGGCGAACTCTGTCGTATCTTGGTAGATACGACAGAGTTCTGAGTTCTGACTGGTGTCAGTTCTGACTATTCGACAGTTTCCATTCGATATTCAATTAGCTTACACATACTGCTAAATATACTAGGAACCGTGATAGGACCTGTATTCAGGCACTTGTTGGAAACGGCTTCAGGCAATAACACAAGACATTGTTTTGATTCTAGTGCTTCGGAGAATCAAGGCAGCTTTACGAGTAACCATCTGACAAACCTTTATACGCTTCGTGTATGGGCTGTAAGCTTCCAATGTAAATCAATGCAGCTGAATATCAGTATTATCCAAGGAGCTATTGTGGCAATGTTACTGTGTGACAAAATATCACTTCGCAAAACTGGTTGATAGGGTACTAGCTCCGAATTATTAGTTTGTTGTATTCCACTCGCACCTTAGAGCTTTTCACCGACTCACCATGGCGGCGCGACCAGTCGCCGCTACCAACAAAATGTATACAGCTCTATAAAGTTACTCACCTGGTGTCCATTTGGTTGCGCAACCAATTTAGTAGCGCTACCACCTAGGACGTGTGGTGACTCTCGTATTTGTATGATGTCTAGTTTCACCAAGACACTATGGCGGCAAAACTGGTTGTACTGCCATGGTGTCCCAGTGGAATATAGCCCTTAGAGACCGAATCTATCACTCAATCTGACTCTTGCTTTTGCTCCACTCAAAGTGGGACAAGTTATTCGATGATTTTCCATCCCTAAATTTCTTCAGGCTTCTGATTTGCTATAACCCATGCCAAAGATCCATATGTGGCCTGGAGAAAGTAGCCAGTAGGCCAGCTTAACGGCCTGGTCATGACTTCGGTCTTAGTGGTGCTATGAGCAGCGTCCCGAACATTTCCACACTTTTATTCCCACCGCTCACCGCCTCGCACTTAGCTACTGCTCACATTGGCAAGTTCGTGAAAGGGCCGTAATGTTATTCAATCGGTCTTCTCTATTACTATTGAAATGCTCTGTAAATGTCGAAAGCCTACAAATAATTAAAGGCTGTCATATGACTAAACTGACCATTATATTTATATTACGAAACTATGTAGTTCTCCTCCCCTCTTCAAAAAAAAAAAACAAAACAAAATCTTACAAAAAAAAAACGTTATTACTTCTTCAAATGAACCGAATACGCTTAAACAGACAAATCGTAATAAGACGACTTGCAGACGTGTTGGCGGCTCGCTGTAATTGCTACTGTTATAGCCATCAGCGCGGGAAGGAAGTAATAAACCAACAGTATTATCATATAAAAGCAATTATGTTGTTATTTTCTGTATTGTTATAACGGTGTGAAGGGATTATTAAGTGGATTGGGAACATATAGAGAGCAAATGAGCATTAAAAATCGTATCAGGTATAATTACTGCTTAATTAATAAGTATATGAAAAAACTAGTGACCTACCCCAACTTTGTTCAGGTGCAAATTACGTAAACGTTTTTCTCTGACCACTGCATCAAAATCAGTTGCATGGTTTTGGAGGTGATAAACAGACAGATGCAGAAAGCGGCGTTATTTTGTGCTATCAAATATTAATAAAAATAAAAAAAATCTCTTAATCGTCTGCGGACCCAAGTTGGCAGCTGTAAAAACTCTCTGGTTAAATAGGGCTTTCTCGGCTCATTACTAGTATACCACGAACTACCTACGTATCATTTTCTCCTTCTCTGTCAAATCCATCCAAAGGTTGTCTATAAAAAATCGCTTATATGCACTCGAGAGCAAAAAAATCCCACATCATAACTTTTTTTGTTAAGTCAGTTTTTGTCATGAATGTGAATAGATATTGAAAACATTTCCTACACTAATTGAAAGCCTATTTAATTACCTTTCTAATGAAATACAGTGTTAAAAATATCCTTGAAAGGGTTTAGAGCACAAAATTCAACATATTATGGTAAAAATTACCAAATTTCTCTTAAGAAAGAATGAGAGTCAAACTTCTTGGTTCAAATTCTTGGTCATCCTGTTTGTCAATGAAGTGTATTCCCTCCCTTAGCCTTATTTACAGCTGTTACTCGATTTTTCATCAACCGTATGAATTTTACCATGAGATCTTAGGGTATAAAGTCCCACTCCTCGTCAATGACAAATTGAAGCTCTTGGAGGCGTGGAGAGTCAGACTTATTGCACTAAGTCTTCTTTCAAGATCATTCCAGACATTTATAATTGGATAAAGATCAGAACCACCAGCTGGCCTCTCTATCGCAGTGATTCCAACGTCTTACATGTAGTCGCAAACTGTCCTAGCGACATGCAATCTGGTGTTGTTCTGCATTAAGGAACAAAAATCTGCCATAAGCCTCACAAGTTGCTTCACATATTCTTCGAACACTTTTTGATGTATCATAAAGCCGTCAACCCTTTTGATATCAGGCCAGTAATGGCCCAGTGATGAATACAATGTCAGTTTCAGTCTCCAACATTATGCCAGCTCAAAACGCCTCCAAAGCCCATTTGTTCGCTTATGAAGCATTGTCAAAATTGCCGTTATGACCTTCTGTAGACCCTCCAGCTTACATCATGGTCATTTAAGTCATTCAGTACCTCAAAATGTTAAGATATGTTAATCGAAAAACTATGTATGACCAAAAAAAGTCATACTTACATACTAGTGCGCCTCACCATCAAAGATTGCATCGCTGCTTTCCATCAGGTGGGATCGCAGTCAAGCACTAGATTATATCAATTTAAAAAAAAGTTGCTTCCTTAAAGAACGCTTCTTCAAGTCTCCAAGGAATACCTTTTATGTCTCCTTAGTCAAAACCTTTCCTCACAATTTAGCAATTTCAAAACCCAAGGCTAAAACGCTAATACTGAACGCGCCAACCCTACAAATATGAAAGCAGCTACAAGAGTCATTTCAGCACTTAACGTGTCTAACGTGTGTCGGGTATTCGTCACAGGCCCGGCTCACGTACGGTATTAGCGACTTGCCGTGGCGATATTAGCGAGTCGCCCGACGTTATCATACATTTGTGTCCGTGTTTTGGTGTTTGTTGATGAATGGGGGTAGAGAGATAGGTAGGTATGTTAGAAAGACGGCTGTTTAGTGTACGGGAAATGCAATTTTGGGATTTGAATATTTGTGACGGTAAATTTGCTCTGTGTGGGAACCCTAATATTTTTGGAGCTGTTCCTGATTTTAGGTATGACAATCATTGATTATTCGGAAAATAATAAGTTAAACTGTTTAAAAATAGTTCTGTTTCTGAATAAGTTCGCGAAAACAAATAAGGGACACTTGGTCAACTAAAGATAACAGATCATTGGGTTTCTTGTCCACTGATTTCAAATAAAAGTATTTTTTAAACAATCTTTTAATTAAATGCGCTAAAAAGAATAAAATATGTTGGATTTAAAATAGCGTCACACACCTATCCATGCATTATCATCCCAACTAGACGCCATCACATACATACATACATACATTGCAAGTTAATAAAAAGACTGTAAAAAAACAACAAAAAAAAAAATTAAACTGACTTCAATGTAAAAAAAACACTGAAAGCATAAACCTTTCAATCAACAAAAACAATTTTCAAAATCGGTCCACAATTGACCGAGATACGGGTGACCAAAAATAAAAGAAAAAAAAAACATACATTCAGCCGAACATAGAACCTCCTCGTTTTAGAAGTTAGTTACAAAGGAGAAGGTTCTCATTGTTAACCGATTTTGATGACTTATTTTTGTTTGGATTAAAAATATCTGTGTCATTTTTTTTGTGACGTAGGTAAGACCTTGCTTTGTGCCAAATTTCAAGGTTCTGTGTCAACGGGAAGTACTCTATGAATTTCGATCTTAGAGAGTATCAAAATATACGTTTTTTTTGTGACATAAACGGCCGTATCTGTTTTATCCGTTAATTTAGAAAAATGAACTAAATGAACGACCGCATACCAGAGTCATCATCATCATCATTATTCAGCCAACAGACGTCCACTGCTGGACATAGGCCTCCCCCAAGCATCGCCACAACGAATGATCATGTGCGTCCCGCATCCATCGGATTCCCGTTACCTTCACCAGGTCGTCAGTCCACCTTGCACGAGGCATTGCAACGCTGCGTGCAGACCAGAGTATATGGTTTTAATTTAAACAGAATACCTCCATGCGTTCTTGAAATAAAGGGTCATGACACACAGAGTGACGGACAGACAACAAAGTGATCCTATAAGGGTTCTGTTTTTTTTCCTTTCGAGATACGGAACCCTAAAAAGTGAAAAATATAAAACTTTATCTTTAATAGCACAAAATAAATTTGCACCTACTACCTCTACTCAAAATTTTGTCGGCCAATGTAATCTTTCTGTAGCTACAATCTACATCATTCAGGATTTCCGGCCACACTAATCTGCCATAACTTAAAACCCAAGTGGCAATACACAAAAGCTCTGAATTTAATAAACAAAGATGCTTAAACCAGTTTCAATGAGTAAAACAAACATAAGATTCTCAAACTTTCAGCTCAGTATTTCACTAACAAAATGGAAACGTCTCAAAAACTTTACGACATCAAAACGTTCCGTTTTCTCTTAGGAACTCTTAAAACTTGCGCAGCATGACAAGATATTTTTTGTGTGCCTCGAAGGCTGAATCTCGGTAACATTTTTCGTCGAGACCACAGAGTTTGGAGGTAACTTGGCGGCTGAAAGAAAGACATGGCACAGCATGTGCTGCGAGATTGTTCAAAAAAGTTACCGTGGTCCTAGAACGCATAGAGCATCTGCAAGAACACAGGTGAGTTTTAGTCAGTAAAATTCTCACAGTCCCTCTCGCTCGACCTAGAGCAGGAGAAATTAGTTGATTATTATTTTCCGTCTAAAGAAAAAGGCCACCAAAGTAAGTATCACCGTTTACTCATAAGATAATGCTGACTATAGACTATTACATTCAAAAATTGTACACGCATATTATGTGAGCAACATTACTAATGTCTGTGCTATTTGTTATGTTTAATTGTGTCCAACAACCTCCTTGGTAATTATTAAAAAAAAAAGAATGTCCACTCTCCGCCCGACACCATGATATTATAAATTTAAGTTATCACAACTCAGGTCCCCAAAATACAGCTTCTACCTAGTTTGGGGACTACCATCCAAATATAACTGGTTCTTAAAATTGTTAGAAACAATATTTATTAATGACAAGCTTTTACTCGCAGCTTCGCCTGCGTACATAAAAGCAGCTTTCTATCGGTGAAAAATTTTAGCAATTGGACCAGTTCTTCCGGAGATTACCTCCTATAAAACAAACTTTATCTTTTCATAATATTAGTGTAGATTATGTATTATTATTGTTGCTTGTTTTAAAAGACTCGTTAGGGAACATTATCTGTCGCTGTGAATATCGATAGTCACCATTTACTTATATTTATGTCTGCAGTTTTGAATAATTACGTAAGTATTTATATATCTACTATACAGCATATATGTATCTGTATATTTATTCCATATTATGTGTTTAATATTGGTTTTGTTACACCAATGACAGCTCTATTTCTTGTCTAGGCAATTACTGTTAATTCCAGGTTGCCTGGAAGAGACCTGGAAATGCGACAAGGCTGCCCATTGTATGTATGTGTTTTAGTTTCTTTTGTACCTATGTGTAATGGTGGAATACAATAAAGTGCATATATAATAAATAATATGTAATAGTTTTAAGATATTATTTTATATTATAACAAAGAACAATAAACATTAATCAATTAAATTATTCATTTCAATTAGTCATTTCCAGCCGCTGATGACACAGTTTTTTGCTCTGTGGTCGAGACTGTTTGCCAATGAAAGAAAGTACAACTTAAGTAGCAGGCTAATTAGAGACTTGAAAACGAAACGTAGAATTTTATTTTTACTGAAATTTCAGGAAAATAGGCTGGATTCTATTGGGTCAAGTTGCGATGAGAATGTAATGTAATGGTACTTCTGATTATCCAATGTCACTTCAATACAACTTTACCTTGAGAATAGTAACTGTAATGGAATCTTACGCCATTGAGCCTTCAGGCTTTGCTTGGTGTTTGATCGAGGAATCTAATCTACCTAGAATAAGATTTACCTAAACAGGGTTATTGGTAATACACTATCAACTTCTCAGGGCTATCAGGGCTATGTTACTAGCATCCCAAAGAACTACTTTTGTTCTATGACTTTGAAAAAAAATCATATTACGAAATCTATGCGAAGCAAGCGATTGCGCAAAAGTGCAGGAGAGTGTGGATCGAGTGGATGGGGTGCTTGATGCGCTTGCGTTGCGTCACACAGGCGTAGGTAGGTACAGCAAAATACAGAGTTGAAATGTTTGTTTTTGATAAACGAATGTTTTGTAAAAAGTCATAGAAGAAAAGTTGTTGTTTATGATGTTAGTAATACAGTCCTCCAAGGTTGTTAGTGTTGTTGTGTACGAATGACCATGTATAGAACTCGACTGTAATCTTTAAAAATACAAAATTTGGCATATTTTGATATTAGTGTTTCAGTCACGCAAAAATATCTCAATGAATTTGGATCAAATGCATTAAGATAGTATTTAAGCTGGCTTATAGTTTATTCAAAATTTGCTTACAATATACTTGCTACAAAATTCTGCCCAACTGGAAAACAGATATATTTATTCCGGTAAATGACTAACTATTAACTATAGACTGTAGAGAAAGCAGAAGCTCAGAGATGGACTGAAATCAAGAACAAAAAAGGCTAACACCAGGAAAACAAAATCATGAAAATGTATTTCTGGTTTGAAATCAAAATAGGTATAGACTCGAATTATAACTACCAGGAGACCAGAAAAATATATAAGTATTTTTGCTAAACTATCAAGAAGCCAGAGAATCATAAAAAAGTAATCTTACTATATAAAATAGCTTCTGCACCCAACTTTGTCTTGATCCACAGAAAACGTAAAATATGTATGTTTGAGAGGAAACGGGCCGTAATCCACCACGCGGGCCCAGTGCAAATGCACATCGGTTCTAAGACAGTTTTGTCACGATATTCCCCTTCACGTTTTAAGAGAAGTGGTGATGAAATAAATGACACAATGTTTCTCAAAGTAATGCACCTGGTTGGGTTTGAGCCTGTGTCTTACTACTCGTAAGTTGGAGCTGTCACCACTAAGCAACCACTGCTGTATTTATTACAAATTACTTTTTAACTTTTCAATCACTTACACATTTTTATGTCTCTCTGTACTCTATTCTACCGCACTTATGTTTCATTTATTATTTTCGATTTCACTGAATTCATCGTCACATGCATTACTACGATGAAAATAATGTAAACAACATTGTAGCGTCACCAACTCAATTATGAGGTGAAATTAAACAGGCAATTTTAAACTTTATGCAAAACGGGTGTAATATATTTATTCAGGATTGTAACTTACTGAAACATCGGGGATGGTATAAATATTAACTACGCTGATAAACATCTCGGACAATGTTTTTTAAGGTACATATATGGAAGACATAAATTTTAATGAAATGAGATATATCAAATAATTTTAGCGCTATACTCGAGCAGTTTAGATAATAATAATTATTATTATCTAATTACATATGTATATTACATTTATGTTTTTTTTACTATAATATAAGTATTTATTATATTAATTTAAGATTTCACATACCCTTATTTTCTTATTTCTACACACTATTGTCTACATTTCATTCTATCTCTCCTTTCGCATGTCGGCTGGAAGAAATTTCTTTTAGAAATAAGCAGTATCTTTGTACAATTTTTCCAATTTAATATTGTATCTTCTTTTATTTGTTTGTGTGTACTATATAATAAAATAAAAATAAATAAATAAAACTTTATTGACACAAGTCAAAGATACCCAAAGGAGAACCAAGGTTACTGACATAGTCAATAAAATCACTAGACTTAAATGGCAGTTAGCTGGGTACATCTCGAAGAACAGATGGTCGATGGGGATGAAAGATTCTGGAGTAGCGACCATGTACCTGCCGGTAAACGCAGTATGGATAGGCCTCTCACAAGGTACATTAGTAATGCGATATATACAAGACGCACAGGTCCGTTTGTTGTGGTGACACTTGGTGGAGGCATATGTCCAATAGTGGACGTTTTTCGGCTGAAATGATGATGATGATGATAAAATGTGATAACTACATAAATGGATTGTCTTTTCCATTCATTAATTTTAACGTATGTCTGGCAGTTTTAGCTCTTTGCGGCCTACCCAAATGTCCTTTCTTTGGTATTGTTCATCAAGTCATTGAGCTCTTTAATAGTTTAGTAATTGTTTGCACGGACTAGACAGGTCCACTCAATTTTTTTTAGTTAAGCTGCATGATATTAAAAGAGATTTTTTAACCTCTGACTTTGTTGCGGTATTTAGATAACCAGCTACCAAGCTACTTTTTAGGAAATATCAGCCTCATCTAGTTTAAATTCATGAAAAAATTGACGTGCAAAGGTAATTTCTAACCTAATTGCATACATTCATTTTTTGTTACATCGTTGTAAATCCTCAAGTTCGTAGCAAGAAAAAAAATAGGTTTAGCTAGGCCTTGAGTTCTATTCAAACTATTTACCGAGCTAACATCAGGATGCTACCACCGTCTTGCAGTATTGCGATTGTACCTATTCGTAAAGCCTAAATATCAGACACAGCTAAAAGAAGTAAATTTTAAAACGCATGTGACAGAAATACGTTCACACCTTATTCTAAAAAAAATGTTAATAAGCTTCCGGAAGCCAGAACCGCGAGCGTAACCTAACAAGTGATAAAACAAGAAACTGGAGCCAGGAGTTTTACTACCGCATAACACCTTGAATAGCCCGTATTTTTTATTTGTGAACAGTGAATAGAACGATTTGGTCCCTGTCCACTAGGGATGTTAAGAACAAACAGATTCCACAAAACACACACATTATAAAACGTTTTTTTATCTCATCAGATGGAAAGCGAAAATGTGGCCATCGATGGAGCAATACCCCTAGCCAAGTTGATAATCTTGAAATGTAAAACTAAACTTCAAATATAAGGGAATGACGTCATCTGAACGCTCAGTCACGTGGTCAGAACAAAAGAATCGGTGGCATGGCCAACTTGAGACGTTCGACGCAAGAGAAACGGTTGTAGCTTGGCTAGGGAGGCTGTTTTGCATAGATATATTATTCACTCTCGAGTTAAGATGCCCGGGTTGTAGCTATCAATAAAGACAGATTCCGACAGGGAATTTCACTTCTTAGCTGTAGGATAGTGGGTGGGATGTCCACCACATACCGGTTGTGCATCACCGTACATCTGGTCATCATTGAAGCAATACGCTATTGGGAATTCAGTCAAGTACTCGCGCTTACAACCATGAGAGCCCCTAGTTGGTTATTTAGTCGATTTCAGCAAATATGTTTATTATGTGGGTTGGTATATATATGTTTTGTTCTAATGATGGCCTTGGCGGAATTAGATTTAGCAATTTTGACACACACTCACCGAAATGCAACCAGTAGACGGAGATATTGAAAAGCTTCATCATACGACAGCCACAATACCCATCTGGCTGAAGGATCCTCCCTTTTGGGCTGCGGCAGTGTCCGGTGACCTGGTCAGGGTCGCGAGAATCCGATGGATGCCTGACACACAAGACCGGTCGTTGTGGCGACGCTTGGGGGAGGCATATGTCCAACAGTAGACGTCTTTTGGCTGATATGATGGTGATGATGATTGTTCGAAACACAAAGTTGCCACGGCTTTGGGACGTAAATTGCCAGTGAAGGAAAAAGGGGTTTATATGTCAGTAAAAGTCTGACACTCCTCGCGTTACCTCAGAAGTAGATTGATAATTTCCCATCTGAAAAAATGACCCTCCGTTTTTAATGGAGTTCTCGGAACAATCCACCTTTATCCACAAACCTCTATGATATCTTCGCCACATTCGTCGCCTATTTGAAGTCATTTTTTTTGAGTAGACCTTCCTTACCACACCCCTGTAAACTTTTTAACGTGAATACGGACTTACTGCTGTGTGATTGTTTGAAAAAATTACTGCGTTTCTGCAAATTTAAGGGCAACTTAAAGAAAGTAAGTGAATTTTAGTCACTAAAATGTTCAAAATTCCCTCTCAATCCACCTTGAGAAGGAGCAGTTATTTCATGATTTGCTATACCAAGAAAAAAAGAAGATACAAAGGTTATGGATGCGGAAGTAGATGTCATTTTGAAAAATTCATCATTCGCGGGAATGCCGACAAAGTTCCAACCCTACTCCACCGTTCTAACCTGGATTTGTAAATGAAGTTGTAACTTTTTGTTGTGGCATTTGGCCCTGGGTTTATGTGGCTTATAGGCGTCGGCGAAATATTTCCGTGATTACTAAGGCAGCATAAACAGGGGGTGTAAAACTAGGACTTACGTTATTGGAGGAGTAACGCTGGCTTATGAGAGCAAGGGCCTTAACTGCTAGATTAAGTTTCGTGTAGTTTGGGAAACGTTTGCTTAAGGAGGCCCTGTATTTATTACAACAAACCTTAACCGAGGTAACTAAAAACTAAACTTAGTAATATTATTAATAGAGCTCAAAAGTTTGTTTGTTTGATCGCGTTAATCTGAGTAACTAACTGGTTTGAATCGAAAAAGTCGTTTAGGGTTAGTTGCACCATTTAACAACTATAACGATAACAAAGCAGTTAACAGTTGTCAAATCGTCGAATTATCCAATAGGCGGCCGTTTCACGGCTGGTTATGGTTTGGTTATCGTCATAGTTAAATGGTGCAATTCACCCTTAGTGTTTTTTGGTAGTTGGAAAAATTATTTAATGATTTTTTCCCGCCCTTGGGCGGAGCTGGAGGGCGTGACATACTTTTACTAACTAAAACCCACTCCTGTTCCTTCTTTGCCTTTCATACCAGGGCCGAGTCTTCCTATTATAAGCACAGCCTTGGCTCCAGTAGGCTTCGACCCTACAGGATCCCTACGGTTTGCTAACATCTCTCTGAAGGGCGCATAGGACACTACGCGTCGTCGACGACTTGGACTCGAACGGTTACCGGATAATAATAATAATATTCCACAACTATCACACAGCGCCGCCTAGTCCCAAGCTAAGCAGAGCTTGTGTTATGGGTACTAGACAACTGATAAACATACTTATATATTTCTAAATACATACATATTATAGATAAATTACATCCAGACACAGAACAAATGATCGTGCTCATCACACAAACATTTGTCCTGGGTGGGAATCGAACCCACGACCTCCGGCATAGCAGTCAGGGTCACTAACCACTAGACCAACAGGCCTGTCAAAGGTCGAACGGCGAGCTATCCATTGCTCGCCGTTCGTGAGCCTACACCTACGGTGGCCGAAAATCAGGTTCGGGATCCCGACGGCTGTGGCGTGAGGGCCGCTCCCTCGCGCGTGCTCGTAAAGTCCCTAGTGTTGGATAGCTTATTTACTGAGAAAGACTACATAAAATCACGGAGCAATATCCAAATAGTGGGTACAAAGATGGGGTACAATTAGTGACGAATAGTCCTGATAAACTTTTACTTCATTAGATTTAAAAACATTATTTTTAATTGCTTAGCTTGGTAAAGTGGCAGTCCAGTTGTAGTTTGCTGAAATGGTAAAAATGACAATAAAATCTTAAACAACTAACGTATAGAGTAACGGCCACTGGTACCCACTAACAGGATTTCTGTATTAATTACACCAACTAAGCTAATTATTGAATAATTTGGTCCTACAAATCCCAATTATAATCACGAATTACCAAGTAATCTAACGTCCTCAGTATTTAATTAAATGTCCATCACAATATAAAGATTTGAAATTAACTACTATTTCTATTAAAACCTGGTATATATACCGGAATTAATTTATCGCTCTTTCTCCTCCCCTAAAAAGGTAAGTGTAGGATTTTTTATCCCCCTCTAATTTTAACACGAGTTTGGAGAAACAGATGGGCAAAATCCCCGTCATCATGAAATAATTTCTATTCGCGTACATCACTGAAAAAAGGAACCAATTTAATTATTAATTTAGTAACATCACAGAGAATGATTAACTTGTGTATGAAAATGTTCAAGAGGAAATTAATTTAGTTGCTAACTTTGGTTTTGTGTGAATAATGTTAAACAAAGTACACAAGAGTTTGTTACGAGTCTTATGTACCTTATACAGAGGGTTCAATCGACTTTTGACTTACAAAAATCATAGTGTGATTATTATAATAACTGTAGTATGTAGTACTGCCAGTGATGGCATATGACACTGACACATGGTCACTTACGATGGGCCTCATGAAAAGGCTTAAAGTCACCCCAAGCTCCGAGTATAGCCCTTTCAATGGAAAGGGCTATACTCGGAGTTTTCCCTGCTTGAACGTATCAGTCAACCAAGATCCGTGACATAGCCCAAAGAATCGCCAAACTTTAGTTGCAGTGGGTAGGGCACATTGCTCGTACGAGTAATATTAGATGGTCGATGGGGCTCCGCATGACGCAGGTCCTCACCGGACATGGTTCGTTCGGGAGTTTCCTGCACCGGATTCATGCGGAAGTGACGCCCGGGTGTCGCCACTGTGCGGAACGCCCGGAGGACACGGTGGAGCACACAGTCGAGGTGTGCCCTGCTTGGGCGGAGCATCGCCGTGCCCTCGTGGGGGCGATCGGCGGCGGAGACCTCTCGCGCCGGGCCTTGGTTGAGGCCATGGTCCGGAGCGAGGAGGAGTGGCAGGCGGTCGCCGACTTCTGCGAAGCAGTAATGCTTGCAAAGGAGGAGGCCGAACGCATCAGGCAACGGCGTTATCGCCGCCGCCGTCGCCGGGATTCTGATCCCGATTTCCGGCCAACGTAGACGCGGGCTTGTGGACAGTGAGCAATGGGTAGCTCGCTGTCCGGCCGTCCGGTAACCGTCCGGACCAAGCCCAAGTCGTCGACGGCGCGCACTGTTCCCGCGCGCCTCAAGGAGTTGTCAGCAACAGCAGGGACCCAGCCGGGTCGAAGCCTACTGGGGCCAGGGTTATCCGAAAGGGCGCTCGAGCCCCGGTATAAAGGCTAGAAGGAACGGGGTGGGTCTTTTAGTCAGTAAGAGTCTGACACTATCTCCCGCTCCGCCCAAGGGCGGGGGATGTCAATGCATGATTTTTCCCACCATAAAAAAAAAAAAAAAAAAAAAAAGATGGTCGATGGGGCCGACAAGTATGGCAACCACGTATGAAAGGCTTCACACAAGGTGGACCAATGAACTGTTGAGAGTCACGGGATTTCGATGGATGTGAGGTGCACAAGACCGATCGTTGCGGTGACACTTTCCCTAAGTGTCAGCACAACGATTGATCATGTGGCCTATGTACAGCAGTGCATGTCTTTTGGCTGAAATGATGATGATAATGATGATGATGAATATGTATTATAGCTATGAACAGCTCATTGTCTGTTATGATTGATGGCAAGATACCAAGAGCCGTCTCTCAACCTGACTAGCTCAAAATAAATGGACAGATCCGGTCCGCTCCACACTTGACACCCAACTCCACAACACTTTACATGACGCCAAGAACTGACAAAGCTTGTGAGACATCATCAATAAGAAGCAAATCTAACAAGAACTTAACGTCCCTCCGTAATGACGTGAGGAGGAGAAGCATGTAGTACAATAATTTTAATCGAACTTGACGCCTGACGGTCTGATGCTAGCTTGTCTACTTGTTATTAAATCATTCTTGTCCTAATGATGAGAAAAATATCACTCTGTTTGAGTTATCGTATTTTGGTCTACCAAGGTAGTTTTTTTTTAATATATTGGCATAATTTTGCTGGCGTACGGAAAAGAATCGCACCATTGGCATCAGTGCAGATTCATGCATCTAACTTTTTTAAACACTTTGCTAAGACTTTTTCTACTGTATCTACACTGTTAAGAAATATTTTGTCGTGATAAGTATGGTACTTTGTTATACATAAACCCTGTTTTAAAATAAATAATGTTTTTGTTTATTTAAGCAAAAATATTAAAGGTTAAAAGTAAACTCTATTACAATTTTAATTTTTTGATAAAAATGGAAATTATAACACCCTGGACTGACGCCGACAATATATAATATTGACAGTATTCAAAGAAGAATCAGTATAAAATTGTTAGCATGCAAAGCACCATGGTGTAAATATTTAAAAACATACTCGTATCGTCTGTGTGTGTTAGTAGTTTCAGTGAAATTTGTATTTTTTTGGTGCACAATAGTTTATTCTATTACAGTACGTACAGTTATAATAACAATTATTATCTACATTTTTAATAATTTAGAAGCCTATAAATTTTTTTATAAAAATATTAGTTGCCTTTAATCGCAACTAGGCCCAAAAATTTTTAGTAAAAAAAATTCTTAAAACCTATGTTAGTAAACAAAATATTCATCATAATCCTAGATTTTTTTCTCAGTGGCTACTGAAAAAAAATACTAGGATCTTTTGACCAGTGCTACCATGGACTGAGACAACCACGGTGTGTGAAAGTTGTCCACTAAACACACCTGACCAGACTATAAAAGACTGACAGATTTTTTTTTATTAAATAGCAGCATAAATAATTATGTATAATGTTGCCAAAACACATTTTTATTATTTTCTCTCAAACTCCTACCATAAATTTCATTTTTTACTACAAATATTTCTGTACAAAGTTCATTACGGTTACCGCAAGCCGTGCGAAGTCTCCAGTTTCATCATAATTATTATCAAATGAACATAACATTTTTGATTCGGTTCTTTTGCTGCGGTCATAGAGTAAAATAATATACAGAAGCGACACTTTATATTCAACAATGTACAACCCTTCAAATATACTTTTTTTTTAAATTGACTATTTTTTTTATTGTGGTACACCTCAGCTAGACCTATGTATACAATGTGCGTTCTACATAATGTAGAATATATCCATTATAAGTGTGCTTAAAAAACTTCGTGAGTTCATTCGATTTCTCCAGTATCCAAACATTAGACCTTGATCATGGGATCATGAGACCATCTGAGAAGTACCATTTTAAACAAAAAGTCCAAACGGGCTCGAGTAATCGCGTAAAAAACATTCATTTATTATAAGTCGATGGGTCATCTTTAAGATGAAGGCACGTGAGCATATTTGCAAGAAGTTAGTAGAATCATGACATCACTGATTGGTTGGATTTGTTTTTTCAGTACAGCATTGCTTATTCATATATGTATCCAAGTATGAATTTACTATTGTTTTTGTTTTCTCTTCTACTTGTCTTAATAAGTTACATCTGCCATTTTATGTTTCTGCACCACCCTAAGGTCGACTGGAAGATAATGCCTAAGGCATTAAGGCCACCTTTGAACAGTTTTATGTGCGTAAAAATTTAATAAATAAATAAAACTATATAGAAAAGATTTGGACAATTTGATTTATGTAAGTCGGTTACAAAGACAAGGTAGATTGGTTATTAGGAATAAAAAACATGCCCTGCCGATCCTAAATAAATATCAAGGTGATATCATCATCCTCCTGGTCTTGTCACCCGTCATACTATCACAGAACTCTCTTCCATTTTATATCACGCCTTATACAAGGTGTCGTTTTGAAGATGCAAAATATTTCAGGAGGTTGTAATACACCTCATAATTAATCATGTAAAAAAACGATACCTGATCTATAATCAGTAATACTTGTTATTTTATTTTTTAATTATACTAAACTAATTCGATTGATCGATGGCAGCGGGGGCGTGGCTAGGGTGTGGCGTGCGGGATGATGATTGGATGATACATTATTTGTGAAACTATCGTTGCGAGTTAGTGTGTGTGAAAACGCCCTTTATTTTTCCGTGTTTGTGTGTGTGAAAGAAAGCGCGGTTATAAGGCAGGTATCAGACTGGCTGCTTTATAAGAAACTTAGTTCACACATACCGATTTTAATTAAAAAAAAAAAAAACAAAAAAAAAAATCCTACTCATTTTATTATTGATTCGGGTCGAGAATCACTAACATAATTACCTCCTGAAATATTTTGCATCTTCAAAACGACACCTTGTATAATCCATCCATTTTTTCTTTGGCCTCTCTCCTTCTTTTCAACCACATGTATAGTCGTAAATCTTTTATTAACATGCGTTACATCCTTCTTTTTTTACTGTGAGAAAATCATCTCATGACAAACCCCGATCTTAGGCGGAGCAAGAGATAGTGTCAGACTCTTACTGACTAAAATCCCCCTCCGTTCCTTCAAGCCTTCATACCGGGGCTCGAGCTATCTTTCGAAACTAACCTTGGCCCCAGTAGGCTTCGACTCAGCTGGGCCCCTGCAGTTGCTGACAACTACTTGAGGCGCGGAAACAGTGCGCACCGTCGACGACTTGGGCTCGGTCCGGACAGTTACCGAACGGTCGGACATCCTTCCTCTTTACATGTATTTTAAGAAGTTAAGTTTTATAAAATAATTATTATGACATTGTGTGTACTTGTACTTGTCTTTCTTTCATTCAGATGATCATGCCAAGATAAACGGTTTCCCAAATAAATATCAAGGTGGAAGAATTTAATGACTGTTTGCACGTGGGAAAACTTTTTGTTCCCCTTATTAATTAGATAGCGGTAGTGCCAAGTTATTCATAAAGATCATTCCAAAGATACACAAAAGCCAAATTTTGAACAATAAAGATACTTAAATTCGGTTTCTAGCATAATATTAAGAATAATGAGCCATAAAATGTTACCACTGCTGGAATCCAGGCTTCTTGTCTAGGAGAGGGCATAAGCCGTAATCCATCTTGCGGACCCAGTGCGGATTGGTAAATGTCACGTGTCTTCGTATTTTCGGTTCTAACACGTAAGAAATCCAGTAGGATTTCTTACGATGGGTTTCTACACCATTTTGAAAACAGTTCAGCAGTAATGAAATAAATTACACAAAGTAATGCACCTGGCCGGGTTTAAACTCGCAACCTATAACTCGTAAGTTGGGGCCATTATTGGACTCTACTGGGCTACTACTGCCCGATTAGATTTCTAATACTTTGTGATTTGATGCACATCAATATTTTGATAAGCTTGATAGTTCAGCCAGCTATCATAGTAAATGATAGGAGTGTGTTTGACAACTTGCTATATAAATTTTGTCTAGGTCTTATCCCAGATATCAAGCCTTAAAAATGCATTCTAGTATATATTTAAATATGTATATATGTACTTATATATTATTATTTTTTTCCTCTTAATTATTTTTCCCTTCATTTATATTGCTTGAAGTATACCGCAGACTACCCCCTTTTTTAGTTTAAGTTCTTATATTCCATCCCAAAGTTGTCTGGAAGATAATATATCGCTTTCAGCGATAAGAGCGCCATTGCGTCCATAGGTTTAAGTTTCTGTGAAATTGTTACTATTTTGGTGTACAATAAAGTTTATTCTATTGTATTCTATTCTAGTATTGCTCGTTATTATTGGTTCAAAAAAGTTACCATGATCCAGAAACGCAAAGAGCAACTAAAAAAACACAGATGGGTTCTAGTTAGCTTTTACAAACTAAAACCCTCCTCTGTTCCGTTAACAACACTCTCTGGTTTCATAGTGAGAGGAATCACTTGATAATCGTGCACTGCAAAAAAAATGCGTTCTAAACAGGAGTCTCGCATCTGCACAAAATATATTACTTGTTTATCTATACTGTGGTTGGTACCATTATTTGCATGAATTTAAATGCGAGGTCATGTGAAGTTGGCTGTTTTCAGGAGATGTATTAGCTTTTCCCTGGTTTTACGTAGAATTGTTAATAATGAGTTAAAAATATGTTCGTGGTAGCTTTAGTAGCGAGGAGATAAATTGTTTGTTATTTTTAGAGGCTTTGCAATGACCTTTTCATTTATGAGGGCGGATAAATCCCACGTTTATTAATTTCCTAAGAACTTGGTATATGAATTGTGGATTTTCTAGTACTTTTCTTTCTCGTGTGATTGTTTTTTACATATTAAAAAATACGCATCTTTCTAACTATATTTATTTTCTTCAAAATCTGTTAGGATTACACAAATGTTTTTGAAACTTTGCTTAGATTTTTTTTCTGGTTCTAAAACCGTTTAGAAATCTTTATTTTAGTCATGGGAAATCATTTATGTTCCATCCACTCTGTCAGACTTTCACTGAAAAAAACTCACCTATTTTCCATCAGTTACCTTTTCTATTTGAGTGCAATTTTTAATAATCTAGGTACTGTTTATGTAGACCACTACATCCCTTGCAATCAAGTTAGATAGTAGTCACATGCGAGCCTATTAATAATAATAATAGAAACCAGGCAAGTGCGAGTCGGACTCGCGCACAGGAGGGTTCCGTACAAACTTACCTATGAAAACAGTTCAATTTCCGAATCTAGTCTCAAAGATTTTTACGAATCGCAAAAAAGCTTTTTTTTTGTAACGTTACAACAATACTGTTTTCAGATTGATTCCTAAGCTTTTTCTATAAGATCTTGCTTTATGGTAAACTTCAGGATTCTGGATCAACGGGAAAAATTTTGATTCCCGCGAGGGAATCGAAGTATACTTTTTTGTATCAGTTTGAATTTTTCACAGCTTCAAAGAACCGCAGACCTGATTACATGGTTTTAATTTTAACTCGATACCTTCCTGCGTTCCCAATAAAGGGTCTTTACAGACAGAAAAACAAATAGACTGGCGGACTACAAAGTAATCCTACAAAGGTTTTTTTGAGGTACGGAACCCTAACAACTATCAAATCTAAAAAAACAGTCCGGTAAAAAGCCCCACACACACTAGCAAACCAAACACACAATAGGTAAAGTACAGCAGATCCCCGCAAACTGACTGAAAACCTAGTACATTTTTGTACTGACTCACGAATCGATCTGCAACACTCAGGCTGAACGGTAAAAACGAGTTTTTATTTCTATTTTTTTTTCTCTCTTTTACTCCGCTTTCACGGTGTGCAGAGACTAATGGACAGATATATTGTTTAAAAGCCTTTTAGCTATGTAAAACCAAAGTGAGCGTATTCCGATTATTTTAGTTTTCTTTTCAAATCTCTTGGGGAGTAATAGTATAGTGGTTTTTAAGGTAAGCTAATGTTTTTAAACGGGCTTTTTAGATGGCTTGAATATAACTTTGTAAGTATTTTTTTTTAGTTGAGAAAATTATCTAAATGATAAAGAGACGTGCCGTTGACGATATGGGCACAGTCCGGACGGTTACCGGACGGTTGAACGGTGAGCTACCCATTGCTCGCTGTTTGCAATCCCGCACCTACGGTGGCCGGAAATCGGGATCGGAATTTTGACGGCTGGGGCGCGAAGGCCATTGCCTCGCACGTGTGGCCGCCTCCTTTGCTAGCACTACTGCTTGACAGAAGGAGGTAACCGCCTGCCACTCGTCCTCTCTCCAGACCATGGCCTGTACCAAGGACGAGCGCAGAAGATCGTTGCCGCCGAGCACCCCCACTAGGACACGGTGGTGCTCTGGCACACCTCTACCGCATGCTCCACTGTGTCCTGGGGGCGATTCACACAATGGTGGCACCTGGGCGTTTCTTCGCAGGAATGTTTCAAATTGACCAATTCCTGTGAGAAGCTGCGTCATGCGGAAGGTAAAAGCGCCATAACTTCAGAAGTATTATTGTCCAAAGGGACTGCTTTACTTAAAATCAAAGATAGTCAAATCACAATAAATTAATTTATAATAGGGGTAAATTCAAAATTTCAAATGGAACTACTTCACGTTCAAACAGATGAAAAAGTTCAGAAAAAGTTTGGTGAACAAGTAGCCCATGTCCTGAATTAGCACATCTATTAGGATACTTTTATCTCGATAGTATAGTATAATAGCATAACCAGCCTCATAATGTTCCCACTGTTGGGAACATTATGGTCTGTTGGACAGACCTCCCCTCTAGAAGAGGGAATGGGCCGTAATACACCCTTCGAATGTTGGGTTCTAGGACATGCCGGTTTTTCACGATGTTTTCCTTCACCATTTTGAGAGCAGTAGTATGAAATAAATTACACAAAGTGTTGCGCCTGGCTAGGAACAGCTAAGTAATTATATCTAATAAAATTAAACTTAGGTATTAACGGTTATATCAATTGAGCTAAAGGTATTATCTGAGCAGCATGAAAAAAAATTTAGAAAAATATATGACTATCAAAACCAGCCCTGTTAATATGTCAGTCGTACGATTGAGAAAGAGGGAAGAAACTATGCTACACCAATAGCTCCATCTCTTTCAACCGTTCAGTTTAGAGCTCGTAGCCTTGGCCTCGTATAGATCCTGAAAACTGCAGGTCGTTACGCAGGATGGGCAGCATAGCAGTTGGCGCATGTATTGTGGAGAAGCTCCACACTGACACTGTGTTAGTGATGGCTCAAGGAAACCCCATTTGGTCAGTTTGTTTTTACAGCGGCTAACCTGGGTTCGCACGCGGTTTAGAGATTTCCTAATTGGCTACTGTTGTTTGTGTCCAGGAGGAAGTTGTTCTGATGGGGTGATAAAAAGTGAAGAAGTTGGATGGTTTTGCCTCCACGGTATGCATCTTTAAGGATCTATACGAGGCCAACAATAGAGCTGTACATGTTACCAAAATATTGGTCAGAAGAAGTATAGTTTGAGAGTATCGATACGAAAAGAAAGAAAATAAACTAATCATAAATAAAAAAATAAATCTCAAGAACAAAAATCATTAATGTTTTCTAAGATTTACACGAAAAAGTTAGAAACATTAATGCGAAAAGATCTAATGTACAAGTTGGTGGTTGATAACTTGGATTGACCTAATCGGTTCGAGCTCCAAAAGTTTTGCTTTCAGCTAGTCATAACTACACTTTATGAAGACCAGTTATATTTTGTTTTGGATTATGGTAAATACAGTTTTCCTGATGAATATATGAAAGAGGAGAGAATTTGTTGTTGAGTTAATCTCTCGCTCATCTTGTACCGTGTGTTATTTAAAATGGCATTCACCAGGTGGCAGCACTAAGTCGTCAGGTCCACCCTCCAGGCTTCTGTCAAAACGCTTGTGTTATCATTAAATTAATAAATATTTTGGCGACATTTTTAAACGAAAATGACTTAAAATTTCAATTGCCTACTAACATCTACCACGAAGTACAGTTCGACAGTTACCCCCAATGAGCCGTCTCAACGTGACACTGGCAGAATAGTCGCAGTCGACTCAATTGCCACAAAAAAAAAAAAAACATAAACGTTTTATTAGTTAGACATTAACGTCAACGTCAAACGTTAAATGATAATGGTATGTAGGTGTATGTTTTCAGAAGGTGAATAGCTCTCCGCTAAGTTGCGCTAACTGTCCTAAAAATCTTCATTGTCAAATCACTGAGTAAATATTAAGTTGTATGTATAATAAAGAATTTAAAAAAAAAATATTTTTTGCCGGTTCTGGAGTATCCGCCACGTACCGGTAAATACAGCGTTAAGACTGTGTGGGTGAGCTCTCAAAAGGTGGGCGAAAAACCTGGTGGGGATCGCAGGAATCAAATGGATGCGAGAATTATGGGACGCATAAGATTATGGCGACACTTAGGGGAGACTAAAGTCCAGCCCATCACTATCATAATAATTTCAGCCGAAAAATTTCCACTGTTTGAGAAAGGCCTCCCCCAAGTGTCACCACAACGAACGGTCCTGTGCATCTTGCATTTATCGCATTCCCGCGATTGTCACCAGTTTATCGGTCCACCTTGTGAGAGGCCTTAAAACGCTGCGTCTTTTGGTGCGCGGTCGCCATTCTAGAACCTTTCACCTATTAAGCTTGGCGATTCTTCGAGCTGTGTTGGTAACCTTGGTTCTCATGCAGATAACTTATCATTCCTGATGAGATCATGCAAGGAAACTTCAAGCATAGCCCTTTCCATTACTCTTTGGGTGACTGTAAGCCTTCTGTTGAGACCCATTACTGTCCAGTACTAGAGGTCTTTCGACTGAAAATTTTTTCATGATATAGTTGAAAGTTAATAACACGAATACTTTTGAAATGAAAAACCACTCGTAGCAAAATCTACACCAAGTTCAGATTCCACGAAATGATCCGTATTAATTAGTAAAATAATTTTAGTTTAAAGTAATAAAACAAACAAAGTCCGAAAATTCAAATAAATGTTTCATATTCTTGGTTTCCAGAGCCTTTCACTAATTATCTGTGAGGGTTATAACATTTTAAGCCTTTTTCATAAGTAACGGTACTAATTATTTTTATGTGTTGACTCAACTTGACCCCAAAATCGAATTTGTAATCTGGCTTTTTGAAGTAAAAGGAACTAAGCTCCTAAAAGTAAGTGTAAATAGAACTGTAATGTTGCCTTATTTACAAAATCTTGTTTAAATCATTCCGTTCTAGGAATTCTGAACTTTTAAAGTTTAATATAAAATTTAAGGCTTCTGAATTCTGAAATTTTAAGGCTTAATAAGAAGGACAAAATAGCAAAAGGATAATAAGAGAAAAAAAATTGGAATCAATGCATTTCGATTCCATTATTATTCAATGCATTATTCAACGAGTCATTCAATTAACAGCCTGTCCAATAGTATTTAATTTCATAACAGATTTTTTAAATGGCTGTGTTTCCTGATAGCTATAACCTAGGGGTCTTTAAGTCAAGAGTGAATAGATTGCTTCTAGGCAAGCGGGCCCCATTGTCGGCCACATCATCGCTTACCATCAGGTGAGATTGTGGTCAAACGCGAGCCTATCCATTTAAAAAAAAAGTAAATGAAAATGAAAATAGTACAACCAGAGACTTATCTACCAGATAATAAATGTAGATTAGTTAAAGCATCCATCTACTTCCTAACAAGAATTTGAAGATGTGCTTCCTTGGCATATACAAAGAAGTTAGCCTTTATCGAAAATGAGCCAAGCAATCAAACAAATATGGGAATCTAAAAACGTTGGGTTCATGCCAAAGGAAAACTGCGAATGATACCCGGGTTTCGATAGGCAAACGTATTTTCGTGGACGCAAAAAATTTATTGTATGATGATATAGAATATTTTGAGGGTCTTATGATAAACTAGATGCTCATGATTATTTGCAACGCTAAGTCTGTATCGAATATTTGTGACAAAGAGCATTTTTATTGTTATAATATATTTTTAGCCTTTTCACTTTTTCTTTAAGGTTCTGCTTTCAAACTAAGAAAAGTGAACTGTAGGAATTAATCGACCACATTACGTTTTTTATATTTTTACAATGGTACAGCGATCACTAATTTCTTCTTTTTAACAGCACAGTGAGCGTCATTTGACTAATATGCTGCGTTTTGCAGTTTCAATTCTCGCACGCAACAAATATTTTTATGGCCTTATGTATCTGAGTTTACATGTCCCAAACTTTGAAGGCGAAATTTTTTTTTTGATTTTAATTTCGGATACCCTCAATTTTTTGTTTTCTATTTGACTCTATGAATTGAAATAATAAATTTTATTGGTATCGTATGACGATAACCCGTACCTACTTGATGTCAAACTTTTAACAGAAAGTTTATACGAAAAGTGTAGAGGACATTTTAGAACTTTATTTTTATTCAGCAAATAAAACATTGCTTTACGTGTATCTTATATTTGTAAGTATTTATTATTAAAATGACTTTATCTTTCTAAAGTTTGCTTTTTATAGGCAGGCTAAACCTATTTGTTCTTCTGGACAACATAAGAAAATATGCATTTGTTCCTCTTCAATAGTGATTTTACTATGAAAGTGCTTTTGGTGTCAACACCTGTTCTGTAGCATGTTAAAATGCATTACTAGACTACGAACTGCATTCTAAACTGCTGATGCATATATACTTCCTATAAAGTTGACCAGTTTTGGCACTACGATAAGTTGTTCTTTGTGACTATGCCCCTTTGTTAAATATAATTATTGGGAGGTTATTTTTAAATTAGCGCACTTCTAAAGCCGAAAACATTCACCATAGACTATGTCAATCAACAGTATCAGTACCTTCCTGATTTTGGAAATCGGCTTTAATAGCTTCTGCGTGCTCCTTTTTATTCTCCGTACGAATTATTTGAATTGAAGACTTGCTTATGGGAAATTCGTTAGTGTTGTATGCAAGTGCTTCAACAGTAGCCTCTAGGTATTGCAAACTTCTGTGTTTATTATTGTAAACACAGAATTTCTCATATGTAACTGTCACCTATCTAATGCTACAACTATCTTTATAGTCTATAGTGTGAAAAAAATTTTCCTCATAGACTTTTTATGCGTATCGCACTCTCAGTTGCGATGGACAGAATTTCTTGCAAATCTCTCATTTCAGAACTTGAAGACGATTTTTCATGATAAGGTGATTACAAAGCAGAGGATAAACAATTATCAGCTGGACGGCAACCAACAAGTGCTTGATAAGTAAGCTGCGACACACCAAAGTACTGAAGTTCTGATATCTGTCGATGCAAGTCGGCACGGTTTGCTTTGGGTCCCAAGTACATGAAATTTTATTTACAATTGTTTTGACACCATACAAACAAAATTAGAGGGAATGCGTTGTAAAATTAAAGAATTTGATTTTTTTGGGACACTAACATGTACCTACGACAGAAGAGTAAATTTAAAGTTATTTTTTAGTTAGGGAGTCTTCTAATGAAATCTCTTGCTCTTGGTAAGAGCGAGAGGGTGGGTCAGACTTTTAATTACTAAAAGTTACTCCTTTTCCTTCTTTGCGTTCGTTCCAGGGACCCGAGGTTATCTTAGGGTAATTTTATTTATTTATTTAATTCTTTATGCACAAAAGAGTACAAAGGCGGACTTAATGCCATAAGGCATTTTCTACCAGTTGACCTTTGGGCGATGCAGAGACAAATTGTAATGTTTAAAAAATAAAAATTTCCCATCTCATCACTCGACTAGTCATTATTATCTATATTCCTGCAGCGGCATTTGGATAATCCTCTGATCCCATGACACGGTGCATACCCGGATAACGAAAATTCGAGCGACGGACTGACGTATTGATCCAGTTTGGATAGTTTTAATGCAGTCACAAACATTGGAGGTGGATAACCAATATAATGATTCTACAGTATTGGATCTTGCGATGAAATTAATTATTAAAAAAATATGTAACTTTAATGTTATTTTTTAAAATGTTCATATTTATTTAATTACAAGAAAATATATATATAATAAACTTAAATATATATTATATATTTAAGCATGCTTAACCTAACTATATACACTAAAGACTACTCCTTACTAAAATATGGCGTCATAAAACTCCTTCGCATCGCCTGTCGCTATTTACAACACAAACAAGACACACAAAAACATGATCGCTGTTGATTTCGATGAAACCTAGTACACGGGTGGCCCAGGTTCTGAAATAACAAATATACAAGGTGTAAGGGACAGCCCTCCACAAACTTTAAGGGCTTGCTCAGTAGACAAAACTGAACAACCATCCACAAAATTTTTTTTCAGGTAACGAAAAAAAAATAATCAGCCACACCATACAAAATGATAAACTTGATTGGTCAATTTGTATGGTGAGACCGATTTTTATTTTTCGTTTCCTAAGAAAAAAAATTGTGGAAGGTTGTTCAGTTTCGTCTACTGAGCAAGACCTTAAAGTTTGTGGAGGGCTGTCTCTTACACCTTGTATAGTGTACTTTAAAACTTGGAACCATTATATTTAAATATTTGTGTCCTATGTATCGCTGTAAACTGCTACAGGCTGATGAGATGCTGGTAAACGGGGATAATTAGAGAAATGCACATGTAATTTTGTCTCTAAGTTCCCTAAACGCGGTGATCAACAAATAATCATCAGGTGAGCCATCATAAGATGCCTAGGTCTTTAAGACAATAATTATCTTCAATACAAACAAAGATTTAAACTAATTTAATCTACCTAATCTTGTAACAATACGCCATATTCCAGAAGTTATAACAAGTAAAACAAAATTAACATTTGGAAGACTTCAAGATTTAGTTCCGAATAATGATTACTTGGTAAATTTTTTAATTGTTACAGTAATAAGTTTAGGTTTCGCTTCTGAGTTTTTGGTATCTATCTAAATAGATATAAAGGTAAAACGTAACGTAATTAATAAATTTTCTTTTTTGTTATTCTCGTTACGGTGTTCCTCAAGGGCGCTCATTGTAGCAATTTCCTTTCAGTCTTTTTAATTGATGGTGGCTGTAAATGGTTTATTAAGAAGTAAATTAGGTTGGGGTTCTATTCAGTAGAAAGTGCACTGTAGGTACTAATTTTAAGTTCATTACACCTGTAATCTAGACGATCTTATGAAGCTGCAGTGGTTATATATATTCATCATTTTCACAAAAGTAATAGTACCAAGTAAAGAATATATGTACTATGTGCGACTCTTTAATCGTGTACCTATATGTCTCTAGAATACGTTAGTCTCCCAAGTTTGTACGAAAGTTATTTGGCCGAAAATTTTACTTTCGATACATATTATTTTATATTTATTGTATTATTAGATTTTCATAGAAAAATTCAAAAAAAAGTTATTTTTTGTGATTTACGTAAACACGGCAATTTCTGGGGCAATGAACCCCTGGCGCTCGAGGGGTTAATATACCGAGCAAAAATGATAACGACACATCAACTTTTTTTTTCATCACCTTCCTTTCGCCTTCTTGTCCTTGTCTCGCCTTGTTGTTTAGGTCTACGCAGCATGTCTTTTTCTTGCATTCTGTCCCATCACCTGTCATTCTTTTACTAACTCCCGTTTTTTTTCATATTACTCCTCAACCTCTTTTATTTTATTTAAACTCTTAAATTGACTAAATAGGAAAATATGGAAAATTTACTTAGCTTGTTTTATTTAATCATTATTTAAAAAACAGTTGAAGCATCGTCATCATTATCATCAGTCAGGGTCAATCCACTGCTGGACGGGCACTTCTCATCTTTGGAACGCCTGATGAACATCGCTTAGCAACAAGGCGTCTAATTAGCGCTACTGTGCGGTCTAGTCTAGTAGGAAATAAAATGAATATTAATAAAATTACCGTCCTGACATATGTTCAACCTTGAAGTCTAAATTGGACTGTAGTTTTTAGGAACCGGCGGTGGCAAATGAATTCAGTTTAACATCTTCAAAAGAAGCGCTTCCCATCACAAAAGTATATCTTGCCTCCAACAATTCTTTATTTACAAAAATCTACCAGAATAGACCAGAACGAATATACATAGATTATAAGTAATTAACCAAAAAGAAAGTCATCGACCAAAAGCTATAATTGTTTAGTAGCTGTCTTAACAAAAAATATAAATGCATAATTAGAACAGAAAAAAATGAATACACGATAAAAGTAGCAACCGCAAAACGGTAGCCGCAGCATTGAAAGGTCTCCAATAAGGTGGACTAATGACCTGGGAAGTATTGCAGGGATTCGAGGAGTATTAGTGACCCGAGACCATTTAAATATATATAAAAAATAAAAGCAGGAGAAGAACACGGGTGGATCAATAAACGTCTAATACTTCCTCTTGCTCCACTCAGATCATAAGAATGTATTTAGTGATTACCTATACTCAAGAAAGAACGACTATTGAATATATTTTCTTAAAGCACACACGGAGTAGAACTTTGCGTACTTTATGTAATAGAATACGTAGAAAGTAGATCAAAATAAAGAAAAGAAAACGAATTCAGAGTAATTATATTATTAAAAATATAATAATATAATATATGATTTCAAATGAATCAAACTAACTCAAACTTGAGATCAACAATATAAATTAACAAAAATTGGAAAAGTCAAAATCAACAAAAGAACAAAAACCAACGTTACGTTTCAAAAGAAAAAACTAAATGAATATGAATCTGCTTTAAAAAATCTAATAAGTCTAAATATTTAAATAAACTTAATATCACATTTAGGCAACTAAATATTTTAGTTTTGATTGGATCACAATAAAATGATCACTAGGAAAACTTAACATTTAAATTATAATTATGATAAAATTACGTTTTATGGAGTTATATATTTCATTGACATAGTAAATTTTTTAACTGAACTGTGAATTATGATATAACATTTTTTTTTTATAGTAAACGTGAATAAATTGTAAGTTAAAACTAAACGTCATGCTAAGGCGAAGGAGTGCTTTAATAAATTAAAAACTTTTATTTTCGTGCGTATATCTTTTGCTCGTGATAAATAAATAAATTATAGATTTTAATGAGGTTCGCAGATAAATACGAGTGAACCCATAGGTGATAACTAGTTAAATTATAATGGTAAATCTTAATCTAAACATCTCTTAACTTCAATTCGTAACGATCAGTAGGGCTTCGGAGACCAAATGGGCTTCGTTCAAAGGTTGGAGTAATGTTCTGTTCCACTAATGTGAAGCGCCGTAGTAGACGAGCTAGACCAACTTTGACTTGCAAGCGACCAAACCGATTACCTGAAATTGAAAATAGTAAGAACAAATCATTAAAAGAACTAATATGATGAACTAAACCTGAGGGATTGTTTAAATGAGTTAATACGGCCTTGAAATACAAAGAGCAACTGAATATAAGCTGGTTTTAGTCCATAAAAGTCTAACGCTTCCTTTCGTTCCACCAATAGTGGGAAGAGCACTTCCTTTCTCAATTGACATAATATTAGTATATATATAAAATATGTTTATATATATATATTTTAGTCGTATTTATGTAGGTTTATGTTGTACACTGTGATCCTACCCTCGAATGTGATCTCTCTCTCTGTCACTCAAAGGTTTGCTGGGAGAAAACTCATTGTTGAGTTAAGCTCGCCTTTGTACATGAATTGTCAATTATGAATGTATTAAAGTTAAGTTTTTGTGTGTACAATAAAGAATTAAGAATTAAGAGTCACGTGATAATATCTCATCATCATCCCAAGACCGGACTAGACGGATGTTGCTCTAAGTGGAGGTTTAAAACGCATGTTAGCAATGATATAAAATGATTGAACGGTGGCCTAACTCAGGAAGATGAATAAACTATCAAGAACGAATCATTTTTAGTTATATCAAAGCTTATGTAAGTCATCAAAGGACTTGAAACGATCTGTTAGATTAACGGGGGTTTTAGATTGGAACATAACGCTGTATAGCAGAGACTAACGTTTCAGTTTTGATAAAGACGCATTAGATGCTACAAGTGTTTACAAAAATTGTATATAATATAATCTGATACTTGCACAAGACAAATATAAATCTAGTTTTTCTAGTTGACCCCTTAGCAACATCGAGATAACTAACACCAGTGAAGTCAAGAATAGAGTAAAATGTACTGAACAAGAGTAGTTTCAGTGGCAGCTGACAGAAAGTTTTGCAACCGTTTTAGGGAGGGACTTGGCAGAATCAAATATTTTGCGACTTACCTCTTAAAACAGGGAACCCAAGAAAACCCACCTCAAACTAAACCCCTAGTTCTTAGTTTGCTAAATAAATATTATTTATCAACAACAACGACCTGGGACTACATCCTTAAACACATGACATGTGTCTCACTGTGTTCCAAAATTGAAGCAAAGTAATATTCAGCGGAATCTAAATCTTTTGTGTATGTCATAATCTTATCACAAAACAAATATTGTAAAATGCGAATTGCTGCAAACTGCATTCATAATATTTAATCTTATTTATCTACTCATGTAGATAACGATGAAAAAAGAATTAATGTTCATTGGTCTCAATTGTTATAATCTGTAAATATACCATTTCTTTTTAATAACGCTGCAAAAAGTCATCATTTGATACTACTAACTCAAAAGTAATTCAATTATCTTACCGATACAAATACGATTTCCTTCACCAAAAGGTAAATAAACATAATTATTTATTTTAGAATGAATTTCTGGTGAAAACCGTTCCGGATCAAATACATATAAAGACACAATAGAAAGACAATGGCTTATGTCGAACTGTGTAACATAAGACATTCAAAAGGTTAATAGTGCCACAAAAAAATAATAATAATAATACTAACGTACGTAATTCAAATGACTTACCGATACAAATACGATTTCCTTCACCAAAAGGTAAATAAACATAATTATTTATTTTAGAATGATTTTCTGGTGAAAACCTTTCCGGATCAAATACATCTGGGTTTGGGTAATACTTTTCATCTCTGTGTAGGGCAAAAACTGGTACCAACACAATATCATCTTTTACTATCTTTACTCCAGAGGGCAGATATGTATCTTTTGTACATAGTCTCTGTATGATACCTATTGAGGGATACTTTCTCATTGCCTCGTTAAGTACTTGGTCCATGTAATGCAGTTTTTCGATGTCATTGTAAGTTATTTCTTCAGTACCACTCTCAAATACTTTGTCTATTTCTTCGTGTAATTTCTTTAAGATTTTTGGATTGTTTGACAGTTCTATTAGAGTGTAATGCATTGTGTTAGCTGAGGTGTCTATGCCAGCAATGAAGAAAAAAAAAGCTTGTGCAGCCAGGATCTCATCAGTAGGTTCCAACTCATAACCTGTATTAGGATCCTGCATCATTCCTTGTTTTTGAAGCTCCACACAAATGTCTATAAAATCGTGTCTTTTAGCAGACTCTTGTCTTCTATTTGCTAACACCTTTTTCACAGCACCCACAAAAAAATCTTCATACTCTCCAAAAACTTTTAATTTTAAAATTTTGTACAAAAAAGGGCTCACATTTGATATTAAAATAGTCACATTTTGCATCATTGATGGTTTCAGAGTTTTCCATGCCATTTCTAAGAAGGGCGATTCCATAGTGTTTTTAGTTTGCGTGTCAATGCCGAACACTGCTGCACCAATGGTTGATGTAGTGTATGTGTACAAAGCGTTGAATGGTTTTTGTCGCATATCTGGATTATCTCTAACAAGATCAACAAAATCTCGAGAACATTTATCTAATACGTAGCACATATTTTTAAGTTTAGCAGTCGTAAAAACTGGACTGAGTTTCTGTCTCAAGATTTTCCATCTTTGAAAATCGCTCATGAATACAAGATTGTCAGCTAGAATGTCGTTTTCGTTTACGTTTATACCACGACTGTGAAAACTTTGAAAGTCACCAGCTAAAACTGCTTGGATATCTTCAGGGCGCTTCAACATCAGCAACGGAATGAATCCTTGCGTCATCCCAACATAGGGTTCGTCGTACTCATCATAAATCTTCTTCACAACTTCTGGCATTGACTCGTTACTGAACATAAACTTTATCATCAAATCACTCACTTGCACTACATTTTGCTTTTTCCAGTAGTTATTTCTGTTTATACACTTGAAATAGAACACTGCTATGCACAGAATCACAGTTGTACACAATATTATGAACAACATTGTGAACAGATGCGTGCTCACGAAGGTCACGTTACCGACTGATTGTACTAGTGCGCGTTATCTATATTTAAACACTTATATACATACAAATAGAGGTGTGATCAACTAGGTGTATTATCTACGTAGGTATCCTTTGGATATTATTAAATTGTTTATTGATTTTAGATTGAGTTACGGTGGCAATAAATAAATTACTATCTTAGTACATATAGCAAAGGATAAAGCCTATTTCATGGGTTTTATAAAGAATTTGGTCAAATAAAGAAACATGCATCTTTAAAAGAAGTTATCTTTACTTTTCAACGTTACATATATAACCAGCAATGGTATGATATAATAACAGTATTCTCAATGTTAACTATGCGGTATGTGGTAAATTTTGTGTGTTCAATCATTTTTACTTGTATGAATCTATATTATGATTCATCACAACGTCAAAGTCGGATCTAAGTTGGAATATTATTATTATTATATACTAGAGTACTATTCTGGAAAGACTGGGGTATTGACAATTTTGTTCACAGAAGGTGAAGTGTAAGTTTGGTGATACTTCGGGTTATGTTGGTAACCTCAATTTTCATGCGAATATCTTCATACCTGATTTTATCACGCAAAGAAATTTTTAACAGTAACCATTGCTCGCTCTATTGCCCTTTCGGTGACTTCTGAGCCTTTTGTTGAAATCCATAATGATAGTAAATAAAAGTTGGTTAAATTCCTGCAATATCACATATGTTATTAATTTTTTTTTTATTAAAAAACTATACGCGCTAGTAAACTCCATACAACCATTTTATTAAATTTGCATGCACTAGTAAAAACGAAACACTAAGGTGGATTTAATATCTTATGCATTGTTTACCGATTTATCATATAGTGGAGCAGAAACGTAACATGGCTGGTGCGACATGTATAAAGGTCACCTGACGTACTGGACTAATAACTAAATAAAATGGACTAAATACTAAAACCAGACCACAAAGATATAGACAATATAGTCATAATATATATAGTGACAATATAGTAATATAGTCATATTGTCTATATCTTAAATTATATTTGTAATGATATCATTTATTAAATAAATGATATCGTTAGGTGACTTAGTTAAGGGCTTAGTGATAGAAAGTCATAGGTACTATTCTTTTTCTACGTATAATTATTGATGTTACATCTAAAATTGACTTAAGTTAGCGTCTAGATTGCTTTGGCTGCAATTTTTACAGTTCTGACGTATTTACCATTAAACAGGTTCTTTTTTCCAGTTTCATTCATTCCAAAAGACTTGGACCTTCTGTCTACAGCTGATATTTATTATATTTAATATTTTTCAAGAAATATAGCCCCAAAAACGAGTGAACTAGATTTCACAAAGTATGGCTGCGTTGTGAGACCGTTGCACACGTCATTGAGGCATACGCTGCTTGCATGTTGCGAGTAATGCGAGGACGTGCCGGTCGCGTAACTGCTACGTAGACTTAGGGATGTGGAAGCGAAAGAAACACATATGTCGATAAATATTGATTCAACATTTACATAAAATATCGATTTTATAAAAAAAATTGAACTTCGAAATGTTTGCAAGTAATCTCTAAATAAAAATAAAATTTAAAAAAAAACGGTCAAGAGCGTGTCGAGCCACGCTCAGTGTGGGGTTCCGTAGTTTCCCGTCCGTCACAATAAGTGTACCCACTAATAAGTTTAAAAAAATGCTTGCATTTGATTATATTACAAACTTAGTCCAGAAATAATTTTTTCAACCTTTTTGTCTTTTTTGTACAAAAACTGTTCTTTCCATCAAGTTCAAAATAATTTTCGACGAATAGACGGACAGACAGACAGACATGGCGAAACTATAAGGGTTCCTAGTTGACTACGGAACCTTAAACACAAATAGTCATTTTGGTTTTAAACGCGATCAGAAAATTGGACATATAAATGTCAAATTAGTAATTGCAATACGTGCGGACAACACTTTTAGCATAAATTGGCAATTAATCTTCCTGGAACATAACTTTGTGTAATTTATTTCATCCACACTGCCCTCAAAACGGTGAAGGAAAACATCGTGAGGAAACCGGCATGTCCAAGTGTCCTAAAAATTAAAAGACATGTGACATTCACCAATCCGCACTGGGCCCGCGTGGTGGATTACAGTTAATTTCCTCTCTTAGAGAGGAGGTCTGAGTCCCAGCAGTGGGGACATTAAAAATGCTGATGATGACTTAATCTTATACTCAAACGATTGTGTAGCCCAGCGTCATCATAAACGCCATCTACCGGCTAATCAAGACACCTTTGATCTACATAACAATACGATGTGTTTTATTAACAATAGCGCCATCTATCAATTCATTGAAACAAGTATAATCATGTTAATTATTAATGCAAAGACAATTAGTCTTTGCATTAATGGATTACCTTGGAAATATGGCGTGTTATTCATATCTGATTATAATATTTAACAGCTTTTATCAACGTAAATAATCATAATAGGTTGGTCAATCTATGTGACTTATTGAAATTGTGTTATAAAAGAAATGGGATAGCATTTTGACTTCCGGGTAAGACTTTGGGTTGAGGGACGCTAGTAGTGGCTGGATTTTGATATAATGTGAATTTGTGGAAAAAATATATGAAACCTAATGAGTCATTCATTCGTTTGATTTCTTAGCTGGACTCCTATCACACGATATCAGTTTTTGATAATTATATTAAGAGATTTAAAAATATTAAGGATTACATTAGAATTATTTTATAAATAACTAGCCTTTATCCGCAGCTTCGCCCGCAGACATAAAATATGTATAGTTTTGTCACTCAGGAATAACATAGCTTTCTACCGGTGAAAAAAATTTAGCAGTCAGGCCAGTCTGCGAAGATTACCTCCTTGATACAAAAAAAAAAAACAACTTTTTATAATATTAGTGTAGAAAAGTATCGATATTTTGAAATCTTGATTTATTTAGTCCAAGCCTACGTAGACTGCTCAGAGCTCATTGTCGAATAGCTGCACACACAACCCGCCATTGTCACAGCATGTGGATTGCGTGTCAGGACGAGAACATTGCTGAAGGGACTTTGATGCTGCATTTTTTAAAGAACAGTTCATAGGGTTGGCAAAGAAACACGTGACCTACCGCTTGTACCAGATATAATAATATATGTAGTTATTTATATTTCGCCTATAGCATTACTCGACTGTTCTTGTGAAATGGGGAATTACTTATTTTTAGAATTATATTTTATTCTCCTTTATATTGAAATATTTAGACCACAAATGTTTCCTTTCAGAGTGGGCCCGTATTTACAGCAAAGTCAAATTTAATACTCCTTTTATCCAGTCAATCGACATATACTTTCCTTATTTGTATAAAATATAATCTATTTTTTGTATCCATGTTTTTTTTTTTTTTGAGAACTAACCAAAATATGGCGCCGAAAAATCCTCTGCATCGCTGTTGACTGGTAATGTACCCAAAATACTGGCAGTATTGGCAGGCAAATGTTGTGCAGGTCTTAAACTCATTTATTTATGATCCTAGTTACATTCATTGTTCTGGTACCTAATACCAGAAAGTTTCAATAGAAGGAATAAACATAAAGAAATCAACTTGAACCAAATGGCTCACAGTTTTGTTTAACATTGACACTTCTTTTCAGACTCCCAGTGTGTAGTTATCAGGAAACAAACGGTCCGGTATCGACTTCCAGTCCTTAGCCTGCTAATAAGAAGAAAAAAAAAACAAAAACCTTCGCTCCCTACACAGGTACAATCCTACCTGCACCTTCAAGCGTGCAGGTAGAAGTTAGTGCCTATCATAGCAGTTTTCTAAGACTTACTACCTTTTGGGAGAACAGAGTTTTAAATCAGAAACGCACACTGTTGGAAATTCTTCTCTCCGGCAGAACAAATGAAAAACGATTTGTTCATTTTATTTTTTTTTTGTTGGGAAATCATCCAATGACTTCTTATGCTCTTGGGTGGGGCAGAAGGGTGTGTCAAACTTTTATTGACTAAAAATCACTCCTGTTCCTTCTTTGCCTTCGTCCAAGACCACGGGGTACACTTTCGCACAACCCATATGGTTTTTATAGGTGGAATGTCCATCATGTTTTATTGTGCCTGCAGTTCTTCTCATGTGTTTTAACTACTCGTACCACCTAACAGTCAAAGAATGTAAAATAATATTTCGATATAGTTAAGAAATTGCAATGAAACAAAGCCTAAGTTTCACACAATTTTAATGTATATAATTATCTACGTAGATTTCGTACATGTAGATAACTTGTATACATTACATGATGCGTGCAAAACATAAAATTTCTACAGATTTATTAAATGACTAGCTTTTGCCCGCGACTTCGTCCGTGTACTTGAAATATAACTTATGTCACTCCGGAATAAAGCAGCTTCCTATTGGTGAAAAAAATTCCAGAGATTACCTCCTACAAACAAAAAAACCGGCCAAGTGCGAGTCGGACTCGCCCATGAAGGGTTCCGTAGCAGCAAGTAACATAATATAAAAGTTCTTGTAATGTGTTGTAACTTTGATCGATGTTTTAATAATAGTGAATTTTTTTCGATTTATGACGCATTAAAAAAAAACTACTTACTAGATTTCGTTCAAACCAATTTTCGTTGGTAGTTTTTATAGTAATATACATCAAATTTTTTTTTTAATTTTATCATTCTCTTATTTTAGAAGTTAGAGGGGGGGGGACACACATTTTACCACTTTGGAAGTGTCTCTCGCGCAAACTGTTCAGTTTAGAAAAAAATGATATTAGAAACCTCAGTATCATTTTTGAAGACCTATCCATAGATACCCCACACGCATGGGTTTGATGAAAAAAAAATTTTTGAGTTTCAGTTCTATGTATGGGGACCCCCAAAATTTATTGCTTTTTTTCTATTTTTGTGTGAAAATCTTAATGCGGTTAACAGAATACATCTACTTACAAAGTTTCAACAGTATAGCTCTTATAGTTTTGGAAGAAAGTGGCTGTGACATACGGACGGACAGACAGACAGACAGACAGACAGACAGACAGACAGACAGACAGACATGACGAATCTATAAGGGTTCCGTTTTTTGCCATTTGGCTACGGAACCCTAAAAACAAACTTTACCTCAATATAAGTGTAGATTATTTATTATCTTCGTCGCGTGTGATAGCCCATTTAATTTGTATGGCGAGCGATATAAAGGTATCTTAGCCGTGTGCAGCGCCCGTGAACTCTACTGCGGTTGACGTAACCTACGACAAAATTATTATTAGCGGTTGGTACAGTATTTGGGTCTAGGGATCGAACCGCAAAATTATTCATCGTAATCGAACCGGTAATTTTTGCGTGATGCCTGAACAGACAGACAGACAAAAATTTTTAAAATCACATTTTTGGGTTCTGTGTCGGTATAGCAACACCCCGTGCCATTGCACACAATCGCGGTGTGCCCTGCTTGGACGGAGCATCCACGTGCCCTCGTGGACTGATCGGGGCGGAGACCTCTCGCGCCGGGCCTTGGTCGAGGCCATGGTCCGGAGCGAGGAGGAGTGGCAGGGGGTCGCCGACTTCTGCGAAGCAATAATGCTCGCTAAGGAGGAGGCCGACCGCATCAGGCAACTGCGCTCTCGCCGCCGCCGCCGGGATTCCGATCCCGATTTCCAGCCACCGTAGGCGCGGGCTTGCGGACAGTGAGCAATGGGTAGCTCACTGTCCGGCCGTCCGGTAACAGTCCGGACCAAGCCCAAGTCGTCGACGACGCGCACTCAAGGAGTTGTCAGCAACAGCAGGGGCCCAGCCGGGTCGAAGCCTACTGGGGCCAGGGTTATCCGAAAGGGCGTTCGAGCCCCGGTATGAAGGCTTGAAGGAACGGGATGGGTTTTTTAGTCAGTAAGAGTCTGACACTATCTCCCTCTCCGCCCAAGAGCGGGGGTTGTCATAAGATGATTTTTCCCATCGAAAAAAAAACCCCTGCCATTTATTTTTTTGATATTTTCAATGTACAGAATTTTCACTTTTACAGATTTATTATAAGTTTAAAGATATAAGTATAGAATAGAATAGAAATAAAACTACAATGGGCGCACTGCTGCATTATTCAAAAACAACTCTCAAACCGACACTTTACCATGAAAATAACAACAAAAATGAAGACCAAAAAGCAACCGACGGATGCGCCGGCCTATTTACACACACTGAGCGATACCATTGTGAAAGTTGTACGGATCTCTACAATCGTGAAGTTTGAACAAAAGAGAACAGAGCGAACAGGCAAAGGACAGAACAAACTTGCCCGTTCAACTAAAAGCGCGAATCCTTCTAAAAGTTATGCATTATCATAATGTTGGGGATGTTAACTACAGGGTGGGGTTTTGTTGCTTGGGTAGGTTTCAACTGTGGTTGGATGTTGTGCAAATGAGCATTGTTGCTTTTTTTTAGTTTGGGATTTATTTGTGTGAAGTGTTTATTTGTGTGTAGTGTATTGAGACTCGCCTCTAATGCACGAGGTTGCAGATCTAAAACCGAGCTAGTAGAAATGTGAAATTTTCAATATGTATGCAATTTTTTTATTTGATATTAATAATAATAAATTTCAGTTCTTATAAACAAGTTTAAAAAAAAACTGGGCAAGTACGGATCGGACTCACGCTTTGAGCGTTCCGTACAAACATTTATTCATTCATTCATTTGTTCAATTCCCGAATTGATTTATGAAGTTTCTTCCAAATCGCAAAAAAAGTTTTTTTTTTGTGCCGTTTGTATAAGTAGATCGGATTGGACAGTTACGGAACCCTTCGTGCACGAATCCGACTTGCACTTGGCCAGTTTTTTTTTTAATTAGGTGAGTACTTACTTCAAAATAAAGATTAAGACCCGCTTATATGTATAAATATTTGTTGTATTTTTATTTACTTCATCATCATCATCAGCACCAGCCTTTTTAATGTTCCCACTATTGGGACTCAAGCCTCCTCTCTAGGAGAGGAAATGAGCCGTAATGGTAAATGTCTTCAAATTTTTGGTTCTAGGACATTTCGGTTTCCTCACAATGTTTTCCTTCACCGTTTTGAGAACAGTGGTAATGAAATAAATTACACAAAGTAATGCGCCTGGCTGAGTTCGAATGCGCGACTTACAAGCTCGTAAGTCGGGGCCATTACTACTCGACCACCACAGCTCTCACCGCTCTCTTTATACACTTACAATAAAAAAAAAATAAGTTAATAACGCATACTGAGGTCTGTCAGATGGGTAAATTTTTAGTTTTTTTTTCTAATTGATATCAACCAGTGCTCATGCGGTCTCACCTGATGATAAGCAGTGATGCAATCGTTGACGGTGAGGCGCACTAGTTTATTACGAGCCTATTAACTGTAGCCTTGACGTCACCCAAATTATAATTGGACTGGAAGACTGCAGCAGGCAAATTGTTCCAGACTTTAGATGTACGCAGTACACACGACGATTTGTAACAATTTAAGGGAAATGAGATGGCGGCAGTTTCCTAAGAAAATGAATATCTTTAGTATTGAACTAGTCAAACGCAAGTTAAAAGGTCAAAAGCAAAAGGAAAACGGAATAAAGAAGACTAAAAAGATAAAGTTTTGCTAGGAGAAAGGGTGTTGTTTAATCATTTTCTTTTTAAAAGACTATTTTTGAGACTCACACTGCTTTCACGCCATATCTTATTACATCACATACTAGAAATACTTGCAAGGTTTAATTTAAATTCTTTCTGCTGTTTGAGTGTGAAAGAGTTACAACCATACAAACTTTCGCCTTTAGTATTGTTCAGTGAATTGAATGACCTTAGTCCCTTGTCCTGCATCGTATTCCTCAATGCTGAGGGTCGTGCTTCATTATTTTCATTCCTCCATCTATTTCTGTCTCTGGTAGTGTGAATGGTATTATATAACGTAGAATCAAGACCGGTGCGGATCTGGTTGGACCAGCTGCGTCCACGAAGCTTTTTCCATCTAATTTGCCAGTCACGCATTGTGACTGAAGTATTGCAGAAAGATACTCGGACGACACGTCTGAGTAGATTTTGAGTTCTTGCAAAATGGCTTCATTGGTCCGAAATGTTGTCCAAGATATACGGAGTATATTTCTTCAGCACCAAATCTCAAAGTCGTCAATACGTTTGCGGTTTGCAGCTTATGAAAATACTAGCTTCTGCCAGTAGCTTCATCCGCGTATTAGTAGGTTTCTCCTTACAAAGTTTGGAACTTGTTTCATCCCTTTAGGGGTGAATTTTGCCTACGTTATAAAAAAAAACTTTGTGCAATATTGCATACTTTTAATTCTAGTAGTTTCGGCTCTGTGTCGATATGTCAGTCAGATTCTCCTTTTATATATACAGATTATGCAGTTATAATTCCATTATGAGTCGATGATCTCAAATTTGTTTGTTTTTAATCCATCCTGTATTACAACCGGAAGCCTACTGACCTTTGTCAGACTTTTGACGACGTAATGAGCTGTATTGTTCTAAAATTGTTTTAAACTTATAATTTTGTACAAGACATCTTTACTTAGGAGTTGTTAAAAGTTTTCGAGGATAAAGATCAAGCATATTTTGCTTTGTTGTTCTTAAAATAAATGATGAAAGGAACAGGAAAATGGTCTTTACATATAATTTAACTTGATTTTTATACACGTGTAATTTGTTTTAGTACTTGCTTCTACCAATATGTGCTCCCGCGTCTAAGTTGAAAATAATGCCAGTCCAATGGAGGCCTCCCACAGCTTGGACCGATAGTCTGGTGAGGGTCAAGAAATCCGATGACGCACGTGATCGATCGTTGAGGCGACAATTGGGGAAGTTCTATGTCCAGCTGTAGATATCTTTCAGTAGAAATGATGATCATGACCCAGGCGATGGTCTATTTGTGTTCAACTAGTTCCCATCAATTGCCAGCATATTCTTAATTCTAACTGCATGGTGCTAAAATTCTTTAAAAGTAATATCCCAGTTTCTTTTTAGCAGACCTGGGAATTATACCCAGGGCAGATATTTAGGATGGTACCATTCACCATTCAAAATAAACCATTTTCGATCATACTGTAAAGGATCAAAAGTTTGTTGGTCTGTGAAAAACACAGACCAACCAACTTACAAACGACAGAAATATTTCGAGAAATTTCCAGAAAAATAAAACTAAAAACTAGCGACCCTCAGGCGATATAATATTTTATTAATATCGGACTTATTCGGTACGACGTAGTACACAATTTTGAGGGGACCATATTGCAAGAAACTACACATCAAATAATCGTAAAATGAAATCAAACGGAATAAATAACTTTTGATCAGATATTTTTACGACAATATTTTATTATTATAGCATAGTTTTGTGCTATGTGTGTACACGGTATACATATAACAAAAGCTGGGTTTTAGTTATATTTTTTCTAATATTATCTGGATATAAACCTTCGTTGTTGAACCTTCTTTCTTGAATATCGCTTAGTATAGTTATTAATGGTTATTAGTAAGTTTTGGCCAAGAGATTACTATATTTTATTTATTTAATCTTGATTCAAAACAAAGACAGTCTTAACACCTAAGACATTTTCTACCAGTCAACCTAGGGTAGGTTTATAGTAGGTATAATAGAATACCTATTAAATTATTATTAACAAACATAAAAAGATTTTGTTGCCTTTTGTCATAGCATCCTTCCCAAAAGCAAAGGTGTAGCTTGCTAGAATAATTTTCAAAAATAAATTCACAATTAGAAAAACAAGACTTGAAAAGGTCTTTAAAAATCCAAAAAATAAATAAAATTGAGCATAATTATTTAAAGTCTTATAAATCTATTTATTCATTGTCACTAGAAGACTTTACTGAATCTATTAAATTCACAATAAGCATATGAATTGCAAGCTGCGATAATACAGTAATGATGCAAGTGAACAAAATTCGTCAACGCAGTCAAAACGAAGTACTCACCCAAACCAAACGCAAAGCCCTATTGGAACACGGAACTGCAATAATCATTGTCTACGTGTATCAAATGATGTTTTTTGAGATATTAACTCGCTAATTCATAAAACATAATTTAGTAACAAATGGTTGTGAGAAATGGTTCGTGGACTTTTTTTCAAGCGGCTTGCAGACGCCTTTCTCAGTACTAGTGCAAAACACTAACTACATTGCATGACTAAAAGCGGTAGGCGTAGATGTGAGGTTTCAAACAAGTGTGTCGGAAAACAATTTATATTATAAATGGTCTAAAAATATACCCTAAAATAAGGGTCACATAGCTCTTTTATTTCTAATCAGAACATAAAGCAAGCAATTTTAAAGGCATTAACTTTTCCGAGAATTCTACCATCATTTAGCTGTTACAACTAAAGTAGATGAGCAACATAAAGGACACTGGAACGGTATAAAATAATCATACGTTATGTACGTGCTGTAGTTTGATGTTACGTATAGTCCGTATTTACATAAAATAGATTAAGTGGCTTTTAATAGAGAGGGGATTTGGGAAAAGTATGGACAGTTTTTTTTTTAGTTTTACTGATGGACTATGTTATAAAGCGAATCAATTTAAAGTGCTACAGGGTTGGACATGTCTGTTGCATTTTGGATATACATTAATTTAACACACAGATATACACAATGAAGAAACCAGTAGTGTAGCCTCATTGTTTATACCGCGTACGAGTGCCTGGAACAATTTGTCTGATGCGTTCTTCCCGACCGATTATAATTTAGGTTATAATTTAGGTGTCTTCAATACTAGAGTAATTAGGCTTTTAATAAATTATCAGTCATTGTGCTGATGCTAATGCAAGGAACAATTAATGTTTGTATAACCAACCCATAGGTGTTCCGGGTCTGGGTGTACTGTGTAAGTTTACGTATAAATGTGATCGTACCCACGATACAGCGATCATTCATGGTGTGGGGCATTATTTTTCTAAAAAAAGGGGTTAAGCTAACACGCCAATTTGACGTTGTAACACTGGTTCGTATATGTAGTAAAGAAATATCTATTCTTCAAATTAGTCTACGTTCACACTTTCTATAGATTATATCTGAGGTATCGCCACTCGCTATGATTGCAATCGCATTACAGTTCCGTGTTGGCGTGTGTCCAGTAATTTTGCATTTAGCTGATTTTCTTGTATTCCGTAAACATGACTTAAATCAATGCAAGGGTTTAAAGTTACGAATAGACTGTATCCTATGACAGTTGGTATTTTATCTGTATCTGAGTAACAATACTAGCAAGTTTGAACAGGATAAATTAACGTTTAATATATTTTAGTGAATGATGATAACATCGAGCAAATAATTAGGAGCGACGAGTAATATAATAATGATAAGATAGAATGAAGGATTAATTTGATCAAAAGAGAGAATGGATTAATGCAAAATTGTTAAATAAAGTACCTATGCTAATTGTAACTGGAGCTTTACCATGAAGTGTTAAAACATCTGGCATGCGAGCAAGAAAGAGGGCTGAAGAAAAATTCAGTTTAGGTCGTCAAATGGATTGCATTGAGAGCTCGTGGTAGGGCTCTGAAATAATTTCCTGCTTTAAAAATAGTTCTGTGGAAATATTTGGGTTAAAATTTTTGGTTCGTCTCTTTAACAATAGTTATGTTATATAATGAAGCATGCGCGGCCCGGTCAGTGTAATGTGCGCGTGCGGTTTGTTGTCACGGAGACCAGGGGGCCTCCGTGACGTGGTGTCTCGCTCGCACTCGGTTGCTTATCTCCCTCTATCACAACTCCACAACTCAATGCACACCTATAACGTTTTTGTTCTATTTATAGTTATGATATAAGAACATACCTTTTGTCTTTGAGACGCAACGATGAGACTGCAAAAGATAAGTTCATTGATTCCTCCAGGAGACTATATCCATAAGAATGATATTAATAAAATAATTTAATAGTATTTTTTTTTTGTATGACTTTGTTTAAAAAAATATATAAAAATGTAAATTGTATGTGTATATATTAAATAAAGGAAATAATAATAATAAAACATATTATTTTATAAAAGCAAAATGTAAAACAAAAAATGCCTTACAATAAAAAATGTATTATTATGCATTTTAGTCTCTTATAGAATTTATGATTTAATTTAATTTAACTTTGACGCGATATCAATTTCAACTGAAAATTATTGTGTTAGACTTTTATTATGATTTATGATGTGATTGGACTTCTATTTATTTGTTTTCTTTTATTTGTTTGATATATTATATTATTTGACATTGTAATGTAATTTAAAAATTCTGTATATATGACTTGTAAGAATCCTTTACCAATAAATGACTACGACTACTAGTATGACTATGACTAAAAGATCAACTAAATGATAAAAGTCAAGATTAATAATAAAAATGGTTAAATAATGATATAATTAGTTAAGATTTTTTTCGTGTATAGACCTCCAGATCTGTTTTTGGCTTTGTTGATCCATTCAGCTCCTGCAGATATTTTTATTTCGTCTGACCAACGTTCATATGGGTGACCTCTGCTCCAATGTCCACCTGGGCATCCATGAGAATACAGACGACAAACTGTACTGCAGTTTGCCAGAAGATTTTTGTTATAGCTATATATGCATTATTCCTTAAATAATGTGGCAATAAATTAAATCAATTCATTGGTCTAAGACGACCGAGGACGACCGTAGTGGCTGAGTGGCAATGGCCCCGACTTATGGGTCGAAGAATGTTCAGCTTCTTCTTATTTCAGATTATAAAGCAACTCCTCCATTTCATGGTTTAAATTTTTCCCAAGCCTGATATTTCAATGAACTATCTCTTCTTCTAATTAATCTATATCAGTACTTCTGTTAGAATATCTGACGAATGGTTCTACGACTTGCTGTGATTGCGTTCATAAAATTCTTTTGGCATTTGTCCAGTGTTCTGAGATGTCCATATTTGTTTGATTGCTGAGTCGTATCCGATTACTGATAACTTGTATGCACGTTCGTTGGATTTGGAAGTCAGCGGCTATATTAATTAATGCTTACCAGCAATTGCTCCAATTTCAGCTTCTAGAAGCTTTACTAAATTATAATATTTAATCACAAAGACTTCGCTCAAAGAAGGTCGAAAATTATTCCAAGACAGTGAACACATCCCTAGAGTAAAATGTGTCTATTGTCCTATTTCAGGATATAGTCTACCCATGTGTTAAATTGCATCCAAATCCATCTAGAGAAATAAATGTTCGTATATGTGTATACCTCAAGCATTTGTCTACATAGTTTTAGCGATATTTGAAGAGCTTACTCAATTTTTCATGAGCTCTACGTCCGATGATGGGCTCATGATTTTGACACAATGGGTTAAATCTGGAAACACCCTTATAACCAATAAATTATTATAATTTTACCAGTTGGTTCATAATACCGAAAGTCTGAGATAATAAAACAATACAACCGAACCTCTGCTTTTATTCTGAAGTTGGTTAATTTTTTTTAACAAAAAACTACTTTTTGGTGCGAAATTATTGGCAAACAAATAAATGCTTTTAATTTTTTTTTTTTACTAACGAGAATGACTGACATTGACATTGTGACGAATCATAAAATAGACAAATCATAAAATAGTAGGTCAAAGTAATTGACCGGACGAAACTCATTGCAGTAATAGCTGAGGGGCCCGAAAATTATCACTTACCGCATAGAACTACTATTGAGAACATTGTTATTATATGATACCATTGTTTGGTAGTTATACGTGACGTAACAAAGTAAAAAAAAAAAAAATTTTTACTTTGGTCAATTAAGCAAACTCCCTTTTAATTAAACATACCCTTTGCTATACGTGCTGAGATTATAAAATAATTATTGCCAACTCAAATTAAAGTCATTCATAAATTAGGCGAAAATCAGAGGAATACGTAGCTCGCTAATAACAATCACCTCTATATACGTAGATAAGTGTGATTAAATAATCGGCACCAAGCAGCACACTCAGTCATTAATGCGACCTTCGCGAGCGCGCATCTATTCACAATGTTGTTCATGATATTGTTTATAACTACAGTTCTGTGCATAGCAGTGTTCTATTTCAAGTCAACAAACAGGAATTACTGGAAGAAACAAAATGTAGTGCAAGTCGGTGATTTAATGCTGAAGTTTGTGTTCGGTAACGAGTCAATGCCAGAAGTTGTGAAGAAGATCTACGATGAGTACGACCTACCTTATGTTGGAATGACGCAAGGATTTATTCCCACGCTCATGCTGAAGCGCCCTGAAGATATCCAAGCAGTTTTAGCCGGTGATTTTCAAAACTTTCACAGTCGTGGTATAATAGCGAATCCAAACGATCTTCTAGCTGACAATCTTGTGTTTATCAGTGATTATCACAGATGGAAGATTTTGAGACAGAAACTCAGTCCAGTATTCACGAGTGCAAAACTTAAAAATATGTGCTACATATTAAACAAATGTTCACGAGATTTTGTGGACTATGTTGAAAATAATCAGGATATGCGACAAAAACCATTCAACGCTTTGTACACATACACTACATCAACCATTGGGTCAGCAGTGTTCGGCATTGACACGCAGACTAAAAACACAATGGAATCACCCTTTTTAGAAATGGCATGGAAAACTCTCAAACCATCAATGAAACAAAATATAACAATTTTAATGTCAAATGTGTGCCCTTTTTTGTATAAAACATTAAAACTGTCAATATTTGGAGAGTATGAAGAATTTTTTGTAGGCGCTGTGAAAAAAGTGTTAGCAAATAGAAGACAGGAATCTGGTAAAAGACATGATTTTATAGACATTTGTGTGGAGCTTCAAAAACAAGGAATGATGCAAGACCCTAATACAGGTTATGAGTTGGAACCTACTGATGAGATCCTGGCTGCACAAGCCTTCTTTTTCTTTATTGCTGGCATCGACACCTCAGCTAACGTAATGCATTACACTCTACTGGAACTGTCAAACAATCCAAAAATCTTAAAGAAATTACACGAAGAAATAGACAAAGTATTTGAAGATAACACTGAAGAAATGGCTTACAACGACATCGAAAAATTGCATTACATGGACCAAGTACTTAACGAATCAATGAGAAAGTATCCCGCATTGGGTGTTATACAGAGACTATGTTCAAAAGATACATATCTGCCGTCTGGAATAAAGATAGCAAAAGATAATATTGTGTTGGTACCAGTTTTTGGCCTTCATAGAGATGAAAAGTACTACCCAAACCCAGATGTATTTGATCCGGAAAGGTTTTCACCAGAAAATCATTCTAAAATAAATAATTATGTTTATTTACCATTTGGTGAAGGAAATCGAATTTGTATCGGTAAGTCATTTGAATTACGTACGTTAGTATTATTATTATTATTTTTTTGTGGCAAAAAGGAATAGGTAGAACAGTTAGAGACTGATAACAATTTAAAACAACATCACTTATTTTGTTATCTTGATCCGTATGAGTAGACAAATAAGATTATTTATTTTGTGCAGTCATTGGAGATTTAAAACGATTTCTTTATGATAAGATTACGACAAACACACCATTATATGTCTGCTGTATGAACTAGACCTCGACCTTTGAGTTTTTTCGGTGTTTCTTCTTAGGGTAATCAGCTAGGATACACTGGCCTCATCTGGTTTAATCTGATGATGTTTGAACGCGTGAACCTTAGAATCCCCGAACTCCCTCAGTGACGCCCTGATAAACTTGGATGACCTAATAATCTGTTTTTTGAGAAAAATGGGCTGGTAAGAATATGCTCACCAAAGGTAATGGTCATCATGGTCCACGTACAATGGTCCGCACAGGGTTTAGCACGGCATCCATACTCCGACATAACTGAAGTCTAAGCCAAAACCATGTCTCTTCTCAAATTGCTATTCTTTGCCGAGTTTTCATTTGAAAAGACACTAATAATACGCCTCACAGTGAAGGTGATGTTGCCATAAAGCTTTATTTATGATTTTTTTTTTCAAATGTCGATATGTCAGCACTATACCTCCCACAGAAAATGGATGAGCATCTCTTATTAGAAGTACCCGAACTTGAATCACTTGAAAGTTTTTCTAGGTATTTATTACGGATTTTACCTGTAACTTTTTCTTAACCCTTAGAACGTAATTATTATCATCATGAGGGTTCCGATACTGGTTTATTAAAGAATGGTTTCGCTCTTATTTTATTTACAAAGTCTAACACTGATCAATGTTTTAGTCATCACACCTTCTTTCATCAAGTGGCACTCACCACTTTCCAAACTATAATTCCTCACTTTTAGACCTTATAATGCTTCCTCTCGTCAACATGTAAGCATCGTTCACAATTATAGTGATATAAATGTTAACAATCTACAGAAGGATCGATGAAAAGGAAAAACTGCTCACGTATGACCTAGTACAGCTTTACAACGTTTATGATCGCAGTGCGGTGCGTGTGTTCTCAAACATCTTTTAGCGCCGTGGCTAACAGGTGATGTAAGAACTCCAATAGAGTATCTATAGAGCACTGCGCTACTTTAGGATGGAAAAATCTATGGACCCTGGCGCCTTTAATCTTTGAAACAAGAAACAAAACTGTAAACACAGATTTCTCGACAAGCTTTGATTCGGAATCGTTTTATTTTAAAACTTTTCGTTAGAACGTCTGGCACATTTTTCTTTTTTAATTATTACTTCTAATCAACCTATTTTCTTATCTAAGATAACAATCCACTTAGAGATAGGTAAGCAAGCTTCAAATATTTCATATTACATAATATTATCAAAAAATTATAAAGTATTTTTTCGATTTACATGCAGTTTCCACCATTAGACGGAAAGTTTAAGTGCACACGTATTATACATGCACATTATTATAGAGATAGATTTCCAACATCTGTGACAAGCTATGGTTTACTATAAAGAATACATACATTATCTCTTTTATCTTTGTTTCTTTTCCATCTCTTTCACAGCCTAGATAACCACTTTTATACGGTTGGTTTTTGCTTGTTGATTCATCCTCCTGAGCCTCCGTTCTCTTTTGAAATTTTTGTTACCCTACGTTGCTCACCTTCAGCTGTGGCATCTGTTTTATTCGTATTTGGGATGATGATGGAAAATCATCAAATGACTCCTCCTGTTATGTATGGAGCGAGGGGGAGGGTCAAACTTTCACTGAATAAATCTCGCATATATTCCTACAGTTGCTCTCTGAATTTTAGTTCAGTGTCATAGTGGTCTATCATTGATATCATAATTGTTGATTTTGAGTAAATTTGGTAATCTACTAACATAATGGCGTTATTATGACTTTCCAATGATCAACCACTGACACTCCATTGAAAGAAGTGGAATAGAATGATAATCTCGTGATATTTACAAATGAATGTCTTACATAAGCGGTAATCTGCAAAAATTTTGACAGTTCCTTTGATCAGTTACCTACCATTAGAACGCCATTGTGCAGTCATTGCTTTTAATAATCTCGATATATTAATTTTACCACAACTCTATTACGAGACCATTGACCGATCAATGATCGATCATTATGGATTAGCAGATTAGGAACTTTTAGCAAAATGACAATGGGATCGTGTCGGAATGACGAATTTATAAAAATAGCAGACTTGGGCCCCAGGTCTAATTCATCCTACTACACTTCTGGACACATCTATTGGCCCACCTTAGAGTTTAGGTTTCGATGGCCCCTACCGAAATATGATTGCTAGATTGAACAAAAACTGTTGATGCAGTTTTAAACCTGATACATTTTACCATCTTTTTCGATCGTATTGTTTTAAATTTGAATTCAGAATACCATACGACATGGACCTACGCCTAACAAGTCGGATATGCGCCTTATTAAAGGCAATTGATTTTTGAATAAAAAACATGTTTTATCAAATAAAGGTTTAATTTAATAACGCGTGTTGCCTTCATGGGCATCTACCACAGCTCTCATACGATTAGGCATAGAGTTTTTCAACCGCTCTATGAAATTTTGAGGGATCATCTCCCATTCCTCTTCTATGGCAGTTTTCAACTCCTGCATCGTCTGGGCAACTGGCTGACGAGCCCTAACACGTCTTTTTAGCTCGTCCCACATGTGCTCAATGGGGTTCATGTCTGGGCTTCTGGCTGGCCAGTCCATAACTGTGATGTTCAAATCCCGAAGATATTCCCTGACGATGCCGGCCGCATGGGCTCTTGCATTATCATGCATAAAAAGGAAATTTGGGCCCACATAGTCCGCGTGAGGTTCTAAGCACTCACGATTGTACCTTTCAGCATTTAATGTTGGCAGCCGTGGTCCTGTAACAACCTCAAGTTGAGTTTTGCCGCTCGCGGATATACCGCCCCAGACAGTCCATGAGCCACCGCCAAAAGCAACCCTCTCTTCAAAGCAACATTGTGCGAAACGCTCTCCCTTACGTCGGTAGACCTTCTTCCTTCCATCATTGCTATGTAACACAATTTTAGACTCATCAGAAAAGAGTACACGGCTCCAATCTTGCTGTGTCCAATTTAAATGACTGCGTGCGAAATGAAGGCGCACTGTTCGGTGGGCTCGCGTTAGTTTGGGCCCATTAGCTGGCTTGTGTGGTACCATATCGCGTTCTTTTAACCTTCTCCGAACAGTTCGAATGCTCACAGATACTCCGTGGAAGTCGCGAAGTTGGTTTTGTATCTCAATGGAGGTAAGGTGACGATTTCTCAAGCTGGTCGTCACGACGAATCAATCCTGCCTTTCAGTTGTGACCCGAGATCGTGGCCTTCCTTGACAACGAACAAAGCCGCCAGTCTCTAGGTACCTCCGATAAACATTTTGGACCGCAGATCGACTTAAATTAAGTTGAGCACTCACGTTTCTTTGGCTGTGTCCGGCCTGAATAAGTGCCACAGCTTGGGCGGCGACTTCAGGTGAAGTATCCATAGATTATTGATAGAACCTCACCTTAATGTTAAGAATAAGTAATGTTTGTTGCAAAACCAAAGATATCAATCACTTTTTCAAGAATTAAATCCAAGTAAACCAATAAAACCAAGTTTTCTTAGTATTCGATTGTTTGATATCAACAAACAGGCTCCAAATTGTCTTTTGTTTCTTTAAATTCTGTGTTCGAAATTCAAAAAAAGACTATTGAATGAAATTGTGAATGTGCCAGGTTCAAAACTGCATAAAAACTTTTTGCTCGACCTAATATAAAATTTTAGCTAGGACCAAACGAAACTGAAAATACAAGGTGGGCCAATAGATGTGTCCAGAAGTGTATTTATTTTAATAATTTGTTATTTCTATTTTGCAATTGCAGGTAATCGTTTTGCTCGTCTGCAAGTAAAAGTCGGCCTATCTCGGCTATTACGGCGCTTCACAATAGTGGAACAGAACATTTCTCCAACCTTTGAAAAAAGCCCATTTGGTCTTCGAAGCCCTAATGATCATTACGAATTGAAGTTAAGAGATGTTTAGATTAAGATTTATCATGGTTCATAATTTGACTTATTTTCTCCCGTAGCTTCAATCATGATGAGGCTTTCCGCATTTTAAAACCTCATCCAAAATCTATTTTGTAGAAAAAAAATAAAGTTCATTGTTTTAAATTTGTCATCAATATAATATTAATCATGGTAATACATAGTGTAACCAATTAATATACATCTGCATATAATTTAAGTTTTCTGTACAGCGTATTTTTGTTTTGTGACTGTGTGATCTTAAAACCAAAATATTTTGTAGCCTAAATGTAATATTCGTACGTTTGTTTTTTTTTTTTTTATGACTATTAAGCTATTGCATAGCTTCTATCGCGGGCCTTGAGCGTGGAGACCGAATCCAGAAATTCCGTAACGAAAATAACCTAACACCCCCACTCATTTTTTTTATCGGTCACCACGCTCAAAATGTGTAACTTCAATTAATAAAAAAGAAAAAAAATACAAAGGAAAAAAATACTGCTAAAATTATTGAATAATTATCAATGGCTTAAATAAAATAAATAAATAATTATAATTGCATAAGTTGATAAAAAATCTTTAGCTTTACCGCGGCAGTCCCCGAGTGCCACACGTCTTTATTTTGAACTTAATATTTATTGTCTTCGATTTTTTTAATTTGAAACATTAATAGTTACTGTTCTGTCTTAATTTGTCTTAATAAATAAATTGTCTCTTGCTTGTTGCATTGCTCTTGTTAAGTTTGACTGTATTTTTTCTTTTTATTTTGCTGAACTCAAGTTTTAATTACTTCGATTTATTTGTAAACGTGACATTTTATAAACAAATAATATTAAATGTTTTTGCTTACTTTTTTTCCCTATACAGTCATCGCTACCATGATGTACCTACCTTAAAACTAAACGACCAGTATTAGTATACAGAGGTCTACCAAGAGTGGGCTTGAAGAACATAATAATAATTGTACAGCAGCAGATCATGAAATAAATTCTCTAGCTCTAAGTGGCGCTATACCCGCGTGCCTCAAGGAGTTATCAGCAACAGCAGGGGCCCAGCCGGGTCGAAGCCTACTGGGGCCAGGGTTATCCGAAAGGGCACTCGAGCCCCGGTATGAAGGCTTGAAGGAATGGGATGGGTTTTTTAGTTAGTAAGAGTCTGACACTATCTCCCGCTCCGCCCAAGAGCGGGGTTTGTCATAGGATGATTTTTCCCATCGAAAAAAAAAGTGAGAGAGAATGTTAGACTTATAAACTAAGACCCACCCGTTTTCTGTCACTTATTTTTGAAATTTTATGACTTTTTTCCTTTCAGATACCGTCAATTTGAGACACTAAGACAATGGATACGCGAACGCTGGCGGTGTTCGCTTGCGGTTTAATGGATTAATTATTGCAGCTTCATTCTAAGATTATCTAGATTACAGGCATATTAAACTTAAAATTAGTACCAACAGTGCAACTATTTACAGCTAACATTAATTAAAAAGATTGAAAGAAAATTGCTACAATGAGCGCCCTTGAGGAACACCGTAACGAGGATAACAAAGAAGAAATATTAGTAATTATGTTTTTTACTTCACAGATACCAAAACTCTGAAGAAAAATTAAGCTTTCAAGGTACTAATACAATGAAATGGTTTACCATGTAACCATAATGAAGAACTAAATCTTGAAGTCTTTCAAATGTTAATTTGGTTTGACTTGTCGTAACTTCTGGAGTTTGATGTCTCGTTACAAGAATATTATGGTTTGAAAATATACCCTAAAATATGGTTCACATTTCTCTTTGATTCCTAATCTCTGAACATGAAGCAAGAAAGTCCGCTTTTACAACTAAAGTAAGTGAGCCGACATATAATAATCATACGTACATGCTGTAGGTAGATGCTACAAATTTTTTGATATTCATATTTATTCGAAATAGATGAATTGACTTTCTTTTTTATTTTTTTTATTATCAAATTGTACTGTATGTGTGAGGTACGAATAAAAGTTTTTTCTTTCTTTCAATAAGCAAGGAAATTGGGATAGGTATAGACAGTTGTTTTCTTAATCTATGCTATGATATGATATGAATGAAGTTAAAGTAGTACTGGACTGCACTTGTCTATCGCATTTCTGAGGAGCATAGCATAGTCGGCCTTATAATGTTTCCATTGTTGGGACTCAGAGGACCGTAATCCACCACGCAGGCGTAGACTTGTGCAGGTTGGTGGATGTCACATGTCTTCGAATTTTTGGTTCTAGGATATGCTGGTTTCCTCATAATAATTTCTTCAGCGTTTTGAGGAACAGTGGGCAAATATTGCCACACGGCGAATTTTTTTGAGCTAAAATGATGTGTTAGTGGCACCTAATACCCGCTATGACCTGCCTTGACCTGTGCTTTTTCATTTTCAGCTTTATGTTGATTATGAGTTTGAAGGCTTTAACAACGAAGTATTCAAGCGTGATACCTACACAAAATCAACAAAAATAAAAACAATAGAAATCTTCCCAAATCTTGAAATAACAAAACTGTTGTATAACGTTTCGCTGCAGAGCCCTTAACCTTTAGATTAAGACATAATAAAAAATAAAATCATGTTTTCCTCATATGAGAAACACATGAAGATTCTTAATAAATAAAAAATGTGCCTAAATTTCTTCGTCGTCTTACTCATTTTGTTATGAAACTCAGTTACTTTTGGAGTAAAAATGTTTCACATTTTTGTAGCATATTAGTTGCTTGCGTAAATGCCGAGATCTGGAAATAAGTAAAACGTCAGAGTAATGACGTAAAATTAAGTGGGAATATAGCTAATGTTTATTCAAGTGAATGTAATTTCATGTTTGGCCTCTGAATTTGTCTAATTCAGGTCATTGGTGTGAGACATTGTATAAACGAAAAGAAAATAACGTTTAGGAGCTGAAAAGTGCTATGACAATTACTCGCGTGTATCGAACGACGTTTTTCAACACACTCAAAACAAAACAAAAATAATAATAAAAAGGAGGTTATATTAAGTAAAACTTCAGCATTATAATAACAAACAATAGTTCGCAATTCGTTTTTCATGCGTCTTAGTGGGGGCTGATGCAAGACAGTGAATAGTTCTGGAGTGTTGTGAATAGTGCAAAATACACTATATAGCAAAACTAAATGCCGTAAGGAAAAGAAGGAATACTCGAAAGCCCACTCCTACGGGCTTTCAAGTATGTTGAAAAAAAAATTTGTAAACCTACCTAGGAACAGCTATTACGACCCAAGTCTTCTAGACTGGCACTGAGTATCATACCGAAACACGGCCAATTCGCTTAGAGGTACATCTTCGTTCAGTGCGTTGGTCACAAGCCAACATGACGGTCAAAAACCGACCACCTGATAAGCTCCACCAGAGGACACTTGGTTTGGTTTATCATGCACTGTTGGATATATCCAACAGTAGATGCGTTTTGCCTAAAATGACGATCGTGTCGTTGTGACAACGACCGACTCTCATCAGGTTATCGGGCTACTTAATGGCAGGCCTTCTAATGCTGGGTCTTCCAGTACCTAGACGCTACTCCAAAACCTTTTATCCCCATCGACAATCTGTTCTGTGGGCAATATGTCCTACCCATTGCCACATAACTTTGGCGATTGTTCGAGCTATGTCGGTAACCTTGATTCTCCTGCGGATATCTTCATTTCTAATGTGACCACGCAAGGAAACTCCTCTGAATATAAAGCATGACACTAAATCAAACCTCACTTTAATTACCACTATGCCACAAAACCGTTTCTAATATCACAAGTCCAGTTATCTCACAAAATCCATAGACATTGAAATTCTAACCCAATGAAATCCCCTATCCAAGCGGCATTTGGTATGCAAATGAATGTCTACTGCATCCCGGTACAAATCATGCGGGTAACGGGCCCACGGCGAATCAGTTTCGTATGTGATACGAATAATGTGACGTGTGTTTATTTCTTGGCTTTTCGAGGTACGAGTTTTGGCGGTATTGATAGGGATGTCTCTGATTTTTAAAAGAAAAAAATAAAAATTAAAAGGTTTTTTTTTAGTCAAGTTTACAAACAAATCATGCCCTTTTACTCGGTTAAATGGTTAACCAATTTGTCATTATCAATATTTCATCCAAAGACGTCCACCGGTGGCCTCCTTCAAATGTTGCCACAATGTCTGGCTTTATGCGTCTCGCATCTATTGGAGTCCCATGACCTTCACCATGTCACCGGTCCACCTTGTGAGAGGACGCGCCAACGCTGCGTCTACGCACGTGCGCATGTGGTCTCCACTTCAGAGCTTTACGTCTTCATCGACCATTTGTTCTACGAGCAACGTGCTCCTCTCAATTGACCTGCAGATATCTTAATTCCTAAGAAACTTTGTATTTCTATTAATCCTAAATTAATCAAATAATTAGATCTGCTGACACTTAGAACAAAAAAACTTCTGAGTTCAATTAAATCTAACGTGTATTTTAGCTTAACTTTTTGACTGACCGACATTTTGACAATTCTAAAGTGCCTGTAATTGGTCTATTTGAAATAAACGTTTCTGATTTCTAAATAAGGCCATATTTTGGCATTCGTAAGAAAATCAAACTTTTCGTTGACATAAAATTCAGAAATTACTTTTTTAATTCTTAAAGCATCTAGATTTGATACTGGAATCGAACTATTTAGTATTTACATTGTGTAATTTTTAAAGAAAACTCTTGGTGCGGAAATTCGAACCGGATCTGACCACGTTGAGTTTTTCGGAAGAAATATTGATTAGTTTTACGTTTTATAATTTACTAGCTTTTGCCCGCGCGGCTTCGCTCCCGCTCTTTCCTACTCCACCCTACTACACCCTACTCTACCCTACTATACTCTACTCTACCCTACTCTACCCTACTCTACCCTACTCTACCCTACTCTACCCTACTCTACCCTACTCTACCCTACTCTACCCTACTCTACCCTACTCTACCCTACTCTACCCTACTCTACCCTACTCTACCCTACTCTACCCTACTCTACCCTACTCTACCCTACTCTACCCTACTCTACCCTACTCTACCCTACTCTACCCTACTCTACCCTACTCTACCCTACTCTACCCTACTCTACCCTACTCTACCCTACTCTACCCTACTCTACCCTACTCTACCCTACTCTACCCTACTCTACCCTACTCTACCCTACCCTACTCTACCATACCCTGCTCTAAGTTAAAAAAAAAACGGGATATCCTATGTCCTTCTCCTGGTTCTTAGCTACCTCCCTACCAATTTTCAACCAAATCGGTTCAGCCGTTCTTGAGTTATAAATAGTGTAACTAAACGACTTTCTTTTATATATATAGAAACTTTTTTTTAATTTGATCGCAGCGCTAACTGTCGGGACAGACTAAAATTAAAATTCGAATATTATTTAAAATTTGACACTGCGATGGTAGCGCCGTCTGTCGGATCCAATGTAAAACATTCCAAAATCAACAACTACTAATAAATTAAAAATTAATTAAAAAAACATTGTCCAGCGGACAAAATTGTGAATCTAAACCATTCCCAGATCCCCTTGAACACACACAAAAAATTTCATCAAAATCGGTCCAGTCGTTTGAGAAAAGTTCAGTGACATACACACTCACAGAAGAATTAGTCTCAGTCTCTACACTAACTAGTCTCTACCCTACTTTACCCTACCCTACTCTACCCTACTTTATTTGTTACAAAAAATGTGATAAATGAAGAACCGCTCGACCGATTTTGTGCATACTTCACATAAACCATCTACCAAATAGTCCGAACAAAGCCTAAATATTTGGTTTGGATATTGAGCCCGTTATTGAGTTATAAAATAACAACGAAAAGTGCCATTGATTTTTATATACATAGATAGGCTAAACCGAAGCACATGATTTTTTTACGAAATCTCCTTAAGTTACCTATGTAGTGTTCGAACTTCACTGACTGAATAGTAACTCCCGCAGATAAATTAATTGCATTTTTATCTGTAGTAACCCCATAGCTCGAAAGAATTCTCAACTGTTCCATCCCTAATCCTAAAGTCGACACAGTCATTCCATTTAGCTCCAAGGATCTAGGTCTACATGACAAAACCTACCTCGACTGGCGAAGCAGGTCACAAGTGTCAGTCGTAAAATAACCGGAACGTTACCCTAGCTCTATCAACTGAAAAATCTTCTAACTTACACAACGAAATAGCTTTTACAGTCCCATATCTTTCCTATTCTTGACTATGGCGAGGTGTATCACTATGATCTAAATCCAGATCTCCACATTAAATTTGACCGCCTTCTGAATAACAGCATTTGATTTGTATGATCATTCTTATGTGATGTGACGCTATACGCCAATCAATTGTTTTTTTTTTTAATTGTAAGGACCTTGACTACTCTGTTTTGTTTTTTGGAGAAGTCTCCCCATCTTAAAACAATGCCTGTACTCTACCCATAATAAACATCTCCGTTCTAATCGTCTTCTACAATATGCCTCACACCACTATGGTTTTATCCACTCCTTCTTTGATCATCGATTCTTCTTCTTAGTAAAAGAAGAACAAACATTCGCAAAAGGCTAGTATAATCATCAAAGTGTTGCTAATCATATTTGTTAAATTCTTATTCTACAATAACATGGTTTAAATTGTATATATCAAAGTATATACTTGTTAGTAAACTTGTATGTTTTTAACTAAATTTATGTAGCTGATCTTACGTAAGAGTCTTACTTAAGGTCGGCTGGCAGAAAATGCATTAAGTTCTCCTTTATTATTTATTTATTATAATCTTTATTGTACACGAAATAAACAAAAATACAAGACAAACATACACACACAGTACAGTGCAGTAGTACAGTGTTTCTTGCTAGTGCTTAAAGTAGTAATACCTAAACACTGCTAGTTAATAATCTCGTTTATCAATTTAAAAATAAGCATATTATTAACTACATCTCCAACTCTTTTTCATTTAGAATGAATTACCATATGAAACTAGAAACCAATTTGCCAAATGCCTACCACATTATTTACCGCCGTACCTCTATCATCCTTACCTGTATCTACATCTATAGGTACGTATCCGTCTCCTAAGCTCCCTTTGCCCATAATATCTCAAACCACAGTAGAGTACACATTAACATAGCACAGGTCTGATTTATTCATAGTCGGGTAGGTCACGTTTCTAATGTTAATACGAAGGCCGTTTGAGACTGCGTATCAAAGAATTTTGACGCTCGGTACGAGGTACGTGATTGTATTGAATTCTTGGCACTGCAATTTAGGCGTACTGTTCATGGACGCGTAGCTTCATAGACGCTTCAAAATATGTCAGGTAGCATGAGCATCACGTCGTACTGAAATCTGTCTATAAGGCGTATTACACAAGTATATTTCCACCATTTCACAAAATTAAAACGTGGTTTCGCTCGATGTATACCCCAACGTGTGACATGAGGCAGAGCAGACGTCATGAAGCCTGCACGCAGCGATGCAAACGTGATGTTGCTGCTTCGCTGACAGAGTTTCATAGTTTTGCATTAAGCTGTGAGCAAGCGTAAACCAAGCTTATATTAAATCCAAATATGTATTTATGAAGCTATACGCCCGTGGACAGTGGGCCTTATTGATAGTTCCCTGGCTCTGAATTACCTGGGAAGAATGGAAGAGTCCAATCCCCTTTAAAAGCTAGCAGAAGGTTACACTTTGATTAACATGTAGAAATCCATGCACAAGTTTTGACAAAGAGCAATGAAGCGCGTTACTTAATATTTTGCGGTCTGACTATGTAATAAACACTACATTACGTTTCTGAACGTAAGTTCAAAAAAGTACAAGATCGATTTGTGATCGGACATGCCATGCCTGCTGAATGCCGTTAAAGCTCACTTGCATATTGCAAGTCTGATAGTCTGACAAAAGTATACGAAATCGTGGTACACCAAACAAAGGTAAAAGGAGTGGAAGCTAAAAATATGACTAAATTAAAAACTTATAATAATATAATAGTGTAACACTGACAAGATGGATGTATTGTGTGAGGAGTGATTTGACAGAAAAAGGAGTTAATGATAATATGACGGGCGACAGGACAGAATGGAAGAAAAAACGTATTGCACCGACCCCAAGTAATATGGTATAAGGGCAGGAAGAAGAAGAAGTAATCTATAACACTAAGTGACATAGGATATAATATATTTTCCACATTCACGCAGGGAAAGCTGCTGACAGAAGCTAGTATTATCTTACATAGAGATCAGAGATTTCTTTCAGTTCTTTTTTCTTATTTATGCAACAACCATTTTTATTTCTAGGATCTATTGTCATGCGGAATCTGCGTTGTTATTGTATTTATACCAAAGACCGCACAAACTCCTTGCAATTACTAGAAAAAGCAGTACTAATACAACTCGTGGTGCCGAATGTATATCAAGACTAGACAATAGAATGCGAAATAATAATGAAATTATGGAACATCGAACTCTATGCTATACAAGGCAAAGTTTAAACTTTATTGAATATATCTACATATCTGGCGTATTTACTTAAACTTTCTTTTAGAAATTTATAAAATAATAGCTTAATGGTCACTTGAAAATTAATTTACAATATTGATGTATTGAAAATAAGCTAGCTAAAGCTGGCAGTTATTAGACTCCATTAACATAAATGGAATCTAAAAAAACGCATAGTGACACACTTGATTTTAACAATTAAAATGGTTCAGTTGGTGGGGCGTCTATCTTTTTTGCCGGTCAAACCTTGTAAGTTGTAAACTAAAAATTATTAAGAACTCACTCCGAGGTATATATTTTTTTATGTTTACGTGCATACAAAAACAAATATATTATATATAATAATTTACATACCAAAAGACGATAATAACACAGTACAAGACTTTTTACATCCGGTTATTTTTTCCGCCTGAATTTACTTACTATGTCCGATGAAGACTAACCAGATGCAGAAGATGAGGATGCCGTGACCCCTCTTCAGCCACTCCTCAAAGAGAGGACTTAACACCATGACTGTGGCGTGCCCAGACACGGTAAAGGTGGATTTTCGCAAGTTAGCGTAGATAACTAATGCCTTGATCACACACAATATAAACATAGCACTGAGTGCATGGCCGGGCGCTCAACATGTGTAAACAGCTACTTACTTGTATCACTGTCTCGGCCGAGAAATATTATACTGTCTCCTCGAGAGTCCTTTGTGCTATTCCATATAAAATAATAAGAAGAATAATATAGAAAAAAACAACAGAAATTAAACTTGAAAAATTCGCCGTGTAGATAAAACTATACCTATATAATTGAAAACTAATAAAAAAGTTTAAAAAAATCTTGGTAACCATCTCAGACTGATCTCAGGAATTGAGTGTTATTATAAGTGATTATTTCTAAAAAAAAATTGTTGATATGTCAGTACAGCCAACTACTGTACTGACATATCGGACTGACGGTTAGTCATATCTTTTTATATTCTACTGTATTGACATAAGCTGCAAACAATCGCTTATTATTGGGCTCAATGTCATTACAACTTATACCCATTTCCAAAAAAAAGATAAGAAAATTTGTTTTACGTGTGTCATTGGCATTAGTTAAGGAAAATCGTTATGATTTTCTTGCTCTGATCCCAATTTATGAAATCGACAAAAACAAGACGTTTTTTAGCATAAATTGTATTAATGATGCTTGCGTTTGACCAACATCTCATCTGATGGTAAGCGATGATGTGTTCGACGATAAAGCACGCTTGCCTAAAAGAAACCTATTCACTCTCGACTTAAAGACTCCTAAGTTGTAGCTATCAGGAAACACAGATTCCGGCAGGGATTTCCACTGCTTGGCTGTACGTACAATAAATGGTCTTCTACTTCTTGTTCTTCTTCTTCTTCCTTTACGTAATTTATAATTTTTTCAGTCTTTCCTGTGGCCAGCCGGCTTTTTTTGTTAGGTGGGAAATCATCAAATAACATCTCGCGTACTTGGGCGAAGCGGGAGGGTGTGTCAGATTTTTACTGACCAAAACCTACTCTTGTTCTTTCTTTGCCTTCGTTCCAGGGTTCCGGGGTTCACTTTTGCACAACCCGTGGCCAGCCAGCTAAACATCACATTCGTTTTTTTTTTTTTTATAAACTATTTTGTAACTCCCTGCTTTCCGAAGGCCTTCCAACTTCTCCTTCCTAACCCGGCCATATAGAAAATAGAACTTGGGCGATCTGCCATGTTTACCGCGTGAACAAGACCAAATCGTCACGCCATCTCCACCAGCGTGAAACTATTTGTCAACGAGCAATGGACCACAACACATAGGTAAGTGTTAAGCTGCATAGATTGTGTTAGAAACTACTGCCATGCACTCCATACCCAGAGGATTAGATGTTAGGTAAAAAAACAGCTAGACTGAAGTAGGCGTGAGAGCTGACAGGTCATATCGCATGAATGGTCCTTCACAAATGGACAAACATCGTTACTCACTAGACGCTTGAGAGAGGATCAAAGTACTATCTTAAAAAGTGTTTTGCAGCTGCTTATTGAAAATAAACTTAGATTCTACCACGAGAGCTGAAAGCGATCCTACGATATAAACTGAATTGTTTTTTTTTTTAAAGAGTAACCATGAAGTTTCTGTGTACATTACCGCAGCTGGAAAGTTGCACGTAGAGCGATATGAGTGGAACGTATAATTAGTGCGTCATCTGGTGTAGATGTGCGCGACATATAAAATTAGTGCGTCTTGCCGTTTTGGAAAAAAATGGAAAAAACGATTCCAGCTGGGGTAACGTTACCGCAGCAAGAAAATTTTTAAAAACTAATCGGAGAGAATAAAATTGTATATGAGCAGGTAGCTTATGCTTGTGCAAAGATGTGCCCCGAAAATATAATCGGTGCGTCTTCAGGTTTTCGAGATATTGCATTTCCTGCTGGAGTAACGTTTTGCAGAATCGTGTATCTCTAAAACTATTATATGTGCGGTTGTACTATAAACATACACGGGTAGCTCTTCATATGTGCGCATATGTGACAGAATTCGATTTATAGAAATATGTATAATTCTCGAGTAATAGCACTTTTTTGAAAAATCGAAAATATGTCACAGCGCTTTAACGAGAAAACTAATGAGCTCTCTGAAAACGGTATTCAGTCCCGCTAGACGTTTATTATAAGCACATATCAGTTCCAAAAGCGCACATGCACGCGTTATTGAATAATCCTGCTAAAAGTAGAGACGACGATGCCCTAAGTTTGACGTCAACGTACAAGAAACTGGCTTAATACAATATGTGAAGGTATTTACCAATAATTAGTGGGTATAATCAAGTGATATAATAGTGAAAATACAGCTTCGAATATCTCGTACATAAGAAAATATAATAAGAAAAGCAAACATGTAGATAACGGCTGGCTACCCGACCAAATTCGAATGGTCACAAAAAAGCGACGGATTAGTACATACACAAGACCTTCTTAACTTTACTCATGACTCAATTGACACGTGTTGTACATCAGTACACTGAAGTAGAAAAGAAATAAAAAATAAACTTTTTATTGGATAATAATTTTTTATTTTATTTACACTTATAAACAACTTAATAACTTATTATTATTATTTTTTATTTATTTGCATAGGCACACCAACGACTTATTTACAATATAATTTAAATAATTCTTTATAAATTCATGAGGTGATCCTGTGTAAATAAGTCACTTACAGGTATGCACAACATTTACAATAGGTCTAAATAATTAACAATAAACATTAAAGACAGTTACGAAATAAAAGAGATGAAAAACCAATGTCCCAAATTAAAATAAATTAAATTAAAATTAGAATCATATTGTTATCAAATTACAATTAAATCTTAAATAAAATTACAGTATACATTATGTCAATCACATTATTATTAAATTAAATTACATAAGAGAAAAAAAAAAAACATTCAATCACGATTAAATTACATAATTAAAATAATTAAAATTTTTGCAATGTCATTTTATGGAAACGAAAGGCACAAATAACTACAGGTAAAATTCGATGTAAGGCGGCTGATCACAAGTCAAGTTGGATGATTTTGGCTCTAAACCTTGGCAGACTATCGAAGTAAATATCAATACTACTGTCGACAGAGCAGGCTTTATTGTAGAAAGTCAACATTCTATTCAGGGGAGCGTGCCGACCCAGGTTAGTGCGGCATGGTTTAGTGGCAAACGCTCTATTGATACGTTTGGACCGAAGGTGGGAATGACGAGGTACGTCTATGCTGATTTTATTAAGGAAGTCTGGTGTTGATGATGTCCCGTTAACAGCTTTGTGAAGTGTCAACAGATCGTTGAGGACCCTTCGTTGCTTCAATGAGTCTAGTTTGAAGTAATTTAGTCTTTCTTCATAATTGGCTCTGTAAGGGCATTTTGGATCTCTAAATCGCAAGCACCTAGTAAACTTTTTTTGTACGCGCTCAATGCGGTTTATGTAAACATTGTAAGTTGGGCTCCAGACGGGAGACGCATACTCCACCAGACTGCGCACAAAAGTATTATATAATACTTTCAAAGCTGAGGTTCCCTGAAATTCTTTTCCGACTCTATTGATGAACCCCACCATTATATTATTAATTATAATTAATAAGCGATGTGGAAGAGTTTTTTGACGCCATATTTTAGATAGTGTATTTTAGCGTAGGGTTTTATTATTTATTTATTTTGTAATTTACTGGATAATAATAATAAGGGAAGTGGATAGAGCAATCATTGTGCTGATAGTCGTGACGGCCAATGGCTTAATAGCCAAGAGTCTCGACCAACACCTTAGGAGGCTCTCGTTAGGCGATCGGATCCTGTTCCCGATACCGGTGGACTACTATTTTTATGTTTTTAAATGTATTACATAATTTACATTGAAATATTTCAAAATGTAATTTACATGTAATAAACACAATAACACATTACATGAATGAACAGAATAATATACTTGATAAGAAACATTTATTGTATGTTTGTTACTTCTTCATGCATGAACGCATTTGAGTGAATTATTGTCACACGGGTAGACCAGTGGCGTGCCTGATGCCTTTACAGGGGGCAAGCTAAGGAATCTTGACCTAACTACTACTTACCTATTAAAAAAAATCTCGTGCTACCACGTGTCATCAGTGCAGTAATGCTGATTTTTCTGAATTGCTACACTACTATTAACTAATATAATGTTAATAGTAAGTAATAAATAATGATAACAAAAGCTTCACCACAACAACTTTATCATCATACCAATAATCGTGAAGTTTGAATACAAGAATAGAAAAAAAAATGTATTCTAATTCAAATTATCTTTATTTAAAAATGATTTTATTACTTCCACCAGCGTAAAAAGTTTGTGAACGTTTTAATTCTACCAACAGCTGATTTTCAATTGCAATCAAAGATAATTCGGAAAGCCACTCTTGCTGTCGAGTGCCGGCCGGCCGGGATGGTCAGCCAATACTATTAAAACGATTAATTTGAACTTAATGAATATCTAATGTAAGGTTGAGTTGAGTGTGAAATAAAACAAACGAGTTCTAGATACTGATCTAATGTTACTTTTTTGACGCCAACGCCATCTAGTTATGAATGTGTAACTAACACATAATTTTTTTTTGAAATCTTGGTGTTTCAAACACTTGTTCTTTATAATAATATGTAATATTATTGGCAAATACTCACAATTGAAACAGCGGCAGCTTTTCGTTGTTCGCTTTTTTAAAACACACCTATCACTTAACTGTCGAGAAAGAGAACCAACTTTCTATAGGCGGTTTACCAAAAATAAAGAATAAATAACAGCGTTCAAGTACTTTTGAGAATTTTCATGGCACTAGCGAAGTTATTTGAGTCATACCTGATGTATTTCAAGCATTGTTATTAACTTTTCTGAGAAATATTCAAAATAGTAAAGTTACAAGATTATATTTATATTTAAAACTCAAACCCTACCTGGCCAATATCAATTCCACACATAATAATATCCACACACAATCACAAGTATAGTTTCCAAATTCATAAACTGTTAAATGACGGAAAACAAAAAAAAACTATCAAAACAATAATTACGTACAACACGATAACCGATCAAAGCAAATTAAATTTGAACTGAGTACTTTTTAGTACGTACAACTTTACGCGTCATAGAGGGCGCCTCGTATTATAATATGCGTAAAAATTTATGTCAACAAAAACCATTCATAAATTTACCAAAGCCCGGCTTTTTTTTAGAACAAAATGTTCGACGAGCATTTGCACACAATAACAAATTACACCCACACACACTCAAAATTTGACGTTTTTATATCAAAAGTAGAGATAGAAGATAAAGCCTCATAAAAGCCTTTGAGGCAGAAAAAGACAACAACACATTAGTGTTCATCTCTTTCTTTTATTAAGTGTTAGAGTGAGATCGGAGAGATTTCGCTCAGAATGGCATCCTCGCTTCACCCTGATATCGTCTTATGAATGATTTTTGAATTCCGCACAACACAGTGGTAACTTAGCGTAACCGCGTAAGCGCGCGAAGTTTAGATTTTTGTGATAATTAATTGATTGGTCGTGTTCTATGAATTAGGTGAGGTTTTGGTAGGGCAAGCCGGGCTTATTGGCTTGTATGGCGGGCACGCCACTGGGGTAGACCATGCCCTGGAATAGAGTTTGACCGAATCGAAAGATGATAACGAATTATTTATCAAACGTTGTGTGTGGCAGAGTATAAAAAAAAAAATTGTGTTCTTGAACATTTGAATGATATTATATATCATCCAAATTAATAAAAAAAAATCGATAACACACAATTTGTTTTATTCAATTCTAGGGAAGTGCTAATTAAAAGACCCACCGCCCACATGTGGCTCTACAAATGAATGGACCTATGCTTTGTATAACATTCGATGCTGTCCTGGTGTGAAGCGCCGTTAGTGCCGGATTGAACCGGCGCGGGGTCTGTAGCAAATTCGACCAAGGGGCCTCCTTCTAATAGGATGCAATATTTTTTACTAGCTTTTGCCCGCGACTTCGTTCGCGTGGAATAGTGACTTCCGGAAATTTCAGTATTGAATTGATGCCGACTCTTGACCAATAGATGGCGCTGTATGTCCGGAATAAATTTTATATTATTTTTCATTTTATTTTTCATTTTATTTTTTGCAATAAAAACTATCCTATGTCCTTCCTCAAGTTCCAAACTATGTCTGTACCAAATTTCACACAAATCGGTTCAGTAGTTTAGGCGTAAAGCAAAGACAGACAGACAGACAGACAGAGTTACTTTCGCATTTATAATATTAGTTTGGATTTGGAAGTTTGGAACTAGTTTGGATTTTTCTTTGGAATGGTCAGATTAAGCCAATCTTTAATTGGAATAATCTGAGAGATTGATCTCATCAACATATTCAACATGCCAACATCGATCGTCATCATCATTTCAGCTGAAAGGTGTTCATCTAGACAAAGGATTCTCCCAAGTATCACCACAACGGCCGGTCCTGTTTATCACGCCTCCATCGACTTCACGTAAGCCTTACAAAAAAAAAGGTTATTGGTACCCTTATTTCTAGGCCTTTTCAACGCTGCGTCTTGAGGTATCCGATCGCCATACCAGAACCTCTCGGCCCCATCGATCATCTGTTCTGAGAGCAATGTCCCCAGCTTACTGCCACTTAAGCTTATCTTCCTCTTCATTGCTCTTTCTGTAACTTAAAACTATCTGATGAGGCGCATTGTGAACGACTACGTTTCAGAGCCAAATGTCACTACGCACAGGCAATGTAATATCACATAGACACACAAAATATGCAATTCCCTAAAAGCCTTGTTTATGCTTATTCTTAGTAGGTAGGGTTATTAAAATTAAGCTTAACCGAGGCAAAACATATTAAAATTAAGTAGTTTTAGCTGGCGGCTTCGCGCGCAGGAAGCTGCTGGCTAAAGCTACCTTTTCTAAATATAAGCTTGAAAACAAGGCTTTTATACACCAACAACTCCATGGTCAGTTGCGTAAAAAGTACGATGATGGGGCAAATTCTAAGAGATCTTCTATTCTGTAGTTTGCTTGCAGGAAAGTTTGAAGCAAAGTGACTATCTCATCACATCCAAAGAAATCAGGTGTATTTAGGTTTCATACAGTACACATATTTTGACAAGTTTTTATTAAGTTCAAAAATGCGGGATCCCTGAACACGCAGGGCCCCCAAATGGGGGGTCTGTAGCATTTGCTACATGGCTAATCCGCCACTGAGTGCCATCTAATCTTATCATGAATGTCGAGTTTCCTAGCAGCTACCGTAGCTTTGTACTCAATGAACTGCCCAAAGTTTAAGGAAATTTCAACTCCCAAGAGCTGAAGGCAATACATTCCAAGGATACATTCTAAAAAGCAAGAGCAAAGGTGATCAGACAGATTTAGCAGTGAACGGACATGCTTGAGCTTTGGCGGTATTGAATATCGTGGCTAAATAAGCGGCACACGTTTAATTGTGTAATAAACATGCATCATAATATATCGCATACTTATTATTTTCATGAATAATCAAATGTATCAACTCCGTTTAAGTGGCGTACAGCTAGGATGAACAGCTTCATTTTTTTTTAATACGGCCTCCTTTTTGTTTTGAAGCCGCTAGAAGCTAGTTTCAAATACACCTACTTAAGTATGAAATTTATCTATTAGTGGTTCGTGTTGTTGTATTAGTTAGTTATATCTAGTATTCAAAGCGTATGTATTTTACAAACAGACACTTATTATACCTATTATTATTAAAATTAGATCATATTATTATTTCTAACACACATTTGAACGCGACTGTACAGACAAAAACTAAGGCTTAACACGTTCAATAAAGAAGGTCATGTGTATGTACTAATCCGTCGCTTTTTTGTGACCATTCGAATTTGGTCGGGTAGCCAGCCGTTATCTACATGTTTGCTTTTCTTATTATATTTTCTTATGTACGAGATATTCGAAGCTGTATTTTCACTATATATCACTTGATTATACGCACTAATTATTGGTAAATACCTTCACATATTGTATTAAGCCAGTTTCTTGTACGTTGACGTCAAACTTAGGGCATCGTCGTCTCTACTTTTAGCAGGATTATTCAATAACGCGTGCATGTGCGCTTTTGGAACTGATATGTGCTTATAATAAACGTCTAGCGGGACTGAATACCGTTTTCAGAGAGCTCATTAGTTTTCTCGTTAAAGCGCTGTGACATATTTTCGATTTTTCAAAAAAGTGCTATTACTCGAGAATTATACATATTTCTATAAATCGAATTCTGTCACATATGCGCACATATGAAGAGCTACCCGTGTATGTTTATAGTACAACCGCACATATAATAGTTTTAGAGATACACGATTCTGCAAAACGTTACTCCAGCAGGAAATGCAATATCTCGAAAACCTGAAGACGCACCGATTATATTTTCGGGGCACATCTTTGCACAAGCATAAGCTACCTGCTCATATACAATTTTATTCTCTCCGATTAGTTTTTAAAAATTTTCTTGCTGCGGTAACGTTACCCCAGCTGGAATCGTTTTTTCCATTTTTTTCCAAAACGGCAAGACGCACTAATTTTATATGTCGCGCACATCTACACCAGATGACGCACTAATTATACGTTCCACTCATATCGCTCTACGTGCAACTTTCCAGCTGCGGTAATGTACACGAAGTTTCTTGCCGTTACTTCCTCATAAGAAACGACCAATTTAGAACTGTGCATAAGCTTCTGACGTTTTATAAGTGCAGGCCTATGTGCTGATGGTGCTACAGAGAGAGTATAACTCCATGCTATACAATCTATGTTATATTCTAGCTATACACTCTATGTATTTCCATCTCTCTTTTTCGCTCGCACGCCTAACATTTTACCATGTCATGTTTAGGCCCCTGGTCATTTCTAAAAACCAAATTCCACAAAATCAAAGTCACAAAAAAAGTTGCTGCTATTATACAAATAAAGCTGACCCAAATATTTTATATTCGAGCATTTACTTACATTTTTATTCGAATATTACAATCTGTCATGGGTCGAATATTTCCAGAATTTTCATTGCTACTAAGAATTTCTTTATGAATATCGATACTGAATTTATTATGAAAAAAAGTATTTGTTTACTTAGTTTGTTTATTTGCTTCCCTATTTTGAAATAATATAGACTAATTATTACAATTTGAAGAAAAATAAGTGTTACGCCGACTTCTAGCCTCCTCCTTGTCCTAAATGGGACAAGAGATAGGAAAATGGAACTTGATAAACTACGATATAAATGTCCCATACGGGCTACTTTTGAGGCGGCCTTTATTTGTCGCACGCTTCAGCTTTTTTTTGTAGCCACTTCTAGTTTTTTTTTTTTTTTTTGTGGCGTCGTTTTTTTTGTAGCGGCTTTTTTTTGTGGCCCTTGTGCGGAGACACTAACAAAATAAAAAATACACTCCACTTCATATTGATGTGATACAGAAACATATCCTGCGTCTCGTTTCGTTGTTGTTTTTGTTGATCTTTAGTTTGATAACCTATGAATTGAATGATGAATGATATAATAATATCATTAAAATTTACGCAGATTCTCATAAAAAAATCTAACTAAAATAACAACCGTTTCGGTTTTCAGCCAATCCCTGGAAAAAGCCAAAAGCCTAATCAAATAGCAGTCAGTTTAACTGTAACGTCAGCAGCTGGAGGCTATAATTATCATTCATCATGACTACAGTACACATAAGTCCCTTGCGGCCGAATGGAGATAAGCGATCAATTGGATTAGATAATGCCATGGTTTTGATAGCTATTATGTTTGAATGGGGTGATACAGTACAGCAGTGTTTGTTAAATTGCTTGACACAATAAGGCCAGATGGATAGTGAAGTCCTTTAGTATGCTGGCAATCTGTACATAATATAGGTATATAATTATAATAATAACTATTCATTTTCAGACAACGGAAGCCCATAAAAATACATAAAATAATAAATAAAAAAAAACAAATGATAATAAAAATCTTTTAATTCAGACAAAACAGTCCATAAGTTGTTAGTACAAAAATTTAAATTATAACTTATATTAGTATAAATCCAGCAAATAAATTAGACACACCATTTACCCCTGTCCAGGGCATAAAATAATAAACTAATACATAAATCATTACAACAAAACTTATTTCATTATTAAACACGTAATATCGGCGTCGTGTTCCGCTGCGTGGTGTCGCGTAGCCGTCCATGTCTCAGAGAAAATATAAAAATGACGTGACATATTCCAATTCGAAATTTGAACGTAAAAACTTCCATTTACTTTTCTTTTGCAGCCAGTTCTACCAAAAACAAAAAGTTTGGCCAATGTTGCAAGAAGTTTGACTCTCTTGCCAAAATGTATGGGAAAAGTTTTTGGCGATTTCTGTCATGTCACACACATGCTTAAATGCTCCCAAAAAAGTCGTTTGATATAAATGAAACAGGACCAATAGGCATAACGCTATTTTGTTTTTTAGATATTTTTTTTGCTGACTATAATATTTTTTCGATGACTTTATATTTTTTTTTCTTATTCTTAAAAAGTTATGGATCATCATCATCATCATTTCAGCCGAAATACGTCTACTGTTGGACATAGGTCACCCCCAAGTGTCGCCACAACGACCAGTCCTGCGCGTCCTGCATCCATCGGATTCCCGCGACCCTGACCAGGTCATCGGTCCACCTTCTGGGAGGTCAACGCTGCGTACGGTATGCAGTCGCTACTTCAGAACCTTTCGTCCCCATCGACCATTTGTGGGCAGGGCATATTGCACGCAGAACAGTTATGGATGGTCTCTTAGAAATATTTTCCTGTAACTATAGCGGTCAAGTTACAGCTATCCAAGTACGTGTCCTCTCCTTTGAGGAGTAAATGGAGAGGCAACACGGCGTCCTCACTTCCCGCATGACATAGGTCCTTATCGGTGAGAAGTTCCTGCATTGAATATTGGTGGAAATAACGCCCGGGTATCACCATTGTTCAGACCGCCCTGACGACAGTGTGGAGCATACGGTAGAGGTGTGTCATGCTTGGGCGGAGTACCACCGTGTCTTCGTTGAGGCGATCAATTGTGAAGCGGACTAGTTTAATAAGAGCTCATTCACTCTAGTGTTGGAGACATCTTAATTATAATCGGACGAAAAGACAGCAGGCATATTGTCAGTATTTTGACGTACCGTATAAACGGTGAGGTAAAACGCCTAGTCAGTACAGTACTTTAGATGGATTACTTTACCATCAACAATTTCCATAACCGAGCCGCAATACATAAATAATTCAACGTCTTCCCGTTCACCAATAAACATTGAGTTGAACAACGTAAACTTTCAAGAAATGCTAAACTGTCTCTGAACCGAGGAACAACTTATTTAAAAGAGTAAAAAACATGGATGAAAAAATTCTAGCCTGTTTAGTTGTGCTGGAAGGAAATAAGTAACGAGACCAATTTATTACGTAAGCTTAGCTAAGGTGAGGCGGTACTTCACGCCGGAACAGCTGCTCAACCTATACCAAGCGCAAGTTCGATCGTGTATGGAGTACTGCTCTCATCTTTGGGATGGGTCTGCCAAGTATCAGCTTGATGCTCTGGAGTCGATTGAGAAGCGAGCCAAGTGGATCATCGGTGATGATAAGCTGCTCCAAAGCCTTGACCATCGACACTGAGTTCCTGGCCTGACGGTTTTCTATTGATTAGATTTCGGTGAGTGTGCGTTGGAATTGCACAATTTAATTCCGCCAAGTCCGTTCTATCATCGGAGCACTAGACGTACGGCGGAGAGGAATTCCCTGCCGGAGTTTGTGTTTTCTGATAGCTAGAACCTAGGGATCTTTAGGTCAAGAGTGAATAGGTTACTTCTAGGCAAGCGTGCTGCATCGTTGGCCACATCATCACTTACCATCAGGTGAGATAGTGGTCAAACCTATCAATAATAAAAAAAATGTTTTTTATTTCTGCTCTAAGTTCTTAATTTTTTCAAAGAACAAAGGACAGGAGTGGGTTTTAGATAGTAAAAGTGTGACACGCCCTCACGCACTGCCCAAGGGCAGGAGATGTCATTAGATAATATCCCACCCAAAAAAAAAACATAAATAATTGTCTTTTCACGTGGGCTAAACTGCTTGTAGAAGCTAGTACTTCATTAAATAAACAACAACCAATCAACTTACTACCTACATATACAGCGGAACTCCCGTATTACCACAAACCTTGGGCATGTTACATCATAAGCCCCATATAATCGGGAACAAGCCTATTAACGGAACACTAATCCGAACTCCAGACTGCTTATGCCAATTTTCTGACTGAGAAAAACGAATAAATAACACTTTACTCAACCTAAGAATAGATCCATAGATGTTGGAAAACGCAAGACAAATCCCAATCATTATTGGCGCAGGTTTATGGATGGCGAGCAATGGTTAACTTGCCGTCCGATAGAGATCAGACCCGGGCTTATGGCGCATAGTGTTTCATGTGCTCTTCAATGAGATGTCTGCATGATTAACGAAGTATGTAAGCACCGATGGCTATAAGGCTGTAAAATTATTTGAAAATGCAGAAACGTAAAAGGTAACTGAAATATACAGATGGGCTTTTAAGTAAGCAAAAGTTTGAAACCGTTGAAACGGATCTGTAGGACATAATAGTTATAAGAGGTTTTTTTTTTTTTTTTGTTGTTTCTGAAAGTACGTAAGTTAAGACTTACTGGTCCGATTGCTTAAATTTTTTCACCGATAAAAAGGTGCTTTATTAGTGAGTGACATAGGCTATAATGTACGCGGGTAAAGCCGCCGGTAAAAGCTAGTTAATTACAATAATAACTCTCTTTCTTGCTCACCCAGAGCGGGAGAAGTTATTTAATGGTTTGCCGCCACACAAAAAATAAATTATACCACATGATTTCGAATGATTTCTCACGAATACAACCTATTTACTAATAATACTGTCAAAAGGATAATATCCAGTAGATTGACAAGAACAATAAATTCCTTAATTCCTGATTATTTTATTTGATAATTTAAATTAAAACTCAATTAAAAAAAAATCCGTTTACGAAGACGAAGACGCAGCGTTGGAAGACCTCCTACAAGGTGAACCGATGATATGGTCAAGGTTCTGGGAAACCGATGGATGCGAGAAGCACAGGAACGTTCGTTGTGGCGACGCTTGAGGGAGGCCTATGTCCAGCAGTGGACGTGTATCGGCTGAAATGATGATGATGATGATATTAAAGTCATAATAAATATTCAATTTCTAGTCGCGACATGCTCAGGCAGGGGAGGCCGTAATGCTATTTATGAGAAGACTAACTTCCACCAATTTGAATGCCGCGTAAATATGACGTGTATTGAATAATAAGCGGAGTTCATGAAGGCGAGGTAGTTAGGTTTATTGTGCTTTCATAAAAATTGGATTGGACGACATTATTTAGGTTCGTTTTATTGATTGGTGGCTAACGACTCTTGAGTAACTATGTTGGATTATTGATTACCTTCAATTTCAACTCTTTATTAATGGCATTTGTGGAAGAGACACCTCCATTTTGCCAATAACACGTGTGAACTAATAGTTACATAACTGTTAAATTTTGTTTTTTTGTTTGTAGGAGGTAATCTCTGAAAGTACTGGTTCGATTGCTAAAATTCATTCACCAATAGACAGGTGCTTTGTTCCTGATTAACATAGGCTATATTTATGATCGCGGGCGAAAATTCGGGCAAAAGCTAGAAAAAAAAATTAAAGTTCAAAAAGATTTCTTCACAGACGCAGATTGACGTTATGTATAAGTTGATTTGCCGGTGCCGGCAATATTGCCCGAAGCGGGAATCTTCTTCCTGCCCTTATCCCATATTACTTGGGGTCGGCGCAACATGTTTTTTTCTTCCATTCTGTCCTGTCACCCGTCAAACTATCGCTAACTCCCTTTTCTTTCATATCACTTCTCACACAATCCATCCATCTTTTCTTCGGCCTTCCTCTCCGTCTCCATCCACCTACATGTATACTGAGAACTCTTTTAGTAATATGCGCTTCATCTCTCCTCTTCACATGACCATACCAAGACAACCGATTACCTTTCAACTTTTCAGTCACTGCTGCCACTTTCAAACTTCCTCTAATATACTAATCTCTCACTTTATCCATTCTCGTCACACCACACATCCATCTTAACATTCTCATCTCCGCTCCATGCAATCTTTTTTCATCCTTCTTTTTCACAGCCCAACATTCTGATCCATACAGTATGACAGGTCTTATGACGGACTTGTAAATTTTACCCTTCAACTTGAGAGGCATGCGTGGGTCGCAAGTTGTTCCCGTGACCTGTCGCCATTTCATCCATCCTGCGTTGATCCGACGTGTTACGTCTCGGAATATTACCACCAAAATTCATACTTCGGGCAATATTGCCACCAATATTTCCACTTCACGGCAATAACGCCGGCAACGGCGCATCTCTAATTGTGTACTTCTGGACAGTCAAATCTATAAAGGCTACAGCTAGTATCTTCTTATTCTTTTTCCTGCCCTTATCCCATAGTACTTGGGGTTTTTTTTTATCTGTTAAGTATAAACCAGTACTTGACTGCGATCCCGCCTGATGGTAAGCAGTGATGCAATCGTTGATGGTGAGGCGCACTAGTTTAATAAGAGCCTATTCACTCTGGCCATGAGGTCGGCGCAACATGTTTTTTTCTTCCATTCCTGTCGCCCGTCAAACTATCGCTAACTCCCTTTTCTTTCATATTACTCCTCACACAATCCATCCATCTATTCTTCGGCCAAGGCTGGAGCTATAATACGCCGAGTCAAAGAAACTTGAGCAGCTCCACAAAATAGCTTCTGGTAATTTGCCACCGGTACATAGTAGACATTCCTATACTGCTAAACGTTTTGGGAACACGTTTATTTGTGCACAGGTAAAGAGTGGAATTCCTCGTCATTTGAGAAGGTGTTTTCTGACAAATATAATCTCTATAAGATTATAGTTGTCAGAGTGAATAAGTTACTTCTAGGCAAACATGATCCACAGTGGACTGCAAAGAGACTGAGACAGTGATAAAGCGCAAGCTTCACAATAGTAATAATGAAAATAACAGTATACGAAGAAAAATCAGAATAAAATTGATACGCAAGAGGATGACAGGATCAATAGTAAAAAATGCCGATTGGCATTTTTCACTACGCTATCAAAATACAACCGCATCAAAAACAATTCACTCTCTTCCATAACAAAGCTTCTTTTTTCTAAAAAAATACAAACGTTCACAACCCTAAGCTTCACAAACGCTATGTAAATTTCTGGTCACTGAATAGGGATGTCGGTTGCATCGGCTTGCAAATTGTGGATTCCTTGTGTCTACATATGCTGTAATACTGCTCTCATAACCTTCGGATTAGCAGCCCTGTTGGTGCTTGTTGTGTTGTGTTTAGGTTTACAAGGGATTAAGATGCATGCATAATCCTTTCTTCCTTGTATCTAGGCTGGTACAAGTATAACAATACAACAGAGTACAATTATGTTTGAACAGGCTACGTAGTCGTGCATGTAATCTCTGGACTCTAGATATAGTAACTTTTCCTAGTATGGAAATTCTGTCATTGAATTATAAGAAAAGCAGTTCTTTAAAAAAAAAAACATAAAAAAGCGAACTGGGGTTCAAAAGATTTCAAACAAAACATATTTTTACATGTTTTTAAAATAAAACATAAATGAAAAATAAGTATTTAGAGGGCTGTGGATCAAGTTTTCCGTCTAAAATATAAATTTAATAACTCTCAACCCCATCAAAGATCAAAAACCAAGAAAAAAAAACGATATTAAACAGCATACAACCCAAACGCTACAAAAAATCGTCAAAAAAACGTTGCTGAAGTTCTATGAAACGCAACTCGATAAGCAGCGGGTAACCCGTAATGTTACGATGCCTCGCTTGCACGACTCTAAGTAGAATATTCAAGTTATTACTTTGGCTGCAGTTGTAATTGTGAAATCAAAGAAAAATGTTTTAGAATCGTATTACTTAAACGCAAGGTTGATTAATAACAGCCACGAAGGTCAATTTTCTGGGTACGCCATAATCATAGCGCTAAGTCCTTCCTTGAGAAGTGCCCGGAGTGGTGCTCTGGCATTCTTACTTTCTGCATAATGCAAGTCCTCACTGGAAATGTTAAGTTCGGGAGGTTCCTGCATCCTGAGGTACAGTGGAGCAGTGTTTGCTTAATTGCCTGTGACAGTAAGGTAAGATAATATTCTTTATGATCAAAATTGGTGGTGATGTCCTTCAGTATGCCGCTAATTTATGTAGTAGATGCATGACTTGCTGACTCATTTGTTCTGCCATACAGAAAAAAACAAAGGGGTGGGCATAGACCGGAAAAAATAGTCTGTGACTGCGATTCTCAGACTTAACAAATACTGGGTATGCTAAAATCATGGTGGTATTAGTGGGATGTGCTTGCTAATATTAGGTTCTGTAAAGCAGTAAAGTTCGTAAGGGAAACGGCCGCAGCTGTGAGTCACATCCACACACTCCAGGATCAAGTCAAAGTCATTGACGTCGCGTAGTGTTCCACATGCGCCTCAAAAAGATGTCGGCAAAACCGTAAGGGCCCAGCAGGGCCGAATTTTTGAAAGGAGGTCCTAGAACGCAAAAGGCCACTGAAAGGCACAGGTGTGGTTTTAGTTAGTAAAAATCTGACACGCCCTCAAGCTCCACTTTAGAATGGAAGAAGTCTTTGGACGATTTACATCCTCAAACACAAAAAAAAGCATCTCAATCATCAAATATGTCTTCAAATAGACATTTCATTTCTTTCCTATAAACAGATCTGTAACACACCAAACTACTGCTTAACCGAACAGTTAGGAGTTAGGAACGTAACGTTACTTATATTCTCTGGGGGCGCAACTGTTAGAACAACTTTTTAACGACACCGCTACAAGTTTTCTCACTGTATCTTGGTTTACATAAAATGTTCTTGTTATGACATTTCTCTACAGTTTTTCTTTTTTCATGTTGCTTTTTATTTTATAAGTTTCGATTAGGGTATTGAATTAGTTTCGATTAATTAGTTGGGTAGTATTAAATTTTTAAGTTTTTAAATCTACTGGTTGTTGTTTTCTTGTCTGGCGAGTTTAGTTAGATAATAGAATCACTTAATTGACAGTCCATCTGTCAGTTAGTGAAGTCCCTTTCTCTTAAGAAAACATCTCCACGTTTTCTTGATAGAAATGGTCTTGACCTTAATACCTCCATATTAAGCTGAAATTAACATTGAATACTCAAGGCTGCGGAACATATATTTTTTTTATTTCTAAATCATCACAATGTATAATGGAAATAGTCTGAAAACTGAACTTTTTGTTACATAACAAAATAATTACTTTTTGCGGTTCGAAAAACTTCTTGAGACTGTATTCTGGAAACAATGTATTTATTATTCGTTGTATTTATATGTTTTTGTGTGTATTAAAGAATAAGAATTTATATTCACTTCACTTCGCAAACTCAGTTTTATTCATCATCATCATTTCAGCCTATGAGGTCTAACTATAGGATATAGGCCTCCCCAAGTATCAATAAATAAAAATCGAAAGTTTTTTTATTTCACTTAGGCCTACATGGGCACTTACAAAACGTCAGAAGTTAGTGCCCGGTTCCAAATTAGTCGTTTCCTATGGTCTTTTAAAAAAAATGGTTGTTCTTACAATATTTCCATATTACAGTAATAATAGATAATATCGCCACAACGAACGGTCCTGTGCGTCTCCCATCCATCGGATTCCTGTGACCTCCACTAAGTCACACAGTTTTACTATTATATATTAGAATAAAATTATGTATCCTGCCTGTCCTAACCTACGGTGCTCAAAGTTGATCACTTACCGAACAATAAAAGTCCGAATTCAAGATTTGCCAAATGGATTGTGATATTTAATAGGTGTTAAGCGATCCATAACTCAAATAGCAGATGTCGGGGAAAAAACAGTCAGTCTGAAGTGGGGGAGGGCTGTTCACGGGCGCGGATTGTCACTCACTGAACGCCTGAAGAGGTTGACCACGGTGAAGGTGGTGTGACGATCTGATTATGTTCGCGGGGCAAAGACCAGAGTTTGTCCTAGATAGTGAAGTTTGGCAGAAGAGAGGGGAGGCCATTGCCTAACAGTGGGACACACAATAGGGTATACAAAAAAAGAATAAAATTAATAACCGCAATTAAGAACTCTCAAGAAAATTCTCACCCAAACAATCTTTCAAGTAAGTTTTTACGCTTCAGAAAATATTTCCTGAACAAGGCAGCTAACTTTAATCGATGTTGCAAACTCTGAAAGTTGTAGTTCATAGTTCGGTTCTCGTTATAACTTTCTTAACCGACTAGTTTACGAGTAATTACTTCATTACCCAGTACACATGTTTGCCCGGTGACCGAGTTTAGTTTACCTACGGATTAGGGTAGCTGGAGAACTATTTATACTTCGCACTTAGTTAGGATTGGCACTTACCTACTTTTATAATGAGGGTTAGTATTACAGGTATATTATTAAAGTAGCAAAATAAAATTTTCAAGACTTACCATGCCGTATTCTTTAGCTGTTGCGTTTAATCGATCATTGACGCGGTCGTTGACCTGTCTAATGTTTTCCATATTTGTTGTAGTCACTGAGTATTTCGTATCAACTCCACCCGGGTCGATGTCGATTTTGCGGCCCCGAAACAGCCGTTTTTTTTTAAACAATAACTATTCAAGACTTTTGTTTTGTTTTTGCCAGGCCCTTTTAAAAAACCAGCGTATCTTTCAAATATTTCAGTGACGCAATCTCGTAGACATTTAAGTTTGAAATCGTAAGGGCCAGATTCGTGTTTTTGTTTATGCTTCCAAGCTATTACTCCCGTGTAGGGAAGGAGATTATATTCTTCCACTCCCTTTCCACTTTTTATGTCATTTGCGATGATCACTTCTACACAGAAGGTGGCGAAGCATCCTTTACTCATACTTTCTGACAGAGGTGATTTGCACTGATATCCTCATTGTAAACTCACTATCAAGCACAATGGTATGAAGAAACGTATAAATAAATTCCTAATTACCAAAAAAAATATCTTTGTAAATTAGCAAACAGATTAACAGACTATTACACTGTTCTTGATCAGCACGCGAAATATCAATTAACTAAGGCCTAGTGTTCATAGACGCGCATATAGATTATCGAAGCCAAGTTTCTCCGTAGTTTTTCGCCGTAGCGTGCATCGCAATTTTATATCGTACTAGCATTTATCGATATTTTGTGCGTCGATATTCCGTATTCTACTCGTCATTATACGCTTAATGTACGCCTACTAACAGCTTACATACATAACTATGAAATTCTGTCGATGAAGCGGCAACGACACGATAACACTGAATTTGACAATAACAAATACGCGTCTATGAAGCTACGTAACCGTAGGCAATAGGCCTTCATCTAGATGACGTATCATGAATTTCCATGACTCTCCAAAAAAGAGAATATTTCAGGTATACTTCTACATGGCAATACAAAACCTGAATTGATTCAACACCATCCAAGACCGAATTCACAGTATTTCCAGAGATTTGCACATGAATAATATTCCCGTTAACCTCTTACACAAAGTAAATAGATACAGAAGAACTGTTTTGATCTGCAGGATTGTTCGAAAGACTTACTGTGGCCCTAGAATACAAAAGGCATTCAGGTAGTCACCGTAAGCGTGGGCTTGCAGACGATGAGCTATAGATAGCTCACCGTCCGGCAACTGTCCGAACCAAACCCAAGTCGTCGATGGCACCTCATGATCCTAAGGTACCATAAAGAGATGTCAGCAAGACTGGATGCTGATGGCAGGGTCAAAGCCTACTAAAAATACCGAAAAAACAAAGAAAGAAAAAAATAAAGACAGGAAAAAACAAAAGAAAAGAAAGAAAAGAAAAAAAAAGAAAAGAAAGAAATAAAAATAGAAAATATATTAAAAAAAGACAAAAAAGAAACAAAGGTCAGCTATGAAAATATTCACAATGCTTTGAAAGCTGACCTTCTGAACAATCTATTCTCTGCTCCTTGTACGCTCAACACGTTTGCATGGAGGTTCGCCACTCAGCTCAAAGGAGGTTTGAGCTCAGAACCTCTCTCGTCGTGATCGTCAGTCACCACATCTGTATTGTTAGGTGAATAATTTAATCGAAGGAGATTTTGAACTCCTAGTTTCTCACCGCAGAATTCAATGCGGCACTGTTTTCCTGTAAGTAGTGTTAGACATCCAAACTTTAATTATATAGAGAAAGGAGTTTTATGTTTTTGAGATGTCTAGTATAACATAAGCATAATAAGCCTTTTTAATGTTCCCACTGCTGGGTCTCAGGTCTCCTCTATAGGAGAGGGAATGGACCGTAACTCACCACGCGGACCGAGTGTGAGTTGGTGAATGTCACATGTTTCGAATTTTTGGTTCTAGGACATGCCGGTCTCTTCACGAAGTTTTCCTTCACCGTTTCGAGATGTTTACATTACATTTTTATTTCTAACTATTTTACAACTGGTTTTAGTATGTAGTCCATTTATATAAATAGCTTTTGCCAGCAGTTTTACCTTAGTGTATACTTCAAAAAGGAGGAGGTTATTTTATTATTCCAATGGAGCATGCACCGTGACAAAAAGTATATCCTATACAGGGTTATTCGTAAAACACTGACAACCTCTCAGCCATATGTTACTAACATCATATATATCAACTTTTGTTCTATACCTTTAAAAAATTTACCATATTTTAGTTCATCAGATTTTTTTATAAAAATAAAAATATTTAAACTGAACGTTCTAAATATTACGAAGTCTATATACGAAGCAAGCGAGTACAATATTATAGCGGGTTCGGAAATTGGGGTGCTTGATGCGTTTTCGTCGCGTCATTCAATCGTAGGTAGGTATAGCAATATACAGAACTGAAATGTGCTAAATAGGACAACAAAATCTTGATCGTTTGTTTTTTGGGAAATATATTATGTTTTGTAAAAAGTCATAGAACAAAAATTGTAGTTTACGATGTTAGCAGTACAGTCCAGCAAGGTTGTTACTTGTTAGTCTTTTACAAAAAACCATGTATGTCTTATTTTAGAACATGATCTACCTGTATGTCAACATTCAGACGTTTGAGCGTAAAAGGATCATAAGAAAGATATAAAAAACCGATACATATTCCAAACTTTCGCCAATATACAGAAGAAATGAAAGAGGTTAGAATGGCCTTGTGGGCGTGGTAGGCGTTCCACAAAGTAGGGCAATGCTCACAGTTCAACTACCAATAGCAAACTTGCTGTCCAAGTGTGCGTGGTCTGTCAGTTGCTTAATGCGCGTCTGTATTGGTTTAGTGCCTGTAGTGGATTTAAGGGGCCGGCGACGGATGAATTTCCATACAAACGTAATACCACGCTCATTTGCAGTTGGAACATATTTCCAACGTATTATGATAATATTTGGTTATAGACAATATTTATCTAGGTTCCTACATCGAGAATATTAGAAATATTGTTATTTTTAATACAGGAAAAGCCAAATGGCATGTTTTGCCATTTACGCTATAAAAAAGTGCGAAATACAATTCGCTTAAATTTCTTTTTTTTTTTTTTAAAAAAGAAAGACGAAAATACTGCAAATAAGCGTGGTAGTTATTACTTTTGTATGGAAATTCATCCGTCGCCGGCCCCTAAATTCATTAAACCCCAAGCGAACGCCGGCGTTCGCGCACCTATTGTCTTTCTATTGTGTCTGTAATTTCCACGATTGAAAGGGTGTGAGACAAGCAGCGACACTCGTAGTACAAATCGAAAAGTATTTCTTTTCTAACCTCCTTCATCTTTTCTGTGATAGGGATTATGAGAAATTTTTTAATAATAAAATATTTCGAAAAATAAAATCCATAAACAAGTTGGTGGTGTGGAAAATATCTCCGATTATTATATTCCATGCCATCAATTGTTCACATGTAGAAAAAAAACCTCGTATAATATTTTCCATTCAGTACAAATACTTTCACAAAAATTTATTTTACTGCCACGACTTTACTCGTCGTGTTTTATTTGGCACAATACGGCGTCGGTAAATAAAAGTTTTTTATTACCCCACTTGCTATATTGTAGTATAGTGTCATATGCCTATATGCTTACTATCAAGAGCACTTAGGTACCAACTGGTATAATTTTTCATGCTGATTCGTAAAATAAAAATATCATGTACGAATATGTTTACTTACAATAATTTTGTAGGTTTCTACAAAAATTCGCAGTGTTTCTTTAGAGGTTGGGATATGTTGTTGATTCGTTTTTAGCTCTTCGTTAAATTGCTTAAAATATAACGCACATTTACTATGCGTACAGTTAAAGAGTGGTATAATATCTACCAGATGTCATCTTGTAGAAGGTATGAAGGCTAGAAGGAACAGGGTGGGTCATTTAGTCAGTAAGAGTCTGACACTATCTCCCGCTCCGCCCAAGAGCGGGGTTGTCTTTGGAAGATTTTTCCCACCATAAAAAAAAAGATGTCATCTTGTCAGTTTTAATCTAAGTGTATTTGAGTGACGAATTAATAAAATTGGTTACTTTTATTAGGCAAGCGTGCGGGCACAATTGTGATCACATAAGCACAAAGTGTTTTGAGAACACATTCATTATGCGTACAGCTAAGGATGATATTCCCTGCCGGAGTCTGTGTTTCCTGATAGCTAAAACCTAGGGATCTTTAAGTCAAGAGTGAGTAAGCTACTTCTTGGCAAGCGGACTCCATCGTCGGCCACATCATCGCTTACCATCAGGTGAGATAGTGGTGAAACGCGAGCCTAACAATAAAAATCATAACTGATCATCAAATGAGACGACGGTCAAAGACTAGCTTTAAAAAAAAATAGATACCTGTATAATAACCGCTGAGCCTGATGACTTATGAAGGTTGCAGGAGTCCCCTGGATGCTAGAAAAACAGTTGCATTAGTCAACGTGGCAACGCTTAGAGGCCTATGTATTGCAGTGATGGTTTTTGGATTCAGATGATCATGATGCATGACTTACAAAACCTACACTGAAAATTCCAATCTTTTCAATCAAACAAAACATTTCAATAAATCAAAAGCATTTATTTCAAATAGATCATATAAAAGCACATTATTTTGAATAGTCAAATATTGGGCAGTCCAAAAAAAAGTGAAGCTAAATTGCACGTTCCAAAGCGTAGATCTCTATGGAGAAGAACGTGCAATAAACTCAACGGATACTTTTTTAAATCATATTCTGAGTTACATATGTACACTCTTGGTAACACGTTTTTTTTTGATTCTATATTTCTTGTGCTTCTAATTCTAAGTTACTTTATAATCCCTGTGTTTTAGAACATGCTTATTGTGATAGTTATTATTACAAGTTGACATTAGTTAACTGTTTACAAAATCATTCCTTTATGAGAGACTGGTGTCTACACTAAGAACTTCTGATACACTGATTACTACCCCCTCGTCAAACATTGAGCGGAAAACAGATGTGCATGACTATTCTGAAAACAATACATCTCCCACAATTCATAAAGAATGACAGAGTGCACCAAACAGAACACAACTCTACAAGAAATACACTCGTGACGTCACTTTATTCGAAAAGTTAATTCAAAAATATTCTCCAGCATAAAATTTGAAACCCCGAACCAATCCCCACTTAATTTCCTCCTCCCATCTCCTAACAAAGCAGGTGACATCCATCTTTGTTTACGACTGTACGTATACGTAAGTCGGAACGTGAATCGTAAACTGTGCGCTACCGTTTACGAACAATCGTAAAATTGATAGGTCCACCGGGTATAGGGATTCCGTGTTCCAGTTTTGTGTATGTGTAATGGGTTATTTTTAATCCAGAATAATGTAGGCTTTACTGGATTTTTTCCAGTATTTATATGTTGTATTTTTTTTGAGGTGGGGCGCGAGGTATTGCGCTTATAGTCTGTCTAAAAAGCCAAATGATTTGAGTAGTTAAGGTAAAATGAAATCTGATGTAGTCAACGCTGGTTCAATAATTAAAGTTGATTTAAGATATATCATTGTTTAGTAATAGAGGAACCTTATAGAAAGTATCGAATATGAGTATTTTTTAAATGATTCAATATTACACAAAATTTTCAAGTCGTTTAACTTTTTAGACAGACTATAAAACCAGAATTTACTCAAAAAGATGAAGGAAAAATATTAACATAGTCCATTTTGCAAAAAGGGACTTAGCAACTGATTGGGTCGTTCTCTCGAGCCATGCTCTTCCCGCCACGAATTCAAACTCCAGCACACCTGCCAAAAGTAAAAAAAACTGTTAGTTACAGTTTAAAGATTACAAAATAGCAAAAATTGAGTTGGGGAGTCATCCAATGACTTTTTCTGCTCTAGGTTGAAGCAAGAGGACCAGCCAGGCTTTTACTGAATAGGGTACCTGAAAGACACAGGTGTAGTTTTACCTGTGTCTTTCAGGTACCCTTGTCGTTGGGTATGGTATTCTTTTTAGAAAAATCCCTTGCCATTAGCGGATCACTATATTTATATAAGAAGAATATTATTGTAAAAAATAAAACTTAGAGTCGATGGAAAATTGGTTGAGGTCATGTTGGCGCAGCGTAAACGCCTCATAACGCTAAGTGAATACCACATGTGTAGATGTAATTAACATGTAATGTTTGTCACATAACTAATTTTGTGTTAGTTCGGTGTTTGTTTCGATTATTGGTAAAGAGTTCGTTCTACACTACATAAGAACTACTAACTACTGAAGTTACTATAAAAGGTTATATTTCTCTGGGAGACCATAGCGGCACGACCAGTTGTGCCGCCATGGTGTCCCGGTAAAATATAAACGTAAGTTACCAAACTAGACACCATACAAATACTACATTCGCCTCACGTCCAAGCTGGTCACGCCACCACATTGCTTGCGTAACCAATCGGACACCAGGTGTGTAACTCTCTAGAGCTGTATGACATTTTGTTGGTAGCGGCGATTAGTCGCGCCACCATGGTGTCTCGGTGAAATATAACCCTAAGACACTAAAACAAAAGAAAATCTTGGAAATAGATTCTGTCTTCATTTTGTCCTAAAATAAAACACCACAGGGAAATGTCACAAAACAGATTTCAAATTCAGAACGAACTGTCTCCCTTTTGAAACATCTAGAAGATCTTTACTTTATTGTGTCACACCACAGACAAACTTCTGTCTTTACAGAATCCAACAATAAAACTTCGTGTGTTGGCATAGTGTAAACGGCAGAGGCTGTAACTGAGTTTTCTCAGTAATTTCCATTTAATTTCAATTTGTACCTCAATGCAAGAACTTCAGTCAAAACACATCTGAACATAGGCCTAAGCATCGCCACATTCAACGAGTAATTAGTGCCTACTAACATTTAATAACCTTAAATTTCTCTTATATCATCCCAACCTCTTAACGCCTCACTCTTCTGACGCTTAACACGGTATTTCCGCAGACCCTTCCACTTCACACGTACTGAGCCTCTTGAAAACTTTCAAAAACTTGATTCGCTAACAAACCTTAATAGTTTCGAGACGGTCGGTACTTTAAGGTCAGATGTACAATACGGAAAATGAAGCGGAGAAATAGAACTATGGGTCACCGGCCACAAACACAAAACGCCGCCACCCGGTGTATTTCTAGTAGATTTCATACATTTTATATAGATTCGCCGAACACGGTTGACTCCATGGCCACGAACGCTTCAAATTACAGCTGCTCACTTCTTCTTTACTATTTATTTATTTTACTATTTATGTACTCACAAAAATAACGGAAAAAGATGATACATAAGAGACATTAGTACAAAGGTACTGCTTATTTCCAAAGAAATTACTTCCAGCAGACCTGCGAAAGGAGAAATTAAAAAGAACTGTAGACCATAGTGTGTAGGAAGCAAAAGAAGAATTAGTGAAGTCTTAATACAAAGTCATATACCTAAAAATATACCTAAAAATAATATGTACATTCTAGCTACATAAGTACTAAAATGAGGTACCAAAGTTTTAGAAACAAGTATTATAATTCCATGATTAAGTAAAATCCTGTGCTTTTTTCGCCATCATTGTTTTAAATCATGCGCAAAGCTTAGTGAACAAAACTCATTTTGAAATGCACACTAATTCCCGAACACCAGCTTAAAAATCATAATTCCTCCAACTTTAAATACTGTTCCAAATTAAAATCCGCGGCCGAAGTCGTGGTGGTATCTAGCGTCTGCTTCAATATCCTATATGATATTAAATTGAATGTGAACTACTCAATTTCAAAATCTATCTTCATGAAAATAAAGTTGGAAATCGAATGGGGTTATAAAAGTCTAGTTTTCATCCAGCTCACTTTTCTCTAGTGTGAAATACGCCCAAGCCTTGTTCTGCAACCACACTAAGAATTTCGAATTCTCGCCTCCCTTAATCTGACTTCGGATAAGTTTTCAGAATTATCTGGATCAAGGAGTACGCGAGGAATTTTGGGATATCCTCTAAATAATATGAGATAACGATCTTAAGTGGTCGGCTTAGAGTCGGTTTTCGGACGAATTATGAGCGTTTGTCTCGTTTAAATAAATTCAAGGACGGTTTTGTCATTGTATTGTGAAACAATCTTGGGATTGCTTCAAGTTCTTCAATACATTTCAGTTTAAAGTCGTTCATTGTTGTAAATGAGTCTTCCATACATCGCTTTGAATAACAGTGCGAGGAAACTTGTGCTTACAGTAATTTGCTAGTCTGTGTAAAGCTTCAGACAGCTATTAGTTGAGACGGAATGGCTTTGTTGAAAACTGTATGGAACCACATTTACGTATATTTATAACCGCTGTCCATCCTCGTGAAGTTATTCTGGAACTATAGACAAAATTAAATTCCATCAGCGATTAATATCTTTTTACACAACCAGCTTCGTTCTTTTACATGTCATTCAACCATCACTAAAACAAGTCATTCTATCGCTAGGGAGATAGTGCTTTATGGGCGATCCCTAGGAATTAAGGATATTTGAATTCGGAACATCAAAAATCGTCAACATCTCTGTGGTCAACATTACAAAATGTACGTGCATCGAACGAGTTTATTCGAAATTCAAACTGGGCACTAAGAAAAAACAAACAGGATAAAACGTGGTTTGTTGATGAGTTTCTAAAAAAAGTAATGAAATAGAAAATTGTAACTATAGAATCTTAGAGTAGTGAATTTTTTTGTTTCAGATCTCAAAACATGTTGAGTGATAGTTAAGATTAACTAGTAAATAATAAATGTTATTTTTTAATTATCTCACAAATGGTGTGAAAAGTCGAGTATCCAACACGGGGATAAAGCTGTCTTTGTCTTGGGCGACTTGAATTCGTCACTTCACTCAGGTTTCTTTACTAACTGTCTCGCGTTGCTCGGGAGTTAATTAGATATATAAATCCCTCACCGCCGTTCGGGATTAAAATTAGCAACCTTCGTTTCATACAGAATTAAACATGCCGCCCGCGACTTAATTCAAATTTCTCCTTTCAATCGTGGAATTCCTTTCAATCGTGGAAATCACAGACACAATTGAAAGACAATAGGTGCGCGAACGCCGGCGTTCGCTTGGGGTTTAAAGACACTGATTTATCCCCTAGTCACATAATCTACTATTGAGATTTCTGGTACCTTCCAACTTTCTTCCACACTCCCTACACAACAGATCTTCTCTAGATGTCATCGAAAGGACAAGTAAAAAGTGTTATTGAATAGAAAAAAACACATCATAACTTTGTAGTATGTATGTATATATTATTTTATTCGTATTACGTCTAATTTTAAAATTGTATACTGGATCCAAGAAGAAATCGCCGAGTGCGATAAGGCCGCCAATTGTGTGTATTTTTTTTATTATAAGGTTTCTTTTAGTAAATTGTAAGCTATGTGTACAGTAAAGTATATATAAATAACTAAGCTATAGACGCCATCTAGATTATTAAAATAATGACTATTATTGATAGCCTATTGCTTAACACCACAGGAGTTTCACACATTGACTTCGGTTGACTTTCTCTTGTTTCGGTAAAACAGCAATAAAAAAAAATGACAAAAATACGGCTTTTTATACCATCACACTTCATATCCCATGGTGTACGAGGCACTCAACATAGTCTACCACCCACTTATCTCATCATTGTCAGTCTATACCTTCACAGCTCGTAAATCAGTCACTTTTACGGGCACCGTCACTTCTGTAAAAAGAGGACCTTTCAACTGGAAATTATGTGTGTGTTGGTGCCAAACGTGAGTGAATATTGAGTTATGACTACATAAGGGTACGTAATCTTATGAATAGGAGGCACTTTCTGTCTGTGGGAGGCTTTATCGTTATTAAGGATTGAGTTTTCACTTTATATACGAAGTCGTGGACGATAAGGACGGTCCAGTTAGATCATCATCATTTCAGCAGAAAGACGTCCACTGATGGACATAGGCCTCCCTCAAACGTCACCACAACGACCGATCCTGTGCCTCTGGCATCCATTGCATTCCTGCGACTCTCACCAGGTCGTTGGTTCACCGTTTCCCAGTGTGTGGTCGCCACTCTAGAACCTTTCGGCCCCATCAACCATCCGTTTTACGAGCAATGTGCCCTGCCCACTGCCAGTTTACCTATATCTTCACCTTCAATCCTGATGCGATCACGCAAGGAAACTCCGAGCACACTAGGTCAAACTTAAAAGTTATGTAGTGGCGACGATCTTTTAGGCGACGGGTTACCACAAGATGACCTGGTTAGAGTTGCAAAAGTGCGTTGAATGAGAGACGCGCATGTCCACGGAGACGTATTTCAAACAATTTCATCAGAAATGATAATAATGAGCTTCCAGCGTGTGCAAAAAGTTTAGTTTGCATCTCGGCATCAAATCCAATTTTAATATGCTTTTATCCTTTTCTATTATTTTTAACCATCAATTACAAGAGCGAGAAGGAGAGTGGTAGTGCAACCACGGTGTAATCGACGAGACAATCAGCAAGATGGCTCTGAATGACAGAAAAAGATAGAAGCATATAAAAAGCAACTTATTATTATTAGTATAGCATTTATTGTTGTTACGTCACTATTTTTTTGCGATTCGGAAAAATCTACCGAGACTTCATTCCGGAATTGAACTATTTACATAGGTAAGTTTGTACACAACCCTCAGGCCATGAGTTTGACTCGCACTTGCCCAGTTTTTTTTAATAAACTAATGTGTTGTTGCAATGGGAATAGAACTGAGTTACGTGGTTTTGCTGTAATTTTTTTGTTCAACATGTGCATTCGTATTATTGTAGGAACAAAAACAAATCAGCTTAGGTCGTTAAATGGATCGTTTTAAGAGCTTGAGGTAGCAGTGAAATATGTTGGCTTCCCTATCGAATGACATAAGAACAAAAAAACTTGAATGTCGATTATTTACAAACATTCCTCATCAGCTCATAACAAAACCAACAGAAAAGTAAACCTTCCAACCAAGGATCTAATTTTAAAACATAAAATTAATCCTCCGTGGACCGCAGTCATAATTCAGGAGCAACCGCATGCCATCAGCTTGGCAGATTTATAGCAAAGATTCGATGTGGCTAACTCGGAGTTATTGGTGTCATGTTTTATGGGACATATTCATATTTATACGCATATAACTTTGAAGTGGCTGTTTCTTTTTCCAGTAGACCTCCGTTCGTTTAACGCGTTTAGGGTGTCCAATTTTAGGGTTTAAGAGCATAATTTTGTTTTGTTTTAGATGCCAATAACTGGTTTATGAAAATAAATTATTGAAACTTTAGGGATTATGCAACACGGGTTTTTTTTAAGGTGGGAAAAATCGTCCAATGACAACCCCCGCTCTTGGGTGGAGTGGGAGATAGTGTCAGACTCTTAGTGATTAAAAGACCCACCCCGTTCTTTTTAGCCTTCATACCGGGGCTCGAGTTCCCTTTTGGATAACCCTGGCCCCAGTAGGCTTCGACCCGGCTGGATTCCTGCTGTTGCTGACAACTTCTTGAGGCGCGCAGGAACAGTGCGCGTCGTCGACGACTTGGGCATGGTCCGGGCAGTTACCGCCCGGCCGGACAGCATGCAACACAAGTGAGTACTCACGGTAATCCTTACTTGAGGTAATGTTGACCGAATAATTTCGCGTGATCCCAGAGAAAGAGAACCGTTCGTCCGGACCAGTGCGTGGTAACTGACGTTCTCAACGTTCCTAAGCATACATCACGCGCGTATACAATTTATTACCTTGCACTCTGTCTTACATACGTACATGTGTCCCTACAAAAAAATAAAATAAAAAAATAAACAGAATTACAAGCAGTGACAGTGGGCCAGGGCACATTGCTCACAAGACAGATGGTCGATGGGGCCGAAAGATTCTGGAGTTTAGACCCAGCGTTGGATGACCTCCCACAAGAAAAACTGACGATCTGATGAGGGTCTTTGAAATCTGGAAATGAACGCGAGATGCACAAGACCGATCATTATAGCTACACTTGGGAAGGCCCAAATCAAGTAGTGGAAGTTTTCGTTCGGCTGACATGATGATGACGATTATAAGTAATGCAACTGCTTAAATTCAATCAGCTAAATGAGCATTGTAACATAAATTTTATTACAGACTAGCTTCTGCCCGCGAATTCGTTCGCAGATCCTGTTGCTTATGCCACCGACAAAGGGGTCGTCAAAATCGAAGATCTGAAACGTCTGATGTCGAATTCTAAGAGCCTGGGGACGGTAAAACAACGTGATGCGCGAGACGATTCGAGACGTTTCGACGATTCGACAGGAAATGCCCATCAGACTAAACCGCATTATCTGCAACCCTTATCTACAATATGTTCCCTATTATAAGATCAAAAAGAAAAGCTATTTTTAAATAATAGTCTTCTATTTTTTTTTATGCACCTGCCATATTTTCTCTTTACCACCTTAGGTAGACTGATAGAGAATATCTAAGGCATTAAGTCCGCCTTTGTACTTTCATGTTGCATGAAGTTTTAATAAATAAATAAATAAAAGTCAGTGTGCCACTACCAAATTTCGTGCACTAAATATGTTTTATATTACTCAATGATATCATTTGTAATGCTCATATCAATACAGTCAAAAATTCAGAAAAGAATATTACCAATAAGCATTGTGCCTACTACACAAAACAGACGTTTTCAATTTTCATCTTCAAATGTGTCTTTCAACTTTCAAAATAGCTATTGTCAAGTTCAACCCGTACAATGGTATAGATGTCAATACATGTACGGAAATCCCATGCCCGGATCAACCCGTCAGATATTAAAAGACATCTTCCATGTTCTTTGACACGCCCAAAAACTGTATGAGGATTGAAGGGTAACCTTATTTTAGGGCGCCTACACCAGAGTTCGATGAGGTTATAAACAGATATAGTCTGTCTAAAAAATCAAACGACTTGTGTAATTACTAAGTTAAAATGAAATCTTATGTAGTCAACACTGGTTCAATAATTAAGGTTGATTAAGAGATCTTTGTTGTGCGCGTTCAGTGTGCAGGGATATCTTCAAAGTAAACGTGACTTCAATGAAATAAATGTCTTTAATTCTGATTCCACAATAGTTCGTTATTACTAACTACGTACTATGCATGTATCGAGGCAGGGCGGTGTAACGTAAGCGACTGGCGAGCCTTGCGCTCGCGCTCTCGAATTTCATCAAAATTGCAAATCAGCGAATCGCAGTTACTAAGCCGCCACATCTTTATCATAGTTTACTAATCGAAAAATCTTATAAAAAGTATCAACGATAAGTATTTCTTAAATGATTTACTATTATACTTTTTAGACAGACTATAGTACGGTTAACTGCAGAACTAAGGTTCTTGGATTTAATTTTTGAGGCGAGTGATCATTTAATGACATGTCCCGCTTTAGGGTGAATGTGGCAGACTTTTACGGACTAAAACCCTTCTGTATCAAGGCATTTGCGTTGTATTCCAGGACTATGGTATCACTTTCAAAAGTTCCCGTGGCCCTCGCGAGCATCGGCCCTAATAGGCTCCTACGGTTTTGCTCTCATCTCTTTGAGGGAATAACACCAATTTTATTTAGGATATGGTTACATGATTCAGCAGTTTTTTTTTATCTGTTATAAACTAGTACTTGACTACGATCCCACCTGATGGTAAGCAGTGATGCAATCGTTGATGGTGAGTTTATTGACCAGTTTATTAAGAGCCTATTCACTCTAGCCTTGAAGACCTAAATTATAATCAGACCGTAGATGTTTCAACAACGTAAGGGTGGATACTCGCCGTACGTCGGTTGGTCCGTTGGTAGAAATGAGATGACGGATTCAAGTCATGCAATTCCTGCGCATACTCTCCAAAATGCAACCTGTAAAACACCGAAAGGCTGGCTACCCTACGCCTGTGCTCATGTTTGAGTGAAACAGTATGTATTGTTCTAAAATGCAACACGGTGAAACAGAAATGCTTCTGTAGCAAACGAAATCACTGCCTTTTGTGGCCGTTAAAAATGCAACAGGCTCCGAAAATATTCGAGCAGTGTCTATTGGTTCACAACATAGTCGAGTGCCGTCAAATTCATCAATAGCAGCAAACGACGTCGACACCTTCAATCACCTAGTCACCTTTTTACTTGGGAAACCATCAAATGACTTTTCCCGTTCTTTAGTGTCATGCTTTTTTTTACTAAAACTCACAGTGTTCCTTCCATGCCCTTTTTTACGAGGGTTGCGGTAACTCCCTCCAACAATCTGCAGCTCTAGCAGGCGTCGGCCCTAACGAGCTACGCCAATTTCGATGTCTTTTGTTTATAGAGCACGTGGAATACAATGGACTTCCAATTCGGACGGATCGGAAAAGATTCCGGACGGCGAGTTACCGCGTCTCTTGTGAAAAACTCGACTCCCAGGTAAACTTAAAAGTTTTAAACAAGTCACTTTTCAAGCAGTATCTTGCAATTTGTGATTGCCATCAATTTTTTTTTTTGACACATGTTATTGCTGTTTTTTTTTTGTAAATGATATACCCCTAGTGCTTGATTGCAATCCCACCTGACGGTAAGTAGTAATGCAATAGGTGATAGTGATCAGACTAGTTTATTTAGAGCCTATTCACCCTAGCCTTGAAGACTCCAATTTGGAGGTATGCAGTACAGGGAGTGAAGTCCCGTAAACCTCCGTTGAAATGAGAGGATCCTCCGATCAGACAGGCGTTATGGCTGGTGGGCAACTGCCCGATAGATGATTTCGAGCTGTTCTATATGTTCAAATCGCACGGAGAACTCTAATTTGCGCAATGCAGAATTAGTTCTTATGTGACGCCATAGATGTCGCTACACCTAAATTATAATTTGAAGACCACTACAGAACCTAAATTTTATTCAGAGGTTCTCGTCACAGTCGCCCGCTTGAAGCCATCCTTATCTCTAACATGTGACAATAAAGGACCAAGGGTCTCGATTTAATATCTTCCCTTTGGCGAGTGTCGTATATCCGACTGTTCTTCACTTGTTATTATTTTTGAGACAGTTTTCCCCTTCGTAATTGGTAAGGCGATACAAGGGATCTTTTTACACTGGCTATAGTCAGTGTTATTGGTAATTATGAATGATTTGTTGGTTGCCTTTGAAAGTTAATGGAACTTGTTCTTTTGGGTAACAAGATTGTTTGTAAGTGCCATCGTTAATAGCTTTTAGTTGGACGACTTTGAAAGAAAAGTGGAATTTTTGGTGATATCGTAACTATAAATGTTGCAGTAACATGAGTGGTGTGCAATAAAATAAGAGAGTTTTCACACGCGGATAGTTCTGTGTATGATGATACTAAGCGTTCTTCCGGCAGTTACGTTAATAGACAACACTGTTGTCGCGGGGTAACTGGTATTTAAAAAAAAAAATGGGCAAGTGCGAGTCAGACTCGTGCACTGAGGGTTCCGTGGAAATTACATTACCGAATGGAGTCTCTAACATTTTTCCGAATTGCAAATATATATTTTTTTTGTTACGTAGGTAACTACAAATTTAAAGCTTTCTGATTTTATCCTACACCTGTGCTATAAGACCTTGGTTTGTATCAAATTTCAGTATTCTGGGTCAACGGGAAGTACCCTATGAATTTCAATCTTTAAGAGTATCAAAATAAACGTTTTTTTGCAACATAAACGGCCGTATCGTTTTTATTCGTTAGGAGTTTAATTTTTTTACAGCTTGAAGGGACCGCAGACTTGAGTATATGGTTTTAATTCATTAAACCCCAAGCGAACGCCGGCGTTCGCGCACTTATTGTCTTTCAATTGTGTCTGCAATTATCACAATTGAAAGGTTAATTTCAACTCGATACCTTTACGCCTTCTCGAGATAAATGGTCTTGACAGACAGACAGACGGACGGACAACAAAGTGATCCTATAAGGATTCCGTTTTTTCCTTTTGAGGTACGGAACCCCAAAAAAACTTGATTTTGGTCTTATTGGGGTTGGTCCCATTTCATTTTTACTTAGGTTTACCGGTGGGGTAAAATTTTCATATTAACTATAAAATTAATAATAAACATTTCAGAAAAAAATAAAAATACAACTTTAATTTTGAAAGCCTCTGTTTTTAGTTTTATTTCTTTGTTATTTAATGTTGCAGTCAGTCAGTTTATCGTATTTTTTTGTATAGAAGTCGTATGTATATTAATACTAAATGTACTCTCGTTTTCAAAATATCAATTATCAAAAATAATGATAATGTACACAATGCTTTCAAAATTGGAACTAGTCGGCAAATATAATATACCTACTATATTGCTCAACAGAATTCAGAAAAATATTTAACAAAACTGTTACCAAAACGAACTACTAACCAGTCTTCATATTACTAAAATATTTGTGCCCAAAACTTCATGAAAAAAATATTTTTAAGACTCGAGGATGTAGTTACTAAGTTTTCTTGTTAGACATCGAATTCAAGCACTCCTCAAATAGTCCTCATATTTACTTAGTACATGTTTGTGTAAGAGGGACCATACACTGGAGAGCTTTTCCGTCCATTCGAGTTGTATTGCCAATTAAATGTTACTGTTTGCTCTTGGTGATCACGATATCTGATTCGCGTGTTACAAATCGTGCTGGTGTTTTTTTTTTTTTATTTTTCATTTTAGATGTAAAAAAATTATCTTAACCTAGTCAAAGAAAGTTCTTTTTGATTAAAAAGCATCGCCGCCGAGTTGCTAGTCTGTCGGTTTTCTATCGTTTACATTTCGGGGAGTGTGCACTGGAATTGCACAATCTAATTCCGCCAAGTCCGTTCCATCATCGGACCACACGACGTACAGCGTTGCGCCACCGGTACATGGTAGACATCCCACCCATACGCACGAAGCGTTTTGCGAACGCATTTATTGTGCGTACAGCCAAGGAGTGGAATTCCCTGCCGGAATCTGTGTTTCCTGATAGCTACAACTTAGGAGTCTTTAAGTCGAGAGTGAATAGGTTTCTTCTAGGCAAGCGTGCTTCATCGTCGACCACATCATCGCTTACCATCAGGTGAGATAGTGGTCAAACGCAAGCCTATCAATAATAATAATAAAAAAAAAAAATAGTTGCTTCATACTATGTATACAATTTGTCTGCTGCGGCCTTTCCGTCTAAGTTTAAGAAAAACATTATATTTATCAAAAAGGCTGAAAAGTATTTTCATCCATTTAGGAGTCTTTAAGTCTACAGTTCACAAGATAAGTAATTTTATTAAAAAAAAAAACCCTTAAGTAATTAAAACAGATCCATACTTATAAAGATCATAGTAACAATATCTGTTTCAATTCACGACTAAACTACTAATCAGATTTGGATGAAATTTGGCACGGAGCAAGCTAGAACTTGAAGAAAGTACGCTTTATAATAAAGCCTTTGAGTCTGCAATAAACGACATGCACGCGGTCAAAGTCGCTGGAAAAAGCTAGCTAATTATAAACAATCAAAAATATGGTGTCGGAAAATTCCTTCGCTTTTCTGTCGACTGGTAATGTGTCCGAAAATTGGTGGTAAGCATTACGGCGCTGTATGATAACGCTAATTCTCTATTCAAGATACAAGTCAGCCTATTGAACATTACGAAATGTCAACAAGGCGTTTAATATTACTTGAAAATTAGTTAAGCAACTTTTGCCAAATTGTATTGTTTAACGAGAATAACATTTATCATACCAAAAACTACAGTAAACAGCCCCCCTAGTTTTGTTACAACCGTTTCGCTTGCGCCGAACGCTTCGAGTTGATCTTGCCGCCAATTCTTTTGTTCTGACCACGTGACTGAGCGTTGAGACGACGTCATACCCGTACATTTAAAGCTTTCTACAACTGTTAACTATTGCAGTACGCTTAGCCAAGTTGTTATTCTGCAATCGTTAACGCTGTCGAAAAGTGATGAAACGTATGGGAATGACGCCATCTCAACGTAAAGTCGCTTGGTCAGAACAAACGAATAGACAATTGATAGCCAAGTTCACATTGTTCAAAATCGTTTCTACAATGTTTAACGCTACATCCTTTGTTATACAAACGCTACATTGTAGAACGAGCGGCCGACTCAGGCGCGTCAGCATGGCTACCAACTTATCGTTTTCTACAATTGCTGTCACCGCGTTACCGATTAGAGAACGGAATCCGACACAAACCGGTTGTAACTTGGCTAGGGGGGCTGATTAGAAACTTGGCTAGAGGTACAGGTCATATATCAGTTACAGAAGCGTGGACTTCGTGAGCATGTGACTCGCATTTAGCCAGTTCTTTTCAATAGGGTAATAGGATTTTAGCTACGTTCATAACATATGGATTACTATATTGAACTCAACTTCCCAAACCTAAAGCAATTTTATAATCCCTGGAAAACCATTTTGCGATAGAGAAATTTCACAATGTGATCATACTAATTGCATATTCTAATTTCCGTAACTAGGGTTTTGCATGCTGCTTTTAGAGAAATTACTTTTATCCATATACTACAAAATAGCATAATCACTTTTAATGTTCCCACTGCCGGGACTCAGGCCTCATCTCTAGCAGATGAAATGTGCCGTAATCCACCACGCGGGCCCAGTGTGGGGATTTTTGGTTCTAGAACATACCGGTTTCCTCACAATGTTTTCTTTCACAGTTTTGAGAGCAATGGTAATGAAATAAATAAAATTACACAAAGTAATGGGCCTGGCTGGGTTTAAACCGGCGAGGTCCAACTCGTAAGTCTGGGCTTTTACCACTTGGCCACCACTGCTCAGCTTCATCATCACCATCATCATCATTTCCGCCGATATACGTCCACTGTTGGACATAGGCCTCCCCCAAGCGTCGCCACAATGAACGTTCCTGTGCGTCTCGCATCCATCGGTTTCCCGAAACTTTCACCAGATCATCGGTCTGCTCAGCTTACCCATATACAATTAGAATAAAATTATTCTGCTGCTCCATTTTAATTGACAATGTGCAGTTTCCCTTATTTCGTACGTATCAGCCATTCGATCGAGCCAATTACTTATTGGCTACAAGTTCAGGAGTAGGGTTCCATCTAGATTTGGATTAATATGCCACATTATATTTTAAGCTCGGTTTGACCTCGACCTCTGTCTGGCACGTGCTTATACCTATTTGTGACCATTGGGCTTTTATTGATCGGTAAGGACATTGGACAAAATTGTTTAGGACATAGTCTGTCTTGGGACACTAATTACCTATATATTATGTGTCAAAAGGGCTCTTAGCCCCTGAGCTTTATTAGATATCTTAATATGAGCTATCGGAATATATAACTTAATACCCAACGTACAGCCAGTGGCCACCCTTACGTTTTTGACACTTCTACTTTCCAAGACAGATTAAGCGTTTCGCCTCGTCATTTATACCGCATACATCGAACGACTGGGTCAATTTGTCTGCTGCGGTCTTTTTGTCCGGTTATAATTTAGGTGTCTTTAAGACTAGCGTGTATAAACTTAATTAATTAGTATCAACGATTGCACCAGTGCTTACCATCAGATGGGATTAAACAGTCAAGCACTAGTTGATGTCAATAAAAAAAAAACTGACTGAATTCGATCACGGTGGCCAAACTCAATGGAAACGAATGAATTACGCAGGAATTATAATGCAATAGAGTATTCACAACGTGGCTCTCATAGCCCGACTGGACGGCAGTCCGAGACGATCGAGTGAAATTAGGCGCAGCACAGAAAGGTCTTGGGTGCATTATGAGGCCCTTTTTGCCCGACCCGGTAACCAAATCAACGACAGTAGTCATGCTTGCCACTATGTTTGTTTGTTTATTGTTTGTTTATTTGTTTATCCTCGCACCGGAACGCCTTACAGCAATTATACCAATGGAGCACTGTTCATTCAAAATCGGCTACTTGTAATCATGAGCGCTGTGAAGTGGTAGTCATCATAGGAGGGGCGTGGCGCGGCGGTAGGTCACGTACGCTTGCTTCCACAGCTTCAGGCCAGCGGTCCTCCAGGATTCCACATATACCAAATCCCATATCGCACACATTTTTGAAATGGTAAAGTTCTTTCGATGAGTTGTTCAAAAGAAATTGATAAGACCACTAAGTCAGTTAGTTGTGCATACCTAATATGCTATGACTAAATAAAAGATAAGTGGATGGATCAACAAGATTGGGGTCACGATGGCTGGAGAGAAATTCCTTTATGCGTGCGTCTACCTCCTTTGCTAGGATTACTGTTTAGCAGAAGGAGGCGTCCGCCGCCAGTGCCGTCTCACTGCGACCATGTTATGAACCAGGGCTGAGTGCGAAATGGCTCCGCCGCCGAACGGCCCTACGAATTCCATGGCGGTGCTCCACCTAAGCGGGGCAATCCTCCACCCTATGCTTCACTATGTCCTCTAGGTAATCAGTACAATGGTGACACCCCGGCGTTTTTTTCGACTGAGTCAGGTGCAGAAACCTCTCGAACTTAACATATCTGGTGAGGATCTGCATCATGCGGGAGGTAAGGAAGCCGTGATAGCTTAAAGAGTTTCCAACCGTTCCCAACAACAGCTCAATGAGGGAACTTACCACCACGATAGTGGTGTACAAAAGGAACATAGATGTGGTTTTAATCGGTAAAAGTTTATCATATCCTCCTGCTCCTCCCTAGAGAGGAAGAAGTCATGATTTCCAATCTAAAAAAAAACAACAGCTAGTAATTAACAATTTATATTAATACGTATTTTCAGCAATAACTAGGCAATATCGCACTAAAATCCACGCCCATGTACTAATTAATATTATACTAAAACAGTTCAGCATTCATTTCAGAAAACAATTTGAAACGACCACGCTTAGTAGTAATACTATACTATCACTGTAAATCCCAGTTCACTGAAAATGTACGCCTACTGGAATTAAATATATACAAATCAGATTAGTTATTTTAATTACTCCTGGTACTTTTAATTTATAGAGATGAAACTACTGATATAGATTATCAGTAGTTTCATCTCTATAAATTAATGGATCAAATAGTACCTAGATTTAATTAAGATTGGCCCTTTTTAATTTTATTTACAATTAGTAAAAATTGTATTAACCTCTCGAGCGAACCGAAATATTTTTTTTAGGATTTTTCTAGGAAAAACTAAGTTATAGAAAAAAAATCGTACAAACGTGTGTACAAAACGACAATTAAGCGTTTTTCACGGTTATTAAAGTTGTACAGACGCATATCTTAGTTAGTTAGTGTATTTGAGGCTTAACCTCAAATACGCTCAATGTTGTCAAATTGCCCAAAAACATCTCTTGCGTCACATTAATGCGTAGTAAAATATTGGAGAGCAGGCTGCGAGACACCGGGTACCGTCATCAATAAAAACCAAACCAAACCAATAAATCTATCAAAATTAATTCCAATAACTGAACATAATTGAACTATTATCTACACAAACGCAAAATTATTGGACCAAGAATCTTTTGACAGCTCAAGATTCCAAACGTCTGGCGTTTGATTAAACCAATTAGAAGGCATTTCATACCAAGTACGGTTCACACTTGACAAGGCTACTCATAGTGCCTTTTTGTCTAGAATAACAAGATTAGTCTGGATTTTAGACACGTCGAAGTGATTTACATATTTGTCAATCTACACTAATATTATAAAGAAGGATTTTTTTTTATAATTGTAATGAATAAACTCAAAAACTACTGTGACGATTTCTAAAATTCTTTCACCATTTGAATGCTACATTCACCTTGAGTAACGTAGGCTATATTTATTGCCCGTGTGAAGCCGGGATGGGCCACTGGTATTACTATATATTAGTATGAAGGAATTGTTTTTTTTTTTTTTTTAAGATTGATTGAATTTGGAAGACTGAGTTAAATTGTATGCCTATTAATGGTGCGGATAATTTAATGGTCAAAGTCATAGTCAGTCAGTTTTAAGATAAAATCTTCAAGTGTTCTTAATTCATTAAACCCCAAGCGAACGCCGCCGTTCGCACACCTATGGTCTTTCTATTGTGTCTGTGATTTCCACGATTGAAAGGTTAATATATTAAACCCCAAGCGATCGCTGGCGTTTGCTCTCTCATTATATTTCTATTGTGAATCTAGTTACGATATTTGAAAGGTTAAAGACAATTTAATCTCATCACATCATCACGATGAATTGAAATACAAGCAAATTCCCTGCTGGAGTCTGTGTTTCCTGATAGCTACAACCTAGGGGTCTTTAAGTCGAGAGTGAATTGGTTACTTATAAGCAAGCGTGCTCCATCGTCGGCCACATCATTACCATCAGGTGAGATAGTGGTCAAACGCGAGCCTATAAATAATAAAAAAAAAAATGTATGTATATGTGTGAATGTTTGTTACTTCTTTACCTTAAAACGAGTGTATTTTTTATATATTTAATTAAAACTAGCTGTGCCCGCGACTTCAGGATTTTGAATTTATTTTTTCTAAAATAAAAGTAGCCTATGTTACTCCTTATTACATCAGCTACCAAATCCCCATACCCATCCCATCCTGCTAAAAAAAGTCCCGTCAAAATTGGTCCACCCATTTCAGAAATTTACCCGGACAAACAGACAGACAAAAAATCCTGCATGGTGAATTACGGCCCATTCCCTCTCCTAGAGAGGAGGCTTGAATCCCAGGGAACATTAAAAAGGCCGGTGATGATGAAACCATATTGTAATAATAATAATAATAATATAATATAATAATATCATCGGCAAATCGGATGCATCACCCACGATCCTCGGTGATGAGACTGTACATCCCGCGGAAGTGTGGAGGTCGAGGCTTTTTAAACGCGAAGACCCTGCACAACCGCGAGGTGTGCAGCCTCAGAGAATATTTCCTTAAAACCGATGTGGGTATGCACCGAGATGTGGTCGCAGTGGACAAGGGACTCACCCCGTTATCCATGGCTAAAGAGGACTGGCATAAACCTGTAACAATGACTACTGATAACCGCAAGGAAATATGGAAAGGCAAGGAGCTCCACGGGCGCTTTTTCCGGGCTCTTCACGAGCCTGATGTAGATTTCTTGGCGTCCGTGGCCTGGTTACGTTTCAGTGACCTCTTCGGGGAAACTGAAGGTTTTGTCTGTGCTATTATGGACGAAGTTATCTTAACGAACAACTACCGGAGACATATAATGAAGGACGGGACGGTTGACGTGTGTCGGGCATGCCACCGTCCAGGTGAGTCTATCAGACATATTATCTCTGGTTGTTCTCGTTTGGCTAACGGCGAGTATTTGCACAGACATTATCAAGTAGCCAGGATTATCCACCAGCAACTTGCTTTGAAGTACAACCTAGTGGATTTAGAAGTACCGTATTACAAGTATGTGCCCGACCCAGTTCTCGAAAATGACCATGTCACTTTGTACTGGGATCGGTCTATCATTACTGACCGGACTATTGTAGCCAATAAGCCGGATATAGTGGTGATAGACCGATTAGCGCGCCGTGCAATGATAATCGATATCACCATCCCGCATGACGAGAATCTCGTGAAAGCTGAGAAAGAGAAACAAATGAAATATCTCGACTTAGCACGCGAGGTTGTCGACATGTGGAATGTGGACTCGGCTATCATTGTGCCGATTGTCGTAACTGCCAATGGTCTTATTGCCAAAAGCTTCGACGACCATCTGTCGAAGCTGTCGTTGCGCGGTTGGATCAAGGGCCAGATACAGAAGGCAGTACTCCTCGATACGGCTCGCATTGTGAGGAAGTTCCTGTCTCTGGAGCCCTAACCACCGGTAGCTTGGACCCTGCTCCTGACATCGGTGGACTACTGTTTTTATATTTTTAAATGTTTTTTTTTTAATATATATTTGTTATAAAAAATATTTAAAAATATCAAAATATGTACTTTAAGAAAAATAAAGGAAATAATAATAATAAATTTATTTATTTTGATCCAATAACATACAGATAACACACAAGAACTAAACAATCTCGGGTTACAGATAAGTACATATAGAGTGTCAAAAGAGTCTCGTGTACAGAATTGTTGAATATATTTTAGTTAATGCATATTTTAGTTGAGACCATTTGGACCCCAAACTAGGCAAGACATGCCTGTATTTTGGAAGTCCATTGATTCCTCCTAAATCACAATGTCTTAATTATACTAATTTATGAGTTTATAACAGCAACACATATATATACTTAAATATTTTTTTTTTTCTTTACATGTTCGCTCCCAAATGAACTAATGCTATGTTTATAGTAGGTATTTTTTTTAAACAATTAAAACAACAATGAAGCTACTTTACAACAGTGAGAAGATCTTCAGTCGCTTCATATGTTAAGTTCTGTAACCACTTGCTAATCCTGGTTTTTAAATGAAATTTAGTTAAGGTATACAAATTTAGTTTTGTATTTAGTTTATTATAGAGGCGTGAGCTTAGTGCTTTAAATTGGCGACTTGCAAATGTTGTTCGACATCTGACAGGATTGCAGACCGGAAATCCTCTGCGTCTGTGAAGATGTTTGTTGTCAAGTGGGAGCATAGAATGGCAGCGTAGGATAGCGCGGAGAATGAAGAGTTGACGGACACTAAGTACTTTGGATTCAGAGTAGAGCTGGGCAGTAGGATAATCTCTGCGTTTGAAGAGCATAACTTTCAGAATAGCCCTTTGCGCTCGTTCTGCTTGGAGTAATACGGTTTTAAAGGTACCACCCCAAGCAGTTATGCTTGCTATTGTAGAATAGTACATAGGATATTTTTCATCCTGGAAGTATATTTTCATGAAAGAGACTATCCAAGTGTCAACTATACTTAAAGTTTGAATAAAATTGCAGTTTGGTATACACAAAACGAGTCAACAAGTGCCTTGGCTGCTGGGACCTCCAAATAGGTACCAAGAAATCGTTCAAATCTTTACGTTCCAGTCATGACTTAAGAATAAAAAAAAAGTTTTAGATTTTGGACATTCCAAGGAAATACATCAACCAAGGAATCTCCACTAGCGTTGAAGCATTTTCAATCTGTCTTTAGCTTGCTACAATGCAAGATACGTCGGAGCTACATTTTTCTACAACCCGTCGAAGGAAGATCCAAAATTTCCGAATTTTAGCCTGAGAAGGTAGCAATTTTTGACGTCATTTACACCGTAGTATAATAGCGATAGCCATAAATGGATATGATTTTGTAAGCCACATCATATTGCTAAACCTAAAGCTTTTAGTGTTATTGGAAAGCGTTTATAGATAGTTTAATGACTAAAATAGTTGGTTTCAATTGTTTTGTGGTTTACATAGTTATTTGATAAAAGGAATTTACAATTTACATAGTACCTAATGTTATATTGTTGGTGTGATTGAGTTTTGATGATTGTCATATGATACCTTTCAAATATGGTGGTTAAGTTGATTCTAAATCGTGACAAATCCATTTTTTGGGTGTTTGTTGCATTCCTATCTCCATCCTACCATGTACTGGAAAACAGCACATCAGGGGCCCAGCTGAGTCGAAGCCTACTGGAGCCAGGGTTAGCTCCGAAAGGTAGCTCAGCCCCGGTATGAAAGGTAAGAAGGAACAGGGTGGGTTTTTTAGTCAGTAAGAGTCTGACACTAGGGGATGTCATTTGTATAATTTTTAAACAACAAAAAAAAAGATGGTGGCAGGCGTTTGCCTCCTTCTGCGAAGCAGTAGCTAACAAAGGAGGAGGCCGCACGTGCAAGAACGAGGGCACGGCTTTAACGTCCCAGCCACCGGGATCCCGATCCCTGTTTCTGGCCACAGTAGACGCGGGCTTGAGGACAGTGAGCAATGAGTAGCTCGCCGTCCGACCGTCTGGTACCCGTCCAGACCGAGCCCAAGTCTGGCATGTTACTGTTACGGCAGCGTCGGTCTAGTTACACTAGATCCACGCCACGCAACGTCGTTCTACGTACAAATCAGATGTGGTCCATATATGAGTCGATCTAATGTACTAGCTTAGGGACCATCTCCACGAGCGAGAGAATCGTGGCGATATTATCGTCGTGACACTTATTTCTATACATTCTCTTGGAACCTGTCTCGACACGGCGATGCGACGAGTGGCTGATTGCGAGTGAAACATCGTCATATCGCCGCGCGCCCGTTGCGACTGGCAGCGAGCCCGCCGCGTGCTCGCCGCAGGTCATAGCGTTCTCGCAGAGAGAGCGTGGCGTCCCGCCCGCGTCATTATTGCGTTACGTCTCTGGCAAACACCTCACAGAACTACATCCATAATAAATAATTATTTTATTTTAATATGGAGACATATATGTAAATTATGACACTACTTATTTCACTCTCGTCTGGAACTTAACTGACCTCTTTCAACAAAATTATTGCACAACGCCTCGTCGCGGACATGCAGCGATTCCGTAACGAGTCGTCAAGGACTCCCGGCGATTACGTTACGAGTCGCAGCTATACGCTGGCGAAACAATCGCTCGTTCGTGGAGACGACCCGGTGATAGAAGGATAGACTCGTCGCGAGTCTCACGCGCGTGGCGATGGTCCCTTAAGCATTACACTGGAAATTAAGAAAATCCTTACGTCCATAAAACAGAGAAAAAACAAAGAATACCATAAAATGATCTGCAAAAAATTTACAAAAAAAAAAAAATTAACAAACTACCAACTCACCACACTAACAACACATTCAAACTTTCCCTCTATCATTAAAAACTGTACACATCTGCCATATTTAAAACTAAACTAGTAAACTGTTGTGTAGTGGGACAGACAAGTGACGCTATACGGAATGGTGTTCATCAAAAGATAGCAATGAATGAAATGCTTTCACTGTGCCGGATGGACCAGCGAGCGCGCAAACTGTGCTGGATGGTTTCATGTAGTAGTATGGTAGGAATTTTAATTTTGCAGTACTATTTAGAAATGTGGAACAGAGTAACTCAAATGTTATATTTACGAAGCAGTTTAGTTACTCGTATTAGTAAAAAAAATAGAAAACATTTTAATAAACCAAAGTTAATTTTATTTAGTTGTTTTTTATTGGGATTTTTTCCAGGTATGTATACCGGCTGTTTTAATTGAACTGCTCGCAAATTGTTTTTAGCAGATTTTGTAAACTAAAAATATTGTTGTGTACCTATCTCAAGTGTCCACACAACTGGACTATTGAAATCATTGAAACAGGCGCGATTTTGGTAAAATAGAGTTGAAAATTTTATTAATGCACCAATTGACTGCTTTAGGGAAACTCGTCGAAAAAGCTGACTTGATACATTTAAAAAAATAAGAGACTGTGTTACCTCCGCATTCTAAAGGAAAACAAAGTGATTGCACATTTTGTCAAAAAAATTATAGACGAAAAAAAAATGATTTCGGACGCCACCCAAACAGCCTAACAGTTAGGTTGGGTAGTTTTTTTTTTTTTATATGACGATGGTCACAGTTAAGGCATAAAGGGATAAAATGGTTTGGTTGTAAGATAGATAGTGATTATTATAATTATGCTGTAGTACCGATCTGTCTTTTAAACATCGCAGAGTGCAATAGCCTATATTTATTTAAAAAAAAAAATGATACAAGATACGAGGACAAAGCCACAAGAAATAGTTAGCTGAACTGTAACATCGTTGCTCACATTACACTACGGTGTGACCAACTTGGTATGGTGCTAACATAGTGTGGCTTGCAGGCATTTAGAGCAACGAAGCTAACAGCTCATTCTGAACGCCTGGTACATGCGATCGCTTTGCTGCTTCCATTTTCAGCTTTAAATTTTGAATATTTTCAGCGTAATTGAGAACCTCAAACGATTCAGTCATAATACTCCCGATGTTGTTATATTTGCACCGCGTGTATTTTTTGCCAGCAGCAGCCATCCCTGTATTATATTTTAATTACCATTGAACTATTGGATACGCGTTTGGATAAATCAATTTTTTTTTTAGTTTATTAAAAAAAAAACTAGCACCTACCACCTTAGAAAATAAATATAATAAATTATATATTTAAAAATTAAATAAAACTGCGTATTGTATGACCCTATTTAATAGTGTAGGAACCATATACATATATTTTAAACGACATTCGAATTTCGAAATAACGAAAGGCGACTGTTTATTATATAGCTTTAACGATTTAAGTAAAAAATATTTCTAAAATATTAGCGTCAATTGTTATTTATTTTTTAAGTATATAATTTTTAATACTTGTATATTTTAAAACAGTTAAATATATCCTTCTTTGCCCTGGGACACCATAGAGGCTGGACAATTCCCTTTATTGATTTACTTTTATTTACAAAGCATAACAACAAGCTATACAAAATAAGCCCTAACCTCTTTACTCATCGCACGATCTCATCTAATCAAACAGCATCACACATATCCGAAGCGTGCAGAGACGAAGATGATGTAACGCTAATTAATTACAATCTACGGTTAACGAGCACTTCAACGCTTTCATCATTGATATTTAACATAACGACGGGTCTTTTAGTCTAGTGGTTAGTGGCCCTGACTGCTGTGCCAGAAATTCGAGGAAATTGTGAGATTCTCACCCAAAACAAATGTTTGCGTGATGAGCACGATCACTAGATCTGTGTCTGGGTGTAATTTATCTATAACTAGCTTTTGCTAGCGGCTTCTCCCGCATAAATAAAATATGGCCTATGTCACTCGAGAATAAGGTAGCTTTCTATCAATGAAAAAATTACTAACACAAAACCAAAATAAAATTTTTACCTCATTTTAAGTATTATTAGTGTAGATAAGTATGTTTTTAGAAATACGTATGTTTATGAGTTATTTAGAACTCATACCTCAAGCACTAAGTTTGAGAGTAGATGGCGTTATTTGAAAGTTGTGGAATATTATGTAAATTTTAATATTATAAAAAGACGAAGTTTGCTTTTTTTAATTTTTTGTTTGTAGGAAATCTCTGAAAGCACTGGCCTGATTACTACAATTTTTTCACCTATAGAAAGTTGCTTTAATCTTGAGCGACATAGGCTATATTTTAAGTATGCGGTCAAAGCTGTGGGCAAAACCTAGTTATGATGATATCATTGCAGCATTAACATTTCAAGTTAGATATCGAGTACGTTGTTTTGGGGAGTTAGGGAATTTTGATGTTGATATTGTCGAGGATATTTTTTTTATTTTTATTTTTATAGGTGTGGATGTGAATTCTAATATTATAATGAAATCTTTAAAAAACTTGCAAACAAACAAATCATCATCCATTTCTATAATTATAGTTAAAGCGCTAAAAAAGTTATTGTATTTTTAAATACGATCAACTTTTTATCAACTTTTTGAAGACCTAGCCAGTAAAAATATAAATATGTCTTGCATTAAATTAAATCAAAATCATAGTTAAACATGAAGAAAGTCATAGGGTATGTGTTAGAACCTTACAAAAAGAAAGACAGGTACTGAACTTAACATCGATGCATGTAATACGTATTTTATAAGATTCAATTATTCAGTGGACAGATTGCCGTTTTCAGGTCGTCAAAGGATTCCAGCTCAAGCCGGATGTAATACAATTTTATAGGAATGTCGTACAATGTCCGTTAAAAAATTCAATTCAATGCAATTTAAAAATATTTTATTTCACGCAGCACTACAAAGTTACGAGGTAGTCAGATGTAAGAAAATCTGACCATTTCTTTATTTACTAGCTTTTGACCGCGGCTTCGCTCGCGTTAAATTCGGGGTAACACGGTTCCCCTTTCTGGGGAGGTTAGTGAACTCCCCTTAGCGAACTCAACTGCGGGTGACTTAAATTACGACAAACTTATTATTTGCGGTTGGTACTTTAATCGAGTCTAGGGATCGAACCGCAAAATTAAGTTTGTTTTTTATTGTATATTCTTTTCCGGGATAAAAAGTACCCAGTGTGGTGCCCAGGATATTAAAGAATAATTATACCAAGTTTCATCGTAATCGAACTCGTAGTTTTTGCGAGATGCCTGAACAAACAGACAGACAAACAAAATTTTTTTTAATTACGTTTTGGGGTTCGGTGTCGGTCTAGTAACACCCCCTGCCATTTATTTTTTTGATATTTTCAATGTACAGGATTTTCACTTCTACAGATTTATTATAAGTATAGATATAGAAGATTAAAACTACATCCAACACAAAGGTACAAAGGCGGCCGTTCAGACTGAAAGCCGAATAGAATACACTTATAGCAGCCGAACAGGATAGACTAGAAGTCGACCCCAAGCTAATTGGATTATAAAGACTAGAGAAATTATGATTAATTTAATGAGCTGTGCCGACAGGGTCCATACACTTGTTTAATTATTTTTAAGATCTTATAAAACACATGTATCATAGCCATAAAGAAATTAATTAACATTGATAACTGTTTTTTTAATCGAGTTCTACATATTATTATTGAATTGGATGTAATATTCTAATGATGATAATAATTGTGTTAAGATAGAAATACTACTACATGCAATTATGCGTATATTATTCACTAATTTGCTGAAATAACACACGGCCTTCAGGTTAATTAGAACAATGATCTTAATAGGATACCTTACTGCGATAGGATAGGAGTGACCACAGAGTTGAATGGCGATGGAGAAGCCTAGGTCTAGCCACAGTTGGAAAACGGTAGGAGTTAGGACTTATGCTCCACTTAGATGGATCGCCGTATCTTCGAGGAATTGTTGGGCGGCGGCAACCACTTAGGTCCTTCCTTAGCTCATGCGAAAGTGGAATGGAAAGTAGTAATATGAGCGAAGGAGGTAGCTGAAACTGTGAGGGCAGGGACATCATCCAGCCGCCGCCGTAGAAGACCCTATGGGTGATTCACTTCGATTGCACAGTAGGTGAATCCTTTTGGGCAGCGAGCAATAGGTAGTTCAACATCCAACCGTTCGGTAAGGTGCAAGCTTGAGTAGAAGGTGCAAGGTATTATGAGCGCGCCTCGATGAGGTATCAGCAAAACGGCATAGGCACAGCAGCACCATCACCAGCTAGGGCTATGGAATTGGTTGAAAGAGTTCCAAGGCCTTTTGAATGCAAAGGGCAACTGAGCACAGGTGGGTTTTAGTAAGTAAAAATCTGACACTCCCTTTTGGTCTGACCAGAGCGTGAGAAAATCAGCCTCCTCAAAAATAAAAATAAAGTCTCTATGTGAAGATTGTATTCAGGCGTTTGTTCAGCATATGAGAAGTGATATAGTTTCTAATATCAAAAAAAAAAAATCTAATAAAGAGTTTGTATGACCTAAAAAGGACACAGTAATACGCAAAACCCAGAACAGTTCTAAGGCAACAGCTGTAACAACACCCGTTCCTTTTTACTTAAAAAAAAATGTTCCTTTAGAAATACTAAGTTTTTATTCAACGTAGAAAGAGCAGGCAATCAGCATAATGTCAGCATTAGTAGGGAATCGCGTGTGTCTGACCAAATGTGAGCATTGACCCAATTTCTCTTAGCAGTATTAATATGGGAGATTTTTTGTTTGTATACGTAACGTCTTGCAGGGATGGTGAATTTTTTTTGCGTGTTTTTTTTTTATTTTATTGATAAGTTCAGGTTTGACCACTATCTCATTTGATGGTCAGTGACGTCTATATATATATATAATTATGGACATCACTGACCATTAAAGTCTAATCACCATTAATTGGCCTCACTCAGTTCAGCTAAGCTCACTCTTGAATTAGACCATTTTTTTTGTGGTGAGAAAATATCCAATATCTTCTCCCACTTTAAGGTGGGTGAGAGAGCGTGTAATACTTTTACTGACTAAAATCACACTTATGTTCCTCCAGTTGTTCTTTGCATTCCACAACCACGGGTTTCCCTTTCGGAAGTCAACCCATGGCTCCAGCAAGCTTCAGCCCTGGTGAAACTCCTACAGTTTTGCTGACATCTCTTTGAGACCCGCGTGGAACACTACACATCGTCGACGAGGCGGGCTCGGTTCGGATGACGAGTTACCTATTGCTTGTCGTTCGCAAGTCCACGATCTTCATCTGATGGTTAGCGATGTGGTCGACGATAGAGCATGCTTACTAGAAGTAACCTATTCATTTATGACTAAACTGTTGTTTAAACGGTATTAAAAAAATGCATGCTGGAAATGGTGCTGAAAATCAGCGCTGTGGCTCTGTTTCTCATGAGCCCCAGCATTTTGCTGAGCGCTGGCCGTTTTGCGCGGATGTGACGCATATCTTACGTGTTACTTTTAGTTCGATATTGTTATTTATTTTTTATGGTATGCGACATGTTTGACGTGAATAAACACTTTTTCTTTCTTTCTTTCTTTGCATACTTACCTCAAGGTCGTTCCAAAATAAGTCCAGTTCAGCACGGATACAAGACAATAGGCTCATGTTCAGCAATGGACATCTTTTCACTAAAATCGAAGTGATGAGTTATAGTGCTTGTAGTTTCTACAGAATAAAAGATATATTTGAACACTATAAGGTCTCAATTAATTCCAGAACGAATTGTTTAGGTAAAATTAATTGATCCTGTCCAAACAAAACAATACAATTATTGACCCTCTAACAAATTGCCAAACAATTATTCTAATGTAGGATCAAAACTATTATAGTTATCGCCCATTCAATCTAAAACCTTGATGTTTACAAAATGAAGACATTTTTCCGTTTCCCATGTCCGATTTTTTATCGAATGTTGGCAAAGGTTGACTATCCCTGACTTGAGTGAATGCGATTGGGTAATCTGTGTATGGTATGTAAAAAGGCTATCAGATTTGATTGAGGAAGTAACTGTTTGGGTCTGATCAGAGTTGAGTATTAAGGAAAACTGATTTCAGATGCAAATGTCGTGGTGTTTTGAGATTGGTGGCTGTTAAGTGAACAGAGAGGACAGTTTTTTTTTGAAAAAGTAAATGTATTTTTATTGACGACTTGCGGGCAATACTCGCGACTTTGTCCTCGTGAATGGCGTTAATTGTGAACACAGAGTCAAAACTAGATAAAAAGTAGCCCATGTCACTTCATATTATTTTATAATATTTCAGTGGATAAATGTACTTAAGTTTTTTTTTCCCACTGCGTCGTTGCAATTTTAGAAAATACAAAAATGACGCACAAGGTTTGTTTTACTGATTAATAAAAAAGGAGGACGTTCAATTGAATTATTAAAAAAAAAATCTCTTTTTTTTATTTTCTGGAAGTGGGAAATCACCTAACACTGTTGGACTCCTACGGTTTGCTGACAGTTCTTTGAGAAGCGCGTGGAACACACACGTGGACGCGTGGTCGACAACTTGGGTTAGGTTCAGACGGTTATCGGATACCCAGATAGCGAGCTACTCATTCCTCGCTCCCTACAAGCCCGCACTTACCCGTGGCTGGTAGTCGGGGTCGGTTTCGTGGTATCTTGGATTTAAGAATGCCCGTTATGTGACGCGTGTGGCCGTTTCTTTCACTAGCATTACTGCTTCGCAGAAGGAATTACCGCCTGCCATTCGTCCTCGTTCGGGGCCGTGGCCTGAACCAGGGTTCAGCGCAAGAGATCACCGCTGCAGATCGCCTCCACGAGGACACAGCAGTGCTTCACTCAAGCTGGGCACATTTCCACCATATACTAGACCGTGTCCTCTGACCTTCGAGCGGTTTGAGTACCAAATAAGTTGGAACAAACCATTTATTCAACAGAAAAACTGAAGGATAGGTACTCACTGCTTTGGTGAAGAAGACGACCGACCGCCTGCCATTCTCCTCGCTCTGTACTACCCAGACTTGAGCCCAGTGCGAGAGGTTGTCGCTGCCGATTGTCTGTATATACGAGGACACGATGGTGTTCCACCCAAGCATACTTCCACCGTATGCTAGACCGTGTGGTCTGAGTAGGTTTGTAATAAGTTGAAACAGGCCATTTACTAATCAGAAATATTACACATTTTTTTTTACCTTTAAAATCCTTCTTTAAATAAAATGATCATTATATTTTTCACATTTTATTTTCCCCTACCAATGACTGCTAAATGGCCGCGCTTTTTGCCCAGATTTAGCTCTCACATCTCCGGATTCGCCCATTTCGACATTGTTGTTTCGTATGTACGATTTAATCCAGCTTGGGGGATTAAATTTTACATTTTACAGCGGCACGTTAATTTTATATAAAGGTTTGCTGTCTAATCTTTGTGTAGAATAACATGTGTTTCGAGTTACGAGTATGCGTGCTTTGTACATAATTATATTTTTGCGCTAATGTTTTTTTTCACTGCTGTGTGGTTCTAATTGTTATGACACGTATGTGTATCTTTCGGAAGTAAAATGAGACTAATGTAATTTTATTTTGTCGGAACACATCCTTACAAGGGTTCCATAACTAAAAGGTGCCCACGGAACCCTATTACTTAGCCTCCGCTGCCCGTCTATCCGTCTGTCTCTCAGCAGGCCGTGTTTCAAAAACCGTAAAAGATAGCGAGTAAAAATCTTTGACTTGTTCGTCAACTCGCTTACGCAAAACGCTCGAGTCCGCACGAGTTGGCACCTTCTGATTACACCTACTTTTTCTATCGCCAACTCGCTCAATCGTAAAAATCTGACGTATTTATGTATGTCAGCTACAAATACTTTTTATCATTGAATGTAGGTAATGTATTATCGCAATCCTAGGCATTGAATAGACGGCTCAGCCGCAAAACGTTTCTTTCGCAAAATGTCCCCTGGTCGTAAAACATCTCTTTCGCAAAATGTCCTCTGGTCGTAAAACGTCTCTTTCGCAAAATGTCCCCCGGTCGTAAAACATCTCTTTCGCAAAATGTCTCTTTCATAAAATGTCTCTTTCGCAGAATGTCTCTTTCGCAGAATGTTTCTTTTCGCGCCAGGGACTAAAAAATAAAATTTTGATTTACAAAACAAAAAATCATTTATTAAAATTATAGTGCAATTATGATGTTAAAATTTTGGTACTTAAATTTACTTAGGAATGTATTCCAAATAAAAAAAAAATATTTTGATACAGTTAAAAATAATATTTTGGTAAAATTTAAAGTTCAGTGATAGCAACATTTATAATAATATGTGAAGGTAGTTAGAAAAAACCTTATAAATGTATGTGTCATTCATTATTGCCGAGCTGTGTTTTGTCTGTTACTTTTTATTGAAAAACAGTAGTGAATTTGAGTTTTAATATGGATCAAGAAATCGAATACATTCGTAATCAAAAAGGACATAGAACACTTATATATTTACGTTCAAATAAGACTTTCGTGCCCTATTTAACGTGTCTTTAATTGATTTAAACGTAGGAATTCGATAGTGTTCACTATTAGGTTTATTATTAAACGTCTCGTTCGCAAAATGTCCCCTGGTCGTAAGACCAGGACGAAAGACGTTTTGCCCCTGAGCTGAATAGACAAGATACAAATAATAAACGATACATACAATAATTTATACAATTCCTAGATGAGATCAACACAAAATGACCAAAAATTCTACACAATACCTGAATTTTATTTGCCGGTAAAAATACCTTCATTTTCAACACACACCTAAAAAACATAAACATAAAATAACGTTCCATTTTTGGGCCACTCAGCGATAACCTCGCTCATCGTGTTTGACAAATGCGTTTCCACCGCACATTACAATGTTATAGCATACACCCCCGAATGTATAGCGCTGCTCTTAACCACACTTGAATGAGTGCAATTTGTTACTGCTTTTTGGAAACGGAGTGAGCAGAGTTTAAAGTGTCTGAAATTAGGTTGTCTGATACGTGGCTGAAAATAATCTACCTGAAATATATGTCACCGTTGGCGTTCTGGCTATATTAGAACCTCAAGGCCTGGTACACGACGATACAGACGACCAGACGGTATGCCTTTATTTCCTTGGAAGATGGGTAGTGATTTAGTGTAAAACGCTACCTGTGTCGATACTCTTGCGCCATCCCATTATACCTACTTTTTCTATCCGATACAGACGGCCAGACGGTATGCCTTTATTTCCTTGGAAGATGGGTAGTGCTTTAGTGTAAAACGCTACCTGTGTCGATACTCTTGCGCCATCCCATCTTCCAAGCTCATCGTGCTGTGCTGGTGCTAACGTGGCGGCTGCGGAGAACCTCAAGCAGTTTAAATATGAAACTCTTGAGCCGTGGAATCCGAGTGCTTAAATAATTATCCAAAAGCTTAGTTGACTCTTCGCGTGACCCAAGGGCGGACTTCTACCTCGGTCAGAGATTAAGCATTGCCATGCAACCTGACAATGCCGCCAGCCTTTTGGGCACACTTCCAGTCGACAGCGATACAGATGAGTGTTTGAAAGAGTTACCGTAGTACAGGAACTCACTAAAGGATCAGAGGTGGGTTTCAGCCGCCATCCGGTAACCGCCCAGACTGAGCCTGAGTCGTCAATGGCGCAGGCGCGTAGTGTTCCACGCGAGCCTCAAAGAATTATCAGCAAAAACCAGGGGGCCCAGTAGTGCCGAAGCCTACTGAATCCATGGGTTGACTTCTAAAAGAACTTGAGAAGAAACTCAGGGGGAGTTGGTTTCGGTGTTTCTTCTCAAGATTCAGCTAGGAAACACCGGTCCCATCTACATTAAACTGACGAAAAAATTGACGAGCAAAAGTGTTTGTAATAAACCTATTTGCAGAAAAAAAGAATGCTAAACACAACTGAAGAAACATAGGTGTGGTTTTAAATTTTCCAACTCAAATAATGTGGGTTTCACTCAGTAAAAGTCGGTTACTGCCCCTAGCTGATTGCTACCTCTGGATGATTTAATACCTCAAGAAAAACAAGCTATCTGATAGACGTTGTTTTAGCTATGGTTGGAAGGTCAAATAATTTCAGTGTCTTCTTTCAATCTCGAGGATAACTATATATAATAACTATATATATCTACCAACTGGTGATAAGGAAATGGCCATTACGACCATGTTTACGGTTATACCTTTAAGTAACGGTTTTAGGCTTTGCATTTTCATTTAGATAAAACATATCGTGACTGTTTACTAACTGTCCAGCTAGAGTATCCGTTATCTGATAAAACAAACGCACAGTTGGAACAGTATAGGTCAATATTTTTTTAATTGAATAGAATAGTTTCTTGCCACATTTTCTCCATGGGGATTAGTTGGAACCTTGCACTAACTTCTGGCGTATTATAAGTGTCCATATAGGCCCATTTGAAATAAAAGAAATATTTTGAATTCAATTTTTGAGTGGTTCAGTGATTGGCTACTATTCTGTGTGGGGCGGTCTCAATTTACAAATAGAACAAATATTTATATGGCTTACAGATAGTTTGTTTCGGGTCTAGACGTCTTGTGTATGTCGGGAGTATTTCCTAGTATGGCAAAAAGTGTTTTTTTTTAAGTAGGTGTTTTTAGTGATAGTTATTTAGTTAAACTACAACCAAGAAGTATAATTGTAAACGTAGTTACCCCGAAAACTATATATAAATATTATTTATCTGTTGATTTAACTGACTTCAAAACAAGAGGATGTTTTATTTTGTAATTGTGTTCGACAAATTTGTTCGCACTCCCCATTACAATGTTATAGCACGGTGCTCCTCTTAACCGCACTCAAATGAGTGCAATTTGTACTTAGCTCGGTTTTTGTTAAGTGTTAACAATCATTGCACTAATATTACTCATAGCGGATAAAGACTGGTAATAAATATATATCAGAAGTAAGGATTGTGAACTATGGTGCTAGACATAGACTTGATCTTTAACCTTGCCAACTCAAGCTTTTTCTTGTTTTTTTTTTGTTTCTGACTTTAGATTATGGGTTACAGTTTAGTTGTACTGGACGAGCAATCCGTAGTTTGCCGTCCGGCCGTCCGATAACCGCTCGGACCGAGCCCAAGGCGTTGAAACCCGCGTGGAACACTACACGCCGATGATGACTTGGACACAGTCGGAGGGAGATGTCAGCAACCGTTGTGGCCCAGCAGGGTCGAAGCTTACTGGGGTCATACGTGATGCGAAAAAGAACCCCGAGGCCCTGGAACGATGACAAAGAAGGAACAGAAGTGAGTTTTAGTCAATAGAAGTTTGATACGTCCTCGCGGTCCACCCAAGGGCGGGAGATGACATTAGATGATTTCACGTCTAATAAAAGCACAGTAGGTGTTCCAAAGGTGTAGGCTTGTGGACGTCGAGCAATGGGCAGCTCACTGCCTGGCCGTCTGGTAACCGTACCTATATTCATCATCATAATCATCAGTCTTTTTAATGTTCCCATTGCTGGGCCTCGTCTTTATGAGAGGGAATGGGCTATAATCCATCACGCGGGCCCAGTGCAGATTGGTGAATGTCACATGTCTTCGAATTTTTGGTTCTAGGACATGCCGGTTTTCTCACGATGTTTTCCTTCACCGTTTTGAGAGCAGTGGTAATGAAATAAATTGCACAAAGTAATGCGCCTGACTGGGTTTGAACCCGCGACCTACAACTCGTAAATCGGAGCCATTACCACTCAGCCACCACCAGCTCTCACCGTACCTATATTAGCCTGATGTATTAAAGGCATAGACCGTTATCAAGCCTTTAAATAAAATAAATACGTGTCCAGCTTGACAAATACGTTTTCACCATGACAATGTCGTACCACAACGTTCTGCTCGACCGCACATAAATTACTGCAATTTGTATTAGCTTACTTTTTCTGCTGTGAGCAGAATTGTAGGTTATTAAAATTATTATGGTAGTCAGTAAAAACCACAATCAAATGTTGTGCGGGTCATTGAGAGTAAAAAAAAACATGCTCTTCATTTATTTATTTATTTACTGTAACAATTTATGTAGTTATAAAAAAAATAAAAAAAGAAGGAAACAGAAGAATAGAAAAAGGTCATCCTTATTTGTAAACTAGCTGTGCCCGCGACTTCATTCACGATGACTTATTTTTTCTAAAATAAAAGTAGCCTATGTTACTCCTTATTACATCAGCTACCTGTCAAAAAAAAAAGTTTGATATCATTTCTTTAGTTCGTCTGTACTATAGCAGCATAGGTGCCGCTACAACTTTTCAACTAATTGGCAATATGAATCAGTACCAAAATTCGCGGTCCACGAAAAAAATACCATAAAATCATAAAACGCCCACTTCCATCAGTATGTTTGACAAATGCGCTCGCTCACACACATCTCATCGTAATGGGGTGGTTGCTCCCGACCTCACTGAAATTAGTGCTATTTGTTACTTCTTCTAAAAGGAGTAGGTAGAGATGTAAGCAGTTGAAGATATTGTAGTGTTTAGTGTGTGGTGATCAACATTTTACGTAGGGGTGATGATAAGTGTTTTTTTTTTATACGTAGTAAATCATCCCATGTTCACCTAATCTAGGGTGAAGCGAGTCGGCTTTCTATTAACTGGAACCCAGTCCTACGTTCCTTCTTTAGTTTGCGTTGCAGAATTTTGGGGTTCTTTTTCAGACAACCCATGACTCAAATAGGCTTTGCCTCTACGCAAAGGCTGGGCCTGTACGGTTAGCTGACATCTTTTTGAGGCGCACATGGACCACTAAGCGCCGTCGACGTCTCTGGCTCGGTCTGGACGGTTACTGAACGGCCGATCGGCGAGCTACATATTGCTCGCCGTCCGTTAGCCTACGCCTGTGGTAGGCGATAAAAGGTATAAGATATTTTACTGGATAAAAATGTCTAGCCACTTCTTAACATAAAGTAACCAGTTTCAACACTTTTCTTTGGATTTTGGTTTACTCATTCAGTCTATGATGAACCATGACAAGTGACTTAGCCTTCAGATGAATTATGAATAAGTTTGGACGTAATTTTATTTACATAATATGTCCTGCAATTAATTATATTTTGTGATACATCCATTTTAAAAATACTAATCGAGTCGGTGTTACTGCTGGTTGATGATGAAAACGGTCTAGTAGGTATTTTTTTTCAATACAAAGAATACTTGATTGCCGAACACATTTTAAGCACGGTCATAGTATAATGGCATTGAGCAAACTTATTTACAGCTTATATAAAACACTTTCGACAAGCCTGCTTTCTTGAACAGTCTTTATTATTCCAAAAAAAAAAAAGTTGAGAATGCTAAAACCATCCTTTCACTTCACGCTTTATTAAATGCAAAAAAAAGTGAATAAAAGACAAGGATTAACGTTGACAAAGAGGAATAAACAGCTGTTTACAATATTCAGCTGCTGTAACATTCATTAAGGCATAATATTCAAAACGAGGCAAAGGAAATTTAGCTAGTCGCCGGCAAGACACTCCATTATGAGATGCACGCTATATGTAAGTACAGTCACTAGCATGCATGTGTGTGCGGTCGGGGGATTCTAAATAAAATCTTGATTTTCGACAGTTATTATTATTTTGGAGGATGAGCTGCTCGCGTCCGTAGGATTTACTTGAGTTCTGACCGCCCTACACGTGTCCCCTGGGTAATGCTAAACCAGCAGTAAACGCGGTGGTAGGCCATAGTATCGGCTACCGGCTTTAAAGTTACCACCCACCAGACAAAGCTATGCCGCCAAGCGATCCTTCGTGTTCCGGGAATTTCTGGTGAAGCCGTACGGTGAAATTTGGGTCTGAGCAGTTGCATTGCGATGTATACCGGGTATGATGCACCAGCTATTGTTGCGTCGAAGGTTTGACCGTAGATGGTAGCGAGATCCGAAGCACGGTGCTCCGCTGGCTGACCGAAGGTAGTTGGGCTACGAATGTTTGTCTGATGATAACGACTATTTGTTCTGTGTCTGGGTGTAACTTATCTATAATATGTACGTATTTAGAAATATATAAGCAAGTTTATCAGTTGTCTAGTACTCATAATACAAGCTCTGCTTAGCTTGAGACTAGACGGCGTTGTGTGATAGTTGTGGAATATTATATTATATATTATATTTTATTGGCCTTAAGCATCAGTCTACGAGGAAATTGCGTTTATATATAGCGTAAGGTAAAGAAGATATATTATTACATATTTATGCCGGTGACTGTACCTAGCTACTTGAAGTCTTGTACTTACGTGTGTCGTCAAGTGACTAGGGTACCTACCGTCTTTAAATATTTTATGAAGCGGAGCTTGTGAGGAGCAGTACCTCTTGCAGCTTGTTTGAAAGGCTTGTTTTATTTTTAGAAATTGTGTTTTTGATGGGTGTTGATTGTTTTGTTGTGGTAGGTACGATAAATTACAAATAAAGAAAATAATATCAGCTGTTCAGTACATTAGGCAAACATAAATGTACTGAACAGCTGATTTTTTTTCGCGATTTCAGGTTTGTTCCCATAATAAAAGTTGTTGGTTATCATGAGCATAATCACGTGTTTAATTATCGTACACTAATTACCAGTCACCCTATATTTATATATATTTTTATCTGTACTAATACAATAGAGGTAAAATTGGTTTTTTATGTTTTTTTTTATTGTGGGAGGTAAACTCTGTAAGTACTGGTCCGATTGCTAAATTTTTTTCACCGATAGAAAGCTGTATCCTGAGTGTCATAGGCAATATTTTATGTACGCGGGCGAAGCTGCGAGCAAAAGCTAGTCTGATATAAATTAGTGCTTGACTGCGATCCCACCTGATGGTAAGCAGTGATGATAATGATGTTTGTTTAAACGCGATGATCTCAGGAATAATGAGTTGAATTGGAAATTATTGCTCTGTGGATTCTCCAGGTTGATGACAATTATTAACTATATAACATCACTCTGCAACCCACGGATGAAGAGCAGTAACCACAGACGCGGGTAATACTGCAGAGAACTCCTCATCATTTCAGCCGACAGACGTCCACTGCTGGACATAGGCCTCCCCCAAGCGTCGCCACAGCGAACGATCATGTGCGTCCCGCATCCATCGGATTCCCGCTACCTTCACTAGGTCGTCAGTCCACCTTGTAGGAGGCCTTCCAACGCTGAGTTTTCCGGTACGCGGTCGCCACCCCAGAACCTTTCGGCCCCAACGGCCATCTGTTCTGCGAGCAATGTGCCCTGCCCATTTCCACTTAAGACCCCTAGACCCCCAGAGGACCCCTAGTCAGTCATAAATGCGTGTTTATAACCCAATTTTCATTAAAAACAAACCCTGATCCAAGTTTTACGTAGCATTTAAAACTAATTTTAAAGCTACAAGCGTGCTACGCCAAAGAAACTTAATTTCGCAGCAGCGTTACGTGTGTTCTGCAGCGCTAAGGACACAGAATACAAAGGCTCAGAAGGACCATGTATCATGCAAAAATACACGCACACACTCACATGCTTCACTTACAGTGAGTTCAAGTGCATTTACAACCGATTTTTGTTTCAGATCACCATACTTACATGTCTGTGTGTGCGTGTGCTTTATTTTGCTCACTGTATTGAGTTAGTCTTCTGCACTTATGTTTTGTGTAAAAGTCTTCAAGCAAGAAAGTGTTTTAATTTTAATTACCTAGACGTAGGATATCTTACAAGGACGTTTTAATACTTGAGAGACGGTTATTTCAAGTTTCTTTGAGACTACATTGAATATAATCGTCATCTCACCTTTCTTAGACTATTCCTTGGAGACGCGTGTTTATAAATAGACGTGTTCTTGAAAGTAGAACTTGTGATACCTATTTTTAGATTTTTAGGTATTATTGTGAATAAAGGTAAAGAGATAGACAGTTAATGAAAGCTGTTGGATGTATCTTAGAAGAAATCTTTGTTTTTTTTTTAATTGATATTAACTACACGCACAACTACGGGTATATTGCTTGCAGACCAGATAGCCAATGGGGCCAAAAGGTTCTGTAATGGCGAGCACGTACCGGAAGACGTAGCGTTGGAAGGCCTCCTACAAGATATTTTTTTATCTAATAATAAAGAATAAAGAGAAAATATAAAAAATAATAATAAAGAGTGTAACGTAATGTGTACACAAAGGAGTGTAATAGTTACATGAGAGGGTAAGGAGGAGTATGGGAGTGAGGAGTGTAGAGGAAGAGTGAGAGTAAGAAGAGTAAGTGTGTAGTAAGAGGAGAGAAAGAGTGTTACGCGAGTGCTAGAGGGAGTGTAGTGAGTAAGTGCCTCCAGGGAGTAGCCCTGGCAAGGCGCGTATGGGGAGTAAGTGTAAGTGTAAGTGCCTCCAGGGAGTAGCCCTGGCAAGGCACGTGTGGTGAGTAGTGAGAGGTTGAGTGAGGGAGGAAAGTATGGAGGGAGAAATAATATATATAGATATGAATCCTTGTGAGGTTATAATGCAAATAAAAGCATATAAAAAACAATAGAATTATAAAAACATATAAAGATATAAAAACAGTTCAGTCGGGCTCGGCGTCAGAGGCGGAATGCAGCAGCAGGAGTAGGCGTAGCCCTCAGCCGTACGAGGGACGGCGAAGGCTACGCAGCCGCAGGCAGCAACAGATAGTGGTAGTCACAGCCCTCCAGCGTAAGGGCCGGCAGCAGTAGAGGAGGCCCTCAGAGGCCAGGTCCAAATGTAGAACAGCCCTCCGCCGTGAGGGCCGGCAGAGGCAGAGAGGAGGTCCCCAGCTCCTTCTCTGAGGAGGTCTTCATGGTCCAAGGAGCTCAATCAGGGAAAACTGACATCAGGAGCTGAGCCAAGTAACTGTCACATGTAGCTGAACCAGGAAAAACTGACACCAGGAACTGAACATGTAGCTGCACCAAGAGTCTGACCGAAAAACTGACTAAGAAACTCACAAACATGGTTTTTTATCAATTTTGACGGCTATGCTGGCTGTCAATTCATAATTTAAAATTTGAAAACAGGTTTCAGCCAGCATTGCTGTTTCACAAGAAAGATATAAATTACAATTTAATTTTAAAGAAAGATTTCAGATAAGAGAACATATAATTTGTTGTTAGCAAATTATATGTTTACAAAATAAATAATATTAAGAGTAAAAGAATAAAACCTAAGACTATAAAAATACTCTTTGTTGATACCTAATCAAAACCATAGAAGAAAATAGTAGTGACATGACAGATGACAGTGATCAAAGAAAATAAACAAACTAAATATATAAGAAATATTATAAAGAGATGTGATTATTGTTAAGTAAAGTAAACGTAAGTATTAATAACATTACAAGAGGTAAAGTTTGTTTTTTTTTTGTTTGTAGGAGGTAAACTCTGTAAGTACTGGTCCGATTGCTAAAATTTTTTCACCGATAAAAGCTGCATCCTGAGTGTCATAGGCAATATTTTATGTACGCGGGCAAAGCTGCGAGCAAAAGCTAGTCTGATATAAACTAGTGCTTGACTGCGATCTCACCTGATGGTAAGCAGTGATGATAATGATGTTTGTTTAAATGCGATGATCTCAGGAATAATGAGTTGAATTGGAAATTATTACTCTGTGGAAGAACCAGGTTGATGACAATTATTATAAGAGTATAAGCTATATAACATCACTCTGCAACCCACGGATGGATAGCAGTAAATGGTAGAGAATGCCTAAGGCATTAAGTCCGCCTATGTACTTTTTGTTGCATGAAGATTAAATAAATAAAATTAACCACAGACGCGGGTAATACTGCAGAGGACCCCTAGTCAGTCATAAATGCGTGTTTATAACCCAATTTCATTAAAAACAAACCCTGATCCAAGTTTTACGTAGCATTTAAAACTAATTTCAACGCTACAAGCGTGCTACGCCAAAGAAACTTAATTTCGCAGCAGCGTTACGTGTGTTATGCAACGCTTAGGACACAGAATACAAAGGCTCAGAAGGACCATGTATCATGCAAAAATACACGCACACACTCACATGCTTCACTTACAGTGAGTTCAAGTGCGTTTACAACCGATTTTTGTTTCAGATCACCATACTTACATGTCTGTGTGTGAGTGTGCTTGATTTTTTGCTAACTGTATTGAGTTAGTCTTCTGCACTTATGTTTTGTGTAAAAGTCTTCAAGCAAGAAGGTGTTTTAATTTTAATTACCTAGACGTAGGATATCTTACAAGGACGTTTTAATACTTGAGAGACGGTTATTTCAAGTTTCTTTGAGACTACATTGAATATAATCTTCATCTCACCTTTCTTAGACTATTCCTTGGAGACGCGTGTTTATAAATAGATGTGTTCTTGAAAGTAGAACTTGTGATACCTATTTTTAGATTTTTAGGTATTATTGTGAATAAAGGTAAAGAGATATGTATCTTAGAAGAAATCTTTGTTTTTTTTTTTAATTGAAATAAACTACACGCACAAACAACAACTACGAGCACATTGCTTGCAGCCAAAAGGTTCTGGAATGGCGACCTCCTACCGAAAGACGTAGCGTTGGAAGGCCTCCTACAAGACGGACCGATGAGAGATTTGTGAGACGCATAGGACCGTTCATTGTGGCGATACTTGGGGGAGGCCTGTGTCCAACAGTGGATGTCTTTCGGCTGAAATAATGATGGTAATGACATGCACGAAACGTTTCGGGAACGTATTTATTGAGGATACACCTGAGCAGTGGAATTCCTTGCCGGAACTTGTGTTTCCTGATGGCTACAACTAGGGAATCTTTAAGTCAAAAGTGAATTGGTTACTTCTAGATAAGCGTAACCAATTTACTCTTGCGCGATAGATGGACGTACAACATTAATTTAAAATGTTATTTAGTCACTATTACTCTCAAAAATGTTTAGGAAAACATCGTGAGAAAACTGGCATATCCAACCAAAAATTCCAAGATATGTGAAATTCACCAGCCCGCGTCTCTCTATTGCTCATTCAACCAACTACAATTTAACTATACAAATTCAACAACAACAACCAAATTCTCTCCTGGACACGAGTTGCCATGGCCAACCTGGAAAACTCTAAATAGACTCCGCACCCAGGTTGGGCGCAGCAAAGACAATCTCCACAGGTGGGGGTTCTCGGATGGTTCCGATCTTTAGTGTTTGTGCGGCGTCTCTCCGCAGACCATCACCCACCTTCCGTCCAGCGTCACGTGCTCTGTTACCTACTCACGTAGGGACCTAATGACAGCATCAGCGGACGGCATTGCCGTGGCCGAATTCTGGGCCAGGCAAGGAATTTAACTAGTTTTGCCATCGATACGATAAGAAGAAGATTCAACCAACCAATCCATTCCATCGAATGAATAGCTCCTCAAAAGTAAACAAATTACACTTGTTTAAAGCACACCAAATTCAAATTAATTTCAAACAATTCAGAACAAAACAATAAATTAAATGGCGACGGACTTAAATGAGCTGACCGCAGCCATTTAAATGCTTAGCTAACTTGTAGTTACGGCCGTGTTGGTGCTACCAATGATCGTGATTGGATCGTTTTAGTTGAACTAATTGTAGGCATATATGCTAGTTTATGAGACATAATAAAATAGAATTAATAGATAGATATATTCTTTATTGTATACCAAAAATAAAATTAAAATAGGAACTTAAAATTAACAGCGCGTTACAATGGGTGGTATTAACGCTTAAAGCGATTTTTTACAGACAACCTTTGAATGGATTTGACAGAGACGGAGAAATGAATACGCAGGTAGTTCGTGGCGAACTATTTATATAAATATACATTAATAGCAAAATACAATAATATATACTTTAAAACTTGAGTATAAATCCTAACCAATATTATAAATGTGAAAGTATGGATGTTTGGATGTTTGTTTGTTCACGCAAAAACTGCTAAACGGATTTGGATGAAATTTGTCACGCATATAGCCTTTGACAAGGAAAAGAACATAGGTTACTTTTTATTTCTAAAAAATATCTTATTCCTACGGGAAAATACGTTTAGAGTGCGATAACCGAAGTACACGCAGACGAAGTCGCGGGCGCGAAGCTAGTATCAAATATAATGTGCAAGGTCTTAAAATAACAAATAGAACCGCACAGAAATATTATAATTATTTGGTTTAGAATAAATCGAAGTAAGATTTGAGTTTACTCAACCATCCATAAACATAAACACAACAATAAGTTAATTCTAAATTTTATTAAAAAGGGAATAACACAATATTTTACTTCGAATCAGACTTTTACTGACAAAAACTCACTCCTGTTTCTTCTTTGCCTTTGTTTCGGACCTGTATGCTTCAATCCTACTGGGCCCCTAAGGTTTGCTGACATCTCTTAGAGGCGCGAATGGAACACTACACGCCGCCGACGTCTCGGACGGTTACCAGACGGTCGAACGGCGAGTTGCCCATTATTCGCCGTCCCGACATCTACGGTGGCTGGAAAGCAGAGAGCATCACATTGCATTGCATGGTGTCAAGTAGGACCCTCACAAAGCACGCTAATTTCTCTCATACTATTCATCACTATCCGGATAAATTACTTATTCAGTTCCTGCCAGGAAACTGTTACACCAAATAATTTTTCTGGCGCAAAACAAAAGATTACCGCCATCTTTCCTAACGACCACTGTTACTAAATCTTCTTGCCTCATGTCCCATTACACTAAAACCATGGTCATACATCCGTCTTACATACAAAAGGTATTATGTTCAACGTCATTTGTTTTAGTAGCAACTTTCCTAATGTAACTAGATTTCGCAGTGTGTAATTTATGACTTATAAAATGTGTTGTCTCATTTTAGTGAGTGTCGTGATCGTGAATGTTGCTAATATTATGTTTCTATTTAAAAACAAGTTAATTTATGTCAACTCAAATGGAGAATGCTATGGGTGTGCTCGGAGTTTTCTTGCATGATCGCGTCAGGAACGAAGGCAAAGGGAAAGGCGGTAGATACCGTCACTAGTTGACAGTCCGATATGAGCTTATCTGGAAGTTTCTCCACAAATTATTTAATCTGCAGGAGAACCAAGGTCGCCGACATCGCACGAAGAATCGCTAAACTTAAGTGGCAGTGGGCATATTACTCGTAGAACGTATGGTCCGTGGGGCCAAAATGTTCTACAGTGGCGACTGCACACCGGAAGACGCAGCGTGGGATGGCCTCCCACTAGGTCGACCGATGACTTGTTGAGGGTTATAGAAATGCGTTGCATGCGAGACGCATCCATATGACACAATAATTAAATAAATGTGCTGTTAAATAGATAAATTAAAAAAAAATAGACAAGTGCGAGCCGGACGCGCGCCCTGAGGGTTCCGTACAAACTTACCTATGTAAATAGTTCGAAATGGAGTTTCGGAAGATATTACCAAATCGCAAAAACAAATGAGACGTAACAAAAAAATTACAGTATTCAGATTTATTCCTACTTGTGCTATGCGACCTTGCTTTAGGTCAAATTTCAGGATTCTAGGTCAACGAGTCACGAGAGTGTCGAAATGTATGTTTTTTGCACATAAACCAAAGTAAGAGTATCTTTTTTGTCGGTAACTTACATGTTTGAGTTTTTTAACAGCTTGAGTATATTATGGTTTTAATTTTAACTCGATACCTTTACGCGTTCCTGAGATAAAGGGTCTTGACAGACGGACAGACTAACGGACGTACAACAAAGCGATCTTATAATGGTTCCGTTTTTTCCTTCTGAGGTACGGAACCCTAAGACACAAAATATTATATGAAACACCAAAAACTTGGTTACAATTTTGCCACAAACGAGCCAATTCAATATTATACTACCGTTTGAGCCCAACAAAGTGTAAGACAAACTGACCATCACTAAGTTACTTGCAACACTCCACTGCTAAGTTATTATAGAGTTATTTAGCAAGTTACATAAGTTACTGAGTCAACTGCATCGGGAACTCTGATAGTATCTTAGAGTTTAAAAGTTGGGGGGATACTGAGTTGGTGTATGAGGAGCATGTTGGTTTGATCACAATACAGTGTTTTTTAACAAAAAAAAGTGAAATCTGTCTTTTATTAAAAACTAGCTTTTGCCCGCGGCTTTGCCAGCAGTTTACGGTAAAAAAAATTTTGCAATCGGACCAGTACTTTCAGAGATTACCTCCAACAAACAAAAAAACATTAAAAAAAAACTTTAGGTACCTCTTTATTATATTAACGTAGATAACATTCTGATACAAAGCCGCCATCTAGTCCCAGGCTAAGCAGAGCTTGTGTTATGAGTCCTAGACATCTGATAAACATACTTACATATTTCTAAATACATACATATTATAGATAAATTACACCCAGACACAGAACAAATGATAATGCTCATCACACAAACATTGGTCCTAACTGGGAATCAAACCCACAAACTCCGGCATAGTAGTAAGGGCCACTAACTTTTAGACCAATAGAGTTATCGGCGTGGAACTTGAGCGCTCGGCGTCAGAGTGGGGATCGCTTTGCGCATTCCATATATTGGCGAGCCAATCGTCGTCGTTGTTAGATACATGCAGCAAGCGTAGAGAACGAATCAGGAGTCTATGATACGATAGCGCGGCGTGCCAATCACTGACATTCCCCACCCCTGCTTCTCAAGTCGCACCACTAAAGAGACCGAATATTAGACTTCTGCGCAACTTGAAGCCAGCGCTCAAGATTCGTGCCGATAATAATTATATTAAATGTATGATGTATGAGGCGGGACGCATAGGACATTTCGTGGTCCTTCGTTCCTTTCAGAAGCAAACCCATAGGTCCAGTAGGCTTTGACCCAGCTGGGCTCTTGTAGTTTGTTGGCTTGAGCCACGCGTAGAATACTACGCGCGGTCGACGACTTGGGCCCGATTCGAACGGTGCTCGGTCGGGTCGTCGAAAACTGGAACTCCAGAATGGACCACCTTAATCGCAGTTACGGACAACATTTGAAAGAAATAATCTTTAAAAAGTAAATGTAAGGAATGTTTCTTTTGTATTATAATAAAGATTACCCGATAAATTTGTTTTATTCATATTTTTTTTTAGTTTTGGATAAAGTAACTCCAAATGAATCACCCGTTAGAACATCCAAGTATCAATAAATTGAGTTTGAGTATTTTTTTATCTTAAAGTTTGTCTGAGTGAAGGAAAAAAACACAAATAATCCGTACAAAATAACTTGTTTATTATTGAGCTATTTTTGTATTGGGAGTTCATGAATAAATTTTGGGAACATATTATCCTGTTTTTATTTAATCAGAAATGATAAAAAAATCCATATAGGTCAAATTATTTTTGATTGGTACTTATTCATCTCAAATTAAGCAATTGTATACAAATTGCTTCCTCTTAAAACCATTCATACGACTGTATATTTTATTTATTTATTTATCAATATTTTTCCACTGTACAAAAGCGGACTTAATGTCATAGGCAAATCAAATCAAATCAAATCAAAGCATTTATTTCAAATAGACCATTTACAGGCACTTTTGAATAGTTAAATGTCGGTCAGTCCAAGAAAAGTGAAGTTAAATTGCACGTTCCAAAGAGTAGGTCTCTATGGAGAAGAACGTGCAAGAAACTCCATGGAAACTCTTTTAAATCAAATTATGTGTTACATATTATAATGCTTGGTTACATATTACTTGTTGCTTCTATCATGTGAGCACAATGTCGATAATGAAATAAAAATGTAAAATAATTAAAAGATAGAAACTGAATTAAGCCACTGGCAACTAAGAGATGACCAGTCCCATCTGACGGCACCCGTTCACGAGCATGACGCGTGCATCAGCCCCACTCAGCTCAACCATTTATCATTTAGCATTATTTAGCATTATCTACCAGTCGATCTTAGGGTGGTGCAGAACCAACATGGCAGGTGCAACCTAATAAATAGACATACAGAAGAGAGACAACTACAGTAGTAAATACATACTTAGATAAATACTTACATACAATTCACAATGTTGTGGTGAAAAAACAAATCCAACCAATCAATACTGTGATGATTCTACCAACTTCTTGCGAATATGCTCACGTGCCATCACTGGGCCATCCTGATATTCAGAGGGAGCGCATCCAGAGAGATATCGCCTGAACAAAAAAAGAGGAGTGGATAAATCCAGAGCGGTGTGAGGGACATTGTAGAAGACAATTATTTGTAGACTGAAAATTTTTATTGTGCCCGAGCAGAAAAATTGAATTTCTGAAATCAGATAAGAAGGGGAAGAAGGCTTATCAAGAAATGAGAACAGCACGCTTAGCCAAGTTGTTATTCTGCAATCGTTAACGCTGTCGAAACGTGAAGAACCGTATGGGAATGACGTCATCTCAACGTAAAGCCGCGTGGTCTAAACAAACGAATAGACAATTCGTAGCCAAGTTCACATCGTTCAAAATCGTTTCTACAATGTTTAACGCTACATCTTTTGTTATACAAACGCTACATTGTATAACGAGCGGTTGACTCAGGCGCGTCAACATGGCTACCCACTTATCGGTTTCTACAATTGCTGTCACCGAGGCGTTACAGATTAGAGAACGGAATTCGACACAAACTGGTTGTAACTTGGCTAGGGGGGCAGGTTAGTCAAGGCCCTTAGCGCTGTGCGCTGAGGAATTGGTTAAACCATTTCAAGAGCGAACGATGCTCGTATATATGATCATACTTACGGAGGTTGAAGACAATTTTCGTAGAACTTACTACAGTAGAGTCACAACTTTGACCTAATTTCATTAACCAATTGAAATACAGTAAACATAATGACAAGCCGTGGATGTGATGCAAATTAACTGTATAAAAAAAAAAATACTTAACAAGTCCTTCTTAATATGAAAATTTCCATTGCCGGTGACCCCGATCGATTGCAATTGTAAACTATTCTCTTCTAGTCATTTCGCGTATAATTATAAGTTGTTTTTCTTTTACAAATCCCGTGTCCCTAATTAGCCTGGACCAAAATTTTGCACCGGAAGATGTAGCGTTGGAAGGCTTCCTACAAGGTAGACCGATGAACTGGTGCGGGAATCTGATGGATGTGAGACGCACAGGACCGCTCATTGTGGCGACACTTGAGGGAGGCCTATGTCCAATAGTGGACGTCGTTCGGCTGAAATGATGATGATGATGAAAATTTTACATCATGGTCAAAGCTACTTACTTACTTTGACTTTACGACGATACTTTTAACAGTTAAAAATAATAATACGTGATAACTCTTTAAACATCATGTTCCATTACCGGTATTCGTCACTTATTCCAAAAGTATCGGTTCTTTGAACGATCCTTCAATATGTGAGCCGGTCTGAACAGTAGGTACTGTATCAGCCAGTAAGCGTCTCGAGTACCTACTAAAGGAGACGAAGATGTATCGCAACCTGATTGCGATGTTCACAGATATATGGAAGAACGTCTCATCTGTCTGTATAGAGAATTGTGAGGTAAGGGTTGTGGGTCAAGGCTACTTACTTACTTTGACTTTACGCCGATACTTTTAACAGTTAAAAATAATACGTGATAACTCTTTGAACATTTATGTTCCATTATCGGTATTCGTCACTTGTTTCAAAAGTATCGGTTCTTTGAACGATCCTTCAGTATGTGAGCCGGTTTGAACAGTAGGTACTGTATCAGCCAGTAAGCGTCTCGAGTACTAAGGGAGACGGAGATGAGTGTTAATAGCGACACCCGTTTCTTTACTGCATATTATACACATGAGCAATCATACTGGTTTGGATACAGTTTTATTAGTTGCTTATTTTAAACTAGTAGAAAATATGTAACCTATTTTTTATTTTTTTTATTTAGCCCATACTGTCCCACTGCTGAGCAACCACCCTCCACTCCTTCCAACGATCACGGTTTCTCGCTTTCTCATTCCAGTTCTTAAGGAAGCCATCCAGGTCGTCCCGCCATTTCCTACGTGGTCTGCCTCGGCCCTGCGTTGCTGTGTCCGGGCACCAATCCAGCGTTTTACGCGCCCACAGCGCGTTAGACATGCGGCAGACTTGTCCTGCCTAGTCCCATTTAAGTTGGGCAGCCTTTTAAGCCACATCAACAATTTGCGTTTTGGTCCTGTTACCTATGTCACTCATTTTTTAAATCGATCTACTAAAAGATGTTGAGTTGGTTAATTACAAAAAAAAAAAAAATATAGACTATCAGCCAGCGCGAGGAGTCTTTTAAAGATTTCCCTTTTCCAAAAAATGATATACTCGTGTGAATGTGTATAGTTTATTTTAAGTTAAATGACAATAACAACAAAAAATTGTAATTTAAATATGTTTGTATTACTCTGCCCAAAAGGTGATGGGCAATATGTTTAATGCCCGGTCAATTTGATTATTACAATAATTATTATCAAATTGCACTCTTATATTGGGCATTCTTCATAATGACCAGGCATTATGTATAATGCCCAATTTATTACTTGGTCCATAACATACATTACATTACACACATACATTCAAAGTCTTATTTCAAATGTTAATTCACTAAACCTCAAAATCGAACGTCGGCGTTTGCACTGTCATTGTCTTTCTATTGTGTCTACAATTAACACAATTTAAAGGTTAAATTAGAGGTCAGATAGCTGCATCCGGATAGACTAGAAACTAACCCCAACATTAGTTGGCAAAACTTTAGAGATTATTTTTTAAAATTACGTAAACATTTAATTTATAAGACAACCACATGCTTGTACTTAGAATAAAACATATCATGTTTTCATACATTCTAGCTGTCACTAACATCAATTTTTATTAAAATCATGAAACAGCAAAGTGACAAAAAATATCGCTACCAGCAAATACAGACGAATAGCATGAATAACCTCTCAGACAGCTCCACTAAAAAACGTACTACACGGCACAAAATTCTTAACAGCAAAACACACTCCATACTTCATAACATCGTCGGAAATAAGTCCTCTCCTCCCAAACTTACAAAGCTGCCGAACTCTACGTGCCTAAATCGAAAAAAGGATACTGCCGAAGTGCATTTTGTTCTCAAACGTACGCCGCGCCGCTTGCGATACACTGAAGGCAAAGTTTCCGTGCAACTGTGTCTTTTTTGGAGCCCGTATACGGGATGCAGGTACACTTGGCGAATAAAAAAAAAGTACAGGTTGGTTTGTGTAACAACCTTTTTTTATTTGATTGCTTGCTTTAGGCCTTTGATCACCTGGTTATGCTCTGGAAGTAATCTGTTTACATCTTCTTGACTGAGATCGATTCTTTTTTAATTATTTTATAGTTTAATTAGCTTTTGCTAGTGGTTCTTCTCACAAGAGAGTCTATAGGAAATTGTCTCAAGAAAACGTATTCTCTGAATATAAAGAATCTCTATAAATCTACTTCCAAGTTCCAAGCTCTATCTGTAAGCCAATTTTCATAGTCGTATCCTATCAGCTTTTTTAGCTTCAATGATTAATAAACCCTCACATACATACATACTAAAGTAAGAATTATTAAGATGAGAAAATTACAAACGAAAAACAAAAAAAAAATTATAGCTTATTGCCAAATATTCAATTATAGCAAGATTTTAAGTAGCACTTAAAAATAGACGTGTGTTAAAAAGTCACAGACACAATAATTATAGCAAATTCCTGCATAAGTTACATTTACAAAATAATGTCACCTAATATCAAAACTGTTTCGCCGTATGTACCCGTACAACTCAGTACCTACTAAAGTTTACCGTCGGGAACATTTGGCTGTTTTTTCGGATGCAGCGTTAGTTTCCCAAATGACTGCGTGTCGTCATGCGTCGTTGATTCGACAACTGCACTGAGCGAAAGGGAGTTGGTTTTGTGATTTGTTTTTTCCACTTTTTGGGAGATTTTCGTGGGAAAATATTTTTGTTGATACCAGCGTTATGACAATGAGTAAGATTTTTAGAAATTACTTTAATTTAACTTCACTATGTAGTGTTGTTATAAAAGAAGTGCTTCAACGGTGCATGTTTTCTCGTTTCGATGTTACAAAAAGTGTTCTACGCGCGCCTCAAAGAGATGTCAGCAAAACCACACCCAGCAGGGTCGATGCCTACTGGGGCATGATTCCCTTTTGGACATAATAATAATATAATATTCCACAACTATCACACAGCGCCGTCTAGTCCCAAGCTAAGTAGAGCTTGTGTTATGGGTACTAGACAACTGATAAACATACTTATATATTTCTAAATACATACATACATACTATAGATAAATTACACCTAGACACAGAACAAATGATCGTGCTCATCACACAAACATTTGTCCTGGGTGGGAATCGAACCCACGACCTCCGGCATAGCAGCCAGGGTCACTAACCACTAGACCAACAGACCTACAAACAACATGGACCTACAAAAAGGAATCTCGGGGTCTTGGAACGCAAGGCAAAGAAGGAAAATAAGGAAGGTCATACATAGGTGTGGTTTTAGCCAGTAAAAGTCCGATACACCTTTCCGCTTTGCTCTAGAGCAGGAACATGCTTCGTTAATTTCCCACCTTAAAAGACATCATGAGTAAAACTCCCCTCGGGCGTCTACCTTATTATTATATCTAGCCTATATTCCTTCTATTGTTCCCGGCTCTGAACCATTTCTTGCCAATTCATAAGGACGACATCTAAGTGGCCCGTCATCTCCTTCGTGGTTTGTCGTGACCCCGTCGTGCGTTTTCGGGTCACAAGTTTATGTTTTAAGACTATCTACCTAACACCGAAAAAATACATTAGACATTTTGAACTCACTACTTATTTACTTTGGTTCAGTATTTTACTTACATTTCGAGCGTTTCCTCTTCTGGATTAAAATTGAAATTTAAAGGTTCACAATAAATAAACACACAATATTATGCGTATCCAATTTCCATTTTAATCATGAATCAATGTAACCAAAAATTTGATACAGTATCAATAGAAAAAGCAATCAACTGATAATCTGTTCCAAACGATCAAAAAATACGTCATGACAGAATTCAAACGATACAAAAACAATTGTACCGCAAAATCCGAGCAATTATTCGAGTTTCAACCCAATATTTTATCAATCAACGAAATTAGACGGTTCTGCGTATCGATTCCACCTTAAATATTTACCTGTGTTACATTATTTTAATGTGCGGTACCCTAAAATGGCGACGAGGCCGGACCAATCAGCGGTATCGATAAATGTGGATGGTGTTTTTTTACGTAAATTTTATGGGGGTTTATTTTGAAAGCTTGCGAGAAATGTTTTGCTATGATAAAAATATTGAAGGATTGCATTTTCGAATTGTCCATTTTTCCCCATCCCCCTTTTTTTCTTTGATAATTTATATGGAAGAACAACGTGTGCCAAGTCAGCTACAGTTTCTTTATAAATTCTTCTGTTGCAAGTCTTGTGGAACAATTTCCTATAGAAATAAACAGTTACTTTGTATTCATTACATGTTAAATGTATTTTTATCTATTACTCTGTATCTATCAGCATAAAATAATAAAAACTAACAAAGTAAATAAAAGAAAACCTTAAAACAATGCATAGAAACTGAACCGATTCTTGATCTAAATAAAACACATATACATTAACTCATTCCTTTTCCCCAGAGGATAAAGTAAATGAGAAAACAGTCAATAATCTGTGTAAGAAAGGTACACAACACGGATCGCAACACCAGCATCCCAAGAGATAAAACCATTTCCTCACAATCAGGACCCAATCCAGGATTCACCACTTAATCAATTCCCTAGCTAATCCTAGGTATCCTACACTTGGGTAGCGTCCTGCCCAGACCAAGGTACCTGGGATGCACGTCACGCCACCCATACGTGACTGCCATTCGGTAACTACTACACGAATGGCTAAATTTTCAAGATTATCTCTCCAAAAGTTTTTGGAAAGATGCCAGAATGAATATACTGCTAGTAGGGTAGTCAGATTTTTTTATTTTTTTTATTGTGCATTCATACTGTTAAGCCAGTTGTTATTCGAGAATTAAAAGTGTTATGTGAAAACAGTTGAAATAGGTTTTTAAAGCCAAAGGTTTAAGTAATACTGTGAGAAGATTTATTCGGTTTCATTAAGTTCTTTTATTCTATTTGAAAATATTTGAATAAACGAGTTAATATAAATTTCAAATAGAATTTCCTACATTGATATATTGATCTTCAAATTAATTTGCTATTCTTGTACCCCTGGTTACAATTATTATTGGTTATTATCAATGTTACTTATTAGGCTTAATTTAATAATGTACATTAATGTTATTTCTTTTTTTTTAATTTTTGTGAATGATGATTAATTAACTTAATTGATTTGTTTACACGGAACCATATATAATGTAAAATATTTCGTAAACAAGTTGTTAATGTGCCTCATAATAAAAAAAGGAAATAAACGCGAAGCCAGCGTCTATCTAACCAACATCACAATTTCAGCTGAAAAACATTCACTACTTCGGTAGTGAACGTCATAGGCCTCTCTTAAGTGTTACCATAATTACCGGCCCTATACGTCTTGTATCCATCAAATTCCCGCGACCCTTACCAAGTCATCGATCTCTTTTAATAATTAACATTTTTATTAACATTTTGCTACAGATTTCTTGGCTATATTATATAATATAATATATATATTTCACAACTATCACACAACGCCGTCTAGTCCCAAGCTAAGCAGAGCTTGTTTTATGGGTACTAGACAACTGATAAACATACTTATATATTTCTAAATACATACATAATATAGATATTGTTGAAAGACAAAAGAATTAGACCTCTGTAGCCGAACTAGGCAAGAGCCTGTATTTCGGCTATCAGTGCCAATACCCATAGGTAATAAAAATCAATACAATTTGAGCAATCGAGTAGCAATTAAATTAAGATAAGATCAAAAAATAAAAATAAAAATGCAGTTAATTAAAATAAAAACACAAAAAATTAAAACTAATAAAATAAAAAATAAGTACAAAATTATAAAACCATTTCCATTTGAATTACAGAAAAAATAGACATTAAATTAAATAAATAATAAAAGCAAAGTATAATTAAAAGTTTTCTTGGACCTGCCTGTAATTTTATTACTGCTGTGTTTTTATATCTCATTATAATTTTATTTTTAATTTATATCCAACACATAACTTTAACTAATAAATTATTGATCTTTGGCCGTGTTCTGCTAAAGTATAAATAAATAACACAATGGGTGGTCTTGTCGCTAAAAGCGATCGTTTACTGAGAACCTTTTACACTCCAACCTCCAGGCTTTAGGGTAACCATCAACAGAAAAATGTCGAATAATGCAATAATAAGCACCCCGTTATACCTTTTACCCTTATTTTCAGCTCTCAAACCGAATAACCCGATACATTTTTATTAAAATTCGAATTTTGGGTCAAAGGCTTTCACACAACTGCAAATGGCTACGCGAAATGAAACGTATACAATTCTTTTGTTAAAGTACTTTTTGACTTTACGTAGAGTTAAGTACAGTCGACTTGTATTAAGGTTCTTACAGTCGGGCGCGACATTGCGACAACGCTCAGAGGACCATTTTTAGGGTTCCGTAGTCAACTAGGAACCCTTATAGTTTCGCCATGTCTGTCTGTCCATCTGTCTGTCTGTCTGTCCGTCGTCGCTTAATCTCTGTGACCGTTAGCACTAGAAAGCTGAAATTTGGTACCAATAATATGTATATCAATCACGCCGACAAAGTGGCAAAATAAAAATTGGAAAAAAATGTTTTATTAGGGTAAAAAAAAAACTTCCCCCTCCCTATATGTAAAGGTCTCCCTATATGTAAAGTGGAAAGTTTTTTTTTTTATTTGTATAGAATTGGTTCTATGCTTATAATGAACAGTCTATCAATAGTTAGCTTCTGACCGCGACATCACCTGTTTGATAATTGTTTCCTTGCTATTACCGATATAATTAAAAAGGGATCCTATGTTTTTTGACGCTATGATTTAAGATAGTTAAGAGTTTTCAGGAGAGCAATGTGCCCTGCCAACTGCCACTTAATTACACTTTGAGCTATGCCAATAACCTTAGTTCTTTTGTGGATGTCTTTTTTATTCTTTGCTCGGGGAATAGAGGTGGGGCCGAAAAGTTCTGAAGTGGCGGCCAAACCATTGATGCGAGACGCACAGGTCCAATTCTTGTGGTGACATAAGGGAAGCCTTATGCCCAACATTGAACGTCTTTCGGTTGAACGAGAACCAGAGAACGCCAGCCGACAGACACGTGGACCCCAAAAGTACAAAAAGTTAGTGCAGTTCCCTTCCGCTTACGAACTGTTTTCTCTTATTTCCTAATCCTTAACGGCTCCAATAAGATCCATCCTATACTGCAAGGTGTCAAGTACATATCTGAGAAACGATAATAGATTCCATAATATTCCATAGTATGGAATTGACTGGCCTGTTGGTCTAGTGGTTAGTGGCCCTGACTGCTAAGCCGGAGGTCGTGGACAGGACAAATGTTTGTGTGATGAGCATGATCATTTTTTCTGTGTCTGGGTGTAATTTATCTATAATATGTATGCATTTAAAAGTATATAATTATGTTTATCAGCTGTCTAGTACTCATAACACAAGCTCTGCTTAGCTTGGGACTAGATGGCGTTGTGTAATAGTTGCGGAATATTATTATGGTAGTATATGTGCAACCATTTTCTTTGTTTCTGATGATGATTACCTAGTATTTAAGAAAAGGGTAGTGAATTAAAACGGTTTTTTCAGCCTTGTCACATTGTCGCTTCAATGGCTGTCTGTAGGTAACCTTTACGCAGAGATTTGAACACCGACACGATTGTTTTATTCTCGTGTAGAGGTCATGAATGCGGTCAAAAGGACGCTAGTTGTTGCTAGAAATGTTTCTTTTATTTTTTTTTGCTTTAGCACTTAGCTTCAATTAAAGTTTTAAGGGCTTTAGGAGGCTCACGAAGAATACTGTGGTTGCATTTGGGTGCTCTTATATTTTCAAACTTGAGAAGTTTTTTTGGTTGTTCCTTTTGTTAGCTAAAATTACACATATTTATAATCAATGAAATTCAGGCAACGATAGCATGGGTGGTGTAGTGATTGAGTGAGTGGCTGCTGCAATGTGTATCGTCAGTTCGAATCCCGCACGGAAATAAATTTGTATGTATGGCCTACAGATAGGTAGTTCCACCGGGTTTAGGTATTTTTTGTATGTATGTTTGGAGAACGCATTCACGTTACTGGAGTAACTCCTAATATGGGAACCGCTTAAAAGAAACACCTACTAATACTATGCACTTGAATAATTTTCCTGCAGTGGCCTTTTCGTCCGATTATAATTAATTAAGTGTCTTTAAGAGCATAGTTTATTTAAAGCTTATCCAGGCTCATAATAAACTAGTCTCATTCATATGAACTGCTTACTAATTTCAACGTTTCATTGGTGTGTGGAATGTGTTGCACAAAAATATAATATTAGCGTATACATAACTACAACATGTGGGCACTCGTCACCGTTGTCGGCTCGTTTCGTTGTGTGCAAGGTGTTGTGAGTCCTAGGCGACTCCTGAGTACTTTCCCGCGTGCTTGGGAGACCTGTGGGTGATAAAGGCCACATTACTTTATAATTCTGAATGATATTTTTTTTTTTGTATTTAATAATTTGTGTTTATGTTAACTTACCCCTTGTGTCTGGCCTTATTGCATCCGGTACTCGTATTCGATGTCGCTGTTGCCACTCATTCTGGTCACATGGCTTTCATTATCACCCGCAGCTAAAAAGTAAAAATATAAAAATAAAAATTTAATTGTATTTTATTTGAAATAATTACCGGTCTGCTTGATTCATTTAAATAATCATTACTGTAAACAAGCGACACTCACCTTCTGCCAATATACTTAATCTATTTTTTTTTATCTTTTTCACTTCCTTCTGCTAAGACAGTATAAATCATAACGTTATTTTAAAAACACTTGCTTTACTTGATCGGGTTGTTTTCTGTTACTATTTTTTGTTTTCAAAGTACCCGAGATTGGCACAAGGTTTCGCTTTAAATTTTTTATGCTGTTTGCTAATCGTCCGTTGCGCTCGGCCCCCTCGGGCTTAGTGGACTTATGCGTCGCTGCACTGCGCGTAGTGATGGCATTGTGTTAACTGAGGCTAAATCGTTTCAAACCGGTTTCTATTATGTTTTGTTTTTTTTTCTTTATGTAGTGTTGACACTTTTTGTAAATTTATTTTTTATCCGTTCACTCCAAATAAGGTTCAGTTGAAAACCAGCGTCAGACAACTACCCGTAGTAGTCTGGCATTTCGCTGAACTGGACCTTTTTTGGCGCAAACGTATAACACACAATGTTACTTTTTATTTATTTTATTTTTTTTTTGTTTAGTGTTTGTCTTAAGTTTTAGTTGTATAATATGTTTTTTTTTTTTTGCGCCAAAATACTTTCTTTCTTTCTTTTTAGAGCGCCTCACCATCAACGAATGCATCACTGCGTACCATCAGATGGAATCACAATCAGCAATAGTGCATATAAAAACTAGTTTTTGCCCGCGACTTCACCCGAGTACATTTAAAATATAGCTTATGTCACTCAAGAATAAAGCAGCTCTCTATCGGTGAAAAAAAATTAGCAATCGAATTAGTACTTTCAGGGATTAAATTCCTACAAAAAAAAAACTTTACCTCTCTTTAATATAAAGTGTAGATGTAGATAAAGTTGCCCTTCGAGATGTAGGACCACACCACTTTATATTGAGTAGACCGTTGCTGAACCCATTGGGAATACAGTCTTTATTTTAGGTTAAATACCTGTGAATTCAACCTACATTTACTATGCACAATAGTCCAATCAAGAAAATAAATGACCAATAGTTTAGAGCAACGTGGCAGGTACGCCGTACATCACTGACGGTCCAGTTTGGCAACATAACCTCATTAACATGGAATAAATAATAGTGTACAGAAGCGACAGTACCTTTTGCAAATCATTTTACCCATAGGGTAAAAAATACTATATTACTAAAACTCCACTGCCCGTCTGTCTATCATCATCATCATCATCAGCGTTTTTAATGTTCCCACTGCTGGGACTCTGGCCTTCTCACTAAGAGTGGGAATGAGCCGTAATCCAACACGCGGGCCCAGTGTGGGTTGGTGAATGTCACATGTATTGGAATTTTTGGTTCCAGGACATGCCGGTTTCCTTCCGATATTTTCCTTCAGCGTTTTGAGAGCAGTGGTAATGAAATAAATTATACAAAGTAATTCGCCTGGCAGGGATTAAAAACGCGACCTACTCGTAAGTCGGGGCCATTACCATTTGGCCATCACTGGTCTCACAACAAATAATAATAATAAATAATAATACTAAATTGTAGGTACAAAGAAAAAGTTTAGGTACGAAATCCTTCGTGTGCGAGTTTGAAAAAAATATCTCTATCGACAAAGTAGTAAAGTTATAAAGCAGTTTTGAAGCTAATTAGAAAGAGAAGTTTGATATGGAATTTGATGCCAAAGTTTATCATGCCCACATGGCGGCCATAGAAAATGGCGTCTTGGCAAGAGAGAGATAAATTTATTTAAAATTGACATTTCTGTTCTTCCAATTTCGATACTATTATGAATATTCTTTCTCGCCTGCAGTTTGTGACGAAAGAAAGTAGCTGTCACAATGCGAATAATTTTGCGTGTAAATAATCCAGCAATTCGTTTTCACCACGGGGAGCCAAGTGCGAAATGGCGGATGTCAAATGTTTTAAATTTTTTGAGTCTTTCTCACGATGTTTTCTTTCATTGCTTTGAGAGTAGTAGTGATTCAATAAATTACACAAAATAATGCGCCTGGCTGGGTTTGCACCCACGACCTACAACTCGTAAATCAGGGCTAACGGCCCTGAGCCACTACTTCTCTGAATTCTATTCAACTTTTAAAGTATTATGTTAGCATCGGCACTTGCATTAAATTCATATAAATTCACGTTTTAATTCATTAAACCCCAAGCGAACACTGGCGTTCGCTTTCATATTCTTTCTATTTCGTCTCATTCGAAATTAAACTCAATTGGCAAACTTCATTTATATATATTATTTTGTCATATGAATATATTATGTAGCTACATCTCATCGTAAGTAAGTGAGATAAATTGGCCTTAGCTTTCTCAACCTTTTGTTTCTCGAGTGTATGCATGTACATAATATGTTCCTGCAATAAATATGTATGTTTGGTCCTTTGGCATGACTTATAGCCTTAAGTCCAGGCTGCATAGATTTAAGAAAATGAGGTATAATTAGTTTTTGAGTTATGTGTCGAAATCAATAAAATATTGTTCATTTAAAAAAAACGTGATAGCAACTGCCACCGCCCTTGAGGTACTACAATAAGAAGTCTTTTTTTAGAAGATTCTAGAAATGTACCTTTCCTGGAAATAGTCATGTAGAAAATATTAAAAAAAACTCGTTTAATTGACTCGAGTAGCAATAAAATCTTCGAACAAATATATTGACTTTTGATCTTGGCATTGCAATGAAAGTCAGTGTCTTCATTAACGTTTTTGTAGGTCATGCTATATTGGCAGCAACGGGAAAACCAAGGCGAAGGTGGAGAGATGAGCTTGACCTCACCAGATGAACTGGCCCGCAATGGCTATAAACAGACGAGTGTGGAAAAAGGAAGAAAAATGTCTTTAACCAGCAGCGAGACATAATGGGCTATAAAACAAAAAAAAAATGTTTTAAAAAATCACTGCAAAAGTTGAACTTAATAAGTTTCAAACAAGACACTTTTCAAGCAGTTTGTGGTTTTCAATCACTAATCGCTTCTGTACATTTTTCTTACTCTGTGTCATTATCTAGTTTCTACTGGCCATCCCTTCTACCACCATTTAGTTGGCGATGGCCCCCAGGGGAAGCCACGGGACGGTCCTTCGTAACATGACCTACACTGTAAAGAGTTGTGAATTATGCACATAAATATGCTTGAAAAATATTATGCTTTTGGGATCAAACTCAACATGAAATTGTTAGTCATGGAGTCCAGAGTGTATCAAAATTATTTTATATTAGACTAGATAGGACCACTTTTGTCAATAGGGTCCTTTTCTCAAAAGAACACCTGAAATTTACATAAAAATATAAAAATTATTTATTTAAATTATCATAATTCATATGGAAAAATATGCGCTACGTCCGCGCAAAACGGACGAACGCTCAGCAAAATGCCGTGGCTACACACATAGTATAAAGGGTATGGTTCTCTCTCTGAAGAAAGACAAAACTTAAATACTAACTAAACCATTTATACTAGAACCTGACTAAGTATATAATCATAATACGAAATAATAATGATTTGCAAAATAAATATCAGTCATAAATATATTTTGGTGTTTCCCACAACGATTAAAAAAAAAAAATTAATGTCGTGCTACTTCCTTGCGTCAGACACCTAATGGATTCTTAATTTTCAGGGTAGATTGATGTAGATGTTTTTAGGCTTACCCTTTAAGAATTTTTGTACTAGCATTCAGTTTGTATTTTTAAGAGATGTCACGCTCTTGCGTTGTCCAGAATATTGTATGAAAGAAAAAGTACTAAAATTTATGAATATATGAATGACGAACAATGAAGCTTAGCTTAATGAAAAGGTCAAAGGAATAATAACTAAAGGTTCAAAGAACATAAAACTATCGGTAGACAATTCCTACAATCCTTCCCAATACGATCAACGTTCCACAAAGAGAATCTATTACTCTTACTACAAATACTATTACGTATGGTCCTGTGAATACCCGTGTGAGATGAGGAAATTCAACAAAAGTGATTTTAAATCTCTTAGGAACAATGTCGGGTGACTGTTACACCGTTATGTGTCACATAGGTAACGTGGTACAAAAGGTACGTAAAATTATGTTACATTTAAAAGCTGGAAGCATTTTAAACCATTCACTATCGTGTAGAGTGTGTATAGAGGATGTGTGAAACTTTCATTGACTAAAACCAGCCTATGTTTTTCACCTACTCTGTCAAATCCATCCATCAAAGGTTGTCTGTAAAAAATCACTTTTTAATAGCGTGATCAAATAAAAAATGAAGATATCCGTAGGAAAACTAAGGTTGCTGATATGGCTCGAAGAATCTTCAAACTTAAGTGGCAATGGGCAGGGCAAATTGCCAGAACAGATGGTCGATCGGAATGAGAGGTTCTGGAGTGGTAACCACGTACTAAATAAAAGACGTAGCGTTAGAAGGCCTCCTACAAGGTGGGCTGATGACTTAGTGAGGGTCACGGTAATCCGATGCTTGCGAGATGCACAAGACTGAGAGGTTATGACGACATATTGAGGGTATAGCTGAAATGAGAATGATGATGATGAATTTTCTCTTTATGTCCTAGGGTTACGGTAACTATTTCAAACGTTCCCGCAGAACGTGCTTGATGCCTCTAAGATAAGTATAAATAAAATTTATTTTCAATACACTTGTTCAGAAAGTGGCTCTTACTGCACTGCACTCTGGTACATAACGGTCCTTGTTACCAAACGTGACATTTTGATTACCATTACGCAGTAGTGCTATAATGTAGTTAAAACCTTATTGTTCAACCTCTCCCCCGCCACAATTTGAATACATTATCGTATCAGGCTGGGCGTTGGTCGTCCCCCACGAGTCGCCGGTAAACCCCCTTTTATTCATTTCAGTGAGTGTAGTGAAAGGTACATAAAAAAAATATGGGAGCGCATATGAAAACAGATTTTTACCGCCACAAAAGTTTACTAGTTTTACTGTTATTTTTTTTAACAAGTGTATTGAAAAATGTCGTATGATACACGTGAGTAATTAATGATTACCGTTCTCGGCTCTCTTAAAACCCTCGCCACGGCTCGGGTCTTAATACCGCCTCGACTGTAATCACTAACATTACACACTTACATCATAATATAATATTGCACTTTATTTAACCTTTTTTGTTTACGAAACACGACTGCGGTGTAACAGGCGGCCATATTAAAAGGAATTCAATATATATTACCCTTATAACTTCTAGATTCTACTTTATCAGTTCCGAACATATTTTATGCGCGTTTAAAAATCCACTCCGGTAATACCATTGTTGTTTTATGTTCATGACTATGTTATTTTACGAGGTGAGCAGAATAGGTAGTAATAATGCATGAAATATGCGGAACTTTCAGACTGGTTCTAATTTATTATTTGCATCATTATTTTTTAGGACGCTTTCAATTAATGCGTTTTTTTTGACAGTCTACTGCGGTGTACGGCGCGCACTGTTTCCGCGCCTCAAGAAGTTGTTAGCAACAGCAGAAACCCAGCTGGGTCGAATCCTACTGGGACTAGGGTTAGTTTCGAAAGACAGCTCGAGCCCCGTTCCTTTTAGCCTTCATACCGTGAAGGCTAAAAGGAACGGGGTGGGTCTTTTAGTCAGTAAGAGTCTGACACTATCTCCCGCTCCGCCGAAGAGCGGGGAATGTCATAGGATGATTTTTTTCCCAACATAAAAAAACCCTACTGCGGCGTGGATGCGGCGTGTAAGGGTGTTTTTAATATCGTGTGGATTGTAATACGCATGCGGGTTTGCTCCGCATGCAAAAAATTTCAAAATCCAAAAACACTCGTCTCGTGTGATTATTCCACGCATTTTGTTTATTTTGAGCTTTACCACCATCTCACCTGATGGAAAGCGACGATGCAGTTGACGATGGTACTCGCTTACCTAGAAGAAACATTCACTAACGATTCCCAGGTTGTAGCTATCAGGAAACACAGACTCCGGCAACGAATCCCACTCCTTAGCGGCAACTGTTTACAATGAATGTGTTCCCAAAACATTTTGTGCGTGTAGGTGAGATGTCCATTACATTAAATACATGTATGAAATGGACATTACGCGTGCAGAGCAATCCCCGCCATTATCCAATAGCCTCGTTGCTACTGTAGCCGGCAGGGTGGATGGCCTAATGGGGTCTCACTGGATGACGATACACAGACCGTCATTCAGATATATGTTATAGGTGGATGTCTTTGTGTTTTGTTTTCTTGTTGTTATTATTAATCCCGCAAGCGTGATCAAAACCGCACGATATTAAAATCACCCTTAGTCGTACTGCGTAAGGACGATCGTATTTTTCACACTTGGCACGCAGCAACCGTGCAACGAACGGTCGACAACAGGACGGCGACGTCACAAACGCCTGTGTCCATTCGGTGTTGAATAGGGCGGTGTTGAATAGCGCATCACTGACATACAAACGCATTGCAGCCAGATACATTTTCAATTTGGTCGCTTGTTGTCGGACTGCTATCGTTAACGCAGCGCAGAAAATTGAAAACGCCCTTAGAGGCTTCTTGGTGAAGGTTATTTTCCCACTCTAGTACCCCTAGCCAAGTTGCTAATCTGCAATCGTTAACGCTAGTAGAAAACTTCAAATGTACGGGAATGATGTCATCTTAACACTCAGTCACGTAGTCAGAATAAAAGAATTCGCGGCGTGGCCAACTCGAAGCGTTCAACGCAAGCGAAACGGTGGTAACTTAGCTAGGGGGCTGGAACTACTCATTACTATTGTTTCGTGGATTCATCTGCAAATATCTAAGCTCGAGACCCGGACTTACTAGCGGTATAATCTAGTTTCTGGGGCGTCAAAATCATCAAAACCTCTTATTTTGGTTACTGTGGATGAAAAAATATGATAAATGATATTTATTTGAAAATTGTTGCAATTTTTTTTTTTTTCGTCTGTTTAAACTAGATGAATTAGATATGAAATAGATGGAGTTTCCTAGCTGACTACCGAAACAAACTCAGGGATTACTATATGATATGATTAGCTAATAGCATTTATAAAAACAGTTTACTTATTACCTCGTTGAATATTTAATTTGAATTTATAGTTCTTGAGATACTACTAGTTAAACAAACCCTGGTTGTTCAAAATCATAATTACAATTTTACATTAAGTAAATTTTTAATAAATATGATTAACTAAACACAATAATATAGAGAGAATGCCTTGTAACATTAGGTCCGCCTATGTTTTTTTATGAAATAAACTAGACTGGTGCTTGACTGCGATCTCACCTGTTGGTATGTACCACTACTGTACATGAAATTTAAATAAATAAGTAAACTATAATATCTGCTTTTTTAATTTCATCCACCTTTGCACTGTAAGAAAAATCCGAGGTAAAAACCCCCAGGCACTGTATTACTAGGTCAAACAAATTTATTCCTTGATCGAATCGCATTTACGATACACATCGCAGCAGTCTGCAAGTACTGCACGTCTAAATATTATTGATACCTAGAAAACTATTTAAACAGTATCGCACAATCAGCCTTTTAATGTTCCCACTGCTGGGACACAGGCTTCCTCTCTAGAAGAGGGAATCGGCCGTAATCCACCACGCAGGCCCAGTGCAGGTTGGTGAATGAAAAATGTCTTCGAATTTTTGGTTTTCGGTTTCCTCGCGATGTTTTCTTGCGCCGTTTTGAAAGCAGTGGTGATGAAATAAATTACTCAAAGTAATGCGCCTGGCTGGGTTTGAATCCGCGACCTACAACTGTACTAGTAGGTCATACAAATATAAATTGTTCCTTGTATGAATCGGATTTACAATACACAGCTCAGCAGCACTCAATTATTGTACATCTAATTTAATTAATACCTAGAAAACTATTTCAACATTACATAGTGATTATCGATATTCTAGCTTTTCCGACACACCTTGTTACACCTTTTCTTGAAGTTAAAATGAGCTAGCACCTTTTTTGCAGTCTTCAAAGAAAATCACTATCACGAGTACCTATTGAACTAGTCAGGTGCGAGTTCAAAGGTCAATAGCGAAAGGAAACGGAATGGAAAAAACTAAAAAGAACCAGTTTAGGTAGGAAAAAGCTCTCGATTTTTTTTTTAAAAGACTACCTTTTGAGACTTGTATTATTTTCACGATAGATATATAGACGCCAAAATACCTCTCCAGGACCCGAAAACTTATCTAAGAAAGCCTGGATCCCAGCCTCAGAGACTCTTGAACTTTGACTAAGAAGGCTTCTTAGCGCATGCTCGAAAAAGGTCCACTGAACACTTCGCTGGAAGACGGTTAAACTGGTCCTCGTCGGAAAGCCGGGGCGCCCTGCGTAATATCCGTCCAGCCCATCGTGCAGTTTGACGAGGCGGGCAAGCTGTAAAAGAGGTGAAACGTTAATAGTAAAAGTATATGTTTAATTTTTCACCGTCCGGCCATCCGTTAATCGTCTTGACCGAGCCCAAATCGTCAACAGTACGCCCCATGCCCCTAGATCAGCGAGGGTTTTCTGAATTGAAAACCCTTGTTCTTAAAACGCAATGGGTAACTGAAGAATACAGATGTGGTTTAATCAGTAAAAGTCTGACACTGCTCCTACTCCACCCAGAGGAAGAAATTAATCGGATGATTTCCAACCTTAATAAAAGTGAATAAAAATGGCAATGCCAGTGTGGAGCTCCTTCACAGGATATGCGTAAACTACTTTCCTGCTCAACATGTACAGCTATAATAATAATAATATTCCACAACTATCACACAACGCCGTCTAGTCCTAAGCTAAGCAGAGCTTGTGTTATGGGTACTAGACAACTGATAAACATACTTATATATTTCTAAATACATACATATTATCTATACATATAATAAAATCGTAGGAAAGTCAAAACTGTACATTGAATATTTTTTAAAAAGAATACTTGGGGCGTGATCTACAATCGATACCGAAGCCAAAAATATAGTTTTTAGAATTTTTGTCTGTTTGTCTGTTTGTCTGTTTGTCTGTATGTATGTCCGGGATAAACTCAAAAAGTACTGCATGGATTTACTTCAAATTTTCCATGAATATTACCAAGGGGTCGGGTCAACATATAGGCTACATATTATCACGCTATCACTTACGGGGGAGGAGCTGTGAATCTTTATTTTTCTTAAGCATTCTGTGACAGCGTGTAATGTAACGATGCATATTTAAATGTTGTTTTTGAGTAAGCCATGCTATTATCTAGCTTCACACCATAAAAACTACGCCATTTAAGTAACTTGGGCAGAGAAACATAGTTTAATGAATGTTAGTAGTATAGACAATTTAAAAAAAGCGCCATCTATGAGATTCCATAAAAATCAAATCAAGTTACATGTTAACACTTTTTGGAAATTAATAATTTTTTGATCATGTAGTTAGTTATTCTTAAAATTCATAGATGGTGATGTGATGTGATGTGCATTTTCTTCATAAAAGTTGTATCATATAGTTCGTTTTGACAAATTCAAGTTCCAACAAAACCCTGAAAAACTTGAGTAGAGTTGAGGAAGACAATTAAAAAAACATGCGGTGTTAAGTATTACATTTGTCTGGCATTTTTCCAGCTCTGTGAAGTCGACCAGTTTGCGAGATCCCTTACGTATGACGAGGTGCCTTCATATTACACGTACGACAAGCAAAGGGGTGTATTTAACTGACATCGACGAGGAGGTGCTGTGGAAGGTTTTCCGGGAATTTTCAAGGTCACCGCATTGGGTAGGGTTTATACCGTGCATTCGAATAATGGCAAATGCCACACTGCGGTTGTTACTTCACACTGTCCGAGGCCCAACGTCTTTCGCCTTTCTGAGGACATTTGATGGCGTGGAGTATCCCACTTACCACGCAGCCTGCGTAGCATGCCACCTTCTCGACCGTGACCAAAATTGGAATCCTCGCGGAGGCGAGCGTCAGTGACAGTCCCAGCCGCATGTGTCATCTCTTTCCCGTCATATTGGTGTTTTGTGGAGTTGCGAACCCGGTAGCTTTGTGTGAGAAGTATCGCCATCATCTGTCTGAAGATTTTCTACGAGCTTTGAGGCGTGCTACTGGAGACGAAGTCGAAGTAACTGATGAACACATGCTGAACACCTGTCTCAGTTCACTTCAAGATGTGGTCATTTCTATGGGCGGCAATCCGCTGATCGAATATGGGTTACCAGCTCCCCAATCGTCACCGTATCAAGGCCGTGGTAATCGGGAGTATGACGCTAAGACAAATTACGAGCCGGGCGAAATGACCACCATACGAAATGACCATGTCACCGTGTTCTCTTAAGAGCAAAAACAAATGACACCGTCCTTGAAAGTGTTGGGCAAAACCAGGGTAAAATGCTTTTCATGGATGCTCCTGGTAGAACAGGAAAAACATTTGTTACCACTGGCATGGCTGTAGCGTCGTCGGGAATCGCTGCCATACTGCTTCCGGGTGGCAAGACAGCATATGCCTTGTTTAAAATTCCCATCGATTTAAAGAGCGCCGAAACGCCTGTTTGTGGTATGTCACGTAACAGCGATAAGCGACACGTGCTCAAGGATTGCTCTCTGATCGTATGGGATGAGCGTACGATGGCCAATAGGCAGGCAGTTGAGACCGTCGACAGAACCCTGCAGGACATCCGCTGGAACAAACATTTGATGGGTGGTGTCACAGTTCTGTTCAGTGGCGATTTCCAGCAAACACTTCCCGTAGCGACGCGGGGATCGAGGGCTGACGAGGTGAATGCTTCATTGAAACGATCTTCGAGTTCGTACGCTGCGCTTGACCATTAATATGAGAACTCGGCTCGGCGGCAATGCACGAGCATTGCAAGAATTCTCCGATGTCCTTCTAAGTCTCACTCTGACAGGTGGTGCTTCCAGAGTCTCTCGGTAGAGTGTGTCCAGCTTAGAAAAACTCATTTGCTGTGTGTACGGGGACATCAGTCGTATACTGCACCAGCTTCTTGGGTGTGTGAGCGATAACGCCGACGCCCAAAAATGATCAGGCTGCTGCAAATAACGAATGCATTCTCTCGGAAATTGAGCGAAATGAAGTGGTCTACACCTCGATAAACACTGTTGTCGAACAAGATGACGCCACACATTATCCCGTGGAATTTCTGAACTCCCTATCAGCAAGTGGACTTAGCGCATAGCATCAAGCTGAAAGTCGGTGTCCCGATTATGCTTCTTCGGAACCTATCTCCTCCGAAGGTGTGTAACGGGACCCGCCTTAACTCTTTGAATGCCGTAAATAGAGACACAATAGTAAGACAATTGCTTATGTCGAACTGTGTAACATAAGACATTCAAAAGGTTGAAGTCATCTCGCTCCACAGACACATCATTGAGGCGGAAATTCTCATTCTTCGGTTGTGGCGTCGGCGAGGCAGTATTTATACCACGCATTCTCCTCATACCTCATAACTTCCCGTTCCAGTTCAAGCGCGTACAGTTCCCCGTGACTGTTTGCTTCGCGATGGCCATCAATAAGTCACAGGGGCAGACACTGAGGGCAGCGGGTGTCGACTTTTTTTTTTTTTTTTTTATGGTGGGAAAAATCATGCATTGACATCCCCCGCCCTTGGGCGGAGCGGGAGATAGTGTCAGACTCTTACTGACTAAAAGACCCACCCCGTTCCTTCTAGCCTTCATACCGGGGCTCGAGCGCCCTTTCGGAAAACCCTGGCCCCAGTAGGCTTCGACCCGGCTGGGTCCCTGCTGTTGCTGACAACTCCTTGAGGCGCGCGGGAACAGTGCGCGCCGTCGACGACTTGGGCTTGGTCCGGACAGTTACCGGACGGCCGGACAGCGAGCTACCCATTGCTCACTGTCCGCAAGCCCGCGTCTACGTTGGCCGGAAATCGGGATCAGAATCCCGGTGACGGCGGCGGCGATAACGCCGTTGCCTGATGCGTTCGGCCTCCTCCTTTGCGAGCATTACTGCTTCGCAGAAGTCGGCGACCGCCTGCCACTCCTCCTCGCTCCGGACCATGGCCTCAACCAAGGCCCCCGGCGCGAGAGGTCTCCGCCGCCGATCGCCCCCACGAGGGCACGGCGATGCTCCGCCCAAGCAGGGCACACCTCGACTGTGTGCTCCACCGTGTCCTCCGGGCGTTCCGCACAGTGGCGACACCCGGGCGTCACTTCCGCATGAATCCGGTGCAGGAAACTCCCGAACGAACCATGTCCGGTGAGGACCTGCGTCATGCGGAAGGTAAGGACGCCGTGAGGCCTTTCCAGCCACGCCTCAAAGAGGGGACTTACCGCCATGATTGTGGCGTGCCCAGCACTGGGTTGCGATAGTCGTTGACGCCATTTCACCATGAGATCCCGCCGGAGCTCTGTCCGCCATACCGTGACCTGTCGCGGCAGCGGACTTTCACCCCGGCGTTGCATCTCCACGCGCATGTCGTGCATGTGTGCAAGGACTGTTGCCTCCAGATCCCACGGTGGTAGGCCAGCCAGAAGGCTCGCCGCTTCGCGGGAAATCGTGCGGTATCCCCGCACCATCCGAATTGCCATGACCCTCTGGCAGGCGTTCAGTATGGCCGCCGGTTGTTTTTTCAGCGACGGCGCCCACACCGGCGCCCCGTAGAGGGCCATGGACCGAACGATCCCCGCGTAGAGCCTCCGGCAGGACGCGTCTGGACCCCCAAGGTTGGGCAGGAGCCGCTTGAGCGCAGCCCCAGCCCGGCTGAGTTTGGGAGCCAGACGTCGGAAATGCTCCACGAAATTCCACCGGCTGTCGAGGACGAGTCCCAGGTACTTCATCGTCGACCCGACACCGATGTGAACTCCTCCTACCGGGGTGTCGACCTCAGGACGAGTTGCTTCTCACATGGGCAACTGTACGTCGCTTGCTCCCGCGTCACCAGTACTGACTCTTTTTACATTTTGGCTCCTGGCAGCATAACTACTAACGTAGTTAATAGGGAAGTGTTGTAAGGTATGATACCTTTGTACGTATTTTTACTCGTTTGTGTCATGGAATGTATTCCTGCATTATTTTCTCTATTTCATTCAGTCTCATCTTATGACTCAACTCAGCAGGATTCCCATATAACTCTCTTCATACGCTTCGTTTGCAAAAAAAATATATTTTAAAAGTTGTTTACTTATTATACTATAGCGACACTGGCATCTTAGGTATTTTTGGTGCTGTAGAGCCTTCACGCAGACGATGTCGCGGGCAGCAGCTAGTAGATAAATAAATTACACCCAGACACAGAACAAATGACTATGGTCATCACACAAATATTTGTCCTGGGTGGGGATCGAACCCACGACCTCCGGCATAGCAGTCAGGGTTACTAACCACTAGACCAACAGGCCAGTCAAAAACTACAAGCAGTTTCCACGAGTTATACGAAGCGAACGACACAGTCCTTCTGTTAGCTATTAAAAAAAAATCTAAATTCATTTATTATCCATAAACACAGGGTACCTACAATGATCTTATAATATATAATGTTTTGTCTAACTCATTTTCCGCCGAAAGGCATGCAAAATAGTGATATTATAATCAAAATTAAATATATGCTGTAAATTTTAAATTAAATATGTGCGGCCCAAATTTGAGTTAAGTAAAAGAAGAACAAGACAAACATACTCTACTCTTTATTATTGACTATAAAAATATACAATAAGATTCAAGGATTATTCTAAAGCCGTGAATTTTCATTTGATTCGAACTTTACTTTAAACATAAAATATTATTAGGATCGATCATCGGGCTCCAATTTTCTACAGAATTAATTAAATTTGTGTCCCTATTCCGGGGTTGAGGTGCAGAATTTAAATTGAATTTGTAAAACTGATGTGATTAATACAGAGATAAGTATTTAAATCGTCATTTTGATGTAAAAAAAAACAAATGTTAGTGTTGTTTACGAACTCTGTCATTCTTTTGGCATTGGGTAATTCCGCCACTCAGTCGAATTTTTGACAAATCTTCTTTCAGAAAATAGTTTTTTTTTTATTGACTTTAATTTTTTTTGAAAAAAAAGTGTAAGTTTTTTAAATGTGCAAGTTTTCTATAAATATATTTTTATGAATTTTTCATATGGGTAATTGAGTAAATTATAAAGAGCAATGTAACAGATTTTTAGAGTTCTCTACTGGATTAGATTTACACATTTTTTTAAATTTAATTTTAAAATATTTTTTATTTAATTTTAATTTCACAAGATATCCGTTTCCAAGATATCTAGAAAAAATGTGTAATAACGTCATAATCACGTTCGAGCTGTTGTATGAAAACCATTATCTCGGGTTTTGGACACTCTTAACGTTAACTCCAATACACAATCGCTATAATAATTATTATAATTATACGTTTTAAAATTAATACATAATAAATTATCAAAACAAACATGTCATCAGAATTTCAAAGTGAATTAAATTTTAAACAAAATACATTTTACATGCAAAACGTAAACATGGCATATTATGTAGATATATTTTACACACGTAATTACATATTATTTTCACATTGGAAAGCTTTTGTAGCACATTGCATCGTGTTTAGCTAATTACTACGACAATTAGCGTAGTTAGGTTTAGTTGAAATACAGTACATATTTGTTGCCAATGACAATTTAATCGGTGCTATTAAAATATCGCTATATATATACAGATGGCACGAACAAAATAGAGAGTTTAAATTACAAAATGAGTGTGGAATTAATTTGTGTGTATTAAATCAATATTTTATAAAACATTTTTATTCGGATAATACTGCTCCCCTAGCCAAGTTACAAACTTTTCTCTTGCGTCAAACGTCTCGAGTTGGCCACGCCCCCGATTCTTTTGTTCTGACAACGTGACTGAGCGTTGAAATGGCGTCATTCCCGGACATTTACTATCTACTAGCTTTAACGATTGCAGATTATCAACTTGGCTAGGGATGCTGGTGTATCGATATCTATGGCGTCACATAAGAACAATGAACCTGCATCGCGCTATTTTATTTCCCGCGACCAAAAAAAAAAACAAACTTTCATTAATTTTTATTTACATGCACATATTTAAATGTTATTAAAATCAGAATACTCCCTCGACTCACCTCTGGAATGCGATTAAAATAACTGGGCCGATTTTCTTTCTAGTAGATAAGAGGAAAATAATTTTAATTTACTTAATTGCTGCTAAAATTTTAACCTTTTCTTTATCTCCAAATCCAAATTCTAATCTTTTCCCGTCGTACGTAACCAAGGTTACGGACTTAGCCAAAAGAATGACCAAACTTAAGTGGCGGTGGATAGGGCTGTAATGCTCGCAGAAGAAATGGTTGGTAGGACCGAAAGATTTTGGAGCGGTGACCACGTACTGGTAAATGCAGTTGGAAGGCCTCCCACGAGGTGGACTGATGAACTGATGAGGATCCTAGTATCGGTCAAGCAGTGGACGTCTTTCATTTGAAGCGATGATTATCATGATATTTCCTTTGTGTTGCAAGGAATTTTAATACAAATATAGGACTTTAATTCGCCTTCTCTTTTCTGCCATCGGACAACCCTACGTACGGCGAGTATCCACCCTTATCTTATCTTATCTTTGTGGTCTGATTTCTGCACTTAGTCCTCATCGGACCATTGTACGTGAGCCATAGCGGCCTATACTCCAACCAGCCCACCCCATTCCAGAAACAGATGAGTCTCTTCAGTTTGCTCAGGGCGTCCATCAGTGAATTCGGTGCTAGGTGAGTATCCAGCCTTACGTTGTTGAAACTTCTACGGTCCGAACTAAGCATTTTGCTTCGCTGTCGTACATCGAAGGATCGATTATAATTTAGGTGATTTCAAGGCTAGAGTAAATAGGCTTTTAATAAACTAGTGCGTCTCGCAATCAACGATTGCGTCATTGCTTACCATCAGGTGGGATTGCAGACAAGCTAGTTTATTTATATCAATAAAAATAAATAATCATCATGGTATGGAACGTCGATTTAAAAATCATTTTTTATTATTTATGTCCATATTTATTCGGAAATACAATTACACTAAAAATTTTGAAAGTAAATCTTCTAAAATTTTATAGAAACCAGGCGGCTGTAATTGAATGTAAAAACTAACCTTTCCTCGAAATTGAGTGCTCAAATATTGAGCATAAGCTAACATGAAACCGGGCATATACAAACAGACAGAACTTAAAAAAAACTTATTCACATATTTGTATATCCAACTACGGTAGCTCTAACGAAGTAATACAGAAATTTTTTTCGGAATGTGTTTTAAAATGCAATAGTATTTTAAAAATTATAAAAATAAATAAAATGTGGCTATCCTTTTAGCGCAGGTGTGTGCTCAAAGTGCTTAAATTTATAGCACAGTTACAGTTAATTAGGACGCTAACTTTTTAGGATTCTATACTCAACGTGCAATTTAGCCTCACTTTTTTACTCACCGACAATTTGACAATTCAAAAGCACCTGTAAATGGTTTATTTGACAAAAATGTTTCTTATTTTTAACTCGAGAGATGCCATTGAAATCATATTAAACTCCACTGTCCGTCTGTCCGTCGGTCCGAAGTGTTGTCTGTTCGTGTGTCTGTCCGTCCGTCTTTCAGCGGGCTATATCTTATAAACCGTAAATAGTATAAAATTTAAATTAAAATAAATTCGAAACTTAAAAGGGTTTTCCCATAGTCTGACACTATCCCCGCTCCGCCCAAAAGCGGGGGATGTCATTGGATGATATTCCCAACTAAAAAAAGACTTGGCCAATTTATTTTGATAAATTAACAAATAATTTTTTCAGTTATGGATGGAACAAGTATATATGATACTTGTTCTATCCATATCTGAAAATTACTGACTAAAACCACAAAATAGATAGTTACAGAAGTCAATCTCCATACAAAGCGCACTCGAGCAACGCACACATAGACACCGCTCACGGGCACGATATCTCGGAGCGTCTCGGACAAGTCTTCGAACAGTTCCAGCTCAAACGCTCATTAGTGTGCGTCCACCGAGCGTAGGTATAAAAAGTGAAGCACATACATGAGTTTGTCTTCTGTACCTATCTATTTTGTGCTAAAACCCACCAGTTTCAATGAGCCTTTGCGTTCTAGCACCTTGGTAACTCTTTTAAACAATACCAAGACCAAGAGGCTGCAGCCCAATAAGATGGCAGGTAGGGTCCGCTCCACACTGGACATCTAATTGCACGACGCACTTCATGACGCTAAGAACTGTCACAAATGGCGAGATACTATCAATAAGAAGCCAATGCAGCGGGAACTTCAAGACCCTCATTATTGAGGAATACGACTCGAGGAGGAGGAGGTCTTGGCCAACTCTTTGAAGTGTCGTATAAATTTCATCAATCATAAATAGTAGCTGGAATGGAAATATTATATTGATGACGTATCTTTATCTAGTTCACTGCAACAAATACAGAACAGATACTGATAATGTTTGTGGCGGGCTGTTTTAGAAGGCTTTTAAGCCACTTTATAAGTTTATATTTAAACATGCACACCAATAACACTGACCTTTTTGAAGACCACTACAAAAAGGTATGTATAATCCATCTTCTTAGCGTTTCAACTTCTATTTAAAAATTTGGTAACCTACTTAGGTTAATTTACCAACACATGTACGACCATTAACTTTACCAAGACCTAAATTAATCTACACTAAATAATATAACAAGGTAAAGATTATTTTTTTGTTTGTAAGAGGTAATCTCTGAAAGTACTGGTTCGATTGCTAAAATTTTTTCACCCATAGAAAGCTGCTTTATTCTTGAATGACATAGGCTACATTTTATGTACGCGAGGAAAGCCTCAGGCACCAGCTAGTTCATAGAATTGATCAAACTGCCTAGCTTTTACGTGGAGTGACTGTCTATTTGACCTCCGCAACCAAGTAATTGAATAACATGATACTCCATAGCAAAACTGGTGTTGGATTTTCTGGAGACTATTTCTAACGACTGTCAAAGATCTATAAATGATAGCCAGGACCAACGCTTTAGGGTTCGTTGACGTTTCTCCTGAAGCGGAGCTGAGTGGAGTTTAGTTGACAAGAACAGCGAAAAATGGCAAGTATTTCCATTGAAACAGAGCGGAGCCGAACGAATTTGAGTTAAAGTGAAGGCACACTTATCCGAGCAGAACGCGTCAAACTAATAGAAGGAAAGGAATTTTAACATTCTTCATGCATGAGTCTTTCCAGGTTCAGATGATTCGACGCAATTAGGTATACGGGGTTTTTTTATAAATAATTTAAAAATTATTTTCTTTCGATCCATTCAACGCGTTCGGCTTGGATAAGTTTGCTCTCTGCTCGGTACCCGACTCTGTTCTGTCCGGCTCGAGGCCGTTCGCTCAGCTCCACTCGCATCCGCTCCGCTCCATTTCGCTACAATCCGCTCCGCTCCACTCCACTCAGAGTCCGCTCCTCTCCACGCTACCTAGATTCGCATCAATAGAAACGCCGTATGTGCTCCAGAAATCCATATAGGTGAATAAAATGGAACCACAGAAAAAATAATATTAAAAGCCCAAACTGACACCTGAATAGACAGCGTGCGGCCATTTTTTATTTTCCCATGTCCCAAAAATAGTGGGCCCTTGCCTACTGACCCCGTGACGTTTACTTTCTCTGCCCTGGCAAATTGATTACGCTCTATTTCCTGAGTTGCGTTATTGCGAAGTTTGCTCAGCTGCTCTCTCGTATTGGGCAAACATTTGTACATTTGTTGGTACATGTGTTGAGATAAATTGTTGGAGCGATGTTGTGTTCTTTTCGGATTGAGTGCGGTGTTTAATATTGTGTTGTATGTAATTGTGTGCAGTCAGAAGCTAAATTTAATAAGCAAAGGATTAACTTCTATACGTGTTTCAATCGTAACTTGGTAATGTCAACAAGCTAATAGGTAAGACGATAAGATGTTTCTAACATTAAATTGTTCACAAAATTCCCTTTTTTAGCACAAAGACAGTGTTTTCTAAGATTTATCACGTTTATTCTTCAATTATCATATAGAAAACCTACTTACATGTGAGCGACGCCGCTAATAGAAGCTAGTTTTTTCATAGGTTCAAACGTTACAAAATGTCATTTTGAAGACTAATTAATTTGACTAAATCACACTAATATTATAAAATCAAAAGTATGTGCTTGTGTAAGTTTCTTATTCTTTTGTGCTCAAAACCTTAACAGATTTGTATATTTGGCACACGAGTAGATAATGCCTTGGAAAAGCACACGGGATACTTTGGATCCGGAGACTATGTTGCCCTGAAAGTATGTTCTACTTTCACGCGGGAAATACCACTGGTAGAAACTAGTCTAGATATAGTTTTCAACTCCAACCTTTCTTTCAAAATGGTTCAATAATAGTAACGGACGTTTACTAACATGTATTTTAGAAATAAAAAACTAAGGCACTGTAAGCAGGTAAAAGGTAAAACTAAAATGTATCTAAAAATCTGCTGTGTCCTCGTACTGCAAATAAAACTACACTGTTGTATTCAGCCAGGACTTTTCAGCTGACACATCAACTATAGGTTTTTCTCCGCTGCACCGGTTATTTCTCGCAAAAATGTAACCTTTTTGTTGTTAGAAACTATCTCTTGTCACTGGCTTCGTCTGCTAAAATGTCAAAAATTTACCAAACACTCCCTTGATGTTCTAACGCTGATGAAATCGCTTCTCGTGAGCTATATTATTTTTATCACTTTGCCGATGTACTCAACTTTTAGGTCCTGACAGAAGTCATCATTTCGAATGTTCCAAAGTGCCAAACTCATAAATAAATAAATTAATTAAAAGTGTATCATCTTTATATATATAAACGAATAGCTGTTCCTTAGTCACACTAAGACTCGGGAATGGTTGAAACAATTGGGTTCATTTTGGTCTTGATATATTTGTTATAGTCCAAGAAAGATTAAAACGGTGAGAAAATCTGAAAAAAAAACCCGAAAAAAAAATTCGATTAAAACGCCATCTCTAATTAAAATGTCATTGTGAAATGAATTATGCTGATTCTGGTATTGGATGTAGATGCTGTTATTCTTTGACAGATTAGCTATTAGGCTGTACAAAGTTTGCTGGGTCAGTTAGTATAGAATTCATAGGAAGTAGCATAACAAAATCCTATTCCAACAGCCACGTAACACCTCTAAACCTTACCAGTTACACTTGTGACTGACCCCGACAACACAGAAACACAATAATCAAGTGCTCGATTGAGCTAACAGCTTCAATATTTCGTCCGCGTACCGCCATAGCATGGAGCGATACGAGCACAAATGACAGAGGTCTATGTGACGAATGGAGGCTTAGTAGAGACGGATTTATTTGGCCTGAGTGAGCAACAAGCCCCTGAATTCGGAAGCTGTTTGATACTACAGATTTTGGAGATAGGAACGGGATAAAACAAGAGATTTGGATGCTGGGGATACCAGGTGTGGTATAGCTTTATAGCCTTAGATTTCAGGACAATACTTCGAAAATTCAATCGTATAGGTTAAAAACAAATGATTGATAAGTGGCATAATGTATGTATAATAATAGAACATACCATAATATCACCATCCATAATCAGTCTTTTAATGTTCCCACTACTAGGCCTCAGGCCTCCTCACTAGGAGAGAGAATGGGCCGTAATCTACCGCGGGAACAGAGCGGGTTGGTAAATGTCACATGTTTTCGAATTTTCGATTCTAACACATGCCGGTTTCCTCACGATGTTACATTTGATGTTACGTTACGTCGCGAATTACACAAGGTAATGCGCCTAGGTTTGAATCTGCGGCCTAAAACCGCCGTTACCACTCGGCTCCCACTGCTCACTGTTTGATGAATAATATGAATGATATATAGAGCTTAGTGCACGTTATCTATTATATTTAAAATGAGAAACTGACTGACTGACTTTTATGTCTACACACAGCCAAAACTACTAAGACTAAAAGCGTGAAATGCCTTCGGCTTCTTTTATGACGTAGGCAAGTCCTAAGAGAGGAATTCTCAAAATGTACCCCTAAAATAATAATAATAATCTTTATTCTTCTTCTTATCGTATCGATGGCAAAATTAGTTAAATTCCTTGCCTGGCCCAGAATTTGGCCACGGCAATGCCGTCCGCTGATGCTGTCATTAGGTCCCTACGTGAGCAGGAAACGGGGCACGTGGTGCATGACGGAAGGTGGGACATGATCTGCGGAGAACCGCAGCACAAACACTGAAGCAGGAATGTAAAACAGAAATTCGATCTGATATAATAATGTTAATTTGTGGGAGACTGGTGCCTAAACTATGCCGTGGCTTGTATTTCAGGACACCAGGGACTCCTCACTATAGGGTAAAGCAGCTAACACAACATTATATAATCTGTATAGATGGTGAAAATCAAGCGCAAGTTACCAATTTTACAGTCTCTATGATGAAATGGGACTCCAAAGTCTGTTTGTAGAAATCTACTTTTACGCGGACTAAGCCAATGGCAGAAGCTAGTTCATTTAATAGATCTACAATTTAGAATATACAATTTGTTTCATCTGACTGACCGACATAAGACGTTCTCACGCGTAAGAAGTTACATAATTGAGTGTTTTTGCGTAAAATCACCAAACAAAAAACTTATACTAGATTTTCTTGGAAAACAAAAGATATAGAGAACAAAATTTTCTGCCGAATTTTCGTACACCCGTGTGTACAGTACGACAAGCGTTACACAATGTTACTCAAGTTGTACGGAACTGAATAATACGTGGCTTCTTTTTTACTACTCAAGAAAATCGTATTACCCAAGAAAAGCTTGCTACCCAAGAAAATCTGCTTCTTTTTACTAACCCAAGAAAATCTTGCTCCAATCAATTCTAATTTCCATTCTCATCAATTACTGTTATTATTTGGCTTAACACACTTATCACATTTTCTCATAAATAACATTGCCATTACCAGTCACCTTCAACCACATTTCCATTCGTCTTACATTCTTAAAAAAAAACAAAAGAAAGACGAAACATTGCTTACATTATTCTGCTTTGTCATCAAATGAACAGCACTCCACATACTTTACAAATATAAAACAAAACACGGCTGCTTACATTCTCGACACGTACAGTGTACACTATGGTGTTCCCCTTATTCTGCAATGATGTTCACACCATTGATGAGGGTGTGAATTGAGTGGTACTGTAAAAAATGGTGCCACTATGTTACATTGTTGAGTTGTACCCCTGTGAGCTCGAGGTTGGCGTTCTCGGAGAATTTTTTAGAGTTCCACACCAAGTCGGCAAAAACCAAAGCCTTATAGAATCACTTCGTTATCGGTTTGTCCGTCTGTCCGTCTGTTCGTCTGTCCGTCTGTCCGTCTGTCCGTCTGTCCGTCTGTCCGTCTGTCCGTCTGTCCGTCTATCCGTCTGTCCGTCTGTCCGTCTGTTCGTCTGTACGACTGTCCGTCTGTACGTCTGTCCGTCTGTCCATCTGCCTATCTATCCGTCTATCCGTCTGTCCGTCTGTCCGTCTGTCCGTCTGTCCGCCTGTGCGTCAGTCCGTCTGTCCGTCTGTCCGTCTGTCCGTCTGTCCGTCTGTCCATCTGCCCATCTATCCGTCTGGCCGTCTGTCCGTCTGTCCGTTTGTCCGTTTGTCCCAGAATATGAGGCTGAAATTTAAATCAAAAACTCAAATCTCCTACACCGAGAAGCAGTAATAAAATCAAACGTCTAAGTTAACGCAATCTAAATAGCACAAGAAAAATCTTTTCAGATTTTCTCTATACTAAAAAGATTACTAAGCTAATACTACTAGATTACAATTTATACTAAAGTTTTCACTTTAGTAGCATGTCAAACCAATTTGGAAAAATCTTTGAGACACGATTCGGGAATCGAGCAATTTACATTGGTTTCGAAACTGGAATCTCGTGCATGAGAGGTGAGTGCCTTAACCACTGGCAAATCACGATGCATTTCCTCACTCTCTCATATAATTTGGGCATTACTTGTTTATTGTATGGATTTAGGGAATCCGATGGATGCAGGATGCACCGAATCGTTCTTTGTGGCGACACTTGGGGGAGGCCTATGTCCAACAGTGGTCGTCTATCGGCTGAAATGATGATGATGATGTATGGATTTTAAAAGATATGAGTCCTGTGTGTACCCAGTGGTAATTAGTTAGAAATTAACGGCTTTAGCTTTTTTCTGTTGACAAAGAATAATAATGTAAGCATTTATGTTTTATCAACGAAAAATAAGCAAGGTTTGTAATAACTTGGTCATTTGCAAAATAAATATGATCTACAATTACAAATACAGTATCAACGATTGCATCGCTGCTTACCATCAGGTGGGATCACAGTCAAGCACTAGTATAAATCGTATAAAAAAAAATCTACAACTTTCATATAAAACTTTAGGCAAACAAACCCATTCTTGCCGCTGCGGAAACAAGAAAAAGTTAACCCTATTCAAAAATCGACCTACAATTCTAGCCACAATGAGACCATCAATGATTGGAATTGACAATTTGAATTCTGAATAATATTCTCTCGTTTGAATTGAGAAGATTTTTTGGCAGTTGGCCAAACGTTCTACGATGAAAGCATTTGAAGTTCTCGGCGTCACGTGCACAATCAGCACAAATGTCGAAGGTATAGACAGTATTGTGCCAGGATTTATCTTGGAATCATAATGTAACTGTTTTTTTTTAAGGTGCGAATGACATCGCCCGCTCTTGAGCAGAGCGGGAGACAGTGTCAGACTTTTACTGACTAAAAACCCGCTCCTGTTCCTTCTTTACCATTGTTTCAGGGCCCCGGGGATCTCTTTCGCATCACCCATGGCCCCAGTAGGTTTCAACCCCGCTGGGCCTTTTTCTTTGCTTCTTGAGGCATGCGTGGAACACTATGCGCCGTTAACGACTTGGGCTCGGTCCGGACGGTTATCGGACGGTCGGACGGCGAGCTACCCATTGCTGACCATCTACAAGCCTGCGCCTACGGTGGCCATAATGTAACTGGTGGAAAACGACTATTACACTGGCGTTCGCGCCTAATATCTTACTATTGTGTCTCAAATTGACGGTATCTGAAAGGTAAATTTTAATTGGCCATTAAAAGGACCAATTAAACCAGTAAGTAAAATAAATGTTCCAAAAGTTTCCCCCCAACCGGGTGTTATCTTTGGGTGCACTAGCATAATGCGTACAGGGATAGTCGTCGGTTTGTATACCACGTTCTACAAAAAATGTCTAAAAAATTTCTGCGTGTTAGCTTCGGTCTCTCGTATATCTTCCAAAGGTCCAGGACTGCAGGGCCCTAAGATATATGAACACAAAATAATAATAACTAGTTCGGGATTCGTTAAGTTACTGTAAGTCAATTCGGAAGAAATTTAAATTAGCACAAAATATACATTTTATACTGGGATTATTCTCCTTTTTTGTTCAGGCGATATCTCTCTTTAATGCGCTCCCTCTGAATATCAGGATGGCGACCAGCCGATTCTCTTTTAAGGTGATGGCACGTGAGCATATTCGCAAGAAGTTGGTAGAATCATCACAGCATTGATTGGTTGGATTTGTTTTTCACCACAACATTGTTTATTTGTATTTATTTATCTAAGTATGTGTTTATTATTGTATTTGTCTCTCTTCTGTTTGTCTATTTATTAAGTTGCACCTACCATGTTGTTTCTGCACCACCCTAAGGTCGACTGGTAGATAATGCCTATGGCAATAAGGTCGCCTTTGTACAGTGTAATGTGCATAAAGCATTAATAAATAAATAAATTGTAAACATACTCCCACAACCAACAAACGTCATGCATTACATGCCAACGCATGGGATAATTGCATACTCTTACGCGAGAAAAACCGCTGTAGAAGTTAGCTATTAATAAAAACGCAAAGCAACCTAAAATAGAAGACAGATATATATTAATTTACGTTGCTCGGACGAGCCCCGGAGCGACAAGGGACTGTCCCTGACACATGCGCGACCACAAAGCTTACCTAACTCTTCGAGATTTATAACTACTACTATAACAAGTAAATAAGTGGTTTCAGGTTTAGTTGCTTAGTAGACAATTAGAGGAAAACATCTCTAAACTATTCCATTTTCAAAAATTATGTTAATAAATTCACAGTGTTACCTGCAGGCTTACTCTTGAGTTCAAATTCGATCGGTTGACATTGAGATTGTGACGTTTCGTATCCTTGAATTCAATGCTAGCGCCAAATTGGTTCAAAATTGCGTGACCATTTTGAGAACTAACTGAAATCGTATATGTTGACAATATTATTTACAAGTGTCCCAATAACGTAATGTCAAAATTGAAAAGTGATCTAATAATTAATTATTAAATTATCAGAAACAGTTTAAAGCATGGCATCAAAAACTCAACCGCTCCGCTCTCGACTGGTAATATGTCTTAAAGACTAGCGGTATTGCCACACTGTATGGCAATGTTTATCCTCTGTCTGAGGTAAATGCCAGCAGTTTGGGTCACGTGAAGTCCGCCTCTGTAATTTTGTGTATATATTATTATTATATCTAGCCCATACTGTCCCACTGCTGGGCAAATGCCTCCCTCCATTCCTTCCAATGTTCCCGGTTTTAAACCACCTCTTTCTGTGCACATGGCATTTAATAACTAAATAAATATTAACAAGGCTTCTAGGTAGATCTTTAGATAATTTGTGAACATTAGAATCCCATGCTCCGAGAGTTTCAACACACAAAAATATAACTTCTATTGGTTATAATTCTGCCGCTTGAGATTTCACATAAACGCTACGGCATCATTAACACAGTACGCCGAGCTAGGAAGATGGGATTGCGTAAGAGTATCGATACTAAAGAGTATGCTTTGTAGGCCTTTAGTAGCGAGGCCACTAAAGGTTTTCCATACAAATAAAGTTGTTTCTCCAAACATTTCAAAACAATTAAAACTGCTCTTTAAAGTTAATTGAAAACTTTGAATTATAAAAATAATAATCAAAAAATCAATCAAAACTTTGTCTCGTTTTATTTATTATTCAAATTTAAACAAAAGATGCATTCATTTTAGTTTTACCTTTCAAATGAAGTTCTCCGCAGTTCTGACCTTAGTTGTTGACCCCTAACCCCGTTGACCTGCCAATACCCCGACCCCGATGAGGGGATTGCGGACTGATGGTGCCTTGTTTTTGAGCTGGGATATTAAATAATGACTTCTCTCGGTATACATTGTAATGAGAGGGTGTGTCAGACTTTTGCTGAGTAAAACGTTTCCGCAGCACTAGTAAAGGCCTTCAGTTTACTGTCCCCGCACACGGGCCACAAAAAACGCCGCTTCAAGCTTCTTTTTGAGGCGACCTTTTTTTGTGGCTCGTGTGCGGCGGTGCCGCCACAAAAAAACGCTTGAAGCGGCTTCAAGCTTCTCTAGATACAAGGTGTCGCGCGCTTCAGCTGTTTTTTGCGGCCGCTTCTAGCGTTTTTTTGAAGCCCGTTTGCGAGGACGCTTAGTTGTCATCTCTTTGAGATGCACATGGAAGTGATGGTGGCTTCTATAACTGGAAAATAGACCAGTATATCTTATCCTGAAATAACACATGTGATTCTTATTTTACCCCGGGTACTCCCGCAAAATAAATATCCTTTTGTGTAGGCATTCAGTGATAGTGTAAAAGTGAAAGCATGTGAGCTATAAAAAAGATTAATATTAATATGATAACCTACATACAAATGTAACAGTTTCTAACATTTAGAACCCCCACCATTCCTCCTTTTCTTGCGGACGGCGAGCAATCGGTAGCTCGCCATTCGGTGGTGCGGTCCCCGTCTGGTCTGAGCTCGAGTTATTGACGGCGCGTAATGTCCTACGCGTGCCTCAAAGAGATGTCAGCAAAACCGTAGGGGCCCAACAGGGTCGAAGCCTACTGGGGCCATGGGTTTGCTAGAATTAGTTGGTGAGCAAAGCAAAGAAATAAAAGTGAGTAACAGTAAAAGTCTGAGTCCCACCGCCTAGGAGAGGGAAAAGTCATTGGATGATTATAAAAAAAACCTTCCCTTTTTAACCGACTTCTAAAAAAGGAGGAGGTTCTGAATTCGGATGCTTGTATTCTTTTTTTAACTTACACAATATTTCAAAGCTGCAGTTAAGAAAACTTCAAGTGGTAATTTTCCTACACACGAGTATGACGTCACAGTTTCGTTCTTAGCTCTCAACGTTATAAACTTGATTAATAATATAATTATATTTATACCACGACAGCTCCTTTGTTCCAACTATGTATAAAACATTAATTATGTCTCATACATTACTTGCTGTGGCAGACATCTCTGCTTTCATATCCGGAGTTAACATGGCTAACCTTGTTGTATTTTATGTTTGTTAATTAGCATATAGCACAGCTTAATCAGTCTTTTAATGTTCCCACTGCTGGGACTCAGGCCTTCTCTCTCGGAGAGGGAATGGGTCTTAACCTACTACGCGGGTCCAGTGCGGGTTGATGAATGTCATGCGGGTTGATGAATGTCACATGTATTCGAATTTTAGGATCTAAGACATGCCGGTTTCCTCACGATGTTTTCCTTGAAACCGCAGTGGTGATGAAATAAACTACACAAATTCATGCACCTGGCTGGGTTTGAACCCGTGTCCTACAACTCATAAGTCATGAAAATTACCTCTCGGCCGCCACTGCTCTGCACTGCTGCTTGTTATTTAGTTAGCAAATATCCAATGTTTTTTTTTTTAAATCATTTTTTAAATGTTTACTTTTAATAGCCATCTCTCCTGATGGTAAGCGACGATGTTATCGACGATGAAAGATTAAAAAAGCAACCTCTTCACTCTTGATTGAAAGACTGCCAGGTGGTAAAGATCATGAAATATAAACTTCGGCAGGAAATCCCACGCCTTAGGTGTCACCAAAACGTTTTATGCTTCTAGATCCATCATGTACCGGTGGCGCATCACAGTACGTCTTGTATTCCTATAGTAAAATTATATTTGAATTGTTATTAAAAAGTTTTAACTTGTAAGTTAATTATCCCAATTGTATTTTTGATTGTGAAATTTATTTGTTATTAATTCATTTGTTTTGAATTAATTAATTTTGAATTGTTTAGTCAGTAATGTAAGTTGTTTTCATTTATTTTATTTAATAGAATTGTAGATAGTATTAGTTCAAGTGTTATTTTCATTGTTATTATTGTTTTGTACTTTTAATTGTAATTTAATCGTAGATTGACTTGATATAAAAATACAATTTATGTACACGAAGTGTGTAAAATAGTGATGTGCATGCCGGTAGTTTTTTTGTTTACACAGGACCATGTTCTGAAACTTTAATGAAAAAAAAACTGTAAACAAATAGCTGGTACCTACATGTCTTACTGGGGCCAGGGTTAGTTTTGAAAGATAGCTCGAGCTCCGGTATGAAGGCTTGAAGAAATGGGGTGGGTTTTTAGTCTGTAAGAGTCTGAGACTATGTCCCGCTCCACCCAAGAGGGACGGTTGTCATACATGATTTTCCCTCCTTAAAAAAAACCTACATTATATTTAAAAAATGTGTAATTCCGACGCACATCTTCTGAAATAGTAATTATTTCCGAAAACAGTATCACAGCATTTTCACTGCAGTAATATCCAAGCATGTAACTGAGATATCCACAGTTTTTCTGACAATAAATCTGAAACCTTACAATACTGGGCGAAGGAATTACTAAATCAGCACAAGTCGTCCGTCCCGGCATTCTACAGTTATTGGGTAGAGGAAGTGAGGATGTGGCCGACCATACATCACGAAATGAAATACTCTGGAGGCTCACTTGAAACTCACTTTGGTTTGGATTACAATTTACCCATAGAATGTCTTTAAACTTTCTAATAAACAATCAAAACGGCGACAGGTCGTCGGAATCCAATTTTCTTATAAAAAACTTCATTCCCGCAGATGTGCGGGAGTAATCCCGCATTTCCGATCCCGCAAAGAAGGTGCGGGATCCCGCGTATTGATACAACATAAATTAAGGATTCGTATTTGAGTTGATTTTTTTTTTTTTGCTAATTACCTAGTGTCTGTAAGCAACTGCCCTGTGCGATAAGACCGCCCATTGTACATTTATTTTTAATAATATTTGTCCTGTATTTTATTTATGTGATGTACAATAAAGAATATAATAAATAAATATCTATCTAAAATCAGTGACGAATGATCATCTAACTAGAGCTGCTAGAGTGGTATTGATAAATACTTTTAATTAACAAAAAAAAACTTAATATCTCAGTGCTGTATAAACCACACCTTACCATATTATTTGAGACAATCTTTTCTTGCGCCACCTCAAACCAGCTTTCGTGGTGACCTTGCGTAGTGATTAGTCCGAAGATGGTCTAGTGTATAATGTTTTCACAATGGGACTCAGGCGTCATTTTTAAGAGAGAGAATAGGCTGTAATCCAGCACAAGAGCCCTGAGTGGTTTGGTAGATTGTCGTCACATGTCATCAAATTTTTTGGTTCTAAGACACGCCAGTTTCCACACGATGTTTGCCTTTACCGCTTTGAAAGCATTGAAATACAATTACACAAAGTAATACGCCTGACTGGGTTTGAACCCGTGATCTACAACTCGTAAAACTTATCCCAAGGCCAATATGAAGATGGTCTAATAATACTTAAATACATCTTTATCTTTTATCCTTTAAAATTCAAGGATAGCAAAGACTTTAAGTTACAGAACGCTGGCGTAACAAAACGGATCCACTCTATTTCCTGTTACAATTTCGTCGACGAACAAGATGCGACATGTCCACGTCAGTGTACTTGTTTTGACGAGGGTGAAGTAAAAGGGTTGGGACGTACTCGGTATGGAGGTGTATGGTGGATGGGACGATAGCAACCGTAGACTATGGGTTGCTGTGGGGCGTGTGACGTATGTGTTTGTTTGTTGTTTTGTGTATGATTGTGATATTGTTTAGGTGGTTAGGTTGGAAGTTGATTTGGAGAGATTTATGTCACTTTGATAAAATAATTTATTACTTATCAAAGTAAAATTGTTAAAAAAAAATATTGTTATGAGTAATTTGGTTATGTAAGTATTTGTTTATCTCAAAAACCCTGGGATCTGGGAACTTTAAAAGGCAAACGAGGGTTTTTTTCTTTTTTTTTTTTCAGTGGGTAAAAATCATCCAAATGACATTTCCCTCCTGGCTTCACGGCGTCCTTACCTTCCTCATGACGCAGGTCCTCACCGGACAATATTTATTCAAAAACTATGTTTTTATAGCTAAATTTTAATTCCTAATATTATTATATTCAACTCATTACAGTTCAATATTTCAATTTAAAGCAATAAATCCAATCAAAAGTATCAAAAACAAATAAAATAAAATTCTATAAATTGAAATGAAAACAAATTATATAAGTAAGTCACATTAATTAAACCCCAAGTGAACGCCGGCGTTTGCTCTCTCATTGTCATTCGATTGTGTCTCTAATTACGGTATTCGAAAATTTAATATCCCTGTAAAATTATCCCTCTATTTCATCTTTAACAATTTCAAGTGAATCAGGCAACATCATTTTACAACAACATAATTATTCGTGCAAGAAAAACCTTTACTGTATAAAATAAATTGAACTAAATATTTACAGTATCTAATAATAATAGTGAACAAAGACGCAGTCTCATGTAGTCCCACATAGCTAACACAGACCTCAGCAAACACATATGTTTGCAATCCGCCTTACGAGCCGACAGATATATAGATACCTAGGTAAACCGGGATATACTCGGGGTATACTCTGCTTAGGTAGGTAAAATGGAGTATACTCTACCGATGTAAGTGTGGGGGAGTATAACTGAACCTAGGCTAAGGATCTGCTTCTGAAAGGAAGATTCGATCCTGGTATGGCAACGAAAGAAATTGAAGTGGGTTTTTAGTCAGTAAAAGTCTGAAATGTCCTCTCGCTCCGCCCAAATCAGGGGATGTCACTGAATGATTTTTTCACCTGTAAAAAAGGTACTCAGAACTTTATTGCATTACATATGTACATATGTAATACAACAAATAGTTAAATATCAATTATGAACCCTGCCGGATACAGCAAAATTAGGAGAGAAGAGGACTAAGTCAGTTCAAGGAATTCAATATGATTGTTGATCTAATAATATGTTTAATTAGGTACTGCATTCAACTGTATGCAGGTACCATATCTAAAGTGGTATGATTTTTTAAATGATATAATCTTGTGCTTGACTGCGATCTCACCAGATGATAAGTAGTGATGCAATCATGGATGGTTTTTTTAGCGGTGGGAAAATCATCCAATGACATCCCCCGCTCTGGGTGGAGCGGGAGATAGTATCAGACTTTTATTGACTAAAAACCCACTCCTGTTCCTTCGTTGCCTTTCGTACCAGGGCTTGAGCTGTCTTTCTAATTAACCCTAGCCCCGGTAGGCTTCGGCCTGGCGGCGGCCGGGGTGCTTTGAGTGCCGCCGTTGCCTGATGCAGTCGGCCTCCTCCTTTGCTAACATTACTGCTTCGCAGAAGTCAGCGGCCGCTTGGCACTCCTCCTAGCATTGATGGTGAAGCGCACTATTTTATTAAGAGTCTATTTATTCTAGCCTTGAAGATATTTAAATTGTAATCTTCACTTTTTTTAGAGGTGAGAAATCATAATCTCGCTCTAAGATGGAGCAAGAGGGCCTGTCAGACTTTTACTGACTAAAACCACACTGTGTTCTTCAGTTGCACTTTGCTTTCTAAAACCATAAGTTTCCGTTTGAGAAAACCCTCGCGGCCTCAAGACATTGGCCCTGCTGGACCTCTTCGGTTTACTGACGTACTTTTAAGGATCGTGTGAAACGCTACGCGCTGTCAACGAGTTGGGTTCGATTCGGATGACTACTGGACAGCCAGACGGTATGCTACCCATTGGTCATTTGTAGCAAGCCCGCGCGTACCGTCGCTGGTAATTGGGGTCAGGTTGGCGGTGGCTGGGGCTTGAAGAAGTCCACTCCCTCACGCTTGTAGCTGTCTCCATGATCAGCATTACTGCTTCGCAGATGAAGGCGACCGTCTGTCATTCCCACTCGCCTCGGGCCATAGCCAGTATTTCGGTGAATCCGTTTAGCTGTTCAAGTGAGAAAAGTAACAAACACAGACGGTCACAAACTTTCTTCTTTAAAATATTTGAGTGATTTGCTTTTTACGATATCTACTTACAAAAACGAATTGGTAGTTAGTCATATAGTTCATTGCCCATTGCGTCTTTTATTTGCAGCATTTACACTGTATGTAAAAATTATACACAGCAGTAAATAAAATAAAAAAATACAGTATTAAACGTTAGAGTCTGTCTAGTAAGTTAAACGACATGGGTAATTATTAGGATTTAATGAAATCTGATGTAGTCAACACGAGTTCAATTATCTAGGTTGATTAAGAGACAGAGATCATTGTTTACTAACAGAAGAACATTATAAAAAGTAATTTTTTAATGATTAAATATTATACAAAATTCCCAAGTCGGTTGACTTATTAGATAGACTATACTTTGTGACATATAAAACCAAATAGTTTCATCCAAACGGGTATTTAAACTACTTGTACCTAAGCTCGACACGTCCGAACGGGTGTTTAGACTAATATAAAAATACTAGTACATCTGTCGTAAAGACCGCAGTCTCCCATATCATACCAGTTTATATTTCTTTGTCGGAAAGCCTTTGTTATATTCAGTAGAGCTTTAAAGTAAATGCTCGTAGCAGCGTCTACAAATTGTCTACGAGGCTACGATATCGTAGCACTTCGTAGCGTTTCGTAGCACTCCGTAGCGCATGAGACGAGTTTTATTTGATGACATTGTTTATTTGTTGTGTAATATGGTTTATGATTGGTTTATGTACACACTTATGTTTATAGTATGTATTGACATGTGTGTCTTTATGTACGTACATATTTATTCAATGACTTTTGTCCCTAAATTGGTTTTCTTTTATTCTTAGAGACATCAAAAAGATTACCAACTTTTCATATTAAAATACTTTGCTAAACATACCTATATGATACACTAGTAAGTATATCGAATATAATCTGCTAACTAATGGTTATCTTTCTTCTAGTTGAACTAATTAAAAACTTATTTATTCTGTCTGAAGGACTTAGTATGGTCAAGAAATAATTAAAAAAAAAACTTCTATTACATAGGTAAAATAACATAATTTTTAGATTAAGTTAAATATGTAATTTTAGTTCGTTCTTTATAATTAAGCTTCGTAATAACTTTTTAGTAATACGTTTTCTTCCTAGTAATAAAATTGATTATTTGAATTTATATAGAAGAATACTTTGAATCGCTACTATATTTTTCGCAATATTGTCACATGAAACTCTTCAAATCAACTATAGCGGACGCAGTTTGTTTTTTTTTTTGAGATGGAATATCATCTTACGACTTCTCCCGCTTTAGAGTGAAACGGGAAAGCGTGTAAGACTTTTCCTAACTAAAACCACACCTGTGTATTTCAGTCGCCTTATACGTTCTAGGACCATAGGCTTCCTTTTCAGAATTTCGCCATGGCCCTAGCGGGCTTTGGCCTTGCTGAAGCACATGTGGAATACTACGCGCCTTCAATGACTCGGGCTCGGTCCAGGTGGTTATTGGACGGCCGGATAACGAGCTACCCACCATTCGTCGGTCGAAGGGGTAAGAACGCGACGCGAGCGCCGCGTGAGAGCCGCGTGAGCGCCGCGTGCACTCTCTACATTCGCCGCAGGCACAAAACAGATAGGTACAGAAGACAATCTCATGTATGTACTACACTTTTTATACCTACGCTCGGTGAACGCACACTAATGAGCGTTTGAGCCGGAACTGTTTGACGACTGGTCCGAGACGCTCCGAGATATCGTGTCCGTGAGCGGTGTCTATGTGTGCGTTGCTCGAGCGCGCTTTGTATGTAGATTGACTTCTGCTTTCTTTTTTGTGCTCACGTAGCGCACTCGCGGCGCGCATCCGGCGCGTGACCAGTCAATAAATCAGTGGCCGAAGCCTCCCTGCCGCCCGCGTTCCCGTGTTACTCACAAAGTCACTGAAGATATACAAATGATGACAGCTTAATGTACTTTCTGAAATATGAAAGAATATCTATTAAGTTCAAATGGTCACCCGTCCACAAACTGACCTTGGCGACCCATGCTTAACCCATGTGACTATTATTACTTTAGAGCTCTGTAAAATCGAAATAAAGACAAAGTTTAGAAAGCAAACCTCGTTCCGCAAGAAAATAGAGGAATATAACCCTTATATGCGAGACACACAATATTTGCGCCCGCGGCACTCGCTTCATAGTGTACGTGAGAAGGTTTAGCGATGTAGGACACATCAGAGCACACTTGAGACACTATGAGACTTTTGTATGTAACAAGGAGATGATAATGACTAGAGAGAACTATCACGACCTTTTATTTGATAGAAGATAATAGTGACTTATTGACTTAAGTTCCTGTGTCCTCTAGATGGGGCAGACAGAGGGCGCTCGCAGTGCGCCGCCATCCCATTCGGTCTTCAGCTTTGCGCTTCATTTCCATCGTCGGCCTTATAATGTTCCCACTGTTGGGACTCAAGCCTCCTCTCTGGGGGAGGAAATAAACCGTAATCCACCACGCGGGCCCAGTGCGGGTTGGTGGATGTCACATTCTTTGAATTTTTGGTTTTAGTACAATGCCGGTTTCCTCACGATGTTTTCCTTCACCGTTTTGAGAGCAGTAGTGATGAAATAAATTACACAAAAAATGCGTCTGGTTAGGCTCAAACCCGCGACCTACAACTTGTAAGTCTAGGTCGTTACCACTCGGCCACCACTGCGCTTCATGTCGCTTCAAGTGTTCCGTATATTTTTTGCCTCTACGGTGTCCGTTCATCTCTAGGTCTTGTTACATCTGCATGAAAGTAGAAAATTCTCCCAAATGAACATACTCTTGGAATCAAAAGTATGCTATATGCTATTCCAGGACATGATCTACCCATGTGCCAAGTTTTATCGAAAACCGGTCAGCCGTCCGAACGCGACGAAGTAACAAACATACACACACTCACTTAGAAATCTTCGCCTTTCTAATACTAGTGTGACATCAAATTCCCAGGAAAATAAACAGCCCAAAATATATTTGCTGCTGGAACTTAAGTTTACTACCATCTGCGGCAAGGAAAACAGCCATAACAACCATCAACTTACTACTAAGCAACACAATTTTACGATTGTCTGAGACCCGTATTTCAGAACAATATCCCACCTATGAATCGATACCTAGACTCGCTTTTGCGCGCGACCTCTTTTGAATCTTTCATGCTGAAAGTTTAATTACTAATTCATTTATTTTACTTTCAAATGTAATGGGTAAAGATCAGGTAGGTATTATTCATATATTCAGAACATTGTACAAAACGAGTATGTGAGAATCATTAGAAAAAGGAGACAAAGTAATAATAGTTGTTTAGATTTGAACAATGAGTAATGTTACGTCAGAATTTCTGATAGTTTTTAGTAGCTATTTTAAGAAATAAGTCCGTTCTGATCTGAGGAAAACAAATCTAAAAAATGGCCAAACGATTGGACTTGTACACGATAAATTCTGTACTGTAATATTAAAATATGCGAAAAAAACACGTCTTTCATATATCCATATTAGAAACGTGTTGTTTATAGCGGCTATAGAACTAAACATTTTTTTTAATCTGTTATAAACTAGTGCTTGATTGCGATCCCGCCTGAAGGTAAGCAGTGATGCAATTCACATTCTGTGAAAATTTAAAATTTCTACCTCTTACGGTTTATGAGATACTAACTTTTGCCCACGGATTCGCCCGCGTACATATAATGTAGTCTATGTCACTCAGAAATAAACCAGCTTTCTATTTGTAAAGAATTTTAGCAATCGGATCAGTACTTCCAGAGATTACCTACCACAAACAAGAAAAAAACAAAAAAAAATCTTTACCTCTTTATTATATTAGTGTAGATAACGCACTGACTGACGGACAATTTAGGCTCAGTCATTAAAAGGGACCAACGAGACCCGATAGCACCTTTTGGGTACGAAACCCAGAAAAATTACATTTTACACTCAAATCAGAACACGCTCAAACTTCGTCACAAAATTCCTCCACTATTGTTTTCGCCAATAAAAATCTCATTGAAAACTTTACGTCTCTAGAAACGAATCTGTACCTCCGACATAGGAACAACACTTACCCGGTGCGAGGCGCACATTTTATTACCGTGAGAGTGAATTTATTTACAGTGTATCTAATACTGCTTTTACGCCATCTTAAGAAGCTCCGGAACGGGCCATAAACATACTTTAAGATGTCACTTTACGATTAAAAGCGTGAGTTTTGGGACGAGATTTCTTCTTTTAGATGGAGGACTGATTGGGTAGGTGGGTGTGGTACATAAGTTTTTATGTCGGAGTTGTGTATGTGCAAGTATGTAAAACATTTCGAATGGTGCTGGAGTTGTGAAATTGAGAGAACAAAAAAGCATTTTTTTTTTATCTGTTTGTTTATGTCTAAACCGGGATTGGGATTTAGGATTTTAATTGATACTTTTATTAAATAGCTGATCACATAAGGAGTAACTTAACTTTTACTTTTATTTCTCAAAAGTAATTAAGGGATCATAAAAAAAATTACTTCTGGATAATAATGACGAAACGGAATGTTATTGCAAGTGCCGTACAAATGGTGCGGGGAGTGCTTAGACTTCAAAACGCAGACAGTTCAAAATAATTTGATGAATAGATCTTCGGACAAAAAAAAGTCGCAATCGAAACCAACTATAAAATAATCAACCGCAACACGACCCCGTTTGACAAGCCACATGATGAAAGATATTCCCAAAACATCGACCCATTTATAATACCGACACAATGAATCCACTTTGCAAGTTAAGCAGTTTATTTATGAATTGTTTCTGATATTCTCTTAGCGCAATGCGGAGAGGCGATTAATTAATAAAGCTGATTAAATATTTATTCTGGACATACATTCAGTGATTGTAGAGAAATTTTGGTTTGGAACATACGAGAGATTAGTGAATAAGTATCAATTTGATTGTACTGGTGTAATATATGCTTAATCAGGAAACATTGACCGTGGTGATTGCGGCAGATCACAGCACTGCAAGCAGGTCACCAGTAAAGGCATCCCAGATTCAGAGCCATCAAACCAAGGCCCCTGTTCCATAACAGGGGCGATTTTACCTTCGGTACCATTATCGAAGGTAAAATCGCGGGCAAGTAGCGAACAGGGTAGATATGAGGAACCTTTGTCGGATGTACAACTGATCGTCCGTGAAGAAATCTCTTCAGATCTAAACTGTGAGAAGTTCGAAACGAAATTCAGGAGTTTCATTGTGAGAGGGCTGGCCTACTATGTTTGGTTGGTATTTGTATCGAACGACAGTCTTCAGGGCAGAATCATGACATGCCGGACTATAGTACAGCTCCAACTTGAGCTCAATGACTGAAACTGGAGGAACGAGACTTAATATTCACGCAGTGTGTGGGTCTGCGAGTCGAAGGCGAGGTTAATGCGACTTCTGCGGCCTCAGCGAGCCCAATGGGAGCATTGGTGGTAATAGGGTGCAGGTGTCGCATCGTGGTGCGCCTCTTCGTGACGAGCTACTGCGGCTCGCGCCGACTTCCCTGCCCCACCACATCGCTTCTATATAAACGAGTAGCTCTCTAGAACTAATAAATAACTTTTTATTGGGTGCCTGAGGCTGGCAATTGTCTCAGGTAGCGATATACTTGGACAAAGTTTGGTCGTATCCTTGCCAAGCAGAATGACGGGAAGTCTACCTACTGCACCCGCACAGAGGTGAATCTTACTCGTGAAACGAGTCATGGACAGTGTCTTTCTTTCAATGTTGTCTCTCTTTCTCTGATTTGCCACCATCATTGTACGAAGCCCTTGATTGTTTTCTGTTATGAATAAGACCCTATTTATCAATGCTAATCTTGTTTGTTTACTGCCCATAAGTTCATAACCCTTCAGGTTTTCTGCGCGTTTCCACTACGCTCAGGAAAAACCTAAATAACATTTTCCGACCCAGGACCTTATGTTAAACTAAGTGATTGCAAATACAAGAACAACGAGATAGTTCAAAATAATTATCAACTAGCATCACTTCTGTAAAGTAATCTCCGGAGGGGTAGGGAAGGATGAAATTATAATATATACTAGTAGTAGAGAACTTCGATTGGCCAGTTATATTATAAATGTTACAAGTTCCGTGTAATGGGGGTCGAACCTAATGCAATTAACCGGGCACCCATCACGGTACTAGGAATTGAGTAACTTTGGACTACATTAAATACTGGCAATTAAATACTAGTACTAAATGCTGATAGCATCTTTGCCCGCATAAAAGTAGGAAATTATCTTAAGGTAGCAATCGCACGTAAATGCGGTGTAGCAATGAGCTAAACGAAGCGGCCGCAATCAGTAGGTTTGATATTTTTGCACGAATTCTTACGGTGTGGTCACTTGTTTAAAATAAATTGATTTTAAGACAGAGCCGCTGTGTCGCGTTGTATTCTTGAATATCGCAACAAAACGCTTCATAATCGCATTCGCGTCGAAGAACTCAAGCAGAAAGCTATGCAACATAGTTTTGGTTCGCATTGATATTTGCTAATACGTAAGATTAAGAATTAGCGCAAAGACGGTAAACTGATTTTGTCTGGTCGACGTCCGCAAATTCACGCCTACGGTGGCTGAAATCCGAGGTTCGGGTCCCAGCGGCTTTTTTTTACTATGGAAATATCATATACCAATGACAACCCCCGCTCTTGGGTGAAGCGGGAGATAGTCAGACTCTTACTGATTAAAAGCTCACCCCGTTTCTTCTAGTTTTCATATCGGGGCTCGAGTTCTCTTTCGGATATCCCTGGCCCCAGTAGGCTTCGACCCGGCTGGGCCCCTGCTGTTGCTGACAACTCCTTGCGACGCGCGGGAACAGTGCGCGCCGTCGACGACTTATACTTGGTCCGGACAGTTACCGGACGGCCGGACAGCGACCTACTCATTGCTCACAGTCCACAAGCCCGCACCTGCGGTGGCTGGAAATCGGGATCGGAATCCCGGCGGCGGCGAGAATGTCAGCTGGGGTGTGTGAGGTCCGTTTTCTCAAGCATGCGGCCACCTCCTTCACTAGCTTACAGCTTCGCAAAAGAAGGCGACCGCCGTCCATTCCCCTTAAAAGACTAACTTTGAAATAGGGAGTTGTATACAGCCCTAAAAAAAGTTGAGCCACGGCTTATTAACAAAAAAAAAAAATAACGTCCACATCAAAATGGTTATCACAAACGATTATAATAAGTGACTTGAGTGATTTGAGTAATGTTGCATTTTAAATTAATTTAACCCTTAATCGTTCACGCGAAGGCATGCACGATCACGCGTGCATTTTACGAATGTTATTAAGACTAAGGCCGGTTGCACACGCTAATTTTTTGCGCTTTAGCAAAAAATGGACTGGTGCAGAAAGTTGTCAAGCAGGAAATAATGTTCAATGTTTAGTTTTTTATAAAGTTTTGGTACGAAAGTTTAGAAGAAAAATGTTTTGAAAAGTCACATAAATTTAAGCATAATAAACAAAAGAAAATCTTTTTATTTCTCATAGGCCTATGATACGGTTTCAAATGGTCGTTTTCTAAGAAGAAAAACCGGCAAGAAACTTCAAGAAATATACAAAGGACATAAAGCGATTCTAAAATACGACATTGCAAACATTTTTGATCGCAAAAAAAGCGCATTAAAAATAAATTAAGCGAAACCGATAACCCATTTAGATTTTTTCCCATAAACCGAAGATTACAGCCACTGCGGCGCTGCAGTAAATCATTAACCATAGACATTAACAGAACCAGTTAACCTAACTACTTGTTACATACAAAATAGTACGAAGAATTTGAAACTCATTAACATAATACACTAACAACATAGCCATACAAGTAACCTGGACGGTTCGAACACAAAGTACCGACAAATTGTTTGTACGTTACTACGATCGCGTGTGTAACCAGCCTTACCTGTCAAAATCTGCATTATGTTGCGGCCTCCGCTATTACAATAATTAATTTTCTACTTAGCCTGTAATAATTTCAGGTAGGAACAGTTGCTAGTATAATTAATATTATGTTACAAATAATATATTTTCTTTTGAGCCCCGCAGCTTAGGGCTGGTTATAAATTGTGCTATATTAAATTTAATATGTGTTGTCAATCTGATTACTTCGGAAGGTACCGGTAGAATTTTGGATAGTAGACATGTTTATTTGAATGGAACTTATGGGTTACCATAATTGTAACTCATGATTAGTAAAAAAATATCACATATAACGTCACCGAGAGCATAAAAATCTGAAAAAAAAATGATCATGCTCATGTTTTTTTTTTTCAGATTTTTCACCACCATTTCATCTGATGATCGTTAAATACTAGCTATGCTTAGCAGATACTTAAAATATTTGATTTATGTTTTGAATTGAAAAATGGTGGTAAAACACGTGCTCATTTTTTTTTCAGATTTTTAATCTTAAAAAAATGAGCACGTGTTTCACCACCATTTCATCTGATTAACAGCGATGATAATTATGGTCGATATTCGAGCACGCACACATAGAAGTAATCTAAACTACATATGGTAGCTATCAGAAATATAAACACAAACTTTCGCTTTTACAATATGTAGTATGTTTTGTATAATAAAAAAACAAACACTTCATCATCAGCCTCTTTAATGTTCCCACTGCTGGGAAGGGCTCTTCTCTAGGAGAGAGAATGGGTCGTAATCCACCACGCGGACCCAGTGCGGTTTGGTGAATGTCACAGTCATGTCTTCGAATTTTTGGTTCTAGATCATACCGGTTTCCTCACAATGTTTTCCTTCACCGTTTGGAGAGCTATAGTAATGAAATAAATTACACAAAGTAATGCGCCTGGCAGGGTTTGAACCGACGACCTACAAACCGTAATTCGAAGCCATTACCACTACTCTACAAAAACACTTACTTCAAAGATAATACCAACGAACAATCTTTTTCATTAATTTCTCTAATGAATTATTCAATAAGATTTTCAGTCAAAAATTGTAATGAGGCTAGACGATAACCATTAAGTATTTTTATGAGAAATCTCTTTTCTAAATAAATAAAACCTCAGTTCGTTTATTATAAACCTTAGTTGAGATACACGAACCATAATTAGATGTTCCTAAATTATGAACAAAAGAACTTTAAGCTAAACCCATGTGCCATCCCTAAAAGGTTACCTGAAAAACGGATATAGGCCAGATTAACATTAATTACTTTGGTTCTGTTTTGGATGTTTTTAATAGTCAGACAAAAAGCTAAGGTTTTATTTTCTGCGTAAATATATGAATCGTGGGCTCATCTACTAACAGAAACGAGATTACTTTGAAGAGACTTGTTCTTTAACCTTTCCATCATGAGAATTACAGACACAATAGAAAGACAATGGGTGAGCGAACGCGCGTTCGCTTGGGGTTTAATGAATTAATAAATACTAGCTTTTGCCCGCGACTTCGCCCGCGTTCATAAAATATAGCCTTTGTCACTCAAGAATAAAGCAGCTTTCTATTGGTGAAAGAAATTTAGCAATCGAAACCGTACAACCAGTGATTACAAAAAAAAAAAATATAAAAACAAAAAAAAAACAAACTTTACCTCTAATATTAGTATAGATGTATGAAGATAAAAACTTATTTTTGTGATGAATTCATTAGTTTATTTTGGTATTAATATTTTTCTCTAACCGTTAATAAACTACAATTCTTATAACTTTAATCTTTTTTCGGCAATGGAATTATTGTACAAACAGAATCCTTTACGATGGCATATGCCGTAATTTTTTTTTTCTACTATTGATAGGTTCGCATTTGACAAATATCTCACCGGTAACTCTTTTGCCCATTTTATCCCATAATCGTCCAATACTAACTATGCTTAGTAGGGACTTGAAATATTTGATTTATGTTTTAAATTGCTTAGTAACATAAGACTTCGAAAATATTGGCCTGGTAACGACCCTGACTGCCTAGTCATACAGCGTGGGTTTAAGCCCAGACAAGTGAATTGCTTTGTGTAATTTATTTTATAATTACTACTGTCAAAACGCTGAAGGAATACCTAATATATTTCGTGAGAAAATCAGCATGTCTTAGAACTGAAAATGCGAAGTTATAACGTGACATACACTGACCCGTATAGGGACGGATGGTGGATTATGTATGGTCCTTTCCTCATCCTAAAAACGAGGCCCCCCGATTTTCATACATTTAATATGGATTCGCCACATATGGTTGACACCCGTGGCCACCACACGCTACAAATCACCACTGCTCGCTTCTTTTGGTACACATCGCCCACACGAGTCGCCACGATATACCACTCGGGAATTTAAACCTTCTCTGTCAGAGTCCATTATGATGCTACGCGCATGGATTAAAATAATAGTAGTCACTGGCCACAAGTGGCTCTCGCGCGCTTCAACAACCTTTGCGGCTGCTTCTAGCATTTTGTGGCGGTGTTTGTGGCTGCCGCATGTTGCCCGTGTGTAGCGACCCTTAGTCCTAACAGAATAAGGGTGAGTTGCACCATTTCATTATAACGGTAACCAAACCATAACCAGCAGTGAAACGGCCGCCTATTGGTCAATTCGACGATTTGACAACTGTTAACGGCTTTGTTATCGTTATAGTTAAATGGTGCAACTCATTCTTAGACTCATGTTTATTATTGCTTAAACTCAATTATTTAGTTTTTTTGGTGATAAATAGCTATTTTTGATGTAGTAATTGATTTTAGACAAAGTACTTACCGAATTTAATTAATAACACAAGCTTAAATATCAATTACGTAGACCTTACTCTCATTATTGTATAGACCTGTCTATTTATGGAATTCATATTGGATGTTATATTAAATTTAATACCGCAATTTTACGGAGAATGATTTTTACGCTATTATCCGGCCGATAAGACGACTTATAATGCGACATTTGGATATGTCCAGGAGTTTTTTTTTTTTTGTGGCTTTTGCCAATCATCACACTAGTATAAATAGCGTAGCATAGTCGGCTTTATAATGTTCTCACTGTTGGGTCTCGCTTCTAGGAGAGGGAATTGAACGATGCGACCCCAACGCGGTTTGGTGGATGTCACATATCTAGCATAAATAATAATATTATAATCACAGTCATACGGAAAGGCCGAAAGTTTTTATATATGTATTATAATTTTTACTCCTTCACGCTCAACCATTTGAAATGATTTCGGGTAGACTAGGCCCTGAAATATCACTTAGGATACGTTTTATTCCGGGAGTATGTTTTCTTGGGTTAATTTTGTGCTTTTACGAGTGAAGTCACTGGCAGAAACAAGTTATACATGTTGGACTTTTTACAGCGGAGTTTTTGACAATCATCATTTTTTTTTTTCGGTAGGGAAAGTCATCCAATGACATGGCTCTTGGGTGGAGCGGGAGATAGTTTCAGACTCTTACTAACTAAAATACCCACCCCGTTCCTTCAAGCCTTCATACCGGGGCTCGAGTTCCCTTTCGGATAACCCTGGCCCCAGTAGGCTTCGACCCGGCTGGGCCCCTGCTGTAGCTGACAATGCCTTGAGGCGCGCGGGAAAAGTGCGCGCCGTCGACGACTTGGGCTTGGTCCGGACAGTTACCGGACGGCCAGTCAGCGAGCTAATATTAGTACCTAGTAAAGTTGTCAAAAAATAAAAAGCCAATTTAAAATAGCTAAAATCGGAACTCAAGTAAAAACACCGGACCTTTAATTATTATTTTATTGTTTCGTTCAGTTTTGTTCCAAGTTACATTCTAATCTTTTTCTCTAATTTCAAAACGGGTCTTTTATTTTTAACGCGTTTAGGTACGGATTGTAAATCTCAACTTAAGATACCCACATATATAAAATAAACACTTTTAATGACTGCTGAGGAGCGCAGCATTCTGAGTGTAAAAAGAACAGACCGAGTTCGGAATAACACGCTGCGCTCCAAAACGGGCGTAATAGACGTAGGCAAAAGGCTGCCAGGGTCAAATGGGATTAGATGGGTCACGTCAGCCGCATGAGCAATTACCGATGGGCAAGTGTCATGACGCAGTGGGTTCCTGCAAACGGAAAGCACCATCGAGGTCACCCTAGAAAGAGGTGGTGAGACGATTTGGACGCGTATCACGGGAACTGCCCCCCTAGCCAAGTTACAACAGTTTTGCTTGCACCGAACGCTTTGAGTTGACTTTGCCGCCAATTCTTTTGTTCTGACCACGTGACTGAGCGTTAAGACGACGTCATTTCCGTACATTTGAAGCTTTCTGCAAGCGTTAACTATTGCAGATTAGCAACTTGGCTAGGGGTAATGGTTCGAGACGGTGCGAGAGAAGAATGTCTGGAAGGACTTGGGGGAGGCCTTTGCCCAGTCGGGGCACAGTAATGGCCAGAAAAAAAAATGACTAAATGAACCTCCAATTTTCGTATTTCAACCCAAATAAATACACCCTAAATTCTCTAACCAGCCCTACACCCCTTCAAAGTCCAACACACGCGACTCTAACATTCATCATAATTCCGCGGGCCTGTTCACGAATCCGTATACTTATCGTATCTGCATTTTTTCGTATGTTGCTTTTGATTTATGTTGTGGTTTCATTACTTGGTAAACGAAGAAACGAACGAGGAGGTGGTTAAAATAATCGTGGCTAAAAAAAGCACATGAATCAATCTTCAAGCACTGTTCCCGCGCACCTCAAGGAGTTGTCAGCAACAGCAGGGACCCAGCCGGGTCGAAGCCTACTGGGGCCAGGGTTATCCGAAAGGGCGCTCGAGCCCCGGTATGAAGGCTAGAAGGAACGGGGTGGGTCTTTTAGTCAGTAAGAGTCTGACACTATCTCCCGCTCCGCCCAAGGGCGGGGGATGTCAAAGCATGATTTCACCCACCATAAAAAAAGCAATACTAGGTTAAGTGACACTTGTTGAGGCCACTATGTGGATGGGTTAGCATGTAAACACACCAAAATTCTTCCATGTCTTGGAAAGCATGTCAAGCCTTTGGCTCAGACTCGATTAGGAACAAAAAAAAGCATTAATCAATGAGATTTTTTAGTCAGTGTTGCGTGATAGTTTAAGAGAGTTACTGCGGTCTTAGAATGCAAAAGGCAACGGAAAGAACGCAGGCGTATTTTGATTAGTACAATTCTGACACTCCCACTTACTCTACGCAGAACTGGAAGAGTTGTTTAATGATTCCCTCAAAAAAAAGACGGTCTTTTGTCCAGAGTAAGTAAGTTACTTCTAAGCAAGAATAACCACAATCGTCAGGCGAGCCTAGCAAAAAAGGGCTTGCAAACGGCAATCAATAAGTAGCTCGCTGTCTCCGACCGTCCGGTAACTGTCCCGAACGAGCCCAAGTCGTCGACGGCGCGCACTGTTCCCGCGCACCTAAGGAGTTGTCAGCAATAGCTAGGGCCCAGCTGGGTCGAAGCCTAATGGGGCAAGGTTAGTATCGAAAGATAGATCAGCCCCGGTATGAAGATACGAAGGAACGGAGTGGGTTTTTAGTCAGTAAGAGTCTGACACTATCTCCCGCTCCGCCCAAGAGCGGGGGATGTCAACATATGATTTTCCCACTGAAAAAAATGCCTAGCAATAAAAAAAAAACATAACTTTTATTTTACCCAACTCGTTAAGGCTTCAATGCCAATCAGATTAAAGCAACTGATACATAATATTATGTGTAAATAGTTACTTTTCGTGATTGAAAGTAGCTCACGCAAAATAGTTTCTTTTCAAACCGCCTAATTTCCTATTTGTTACAGCAGTTTAACAAAAATCTGGATTACCGCTATCACTAATAAGATCACTTGCAACACATATTTTTTTAAGGTTGTAATTCATCAAATAACCCCTCCCTCTAACTCCGTCCAGGGGTAAGGGTAAACTGCTGGGTTTGAGAGCAATGGTGGCCGAGTGGTAACGGCCTCGACTTACGAGTTGTAGGTCACGGGTTCAATCCCAGCCAGACGCATTACTTTGTGTAATTTATTTCATCACTACTGCTCTCAAAATGATGAAGGAAAACATCGTGAGGAAACTGGTATGTCCTAGAATCAAAAATTCGAAGACACGTGACATCTATCAACCCGCACTGGGCCCGAGTGGTTGGCCCAGCCGGGTCGAAGCCTACTGGGGCCAGGGTTATCCGAAAGGGCGCTCGAGCCCCGGTATGAAGGCTTGAAGGAACGGGATGGGTTCCGATGAGGACCTGTGTCATGCGGAAGGTAAGGACGCCCTGAGGTCTTTCCAGCCACGCCTCAAAGAGGGGACTTATCGCCATAATTGTGGCGTGCCCATGACGGGGTCAGTAAGAGACGGGGTTGTCATAAGATGATTTTTCACATCGAAAAAAAAAAAAAAAAAGTGGTGAATTAGGGCCCATTTCCACACCTAGAGAGGAGGCCTAAGTCCCTAAAGTGGAAAAGTTATAAGGCTGACTATGCTATTCTATGCAAACATTCACCGGATCCAGAAGAATATATTTTATATGGAACTCAACAACCAATTTCAGATGATCTCGCAATAAAAAAACCTTTTACTTGAGCTAACATCTCAAAGTCTTATGACAAAACTTTTTAATGTCCAATTAAGTATACTTATAAAACGTCCATTTCCATAAAAAGTTCCACTTCGTTTGCTAATTAAGTTAGAATTAAAAGAGATTTACGTCGATACGTAATTAAAGAAGGCAATTAAATTATAATACGCTTCTGTTCTGTAACTTTTTTGTTGGTCTCATTTTGTTCCGTGGATGCTAGGGATGTGCCATCGTCTTATATTATTATCGATAGGATTTTGTGATATTGGAATTTATCGACAATTATTTTTGACAATGTTATATAGATTTGATGTATTATATCTTTATATATATATTTTTTTTTTTTTTCACTTAAAGAAACGTTGCGGCACTCTAGAAATTACTCCTGTATCGTGAATTCACAAACATGAACTTACTTACACAAAGTACTTTAAGATTTATAGTTAACTTACAACTTAAATTGCCATAACTCATTTTTATACAATTAACGAAATAATAATAATACAATTTATCTACTTCTAACAATTTTATTAGATTTATTTTTAACCATATCAATCTTTCTAGTTTTGTTCGGCCTGGTGGATAACATTTTTTAAATTAAAATTTGTAAAACAATATCTCAACAAGGAACACAAAATATTTCAGATAGCCGACTCACAAGTTCACTTAGAGTAATAATATTTAAACCGAGAAAATATAGGTTAGTATACTGTTTAAAAAATGCTTGCACTGACTGACTTGCAAAATAAATGTCATTTATCCCTTATTGTAATAGTCAACATCTAACGCTTGCACCATACACCAATTTTATCGACACTAAATAATCGATACCGCCACATCCCTACCAGTCGTTAGAGCACGAAATCACGTTAAATGCCGTTCGGAAATTAAAGCGGATACTAGGGCGGACACGACGTGACCAGATGCCGACCTATGCGGATAAAAATAATATGTTTTATAGCCTGTATCGTATAGCTTGCACTGGACAGGTGCTTTGCTTACTTAAATTTTAAGAAGTTACAGGACAAAGACAGAAAAAACAACACACACAAAACAGAGAAGTAAACACAACTAATTAAACGAAAAACAACGTCAACAACAGCATGAAAAAACACAACAACAAAAACAAGTAACAACAACAACAACAAAAACATGAAAAAACACAAAAACAACAACAAAAACAAATAACAACAACGACACAAAAAAACAACGGCAACAACATTTTATATTTAAAAAAATCTGATTTGTGAACGATACAAATGTCCAGGGCGCAGGTACCCCAGTTATGAATGAATCGTTCATTTCAATTGGCCTGTTGGTTTAGAGGTCAGTGGCTCTGACTGCTATGCAAGAAGTCATGGGTTCGATTCCTACCCAAGACATTTTTTTTTGTTCTGTGTCTGGGTGTATTGGATCTATAATATGTAGGTATGTGTTTACAAATATATAAGTAGGTTTATCCGTTTTCTAGTACTCATGACGCAAACTCTGCTTAGTTTGGGACTAAATGGTGTTGTGTAATAGTTGTGGAATATTATTATTATGAATTTGACAAAAATAAAAAAAACAAACAGTATATTGCCAAATTATTTTTTCGTGACACAACCATGTAGGGGATCAAAATAAAGGACTGAGGGAGACGATTTCAAAAGCCTTACTCACAAAAATGTTGAGATTCTAACAAGTTCACCGTATCAAAAAAACCCTACCGCTAAAAATTACTAAAAAGTTTGAAACAAGACACCATAGGCCGTCTAAAACAGTTGAAAGCGTTAAATCTATTATAAATAATCGAAGTAAAATAAATTCCACCAATTACAATATCAGACTGCTTAAAGTGATTGTCCCTGGGCTACGGCTTGGAATTACTTGGACTAAGCGGGCACCGAGTCCGGTGGCATATCCAAGGGAAGCAAGCTCGTTTCTACTATGTTCCGTTCTCGATTTCCGCCCTATATTTGCGTAAAAAGAGTGAACTACTCCTCAAAGTAGTAAGTGATATTTGGCTACCTTTACTCCTGCCTTCCAGAGCCCGCCAAAATGCAGCGAATAAGCATTTGTTTCAGACTTATGTTTCTGTTTTATTTTAGTCATATTTAAGCCATAGCACGCACTGGTGACTTTTTTCACCGTGACTTTTGACAAAAAGGTCACCGTGCTTATGAACCCAACATATAGTGCGCGCACTTGGTGACGTGACAGTTACAAAAAATGCGTAGAAAAATTATTTTCACCCTGACAAAAGTCACCAGTGCGCGCTATGACTTAGAGCTCAATCTTTTTGACACTGTCAACTTTTTTTTGAGTAGTCTTATAAATTACTACTAGTATAAAAATTAACTATGGCGGTGTCAACATTAATTCCAACTAGAAACACCTTACAAGTGGTATTAACATATTACATAGTACAACATTACATGTCTGACACTCCACAATCCAGTTTCTTCTAATCCCTTCATACAAAAGCGTACAATACAATACAGTAGGTACCTGCCAATCAAAGCTGTAATCGCCGACCAATTGTGATCCACCTGCCTACCTCATATCCACATAACAAGTGAGATAATCCCGACATGACATGGGCTGCAACGCCGTCCCCAATAACATAGCCACACGGATAATTATATCTGTACATTTCGTTCGCATTATGCGTACAACAGAAGTTGATTTAGATACTTGAGAGCAGTGATAGCCGAGTGGTAATGGTTCCGACTTACGAGTTGTAAATCGCGGGTTCAAACCCTACTAACATTACTTTGTGTAATTTATTCCATTCCCACTGCTCTCAAAACGGTGAAGGAAAACATCGTGAGGAAACAGGCATGTCTCAAAAATTCGAGGACATGTGACATTCAACAACCCGTATTGGGTCCGGGTGATGGATTACGGCCCATTCCCTCCCAGAAAGGAGGCCTGAATCCCAGCAGTGCGAACATTAAAAAGTCTGATGATAATGATGAATCTAGATACAAAGTGCACTCAAGCCAGCTATTTTTTAGTAGGGAAATCATTCAATGACTTATCGCGGTTAAGGTCGAAGCGTTTCAGACTTCTACTTTGACTAAAACCCACTCTTATGTCCCTTCTTTGCGTTTGTTCCAAGTCACTGGGATTTTCTTTCGCACAATCCATGCCCCTTTTTTATGGTGGGAAAAATCATGCATTGACATCCCCCGCCCTTGGTCGGAGCGGAAGATAGTGTCAGACTCTTACTGACTAAAAGACCCACCCCGTTCCTTCTAGCCTTCATACCGGGGCTCGAGCGCCCTTTCGGATAACCCTGGCCCCAGTAGGCTTCGACCCGGCTGGGTCCCTGCTGTTGCTGACAACTCCTTGAGGCGCGCGGGAACAGCAACAACAATCCATGCCCCCACTCACAAACCTTATAAGATCGTATAAATTTAAAACATTACACAGTGATTTGACGCTTTATAAGCCACCACTTATTTCAGAGAAGCAGGCAGGTATTTGCTTGCATCACAATGGTTCGTTTTAACGTAAGACAGAACATGAAACCTGAACCTGAGCCAGCAAAGAAGAGAACATAACTTTGTAGCCATGTATCTAATATTTTTACAGCTATCAAATATATAACATTAATTCAGGAATGGAAATAAACAAAAAAAAAACGAAACATCTATAGAAAAACTATTGAACATCTGTCCTTAAAATGTGATGAATTTTGCAACTAATAATACAATAAAAATATTTCAATAATTATACTTCATAAAACAAACTTCACGAAGGAACAAAATTTTCAATTACGCTTCAGTTTAAATCTTCTAAAATTAACACTTCGTTCGTAGATCAAACTCGAAAATTCTTCTCAAAATCTCCATGTTAAAGGAAACTTTATTTTCGAGAAAATAAGGTTGGAAGTTCATTGTTTGAAGGTACAAAAGCTTGATGAATACCTTCTTTAGATCATTTCATTCGTTCGAGTATTCGACACCTTCGATGCAGGGAACACTCAACTTTATCTCCGGGGACAGGTGACATATAGGGTGCTCCTTTAAGAAGTTACTTAATTTAATTAATTAATGGAATTAAAACACAACATGCTTTTGACATGAGTACGCTATTTAAATTACGCCGTAAGCAAAAAACAAACAATGTTACATACTAACTCTCATCTTCTATTTAACTCGTTTAAGGGGTTCATTTTAAACCGTTGGCATAGTGGTTGAGAGGTTAACTGCTGCGCTGTGCGTTTTGAGTTTGATTCCCGCACAAAACAAATATTTCTATGACTTACAAATAGTTGTTTCAGGTCTTATCTGGGTGTTTTGTGTAAATGAGTTTACATGTCTTTAAACGCACCACGGACAATGACAGAAGATGCAGAACAGGGTGTAAAGTCTCACATTATTATTCCCTTTATTTTTCTTATAATACATATTTTGATATTTTTAAATATTTTTTTATAACAAATATAACATAAAAAAACATTTAAAAATATAAAAACAGTAGTCCACCGATGTCGGGAGCAGGGTCCAAGCTACCGGTGGTTAGGGCTCTAGAGACAGGAACTTCCTCACAATGCGAGCCGTATCGAGGAGTACTGCCTTCTGTATCTGGCCCTTGATCCAACCGCGCAACGACAGCTTCGACAGATGGTCGTCGAAGCTTTTGGCAATAAGACCATTGGCGGTCACGACAACCGGCACAATGATAGCCGAGTCCACATTCCACATGTCGACAACCTCGCGTGCTAAGTCGAGATATTTCATTTGTTTCTCTTTCTCAGCTTTCACGAGATTCTCGTCATGCGGGATGGTGATATCGACTATCATTGCACGGCGCGCCGATCGGTCTATCACCACTATATCCGGCTTATTGGCTACAATAGTCCGGTCAGTAATGATAGACCGGTCCCAGTACAACGTGACATGGTCATTTTCGAGAACTGGTTATTATTATAGCTTGCCCGATATTGTTGCTGGGCGTAGACCTCCCTCCATTCACTTTAACATTTAACCTTTCAATTGTGATAATGACAGACACAATTGAAAGACAATAGGTGCGCGAACGCCGTCGTTCGCTTGGGGTTTAATGAATTAATAATAATAACGACAATAAATAAATAAAATATACCAATACTTAGACATAATTATATAATAACATGCATACACAATTTAATTTAAATAGATATGCATATAATTTATTCATAATGATGACAATAATAAGTGAAATATCTTTATTTTATTAGCTTTCATCCTCTCTCCTAGCTTTGTTGTGCCCGACAGGGTCCATATTGATCTTATCTTTATTTTTATACCATCTATATTATGTACATATGGAATGCAATAAAGTATTGAGTATTCTTTCCAGTAATCACGTTGCTTTGCTTTCTTCTTCCAATTATCAAGGAAACCATCCAGGTCGTCCCGCCATCTAGTCACAAACTCTTACATACCTCCGTTAAAAAAAAGGATTCTCGGATCCGTTTTATCTGGTTGACATTCCCTCTCGTTCTTCCCGAGAGGTTATTCGGTGATTTTCTGCCTCAAAAAAAGAGCTCCGAGATTGTTTGAAAGAGTACTGTGGCTTTGGAACGCAAAAGGCATCTGAAGGAACACATATATATTTTGGTCAATAAAACGCTGACACTTGTTTTGGCCCACTCAAATATTTATTTTATTCAGTTTTTTTTTCTAACCAGAACCAAAAATACATCATCTGTAGAAAAATCTATCACGGTTTATGAGATAAAACCTGATGACAGACAAACGGACAGCGGAGTCTGCTAAGACTAAAAACGTGACTGTATTGCTAAATAAGGTCTCGTTTTTATCCACCTTCCATTTTTTTAAAGTTCCAAACTTAAATACGGAACCCTAAAAAAGGTGGGTTGTAGGCAGTAAAGCGCTGATACTCCCTCTCGTTTCAACCAGAGTCACTATTTGATAGTTTCTCACTAAGAAAGAAAAGTTGATGAAACTGGATTCATTTTCTGTGATGAGTGCTTAGAATAGTATAACTAATTATAATATAAGACTAGGTTTAATACCCTAAACCTAGTGTAAAGTTTCAGTTTACTAACATTATAGAGAATTAGTTGTCTGTGAAATAAATTAAATAAAATTAAATTAAATATTCACGTACGTATTGTTTCTGTGTGTGTCAGTTATTATATATGACACCAAGCGCTTAAGGGATAAGTTTCGTGTCAATATTTTAGCGATAAAGACTATACAGTATGAATAATATTTAATTAATTAACATTTAAACGTCGTATTGCGTGTTTGCGTACATTAAATAAGGCGTTTTGTTTCCAAAAGGGACGTTGAATGTTAAAAACAGATTTGTTAGCAATCGTGTTTTGTAAAATTTGCGTGTCGTACTGAAAATAGGTAATAAATTAAATAATTTTGTTGTTCGTGGTAATTTATTAGACAAATAAAATAATGAATTTGTTAGGTTAGAAAACAGAAATAATCCAGTGGAAAACGTAACAAATTGGAACGTTTGAAAGAGCAACCGTGACCCTAGAATGGGAAGGCCAAATCAAGGAACATATTAGTCAGTATTAGTCTGACACGCTTCGCGTTAGAGCTTCAAAAGTCATTTGATGAAACCTAGCTGAGTCCAAGTCATCAATAGAGTATTCCACGCGCGCCTCAAAATGATGTCGGCAACAGCGTAGGGGCCTAGCAGGGCCCTTACTTGCTAAGGCCCCGGGGATTTTTCAAAAAGGAAAGTCGTGGTCTTCAAACGCAAAAGGCAATGACAGACACAGATGTAGTTTTTGTAATTTTAATAATTATGTGGACTATCACCTAAGGAGGCTCTTGTTAGGCGACTGGATCAAGGGCTTTATTAAGAAAGCTGTACTTCTGGACATGGCTCGTATAGTTAAAAGGTTCTTCTCTGCCGGTAGCTTGGACTCTGTTCCCGATACCAGTAGGCTACTATTTTTTATATTTTTAAAGCTGTTTTTTTTTTTCTTCTTGAAATATTTGAAAACAGGTACCTATAATTAATTTTTATTGTGTGTGTTTGTGTTTTTAAATATGTAAATGAATAAACAGAAAAGTAATGATAAACGTAGTGTGTTGTAAATAGTCATAGTCATAGTCATAGTAGTTTATTGGTAAGGGATTCTTACAAGTCATAAACAAATATTTCAAATTTCACAATACAAATGACACAAATAATTACATTACAATGGCAAATAATATAAAATGTCAAACAAATAAAATGAAATACAAGAAAACAAGTCAATGTCAAATCACAGATTAAAATAAATTATACAATTAACAGTCATAACAATTTTCAGTCCAAATTAAAATTACATTACATCATAAATTCGTCAAAGGAATAAAAAGCTTGCTCGATAAGCCATTTTTTCAAACGAACTTTGAAGCTGCCTATTGTCGGGGCACCAGAAATAGCTGCAGGTAGTTGATTATAAACTGTCGGGCCCATGACATGAGTCGTCTTGGAGGATACACACAACACACTACGATATGAAGCCGCACTCATTTTTTCAGCATGGGGGACTCGATTTAGTCAGTAAAAGTCTGCCACGCTCTCTCTCTTCTCTACAGCGAGAAAAGTTATCAGATGATTTCCCACTTCAAAAACAAAAAACCCTTTACATATTATTGCAAAACAAACAAAAATATATTATAACATACAAAAAGAAAATCCAAAAGAACCCCGCTCTAACTTCACACAAAAGTGAAATTCGATTTCTAAACAGAACACCCTGTAGAGGCGCCGGGCAAGAAATCTAAATTGAATCGAAATTGTAAGAATTTCCGTGTGTGGCTCACCTATTGTCGTGTATGCGCACAAAGAGATCTACATGAGTGTGCGTGAGTGAAAGTTGAGCAAGTGTGCGTGTGATTATGGGTTTTTCTTTAAGCCAAACGATTGTTTCTTTTGATACTGTTACTTATTTTCACGTCGTTTATTAGGTCTGTAGGTGAGGTTTGTAACGACTTTGTAGATTGATTTTGATGTGATGGTAAAGTAGAATTCTAGGTCACCGCTGCTCTTGAACGCAATGGCAGATGAATTTACACCAGTGAGTTTTACGGTTGAGTTTGACACGCCATAATCACGGCGGTAAGTCCACTCTTGAGGAGTGGCTGAAGCGGCCATTCGCTTGACGCAAGTCCTCACCAAACATGGCAAGTTCAGGAGGTTTCTGCATTGGGTTCAAGCGGAAGAAACGGCCCCAGGAGAACACGGTAGAACACACAGTGGAGAGTGCCCCGCTTGGGCGGAGCACCGTCTTATCCTCGTGAAGATAATCGGTGGCAATGACCTTTCGCACCGGGCCCTGATTCAGGTTATGGTCCGGAGCGAGGAGGAATATCAGACAGTCGCCTCTTTTAGCGAAGGAGGAAGCCGCACGCGTGAAGAGACCAGTCACTGTAGACGCGGATTTGCGGATGTCGAGCAATGAGCAACTCGCCGTCCGACCGTCCGGTAATTAACCGGACCGAAAACAGTCATCAACGTGAAATGATCCACGTGTTTCTCAAAGAGATGTCAACAAACCGTAGGACCGCAGGGAATTCCAGAAAAGGAAACCCGTAGTCCTAGAACGCAAAGGGCAACTGAAAGACATAGATGTGGTTTTAATCAGTAAAAATCTAACACGCCCTCTTGCTCTGCCCAGAGCGGGAGCATTCAAAGGAGTTGCCCTAAGGACGCAGGTTTGATTTTGGTCAGTAAATCTCTAACACTTCTCCTTGCGTCACCCAGCAGCAGAGAGATGTTTTTTTTTTTTAATTTTTTAATTTTAAGTTTTTAATATTATTCTTTTTTTTTATTCGTGTTATTTTCATTGCGTGCCAAATAAGAATTTTTTCTTTCTTTCTTATACTTTCTTCTTATGTTATTGGATAATTTCGCACCCTCGAAAAAAATTTGAAACAGGCTTGCTTTTATTTTTAAATGAATGATATTTATTAATTAAAACTTTATGCACAGCTAGAAAGAAACACTTAATGCGGACATAAGGCGGACTTAATGCCTTAGGCATTTTCTACCAGTCGATCTCAGGGCAGAGTCATAACTTGGCAGGTACAACTGAATAAACAGAGAAACAGTGAAGAAATAAGTACAATAATCAATACATATTTAGATATTACATATATTATATACGTATAAATAAGCAATGTTATTGTGTAAACAACAAATCCAGCCAATCAATGTTATATATTTAATTAGTTATATAATATATAAAAATAAATTCAATGTAAAATTTGGATATTAATTTACTTACGTTATATGTTTAATTCAATAATATGTACTTGTTACGTAATGTTTCCCCACCAATTAAGTACGGTATTGACATAAATTTATGATGAAAACAAATTTTAATTAAATTATTAATGCGCCATTATTTACATAGTCTACCTACTGGAATTCGAAATATAATAATGTTAATAAAATAATTCAATTTCAATAATTAAAATTATTTTATTGGATCAATGCGAATGGAGGCCGGTCACAAGATGAACAACACTTGGAGGAGACCTATGTCTAACAGTGAACGTCTGTCGAGTGAAATGATGATGATGAAAGCGAATTAAATAGCCAGCTTTGATGGCCCGATGGGACCGGTCTCGACTTACAAGTTATAAGTGGTAAGATCAAGCCCAGAACAACGCTTCACTTAATGTATGTATATTTATTTCAGCACCAGTGCTAGTGGTGATGAAATAAATATAAATGTTGAATTTATTCGTCATTCCAACACGATCCCATTGTCATTTTGCTAAAAGTTTGTATTCTGCTAATTCATAATGATCGATCATTGATCGGTCAATGGTCTTGTAATAGAATTGCGAAACTGCACAATAACGCTCTAATGGTCAAACACTAATCAAATAAACTGTCAAAGTTTTAGCAGATTACCGCAAATGTCAAATATTCATTTGTCAATATGTACGAGATTACCATTTTTTCAATGGAGTGTCAGTGGTTGACCATTGGAAAGTCATAATGACGCCATTATATTAGTAGATTACCAAACTTGTCAAAATCGACAATTATGACATCAATGATAGACCATTCTGACACTATTGTAATAGCAGACTTGAGGCCCTAGTCTCAAAACGGGAAAGGAAAACATGGTAAGGAAACCAACATGTCCTAAAATAAAATAAAAAAAACTAAGCCCTCCTATAAAGGAGAACTGAGAAACATAAGGCTATGTTTAATCATCATCATCATCATCAGCCTTTTTAATGTTCCCACTGCTGGGACTCAGGCCTCCTCTAGGAGAGGGAATGGGCCGTAATCCACCACGCGGGCCCAGTGCAATCAGGTATTCAGTTTGTATTTTTTTTTATTTATAGTAGGTAATCTCTGAAAGTACTGGTCCGAATACGATTTTTTTGCACCGATAGAAAACTGCTTTATTTCTGAGTGACTGGCTATAATTTTATGTATGCGGGCGAAGCCATGGGCTAAAGCTAATATTCTATAATTCTATGCAATTGCTAGTATTAAGTAGATATTTTTTTTTAGTTTTTCTATGTTGATTCAATTAATAAATAAATTAGTTCGAAAGCTTGTTCTAACGAACCCTTAACCTAATCACAAACCTAGTTAGAAATTTAAAAAATAGAATTTAACCACTTTCTTTTCTTAAGGAGAAATTACCACCATAAACAAGAATGACTATTGTTATTCCTTCATAATAATTTTAATTTTAAACCGTTCTAAATATGGTTTTGGCATGAATTTCCGTTGCATCTGTTGTTCAAACTTTAAGTGAATTTTGATATCATTTCGGCAGCGTGTTTAAAGAATACAACCAACAGCTGTGCTGAATTTTAAAATGTGGTTTAAGATGTTAAAATTTTCATTGTTGACAGCGTTGCTTTTAGGAAAAATAAATAGGTACTTAAGTATAGCCTGTCTAAAGAGTGAACCGACTTGAGAATTCCGTATAATATTATTTATTGAAAAAATACTTACATTCGATACTTTTTATAAGGTTCTTCTGTTAGTAAATAATGATCAATATCTCTTAATCAACCTTGATTATTGAACCAGTGTTGACTACATCAGACTTCATTAAATCCTAATAATTTCCCAAGTCGTTAGACTTTTTAGACAGACTCTAGTGCCTGATAAGGTTGATGTTTTTGCTTCTTTTTATGGACTAAAACTTACAATAAGATATTTCCCCGTACAGTTTTTTGAAGTGAAAAACCCAATCCAAAAAAAAAAAGCCCAAATCATCGATGGCGCGCACTGTACCCGCGCGCCTCAAGGAGTTGTCAGCAACAGCAGCGGCCCAGCCGGGTCGAAGCCTACTGGGGTCAGGTTTGACCTAAAGGAAATTCGAGGCCCGGTATGAAGGCTTTAAGGAACTGAGTGGATTTTTTAGTCAGTAAGAGTCTGACACAGCGGGAGATATCCCGCTCCGCCCAAGAGCGGGGGTTGTCATTGGACGATTTTTCCAACCAAAAAAAAAAGACACGCAAGGAAGTCGTTGGTTAGGATTTTTACCTTGCAGCCGGTTGGTGACCCATTGCTATTTGTTCGCAAGCCCACGCTTAGGAAAGCCAGAAATCGCCCTGCGACTGCTGATGTCCACGGTGTCTCTTTCAGTGACGCCTAGAGTGTGAAGATGTCCGTCCCTTTACGGCTATGGCCATCTTCTTCACCCGCATTACTGCTTCGCAGAACGGTGCAGTTTCCTTGTCTTGTCCCTCTAACAATTCAAATCATGTCAGGAGTTTGAGGTGCAAACTCCTGATATGATTTGGATTGACCTTTCATATCACGTATCTTTTGTACTAGAATGCAAACTCGCTGGAGTGCCTGTACCTACCCTAACTGTCCAGAAATATGCACAAGTTCTTACCAAATCAGAGACGGTAATTGTTACATACGATCTTTTCTGCAACTCCTTCTCAAGTATCACCTTTTGGTCGAAATTAAACCGCGATTTAAGTCATAGCGTTACCACTGGCCCGATTATCAAATAAGATAGACAATGTAGGTACTTACTATTATCAATCAAGGCAAACCAAAATAAACAAAAGACAATCTGAATGACGTCACAAATCTGCGTTCTATTTCTGTACAAAACTGTGTTTAGAAGCATTAAACTTTAACATTCTTGTCAACGCTTGAAACATTTACCTCGCATAGACTCTAAAAGCAATCGCATTGACTATCAAAAGTTGCTTCAAAGTCGTCAAAGTCTAATAACATTGATCCTCAACCATTAGTACGTACTAGAAACTATTCGACAATGATGTTAGTAGTACAAGTTTGTTAGTTGTAGTCATTGTAAGGTTAATTACTAACATTCCTGTTTAAATGGTTAAGTTTCGTCAATGGTGTAAAGTGTGTTTCGTCACTGGTGTGTGTGCATTAGTTTGTTTAGTTTTACCGCTAAAATTAAGTTCTTCATACAGGCCTAAAGCACACACTATGGTCTCATGCAGAGCGGCCTCTGACCACCGTGAGACGTAGTATGTAGACTTGTGGACGATGAGCAATGGGTAGCTCCCCACCTAGCAGTCCGGTAACGATCCAGTCCAAGTTGTCGACGGCAAAGGGATGTCAGCAAACCGTGGGGTCAACCGATGTCCGTTAAGGCCACGAGGAGTTTCTTAAAAGAAAAACCGCAGCCCTAGAATGCAAAGGGTAACTGAAGATCACACTCCACCTTAAAGCGGGAGAAATCATTGCATAAAATCCTTCGCCGTATCTCTAATTTTAGTTGTTTTATAATCATCAACTGCGCGTTAGAATTTTGAGTTACAACCTCCTCGAAAGACATTGCAAAGGGCGAGAGACTCGTGCTGTGAGGGAAGAAAACCAACTCTCACATATTTTATCTGCCCGACATATCATCTCTTCCCCGAATGGCAGCTACAGTAGCTAATCTGAAATCTTTGTAATAATATTGCATAGCATAGTCGGCCTTATAATATTCCCGTTGTTGGGAATCAGGAGAAGGAAAGGGCCGTAATCCATCACGCGGGCCCAGTGCGGGTTGGTGGATGTAACATGTCTTCGAGTTTTTGGTTCTAGGACATGCCGATTTCCTCACGATGTTTTCCTTCACCGTTTAGAGGGCAGTGGTGATGAAATGAGGAAAAAATCATTTATCCCGGGAATACGTCCCTTTGGGACTATTTTATACTTTGACGTGGGCGAAGCTGGCAGTAGCTAGTTATGTTATAGATTTTAAGTAAAACATGTAGGCGATACACATTAAATATTACCTTTGGTACATAGTTATGCCCACGCACCGTCAAAAAGTAACATTTTCAAATATAAGCCCACTCGATTTGATTTATATTAGCTGTATACGTTTGTGGTATGTACGTTTTTTTTTTTTTAGAGTTTAAACAGACGTATTTGGAAATATATCGGGCTTTCAGAGAGGTTATATTATTATATCGCTTTGATTTGCTATTTTTGGAGTTTTTAATTCAGGATTAATGTTTAATAATGTTATTAAAGCACCGTAATAGCTGGATTTTATATCAAAAATGGTTAATCTCTTTGAATAATTTTTATATTGGGCTTTATTTATAACATATTTACTTCTTTAAATAGATTCTCTCTAACAAGCCAATTCAAATTCTAACTCAAAGTAATTATTTCAATTATAAAACACTTAAAAAGATGTCAGCAATACTGTTGGGGCCCAGTAGGTCTCATGCCCAATACAGCCATGGAGAATTCTTGAAAGGAACACCGTGTTGGAGTAGGGAGTTGTCAGCAACCATAGGGACCCAGCAGGGTTGAAGCCTACTGGGGCCAAGGGTCTGCTTCTGAAAGGAAGGCTCGGTTCCGGTATGAAAGACAACGAAGGAACGCTATGGGTGTTTTAGTCAGTAAAAGTCTGGCACTATCTCCCGCTCCACCTAAGGGCGGTGGATGTCATTTGGATGATTTTCATCGCTATGAAAACGATGGTCTATTTAATATTATCTGTGTACATTATTATAAAAAGGTAAAGTTTGTTTTTTTTTGGTTTTATGAGTTTATCTCTGAATATACTTACTGCTCTGATTTCTAAAACTCTTACCCTGGTAGAAAGATGCTTTATTTTTGAGTGACATAGGCTATATGTTATGTACGTAGGTAAAGCCGCGGGCAAATAAGTTTATTTAAGTAGGTAGTTTGTTTTTTGTTTCTTGGAGGAAATCTCTGAAAGTACTGGGTCCGATTGTTAAATTTTTTTTTTTTTGATAGAAGAAAAAGAAAAGGTTTTTCAAAGTTCATCCTCTAAAAGGATGAAAAATGTGGGTCCAAAGTTTGTATAGGGAAAGCTACTTTCACACGGGCAAAGTCAGTGGCATAAGACCTATGCCTACTTCGCTGGCTGTCAAACATTTTTGATGTAAAAAATGTTTATGACTACAAATAAAAAGGCTATGTCACTAATAGTAGGAGAGGCACGGGTACTTTTGCAGTTACTAAAGCGTCACGGGGATCTATTGCATTGTGAAAATTAGGTTCTAAAATGAAAAAAAGTATAAGACAATTTTCTGTTTTAGTGGCGGGGAGTAAGAGTTTAAAAAAACAACGTCATTTCTAAATATTCGAGCGCGATATTTTTTTTTTTTTTTTTTTGGAGGTAATCCTATCAGGATTACGAAAAACCTACATTCTGACGGTTTTCATGGGGCGATGTAGCTAAAATCGATATCGGTAAAATTTTTATGAATCGATAAGGGTAAAATTTTTAACATTCCTAACAAAATTTTCATAGCAAACTGTGATAAAAAATTTGCGCGTATCAACAGAATATTAACACGAATCTTACAATCTAGTTTTATGACTCGCCCATTTGCTTATTACCTTGTCTAAATCGGACGACCTCGAGTTTTTCGGAGGACCGATTTTTTTTACTAATCTGATGGACTGCCCTCAGCGAACCCCATGATATTAAGGGTTCAAATATGGTAGGGATATATATGGTAGGGGTGCAAGGTTTCTCTCCATATGATTTTCTGACGCGCTCGAGTTTTGCGTAAAATCCTCATCTCATTTAAAAATAATTTCAAAATTGGTTCAGTAGTTTCATACTAGTCCTATAAACAAAATCACAAACTTAACTTTTTTACAATACTAGTGTAGTTATATAGATTAATTGTCCCCGCACACGGGCCTCAAAAAAAAGCCGTCACAAAAAAACGCTAGAAGCGGCCGCAAACAACAGCTGAAGCGCTCGACATCTCTTGTGTCCGGTCAAGCGGTGAAAAACCCTTAAAGCGGCTTCAACTGCTTCAAGCGTTTTTTTGTGGCGCCACTGCCGCACACGAGCCACAAAAAAAGGCGGCCTCAAAATGAAGTTTGAAGCGGCGTTTTTTTGAAGCCCGTGTGCGGACAGTTAGATAAGTAGCAAAAAGTAGGTCGTGACATTAAAAAAAATAATACCGTAACCGTACAATATTCTTCAACCTTTATTCAGGAAAATTCTGAAAATTCTAAACCACTGGTTTTATTGTTTGCTCTAGACATTATTTTGGATAATGAAATTATTCTCGAATGGATTAATAATAAACTATTCACAAAATTAGAGTGGTACCAGCTGAAAGTAAACGAACCGTGAAAAGATGAAAAATCAACTAACATTGTTCAAAGTACGGTCGTTGTTCACTTATTTATTAAGGTTTTCGTGAGCTTTGAATGATTCATTTTTGTAGTTATTTATTTTTTATTTAAAAAACTTCATGCATCACAAAGGTACAAAGGCGGACTTAATGCCTTAGGCATTCTCTACCAGTCAACCTAGGGTGGTGAAGAGAAAACATGGCAGGTGCATAAAAAAAAAAGAATAATTTGATAAGAAAACAAGTGTACAAATATTTATATAATAAACAATAGTTAAACATAGCTAAAAGTAGCAATAGTTAAACGTTTGATTAAACATCTAGCCACAAAAATAAATAATACCGTTTTAGTTATTTAATTATATTTATTTTATAAATCACTCTAATATCATAAAGGTAAAAGTTTTTGAGTATGTATAAATATACACAAATAAATATTACTTTACGTTTGAACGGCTGAACGGATTTCAATGAAAATAGGTACACGAAAAGACCGGGTCAATGAATATGCATATAGGGTTCCTTTTATTCCGAATGTATCTATCCTTAAGATGACTTTGAAATTTTGCTGCTGGCAGAATCTAGCTGATCATAATTAACACTTTCCGCATTAGTTTTTTCATTAATTAAGTGTCGTCGCACATGGGCCATATGCCCTAACCACAAAAGCCACCACGAGAAGCTAGAAGCGGAAAAAAAAAGCCGGAGCGCGGGACAGCCGCTTGTGGCTGGTGGCTGCTACTTTTTTCTACCCCATACGTGAGCCATAGCCACAAAAGCCGCCACGAGAAGCCAGAAGCGGCTACAAAGTAAGCCGAAGCGCGCGACAGCCGCTTGTGGCCGGTGGCTGCTACTTTTTTCTACCCTATACGCGAGCCATAGCCACAAAAGCCGCCACGAGAAGCCAGAAGCGGCTACAAAGTAAGTCGAAGCGCACGACAGCCACTTGTGGCCGGTGGCTGCTATTTTTTTCTACCCCATACGCGAGCCATAGCCACAAAAGCCGCCACGAGCAGCCAGAAGCGGCTACAAAGTAAGCCGAAGCGCACGACAGCCACTTGTGGCCGGTGGCTGCTACTTTTTTCTACCCCATACGCGAGTCATAGCCACAAAAGCCGCCACGAGAAGCCAGAAGTGGCTCCAAAGTAAACAGAAGCGCGCGACAGCCGCTTGTGGCTAGTGGCTGTTACTTTTTTTACCCCATACACGAAATATCATAATGGACTCTGACAAAGAAGTTTTAAATGCGCGAGTGGCGTGAGACACCGTTTTGTATCGGCGTTTAGTTAATTCAGGCCACAAGAAGCGAGCAGCGGCGATTTGTAGCGTGTGACGGCTACCAGCGTCAACCGTGTGCGGCGAATGCATATAAAATGTATGAAACCTACAGGGAATATGCCGGTGCCGGCGTTTTGGGGTTGTGGTCAGTAGCCCGTGTATGGCAACCCTAAAACTAGAAGGGTGAGTATTTTCTAGCTGAATATCCTTAGAAATATTGAAACAAACTCAAACTTCAATGTCTCTGTAATGATCAAATCTTATGAAAACCATCCACATTAGTGTCTGAGACCGTCTTTTAAGGAAATAATAACCACAGGGAATCCTTAAAGAGATGTCAGAAAATCGTAGAGGCCTAGCAGGGTCGATGCCCACTAGGACCGGGGGGTATTTCTGAAAAGAAAACCCGTGGTCTTAGAACGCAAAGACTGAAGGACACAGTTATGGTTTTTATTTATTTATTTATATACTTTATTGCGCATCAAGGTTATACATTAACAAAAAGAACCATATAATAAAAAAGACACAATTGGCGGCCTTATCGATCTAAGCGATTTCTTAAAGGCAAGCTTGTTTTTAGTCAGTAAAAGTCTGACACGGCCTCCCGCCTCCACTCAGAGCGAGAAAAGGTATTATGATATTGGATAATAACCCTTATTAGCTTAAAAATTATAGCAAAATAAGTTTCACTAACTGTGTTCAGTTTCATGACCCGTTAGTTTTAGTTCGAAAATCTGAAATCAGGGCTTATCCAGGCTTAAATATTTATTATATTAATGCTAAGCGGAATTTATTGTTATGTTAGTTTGTCCAATTATTTTTTGAGGTATTTATGTCAATAGCTCGGCTGATAGCTACAATCTAGGGGTCTTTATGTCAAAGTGAATAGCTTACTTCTAGACAAGCGTGCTGAAGTCGACCACATCATCACTTACCATAAGGTGAGATAGTGGTCAAGCGCGATCCTATCAGTAAAAATAAAGAAAAAAAAAATTCACTGTTAACATACATAATGTGGCAGTTAATAAATTCATTGTTGATTAATTAATGCTTTTCCAATTAACTTAATGAATAAACTAGTATTTGCTCATTAAAAACGCGCAGTTTGCAATCTGCACTCTTGATGATCTGTTTGGCGCAGTGGTTACATGCAATCTGCACAAGTAACGTCCTGGTAAACACAGTTTTTGAGCAATTAGCTGCTGCGCTGCAGATCACGTGTTCGATTCCTTTATGAAACAAACATTTGTATGGCCTACAGATATTTCTGTGTCTGCATATATTGTATTTAATAATTCCTATGTTTATGAACACAGCCGCTACTATGTTCTAAGTCGATGAATACTTATAAATGATGACCTGACAGGTCCACTAGAATCTGTGTGGTTCTTTCCTCAAAAGACCACCTCAGACACGAATTTGGATGAAGCATGGTTTTCATATGGTTTGACCATTGCATGTTGGCTGTAATTTTGATCCTGCGTTGATTTTGGTGTTTCTTCTCAGTTAGTCAGCTAGGAAACACCGGCCTCATCTAATTTAAACTAACGAAAAAATTTACATGTAACATTGGTTTTAAAAAAAAGTATTTACAAACTAAAAATCAATTGTACAGGAGTGAATCCTAATATATTTATTTATTTATTATTTGTTATAATCTTTATTGAACACCAAATAAACAAAAATACAGGACAAACATTTAAAATAATAAGTGGACAATGGGCGGTCTTATCGCATAGGGCGATCTCTCAGACAACCTTTGAATGGACTGAGAGAAAAGAAATAGATTTGGGGTTGTCAGTGTACAAAAATCAGATATAATACTAATAAGATACATTAGCACAAATACATACATACAATAAAAAAAAAACTAATAAATATCAAAAATATAGTTGAACCAGGAGAAGAAAAATATATCAATTCAAGAGAAAGGTAATGCTCCTTCACCATTTTCACTATTATCCGATCTTTAAAAAAATGTATAAGTACGAGTTGATAATTACCAATTATAATAATTGGTAATTTTCAACCTTATAATGTTCCCACTGTTTGGTCTTGATCCTGCTCTCTAGCAAAGGAAATGGGCCGTAATCCACTACGCGGGCCCAGTGTGTATTGGTTAATGTCACATGATTTTAGTTCTAAAACTTATCGGTTTTTTCATGATATTTTCCTTCATTGTTTTGAGAGCAGTGGAGATGAAATAAATTACACAAAGTGTAGCGCCTGCCTGAGTTTGAACTCACGATGTACAATTTGTTGTAAAAGCTACCTACCACTGCTCCTACCTACCTCCTCCTTGAGCAGACCTTATATGATGGTAAGCCCCTCTTTGAGGAGTAGCTGGAGAGGCGTCACAGCGTTCTCACCTTCGGACGGCGTACAATGGGTAACACGCCGTCTGGTAACAATCCAGATCGAATCCAAGTCGTCGACGGAGCCTAACTATTCCACGTGCGCCTGGAGGAGGTGTCAGCGATCTTACTAAGGCCATGGGTTGTGCTAAAGTGAACTCCGGACTCCTGGAACAAAGGCAAAGAAGGAACAAGAGTTGTTTTTAGTCAGAAAAACCTTGACACGCCCTCTTGCATTGCCCGAGGGCGGTAGATGTCATTGGATAATTTTCCACCTAAAAAAATCGTCCTGACCTTCTGCGTGACGAAAGTCCTCACCGAGTTTCCTACATCAGATTCAGGCTGAAGAAACGCCTGGGTGTCACTATTGTGTAAACTGCCCGAAGGACACAATAGAGCATACGGTAGACGAACGCCCTGCTTGGGCAGAGCACCACCGTGTCCTCGTGGAGAAAAATCTTACCTCCCTTATGTTCAAAACCAATGTTCGCGATCTAATTCATAAGAAGTTGGCAGTAATATCATCACAGCGTTAGTGTTTCCCAATTGTCGATTTGAATATTTTTTTAACTTTATTAGTGTAGATGTATGAATGTAGTCTGTTAATTGTGTATGTCATTTATAGTTTATTAGTAATCTATTGTTGTAACTATTCGCCTGTTCTCTCTCTTTTATTGTACCTAGAACTATTTATCTCTGCATCACCTTAAAGTTGGCTGGTAGAAATTGCCGAAGGCATTCATTAAGTCCGCCGCTTTATAAATACTTTTGTGCATAAAGTATTTATTTAATAAATAAATATACAACCGGCTATAATATTCTATACTTCTTTCCTGTATTTGAGTAATAGGCTGAACGAATTTTATCGCTAAGCTAAAAGGAAATGCTGATTCCATATTAAATCCACGCTCTATGAACATATAAATGTTACATTAACAGTAAGTATACTTATACGTCTGATTGAAAGCAAATAGATAGCGTGTAGTTATGTAAGCAGACAACGTATGGACTAAGCATCGTGACGCCAATGTGACGGCCTCTTAGTGGTACTATGGTTAATTATGTATACACTTCCTTAATAATGAAAGGGAGATTGTGCTTTGTTTGAGCTTGTGATTAATAACTGTGAGAAGGTATTGTTGCATTAAATCCGCCTATGTTCTATCAGGAATCAAAAGTATAGTCAGACTTTGCCAGAGCCAAGAGTTTTTGTAAAATAAAAAAATTAAAAAACAAAAATAATTTAAAAATAAAACAAAATATTTCAGAGATTTAAAAGTGAAAAATATTTAAACTATTACCACTCTTGGTGGAAAAAGACGCTCTATTTCCACTAAGAGCCGAAAAGTTAAGTGACAGACTTTTACTGATTATTTTAGTAAGCCACTCGTGTACTTTTCATTATCATATGCTTTCCTAGGCCAGTGAGCTTAGTGGGCCCATCCATTCTACACACACTATTCTACTATATTTAGTACTAGCAGCCTAGTTACAGTACTAGTTACCTGCAGCTTAGCCCGTGGATATAAAATATGCCACTCAGGAATAAAGCAGTGTTCTATCGGTGAAAGAAATTTAGCAATCGGACCAGTACTTCCAGATTGCCTACCACAAACAAAAAAACAAACTACCTCTTTATTATATTAGTGTAGATTAAAAATATTGTAACGAGACTAAAAAATCTTGGAAATCACGTGTTTCGAAGACACAAAGGTCCTTTCAAGAACCAATAGTATTCACTATAATTGGCTAGAGTCATTGCAGCCCTAGAATGCAAAAAGCAACTGAAGAGTAATGTGGCTTTGAGTCAGTAAAAACCTGATACTGCTTCTTGCTCTGACAGACTGGCAGATTTTACTTACCAACCCGAAAAATGGCATATAATAGTAGGCTTTTTACTACTTGAGCATAATAAGACTTGAGTCCCACTTTCAACCCAACGTAAAAGAGCTTACAGACGTTTTAAAATTCATCACTCACTTAAAAAACATTTGAACGTTAAAAATTTTATGCCAGTCATACATAGCTGGTTTACATAATTCTTTCTGCGAACTAATCTCCATTGCAAAGGAAATGGATGCTGTGCTACGCGATGCCAGGAGCCGTATTTGATATGTCTTTCTATAGTACCATGATTTTGTTCCGGAAAATAGACAATAATAAAGTTGTCAAAAAATAACAGGACCGTTTTAACATTAGTATTTTGACTACCTAGCGGCTAGTCCGGTGTAGTGAGTAGTGTGATATTGAAAGGAGATCGCATGAGTTGCTTTTTTTATAAAACCAACGAACTGGCTTGTAAAATATAATTCGAAGGATTATGCTATTCTAGAATAGGTTTGAAAGTTAGTATAAAAATAAAAGAATGTCTGTTGTTTTTTTAGTGTTGAAGTGATTTTTGTAAGAAAAGCATGTATTCGTTTAAATAAGTTAAAAAATACAAGAGTGCGCCGCCCGAAGTGTTTGACTTCATAGAAGAGTCCCTATACGAAATATGTATTGCGAAATCGACAAAAAAAGTTGCAAAAAGAGTGCCATGACAATTATTTGCGCACATCACAAGAAAACATTAAAACTTCACCTAAACATTTTTGGGCATATGTTAAGTCCAGAAAAAAGAATAAAAACAGCTATCCCAAATACATGACGTATGAAAATAATCAGTTAACCAGTGAGACCGAAATATTTAATGCTTTTAATGATTTTTTCTATAAGAATTTTAGTAGTAGGCTAGGAATTTACACTCCATTGTCGACTGACTGCGGAACATATGGCGACACATTGCACAACCTGACAATTGATGGTGCGGGTGTCCTGAAACTTCTGCAGAATCTAGATACGTCGAAAGGTCCAGGAAGTGACGGTATACCCCCCCTCTTCTTTGTTAGGTGTGCTGAATCGCTCTCTTCACCAATTACTTATATTTTTAATAGGTGTTTTCGTGAGGGATACTGTCCAACTATATGGAAAACTGCACACATTGTTCCTATTCATAAAAAAGGTTGCAGGAATTTAATAGAGAATTATCGTCCCATATCAATTTTGAATGTATTGGGGAAAATAATGGAAAGAATAGTCCACAATTTTATCTATCCTACCATTTCTAAATTGATTCCCCAAGAACAGCATAGATTTATTAAAGGTCGCTCTACTAATACCAATTTGGCAGTGTTTCTTGAAAATGTTGTTCGTGATATGGATGGTGGGGGACAGATTGACGTGATCTACACGGATTTTGAAAAAGCGTTTGACCGTGTGGATCACGTCATCCTCCTGCGTAAGCTGCAAGAGCTTGGAATTCGCGGAAATCTGTTCAGATGGTTCGAGTCTTACCTTAGGAATCGGTCTCAAATTGTTATATTGGGCGGGGCGCGGTCTGACTGTGTAACCATACCATCTGGTGTGCCACAGGGCTCAATTTTGGCCCCTCTGTTATACTCTGTCTACCTGTATGATATAGGAGCACATGTTCTTAACGCTAAATTTCTGATGTATGCTGACGACACCAAGATTTTTATGACCATTGGAAGCGAAAACGACTGTGAGAAGTTACAAGACGACTTAAATAGATTATCTAATTATTATATTAATAATAGAATCAATGTAAACGTAAGCAAATGTCAGATAATAACCTTTACTAGGAAGCGAAATTATATTAACTACACCTATAATCTCAGTGGTGGCAACGTTGTACGTTGCAATGTCATTAGGGATCTTGGTGTCGTCCTTGACTCGAAACTCTTGTTTTCGGAGCATGTGTCCTATGTCATCGGCAAGGCTTACAAGAATCTTGGATTTATATTGCGTGTGTGTAAACTATTTGCTGATACAAATTGTATCAAATTACTTTATTTTGCATACATACGCAGTATTTTAGAATACTGCAGTAATGTCTGGAGTCCTCAGTACTTAGTTTATACACAGCAAATTGAATCTATACAATCCAAATTCATCAAATATATTAATTATCGCACTGGGTTTAAGTCCGAAGATTATCTGCTTGCTTGCAAACATCATAATATGCTGCCATTGGAGAATAGACGTATGATTCTGGACATGCTTTTTCTTTATAACATCTGTAATGGGAACATTGAGAGTATTGCTTTGAATAATTTGTTTCTAAGATTGAGTGCTCCGTCGCGACGAACTAGGCACACACAGTTTTTCGATGTACCGCGCAGTAGGACAAACTACGCTCAAAACTCTGTCGTTGGCAGGATTTTGAGGAACTATAATAAGAAATTCTCTCATCTTGATTTATTTAATACCAAAAAACATACTTTCAAGAGACTGCTGGTAACGTCTGTATGCGACGAATTAATCAATAATAATTTTTTAAAAGAATGATGGCCATTAATAACAGTAAAATAGTATTTCATACACTACATCAACTCTTCACACTCACTCCAACACACCCACTCACACAGCACACCACTACTAGGCTTGAATGGTACTAGCATTTTATTCTGTTTGTTTCTGAGGCATAAATGTTTAGTTAGTAAATAGTAAATCCTTAATTGGCTGTAATATTAGTTTATTTTTAAGTAAATTTTTTGTAAAAGAGCTGTGGATTTAGTGTATAAATAAATAAATAAATAAATAAATACGAGCCTACGGACGAGCTGAGCTGCGTTACAATAGCTACTACTAAAATAGCTAAAATGGCTACAACTACACCGGACTCCTAATTATAATAATAATAATATTCCACAACTATCACACAGCGCCGTCTAGTCCCAAGCTAAGCAGAGCTTGTGTTATGGGTCCTAGTCTACTGATAAATATACTTATATATTTCTAAATACATACATATTATAGATAAATTATTATTTTATTGTTTCAAGCAAGTACAAGGTTAAAAAAACCGGCCAAGTGCAAGTCGGACTCGCCCATGAAGGGTTCCGTAGCAGCAAGTAACATAATATAAAAGTTCTTGTAATGTGTTGTAACTTTGATCGATGTTTTAATAATAGTGTATTTTTTTCGATTTATGATGCATTAAAAAAAAAACTACTTACTAGATTTCGTTCAAACCAATTTTCGTTGGTAGTTTTTATAGTAATGTACATCATATATTTTTTTTTGGTTTTATCATTCTCTTATTTTAGAAGTTAGAGGGGGGGGGACACATCTTACCACTTTGGAAGTGTCTCTCGCGCAAACTATTCAGTTTAGAAAAAAATGATATTAGAAACCTCAGTATCATTTTTGAAGACCTATCCATAGATACCCCACACGCATGTGTTTGATGAAAAAAAAATTGTTGAGTTTCAGGTCTAAGTATGGGGACCCCCAAAATTTATTGCTTTTTTTCTATTTTTGTATGAAAATCTTAATGCGGTTTACAGAATACATCTACTTATAAAGTTTCAACAGTGTAGCTCTTATAGTTTCGGAAAAAAGTAGCTGTGACATACGGACGGACAGACAGACAGACAGACAGACAGAGAGACAGACAGACATGACGAATCTATAAGGGTTCCATTTTTTGCCATTTGGCTACGGAACCCTAAAAACGTCAAAATAATAGTTTAGTAGATTTCATTTTGTGAACCTCTTATTTGTTGATAGGTTTATTTTTATTTTTATGGTCTCTTTTTTAATTAATTTAAATGTGAATTTGATAAGATAATAGACTCCGCGGATTCATAGGCCCTGAATAGAAATTCAGGGCCTCTTTTTTATGTATCTCAGGACCCTGTGTCCTGATCTTTTGTAAGGCATACGTTTTACCAACCAATGGCTATTCCTGAGCGCGCTATACGCACCCCGGGACATCGTGGTTGTTGGGAAACAATAGCGACATTCGTAAAACAAAGATATAGAGTGCTAGATTGACTCTATATTATTTTTCCATACCTACTCATTTAATAAAATGCTTTTTTTTATTATTTATAGGTTCGCGTTTGACCACTATCTCACATGTATGTAGGTATTTTTTTTTTTAAAGATTAACCATGGAGTTTCTTTTCTGTTCCTCTCCGAAACGACCGATTAGTACCGTGCTTAAGCTTCTGACGTTTTATAAGTGCCCATGTACGCATGTGAAAATAAATATGTTTAATTGAATTGAATTAGCCCCCACACGTCAGTCACGTCACGAGCGGCACGTCTCACTCATTCACACAAACAGGGTTGTTGACGTGACTGATCAGCGACTTCACAGTGACGTGACAGATGAGCGTGAATTAACCTTTATGGCTTTAACACGTAGTAAGGTTCCTGTTTCTACTGACACTGTATTTGCTAGGCTTATTTGAATTTAGTTTACAAATGTTTGATTTTGAAGTGATGTGTCTGTGTTTTTGTCCTGAAAGTGTAAATTCGTCTGTTTTGGGAAACTTGCCGAATAATGTTGAATTGGGTGTGTGTTAGATAGAAGGGATATCCAAAATATGATGATTAAGGGTTGATGAAATGTGGATGGATATTTACTTGGTACATATGCCCGCTTATGGCCGTGTTTTTGTTCACGTAATTGTCGTACATTGTGTATTGTTGTTGGTCAATATAGGAAGCATTAACGTTAATATGGTACAGTTTTATTACAATTACTTTAAACACTTGCAAATAATATTACTAATGACATTTTATTTAAAAAAAAATACCCCTCACCGATTACCAAAGTTTCTGTTCCGAATTAAAGCGGAAGTGACGCCCGGGTGTCGCCACTGTGCGAAACGCACGGAGGACATGGTGGAGCACACAATCGCGGTGTGCCCTGGTTGGGCGAAGCATCGCTGTGCCCTCGTGGGGGTGATCGGCGGCCTCTCGGAGACCTCTCGCGCCGGGCATTGGTCGAGGCCATGGTCCGGAGCGAGGAGGAGTGGCAGGCGGTCGCCGACTTCTGCGAAGCAGTAATGCTCGCTAAGGAGGAGGCCGACCGCATCTGGCAACGGTGCTCTCGCCGCCGCCGGGATTCCGATCCCGATTTCCAGCCACCGTAGGCGCGGGCTTGCGGACATTGAGCAATGGGTAGCTCGCTGTCCGGCCGTCCGGTAACTGTCCGGACCAAGCCCAAGTCGTCGACGGCGCGCGCTGTTCCCGCGCGCCTCAAAGAGTTGTCAGCAACAGCAGGGGCCCAGCCGGGTCGAAGCCTACTGGGGCCAGGGTTATCCGAAAGGGCGCTCGAGCCCCGTTATGAAGGCTTGAAGGAAGGGGATGGGTTTTTTAGTCAGTAAAAGTCTGATACTATCTCCCGCTCCGCCCAAGAGCGGGGGTTGTCATAAGATGATTTTTCCCATCGAAAAAAAAAATTACTAAAGTTTCTAATAGATAGTATAATACAAAGCATAGTTCAATCGTTATTCACACGTTGACACATGTCACGTTGCGACATCTTGTGTCAGTCAGTGTCTTAAAGAAATTGTAGTCATGGAAGGTTATTGTTATTTTCCTTGGAAATAGTATTTTTTTTTTCTGGATGAAGGGTACACTATGTATGTAGGTAAATTATGGGTTTTCTGCACCTCTGGCAACGCAAAATTTTGTTTTATGTTGATACTTAACAAACTTACTTGCACATTCATAATAATATTAATTAGAACTAATTAAGATTACGATATATACATTACATTAATATTTCAAATGCGAAAGTTTGTATTCCTTTACACTCAAACGGCTGAACAGATCCGATCAAAATATACTCGTAAGATACGAGATAATATGCCCTCGAAATAGCACGCAAGATATTTTTTAACCCAAAAGTACAACTGCCGAAACGGATCTTGAGCGCTGGCTTCAAGTTGCGCAGAAGTCAAATATTCGGTCTCTTTAGTGGTGCGAAGTGAGACGCAGGGGCGGGGAGAGTCAGTGATTGGCTCGCCGCGCCATTGCGTCATAGACGTCACTCATGATTCATTCCTTGGGCTTTCAGCATGTATCTAACAACGACGACGATTGGCTCGCCAATGTATGGAATGCGCAAAGCGACCCACTCTGACGTCGAGCGCTCAAGATCCGTGGCGGTGATCGTAAGTTTCTTTGAAATAATTCTCCACTTTAATTCAAACGAAACTACTGGCTGACTGGGAAGCTAGTTTTTGGTTTACTATTCAAGATGAGACTATCCACATGCCAATTAACTACAAACACAGCGAACACTCCCACACATTTTAGCTTTAGCACGAAACAATACCGTGCATTCCTTTCTATTTAAACCAGCAACAATAAACGCTGGGAAAACAATTGGAAAATAAAACAAAGTACGGTATTCAGTAATTGCTTTTAATAATTAACAGGCGCGAGTGAATCAAGCGATCACGGTGCGTTTCCAGCTACAAATCACTACGTGATTGTTGGTACAAGTGAGAAGTTAATGCTGTTATGTTGAACACTGGTAATTGATTTATTTTATTTGTTTATCGTTATCATCGTTTTGAGAACATTTCTGAAAACGGGAATGGAAAAAATCGTGAGGAAACCAGCATATCCTAGATCAAAACACATTTAAGTAAAACTGATATCCACCAATTCGCACTAGGCCCGCGTTGTGACTTACGACACATTCTCTCTCCTAGAGAAAACACTAAACATACAGAAACAGATCAATAATATAACTGATTACAAAAATAATTTATTTGAGCTTATGAGTTTCAGCTAAGTCATTGCAAAGATACCACAATTCAAAATAGCCCGTTTAAAAAAAACGGTAATTGCATAGGTAACCTAACATAATCATCAATCAATCAATCAATCAATCGAATAGAAAGAGATGGAGAAGTCTCGCAAAAATTTCAACCATCCTATCAGATGATCCATGATCACGACCACTCGCCGATCACTGGAAATGTGATGATTTTTATCATGATGAGTGTTTTATTTATTTATTTATTTTTTTATTGATGATACGTTCACACTTGACCGCCATCTCAACTGATGGAAAGCGACGATGCGGTCGACATTGAAACGCGCTTACCTAGAAGAAACCTATTCACTCTCGACTTAAAGATTCCTGAGTTGTAGCTATCAGGAAACACAGACTCCGGCAAGGAATTCCACTCCTTAGCTGCACGCAGAATGAATGTGTCCACAAAACGTTTTGTTCGTGTGAGTGGGATGTTCACCGTGTGTGAGTATGCTGCAATACAAAGAAAATTAAATAAAGCAGCGCTAGTCTTCTGATAAGATTTGTAACTCAACGGAATACTGAGTAAAGAAATCGAAACATCGCTATCTTCCATCACCAAGACCACACGCAGAACAGACCCTGGTCATATATCAAGCACATTCGGACACATCGGTCCATTTAATGAATTGCACCAAACGTCCTGATGCTTCCGAAATCTGTTGTGATTTAAACGCCACCCAAATTTATTATAAGCTCAATATTCCCGCTGATAACTTGGATTCAATTTAGGATAAACTTCATGTGTGAGTTACTGAATATTTTTGTAGTATACGCCAAAAGTTTTCAAACTACGATAAATAACACCATGACTGTGATCGGGACAAATATATTGCCGTTTCTGGCAAAAATCCAATCGGATCCTATTTTCCGTGGTATCTTCAAAGGTAGCCATGGTTACAGTAACTGATATCTTTACTATTCACGTATTGGATACTCATCATCAAAATAGCCAATGGTTGACTGTTACGATGATAAATCAGTCTTAAAGCCCTACCACGAGTTCTTAACGTGATTTATTGGACGACATTAAACTCTTCTTCTTTTCGATTTACGGTAAACTTGTTAAACTGTTTGGTCCTGTATGTGGCTACGATAATAGCAGCTTTAGTGACACTAATAAAATCCTCCGAAGTGCAGTTGTATGTGTACTACCTAAATTAAACTAATGTTTACTGCAGTAGTCTTATTAGACCAGTGCGCCTCACCATCAACGATTGTATTAGCAAGCTTTAGTTTATGTCAATTAAATAAAAAACTGTTAAAGAGTTCAAGCTGGTGTATTTTTTCAAGTTGGAAAATCATCTAATGAGATCTTCCGCCCTTGGGTGGATTGGGAGGTTATAGCAAACTTTTACTAACTACAAATCCACTCCTGTTTCTTCGTTGCCTTTCACACCAGGGCTGAGTTTTCGTTTTAGAAATTCATCTTTGGCTCCAGTAGGCTTTGACCCTGCTGGGCCCCTATGGTTTGCTGAAATCTCCTTGAGGCGCGCGTAGAACAGTACGCGACGACGACCAGAGCTCAGTTCAGCCGGACGGTCGGACGGCGAGCTATATAGTAGAGTAGTATAGTTCTACCTCTCTTTCTCGCTTGCATGTCTGATATTTTAAAACGTCATGATAACACACCCCAGTCCTGAATAGGCAACTTATTTATTTTGACGGCAAATAAGGCATTTTCAAATAGAAATGCTTACTCAAATAACTTTTAGCGAATCCCAGAGTTACCAAAATCATTGAGAGAAGAGATAACGTTTGTGAGGTGAAAGTTTCAGTCACATTAAACAGAATACTCGACTTTTGATAAGTCAATAGCACAGAATAATCCAACTTATAATGAAGCTATTACTGGAATTTAGACTTTCTCTGAAGGAAAGGCTGTAATAATCCAAACACGGGGGCTCTGTGCGGGGTTTTTTGAGGTGGAAAATCATCCAATGACTTCTCCCACTTTTGGGCGGCGCGAGAGGTTGTGACTGACTTTTACTGACTAAAACCAACTCCTGTTCCTCCTTTGTCTTTATTCCAGGGCCCCGGGGTATACTTTATTATATTATATTTTTATACGTGCCATTGATTACTCGAGCTCGATCCGTACGGTTATCGGACAGCCGGACGCAAGCCTACGCCTATGGTGGGCCCAGTGCCGGTTGATAAGTTCTTTTTTTAAATAGTTGCTTGTTGTCCTTGGAGACTTTTTTGAAACGAATCAGGTTTTAATCCGCATGAGATTATGAGTTGACCTCCCGCACCAGATTCTGATAGAGAAAGAAGGAATGGAACGCGGTAGCCTCTTTTTATAAAGCAGTAATGCTAGTAGGAGAGAGCCATTCGCGTGAGGAAACGAACCTTCTCACGCCCCAGCCGCTGTCACAGGAGAAACCCCATACATCAGGAGTCTCCAGCATTCGTAGGATTTTAGTCTATAAAGTAAAACGACCAATCAAATATTTTGACATTGGACACGATTAAACTGCACTCGTATCTCCTAACCGATTGCAAATGTTTCAGGACAACTTAATCCAAACAACAGCCTGAATATGGCATTTAGATTTCAATTAAGAGTATATCTACGTTTCGCACTAAGCTGTTTAGACCGAATTACGAACAGTTTTGCTTTGGTATTACTGCGCTCCTCGGAATTTGTGGGGTTGCGAACACATTTGTGTGCTAACGCTGTTTTCGTAGTGTTGATGATGGAAAGAGGATTAGTGATGAGTGATTACTATACCTCAGTTGGGCATATTGCATTTTACAGTATGCCTCATCAAATTTTTAATACAATTTAAGTTTATGTTTGACCAATCTTCCACTAGCCTACTCCTTACCTCATGTAGCTGAAAGAGCTTTGAGTAACCCATCTCCACCACACGTGCCAGCGTTTACAAATTTCCGAAAGCACCTATGATACAGGATTAGGTCCTAGTAATAATAATGGTTTATTTATAAACTCAACATTTAGTTCACAATATCTGTTAGTAATTCTTATATTTACATTAGTTTGTGGATCTTCAAATATAAATTAATAATCCTAGACGAAAACAATAAATAAAATAGACTAAAATGTTCAATAATTTCGAATTAAAATACCAAAATTACAATGTCAGTGAAACTTAAGCTTAATTTAAAACAATAAAACCAATTAAAATGGTTAATAAATTAAAAATTTCAAATTAAAATTTTATTACGATATAAATTATAATAATTTAAACGTCTCTTGAAGGGCTAATAAAATAAAGTTTAATAAAATAAACACGAGTACTAAAATTAACAATATTACTCAGGTCTCATAAATAATAAAATAAATAATATACAATATATATATATATATATATTATGTTATCAACCCCACGCCTAATAGACGGGCGCATACAAGGCCTGCCTATTGCTGTATGAAGGGCCCGTCTAACCTAGAAGCAATGACGGCAAGATGACTTTTTTATGGTGGGAAAAAATCATCCAATGACAACTCCCGCTCTTGGGCGGAGCGGGAGATAGTGTCAGACTCTTACTGACTAAAAGCCCACCCCGTTCCTTCTAGCCTTCATACCGGGGCTCGAGTTCCCTTTCGGATAACCCTGGCCTCAGTAGGCTTCAACCCAGCTGGGCCCCTGCTGTTGCAGACAACTCCTTGAGGCGCGGAAACAGTAAATAAATAATAATAAGACTATAATAAGACTTCGCAGAAGTCGGCGACCGCCTGCCACTCCTCCTCGCTCCGGACCATGGCCTCAACCAAGGCTCGGCGCGAGAGGTCTCCGCCGACGGCAAGAAGACTGTTGTTGCTGCCTCACACTCTACTCGCTAACAATGTCGGCCTCTTGCGCATGCATGTGTAAAAGCAGCCAGCCTAGCGTGGAGAAAAAGTAATAAAAAAAAAAATAGTAAATGACCTTCTAAATAACACATTCACTCATAATTACGACAACACTACACTATAAAAACTTAATATTTTAATCACAGTACTCTTTGTCACTTTAAGGCCGGATAGTATGTCCAATTTGGCTCAGTTAATTACGTGTAAGGGTCGGCTTGCGAGCTTGACATCAGATACCGTATATAGTTGGATAGTTGAGTTACCAGCTGTGACGTCATTGCTGTAAGTCCTTGGCTACACTGTAGCACTGTATCTTAATATATAATAACCATTTTAGGCTCCTCAAAGAAATCAAAACTGCATAAGACCAGCAGAGCCGAAGCCCACTGGGACCATGGGCTGGCTTCCGAAAAGGAAACCCAGAGTCCTTGAACGCTAGGCAAAGAAGGTAGATATGTGCGGTTTTATTCGGTGACAGTTCCCTCTCCTAGAGAGAAGGCTTGAGTCCCAACAGTGGGAACATTAAAAGGAATGGTAATGATGATGATGAGTCGGTAAAAGTCACACACGTAGAAATCACTGGATTATTTCTCTTAAAAAAGGTTAGAACATGTCTTGGTTAGTTGGTGTAAAACTTGTTTGTAACACAGTAATGCGATCAGTGATTCACGTAAAATAAAACAAGCCAAATATCGTTGAAGTTTTGTGGTCGTTCGATCGAATTCCTATCCAATAGCGGTATTCACGTGATCTTTTAATCGGGATTGGATAGAATGACCTCAACTGCCTCGAAACGAAACGATCTATCGACGACTTATTCCCAGTTACATAAATAAGTATTGTACCAGGATAATGTAATACTTTTTTTTTTTAAATCTACTCTTCGACTAAACGACTTTAAAATCGGTGTCGTTCAAACTCGATTCATAGATGTAAACACGGAAATGGTCTAAACGACTAAATCGCTACGATATCGTTACGGTTTTGATTACGTGAATCGAGCTACAGGGAGTTTACCATGACTTGATAAAATGTTAGTCAGAAATAGGGATGATGCACCCTATATATCGCCCTTTTAATAGTTCAGCTTAGGTCGTAAAATGGATCTCGCTACAAGTATAAATACCACACCATAAAATAAACACCTACCCAGTCATCATGTAACAGGCCTTACGTAAAATTTGAACGTGTGTAAATTGATACTGCGTATTTAAGCAAAGGACTAAGCAAAACCCCTACATATGGAAGTGCTAATTGATTCTGAAACTTTAGTCAAAATCTAGGCTAAACATCCACAAGTACGTGTCTGGAAGGCTACTACGAGATTATACCAAACGTGTGAACTGCAGTGAGATCTCACTAAGGCCTTATCACACTAGCGGTTTGCGAGTGGCGACGGGGAGGGGCGAGCGCGCACCGAATGCGTCGCGCTCACGCCGTGAGTGCGCAGAGAAGACGTCGCGGACGCATGGCTTTGCAACGTTTTTAATGCGTGTTTGTAGTAAGTTAACGACGTACAATACACTTAGTAGCAAAATAGATTCCGACGAGGAGACACCACTGTTGACTTTCTTACTTTGAACAAGTCACAAAAATTAACGAGCTAATCTTATGTGTTTCAAAATTCAAAAGTTTTGTGTTAATGTTGTAATGTCTAAGTATTGCAGCACTTGAATAGTGTTACAAAATGAAGCTTTAAATTTCCAGTGCATGTACCTAATGTTGGTGGTCCTAATAATAATAAATAAATGACATTAATTTAATGGCATAGGCATGAAGACATAACCAACAGGCTTACTTTCACAACTATCAATAATAAAAAAAACTAAGAAGACACGGATTGTACTCACATAATAGAAGCAACAAGAAATATGTATCTAAGATTATATGTAACTCACAATATGGTTAAAAAGAGTGGCCATGGAGTTTCTTGCACGTTCTTCTCCCTATAGATCTACGCTTTTGGATATGCATTTAGCTTCACTTTTTTGGACTAACAGACATTTGACTATTCAGAAGTACCAATGGTATATTCGAAATGAATGCTTTGATTTTGATTTTTCAACAAACTTTTGCGACGCGATTTTGATGCAAAAACAAAATTTTCATGCCACTTTTCGGTTTAGTAGGGCAGAATAGTTATAGTTATCGGCACGGATCTTGCGCGCTGGCTTCAAGTTGAGCAGAAGTCAAATATTCGGTCTTTTTAGTGATGCGACGTGAGACGCGGGGGCGGGGAATGTCAGTGATTGTCTCGCCGCGCCATCGTGTCATAGACATCACTCGTGATTTGTTCCCTGCGCTTGCTGCATGTATCTAATCAAAAATATCATGACGACGATTGGCTCGCCAATGTATGGAATGCGCAAAGCGATCCCCACTCTGACTCCGAGTGCTCAAGATCCATGCCGATAACTATAAAGTTTTAAAAGCGTAAACGTCGTTTCGCTAAATAAAGTAATTACAAGAAAAACGAGAACTATTTAACCAGAAAGGTACAGTTATAAAATTATAATTAAGCCAACCAAAACCTCAGAAAAACTTTCTTGCCTCTCCAAGGATTCCAGTAATTACTAAAACTAATTAACTTAAGCCTACCTTATTACCCAGGTAATGTATTAGCATAGTGATGTTTACCAACGAGGCTCAGGACTGATCAGTTAGCAATTAGCGTATTCTCCTCTGAATACAAGTTGCTGTTTACCGATATTAATGTCTTGACAACGGCCTTGCGTGTTCTGAATTAATAGTAGGAAGTTATCTATCTACCTGATTTTTTCAAAGTCAAAGTCAAAGTCAAAAATATTTTATTTCACATATGCCTACATGGGCACTTATAAAACGTCAGAAGCTAGTACACGGTTCCAAATTAGTCGTTTCCTATGAAGAAGAACTGGCAAGAAACTCCATCGTTACTCTTTTTAAAAAAAATGGTTTGTATTATAATATTGATAGATATTATGTAAGAACAGTGTAGACCAGTCAAATATTGTACACAAAAGCACAATAAAAATTATCTTAGTAAAAAACAAAGTAAGTCGTAATAGGAAGTAGTCTAAGAATTCGTGGAGTATACAGTGTTCTCACATTCACATTACAAAAAGAGGCTATATAAAAAAAGTAATCAGGAATCATAATATATTTACAACTATCAATAAAATGTTAACAAAATAAATTACTACCTTTATGACAGTTGAAGAAAAAATTAAAAATATTTGATTAAATTAAATCAAATGTTTAATTTAGTTTCACCTGTCCCGATGTTTCTTTCAATTTCATCTCTTTTGCTAGCATTACTGTTTCGCAAAAGGGCTACCGCATCCTATTCTCTTTAGCTCTGGACCACGGCATGAACTAGAATCCGGAATTAAATGTCTGAAATTATAAGTTTGAGTTCGAAAAGGCTAACTTTATTTGTTTTAATTTGGATTTAAATAGCAAACACTGCTGATTCCTGAGCATCTCCTGATTCGCCATCTTTCGGCTGACCACAAAAAGAGGAAGTTGGCAACCGACTTACATAAAGAGAAGGTTTTCAAGTTGGGTCCCTTTTTTATGTTTGTTGTCTACTAAATAATGCAATCTACTACTAACCATGACTTACTCAGTCAAAAAATACAGAACTGACAAGACTTAAAAGTCCTTCTTCTTCTTCCTTATCCCTTTATTACTTGGGTTCGGCACAACACGTTTTCTTCTTCCATTCTGTCCTGTCACCCGTCAAACTATCACTAACTCCCTTTTCTTTCATATCACTTCTCACACAATGTCAAATGGAATGCCTTCAAACCAGAAAAAAAAGCCATATGGCAAAAAATGGACCCACAAAACCCCCGACACGCGCAAAGGTCGCATATTTCCCCTCACACACCGTCAACTGTAATTACAATAAATCATCCTCAATACCACGTAGTGCCAGGACCTAGCTTAAACTAATACCAGGAATTCCCATTCGAATCCCATGGCTTTGGCTCGTTTCCACAAATGAAAGGTACTCTAACTAAAGGACACCACGCTTTTGTCATTGGATGGAACACTTCAGAAATTGAAGTTCGAATTTCAGTCTTACCTTACTATCGTTCTGTTGATGGTAGGTTTAAAGAATTTTATTTCTTACTAGCTTCTAGTAGTAGATTTCTACATACCTATGTATGGGTCAATTTTGGACAATTCTATCTTAGTACTATGCCTATGTTATAAAAGAATACTTACTAGAATACGGCAAAATAGTACACTCCTAGACTTAGACCATGACGTTTAAAGTAAGATTGTTTTAGTCTTGTTTTAGTGTGGGTAAGAGATAGAGCTATACAGGTTGTCTAGCGCCATCGCTTACCCACACTGAAACAAGGTTAAAACAATCTTACTTTGAACGTCATAGTAACCCCGCTAGTGACAGTAGTTTTAACTGTGCGATGATATATCAATCAGTTAGTTTCTCTTATATTATAGAACATTAATTTTAATATTAATATATATAAAAAAAAGAAACACGTGTCTAGTATTTTTATGTAAAGAATATATTATGTACTAAATTTCATAGCTGTATCATGAAAAATCACAAAGTTATAACCTTGTTATGACAGTAAAAAAAATACATAGTCAGCGGATCAGCCAGACAACTGACAAGTGGTTTTGCACTTGCACCCTGTTGATGCTAATGCCCGCTATGACCTACCACGACCTGTGTTTTACTTAGTGTCGTTGGTGTCCAACTTTGGAACTATTTAAATATTTTTTCATTGCTCATACTCCGAAAGTGGGTCTGAAGTTGCCTGAGGAGCGGGCTGAAAGTGATACTTTTCATCCCTAGGGAGTTTTACTTTACAACTGACAGCTGTCAAATTATTAAAAAAAAATACTAGTTCAATCTTCACATTTCTATTGAACCATGTTCCAATTTTTCATACAGCCAGTCAATCATAGCGTGATATAAAATTGAAATAACTTAAAGACAAGTATTAATTAAATAATATTATATTTCAAGTCATTTATTTGTTCAACTATTTCTTTAAAATACTTTATTTTTAAAAGATTCCTCGAATTAGCGACCTCGCTGCGCTCGCCCGCCAACTCCTTCTCAGGACGAAATGAGTTACTTTCACCCCTAGTGTAACAATGTACTATTGGATAAAAATATAACATGCTGTAAAAACTATTGGAATCTATTCAAATTACATCAGTATTTCAGAACAAAATATATTCAGGTTTCGCATTACTAAAAATATGTAATGTTGTTGAACAAGCAGTTCACTTAAAAAGTTAAAATGAGATACAAAGAGCTGACATTTTGAATTATTGTGAAATATAGTAATATTCGCATCTTGTGTGTTGGCGACGTCACGCGTCATAGGATACTAATATAAGTACAGGTTGTGACCTGTTTTATTTTTTACTAGCTGTGCCCACGACTTCGTTCGCGTGGGCTATAGAATTTTGAATTTATTTTTTCTAAAATAAAAGTAGCCTATGTTACTCCTTATTAACTCAGCTACCTGCCAAAAAAGTTCCGTCAAAATCGGTCCAGCCATTTCAGAGATTAGCCCGGACAAACAGACAGACAGACAGATAAAAATTGTAAAAAATATTATTTTGGTGTATGTACCGTATATATATTCATATGCATGTAGTAAAAAGCAGTTATTTCAATATTACAAACAGACACTCCAATTTTATTTATTAGCTTAAATGTATATATTTAGATTTAAACGATTTACCAGAAGAATATAAGAAGTGTTTTAATAACACTTCTTATATTCTTCTGGTAAATCGCTATGGCTTATAATCCCTTGAACCATCTGGCCAAAATTATGTGGACGCACCTCTTACACCCGCCTAGGCGGCAGTACGCAAATCTGTGCATTTATTTGTGGCCAACAGCGCCCGGAAAGCGCGCGGTTGACCTTTAAATCCATTTTCTTTGCGAATTATTGATTGATTTACATATGCAAAAGTTGCGAAATTGCTAAATATTTTTTTTAAACAGAAGTATCGATAGCACGAAAAAATCAAATGTTGATAATGTTGTTCATGAATCTATAATAAACATATATTTTTTTCAAACCAATTAACCTGGCCGTTACCGAGGAGTAGGCTTCAGAAAGTCTCTGTTTTATGGCACTTTTCGGGCGCTTGGGCCTTAAAGAGTATTACTATTATTTTGTGGCTATTCTTCTTCAACAGTATTGTGTTTCTGCCGTAGTTAGTTCGTGCAAGAATCAATCAATCAAGAATCAAGAAAAGTGCAGTGAATCATAATATTTTAATCATTCAACTCTTTTTAGCCATTGACTAAAAAGAGTTCATGATGAATTATTCATCGTTTGTTTAGACTTCTTCCCTTATTATCTTACCCTTCACTACTACTATAATTCACATTCCTGCTCATCAATTTTTCCCAGAAGTATATTTATTTAAAGTGGTACATAGGCGGACCAATGCATCAAGGCCTTCTCTCTCAGTCAACTTTTGGTCTACTATCACACGGGCTTATCCGCTGGCAGCAGCTAGTTCGCTATACTTTGTATCCATTTTAATTGAACGTTTATGGCTTATATAAAGTGACATAATTAAATGTTTCAAATCTGTTTTTTTTTACGAAGAAAATAAAGAAAATTAAAACCGATGTATCTTGAACTATATCCCCTAAAAAACATCACTCGTGCTTCCAATTATCGGCTTAATCGCTTATCGATTAACTTTCTTATTTCTTAGAACATAAAGTTCAATTTGGCGAAACGAAGCAAGGTCATCCATTGGCTCGGACGAGGGTTCACGGTGATTGTTTTAAATAGCCGTTTCGGGTAAAAGACGTATTTTTTCATGCTTTTCCTAAGTGTAGATTAAAATCACATTGATTATACCACATTATTCTTTAAAGCTTTTATTAAGTATGGTAATCTTATTCCATTAAGGGTTTGTGGAAAATTGGTTTCGGGAAAAAGTGTAATCATGTGCAGTGATTTTATTAACCAACTTTCAAAAAAAGAGGAGGTTCTCAAGTCATCTATATGTTTTTTTTTTTGTACTTTTTTCAGCAACAGTACGACGATGTAGATTTTTTTATTATGACAAAGATTTTTCTGCCACGTGATTCCATTGAAATGATGTAGTTTAAAGATGAAAAAAAGAAATTGATGGTCTGATTATTACCAATCAAAATCAAAAACTGAAGAAACAATACTAGAAACATTGGCTTTTAAAGTTAAAAAATATAAGTACATTCGTATTTTTCTTTAACCTATTGTATTTTTTGTAATCTGTTTATTTGTATATTTTTGTTTATTTATTGTATATATATATATATATATATATATATATATAAATGAATAGCTGTTTAACAGACAAATAATCATATTACTTTACTTAAGTGAAACATCTTTGATCATGAACAAATATTATACTGATTCAAATTACAACGACTGTTATAAACAAAGATTAGTTTAAAACTGCACTGCTTTTAATATTTATGGTAAACACTGTTCTTGTTAACTTGTTCGCCTCGTTTGAAGCATTGATTTGATTACGGAAATTCTTTTCCCTGATAAGTAATCATTTATCTCAAAGAGAACGAAGAGAAGTAGCAGTGGGATCATTTTAAAAAAACAGACGAGGCCTCCCACGTTAGTTGTTGTAACCCACAAAATGGCGATTTAGTGTTTTTTAATTAAAATTGTCTATGTACCTATATAGGTTGACTGGCAATTAGTGTACGATACTTAACTCATCGAATGTCGTAATTAGAAACACAATAGTAAGACAATTGCTTATGTCCAACCGTGTAACTTAAGACATTCGAAAGGTTAAACACGTGATTATGCTCATGATAACGAACAATTTTTATTATGGGAGCAAAGCTGAAATCGCGAAAAAATATCAGCTGTTCAGTACATTAGGTAAACATAAATGTACTGAACAGATGATTTTTTTCGCGATTTCAGCTTTGTTCCCATAGGAAAAGTCGTTGGTTATTATGAGCACAATCACGTGTTTAAGTATTGTATACTAATTACCAGTCACCCTATATGTAATCTACATATTACTAAAATTAAAAAAGTCCAAAAATTCTTACCATTTTAGAAACTATACTTGCATAATTTTTTTTTAATTCTTAATATATGAATTGGCACTGTGTGTAAACAAATTGTAAAATATATAGGAGGGCAACTGTCTCCTGAGATACAGGTTCACTACCTAGTTCAGGAGGCAGAGCATTTATGTAAATGTGACACTTGTTTGCAAATAAATGATTATTATTATTATTCATGAAGATTAATTAAAAAATGTTGTTAATATCGCAAAAAGTATCTTTGAAATGCTCTCCAGTAAAATTGCAGTTTTGGGGTTACAAAAACTTACATGGGGCCTCCCACGTAAGTTCAAGTTGGTCAAGAAAAGTGCTGGACTGGCTACCGCGTATTGGAAGATGCAGCATTCGTAGGCTTAGATCCATAAGGTGGACCAATAACTTGGTTGCGGAAACGCGATGAAAACGAGACGCATAATAGAACAGGTCGAGGTAGCCAGACTTGGGGTAGGCTTGTTTCCTCTAATATTATAAAGACATTGGTAAATACCTACTCGTATGTATGCATGTAGGTATATATATTATGTTGTTTACTTCTTCACGCACAAACGGTTGAACGGGTTTGGTTGGATTAACACACGGGTAGAGCATGTCTTAAAATAGCACATAATATACATTTTATCCAGGTAGCATGTTCCCTAAGGATATTTTTCTACTTTCGCTTAGGCGAAAACGCTGACTTCATAAAACAAACTTTATGTTGGAACAAAATTTTCAATTACGCTTCAGTTTAAATCTTTCAAAATTAACACTTCGTTTGTAGATCAAACTCGAAAATTCTTCTCAAAATTGACTTGTTAAATGTAACTTTGTACTTTTTATCCCGTAAATAGGTTTCTTTGGGATAAGTTACTTCTTACTTCTCAGAGACCAGTTATGGCCTAGTGGCAATGGCCCCGACTTACGAGTTTTAGGCCGCGGGTACAAACTCAGCCAGGAGCATTACTTTGTGTAATTTATTTCATAACCACTGCTCTCAAAAACGGTGAAGGAAAACATCGTGAGGAAACTGGCATGTCCTAGAAACAAAAATTTGAAGATAAGTGACATCCATCAACCCACGCTAGGCCTGCGTGATGGATTACAGCCCACTCCCTCTCCTAGAGAGGAGGCCTGAGTCCCAACAGTAGAAACATTATAAGGCCGACTATGCTATGCTATACATCTTACACGCACTCGACTCCGCTGGCAAATACATCTAGTTACTAATATTAAAACATTTTACATCGATGTTTGATAATTTAATTATGGATTTTGTGACCCTTAAGGCTTATAGTCCCTTGAACCATCTGGCCGAAATTAAATTATCACTACTTTCGTACCCGTCTAGGCGACAGTACGACTATCTGTGCATTTGTTTGCGGCCAGCTACACCCGTACAGAGCTCCGCTGACTTTTAAATCCATTTTCTTTGCGAAATATTGATTGATTTACATTATGCAATGTTCACTTTGAAAAATATTTAACTACCAATTTTTATGTGTATAAACGTTTCTACGGTCCAAGCCGTTTCGAAGGAGTAGGGAAAAGTTGCGAATTTGATGTTGTTGCATGTAATATTTTTTTAGACAAGTATTAATCGCACGAAAAAATCAAATGTTGATAATGTTATTCATGAATCTATAAATAAACATTTATTTATAGATTCAAACCTATTAACCTGGCCGTTACCGAGAAGTAGGCTCCAGAAAGTCACTGTTGTAAAGCACTTTTCAGGCGCTTGGGTCTTAAGTAGTCGCGTCCATCTGTGAAGAAGTGAAAGAGTGACCGTGTCCCTAAATTGCAAAGAGTATCGAAAGGACATTTTAGTCAGTTAAAGTCTGCCACGCCCTCTTACTCCATACTAGAGCGAGAAATGTCATTTTGTCATTTGATAATATTATACTTCAAAAAAAAGTCTGTGACCTTTCAGTATAGCCATTGACTCATTGGCAAGAATTAGCGAATTACTTTTTCATACTCTGGGACAGCAGGAAAACCAAGGTTGCCGACAAAGCACAAAGAATAGCCAAACTTAAGTGGCAATGGGTAGGGTACATTGCTTGCAAAACTTATTGCCATTGGGGCCGAAAGGTTCTGGAGTGGCGACCGCGTATCAGAAAACGTAGCGTTGGAAAGTCTCTTACAGGGTGGACACCGATGACCTGGTGAAGGTTGCGGGAATCCGATGGATGCGAGACGCACAGGATCGTTAATTGTGGCGACATTTGGGGGTGGCCTATGCCCAACAGTAGACCTCTGTCGGCTAAAATGATGATGATGATGTACTCTGGGACTGTCATCAAACAATTTTACATGCTCGTAGTTGCAACTTCAAAAAAACTTAACGACAATTTGTCATTCTCTCCTCCAATCAAAACAGCTCATATCCTACAACTCTAAGCTAAACACACGGTCGCTGTTCTGTGCTGATAACTCAGCTGAATGTGGCACCATAATTAACGCTGCGTTGAAATTAGATCTGTCTGACTATTGGCGTTTATAATTATGTCGGGGAATTAGGGTAAGCCTGGTGAGGAAACACGAAAGTATGTATGTAGGGTACATGGGTAGTTTAAACCATGTATCTATTATTTGTAGGCAGTTTTTTTTGTTTTTAAGGAACTATTTCAATTATCGAATTGTTCGAAACAGTTACCCAGAAATGCAAAGAGCAACAGATTTCTTTTGAGGGCCAAGCGCCCGAAAAGTGCCATAAAACAGTGATTTTCTGAGGCCTACTCCTCCGTAACGGCTAGGTCAATTGGTTAGAAAAAAATATATGTTTATTATAGATTTATGAACAATAATATCAACATTTGGTTTTTTCGTGCAATTAATACTTTTGTAAAAAAAATATCGCAACTTTTCGCAACTTTTCCCTACTCCTTCGAAACGGCTTGGACCTTTAGAAACATTTTTACACATAAAAATTGGTGGTTAAATATTCTTCAAAGTGAACATTGCATATGTAAATCAATCAATATCTCGCAGAGAAAATGGGTTTAAAGCGCTTTCCGGGCGCTGCTGGCCGCAAATAAATGCACAGATTTGCGTACTGCCGCCTAGGCGGGTACGAAAGTAGTGACCATTTTATTTCGGCCAGATGGTTCAAGGGACTATAAGCCTTAAGGGTCACAAAATTCATAATTGAATTATCCAACAAGGATGTAAAATTGTATAATAATAGTAACTAGATGTATTTGCCAGCGGTGTCGAGTGCGTGTAAAGCATAGCATAGTCGGTCTTATAATGTTTCTACTGTTGGGACTTAGGCCTCCTCTCTAGGAGAGGGAGTGGGCTGTAATCCATCACGGCCCAGGCCCAGCGTGGGTTGATAGATGTCACATATCTTCAAATTTTTGTTTCAAGGACATGCCAGTTTCCTCACAATGTAGAGTTGCGTTCACATAATTTCGACCAGATGTTTCAAGGGACTATACGCCTTAAGTTGGGAAATCATCTAATCACATCTCCGTCTGGAGGTCAGAGCGGGCAGGCGTATCCAACATTTACTGACTAAATCTACAACTATGGTCCTTAGGAAACTGTAGAGCATACGGTAGAGGTGTGCCCCACTTGGGCAGAGCACCGCCGTGTCGTAATTTTATCACGCGTGCGGCCGTCTCCTTCGCTAGCATTATTGAATTCATATTTGAATTACGAAAATTGTATTATAGTAATAAAACGTCTATTTCTACACTGCCTCGTAAGATCTGTGATCGCAAACACGATGAGCGTGAGGCCTTGGATTCGATTCCTGGGTCGAACAAATGTTTTTTAACCGACTTCTAAAAAAGGAGGAGGTTCGTAATTAGGATTTTTTTTTTTAAGTTCAACCGCCTGGGATTTCATAATAGTTACTGTTTTAATTTATAAACATCTAAACCCAGTTAATATTTATCTACAGATATTTGTTAAAAATACAAACAAAACTAAAGTCTGTAACCAAACTATCTCAATAAATAAATCAAAATTAGGTAATAGATACGTCTAATTATTCCGAGCCGCAACGAAGCTTAATTTTAGGCTCTAGACACTCAGATAACAGACAACAAAATAAACAAAGAAACGAACCATACCAGCAATTTCTCATAAAATAACAAATTTAGTTAAATTCAAGCCTGATAACGTCCACTTCTGGCCAAAGTAAGTGGGCCCCCGAATTAATTCTAAAGATAACGGCCCGCGATAAATAATAGAAACGTTAGCTTTAAATAGAAGGACTTCATAACTTAGCATTGTGCCAACGTTCCTTTAAGATTTCTTTGTGAGAAAAATCCTCGAATGGCTGCTTTATTTTTTATTCAGTGTAAAATGAGTTTGCTTTTTAGACAGTCCCATTTTCGGAGATTTTTTAGAGTAACTTCATTATGTACGTGCTCTTGAATTTGTTTTATAGCAAAATGTTGCAAAATGAATATTTTTAAAGAGAGAGCTTACCAAATGATGTATCTAACATATACATGTATAAAGTAAACCGTAAATAAAATGATACTAATAAGTCGATGTTCTAGAGAAATTGGGCAGCTCACTTCTTTCAGCAAAATATGTCTGCTCCGTTGTCTTTCTATAACATTCATGTTACTTCGGTACTACTCTGTACTTCGCCTAAACCACAAATCATCAATTCTTTTTATATGGGAAATATCCTGCAATGACTTCTCTCCTCCATGGCAGAGCGGGAGAACGTGTCAGACTTTAACTGACTAAAACAACGCTTATTCTTCGCCCTATGCATACCAGGACCTCAGATTTGCCTTTCAGGAGTCAATTCATGGGCCCAGACGAATCACCGATCCTGCTTGTCAAACAAATTTTAAAATTTGGCCTGCCCAGTAGTCCTGAGATGAGTTACACGAATGTTGACAAATGGTGTCATTGCCTGGACAGGTCCACTCAGAAATGAGAGATTTTTTCTTAGTCTGAGATGGTCTTTTACCATCTCAGACTTCAATCTGCGTGGTTTTCATGATTGTGATTTGACCATTACATGTTTGCTGTATGGACGTTAAAAGAGACTTTGACCCCTGATTATGTTTCGGTGTTTCTTTTCAGGGTAGTCAGTTATGAAACACCGGCCTCATCTAGTTTAAATTGACGAAAAAAAATGCCGTGTTTTTTTAAATCTATTTGCAAAATAAATATAATTTATTTAAAAGTCTGACATTAATACTGCCTAACAAGCAGGAATAAAATTAATGTTTCGTAGCGCAAATGTCGAGGTAAATGGATGAAGTAACTAGGTTTCTCTGGTATGTTAGCTAGACCAGCCACTTGTACCTATTAATTAGGTTGTTCCTATAGATACATTGTGTCCCTAAGCCCAATTTTTCATTGTCGTACCCTTGTCATTAGCCAACATTTCGGTCTATATTAGGTACGTACAGGGATTATTATAATCTTCTTCGATCCGACTACTTTTTTTTGGGTAAAAGTGTAACAAAATTTTAGGGTACAAAATTAGTTTAGGTTTTTTAAGCACGAATAAGATTTAGTTAATATAGTCTGTCTAATAAGTCAACCGACTTGGGAATTTTGTATAAAATTTAATCTTTTAAAAAATACTTATATTCGGTACTTTTTATAAGGTTCTTCTGTTAGTAAACAATAATCTCTATCTCTTAATCAACCTTGATTGTTGAACCCGTGTTGACTACGTCAGATTTAATTAAATCCTAATAATTACCCAAGTCGTTTAACTTATTAGACAGACTTTATAAAGATTATTATTGTTATTGGAATTGTGTTTATATCAATTCTCTTTTTGATTTTTAAAATAATATTTTTTTAGCTCGTAAGACCGGTCACCGTAATTTTTATAATTAAAGTCAAGCTTACATGCAAAGCTTGTCATGTCAAGTTACCTACTCGACATGATAAAGCTGACAAGGCTGACCCAGCAAACGTTGTTCGTCCGTATAAATTATCAAATAATAGGTTTAAGTGTATAGGAGGGTAAAAAACCAACCAACGATTTAATGTTAGACTTGCATCAAAAATTTCATAACATTCGGTCAAGACGTTTCGGAAGGGTTCGATAACAAACACCCTGACGCAAGATTTTAATTTATTAGCTTTTATTCTATTCAGTGACTTTTGACAAAACCCTCTTCGATCACTTTCCAATCCTCTCTCTTCAGTGCCAGTCGAACCCAGGTTTTTCCAGCTGATTTGATCAAGTCATCTTCCCAATTCCTGAATAAACAGACAGTCATAATATATGTACCGGCACGGATCTTGAGCGCTCGGCGTCAGAGTGGGGATCGCTTTGCGCATTCCATGCATTGGCGATCCAATCGACGTCATTGTTAGATACATGCAGCAAGCGCAGGGAATGAATCATGAGTAACGTCAAACACGATGGCGCGGTGAGCCAATCACTGACACTCCTTGGCCCTGCGTCTCACTTCGTACCACTAAAGAGACCGAAGATTTTACTTGAAACTAGCGCTCAAGATCCGTGCCGGTATCTATAAATTGAAACTCATCTCCCTAGCCTTTCCGAACTAGCTTGGGGTCGGCTTCCAGTATAACTAGATGTAGCTGAGTACCCGTGTCTTACATTGAGCTTCTGCTTATAAGACCTCCACAACCCAGTTACTGAGCAACACGATACCCATTGGATAGACTGACAGTCAAACTTTCTCTGACCAACTGTAACGACTTTCAAACAACTACGAATAACAACCAGGACCCCTAGAGACCCATCCTAGGGACCTACCCTAGGAGCTTACGTACTTTCTGAGGAACAGTAATGTCATAGATCAACTTAGAAAAGTACACATGAATTGAAAAATTCATAATGATTTCTACTTAACGGTTTTCCTGGTTTCCACCTTCCACTGCTCACAAAACGGTGAAGGAAAACATCGTAAGGAAACCGGCATGTCCTAGAACCAAAAATTCGAAGACATGTAACATCCACCAACCCGCACTGGGCCCTCGTGGTGGATTACGGCCCATTCCCTCTCCTAGAGGGGAGGCCTGAGTCCCAGCAGTGGGAAAATTATAAGTTGTGCTATGCTGCAATCTTATACACTAGAATTGGGTGGAAAAGATCAAGAGCAAAATTTATATAGGTACGTTAGTGTTTATTTTCTACATCGTAGCTCTTTTCCGCCAAGCTGTACCCTGCCAAAATAAAAAACCGGACTAAACTTTTTAATCACCGGGCCATCAAGATACTTATAATAAATATAGAAAGTGTAAGGGACAGCCCGCCACAAACTTTAAGGGTTTGCTCAGTAGACGATACTGAACAACCTTCCTCATTTTTTTTTTTTCAGGAAGCGAATAAAAAAATCGGCCTCGCCATACAAATCGTCCAATCAAGTTTATCATTTTGTATGGTGAGGCGGATTATTCTTTCGCTTTCTGAAAAAAAAATTGTGGGATGTTGTTCAGTTTTGCCTACTAGCAAGCCCTTAAAGTTTATGGAGGGTTGTCCCTTACACCTTTTATTTAAACTAAAGGTCAGTCTTTAATTCATTAAAACTGTAAATGGACAATAAAAGCAAAGTAATCTACCAAATACCTTTCTAGAATCAATCCGGCTTCCCCGAAAACCAATAATAAAGCCGAACTAAAAGATACCCCACGACAATCTCCTAAAACGTTGTCCGTCGAAATCCTAAAAATATCTCTTCAACAAAACTACTTATCCCTAACAGAAGTTCTATCGTGGAAACAATCTGGGCAAACATCAAGCTATGTGACGTCACGTCAAAATGTCGCCCGTCAGTCCTGGGTAGACGAAGGACCGAAATATCGGGCAATAGATACATTGGGGTAGAAGATTTTGTTACTCACTACAAGTACAGTTAACAAAACAATAAATAGACCACATTGGTACTAAGTCCTTTTTTTAAACATAGAACTCATAAAAACGAACATCGTCAAAGGTTTCAACTTAAGTCTACAATCCCATATTATGCCTAAAAAATGACTCTTGGTTACTCGTCTGTTTTTGCTGACGGTACAGTTCACATTTGTTGAGTTAGTGGTCTGTATTTCTGAAGCAAACAAGAATAGGTGTTGTGTGGATATGAGAATCCTGGGGGACGAATTACTTAACTGTATAGGTATTATAGATACCTATATAGTGAGAGGACTGTTGGTATTAAGACCTGTCATACTGTATGGATCAGAATGTTGGGCTGTGAAAAAGAAGGATGAAAAAAGATTGCATGTAGCGGAGATGAAAATGTTGAGATGGATGTGTGGTGTGACGAGAATGGATAAAGTGAGAAATGAGTATATTAGACGAAGTTTGAAAGTGGCGCCAGTGACTGAAAAGTTTAAAGGTAATCGGTTGTCTTGGTATGGTCATGTGAACAGGAGGGATAAAGCGCATATTACTAAAAGAGTTTTGAGTATACATGTAGATAGATGGAGAGGGAGAGGAAGACCGAAAAAAAGATGGATGGATTGTATGAGAAGTGATATGAAAGAAAAGGGAGTTAGTGATAGTTTGACGGGTGACAGGACAAAATGGAAGAAGAAAACGTATTGCGCCGACCCCAAGTAATATGGGATAAGGGAAAGAAGAAGAAGTATTGAGAGGACTGGTGACAGTAAAATGATTTGTGTGCATTAAAACGTAGGGTTTATTTAACTGTCTACAAAAAAAGGAGCTGGTTCTTAATTTGACTTTTTTTTTTGTTGATAGGCTCGCGCTTGACCACTATCTCACTTGATGGAAAGCGACGATGTGGTCGACGATGGTGCACGCTTAACCAGAAGATAGATTCCCATGAATGTGACTGAATGTTTTTTTTTTAAGCGATATCTTTATTAAATAACCGATTTTGACGATTCTTATTTATTTAGAAGAGTTCTATCCCTAGGTAGTCCCATTTTACAATTTTGTGAAATTTTGCTTAAGCCAGTGGTTAAGGCACCTTTTATTAATGAGGTCTAAAACCGGGTTTTCATTCAAATGTAATTCTTTAAAATCTAGAACATTACTGACACTCTGTGCATCAGAAAGCGCGTAAAACAACGCCTTTGGTCTCGGTTATCAATCGTAGATATTTGACAGTCATTACAGGTAATCCTGGGAGCCGGCTTCAACTTGTTTAAATTGACGAAAAAAACGTTGACGTGTGAAAGTGTTTTCAAAAACCTATTTGCAAAATAAATATAATTTATCAAATACCTGAAAGTCTGACTTTCCTTCAATTCAGATACGATTGATGGATTACTGTTGTACACCCAATTTTTAGGTAAGCACTAAGTAAACATCCGAAGGTGTGAGGTTTGGGTTCTATGATAAAGGGAAACATTAGGCAGAAAATCAAAGTTCTGAGGCGCGTTTTTAGGAATATTAGGCTTCCACCACATTAGGCGTGCGCTTTCCTCAGACCTGTAAGTAACAAGGTGCACGCTACGTAAGCATCGCATGTTGCCGCTGTTTGAGAGTGTAGTGCAGTGTGTGAAAGTGCAGAGAGCCCACGGCACTCACCTGGCGCCCACACAACACTGTCCGCCCTGTCACTGACATAAACTATTGCGAGTGGCGGGGACAGTGGGTGAAGGGGTAAGAACGAGACACGAGCGCCGCGTGTACGCTGCGTGCACTTTGTCTTACACACGTCGCAGTGCAGCAAAACGCGACGCACACGTAGCGCACTCGCGGCGCGCACGCGGCTCCCGCGCAACTCACATGCTAGAGAATTGGCCTGCCTAATGTGGAGTCAGCCTTAGAAATTACTTTGAAGAGTACCAAAACATCGAAGGATAATATTTGGATAATGTTATTTTCAAGAATTAGCTTTCCCCTGTCTTCAGATTCATATTTTTTGTTTCTTCTCTTCTTCCTTACCTGGTCCCATTATTTGGGGTCGGGTCTCCTCACTTTCCTGCGCCAAGCGGTTCTATCTTGGGTTGTCAATTTTGGCAACTGGACTTTCTTGAGGTATCTCTCTATATTTGACCCCCAGTTCAATGGCGGGCGGCCTCTCCTCTCTATTTGTTCTGGTAGGCTTAGAGTAATTTGGACCACGTAGTCCTTACTCCGTCTTTGGACGTGTCAATACCAATGAAGGCGATTTTCATTCATCTTATCGGAGATTGATGCGACTTTGAAGCTTCCCCGAATGTGTTCATTTCGCACTCTATCAAACGTAGTCACACCCCCGTTCATCTTAGCATCCTCATTTTGTTGGTATGGACCTTTTGTTTATGCGTCTTTTTTGCTGTCCAGCAGTCGAAGCCAAAGAGTAGCGCTGGACGAACTGCAGTTGCATGTTTTTGTTTGATTTCGCAATTTAACTACATCATCATCATCATCATTTCAGCCGATACACGTCCACTGTTGGACATAGGCCTCCCCCAAGTGTCGCCACATCGAACATTCCTGTGCGTTCCGCATCCATCGGTTTCCCGCTACCTTCACCAGGTCCACTTTGTAGGAGGCCTTCCAACACTGCGTCTTCCTGTACGAGGTCGCCACTCCAAAACCTTTCGGCCCCAACGGCCATCTGTTCTGCGAGCAATGTGCCCTGCCCATTGTCACTTAAGTTTGGCAATTCTTTGTGCTATGTCGGCAACTTAGTTTTCCTGCGGATATCTTCATTTTTTATTCGATCATGCAAGGAAACACCGAGCATAGCCCTTTCCATTGCCCTTTGGGTGACTTTAAGCCTTCTGATGAGGCCAATTGTGAGCGACAACGTTTCGGATCCATAGCCATTTAACTACATACTTAATGGGAATGATTACCGAGATACTTAGTACTACATACTAAACATTTGCCATTATAATACGAGTGTGATTGAGACGCGCAGACAAGTTCGTAACATACAAGTGAGTATAATTAGCAAACCTTCTTAATATGCCTGATAAAGACATGAGTCGAGGTTAGACGTCAGTCACTTTGCGGAATATAATAAGCTAGAGCTTGAAATCAGACTTCTACTAGAACGTTACTTTTAAGAACGTCCTGAGGTCCTACCATGAACTCTTAACGCGACCTATTTGACGAGCTACACTGGACTGTTAAGGGATGAAGTCAAATACATTGTATAGTTCCATCACTCTTTCTTGCTCGCACGGAAAAAAGTGGAAGCATCGGGTTGAAATTAAAACCATATACTCAAGCGTGCGGCAGTAGGTAGGTAGGTGTAACTGTGAAAAAATCAAACAAGTTAACGAAAAAAGATAAGGCCGTTATTGTCTCAAAAAACGTTCATTTTGACAATCTCATAGGTATTAAAACTCAAAAGGTACTTCCCATAGACCCAGAATTCTGATATTTGGGGATATAGGAATAAATCTGAAAAAAAAAAGAAATTTAAATAGAACAATATGTACAAAACCCTCATTGCGGGAGCCCGACTCACACTTGCTCAGTTTTCTTACTTCGAATCAGAAAAACTCATAATTTGAGTAAGATTCAACATGTCAACGTGTGATTCAACACTAGTATCGGTGGCACTACTGATGTGTGGTTGGACGATACGTCGTTTGTGGTCGAGTGACGTGTCGCTAGATGCAAAAGGTATTTCATAAAATTACATAGAATCCAGTAGTGTCGCAACTACAGGTCTTCTGCTGCGGCTGTCTGCAGTTAGCTACAAAGTCATACTCTGTCCTAAACGATCATAATCCCTGAATAAAAAGTACCTATCCTATTACTTGTTTCAGGAAATGGTCTAATCCAGGTCTAATATGGGGTATACCTATTCAACTCTATCCCTCGTTATCGCTTCTTCTTCTTTTTTTTTGGTGAGTAAAAATCATGCAGGCATCAAGGCAGAGCGAGAAATAGTATCAGACTTTTACTGACTAAAAAACCCACCCAGTTCCTTCGTCGCCTTTCATACTTCCTTTCAGAAGCAGACTCTTGACGCAAGTAGGCTTTGACCCTGCTGGGCCTTTATGGTTAAGGCGCGTGGGAACAATATGCGTTGTCGACAAGTTGGGCTTAGTCCGGACAATTACCGGACGCTCGGACAGCGAGCTACCCATTGCTCGCCGTCCGCAAACCCGTGCCTACGGTGGCCGGAAATTGGGATCGGTATCCCGCTCGCACGCTTGACATTTGAACACATCATGGTAAAGCTAGATCTAATTCAAACCTAAATATTACACTACCAAGGTTATAAAGGATTAGATCAGACCCAGCAATTTCACTAGCGTTAATTTAGATTTTGAGAATCATTAAGTTTTGAGGACACGGTTGACGCAGTAGTTGAGTGTTTGTCTGTTGCGCTGTGAGTTACGGGTTTGAATTCCACCCAGAAATCAGAATCGTTTCTTTCAAATAGACAATTGCTCTATTTAAAAGCGGGCACTTTTGTATCGTCAAAATGTCGGTTAGTCAAAAAAAGTGGTGCTAAATTGCACGTTCCAAAGCGTAAATCTCTATGGAGAAGAACATGCAAGAAATTCCATGGACACTCTTTTAAATCAAATTATGAGTTACATAAATCTTGGTCACATATTTCTGCTCGATTTTATTTATGTGATCATAATTTAGATAAGTCATAAAACATTTAAAAAAAAAATAATAGAAATTGAATTAAGTCACTGGCAGCTAAGAAATGACCAGAATAAATATTTGTATGGCCAATAATCTACACAATACTGAAACCCCTACGCTTGTACCGGGGCTTTGCAATCATCTTCTTAGTTAGAGTTAAAATATTTACATTCTCTAAGCAAACAGCGTTAGTTGCTGCCCCTTGGGTACCATTGAATTAAGCTGCGATAGCATACACTCTGCCAAGATATTTATGTTGTACACCTATGTTTCCGTTCGGGGAATTATGGGTTTCGGGGCCGAAATTCGTCAGAAGATAATTATATGATATACTGCATCTAAGATAGAATATAATAAACTTTTGTACACCAAAATAAATACTAAACTTTTACACAAACTTAAATCTATGGGAACGATGGCGATCTTATCACTAATAGCAAGTTTTAACATGCAACTTTAGGATAAACTGTAAGAGATTAAAATAAAAAAAGGTAGTCAGCGTTGTACTGCTAGCAAAATTAATTACACAATTTTAAATTAAAAACTATATATACTAAACTAAACATAAACATAAAAATATATTATTCAGCTCTAAAGTGTAAAAATTGATACATAGACTTATAAATATTATGTACACACCTATGCGTAGGTGAAGAAAGAAGGCATCTTATGGATTTTAAATAATTATGTAAATTTAAGGGAAAAATACAAAAACAGTGTAATATTATTGAGCGTTTTAACTAACATAGTAATAAGGGATACTAACATATAATGTGAATCGAAAGTTGTCTTTAAATAAATAAATTATATTATATATATTTTTCCGCTCTAAAGCGGAACGAGATGGAGTGGCAGATTTTTACAGACCATAACTCACCTGTGTTCAGTTACCTTTTGCGTACTAGTGACATGCGATCAATTCCGTAAAGTTTCAAAGGTCTCCAGCCAAAATCAATACCATTATTCTGAAAACTAACAGCCTAAACGAGATCACGCTACTCATCACAAACTATAACCACATTATACGTCCTATCGCTATCCTTTACACTCTTACCGCTACACATATCTACCCATCCCGCTCCCCAAAATTTAATCAGGCTACAGCCAATTTAAATGGCAGTATCGTAATGAAATCAAACCTGTCAAACGGGTATATCCACAAATTATTTGATAAAACGGTGAAATCATGCGCTCGTTAATAACAGACGCCTCTTTATGCCAATGATTTATTAGCGGTTTAAATCGTGACGTCATTATCGCAAATGACACGCATACAGTTGTGTAGCGATAAGTTAGATGTCATAAGCTTTTGATAGTTTTGGAATTGATCGTGCGTGGGTGATTGTACATTACTGTACATGTGTCGCATTTAATCTGGAGTATTGGCAGCATATTTAAGTTCATGTTATTATATCTTGGGCTTGCGAGCGACGAGCAATAAGTAGTTCGCCGTTCAGTCGTTCGGTAACTGTTCGGACTGAGTCCGAGTCGGACACGCAACTCAAGGAGTTGTCAGAAAATCGTAGGGGCCCAGCAGGGTCGAAGCCTATTGGGGCCAAGAGTCTGTTTCTGAAAGGAAGATTCGGCCCCGGTACGAAAAGCAACAAAGGAAAAGGAGTCAGTCAAAGTCTGACACTATCTCCCGCTCCGCCGGAGGACGCGGAGATGTCATTGGATAATTTTCCTACCAACAAAAAAAGTCATATAAAGAAGCCTCTAATATAAAAATGAATTCCTATTTCCCTTGGTCACGCCATCACGCGTGACCGGCTGGACCGATTTCGCAAATTCTTTTTTTGTTGTATTTGTTATTGTGAGGAGGTTCTAATAAAAAAAAATGAAAATTAGGGTAGTATAGGATAGGGTAGTGTAGGGTAGTGTAGGGTAGTGTAGGGTAGTGTAGGGTAGTGTAGGGTAGAGTAGGGTAGAGTAGGGTAGAGTAGGGTAATGATGAAAACTGGCATGTATAGTCTCTTATGATGGTGTGTGAACGTACAATAGTCTATTGATAGAGTAGGAGCAAAATTATTATCGCCTGTGAAAACATGAATGTTCTCTAATGTCAATGAACGCTTTTACGCTGATTGAAACTATTTGATCTGGCGCTGTTAGCTAATTAATAACATATTGTTTGTGTTGACAGTATTGAGTTCATACCCTTTAGTTGTGATGACAGCTAAGCAAAATTACTAAGTATTTATTTAGTTCATTCTTAATGAAGTTCCATCATCGGACCACTATACGTACGGCGTTGCGCCATCGGTACATGGTGGATATCCCACCCATTCGTACAAAGCGTTTTGGAAACACATTCATTATGCGTACAGCTAAAGAGTGGAATTCCTTGCCAGAGTCTGTGTTTCCTGATAGCTACAACCTAGGAGTCTTTAAGTCGAGAGTGAATAGGTTACTTCTAGGCAAGCGTGCTCCATCGTCGGCCACATCATCACTTACCATCAGGTGAGATAGTGGTCAAACGCGAGCCTATCAATAATAAAAAAAAGTATGTAGTATGATATATTGAAATTCATCCAAAGTGACACAAAGAAAAACGGAGGAACAGTGATCACATGCTGCCGTGTACATGCTACGAGGCTCAGGGAAGATACCCTATTCGCAAACATAACATGCGTTGTACAGAAGTGATTTCTAGTTTTTAAGCTTTTGGTTAGCTTCTATCGCGGGCCTTGAGCGTGGAGACCGAATCCAGAAATTCCGTAACGAAAATAACCTAACACCCCCCACTCATTTGTTTTCTTATCGGTCACCATGCTCAAAAAGTGTAACTTCAATTAATATCAAAGAAAAAAAAACAAAGGAAAAAAATACTGCTTACATAAAATAAATAAATAATTATAATTGCCTAGGTTGATAAAAAATGCTATGCAATAGCTTTAGCGCGGCAGTCCCCGAGTGCCACACGTCTTTTTTTTTGAGAGGTCACTGGCTTTCTTTCATATTCTGATGGTGATCAACGGGGTGATTTTAATAATTTAGAATCCCACACTTCTTGGTCTTTCCCCCAAAAGTCCAGGCGCCTTAAAGACTTCTCCGGATTTATTGGATCGGATCTATTATCTTAACTTTTTTAATTATCATTTATCTCTATTTTGTGAACATGGGCACATATAAATCGTCAGTAACCAGTGCATGATTCCAATTCGTCGTTTTATATTGAGAAAAACCGAAAAAAAACTCCATGGTTATTATTTAAACAGAAAAAAAAAATGAAGATCTGTTTTTTTTTAATTGATATAAACTAGTGCTTGACTGCAATATTTTTTTTCTTTTTTATTTATGAACTAAATTAATAAATACTATCTGTCTCGACAATACATGGTTATCTTTTTAGTCTTTCTGAATAGAATACGTAACAGCTTACTTCTACGTGTTTTATTCATTCTCAAATCCCAGTCACACCTTAGATTTAGTTTTTATTTAGACTTCTTTATGTCACAAAGAATGGCCAATGTGACCTTGGAATTCTTGGGTGGGTAGTTCAGTCAAGGCGATGTAGTGATTTTTTTTTATCTGTTACAAACTAGTACTTGACTACGATCCCGCCTGATGGTAAGCAGTGATGCAATCGTTGATGGTGAGGCGCACTATTTTATTAAGGCTAAGCAACTTTTTTCTTTTTTTGAGGTGAGAAATCAGGTGTGGTAGACGATGGAGCTCTTTAACCTAGAAGTAATATATTTACTTAACAACACATTTTCAATTGTTTGGTAGTGGTCGTCTGCTGATAATGACGAATAATTTTTATCGAGAGTCTCCCTCTTATTTTAATACTAAATCTATCTTTAATGGCAATACTAATATATTATAACAATAGGTAACAACAGGGGTGGGGTATTAACATGAGTGAATTAAACTAGTTTTGTATAATTAGGTAACTAAGCCAATCTTCTTAGAACTTATATAGTACTACTAAGTATTCTTAAGTTGGTTTTATGTATTTTCTTTGTACAAGTAATGAAATAAATTATTAATTATTATTATTATCTCCGTCAACAGTTTCAGATCTCAATTAGTTCATAGTCTTTTTAATAATTTTATTCTTTGCAGGAGCATTTTCCTACAATAGTTCTTTACTGATGATGACAAAAATTTATCGTGTGTCTCTCTTTTATTTCAACGTACGTTAGCACGGCATACTATAATCAGTCTTATAATGTTTCCACTGCTAGGACTCAGACCTTCTCTCTAGGAATGAAAATAGGCCGTAATCTACCACGCTGGCCTAATGCGGATTGGCGGATGTCACATGTCTGTTTTGTCTTCGTTAACAGTTTTAAGTATCAGTTAGTTCATCTCCAGTCTCAGGGTATTCTGTTTTAAGACGTAATTCCAATTTCCCTTATCAGGTTTAGCTTCGATCCTCAATCAGCCAGATGAGTGAACGTTACATGGAGATAATTCCGGGAGGTAACATGGCACGCTTCAGTTTTCACTTAACACGGCACAGATACCATCGGATACCATTTCCTGATGCAAGCAGGTGTTGGAGATGGTTTCCACTGTATACAAATTATGTAAGGGGAATGAAAGACGAAAATTGTCCCAAATCAAATTCCAGAGACAAAAAATACCCTGTCTTATAGGTACGCTTCAGCCTTGGAATTTAAGTAGGTATAAATATGGAATAATGGAAAGATTTATATATATACTAGCTGACCCGGCAAACGTTGTTTTGCCATATAAATAATTTTTAAGTAATTTCTAAAAATGTTAAGGGTGGACAACCCTTATCACTAAGGGGTATGAAAAATAGATGTTGGCTGATTCTCAGACCTACACTACTTAGTTCCTCGTGCGCGTCAAAGAGATGGTAAGCCTACATGAATGACGAGACCGACCCTATACCTGGCCAGGGCTACAAAATTGTCAACAAAAGTACCCTCGACCCGATACGCAAAAAACAGCTAACAAAACACGTGTGCGTTTTAGTAAGTAAAAGTCAGAGTTTATTGATATTTCGCCTTCAATAAAATGACGATGAAATATTTTCTATTGCAGTATCATAATTATCAGCCAAAACACGTCCACTGTTGGACATAGGCCTCCTCCAAACGTCGCTACTACGACCACCTCCAAACGTCGCCACTTAAGTTTGGCGATTCTTCGAGCTACTGTTTCAGTGATTCATTGATATTTCTGTGCCGAAAACGAAACTTGAAAAATTTGCGGTGGTTTCCAAACAGTTTTTAAGTAATTCCTTCATTCAATGTGACCTCAAAACCAACTTCTACCCCTGTACCAATTAACCAACTTTTACTTCTAATTTTATCAGAAATCTCGTGCCGTCAAACAGCGGACCCTTTTCCGACCGATGTTAGGAACATCGACACGTAACGAACCCGTCACCGAAGTCGGCTTAATTCGCGCCGTATTGGACACTACACAGTTTTCCTAGTATAGGATTCTCTTCATTTTTTTAGGCGGGAAATCATCCTATGATTTCTCCTGCTCTAGGATGTAGCGGGAGGGCGTGTCAGACTTTTACTAACTAAAATCCACTACAAAAAAATATCACATACTAAAAACTTCACGCTTGTCAATAAAGGTCACGAATATGCCTTAAACAAATTGACTTTAGCGTACCATCTGACGTAAGTTGCTGATCTTCAACCTTTACACCCAAACAGAGTAGGTACACATTTTTTTTTTCCTTTTGACTTTGGGGATAAGTCTAATATTTTTCATCAATCACAAAAACTAAAACAATTTGCCTGCTGTGATCTTCTCGCCCGGTTATAACTTCTGCTGTCTTCAAGGCTAGAGTGAATAAGCTCTTAAAAAACTAGTGCGCCTCACCATCAACAATTGCATCTCTGATTACCATCTGGTGAGATCGCAGTCAAGTACTAGTTTTATATCAATAAAAAAAAGTCTCCTAGAACCAACCAACATCAGCTAGGCAATATTCTGAACAAAAACTTTTAGTTCACGCAAGCCTGCAAAGTCAGACATGTCAATATTCAGAAATATCATTGAGGACGATGTCAAATACAAAATACCCGAAACAGTGCCGTAACTCACATTTTATACACTTGGTGCAGGCTTCTACTAATACGGCCCTTGAAAAAAGGTAAATAACAAACAGTACAAGAGCGAGTGAAGGGAGTAAGTAAATTTTAACACTACATAGAATGGGTTAGATTTTCTTTTTATTCTTCACTCAACTTACAAAGATTTTTTTTTTAATTGACAAAAGTGCAAGAACGAGGAGCGAACTAACAACTATCTACCTAGTGCCTACATACCTTACTAAGGCTAAGTTCAATTTTGTTGTCATAAGTAGTAACTTACAGGGGTGCAGACTAGAGGAGAACAGCTTGTGCCTTGGGTACTCGGCAGTTCGGCACTAACTACCTAATTGGCATTTCGGTTAGGGCATTTCTACATCCTTATTTAGGTACACGATAAATAGTACTTATTGTATACAAGGTGTAACGGACAGGCAAACTTTAAAGGCTTGCTCAGTACACGAAATTGGAAAAAAATGACAACTTCCAAAAGATTTTTTCGGAAAAAAGAATTGGCCTCTTTATACAAAATTATAAACTTGATTGGACAGTTTGCATCATATGGAGAGGCAAGTTTTTTTAACTATCCTTTGTATCTTGTATATAATGCTTACTACCAAGCATAATATAAAACTTGGCTCTTGTTCATTGATATACAAAAAAGGGCTTTTATAATTCAATGCTCTTGTTTGATGATTTCTGCGCCCAGTGCCCGGGCACCGCCGGCACCGCCCTATTTACGGCACTGAACAGAAGAACACTTTTTCTTTACAAATGCTTTAGCTGTAGACACAGATGATTGATTTATTGACTTTTACTTATATTAGTTTTTTGTTATTTCTTACTTTCAAGGTTTTTCTATTTTCTTTGTTTTCCATTCAAAGTTTATAGCCTTAGTTGATGATGTTTGATAAAATATTGATCACTACGTTGTAAAAAGTTACCTCAGTTTTATGTTGGTTTCCGTTCGTGAATTACATTTTGTTATTGTACCTATTTCAAGTTTATTCTCAGAATTACTTACGAATCGTCTTTTATATGAGTTTTTGCTAAAACGTGTTAGGAACTGTCATTATATCATTCTATTCGATTACCTTCAACATTTTATATGTTATTTATGTTATATTATTCTGAATGATTTCATCATCATTGTCTATTTCTTATTCTAGTTTGTGTAAGGTTGACGTGACGTCGTATCTTTTTTTTTCTTTTATAAGTATGTCACAGTGGTAATCCAGCCATATCTAATAATTTGCTAGTTTTTGCCTAATCATTCATAGTTTGTTTTTGCTTCTCTTCTTTTGTAACAAATCTAATTTAACCCCTCGAGCGCCAGGGGGTTAATGACCTAGACAATTTCCGTTTTAACGTAACTCACAAAAGAAAACTTTTTCTCGTCTATTTTTCTAAGAAACACAAAAATCTAGAGACGAAAATTTTCGGCCATATAAATTTCGTACAAATGTGTACAAAACAAAAATTCGTTTTTTTTCAAGATCATTCAAGTTATACAGACGTATGTACAATCGGCGCTCGAGGGTTTCGTCAAAGAAATATTTAATTATATTTTATGTTTGTTATATTTTTTTCCATTAACCTTAGTTATGATAATTAATATGTCAGTACTAGGATAAGAGATGACTAGTCTCAACTGATGGCGCCTGTTCACGAGCATAACGCGTACATCAGTCCCACTCAGCTCAAACATATTCAAGGGAACTGAATGACCCAATACCCTTATTATAAGCTAAATTTTAATCAATTAAGTTAGTATAGTAATAAAAGCAGATACCGTTATTTACTTTCAAAGTACTCAAATCACTTCACAACGTACTCAAATCTCTTCACACTCCACTACATACATACCACATTAGTGGACCCGTAATCCTTGCGACTATCCTTCGGACGATTTTTGGGACAGATACAGTTACCAAACATACGAACAATCAATCTATCGACGGATACCACAGAGCATGGAATTGGGTAGTGAACTCATTTTAATTTTCTTTAAATATTATTTGTATAAAAAATAAACTTTGTCTAAAATCGCAAATAGAAAGAATTTCTAATGTATTCAAAGTTAAAAAAATTAGAAACCTTTCAAATCTTGTGGAAGGGGAAACTGTCAAGTAATAGAATATATATACAAACCACTATGTGCACCACTTCACTTCACTCATTACACACTTTCATTTACACACACATCACACACATTCTGACTAATTTTTTTTTTCCAATTCCATGAAATTGAAATTGAATAATGTAATCAAACCGTAATTAAATAATGTAATGTTCTAAAAAAAAGGCTGAAGTACGCTTCTTTGGAGCAGCTTTACCATTTTGTGCCGGTTGCTGTGGAGACTCTGGGCAGTTGGAGTACGGAGGCAAGGTCTTTTGTGCGGGATTTGGGCCGTAGGCTCGGTGAGGCAACGGGTGACTCCCGATCCAGGTCGTTCTTGGTGCAAAGAATGGCCATCGCTATTCAGCGAGATAATGCGGCGAGTGTTATGGGCACCTTTGCACCGGGAACGATCAGGGGCGGGTTATTTATTGACATTTGACGTTTCATTTGTATAATGTTAATTCTTTTTGTTTATTGATTGAAATGTAATTAATTAATTATTATTAATGTGATAATATATATTAACCAAATCGACTTCAGTATATGACCTTACACACAGGTTCTGAAAAGAACCTAGTCCATGCACCAGTCTTCTACAAATTAATTTTAATATCGTATTTGTAGACTTTTAATTAATTTTAGTCTGTGGTAGAAAAGAAATAAATAATTATTATTATTAAACTGCATTTAGACTACATGCACAGAAAAGCGATATCGAGATGTTCCACACCACATGTGCACTGTTTCTCATACAACAATTTTAATTACTTCTTGCATCTTCATTTTATGTCCCAGTATGCTGTGTATTTCAGAAAAAAATATTTTTAGTGTTATTTGTTATTTATTAGGTATCTACCTACAAAATATTGTACAGAGATTAACATAAAGACATACTCAATTAGCACGCCATGGCTGCGAATAAAGACGGCATTATCATCTAATTATCCTAAGAAGGACGACGTTCGCCATGCAAGGGCGACTTATTTAATGTCATATTCATAGAATAAACTCTCTAATTTTTGTCTTTACTTTTGTCATAATTATTTGACGATATATCAATTGCCATCAATGTTCATTCGTTAACGGTGATTCTCTTAACACTATTATCGCTGACACGCTCGGATTGTGTAGAAAGTATTTGACAGTCCCGTCTATAGCAATGGTTGTCAAAATGCGTCCTAGCTCTGTGGTCAATGCTATCAGATTTCGAAACGCGTTGTCGGGAAATTCGACTTATTTGCGGACGAAATTTTCCGCCATCTTTGAAAAGGATCTGTTGATAGTTATGTTTTAATAATCCTCACGACCGAATTTCGATCACGATGGCCAATTTCAATAGAGATTAGCGCAGTACGCAGGAGATATAGTAGTGCACAAGTATGTGCGCAAACCCAAGTGCACTCTCTGTTTTTTTTTACTTTCATAGTTCGATGTGACAGAAACCCGATATGACCAGAGAAACATCAGGTGCAGGACAAATGGCTTTCACACATGCATGCTAGTGTTACACCACAAACTTAAAACCAAAACTTCAGGCCACTACAGAGCAGTTCTTAATCATCATCATCATCATTTCAGCCGATAGACGTCCACTGTTTGACATAGGCCTCCCCAAGTGTCACCACAACAATCGATCCGGTGCGTCCCGCATCCATCGGATTCCTGCAACCTTCACCAGGCCATCGGTCCATCTTGTAGGAGGCCTTCCGCGCTGCGTCTTCCGGTATACAATCGCTACTCCAGAACCTTTTGGTCCCAACGGGCATATGTTCTGCGAGTAATGTGCCCTGCCCATAAACCCTGTACCCGGTCACAGTTCTTAATAGTAAAACCCAATAGCTTTTTTTGCGCCCCCCGACTGGTAGCCAGATATCATCCAAAGACAGATCGTCTCCTGAGGCGGAGGGGCGTGAAGATTAAGCAGCTCGGAGCCTTGATTTGTGACAATAGAGTAGCTTCTAATTTAATTGGACTTTCGCCTAACTTTCTAAATGTCAGCACATTATTTTACAATTATTTTTTAATATTCCCTTTGAGGAATACAAACGAAATCTAAGGTTATGCGATTGGAGTCAAGCGAAGGTTTCCACTATACCAAAACCCGTGGGGGTCGTATGGATTTTCTGAAAAAGAGACCCGTAGTCGTAGAATGCAAAGGGTCATTGAAGAACATAGGTGTGGCACCCACCCGATCCGTCCTAGAGCAGGCAAAGTCAATGAATGATTTCCCACCTCAAAGAAAAGTGATTAGAGTGTTTATTTCCTTAATATGCTTTGTAAGTTTTTTAAAAAGAACATAAGTTGGTATCAAAGTCAATCTATTGAAATGTTATGATATTTTTTGGAATTGTTGGTACGATTCATCAAAAAGTTACAAATTTGAAAACACAACTACGATTGACAATAGATCACACTATGTAGGCAAAGGCAATTGGCATGGAAACGACCCACTACACAGGCACCCGGTTTATTTACTTTCAATAGATATTTTTAGGTCGAAAAAGCACCAATATAGTGAAATCGTTACGGCGATCGAGATTCGTTTGCCACTCCAAACTGAATGCAAATAGTTTGTCACTTAAGGGGAAGCTTTCGCTCCTGTTTGTGTGAGATAGGTTATCGATCAAAAGAATTTGTGTGACGCTGACTTGAAAGAGTTTGCTTCTGAATATAACATGTAACCGGGATAATGCACACCCTCAAACTAGAAATACATTAGACCGAAGTACAGGTAGATCATGCCTGATTTGTACGTAGAATGACCTAGGCTGGCGTCGCGTGACGGCGCGCGGCATCGCGTGGCGTCGTGTGGCGTCATTTGACGGTACGTGGCGTCGCGTGGCGTGGATCTAATGTAGCTCTATAAGTCTAGTTTCCATATAAAATGTATGGAGACGACGCACCCAGATTGGCAAACGTGGTCTACGTGTGCGCACCCACCCTAATTAGAAAATTAATTTACAATCATAATTCAAGCACTGAAATATTTACATCAGAAATTAGTTGTGCTAATTGTAGGCAAATAATATGAGATTGACGCACTACTTTAGTAGCGCATCGGTGTAAGTTTCTAAGTTGCGTATACATAAATACGCTAGTGATACAATCAAGATTTATCAAGAAATCATCAATAGATAGATGTAGTAGATAATAACTCAATTGAATTGTGAAGGTGAAGTTTATAGCTCATTACAGCCACACTATCAGCACCACCTCGCCTCGAGCAGTTGGTATTATTTGCCTATAGTTCTAAGGGTATGCGCTCACTACATCAACTCCCGAGCACATCGCTCGCAGGTTGATTGCATGCAGACGGCGAGTGGACTACTCCGTGATCACCAGTTGCTCGCTTTGCACTTTTCAAGTGCCATCCCTGAATGGATCACATGCTATCTGCGAGTGGGTCACGCGCGAAGACAATATATCGGTGGTACTTTGCTTCCTCTTCCTACATCCCTAGCCCAAACAATCTACTGATCAATTTGCGGACAACGCAATGTTCAATCATTGGTGATAATTACTAATTTTCAACGCAGTATCCACCCATAGAGCAACAGATGTTCACTGGTTGACAGATGTCATACAAATGTCAACAAAGAATGGATACCGAGCAATGAGATGGAGCTAGTTAGATTTCGCGTGAGTTTATTGAGACCTCACAGTAAGCACGGTCACGCTTGACTTAAATTTCTGGTTCTGGGTTTCATTTGATTCGGGAACCTTTAACCAAACAAAAAAAAAATATTTTCTCCACTTACCATACCCTTAACACAGTCTATCTGATTTCAAAATTGGCTCTTACACCGCAACAAGTTGCGATCTCGGAGGCTCGATAATTGGACTTTTTATTGGCGATTCTGTTCATGTAACTTTGCGTTGGCTTATTAATTGCCTACATTTATTTTGGCTATTGGTTATCGGGGTTTGATTTGAAGGCAACGCGCGGCATCGTTATTGTCTGCCTTCTAAGTGTATTTTTTGTAGTTGTTACTTAAACTTAGTTACTTACTTATCTGTATCTGGTTTGGTTTTTTCGTATTTTATACTGACTTAAAATGTTTTTAGCATTTTTTTGTGTTATATAATTAGAAGTCAATCTCAATAGATGCCAACTTTTTTATCAAACCTTCACCAAATTTAAATGAACCCATCTTCAGATAATACTATTCTTAAATGATTGAAAAATTTTTGTGATATGTTCTACTTGGCTAAAACCATTCAGTCGATGTGACCACTTGTTTTATTTATTGAAATACAGACAAAACCAGATATAACCAAACAAAACCTGACCAATAAATTCAAGGCGTCTTTAGAAAAACAAGGTGATAAATTATCCAAACTACCTATTCTGTTACTTTCATGTCACATCAGTAAGGTAATTAAACCCTAAAGTTATCTAAATTTTAGGGTGTAAACTGGCTTAGACAGTTTTTTTACTTTTACATAAAGAACTTATTTTACGAATGTTGTATCTTAGATACCTCTGCTTAACCAAAACTTACAAGTATTTGGGTATGTTGTAAGCGTTGGGTTTCAATGCTGGTGACCTAAAACAATCATTGAAATAACGTTTCTTTGGCTAGGACGGTCGGAAGGACAGGAATAAGGTACGCGGCGCCTTCAACGGCTGGGTCATGCCAATTTGGATGTACTCTTTCAGTATACTCAAATGGACTAAACTTGATACTTTGGATATTCCACAATCTGCTTACCGCTAATCGAATCGAGTTTAAAAAAATGGGCAAGTGCGAGTCGGACTCACACTCTGAGGGTTCTATATAAACTTATCAATGTAAATAGTTCAATTCCGGTATGGAGTCTCGGAAGTTTTTTACGAATCAGAAAGAAAAAAAAAATGTGACGTTACAAATTTACAGTTTTCAAATCTATTCATATTTATATTTGTGTTATAAGACCTTGCTTTATATCAAATGTTAGGACTCTGGGTCAACGGAAAGTACCTACTCTATGAATTTTGATTTCCTCGAGAATGTCAAAATGTAAGTTTTTTGCCACATAAACCGAAGAATCTTTTTTTCTCGTTAACTTAAATTTTTTTTTTATTTTTTACAGCTTCGTCCGCAGATCTGAGTATAAAGTTTTAATTTCAACTCGATACCTCCACGTGTTTCCGAGATAAAGGGTCTTGACAGACAGACGGACGGACGGACAACCAAGTGATCCTATAAGAGCTCCGTTTTTCTCTTTGAAGTATGGAACCCTAAAAATCGAGTAGAAAAACTACAAGGAATTTTGATAGCACATCATACCACTCCACACATATCACCAAGAAGACAGCAATATTTATCAGTATTATAATATTATTAATTGCATGTTCACTTATGTATTCATTTCACATGCCTGCACCAAATTCCTACGCATAACATAATTCACATAACTCCACACATATTAACTATGATATATTATAGATATATAACAATATTCATACAATATGGATCGCTTCGAGTAGGCATGTCCTATTATTCACGGTGTACTGAACATTTCACAGATGACTTCTTCCGCCATTTTTGATAGGAACGGTGAGGATTAGCTCGACTTTTGCTCGATTATGTTTTTATGAGCTCATTGAGGCAGCTTATGGGGTTATTTATTGATTGAAGATAAGACAAAGTGTGAATAGGAACGCAGCGTGACGCAGCGGTGAATAGATTCAAAATTTTGATCAGGACTTTCACTAATTTCTCAAGTGGTTTCTAGCAAAGCTTCCACTATTATTTTTGTAATACAATGCAAGAAATTGTTGCAAGACTTAAATGTTGCGTTCCTTTTTACTCCGTTGACGATGACAAAGGTAAAAAAAAGACAAAGCTGACAGTGTCAAAAGGAAACTTAAAAACACAAAATTAATTTAGTTTTGGAAGACCATGTTTCTGGTTTTGGATTTTAAATTTTTTATTTGTGGTGTCCTTGTGACCTTTTTAAAAACTTTTGGGAAAATATATAACATGGTATAAACACTATTGGAAACCATGCAGTTACTGATTCTAAACAAACTCTATTCAGGATTGGCATAAACTAAAAATAATGTTGTCTAAAATGTTCTGCTGTTAACAATAAATATTCACAGAACATGTTTCAACAACAGTTTTTGCCAATTAGCTTTGATAGAACATTTTGTAGAGAGATATGCGACGAAATGCGAGTACATAGAGAACAGCGTTCACATTTAAAACGCATGCTTTACTGAAAACGTAATTTCGTTGTTATGTACTACATAACACAAACATGATGTTTCATGTTTTTGAACGTATTTTATGATAAAATATTTTCGCATTTGACGATGATGTTGTGAAATGCTTTGATATTCACTTTTAGTTTATAGTTTTATAACTTAAAATCATAGTTTTTTTTTCAATTTAACTTATATTATGGGCACTTTTGAACTGTCAAGTTCGATCAGGAACAAAATAAAAAATCGGCTGAGTGCACTAGGACTCGCTCACATAAGTTTGTCTATTCAACATCAAATAATATAATAAGTATATTATAAATTTTTTTTAATTCGCGTTTGTTGTTTGCGCCTGACTTAAGCCCTTGCGCGCGTGGGGGTATTAATACATAATTGTGCGTTTTTACGTATATCACCAAAAATTTTTTTTTAGAAAAAAAACAATATTTACTATATTTTCGGCCAAAAAAAAGACGACCTTGAAAAAGGCTTAATTTTCGTTTTGTACACACGTTTCTACGAAACTTATTTGGCCGATAATTTTGTTTTGTATATTATATTATTTATTTTTCCAAAAAAAATCCAAAAAAAAATTTGTATTTATTTTATTGGTGATTTACGTAAACACGGCAATTTTCCGGGTCATTAAGCCCTTGTGCTCATCAACTTCATAAGTAACACCGCCTTTAATGCCGGAAATGTCAACTACAGGTTAACATATAACAGGAACGGACTGTTACCCTTGGGGCATCTTTACCTCGATACACGGGCATCGATGCGTTCCAGAGACCCGAAGCCTCCTTATGTTCTTAGGACGGTCACGGTGTGGATTTAGCCGTTTGGGATCGGAAGTAACCCTTTACTTTACCCTGACAATGTATCCGTGAGGATTTATATGTAAGTGTGTTGTTTTTGAGCCAATAGTTAAGTAGGAGATAGGTTTTTTTTTATTTAAGATGTATAATCATCTAATAACTTCACCCGTTCTAGGGCTCAAAGGCCTTGTAACACCCCTAAGCATAAAATTAAAAACCTTATGCCAAATTATATTATAATAATATAATTATATTATAATTTGGCATAAGGTTTTCACATAATTTTTATTAGCATAATAATACTGCTGCATAATAATACTTTGGCATAATGCAAAGGTTAGGTTAGGTTTATAACGGTTTTATGTGCTTTACGAAGCACGGGGAGTCAGTAATGTTCTAGATAAACTAAGAAGGAAGGGATTGAGAAGTGCAAGTAGCAGTATTTATGGCAACGCACACAAAAAGCATTATGGCAAAACATTTATACCTAATATTATTATGCGTAATGATCATTATGCTGAATTTTGTTATGCCAATGTAAATTATGACAATAGATTTTATGATTATCATTAGTAAATCGAATGGCCCTACCGTGTCAGACTTTTACTGAATAAAACCACACTTTTACCTTTACATTCTAGGACCACGTGTGTCTCTTTCAGAAGTCAACCCATGTGGCTCCAGTAGGCTTAGGCCCTGCTGAGCTTCTACGGTTTTGCTGACATCTTTCTGAGGCGCGTGTGGAACACTACTCTTTGTCGACGACTTTGGTTCAGTTCGGACGGTTATGTATAGTCATAGTATATTTAATTTTGATTAGGATCAAGAATCACTAACGTGATTGCCTCATGAGTTTTTTGCAGAATCAAAACTGCACCTTGTATTATTTTAAATACCATTCCAAATAACGCTTTTCATCTAACGCGAGATAATTCTCCACATAATCGATAACATAGCACACCTATAGAATCAGAGCTTCGCATCGCAGGCAGTCTGCTCACGTCGCGAACAGTTGAATGTATATCGGTACGTGTTGTCGACATCCAGGCGACTGCACTGTGTGTGAGTTTACAGATTTTCAATATTCTTCAACTTCTATTTGTAACCGAATTCGGAAATAGAGGAGGTTGTCAAATCGACTGTCTGTTTTTGCGTATACTGTCTGTATTCTGGTTATTTTTGATGAACAGTTTTTGTTGAAGATGAAGTGGCCGACGATGGAGCACGCTTACCTAAAAGTAACCTATTCACTATTGACTTGAAGGTTAGGTATTCAGTTCCTTAACTGTACCTACGCAGAAAGTATGCCCAAAATGTTTTATGGGTTGAATATGCACCATGCACTGGTAGCGTATGTCTTATTTTCCGATGATGGAACCACGCATACTCCCGGAATGTAGCCAATAGAAAAACAAAAGTTTTCAAAAAAAATTAAATGTTTTTGTTTTACATAGACCTATTACTATTACTACACTACCTAGTAGTGCTTGATTCTAATTGGTTGTCGCCTATGGAGAAGAAGCGGCAAGAAAATCTATTAAAGTATTAATTTAACAATATTTCACTATTACAGTATCAATAGGTATGTGAGGACAGAGTAAAAAGTAATCTATGAATCCGCGGAGTTTCCAGTGTTCTCACGTTCAATTAAAAAAGCCACTTATTGGATTTAATTAAACGCTAGGAGGCATCGCGGCGAGAACAAGGCGAAGGTAGGCACAGCTTGAAAACTACCGGAAAGACTGGCCCACAATGGCTAACGAATCTGTTCTCGTTTATAGAAAAGGGAGAGAAAGGCCGTCACCCATCAGTGTAACACAATAGGCTGACAACATATCAAAATAAAAGTAAACCTATCTACGCTAATTGCAGGAGGTAATCTTTGAAAGTACTAGTCCGATTGTTAAAATTTTTTCATCGACAGAAAGCTGCTTTATTCCTGAGTGATATAGGCTATATTTAATGTACGCGGGTGAAGCCACAGGCAAAAACTAGTCACTAATAAATTCGACTGGCCTGCTGGTCTAGTGGTTAGTGGCCCTGACTGCGTTACTGCTGGTCGTGGTTTCGATTCGTTTGTTCGAAGGACAAATGTTTATGTGATGAGCATGACGAGCGTGTAATTTATCTATAATATGTATGTATTTATAAATAAATAAGTATGTTTATCAGTTATCTAGTACACATAACACCAGCTCTGCTTAGCTTGAGACTAGACGGCGTTGTGTGACAGTTGTAAAAAAAAAGAAAAAAAAAAGTAAAGGTTAGCAACTGGACATTGATGCTCAAAGCTTTGGAACTTTAGCTCTACTACTAAACATAATATCTCAGTAACCATACTTTGTGTAGCCATATCAACACAGTACATTCATCATTCCATTGTTTTTGTAACTGAATGAATATCGTACCTACTGCAACGCGTGACTAAAACAATTGACGGTCACGTCAAACGCCACTCAATCATGCTCGTTGAAACTAGCAAGCTAGCTCGCCTACTCGACTATTTACGTGCGAGTTAAAACCGACGATGTATCAACAAGTCGGCGAGCAGTGGGGCGAGCGACGCACTCAACCGTGTACATTGAATGAACGGGTGACCGCTTGTGAATCAACTGAAACTTGTACTGGCGGTCGTTGTAGTTCTACTACAGATTATATATCATCGGCTTTCAGTTAAGCTGACAGGTTTTCAGACACAAATATTGGTGAAAACTGGTACTTGATTGCGATCCCACCTGATGTAAGCAGCGATGCAATCGTTGATGCTGAACCGCACTAGTTTATAGAGAAGAGGATCGGAGGAAGCTGCAGTCATTTTTTGACAGGCCTGTTGGTCTAGTGGTTAATGACCCTGACTGCTATGCCGGAGGTCGTGGGTTCGATTCCCACCCAGGACAAATGTTTGTGTGATGAGCATAATCATTTGTTCTGTGTCTGGGTGTAATTTATCTATAATATTATGTATGTATTTAGAAACATATAAGTATGTTTATCAGTTGTCTGGTACCCATAACACAAGCTCTGCTTAGCTTGGGACTAGACGGCGTTGTGTGTTAGTTGTGGAAATATAATATATATATATATTACGAGCCTATTCACTTTAGCCTTAAAAATACCTAATTTACAATCGGACGGGATGACCGCAGCAGGTAAAATGTTTCATTAATATCAAAACATAATATCCTTCCTGCATGCCGCGAGGTATGTCCCATGTTCCAATTTAAGCCCTTTGTAATAATTGTACTAACATTATAAAAGAGAAAGTTTGTATGTATACTTATGTATATAATGTGTATGTTTGTTAGTCTTTAAAGCTCAAAAGGCTGAATTGATTAGGATGATATGAACCACAAAGGTAGACTATACCCTGGATTAAGACCTACTTTATATTCTAGAAGTAAGTTCCCAGGCAAAGCCACTGGATAAAAGCAAGGATGTAATAAAAAGAAAGCCTGGCAAGCATTATGGCATCAAGTCTTTTAAAAAAGTTTGCATTGTTCAAAACTTTTACTGTATTCAATATTTTAGTGATAAACGATAAAAACTCTAGTGACGCTGGAGTTTTTCTTAACAAAATGCTAAGAAAAACTCTATTCGTTAAAGACTCACAGCTGGGCAAAGATTTCCACCAAGTCCTTCTAGACATTCTTCACAAAAACTAATTACAACAACAAAAACATAATCGACATACAATGGTCCATCAAGAAAAACTCATAAGAAAATCTCATAATGTCTAATGGCGCAAACGCGACAGCTGATCATTTGGTCTTGAATTCAATTCTTGGTTCTATTAAAGGAGAATGATCTTAAGTGTATGGAGCTTGGTCCAAATGTCCACCACTAACGAGACCTAGGCAATAAAATAGTCTACTAAATACTGAGTCATTATAACCAGACCACAACCAAAACTATGCTGTCTGTCAAAAGTTATGACTGAGTGAAAAGTCATATTTTTTACCTTTTTATACAAAAAATATCGTAACTAATCTACGCATGTCGTGTCACGCCACTTGGTGTCCCATGTTAGGTTCTCGCTGAAATAGACTTTTAGACTTTTGTCAAAGGCCCGGAAGAAAGAAAACCCAAGAAACCTACACAATAGTTTTATTCGTGTCTTGCAGATTAGCATAAAACTCACATGATTAAAAATGAACATACTCGTAATATATCTTTTGTTTTTTAGGTGGGTAAAAATCATCCAAATGCCATCCCCCGCCCTTGGGGGGAGTGGGAGATAGTGTCAGATTCTTACTGGCTAAAAACCCACCCCATTCGTTCGTGCCTTTCTTACCGGGACTGAGCTACCTTTCGGAGCTAACCCTGGTCCATGTAGGCTTCGACCCAGCTGGGCCCCTGCCGTTGCTGATAACTTCTTAGGGCGCGCGGGAACAGTGCGCGCCGTCGACGACTTGGGCTAGGTTCGGACAATTATCGACCGGTCGGACAGCGAGCAACACATCGCTCACCGTCCGCTAACCCGCGCATACCTGTATCTCAACCATCATCAACAATAATATTATCTAGATTCGCAGCTGGAAGCCTAATTGTGGGTTGGTGTCGACCTCGCCCATCCAAAGTACCACACAATTGCCATCACATGGGAAGAACAACCCAACTTAGCATGCCAGATAAACATGAACAGTAATAATTAGAAATTGTTTCTCGACCATGTATCATTACATACGTGTAATACAATCTTGCACATGCGTGCTTGGATTGGATCCTTGCGCTTAGCAACAAAGCATGTTCAGGTTCTATGCCAAAATCCACAATATCATTAAAAACACCGTCTCTTGCTACTTTAATGTGATATACACCATTGCGTATATGTTTACCATAGTAGCCACGCGCAAGTTTTACATGATATGTCCCAAGTGCAAACAATACTAGATCTTGGTGTGTAAGTAGGTACAGGGAACTCGTCTGCTTCGATAACATTGGTTTCGATATTACGGAAACTAGCTCACTGTCTATTTACATTTCTTTGAGTAACATACGCACGCAAACGATTTGGTTTGTGCACTCTCTGTCTAATAATTCGTTTGAATCGTCCGTTGACGACTTCGACAACCAGGCGACAAATAGTCACTGCCCGATTTTTATTTGCCTCTAACGTCGTTAGCTGGTCTTCGCCACGCCGTTTGCTTACAGGCATATGTGCGTCATAACCACATGACACCATGTTCCACCTCTGATAATTCCTTCTTCGTAACAATGAATGATTGCAACAAACACAGCTTCTTCTTTCCACTTGCATTATTATGAAAAATCAATCAAAAAAAACAGAAAGTCCGAAGTGATAAAGCCTAGGTCGTAAATAAAGAATCAGAAAAAGACCAGTAAACGATAGCCAAAGTCGGAAGGAATTAAAAATAAGAATTCGCACACTACGTATTAGCCAAGTAAAACAAAATTAAAATATTAATATTTTTAATATAGTCGTAACTTTTTACTGACAGCTTATTTTTTTTTAGTATCATACTAAAAGTTACTCTCTATTTAGTGGACTATAAGTTAACATAGGTCGCGTTAGTGGTGGATATTTGGACCACTTTTGTTCATTCTCTTTTTTTTAATGGTATAAACTAGTGCTTGACTGTGATCCTACCTGATGGTAAGCAGTGACTCAATCGTCATTTAATCGAAAACAATCAATTTGATTCAATTATATGGTTAGTTATCGTAACCAATTCAAAACGGAATACTATGTCTTGAATAATCTTGATTTTTAACATTGACATTATTTCCTTCGAAAAAAATCTGAAAGATTTTTTTCGAAGGAAACCATTACTTTGTCTCACTCTCACCACTTAAAGCTTAAAGTTTGTTGAAACTTTCCATTTTACTGGTAACCTACACGAGAAGATTGATACGCCATTATATTTTAATAAAATTTAATAAAGACAAACTATTTATTTTAAACCTCCCGCCACAATGTTACATGTGTCTATAAATTCTCATAGCCATCCGACATGAATGTAAGCTATTGGAAAAACGTTGCAACGTCAGATTAACAGGCTGCATTCACACCGAAGCGAAAGTAGCAATGTCAAAATATAACGCTAAATATAGTTCTTGACATGTACACGCAATATCTGATGAATTTCCACCGTAGGCGCGGGTTTGCGGACAGTGTAGCGTAGTCCAGCCGTCCGGTATCTGTCCGGACCAAGCCCAAGTCGTCGACGGCGCGCACTGTTCCCGCGCGCATCAAGGAGTTGTCAGCAACAGCAGGGGCCCAGCCGGGTCGAAGCCTACTGGGGCCAGGGTTATCCGAAAGAGAACTCGAACCCCGGTATGAAGGCTAGAAGGAACGGGGTGGGCTTTTAGTCAGTAAGAGTCTGACACTATCTCCCGCTCCGCCCAAGAGCGGGGGTTGTCATTGGATGATTTTATCCACCATAAAAAAAAAGTGACTGATGAATTTCGAGGTAATATTTTGACTGAGTTCAATGAAGTGGAATATCCCATTTCAGCAAATACCATTTCCTTGACTTTTTATACTCCACTTTAAGCAAAAACCAGCACACCATGAAACACCATTGCAATGCTAACGCTAAAATTGACAGCGTGACTATGTAATGGTCAAAGTTTACAGAAATGGACGGAATCAACAAAACAGAATCATTGACACGAAGAATTAACTTAACATTTTAACTCAAAAAAATACCGTTATCGAATACCGCACCTAGGTCTGGCGCAGCAAGGGAATCTCTACAGGTGGGAGTTCTCAGACGGTTCCGATTCAGTGTTTGTGTGACGTCTCCCCGCAAACCATGTCCACCTTCCATCTTGCATCACGTGTCTTGTTATGTTGAGGTAGAGAAGAGATCCAATGACAGAGTTACCGTTAGCCATTGCCATGGCATAATACTGGGTCAAAAAACCAGTCTTAAGCATCGATGTGCGACGCTGAGTTGCTAACTGGTCGGTTTTTTACGGGTTGCAATTCGACCCCGAATAAAATTGTGTGAGTAGGAATTGCATAACTTAACTCCGCCATGTCCAGTAGACGTACGGTCATGCACCACCGCGGCACCACCGCAGTGCCAGTACACGGTGGACATCTCATGCATATAACGTTTTGGGAAAATATTTCATTGTACGTACCTACAGCAAAAGAGAAAAATTCTTTGCCAGAGATGGTCTTTCCTGATAGCTACAACCTAAGATTCTTTAAATCTAGAGTAAATATGTTACTTAGAAGGCAAGCATGCTCTACCATCGATTATCGCTTACCCTCTTATCAACATGTTTTTCAATAAAAGAAAAACATGTTGAAAAGACCAGCATGAAAATTAAAAAAATCTTTTCCAGATGTAAAACCACGGTGTAAAGTGAATCCACATAAGCTGACCCTCGTATATTACCGTCAACCACGCAAGCAGCGCGTGTTTACACCGCCATTTTAATCTTAGCTTCACGCTATTTACTGAAAGGAGTGGGTGGACTTACGGGTAGGCTATTTTAAGGAAATCTTCCCACACAGGTTTACTTTGATAGGATCACGTTGATGAAGAAAAGTTGGCTACGACTCGAGAGGTCTAAAATTAGTTTGGTTAATCATTAATTTGTGGAGCGTTTGGTTTCTACGTTACTAATTGAAGGTTGGATTTCTTTATATCAACTAAGCTACTACTAACTTTAAATTGATTCGTAGAATTCAGTTAAATAGGTAAGCTAGACTCTTTCGGATATACTCGCGGCCTTTTTAGGGATCGACCCTACTCGGTCCCATCGGTTTTGTTGACATCTCTTTGAGGCTCGCGTGTAACACAAAGCTTCTTCGACTCAGGCTTGGTCTTTACCGAAGGCAGAGCGAGAGTAGGTAATTTCCCACCAAAAATAAAGATATCGACTATACACCGTTAAATTTTAATCGTTTTAATACCGTAGAGGGTCGATCCGGTACATGAAACACTATCGATTTGTAAAGATAAAACCAAAAAATAAAGTACTTGAGCGAATTCAATGACCTGTAGATAGTTTGTACGCAACGCCGACTACTAACTACAGGTCATTAAACCCGCTCAGCTGACGTTTTCTTAAAAAAAATAATTTCGTACGTACGAAAATTAATACGAATTTTGAAAAGAAGGTACTTTATTTTTTTATTTTATCTTTACAAATCGATTGTGTATTTCATATACCGGATCGACCCTCCACGGGATTAATACGATTAAAATTTAGCGGTGTATACTTGCTTGCCATTAAGAGAGATTTTTTTAATGATATGAACTATGCGGCTGACTGCAATCCCACCTGATGGTAAGTAGTGATACCATCGTTGATAATGAAACTCGCTAGTTTATTAAGAGCCTATTAACTCTAGCCTTGAAGACGCCTAAATTATAATCGGACGAAATTACTGTAGCAGGCAAATTGTTCCACACCTTCGATGCGCATAAACGATCCAAACGCTTAGTCAGGACCGTTGAGGTATTATTAACAAGATCCTCCGAAACGGGGTTATCGTGTTCGGTTATGCAGACGGCAAGCTAGTCCTGGCGCAGGGAGAGTCATACCAGGCGGCGGTGTAACTAGTGACATGCAGGATTACGATAATCGTGGAAAGGATCCAGCAGTTGGGGCTCGAAGTGGCACTACACGAGCTTTCACATCCCTCCATACGCGTTACCACCGGGATCGGACTGGGGCTGAATCATTAGATGATCGAAAATAAAAGAGGTATTAACAAGGTCAAACGTGAGTCTATCAATAAAAAAAAAACCTTGTAGTAACTTCTTCTTTTTCTTCCTGCCCTTATCCCATATTACTTGGGGTCGGTGCAACACGTTTTTGTCTTCCGTTCTGTCCTGCCACCCGTAACACTATCACTAGTTTCCTGTATTTTTCATATGACTCCTCAAGCAATTCATCCATCGTTTCTTTGGCCTCCCTCTCCCTCTCCATCCATCTACATACGTATACAGGGTGTAAGGGACAGCCCTCCACAAACTTTAAGAGCTTGCTCAGTAGACAAAACTGAACAGCCTTCAACAAGATTTTTTTTCAGGAAAGGAAAAAAGAAAAAAAATTCCTCTCCATACAAACTAACCAATACTTTAACTAATAGTTTCACTATCCCTTTTTGTTATTATATCAACGCTAAAATTGTTTCCGAACTATCAATATTTAAAGGCATAGTAGACCTAAATGGTATCTACAGTTAAAGTTTGAAATTGAAACTCGAAAAGTTTCTTGAAGTGTCCATTCGCACTTAAGCTGTGAAACCCTAATATTAAACGTCCATTTTGTATTGCCTTTTGTAGTATCAAAACCCAAGTACCTTTGCCTTATTTCCATACAGCCAAAACCCTTTTCCAGACAACATGTATGTATTACCACAAAATAGATAGGTCCAGAAGTCAATCTCATTTAATTACTTCACTTTTTATACCTACGCTAGGCGTTCGCGCTAGGGTCAGCGTGTTGCGCCGAACTGTACGAATGCTACCGGGCGATTGAGCCAAGAAATCCTGTCCGTGAACGGTGTCTATGTGTGCGTTACTCGAGCGCGCTTTATATGTAGTTTGACTTCTGTACCAATCTATTTTGTGGTGTTGTGTTAAACAAAGACAACATTGTTTAAGTTTTCCCTCAGAAGTATAGCTTTGCAATTGCTATTTATAAATTAAGCAATAGAAACTTTGCTGATTATCTAAAGGAGTTCTCTGACATGTGAGAAAACTTGACGTGCATAATACAATTTAATAATACAATTCGATCATTACTGCGCCCCTCCAGAGCCGGCACTCTATGCCTGGGCACCGCAGGCACTTCCCTAGTTAAGACATTAGCTTTAGGGCACGCCAAAAAATATACACACATGTATTATACAGGTTGTAAGAGACAAGTTTCCGCAAAGTTTAAGGGCTTGCTCAGAAACTGAAAAGACAATTTTTTTTTCAGAAAAAAAATTCAATTTTCGTTTACTGTACAATCTCTCAAAAAACACGACGTTCTGTCTAGCGCAGTCGGTTAAAATACTTCTTCAATAATATTATGCAGTAAAATACACATACATTGTTGCGATAAAAGCGTGTGTTAAACACACTAGTTCATTTTAAAAGTGGTGCTGTTGCTATTACAGGCCGAAGGTAATTTGTGAATGTCTCAGAAAGCATGTTGCATACATTTAAAATGCTGTTTTGAGTTAAAGCTTTGTGATAGGAAAATGAATATTATTATTTTTAATAATAATATGTTGTGACCGTTCACACGAAGTTTTCCTCACGCAAATTCTATGTTGTGCTGCAAGAGACCATTATATCGCGACAATCAGGACTTTTCGTAGAATATTATTCAATATATCGTCGATTTAAAAAAAAAAAACTGTTTTACATTATCCTGGTACAATACTTATAATGTACCTAACGGGAAATAAGTCGATAGATCGTGGCTACCGCTTCGATCGAATGCATATATTTAGCTTGTTTGATTTAACGTGAATCAGACTACAGAACGTGACACCGACACCACCTTCGCCGAATGCAACAAAAAAACATAAAAACAAAAAAAAAAAACTTTACCTCTTTATAATACTAGCGTAGATAAATAAAACCGTCTCTAAAAGTCGTGATTTTATATAGTATCCAAGATAAAAGGGCGAGGAAGATATACTCGTGTGTTTGGAGAATAAAACCCTAAGGTATATCACGTAAGGGGTTTAAAAGATCAAAGTAGTATCTATCACGCACACTATTGTAATCCTTTCTTGACGTGTTACGTAAAACGCATGACAATAGTCCCGGTTGGAAACGTACGGGGGTGGATTGTGGGCGGTTGTTAGGCTGACTGTCCACTGGAGCGAAGAGAAGAGGATCGGAGGAAGCTGCAGTCATTTGTTTTAGGTGTGAAATCTCTACTCACTCTCACTCTTGGGCGGAGCGGGAGATAGTGTCAAGGTTTTACTGATTTAAAACCTACTCCTGTTCCTTCGTTGCTTTTCGTACCGGGGCTGAATCTTCCTTTCAGAAGCAGATCTTTGGCCCCCGTAGCCTTCGACCCTGCTGGGCCCCTAAGGTTTGCTGACAACTCCTTGACGTGCTTGTGGAAAAATATGTATATATATAATGTATTACTACCCTAATATACCTAATATTAGGGTAGTAATACATTTTGGCGGATTTAATTCGGTAGATATTAAATTATTTAGTAGTTAGGTATTGTCAAAACCAACAAATTATTATTGTTTTCGGTTGTGATATTTGATTTTCTTGGAACTTTTAAACCAAGTCAAGCGAATTTTCTAATCCAAATTATTTATTAAAACTTGGAAGATCTCTTGAATAGTTTTGATAATCTTAAAGAGAACGCCTTTCATCTATTTGCGGAGGATTAAGTTAATAGCTCTTTGAGTATTTAATAAAATATGGTCTCAAAAATATAAATTATGATGCTTAATTTTTCGTCTGTAAAATTAAAATATACATCTCCTTGCTAAGTTATTAGATATTGTCTGTCTGTCTTTTAATATAGTAAATTTAACATAATATATATAATAAATTAAATAACTGTGCACATAACATTAACCTCTCAAGGACCGCCATTATTTACGTCAACCAATATTAATAATCAGGAAAATATTACAACAAGACAACACAATTTTGTCTTTGATAAGAGAGTATGAAATATCGATAGATTTATCGATAATTTAACCAAAAAAATATATATAGCCCGAAAAAGTTTGCTTTTGTATCCAGGAGAATGGTTGATCAATATTTTAGAATATTCAGTATATTTTTTTTTTATAAAAAAATTAAAACATGTTAATTTTTGTAGGTATAATATTTATCAGCTTTTTGATATTATATTCAAATTACAAAATAGTAGAAAAGGTTTAAAAGTCAACTCTGTTACATTTTATTTCATGTTTATAAGAATTTGGTCTCACTAAACTCCAAATGTAGCCCCAAATCATATTTTCGTTGTATTGGCTCTGATAACAGTTTTCGAAGTCCATGATGTCTAGATGAAAACGTTCTCCTTTTTCTTTTAAATACGCCTTCATGTTGTTTTTAAAGTTATTTAAATGACCATGTAGCATTTGTACCCCTATAGACATTCTGAAAATCTTCTAACATGTTTTCAACTGGCTCTCGGTAATAGTCTGTGAGAGTACAAATTCTTCGTCTTCAATATTTTTATTTTAACTCTGACATAAGCTTGAATGAGACAATTTTGTAGGAGGTTCAGGTGCTGGAAGTTGTGGGTTATGAGAGATTGGAGCCGAAGACTAAGCAAAATCAGGATATTCAATGGGTTTTGCATTTTTCAGCAGGATTAACGACTAACTACGCAAAAATAACAGTCACCGACGTGGTCTTTTGGCTATCGCCAAATTCTTGGTACTGCGAATTTCATACTCCGTTTTTCATCTCGATACCAACCTAAATTAAATAAAAATAACAATAAAAAATTGTTTATATTAAAGAAATGTTTTTTTTTACTAGACATTTCTGATAAAGAAATGTTTAGTAAAAAAAACATTTCTTGCCTTCTAAACATCATTTGCAATTACTGCAAGCAACATGTGGAGCCTATGGTATATCTAAATTACGAACAGGGCATTTAAAATAAGCTTCGTAGGCTTCACATTGTTTTCACACGTATTTAAATAAAATGTTATCTCTCTTACTTTAAATAAATGTACCACTTATATAACTCAATGCATCAGCTTCATATTAACACTTTCTAGATGTCATTTTTACCTCTTTGAGTCTTCTAAAAAACAGTTAATTCTTGTTTATCACTTAGTAACATCACTAGATGCTGTGTGACAGTTACGCCATGTTAATTTTTTCGCGGTATTTCTAAAAACGTCATGATGGCTATTGAATACTTTTTTTTTCAATATACTAACTCAAGAAAAAATATTTATTGTCATAATCACCACAAAAGCAAACTTTTTAAGGAATATTGGTGTTTTTTCTTTATAATGGAGCATAGTGAATAGAAAAATCACAAAATAAACTTTAGGACAAAGAAATTTTTTTTTCTGTAGAGTTGTGTTATCTGCCGTCGAGATCATTCGATCAGAAACGATTTTAAGACTTATTTTTACTACAAATACAGTTTTGTTTTAAATCGGCGGGTTTGGTGGCACAAATTTGTGCCAGAGGGGCTCAACGGTAATACTTGTTTACTGGCACGTTTTTGTGCCGCTGGGACTCTAGAGGTTAAGCAAAACGAAAGATCGTGTCAGACTTTTACTGATTAAAGCCTACCTATGTTCTTTCAGTTGCCTTTGGCGTTCTAAAGCTACGTGTTTCTTTTTTAGAAATTCCCCCGAGGCACTAACGGGCACCGGCCCTGCAGGGCCCCTACCGTTTACTAACGTCTCAAAGACTCACCTACTCCTTTGATCCTTCTTTGTCTAGGGTTCAGGACCCCAGGTTTCCCTAACAGGAGCAAACCCATGGCTTTTTTGGGACGTAATTACAAAACAGTTTTCACATTTTTAATTCTGTATTTGTGCTACGAGACCTCGGTTCATGCCAAATTTCAGGGTTCTAGGTCAACGGGAGTATCCTATGAATTTTGATTCCCTTGAGAATGTCGAAATACACTTTTTTTGGGACATAAACGGCCGTATCTTTTTTTCTTCGTCAATTCAAAAATTTGATTTATTTTAAGCTTTCAACTCGATAGCTCCACGCATTCCCGAGATAAAGAGTCTGACAGACAGACAGAAGGACAACAAAGTGATAGGGGTTCCATTATTTTTTCCTTATCAGGTACGGAACCCTAAACAGAGAAAGAAATGACTAACAACATGTAATATTGAACATTACGTCAGTAATAAATAAAAATCTCCCCCTCTTTAATTATGAGATAGAGATGTCGGTATATGGGTTATCCGAAATGGAACTCGAGCCCCGGTTTGAAGGCTAGAAGTACCGGGGTAGGTTTTTTAGTCAGTAAGAGTCTGACACTATCTCCCGCTCCGCCCAAGAGCGGGGGTTGTCATTAGATGATTTTCCCAACCATAAAAAAAAGATAGCAAATCTTACTTTTTGACGTACCTACGCAAAAATCCGTCCCGTGTAGTTCCAACTTAACCCAGTCTTCATATTTGCATACAAAGTACGGACACGGAAGGGACACACATTTTTCAGAACCAAATAATGGTCGCTAAATATTTTAACGGGGCCTTTTCCTCTGAAAAATAGTGTCGATATTCTTTTATTTATAACGCCATCTAGCGGTGTAACGACGTACTGAATTATTTTTTATGTTTACCTTATTGTATTTATGGTGACATGATTATCATAATAGAGGTTAGTAGTTTGTAAGGGATATCAAGATATGTTAAGGATACGTGTTGGGAATAAAATAGCTTGGTCGTTTTGCAATGATTTGGTGTATAGCAGATAGAAAGATTCAGGAAAATCGGAAATGTATCGGAGATTTTTCCCCAGTTTTTTTTTTTCTTCATCATCATCATATCAGCCGAAAGACGTCCATTGTTGGACAGAGGCCTCCCCCAAGCGTGGCCACAACGACCGGTCCAGTGCATCACGCATCCATCGGATTCCCGCGACCCTGACCAGGTCATCGGTCCACCTTGTTGGAGGCCGTCCAACGCTGCGTCTTCCGGTACGTGGTCGCCACTCCAGAAGCTTTCGTCCCCATCGACCATCTGGTCTGCGTGCAATGTGCCCTGCCCATTGCCACTTAAGTTTGGCGATTCTTCGAGCTACGTCGGTAACCTTGGTTCTCCTGCGGATATCTTCATTTTTAACTCATTTTTTTTTTTACTATTTCGCCCTTAACCACTGTCTCAGTTGACGGAAAGCGACAATGTGGTCTTCTATGGAGACACGCATGTCTAGAAGTAACCTATTCACTCTTGACCCCGGGTTGCAGCTATCAGAAAACACAGACACCGGCAGGGAATACCACTACGTAGCTGAAAACAAAGTCAATTGAATTAACAGTAACATTTCAATTTGCTAAACATATTATAACTGTCCGTGTTCATAGTGATTGATTAATCTTATCATAAGTTCTTCTAAACAACGCGGGGCCGAGGTAAACCACGAAGAAGATGGCGGGATGACCTGGATGGCTTCCTTAAAAATTGGAATGAGAAAGCGAGGAACCGTGATCGTTGGAAGGAGTGGAGGGAGGCCTTTGCCCAGCCGTGGGACAGTACGGGCTAGGTAAAAAAAGTTCTTCTAAAATCTGATTTGGTCAACAACAAGTAAAATATTCATTTCGGTAGAGCCGAATTTTATTGATGACACCTACCATCATATCATTTTTTTCACCGATGTATAGTCACGAGCAAAAAGTATAGCAAGATCAGCAATACCAAACATCACATTCACAATATTAACATGTTTTTCCCCGCCATTTTCTTTGGTTACCTATTACTACTCCTCTTTTGTGACTTGTGGGGTGATATTACATAGCCTATATACTATTTTCTATGAACCTGGTTATCCCACACAATTTATTTTTTCCAATCTGACTGATTTTTCCATGTATTAACGCGTTTAATTTAATTCTTTAATAACACAAAAAAGAAAAAAAAGGCTTTCTGATAAGATTTATCAGCGTTTAAGTCTGTCATGTAGTCATGACCGTGGCGTGTAGGGCACATTTTGCTTTATTAAATTGTATATGTTGTCTGTGACAATCAAAAAGTTAAACAACAAAAATGAACTCTTCTACTTTATTATAAAATAGAATAGAATAGAAAAGAATAGAACAGAATAGAATAGAACAGAATAGAACAGAATAGAACAGAATAGAACAGAACAGAATCTATCAAACTGAACAACAAATAGAATCTATAATAAACAAATCTATGGGTACAATGACGGTTAATCCCTGACAGCGATATCTATCAACCTTTTAATGGACTGTAAGAACTGGAAATAAATGAAGTAGTATTTAATTATTTATTTTTTTATTGTTGATAGGATTGCGCTTGACCGCTATCTCACTTAATGGAAAGCAACGATGCGGTCGACAGTGGAGCGCGCTTACCTAAAAGTAACCTATTCACTCTCGACTTAAAGATTCCCGGGTTGTAGCCATCAGGAAACACAGATTTAGGCATGGAATTCCTCTCCTTAGCTGTACGCACAATAAATGTGTTCCCAAAATATAGGTGGGAATTTTATATTAAACTAGCTGACCCGGCCACGCGTTGCTGTGGTTAAACATAGCAGCGCCATCTATTGATTACTTACTCAACCCAGTCGAAAGGTATCGACATCTGTTAGAATCATTTGGAGTTAACAGATAATTGTGACTGTCAAATAATAACAGACAAATAATTAGCAATAAATTAAAATTGTGACTATAATTTGAGATTTAAACTATCCTATCTCTCAAGTTGGATCGAACTGCACATGGTGTGCGAATTTTATTATAATCGGTTGAGTGGTTTAGGAGTCCATTGAGGACAAACATTGTGACACGAGATTTATATATATTAAGATTAGGTAGGTACTAGACTAGACTAAACACAGATAATAGTACAAATAAAAATGGGGAGCCAAAAAGTGCAATGGTGGTCAATGAAAACTGTTCAACTAACGAGCTTACAGGAACCAGGATTCAGCCACATCAAAAGCCAGACGACATCATCAAAACTCTGCCAACCAACAAAGTAACATAACTGAAAAGTTAGCAAGCTCAGCATAACACAAATTATGTTAGTTGAACCGGCGGGATCAGCGTATAATTGGATGAGCTAGCTGGCCACTTCGTTAGCGTACCTAATAATGATCGGGGGTTATTACAGCACCACTTTGAAGGGATTTTCATCATTAAGACTATTGATAATTTGGAGTTCGATTTGGCTAAAGTGTGGGGCTGAAGTGGTTTGTTTTGGAGTGAATACAATCGTGGCTATTTAATGTTTGGACATAAGGAAGACTTTTTTGATTTCATAAGGAAGTATTTTGTAGAATTGGTAGATTTGTGTTTGTATTATTACGCCATATCTCCGAGAAAACAACGAGTAGCACGTAATAATTAAAACGCATTGCTGTTTGAAAGATCTAGAATGGTTGTGCGTAGCCAGGCTTAGAAAAATCTCGAAACATCCACAAAGTACCTACAACTAGTAGGTAGGTATGTATCTATCGATAAGGGAAATGGTACTCTCCGACGTTAGCAATAGAGTCGAAATTCGCATGAAAGTGACTCTCAGTACATCGTGCAATAAAAATGATTTATGACTTCGAGAAGCGATTCAATGGTTCTGGATCGATCTTCGGATGTCGGTGTCTAGAATATTCTTGGCTCCGCATATAAATACGAGCCCCCGGCCGGAAACGAGTCAGTTGTGATTTCGACTGCGATCAAGAGCGAACTACCGCAGTGTGTGAAGTGAATTTACCTAACGACCTAAGCGATAGTGTAACGGTACTCTAGAGTTAATTGCGATTCGGGTTATTGTTGACTGGACTATTTTGTTATTGTTTGTGGTGAATAAAGTTCTCTGTTAGTAAATCGGCATTTGATTACCCACGTACGTAACAGTATGATTATTTTCAGCACAAGTAGTCGAGTTTTGATGTGAAGTCATGTCAAAAACATCTTTCTTTTTCTTTATATATGACGTGTAAATTACTTGTACCATAAGTTTATTTGTATGCAGATGCTTATTTTTATGTATACTCGTACTCAATTCTAAACCCTTATTTTCTTAATAATCTTTTATTTTGGTTTATGTATTTGCCATGTTTTCTTTTCACCACCCATTGTTGCCCGATAGAGAATACCTCAGGCATAAAGCCCATCTCTTTACTTTTGTATTTCATGAAGTTTTATTAAAGAAATTAAAAAAAGACACACACTAATTAAAATATTAATATTTGTTTATGAGTGACGGTAAGTGTGTGTATAGTCTGTTTAACAATTCAACCGACTTGGGAATTTTGTATAATATTTAATCATTTAAAAAATACTTATATTCGATACTTTTCATAAGGTGCTTCTGTTAATAAACAATGTTCTCTATCTCTTAATTAGCCTTGATTATTGAACCCGTATTGACTACATCAGATTTCATTTAATCCTAATAATTATCAAAGTCGTTTAACTTATTAGACAGACTCTACCACTACACGCTCTTAACTTCTTTATACTCAAATTTCCATAAAACTTGGTATATGGGTATGCCATGTCCTGGAACCGCAAATGTATATTGTCATATGACACTTTTTATTCCAGGAGGGAAGAAAACCCCCTGCCTGAAAAGGCACGACATGATTTAATGTTATATTTATGGGATATTTACATATATATTTTTTGTATCCGCCCTATTTACCTCTTTTTATAGGACTTTTTTATTGATGTAGAATTGTAGACTTATGCTTGAATACCGGATCCCACCTTTTTTTTTGATGGGAAAAATCATCCTATGACAACTCCCGCTCTTGGGCGGAGCGAGAGATAGTGTCAGACTTTTACTGACTAAAAAACCCATCCCGTTCCTTCAAGCCTTCATACCGGGGCTCGAACGCCTTTTCGGATAACCCCGGCCCCAGTATGCATCGACCCAGCTGGGCCCAGCCGCGGGAACAGCGCGCGCCGTCGACGTCTTGGGCTTGGTCCGGACAGTTACCGGACGGCCGGACAGCAAGCTAATAGCGATCCCACCTGATGATAAGCAATGATACGATCATTGGTGGTGAAGCGCACTAGTATAATAAAAACCTATTTATTCTAGCCTTGAAGACACCTAAATTATAATCGGATCAAAAAAAAAGCGTAGTTGAGAAAATATGTCCAAAACAAAAAATGTGTGTATCTTATGGAACACAGTTAAAAAGCTTTACATTTTTAGGGTTCTGTACCCAAAGGTTAAAATGGGGCCCTATTACTGAGACTCCGCTGTTTATCCGTCTGTTACCAGACTATATCTCATGAACCGTGATAGGTATGCAATTGAAATTTTTACAGATAATGTATTTCTGTTGCCGCTAATAAAATAAATATTTAAGTGGGGCTCTCATACCACAAACGTATTTTTTTTTGCTGCGGACCGTACGGAACCTACTAGGCCAGTTTTTTTGAAGAAAGAAAGAAAAATAATTTATTTGGTACAGCACTAAGTCTAAACACAATACTATACAATTACACATCAATAATAAAAGAAGAAAAAAAAATCATTGATGTCTGCCTCACGGCTGCACTAAAATAGGTCCAGTTCAGCATGAATGCCAGACTACTAGTGACTGAAGCTGGTTTTCAACTGAGAGATGTAGCTATCATTATTACCTTCGTTGAATAGTTAGCTAGTTATCTAATAATTCACTCTAACAGTAAATACTTAAACGGAGCTTAGTACTAAGATCAAGAACTAATACAACACATTAGTAATATCGAATTAATCCAAGTTCTTGTGGCTATAACTTAACTAATATTTGTTTTAGACTTCGGAACAAAACTAATAACGTTCAGTCTTGGTTAAGTGTCTGAATTGTACGCTGGTCAAACGGTAATAATATCTCGTTGAAGAACAATTCAGAAATAAAATTGGTATTATTTTAATCTTTATTGTACACCAAATAAACAAAAATATAGGACAAACATTTAAAAGAATAAGTGCACAATGGGCGGTCTTATCGCACAGGGCGATCTCTTACAGACAACCTTTGGATGGACTGAGAGAAAGAAGATAAATTAAGGGTTAAGGGGATTATTATTGAAACGCAAAGAGATTCTGGTTTCATCTGCATCTAATACGTCAAATTTTATCGCAGTGCTGAGAGAGACATGACCAGACCAATACATTTTTAGATGTATGCGGAACAGGGTGTAAAGTCCTGCAAAATTTCGTTGAAAAGGGAGAATCCTTCGGCCAGACGGGTGTTAAGTCGAATCCAGGCAACTGCCCGATAGATGATTTCGGGCTGTTGTATATCAAATTCTAAATTCAAATTCTATTCTATAATATGTTTAAATCGCACGGAAATCTTTAATTGTGCGATGCAGAAATTCGTAGTTTTTAGTACGTATGTAGCGTTTTATTTTTATCACGCAAATATTACGCAACTAAGATTACACTTCTACTAATACAAAGTTTTGACTTTTTACTGCCAAATAAACTAAATTATACGGTCTACCGTTTGTTTCCATCAAAATGTCGTAATTCCATTTCTTTCTATCTAAATCAAAATAATGTCGTCATTGTAATTAGTAACCTGCGGTTATGTTAATATTGCAGTGTGTGAAACTCGCTTCACAAGTTCGATAATAATACTTTTCACGAAAATAATTTCAGATCTGTTTGTTTTTTGACCAGATATTTATTTTCAGGTAAGTAAAATTGTTTTTTTATTTTATTTTTTACTTATGTAACAGACAGAATGTTATGTCTAAGAATTAATATTATAGGTTTCACCAGCAAATATACAGATCACAGTCTGTATAAGATTTTGAAACACAGCAGCTTAATCTATCATTATAATATTTGTTATTTATTAAACGCATATACTGAAGTATGTTCAAAATTTGCTACAAAATAGATTCCAGCTATTTTTAGAATAGGTATTTTTTTATAATAAAATATAATTAATCTATAGTCACTAATCCACCACACGGGCTCAGTGCGTGTTGGTGAATGTCCCATGTCTTCGAATTTTTGGTACTAGGACAGGCCGGTTTCCTCACGATGTTTTCCCTCATCGTTTTGAGAGCAGCGTTTAGTGGGCCCGCGTGGTGGATTACGGCCTATTACCTCTCCTAGAGAGGAGGCCTGAGTCCCAGCAGTGGGAACATTAAAAAGGCTGATGATGATGATGATAGGCACTAGCCACCTCATTGTTGAACAGCTCAAAATCAAAATTACTTAATAACTTAAACCAAAGTAATCACGTTTTGATTACTAGCATGTTTTTTGTATGCGTACATCATTGCCCATATTAATTGCTTTAAAAACCTACCTACCTACCATGTGTACTTAAGTATTAGTGTTTAAATTAGGTACTGTTGAGGCTTAATTTTCTGATTAGGGTATTCATGTTGTTTTTATTAGTATGGTAACAATATCAATACCACTAGCGCTTTCTACAAGTATTGTATGTAATAGTTTGTTACTTTAAAAACATAGTACAGTTCATTGCTGTCAACCGTTGTTTTATTAATTCATGGGTATGTGTTACTCTGGTTATTATATTATTATATCTAGCCCATACTGTCCCACAGCTGGGCAAAGACCTCCCTCCATTCTTTTCAATGCTCCTAGTTTTGATACACTTTCCAATTCCTTGGGGAAGACATTTAAGACGTCCCACCGTTCTTTCTTGGTCTGCCGCGACCCGTCGTGCAATTTCAGGGCAATAATTTTGCATTTTAATTTACCGCTTGATCGGCATGCGGTAAACATGTCCAGCCTAATCCCACTTAAACTGGGCAGCCTTCTGCACCACGTCAATGATTTGTGTTTTAGAATATAGTGTAGTGTTTCGAACGCGATCTATTATTTTAACAATTAGTATGCGGCGCTCCATAGCACGTTGGCAAACCTTTAGTTTGGACCTTTGGATGATAGTCAAAGATCAAGTCTGCGCACCATAGTTCAGAATGGGGAGAATATACATGTTTGTTAGCTTACGCTTAAGTGACATAGGCAAGGTGCCTTTAAACAGTTCTTTCATGGACAATAACTTTTCCAAGCACTCACCAGTTACTCTAGCTACATGTTGTAAATTATATAGAGTTATAGCCTAACTACCAATCTTTTGAATTTTTAATAAAATCTCGTTCTAAAAGGCATCTCATTTCCTGTATAATAATAAAGCTAACATTTCCCGCAAGTAAATCCACCGTACCGTGTTTACCGCATGCAGTTAGCTGGTTATGACCGTTGCTGTAATAAGGCTGGTTTCACACGGTCATAGCAACTAAAAGGCGTTCAATATTATTATCTAGATCAGTTAATACCTCATGTCGTGCTGGCACTTTCACAACTGTGTGGTAAATACCGTCTATTTTAAACAGGGAAATATGATTGATCGCATTATGTTTATTGTTAAGTAAGAGCTTAAACAGGTCAACTAATTAATTTTTCAAAATATTGATTGTCTTCTTGCAACACAAAAATACATTGGTTGAATTAACCTTTTTTCGAATTTGACTATTTTAATTTGTAATGTGAGGAGGGCCTGGGGCTCTAAAATATAGGCTTAGTTTAGACCTCAAATTTTCCATAAATTACCTTCTATCTCTTGTCAAATTACCTGTGAACTAAACTGTTGTAATTTGTTAGAAATAAATGAACGTTTACCATTAAATAATCTATTATCCAAAATATTGTCTTCTTGCAACACAAAGGTTGGAAAGGAAGGCTTTTTTCACTCTGGGTGGAATGAGAAGGAGAGTCAAACTTTTAGCGACTAAAACCCAGTAGCGCTTTGCGTTCTTGGACGGCAGTCTGAAAAATCACACCGTTTGAATTAAAACCAGTTTAATTAAATTATTTGGAAATCAAATCATTAGAAGACCCATAAGTTTTATCTATATGAGATGCATTGTCTGCATAAAAGAAGAAACTAACTGACTGATATCAATGCACAGCCATAACTACATGGCCAAAGAGCATTAAATTTTTCGTGAGCATCAAGAGAAAAAATTTTCACCCTCCAAGGCATGTAGCGGGTGTCCCAAAATTGTATAGAGATATACAATATATAAAAAATATAGATATACAATATCTATACATATAATAAAATCGTAGAAAAGTCAAAACTGTACATTGAATATTTTTTAAAAAGAATACTTGGGGCGTGATCTACAATCGATACCGAAGCCAAAAATATAGTTTTTAGAATTTTTGTCTGTTTGTCTGTTTGTCTGTTTGTCTGTTTGTCTGTATGTATGTCCGGGATAAACTCAAAAAGTACTGCAAGGATTTACTTCAAATTTTGCATGAATATTACTAAGAGATCGGGTCAACATATAGGCTACATATTATCACGCTATCACCTACGGGGGATGAGCTGTGAATCTTTATTTTTCTTACGCATTCTGTGACAGCGTGTAATATAAGGACGCATATTTAAATGTTGTTTTTGAGTAAGTCATGCTATTATCTAGCTTTACACTATAAAAACTATGCCATTAAAGTAACTTGGGCAGAGAAACATAGTTTAATGAATGTTAGTAGTAGGTGTAAACACAATTTTAAAACAGCGCCATCTATGAGATTTCATCAAAATCAAATCAAGTTATATGTTAACAGTTTTTGGAAATTAATCATTTAAATTTGATCATGTTGGCGAGGTTAGTAGTTAGTTATTCTTAAAATTCATAGATGGTAATGTGCATTTTCTTCATATTATAGTTCGTTTTGACAAATTCAAGTTTCAACAAAACCCTCAAAATCATGAGCTGAGTTGAGGAAGACAATTTTAAAAAAAAAGGTGTTACATGTTGGCATTTCTCAGACTCTGTGAAGTCGACCAGTTTGCAAGATCCTTTACGTATGACGAGGTGCCTTCATATTACACGTACGACAAGCAAAGGGGTGTATTCAACCGACATCGACGAGGAGGTGCTGTGAAAAGTTTTCCGGGATTTTTTAAGGACACCGCATTGGGTAGGGTATAAACCCTACCCAATGCGGTGTCCTTAAAAATTCCCGTGCACCCGAATAGTGGCGAATACTATTTTCTGCGGTTCACACTGCATTACACTGTCCCAGGCCCAACGTCTTTCGCTTTTCTGAGAACATTCGATGGCGTGTAGTATCCCACTTACCGCGCAGCCTTTTGCCTAATTGGGATGACACCCTCGCGGTGGCAAGCGTCAGTGACAGTCCCAGCCACATGCGTCATCTGCTTGCCGTCATTTTGGTGTTTTGTGGAGTCGCGATACCGGGCTCGCGACTCCACGCTTTGTGGGAGAAGTATCGCCATCATCTGTCTGAAGATTTTCTACGAGCTTTGAGGCGTGCTACTAGAGACGAAGTCGAAGTAACTGATGAACGCGTGCTGAACACCTGTCTCAGTTCACTTCAAGATGTAGTCATTTCTATCGGCGGCAATCCATTGATCGAATATGGGTTACCAGCTCTCCAATCATGACCACATCAACACCGTGGAAATCGGGAATATAACGCTGAGACAAATTACAATCCGGGCGAAATAACCACCATACGAAATTACCACGTCGCTTTGTTCTCTTGAGAGCAAAAACAAATTTATGACACCGTCCTTAAAAGCGTTGGGCAAAACCAGGGTAAAATGTTTTTCTTGGATGCTCCTGGTGGAACAGGAAAAACATTTGTTACCACTGGCATACTTGCAGAGGTCAGGAGCCAAGGCAAAATTGCTATTGCTGTAGCGTCGTCGGGAATCGCTGCCACACTGCTTCTGGAAGGCAAGATAGCACATGCCATGTTAAAAATTCCCATCGATTTAGAGAGCGCCAAAACGCCTGTTTGTGGTGTGTCACGTAACAGCGATAAGGGACACGTACTCAAAGATTGCTCTCTGATGATGAGTGTACGATGGCCAATAGGAAGGCAGTTGAGGTCGTGGACAGAACCCTGCAGGACATCCGCAGGAACTAACATTTGATGGGTGGTGTCACAATTCTGTTCAGTGGCGATTTCCGGCAAACACTTCCCGAGGTGATGCGGAGATCGAGGGCTGACGAGGTGAATGCTTCGTCGAAACGATCTTCGTTGTGGTCACGAGTTCGTACACTGCGCTTGACCATTAATATGAGAGCTCGGCTCGGCGGCAATGCACGTGCTCAAGAATTCTCCGATGTCCTTCTAAGTCTTGGCGAAGGCACTCTACCAGAAGAGAGAGGTGGACAGGTGGTGCTTCCAGAGTCTCTCGGTAGAGTGGTATCCAGCTTAGAAAAACTCATTCAATGTGTGTACGGGGACATCAGTCGTATACCGCACCAGCAGAATTCTTGGGTGTATAAGCGGGCCATTTTGACGCCCAAAAATTATCAGGCAATTAACGAATGCATTCTCTCGGAAATTGAGAAGAATGAAGTGGTCTACACCTTGATAAAAACTGTTGTCGAGCTAGATGATGCCACACGTTATTCCGTGGAATTTCTGAACTCCCTGTCAGCAAGTGGACTTCCGGCGCATACCATCAAGCTGAAGGTCGGTGTCCCGATTATGCTTCGAAGTTGTGACGGGACCCGCCTTAAAGTCATCTCGCTCCACACAGACACACCATTGAGGCGGAAATTCTTACGGGTTGTGGCGTCAGCGAGGCAGTATTTATACCACGCATTCCTCTCATACCCCATAACTTCCCGTTCCAGTACAAGCGCGTACAGTTCTCCTTGTGTGTTTGCTTCGCGATGACCATCAATAAGTCGCAGGGGCAGACACTGAGGGCAGCGGGTGTCGACCTCAGGACGAGTTGCTTCACACACGGGCACCTGTACGTCGCTTGCTCCCGCGCCACCAGTCCTGACTCTCTTTACATTTTGGCTCCTGGCAGTATAACTACCAACGTAGTTTATAGGGAAGTCTTGTAAGGTATGATACCTTTGTACGTATTTTTACTCTTTTGTGTTTCCTTCAGTCACATCTTATAACTGAACTCAGTAGGATTCGCATATAACTCTCTTCACTTGCTTCGTTTGCAAAGAAAACTTATATTATAATGCTGTTTTAAAAGTTGTTCATTTATAATGCTATAGCGACACTGGCACCTTAGGTATTTTTAGTGCTGTAGAGGCTTCACGCAAACGACGTCGCGGGCAGCAGCTAGTTATATATAAAATACTTTCATACGGGCGAAATTACTAGTAGAAGTTATTAAATTAATAAGGTATATTTTTGAGAATCAATGTAACAGATGGAAAGGGGTCGATGACCTTCTATTGTGTCCTGTCATGCGACAAGACACAATAGAAGATTGAAACGTTTTCCACCGACCGAAAATTAGGACAGGGCAGAACGACCTTTATTTTTGAGCACACAAAGCCAACTTACACCATCAGAACACAAGCTTACCTGCTCAATTCCTCTTAGTTAACATACAAATAACAGGAGCCATAAAGCCTTATTTACACACACGGGTAATAAAATTTCATACAACACTAAACCTTTCCACTGTCTGTAGGTACAATTAACTAAAACAGCTTATATTCAATGAGGCTGACTCGCATTTACACATGTTATAAACAAACAATTGTGAACTCTTTGCGTTTGCAATTAGATTCATTTTGGAACGTGAGTGATGTGAATATTTCATAAAGGTCGGGCTACACGGTGTACCAACCTCATTATGTAATGTAGTAATGAGCAGGGAGATGCAGATTCCGTTCTGCTGTGACAGTTTGTGTGTACCTGGGACCTTTGTTTGGTTGTGGTGCAAGTGATGGCGTTGCAGCGATTTTATTTATGTTTTCATTTAAGTTTAATAGTATCGTAAATAACGTCATTAGATATTTACTAAAGTCTACAGCAGGACATAACCCTCTTTGATTGCACGCCATACGTGCATCTTGATCCTCGGATTATCTCATCCAAGTTCCGACTACATACACCGCTATGCGTTTCACTACAACCAAATCTTCACTCAACAACATATTTAATAGCCTAATATATTAGGCTCACGAGGAATTTCTAAACGAGAAATATTACTTCTAGAATGCAAAGGGCAACTTAATGACACAGGGACTTAATGACAGTAAAAATCTGACACGAGACGCTTTTCACATATTAAAATATTGACAAACGAAGATTATTGCTTGTATATTTTATAATAAAACTATTATTTTATTTATGTGCCATTTTAGTGATAAAATTTAATACACTTTCCAAAATCATTTCCCATTCAGAACAAATTTTACAAATATAATACTGCAGTGTTCAATTTTTAAATACGTTTCCTTCTCATAACCTGTACCACACTTTGGTACTATTCTCAGTTTCAGTTTGTCTTACGAACAATATGCAACTCTCAATCGAGCTCACGGGATACAGTTCACATCTACAAAACCTACGAATTAATTAAGTTAATTAATTAAAGTAATTTCTGCTTTGAATGATATTTGTACAAATGTGTGTTCGTTGTGATATTTGTGCGTTTGTACGCAGTGTGCTTCAGAGAGATGCCTGAAGCAGATGTGTTTTTAAGTATATAGTACAATCACAGTTTATAAGTCTAAAGTAAAAGAAAACAAATCTATGCATTTTTATTTTTTTCATTTTCCTGTTAGAGTTTCATATAAATCTTCCTCCTTGTATTTATTATAATCAAACTTAAAATTATAATATGTATAAACGAGTAAAAAAGGCTGAAAAACGGGGAAAACTCAGAAGGCATCAAAAAATTTCGTCCACATCGATGTTTCGTTTGTGTTTGGTTCAAGAAAGAATAAAGTTTTGTAGAAGTAGGTGACTCTGGTGCAGTAAAGCGGGCAAAGGAGGCGGTTGAAAGTGATAGAGATGGATACATGATATATCTATATACCGACAAAAAAAATACTATATACAGCTCAAGTGCTGAAATTAAAGCAAGCGAAGCCTCAAGCAAGAGCTAGTCATTTTATAAAAGTGAAACTAACCTTGACCGTCTGCTTGTTAGTACTTCGTGGCTAGACGACCAATTTATTTGGTTAAATTTTAGCTCATAAGTTGACTATAATTATGAAGTATGGGTTGAGGTGAATACTTTCAGATACTTTTTATCCTGGAAATATATTCTTTTGGAGTGATATCCAACTTTTGAACAGACCAATGCCTAACATGTAAGCTAGAAAAAAAGAAACTGAAAAAGCATACAGTCATTATTTTTGAGTGAACTTTTAACTTATTTACACATCGAGTACACAAGTCTTTGAGCGTTGCACTAAGTTGGAAGGTTATGCGGATGTGCAGTTAACAGCCGCGCCACGCGTGTCATTTCTAATGACGACATTTTAAAAAACTTTGTTTATATACTCGTAATGTATAAAACATAAAGTATATAGACAGTATGTTTACTTTTATGTTTTTCAAAACTTTATAGCATAGCATAGTCGGCCTTAAAACATTCCCACTGTGTTGACTCAGGCCTCCTCTCTAGGATAATATTTTTTTTATATTGATCACAGCACTACGTAATTAATGATGGACGTGTAGGTACTTGGTTAGAAAAGTGTGTTATTGAAAGCCAATTCAGTCACAGTTCAGTCAAATACCCAGACCAACAGTGCTATTTAAAAAAAAATTAGTTTACATAACTGGTGTAGAAAAACACACAAAAAAAGTAAAATCGTAAAACATCAGATTCACACCTTCTAGATGTGAATTTTCGTACAAATATAAAAAATAGTCAAATAATATAAAAAAACTAAAACTCTTCTGAAGAAAGTGTTTCTAATAGAAAATTAGCATAAAAATCCTACTGGAATATTGTACCTATCTAGTTAATGGCAATGGACTGATTTCTATTCTAAGGAGCTTTTAAGTAATGAAATGTAGGACTTAGAAAGCCTCATCGCACTTTCAAGAATACTATTAATGAAGAGATATAAATAAAGAGGTTCTAAACAAAGTGGTATTTACTAAGTGATAGTGAATCTCGGAATATGAAAATATTAGGAATTCATAAACACATGATATCGTGGCACCGTATTTATTGAAAAAAAAACCTCAATATTGGAGTTGTTTTTTAACTTTTTGGTTTATAAGTGCAGTATAAAGGACCAAAATTCAATTCAGTTGATTAAGTTTCAATAGTAACCTAGTAAATATCCCCAAGATATATATTTGCCAAAATATCTGGAGTCAGGTATGTAATAACGTCATAATCACGTAGGAGTGGTTGTATGAATATGTATCTTGGATGAACTTTTACATTAATATGTATAATTATGTAGGTTAAGCAACATCGAAGATATTCATACATTTTTTTGGTCCTTCGAGCCGGATCAAAGATCACGTATCCAATTAGATCACAAAATGCGTGGGTGATTCTCTGATTTTATTCGTTGTATATTTCACGACAGTTCCGTAAATTAATTTAATTACTAGTTCATTCAGTGAACACGTAATGAATCGTTCATATAAAACATCAATGGAACTCAAGGTGCTTTAATATAAACTTCAAAATTCAAGATACAAATCAAACTAATTATACACTCAAAATCGTTTTACATCTTCATGCTCTCTGCACACGTGGTATAATTCCCACTAACGCGCTAACGTCTGTTTGTTGAACAATATTACTGTATTGACTGTTGAAATTGTTATAGGAAATCTGAGTGTTAATTATATGAGATTGTGAAATTAGTAACAGTAACATTTTGGATTGTACAGGGAGAACAAATGATTAAGCTCATCACACAAACATTTGTCCTGTGTGGGAATCGAACCCACGACCTCAGGCATAGCAGTCAGGGTCACTAACCGCTAGACCACAGGCCTTCGAATTTTCGGATCAAAGAAATGCCGGTTTCTCACGATATTCTTCTTCACTATTTTGAGAGCACTGGTGATGAAATTAATCGCCTGCTTGGGTTTGAAATCACAACACACGACAGGCCACCATGTCTCTCTCCACCTTACATAAACAACATTAACAAGTAACAGCGCATAACCGTATATTTCACCACTACAAACGATTATTCGCAGATAGGTTCGGTTGGCAAGCTGTCGGTACATACTGCGGTTTTATCACCTTTTAATCCACTGCTGCTGAGCCAAATGTGGTTTTAATATGTAATTTGGCACTAATTATTATAAATGCACAGTACAATAAGGGTCATTAATGATTCAAAATGCTGAAGGGGTGAATTTTAAGTTGTTTTGCGAGTGTAAGTCATTCCTTGCTACTTATCTTGTTGACAATATTGGTAAATAAACTATCAAATGTTGATATACTATGTAATCCTAACTAATATTATAAATGTGAAAGTTTGGATGTTTGGATGTTTGTTATTTAATCACGCAAAAACAACTGAACGGATTTGGATGAAATTTGGCATGCATATAGCCTTTGACATGGAAAAAATAGGCTATTATCTATATAGTATCTCGGAAAAACATCTTAGTCCTACGGGAAAACACGTTTAGAGTGCGATAACTGAAGTACACGTGGACGAAGTCGCGGGCGGACAGCTAGTACTTACTAAATAACTATTACAATTGAAGCTCAGTTGTATAAGTTAGTACATAATACATACATACATAATCAGCCCTATAATGTTCTTAGTGCTCACTATACTCAGTACTGGACTCAGGCCTCCTCTCTAAGTAAGGGCCGTAATCGGATATCTATGGCCGTAATCCACCACGCAGGCTCAGTGAAGGTAAGAAGATCTCGCATGTCTTCAAACTTTAGGATAGTATGGTAACAAAAAATATATTTACAGTAACGTTGTATAAGTTTTTACATAACTAAACTTATTAAAACCAATAACATAATTCTAGAGAGTATGGACTTTAATTAAAAGAGGCTTTGACCTCTGAGTTTGTTTTGAGTTTCTTCTCGAGGTACAACCGGTATCGTGAAACTTAAATTAATGAATTACATATTAAAGAGTTAATTATATCTTATTTTCAAAATAAACTTCATTTATAGTAGAATGTATCTCAATGCTGCAGTTTACTTATCAATTAGGCTGCTAAAAAACTTAAAAGAATAGTCGGTCTTATAATGTTCCCACTGTTGGGTCTCAGGCCACCTCTCTAGGAGAGGGAATGGGCTGCAATCAAGCACGCGTGCCCAGTGCGGGTTGGTGGATGTCACATTGTCTTCGAATTTTTTGATGCTGGGACATGTTTCCTCACGATGTTTTCCTTGATGCCGCAGTGGTGATGAAATAAATTACACAAAGTCATGCATGTCGGGGTCGTTACCACTTGGCCACTACAGCTCTGCTAAAAAACTAATACAAACTAATTATAAAATCTGGCGAATGCACTACTCGCGAGCTGTTCACGAGCCGCTTGCGAACTGTGATATATAGACGAAAACAAACATACATATTACATACCCATACAAATTTGAGCAAAAAAAAAACCAATACACAAGACACGCTACGCTAACCCAAAACGCTCGCAAATCGACCGTCAGCTGTCACATCCAGTAACATGTCCACTGTCCAGCGAAGGCGGAAAACACACCCGATTGGCCTTATTAATGAGCATCGTACATTACCAGCCAGCGTTGATAGATGAGTGTGGACGCAGCCTATTTTGTACGAACGATTTCATGGGATATGTACCTGTCGAAATTTCGTTGTCAGTCAATTTAGTTACACTTCTATTTTTCATCTACATATAGGTATGTAATTTTTTTTTATGATTTTTACTTGAAAAGATAAGCGGTGGTAACTTACTATTAGGTGTGTGGTCTGGCTAATTTGCTGATCTTTGACCTCTTTACTGTACCTAACAAACCTTTTAAAGAATCGTTCAAAAGAGTCCCATGGCCATTGAACGCAAAGGGCAAGTGAAGGAACGCGGGTGTGTTTTAGTCTGACTCTGCTTCTCTCTCTCTACTCAGAATAGGGTGTGTTATCTTACGAAAAATAGGCAGCATTTTGTTAAAGAACCTCCGATAAGGAAACCTTTAATACTGATATTATTAATCTACTAGCTGTGCCCGCAAATTCGTTCGCGTGGACTAGAGGATTTTGAATTTATTTTTTCTATTATTACATCAGTTACCTGCCAAAAAAAGTCCCGTCAAAATCGGTCCAGCTATTTCAGAGATTAGCCCGGACAAACAGACAGACAGACAAAAATTGTAAAAAATATTATTTTGGTGTATGTATCGTATATGCATATGCTTAAGCATGTATTAAAAAGCAGTTATTTCAATATTACAAACAGACACTCCAATTTTATTTATATGTATAGATGTTGGTAGACACATGCCAGCTTTAATGTTAATGTATGGATTTGGCTCGAAGCAATAACAATAAACTTTATTTACCCATAAATAGGAGTTTGAAATACAGTTAGTTATTTGGGTTACAAAAATAGATCATAGTTTATGTTGTGAATTATTTACAAGAAATAATACTTTATCCATACCTGTATTTTTCAAGATAGTTTTGATACGCTCAAAGACTAACAGTCTTCTTCTGGTGTATGTTATCCAAAACTAAAATTGTAATTTATATTTAACTAGCTTTTGCCCGCACGGCTTTCCTCCCGCTCTTCTCTACTCCACCCTACTGTATCCTACTCTACCCTTCTCTACCCTACTCTACCCTAATCTACCCTATTCTACCCTACTGTACCCTACTGTACCCTACTGTACCCTACTGTACCCTACTCTACCCTACTTCTGCCTAATCTACCCTACTGTACCCTAATGTACCCTACTCTACCCTACTGTACCCTACTCTACCTTACTCTACCCTACTCTACCCTACTCTACCCTTCTCTACCCTACTTTACCTGACTCTACTCTCCCTTAGTCTACCCTACACTACCCTACTCCACTTTACACTACCCTTACTTTATTTTATTTTCCATAAGAACCTTCTCTTCACAGTAACGAACACAACGTATGTACAATGTACGTTTATAAGTATGTTTACCAGTTATCTATACTCTGTTCAAAACAACATTAGATATTTATGAAAACCCTTTATTACTGTCCGTTGGTGGCATTACAAATGGCGACTGCAGCAAATAGTTCGTATTGTAACCTCTTTTTAACCGACTTCTAAAAAAGGAGGAGGTTCTCAATTCGGACGTTTGTATTTTTTTTTTTGATGTATGTTCATGCATAACTTCGTCACTTGGCAACAGATTTGAAAAATTTTTCTTTTATTGGAAATGGTATACTTTCCAAATGGTCTCATAGTCACCAAGTCGGGATCTGATGATGGAATCTTGGCGAAATCGAGGGAACTCCTCAAATATTATAGGCAACCATATAGTACTTTTGGTATTTTCATCAAAGACTTAAGCATTTATAGTCAAAACATGAAATTTGATGAAGTGGAACTGGTGAAGAAGATCAGAAATGGCCAACGGAAGTTCATATTCACACAGATCTCCCAATGAACATAGTTACAAATAAATGAATAGTTCTGAATAGGTATGTTGAAAATAGTATATTCGATGTGATCTGATGATGATGATGGAGCCGGAAGATAGGCACCGGTACTCCGTAATTAATCAATGTATCCTAGTAGGGTTTGAGTTAGTTGGAATTGTCATGAGAAAAAGGTACTCTGGCTGTAAGTGTATTGCAACTAAAAAGTGTTAAATAAAAAACTTTTTACAAAAAAAAATAACCGACTTACTAAAAAAAACACAAACTATCAAAATAACGAAGTGGCAAAACTATTACAGAAACACCGACTTCCGAAATTAAAGTTATTTTGATAGTTTTAGTGTTTTTTTTAGTAAGTCGGTTATTTTTTTTTTTTGTAAAAAGTTTTTTTTTTCTTTTAATACCATCCTTATGCGGCACGAGATAAAAGATAAAATCGGCTTAACATACAGTAAAAAAGGTTTCTTTAAATTTCTATTTTTAATGCCAATAGCGTATAGCACTCTAGCACAAGCTCTGCTTAGTTTGGGACTAGATGGCGTTGTGTGATAGTTTTGGAATGTTATTATTATTATTGAAGCAGTACTTGGTATAACTTAATTTCCTAATTGGGTGTTGCAGTTAATCAAAGTCGTGAACTATAGTGCTCATACTTCATAAATTGTACAACAAAACCTAATTAGACAGGCCTGTTGATCTAGTGGTTAGTGACCCTGACTGCTATGCCGGGGGTCGTCGGTTCGATTCCCACCCAGGACAAATCTTTGTGTGATGAGCATGATCATTTGTTCTGTGTCTGGGTGTAATTTATCTATAGTATGTATGTATTTAGAAATATATAAGTATGTTTATCAGTTGTCTAGTACTCATAACACAAGCTCTGCTTAGGTTGAGACTAGATAGCGTTGTGTGTTAGTTGTGGAAAATTATTATTATTATTAATCTAAAGGTGGTAAATACCGAAATAAAATAATTACCTTTTTACCACATCACAAATACAACACATGAATTTTAAGCGCTTCTTTAGCGGGCTCTGTACATTTCCCTGTATATTCCCGACCATTAATATGCAAATATTTAAGTGAGCATGTTCAAAATCACGCTTAAAATACTTATCGAGTTGAGCACACAGTTAATACTCGAGCTTTACTTAACAACACGTTTGACATACATGTGGTGGATTAAAAATTGTTAATAATGACACTCAAGTAGGATAGGTTTTTTTTCAGTGGGTATTAATCATCCAGACGCACCTCCTCCGCCTATGAGCGGAGCGGGAGATAGTGTCAGACTCTTACTGACTAAAAAAACCCACCCCGATCCTTCTTGCCTTTCATACCGGGACCGAGGCTCCCTTTCAGAAATAGACCCTTGGCCTCAGTTGCTGACAACTCCTTGAGGCGCGTGGAATTAGTACGCGCCTTCGACGACTTCGGCTTGGTTACCGGACAGTCGGACAGTAAGCTACCCATTGCTCGCCGTCAGTAAGCCCGCGCCTGGCCCAGCTAGAACAGGTTGTAAACCCACATTTGTTACTGTTTGTTAACAAGATGTACAGGATGTGACTGAAGACTTGTGTAGGCAAAGTCTATGTTTTTGCCGAATTTTCCTAAGAACGTTCTTATTTTTATGGTGGGAATAATCATCCAATGACAACCTCCGCTCTTGGGCGGAACGGGAGAAAGTGTCAGACTCTTATTAACTAAAAACCCACCCCGTTCCTTCGTTACCTTCGTACCGGGACCGAACTTCCCTTTCGGATATACCTGGCCCCAGTAGGCTTCAACACAGCTGGGCCCCTGCTGCTGTTGCTGACAGCTCCTTGGGGCGCGCGGGAACAGTGCGCACTGTCGACGACTTGGGCTCGGTCTGGACAGTTACCGGACGGTTGGACAGCGAGCTACCCATTGCTCGCCGTCCTCAAGCCCGCGCCCACGGTGGCCGGAAATCGGTATCGGAATCCCGGCGGCGGCTGCGGCGCTGTGAGCGCCGCCGTTGCCTGAAACAGTCGGCCTCTTTCTTCGCTAGCATTAATGCTTCACAGAAGTCGGCGACCGCCTGCCACTCCTCCTCGCTCCAGACCATGGCTTGTACCAAGGCCCGGCTTCCTAGGGATGGTAAGGAACCTTTCGAGTGCGAGTCCAACTCGCATTTGGCTTACATCTCCCGCCCTTGGGCGGGATACTGAATAAAATTCACCATGCTCCTTCTTTGCCTTCGTTCCAGGGCCCCGACCCGTTCCAGGGTTCCTTTCGTATCACCTATGACCCCAATAGGCTTCTACCCTGTTAGGCCCCTATGGTTTTGGCTATGGACCGAACGAAACCTACGTAAAGCCTCCGACAGAAGACATCTGGACCCCCTTAGTTGGGCAGGAGCCGCTTGAGGGCAGCCCCAGTCCGATTCAGTTTGGGAGCCAGACATCGGAAGTACTCTTCGCATCCTACTAATGACCTACCTAACAATCAACTATTTCCATACAAGATCTGCCACATATCCTATGTGACATAATATCCAAGATTGCCACCAATCAGGGATTCTCGCTACGCTAAGCACACAACACCACTAAACAGAACAGATAAGTAAGTACAGAAGGTCAACTTCTTACAGCAAGTGAAAACGCAAGCACTTAAATGTCTTTGCGGATTTTTTCAGTCAAAATGTACTTTCGATTATGCATTTTATGCGACTACTAAAAGACGTAATAAAACTGGATATATAATAAAGCTGGACCGATGGCCTAGCCAGGGTTGCGGGAATCCGATGGATGTGTGATGCACAGGACCAGTCGTTGTAGCGACGCTTGGGGGAGGCCTATGCCAAACAGTGTACGTCTTTCGGCTGATATGATGATGATGAATAAAGCTGAAGAATTTGCTTGCTCATTTATTTTTTTGAACGTGCTAATTCCAGAAAATGCTTAATTGAATTGAAAAAAAAAATTTTTTGATTGTTATCCTACCTTTTGAGAAAAGCTATTTAATTGGCTAAATAAGAAGTAAACTCAAGAAGTATTATTTTTATGAGGATTTCCCTTTCGCTGTACGCATCGCATCGGAATAGTCAAGAAAGCAAATTATATTGTAGGTACCAGCGTATGGTCATGCCTCAAGGAGATGACAGCATTTCAGCAAACAGTACTCGGCTAGCAGTGTCGAAGCCTACTGGGTCCATGGGTTCGTTTCTGAAAGGAAAACCCGGTCCACCACCTAAAAAAAACATAAAAATCCAATTCATGAAAAATTAGACTCTTTTTATTATATCAACCTTCTGTACTCATTTATTCTGTGGCCACGCCAGGAACACGTCTCTACTTGACAGCTGTTAGCGTTCACTTAGTTAAGTCGTCTAGTTATGTTTAGGCACGTTCTTCTAGGTTAGACTTGGTATAACTTTGACACTGGGGTTTGCTTGGGTTGTAAAATTTATTGAGTGGATATCCATTGCCTTTAGATATTGAGAAAACGTTTTAGACTTTTAACTGGGATAATGGACATCCTTCATAGGAAAAATAAATCACCCCTATATTTCTCCTTTACTTAGCGTTCCAGGAAACCGGTTTTTAGAAGTCAACAAACCATTAGCCTCAGTAGTATTAGGCCCTGCTAGCTGCCCTTAGGCGATTTTGCACACACAACAACATTTGTTTGAGGCTTGAATGTCGACTTGAACTCAATCCAGACGGTTGCAGGACGGCCGGACAGCGAGTTACTCATTGCTTGTCGTATGATTAAAAATTGGCGTTGAAGTTCCGGCCGTTGAGGCGAGTAAGTAGACTTCAGTTCCCCTAATGTGTGCGGCTGTCTCCTTCACTAGCATAGGTGCTTCGAAGAAGAAGGTGACCGCAACCCATAATATTTCCTGTCGCCCTAGACTTAGAAACCCCTGGACATTGAAATGGAATCAGCAAACAAAGCAACACCAATTTAAATAAAAATAAATCTAATAAACACAAAAAGCTGACATCAAAGCAGAAACTACGGCAGCACCACTTAACATAATTCGCACTATAAAATTCGTGTTCATAATAAAATTTCACACAAAAATCTTCTAACGAACTATGAAAGCTAACAATGCCAAGGTTTTCCACAAAACCGCTAACAAGGCCAAAAATGTCGCCACAAAAATGCATAGAGACTAAGGGCAATCTTATTTTATCATAAACATTCAGAATATTCGCAGCAAACTTAATGAAAATATAATTTGTTCAGCTAGTTTAAAATACAATGCTCGGACTTAGTTCAACATTTTTAAATAAGACAGTAGCTGGGACCTACTACCAAAATTATTGTCAAGAATTGCTACTTATTATAAAACACAGATTTATAACGTCTTGCAGCGCGTGGCTCACAAAACGATCTAATCGTTAGTACCTACAATAGGCTAGTGGCTGTAAAAAATTTAATTAGTCCGTCTTTTAGATTATTCAAAAATATTGGACACGTATTTTTTCTTTTTTCGATTAAACAAAAAACGACAAGGATATAGGTCACTAAAGTTACGTGTAACGTCACGCAGTGCTACATTTTTTCGCACGGGGTGACGTCACGCGTAATTTTAATGGGCTATATCTTTGTTATTTTTAGTTAAAAAATAAAAAATATGTGTCCAATATTTTTTGATAATCTAAAATACGGACTAAATGAAATGTAATTATTTTGACCCTGGAAACTACCCTATTTAATTTAACATAACTTAAGATAGAACTACACTGCACACACATGTGCCACGTACGCAGATCTGGGCGCGTCTGTCTCCATAAATATCATATGAAAACTAGACTTGTACAGCTACACTAGATCCACGCCATGCGACGTTGTTCTTCATAGAAAGTACAAATCAGTCGTGGTCCACAAATGGACCGGTCTAATGTGGTTCTAGCCTTATAAATATGAATCGCACTCACACACACATTATATTACATTATTATTGTTAATTTATATTTAAATGCAAACTGTACAGTTTTCGACTTTGCATATTAATTTATGCTTATAATAAACACCACTAAAATGTTATGAAAATCCAAATATATAAATTATTTAATTTCTAACATTACACCTACATAATAATATAACAACAAAATATCTCTTAAGACTCCCAAAACACAAAACAAGATACTCTCACCGCCCCAAAAACTCATTATGGGCAAAAAAGAAATCTCAATATCATTACTCTCTTCATTTTTCAATATACATTATTATTGTCATTAAATGTCATTTATTTTTTCACTGTCAACGAAAGAAAATTTATTAAATTTTGTCCAGTAAGCTCGTAACGCCGAAATGACTGAACACTTTTAACGAAATGAAAAGAATTACTGGTTTTACAAACGCCTAGCTGTTTATTGGAGAAGGATTTCTTGTGGACTCTTAGGGAAATTAAATCTATTATACTGTTCTCAAATAATGTCGACTGGTTGTTTTTTTTTCTTTTATATAAAATGTATTCAAGTAATAGTTGCGATGACATCCACTGGGTTTTGGAGATCAATCAATGTCTCTTGATATAAAATTACAAACAATATCAACTGGGCCTGCTGGCTCAGCCTAGTTACGACCGTTTCGTTTCGATCTTTTTCTACAGTCGGTAATGCCTCCGATTCCTTTGTTATGACCACGTGACTTAACTTTAAGATCGACATCGGCACGCGGTCATACATTTGAAGTTTTCTACTAGCGTTAACGATTGTAGCTCATCAACTTGGCTAAGCCCTCAGTAGCCTGATTCACGGAAAATCAAACAAGCCAAATATCGTTGAAATTTTATAGTCGTTCGATTGAAGTCCTATCCAAAAGTGTTATTCACGATCTATCGACTTATTTCCAGTTACATTAGTAAGTATTCTACCAGGATAATTTAATACAGAGGTTTTTTTTAGGTCGACGATTTTCAAATAACTATAAAATCGGGGTCGTTCAAACTCGATTGATGGATATGAATACAGAAATGGTCTAAACGATTAAATCACTATGATATCGTTACGGTGTTCATTACGTGAATCGGGCTACTGGTCCTTATCGAACCGCGAGTTATCTATTACACGCCGTCCGCAAGCTCCTACCAGTGGTGGCTGGGGCATCTCAAACTTTCTTTCCACCCCCTTTGCACGTTGTTGTTATTATGTTTCTAAGAGAAAATATCTGGGGACACTTTTACGGTTTCATCACTAATTTTACTTATACACTACTAATTTCTAATAAGTACAAATACGTAAAACACTTATTAAAAAGATCTTGTTATCATGTAAGTAAAGTCTCAATAAATAATATTGATAACAGCAAAGTTGTTAGCGTTTTTTTATATATCCCAAAATGTCACTCAATTTATGGAAATATTGTACAAGCTATTGATTAGGAATGAATAACAATCAAAATGGAAAAATCCCGCTTAGGATATTCTAGTAGCAATTGTTCTGAATGTTTGATTAAATTATGAATTTACCAATTATGAAAAATTTCGTCGACAACGAATACGGATAGAGACCCATTTTTCTTTGTATTAATTAAAAAATAGGGGTATATATTATATTATATGCTGTAACAGAAATGGATGAGTCATATTAAGGTAATGTGTTTGTCCATGTTTTTTTTTCAAAAGTGTCACAGTGAGCTCCCGAAAAAATTTGACTTCACTTACAAACTAGATAATCAAAATTAATATAGTAATCCTTTAAATTAACTATACATTTCCGTTAAATCCTATATAAAACCATTACATTGTATTATACAATAGTGAATACTCGTATGTACATATACATGGACATCAATGCGTTATCGGTGCAGTTCATACGGGTAGAACTCGAAATATAAATTAATACTGATCACTAATATTGATGTTCCCAGAAACCAAATCGCCGGTTTCAAGTGAAATGTTTGATTTCAACGAGATTTACAAATTAATAATGCAGAACTATTATTACCAGGATGGTTCTTGGTATCAGGGTGCCTTCAAATTAGCGGTGGCAGCTGCAGCTTTGTTATTCCACGTAAATAACAAAATGGACAACAATGTATTTCTCTCAATTTTAACACTGAATAGCGCAGTACAGTGTCAGTCAAAATTCGCCATGGAATTTGCGGGTTTCTACAAAATGTCATGCTTTATTCGAATAAATTGGTAGCTCAGTTTCATTCGCTAGATAGTATGTGCAGGAAAAACATGGGTATACGAATTGCCAATATCAAAAAAAAAATAACGCGATACAGAATAAACGTAACTGTCATGAATACTAAACATAACCCTCTTTCTGGCAATGGGCAATGGGTAAAAAAAAGGCGGGACACTACACTTACACAGTTGATTAAGTACGGAACTGGTCGACGCCTCGAGACGACATTTTAGCTTTAAGTTAAATCTAAATTGAATTTCAAAATTGAACCAACAAGCGTCGTTGTAATAAAAAACAACTTTTTTATTCGTATTGCGACTCGAGCTTGTGGAATCAACATGGAGAAATAAAGATCGTACTAGATGTGGTATTTAACCTTTCAATTGTATCAATTGGAGACGCAATAGAAATACAATGATAGCGCGAGCGTTTGCTTGGGGTTTAACGAAATATACTTACCGTAAAAATTCTCGATGCCCAAAAAATCGCCAAACTTAAGTGGAAGTGGGCAGGACACATTAAAAATTACTTTTTGATTGAAAGTTTATGCTTTCAAGTTGCTCCCATAGATATATTGTTATGATCTGATCATGAACTTCAAAGATATGAAACAGAACTCCTCATAGCATTAGGTACAGCAGAATTGTCATTACTAGTGAAATTGCTTTGTTTAGTAAATGTGTATAAGAAAAGGGGGAGGGGATGAATCGAACTGAACCGGTAAATTAATGTAATCTAACCGTGTTTGAGATTATTACAAACGTTATGAGATGCACTCTGGCTATAAGGTATTTAAAGTTGACTGAGGGGTATTTTTTAGTGGTGGTACCATAATTAAAAAGTGAAAAATATGTTTTTTTTTTTTGCAAAAAAAATTAAACCGGTTTCATAAAATTATGTAAGATATGTTAATAAATTATACGACTTCAATTGTTAAATAGCGTAGAGACAAAACTATCTATTAGAAACACTGACTTCCGAAAATAAAGTTATTTTGTACTGTTCAGCGTTTTTTTTTTATATATTGAAGAAGGTTTAATTCTTTTTGGATTTTTTTTTTTATTTTAGTCATTTTGATCCATTCTAAGGTTGTCTCGTAGATATCGTTACCAGCGACAAGACCGCCATTTTACCCTTACATTTAAGTTTATGTGTACAATAAAGTTTATTTTATTCTATTCCTCTACCAGTCAACAATATGCCACATCCATTTCAAAACTTTTCCACCCTAGTAGATTGTGCCCGCAAGCGGCGAGTTGCTTCACATAATTAGATTGCACTCCAGCACACCGCGGAAGGAAGGTGTAAAGAAAATTGCATAATTTATTATATTTCAACAAAGTTTTGTAAATAAAACGCGATTATTATTTAATAACGAGTACGACAGTAAAGTTTTTATAACTATCATTAAATAACTTTTTCCCGCAGCTTCACCCAAGTACATAAAAATAGCCTATGTCACTCAGGAATAAAGCTGCTTTCTAACGGTGAAAAAATTTTCGCAATCGGAACGGTACTTTCAGAAATTACCTCCTACAAACAAAAAAAAAAAGCTTTATCTCTTTATTATATTAGTGTAGATAGATTTATTTGTAATGTGAATGTGAGGACGCTGGAGACTCCGCAGATTCATAGATTTTATTTTCTATTTCAATCAACGTCTTTAATTTTGAAACCTCACACGGATGACCTCTATCTCACCGAAAAATATATTTTCGAGATCGGAACGGTACTTTTATTTAACAACAATAATTTATATTTGTGTACATAATGATAAATGAATGATAGCGTTTACAGGTATAATCATCGGTTGGTATCACGTTTCATGAAAGGGCCTCTGCAAGTTACATAACTTCAGCCCCTCGTAAGCCCTTTCAAAGGACTTCAGGTTTCTGTGATAAAATAATAATAATAATCATTCCTTTCTTTGGAGCCCCGACTGGTAGCTTGGACCCAGGCTACCATTTTTTATATATTTTTTTTAATGAAATATTTAAAAATATAATTTATACGTAAATTAATTAACAGAATAATAATAAACTATTTCTACAAAATTCTATAGTGTTAGTAATTTTGAATGTAACTTAAAAACATATCTTAATTTTTCACACTATGTACAGTACAAATCACGAATGATGGCGGCCGTGAAGTTAGCATTTGCGAACGTTCGCGCATACTACACTCTTCTCGCACACGCACGTCGCCATTTGGTTCCTAAAACACGTTACTGCGCAGCCTTCTACGTAAACTTCACGCCCGCCATCGTTCGTGAATCATACATACCTAACCTATACAATATAATTATTGCTGTTTTTTAATGTCGCTGCAACTCAAACAGTTTAACCGGATTAGTTTTTTTTTTTTGTTTTACTCACAGTACTACAGAGACTTTACAAGCAAAAAAAAAAATAGAGAAACCACAGAAATATTTGAAAAAAATCTCGGTAGTTTTGTACCGCCTTTTGAAGATAAAAAGTGCTTAATAACTTCACGGAGACAGAGCGTGGGTTGTGCCTAGTTTATTAAACCTATGTATTATTATTTCAGCTGTACACATGTTACCAACATAAATAACAAACAATTCGTCAAACCAAGTCCAAAGAAATACAAACCGTGTGTTCTAGGTAGTACCTATAATTAATAGTCATGTTACTTGAAACCTGCCACCTATGTTTCTGTTTTAGGTTATGGTCTAAGATACGTAGGAGAAATCTCTTCCCTCATCTTTTTTTTTATCCTGGGAAAAATCGTTCAATGAGAACCCCCGCTCTTGAGCGGAGTGGGAGATAGTGCCAGACTCTTACAGACTAAACGACCCACCCTGTTCCTTCTAGCCTTCATACCGGGGCTCGAGTTCCCTTTCGCATAACCCTAGCTCCAGTAGGCTTCGACCCGGCTGAGCCCCTGTTGTTGCTGACAATTCCTTGAGGCGCGCGGGAACAGTGCGCGCCTTCGACGACTTGGAATTGGTCCGGACAGTTACCAGACGGCCGGATAGCGAGCTACCCATTGCTCACTGTTCGCAAGCCCGCGCCTACGTCCGCAAGCCTGCGCCTATGTCAAATTTTATGGATTAACATCATTGGCACCAGATTTAGCTAGCCAACCTACTCGGAATGTCTTAATAATCGCATTATCTAGGACATAATATTTATTGTAATCGAATAACAGATAAGGTAAGAGATTTCTTTAACGGATCTCGTACTATAAGTTCACCACAACAGTTCTGTACGTCAATTTTGAGGTTGAGATCAAGTTGCTCAGAGCTTGAGGCTATGTTCATAAAGTGTGAAGTAAACACTGCTTTGTTTAAGGGTTCAATTAATTAACAATAATATTTGCCAGTAATATTCACTGTAAGAGAAACATGATTGAATACATTTATGAACATTACCATTCTTAGAAATATGGAAAGAAATATAGTTATGGATAATAGATTTATGTTTACTTACTTATGACAAAAGTTTTTTTTTTTTAATGTCTTTATACAAAATTATTATTTTTAGTTTATATAAAATCTGAATATAGTTTGTTCAAAATCAGTAGCTGAATGGATTCCAATGGTTTTTACACCATGGATCGGAATCCATTTTTTCTCAAAAATATTTTAAAAGTCGGTTATCACCGACACTAAGTACAACACACACAAGTCATAGCGAACATAAAGTGCCAGTATACAACTGGGTGCAAGTGAAAAACAACGCCTCAGTCACCTGGATGGCCCGGTGACTATGTATTTTTGCTGACATTTGGTGCAGCAGCTTTTAATTTTTTGATTTTTCATGATACAGTTATGAGATTTTGTACATAATTTTTTTACATAAAAATAATAAACACTTTTTTAGGGTTTCGCATATACTAATAAACTAATGCTGTATATTTTCAGAAAAATTAGCTACCCCAGTTTTGACAAGAACAAGCTTAGCAATCAAAATAAATAGATTCTGAAAACGGATAAAAACTTACCTCTAAAATATAGTATTAAGTACAATTTACAAAAGGTACTTCAACTGTCTGTTACACACTCACAATAACGTTCATATCGACACAGAATGACATGAACACGCAGACGGTATTAGGCTGAGAATTTCTCAAAGACGGTATTAGGCACTTTAGTACGCATGATATATAGTCTCATCCAGACCTAAAGGGAATTGTAGAAACGTTTCGTTCATATATCGGCACTTAGGCAGACGTTATAGTAATCATGTAATTTATTGATAGGTACTTTTATTTTGATATAGTATAGATTTATTTGTAATGTGAATGTGAGGAAGGTGTAGACTCCGTGGATTCACAGATCTATTTCGATCGAAGCCTTAATTTTTGAAGTGAAAACTTCTTTAGCGGCGTTGAGCACTTTTTCTGTAATGGGTATAAAATCTTAAACTCGCGTCAGGACACGTGACCTGATCGAAAAAGCGTAAGACGGATGGAGAGTAGACAGCTATCCCCTCTCTACGGCGCGGCGAAAATGTATGCCTGGGCCTACTGTTTCAAATATATAGATATATATAAATATTGTAATGTTATTAATACTTACGTTTACTTTACTTATCAATAATCACATCTCTTTATAATATTTCTTATATATTTAGTATGTTTATTTTCATTGATCACTGTCATCTGTCATGTCACTACTATTTTCTTCTATGGTTTTGATTAGGTATCAACAAAGAGTATTTTTATAGTCTTAGGTTTTATTCTTTTACTCATAATATTATTTATTTTGTAAACATATAATTTGCTATCAAATTATATGTTCTCTTATCTGAAATAATTCTTTAAAATTAAATTGTAATTTATATCTTTCTTGTGAAACAGCAATGCTGGCTGAAACCTGTTTTCAAATTTAAATTATGAATTGACAGCCAGCATAGCCGTCAAAATTGATAAAAAACCATGTTTGTGAGTTTCTTAGTCAGTTTTCGGTCAGACTCTTAGTGCAGCTACATGTTCAGTTCCAGGTGTCAGTTTTTCTTGGTTCAGCTACATATGACAGTTTCTTGGCTCAGCTCTTGATGTCTGTTTTTCCTGATTGAGCTCCTTGGACCATGAAGACCTCCTCAGAGAAGGAACTGAGGACCTCCTCTCTGCCTCTGCCGGCCCTCACGGCAGAGGGCTGTTCTACATTTGGACCTAGCCTCTGAGGGCCTCCTCTCTACTTCTGCCGGCCCTTACGCTGGAGGGCTGTGACTACCACTATCTGTTGCTGCCTGCGGCTGTGTAGCCTTCGCCGTCCTTCGTACGGCTGAGGGCTGCGCCTACACCAGCTGCTGTGCTCCGCCGTGACGCCGTTTGAGCTGACTTTTTATATCTTTTTATATCCCTATTGTTTTTATATGCTTTTATTTGTAATATAACCTCACAAGGATTCATATCTATATATATTATTTCTCCCTCCATACTTTCCTCCCTCACTCAACCTCTCACTACTCACCACACGTGCCTTGCCAGGGCTACTCCCTGGAGGCACTTACTCACTACACTCCCTCTAGCACTCGCGTAACACTCTTTCTCTCCTCTTACTATACACTTACTCTTCTTACTCTCACTCTTCCTCTACACTCCTCACTCCCATACTCCTCCTTACCCTCTCATGTAACTGTTACACTCCTTTGTGTACACATTACGTTACAATATATATATATATTTCAACGTATATAGATATATATATATATATATATATATATATATATATATATATACTAGCTGACTCGGCCACGCGTTGCTGTGGCTAAACATAGCAGCGCCATCTATTGATTACTTACTCAACCCAGTCGAAAGGTATCGACATCTGTTAGAATCATTTGGAGTTAACAGATAATTGTGACTGTCAAATAATAAAAGACAAATAATTAGCAATAAATTAAAATTGTGACTATAATTTGAGATTTAAACTATCCTATCTCTCAAGTTGGATCGAACTGCACATGGTGTGCGAATTTTATTATAATCGGTTAAGTGGTTTAGGAGTCCATTGAGGACAAACATTGTGTCACGAGATTTATATATATATATAATATATATATAAATATATATTTATATATATATATATATATATTTCAACGTTAATAATCAAGTTTTCACTTCTGCCGGCACTCCCGGAGTGCAAACCGTCTTTTTTTTTTTTGTACCATTTGGTGTTATGTCCACTGAGGTCTATATTGTCTTTTCGTATCTTTTAATTTGTTTTAAAAAATAATCCTAGAGTTGTTTTTCGGCTTTTTTGCATAGGAAACGATCATTTTAACCGTTCACAAGTTCTTCTACCTCCTCTGCCCTGCATTTAAAATTAACTGATTAGAGTAGAGTTGCAACCCAGGGTCGTTCTTTTATAACTCGAGTTAACCCTTGAGTTAACCCAACTAATTCTAACTCTAAGGGTAGGTTGGAGTAAGCGGCCATATGCTTGACATTGACAGTTAAACTCTATGTTTGCGTCCAAAAAATCCAAGGCACTGACTCTAAACTCAAATTTGAACGCAGGGCTGATGATTTTTATAACACTGCACTTAGGTGCACGATTTTTTTTTTTTAAAGTAAATACCGAAACCGACAAAAGTTTTATATGTATTATGAACGTTATTGTATAGTAGATAACACTTTTGAATGTGTAGGTAACTAAAAAGGCTGCGTGACGATTTGGTCAAGCTTGGAAAGAAATTTCGCAAGAGAAAGAGGTTTGGGAGAAAAAACGGGAGGCCTTTGTTCAATGTTTCTTCAGCAGTTGAACACAAAGGACTCTAATAAGGGTAAAAAAAAAATTGAAAAATTTATTTCAAATGTGTAAAAGCCAAAGCATATAATACGCATAGCATTTATATCGAAGCATCCGTCCAAACGAAAAGATGCTCCGACACATAACAAAAAGCTAAAAAAAACAAACGTTGGAACTTCTACGAAACCTAAAAACGAAGAAACCAGTTCGGCTTTTTAGCAAATATTTCAGCGAACAAAAGAAATAATTCTAGAACCGAGATTTCAAAGAACTACCCACGTACAAAAATGTAGTAGGATCAAAAGAACTCTTATTCTAAAACACATTAATTCCACTTCTAAGTTCAAACACTCAAAACAAATAATTCAAAAATAGTTTCAGCCATCAATTACCGAAAACAGTTTCGCCACCCACAAACTATGTACATTTCGTCAAACTTGAATCATTGGAACTCCTTCAAAAAGTATCAAAACTCCCTAAAGAATAGTCCTGACACCTTGACTGATCTCAGGTACACATAAACTGTAGGATATTGTGGGCATTACCGCCCGCTCACGATCCGACAGGGCCGAAATAACTGGCTTATAGCACTGGGATACTGGGAAAATTTTGTGTAGGAAAGAATGCTGTAAATTGGAAGGTGTTTGGTTTTGTAAGACTGTTGGGGATACAATGTCTTGAATGTAGTAGAATTTTGTTTTTATCAGAGATAATTTTGGCAATGGTAAGAACATTTGAGACCTTTTTAAGTCTTTAGACGTGAGTGGCCAATCTTTTCTACATGTATGGTGATTAATTGCTAATATTGATAGTCACACTCAATGCTAAAATCTGTTACATGATTCCGAAAAATATAACAAACAATTTACACTATGCTACGAGTATGTCCGAGTATGGTTAGCACTTAGTGCCCTTGTTAACTAATCCTCTAACGAAAAAACATAATAGCGTGGCTTCGGCGATAAGTTTTTCGTGGTAGCGTACATTCGTTGTTACGTGTTTCGGATCCGTAGAAGAAATCTCTTGCCTCATCTGTTATTCGATTATGATAAATTTTATGTGCTAGATAATGCGTTCATTAAAACATTCAGAATAGGTTACCTAGCTAATTCTTGTGTCATTGGTGTTAGGTTCGGCGCAACACGTTTTTTTTCTTCTATTCTATACTGTCACTTGTCACACTATTACTAACTCCCTTTTTTTCATATCACGCCTCATGCAATCCATCCATCTTTTCTTTAGCCTCCGTCTCCCTCTCCCTCTCCATTCATATCGCTGACCACTGTAATAAAGTTCATTCTATCCTACTCTTCAATCTATTTCTGTCATGTTAAGTTTTAAAACCGCACTCTTGCGTTACCTCACAACCCGCTACGTAAACTTACGTTATATATCACTCTTATTTATTTCATGTAACACACCTTAAGTTCTTCATATTTATGCTCAGCCACGCCAAAAATATATGTTCGTATATTTTCAGCTTGCCTCAGAAATATGTGATCTTTCGTAGTTTATACATGGCTTCATAACTCTTCTGCCTAGGGCACAATGAGGTGATCTGTAGGCCCACTTTGCGGCAGTCTAAGTTCGGCTGGAAATATTCTAGGGCGCGTGCGAATATTTGTTGAGTCAAAATATTCTAAGGTACTACTGGGATGTTTTAGCCCTGACACGTAAAAAGTTATGTGTGAAGTTTGTTGTAGGTTTTGTTGAAATATATTTTTTTGTATTCGTTGGGTCGTCTAGAGATATATTTGTCGCAACAATAAGGCTAAGATAGGCATCAAATAACCGGGGAATAACGGTCATAGACCCTCTGACATTGGTTGACATTCTTAATTACAAAAACGGAAATTTACACTAATATAATAAATAAGTAAAGTTTGTTTTTTTGTTTGTAGGAGGTAATCTCTGAAAGTACTGGTCCGATTGCTAAAATTTTTTCACCGTTGGAAAGCTGCTTTATTTCTGAGTGACATAGGCTATATTTTATATATGCGTGTGAAGCTGCGGGCAAAAGGTAATATAACTAATAGATGTCTCGAATCGACATGTATCGCGATCCTTTACATGATCTAGTAATGGAAAGCAGTTCATTGTTTGTTTTCGTGTCCTAAGCAGAGATATTAAGATAAAGTTCATGTACTTTATACCACGATTAGACACATGACACCTTCTACACCCCTACTTTTTAATTAGTACACAAAAAAATGGGGCTCTATCTGTACCCGTTACTGATCATATATTTGTTTTCAAAAGTAGACAAAACCGAAATCCTAAAATTGACCACGAAAAGGTAAATTCATCATAGATTCAATCATACTTAACAATTGCTAGTAGAAAATACTGCGGGAAGTGTTTTTTCCATTTTTATCGTCCTTTATTCATTCATAATCAATAGCCTACACAATATTTCCATAAATTGAGAGACATTTTGGGATAAACACAAACGCTAATAACTTTGCTGTTTATGAATATTTTTTATTGAGACTTTACTTAAATAATAACAAGGGCTTTTCTAATAAGCCTTATGTTGTGTGTGTATTGTTGTTGTTGTTGTTGTATTTGTACTAATTAAAAATTAGTGGTGGATAGCTAGTTGAATACAGGGGTAAACCGTAACTAGGTTTCTTCAGTTACCCTTCCTGTTCTAAGACCTCGGGTTTTCCTTTCAGAAGTCCAACCATGGGCTCAGTAAGCTTCAGCCCTGTTGGGCCACTACGTTTTTGCTGCCATCTTGTGGAGGCGCATGTAAAACATTTAGAACTCTTGACGATTTAGGTGCAGTCTGAACGATATTGGACGGGCAGACGGCAAATGTGACAATGACGTGTTAAAATTTCAGTTGTGCGAGGGAGAAAGAGGGATAGAGCTATACACGCTGTGGTTTCCACGTTTGCTGCTAGGTTGATAAATAAAGTCACACAAAACGGTTTTATTAAATACCGCAGACACGTCTGTGTCCGCCGACAGTTGGGCTAATAATGCCCCCCCCCCCCTCCTGTTCCGCGCGCGTGTATACGTTATTTTCCCTTTATAAGTACGTGGTACATATAACTCTATGCTTTTAACTTTTCAGTTTAGGTTGTAAAATGAATCGCGTTAAAAGCTCCTGGTAACATTGCAGGTTGGGGTTAAGCTCTTCATCGCACATCTGTTTGAGGTGCGCATAACAAACCTTAAGATTGATAATCTGAGGAAAGAGTCCAATCGATTTAACTGTAAATCACTCAACAGAATGACTAGCACTTTGCCAGCGACTTTGTTCGCAACACAAGTTAAACTTCCGTTGTATAATTTATGTAATTTTAAATGCGTGTCTTAGTTTTGCAAGTAGGGCACGTTTGACTAACTTACCCTAGATGATAAAAGTGCATCAAAACCACACCATATCAACGACACTATCAGTCAGAAACTCCCACAAACTTACGCTGAAAGCGATCAAAAGATACAGACCATTTTACGTTTTATCACGGGCCCTGTCTCAAACCTTTTACAAAGCCATTCAAGCCATTATCTCGAATAACTTTTTACAAAGATCCATCGCGATAAGAATTTGGTTTCGTACCAATTAAGGAGTTAGCTGCTTCGTTTTAACGACGACTTTTAATGGTTTCTACAGACAGACGTAACGTGACAATGCTTATATTTCTGTAATACTACATTTTAATAATAATAATATATTTTTTTTCTGTTTTAGATCTTTCGCACTAAGACCACAAAATAGATACAGAAGTCAATCTACATACAAAGTGCGCTCGAGCAACGCACACATAGACACCGCTCACGGACACGATATCTCGGTCGCGTCTCGGACCACACTCGTCGAACAGTTCCGGCTCAAACGCTCATACGTACGGTGTATCCACCGAGCGTAGGTATAAAAAGTGAAGTACATACATGAGATTGTCTTCTGTACCTATCTATTTTGTGAAGTTGTGCCCTAATTTATCGAAGGAAATGGCTGCAGCCGTGAGGTAACCTACATTTCCACGCCCCAGCCAAGTCGCATGGTGAACCTCAACCACCGTAGGTGCAAGCTTACGGATGACGAGCAATAGATAGCTAGCCAAGAGACCGTTTGGACCAAGTCCAAGTCAGACGCCTCAAAAAGATGTTAGCAAAACCGTAGGGCTCAGTAGGGCGAATGCCCACTAGGGCCACGAATTCCTGAAAAGGAAACCCTGGTCCTAGAATGCAAATAGCAACAAAAGGACATAGGTATGATTTCAGTCAGTAATAGTCTGAGTGGGAGAAGACAGTGGATGTTGCTTAGCATCCTCAAAAAAAAAAATATCATTGCCAAAATATCATTGCCCAAATTTTGGAGGAATATTGTTTGTTTATAATTTCTGACAGTACTAATCCAATTACCGTTTTGACTCTCAAACATTCATAGGTACCTACATATGTAGTAGGATCTTTGAAAAAAGCAAAATATAATGGATATTATGGTCTTCCCTTCATTGCCACTACTTCTGTTGGCGATTACACTTTTTAGTTCTGCTAATCCTCAGCCAAAAAATAGTGTGCAAGTCAAACACGTATAAACAAAGTATTTTTACTTGTTGCGACAGTTGTGCTAAGATCCTTCCATATCTTCAAGTTCATTATCAGATCCGATCAATCTTGTTAAGCCCTATTTACTCTTGACTTAACCTTCATAAGGTCTTCGGGTCAATTTTGAGCAATTTTGGGATAAAAAGGAACACACGACTAAGTATGAGTATAAATAGGTCATGTGGCCATGTGGGCAATCTCGTTTATCCCGAAAATATTATAGAGGACAGAGGAAGAGCAAGTTAAATTTATCCTTCTTAGCCTTTCAATCGTGGAAATCACAGACACAATAAAAAGACAATAAGGTGCGCGAACGGCGTTCCGGCGTTCGCTTGGGGTTTAATGAATTAAACATATTCTATTTATTTATTTATATACTTTACTAGCTTTTGGCCATGGCTTCACCCGCGTGGCATTAGATACTTAAGGAATCGGGATAAAAGGTAGCCTATGTTCTTTACCATGTCAAAGCATGCCAAATTTCATCCAATTCCTTTCAGCCGTTTTTGCGTGATTAATTAACAAACATCCACACTTTCACATTTATAATATTAGTTAGGATTGCACATCAAGATTATACATACACACATACATCCATACAGTCATATTGTCGCATTGTCGCATCGCGTCTGACTAGTTAGACCTTAATAGGTCTTTAGGCATGCCGTCTTTAATAACAATAGTCCTGAAGTATGTAGCAGGCGTTTCCTTTGCGAAGTAAATAGGGAATTGTCGTTTCGAGCCTAAATGAAGCTTTTCCTTTATGTGTTACTGAGGACTATTAGAGGGAATTGATTTCATTTTCTTTTCTCCCATATTGGAAAAGAAAAAGGTCGGTGAATTCGTTCATTAAATGACTCTTATTATTAAAGGAATAGCCGATTAGGAGACTTTTTATTTTTGGTAAGAAACTTTCAAAAGGCGCCTGGATTGTTTTTTTTTTTAAGTTACATAATCCATTGCATGACTGCGATCCCACCCGATAATAAGCAGTGATGCAATCGTTGATGATGAATCGCACTAGTTTATTAAGGACTTGAAGATACTTAAATTATAGTCAAATAAGCTAATTAACTAACTAATTAGCTTAATACTAATCAAGTGAAAAATGGACGGGAATCCTGGACTAAATTGTTTACCACGGTGATTACTATCGGCCTTGATTTTAAGGCTGACCTGTCCATAATGATGACGGATTATCAGAGGCGGTTACCTCCGAACACTTTCCTCCTCTCCGAATAAAAACGGCTCTCCCATGATCTCGCTCAGAGATATTATCCCTCTAAACCATCACGACTCTCAAAGACGTCTCCGTATTTGAGATCGTGATGGTTTACCACTAGAAAGAAAGAAAAAAGAAAGAAAGAAAAAGTGTTTATTCACGTCAAACATGACGCATACCATAACAAAATAAAAACAATATCGACTAAAAGTAGCACGTAAGATATGCGTCACATCCGCGCAAAACGGCCAGCGCTCAGCAAAATGCTGAAGCTCATGAAAAACAGAGCCACAGCGCTGATTTTCAACACCAGCCGTCGTCGACGATGAGACGCCGATCGGTCAGCAATGATTGCAAACAAATAAAATAATAAACAAATTAAAACAACAATAAATCCAACAATAACCCTAATTATACATTAAACATAAAATAAAGATAAAGAAAAACACAAGTTGAATAACAAACTTACTTAAAGAACTAGTCGATACACCCCCGATACACTACCCTCCCGATTTCTATTTTTTCCAACATGCCCAACCAATTAAGAGCCCAGTCAAATTTTCTCATAAAACATCATAAAGAGCACGTTTATCGATTTTGAAATAGCTTCGAATCAGCCAATCCACGAGTCATATAACACGTATGTCCTATTTACGTTAAATTTGATCACCTTTACTACTATGATCACTCGACTATACAAAAATACAACAGCATTAATATCGCTTACAAACCCGTTTGACTTAATCAGCTTATTTTCTTAACAGTATCCTGAAAAGTCATCCTTTCCTTAACAAATTCCAATCAATGGGTCCTTAATCATTGTCCCCCTCCTTAAAAGCAGATAGAAGCTGTCCTCTAATGATAATGTATTAATTAGTTCTGCGTAAACAACGTCCAATTAACTTGAGAGTTTAAGCGGCGCCATGTTTTGATCAGTCGCGAACGGACGAGGATGTCTGTGTGATCTTTTGCAGTCGTGTGAGATCTTCGTGCTTGTTTTTAAAGTGAAGTAGAATTTGCTAGAATTGATGTTTTTAATTTGGTATGTTTTTAATGCAATCCTTACTGTAAAACATGCTGCATTGGAAATAAAGAAATAAATAAAGAGACAAGTAAAAAATAAAAAATTGAAAGCAGGAAAGAAGGAAAGAAAGAGAGAAGGAATGAAGGAAAGAAGAAATGAAAGAAAGAAGGAAAGAAAGAATAAAGGAAAGAAGGAAAGAAAGAAAAATGGAATGTACGAAAGAAGGAAACGAAATGCAGAATTTAGCACGCAAACACGCAATGAAAAAAAAAATGTCGGTAAATGATAAATGATCTTTATTTTGCAAGAAGGTTTTATATAAACACTTTTTTCAAAATATTATATACCCATTAGATTTTTGATTTCTTCTATTAATAAGCTCGCGTTTGACCACTATCTTACCTAATGGTAAGCGATAATGTGGTTGCGATGGAGTACGCTTGGCTATTCACTCTAGGTGTAAAGACCTTTAGGTTGTAACTATCAGGGAATACATAATTTCACGCCTTAGCTGTACGGACAACAAATATGTTCCCAACATTTTGTGTGTATGGGCGAGATCTCCACCATGTACCAATTGAGTATCGCCGTAGGTACGTCTGGTGGTATTCCTTTAGAGATGACGTCATTCCCATACGTTTCATCACTTTTCGACAGCTTTAACGATTGCAGAATAACAACTTGGCTAAGCTTGCTGGCTTGCCAGATTAAATTATGCTATTCCGACACAATCCAATTATACCAAATAAGTTTTTTCTAACAAATTCTCCTACTGCAAATGTAGCATTAAACCCCACAAATTTCAGCAACCAGCAATATAAATACCAAGTATTTTTGCAAGGCCATTCTGTCTCTTGTTTTGTTTTCCCTCAGGCAAAGAACTACAGTTTCAAGGAAACTCGAGGAAAAACTCTGCTCTAACGCAAATAGATTCAGTTTATCCGGACCTTGTTAAACTGCGAACTGGCAGTAAGTTTAATAGCACACAATGCGGTATATGCAGTCGACAAGAACCTAGCCTGATCTATGTAGGAGTCAGAAGATCTGTTTTCTGACCTCTTTAACATAATTACTGAGTAACACTAGTAACAACTAGTTAGAGAGCTAGAAATTTCTCTGATATTATTATTATTTATTACAGCTTGGAGGACTTACAGCTTATGAAACATATTTTTTTAAACTATTGCATAGCTTCTATCGTGGGCCTTGAGCGTGGAGACCGGATCCAGAAATTCCGTAACGAAAATAACCTAACACCCCCCACTCATTTGTTTTTTGAGCGTGGTGACCGATAAGAAAACAAATGAGTGCAATCAATCAAAATTCAATTCAGTGTGTGAAAGCGTAACTTCAATTAATATCAAAGAAAAAAAAAACAAAGGAAAAAAGTACTGCATAAATAAAATAACTAAATAATTATAATTGCATAAGTTGATAAAAATGCTATGCAATTGCTTTACCACGGCAGTCCCCGAGTGCCACACGTCTTTTTTGTTCTTGACTTTCTCTCAAAAACGCACAACTAATGCCTTGATCACACGTACCGAGTAAAAGGGCGAGACAGTAAAATGTTGCTCGTCCGAGACAGTGATGTAAGCGAGTTGTAGAGATAAGCGCTCGGCCGAGCACTCGGTGCTTTGTTTATACGTACCGAGTATTCGGCCGAGAGCACTGTCCCACCCCTTTGCTCGGTACGTGTGATCATGGTATAAGCGCCCCTTCGCAAAGAACAGTGAGGTTTCCAATAAGTCAAAAAACAAATGAATGCGTTAAGTTTCGGGAACCCTGTCCCTTTTGAAAAGTTTTGATCAAAAAACTTAGCTTATCGTGATCCGCTGCAGAACCGAGGTCCTTCCCGAATTGGGCCTCGGCATCGCTTCTTTTGTCGACTCATTTTAGGCCGGGAGCACTAAAGAGTTATAAATACAAAATTGATGATGAATAGAGAGGAAGATGCAGATAAATAAATTCTATGAGGACCGATAAGTGAGGAAAAGATTGTGTGATGGCGTCACAGTCGACTGAATAGAAGAAAATATATTTCACCACCCCCAAGTAACTTGGGCAAAAGGCAAGACGTGTGACATGATGATGTGGACCTTTTGTTTGGGAGGTGGTAAGATGATGATAATGATGATTACCACCTCCCAAACAAAAGGAAGCGACGAAATTCAAATAGATACATTGGATTAATAATCTAATAGACCTAGGCATTGATCTGTTAATTCAATGTACTGCGCTCTCGACTCGTCCCTGCAGTCAGCACTGCGCTCAAGACGGTTTTCTTAGAGAATAGCACCGCAGGACGGTACCCGGACTATCGGACGATGAGCTGATCCACTACTCGTCGTCCGCAAACCCGTATGATGAGGAACTAAACATGTTCTTATATCATCGATAAACATAAAGGCAAAATGTAATTGCAAAATACAGTAGAATTGTAATAAATCTCAAATTCTCACTGTACGTATTACGAATAGATATGTGTTCGTATCTTATTAAAAATAAAAAAGTTCACAATATTACCTGATTTATCATAAATATTTATTTTTATTATTTAATTTATTCATTTAGCATAGAATAACAAATATTATTGAAAAAACGCTGGAAAATAGGGAAGTCTGCGCCACCGTGTTCTTGGATGTCGCGCAAGGTTTTGACAAAGTTTGGCATGAGGGCCTAACATTCAAACTCAGATGTATGTTACCCCCAGAATTTGCAGATATTCTGGAGTCATATTTAACTAATAGAATGTTTAGAATAAGGCAAGAAGATGCATACATGCATAAAACTATAAAAGCTGGGGTACCCCAAGGAAGTGTGCTAGGCCCAATCCTTTCACCAAGTGCATAGACATGCGCATCATGGGCCTGGACGACTCAGTCAAGGTGGACGAGGTGGTGGCCGCCATCGTCAGGGCGGGCGGGTGCATGACCGATCAGGTGCGGGCGGGCACCATCCGCGCTGACGGCACGGGCATGCGGGCGGTGACAGTTAGCTGCCCCGTTGCGGCGGCCAGGACCATCACCGGGGAGGGCCGACGGCTTTTGGTGGGCTGGGTCTCCGCGCAGGTTAAACTGCTGGAGCCCAGACCTCTGCGGTGCTTCCGGTGCCAAGTGGGGCACCACGTTGGCGCCCACTGCGCCGCGGAGGTGGACCGCAGCGACCGCTGCCACCAGTGTGGCCAACCTGGTCACAAGGCCGCAGAATGCCGTGCTCCGCCGCACTGCTACGCATGTGCGGCGGCAGGCAAGCCGGCCAACCACCGGGCTGGGGGCAGGTCCTGCGACCCCCCCGCCAAGGACAAGGGCAGGGCCCGTAGGCCCATCCCCGCCGACGTCCTCACCGCCGCAGCCGCCTCCTTGGCCGCCGCCGCTATCGCCGCCGCACCCGCCGCTCTCGCCGCCGCACCCACCGCAGTCGCTGCCGCACCCGCCGCAGTCGCCGCCGCACCCGCCGCGGCAGTGCCCCCTAGAAGGGCTCGGGAGGAGACGATGGACTGCCAATAACGGCGCCATTCCGTCTCCTCCAGGCGAATATCAACCACTGCGCCCCCGCTCAGGATCTGTTGCTCCAGAGCATGGCGCAGTGGTCGATAAATGTTGCCATCGTCTCCGAGCCGTACTACGTCCATCCCCGTGGAGACTGGGTTCAGGACCTAGACGGCTCGGTGACGTTAATCTCGTCGGCCGCCGCCGGTACCCCGCCCCTCGAGGCTGTTGCGAGGGGACGGGGCTGCGTGGCAGCACGGTTCGGGGACATTGCAGTGGTAGGCGTCTACCTGTCCCCGAACAGATCTCTCGATGAACTCCAAGTCTCCCTTATGGAGCTAAATGTCGTCGTCGCTGGGTTTGGTACCCTTCCCGTGGTCGTTTGCGGGGACTTCAACGCCTGGAATACGGCCTGGGGTTCCCGGTACACGAACCCACGGGGTCAGATGGTGGAGGACTGGGCTTTGGAGCTGGGCCTGGTCGTCCTGAACCGGGGTTCTGTCCCCACGTTGGTGCGGATGCGGGGTGAATCAGTGGTGGACATCTCGTTCGCCAGCCCCGCTCTGTCACCGCGTGTCGTCGACTGGCGCGTTATGGAGGAGGTGGAGACGTACTCCGACCACCGGTACATCCGGTTGGACGTCTCCGCCGAAACCTCGGCCGCGCCAGTCCGACAGAGCCCTTGCGGTCCGCGGTGGGCGCTTAGACAGATGGACCGGGAGCTCCTCCTGGAAGCCGCGACGGTACAGGCCTGGGTGCAAGCACCGGACAGGCCTGTCGACATAGACGTCGAGGCGGAGTGGTTCCGGGAGGCCATGTCGCAAATCTGCGACGCGGCAATGCCCCGAGTCCGTCCAGGGCGAGCTAAGCGCCAGGTGTGCTGGTGGTCGCCGGAGATTGCTGCACTGCGCAACGCATGCAGTCACGCGCGGCGCCGGTACGCCAGACACTGCAGGCGCCGCATCCGCCCGCCGGATGCGGAGGCCAGAGAGGCGGAGCTGTATGAGGGATACAGAGCGGCAAAACACACCCTCCGAACGGAGATCAAGCGGGCCAAACTGGAGGCCCGCAACGTGTGGCTGGGGTCTCTGATCGCGGACCCATGGGGGCGCCCGTACAAATTGGTACGGGAAAAGCTCCGTCCCTGGGCTCCCCCACTGACTCAGAGTCCAGATCGTAGAGGGTGCGGTGAACGCTCTGTTCCCTGCGCGGGGGGAACACTCCCCCCCGCCCATGGCTCCGCCTCCACTGCCAGCGGTGTCTGACGCAGACCGCAACAGCGACGATGACGACAATGCTCCAGAGGTGACCGAGGTAGAGTTGAGAGTGGCGGTGCGAAGGCTGAGTGCCAAAAACACCGCCCCAGGACCCGACGGCTTGCCTGGAAGGGCCTGGGTCCTGGCCATGGAGGCTCTCGGGCCTCGACTGAGAGGGCTCTTCAGCGCATGCATGGAGAGGGGCCAGTTCCCACTTTGCTGGAAGACGGGGAAACTGGTCCTCATAGCGAAGCCAGGGCGCCCTGCGGACTCTCCGTCCGCGTACCGGCCCATTGTGCTGCTCGACGAGGTGGGCAAGCTCTTTGAGAGAGTCATTGCAAACCGCCTCGTCGGGCGCCTAACACGGGTGGGGCCGGACCTTTCGGACGGACAGTTCGGCTTTCGCAGGATGCGCTCTACAGTGGACGCCATCATGCGCGTGCGAGCCCTCACGACGGGGGATGCGGTGTCCCGGGGCAGGTGTGTCGTGGCAGTGTCCTTGGACATTGCCAACGCGTTCAACTCCCTGCCCTGGAGTACGATCCGGAGGGCACTCCGGTACCACCGGGTGCCCGAGTACCTCTGTCGAGTGGTCGAGGCCTATCTGTCGGAGAGACTTATAGTCTACCCCGGTCACCAGGGAGACTGGAAACGTCGAGAGATGTCGTGCGGTGTTCCGCAGGGGTCGGTACTAGGGCCACCCTTGTGGAACATCGGGTACGACTACGTGCTGCGCGGCGACTTCCCTGACGGGGTCAGCGTGGTTTGCTACGCAGACGACACGCTGGTCCTAGCGCGGGGAGAGTCGTACCAGGCGGCGGTCGCTCTAGCGACACGCGGGGTTGCGATAGTCGTTGATCGGATCCAGGAGTTGGGACTCAAGGTGCCGCTTCACAAATCCGAGGCGATGTGTTTTCACGGTCGCCGGTCTCGGAACGCGCCGCCATTGAGTTCCCAACTAACGGTAGGAGGAGTTCACATCGGTGTCGGGTCGACGATGAAGTACCTGGGACTCGTCCTCGACAGCCGGTGGAATTTCGTGGAGCATTTCCGACGTCTGGCTCCCAAACTCAGCCGGGCTGGGGCTGCGCTCAAGCGGCTCCTGCCCAACCTTGGGGGTCCAGACGCCTCCTGCCGGAGGCTCTACGCGGGGATCGTTCGGTCCATGGCCCTCTACGGGGCGCCGGTGTGGGCCCCGTCGCTGAAAAAGCAACCGGCGGCCATACTGAACGCCTGTCAGAGGGTCATGGCGATAAGGATGGTGCGGGGATACTGCACGGTCTCCCGCGAAGCGGCGAGCCTTCTGGCTGGCCTACCACCGTGGGATCTGGAGGCAACAGTCCTTGCACACATGCACGACATGCGCGTGGAGATGCAACGCCGGGGTGAAAGTCCACTGCCGCGACAGGTCACGGCATGGCGGACAGAGCTCCGGCGGGATCTCATGGTGAAATGGCGTCAACGACTGTCGCAACCCAGTGCTGGGCACGCCACAATCATGGCGGTAAGTCCCCTCTTTGAGGCGTGGCTGGAAAGGCCTCACGGCGTCCTTACCTTCCGCATGACGCAGGTCCTCACCGGACATGGTTCGTTCGAGAGTTTCCTGCACCGGATTCATGCGGAAGTGACGCCCGGGTGTCGCCACTGTGCGGAACGCCCGGAGGACACGGTGGAGCACACAGTCGAGGTGTGCCCTGCTTGGGCGGAGCATCGCCGTGCCCTCGTGGGGGCGATCGGCGGCGGAGACCTCTCGCGCCGGGCCTTTGTTGAGGCCATGGTCCGGAGCGAGGAGGAGTGGCAGGCGGTCGCCGACTTCTGCGAAGCAGTAATGCTTGCAAAGGAGGAGGCCGAACGCATCAGGCAACGGCGTTATCGCCGCCGCCGCCGTCGCCGGGATTCTGATCCCGATTTCCGGCCAACGTAGACGCGGGCTTGCGGACAGTGAGCAATGGGTAGCTCGCTGTCCGGCCGTCCGGTAACTGTCCGGATCAAGCCCAAGTCGTCGACGGCGCGCACTGTTCCCGCGCGCCTCAAGGAGTTGTCAGCAACAGCAGGGACCCAGCCGGGTCGAAGCCTACTGGGGCCAGGGTTATCCGAAAGGGCGCTCGAGCCCCGGTATGAAGGCTAGAAGGAACGGGGTGGGTCTTTTAGTCAGTAAGAGTCTGACACTATCTCCCGCTCCGCCCAAGGGCGGGGGATGTCAATGCATGATTTTTCCCACCATAAAAAAAAAAAAATAAAAAAGGCCCAATTCTTTACCTGTTGTACACATGTGACATCCCAGAGCTAGAAAACAACACTATTGCGACTTTTGCTGATGACACTGCTATTATGGCAGGATCAAATCATAGAGAAGCAGTAGAAAAAGTTCAATTAGCAGTGAACAAAATTTATGACTGGACACAAAAATGGAAGATCAAGCTGAATGAGTCAAAATCAATTCACGTTGACTTCACAAACAAACGGTGCAACTACCACCCAATCTACATAAACGGTACGCAAGTGCCTTATGCTAATACAGCCAAATATCTTGGCATAACTCTCGACGCCAAGCTGCGATGGAAAGCTCATGTCAAAAAGAAAAGACAGAAATCCTGTTTATCAATACACAATAAGATAACTATTTACAAGCATATTTTGTTGCCAATTTGGACGTATGGTATCCAACTCTGGGGCTGTACTAAACGGAGCAACATCAAAATAATACAACAGTTCCAAAATAAAGTACTCAGGGATGCTGTAAAAGCACCTTGGTACATTAGAAATGACGACCTCCACCGTGACCTCAAAATGGAACTCGTCACCACCATCATTCAAAAATTTGCTGAAGCCCACGAACACAGACTTCACCGACACGTGAATGTTGAGGCTATACAGCTATTAGACAATACGGACCTAGTGCGTAGACTAAATTAATAGAACTAAACCTTTTGAGTTAGTGTAGTGTTTAAAGTTAGTGTATAATAGTGATCAATGCTGTGCTATGCATATTACACATGAACAAAGTGTTTTTATCAATATCAGACTCTAAGAAAGTGCTATGGTCTTCTATAAGTGCTAAAGGACGCTATTCTTAGTTTAAGCAAAACCGTATAAAAATAAGTTAGAGTTAAATTGCTTATTAGTCTTTTAGGCTAGATTGTAATCAATTATTAAGAAATTTATTCTAAATAATAAGGAAAAAAAAAATTTAGTACAGCAAAATAGCCATTGACATTAAAATACGTTAATCCTTTCACTGCTTTTCACACGACCACATTTTTTTTTATTATTATTTAAATTACACATGTTGTATAAAGAAGTATTGTATTTTGGTAGCGCATAATATATAATTTACAGCCCTATCCTATACATTTTGGATCGTTTTGTATTTTATTAATTGTTTTAGATCATCAAGTAGGTACATACCTTCTTAAGCAGGCTGACAGTCAATTTTTTAAACATTACGCAGCTATATCATAACCGTCTCATTTAACGACATACTTCCAAGTATAACTTCCGATGCGAGCCTCCATAGCTCGCGGAAGAAACCTACTCAAAATGCAAATATCTTGATATGCTTTTATGGTATAACTTCAGTTCATTAGCATCGGAATCTTGGTGCACCAGCTGCGGCTTTCGAAGTTTGACTACCGGTGTGTATACCATACGAGAAATTAACGTTCCTTAATAGCCTAGTATTGTAGATAATTTTGGAACAAAGCTCTCATTCAAACTGCGTTGAATATTTAGGTGCTTAGAGTAGAATTCGGGTTGGAATATGAGGGATTAGCATATAGGTACTGTATTCAGGGAACTATTGCGTAGGCTTGGCAGATGCTTTTAAACTCAAGGGTAGATACCCTTGAGTGTGAAGGCATCTACTGGCCAGGACTGCTGAATTATTCGAAAGATTCCGTGGTACTTTTTTTTAGGTGGGAAATCTGGAAATGGGCGAAGCGACAGGGCGTGACAGATTTTTACGGACTAAAATCCACTTCCGTTTCTTCTTTGTTTTTGTTTCAAAGCCCCGGAGTTCATTCATTTTTTGAACAATCCATGTCCCCAGTAGGCTTCGACCCTGTTTGGCCCCTACGGTTTGCTGACACCTCCTTGAGGTGCACGTGGAAAATTACGCGACGTCGGCGACATAGGCTCGGTCTGGACGGTAACCAGATGCTCGGACGGCGAGCTACCCATTGCTCGCAGTCTGCAAGCCCACTGTGGCTGGAAATTTGGATCGGAATTCCGGTGGTTGGAGCGTGAGGGGTGTTCCCTCGTGCGTGCGGCCGTCTCCTTTGCAAGCATTACTGCTTCGCAGAAGGTTGCGACAGTCTGCCATTCCTCATCGCTCCGGGCCATGGCCTGTATCAAAAGCCGGCACGAAAAATAGCTGCCATTAATCGAGAGTCCATGGTGCTGGAATAAAGGGCAATTGAGGGTACACGGATGGGTTTTAGTCAGTAAAAGTCTGCTTTCTCTTGCTCCACTCTCATTAGGAGAAGTAATTAGATTTAAAGAGAAGTTATAAGATTAGAGAAGTATTTATGTAGTTACGGTAGGGACATTATCGTCTTCTAAGACCGCCAATTAGCCTTTACGCTTTTACAGACAAGTGTGACGCGACAACGAAGAAACAGTGAGTTTTATAGAAACGTTTTATCCATACGCCGATTAAACTCTTTCATACATCTTGGGATATGATATTATTCAACATTCAATGGATAGGTTAATTAATTTTCGTTTTTATAATCAAGATGATTAAATGTTGTATCAGTACGTAATACGTATCAGTATAACGAAAGAAGGCTCCCGTATTTTTCCTGAAAACCGTATCTATTTTAAGGATATTAAATTTTTTTAACAACTATTTTTTATCAACATCAGCATTTCAAACAAAAGACTTCCACTGCAGCACAGCATGAAAAAAAAAAAAACTTTCTCAAGAGTCATCAAATTAGCTAGTTCTAGGCCGCTCGCATCCAACAGACTTCGTTAGCCCATTTTTTTAAGGGATGTAAAATCATTAACTTCCTCCACTCTCGATGAAATATCAGATTTTTACTGAATAAAACGCTTACTTACGGCAGTCTACGAGTTTGTTTCTTCAGTTGCCTTTTATCATAAAATGGATAGGTACAGAAGTCAATCTACATACAAAGCGCACTCGAGCAACGCACACATAGACACCGCTCACAGACACGATATCTCGGAGCACCTCGGCCGGCACGTCAAACAGTTCCGGCTCAATCGCTCATTAGTGTGCGTCCACCGAGCGTAGGTATAAAAAGTTAAGTACAAACATGAGATTGTCTTCTGTACCTGTCTATTTTGTGCTTTTACGTTCCAGGACCACAGATACTCTTCTAAACAATCCCATTACTTGGACCTGGTCATCAATTCAACTTGTCCAAGACCTTCCTTTCAACTAAAAACTAGTTTAGCAATAATTTCTGACAGCACCATGTTCTAACTGTAGTTGAACAATTTAAACGACCGCTATCAGTTAAATTGGATCACAACAATGTTCCAACAGATCTATTGTTTTAGTAATTGTAATTATTTGGTATAATGGATGTAATCGTAGGGATTAGCTTCCTATTATAGCCAACACTTCAGTGGTGTTAAGACAGTATGACTATATAGGCTATTGTCTAGAATATTTGGATTGAAATTTATATTTAATTTAGTCGGGCTAGTAACACATATAGGTAGAGATATAAATAGGTTTTATAGGTACAACATTTAACTGGAATAATGCAGTCTTATACGCCCCAATTTGACAGGCCTATTGGTCTAGTGGTTAGTGACCCTGACTGTTATGCCGGAGGTCGTGGGTTCGATTCCCACCCTGGACAAATGTTAGTGTGATGAGCACGATCATTTTGATATAACAGCCGATTCTGAACAGTACGACATATCATTTGTTTTTCAAAGTGCTGGTGTAACTTGTAACTTGGAGCAACCCGCCACCTCATACATGAGAGGCGGGTGCCTCAACCAATAGACCATCACGATACTTTAAATAAATGTCTACTTTTTGGATTTTTTCGAATATATTAAAAAAAAAAATTGCCAAAAAGTAGACATCCTATATTATATTAAGCCAAGTAAGTGCTAACTGCTTCGCAGAATAAAATCTTCAGTAAAATTCATGTTTTTAAAGCGAGTATGCTTTTGAATATGAATGAGATGTTATACATAAACTCTTTAAATTACATTCACACGAATGTACTTATTTAGAATTCCGATGAAATGTTATTTAGCAAAACTGTACGACTTGGTGCTAAGTGTAATAGTTACCAGACTGAAATCTCAATAGAAAGTGGACTGCCGAGTGCCGATTTCGTAAGTAAAATCACTGGATGCAGGAAGCAGACACATTGGTAGTTGTAGCGAAGTCTGCAGTAGTCCGATACCTTCACTTTACAACATTCTGCTTTAAAAAAGGCTAATGAAAAAAAGGCACTGTCTCTGTAGGTCTACTTCACAACAAAAAACTGGGCAAGTGCGAATCGAACTCGCGCCCGAGAGTTTCGAACAAACTTACGTACCTATTCCTCGAGATTATCAAAATGTGCGTTTCTTGGTACATAAACCGAAGTATCATTTTTTTCGTTAACTTACAAGATTGATTTTTTTACAGCTTCGAAAATCTGCAAACTTGACTATATGGTTTAATTTGAACTCGATACCTCCACGCGTTCCCAAGATAAAGGGTCTTCACAGACATACAGACGGACGGACAACAAAGTGATCCTATAAGGTTTCCTTCAAACTGTGAAAAAAACAAACTTCTAAGTTAAAAAATAAAAAAGATACAGTCGTTTATGTCCCAAAAAACGTATATTTTGATCCTCTCAAAGATCGAAATTCATAGGGTACTTTCCGTTGACCCAGAATTCGGCAATTTGGCACAAAGCAAGATCTTATAGCATAAGTATAGAGAAAAATCTGAAAACAGTTTTTATTAGTCACAAAAATAAATTTGCAATTCGGAAAAATCTTCTAGAATTCGGAAATTGTACTTTGCACGGAACCCTCAGTGCGCGAGTCCGACTCGCACTTGCCCAGTTTTTCCTTTTGAGGTAGGTACGGAACCCTAAAAAAAAAATCTAAGAGCACGGTCGTGCGCGGTCCAAGTTTACATCTACAAAGGGCCACGTATAAAACCTTCTCTAGTCGAGTTTACAAATCTATAATAAAAATCTGATCTAGATTTCGAAGCTTAATTCTAAATAGAATCAATTAATTTAACTTTATAAACATTTCCATTAAACAAATACGTGAACATGTTTTTGATTGATTCCCTTTGATGTTGGTTTAGCATTGTTTAGTGGTTTATTCAGAGTTGTTTCACGTTTTGTTCTGGTATTTAGCTTTACATTATACAGATTTATCTGTATTAGAACATTTGTTTATTTTTATGTCTGTTCAGGGTGCTCATTGGATTGGGAATCTTCTCCAGACAACACACTGCGTGGGTGGCGAGTAGGTAAAAAAACAGTAAACAAATAATTCCAAAGCTAAGAAATTTAGCTCAGCCCCGGTATGAAAGGCAAGAAGGAATGGGGTGGGTTTTTTAGTCAGTAAGAGTCTGACACTATCTCCCACTCCACCCAAGGGCGGGAATGTCATTTGGACGATTTTTCCCCAAAAAAAAAAGCTAAGAACTCACATCGCTGTATTCCATCAGGTGAGTTCAACCTATAATACTGAAAGTATAGTGTGTATGCGGAGTGAGGGCCCGTTTGTTGGTCGACGACGGGGACAAATGGTTCTGGAATGGTGACCGCGTACCGGAAGACGCAGCGTTGGAAGGCTTCCCACAACGTTGTGCTATGACCTGGTCAGGGTCACGAGAATCCAACGGATTCGTTACGCACAGGGCTGGTCGTTGTGGCGACGCCTGGGGAGGCCTATGTACAACAGTAGTCGTCTTTAGGCTGATATGATGATTTTTTTTTTTCGATGGTAAAAATCATCCTATGACAACCCCCGCTCTTGGGCGGAGCGGGAGATAGTGTCAGACTCTTACTGACTAAAAAACCCATCCCGTTCCTTCAAGCCTTCGTACCGGGGCTCGAGCGCCCTTTCGGATAACCCTGGCCTGATATGATGATGATGAGTGGACATTCCCAAAGAAGTTATGGAATGTTACATACATTTTCACAATTTATCTAGTAGGTAGCTTAGGACTTCAAATAGCAGCTGTAAGATAATGTGGTTTTATTTTATTTACGTTGTTAACATTTACGTCAGTGAGAATTGTGGGCCCATTTTGAACAAGGATATATAAAGTAGGACACTGTTTTGTCTTGTTTCCACTAATCTTGTTTAGATTTTAGCATAAATAGTTTTTATGTAGTTTCCATAGTTTATCCAGTAAAGGTGGGCCCTCAAACCCCTGTGTGAGAAATTAAGGTCCAACTGAAAATTCCATAACTCGCTTATTCGACTTTCACAAATTCTAATTCCAACTTCCACAGTTCTTTGGGTATGTTTAAAAGAGTTTTGAAAAATGGGCCCTCACGCACATTGAGGTCTGAGAGATTTGTTTGAGAATTCCTCTAAAAGACCTCCAGCGACATCTATGGCGCCGCCTATGAACTACGAAAAAAGTACCAAATCCTGCATCGCGCAATCAAAATTCTCCACGCGATTTGAACATATACGACAGCCCGAAATCATCTATCGGGCAGTCGCCCACCAGACTATAACACCTGTCTGGTCGGAGGATCCTCCCTTTTCAATGGAGGCATGTGGGACTTTACTCTCTGTTCCGCATACCTCCAAAGACACACTCACACACACAACAATGATGCTGGCAGAACTTCCCGCCCATTTGCTTAGATTACTCATAAAGTCCATCTTACGAAAGAAGTCCCGCGGACAATTGTGGAACTAAATTTGACAGATGGGCAGATCGGCCATGTTGTCGTTTGTCGATGTTATCAAGGTGCGTTTGTTGTGGTAGATATTTTGTGAGTTTATTATTGGATTAGTGCGTTATAAGGTTTATTTACGATGCCAAAAGTTGTAAAAAGTGCAGGTCGAGAAATGATATTAAAGGTGAAGGAGTTCTGTGAAGCGGAACACAAGAATCGCGGTGTTTTAATACCAATAAGCAATGTTCGCAAAAGAGTCGCCGCCATGACAGGTAAATTTTGGGGCTGCCATATACAGATTTTTTCCCGATTGATTTACAGATTGGAATTAAGTTTTTTGTTTTTTTTAATGCACGATTTTTATTAAGGAAAATTTAAATAACATAACATAATAATAGTATTTTTAATTTATTTATATTAAAAATACATTCTATTAAAAACATTATTTTTTTGTTATCTAACTATTCGAGTAGGTACCTAATTAATAAAATGAAAGTAATTGAACTATAAATTATTTCCCCTGATTACCCCATATTTAACCGTGGCAACATTATGTCGCGCGAATACAGCGCTGCGTCTGCGGGACTTCTTTCGTGAAATGGACTCTAAGTATTGTCATGAACATTTCTCATACGTACATATTTTTATTCAACGTTGACAGAAACGTGTCGTATTTTATTTCAGACATGATCCATTTTATTTTAGTATCATGTCTTAATGTTTATCTAGAGTAATGGATACGTTCACCCGATATAAACCTTTCGTCGCTTACCTAAGTACCATAAAAAGGTAATACGGGCTTCTCTAGGTACATTATATCAAGTACAGACTTCAATAAAAATACGGGAGCGGTACGGGCGAGTTAAGGGTTCCGTAGTACTAAAACGATGAAGAAAAAACAGTGTGTACATAAATAGATAAATGAATGGTAATACGGTTTCTTTTTTGGTGGGGAAAATCATCCAATGACAACCCCCCTTTTGGGCGATAGTGTCTTACTGACTAAAAACACACCCCGTTCCTTCTAGCCTCCATACCGGGGCTCGAGCTCCCTTTCGGATAACCCTGGTCTCAATAGGCTTCGACCCAGCTGGGCCCCTGTTGTTGCTGACAGCTCCTTGAGGCGCGCGGGAACAGTGCGCGCTGTCGACGACTTTGGCTCGGTTCGGACAGTTACCGGATGATCGGATAGCGAGCTACCCATTGCTCGCTGTCCAACAGCCTGCGCCTACGGTGTGGACGTGGACGTTTTGACACTACACGTGGACGTGTAGTGTCAAAGAGATGTCATCTTTGACACCCATGGAACACACGCTGTAGCATACCACAGAGTGCAAACCGTAGGGGCCCAGGAAGGCCGATACCTGCTAGTACCAACGGTAAAAATGTGAGAGGGATATTCGTAGTCCTAAAACTCAAAGGGCCACGGTTTTTGTCTGTAAAATTCTGACATTATGATTTCCCCTTTAAAGATTTACCATCTTAAAAAAAGACACGGAACCCTTAAAAAAGAACAGATTTACAAGTACATAAATATGTAAGCTACCAAAAACAGGACGTAAGCGCCCATAAAGTAATGCCGGGTCCATATACACGCATCCACGAACGCGAACTAACACCTTTTAACATCCGTAGCAACGGCCCAACCTATCACCGGCTTATTTATTGTAACCAATGGAAACCTAACAGCGAAAAGTTAAATTGAATATAAATCTATTCAAGAGACGTGTGCCAAGATACAGACACAACTGCGACACTGTAAAATGAACGTTGGGTATATTGTAATAAGGGTTGATCGATGTGCATTGTTAGCATTGCATTGTTCTCGAGAGAGAAGCATCAATACGCAGGCAGAGGGCTGAGTGTGTTAAAATAAATAAAACAACCAGAATTGAAGCAATTAGAGATTCACCGATTTTTGTTCCTGTGTATTCGATTGGAAAAAACGATCGGTTATTGTTCGTTTTAAAAACAGTTATGATCGTGAACCATCAACTTATATTCTAGTGATAGAGCAAGCATAGAAACTATTTGTCAAAATACTGAAAAGTTAACACAAAAGTTCGCTGCAGCGCTACATTAGCATTATGTCGTCTAACAGAACTATTAAAACCTGCAGCGTTAAGATATGTTTTAGAGGATACTTTTTTCGCGACTGAATTTCGTGGTACTTACGCGTTTCGTTCAATATAGTGTAATGTTCAAGTTGTACAGTCCAGATCACACTTGAATCGACTGAAGTGAGTGTTTGGCACGTCTAATGTAGTGCGTAGTACATTTGACAGGCCTGTTGGTGTACTGGTTAGTGACCCTGACTGCTGTGCCGGAGGTCGTGGGTTCGATTCCCACCCAGGACAAATGTTTGTGTGAAAAAACAGGCAAGTGCGAGTCGGACTCGCGCACTGAAGGTTTCGTACAAACTTTCCGAATCACAAAAAGATTTTTTTGTGACGTAACTAAAAACTTACCAATATCAGATTTTTTTCTATACTTGTACTATGAGACTTCGCTTCATGGCTTTTAGGATTATTCAACGGAAAGTACCGTATTAATTTTGACTCCCTTGATCCTCCCAATATATCGCAAAAAACGTGTATTTCACACACGTTTTTTGCGATATATTGGTTTTTTTTTTTTCATTGACTCAGAAGTTTAATTGTGAACCTGTGAAAAACAGGTTCAAGGGATCGCAGATCTGAGTATAAGGTTTTAATTTTAACTCAATACCTTCACGCATTCTCGAGTCTTGACGTACAGTCAGACAGACAGATGGGCAACAAATTGATCCTATAATGGTTCTGTATTTTTCCATTTGAGGCAAGGGACCCAAAACCGATTCCCTCAAAAGTGTCAAACGGAAGCCACAGAGAAGTCAAAAATAAACAGGGTCCTTTAAAGCTAAACAATTATTTGAAAGAGGACTTCAGAACTCCGCCAGAATACAGCAGTTATATCTATAGACAGTTGACCAATAGTTGAAGTGGTCTTTGTATTTCATGAATCAGAATTCGATATAAACAGTTACCGTTTGAACTATTTGAATTTTGAATGAAATATGGAATATTGCTGGAACTAAACCGTCAAACATGAGTTTACAGTCAAGAGTTCTGAACTGCGGTGGGTTTGGGAAACAATAGATAGCGTACGATCTATTCCTTATTGGACTGACCTGGATCTACTGGTAAGTGGCCCCGACTGCTATACCGGAGGTCGTGGGTTCGATTCAGTTCGATTATTATTTTTAGACAGCTTGTATTGGTCCATTCCTCATTTTTCAATAACTTACCTACCATCCATTTTGAAGTCAGTGACAAAACAATGGAATAAGCTGTGGTCGGAGTTTCCTTGCGAGTGAGAATCAGGAATGAAGATGTCCACAGGAGTACCAAAGTTATCGACATAACCCGAACAATTTTTAATTTGACTGGCCTGTTGGTCTAGTGGTTAGTGCCCCTGACTGCTATACCGCAGATCGTGGGTTCGATTCCCACCCAGGACAAATGGTAATGTGATGAGCATGATCATTTGTTCTGTGTCTGGGTGTAATTTATCTATAATATGTATGTATTTTAGAAATGTATATGTTTAACAGTTGTCTAGTACCCATAACACAAGCTCTGCTTAGCTTGGCACTAGACGGCGTTTTGGGATAGTTATGGAATAAAAAAAATATATTTATAAATATATAAGTATGTTTATTAGTTGTCTAGTACTCATAACACAAGCTCTGCTTAGCTTGGGACTAGACGGCGTTATGTGATAATTGTGGAATGTATTATTATATCATTATTTTGAGACAGCTTGTATTGATCCATTCCTCAGTATTCAATAACTTACCATCCATTTTGAAGTCAGTCAAAAACAATGGAATCGGTTGTTTTCGGAGTTTCCTTGCGAGATACAATCAGGAATGAAGATGTCCACAGGAGTACCAAAGTTATCGACATAACCCGAACAATTTTTAATTTGACTGGCCTGTTGGTCTAGTGGTTAGTGCCCCTGACTGCTATGCCGGAGGTCGTGGGTTCGATTCCCACCCAGGACAAATGTTTGTGTAATGAGCACGATCATTTATTCTGTGTCTGGGTGTAATTTATCTATAATATGTATGTATTTGGAAATATATAAGTATGTTTATCAGTTGTCTAGTACTCATAACACAAGCTCTGCTTAGCAGCGTTAGACGGTGGCGTTGTGTGATAGTTGTGGAATATTATAGTATATTATTACTTGCCAAATAAGTAGCAGAGGGCAGGGCACATTGCTCGCAGAACAGGTGGTCGATTGGCCTAGAGGTTCTAGAGTAGCGACCGTGTACCGGAAGACACAGCGTTAGTCGGCCTCCAACAAGATGCACGCACATGATCGCGGATAGCAATAAGGCCACCGTTTGTATGTATATGTTTTAGTTTCCGTTTCTTTTGCATGTGTAATGTTGTAATACAATAAAGTATACATAAAAAGAGAGGGCTGATGACCTGATGAGGGTCACGGGAGGGTCGATGGATGCAAGACGCACAGGACTGGTTATTTATTTATTAAAACTTAATGTAACACAAAGGCACAAAAGTGGACTTAATGCCTTAGGCATTCTCTACCAGTCAACCTAGGTCATTGTAGTGACACTAGGCTGTGTTCAGTAGTGGACATGACCATCAAATTTCTGTATTTTGTATCCAGCAGTAATATTCTCACTGCTTGGTCACAGGCTTCCTCATTAGGTGAAAGTGTGATGGGCCATAAACTATTATTGCAGATTGGTTGATGTCACATGTTATGTTCTTAAACGAATGGTTGTAGGATATGCCGGTTTACTTCCAATGTGTTCTTTTGTCGTTTAGAAAAAGTTCACGACATCGATATGTAATATATAATATAATATTCCACAACTATCACACAGCGCCGTCTAGTCCCAAGCTAAGCAGAGCTTGTGTGTTATGGGTACTAGACAACTGATAAACATACTTATATATTTCCAAATACATACATATTATAGGTAAATTACACCCAGACACAGAATAAATGATCGTGCTGGTTACACAAACATTTGTCCTGGGTGGGAATCGAACCCACGACCTCCGGCATAGCAGTCAGGGTCACTAACCACAAGACCAACAGGTCAGTCAAATTAAAAATTCTTCGGGTTATGTCGATAACTTTGGTACTCCTGTGGACATCTTCATTCCTGATTCTCACTCGCAAGGAAACTCCGACCACAGCCTATTCCATTGTTTTTTCATTGACTTCAAAATGGATGGTAAGTTATTGAAAAATGAGGAATGGACCAATACAAGCTGTCTAAAAATAATAATCGAACCGAATCGAACCCACGACCTCCGGTATAGCAGTCAGGGCCACTAACCAGTAGATCCAGGTCAGTCCAATAAGGAATAGATCGTACGTTATCTATTGTTTCCCAAACCCACCGCACTTCAGAACTCTTGACTGTAAACTCATGTTTGACGGTTTAGTTCCAGCAATATTCCATATTTCATTCAAAATTCAAATAGTTCAAACGGTAACTGTTTATACCGAATTCTGATTCATGAAATACAAAGACCACTTCAACTATTGGTCAACTGTCTATAGATATAACTGCTGTATTCTGGCGGAGTTCTGAAGTCCTCTTTCAAATAATTGTTTAACTTTAAAGGACCCTGTTTATTTTTGACTTCTCTGTAGTTTTCGTTTGACACTTTTGAGGGAAATGGTGTTATCGGAATCCTTATAGGATCACTTCATTATCCGCCCTTCCATCTGTCTATCTGTCTGTCTGTCAAGACTCTATCTCGAGAACGTCCGGAGGTATCGAGTTGAGAAGGTAAATAAAGTTTGTACTCGTGAGATCAAAAATGAAAAATTTGTTTAAAAAACCCCAACTTGAGAGTGACGCGCGGGCGGAGTCCGACGCGCAGTCCAGAAGAAGGAGCACCGGGTCTCCGGACCCTATACCGTCCTCAGTGGACGCAGAGAGCCAGGGTGGCTCACATTTCGGCAGCACGGAGTCCCTGGGATCAGTTCCCAGCACGTCCGCGACGCCGGTAGAAGCCGGCCGTAGGTACGGCCTCAAAAAGGTGAGTGAAGACGCGGCGTCGGACTCTGATGCCGCGTCTTCACTCGGCTCGGACGGGAAGGAGAGCGAAGTGGAGGAGGTGCAGGAGCCCTTCCATTTGATGGAGGTGGAAGTGTCCGCCCCCAACAACAAGAGGACCAGAGAGGTTCATGCGCTCCGTGTCCAACGATGAGACGGCACCTGCCCGGAAGATCTCGTCTTCGGGGCGGGGCGCAGCCCGAAAAACGGGCATAGGAAGAGGGCCCCCCGCTGAGACCGCCAGTGAGGGATGCCAGGCCAGCGCCCCAGTTCCGAAGTTTCCTGGTGAGTTGCCAGAAGGAATGGCTGAGGCGCTAGTCAAATTCCGAGCGGTCGTGGCAGCCGCCATCACTAGCGTGGCGAATAAGAGGGAGAGGGTGGCCAAAAAACGCTCCATCGAGCTGGCCAACACCTCGATTGAGGAGGCGCTGGGGCTCGTCTTCGAGCCCTACGAGCGCACCCTCAGCGGAAGGTTTGGCCGGCTCGAGACGGCCGTGGCCGCTCTCCAGGGCTCTCGCCCCGAAGAGAGGAGCAGGCAGGAGCAGGTCCGATCCCGGCCCTCACCCCAGGCGAATAGTGAGGAAGTGGTGTCGCTGGTGGAGGGTATCGTTATGCGCCCCCCTCTCGCGGCCTCCGGCCAAAAGAAGACGGCGTCGTTTGCCGCGGTTGCCGCGGCCACGACGACTATGGCACCCAAGGCAGGCCATTCGGGGCAAGCCGGGTACGTGGCCGCGGCGTCGGAGCCTGCGAGGCCGGTCCCGGCGGCCAAGCAGCAACAGCGGCAGGGGAAGCCTGCCCCTCCCTCGAAGGGCAGAGTGGCGACTGCCACCAAACCAGCGGAGCCTCCCGCTGCGGCAGCGACTGGGTCGCGCCTGCCGCCTCCTCCGCCCGAAGATCCTTCAGCTGGCGCTGAGTGGACAGTCGTCGGCGCCAAGAAGAAGGTGAGCAAGGCGGCAAGGGCGGCCAAGAATCGCAGGCGGCGACAAAACCGTAAAAAGCGGGCCATGGCTGCTCGACTTCGCGCCCCGACTTCCGCAGCTGTAGTGATCACACTGCAGCCAGCTGCGGAAAAGAAGGGCGTCAATTACGACGCAGTCATGGCATCATAGCGCACTGTTCTATGCGACATGTGACAGGCTTGCGATGTAGATGACATGGAATTCATTAATTATTATTTTAATTTTCTTAATTGGATTTAATGTACATAATCTGATTTTAATTATTTATTCGAATGTTAATTTTAATCAGATCCAACGCCTAAATATGCTTTCCAAAGCACGGAAGAATTTCGGTATAACCAATCCACAGATCAACGGAACTTAATAAACACTAAACCGAAAAACTGTAAATCCTTTATTCGCACATCAATCAAAGAAAACCAAGTAAAAACACTTCATAAAACTAAGTTCAAAATCCTCCTCATATAATGTCCCTCCAAAGTCGCTGTACTTCAATTTGACACGTAACATAGCACCTAATTAATGATAGCACAAACATTAGCCCAGCTCAGCTGTTTTAATCAAACGATCTATCTTTAAACCCCTCGAGCTAGCGCAATCTAATTTGCCAAGCTCATAAGGATTCGCAGCTTTAAGCGTCGAAAATTCATAAAGATGCGAAAACAAAAGAGATACGAATTCGCACTCGGGAATTAAAGTAACAAAGCTACTTATATGCCCCGTGGTAATTGTTTCAGAAATCCTCGTGTTTTGGTCTATTGAATAACTTACTAAGTGAGCCTCTTAGAAGATTATTATTATATTTAGCCTTTACGGTCCCACTGTTGGAGCTCCCTCCTTTCCTTCTATTGTTCCCAACTCTGAACCACTTCTTGCAAATTCTTAAACAAAGACATCTAAGTCATCCCGCCATTTCCTTCATGGTCTGCCGCGAACCTCTCTCGCGATTTAAGGCACTAATTTTGTTTTTAACGGGCCACTGATTCGCATGTGGCTGACAGGTCCAGATCGGTCCTACTTCTGGCTCTAGCTTCCTAGCTGTGCTATAAAACAGTGTTTTCTGAAGCCTACTTGTTGGTAACGGCTAAGTTAAGAGGCTTAAAAAAAAATGTTGATTCGTAAAGATCATTAATCGTTGTATGATTTTTTCGTATGACTTATATTTGAGCAAAAATAAAATTAAGGCTTGATATTTTTCGCTTTGGATTTTTTTTTTTTTTTTTATTTATTTATTATAAAAAAAAAAATTTATTTATTATTGGACAAGTGGACAAACATTTAAAAGAATAAGTGCACAATGGGCGGTTTTATCGCACAGGGCGAACTCTTACAGACCACCTTTGGATGGACTGAGAGAAAGGAGATAGATTTAGGGTGAAATTTAGCACACATGTAGACCATACACAAGATTAGGACATATAATATTGTTTATCCCGAAAGTATGTTCTCTTGGAATCATTTTCTACCATCACGCGGGCAAAGCTGTTAGCCGCAACTAGTATTTCATACCGTGCATAAACTCTCGGTCTTGACTTCCAGTTTCAGTTAAATGGATATATCCGCGTGATCTACAAATGTTTGTTCGTACAGCTTGTTTGTGCTAGTGATTTATGGTGTAATAGCACTCAGGGTATCGAAAATTCTGAAGCTAGGAGATACTGGGAAATGTAAAGGTTACTGATTCCTGAAACTGCTACGAAGATTTTAAAATGATCAATACGAAACGTTGCAAAGAATGATGAAAGGAAAACACGGATTTCCACCCGCCACAGGCGTGGACTTGTGGATTGTAATAATAATGAGTAGTTCTCTCACCAAACCGCCCAGCAGGTACCAGCCCGGCAGGGCTGAAACCTACTAGGGCCATGGGTTCGCTTAAGAAACGAAAACCCGAAGTTATTTTCTGTTATTTATTTAGTGTCAAGTTTAGAAACTAAATCACATTAAATCTGACACGATAGCTAAACACATAAACTGAACAAAACGACATTGTATATTAGTGATAACAAACATAGTTGGTAACCTCAGAATCAATGATGTGATATCGGTACTTCGTGTCAACCCCGCGTTTTGACATTTCTGACATTATTTAATGCTAACAAGATGTCAAAAAAGTCACTAAGCCAATTACTGTTTTTTTTTTTATGTAACGTAATCCTAAATTACATAAACCTAAGTATTTCAAATGAAAATGCGAATAAAAACATAAGTATGTCATCGACCTCAACCACACGTTATTTTCGTGGACCGTTATGTGAACCCCACAACGCCTAAGAACTCATTAAGACCTCCCAAAGTCCTACCAAAGGGCTAACCAAAAGACGTACAGACTTACAAAAGGCCTCACATTTCTTCAAGCAGCCCAATAACCATTAGAGGAACAAAAAGAGCCAACTCAAAGACACATCTAATTAAGTTGGAGGAGCAAATCGCACGCACCGCCGACATCAAAGGGAAGACAAACAAAGCCGACGTAGGCTCCGAAATGAGGCGGTGTCCCATGTGAGTGATGAGGGCGAAGATAAAGGCTTTAGTTTGTTGTGAAAATATTGTTTATTTAGTATATTTTTATTTGAATGCCAAACAATTTGACGGGCCACCTGATATTGTGTGGTTAGCGCCGCCTACGAACATTTGCAATGACATAAATGTCACAAGCACTAAATGTTCACAATGTTTATATTTTTTTTTTACTAGCATTTACCCGTGGCTTCGCCTGCATACATAAAATGTACCTACTCGCCTGTCGTCAACATCGAGCATGGTTTAAAAGCTTGTTACTTCATCTAACGCAATCCAATACAATGTTTGACGAGAAGGCAACGCGAAAAAAGAGAGATAACGCCTGAAAACTCTGTCAGCATTCGGTAATTCCGTGATTTACTCAAACTTTTTATAAAACTTGTTTCATGAAATTCGTGTTTTTTTTAAACCTTTTAAAGTTTTTGAAAAACATTGTCATTACTTACTATCTTGATAAAATTTGCTAGGCTTGTATGATTGTATTATTTGACTTTTTAAATTTTTGAGTAAATTATTAAGTGTCAAAGTTCATACAAAATAGCAGATTTTCAGAGGTCTTAACTGGATTAGTTCTACAGAAACTTAAAAATTGATTTCCATAGAAGCCTAGATAATATCCACAAGATACTTGTTCCCAAAACATCTAATGAAAAATGTGTAATAATGTCATAATATGCGATAAGAGCGCCCATTGTATACTTATTTTGTATAATGTTTGTTCTGTATCTTTCTTGTTCATGTGGTGTACAATAAAGAATATAATAAATAAATAATCACGTAAGGACGGTTGTATGAAAAACAGTGAAAATGTATGTCGAGATGGGATGCATGTCTTAATGTTGTATGTCTCAAAAGGCAATAGTTTGTTTTTATGTAATTGAGTGATTTATTGTATTGAAGATAAAGTGAATTTTATATACAAATCATATAAAGCTTGTGCTTTTCTCCGTCTTTTGATTAGTTTCTAATCTCATCGCTTCAGTCCACCACCTAGCACTATACCTAAATGAGTCCTAAGACCAGGGTTGCCAACAACACTCTAATACAGGGTTATTTGTAAAACACTAATAACCTTTCAGGACTGTAGTAGTAACATCATAAACAACAACTTTTGTTCTATGACTTTTTACAAAACATAATACATTTACCAAAAACAAAACCATCAAGATATCGTTGTTCTATCTAACACATTTCTACTTGTATTTTTCTGTGTCTACTTACGCCTCCCGCGCACTATTCTCGTAGTAATAGTAAGCGAGCTTTCGAAACATTGTAATCACACCTAGCAAAGCATTCGCACCATTTCACCATCATGTAAAGATAATTACGTCCGCACTGCCAAATTTCGCTGTAAGAACACGTATGACACGACGCAAGCGCATCAAGGCGACCGACCGACTGTTGCTGTTCGTAAATAAGTCAAGTTCAGCTACCCTCCGCTATTGTACTATCGCTTACTTCGCATAGACATCGTAAATTTTGAACGTTTAATTTTTTTTTGTATGAAAATCTGATGAACTCTAGTTCAATTTTCATCTCATGGAATCAAAAATTTATCATATTTAAATATATTTTTTTAAAATCATAGAACTATAGTTGTTGTTTATGATGTTTTTAAGTTGCTAGTGTTTTGCGAATAACCCTGTGTATACTCATCTACAGAGTACTGTAACTCTATTCTTTAGAGGGATGCTTTGTAATGAAGACTCTAATTTTGAAATAAACTGAATCCGGCCATTTCATTATTTTATGATATATTTTTGTCTTCTCAGTCATAAATTGCACAGTGGTTGTAAAAAAAAAAAACATAACTTCATTGAAACTGTTTCTTTGGGTAACCGTTCATGAAAAGTTTGTTTAGCAAAAGTAAAACAATTAAGGGCAATAGTAAAAAGAAAGAGGTTTCTTTCTGGAAATTAAGAGTACGTTGTTATTATTATATTTTTATTTTATTGTATAAGTGCTGTGCACGCCTATAAGTGACAAATTCGCCATAATATTTATTCTTACTTTGCAAAGGTTCTTTTATCTGTAATGTTATTCAGTGAACGAGTCGTTGGTGTATCAGTTTTTAAAATAAATACATAAATCTAAAACAAAAAAAAATATTTGCAGGATACACAAACACTGTAAAAATAAAATTTTAGACAAAAAAGAAAAAAACACTGACACAATGTGTGTCTCACGCTTGCGCCAAATAGGTCCAGTTCACCAAAAATGCAGACGTGGTAGTCAGTGGTAGTGGTTTTTTTAGAATAAACTCCATTTGTTCGAAAAAAGGTAGGCATTCTACCTATCGTATTTCTTGAGCTGGGAAATTATCCAAAGACTGCTCCTATTCTAGGGTGAAGCAAAAGGGGGTGTTAGACTTTTAATGATTATAAGTCAAAGTCAATGTCAAAACGTTTATTGCAAACCAAGTGTACAATGATGAGATTATATTATTTTAGTGATTATGACTTAGCAGCCTTTTTCAAGCATTGCAATAATTAATGATACGCCTGCCCTTATCGTGCCGATTTAGCATGCATTAAAAATGAGGTATTTCACTTAATTATTTTATATTATTACAATTGGATAAAAAAAAAAAACATATACTTATGTCAAAATTACATGTCAAAGATAATGGATCAATTATTTGTTACAATTAATGTCATTGAAGTTATAGTTAAAATGCGGAAAAAAAATGTCAATAATAATTAAAATTTCATATCAAAAACTTCATAATAAAATTAATTATTAAAAATTATGTAATATGACCAAAAATTTAATGTCAATAGTAAACATTAGATACAATTATTTAGCAATATTTGTCAAAAAAATGTCTTCCTTTTCACGTAATTTAGCCTACCGGTGTACTTTTTTTTTTCTCCCGTTCCAAGACAACGTGGTATTATTTTCAGAAATTCTCCGCTGGCAACCCTATCTAAGACTCTAGTTCACACATGAGATAGGTAATCATTTTTAGAGCGTCCTTAGGGTAATGAGAAGTTTAGACTCGTCGTAAGAAGTTTGTCATTACTTAGTAGCTACTTCATCACTGCTTGGTGTCTTTAAACGGAAACAAACTTAGGGTTTTCATTACCTAACTCTTTTTCTTGCGATTTAAACTGTATCTAATGTTTAATTAAGTTAAGGACAAGATAAAGTAATCATTTTAATATTTAAAGTCGAATTGTTGCAATGTTTTTTTGACAACCTGTGTTTAAACAAGTTTTTCATTATAATCTACACTAATTGGACTAAGAAGTAGATTTCCTTTGTTTTTTTTTTTGTTTGTAGGAGGTAATCTCTGGAAGTAATCTACGAATACTAAAATTCTTTCACCGATAGAAAGCTGCTTTATCCCTGAGTACCATAGGCAATATTTTATGTACGCGGGTGAAGCCGCGGGCAAAAGCTAGTTATAAATAAAAATGAATGGCTAAAACTTGAGAATGACTGGACCAATTCGGATGAACGTTTTTAGACCCTATCTGAAGTTCTAGGAAGGTTTATGTGAAGAAAAAGTCGTAAAAAATGCACGACAATGCATTTTCTGTAAAGTTTACTGTTAGAAAACTCACTTGTGGGTTAAACTCACCTGTGTACTTCGGCTGTCCTATTTTTATTGTTTGATAAACGTTGTTTGTACACTAAAGAATAAGAATAAAGGCAGAATAACACTGCGCACACGTGTGCCATACACGCCGAAGTGGGCGAGTCGGTATCCATACATTTTATATGGAGACTAAACTTGTAGAGCACTACACTTGATCGTTCTACCTACAAATCAGGCGTGTTACACTTCTGTGTCAGTCTAATTTAATCCTAGCTGAAAGGTGTTTGATGATTTCACTAAAAAAAAAGACCTATTGAAGCAACAATAAAACCACAAGCCAAATAAAACCAGTCCTAAACTTTTAACCAGCACTATTTGCTATAAGCACCTCTCAAGTATGCGACCCGTGTCCGTCACTACTGCAACTCAACGACCACCAAGTCACTGGTCGCAAACCAAGCACTTAAACGGCTGGTGGCTAAAAGTTTCGATGTTATTTTTCCATCTGATAACACTCGGCTATGAAAAGAGCGGAAAATGTCTATCTATCTGTCATCCAGCGCTGTAATAAAATGAAAATTCCCATAGCCCATGCGGAATCTAATTTTTATCCAAAAATCCTTTGGGACATTATGGAATCCTGTAAAAATTGCAGAATATATTAAATATCCGGCTCGAAGGACCAAAATGCTATTTCCTTGAATTAGATTTAAAGACAGTGGACTATAAAAACTGATAAACGTATATCTAGAGGAATTGTACAAGAAGAGAAATTACAAGTCGGTTGTTTTCGCTAGTTAAGTGATCCGCAGTCCCGCTTGTACTCGAATGCCGTCACTTGCGCGGAAGCCAACGTGTGACGAAAGTTGCCGACGGCGCCCAAACACGTGGAATATTTTTGGATATCCCTAGGAATATCCCTTTTTTTATTAACGACACTATTTGGTATCCCAGTATCGTCTCTCAAATGCAACACCGTTCATTAAAATAGACACTTCAGAAAAACTCAACCAAGCGCCCTAAGTATCTTATATTTCCCCGCTTGATTCAGGGCCGTACTCGAACTTGGCCATCCAGTTTGCTAAGTAACACATAAATTGTACCGCGTCTAAGTGCGGGCCACACTTAGCGCAAGTGTGCCGATAGTTCTGTCTTCCTGGTGCTCGGCCAAACGTTCAACTTGAAGTTATTGTAATTTGTATAGGTACTTAGCATTTTCTACTTGGTATATTAGTTAGAAAGTTTTATAATGGGCAGATTTTACATTTTTCAATGCTAGTTATGTTTTTTGAGCAGTAGCAGCTCAATGGTACCGGTTCAAACTTACAAGTAGTATGTTGCAGCTTAAAACCTAGTCAGGCGCATTACTTTGTGTAATTTATTTTATCGCCACTGCTCTCAAAACGGTGAAAGAAAACATCGTGAGAAAACGACATGTCCTAGAACCAAAAATTCAGACATAGTACATCCACCAATCCGACTGGGCCAATGTGAACCGATGACCTGTTAACCCGTGGGAATCTGATGGATGTTCATAATCGTTCGTTGTGGCAATGAGTGGACGTCTTTTTGCCGAAATGATGATGATGACTGCTTCATGACAGTGAGAGTTGCGGAATTGTTCGAAAGAGTCATAGTACCCTGGGATGCAAAAAGCTACTGAAGGAACACTTTCACATTTAGTCAGTAAAAGTCTGACACTCCCTCTCAAGTTATTTGACGATATAGCACCATCAAAAAAAAAAAAATACTGGATTATTTATTTTTCTCTGCAGTCTCTAGTTGCAGTCATACTAATAATATAAAGAATTTTCCCAATAACAGCAAATGTAGCAGAATGCTGTAATCGTTTGTCTTTATTAAAAGCTAATACTGCTAGTGCATTGTTGTAGGAGTTCCTATTGGTTTAGTTTAATATGATATTTTAAAGTTAAGCGGAAATCGAAAAGTGGTGTTTTCTGTTTGGAGTATGATACAATATACGTATACGTACGAATGAATTTAGAATTAGGTTACATGCGTTCCACAGGTTTCGAAAAGATTAACTATAGAGTTTCTATCCGATTCTTCTCTATAGGAAACGACTACTTTAAAACAGTGCACTAGTTTCTGACATTTTGTAAGTGCCTATGTACGCCTATGTGAAATAATAATATTTTTATTTTGAATTTTGAAATTTTTTAAGTAAATCGTCGAAATACGATCACATATCACGTTTTCACTGTATGAATTACGTTGGAAAATTATTGTGAAAGGCCTGGCTAGGCTCGACAATGCTCGGTACCGTATGTATTTATATCTGCTGGGCATGGTGTCGTTGAAGATGCTGTGCGGTATTTTCTTGTCTAACATACCGGTGTCTGCAGACGAAAGTCAATGACCAATGCATGTTGCCAGTGATGACATGGCTCTGAAACGTGTGCGCTCACAATGGATCTTAATAGAACATTTAGAGTCAGCAGTATGATCACAACATGAATAAAGATATCTGCAAGAGAACTAAGGTTACCGAAGCTTCATATCCTGAAGAATCACCAAACTTAAGTGGTAACGGGCAAGACACATTGCCCGCAGAACAAATGGTCGATAGGGTTGAGGTTGTGAAGTGGCAACGGCATACTGGAACACGCAGCGTTGAAAGGCCTCTCTCATGGTTGACCGACGACATGGTGAGGGTTGCAGGAATCTAAGGCCACTTGCAGATACAAGTACATAGTTACAGAAAACTTTTTTTTTTTTTGCTAGATATTCATATAAAACAGCATACTACTTGAAGTCCAAAACAAAGATATTCCCTACTTTGGATTCAAGAAACAGCAATAAAATGCACACTTCCATATCAAATAGCTTATAAATATATTCCAACATTAGCTACCATCAATTTTACTTCCACAAATCTAATTACTAACAGTACAGCAATTATAAATTAAATCTATCCAAAAACAATAACGCGCAAAATTAGATACTATTTATTTTAAGCAGATCAAATTAAATTGCAGGCAAAATACGAAAATTTAATATTCTAAACTATACATGAACAGTCTGACAGATTTTCATTAATATTATACAGCGTAGCGTTTAGTGTGTCGATACGTACATATGTACATAGAATACTATAGCAGCACTATCAATATTAGTTTTTAATTAAGTATTAGAATTTTGTACCATTAAAAGTAAAATTACCGACTATACCTGAAAAATCTGTCTTTGTTATATCAATTAATCTAATAAATAATCATTAGGTATATATATACAAACTTAAAAAAATAATATGTACAAACGAGTAAAAAAGGCTGAAAAACGGGGAAAACTCAGAGGGCATCAAAAAATTTGTCCACATCGATGTCAATGGGAAAAGTGCCCAGAACGCTGGCAGCATTGCCACGCTGGATGGCAATGCTGATTCGTTGACTGAAGAAGAGTCCAGCCCTCTGGTCACGCGAAGAGTCGACCAACTGTTTGCTGATAAATTCGCGTGACCAGAGGGCTGGACTCTTCTTCAGTCAACGAATCAACCTGAAATATTTACAAACTTTAGGAGCAGTGGGCAGGGCACATTGCTCGTAAAACATATGTGCGATGTGGTCGTAAGTTTCTGGAGTGGCGACCGTTCACCGAAAGACGTAAAGGTTAAAGGCCTCTCATAAGGTTGACCAATAACCTGGGGCCTAAGTCTGCTATTTTTATAAATTCGTCATTCCAACACGATTCCATTGTCATTTTGCTAAAATTTTGTAATCTGCTAATTCATAATGATCGATCATTGATCGGTCAATGGTCTTGTAATAGAATTGTGGTAGAATGACAATATCGAGCTTATTAAAAGCACTAATTGCGCAATGACATCGTACTGGTAGGTCACTGATCAAAGGAACCGTCAAAATTTTTGCAGATTACCGCATACGTCAGATATTCATTTGTCATTATGTACGAGATTACCATTCTATGCCATTTCTTTCAATGGAGTGTCAGTGGTTGACCATCGGAAAGTTATAATGACGCCATTATATTGGTAGATAAACAAAACTTGTCAAAATCAACAATTATGAAATCAATGATAGACCATTCTGACACTATTGTAATAGCAGACTTGAGGCCCTGATGATAGTCACGGGAATGCAATGGATGCCAGACGCTCGTTCGTTTTAGCCTATGTCCAGCAGGTGACCTATGTCTTTCAGCTGAAACGATGATGATGATGATTCTTTTTAAAAATATAAACTTCTAAAACGAAAAAGTAACCTCGAATTCTCATTCTGATGCCAGCACAGCTAGTTTCAGCTTCTATTCTTTACAAGCCATAAAACAAAAGAGCCACCCCCGCTGTACGGAGGACTTGATCATAATTATTCAAAGCTTGCAAAACATGAGAAAACAAACTCAAAACATACATTGTCCTGGGGCACAAATATTTATGTGCGCTTTGGAGATTCTGGAAACGTCTTTGAGTATAAATAAGACCAGCTGTTGAGGTTTAGGAATACTAGACAACATAGGATCTCTTTGAGGCGTGGCTGATAAGATCTCACGGCGTCCTTACCTTGCGCATGACGCAGGTTCTCACCGGACATGGTCAGTTCGGAAGGTTCCTGACCGGATTTGTGCGGAAGTGTCACCCGGAGCAGGATTGAAGCCTACTGGTACCAAGAGTCTGTTTCTGATAGGAAGATTCGGCCTTGGTATGAAAGGCATTAAGTCCGCCTTTGTACAGTTTTTTTGTGCATAAAGCTTTAAATAAACAAATAAATAAACAGGAGTAGGTTTTAGTCAGTAAAAGTCTGACACTATCTCCCGCTCCACCCAAGGGTGCGGAGATGTCATTGGATGATTCCCATTACCCAAAAACACGGGATACGACCAAGTACACTTACTCAATCTCGACAATTACTCGACAAAACTGTATAAATTCCGTCTAGCCCACGTACAATGATCTATCTTGGACTAAGTACAGAAACCAAATTCAGATAGATAGAGGTGCCATCTAGTGACAACGCTGTCGATTATAATTATGCCTTACAATTTGACACAACAGCAAACGTTTATCTTGTTTGGTTTGATCCAGCCCGTCCCTTGCTATCCCACCCCTGCGGTAGTCTAAGACGAGGATGTGTCCTACAGGTTAGCTACGTGACTACAAGTTAAGAGCAGCCCCCCACCCCTCGCCTGCAGCCGCTTAGTTTTTTGTTAAGACCTGACTAGAGGATTGAATTTTGAATTGAAACGAAAACGAAACAGACCCTCAATTTATGTTCAGAAGTAATAAAAAAGAATAAATGGGATTACCTCCAACAAGGCTTCGGGAATTTTCGAAAATTATACTACCGTGATATCTCCTCGAACGCAACGGGCAACTGAAAAATACAGGAAGGATTTCATCAGTTAAAATCTGACTTACCCTCTTGCAAAAAAACTTACCTACTGCACGAATTCCCACTTAAAAAAAAATCATGTAGGGAAGTTCTTTCAATTGGCCTTAAAATATAGACTTGCTGTACCAACACCTGGTCTTATCCATACTTTCATGGCCAGACAGAAATCTTCAGAAGAAAAAACTCGCCCGTATGAATATTGACACATTTAATTCCCAAGAGTTCGTACGGGCCAAGACTAGAAAATAGAAAATTATCATTTCATATTCAATACGGCCGCTTGTGAGGAGGGTATGTAGATAGCCGTATTTCGTGATTTTTATTTCTCATGTTATCAGAATTTCGTGAAAAATGATATTAATATTATTGAGGCAAGTGAAATTGTTTTTCTAAGGAACAGTTTCTTTTGGTATTCTATATATTATATGTACATATCTACTTAAAATTGACGTTTATTCAATGTTTATTATGAAATATTAATCAGCTCAGTCGTACCCAAGTTTTTTTAATCATCGAAATTAATGGAGGAGGGACGCGAAGAGGCTGATTGAGTCCAATCTTCAAAGCCTTGAGCACAGGCGTAGCCAGCCTTTCGGTGTTTTGCAGTTTGCATTTTGGAGAGTGCGCGCAGGAATTGCATGACTTGATTCCGACATCTCATTTCTACCATCGGACAAACCGACATACGGTAAGTATCCACCCTTACGTTGTTGAAACCTCTACGGTCCGGACTAAGCGTTTCGCCTCGTCGTTTATACCGCGTACATCGGAAGATTGGAATAATTTGCCGGCTGTGATATTCCCGTCCGATTATAATTCAGATGTCTTGAGGACGCGCACTAGTTTATTGAGAGCCTCACTCACTCTAAGATATGAATAATAATAGAGCATATAAATATGTCAAACTATCACTTCAAAAATAAAAATATAGTTTTAATCATTTTAACTTTGGTATTGTTACGAACGTGAGTAATTAAATGCCGGTTTATTACCAGAGAACTTTATTCACCACAAACAATAAAAAATTTGTCCAATCAACAATAATCCAAATCACAATGTACACTAGATTTCCGTTACACGCTTAGGTCGTTAGATAAAATCACTGCACACACTTAGGTAGTTCGCTCTTGTATCGCTGTCGCAATCAAAAACTGACTCACTTCCGGTTGGAGGCTCGTATTTATATACAAAGCAAGGAAAATTCTAGACACCGATGTCTCAAGACCAATCTAGAACAATAGAGTCACGTTGCGGGGCAAAAAAACATTTTTATTGCAAACATGTACCTCCCTCACTTTCACGCAAACGACTATTGTTAAACACAGAAGGTACTAACTAAAAGGTATCAACTTACGTACCTACCTACAAAATCTTATTTAATAATAATAGTGGTAGGTACTAATGGTGGACTTTACTAGAACTTGCTAGGTCTAAGTACGTACTTGCATTCTAGAAGCTTCGTGCAGCAAGCATTTTAATTATTTGAAGCTAGGTAGCTCTTGATTTTATCGAAGATATGGCGTGTTCAAGTTTAATAGTGTACCAGTATCTCTACCTCTCTCACTCCCAACTACTTGATCACAACTTATTCTTTTAAAATTATAGCCACCGAAAAAATCATACTTACTCCACCCACATTTTAATATTAAAGCGAAATACATTCCAAGACGCAAGTGACCGCGTCACCTGTCTTTTTTATTGGCTACAAAAAAGAACAAAAACACGCCAGCTAGACAAACAAAGGAATATTGTGTAACTTCGGCACCGGGACAAATACTAGAAATATCTTATACCTAAGGCTTAGACTAGATTGGTTAACTTCTGGAACTTTTTTATGCCAATGGGTTGAACGCTCGCTCTCAAAACAGTGAAGGAAAACATCGTAAGGAAACTAAAATATATAAATATATATTATACTAGCTTTTGCCCTCCTATAAATATCCTATATCACTCAAGAATAAAACGGCTTTCTACCAGTGTAAAAATTTTAGCTATCCTAACATTGCTTTCAGAGAGGAAGGTACTCTCTGAAAGAAACAAAAAAAAAAAAACTTTACCTCTTTATAATATTAAATGATTCCACTAGACAACTGATAAACATATATAAATATTTCTCATATATAGTAGATAAATTACACCCAGGCACAAAACTGCTCATCACACAAACATTTGTCCTAGATGGGAATCGAACCCACGACCTCCAACGTAGCAGTCAGAATCACTGGACCAACTGGCCTGTCTCTGGCATGCCCATTAACATAAATCTGAATAAATAAATATGTGACGACCAACTAAGAACCAGCAGTCCACTTTAATTCTGGTTAAAACAATCTGGAATTCATAGGAAGTAAAATAGCCATCAAGAAACATTGACTTCCAATTCTTTGTATTAATTACAGTTACAGTTAGTTGTAGCTACAACCTAGGGGTATTTAAGTCAAGAGTGAATAGGTTACTTCTAGGCGTGCTCGACCCTCGATCACATCATCGCTTACCATCAAGTGAGATCTACTATCTATCAAGCGCAAGCCTATTAAATGGAAAAGGGGCTTTTACTCAGCTCTCAGATAGCACAGGCCAATTAAACTCCATCAATCTATGTACACTAAGACCGTGTGATGGGTTAATAACAGCCGTACGGGTTGAACTCCACGTAGGCTTGCAGAAGACTAGCTGTGGTTAGTTCGCCGTCGGCCGTCCAGAGAGGCTCGAGCCCAAATCTTCGACAACACGTTGAGTTTTACGCGTACCTCAAAAAGATGTCACCGCAGGGGCTCAACAGGACCTGGACCAGGACCTAAAATAAAAAGAAAGAAAAAACTTTAATGCACGTAACACTATTGACGGTATTTGGAAGGTTAATTAATACAAACTATTGCTTGACTGTGATCACACTAGTAGCCCGATTCACGTTATCAAAACCGTACCGATATCGTAGCGATTTCGTTTAGACCATTTCCGTATTCACATCCATCAATCGAGCTTAAACGACACCGATTTTAAAGTCGTTGGTCGAAGAATGGATTTAAAAAAAGAAATCTGTATTACATTATCCTGGTAGAATACTTATTAATGTAACTGGAAATAATTCGTCGATAGATCGTTTAGTTTCGAGCCAGTTGAGTTGCCGTTCTATCCAATCCCGATTAAGGAACACGTGAATACCGCTTTTGGATAGGACTTCGATCGAACGACTATAAAACTTCAACGATATTTGGCTTGTTTGATTTTACGTGCTGATGGTAAGTAGAGATGCAGTCGTTGATGATGAGACGTGATAGTTTATTTAGAGCCACTCACTCGACACTCTAGCCTTAAAGACACTTAAATTATAATCAGACTTATAAGACCGCAGCAGGCAAATTTTTGCAGTCCTTCGATGTACGCGGTATAAACGGTCCAACAACGTAAGGGTGGATACTCGCCGTATGTCGGGTTTTCCTATGGTAGAAACCTGATGGTGGTTTATAGATGTCATTACACGGCTATGCTTACTCCATCGAGAAATATAGTCGTGACATTACGTTATCTTTGACACCAGCAAACTTTGAATAAGATAATACTGTTTTGACATGGGTTATATATTTGATTGGCACTTTACGATTTAGACTGACGTTGAATCTGTTATTTGAATGAAAGTAAGGATGTTATGGGAACAGATTGACAGAATTCGTATTGATATATTAAGTGACAAATCCTTTAATACTCGGATCTGTTTCAGGAAGAAATAAAAAGGAAACATAGACATTTTTTATTAATGATGATAGGCTCGCGCTTAACCAGTGACTATTCACTCTTGTCTTGAAACTTCCCCAAGTTGTAGCTATCAAGAAACACAGACTCCGGAAGGGAATGGTGCTGCTTAGCTGTGCACGCATATTAAATGTGTTTCCAAAACAAGAAAATATTTTCAGAACACATTATATGTGTATAATACGCGTACTTAATTAGGTAATGTAATTTCCGCGCACACTCCTCGATATACAACCAGCAGAAAACCTACAGGCTACCAACTCGGTGTCGATGCTCTAGACTTTGTAGCTTCGACTCAACGAGTGATAATTATTATTAACTAGCTGTGCCCGCGACTTCGTTCGCGTGGATGTCAGAACTTAACAATGTATTTTTAGTGCGAAGCACCGTTGGAGGATACTTACCGATACAACTATAATTTATTTATTCTAGTGCTTCTTTATAAACAACATTAGCTGTGGAACCATCTGGAGTGTACACAAAAAGAATATTGGGGTTGTTTACGCGTGAAAGAGCTACGTATAGTTGACCATGGGAAAAGCATCCAATACTTAGGTCCACCCCCGCAACGTTTAATGTCTGGCCCTGAGCTTTATTAATCGTCATGGCATAACAGAGACTGACTGGGAATTGCACTCGTTACTAATGATACTCTTGGCTCGCTTCTCAATTGACTCAAGCGCATCAAGCTGGTATAAAACATATATCTATGTATATAGCACCTTTAAGGATAATAATATGAGTTTTTGAGACGTAGATTTCTTTTGACAGCACGGTTACCGCAGTAGTGGAGCGATAGGCTGCTAAACGGAATGTCATGGACGGATGGAGAGGGAGAGGGAGACCAAAGAAAAGATGGATGGATTGTGTGAGAAGTGATATGAAAGAATAGGGAGTTAGTGATAGCGTGACGAGTGACAGGACAAAATGGAAGAAACAAACGTGTTACGCCGACCACAACTAAATGGGACAAGGGCAGGAAGAAGAAGAAGAAGAAAAAGAAGATTTGTCTACAGATAGTTGTTCCGAATCTGAGTGTCTTATGTATGAGATGAGAGTTAACATTTTAGTGAACGCACCCACGATACAGGATTAATTCCCTATAAGGGATGAGACAAAAAAAAAACACGTAAACATGTTTTCAATCTTATTTCCTTATTTTTGGTTACACGTGTATGCTCAGAATAATACGATAAGCAATATTATAAAAAGCGATTTCTTATAAAGAATATTTTTAGGACATTTTTCCTCAACAATAACTACAGTTTTCCAATAATTCTTCGTAGGTAATAAGTCAACATAGGGAGTATCACCCTATATACTATATTTTAGTTAGTTGTAATTAGCGTGGGGTTATTTTTTAAATTTAATATAATTATTCTTATTTAGTTGTTTATATAAATGGTAATATTAAATAATTTAGCTAATTTCGTACTGTAAATTTTGGCATTTCTAGCATTGAAAGAAATTGGAACCAAGTGTCTTTTTATGCTTAAATGGGTCATGAGTCATGTGATATTCACCCGCACTGGGCCCGCGTGGTGGATTACGGCCCCTTCTCTCTCCTAGAGAGAAGGCCTGAGTCCCAGCAGTGGGAACATTAAAATGGCTGATTATGTTCTATTGTTGTTGAGCCACCGAGGTTCGGTAATTATATATCTTATTTGCGGTACAATGTTGCAAAAAAAAACCACCGAAATTAATTCGATGCAAATTACCTATGGTCATTAACTGCCTTTAAGCCCTAGGCTACCGTAGGAGCGGGCTTGCGAATGGCGAGCAATGGGTAATGTTCGCCGTCCGCCGTCCGATAATAAACCGGACTGTACCCAAGTTGTCGACGACGGCGCGTACTGTTTGACGCGTGCCATAAGAAGATGTCAGCAACCATAGGGGTCCAGTAGGGTCGAAGCTTACTGGGGTCATGAGTGAAGTGAAAAAGATCCTCGGGGCCCTGGGACGATGGCAAAGAAGGAATGAGAGTAGGTTTTCGCCCAAGCGGGAGATGTCACTGGATGATTTTCACACATAAAAAACTATCTTAAGCCCAAAAACGTGCGGTGGTGACCTCTCGCGCCGAGCCCTGGTTCAGTCTATGGTCCGGAGCAAGAGGGAATGAGATGCCGTTGCATTCTTTTGGTTGCTTTCTCTCTTGTTTACAAGAGTGAACGTACATCTACACGCCCCAACTGCGTGATAGAAGCCGCCCAGGCATCAAGAATGGCAGAGTGATCTCCGGTCACCGTAGGCGCGGGCTTGTGGGCGACCCACACTAGTGCGAAAAATAGTAAATGGCGTTTCTCAAAGTAATAGAGATAGCTGCAGGTTTTAAAGAGATTATCGTTTTTTTATTATGAGATCTTACTTAAAAAACAAAAAAAATGCGTGATATACTTAAAGTTATATTGTACACACATCCTAAAGCCATAAGCATCAGGACAAAGCTTCGCGTAAGCCAGACAGGTGTTCAAGTCGACAGTAATGAAAATCAGCTGCCAACAAAAGTGTGGCACACAACCCTCCTCAGGGGCGACATATATTACTTAGAGACGTCATTTGGAGATTCTGCGGACACTCTCACGAATGGCTTTGTAATGTTAGTGTTTAATGCATTTGAGTTGCATTTTTTTTTATTAAGCCTATACTTTCCCACTGCTGGGCAAAAGGCCTCTCTCAACTCCTTCCAGGTATTCTTCTCTTGAGCCATCTCGAACCAGCTCGTGCAATAGGTATCTAGGTCGTCCCGCCACCTCCTCACAGGTCGACCTCGGCGGTGTCATCCGACCTCAGGTACCTACTTTGTAGAGATTCTTCTCTCTACTTCTCTCTACTCCTAATTCTTGAATGGCATTGTAAAACTAAAAAAAAATTAACTGTCAAAATAGCTGACAGTATAAAACAGCTACAAAGTTAGAAAATCAGGTGACAATTTACTAAAAAGTGAAAAATAAATATAGTTTAAAAAAAAACTAAAAAAACACGCTTTCATAGCATATCAAACTAAAAAGTGTAAAATAATTTTCAATATAGGTAGAAAATAATAATAATGAACGAAAATATTAATATTATCGTGAAAAAAGTGTGGGGTGCTCGGTTTACGAAAAATATGGCACAAAGCGCCCCACGCTTTTATTCTCATAGTCCGTTGGAATAGCAATCCGATACGACTGAGAGAAGATCAGTCTCAACACCGAGGCACGATTGTATAACACCACCGACTTGCAAACTCTGTACCCCTAGCCAAGTTGCTAATCTGCAATCGTTAACGGTAGTAGAAAGCTTCAAATGTACGGGAATGACGTAATCTCAACGCCCAGTCACGTGGTCAGAACTAAAAAACTCGAAACGTACGACGCAAGCGAAACGGTTGTAACTTGGCTATGGAGGCTGGACTAAAACTGAGAAATTCTTTGTGAAGAAACCCAATACTACTTTACCCAACCCAGGAAGAATTATTCTTAGGATCTTAAGCGTAGTAGTCGTGCTTTGCAATCACTAAACCAAGGTAGTTAAAAAAAACTTCGTTCAAGATGCATGTTAACTTCTTCTGTACCAGCTCTTTCGTCACTTCTCTGGCTAATCAGACTTCGATTTTGCTGACATATCAATGACTGATGCGCTCCAAGGGCCTCGAGAGTCTTTGAAAGAAAACCCATGGTGCTGCAACGCAAAGGGCAATTTAATGATACAGTTTGGTTTTGTTTAGTAAGAGTCTGAAACGCCATCTCGTTGGAACGATGCAGCTAGAAGAAGCAAGAGAAATCATTTGTTGTTATGGGGTTCAGCAATGATAAAGCTACTTAGGTACTTGTATGGCCCGTTCTGATCCAGTTGTCTTGTGTATGCGTGTAAAAATCTTTACAAACGCATCTACGATTCATAAGCACTTCCTAGTGTTGAGAAACCATGAATAAAAATTCAACAACAAAAGATTTGACTTTGACCTTTAAAGAAATCATTGAAATATCTTTAACATACAATAATATAATAATAATGAAAATAATCTTTATTTTGTACATTCAACACACACAGTAACAATATATAATGACATGAACAGATACAATAGTTGTACAAACACTGATCATTGGAAATAAAATGAACATTAAGACTCCTAAACTAAGTAAAATAAATACTTGTGACTCAGGAGCCAATTCCTCCTTGGAGATGAAGATGCAAAAATAGGATGTTTGGTACAATTACGTGGCCTTTATATAGACGTGTAACAGTATAAAGGGATAGAAATGCGAGCAACACCACCATTATCATTATCATTGTACGTACAGCTAAGGAGCGGAATTCTCTGTCAGAGTCTATGTTTTCTGATTACTACTCTGTGCAACTTTAAGTCCATAGTGAAAGGCTAGTGTTTCTTTATGGCAAAAAGGAAAAGGCTACTTCTAGGTAAGCGTGCTCCTATGTTGACCGCATCAAGGCTTACTATCATGTCAGCCCCTCTAGCCAAGATACAACCGTTTCGCTTGCGTCAAACGCTTCGAGTTTACCTTGCCGCCAATTCTTTTGTTCTGACCACGTGACTGAGCGTTAAGACGACGTCATTGTCATTCCCGTACATTTGAAGCTTTCTGCTAGCGTTAACGATAGCAGATTAGCAACTTGGCTAGGGGTACAGGTAATTGTCAAGCACGTGCCTATAAATAGTACAATTGAAAGGATTTAATCATTAATTTATTTGCTTTTGAATTTACATAATCTAATTTCAGTTCATTTTAATCTCATTAAATTAAATTTGTCTGTTCATGTTAATTAAAATCGGACATTGCCAATTTTCTATATTTATGATTCAACTGACTAATTTGATGTCAAATGTAGAGTTGCAGTGAATGTTTGTAAAATAATGTTTTTATTTATGTATTTTTTGGTGTTATATTGAAACTTTTTTTAAATTGTTATTTTTTTTTTGTGTATTTAATGGATATTTATCTAATTTTTTAATTAGACACCGGTAGGTTATCGCATTGTATTCGCCACTCCAGAACCTTTCAGGCCCAATTGATATCAGTTTTGCGAGCAATCTGCCCTCCCCATTACGACTTAAGTTTGGCGATTCTTCGTGCTATGTCGGTAACCTTGTGTCTTCTGTGAATATCTTCATTTCTGGTGCGGTCGCGCAAGGAAACACTGAGCATAGCCCTTTCCATGGAGCCTTTGAGTGACTTTAAGCCTTCTGATGAGGTCCATTGTGACCGACCACGTTTCGAAGCACGCACTGGTGGACTCGTTTTGAGACAATGTGGTAAATTGGACGAAAAGATACCGCGCAGCTTCCTGAACGCTGCCCAGCCAAGTCCAATTCGATAGATGACTTCTTTCTCGAAATTAGATCTGCCCAACAGGACTGTCTGTCCGAGGAAAACATAATTGTTTCATGATACATGAAATTTTGTACATTCTTTATATGAAAATACTAGACATGTGTTTCGCATATACTAAAGCTAATATTATATATTCCCTTGAAAGAAATTAAATAAATAAATAAATATGGCCAGCTCAATACGTCCCAATATCAACAATCACGATAACACTTTTTAATGCAATTGTATCTCCCTCGGAATGAAGTCTTTTGCAAGGAACCTCTATATTAGACTGTTCTCTTTTATGCCACGCTATTCTAGTCTTTATTCCTCCCTGTTATACTGTAACATATTCTATACGTTATGCCTTTTATCCCGCAAGCTTATAAGCATGAAAATACATTACATAAGGCACTTACATCTGAACGTTGAAGTTTTAAGCCGAAACAGATTAAATGAAAGTTGTATGGAGATAAAAATGTAACATGAAACTTGGCTGGAGCGAAGCCAAGTTAAGTTGTTCAACAAAAAGAACTTTTTATGCTCCAATCAAATTGGTTTCCGTTCTTATATTTTTTGCTTCCTGTATTATTTTTGGGAAAAAAAAACTTAATTGGTGATTGTTTTTTCTGGCGCTATCTGGGGTTTTCAGGCAAGGAGTTTTCTCATGGTTTTATTTATCTCAACTGAGTGGTCTGTTATTACAAACCACGACTGGGTTGGGTATAATATATACCTACTCAACCTACTTATCGTTTCCTTAAAATTTTATTACACATCTCATTTAATAGGTACTAGCATTTGCCCGCAGCCGGCGTGATTAAAATATAGCCTCTTTAAAATTTGCAATCGGAGCATTACTTTAAGAGTTACCTCTTACAAACATACTTTACCTCTTTATAATATTAGTGTAGATAATTTAGGTATCTCACTTTTAAAACAAAAATAGCACCATAAAGATTTTAATTGAAAACTTTAGGTAAACTTTTAAGATGTTTGACTTCTATTCGAGTAAATAAATACGAGTACATGGAACTTTCTAACTTTTTTTCTGAAAAATGAACAATTTTGTGTAGTGATACATTTCTAAATGCATTTTTTTATTTCAAATTATTAACGTAAAAACATCAAATACTATTTGCAAGCTCTACGAGGTTTTCGTAATGATGTTACAGGTTACTAAACTTTTTAGGTGAAATTAGGCCCAGTGTTTTTTTTTTAGTAAAATAAAAAAAAATAAAAAAAAAATCTGGATTTTTTTATCTAAAGTGGACACAGTTGAATAATTATTATTTTGGTGTCCAATAAAATATATTTATTACTAGCTTTTACTCGCGGATTCGCCCTCACCTTCCGCCCCATTTTCTCACTTAAAAAAAAAAGCCTATGTCCGTCTCAAGGGTCCCAACTATCTCTGTACCAAAATTCATTAAACAAACAAACAAATAAACAAACAAACTCACTCTCGCTTTTATAATATTAGTAAGAATAATAATATCTATTTAATATCAATATAAGGGTCACAGCCCAAAGATCTATTTCTGAAAAGGAGGCTCGGCCCCAATATGAAAGGCAACGAAGGAACGAGGTGAGTTTTTAGCCAGCAAAAGTCTGACTCTATCTCCCGCTCCACCCAAGAGCGAGGGATATCATCTGAATGATTTTACGGCGCGACAACAGTAGGATATGCTCTCATCCTGCGAGAACGTATGTTTTCTGTATGGCTCCTATGATATTCAATAAATTGCCAAAAAGTTGGAGAAACCTACCCCTGTCACTTTTCAAAAAAAAAACTGTGATGTTTTTTGGTTAATAAAGTGTACTACAATGTTTTAAATTTTTAGGACTTTTCTATTCCAACTTAATAATGTGAATTTTTGACTTGACTGCATAATATTATGAATTTACTGGACATAATTTAATTTATTTTTGACCATAAAACACCTCTACTTCTTGACATCTTCTATTCTTTCTTTCTTTCTTTCTTTTTCTTTCTTTTCTTTCTTTCTTACCCATTAAAAAAAACACCATAAACACAACAATGGTTCTCCAAAGAGTACGCTACTTGAATATTTAAAAGTATCAAAATTAGACATTGTCGTGTTTACTAGACCCCAACATCATATTTTATCTATTATAATTATAAAATTATTATTATAATAATTATAGATAGTACACAACGAAGTCGTGTCTGATAAAAAATAAGACGGATAGGAAACATACACTTAGTACTTCGCACTTTAACTCCGGATCACAGAACACAGGAATCATACAATTCTGGGCCTCAAGTCTGCTATTACAATAGTGTCAGAATGGTCTATCGTTGATGTCATAATTTTCGGTTTTGACAAGTTTGGTAATCTACTAATATAATGGCGTCATTATGACTTTCCAATGGTCAACCACTGACACTCCATTGAAAGAAGTGCCATAGAATAGTAATCTCGTACATATTGACAAATTAATATTTGACGTATGCGGTAATCTGCTAAAACTTTGACAGTTTATTTGATCAGTGTTCTACCATTAGAACGTTATTGTGCAGTTATTGGTTATAATATGCTCGATAATATCATTCTACCACAACTCTATTACGATACCACTGATCGATCATTATGAATTAGCAGATAACAAACTTTTAGCAAAACGACAATGTGATCGTGTTGGAATGACGAATTTATAAAAATAACAGACTTGGGCCCCTGTTCTGTGCTCCGAATGATAGGTCAGGGTCACCGATATCGTTGATAAGTACTAAACAGTTCTTTTTATCCACGCTTCCTTAATTAAGTACTTAGATGTGCTATGTTATCCCTCTCTCACAAAATATCTACATATAATAATAACAAGACGCACCGGTGACCAATCTAAACGGACAGGCAATGTCAGGTCAGGTCAGGAACAGAACTATTTACTTATTATACAGTTGTTTGCTATACTTACAGTATGCTCGAAAGAGTATAAATAGCAAGCCAATAAATTAACGCTTTAATGTTAAAAAAATATTGTTGTAGGTATATTGTTATAAAAATATGTAGAATTTCTGTTTCTGTTCAATCAGGGCATTCAACCGATTGAGCGCCTGGGCGGTACCAATGGCTTGACGTGCTCTTGATGCATGAGCGTTTTATGACATCGTACCTTCTTGAACATTTTACCTTACCCGCATAAAAAACCAAAATGTTCAAGAACCTACACATACTTTCAAGATAAACCCTCCTGTTATAGAACAACTATACTTATATGTAGGTAGAAATTAAAACACACACAGAGATAAAATCAAAGAATAAAGGAAAGTCACTTTCCTGTATCGGGCAAATGATTTCCAAGTTATCAGCTTACTTAGAGACAGAAGACAGATAGACAGAGAGAGAAAGAATCGTTTGTAATTATGATAAGACAAATAAATTAGACAAATTCCTAAAACAATGAAGAAACTTCACCAATAGCAACAGATAAATAGCTGATAAATAAATAAAGAAGCCTAATTACTTATTATAGTATCGGTATTATTTAGCTGGTAATAGTAATTACTGTGTAAATACGTCAATTTACTAAAGATTATGGTTTTGATAAAATAATGTAATAGTTAAATAAAAATAATATAATAATAAACGTTTATTACGGAAATTGCCGTCCATAGGTAACATATGCAAGATATTATATACAACAAACCAATATTAAGACAACCCATAACACCAAAAAGAAAATTCACAATTAAACAAAAATAGACATTTATGTGTATATTTATATATTTGTTTAATATACACATATATGTCTATTTATAATATGTATTCGACGATGGGGAAGTGTCCAATGCTCAACGTGCAGCTTGCAAGCGTATCCAATGGTGCAGCAGTGGAAAGGTCCAACTGCCCGCAAACACGTTCACAATGCTGTTGCTTGTGCGATTTAATTTCATCGATCTTTCATCAGTGAGGTATCTAATTTAGATACACGTGAAGTGAATACGTGTAGTAATGATGCAATGACGTTCAATATTGAATCATGACTTGTCTTGATTCCTATCACCTTTCTACCAAAGGAACAAACCGAGTGTCCCCCCTAACATTGTTGACACGTCTATGTTCTGAACTAAGCTTTTCGACTCTTCGTTTATCTCACGTACGTCAAAAGATTGGAACAGCTTGCCTGCTTAAATTATAATTAGACAGGAAAACTACCCTTCTCGTCTATAATTTAAGCCTCTTCAAGGCTATAGTGAGTATGATCTTAATAGACTAGTACGTTTCACCATCACGGCCGAATCGATCGAAATGTTACCTTTTGGCCTTATAAATTGGAAAGACAGACTGTTACTTCATTTAACATATGGGGATATTCAACTGCATCCAGTTAAACTGGCAGTTGAACACAAAATAGGAAAACACAAAACGGTAGGGAGATTGATTTGTGACCATCATTTAATAAAAACTTTTGTTATGAGTACTCTACAACAGGCCTCCAAAAAGAAGAAACTCATGATAGATTTATGTTCAAATATTTCTATAGTTTTTTCAACTTTCGAACTTAGAGTTCGGCAGTTTCTTTTTATATGGCGATCAAGGTCTTTTGCAATTAAAGCATTGCTCGTTACTTCTTTCAACATAAAGACTGCCAAGTCCATATCCCTTATATCAACGACCTCGTAAGCTAAGTCAAGAAACTAGAGTCCTTTATGTCTCTTCTGTCATAACAATATTTATCGGTTTTCAATAGATAGATTATCAATATTATTAAAAACTTTGTTTTTATATGTTTTCACTTGATTGGCTATTTATATCTAAAATACGACTAGCTGTTGCCAGTGGCTTCGCCCGCGTGCAAATAGAAAATATAGGCCTATGCTTCTCAGTGATAAATTAGCTTTTACTACTGATGAAAAAATTTTGAAAATTGGTCCAGTAGAATTTTACTTAATTCATTAAACTCCACGCGAACTGTGCGCGTTTGCTTTCTCATTGTCTTTTATTGTGTCTCTAATCACAGTATTCAAAAGGTTAAATCGTAACATACAAACAAACAATCAAAAAATCAAATCTTTCCACATTATATTAGTATAGACCAATTATAACGATGATCACTTCCTCGACACTAACTTCATTCAATTAGGATGATTCGCTACTAGACGATACTGATTGCACCATGCAAACATAATAACTGTTGTGTAAACTAAAGAAAAAATAACCTGGCTTTGAGCGTCAATGATATTTGCTCATCGAACAAAAAAAAATATCACAAAGCGATAAACGTACCTAAAAAAATTCTCCGTACCATACGTAGGTCTAGATTCTTTTATATACGTATATGCGTTTAGAAACCAAAGAATTGACCGTATACAAATACTCAAATATTTGCTTTTTGCATATATACGTAAATTCTTTAGCTGATCCATTATTTTGTTCTTGTGATGAGGTAATCATTATCCAAAGTGATTGACCGGACAAATCACAGTAAAGTGATAATTGAGAGGCCCGAAATCACTTTATGTACACAACAGGTATTAAGAACTTATAGGTATGTCATTTGTTGATTTGTGCGTGACATACAAAAAATAAACAAACATCTAAATTTCATTCTTTACAAATCTTGTACTTTGCCTTTTGCTTAGTAATTAAGTACGTAGATACCAAGGAACGATAAATTTAACAAAATCCAAAATAATGCGTAGATTTAAGGGGCCGGCGACGGATAAATTTCCATACAAACGTAATACCGGAGTGGAGTAAATAGGAGTGATTAAATATAAGCATCGAGTACCGCCACAGTCAGTCCGTATTGTGACCTTCACGAGCGCGCGACTATATACAATGTTGTTCATAATATTATTTATAACGACAGTTCTGTGCATAGCAGTGTTCTATTTCAAGTCAAAAAACAGGAATTACTGGAGAAAACAAAATGTAGTACAAGTTGGTGATATAATGCTAAAGTTTATGTTCGGCAAAGAGTCAATTCCGGAAATTATCAAGAAGATTTACAATGAATACGATGAACCGTATGTTGGGATGACGCAGGGAACCATACCCATGCTGATGCTGAAGCGCCCTGAGGATATCAAAGCCGTTTTAGCTGGTGACTTTCAAAGCTTTCACAGTCGAGGTATAATAGGAAACCCGAACGACCTTCTAGCAGATAATCTTTTATTCATCAACGATTTTCAGAGATGGAAAATATTAAGACAAAAACTCAGTCCAGTTTTCACAAGCGCCAAGCTTAAGAGTATGTTCTACATCTTAGAAAAATGTTCCCGAGATTTTGTAATTTATCTTGAAGATAATCTGCTTATGCGACAAAAACCATTCAACGCTTTGTACACATATACTACATCATCCATTGGTGCAGCAGTATTTGGCATTGATACACAGAGTAACAACACTATGGAGTCACCGTTCTTAGAAATGGCTTGGAAAACCCTAGAACCATCACTAAAGCAGAATATTGTTATTGCAATGGCAAATGTATTCCCTTCTGTGTACAAAATGTTACAACTGAAAATTTTCGGAGAGTATGAAGATTTTTTTGTGGGTGCGGTTAAAAAAGTGTTGGCAAATAGAAGACATGAAACAACGAAAAGACATGATTTCATAGACATTTGTGTGGAACTTCAAAAGCAAGGAATGATGCAGGACCCTAATACAGGTTACGAGTTGGAACCTACTGACGAGATCCTGGCTGCACAAGCCTTTTTCTTCTTCATTGCAGGCGCCGACACCTCAGCTAGCACAATGCATTACACTCTACTGGAACTGTCAAACAATCCAAAAATCTTAACGAAATTGCACGAAGAAATAGATAAAATATTTGAAAGTGGTGCTCAAGAAATTACTTTCAATGATATCGAAAAAATGCAATACTTGGATCAAGTACTTAACGAAGCAATGAGAAAGTATCCTCCAATAGGTGTCATACAAAGATTATGTACAAAAGATACATATCTGCCATCTGGAGTAAAGATAGCAAAAGATAATATAACATTAATACCAGTTTTTGCTCTTCATAGGGATGAAAAGTACTACCCGAACCCGGATGTATTTAATCCGGAAAGGTTTTCATCAGAAAACGGGTCGAACACGAATAATTATGTTTACTTACCTTTTGGTGAAGGAAACCGTATTTGTATTGGTAAGTTATTTTGGTTACTTGTAGCTATCGTTCATTGTGACATTATTCACTGCGTATATTTATAAATTGAAAACAATTGAAATCAATCAACACCAATATTATGTTTGCTATATGGTATGTTTCAGAAGTTAGATTAGATTACTTTATATCAAAGCGGTCATTAACATAAATGATATTATTCTCAATAAGAGATTACATTTTAGTAATTTCTATCTAAGACTAGGAAATCACTGTTACTATATGTACAGTTTTTAGTAGTTAGATAAGATTACTTTATGTCAAAACGGTCATTGATATCTCGGAATAATAATGATATTGACATAAGTCATACCTATTATTGTCAATATCGTCTGTCAGAATCGTTGGTTCTATATGAACAGTTTTCTGGTACTAGTTGCGTTTCCTTGTTTGTCTTTCCTTTGTATGTCTTAAAACTCGTGAATGCTGTCTAGCCACGTCAAGGTTCGTCGAAACTGGTCGGTGACATTTTACAGCGTCAATAGCCGTATATGATAAACTTCGTATATTTAATCATAGTTCTCTATGACTGACACAATCCTGTGGAGAAGGTTAAGCTTAGACGTCGACCTGGTCCTTGTATGACAATTGAGTTTAGATGCCGATGAGGTGTCGTGATTGGGTCTTTTGGAAAAAAATATAGATGGCATTGCTGAAAAGCAAAACGATCTCTTCAAAATTGCAAGTAATCTGTATACCTGACACCTAATATGCAATGCCAAAAGCCGCTAAATTCTTTATATTTTTTTTTTATTTTAACTTTATCTCCAAGTAGACATTTATAAATTCTTAGGAAAAAAAATTACGATCTCCCTACTTGGTCAGTGTCCTGTCTCTCTTTTGTGTTTAAAGTACTCGAAACCTCCGAACACAACCTGTTTTCGGGGTTTGTTCACTGACTAAACCTCAAATTCTCCATTCTTCTTAAATTGAGTGGCGATAATAGAGAAGTAGTGGAGGATACTCAGGTCACTGTGTAGGTATTAATAGGTTCCGCCGATAGTTTTAACACAGTCAACCACGATAAACTTCCATCTATCATTTCCTATCTTATGGTTACTTCCCGGGTTCTGGAAAGGTTTTCTTCTTATCTTTGGGGACATCAGTAGCGGTTTTTCATTTCCATTAACGTTGTAACTATAATCTTTATGCCGATGATCTTCAACTGAGTACAGCGGTATGAGAACATACTTTACGGAATATCATTAAAGATGTAATCTAAATTAATGTTTGAGTGTATTTCACTTTTATAAGCACAATTGCTTAGCGTAGACGTATTTTTCTTTTTCTATAATACCATGTCAGTTAACGATAACTACATCATCGTCTTTTTTTCACTATTATCTCTCTGCCCAACCTCAACTCATTTTTAATAATAATATCACTAAATAATAATCATTTTGAAAATTTCTTCCTGGTCATGGAAATGACAGATATTAAATAGATTTTTGGAACAAGTTAAACGTGCCTCAGCTTTAAAGATACAAGTAAAAACCTTTGGCATAGCTTTTTCTTTGCGTATAAAAAAATAACTTATTGTTCTGTAATAATTTTGTCTAGATATCCCTCTGTTGCATTTACTTTCTCTATATAATAATAATAATCTTTATTTTGTACATTCAACACACACAGTAACAGTATATAATGACATGAACAGATACAATATTTGTACAAACACTGATAATTTGAAATAAAATGAACATTTGACTCCTAAACTAAGTAAAATAAATACTTGTATCTTAGGAGCCAGTACCTCCTTGGAGATAGAAATTGGAGATTCAAAAACCTCATCTGCCTAATCTCAGTTCCTTTCTATCTGATATTGACTTATTTTTATTTATTTTTCAGGTAACCGGTTTGCTCGCCTGCAAGTAAAGGTCGGTCTTGCTAGTCTACTGCGACGCTTCACATTAGTGGAACAGAACGTAACTCCGACCTTTGAACGAAGCCCATTTGGTCTCCGAAGCCCTACTGCTACTTATGAATGGAAGTTAAGAGATATATAGGTCAAGATCCATCATTGTAGTTTGATTTGTCGAGTAGTTTTCCTCGCATCCATCTGATTGCGTTATCCAAATATATTTATTCACAGTGTTGGAAAAATCCAGTTTTACATAAATTATTATAAAACGTTTTAGTTAAAGTGTTATAAATTATTATCATCAATCTACACTAACAATATAATAAAAAGGTAAAGTTTTGTCTTTTTTGTTTGTAGGAGCTAATCTCTGAAAGTACTGGCCCTATTGCTATTTTTTTTTCATTGCTAGAAAACTGCTTTATTTTTGAGTGACGTAGGTAATATTTTATGTACGCGGGTGAAGCTGCAGGCAAAAGCTAGTAGAATAAAACGTAATTTAATCATTTGATATACATGTCTACGTTTATTATTTTTCTGTGTGCAGTTTTGTGTTGTGATTGTGATCTTACCAAAACCAAAATATTTTATAGCAAAGATGTGATATTTTGTCTGTTTCTATTTATAACCTTTTAGATTGTTAAGGCAAGATTAATAATTTTCTCCTACGGTAAACGATAATTATAGCCGTTTTGTCTAAAGACTAAAAAACCATATCTTATACTTTTTGTTAATTTTGAATGGTATTTTTCAATTTATATTGTTATTTTAGATACTCGTAAGTGAATACCATGAGCACTTAGAGTCTGTCTAATAAGTTAACCGAATTATTAAGGTAAAATGAAATCTTATGTAGTCATCGCTGGTTTAATAATCACGGTTGATTAAGAGATACTGATCATTCTTTATTACGAGAAGAACCTTATAAAAAGTATCGAATATAAATGTTTTTTAAATAATTAAATACTATACAAAATTCCCAAGTCCGTTGACTTTATAGACAGACTATACTCAAAAATATAAGTTACCTCATAAGTGTTATTTAATGGGCGCAATTTAAGTGTATCTCAATTTTTATTTTATACTACATATTAGGCCTGTGTTTCACCAAAATTCTAAACTAAAATATGCTCTTCTGTGTGGTTTCAAAAAAATAACTACAATGAGAATGGTGGGGCCTGTGTTCTCTTTGTGGATATTTTTTTCTTACCTAACCTGTCTAATTCAGTGTGCCCCAAGTACCTTAGTAAAATAATTGTGAAAAGTTTATTAATATTTGGTAAACAATTAACATTTTAAGTAAAGAATAAAATTTTCGATACACATAAACTTTTTGCGGGTTTAAAAGTAATGAACCAAAGTTTTAGTTTTAATTTTGTACTATATCTAGATATATATTTTTTTTAATAAACTAGTATGATCTGGTTGTGCTTTTTTCATTTCACTACACTTTCTATTCATTTTATTAACTTGGCGTTAAAATAATAACGGCCGCATGGATTTATCTCCAAGGGTAAGCACGCACGTTCCAAAGTCAGTTCCTGGATGTGTGGTCATTTTAGCATACCGAGTTTCCTCAGTGCCTTAGCAAGCACGTTAAGCCTTTCGTCCCGGCTATCATTTGTGGTTGGGCACAACGGGCAGGAAAGTAGTTGGAAAAACATATCCTGTGAAGGTATGGCGTGTCCACCAGCTTCCAGATCGGCCACTTTGGGTTTTTTTATGGTGGGAAAACTATCTAACGTGGTTAAAAGTGCGACTACCAAACATGTTATGAATCAATCCTCAGCTCCTACAAAACTGTTCTCTAATTTTGGCTCCAAGTTTGAATGTGTGTCGGAATAGTAAAAGACTTTTATTACATTTCCTACTAGACTAAAAGACACAGCAAGATTCATCGAATAATAAAAATTTATATGTTTATTATTTAGGTTTTAGCGTTTAGTTACTTTAAGAGTTTAAATAAAACAATAAAGCATTGTACGCACCGAGTACTTACAGCTTAGTACGGCCGTTATTCCAAATGCGTATAGTGTGGCTAAGCTTCAAACGATTGAGCCTGGTACGTGTGAGTTACTTAAGACTACAGCAACTACCTACCACCCAAGTTACCCTAACGCCCTAATCTATCCACTTATGTTGTTAACCACACCAAACGTGAGTTAAGTACGTTGGTTTTCCGTGCGGGAAGTCTGTTACCAGTAGACCTAAAGTAACAGAAGTGAGGTAGGAATAAAGGTTTGTGTATGTCGTGCAATGTACACAGGAAATGGTTTTCTCACTGCCGTTCCCATCGAATCATAGGACCGATGATGGCTAAAGGTGTCTTGGCTACAGTGAAAGGAGTTATAGAAGATGAATCAAACCCGACTCCAGGTTGATGACTAATATATTGCAATAATTAACTTAATTATATAATTTTAGTGGTCAATACACATTGATACTTACTTAATGCATCGATCGTTTTCATCACTGCCTATTTATCTGCTTAAATTTCGGTATCTTACTCGATACAGAAGTAATCAAGCAGATTTTTTTTTTTGATAGACTCTCACTTGATCGTAAGCAATATGGTTGGCGATAAAGCACGCTTAGATGCTTACTTAGAAGCACCTATTCCTTGTTGACTTAAAACTCCTCCCTATTTCTTCGCTTGCGTAAATATAATAATAATTTATTTATCAGGTGTTACACAGTGAATCACAATATAAAATAACTTATGTTATATTTTTACAGTAACTGGTTAACATTAATTTGAACAGTGGTACCCAAACTAGGCAGCGCCAGTATCTTGCTGGAGATAAGTTAAATTACGTCTTGTCCAAGACATGTTTAAACTTTTATACTTATTTCAAGATATTTGAATTTAGGCATATAAATCAAACACTGGTAGTAATTTGTCTACCGATATAAAAGTAAATTATTTTAGGCAAAGAACAACGTTGGTCTCAAAACACTGCCATGTGGGACTCCAAAACTAAGTTTCTATTTTTTTTCTAATATGACTATCATTAATGATATACTGGAACTTGAAAGCAATCACTTTGATAACTTTCAAAGTAATTATAAGAAACAATACCAGCCAGTTCCAGATTGGATATTAATATTAGAGTCGAAACTGTATTGAAAGCTTTAGACAGGTTTATGTTCTGAATAGTAGAATCTCAAATATCCATGTTGATATCCTCAGTAGACATATTCTGCCTGAAATCATTTATTCAACTTTTAAGTATCTTTGACATAGAACTCAAAACTTATACAGGGCTGTAATTGTCCATATCTTTAGTTCATTTTTATGTACTTTGTATGAAGAATCCTTTATAAATGTGACAAGATAAATGTACAAGTCTAAATAGTTTTCTAAAACAGATAGGTAATAGAAATGATACAAAAATTACGAAATCCAATTAGTTGATATTTAGCTAATGATAACTATTAGCTGCTAATAGTAGTAGTTATTATAATGTACGTCATTTACTAATGGATGATAGTTTTGATTAGAAACAACAATCATTTGATAGAATGATGTAACAGTTTAATGAAATTATAACTTTCATCAACCGTAAATCATAAAGGTAAGTAACTTGAAGCACAAAATATATAGGTACAGAAGTCGATCTACATACAAAGCGCGTTCGAGCAACGCACACAAAGACACCGCTCACAGACACAATGTCTCGGTCGCGTCTCGGAGCACTCGTCGAACAATTCCGGCTCAAACGCTCATTAGTGTGCGTCCACCGAGCGTAGGTATAAAAAGTGAAGTACATACATGAGATTTTCTTCTGAACCTATCTATTTTGTGCTTGAAGGCACTTGGTCATTTAATATAATTTTTGCTAGTTAGTTTACTAGTCTAGCCTAGCGATTCATCTCTCTTCTTCTTCTTCTCTTCTTTGACCTTACCAAGACCAAATATTCTGTTTCAACTCTTCAGGCTTCTCTTTCAACTATCAGAGAGAGATTAAAAGTGGTCTCAATGGCCATTTCCTATACTATCAATTTTTGTCACCCATCCATTTTAACTTTCTCATCTCCACTACATGCAATCATATTTGGTCATTTGTATTTTTGATAACTTAAAATTCACAGGGCTTCCGTGATGTCATCTATCCTGAGTTGATCCGATACATTAGCTCTCGGTCTACTCGCCATACTTCTGGTCAAACGATCCATTTATATGTATATAAGTGTGGTTAAATATACTTCTACAACCAGTCGATATTGTGACCTTCGCAAGTGAGCATCTTTTTTACAATGTTGTTCATAGTATTGGTTATAACGGCGGTCTTGTGCACAGCAGTGTTCTACTTCAAGTTGATAAACAGAAATTACTGGAAGAAACAAAATATAGTGCAAGTTGGTGATTTAATGATAAAGTTTTTGTTCGGTAAAGAGTCAATTCCAGAAATTGTGAAGAAGATTTACGATAAGTACGATGAACCCTATGTTGGGATGACTCAAGGAACTGTTCCTACGCTAATGCTGAAGTGCCCTGAAGATATCAAAGCTGTTTTAGCTGGTGACTTCCATAGCTTCAACAGTCGTGGTATAATCGCAAACCCTAACGACGTTTTAGCTGATAATCTTTTATTTATTAATGATTTTCATAAATGGAAAATATTAAGACATAACCTCAGTCCGATGTTTTCGAACGTCAAACTTAAGAGTATGTTCTACATCTTAGACAAATGTTCTCGAGATTTTGTGGATTATCTTGAAGATAATCTGCATATGCGACAAAAGACATTCAAAGTCTTGTACACATATACTACATCATCCATTGGTGCAGCATTATTTGGCATTGATACACAGACTAACAGCACTATGGAATCACCCTTCCTAGATATGGCATGGAAAATCCTAGAACCATCAAGAAAACTACATTTTGTTATTGCTGTGTCAAATGTATTTCCTTCTTTATACAAAATGTTAAAACTGAAAATTTTCGGAGAGTATGAAGATTTTTTTGTGGGTGTGGTTAAAAAGGTGTTAGCATATAGAAGACGTGAGAATATCAGAAGTCGTGATTTTATAGACATTTGTGTGCAGATTCAAAGGCATGGAATGTTGCAGGACTTCATTACAGGTTATGAATTAGAACCTACTGATGAGATCCTGGCTGCACAAGCCTTTTTTTTCTTCGTTGCTGGCGCCGACACTTCAGCTAACACAATGCATTACACTCTGCTAGAATTGTCAAGCAATCCAAAAATCTTAGCTAAATTGCACGAAGAAATAGACAAGGTATTTGAAGATCGCGCTGAAGAAATGACTTACGATGACATCGAAAAAATGCATTACTTAGACAAAGTACTTAAGGAATCAATGAGAAAGTATCCCCCGATAGGTATCATACAGAGATTATGTTCAAAAGATACATGTCTGCCGTCTGGAGTAAAGATAGCAAAAGGTAATATTGTATTGATCCCAGTTTTTGCCCTTCACAGGGACGAAAAGTACTATCCAAACCCGGATGTATTTGATCCGGACAGATTTTCATCAGAAAACGATTGGAATATGAATAATTATGTTTACTTACCTTTTGGTGAAGGAAACCGTATTTGTTTAGGTAAGTTATCTTAATTACTTTTAGCTATCAGTCATGATTATTAAAGATATTCATTAATTGCATATTTACAAACCGAAAATCATTGAAGTTAACAAGTATGTGCCATCGTGTTATGCTTCAGTAGTTGAATATTGCTTATATTTATGTAGTTGTCTGGCATTTCGCTGAACTGGACCTTTTTTGGCGCAAACGTGTGACAATGTTACTTTTTATTTATTTTTTATTTTATTGTTTTGTGTTTGTCTTAAGTTTTTGTTGTCTACAATGTTTTTTTGCGCCAAAAGAATTACTTTTCTTTCTTTCTTTTCTTTATATTAAAGTAGTTGATTGCACATCAGAATAATTATTAACAGAAATAAGGTGATAGCCAAATGCATGTTAATTTAGAGCAATATTTTCGAAAAGTCGGAGCACATTTTTTTTTATCGCGTTGTTTATAAAAAAATACTCATCATCTCCTTCTTCTTTCTTTCTTCTATCTATTACTATCTCTGCCTAGCGTCCGTTCCTTAATAATATCATTTATTTATGATTTTTCTTTTCAGGTTATCGGTTTGCCCGCCTGCAAGTAAAGGTTGGTCTAGTTCGTCTACTGCAAAGCTTCACATTAACGGAACAGAATGTTTCTCCGACTTTTGAACGAAGACCATTTGGTCTTCGAAGCCCTACTGCTACCTACGAATGGAAGTTAAGAGATTTTTAGGTCAAAATTCATCATTGTAATATGACATGCCTAGTTGTATTACTCGCATCTGTGAAGTGCTTCGTTCAAATTTATTTCTTACTTACAAATTCGGAAAAGTCTAAAAACTTACATAACATAGTTTAGTCATAAATGATGTACATATATACGACTTATCGTACTTATGAACTTTGCGATCTCACCAATACTAATATATTTTGTTGCCCGTATTATTATGCTACTATATTATACTTGTTTCTAATTATTGCTGTGTCTATAAATAAGAAATTCTTTTAAAAAGTAAAATGGTTTTATTTAAAAAACATTTTCTTTTGTTAATTTTAATTATGTTTGTTAATTTTTAATTAATATCATTAAATAGTATGTAAGTCAAGTTTTATAAGAAGCAATTCAATAATACAAGTTACCTCATAATTTATTTGTTTCTTTTGTAATCGTAATTTTTTGTTACTTAAAACGATCTCAATTTTTTTTTTATATTTTTTTGATTTTTTTTTTAATAAACTTTTATAATTTTGTTTTACTTTTTAATTTAACTTACGTTTGATTTTCTCTGTTTTTTTTTTAGGTTGGAGAATTTAAAGTTAAGTATTTCTCAAACTCTACTTTAGTCTAAAAACCTATCATTTGGCATTGAAGTAAAGTTTAGGACGTGCCTAACTCATAATACTCAATTCAGAAACTTATTCACCGTAGAGTGAAATCTACTAGTCTACAAGTATATAGGGTGACTGGTTATTAGTGTACGATACTTAAACACGTGATTGTGCTCATGATAACCAACAACTTTTACTATGGGAACAAACCTGAAATCGCAAAAAAAAATCAGCTGTTCAGTACAGTAAAAAAATCAGTAGTTTATGTTTGCCTAATGTACTAAACAGCTGATATTTTTTTCATTTATAAGGCGTTATGGTTATTTCGAACTCTGAACTCCACTTCTGCGACAATGCATGGTATGGTGGACAGAGTTCCGAGGATCTCAAGGCGGTATGGAGACAGTAACCGTCGCAACCAACTACTGGGACGGCACAATCGCGGCGATAAATCCCTTGTTTATTTAAATGTTCCATGGTCTGTTTCCAGAGGTTTCCATTATATCCTCACCTTCAAATGGGACCACTTGGTAGACACACTCTTCAAAACAAAAAATAGAATCATCAAAGTTGATTCACATTCAGCATAGATATTGCTGGACAAGATATCCAAAAAATCAGAATTATAATATCCTCGTTTATTGGAAGCTGTTTAAAAAAAAAAACAAGTTGTACTAGCTTTCAAGCCCTTGTGTCTAGTCAGTTTAAGAGTGTAAATAAATCATCTGTCCGGTTGACTGGTAGAAATTGCTTAAATCCACCTTTTTTTTATTGAGATAAAGTAGTGCTTGACTGCGATCCCACCTGATGGCAATTAGCGATGCAATCTTTGATGGTGAGGCGCACTAGTTTATTAAGAGCCTTTTAACTCTAGCCTTGAAGACACAGCGAAATTATAATCGGACGGGAAGACCGCAGCAGGCAAGCTGTTCCAGTCTTTCGACGTATGCGGTATAAACGACGAGGCGAAACACTTAGTCCGGACCGTAGAGGTTTCAACAACGTAAGGGTGAATATTCGATGATGTCGGGTTGTCCGATGGTAGAATTGCGATGGCGGAATCAAGTCACACTCTCTAAGATGCATCCTGTAAAACACCGAAAGACTGGCTACCCTACGCCTGTGCTCAAGATACATTTAAGTCATACATTTCAACGCCATTTATGGAGCGTTTGTGTGAGCGCTTACTGCAGAAGCGACCAGCGAAGCTGAATGCTTCTCAAAAGGTTATGACCATCTGAAAGGTACGGTGATACCGCACGATCTCACGCAAAGCTGCGAGCCTCCTTGGTGACCTACCGCCATGTGATTTGAAGGCAACAGCCCTTGCACACATGCACGAGCAACGCATGGTGTTGTAACACCGGGTCGAAACAGGGCGGACAGGGTTTCGGTGAGATCTCATGACGATATTGTGACAGCGACTTTCGCAACCCAGCGCTTGGCACCACAACTAAGCTGGAAAAAAAAAAGACGTGTGGCACTCGGGGACTGCCGCGGTAAAGCTATTGCATAGTTTTTTTTATCAACTTATGCAATTATAATTATTTATTTATTTTATTTATGCAGTATTTTTTTTTCTTTGTTTTTTTTTTTCTTTGATATTAATTGAAGTTACACTTTTTGAGCGTGGTGACCAATAAGAAAACAAATGAGTGGTGGGTGTTAGGTTATTTTCGTTACGGAATTTCTGGAATTGGTCTCCACGCTTAAGGCCCGCGATAGAAGCTATGCAATAGCTTAAAAAAAAAAAGTAAAATTACTGACTACATCATGAAGTAGGCAATTCTAAGAAATGGTTACGATAGTTATACAAGAAACAATAGAGCGCTATTAAAAACTCAAAGTGGATCTAATAACATTTCATGATGAGTAGTCAATTCTTATCATGGCCACTGTTTATCGTAAAAGTACTCGTAGGAATCGCAGACATTGCTCAACATAAACACTTAACACTAACATTAAAATCATTATGACTTTGCAAGTTTATAAACAGTATTGTTTATACCTCTATGAGAATTGATAAGAAAACTATTGCTTAACCTTCTTATCTCTATGAACTTTATGTACATCAAACGGAGTCAAAACTTCTTTAGACTCTTGATAAGTAAAAACACGTTGTCATGATTATTCTTCGATTTGTGTTATTAGCTAAAATGGGTGATAAAAAGTGACCATGTGCAAAATTTTAAGTCCTAGGTCCTATAGTTTTGACTTTAGGTTGATAAAGAAAGAAAAATATTTATTTTGGCGCACAAAACATTGTAGACAAAAGAAACATGTTGAAACTCTTAAGTTTCTCTTAAGATAAACATAAAACAAAAAAAAAAACTAACATTGTAAACGCTGGATTGTTGCCCGGACACAGCAACGCGGGGCCGAGGCAGACCACGAAGGAGATGGCGGGACGACCTGGATGGCTTCCTTAAGAACTGGAATGAGAAAGCGAGGAACCGTGATCGTTGGAAGGAGTGGAGGGAGGCCTTTTCCTAGCAGTGGGACAGTGTGGGCTAAATAAAAAAAATAAAAAAAAACATTGTATGTCTCACGTTTGCGATAACTACGAGATAGTTGTCTAACGCTGGTTTTCAACTGAACTTTATTAGAAGTGTACGGATAAAAAACCTCGTCATATAACGTCAGTCAGCCAGTTCCTCCATTTACACAGCAAATCATCCCCAAAATAACTTTCTTCCCCTTTTCAACCCCGTCAGGGGATAAATTTCAATAAAATACGTAAGTCATCTTCCGTCAATCTTGTTATAGAATGTTCATGCAAAATTGAAAGTAGATTGACACAAGGAATCACGTTGTTCTTCACAAACTTTGCCCCTATTTTTACCCCTATAGGGGTAGAATTTCGAAAAATCCTTTCTTATCGGATGCCTACGTTATACAATGAACATGCCTTCCAAGTTTCAGGTCCTTATGATCAGTGGTTTAGGCTGTGCGTCCATTTACAGCAACCACTCATTAAAAAGACTGAAAGAAAAAAAATTGCAACAATGACCACACGATAATGAAGACAGGAACGAAGAAAACAAAAAAAAGAAATGTTATTAATGACTAACTTTTGCCAGCGGCTTCTCCCGCGTACAAAAAATATATCCTATATCACTCAGGAATAAAGCAGCTTTCTATTGGTGAAAAAATTTTAGCAATCGGACCAGTACTTCCACAGATTACCTCCTTCAAACAAAAAAGACAAACTTTACCTCTTTATTATATTAGTGTAAATATCTTTTATCTTCACACAAACCACAAACTCTGACGTGAAACCTAAGCTTATTACTTAAATAATTAAATAATAATTTACAAAGGAACCATAATTTGGAAACAAATCTTAAAGTTGCTTCTGGAATTTGGCATCTTATTACAAGATTAGGTGTATTATATTAGTTCATAACTGTGTTTAGTAAGGAAAATCTCCTTAAAATATATTTTGTAAGTTTCCATATACTATAACTCAAAAACAAAAGGGGATTTATCAGCTATAAATCATTAGACCTTGCGTGATCGAATCGGAAATCAAGATATCCTCATAGCCCAAAAAATCGCTAAACTTCAGTGGTAAGGCAAGACACATTGCTCGCAGAACAAATGATCGATGGACCACAGGGTTCTGAAGTGGCGACCGCGTACAAGAAGACGCATTTATGGTAAGCCTCTCTACAAGGTAGACCGATGACCTGCAATACTTGAGGGAAGCTTCTATCCAACAATGGTCGTGAATCGCTAGACGGCCCTCCAGATTATAATATATCAATCACTCCCTAAGCTAAAGACGCTTGTGCATATCTCTATAAAAGAGAAGCTATTTGCACGTTCTAAACTATAGGTAGCTACGGAGAAGAACGTGCAAGAAACTCAAAGGACGCTCTTTTAAATGAGTAAATATTATGTTTACATCGTTAATGTCGAATTACCCATTTACATGTATCTGTGAGATCGAGGCAGATAGACGTAACAAAACAAAAAACATTCAAAGAACAAATAATTAAAAAAAACTGTAGCAACTGAGAGATGACCAGTCCTGACATAACCCTTTCACGAACATAACCCATGCGCTAGCCCCATTTAGTATAACTATTTAGGAAAGAACCGAATGATCCAGCGCTTGCGCTGCCTAGAGAGAACTTCAAGCGTGAGTGAGCAAAACCCTCCCAATTACCAGGGCACATTAAATCAAAGACATATCCAGTAAATGTTTGTTTAAGATACGTAATACTCACACTTGTGGTGGTAATGCATAATGCTACAGTTCGTACAATACAAATATTGTCTTACTATCATCATCGGTTCCTACAATGTTTTGAAATGCAAATACTAACCAATTAGTATGCGTGTCCAAGTGGTTGTGGAACTAAATCAGCATTGAAATAAGCATTTTTGTCATCAATATAATCATCTAATTTACAATATACCATGCGTTTGACACAAAATTCAAATTTCGTGCTATGAAAAATAATATGTGCTATGGATGCGTGCTAAGGTTGGTCGCTATGGATGGTCGCAAAAGGTGTAGCTATGTGCCGCTTCCCTACTATCGATACGTCGTATAGTTCGGGCGGCGCATTTTCCTCGTGCAGCTACTTGGTGGCGGCGCATCTTTGCATCTTGTTCATCTTCTCACACCGCTACATAGCTTAGTATCAGTGGAAACGGTCACATAATTTTACAGCTTAGCATATTACATCTTCGCAGCATATTTGCATAAAATATCTCTGGTGAAAAAGCAGCCTTAGGTTGTCGTTAAAACATTTTCTAATAGTTGCCGATTGCTGTAATTGAGTAAAACTCTACAAATTAGTTGTTGAAGTGATGAAGACCCTACTAGTCTAGAGCCTAATATTTTGGTCATAGCAACGTGCGACGACGCATCGAGTTAATTTGTTAAGTTTTAAATAGACCAGTTAGATGTAAGTAATAATAATAATAATATCTGGTCATTCTCTTGTAAACACCATTGACTTGATCACGCAAATTATTACACTCAGTGCGAAGTAATCTCGTTTCTCCTCTTTTATTTACACAACTCCTGGTCAGTCCTGTAATCATTATCAGCCTTTTTAATGTTCCTAATGCCACTCAGGCCTCCTCTCTAGGCGAGGGAATGGCAATGGTCGTTGTGGGCCCAGTGCGGAGTAGTGAATGTCACATTTCTTCGAATTATTGATTCTAGGACGTGCCAGTTTCCTCATGATGTTTTCCTTCACCGTTTTGAGTTAAATTTGTGATGAAACAAATTACACAAGTTATGCGCCTGGCAAGGTTTGAACCCGCGACCTGCAACTCGTAAGTCGGAGCCAATACCACTCGGCTATCACTGCGCTCAGTCCTAAAAAAAACTATCACTGCGCTCAGTCCTAAAAAAAAAAAAACTCCAGCCTATTGTTAAAGTTTATATTGCACCAACCCCAAAAATTTTTGACTACATTAAAACCATCACATGCTGATCAATCCGTCACTTCGTCAGTGGGATCTTCGTGATATATGCACAGTATCACCGGCTCATAGGATTACCCGTGTAACTCAAGGGATATAGGATTACAAGTGAAGTGATGAGATTATGGGGAATGAACGCTGTTACCATGAGTGAGAGTAATTTTGGGGTAGCACGTAAGTTGACTGCGTGTTTGGGAAGGTGACTTTTTTAAAGGTGGGAAATGATCCAGTGACTATTCCTGTTACGTGTCAGGCTTTTACTGAATAAAACGACACCTAAGTTCCTTCTTTGCTTGGCGTTCCAGGACCTACCCATGACCTCGTTAGGTTTCGGCTCTACTGGGCTCTCTTTTTGAGGCGGGCGTGGAATACTAAGCGCCGTCGACGACTTCGGCTCGGTCTAGTTGCTTACCGCATGGTCGGACGTCGAGGTATCCATTGCTCGCCGTACGATATTTTTCAATTGGAATGTGAATGAAATGTAATGTATACGCACCATGTCGCCGGTTCAGCGTATTATCCGTGTATCTTAAGGAATCTAAGATTACAAGTAAAGTTTTTTTTTAATGGTGAGAGGATCGCACTTGTACACTATCTCAAGTGGAAAGTGACGATGTGGTTGATGATGGAGCGCGCTTACTTTAACAATAACTAAATAACTTACTTAAAAGTAACCTATTCACTCTTGACTTACAGTTCCTCAGGTTGTAGCTATCAAGACATCAGGCAGGAAATTCCACTCCTCAGCTGTGCGCAAAATGAAGTAATGACATTATGGGGAATGTACACTGTTACCATCATGAGGGTAATTTTGGGTTAATTCGTAAGTTGATTGACACATTTAGTATTTGTGAACGTGACTGCGATGAATACAAGACACACACGACCGGCCGTTGTGGCGACATTTGAGAGAGGCCTATGTCCAACAGTGGACGTCTTACGACTGAAATGATGATGATACACAAAACACCCAGACCTGAAATTCGCTTCGCCTTTCGCCTCACCACTCACGCGAATTTGTAAATGCGACTCAAGATTTAGTTGAAATACTTTCTTAGTATTTCAACCACTTAAAAATTTTGAACTATTCATAATTAGAACAAATGGTAGAAAATTAGCTTCTACAGAATCAGACTTAATTTTACGAAAAATCTGTTTCGGCGCTCAATTTCGTTCCTTCTGAAATATTGATATCAAATTGTTGAATACTCATATCACTTTTTTAAAAGAGTAACCGTGGAGTTTCTTGCCGGTTTTTCTCCATAAGAAACGACCAATTTCGAACCGTGCACTAGCTTCTGACGTTTTATAAGTGCCCATGTAGGCCTATGTGAAATAAAAAACTTTTAACTTTGACTTTTGACTTTGAATAAATGAACAAATTATGATCTATTTGTCGCTATAATGTGGAAAATAAGGCCACCAATTAATATTTTTCAAGTTTAAGGCTCAAATCGTAATATTTGGTATAGAAGTTTGAAGCGGAACTTGTACGCCTGATCACCACAAAACCATCTATGCCAGAATCAGCGAACATGCCTAAAGCGGTACAGCGGTGTAAAAGCGTACCAGCTCCAACAGCATCCTAATATATTGCTGTATTAGAATCGAATAGCACCTACCATATGGGAGGCCTTTCGATGCTCTGGGGCCAGGGTTATCCGAAAGGGCGCTCGAGCCCCGGTAAGAAGGCGAGAAGGAACGGTTTGGGTCTTTTAGTCAGTAAGAGTCTGACACTATCTCCCGCTCCACCCAAGAGCGGGGGATGTCAATGCATGATTTTTTCCCACCATAAAAAAAGCCTTTCAATGCTGCGTCACCAGGTAAGCGGTCACCACTCCAAAACCTATCAGCCCCATCAACATTCGTTATTTTATAACACATTTTAAAAAGGAGGAGATTCTCAAATCAGTTGCATCTTTTTTATCTGATAGGAAAAATCCTATGACAACCCCCGATCTTGGGCGGAGCGGGAGATACTGTCAGACTCTTACTGACTAAAAAACCCATCCCGTTCCTTCAGGACCCCGTCGTCTACGAACCGATTTCTTTAGCAACATTCGGTTTGTAACCTATGAATACCAAAGCCTACGGAAACAGCTAACAATACATGCTTTCGCAGAAGTAAACAAAACTAGATAACGTTACAACACAATAAAGAAGATCATTAACGCTTTAACCATACGTATAAAATTACGTAACTCATGAATACAACACAAAAACGTAAACGCAAACCGAACGTGAACGCAAACCATACACACACACGGCTACAACTCGCTTCACCGACCACGTTATTATACCGCTAATAGCCAATACAGTATCGATTGTATTGACGCTTTCAGAAAACAGAATAAATGAGAATGGGCACATTGGGACCACCCTCCAATAGCAATGAGATACATATCGTTGGATAGGTCTTTTCAATTGGAACAACAATTGTTATGACAACTTTGTTGTAACAACTGTCCGTTCAGAGTTATAGGACTTATAAGTTCAGATTTAAAGATAGAAATATTAAAATAATTTTGAGGGAAAAATAATAACACCGTTAATAGTTCATTAATTATCATTTGGTTTTTTAAAAAACTCAATAAAAAAAAGTTTAAAAATACAAAAAAATAGTAGCCCACCGGTATAGGGGACAGAGTCCAAGCTACCGGCGGTCAGGGCTCTAGAGAAAGGAACCTCCTGACTATACGAGCCGTGTCCAGCAATACTGCTTTCTGAATCAAGCCCTTGATCTAATCGCCTAACGAGAGCCTCCTAAATCATTGGTCGAGGCTCTTGGGTATTAGGCCATTGGCTGAAACAACTATCGGTACAATGATCGCTGAATCCACTTCCCACATGTCGAGACAATCTCGCGAGCCAAGTCAATAAGTACATACTTGATCTTGATTTGTTTATCTTTCTCGGCTTTCACAAGGTTCTCGTCATGCGGAACGGATATGTCAACAATCATTGCACGCCTCTCGCTTCGGTTCACCACCACTATATCAGGCTTATTAGCCACAATAGTCCTGTCAGTGATGATGTTATTTTAATTTTAGAAAAGACTGTAAATACTTTTTAAATAAATAAAAACTCTTACAGCTCTGAACGGACAGTTGTAAAAGCAAAGTGTCGTAACAATTGTTGTTCTAATTAAAAATACCCATCAAATGACCATACGTCTTATTGCTATTGGAGGGTGGGTTATCCATCAGCAACTTACTGTGAAATCCTCTCTTGTGGAATCGGAAGTGTCTTACTATAGATATGAGCCCGACCCAGTTCTTGATAATGGTCATATCACTTTGTACTCGGATCGGCCCATCGTTACTGACAGGACTATTTTGGCCAATAAGCCTTTTTTTTTTTGGTGGGAAAAATCATGCATTGACATCCCCCGCCCTTGGGTGGAGCGGGAGATAGTGTCAGACTCTTACTGACTAAAAGGGAAGGAACGGGGTGGGTACCCCGTTCCTTCTAGCCTTCATACTGGGGCTCGAGTGCCCTTTCGGATAACCCTGGCCCCAGTAGGCTTCGACCCGGCTGGGTCCCTGCTGTTGCTGACAACTCCTTGAGGCGCGCGGGAACAGTGCGCGCCGTCGACGACTTTGGCTTGGTCCGGACAGTTACCGGACGGCCGGACAGTGAGCTACCCATTGCTCACTGTCCGCAAGCCCGCGTCTACGTTGGCCGGAAATCGAGATCAGAATCCCGGTGACGGCGGTAGCGATAACGCCGTTGCCTGATGCGTTCGGCCTCCTCCTTTGCGAGCATTACTGCTTCGCAGAAGTTGGCGACCGCCTGCCACTCCTCCTCGCTACATCGGATCATGGCCTCAACCAAGGCCCGGCGCAAGAGGTCTCCGCCGCCGATCGCCCCCACGAGGGCACGGCGATGCTCCGCCCAAGCAGGGCACACCTCGACTGTGTGCTCCACCGTGTCCTCCGGGCGTTCCACACAGTGGCGACACCCGGCATCACTTCCGCATGAATCGAGTGCAGGAAACTCCCGAACGAACCATGTCCGGTGAGTACCTACGTCATGCGGAAGGTAAGGACGCCGTGAGGTCTTTCCAGCCACGCCTCAAAGAGGGGACTTACCGCCATGATTGTGGCGTGCCCAGCACTGGGTTGCGATAGTCGTTGACGCCATTTTACCATGAGATCCCGCCGGACCTCTGTCCGCCATGCCGTGACCTGTCGCGGCAGCAGACTTTCACCCCGGCGTTGCATCTCCACGCGCATATCGTGCATGTATGCAACGACTGTTGCCTCCAGATCCCACGGTGGTAGGCCAGCCAGAAGGCTCGCCGCTTTGCGGGAGACCGTGCAGTATCCCCGCACCATCCTTATCGCCATGACTCTCTGGCAGGCGTTCAGTATGGCCGCCGGTTGCTTTTTCAGCGACAGCGCCCACACCGGCGCCCCGTAGAGGGCCATGGACCGAACGATCCCCGCGTAGAGGCCTCCGGCAGGAGGCGTCTGGACCCCCAAGGTTGGGCAGGAGCCGCTTGAGCGCAGCCCCAGCCCGGTTGAGTTTGGGAGCCAGACGTTGGAAGTGCGTGGCCAATAAGCCTGATATAGTGGTGGTGGACCGAAGCGAGAGGCGTGCAATGATTGTTGACATATCCGTTCCGCACGATGAGAACTTTGTGAAAGCCGGGAAAGATAAACAAATCAAGATTACGTTTATACTTATTGACTTGGCTCGCGAGGTTGTCGACATGTGGGAAGTGGATTCAGCGATCATTGTACCGATAGTTGTTTCAGCTTATGGCCTAATAGCCAAGATCCTCGACCAACACCTTAGGAGGCTCTCGTTAGGCGATTGGATCAAGGGCTTGATTTGAAGGAGGTTCCTTTCTCTAGAGCCCTGACTGCCGCTAGCTTGGACCCTGTTTCCAATACCGGTCGGCTACTATTTTTTACTATTTTTAAACGTTTTTTATTTTTTTTTATTGAATATTTAAAAAAAACAAATAATAATGAATGAATTATTAACGGTGTTATTATTTTTCCCTCAAAAATATTTTTATATTTCTATCTTTAAATCTGAACTTGTAAGTCCTATAACTCCGAATGGACAGTTGTTACAACAAAGTTGTCATAACAATTGTCGTTCCAATTGAAAAGACCTATCCAACGATATATATCTCATTACTATTGGAGGGTGGTCCCAGGTTTCATACATTTTTGCCCATTCTCATTTCGTACAATCCACACCATTATAAATACGAATATAATATCTGTCTGTTTGTTATCTTTTCAAGTTTTAACAGCTGAAAAGATTTGGATGAACTTGGTACACACATATCGACGGTCCCTATGTATACATATAAAGACATCCAAAATATCATTTTTTTTTTCATTATACTATACATTGATAGACATGATCAACATCATATGTAGATTTTTTTTCGGTGGGAAAAACATCTAATGACATCCTTCGCTCTTGGGCGGAGCCGGAGATAGTGTCAGGCTCTTACTGATTAAAAACCCACCTCGTTCTTTCCTGCCTTCATACCGGGGCTAAGCTACCTTTCGAAACTAACTCTGGCCCCGGTAGGCTTCGAACCAGCTGTTGCTGCTGTTACTGACAGCTCTTTGAGGAGGCGCGCGAGAACAGTGCGCGCTGTGTACGACTTGGGCTCGGTCCGGATAGTTACCGGATGGTCGGACAGCGAGCTACCGGAGCCGCTTGAGTTCAGCCCCAGTCCGATACAGTTTGGGAGCCAGACGTCGAAAATGCTCCACGAAATTCCACTGTCGTTATCGAGGACGAGTCCCAGATACACATATTACGTAGATCAATGTTGATCATATCTTGGATCCTAATACTCATTGGATATCTACACTAATATTATAAAAAGGCAGTGGTTGTTTTTATGTATTTTTTGTTTGTAGGAGGTAATGTCTGAAAGTACTGGTCCGATTGCGAAAATTTTTCACGGATATAAAGAGCTGCTTTATTCCTGAGTGACACAGGCTATATTTTATGTAAAAATATAGCCAGTGTTTAATATAGAGAAGCATAACATACAAGCATTGCACACATACATACAAGATCACCCTCACACACGCCCAAAACCTCATAAACACAACTCGTAAATCACATTTGCAAACCACTATACTCAATATAATCACCCATCAACAAATCATAAACTTTCCATAACATTAATTAATTATATTATATCATTATGTGTAAATAGCTGTCCTGTGCGGTTTCACCCGCGTCCATAATTGCTTCACCGCCTCCTATTGGTGGTACCAACATTATAAGTAACTTGAAGCCTGCTCCGATAAATGGGCTATCCAACACAAAACCGCACAAGACCCACAGCACAGATTTTACTCAGTCATTCTTTTTAGGTGGAATATCATCCAATGACATCTCCCGCTCTTGGGCAAAGTAGAAGGGCGTGTCAGACTTTTACTGACTAAAACCCACCCCTGTTCCTTCTTTGCCTTCGTTCCAGGGCCCGGTGGGTTCTCTTTCGCACAACCCATAACCCCATAGACTTCGACCCTTCTGCCCCCTATGGTTTTTTTGACATCTCTTAGTGACGCGCGTAGAACACTACGGGCCATCAACAACTTAGGCCCAGTCCAGACGGTTATCAGACGGTCGGAAGGAGATTTACCCATTGCTCACCCGCTCGCCGTCTGCAAGCCCACTACCATCTAAATAGCCCTTTTAAAAATATAAACACGTCACAAAATACTGTACAAATTTCGTAATTAACTGTTCATACGAAGTTGGCGTTCCACAAATTAATCAAGATCCTATCTAAGGCCCCAGTCTCCGCAGATTAGGGTACAGTGTGCCACCGTGTGTGAAATTGTAAATTCTCAGAAAAACACTGGATAGTCGGGCAACCGACCGAATTCGTGCACGATACTTTTTGGCTGGCAGCCACAAACGGAATGATAGACGGTTGTACGTTATGTTTATCTGGGTGTCGCAGCGGCTATGCTTCAGGGAGTCGAACGTTTGATCCTGATCTATCTGTCGCGACTTTGGAAGGTTTTATTGCTTAGAATTCTTCGGGTGAATTTTATAGTGTGGGGTAACCGAAGTTCCATCACAAAATCCCTGCATATCTTTACTCCCTGTCTTTCAAATCCATTACAGGTTGTGTGTGAAAATTGTTTTTCGCGAAGACCGCCCATTGCCACAGTCTATTGTAATTTTAATCGCCTACTATACCTGAAGCCAATATTTTATGGTGTACAATGAAGAGTTTATACAAATATCTATATATATGTCCGTTTTACCCTAGTAAGAAAGGTAACGAAGGAACAGGTGTGGGTTTTTAGTCAGTACAATATAGCCCTTAGTGCCTGAGCAGCTTTTTAAAAATGTGAATGCATTTTGTTTTCAACGTTTTAACGTGCGCTAATGAACAAGCCCGTGTTTTAACTTTAAGATGTGTTGCACTTAGTGAACTTATAAAGTAAACTTAGCTACTGCATTATAAAGCTGCAGACTGTTTCAAAAGAGCTTCTTTTTAATTGACCAGTTGGATTAAGGGTTAGTAACCCTGACTGCTATGTTTTTTTTTTTCTTTTTATTGTGGGAAAAAGACATCTAATGACAACCCCCGCTCTTGGGAGGAGCGAGAGATAGTGTCAGACTCTTTCTTTCTTTCGTTCTTTCTTTCTTTCTTTCTGTCTTGGTTTCTTATACGCCGTCTCTTTCACACCCTTCCTTTTTTTGTACTCACTCTTTTACGCTTCATTTCTTGACAGACATGTGGGTGTAGTGGTTAGTGACCCTGACTGCTATGCCGGAGATCGTGGGTTCGATTCCCAGCCAGGACAAATCTTGTGTGATGAGCATGATCATTTTTTCTGTGTCTGGGTGTAATTTATCTATAGTATGTATGTATTTAGAAAAATATATAAATAATGTTTATCAGTTGTCTAGTACTCATAACACATGAAGACGTCAGCTGAGGGAGACCAATGACCTGTAGGTAGTAGTCGGCGTTGCGTGCAAACTACCCATAGGTCATTAGACTCGCTCAGCTGACATTATCTTAAAGAAATTAATTTCGTACATGCGTAAATTAATACGAGTTTTGAAAAAAAAAGGTAGGTACTTTATTTTTTAATTTAATCTTTATAAATCGATAGTGTTTCATGTACCGGATCGACTCTTTACGGGATTAAATCGATTAAAATTTAGCGGTGTCTACTATTCTAAGGCCCGTATTACAGAACGTCACCCAAACTCAATCGTTATTTAAAACTAGTTTCAATTAATCAAATGGCTTGAATCTAGTTATAAGTAATGCTTGAGTTTTGAGTGACGTTCTGTAATACGTGCCTAAGAATATACTCGTTGTGTTGGCCAGTTTTTATTCAAATCTATTCAGCATTTCAGGCGTAAACAAGTAACAAACACACTCACATACCCACAAACTTTTGCCTTTATAAAATTAATGTCTCTGGTAGCAGGCAAAGCAGCCTAAGCATGCATATTATAGGTAGCTAATATTATGAGTACCTACGCTATGTTACGTATTCATAACGCTACTGAGTACTGATTTTCAAATAAAAACATAATCTTAGGTCTGGTCAGTACCTTTAGCCAAGTTGCAATCTGCAATAGTGAACGCTTGTAGAAAGCTTCAAATGTACGGGAATGACGTCATCTCAACGCTCAGCTACGTGGTCAGAACAAAAGAATTAGGGAGGCAGGTTGAGTGGTAGAGAATGCCTTGTGGCATTAAGTCCTCCTATGTGCCACTAATGTACATGAAGTTTAAATAAATAAATAATCTGCACTTACTCCATTAATCTGTGTTCCAAATTATTTCGAAAGACTAACAAAATAACAAACAGAAACGCCAATTAACCGAGAATTAGACTCCGGCAGCCAACCAAAAAACGACCCAATAACACTAAGCGACACTTACCCAGGTAACCCAATCCAATAAAACCAAACAGTAATGACCAAAAAAAGTCGATTTAACCCTCGGATGCAAGGTCAATGTTACCCGTACTTCGGCATACTGATTAGCCCCTATATACACCGGGTTGGTCCGTTCGTTAGACGGGCATATAACACCCGGGGCGCCAATTTATCCGTCTAACCTAATTACTGCGCGAACGAGCACTATTTATTTTCCAGTAGTTAGGCAAGGTATATGGGGCCCGGGTGAAAAATGTTGATACAGATGGTACCGATTTTTTGTGTGGCTCTGTTTGTTGATGTTTCTAAAACACAAAAAAAAGTTGTACAAAATGTGTCAATTTTTATTTTTGTAGAAAATACGAACTCGTAGTAATCGCCGCCTCTAGTATATATTGTACTAGCTTTTGCCCGCGGCTTCGCTCGCGTAGCATTAGGTACTTAAGGAATCGGGATAAAAGGTAGCCTATGTTCTTTTTCATGTTAAAGGCTATATGCGTGCCAAATTTCATCTAAATCCATTCAGCCGTTTTTGCGTGAATAAGTAACAAACATACAAACATCCACACTTTCACATTTATAATATTAGTTTTGATAATTGTATTATAAAATGTACTTACTTTTATTCTCCATTTTCACTCCCTTTTTTTTAATACACCAATCACAATTTTTCTCTACATCACTCAAAGATTGACTAGTAAAAAATGCCTAAGGCATAATGACTGCCTCTGTACATTTGTGTGCATAAAGCATTTAATAAATAAATAAATAAACCCCAATTCCAATTCCAAAACCTGACACTATCCTACTAATATTATAAACACAAAAGTTTGTATGTGTGGATGTTCGTTACTCTTATTTATTTATTTAAACTTCATGTACAATAGTGGTACATAGGCGGACTTAATGCCACAAGGCATTATCTCCCAGTCAACCTTTGGGTTAAAAAAGACAACACTGTTTTTTTTTTTATTGTTGATAGGTTCGCGCTTGACCGCTATCTCACCTGATGGAAAGCGACGATGCGGTTGACTGTGGTAGGTTTGCACAATAAACAAATATTTCAAATGGAAAAATATAAAATAAGTTATTTATAATAATAAAATACATATATATGCTAAAATAATAAACAAATAAATACTATGAAAAATATCAAATCACTATCAGTACTTAATAACAATTCTGAACGAAGACCGAAATAAGGTACCGACCGTACCTTTTTCACGAAAAAACTACTTGATGGATTTCGATGAAACTTCGTATAAAAATAGACCATGTCCTGGAACAGTAGAATACTTTATACTTTTTATCTCGAGGGTAGGGGTTCTTGGGACAATTTTCAACAATCACGCAAGCGAAATCAGTGGCAGCAGCTAGTCTTAGGGTGAGTTGCACCATTTAACTATAACGATAACCAAACCATAACCAGCCATGAAACGGCCGCCTATTGGTCAATTCAACAAATGACAACAAATGAAAATGAAGTTAGACGAACAATCCTCAATTTGAAAAATACAGTGTCGTCAGGTTGGGATGGTATAACAACAAAGTTTTAAAAAAAAAGCGATAAACATTATTGTGGAACCAGTAACAGCTATTTGTAATATCTGTTTCACCACGGGCACCTTCCCACTAGCATTAAAAAGATCTGTTACTATTCCAATTTTTAAGTCGGGTGACAGAGATGTGGTGTCGAATTATAGACCTATTTCCTTGCTACCTAGCTTATCAAAGATTCTGGAAAAACTAATTAACTGTAGACTAAAGAAATACCTGGAGTTGAAAGGCTTTTTTTCATGCAATCAATTTGGATTTAGGGAAGGCAAATCTACCTGTGACGCGCTACATAAGTTAACTTCGTTTGTTGCAAATAGCTTGGATAATAAAAACAGAGTACTGGGTGTATTCTTGGATCTCGCTAAAGCGTTCGACACTGTCTCAGTCCCCATTCTAATCGCTAAACTAGAGTACATGGGGGTTCGAGGTGTACCTCTGGCTTTATTCAGAGACTACTTAAGTGACCGCAAACAGAGTGTTAAGGTTAATGATAGCTACAGCCAAGAGGTTGATATGATGTACGGAGTGCCGCAGGGAAGTGTGCTTGGTCCAACCCTCTTTTTGGTTTATATCAATGATTTGTGCGATTTGACCATAGATAAGGGACAAACTATCACGTTTGCTGATGACACGGTATTATTATTTAAAGCAAAGACTTGGCCAGAAATAAATAGCATAGCAAATCAAGGATTGCGTTCGGTAGCAACATGGCTTGATAACAATTTATTAACCTTAAACGCCCAAAAAACTACGTACATTTCTTTTAGCACTTCAAGCAAAACTCAGCCTCCACCAGGCATCCTAAATTTGAAGGTACACAGATGTGTTGGTGGATGTGAAGTAACTTGTAATTGTTACAGTATTGTGAATACCACGTCAACTAAATATCTTGGTGTGGTGGTCGATAGATATCTTGACTGGAAAGAGCAAGCTAAAAAACTGAGCGCCAGAGTTCGAAAATTATTATACATCTTTAAAATGCTCAGAAATGTTTGTTCAGTGCAATTGCGAATTACTTTATATTATTCACTTTGTCAGTCTATTATAAGTTACTGCTTAACTGTGTGGGGTGGTACATCAAAAACTACGATGTTGATAGTTGAAAGGGCCCAACGTGCACTACTTAAAGTTATGTCTTTTAAAGATTACAGATATCCTACGGATCTCTTATATAAAGAAAATAAGGTATTTTCTGTACGCAAACTTTACATCCAGCTGTTAATTATCTCACAGCACAAAATTAAATCTGACTTCGGGTCTAGGCGAAGGATGGATATAGTTTATAACGTTCCCAAATGCAGGACTAGATTCGCTCAAACCTTTAAAAATTATCTTGGGCCCTGTATGTATAATAAAATTAGTAGAAAACTTAAATTAAGAGATCTTAGCTGTCGCGAATGCAAAAGGATTATTGGTGTGTTTCTTAGTGAATTAGATTACTACGAGGTGGAAAATATTCTGAGATAAAATAAATAGATAATGTATTTGATATAGGTAATATATTATAATATTGTCTGATATAATATAGTATAGTGTAATATAATATAGTATAATATAATATAATATGATATAATATAATGTTAATAAATTAGTATATAAAAAAATAATAATTCCAAAATAATTTAATGTAAATACGTAATAATTTTGAGATAATATAATGATTATATAATACATGTAGGTACACAAACACTACATAAATACAAACACATTATACATATATACAACACACAATGGCATGAGGGAAATTTAATAATGGCACGGATAAAATTTGGTCTGCAATTTGTTTTATAATTCATATCTATAATTTTATATCATAAAAATAAAAAATAAAAATACATACACTCATTAAATAACAACATACAAACAATTTCATAATTATGATAACGAAATGATCATTTGAAAACTTTGCTTATACTATGTGAGTTTACGTTACTACCTTCAAAGTTAAAATCAAGTACCTCAAGATTCAAATGATTTATACAATGACCCACAGTTTTACAAATGTTTTTATACAATGACACACAGTTTTACAAGCATAAGTCAAGTGCATTTGTATTGTATAATGTTATTTTTGTCTAATTCAGGCTGTGTGTGTAACTAAAGTAGTGTACTGCGAGCGAGGAATACTGTCCCACCGTAATACAGTTCAAACTAGTACGGGGGTCAGGGTGAATCGGTTTCGCAACAACCAAAGCTTTAAATCGTAAGCAACCGATTTTTATTTAAGGTATATGTATTTTAAGAAATAAGTAAGCAATAGTTATGTAAACATGATTAAGGTTGTTGTTAATTTGTGGAAATAAATTGAATTGAATTGAATTGAAATTCAACGATTTGACAACTGTTAACGGTTTTGTTATCGTTATAGTTAAATGGTACAACTCACCCTTAACTTCTTAAATTAATTAACCTGTAACTAAGTAAATCAACAAAAGCCTACTCTATAATTTTCAAAACCAACTGCCAAAAATACCCCGACCTTTGCACTACACAAAAGATCGAGAAAATTTAGAAACCGCGTAATATAGTGTTTACCTAAAAACATCATGGCCGGGTTCTCCATCTCCACTATATCAGCTTTAGGGGACCTCGGAGACCCCTTACGTATCTAGCCTGTGCCTGGAACTAAGACCGGTCATTGGCCGAGCCCGCATCATGTATTTTTACAACAAAGAGGTCTTGTATACGGCCGTATCTTTGCCGGTTTTATTTTCAAGCAGGTAGGTGGCGGAAATAAAGTGGGAACGGTATTAACAAATGATTTTGTTTTGAAGGCTACGTGGAATTGCATAAAAAAGAAAGGGATTGTAAAGTAAAGGAAAAGCTAAATATTGCATGTGAAATCTTGTTTCTTCTTTTTTAGAGTTTCGTACCTCAAAAGGAAAAACGAAACCCTTATATGACCACTCTGTTGTCCGTCTGCCTGTTTGTCAAGACCCTTTATCTCGAAACGCGTGGAGGTATTGAGTTGAAATTAAAATTCGTACTCGCGCACAGAGGTACAAAACCTATGAAAACAGTTTAATTCCCGAATTGATTTAAAAATAATTTTCCGAATCGCAAAAAAAGTTTTTTTTTTGTGACGTAACTACAAAGTTTTCATACTATAATAAGATATTTTTTCATGCCATACTTCAGGATTATAGCTTAACGAAAAGTACCTGATGAATTTGAATTCCCTTGAGAGTATCGAAATACACATTTTTTGTGTCATAACCTACCGTACCTTTTTTATGTTAATTCAGAAGTTTGATTTTTTCACAACTTTAAGGGACCGCAGACCTGATATAGGTATGATATATATGGTTTTGATTTTAAATCGACACCTCCACGCGTTCCCGAGATAAAGGGTCTTGACAGACAGACAGACAGACAGACGGACAACAAAGTGATCCTATAAGGGTTTCGTTTTATCCCTATTAAGTAACGGAACCCAAAAAGAAAACAGCGTTTGAAAACTATTGAGAAAAGATTCAGACTACGAAATACGACTAAAGAAGTAGAATGAGCAATCATATTCTTCAGTAATTCCACTTATTACTACAATTAATGCAAAAAAGTCAATCTCTCCAGCAAAGTGGACACTACTGGAAAAACGACCAGTCCATTAGTACTAGTAGGCTAAACAATTCATGAATGGATAACACGGAACCGAACATGCTCTCTCCATTTATGAATAAGGCAGGAAGGTACAGAAGGCCTGGTAGACTGCGTCATGGCACCGATTTTATTAACCAAATCATGAATTTCTTGATAGATACAACTTCTCTTTAAGCCAAGATTGATTAGGTTTCGCTTGGATTCTGATCCCAATTGACCGTCCATCCACAGTCTGCGCGATCCTCAAGGAGTTGTCAGCAAAGCGTAGGGGCCCAACAGGGTCGAAGCATACTGGGGTCAAGGATCTGCTTCTGAAAGGAAGATTCGCAGCGGTACAAAAGGCAATGAGCGGGGGATGTCATTGGATGATTTTCCTACCAAAAAAAAAAGGGATTAGGTTACTTCTAGGCAAGCGTGCTCCATAGTAGACTTTGCATTAGGTAGTTTTCAAATTCGAGCCTATCAATAATAAAAAATAAATCGTCTGATAAGCGTGGTCTCATATCATTAACAACATCATTTCATTAAATAAAATACATATGTTCACTTTAGTACACAGGACTCCCCAAGCAACTCCACTTTGACTGATCTTATGCTTCTCGAATCCAGTAGAGGCGTGATAGACAGAAAGTTCGATGACCAAGTGAGGACCACGGAAACCGATGGACACGAAGGATGTACGAGCGATTGTATTTATATATTTTATACTGGCTGCAGCCAACGGCTCCACCTGCATGAAAGTAAAAAATATCCTAAGGGAAAATGGTTCCAGAATAAAAAGAGTATCCTGTGTGTTATTTCAAGATTAGACCATTTCTTGAAATAACACACACTTTTTATCCCATGTGCTTTTCATACACAACAATTTTTAATTAGTACATATAGGTACTCAAAGGGCTTCTTAGAAAAACCCTTGTTATTTTATAAGTAAAATCTCAATAAATAATATACATAAACAGCAAAGTTATTAGCGTTGGTTTATGTCCCAAAATGTCACTCAATTTATGGAAATATTGTGCAGGCAGGATTAATGAATGAATAAGTGACAATTACTAAGGAAAAACACTGCCCGCAGTATTTTCTACTAGCAATTGTTATTTTTGATTGATTCAATGATGAATTTACCTTTCCGTGGTCAATTTAGGATTTAGTTTTTTTCTACTTTTGACTACAAAAATATGATCAGTGACGCACACACACAAACTTTCGCTTTTATAACATTAGTGTGATATCATAAATTTATGAAAGACATCGAAACAAACATAGTGAAATTGCAATTAAAAAATTTGGGTTGGTAGAGGTTTTACTTTACGACCAAAATTATTTACAAAAAAAAATAAAATAAAATTCAACCAAAGGTCCGTCTATGTACCACTACTATACATAAAGTTTAAATATATAAAATTGGACGAGTCGTTTCGGAGGAATGTAACCACAAACACCAAAAAAACCGAGACAAGTAAAGTTTTAGGGTTTGTGAGTTGCACGAAGTAGTCTGAAAGTATTGATCCCATTTTGAAAAATGCTACACCCCTCAAACCTCAAGCGAACCTACTCAAATTCTTAAGATCGAAGCGCTATTACTTACTGACATGATCTAATTGTGATTAACTCTTTGAATGCCGTAATTAGAGACACAATAGAAAGACAATTGCTCATGTCGAACTGTGTAACATAAGACATTCAAAAGGACATTCAATATTTGTTTGTGCTTAATTCATTTGTGAACCAAAAATATTTGACGCCCAGGGAAGTGAACACAGCTAGCGATAAATAATATTTTTACTATTTTTGACACGCTCACGTTTGACCACCATCTCATCTGAAATGTGGTATGCCACTGACTGGGCCCAGCAGATAACGTCCTTCAGCTGAAATGTGTTTCGTTATGACTACTTTCCAATTAATATCGAGGTAACTTTTTATCCATCACATGGCTGGGTTTGAACCCGTGACCTACAACTCGTAAGTCGGGGCTGTTACCACTCAGCCACCACTGCTCAGAAAGAAAACACGTTGTTTTTAAGTATCCCTGTGAAATTGTAGAGCAATAGTGGCCACGACTTACAAGTTGTAGGTCGTGGATTCAAATCCAGTCAGGAGCATTATTTTGTGTAATTTATTTCATCGCCACTGCTCTCAAAGCGGTGAAGGAAAACATCGTGAGGAAACCGGCATGTCCTAGAACTAAAAATTCAAAGACGTGATATCCAACCCCGTTCCCCGTCCTAGAGAAGAAGTTAAATGATATTTATTTTGTAAATAGGTTTTTAAACAACACTTTTACACGTCAATTTTTTTTTACGTCAGTTTAAACTGGATGAGGTCGGTGTTTCCTAGCTGACTACCCTGAGAAGAAACAACGTAACAAACTCAGGGGTCAAAGTCTCTTCTAAACTCCATACAGTAAATATGTATTGGTCAAAATCACATGAGAACCATGCAGATTTATCTGAGATGGTCTTTTGAAGAAAGAACCACACAGATTTGAGTGGACCGGTCCAGTCAGTGCAAGCATTTGTCAGTTTTCGCAAAGTTCAACTCAAGACTGCTAAGGAGCTCAACGACTCGAACAGCAACGTAGAGGCCTGAGTCCCAGCAATAGGAACATTAAAAGGCTGATAATGCTACGCTATGCTATGCTTATGTGAATTTGAGGCAGATAGCTAGTTATTTCATATATAGCCTAAACCTTCTAAAATCTACCTGTTTCATCGTTTCATTCTATTTTATTCTTTTTGGCACTCCTAAAGTGGGGTAAAATGGTGGATAAGTCGTGTTTCGCTTTTACAGTTCGAGTATTAGCGAAGCATTAAGGGGCTGAATAATGAATGCTCTGGCTTTGGCAATTGAAATCGTATGTTTGATATTTGACTTTGAAACACCGTATTTCGGATTACATGTTTATGGAGATTAGTTTGTAGTGGTTACGGGGATAGCACCGTTTTACCTGTCGGTCTGTTAGTAATTGGCTCTCACTGTTTATTCATATGACCATTATATACTGTTTATAATAATAATAATAAATCGTTTATTTTCTGGCATCTTGGCCCATAGATAGATACCGTACAGACTCACATATAAATAAAGTAAATTAAATACATTTTTTTACTTTTCTTTGTTATTATTATTTCATTTATTTTTTTACTTCGATCCTAATATTATAAAGAGGAAAAAAAATATTATTGGGTGTTTGTTCCAAAAGTATAACTCAAAAGCTACCAGACCGATTTTAAAAATTCTGTCACCAATAGAATGTTACTTTGTCACTGGGTGACCAAAGCTAAAATTTACTTTCATGCGGACAGAACAGATGTCAGAAGCTGTAGTTCTCATTAACGTGCAGGCTACGGATCATCAGGCTTTACCAGGAATTTGTTTCTTGGGGTAATTTTCTCCTTTCTCGCAGGTGATACGTAATGTAAGTCTATGACCCCAACCACTATAAATTCGTTAGTAATTTATTTTGTTAACGTATCATTTTAAATTGATAGTTGTAATTATTTATTTTTCTTCCTTTTTGTTAAAGGCTCTTTTTCATAATCTGAATGTGAATTATTAGATTACTTTCTATTACGACTGACTTTTTTATTATGATTATTTTAATTTTGAGTACAATACTGACTGATTTACACTGTCTATACAATATTGTAAGAACAACATTTTTTTGAATAATTTAACCATGGAGTTTCTTGCCGGTTCTTCTCCATAGGAATCGATCAACTTGGAACCGAGCACTAGCATCTGACGTTTTATAAGTGCCTATGTAGGCCTATGTGAAATAAAAACATTTGAGTTTTTTAGAATATCTTGCTTATGTGGGGATTCGGCAAATAGTTGTACATTTCATCATCATTTCAGCCAAAAGAAGTCCACTGTTGGACATAGGCCTCCCCCAAGTGCTACCATAATGACCGGTCCTGTGATTCCCGCGAAGGTCGCGTCACCAGGTCATCGGTCCACCTTGTGAAAGAATCGCCATACTTAAGGGTCTAAACAGACGGACTGCATTTCAAATACAATCCAACTGCAAATTGCAGTTTAAGTGCAGTTTGAATGCAGTTGACACGACTGCAATAGAACTACAATAGAACTGCAAACCAAACGTGTGGTCCGATTGCAGTCGTGTGAACTGCACACCGACTGCATCCGAACTGCACCGCGGCGGGTAGATATGTTGCAGTTCGGATGCAGTCGGTGTGCAGTTCACACGACTGCAATCGGACCGCACGTTTGGTTTGCAGTTCTATTGCAGTCGTGTCAACTGCATTCAAACTGCACTTAAACTGCAATTTGCAGTTGGATTGCAGTTGAAATGCGGTCCGTCTGTTTAGACCCTAAATGACAATGGGCAGGGCACATTGCTCGCAGAACAGATGGTCGATGGGGACGAAAGGTTATGGAGTAGCGACCGCGTATCAAAAGACGCAGCGTAACAAATTATATTCAAAGGAAATTGATTACGTATTATATAACCTGGAAAAAACTCCCAATGCCACGTTCAATTTCACAGTATGTAACTTATTTCTTTCAGATAGTCCTAAGGGATATCGTGTCGGATCTAGTAAAACAAATTTTATTATAGTTCTAGATATAAACATATCTTTGCCAACGCTATCGAGAAAACTGTTTTATTAGGAAGTTTTGTCAGAACCTCTATTCGATATAAATAGATGTTATGGTAAAGTTGTCAAAAGTATAAGGCTCGTTTTGACATTTTTATTTTGACTACCTAGCGGCTAGTCCGGTTTAATGTAACTACTACCACACCAGACCCCTAATTGTTAAGCCATGGTCCGGAGCGAGGAGGAGTGGCAGGCGGTCGCCGACTTCTGTGAAGCAGGAATGCTCGCAAAGGAGGAGGCCGAACGCATCAGGCAACGGCGTTACTGCCGCCGCTGGAATTCTGATCCCGATTTCGGAGTAGCTCGCTGTCCGGCCGTCCGATAACTGTCCGGACCAAGCCCAAGTAGTCGACGTCGCACGCTGTTCCCGCGCGCCTCAAGGAGTTGTCAGCAACAGTAGGGGCCCAGCCGGGTCGAAGCCTACTGGGGCCAGGGTTATCCGAAAGGGCGCTCGAGCCCCGGTATGAAGGCTTGAAGGAACGGGATGGGTTTTTTAGTCATTAAGAGTCTGACATTATCTCCCGCTCCGCCCAAGAGCAGGCGTTGTCAAAGGATGATTTTTCTCATCGGAAAAAAAAGAATAGGCCCCTAATTATTATTTTTTGGTTTCTTTCAGTTTCATTCGTTGAGCTCCTTAATAGTCCTGAGTTGAGCTTGCAAATATTGACAAATGCTTGCACTGACTGGATGGGTCCACTCAAATCTTTATGGTTCTTTCTTCAAAAATTAGTATAGTAAAAAAGTTGTTTGTACTCATGAGTACAATCACGTGTTTAAGTATCGGTCACTAATAATTATCAGTCACCCTATCTATATATTTACTGTATGGACTTATAAAAAAATTTAACCCCTGAGTTTTTTTCGGTTTTTCTTCTCAGGGTAGTCAGATAGGAAACACCGGCCTCATCTAGTTAAAACAGACGAAAAAAAAATTTGACGTGTAAAAGTGTTTTTTAAACCTATTTACAAAATAAATATCATTTATCTTTTAATTTTCTAGGGTTTTTTCTACGTTTTTAGCTACCTGCAGTTTAATATCGGATAAATATATTATTATTAAAAAATATACTTACGGTAATTACGTACATATATGTATTGATACAATTACACCAATTAAAACTATAAACAAAACTCTAGTTCAGAGAAGAGTTCCGAATTAAAGCGGAAGTGACGCCCAGGTGTCGCCACTGTGCGGAACGCCCGGAGGACACGGTGGAGCACACAATCGCGGTGTGCCCTGCTTGGGCGGAGCATCGCCGTGCCCTCGTGGGGGTGATCGGCGGCAGAGACCTCTCGCGCCGGGCCCTGGTCGAGGCCATGGTCCGGAGCGAGGAGGAGTGGCAGGCGGTCGCCGACTTCTGCGAAGCAGTAATGCTCGCTAAGGAGGAGGCCGACCGCATCAGACAACGGCGCTCTCGCCGCCGCCGCCGGGATTCCGATCCCGATTTCCAGCCACCGTAGGCGCGGGCTTGCGGACAGTGAGCAATGGGTAGCTCGCTGTCCGGCCGTCCGGTAACAGTCCGGACCAAGCCCAAGTCGTCGACGGCGCGCGCTGTTCCCGCGCGCCTCAAGGAGTTGTCAGCAACAGCAGGGGCCCAGCCGGGTCGAAGCCTACTGGGGCCAGGGTTATCCGAAAGGGCGCTCGAGCCCCGGTACGAAGGCTAGAAGGAACGGGATGGGTTTTTTAGTCAGTAAGAGTCTGACACTATCTCCCGCTCCGCCCAAGAGCGGGGGTTGTCATAAGATGATTTTTCCCATCGAAAAAAAAAAAAAAAAAAAAAGTTCAGAGAAGAGGGAAAATGTATCATTTTAATAAAAACTCGACGTAAGAGAGTGATGATGATGGTTTTAAAGAGTGTTGTTGTGTAAATCATCATCATCATCATCATCATCAGCCTTTTTAATGTTCCCACTGCTGGGACTCAGGCCTTCTCTTTAGGAGAGGGAGTCGTGTAAATATATACATGTAATCACAGGCAAATATATTTTTTATTACTACAAAATCCGATTCTGAGCTGCATTTTTATTGCTTAACTACGATCCCACCTGATGGTAAGCAATAATGCAATCGTTGATGGTGAAGCGCACTAGTTTATTAAAAGCCTATTCACTCCACCCTTGAAGACACCTAAATTATAATCGGACGGAAAGACAGCAGCAAGCAAATTGTTCGAGACAAAAAAAACTTTCGACAATTTAAATTCCGCATTCGCCTTAACATTGTTTGGCCACAATAATTATGATGATGCGGAAAAATTCCAGTTACGTACAGAAAAAAAGCTAACGATCCGTAAAACCGGGTCAATTACTTGTATTAACGTTAACCTGCTCGTTTATAGAGCATCTATAAACATTTCCAACATTAACCTTTTTTAATCTTCTAGGTACTGACTTTTATTGGCACTTGTATGATGGAGAAAAACGCCAGTTTTAACGTACTTTTTTATAAAAGACTAAAACTTTTTTTTTAATCATATATACTAGTGCTTGACTACGATCCTACCTGATTGTAAATAGTGATGCAATCGTTAATGGTGAGGTGCTCTAATATATTAAGAGCCTATTCACTCTAGCCTTGAAGACACCTAAATTATACTCGTAATTGGATGGGAAGACCGCAGCAGCCAAATTGTTCCAGTACCTCATTGTACGCGGTATAAACGACGAGGCGAAACTCTTGGTCCGGGCCGTAGAGGTTTCAACTACGTAATGGTGGACTCGCCGTTCGTCGAGTTGTTCGATGTTAGAAATGAGACGGTGGTATCAAATCATGCAAATTAAGACCTTTTTTAGGTGGAAAATCATTCAATGACATTCTAAGATAGAGTGAGAAGGCGTGTCAAATTTTTACTGACTAAGGACATTGATGGATTTGTACTTTACTGCTGTGCCTCTACAGTTTTACTGGCATTTCGTGGGAATACTACGCGCTGTCTTCGACTCGAGCACGGTACTTACCGCACAACCGGACGGCAAGTGACCCATTGCTCGTCGACCGCAGTGCCACGCCTGCGGTAGTCGAGAATCGCTCAGCATCTCCAAACCCCCGAGGCGTCTTTACACCCGGCCTAAACTAGGGCCCGGTGCGAGTATTCCCTGCCACCAATCACCTCCACGAGGATACGGCAGTGCTCCTTCTAAGTGACATGTGACATTCAACAACCCACACTGAGCCCGCGTGGTGAATTACGGTCCATTTTTCTCCTAGAGTTCCCTGAGTCCCAGCAGTGGGAACATTAAAAAGGCTGGGTTAATAACCACAATAACCTTGCAGAACACTCAACTCGAATTCGTGACACAAACTGATCCGTGATCCGTTTTATGAAAATCACCTCAAAATTTTAAACACACGGCGTGGTGAGCTAATGGATTTCAATTAGCGTACTTTGTTGGAGTAAAACCACAAGAGAGATAGGTACAGAAGGTCTGACCTAAATCGGTATATAATGTCGCTAATTCTGGTACACAGGCTTCTTCTCTGTGTGATAGACAATTCCACCTGGTTTTTTTTTCACCGTTCCGCAAATATGGTAACAAAAACATGCAAAATCAGTTGACTTTTTTTTGAGGTACGAAATCATCAAAAAGCTACTCCCGCTCTGGTTTGTTTGAGAGTGCCAGATTTTTCTTAATTAAAACCTACCTCTGTTCCTTCAGTAGCCCTTTGTGTTCCAGGATAGCGGTAACTCTTTCGAGCAATCTCGCAGTCCAGACTGGCAGAGTGAGGAGTTTGGATTTGAAATTAAGACCTAAAGTCACAGGCATTTCTACTAACTAGCATAAACATTTTTTTTTTTTTAATATGCTTTCAATTTTTTATCCGCCATATTGGATTTTTTATTTACTTTAGGTACTTAGCTGTCATCAATTTGAATTTTAATGTCTGAAATTAATTTGTAAAATTTGACCCAAACAAGCATTTATAAATATTTTATCACCATCATCATCATATCAGCCGATAGACGTCCACTGTTGGACTTAGGCCTCCCCCAAGTGTCGCCAAAATGAACGATCTTACGAGTCCCGCAACCATTGAATTCCCGCAACCTTCATGCTATGGCATAAATATTTCAAATGATTAAAAACCTTGTAAAAACATAAATACAAAAATTACAATCAAATTACTGTCAACAGTATGTTTGCACTGCTGTACGAGAAGTTTATCTAAGTGTACGTTTTTTCAGGTTGGTAATCATTCAATGACTTCTCCCGCTCTAAAGCGGAGCGGGAGAGCATGTCAGACTTTTGCTAACTTTGCGTAGCGTTCCAGAACCCCGGCTTCCCTTTTTAGAAGTCAACCTATGGCCCCAGTAGAATGCCCTGCTGGACACATACTGTTTCACTGATATCCCTATAAGGCGTGCATAGAACACTACCTGCCATCGACAACTCGGGCTCGATTTAGATGGTTACTGGACAGCCAAGTTACAATCAAATTCCGTTCTCGCCTCGGTGACAGCAATTGTAGAAAACGATAAGTTGGTAGCCATGTTGACGCGCCTGAGTCAGCCGCTCGTTCTACAATGTAGCGTTTGTATAACAAAGGATGTAGCGTTAAATATTGTAGAAACGATTTTGAACGATGTGAACTTGGCTACGAATTGTCTATTCGTTTGTTGACCACGCGACTTTACGCTGAGATGACGTCATTCCCATACGTTTCATCACTGTTCGACAGCGTTAACGATTGCAGAATAACAACTTGGCTAAGGGTGCAGGACCGAAAACTGCCGATTGCTTGTCATCCTCAAGTCTACGGTGTCATGTGGAAGGTGAAAATGCCGTGACGTCTTTTCTATCAATGTATGCTTTTTTTTTATTTATTTTTTTATGGTGGGAATAATCATGCATTGACATCCCCCGCCCTTGGGCGGAGCGGGAGGTAGTGTCAGACTGCTACTGACTAAAAGACCCACCCCGTTCCTTCTAGCCTTCATGCCGAGGCTCGAGCGCCCTTTCGGATAACCCTGGCCCCAGTAGGCTTCGACCCGGCTGGTTTGACAACTCCTTGAGGCGCGCGGGAACGGGGCGCGCCGTCGACGACTTGAGCTTGGTCCGGACAGTTACCGGACGGCCGGACAGTGAGCTACCCATTGCTCACTGTCCGCAAGCCCGCACCTACGTTGGCCGGAAATATCAATGTATGCTGCATTGTCACTTGTTTTATCAAACCGATCTTCTGCATCTATAATATTAAGTGGTAAAACGCTTATTACGTAATGAAATCGGTATTATAAGCTCATAAGTTTCCAATAATGCGTTACGTTTAATAAAAAAGGTTAAACACAACGATCATGTAGGATAAACCAATGACATGTACAAATTAATTATTATTTTCCAATTATACCGGTGTGATTATTTCTCTCGCGGTCTGGTTTTGAAAGGTTGAATAATGTAGATGGTTGTAACGTAACACTGATTGTTTATAGTTTGTTTGAGAACTATTATGGTGTACTTATATTTAATTGTTAGAAACAGCTGCCTCATTTTTAACCGACTTCTAAAAAAGGAGGAGGTTCTCAATTCGGATGTTTGTATTTTTTTTTATGTATGTTCGGGCATAACTTCGTCATTATTTTCTATATTATTATTATTATTCGGGCATTATTTTTTTTGTTGAAAAGATTATACTTCCCAAATGGTCCCATAGTTACCAAGTCGGGATCTGATGATGCAATCTTGGCGACATCGAGGGAACTCCTCAAATATTATAGGCAACTATATAGTTCTTTTGGTATTTTCATCAAAGACTTAAGCATTTACAATTTCGGAAGTCGGTGTTTCTCGATATTGTTTGTTCCTTATTTAACACCGACTTCCGAAATTAAAATTATTTTGATGGTTTAGTGATTTTTTTAGTAAGTCGGTTATTTTTTTTTTTATAAAAAGTTTTTGTTTATAGTCTTAGACTACTCTTTCAGAATCGTCCATTTTACTATTAGCGCGTCTAAAGGTAGCCTACACGGTAGTGTATATCTAACAGGTACAGTTGAGTTTTACAAGTAAACCGGAGTGCGTATCTTTCACAACTGTGCAGGTTTCCACACAAGCTTGCCTGACAGGTATAACTTTGCAGGCAAACCTATCTGGTACACCCTATCGTGTTTTGGAGACAATTTGGAGCTGCGAGATTTTTGGCAACCGTGGAACGCCAAGGACGACTGAAGGAACACGAGTGAGTTTTATTAAGTAAAAGTAACACTCTCTCACCACGAAATAGATAGGTACAGCACAATAATGAGCATTTGAGCCGGAACTGTTCGATGAGTGAGCTGCGAGACGCGACCGAGATATCGTGTCCGTGAGCGGTGTCTATGTGTGCGTTGCTCGAGCGTGCTTTGTAAGTAGATTGACTTCTGTACCTATCTATTTTGTGCCCTCACACTCTTTTCACTTAGCAGATAAATTAAACATCAGTAAAAAATATTGGATGATTTCCCACCCCTCCAAAATACAAAAGATTAAGATAATTAATATAATTATAATAAAATATATCCCATAACCGCATGGTTACTTAACATTGTTGTGCTATTATGGTATTCTAGTAGCACACCAATGTTTATATTTTGTCAAAAAGAAAAAAAAAATGCAACCAAATTGAGAAATTCCTTTTTCGAAGTCGGTTAAAAACAGGCAAAAACAATTACGACCCGTCACTTTACGCTCGTTACAACTGGTTTACATGGTGCAATGGTGCTATGCTGATAAATAATAAATAATCATTATCGTGAAGCCACCGACGGTCCACATTTAATTACGACACGATTTCATTTCGACGTGTTACGTCCAACTGCATTGCGGTCGGCTTTTAAATAGAATTGGAGATTTGGTAATGTTAAATGACGGAAAAAGGCCTTTGGTTTACCTATTATTAGTGGAAACACTACAGAATTTGAAAGGTGAAATACAGCTTAGGCTACTAGTTCTCACCGGAGACCTCAAGGATTAGAAAGACATAAAACGGAAACAGAGGCCAACAGAAAGCGTTTTTTTTGAGGCCCGTGTGCAGAAAAACGCTAGATGCGGAAACAAAAAAAAAGCTACAAACGGCCGCAAAAAACAGCTGAAGCGCGCGACATCTTGTGTCCGGAGAAGCTTGAAGCCGCTTCCAGCGTTTTTTTTTTTTGTCGCGGCACCACCTCACACGAGCCACAAAAAAAGGCTGCCTCAAAAAGAAGCTTGAAGCGGCGTTTTTTTGTGGCCCGTGTGCGGGGACAGTAAGATGAACCATGTTGGCTCACAGATTTGTTGTAGTAATGATGTCAACATTACATTATTCAAAGCTTTTTACCCATCATAAGTTAATTGTACGCGAAAGGACCAGCTCCAGCTTAGTCGATAAGATTTTTTAAATATTACAAACCCTTCAATTGATAAGTTGTAACCACTTTTTTTTAATCCCACCAAAAACCGTCGTTATATTTTTTGTCACACTACCGTTGAGTAGCTAAGAGGAATTAGGCAAGTACGGCATTAGAAACGAAAACCGCTTATTTTTAAAATTGTGCAAGCAGAACCAGTACCTACTGTTATTAATTTAAATTAATATTTAAATAATATGTGTTTTTGTAATTAACCACTGTGAATGATGTGCATGCCTTTAATTGATTTGTTTACATGGAACCATACTCTTAATACTCAATCTACAATTTTATTTTGTAAACAAATTGTTGGTGTGCCTTATTAATAAAATAAAACCTGTAAATGATTATTTTCAGGTGCTGGTTGCGTTAGGTTAAGGACTTGACCAAAGCAAAATTTTGCCCCTGAGACTTAAAAGTCGTAAAAATTTTGTTGCAAGCGTCAGCCCATCTCAAAGTAACTCCACCTCGGAGAGATGCGACCTCTGGCGACAGAAGTTTAAACCTCCCGATGATTTTATCAAGCCGTCGGAGAGCGTCTCTCCTGGACACGAGTTGCCATGGCCAACCTAGAAAACTCTAAACAGACTCCGCACCCTGGTTGGGCGCATCAAAGACAATCTCCGCAGGTGGGGGTTATCGGATGGTTCCGATCTTCAGTGTTTGTGCGGCGTCTCTCCACAGACCATGACCCACCTTCCGTCCTGCGTCACGTGCTCTGTTGCCTGCTCACGTAGGGACCTAATGACAGCATCAGCCGACGGCATTGTCGTGACCGAATTCTGGGCCAGGCAAGGAATATAACTAATTTTGTCATCGATACGCTACGAAGAAGAAAGTGCCGGTTATTCCCTAGAACTAAAAATTCGAAGACATGTGACATTCACCAACCCGCACTGGGCCCACGTGGTGGATTACGGCCCATCCCCTCTCCCAGTGAGAAGGCACGAGTCCCAGCAGTGGGAACATTATGAGGATGATGATGCTGGTTATAACCAGACTATTACAGCATAAACAAAAACTACCATTTAATACCACTAAAGGGGTTCTGAACTAAAACCTCAATTTAAAATTACTTTTATATGATACTTTGTTAAAACTTTACTTAGTAAACGGATTCGTTTCGGAGACGTTATTTAATCCTCTCGAAAAACTTTTAATGAGACCTTCGTTGTAAAGTTTGGTCCTTTTTTTCTTGCTCGACACACCTTTGGTCCTTGTGTTCGCATAAAGATAAAAGGGATTTTTGATAATCGTTTATGTTCCTCAGGATCGAGTTCAAGGGTATCTTTCGAGGAGATTGTCCATGAAATTATACTTTACATAAATACGTGGTCTTCCACTTATTTAGGTATAAAATAAGCTTTGGAAAGTTTGGCTTTTGTTTGGTTGGCAATTTCAGAATTAATTGGTGAAGGTTAAAGATTAAGCTGATAGGTAATATTTGTAATGTATTTGGCTCGATTATTCGTCATCACTCCGTACTATTAGCTAAAGTGTCCCCGCCTTTCGACCACAGACTATCAAACATTCAAATCCAAGTGTCGCCACATCGACCGCTCTTGCCCGTCATGCGTACAGCAAAATCCCAAGGCCTTTAACAAAGCATCAGTCTCCCCTGCGTGAAGTCTTCAACGCAGCCGCCTCTCCAGAAATTTTCGGTCCTATCGATCATTTGTACTAAGACACCGATAAAGACAGTCAATCTATCTTTAACCCGACTTTAGAAAACAGCTTTAAAATGGCCTCCCAAGACACCGACTAAAACATTACGGCAAATAACTCCTTATGAACCAAACAGCCCCATAATTAGGTAATTGCTAAAATAAATAAAATTTTAATTAAATAAACCTATAAAGGGAGGGCACCATTTTCTCAAACGACGTCGTAAAACGCCATCATGAAAAAAATAACGTCAAAGGTACTAAAAAGTTTACAACTTTAAAGACTACCTTTAAATTAGTTAATGACCATCTAAGCACAAGTTAAGGCCTTAATGTAAGCAGGTTTTTTCCAGGATTCCGCATCACAAAAGGAAAAAATGGAACCCTTATAAGATCACCTTGTTATCAGTCTGTCTGTCTGTTAAGACCTTTATATCGAGAACACGTGGATGTTTCGAGTTGAAATTAAAACCATATACTCAGGTCTGCGGTCCCTTAAAGATGTGAAAAAATCAAACTTCTGCGTTAACGAAAAAAAAAATGCAGCCGCAAAAAGAATTAAGTCGCAAAAACCGTATATTTATTTCGACACTCTCAAAGGAATCAAAATTCATAGGATACTTCCCATAGACCCAGAATCCTGAAATTTAGCAGAAAGTAAGGTATTTTATTACAGATCCAAACTAATATATAGAAATAAATCTGAAAACTGCACACAAGTACCAAGAAATAAGTAATAATCCATCGGTGCGGGATGTATAGTAAATAGTTACGTAACAAAAAAAAAATTTTGTTATTCAGAAAAATCTTCGAGACTTCATTCGGGAACTAAACGGAACCCTCAGTGCGCAAGTCCGACTCACACTTGCCCAGTTTTTCCTTTTGGGAAAAGGTCTTTTTTACTTTAGTGTTAAGGGCTAAGTAGGTTTTTAGGTAAGCTTTTATTTTAAAAGCTGGGTACTACGTTTAAATACTCACGTAGACAGTTCGGGTTTACGATCTATTTTATATATTTTATACTATTACTAAGAAATCCTCGCGTCTAATCGTTCCGTGTTCTAAAACCCTCTTTTTTAAGTAAAAACCAGGATGAACCAATGTTCATTAACACACAAATTCAACATCATAATCACATCACCAGCCTTTTTAATGTTTCCACTGTTGGGACTCAAGCCTCCTCACTAGGAGAGGGAATGGGCCATAATCCACCATGCGGGCCCAGTGCGCGTTTGTGAATTTTTGGTTCTAGGACATGCCGGTTTCCTCACGATGTTTTCCTTCAACGTTTTGAAAGCAGTGGTGATGAAATAAATTACTCAAAGTAATGCGCCTGGCTGGGTTCAAACCCGCGATCTACAACTCATAAGTCGGGGCCGTTACCTCTGCTCCGCAATTATGCCACAAATTCAACAATTAAGCCATTTGTAGGGACTTTTCAATTGTCAAGGTTCTTCAGTCACACAAAAGATGAAGGTATATTTACATTCCAAAAAATAGATTTCTTCAATCACAGAAAAGATGAAGGTAAAAAAAAGTGTAAATTTCGCGTAAAGCGTAGATTTCTATGGAAAAGAACGAGTCAGAAACTCCAATGGCACTTTAACTATCTAACTTAACCTTTTTCTATATTTTTTTATAAATAAGTGAGTATTTAATCAACAAAAAGTACACACCGATGTAGTCTACGACTCACCATGCTTACTTAAGCCGGGTACTCACCTCCGAGCCGCAACTGTAACCGTTGCAGATACAGTAAACAATTTTTTTAAGTGAGTACGTTGTTCGCGAGCTCGTTGTGGTTCGACGCGAGCCGAAACTTGTGTTTTTCCTGCGAACACAAAGGATCTCGCAGTAAGCTCTGTAACCACAACGAGGAAACGTCTACACGTGAACTATGTTACTGTATCTGCAACGGTTACAGTTAGGGCTCGTATGTGAGTATCCGGCTTTAGACGTGACCCACGACACGTCACGACACGACGCCACGCATGAGCCCCAGGTGGGTCTTAATTCTCATGTAATATCTATTAGAAATCTCTGGTCAAGAATAAAATTTCTTGATACAGCCATATGCTGACAGTATTTCTTCAACGGTTTTTTTAAGTGCTATTCGTAAAGTGCTCTCTTTACCCATATATGTATGTATGGGTGAAGAGAGTACTTTACGAATAGAAAGGCTACAGGCTCTGATGCCGTCCAATTCGAGAACATTCTAGTGTCGAACATGGCGTTCATGGCGTATCTATGGGCCAAGATGCCTGATAATAAATGATTTATTATTATTATTCCATTTATTTATTATTATATACATATTATAGTATATTTTTAAATATTTCTTAAAAAAATAACATTAAAAAAACATTTAAAAATATAAAAAATAGTAGCCCACCGGCATCGGGAACACGGTCCAAGCTGCCGGCGGTCAGGGCTCCTGAGAGAGGAACCTCCGGACAATACGCGCCGTGTCTAGGAGTACTGCCTTCTGGATCAAGCCCTTGATCCAACTGCCTAACGAGAGCCTCCGCAGATGTTGGTCGAGGCTCTTGGCAATTAAGCCATTGGCCGTCACGACTATCGGCACAATGATTGCTCTATCCACTTCCCACATGTCGACAACCTCGCGAGCCAAGTCAAGATATTTAGTTTGTTTATCTTTCTCGGCTTTCACGAGGTTCTCGTCATGAGGGACCGCTATATCAACAATCATTGTGCGACGCTCTAGTCGATCTATCACCACTATGTCAGGCTTATTGGCAACAATAGTCCTGTCAGTGATGATAGATCGATCCCAATATAACGTGATACTGCCATTGTCGAGAACTGGGTCGAGCACATACCTGTAGTACGGTACTTCTGATTATTTAATTAAATTGAGGTAACAATATTGACGAGAAAAAATTTATTATTATTATTATTATATCATTGAAATCAATTAATTATGAATGACTACAACCACTCTATCAAAAGTTAAGTGAAGAAGAAAAAACCGAATAGAATGTTCACCATTTACTGTGTGTTCTGTCTCCTACTTAGCCTTGGAAAACCTTTTGAGTATTGAGCTCCAACACTTGACGTACGGTGTTGCGCCACCTGCAGATGGTAGACATCCCACCCATTATTGCAGACACATTTATTGTACAGCTAAGGAGTAAAATTCCCTGTCGAAGTCTGTGTTTCCTGATACCTACAACTTAGGGGTCTTGAAGTCAAGAGTAGATAGCTTACTTCTACGCAAGCGTGCTCCATCGTCAGCCATATCATCACTTACCATCGAGATGGTGTTCAAACCAGGGTTGTTGCGAATATCAGCATCAGCATCAGCATCAGCGGAACATCAGCATTATTTTCCGCATCAGCATCAGCATCAGCATCCGCATTGATTGTTGCTGATTTTAGATGCTGATGTTCAAAGTTCGTGTCGGGACATGACCCACGGAGGGCGGAGTTGATGGCACGTGCCGTTGTCGCTTCCGAGTTTTGGCCAATCAAAATATGTACATTTCAAAACAAATCGTCAATATTGACGATTTGTTTTGAAATGTACGTATTTATTCTCTGTGATTTAGTCAATATTGCAAGCAAATGCAGAGCGCATTGTTTTGGTGCGTGTTTATTATTTTTGAAATGCCTCCTATATTAAAAAGCGGAATTTGGCAGTACTTTAAATTAGTGAATCAAGATACCGCAAACTATATAATATGCAAGAAGAATTATTCACGCAAAGGACGTACAAATACGACACTAAAAAATCATTTGAAATCAATACATCCCAAAGAGTACCTACAACAAGTTTTTAACCAGCAGCGAATCTGAAATAAATTCGACTAAAGAATGTAAGTAAATGCCTAAATTTCTTTGTACTTAATTATTTATTATTTTAACCTTCATAGGAACAAAAAAGGTTTAGTAAATTTACTTACTATAATGTAGTTTTTTAGGGTTCGATACACTTATTTTATTATAATATTTACCTAAAAACTATGAAATTCAGTATTAAAAAAAATAACTTAAAATCAGCTGATGCTGATACTGATGCTTTGATTTACTAAACCTTTTTTGTTCCTATGAAGGTTAAAATAATAAATAATTAAGTACAAAGAAATTTAGGCATTTACTTACATTCTTTAGTCGAATTTATTTCAGATTCGCTGCTGGTTAAAAACTTGTTGTAGGTACTCTTTGGGATGTATTGATTTCAAATGATTTTTTAGTGTCGTATTTGTACGTCCTTTGCGTGAATAATTCTTCTTGCATATTATATAGTTTGCGGTATCTTGATTCACTAATTTAAAGTACTGCCAAATTCCGCTTTTTAATATAGGAGGCATTTCAAAAATAATAAACACGCACCAAAACAATGCGCTCTGCATTTGCTTGCAATATTGACTAAATCACAGAGAATAAATACGTACATTTCAAAACAAATCGTCAATATTGACGATTTGTTTTGAAATGTACGTATTTTGATTGGCCAAAACTCGGAAGCGACAACGGCACGTGCCATCAACTCCGCCCTCCGTGGGTCATGTCGCGACACGAACTTTGAACATCAGCATCTAACATCAGCAACAATCAATGCGGATGCTGATGCTGATGCGGAAAATAATGCTGATGTTCCGCTGATGCTGATGCTGATGCTGATATTCGCAACAACCCTGGTTCAAACACAAGCCTAACCTTAACAAAAAAAAAATTCATTACTATCTTAATCAAAATCCTTACCGACTAATCCCATGTAAGAAAAGAAATCCAACGCCAAAATACATCTATCACTCAAAATAAAGATCTCAAGGCCCACATCCAAATTCACAAAGCCGCAAGCAGCCATACTTCTTACCAGCTTTAGCGACAATAGAGTACCCATATTTATATTCCGTGGACGTCCCAGTCTCGCCTATTAGTGATAAACAAAATTTATATGTACGCCGTCTTACACTTAAGGCCGGGTTGCATGATAAAGCTGGGGGAAATCTCAAACATTACGACGACGTAAAGATCTCCGAGGTTTTCGTGATATGTTTGTAAGGGGCTGGTTTAAAAATCGAGAATTTGTTTGACCCGCAAACATAAATGACTTTTGTAAAAATCGAGAATTTGTTTGCGGGTCCTTAGATGACTTTTATAAAAATCGTGAATTTATTTGCGGGTCCTTAGATGACTTTTGTAAAAATCGAGAATTTGTTTGCGGGTCCTTAGATGACTTTTGTAAAAGCCGTAAATAGGGGTATTTATTTAAGGACAACCAACAAAACATACATGCTAAAGATTCATTATTTTTATATGACGTAATAATCTCTGAGGTTTTTGTGATGTGTTTGTAAGGAGCTGGTTTAAAAATTGAGAATTTAAATTCTTTATAATTTATATCTTTTGCTTTCTTTTCTCTATCTAAAAAAATATAAATTAGCGGGATAGTTAAAAATATAAAAGAGCCTCCTCCTTAGCGAGCATTACTGCTTCGCAGACGTCGGCGACCACCTGCCACTCCTCCTCGCTTCGGACCATGGCCTCGACCAAGGCACGGCGCGAGAGGTCTCCGCCGCCGATCACCCCCACGAGGGCACGGCGATGCTCCGCCCAAGCAGGGCACACCGCGTTTGTGTGCTCCACCGTGTCCTCCGGGCGTTCCGCACAGTAGCGACACCCGGGCGTCACTTCCGCTTTAATTCGGAACAGGAACCTCCCGAACTTGCCATTTCCGGTGAGGACCTGTGTCATGCGGAAGGTAAGGCCGCCTTGAGGTCTTTCCAGCCACGCCTCAAAGAGGGGACTTATCGCCATAATTGTGGCGTGCGCCACAATTATGGCGATTGTTGGCGTGGCGCCAGGCGATGTGTTTCCACGGTCGCCGCTCTCGGAACGCGCCGCCATTGAGTTCCCAACTAACGGTAGGAGGAATTCACATCGGTGTCGGGTCGACGATGAAGTACCTGGGACTCGTCCTCGACAGCCGGTGAAATTTTGTGGAGCATTTCCGACGTCTGGCTCCCAAGCTCAACCGGGCTGGAGCTGCGCTCAAGCGGCTCCTGCCCAACCTTGGGGGTCCGGACGCCTCCTGCCAGAGGCTCTACGCGGGGATCGTTCGGTCCATGGCCCTCTACGGGGCGCCGGTGTGGGCGCCATCGCTGAAAAAGCGACCGGCGGCCATACTGAACGCCTGCCAGAGGGTCATGGCGTTAAGGATGGTGCGGGGATACTGCACGGTCTCCCGCGAAGCGGCGAGCCTTCTGGCTGGCCTACCACCTTGGGATCTGGAGGCAACAGTCCTTGCACACATGCACAATATGCACGTGGAGATGCAACGCCGGGGTGAAAGTCCGCTGCCGCGACAGGTCACGGCATGGCGGACAGAACTCCGGCGGGATCTCATGGTGAAATGGCGTCAACGACTATCGCAACCCAGTGCTGGGCATGCCACAATCATGGCGGTAAGTCCCCTCTTTGAGGCGTGGCTGTAAAGGCCTCACGGCGTCCTTACCTTCCGCATGACGCAGGTCCTCACCGGACATGGTTCGTTCGGGAGTTTCCTGCACCGGATTCATGCGGAAGTGACGCCCGGGTGTCGCCACTGTGTGGAACGCCCGGAGGACACGGTGGAGGTGTGCCCTGCTTGGGCGGAGCATCGCCGTGCCCTCGTGGGGGCGATCGGCGGCGGAGACCTCTCGCGCCGGGCCTTGGTTGAGGCCATGGTCCGGAGCGAGGAGGAGTGGCAGGCGGTCGCCAACTTCTGCGAAGCAGTAATGCTCGCAAAGGAGGAGGCCGAACGCATCAGGCAACGGCGTTATCGCCGCCGCCATCGCCGGGATTCTGATCCCGATTTCCGGCCAACGTAGACGCGGGCTTGCGGACAGTGAGCAATGGGTAGCTCACTGTCCGGTCGTCCGGTGACTGTCCGGACCAAGCCCAAGTCGTCGACGGCGCGCACTGTTCCCGCGCGCCTCAAGGAGTTGTCAGCAACAACAGGGGCCCAGCCGGGTCGAAGCCTACTGGGGCCAGGGTTATCCGAAAGGGCGCTCGAGCCCCGGTATGAAGGCTAGAAGGAACGGGGTGGGTCTTTTAGTCAGTAAGAGTCTGATACTATCTCCCGCTCCGCCCAAGGGCGGGGGATGTCAATGCATGATTTTTTCCCACCATAAAAAAAAAAAAAAAGTCGCTGACGCCATTCCTCCATGATATCCTGCCGGAGCTCTGTCCGCCATGCCGTGACCTGTCGCGTGTCGCATCTTCACGCGCATGTCGTGCATGTGTGCAAGGACTGTTGCCTCGAGATTCCACGGTGGTAGGCCAGCCAGAAGGCTCGCCACTTCGCGGGAAATCGTGCGGTATCCCCGCACCATCCGAATTGCCATGACCCTCTGGCAGGCGTTCAGAATGGCCGCCGGTCGCTTTAAGACAGACTTGACTTGACTATCAATTTCTATACTGTATCAATTAAATACAATGTGTCTTTTATAAGAAAGCGTGATAAAAAAAAAAGTTGAAATTGGAGCACATTTATTTAGTAGCTATTGGTCGCGGCTTCACTCGCATACATAATATTTATAACCTATGTCATTCGAGAATAAAGCAGCTTTTTACCGGTGAAAAAAATTTCGCAATCGGATCAGTACTTTCAGAGATTACCTCCTACAAACCAATAAACAACAAACACCGTTTGGTTGGTGCAGAGAAAAAGCAGTGGTAAATGCAATAACAGAGTGAAGAAAAGGGGAACACAAGAATAAATATACTAACAAACCATAGAATAAAATAATATAATACAATTATATGGTACATGTAGAAGGATGGAGAGGGAAAGGAAGGCCGAAAAAAAATGGATGGATTGTGTGAGGAGTGATATGAAAGAAAAGGGAGTTAGTGATAGTTTGACGGGTGACAGGACAGAATGGAAGAAGAAAACGTGTTACGCCGACCCCAAGTAATATGGGATAAGGGCAGGAAGAAGAAGAAGATATGGTACATAATAGTGAAAATAGAATACAAAAATACTAATCATAATTACCTGTCTGCTCACATTTACTAGATACCTTAATTCCTTTGTTTTCACAGATTTATCTAGACATAGAGGGTACAATAATAAACTGTCATCGTTTAGTAAAATCTTAATTATTTTTACAATGATTAATGACTTACAATGTTGCTTAATCCATCAACAAAATTTTGCGATTGTTAAACAGAATCGCAGGTGAAAAACAGTTTACGATCTATTCTCAAACCTATCAAATATAGCGTGACTGGTAATTAGTGACCGATAATTATATACGTGATTGTACTCATGATGACATTCAACTTTCCCAAAGAAACTAATGCTTGACTTTCGTGCATCGGGGTCGTTGAACGGGAGATCGATCTCACCCCTGACTACAGGGCGAAACTGCCCACCTTCATCAGCACCAACATCTCTCGAGTCGCCGGGCATGAAAGATGGAAGGAGTGGAGGGAAGCCTTTGCCCAGGAGTGGAACAGAACAGGCTAAAAAAATGCTAGACTGCGATTCAGTAGTAGAGTAAGTAAGCAGTGATGCAATCGTTGATGATGAAGCGCACTAGTTTATTAAGAACCTATTCACTCTAGCCTTGGAGACGCCGAAATTATAATCTGATTATACAGATATATGTGTATAACAAGATTTCCAAAGAAGACCAAATAAATTAGCGAGTAGTTTCAATACAAGCGAAAATCATGACAACGCAAAACCATCCCTTCAATTTGCAGTACAAACCACAAACAATACTGAACGTTCTCACATTTAATTATTCCACAGGTCGCCCATTGATCCAGCCCACATAAGCCCACGCCCAACGCTGAGCCCGTTATTAATAAAACACGGAGCCTGATATGCAATTCAGTAACAAAAGTACAATAAAACATTTATATCGCTTTGTCGGCGTTTCCTTCCATTTTTTTTTTTTGTGGTACAAGTTTTTTTCAATAGCGATTTGACTGCAACAACATATTTTCTCAAATCTCGTCAAAATCAATCCTTTCGCGATTAGCTTTAACTAAGATTAGAACAACAAATTATAGCATAAGCATAACTAATTAATTTTCCCACTGCTGGGATACAGCCAAATAGCAGCTGTTTTAACCTAAAGGTTGACTGGTAGAGAGAATGCCTTGTTGCATTTAGTCCACTTATGTACCACTGCTATACATGATATTTTATTAAATTAATTATCCAAAATTCAAAAATTCCGCAAAATTTCTAGTATTAGTTTACCAGCCTTTATGTCCTCGGTTCACGGCACTGAGAAATTAATCAGGAATATCCTTTCTCCCTCACTGATTGATTTCAATGTGCCGTGCTTCATCGAGGCTATAAATGCCTGGAGACTCGCTTGCCCGAATTCTAATCTGCCCGACGTACCATCATCCCAAAGACGGTGGGATGAGCCGCTCTGCAAAGTAGTGCAGGAAAACCTGATTGCAACATTTACTGCCCCTGCGGAGCGAGCGCGCCTGCTGGCTGTGGGAGAGTGGGAGTCGGGTCTCTGGCTTCACGCACTACCGTCGTCGAACATCGGCACCTTGCTCGACGATAATACTTTCCGCCTCGCTGTTGCCTTACGTCTAGGCGCTCCCTGCTGTTCTCCTCATCGCTGTCACTGCGGCGAAGTTTTCAAGAGTCTCGGACACCACGGTCTGTCATGCAGCCGAAGTGCGGGTCGCATAGCGCGACATGCGAATATCAACGACATCATCAGACGCGCTCTTGTCACTGCCGGCGTTCCAGCCGTATTGGAACCCCATGGCCTGGCACGCGACGATGGCAAGAGACCGGACGGCATGTCGTTATTTCCTTGGAAGATGAGAAAGCCTTTAGTATGGGACGCTAATTGTGTCGATACTCTTGCGCCTTCACATCCTTCTAGCTCGGCTGCAGTGAACCTCAAGCGGCGGAAATATAACAACCTTGTTGGAAGTTATATTTTCGAACCGTTTGGGGTTGAAACTCTTGGATCGTGGGGTCCGAGTGCTCACAAGTTGTTTAAAGATCTGTCGAAACGTCTAGTTGACACTTCGCGTGACTCAAATGCTGACTTTTACCTTGGACAGAGGATAAGCATTGCCATACAACGTGGCAATGCCGCCAGTCTTTTGGGCACATTACCAGTCGACAGCGACGTGGAAGAATTTTTTGACGCCATATTTTAGATAGTGTATTTTAGCGTAGGGTTTTATTATTTATTTATTTTGTAATTTACTGTAATTATAGTTATTAAGTTGTTTATAAGTGTAGATAATTAATTAACTTATAATAGTAAAAATGTAAATAAGTAAAGTCATTACTTAATAAATAGACAAACAGAAGAGAAACAAAAAAAAATATTCAAGTAATTCTAGTTTGACAATTGATGGGCATGTACTAAATTTTTGTTACTAGCACAGCTGGTTTCTTCATGAGGTTTTTCTTCGGCATTTTGAGGCACAAAACTAACTTATTTTAACTGTCTAAAATCATTTTAATATTAGGCTTATCCTGACAAAACAATAATATCAAGACGAAGTTATCTAGTAACAACTTTAATTAAAACTAAATAGTCATTTGCAATATTATAATCAATTTACTTCCGTGAACTTTACCTAACAATTTCAATATCAACATATTTGTAAAGTTAATTAAACAACTTCTTAAGGTAATTACTAAGCTCGATCTAATATGCGGAGAACTACGTTTTCGTGTATCTAAATATAGTGACAAAACTGTGTGACTACATTGAGGTAAAACGATCAATTTGTTATGAAACAATCTATCAAACTTCGATGTTTCTCGACGTTTCGAATTTCTGATCTCTGATCAGAAAATGACATCAAGAATGAAGATATGCGATGAAGAACCAAGCTTGATTATGTATTCTAGAATAGGTTTGAAAATATGTAGAAAAAAGAATGTGTGATGTTTTTTCAGTGTTGAAGTGATCTTTGTAAGAAAAGCTTGTGCGTTCAACTTAGTGTGCAGGCCCGTGGCCTTTTATATATATATATCTATTATATATATCTTTCATTTTTATAGAAAAATCCCTACACGAAGCCTACCGTGAGCTGAGCAGATATAAATACCGTGGGGCAGATTGCACACGGAACAGATGGTCGATGGGGACGAAAGGTTCTGGAGTAGCGACTGCGTACCAGAAGACGCAGCATTTTAAAGCCGCAGGGTCACAGGTACTCTATGGATGCAAAACACAAAGGACTGTTCGTTGTGGCGACACTTGGGGGTGGCCTATGTCCAACAGTGAACGTCCGTTGTCTGAAATAATGATGATGATGGATAATAATAAAACCTATGTATATTATGTTCGCAGAGCTCTAGAGCTATTCTAAAAACTGTACCGTTTTTTCTAAACAGTTGCATGTTTCAGTGGATTTCCGAAGAATCGAAAATCCATTCAAACAACAACTCTCGACCCTCTCGTCACTTGCACCCAAATTTTTCTCAGCGGATTTATTAGCCGGGCATCAGGTAAAAGGGTTGGAAAAAAATAAAAGCCCCGACCTTTTCGCCAGGCTTTAATTGTTTCGCTGATTGCGTATTATCCACAGAAACCATCCGGAACAGAAAAAAAGATTATTTTTGTAAATTAATACTATAATGACGACTGTGACTTGTCATTTCTATGAATGGGCTTTGATTGAGGCAGTAGATTGGGTTTTGCTGTTGGTTAGTGTTCTAGCTACTTTCTGAGTAAAAATTCTCGATTATCGTGAAGGAAACAGTTTGTGTTTGTCACTTTTTCACGTTCAAACTGCTGAACGGATTTTGATGAAATTTGACACATGGATAAAACATAAAAAGGTAATGATAAGTAACACATGGTAAAGAAATTTTTTTCACCGATTGAAAGGTGCTTTATTCTTGAATGTCATAGGCTATATTTTAAATACGCGGGCGAAAGTTAGTATATTATATTTATAGGCAGCTATGGTGACCTAGTAGAAGAAATATTTGAAATAACTGAAATCGTCTTAAAAATTTTGTATCTACAGATCATTATGAAAATCGAAATTGCAAATGTTTCAGATTAGGATCGTGATGAGTCACCACGGTCTAGGAAAACAATAGGCAACTGAAGGAACTTGGGTGGGTTTAAATAGTAAAAGTCGGACACTCCCACTCCTACCACCCACAGAGGGAGAAGTTGTTTGCTGATTTCTCACAATAAAAAAAAAAACTAAGCGTTGTTCATGATAGGTACAGCATATACAACGTGTTGTTTTTGGTATTCCATTACTCAAGGTTTATATTCTATAAGGAAAAATAATACTAAAAGTCCCAGAATGTGTGGTCCAAAAATACATAGTTTCGAAAATATCATCAATCATAATTAATTTAGAACAAAAATTGACACCCGTATGACAAATCTTTACTATTGCGACGTTGCCAAACTTCGCAGATGGGTAGTAAAATTATTAAAAATGTGATAGCGTAAATAATAACACTAGATATTTACGCTGTCATATTTACGTAAGGGTGTTTTACATTAATAATCGTGAACTTGTCAAATTATTATGTATGGAAAATGACAACAAAAAAAAACCGGCCAAGTGCGAGTCGGACTCGCCCATGAAGGGTTCCATAGCAGCAAGTAGCATAATATAAAAGTTCTTGTAATGTGTTGTAACTTTGATCGAAGTTTTAATAATAGTGTATTTTTTTTTCAGTTTATGACGCATTAAAAAAAAAACTACTTACTGGATTTCGTTCAAACCAATTTTCGTTGGTAGTTTTTATAGTAATGTACATCATATATTTTTTTTAGTTTTATCATTCTCTTATCTTGGAAGTTAGAGGGGGGGGACACACATTTTACCACTTTGGAAGTGTCTCTCGCGCAAACTATTCAGTTTAGAAAAAAATGATATTAGAAACCTCAGTATCATTTTTGAAGACCTATCCATAGATACCCCACACGCACGGATTTGATGAAAAAAAAAAATTTTTAGTTTCAGTTCTATGTATGGGGACCCCCAAAATTTATTGCTTTTTTTCTATTTTTGTGTGAAAATCTTAATGCGGTTCACAGAATACATCTACTTACAAAGTTTCAACAGTATAGCTCGTATAGTTTCGGAAAAAAGTGGCTGTGACATACGGACGGACAGACAGACAGACAGACAGACAGACAGACATGACGAATCTATAAGGGTTCCGGTTTTTGCCATTTGGCTACGGAACCCTAAAAATCATATGCCTGTTCATTATTTGATACGGTCTCATCCATACCCTAGAGCAAAAAAAAAACAGGTTATGTACGTGTATGTAAGCCACATAGATATTGTAAGGTACTACAACCTACCAAACTTTTATTTCTTACCCCTTAGTCCTTAAAACGTACAACAGTATCATATTTTTCTAATAAAACGTTTACCCGTCGGCCTTGAACAATTAACTCAGGAACCTTTTTGTTTTTCTTAATCAACTTAAAAATTATAACGTGCCCTCAAATTACAGCAATTTTCTTCATAAAACTGTCTAAGTGAAAGTCTACGATATCGTTTACAAAGAGATACTAAGATCAAGTCTAAAGTACGCCTTTCTTTTTCAAGATAACTTGTGTACTTTTAGACTTAAATTGGAGATTTATTTTGTAGCAGATTCTTGAGATTTTATATTTCGATGTGGTTTTTTTAAATAAAAATACAATGCAATATTCTGATATGTCAAAATATCAAAAAGTTTATGAAAGTAATTCAAGTTGGACTTAGATTGCATTAATATTATGCAATCAAAATTGGTGCGACCAGTTGCGCCGCCATGGTGACACGGTGATATAAATAGTGCTAAGCTACCAAACTAGACACCATACAGACAACAGAGTCGCTACGCATCCGAGCTGGTCGCGCCACCAAATTGGTTGCGCAACCAAATGGACACCAGCACGCTTAGCCAAATTGTTATTCTGCAATCGTTAACGCTATCGAAAAGTTTTTAACGTTTAAACTTAAGCTTGTTGTCCACGGAAGCGTAGCTTCATAGACGTGTATTCGTCATTACACGCTTGGTGTACACCTGCTCACAGCTTACATACAAAACTATGAAAATCTGTTGTTGAAACAGCAACGTTGTGGCGGGAGCATCTTCGTTATCCAACATCATTGTCACAAAAGCTTTAAATCAAGCTAATATTATAAATTCGAAAATTTTTAGTGTATATGTTTGTTACTCCTTTACGCTTAAAGGGCCCAACGGATTCAGATTGGCCCACATGCATTCCATGTCCTATAATAGCACATAATAGTTTTTAATCCCAGGATTACGTTTCCTTGAGATAATTTTCGATAATAACCGTCGAATTTTAATATAATTCATTTCTGACTATCCAACCTGATCTGTGATCCAAAAATTATTCAAGAAAGAACACTTGCTGATGATACAAACACGTTCCTTCCCGTCGCAACCCCTTCAAAACACGTTCAAACAACTCACAAGAAACAAAACATACCGACATTCTTCGCAACTGATAATACTAACGTGTTTTCGTAAATTAAATTTTCCGTGTTAAAGTAAAATTCGAGAAATTAATATAATATTTAGAAGTTGAGAGTCTCACGCACACCTCCAAAGACGAAATTAATTAGGAGCTCTTTGTTTACCGGCGAAGTTAGGCGAGGAACAAAGATGCTGCCTTGAAGAACCCCTCTCGCTATGTATGGTTCTGATTATCATTATATTCGAACCTTAATAAAAGGGCTTTGGTATTTTTATGAGGTAACTAAAATGATTTATAATGAAGCTTAATGAGGTTACTAATTAAAATATGGTTCGTGTTTCCCTTCGTTAGTTCATTCAAAGGCTTGTGTTAAAACTTATAGTTATTCATTTGAACACATAAACGAATAATAGGTTTTGTAAATCCTGCCTATAATACCTAATACTAGGAAATCCAATATCAAGCCTCATTTATATATATTACGAGGTTCTCGTACACGTGCAGCATTTTATCCGTAATAATGACCCCTTTTATAGGCACCTTTATCCATTGTTAGAGAGGTCTTCAAAAGTCAAATAGTCCCTACCCGAAGGATCCCAAAAGCTGTAACAAAATATCGCGAGCAAGGTTTTAATAAATTCGCTCACAAAAGTCGAACGGTACGATACCACGACGGCTTAATTGTGAAAGTTTACCGGCGACTCTGCTTTTGTCGAAAATTTTTATATCAGCCTTAAATACGTCAAGATTTGATGAGTTTTCGGTTTGAGCTCAGATATTTTGAGCGTGGTTCAGACAAAGTTTCGTCGGCTTTTGACTTGTGAGTGGGTTTGTTCTTTATTAGTACGAGATTATATATTCATTATTAATTGTAGAAGGGTCTTTATTTTATAATGGTTCATTAACATTTTAGTAGGTATTTAAATATGAATTTATTATGCTTATATACCTAAATGAGTCATGATTCTATGATTACTTAAGAGTGGATCGCTGTGGTTGACTTTCGACAAAGTAATATTTCATCATGAACCTTTTAACAAGTCTAATATGGTAGTTTCGTTAGTTTTTAAATTTTATTTAGTCCGTATTTTAGATTATAAAAAAAAATGCAGCACGGCGTGACGGTTTTTGTCATTTTTGGTTTAATTTACAAATAAAATAAGGGAAACGCCCTTATTTTTGAATAATCTAAGAAATGGACTAATTACATTTTTTAAGGCAATTAGCGTACTGTCACAACAACAAAAAAAAAACTGATTAACAAATATTAAAGTTATTTCTTTAATTTTATCACAACTCCAAATACACACAATGCACAATTAAACACACTCACAATTTAATTCCTCAAGTCCGTTCCATCATTGGACCAAACATAACACATTGCGCCACCAGTACATGGTAGACATCCCACCCATACGTACAAACCGTTTTGGGAACACATTCATCATGCGTACAGCTGATGTCCCAGCCGGAGTCTGTGTTTCCTGATAGCTATAGTCTAGGGATCTTTAACCCCTCGAGCGCCAGAGTTTAATGACCCGGAAAATTGCCGTGTTTACGTAAATCACCAATAAAATAAATAAAAAAATAAATAAAATATTTTTTTGGTTTTTTCTAGGAAAGACAAATAATACAATAAATATGAAATAATATAATAGAGAAACTAAAATTTTCGGTCAAATAAGTTTCGTACAGACGTGTGTACAAAATGAAAATTAAGCGTTTTTCAAGGTCTTCAAGTTGTACAGACGTATGTACAATCGGCGCTCGAGGGGTTAAGTCAAGAGCTAGGTGCTTTTAGGCAAGCGTGCTCCATCGTCAACTACATCATCGCTTTCCATCAGTTGAGATAGTAGTCAAACGCACGCCTATACATAAAAAAAAAGAAAAATTAAAAAAAATATCCGGCATTTTCTACACACGATCAACTTTATGCATACAATACACTGAACCAATTAAATGTATTATTATATTCATACACGCAGCTCCAACCAAACTCCCGCTCTAAAAACGCAAAATAAAGCAAACCATTTAAGCCGTTTACAGGCCCTTAACAACAAATGGCCGGTGCTATGACAGTCAAAAATCCCATACACACAACATGGTCCCTACAAAATGTTCCCATGAAAGTAAAAAATCACTAAGCGACTGTTCGGCCTATATTGCCTTTCTCCATAATACCCCGTTCATCATGGAAGATAAAAAATATTTCATAAAAATTTTCATTGCTATGTTATTTATTTATTTTTTATTATTATATATTATATATATTTTATTTATTATTATTGTTATGGAGGTTCTAGCTGTTAATATTTTAGGCTTGACGAGTTAGTCTAGTAATTGTAAGTGCTTCATCTACTAATAAATGATATTTATTTTGCAAATGGGTTTAAAAAATCCTTTTACACGTCAATTTTTTTTGTCAGTATAAACTAGATAAGGCCGGTGTTCCCTAGCTGATTACCCTGAGAAGAAATACCGAAACAAACTCAGGGGCGAAGTCTCTTTTAAAGTCCATAATCATAAAGCTCAGATTCGAATCCTGAGTTGGGTATTGTTTCTTTATTTAATTTTTCATCTGCTATTTTTTCTACATAGCGATTCAGTCTAGATTTATTTCTAGCTGATGGGATTAAGCTGCTCCCCTATTTCATGGCTTATGTTCCAGATTTTTTTTATACAAAATAGTCTTTTTATTCCTCGACAACACAACACTTTTCGAAGTCGGTTAAAAAGGCATGTTTTTAAACATGCCTTTTTAACCGACTTCGAAAAGGAGGAGGTTCTATGTTCGGCTGAATGTATGTTTTTTTTTTTAATATATATTTCTAACTTACAACTATCATTACAATAACCTATGCGATTTTTTTCGAAGAGTATTTTTTATCTACTTATTCATATACCTACATTTAAATTAGAGTTGGTAACTTAGGTATTACAAATAAAGCATTCATTGTAAATTCACTCCTTCCCTTCTCTTGGAAGACAAAATCACTAAACATCACTCATCTCCATGTCTATCCTGTACAATATTCTTCTATTTATTGCTCAAAGACACATTTCCCCTGCCATAAAGTGCCGTATGTCACGGTGGATAAAAAATAATACCTCATAATAATCCCTATCAGACGCCATGTTCTAAATCGGTTGGTACATACCACGTGTCAAGACTGCATAAGTTTTAGACCGGGAGCAAGGATGTCAGTATGCTGATAAAACTTTTATACAAACTTTTAATTAACTTGCAATGTTTGTTTGTTTGTTTAGGTCAAAAATTGCAAATGAATTTTGAAGGTGTTACTCCTAAGCGGTGGAACTGAAATTTGATAGACTTGTTCAGTTTAAATGACACTGCATAATTAGCTAACCGACCTCATTTTAAGTCAAATATAAATAAGAGATGGGTTACAACTGTTCTCAAAACGGTGAAGGAAAACATCGTGAGGAAACTGGTATGTCCTAAAACCAAACATTCGAAGACATAATTATAACATTCACCAACTGTGCCCTCGTAGTGATTTACAGCCCAATGCCTCTCCTAGACAGGAGACTTGAGTCTCAACAGTGGGAACATTAAAAAGGCCGATTATGTTAAATCCGAATATCATCAAACAACAATTTAAATTATAAAAATTCCCTTATTATAACGCCCTAAGCTCAGCTGCTTTTCATAAACACAAAAGACATAAGCCCTATTATCTCATTAGTGGTACATTAACCAATTATATTTGTTCCACGCTCCCGGCCCAATATGCCCGTCTTCTCTTACCACCATTAATCTGGCTATATGTGTAATATTTCTTGGTAACTGATGTTTTATTCACCTCACACAACATATAAATTGTTTTCTTTGCTTCCATTCTGTCTACTTAAAGATATATTAGCGGTCAACACGGTAATCTTATGTGTTTAATCTGTTTTGATATTGTTAATAATGAGTTATGATGTTTTGTTATGTGTTTTTAGGGTGTTATTAGTGTTGACATTTCAATTCTGATATTGAGTTTATAAATAGGCTTTATTAGAAGACTTAAAGTCACCTAAAGGGCAATGGAAAGGGCAAAGGTCGGAGTTTCCTTGCGTGATTCCTTGCGTTTATTTATTACAAACAAAAATCTCCATAATTATAAATCTTTCGTCTCTATATTCTACACTAAGTGGGTGCGCGCACTGGTGACTTTAACACCGTGACTGTTTCGTTTTAGTCACCTCTTCATACATTTTTCTGTCACTGTCGCGTCGCCGCGGACGTTACGACGCGACAGAAACAGAAAAATGTATGAAGAGTGACAAAAAACAAAATTGTCGTCGGGACAAAAGTCACCAGTGTGCGCACAGCCTAACACTAAAAGAGATAATGTTTAATTTTATGTTTTTTTTGTTTGTGGAGGTAATCTCTGAAAGTACTGGTACGTTTGCTAAAATTTTTTCACCGATAGAAAGTTGCTTTATTCTTGAGTGACATAGGCTATATTTCACGAACACGGGCGAGGCCGTAGGCAAAAACTAAGTATTGATATAAATGTATAGATTGGGCTTTTCGCAACTGTCGTAGAATGTAACATTAAATTCATTTGAAAGTAAAAATAACTTATCATCTTCTTCAATCAAATTACACATCTCATTCAAATGTTTGTTACTTTATAGAGTGACTGCCATTCACTTACACCAAAATATATCCAGTAGTACAGATAATCATTTCAGCCGTAAGAAGGCCACTCCCCCAAGTGTCGCCATAACGACCAGTCCTGTGCGTCTCGCATTCATCGAATTCCCGCGACCCTCACTAGGTTATCGGTTAACCTTGTGGCATCTGCGTCTTCCGATACGTAATCGCCACTCCAGAACCTTTCGTTTCCTTCGACCATCCATTCTACGAGCAATGTGCCTGCCTGTTCTGTTTAAATATTATATATCTATATATTTATTAATATCTATACATTTATTAATAGCTGTGCCCGCGAATTCGTTCGCGTGACTACGGGATTTTGAATTTATTTTTTCTAAAATAAAAATAGCCAATGTTACTCCTTATTACATTAGCTACCTGCCAAAAAAGTCCCATCAAAATCGGTCCAGCCATTTCAGAGATTAGCCCAAATAATTTTGGTGTATATACCGTATATATGTTCATATGCATGTAGTAAAAAGCAGTTATTTCTATATTACATACAGACACTCCAATTTTATTTATATGTATAGATATATATAGAAGATGTATAGATTATAACTCAATTTAAATATTTTTCCAAACATTACCTATTTCGACACCATTTATATAGTTTTTGTGAGATGTATGGCACAGTTCAAAATATTGGACCACCTAGCTTATCATCTTTTCTTCCTCCGAATAGAAAAATCTAATTTTTGAGATATATCCGACCTGTCACCGCTCAAGTGTCGCTGGCACCACTGACCTGCGGTCGGGCGACACGTCGCTATCGTCTACGACTGAGCGACGTAACGTCGGGCATAGAATTACATAGAAACCAGTAGCGTCTCCTCGACACGTTGTCCGCCGTCATCGGCTTCCTAGGATAGCATATTTAAATTTATTTTTCAATGGGTCTGTCGGCAAAAGAACATCCCTTGCGTTTCTTGATTAACTATTGTGCCTTACCGTTAAAGATTGCATCACTGCTTACCATCAAGTGGGATCGCAGTCAAGCACTAGTTATGGACTAAATATGTCTGAAATAAAAAGATTTTTTTTATATCAATTTAAAAAAATGGAATCGAATGAAACCTTTCACTCACTATGGATAAACGTTAATGTACTTTTTTGACTGGCCCATTGGTCTAGTGCTTAGTGACCCTGACTGCTATGCCGGAGGTCATGAGTTCGATTCTCACCCTGGACAAAAGATGGGCATGATCATTGGTTCTGTCTAAGTGTAATTTATCTATAATATATATGTATTTAGAAATATTTAAGTATATTTATCAGTTGTCTAGTAGTCATAACACAAGCTCTGCTCAGCTTGGGACTAGAAGGCGTTGTGTGATATTTGTGGAATATTATTTATTTTTTTATTGCTTACCATCAGGTGGGATTACAGTCAAGCAGTTTTTATCACTAGTTTATATCAATATAAGAAAAAAATGTGCTTGAAGCACCGGGCAACCAAACCTTTGAGTAAAAAAGTAAAGTTAAGCTCGCTTTTGTACATGAACTGTCTGTATCTCTATAAGTTATGGTGTACAATAAAGAATTTTTTAAACCCTCGAGCGCCGATTGTACATACGTCTGTACAACTTGGATGTCCTTGAAAAATGCTTAATTTTGGTGTTTTCCCCAAGTTTGTGCGAAAGTTATTTGGTCGAAAATTTTGATTTCTTTACATATTCTTCTATATATATTATATTATTTGTTTTTCCTAGAACAATCCGAAAAGTTTTTTTTTTGTGATATACGTAAGCAGTGCAATTTTCCGGATCAATGAACCCCTGGCGCTCGAGGAGTTAAGAAATCTGCATGTCACCTTTTACTCACTATGGACAAACGTAAATGTAGTTGCCAGACGACAGACGAAATGCAGACGAAAGCGAACCCAGACATGTAAAAGTGTACAAATTGCCTATCCGTCCGCTCAAATTACGTCGTCTGGTGCTAAAACGAGCCTGCTCAATTATTTCTCATATGCATAATGCTATCCTCCTTTGAACTCGTGAATCTCTCAAGCGTTGTAAATGCGGACAAATATATTTTTAAATTGAGTATTATCACGGTTCAGTACATCCGTAGATTAATCAACCGTGTATCAGCAATTGGAATGGATATTTTTGAATTTAAAAGCGTTCTGTAATTATTTCGTCATGGGTTTCGAAGTTTCAATCATTTTAATAAATAAACTTGTGTGATTTAGTCGAGCCTTAATTTGATATGCTAAGTTTTGCATGGCGGTTTTAAAAATGCCAGTAAAACTAGAGAAGAAAGAAAAAATAAAGAAAAGAGAAAAAGAGATGATGATGATCTTTACACCTCTCTTAGGTATAAAGAGAAGTGATGAAATATATGTTACTAAAAGCGTTCTGAATATAGAAGAAGTGAAAAGAGAGATAAATCCTTTTCCTTCACCATCCAAAGAAAAGGTGAAAGTATTATATGAGGACTGATATGAAAGAAAAGGGAGCTGTGACGGTTGACAAGACATAATTAACCTTTCGTATGCAATTAGAGACACAATTAAAAAGTAATTGTGTCTCGCGTGGATCCACGTTCCGGACACACAAAGGGTTAAAGTAAAATGTGACGCAGTGACCCTAAGGAACCTAAGACAATGGCTAGACGAGGTTGATATGTTCAGTTTAAGGCCTAAAAATAACCTTTGTAAAATAAATATTTTTCGTGTGAGAACCCCCTTTAATTTTTAACTTTTTTTTTATTCTATTGTTATTGTAGCGATAATAAAAATACAAATTCTGTGAAAATTTCAACTCAACGGTTTATGAGTTACAGCCCGCTGACAGACAGGTGGACAGCAGAGGTTTAGTAATAGGACTCCGTGGGCACCATTCTGGAACGAAACTCTAAAAAGGTGACAAGATACCTGAAGCACAAAATAGATAGGTACAGAAGACAATCTCATGTATGTACTTCACTTTTTATGCCTACGATCGGTGGGCGCACACTAATGAGCGTTTGAGCCGGAACTGTTCGACGAGCGGGCCGAGGCACTCCGAGATATCATGTCCGTGAGCGGTGTCTATGTGTGCGTTGCTCGAGCGCGCTTTGTGTGTAGATTGACTTCTGTACCTATTTTGTGCCTGGATTCAGTACATTTGACCCTTAGAAGAACACAGGTGTATCTCTAACAACACAATACAAAATAACTATTATCCCCAACCCTACAAGTCCATCCCGACCAGCAATATATATCCTTTGAAGGGATATTATAACAGAAATCCCTATAGAAATGCTGCCTGTTAGCCCGTTCGACACCTACACCGTGCCATTGTAACGCGTCGAGGTACCATCGCGAACTCATTAGTATTGAACCGAGATCAAGTCTGAGAAGTTTCGCCACAGGACATTAGAAACAGAAGTCAAACAAAAAGAAATACAAGGGCGACATTGATAGTTTTTAGAACTGGCCACTTTTAAAGAATATAATAAAAAAATAAGTTTAAATTTTGAAAATAGAACTAGTTGCTAATATTATTGAGTACTAATTTCATTCATTTGTCATTTGTTTTACGATTTGGCGCCAAATCGAAATTTGTCTGTGTCACGCTCGTATGAATTTAACGCGAAAAAATTTCGTACTATGATTTTTTATGACTTTCGGTGTCATTTAAGTCAACAAGAATGTTATGACAGACTTCGATTGGCCTTTCATGATGAAGCCCCCCTTCTCGGGCCACTGTTTATTAATGAGTTTAAACGTGGTCGCACCAATATCGACGATGCTCTGCGTGAAGGACAGCCTTCTAAGGCGACGACTGAAGATGACATCATTGTTGTGCGGTATATGATAGAGACTGATCCAAAAGTAACCTATCAGCAGATTCGGACAAGCTTAAGCATCGATATGAGTCAAGAGCACAAAATCCTCCACATATATTTAGCTGTTAGGAAGATTTATGCCCGGTGGATTATTTGACCGATTCCCAAAAACTCCGTCGTGTTGATTGGTGCCGTGAAATGATACAAAGATTTAACGGAGGTGACTCAAAGCTGTGTTCGACATACGAGCGTCATTATTGCGTTGTGAACCTTCTGTGAATGTTCTTTAGTTATTATAAACAGGATAACACGTGGGCTTGCTTTTATGAGATTTAAAAAGTGTTATGTTGATGGAGATGAAAGGAAACTGTTCGCTTTTATTATAGGAATACAGTTTTTTTTTTTTATCAGCTCGATTAAAAAAACCGGGAGGTCTTATAGCACAGGTATAGGAAAACATTTGAAAATAGAACATTTGTTGATACATCTACGTCACAAAAAAAAAGTTGCAATTCGGAAAAATCTTCTAGACTCAATTCGGGAATTGTAGTTTGCACGGAACCTTCAGTCTGCGAGTCCGACTCGCACTTGCCCAGTTTTTTTTTATTGTTTATAGGTTCACACTTGACCGCAATCTAACCGAAAGCGACGATGTATTCTCAAAATGGTTTTATGAAGCAATTCTCATTTATTCTTTTTACTTTTATTCCTTTTTATTCCTTAAAACTTGTAGTTACTCCAGTACATATCGTAGATGCTTTCACAAACTTAAACTGGTATACGCTAAATATCAAGATTCGGAACTTATAATAGGTGTAAGCTATACAATTTAAATGTTTGTTTTGTACGGAAATCCAACCGTGTGACACGCAGTGTTGGCAAGTCAGTGGCTCAACCGAAATCCAACCTTTTTTTAGGTGAAAAATTATCTAATTACTTCACTCGCTCTAAGGCAGAGCGGCAGAGCGTGTCAGATTTTCACTTACTAGAATCTTAATTTTTTTATCCGCTATATTACCGCCCTTGGGTGGAGCGGGAGGACGTGTAAGACTTTTACAGACTAGAACCCACTCATGTTCCTGTTTTGCCTTCGTTCCAGGGGCCGCCCTGATACAGGGGTACAGCAGGGTCGAAGCCTACTAGGCCGCTAGTAGGCTTCGACCCTGCTGTACCCCTACGGCACAAAATATATACGTACAGAAGACAATCTCATGTATGTCCTTCACTTTTTATACCTACGCTCGGTGGACGCACACTAATGAGCATTTGAGCCAGAACTGTTCGACGAGTGAGCCGAGACGCGACCGAGATATCGTGTCCGTGAGCGGTGTCTATGTGTGCGTTGCTCGAGCGCGCTTTGTATGTAGATTGACTTCTGTACCTATCTATTTTGTTCCTACGTTTTGCTGACATCTCCTTGAGGCGCGCGTGGATCACAGTAGTATTATTATTATTATTTTTTTATTATTTTCACATGGTTGAAATCTTAGGTTCTCAGTAGGGCCTCATGTGTAACTCTTATTTTTAGTGCACTTTCTCACCTCGTACCTGCCTGCTCGGAGCTCCACAAGCACACAGGTATTCAAAGCACATGAGACGCTACTGAGAACCTAAGGTTTCATCCATGTGAAAATAAATTACGTCAGACTGCTCTGGGATCTTAGTATGCAACCCCTATCCTATCCTTTCGGTGTTTTACAGGATTCACTTTGGAGAGTGTGTGCAGGAATTACATGACTTGATTCCACCATCTCACTTCTACCATGGGACAAGCCGACGAACGGCGAGTATCCACCCTAATGTTGTTGAAACCTCTACGGTCCGGACCAAGCGTTTCGCCTCGTCATTTATACCGCGTACCTCGAGGGACTGGAACAATTTGCCTGCTGCGGTCTTCCCGTCTGATTATAATTCAGGTGTCTTTAAGGCAAGAGTGAATAGGCTCCTAATAAACTTATGCGCCTGACCATCAACGATTGCATCACTACTTACCATCAGGTGGGATCGCAGTCAAGCACTAGTTTATACCAATTAAAAAAAATACAAATAAAATTGTATCTCGAAAATAGTAATTCCCAGCCCTATTATCTATCAATAAAGCTAATTCCAAAAAGCATTATAATCAAAGTTATGATGAAAACGCGATTCCTCTTCAATTATACTTGGAATAAATTATGCAACGACGCGCGAATCGAAATGAAAACCATTGGAATAATCGTTGCTCCAATAAGGGAATCCAATTTCTATTCTGTAGAATTAATAAGAACGTGATCCCGGCACAGGTGCTTCGCATACAGGGTGCTCGTAATTTTTATATCGAGTAGTAAATTGGGGTTATGGATTTCAGGTAGGAAGGCACTCATTGATTATCGATTAGTGCTTTTTTGTTACGATGTTGAAGTGAAAGATGCTCTCGATAATATTAAATTCATAACTGTTATTGAAAAATTGAACTGTAAAGGACTGGTGAATGTCACCGCATATGGGCTAGATGCAAAACAGGCCATAATAAACAACCCTGTGCGTCTTTGCATCCATCGGATTCCCCGCAACCCTTACCAGGTCATCGATCCACATTGTAGGAAGCCTTGCACCGCTGCGTTTTCCAGTACGTAGTCACTACTCCAGTATATTCCAGTTACATCATCCACCTATTGTGTGAGGTCCATTGCCACTTAAGTTTGGTGCCTTTTCAGGCTATATCGGTAACCTCGGTACTCCTGTGGGTAATAGGGTAGTTTCCAGGGTCAACATACATTTTATTTAGTCTGTATTTTGGATCTTAAAAAATATTGGACACGTATTTTTTCTTTTTTCGATTATACAAAAAATAACAAAGATATAGCCCATTAAAGTTACGTTTGACGTCACCCATGCAATGCAGCACGGCGTGACCTTACACGTAACTTTAATGGGCTATATCTTTGTCATTTTTAGTTTAACCTTTCAATCGTGAGAATTACAGACACAATAGAAAGACAATGGGTGCTCGAACGCCAGCGTTCGCTTGGGGTTTAATGAATTAATTTACAAATAAAAAAATACGTGTCCCTAATTCTTAAATAATCTAAAATACGGACTAATTACATTTTTACGGCTACCAACTAGCCTATTCTTCGAGCATAGCCCCTTTCCATTGCTCTTTGACTGTCTTTAAGCTTTAGTACTCCAATCCACACACACTTACTTCACTTCACTCTGTGTCTCACAAAACAACAAGGCAGTTTAAAACAATCCTGTAACATAAGTGTAAAAAATAAGTGTTCCTTTATCGGAACACGCCGTACAAAAATGAAAGCAAAACGAAAAATAAGACCACAAAAATGTTACACCCTATAACTTTACAACGAAAACTGGAGATAGTATTTGATCTCCAAATGGAATTAGGATGGATTGAGTCGCGATCTCACCAGACCTGTGATCAAAGCAGACGTCTACGTTACTGCTGCAATTATAACAATTATTGGATTACATTTCAGATGAAACATCTCTAGTATTTTGCTTGTTCTAAGGCAAAATTCTTCTAACCAAAAAATCTAAACTTTTTTTTTTAAGGGTGGTAATTATCTAATGTCTTCTCCCTCTCTGGATGGAGCGAGAAGGCGTGTCAGACTTTTACTGACTCGCCTTTGTCCTTCAGTTACCCTTTGAACTGCTACAGTTTAATTCTAGGACTGCTGCTGTGTTTACGAGTTCATGAGTTAAAGGAACGCATAAAGGACCACTTTGTTGACTGTCTATCTGTCTGTCATGACCCTATTTCTCGGGAACGCGTGGTGGTATCAAACTAAAACGAGCCCGACACGTCGACGTCGCGTATTGTTCCACGCGCGCCTCAAGGAGTTGTCAGCAAACCGTAGGGGCCCAGCAAGGTCGAAGCCTGCTGGGGCCTAGGATTGGTTTCTGAAAGGCAGATTCCGCCCCGGTAGGAAAGGCAACGAAGGAACAGGAGTGAGTTTTTAATCACCTAAGAAAAACCTTCCATATTGTCTCTTCACCACCCTAAGTTGCCTGGTAGAGAATGAATAAGGCATTAAGTCCACCTATGTACTTTGTGTCGCATGAACATTAAATAAATAAATAAATAATCAGTAAAAGTCTGACACTATCTCCCGCTCCGCCCAAAAGGGGGGAATGTCATTGGATGATTTTTCCCACCTAAGAAAACACTTTTTTTACTTAACTCCATTTTTCTCAGAATTATTTTCTAATCAGACTCAAGTTTTCAAAATCTCAACAAAAACCTCAATTTAGGACCTCGACTCAGCGCCACGTCTTTCAAACTATCTGTATGTTAATTTTCTTTGTACGCGCATCGCATAAGCTGAGTGAACTTTATCCAGAATAAGTCTTCGAGATCACAAGACTTTTCATTATAAGTCTAAGAAAGATACGACTTAGAAGATTAGATATACCATATCTAACTTTGGAAAATTTTGCTCCATATTCGGGATTAAATTTTAATGTCAATTGACGTTTTTATAGATTTAACTGGACTTTTTTTATTATTGAAGAAAAGAAGTGATATACATAAAATTTCCTATATAATAATAGAACACGAAGAAGACATAATTGGCCAATCACACATAAGTGGACATAAGATTTAATGAATATATCGAAATAATTATTAGCAGAAACGTAATATCTACAAGTAATTCATATACCAAAATGTCTACTATTTAAATATCCATCACAATTTCTTTCTTTCTTACCATGTTCTAGGAGATGCCGGTTTTCTCACGAAGTGGTGGAAAACACCGTTTTGAGAGCAGTGATGATGAAATAAATTACAGAAAGTAATGCACCTGGCAGGGACGCCTGCGCGACCTACACATCATAAGTTGGAGCTATCACCTAGTCCTAGATACTTTTAATGGGAAGTATGTTCCCTTGGTATAATTTCTCATGTGGGCAAAACCGTTGACAAAAGTCAGTAGTTATAAAATTATCTAGTAATCATAATCATGTATAAACAATATTACACTTTTCAGCGTATTCAAATCAAACGACTCATTCATCTATCCTTTCTTCCCACTCATATACCCGGATATTTCCGTAAAAGGGATGTCAGGGTACAATGGGCTAGCGTTGCGAAGGGACCTTGTTTTGTGTACTTTCATATTTCGGGTGCTGCGCTACTGGCTGCGCAACTCTGAGCTGCTGGAGCCTTCTAGAACACAAACCTAAACCCATTGCCCTTTTAAGTAATAATAATAATAGTTTATTTTCAGAGAAATACACATACAGAAGAGTTAATAAAACAGTTTTGCTAAAGTAGAAAAGGAGGTAGGTAAGAAATCAACAAAATAATTACTTACATCTCTCGCTCTGAATAGAGTGGGGGCAGTGTCAAACTTTTACTGACTAAAATTCACCCCTGTTCTTTCAGTTGCACTTTACGTTCCAAGGCCACGGTGATTCTTTTCAAATATCCCCAGCACAATAAGTTTATCCCCTTTCACGCGCCATAAGATTGCTAAATATCATTGCTACTGAGGAAGATTTATTTCACTGTAGTCTACTGACGTTCAATGAAGTAGCACTAAAGTCTATTTAAAATGTAATGATTAATTTAATATCGTAGGTAGATATATATTATTTTTATAAATTTAAGATTCCTTCAAAATTTATTTGAACTTCTCAATTCTAAATCAATCCGAAGATATCAAAGCTCAAAGTAACCCGTTTTTAAAACAGCAATATCATCGATAAATACCTATTATAGAATTACTAATGTGTCACAACATTAAAACGGTTCTTTATTTCGAAACTAACTTCACAAATTGCAGTTTTAAAAGTGTGCTATAAGTTTTGAAGGCCAGTGTGCTGTAAAAGATAAAGAAAGCAAGCCATTTCTGTTTACCCATAAGGAAATGTCACAGAGTCGTAACCAGGTTACAGTCAACACATAAAATACTCGACAATGTCATACAGTCGTCCACTGAGGGTCTATTCTCTATGCCCTATTGTTATTCTAGCGAGCGTTATGATTGTAGGGTTGGGGGAAACAGTGTGGCTGGAAATGATTTAACGATTAGAAATGGTGGCAATTGTTTTGACAGCTACGTATAGCTATAGTCTATCTAAATAGTCAAACGACTTAGACATTTTATACCGAATTAAAAAATCTTTTGTAAATCTATACTATATTATATTATATAATATTATAAAGCTGCAGTGTTTGTTAGAACGCTCTAATCTCTGGAACTACTGGTCCGATTTGAATGATTCTTTCAGTGTTGGGTAGTCCATTTATCGAGGAAGGCTATAGGCTGTGTTTTTTTTTTCAAAATTAGGGATCCGTAATAAAATTGCTATTTTGTAACACAAGGTGTAAAATCGAAAATCTATTTTTGCGTGCGCTGCAAAAACTATTGACAATAGAACAAAATGATGTACTACGGCTTTGTAGATCCCATTAAGACCTACAAATAAGTCCGCGAGAACATATATCTAGCTATCATGGTTTAATCACAATAACCGATTTTGTGTTCAAAATAATTATTAAATCGTCTGAAGAAAAAAAAACTACGTTAAATATGTATCGTAATATTAATCTTTATCGAAATTAAGCATTATGTTATCAAGAGTATTTATGTAGAAGTAAAATACTTTTTGTTTCATCTCAATCGGATATTTCGTTTAAAAGTGTCAGTGTATCACGTGTGTAAGATGTTAAGAGTTGGTACCACGGAAACGGGAAAAACGCGGGTGAAATCGCGGGGCACAGCTAGTATTACATAAAGATTCTATTAGTAAACAATGATCATCTTTTTGCAACCTTCATTATTCAACCAGTGTTGACTACATCAGATTTAAAAAATTCGAATATTTCATTAGATTACTCAGGTCGTTTAACTTTTTAGACAGACTCTACTCGTATATTGGTGCACAGTTATGAGAAAAAAAAATTTAGAATTGTGAATTTGAGAACTGTTGTTTCTTACCTATTCATGTTCATTTATTGACTTAAATTGTTCAAGACCATGTTAGACCACAGCAACATACTTAAAAATATAAAATTAATCATACATACAATATATTTTCTGCCGGTTGGAGAATGATCAATGGACCAAAAAAGCAACGGAGTGGATACCAATAGAAGAAAAAAGAAGTAGGGGCCAACGTAGGAAAAGGTGGGATGACGTTTTTCGGGAGAGAGTTGGACCGGGGTTGATGACTATGGCTTGGGGCAAGAATCTTTGGAAAGTTATAGGGGAAGCGACTTAAACTTATCCATATTATAAATCGCATTATAAAATAGGTATTAAAGGGTAGAATTAAGGAACGCAATTATTCCAAGTAACAATATAAATGTTTTTTTATTTCAATTTTACATATGCAAACATGTAAACTTACATATTTGGCTATAATAATAATAATATTCTAAAACTTTCACACAATGCCATCCAGTCTCAAACAAAGCAGATCTTGTGGTATGAGTACTAGACAACAGATAAACATATTTCTAAATTCATACATATAGTTAAATTACACCTAAAGAAAAGATGGATGGATTGCGTGAAGAATGATATGAAAGAAAAGAAAGTTAGTGATAGCATGACGAGTGACAGGGTAGAATGGAAGAAAAAAACGTATTGAGCCGACCCCAAATAAGATGGGACAAGGGCAGGAAGAAGAAGAAGAAGTTAAATTACACCTAAACACAGAACAAATGATTATGCTCGCCACACAAACAATTCTTTTAGATGAGAATCGAAATCATGACCACCTGCATAGCAGTTATGGGCACTAACCACTAGACCAACAGGCCAGTCTTGTGGCTATAATATATGGCTGTCGTGTGACCTACCAACCAAACCAAACCTAGAAAAATGTCGGGTTAAAATCGATGACCTAACACAACTGAAAGGAGTAAGCGCCAATTTTTTTAAGCCAAGTAATTCCTTTCATTCCTGCCATCACATCATCCCACGTGCCACCCCTTGCCGCAACAACCTTCCATTATTTAACCACGTTTGTGGAGTAAACCGGACGAACGAGGGTTACGGCTAGTTTTTATGGCCACGGTCCGGCATCGGTCCGGCCACGGCTTTCATTGTCGGCCCATTCGAAGCCGCGATAAAGTTTATTGTACGTTATGACCATACGTTCTTGGAAGGCTCCTGGTTACCTGCAAAAGAAAGGCGTTTTTTCTTTTTCTTTTTTTTTGGCAATTTTAAGGACGGTATACGGTTTGCCTTGTTGCTAGTTCGGCTGTTAGGGAAAGTGTTGAGGTTTTTTTATGGTGGTATTGGAATAATGAAATGGTAAGAAATTGTAATATAAAGGGTGAGGTATTTTTTTTAAGGTGGGATACCATCTAATGATTTCTTCAGATTTAAGGTAGAACGGGAGGTCTTGTCAGATTATTTACTGACTAAAACCCCACCTATGTTCCTTGCTTTACGTATAATATTTTTTCTGTTCGAGACAATGTGTGAGGGACAGCCCTCCACAAACTGTAAGGGCTTGCGCACTAGACAGACAAACTTTTCAGGAAACGGAAACATAAAAATTGGCCATTCCACTCAAAGTCCAATCAAGTTGTTAATTTTATATGGTGAGGCTGATTTTTTTTTTTTGTTTTCTGAATAAAAGTCTTGTGGAAGGTTGTTCAGTTTCGTCTACTGAGCAAGCCCATAAAGTTTGGAGAAGACTGTCCCTTACACCCCTTTTTAATTACAGAATTACGAAAAAAAAAACAATTTTGATCACCTAACTTTACTTTTTAATTAGCGATACCAAAAGCCGTCATAATACAAAAAAATATTTATGTTTCAAAGTCCATTCCTAAACTAAAATAAAAATGCAAACAATATCATTAATTACCAAACAAAATAAAAACACAAAATCCAATTCAAAAATGGAAAGCAAACAAAACACCATTACCACATCTCTACAAGCAAAAATGATACGGAGAAAAGCATGGAAAAACAGTTCATTTTTTCAAAAAGGATTTATTATTTACATGCATTTTACAATTTTCAGTCAACAAAGGCTCTCCCGCGAGGGGGCGCTGCGGAAGTGACGTCGGTAGGATCGGAAGTCGACGCTCCCGCTTGCCTGAAAACCTAGTAGAACGTAGGATGCTGGAACCATTTTCACAGTTTTGAAATATACATTTTTTCCAGCTTTTTTTGTTTTACTTTTGCATGAGAAAGTCTTTAAATTGTAAAAATGGCGTTTATGAACAGTGGGTTGGCCATCGTGATAATTTTGTAGAGTCAAATGTTGATAAAAATATGTTTAGCAGTTTGCAATTTTGTAACGATGGCGATAAAGAAATGTAGGCTTTTTCATGGTGGTTATTTGTATGTCAAAATGTATCAAAATTTAAGGTTTTTATTATAATTCATGCAACATAATTAATTCATATCTTTTGTGAATATAAATATAGATACATATTACAAATACCTACTTACATGTTACTCGAAAACATACAATTTTATCAACAGTACGTTGAATATATTTTTTTTTTGCCATTTTAAGTAACACAATAAAATACGAGTATTTTACCACAATTATGTGATTTTAATTAATATTTTTGCTCCAAATGCATTCCTAATCCTTGTCGAGGTCATGTTGATGTATTCTTGGTTGCCTGAAAGAGACCGCGTTATGCAAAACGGTCGTCAATTGTTTGTTTTATTTTTACTTTTAAGATTTCTTCTATGCTATTAGTATTATCTTTTTTAAGGTGATAATTCATTACATCTTGCGCGTATACGAGGCCAAAACAGACTTTAACTGACTAAAACCCATCTGAGTTCCTTCAGTTGCCCTTAGCGTTCCAGAGCCGCAGTAACTCTTTCAAACATTTCCGCATAACAAATTTATCTTACTGTACAATCAACCCTAACTAATATTATAAATGTGAAAGTGTGGAAGTGCGGATTTGGACGAAAATTGGCATGCATATAGCCTTTGACATGGAAAAGGACATAGGCTGCCTTTTATCCCGATTCCTTAAGTACCTAATGATACGCGGGCGAAGCCGCGGGCAAAAGCTAATACGATAAATGGGGGTACAGAATATCAATGGGGATAGGACAAAACTACAAGTAAGCAATTGAGTCCAAGGATAGCGGTAAGACAACTTTACAATGAATAATATGGATACACGCCTTAAAATAATGCATCGGTTTATTTCTTCTAATAATCACACTGTTTCTTAAAATTATTAGTGCAAAATGAAAAATGATAAGTAGGTAGACTTCGTACCTAAGCCTTATTCTTTCTCACCTTTAGTATTTGAAAATCATTATTTAAAGGACTTCCAGTCAAGCCAACAAAATTCAAATCTTGCCACTTAAAATAACCAAACCAGATACAAATCTTCTTCTTCTTCCTGCCCTTATCTCATATTAATTGGGGTCGGCGCAAAATGTTTTTTTCTTCCATTCGGTCCTGTCACCCGTCAAACTATCACTAACTCCCTTTTCTTTCATATCACTTCTCACACAATCCATCCATCTTTTCTTCGGCCTTCCTCTCTCTCTCCATCCGTCTAGATGTATACTGAGAACTCTTTTAGTAATATGCGCTTCATCTCTCCTCATCACATGACCGTACCAAGACAACCTTTCAACTTTTCAGTTACTGGCACCACTTTCAAACTTCCTCTAATATACTCATTTCTCACTTTATGTACTATAAATAAAAACTTCAATAAAAACGTACACGCTCTATGCAATGAAATTACAATTAAAAATAAAGGCTGTTCGTAATTGTAAAACTTCCAAATGAAATATATCAAAGTAACCACCGCTTAATAATCAAATTCCACAAAACAAACTTGTCAGTTCCACTACAAACTTTGTAATTGTATAACAAATGACTCTTCTGTGTTGCCTACACAAAAAATAGATCATAAATTCCCAAACTTTTTTTATATGAAAAGTCCAAATAGGATTTATGCAATAACAACAGTGCTTAATTTATATTCACGATTTTTTGATAAGTTATATTAATTGTGTTTATTTGTTTTTGTTTTATTTTGAATATTATTAGATACTTTGTATCTTCTGTTCAAAATATTTGTTTCAGAGTTTTAAAAAAAGGCGTGGATCGTTATAATTACAGAACACAGGAATCATACTGCGTTCTGTGATTCGTTGTACTGCGTGTCATAGATTCAATTTCAGCTCAAGTCCATAGTTAGTTATTCCGAGTCTGGGTGACTTTTTTTATGAGGGAAAATCACCTAAATGACATTTCCCGCCCTTGGACGGAGCGGGACATAGTGTTAGACTTTTACTGACTAAAAACCCACTCCTGTTCCTTCTTTGTTATTGTTCCATGGCCCCAGTAGGCTTCGACCCTGCTAGGCCCTAGGTAGCTGACAACTCCTCAAGGCGCACGTGGACATTATGCACCGCCGACGACTTAGACTTAGTCTGGACGGTTACTAGATGGTCGTAAGGCGAACTACCTATTGCTTACCGTCAGCAAGCCTGCGCCTACGGTGGCCGCAAATCGAGATCGGAATCCCGATTCGGAGTCCCGGTGGGACGCAAGGGCCATTGCCTCGCGCGTGCTGCCGCCTCTTTTGCATTACTGCTTCGCATAAGGAGGCAACCGCCTGGCACTCCTCCTCGCTCCGGGCCATGGCCTGTACCAAGGCCCAGCGTGAGAGATCGCTGTCGCCGAGCACTCTCACGAGGACATGACGCTGCTCTGCCCAGGCGGAGCACACCTCTACCGTATTCTCCACCGTGACCTCCAGGCGATCCACTTAATGGTGACACTCGCCTCGACCGTCCCTTCTGCCACACGAATCTGGTGCAGGAATCTCCCAAACGGACCATTGACCTGCGTCATGTGGAAGGTAAGGACACCATGTTGTCTTTTGCCACTTCCAGGCACGCCATAATTATGGCCAATGGCCGTAATCCTAGTTTAGGGTTGCATTTTCTATATACATATTTAGAATCGAATATTAGACAAAGTAATCCTTGATTTCCAGTTTTAAAAGAGAATTCAGATATCCGATAAACTGACAATCAATTTTACCTCACCCGCACACATTGCTAAGGCCAGGGTTTCCGACCAACCAATTTAATCTACCTAAAAGAATTTCAAAAAAAAAGGTACAAGAAAAAAGAAAGGCTTTCTGTTCAAAGAATTCCCTTAAATCCTACAACACGCGAACCTTCCTGCTTCTGAGAAATAAAGTTTGAAAAACCTTCTATTATTAAAACTAAAACCAAAAACTCATTTTCAGTAAACAAAAGAGCGCGGAAATAAAAGAAAGCAAACCTTGTTGGTTGTCAGAAAAAAATGTTAATTTCTTTCGGATTGGCGATTTACAAATAAAAAACTTCTCCGTTCGTGGCCCGAAGTTGAGACAACTTGTGACGCAGTACTCGGGAGCATAATTATTTGGGACGGAGTCTCTCGAATGAATCGTGAGTGATTCCATTATGGCGTTACATTGGTTTTCTCGAATTAATACTGAATTTAAATAATGGACAGAATTTGCGTTCTGTTTATTAGATTGTGTTTTGTTTTTTTTTTTCACAGTGTGTATGTTTTTTTTTTATTATTAGATATACTCGACTGCGATCCCACCCAGGGGTAAGCAGTGATGTAATCGTTGATGATGAATTGCACTAGTTTATTAAGAGCCTATTCAGTCTTGCCTTAGAGACACCTAAATTATAATCAGACGGGACGACCGCAGCAGGCAAATTGCTCCAATGGGTAGCTCGCTGTCCGGCCGTCCGGTAACTGTCCGGACCAAGCCCAGGTCGTCGACGGCGCGCACTGTTCCCGCGCGCCTCAAGGAGTTGTCAGCAACAGCAGGGACCCAGCCGGGTCGAAGCCTACTGGGGCCAGAGTTATCCGAAAGGGCGCTCGAGCCCCGGTATGAAGGCTAGAAGGAACGGGGTGGGTCTTTTAGCCAGTAAGAGTCTGACACTATCTCCCGCTCCGCCCAAGGGCGGGGGATGTCAATGCATGATTTTTCCCACCATAAAAAAAAAGGCAAATTGCTCCAGTCCTTCGATGCACGCGGTATAAACGACGAGGCGAAACGCTTGTTCTGGGTAGAGGGAGAAGAAGCATCAAATAACGCCCCCTGTTCTGGGTAGAGCGAGAGGAAGTGTCAAAGTTTTAATTGTAGCGACATCTATTGCGTCACATAAGAACTAATCCAGCATCGCGCAATTAGAGTTCTCAGCGCGAATTGAACATATAGAACAGCCTGACATCATCTGCGGGGCAGTTGCCCACCAGACATAACACCCGTCTGGTCGGAGGATCCTCCTTTTTTAACAGAGGTTGGCGGGATTTTACTCTCTGTTCTACATATCTCCAAATACTGAGCACAACTCACCTGTGTTTCTCCAGTTCCCCTTTGCGAGGGCCACGATAATACGTTCAAATAATCCTTCAGTTTTGACAGCTATAAGCACTAACTGGCCCCAACGATTTTGCTGCCATATCTTCAAACAGCCTACTCAAGAAGTATAAATATTAGCTGAACGATAAAAACAAAATGGATAAATTAAAAAAAAGAGTAGATTATAGACACTTATCCATGTCCCGGGCCATTACGGCCGCATTCAGTTCCTTCTTTATGTCCCTAAGTGATCTTAGCGTAAGCCTATTTTTATTCTCGTTTGCACGCAAAAGGATAATGTCGAGCCTCGTTGTAAAATGGACGTCCTATATATAAGTCATTTGAATAATTTTGGCTCCGTATCCAATATAAAGTCATTATAAATAAAATATATTAGGATAATACTCGTAATTGGGTAAACGCTCAGGGGATTGACTGATCCCATAGTTGTAATTAAAATATTTTTTAAATGGGTTGAAAATATTAAGGCGTTACTACACCAATAGATCGAGTGGCAGCTTATGTGGTAGTTATACCGGCCGACTATCCAATCGATCGATTGCCGGTCGATGGACTCGATCGAGGTTAATCGATTAATCCCGACTATATGCTACCAGTTTCTTTCGAAATATGAATTCCTTTTATGAATCGTACTGATGATGCTGCTCGTACTCGTACTAAATATTCCGGGGACACAAACGCAGAAGAATCTGGAGGCCATCGACGTCGACTAATTCATTCTACCCTCTATCGATCGTCGATCCACAATCGATCGATTGGTTTGGTAGAACCTATCGATCGACTAATCCATTCTACCATCGATCAATCGGTCTGGTAACACCTTTAGAGATTATTAGTCAAGCCACATAATATAATAAACCTTATTTTCAAACCACACGTACGTAATTAATTGGTCTGTCGCATCTATTTTGATTATATTATGAATCATCAACCTCTGCCTTAAAAAGTTGTATGCTTCTGGTTGCAGAAGAGTACGTTCGCGAGTGTGTAGGTAGGTACTTGTGCATTGTTTCAGAAGGCTGAATAAAAAATCGAACACACTCAACTAAACCCCGTCACAAAAAGAAAATAACATCACAACTCAAAGTCAGTACACAAGCTCGCTCTACATTCAGCTCCATCATTGAAATAATTCAGTAACTTCTGAGGGGCTCTCATTAGCTGTTGTCATTTATCATTTCTGCGCCCCGTCACTGCGACGGGGTAAACTTTGAGAATCACAAAGACATTTGACATGTATACTGAGTGGAAAATTCTATATATCCGCTGTGTCACCCCGCGGGGTTCTAAATTGGAAGAAGTTTGAGTAACGCTGAATTGTTCAATTTGATGCGTAATAAGTTGTGCGTCGAGATGGTAATTTTATTTTGTGAAAGTTTTTGTTTATTTAGGGCTTTATCAAAATGGCTTTTTTGACTCGTATAAGATTTATACTATTCATTTTGTACAATGGAAGATAGCAGATATCCTGTGCGTGTTTAGATTTACACATTTTTCATAGTATTTATTAGTTTATTATTTTGGCATATTTATGTATTTTATTATATATTATATATAAAGAACTTATTTTTTTTCCGTTTTCATTATTTGTTATTTGTTTATTGTGCAAACCTACCACAGTGATCTCTTTTTTAACCCAAAGGCTGACTGGGAGAGAATGCCTTGTTGCATTAAGTCCGCATATGTACCACTACTGTACATGAAGTTTAAATAAATAAATAGAACTGGGTATGAAGTCCCGTATACTTCCGTTGAAAAGAGAGGAACCTCCAATGACATTTGCCCGATAGTTGATTTTGGGTTGACATATATTTCTATCGTGCTGAGAGTTCTAATACCGTGCTGAATTTTTTAGATCTTTTATGGGGTCATAGATGTCGCTATGTGTATATAATATGTACTTATATTCTCATACTGACTTTGTTTTTGCCCGTTCTTTTATTATCATGGATAGGTTCGCGTTTGACCACTATCTCACCTGATGGTAAGCGATGATGTGGCTAACGTTGGAACACGCTTATCTAGAAATAACGTAATCATTTTTGACTTAAAGATCTCTAGGTTAAAGCTATCAGGAAACACAGACTCCGGAGTTCCACTCCTTAGCTGCACGCGCATTTGTTCCCTAAACGATTTATACGTATGGGTGAAATGTCCACCATGTACCGATGACGCAACGCCGAACGTCAAGTGTTCTGATGACAGAATACAATTCCAATACACACTCCCCGAAATGTAAACGATCGAAAACCGACCGGCTTTCAACTCGAGGTCGATGCTCACGATTTTGGAGTTTATACTCGACAAGTGCATCATTACCGCTCAACCGTGATTATCGCTTTTGTTTTAATATTATTTTGTATCTCTCTCTTGACTAATCATATTCAAATATAGAGTTTCAATTCCCAAACAGAACCGTTATACCCACAATATTTTTTTTTCCACACTATTTTCACAACTTGACACAACCAATTTCCTATATTTATCATCAGTTTCCTTAAACATTTATTTTATATTCTTTATAGGACAACATTGGCATCGGCGCGGGATTACGAAAATATTTTTTATTGACACACACCGACCGATTGGATTGACAAATACGAACCAATAAACAAGTTACTACGCTGTGCGGACATATGGACGTAAAGGATGGCGGGATTCGGATTTATGAGTGGCTAAATGATCGATTATGGCTTTCCTGTCACCGTAATCTGAATACTAGCTAAGTTTGGAGTGGAATTCCCTGCTAGAGTGTGTGTTCCTGATAGCTACAACCTAGGTGTCTTTAAATCAAAAGTCATCATCATTGTTTCAACCGAAAGACGTCCTCTGCTAGGCTCATATGCTTCCAAGTGTCACCTCAATTAACAGTCTTATACGTTTCGCCTTCATTGAACTACCGCGACCCTCACCAGGTGAGGTAGGGTGAATAGGTTATTTCTAGGCAAGCGTGCTCCATCGTCGATCACGTCATCGCTCACCATCAGATAAGATAAACGCAACAAAAAAAAAATAGTATTTCAGACTCTCCTGTATCTCAGTTTTGAAGTGAGCCTCTTTTAAATATGGGTCGTGTCAATGGCTCCCCTCTTTCCTTATGTCGTATTGCTCAAAGAAGAAGAAGAGCCAGGGAATGCGGTCGCTGTGACCGAAATCGGCTAGATGGCATCATCATCATCATTGTTCAAAGCGGTTGTGACCTTCCTGCTTCATTACTTTAATTTTTATGGTGTACTTCCATTTTTTCCTGTCTCTGGCGGTGTGAAGGCGGTGAGAATCAACGGCTATACTTGCTTTAAAATATGTGTATACCTAATCATAAAATTCAGAAAATTTATATAAGAGTAAAAATTAGCAACTGCGCACAGCTAAGCCTAGCATGTATTTTTAAAAAAGATTGTTCCGAAATTAATCCAAAACAACGTTTTCCGTAATTCTCTAGAGCAGTATGTCCCGAAACACTTGAGCGCGTCCTACCGCTCTCGGTAAATTCAATTCCAAGACTTAATCATAAAACTTTTTGAATAAACAATGTGCGAATCGAATAACATTCCACTTACTTAAGCCCAAACTTATAAAAGTTACTTGTAGGATAAAAAAAAAAGATAAATATTTATGATTGTGGCCTGTTCCTTTGTTAGATTATTATCTTGGAATACTTTTTAATGCTATAAAAGTTTGAGAACAGGTGGTTCTGATTGAGCACTGTTATCACGGCCGAAATCACCAAAGGGATTCCTGAAGCGTTATTGTTCTAGTTTTTTTTATTGATATACTAGCCGTTACCAGCAGCTTCAGAATCAGAATTTTATTTGTGAAACATAGTATTTACATAAAGGTCGAATTTAAGAAGGTCTCAGCTTATATACTCACTATATTTTGCCATGAAGGCGTACAAAAATAAATACAACATTATTTTAAGTTGCGGAACCTGAATATAGTTTGATTAGAATCTGTAACTGAATCGGTTCCAATAACTTCTACACCATGTTATATTATTTCTCAAAAATATTTGAAAAAGGTCACAAGTTTGGACACCGCTGATACTAATTAAAGCTGAGTGCGGAAGCAAAACAACCCCTCTATCGCTCAGGTGGCCTGGTGACCATGTATTTTTATCACCAACCAGGTATCACAATGGACTTATTCATAACTTTTTGATTTTTTATAATACACCGTTAAATAAACGATTAAACGATTTGTAAAGATAAAATTAAAAAATAAAGTACCTTTTTTTCAAAACTCGTATTAATTTGCGCATGTACGAAATTTATTTCTTTAAGAAAACGTCAGCTGAGCGAGTCCAATGACCTGTAGGTAATAGTCGTAAAGAAATAAGTTTCGTACATGCGTAAATTAATACGAGTTTTGAATCGATAGTGTTTCATGTACCGGATCGACCCTCCACGGGAATAGAACGATTGAAAGTTAGCGGTGTATACATGGTTTTGAAAAGTAGGTATATAAATTCTTTGCTTAAATTACTAGAAAGGTGATCCAGGTTCTGCATATACTAAAAATAAAAACAGCCAGAAAGTAGAAAATGGTTACATATACTATTTATATGCTATTCCAGGACATGGACTACTTTTCATCTAAATCGAATCAGTAGTTCGAGCGTAAATAAGTAATGAACATACAAACACACTCGCAAACTTTAGCCATTATAACATTAGTGTGATTATTATTGATAGGCTTGCGTTTAACAGACTATCTCACCTATTAGTATGCGATGATGGATAACGTTCTAGCACGCTTGCCTTGTTATAATTTATTCACCTTTAATTTAAGAACTCCTGGGATATAGCCATCAGAAAATACGGACTACGTCTGTGAATTCGTTTTTTGCTGTACTTGAATGTTCACCTTAGAGACAAAATATACGTTAACAATTTTTTTTTTCGGTGGGGAATATCATTCAATGACAACAACCGCTCTTGGGCGGAGCGGGAGATAGTGTCAGACTCTTACCGAATAAAAAACCCACCCCGGTCCTTCAAGCCTTCATACCGGGCCTCGAGTTCCCTTCCGGATTACCCTGGCCCCAGTAGGCTTCGACCAGGTTGGGCCCCTGCTGTTGCTGACAACTCCTTGAGGCACGCGGAAACAATGCACGCCGTCGACGACTTGGGCTTGGTCCGGACACTTATCGGACGGCCGGACAGCGAGGTACCCATTGCTCACTGTCCGCAAGCCCGCGCCTATGGTGGCTGGAAATCTGGGATCGGAATCCCGGCGGCGTCGAGAGCGCCGTTGCCTGATGCGGTCGGCCTCCTCCTTAGCGAGCATTACTGCTTCGCAGAAGTCGGCAACCGCCTGCCACTCGGACCATGGCCTCAAGCAAGGCCCGGCGCGAGAGGTCTCCGCCGCCGATACGTATACAATGGATGCTATTCATAAGAACACCAAACTGTTTAGCACCTAAGCTGTTAGTTTATTCGAATTATTTTTGCTAAAAACACATACAATGTATAAGTGTTTTAAATATGGTGATTATGTACTTTTGCTGACATAACAAGCTTATAACTTTGTGATTTTTCATGATACAATTATGAAATTTTGTAAATAGATTATTTTTATAAAAATACTTGACACATGTTTCGGGTTGCTTCTCCTAGTGCCCGCTATGACCTGCCGTGACCTTGTTGTACTTAGTATCGGTGGTGTCCAACTTGTAACCTTTTTAAATGTTTATGGGAAAAAATATAACATGGTGTAAAAACTATTGGAATCCATTCAGTTATTGATTCTGAATAAACAATATTCTAGTCACGCATAAACTAAAATTTACGTTGTATATTATACCTATAGATATCCACAGGTACAAAATACTCCAATTTCAATTACCAAAGCACACGTTGCCTTGTCTAACAAACGAACGTATGTACCGGGAAATGCACACATAATTATGTACATTCACGTAGACAAGTGAACACATACATTGTACACGTACAGTCGTGCACTACGTTCTCGTAAACAAGGCTGGGTACAGAACAGCGTCAACACAGTTGTTGATACTGCCGTAAAGCCACGTACGTGTGTACTGGGCTTAAAGATTGCAGCGCCTAATGTAGTCTCTGTAGATGCAACTGGCTGGATAGGAAATGATTATGTAGCTTGTTTGTCTTGACCAATTATGAATGTAGGCTTAAAGAATGGTCTGAGACAATCAACTATTCTATAAAGTAGAGAATTGCAATCAACTAGTACTACTTACTTTTAAAATCTATCCGTAATCATCCGAAACTAGCGGACAATCCTAACTAATATTATAAATGTGAAAGTGTATGTTTGTTACTTAATCACGCAAAAACGGCTGAACGGATTTGGATGAAATTTGGCATGCATATAGCCTTTGACATGGAAAAGAACATAAGCTACCTTTTATCCCGATTCCTTAAGTACCTAATGCCATGCGGGCGAAGCCATGGGCAAAAGCTAGTCCGAAATAATTTCAAGATTAAACTGGTCTAGTGGTTAGTAGATTCCTACCCAGAACAAATATTTATGTGATGAGCACGATCATTTGTTCTTTGTCTGTATGTAATTTATCTGTATGTATGAAATATATAAGTATGTTTATCAGTTGTCTAGTACTCATGCTTAAACTTTGCTTAGTTTGGGACTAGATGACGTTATGTGTGTACTGTGGAATATAAAAAAAGTGGAGAATGTTTGTCATTGCGCTCAAGGCATAATTTTCCCGAACCGTAGAAGAGGGTGTTATGGAGCTGAGTGCTGCAATGACAAATTTCCAGGTGTATCAAACGACATTTTTCAATAAACAGCGGGGGCCAGCTCGCGTACAGTACTCCAGCCCCCCTAGCCAAGTTACAACCGTTTCGCTTGCGCCGAACGCTTTGAGTTGGCCGCGTCGCCGAATCTTTTTTGCTGACCACGTGACTGAGCGTTGAGATGACGTCATTCCCGTACATTTGAAGCTTTTTGCAAGCGTTAATGATTGAAAATTAGTAACTTGGCTAGGGGTACTGAACTCTTATACCATACCCACGGTACAAACTTGTAAAATCGCATACATAAGACACTTAGACCCGGAAAATTATCTGCAGGCCATACAAACAGTTTTTCTGAGCGGGAATCAAATTTCGACCCCCAGCGCAGCAGCCATTGCTCAACCGCCGCACCAACCGTGATGTTAAGTTTATTAGTTTAATATCATTATACTTATTGCATCAACATATTCAGTAATTAATTACAAATTAAACTTTAATTAATTCAGATATTTCATGATATGCCAATATTTCACACTACAATCGAAAATTGCAATTTCAATTATTCGAACAGAATTCGAAAGCCTACCTATCGATATTATCGAAACATAATTAGAATGACTAACCAAATGATATTTGCTTGTTGTATTAAAATTCCAGGGTTAATTCGAAAGATAGCTTAAGCCCCGGTACAAAAGGCAACGAAGGAACAGGAGTTGGTTTTTAGTCAGTAAAAGTCTGACACTAACTCCCGCTCCGCCCAAGAGCGGGAAATGTCATTAGATGATATTCCCACCACGAAAAAAAAAAACATAATTTCTAAAAATGTTATACCAATGTTTTAAAAATAAGATGATGTTGAAATTATAAAAAACAGGATTTTATCAAATTGAAATAGAATGAAAATGAACGAATTAATCTATAGTCTGTCTAATAAGTCAACCGACTTGGGAATTTTGTTTAATATTTAATTATTTAAAAAATACTTATATTCGGTAGTTTTTATAAGGTTCTTCTGTTAGTAAACAATGATCTCTATCTTTTAATCAACCTTGATTATTGAACCCGTGTTGACTACATCAGATTTCATTAAACCCTAATAATTACCTAAGTCGTTTAACTTATTAGACAGACTCTAATGAAAAATGGGAAATGGGATACAAATGGCTAAAAATAGGATGATAACACATTGATAAAAGTAGAATAAAAATGAATGAATGAATGAACCAATGAATGGATGAATCAATGAATGTGTCTGTTGGAAGATATTTCTATGGATATAAACACCATCTTTGTTCCTACTTTTCTGTTTTCATCTTCTTGTATTTTATTGAATGTGTGTACATAAATTGTTCAATAAATAAGTGATAGGAAAAATATAAAGAACAAGGCTTTAGAGTCATCAAAAAGTAATAAAAATCTACGTTTTACAACAGCAGTTAGTATTACAGAAAAAAAACGTTTTCAAACTGAAAGAAACAAATCTTATAAGCTTCTTACGGTGATGCAAGCAGCTCAGACTTCCATTTTCTTCTCAAATAGTCGATTGGGGTGAAAATAATCTACTATACAGGCGACTAGAAATTATTTATTGAAGTAAAAAATGACTTGTTCCGTTCGTCAGATATATTCATTGAAAGGGGTCGAATATTATTTATAAGTTCTTGGTAAAATCGATTGTGAGCTAAATTTACGTGCGATGCAAAGTTAAGCCTCGAAGGACCAATAAAATTACAAGCGTGAAAAATAAAGTTTCCACTAAGATCTTCGCCCATTTTATAGTAGATAATTATTCCAAGGGGATATAATTTACTCCCAAGATAAAAAGTATATTAAAATTGTATGCTATTCCAGGACATGAAAACGTCTAGCGGCTAATCATGACCAGTAAAGTAGATGGAAAAAGACCGCGCGGGCGCAGCCCAATGTGCCAATACGTTGGTCAGACCAGATCCGCACTGCTCTTGACTCCACGGTATACAAAGCCCTTCACACCGCCAGAGATAGAAATAGATGGCGGAACATCATAAAATGAAAGTTATGAAGCAGGTCACGACCCTTAGCATTGAGGAATATAACGGAAGAAGAAAAATGGCCTACCCTAGTGCCAAATTTCCTCCAAATCCGTTCGGCCGTTTGTGCGTGAAAAAGTAACAAACATACAAACACGTTCACATCCTTTCACTTAATATTAGTGTGATGTAATTTCTCGACTATGGTGCTAATAGAAGATAAATAATAAACTAACATTAGTACTGTCAACTTAATTATCAGGAAACTAAGTCTCGTTCAAAATACTTTACTTCATCATCACGTATCCCAACAATATTGGAGCCGGTTTTCAATCTAACCAGATAAATCTAGAAATATAATTATAACAAGCTGAAACATATTTTTATTGTTTTTAATATATACAAACTGAAAATATTAATATGGACAAACGGGTAGAAAAAGAACTCATTGCTCATCAAGAATCATCCATATCGATTTCAATGGTAAAAGTGCCCAGAATAAAAAAAAACTTAAATTACTTAATTCGTTTTCCTAAAAAAAACAAATTCTAACTAAACTAAAACGCACGTGTAAATAGTTAGGTCGCTATTAAACTGACGTTTCGCCCGTTGATATGCAAATCGTGCGCCCCTGAATATCGGCGGCCATTTTGTCAACCGTGCTTTGTTACCCAATGAGATATTATGGCGCTTTTCAAATTTTCACTGATGACCCTATTGTTAGGTTTGTTAGCATCATAGTCTTATTTTCAGTTGAGTTTAAACTTAATTAGAAGATATTGCTTACATTTGTTGCTTAACTTATCAACCAAGCTTGTGGAAGGTGAGCAAGAAGGCCTGGGTCGAAAACTCTTTGTATTCATCACCTCAAAGAGATGCCAGCTTAACTGACGAGACCTTTTAGGGCCAATACCTGCCAGGGTTGTGGGTTTGTTCGAAAAAGTCACTGTGACTCTAAAGCCACTGTGGTAACTGGAGGAATACAGACGGTATTTAGTTAGTAAAAGTCTGGCATTCTCCTTCGCTCCATCCTGAGCGGGAGAAGTTAAAAATAAAGGCAGAGAAAATCGTTCGCAAAATGTGAGGACCAAGGATGTCCGCTCGAAGCGATAAGCTCAGAAACAATTAATGTGTTTCGGTTCATATCTGGTTGTGAACATTAATTGACTGAAATGATAATGGCTTAGATTACCTAAAATTGGTGCAATTGAGCCTTAAAATACATATACTGAATTACTGACATAGTATAAAAGTGAGTCTAAACTAGGAAAAATACTTGTTATATTTTAAAAGCTTTAAAAGCTTGAAGCCAAAAACAATGGGGGGTTATATGAAACGAGTGAGTGATACGAAAGAAAATGAAGTGAGTATGAATAAAAAATAAACATAAATTCTTAGACCTGGAACAATTTAAATCCAAACAACGCTTGATTTTTATGAATAACTTAACACCGTATACAATCGAATTTCATAAAAAAGAAAATCAAATTGAAACTTTTTTTTATGAGCCTATTGTGTCCCACTGCAGGGTAAAGGCGTGCCTTCCGTTATTCCACTCTTTTCGGTCCTGAGCGACTTCTGGCCAATCCTTAAGGTAGGAGTCCAAATCGTTACGCCATCTCCTTCTGGGCCTACCACGTCGCCGGCTTCTGCTTAAAAAAAATCCTCCTGCTTAGAAACTTAGTATGCCCATAAAATATGTCAAAAGTACCCGCTTAATAGAGTAAAGTAGAGGTTGTACTCGTTCATACTCAGTTGCATTAATAAAGTGGGTATAGTTGAAAATACAGCACGATTTACGAGGTGCCGGTGACCGGTGAGGATATACGGGAAGATATTGAAAACGGGAAATTGTTGAGAACAGGGCGTCAATGATAGCTTGACGGTAAAATTCAGGGGAAATAGTAGAGAAAAACATGTTTTGCCTACTCCAAGTTGCATAGAATGGAGGCAAAAAGATGATGAGAAAGTTGTACACCGAAATAAACTTCAGCAATTAACAGGCCCCAAATGCTATAATACTATTATTATAACCAGCTCGTATTGTCCCACAGCTCGGCAAATGCCTCTCTCCATCTTTCCAAAGATCATGGTTTCTCGCTTTCTCGTTTCGATTCTTATAGAAGACTTCCAAGTCATCCCATCATCTTCTCATATATGACTTATATCAAGAAATAGAAAAAACATAAAAAAGGGCTATGTAGTTGGCTGAGCGGCTTTACATCCATAAGATCATATAGCGAACTTCATTATATTTACAACAGTAAAAATTTGAGTCGATCAAAAATACATAGATAATAATAGAATTATAAGTAATTTATGCTAATTTGTAAAGTCGTTGAATATTCACTGTAAGTGCGGTGACCCTGTTTAGAACATAAGCCACACAGGAGAGTTCTCCAAGTGCCCATAAACTTTAAAGAACTTAAGGAGTACCACCGATACAGCAGTTGACGTAACCACCTTCTGGGCCAAAGATTCTAAGGATCATTTGAGGCTGTTGACGACTTGGGCTCGGTCCGGACAGTTACTGGACAGCCCAACGGCGAAGCACCTATTACTCGTCCTCCACAAGCCTACGGTGGTTGGTAAACGCCGTTAAGGTTCCTGGTGGCTGGAGCTTGAAGGTGTCCGTTCCCTCACGCGTGAGGTCGTCTTCTTTGCTAGAATTACTGCTTCACAAAAGGAGGCAACCCCCGCCGGCCGCCCATTTCCCCTGCTCTGGAGTCATAGCCCTACTGCCAATTTAGTTAAATTCAACATTACATCAAGGACCCACAAAATACAGAAAACACTTCAAGCAAGGAACGTCACATCGCAAAACATCAACCCGTATCTCGTGCAAGGTTTCCTAGCGACGTCATAACTAAGGTTTAATTGCTGACGGCATATCTAGCCTCAAGAAGGTGCATTAAATTTGCCTTTAATAACAACTTATGCAGCAGTGCGTCTAGAAGTACAGCGAAGAGGAGGGTTGCCTCGCCACCTCGGATGTAGACGTGAGATAAGTTGAAATTGTAGTTACACAATACGAAACACAATGGTGGATGCAGACTTTGCGAGGCATGCGCCGCGAACAGCACACAGCGAATGCCTCTGTTTGAAGCGTGTGTGTTGAAAACAATATATGTACCCACATATACTCGGGTCGAGCTATGGAGTGCGAAGCAAATGCTTTATTTGTCTGTCTTCATGTTTGTGGCGAGGCATGTGCTTGCAAAGCATTGACTGTGCGTCGTGCGTGGCGCATGCCTCGCAAAGTCTATCCGACTTTATAAACGCATATTCTGAAAGTATGCATGTATAGATCAGCCATTAAATTTTTAAAAATAAAATGAGACGGCGGCTTGTGAACGGTGATCTATAAGTAGCTCGCCGGTAAGGACCAAACCTGGGTCGATGATGTGCTGTGTTCCATACGCGCTTTCAAGTAATTTCAGCGAAAGTTATAGAGCCAGTTTGGGCTGAATCCTGACAAGACTGCAGATTTTTCAAAGGAGCGACCGCAGCCCTCGCAAAAAGGGCAACGGAAGGAACTTTGCCGGTAAAAGTCTGACACTCCCTCACGCACCAACCAGAACGAGAGAAGTCACTTAATGGTATACCACATAAAAAACTGGGCAAGTGCAAGTCGGAATCGCGCCCTGAGGGTTCCGTACAAACTTACCTATGTAGAATTCATTTCCCGTTTTGTTACCAATTTTTTTTCCAAATTACGAAAAAAAACTTTTTTTGACGTAATAATATATTTTCAGTTTTCAGATTTATTCCTATACTTAAGCTATAAAAAAATACTTTATGCAAAATTTCAGAATTCTGGGTCAACGGGAAGTACCCTAAAATTTAGGTTTCCTTGAGTGTCGAAATATACGTTTTTTGCTACATGAAAGGCCATATCTTTTTTCCCCGTTAATTTAGTCATTTGAGTTTTTCACAGTTTTAAGGGACTGCAGACCTACATAAGTACAAATATATGGTTTTAATTTCAACTGGATAACTTCAAGCGTTCCCGAGATAAATGGTCTTGACAGACAGACGGACGGACGGACAGACTGACGGACAACAAAATGATCCTATAAGGCTTCCATTTTTCAGGTACGGACCCTAAAAAACATTAAATCTATCAACAGTACTCTTAGGTCCTATTCCAACTTAAGAAAAATATTTACAGTTCATTGCCAAAATACACCCCAATCTTGACAGAATTGGTCAAAATTTTTTAATGTCACACAAAGGAGTAATAAACACAGAAATAAACCACAAAATGCTAATAAGGCAAACATAATGTCGGTGGTAATTCGTCTTCCAGGCTCGGCTGACATTCGTCTTACAAATCCTTACATTTAATCATACGAGACAATTTCGGGTCTTGGGGGAGAGTGACGTCACACAGTTCATTTGCGGTTCTCTGGGTGATATGTTGTGATGTGTACTGATTTTTACTGAGAAGACAATGATAAAATCGTTGGCATCTTAATAGAAACCGCGTGTGACAAATAACTGTTGTGTTCCAGTGTCTAATAATAATTGTATGTGTAAAATTCTCCAAGAAGAGGGTTATTTTTGGAGTAACCTACGTTACTGACAGTCCGAAGAATAACCGCGACAGTGAGCAAGGTACTTTGCATTGCGCACCTCGTAGAGCAGATCGTATAATTAAATAACATTCCACAACTATCACACAACGCCGTCTAGTCTCAAGCTAAGCAGAGCTTGTGTTATGAGCACTAGACAAGATCTGATCACTAGACACTTCATCTATAGAAAAATTATACCCAGACACAGAACAAATGATCATGCTCATCCTACAAACATTTGTCCTGGGTGGGAATCGAACCCACGACCTCCGGCATAGCAGTCAGGGTCACTAACTACTAGACCATCAGGCCAGTCAAAGTCGTATAATCTTGAAGAAAAGAAGACGCAGTAATGTAAGGTCTCCCACTAAGTGGACTGATGCCTCGGCGAGAGTCACGGGAATCCGATGGGTGCAAAACGCACAGGATCAGTGGTCGTGGCACTTGGGGGAGGTCTATGTCCAGCATTCAACGTCTTTTGGCTTAAATGATGATGATGTTGTGTAAAATTATAGTTTCTTACCGACTAATAGATACAATTTATTTTAAATTATTAATTACTTACTTTAGCCTAAAAAGATTGATGGCAGCCTCTTCTGGAACTTCAGAAATACTTAAAATGTAGAGTATTAAAAAAAAGTTAATCCATTTTTTTGTTCTATGAAATAATTAACTATTTTCCCAAATGATCAAAGCATTTTGCAGTCTCACAATAAAAAATCAAATCTCAGTCCAATTAAAAGAATTTTCACCACAGTCAACGAAATCCAAAACACAACGTTGCTAAAAATGTAACCAATAACAATGATCCACAGCTATTTGTTTTGATACACAACCCAATTCTTCCAAACCTTTAAACCCTGGCTTAAATCTTTGTACATAACCCAGTAAACCGAACACACAGAAAAAGCACACACCTGCCTGCGTTCATTTGAGTAAAGGATAAAATTCTGTGTATTCACTGTGTCAGCCTTTGTAATTTAAAACCGAAGTTTGCAAGCCAATCCTGGTACTGTGTTTAAAACTGCCATATAAAAAGAGAATTGGACGGTTGTAAGTTGGAAGACCTATGTCCAGCTCCAGTCTCAAATGATGATGAATTACCAGTTTATACCTTGGAGGTTGTGTCTTAAAGTACTTAGGATTTTAAACTTCTGTTACGTATTAAGCTATTAACTTCCATCAGCGACATCGCCCGCGTGAAAATAGAAAATTTTCACAAGGGAACATTACTCCTATATTCCAGGACATGATCTACCCGTGTGTCAAATTTCATCTAAATCCGTTTAGGCAATCGAGCGTTAAGAAGTAACAAAACGACACAAACTTTCGCTATTCGAAAAGAATGAAAAAACACAGAAACAAATTAACTACGAGTATAAAAAAATAAAAATAATGAAAGGACACATCAAATTCATTAAAATAAAGGCCTAAATACAAAAATTGTGATGTGACGTCGCATAATGAAAATCTGCGAGCTTGGACGACCCATCGTGAGAACTTGCGCTACGGACACGAGCTGTGGTGACACAGTGGTAGCGGCCCGGACTTAGTTGTAAGTCGTGGGTTCAAACCTAACCAGGTGCATTTTTTTTTGTATGCCTGTTCTGTCCCACTCCTGGGCAAAGACTTACCTCCACTCCTTCCATTTTTCGCGCGCCCGGGCTTCTTCTTGCCAGTTCTGGTAGAATCTATCAAATTCGTCGCGCCATCTCCTTCGTGGTCTACCGCGACTCCGACGCGCTGTTTCAGGGCACCAACTTTGTGCTACTTTGGCCCACAGTTTGTCGGGCATGCGGCAGACGTGTCCTGCCCAGTCTCACTTCATTTTGACAGCCTTTTGAGCCACTTCAACTATTTTGGTTTTGGAGCGCAGTATTGTTTCGAACTCGATCCGTTAATTTAACACCTAGTATACTGCGCTCCATTGCTCGTTGGCAAACCTTAAGTTTGGATTTCTGGATGTTAGTTAAAGACCAAGTTTGTACGCCATAAGTTAAGTCGGAGAGAATACACACGTCCATGCGCATTACTTTGTGTAATTTATCTCATCACCACAAAACAGTAAAGGAAAACATCGTAAGGCAACCAGCATATCCAAGAACTAAAAATTTGAAGACATGTGAGTTCCAGCAGCCCACACTAGGCCCACATGGTGAATTACGGCCCGTTCCCACTCCAAGAGAAGAGGCCTGAGTCCCAGCAGTGGAACATTAAAAGGCTGATTATGATATTGTACGGTCACCTGAATTGTTGCTTTGCAGCACACATCATCGCAACAATTTGCATCGCAGATTTCTACAATGAGTCGTTGCATCGCATCGCAGTTTCGTGTGCCTTAACGTGAAAATATTTATTTTTTTCTCAAACTTTACTCAACTACAAAACCAGTCACACTCTAAAAAAGAGTTCACAGTCCTACACAATACATACGGACAAGAGGTCCCCTCTATTTACCCACACTATCTCACAAATACATCTCATCAAACACAAGCCACAAACAGCAGATTAAGGAGCAATCGCTCTAAATTGTATTAGCTGAGCAATGGAGCAACGGAGCGATGGGTGCGACGGGGCGATGGGTGCGACGGGGCGATGGGTGCGACGGGGCGATGGGTGCAAAGGGGCGATGGGTGCAAAGGGGCGATGGGTGCGACGGGTGCGATGGGTGCATACATAGGGAGCAATTAGACTAATCGCGCTAAGTCAACGGGTGACGTTTGTCTTGCTCTCAATATAAATGCACATGTGGGTCTATTACGTGTTGGTATGGCAATAGAGATTGCAGAATTTTGAAGATTTTAATATAGATTAGCTCACGCTTAACTTGTAACTTACCTGATGGTAAACGACGATGTAGTCAATGATGGAGCAAGCTTGTCCAGGAGTAATTTATTCAGTTTTGACTTAAAGACACCCAGATTGTGGCTACGAAGAAACACAGACTGCGGCAGGCAAATCCATTTCTTAACGTATGCACGATGAATGTGTTCCCAAAACGTTTTGTGCGTACGGGTGGGATGTCTACCACGTTGGATGTTCTTTGCAAATAAAGCACAGTTTTGAACAATAGTCTGTCATGTATATCGGCTGGGCAAGTGGGCACGCCACAATATGGTGGTAAGTCCATGTAAGTGCAAGTCTGGTATGGTAATTACGGCGAGCAATGGGTAGCTTGCTGTCCGACCGTTAGGTAACTGTCCGGACCGAGCCCAAGTCATCGAGTTGTCAGCAACAGCCCAGCTGGGTCGAAGCCTACTGGGGCCAGGGTTAGCTCCTAAAGGTAGCTCAGCCCCGGTATGAAAGGCAAGAAGAAACAGGCTGGGTTTTTTAGTCAGTAAGAGTCTGACACTATCTCCCACTCCGCCCAAGGGCGGAAGATGTCATTTAGATAATTTTTACCCACCAAAAAAAGTGTATACCGGCAAAATATTTAAGAACTGTCACGATAGCACCAGCTAACTCTTCTGGAAGAATATGAAGAGAATAATAGAATAGCGGTTAAAATTTTATAATAGAACTAGAAAAGGGTTTGTATCGCCCTCGAAAAAAAAATGAAAAAAGGGCATGAAGATGATATTGGCTCTAGAGACGGCCTTCTAAAGGAAGACTCTTTTAATAAAAATGCTTGAGGAAAATACGACACGGAAGACGATGACGATAGACAAATTCCGGAGGAAATTACACCTCCATACCTCGAATACCTCTTTTTTTCCAATACATATATCGGATATGGGGTGATCGTAATTCAAAACCGAGTTAATTTAAATCCGCCAAACTCATTCCATCATCGGACCACTAGACGTATGACGCGACAACCGTACAGTTTACACCTCTCACCGATATGTACAAAACCGATTCAAAAAAATCTTGAAAACACATTTATTATGCGTACAGCTAAGAAGTGGAGTTCTCTGCCGAAGTCTATGTTTCCTGATAGCTTTAACTTAGGGCTTTTCAAGTTACTGAATAAATAGGTTACTTAAAAGCAAACGTGTTCTATGGCCAACTAGATCATCACTAACCATCAGGAGAAATAGTGGTCAAACGCAAGCGAATAATAACAAAAATTAAAAAAAAAAACAGTCAAGTGTGAGTCGAAGGGTTTCGTAACGACCGTACAAAAAAGAATCACGTTTTAGTCTGTATTTGTTGTTACAGCGGCAACAGAATTACATCATCTATGAAAACAACTGTCTAGTTATCACGTTTCATGAGATACAGCTTGATAACAGACAGACGAACAGGCAACAGCTGAGTGATAGCAATAGGGTCCCATTTTTACTCTTTGAGTACAGAACTCTAAAAATGTATTTAAGTTTGTAAAATTTATTACCATCACCACACATAATACCACATAAGGCTTATTCAAATGAGCTGTACATAAAGGCGTATAGTCCCTTGAACATCTGGCCGGAGTTAATTGGCGCACATACTCGTACTGCTGCCTGCGCTCGCTTATAGCCCCGCTGATCTTTAAAGCTAAGCAGAGCTGGTGTTATGAGTCCTAGACAACTGATAAATATACATAAATATTATAAATAAATTACACCCAGACACAAAAAAAAAATGATCGTGCTCATCACACCAAAATTTGTCGTGGGTGGAAATCGAACCCACGACCTCCGGCATAGCAGTCAGTGCCCCTAACCACTAACAGGCCAATCAAATTTTTATGGCACCGCTCAGGAGTTAGGGCCTTAAAACACAGCTATAATGGAATGTCTGCACGTCCATCGCTGGAAGTGACGGCATTCGGCAGAGTTTGCATTATTGCTATCCTATCATTTCTAATGTCTCGCCGCCAGCCAGTTTATTAGCAGTGCGTGTTGGAATGGAAATAGTTCCGAGTCAGTTCCAGTAAGTAGATCAGTGAAAAGAAAAATGTATACAAACATTTTTCTTTTATTTGAGAGGAAAATTGTCTTGTTATTTTTATCCTGTATCTTTCGTGGAATGGTAATGCTAAGTAAGGCTGTCCGGTGATGCTGATTATCGGGGACTGTTTTTTTGTAGAAGAAAAATAGAATACACTGATAGCAATAATACAACGCACACGTCCTACAAAAAGTCGGTCAGAAAACAGAACAATGTTACTAATATACAAAATTGGTTTTCGATAATCTGTCCTACAAAAAGTCTGATGTGGGCGGGCAGCGCATTAAGTAATGTTTGTAAAAGTTACTAGGAATTATACTGCAGCAGTTATGGTATGTTTTACTAATAAGGAATATATTGCAAAGTTTGCATTATTGCGAACCTATCATTTCTAATGTCTCGCCGCCAGCCAGTTTATTAGTAGTGCGTGTTGGAATGGAAATAGTTTCGTGTCCGTTCTAGTAAGAGATCTGTGTTGTATATGTCTTTATTTTTTTATTTGATAGACAAATGGTGTCATGTCCTGAAACAGCTTTCGTGGTTTGATAATTTCAGTAGTTAATAAAGTCTGAGGATTATTGCTCGTGATAATTAGTCTCTCTTATGAATTCATGCATTTCTGTACCATTTAGCTCGTATCTGAATAGTAGAAGCAAGGTTTTAATGAAAATCATTTTCTCACAGCAAGCTTTTATAGCTCGGTATACCTATAAAATTAATACTCGTCAAGACGAAACATACGAGTGCAAACTCAATAGGGTTGTGTCGTTTATCTACCAAGTTCCTATAGCCACCTTCCGGTTCCATCAACAGATCAGCTCCTTGTCATAATAATTTTGCATTGTCATCTGATTTACACATGCATGCAAAATTTCAACTCAATCGGTAACCGGGAAGTGGGTCAAATTTAATTTACAAGATTTGATTACAGACAAACATCGGGACAGGTGAAACTAAGTAAAAACTTGTAAAAGTACCTATATACCACGCAGCTCACTGGTAGCGTTACAACGTTGAAAAAAGAAAAGAAAAAAAAGGTTAAATAAAGAATCGACTAACGGCTTGACTATCGCCAAACCTGATGAGCACTTGGATCCCATTAGCCTAATGGTTTAAATCTAAATAGTTCAAACCACATACTATAGCATAATCAGCCTTGCAATCTTCCCACTGCTGGGACTCAGGCCTCCTCTCTAATGAAATGGAATGGGCCGTAATCCACCACGCAGGCCCAGTGCGGATTGGTGGATATCACAGGTACACGAATTTTTGGTTCTAGGACATGCTGGTTACCTCATTATGTTTTTCTTCACCGTTTTGAAAGCAGTGGTGAAGAAATAAATTACACTAAGTAATGCACTTGGCTATGGACCCGCGATCTACTCTTAAGTCGAGGCCGTTACACAAATATACTATACTGAAATACTAATGAGAAGCCTGCAGATACTATGCAAGCACCACAATATTCTAGACTTTTACTTTCTCTTCAATGAGGCTCCCGTCCCTCTGGGAAATATGCACGATAATTTACTTTTATTTGCTCGCTGCTCCCCCTTAAGCGCTGGATAGAATTCCAGACGAAATATCTGCTGCTTAGGTCTTATATGCAATTAGAAATGTGACGTCATTTTTGCCTATAATTTAGGTAAGTAAATTTATTAACGGTTTCAATTTACATTCTAAAATGATGGATGACAATATTTTTAATTTAAAATATTTTTTTTTTCTAAAGTTTATTTTGTTACATTCTGAGTCAGTACTTTGGGTAAGTATTGGATATTTTTTTCCTGTTCTAACTAAATACATAATTATTTAAGATTGCGTGTAATTCAATGAAATAACACCTACATCTTAGCATACACGCATTTTAAAAATATGTACATAAAATAAAATTATGTGTTATCTTTGTGTAACAAATATAAAAAAATATTATAATAAAATATTTATTTAATATTAATAAATTAATTCACGAAGAAAGAATGAATTATTTGAAAGAGTTATGGTACCTAGCTCTGGAAAATAAAATGCAACTGAAGGACACAGATTTTAGTCAGTAAGTCTGGCACGGCTTTTCACTCCACCTTAAAGCCGGAAGAAGTCGGTGATAACTCTACGAGGTGCGCGTGGAACGGACGATTATCAGACGATCGAACAGCGAGCTACCCACAGTTCATCGTCAGCAAACCCACGCCTATGGGTCATGAGTCTGAAATACAAAGAGCACACCAGTGGGCTTTAGTCAGTACAAGTCTGACACGCCCCTCCACTCCAGCCCAGAGAGGGAGAAGACATTAGATGATACCACACCTTCTTCTTCTTCCTGCCCTTATCCCATATTACTTGGGGTCAGCGCAACATGTTTTTTATATCTTCCATTCTGTCCTGTCACCCCACATTAGACATTAGATGACACCCCACCTTACTACGAGTAAAAAGGCCATGAGAATTCTTTCAAACAATTCTGCAACCCAGCCTTCACTGGCCAAAACCTATACAGTCAAATGTTCCAGCAACAATGATCACTCGTCTATCACCATTAGTTTCTATGGCCACACGTAACTGCGACCGCATGAGGCTTATTCAAATTAGTTGCACATTTAACTGCGTTCAATTAACGAATTACGGTCTTGCTTTATCTGACCGTTACTGTTTGTGGTTGGTGTCGCTTTGTAATCTTATATATGCTTTGGTCTAAGGATGTTTTATAGAAGAATAGTTGATCTGACCGACAATCCTGTCTTAGGGTTATATTTCACCGAGGCACCATGGCGGCGCGAACAGTCAGTATAATGAACGTATACAGCTCTTTAGAGATTTACTCACTTGGTGTTTACAGTTACAGTTTGGTTGCGCAACCAATTTGGTGGCGCGATAAGCTCAAAAGTGTGGCGACTGTAGTGTCTTTATGGTGTCTAGTTTGGTTGCTTAGGGCTATATTACTCATTGCTCGCCGTCGACCTGTAAGCCACGTAGTTACGCGTTGCAGTTAAACCTATTCACAAGCTCCACTGCTCTACCACACTAGTAACAAAACTACGACACTTACCATTCTCTTGCACCTGTTTCATACTAGCACCAAGCGCATAATTATCCTTAACCCATTACCTGACTACCTGCACTCCATACTCTGAACAGAAGGTTTGAGACATCAAAGCGCGCACTTATTCAGCGTCCCTGAATACTTAGAGGCTCCTAATTCCTTAGACAGCTTAGCTTGCTTTGCAAACACTTCTCACCTGCTATCACGATATTACTAACCTAGATTTTCAAAACCACTGCTTCGCTTAATATGACATCCATTGCTGATTTTGAACTACGAAGCTTTTCATCTTTCGAACGAGGCCAGCGATGGTTGACGATATTATCGTTTAGGAGGTTTTATTTTGAGTTTTGTCGCCAATGCGGTGTGTTGACGAAGATTTCCCTCAGTACGCAAATCTGTTGTACTTATAATGACTGGTGAGGCTTAACACCGGTTCGTGCTTGTCATAAATATTGAAAGTTGATTTTATTAGGAAAATCTGTTACAGTAAACGGGGTCACTGAGAAAAATTGACTTTTATTTTTATATGATATGAAACAACAAATAGAACAGATTGCCGTTGGGGCCGAAAGGTTCTGGAGTGGCGACTGCGTACCGAAAAACGCAGCGTTGGAAGGTCTCCTACAAGGTGGACAGACCTGATGAAGATTGCGGGAATCCGATGGATGCGGGACGCACAGGATCGTTCATTGTGGCGACACTTGGGGGAGGCCTATGTCCAACGGATGTCTATCGCCTGAAAACATGATGATCTAAAAAGGCAGACATTTTTTAGGCAGTGTTTCTGAAATATTGCTTACTTTTTATACAAGGTTGGAAAAGATGAAACCTCGATTCCTGTTTGTTGAAAAAATGACCCGTAATAATACATTATTGCCCACATTGCTTGATGTGCCCTCATTCATCTGACGCCTAAACGACCTACTTGGCTACTATCTGGCCTAATATATCAAATGCTGATTGGATTTGGCGGCCATCTATAGATATGACTCGACGGATCTTATGTATATTATTGACATCACTTTTGATAAGAAAACAAAGCATTGTATAATAATATACCTTAGATTATTATGTATGTGTTCGTTCGAAGATGGGAGAGGCCTTTGGTAGACTGACGACCTGGTGAGAGTCGCGGGAAGGCAGTGGATGCGAGACGCACAAGATCAGTTGTGGCGACGCTTGAGGGAGGTCTATATCTAACAGTGGTCGTTTTTTGGCTGAAATGAGAAAGGGGCAGAATTCTGTATGAATGAAAAACTGATCTTCAACAAAAAAACATTGCCAGTTCTTGGTTATATTCAAAACAAGGAATACATTTTTTTTAAACTACAACTCTCTCGAAACGGTAAAAGAAAATCAATAAAAATTAAAATCATAACACCCATCAATCCGCACTGGGTTCGATTGGTGGATGTGCGAGAATTATGGGTATTCTGATGAAAATCAATGACTGGATGCTCAATGCAAATTAGTTTTTTAATAATTTTCGGTGTGAACAATATATTTTACAAAGAACAAGTGAAGACAAGTGACAAATAGAAGTGTCATATTTTTTCATATAATTTAGGAAGCTTGCAAGAAGGTTTTATCTCCAACATTTCCCCGGGCGTTGAAACCAATGGTTTCAACCAGATTCTGAAGACACAGGCAAAGGGCAGATTCGGTTGAATGCCCGTCGAACGACTCCAGTAGACGTCCGAATGTCAGCTACACGGGCGATACCATCCGTTCCTGGATGAACAGCCACGATCCGTCCAAGTCTCCACTTCAACGGAGGAAGATCGTCTTTCTTGATCACCACCAAGGAGTTCAGCATCAAGCCATCCTTGCAGGAACGCCATTTGGAGCGTTGTTGCAATTCTGCAACATACTCCTTGCTCCATCTGCTCCAGAAATGCTGGCGAAGCTGCTCGATCCTCTGGTAACGAGACAGATAATTGGCAGAGCTATCCTGGTAATCAGGTTGCGGCAAAGAAGTAAGTGGCCGTCCCACAAGAAAATGTCCTGGCGTGAGCGGAGTATAATCTGCAGGATCTGAAGACAACGGCGTCAATGGACGAGAGTTCAAGATGGCTTCAATCTTGGTTAGTGTGGTGTACAGCTCCTCAAAAGTCAAGTTACAATTTCCCAACACTCTCTGAAGGTGATACTTTGCTGACTTGACACCCGCCTCCCAGAGTCCACCGAAATGTGGGGTGTAGGCGGGAATAAAATGGAACCTTATTCCGTCGTTTGCTGCACTTTCACCCAAGGACAAACTATTTAATTTTAAAAATTTGGAAAGGTCGTTGTATGCACCGACAAATGAGGTACCGTTATCGGAAAAAATATCAGCAGGTTTACCTCTCCGAGAAATAAACCGATACAAAGCCAGTAAATAACTATTGCTAGTTAAATCACCAACGAGCTCCAAATGAATGGCCTTGGTTGTGAAACAAATAAAAATAGCGACATACACCTTTACTAACCTACATCCACGGCCCTGGCGACTAGCACACATAATAGGGCCAGCGTAATCAACGCCTGTGCTTTCAAAGGGATAACCTGGACGAAGGCGTTCTCGTGGTAAGTTACCCATTAAGGGAGCTACAACCTTACCCTTCATACGGTGACACAAAACACACTTATGATAACAGGCTTTCGCCAACTTGCGACCTCCTATTGGCCAATAAGTTTCCCTAATGGAAGCTAATAATAATTGTGGGCCAGCATGCATCAGCCTTTTATGCTCAAAATTAAATAATAGTTTAGTGAAATCATGAGTGGACTGTAATAAAATAGGGTGTTTCTTACTATAAGCAAAATTAGAGTTATCGAGACGTCCTCCTACTCGCATTACATTATTATCGTCTAAATAAACATTAAACTTTAGAAGGGCGCTCTTTTTAGGTAAACTCTTTTTGTTCAAAAATAATTGGTATTCAGAAAATGACTGAATCTGACTCTTAATAATGACAAGAGTTAGTGCATCTTGTACCTCATCATGTGACAAGTATTTGGTTTTAGGGTAATGCTTTCTACATGACTTAATAAATCGTAATACGTAGGCAACAGATCGTACGAGCCGTGTGTAATTGGAATAACGCCTAAAATCAATTAAAACTTCAGGTTTCGAATCGTTTACAACATGTAATATGATTTTAGGTCGAGTCTCCGGTAACGATTGTAGTCCTGGGCTCGTAATTTGAGAAGGCCATTCAGACGAATCTAGTTTTAAAAAATCTGGTCCTTTCCACCACAGATCTGACTCCTGCAGATCACTAATATCCATGCCACGAGATATTAGGTCTGCTGGATTTTGATCTGTTGGGACGTGCCTCCAAGTACAGTTACCCGACTTATCCAAAACCTCAGCAACGCGGTTGCGCACAAAGGGCTGAAGTCTGGTAGGCATCATCTGTAACCATCCCAAGACAATGGTTGAATCAGTCCAACAATAAACCCGACTGATCTTCACTCGAAGTGAGCTCATCACCTTCTCGTGAAGACGAGAACCGACTACCGCACCACATAACTCCAGTCGCGGAATTGTCGTAGGCTTAATGGGAGCAACTCGACTCTTTGCCATTAACAAGCGAGCCATGTACTCACCCTTAGCATTAACACTGCGAATGTAGACGCAAGCACCGTACGCGGACTCAGACGCGTCTGTGAAAATATGGAGTTCTAACTCCGTAAATGAATTGCAGACTACAAGTCGCGGAATGCGAACATGATTTAAAAGAGGTAAAGATTTAATAATAATCTCCCATTGTTTACAAATCTCATTAGGTAATGGTTGATCCCATGATAATTTATCTAACCACATTTTCTGTAGCAAGATCTTCATAGTAATAACAATAGGACCTAACAGACCTAAGGGATCAAAGATTCGCGCAATAACGGATAACAAGTCACGCTTTGTGTACCTAGTCGAAGATTTAGTCAGACCTATGGGAAACCCTATCTCATCAGTGCCGATATGCCAACAGAGACCAAGCAACTTTTCTGGCTCATTTTGTCCAATGTTCAAATCGTATGACGCAGGGACAGCATTCGACAATAATTGAGAATCATTTGACTTCCACTTTCTCAATGGCATACATGCCGACGCAAGCGCTTTGGTGACTTCAGTGCGAATGAACTTTACTTCATCTAAGTCATCCCCTCCGGTCAGCAAGTCGTCGACATAGAAGTCATGTTGGATGATTTCCGATATCTTAGGGTTCCTACAGTCGAGTCCTACTTGTTTAAGGCATCGTGTCGCAAGGAATGGCGCACTGGCCGTACCGTACGTGACGGTGTTTAATTGATAAACATTAATAGGATCACTAACATTATCACGCCAAACAATCTGTTGTAAATATCTGTCCGACGGGTGGACGACTATTTGTCTATACATCTTCTCCACATCCGCAGATAAAACATACTTGTGGACTCTAAAGCGAAGAAGTATAGACAATAGACCGTCCTGTACGGTTGGCCCAACCATCTGTAGGTCATTAGAGGACACTCCCGTCGAAGTAGAAGCACTAGCGTTGAAAACAACACGAAGTTTGGTCGTGGTACTCGACTCGCGTAAAACTCCCATATGTGGAATAAAATAACCCAAACATAAATTAGGTTTATTAATTTTTGTCATATGACCAAGTAACTCGTATTCTGACAAAAAGTCATGATACATTCTACTAAAGTTCGTCTTAACCTTTAATTTACGCTCTAAAGAATGTAAACAATGTGTGGCTTTATTAAAAGAATTTCCTAAAATTGAAGGATCTTTCTTAAGGGGGATGCGAACACAAAAACGACCATCAGACAATCGTGTCGTATTTGTAACGAAATTGTCTTCACACAATTTCTCTTCAGGCATATAAGAATTGGAAGACTTCGCATTCACCTCCTCTAATTGCCAAAACTTTGTCAATTCTGACTTGAGGTTTTCCCAGTCACCATCGCTGTCGGCAACCATTTTAGACATATTGCACTTTACGTCATTCGTCAGCAGTGAGATAGTATTCTGAGTAATTGGACCGGAAACTATCCATCCTAGACGGGTTTCACATAATATTGGTTTCCCGGTACCTAACTTTAGTCTTTGAGATCCTAACAAATCCCAAAAAAGATCAGCGCCGATTAAAATATCAACATCGGCAGGGTTATAAAAAGTAGGATCAGCTAAAGTAATATTCGAGGGTAAGTCGAAATCAGAAATATTTATCTGACGACACGGAACACTACTCGTAATGAACGGAAGAACAAAACAATTTAGTTCGAATACAAAGCTATCATCTAATGGCGTACCCTTAACCCGACATATTTTACCTACGTGCGAAGTGACGTTATTGATTCCAAGGATTGATCTATCTACCTGGCTAGTTTTTAAGTTAAGTTTATTGCACAACCTATCTGTTATGAGTGAAGACGTGCTACCACTATCGAGCACCGCGCGAGCGAGATGCACACACCCATTGTGGTCTCTTAATTTGATCAAAGCGGTTGATAACAACACATCTCGTTGCGTATGACCACACGGAGATGCAATGTTTGCGGATAAAGCTACGTTATTCGTTTCAGTCGTAGCAGACAAGTTATTCATCGAATTACCACTAGGTGTATTCGATACAGTGCCATTAGAATGTACGTGAACTAATGTGTTGTGCCTACGTTTGCATAGTTTGCAGCCTGGTTTTTTACATTTGTTAGCATAGTGTCCGGAACGAAAACAGTTAAAACATACCTTATAACTAGGTAATGATTTGAGACGGTCATCGTTACTCAATGCGAGAAACTGTGGACAATTATTTAATGTGTGATCGTTGTTATTACATTTAGGACAAGGTTTAGAAGCTGAGTCAGTGCTAGAATTGATAGGAGATTGTGCTACCATTGACTTGATCTTAGGACCTGATTTACCTGGTGATTGCGAATAATGATTGCGGGGGAGTTCCAGGGTCTCGATGAGGTCGGCTCGATTGCGTAAGAATTGCATAAATGCGTTAAACGTGATTAAGCCATCCTTGTCTATCCTACCTTTGCACTCCTCCCACTCACGATAGGTTTTTTGATCAAGTTTTCGTGTGACAATGTAGATTAAAAGTGTATCCCAGTGTTTCACAGGCTCCCCTAATGACTCTAAAGCTCGCAAGTCTTTATTTAACTGATCGATCAAATTCTTAATGGCAACAGAAGATTCTTTTGTAATTGATTCAATAGTAAATAATGAACTTATATGATTCTGAACCAGTAATCTTTTGTTGTCAAACCGATCACATAACAATGACCATGCCACAGAGTAATTACTTGAAGAAAACTCAATGGATTTGATAACTATAGCAGCTGTTCCCTCAAGTGATGCTCGCAAGTAGTGAAACTTATTGATTGCGTCTATGTCATCATTACAATGAATTAGGCTAGTAAAGGTGTCGCGGAATTCAAGCCAATTACAATATAATCCGCTAAACTTTGGTAACTGAATCGTTGGCAATTTAACCGGCTGCTTTATGCTAACACGAGTACTTTTACAACTTTCCATCGATTTATTATCTTTATTGTAGTCAGTCAGAATATTCTGGGCTCTAGATAAGGTTTTATAATAAATAGACTCAAACTCGGAACGCTGAGAATATTGTAAGTTGATGTCGTCAACAATGCATTCTAGACGTAACTGTACCTCATCATACTGCTCATACAACGCCTCTATCTTGCCCATGCGCAACTGCAACTCGGACACATCACAGCTAGATAGCTCCTTGTCCTTGAATGAGTCCAGAAAATTGAGGAAACTAGTCAAGCGACCTTTGAAGCTGCCTCGCTTCTTAATTAAATCCTTTTCCTCAGACATTCTGGGAGACGAGTGTTGTCAACCTGGCATTGATACAGGAATATAAAAATTAAAACAACAATATAATTTCAATAATTATACGCCTAGCTGTAGTCTATGCCCTTTCTGACTGCTAACTATAATTTATAACAATGACTTGTACTAATATCTAACACTCAAATATTTTTATTATGTCAAGATACTTGTTAAAATTAATACCACTGTTAAGTAGTTATGTAATTAGTTACAGCTTAATATAATGTAAGTTTAATAATGTAGCAAAATAGCTAACTATACTGTTAAAAGTATGAGTTTAAACTTAACATTGCTGTTGAATAAAATACTAATCACAATGCAACAAAGTACCTAATGATTTTACTCAAACACAATATAATTGGTAATTTAATGAAATAGTACTGACCTTAGTATGACTACTTATATATACTACCTGAGTGTTGGGTGACGATATTAGCGTAATTATAACTGTACACCACTAACTAACTTGCTTGAAATCAATCCAGTTCTCCAGCAGTGAACTCATGAACCTCCATTCAGCGTGGAAGTCAGTCTCTATTCTTTTTCTTGAAAATAATCGCTGATCTTCTTAATTATATTTCATCCGGCTCGTTATGGACCATGTGCGAGAATTATGGGTATTCTGATGAAAATCAATGACTGGATGCTCAATGCAAATTAGTTTTTTAATAATTTTCGGTGTGAACAATATATTTTACAAAGAACAAGTGAAGACAAGTGACAAATAGAAGTGTCATATTTTTTCATATAATTTAGGAAGCTTGCAAGAAGGTTTTATCTCCAACAGTGGATTATACCTCTCCTGGAGAGGAGGCGTGAGTCCAACAGTGAAGGTCTTTGCGTCTAAAATGATGATGTTGATAATTTCCCAACTTGTAACAACATCTTTGAACACATCTTAGAACACCAACATTTCCTCCTCACACAAAACTCGACAAAACAAACAAATAAGTAACATTCCGGGCACACAAATCCGGAGGCTTACCACGCTTGCCATTAATATGTTTATAATAATATAAGCGCCATTCTTTACCCAGAGAAAATCTCACAATGTCTTATTGAAATTCAGGCGCCGTTCTCATTCGTACGGTGAATAATTACAGGGAATTTCAGACTTGCAGGTACAGGCTGTGGCTTTGTATGGGGAAGACGTTTTGAAGTCGAGATTATATTAGTATTTCTGGTGAATATTCAATTATGAAAAAGTAATAATGGACTGTGTGATTTGGGAGGTATCTAAAGATCGATAAATAGATATAATTATCCTTTTTGTTGTACCTACACCATAAATATAGGTTACATATATTATGCCTATGTCACTCAGGAATAAAGCAGCTTTTTATCGGTACACCACAATTATGGCGGTTAAGTCCCCTCTTTGAGGCGTGGCTGGAAAGACCTCACGGCGTCCTCACCTTCCGCGTGATGCAGGTTCTCACCGGAAATGGTAAGTTCGGAAGGTACCTGCACCGGATTCGTACGGTAGCGACGCCCGGGTGTCGCCATTGTGTGAATCGCCCGGAGGACACGGTGAAGCACATGGTAGAATGTACCCCGATTGGGCAGAGCATCGCCATGTGCTTGTGGGAGCGATCGGCGACGGTGATCTCTCCTGCCGGTCCTTGGTACTTTTCCGTGTTTTTTTCTTTAATGATATAATTTAGTGGTTGATTGCGATCCTACCTGGTGAACAATCGATGATGGTAAGTCGTACTAGTTTATTAAGAGCATGCTCGCTCTAGCCACACCCAAATGTGTTAACAGACCACCCCGGAATCTGAGGGGATTCCGGGGTGGTCTGTTACTACACGTCTACTACTCCGTCAAAACTGTAGCTCAAGACGCAGATTTCAACTCGCATTTAACTTCAAAAATAATCGTAACCTTTCAAGTCAGTTCCCTTTCAATACGCGCCTGCCAATACCACACACTAATGGTTATCCTTTCCAATAAATTAGACGCATAAAGAACATGTTGCGAACGAATATCCTTCCTTGAGATCAGTATGAATTGAAAGGAACGCAGAAATGTATTAAAAGATATTTGGGAAAGGGTATTATGTTGGCAGTTCCAATTTTAGACTATCTATTTATGCTTAGGAAGAAGGTACTTCCTAATTTTTATTTGATACGAGGCTCATTCATTCAAGTTTAGGCGTATTCCTGTGAAGTTTATTCCCGTTATCTAATCTAATCGTTAACTAATCGACACTAATCAACAATAATCTAGCTACACTTATCTACACTAACTTACACTAAAATTACAAACAGGTAAAGTTTGTCTTTTTTTTTTTTGTATGTAGAAGCTCATCTCTGAAAGTATTGGTCCGTTTGCTAAAATTATTTAATCGATAGAATGCTGCTTTTTTCCATAGTGACATATGCTATTTTTTATGTAAATGGCAGGCAAAACCGCGGGCAAAAGCTAGTTTAATACGCTGTCACGATTGAGCGTATGGTGAAGGTGTAACCCGCTTGGATGAAGTACCCTCGTGTCCTCGTGGCGAGGAATTTGGCAGTGAAGACTTCCCGCATCGAAAGGGAATGAAATGTGGCCGCTTGGTTCTGCGAAGCAGTAATGCTAGTGAAAGAAATGGCCGCAGCCATAAGGGATTGGACCTCTTTACACCCATCTACCACGACAGGAGACGCCCCGGACGTCAGAAGTAGCAGGGTGATCCCCAGCCACGGCAAGCGCTGGTTTACGGACGACGGGCAATGGGTAGCCATCCTGTCGTCCGGTAAGAATCGAGTCCGAATCGTCGACGGCGTGTACTGTTCCACACGTGCCTCAAAAAGATGCCAGCAAAACCGTAAGTATAGTCGACCCAGCTGAGCCGATACCCGCAAGGACCACCGCATTTCTGAAAAGGAAACCGTGGTATTAGAAGACAAAGGGCAACTGAACAACACAGGCGTGGTTTTATTCAATAAAAGTGCGACTCCCACCCCATCCTAAAGTGGAAGAAGTAATTTACTGATTTGCTGGACTGCCCAACTAAAAAACACCGTCTGGCTCGAAATCTCTGAAAAAAAAAACATAAAAACAACGAACGCAACACGCCTTAGTGTCATCCCATCCTTTTCCGCCATATTGTTCTTCAATATATAAACATAATCAAACAAAAGTTATATCCCAAGACTTCAAAATTACCCATCATACTTCGCTGACACCAGAACGTAAACAAAATTAATAATTCAGAGATCTACCAAAGTTGATCAGCAAACATTCAAGGGTATGCAGCTCACATCGGTTAGAACGAAGTTCACGAACTTTGTACGTACTCGTACATAATATTATTGAAATTTATTCACCAAAAATGAAATAACAAAAACCAAGAACGAAATATTATTTGTAATTTTTATGTATGCTTATTTTTTTCACCAACATTGGTCCACGTTAAGGCAAATCGTTCTTTCTTTCTGAGACAATCCGTTCTCTCACGATTCTAATACTGCTGAAAACTCCTAAATAAACTAAGTACAGTCCACCACCAACGATTGCATCACTACTAATCAACAGGTAGGATCACATTCAAGCACTAGTTTATATTATAATAAAAAAAACACGGAATCAACAATTACATTGAAATCGCTGTGGCAAAGAAGCTTGACCATTTTCTGAGAAACTTACTAAATTAACTATTTACTTTTTTGTCGTTATAGTGACTCTTGAGGGAGGCCTATGTTCAACAGTGGACATCTTTCAGCTGAATTGATGATGATTATGAAGCACAAGAGATTGAAGTCGATATTTTATACGGATAAAAAATTTAACTAAACTTTTTGGCCTGCTAACAAAAGCAAGCTGCAAATCATCATCATCATCATTTCAGCCGATATACGTCCACTGTTAGGCATAGGCCTCCCCCAAGCGTCGCCACAACGAACGTTCCTGCGCTTCTCGCATCCATCGGTTTCCCGCAACCTTCACCAGGTCATCGGTCCACCTTGTAGGAGGCCTTCCAGCGCTGCGTCTTCCGGTACGCGGTCACCACTCCAGAACCTTTCGGCCCCAACGGCCATCTGTTCTGCGAGCAATGTGCCACTTAAGTTTGGCAATTCTTCGTGCTATGTCGGCTGCAAATCACTCTACTATTATAAAGACAAAAGTTTGTTAGTGTGTGTATCTTTTCTACTTCTTCATGCTCGAACGCCTGAACGGATGATGATGAAACTTGGTGCACGGGTAAACCATGTCCTGAAAATAGTACATAGGATATTTTATCCAGAGAGTATGTTCTCTTGGCACAAATTTCTACCTTCACATGGGCGAAGCCGCTCGAAGTAATGTTATATAGGCGAAACTGCAAAAGTTTATGTGTATATTTGTATGTTTGTTACTCCTTTACGTTCCAACGGCTGAACGCACTTGAGGACACGAATAAGCAGTGTTTTGGAATAGTACATTAGATACTTTGTATACCGAGAGTATGTTCTTGATTTTTTTAGGTAGGAAATTATCAAATAACTTCTTGCGCTATGGATAAAGCAAAAAGTGTCAAACTTTTACTGACAAAAACCCACATCCCTTAGTTGTTCTTGGCGTTCGAAAAGCCTCAGTAACTTTTTCTAACAACCCTACAGCTCTGCGAAGCTTTCTCGTAGGCAAATCCGCTGACACAAGCCAGTTTGCTCATAAAATCGCAAACAGAAACCCTCTTGTCACAATCGATTCACACCTTTCCCATGTAAAAGGCAAGATTTGTACGGCACATCACTCGTATAGAGTGAATTCCGTGCGACGTTCGCCGACTCGACAAGCTCTGAATCCAAGTACCAATGCCTTATTTATGTGTTGGTACTCCATCACTCGTGGCGCATTCGGCAATGATCGGCCATCATCGGCTGCCGAGTGAACTGTCAACAATGATATATATACAACCATCAAATGTGGTTGAATCTGTCCATGTTTTGACAGGTTTTAATCATTGGATCGATTGGCTCTCATCAACATGTGAACTCATTTCACTCAGATTTCAAACAAAATATAAGCGTCAGGTTATCAACTGGCCTGTTGGTCTAGTGGTTAGTGGCCCTGAGTGCTATGCCGGATGTTGTGGATTTGATTCCCATCTGAAAGCAGTTTATGTGATGAGCATGATCATTATTTTATTCTGTGTCTGAGTGTAATTTATCTATAAAATGTATGTATTTAGAAAAATACAAATATAAGTATGTTTATCAGTTGTCTAGTACTCATTATACAAGTTCTGCTTAGCTTGGGATTAGACGGCGGAGTTCTATAATAGTTAAAAATAAAATTATACCTGGTAAATTGGACCCTCGTTATGTGCAACCTTGAGGCGCACGCCGCTCAATAAATATATATTTTTTTATGGTATTACGATCCCATCTGATGGCAAGCAGTGATGCTATCGATGATGGTGAAGTGTACTAGTATATGAAGAATTTATTCACTCGAGCCTTGAAGATACCTAAATTATAATCAGATGGAAAACCGCAGCTGGCAAATTATTTCAGTCTTTAGGATGCTTAGACCGGACCATAAATGAGTCAACCATGTACGGATGTCCAATGCCAGAAAGGTTCCAATTCACATATGCATGACGACATATAATCAAATGTAATCGACTGTAATAAATAAGCATATATAATAACATACAAATTGAAATACCGTAGATAAGACGGTTGCTTACTTTTTGCTTTCGCCGGTTTTCCTTTAGCAACTAACGTATCAGAACTCGATGACCATACAACTCGGATACCATCCAATTTCTTTTCGTACACGAAACAAAATCACACACAACCACCAACTTCCTACATTTCTACTTCCCCACTTCAACTAACTCAAAACACAAAGATCACGTAACGGAAAATTAATTATTCCCCATTCGTACAAAAGATCAATATAAACGTTTTGTCCAAGTTCAGTGAGAATGCAACTCTTGAACAGAAACCCGAACCATTTTACGTACCGGACAACTTTCTTCGAGACTTGGAAGGTTTCTTAAACCAGTTTATTTGTGTAGCGTCCGCATAAAACCACATTTCCCGTGGGCTCCCCGCGGTTCGGGGTGGTGCCGCGTTTGATTTAGACTAGTAGTTTCTGCAGGCGAGTGAGCTAAATCTTTTTACGGAGATATTACTTTTAATCGGCTTCATCAGAGAGCTTTTACTGTCGGATAGAGGCCTTTTCTAAATGTCTCTACAATGATCGGTCCGATGCATCTCACATCCATCGAATTTTCACGACCCTCACCCAGTCATCGGTCTACCTTGAGAAGTTTTGAAGCTGCGTTTTCCACAAGGCGGTCGCCACTCTAGATCCTTTCGGCCGATTAATCATCTATTCTGAGAGCAATGTGATCTGCCTACTGGCACTTAGTTTGAAAAGAAGGAAAGAAAGAGAAAGTATTTAATTGCGTCAAACATGGCAGATATCTTACAAAAAATAAAACAATTAACAATATTGACTTATAAGTAGTAAGTAAATAGGATATATGCGTCACCTCCGCGCAAAATGGCCAGCGCTCAGCAAAATGCTGGGGCTCGTGTAAGACAGAGCCACAGTGCTTATTTTCAGCACCAGCCATCGTCGACGGTAAGACATTGATTGGCCAGCAAGGATTACATAATACAATATTATACATAAAATCACTGAATAAACAAAACGAAATAACAATAAACCATTATACCTACGTAAAGGAGTACAAAAATATAAATAGTTAAAGTTTGGCGATGTTTCGGGCTATGTCGGTAAGTTTGGGTCCCCTGCCGATCGAATCCGGAAAGAAGATAGCCATCTTTATTTCTGATTCGATCACGCAAGAATACTTCAGAACAAAATATTCAAGTAATATTTTGATATTACTTGAACATTACCTTTCCATTCTAATTCTAATCACGCAAGCAAACTTGTCCGTTCAAACGGTCCCCACACCATCCATGCATGCAGTTTTGAAATTCCGTATTCCTGTCTACACTGCCCCAGACCTGAGGTTATTTATATTTCTTACCGCTGATGTATTTCCATTCGCTTTTCAATTACACCCACAGCGATTATTTATAGAACAATTTCCGTTTACAAGCGAAATGGGATAAGTGTGAATATCGTCGCACGCTGAGCGGACAGTTCTTATAAGTTTAGGATTTAAAAAGTCAACACTATTCTAAAAGTAATAAATATGATTGCAGACTACATTATCGTTATCGTATCGTCAAAAGACATACTAATGGACACATACAACATTATTTTTCGTAAGTGTAAAACCAGAATATATTTGTCCAGAATCAGACCTGAATGATTTCCAAAAATTTTTACACCATCTAAAGTAGTAGTATGTATATATTATCAAAAGTTGGACACCACCGACACTAAGTACAACACGGGTCTCGGCAGGTCATAGCGGGTATTAGGCGCCAGCAAAGAGCTGGGAGCAAGTGCAAAACAACCCCTCAGTCGCCTGGATGGCCTGGTGACTATGTATTTTTGCTGACTTAAAAAGCTTATAACTTTGTGATTTTCCATGATACAGTTATGTTTATTACATAGATTATTTACATAAAAACACTAGACACGTGTTTCGAATTTCGCATAATAGTAAACTAATTTTGTATATGCCTTCCCTATTTCCGTCGCCACATATATACCTTTCGCATCGAAGCTGCGGAAAAAGGTAGGCATTTATAAGAAAAAAGCATCTACAGAACCACCGCGGAAAATAAGTACGTAAGCAAGTAAAACTTATAGCTAACTTGCGCAAACTTTGCATTTAAATTCTAGATTTCAGTTACAACTTTAGGGTTTCAAAACTTTATTTTCCTTACACCTTTCATGCTTGGTTGCATTTTGCAATGAATTGTTTAAGACTATACTGAGATTCCAAATAAAGATCTCGTAATATCATAATGAATTAAATGTAAATATCAGCAGGAAAACCAAGGTTGTCGACACAGTCAAACTTAAATAGCAGTAAGCAAGGCATTTAGAAAAAAATTTTTGAAAATTTTCAAATATTAACCAAATCAAAACTACATAACTTATTCTCTTTAGAGTTGCCCACCACTTACATTTCCCGATATCGATACGTTCACCAATTTGTGAGGCGGCCTCATGTTTAAGTAGGTCGGTAGTTGCCAAGTGGGATCTCTAATTAATCCCGTTTGTCCAGTCTAATGGGCCCTGCGAGGATTTAGGGTAATATCCTGTTACATCTATATATGAGGCTTGATGCCTCCGTTGGAGTAATAGAGGGGACTTAGAGGTTTCGGCTTTTGTAAGATTATAATGAGCTTTGAGAGAAAGTTTTGTGATCTTGGCATCCCATCACTTTATCTGTACATATAATAAATCTGTAATAGTTTTTCGCGCTAATCTCAGGAGCTATTTATTTATTGATTTATTTATATACACACAAAAACTAAAAACCGAGAAGAAGACAAAGGTGCTGCTTATTTCAAACTCCTCATTTTAGGCAATCGGAGATACTTTCGAAGTTAAAGCGTAAATATAAACAGAGTACGAACAACTGAAAACAGCCAGTAGTAGGATTACCTAAAGTGCAATATAAAAAAAAACTCTAAAGAATATAGATCGACAAATAGTTTGTTTTAATACTCTAAATACAACTACTACTTGATATATCTACAAACCTCTACTTAAAAATACACACGTCCATATCATCACGTCCAACATAGCTCTAATGCACAAAACATGAAGAAATAGTTGAGTTTTTGATGATGGGATGGCCTGCAGTTCTAAGATACAGGTTTAGGCCTAGTTTAGACTCCAGATCTCCCACAAATTACAAATTTTATCAGTTTTAAGTTCTTATGTTTTTCTGCCAAATAACATACCTATTGGATGTTTAAAGTGTATTTATGTGGAGTATTTTATTTTAAATGATTTTCGATTTTAATGTATCGTTAATAAGGACCAGCACGCTTAGCCAAGTTGTTATTCTGCAATCGTTAACGCTTTCGAAAAGTGATGAAACTTATGAGAATGACGTCATCTCAACGTAAAGTCACGTGGTCAGAACAAACGAATAGAGAATTCGTAGCCAAGTACACATCGTTCAAAATCGTTTCTACAATGTTTAACGCTACATCCTTTATTAGACAAACGCTAAATTGTAGAACGAGCAGCCGACTCAGGCTACCAACTTATCGTTTTCTACAATTGCTGTCAACGAGGCGTTACCGATTAGAGAACGGAATTCAACACAAACTGGTTATAACCTGGCTAGGGGGATTGTTGTCTCATCACCTGCTTACCATCAGGTGGGATCGCAAGCACTAGTTTATATGAGATAAAAAAAAAAACAATATACTCGTTACAAAATCAAAACAAACCTAGAATCACCACAAATCACTTCAATTTTCCCAAATCACATAAAAAACATTTCACCTAACTCAAACGAAATATGAATAAGCAACTTCTTGCGAACCTCCCAAAAAAAAACTGCTCAACAAAATTGCTTAGCGCCAAAAAGTTTTTGCAACCCAAGTGGCGTACGATGAAATAACAGAAATCCGAAAAATAATTCCGAACGGAGGCATCCACTTGAACAGATGGAAATTTCTTCCCGTTCGATAAAACAAATAAAGGACAAGTTGGGAAAAAAGAATTTCCGTCTGATAGTGTCTGTCTGATCGTCGCCATTTGATTTCATGTAGACGCCATTTTTCTTAAATTCTGTCGGGCAATGGTTCGTAAGAGATTTTGATTGAGTTAGCGTTGATACACTAAGCGATTTAAGAGAAAATTGTTTAATAAATAAACAATTTTTTCTCAAATCAATCAATTTAAACTGTATGTACCATCAAAGACACTTCCGCCTGACCATCGCAAATTTTTTTTTTTTTTAGCTACTACACAACGTCGTCTATTCCCAAGCTGAGCAGAGCTTGTGTTATGGGTACTAGACAACTGATAAACATACTTATATATTTCTAAATACATACATATTATGGATAAATTACACCCAGCCACAGAACAAATGATCATGCTCATCACATAAACATTTATCCTGGGTGGGAATCGAACCCACGACCTCCGGCATAGCAGTCAGAGCCATTAACCACTAGACCAACAGGCCAGTCATCATTACATTATCAGTTCATTTTTACTTGCACTCAAAACGAAAATTTCAAAAGGTTTGGTTTGGCGCCGCGCCGCAGGATTAAAGCAATTTTTTTTAAGTGATCAGGCTGAAATAACCGCGATAGTACAGTGAAGGTAAATCGGCGAACTTAATGCAACAACGCATTCTCTATCAGTCAAACTTTGGGTTAGTAAAACTACTTACATTGGTAGGTATTAGGTGTGCACAATAAATAAATAATAAATATTGGAAATAGGATGAAGAACTACGTACGTACGTCTCGTACCGGAAGACGCAGCGTTGGAAGGCCTCCCACAAAATGGACTGATGACCTAGTGAGAGTTGCGGGAATCCGATGGATCCGAGACGCACAGGACAGGTCGTTATGACGACACTTGGAGAAGGCCAATGTCCAACAGTGGACATCTTTAAGCTAAAATGATGATGATGAATCGTTAATATTAGATGACAATAATTGCTTATTAGAATAATGATTCTCTCTCTCTAATCTACTTGATATAAAAGCTAAAATAATAATCAAATATACACTATGATTAATATCAAATTATTATAATTAAGAGAACTCGATACTAATGAAGATAATTACGAGAATTATGACGAAGACCCAACTAAGGTTGAGAGGACTTCAGATTAGGCGCCTTGTTATTTACGTGACAAAACATGGCGGACAAATGAATGTATGAATGACGTTTGTTGAAATTGAAGATATGTTTTAAAAAGACTGACTTAACGTGTCGTATTACGGTAATTTATCCAACTAATAGGTACTGTAAATTCAAATGTTTGTTTAAAGTATGTGTGTTCCCTCTCCTAGAGAGGAGGCTTAAATCCCAACAGTTTTTTATTTATTTGTTTATTACAACTTCATGCAACACAAAGGTACAAAGGCGGACTTAATGCCTTAGGCATTCTCTGCCAGTCAACCTAGGCTGGTGAAGAGAAAACATGACAGGTGCATGAAAAAAAGAATAGTTTGATAGGAAAACAAGTGTACCAATATTTATATAATAAACATACTTAAATATTCAATATAATATAAACCTACATATATATAATTTATACATATAAGGTAAATGAAAGGATTTTTGAGACTACTCCGCTATTTGTGTTGAAAATGAAGCCGCAACTTCCGCTTAAATGCATACCGACTGGTGGCCGTCCTGATGTCAAGAGGAAGCGCATTCCACAGAAATATTGACTGTATATGAAAGGAAGAATGGACAAAATCAGAAGTATGAGAAGGACAAAGCAGTAGTAGATTGTTGGAAGAACGCAGATTCTTGGCATGGGAAGAACATAGAAATTGAAAGTTTGATATATAAGATAAGAAGGAGGAATGGGAGAATTCAGCAGAGAGAAAAGTGTAGTCAATGCGCGCAAACTTCTTCTCTGGCGTACAGTGGGAACATTAAAAAAAGGCTGGTGATGATGTGTAGTCCTTCATGCTCAAATGATTGCTGATTGCCACTTAAGTTTGGCGATTCTTCGAGCTATGTCGGTAACCATGGTCCTACGGATATCTTCATTTCTGATTTGATCACGCAAGGAAACTCCAAGCATAGCCCTTTCCATTGCTTATTAGGTGATTTTAAGTCTTCTTCCTTTGTAAGCTACCATGTTTTGTAAAGCAGTAGTGGCCGTTACCACTCGGCCCCCTGTGACTAACAAGTGGTCGTAGATTCAAACCCAGCCAGGCGCATTACTTTGTGTAATTTAATTCATCACCACTGCTCTCAAAACGGTGTAGGAAAACATCTTGAGGAAGCCGGCATGACCTAGAACCAAAAATTCGAAGATAATTATGTGACATCCACCAACCCGCGTGGTGGATTACGGCCTAGAGAGCGCCTGAGTCCCAACAGTGGGAACATTATAAGGCCGACTACACTACCGAAGTCGTCGACGGCGCGCACTGTTCCCGCGCGCCTCAAGGAGTTGTCAGCAACAGCAGGGACCCAGCCGGGTCGAAGCCTACTGGGGCCAGGGTTATCCGAAAGGGCGCTCGAGCCCCGGTATGAAGGCTAGAAGGAACGGGTGGGTCTTTTAGTCAGTAAGAGTCTGACACTATCTCACGCTCCGCCCAAGGGCGGGGGATGTCAATGCATGATTTTTCCCATCTTAATAAAAAAAGAAAAAAAAAGGCCGACTACACTAAGCTATATGTTTCAGAGCCATGTGTCATCACTGACTGGCTTATTCCGCTGCTGATACCAAATACAACAGATCCTAAAACAAAACCTGCATAGTTCATCCTTGCGGTTCACATCCGTCCTCTATCTATAATCCTATAACTGGAGGCTTTGTCTCTATTATTTGCCTGTTGTTCTGCCGGTCGGATTCCCGGAAACTGTGGCAATACAATTTATATGAAAATCCGGTCACTGAGGTTGGGTTCGACGTATGTCAGTGGGCATTGACATGCGAGATTCACTGGGAGGTTGATGTAAGGGGAATGTGACTTTGTGTCTTTGAGTTTTTATCGGCTTTGTACATGCATTTAGTTTTGTACAAAAAAAAACTTGATTCTTATTTATTTAGTCTGCTGCCATTTCAATCCTCGTTTAGTGTACTGTCTTTAGATCTTTTATTATCATAAAAATCCTACACCAATGATGAACCAATGATAGAGATAAACAAGGCGAGAGCGTTTCAACGATCTGGCCAGTTTTAATTGGCCATGAGTGATCCTTTTTAATGTTCCCACTGTTGGGACTCAAGCTTCCTCTCTAGGAGAGGGAATAGGCCGTAATCCACCACGCGGGCCCAGTGCGTGTTGGTGAATGTCACATGTCTTTGAATTTTTGGTTCTAGGACATGCCGGTTTCCTCACGATGTTTCCCTTCACCGTTTTGAGATGATGATGAAGTGATCAAATCTAAAATCTGGCCACAACATATCGACGGTGAAGTACCAATACCTTCTAACTGACACTTCGAGAAAATTACTTTTTAGCGCTTATAATAATTTAAACCTGTATTTCCGCATGTTTTTGTGTAATCTCTGAAGCAGATATTTAGTTGCAACTGTTTCAAGATAATTCTAGAAACACTTCCTAACTAAACCAAAACGTGTCAATATATAGTATTACCTCCTAACATTTTTGGGACAGGAAATTTTTAATTCGACAGTTAGGAGTTATTGGCACTTCGCCGTCGATATATAGATAGATTGGAATTTTGCAGTAAGGTCATTGACTTACTCACCACATCTCAAACAATATTCAAACTGAACACAAGCCAACTGTTATATATTTAAACACTAACACAACAGAAAGGCGGAGATAGTCTAAACGCTACTAAAGCTACACAAAAGAAGAGCACGTAGACGCTTTAAAATTGCAAGTGTTTTAAAGAGACAAATTGCTTCCTCATCGTGCCCGAATTGGGCACATTAGCCTTATTTCTTCAATCTAATCGACCTACTCTCGGAAACGAATTACCAATACGTGCCGGAGTATTTTTAGAATAAGCCTATCCTAGAAATCTGCTAATCCTAACTAATATTATAAATGTGAAAGTGTGGATGTTTGGATGTTTGTTACTTAATCACGCAAAAACTGCAGAACGGATTTGGATGTTTGGCAAGCATATAGCCAGCATGGAAAAAAAGCATAGGCTACCTTTTATCCCGATTCCTTAAGTACCTAATGCCACGCGGGCGAAGCCGCGGGCAAAAGCTAGTTGTTAATAAAGAAAAAGAATCATTGCGGCTCTGGATGCAACTGAAGGAACACATTCAGGTCATTGTTTTAGTTTTTTTTAAGGATGAAAATCATTCAATGACTTCTCTGGCTCTGGGTGGACCGTGAGGGCATGACACACTTTTACTGACTAAAACCACACCTGTATTCTTCACTTGCCCTTTACGTTCTAGGACTACGGGTCTCCTTTTCAGAAATACCCCGCGGTACTAGCTAGCAGGCATCAGCCCTGCTCACCTGATCACTACGCGCTATTGATGACTGGGCTTGGTCTGGTCAATTACCGGACGATGGCGAGCAACCCATAGCTTGACGTCCGCAAGCCCGCGTCTACCGTGACTAGTTGTCGGAGTCAGAATCTCGGCAGCTGGAGCGTGAAGACATTCGTTTCCTCACGCGTGCTATTTTCTTAAGGCAGGATATCATTCAATGACTCCTGCTCTAGTGTGGAGTTATAGGACATGTCATACTTCTAGTGAATAAAACACCTTTGCATTTCTGGACTAAGGTATGTATACCTTTAAAAAATTCTACATCGTCTTAGTGGGCATCGGTTCCAAACGCTTTTACTGACATTATTTTTAAGACGCGTATCAGCAATCCGTAGGGGCCCAGCAAAATCCAGCAGGGTCGAAGCCTACTGGGGCCACAGGTTTGCTTCTGAAAGGAAAATCCGGAAAACCTGGTAAGAAAGGCAAAGAAGGAAAAGGAGTGGCTTTTAGTCAGTAAAAATCTGACTCACCCTTTCGCTCCGCCCAAAAGCGGGAGATGTAATTGGATGATTTTCGCACCTAAAAAATCCATTAAAGGAAAACAGGTGGGATTTAGTTAGTAAAAATCTTAGAAACTTCATTTGGGATTTAACTACATATTTACATACCTACATAGGTAAGTTTGTACGGAACCCTCAGCGCGCGATTCCAACTAGCATTTGCTGGTTAGTGATGATGTGGTCGACGGCGAAGGACGCTTGCCTAGAACTAACCCATTCACTCTTGACTTACAGCCCAAGTCGTCGACGGCGCGCACTGTTCCCGCGCGCCTCAAGGCGTTGTCAGCAACAGCGGGGACCCAGCCGGGTCTAAGCCTACTGGGGCAGGGTTATCCGAAAGGGAACTCGAGCCCCAGTATTAAGGCTAGAAGGAACAGGATGGGTCGTTTAGTCAGTAAGAGTCTGACACTATCTCCCGCTCCGCCCAAGAGCGGGGGTTGTCATTGGATAATTTTTCCCACCGTAAAAAAAGGCCCCTAGATTGTAGTGTGGGTAAAGGGGGGAATATTCACCATGTTACGTACTGGTAGTCTCCTAAAACAGTTATTTTACCTTTTCTAACCGGCCCAACTAAAATATCCGTTCCGTGTGCAATATTGTTATAGCGGCAGCTACTCTAATCCACTCTCCGCTGATAATAACAATTTGAGAAGATCGTGATCATTGCCTTTACAGTCCTCTTAAAACGCAAAGTAGGTACAGCAAGCGACCGGGAGTAGATATTTGGTGATTTTCTCCTCAAACAAAGGTTTTTTTTTTTTTTTGTTAAGAAATAGCCCAGATTACCTTTGTAAGAAGTAGCAAAATTGCATGAAATAAGCAAAAAAAACAGTGTCTATCGTCATCATGTTTAAATTGCAGCTAAAAGGCAAATACTGTTTCACGGACATAGGTCTCTCTCGAGCATCGCCACATCGATCAATCTTGAGTTTGTTGTGCTCAGCGGATTTTCCAGTTTCCGATTTAAATCACCTCTCTACTCTCGGACAACCCAACGCACAGCGAGTGTCCACCCTTATATTGTTAACACCTCTACGATCCGGAATAAGCATTTCGCCTTGTCGTTTATATCGCGTACATTGAAGGACTGCATCAATTTACCTCCGGCGATCTTTCCGTCTGATTATAATTTAGGTGTCTTCAAAGCTAGAGACGACCGACTGTTAACAAACTAACGCGCTTCACCATCAACGGTTGCATCACCGCTTACCATCATATGGAATCGTAGACAAGCACTAGATTATAACATTAAAAAAAAAGAAATAATAAAAATAATCTTAATCTAAACAAATTATATCATGATTCATCATCATCATTTCAGCCGATACACGTCCACTGTTGGACTTAGGTCTCCCCCAACCGTCGCCACATCGAACGTTCCTGTGCGTCCCGCATCCATCGGTTTCCCGCTACCTTCACCAGGATTCATGATTCATCTTAAATATATTCTTTAAAATCAAAAGTGACATTATCAAACACAATATTTCTGCAAATGCAAACTTAAAATCAGTCCAGCATCAGCCAGTGTGTCTTTTCATTAAGAGGCCGGCGACGGATGAATTTCCATACAAACGCAATACCACGCTCATTTGCAGTTGGAGCATATTTCCAACATATTATGATGATATTCGGTTATAGACAATATTTATCTAGGTTCCTACGTCGAAAATATTAGAAAAATTGTTATTTTTAATACAGGAAAAGCCAAATGGCATGTTTTTGCCATTTACGCTTTAAAAAAGTGCGAAATACAATTCCCTTAAACTCTTTGTTTTTTTAAAAAAAGATAGACGTAGGAACCTACATAAATATTGTCTATAACCGAATATCATCATAATATGTTGGAAATATGCTCCAACTGCAAATGAGCGTGGACTTACGTTTGTATGGAAATTCATCCGTCGCCGGCCACTTAAGACAGTTTGAAATTTTAAGGTTTTTGCAGACCATATTGTAGTTCTTGCGTACCACCAGTGTTTTGCGGACCACAGATTAGAAACAACTCGTATAAAAAAACGTGTATATCCATGGCGTTGATAAAAAAAAAAAATATTTTAAAATTATTCCCGTCCGTCATGAAAGAACGCCACATTTTAAAAGGATTATAAAGAGAACCACGTTGCACAATTTTTATGGACGGAAAAACTTGTTGCTAGATTTTACAGAATATGATATTTTTATGTGAAAACATCGGTTTTTACTCATTTCTCATTAACCTGGGTGAAAAAGCTCGTGAGTTTGATGGCCGCGCTTAATCATATGTATTTGTGAATGTGACCACCTCACGCCTTTGGAATGAGTTTGCACCTCATTTGATGCAGTTTTTTTAATTATTTGTTTTAATACTAATTAGTACTTCATGTATATTTGTGCCTGTTGAGGGTCGTTGGAATCCAATAGATGCGAGATACACAGGATCGGCCATTGTGTCAACACTTGGGAGTGTGAGAAGTTTTTTTAATGGTATAAATCAGTACTTGACTGCGATCCCACCTGATGGTAAGCAGTGATGAAATCGTTGACGGTGAATCACACTAGTTTATTACTATTCTTTTCACTCTAGCCTTGAAGACACCTAAATTAGAATCGGACGGAAGACCGCAGAAGGCAAATTGCTCCAATCTTTTCTTTCAATAATGATTGAAATACATCTTGAGTATTTGTAGTTTTGAATATTTATTTTACAAATATATTATTTTCATTATATTCTGTAAAGGTTACACTCACATAAAAACTTCCTTAACCTTTACGGCACCTTTACGGCCTTGCTTACTGTAAGCGGTAGCTAAGCTCGGGGCGCCGCTCATATAGTCTAAGATCCGATTAAGAACGACCTTCACCGGTCTGTTTAATGGATGAAACCTATTTTATGATAAATTTTGTATATTAAATAATATAACGCGGGTGGCCAGGAATTTCTTAGGCAACCCACTCCATCCAATAAACAAACCGGTGAAGGTCGTTCTTAACCGTATCCTGTACTAATAGTCAAAACGTGCGCTTAAGATGTTGTCCCGCTCGCCACGCCGCACTCCAAGAGTGACCAGGCTGTTATAATATTAGTGTAACATCACACTAATATTTTATTGACTGGCTTGTTGGTCTATTTGTCAGTGGCCTTGACTGCTACGATGGAGGTCGATGATGATGAGCATGATCATTTGTTCTGTGTCTGGATGTAATTTATCAATATACGGTTCTTCTAAATATATAAGTATGTTTATCAGTTGTCTAGTACTCATACCACAAGCCCTGCTTAGTTTTGGACTAGATGACGTTGTGAGAAAGTTGTGGAATATTATTATTATAATGTAATAATAAAAATACTATTAATATATAATAACTAGCCTACATTCTCTTGAAAGGTCACATAAAGACGACTCAATTTTCAAATCCGAAGTATCTTCGGAACTTCTTAATAAGTTTTTACATTTTTGTGAAAAAATTTAACGAGTCTTTTATTTTGAGGTTTTATTACGAGAAGCCTTTTTTGTTATTATTGTTTTATGATTCAATAAAGAACATTTACATATAAAGCATAATATTTTTAGTATCTTCGGTAGTAACCCGAAATCCATTATTTACTTTGGGGCACGCAATTGCCTGGCTCCTGCAATCATGTAACTATTAAGGCCGCGTGTAGTGTTAATGAAATGAAGATATCCGCGGGAGAACCAAGGTTGCCGACATAACACGAAGAATCGCCAAACTTATGTGGCAATAGGCAGGGCACATTACTCGCAGATCAGATGGCCGTTGGGGCCGAAAAGTTCTGGAGTGGCGACTGTGAACCAGAAGACGCCGCGTTGAAAGGCCTCTTACAAGGTGGACCGATGACCTGGTGAAGGTTGCGGAAATCCGATGAATGCGGGACGCACAGGATCGTTCATTGTGGTGACACTTAGGGGAGGCCTATTTATTTATTTATTTAAGGATCACCAACGAGTATTACAAAATAAAAAACTTAAGAAATAGAAAATGGTACAAGTAACCTGGTCCTATAATGAACACTCAATTATAGGCAACCACAGCTTAAGCATAAATGAGTGAACATGGCTTTAAATAATTATGAAAATATTATATAATAAAAGTAATGTCAAAATTAAACTTGAATACAATACTTATGTCAAACTAATTATAATAGAATTGGAATTAATAATTACGGATAAATTAAATAAAAATAAAATTAAATAAAATGTCTTAAAATAAATTAAAATGTCCCGAAATAGATTACATTACATAAATTCAAAATTAAAATCCCAAATAATCGCGTTTGATTTAAGCAATCCAAGTAAGTTAATTAAAACTTACTTAGACTACTTAAATCAACACACGATTACTTAAATAAAATAAAATTAAATTAAAGTAAAATATAAATCAATAATTAATAATCAATTATATTGTTGGAGTGGACCTGGCCTATGTCCAACAGTGGACTTCTATCGGCTGATATGATGATGATGTAATGTAAATAGGTTAAAAATTTAATAATAAACTAATTAGTGACAAGACAATATCCCTCAGATTACTTAATAAATAACTTGAACAGAATTTCTAGGTAAAAAGTTCAAACTATTGAATAATAAGTGTTCGGCCAAAGTATAATGCGGGTGCGAGGAGGGCGCGGCGTGGCAATCTCAAACATAAGAACTTCATCTATACACCGTTAAATTTTGATTGTTTTAATCCCATGGAGGGTCGATCGATACGAAATTAATTTCTTTAAGAAAACGTCAGCTGAGCGAGTTCAATGACCTGTAGTTAATAGTCGGCGTTGCGTACAAACTACCTACAGGTCATTGCACTCGCTAGGCTATTTCTTACCCTCCCACCCCGCTCTCTATTCTTTTTTAGGGTGCTGCACCTCAAAAGGATAAAACGGATGAACGAACGGCTATTTATTCCGGAAAAGCGTGGAGGTATTGAGTTGTTTAAACCATTTACTAAAGTGTCAGGTCCCATAAAGCTGTGAAAAAATCAAACTTCTAAGTTAACAAAAAAAAGATACGGCCGTTTATTTTGCAAAAAAAAGTCGACACTCTCAAGGGAATCAAAATTCATAGGGTACTTCCTGTTGACCCAGAATCCTGAAAGGCATAAAGCAAGGTCTCATAGCACAAGTATAGAAAAAAAAAGACGTGTGGCACTCGGGGACTGCCGCGGTAAAGCTATTTATGTATTTTTTTTTTCTTTGATATTAATTGAAGTTACACTTTCACACATTGAATTGAATTTTGATTGATTGTTCCCTCATTTGTTTTCTTATCGGTCACCACGCTCAAAAAACAAATGAGTGGGGGGTGTTAGGTTATTTTCGTTTCGGAATTTCTGGATTCGGTCTCCACGCTCAAGGCCCGCGATATAAGCTATGCAATAGCTTAAAACCTGAAAACTGTATTTGTTGTTACGTCAAAAAATCTTCGTAACTCAATTCGAGAATAGAACTATTTTCATAGGTAAGTTTATACAGAACCCTAAGTGCGCGAGTCCGACTCGCACTTGCCCAGTTTTTTTTAAATTTAGTTTTAGATATGGCAGAACTAAGTTTGTCATGTCAGCTAGTAGGAGGTAACACGACTCTACTTCAACGCAGCTCACCACTTCCGCTCCACCATCACGCAATCGCCTTCCATAATCCTTTCCAGAATAAAAGAAGTCTTTTAAAAATATTTGTGGCCATCCATCATTGAACAGCGGTACACACAATGGTCCATTATGGGATATTCGGAGCGGCCGGTGACCCGCCGTCATTAGAGCCTGACGCTCTCGCATCTGCAAAAAGTTTTCCTTCATAAAACAGTGGAAAGAATGGAGTGGTGCTGCCTTTAAACATTTTGTGTGCAATTTTACAATGAATGCATCGCATATTTAATTAAAAAGTTTTTTTTTTTCTCGGGAAGAAATATTTTTGAAGTGTGTTTTTATACACACACTTAAATATTTAAATAAAATAACCGAAAGCTAGGGTTTCATTAATGTCTGGGTGTGCGGCGCAGGAAACACCAGCACAAGTCTGAGATCTGTTCAAGCCTACGTGACATTATAACAAGTTTTGTAGCCAAACAACTACATCAGAAGATGCTATGACACGACACAACACAGTAATGTAACCCTAGCTTTAAAACCGTTCATTATGATATATTATTGTTGCTTAAGCCGTTGATTATGATCTAAAGTCATCCTTATAAAAGTTTGATATCAGTCGTTCCCTGTATTCATTTACTTGCAAAAAAAAATTACTTGTGTTAATTCTATGATCAATGAATATTCTAAAGCAATTTAACGAATAGTCGGTCGTTGTGGCGACGCTTGGGGGAGGCCTATGTCCAACAGTGGACGTCTTTCGGCTGATATGATGATGATGATGATGATTTAACGAATTAACATGTGCCTGCTCATATGTGTATAGTTCGAAAGTCTAAAAAAGTTGTAACAAAAAAAAAATCTTACTTACAACAACAACTCCACACCACTTCTGTCGGCGAAACAAACGCTTTCATTTCAGCAGGTTTTCGTCCGCTGTCGAAACTTATTTGCATAAGTAAAACTGGGAAATGAAGCGACAAATGCACGGCTCCCAAGCGATTTTTTGCCTGCGGGTAATCTTATTACATCGACGACTGTGTATCATCGTTGTGCTTTCGTACTCTTAGAACGAATTTTGCATATTTATTAAAGACTAGCTTTTGCCCGCGGTTTGTCCTCCTATGTCACTCAGGAATAAAGCAGCTTTCTATCGGTGAAAAAATCTTTGCAATGAGACCAATACTCGTAGCCAAGTTGATAATCGTTAACGCTAGTAGAAAACTCAAATGTACGGGAATGACGTCATCTCAACGCTCAGTCACGTGGTCAGAACAAAAGATTCGGGGGCGTGGACAACTCGAGGTGTTCGACGCAAACGAAACGGTTGTAACTTGTGTAGGTAGGCAGTATTTCCAGAGATTACCTCCAAAAAAAACAAAAAATAACAAACTTTACCTCTTTATAGTATTAGTGTAGATAAGTTTAGACCACAGAAAGATGAAGTTAATATGACATAATCAGCCTGACAATGATCCCACTCCTGGGAATCCGAAATTATTTTCAGGAGATAGAGAATAGACCGTATTCCACCATACATAGATAGAAAATACCCATATAGATAGCCATACAGGACAAGCTGTTGGTCTAGTGGTTAGTGACCCTGACTGCTATGCCGAGGTCGTGGGTTCGATTCCCACCCAGAACAAATGTTTGTGTGATGAGCACGATCATTTGTTCTGTGTCTGGGTGTAATTTATCTAGAATATGTATGTATTTAGAAATATATAAGTATGTTTATCAGTTATCTAGTACCCATAACACAAGGTCTGCTTAGCTTGGGACTAGACGGCGTTGTGTGATAGTTGTGGAATATTATATATTATATTATATTATTATTATATACCCGGAACTTCCCTGCATGATCGGATCAAAAATGACGCCATCCGCAGTAGAACCAAGGTTATCGACATAACCCAAAGAATCGCCCAACTTAAATGGCAGCAAGCAGTACACCTTGCTCGCAAAATAGATGGTCAATGAGGCCGAAGGGTTCTAGAATGAAATCAAATCAAAAGGATTTACTTCAAATAGACCATTCGGTATGAAGGCTTGAAGGAACGGGATGGGTTTTTAGTCAGTAAGAGTCTGACACTCTCCCACTCCGCCCAAGAGCGGGGATGGTCATCGTGTGATTTCCCTATCGAATAAAAAAAAAACATTTACGGGAACTTTTGAATAGTCCAATGTCGGTCAATCCAAAAAAAGTGAAGCTAAATGGCACGTTCCAAAGCGTAGATCTCTATGGAGAAGAAAGTTATAGCATTAAGCTAAATTATATAAATTTTAATGTAACATGCTGCGAGCGAGCTTGCTACCTCCACTTTGTCACATAAACCTTTGAAAGGTTTCAGACCAGTGTTTTTGTTGTAACAAATGTAAGAAAAAAAAATGTAATGAACAACAAAGCAAAAAAAAGTGCAAGAAACTCTATGGACACTCTTCCATGATAATTCCTCTCTTGCTTGATAATAAATATTATGTATTTATTTTTAGGTATATATAGTTATATAAGTATTTATTGGTTTAATTTAAGATTTCACTAACTCTTCTTTCTCATTTCTGCACACTACTGTCTACATCTCTTGAAATTTCTCCTTTCACAGGTCTGCTGGAAGAAATTTCTATTTGAAATAAGCAGTGCCTTTGTACAAAGTTTTCTAATAATGTTATCCTCCTCAGTATATTTGTGTGTACATAAATTGTAGAATAAATTAATTAATTAAAATTATGAGTTCCATAAAATCGTGGTTATTATTTCTTGTTGCTTCTAATACATTATGTGAGCACAATTTAGATACTTAGGTACTGACTGACTGACAGATAGAATTCTCTACTAGTCAGTCGGGCATTAAGTCCGCCTTTGTACCTTTGTGTTGCATGAAGTTTTCATAAATAAATAAATAAGTAATATAAAATAAATTGATACTTTAGTACTTTTGACTCTTGAATGTACATATTTTGCTCCTTTAAAAATCAGCCTTATTACCTTCCTTGCTGCTTACATGTTTACGACTGCATTTCCCCGTGACGTACCACATATTGCACAAGTTTGCGTTAAAAAGTCACGTACTGCAATATCGGCGCTCGGTAAAAACTCAGCAACACTTGCAACTTCTCTCAGCTTCTAACAATATACTAGCGTGTAGGTGTAAACAGCTGTTGTAGAAGACATTTATTTCTTTCATTCTCAGAATGGGAAGAAAGTTCGGAAGATTTGTTAGTTACACAGTTTTACACTGAATAATAATATAATCAGTAAAAATCCAGATCAGATACTAAAAGCATACTTTTATATTGGGCTCTAGCCCTGGTTAGTGATAGAAGCAACAAGTAATATGTAACCAAGCATTATATGTAACACATAATATGATTTAAAAGAGTGTACATGGAGTTTCTTGCACGACACCGACATTTGACTATTCAAAACAGCCTGTAAATGGTCTATTTGAAATAAATGCTTTGATTTTGATTTTGGTTAGGGCATTAATCCGAAGCGAGAAAGAATGGGAAGTGGTCGACCCTTTTCGACGGAGCTGTTTTGCTAGCGGAGGAGAGGGTCGCAACCGTGATGGGCGGATATTCTCACACCCCAGCCGCCGAGACAGAAGATGCCATGGGCGTCAGGGTTGCAAGACAGTCTTTGACCATCAAGCGCGAACTTGCTGACGATAAGCAATGGGTAGGGCCGTCCGACCGTCTGTCAGGGGTCGCGCTCGAGTAATCAACTGCGCTTATTGTTCCACATAATGCAGAAAACCCGATGCCCGCCATTTTTTAAATTGTTACAATGGCTCTGGAGCGCAAATGGCTACTACTATAAGAACTCGTGGAAGATCATTTCAGCTGATAGACGTCCACTGTTGGACATAGGCCTCCCCCAAGTGTCACCACAACGAACGATCTTGCGCGTCCTACATCCATCAGATTCCCAAAACCCACCAGGTCATCGGTCCACCTTATAGGAGGCCTTCCAAAGCTGCGTGTTCAGCTACGTAGTCGCTACTCCAGAACCTTTCGGCCCCAACGGCCATCTATTCTGCGAGCAATGTGCCCCACTCTTTGCCACTTAAGTTTGGCGATTCTTCGTTCTAAATCAGCAACCTTGGTTCTCCTGCGGATATCTTCATTTCTGATTCGATCACGCAAGGAAACTCGAAGCATAGCCCTTTCCATCGCCTTTTGGGTGACTTTAAGCCTTCTGAGGCCCATTGTGAGCGACCACGTTTTGGAACCATTTTTCATCACTGGCAACACGCACTGGTAGACTTTCGACTTGAGACACTGTGGTATATTGTATGAGAAGACCGCGTACCGTGTAGCTTCCCGAACGCTGCCCAGTCGAAAACCACAAGAAATGGTTTGCTTAATATGGAATATAAATCAGGAAGCTCTCGACCAAACAGAATTCAAGCAAACAAGCATTCATTAATTGAGAATTGAAAACAATAAATTCCTCACGCTCAACAACCAAGTTAAGAAATAAATAAAATTTCACAACAAGCTATTCAAAATGTATGCTCCAATTAATTCATTCATAATAATAAAGTCACATTTCTGGTTTAAGCACAACTGCAGCTGACCTCCTTTAAAAAGAAGCCAGAAACTGAAATATAACTCGGTATTTCAGTTGCTGGTAATAATATAATATTCTGAATAAATAAGAATCCGTTTTGCGTATAGCCTCGGTATGAATATTTACGAGAAAACGGTATCAAACCTGAATTTCGCATTTTATTCGCTTGTTTGTTAACACATTCAGTGCGAACGAGGTCTAATAGACCTCGTATGTTATTACTCTTTTCCTTGTAGTGCGAAAAACATAGTCTTCTCTGCCGTGTGACCGTTACTTCTATTTAACCTAGTTTAGGAAAGAGATGAACATACAACATTATTTTTAGTTTAAGCGAAACCTTAAGGTTTGTTCAGATTCAGTAATTGAACCGATTCCAATAATTTTTCCACCATGTTATATTTATTCCTAAAAATATATAAAAAAGGTTACACGTTGGACACCACCGACACTAAGTACAAGACAGGTCATAGCAGGCATTAGACGCCAGTACACAGCTGGGTGTGGAAGAAAACAACCCCTATAAAGACGCCCGGTACCATAACTGGTTTATAACTTTGTGATTTTTCATAATACAGTTTTGTTTTGTACCTACATACTCTTTATTATATTATATTATTGTATATTTTATTATACAGGATGCAATGGTGTATCTACTTTAATACGAGGTTACTATGACCTCGTAAAACATGTAAAATTTTACGTTGTTTTTTTCAATTTAGCTAATATTTTGTATGGTTTTTTAAACGTTACGAGGTGTAATAAGCCCTATATTGCCATTACCAATTTTCGTACGAGGTCTTAAACGCCCCGTACCTCAGAAATGGAAATACAATAATGATTACCGCAGTCAATGTGTTTTGTACGGTGTGTTGGGGTCTTCATCATCAGTGGTTTCTGATACCTATAGCCACCAATACTGGACCTTTACCTCCCTAACCACAGTTACTCTACTAGGTGGATTTTTAAGACGAAGCTGTAAAGGTACTGTGAGGACCGGAGACAATGAAAATACTTAAATGAGTGTTAAACTATATGATTGATTTCTAAATTAAACTATATGATTTTCTAACCAAATTACTTTTAGAGGTATATTCTGAACTGGAAGTAACATCCCGCAAACTTTAATTGACTTTTTTTTTCTTTTAAGCTATTGCATAGCTTCTATCGCGGGCCTTGAGCGTAGAGACCAAATTCAGAAATTCCGTAACGAAAATAACCTAACACCCCACTCATTTGTTTTTTGAGCGTGGTGACCGATAAGAAAACAAATGAGTGAACAATCAATCAAAATTCAATTCAATGTGTGAAAGTGTAACTTCAATTAATATCAAAGAAAAAAAAAACAAAGCAAAAAAAAAATACCGCATAAATAAAATAAATAAATTATTATAATTGCATAAGTTAATAAAAATGCTTATTTTATATATATTAATAGCTTTACCGCGGCAGTCCCCGAGTGCCACACGTCTTTTTTTTTCTTTTTTTTTTTTAAATGGGTTCCTTTGTGTGTGTTGTTGTGTCTGGTCCGGGAACGAACTGCCCAACAGTTAATTTCAGACCGTTGTACAGGTTTCGAGCAGAGATACCACGATGCAGGATTTTAAATTGTAGTATCTATGTGGCGCCATTAGATGATGCTACATACTATTTTACATAAACTAGTCATAGTAATTCATTGGTAAAGGGTTATTACAAATCATATAGGTACAGATAACATAACAGACAACAAAACATATAATTTTTTTAAATATTGAAAACTTTCAGAACACTAGGTATTTCTCTCGCTGACATTTCCGACACAATTAAGCTTGGAAATTATTTTAAAAAAAAACCTCAGTCAAACAACCAAACCTCTTTGTTTTTAATTAGTTAATTATACAAAATAACTCGCACCTGTCGGCCTTTCAGTCGTACTCATCTCATCTGACAATCTTCTTTCTTTTAAAACTCTAATTAGTGTTTACTTCTTTTGTTTATAACTAGCTGTCGGCTCGGTTTCACCCGCAATCTTTGGATATTGTTTGCAGCCAGATCATATAGCCTATTATTTTCCCCGTATTATTTTTCCCGGACACTTTTCTGCCCCCCCATGTTGAAAGAAAACTGTTGGCCGCCAGGCGTGGTGTTCCGTCGCTTCCGCGGACGAGTGCCACAGAACAGCACGAAGTGAATTAAGTGCAATGTGAAGTATTACTAACATAGTCTTAAGTCTTATTCACTAACGACAAGTTGTATTTATTCTATATATATGTTAGTCTGTAAGGTATATATCTATGGGCCAAGATGCCTGATAATAAATGATTTATTATTATTATTTTCCTCGATAAATGGGCCATCTGACACTAAAATAATTTGTCAATTCGAACCAGAAGTTCCTGAGATTAGTGCGTTCAAAGAAACTCTTTATCATCATCATCATCAGCCTTTTTAATGTCCCCACTGCTGGGACTCAGGTCTCCTCTCTACGAGAGAGAATGGGCCGTAACTCACCACGTGGGCCAGTGCGTGTTGGTGAATGTCACAGATCTTCGAATAAAATCGAGAGATCGAGAATTAAGAAACTCTTCAGCTTCATAGTATTACGTATAGATAAGTCAGTTTTAAACTCTCTAGTCACCCAAAGGGCGATGGAAAGGGCTATGCCAAACTCAAAGTCACCTAAAGGGCGATGGAAAGGGCTATGCTTGGAGTTTCCTTGCGTGATCACATCAGAAATGAAGATATCCGCAGGAGAACCAAGGTTACCGACGCAGCTTGAAGAATCGCCAAATTGAAGTGGCAATGGGCAGGGCACATTGCACGCAGAACAGATGGTCGATGGGGACGAAAAGTTCTGGAGTGGCGACCACGTACCGGAAGACGCAGCGTTGGACGGCCTCCAACAAGGTGGACCGATGACCTGGTCAGGGTCGCGGGAATTCGATGGATGCGATGCACAGGACCGGTCGTTGTGGCGACGCTTGAGGGAGGCCTATGTCCAACAGTGGACGTCTTTCGGCTGATATGATGATGATGATGATGAAAAATCTCTAAAGAGGTACTAATGAAAAGAAAGGCTCTAAAGCACCTTAACAGTTGCACATAGTTAAGGACAATATCCTAAAACATTTCCAAATAGCTGCAACGGTGAAGTACCTGTCATTACTGGCCTATCTGAAATATCCAACCGGTATACAATAGCTATTTTTTTTTTATATTACACAACTTTCACTCCCTCCCATCTAATCCCAAACTAAGCAGAGTTTGGGCTAAGTACCTACTGGACAACTGAGAAACATGCTTATATATTTCAACATACATGTAATAAGTTGTTCTTGAAACAAAAACCAAATTGATGCTCTGTAAAGTCAAATTTATTTTATGACATGAATTAATCCCAAATGTGTTTTTAAACGACCACTTATATCGACACATAAGTAACAAACTATTGTTACTTAAGTACTAACCTGTAAAGAGAAACCCTCTTTTGTCATCTTTCTCTATCGCTCAATGGTTTGCTGGAAGAAAACTCAACTTTGAGTTAAGCTCGCCTATGTACATGAACTTTGTTTTCCACTTATTTTGTGTTGTTATAGTGTACAATAAAGAATTAAAGAGAAACAATATTAAAAGCTATTGCTTCAAATCTCTTCAAATAATATTAACGTTTTCACAATTTTCAGTCTGAAATATTATATTTAACAATTCCAAAGAAAAACTTCTTATCTATAAAACGAGCATAGTGCCAGTCTGCTGGTGCTATCGCCATCATCTTCCTGCCCTTGTCCCGTTTTATTTGGGGTCGGCGCAACACGTTTTTTTCTTCCATTCTGTCCTGTCACTCGTCACGCTATCACTAACTCCCTTTTCTTTCATATCGCTTCTCACACAATCCACCCATCTTTTCTTTGGCTTCCCTCTTCCCCTCCATCCATCCTCGTGTAAACTCATAACTTTTTAACATAACCAATAAGTCAAAATTAAAGCGCGGACAATTCAAATTAATGAAGGGTGACAGAGCTTCATTTACATACAGATACAAATAAATTATACCTAGACCCAGAACAAATGATCCTGCGCATTACACGAACATTTATCTTGGATGATAATCGAACCCACGACCTCCGGCATAGAAAGAAAGAAAGAAAGAAAAAACAGTTTATTTACGCGTTAAAGACGCAAACTTAAAAGTAGGTAACAGAACATGACATCAAAATAGGGAAGATATGCGTCTCCTCCGCGCAAAACGGCCAAACGCTCAGCATAAAGCTGCGGCCTCACGCATAATGCGTTGAGCTCACAGCGCTGGTTTTCATAGCAGTCAGGGCCACTAACCACTAGACCAACAGGCCAATCAGTTACATCAGCAGTCACTCTAATCCACTCTCTGTTGGAAATAACGATTTGAAAAGACCGTGATTGCTGGCCTTTATAATAGAAAGTAAGACAGGCTATAAATAAGTAAGCCTAGAGGGCATTTATTCTAAAACCTGACAAACTTTAATGTCAAAGCCTACACAGATACACCCACTTAAAATTCCCCCACCTAATTCAAAATTCCTAAAGTTTCAAAGCGAACTTAAATATCTATTACCACTAATGTTCGCGACCGTTTCACAGCCACTGAACATAAAGAGTAATGTAAATAAGACCTAATAAATACCCATACACCGCACAGTTGCGTAATAAAGGTAATTCTCTAGTATTTCCACGCGCAACCGAGCTAGTTTCATGTAACTGCCGAGACAATGTCGCCACAGAATAGGTTGATACAGAAGGTCAAGTTTAAAATACTAGCAAAAATAGGACTCGCACACAAATATACATACAGTGATCAAGTCAGCCACATACAGTCTATAAAATCTTTGTTACCATGATGCTAATTTCAATTAAATAAATTTAAACATTAAGTCGTTTGAAATTAAGTTAATTAGAAATTGACGTTGAAATGCAAACTATATTACCCAGTAGGTACTACAAGTCATCCTGAAATGATTATGTTAAGAAGTCATAAAGTTGCGTAAAATGAATTTACGGCAGAATTAAATTTAGATCAGAATTTGAATGTTACTTATGTTACAACAAAAAAAATATCTACCTTATTTTCCCAAATATAGATACATCACATTTGTGTTTTTTTTTTTTTTAACTAACGTGAACGCAGATCATTCCTATGTCAAACAAATTGATAGCGGTGGCGATTGAACTAGGACTAACTGTATGTGAAACGTGTATTTTTGCGGGCTTGCGGACTACGAGCAATCAAGCTCGTCGCCCGACTGTCTGTTACCCGTCAGAGCCGAGCTCAAGTTGTCGACGGCGCGTACTGTCATCCACATACATACCATCAAGATGTCAGCAAACCGTAGGGGATCAACTAGGTCGAAGCCTACTGGGACCAAGGGTTTGTTTCTCAAAGGAAAATTCGGTTCTGTATGGAAACGAAGGAACAGGAGTGGAGGATGTTAGATAATTTTCCCACTGAAATAAAAAAAATCTATGTGGGTGTTTATTTTCCCTTATTGTATAAACCTGACCTTCTGTACCTATCTATTGATTGTAATGGCCGAGACAGTGTCGTTACGCGTAACAAAAGGATTTTATTCAAATAGTTTCCGTCTGGCGCTGGGTTTATATTGAAATTCTTGTGGGCGAAGCTGAGGTTTTTTTTTTTAAAGTAATTTCCAAGTTCTAAGTGTGTCTCGAAATGTCAGCGAGAGCAATTTCTAGTGTTCAGAAAGTTTTCGATGTTTTAATTATTTGTTGAATCGTTGAGATTGAATTTTACCATTTAACACGTTGTATTGGTTTTATAATTGATCCTGTGGTAACTAAATCTTTGTGCTTGACTTCGATCCCACCTGATGGTAAGCAGTGATGCAATCGTTGATGGTGAGGCGCATTAGTTTATTGACAGCTTATTCATTCTAGGCTTGAAGACACCCAAATTATAATCGGACGGGAAGGCCGCAGCCGGCAAATTGTTCCAGTCCTTCGATGTACGCGGTATAAACGACGAGGCGAAACACCTAACCCAGATCGTAGAAATATCAACAACTGAAGGGTTGCAAACTTCTGTGTTGAAATGTAGTCGATTAGCACTTTTTCAGGATCTACAAAACGACCACAATGTTACTTAACTCTTTTATCTAACGTTTCATTGTTTCGCGACCTGACCTACTCCTACTTATTATTCCTCAAACTTATTATCTATATTTTGACTTCACCTACCAAACTGCATCACCAACACATATCTACATGCCCCAACGTGTCAACGGTATAAGAATTCCTCTCTATATTTCGTTGGACGCGCGAAAATTTTTCAATCTACCCTTTTTTGGTGGCACATGCCTGTTCAACCGAGCAGCTACAAAAACGGCAATTCATGGACGTTCTCAATTCAAAATGGAATGCGTTCGGGACACTGTCGACGGTGAGCGATGGAGGCCGACGCTTGACGATGTTTCACGAACAATGCCGAAGACTGTTTTGTTTTATTTGTAAGACGTTTTTGATATGTAGATTTTTTTTTTTTCTTTGTTATATGAATTACAATAATGGTTTTTAAGTTTTTTTCTTTGAAATTTGGATTTGTTAACCTGAAAATTGTATATTCTGGCAATTTATTAAGAAATTCTTGTGGGCGAAGCTGAGGTTTTTTTTTTTAAAGTAATTTCCAAGTTCTAAGTGTGTCTCGAAATGTCAGCGAGAGCAATTTCTAGTGTTCAGAAAGTTTTCGATGTTTTAATTATTTGTTGAATCGTTGAGATTGAATTTTACCATTTAACACGTTGTATTGGTTTTATAATTGATCCTGTGGTAACTAAATCTTTGTGCTTGACTTCGATCCCACCTGATGGTAAGCAGTGATGCAATCGTTGATGGTGAGGCGCATTAGTTTATTGACAGCTTATTCATTCTAGGCTTGAAGACACCCAAATTATAATCGGACGGGAAGGCCGCAGCCGGCAAATTGTTCCAGTCCTTCGATGTACGCGGTATAAACGACGAGGCGAAACACCTAACCCAGATCGTAGAAATATCAACAACTGAAGGGTTGCAAACTTCTGTGTTGAAATGTAGTCGATTAGCACTTTTTCAGGATCTACAAAACGACCACAATGTTACTTAACTCTTTTATCTAACGTTTCATTGTTTCGCGACCTGACCTACTCCTACTTATTATTCCTCAAACTTATTATCTATATTTTGACTTCACCTACCAAACTGCATCACCAACACATATCTACATGCCCCAACGTGTCAACGGTATAAGAATCCCTCTCTATATTTCGTTGGACGCGCGAAAATTTTTCAATCTACCCTTTTTTGGTGGCACATGCCTGTTCAACCGAGCAGCTACAAAAACGGCAATTCATGGACGTTCTCAATTCAAAATGGAATGCGTTCGGGACACTGTCGACGGTGAGCGATGGAGGCCGACGCTTGACGATGTTTCACGAACAATGCCGAAGACTGTTTTGTTTTATTTGTAAGACGTTTTTGATATGTAGATTTTTTTTTTTTCTTTGTTATATGAATTACAATAATGGTTTTTAAGTTTTTTTCTTTGAAATTTGGATTTGTTAACCTGAAAATTGTATATTCTGGCAATTTATTTATTTTTGGCTTATAATTTAACTACTTAGACTAAATTGGTTTTGTATATGCTACGAACTGTATCAGATTGAAAAAAAAAATGTTTTTGAAACTTGTCACATTCATGTAAACTAAACATTTGTTAAATTAATCGAAGCTTTCAAATTATGTCAATGGGTTATGGGTATGGGTAGATGGGATGGGTTAGTCAATATTTATGAATTACAATAATGGTTTTTAAGTTTTCTTCTTTAAAATTTGGATTTGTTAACCTGAAAATTGTATACTCTGGCAATTTATTTATTTTTAGCTTATATTTTAACTACTTAGACTAAAATGGTTTTGTAAATATGCTACGAACTGTTTCAGATTGAAAAAAAATCAAGTTTGAAATTGGTCACATTCATGTAAATTAAACATTTGTAACATTTCCTTGTTTTACAAACGTCAAAAAAAATGTAGTTAACTACTAACTTTTAAAATTATCACTACACTTTTTAGCCGACACACTGACGCGGTTCACTGACGCCTATCAGCCTGGCCGTCGACCTAATAATCCGCCTATCGGCCTGGCCGTCTTCCTAATTTTATCTAACAATCATTCTTTATTAAGATGGAACTAGTATTTTATTTTAATTGGCTATTAGTTCTAAATAAACTCTCTAATGAGTGTACCGATAAAAGCAGAGCTCTACAATATCTATAAGTTCCATCATCAGACCACTAGACATACGGCGATGTGCCAACGTTACATGATGAACATCCCCACCTATACTCGCAAAACAATTTGGAAACCCATCCATTGTGCGTACAGCTAAGGAGTGCTTTCCTGTTGAAGTCTGTCCTGATAGCTACAGCCTGGAGAGTGGAAGAGTGTTCTGACACGCCATTTTTTACTGACTAATGCTCACCTATAGGAACCTACAAGAATGCACGAGGAAGGCAGCTATCAGAGAGGAGTGGCGGCGTGTTGCGAAGCTGGTCACCAATACCTGAAGTAATGACCACAACCATTCTGTCAAGAGTTATACCGACAATGAGAAAGAAGGAAAACTGACCTGTGTTTTTTAGCATAATCAGCCTTTTTATATTCCCACTACTGGAACTCTGGCCTCCTCTCTAAGAGAGGGAATGAGCCGTAATCCACCATGCGGGCCCAGTGCGGGTTGGTGAATATCACATATCTTCGAATTTTTGGTTCGAGGATATACTGGTTTCCTCACGACATTTACCTTCACCATTTTTAGAGCAGTGATGATAAAATAAATTACACAAATTAATGGGTCTGTTTTAATCCGCGACCTACAAGTGGTAAGTCGGGACCATTACCCGGCCGCCATTGCTCATTAAAGTTCATTCACTCAACAAATGTGTTTCTTTTGTTGCCCTCTTCGTTTCAAAGCCACGGTCTTTCACCCCTTCCCACAGCCCAAAAAAAGCACACCTTATAATGCAATCCTCACGCCAAACTTCTACCATCAGCTCTAACACTATTATAAAACAAGACCGGTCCACAATATCATACATCGCCCGCCGTGGTCGCAGCGAAAGCTTTTTAATTGAAAAACTTTCCGCCAAAGAGGCTTACTCCAGCTACAACGTAGCTACATAACACTGTATCATATTTTCAGCTTTATTTATGTTTTGCTTTGGAATTTTCATGAGATTTTTCTTTATCTATTATCGCTTGAAGATGGTGGGAAATTGTGTGAAAATAGGAGCGGCTTTTCGCTGCTTGGAAAGTAGCTCTTCAAGTAGGAAGTTTGTGTGTGTGTGTTTATGTTTGTTTATTACTCCATCACGCTTAAACTGTTACCAGGTCCTGGTATAGACCTTGGTCCGAAGCGAAGAGAAATGGCAGGAAGTCGCCTCTTTCTGCGAAGCAGTAATGCTAGCTAAGGTTGCGGCCGCACATGTGAGGGAACGGACTTCGTCACGCCCCAGCCGTCGGGATCCCAACTTCGATTTCCAGCCACCGTAGGAGTGGGCTTGCGGACGGTGAGTAATGGGTAGCTCGACGGCGAGCAAAAGCTAGTCATAAATATTAAACGTAGTGCAAATGTAGGGCAATGATGTGTTACAAGCCTTGAAAATATTTTACTATAGTTATTATGTTTAAGCAAGTACCATGCATGAACTGTTGTAGTTGCAAGATTTGAGCCGAACATACATATTTACATTTATTGCAAGTTAATAGAAAGCTTGTAAAATCAAAAATCCCAGAAAAACTCAACATTATTTTTTTTCTAGTTCCTACTTTAACTATTACATTTTATAGTTTATTACATTATTACTATATTATGTCTGTATATGTATTTTATTGTATACAATAAAGAATTGAAGAAGGGCGAGACCGAAATTCTTTACATTTCCATGCATTTCACAAATAAAACTTTCTAACTCGCTCGTAGCGTCTCTTGAGCTACGACGTGCTACGCCGTAGCACTTTGCTACGAGCTACGAGCTACAGGGCGGGGGTTACGCAGATACTTCGACTAATGTGTAGCGATGGAGCTCCTTCTTGCACTGACGTTAGCACGTACTTTAAGAGGAAACTAGCGTGTTTAGAACTAAATATGGCCGTTTTAAAGTTATGTTCTAAGAATTGATGTTACAGTGAAAATGTTAGTGAAATGTAATGGCGCCATTTAAATACCAGCAACTAATACAGGATTATTTGAAAAACACTGGCAACCACTCAGAACTGTGTTATTACCATTATAAACAACAAGTTTTGTTCTATGACTTTTAAAAATGTAAAAAATGTAAATGTAAATTTTTTAATTGAACGTTCTAAATATTACGAAGTCTATGCGAAGCAAGCGATAGTACAATAACGGGGATCGGAGATCAGGCCGTGGGGGTGCTTGGTGCGCTCTTGTCGTGTCATACAGACGTAGGAAGATATAGCGAAATACAAAGTTGAAATGTGTTAGATAGAACAACGAAATCTTGAAGGTTTGTTTTTGGTAAATGTTTTGCAAAAAGTCATAAAATAAAAGTTAATGATGTTAGTAATATAGCCCTGTATACTGGCATTTATATTCATTGATTGTTCTTTTTTCTTTTTTATTTCATCTATACATCTTCACAACTTAACGTCTGGACGGATCTAAATGAAACTTGGTACAAGGATAGACCAGGTCCTGGGATAAGACATACTTTGTATCATGGGCATATGTTCCCTTCAGATATTTTTCGCCTTGCTTATCAAAAACGCCTATCTACACTAATATAATAAAGAAGTAAAGTTTGTTTTTTCTTTTGTTTGTTTGTAGGAGGTAATCTCTGAAATTATTGCCCCCTAACCAAATTATAACCGCTTCGTTTGCGTCGAACGCTTCTGGTTGGCCGCATCGTCGATTCTTTTGTTCTGACTACGTGACTGAGCGTTAAGATCACGTCATTCCAGTACACTTGAAGCTTTCTACTAGCGTGAACTATTGCAGATTAGCAACTTGGCTAGGGGTACTGGATGTAATTTATCTATAATATGTATGTATTTAGAAGTATATAAGTATGTTTATCAGTTGTCTAGTACCCATAATACAAGCTCTGCTTAGCTTGGGACTAGACGGCGTTGTGTGATAGTTGTGAAATATTATTATTATTATTATTACTGGTCCAATTGCTAAATTTTTTTCACCGATAGAAAGCTGCTTTATACCAAAGTGACATAAGCTATATTTTATGTACTCGGGCGAAGCTGCGGGCAAAAGCTAGTTAACAATAACACCATAAACGAGAACTCTTTACTCAACGAAATTACAACTCAAAAAGGAAAATTTTCTTCAAAGTCCTATTACTTAGAAAGTCCCCATTAACCGTCCTTAGCAGTGACAACGGAAACTGCTCATTATGATAAGATTGAGATAACTGTCTCTTGAACAAACCGTTCCATCTCTGAAACATACTTAGGCATTGTCTCAATTACGAGTTTAAATAGTGAACTAGCTTTTGCTCGCGCGGCTTCGCTCCCGCTCTTCTCTACTCCACCCTACTATACCCTACTCTATCCTACCCTACTCCACCCTACTATACCCTACTCTATCCTACCCTACTCTACTCTACTCTTCCCTGCTCTACCCTACTCTCCCCTACCCTACCCTTCTCTACCCTACCCTTCTCTACCCTACTCTACCCGACTCTACCCTACCCTACCCTACCCTACTCTACCCTACTCTACCCTACTCTACCCTACTCTACCTTACTTTACCCTACACTACCCTAATTTTGTTTTTTTTTTCAAATTTGATATATAATAGGCACGGCTGGTTATGGTTTGGTTATCGTTATAGTTAAATTTATTTATTATTTATTTATACTTCATGCACATAAAAGTACAGAAGAGGACTTAATGGTGCAACTCACCCTATAACCAATATTGTATAGGTAATAAAAACAAATGACAGCTATCGATAATAATCACAGCGGCATGTAGTGTTCCTGGACCAGTATTTAAAACCAGCTGAGACATTTCGTGTTATGATTATATGTTATTGTATTTTGAACCCTATCAGCAGTCTCGTGGTTTGCTTTTCCTCCATGTCTGACATACTGACCTAATTTTGTCAGCCATTACACAAGATATAGGGCAACCAAGCTTACCAAAGCTCTTTGTAGCTGTTATATTTCAACTCAATAAACGGTTCTCTGTCTTTTTCAGGTTGGTCCTTTGAGCCAGATAACACATATTTCCAATCGTAACTCAAATTTTGTACCTCTTTAAGAGCTACGGAAGAAAGAGACTTTTTTTTATTATTATTGATAGGCTCGCGTTTGACCACCAACTCACCTGATGGTAAGCGATGATGTGGTCGACGATGGAGCACGCTTACCTAGAAGCAATCTACTCACTCTTGACTTTAAGACTCCTAGGTTATAGCTATCAGGAAACACACTCCGGCAGGGAATTCCACTCCTTGGCTGTACGTACAATAAATGTGTTTCCAAAACGCTTTGTTCGTATGGGTGGAATGTCCACCATGTACCGGTGGCGCAATGGTCGTGTGGTCCGATGAAGGAATGCACTTGGCGGAATTAGATTGACTTAGACTTGACAAGAAAATGAATTTTCAGATATATACTGTACGTTATAGAATATAACTTTGGTGTACATCAAAAACGTAATAAAAAACTCTTTTCTCACATTTTCACTTTTTAGTCAGTTAACAGTAAATAGTTTACTTTTAGGTAAGCTCGCTTCATATACCCAATGTTGTGGGACAAACTGGATGCAGAAAGCGCGCGATAGAAAAGCGTGGAGCGATCTCCAAAGAAAGCGAAGTGAGGCCTACGCCGAAGAGGCGACCGCTACGAATAGCAATCCAGAACAGAAGAAACTGATCAAAACGAGTTTATATAGGTAAATAGATGGAGAAGAAGAGCAGAAGATTTGTATATATATATTTTTTAATCGTTTTCATAAGTTAACGAGTTTCTGTATTTGTATGTAGTGGAATAAAGGGCATTTTTATTTTATTTTATAAGCTCGCTTCATCGTCGCTTTCCATCAGGCGAGATAGTGGTCGAGCGTGAGTCTATAAACCATTTAAAAAATATCTAAATCCGAAGAGGCTTTATGTATAGGGCTTTTTAAGTCATATTTTTTTAGAATGCTATTGATAAATTATATTAATTTTTGTAAATAGGTTTTTAAAAATACTTTTACACGACAATTTTTCCGTCAATTTAAACTAGATGAAGCAGGTGTTTCCAAGCTGAATACCCTCGCTTTCCGGCCGTCCGATAACTGTCTGGACCAACCCCAAGTCGTCAATGGCGCGCACTGTTCCCGCGCGCCTCAAGCAGTTGTCAGCAACAGCAGGGATCCAGCCGAAGCCTTCTAGGGCCAGGATTATCCGAAAGGGAACTCGAGCCCCGGTATGAAGGCTACAAGGAATGGGGTGAGCTTTTAGTCAGTAAGAGTCTGACACTATCTCCCGCTCTGCCCAAAGGCGGGGGATGTCATTGGATGATTTTTTCCACCATAAAAAAAAAGCGGAGTACCCTGAGGAGGAACACCGAAACAAATTCAGGAGTCTAAGTCTCTTTTAAAGTCCATCCAGCTATGTAATGGTCAAATCATATGAGAACGAGAAGACAGTCTTTTGAAGAAAAAACCACACAGTTCTGAGTGGACCTGTCCAGTCAGTTTAAGCATTTGTCAGTACGCGTGCAGCTCAACTCACGACTACTAAAGAGCTCAACACCTATTGCGATGCATACTTTTTGATTACTGAAAAGAAAACCCATTTCGATAACAAACGCAAATATATAATAACTTAAGATGTTCCTCCTCAAAAGAGTCCATACTACATAATCATATCACAGAAATCCACTCCGCTATCTGCATCCCCAACACATCTTTATAGTAGAACTCGAACATCGAACTACAATAACTAAAGCTGACTTTAGCAGACTTGGGGCTGACTAGACCAAAACTTAGTCAGACACGTGCATAGTTGGGAACTAGTGCTTATCATAACGTGTACCTAACTGCTTCTATTTTGGATCAATATACTGGAAGTTTTAGATACTGAGTTAGAATAATAGGAATCCTTCGATGATGTTTGTTGCTTTATCAGACTTTAAAGTTTTACAGCACGGCCGGTGCAGTGGTTAAATAATGCACTCAGTAGTTTTGAATGTACTGATCTTTGGCGTAGTAATAATAATTTTGCTAAACTTAAGTGGCAATAGGCAGGACACTTTGCTCGTTGAACAGACAGCCGTTGGAGCCGAAAGGTTCTGGAATGGCAACCGCGTACCGGAAGACGCAACGTTGGAAGACCTCCTACCAGTTGGAGCGATGACCTGAAGGACGTTGCAAGAATACGATGGATATGGGACGCGCAGGACTACAGGATTTTGAATTTATTTTTTCTGAAATAAAAGTAGCTTATGTTATTCCTTATTACATCAGCACAAAGTCCCGTCAAAATCGGTCCAGCCATTTCAGAAATTAGCCCGGAAAACAGACAGACAGACAAAATTTTTAAAAAATGTTATTTTGGTGTATGTACCGTATTTATATTCATATGCATGTAGTAAAAAGTAGTTATTTCAATATCACAAACAGACACTCTAATTTTATTTATATGTATATATATATTTGAAAGATGTATAGATTGAGTTAGACCGCGAGGTTCTCAGCATGTGGATTTATTATGCAAAAAAAGTAGGTAGATTCGAGACCACTGGGCCGATAGTTTTGTCATTTACCTACTGCGCCGATAGTTTTGTCATTTACCTACTGCGCCGATAGTTTTGTCATTTACCTACTGCGCCGATAGTTTTGTCATTTACCTACTGCGCCGATAGTTTTGTCATTTACCTACTGCGCCGATAGTTTTGTCAGCCTCAATAGATTAATAACCACGAGCCTTGACCAACACCTACGCCCCAGGTTCTCTTTCACACAACTTATAATCCCAGTAGGCTTTGACCCTGCTGGGCCTTTATGGCCCTATTTCCTAGTAAGGGGCAACATGTTTTTAAAGAAGCCCTTTAGGAATTACTACGACCACAACACAAAACCTCCCTTTAACCAACACTGCAGAACATAAATGGCCAATAAAGTGATTTATAGCAACTTTTATAGCAACAGCGCGACGTCGCGCATCAATCACTTTCAATCCATTTGGAGCTGAATAAATAACTCCCGCGTCGATACTCGGAGCTTTTTAATGGTTATAAGCGTATATTTATTGTGTACAGAATAAAATAAAATAAGGATGTTTATTTTAGTTTGTTTTTGACGCCTATTGGATTTTATGCGCTAGTAAATGTTAAAATAAAAATATAAGTATGGTATTTTGACTTTGTGTTGGTTTTATTATAAATACTATTTTGTAATCATGACCACGTACTGGAAGACGCAGCGTTGATAGGCCTCCAACAAGGTGGACCGATGACCTGGTCAGGGTCGCGAGAATCCGATGAATGCGTGACGCACAGGACCGAAAGTTGTGGCGACGCTTTGGGGAGGCCTATGTCCAACAGTGGAAGTCTTTCGGCTGATATGATGATGATGATGATGATGCACCATGACGTTATTTATTCAAGAAACACAATAAAATACTTCCGAAGATTCCCAGGAAACACAGACTCCAGCAGGGAATTCCTGTTCTCACAATGAATGTATACCCAGAAAGTTTTGTGCATATAAGTGGTAAATACTTATAACAGACCGAGAAAACAACAAAGTAGCCATGAAGGGTTTCATTTTTGCCGAATTAAGTGGAACCCTAAAGAATTAAAGCCAACAATGTAGATTAAAAACGCCAATGAAGTATTTCTCAGTCCAAAACTTTAACATCCTCACAAACAAACAAAAAATCCACACGAAAGTTGCAAGACTAAAAAATTAAAATAAAAAGCAAAGTTTTAGTCAAGGCTGGCAAGCGAAGGGGCGATAAATTGTCGCAAGATAGTTGCGCGGCCAGGCACATTAAACCAAGCTGTGCTGAGTACAGGCTGCCTGCTAATGAATACAACCTTTTCACGCTAAGTATACGACTAGCTGAACTGAACTATGATCGTGACGAAAAAAAAGGACATTCTGTATGTTCTAAACTATTATTTCGTATAAGCCATACACTCTTGACAGAGTGGTCACGGTCATGTTTCGTCCTGCAATACCGCCTCTTTCACGATACGACACCATGCAGCTCTGTGTTTATTATATTCTTATAGTTATATAAACTTTATTTTTTTGTATTCTTTATTAGCTTTTGCCACTCAAGAATAAAGCAGCTTTCTATCGGTGAAAAAATTTAGCAATCTGACCAGTAATTTAAGAGATTACATCCTACAAACAAAAACACATTAAAAAATCTTTACCTCTTTATAATACTAGTGTAGATGTCACTCAGGAATAAAGCAGCTTTCTATAGGTGAAAACAATTTTAGCAATCGGACCAGTACTTTAAGAGATTACCTCGAACAACCAAAACAACGAACTTTAACTCTACAATATTAGTGTAGATTGTTCACCGCATGAACAAAAAAAACAGGACAGACATTATTATAAAAATGGGCAGTCTTATGGCATCAGTAATGTATTTGTCCTGTATGTTTTCTCTCTATGTATTAGGCTTATATATGAATATATTAAATTAAATTTTTAAATACAAAACAAAAATAAAATTTAAAAAAATTGTATACCGCCGGTATCGGGAACAGGGTCCAAGCTACCGGCGGTCAGAGCTCTAGAGAAAAGAACCTCCTGACTATACGAGCCGTGTCCAGCCGCGTGCATAGTGCATGGGTGCGTGTGTCGTACCGCTTTCTGACTCAAGTCCTTGACGCTGTCGCCCAAAGTGAACCTCCTAAGGTGTTGGTCAAGGCTTTTGGCCATTGGGGCATTAAACCATTGCTTATGCCATGCATTATTATTATCTAGCTCCATCCAGTTAGTTTGATAGCTTACCCTAATTTAGTTGGAGAAAGCTAGGCAGGTGAATGTCTCGATATGGTTTGAACTAAGTGAATGCCGTCTGTGAAGATTGCGGATCAGCGTAAACCTCACAAGGAATAAATATTTGGTTGGCTCGCAGTGTTGGAACCAAGTGTGTTGCACCACCCATGTTACTTGAAAAATATTTAGTTCTTCTTACTTGTATTTTTAAAGTGAACGAATGGGAATCAACCTTCCTATATGCTAATTCTTTATTATTTCGGACTTGACCTATAAAACACTTTGGAAGTGTGCCCCGCTTGGACACCACCGTGTTCTTGGTGGCAACAACCTCTCGCGCCGTGCTCTGGTACAGGCTATGGTCCGGAGCAAGAAGAAATGGCAGATGGTCGCTTCCTTCTGCAAAGCTGTAATGCTAGCGAAGGAGGAGGCCACACGCATAAAGGAAGAAAAGTTCCTCACACTCCAGCCAAACCCTCCTACTCCCTTGAGCATAAGAAGCACATCTTAAAAAGAATCGTATAAAACACACTTACATTTCTTCTTAATATGTTCGTCAACTATCAAACGCCAAATAAAAAAAAAACATCATCGCCATCAAAATCTAGTTTTCATAACAGCACCCTTTCACGTCATTGCAATAAAAATTAACCGCACCTATTACAATGTGACAAGTAAGTCTTAATTCCCTCAACACCTTCAACTCCAAACTGCAGCCAACTTCAGCCATTGTATACACGTACCCAGACCAAAGTTGTGCCATAAACTATCTTTGTAACCCGTCACCTGAGGTTAAGGTCTAGTCAACTGTTCCGATAGAGACATTAAGGCAATCTGCGTGCTACGTGTCTCCCCCTTAATGAGCGCCGGTTGGCGCAACGTTCCTCTTTGAAAACGTTTTAGAATCGTTTGAAAGTTTTATAGAGGTTAGGTTTCTGAATTGGAAGAGAAAATATTTTTATCATTATATGCTTGCTTTTGCCCGCTATTTCGTCTGCATCATGTTCTTAAAACTGCATAAATGTAACTAATGTAAAACCGTCCGATAATAATTTAGTGATCTTCAAAGCTAGAGTGAATAATAATTATAATAATATTCTACAACTATCACACAACTCCGTCTAGTCTCAAGCTAAGCAGAGCTTGTGTTATGGGTACTAGACAACTGATAAGCATACTTATATATTTCTAAATACATACAAATTATAGATAAATTACACCCAGACACAGAACAAATGATTATGCTCATCACAAAAACATTTGTCCTGGGTGGAAATCGAACCCACGACCTCCGGCATAGCAGTCAGGGTCACTAACCACTAGACCAACAGGCCAATCGAATAGGCTCTTAATAAACTAGTGCGCTTTACCAACAACGTTAGCATCACTGCTTACAATCAGGTGGGATTGCACTAAAGCACTGCTATTTGCCTCTCATTAAATTTGTGGGCAGGGCTCATTCCTTGCAGAACTTATAGTTTATGGGATGAAAGGTTCTGGACTAGTAACCACGTACCAAAAGTTGGGAGACCTCCCACAAGACCGATGAGGGTCGCGGGAATCAGATGGATTTGAGACGCACAAGACCAGTCGTTATGGCGACACTTGGGGGAGGCCGAAATCCAACAGTGGACGATTTAAAATACCCAAGTTTAATTTATAATTTAAAAGTGTGAATGAACTCTCAAACTGGAAAAGGTTATTCTTACAAAGTCGTGATTCTTCCAAAACATAATACTTAAGGTAAGATTCAATACTAAGCCAATTACACCGAACCTTTCACTATAAGTTTTGCTCTTTCACGCAACGTTTATTTCACAGAAAAGCGAGCATTCCTTTTAATAAAAATACAAGTGAAAGAAAAACTGAAACAACGAAGTTTCTCAAAAGAGAAATTCTTTTATTCATTGAGTTGAGCCTCAGTTGAGAGTTCGAAAACTTTAAACGTAAAAAAAAAAAGCGTGGAAAGTATGATCAATCAATTTCATTCGATTTAAGTTCTGAAGGCGGTGATTGGCAGAAGTTGGTGGCGCGAAAATGAAACACGTTTGTTAAGAGGGTCTCTCCCGGTTGGTCTACCGTCAACGTGAAAGAGACAACGTGAAAAAAAGAAAGATAGCGCCTGAACACTCGGCTCATTCGGCAATCGGTAACTTGACAGTCACTTAAATATTGATATTATAACTTAAATATTTAATTAATGTAATGATTTATTGAAGAAATAAAAAAAAAAATATTGTAAACATAAATATTTAATATTATTTAGAAACTTGCTCCAAGAACTAAATTGTGATTTTCGGTTTACATAAAAATATTTTCTTTACTTTTTTAACTTAGGAATATATAATGAAGGGCCAAAGTTCACATAAAATTTATTGCAAAAAAAAAAACATATATTTGTTTTGCATTATAATAACCACAAGATATCTGTGTTTTCCAATGGATGTGTGACGCACAGGACCGATCGTTATGGCGACGCTTGAGAGAGGCCTATGTCCAACAGTGGACGTCTTTCGGCTGATATGATGAAGATCTGTGTTTTCAAAATATTTAGAGAAAGATAAGTAATAACGTCGTAATCACGTAAGTATGGTGATATTGGCAGTTGTCACGGGCGCTCTTAAGTTGCAAACTGTTAGAAAGGGACGGAGAAGGAAGTATCGGCTTGTTAGACTAACGATCTAATTCAAAGCTACAAGATTGTTAGAAAGTGTTACCGTTACCCTAGAACGCAGAGGGCAACTCAAGGAACACCGATGAGTTTTAGTCAGTAAGTCTGACACACTCTCTCCCTCCACCCTTCGTTAGAGGAGTTAGTTGATGAATTTCAGCCAAAAAAAAAACCGGCCAAGAGCGTGTCGGGCCACGCTCAGTGTAGGATTTCGTAGTTTCCCGTCCGTCACAATAAGTGTACCCACTTATAAGTTAAAAAAAATGCTTGCATATACGATTATACTACAAACTTAGTCCAGAAATTTTTGTAGAATCCTTTTGTCTTTTTTGTACAAAAACTGTTCTTTCCATCAAGTTCAAAATAATTTTCCTAGAAAGTCCTTATAAAATTCTACTTTTCAGATTTTTTTCATATTTTCTCAAGTTCAAATTTAATGATGATCAGGCTGTTGATAAAGATGATTATGATCGATTTTAAAGTGCATCTAAACTTGGCATTGGATTGGATTTCAACCCTTTTTTAGGCGAACAATTAGCCGGTAGGAACTTGGCCCCCTTTTAAACAGGATGTTTTTGGTGGGATAATAATCTTACAAACTACTAAACTAGGCATACATTCCATAATAACAAACCATTGCACACGAAATGACGTTCACGTTGTGTTTCACTGCGGCTTCGTGGTCTGTGTCCTTCTACGAAATCTTCAATACACGACACCCTTTGACCCAAACTCTCCTTTGAGTGAGATCTCCAAATAATGAGTAGTCGAAAATGAATGTTATGATTCAACTCCAACCGCACCACTCTCATAGAACAGTTTGCGCTGCACAACCTAGTTTGAGCAGTGGTAGCCGAGTGGTAATGGCCCCGACTTACAATTGCCGAAACGGGTCTTGAGCGCTCGGCGTCAGAGTGGGGATCGCTTTGCGCATTCCAAACATTGGCGAGCCAATCGTCTTCGTTGTTAGATACATGCAGCAACGCAGGGAACGAATCAGGAGTGATGTCTATGACGCGATGGCGCGGCAAGCCAATCACTGACACTCCCCGCCCCCGCGTCTCACTTCACACCACTAAAGAGACCGAATATTTGACTTCTGCGCAACTTGAAGCCAGCGCTCAAGATCCGTGACGGCAATTGTACGAGTTCTAGGTCGCGTGTTCAAACCCAGCCAGGCGTGTTACTTTTTATATTTTATTTCATCACCACAGCTCTCATAATGGTAAAGGAAAACATCGTGAGGAAACCGGCATATCCTAGAACCAAAAACTCGAAGACATGTGACAGTCACCGACCACGGAACAGTAAAACCCGACTATTAACTGACGTATTATCCACAATTAGTTATTTTTTGCTCAGAAAATAATTAAGTATCGTAAACCATCGTTTTGATTTTTTATAAAAGTTGCTTTTATGCGGATAAATTCGGAACTAATTTACGAGGCAGTTACAAACTGTTATTGGCGCAACCAGTAACAATTCCAATTCCAATAATTATTTAAAAAAACCGGGCAAGTGCGAGTCGGACTCGCCCATGAAGGGTTCCGTAGCAGCAAGTAACATAATATAAAAGTTCTTGTAATGTATTGTAACTTTGATCGATGTTTTAATAATAGTGTATTTTTTTCGGTTTATGACGCATTAAAAAAAAACTACTTACTGGATTTTGTTCAAATCAATTTTCGTTGGTAGTTTTTATAGTAATGTACATCATATATTTTTTTTAGTTTTATCATTCTCTTATCTTAGAAGTTAGAGGGGGGGGGACACACATTTTACCACTTTGGAAGTGTCTCTCGCGCAAACTATTCAGTTTAGAAAAAAATGATATTAAAAACCTCAGTATCATTTTTGAAGACCTATCCATAGATACCCCACAGGCATGGGTTTGATGAAAAAAAAAATTTTGAGTTTCAGTTCTATGTATGGGGACCCCCAAAATTTATTGCTTTTTTTCTATTTTTGTGTAAAAATCTTGATGCGGTTCACAGAATACATCTACTTACAAAGTTTCAACAGTATAGCTCTTATAGTTTCGGAATAAAGTGGCTGTGACATACGGACGGACGGACAGACAGACAGACAGACAGACAGACAGACAGACAGACAGACAGACAGACAGACAGACAGACAGACAGACATGACGAATCTATAAGGGTTCCGTTTTTTGCCATTTGGCTACGGAACCCTAAAAAGGTCACAAGTTGAACACCACCGACACTAAGTACAAAACTGGTCACGGCAAGTCATAGTCGGCATTAGACGCCAGCGTACAGCCACAAAATATATAGGTACAGAAGTCAGTCTACATACAAAGCGCGCTCGAGCAACGCACACATGGGCTTGCGGACAGTAAGCAATGGGTAGCTCGCTGTCCGGCCGTCCGGTAACTGTCCGGACCAAGCCCAAGTCGTCGACGGCGCGCGCTGTTCCCGCGCGCCTCAAGGAGTTGTCAGCAACAGCAGGGACCCAGTCGGGTCGAAGCCTACTGGGGCCAGGGTTATCCGAAAGGGCGCTCGAGCCCCGGTATGAAGGCTTGAAGGAACGGTATGGGTTTTTTAGTCAGTAAGAGTCTGACACTATCTCCCGCTTCGCCCAAGAGCGGGGGTTGTCATAAGAAGATTTTTCCCATCGAAAAAAAAAAAAAAAAAGCAACGCACACATAGAAACCGCTCACAGACACGATGTCTCGATCATTAGTGTGCGTCCACCGAGCGTAAGTATAAAAAGTGAAGTACATACATGAGATTGTCTTCTGTGCCTATCTATTTTGTGGCACAGCTGTGTGCGGAAACCAAACAACCCCTCAATCGCCTGGCTGGTGCGATGACCATATATTTATGTCACCAACCAGGTACCATAACTGGTATATGGTTTTTTCATAATACAATTTTGACATGTACATAGATTGTTTACATATAAATACTAGACAGGATTTCAGGTTTCGCATAAACACTAAAAATAAGGTTGTAGATAAAAACGGTTCAGCGAAAACGACCAAAGAATTATTTCAACATAACTTACTTGACGATTTACTGAAACAAAAGCGAACATCACCAAAGAAAAATAGAGCAAATAAGGGAAAAACACTTCTTTTCCTCAAGATATAATTGATGCCAAGTTTCTTTTAATTAACATCAAAAGCAACACTAATAACGTAACATCACCTTTATACCAACATTAATTACTGAAATATCCAATTTGTGGTCCCAATAACACAGCTATCTAAAAACAACATGGATCCCAATTTATTGGTCTCAGTAATGATTGGCTAAAACTACGCTGACAGTTACATAAACAACTGGACTCTAACAGGCAAATAGGTACAGTACCTATTTGCCAGGAAATGCAGAAGGTCTACTTAGTAATACAAGTTTCAGTTCTATATGGATAATCTTCGTAGGCTCGGGTTTGTGGCCGTCCGACCGTCTGGTAACCAGCCGTACCGAGACCAAGTCGTCGACGGCGCGGAGTATTCCACGCGCCTCAAGGAGATTTCAGCAACCGTAGGGGTCCAGCAAGGTCGAAACCTTGCTGGACCCCTACGGTTGCTGAAATCCCTACTACCTACCTTGGCCTACTAAGGCCTTGAGTGACGCAAAAGAGAACCCCGGAGTCCTGAAACGAAAGCAAAAAAGGAACAGGAGTGGGTTTTAGTCAGTAAAAGTCTGGCACGCCCTCCAGCCCCACCCAAGGGCAGGAGATGTCATTAGATAATTTCCTACCTAAAAAGAAAAAAAATATATGTCATCCAAAACCTACGGTGTTCAGACATGGTCCCTAACCGACTCGCAAAAGTTTCGCCTTGAGGTTTGTCAAAGAGTAATGTAGCGCAGCATTCTGGGTATCAAAAGAGCTGACAGAATGAGGAACACGCTGGGCTTAAAGACTGGGATCATAGACATAAGATCAAATACTTCTAGGCTAAAATGAGATTGGGCAGGTCACGCCAGCTGCATGCCCAATGACTGCTGGGTAAGAGTCTCTACAAAGTGGGTGTCTGAGGATGGATGACGCCGCCGAATATCTGGAACAAGTTGAGGGAGGACTTTGCCCAGTAGTGGGAAAGCATACGCTACATAATTAAAAAAGGGTTCTAAAGTAAAATTTCGAAAAACTTCTATTGCCTTAGCAAGCTATATATTAGATTTATCTCACCGTTTTTTCAGTAGTACTATGACGTTTTCCGTCTACTACTTTCAGAACTGGTTCTGTGCGTTTTGCATCCATCGGATTCCCGCGACCCTCGCTACTAGATCACCGATCCACCTTTTGCGAGGCCTCCCAACGCTGCATTTTCAGATACAAGGTCGCACCTCCAGAATCTAAATAAAGAAAATCCATGTATCTGCATCGACATTAGTTCTTCGAGCAATATACAAAAAATTAATCTTCTGATTTTTTTACTCTGTGCCACCAAGCAAATACTGCAAAAGCGCATAGTACGAGTATTAAAAAGTGGAGTAACAAAATTGTCCAATTACGAGCGACCGGGACGTGGACTGTCCGCTTTTTATGTAAATCATGGTGCCCGGAGCTGGAACAAGCTGTTCCTTGGCGCTAAAGAATGTAGTTTACGTCCCAGCTAGGGTGACCATTTGTAAATGAGTTTGGACGCAGTTTAAATTGCGAATTCCTGTCGCATTTTCTGTTTGTATGTGTTTTAAAAAGTTGGGATTACTTTGAAAATTATGTTGTTTGTTCTTTTGTTTTGTTTTAAATATTGATTCCTTCATTTGCATGTCGCAGCTGTAAATTGGACTGGTTGTGGATTTAGAAATACGCCCTGTTAATGTCTTATTGCTGCTAAATGACTCTTTTCATACAAAGATACCCTGAGCATTTATACCCAGCTCACTAAAGATATTTTAATCATCATCTCCCTAGTATGTGTTCGTGACGTCACAGCAGGCCCTAACAGAATATCAGCGCTGCGTTATTTATCGTTATAAATAACGTAACATATGCTGATTTAGGTGCCTTTTTGGCCTCGCACTGATTATATCTTTCTTTTTTTCTTTTCATTGTGTATTTTTAGTCTATGTGATTGTGTGAGGCACGAATAAACGTTTTTTCTTTCTTTCCTTCATCCTTTTTTTCTAGTCTTTTACCAACTAGCTTGGGTCCTTGGGGTCGGCTTCCAGTCTAATCAGATGCGGCTAAATACCCGCGTTTTATATGGAGCGACTGCCTATGAGACCTCCACAACCCAGTTACTGGGCAACACCATACTCCTTGGATATACTGATGATGATCAGGTTCTTGGGTGGAGCATCATCGTGCCCTTGTGAGGGCGATCAGGCCATGGTCCGGAGCGAGGAGGAGTGGCAGGCGGTCGCCGGCTTCTGCGAAGCAGTAATGCTAGCGAAGGAGGAGGCCAACCGTATCAGGCAACGGCGGCGCTCACAGCGCGCCAGCCACCGCCGGGATTCCGATCCCGATTTCCGGCCAGCGTAAGCGCGGGTTTGTGGACAGAAAGCAATGGGTAGCTCGCTGTCCGACCGTCCGGTAACTGTCTGGACCAAGTCCAAGTCGTCGACGGCGCGCACTGTTCCCGTGCGCCTCAAGGAGTTGTCAGAGAAGCCTACTGGGGCCAGGGTTATCCGAAAGGGAAGCTCAGTCCCAGTACGAAAGGCACGAAGGAACGGGGTAGGCTTTTAGTCAGTAAGAGTCTGACACTATCTCCCGCTCCGCCCAAGAGCGGGGGTTGTCATTGGATGACTTTTACCATCATAAAAAAAAATGATGGTCAGATTTTCTGGTATCTAACAACCTGTATCGACTGTCAACGTTCTACTGATGATATCCGGGACCAACAACCTTACGAGGCACGGGCTGTCAATAATGTCCATAATAAACTAAGAAAAGTACATATGAACTGATAAATTCACATTGATACTTGTGCGGTTTCGAACCTGCAACATGGGAGAAACCGGTACTTTAACCTCTCAGGCACCAGTGTAGCGAATTTGGTACACCTCGGTATCACTGGGCTTAAACAACATTCTCACGCATTTTTATCAATAAAGATATTATAATCTAATATATAAAAATCTCGTGTCACAGTGTTTGTTATTGAACTTCTTCCAAAAGGCTTGACCGGTTTTGTATTTTTTTTGCGTGTGGGCTACCAAATGTAGCCCTGAGAATAGGTTGTAGGCTATTGATGAGGATTGGATTATTCTATGAATCATATTTTCGTGACACGCACCTTATTTACCAACGTGCGTCATAAGACATTTACCTCCTTATGAAAACAAGTCTCTAAGCCATAGTTACACAAATGAGATGTTTTCTCAAAGCCACCAAACCAGTTCCAAATTACACATTACGCCAAATCTAAAGCTCCAATATCTTTAATAATTCAACGTTAACAACCTGCTTGTCAATTTAACGCCACTTATGTGTACGCTGTTAATTGGCTGCCTAAACACAACCAAAGTAAGTAACCAAATGCTGTTAAATTGAGAAATTCTCGTCTTGTGAATGACCTTTTAGGTGGCAAATTATCAAATAATGTCTCCTGTACAGGTCGCGCGGTGAATCAAGATCGCTCGGTGAAAGTAGTGGGGGCAATCGGCGCATGTGTACATTTGCGCACAGAAATTCTTAATATGTTGAACCTTAGTAACATAACTTATAATAACACTAGTTTTTGCTTGTAATTTATCTTGTAAGTAGGTAAATTCAGAAAAAATATTTTTTTTTAATTAAATTAAAATAAAAAAATAATAATTTCGTTAGTTTCTTTCTTAACGTAACAATTCACGTCGTAAACCATTTTTCTGGCTAGCCGTTTTAAAACTTTATTTTTCACCATATTTTTTTTACGAGTACGTATTACTAATACGATAACACAAGCTGTACGCAACAGTACCCAAGTACAACAGTATCCAATGAGACGCGAAAACGCAACGCGGGAATTGAAGAGCGACTCTATCTACCAATGACGTGTCGCCGTCGGTGCACACCCGCCCGCACGTCTCCAAATAGACCTTAGAATTGAATACTGCGCATGCCCCTTCCACTTTTGTCGAGCGATCTTGATTCACCGCGCGACCTGTAAAGTCTCTTGTGTCCAGCTGGAGTGAAAGGTAGTGTAGTGGTAGGCGAGTGGCGTGGCGAGCGGCGTGGCGAGCGGGACAGCATCGGTAAAGAGCAGTGTCTCGTGGCGTGCTTCAAACATTTTCATATTTTTGATGTTACCGCTCGCCGCCCCGCGCTTAGCTACAGCTCACAGCGCCAAGGTCATGAACGGGCCGTTATACTGTGACCTAGTTTTTCTTCAATTCTTCTTTGCGCTATAAAAGATAATCCTCTGCATTTTTTTGTGTATAAAGTACCCATTAAGCAAATAAATAAATGAGCTGGAGCGGGTCACAATTTTAATTTGTAAGGGTGGGAGACCCTTCATCCCCGTCATGAGGGTATATCAAACTTTAGTTCCTTCAGTTGCTTTTTTAGTGAGGACTGTGGTAACTACTTCGGAAAATCTGCAACTCTAGCAAGTACATTTTGTAACAAACACTTGATACCGATAAGATAGCCACCATTTTCAGATTAAGCCGAAAAGGATCTACACTAACAGCAAAAAAGTCGCTTGATAAAGATGAAAAACATAATTCCAAACATCAACAACGCAATCAGGTTTAATGGGTGCGCCGCTTTAAAGCGTTTTCTGCTTTATTGTTAACGACGCTGTATGGGCTGTGGCGATGTCATAAAAAGTTTTTATATTCGATTCTCGGTTACGTTGTGGACATGAAAATTAAGGGGTAATCGGAAAACTATGAGATAATCTCATTTGAACTCATTCACCTGCGTCAAAATCGAAAAGAATTTCGAAGTAATTCCCTGCCGGAGTCTGTGTTTCCTGATAAGTCTAGAGCAAATAGGTTGCTTCTAAGCAAGCGTGCTCCATCGTCGGCCACATCATCGCTTACCATCAGGTGAGATGGTGGTCAAACGCGAGCCTATCCATAAAAACAAAAAAAAGTAATTTATTTAATAATAGATTAAAAAATCTTATCCACATTATCTAATCTTAAAATTCTCACTCCAGGTATTACAAGTATTGTATAATAGTCCATCTTTTAGATTATTCAGAAATAAGGGACACGTATTTTTTTATTTGTATTTTTTTTATTGTATTTGTATAAGATATTGCGTGTGACGTCACCCTGTGCGAAAAAATTCAGCACGGCGTGACGTTACACGTAACTTTAATGGGTTATATCTTTGTTATTTTTTGTTTAATCGAAATAAGAAAAAGTACTTGTCCATTATTTTTTTATATTCTAGTAGTAGAGTAATATTCGTATACTACTCATTACAAAAAGATACGAATTTACTAATGGCCAACTATTTTTTCATTGGCTCTAAGCAAAATAAACCTTGACAATGGACATAGAAACTGCTTAGTTACGGTAGAAACCATAAAACTACCATTACCTATTTTATTACCCCCATAATTCTCCTGAAAGCAATCGCTTTCCGACTTTCTTCCTCCTCGGAAAGCCGATCTTTTCCGAAGCTTCCCGAAAACAACCGAGGCACAATTCAATCTGTTTATTATCCGCAAATTACATAAGAAATTGAGTTTTCTTTTCGTCAAACTTTTCCTCGAAAATTCGAGACGTTTTCTTTCTTTAAATTAAAAGATTTAGTTTAAATCCAAAGCTTTTTGAGGGATTCAGAGGCAATGAACGACTCGCTTTGGTGTCACCGTTAATAAAAAATAATTTTAGAAATTCTCTTCATGTTTTTGGTTGAAAAACACGTAGACTATAATTATTATGAGACACTAGCTTCTGCCAGCGCCTTCGCCTGCGCGTTAGTAGGTTTCTATGAACTAACTTTGGGGCCCCGTTTCATTCCTTTAGGGAGAGAGTTTTACAAAATCCTCTCTTACTGCTCGCATACGTCGTAATAGAAAACCTTATGCAATATTTCACACTCCTAGTCCCTGTAGTTTCAGCTGTGTATTGATATGTCAGTCAGTCAGTTTCTCCTATTATATTTTATACATATAGTTTAGTATCTGCCGGTGGCTTTGCCCGCGGGAACTATATAGTTTCTCCTATAAGTAGAAATCATCAATGGCATTCAACAAAACTTTTATTTTTAAATCGCATCGTTGCTTTTTATCAGGTAAGATGGCGGTCAAGTGCAAACCTATCAACAATAAGAAAATACATACTGGTATAATTACTAAGTGATACTGTTGGGATCGAATATAAATAAAAATATTAAGACATTTAGTTGTTTTCTGCGGTATTTTTTTTTATAGTCTTGCGGTTTGCCGCTATCTCACCTGATAGTAAGCAATACTGTGGTCACCGATGACACACATACTCACGTAAGCCCTTCTGACTACGTAATAAGACTGACTTCCCCTCTCCAATATCAATCGTTAACTAACACAAAAACCGTAATCTCAATCGATCCTAGCGGTCCATTTAGCAATGAGGGATTAATTGATTGATCGAACCCGTGAAATTACAGGACGACTGTATCCATTAAATATTCAATTAAACGGGCTGAGATGTCTGATTCGATCAGGATCGGGGGTATCTGGATCAGGAAACTTAAGCTCATTTTGGTGAGAGATTAGGTATTTGACCTTAGGAATTACTTAAATAATATACTAGTGTTGGAACCCGCAGGTACGCTTAGATGTATATAAATATGTTACCGGCAACGTCACCCCTTAAGCTTCTAACCTATTTTTCGTTCTGTCCCTGTTTTTGTCTTTTATTTTAAATAATAGAAAATTTTGTTTTGCCCGTCATATTCTAGATAAATCGGTTAACATTGATAAATATAGATAAAAAAACTATTTATTTTACACATAGCCGGTGGATCAGCTAGTATTCAATGCGTAGGAATTGTTACCTACACTGCCTGGACACCCGAGCTATTTATACATTGCCTAGGTATTGTATAGAAAGCCAGAATTATACCGATTGCCGGTAACATATACATTAAATCATACTATCAAAAACTAGAGCTAGGTAACTTTCTTAAGGCTTATAGTCCCTTGAACCATCTGACCAAAATTATGTGAACGCAACTCTCGCACTCGCCTAGGCGGCAGTACGCAAATCTGTGCATTTATTTGTGTCCAGCAGCGCCCGGAAAGCGCTTTAATTCATTAAACCCCAAGCGAACGCCGGCGTTCGCGCACCTATTGTCTTTCAATTGTGTCTGTAATTATCACGATTGAATGGTTAACCTTTTGAATGTCTTATGTTACACAGTTCGACATAAGCAATTGTCTTTCTATTGTGTCTCTAATTACGGCATTCAAAGAGTTAAATCCATTTTCTCTGCGAGATATTGATTGATTTACATTTGCAATGTTCACTTTGAAGGATATTTAACCACCAATTTTTATGTGTAAAAATGTTTCTAAAGGTCCAAGCCGTTTCGAAGGAGTAGGGAAAAGTTGCGAAATATTTTTTTTTGACAAAAGTATTAATTGCACGAAAAAAACAAATGTTGATATTATTATTCATGAATTTATAATAAACATATATTTTTTTCAAACCAATTGACCAAGCTGTTACGGAGGAGTAGGCCTCAGAAAATCACTGTTTTATGGCACTTTTCGGGTGCTTGGCCCTTAAAAAGAAACCGTGATCTTAAAACACAAAGAGTAACTGAAGGGCACACGTGAGTTTTAGTCAATAACAGTAGGACACGCCCTTACACTTTAAGCTAAAGTTGGAGAAGTCTATGGTTAATATCAAACATCAAAAAAATACTAAAAGTATGTCGTTTGCTCTGTCTACGTTTCTCCCAAAGAATGTCCTGTATTTAGCACAATACCTAAAACAAAAGAACTAGAACAATCCAACGAAATCTGGGTCCGAAGAAACATTTGAAACGCGACATTCGTTTTTATCTCCGAACAAGAAGTAAGTAAGAACCTTAAATCATTTTGGGTCGTCCAAAAGAGTTATCAAGATGTTTCGCCAAAAATTCCGTCCCCGCAAAAAAGTTGTGCCACAATTTAGGGACCAACTTAATAGGTTTTACAAGTGCGTAGATACGTACAGATTCTGTTATATTTTTTTTTTTGTTGATTTTTTATTTAGAAGTGGGCATTATTTTATCTATTTATTTATTTAAGTACACATACAGTGTGTAAGGGACAGCCCTCCACAAACTTTAAGGGGTTGCTCAGTAGACGAGACTGAACCACCTACCACAATTTTTTTTTCAGGAAACAAAAAAAAAATCGGCCTCGCCATACAAATTGTCCAATCAAGTTAATAATTTTGTTTAATGAAGCTGTTTTTTTTTTCGTTTCCTGAAAAAATATCTTGTGGAAGTTGGTATCTCATCCTAAGAGTACGTTCCCTTAGAATAATTTCCTACATTGACGCGAACGAAACCGCTGACAAAAACTAGCAAATAAATAACAGATAGAAAAACCCAAAATCACTTTACCTTCGGAGCTTCCAATACACAAAACACGGTTACTTTAAAACATACCCTATAAACAGTCCTATAAAGTGCAACATAACTCAAGCAGTAACTTTATTAGTAGATAAACAGTATTACGCGAACATTATTAGAATATACGGTGCAAACCGAAGTGTCTTGCCTCTGGCTTAATGGGTCGAATGGAAAAACTTTTTCTCTCACGACTTAATAGAAAAACAGTCTTCTGAATGGCTCTGCTTTGTTTCCTGTACAAATTGGATTTTTTTTTCTTTTATTTGAATGAATTAGGGATGTGTTTCTTGTGGGCGAAGTAGCGGGATTGGTCTTAGAAAACTGGTTTTCAATTTTTTTTCTACTCATTTTTTTTTTTTGGGTGCTGCCATATCTGATCCATTTTATTATTGTGAATGTGGGGACTATGTGGATTACTTTTTCGTTTTCTGTAATTTTAACATGATGTCTAGCAGTTTTGAGTATTTGATGCGGCCTACCCAAATGTCCTTTCTTTGGTATTGTTCGTCAAGTCGTTGAGCTCCTTAGTAGTCCTAAGTTTGAGCTACACGAATACTGACAAATGCTTGCACTAGCTAGCCAGGTCCACTCAAATCCTTGTGGTTCTTTCCTCAAAAGACCAACTGAGATACTAATCTGCATGGTTCTTGTATGATTTGACGATTACATGTTTACTGTATGGACTTTAAAAAGAGACTTTGACCCCTGAGTTTGTTTCGGTGTTTCTTCTCAGGGTAGTCAACTAAGAAACACCGGCCTCATCTAATTTAAACTGACTGAAAAAAAATTACGTGTAAAGTGTTTTTTTTTAGTCCATTGCGAAATAAATAACATTTAACGTTAAAAACAACACAATTGTTTCACAAGTGGTTGTACATGACGATAAAACAATAAAGGCATCCAAAGAATTTACAAATTGGTGGCTCTGTGATAAATAAATTTATTTAAAAAAATACAATAAAATCAGCTTTTGGAGAGATGGGATTATTGGAATGAAGGTTGCGATGGCCTACGTACAATGACCCACTGAGAACTAAGTGTGGAAACACAAAGATAAGTTGAGATAAGAGGCAATAAAATTATAAAAAAAGCTCGAAGCTAATTAACAGAGATTTCCTGGAATCGTAACAGCTAGCAATGATCTTCATACAAATGACAACCGGGTACAATGGCATAACGTGCTTTAACAAACTCAATACGAAGGAGCCCCGGTTTGTAATGAAATGTCACCCATCTACAAACCGACCTTGGCAAGTATTGCTTACCCTTAGAAATCGTCCCGTCTGTTATCACTTAATCATATTCATACTCATACAATTTCAATAAAGAATGTATTTGACCTATTTCGAACTGAAAATAAATAATCGAAAATGTGTTTCTGTACGCTCCAGATGGTTCCACAGCTAATGTTGTTTATAAAGAAGTACTAGAATAAATACATTATATTTGTATCGGTATCCTCTAACAGCGCTACGCACTAAAAAATACATTGTTAAGTTCCGACACGCGAACGAAGTCGCGGGCACAGCTATTTTTAAAATAATAATAAATATGACCCATAAATCACCAAAGAGCAGTAGTGGCCGAGTGGTAACGGCCCCCAACTTACGAGTAGTAGGTCGCCGGTTCGAACCCAGCCAGGCGCATTACTTTGTGTAATTTATTTCATCATCACTGCTCTCAAAACGGTGAAGGAAAACATCGTGAGGAAACCGGCATGTCCTAGAACCAAAAATTCGAAGACAGGTGACATTCACAGTGACATAGAGTGAATTGAGAGGAGGCTTGAGTCCCAACAGGGGGAACATTAAAAAGGCTGGTGATGATAAATCACCAAAATAAGCAATGAACCATGATACGACAAAATTATAATCTTATTAAAAACAAACGCATTCTTACTAATATCACAAAAAAGATAGGTACAGAAGACCATCTACATACAAAGCGCGCTCAAGCAACGCACACATAGACACTGCTCACGGACACGATATCTCGGCTCTATCACCCGGTCGCACTCGTGCAGTTCGGCGCAACGCGCTGACCCTAGCGCGGTTATTGGGGCCGACAAGTTCTGGACTGGCAACCGCGCACTTGAAGATGCACCATTGAAAGGCCTCCCACAAGCTGCGGTTCACCTTGTGGGAGGCTTTTCATGATGACCTGATGAGAATCGCAGCAATCCCATGGATAGGCCTCTAGCCTTGATGACGCCTAAGTTATAATGACCGCAGCAGACAAATTGTTCCAGTCCTTCGATGTGCGCGGTGTAAACGACAAGGCGAAACTGCATAAAGAGCTAATGTAAAAAGTTCGGCGGCGGCAATCTCTCGCACCCGGCCTTGGTACAGGCCATGGTCCGGAGCGAGGAGGAGTAGCAGGCGGGCGCCTCCGAAGCAGTGTTTTTGTCAGCAGCAGCAGGGGCCCAGCCGGGTCGAAGCCAACTGGGGCCAGGGTTATTCTTAAGAGAAGCTTAGCCCCGGTACGAAAGGCATTTAGGAACAGGGTGGGTTTTTTAGGCAGTAAGAGTCTGACACTATCTCCTACTCCGCCCAAGGTCGGGGGATGTTATTTGGATGATTACCCGCCAAAAAAAAATGTATAAAGTTGAAATTAAAAGTTCCGCTTCCCGCTTTATTGTCCGCTGCCGCTTATCACAGTGTCGCCTCGCTTATTACAGTATCACCTCACTTCACGACTTGTTCCTGGGCACTCTCCTTACTCCTAAGAAAATTGTTCTACTTTCTAACAGTTGTTTCCAAACGACATTATTGATGGTTTTATCTCATTAATTTGTTCAATGAATGAGAAAATGTTTATTTGATTTAATGATGGAGTTAAAATTATGTTTTGTATTGAAGGTGGTTTGGGGGAAATACAAGTAGCTTGAAAAATATGTGATCTGTGTTGCAATGTTTTTACGGTCAATGATTGATTTTTCTCGAGTTTAATTACCGAACAGCAAATATTTGTAAGGCTTGCCGATATTGTTCCGCGTCTGAGTGTCTTGTGTAGAGTTGACCTTAGAACACAAAGGCAGCTGAATAAACTGATGGGTTTTAGTTAGCTCATCGCCCAACCGTCCGGTCACCGTCCGGAATAAGCCCAAGTCGTCGACGGCACGTAGTGTTTCATGCGCACCTTAAAGAGATGTCAGCAAACCGTAGGGCCCAGCAGAGTCGAAGCCTATCGGGATCCGTTAGGGCGTGAGGGCCGTTCCCTCGCACGTGCAGCCGCTTCCTTTGCTAGCATTACTGCTTCGTAGAAGGAGGCGACTGCCTGACTTGGTGAGAGTCGTGGGAATTCGATTGATATGAGACGCACAGGACTGATGGTTGTTAACACTTATGGGAAGGTTGTATCCAGCAGTGTACGTCTTACAGTTAAAATGCTAATGATGACAATTACACACCGTATTTTTTTATTATTATTGACAGGTTCGTACTTAATCACTATATCACCTGATGTAAGTTATGATGTGATCGACGATGAAGCACGCTTTCCTACGAGTAATCTATTCAATCGTAACTTAAAGAGCTATCAGGAAAAGCAGAGCCCTGCGAGGAATTCCACTCTAATATACCGTATAGCTGTAGCCATGGTAATAACATCTCCAGCTCACAAACCTCTTAATCCAAAATGCAATCATGCTGCAAAAGACGTACGTATATACACTAATATACACCTATATCTAGCTAATAATCTTATACAGGCCAATGAAAGCTTATTATAGTTAATATCCTACTTTTATATCGCCATAATAGCGCTAATCGAGGTCATTTGCAGTGGATCTCAAAGTTGGAAGAGAACTTGAGTTCCCTAGTCGGATTCAAAAGGGCCTTTGTATTTGCCAGTGGATAAATAAAGGCATTGAAGATAGAAACTCTTTTATTTATTTTGAACCCATTTTCATTCAATTCTCTTTTATTTATTTTTTTCTTTTCATAATGTGGTAATAAGTCGTGAAATTATGAGCAGCTGTGATGCGAATTGCAGCTGTCCGTTTCCAAAATATGCGTCCTTTTGAATCTTTGTAACGATTCTGGAATTGTTACCTGCACTGCTGGTTGATTTAAGAAATAAGATATAACATAAGAAAAAAATCATTAGAAATATGATATCACACATAGGCTGAGTTATCATTTACATTATTAAAAAAAAATAGGCTTGCATTTGTTGATATCACCTGATGATAAACTATAATGTAGACCACGATGGAGCATCGACGTCTAAGCAAAAATACAGTAAATAGATCTCTTCTAAATTAAGCGATCATTTTTTTTTTATAAGCCACTCATCATTATCAGAGCCAGGAACATAACGAAATGGGAAACACTCCAGAGCCCAAAAGATATCTACAGAACACCTTGTGGATTTAGCCACTAAGAGTCACAGACAGGGATCTATTAGACTGAGAGTAACCCGAAGCAGAAGACATCCATAATAATTTTATCATCATTTCAACTGAAAAGCTTCTACCGTTGGTCATAAGCCACTCCAAAGTATCGAATTCCAGCGACCCTCGCCAGATCATCGATCTATAATGATTTGCAAACAATAAAATAAAGATTGACCCTGACATTTGGGTAGCGTATTTCAATTCCGTTTATTGGACTTTTCAACAATCGTTATTGCTAATAGAATGTCACTGTCTCCAGAGCCTAAGTTAAATATTTTGTCCCAACAGACAGTAAAAAGGTTGAGAAATAGCCGCTAACACAAGCCGTGTTCGACACATTTCGCAAAACGGACCCAGATGCTTTCCACCATTACATCCAACCCTTTCTGAGTTCAATTCCACTGTATCGTCCAACAAAATTACAGTTTTCATTGCGCATAATTTACGGGTTGAATTAATTCAGGACAATGTCGCCAGTTATAAGTTTTTTGAGCTGTGACATTTGTAAGGATCGCCGGGTAAATTGGGGGTCATCATTTGTTTTTTAACAGACAATTGTGTGGAATTTACTGCTGTGTGGTTTTTGACTGAGTCTAGTACTATTTTATACAAAAAAAAATATTTTAGGTAAATTAAACCCTGTGCCCTTTTCAAATTAATGAAATTGGTTATTTGTCAGATTTAATTTAGCCTTAAAACTGGTCCATACTCTGTCACTATTACACTAGTTGATAGTATTGACACGTCCTAACTCCAAATTCCAGATAAAGGTTATTTAGAAAAAATGAACATCTTTTTATACAGCAATTTGATAATAAGAATAACTCATCATTAAAATTTAGGAAATCTAAATTTGTAAATGATCTATCTCAAATAAAGAGATGTCTTCAAAATCAAAAGTCACATGTACCCTACTTCTACGACTACTGATTCCACGATTAACTTAAAAAACACTTTCTAGATTTAAGTGACCATGAGAGTTCAAAAGAAAGAACTAAGTCAGCTAAAAACAGATACGTCTCCTTCAACAGTACACACACGAAAGTCCTAGACAATTTCAATACAGCTCCTATGAATATGTGTAAACATATAGTATTTGGTAATAAGCTGCAGAGTAAGGCAAAGGTATTGAAATGCTTGACACATCACGTATCCTCTTTGTGCCAGTAACGCTGAGTCTGCATTGTAATTGGAAAATATGTTACCAGTGAAATGTTACCAGTATTACATTGTGGCTGAAAATAATATTTTTAGAGAAATCGCTAAAGTACCACTAGAACAAAATATTATTTCAGTGAAACCTTTACTTGCAGTGGCGGATTAGCCACGTAGCAGGAGTAGCAAATGTTAATGTTGGCTTTGCAAATACGAGGGCCCCGCACTTGGACGTAAAAAAATTGTCATAGTGTCTATGCTATATGAAATCTAAACACTGCTGATTTCTTTGCATGAAAATAGTCAATTTGCTTCAGATTTTTAGAATTCCCTTATTTTCGTAGTTGTAATTTTTCCTTTAATCTTTGTTCACATGAAGGCAAATAAAATATCGTCATCTAGGTTCATTCAAAAGTACTAATTAGTATCGTTTAAAGAAAGTAATTTTTATGAGTGTTACGTGTAATGAGAAAAATAACTTCTTTGCTAAATCAAATTGCCTTTTTTTTATTTTGTGTTTTACTAGGTCTACACACAGGGCCCCTTGAGCGAATTTGCTACAGGCCCCGTGCCGGCTTAATCCGAAACTGTTTACTTCTTTTCTTCTTCTTCTTTGAAATAAAGAAAGTGTAAATATTGAAGCCCCACAATTATCTGTAACATAAGAATTTTGGTACAAAAATTCTTTGGAGTTATAATAAATTGGCAATTAGGATTATTACGTTGAGATTGTTAGACTTGCAAACAAATCTACTGGGACAAAAGCCCATTATTTTATTATAACCAGAATAACTTACAAAAAACATAATATTCTTACTTAAAGATATAACAATTACTTATTATTTTTATTTTGTAGTCTTCTTACTATTCTTTTTCTGATCTTCCGCGTTGTTCTAGTATCATAAATAGTTGGCGAAGAGGTATGCTCTATAGTAGATGTTTCATTTTCAACTTGTGACGTAGTTTCTATAGGTTTCTCCACAGGTTTCTCCGATATTGTACTAGGTGATTCAAATTCAAACCCCCCTGTCATTCGTTTCATAATTTCTAAACTGGTATTATTCTGTATTTCTATCCTTTTAGACAGATTTGCAATCATGGCACCAAAATTTTTCGAGTTATTCATCGTAATATCATCTGAGTATTTATTTTTATCGACATTTTCATTTGTATAATTCATTGATATGATATTGGTCTCTTTCTTTATAGAGTGATTACTTGAATTGTCATTATCTGACTCATTCAGTTCTTCAATTTGGATAGTCGTTTGATTGACTAGAGTTCTAGTATCTGCACCGGCATCGGATGAGGTTGCATTCTTATCGAAACTACTTTCAATTAAACTGTCAATTAGTTTTTCTAATGAGAAAACACTGTTTTCTGATTCAGACTTTCCTACTACGTAAATCGCTTTAATGTCGACTTCGCCATTTGTATTGTTTTGTAATTCTCTTTTGAAGTATTTAGGTGGGTAACTGGCATCTTTACCAGGGAATACAGACATGAAATATCTATTGTTAGGCGTACTTTTTTGAACGTCAGATCTCTTTCGAACAGTGGTCTGGCCAACGCCCAATCGTCGGTCGAACTTGTTCATCGGCCATCTCGTTTTTGACACATCTACGTTTTCAGTTTTCAGCACTTCTGACTTCATATTCTTAACTTGTTCCCCAAGATTGTACTTCAGTTCTACTTTTGGCATTTTCTTATATTTGAAAAGAATCTTGTATCTATCTTTAAATGGATCAGGGCGCATGTTCACTGCCATGATGTTTTCAGATTGTGTCGGCACTGAATACATAAAGAAGTACAAATATTAGGTAATATTAGGTAGTATGGTTAATATGTACAAATATTTAATATTTAATTCTAGAAATTTTCTAGAAGTTTTATGATTATATTATTATTGGAAATTATAGGTGCTAAACTTATAAAGATTTCAAAAATTAGCAATAAGTACATTCTTATCTAAATATGCTTATTCTCGTAACTTTCTATCAGCACTGGACAAAGTCAAAACTTACTTGGAGCAACAATCGGTATATTATCATCAATGTAATTCTTCGTGAGGAAATCATTCATGAAGTCATTTTTCTCATCAATAAAGAAGATTGGTTTAGTGTTCTCACTGACTTTTGTGACGGGAAGTAGTTCTTCAGCTTTCTTAGTGATTTCTGTCCTTTTCAAGCAGCCATTGGGATAGCAGTAAGTTGGTTGGTCAGGGCACATCTGGACACAGACACAGACTGGTGGCGTGTTGTGAAACTCTGTGAAGATTATGTTGAAGAAATGCTCCACTAGTGATGTCTTGGCTGATGAGTCGCATGTCGACTTTGATATTTTGCGGTTTGATCCTAATGTGAGGTATTGGGTTTGAGTATCTGAAATAAAATAGGAATAGTATGTGAAGAAGAATAACAATATTTCCCTTAAACGAGAGTTTAATTAAATGTTTTTTTTTTAATAAAAATTTTCATTTATTTATTTCAACCAAAACAAACTTGGCAGCAGAAATAACCACTAACATATTTGGTTACTTTAGTTAAATCCAAACAAGCTACTTCTACAACTAAAATTTAATTTACCAGTTATATTTTGAAACACAGAAAATAAAAATCTCAAACATATTGTAGCATATATTTCAACATGCCAAAAAGGAAAAAAAAACACCGCTGCTACTTGGCACGAATCTGGTCACATTTCTTTAGGCCATATTTAATGGTGGAGCAAAGGACTTGGCTTGGTTTGCCCCTCGTAATTTACTTGTAATACTACGCCTTATTTTGGGCTCAACTTTATTTGCTACGGTCAGTTAGTAGGTGGGTGACCGAATTTTTGTTTCTATTTCATGTTCTCTTTGTACTAAATAGGCTAAATCCATCGTTATATATATGTACTACGCACTAGATTATGCGTGTCGAACACTCACTTTAATCGACTCAGGTATAATGTAGTCCGTACACCTTGAATATTACACTATGTTGAACGAAACACGTAAGTGCCACGAAATTCATGGCGCTTAAAACATTTTGGTCGCGAAAACAGTGTCTTCTAAAAGCTATCTTAGCTCTTAAATTTGAACTTGGCAGGTTTTCGTGCTGTACGTAACACTTGATTTATTGTATAATTAAATTTATTATTTATATAATTAAATTAACCAGCCAAGTCCAATTTAATGATGATCAGGCTGTTGATGAAGATGATTATGATCGATTTTAAAGTGCATCTAAACTTAGCATTGGATTGGATTTTAACCCTTTTTTAGGCCAACAATTAGCCGATAGGAACTTGGCCCTCTTTTTAACAGGTATGTTTTTGGTGGGATTTCAATACTTTTTTCAAGAAATCGTACCTATTTTTCTTTTTGTGCCACGCCCGCGTCCATTGTTAACCTTAGATCGTATTGTGTATTGTCATTGTATCACTGGTTCATAAATATTTTATTAAAAAGTCGATACTCGATTAAGCCAACTCACGCTTGACCATTTTCTTATTTTTTTATGAAATATTTTATACCCTCTCCCCCTTTCCTTCCCCCTCCTCTTCGTATTCTCATATCACATGTTTATAAATATTTTTATTAAAAATTCGATTAGATTGAGCCAACTCACGCTGGACCGATTTCTTATTTTTTTGTTATTCTACATATAACACACGACCTGTGTGCCAAATTTCATAACACTAGGACAATTGGAAGTGGCCTAAAGGTTTTGATTATCGGTCAGTGAGTCAGTGCCAAAATTGGCTATATTCACAGCATCATATTTTAGGATCTACTGAAGCTATATCTATGGAATTTGGCACACTGCTTTAGTACTAGTATATGATTACGTAGGCAATTTTATCTCTATACTTGCAATAGGCACTGAGCTACAAGGGGGTCAAATGTGGGTCGAAACGGTTCGTGTAAATAGTGCACGTCATGCGCGCGGCCTGTTGCTGGAACTTGGCCTGCGCACTACCGTGCGCTTAGATAGTTCTGTCTATTAGACGATCTAATGCCAATGTAGCGATGCAGCGAACTTTTGTTTTAACTATTCAGTATTTTGACAAATAGCTTCCATGAAAGGGCTTGCCTATTACTAGAATATACGTCAATGGCTAAATCACTTCAGCTTTAGATTTATCGTTTTTGTCAAAACAGATAATTTTATAAGATTTTCAAAAAACAAATTACAGGTTTCCAGCGTCAGGTCACTGTTACGTAGTGGCCTGCCATTATACTGAACTGGGCCTATTTAGCGCAGCCGTAAGACACGCAATATTTATGTGTTTAAGTCTAAGTATTTAAGTTTCTATATGTATAATTGCTACTTCTTGTTTGTTTCATTTAACTTTTGGCTAGTCAATATCCAACCAAACTTAGCAGGCTTGTCTGTTTGCACTTTTGATTTCTTCTAAGTTATTACAGACTAGCTTTTGCAAAAGCTATATAAAAAATATAGCCTATGTCACTCGGAAATAAAGCAGCTTTCTATTGTTGAAAAAATTTTCACAATCTAACCAATACTTTCAGAAATTACCTTCAACAAACAAAAAAAAAAAAACTTTACTCTTTATTATATTAGATTAGAAGTGTAGACAATCAAATCGCAGCATTTGTGCAATGCAATATATATAAATCCAATCTCAATATACCAAAAACTGAGTTCAATTATATCTTATAGCAACATCTATGACGCCATTAGGAACTAAAATTCAAACCTTGCATCGCGGTATTAGAATTCATTGCGCAATTAGAACATAATATACAACAGCCTGAATTAACTGTCAGGCAGTTTACCCAGACCTGACACAACATGCGTCTGGTCGGAAGATCCTCCTTTTCTAACAGAGGTGTTGGGAGTTGACACCTTGTTCCGGTTACTTCTAAAGTCTTATGAAACGAGGCGTACTCACATTTCACCACTCCAAAGACAAATACAATGAGAAAACTGTTCCTCATTTTCCTGAGATCTTCAACCAACAGAGTTTCCTGACAAACTAACTGATGTAGACACGACAACTGTGAGTACTCTTCGTTCGAATAACAACGGTTTAGCATCAACAAACAACTGTGTCCTGTTTCAAATGGAGCATTCAATGATGCGATGATGTTTCACAAACTTTGAAATGTCAATAAAATCATTACTCGACCGCAGTTCCGTATTGTTACTGTGAGACTCTTTAGATAAATGTACCGGGTGAAATGGGGCGAATAGAAACTCTAGGGTGAATAGAAACCAACATATTTGAATATTTTTTGCAGCATTTTATCTTGTCAATTGAATATAAAAGATCTGTAAAAGATCCGCGAGTAAAGTGACGGATACGGATATGGACCTTATTTCTCCCGCGGATACGGATACGAATCTCCAGAACATCACTAATTACAAAACCCAAGCCGTTCGTTCTTGCCTTTCATGCCGAGCTACCTTTCGGAGGTAACCCTGGCCCCAGTAGGTTTCGACCCAGCTGGGCCCCTGCTGTTGCTAACAACTCGTTGAGGCACGCGGGAGCAGTGCGCGTTGTAGACGACTTGGGCTCGGTCCGGACAATTACCGAACGGTTGGACAGCGCAACCCATTGCTCGCCGTCGTCGTCATCGAATATACCAATTTATTAATGAATTGTTATTCTAAAAAGTCGATGCTTTGTTAGAAGCCGATAATATGGTATCAAAGTAAAAAATAGAACCAAAATTGTGTTTCTTTTCACCCCTCAGTTTCTATTCTCCCCATTTTACGGTACGTACTTATAAATATGTAGGTAATGCAGAGTTCCAAGTGGCATCCTTCTTCTTCTCAGTTGGTACACTCTTGCCAGAGTAATCGTGGCCATTACTGTGCATTACGATGACTGATCATCCTGGTAATACAGTGCCGTTCATCGCGGACTGGCGCAGTGTCATAGGTGACTTATATATAAGATACAAGCTTTTGCCCGCGGTGTCACCCGCATATGTAAAGTAAATCCTATGTTACTTAGTAATAAAGCAGTTTTCTATCGGGGAAATAATTTTACCAATCGCACCAGTACTTCTCGCACCAATCCTCTTCTTCTTCTTTGTAATATTAGTATAGAAAAAGGAAAAGGAAAAGTAGTTAGGTATTTAAGTTTATGTATTAGCTATGTTACTTTTTTGGTCTAAAATAAAGTTTGGTTCTATTCTATAATCTTCTAAGAAACCATCACTTATTATCTACCTTATAAGAACCACCAACCAGTGGCCCACGTATGCTATTTTTATAAATTCGTAATTCCAACACGATCACATTGTCATTTTGCTAAAAGTTCATAATCTGCTAATATTCATAATGATCGATCATTGATCGGTCAGTGGTACCGTAATAGAATTGTGGCAGAATGATTATATCGAGCATATTAAAACCAATAACTGCACAATAACGTTCTAATGGTAGAACACTGATCAAATAAACTGTCAAAGTTTTAGCAGATTACCGCATACGGTAAATATTCATTTGTCAATATGTACGAGATTACTATTCTACGCCAATTCTTTCAATGAAGTGTCAGTGCTTGACCATTGGAAAGTCATAATGACGCCATTATATTAGTAGATTACTAAACTTGTCAAAATCGACAATTATGACACTATCACAATAGCAGATTTGAGGCCCAGGTACCTAGGTAAGCATTTTCGTTAAATTCCTTTTATTTGTACTTCATGGAAATCCGGTAGAAGAGAGTAATAAACCGCGCCGTGGTTTTAAACTGTGGTTTAACCCTTTTTCCTCTTAAACACGAGTTTGAGCCAATTCACAATTTAGATTAACAGTTTAATTGTTAAAATCCTAATTTACAAATTAAAATCCTAAGTTACAAATTCATACTTCCCACAAATTCCGGAGTTTGTGGTAAAAAATGGATTGTTATGATTTTTAAAGAAAATATTCATAAATCGTTCAACTTCCAATAATAAGCGATAGATGGCGCTAGTAGTTACATGAACTTTAGACATTCATTGTAGATATTAAGTAATAATTTATAATATTACACTTTATGGATTTGTTTTGTATAATATATCATATCTGTTAAAATGAAATATTTACTTGCAGTTAATTATTAGATAAACTCTAATGTATATTAGATAGTCAATCTCTTTACTTTGCGCTGATTGGTCGGTCAGTCGACCGAGTGTTTGTGAAAGTGGGTAGTAGCAAAACGCGGGGGTTTTTGTAACGATCTTTTGGGACAGGGTCGGTCTGCTTTGAGTTGTTGAACAGAAAACATGTCCGACTAATCTGGGTATTTGTAAATGATTGTTAATAGAACGTAAGTATGAAATTGTGTTTATCAAAGTGAATAAAATATTTATACAATTTATCCTGGAGTGTTTGAATTGTTACAATTCAGAAGTGACACGGACCAGACAAAAAGGTATGGTTGAACAAATATTATAACGTTTATCGAGAAATTTTCAACGCCCACCAATGTTAATTTCTATATCACATAGATACATAGTCGTTAATCTATCAACTATTCACATTAAAACTGTCAGCAGACAAATAATCTCGATATAACCTACAAAATTTTTAGTTAATATACATTTTGAGTACTATTTCTTGTATAAGCGTTTGGTCGGGGCTACACTCCGATAACGTTCATCTTAACAGACGTTTAACATGTGTTAGATAAACAAATTGAGAGAGAGAGCCAGAGCTTCACTCTGGTAGCGTTTTGATTTCTTTGTTTTACTTCTCACATCGACAATATATACTGCATTACGATCACGCATTATCTAAATATGACACATTATATAATAACACATGAAATATTCAGGGTAATTGTTAATACATCGTAGCACTGATTTTTAAATCTCTATCTAATGATAAAGTATCGTATTGATTTTAAATATTTTATATCGAGACATGATATGGGTGAACTATGTATGTTCATCGGATTATGTTAGGGGGTGAACTATGTATGTTCATCGGATTATGTTAGGGGGTGAACTATGTCTGTTCATCGGATTATGTTAGGGGATGGACTATGTATGTTCATCGGATTATGTTAAGGGTGGACTATGTACGTTCATCGGATTATGTTAGTGGATGGACTATGTACGTTCATTGGATTATGTTAAGGGTGGACTATGTACGTTCATCGGATTATGTTAAGGGTGGACTATGTATGTTCATCGGATCATGTTAGTGGATGGACTATGTACGTTCATCGGATTATGTTAAGGGTGGACTATGTACGTTCATCGGATTATGTTAAGGGTGGACTATGTATGTTCATCGGATCATGTTAGTGGATGGACTATGTACGTTCATCGGATTATGTTAAGGGTGGACTATGTACGTTCATCGGATTATGTTAAGGGTGGACTATGTATGTTCATCGGATCATGTTAGTGGATGGACTATGTACGTTCATCGGATTATGTTAAGGGTGGACTATCTATGTTCATCGGATTATATTAAGGGTGGACTATGTATGTTCATCGGATTATGTTAGGGGGTGAACTATGACCTGTTCACCAGTGTACATATGTGTACGATCTTACTAGAAAGTACACTACCCACTAGTTGTGTGTAGGCGCATCGTTGCCGGTTGATAGTGAGCTATGTATGCTTGCTAAATTCTCTTATTCTTAATTATGCCTACAAATATGTGCAGTGATAACAGGAAGAGGTTATGTGTGCCTAAATTGAAGCTAAATGAGCTTGAGATTGATTTTTTTTTTTTTTAGCCAGATAAATGATAAATGATAAATGATAAATGATAAATGATTGAAGATTGAAGATTGATGATTGATGATTGATGATTGATGATTGATGATTGATGATTGATGATTGATGATTGATGATTGATGATTGATGATTGATGATTGATGATTGATGATTGATGATTGATGATTGATGATTGATGATTGATGATTGATGATTGATGATTGATGATTGATGATTGATGATTGATGATTGATGATTGATGATTGATGATTGATGATTGATGATTGATGATTACTGATTAGTGTTTGGTGATTGATGATTGATGGTTGATGGTTGATGGTTGATGGTTGATGGTTGATGATTGATGATTGATGATTGATGGTTAGTGATTGATGATTAGTGATTGGTGATTGGTGATTAATGGTTAATGATTAATGATTGGTGACTAATGATTAATGATTGATGGTTGATGATTAATGGTTAATGGTTGATGATTGATGATTGATGGTTAATGGTTGGTGATTGATGATTGGTGATTGATGGTTAATGGTTAATGATTGATGATTAGTGAATGATCAGTGATAGTGCTTTGATGAGGCCAAGAGTGTCTTTGATGAGGCCAAACGTGACTTTGATGAGGCCCAACGTGCCTTTGATGAAGCTAAGTGTACCTTTGATGAAGCTAAGTGTACCTTTGATGAGGCCCAACGTGCCTTTGATGAAGCTAAGTATACCTTTGATGAAGCCAAGCGTGCCTTGATGAAACCAAGCGTGCCTTGATGAAGCCAAGCGTGCCTTGATGAAGCCAAGCGTGCCTTGATGAAGCCATGCGTGCCTTTGATGAAGCTAAGCGTGCCTTTGATGAAGCCAAGCGTGCTTTTGATGAAGCTAAGCGTGCCTTTGATGAAGCCAAGTGGGCCATTTGATTTGGCCAGATGAGCCAATTAAGATCCGAGTTAAGTGTGCCCGGTGCAGATGAAGTTATTCTCAAGAGCGTAAGTAACGTATGAATTTACCTATAGTCTGACTACGTTGGTTTAATGCAGATGTTGTAAATGAATTGAATAATTTATTAAGTTTATTCATATCATTTTTGAACTGTTTATTGGATGAGATTTGGACATTCTGTTATAGTTTTTGAAGATATTATAGGTTTGGATAAATTGAATTGAAAGTATATTTTAACACTGGGATTTGATTCTTAAAAGAGTTTCAAATGAATGATACAAGTACTATTTCCTGTAAATGTTTTAACCACTGATTTTTTTTTATTTTTGAGGACTTGGATTCCGACAAAACTACAGAAAGAAAAATTGCCAGTTTTATTGAACAATAGATAGTTCCTGGTTCAAACAGTACAGGCTTGAAGAAAAATGATGCAAAGAGACGATTTGGAAGGAATAAGACACCACCACGATGCAAGAAGCAAAGAGGTACCCCACGTTGGTCAAAGAGAGTGGTTGATTTTCAAGGAGGAAGGCGTTACAAGTATCGAGGTTTGAACATATCCATTGGAACTTTGTGATACGGGAGTTCTACCACTTCTGTAAATTTTTAGAGTATTTAAGTTTGATTAGAAAGAGTAATTATAATTGATTTCTATTAAGCAAGTAGGATCAGAAACTGACTATAAAATTTGTCTCAAAAACTTGCTAGTCTTACCAAGAGAAAATAGAAAATTTACGGAACCTTGCCAAGTTTTGTAAGTTAGCATCTCGTGACGAAGTGGTAAACTAAACTAAAATGATTTTATCTAATGAGCAGAATTATGGTCGGTTTCAATCAGAAATGTTAGCTGGTAAGAATTAAGGTGTAACTTATGTGAATATTATTACGACAAATTAATGCTTATGTACGGATAACATATAAGTAAAAGAGCTGCAGATAGGAGTTTAAACACACGGTATTAATGATAAATCTATTAGGAATTGAGCCAAACCATTAAATTGTAGACGAGGAAATTGATTTATCACACGTTTTCATTTCCTGTGACGTGTGCATACTGTAGCAGAGACTGATTCCATAGATAGAGAACACAATGATATTTATTTTACAAGTAGGATAAAATATATACTATTACATGACTATAACTAGTTCTCGTCGTCCAGACTGAAATCGAAGCCGGTTCCTAAGATGATTATGATACAATGAATGATTTAAATAAAGCTAAATATTACATCGTTATTTATTCGGTTAAGGGGAAGATGGACTGAAAATCCATACACTAGAGTAGAGGACCAATTTCAGGGTTTCAAATAAAAATGAAGTTTGACGAACAGTGCGATCCGAACTTCATTATTGGAACCTTTACTTGGTACGAAATCACGCACATATGCTGCTGATAATATTATTTGAGAGATAATTTTGGTACAATTAAGCCCTAAGCCTCTAGCCGAAGGATCACCTTTATTCTAAATGCTTAAGTTTCTGTTTTATATTATGCTTCCAAATAATGAAAGTAATGAACTCTGACTAAACGAGTCGCCACACAACATGTAGCAACATGGTGGCTACAGATTTGTGAGTTTCGTTTAACCGCTGAGAGTGTAAGATCTAGGACGCGTATGTCCATACCTTAAGCCGTAATATCATGTTTTCCACAGAAATTAAGACGAATACTGTTTCTGTTTATAGTATTGAGACGAGAATTGATCTAAATATCAACTTTTCGAATACTTTGACTAGAGACACAATAGAGGGACAATGAGGGGCCGGCGTTTGCTTGGGATTAAATGAATAAGATCTAGATTCCAAATTCTTATAGCTGAACCCTATGAAAAACCTAATGACATGAAGTGAATTCAGTGCGCGTAGATAATGAAGAATACTTTCGAACAAAAAGCTGATCAATTTTACTTTATGCTTACAGTCTCGCATAATTAACATTGACCAATGGTTTTGAGTACCTAATTTAGTGTTGGTTATAAAACATATTTGACAGTAGTTTATTAACTTGAATAATAGTGCAATCATGGATTTCTTTTAGATACCCTACTATCAACAGCTTTTGCGATAGTCATAGTATTGACCTTGTTTTTAAAGCTGTATATTGTCTAAGTCGAGCGCGGTTTTGCTAAAATGTATAACCACTATTTTAAATCCCCTAGCAAAATAAAATGATTCCTATGACGAACACCAATGAAACATATACTTATGGCGTGTTATTAATTCTGTTAAATGTCCCACTAGACGGACTGCCACAAAACTACGCAAATATGTATCGTAATATTAATCTTTATCGAAATTAAGCATTATGTTATCAAGAGTATTTATGTAGAAGTAAAATTCTTTTTGTTTCATCTCGATCGGATATTTCGTTTAAAAGTTATCACGTGTGTAAGATGTTAAGAGTTGGTACCTATTAATGAGTTATAGGCCATGGAGTTTTTTATCAACGTAAAATCCTGTAATAATCTTTTTCGAAATATATTTGTTGATGATTGTAAGTATAAGATCTTTGAAGAGAAATAAATACATTTATGAACTCGGTAATTTTGGGAAATACTGATTTGATATGAAAACTATTTAAAATATTCAATAGTCCATTTATTGAGGGAGGCAATTATAGGCAATATTTTATCTCGGTATTTTCACGGAAACGAGAAAAACGCGGGTGAAGCCGCGGGGCACAGCTAGTACGTTATAAATTTTAAGATATGAAGTGAGCGCCAATATCTAGGTTAGACTAGCAAAAAGATACTTTCGTTATCAGTAAACTCCTTGATACAGCATACAGCATAAGTAGTTTAATAAAGATTAGTAGATCTGATTGCAATTATGAGGGTAAAATTGAATTTGCCTCATTTTAAAATTCATAGATTAACTATTCTTCGTGTGATGAATACTATAAATATATGACGTGACGATAAAGCAAATAATCAAGACTAAGCCGAATGTTATGATTATGAATGTAAGACTCGGTTCCTTGTAGAACTGGAATTAAGTTTCATAATTTTAATGAAAATATCCTATCATGTTAATTGTAGTCGTGCGTCAGGAGATCGCACGATGTCGGATGGCCGAATGTTATGATTTTTAAAGAAAATATTCATAAATCGTTCAACTTCCAATAATAAGCGATAGATGGCGCTAGTAGTTACATGAACTTTAGACATTCATTGTAGATATTAAGTAATAATTTATAATATTACACTTTATGGATTTGTTTTGTATAATATATCATATCTGTTAAAATGAAATATTTACTTGCAGTTAATTATTAGATAAACTCTAATGTATATTAGATAGTCAATCTCTTTACTTTGCGCTGATTGGTCGGTCAGTCGACCGAGTGTTTGTGAAAGTGGGTAGTAGCAAAACGCGGGGGTTTTTGTAACGATCTTTTGGGACAGGGTCGGTCTGCTTTGAGTTGTTGAACAGAAAACATGTCCGACTAATCTGGGTATTTGTAAATGATTGTTAATAGAACGTAAGTATGAAATTGTGTTTATCAAAGTGAATAAAATATTTATACAATTTATCCTGGAGTGTTTGAATTGTTACAGGATTGTGGTGAACGTGAATTTTAAACTTTTATTACAATGATTCAAATTGGAATTGTTACTGCCATATAATAAGTTATATGGCATTAACAATTCCAATTGTCTTTGTTGAATCATTCAAATGGGAATTGAATTAATTCAAATCATTCATCAGGCGCTTTTATCGGTCCTTGGCAAAGACCAATAAAAGCGCCTACGTTTTAAAATAATGCAATCTTTTTACACACACTTTAATGCTAAAAGTAGGAACTGATTGACATACTTATATAATCGCACAGTTAACACTACTGAGACTAGGAACCTGAAATTTGCCACAAGGTTTCATTTTATGATACTAAGAAAGGGTTTTTGAAAATTAAACTTTAAAGACGGTAAAAAAGGGCAAATTCGTATGTATGCATAGAAATTTGTATTGTAGTTTCTCTCATATGTAGATTTTAGAATAAGGAAATTGAATATTGCAGAGTTTAAGAAACGGTCAAAGGCGTATTGGTTATATTTTTAAAAACGTTGCGTTCCATAAATTAGGAATATAGTTCGTAAACAACTATTATACGTTTGTCGTAAATACATAAAATACTCAAGTATCAAAACGTTTTCCTCATACTATGTGGATACCACATTCAATATATTTTTATTTGATCTCATATTCTCAGATCACGCTTTCATTATCATCGCTGCGGTTATCATCGTTTCAATTTGATTTTTTCTATATGTGGTTCTTGTTCCAAATAAATAATTTATTTTATTATTATTATTAGACCGACTTTAGCAACAGAACCGGTTCGAGCGCTCGCCTTCTGAATAGACTGGCACATTTCCTCCGCGCTACAACCACCCCCGCGCTCGTCTTATGACGCAGCAGCAGTGGCAGTTTTGTTGATACGCTCACGCTGCTTAGTCTGGAATATACCTGGTTTGGTCTTGGCTCGCGAGGTGGTCGACATTTGGGATGTGGACTCGGCGATCATTGTACCGAGAGTCGTGTCGGAAAATGGCTTAATAGCCAAGAGCCTCGACCAACACCTTAGGAGGCTCGCGTTTGGAAACTGGATCAGGTGCTTGATTTAGAAAGCGGTACTTCTGTACACGGTTCGTATAGTTAGAGGGTTCCTTTCTCTGGAGCCCTGACCGCCGGTAGCTTGGACCCTGTTACCGATACCGGTTAGTTAAAATTTTTTTAGCTTGTATTTGTAAACGAATTAAACTATCCATTTTGTGCTTTTATCTACCTACTTTAAATGGTACTGAAGTAGTAGATACCATTTCAAGTAGTTGTAATATTACCGTGAGGCATTTTCGTTTAAATTCCATTTATTCGTACTTCTTAGAAATCCCGGGAGACGACAGAATTAAATGGCACCGTGATTTATTAACCCTTTTTCCTTTTAAACACGAATTTGAGCCAATTCACAAGTTTGATTCACAATTTATTTGTTAAAATCCTAACTCCGTTACTAATTCATGCTTCGCAGAAATCCCAGGGTTTGTGAAATCAAAAAAAAATATTATGGTGAACGTGAATTTAAATTAGACTAATAAAAGTGCCTACTATTTACAATAATGCAATCTCTTTCACAAAAATTATTGCTATTATTATTAAATCAGTGAAAAATGCTTGCCTTTACATCTTACAGCCTGGCCATCTGGGCCCGATCTAAGGGGAGGCGAGCCGGACATTTGCCCAGAATGACAAAAAATTAGGGGTGGCTAAATTGACTTATTCCTATCTTCCAACCTGGCCATTAGCCATCCACACCCAAGTTGGCAGGTTGACAATTTTATGTGCCACCTTCCAACCTACTTCAGATTGGATAGTGGAAATATTTAAGACATAAGACTCATCATGACTTATATGGTGTTGTGTATGCAGTGCCGTAAATAGGGCGGTGCCCAGGCACAGGGCGCAGCTCCCGGAGGAGCGCAAAAATTATATACCTTGTACTTTTTGTTTGTATTTTTAATGGCGCATTTATAGAGCTCACACCGGGCGAATAAAAGGCTGGTTACGGTACTGTGTGTATGTAAAGGGCGGTGAAAAGTATCCTTGCCCGGAGCGGCAAAATACCTTTTTTTTATGATGGGAAAAAATCATGCAATGACATCCCCTGCTCTTGGGCGGAGCGGAAGATAGTGTCAGACTCTTACTGACTAAAAGACCCACCCCGTTCCTTCTAGCCTTCATACCGGGGCTCGAGCGCCCTTTCGGAAAACCCTGGCCCCAGTAGGCTTCGACCCGGCTGGGTCCCTGCTGTTGCTGACAACTCCTTGAGGCGCGCGGTAACAGTGCGCGCCGTCGACGACTTGGGCTTGGTCCGGACAGAAGTCGGTGACCGCTTGCCACTCCTCCTCGCTCTGGAGCATTTCCTCAACCAAGGCCCGGCGCGAGAGGTCTCCGCCGCCGATCGCCCCCACGAGGGCACGCGGCTAAATAGTTAGATCAGGCCCTGCTGGCCACATTACCATAGCACGGCGCCAATGCAAAGTCGCAAAATTATTTGGTTGACGACTGATTGCATGGACACAGCGCCTGATCAACACCGTGATGCTACAGATTACAGTCATTCAATTCTTTAACTTTTTATTGTACACCATGATAAATAACCAAAATTATGTGGATATCAGAGTTCATGCACATTGACGAGCTTAACTCAAAGTTGAGTTTACTCAATTTTTATTTTGCATTGGAATGCGGAAGTATTCTGATTTGTTTGCAGTATTTAGCAGTAAATATCGAAGGACTGGAACCATTTGCCTGATGCGGTCTTCCCGTCCGATTTTAATTTAGGTTTCTTCAAGGCTAGAGTGACTAGCGCACTTCACCATCAACTATTGCATCACTGCTTACCATCAAGTAGCATCGCAATCAAGCACTAGTTTATATCACAAAAAGTAGATGTCGTGTCAGCCTTCCCGGCAAGCTCCGCTGTGGTTGTCAATTGTCATCATTTCAGCCGATAGACATCCACTGTTGGACATAGGCCAATGCACGATCCTGTGCGTCTGTGCGTCACATTGCTCGCAGAATGGATGACGGAGTTCTGGAGTGGCGATCGCGTACCGGAAGACGCAATGTCGGAAGGCCTCCTACAAAGTGGACCGATGACCTGGTGTAGGTTGCGGAAATCCGATGGATTGTTGTCAATCTATATATATATATATAAATCAATGCCACTTTTCGTAGTAATTTTATAACTCAAGAATGAACAAAGCCTAAACATTTGTTTTGGATAGGTGACTATCCAAAACAAATGTTTAGGGTTTGTTCGGACTATTTAGTAGATGGTTTATGTGAAGTTTTTTTTGGGCAAACGTCGTGAATGTCTAATAATTCTTTATTCAGGTACAAAGTAAGCGACATTATAATTTACATTAATTACAATCGACATACATAAATTTAATTCAAACTGTAGTATAGATCTGCCTGCCTGATCTAGGTTAGTGGTTTTTATTAGTGTCTACATGTTGTTACTACATTGTGTGTATCTACGAGTGTGTATGCCAAATAAAATATTTTTCTTTCTTTCTTTTTAACCTGTGTTTCAGGCCATCCATTTACATCAAACATTTAAAAAAGAAAAACAACAATAGAAATGAAAGCTAAATTAAAACGAAGACAATAATTCCAATGACTTAAAAATAAATCATTAGAGTAAAAATGTTTTAAAACTAGATTTGTTACGATATATTATGTAAACTAATTAACGAATAATAATAATGCAGATAAAGTGCAGACTATTTATTATGTAAAGAAAGTGATTTAGATTAGATAAACTTTATTTTACAATTTCTAGAAGTTTTTCCGTGTCTGCAAAATTGTGTTTTGCCAAATATTCCTGAACTAGTAAATTACACCTATTGTAACTTAAACTATAAATCTTTAGTTTAGTTTAGTAGGGTAGAGTAGGGTATAGTAGGATAGAGTAGTTTATAGTAGTGTAGAGTAGTGTAGAGTATGGTAGATTAGGGTAGGATAGGCTAGAGTAGGGTATAGTAGAGTAGAGTAGGGTATAGTAGGATGGAGTAGGGAAGACCGGGAGCGAAGCCGCGCGGGCAAATGCTTGTAGTACAATAAAACAACGTTTTACAAAATAAAAATAACCGACTTCACTAAAAAAATTAATAAGAAACAAACAATATCGAGAAACACCGACTTCTGAAATTAAAATTATTTTGATGGTTTTAGTGTTTTTTTTTAGTGAAGTCGGTTATTTTTATTTTATAAAAAGTTTAGGTAGCGTTTTCAAACCCAGCCATGCGCATTACTTTGTGTAATTAATTTAATCACCACTGCTCTCAAAACGGTGAAGGAAAACATCGTGAGGAAACCGGCATGGCCTAGAACCAAAATATCGAAGACATGTGACAGACATTCACCAACCTGCACAGGGCCCGCGTGGTGGATTACGGCCCATTCCCTCTCCTAGAGAAGAGGTCTGAGTCCCAGCAGTGGGTACATTAAAAATGCTGATTATACTATGCAATTATTTGATTTAAAACTGCAAGTTAAAAAAGAAGCTGAAATAACTACTTAAAAACGGTTAAAAAATGACATGCCTACTATAAACTGGTAATTAGAAGACAAAAAGCAAGTTTTTATTTGTTTTTGTCTTATATAACGTTAAAGACAGCCAAGAGGAACCTGCTTATATGTTTTATTATTCTTGTTGTGTTGTATATAAGTGACCAAGGTCATGAGCATACAACACTTGAATAAAGGCCGTTGTCCACGAACCAACATTCAATATTACTGCGACTGTTTTATCAACATTGTTGATATTACTACTTATGGCCTTGTTGAATATATTTATACAAGCTTCTACCAGCGGCTTCGTCTGCTTGGATATAGAAAATGATTATAAGGAATTAACCTTTCCTACTTACCCAGAATAAAAGTAGCCTTTAATGATATAAACGAGGGTTGACTGGCGACGAATATAATAGATACATTGTGGTGGGAGCGAATTCGCTAACTTTTCCGCACTTGTGTAGAAAACAGTATATTGAGTACCTTTCATTGAAACAGTATGGACAAGAGAAAATATATTAAAAATAATATTGCAGGTGCATAAAATACAGAAAATATTAATAGAGACGACCATGTTTTTTTTTTATTGAAACAATGTGGATTTAGTCATCAATTTATATTTAGGTTTAAGATAAATAAATGATTGTACAATATACTACAAAAGATAAACACAAAATATAAAGATACAGTCGTTTCGTAATCTATATAACTGATAAAATTATAATACAGCATAATTTTGGTAAGGTTTATCAAACATTTTTTTTTATATGCTACATAATTCTAAAGCCTTGATTATGTAGGTACTAACAGAACTATAATCATAAATGTATTATTTGTTAAATAAACCATAAAGATAGTTTATAATGTCTTTTATTTTTTCTAAATGTTCTCAAGAAATATAACCAAAATGCCGAATGCAACTAACAACATGCCGAAAAATTCAGCACAAAATTTTACCCCAAAAACGTTCTACTATCATACTGTCCCCGCAAACGGGTCACAGAAAAACACCGTTTCAAACTTCTTTTTGAGGCGCCCTTTTTTGGGGGCTCGTGTGCGGCGGTGCCGCCACAAAATAACTCTTGAAGCGGCTTCTAGCTTCTCCGGACACAAGGAGTCGCGCATTTCATCTGTTTTTTGCGGCCGCTTCTAGCGTTTTTTTGAGGCCCGTGTGCGGGGACGCTTAGAAGCCATGATCTATCCTCATTTCAAATTTCCCTTCAGTGGGCAGTAAGACCGATACCCACCAATGTCTGAAAGGAGTACCACAGTCTTGAAACGCAAAGGCCAACTGAAAAATACAGGTAGGTTGTAGTCAGTACAAGTCTGACACACCTTATGGCTCCACACAAGAGCAGGAGAAGTCATGGGATGACACGGTTGAGGCGTAATTGATTAACAAATTTCTTAATACCAAAACATAGATTTTTGCATTTAGACCGCCCCTTGTGCACTTTTTTTTTAAATGTTTGTCCTGTATTTTTGTTTATTTGGTGTACAATAAAAATTATAATAAATAAATAATATTATTGAAGGAAAACATCGTGAGGAGACCGGCATGTCCTAGGCCCAAAAATTCGAAAGCATGTGACATCTACCCACTCGCACTGAGCCCGCGTGGTGGATTATGGTCCATTCCCTCTTCTAGAGAGGAGGCCTGAGACCCAGCAGTGGGAACCTAAGGAAGATATCCAGGTCGTTCCTCCCCCCATCTTCTTCGTGATTTGCCGCGGCCTCGTATCGCGGTGTTAAGGCACCTGTCCTGTGTTTGACGGGCTCAGTAAGGAATATTTAATATTAGTATGTCATCATTATCATCATTTCATTTTAGCCAAAAGACTTCCACTGTTGGCAATAAGCCATGACTACATATTATTAGGTTTTTGGAGGCAGGCAGAACAGAGAGTAAAGTCCCACATGCCTCCATTGAAAAGGGGGGATCCTCCGACCAGACAGGTGTTATAGTCTGGTGGGCTACTGCCCGATAGATGATTTCGGGCTGTCGTAATGTTCAAATCGCGCGGAGAACTTTGATTGTGCGATGCAGGATTTCGTATTTTCTTCGTAGTTCTTATTTGGCGCCATAGATGTCGCTACAAGTATTATTTGTTATTGTTGTAGAGGACAATGACTTAGATAATAATCTGAAATATGGCTAGATAGGTACTGTTATCGCAAACAGTGTAAATGCAGGTTTACATCAAAAAGATAATCATATTAATCGTACCGTAGGTATGTAGATGTTGATACAGTGGACGCCGGCACTATAGAGAGCACTTACTCTCTCGATCTAGGTCTAGGCGAACCAGTCGTCAGGAAGCAAATACGGTCACAGTCATATAACAGTAACTGTGCTTACTTCTCGTTTATTGCATTAGTGAATAAAGTGACAGTTGTTTTTTTTTTTATCAGGTACCTAGCTATATACAATTTTTGTATTATTATTTTGATGCTAATTCGTTTTCATTACACGCTTTAATAACCGTACTTTATTTGTTTACATCTACTATAAAGGCTAATTTCTTTACCGCTCGCTTTTACAGATTATTATTGACATATAAAAAATATTAAATTACTACAGAATCTAATCGCGGATTTCTGCAAGAGTAATGGTAGATAGACAGTATTTTCCAAACATAATACAGCTAATTTAGTACGAAAGCAAAAAAAAAAATACGAGGATGCATCTAAAAAATATTTTAATCGAATTAAAATCGGACTAATATACATGTAATAATTTTGATTGTTTGTCAGATTATTCTACAAGCAACGGTTTACTGTTGTAGCGTTTTTTTTTTTTCGACGGGAAAAATCATCTTATGACAACCCCCGCTCTTGGGCAGAGCGGGAGATAGTGTCAGACTCTTACTGACTAAAAAACCCATCCCGTTCCTTCAAGCCTTCATACCGGGGCTCGAGCGCCCTTTCGGATAACCCTGGCTCCAGTAGGCTTCGACCCGGCTGGGTCCCTGCTGTTGCTGTCAACTCCTTGAGGCGCGCGGGAACAGCGCGCGCCGTCGACGACTTGGGCTTGATCCGGACAGTTACCGGACGTTACTGTTGTAGTGTTTTAATTTTATATTCAAATCTGTCGATTTTTTTTAAATCGCTAAAATACTTCATATTTTGCAAGCATTGTGTCTGCGTTTTACTTTCTTTTGCATGCAGTAGGTGAATAACCGTACTTTAGGTCCTGTTGTCCTCTTAAATGGTTAACTAAAATTCCATCCACATGAGATTTTCGTAGGGGCCCAGCAGGGTCAAAGCCTACAGGGGCCAAGGGTCTGGTTTTTGAAAAGAATGCTCGGGCCCAGTATAAAAGGCAACGAAGGAACGGGGGTGGGTTAGACAGTAAAAGTCTGACACTATCTCCCGCTCCGCCCAAGGGCGGGAGATGTCTTCTAGATTATCTTTACCCACCGAAAAAAAAAAATGCGATTTGAATACATTTGTTAGATGGTATGACAATTAATAATATCTACTGATTGATGTTAATCTGTGGGAACATGCCTTAAGGTCACATAGCTTCGTGTATTATCTCAGTCTGTTGAGAATAATAAACAGAATATAACGTCTGATCAGTGCGTGTAGATTTTTGCTATAATTGCTATAAAATAATTGGCTATGAAAAAGTAAAAAAAAAAAAACGAAAGTTAAAAAGTTTGCATCACTTTATATTGGTAAGTGGCATAAGTATTTGTTTTTTAAAATGATTATATATTCCATTTTTATTAAATATATTCCATATTATTTTATACATTCCATTTTAAAATCACTGTTTCAAAATCACCTCGTTAGTTTTATTGCCAATAATAATAAGGAAGTGCCAATTTGTGTGTACTTGTGAATTATAAATAGAATAATTATCATCTTGAGTTGAGCTACTTGAAATACGTACTGAGAATCCGTGGATACCTAAGTGTATTTTTCTTGTTGAAATATTGTCAAATCTATTTTGATATCTGTCAAAACTGATACCTAAGGAGCCTTACTGGGGCCAGGGGAAGGGCCAGGGTTAATTCGAAAAATAGCTCAGCCCCGGTACGAAAGGCAACGAAGGAACAGGAGTGGGTTTTTAGTCAGTAAAAGTCTGACACTATCTCCCGCTCCGCCCAAGAGCGGGGGATGTCATTGCACGATTTTTTCCCACCATAAAAAAAGCAAGGCTCACAAATTATATCATGACTATATACAAAGACTTGACATATACAAAGACATGACTATATACAAATACTATATACAAAGACTTGACATAATTCTTTTAATAAAATTATTCCCTCAGGATAACCATGGGCTTCAAAAGAGTGTGGGACTCGTCGTGCCCCCGAGTTTGGGACAAGTGGGAGAGTGATGGCACCACATGGGTGATCCGAGACCTACCGCCTGAGGACGACGAGGAGGCTCTCAAGATCCTGGTGGAAAACCTCTGTCCTGATGAAGCGCTGTGTAAACTTAGCAGTAAGTGTCTTCATCAACCCATAAACAGTGTAAGCTCAGTATAACGGTTTCCTTAATTATTAATTTGTTCCATCATCGGACCACAAGACGTACGGCGTTGCGCCACCGGTACATGGTAGACGTGAATTTCCATACAAACGTAATACCACGTTCATTTGCAGTTGGTGCATATTTCCAACATATTATGATGATATTCTGTTATAGACAATATTTATCTAGGTTCCTACGTCGAGAATATTAGAAATATTGTTATTTTTAATACAGGAAAAACCAAATGGCATGTTTTGCCATTTACGCTGTAAAAAAGTGCGAAATACAATTCGCTTAAATTTCTTTTTGTTTTTATTTTTTTAAATAAAGTCGTAGGAACCTAGATAAATATTGTATAGAACCGAATATCATCATAATATGTTGGAAATATACTCCAACTGCAAATGAGCGTGGTATTACGTTTGTATGGAAATTCATTCCCCTTAAAAGACAGATTTAGGTACTTTCAAATTACAAATGTTAGTACGCATTTTCGTCTATTGCAGTTTCAACTTATGTTCTGCAATAGACGAAAATGCATATTAACATTTGAGTATAAATAATTGCAACAATAATTTACACACAATTCAACGACAATTACGTGTCGCCACGTAAATTTTTTCTTATGAGGAACTTTTGCACAAAATTCGAAAAGGTTTTCAAAATGAAGATTCTTTTTGATGAATAGTAGCATAAATATCAAGATGTTGAAATATTTTTACTATTGATCGAAATTGTGGATTTCGTGTCCTTTTTACAGTGAAAAATTATGTCCATACTATTCATAAAGATATGTATAGCATAGCATAATCACCCTTTTAATGTTCCCACTGCTGTGACACAGGCTTTAACGCTAGGAGAAGGAATGGACCGTAATCCACCACGCGGGCCCACTGCGAGTTGGTGGATGTCACATGTGTTCGAATTTTTGGTTCTAGGACATGCAGATTTCCTCATGATGTTTTCCTTCATCGGTTTGAGAAAAAATATAAAGATATAAATACGAGATTATACTCCAAATTACCTGCAGTGTCCCAAATATGTTTCCAAGTTTTTATATTTTGTGTTTGACGGATCTCAATTACCCATCATTTATCAGATAGAACACAGATAACTTCAGTAATCTACTATAATAACATACAGTTTCAGGTATCAGTCAAATGAATTACGTCAATGTAGCAACAGTAACAACAGTTGTTTACGTGAGTAGTAACTTATGTAAACTCTCACTCACTTACCTATTGTTGCTACGATGTACATTACTAGGTAATTACTTACAAAGTACCATGAAATAATAAGCGACCATTTTTAAAATACAACCTTACATTGAATGATGCTTTGTTATTTTAACAACTAGTCTAGCGCACTTTAAATAGGAGGCACATATGAGGAGCTCACATCTTACTCACGTCTACAAAATATTTGTTGAATTCAAGGATTTCGATTTTTTTTTACTGTTTTGGATTGTCAAAATTCGACTTTGAACGAAATATTGTCTAACTAGCTTTTGTCCGCGGCTTCACCTGCGTGTATAAAACATTGCCTATATCCCCCAAGAATAAAGCAGCTATCTATTGGTAAAAAAAATTAGCAATCAGACCAGTGCTTTCAGATATTACCTCCAACGAACAAAAAAAAAAGGAAATAAACTTTACCTCTTTATTATATTATTAGATAGATTAGCTTATGCCCGAGGCTTCGCCCGTGTACAAAAAATATAGCTTATGTCATTCAGGAATAAAGCAGCTTTTTAAAAATGTTGCATTCGGATCCGGACCAGCCCTGGTCAAGTTACAACCGTTTCTATTCTATTCTATTGTGCCGAACGCCTCGATTTGGCCATGCCTCCGATTCTTTTGTTCCGACGTCATCTCTACGCTTAGTCACGTGGTCAGAACAAAAAACTGTACTCTCAGACATTATCTTCTACAAACAAAAAAAAAAAACTTTACCTCTTCATAATTTAAATGTAGATTATTTTTCCTTCTTCTAGACCTCGTCGAGGACCCATTAAGCGTGCAAAGTATGAAAGAATTCTGGAGGGGATACCTGTCACAAAGGATGACACTAGCATGCTATGAGGAGAAGAACGGCAAGAGCAAACTGGTCGCGTTGAACGTGTGTCTTGTCATTTGTGAGGGAGAGAAGGCTGATGATGTGGTAAGTATCAGATTGGGAAGTTTTATCTTCTTTTTTTCTTGCCCCATTCTCCCAAGAATAACACAACAACAACAACACACAACAACACAACAACGACAACACAACAACGACAACACAACAACAGCAACAACTAGGCGTGTGTAACTCTTTACTGAACCGACTCACTGTTCCGATACATTTTAATGTTCCGATAGCTTGGAACAAGAGTAATGTTTTAAACGCATCATTTGGAACAATTTGGACACTGAAATACTCTTTACTAAGTGACCAACAGTCTTTTTAAAATTAAAACGTAAATAATGTAATATAACTAACAACCTGAACTAAAAACATCTGCTTTATTCTTAAATCAAAATTAAATTAAATAATACTTATAGTGTGACGAAACTTAGCAGATCACGATTCATAACATTTGTATCTTGTGAGCCGATGTTTCAAATGTTCCGTTTGTATCTTTTGAGCCGATGTTTCAAATGTCCCGTTTGTTTCTTGTGAGCCGATGTTTCAAATGTTCCGTTTGTATCTTTTGAGCCGATGTTTCAAATGTTCCGTTTATATCTTTTGAGCCGATGTTTCAAATGTCCCGTTTGTTTCTTGTGAGCCGATGTTTCAAATGTTCCGTTTGTATCTTTTGAGTCGATGTTTCAAATGTTCCGTTTGTTTCTTGTGAGCCGATGTTTCAAATGTTCCGTTTGTTTCTTGTGAGCCGATGTTTCAAATGTTCCGTTTGTTTCTTGTGAGCCGATGTTTCAAATGTTCCGTTTGTTTCTTGTGAGCCGATGTTTCAAATGTTCCGTTTGTTTCTTGTGAGCCGATGTTTCAAATGATCCGTTTGTATCTTTTGAGCCGATGTTCCAAATGTTCCGATGTTTCAAATGTTCCGTTTGTATCTTTTGAGCCGATGTTTCAAATGTTCCGTTTGTTTCTTGTGAGCCGATGTTTCAAATGTTCCGTTTGTTTCTTGTGAGCCGATGTTTCAAATGTTCCGTTTGTTTTTTGTGAGCCGATGTTTCAAATGTTCCGTTTGTTTCTTGTGAGCCGATGTTTCAAATGTTCCGTTTGTTTCTTGTGAGCCGATGTTTCAAATGTTCCGTTTGTTTCTTGTGAGCCGATGTTTCAAATGTTCCGTTTGTTTCTTGTGAGCCGATGTTTCAAATGTTCCGTTTGTTTCTTGTGAGCCGATGTTTCAAATGTTCCGTTTGTTTCTTGTGAGCCGATGTTTCAAATGTTCCGTTTGTTTCTTGTGAGCCGATGTTTCAAATGTTCCGTTTGTTTCTTGTGAGCCGATGTTTCAAATGATCCGTTTGTATCTTTTGAGCCGATGTTCCAAATGTTCCGATGTTTCAAATGTTCCGTTTGTATCTTTTGAGCCGATGTTTCAAATGTTCCGTTTGTTTCTTGTGAGCCGATGTTTCAAATGTTCCGTTTGTATCTTTTGAGCCGATGTTTTAAATGTTCCGTTTGTTTCTTGTGAGCCGATGTTTCAAATGTTCCGTTTGTATCTTTTGAGCCGATGTTCCAAATGTTCCATTTGTATTTTTTGAGCTGATGTTCCAAATATTCTAAATGATACATGATGCAAATGTTCCAATCGCAAAGATGACACACTTTTTCCACGCCTAATTCTAACAAGTACCAATCCTGCGCTAGGCACTACCCGAACACCCACATGATCCCACGGTCTTTATCCAGTCATTAGCTCACCTTGTGGGGGCACAATGACCTGTTTTATCACTAAACTAAATAATTTGCCACGGGTTCAATTGTAGCCAAGGCTGCGGAATTGATCGAAAGAGTCGCCGCCCTTTCTAAGAAAACATAGGATTATCAATCTAATGGACCTAAATATTGAATTGTTTATCCAATGAACGTATTTGGATTTCGTCGCTGCGGCCAGAGCTGCGCGAAAGACTGTTTTCTTAGAGAATAGCACTGCTTGACCCTAAAACGCAAAGGGCAACAAAACGTCTATAAGTCTGACGTTGCCTAACACCCTGCCTAGAATGGGAGTAGTTATTAGATGTTTTTCCATAAAACAGGGTTTTCCATTAGGTAGAAATATATCATCATCAACATCGTTTTAGCCGAAAGACGTCCTCTGCTGAACATAGGCCTCCCCCAAGTGTCGCCACAGCGAACGGTCCTATGAGTCTCGCATCCATCGCATTCCCGCGACTCTCATCAGCGGTGGTATTCTCTATGAAAACAGCCTTGAGCGCAGCGCTGGTCGCAGCGACGAGTCGAGAGCGCAGTTCTTTGAATTTACAATCCAATATATAGGTACATTGAATTGATAATCCAATGTATCTATTTGAATTTCGTCGCTGCGGCCAGCGCTGCGCTCAAGGCTGTTTTCTTAGAGAATAACACGCCAGGTCGTCGGTCCACCTTGCGGGAGGCCTTCAAACGCTGACTCTTCTGGCAGGTACATAGAGAGAACTTCAGATTACATTTATTCTTTCAGATAGAAGGTGAACCTTGGAAAAACGTGTATGGAGCGCTAAAAGTTGCAGAAGAAAGTGTAGACGCTTTCAAATACTTGGGAATAGACAAAATACTGTATGCTCTCGGCCTGGTCGTGACCAGGGAATACCGGGGAGCCAGACTTGGGTCACGGATACTTGAAGCACGGTAAGCAAAGTTTCATGATGGTATTTTATGTATGTAGAACATAATGTAAAGTAAGTTGCGGTCTTTTTTTATGGCCCGTGTGCGGCGGTGCCACCACAAAAAAAGCTAAAAGCCGCTTCTAGCTTCTCCGGCCACGAGCTGTCGCACGCTTCAGCTTTTTTTTGAAGCCGCTTCTAGCGTTTTTTTGTGACCGCTTCTAGCTTTTTTTGAGGCGGTTTTTTTTGTGGCCCGTGTGCGGGGGGACACTTAAACTCCGTTCAAAAGGGAGAATCCTCCAAAAAGACGGATGTTATTTCTGGTTTGAGCGACTGTTTAATAGATGATTTCGGACTGTTGTTCTGTCTGATTGTTGTTCAAGTCGCGTGAAGAATTCTAAGGCCCCTCGCCCACGACGAGTTTTTGTAGCTATGCCGCATTTGCAAGCGCTATATAAAAATGCCAACGCGCTACAGCAACGCGACTGTATCGATGCGAACGTGCTACAGCAACGCTACATAAAGTCGCCGTGGGTAGCCCTAATTGCGCGATGCAGGATTTCGTAGTTCTTAGCTCTTATGTTATGCCATAGATGTTGTAGTCTTACAAGCGGTTACTTGTGATAGGATCGTAGGCATATTATTTTGTATACTTTATTTCATCACCACTGCTCTCAAAACGGGAAAGGAAAACATCGTGAGGACACCAAGAACCAAAAATTCGAAGACATGTGACATCAAACAAACCAGCACTGGGCCTGCCTACTGACCTTTCCCTCTCCTGGAGAGGAGGCCTGAGGCTGATTATTCCTATGTTAGACATTTTTTCCAATAAAATTGCTGTTTTACAAAGCGGGTTACTTTGAACTATGAAATCTTTAGATCACGGATTACCTACCCTGGAATTATAAGTTCAAATAAATTTTATATTTCCTCTTTCCTCATCTTATTCCTTTTTTCGAAATTGGTTGGTAGGTACTTATCGCAGTATTTATACAAGATTTTTGTATGAAATCAAAGAAAACCCGTATTATTTTACTTAGGTACCATCGCGGTCATTTCTGCCTGAACAAAAATTTTGCTTGAATCCTGCGGCGCGGCGCCAAACGAAGCCTTTCGAAATTTTCGTTTCGAGCGCAAGCAAAAATGAACTGAGGCGGTGGTCAAGCGGAAGTGTCTTTGATGGTACCTATGCAATAGTAATGATATACTTACATGAACTTAGAACTGTTAATGAATGTAGGTACTGTGTATTTTTTTGTTTCAAACGCTTTCGTTTGTAAAGTTCAGTATTTCATAAACTTTAGTCTCAAAACCTGTCAAAAGACATTCAAGTAGGGTTTGACATTCAATTTAGGAAGCCTTAAAAGTTAGTTTTACTTGAACTTGCATTTTTAAATCAATCCGAAGTTATCGCTGTTCAAAGGCCCGTTTTATAAAACAGCATTTTCGAGACGAAATAGTTAAATCCCATCTCGGCATCAGTGAATTTATTTCTGAAGACCACGACAAATTCCCATTTTGACACGAATTCATTACTTTTATTATGCATTAGTTTTAACCTTTATTACGAAGCAGTAAGAACAATTTTCGCAGTGTACATTGTGTACAGTACCTACCTATACTGTAGATCATATCTGAAGAATTTGACATTATAATAGGTACCTACTCCAAAATAATCTTTTTACTGCAGTCACGTCATAATTGTTGATTCTCTGGCGGATTTTAAAACATTGCAAATATTGATTTAATAATCACACTTAACTTTCGCCTTTATTACACTTACTATTATAAAAGTTTAAGTGTCTGTTTGTACATATCTTACTTCTTCACACTCAAACGGCCAAATGGATTTGGATAAAATTTTGCACACTATTAGACCATGTTCTGTAATAGCACAATGGATACCTACTTTTTATCTGGGAAGTATGTTCTCTTGGAACAATTTTCTCTTTTCACCCTGGCGAAGCCACTGGCACCATCTAGTCTTGCATTCTAGGGTGGAGCGCAGTGCGTGTAAGACTTTTACTAACTCAAACCACATCTATGACCTAGCGTTCTAGGGCCCTGGGTTTCCCTTTCGGACATCAAGCCATGGCCTCAGTAGGCTTTGGCCCTTCTGGACCCCTAAGGTTTTGCCGACATCACTTTGGCCCTGCTGGACCCCTAAAGTTTTGCCGACACATCTTTGGCCCTCCTGGGTTCCTAAGATTTGGCCGACATCTCTTTGGCCCTGTTGGGCTCCAACTTTTTGCAGACATCTCTTTGAGGCGCGCATGGCAACCGCTGGCAGCAGATAGATTCGAAAATAAAACTGTGAATGACAGATAACGAGATAGATTAAAGAGTCGCAGTCGTATCTTATCTCACAGCTGCAATATTAATTACCTACACAAACACATGGCAACGTGTAAATATTGAATAGACCTTGTAAACGCGTCAACTGTCGTATGAACTTGATCAGAGAACGCATTTCTATTAATGATAAATAAGCATATTTTTTATTTATTTTTTTAAGTTACAAAGACTCAAAATGTTAGTAACAATAAATGCTTACGACTATGTTAGTATCCCTAAAGCTAAACTACATTAAAAAGGGGTAAATAGAAACTCAGGGGTGAATAGAAACAAAACTTTGGTTTGGTTTTTCACTTTGATACCATATTATCGGCTTCTAACAAAGCATTGACTTTTTAGAATTAATTATTCATTAAAATATTGCTCATGATAAATTGACATAGTTAAATGCTGCAAAAAATATTCAAATATCTAGAAAATACCTTTGGAAGTTTTGTTTCTATGCACCCTTGAGTTTCTATTCACCCCATTTAACCCGGTTCCAAGTTAGTACCAAAACCCGGCTACAAGCCCAACACCGAGGTAGAAAGCTTGCGGCAACAATTCACATCGAAGCAATCCAGTCTGCTTGCTATGCAGCGCTGAATTACGTTGAGCCTGTTCCTATTTGATCAATTTTAGATACTGCTGGGACTAAGGCCTCCTCTCTAGTAGTAGATGGGATGGGCCGTAATCCACCATGCGGGACATATAGAGGGTTTTCATTCATTCTATCATCTATACTTATAATAAATCTGTAGAAGTAAAAATTCTGTACATTGAAAATATCAAAAAAATAAATGGCAGGGGTAACTAGGCCGACACCGAAACCCAAATATGTGATTGTCTGTCTGTCTGTTTGTTCAGGCATCACGCAAAAACTACCAGCTCGATTACGATGAAACTTGGTATAATTATTCTTTAATATCCTGGGCACCACACTGGGTAGGTACTTTTTATCCTGGAAAAGTACCCGATTACTGTACCAACCGTAAATAATAAGTTTGTCGTAGGTTACGTCACCCGCAGTGGAGTTCACTAAGTTCACTAACCCTCCACAGAAAGGGTAACCGTGTTACCCCGAATTTAACGCGAGCGAAGCCGCGGGCAAAAGCTAGTTGATAAATAAGAGCGGCAATAATTGAATTAATTGTAAATATTATATTAAGTAAACGCATTTGATAAGGTCATTCGTCAAGGCTAGATGTTATGACGCAATTAACTTCTCTCATAAGTAGGTACGTCACTGACAGTATACATATGAGTGGGTAGGTACCTACATACCTACGTAGTGCTCTTATACTTAGTTGGATATGTAAACTAAAGGCCTTTTACCATAATCAAGTAAGCAAATGTGTAATTTACTGTGTGTGCACTCCGCGCGCAACATAATAAAGTAGGTACTTATCATTATAATCTCTATATTCGTTTGTGTGCTCATCTAAATTACCTCCAAAATAACTAACGATACAACTACTTTTGCTTCTTAACCCCTCGAGCGCCGATTGTACATACGTCTGTACAACTTGAAGACCTTGAAAAACGCTTAATTTTCATTTTGTACACACGTCTGTACGAAACCTATTTGGCCGAAAATTTTAATTTCTATATTATATTATTCCATATTTATTATATTATTGGTTTTTCCTAGAAAAACCCAAAAAAATATTTTATTTATTTTTTTATTTATTTTATTGGTGATTTACGTAAACACGGCAATTTTCCGGGTCATTAAACTCTGGCGCTCGAGGGGTTAAAATTAGTTATAATATAACAGACAAACCAAATTCTTTGCATTTTAGAATAGTTTAAAAAGAAACGAACAAACGTCAAGAGTGAATAGGTTACTTCTAGGCATTAAGCGTCAGCAGGGACCAAGCCGGGTCGAAGCCTACTGGGGCCAGGGTTATCCGAAAGGGCGCTCGAGCCCCGGTATGAAGGCTAGAAGGAATAGGGTGGGTCTTTTAGTCAGTAAGAGTCTGACACTATCTCCCGCTCCACCCAAGAGCGGGGGATGTCAATGCATGATTTTTTTCCCACCATAAAAAAAAGACAAGCGTGCTCCATCGTCGACCACATCATCGCTTACCATCAGGTGAGATGGTGGTCAAACGCGAGCATATCAATAATAAAAAAAAAAAATGTGACGTTTGGCGAGCGCCACAAAATCAATTTGAAAAAATAACAGAACGGCCAACCTCTTCGCTCATCTGTAAGGGTTCCGTACCTCAGTCGATAACCCTTATAAGATCACTTGTTGTCTTTCTGTACCTACGTCAAGGCCCTTTTCTTCAGGAACGCGTGGAGGCATCAAGCTGAAATTAAAAGTAAAAACTTAAATTTCTAAGTCATCACAATCTAAAAATAAAGCCGTTTAAAGCGCATATTTTGATGTTCACAAATAAATTAAAACCTTCTTTCCTCGGGGACTTCTTTATGAGATGTCATGTAGAACAAGGAAAAGATCTGAAAAATGTAAAGAAAATAATGACTTCCTAGTTCCTAGCAATTATCTTATTTATAGTTGACAACTAATCGCGACCTAAATACAATTGCCGTCACGGATCTTGAGCGCTGGCTTAAAGTTGCGCAGAGGTCAAATATTCGGTCTCTTCGGTTTCGGTGGTGCGAAGTGAGACGCGGGGACGGGGAGTGTCAGCGATTGGCTCGCCGCGCCATCGCGTCATAGAAGGCACTCCTGATTCGTTTCCTGCGTTGCTGCATGTATCTAACAGCGAAGACGATTGGCTCGCCAATGTATGGAATGCGCAAATCGATCCCCACTCTGATGCCGAGCGCTCAAGATCCGTTTTGGCAATTGTACGTCGATGTAATTTTGTCCCTCAGTACAATTTATCTTTTCGTTAGAGGAATATTCGGTACCTACCTACTTATTTTAGGTAAGATTATACGAAACCCTTAATGTCAACTCGCACTTGACCGGTTTTGAAAATCAAGCAATCTCTTGTTCCAGGAAAGCCCTAAGTCTCCACCACGGTATTAAGGGCACATCCACCGTCTTCACGGGCCCCGCTTCGCAAATCAGTGCAGCTAGAGCCGGCTTCGAGACCATCTCCACGATAACATTGAAGCAACTGGCTGAATCCGGTCTTGACTATCCTAAGGATGAGAGTAGGTCTATCAAGGTTATGGTGAAGAAGTTCGAATGATAGAAAATAAAGGAGTCTGAAGCTGATGTACAACTTAAGGTCAACAGAACTCGAAGCATTTCTTTCAATTATACCATTTACAGGCAATTTTTACTGTAAAAAACGGACAGTCAAAAACCGATGAAGCTATTTACACATTACAAAGCGTAGATCTCTATGGAGATGGTTGCAAATCCTCAAGTATTTAATTCATTAAGCCGCAAGCGAATGCCGGCGTTCGCTCTCACATTGTTTCTAATTACGGTATTCGAAAATACGTCAATAAAATAGTTCAAATAAGTGGTGCTAATACAAGGGGTTTAGAAGTCAAAATGGGTGTACCACAAGGCTCAATATTGGGTCCTATCCTCTTTTTAGTATATATTAATGATCTATTCCTTCTACTCCATAAACAATCCTAAACAGGGTGTAGCTAACGGAAATGGAGTGGTCATATTTATGATACTGCTGCTGATCAAAATCAGTAGGTACGGGGATCAAATTTATTGCAAATATTTTAACTATGCGTATAGCTAAGGAGTGGAATTCCCTGCCAGTGTCTGTATATCCTTATAGCTATAACCTGGGAATCTTTAAATCAAGGATAGTTAAGTAACATGCTTCATCGTCGTTGTCGACTGCATTACTTGACATAAATTGAAATAGTGATCAAACGTAACCCACAATAGTTAAAAAAAGTTTTCATTCATATTTAATCTGTTAACATGTTTAGGCATTTTTTATCTTAAAGTAGGTAGATAGATTTTTTATGATATAAATTGATTTAAGTTATTTTTTTTATGAGAAAAATAATAACTATGAATCAACGTAAATGTTAATTATGTTATAAGGAAAATAATAGCTCCTCAAAGCATTGTGATTATCGGTAGTTAGAAATAATAATTATAATGTATCTCCTTGTACCTACTTAAATTAAATAGCATATCTATATTAGAACAGTACAGTACACAAAACGATCATAAAAAAGTAGTTTCATGAACCAGAAAAAAATAATTATTTTTTATTTGTATGACTATTGTCAAAACTTATTAGTTATTTAATATTGTAAAGACAGTGAGTATATGATTAGTGTTATTTATTATAAATAAATTATTTCGACTTTTTTTTTTAACTTATCTACCATTGACCTACTGCATCATGGGGTCCGCGAAAAAAAGGCTCTAAACGAAAAGAGTTCCAATTCTACATTTCTTTGAGAAGATGACTTCACCGGTATGTATTTTTTTACATGTTTTGTTCTATTTTTTTTTTGTGTCATGATAGTATCTACAATATATACATGTGGGAATATTGAACGCAGCTATATGAACGAGATGGCAAGTGTGAGAAAGAGAGGAAGGATAACGTGAAAAGACATGACACAACAACCACAGAGTACTTTGTAACATACTGAAAATAACGACGACGACATTGGTACGAAAGAAACAAAGCGTTTTCGGAACACATTTATTATGCGTACAGCCAAGGAGTGGAATTCCCTGCCGGAGTCTGTGTTTCCTGATAGCTACAACTTAGCGGTCTTTAAGTCAAGAGTGAATAGGTTACTTCTAGGCAAGCGTGCTCAGTCATCGCTTACCATCAGGTGAGATGGTGGTCAAACGCAAGCCTATCAATAATAAAAAAGAAAAAAAGAACGATGAACGTGTGCTAAAAAAGGAATATAAGACATTGGTAAGAGGGTTCTGTTTTATTTCCCAATCCCACATACATACAGTCATACATATTTGAGCTTTGCTCGAGATCCTAAACGTTGCTCGGAATGAAGAAATATTGCAAAATTGCAACAAGAATATTTGAATCCAAAAACAAAAACCATTTTGCTATAGCTTTATCTACACTACTGGACATACTGCGCCCAAGTGTCGCCACAACAAGCAGGCTCGTGTTCACCAGGCACCAGAATGATGCACACTCCACTTTGTAGGAGGCCACGCCAACGCTGCGTGTCTCGAAACGCTGTCACCAAACCAGGAACTTTTGGCGCTATCGACCATCTGGGGCCTTACCACGACGTGATAAAATGACAGTCGTGTGAGCGAGAAAGAAGGATAGAGCTAATCACTCTGTATAGATATCGGCACGAATATTGAGCGCTGGCTTCAAGTTGCGCAGAAGTCAAATATACGGTCTCTTTAGTGGTGCAACGTGAGACGCGGCGGCGGGGAATATCAGTGATTGGCTTACCGCGCCATCGTGTCATAGACGTCACTCGTGATTCGTTCCCTGCGCTTGCTGCATCTAACAACGACGACGATTGGCTCGCCAATATATGGAATGCGCCAAGCGATCCCCACTCTGACGCTGAGCGCTCAATATTCGTGCCGATAACTATACAAGGTTATTTGTAAAACACTGGCAACATTTCAGGACTATGTTACTAACATCAAAAACAACTTTTGTTCTGTGACTTTTAAAAATGTGTCATATTTTAGCTCATCAGATTTTCAACAAAAAAAAAAAAATTGAAATTGAACATTCTAAATATTACGAAGTCTATGCGAAGTAAGCGATAGTACAATGGCGTAGGGGAACGGGGATCGGGCAGCGGGGGTGCTTGATGCGCTTGCGTTGCGTCATACAACGTAGATGAAATGTGTTAGATAGAACAACGAAATCTTGAAGGTTTGTTTTCGGTAAATGAATTATGTTTTGTAAAAAGACATAGAACTAAAGTTGTTGTTTATGAAGTTAGTGATGCAGTCCTGCAACGCTGTTAGTGTTTTACAAATTACCCTGTATAGCTCCGTCCCCTTAACAGTTCAGTTTAGGCCGTCAAATGGATCGCATTAGAACTCGCGGTAGAGCCATTGTTCTGTGAGCAAGAGCCCCTGTCCATTACCACTAAAGTTTGTCGATTTTTCGGACATATAGTCCGGTTAGGTAACTGTAGATCTTCTGCGAATATCTTCATTAAATAAATCTTCGTCATGATGATAAAGACAATGAGAAATATTACTTTTTATCCTAGTACTAAGAAAATATTATATGAAAAAGCGAAAATAAAAACAAAATACTGAATATTTATAATATATTTTTTTAATAATTATTGTCACAAAATAATGCAGCTATAACTAATATTATACAATAACACACATCAGTCAACATTAACATAAATAAATCATTAATTCTTCTTAATTCAGATGAAAGTAACGCAATCCTTAGACCTGAAACTGCGTAAAGCAGGCGCCCGCGCGGTTCCATACAAAAGTGCTCCGTTGCGGGGACCCGCGCGGTTCCATACAAAAGTGCTCAGTTGCAGGGACCCGCGCGGTTCCATACAAAAGTGCTCAGTTGCAGGGACCCGCGCGGTTCCATACAAAAGTGCTCAGTTGCAGGGACCCGCGCGGTTCCATACAAAAGTGCTCAGTTGCGGGGACCCGCGCGGTTCCATACAAAATTGCACTGTTGCGGGGACCCGCGCGATTGGTTTCATACATGACTACTATTACGCGGACTATACATTATTTTCGATTACACGAAAAAAAATCACCAAAGATTCGGTTAAACACCAGTAACGCTCCTTTTTATTTTTCCTTACAACTTTTCCATTACTTTTAATTAAAAAAATAGCAAATGATATTTGTGATGTAATTTTTTTTTTTGGTTTAATTTTATATAACAATTTAAGTTTAATTTGTGAGTTTTTTCGAAGTGGTTTTTTTATTGTCATGCTAATATATAGTACGGCCAAAATAAGTCCGCTCCGAACTTCGAACAGTTGGCTGCGCAGTAATTCTTTTTAAGAATCGTATGGCGTATTTTTAGTTTAGCGTTTACTCCTACCACTGTGAACATCGTGCAGACAGACTGAATATGAGAGTCATACGTCATGACGGTGGTGTAAAGTGCGTTTCACTTAAGAAGTTCCCTCGCCGTAAGATGGGCAATACGGAAAAACAGTGTTGCTATATTTTTAGCAATTAAATTAAATTACTTACTTAATTCATTAAACTAAATTATTGTCTTTCTATTGTGTCTGTAATTTCCACGATTGAAAGGTTAATATTAAAACTTGCTTTTTTTTAATAAAATCCCATTCCACTCATTTATTCTCCATAAAGTGCTGCAACTACCGTTAAAATCGATTTAGTTTCACATTTCGTGCAAAAATGTTGGTAGAGTAGGCAACTCTTTTCAGTTTCCCTTTTTTTTCTGTAGACTGTCAGGGGAGCCAACATTACGGCAAAGGAACTTCTTAAGTGAAACGCATAAACTTGGTGCACAACCGATTCATCATTTTGAAGTTTTAATACTTTTAAGATTTATTAAAGGTGTAGGTTCCATACTTGTCTTAGATCTGCACTTGGTACATATAAATGTGGATTACATGAACAAAGAATCGTGGTGGCAAGTCCCATCTTTGAGGAGTGGCTGGAGAGGCATCCTCACTTTCCGCCTAATCCAGATTCTCTTGGACATGATCAATTTAAGGAGGTTCCTATTTCAGATTTAAGCGGAAGAGACGCCGCTTTCTTAGAACAATTTTAAACTTTATGACCTTTACTTTAAGGCCTAAAATCCGGTAAGCAGTGTTCTTCGGGTTTCGGTGGAGGGTCATCTGTGAGGTATGAGCTTAGTAAGACAGGGGCACATACTGGTATCCTCTTGGATATGAGCCACGCGCTGTCTCGATCTGAGAGCGGGTAGCGTTTGATGTCCGCGAAGCATACTGTGATGTTGTCGTTCGTGTATGGCGGTCTGGAACAGAAATAAAGTCAGTTAAATTCATATATATTACTAGCTTCTAGTAGTTATTAGTAGTATTCGAGTCACAATAGATCTTTTAGGTCGCAGTGACTACATCCCCTACACTATGGGTGATGCATAGCCCCTTATCTTCTAAATAATAATAATAGTAGTAGTATTAGCAGCTTTCCAACGGTGCTAACATTTTTGCAATTGAACCAGTACTTTCAGAGATTACTTCATACAAACAAAAAAAAAGAAACTATAGGTATCGGCACGAATATTGAGCGCTCGGCGTCAGAGTAGGGATCGCTTTGCGCATTCCATACATTGGCGAGCCAATCGTCGTCGTTGTTAGATACATGTAGCAAGCGCAGGGAATGAATCGCGAGTGACGTCTATGGCGCCATGGCGCGGGGAGTCAATCACTGACACGCGTCTCACTTCGTACCACTAAAGAGACCGTATATTTGACTTTTGCGCAACTTGAAGCCAGCGCTCAAGATTCATGTCGATATCTATTTATTATATCAGTGTAAGATAAAACCGCACAATACCATTTGGTATCAATTTTAAGATTTATTTCCTACGCGGAATTATTAAAAAAAAAATAAGAAGCCTTAGTTATTCTTTATAATTTCAACTATCTCCCAGTGGATTAGTCAGAACAAATAAATTAATAGACAAACTGTTTAAATTTCATGTGTGCTATATGCATCGTACTGTATATGGCGTAGACAAAAGCATTAAATGAAACACACACAAAAACTTGGATATGTACCAGCATACTGTGTCTTCTGTGGATTACTCTGAAAGAATAATCCACAAACTTGTCAAATACAATCTTGTCTTGTCTCGAGTCTCGACTTGAAACTCCTGGGACTCGAGACAACTAAAATTTCGGAATGTCCCGGGACTTCGACTTTGAGATACGAAACGTCCCGAGACCCAAACCTTATTGTTCAACAATCGACGTCTTTCAGATGAAATGATGATGACGAACACCTTTGCTTGGAAATGATGGGCAATGAGTGTTTTGAGGTCTGTTTTTGTAACCTGTGATCTTCAACCTTGTCAAAATATGAGTGTCGACTTACTCGTCATCCGGCGCCTGTCCATCGCCTGCGATAACGAGGCGCGCCAGCAGGCGCCTCCGGGGCGGCGGCACGTGCAGCAGCGCCACGACGCCCGTGAAGGGCCCGGCCGCGCCGCGCGCGCGCGCGTCCCTCCAGCGGTACGCCGCACGCGCCAAGATGCGCTCAGCGCCAGAGAGGGGCGGTAGACAAGTAGCTAAAGGGTTACCCCACTCGTATTCTTCTTCCTGTAACAATAATACCGCTGTAAATTTCTCTCTAATTTTTATAAGGTTTACTGTAAAAAAAAAACACCATTGTCCTATAAAGCTGGTTTTAGAGTCACGCTAGCGGTCGGCGCTGACAGCTCAGCGCGTTGCTCATCAGCACGTACGTAGCTAACTGCTAACTGGGCCTTAAGTCTGCTATTACAATAGTGTCAGAATGGTCTATCATTGGTGTCATAATTGTCGATTTTGACAAGTTTGGTAATCTACTAATATAATGGCGTCATTATGACTTTCCAATGGTCAACCACTGACACTCCATTGAAAGAAGTGACATAAAATGGTAATCTCGTACATATTGACAAATGAATATTTGAAGTTTGCGGTATTCTACTAAAACTTTGACAGTTTATTTGATCAGTGTTTTACCATTAGAACGTTATTGTGCAGTTATTGGTTTTAATATACTCGAAATTATCTTTCTACCACAATTCTATTACAAGACCATTGACCGATCAGTGATCGGTCACTATGAATTAGCAGATTACAAACTTTTAGCAAAATGACAATTGGATCGTGTTGGAATGACGAATTTATGAAAATAGCAGACTTGGGGCCTGTTACGACGTACAGACATGGCCAATACTCATCCATACGATACAATAACTAGACTTAATAACGCAGCGGCTGATTCAGTGGTAATCAAATTACACAAGGTAATGCACTTGTCAGCGTTTGAAGCGTTACTACTCGAACAATACAACTTATTTTCCCGTACTAATGCAAAATACTTCATTGCTTGCCTGAAAGCAATAAAGGAAAAACCGATTTTTGAATAAATATGTAGAAAAAGCTTTTTCTTATAATAGATGACCATTTCATTATTTTTAACGCCTAACGGAAAAAAGGGATATCATAAGTTTGATATATCTGTTTGTCTGTGTGTCTGTCCGTGGTATAACGTACGGACAGAGTTTGATGCGGTTTTTTTAGAAGATTCTTATTAGTCAACTCACCGGCAGAAAGCTCCCGGCAGCTCGGCTCTTGGCGATGTAGACGGGGTGCAGCACCCAGCGGCCGGCCGCTATGGAGCCCAGCATCTTCTCGCTGCGGCCGGGCGCCGCGCACAGCAAGTGGGTCGCTTCAGGATCAAGCTCGGCTCCCTCGCACACCTCGCCGCCCAGGTGCGCTATCATTGAGATTATGTCGTCGCGATTCTGGAAATAGATAATGAGAATCAGTCATCTGATCAGCGTTGGAAGGCCTCCAACAAGGTGGACCGATGACCTGGTCAGGATCGCGGGAATCTGATGGATGCGTGACGCACAGGACCGGTCGTTGTGGCGACGCTTGGGGGATATGTCCAACAGTGGACGTCTTTCGGCTGATATGATGACGATGTGTCATGATTTTTGTGGAGTCTTATAGCGTCAAAAAAAACAATAAATACTGTGTAAACAGTCTTATAGCGTCAAAAAAAAAATGTAAATACTGTGAAGAAATGATTTAAATCGGACCAAAATTAACGAAGTTACAACAATTTTAGTGTAATAGTTTCAGAAACGCGCCCGAGAATGAAGCGACTCGCTGTGACGTCATCTGTCATGATCGGTCTCCACCGCGCGATTAAAACGACAGCGCAGTCTGTCGGCGTTTGTCGCACGGATCATAACAGATGACGTCATCGTAAACAGTCCAGGGCTATGATGATAATATTTGATAAGGGAAATTGTTCATTCCGTCTTATACAATAGAGTCGAAATTCGCATGACATGAAGTCGCGAAAGGTCATTATTATTACGTTTGTAATAATAATTATTTAATACCCCGCGATGGGACTATATTGTTCTAGAGTGGCTTTGTAACGCCTGTATCTAGAATTTCCCTGACTCTGCGTATGAATACGAGCCCCAACCAAAAGTGAGTCAGTTTGATTTCGACCGCAAGACAAATGCAAACTATGTTAAGTACCAGAGGAAAATTGCGATCATTTGAGCGAAAGTTAGGTTTGCCAAATCCAAAAACTAGGATTTGAATTTAGAAAAGCTTGAACCATTCAGTTTAAAAACAGGACGCAGTAAAGGAGTTGCAGCAACAGTTAAATTAGTGTTTTATGAAAATATGTTTTGAATTAAATAATATTTTTAAATAAACGTAAATTGAATAAAAATATGGCACATAACGCTTTTATTTTACCACAGTACGGCAGCACGAACTGTGAGGCCATTCATAAAGTAAGAATCGTAACAGTGAAGCGAATAACAAAGTTTAAAATACCTTGTCAGGACGCTTTAACCATTTAACCGCTTACGTCGGATATATCCGACAAAAACTTTCGCATTTATTCCGCTAGGATCGCATATCCACAACCAAATACTCCATCTCGTTAGTTGTTCTGACACCTATGGGGATTGAAGAGCTAAACGAGATGGAGTACCCAGTCGCAAAAACACAACCTTGGCGACTAGGACACGAAAACACTCGTCGGATCAATCCGACGCAAGCGGTTAAAGGGTTAAACACCCAAGACGCTGCTTAAATACTATATTCAGGGCACCAAGACACTCACTGACCTCTACTATTTACAACTGGCGGCTGTCAAAGTGCTTTAGTGTCCTGTTATTCCTGAAGCAGCAGTAACACGGAATCCGAACGAAATTAATTCAAAAATGTAAAAATACTTCGGAGCATTACACACTTCTCTGCCGCCATTTGCTTTCGTCAAAATTAGTTCTTTGGACGCTCGCAAGTGGCGCTTCACATGGTAAAAAAAAATAGCTGTCATATATAGTGAAAATCATGTCCAGTAGTAAATAGTAGAGGTCAATGCAAGACTACAAAAACTAGGACATATCCTGTGAATACAGGACGGGTGGCAACTTTAATTAAAGTGTTTAATACACTCACGTCAACATTAGAAGACAGCATGAACCTCTTGAGTTGTGTTTGAGTGGAGACCTCCGGCGCCGACTCCGCGGGCTGTTGCGCGGGCGTGGTGTCGTCCCAGCCCACTGTGTTCGGTTGAGATTCTGGGGCGGGCTCTGAATCTGGAACTAAGAACAACGCATGGTCTAATAAGAAACCAAGAGTGTGTTATACAATAATGTATAAAAATAGGAGATAGTTAAAAAAAAATTCAAGGCTGTATTTTAGATTTTTGACAGCCGTTCTTGGGTACTATGTCAGATAGTCAAGACTTACGAGGCACAGGTGCACATGGTATCGAGTCCCTGGTCCGCCTGGGGCGCTGTGAGCTAAGTCTTCCTGTCAGAGCTGCGTTCAGCCGCTGCAGTTGCGCGTCCACGGCAGCTGGTATTGATGCTGATGACACGCTCTTAGGAGTGTCTTCTGGGCCTGGGGTGCTGAGCCCTCCTGGACTCTGTAAAAGAGATAATCGGTTAACGGCAAATTTCATCATTATCATCATTTCAGCCGATAGACGTCCACTGTAGGACATAGGCCTCCCCCAAATGTCGCCACAATGAACGATCCTGTGCATCCCGCATCCATCGGATTCCCGCAACGTTGACCAGGTCCGGCTAATTTATGTCAACTGTTTTTAAAATATCTTTATCAACAACGAAGTTACAAGCGTCAGCGCTAATAAGAAAGAGAAGTCCAATAAGGATTTTAACCTCAAATTGGGGGACAGATATAGATTGTTTCTCTATTGATTTTGTTTTCAGTTAGTTTTCTATTTTTTTTTTTGTCATGCATATTTCCTATACAGTTTTAATAATAGTTCTCACCTGGTCTGAAGTAAACTTTGCAACTTTAGCTGGTGGGGTCTCGCATTGTTCCTGCAAAAAAATAATAACTGATAAATAATAATGATGATATTGATTTGCGAGTTTGTGGTGAATAAAGTTCTCTGTTAGTAAATCGGCATTTAATTACCCACGTACGACACGTAACAATATTATGCGTAATGATCATTATTCTGAACATTATGGCACTGTAAATTATGACAATATATATTTTATGCTTATCATTAGTAAAACCACAAATATTAGTCAATAGCCCTTATATTTTGTGACTATTAAATTTGGTCGGATTTTTAATTACACATTACCTGTAATTGCAGTTTTCTAGGTGCAGCATTATGTTCAGAAGGTGGTGTAGACGCATCACCGTTGAACTGAGCGAGGAATCTGTTGCGGATCTCTGACAATGGCTATAAAAGAAAAGACTTGCTATTTACTGTAACTATTTCAAATAGTAGATAATATTATGGTATTGTGTAAAATTATGCATACAAAAAACTTACTACGGATCTCTTCAATTTGAGCCGCTATGCAAACAAAAACGTTATATAAGTATTAAGTTATGTTAGTTTTCACAAATATTATTTAAAAATGAAAAAACATCAAATAATTTCTCCTGTTTTGGATGAAGCGAGAGGGAGTGTTAGACTTTTACTGACTAAAACTCACTCGTGATCTTGCAGTTAGCGCGTTCCAAGACCACGGCAACTCTTTCGAACAATTCCGGAATAATGCTAAAGAAGTGTTGAAAAACGTCGTTTGATGCACGTGGGCATTCGCTATTGCAGTTTCAGCTTCATAACCTCGCCTGCAATATAAATGTTACCGCCCTTGCGCCCTGTAACCTGTTCACGTAGGGATCTAATACTGGGCCAGGCATGGAATTTAATAAGTTTTGCCATCGACACGCTAAGAAGCACATAAATGTTAACTTTTTGGTTTCCATTATCAAAATCCTTGCTCACCGTATGTTTATCCCGTACGTTAGGCTCCGGCTGCTTGCTGGGCAGTCCGTCGACGAACTTCCAGAGCCTCTTGCGTGCGTCGGGCGACATCCGGCCCGAGCCGGGACGCAGCGCGGCGCCGAACGCGCTGTCCGGCGTCGACGGGTTCCTGTCGACTGGGAATTACATATATTAAGCCATTAAGTCCGCCTATGTACCATTACTATACATGAAGTTTAAATAAGTAATAAATATGTCACGTACACGACCAACTTTCGCCTCCGTATCTAATTTGTTTCTTACGTCCAGCTGCAGGTTTTTTTTTTATCTGATATAGTGCCTTACTGCGATCCCACCTGATGGTAAGTTCTTTCTCTCACCACCGCCCACTGGCCAGTACCAGGTCCCGGCGCGAGAATGAGCCGATCGCCCCCACGAGAACACGACGGTACTCCGCCCAAGTGGGGTACACCTTCACCGTGTCCTCCGGGCGGTCAGCACAATGGTGGCTATTTGTATACATCGTACTCATTACAGTCGAAAGGCGTCCACTGTTGGGCACAGGCTTCTTCGCGCGTATCACCACGACGAGCGGTCCTGTGCGCCTCGCAACCATCAGATTTCCGCGATCCTCATTAGTATATATATATTTATATATATATATGTATGTGTGTATGTATAGCTATATATATTATTAAATATGCATGTATGTTTAGTTTTAGCTTTATATATAATTTTGTAATACGTGTTTTGATAATATTTACTTTTATTTTATGCACCTGCTATTTTGTTTCTGCACTACCCTAGGTTGACTGGAAGAGAATGCCTAAGGCATTAAGTCCGCCCTTGTATCATTTGTTGCATGAAGATTGAATAAATAAATAAATAAATCAACAGGGCACATTGCTCGCAGAAATACGTCTACGAAAAGTTCTCATTTTTCTATCATCATCATATCAGCCCGAAAAACGTCCACTGTTGGACATAGACCTCCTCCAAGCGTCGCCACAACGACCGGTCCTGTGCATCACGCATCCATCGGATACCCGCGACCCTGACCAGGTCATCGGTCCACCTTGTTGGAGGCCTTCCAACGCTGCGTCCTCCGGTACGTGGTCGCCACTCCAGAACTTTTCGTCCCCACCTGTTCTGCGTACAATGTGCCTGGCCATGTGGCCACGCAGAACAGAATTTTTCTAACAAAAAGGATTTTTTGAACCAATAAATGCCGTAGTATAGATACTTATGTTAGACTCACAAGGATCGGTAGGTGTCCGTATGGGATCAGATGGCATCTCCCCGCGCCGCACGGCCTGCAGGCGGCGCCGCGTGGTGGGGCTGAGGGTGGCCAGGTTAGGAGTGGACAGCGCATCTTCTAGTGTCGGTGTTCGCACTGCACAATCGCCTCCTGACAATGTAAGAATGACTTGAATTAAATTTCTAATAGGATAATAAAGAAAGAAAGAAAGAAGAAACAAATGTTATTATGATAAACAATTCCCACCAATCAATGCTGTGATGATTCTGTGACGTGTCTAAGCCTCACGACCAGCGGAAACGCGCCGCTCATGAACACATAGACAGATCATACGATCTTATGTTCGCGCTGACACAAAATAGACAGACGTCAATCTACATACAAAGCGCGCTCGAGCAACGCACACGTAGACACCGCTCACGGACACGATGTCTTGGAGCGCCTCAGACCGCTCGTCGAACAGTTCCGGCTCAAACGCTCATTAGTGTGCGTCCACCGAGCGTAGGTATAAAAAGTGGAGTACATACATGAGATTGTCTTCTGTACCTATCTATTTTGTGGCGCTAACGTCAAATATTCGGTCTCTTTTGTGGTACGAAGTGAGACGCGTGGGAGTGTCAGTGATTGGCTCGCCGCGCCATCGTGTCATAGACGTCACACGTGATTCGTTCCCTGCGCTTGCTGCATGTATCTAACAACGACGACGATTGGCTCGCCAATGTATGGAATGCGCAAAGCGATCCCCACTGAGACGCCGAGCGTTCAAGCTTCGTGCCGGTACCTATACCTAGGATTCTAACGATACCACATACATCGAAATTTACTCAGACTGCCCTATAACTCGATAAAATAATAATTTATTCATACATAATCCTAATACAGATGGAGCGAAATATACAATTGCTATATTGACATAATCCTTTTCCGTGATTAGGCTATGTGATAGAGCATGCAGTAAACCGTGTGCCTTCTGACACCTAAACTAGGACATAAATCCTGTATCTCAGGTGTCAGCGTTCCTTACTGACTATACACAAAATGCAGCTTACATTTAAAGTTTTGAATAGTGTAATTTGTATAGTGTAACTATTGATTTTCCCAAATAACTGAAATAAAACAATTCATAATTATCATACCTTGTTTGGCATCATCCTTGAGATCTCCCACACGTTTGGGCGTCTCCTGCGAGTCACATCCGAGCAAGCCTTGGCGCGCCATCGCTATGTACCGCGAGGCTGGCGACATTTCGTCCACATCTGAAATATACGTTAGTGGTAAAACATGTCACTTTTCAAACAGTCTATTCATCTTTTGGTGTCATCTGTGGCTAATCGAATACATGTAAATGGCTTATGTTTAACTTACCACCAGATATAGTAAGATATAAAAGACAAAAATAGTAAATGCTCACCAAAATTAAACCTACATTTTAATGTAAAATTATAACCAGTTTTAACATCTCGCTATCCTATTAAAGCAAAATGAATCCAAATAAAGCATCGGCAGAACCCCATGGTTACGGAGATATCAGTAGTTAAAATTTTGAGGTTAGGTTAACTACCTGCCAAGCAGCAGCTCGACGGAGCCCCGCTACGCGGGGCTCCTACTTCTGGATGGTTTAAAAAAAAATAACCTCGAAGAAGGTGACGGGGTCTGTGTTCGCTCGCTTCGCTCGCTCACTACGACCCCGCCACCTTCTTCTAACCTAAATCTATCCGACCCGGGGTGCCCTAAAATTCCACTAAGATAGATTGTTGATTAGACAAAGTATCATCTTGCTCTACGGGGCTAAAAAGAGCGCATTAATTTGCTCGCTAAGATTTGGTTATCATTTACTACATTTGGTGTTCGAATACAATTTAAAGTACAGTCGTAACTAAAATACTATTGTAACTTTAGGATTTCATTTTTTTGGTGTCAAGTAATATATTTTTGACAAAAGAACTAAGGGTACCAGTGTTTTATGGTGGTCATTATATTTAATCCCCATGTAAATGCATGGAATGTAAGATTTTTATTTTTCTTTGACCGTGTTCCAAGACCCGGAGTTCGGACACCTTCCGCCAGTCAATGGCCCTACTGGAGCCCTACGGTTTTGTTAACGTCTCTTTAAGACGCGCGTGGAGCACTACGCGCTGTCGACGAGTTAGACTCGGTCCGGACGCTCACTGGACGAATGGACGACGCGATACCCACTGTTCGTCGTCCACAAGCCCTACCTATGGTGACTGGAAATCGGAGACAGGGATCCGGGGGCTGGAGCCTTTATCGCTAGCATTACTGCTTCGCACAAGGAGGCGAGGTTTTTTTATTATTATTTTTATGGATAGGCTCGCGTTTGACCACAATCTCACCTGATGGTAAGCGATGATGTGGCCGACGATGGAGCACGCTTGCCTAAAAGCAATCTATTCCCTCTTGACTTAAAGACCCCTAGGTTATACCTATCAGGAAACACAGACTCCGGCAGGGAATTCCATTCCTTAGCTGTACGCATAATAATAATAATAATCATTTTACTAACACACACACAAGTTAGTAAGAAAATAAAGAAATCGACAATTAGAGTAAGACAGGCAGGACAATGAATGGTAGGTTACATCTTGTGGTAGGTAATATATACTCACCACCTTTCCCTTTGGGCGTGTGCTCCCTACTGCTGGGCACGGAGCCTCGCCTCGGTACAGCGCTAACAACGGGAGGTAGCATGGCGTTCTCCTTGTCTTTATCCGCAGTTATGTCAGCAGTTATGTTAGGTTCAACGTCTTGCGCTTCTGGAGCAGGTTCAGGTTCCGGTTCGGGAACCTCCATAGGCTCTGGAACTTCCTCAGGTTCGGAGGCTTCTTCTGTGGCAGGTTGCGGTGAGGGTGGGGCTGAAAAGATAATACTTAATAACTAGCGGACCCGACAGACGTTGTCCTGTCTACACGTCTTTAATTTGAAAATTTCAAACTTTTTTTAATAAGCTAAAAAATGATAACAAAACTTTTTTTTAATTTAGCGCTAACTGTCGGGACAGACTAAAATTAAAATTCGAATATTATTTAAAATTTGACACTGCGATGGTAGCGCCGTCTGTCGGATCCAATGTAAAACATTCCAAAATCAACAACTACGAATAAATTAAAAATTAATTAAAAAAACATTGTCCAGCGGACAAAATTGTGAATCTAAACCATTCCCAGATCCCCTTGAACACACACAAAAAATTTCATTAAAATCGGTCCAGTCGTTTGAAAGAAGTTCAGTGACATACACACTCACAGAAGAATTATATATATAAAGATATGTGCCTTTGAGCAAGACTTTTGAAGATATAAGATTATTATGATGAAAGGAAATTTAGTAATTCTAGATTAGTTTCTTCGCACGGTTTGTGCATTTAGCCAGTGCTAAGTTTAAAAAGTATTTATGAAAAGCGGAAAGATGAAACGCGTGTTACTAAAAAAGTTGTGAGTATACATGTGTATATCATGGGTGGAGAAGGATAGGGAGCCCAAAGAAATACCAGATTGTGTGAAGACTGATATGAAAGAAAAGGGGGTTAGTAAAAGCATGAGGAGTGACAGGACAGAATAGAAGAAAAAACATGTTGAGCCGACCCCAAATAACTTGGTACAAGCGCAGGATATGATGATGATCAAGTTTAGAAAGTATTCTTTATAAGTCGTTATTAAATTCATTACAACTACACCCACAGCCCTCGACGAAAGTGTACGAGGAAACACCGCGATGGTTTAAATCAGCGAGTCTGACAGATCCTTCCGCCTAGCCCAGGCCGGAGGACATCCATGAGGATTTCCACTGGGCTGGACTGGACTGGCCTGTTGGTGGTTAGTGACCCTGACTGCTATGCCGAAGGTCGTGGGTTCGATTCCCACCCAGGACAAATGTTTGTGTGGTGAGCATAATCATCTAGCATTAATTGACGAAAAAAAAAAATTGACGTGTAAAAGTGTTTTTATAAAACCTACTTGCAAAATAAAGATCATTTATCATTTATCATTTGTTCTGTGTCTGGGTGTATTTTATCTATAATATGTATGTATTTAGAAATGTATAAGTATGTTTATCAGTTGTCTAGTGCCCATAACACAAGCTCTGCTTAGCTTGAGACTAGACGGCGTTGTGTGATAGTTGTGGAATATTATTATTATTATTACTCAAGGCAGTAGATACTACAGTAAAAAGATAATCAGTTCCATTTTAGCGAAATCGCGCCTGTTTCAATGAGGCCAATATTATCCAGTACTGTAGACACATGAGATACAAAACTCCACAAATTTTACTGCACAATATCCACAAGGAAGCAATTTAATGGCAAACAAGTTTTTAATGAAAATCTTTTATTCATAGCAAGCTTTTATAACGCAGTATATCTCTATAATTAAGCCTTCAAGACGAATTATACAAGCCTAAACTCGATGGAGTTGTGTCATTTAACTACCGAGTTCCTAAGGCCAACTTCCGGTTCCATCATCAGATCAGCTCCATGTAATAATAATTTTGTATTGTCATCTGATTTACACATGTGTGCAAAATTTCAGCTCAATCGGTAACCGGGAAGTGGATCAAATTTAATTTGTAAGATTTGATGACAGACAAACATCGGGACAGGTGAAACTAAATAAAAGCTTGTAAAAATTAGATCAGCCACTGAACTGTACTCGAAATAATCCGCTCAAAAACCTTCCTAAATTACCTTTAGTATCTCCAACAAGATACGGCTTCTCGCTCACTCTCCTGCCTTCCTTCACGCACTGCAGCAGCCACGACCCATGCACAGCGGGGAGGCCCCACTTGAGGGCCCCCAAGTATTTGTCGCCAGTAGCCGTGGGGCATATCAGGTGGGTGGAGGCGAGAGCATTCGCTGTGTTTCGTCTGCAGAATCGGAGTTGTGTTCTGTGGCAGAGAAATTAAAAACGATGTTTCAAAACATAATTTTCCTTATTAGCGTCGCATCGGACGACCCGACGTATGACGAGACATCTCTACGGTCCGGAATAAGCGTTTCGCCTCGTCGTGTATACCGCGTACATCGAAGGATTGGTACAATTTGCCTGCTGCGTCTTCCCGTCCGATTACAATTTAGGTGTCTTTAAGACTAGAATGAACAGGCTCTTAATAAACTAGTGCGTTTCACCATCAACGATTACAACACTGCTTACCATCAGTTGGGATTGCAGTCAAGCACTAGTTTGTAGAATTAAAAAAAAGCGCCATTTTTTTTTATAATTTTGATGTAGCCAGTATCCTATCAAACTAAAATGCAACAAGCTGTTTAGGCTCTAAAGTGCACCAAAAAAAAATATATACATAAGCTGAAAAAACATAGCTGATACGACATCTATGAAGCCATATAGGAACTAATACTCAAAAATCCTGCATCACAGTATTAATAGTTCCCCGTGCGATAGAAACATACACAACAGAAGAAGAAGCATATCAATTATCAGACAGATGCCCGGACCAGACACAACAACCGTCTGATCTTTTCAGAGCTTTGCGGGGCTCTGTTCTACATCTATACTCGCACTGAGTAATAAAAAGATAAAATAAAAGAGAGTCTATAGGATACTGCATGTACTGCACGTGGCTCCTAAGCAGCTTGGCCAGCTCGTCGAGGAAAGCCGTCTCGACGCCGCTATACGTACTAAGGCTTGCTGCAGTAGTGCCCAGTACTCCGGCAAGTGGACCTGGAGGCGCGTATGTCACCCGTACTGGATGATGGTAGTATGGAATTGGGACGAGCTCTTGTTAGGAAATACATCCAATCTACCATCAGACAAACCGACGCACGGCAATTGTCCACCGTTACGTTGTTGAAACACCTACGTTTCGGACTAAGCGTTTCGTCTCGTCATTTATACCGCGTACATCAAAGGACTGGAACAGTTTGCCTGCTGCGGTCTTCCCGTCTGATTATAATTTGGGTGTCTTCAAGGCTAGAGTGAATAGGCTCTTAATAAACTAGTGCGCCTCACCATCAACGATTGCATCACTGCTTACCATCAGGCGGGATCGCAGTCAAGTACTAATTTATAACAGATAAAAAAAAAAGACAGACTTTCAACGGAGGTTCATGGGGCCCTATTCCACACCTGTGCTCGTACTGAGTATATAGGATACTGTGTTTACTCACGTGGCTCCTAGCAGCTTGGCCACCTCGTCGAGGAACATCCTCTCGACGCCGCTGTACGTACTAAGGCTGGCCACTACACCGGCAAGTGGACCTGGAGGCGCGTGTGTCAGCTGTACTGGGCGGTGGTAGTACTGGATGGGGACGAGCTCTTGTTGGGAGAGACAGTCTTTCTGGAAAGAGAAAGAGAAAAATAGACAATTCAAAATAAGGAATATTCCGTTAAACGTGGCAGCCAAGCTAGAGATTGTGATATTGAAGTAGGCTTATTTGTAATAGGGTAGTATTTAAACGAGTGACTTCGTCTTCTTCCTTTCCTGGTCCCATTATTTGGGGTCGGGTCTCCTCACTTTCCTGCGCCAAGTAGCTCTATCTTGGGTTGTTAATCAATTCTTGTCGTTAGTTTAATTTATTAATGTGTCACTTACTGCTACTACTACTTAAATTCATACTGCTTAAGTTATTAAAACAATATCTCATCATCAGTCGTTATTTTGTTTTCTCTCGTTTTATAATTTTTAATATTGATAAGAAGTGTAATTAAAAAAAAATAACTTACAAAAATTAACAAAAAAAAAAAAAACATTATCAGCAAACTGACTTAGGCTGAATACCTTGCGCACTTTCGGATAACCCTGGCCCCAGTAGTCTTCGACCCGGCTGGGTCCCATTATATTATTATTATATTTAGGGTTGGCAATCAAGGTTTGTAACGATTTATTCTATGCCTCGCGTTCATAGTTACGAATGACTTCAGTATAAGCACACGAACCGTCGTTTCTTCCGAGTGATCAACTTGTTAACGCGCTAATAGCACCGTGCAACGTTATCGTGACTCGAAACGCGGGGATGGTTTATTTCAACGTAAAATTTCAAATCGTCTAATCGCCAAGCTGATATTTACGGATTTGACCTTTTTCCGACACGTTTTTTTATTACACACATTTTTCATTACATAAGTTATTCAATAGAAAGGACATTTTTGGCTACATACATATAAATAAAATTGAAGTTTGAATTTGAGATTGTCTGTCCGTCTGTCTGTTTGTCCGGGCTAATCTCTGAAATGACTGGACCGATTTTGACGGGACTGGCAGGTAGCTAATGTAATAAGGAGTGACATAGGCTACTTTTATTTTAGAAAAAATAAATTCAAAATCCAGTAGTTCACGCGAACGAAGTCGCGGGCACAGCTAGTTTTAAATAATATTGCATAGAATCGTTTCTATAAATAAATAAAAAATAGCGTAATGTTTTCACTGAAACATTTTTCAGCTGTTAACATTAGCTTTCACAAAAAGTAATGTTAATTTGACATCATAAACAAACACTTCAAATATATTTATAGACTAGCTTTTGCCCGCGACTTCGTCCGCGTACATAAAATATAGCTTATGTCACTCAGGAATAAAGCAGCTTTCTATTGGTGAAAAAATTTTAGCGATCAAATCAGTACTTCCAGAAATTACCTCCTACAAAAAAAAAACAAGCTTTGCCCCTTAGCTAAATTAGTGTAGATTAGATTTGAAGCACTCCACCTCGCACTTCTAAAAGTAGGAAAACTCTTGTACAAGTACTCACCAACCAAAACACAGTGACGGTCTCAGCGCCCTTAGTGATGAGCTCGTCTTCCCCGAACTCGAGCGGCACCAGCACGTGCGAGCCGCCCGCGCCCGCCGCCGCCAGCGCGCCACCCGCCGCTGAGATCTCGGCGCCCAGCTCGCAGATCGCTTCCTCGGTTAGGCCTTGCACTTCGATCTTTATGTCTGACAACATTAAAAAAAAAACATTAACCAACAACACAATTTGCAACTACAGCTTTTTAAAAATAAAAGTTTTCGATGAACTCTGGCACCCAATAGATTTAGTTTTCCGAACAGTAATAAAATAAAATAAATAAATAAGTAGACAATTCATGTACAAAGACGAGCTTAACTCACTCACATTCAAGGGTAGGTTCCAGTGTACAACATGCGTTTGACTATGTGTTTTTGCTGACGTAACAAACTTCAAGCTTTGTGATTTTTCATAGTACAGTTATGACATTTTATACATAGATTCTTTACACAAAAGAAACTAGACACGTATTTCAGATTTCGCATAAAGTAAATCTGATGTTGTATACGGTGCATAGAAGAAAGAAAGAAAGAAAACATGTTTATTCTGCCCGTATACACACACATAAATACAAAATAAAAATTAGTTGCCATAACGTCAAGTGTAGACCAGGCCTAACAGATTTGAACCACAGACAACTTTGTTGTCTAGGTTGTCTATTAAAACAAGCGTAATAGTATATATAATCTGTGCGACGCCGGCCGCCTCGAGATAGACAAACAAAAGTAATAAAACAAAACAAATGAACAAATATAGCTCATCCCTCTTTCTCGCTATGCCTGACATTTTAAAAAAATATGGTAAGCCCCACATCATTCAGATCTCTCATCTGACCCCAGTAGTGGCCACCATCTAAGAAAGATCTTACCTCTAAATATCTGTTCAATCTCCTCAGTGGGATCCTCTACATCTTCCGTCACATCAGGCTGGTTCTCCACGTTCGCGGTCTCGTTACGAACAGGTTCTGGAGTCTTCTCTCTTACTGGTTCTATATTCTCTGTTGGATTAAAGATTTATGTAAAGTTTAGGGCGCCTTCAAATTTCTGCAAAGTGCCGCACGAAGGCAGCTGTACACCTGCGCTGCAGTCGCGTTGCACGATACTTTATTATTTATGGAATAACAAATCAGCGCAATCAGCATCGTTGCGCAGCCGTACAATTTTCCCACTGTTGGGACTCAGGCCTCCTTAGGAGAAGGAATGGGCCGTAATCCACCACGCGGGCCCAATGCGGGTTGGTGGATGTCACATATCTTCGATTTTTTTGTTCTAGGACATGCCAATTTCCTCACGATGTTTTCCTTTACCGTTTTGAGAGCAGTGGTGATGGAATAAATTACACAATACGCGCTGCAATACCCAACCAAGTGCATTACTAGCTTGGTTGGGTATTGCAGCGCTGGCGCAACTTTGCGGCTAAGAAGGCGCCTTATGTAGCAGTTTCTGAATATAGAGTATTTTGGCTAAAACACAAAGGGGCAACTGAACGCGGGTGGGTTAGTTAGTATAAGTCTGACACTCCCTGAGCAAGAGAAGTTGCGATGATTTGTCAACTCAAAAAAAATTAAAGGTAACTATGAAACTGTTCGACTCACAGTCGCCATTTTATTTTTTAATTACAATAATGGAATATAATTAATGTTTATAATTCTCGACACTCGATGGTTGAGAAGTTGTTCTACGACTTCCACCGAACCGGCCGCGCCGGAAGGTATTCTGCAAAGTCTATGGAAGTATGTCCACTGACGTGGAGCAGGGAGAAATAGAGACAAGAGATCCGTGAATTGGACAATTATAGTACTTGCCCTAATTATAAATGCCCAATCTATAATACAATTCACGAATGATGGCGGGCGTGAAGTTAGCCTTTGCGAACTTTCCTTTGCCGCCATCATTCGTGAATTGTACTATACATCAGTGAAAAATAGTAAGCAGAGTGGATTAGAGCTGAGCCAACTTTCAAATGAAACAAATGAACTCGCGGCCTCGAGCCAGAAAAAACGGAGTCGGGTGCCGAGCGGAGAGCTCGAAATGAAAGGTAACATAAACTATTTATTTATTATTATTTCTGTTAAATTGGTATTCTGGTTAAAACTATAAAATTAACTACTTTGGTCTACAATAAATTTTATTCAATTTTATTCTTGCAAAAGTGGCAAATGTTTCTATCGAAGCGCAGGGGGCGGCCAAGTTCTAAACTAGATAAAAATTTGCCACTTTTCACTGTTCCTCTCCTCTCTGCTCGTATCTCCGCTTCAGTGAAATGTCATATTTTTATGGTAGTTTGCTACCTTAGTGTGTATGCTGATCCGAATGAACTGACATCTAACAACTTCACCAACGTTTCAACTTCCACTCAATACATTGCAAAACAGCGCAACCTCTCGCTCCCCTCGATAAAAACACTTGCTACTTTTCATTGCTCCTTTCTGCTAGTTTCTTTCTTATATATAACAACTTAACAATAATTTCAACTTCACTTAACACATTGCAAAATGCTTTACGGCGCGACCTGCTCGGTGGATATCGTGCAATAAGATAAAATAAGACAAAAATGTACAACTCACGGCTAAGATAATGATTGACAAGCTCATCGTTAGGCTCGTCAACCTCCGGCGTCGGCGGCGGCAAGTCTAGTGGCCCCCGCCGCAGCAGCGCCAAGTTCCGTTTGCTCATCGGAGAAGCTGGCTCGAGGCGCGGCTTGCGAGCACTCGACTTGGCCGGGGTGCTCGGTGCACTGTCTATTAGGAACTAAAACAAAAAAAGAAAATGCTATGGTCATCTGTTGTTGAGAGGAAGTCTTTTCGCTTAATCACTAACTTACGTTGTGACGTTAGTTAACAACTAAGCTGAGTACTAAGGGTTGTGGCACTCGAACCGGCTCAATTCGGTTACCCTATGTTCCTTTATCATCTGAGTTACATCTGAACGCTGCTGACGAATCATGACAACGAAAGTACATGCAGTGTTACAGAAAATGATAATATACACACGGTGACACATAGTGACACCACCCATACAGTGACACAACACATACAGTGTCACCACGCACACAGTGACATTACACACACAATGACACGCTTTTTACCAATGTTATATATTTATTATTATTTTTACAATGGTTGTTTTATCAATGTTCGTATTTAATAATTTTTTTTTTGTTTCGATACCTTTTAATTTATTGAACCTCCGTGAATGTGACCGTACATCACCGCGGGCCCTAACAGAATACCAGAGCTGCATTATTTATCTTTTTAAATATCGCAGCAAATACTGAGTTAGGCGCCCTTTTGGCCTTGCACAGATTTTAAAGTTTTCTTTTTTTTATTATTATTAATCCAATTCTACTGTATGTGTGAGGTACGAATAAAAGTTTTTTTTTATTTCTTTCTTTCTTTCAAACACACAATAACACCACACACACAATGACACCACACACACAGTGACACTATACAAGACTCACCTGCGCCTCGTCCAGCGCGCGGCCCGCCTGCACGCTGCTGACAAGCCACAGCGGCGACAGTACGGGCACAGTCGGCAAGTCTCTCAGCACGGCGCGCGCGGCGGCGGCGCTGGCGGCGACGGCGTGCGTGACGCGCGGGTGCGCGGCGTCGTACCGCACGCCGCCGCAACGCGACACACAGGCTGCAGCGCGCTCGCGGGAGATTCCTTCGAGTCCGGTTACCCAGATCTGTTAGACATACATTACACATGTTCATCATCATCATTATTTCAGACAAAAGACGTCCACTGTTGGCCATAGGCTTCCCACAAGTGTCGCCACAATGAACAGTCCCGTGCGTCTCATAGCTATCGGATTTCTACAGCCCTTACCAGTTCATCGGTCCACTTTGTAAGAGGGCTTCCAACACTGTTTCTTCCATAAAAAAAAATTGGTACTAATTTTATATTTGATTAATAAAAGCAATCTTGCTCATATATTTGGAATAAGACAATGTCGCCAATACAAGCTTCTGACAGCGTCTTGGCCCGCGTGAAAGAAGAAAATAATTTTATGCCCGTGTCACTCAGTGATAAGATTGGTCCAGTGGTTTTTGGGCTTTTGCATTACAAACAAAAAAACAAATATTTCCTCTTTATAATATTAGCATAGAAGTATGCACAGGACCGGTCGTTGTGGCGACGCTTGGGGGAGGCCTATGTCCAATAGTGGACGTCTTTCGGCTGATATGATGATGATGATAGAAGAAGAGAGAAGTAAGATAATATTAGGAAAAACAATTCTTTTACAAAAAGGCTCTCTTTTTTCGTAGCTGAAGAACAAAAAACATAAAAAAAAAAAATTCATTACCTCGCTCTGGGAAAAAAAAACAAAGACAATATATTTATTTTTCAAATAGTAGTCGTACTCACACAAAATCCATCAAATATTGGGCCAGCCTTCTTGATGAGACTCATATCCAAGTTTTCAAACGCCGTCAATATTTCTTTATCAATGGACACATCAGTCCTCTTCGTATCTTGTGTGAACTGAAATAAATAAATGAGAAACACATCTTAGTCTTTTTATTGGTATAATAAATCGTGAAAACGAAGAAGAAGTTCACACTCCTTGTGGAGCGCTCTTTGTAAGTACTTGCTCCGTGGGTGAATCATATCATAATAACTATGGCTCGACCGAGAGGGATTTTTCGTTCTCGGGCGAGACCGAGACCGAAATAAAATAATATCTCGGCCGAGACCGAGAATAAACTAAGCGTGAAAAAAAAACAATAAAAAAAGCAATTTTTCGGCATTTTATGCAAAGAGTATCGCCTCTCGTCATACAATTGTCCAGCTTTGATAAACAGTTGTACAATAACTACGCTAGTAGGCGGCAAAGATAAAAACTTATTTGCTGCAGGCCTAAGTATCTTATAAGGTGACGAAAACTACTACTCAAAAATATTTTTGTAAAATTTTAATGCCGATCCGAACAAAGTTACAATCTCGGCTATAATTAGCCGAAAACCGAGACAAATTTCTCGGTTGGATTTGTAGCCGAGAATGCCGAGACTGAGATCTCGGTCGAGCCTTCATAACATTTGGTCGCTTACCTTCATTTTTCCGGACATCATTGTTGCGTCTGCCGATCTGGTTTCATCTACGAAATTGCTTGGCGGCCTCACATTGGTTATACGGGAGAAATTCAAACCTGTAAACATTGACTTATATTCTAATGATAGACAAACACATTCACGGAAACTGTTAGTCAGAATACTATAAAGTTAAAACAAAAGTTCGCTGCAGTGCTACATTGGCTTTATGTCGATTAACAGATCTATTAAAACATACAGCGTTAAAATAGCTTTTAGATGATACTTTTTTCGCAACCAAAATGTCTTAAGCGCCATAAATTTCGTGGCATCTACGCGGTTCGTTCAACATAGTGTAATGTTCAGGGTGTGCGGACTACATTACACGTATGCAGATTAAAATTAGTGTTCGGCACGCGTAATCTAGTGCGTATTACAAATGCCTGTAAATAACAAAATTACTCACGTTCCATTCTAGAATACTCTGCACGATATTCCATAACACTAAATTGCAGAACTTGCAATTTGATTGCTGAACATGTAATTTCAATACTGAACATGCAATTTAATTGATCGAAAAATATAATTTAATCGCTAACGATTAAATCTAAATATACGATTTCATTACTTGACTTGCAATCTGATTCCTCAACATATAATTTCACTGTTCAATATTATTTGATTGCTAAACATACAATTTCACTGCTCGAAAATTATCATTTGATTGCTAGACATAAAATTTCACTGCTCGATTTGATTGCTTTGATTATTATCATTTGCTCAATTATAGAGCAGTGAAATTGTAACATAAAATTTCACTGCTCTATAATTATTTATTTATTTAAACTTCATGTACAGTAGTGATACATAGGTGGACTTAAAGCAACAAGGCATTCTAATTATCATTTGATTGCTAGACATACAATTTCATTGCTTCATGTGCAATCTTATTGCTTAACATACAATTTAACTACAGGATTTAAAAATTTACTAAATTACTCAATGGATTTCAAAAACTCACTCATATCAGGCAGTCGTGATTCAGCGAGAGGTGACGACGTAGATGCGCCGGCGACTCTGTATTTAGCCAATGGTAACGCTACGCCTTTAGCTGCTGAATCTTTGACCCATGATGGTAGGACTACCGCCTTGCCATACTCTAAGGCGGCTTTATATTTCTCACTACCAATGCCTTCCCTGAAAAAAAAATTTCATCAACAGTGCACATAGAACCAATGGCAGATATAAAAAGATCGGAAAAAAATATAATAAAAAAAAAACAGTGCAAGGTTATTTTAAAACGGTTATTGAAACTGATGAGTATCGGGCCAAAAAATCTGAGGAATGGGTAATTTGGGTTTTAAAAATCAGAAAATTAGCGCTGTAGACTCGTCGCACTATGCGTGTGAGCACAGCATGTTGCTTTAGTTTTCGGCCGTTTTGCACGGATATGGCGGATATTTTTTTTTTATTATTGATAGACTCGCGTTTGACCACTATCTCACCTGATGGTAAGTGATGATGTGGCCGACGATGGAGCACGCTTGCCTAGAAGTAATCTATTCACTCTCGACTTAAAGACCCCTAGGTTGTAGCTATCAGGAAACAAAGACTCCGGCAGGGAATTCCACACTTTAGCTGTACGCATAATGAATGTGTTTCCGAAACGCTTTGTACGAATGGGTGGGATATCCACCTTAGTAAGTCATCTTAGTAATTCCTTTATTCTCATAGTCCGAAGGAACGGCAATGCACGAGCGAAGAGAGGTCAGTCCGGCGACTTACGTGCTTTCCGAGACACAGGAGTGTCACACAAATCACTTTTTGCCTAATCCGGGAATTTAACCCAGAACCCTACAAGCAACAGTTGTAATTTTGATCACAAGACCAACCAGAAACTGAAGGACACTGAAGGACTGAAGGACGGTGTGGTTTTCCTGCTCCACCCAGAGAGAGTCATTGGATGATATCCCACCATAAAAAAGAGTAATTAAAGACCAACCAGGCAGTTAAAAAAAATCTTATACAGGGTGCAAGGGACAGCCCTCCACAAACTTTAAGGGCTTGCTCAGTAGACGAAACTGAACAACCTTCCACAAGACTTCTTCAGGACACGAAAAAAAATCATTCACCATACAAAATTAAAAACTTGATTGAACAGTTGGTGTGGAGAGAAGGTTGTTCAGATTTATCTACTGAGCAAGCCCTAAACCTTTTGAATACCGTAATTAGAGACAGAATAGAAAGACAATGAGAGAGCCAACTGACTTTCTGAAGCTTACTCCTCAGTAACAGCTAGGTTTCTAGGTTTGAAAAAAATATATGTTTATTATAGATTCATGAACAACATTATCAACATTTGATTTTTTCGTGCTATTAAAACTTTTGACTAAAAAAAAAATTAGCAATTTCGCAACTTTTTTCCTACTCCTTCGAAACGTCTTGGATCTTAGGAAACATTTTTACACATAAAAATTGGTGGTTAAATATTCTTCAAAGTGAACATATACATATGTAAATCAATCAATATTTCGCAAAGAAAATGGATTTAAAGGTCAGCCGCGCGCTTTCCGGGCGCTGCTGGCCACAAATAAATGCACAGATTTGTGTACTGCCGCCTAGGCGGGTGCGAGAGTTGCGTCCAAGTAATTTCGGCCAGATGGTTCAAGGGACTATAAGCCTTAATGAATTAAAGTTTGGGAAGGGTTGTCCCTTACACCCTGTATATTCTAAAACATACTAACTTGGTCAACACCACAACATCAGTAGTCTCACTCTGGAAAGCCCCGGAGAAGATCCCTCCCTTTTCATTAACCAGCTTCATGATCATCTGCTTATCCTTCTTAGGGATCCCAGACGTGGTTACTTGAAGGTTAGTGAAGGGAGGCAGCCGGTGGACAAGGAAGTCCGGAGAGGAACCGCTGACGTTGAGACGAAGGGACGTTTCCCAGACTGCTTCGATCCAGGTAAAGGCCATCACAGGTATGCCTTTTTCTACTGATTTCTAGAAGAGATGATGTACAGTAATTGATCATTAAACTGGGGTTTTGTGGGAATGGGGGGGGGGTTATACATATAAAAGTAGCACATAAGAAATCAAACTAAATTATGTAATCAAAATATTTTTTAGTAAAAATTCTGTTGAATGTGTGATACTGTATGGAATAAAAGGCTTTTCCATTTTTATTTATTTATGTGAGAATGGAATTTTAAAATGTTTACAGGCCATGAATGGCAAAATTTGACAGTTACTTTAAAAAAAAAAAATTGTTCACACTATAATGCCTCCTGTATATATTTTAGAGGTATACAGAACAGAATGTAAAATCCCGAAAACCTCCGTTGAAAAGGGGAGGATCCTCCGACCAGACGGTATTTGTGACTGGTCCGGGCAACTGCCTGATGATTGATTTCGAACTGTTCTATATGTTCTAATCGCGCGGAGAACTCTGATACCGTAAACAGGATTGTGAATTTAAGTTCAAATGTGGCGATATAGATGTCGCTTCACAGACAAAGGACATGAAAAATAGTACTCACAACATATTTATCAGACAGCACAGTGTCTGAAACTAAATGAGTGGTCTCATCTGTTAGAACTGTGCTGTATATGCCACCCATCCATTGTACTTTCCTCCTTATCTGCTCCTGAAAACAAAATCATAACAAAATGAAAAGAACAAATCAACAGGTGCTAAGTGAAAAGAGTTATCAACAAATTTGCACCTGCCATGTTATGTTTCTGCACCACACTAAGGTCGACTGGCAGATAATGCCTAAGGCATTTAGTCGGCCTTGTCTTTGTACAGTTTTATGTTTTTTTTTTTTTTTTAATTGAGACAAACTAGTGCTTGACTGCGATCCCACCTGATGGTAAGTAGCGATGCAATCTTTGATGGTGAGGCGCACTAGTTTATTAAGAGCCTATTCACACTAGCCTTGATGTCACCCAAATTATACTCGGACGGGAAGACCGCAGCAGGCAGACTGTTCCAGTCCTTCGACGTACGCGGTATAAACGACGAGGCGAAACGCTTAGTCCGGACCGTAGAGGTTTCAACAACGTAAGGGTGAATATTCGCTGTACGTCGGGTTGTCCAATGTGCATAAAGATTTAATAAATAAATAACAAGTAACTTCCTAAAAACATCATGTTCTACAAAATTGCAAAAAAACATATACAGGGTTATTTGTAAAACACTAAAAAACCTGCAGGACGGAATTTCTAACATCTTAAACAACAACTTTTGTTCTGACAAAAAAAAAAAATCTTAAGATTTCGTGGTTCCATCCAACACATTTTTTTTTTAATCATTTAAAAAATACTTTATTCGATATTTTATACTAAAACCTAAATAAAACCTAACGTATATAAATAAAATACAAAAACACAAAGTGCACTCAGGCGTCGAAGTACTCCTCCACATCGCTGTCATCCGGGAATGTGCCCAGAAGACTGGCAGCATTACCACGTTGAATGGCAATGCTAATTCTTTGAGCGAAGAACGAGCCAGCCCTTTGGTCACGCAAGGTGTCAATCAGTCGGCGAGAAATTTCCTTAAAAAGGAGACGCGCATTCGGACCCCATGATTGGGTCATGGGGTCCGAATGCGCGCGTTTCGACCCCAAACGGCTCAAAACTGTAATTACCAATAAGGTTACAGTATTTGCGCCGTTTAAGGGTCTCAGCAGTCGCAGTGGCAGCGCCAGCACAGCCAGGAATGTGGGATGGCTCAAGGGTGTCGACACAGGTTGCGTCCCACACAATTGAACTCTGTATTTTGCTATACCTAGCTATGTCTGTACTCTGTATGATACGACACAAATGCATCAAACACCCCCACCACGTAGTATGTAAAAGAAATATAGAGGTGGCACGGTGAATTAAGATCGCTCGGTGAAAGTAGTGGGGGCTATCGGCGCATGTGTACAATTGCGTACAGAAATTCTTAGTATGTTAGGATTTTATTTTTAATTTCGTATGTTTGAACCTTAGTAACATAACTTATAATAACACTAGTTTTTGCTTGTAATTTATCTTGTTAGTAGATAAATTCAGAAAAATTTAATTGTTAAAATTAAAATTAAATTAAAAAAAAAATATTTCTTTAGTTGCTTTCGTAACGTAACAATTCACGTCATAAACCATTTTTCTGGCTTGCCGTTTTAAAACTTTATTTTTAACCATTTTTTTTACGACTACGTATTACTAATACGATAACATAAGCTGTACGCAACAGTACCCAAGTACAACAGTAACCAATGAGACGCGAGAACGCAACGCGGGAATTGAAGAGAGACTCTATCTACCAATGACGTGTCGCCGTCGGCGCACACCCGCTCGCACGTCACCAAATAAACCTTAGAATTGAATACTGCGCATGCCCCTTCCACTTTTGCCGAGCGATCTTAATTCACCGCGCGACCTGTAGAGCACGTAGATATAAGTAGTATGTAAAGGAAATGTGAAGCACGTGTTTTTTTTTTTCTCTCCGGCAAATAAATCATATTATTATTATTAAAAAAAACTATGGTATAGCTTATGCATACAGTAGGCCCATAAGGACTACAGACAACAGTTATTGTTATTTAATTGTATATAGATAACTTCCACTACATTAAGTTTTAGTCTAGTACCTTCTGTGCCTTGGTTAATCCACTTGCAGTGACCACCAAGCCTCTCATGGCTATGGTAAAGACAGGCTCTGGACCCGAGGGTATTGGAGTACCTTCTGTTAGGCAACATGATAAGCAGCGAGGACCTACTAACCTGAAAAAAAATTGTAGGAAATTACTAGATCATAATTTGATCTATACAGTATATCTATTTACTGACATATTTAATGTGTCAGTAAATCATTTGCTAATACAGATGAACATTGGATATGATGATATTGATCACCCTCTATGCTTACACACTTTTGAATAGCTTAACTGGTGCCATTTCTGTTTCTGCATTGGCCTCCATTTAGGAACATCTCATTGAAATTTCACAACAATAATCCTAAGTAGATGGTCTGGCCTCCTTCAAATGTGACAATAACAAGTAGTCCTGTGAATCTTGTATATGCATCGTCACTTTCCATTAGGTGAGTTGGCGGTCAAGCGCGAACCCATCAACAATTAAAAAAAACCCTAACCAGATTGTTGATCCATGTCATGGCGATTCTTCACCCTATGTCATACCATTGGTTCGTCTACAGGTATTATCCTATTCGTAATTGAAGATTGTTTAACTTACAAACACTTAGTAGCTTGCAACTGTTCATATAGTTCCCCTTCAAACTCATTTAGCACAAAGACGTCCCTCTTTGTGAGCCCCTCAAACTTTGTCCACTCGCTCTCGTGCACCCATTTCGCTTGAAGACCACCACCACAATGCTGTTCACATGTCTGTAAGAAACACAGGTTTTTGCAGTTTTTTTTCCTTCTGAATGAAATATGAAAATCTGCAAGGGGTTGCAAGGCTGCAAGAAATTTTATGACAAGGTTTTTTAAGTGTCACTGCAGGGCAAAAGTCAATCAACAAGAGCAACAGCAATTGTTAGCTGTTATATTATGGATGCGGGACGCACAGGAATGTTCGATGTGGCGACGCTTGGGGGAGGCCTATGTCCAACAGTGGACGTGTATCGGCTGAAATGATGATGATGATATTATGACAATTATGTTTTTGGTTGATTTATTTCCAATTCTTTTTATGGTATACGTTATTTTAATAAAATGTTGAAATTGCATGTATGAATTAGGATTTTCTAATGTATTGTATGTTTTTAGTTGATTTAAATATCAACAAACAGGTTGCTGGGCTCTAAAAGGGTCTACAATGATACATAGCTCTATGCCTGTTAATAAACAAATGATTATATGTGACTCACTAGGAATCTAGCCTAATGGACCAGACCTCAAGAAGTACAGAGTCAGCAATGGGTAGACATAATGTAGAAGTATGTTTATTTATAATAAATAACGAGTTATTCATGACTTTACTTATGTTTAGAGACTGATAAGATATATTAGCATCATAGGTGACATCGGCATCGATCTAAATTTTAAAATTATTGGACACCCATTTCAATGGCACTATGAAATCAATTATATTCTTTCCGTGATACTTTAGGCAGATAATTTAAATAATAACTCGTTTTTAACTTACAACAAAAGCTAGTTGCATGTCCTCCGAACATTCATTTTCAGATCGGCAGTCTTTCGGTATTATGAACGTAACGTTTATATCCTCGGTCATTTTGATAAGAATTCTCAATACCCAAAGTCACAAATAACATACGGATATGAAGATTTATATGTGAATTACATCCTTTTACAGAAATAATCAACTTTTTAACCTCAACGCGATTTGTTTACAAAATTTTCAAATGAACTGAATAGTGAGTGAATGAATGATTGTGAACTGAAATTTACTAGTGAAGTGAAACTTACTGTTCTGAATGAATGAGTTGAGCTGCAAGGCTCATCGGATGGACTTCAAATCCGTATGATAGTGGTAGCACTCATTATAAGTTTAGCAGAAGAAAGTGAATAAGCCTATTGAAGCATATTTAGTTAATCCTATAAACATGGTTTTCATTTTTATACACAAAAATTTTAAAGAAGTGGTTGAATAGTGACATCTACGTCACTACATAGGAACTAAATATTCAAAAATCTGCAGTACGATAATTATTTTGCTTAACTTTTTCGGCTTCAACTTTTAATCGTATTTAATGAATTAACAGTTGAAGGTTTACTAGATTTTGATTAAAAGATAGTGAGGTGGTGTAAGAGTAAACGAAATTGAATGAATGCAAGGTTTTTGTTTTAAAGAAGAAAGTGAAAAATGGGCTAAGAAATTTAGTAGATACATAAAATAGAATAGAATAGAATAGCATTTATTCGGCGCAAGCAACACAATACACAACAACATAAAATAATAATAAAAAAGTACAGACATACAATACAGTTGCAGTGACTGTGCCTGAACTGAAAGGGTCACCAACTCAGCTATTGCTGGGCGTCAAACACCCAACGCTGATTTTAAGCTGGCACCCCGCAGTGACGCACGGATGATGGTAAATAAAGTATACCTAAACAGATAAATACAATCTATATAAATATAACCCATACTTAAAATAAATATTGATACTAGTGTATTTATGTGATAATATTGTTATTAAGGTACGTAACTAAATATTATATAAAATGTGCCATGGTAGTTACAAAACCAATTTTCTCACTATACCCACAATATTTTAACAAAATATATCGCGGGAAACATAGTGCATCGCGCGATGCGACGGTTGATTTGATGACGCATAAATCGAAACACATCGCTGCACCGGCTCGGTAACTAGCCGCTATCTTGGTCTAAGACAAATATATACAAATATTACTGTTACGCCATTAAACGTGAACACGCCATATCTCCGAGAAAATAACGAATAGCACATAATAATTAAAACGCATTGCTGTTCGAAAGGTCTACAATGGTTGGACGTAGACAGACTTAGAAAAATCTCGAAACATCCACAAGGTACCTACCACGGTACATGTAGTAATAGGTATCATCTAACCGATAAGGGAAATGGTACTCTCCTACGTTAAAAATAGAGTCGAAATTCGCATGAAAGTGACTCTTATTACCACGAGCAATAAAAATGATTTATGACTTCGAGAAGCGATTCAATTGTTCTGGAATTCTGGATAGATCCGGGGACGTCGGTATCTAGAATTTTCTTGGCTCCGCATATAAATACGAGCCCCCGGCCGGAAGCGAGTCAGTTGTGATTTCGACTGCGATCAAGAGCGAACTATCCTAGTACTTGAAGTGATCTTACTTAACGACCCAAGCGATAGTGTAATGGTACTCTAGTGTTAATTGCGATTCGGATTATTGTTGACTGGACTAATTTGTTATTGTTTGTGGTGAATAAAGTTCTCTCGTCAGTAAATCGGTATTTGATTACCCACGTACGTAACATTACGTAAAAATAATTTTGGCTTCCAGAAAAAGAGCTTATTTAGTTTGCTAAAGTTTATAATTATAAATTGGGAAGGAATAGGATAGAAACAAAACGAAAGTGGAGTGAATACTTGCTGACCTCATCATCATCATTTTAGAAGACGTCCACTGTTCAAAATAGGCCTCCCCCAAGTGTCGCCTCAATGAACGCTACTGTGCGTCTCGCATCCATCGACTAAGTTAGCTTAGGCAAAAAGCAGTCAGTGTGTTAATTTTAGTTCATAAAATGAAATTATTTTTTTAAATTAAATCTAAATTTTTCAAGGTTTCTTTTAACTGTAGTTTATCACCTTAAAATAGCCGCCATGTTATTACGTCATTCAGCTGTGTAAACTAAAGGTCACATCTGTCAACTGTCAGCTGATCGGCCATACTGCGTCATTATTAACGCATTTGCTTACAGAGCCAACTGACGGCATACCTCTGAGTAAATATGGCCACTACGTTCTACATTACGCGCGAAATTTGAAAATGTCAATTTTAAATGCATTTTTAGGGTACCTACTTAGCGGCAGATTTTTTTTTTTTGTATTTTTTAATGGTTTTATTAGAACTATAGAATCTAGTTTAAACACTTTTCAAAAAAGGATGTAATACCCTATTCCCGCAACCATTACCACCACCATAATTGCGGGAATTCGATGGATACGGTCTTCGATCCATCTTGTAGGAGCTATTATAGCTATAATCTAAGGGTCTATAAGCCAAGATTTAAAAGCTTACTTCTAGGCAAGCGTGCTTTATTGTCGGTAACATCATCGCTTCCCATGAGGTGAGATAGTGGTCAAACGTGAAACTATAAATAATAAAAAAAAGGTCTTTCAATGCAGCGTCTTCAAATTCGCGGTTGCCTCTCTAGAAGCTCTCGGCCTCATCGTCCATTTGTTCTGCAGGTAATATGCCCCAACCATTGCCAATGTTCGTGCTAAAATGAAGGGAAAAGTTTCAATATTTTATTGTATGGCAGCTTGACTTTAAATCCATTGTAGAAAATAAATACAGCTAATTCACGCTTTTTTTCTCACAGAATAGCGAATAACGTGAATTTTTTTTTGTTTCTTTATGAAAGAATTAATATTAATTATATTAATTCTTTCATAAAGAAACCAATTATAAATTTATTAATATTAGACATACATATAAACAATTTTTATCATTCGTTCTTTACGCAAATTCATTCACTATTCAACACTATTAGTTCGTAATGGTAACATTAATGTCATAAAAATTTTATTAACTGTCCTGTCAAGTTACTGAAGTTGATATAAAATAAGATTAGTCCGTTTAAAAGATAAAGTTATAAAAGTTCCTTGATTAGGATTGGCTATCAGTAGATTTGCCTAATATTTTAATTTATTGTGTTCGGTCATAAATCATGAACTTTCAAGTAATTGTTTATACTGGCAACAGTTTTTTTTTAATTTAGTTTCCGAACGAAACAGTTGTCTTGTCTGTCAGACAGTTTGATCTGATGTGCCAAGTCAATGAAGAGAAGAATCGAGTTGACTCGAGTCGATTTAATCAGAATTTGATTTATAACTCAATTCCTCAATTCGAGTCCAGCACTCGATTGTTTCAAAACAGTAATATACAAACAGCATACAGACTTAACATCAACAAAAAGAAAATCTAATTATTATTATTATTATTATTCGAAACCCACACATTTTAAATATTGGCTTTTTTAAAGATGTTTTAAAAGTAAAGCTACAAATGTAGTACCTTTGTTATTATTTTGGTTTACAACAAAGTTTACTCTATTCTTGACAAAATTGACTCAAATGCCAGGACATGAGTCAAGTGAACTCCCATTACTCGCAATACACTTTTACACACTTTGGATTCAGAGAGTACAAACACGATTCTTCCAAACTATAGTACCTGAATCAAGTCGAATCAAAATTAATTGGTTATCGAATAAGTGAATTCAAAGCAGGGATCGCAATTGACACGAGTTAAGCCATGCTCGTCCATCACTAGTTTGGGCTGTCATTCTAGCGAGCTAAATCGATAAAAAATACATTGCTAAGAGGTTATAAAAATGTGAGAAGTGAGATGTTCCAATTTCTCTATATTTATTAAGTTAAAGTGACAAAGAAACGATAAAATGTTGTACGACGACTTTAAACCTATTGTGGACTTAGTGCTCAACAACTGGACTGCATTGCAGCTAGCCGTCGAACATGGAATGGGAGCGCCCGGGGGCGAAAAGGTTTAAAATTTCGATATATCTAATTTTTATAAATGTAAATAACTCACACACACATACAAAATTCTCTGAAAATGTATGTGCTACTACTGAACTACACGACTGCAATTTATAATATTAATAATTGCTTGCTATAAATTAAAACCCTAAGATGAACTGTAATTAAATTTCTCTACATAATAAATAAGTGGCAGAGCATTTTAATTGTTATTTAGTCGCATAAGTTCTCAGTGTTGTTTATGTTGATAAATATATAGACAATGTTTTCATACAGTAGCAATAAGACATTTGATAATAAACAAAGTTGAGAGAGAATAATACTTACATGAATTATTGGATTTATTATTATCTGAGCTATTCTTAGTATTACATTGTTTTATCAACAGGCAATGTTGCATTTGCAATTTTTCCATTGAATGTGATCATTAGGCACATTTAACAGACCAATACGGATGTAAAGATCCGTCCCTATTTATTTTACCCTATTTATTTTTGGTATATTACAGAGATCTGTGCTGACCCATCTTGTAAATATTAGGGTAGATTCTTTTTCTTAAAAATAAACTTGTCAAAACAAGTATTCATGCTGATATTTTAGACAAATATTCACCTCAAAAAGAAAACTTTTTGAGGTGAATATTGAGTATCTATCTATGGACAAAAAATGCTTAATATTAAGAAACCTTTTCAAAAACACTATCTCAAGTAATCCTTGTTTTGACCATCAGCCTATGGTCAACTTCTAGATCAGTTTACCATTCATGGTAACATACATTCAGCATGCACCAAATCTTTGACTCTTTTTTTCTTTCTATTATTTATGGAGTCTCCTTATAGTGATCACTAACCCAGATGATAAAATCTAGCTACACTAATATAATAAAGAGGTAAAGTTTGTTTTTTTGTTTGTAGGAGGTAATCTCTGGAAGTACTTGAGCTAGTGCTAAAAATTCTTCACCAATAGAAAGATGCTATAATCCTGAGTGTAATAGGCTATATTTTATGAATGTGGGTGATGCCGCGGGCAAAAGCTAGTTATTCTTAGAGTCACCATTGACCACTATCCCAGCTGATTTAAACAATGAATTTAACTAACTCTTTCTCCCACCTGATTAAAAATACCATTTAAACTAATTCTTTCCTTATATTACAGACTGCCCAGCTAATGTCAGTCTACATAGCCAGATACTGTGTTGAAAATGTGGTGGACAGAGATGAGCTGATCGAAGTAATTGAAGATCTGATGGATGAGGAGTTTGAAACTGTGTGTCATGATGACTCACCTAAGGGTAAATAAATATTGACTATCTGTCTAATAAATATCCTACATCATGGTGTGAAGGTCTATTTTCCCCTAAGGAGAAATGTTGAGCTCCACCTCCGTCCGACCCTGTGGTTGTCATCCTTGTGACTTTGATAAAGCCCCACTGATTCAAAGGTCTAGTCTAGTTTAGTCTAATACCTTATCACATTGTTCAGACAAAGAGAGGGTTGAAAGAAGAGTTGTTAAAATGGCACTAGTTTATATTAATTAAAAAAAAAATGGAATTGGACTCCAACTCCAAACATTGACAATTTTAATAAGATACTGAACTCCATCTTGGACGATTGGATCAACGCTTCAAAAATCATAAATATTATTCAGGACATGAACAAGATTTTTTTTTAAATAAAATTAAAGGGTTTTGTGGGCTCTCATCTAAATAAAAAAGCTTTGGCCATAAAATCTGTGTTTTTTTTATTATATTTGAATTACTTTTGCATCATGTATGCATTCACAAATATGTTATGTTAATTATGTTCTGTTACAGGATGTTTTTTGTATGTCTGTTACATAAAAAAAAACACCCTGAAACAGAACAACTATCTAAGTCATATAATTATTTGCTCCATATCTAAATCAACCTTGTGACTTAATCGCACCAACCATGATGTCAAATCCATGTACTTAATATTAAACATACCTTGCACACTTTTAAGCATTTTATTGTATTTCCAGAAATAGCAATCCTATTGCTGCAGTTTCTGAGTCTTCTAAAAGATGGGCAACATGACGAATTGCGAGCACGAATTGATGCAATGCCTAAGTGTCAGAAATGGCTCAGCCAACCGATACATGAATCAGTACCACCACAAGTAAGTTTAGTCAACCATTAACTAGCTACATCAGATTTACAATATTACTAGTTTTTGCCCGCAGCTTTGCCCACGTTCATAAAATATGACCTATGTCACTCAGGATAAAGCAGCTTTCTATTGGTGAAAATAATTTTAGCAATCGGACAAGAGTTTACCTCCTACAAACAAAAAACCAAACTTTATCTTATTAGACTAGCTTTTGTCTGTTGTTTTGCTCACGTTAGTGTAGATTTCTCGGATACAGTATTTTTTTCTTAATGAAAGGCCAAAGAAAAGGCCTTTCATTAAGAAAAAAATACTGTGTGTGTGCATTATGTCTATTTCTGTACCACTAACAATGTGTACGTGAAACAAACACTCACACTCACTTCATAATATTAGTATGGATTTTTGTCACAGAATAGTAACATAAGATGGAGGGTTCACTCTGACAAAATCTGTCATTGACATTCAATGATTTACTTCTGACATTCTAAAGCTACTCTAATATCAGAGAGCTCTGCAATTATCTACTGCTCAGATTACAAAATTTGTTGCACTGATAGAAAACTATACTTCTGTCTAATTTCGTCTCAAAAAAGCTCAATTTAAAATTCCTGTGGAATTTACTGCAAGTTTACTTTGTCTAATTATAAAAACTGCATGAAAATTCGTTCAATAGTTTTTGAGTTTATCGCGATGGACAGTGAGACGCGGTGGGCGACTTTGTTGTTGAATGAGGACTAACCCACCAATTCTTTTTCAGTGCCATGGCAACCCAGATGATGTCTCAACAGACAGCAGCGGTGAAGATGATGATGAAGTTCCAGACAACAACATGAACGGCGCAGCAGCTTCTTCATCTAACAGAAACCGAGGACCAGAACCAATGGATGAAGATGGAGACCCCGGGTGGACAGTAGTACGGTCGAGGCGAAGGAATTAAAAATATTATTTTATATTTAGTAAAATTTGGTTTATGTTTGAGCTGCTCGAATTGTTGTCAACATATCTGGTAGCTTGTAAGTCTAACTTGTTTGTAGATTGGCTCAAACCATCAGGAGGCATTTTGTGATTTCATTTTATTAAATAAATCTGAGCCATAAATGAATGAAACTTAAGTTTAGTATTAAGAGTACTGAGACAGCTCCGAGATGGTTTACGCCAATCCTTATTTTTTAAGTATACAAGTATTGATTAGGTGACGTATTTAAAAACAATTCCCATTAAATTCCTTGCAGATAACACACTAATAACCATCGTCATTGTTGAATAATTTGTCACAATTCAATCTTAGAGAGTGTACTTAAAAGTTCAAAAGTAATTACGAGCAGCTCAAATATAAATTTAATATTTATAGAATGATAATAATGTTTTAAATCATAGTTGGGGTTGATTCGATTCAAGATTGTGAATTTTTACTTTGATATTTTTTATTTGAAATATAAATATTTAAAAAAATATGTTTCGATTACTAAAGGTTGATGAAGAGAGAATGATTGAATGAAAAATATCAATAATATAATTATTTTTATCGTTGTGTTTTGGGTACTGTTATAAGTACCAGTATAGATACTTGTTGTAATCGAACAACCCTAATTGTAGGGTTCTGATGTTTGAATGTATCATCGATCATGTTACTACACTAAGTAATTAGAAAAAACCCCAGTAGTTTCCTTTTTTTAAGGCAAAGGAAATATTTTTGCTGTGCCTGTTTTCGACAATGACATCTCCTATATCACCAGATGAGATTTGGTGGCCTAGATAAATATTTCCTTTGACTTCTGAACCCATTATAATACAATGGTAATATTGATAATATTACTCTAGTATTTGCAAAATAATAATATGAATTTTTTAGCTCAGAATAACTGTAGTTAGAGAATACCTAAATTCACAATGGCCGAGTCGAAGCATGTACTCAAGTCAATGCGAACGCGGTATTTTGACAAAACTGTTCGAAATGGTTTGTATTACTCCATTAGCTATCTACTCTGTGTTATCTTTACCTATGAAAGTTCCTCGATAATTACCTTTATACCTTATTTCTAAGGGCGTAAGGGCTAAAAGTGATCGACGAGGAACTTGTCCTTTAAATTAGTAGGTACGTACGTGTACCTATAATATTAATATGCTAGTAAACGTGGTATACCTTTGTAGGTAGAATGTATGACTGGTGTGTTTTACCAACACTGTATTTATACTTTACCTAATAAATATGTATATAAATGTTGACCTGTTTGTTTTCTTTACTTCAGTGGCGGTTGCACATGTATGTATCAGTTTATAGTATATGTATAGTATCTATAGCCATGCCAAATCTTTCGCAATCAACGTTTGTAGAATCGAGCCATGGGCTATGATTAATTTTTTTGATATTCTTCAACAGTCAACTACTTCTCTTTCATCTAGAATACTAAATTTGGCAAGAGGCAAGGTCTCAGTATAAGCTAAAGAAAAAATATTAAAACCGTAAGTTACAAAATAATAACTTTTGAGAATCGAAAAAATCTTTGAGGTTCAATTCGGGAATCGAACTATATATTTACATTGAAATTCTTTACGGAACCCTCGCGGTGCGCGAGCAAAGTTCTTAGTACCTATGTAGTGGATAGTCACACGGTTCCCACTATCACATCACCGACAAAGTTAGAACTTCTTTATGACAATTATATTCAAACAAAACTATCTTCGAAAACACATTAGTAATGTCAACTGGCTGTCAAAAACTGTCAGTGTCACTAAGCTTGTGCAGTATCGCTTATGTGTATATTATTTCTGAAAATAAAATCACATTTACGCGTTTTTTCCACACATAATTTAATGAATTAAATGATTTAGACAGAAAAAATATCATTACGATGCCGCTTACGGCAAGACAACGGAGCATACACAATAAGAACGGAGCTAAAAGGGCCCAAAGCTTCAGCAAAGGGAAGCGGAAAGCGAACGAGGGGTATGTAATCAAAGCCCATTTACTATTAATATACACGCTTATATTAATGTCTATTATTAAATTCTAAACTTGCTTACTGTTTTGTGGTATAAAAACACTTGGCATCATTATAGGTTATAATAATTTTTATTTTGGCTCATCAATGCTCTAATTTGTTGCTGGTACTACAGTTTGGCGCTTATCCAGACGTTTCCGTACTCAAACAAAGGTAAAAACAGTCCTCTGACGTTAATTAAGCATGATGCTATACTAACAAAAACTATTTTCGAGTTGAGTGCTAATTTTTGTTTCATAGATGCTACATTAGTCATTGTCAATCTTTTGTAGTGCCACTAATAATATGTCAGAGTTTTTGTTGATGTGAAATTACAATGATAACTACACTACACTATGATTTACATAGTATTATTGTGACACAACAATAATACTATGTAAATCATAATGGAATCCTATAAGATTAAAAAACAAAATAACTCGAGAATCATTATCATGTAAGATCATTCTAACAATAATTTTTCTCACTGAAATCGCTCGTGGAAGTCCATAAAACCATATAATTTCCTATTGTGTTAGAGACTCTAGGATTCCATGTTAACTTAGATCTTAATATCAAAAAAATTGTTTACACTTTTAGGATAGTACAGAAAGAGACAGTGATTCCTTATGTTTTGTGCAGTGTTCATTTCATGTTTGTGAATCCTGGATGCTTATAATTTTATAAAATAATGATATTCCACAACTGTCACACAACATCATCTAGTCCCAAACCAAGCAGAGCTTGTGCATACTTATATATTTCTGACACAGGACAAATGATTGTGCTCATCTCACAAACATTTAATTTTGTCTCGGGTGGGTATCGAACCTACAACCTCCGGCATAGCAGTTAGGGTCACTGGCCACTAGAGCAACAGGTCTGTCAATATGTCTTTTTTTCACACTTTTGGTGCCTGATTCATCATTATGGCTTGTACAATACATGAAATATCTCACTAGTCAGGTCCAGGGCATGAGCACAAGTCATCGTATCAACGCAGAACAATAACTCAGTAGGTGGGTTGTGGCCACTCAAACAAATGATTGTACTTCTTGTGAATAAGTACAATGAAGCCCATTCTAAATTTACTATTATTTAAAAAAAAAAATATTGCCCTGGGAATGACTCCTAATATTAGCATTTGCATACATCAATATCTGTCGCTAATGGCAAAGATTTGTTATTCTATTTACCGACTTATCGAAAGTTGGTAATCGTTCGGGGATGTTGGCATGTAAACTCACATACACAGGACACCTAGACCTAAGACCTGTAGGTCATACAAATATAAATTATAAGACTATAATAATCATGAACTGCATCTGAGATCTTGTAGCCTGATTCACGTAATAAAAACCGTAACGATATTGTAGCGATTTAGTCGTTTAGACCATTTCCATATTCACATCCATCTATCGAGTTTGAACGACACCGATTTTAAAGTCGTTTGAAAAACGTCGATTTAAAAAAAAATTGTAGTACATTATCCTAGTAGAATACTTATTAATGTAACTGGAAATAAGTCAATAGATTGTGAATACCGCTTTTGGATATAGGACTTTGATCGAATGACTATAAAATTTCAACGATATTTGACTTGTTTGATTTTACATGAATCAGGCTACTGATCAAACATCCAGAAACTCCTGTCAGAAACTCCACACATGTTGACTTGGTTTCTGCAACTCCACATCCAAAAAGCGCGTATTTTACATACACAATGTAAATAGCGATGCGCGATGGCGAGAGGTTTTATTCTATTGTTCGAAAATCTCGCTGGTTTTTGATTGTTTCGACTATGACTCGAGTCCGACTCGGTCTGTTATTGCGACTGGCGCATTCGATAGTTGTCCTCGATATTTGAATAATCGAAAACCAGCGGTCGATTCCATTGACTCGTAATAATCCAAAACACATCTCGATTATTTTCTAGAATGGGGAGTCAATGGTTGACTACATGTTTTTTTTTAATTAATATAAACTAGTGCTTGACTGCGATTCCACCTGACGGCAAGCAGTGAGGTGCACTAGTATATTTTAATGAGTCCGATTCTTTTGATTATCAAAACATCTCGGAATCGCCCATCGCTATCTGTAACATAATGATGTGTTATTACTTTCATATTCTAAATATTCCTCATTAAACTTTCCAGGGAGTTCCTTGTAACCAATGCACCATCCGACCTGCGGAGTATAGCGTACCCGGGTGGCGCAGTGGCATTAGGACTGCTACTAGCTGCCCGGCTTGTGTCTGCATACTGGGGGCATATCGCCGACTGTGATGAAACCTACAACTATTGGGAGCCATTGCATTATTTAGGTGAGCTATCAAAGTACTATCTGTTTATTCATCCTCAGTTTGAGTGAAGAGAGCAAAAAAAGGTGTCAAAGTTAACCTCTCTGGCACAAGTGTAACAAATTCGGTACACCTCTGTACCTACCAGCTAACTTAAACCTTATTTTACGTAATAAGGTTTAAATTAGCTGGTATGAGGTGTACCGTATTTGGTACACACTCTACGAGGTTAAGGTCTTAATTTCTCTCTGGTGGTGTTAGAAGAAACTTACTTTTTTGAACTGTACGGATAAAGACACTCAGTTTTTATCCATCCAGTTCAAAAAGTATTTATAAGGCTTTTATCATACTTAGGTATAGGTATCGGCACGAATCTTGAGCGCTCGGCGTCATAGTGGGGATCGCTTTGCGCATTCCATACATTGGCGAGCCAATCGTCGTCGTTGTTAGACGTGACGTCTATGACACGGATGTCGCGGCGAGTCAATCACTGACACTCCCACGTCTCACGTCATATCACTAAAGAGACCCGATATTTGACTTCTGCGCAACTTGAAGCTATCGCTCAAGATCCGTGCCGGTATCTATATATTTTGGTAAATATGACCTTTTTTATACCAAAGGTGCCATGTGGTCCACAAACATCGATTTTATTCCTTCAGCAAAATATAAAAAAGATAATTTGCAAAATGCTTGAAATTAAATTAAATTTTCGACAATAAAAAAAAAGTGGCCTATCGGAAATAGAAACCAAGCTACAAGTGAACAATGATTATTGTTTTTTTTTTATTAATTCCAGTATACGGCAGTGGTCTCCAAACATGGGAGTACAGTCCAGTGTACGCGATACGCTCGTACATGCCTCTATGGTTATTTGCGGTGCCTGCCAAGATATTGTCATGGTTCATGACTCCGGTCTCCGTGTTCTACTCTTTAAAGATGTTGCTAGCCGTGCTGTCGGCTTGCGCTGAGCTGATGTTTTACAAGTGAGTTCACTATTTTTTAAATATTTTTGCTTTTTATCCTGCGGCGCGGCGGCAAACCAAACTTTTTGAAGTTGTCGTTTCGAGTGCAAGCAAAAATGAACTTAGCGATGGCCAGGCGGAAGTGTTTTTGACGGTACAAATAGGCGTGGCTCACGTGTGCATCGATCTAATGTAGTTCAGTCCTGCTTTATAATGTTCACACTACTGGGACTCAGGCCTCCTCTCTAGTAGAGGAAATGGGTCATAATCCACCACGCGGGCCCAGTGCGGATTAGCGGAACGGTTGATTCATTTTTTTTATTTTTTATTTTGTAGGGCCGTATGCCACGAATTCGGCGTCCACGTCGGACGAGTGTGGCTGGCCATGACGCTGCCAGCGGCCGGCATGTTCGCGTGCAGCGCCGCCATGCTGCCGTCGGCGTGGAGCGGCGCGCTGGCGAGCGCCGCGCTCGCGTGCTGGTGGCGCCGCAGATACCCGCCCGCTATATTCTTGACGGCCGCTTCTACTTTACTTAGTAAGTAGTCTTAAACTGTATTATTTAGTAAGTGTAGTTGTTATATTTCCAGTTCGGAACTAGTCATTAAACTCCAAGCGAACGCCGGCGTTCGCTCTCTCATTGTATTTCCATTTTGTCTCTAATTACGGTATCCGAAAGGTTAGTCTTTTAGTACGCAAAATACGCGCTTATGACGTGGAGTTGCGGAAAACAGCCCGTTGTACCTATACCTATACCTATACCTAAGGTTAGTTTTGGGAAAAATAATAAGAAAAGTAATAAATATTTATCTTTTATTTTTATCATACATTCCCACTGCTAGGCAAAGGTCTCCCCAACTTCTTGCTGGTATTCTTTACTCCAGCCACATTGAACTAGCATTTGTATAGGCGTCTAGCTCACCATCTCTTCCCAGGTCCATCCTCAGACACCTTTGTGTGCCCAGCGTTCAACCTGCATGCGGATGACGTGACCTGCATACTTTTATTCCTATGTTCACACAACGTAGGAATAAAAGAATTGTGTGTACTCATTACTTTTTTTTTTCGCTTTAAATAAAGGGGCTAAGATAATTGCGTATATGTCTGTGTTTACTGAAATTACTAGAATTTTAGTTTCAAACAAGCCACATATCAAATAAATAAACTTGGAGTCTTCTTCTTCCTCCCCTTATCCCATATTACTTGAGGCCGGCGCAACATAATTCAATTCAAACAACGGCAATTTTCCGGGTTATTAAACCTTGGCGCTCGAGGGGTTAACCAAATTAACACAATTCTCACGTATCAAACAATTTTTTTTTCTTTTTTCTATATAATCAAAAGAACATCCAATAATCCGACCTTCTCTTCCTCAACAGGCTGGCCCTTCACAGCCCTCCTCGGCATACCAATCGCGATCGACATGATACTAATGAAGAGACAGATCCTCGACTTCATCAAGTGGTCTCTCGTCTCCCTCGTCGTCATCCTAGTGCCCACCGTGCTGGTAGACTCCTGGCACTACGGCAGGCTGGTGGTCGCGCCCTGGAATATCGTCGCGTATAATATATTCACTGAACATGGACCTGACTTGTATGGAGTGGAACCCTGGACGTATTACTTTGTGAATGGGTTCTTGAACTTTAATATTGTGTGGGTGAGTTTTTTTTTTAATAATTTTAGACGAGTGTTTTAGTCAAATTAACATCTGCGTGAATGTCGAACGCAAAGTCGAAGACGCGTAAAAAGCACCAAAGTTGCCTACCTATGTCCATCCTTAGAGTTCAATCTTCCTCCGTCCCAAATTTCATCAAAATCGGTTCAGTAGTTTAACCGTGAAAGTGTAACAGACAAACAGAGTTATTTTCTCATTTATAATATTAAGTATGGTCATTTATAATATTACCAACTAGCTACTGCCAGCGGTTACGCCCTCGGGATAAAAATTATTCTATGTGCTATTTCAGAACATGGTCTACCCATGTGCCAACTTTCATCCAAACCCATTCAGCTGTTCGAGTGTGTTGAAGTAACAAACATACACACAAACTTTCGCCTTTATAATATTAGTGTAAAGTTTATAATATTAGTGTAAAGTTTAGCTTTTGCAAGCAGCTTCGTCCGCGTACATAAAATATAGCCTATGTCATTCAGGAATTAAGCTGCCTTTTATAGGTGAACAAATTTTAGCAATCGGACCAGTACTTTCAGAGAAATCCTACAAACAAAAAAAAAATAACATTACCTCTTTATAATATTAGTGTAGATTAGTTAAGATTGTTTTAAGACTTCCCTCTCTTCCAGGTGCTAGCTCTCTCGTGTCCAGTGTTCCTCCTAGCGTGCACGGCGATGACGTCCCGCTCGACAGCGCGTGCACCCTTCTGCGCGCCGTACTGGCTCGACCTGATGCCGCTCGTGCTGTGGCTAGCTGTGTTCATGCTGCAGCCGCATAAGGAAGAAAGGTATTGTTGCTTTTCAGAAGTTTTACTCCATTACTAGGCATGCGGTTCGTTTGAGGGAACCATTAGTATTGCGTGCGCAATACTAATGGTAGCAAGGGCGGGCGCCTTCAAATTAGACAAACTTATACACTTTAAACAAACTGTTGAATTTACAATAATCGCGTATGATCTGTATCTGAATATTTGACCAGCAAATCAAACCCCAAGTCGTCGACGGCGCGCACTGTTCCCGCGCGCCTCAAGGAGTTATCAGCAACAGCACAGGCCCATTTGGATGATTTTTACCCACCAAAAAAATAAAAAGTGCGTAAAACATTAAAACGATAAGTTGATTAGTCATGGACCTATTTATGACTAGAACTTGTATGGATTGTTCCAGATTCTTGTACCCGGCATACACTATGATCATCCTAGCAGGCGCCATAGCTCTCGACTGTCTACAAAAGATGACATTTGCGGTCGGAACAGAGCTGTTTCGTTGGAGGAGGGAGCGAGAGAGAAGACACTATCTCTCGTACACCGGCCCGCTGATGGTCATGTGTGTGCTGATAGCGGGGCTAGCGGGTGAGTGAGATAGATATAGTGTGTGAATAGAGGGGGGAGCGAGAGAGAAGACACTATCTCTCGTACACCGGCCCGCTGATGGTCATGTGTGTGCTGATAGCGGGGCTAGCGGGTGAGTGAGATAGATATAGTGTGTTAATAGAGGGGTGAGCGAGAGAGAAGACACTATCTCTCGAACATCGGCCCGCTGATAGTCATGTGTGTGCTGATAGCGGGGCTAGCGGGTGAGTGAGATAGATATAGTGTGTGAATAGAGGGGGGAGTGAGAGAGAAGATACTATCTCTCGTACACCGGCCCGCTGATGGTCATGTGTGTTGATAGCGGGGCTAGCGGGTGAGTGAGATAGATATAGTGTGCTGAGAGCGAGAGAGAAGACACTATCTGTCGTAAACCGGCCCAGTGATAGTTTTGGCGGTAGACACAATTTCTCTTACAGCGGTGTCGATTATGTAAGAAGAAGTAGTACAAGGAGACCAAATCCAAATCAAAATAATTGTGTTTCCCAGGTATATCCCGCACCGCAGCCCTGTACACGAACTACCACGGCCCCATGACGCTCCTCCGCTCCCTGCCCGCGGCGCCCGACAGCTCCGACCTGTCGCTGTGCTTCGGCAAGGAGTGGCACCGCTCGGCGTCCAGCTTCCACGCGCCGCCCGGGTACAGCATTAGGTTCATCCCCAGCGAGTTCACTGGACAACTGCCAGCGCCTTATGCGAGTACTCATAATGGTAAGAAACTCTTTGCTTCCAGAGATGTACATTAAGAACAAAATAATAAGTCTTGCTAGTTGAAATCTAAAAAAAACCGGCCAAGAGCTTGTCGGGCCACGCTCAGTGTAGGGTTCCGTAGCAGCAAATAACATAATATAAAAGTTCTTGTAATGTGTTTACAACACATTACAAGAACTTTGATCGATGTTTTAATAATAGTGTATTTTTTTCGATTTATGACGCATTAAAAAAAAACTACTTACTAGATTTCGTTCAAACCAATTTTCGTTGGTAGTTTTTATAGTAATGTACATCATATTTCTTTTTAGGGTTCCGTAGCCAAATGGCAAAAAACGGAACCCTTATAGATTCGTCATGTCTGTCTGTCTGTCTGTCTGTCCGTCCGTATGTCACAGCCACTTTTTTCCGAAACTATAAGAGCTATACTGTTGAAACTTTGTAAGTAGATGTATTCTGTGAACCGCATTAAGATTTTTACACAAAAAAAGAAAAAAGTAATAAATTTTGGGGGTCCCCATACATAGAACTGAAACTCAAAAATTTTTTTTCCATCAAACCCATGCGTGTGGGGTATCTATGGATAGGTCTTCAAAAATGATACTGAGGTTTCTAATATCATTTTTTTCTAAACTGAATAGTTTGCGCGAGAGACACTTCCAAAGTGGTAAAATGTGTGTCCCCCCCACTCTAACTTCTAAGATAAGAGAATGATAAATCTAAAAAAAATATATGATGTACATTACTATAAAAACTACCAACGAAAATTGGTTTAAACGAAATCTATTAAGTAATTTTTTTTTAATGCGTCATAAATTGAAAAGTCGACACTACACTACACGACACTACACGAAAGTGACATTACACTTAATAACTTGCTACAATCTAGGGCAGGGTTTTTCAACCTTTTTCATACCGCGGCCCTTTTAGTATGAAGAAATATATCGCAAACCCCGTTGTTTTTTTTTTATAATAGTGTGAAGAGTGAATATGTTACTTCTAGGCAACCTCCAGTGATGTCACCGTCTGGAGTACAAACGCGAACCTATCAATAAAAAAAAAACCTTTTTTTTTATTTTTTCTTTATGGCAACTCTTTTCCTTTTTTTCACCTAGCCAGTTGACATCTGATTATTAAAGTTTTTTTTCTAATAATTGATATTGCTCAGTAATTTTTCGTAACTTTTTAGCGATTACGGTTTCGGACAGGGTATCGTCTGTCGCGACCGCTAATATATGACTGGCCTGTTGGTCTAGTGGTCAGTGACCCTAAATGCGATGCCGGAGGTCGTTGGTTCGATTCCCACCCAGGACAAATGTTTGTATGATGATCACGATAATTTTTTCTGTGTCTGGGTGTAATTTATCTATAATATGTGTGTATATAATAAAAGCACAAGTTCTGCTTAGTTTGGGACTAGATAGCGAGGTGTGAATGTTGTGGAATATTATTATTATTTTCAGTTTTTTCTTTAGCGTATGGGAGCTTTCTAACTATAGTGTTTAAATAGCGCTGTGACCCAGCCGGGTCGAAGCCTACTGGGGCCAGGGTTATCCGAAAGGGAGCTCGAGCCCCGGTATGAAGGCTAGAAGGAACGGGGTGGGTCTTTTAGTCAGTAAGAGTCTAACACTATCTCCCGCTCCACCAAAGAGCGGGGGTTGTCATTTGATAAAAGAAGTATAGCGCTGTATAACATTTGATCCTAACAATATTTAATTTTCTCTTTCCAGCAACCCGCCTCATCCACCCACATTTCAACGATCTCAATAAGGGCGACAACAGAACCTACATCTCACCAAAAAAATGCCATTACCTCGTAGACTCCAACATAGGACGACCATCCACCCTAGAACCCGCCTACCACAAAGACCCCTCATGGGAAGTCATATCCAGTGTGGCGATACTCGACGCTAAAAAGTCCCATCAAGTGTTCAGAGCGTTCTACGTACCAGTGTTGTCAAGTAGAAAAAATGTTTACGCTAATTTGTATTTGTTAAAAAATAAGGTGCTCGGCTAATATAAGGATTTGTAAGTGTTTAATAACTCCATTTTTTTTTTGCTTGTATTTTAAGATGGCAACATCGTTTAATGCAATCTGTGCCTATAGAAGAGAAGATTAAGATCCTTTTCATGTCATGATTTGAGCATACTCTATGGTAATAAAGTCTTGCTCTATTTTTCTTTTTAACCAAAAGAGGTTCACGATTCGGTCGAATGTTTTTTTTTACAATATTAATTTGGTGGATAATCTATTTATAATGCAACCGCTAATTGCGTTACGTTACGTAGTGTTATTATGATATTTCTAACTACTTAAAGCTATGGTCAAAATTTTTATATTCGTTTATTTTGGTGAACTGTTGAAAAAGGCATAGACAAGAAAAATGAAGTTTGAACTAAAAATGTTTATAAAATACTTACAAATCGGTATAATATTACCAAAACAACTGAGGTTTGTCTAGTTACGATTATTAGTCGGTACAAAAAGAAATCTGTTGCAATATGATTACACTGCCATCCCATATTTTAAGTAATACTAGCTAACAGCTTGACGTCTTAAAAATAAGGACTACATTATAAAGTATATGTCATCGAATTGCTTCGTACTCAATCGGGGTGAGTTCTCAATAGGCAGAACAGTCGAGATACGTAGGCTAAAGGGTAGTTAACAACGTCCGACGCGCGCCGGGGCAAGCAAATTGCAGCTATTATCACAAAATAGGTAGGTACAGAAGTCACACTTTTCATACCTACGCTCGGCGGTTGCGCTAGGGTTGCCGTCCTCTCGCGAGATGCACGCGACCGGATGCGGCGCAGGCGCGGCGGCTGCTGGATAATTTTATATCTCAAAAATTTCTTGTTAGCGATCGGTTATCGTGAGCAGATTTGATTGGGTTAAATGTTGTGTAAAAGCCATGCAAGTATGACGTTAACATTGTAAAATGCGTTTTGATGCGCTTTGGCACGGTCGGGTCGGCGTGAATCGTACATAAGTTAGTTAAATGATGTCTTCCTGTTTTTATTTTTGTACAGTATTTTATACGAAACAGCAATTAATACTAAAAAGAAATTGTAAAACGGCAATTAGTATTTTTAATAGTGGTATGAGTATGAGGGCGCGTGGTGGGAACATCTCGCTATCTCTTTTACGCACGTATCCTAATGGCCGTGACGTCACATGTCAGTTTGTGCATTCTATTTAAGTTACTTTGCAGTACCCTCTTCCACCAGACATGGTTTGTTACTTACTTAATTTTGATCCGAAGTATTTTTTTTTGTTTTTTTGTTAAATTTTACGTTCTCGGTTTTCATTATAAATTATTATATAAAATAGAGCCAAATACTCTACTATACAAATAAAATAAAATTTTCCATATGCCATAAACTTCTTTAATCGAATATTAATAAGGCATAAAAATTATTTAACATAACTATTGCAAAAATGAAGTGAATGCTATCCGCTATTATGCAAAATTGATATTAAAAAAGTTCTAGATCCTAAAATGAGAACTAGACGAAATCTCAGAGTACAGTCATACAATAAATAAAACATATCAAGTATGTTTTGTTCAGTGCACTGAATTAGCGATAGAACTGTCCTACATACGGAGCTAGTCATAATTTAACAGATATTATGCTTAAATTATGTCCTAATAATAATTAGCTGTAAGTTTCTCGTGCAATAATAATAATAATAATACGTCAGTACTCTGTAAGTGTTTATAAATGTAAAATCGGGTTTAATCTCAGGCACTTATGTACCGAAATCGGTACACCTCGATACCAGTTAAATTAAACCTTAATTTTACGCAATAAAGTTTAAGTTAGCTGGTATGAGGTGTACCGTATCCGGTACACTGGTCCCTGAAAAATCAGCAACTAAAAAAATCTGTTTCAAGTAGAGTTGAAATTATGATACATAACACACATGTGTATTTACTTTCTTTTTAACGGTAGCCAAAAGCAAACTGTAGAAACACGGTCGGAATTTAGTCAGCAAAATTGAAACTTCCTCTCGCCCGACCCAGAGTGGGAGAAGGTATTCGATGATCTCCCACAAAAAAAAGCATTATTATGTTATTTATTTTTTTCAAATATACGGTAGAAAGCTTTTGATGCTAAAGGATGTATGAAGTCTTCTTTAGATTCGGAGTTTGAACATTGCTAAAAATGGTTCCCATATGTATATTTACCAAAGAAGTTGTCGAGTACTATTAGTATCGTCTTTCGCAATTTTTAATAGTCATGAACCGATCTAATGTCCAGGTTGTGTACTCCATTTTATATTGTGTCAATAAAAATAAGAACTAAACATTAAATACTTAATTTTTACGCTGACTACTTTGCAAGAAAGCAAAATTCACCGACTTAAAGTCGAATTTGCTATACGAATTCAAACCTTATTCTTATGATTGTAATGTCTGTATTCGTATAAGAAAATTATGAGCATTCGTAAGAATATGAACTTTAATGTAATAATGTTAAAGTTCATATTCATGCTGTCTGTGAATCTTGTTCTTAGCACGAAGGGAGGTGTTACTTAATTGATATATGTGTCGCAGCCAACTAGATTATTTCGCCATTCAGCTATCAGCCTAGCTGGATAGCTAGACGGCACCGATCAACTATACCCTATTCGCGTTAGAAATAGATATTTTTCTTTTTCATAGACATTAGGATGGCATTAAAAGCAAAAAAAGTCGTTACAATACCAATTATTTGCTTCAGCCATTTGTCATGCCACCATCGTCGTAAAAGTCTATATCGAAACTATGAAAATCTTTTATTACTGTCCGTTCAGATAGTAATAAAAGGTTTTCATAAATGTCTAATGTTAATTTGAACAGAGTATAGTGACCTGATGATATTCAGACGTTACGTTTAAAGTCGAGTACAGACTGATGTAACGTTACACGTAATGAATGAATTTACCGTCCACGTTGTAACAATGTATCATGCAATGTAACAGAATTCCAATAGTGTGGAGCAATGCGCGCGCCCAGCATTTCAACTATATGAGTAGGTACATGTTCGGTTCGTGCGCGCGCTGCGTTCACACTTATGAAATGATCCTTTCATGTTACATACCATGTTACGTTACAACTGTGACACTGTGTCCATCTTTATGCAATGTTAATGAACTTTGCAACATTCGGCGGCTAGTTGAAGTTGAAAGGCGATGAAACAGTAAAGTGAAGCTAGTTAATAATAATAATAATGTTTTACTGACATAAATGATAAAGAGGTTGATATATCAATTGAAACTCTGAATTTAATCTAGTTGGCTGCTACATATATGTAAATAATAATTTAATATATTCAGCTAGAATATTACTTTGTATTTTGCATTTTTATAAGCACGACGCAATTTTAATGTAACTATTGTTTTGTGATTTATATTTTTATGATTAAAGTTATTTCTGAATATACGTCTTTAATTTTCATCTAAAGTCCTCTCAGGCACCAGTGCACCGAATACGGTACACCTCTTACCAGCTAATTTAAACCTTATTACGTAAAAATAAGCTTTAAGTTTACCGAGGTGTACCGAATTCGGTACACTAGAGCCTAAGAGGTTAATGTTTTCCAAAGTGATACAAGATAGATGCCCTGAGACTGAAATTGAGTTGCGACAGCGATCAAACCATGAAGAAGATGGCAGGATAAACTTGACAGATTTTGAGGAGAGGAGGAAGTGTAGGCTTGTGAAAGATTTAGAGTGGAGATAAGCCTTTTTTCAGGGAAGAGAACTGGCTAACAAAAAACTCGGAGCATAGCCCTCTGGGTGATCTGCGATAAAGGAGTGCACCAAAGCAATGTACTCGTCTCTAGGAATATATGTACCGCTTTCTTTTTCAATGTACCTCTGTAGTTTTGAAGAAATATGCAAAAAAGGGAGCCGTGCCAGCCAAACGCTTTCAGCGCGGCCCTTGTGTAACTTGAAAACTATACAGCTGTCCATTGTGAGTGACCATGTTTCAGAGTCATATGTCATCACTATACACCGGTAAATTTTAATCGTTTTAATCCCGTGGAGGGTCGATCCGGTACATGAAACACTATCGATTTGTAAAGATAAAATAAAAAAATAAAGTACCCTTTTTTCATAACTCGTATTAATTTACGCACGTACGAAATTAATTTCTTTAAGAAAACGTCAGCTGAGCGAGTTCAATGACCTGTAGGTAATTTGTACGCAACGCCGACTATTACCTAAAGGTCATTGAGATTGATAGTCCCTGGGAACGAAAAGTTCTAGAGGCAGCGTTGGAAGGCCTCCCATAAGGGGGGCCGATGACTTGATGGGGTTGTGGGAATTCGGTGAATGCGAGGTGCACGGGACCGGTCGTTATGGTGAAACTTGATCGAGGCTTGTTATGTCCAGCAATGGACGTCTTTTGGCTGAATTGATGATGATGATGATTCGAAGTCGTGAAAACAGTTCTTCAACATTTAAGGCATAAATCTAGTTGGTATGTCTGTATGTCATAACCATCCCGTTTTAAATCACTTGGCTATGAAACCAAACGCCTTTACTCACATAATTTAGTTTATTTTTCATTTTAAGTAGATGTAGGCGTATCTAGCAAGTTTTGTGTTTTTAATTAGTTTTTTTAAGAAACTATTTCATTTTTATTTGTCTGTTTTTGATAAATTCGTAGTATTATAATGAGAGAAATAGTCCACATTCAGGTCGGGAGGTGCGGTAATCAAATTGGGTCTAAAGTAAGTAAAAGGCTCTTCATTATGAAATCGTTTTATTACAGCAATGTCAGCCTTAAACATGTCTGCAATAAGGTTGAGTTTATGCTTATCCAAATTAAAATTGTTTTATTTTCAACATGTAGGCACTGTCCTGCTGCAGGGTAAAGGTCTGGTCTCTCACTTTCCCCAATTTTCTGCAATTTTATGCCAGTCCTTTGAGAAGGAGATTAATCCCTCTGTCATCTTTCAGTTCTGGGAAGTGATCTCCGATGAGCATGGAATCGACCCACAAGGCGAATACCACGGCGATTCCGATCTTCAACTCGAACGCATCGAAGTCTACTACAACCAAGGGTTAAGCTCCAAGTTCGTCCCCCGAGCAGTTCTAGTCGACCTCGAACCTGGCACCATGGACGCCATAAGAGGTGGAGTCTACGGACAGATATTCAGACCAGATAACATCGTATTTGGTGTCACAGGTGCAGGCAATAACTGGGCAAAAGGTTACTACACTGAAGGCGCAGATTTGCTTGAATCGATCCTCGATGTTGTGAGAAAAGAGGCGGAAGGATGCGACTGTTTACAAGGATTTCAGTTGGTGCATTCTCTTGGAGGTGGTACCGGGTCGGGGTTAGGAACGTTGTTGTTGGCGAATTTGACCGAAGAGTACCCCGACAGAATTTCTGTTACATACTCCGTGGTACCAAGTCCTAAAGTTTCTGATACTGTGGTGGAACCTTACAACGCAACATTAGCAGTAAATCAGCTAATAGAAAATTCAACGCAGTCTTATTGTATCGACAATGAGGCGTTGTACGATATCTGCTTCCGAACGCTCAAACTGATGACTCCAACGTACGGTGATCTAAACCATCTTGTGTCATCGACCATGTCAGGCGTGACGACATGTCTGAGGTTCCCCGGACAGCTGAATGCGGACCTGAGGAAGCTCGCCGTCAATATGGTGCCATTTCCGAGGCTGCACTTCTTCATGCCTGGCTTCGCGCCACTGACGTCTAGAGGCAGCCAGAAATTTCGAGCTCTAACCGTCCCAGAACTAACGCATCAGATGTTTGATGCGAAAAACATGATGGCGGCCTGTGATCCTCGACATGGAAGGTATCTGACAGTCGCTGCTATCTTCCGTGGTCGCATGTCAATGAAAGAAGTAGACGAACAGATGGTTAACATCCAAAACAGAAATAAAGACTTTTTCGTCGAATGGATTCCTCACAACGTCAAAACAGCAGTTTGTGATATTCCTCCAAGAGGTCTAAAAATGTCGGCGACCTTCGTTGGGAACACTACAGCTATTCAGGAGCTGTTCAAACGGATTTCGGAGCAGTTCACGTCGATGTTCAGAAAGAAAGCGTTCATCCATTGGTACATAGCTGAAGGTATGGACGAGGCGGATTTTACCGACGCCGATCACAATATGAGCGACTTGATATCGGAGTACCAACAGTACCAGGATGCGACTGGTGATGACCAAGAGTTTGAAGATGAAGAAGACGAAGAGGCACCCAATGACACTGATGAATAGGCTGTATTTATTGTTTATTTAATAAATTATTTGTTCCTGTGACATTTACCTAGCAGTTTGTTTTTAAAGCCTAAAAATAGTCTACTTAGCCGGTGACAAGACTGGAACAGCGTTATGACTAAAGCAGAGAGAGTGCAAGAAATTTTAGCCGCGTGCTTCACTCAGAACGAATAAAATCCAGCGATAGGTAACGCCTCCTTTGGCTTGTACCCATTCTATTTTCACCATAAGCCAACGGTACTGAAGTAAGTATAAGGAAAACATTATCAATGGGCCTGTCGTCAGCAGTTGGTCCCTCATCCTGTTCAAAATTCGTAGAGGGACCAAAATAGTGGAGCACTTACTCGGTTGGGTAAGTTTGGACTAAGACCACTACCGCGACCAGACTTACCGCGCGCGGCCAGTAAAACGTTTGAGTGTGTGAGTCATAGAGTATCAAGTAGGGCTTTCAAATACCGGATTTTTTCAATACCGGTATCAATACCGGTATTAGAATAGTTCAATACCGTGATCACGTGATCACGGTATTGAACTCAAGATTTTTTTTTTTTAACTGGTGCTTGACTGTAATCCCTCCTCATAAGAACTTTAATTAGGAAATTAATATTTGTATTTTTGTTTTCGAATCAGTCTTTAAAGTGGAGCGCCGTAAGGCGTAAAAGTAGTAAAACCTTGGAATCTAAGGCTATTCAATGAATCTTCATACAAACTATTGGATATTTGGATTACATTGTTAAAAGCCCAAATAAAAAAATTAAAAAGAAAAAACTTTGCTATCTTGTTTTTTTTTATCTGATATAAATTAGTGCTTGACTGCGACCTCAACAATTGATTACAACAATTTACTGAAAAATAATAAGAACAAGAGAAAAAAAGAGGTTTAAAGCAAAGATTTTATTTTGTACTTAATAAATAGTATTGCAGAGTAACTTCAATTAAAAATTAGTAATTTATTAATATTTCGCATGTGGATTGTAGGTAAAGGATTAGCACAGCTGTCACCACTGCATTCCAAGCAAGCTACAGTGCAACTTAATCTACTTTTCCTTCACCCACAAGATGCTCCGCATCCTGTTTAGCATGTGCAAAAAAAAACATTTTTAATAAGGAATCTGGAGCTGGTCGCTGCGTCATTGTTTCTAGCATCAGTATTCCGCTATCAGACTTCTAGGTTATAGCTATCAGGAAACCTAGACTCCGGCAGTGAGTTCCACTCCTTAGCTGTGTGCTTAATAAATGTGTTCCTAAAATGCTTTGTGTGTATGGGTGGAATGTCCACCATGTACCTGTGGCGCAACGTTGTACGTTTTGTGGTCCGTTGATGGAATAGACTTGATGCCATGATGGGTCTCTCACCGAAATGTAATCGATCGAAAACCGACATACCAGCAACTCGACGTCGATGATTTGAGATCATCGATGTCGAGTTGTTGGCATGTCGGCTTTAGAGCTTTGATTCGACAAGTGCATCATCACCGATGACCCTCTTAGCTCGCTTCGCAATCGACTCCAGGACAGCAAGCAGATATTTGGCAGACCCATCCCAAAGACGAGAGCAGTACTCCATACACGATCGAACTTGCGCTTGGTAAAGATTGAGCAGCTGTTTTGGCGTGAAGTACTGGCTAAAATCCCCAGTTTTTTGACAGTGTCTTGTGTTTTTGCTTCGATGTAAGAGCCAAAATTGAGGGTAGACGACAACATTGCCCCAAGAAGCTCAAAGTTGTCGGTTATCGGCACCCTGGAATGATGGATCCGGTGGAATTAGCTCAGTTTGGTCGAAAAAAGATACGGCTGGGTTTTAGCAGCATTGAACTTTACCAGATTGGCATCGCCCCAATCGGATACTGCCTCCAAGGACAAGTTCTCCCGGAATACCGTAATCACGGTATTGGCTCGTCAATACCGTGATTGAAAAATGATCAAAATATATCCGTGATCACGGTATTACGGGATCCCGTAATACCGGTATTGAAAGCCCTAGTATCAAGTGTGTGCGTCCATACTCGCTTGTAGAGGTGGCGTCTGATTCCATTTAGGAAATTGCGGCGCAACATTGTGCAACGTTGCATGTAAGGCAACGAACAAAGGAATTGGAGGCGTGGCCGACTGGAGGTGATCGACGAAAAAGAATCGAAACGAAACGGTCGGTATTTAATGCGTTGTTGTGGCGCAGTATTAACTTTGCTAAACAAGAAAAATAAAAACACTTACTAAACGACACGAATAAAACTACTCTTAAAACTATACTCTTTTCTAAAATATTGCGTCCCAAAACTCTTCCGCATAGCTGGCAGCATGGAAGTGTGCCCAAAAGGCTGGCGGCATTGCCAGTAGGCGCGCACGCTCCGCAGTAACTAGTAGCAGATGCCACGATAAGATTTTCCTGTACTACTTTGCAGAACGGTTCATTGCACCGTCTCTAGGAAGTTGGGTTGTCCGGCTGATTTGTATTCGGCCAAGCGAGGGTCCAGGCATCCATAGCCTTGGTGAAGCACGGCTTTCCAAAAGCAGTCAGTGTGGAATTTAGAATGTTCGTGATTAATTTATTTTATCAGTGCTGTGGGTCGAAGATATGAATGACGGTTAATATTGGTAACTTTGCCGACGACGAGGCCTCCCATACGGATGGGAAGAGTAACTGCCCAAACTCAATCGTCCAGGCTCGGCACAAACGAGCCATCGACCACAGCCACCGGGGGCTGTCGCGCGCTACCACATTTGTAACCATGTCAGAAGCGAGCGACAGTCACCGGTGTTCTTAAGCCGCATTTTATAACCGATCCCCTGCTGCGCAGTACCTATGATTACGATGGACGATATGAATGTATCAACCTCCATTGAAGCGTCGAACTCCATGGTGATGCGTGCGATACGTTGAACGTCTAACGGTTAACTGGGTGAGGGTTGGAGCAGTGCGACAGTGGCAGGTGTCGGCGTTTTGTGTGGCCCGTACCGACACAGTCACGAGTCGCAAGTGAGTCGCGGACACTGCTGTAGTGAATGACGGCTATCGGCTACACGTGTGCGGTGCGTCTATCCTCCTCCTCGAGTCGTATTCCTCATTACTGAGGGTCGTGAAGTTTCCGCTGAATTAGCTTCTTATTGATGGTATCTCGCCATCTGTGACGGTTCTTATAAGCGCCATGAAGTGCGACGTGCAATTGGGTGTCCACTGTGGACCTGGCCTGATCTGCCTATCTTATTGGGCTGCGGCCTCTGGTCGTTTGCCATCACCCATGCCAGCCATGATAAGCTGTTCAAGGTTGTGGCCATTTTTCCTGGCAATATGGCCAAAGAACTCCAGTACTCTGCGCATGCAGGTAGTCGACAGTCTGATCTTGATACATCATACAAAATATAGAAAAATTGTGCTAAGTCGCTGTCGCTGACCACCAGTGGCTGTGGTCGGAGGCCCGTTTGTACCAAGCCTTACACATCGTGCTTGTCCTTCTCTTGGGAATATTCGCTTGAAGCACAGCACACAGCATACATTTCAGCGTGTCGTTGTGGCTCAAGTTAATTCAATGACTATATTACATATCGCCTTGGCGGGTTATTTTGAGTCAACGAAGCTGTTGGTTTATACTAGGTAAACAGATAAATGAAGAACAGCAAAGGCATGATTCAAAAGCAAATCCAACACACAAGCAGTTATTTTCTCAATACAGCAAAAACTATGAAAGAGGCCTGTGGGAAAAATTAAGACTGGTTGTCAAGATTTTCGCAGAAAACTATAAAATTATTCTAGAATATCATTTCAAAATTCTTGAATGTTGAACGTTCAATTTTGAGCTCACTTTTTTGAAATCCGACGTATAAGATGCACATGGTGTAATTTTTGCGTATCGATTTTTTTATATTTTTTTATTAGTTTTTAAGCTAATGTTAAGCATCAATTTAGCGAACAATTTTGGATAGTTTTACGAAAAATTAACAAGTAATTTTTATCTACTCAAATCTTTACGATAAATTATCAAGATGAGGGAAATCATTAGTCTTCAAGTTGGTTCGTGCGGGAACCAGATCGGCGGAAAGGTAAGACAAATTCAATAATATACTAGCTGACACCCGGCAGACGTTGTTTTATCACCTAGGGGTATAGCACATTTATATTACGACCTATTCTGGCCTAAAAATACAAAAAAATGTTAAACCGTTATGGTAGAATTGATAACTGACCAGAGCTAAGATAAGCCTAGACACAGCTAGGCTACACAGAAGTACAGAGTTCCACAAATGCCATTAATGAGAGTCCGTCTGTAGTAGGACTTAACTTCTGCGCAGCAGTCCCGTAGCCTTCGGAAAGATTTATTTGACGCACGAGTCCTCATAAACTTATTTGTTTACAGTTCTGGGAGGTGATATCCGACGAGCACGGGATCGACCCGAGCGGGTGCTACCACGGCGATTCGGATCTCCAACTAGAACGCATCAACGTGTACTACAATGAGGCGTCCGGCGGCAAGTACGTCCCGCGCACCATCCTCGTGGACCTCAAGCCGGCGACCATGGACGCCGTGCGCTCCGGCCCCTTCGGCTGCCTCTACCGACCTGACAACTTTGTCTACGGACAGAATAGCGCCTCGAACAACTGGGCACGAGGGCATTACACCGAAGGAGTCGAGATCATAGAATCCTGTCTCGACGTAGTCCGGAGAGAAGCAGAGGGATGTGACTGTCTCCAGGGTTTCCAAGCGACGCACTCGCTCGGCGGCGGCACCGGCTCTGGCCTCGGCACGCTACTCATAAACAGAATACGCGAAGAGTATCCCGATCGAATCATCATGTCATTCTCTGTATTCCCGAGTCCCAGGGTCTCTGACTGCGTAGTGGAGCCGTACAATACGATACTGGCGGTGAATCAGTTGGTAGAGAACCCCGACCATACGTTCTGTCTCGACAATGAAGCGCTGTATGACATCTGCTTCAGGACGCTCAAACTAACGACACCCACCTACGGCGATCTGAATCACCTGATCTGCGCCACCATGTCTGGCATCACGACGTGCTTGCGCTTCCCTGGCCAGCTCAATGCGGACCTGAGAAAGCTCGCCGTGAACATGGTGCCGTTCCCACGGTTACACTTCTACACCCCTGGCTTCGCGCCGCTAACGTCACGGGGCGCGCAACAATACAGAGCGCTCACCGTGCCCGAACTGACTCTTCAGATGTTTGACGCTAAGAACATGATGGTCGCCTGCGACCCGAGACACGGCAGATACCTGACCGTGGCCACGATATTCAGAGGGCGCATGTCCATGAAGGAAGTAGACGAGCAACTTGTGAACATCCAGAACAAGAACAGCACGTACTTTGTGGAATGGATACCAAACAACGTGAAGATTGCAGTGTGTGATATCCCGCCACGAGGGCTGAAGATGGCGTCTACTTTCATTGGAAACACAACAGCTATCCAGACCATATTCAAGAGGATAGCGGAACAGTTCGTGGCCATGTTCAGGAGGAAAGCTTTCCTACACTGGTACACTGGTGAGGGTATGGACGAGATGGAGTTCACGGAGGCGGAGAGCAACGTGAACGACCTAGTGTCCGAGTACCAGCAGTACCAGGACGCGACGGCAGATGATGAAGGGGAGTTCGAGGAAGAAGCGGAAGGCGAGGGAATGGAATAGCAATTAGCATTCGATTATGTGTTTGTGTTTGTCCTTGTGAATGTCCGAATAAAACTAAAAACAATCATATTTACTAGTTTTCTTTTAATGAGAAATACTATGGCTATTTCATACAACTATACCTTACACCTACTACATAATATATACTACACCTACCTATGAGTCATCTTCAACTATATTGACTATATACGTAAAGGAAAACTGCTCGTAGGGGTAGATCCCTCTACATACAACACTTTGCACAGGTCTTCGAAGTGAGATTTAACGGCGTTCCCCCACCATAGACATGCGAAATTCCTCGGGCGTGTGAGCGAAGCGGGCACCGCGTGCATGCGGCGAGCGCGGTGCGTAAGGGCATATTCACACGTACCACAACCACACCACGACCACAACCGCACCACGACCACACCTACACCTCGACTCGTATATTTCATATTGAAAATAATTAGGACTATTACACGTACCACCACATTTTGCAGTCATTATCGACCGTGTGCGTGATACCGACCACATCGCAAACACAACGCAACCAGCGACACTACGAACTAGTGGCCAACCACAAAGCAACCACATCTATAGAACCATGGGCAAAAATGTATGGAGCGTGGGGCTCTTTCGCCAACAGAGATGGGATCATTTCGAATAGACTTGTACTTCAGTAAATATTAAGATATTTTTGTGAAAAAGCCATGGAGTCAAGGCAGTAAATCCCTTTCTATTTTATAATATAAGAGTAGGTTTATGATTATGTGTGTAAATAGACTATAAGGTACAATGGGGTTGACGTATCCGTGTGGATAAAAACCCCTTAACAATAAAGAAAAAAAAAATCGAAGCGATGCCAACGCACTACGGCGCTACAACATCGCGACTGTCGATGCAAACGCGCGACCATGTTGGATGCAAGAATTTCGTATACCCTACGGACTTTGGACAACATTGGGTACAGAACGGAGAGAGGGTAGCGCGCATACAAAAATTTCATTTCTGTACTACTGAATTGCTTTTGCATCGCGACTGAGAATCGTGGCAAACAGCTAGCGACTGCATCGCGACTGTATCGAAGCGAAAGCGCGACAGCATCGCTATTGTATGACTACAAAGAGTCGCCATGGGCCAAGGACCATTACCTATAGTGACTACACGTCGCTACGTCGCTACCTTTGGTGTTGGCAACATGCCGCTCGTGTGTATGAGCTCTAAGAGTTTGTCCAGAAATGGCGAATTTTCCGCGATTTTGTCGTGAGAATCACGCGCTACCGTTGCATCCAGAAGGAGCGTACGAACGTGCAAGTATTTGGGGACCAATTTAGTCAGTGGGGAAAGAAAGCGGTACACGAGTTCGCGTGTACAAGACTTCTCTAGTATTTCGAATAAGTCCCCTCTTTGAGGAGAGACTGGAAAACTTCAAGGCGTCCTCACTTTCTGCATGACGCGTGTTCTCACCGGACACTGGTAATTTCGTGAGTTTCCATCACTGGAGTCGTGCGGCAGATTCGCCCGGGTGTCACCAACTGTGTGGTCCGGCTAGAGGATACGGTGGAGCATACCTACGGTAGAGGCATGCCCCGCTTGAGCAGAGCACCACCGATCTCTCGCGTCGGACTTTGGTACAGGCAATAGTCCGAAGCCAAGAGGAGTGGCAGGCGTCAAACCTCCGTTGATAAGGGAGGATCCTCCGACCAGACAGGTGTTATAGTCTGGTGGGCAGTCGCCCACCAGACTATATAGATGCCCGATAGATGATTTCGGGCTGTCGTATATGTTCAAATCGCGCGGAGAACTTTGATTGCGCGATGCAGGATTTCGTATTTTCTTCGTAGTTCTTATGTGGCGCCATAGATGTCGCTACACCTCCTTCTGTTAAGTTGTAATGCTAGTAAATGAGGTGGCCGCATGCGCGAGGAAACGACTCTCACGTCCCAGCCGCCGGGATTCTGATCCCGATTTCCGGCCACCGTAAGCGCGGGCTTGTGGACGGCAACGGGTCATCCGACCGTCCGGTAACCGACCCGATTGAGCCCAAGTCGTCGACAGCGCGTAGTGTTCGCCTCAAGGAGATGTCTTTAAACCGTAGGGCCTCAGCAGGGTCGAAGCCTACTGGGGCCATAGGTTCGCTTCTGAAAGGAAAACGCGGCCTTGGAATGCAAGGTAACGAAGGGTTTTTAGTTTAGTTTTTAGTCAGTAAAAGTCGGACACGCCCTCACGCCCCGCCCAAGAGCGGGTGATGTCGCTAGATGATTTCCCGTGTGTGTTCTCCTTTAAATTAACGAGTATTCTTTTTTTTATCAATTAAAAAGGGTTCATAAAGAAATGCCTGGCCACCGTGATTAATATTGTCAAAATGACAAAATTTTCAAAAATCGATTTCAATTTTCAAATCATTTGACAAAAGAATGTGCTGATCTCATAATACAACTAAATTTTGTGCTATGTACATGCAGTAGTAATTTGCTAATTTTTTTTTAGTTTTCTTATTTTCTTTTTGCTTTTTGATGAAAAATTAAACTAAAGTGAATTCTTAATACCAGAATTTAGGCACCAAATTCTTTGTGAAAATATCATCATGAGGGAAATCGTCCACATCCAGGCCGGGCAATGCGGGAATCAGATCGGAGCTAAGGTAAGGCGTTGTTGAAGTTACCACCAAGTGTCCCCGCGCATACGGGCCACGAAAAAAAGCCGCCACAAAAAAAAGTCAGAAACGGACACAAAAAAAAGCTGAAGCGCGCGATAGTTTGTGGTCGGAGAAGCTTGAAGCGGCACCGCTGCACACGAGCCACAAAAAAAGCCTGCGAAGCCTTAGGCGCTCACTGCGCCAACGGAGACACTTTTTTCATTATCGACACCGAACACTTTTGATCGTCATGCGTAAGTGGAAGCAACTGTACACAAAAGTCCACCCTGCTATAATCGGTTGATCTTCGAAATGGATTCTTTCGCCTGCTTAGCGTTTGGACTTGCAACGTGTTGCCGCGCGTCGACGGCGAGCTATGCGTAGCCCGCTGTAATATGCCGGCCGCCAGGTAACGTTCAGAGTATGGTGTTCCACGCACGCTTCAGGGATGTACCTTAGGGGCCTAGCAGGGCCGAAGCCTGCTGAGGCCATGTGTTGTGCGAAAGAGAACCCCGGGGTCTTGGAACGCAAGGCAGAGAAGAAACATAGGAGTAGGGTTTAGTCGGCAAGTTTAACACACCCTTCCACTTTCACAGCCTCGCTTCGGACAAGCGAGGATGTGTGGCAGTGCTCCGTCCCAGGGGGGCGGGCACATCTACCGTGTTCTCGGCGATCCCGCTGGAACTCTGTCCACCTTGCCGCGACTTGTTGCGGCAGCGGAGTCTCACCCTGTGTCGCATCTCCATCTGCAAATCGTGCATGGACTGTTGCCTCTGGATCTCACGGTGACACTCCAGCAAGGATGCTCGCCGCGCACTATCCGGATGGCAATGACCCTCTGTGACGCGTTCAGTTTGGCTGCCGGTCGCAACTGTTACACCTACCTTATTGCTTTGATCACACGTACCTAGTAAATAGGCGAGACAGTGCTCTCGGCCGAGTACTTGGTACGTGTAAACACAGCGCCGAGTGCTCAGGCGAGCGCTCGGCCGAGCAAAGCGGCGAGAAAGTAGCTCGGCACCCGTTCTACTTACTAGGCAAAGTGCTCACCCTCCTGCGTCCCCGCACTGTCTCGCTCGGTCACTCGGCAGGTTTGAACAAGCACTGTCTCTCCACTCGGCCACATTCTGATTTTCAGTCGGAACCGACTATGCCAATAACAAAACATGTGTGAACAGCTACTCGCTTACATCACTGTTTCGGCCGAGAACCATTTTACTGTGTCGCCTTTTTAATCGGTACGTGTGATCAAGGCATTACGAGTAATATAAGCTTTGTCTTTTCAGTTCTGGGAAGTGATCTCCGACGAGCACGGTATCGACTCCACGGGTGCCTACAATGGTGACTCCGATCTGCAACTGGAACGCATCAACGTGTACTACAACGAGGCTTCGGGAGGCAAGTACGTGCCGCGCGCTGTCCTCGTCGACCTAGAGCCCGGCACCATGGACTCCGTGCGCTCTGGACCCTTTGGACAAATCTTCCGCCCAGACAACTTTGTCTTTGGACAATCTGGAGCAGGAAACAACTGGGCCAAAGGACACTATACCGAGGGCGCGGAACTAGTAGACTCTGTCCTCGACGTCGTGAGAAAGGAAGCTGAGGGATGCGACTGTCTGCAAGGTTTCCAACTAACGCACTCACTCGGAGGTGGTACCGGCTCTGGGATGGGGACTTTGCTTATTTCCAAAATCAGGGAAGAATATCCCGACAGGATAATGAACACATTCTCTGTAGTCCCCAGCCCGAAAGTATCGGACACCGTTGTAGAGCCTTACAACGCAACCCTCTCTGTCCATCAGTTGGTCGAAAATACCGACGAAACTTACTGCATCGACAACGAGGCTTTGTACGACATCTGCTTCCGAACGCTGAAGCTAACTACTCCGACGTACGGCGACTTGAACCACTTAGTCTCAGCGACCATGTCGGGTGTGACGACGTGTCTGCGGTTCCCTGGACAGCTGAACGCGGACTTGAGGAAGCTCGCCGTCAATATGGTGCCGTTCCCAAGGCTGCACTTCTTCATGCCCGGTTTTGCACCGCTGACATCACGGGGAAGCCAGCAGTACCGTGCACTCACTGTACCGGAACTCACGCAGCAGATGTTTGATGCGAAGAACATGATGGCAGCGTGTGACCCACGTCATGGGCGATACCTCACCGTCGCTGCAGTCTTCCGCGGTCGCATGTCCATGAAGGAAGTGGACGAGCAGATGCTCAATATTCAGAACAAGAACAGCAGTTACTTCGTCGAATGGATCCCGAACAATGTCAAGACTGCCGTCTGCGATATACCTCCGCGCGGTTTGAAGATGTCTGCCACCTTTATCGGCAACACCACCGCTATACAAGAACTGTTCAAGAGGATTTCTGAGCAGTTCACTGCCATGTTTAGAAGGAAGGCTTTCCTGCATTGGTATACCGGTGAAGGTATGGACGAGATGGAGTTCACCGAGGCAGAGAGCAACATGAACGACCTGGTGTCCGAGTACCAGCAGTACCAGGACGCGACGGCAGATGATGAAGGGGAATACGATGAGGAAGTGGAAGAAGAATAAATGTTGTTTGTATCCGTCCAATGTTTTGTAATGTCCACGTTCATGTTTAGTGTTAGGTGTAACTATACGTTTTGATGTTATTTTTAATTTGTTACAATTACATACAAAGATATGTAACAGACTACTTTTTATTTACTGTTCTTGACACACTTCCTGGCACTGTTCTTGACACACTTCCTGGCACTGTTCTTGACACACTTCCTGTCGCTGTTCTTGACACACTTCCTGTCACTGTTCTTGACACACTTCCTGTCACACGACTTGTCACACTTCCTGTCACACGACTTGTCACACTTCCTGTCACACGACTTGTCACACTTCCTGTCACACGACTTGTCACACTTCCTGTCACGACTTGTCACACTTCCTGTCACAACTTGTCACACAACTTATCACATGGCTTGTCACACGACTACACGATTTGACACTGTGCACGCCAAACGCTTCCCAACATGGATATTGTACAATCGAGAAATAAATTCCATATCATCATCATAGCAGCCGAAAGACGTCCACTGTTGGACATAGGCCTCCCCCAAGCGTCAAGTCGTCACGCATCTATCGGATTCCTACGACCCTGACCAGGTCATCGGTACACTTTGTTGGAGGCCTTCCAACGCTGCGTCATCCAGTAGTCGCCACTCCATTCTGTTCTGCGTGCAATGTGCCCTGCCCATTTCCACTTAGACCTTGTCCAGAAGAAGCGAATTCGTCGCGAAACGTTTCGCGCGAATTCATTCGCGCGCTATTGAGATACTAGGCACGAATACATCGCGTCCACAAGCATCGCGCGAATTCAAAATACGCGCGTAAATCGCGTGCATAACGCCAGACCCTCGACTCGCGCGTGATTCGCGCGTATTGCGCGCGAGTCGAGATACTAGGGACCCCTTGTTGCGTCCAGTTAAACGGCCGGAGTTCGCACTCCGGCCGAGGGGACGTATCGCGAACAATGGAGCGCCAAAATTTTGATACAGAATTGTTTATAGATCTCGCGCGTTGGTACGCTCTTTCTGGATGCAACGATCGCGCGTGATTCGCACGAGAGAATCGCAACGAATTCGCCCTTTCTGGACAAGCCCTAAGCTTGGCGATTCTTCGACAAATAAATGAATTTCCGGAATTACCCAACCAGCAATGATTGACTTTGTTTTGGATTCTGGCCTTTGATAGCGCTCATTAATCAAAGAAACACAATTTTAAATAAAAACAAAATGCTTGTTTCAGAATTTGTTGGGCAGTTATTTGGTACAAGATAACTTTAATCAGCGCAGGGGTGCTATTCTCTAAGAAAGCGCAGCGCTGGCACAGCTACGAGTCGTCAGCGCAGTACATTGAATTAACAACCTAATGCCCCTTTACATTGGATTGTTAATTCAATGTATTGCGCTCACGACTCGTCGCTGTGCCAGCGCTGCGCTTTCTTAGAGAATAGCACCCCAGCACTAACCTTCTAATCTACATGCATGAGTAACCTAAGTTTTGGGAATATCCCGACAACATAACACAAGAAAAAATTAAAGTCCCTTAATATCGAAAATTTTACACAGATAGATATTTTGCCAATGGGTTAACTGTTCGGTTTTACTACGGTTTTTTGATTCTCTTGGGAGTGTCGAAATATACGTTTTTTGCGACATAAATGGCCAATTTTTTGTTTGTTAAATTAGAAATTTGATTTGAACTTCAAGGAACCGCAGACCTATGTATAAGGTTTTAATTTCAATTCGATACCTCCACGCAATCCCAAGATAAAGGGTCTTGACAGACGGAAAACATAGTGTCTTATAAGGGTTCTGTTTTTTCCTTTTGAGGTAGGGAACCCTAAAAATTTTTGTTATACAATATTATTTCAAGGGATTATTATATTATTTGAAGAGATCTGCTGAACTTTCATATCGCGGGGTCATTCTTATCAGTGATTCATAATGTAATTCACTAAAGTTTCGTATAATCAAATGGCATATTTAAAAATTCAAATATAACTGAAGGTATAGATATAACTATAGCGTATAAATATTAATAAAAACAATTCCACAAAAGAAATATCTTTAGTCGTAGCCATGGCGTCTTACGAGCAATATTTTGTTCTTGTTTTACTAGTTTCACAAACAAGTGTAGTTAACGGAAATGAAGAAATTATAAAAAGCAGTTTAACATTTGTGTTTGACGATACAGGGTCCATGGCGGGTGAAATACATCAAGTGAAGGAAGGAGTCGATACTATATTTGAGAAAGTCTTGAGTACAAATACATCGCAGATAGAAAATTTCGTCCTGGTGACTTTTAATGATCCGAGTAAGTATCCAAGTGACTCATCACTATCATCATTAGCCTTTTTAATGTTCCCACAGCTGAGACACAGGTCTCCTCTGTAGGAGAGGAAATGGGCCGTAATCCACCAGGGCCCAGTGCGGGTTGGTGAATGTCACATATCTTCTAACTTTTGGTTCTAGGACATGCCGGTTTCCTCACGATGTTTTCCTTCACCGTTTTAGAGAGCAGTAGTAATGAAATAAACTAGGTTCGAACCCGCGACCTACAACTCCGTAAGTCGGAGCCGTTACCACTCGGCCACCACTGCTCTCCATCTACTGCTCATCATCATCATCATTTCAGCCGAAAGAGGTCTTCCGCAAGTTTCGCCACAACGACCGGTCCTGTGCGGCTCGAATCTATCGGATTCCAGTGACCCTGACCAGGACATCAGTCTACCTTGTGAAAGGCTTTCCAACTCTGCGTCAAGGTGGACCGTTGACCTGGTCAGGGTCGCGGGAATCCGATGGATACGTGATGCACAGGACCGGTCGTTGTGGCGACGCTTGGGGGAGGCATATGTCCAACAGAGGACGTCTTTCGGCTAATCTGATGATGATGATGACGACGATGATGATATTAAAAAGTTTGGTTTCAGCTGCCCAAGTACGAACCACTACTAAAGATCGGAACGAGTTTAAAAGACAAATGGAAGCCATACGCGTCCATGGCGGAGCTGATTGTCCAGAGTATGCCATGACCGGAGTCGAGCTGGCTCTCAAAGAAAGCTTACCACTTTCCTACTTGTATGTCTTCACTGATGCTTCAGCTAAGGATTACGCCAAGTTTGACCAAATTAAGAGTATCGCGCAACGGAAACAGAGTCAGGTCATTATTTTTCATTTTAATTTATGAATTGATATGTTCATGTATTCATATATTAAAAAGAAAAATTATCTTAGTTGACTCTTCGCGTGACCCAAGGGCTAGCTTCTACCTCGGTCAGAGATTAATCATTGCCATACAACGTGGTAATTCCGCCAGCCTTTTCGACACACTTCCAGTCGACAGCGATGCGGAGGAGTTTTATGACGTCATATTTAGCTAGGCTTTTAGTGTGTATATTATTTTAAAATAGTTAAGTGTATTTTATAATTTAATTTGTTTAATAATTGTCTTTGGCCGCGCCGCAGGATTCAATTGATTTTTTTAAGTGATCAGGCAGAAATTACCGCGATGGTACATTTCCTATGCTTATATTGCATTTGCTGAGGTTGTACGGTCTGCAAATTAATGATTTCGTTTCTCATGTTTACAGGTCGTTTTTATACTTACTGGCGAATGTGGTTCGAGAAGTGGAGCTGATTATCAAGCGTATCACAAAGTGGCTGAAGCTACAAATGGACAAGTCTTCCATTTGATGAAAGATGACGTCAAAGACGTAAGATTACTTTCAACCTAATCCATTGTGGACTGGCCTGTTGGTCTAGTGGTTGGTGGCCCTGACTTCTATGTCGGAGGTCGTCGGTTCCATTCCCACCCAGGACAAATGTTTGTGTGATGAGCACAATCATTTGTTCTGAATCTGGGTGTAATTTATCTATAATATGTATGTATTTAGAAATATATAAGTATGTTTATCAGTTGTTTAGTAGTCATAACACAAGCTCTGCTTAGCTTGAGACTAGACGACGTTGTGTGATAGTTGTGGTATATTATTATTGTTACAAGTTTCTTGGCTCATATGTTAACTCTTTTTAATCAATTTGAGTCTACTTTGACAGATATTAAAGTATATTGAGGAGACTATCACAGGCAGAAGTATTCCGCTCGTCAACAAAAATCTTAACTCCGGCTATAACAACACGATAACAGTAAGTTAAAGTTCTTGTTTTGTTTGTAACAATGTTATTATTTTAAATTAAACCATCTCTAAAATAGGAGGTTATACAGGTTTTTATATTGAACTAAAAAAAAAATACACTACATTTCTTAAAAATGTTTACGATTTCACATTTTTATTGGATCAACATAAATTAGTGATGATTTTTTTTTCTTTAGTTTCCAGTCGATTCCCGTACTGGAGACGTACTGATTTCTGTAACCGGACAGGATCCCAAGATAGAAGTAAGAGATCCAAGTGGCAACAAGCTAACTACGGAACCCGTTGTTTCTAAACGTGGAGTAGCGGTACGTACCTACTAACATATCTTCCGTACCTCTACCATGAGTTTAAAGCAATAGTATTTGTCGATACTCGATACCGACTACGTAAATATTCTGTATGGCAAATTTTACAGCGCCTCTAGCGGTCACTAACGGAACCAAATTTGCCATACAAAATATTTACGTAGTCGGTATCGAGTATGGATAAATACTATTGCTTTAAACTCATGGTAGAGGTACCGACGGTGAGCAATGGGTCACCGTCCGAATCGTCCAAGTCGTCGATGACGCGTAGTGTTCCACGCGCGCCTCAAGGAGATGTCATCAAACGTAGGGGCCCAGCAGAGTCGAAGCCTACTGGGACCGTGAACCTCGGGGCCCTGGAACAAAGGCAAAGGAAGAACAGGAGTGGGTTTTAGTTAGTAAAAGTCTGACGCATCCTTTTTTTTTATGGTGGGAAAAATCATTCATTGACATCCCCCGCCCTTGGGCGGAGCGGGAGATAGTGTCAGACTCTTACTGACTAAAAGACCCACCCCGTTCCTTCTAGCCTTCATACCGGGGCTCGAGCGCCCTTTCGGATAACCCTGGCCCCAGTAGGCTTCGACCCGGCTGAGCCCCTGCTGTTGCTGACAACTCCTTGAGGCGCGCGGGAACAGTGCGCGCCGTCGACGACTTGGGCTTGGTCCGGGCAGTTACCGGACGGCCGGACAGCGAGCTACCATTGTCTGACGCTTCCTTCCATTCGAGGATCACGGTAACTCTTTCGAACAGTCCCGAAGCCCAGACTTAAAACCAGCATCAAAAAAGTTTTTTTTTTGTGACGTAAATACAAATTGTCAGTTTTTGTGCTCTAAGAATAAGATCTTGCTTCATGCCAAATATCAGGACACTAGTCAACAAAAAAAAAGAGAGTCGATACACGATTTTTGCGACATAAACGGTCGTATTGTATTTTGTATTGTATTTGTATTTGTATACTTCCACGCGTTCCCGAGATAAAGGGTCTTGGCAGACTGACAGACAGACGGACATCAAAGTGCGTCCTATAAGGGTTCCGATTTTTTTTTATCTGATATAAACTAGTGCTTGACTGCGATCGCACCTGATGGTAAGCGATGCAATCGTTGATGGTAAGGCGCACTTGTTTACTAAGAGCCTGTTAACTCTAGGTTTGAAGACACCTAAATTATAAACGGATGGGAAGACCGCAGCAAGCAAATTGTTCTAGTCCAGATATACGCGATATAAATGACGAGGCGAAACGCTTAGTCCGGACCGTAGAGGTTTCGACGAACAACGTTTTTCCTTTTGAGCCCCAAAATTAATCTATATTGGTGTTGACAGATCGTGAAGTTTAAGAACCCAACGGTAGGAGACTATGAATTGGAGGTCGGCAGCAAGTCTGAAACTCACGTAATGGTCACCGCCAAGAGTGACCTCAACTTCCAGCTTGGGTTCTCTGCTTACAAGCCCAACTCTATGACAGACACAAGGCCTGCACCAGGTACGATCATGATGTTATATTATTTCTAAACAATATTTATTTTGCAAATAGATTAAAAAAAAAAAAACACTTTTACACGTCTATTATTTTTCCGGCGTTTCCTACCCTGAGAAGAAACACCGAAACACACTCAGGGTTCAAAGTCTTTTTTAAAGTTTATACAGTAAACATGTACCTAATGGTCAAATAATATGAAAACCATGCAGATAAGTGTCTCAGACGGTCTTTTGAAGAAATACCAACACTGAGTGGACCTATCAAACATTTGTCAGTATTCGTGTAGCTCAAACTTAGGACTAAACTAGCTTATGCCAGCGGATTCATCTGCATCAAGGTCGGCAAAGCCCGATAAAATGTACCCTCAGTCCTTCCTTTGGGTTCAAGCTTACTCGGCGCCAAAGAACAACGGCGAGGAAATTATTGATGAAATTCCGTATCAGAGTTTGGGTCCCGGGACGTCTCGTGTCTCGAAGTCCCGGGACTTTCCGTAATTTTTGTTGTCTCGAGTTCCGGGAGTCGAGACTCGAGACGAGACATTGATACTGATCAAAATTGTTTGTGACGAGTCTTTTGTAAATCAAATGGAACATGGTTTTTTTTTTTGAGTTACCGTTTTTTAAAGCATCCGGGAAACGTCCAGAAAATTTGGATCTACTTTAAAAAGCTATAAACACAATTAAACCGACAAAACGAAAATGAGAGAGTATTTCCTTGGTCCGGTGGGCGATGGCATTATTTTAAAAATCTGGGGTGCTATTCTCTAAGAAAGCGCAGCGCTGGCACAGCGACGAGTCGTGAGCGCAATACATTGAATTAACAATCCAATGTAAAGGGGCATTGGGTTGTTAATTCAATGTACTGCGCTGACGACTCGTCGCTGTGCCAGCGCTGCGCTTTCTTAGAGAATAGCACCCCAGAAATGGATTGTCTGACAAAGCTGTTGACAATCTGATTATTTAAAAGCCTGTTTTATTAAAGCAGCAAAGAAGTCTAATTAGTGTGTTAGTTGATAATTTAAAAGACTGATTTATAAGTCTGTTTTATTATTTATATTTAAATTATTTAATTATGAAACAAATTTGTTATTATGACTTAACAATGTTGTGATTACAAATATAACCAATGATTAGATACTGGAATTCCTAGGTAAAGTTATGAAGAATTAAAATGATTTTTAACTAATTTCGTTTTATAACTGTAAGATTTAACTGTGGGATAAAAAATAAATAAATACACAAAGAAATTATTAAGACAGATATTTGCGTTAAAGTTCTAAGATTTAATGTTCTGTTTAATAAACGTGGATTAAAAAAAAAAGAAATTCTACTTTTTATTTCATTAACTCATTTAAAATTCTTCAAAAAAAAAACGTACCCACCAAAAAAAAACTTTATAAAAGTCCCGAAGTTCCGACAATATGACATGACAACTTGTCGTTCGTTCAAAAATGCATTTTTTAAATTCTTTAGGTAGGTCAAAATCATTTATTTCAAATATACACTCTTTTAAATCATATTAATGCTTGGTTACATATTACTTGTTGTTTCTATTATGTGAGCACAATGTAGATAATAAAATAAAAATATAAATTAATTAAAAGATAGAAACTGAATTAAGCCACTGGCAGCTAACAGATGACCAGTCTCATCTGACGGCACCCATCCACGAGCATGACGCGTGCATCAACCCAACTCAGCTCTACCATTTTGAAGGCAAGGTCATACAGCTGTAAAAGTCTTTCCTACATATTCTGATTTCTTTAGTTGCCCAGTCAGTAAATCTAAACTTAGGGCAGATACTATTAGTGTTTTTCTCAAACTCCTTTTAAACTATTAAAAAAAAAATATATACAAAATATTACCATTGCTTACTGCTAGGTTCCAATGACCCAACTTGCTAGTTAAAGTGCTGTTTATCGGATGTAAGTAAGGTAAGTTGGATTCAAAAGTTACCATTAGGCCGCTATGATCAGAAGGCAGATAATTTACAATGACTCTTTCTAAATAGTTTCAGCAACAAAAACATTATCTATTCATGTAGCAGTAGTTGTCGTTGTTCGAGTTGGTTTAATAAACACATTTGATAAATGAAATGATTTGAAAAGATTTAATAATTTACTACTATCTGAATTATTTTCTAAAATATTAACATTAAAGTCTCCGCAGATAATTACTAGTTTATTACAAGTTGAAAGTTTAGCGATAACATCTTCCATGACTGACTCAAAAATACGTAGTGTGTAGTTTTGATAATTAGGGGGCCTGTAAACACTATGACATGCCTATACAGCTCAACTCACGTCGCTTCGATGCTATGTTCAATGGACAGTGCGACTATATCTTAAGCACAAGTGTCGGTTCGAAACAGTGTTTAAAAGCTTCATTCAAACACTAATTCCTGTGCTAATCGTTTTTATTTCAGAAGGAAATGCTTTCTTTCTTTCTTTCTTTCTTGGTGTCAAACTACTTGGGGGCGGAGTCACCCTCACTACTGCGAAGATCCTCGACATGAGTGACAACATAATTACAGAACTGGCACTAGAACAGATAGATGAAGAAACACAGTTCTACACTACTCCTTCATTCAACCCGCCGCTCACGATGTTTCGTGTCACCGTAAGTATTTTACTGAGCAGTGATGGCCGAGTGGTAACGGCTCCAACTTACGAGTACAAACCCATCCAGGCACATTACTATGTGTAAGTTATTTCATCACCACTACTCTAAAAACGGCGAAGAAAAACATCATGAGGAAACCGGCTTGTCCTAGAATCAAAACTTCGAAGACATGTGACATTCGCCAACTAGCACTGGGCCCGCGTGGTGGACAACGGTCCATTCCCTCTCCTAGAGAGGAGGTGAGTCCCAGCAGTGGGAACATTAAAAGGCTGAATATGCTATTATGCTAAGTATTTTATGCAATACTAGCTTCTGCCAGTGGCTTCACCTGCCTGAATGTTTGACTTACTTGACTTAAGTTCCTGTGTCCCCTAGATGGGGCAGAGGGCGTCCACAGTGCGCCGCCATCCCGTTCGGTCCTGAGCTTCGCGTTCCATTTCACGCCAGGTCTTTCCAATGTTCTTCGCATCTGCGATGACTGTTCGTCGCCAGGTCTGCTTAGGGCGACCACGTTTACGCTTTCCTTGAGGGTTCCAATCAAGGGCTTGCCTTGGTATATGTTCAGGATCCCTTCGGAGCGTGTGGCCGATCCAGTTCCATTTGCGGCGTTTGTTCTACTGGTCGATCGAGGTTTCACCGCAGCGCTCCCACAGATCTACATTTGAGATTTTCTCGGGCCAGAATATACCGAGAATACGGCGAAGGCAGCGGTTGACAACGACCTGGAGTTTATGCGAGATGTCTTTTGTGACCTTCCACGTCTCACACCCATACAGCAATACGGTTTTTACGTTGGACCGGAATATTTTGAGCTTAACTCTTCTGGTCAGTTTCCGAGATTGCCACACGGGACGGAGCAAAAATGGCCCTTGCCTTGGTGATCCTCGAAGCGATGTCCTCTTCAGTCCCTCCAGTCTCTGACAAAACACTACCGAGGTAAGTAAAATTGTGGACCCTTTCCACAGCCTCTGTGCCGATAAGCAACGGCAAAGAGCTCGTCGCTCCGCATCTCATTTCCTGGGTCTTCCGGGTGTTGACTTTTAGTCCCGTCTTTTTTGCCTCTCGTTGTAGGTCGTCCAGCTTGGCTTGCATGTCAGCGCGTGTGTGGCTCAGCAGACATAGATCATCGGCGTAATCCAAATCTTCCAAGACGTTGGATAGTCCCCACTCTATGCCGCGGCGCTTGATTTTTAACACTTGCTCATGATGCCATCCAGAACAACAAGAAAGAGGAGAGGTGAGAGAAGGCAACCCTGTCGTACTCCTGCATGTACCGGTATGTCCTCCGAGACGAGGCCATCGTGTGGCACTCTACAGGAGTAACTCCTGTAGATTGCTATAATAAGGTTTATGATTTTCTCGGGGACTCCAATTTCACGCAGTCGGTCCCAGATGGAACTCCATTTCAACGTGTCAAAGGCTTTTTCGAAGTCTACGAAGGTCAAATATATTTCCCTTTGCCATTCTGATGCCTGCTCGAGAATAATACGTAAGGTATTGATCTGGTCCGTACACGATCGATTGGGCCGGAAGCCAGCCTGCTCTTTGCGAAGAAGAGGTTCAACGGCCCCCGACAGCCTATCTAGGATGATCTTGCAGAGCACCTTAGAAGGTATCGAGAGCAAAGTAATACCTCTCCAATTGCCACATTCACTGAGGTCTCCCTGCCTCACCTGCCTTAATGTTGGTTTCTCCATACAAACTTTAGACCGCCATTTCATCCCATTTGAATTTTGGGGAATTTTTTCTTAGTGCTTAACTGTGGTGGTCAAATGCAAGCCTATTAATAACAATAATAAAAAAAACCTATGTCAAAGAAGGAAACTATTGTGCTTTTCTCGCATATGTCCCAGTAGTTTTGGGTGTGCGTTGATAAAACAGCCAGTCAGTTTTTCCGTTTATGTATAGAGATCAAGTGTACGGATTTATGACTACTAATAACATCTGGATGGTTCGTTTGGGGGCTAAGCCAAGCATGCTTGCCCAGACCAGCGCGCAGAAAGGTGACCCGTTCTGCACGCTGGTCTTGGAAAGCATCTTTTCATATTGAGGTACCTATACTTCCTACCTCGGATAGCCAGTCGCCGCCTCCATCGAGTTCAGTTACCAGTCGTAGTTCTTCGCAGTCTTCATTAGTAGGCGTCTCTAAATACGTTTGAGAAAACCATAAAACGTTGAAGACCGATTTAGTCGTCATATTTTATTTAAGTGCAATCTTCTTCTTCTTCTTGCCCTTATCCCATATTACTTGGGGTCGGCGCAACACGTTTAAGTGCAATAAATACCAATAAATCAATTGATCTTTTGGTATCTACAGTTTTTTCATTTTCTTATTTTGTGTAATATATTTGTTATTATGCTTATGACATTAAGTACGCTTCTATACTCTTGTGTGAATAAAGCATTAAGTAAATAAATGAATAAATATTACTGTTTCTATTTGCTTAGTTAAATATTTAATGTAAATTCAATTTTTTTAGGTAAGCGGAAATGAAGAGACGACTAAATCAACAATCTCAAGAACAAGCCCCACACCTATAGAACGACAGAATCTAATAGCAAGTAATTATGAAGTTCAGACAATGTAGTTTACATATTTACTGTGTTACAAGCCTACTTGTTAGTTTTTAGCTGGGTACTTATTTCAATGTCGAACATCGAAATACCTACGGGAAAAATGTTAACGTTTAAAACATCGAAAATTTAAATATCGATTGTATCATAATGTCGAAAATGGTTATAACTCTCAACGTACTCACACTAAAAAAACGATGAAAATCTTGAAGAATTAACTTATGAATTAAAACGGATTAAATGGGGCATCGCAAAGAAAAACGAATGGGATAAATAATTATTTTCTATCCAGATTTCTTGCTTTACCACATGCGAACGACCCCAGGTCATCACGGGGTTGGCTTTGTGATAAAAAAATATTTCACTAATTATGTGGAAAATTTTATAAGAATACTAAAGAGAATAAATCATGAATCTTGTGCTACTGAGATACAAAGATGTCTGGTCTATTTATTTATTTAATCTTCATGCAACAAAAAGTACATAGGCGGACTTAATGCCTTAGGCATTCTCTACCAGTCAACCTAAGGTGGTGAAGAGACAATATGGTAGGCGCACAAAAAGAAAATTTCATAATAAAAAAATAGATAATTTGTCTATCATACAAGTATACTGTCATAAGGAACTATCCGATACAGAATCAATAGACTCGTTATACCTTGACCTAAATAGAACGATTCAAGTTCATGCTCACAAAAACCTGGTCGTGATGGAAGAAGTGGCCAAATTGGAGCGCGCAATCAGAAGAAGAATCAGTCCTGGGACCATTCGTACACGGAAAAAGATCAGAAGCAGAAATGGAGAGAAGCTTGTAAACTTTGCACTAAAGAATGGCTTAAAATGATTAAACACAATGTATAAGAAGAAAAAAGTAAAATGTGGGCCTGGATATCACCAGACGGTAAAACAAAACATGAAAATGAAACAGATTTCATAACCAATAAAAGTAGAACCTTCTGGAACACGAAAGTCATAAGTAATCTAACCTTTCCTTTAATACCAACCATGGAATGATTCGTGCAAAACTATTGACAACTCCACCAAAAAACCCAAGACCGAAAAATAACAAAACCTACTACTACAACCCAAATAAACAATTACCTAACGTCGAAAATTATGGATTACAATAAAGAGACAACAAACATGGGAGTGCTAGAAAAATACGATTGGTTCGAATGAACAACAAAAACATCTACTCAATGAAAAACTAATTGCAAAGATCTGTTGAAGCAGTGGATGACTACCAGAAACCATAATCTTCTTAATCAAACAGCCGATCTAATCAGGGAAAAAAAACACCAACGACAATCGGAAGACAATAGCAATATTGAGCAAAAAAATTAAGGAAAGTATTAAAAAGACAAAAATCAGGACAGAATGGAAACAATAAATAGACACATTTTACAGACAGGACATACAGAAATTATGAATGATATAAACTCAGAAACAATTTCACAGCAGTCAATCTGTTATAATTCTTCTGCAGAAAAAGGAAGATCACTACGGCATCGGAAACTATCGTCCCATAAGTTTGATTTCGAACCTGTGCAAAGTATTTGCGAAGATCTTGCTCAAACGAATGGAAAGACTTGACTTATTAGAAACAATTACTCAGTAGTTGATCACATCTATACCGTTCGTTAAATAATCGAAAAATATACTGAATATCAACTTACACACTATATTAGCATTTGTCGATTATAGCAAAGCATTCGATTCACTAATAAATACCCAAATACATGTAAGTTACGAACGAGGAAAGGAATCCGGGAGTTGAATCCCTCGGATTCTATAATCCAGATAATCTTCCCTCGATTTACATGCATGTCTGCACATTTGTTCACACCAAATTCCATCCTGATGGCGCTACTGAAAGTTCCAGTTACCTTCAGCAGCTTCATCAGTTGCAAATTACTGGGGGCAAAGAGATGATCTGACCACCTCTTCTCAACCGGTAGCCTAGTCCTAAATCCTCCAGCAGTGTGCTAAGAAGATTCAGAGCTATGCAAAACCAAAGCGGACTCAGACTGTCACTCTGAAATATTCTGTTTAATCCTAGTAGGCTTGTCATTCCCCTGGTTCGGTGGACATCCTGGGCAGCGAAAGACTGTCTTCCATTGTGTCATACATGACTCAAGGAAGGCGCGTAAAGTTATATCTATTTTGTATAACTCCAGTACACTCGTAAGCCATGTATGTGGAACAGAGTCATAGGCCTTCTAGTAATCTATCCAATGTTGACAGATCCTTGCGGGATCGACGAGTGTGTTGACTTGTTTATGGTCATGTCTATGAGGAGGAACTCCTTAGTACCCTGGGACCCATTCCTACTTCCATTCTGAGAGGCAGACATAATCTGGTTATTCTCTATTTATGTGTATATTAATTTTTGCTCTCAGGATCGATGTAAGAAGATTTATAGACCATCAATAAGCATGTCGTGTCAACACGGTATTATTATTGGTGAGAAGAGACGCATATTATTATTGTTTTCAGGAACGGAAGAAAATCGAGCACCACGGATAACTGTTAACGGAGCTCCGATAATCTTTACGGAATTAAACGCTCCCCTAAGACGGGAATGTCATGTGAACGCTTATCCAGCGCCTGTCATCATTTGGGAGGAAAAAGGCACTGGAATCACGATACCTACTAAGGTATAACTAATAATTTTTTTTTTTTTGTGTATAGGTTTAAAAAACACTTTTACACGTCAATTTTTTTTTCGTCAGTTTATGCTAGTTTTTTACTTGTTTTGTTAGTTATGTACATACTAACTAACAATATCAGTATCAATATCTTGCATCAGAATTTCAAAACTATTATGACTAACCTATTGAACTGATGTTTTGTTAAATATATTTTATTCCAATTACTATATAAATTACCCAAAAAACGACATTGCATTTTTTTTTTGAAGTGAAAACTTCTTTAGCGGCGTTGAGCACTTTTTCTGTAATGGGTATAAAATCTTAAACTCGCGTCAGGACACGTGACCTGATCGAAAAAGCGTAAGACGGATGGAGAGTAGACAGCTATCCCCTCTCTACGGCGCGGCGAAAATGTATGCCTGGGCCTACTGTTTCAAATATATAGATATGTATAAATATATATATATATATTTCAACGTATATAGATATATTATATATATATATATATATTTTATATATATATATATTTCAACGTTAATAATCAAGTTTTCACTTCTGCCGGCACTCCCGGAGTGCAACCCGTCTTTTTTTTTGTTATATTCCTATCGAAATACAAATTAAACTTTTTTAATTTTTATTTAATAATAACATTATATATTTTTCCTTTTTAGGTTCAAGTAGTCGAAGTCCCCTATGACTATGTTAGTATTTTGGATATATATCGGGTAACCAAAAATGTTATCTACCAGTGCAAAGCCAGCAATTCTGTTGGTGTTAATATCAAACATGTAGTAGTTGAAACTAAAAGGAATGGTTCGAATGTTAATGATTTTAATGATGCTCTTATAAAATATAAAATTGTGTAAGTTTATGTATTTGTTTTACTTCAGTCCCCAAGTTAATTTTATGTTAGGCCATACCTAGTACCTCGAAAGCTGTCATATTTCCGATTAAGAGCGCCCAACCCGAAACACGTTTCCATAAAACTGCTCTTACATAATTATGATGTTATACAAATCTTTCTCTAAATATTTTGGAAAGCTGAAATACAAATAGGTAGTTAACTAGTCTGGTCAAAACATAAATCCAGTAATGACTTCATAGAATTTGATATTTTGTGTGAAATTTTCCCTTTCTTAATTAACTCGTAAATCAAAAAATAAAGAAAATATAGATATATACCTTGCAGATTTAATCGAGATTCTAAATGACGAAATAGTTTTTTAAAATCATTTATAGTATTTAAAAAAAGATACATTATATCCAAGAACAATTAATTTTGTGAAATATAAATACTGTTGCCTTTTTGTACATTGCGTTGGATTATGTTGGGTGAAATGACAAGCTTTTAAACCATGCTCAACGTCGACGATAGATGGATGATCTCACCCAGTTTTTGAGACGCTGATCAAAATCAAATTTAACTAATCAGCTGTCAAATCTCTTGTCAAGTATCAGTTGAGTTGCTGAAAGGATAATCAGCTACTTTGATTTGATCATCTGATTAGTTGACCGCGCTGTCAGATCTTAGTACAGAATTACATGTGAAATGCCATTTTGGGTTTCTGGAACGCTGATTACGCCTTAATTTTGATCATAAATCAAACTAGTGTCAAAAGCTTTGTCAAGAAATCAGTGCTTGCTGACAAACTATATAATATTGGCTATTTAACGTGAATCTTGTGGTTTCTGTGCAGATTATCATTTCTACGTTATGTAAATCATGTTTATTAAGTAAAATCACAATATTTTAATGTGTTTTTCCAAAAAGCATTTCATTTTGTGTTTTGTTGTAGATGTCCCTTTCGGATATTAGTGTATCTACTAGCAGTGATGACGAATTGCATCAAATAGGCAAAGTTTAAAAAAAAGGAAGAATCCTTACGAGTACTACAGTAAGGAAGAAGGTTATGAGCACACGCTATATAATTAATTAGTATGTTGTTTTATCTTTACACCATAATCAGCATTAGGTACTATTTATTTAATTAAATTAAAAATAATGACATAAATTGACAAAGAGATAACATTTTCTTTTTTGTTAATATTTAGGTACTGTTTAAATTATAGTTACGTTTTTTGAGAGTAATTATTATTAATAGCTAGAAGAAAATGAATCAATCAACATAATAAAATTATCAAGATTAACTTTTGAATTTAATAATAGATTCATAACATATGAAATTTTAAACGGGTTGCGTTGAAGTGTTATCTATGTATGTACCTACGAGTATCTATTGAATATATCTTTGAATTGACTTGGAATTGTAAGTTCAAATAAACTTTACCTATATATTTATATTTATGACTATATTCCTAGTGAGATAGTAAAGAATCGCTTTCGTATAACTACGTTACGCTAGATAATTATATCCCTAGGGATATAACTATATTTCGGCTTTATCTATCTTACTGCGACATTATAAAAGATACGTTTTTACGCCATCTGCTCGATAATGTCGTTTTATACGTCATACAAACCTCAACTTAAAGCATGTCATTATATCCCTAGGGAGATAATGCAGTATGGCCGATCCCTAGGGAATAATGAGATTTGAATTTGGAGCATCAAGAATCGTCAACATTGTGAATTAAAATATAGGCGCATCGAACAAGTTGACTCGAAATTCAAACCAAAGATTATGTAATCACTATGATTTAAACTGGCCACTAACAAAAAAAGAAAATAGATAGTCTGTCTAATAATTCAACCGACTTGAGAATTTTGCATAATATTTAATCAAATATTCGGTAATTTTTATAAGTTTCTTCTGTTGGTAAACAATGATCTCTATCTCTTAATCAACCTTGATTATTGAACTCGTGTTGACTACATCAGATTTCATTAAATCCTAATAATTACCCAAGTCGTTTAACTTATTATACAGACTCTACTGACGACACGGGAGCATTATAGAAAATTGAAACTATGGAATCTTGGAGGAGTGAATTTTGTTTGTTTGATGAACTTGTAAATATAATACTTATATTTCTCTGATATATGATTTGGTCGACCAAATTGTCTTTTAATTATCTCACAGATGGTGTAAAAAGTAGAGTATGCAATACGGGGATAAAGCTGTCTTTGTCTTGGGCGGCTTAAATTCCTCACTTCACTCAGGTTTTTTTATTAACTCCCTCGCAATGCTCGGGAGTTAATTTTATAAATCCCTCACTGTCGTTCGGGATTAAAATCAGCAACCTTCGTTTCGTTTGGAATTCAACATGCCGCCCGCGACTTAAAGACATTGCTTTATCCCCTAGTCACATAAACTAATATTATTAAGTATATTCTTTTTTCGAAATTAGGTATTAATTGGTTTCTTTGTTTTTTGTATTTTCTGTAATAATATTACAGTACCATGAAAGCTAATAAAAAAAAGTTTTTTCATATTAAGAGTTCCGATTCGAAGTTCTTTTCATTTCAAAGGGGTAAACAATGTCAATGACTTATTATACTACGACTTTCTTATTACAAAAGAACTTTGTGTTCTTGGTTTAAGATGATGCTTTTCCTCTCCGCGATAAGCTTTTAAGCTTGTAACTTCATCTAACGCAATCCAACGCGATGTTTGACGAAAAAGCATAATAACATTTAAATCGAAATGGCGGCCATTAGCAGTAATGCTGAAAAAGGAGGAGGCTGAACGCATCAGGCAACGGCCACCAGCCACCGTAGGCGCGGGCTTGCGGACAGTGAGCAATGGGTAGCTCACTGTTCGGCCGCCCGGTAACTGTCCGGACCAAGCCCAAATCGTCGACGGCGCGCACTGTTCCCGTGCGCCTCAAGAAGTTGTCAGCAACAGCAGGGACCCAGCCGGGTTGAAGCCTACTGGGGCCAGGGTTATCCGAAAGGGCGCTCGAGACCCGGTATAAAGGCTAGAAGGAATGGGGTGGGTCTTTTAGTCAGTAAGAGTCTGACACTATCTCCCGCTCCGCCCAAGAGCGGGGGGTGTCAATGCATGATTTTTTCCCACCATAAAAAAGGGAGGTACATAATATTGTTTTTTTTTTTCATTTCGTTATAGTGAACACAATCGGGGCATGACACTCAGGATGTTAAAATAATTCTAATGATGCCAAATTTATTAAAGTCTTTCAACCATCACAGCTTGAGAGCCGTCAGTTGCCATTACTCTTGAAAACATTACCTTCCTCTGTAGTGCGTTCAAAAATAACCAGGGTCGAGTAGAGTTGAACCCCGGGTCGTTCTTAAATAACTCGAGCAGCTACCCTAAAGTTAACCCGACTGACCCTAACTTTGAGCAGGTTGGAGTAAGCGGCAATATGCTTGAATTTGACAGGTGAACTCAGTAATTACCCAATGACGTCATTAGAGTTAACTCTAAACTCAATTTTGAACGCAGCCCTGGGGCAGTCGGGTAAAAACTTAAAAAGGACTATACTTACGTGAGGACTTGTAATTGGCTTTCTAATGATTATGGTTTCATTTTTTTGTCTGGTTTTATTAGTTGTAAGTCCTCCATGTACTAAAAAAAATAAAATTTATATGTAAATATATCCCTAAAGCTGATCTAAAAAATGTATGACCTTTTCAATTAATTAAATTTCTACTGATTACGATGCAACGATAAATATGGTGAACTAATTATTTTTAAACAATTGATTACAGCTGTTATTAAATCCATTGTTGCCAAAGTAACGCCAGCTTTAAGGATTTGGCTTCACTTTATGCGAAACTGTTCGCAAGAAATTTATTTACAATCCTTCAAAACTAAAAGTGAAATAATCACAACTGTGCAAGTGTCGTCTGCCTGCTCGCCATGTCTGATAGTGACACCAGCGAATATTATGACTATGTAGTGAGTTTTTCCGAGTTGTTGATGAGTCCGGGGTTTAGATTTATTATAACTGCTGTGACTCTAGCTACGTTTATATACGGCGCGGCATCATGGTGCATCATGAAGAAGTTTCGTAACTACCGAAACTTTGTGTTTCTTAACGCAATTCTAATTAATTTCTTTGTATATTTGCTACCATGTTTATTGATAATAATAGATGAAGAGACATTCTCAAGTTCTTACTGGATATTCGGAGTAATATCGTTCTTAAATAAATATTTACTAACAGCGAAGACCCATTGCTTGATAGTTATAAGTCATATGTTTTACGTAGATATTGTAAAAGTTTTTGATGGACATATCAATAGAAGATACTTAAAAAGTATTATCTTTGGTTGGGGAGTGTCTTTAATAACATCTGTCCTCACTTCGTGGGATGAGTATCTCATGCTAGTAGATAAAATGTTTGATAGCAGAAGTTTTTTATGGTTGATCTTTCTGTTTATAGATCGTATTCTACCCTTGGTAGTTAACAGTGTTATTTACATTATAATTGTATTTTCACTTTGTCGTAGTCTCAACACAAGGGCGCATACAGCTTCTAACATCCGGCGTCGCTTATATATGGCCACGGTTATATTTATACTGAGCGACGGTTTGTTGTTGTGTGAATTCGCTACGTATATATTTGTAGCCAGGGGTATAGTAACAAATATTATAGAATTGCTTAATCGTTACAATCCACTAATTATGGATATATTTTTTGTCGTTTTAAGGAGTAATCGAATTATATGGCATGAGTATGTTGTTAAAATATTAAACCAAAGGCGGAGAAATAAGGAGATCAACTTGCACGTAAGAACTGACCAAAGACCTGGTGAAAGGTCTAGCGGTGCTTAAGGTAAATCTAAAAAAAAATAACAACAGTAATATGAATAACATACCTATAATAAAAACGATAAAGAATATAAACATGTGACAATCCTCTGTTACTAAATAATCATTACATTAAGTTCCTAACACTTTGAGGTTTGACTTATATCTGTATTTTCCCATAGTTCAATTACATGAGAAAACTCAATAATTAATGCACAACTATAGTAATCTTTTGAACTGAAATATTTCTGTTACTGAGAACAATAAACCTCAATAGCTAAGATTTATTTAGTTTTTTTTTGTATGTGAAGTTTCTGCTTTAAAGCTCAACAGCCTCAATGAGATAATTGATTTATTTTGAATTTTACTCTGTGTATAGGTTGTAACACGTTTTTTGCAAATAAAAATCCTAAGTCCCTTGAGCTGGTTGTATAGTATAAATTAAGCGTAAAAAAGTAATGTTTGAAATAATAATAACAACAACATTTGTTAACGATAAGGTGTAGCTTAATATTCGGTCATTTGTAATGATTGTAAAGTGAAATAAAAGGAGACACGGAATGATTCGAACCTTGCCTTACTATGTATTTTTCAGTCAGTCCCTAAACCCTGTCATTTACGTTTCCTTATGTTCGATTCCCATTACCTACATAGAGCTGGTTTCTGATTTGTACTTTTCCCGCTCTGGGTGGAGCTCACTGGAACTCACCTGTTTTCCTTCGCTCTTTGCATGAAAGACCGCGATGATTCTTGTCTACAATCCCGCAGCCTGCACGAAGAAACCCGCCGAGGTGTGTCATACAAAAGTTAGTTGTCAACTTATGTACACAAAAACGAGAATGTAGGCTATAAGAACAAGCGAAGACCGCTTAAAAATTGTAGCACGCTACCGTGGTAGAGATGCCAAACCTTATAAATACCTACTAACCAAAACACTCACTCGATTTGTTATTTTATGTTGAGTTGTTTTAATAATGCCTTAGTCATTCCTATTTCATCATTAGAAAAGGCGTCGAGTCATCCCAAACTTCCATCATTTATCGATAGAATCTTTGATGCAGTTACGCTCCCGAAGTGTAGTAATAAAACTCTGAATTGTTGGAGCAACAAACACGTGGAATGAAATTATGGAATTTTTCTCAATTATCAATTTTTACAAGTTTTACGGGTGGCTCAAAAAGTGCCACTGGAGAGACTGGTTGCTAATCGAGAAGGACTATTTTTAGGAATATTTTTGTTATATTTGCATCAAGTTTTAATACATTTCTCATCAGCAAATTCACAATCTCATCCAGTGCTATTTGAACATTTCGTTCACCTTCTTTCCAATCCTAGTCATATAATAGGCTTCATAATCATAGATAAACAAGGAGCAGTTTCTCACAAACTACTCCGGAACGGAAATCATTAATATAGACAAGGAAAAGTGCCGGGCCTAAAATGCTACCTTGAAAGCCAGTTCTCCTGGCCCTGCTGCACTCATCCATCCCCACATATTAATTGTAATTCGACTTGATTCGGTGTTAGGAATAACGTTGTTATCACAACAGCGAGTGTTATTCTTGCGCCATAAGTGAAGCCTGCCCTTTTGACTGGATTTAAATGTTTTTTCATCTGAAAATACCGCAGTATTCCTGTCAAATTTTAAATAATCACGTGCGAAACGTAATCGTTCTTGTTTGTGCCTCTCTGTCAAGTACGGCTTTTTAGCAAGTTTTCTGTGATGCACGCCTTCAGCGTGAAGTGCACGGCGAACAGTATCCATCGAGGTGTCATATAATTCCGCAAAATGTCTCGTTGGTGCGAAACCATTCGTTTCGTATACGTCCACCATATGTCCTCGCTGCGCCTCGCTAATAAGCTTCGGTCTCCCACTTCTATTTCGACTAGCAAGGCTACCTTCTTCCTCATATCTTTTTATCCAAAGACTTACAGTATTTTTTTAAAACAAAAAAAATAATATTAGGCAGCTATACCTACTTGACTTCATTTTCATTATATAAAATGTTAATATTCATAATGATTGAATACAATTTTAAAATAAAACTGCATTTATAAATCCAATAACCAATCTAATAAACCCAACGATTTATGTATTTCTCTTTTAAGCCTCATAAAGATACGATGGGTGGATTCATAAATGGCACACATTTTAATTAGAAGATTAATCTATATTTCTATATCTATATCTATATCTATATCTATTCTATATATATATATATATACTTATAATAAAACTGTAGAGAGGTCAATTCTGTACATTGAATATATAATAAAAATTAATAATAGAGGATGATTGGTGATCGATACTGATGCCAAATATGCAATCAGTAAATTTTTTGTCTGTCTGTCTGTCTGTCTGTATGTGCACGCATGGGTCAAAAACTACTGAAGGGATTTTAACCAAACTTGGTACGATTGTGGTCCATACTCCTGGGCAGGTTATAGACTATATAACATAACGATAAGTTACTTTCTTTTTAATAGGTACTATAAATGTAGTATATCTAATAAATTCTTTAAATTACACTGTGTCATGAAAGAGCGTTTTTAATCAAATTAAGGAAAATAAATTTGTTAGATTGGCAACATTAAGCACGCCGCGTGCTACGCGCCAAGTTATCTTGCTCGCGTTCTACAACTCAAATTAACTTTGGGACAGAAGTAAAACAAACACATAAACTTACACAATTCTATATTTTATAAGAGCATCATTAAAATCATTAACATTCAACTAATACTTGTTTGATATTAACATCAACAGTTTTGCTGGCTTTGTAGGGGAGACCTGTACAAAACCGTATACCGGGGTAAAACAGTACATCATGTCTATTCTTGTCAATAATTCAAAGTTCCCGCGCGCAAATTGTTCATCGGCGTCGACCAATCGGAGCTATTTGTCCACAAACACTGGTCGCTGTAGGCATGCGCATTATCAAAATAATCGATTTTATTGTTTTTCGTCGTTCTTGATCTTATTTTTGTGAAGATTCAATCAATAATAGTGAAAGTTACGTTTGTAACAGGTAAGTGTGCAATCAACTATGTTAAAGTGTGTGTATTAACTCGTAATTAACAAATATTTGAGTACGTAAACTCAGTTTACGTATATAGTTGTGAGTGATATATTTAAACATTGAGTCTTAGGTCAAAACCGTAAGGGGTAAAACCGACCACTATACGATTTTGACCCGCATGAATAAATATAAACATAACTACTTGTTTTTATTTTATTTTAGGTGTTGTTAAAATACCTACTTCTAGACAACAATGGGATCCGGATAACATGAAAAAAGTCAAAATCAACATTACCTACAAGATCGAGTAAAATGTTTTAGACAGAAAAATGACGGAGCGTTCCACACCCAAAGTCTTGGGACGATTTAAATTGATTTTTTCGGCTTCCCAACGTTCCACAAGTTCCCAAGAACAGTCTAGTTGAGCAGAGCATGTCTTGATCATAGAAAAAACGACTATTTAGTATTTTTGGGGTAATATCAATAACATACGGTTTTACCCATGTGTCGGGGTAAAACCGTAATTAGAAGATGTTTAATTTTTTTTGGTTTTTATTGTTTAAGATCTTAATTATTCCAAATATTTTCAAATGATTATGTTCCTTATGAAACTGACTAATTATAAGTGTTGAGAACATAAATGAGTGTTATGAGATGAAAGACCTACAGCCCTAAACCCTTAGCTACACGATTTTGACCCGGTCTCCCCTACTGGTAGATTAACATTTTTATATGCTTTATACAATATATCCAAAATACGAACATATTCATAGGGAGGCACTTCCAATACTTGCACCTAGAAAATAAAATAAACATAATATTATTTTTAAATGTAAATTTAAAAAAAATATTTTTCTTTTTCGAAAGTAATACAAAATCTTTTTTTTATCCAATAATAAGGGTCAACTCACACCGAAAGAGCGGCGAAGGGCAGCGAAGCGGAGCGCAGTTTCAGTTTCATATGAATTTTAACTTTATTATCATTACCATAATACTTATTATCGCATGAGAAAGTCGAACGAGTCGCGCGGATGCCCGCGGCGCCGCAGGGAATTCCGGGGAATTCCTGCGGCGGGGGAATTCATGCGATAATAAGTACTATAGAAATGAAAACAAAGTTAAAATTCATATGACACTGAAACTGCGCTGCCCTTCGCCGCTCTTTCGGTGTGAGTTGACCCTTAGGGTGTATTAAATTAAGTGTAGGTATTTTAATGTTCGACATTGAAATAGGTACCCAGCTACAAACTAACGAGTAGGCTTGTGAGACAGTAAATATGTAAACTACATTGTCTGAACTTCATAATTACCTGTTAATTGATTCTGTCGTTCTATAGGTGTGGGGCTTGTTCTTGCGATTGTTGATTTAGTCGTCTCTTCATTTCCGCTTACCTAAAAGAATTTGATTTTTTTTTGAATTTACATTAAATATGTAACAAAGCAAATATAAACAGTAATATTTATTTATTTACTTTATGTTTTATGCACACAAGAGTATAAAGGCGGACTTAATGCCTTAGGCATTTTCTTCCAGTCAACCCTTGGGTGATGCAGAGAAAATGTAGTGGAATGTAAAAAAGTATACTAAGTGTAAGTGTACTTATGACAGCCCATATCATGTTCTGACAATTACTGTCTATTCTAGGTTGCCTGGAAGAGATCGCGGAATGCGATAAGGCCGCCCATTGTACGTGTTTTAGATATAAGTTTTCTTTGTTATGTTTTGTATGTACAATAAAGTATATAATAAATAAATAAATAAATAAATAAAGTGAGAAAAAGGCGAATACAAGAATAGATATGCTAATAGACCATAGAATAGATATACTAATAAATCATAGAATATATAGGGTGACTGGCAATTAGTGTACGATACTTAAACACGTGATTGTGCTCATGATAACAAACAATTTTTATTATGGGAGCAAAGCCGAAATCACGAAAAAATATCAGCTGTTCAGTACATTAGGCAAACATAAATGTAATGAACAGCTGATTTTTTTTCGCGATTTCAGGTTTGTTCCCATAGTAAAAGTTGTTGGTTATCATGAGCACAATCACGTGTTTAAGTATCGTACACTAATTACCAGTCACCCCATATATCTAGTACAATTATTCAATAAATAAGTAAATGAGAAAACTGTTTTACGGCCCATTCCCTCTCCTAGACGGGAGGCCTGAGTCCCAGCGATGGGAACATTAAAAGGCTGATTACGCTATGCTTATGCAGTACGTGGAAGTCTGTTTTGTTTTGTATAGGATTCAGGACGTCTACGGCTATCTTTGCCAAAGTTTTAGTATTTTCGAACTTTTAAGTACTTAGAAAGATCTGCTACGGCATCAATTATGATAATAATTTAAATTTCAGCACAGTTGCGCCGTAAATAGTTTTCAAATTGGCTTAGAATGTTTAACCCCTCGAGCGCCGATTGTTCATACGACTGTACAACTTGGATGTCCTTGAAAAATGCGTAATTTTCGTGTTTTCTCCAAGTTTGTACGAAAGTTATTTGGTCGAAAATTTTGGTTTCTTTACAAAATCCGAGAAAAGATTTTTTTTTTTTTTTTGGTGATTTACGTAAACAGTGCAATTTTCCGGGTAAATGAACTCCTAACGATCGAGGGGTTAAATCTGGGATTTTGCATAAAAATCTAAAAATCCTATTAACTCATAAACTACTGAATATTGGTAGAACATCTGGTGGCTTAATTTGTTGCACTTTAGTCCTACCATGATGTCCTACAAGGAATATGTCGAGTTACCAGTAACCCTGTATGTAATAAAAGAAGAAACTAACTGACATATATCAACTCACAGCCGAAACTTAATTTTGGAATTGCATGACTTGATTCCGTCATCTCAATTTTACCATCGGATAACCCGTTGAAACCTCTACGGTCCGGACCAAGCGTTTCGCCTCGTCGTTTATACCGCGTACATTGAAGGACTGGAACAATTTGCCTGCTGCGGTCTTCCCGTCCGATTATAATTTGGGTGTCTTCAAGGCTGGAGTGAATAGGCTCTTAACTAGTGCGCCTCACCATCAGAGATTGCATCACTGTTTACCATCAGATGGGATCGCAGTCAAGCACTAGTTTATATCAATAAAAAAAAAACTAGAGGGCCTAGAAGCGTGATATTCTGCACCAGGTTTCCTTTTACAACGTAGGCGAGCCCTAAGAGAGGATTTTCCAAAATTCACCCCCTAAAGAAATGAAACGGTGTTCCTAAATCGGTAACCTACTTCCACGTGGGCGAAACAGCTGGCAGAGCATATTGCATAAAATACTTACGGTGACACGAAACATCGTGAGCGGCGGGTCGAATGAAGGTGTAGTGTAGAACTGTGTTTCTTCATCTAGCAGTTCCAGTGGCAGCTCAGTTATTACGTTGTCACTCATGTCGAGGATCTTCGCTGTAGTGAGGGTGACTCCGCTCCCAAGTAATCTGACACCTAAGAACGCATTGCCTTCTGAAACAAAAAAATAAACAAAGAAATTAGTGTCTAATTCATTAAACCCCATGCGTTCGCTTTCTCATTGCCTATTGTGTTTAGCGAACCCGGCGCAATTCGTACCGCCTAATAGTTATGTTGTGATACCTTTTAGCTAAGCTGTTAACTCTGCCCTACTCTACCCTACTCTACCCTTCGCTACACTACCATACACTACCCTAATTTTAACTTTTTTTTCAACCTTTTCCTCACAATAACAAACACAACAAAAAAAAGAATTAGCGAAATCGGTCCATCTGTTCACGCGTGATGGCGTGACCAAGGGAAATAGGGATTCATTTCCAAATATACAGATTCGAAAGGTTAATAGTTATTTGTTATACAAGAGTGCAAACCGCGTGCTCAATTTTCATGGCCGAGCAAGCGAAGAATTTTCGGAAGCAAAATTTAATCATGAGCGCAGCGAGTGATTAAAAAATTAGAATTCTGAGCGTTAGCGAGAGAATCAAAAGAGCACGAGGTGAAAAATCTTTGCAGTCGAGTGCAACACGTAACTTTTCATCCCACCTCAGCTAGGAAATTACTAAATGCAAAAAAAAGTACACCAAGCAGGTTCGAGTCTGAGTTTTTTGACAAATTTAAAAAAAAGTTGTATGACAAATTTGGTACCATGGAGGTAAAAGTAATTGAATTCATAAACTTAGTGCACGCGATGTTCTAAATTCAATTTACTTTATCTCTTTAAAGAATAAAAACGGCTTTTGCTTTCAGATATCGAAGAGCAAAAATCTCTTACCGAGATGGTGGGATGAAAATGAGTTTTCTTGTTTGTGGGTTTTTAAAAACACTGTTTCGAACCAACACTTGCGCCTCATTCTATTTGATCAACGAGGTGGTTCACTAAATTATCTATACTAATATAATATTATAAACATGAAGTCAACTCTGTCCGTACACTTATAAAAAAAGAAAATAGAATGAAACGTGCTCACTGACGGGAGCGTTATAGAAAATTGAAACTATAGAATCTTGGAGACTAGTGAATTTTGTTTGTTTGATGAACTTGTAAATAGGTATAATACTTATATTTTTCTAATACAAGATTTGGTCGACCAAATTGTCTTTTAATTATCTCACAGATGGTGTAAAAAGTACAGTAAAGCTGTCTTTGTCTTGGGTGGCTTGAATTAACTCCCTCGCAAAGCTCGGGAGTTTAATTTTATAGATCCCTCACTTTCGTTCGGGATTAAAATCAGCAACCTTCGTTTCGTTTGGAATTCAACATGACGCCCGCGACTTAAAGACTGCTTTATCCCCTAGTCGCATAAACTACAATTTTCATAGTTTAAAATAAAATAATATCATGATCGCACCTGGCGCAGGACTTGTGACTGTGTCTGTCATAGAGTTGGGCCTGTCAACAGAGAACCCAAGCTGGAAGTTGAGGTCACTCTTGGCGGTGACCATTACGTGAGTTTCAGACTTGCTGCCGACCTCCAATTCATAGTCTCCTACCGTTGGGTTTTTAATCTTCACGATCTGTGGACACAAATATAAATCATTTTTAGGTTCCGTACCTCAAAAGGGAAAATGTTGTTTGTCGAAACCTCTACGGTCCAGACTAAGCGTGCTAAACAAGTGCGCCTCACTATCAACGATTGCATCATTGCTTACCATCAGGTGGGATCGCGGCCAGGCACTATGAGATAAAAAAAAAAAAAATCGGAACACTTATAGGATCACTTTGTTGTCCATCTGTCTGTCGGTCTGAAAGTTTGTCTGTCTGTCAGTCTGTCTATCTATCAAGACCCTTTATCTCGGAAACGCGTGGAAGTATCGAGTTGAAAAATTAAAACCATATACTCAGATCTGCGGTCCTTTGAAGCTGGAAAAAAATCAAACTTTTAAGTTAACGACAAAAAAAGATACAACCATTTATGTCGCAAAAAACGTGTATTTTAACACTCGTAAGGGAATCAAAATTCATAAAGTACTTCCCGTGGACTAGAATCCAGATATTTGGCATGAAGCAAGGTCTCATAGCACAAAAACTAACAATTTGTATTTACGGAAAAATCTGCGTAGAAGGTAAGTGTTTTCATAGGTAAGTACGTAAGTAGGTAAGTGTTTTCATAGGTAAGAACCCCCACCTGTAGAGGATGACTGACGGACGTCGATACAAGCGTCGGTCGTCCTCCACAGGTGGGGGTTCTAGGATGGTTTCGATCTGTTTCGATCTTCAGTGTTTGTGCGGCGTCTCTCCGCCCATGTCCCACCTTCCGTCCTGTATAATGTGCCTTGTTACCTGCTCACGTAGGGACCTAATGTCAGCATCAGCGGACGGCATTGCCGTGGCAGAATTTTGGGCCAGGTAAGGAATTTAACTAGTTTTGCCATCGACACGCTAAGAAGAACTCCTGCCAACGTGGTAGGTACTGGTATGATCGCTTCAAATTGATGTTGGTTTTGAGTCTAGACTTCGGGACTGTCCGAAAGAGGTCCTGGAACGGAAGGACGTGTCAGACTTTTACTGACTAAAACCCACTCCTGTTCCTGCTTAGCTTTTATTCCAGGGCCCCGTGGTTCATGGCCCCAATAAGCTACGAACCTGTTGGGCCCCTACGATTGCCGACATCTCCTTGAAGCGCGCGTGGGACACCACGCGCCGTCGATAACTTGGGCTTCGTCCGGACGGTTACCGGGCGACCGGACGGTGACCTATTGCTCGCAGTCCGGAAGATATGTTAGTAGGTACGTACCGTTACTTCACGTTTAGAAACAAGGGGTTCCGTAGTTAGCTTGCTGCCACTTGGATCTCTTACTTCTATCTTGGGATCCTGTCCGGTTACAGAAATCAGTACGTCTCCAGTACGGGAATCGACTGGAAACTAAAGAAACAAAAAACCATCACTAATTTATGTTGATTCAATAAAAATGTAAAATGATAAACATTTTTAAGAAATGTAGTGTATTTTTTTGAGTTTAATATAAAAACCTGTATAACCTCCTTTTTTTAGAGATGGTTTAATTTAAAATAATAACATTGTTACAAACAAAATAAGAACTTTAACTTACTGTTATCATGTTGTTATAGCTGGAGTTAAGATTTTTGTTGACGAGCGGAATACTTCTGCCTGTGATAGTCTCCTCAATATACTTTAATATCTGTCAAAGTAGACATAAATTGGTTAAGAAGAGTTAACATAAGAACCAAGAAACTTGTAACGATAATAATAATATCGTTTTTACGTCGTGTCAGCCAATGGCTTCATAGCCAAGAGCCTCGACTAACACCTTAGGAGGCTCTCGTTAGGCGACTGGATCAAGGGCTTGGATTCAGAGAGCGGTACTCTTAGACACGGCTCATATAGTCAGAAGGTTCCTTTCTCTGGAGCTCTGACCGCCGGTTGCTTGGACCCTGTTCCCGATACCGGTGAACTACTTTTTTATTTTTATTTTTAAATGCTTTTTTACTTAATTTTTTTTTTTAATAAAATTTATATGTATTTGTAAACCTTACCCTGTTCCCGATACCGGTGAGACAATTTTTTTATATTTTTAAATGTTTCTTTTTTAATTTTTTTATTTAAAAATATAATTTATATGTTGTAATAATGAATAAACGAATAATAATTTTCCACAACTATCACAACGCTGTCTAGTCCCAAGCTAAGCAGAGCTTGTGTTATGAGTACTAGACAACTGATAAACATACTTATAAATTTCTAAATACATACTTAAACATATTATAGATGAATTACACCCAGACACAGAACCATTTGTTCTCTACCATCTGATCGTGCTCATCACACAAACATTTGTCCTAGGTGGGAATGGAACCGACGACCTCCGGCATAGCAGTCAGGGCCACTAACCACTAGACCAACAGGCCAGTTCACAATGGATTAGGTTGAAAGTAATCTTACGTCTTTGACGTCATCTTTCATCAAATGGAAGACTTGTCCGTTTGTAGCTTCAGCCACCTTGTGATACGCTTCATAATCAGCTCCACTTCTCGAACCACATTCGCCAGTAAGTATAAAAACGACCTGTAAACATGAGAAACGAAATCATTAATGTAGCGACCGTACGTCATCAAATGCAATGAAATGTATCATCACGGACATTACTGCCAGATCAACAAAAAAAAAAAAATTCGGAATCCTGTGGCGCGCCGCCAAACCATTGAAGTTTTCATTTCCAGTGCAAGCAAAAATGAACTTAGCGATGGTCAGGCGGAAGTGTCTTCGATGGTACAGACGACCGACGATGGCTAGGGCCAGTCGTCCCGTAGGCCTCACCTGGGCCAGTGCTATATAACCAAGAGTAATTGTGAACTATTGTGTGATTAAAAATATATCATCAAGTGAATTTTCAATCCCTATATTATTTACCCAACTTGCACACACGAGACACACCAAATATCTACTTAATGTCAATATAGTTGCCTAGTTTCAGCCTGATTTTATAAAGGCTACTTGGATACTCTCAATTACTTCCATGCGTTGTGTTCATTATCATTACAGCTGAAAGACGTCCACTGTTGGACACAGGCCTCTCCAAGCGTTGCATCCATCAGATTCCCGTGATCCCACCGCATTGTAATCACGTCTCATTATTAATAATGACTAATAGTCTAAGATCCCAGGCCCGCCAGACATCACATATTTTCTCACGAACGAAATGTGGACGATAGAGTACTATTAGTATGTACTAAGAACGCATGCCTACCTGCTAGCTTGCTTAGACGGCCAATTTTCAGGTATCAGGTAAATAAAATGATTACCTACTTACCTCACGTAAATTCTCAAAGCTGATTTTTACGTTTTTTGTACGCAATATCTTTAAAATCAAGTCGCCAATACTCCCAGACGCATTGGCGGGCCTGGGATCTTACTCTATAAGATTACAGTGCCAATTACTAGTTCCAATCTACATATTGAAATTAAACAGTAGCCGCTAACCAGGTACCGTATTTTAGGAATGTTTAGGCAAAAACCTGAGTATATTTTGTATAGAACACATGTTGAAGAGATGTTTACACATACGATATATGTATAGTATATGTAGATTACGCGTGCCGAACACTCACTTCTGTCGAGTCAGATGTAATGTAGTCCGTACACCTTGAATATTACACTATATTGAACGAAACGCGTAAGTGCCACGATAATAATGGCGCTTAAGACATTTTTGTGTAGTGGTTTTATCTTACCGCTGTATGTTTTACCTAGTAGTTCTGTTAGCATCATAATGTTAATGTACTAGTAGCGCTGGAGCGAACTTTTGTTTTAACTTTTCAATATTTTAACAAATAGTTTCCATGAACCTGCTTGTTCCTACTAAAATATGGCGTCATAAAACTTCTCCACATCGCTGTCGACTGGAAGTGTGCCCAAGAGGCTGGCGGCATTGCCACGTTGAATGGCAATGCTTAATCTCTGACCGAGATAAAAACCAGCCCTTGGGTCACGCGAAGTGTCAACTAAGCGTCTTGACTGTACCTCTTGGTTAATTACATTACATGAATATTTCGATTCATAATGAAAAAAGAATGACCTGACTCTGTTTCCGTTGCGCGATACTCTTCATTTGGTCAAACTTGGCGTGATCCTTAGCTGAAGCATCAGTGAAGACATACAAGTAGGAAAGTGGTAAGCTTTCTTTGAGAGCCAGCTCGACTCCGGTCATGGCATACTCTGGACAATCAGCTCCACCATGGACGCTTATGGCTTCCATTTGTCTTTTAAACTCGTTTCGATCTTTAGTAGTGGCTCGTACTTGGGCAGCTGAAACAAACATTTTAATATCACAAATCATTCAAAAATTTAAGTCAATATGTATATCTAATAGTATTCCATAATTTCAGTATAATATTTTAACAAAAACTATCACACAACGCCATCTAGTCTCAAACAACAGGACTTGTGTTATGAGCACTAAACAGCTGATAAACATATTTTTACACCACCTGCACTTCTATATCTAAGTCATTATATCCCTAGGAAAATAATGCAGTATGGCCGATCCCTAGGGAATAATGAGATTTGAATTTGGAACATCAAAAATCGTCAACATTGTGAATTAAAATGTACGTGCATCGGACAAGTTGACTCGAAATTCAAACTGGCCACAGTGGCCACTAACAAAACAAAAGAAAATAGAATAAAACGTGCTCACTGACGGGAGCGTTATAGAAAAACTATAGAATCATGAAGCAGTGAATTTGGTAAAATTTGTTTGATGAACTTGTAAATATAATACTTATATTTCTCTATTATATGATTTGGTCGACCAAAGTGCCTTTTAATTATCTCACAGATGGTGGAAAAAGTGGAATATGCAACAAGGGGATAAAGCTGTCTTTGTCTTGGGTGGCTTTAATTACTCACTTCACTCAGGTTTCTGTATCAACTTCCTCGCTATGCTCGGGAGTTGATTATGTAAATCCCACACTAACGTTCGGGATTAACGGAAATCAGCAACCTTCGTTTCGTTCGGAATCCAACATGCCGCCTCGACTTAAAGATACTGCTTTATCCCCTAGTCACATAATCTACAAATATGTATTTTTAAATATATACTGAATATAGTATAGCTAGTCTATGTTATCCCGTTGTTCTCAAGGAGTTGTCAGCAACAGCAGGGGCCCAGCCGGGTCGAAGCCTACTGAGGCCAGGGTTATCCGAAAGGGAACTCGAACCCCGGTATGAAGGCTTGAAGGAACGGTGTGGGTTTTTTAGTCAGTAAGAGTCTCACACTATCTCCCGCTCCGCCCAAGAGCGGGGGTTGTCAATGGATGATTTTCCTCACCAAAAAAAAAACGGGAGCGGGGATCGTACGCGGAAGGCATATACAGCGAGTTGAAATGTTATAAATAGAAAAACGAAATCTTGAAGGTTTGTTTTTGGTGAATGTTTATTGTTTTGTAATAAGTCATATAACAAAAGTGGTTATTAATGATGTTAGTAATACAGTCCTGCAAAGTTGGTAGTGTTTTATGAATAACCCTGTATACGTGAGCTCCTATGTTAGTAACGATAAGCGAAAAGGAAGTTCGCAGGAGAACTGGCATGGCTAAGAGCGCCATGTCTCAGCTTCACAAAAATCTGGAGAGACCACAACATCTGTGTAAAAACCAAGACCAAACTGATTTGAACAGACTTTAGTCTTCTCGATCTCTTTGTATGGCACTGGAACTTGGACAATGAAAGCTGCAGAACCAACGGCCGGATAGTGAGCTACTCATTACCCGCCGTCCGCCAGCCTACGCTTACGGTGGCTGCAAATCGGTTCCCAATTATGTTGAAGTCAGCTTCAGTCCAACCTAATGCAGCTGAGTACTTGTGCCTGAGCGGAGCATCGCCGTGCCCTCGTGGGGGCGATCGGCGGCGGAGACCTCTCGTGCCGGGCCTTGGATGAGGCCATGGTCCGGAGCGAGGAGAAGTGGCAGGCAGACGCCGACTTCTGCGAAGCTAAGGAGGAGGCAACGGCGTTCTCGCCGCCGCCGCCGGGATTCTGATCCCGATTTCCGCCCACCGTAGGCGCGGGCTTGCGGACAGTGAGCAATGGGTAGTTCGTTGTCCGGCCGTCCGGTAACAGTCCGGACCAAGCCCAAGTGGTCGACGGCGCGCACTGTTCCCGCGCGCCTCAAGGAGTTGTCAGCAACAGCAGGGGCCCAGCCAGGTCGAAGCCTCCTGAGGCCAGGGTTATCCGAAAGGGAACTCGAGCCCCGGTATGAAGGCTTGAAGGAACGGGGTGGGTTTTTTAGTCAGTAAGAGTCTGACACTATCGCCTGCTCCGCCCAAGAGCGGAGATTGTCATTGAATGATTTTTTCCAACCATAAAAAAAGCTGTGTACTTGTACAGTGCATGGAACGACCACAACTCAGTCACCTACTAGGTAACTGGTTACCTCATACAGGTTTTCAACGCTTAAGATGCCAAAGAATGTATGAAAATAGTCCCTTAGATGAAATGAGTTGGACGTTGGGGCCGAAAGGTTCTGGGGGTGGCGACTGCGTACCGGAAGACGCAGAGTTGGAAGGCCTTCCATAAGGTAGACTGATGACCTGGTAAGGGTCGCTGTAATCCGATGGATGCGAGCCGCACAGGACCGGCCGTTGTAATAATAATAAAAATACGAAAATGTTGACGAGAGCTGCCGCTCGAAGAGCACGCCTACCATCTCCGGCCTCGTTGCTCAGCTCCGCCTCGCCGGCAGTTGCGTCGAGCTCGAGCGACGAGTACTACTCGCCGCCGACGACACCACCACCTGCGCGTCGTCGGGGAGGACGCCGGCCGCCGGCTTGCTTAGGATCTCGAGGCCCACCGGCCTCTGATAGGGTCCCAGCTACCGGTGGATGTGTGTCGCGCATGCGATGGACGCGATCGATTAACGAAAACGTCATGCGCGCATACTATGGGGCTACAGAGGGAGGAAACAGCCTGACCGCGTACCGTGTTCGGATGCTCTCTTTGTTTCAGGTGCTTGAGCCAGCCGTCAACGTATCGGCCCAACGACTGTCGGATCAGGTGCGGGTCATCCAGCGTAACCATATGTTGGAAGATACTGTACTTGATCGCCTCCGAACGGAAATGAGTGACCGTGTCATTACCCCTCCGTCACAGCCTGTGGAGCCAGTTGTGGCACCACCATCCAGGCACATATCCTTTCACACTGACGAGGTGAGTACTGACACGGTCACTAACGTAAGTACCCAGTCCAACAATGAACTGAGGAGTGCTTTGGAGTGTGCTATTCAGGAATATCGCGACATGCCGCTTGAACTTAGGCCGCGTTTACCTCGTTTGCCCATGCGTAATAAAAATAAGGCGCTGGTGGCTGCTCTGGATTCGCAGTTGTCAAACTATTTTGATGACTGCGAAAATCTCGCCGATACTCACTCGATCATGTACTGCGCGGCCGTAGCGGCATGTCGTGTAGCTCACGTCAAATTTCCAAATAGTGACGTAGCTACACGACCAAAACCAGCTGTGCCGGCCTGGCAGTGTAGGATCGAGCGACGTATTGGTGGGGCCAGAGCACTCATCGGCAAACTAATCTGCTTCAGGGAGGGTAACACTCGCCCACGAGTGATGCGCTTTGTGAGGCGGGCGTTTTCGGGGACTGACATCAGCCCCCGAGACTATATGTCCCGTGTCACAGAGCGCATCGACTTCCTGAAGCAGAAGGTGTATGCATGGGCAAACCGTATACGAAGGTATAAGCGGCGGGTTGAACGGTACATCCAGAATGGCACATTCCGGAGTAATGAAAGGTGGGTATACAGGGCTTGGGAGCGACTGGACCAAGGTGTGACTGACACGCGCCCTCCGGATGATGACGCCATGTATTCGTTCTGGCGCAACATCTGGTCGGTGCCTGTCAGTCATACTGAGGGTGGTTGGACTCGAGGGGTCGAACGAGCGTGCGAATCGATAACAGAAATGGGGGCATTCACAATCAGCCCCCAAGATGTGGCCCGTGCAGTCCGTCCGTTGCCTAATTGGAAATCTCCAGGGCCGGACGGACTGCACAACTTTTGGATAAAGTGGCTGCAAAGGTCGCACGCTCGTTTGGCATCTCAGTACCAGGCCGCCTTAGAGTCTGGCTCGCTACCCGAGTTTCTTACAACAGGAGTTACCCACCTGCTCCACAAATCCGGTAGCACCGCGGAACCCAAAAACTATCGGCCGATTACGTGTCTGCCGACAGTTTATAAGGTTCTTACATCCATTTTGAGAACAAAGATTAACCACCATGTTGATAATAACGCTATCATGTCTGCCTCTCAAAATGGATGTAGGAATGGGTCCCGCGGTACGAAGGAGCTACTCCTCATCGATATGGCCATTAGCCAACAGGTTCGGCGTTCCCGAAAGGATCTGTCGACATGTTGGATAGACTATAAGAAGGCCTATGACTCAGTTCCTCATACATGGCTCATGAGGGTGCTGGAGTTGTATAAAGTTGATGCAACTCTTCGCACCTTCCTGATGTCATGTATGAGGCAATGGAGGACGGTCCTTCGCTATCCAGGATGTCGAAATATCCAGAGGAACAGCGAACCGGTAAGGATCGAGCGAGGTATATTCCAGGGTGACAGTTTGAGTCCGCTTTGGTTCTGCCTAGCTTTGAATCCTCTGAGCACATTGCTGGAGAATTCAGGACTAGGCTATCGGTTGAAGAGAGGTGGTCAGGTTATATCTCACCTTCTTTATATGGATGACTTGAAGCTCTTTGCACCCAACAATCTGCAACTGATGGAGCTACTGAAGGTAACGGAAACCTTCAGTAGTGCCATCAGGATGGAGTTTGGTGTGGACAAATGTGCGGTCATGCATATAAAACGAGGGGAGATTGTGGAATCCGTGGGTATTCAACTCTCGGATTCCATACACCTGAGATCCCTCTCTCCAACCGAAACCTACAAGTATTTGGGTATGTCGGAAGCGTTAGGCATCAATGCCACTGACATGAAGCAATCGTTGAAGGAGCGCTTCTTTGGCCGCCTGAAGAAGGTACTTAACAGCCTTCTGTCAGGTGGAAACAAGGTGCGTGCCTTCAACGGTTGGGTCATGCCGGTATTGATGTACGCTTTCGGTGTACTCAAATGGACTCAAACGGAACTTGAAGCCCTGGATAGGAGGGTTCGTACACTGCTGACTGCATATCGAATGCATCACCCTCGGTCGTCGGTAATGAGACTGTATATCCCGCGGAAGTGTGGGGGTCGAGGCTTTTTAAATGCTAAGTCCCTGCACAATCGCGAGGTATGCAGTCTCAGGGAATACTTCCTAGCCGCCGACGGGGGTATGCATCGGGATGTAGTAGCAGTGGACAAGGGACTCACCCCGCTCTCCTTGGCTAACGAGAACTGGCGCAAACCTGTAGTGCTTGACACTAACGTACGCAGGGAAGTATGGCAGAGTAAGGAACTTCACGGACGCTTTTTCCGGGCCCTTCATGGGCCCGATGTAGACCAACTAGCGTCCGTAGCCTGGCTGCGCGTCGGTGACCTCTTTGGGGAAACCGAAGGTTTTGTATGTGCAATTATGGACGAAGTTATCATGACGAATAACTACCGGAGATTTATTGTGAAGGACGGCACGGTTGACATATGTCGGGCATGTCACCGACCGGGTGAATCAATCCGCCACATTATCTCTGGTTGTTCTCGGCTAGCTAACGGAGAATACTTGCATAGACACAACCTTGTAGCCAGGATTATCCATCAGCAACTTGCTCTGAAGTACTCTCTTGTGGAATCGGAGGTGCCATACTACAGGTATGTGCCCGACCCAGTTCTCGATAGTGGCGATATCACGTTGTACTGGGATCGGTCCATCATCACTGACAGGACTATTGTAGCCAATAAGCCTGATATAGTGGTGGTGGACCGAAGCGAGAGGCGTGCAATGATTGTTGACATATCCGTTCCGCATGACGAGAACCTCGCGAAAGCCGAGAAAGATAAACAAATCAAGTATATTGACTTGGCTCGCGAGGTTGTCGACATGTGGGAAGTGGATTCAGCGATTATTGTACCGATAGTCGTTTCAGCCAATGGCTTAATTGCCAAGAGCCTCGACCAACACCTTAGGAGGCTCTCGTTAGGCGGCTGGATCAAGGGCTTGATTCAGAAAGCGGTACTTCTGGACACGGCCCGTATAGTCAGGAGGTTCCTTTCTCTGGAGCCCTGACCGCCGGTAGCTTGGACCCTATTCCCGATACCGGTGGGACACTATTTTTTATATTTTTAAATGTTGTTTTAAATATTTTTTTTGGTTTAAGGAATATTTAAAAATGTAATTAATATGTTAAAATAGATAATAAAGGAATAAGAATAGTATTTTTTTTTATATTTTTAAATGTTTTTTTATTTTTTATGGACATTTAAAAATTTAATTTATATGAACATATTATATTTGAATAAACGAAATAAGAATAATAATAATAAAAGTTTATATAAAAGTTTAACACAAAAATGAATCCCCTGGCCTGTAAACTAGTACATACACTACAAATTTACACTGTAAATTTGTAGTGTATGTATTAGTTTACAGGCCAGTAGTAATTTACACTGTAAATTTTCGTAAATACAATATTATGTTAAAGGAATATTTAAAAATGTAATTAATATGTTAAAATAGATAATAAAGGAATAAGAATAGTATTTTTTTTTATATTTTTAAATGTTTTTTTATTTTTTATGGACATTTAAAAATTTAATTTATATGAACATATTATATTTGAATAAACGAAATAAGAATAATAATAATAAAAGTTTATATAAAAGTTTAACACAAAAATGAATCCCCTGGCCTGTAAACTAGTACATACACTACAAATTTACACTGTAAATTTGTAGTGTATGTATTAGTTTACAGGCCAGTAGTAATTTACACTGTAAATTTTCGTAAATACAATATTATGTTAGAAATATTTAAAAAATATGATTAAATAACAAGATAAATACTTAGGTCTCGTTTTAAAATTAAGCGTTTTGTGGAGTTTGTGTGTGCCTGTGTGTGTGATTATGTGGCGACATTTGGGGAGGCCTATGTCCAACAGTGGACGTCTTTCTGAAATGATGATGATGATGATGAGTTACTTGGATACTTACTCGGATCATTAAAAGTCACCAGGACGAAGTTTTCTATCTGCGATGTATTTGTACTCGAGACTTTGTCAAATATCGTATCGACTTCTTTCTTCACTTGGCGTATTTCATCCGCCATGGACCCCGTATCGTCAAAAACAAATGTTAAACTGCTTTTTATAATTTCAACATTCCCGTAAACCGCACAAGTTTGTGATATTAGTAAAACAAGAACAAAATATTGCTCGTAAGACGCCATGGCTACGACTGAAGATATTTCTTCTGTAGAATAGTATTTATACGCTATAGTAATACCTATACCTTCAGTATATAATATTAGAATTTTAAAATTTGCCTTTTGATTAAACGAAACTTGAATTAATAGGAATGTACCACTGATACGAGTGACCCCCGATAAGAAAGTTCAGCATATTCTTTTTTCTAATAATATAATAATCCCTCATAATAACATTGTGTAACAACAATTTTTAGGGTTACGTAGCTCCAAAGGAAAAATGGAACTCTCATAGGATCACTTTGTTGTCCGTCCTCTGTCTGACTGTCTGTCAGTACCCTTTACCTCGGGATCGCGTAGAGGTATCGAGTTGAAATGAAAACGTACCCTACTTAGGTCTGCGGTCCCTTGAAATTGTGAAAAAATCATAATTCTAAATTAACGAAATAAAAGATATGGCCGATGTCGCAAAAACGTAGGTATATTTCGTTCGATACTCTCAAGGGAATAAAAATTCATAGTGTACTTCGCGTTGACCTAGAATCCTGAAATTTAGCATGAAGCAAGGTCTCATAGCACAAATATAGGAAAAAAACTGAAAACTGTGTAAGTAGTTACGTCACAAAAAAAAAAAATTGCGATTCGATTTTTTTTATTGTTATTGATAGACTCACGTTTGACCACTAACTCACCTGATGGCCGACGATGGAGCACGTTTGTGTAGAAGTAACTTATTCACTTTTGACTTAGTTCGGGAGTTGAACTGTTTTCATAGGTAAGTTTGTACGGAACTCTTAGGGCGCGAGTCCGACTCGCACTTGCCCGGTTTTATTAATGTGTTGGGATTTCCGTTTTGTCCCGCTAATTAAACAAGTTCAGTATAAGGACAAATATTATGATCAAGCATTTTTGACGAGTTTTTTTTTAAGTAGAAAACATCATCCTCCCGTTTTAAGAAGGAGCAAGACAAGCGTGTCAGACTTTTACTGACTAAAACTACACTTGTATTCCTTCAGTTGCCTTTTGCGTTGAAGTCGAATTTGGTGCCATTAGACACCTCAGCGCTTATGAAGTCTTCGATGGATTTAACAATTTTCATTCAGAGGTTGTAGATATAGCAATATAATATAGCAATAACGTTCTTTATGAATTGACATTTTATTTCAAAGATATCGGCAGGAGAACCAATTTTTTAGAAAAAAAAATTAAAGTGGGATAATATCATCCAATATGTCATTGGATGATATCCCACTTCCACACTCTGGCTCTAGGCGGAGCGAGCAGGCGTGTCGGACTTTTAGTGACTAAAATAACACCTGTGTCCTTCAGTGGCCCTTTGCGTTCTGGAAATACGGGTGTGCAAGAATTATGGGTATTCTGAATGAAAATCAATGACTGGATGCTCAATGCAAATTAGTTTTTTAATAATTTTCGGTGTGAACAATATATTTTACAAGAAACAAGTGAAGACAAGTGACAAATAGAAGTGTCATATTTTTTCATATAATTTAGGAAGCTTGCAAGAAGGTTTTATCTCCAACATTTCCCCGGGCGTTGGAACCAATGGTTTCAACCAGATTCTGAAGACACAGGCAAAGGGCAGATTCGGTTGAATGCCCGTCGAACGACTCCAGTAGACGTCTGAATGTCAGCTACACGGGCGATACCATCCGTTCCTGGATGAACAGCCACGATCCGTCCAAGTCTCCACTTCAACGGAGGAAGATCGTCTTCCTTGATCACCACCAAGGAGTTCAGCATCAAGCCATCCTTGCAGGAACGCCATTTGGAGCGTTGTTGCAATTCTGCAACATACTCCTTGCTCCATCTGCTCCAGAAATGCTGGCGAAGCTGCTCGATCCTCTGGTAACGAGACAGATAATTGGCAGAGCTATCCTGGTAATCAGGTTGCGGCAAAGAAGTAAGTGGCCGTCCCACAAGAAAATGTCCTGGCGTGAGCGGAGTATAATCTGCAGGATCTGAAGACAACGGCGTCAATGGACGAGAGTTCAAGATGGCTTCAATCTTGGTTAGTGTGGTGTACAGCTCCTCAAAAGTCAAGTTACAATTTCCCAACACTCTCTGAAGGTGATACTTTGCTGACTTGACACCCGCCTCCCAGAGTCCACCGAAATGTGGGGTGTAGGCGGGAATAAAATGGAACCTTATTCCGTCGTTTGCTGCACTTTCACCCAAGGACAAACTATTTAATTTTAAAAATTTGGAAAGGTCGTTGTATGCACCGACAAATGAGGTACCGTTATCGGAAAAAATATCAGCAGGTTTACCTCTCCGAGAAATAAACCGATACAAAGCCAGTAAATAACTATTGCTAGTTAAATCACCAACGAGCTCCAAATGAATGGCCTTGGTTGTGAAACAAATAAAAATAGCGACATACACCTTTACTAACCTACATCCACGGCCCTGGCGACTAGCACACATAATAGGGCCAGCGTAATCAACGCCTGTGCTTTCAAAGGGATAACCTGGACGAAGGCGTTCTCGTGGTAAGTTACCCATTAAGGGAGCTACAACCTTACCCTTCATACGGTGACACAAAACACACTTATGATAACAGGCTTTCGCCAACTTGCGACCTCCTATTGGCCAATAAGTTTCCCTAATGGAAGCTAATAATAATTGTGGGCCAGCATGCATCAGCCTTTTATGCTCAAAATTAAATAATAGTTTAGTGAAATCATGAGTGGACTGTAATAAAATAGGGTGTTTCTTACTATAAGCAAAATTAGAGTTATCGAGACGTCCTCCTACTCGCATTACATTATTATCGTCTAAATAAACATTAAACTTTAGAAGGGCGCTCTTTTTAGGTAAACTCTTTTTGTTCAAAAATAATTGGTATTCAGAAAATGACTGAATCTGACTCTTAATAATGAAAAGAGTTAGTGCATCTTGTACCTCATCATGTGACAAGTATTTGGTTTTAGGGTAATGCTTTCTACATGACTTAATAAATCGTAATACGTAGGCAACAGATCGTACGAGCCGTGTGTAATTGGAATAACGCCTAAAATCAATTAAAACTTCAGGTTTCGAATCGTTTACAACATGTAATATGATTTTAGGTCGAGTCTCCGGTAACGATTGTAGTCCTGGGCTCGTAATTTGAGAAGGCCATTCAGACGAATCTAGTTTTAAAAAATCTGGTCCTTTCCACCACAGATCTGACTCCTGCAGATCACTAATATCCATGCCACGAGATATTAGGTCTGCTGGATTTTGATCTGTTGGGACGTGCCTCCAAGTACAGTTACCCGACTTATCCAAAACCTCAGCAACGCGGTTGCGCACAAAGGGCTGAAGTCTGGTAGGCATCATCTGTAACCATCCCAAGACAATGGTTGAATCAGTCCAACAATAAACCCGACTGATCTTCACTCGAAGTGAGCTCATCACCTTCTCGTGAAGACGAGAACCGACTACCGCACCACATAACTCCAGTCGCGGAATTGTCGTAGGCTTGATGGGAGCAACTCGACTCTTTGCCATTAACAAGCGAGCCATGTACTCACCCTTAGCATTAACACTGCGAATGTAGACGCAAGCACCGTACGCGGACTCAGACGCGTCTGTGAAAATATGGAGTTCTAACTCCGTAAATGAATTGCAGACTACAAGTCGCGGAATGCGAACATGATTTAAAAGAGGTAAAGATTTAATAATAATCTCCCATTGTTTACAAATCTCATTAGGTAATGGTTGATCCCATGATAATTTATCTAACCACATTTTCTGTAGCAAGATCTTCATAGTAATAACAATAGGACCTAACAGACCTAAGGGATCAAAGATTCGCGCAATAACGGATAACAAGTCACGCTTTGTGTACCTAGTCGAAGATTTAGTCAGACCTATAGGAAACCCTATCTCATCAGTGCCGATATGCCAACAGAGACCAAGCAACTTTTCTGGCTCATTTTGTCCAATGTTCAAATCGTATGACGCAGGGACAGCATTCGACAATAATTGAGAATCATTTGACTTCCACTTTCTCAATGGCATACATGCCGACGCAAGCGCTTTGGTGACTTCAGTGCGAATGAACTTTACTTCATCTAAGTCATCCCCTCCGGTCAGCAAGTCGTCGACATAGAAGTCATGTTGGATGATTTCCGATATCTTAGGGTTCCTACAGTCGAGTCCTACTTGTTTAAGGCATCGTGTCGCAAGGAATGGCGCACTGGCCGTACCGTACGTGACGGTGTTTAATTGATAAACATTAATAGGATCACTAACATTATCACGCCAAACAATCTGTTGTAAATATCTGTCCGACGGGTGGACGACTATTTGTCTATACATCTTCTCCACATCCGCAGATAAAACATACTTGTGGACTCTAAAGCGAAGAAGTATAGACAATAGACCGTCCTGTACGGTTGGCCCAACCATCTGTAGGTCATTAGAGGACACTCCCGTCGAAGTAGAAGCACTAGCGTTGAAAACAACACGAAGTTTGGTCGTGGTACTCGACTCGCGTAAAACTCCCATATGTGGAATAAAATAACCCAAACATAAATTAGGTTTATTAATTTTTGTCATATGACCAAGTAACTCGTATTCTGACAAAAAGTCATGATACATTCTACTAAAGTTCGTCTTAACCTTTAATTTACGCTCTAAAGAATGTAAACAATGTGTGGCTTTATTAAAAGAATTTCCTAAAATTGAAGGATCTTTCTTAAGGGGGATGCGAACACAAAAACGACCATCAGACAATCGTGTCGTATTTGTAACGAAATTGTCTTCACACAATTTCTCTTCAGGCATATAAGAATTGGAAGACTTCGCATTCACCTCCTCTAATTGCCAAAACTTTGTCAATTCTGACTTGAGGTTTTCCCAGTCACCATCGCTGTCGGCAACCATTTTAGACATATTGCACTTTACGTCATTCGTCAGCAGTGAGATAGTATTCTGAGTAATTGGACCGGAAACTATCCATCCTAGACGGGTTTCACATAATATTGGTTTCCCGGTACCTAACTTTAATCTTTGAGATCCTAACAAATCCCAAAAAAGATCAGCGCCGATTAAAATATCAACATCGGCAGGGTTATAAAAAGTAGGATCAGCTAAAGTAATATTCGAGGGTAAGTCGAAATCAGAAATATTTATCTGACGACACGGAACACTACTCGTAATGAACGGAAGAACAAAACAATTTAGTTCGAATACAAAGCTATCATCTAATGGCGTACCCTTAACCCGACATATTTTACCTACGTGCGAAGTGACGTTATTGATTCCAAGGATTGATCTATCTACCTGGCTAGTTTTTAAGTTAAGTTTATTGCACAACCTATCTGTTATGAGTGAAGACGTGCTACCACTATCGAGCACCGCGCGAGCGAGATGCACACACCCATTGTGGTCTCTTAATTTGATCAAAGCGGTTGATAACAACACATCTCGTTGCGTATGACCACACGGAGATGCAATGTTTGCGGATAAAGCTACGTTATTCGTTTCAGTCGTAGCAGACAAGTTATTCATCGAATTACCACTAGGTGTATTCGATACAGTGCCATTAGAATGTACGTGAACTAATGTGTTGTGCCTACGTTTGCATAGTTTGCAGCCTGGTTTTTTACATTTGTTAGCATAGTGTCCGGAACGAAAACAGTTAAAACATACCTTATAACTAGGTAATGATTTGAGACGGTCATCGTTACTCAATGCGAGAAACTGTGGACAATTATTTAATGTGTGATCGTTGTTATTACATTTAGGACAAGGTTTAGAAGCTGAGTCAGTGCTATAATTGATAGGAGATTGTGCTACCATTGACTTGATCTTAGGACCTGATTTACCTGGTGATTGCGAATAATGATTGCGGGGGAGTTCCAGGGTCTCGATGAGGTCGGCTCGATTGCGTAAGAATTGCATAAATGCGTTAAACGTGATTAAGCCATCCTTGTCTATCCTACCTTTGCACTCCTCCCACTCACGATAGGTTTTTTGATCAAGTTTTCGTGTGACAATGTAGATTAAAAGTGTATCCCAGTGTTTCACAGGCTCCCCTAATGACTCTAAAGCTCGCAAGTCTTTATTTAACTGATCGATCAAATTCTTAATGGCAACAGAAGATTCTTTTGTAATTGATTCAATAGTAAATAATGAACTTATATGATTCTGAACCAGTAATCTTTTGTTGTCAAACCGATCACATAACAATGACCATGCCACAGAGTAATTACTTGAAGAAAACTCAATGGATTTGATAACTATAGCAGCTGTTCCCTCAAGTGATGCTCGCAAGTAGTGAAACTTATTGATTGCGTCTATGTCATCATTACAATGAATTAGGCTAGTAAAGGTGTCGCGGAATTCAAGCCAATTACAATATAATCCGCTAAACTTTGGTAACTGAATCGTTGGCAATTTAACCGGCTGCTTTATGCTAACACGAGTACTTTTACAACTTTCCATCGATTTATTATCTTTATTGTAGTCAGTCAGAATATTCTGGGCTCTAGATAAGGTTTTATAATAAATAGACTCAAACTCGGAACGCTGAGAATATTGTAAGTTGATGTCGTCAACAATGCATTCTAGACGTAACTGTACCTCATCATACTGCTCATACAACGCCTCTATCTTGCCCATGCGCAACTGCAACTCGGACACATCACAGCTAGATAGCTCCTTGTCCTTGAATGAGTCCAGAAAATTGAGGAAACTAGTCAAGCGACCTTTGAAGCTGCCTCGCTTCTTAATTAAATCCTTTTCCTCAGACATTCTGGGAGACGAGTGTTGTCAACCTGGCATTGATACAGGAATATAAAAATTAAAACAACAATATAATTTCAATAATTATACGCCTAGCTGTAGTCTATGCCCTTTCTGACTGCTAACTATAATTTATAACAATGACTTGTACTAATATCTAACACTCAAATATTTTTATTATGTCAAGATACTTGTTAAAAATTAATACCACTGTTAAGTAGTTATGTAATTAGTTACAGCTTAATATAATGTAAGTTTAATAATGTAGCAAAATAGCTAACTATACTGTTAAAAGTATGAGTTTAAACTTAACATTGCTGTTGAATAAAATACTAATCACAATGCAACAAAGTACCTAATGATTTTACTCAAACACAATATAATTGGTAATTTAATAAAATAGTACTGACCTTAGTATGACTACTTATATAAACTACCTGAGTGTTGGGTGACGATATTAGCGTAATTATAACTGTACACCACTAACTAACTTGCTTGAAATCAATCCAGTTCTCCAGCAGTGAACTCATGAACCTCCATTCAGCGTGGAAGTCAGTCTCTATTCTTTTTCTTGAAAATAATCGCTGATCTTCTTAATTATATTTCATCCGGCTCGTTATGGACCATGTGCAAGAATTATGGGTATTCTGAATGAAAATCAATGACTGGATGCTCAATGCAAATTAGTTTTTTAATAATTTTCGGTGTGAACAATATATTTTACAAGAAACAAGTGAAGACAAGTGACAAATAGAAGTGTCATATTTTTTCATATAATTTAGGAAGCTTGCAAGAAGGTTTTATCTCCAACAACGGGTTTCCTTTTCGGAAAATCCCCGCTGTCCTTTCTAACGGGTATCGGCCCTGCTGAACCCCTACGGTTTGCTGAAATCAAAATCTGATGCAGGAACCTCCCGAACTTACCATGTCCAATGAAGACCTGTGTGTCCGTCATGCAGAAGGTCAAGACACAGTGTTGCCGCTCCAGCCACTCCTCAAAGAGGGGATTATGATCTAACGGCTGGGTTTTACCTCGGACAGAAAATAAGCATTGCCATACAGCGTGGCAATGTTGCCAGTCTTTTAAGCAATATCAGTACCAGTCGCCTAGAGTTACCGAATTTAGTTCGATTGTTTTTATTTATCGTTTGCCTGCAGCCGTCTTCCCTGCACAGTTATACTTGTCAGGTGAGCGTGTATGGAAACCTGCACAGTTGTGCACAGGTTTACCTGTACAACTCTACTGTAAGTACAGGCAAATCTGTCAGGTCCCCAGCGTGTATGGCAGGAATTAAGCTAGCAAATACTTTTTCTTACGGAAAGAGAGTGCTGTTTCTCCTTCTTATCATCTTATACCAGAAAACCGTGGTAAAACCGAAACTTTAACCCATTGGAAAAATGCAATCAATGTCTATGACTCTATGTACAAATGTCGAAACGGATCTTGAGCGCTCGGCTTCAGAGTGGGGATCGCTTTGCGCATTCCATACATTGGCGAGCCAATCGTCTTCGTTATTAGATACATGCAGCAACGCAGGGAACGAATCAGGAGTGACGTCTATGACGCGGTGGCGCGGCGAGCCAATCACTGACACTCCCCGTCCCAGTCTCACTTCGCACCACTAAAGAGACCGAATATTTGACTTCTGCGCAACTTGAAGCCAGCGCTCAAGATTCGGGACGGTAATTGTAAAATTTTATTTTTAATTAACATGTAAACAGGTAGAGAATGCCTTGTTGCATTAAGTCCGCCTATGTACCACTACTGTACATGAAGTTTAAATTAATAAATAAATAAAATTTCGGTGTCAAGGGTCAACTTTAATTTATTCTTATGTTATGTTATAGGGACATTCCCAAAACTTATCTTATACCTAATTAACTGCCCAGGAAATTCCGAACACAACAAGCATTTTGTTTTTAATTAAAATTATATTTTGTTATAATTAACGAACGTAATCAAAGCCTCAATCGAAAACAAAGCGACTCATTGCTGGTTAGGCAATTACGGTAATTCATTTATTTGTTTTGTAATTTCACATGTCAGTAGCGCTAGCGAGGTAATAGTCTAGCCTCTATTATGCTAAGTCTTGTCATCCAATTAGACTTCACCTCGAATAATTAAGAGCGTCCTTTTCGACGTACCATAAAAGGCACTTCCACTCGACCACCGCTAAGTTTTGTTTTTTTTTTGGTGGATAAAAATCATTCAAATAACATCCTCCACCCTTGGGCGTAATGGGAGATAGTGTCAGACTGTTACTGACTAAAAAACCCACCCCGTTCCTTCTTGCCTTTCAAATCGAAGACGAGCCTCCCTTTTATGACTAGACCCTGGCCCCAGTAGGCTTCGACCCAGCTGGTCCTTACTGTTGCTGACAACTCTTTAAAGCGCGTGGGACGACTTGGGCTCGGTCCGGACAGTTACTGAACGGTCGGACAGCGAGCTACCCTTTGCTCCCCGTCCGTAAGCTCGCACCACCACGAAGTTTATTTTTGTCCGCACTCGAAACGAAAACTTCTTAGGTTATTTATATTATCGGATTCTACTGTATGTGTGAGGTACGAATAAAAGTTTTTCTTTCTTTCTTTTCTTTTCTTTCTTTCTTTCTTTAGGTTTTAGTTTGGCGCCGTGCCGCCGCAGGATTCAAGCGAAAGTTTAAGTGATCAGGCAGAAATTACCGCCATTTAAACATACAGCCGCTCTTACATGATTATGATGTTATTACACATTTTTCTCTATATATTTTGGACACAGATATCGGATATTATCTAAGTTTTAAAGAAACTATAGTGTTTTTTGTGGCCGCTTCTAGCTTCTTTTTGTGTGGCCCGTGTGCGGGGGACACAAACACCAAAACTCGAGTCTTCCGATTGTTTCTGTATGGGGCCTAGCATGAGCATGTTTCCTGTGTAGAACTTAAAATGTAACCTAGGTGACGTAGTTAAATTGGATATGGTTGTGTGTATGAAATAGCCAGTCAAAGTATTTTCAATAGAAATAAAACCAACAAATTTCATTGTTTTTAGTTTTATTCGGACATTCACAAGGACAAACACAAACACATAATCGAATGCTAATTGCTATTCCATTCCCTCGCCTTCCGCTTCTTCCTCGAACTCCCCTTCATCATCTGCCGTCGCGTCCTGGTACTGCTGGTACTCGGACACTAGGTCGTTCACGTTGCTCTCCGCCTCCGTGAACTCCATCTCGTCCATACCCTCACCAGTGTACCAGTGTAGGAAAGCTTTCCTCCTGAACATGGCCACGAACTGTTCCGCTATCCTCTTGAATATGGTCTGGATAGCTGTTGTGTTTCCAATGAAAGTAGACGCCATCTTCAGCCCTCGTGGCGGGATATCACACACTGCAATCTTCACGTTGTTTGGTATCCATTCCACAAAGTACGTGCTGTTCTTGTTCTGGATGTTCACAAGTTGCTCGTCTACTTCCTTCATGGACATGCGCCCTCTGAATATCGTGGCCACGGTCAGGTATCTGCCGTGTCTCGGGTCGCAGGCGACCATCATGTTCTTAGCGTCAAACATCTGAAGAGTCAGTTCGGGCACGGTGAGCGCTCTGTATTGTTGCGCGCCCCGTGACGTCAGCGGCGCGAAGCCAGGGGTGTAGAAGTGTAACCGTGGGAACGGCACCATGTTCACGGCGAGCTTTCTCAGGTCCGCATTGAGCTGGCCAGGGAAGCGCAAGCACGTCGTGATGCCAGACATGGTGGCGCAGACAAGGTGATTCAGATCGCCGTAGGTGGGTGTGGTAAGTTTGAGCGTCCTGAAGCAGATGTCGTACAGCGCTTCGTTGTCGAGACAGAACGTATGGTCGCTGTTTTCTACCAACTGGTTCACCGCCAGTGTCGTGTTGTACGGCTCCACTACGCAGTCAGAGACCCTGGGACTCGGGAATACAGAGAATGAAAGGATGATTCGATCGGGATACTCTTCGCGTACTCTGTTCATGAGGAGCGTGCCGAGGCCAGAGCCGGTGCCGCCGCCGAGCGAGTGTGTCAATTGGAAGCCCTGGAGACAGTCGCAGCCTTCTGCTTCTCTCCGGACGACGTCGAGGCAGGACTCGATGATCTCGACTCCTTCAGTGTAATGCCCTCGTGCCCAGTTGTTCGCGGCACTGTTCTGTCCATAGACAAAGTTGTCAGGTCGGTAGAGGCAGCCGAAGGGGCCGGAGCGCACGGCGTCCATGGTCGCCGGCTTGAGGTCCACGAGGATGGTGCGCGGGACGTACTTGCCGCCGGACGCCTCATTATAGTAAACGTTGATGCGTTCCAGTTGGAGGTCAGAGTCGCCGTGGTAGCACCCGCTCGGGTCGATCCCGTGCTCGTCGGATATCACCTCCCAGAACTGTGGACAAACAAATAGGTTCCTGAGGTCTTATGCATTGGAAACAAATCGCTACCGCCTCATGGGGCTATTGCACAGAAGTTTAAAGTTCTTTCTACTTCTATGAAGCCTAGCTACGTCTAGGATCATCTTAGTACAGTAGCTGGTAGTGTCCCCAGCAGTAGACGTGAGCAGCTAGTGGCAGGTCTGCGTGCTACACGTGACGGTGTAAAGGTTTGTATATCTAAATATATTAAGATCTCGTATCAGTATTTGTTATCAATCTCTTCCAAAACAGCTTGACAAAATAAGATTTTTTAGTAGGTCTAACAGTAGGTCATAGGCTATTTGATAAACCTCTAGGTGATAAGGGAGAAGAAGCGTGCTCTAGAAATTTATATCGCAAACATTTGCAGGGTAAACTAGTAGGTAATTTTACAGAATTGTGCCATGTTTTTGAATATGACTTACCTTTCCGCCAATTTGGTTCCCGCACGAACCAACTTGAAGATTAATGATTTCCCTCATCTTGGTAATTTATCGTGTAGATTGAAATAGATAAAAATTACTTGTTAATTTTTCGTAAAACTATCGAAAATCGTTCGTGAAATTGATGCTTAACATTAGCTTAAAAACTAATAAAAAAAATACAAAAAAAATCGAAACGCAAAAACTACACCATGTGCATTTTATACGTCGGATTTCAGAAAAGTGAACTCGAACTTGACGTTAGACGTTCAAGAATTTTGAAATGATATTCTAGAGCATATTTGTAGTTTTCTACGAAATTTGCAACCAGTCTTAATAGTTTTTCATTTATAATTTTAGTTTTTTTTTTTAACTCGATTGGGCAAATAACTGCTTGTCATTTTGCTTATGAATCATATTTATCTGCTTACCTAATACAATCAAACAGCTTGGTTATGTCCCAAAATAGCCCACCAAAGCGACATCTAGCGAAATTATCTTGAACTAAAACGACACGCTGAAATGTATGTTGTGTGCTGTATTTCAGACGAATATTCCCAAGAGCAGAGCACACTACACATGTATGAACTAAGAAAGTTCCGCGCCAGGCCGTAAGATGTCGCTGTGCACCTTCCAGGGTTGTTTTGTTTTCAGCGGCGGCATACTGTCACTATTGTCATGGCGCTCGCCTGAAATGTCATCGAGGTAGCGAATCGTTTATACAATGTAAATTATTAGCTTATCCTGTATGATGTAGTTGTGTTTAATGAGTGCCGTGTGTGTGGTGTGCGAACGCCCGTGGAGTGATGTCAGTGGCCGGTGGGAATGCGACCGCTGACGAGAAAAAACCAGGTTATTGTGAGGACAGCACCGATAGCGACAATGACACCGAGAGGAAGAGACTACTTCGCAGGATATCAACAAGCAAGTGCGTCGGGAGACTCGTGAGTAGCATCCTAATGAGAGTATCGTAAAGGATCTGTTGTGGTAGACTTGGGCGTGCCAACTGTCAAAGCGCGGGGCGCGGGGCCTCCATGTGCCCGGACCCAATTTTCGAAGATCAATTTTTCAAGTTATAATGTTTGTTTAGCGTCGGTATTAAATTTTGTGTGCTCAAGTAATGAGATGTGGAGTTTGACCTATTTGGGGAGGTATAGACTGGCGGAGAGGGGGTAGTACGGTGACAATGATTTATCCAGGATAAAGTTGATCCTTCATATTTATTGATCTCCTTACTCCGACAGGTGGTTCAATGTCCTGAGGGACGCTGGTACAATGCAATTGTTGTTAAATACAATACAGAGAATAAAAAAAAAACTCCAGTTTATTTAATGCTTCGTCTAAAGATCTTGATCATTTTGAGTAGGCGTTCTATTTTTGTTGTCCGCCTTAGTTTTCGACACGATGATAAATGGCTTAGGGCAATAAGAGCGCCATGGATTTTGGCGGTAAAATATTGTTCATTTAGGAAGACTGATTACTGAGAGTTTCTTGAGCAAAAGCTTTTCTTTTGTAGGTTTAAGTAAAATGTATTAACGTGTTTTGTTATTACAGTTTATATTGTAAGTATTGTTCACAAGATTTTAGTTTAGCGAGATACCTTGATAAAGGAACAATTTGATGGGAGCCCTGTTCAATGTTATCGACCCGCTACTCTTGCCAATATTTACATAAAAACGCGGTTTTCCCTAACTAACTAGTTTTCTGCTAATGGATTGCGTTTCGTACGAAAAATTTATGTGAGCAAAGGGTCGATTTATCACGAATCTATTACCATGAATTAGTTATCTAAGTGGGTTCTTATTTGGGGTTGTTAAAAGCTACGGTTTTGGATTTTTTAAACTTGCTTTTGCCAACAGTTTTGCTCATGTGTAATTAGAAAATTATCCCGAGGGATCATAATAATAACAAAAGCTTTTATTTAGACCAGGTAAGTAACATAACATTTTTAAATATTTCATTCAATTGACTCGAAGGAACATTCTTGCAGTATAAAGTTTTATTTCAGATAATGGTTAACACGTGTCGCCAAGTTTCATAGAAAGCCAATCAGCCATTTGAGCGTGAAAGAGTAACAAACATACAGACACATAAAAACTATTCTCATCAAAAAGTTCTGTTATTAAAAATCCCCATATAAAACCTTTCTATTTTAATCTAATCTAAGATTAGAACATTTAATTTTCTATTAACATTCACACCAAACGCTTAGTACAAAATATATGACAGTGACTTTAACTGTCACGTCACTTGTCACGTGACTTCTCCGCAGGTGATGTCAAATTGCGATACATTTTGTATTTAGCATTTGATCGGTGACAGAAAAGTCATTTGTCTAAGCCTGCAGATTAGGAACCATACCATGACGTGTTAAAATGACAGGCGTGCTAGCGATAAAGAGAGATGGAGCTATACTATACACCCTGTATATATATATATCTCCTTCCCTTTAATAGTTCAGTTCATCGCGTTAAAAGCTCCGGGTATCTGTCAGAATACTATAGTGCAACTTCTCGTATCACCGAAAATGTAGGTCACATTAATGCACACAACACGAAACCAAACGTCTTAACATTACCTAATTTCGTAAGGCTATTCACACCCATATCACATCAATTCACCCACGACATACAGACTATGTTATCGCCCCTTACATTTGACAGGTTGGCAGTACTGTCTCTCAAATGCCAACATTACAGACACCCTACGTTATACCGCGTCCGACCACGGATGTCCGGTGGTTGTCAATCTTTCGACTGTTCCAGTTTTGTATGTATACAGGTATACTTGTGTGGCTATGGTTGGTTCGATCCCTTTTGTAAAGGTATTTGTAGGTAGATATACAGGTACATATACGAGGAGAAACTGACGGACCGACATATTTATTTATTTATTTAAACTTCATGTACAGTAGTGGTACATAAGGCGGACTTAATGCAACAAGGCATTCTCTACCAGTCAACCTTGGAGTTAAAAAGATAACACTGTGGTATGGTATAGGTATGCACAATAAATAAATAATTGATATTTGAAATAGACGTAGTATCATTAAATGCATTACAATGCCACGAATAGAGAGAGATGATGAAGTCTTGCAAAAGTCGCAACCAAACTGTCAGACGATCTATGACCACAACCACTCAGCCAGGAGTGTACGACTGAGAAGAAGAAGAATATTATTAAATTAAGTGGCTCACTACTGTGAGAGCTGTGGTGAACGACTGGTAATGGCCCCGACTTATGATTAGTAAGTTGCGGGTTCGAACCTAGCCAGGCACATTACTTTGTGTAATTTATTTAATCACCACTGCTTTAAAAACGGTGAAGTAAAACATCGTAAGGAAACCGGCGTGTCCTAGAACCAAAAATTCGAAAAAATGTGACATTCACCAACCTGCACTGGGCCTGCGTGGTGGATTATGGCATTTCCTCTCCTAGAGAGAAGGCTTGAGTCCCGATAGTGGGAACATTAAAAAGAGGGAATGATGATGTTGCTTACACACTGCTGAAACTACTGGGACAGGGAGCGTGAAATTTTGGTCTAGGTTTCGTTTTATGACCCCTACATCATAGCACTAAGAGAGGATTTTCCAAAAGTCACCCCCTAAGGGGATAAACAGGGGTCCAAAGTCAAGTCGCCTAAGTCAAGATTGAATGGGTTACTTCTAGGCAAGCGTGCTCCATCATCGACCACATCATCGCTTACCATCAGGTGAGATGGTGGTCAAACGCGAGCCTATCAATAATAAAAAAAAAATTAGTTTCATGCGGGCGATGCTGCTGGCAGAACCTAGGCCTGAATAAAAACATGTTGTTTAGCGCTCGTCGCAAGTTGATGCAACGAACCCAGTTGATGCATGTAGGCGTTGCTATACAAAACAATGAACGTTATTGTTCCGCAAGACACTCGTTCGTATATGATATCATGGTTTGTAAAACTTTTGAAATAGTTATGTCGTTTGAAATGGTCTTTAGAAATGCACAATGTAATTCCGCCCAGGCTGATCTGATCCCGATCCCGATTTCCGGCCAACGTAGGCGCGGGCTTGCGGACGGCGAGCAATGGGTAGCTCACTGTCCGGCCGTCCGGTAACTGTCCGGACCAAGCCCAAGTCGTCGACGGCGCGCACTGTTCCCGCGCGCCTCAAGGAGTTGTCAGCAACAGCAGGGACCCAGCCGGTTCGAAGCCTACTGGGGCCAGGGTTATCCGAAAGGGCGCTCGAGCCCCGGTATGAAGGCTAGAAAGAACGGGGTGGGACTTTTAGTCAGTAAGAGTCTGACACTATCTCCCGCTCAAGGGCGGGGGATTTCAATGCATGATTTTTCCCACCATAAAAAAAGGCTGTTCCATCATTGGACCATTAGACGTACGGCATTGCGTCATCGGTATATGCTAGACATCCCCTCATACGTACAAAGCGTTTTGGTAATACATTCATTGCTTACAGCTAAGGAGTGGAATTCCCTGCCAGAGTCTGTGTTTCCTGATAGCTACAACTTAGGGGTCTTTAAGACAAGGGTGAATAGGTTACTTCTAGGCAAGCGTGCTACGTCGTCGGCTATATCATCACATACCATCAGATAGTAGTCAAACGCAAGCCTATTCATGATAAAAGAAAAATGTTAGTCAGTTGCGTTTCAGCCGAGAGACGTCCTCAGTTGGACATATGCCTCCCACAAGCATTGACTCGTCAAACGATCCTGTGCGTCTTGCATTCAACGCATTTCTGCGACCCTTACCAGGTCATCGGTTCACCTTCTGGAAAACCTCCCAACGCTGCGTTTTCTAGTGCACGGCCGCCATTCCAGAACTTTTTGGCCCCAACAAATAGCTTGAGAGATGTAGTTAGATTTGTCTTAGTTGTGGAATTGACACTGGGACACCTACATCATAATTTAAAAAGTAAAATGAGGTATTTATAGCGCCATATTATTATAAGTTTTGATAGTATCAAAAACATGACTGTAAAAATGATACAGTTGATGGCGTCAAATCTATAATTGAAATAAAATAAATTCTACCAACTCCACTGATAGTCAAAGCGACTTTTTTTTAAATCTGATATTAACTAGTGCTTGACTGCGATCCCACCTGATTGTAAACAGTGATGCAATCGTTGATGGTGAGGCGCATTAGTATATTAAGAGCCTATTAACTCTAGGCTGGTTTTTATTTGTTTTTTGTTTGATATAGTCAACTTTTTTTCTACTTAAACTTGATTCTTCGACGTCTATATCCACTTTATAGATCATCTTCTTTTCTTTTCTTTCCATGTCAACGAATCTAATTATAGCATAAATAATCCAAGCCCAATCAATAAAAACTAATGCATTCATATCACAGTAGATTCTAATGACAATAAAAAAAAGAAACTATCCATCTTTTATCGGAAGCAAGGACATTGAAATCGATCTTTCAATGTAATTCCAACCCTATGATTTGTAAGATAGGACAGGAATTGCGATGACTGGTGTATGCTAGGGGGAAACTCGAGAGGCGTATTTCCGTACTATGCGTTTTATCCGGAGCAATCAAATTATAATTACCTGCCTGAGATACGAACTGCTCTTAGCTGGGTCATATTTTTGCAATGCAATTTGTTTGATTACAACACCGTAAGCTTCAATTTGCGGAATTTCAGGAATGAGATTTCTCTTTCCAGAGGGCTTAGCCAAATTGATATTGTACAATCGTTAACGCTAGTAGAAAACTTCAAATATATATTTTACGACTTTTGTACATTTAATTTTGTTATTGTGAATGTGGGGACTATGTGGATTACTTTTTCCTTTTCTGTATTTTAACATGATGTCTGGCAGTTTTGAGTATTTTATGCGGCCTATCAAAATGTCCTTTCTTTGGTATTGTTCGTCAAGTGGTTGAGCTCCTTAGCAGTCCTAATTTGGGTTACACGAATACTGACAAATGCTTGCACTGACTGGACAGGTTCACTCAAATCTGTGTGGGTCTTTCTTCAAAAGACCATCTGAGACACTTATCTGCATGGTTTTCATATGATTTGACCATTACATGTTTACTGTATGGACTTGAAGAGACTTTGACCCCTGAGTTTGTTTTTCGGTGTTTATTCTCAGGATAGTCAGCTAGGAAACACCGACTTAATGTAGTTCAAACAGACTGACTGAAAAAAAAAATTAAGTGTAAAAGTATCAATACACGTCATATTGACGTGTATTCGGAAAACAAATATCATTTATCATTTATCGAATGTATGGGAATGATATTATCTCAACGTTAAGTCACGTGGTCAGAACAAAGGAATCGGAGACGTTGCCGACTGCAGAAATATGACGACTGTTCGAAACGAAACGGTCGCAACTTGGCTAGGCCTGCTGATATAGCCCTAAGCTTCCAAACTAGACACCATACAGACACCAGAGTCGCCACAAGTCCGAGCTGATCGTGCCTCCAAATTGGTTGCGCAAAAAGACATGTAGCGACATCTATGGCGCCACATAAGAACTACAAAGAAAATACGAAATCCTGCATCGCGCAATCAAAGTTCTCCGCGCGATTTGAACATATACGACAGCCAGAAATCATCTATCGGGCAGTCGCCCACCAGACCATAACACCTGTCTGGTCGGAGGATCCTCCCTTTTCAACGGAGGTATGTGGGACTTTACTCTCTGTTCCACCTACCTCCAAAGACACCAGGTGTGTAACTCTCCATAGAGCTGCATACATTTTGTTGGTAGCGGTGGCTGGTCGCGCCGCCATGGTGTCTCGGTGAAATATAGGCCTAATAGTAAGTGGGTTGTGGAGGTTTGATAGGCAGTCGCTCCATGTATTTTTTTTTATAATGGATAGGCTCGCGTTTGACCACTATCACCTGATGGTAAGCGACGATATGGCCGATGGTGGAACACGCTTGCCTAGAAGCAATCTTTTCACTCTTGACTTAAAGACCGCTAGGTTATAGTTATCAGGAAACACTGACTCCGGCATGGAATTCCACTCCTTAGCTGTACGTATGGGTGGGATGTCCACCATGTACCAGTGTAAAACACGGCGATTCAGCCGCATCCAGTTAGAATGTAAGCTGATCCCAAGTAAGTTGGGAAACGCCTAAGGAGTTGCTGGGTTTTCTCTTCAGTAACGATAATACCTTTCGTTCTAAGTCGGGGGGCTTTGTTTTATGTATAAGTATAAAAGGAGACACTGACTGACTGACATTTTAACGTACAGACAAAAGTATTGGGATTAGAAGCGTGTAATTGTGCACAAGGATTCCTTTTATGATGTAGGCTAGCACTAAGACAGGATTATCCCAAATTCACCCCCTGAGGTATGATACGGGGTCCTAAGATCACGCGAGCGAGGCCGCTCGCAAGAAGTTAGTGGATAATAAAGAGTGTCATAATTAGTTTTTGAAAACTTGGAGACTTCAAAACACTTGGAGGATTTCAAGTGTTCTGAAGTGGCAATGGGTAGGGCACATTGCTCGCAGAACAGATAGCCGTTGGGGCCGAAAGCTTTCTGGAGTGGTGCGTGTCGGAAGACACATGGTTGGGAGGCCTCCCACAAGGTGGTCCGATGACCTGGTAAGGGTTACCGGAATCTGGTGAAAGTGAGACGCACAAAATCGGTCATTGCAGCGACTCTTGCGGAAGGCCTATGTCTAACAGTGGACGTCTTTCAGCTTCGCTAAGGAGGAGGCTGACCGCATCAGGCAACGGCGCTCTCGCTAACGCCGGGATTCCTATCCCGATTTCCAGCCACCGTAGGAGCGGGCTTGAGGACAGTGAGGGTAGCTCGCTTTCCGACCGTCCGGTAACCGTCCGGACCGAGCCCAAGTCGTCGACGGCGCGCGCTGTTCCCGCGCGCCTCAAAGAGTTGTCAGCAACAGCAGGGGCCCAGCCGGGTCGAAGCCTACTGGGGCCAGGGTTATATATCCAGGGTATTTTATTAAAAAGAGTGCTCGAGTCCCGGTATGAAGGCTTGAAGAAACGGGATGGGTTTTTTGACAGTAAGAGTCTGACACTATCCCCTGCCCTTGGGCGGAGCAGGAGATAGTGTCAAATTCTTACTGACTAAAAAACCCACCGCGTTCCTTCTTGCCTTTCATACCGGGGCCGAGCTACCTTTCGGAGCTAACACTGGCCCCAGTAGGCTTCGACCCAGCTGGGCCATGATGATGACCCGCAAAATTAAAGGGTTTTACAGTTTCTATGAAAACATTCTTGCGAACGAAGTTGTTGGCAAAGTGCTATTTATATACTGCTTGCATGTACATTTTACTACTAGCTATTATACAAATGAACCTAATTAATATCATAAAAATCAACACCCAGTAATCAAAACAAAATATAACACGATTCTCAAGTTCCCAAATAAAATCTTCTCTTATAGGCTTCCTTTACGATTGAGATCAATGGCCGTTCTGTAGTACACACACATCTATACATAGTTTGTATATATGTATAGCTAGTTGTATTGTGGGCCGGTGTGTGGTGTTGCCAAGTTAGGCGAATTTCCACGAAACCTGGCAAATTGGTTACTATCTTTGACTGAGACTTTAAATGGCTCGTGTTTTTTTTTTCCCTAGTTGGTAGTTTATTTTACTTAGCGGTGATTTCTCCATAGTCAGATAAGTTTTAATTGAAGAAAAAAAATATCACTGTTGATATATTTATTTATTTTCTTCTTCTATCTATAATCTTCTTTTAAATAAAAATCAATTGCAATTTGTTAGTCTCGCAAAAACTGAAGAAAAAATGGTTTGTACAATTTACGTAACTTTTTGTTTACCTACATTAAAAAAAAAAAATTAATTGAAAGGTGGGGTGTATTTTTTGCGGGGGTGGAGCCGCGGGCGGTAGCTAGTTTTCTACAAAAGTTGTCTGTCATTTTTATTCTTCAATTAAAATTAAAATTGCACCTTAGTGGACAAACCAACCACTAGATTGATGACTAAATAATTATTTAAGACAAGATTTGATCCACTTGTTTGGACACTTAACTTAATTTTTTGAATAACTTTTCCGCTTTTTTCACCTTCAAATCTGTCAGTGGGATTCCTAAAACAGCGAACAAATTGGAGAAAGAAAATTATCTACACTAATATTATAAAGAGGTAAAGTATGTTTTTTTTTGTTTTTGTAATCTCTGAAAGTACTGGTCCGATTGCTTAAATTTTTGCATCAATAGAAAACTGTTTTTAGTGTAGAATTCCGGAGTGACAAAGGCTATATTTTATATACACGAGCGAAGACGCGAGCAAAAGCTAGTTGACCAATACTCTTGAAGGACAACACTAATTATGCCAATCACCGTAAACAAACCAACCAAGACCAACCCGAGTCGAGACCGATCTTGAGTTTTTTGGCGATTTGGGGCTCGTGAAAAATATAAATTGGCAACATTACGCGTAGCCCTGTTTACTCACTGGCACTCGTCCAAAACTCCAAGTCTCCAAGACGTAGCGCGTAGTGACATTAATTGATTTACTATATTGTTTCTGCTCATCAGAACAAGGTTTTTATATTTTGGAATTAAAGAAAATGAGTTCACCGTGCCGTTGGACTTTAATTTTAGGTTCGTTATAAAATGAGTACTAAAATACCTATGCGTGTGATCTTTTTTTATGTTGATGATGATATCATTCAATGTCTTCACCGGTCTTCTAGGGTTCAGTGAGGGGAAGTGTCAGACTTTTACGGACTAAAACCCACCTGTCTCCCTTAGTTGCTCCTTGCGTTTCGGGACTATGGCTGCCATCAGACGGACTGCAGCGCAGCAACCGCATGCTGTTCATATATTCAACTGCATGCGGTTTGATCTGACTTTGCGCACTTGGCCTGACCTTTCCGAATTTCGAATTTGCCACCTCGTATTTTTGCCGCCCGTCGGGTTATGTCTCTGTATATGTATGTTATATTGAGTATAGCTGGTATTTGCCCGTAATTATATGAGCACAGCTCTACAAAGTATGCAGTACAAATAAATTATTTTTTTTCTATTTCTTTTCAAAATTATTTTGTACAATAATTACTTCTCGTTACTATATGACTTGCCCAATGCCCATGGTGTTATTTTTATAAGTTTGGTAACTTCTTCTTCCTGCCCTTATCCCATATAAGTTGGTAACGTTGAAGAATAATTAGATAAAGGATAATTATGTTAAATTTTATCAACTTGTGTTTTCATAGTAGTAGTTACATAAATGTATGCATACTGCAATAAGTACTAGCATACTACATAAATATTAATGGAATAACATAGCAAGAGCATAATCAACCTTATAATATTCCCACTGCTGGGAGTCAGGCCTCCTCTCTAGAAAGAATGGACCGTAATCCACCACGTGCGCCCAGTGCGAGTTGGTAGATCACACGTCTTTGAATTTTCGATTCTAGGACATATCGATTTCTTCACGGTTTTGTGAGCTTTGGTGATGAAATAAATTACACAAAGTAATGAGCGTGGCTAGGTTTGAACCTGCGGATAAGGCGCACAATGCCACATTCGCAAAATGACATTTCGCAATATGCCATACTAGCAAAATGCCACATTCGCAAAATGACATGTTGACGCATAATGCCACATTCGCAATATGCCACACTAGCAAAATGACATGTTGACGCAAAATGCCACATTCGCAAAATGACATTTCGCAATATGCCACACTAGCCAAATGCCACATTCGCAAAATGACTTTTCTCAAAATGCCATTTGCAATTAATAACGCAATTATTAATGCAATTTTGCGTCAATATGTCATTTTCCGAATGTGGCATTGTGCGCCTAATCCGAACCTGCGACGTGCTACTCGTAAGTCAGGGCCGTGACCACTGTGCCACCGTTGCTTAGTATAATAGAGTATTGGTTAATCTACGGCCAAACACCATTGGCTTGGCCGATGGCTTAATTTGAAGGAAAGCGGCGTAAAGTCTGGAGGAGTGAATGATGTAAAAATGCGAACAATTGCATTCACTTTAACTTTTAGGTGGTTATACTCTGTCACTCTTCGGAAGTTATTGGTCCTTTTGCGTTCACAATAATAACAAGATAGACTTCGATAAATCTTTCTTTTTAGTTTCAGATGTAGTAAATTAGTATAACTTAATTAAAGTAGTCATTGCTTTTTTGGGGTCCGTATTTAAGGTGGCAAAAGCAGCGTCTTTATAGGGTAATTTTTTTGTCCGCATGTTAAGATCCTTTTTCTCATGAACACGTGGAGGTATTAAGTTAAAATATCATATCAAATAGTTATGATGAGAAATATTAATATAATATTCCACAACTATCACATAACGCCGTCTAATCTCAAGCTAAGCAGTGCTTGTCTTATGGGTACTAGACAACTGTTAATGGGGTTAGTGGAAATATTGAGTGGAGTGTATTTTATGAACGCTGGTATATTGCCGATAATCAATATCCCAAAATACAACGATTTCGAACAAACAGTAATTAATTAAATGTATTCGAGAGTGGTGCCGTCCGTCGCGGCCGGTGTCCGTCGAAGCGAGTGATCGCGGTGCGCCGGACAGCCAGTGTCGCCGCCCCGCCCACGTAATCCGCTCCCCGCTGCCGATGACGTATATGATACACGCCGCCTGCGCGTGCAGACAGCGTCATTGGTCTGTTTGGGTTCGATTCCCAACAACAACTGATAAACATACTTATATATTTTTAAATACATACATATTATAGATAAATTACACGGAGACACAGAACAAAATGATCGTGCTCATCGCAAAACCATTTTTCTGGGTGGGAATTGAACCCACGACCTCCAGCATAGCAGTCAGGACCACTAACCACTAGAACAACAGGCCAGTCAGCATACTAATCATCAAATGACTTCTCCCACTCTAGAATAGTTCGAGAGCGCATGTCAAATTTTTACAGGCTAAAACCGTGACAGTTGACAGGACGGAATACAAAAAAGTCGCTCTGCACCAACCTTAAGTAATACCTGAGAAGGGTAGGGAGATGATGACGATGATACACTGAATTTAATATTCTAGGTATATTTAATTAATGGTAAGGACGCCGTGAGGTCTTTCCAGCCACGCCTCAAGAAGTTGTCAGCAATAGCAGGGTACCAGCCGGGTCGAAGCCTACTGGGGCCAGGGTTATTCGAAACGGAACTCGAGCCCCGGTATGAAGGCTTGAAGGAACGGGGTGGGTTTTTTAGTCAGTAAGAGTCTGACACTATCTCTTGCACCACCCAAGAGCGGGGGTGGTCATTGGATGATTTTCCCCATCGAAAAAAAATAAAAATAAAAGGTATATTTAAATCTTTGAATGCCGTAATTAGAGACACAATAGAAAGACAATTGCTTATGTCGAACTGTGTAACATAAGACATTCAAAAGGTTAATTATTCAAACTTCATGTACAGTTGTGGTACATTAGCGGACTTAAGGCAATAAGGCATTCTTTACTAGATAACCTTTAGGTTAAAAAAGACCACTGTGGTGCACAATGTATGTATAATAATAATATTTGAAATAAATTAAAGTATCATTAAATTAACCTTTCAATCTTGATAATGACAGACACAATTGAAAGACAATAGGTGCGCGAACGCCGGCGTTCGCTTGGGGTTTAATGAATTAAGTTGAAAATTATAAACTCACCTGTATAAGACAACTAAAATTAAACTACATATTTCTGAGTTCTCAGTAAAAAATCTTTTTCCCTAAAGAATGTCAAAAACGTAAAATATTCCAACAAAAGACGTGGTTTTAATCGTCGCAGCGTGCCTCGGTGGCCGTAATTAAACATTGCGCAGTGGTGGCGCCGCCTAGCGGGATATTAGCGCTTACCTATCTAGTATACCCGCATAGAATATGAATATTTTTCATATCATTTTGTCCTTTGGTCAGCTATGCATAATTTTATGCTGCTTTGATCTTTTTGGAGTGAAGACTGGTTTCGTATGTATTTTAAGTAGAAAAAAAACCTGCATTGCTGTTCTCTAAAAATCTCACTGACTGTTCTCTCAAAATCTCCTTTTCTATATGTTTATATTTAGTAAAAAATACTCACTCATTACATTTCAAATATTTTAGAAAACAATATAATAGGTAAAATAGATTTTAAGTGAGCTGTCAATCCCAAGCGTCAGAATTAATGTACACATTTTTACATTAAATTCAAGGCAGGATGGCAGATTATTTCGTATTATAACCAAATTTTACCAAATGTGCTATACACATTCGCCATCTTAAAAAGAATGACTACGCAGCCAATTGTTTGAAGTTCAGAGAGATCGAGATATTTCGGTCGAACTATACGTGCCATCTGTAGGCCATTCTTTACAACCACGAGCTGCCAATTGTCCTGAGTGATCAAGACATTTCGGTCGTACTATACGTGCCATCTGTAGGCCACTCTTTACAACTGCGAGCTGCCAATTGTTTTGAGTGATCAAGACATTTCGGTCGTACTATACGTTCCGTCTTTAGCCCACTCCTTACAACCGCGAGCTGCCAGTTGTTCTGAGTGATCAAGACATTTTGGTCGTACTATACGTGCCGTCTTTAGCCCACTCCTTACAACCACGAGATGCCAATTGTTCTGAGTGATCAAGACATTTCGGTCGTACTATACGTGCCGTCTTTAGGCCACTCGTAGCAACTGCGAGCAGCCAATTGTTCCAAGTTCAGAGTGATCAAATATTTTGATCATACAGTACGTGCCGTCTTTAGGCCACTCCTTACAACCGCGAGCAGCCAATTGTTCGAAGATCAGAGTGATCAAGACATTTCGGTCGTACTATACGTGCTGTCTTTAGGCCAGTCGTAACAACCGCGAGCAGCCAATTGTTCGAAGTTCAGAGTTATCAAAATATTTCGGTCGTACTATACGTGCCGTCTTCAGGCCACTCGTAACAACCGCGAGCTCGCTTCGTGCAGCCCATTACCTACTCCTCTCGTGGTAACAAGTGCACTCGCTGAAACGAACATCGTATTGCGAAATGTTCTGGAGCATCTTGTTGGGAATGAAATGGCGAAATTAGAGTTAGATGGTTAGAAAACCTTTCTTGTTCTCTGAAAGTACTGGTCTGATTGCTAAAATTTTTTAACCGATAGAAAGCTGCTTTATTTCTGCTTTATTGCTTTTTTATCCTAACTAATATTATAAATGTGAAAGTGTGGATGTTTGGATGTTTGTTACTTAATCACGCAAGAACGCCTGAACAAATTTGGATGAAATTTGGCATGCATATAGCCATTAACATGGAAAAGAGCATAGGCTACTTTTATCCCGGAAAAACATCTTATTCCTACGGAAAAACACGTTTAGAGTGCGATAACCGAAGTACACGCGGGCGAAGTCGCGGGCGGACAGCTAGTTATTCTATATAAATAAAGAACACGCGACTGCTGCGGTATACCCGCGCTGCAGTAGCGCTGTACGCAAGTCGCGTACAGCGCTACTGCAGCGCTGTTATTCACATGGAATAACAAAGCAGCACGGCGGCAGCGCTGCAGCCACGCGGAACTTTGCGGCTAATTTTAAGGCGCCCTTAATTCTCTTAACAGTCAGTATATTTTTGTTAGAATATTATGGTAATAAAAGAAGGCTTATTATAATTCAATCCGGGGTTGGCAATACGCGGTATTTTTCTTTCTTTTTGATTTTTTGGCTAATCATCTTATGACTTCTTCCTCTCTGGGGTGGAGAGGGAGGGCGTGTCACACTGTTGCTTGTTCAAACCACACCTATATATGTTACCTTAACTGGCCTTTTCCTTTTCAAAACCAATCCCATGGCCCTAATACGAGGTTGTACATAAACGTCCAGACAGAGAGATTGAAATATAAGCAAAGGAAATAAAATTAAATACAAACAATAGACAGTCTTCATCGTTAATTAATCAAGCAAAAGCGGCATAAAATTCTAAGCTTTCATGTTCATTAATTATACTAGAATTTAAATTACAGAAGCTCTCTCCACTTTACCGTTGTTGAATTTTAAAAACGTGACGTTTTGTACCGCTTGGATTAAAAATTAAAACGAAGGCTGTTTCCGTCAGTTTCTATAAATAAAAACATAATAAAGAAGTGCTATTTTGTGTATAAAAAAAGTATTCAATGAAAAACATTTTTTCATAACAAGCTTTTATTGCGTGGTAAGAAAGAAATAAAAATATTTTATTTGGTACACATTGATACACACAGTCGCTCACAATGGGCCTCATCTGAAGGCTTAAAGTCACCCAAAGGGAGGAAACGGCTATGTTCGGGGTTTCCTTGCGTGATCGAATAAAAAATGAAGATATCCGCAGGAGAACTAAGGTTGCCGTCATAGCACGAAGAATTGACAAACTTAAGTGGCAATGGGAGGGCACATTGCTCGTAGAACAGATGGCCGTTGGCGATGGCGACCTCGTACCGGAAGACGCAGCGTTGGAAGGCCTCCTACAAGGTGGACCGATGACCTGGTGAAGGTTGCGGGAAACCGATGAATGCGGGACGCACAGGAACGTTCGTTGTGGCGACGCTTGGGGGAGGCCTATGTCCAACAGTGGACGTATATCGGCTGAAATGATGATGAGGATGACGATACGCGCAGTGTAGAAAAAACACGTAGATAAGTGTCCGCCTTATTCCAAAACGCGATGTGAATGTCTTGTGGTTCCGGGATTATTACTAGGACCAAAGTTAGGTTTTAAATTTAGAATGTAGGTATAATGAATGAAGTTTACCACTAGCTTCTGAACTATTTATGGTAGTAAAGTTAGACCGCCGATACCCCTAGTTTAACTGTGGTACCAACTTCGATACTAATATGTAGATTATCTATCTTCTATATCTATATCTATACTTATAATAAAACTGTAGAGAGGTCAATTCTGTACATTGAATATATATTAAAAATTAATATTAGGGGATGATTGGTGATCGATACTGATGCCAAAAATGCAATCAGTAAATTTTTTGTCAAAAATTACTGAAGGGATTTTAACCAAACTTGGTACGATTATGGTCCATACTCCTGGGCAGGTTATAGGCTATATAACATAACGCTAAGATACATAAGAGCTGAGAAGGGACGATAAATTTGAAGCAAGTCGGATGTAAATGCGCGTTCGAGCTCTTATCCTCGCATACGTTGATCATACACCAAAAGTATGTATTACACAGATGGTGGTCTCTAATAGATCTACAAAAAAATCCTCAATAGTATATATCTATCTTTTATAAATTAGCCACAATAACATGTTTAATCGTTAGGCATTTCTTCAAAGTGTATTAAATTACTATATATACATATAATAAAATCGTAGGAAAGTCAAAACTGCATTGAATATTTTTTTAAAAGAATACTTGGGGCGTGATCTACAATCGATATCGAAGCCAAAAATATAGTTTTTGAATTTTTGTCTGTTTGTCTGTATGTATGTCCAGGCTAAACTCAAAAACTACTGCACGGATTTACTTCAAATTTTGCATGAATATTACTAAGAGGTCGGGTCAACATATAGGTTACATATTATCACGCTATCACCTACGGGGGAGGAGCTGTGAATCTTTATTTTTCTTACGCATTCTGTGACAGCATGTAATCTAACGATGCATATTTAAATGTTGTTTTTGAGTAAGCCATGCTATTATCTAGCTTCACACTATAAAAACTACGCCATTTCAGTAACTTGGGCAGAGAAACATAATTTAATGAATGTTAGTAGTACAAAGACAATTTTGAAGCAGCGCCATCTATGAGATTTCATAAAAATCAAATCAGGTTACATGTTAACACTTTAAGGCAATTAATAATTTAAATTTGATCAAGTTGGCGAGGTTAGTAGTTAGTTATTCTTGAAATTCATAGATGGTGATGTGATGTGATGTGCATTTTCTTCATAAAAGTTGTATCGTATAGTTCGTTTTGACAAATTCAAGTTCCAACAAAACCCTAAAAATCTTGAGCAGAGTTGAGGAAGACAATTTAAAAAAAATGCGGTGTTAACATGGTGAAATTTTTCCAGCTCTGTGAACTCGACCAGTTTGCGAGATTCCTTACGTATGACGAGGTGCCTTTATATTACACGTACGACAAGCAAAGGGGTGTATTTAACCGACGTCGACGAGGAGGTGCTGTGGAAGATTTTCCGGAAACTTTCAAGGACACCGCATTGGATACCTACCGTGCATCCGAATAATGGCGAATGCTATTTTCTGCGGTTGTTACTTCCCACTGTCCGAGGCCCGACGTCTTTCGCCTTCCAGAGGACATTTGATGGCGTGGAGTATCCCATTTACCGCGCAGCCTGCATAGCACGTCACCTTCTCGACGGTGACAAAAATCGGGAATGGTTGGTGATTTGTGGAGTCACGAACGCGAGAAGTATCGCCATCATCTGTCTGAAGATTTTTTACGAGCTTTGAGGCGTGCTACTGGAGACGAAGACGAAGTAACTGATGAACGCGTGCTGAACACCTGTCTCAGTTCACTTCAAGATGTGGTCATTTCTATCGGCGGCAAACCGCTGATCGAATATGGGTTACCAGCTCCCCAATCATCACCGCATAAAGGCCGTGGAAATCGGGAGTATAACTCTGGGATAAAATACGATCAGGGCAAAATGACCACCATACAAAATGACCATGTCACTTTGTTATCTTCAGAGCAAAAACAAATTTATGAAACCGTCCTCGAAAGCGTTGGGTAAAACCAGGATAACATGTTTTTCTTGGATGCTCCTGGTAGAACAGGAAAAACATTTGTTACCACTGACATACTTACAGAGGTCAGGAGGCAAGGCAAAATTGCTATTGCTGTAGCGTCGTCGAGAATCGCTGCCATACTGCTTCCAGGTGGCAAGACAGCACATGCCATGTCTAAAATTCCCATCGATTTAGAGAGCGCCGAAACGCCTGTTTGTGGTGTGTCACGTAACAGCGATAAAGGACACGTGCTCAAGGATTGCTCTCTGATCGTATGGGATGAGTGTACAATGGCCAATAGGAAGGCAGTTGAAGCCGTGGACAGAACCCTGCAGGACATCCGCAGGAACGAACATTTGTTGGGTGGTGTCACAGTTCTGTTCAGTGGCGATTTCCGGCAAAAACTTCCCGTTGTGACGCGAGTATCGAGGGCTGACGAGGTGAATACTTTGTTGAAACGATCTTCGTTATGGTCACGAGTTTGTTAGCTGCGCTTGACCATTAATATGAGAGCTCGGCTCGGCGGCAATGCACGTGCATTGCAAGAATTCTCCAATGTCCTTCTAAATCTTGGCGAAGGCACTCTGTCAGGTAGTGCTTCCAGAGTCTCTCGGTAGAGGGGTATCCAGCTTAGAAGAACTCATTCGATGTGTGTACGGGGACATCAGTAGTATACCGCACGAGCTTCTTGGGTGTGTGAGGGACATCGCCGACCCCAAAAAATGATCAGGCTGCAGCAAATAACGAATGCATTCTCTCGGAAATTGAGGGGAATGAAGTGGTCTACACCTCGATAAACACTGTTGTCGAGCAAGATGACGCCACACATTATCCTGTGGAATTCTTAAAAATGGAATTCGGAAATTCTTACGGGTCGTGGCGTAGGCGAGGCAGTATTTATACCACGCATTCGCTTCACACCTCACAACTTCCCGTTTCAGTCCAAGCGCGTACAGTTCCCCGTGAGTGTTTGCTTCGCGATGACCATCAATAAGTCGCAAAGGCAGACACTGAGGGCAGCGGGTGTCGATCTCAGGACGAGTTGCTTCTCACACGGGCAACTGTACGTCGCTTGCTCCCGCGTCACCAGTCTGGACTCTCTTTACATTTTGGCTCCTGGCAACATAACTACCAACGTAGTTTATAGGGAAGTGTTGAAAGGTATGATACTTTTATACGTATTTTTACTCTTTTGTATCCTGGAATGTATTCCTGCATTATTTTCTCTATTTCCTTCAGTCACATCTTATGACTGAACTCAGCAGGATTCCCATAATATAACTCTCTTCACTTGCTTCGCTTGCAAAAAAAACTTATATTTTAATGCTATTTTAAAAGTTGTGTAGCGACACTAACATCTTAGGTATTTTGGTACTGTAGAGCCTTCACGCAGACGACGTCGCGGGCCGCAGCTAGTTATTTAAATATAATGTAATATTCCACAACTATCACACAACGTCGTTTAGTCTCAAGCTAAGCAGAGCTTGTGTTATGAGTACTAGACAACTGATAAACATATATTTATATATTTCTAAATACATATATTATAGAAAAAATACACCCAGACACAGAAAAAAATGATCGTGCTCATCACTCAAACATTTGTCCTGGGTGGGAAATTGGACATCAAACCCTCGACCTCCGGCATAGCAGTCAGGGACACTAACCACTAGGCCAATAGGCCAGTCAAATCGAATATATGCATTCGAAATCCAACATAAAATCCAAATACGACTGTCACGATTATTATTTAAGTCGGGAAAAAGCGGTCTTACTGGGAAATCGAGCTTTTCCGATCCGATCCTCTAAACCGGCTCGACGCGCAGAAAAACTGGCCCTTAATTAGCGTCAGATCCGATCCGGGTATAAATTGAAAAGTCAACGTGAGATTAGGCTTTTCAAAGTTCAAAGTAACCTTAGTTTGATGTGCATATAATTTAATTTTCAAAACCTTGATTTCACTTCCAATTTGTTTTGCTTTACGTACCTAATTTGATGTTACTTTCAATTTTCTGCGTAATTGCTTTTTTGCTCCGTCTGTGTATATAGTAGGTAGGTATTATATTTTTCAGTTTACAAACGAATATTACTTTAAATTTAATCCACACTAAATTTTTAGATGACATGCCATAAATTGTTAATTTTATTCGTACTAACATTGAGTTACATAACTAGCTAACATTTATTCTTTAACATAATTATGATTATGTACCTACCTACCAAATATTTGCACGGCACACGTGGCAGAATGTGATGAGACTATTAATTTATTTCAAGACCATAATTATGTACCATATTCTGACAAAATAAATGATTTCATTTGATTTAAAACATTGTATCTTAGGCAGGGCGCAAACGTGTGTCTTGTGTCAGATACAAGCTACCGATTAATATTTGATTTCTATAGAACCAGTATGAAATCATCTACTCCCTGCGCATACGTAAACATTTTTTGGGTCCAGTTTCTTCCACTTAACATATATGTACTTATGACAATCAAAAAGTGTTCGGTGTCGGTTACTGACAACTTAAAGTGTTTACATTTGCGCAGCGCCTTACAAGTTTTTTAGTAACTTGCAGTAGCGATGGCGCTCATTAAGGGTAGTATTTTTAATATCGAGCGGTTTGCCTCGCGCATAACCCCCGCAAATATCCATTTCATAAAAGTATTTATGCATGAACTACGTACGCGGAACGCCTTTTTTGCATTTTGATATATTCTATATGCAGGGCAATCTCCCATGCGTGATGATATTAAAAACACCCTTAATCCTCCAAAGTGTAGGTATATTGGCACTTAGGACACTGTAGCGTATGGCTCATGTACTGAACTAGGCCACCGCACTCACATTGAGAATACGAGAGGGCTATGAAACCCTATTTTGCCAAGTTGTATTGACGGATGGTGCAGTTAACGTAGCCATCTACTGGGCGATGCGATGGTAAATTCGTTAAAATGTTTGACCTTTAAAGAATTTACCAAGAAAAAGAAGTAACTTGCATTGTTTGTATCTATGTGTGAATGAAAGACCAATTTTTAACAAGCGAGTTTACTAGCGACTTTTTTTTAGTTTCGTCTACACTAATATTATAGAGAGGTGAAAATTGTTTTTTTTTTTTTTGTTTTTAGAGGTAATTTCTGTAAGTACTGTCTGATTTCTAAATTTTTTTCACTGAGAGAAAACTGCTTTATTCGTGAGTGACATAATTATGCTATATTTTATGCACGAGGACGAAGCCGTGGTCAAAAACTAGTCATAAATAAACCGCGGAACTAAAAATTCTAACTATTAGGACAATAAAAAGAACTGCATAATTGTATGAAACTACTCATGTTTGTGTAACCTACGCTTTTAATTTTAATAGCACATAAACCCGCAAAGATATTCCACAGTTTAATTCACTTGTCTTTTATATACTAAAAAGCAGATTATTCGATTAAAATTAATTTTGTTTTGCGTTGTCCGTAACATTGTTTGGCGGGTAATTTTTGTGACAATTAGATTTGTTTTATAATCTAAATGTTTTAGGGGTCCTTTGTTCGTTAATATCATCAACTTAAATTCTAGTTATAGACAAGCATATTCATGGCCCTTTAAGCCCTTTTATCTACATCTACAGTTATTAATATAATAAGGAGGTAAAGTTTGATTTTTGTTTGTAGGAGGTAATCTCTGAAAGTAATGGTCAGATTGTTTAGTACCGGTAGAAAGATAGTTTATTCCTGAGTGACATAGGCTATATTTTAAGTACGCGGGCAAAATCGTGGGCAAAAGCTAGTGGAAACTATTTGTCAAAATACTGAAAAGTTAAAACAAAAGTTATCTGCAGCGCTACATTGGCATTATGTCGTCTAACAGAACTATTAAAACATACAGCGCTAAGATAGCTTTTAGACGATACTTTTTTCGCGACCAAAATGTCTTAAGCACTATGAATTTCGTGGCACTTACGCGTTTCAAGGTGAACGGACTACATTACACCTGAGGCGACTGAAATGAGTGTTCGGCAAGTTTAATCTAGTGCGTAGTACATACATATGTTATTTGTAAAAACACTAGCAACCTCTCAAGACTAAATATTAAGAATATCATAAACAACAACTTTTGTTCTATGACTTTTAAAAATGTGTCATATAAAAAAAAAAAATTATACCTTCTAAATATTACGAAATCTATGCAAAGCAAGCGATAGTACAATAGTGGAGGGTAGTTGAACATGAATTTGATCAATTTACGGGCGACCCTCAGTAGTCGGTCAGTAGCGATGCGCTTGCGTGCCGTCATACGTGTTCTTGTAGCGAAATTCGGCAGTTCGGACGTGATTATCTTTACATGATGGTGTATCAATATTCTAATGTCGAGTACATGGAAATGGTGCGAATGCTTGCTAGGTATGGTGACAATGTTTCGAACAGTGCGCGAGACTATTATCACGAAAACAGTGCGCGGGAGCCGTAAGTAGATACAAAGTTGTAATGTGTTAGATAGAACAACGAAATCTTGAAGGTTTGTTTTTGGTATATGTGTTATGTTTTGTAAAAAGTTGTAGAACAAAAGTTGTTGTTTATGATGTTAAGTAATACAGTTCTGCAAGGTTTTTTGTGTTTTAGAAATAACCCTGTATATATCGATGGTTAATATTGTGTACCATGTTAGGGACACCAAAGGAAAGACCGTTTTAAGAATTTTAATAAATAATAACTGTTTATTATTCTTTTCTTTATATTGGAAGGTGTGTTTCAATAATAATATAATATAATATTCTACTGTAATGATTTTTAAAGAAAATATTCATAAATCGTTCAACTTCCAATGATAAGCGATAGATGGCGATAGTAGTTATATGAACTTTAGACATTCATTGTAGATATTAAGTAATAATTTATAATATTAGACTTTATGGATTTGTTTTGTATAAATATATCATTTTAACACTACAACTATCACACAGCGCCGTCTGATCCCAAGCTAAGCAGAGCTTGTGTTATGGGTACTAGACAACTGATAAACATACTTATATATTTCTAAATACATACATATTATAGATAATTACACCCAGACACAGAACAAATGATCGTGCTCATTACACAAACATTTGTCCTGGGTGGGAATCGAACCCACGACCTCCGGCATAGCAGTCAGGGTCACTAACCACTAGACCAACAGGCTTGCCAAATAAATAAAACAAATAAAATAATAATAAAATATATGTAATTCAATATTACGTGAGACGTGTTCTTTTAAGCAAGGCTAGTAGAATACAGTAACTATAACCATACTATGTACACATAAACATACAAGAAAACCACACAAGAAATATAAGGATCGTCATCGTCATTTAAGCCGAACGATGTCCACAGCTGGACATAGGCCTCCCCCAGATGTTGCCACCACTGCAAGGTTATTCAATAGAATTAACGCAGCTCTGAAACGCAAAGGGCAATTGAAAGAACACAGGTGGATTTTAATCAGTAATGCCGCCCTGATCACATGTACCGAGTAAACGGGCGAGACAGCGCTCTCAGCCGAGTATTCGGTATGTGCAAACACATCGCCGAGTGCTCGGCCGAGCAAAGCGGCGAGACAGTAGCTCGGCACCCGTTCTATTTAATAGGCCGAGTGCCCACCCTCCCGCTTCCCCGCACTGTTTCGCTCGCTCACTCGGCTGGTCTGAACCGGCACTGTCTCTCCACTCGGCTACATGATTGTTGTCACTTTGCCGCGCGCCTTTTCTTAAGATAATACTGGAATGAGTAACTTTGTACATTTTCTAACAATCTTTTTACGATCCATTGTGTCCGAATTGTAGTCTCAATAGTCTGTGCTAATTTTTTAACATGTGTGAACAGCTACTCGCTTACATCACTGTCTCGGCCGAGCAACATTTTACCGTCTTGCCATTTTACTTGGTACGTGTGATCAAGGCATAAGTGTCTGATACTTGCGCTAACCAGAACGGGAAATGGCTTCCATTTGATGTGTGTCACCACAATGAGCAGTCCTGTGTGTCACATCCATCGGATCCCGCAACTCTCAATCAATTGGATGACCTAGTGGTAGGGATAATGTCACTAGGTCATCCAATTGCAACCTCTTAGCAAAACTATTTGCCTGCTGCGGTCTTCTCGTCCGATAATGTAGGTAGCTAGAGTGAATAGGCTTTTAATAAACTAGTGCACCTCATCTATTGTTTGTATTCTTAAAAAAAAAACTGGTGTTAGATTTCCTGACTCCTGTCCTGACTATTGTAAGTACTGTTAAAGGTCTACAAATAACAGTCGGGACTTCCGGTATGTTCGTATGGTCACCCTTCCATAGATCAACCTCGGCATGTGTCGCTTATCCTTGGAGATCGACTCGTGCGGCTGTCATTACTTTAGCTATGAACTCTTCGGTCTACGAGTTCTTTGGCCATAGCATCAAATGTACCAATACTTTTTAATGGCTGCTGTCAGTGGCTTCGCTCAATCGTCCCGAAGTGAACATGTTCTCAGGATAAATAGTAGCCTATGACGTTTTCCAAGACATGGTCTACTTTTGTACCAAATTTCATCCAAATCTGTTGTGCCGCTTGAGCTGGCCGAGTCTAAGTCGTTGTTTCACGTGCACCTCAAAGAGATGTCGGCAAAACCGTAAGAGCTTAGCAGGTTCAAAGCCTACTGGGGCCAAGGGTTGTCTTCTGAAAGGGTTACTCGTGGTCCTGGAATGGAAAAGTAACTGAATCAATATAGCTATAGTTTTAGTCAGTACCTAAAAGTTGAACACGCCCTCCCGCTCCGCCCTAAAGTAGGAAAAGTCATAAAATGAAAGAACACCTTAAAAAAAAAATCGGCTTTATATTCATTTCAAAAATAGAACATCTTCGTCGTGGACTGTCACAGACGTAGAGCGTCACGTGAACACAACCGTGCGGATAATTACGAAGACGTGCGGAAATAAAAAGAAAGATGGCGGACACTGTTCGAGACGTAAGATATTAAAATGCGAAGCAGACGACGCGATGGGGGATGAATATTGACGGGTTTTGAATTGAAAGAGAAGCCGGAAGCGTTGGTAACTTAGTTTTTTCACGTTTGTTTAAAACCCCTTTGATCCCGAGCAGGTTTTTTTTTTTTTGAGGTGTTACATTATCTTATGGCTTCTCCCGCTCTAGGGCGGGACGAGAGGGTGTGCCAGACTTTTACTGATTAAAACCACACCTATGATCCTTCATCGTGATCGATCCAGTCTAAACAGACGGCGGTCCGTCTGTTTATTTCTTTCAACTGCAATCCAACTGTAAATTGCAGTTTAAGTGCAGTTTGAATGCAGTTGAAATGACTGCAATAGAACTGCAAACCAAACGTGCGGTCCGATTGCAGTCGTGTGAACTGCACACCGACTGCATCCGAACTGCACAATGCGCGGGAGGGCAGAGCGTGTGGGCAGGTGGAAATGATGCAGTTTGGATGCAGTCGGTGTTGTGTTGTGTTTGCAGTTCTATTGCAGTCGTGTCAACTGCATTGAAACTGCAATTTGCAGTTGGATTGCAGTTGAAATGCAGTCTGTCTGTTTAGACCCTACGCGTGCAGCCGCTTCCTTCGCTAGCATTACTGCATCGCAGAAGGAGCCGACCGCTATCCGATCCTCTTCGCCTCGGACCATGGCCTGTAAAGAATTACTTTAGTCCGTCTAAAAAATCAAACAACTTGGGAATTTTGTATAATATTTAACTATTTAAAAAATACTTATATTCGATACTTTTTGTAAGATTTTTCTATTAGTAAACAATGATCAAGATTAAAGCGCAGGCCACACCGCCAGCTAGCGGGCGGGCGGGCTAGGCGGGCGGGCGAAGCGAACGAAGGAAACTATACAAACCACGCGAAATATTGGCGAACTAAACTATGGGGTTCACACCGAAAACTACGGAAAGACGAGCGACGAGCGGAGCGGGCTAAGCGGGTGAAGCGGGGGTAGTATTTGTAGTTAGTCATCATCAGAACTTTCGACGATATATGACATATTCATCGTTCCCAAACTAAACACTACACTGCTATTCGAAAGACGAGCGTCGACTAGTCTACTCGAAACGGGGAGGACGGGCGAACGAACCGGGCGAGCGGGCTGGCGGGCGAGCTAAGCTAGCGAAGCGCGGGCGCGCCAACGAGGCGAACGAGTAGCTTCGCTGGAATCGTCGGATATTTCGTTAGCTTAGCTCGTTAGGTTCGTCGGTAGCTCGCGGTGTGAACCGAAGTATGTAAAGAGGTGAAAAGATGTTCGCCCGCCTAGCCCGCCCGCCCGCTAGCTGCCGGTGTGGCTTGCGCTCAATGATCATCCAATGCTAACGTGCGAGTAAGACCTATTACCGCGTACCGAACATTGCCGGATAAACACGAAGCTTTAGGGCCTGCGCTCACTTGAGACAAAACTTTTTTGGACAGACTTGATCAGTGTTGACTACATCAGATTTTATTTTACCTTAATTATTACCCAAGTCGTCTAACTTTTTAGACAGATAAAAATGCTGAAAGAATAACCGCGATCGCAAAAAGTAATTGAAGGGACATGAGTGGGTTTTAGTCTGCATAAGTCTAACACGCCTTCTCGCTCTACCTTAGAACAGGGAGAAATTATCTTTAATTCTTTCTTTAATTCTTTATTGTACACTATAATAACACAAAATAAGTGGATAACAAAGTTCATGTACATAGGCGAGCTTAACTCAAAGTTGAGTTTTCTTCCAGCAAACCATTGAGCGATAGAGAGAGATGACAATAGGGGGTAGGATCCAGTGTACAATTTTAAAATTAGACATATTATGAATAAAATAATAATACATAAATAAGATCTTTTATCTGTTGATGTACATACCTCAAAAAAATGATACCCCAAAATTGTGATTTTCTGACAGGGTTTAACTGTATTACAGTATTGAATAGATACAAAATGAAAAGCAATAACGTTTTCAATACAAAGATTTTATATATCCTACGGATAATTCAATATAACACTCTGTGTTGATTTTTTCTTAATTTAAATATAACCTTTTTTGGTAGCATATTTTTAAGTGACCTCGTTTTATTCTTTTGATTCGATATTCTCTTTAACTAGCTATCCGAATAATTTATTTCGTATGAGTAGACTGTGTTTTTATATTTGCAAAAAGATTGTTTTAGCAATTGATAGCTGCCCTATTAACTATTAACCCGGCGAACTTGGTATCGCCTAATATCTTTCGATATAATCGACTAAATGCGATAAAACAAAGCTTAAGTAATATATCAAGTTATACACAATTTCAATATCTACATCGATATCATACATTTTACGTGACGCGAACAACTAAAAACTTCTACAGATTTATTAAGGGTGAGTTGCACCATTTAACTATATAACGATAACAAAGCCGTTAAGAGTTGTCAAATCGTCGAATTGACAAATAGGCGGCCGTTTCACGACTGGTTATGGTTTGGTTATCGTTATAGTCAAATGGTGCAACTCAACCTAAATGTAGGTACTTACAAATGTACAATTAGGGGTCAAAACTACAGTTACACTTTGCTAATTCTAAAGTATCTAAAATTTCTTTGCAGTAGAAGTTTTATAGTTCACAACTAATTTATTTAATACTTTAGACTATACAGTCTGAATCATAGATAAACTAGTTACAAATTAAATCAGTCATGAATCATTGATCCTCGTCTACAAAGACGATTTTGAGCACTAGCAGTGCAACTGGACTTTAGACCCCGGATTAAACTACTTAGGGGAATAGCTGGCCACGGTTTTTGGCACCTTTAATTCTTCTTAACAGCTCAAATGGTTATAACTTGTCCCCAGCCCGTGGTCAAGGAGGGTTACCTGATGAAACAGACGCGCAGCTTCCAGCGATGGCAGCGCCGGTACTTCAGGCTGCGCGGGCGCACCCTCTACTATGCCAAGGAGAAGGACGTGAGTTGTACATGCATAAGTTTGATATACAGACATTTCCCACGCATAACGTCGTAAGGCAAAAAATGCATTTTTATCTGGAGAAGCGTTTTTGTAATTGTTCATTATAATTATTAATTTGTCAAAATCCTTCTAACCAATAATTTTTTTTTTGCATTATGCACTCAATAAACCAGTTTAAGATCACCGTACCAGACGCAGGAAGAAATAGGGAAGAGCAATATTTATTTTACATTTTTATACTACAAGTTCAATCAAAATATGTTACGGTTATATATGTTGGAGGCATTGTCTTGCGCGATCTTAGGATAAGTTTGATTTGTATATTATGCGCCTTACGCGATCTTTGATCTCTTATCTGCATCACGTGATCAGATCATTACACTACTTACCCCGCGGTGGATCTATAAGGTGACGTCCAGTGAGTTCACTCGCGACCGTCAGTTTAAAATTTGTTATCTTTTCTTTTATATGTATGTGGGCCTTAGTTGCCTGATAATAAAGGATTATTATTATTATATCTCCTGGTATTTTGAAAAAAAAAAAGATTGGTTTTTGCACAATAGTGGGACGCACACAAACTAGGTTAGGAAAAGAATAGTACTGTATTGTCACAAAATGGGTTCCCGAAGTCAAACATCGTTACTTTGGCAGTCTTAAATTTTGCTCGTGTGACGGTTTTAACTCGATCAAGTAGCCTGATTAAAGTAAAATCAAATAAGCCAAATATCGTTGAAGTTTATAGTCGTTCGATCGAAGTCCTATCCAAAAGCGGTATTCACGTGTTCCTTAATCAGGATTGGATAGAACGACAACTTTACTGGCTCGAAACTAAACGATCTATCGACGACTTATTTACAGTTACATTAATAAGTATTCTACCAGGATAACCAAATACAGTTTTTTTTTTAAACCGACTCTTCTACCAAATGACTTTCAAATCGGTGTCGTTCAAACTCGATTGATGGATGTGAATACTGAAATGGTGTAAACGACTAAATCGCTGCGATATCGTTATGGTTTTGATAACGTGAATCTGGCTACTGATATGATAAGTTGATTGTATAAAAAAATATACAAAGAGAGCGAGCAAAATGTTAAGGAGGCTTTTGTCTAGCGGTGAGAAACCGTACGATAAATATAAAAATATTAGTTATGTGTGTAGGTATACTACATAATTATTTGATTTGTCTCGAGCGCATACATCACTATGTTAATTGTGTACGAGATTTGGGCAGTCAGTGGCCCACAGATAACATTATGATTTGATTATGATATAGTTTGTGATAGGACAGCAGATATACGTCGGAGAATATGGAGTTATGATGCGTAGGCGAGTCATTACAGTACATTATAGTTACCGGCACGAATCTTAAGCGCTTCTCTTGAGAGGATCAATTTGCGCATTGTACACATCGTGAAGCCAATCACTGTAGCTACTAAGATGTACTCCCAGCTCCCGCGTCTCACTTCATACCACTAAAGAGACCCAATACTTTACTTCTCATTCAAGTCTGCGCGATTTCAAGTTAAAATCAGCGCTCAAGATCCGTACCGGTATCTATACAATAATACAGATAGATTAACATGTATTCATTTAATTTGGATGAATTTTAATTTACCTACATATGTGTATTTAATTTTAATATGTATCAATTTCGGAATGTTAGGTATCCAGGAATGTTAATATCCTAATTGTGTATTTTTCTTTTGAAATCTTTCAAATTGTTCCGTCAACGTCGTTCGAACTTTTTCAATTTCAAGTTGTTTTGTTCTAGGTTTTATTATCATTTGATACATTTGTAAAATTTTCTTGACAACCACTTTTTGCGTCTTGATATTTATGTCAAAATCGCATTTAACTTTCACTTTGGTCACGTTAGTACATTTAAGTGTGTGAACTGATGTAAGAAATGCTTTCTATATTTTTTTATTTTGATTAGGTTATGAACAATGGATAAAAAATAAGGTTACATCACATCAAAGAAATTGTATCGTTCTTTTTAAATTACCAATATTCTTCATAACACAAAACATATATGATTACCATAATATGATGGATTCCACTTTGCATACTCATAAGGTGTGCGTTATATTCGATACGGCGTACGACAAAATATTGAAATAGAAAATCAACGTGGTCGACAGTGTAATTTCCGAGATTGACGTAAGTGGGGCATCCCCGGTGCCGAGCAGAGGCCTTTATGGGCTTAAGTTTGTTTGAAAATTGTTTTAATTTTTACTTACTTTTTATAGGTTTTAGTAGGAATTGGTTTTAACCCTACGAATGCCGTAATTAGAGATACAATAGAAAGACAATTGCTTATGTCGAACTGTGTAACATAAGACATTCAAAAGGTGATCTTTCCGTTTTCACGCGATAATTCTTGTTCTTATTCTTATATTATTTATTATACATAACTTTTCAGATTATACATAGTAAGCCGAAGTACATAAGCAATATTCCTTTCGCGATTTGATTAAATCGTTCTAACTGGTATGCTGGAAATCCCTAAACACACGCACAAAATTTTTTAGAAATACATTCATCGGGCGTACAGCTAAGGCGAATTCTTTGCCGGAGTCTGTGTTTCCAGATAGGTATAATCTAGGGGTCTTTAAGCCAAGAGTGAATAGATTACTTCTAGGCAAGCGTGCTCCATCGTCGACCACATTATCGCTTACCAGTAGGTTAGATAGTGGTCAAACGCGGGCCTAAAATAAATGAGTAGCTCGCCGTCCGGACTGAGCTCGAGTCGTCAAGAGCGCAAAGTGTTTCACGCGTCAAGGAGACATCAGCAAAACCGTGGGGTCGATTCTTACTGGGGCCATGGAATGCGAAAGAGAACGCCAGGGTCCTGGAACGAAGGCAAAGAAGGAACATAGGTGTAGGATTTAGTCAGTAAAAGTCTGACACGACCTTCCGCTCCACCGTAAAGTAGGATCAGACAGTCAATAGCCTACCAAAAAAAAAAAAAATAAAAAAAAAAAAATTCTCCGGCTCTATCTTAGCCCTTGTTAGCCTTTCCTTAAGGCAACCGAGTTAGACTAGATTTAAGAACTAAAGTATACTATTAAAAAAATAATATTTATCGTTCGGCAAACCAGCTGATCTCAGAACAACAAACTCGTAGCACGTAGGCTTGCGTAGGCTTAAGTCTACGTGCTACGCGCTACGCGGCTACGCGGCTACGTGCTACGAGCTACGGTCTACGAGACATTTGTAGTTATGACGACTGTTTTATTTAATTTTGTTTTTATTTTCTTTTCTTTTCCAAGACACTGAATGTTTTTTGTGTGTCTAGAAAAACGATTGTAGAATATGGATGTAATAGTTATTGTATAGGTATATTATACTGAGGAGAATCAAGGACAAATACATGAGTTTTGACTTGTAAACGCTTGAGTCCTATCTAGGGGTAGAATAAAATTAAAAAAAAAGTTGTCTCGGGGCTTCGCTTCCATGGCTTTTAGAGGTATGAGGAACGATCAGACTGGTGTTGTGTCTGGTCTGGGAAACTGCCCGATAATAGCTTTCGAGCTGTTGTCTATACTCTGATCGCGTGAAAAACTCTAATATCGCAATTCAGGATTTTGAATTTTTTATATATATAGCACATGAATGGTGCATATTCTTGGAAAAAAAAGTAACCTTTGTTTGTTTCTCCATTTTCTGCAGCAAGAATAGAATTATAATAAAAAATTGCCTCAAAACTGAGTTATAATGTTATTTCTTGCAGTTATAAAACAATATATTTAATTTATGCGAAACCTGAATATAATTTGTTCAGAATCAGTAACTGAATGGATTCAAATAGTTTTTACACCATGTTATATTTTTCCCAAAAATATTTTAAAAAGTTACAAGTTGGACACCACCGACACTAAGTACAACACAGGTCACGGCAGGTCATAGCGGGCATTAGAAGCCAGCCAACAGCTGGGTGCAAGTGCAAAACAACTCAGTCACCTGGATGGCCCGGTGACTATGTATTTTTGCTGACATAACAAGCTTATAACTTTGTGATTTTTCATTATACAGTTATGAAATTTTGTACATAGATTCTTTACATAAAAATACTAGACCGTGTGTTGGGTTTTGCTTATTAGTATATGCACAAGTCTAATATTTTGTTATCATTCATTGGTTTTATTAAACTAATGTTGTATTTTCTACATTCAAGCAAGCAAAGCTATCGGCAAAAGCTAGTTAAAAAAAGGTTTAGTAGTTCAGCTAATGTATGACTTTGTTTTTATAGTGGTTACTACCGAGTAATGAGTTTCAGTGAAACGCATTTATGGTTCAAATTATAACTAACACGGATATCGGTCATTATGGTTTTTTCTTTTGAAATTGCCTTTAGAATAATGGACAGTATTGATATATAAATTAAACTTTTTATTATACATTAATAGTAATATTAAAGCTATAAAGATTATCGAAAGTAATAATTCTATTTTACTTTTTATAATGATCTAGTGCTGCGATTCCATCTGATGGTAAGCAGTGATGCAATTGTTGATGGTGAGGCACACTAGCTTATTAAGAGCCTATTCACTCTAGCCTTGAAGACACCTAAATTATAATCAGATGGGAGGACCACTGCAAGCAAAAAGTTTGAGTCTTTTGATGTATGCAATATAAACGACGAGGTGAAACGATTAGTCCGGACCGTAGAAATGTTGACAACGTAAGGGTTCGGCGGTTTCGTAGGAGTTTGATAACAAACACTGCGTCATGATATTTTTATGTAGGTACTAGCGGTCTCGACAGACATTGTCTTATCCAAATGCTGGCCAAAAATGATAACCCAATTGCAACGCCCCCTACCGGATTCAATTTAATTTTTAAACTATCCTGTGACGCATCCAAATTTACACACAAAGTTACAACCAAATTGCTTAAGCCATTTCGGAGTAATTAGGGGACAAACACAAGTAAAAAAAGATTAGATTCAGTGTAGGAGTGTTTTGATTGTTTAAACGTGTTAATCTCCGGAACTACTCGTCAGATTGGAGAAAATCTTAATGTATTCGATTCACTTTCATGATTAAGTGTATAAGTATATAACATCACGCTGCGACGCACCACGACACAGTTAGTCAAAATATCAAAATGTATATAAAACAAAGAAAGTTATATTTGATAGATCAGATACAAATAATTATTTTGTCATTACTCTATATTATGGCTAGAGAATGATTAGTTTACTAGGGTTGTCGCCGACGCGATCAATCTTAATTCTTTTCACGTAATGATTGATGGGCAACCCTGACTTTGACACAGGTTGTGTTTATTATTAGATTATTTGTTGTTACGTTCGTAATTACAAACTTATATGTAATACTAGCTGTGCCCGCGACTTCGTTCGCGTAGACTACAGGAATTTGAATTTATTTTTTCTGAAATAAAAGTAGCTTATGTCACTCCTTATTACATCAGCTACCTGCCAAAAAAGTCCCGTCAAAATCGGTCCAGCCATTTCAGAGATTAGCCCGGACAAACAGACAGACAGAAAGACAGGCAAAAATTGTAAAAAATGTTATTTTGGTGTATGTACTATTTATATATTCATAAGCATGTAGTAAAAAGCAGTTATTTCAATATTACAAACAGACACTCCAATTTTATTTATATGTATAGACGTATAGGTAAAGATGGTTTGGTTTTTGTTATAGGTAATTTCTGAAAACAATGATCAGATAACGAAAATGATTATACTGTAAAAGTTGCTTTTCAAAAGAGCTCAACAAAAACAGCTTCTACAACATTAATTTTAATACATGTGAAACCCGAAACGCGGTCTAGTATTTTTATGTAAAGTCTTCTCTCTATCTTTTCAATTCTTTACAAAATTTCATAAGTATATCATGAAAAATCACAAAGTTATATGCTTGTTGTGTCAGCAAAAATACATAGTACCCGGCTATCCAGGTTACTGAAGGGTGGTTTTGCACTTGCAACCAAGGCCTGCTGGCGCCTAATGCCCGTTATGACCTTCTGTGACCTGTGCTGTCCTCAGTGTCGGTGGTTTCCAACTTGTGACCTTTTTAAAAATTTTTGGGAAAAAATATAACATGGTGGAAAAACTATTGGAATCCATTCAGTTACTGATTCTAAACAAACTATTTTCGGGAATTGCACAAAATATAAATAATGTTGTAAAACTACGCCCCTAAGAAAAGTACTGTAGAATTTCACCATTGCCATGTTAAATGACAAGCTGGCCTTTTTTATGGTGGGAAAAAATCATCCAATGACAACCCCCGCTCTTGGGCGGAGCGGGAAATAGTGTCAGACTCTTACTGACTAAAAGACCCACCCTGTTCCTTCTAGCCTTCATACCGGGGCTCGAGCTCCCTTTCGGATAACCCTGGCCCCAGTAGGCTTCGACCCGGCTGGGTCCCTGCTGTTGCTGACAACACCTTGAAGCGCGCGAGAACAGTGCGCGCCGTCGACGACTTGGGCTTGGTCCGGACAGTTACCGGACGGCCGGACAGTGAGCTACCCATTGCTCACTATCTGCATGCCCGCGTCTACGGTGGCCGGAAATCGGGATCAGAATCCCGGTGGCGGCGGCAGCGGCGAGAACGCCGTTGCCTGATGCGTTCGGTCTCCTCCTATGCGAATGACAAGCTGGCCGAATAACCTCTATATTTAAGTACTGTAGAATTTCACCATTGCCATGTTAAATGTCAAGCTGGCCTAATAACCTCTATATTTGGGTTTAAACCAGGTAAAGATAACGTATTCCGACATTTACATATACATTTACATATACCGCTATCAGCGCTTTTCGGCCTTATTTCCGCTATGATTTGGCAGTGGAACTTAATACAATAACCTATTTACATAAGATATATAGTACTTACACTTTCCTTTCCATTGACTAGTTTATCACAAACTACCTTCTGCCAGCGACTTCACCCGCGTGAAACTAGTAAATAATAATAATAATATATAATATTCCACAACTATCACACAACGCCGTCTAGTCTCAAGCTAAGCAGAGCTTGTGTTATGAGTACTAGACAACTGATAGACTTACTTATATATTTATAAATATATACATATTATAGATAAATTACACCCAGACACAGAACAAATGATCGTGCTCATCACACAAACATATATTGCCGATGTCACTAAAAAAAAACGTAAACTGTCTCTCACAATGTTCTTCCTGAAAAAGATCGACATCACCATCATCATCATCATCAAAGCCCAAAGACGTCCACTGTTGGACATAGGCCTCCCCCAAGTGTCGCCACAATGACCGGTCCTGTGTGTCTCGCATCCATCGGGTTCCCGCGACCCTCACCAGGTCGTCGGTCCAACGTTGCGATATCACCAGCCAAATTGAAATAAGTTGTCAATGAAAAACATTTTTCCATAACAAACTTTATTCATGTACCAAGACTATTCTAAAGAGCTCAAGCACGATGGGGTTATCTTATTGCCCTCAATAGTTCTTATATCCATTATCCGAGTCATCAGATAAAAACCATCGTTCATATTAATTCATTTCATCCAAAATACACAAGTATACCAAATTTCAGCTCAATGAGTTAGGGGTGAGAGTTTCAAAATCCATTTGCAGGATTCACTCTAAATAAACGTACATTACAAAAACCTTTTAAAAATACTCGCAACTTAAGGGGCCGGCGACGGATAAATTTCCATACAAACGTAATGCCACGCTCATTTGCAGTTGGATCATATTTCCAACATATTATGATGATATTCGGTTATAGACAATATTTATCTAGGTTTCTACGTCTTCCTTTAAAAAAAAAAAAAACAAATTTAAGCGAATTTTATTTCGCACTTTTTTACAGCGTAAACGGCAAAACGTGCCATTTGGCTTTTTCTATATTAAAAATAACAATATTTTATTTCTAATATTCTCGACGTAGGAACCGAATAATATGTTGGAAATATGCTCCAACTGCAAATGAGCGTGGTATTACGTTTGTATGGAAATTCATCCGTCGCCGGCCCCTTAAGATTGTTTTTCGTGGTCTTTAAAAATAAATTTTTGAGAGATTTCAGCCCTTTCAGCTCTCTTCTAAATTGAGCTACAAAAAAAAAAGTAACATTTTAATTAAATCACTTAAAAAATCTCTAAAGTTTAGATAAGCTTAGGCATTTAAACAAAGATATCATTCCACTCACGTTTAAACAAAGTAGTCTATAATCGTTCACGTCACTTGAATAAGTGATAATGTTGACCCTTGTACCTAAATAATGCTCTTTCAGTGTGCTTAAATACACTCCGAACTTAAATATTTAAAAGCCTGCCTGTAACCGTAGCGGGGCGGAGACAAAAGCCTAAATATTACTAGATACGCCAGCGTACTAGTTCTCGCCATCTCTTTCTAACATCATCGATGCGGGTTGATTCTGAAAGTGAACGTGAAAGAGATGGCAGTAAAGTGTCATCCCTATTTACATTGCCTCATCCACGCTCGCGTATGTCAGTGTAGTACACCTGCTTTCTCGAGACTGCTCGGCGCCTCGTGACCAGACCTCGCCAGTCGCGCTTTTGGCGCTGCGGCAGACGGACGTTTCTTCTGTGTCGGTCGCAACGAGAAACAGTGCGATATAAAATCCTATAAAACATTAATGAAAATTTATTTCAAACTTTCGATTTCACAATAAATTATGCCTTAAAAGTGATCTTCGTGTATACTATGCCTTTTCTAAATTTTTTGTGTGATTTGTGAGTGTTTCTTCGTTAAATTGACCTGGTTTTATTTTGATAACTCTTGCACAATTGTTGCTGCGCTTTGCCGATCAGCTGGATTTTTGATGTGAGTACTTTTGAAAATTTATTTCGTTTTCGTATTATACAGGTGACGTCATATTTTTAAATATTTCATTTAGGTTTGAGAAGTATCCGGCGTTTGTAGTGAAGGACCAAACATCGCAAGTGTCAAAGCGAAAGAAAAAAAATACATCGTGTAAATTAAATTTCTTGACTAATGATTAAATTATCGCAGTTCTTGTTACAAATATCAATTTTACTTTGATAGTTTTGAGACTTAGTATGTAAATCTAAAAAAAAAAAAATATCGTACAACCAATCCATTAAATAATTTTCTAAATTTATTTTCTCTGTATGTCATATGAAAGCCGTGACTTGACGAAGTACATCTATCATTTCAGCCGAACTCAGTAGAACCGTATCCTACTTAAAAAGAAAGTTTGTGTAATACCTAAATGAAAAAAATGTTTACACTTCAGCAACGAAGAGTACGAAGCAGAGAGGACACTTGTCCTCTCTCCTCACAATTTATATCAGTGCTTCCTCTGAAACAAATGAAAAATACAACAGATATATTTTTATTACAAAATGTGGAACGCCACCCCTGGGACATGCACGCTCTACACTTAGATAATTATTTTTATTTTCATACTATTTAATGGAGGGAGAAAACGTCCAGTAGCCTGATTCACGTAAAATCAAACAAGCCAAATATCGTTGAAGTTTTATAGTCGTTCGATCGAAGTCCTATCCAAAAGCGGGATTCACGATCTATCGACTTATTTCCAGTTACATTAATAAGTTTTCTACCAGGATAATGTAATACAGATTGTTTTTTTAAATCGACGAATTTCAAACGACTTTAAAATCGGTGTCGTTAAAACTCGATTGTTGGATGTGAATACGGAAATGGTCTAAACGGCTAAATCGTTACGATATCTTTACGGTTTTCATTACGAGAATCGGGCTACAGGTATGTTTTCCTCAAGAATTGGAAGAAGAAGAAGCGAAAACATGTAATCGTTGGGAGAAATGGAGGGATGCTTTTGCCTAGCTGTGGGATAATACGAGTTAGACAGCACGACGAAGGAGAGAGTCCTTTCATTAAAACTGATTGTCTATTGCCATTTGTTACTCCAACAAATATTTAACGATCAAATAATTTTTGCAATGTACTCGTATATTTTGGACATGCATGATAATTCATAACATATTATCTACATTTTATTGTACGGCCTAAGGGAAGGACACAGTTCGTAAAATATTTAATTTAAACCATCGGTATTATCTACACTAATATTATAGAGAGGTAAAGTTAGTTTTTTTTTTGTTTGTAGGAGGTAATCTCTGGAAGTACTGGTCCGATTGCTAAAATTTTTTCACTGATAGAAAGCTGCTTTATTTCTGAGTGACATAGACTGTGTTTGAGTGTGAGTGACTATATTTTATGTACGCGGACGAAGACGCGGGCAAAAACTAGTCCACAATAAAAATGATTTGATATATGTATGTATATAATAATATGTTACCCTCTTGTTGCTTTGACATTTAATGCTAGCAACCTTTTTGGAGGCACATCTATTGAGTGCTACTCAACCCCTGCCTTTTTATTGATTTATCTATATTAATAACATCGTTCAGACAAGGGCCATAGTTTTTACATAGTTCTTGGTAACCAGCCTACTGAAGTTTTCCAGAACTATGCCTTTGTTTTCAATACATCACAATAATTTTGCATCAACTGAGGAATGTCCATGGATGAACTAGCATAGCGCGCTCAAGGGTAATTGTCGGAGGGTAACACATTTCGTGAATGCTGTCTAAGAAGCTTCGGCGAGTTGGTTTCAGCCCCTCTTATGTCTTCCAAAGTCCCCAGGGTCCTGAAATACATAAAAATATAAAAAAATAAACTAGCTTTTTTTTATGGTGGAAAAAAATCATGCTTTGACATCCCCCGCTTCTGGGCGGAGCGGGAGATAGTGTCAGACTCTTACTGACTAAAAGACCCACCCTGTTCCTTCTAGCCTTCATACCGGAGCTCGAGCGCTCTTTCTGATAACCCTGGCTCCAGTAGGCTTCGACCCGGCTGCGTCCCTGCTGTTGCTGACAACTCCTTGAGGCGCGCGAGAACAGTGCGCGCCGTCGACGACTTGGGCTTGGTCCGGACAGTTACCGGACGGCCGGACAGTGAGCTAACCATTGCTCTCTGTCCGCAAGCCCGCGCCTAGGCCGGAAATCGGGATTAGAATCCCGGCGGCGGCGGCGGCGGCGATAACGCCTTTGCCTGATGCGTTCGGCCTCCTCCTTTGCGAGCATTACTGCTTCGCAATAATAAACTAGCTGATCCGACGGATGTTGCCGTGCCTTTCTTTTGAAGATGGGAAATCTTTAAACAACTTCTACCGGTCTGGGCAGAGTGAGAGGGAGTGTCAGGTTTTTACTAAGTAAAACCCACCTGTGTTCCTTCAGTTGACTTTTGCGTTCCAGGACCACGTTAACACTTTTAAACAATCTCGTAGCCTAGACGTTATGTTGCATTTCTGATTTCATACAAGAATCTTATAGATTTTTTAAAATAACTAGCCAATTTTGTCTCCGTAGCTCTCCAGTGTTGCGATTATCAATGAACAATATTTCAGTCTTTTTTTTCAATATATTATAAACTAGGGCAGCATTTAATCAGGTTCCTAAATAAACAAAAAAAAAAACAGAATGGGATTTATCCTAGGCATACAAAGAGTGTAAACGAAGCACAGAACTTTTTTGCTCAAATTTAAATCGGCAGATTTTTGGGTCTGCGAATTTCATTAAAAGTCTAAACAAGTTTCTTTGCAAATATACCTACCGGCGCGACGTAAGGATTTAAGTATGTTTCGCAGAAAGTCCCTTTTTACTTAAAACGTGGGACAAAGGATCAATTTTTTCAATCAGTCTAAATTTTATTACCGACTCGTAAGTTGTTGGTAAATAAGAATTTATCAACTCGAAGACAAATGCTTTTCACAAACTGAATTAATTTTTTTCACAAGGAACTTTTTAATCATAGCAGTTACTGTTAAAAATCTGGAGGAACTGATTTGGACGAAAATGATGTATGTTTTGGGCAATGGGCAGGGCACATTGCAAGCAGAACAGATGGTCGATGGGGATGAAAGGTTCTGGAGTGGCGACGCTTGGGGGAGGCCTATGTCCAACAGTGGACGTCTATCGGCCGATATGATGATGATGATGAATGTATTTAAAAATATATTAAGTATGTTTATCAGTTGCCACTCATAACACAAGCTATGCTTAGTTTTGGTTTAGCCCCGGCGATGTATGATAGTACTAGAATATAGTATAGTATATAATAGAATATTACTACTATTGTTAGTAAATACAGTGTGAGACGTATTCAGCGTTCGTTGCGAAGGACTACACATCGCAAGATAGTAAGATATATACTTTATTGTACACCAAAAATAAAAATTACATCAGGAACTTAAAATTAATAGGGTGCCACAATGGGCAGTCTTATCGCTAAAAGCGATTTTTACAGACAACCTTTAGATGGATTTGACATAGAAGGAGAAAGAAGATACGCAAGCGTTAAAGTGAAATATTTATAACATTGTGTTAATGAAATTACATCATTTCATAGTTGATTTATGGTAGTTTGTGTTGTAAATATTATTAATAATATAATATAATATTCCACAACTATCACACAACGCTGTTTAGTCCCAAGCTAAGCAGAACTTGTGTTATGGGTACTAGACAACTGATAAACATACTTATATATTGCTAAATACATACATATTATAGATAATTACACCCAGACACAGAACAAATGATTATGCTCATCACAAAAACATTTGTTCTGGGCGGGAATCGAACCCACGACCAATAGGCCAGTCAGTCAGTAAATATTAGTTTTACTTTGATAGTTTTGAGGCTGTGCAATGAAAATTAGTTGCGGGATTGATTGAAAGTTAGATGAGAACCGTGGGCGTTGAACGCAAAGAGCAACTGACTGCACAGATTGATTTTAGGCAGTAAAAGTCTAAAACTCCCTCTCGCTCAACCCCGAAAGAGAAAAAAAATGTTAAACGATTTCCCACCTCAAAAAATAGGTAGGTTACTTCCTGATGGTTCTTTATTATGCCGTGAATGTATGCCACACGGCTATAGTCTGTCTAAAAAGTCAACCGACTTGGAAATTTCGTATAATATTTAATTATTTAAAAAATACATTATATTCGATACTTTTTATAAGGTTCTTCTATTAGTAAATAATGATCAATATCTCTTAATCAATCTATTAAAGAATATTTTCTTTCAGATCCTTACTATATATAACTACTTTCCTTTGACATTAGAAACTATAAATAGTAACAATTCAATTATTTTTAAAATTCCGGAATTTGAAATTTTGAACTTGGAAGGCAAATACCTACTTGTTTTAATTTTGTGATTTTCAATATGGAACGTAAACATGGTCGCGTAACGTACATTTGAACATAAGCTCCGGCGAATGACAACTCAATTAGTAGACTGTAATTAGATTGAAATTCCGGCATTATTAATTCAAATTATAATTGAACTAGGTAAATCTGGTGTTCGGAAATTTTGGACAGTTTGTTCCGTAATTTGTTGAAGCCTATCAGAGTACGGTAACAAAGTCGAGTCATTGGAAAACAAAAAAGTTATTTGACTTCGTCCTTTGTAGGATTTTGAATTGCGAACGAAAATTAGTATGTATATTGGTGTGTTTAAACTTGGATGCCTCCGTCTTTTCACTACACTGCTATAACGTAAGTTGGTTCCAAGTCTATATCATCGTAGCTGTGGGCTTAGAGATAAAAATTTATGCGCCACGTTCAAGCAAAACGGCTGTACGCTCAGCATAATGCTGTATTTCATTGATTGAGGTTGTCTCCGTCAAAAATCCTTTGTTTTAAACAAATAAATGGTTTCCGAAATGAAGCCTGCACGCTTAGCCAAGTTGTTATTTTGCAATCGTTAACGCTGTCGAAAAGTGATGTAACGGATGGGAATGACGTCATTTCAAAGTATAGTCGCGTAGTCGGAAAAAACGAATAGAAAATTTGTAGCCAAGTTCACATCGTTCAAAATGATAGAATGAATTTCTACAACGTTTAACGCTACATCCTTTGATAAACACACGCTACATTGTAGAACGAGCGGCCGACGCAGGTGCGTTAACATGGCTACCCACTTATCGTTTTCTACAATTGCTGACACCGAAGCGTTACCGATTGGAGAACAGAATTCGACACAATACGGTTGTAACTTGGCTAGGGGGCTGTTGCGTGAATGACCAGTATAGAAACCATTCTTGTTAATAAGTTAAAACACGTTTTGAATTCAGCATTACAAAGCTGTTCCTCTCATGCAAAAAATAAAAGACTGACTCTTCGAGAACAAAGAGAAATATATTCCTCTAATCCGTTTTTACAAGCTTTTATTTAACAAATAATGTTTTCATGTCTGTGTGTTCGTTCTTTGTTTATGGCAAATCTTGCTCGTAGAACAAACGGTCGATGGAGCCGAAAGGTTCTTTTTTATGGTGGGAAAAATCATGGATTGACCCTGTAACCCTGGCCCCAGTAGGCTTCGACCCGGTTGGGCCCCTGTTGCTGCTGACAACTCCCTGAAGCGCGCGAGAACAGTGCGCGCCGTCGACGACTTGTGCTCAGTCCGGACAGTTACCGGACGGTCGGACAGCGAGCTACCCATTGCTCACTGTCCGCAAGCCCGCACCTATGGTGGCCGAAAATCGGGATCGGAATCCCGGTGGCGGCGGCGAGAGCATCGTTGCCTGATGCGGTCGGCCTCCTCCTTTGCGAGCATTACTGCTTCGCAGAAGTCGGCGACCGCCTGCCACTCCTCCTCGCTCCGGACCATGACCTGAACCAAGGCCCGGTGCAAGAGGTCTCCGCCATCGATTGCCCCCACGAGGGCACGGCGATGCTGCGCCCAAGCAAGGCACACCTCGACTCTGTGCTCCACCGTGTCCTCCGGGCATTCCGCACAGTAGCGACACCCGGGCGTCACTTCCGCACGAATCCGGTACAGAAACCTCCCGAACGTGCCATATCCGGTGTGGACCTGCATCATACGGAAGGTAAAGACGCCGTGAGATCTTTTCAGCCACGCCTCAAAGAGGGGACTTACCGCCATAATTGTTGCGGGCCCAGGGTCGAAAGGTTCTGGAGTGACGACCGCGTACTAGAAGACACTGCACAAACATTCGAGGCATTCCACAGCGATGACCTGGTGAGGTCGCAGGAATTCGCGAATATGCGAGACGTCCAAGAACACTGACTGTTGTGGTGACACTTGGGGGAGGTCTATGCCTAATAGTAGACGTCTTTGGGCTGAACAGATGATCATGAAGTACATGAATTTTGAAATAGTTAGCCCTAATAACGATAGAACACGCTTACCTAGATGTAAACTATTCATATTGTTTTATTTTATTATAGATCGATCATTAAGATAAAATTAATTTTGTATAAGCACTAAGCTTATAAAGAACAGAATCAGAAAGCACTAGTTCATAACTGTATCATAAAAATCACAAAGTTGTAAGCTTGTTATGTCAGCAAAAATACATAGTCACCGGACCATCCATACAACTAATGGGTGGTTTTGCACTTGTAATAGTGGGGTTATTTGTTAGCACCTTATGCTCACTATGACCTGCCGTGACCTGTGTTGTATTTAGTTTCGGTGGTGTTCAACTTGAGACCTTTTTAAATATTTTTGAGAAAAATATAATATGGTGCAAAAACTATTCCACGCACCGGTAAACGCAGCGTTGGAAGGCCTCCTACAAGGTGGTCCGATGACCTGGTGAAGATTGCGGGAATCCGATGAATGCGGGACGCACAGGATCGTGCATTGTGGCGACGCTTGGGGAGGCCTCTGTCCAACAGTGGACGTCTGTGGGCTGAGATGATGATGATGAAAAACACAAATTATATTCAGGTTTCGCATGAACTAAAAATTATGTTGTTTAGGTATCTATCTATTTACAGATGTCACGAAAGATAAACATATCGATATTGAACCCTTAAAGTCTTTGACGGAGGTTCATTGGCATATTGATCGCAGGGTTTGTTTGTTTGTTGAAAGCTTTTGGATCATTGTTGGGCTTTGGCCCTTTAAGAGTTATTGACATCTGACAAATGCAAAAGACAGCTTACCTTATCGGAGGTGGAGTTTTTTTCCTCATTGCTACAACCTCTGGGATCGAGGTTGAGCTTGTATTTATCAGGAAATAGATTCCGGCAAGGAATTCCACTCCTTAAAGTTCTGTCATTTCAGCCGATAGACGTCCACTGTTGGACATAGGCCTCCCCCAAGTGTCGCCACAATGATCGATCCTGTCCGTCCCGCATCCATCGGATTCCCGCAACCTTCACCAAGTCATCGGTCCATCCTGTAGGTCTCCTTAAAGTTGTCAAAAAACAAACGACCCGTTTTGAGTTTTGTACTTTGACTACACTGCGTTTCACTTAAGGCCCAAGCGCCCGAAAAGTGCCATAAAACAGAGACTTTCTGAAGCCTACTCCTCGGTAACGGCCCGGTTAATAGGTTTGAAAAAAATATATGTTTATTATAGATTCATGAACAACATTTTCAACATTTGATATTTCGTACTATTAATACTTTTGTCTAAAAAATATATTTAGCAATTACGCAACTTTTCGCAACTTTTCCCTACTCCTTCGAAACGGCTTGGACCTTTAAAAACATTTTTACACATAAAAATTGGTGGTTAAATATTCTTTAAAGTGAACATTGCATATGTAAATTAATCAATATTTCGCAAAGAAAATGGATTTAAAGCGCTTTCCGGGCGCCACTGGCCGCAAATAAATGCACAGATTTGCGTACTGCCGCCTAGGCGAGTGCGAGAGTTGCGTCCAAATAATTTCGGCCAGATGGTTCAGGGGACTATAAGCCTTAAGAGGTTCCTTTGCCGTAATGTTAGCTCCCCTGTTCGTCTACAGAAAAATGAAAAGGGTTGCCTACTCTACCAAAATTTTTGCACGAAATGTGAAACTAAATTGATTTTAACGGTAGTCCCACCACTTTATGGAAAATATATGAGGGATTGGGAATTTATAAAAAAGTAAGTCTAAAAGGAAGTTGTTGTATGGGGAGGTACGATATTGTGGAGTGGTGGTTTCGGTATTTGAAGAAATTGCAGGACAATCGAAATGTAGCTTGACGCTGTATGCTTCATTCAAAAATAGTTTTTACAGTTTCCAAAAGAAATAATAAATAAAAAAAATATAAGGCAATTTTTAAAAATAACGAAATATCTGTATCTTCCTAATATAAAGTAATTTCATTGCTAAAAATATAGCAACACTGTTTTTCCGTATTGCAAACATTACAGCAAAGGATCCTCTTGAGTGAAACGCACTTTACTTGGCGGCTTGTCCAGTATACTACTAAAATATCTACTATTACACAGAACCCCTAATTACTATTAAATTGTTCCTTTCAGTTTCGTTCCAAGTTAAATTCTAAAATTTTTCTCAAATTTCAAAACGAGCTATTTTTTTAACGAGTTTAGCTGTACACACAATGAATGTATTCTTAAAAGATTTCGTGGGACGGATTGCTCTCCATGTACTGGCGGGCGCATCGCTGTGTGTCTTGTAGTCCAATGATGAATCGAACTTTTTTTATGGTGGGAAAATCATCAATGACAACTCTTCTCTTGGGTGGAGCGGGAGATAGTGTCAGACTCTTACTGACTAAAAACCCACCCCGTTCCTTCAAGCCTTAATACCGGGGCTCGAGCTATCTTTCGAAACTAACCCTGTACCTACTAACCAAGTAGGCTTCGATTCAGGCCCATGCTATGAATTGAACTTGGTGGAGTTATGCAATTTAAATGCACACCCTTCAATATACAACCATTAGAAATCTGACAGGCTAGCAACTCGGTGTCGACACTCAAGACTTTGATCCTCTTGGCTCGCTTCTCAATTGATTCAAGTGCATCAAGCTGGAAAGATGAGAGCAGTACTCTATACACGATCGTACTTCCGCTTTACAAAGTTTGAGCAGCTGTTCTGGCGTGAATTACTGTGTCATCTTTGCTAGAATTCATAAGTAATTGGGAATCAATTAAAAATAAATAGAGAGGAAAATTTTTAATTGTGGAAGTTTATTTGTGACTCGCTTAAGGCCCAAGCACCCGAAAAGTGCCATAAAACAGTGACTTTCTGAAGCCTACTCTTTGGTAACGGCCAGGTAAATAGGTTTGAAAAAAATATATATGTTTATTATAATTCATGAACAACATTATCAACATTTGATTTTTTCGTGCTATTAATACTTTTGTCTAAAAAGCAATTTCGCAACTTTTCTCAACTTTTCCCTACTCCTTCGAAACGGCTTGGATCTTTAGAAACATTTTTACACATAAAAATGGGTGGTTAAATATTCCTCAAAGTAAACATTGCATATGTAAATCAATCAATATTTCGCAAACAAAATGGATTTAAAGGTCAGCCACGCGCTTTACGGGCGCTGTTTGCCGCAAATAAATGCACAGATTTGCGTACTGCCGCCTAGGCGGGTGCGAGAGGTGCGTCCACATAAGTTTGGCCAGATGGTTCAAGGGGCTATAAGCCTTAAGACAAAGAATAGAATAAAAATAAAATAGTTTGCTAAAATAAAAATACGACGTAAAAAAAATATTTTGCAGTGTACGATGCCAAAATAGCTCTCTAAGGTACAAATGTAATCAGCCTTATAACCTCCTCACTGCTGGGACTCAGCCCTCCTCTCTAGGAAAGGGAATGGCCCGTAATTCATCATGCGGGCCCAGTGCGGGTTGGTGGATGTCACATGTCTTAGAGTTTTTAGTTCTAGGTCAAGCCCGGTTTCTTTACGATATTTGTCTTCACAGTTTAGAAAGCAATAGTGATGTTTTAAAAACGGTGAAGATTCACTAAATGTGCCTAAGCGAATGGTGAGTTTCAATAAATCACACAAAGTAATGCTCCTGGCTGGGTTTGAACCTATGACGTACAAAACGTGAGTAAGGCCCGTTACCATTTGCTCTCATATCCTTATTAAACTTTAAAAAAAAATGTGTTGCTTTAGTATTCTGATAGGGTCTGTATCAGAACCTACCTGTTTTCAATGCCTGCATACATCATCATCATCACCATCATTTCAGCCAATAGACGTCCACTGTTGGACGTAGGCCTCCCCCAAGTGTCACCACAATGATCGATCCTGTGCGTCCCGCATCCACGCCTGCATACATTAATTTCCAAATAAAACACAAGCTATATACTCTAACCAACCTCAACACAAAAACCAATTTATGAAATAACCAAAACGCAGAATAATTACATCAAACGAACGGCCATACCGAACGGTAACAAAAACTCCTTTGATCTCCAACCTTTAATATCTTGATTAAACAACCCGATGCCTCCCGGCTATAGCTGTGTTTGCTTATAAAATTTGGAATATAAAACAAGAACTAAACCAAAGTAATTTTAAAATTAACGTTAAATTTAATAAAAAAAAACGTAACGTAATGAACTAATGAGTTATGTTTGCGTTTGAAACTCGAAATTAAATAACTAAACTTTTTTTTTTTGTGAAAGTTAATTGAAATAACTTTATGTGGTCCCTTTTGTTGATGTTGGAAACCAAATAACTACGCACTCTGGGTTGGGAGAAAGTGATTGTCAGACTATTACGGATCAAAACTCAGGTTGGCCATTGCAAAGATAATCTGGTCAAATGGGGTTTCCTTGACCCATTGCAAATACAGTGCCAGTGTGGAGTCCCTTCACAGGATAAGTGTCACCTCCTTTCCTGTCCGGCATGCATAACTACCTGCACCCTCCTTGACTAAAACGAAGCCAACGACTGAGCTGTCCAGGTGGCTAAATACTGGTCGGACAAAACTTGAGTCAAATCGACACGAAGAAGACGGATCAAAACCCACCAATGTTCTTTTAAGGCTATATTTCACCGAGACATCATAACGGCGCGGCCAGTCGCAGCTACCAACAAAATGTATACAGCTCTATAGAGAGTTACTCATCTGGTGTCAGTTTGCGCAACCAATTTGGTGGCGCGACCAGCTCAGACGTGTGGCAATTCTGGTGTCTGTATGATGTCTAGTTTGGTAGGTTATTGCTATATTTTACTAGCTGACCCGGCAAACGTTGTTTTGCGGGTATGAAAAATAGATGTTGGGTGGTTCTCAGACCTACTCAATATGCTCACAAAATTTCATGAGAATCGGTCAAGCCGTTTCGGAGGAGTGCGGGAAGGAACATTGTGACACGAGAATTTTATATATAAGATATATATATAGGGCCGAGTCACACCGGAACGGCAGCGGTCGGTAGCGACGTGGCGACTACTTGTGGCGAGAAATATTTTTAAACGTTATTTACATATTAAAAAGACCTGTATCGCTTGAAAAGCTTGAAAAGGTCGCGAGGCCGGCCGCGGTGTCGCGAGCGGCCGCGCGCCACGCGTGTCTTGTCGGTAGTTCTAACTGCTGGCTGCTACCATTTGTGACTTTGCCCTTAGTTGCCTTTTGCGTTCCAGTCACGGTGAATCTTTCGAAGAGCCCTGAGAGTCATTGGGTCTAGCGAGTTCCGTCAATTTTGGTGACATCTCTTTGAGGCGAGTGTGGAACACAACACTTTGTCAACTCTGGCTTGGGGTCTTATAATGACATGTTAAAATGTCAGGTGTACGAGAGAAAAAGAGGGATGGAGCTCCAACCCTTTAACAGTTTAGTTCAGTTTGTAAAATAAATCGTTAAGAGATCGTGGTAGAGCCTCTTGTCCTTACTTAAGGCGCCATCCGCAAGCTGGCCCCTTACCTAAAGCCGGGTATTCACCTGCGAGCCCTAACTGTAACCGTTGCAGATAAAATAATATAGTTCACGTGTAAACGTTTCTTCGTTGTTGTTACTGTAACCGAATGGACCCGCAGTATTCGTCGTGAGCTTGCGGCGCGCCCATTGAATCAGTCCACTCTATTGTCAATATTTCCGTCATAAATGGTTGTTACACGATTACAAGAACCGTATTTGCTTACGAGCGAGCTCTGTGGCGTCCGCGAGGTCACTACGAGCTCCTTTGTGTTCGCGGAAAAAACACACAAGTTTCAGTTCTCTGCGACTGGCTCGCGTCGAATCACAACAGTACCCCTAGCCAAGTTGATAATCTGCAATCGTTAATGCTAGTAAATAACTTCAAATGTACGGGAATGACGTCATCTCAGCGCTAAGTCACGTCGTCAGAACAAAAGATTCGGGGGCGTAGCCAACTCGAGGTGTTCGAGGCAAACGAAACGGTTGTAACTTGGCTAGGGGCCAGGCTCGCGAACTACGTACTTATAAAATTTGGTTACTGTATCTACACAGGTTACAGTTACGGCTCGTAGGCGAGTACCCGGCTTTACTTGGTCCTGCGCTGCGGTCTAATATTTGCAAACTTTTCGGTCATGCTTTTTGTTGATATTTTTAATTAGTTTTTTTTTAAATAATTTTGTGCGACCAAAAATTCAAAATAAAATTATTGTGCATACAGCCAAGGAGTGGCATTCCCTGCCGGAATCTGTGTTTCCTGATAGCTACAACTTAGGAGGAGAGTGAATAGGTTCCTTCTAGGCAAGCGTGCTTCATCGTCCACCACATCATCGCTTACCATCAGGTGAGATGGTGGATACTATTCACCACGCTTGCCGTTGTCATGTGTATCGTGACCATTCATGCATATAAGACTTGTTCTTGGCAAGGCACGTTAAGTGAAAGAATATATGTCAGGTGGGATTGCAGTCAAGCACTAGTTTGTCATTTAAATATATATAAATACAGACGACATCTGTCGAGACCGCTGGTATATAAGTAGGTATATATATAACTATATATAATTTCTATTTTAATTTGTACACAACACAACAGAAACATTCCAAATAAATTTTTTATTCTCTATTTTAACAACAGAAAGTGTTTTAGTTATTAAAAATGTTTCGAGCAAGTTGAGCTTATTCATAACACACACAAACACATTTTGACATCTGGTTTGGTCCGAGACAGTAACTTTAATATCTGCACCGCATCGGGACAAATATTTATTGGTCTCTTGAGAGTTTTGATCTGAGTTTGCTGTCGTATTATTCTGTAGTACTAGCCGTCCGCCCGCGATTTCGTCCACGTGTACTTCGGTTATCGCACTCTAAACGTGTTTTCCCGTAGGAATAAGATGTTTTTCTGGGATAAAAAGTAGCCTATTTTCTTTTCTATGCCAAAGGCTATATGCGTGCCAATTTTCATCCAAATCCGTTCAGCCGTTTTTTTTTTGTTAATTAATAAACAGTTTTCGTTGTTTAAATACATAATTTCCTCGCCAAACTTTACAGTTTGATGGCGAGATACGCTCGCTTTTATAACTTAAACAACAAAAGTCTACAAAATATCAATCCAAACAAAACCATAGCTACATTAGGTTAATATTTTTGCACAACGATAAAGTGGGTAAGCATTTTGCGTGATTAAGTAACAAACATCCACACTTTCAAATTTATAATATTAGTTAGGATTAAATGCTTGCTTAACTTATCTATACAGGGTTATTTTTAAAACACTGGCAACCTCTAAAGACTATGGTACTGACATCATAAACAACAACTTTTGTTCTATAACTTAAAAAATATTTCTCAGATTTTCTCATAAAAATAGAAATATTCAAATTGACCGTTCTAAATATTACGAAGTCTATGCGAAGCAAGCGATTACAATAGTGGAAGGGAGCGGGGCCCCGATTTACGAGTCGTACGTTGACGGTAGGCACTATGCTTTGCGTGTTTTTTTTTTTCGACATACATGTCTGACATTTTTCGCATAGGTTATCACACCAAGTGTGTGTATGTTTGTTACTTCTTCATGTTCGAACGGCTGAACGGATTTCTGTGAAACTTGTTATTTATACAGATAGACCGCGTCCTGAAATGGAACATAATATACTTTGTTAGTTCGTCGTTTTGTTAAGATCGGCACTGATGTGCACAATATGTGTGGACAATATTTTTTATAGTTAGCCACATGGCTAACTTTAACACATAGCTGACTACATAGTCAGCTATGTAGCTAGCATTAAAATAATGCTAAATAATTGGTATAATTTATTTATACGATCTTAACCCAGTGACGATCTTACCCTAACCCAACTTATACATAAAATAACCTTCTACGACACGAGAGCAAAGTCACTGATAGCAGCTAGCAGCGGCTATAAAAATGCTATATATCTATATCATTACAATGTCACGTCGCATCTGTCTGTGGGAGATACGAAATATTCGGGATTATCTAGAATGATCTTGTTCGAATTAATTGCCCATTAGTCTCCACAGAAGTCTGTAAATGACAGTTACAAGAATCGAGATTTAGGGTGCGTTTCCACTAAAGCGAAGCTGGGTGGAGTGGAGCGGAGAGGAGCAGTGAAAAGTGGCAAGAGTGGGGCGGAGTGGAGTTTAGCTACCCTCCGCCTAGTGCTTTCCGCTCGGCACCATAGCCTGCTTGACTCCGTATTGTCCGGCTCCGGGCCGCGTGTTTATTTCTTTTATTTAAAAACACGCTCAGCCTCACTCCGCTCCACTTAAGGTGTTTTGATATCGTGCGGATTTCATCACGCATGTGGATTTTCTCCGCATGCAGAAAATTTCAAAATGCAAAAATACACGATCCGCGAGCCTATTGCACGCATTATAATAAATACATGTGTGGAATAGAAATTTCCGGGGGGTTATGCGTGCGGAGCAATCCCGCTTTCGCGATCAAAACCGCACGATATGAGAAACACCCTTACACAGTTTCTACTGTTGCGAAGTGGAGATTTCGAGCACTGTGATTGGCCAATTCACTGTCCGCTCTTCTCCACTCCGGCTCCGCTCAACTCTCTGTTACTGGAAACACAGCCTTAAACCCAGCCGTCGCTTAAGGAAAGTATTGGATTTATTTTAATAAATTGTGACCATTAATTCTGGTTGGGTCAGTTGGATTTGATATTCCAGACTTTACGTAACTTTAGAATAATGGTCATCCAATTTATTCGATCAATCTTTATTTTATATAAGACATGTCTGAAATAATAAAGAAGATATTGAACAAACTCATTGATATTTTTGCAATACATTATTATAAAATTTTACTTTGACAATGATGTTGGAACAAGTAATCAGCTTAGAGATACTTTATGTTAAATGTATAGGGAACCGAAACTTTTTAGTTGGTATTAAAAACCACAAGTTAGAAACAATACTTCTCGAAGCGACGCCAACTGTTCGGTCGCAATAATTCTGTGCTTTGTTTCTTTCTTCTTTTTTTTTATTACAAGCTTTTATTTAGTTTCACCTGCCCCGATGTTTGTCTGTAATCAAATCTTGCAAATTAAATTTAACCCACTTCCCGGTTACCGATTGAGCTGAAATTTTGCATGCATGTGTAAATCAGATGACAATACAAAATTATTATGACATGGAGCTGATCTGACGATGGAACCAGAAGGTGGCCATAGGAACTTGATAGTTAAACGACACAACCTTATCGAGTTTGGGGTCGTATGATTCGTCTTGAGAAATATTGTTTATATAGGTACAGATCACGCTTTATAAGCATGCTATAAAAATATTTTCATTGAAAACTTGTTTATTTTGTGTTTATACTGTTGTGTTTTCTGTGCCGATTAAAATATTAATCTGTTCAATTTTTTTGGTCCTTTCATACAAACTTAAGTCAATAGTGAATAGGTTACATCTAGGCAAGTGTGCTCCATCATCGGCCACATCATCGCTTACCATCAGGTCAGATAGTGGTCATCAAAATCAAAAAAACACTAGTCAATATTCAAGTCGTACTACCAGATGCAATATTTATGAAATAGATTTTAATTTTGAAATTAAAGTTAACAACATAACAGAACACAATACACAAAACAATTTAATCATAATAATATGTCTAATTTTAAAATTGTACACTGGATCCTACCCTCTATTATCATCTCTCTCTATCGCTCAATGGTTTGCTGGAAGAAAACTCAATTTTGAGTTAAGCTCGCCTATGTACATGAACCTTGTTATCCACTTATTTTGTGTTATTATAGTGTACAATAAAGAATTAAAGAATTAAAGAACAAAACACAACACATCACATCAAACGACACAATACACCACAACACAACACAACGTTAACTTTTAAAGTGCAATCAAGTAGTCTATGTATTTATTTCAACAGCCAGCACCAATACTTAGCAAGCGAATTCCATTTTCGACTTGATAAGTTCGCTCCTAGTTCGTAGCGTGTTATCTGTAAGGGAAATGGGCAAGTTAACGAGGCAGCGACGTAATGAGCCGGTATCCCGTCGTTTCGGACCTCTGACGATCTGTGCGACCAAAATTGCTGTATAGGACTGGTTTTTAGCCTTTTAAGGCCGGGACAAGAGGTACGAAGTGGTCTCTGTCGGATGGCATATATATATATTTTTTTTTATATTCCACAACTATCACACAACGCCGTCTAATCCCAAGCTAAGCAGAGCTTGTGTTATGGGTACTAGACAACTGATAAACATACTTATATATTTATAAATACATACATATTATATATAAATTACACCCAGACACAGAACAAATGATCATGCTCATCACATAAACATTTGTCCTGAGTGGGAATCGAACCCACGACCTCGGGCATAGCAGTTAGGGCCACTAACCACTAGACCAACAGGCCAGTCAATATATAAGATGGGCGATAAAACAATGTTTACATTTTTTTGTAAAACAAAATGATGCCTGCAACTTAAACTCGTAGAGTCACACAATGTCACTATTTCTAGGAAGATTTTTTTTGCGCGGTACTCTAGTTCTTCCCCCGTTAGAAAAAAAAGACGCATCTAACATTTTTTTTTCAGATATGATTTGAGTTTCATATTATTATTAAACCAAGTTAAAGCTCATTATATATTCGGCTTTATTTTTAACTTTTAATATGTAACTATTTACATTTACTCAAAGACAGCAAATGATTTCCCGTTTCATTCATTTAACCAATTTTTTTCTCTGTTTTTACTTTTTGTTAGATACGTCTTTTTAACTATCAGGGGCAGAATTGTTTTTCTAAAATAAATGTAAAAAATGACTTCTGCGAAGTACCATATTATATTCCAGATAAACGTGCGAACGGTCATTGACCCGCCTATGTAGGCGGGTCAATGACCGTTCGTTCTCTTCTCTGTTGTTGAAATTCTTAATTTCAAAAACAGAAATAAATACATAAAGCTGTCTTGAATCGACATGTATCGTGATCCTTTGCATGACATAGTAATGAAAAGCAGTACATTGTTTGTTTTTCGTGTACCGAAGCAGAGCATATTAGGAAAAAGATCAATGTACTTTATTGCACGGTTATTCTTCTATACACTGTTTCTTCACTACTATTACTTCTTCTTCTTCTTTCAATTAGTGTCTCGTATTTAGTAAGGCGCGAGTTCACTATTGTATTTTAGTTTATTAAATATTTTCAATTAGTTCCTTTAATTACTTTTATCATTAATTTTACACACCGCTAGTTTGCTGTAAATATTAATCACAAATTAAAAGTCCAATTACTTTCCTTATTAAGCTTTAAACGATGATAAAAGAAAAATCTTATTAAAACTTGAAGTAATTAATCATTATCTCGTTGGGGCTTGTTTATAAAACTGCGCCGAGGTGGGTTTTATCATTTATCTTCGAGAGACTGTTATTATTAAAAAGTTAAATATTTCGTATCTTAAAAATTGGCCTCTTTAGGACAATTTGTTCTTGTTTTCCACAAGTCTGTGCTCATAAAAGTGTACTTATAAAAGTATGTAATTATAATCTATATTGTTCCTCAGGAAAGTTCTGAAAGTTCTTGAGAGTTATAATGTCGTGAAGATTGGAGAATGCGCCATTTTGTATTTTTAAAAACTAGCAGAAATTACATTTTAGAAACGTAATAAACAGACGACTACAGCTGTTTATAAAATGAGCCTGAACAAAAACTGGTAATGTTTCGTGAAAATTAAATATCATAACTATAAAATATATGTAGACATATTTTATATTCCTAAACCAATGTGTACATTAGGTTGAAATAACATATACCCGAAAAAAAAAAAGAAATAAAAAGCCTTACCGTAGATGGAGGATGTATTTTTAACAAAACCAAAAATATTAAATCCCATTATAAAATATTTTTCAGTAATGATCATCGGAAAAATATCATATTTTTTACTCCACCTCGAATTCTGACGAAAAAAATGTATACCTACCTACATATATAAAATAATGTAAAAACGAAAAGGTTCACATACAGAAACCCGACGTCCAATTACATTAGAATATTATAAAAGATAGATAGATAGCTTTCACCCGTGGCTTCGCCCGCGTAAATAAAATATACCCTATGTTACTCAGGAATAAAGCAGCTTTCTGTCGGTGAAAAAAATTTTATCAATCGGACCAGCACTTTCAGAGATTACCTCCTACAAACAAAAAAACAAACTTTACATTTTATTATATTAGTGTAGATATCCCTATCTTTTGAGCGTGTTTCTTTTATATTTCAGGCGTGTATCTTTTACAGCGTGTTCGATTGAATTAATGACTCGGGCCTTGGTCCGAGCGCCCAGAGAATAAACACGTGCAAGTAAAACAAGATAATTCCATTTAATTGGTCTGCTGTTAAGGGGCTAACGATAAATGGTTGCAATTAAGAGAGTGTTCTGTGGTAATGTATGCGTGTGGGGTAAAATAGGTTTTTTTTTTTCAGATACCGTCAATTTGAGACACAATTGTAAGACAATAGATGCGCGAACGCCAGCGTTCGCTTGGGGTTTAATGAACTAAGGTGGGATTCAATGACTTCTCTCGTTCTAGAGTGGGGCGGGAGGGCGAGTCAGAGTTTTACTGACCACACCTTAGTTCCTTCCTTCTTTGCCTTACGTCCCAAGACCTTTTCCCTTTAAGAAGTCAATCCAGGGCCTTAGTAGGCTTCAGCCCTGCTGGGCACCTACAATTTTGCTAATATCTTTAGGCACGCGTGGAACATGCGTGCCGTCGACGACTTGGGCTCGATCCTGACGGTCACTGGACGGCGGGACGGCGTCTCTAGCATTACTGCTTCGCAAGAGGCGACCGCAGCCCATTTCTCTTTGCTCCGGCCCATGAACACAAGGGCCCGAGAGAGGTCGCAACCGGTCTCTACCGCGAGAGGTCGTTGCGTTATACCCCACATTGCCTTTTACGAGTGCGATAAAGTAGGGCATAGGTTGCATACAGAGAAACGATAGGACACGATAGAAAGACAATTTATTGCTTATGTCGAACTGTGTAACTTAAGACATTCAAAAGGTGGGTACCATAGTTGGTCATTGTTTATGCCAGTTTTCTCAAGATGTTTTGATTCACCGCTTTGAGAACAGTGGTCATGAAATAAATTACACAGTCTTGCTGAGCTGGCTTACCCGCGACCTACAACCCTCTCAGATTTTAGTGTACCGAAAACGGTACACCTCGTACTAGCTAACTTAAACCTTATTTTATTTTTATCTTGTCGTTGTTGGAATAAAATGGAAAATACCACAATCTGCGAATAAGAAACTGGTACTCTGCTGAAGAAATTAGTAATTTATCCGTTCCCACACGACTTAGCCAGCTATACCAAAGTGCCGTGTTCCAACTAACTCCACTTAGTTTCCATACATCTTTGATGTAATCATTTAACATTTTATTAAAAGCGTTTTTCTTAAATAACTAGCTTTTGCCTGCGGCTTCGCCAATCGCCAGCGTATATAAAATATAATAGCTTATGTCCAGATAGTCTCGAAGATTTTTCCGAAATGCAATTTTTTTTTGTGACGTTATTAGCAACAAAAAAAAATAGGATTCTGGGTCAACGGTCCCTATGAATTTCGATCTTTGAGAGTATCAAAATATACGTTTTTTGCGACATAAACGGCCGTATCTTTTTTATTCGTTAACTTAGAAGTTTGATTTCACAGCTTGAAGGGACCGCAGACCTGAGTATATGGTTTTAATTTCAACTCAATACCTCCACGAGTTCTCGAGATAAAGGGTCTTGACAGACAGACAGACGGATGGACAACAAAGTGCTCCTATAAGGGTTCCCTTTTCTTCCTTTTGAGGTAGGGAACCCTAAAAACATAAAAACAATTTTTACTTCTTTTGAATACCGTTTACACGAGCGACTCGTGAAGTCATGTGAGTATCCTGCTAGGATATAGGTAGAATTACTGCGTTTACAGCGCTAGTTGTTTGTAAACACCTCAAACGTTACCTTAACGAGAGCCGCTGTCATCTGGGACCTCTTCTGTTGTTTAGCTAAGTGTATTGTTCGATTATTTGAAGTTTTTGTTTGTTTTGGATGATCAAAAGTATATGAATTTGGAGTTTTTGTTTGCTTTTTTACCTCCTACCACAGTAGAAAGGTGTTACAAGTTTGATGTTTATGTGTGTGTCTTAATGGCTTTACATGTTTGTTAACTCACTCACAATTGAGAAGTAATTTCTAGTATGGAGCAAAGTTAGCATAATGGCATAGCATAATCAGCCTTTTAATGTTCCCACTGTTGGGACTCAGGCCTCCTCTCTAAGAGAGGGAATAAGCCGTAATCCACCACGCGGGCGCGGTGCGGGTTGCTGAAAACCACATGTCTAAGATTTTTTGGCATGCCGGTTTCGATGTTTTCCTTCACCGTTTGCTTTAATTTATTTCTTCACCACTGCTCTCAGCAGTGGTGATTAAATAAATTACACAAAGTGATGCGCCTGGCTCCAGCCAGCGGTAGGGTTCAAATCCATTTGAACCCTACCGCTACCTACAACTCGTAAGTCGGGGCCGTTACCATACCATTCGGCCATCATAGCTCTTTGGAGCAAAGTAATAAAAAAAACATGTTGTCTGTCCATTACGTAAAAGCACTAGACATTGAAATTGACAATGACATACTGATAACAGTGTGGAAAGTTTGTATCGCTTTTCATTACATACTCGTAATCTTTATAAATACCGAGTGAAGTGTGGCGAGTTCCATAGAGCACAGAATTGCCGGTCATTTTTTTTTCTTTATGGGGTTATTAGTAATAACTCCATAAATAAATAAAAATATAAATTAGCTTTTACCGCTGTTTTACTTTAATTTACAATATAATACTACATTTAAATTTGGTTGGACAGTTTGTATGGAGACGCGGATTTTATTTCGTTTCCTGAAAAAAAAGTCTTGTGGAAGATTGTTCAGTTTTGTTTGCAAAGGTTTTAAGGGACTATCTCTTACACCCTGTATTATGCACGCGGGCGAAGCCGCGGGCAAAAGCTAGTTTCATATAAACCGAACATAATGCAAACGTATATGTATCATATTATGTCCGTGAACGACATCGACACACAGCTCAATCATTTTGAAGGGAACCATCATTAATCATGATCATTAACACGAAGAAGAGGAAGATCGAACTCAGCTTACTCTATGGTCAGTTTACGGGGCAATAATCGTATAATAGTAATCAATATGCGCGATATCTAAGCCTATACAAGTGTGTATCGCTCGTAAACATAGCCAATAGGTGCTCAACACCGGCTTTTGTTGTTTGACTTTACGATTCCTTTAACATCTGACTATAGTTAATTTTTTAAAGTGCTTTTAGTTAGGTAAATACTTTAAAAACAGGGCTTGGAAAAGGCCACTACCACTTAGAAATCATCTACAAAATTAACACGCAGGCTTAGTTGTATCGAAGAGAACGGGGGAAATTTTCTTAATAATGATATCATTTATTTTTTTATTATTTTTTTAACTATTTTTATTTAACACACTAATTTATTATATAACTACTTGCAATAACATTGCTATATATAACATATAAACTAGTAAATAAAAAATTCTTAAATTACTGTTTATATTAAAATAATGAAAATAATATTTGCTGTCATTATATAAACGAGACAAAACGTAATTTAATCCTTTTAATGACGATGTTTATTTTGTACTAGCTTTTACCCGCAGCTTCGCTCGCGTACATAAAATATAGCCTACGTCACTCAGGAATAAAGCAGCTTTATATCGGTGAAAGAATTTTAGCAATCGGACCAGTACTTCCAGAGATTACCTCCTACAAACAAAAAAAACAACTTTAGCTTACAGATCAGACATAGTAAACAGCGAATAGTAGTTCATATAATCCGCCTACTAAATTCAGCATGCTGGATGTGTCATAATTCTTATTCTCTCTATTGTTGTCGATATCAATCAATCAACCCGCCAATATGCCAAAGGCAAGCTAGATGAATGAACTATTTTTTGCATATCGTGATGTTACCATAAAAACTAAATGTGTATTTTTTTCTTAAAGTTACTTTTTATTTATTTTTTTGTTTTGTGATTGTCTTATGAGTTTATTGTCTACAATGTTTTTTGCGCCAAAATAAATACTTTTCTTTCTTTTTACTTTTTAAAATTATACTTTTTTATTCGATTTCTGTAGCTCTTAGCATCACGAATTAGTTCCTTATTTAGGTTTCATTTTTTTTTTTTATTTTGGCTTCGCACGGTTTATCATTTAGCCAGTGACTAAATATAGAATAGTAAGTATAGAAAGTATTAAGTTTTCACTCACATTAAGTTACTTTAAGTTTCATCAGAACGCAGATGTAACACGTTCTAATGTTTATGCAGTATTTGGCAGCAAATATATCGAGTCATCTTTCTCGGTCAGCATCGCTGTGGGAGTCATTAATACAATAATTCTCGGATCCATTTTACCAAAATCGCGCCTGTTTCACTGACAGAGAAATCTTTAAGGCGTGAATAGGCTCTTCAGTAATGCACCTGCCTTGCTATCATCAATTGCTTCACTGCTTACCATCAGGTGGGATTGCAGTCAAGCACTAGTTTATATTAAAAAAAAAAACCGCCGAAAACTCCTTAAAAGTGAATTGGTTTTCGAATTGACGAACAAATGAAGTGAACGAACTTTCGGCTCAAAATGAAAATATCGTTCGGTCAGTATTCCATTCACTAGAGATTGCAGGGTTATGTTGTTAGTTTTAAATCGATTTTAGAACTTGTTTGTGGCCAGTACGCGATGGAAATTGTGATTTATCGGTGTTCGATTTTTGACTTAGTCTGTAGCGGACGTTTCATCACTCATGGAGCGATTGCTCTGTTTTTGGCATTTTCATTGGATGCTGTCCTTTTTGATATTTTTTCATATCTAGAAATAGCAATTTGTTTTAGGTTAAAACAACCAAAAAAAAAAAAATAGTTTGTCTTCCCCTTATTTTTGTTTGTGTAAAATGGTCAACATTTTATCTATACTATCTATTCTAACATTATAAAGATGAAAGATTTGTATTTTTGTTAGTAATGAATAAACTCAAAAGCAACTGGTTTTAAAAATTTGGTTACTAGTAGAATGTCACATTATATCACTGGGTGATATAGGTTTATTTTCAACTTTCACGAGCAGTTCGAAGCAACATTAAAATAAAAGTTTTATGTATAGAATTTAAAAAGTTACATAAGTAGATAAGTGTTCTAGAAGCCTGACGTCTTACAACCAGTTATTGGGTAGTGAGGCTTTTAAATATATACCTATTTCTTTTACAAAAGTAAAGGAACGTTAGTTGAAATACAACTTTCTAGACACACCAACTGCATACATAACTTGTAATCCCATAGAAAAATAGGATTACAAAGATTCATTTTGCAGTTTACAGTGAATGAATCAGTGTTCTTTTAAATTTATAATATAAAGTAATCTACAAAAAGTATGAGAAAAACATAACTTGTAAAAAAAATCAAAACTTGCAACTCAGTTCTGTAAAAACTTATGAGATCCATGTAATACCAAGTTTGTATTTATTCAGTCCGTACTGAAAGGACCTTGATGACCTAGATTGACTTGGCAATCGAATGTATATCACAAGTAATACGTATTACATTAAATTAGGTTGTTTATTCCGATTTCCAAGTAAATCTAGGTCATCAAGGTCCCTTATACGTACGGACTGAATAAATTAACCGACTTGGTATTACATGGATCTCACAACTTTAAACAGTAGAAGACCTGAGTTGCAAGCCTTGGTTTTTTTACAACTTATGTTTATAATAGCATTTCTTTTACAAAAGTATACTTTTGTAAAAGAAATGCCATGTAAGGAACATTAGTTGAAATCAAATCATCCGTCATCAATCGGATAGCTAGTCCGTTAGTCCGTAAGGGTTGATCGGAGACAAAGTGACGGCTTGATATTCCTCTTACAATCTTGAGTGCTTTCATAATACTTCACTCAAAGACAATTTTCGTCGTAAACCAATTTGTCGGATTTTCTTGACCGATGAATAAGTAAAACTTTTTTGTTGGATAAGTGCTTTATATATTGTTTATACTGACAGTAATATATAAAAGAGTCTTAGATGAGAATAATATAGTGTTTTATAAATAAATAAAATGTTTTTATTTCAGTCAAATTTGGTCTATACGATTGTTAGTAGTTAAAAACTATGTTGGTTAAAATTTTATTATTGCATTATTTATTTATTTAAGTAAGTATTTTTTTCACGATTACATTATTATTTTAAAATTAATTTAAGTATTTGCCTTTCTCTGGGTCCTCCAAAGGGCACGCGCACTTGAGTTTAAACCTAGTGCCCCAGGGCAGGCCCCTTCTGGGACTGGGAATTTATTATGTTTAATTGTTATGGAAACAATTAATAGTAAAGAAAAACCTTTCATTACACTTCTTTGAAAACCTGCTCGGTACATCTACCGCTTTTAGGCTCATAATTAGGCTTCGCACTAGTGTACGAAAATACGGCGGACTGCCCCTGCCAATGTTTTTTTGTATTTATTGTATCAGGCTGAACACACTACCGCTGGTCGCGTTTGCCTTAACGCAGTATAAACGGCCTTATCTTTAAATTGCGTTGACTTAGAAGTTTGTTTTTTTCAATGCTCTAAGAAGTAGCAGAGTATTTGATATTAGTTTCAGCTTAATACTTTCAGGAGTTCCTGAGAAAAAGGCTCTTGATAGACAGTCAACTAAGTGATCCAATATTTGCCCACTTATTTTTAAAGGTTTGAAATCAATCAATGACTTCTCTTGCTCTAGGGTGGAGTGGAAGGGTGAGTCAGACTTTTACTGACTATAACCTCACCTATGTTCCTTTTTTGGCTGGCGTTCCAGGATTCCGATTCCATGTCGGAATTCAACCCATGGCCCCTTTCCGTTTTAACCCACAGGGACTGTACAGAACCCTTTAAAATCACGTGAAGCTCGTTCGGAATTCTAATCAAAGCCAATGATGCATCAAGACTCAAAATCCAAGTCTAACTCCCAGCTTACAACATAAGCCAGGATAAATAAAACCATCAAATTGAATGAACTCCTCTGATCCGTTTATTATTGGCTTACATTTGTTTTCCATCGTTCTTGCTGGATTACATTGAGATGTTCCTTGACCTACTTGGTGCTGGAGACAGCACGATGAGGATGAGAAACAGATGGACATACCGATGAATAAAGTTAATTAATCTGGTTTCGAAACGGTTAAGGAAAACATCATGAGGAAACCGTCATTTCTTAGAACCAAAAATTCAAAGACACGTTACATTCACCAACCTACACTGGGTCCGCGTGGTGGTTTACGGCCCATTCCCTCTCCCAGAGAGGAGGTCTGAGTCCCAACAGTGGGAACATTATGAGGCCGACCATGTAATGCTACCTTGGCCAACTTGGTGCTGGAGAGAGCACGCCAAGACTGGGGTGAGAAACATACGAATGAATAAAGCTAATTAATTTAGTTTCGATGGCCTTTCATGAAGTTATGTAGAGTCTGTTTCGTGCCATATATCGATTGTCTAAGGCCTTTTTATAGGTGGCAAATCATTCAATCACTTCTCTCTGGACACAGTCTCTTAACAACACTCTTGGGTGGAGCGCGAAGGTGTGTCAGACTTTAACTGATTAAAACCCACTCCTGTTCTTTCTTTGCCTTCGTTCCAGGATCCCTGAGTACACTTTTGGACAACCCATGGCTCCAGTATATTATAGGCTTTGGCCATGGTTTGATGACATCTCTTTGAGGCGCGCGTGGTGCACTACGCGCCGTCGATGACTCGAGCTCTACCGTTACCGGACGGCCGGACGGCGTGCTACCCATTGCTCGCCGTCCGTAAACCTACGCCTACGGTGAATACTCTAAGGCCTAATGTCCACAGATGCATAGCTTCATCGTATTCGTCTTTATACATTAAGATGTGTTGATGAAGCAGTGGCTTCGTGCCGTCATCGCTTCGTCGACACAGTTTTAAGCAGTTAACAGGCGTACACCAAGCGTATAATATCTATGAAACTATGCGTCTGTGGACAGTGGGCCTAAGAAATCTTAACTAACTCCCACATTTTGCTTGTCTTAATATTTGAGGGGTGTGGGAGTAGACTTTGTAGAAGACCAAAAATTTGAGTTAAACTTAGACAATTATTGTATTTCAGTTAATGACGAAACAAGAGGATATTAAAATACTGAATTTACTCTTACTCTTCCGCTCTTCTGTTTAGGTTTCCGTACGTCAGTTGGCAAAAATGTAGCCTTTATAAGATTACTTTGTTGTTGGTCTATCCATCTGTCAAGACCATTTTTTGTCAAGATAGAGTATTGAACGGCTATTGTTTCTAAATTACCTATTTGATGGGTAGTTGATTAACAAACATTTATCGTACACTTATTTCTTGAATAGCAGAAGATAAGGTAGATTGAAAATATGACAATGCATATACTCGTATCTTATAATAAGGGCCCGAACTAGCTATTTAATTGCTCCGGGAAAAGATAATTTTCGCCGCCCTTTATATAGGTACACAAAACCATAAACCATATAAGTCATGAGTCCATATTTCCACTATCCAACCTGAAGTAGGTTGGAAGGTGGTACATATAATTCTTAACCTGCCAACTTGGGTGTGGATGGCTAATGGCCAGGTTGGAAGATAGGAATCGCTCTGGGCAAATGCCTGGCTTGCCCCCTCTTGCCCTTTGATCGGGCCTTGGAATAGCACATTTTATTTTCTACTTTCACACAAGCGAAGCCGCTGGTAAAAGCTAGTCTGCCAATACTTACGCCAAGTCAGCTGTCGATGCTAAACTAAATCTGCTTGAATAATTCAGTGTTTATTATTTCTCGTTCAAGTGCGAGCGAGTTGGCGTCTCTCGCCTGCCGTACACAATGTAAACATAGGTACACTTGCCGCCGAGAGTATAGACACGTGTCATAACAATGACATGTACTGAAAGGTTTTAAGGTTTTAAGAATATTTTCTTAGGTACTTAGTTTTTTTTAGGGTTCCGTATCTCAAAAAAAAAAAACGGAACCTTAGAGGATCATTTTGTTGTCCGTCTGTTAACTTCAAGGAACCGTAACCCTGAGTCATGCTTATCATCATCATTTCAGCCGATACACGTACACTGTTGGACATAGGCCTCTCCCAAGCGTCGCCACATCGAACGTTCCTGTGCGTCCCGCATCCATCGGTTTCCCGCTACCTTCACCAGGTCGTCGGTCCACCGCGTACCGGAAGACGCAGTGTTGGAAGGCCTCCTACAAGGTGGACCGAACCCTGAGTATATGGTTTTAATTTCAACTTGATACCTCCACGCGTTCCCGAGATAAAGGGTCTTGACAGACAGATAGACAGACAGACGGATAACAAAGCAATCCTATAAAGGTTTTTTTTTCTTTTGAGGTACGTAACCCTAAACAATTCACACTGTAACTGCTACACACCTACATCTATGATCCTTCCTACAGCTTCTTAATTCATTAAACCCCAAGCGAATGCCGGCGTTCGCGCACCTATTGTCTTTCAATTGTGTGTGTCTGTAATTATCACAATTGAAAGGTTAATAAACTTGCAATAATTAGTTTTTTTTTTTGATGGGAAAAATCATCTTATGACAACCCCCGCTCTTGGGCGGAGCGGGGGATAGTGTCAGATTTTTACTGACTAAAAACCCACTCCTGTTTCTTCATTGCCTTTCGTACCGGGGCTGAGCTATCTTTCGAAACTAACCCTGGCCCCAGTACGCTTCGACCTAGCAGGGCGCGCCGGCGACAACTTGGGCTCGGTCCAGACAGTTACCGGACGGTCGGACAGCGAGCTACAAATACCTATGTTAGTCTTAAGTGTGCGCCTATTTCGGCAAATATAATGTTTTTCTTTTTTTTCCTCCAAATAGCAATAGAACAATATCTTCTAAGACACCGCGGTGAAAATTGTCCAATAACACTTTTAATGGTTTTTTTTAAAGGTTTCTCTTACTGACTAAAAAACCCATCCCGTTCCTTCTAGCCTTCATACCGGGGCTATAATTAGTTGCTTTCAGCTATGTTCTGAAACTCTAACCTGTATTTACTTAAATAAAGTGGTACTGATTTGAATTGACTACAGTTAACCTAACTATGCGGCTCGGGTTAGTTTTAATTGCAGTTCGCCCGTTAGTTTGACTACTACAAATATTTGGTTAGTTTAAACTAGATTGTTTGGAGTGGTTTTCTTCCTGAAAATAGCTGTGAGGGTAAAGTTTGAGGTCTTAATTTGTTGGGTGGGATTTTCTTGAGATTACGTTAGTTGGAACAAGTGGATGGATTAAGTGAGAAATGAGTATATTAGAGTAAGTTTGAACGTGGCGTTAGTGACTGAAAAGTTAATCGAAGGGGCCCTGCAGGGTCGAAGGCTACAGGAGTCATGGGAGATGTGAAAGACATCCCCGGGGCCCAGGAACAATGACAAAGAAAGAACAGGAGTGGCGAAGCCGCTGACAGCAGCTAGTTAGCAATATTTTTTACAAACACCTTCAAAAAAGTCTGTAATAGAAATGAAAGCATTTAATAAAGCTCCATAGTCCATTTGAATTTTGACAATAGAAAGTCAACGAGATACCACTCGAGTGACATCGCCCGTCGCTTGACGCCCATCCGCTCCGGAACTAGACAAATTGAACGACACCTCGTTGACCCAAATCGGTGCAGCCGCTTAACCTGTGTGCGATGACATACATACAGACAGGTGTGCCAAATATCGCCCATCATCTCTTCCATTAACACCCATATTTCGTAAATATTTAGGGTTCCGTATCTCAGTCGGCAAAAGAACCCTTATAGAGTAGAAAAAGAAGATAGAAAAAACAGGATTATTCTGACCGAATAGATGTAAAATTAATTACAAAAAACCAGTTTACCTGACAGACCAAGTGTGGACCGGGCATAACTGTGTTGCACCATAGACAACACTGTTGTTTAGTTTGTCTATTGTGTCTCTGACACCGGCCGGGACAGAACAGAGGCAAACACATCTCCATCTCATACCTTGACATTGGCAAAATGATCGGACATTCGTCGATGGAGCCATGCACTTAAAAAATTGAATTGAAACGTAATAATAAAAAAAAAACTTAATTTACGATCACTTTCTGGTTCGTCGGTCAAGACCCGTTTTCTCAAGAATGCAAGGAGATATCAAGCTGATATTAATATCAATTACTTCAGTTTGCTACTTCTTGGAGTAGTGAAAAAAATTAAACTTTAGAGTCAACGAAATCTAAAGATTATGGCGCATATTTTGACGCTCACAAGGGAATCCAAACCTGTAAATGACTTCCCGTCGACCTACAATTATGTTATTTGGTAAAAAGCAATGCCATGTTTCTGAAGTAAAAGGAAAAAACCGAAAACTGTTTCGACAAATATAACATAATTACTTTTTGCGATTCGCAAAACTTCAAGATTCAATTCGGAAATCGAACTTTTTACACGGAGAAGTTTGTACAGAATCCTCTTTACTTGAGACCCACTAGTACTTAAATCGTTTTAATGGATTTTCTCAATCCTTTACTTTTAAACGTATACAGAAAGTTCCTAAAATCATAGAGTTATAATCCATCTGAAATCTCTTCCACAACGCCCAAATGACCGGCATCTTTGGTTTGCACTTCAGAAATAATCCGTATATCTCTAAAACTTAGGCAGTACGGTTCAATTCCGTTTGCATACCAGTTTATGGAGAATCAAATTAAGATGGTTTTAGTGAAGCGTGTCCTGAAATGTAAGCAGTGTCATAATAATGTTGATTAAATTGCTTGTAAAGCTAAACTGTCGTAGTTCGGGGAAGTTTATGCTTTGATACTGAATTTTGATGCACGCTAAAGGAAATTGTATTGTATTAAAATCACAAAGTAATCATCGAAGTAGTAGCGACGCCATCTATTCTGATACTAGCTGCTCTCAGTGACTTCGCCTACTTGAAAAATATAAAATTGACTCAATTTGTGAATATCCAATATTTTTTTTTTAATTTATATAAACTTGTGCTTGACTGCGATCCCACCTGATGGTAAGCAGTGATGCAATCTTTGGTTTTCTTCTAGCTTTGGTTAATCCTCCATTTATAAATTAAGGAGTTCAGTATTTGTCCAATCGTATCTTGAAAACCAGTGTTAATCTCTGGCATTAAAAAATAGGGTTCAGCACGTTTCTAACTCTATAGTCTGTCTAATAAGTCAACCGACTTGGGAATTTTGTATAATATTTTATTATTAAAAAAATACTTATATTCAATACTTTTATTATGGTTCTTCTGTTAGTAAACAATGATCTCTATCTCTTATTCAACTTTGATTATTGAACCCGTGTTGACTACGTCAGATTTAATTAAATCCTAATAATTACCCAAGTCGTTAAACTTATTAGCCACATAATGGCCGCCTCGAAGTAAATTGACCACGTAATGGCATCAGCGATCCGGGGGCTATTATGTCAGTCCATTGAGTGAACTGAACACAATATAGTGATGTATCTATCTGTGTGAATGTACCCAGAAATGCAGGTTCTGTCTTCGTGAATACTTACAATCATCATTTCAGCCGAAAGATGAGATGAGATGAGGTGAGATATTGGTCAAACGCGAGCCTATCTTCACTTAATACTCGTATAATAAAGAGGTTAAGTTTGTTTTTTTTTGTTTTTAGGAGGTAATCTCTAGAAGTACTGGTCCGATTGCTAAATTTTTTTCACCGATAGAAAGCTGCTTTATTCCTGAGTGACATAGCCTATATTTTATGTATGTGCGCGGGCTGTGTAGTGCAGCAAATATCTTATCTTATCTTATCTTAACTTATCTTACCTTATCTTATTGATATATTATGTCAATCAGGCAGTTTCTCCTTTTATACAGTGTGAGTCTTTATAATGTGCACTTATCAAAATGAGAGAATCTATGCTTAATTTTATCGACGGCAAAAATATTAAAAGCAACTTGTACAACTTTATTTTTAGTACCTATATATATGCGAAACCAACACCCGTTTAGTATTTTTATGTAAAGAATTGTATAAAATTTCAAAATTGTTTTATGAGACATCACGAAGTTATAAGCACAAAATAGATAGGTACAGAAGTCAATCTACATAAAAAGCGCGCTCGAGCAACGTACACATAGACACCGCTCACGGACACGATGTCTCGGTCGCGTGTCGGATCACTCGTTGAACAGTTCCGGATCAAACGCTCATTAGTGTGCGTCCACCGAGCGTAGGTATAAAAAGTGAAGTACACACATGAGATTGTCTTCTGTACCTATCTATTTTGTGTTATAAGCCAGTTATGGTACCTGGTTCGCGATATAAATACATGATCACCAGGCCACCCAGGCGACTGAGGAGTGGTTTTTCTACCACACCCAGTTGTGCACTGGTACCTAATTCCCACTATGACCTGCCATGTTCTGTGTTGTACTTAGTGTCAGTGGTGTCCAACTTGTGACCATTTTTAAATATTTTTGGGAAAAAATATAACATAGTTTAAAAATTATTGAAATCGATTCTGAATAAAATATTATTCAGATTTCGCATAAACTAAAAATAATGCTGTAAGAGTTATTAGAAAAAAAAAGCTTAGGTAATAAAGCAATTGGTAAATGTTCTTTTATTGGTTCATAAAATAACGATTTTTAAAGTTTAAGTTTCACTATTTATGTCGCGAAATAGTAGCTGCCATGATATTGCGTCAAAGGGCTATGCAAATTAAAAAGTGGCAACTGATGGGGTTAACTAAGGGCCGCTGCACACACGGCTACAACCACGAAACGCTACGACTAACGTATTTCCTGTAGGTTTCATACATTTTAGATGGATTCGCCGCACACGTTGACACCGGTAGCCGACACATGCCCTAATAGCGAGTTGAGACACTTCTGATGAATAGGTTATAATCCTGTATTGAATGTTATAGAATTCTTAGAATGTTTGCATATGAAATATGACGAACATACGATATTTCCGGAATAGTTTACTTTGTGTTTATGTAAATTGTTTTCTGAAAATGAGGAAATATTTTGGAATATGTCAGATTCTATTTCAGTAGTAGATATTTTAAGTAATGACTCGTTTGTATTCGGAACAAAATAAGCCCTTTATCATGCCTTTCAATGCGTAGAACACGGTTTTGTGGTGGGTTTTTTCCGGTGGGTTTATCATCCAATGACATCCCCCGCTTATGGGCGGAGCGGGAGATAGGACTTTTAGTGACTAAAAACTCACTCGAGTTCCTTGATTGCCTTTCGTACCGGGGGCTGAGCTACCTTTCGGAACTAACTCTGGCCCCAGTAGGCTTCGACCCAGCTGGGCCCCTGCCGTTGCTGATAACTCCTAGAGGTGCGCGGGAACAGTGCGCGCCGTCGAAGACTTGGGCTCGGTCCATTGCTCTCCGTCCAGCCCAGCCCACGGTGGCCGGAAATAGGAATCGGAATCCGCCGTTGCTTGATGCGGGCAACATCCTTCTTTGCTACCAGTTTTGTGGTGGGTCTAAAATTTGGTACACGTAACTTAGTCCTATAATGCACTCTCAATTATAGACAACCACAGTTTATGCACAAACGAATGAACATGGCTCTAAATAATTATGAAAATATTTCTTTGACTTGCATTCCAGGACCCTGGGGTTTCCTTTCGGACTACCCATGGCCCCAGTAGGCTTCGATCATACTGGACAGCTGTACCACAAAATAGATAGGCACAGAAGTCAGTCTACATACAAAGCGCGCTCGAGCAACGCACACATAGACACCGCTCACGGACACGATATCTCAGAGCGCTTCAACGCGCCGGCCTGCTTGTGGAACAGTTCCGGCTCAAACGCTCGGTGTGCGTCCACCGAGGTATAAAAGGTGAAGTACATACATGAGATTGTCTTCTGTACCATCTATTTTGTGGCTATACTTTTGCTGACATCTCCATAAGGCGCAAGTGAAACAAAGCAAAACTTGGGCTCGGTCCGTATGGTGACGCAGTAAGGCGTGTCCGATTTTTTCCTAACTAAACCCCACTTGTGTCCCTCAGTTGCCCATTGCGTTCTAGGACTATGGTAAACTCTTTCAGACATTCCTGCAGTCCTATACCTTTATTAATTAAAGCTTAATGCGTACCAAATTAAGGAAAAACATAAGGAAAAAAAAAACATGTAAGTACTTCTCAATATTACTTTTTCCCTTTAGAAGTCAAGTCAAATAAAGAAAACATGACGCGTGAATACTTGGAAAGGGAAACATTTCGTAATTACCTTCTACATTTATTTGCACAGCTAATAAGTTATGTACGAGTATGTGTCATAAAATAGATTGGTACAGAAGTCAATCTTCAAAGCCTTGAGCACAGGCGTAGGGTAGCCAGCCTTTTGGTGCTTTACAGATTGCATTTTGGAGAGTGTGCGCAGGAACTGCATGACTTCATTCCGCCATCTCTATCATCGGACAAACCGACACACGGCGAGTATCCACCCTTACGTTGTTGAAACATCTACGGTCCGGACTAAGCGTTTCGCCTCGTCATTTATACAGCGTACTTCGAAGGACTGGAACAGTCTGCCTGCTGCGGTCTTCCCGTCCGATTATAATTTGGGTGTCTTCAAGGCTAGAGTGAATAGGCTCTTAATAAACTAGTGCGCCTCACCATCAACGATTGCATCACTCCTTACTATCAGGCGGGATCGCAGTCAAGTACTAGTTTATAACAGATAAAAAAAAAATCTCTTGTACTTCATTTTTAGGGTTCCGTAGCCAAATGGCAAAAAACGGAACCCTTATAGATTCGTCATGTCTGTCTGTCTGTCTGTCTGTCTGTCTGTCTGTCTGTCTGTCTGTCTGTCTGTCTGTCTGTCTGTCTGTCTGTCTGTCTGTCCGTCCGTCCGTATGTCACAGTCACTTTTTTCCGAAACTATAAGAGCTATACTGTTGAAACTTTGTAAGTAGATGTATTCTGTGAACCGCATTAAGATTTTCACACGAAAATAGAAAAAAAGGAATAAATTTTGGGGGTCCCCATACATAGAACTGAAACTCAAAAATTTTTTTTTCATCAAACCCATGCGTGTGGGGTATCTATGGATAGGTCTTCAAAAATGATACTGAGGTTTCTAATATCATTTTTTTCTAAACTGAATAGTTTGCGCGAGAGACACTTCCAAAGTGGTAAAATGTGTGTCCCCCCCCCTCTAACTTCTAAGATAAGAGAATGATAAAACTAAAAAAAATATATGATATACATTACTATAAAAACTACCAACGAAAATTGGTTTGAACGAAATCCAGTAAGTAGTTTTTTTTTAATGCGTCATAAACCGAAAAAAATAGACTATTATTAAAACATCGATCAAAGTTACAACACATAACAAGAACTTTTATATTATGTTACTTGCTGCTACGGAACCCTTCATGGGCGAGTCCGACTCGCACTGGGCCGGTTTTTTTTTTTATACCTACACTAGACGATCGCACACACGTCAATGCATTGCGCCGAACTGTATGAGTGCGACCGGGTGAGATATCGTGTCCGTGAGCGGTACAGTTGCCATCACGGATCTTGAGCGCTCGGCGTCAGAGTGGGAATCGCTTTGCGCATTCCATACATTGACGAGCCAATCGTTGTCGTTGTTAGATACATGCAGCAACGCAGGGAACGAATTAGGAATGACGTCTATGATGTGATGGCGCGGCGAGCCAATCACTGATACTCCCCGCCCTGCGTCTCACTTCGCATCACTAAAGATACAGAATATTTGACTTTTCTGCGCAACCGCTCAAGAACCGTGATGGCAACTGTATCTGTGTATACATTTATATGCGAGAGTATACATTTTTGCTTTAAGTCCGTCTGTAACCTCATCAATGACACCACAAAAGAACTAAAATTCAAAATCATCCATCGGGCAGTTGCCCGGATCAGACACAGCACCCGGAGGATCCTTCCTTTTCAATGGAGGTTTGTGGAACTTTACACTCATTTCCGCATACTAAATTACGTACGCGTACTAAATTTATATAAATATACTAGCTTTCGCCCGCGCGGCGTCGCTCCCGCTCTTCCCTACTCCACTCTACTATACCCTACGCCACCCTACTATACCCTACTCTACCCTACTCTACCCTATCTCTACCCTACTCTTTAGTGTAGAGTCATCAGTCAGTTCATCAGTGTAGAGTAGGGTACAGTAAAGGTACAGTAAGGGTACAGTAGAGTAGTGTAGAGTCTACACTACTCTACCCTAATAGACTCTACTCTACCCTACCAAACTTCACATAAACCATCTACTAAATAGTCCGAACAAAGCCTAAACATTTAGTTTGGATAGGTGAGCCCGTTCTTGAGTTATAAAATTACAACGAAAAGTGGCATTGATTTTGTAGGTCCTGTGCGTTTCGCATCCATCGGTTTCCTGCAACCTTCACCAGGTCATCGGTCCACCTTGTAGGAGGCCTTCCAAGTTCCTTCCTTGTTTTGTCGACGCTTGGGGGAGGCCTATGTCCAACAGTGGACGTAATATCAGCTGAAATGATGATGATAATACGAGTATATGATAGATAATCGGTACGTAACGCAAAAAATATCTGACTGAAAATTTATACGTATATTTTTTGATCCAAAACTTTATTGATAATAAGTCTTAATAGGTGGGCATGTAGATACTTACGAACTTATGAACTTGAATGTTATCCTAAATAGGCTGTGTAGTGTATTTATTATTCCAAAAATCCCTTTGTGAAGCTGAAATTCGTGTACTGCCTCCGGGAGGTTTGTAACATAATCTGGATTCAACATGGAATATTTCTAAAATATTACGTTATAGTATTCTATTTAACTTAGATTGTTATTATTCGCTTGTAATGTTTGGGCTGTGAATAGAGAAAAAAACTTGAATGAAAATATTATCAGAAATCTGAAATGTTTGGATGATTTTTAATCTATCTCGACTCAAAGGGCTCAAAGAATTGGCAAACTAAGTGGCAGGGCGTAGGTATTGTTCGCAAAATAAATGGTCGATGGGGCCGTAAGGGTCTGAGGTAGGGAACGCGTACTGGAAGAATGAAATAAAAACATTTTATTTGGCGGAACAAGGTGCAATTATAGGACTAACAAATTATAAGTATACTTAGTGAAAAATATGCGCCACATTCGCGCAAAACAGCCGAACGCTCAGCATAATGCCGTGACCACAAGCAAAGTGAAGAGGTGTGTGTTTGAAGACGCAGCATTGGAAGGCCTACCACAAGGCGGACCCGGTGAAAATCGCGGGAATCCGATGGATGCGAGATGCGCAGGAATAGTCTTCTTGACGACACTGAGGGGATGCCTATCTCCCACAAGAGATTTTTCGACGATAAATTATCCTATTCTATATTGCGGAACATGGTGCCTAAAGAGGACATTCAGGCTCCATATATTTGGGCACGCCACAATCATGGCGGTAAGTCCCCTCTTTGAGGCGTGGCTGGAAAGGCCTCACGGCGTCCTTACCTTCCGCATGACGCAGGTCCTCACCGGACATGGTTCGTTCGGGAGTTTCCTACACCGGATTCATGCGGAAGTGACGCCCGGGTGTCGCCACTGTGCGGAACGCCCGGAGGACACGGTGGAGCACACAGTCGAGGTGTGCCCTGCTTGGGCGGAGCATCGCCGTGCCCTCGTGGGGGCGATCGGCGGCGGAGACCTCTCGCGCCGGGCCTTGGTTGAGGCCATGGTCCGGAGCGAGGAGGAGTGGCAGGCGGTCGCCGACTTCTGTGAAGCAGTAATGCTTGCAAAGGAGGAGGCCGAACGCATCAGGCAACGGCGTTATCGCCGCCGCCGTCGCCGGGATTCTGATCCCGATTTCCGGCCAACGTAGACGCGGGCTTGCGGACAGTGAGCAATGGGTAGCTCGCTGTCCGGCCGTCCGGTAACTGTTCGGACCAAGCCCATGTCGTCGACGGCGCGCACTGTTCCCGCGCGCCTCAAGGAGTTGTCAGCAACAGCAGGGACCCAGCCGGGTCGAAGCCTACTGGGGCCAGGGTTATCCGAAAGGGCGCTCGAGCCCCGGTATGAAGGCTAGAAGGAACGGGGTGGGTCTTTTAGTCAGTAAGAGTCTGACACTATCTCCCGCTCCGCCCAAGGGCGGGGGATGTCAATGCATGATTTTTCCCACCATAAAAAAAAAAATAAAAAAAAAAAGGCTCCATATATTTTTGCGCATTTTCTGACCATATGTTCCTATTTTTTCTTAAAAGCAGAAAATACTGGGCAAGTCGAGTCGGACTCGCGCACTCAGGGCCCTCTGTACCGTCCGTAAAAAAAACGTTTTTAGTATTTTTGTTGATAAAGCAGCAACATAAATATATCCCCTTCTCCTTGCGTCGTTTATCCTCAATGCTGAGGGTCGTGACATCGACGAACAATATTCTTGTGGACTATACTTCGCCATGCTGTCCTATCTTCGGCGATGTGGATGGCGTCTCGAGTGTAGCACGGATTTGGTCTGACCAACGCAACGGACTCCTGCCTCTGGGTCTAACAAATTAGCAGCAACAGAAATACATAATTTGTGAAATTTTCAACTGTCTAGCTATCGTGGTTCTTGAAATACAGCCAGACAGGTGACAGACAGACAGACAGCGAAGTCTTAGCAGGTAATAGGGTCCCGTTTTTAACCTTTAGGTACGATACCCTAAAAATGATCCCCTTTCGTACAAATCCCTTTAGCCATTTCAGCGTGAAGACACGTACACACACGTGGTATCTGAAATACCATCTTTCCATTTATAATATGAATTATTCTGTACCGTATAGGGATGCTAAAATTAATTTATAATTGCTGGCAGAGATGACGCGGAATAAACCGGGGATTAATGTCAGAGATTTATATTTAATTAGAAGCAAGCCTTACGTTATAAAATGAATGGAAAATTGTGTGGAGGTAGAGTTTTATGTATCGCAGGAAGAATCCTTATCGGTAAAGGTTTGTAATTTCATGATTACTGGGGTATTTTTTTTTTTAATATATTCTACACTAATATACTAAAGAGGTAAAGTTTGGATTTTTATTTTTTTTTGTTTGTAGGAGGTAATCTCTGGAAGTACTGGTCCGATTGCTAAAATTTTTTCACCGATAGAAAGCTGCTTTGTTCCTGATTGACATAGACTATTTTATGTAGATACGCGGACGAAGTCGCGAGCAAAAGTTAGTATAATATAATATTCCACAGCTATTACACAACACCGTCTAATCCCAAGCTAAGCAGAGCTTGTGTTATGGGTACTAGACAACTGATAAACATACATATATAATTTATTAATACATACATATATATAGATAAATATTACATCCAGACACAGAACAAAAGAGCTCATCACACAAACATTTGTCCTGGGTGGGAATCGAACCCACGACCTCTGGCATAGTAGTCAGGGCCACTAACTGCTAGACCAACAGGCCAGTGAAAATAGATACACACATAGTCAGTTCATTTTCGGGCAAAGGCCTCCTCTTTTCTCCTTCAAAACCTCTATGTCTTGGGTGATCTCTGATCCAAGTTTGTCTCGTGAACATGATCAGATCGTCACACCACACCACCACCACCTTTACTGGGGCCAAGGATTTGTTTCTGAAAGGACAATTCGGCCCAGGTGCGAAGGCAACGTAGGAACAGGATTGAGGTATGAGTCAGTAAAATTCTGACACTATCTCCTGCTGCACCCAAGAGCTGGGGATGCCATTGGATAATTTTCCCACCTAAAAAAAAACACCACCTTCGCCGCAGTCGACCTCCCTTAGGCGTCCAGTGAGTGACAATTTTCGCCCATCTGTCAGGATGCAAGGCTGGAAGGAACGGGGTGGGTCTTTTAGTCAGTAAGAGTCTGACACTATCTCCCGCTCCGCCCAAGAGTGGGGGATGTCAATGCATGATTTTTTCCCACCATAAAAAAAAGGGTGCATCGACCAGCCCATTTCATTTCAGCCTGGCTGTTTTTTCCCGACATCTGCAACTTGATTTGGTGCGCAGCGTGGTGTTTCTATCGTGGAGTTTGCTGATAGGTTCGCGCTTGACTACTATCGTACTTGATGGAAAGCGACGATGCAGTCGACGATGGAGCGCGCTTATCTATTATGCTTAACACCTATTATGCTGCGCTCCATTGCCCTTTAACAGATCTTGAGTTTGGACTTTTGTTGTTCAGTAGTTTTAGCCAGATAAATATTCCATACTCCCCAGTTTTTCCTTACAAATACAGATATCATATAAAAGTTTCCAACCGAAAAAAAAAAAAAATTAATCATGTTTTCAATTTCAAAAATATCTGCCTTTTTCATTTTCCGCTTTTGTCATGTAATGTTGGACCCGCATTCATTGCAAGTCACTGAACAATGCTTTCATAGACTCGAATCTGTATTGCGTTTCTGATTCAATGGAAATGTTTGTTCGACAGATAAATGTGATACGGATGAAGGGTTATTTCATATGCTTTTATGGAAAAAAAAAAACATTCAGCCGAACATAGAACCTCCCCCTTTTTGAAGTCTGTTAAAATATTATGAGCGAGCTTAAAGAGATTTCGTGTATTGGAATGCAAAGGGCAACTGAAGGACACAGGTGTGGTTTTAGTCAGTAAAACACTAACACGTCCTTCCACTCCACCCTAGAGCGAGAAAATCCATTGGATGAATCGGCCTTAAAAAAATTCACCTGGACGAAATCGCGGATGGAAATAAGTTTAAAATATTTTAATCTGTCAACCGTAAAAGTACACCGAAGCATTAGCTTTTTATTTACTTTGAAACGTAAAACCTTTCACAGAACACCGCCATTTACTTAATCTTTATCTTTAATATAATCTTACTTATAATTTTCTCCTTGTCCGCACAGAATTTTAGAGCCGATTAAAATAAACTACAAGTGAAGTTCGAGACGGATTTAGTTTGAAACAAATTCTTTAACTTAAAGCGCTTATCTTTCTGTTAACATCTCGGAAAATGTACAAAAGAAAAAAGTATATCTTTCTTAGAAAAGTCATTTCCTTGTTCAGGGATTTTCATTTAAAACTTGCTTTTCGAACTTCCATTTCAACCAGTATTGTGAATAATACCTTTATCTGTCCCCGCACACGAGCCTCAAAAAAACGCCGTCACAAAAAACGCTAGAAGCGGCCACAAAAAACAGCTACAAGCGACCGCAAAAAACAGCTGAAGCGCGCGACACCTCTTGTCTCCGGAGTAGCTCCGCTTCAAGCGTGTTTTTGTGGCGGCACCGCCGCATACGAGCCGCAAAAAAAGGCCGCCTCAAAATGAAGGTTGAAGAGGCGTTTTTTTGAAGCCCGTTTGTGGGGACAGTATTTCTTGGTGATATTCCAAGTTTCTTTTTGTTCGATTTAAATTATTAGAAGAATTACTATATATACATAGTAATTCTTTTAAGAATTTAAATTCTATCGGCGATCCAGATCTGGTTGAGTCCAATCCACAAAGTCTTGAGCACAGGCGAAGGGTAGCCAGCCTTTCGGTGTTTTACAGGATTCACTTTGGAGAGTGTGCGCAGGAATTACATGACTTGATTCAACCATCTCACTTCTATCATCGGACAAGCCGACGAACGGCGAGTATCCACCCTAATGTTGTTGAAACCTCTACGGTCCGAACCAAGCGTTTCGCTTTGTCGTTTATACCGCGTACATCGAGGGACTGATACAATTTGCCTGCTGCGGTCTTCCCGTCTGATTATGGTGGTCATATAATTTAGGTGTCTTGAAGGCAAGAGTGAATAGGCTCTTAATAAACTAGTGCGCCTCACCATCAACGATTGCATCACTGCTTACCATCAGGTGAGATCGTAGTCAAGCACTAGATCATACCAATTAAAAAAAAATACATTTTCTATTCGTGACGTATACAAATTTGCTGTTTTCAGATTTTTTCCTATACCTTGCTTTTGTCAAATTTCAGCATCCGGGAGGGATGCTGAAATTTGACAAAACGGGAGGAATGATTTTTGATATTTGAGAGTATTAAAATTTACGTTTTTTTGCGAGATAAATGGCCGTATCTTTTTTGTTCCTACCTCCAAGCAACGTTCTTGAGATAAATGGTCTTGACATACAGACAGACGGATGGACAACAAAGTGATTATATAAGGGTTTCGTTTTTTTTTCTTTTTGATGTACCGTACATCAAATGGAAAAAAACGGAACCCTATAAAAATAAATTTTAGACGACTAATATTTGGTTCAAGAGATAGACGAAACCCCTTCGATATTTGGCTTCAGGAAGTTCCGAAACTATTCGTCGTAGCGTCGGTTATGTTGCAACTTTGAGCCGGATATTTGAAACGTGCGCGCTCTGGTTAAGGGATCAGCTGAGTTTGAAATAGGATTTGAATTGGAACACTTTAAAGGGTTCATATTACGTGAACGGATGCAATGAATTATAAGAATGAAAAAATAACTATGACCAACTACAGACATTCAATAGACATATACCTACGCTTGTTCAGGTTTGATGTCATTAAAAAAAAACCGGCCAAGTGCGAGTCGGACTTGCCCATGAAGGGTTCCGTCGCAGCAAGTAACATAATATAAAAGTTCTTGTAATGTGTTGTAACTTTGATCGATGTTTTAATAATAGTGTATTTTTTCGATTTATGACACATTAAAAAAAACTGCTTACTAGATTTCGTTCAAACCAATTTTCGTTGGTAGTTTTATGGTAATGTACATCATATATTTTTTTTAGTTTTATCGTTCTCTTATTTTAGAAGTTAGAGCCCCCCCTCTAACTTCTAACGGACACACATTTTACCACTTTGGAAGTGTCTCTCGCGCAAACTTTTCAGTTTAGAAAAAAATGATATTAGAAACCTCAGTATCATTTTTGAAGACCTATTCATAGATACCCCACACGCATGGGTTTGATGAAAAAAAAAAAATTTGAGTTTCAGTTCTAAGTATGGGGACCCCCAAAATTTATTGCTTTTTTTTCTATTTTTGTATGAAAATCTTAATGCGGTTTATAGAATATATCTACTTATAAAGTTTCAACAGTATAGCTCTTATAGTTTCGGAAAAAAGTAGCTGTGACATACAGACGGACAGACAGACAGACAGACAGACAGACATGACGAATCTATAAGGGTTCCGTTTTTTGCCATTTGGCTACGGAACCCTAAAAAAAGAATCTTTTTGTGTGAAAAATCAAGGAAAGGGAAAAGGAGGCCAAAGAAAAGATGTATGGATTGTGTGAGGAGTGATATGAAAAAAGGTGGTCAGTGATAGGATAGATAACGATTTTTTTGTCACTCTGATGAGTGACAGGACAGAATAGAAAAAAAAAGCGTATTTCGCCGACTCTAATTATCATGAGACAAGTCAGGAAGATTATCAAATAACTTCTTCCGCTGTAGGTATAGCGAGAGAAAACGTCACATTTTTACTGGCTAATACTTATCTGTATTTCTTTAGATGCACTGCTCTTTGCATTCTAGAATGCGTTGAAACTTGCGAACAATTGGAACCCTAGCAGGCATCTGTCCTAATAAGTCCCGTCAATTATCGTCTCTTTGAGGTGCGTACAAGCACACAGCGCTGTTGACCTGAGCCTGGTCCTTATCAGATAGTGAACTACCTGTTGCTCGTCGTTCGCTAGCTCACTTCTACGGTAGCCCGGTATCGCCCAGCGAATACCGGCGCCTACGCAACTACTGGGACGTGAGGATTACCTCGTCCTCACGGTTTCTACCTCCGCCTTCCCTTGTATTACGGTTTCGCAGAAAAATGTTCCCATGCCTTCTCGCTCCGTACCATAGCCGGACTATGGCTGGTTGCGAAAGGTCTCCATCATCGATTACGTACTCACACACTTATCACTTTTTTAGGGTTCCGTATCTCAAAATAAAAAAAACGGAACCCTTATAGGATCACTTTGTTGTCCGTCCGTCCGTCTGTCAAGACCCTTTATCTCAAGAACGCGTTAAGGTATCAAGTTGAAATTAAAACCATATACTCAAGTCTGCGGTTCCTTTATGCTGCGAAAAAATTAAACTTCTAAGTTAAGGAATAAAAAAAATACTGGTCACAAAAAAACATATATTTTGATACTCTTAAAGATCGAAACTCATAGGATAGGGTACTTTCCCTTGACCTGGAATCTTGAAATTTGGCACAAAGCAAGGTCTTATAGCACAGGTATAGGAAAAAATCTAAAAACACTAAATTTGTTGTTACCAACATGACAAAAACAAAATTACAATTCGGAAAAATCTTCGAGACTCGGCCGAGGACTGCACGGAACCCCCAGCGCGCAAGTCCGACTCGCACTTGCCCAGTTTTTTTTACTGTAAGTACATTTCAAAATCGTGATGTCTATTTTACTTCACTCCAAAAAAAATAACCAGACTACGTATTTCCATAATCTACCTAATCCTGCATCTACCTAATCAATGTTACTGGCGATATTCTAGTCACAGGTTAATTAATCAAGATTCAATTTACATAGTTATAGTATAGAAACAGAGAGTAATTGAATCGAGATCACTCAAAGCTGTGTGCAACAGTGTGTGGTGGGTAATGTTATGCAGTTCCTGCACGTTTGATCATAATGACCTGATGCTTAGGTGGCTATTGTTTAAGTAATGGTGGAGCTGACTGACTGATAATTGGATTGAGAGAGAGCTGCGTGTTTGGTAGTATGAATCATAGTTTGAAAGTCTTAAAGAAAGAAAAACAGTTTACGTGAAAAAAAGAGAGGGTCTTTTTTTATCTGGGGCTAGAGATTTGCCGTTGCCGGCAATATTGTCGTGAAGTATGTAAAGTAAGTAAGTAATATTGGTGGCAATATTGCCCGAAGTATGAATATTGGTGGCAATTAGATTAAACTGGACTACATACAAAATAATACTTGGCTAGTTTTTTTGGTGAGATTTGATAGGAAAATAAGTATTTCGTACACCGTTAATTTATGTTTGGCAAGGACAAGCGTATCAGATATATTTTTATTTACCGCTGTCTTTGTCGCTACCTGAAATTTAATAAACATTATTGTATCTACAACCAAAATCAGCACAACGTGTAACCTCAAAAGGCAAAATATAATATTCACAAAGCAATATCATTTGCGCGCAGATTCCTTAGGCAACAAAATTAAATAGCGGTTATATGACGTCACGTGTCTGTATACCTACTTACATATATATTATGTATTGACAACGGGCTTTGGAACGGCTTTTAATTGAAATGACGCGCTTTACCTACGTTATAATTTATAGTTAAACCAACCGTCCCGACCATTATTGTCCTAACTGAAAACTGGTATTTCGACAGAAAAAAAATGAGAATCTAGTACAGTGCCACCTGCCACCCTATTGTATATTCAAACCGTCCAGAGACCTAATCAAATACATACACAAAGTTTCATCCAAATTAGTCGCGCTGTATAGGACTGCGTACGGCGAGCAATGGGTAGCTCGCTGTCCGACCGTCCGGTAACCGTTCGGACCGAGCCGAAGTCGTCGACGGCGCGCACTGTTCTCGCGCGCCTCAAGGAGTTGTCAGCAACTGTAGAAGCCCGGCAGGGTCGAAGGGCTGGGGCCAAGGGGCTAGGTCAGAGAGCGAGGCTCGGCCCGGTATGAAAGGCAACAAAGGAACAGGGTGACGATAGCCTGCAGCAGGCTTCCCGTCCGTTTATAATTTAGATGTCTTCAAGGCTAGAGTGAATAGGCTCTTCACATCAGTGCGCCTCATCAACGATTGCATCACTGCTTACTATCAGATGGGATCGCAGTCAAGCACTAGTTAATATCAATAAAAAAAAACCGGGCAAGTGCGAGTCGGACGCGCGCCCTGAGGGTTCCGTACAAACTTACTTATCAGAAAAAAAAAGTGAAATAGTTCAATTCCGGAATGGATTCTGGGAAGATTTTTCCGAATCGCAAAAGAAAAGTTGTCATGTAACTACAAGTTTACAGTTTTTAGATTTATTCCTATGCTTGTGCTTAGGACCTTGCTTTATGCCAAATTTCAGGATTCTAGGTCAACTGGAAGTACCCTATGAATTTTGAAATCCTTTGGAGAGTGTCAAAATATAATTATGTTTTGTACGACATAAGCGGCCGTATCTTTTTTTTTATTAACTAACATAAATGTTTATTTTTTTCTCAGCTTCAAGGGATCGCACACCTAAGTATATGGTTTTAATTTTAACTCGATACCTCTTCGCGTTCCCGAGATAAAGCGTCTTAACAGACAGATAAATGGACGGACGACAAAAAAGTAATCCTATAAGGGTTCCTTTCCTTTTGAGATACGGAACCCTAAAAAACGTGTAAACATCTCGCCTACTTATATTACCATCAAAGTTAATAACCGAACTGAAGTTACCGAACGGCATTAAAATTATCCGATCCCAGTCATATACCTCTGATATGTGTGTTAATTAATTAGCTTATAATAATGAACAGTAAATGGATGGGCCAATTTGCACTGCTGTTAAATAAAGCCGACCCCTGATAGCCGCGGTGTGTTATCTTTTCATTTCCCGAATTTTAATTACATTGTGTATGACGTAGCTTGGATAAATACAGGGTTTTGGGAATCGCTTTATGTGTTTAATTATGTCGTGTTACTATATATATATGTGTTGACTGGCCTGTTGGTCTGACTGGCCTGTTGGTCTAGTGGTTAGTGGCCCTGACTGCTATGCCGAAGGTCGTGGGTTCGATTCCCACCCAGGACAAATGTGTGTGATGAGCATAATCATTTGTTCTGTGTCTGGGTGTAATTTATCTGTAATATGTATGTATTTTGGAATATACAAGTATGTTTATTAGTTGTCTAGTACCCATAACACAAGCTCTGCTTAGCTTGGGACTAGACGGCGTTGTGTGATATTTGTGGAATAATATTATATTATATTATATTATTATTATTATTACATTATATCGCCATGTTGTCCTATCTTCAGCGATGTGGATGGCGTCACAGACTGTGGTCTCGAGTGTAGCACGGATTTGGTCTGACCAACATAACGGACTCCTACCCCTGGGACTTTCCCAACTACTTTTCCTGTACAAACACACATTCACAAACTTTAGGTTTTGCAATATTAGCACAATCAACCTTTTAATGTTCCCACTGCTGGGACACAGGTCTCCTCTCTAAGAGAGGGAATGGGCCGTAATCCACCACGTGGGCCCAGTGCGGGTTGGTTGAATGTCACATGTCTTCGAATTTTTGGTTTGTGGACATGCCGGTTTCTTCACGATGTTTTACTTAACCGGTTTGAGAGCAGTAGTGATGAAATAAATTACACAAAGTGAGGAGGCCGACCGCATCAGGCAACGACGCCCTCGCCGCCGCCGAGATTTCGATCCCGATTTCCAGCCACCGTAGGCGCGGGCTTGCGGACAGTGAGCAATGGGTAGCTTGCGGTCCGGCCGTCCGGTAATTGGCCGGACCAAGCCCAAGTCGTCGACGACGCGCGCTGTTCCCGCGCGCTTCAAGGAGGTGTCAGCAACAGCAGGGGCCCAGCCAGGTCGAAGCCTACTGGGGCCAGGGTTATCCGAAAGAACGCTCGAGCCCCGGTATGAAGGCTTGAAGGAACGGGATGGGTTTTTTTATTCAGTAAGAGTCTGACACTACCTCCTGCTTCGCTCAAGAGCGGGGGTTGTCATTGGATGATTTTTCCCATCGAAAAAAAAAGCATGGCTGGGTTTGGGGTTTGAACCCGCGACCTACAACTCGTAAGTCACGGCCGTTACCACTCGGCTACCATTGCTCTTATTAGTATTTGTAAAATTAGCGTAGCCTCAATACGCAACATTCACGACCAGTTGTTTTACTACTTTACAAGTACTAAATCCACTAAAACTCGCATCACGTTTAGTTAAGATTCCTTTGATTAAATTAATTTCTCGCTCCGCTGCGTCGGGAGCGGAGATGTCAAAAACATTAGGCCGACACAAAGAACTGCGGCTCAGATCTGCACTCGGATAGTTCGGGAAGTGAAGGTTAGCAAACTGTTGGTTTAGATCTGTACTTAGGCGTCCAGACCGAGCCCAAACAGAAAGAATAGAATAGAATAGAATAAACTTTATTGTACACCAAAATAATAACAATTTCACAGAAACTTAAACCTATGTGCACAGCGGCGGTCTTATCGCTGAAAGCGATGTCTTCCAGACAACCTTGGGATGGAATATAAGAACTTAAACTAAATAAGGGGGTAGTCTGCGGTATGCTTCAAGCAATATAAATCAAGGGACAAATTAATAAAAAAAGAAAAAAAAAAGAAAGAAAAAAAAAAATTATTTGGTAAAGCACAATGCGCAAACACAAAATATACAATGACACGTATCAAAAATAAAAGGGGCCAAACATAAAAAAATAAAATAAAAATAATATAGGGTGTAATTAGTGTACGATACTTAAACTTTCAATCGTGGAAATTACAGACACTATAGAATGACAATAGGTGCGCGAATGCCGGCGTTCGCTTGGGGTTTAATGACACGTGATTGTGCTCATGATATCCAACAACTTTTAGTATGGGAACAAACCGAAAATCGCGAAAAAGAATCAGCTGTTCAGTACATTTATGTTTGCCTAATGTACTGAACAGCTGATACTTTTTTCGCGATTTCGGCTTTGCTCCCATAATAAAAATTGTTTGTTATCATGAGCACAATCATGTGTTTAAGTATCGTACACTAATTTCCAGTCACCCTATATAAATAAAGTCGTTGTGTGCTTCATGGCTGCACCAAACTGTGTCCAGTTCAGCATGAATGCCAGACAATTAATGCCTGGCGCTTGTTTTCAACTGAACCTGTGAAATAGTTGACGGCGTGTGTGTTCCACGCGCACCTCGAGGAGATGTTAGCAAAACCGTAGGGGCCTAGCAGGGTCGATGCCTTCTGGGGCCTTGGAACGAAGGCAAAGTAGGAACATAGGTGTGTTTTAGTCAGTAAAAATCTGACACGCCCTTGTGTTAAAAAAAGAATATCTGTACTCAGTTTGGGAAGTGTAGGTTAGTTAGTCGTTAGTAGGTCTGAAGCTATGAAAAAATTAAAACTTGTAAGTTAACGACATAAAAAAAATACTTCGGTTGATGTGGCAAAAAACGTTTCGACATTTTTAAGGAAATCAAAATATAGTACTTCACGTTGACCTACAATTCTGAAATTTGGCATGAAGCAAGGTCTTATAGCACAAGTATAGGAATAAATCGGAAAACTAAATTTATTGTTACTTCACAATCTTTTTTTTTGCGATTCGGAAAAATCTTTCGAGACTCCATTCCGGAATTGAATTATTTATATAAGTAACTTTATGCGGAACTCTCAGAGCGCGAGTCCGACTCGCACTTGCCCAGTTTTTGTGGAAGTCCTGATCAACAAACGAAATGGATAGAAAAAAAAACTCCTCATCTATTGATAAATGATACTAGCCAATCAGAAAAGTAATTGAAATAGCAGAGCTCACTGTTTTAGGGTACGCCAAACATAAATTTTAGTATCGCCACTTGTAAAGGCTATCTGTATGCACCCCGCAGTAGAGGAGGTTGTAAAAAGGACTGGCTGTAAGAACCAAGGACAGTAGTAAATGTTTGAGGCACCTGCACGACCAATTTAGTTTTACAATACGCTGTTCATTTTATGATGATTAGAATGACATGCAAAAACAACGTGCTAAGCTTTTTACAACGCTTGAAGTTTATGAAGAGAAAATTACAATTGTTATAATAAAACTATCACACAACGCCATCTAGTAACAAACTAAGCTTGTGCTGTAAGTACTAGACAGCTGATAAACATGATCATCATCATTTCAGCCGATAGACGTCCATTGTTGGACATAGGCCTCCCCCAAGTGTCGCCACAATGATCTTGCGTCCCGCATCCATCGGATTCCCGCAACCTTCACTAGGACATCGGTCTATCTAGTGGGAGGTCTTCCGACTGATAAACTTATACACCGTTAAATTTTAATCGTTTTAATCCCGTGGAGGGTATATAGAAATTAATTTCGTACATGCGTAAATTAATAGTTTTGAAAAAAAGGTACTTTATTTTTTAATTTTATCTTTACAAATCGATAGTGTTTCATGTACCGGATCGACCCTCCAAGGGATTAAAACGATTAAAATTTAGCGGTGTATATATTCCTAAATACATAAGTACATATTATGGATAAATAACACTCACTGACACAGAACAAATGATCGTGCTCATCACACAAACCCTTGTCTTGGGCGGGAATCGAAAACGCGACCTCCGGTATAGCAGTCAAGGCCACTGACCACTAGACTAACAGGCCAGTCTAATTAGGAATTTTATCAAAATAGACTCAATCTTAACAGTTCATGATTGTACGTTATCAAAGCCATACTCATTAAAGAAAAGCACGGTTACACGAGGAGGTCAGGTGTAATTGTGACGATTAGTAAAGAGCAGTCGTTACTAAGTAACTAGAGGAGGGAAGGAGGGACGGAGGGACCGACTTCTTAGAGACGGAGGTGGCGTGATCGCGTGGAGTCACGTGCCGGAGCTGGAATCTTCCTCATCTAATGATGTAGTTTTAAACTTAGGTTTGATGTAGATTTAATTTTAAACGGTAAAAGTTGTGCTGTGAGAATTTTAAGGATATTTTTGTAACTTTAACACCGCAACGTTGATCAGAAAAACAGTGCTTGAATGTACCATCGCGGTCATTTATGCTTGATCACTTATAAAAATTTTCACTTGAATTCTGCGACGCGGCGCCTAACCAAGCCCTTTGATGTTTTTGTATCGAGTGAAATAAAAAATGAACTTAGTGGTGGTATTAAGGTCAGGCGGAAGTGTTTTTAATGCAACGTACGGTTGAAATATTTTGATCACTTTTCTGATAGCCACAGTCTATAACCTGGAGGTCTAAATAAAGTCAAGAGTGAACAGTTACTTCTAGGCAGGCGTGGTCCGTCGTTGTCCACATTATCATCACTTACGCTATGATCACACGTACCGAGTAAACGGGCGAGACAGTGCTCGCGGCCGAATATTCAGTACGTATAAACAAAGCGCCGAGTGCTCGGCCAAGCGCCTATCTCTACAACTCGCTTACATTATAGTCTAGGCCGAGCAAAATGTTACTGTCTCGCCATTTTACTCGGTACGTGTGATCAAGGCATTACAATCAGGTGAAATAATGAACCAGAGCGAGCCTATCAATAAAAATAAAAACATTTGTTTAAGGTTAGGTACCTTATACAAATGTTTTCGTGTCAATGTCTCGTATGTATACTCTGTGACAGGCGTGACAGCGTACTTTGGTTGTATTGGTAACGAGTTTGAGAGCCTTGTTTCCTTGATGTTTCCATTCCTATTGTGCTATGGCATCAAGTTTATATTAAATTTACGAAGTGTTATCAATTGTCGTCGTAGTCATCGAACGTTGAGGTATAAATAAGATATGGAAGGGTTTTTGTTTTCGGGTCTTGAGATAGTGAGACTCTTACTGACTAAAAAACCCACCCCGTTCCTGCTTGCCTTTCATACTGGGGCCGAGTCTCCCTTTTGGAAACAGACCCTGGCCCCAATAGGCTTCGACCCTGCTGGACCTTTACGGTTGCTGACAAACTCCTTGAGGCGCGCGAGAACAGTGCGCACCTTCGACAACAGATATGGAAGGGCTATCAAACATTGAGCTGTTGGGTTGCCAATAGTTCTAAACTTATCACTTTATATTCCACTAGCTTTTGCTGCGTGACTTTAAATACTTCCATCGATTATAAATTCTACTTGCGGCCAGCGATTTCGATCGTATGACAGAAGAAAATTATACCAAGATAATATATTTTTGGGTATAAAAAGTATTCTATGAGCTATTCCAGGACTGTTCTACGCGGGTACCAAGTTTCATCGAAATCTGTTCAGCCGTTCATGCGTGAAGGAGTAACAAACAAACGCACACATTCACAAACTTTCGCCTTTTAAAATTAGAGTACTAGCCAATATCATTCAAATATACAAGCTGTATTGCTGTAAAGATCCATCGTAATACATTCAGCCGTTTGAGCGTAAAGGAGTAAACAAACATACATACACACACATAAATATATACAAACTTTTTCTTTTATAATATTAGTGTGATTGGCGCGGTGGCAAATTTTTAGTTCTATTTTTATTAAAAAATATTTTTAGAAAAAGTAATATATAGGTAACTGACTTTTTTTTTTCGAAAAATCCTGCTATGGCAAGTTTAATAAAGTTCGGTAGATATTGGAAAAACTCATTCATAAATAGTTCACGGAAAAAGATACGATCGTGAATGCAGTGAGTGTACTGCAAAAGGAATTCTTTGTGCTTTTCCACGGTGGAGCTCAAAGAACTGACGTTTTATATTATTTCTGAAACCTGACTTGTTGTGTCTTTGATGCGCTGTTCAAATAAAATTTTCCTTCTAAACACTGTGAAAATCAATGACATCTTCGTCCTCTACAGTAATTACAGAAGCGTCAACTTTGCCACTTAGGCAAAGTATAATTGCAAAAATTACATCAATTATGTTCACACTCATAGCACTTACATTAATGTCTATACCTCGTCATATTCATACTTCAAGTTAAGATCGTAATCAACTTCATATTGAAAGCGAGTGTGTACAAGACAGGGGCGTAGTTGCTAATATACGAGCGGTGTCATAGACACGGGGCGCCTAACTTTCAGAGGCCCCGGTTTATGGACGCAAAATTGGGAAAGTCATGTCCATTAAAAGTTAATTCTTATTTATTGAACTATTCTTATTTACACATAAATTAAAAGAGAAGAAGAAAAAAAACAGAAAAAAATGTACAAAGTGATGCTTATTTCTATAGAAATGAATGGGAGGCTTTAAAATTCGGTGCTTGCTAGGCTAATCACAGTTAATATTATAAAGGCGAAAATTTGAGAGTGTGTATGTTTGTTACTTTTTCAAGCTCGAACAACTGAAAGGAATCTTATGAAACTTATCCATGTCCAGGAATAGTACATAGAATACTTTTGTCCTGGATATCCCAGGATAAAGGTATTGTTGTGCCCTTGGAATAATGTTATACCATCACGCAGGTGAAGCCGCTGGCAGCAGCTCGTTTCGTAATAAAAACGATTTTCCTCTAGACTTTGCCGCAGTCGAGTAAAAAGGGGGCCTCAATTTTTATGTTACACAGGACCCCTTTAGAGCTACGTCACTAGCCGAAGATATACCGCCTCTTAGCTGTCACTTAGAGGTATATAACATAGTAGTCTGGATATAGTCTGTGGAACTTTAGTACGAGAGCCAAGTGTCAGGTAAAGTTGAGTGTTGTCACATACTGTTGACTCGCGGTCTACAAAGTGGCGAGGTGTTCTCGAGAATGGCGTTGAATTACTGCGCCATTTTGTGAGAGAGTGTCATTTTAATGGATGTAGCGATGTAGTATTCTAATGTAGGTGCTCGTTGTATGTATCGTTTTTGTAATTTATTTTGAACAGTAACCAGCGGCTAAGGACTGGCGGTAAGACCCCTCTTTAAGGCGTGGCTGGAAAGACCTCACGGCGTCCTTACCTTCCGTATGACGCAGGTCCTCACCGGACATGGTTCGTTCGAGAGGTTCCTACACCGGATTCGTGCGTAAGTGACGCCCGGGTGTCGCCACTGTGCGGAATGCCCGGAGGACACGGTGGAGCACACAGTCGAGGTGTGCCCTGCTTGGGCGGAGCATCGCCGTGCCCTCGTGGGGGCGATTGGCGGCGGAGATCTCTCGCGCTGGGCTTTGGTTGAGTGAGGCCATGGTTCGGAGCAAGGAGGAGTGGCAGGCGGTCGCCGACTTCTGCGAAGCAGTAATGCTCGCAAAGGGGGAGACCGAACGCATCAGGCAACGGCGTTTTTGCCGCCGCCGCGATTCCGATCCTGATTTCCGGCCACAGTAAGCGCGGGCTGGCGGACAGTGAGCAATGGGTAGCTCGCTGTCCGGACCAAGCCCAAGACGTCGACGGCGCGCATTGTTCCCGCGCGCCTCAAGGAGTTTTCAGCAACAGCAGGGACCCAGCCGCGTCGAAGCCTACTGGGGCCAGGGTTATCCGAAAGGGAGCTCGAGCCCCGGTATGAAGGCTAGAAGGAACGGGGTGGGTCTTTTAGTCAGTAAGAGTCTGACACTATCTTTCGCTTCACCCAAGAGCGGGGGTTGTCATTTTATGATTTTTTCCCACCATAAAAAGAAAGCGGCTAAGGAGTGAAACAAATAATAATAGAAGTAGACATAAATTAATACAAATTTTAAATAACCTCCGACGCATGCAAACATACGTAAAAGAACTGCCCCCCTATCCAAGTTACAACCGTTTCGCTTGCGCCGAACGCTTCGAGTTGACCTTGCCGCCAATTATTTTGTTCTGACCACGTGACTGAGCGTTAAGACGACATCATTCCCGTACATTTGAAGCTTTCTATAAGCGTTAACTATTACAGATTAGCAACTTGGCTAAATCCTCTGATGAGACAGCGGACAAGCGCGAGCCTAACAAAATTAAAAAAAAAAACTGGGCAAGTGCGAGTCGGACTTGCGCACTGAGGGTTCCGTGAAAACTACAATTCCCAAATGGAGTCTCGAAGATTTTTCCGAATTGCAATTTTGCTGTTTTCAGTTTTTTTTTTCTATAATATAACTGTGCTATAAGACCTTGCTTTGTGCCTTTCAAGATTCTGGGTCAATGAGAAGTACCCTATGAATTTCGATCTTTGAGAGTATCAAAATATACTTTTTTTTTTGCGACATAAACGGCCGTATCTTTTTTATTCGTTAACTTAGAAGTTTAATTTTTTCACAGCTTGAAGGGACCGCAGATCTCAGTATATGGTTTTAATTTTAACTCGATACCTCCACGCGTTTTTGAGATAAAGGGTCTTGACAGACGGGCGGACAACAAAGTCATCCTATAAGGGTTCCGCTATTTCCTTTTAAGGCACGGAACCCTAAAAATACCTCCTGTTATTTTTGGATCGGAAGTGCGCGGTATATTCGCACTTACTACCTCCATGCTATAGCTGAATATAGAATCGTGCTATTTCCAGCCACTCTAATAGACGACATCCTTCCTGCAGGCGTCTTGGTAACCTGATTTGGTTTCGTATTTTAACACGCCTAATGAGGCCTTGGCGTCTCCATTAAGGCTCCAGTACTACCTACAAATAGAATGCACGTGCCTAATTGGATAGTATTTTTATTTCACACGTGCTTCGACAGATTATCCTTTCACTGATTTTACTCGTGTATCCTTAAATCTGATGACTTCTCCCGCGGGTGAAGAAAGAGAGCGAGTCAGGTTTTTATTGACTTAAACCCACCTATGTTCCTATAGCCGCCTTCTTGTTTTTATTAAAGACAGGCTTGCATTTGAATACAGTCTCACCTGATAGTATAAGCAATGATGTGGCCAACGATGGAACCCGCCTAGAAGTAACCTATTCACTATTGACTCACATCTCGTTATAGCTATGAGGAAACAGACTCTGACAGGGAAAATTCTAAGGTCTAGGTAACTCTTTCAAATGTACCCCCAGCCCTAGTAAGTAACATATTATCTTGACACATGCTTTTTTTGTATATAGAGCTGGCAAGAGAAAAAACGCGGGAGAAATCACACGCCATTACTTTTGACGGCTGTTCTGTGTCTCAAATGTCATTCATAAGCGATTCCGGGGCACATTAAAAGTTATACGATATGAGTGTTGAAAATAAAAAACTGACATTTCCATGGAAATTACATTTTGGGCTGCGTTTTGTGTTCATTGCTCGACTGTTTGCTCATTTACGTGATATTACTGAGATGTGTCTTGTCTTGTGATGGGAGATAGTCGTAAATTACAATCGGACGGGAAAACCGCAGCAGATAAATGGTTCTAGTCCACTTTGACATCAAATATAACATTCCCATATTTTTTTTTTTAGCTGGGTAAATCATCCAATGACTTTCCCCGCTCTTGGGTAGAGCAGGAGATAGTGTCAGACTTTTACTGACTAAAAACCCTCTCCTGTTCCTTCGCTGCCCTTCGTACCGCGGATCTTAGGCCCCAGTAGGCTTCGACCCTGCTGGGCCCCTACGGTTTGCTGACAACTTTTGAGGCAATTTACCTATCTTTCAACTTTATGTAAATTTGATTCTTGTTACACTTATAAAACTTTATGTTCGTGATGCCTTTTACAACAGTAGGTACTCCGCGAAGTTTGTGATGCTGAACTGGTCGTCCAAGACGTGATTCGTTTACAAACGAACAGTACCTAGATATATAAGATCTATTCTTTGCATCCAAAATTTAATGTTGCTTTGGACAGATACTTTTTTAGAGGTGGGATATCATCCAATGACTTTTCCCACTCTGGAATGGAGTGAAAGGACGTGACACACGTTTTTTAACTCAAACCCACCTGTGTCTTTTAGGTAGAAAATCAACCAATGACGTCTCCTGCTCTTAGGCGGAGCGGGATTGCGTTTCAGACTTTTACTGACTAAAACCCAATCCTGTTCCTTCTTTGGCTTCATTCCAGCCCCCCTAGCCAAGTTACAACCGTTTCGTTTCGATTCTTCTGTGTTGAACTCCTCGAGTTGTCCACGCCCCCGATTTTTTAGTTCTTACCACGTGACTGAGCGTTGAGATGACGTCATTTCTGTACATTTGAAGTTTTTTACTAGCGTTAACAATTGCAGATTATCAATTTGGTTTTGGGTACAGGGCCGACGTTCCACGCGCGCCTCAAAGATATGTCAGCAAACCATAGGAGGCCAGTAGGGTCGAAGCCTACTGGAGCCAAGGGTTGTGCAAAAGAGAACTTGTATCTTTAATTGCGCTATGCTTTTCAAGACTACGGTATCCCATTCAGAATTGCTGATACTTCTTTGAATCGCGCGTGGAACACTAAGCGCCGTCATAAAAACCTTACCAAACTGCAAGAAGACGAGTTACCTACTGCTCGTTGTTTGCAAGTCCACATATAATACTTCGACGCCTCTGTGTTTTATGTTTTTGTATATGGCTTCGTTTTAAAGGCAAACGCCTGCCCCTCGAAAATTAATTTAAAAATATTGTATTTACACTTGAATCTTAAATTTTGCTTGTTGGATCTTTCTTCCCTTCCATGTTCACAATTGGAGAATAGTGGAGATGTAATAAATTTCACAATAATAATCCCCCCCTAGCCAAGTTACAACTATTTTGCTAGCGCCGAACGCTTCGAGTTGGTCGCGTCGCGTCGCCGAATCTTTTGTTCTGACCACGTGACTGAGCGTTGAGGAGACGTCATTCCCGAACATTTGAAGCTTTCTGCTAGCGTTAACTATTGCAGATTAGTAACTTGGCTAGGAGTACTAGTCTGTGTTTGAACCCTCGAACTATAGATCGTAAGTCGATGTTGATATGACCGGGCCATCATTAAATGAGAGTACCTATATAGAATTGGAAAGAAAAGAGAGAATTCCTTGTAAAAGACAACATATTTTGAAAAATAAATGCCTTTAAATGCCTATCAGAGTTATCAATGTAACAGAAGCTTTTATTGATAAAATCAGTCAAACAATGGACTAATTAACGAACTTAGTGAAATAGTTATAAAGTTTAAGTTGTTAGCAATTTGGATGATGTTGTCACTGCTTTAACATTTGGACTTCTACGCTTTTTAGACTTTGTTTGATCGGTTAATGGGACGCCTACGCTACTCTAGTTTTATAAGTTTAAGTAAACTCGACAAGTTTGGAAAGTAATTATATTTAATTAATTTAATTGGTACTCTTTGTAACTTTGTCTCTATTAGGCAGGGATTTTATTTTGTTACATTGTGACTGAGTTTTAAAATCCGATATTCGTCACATTTTAACATGTGACGAATATCGGATCAAAAAGGCGAAAGTTTTTATGTAATAAGAACAGTCGTAGCCATAGTAGCTTACTGGTAAGGGAATTTTACAAGTTACAAAATGTTACATTATACTAAGTCAACAAATGATTGCATTACAATGTCAAATAATGAAAAAAAGACGTGTGGCACTCGGGGACTGCCGCGGTAAAGCTATTGCATAGCATTTTTATCAACTTATGCAATTATAATTATTTATTTATGCAATATTATTTTTCCTTTGTTTTTTTTTCTTTGATATTAATTGAAGTTACACTTTCACACATTGAATTGAATTTTGATTGATTGTTCACTCATTTGTTTTCTTATCGGTCACCAAGCTCAAAAAACAGGGGGGTGTTAAGTTATTTTCGTTACGGAATTTCTGGATTCGGTCTCCACACTCAAGGCCCGCGATAGAAGCTATGCAATAGCTTAAAAACAAACAATTATAAGAACATACAATTAAATAAATAAATCGAAGTCAAATCACAAATAATAAATCATAATAAAAGTCATAATAATTTTCAGTTCCGCCATCTAGTCCCAAATTAATCAGAGTTGTGCTGCAAGTTCTAGACAACTGATAAAGCTGCTTTATTCTTGAGTGACATAGGCTATATTTTATGCACGCGGGCGAAGTCGCGGGCAAAAGCTGGTAAAAAAATATAAAGACATTTATAAGCCGAAGTTGCCGTCTTAAATCCAGCTTAAAATGGGTTTGGTGACGCTTATTTTCCCCATAATTATATTGTACTAGTTTTTACCCGCAGCTTTGCCTGCGTACATAAAACATAACCTATGTCACTCAGGAATAAAGCAGCTTTCTATCGGTAAAAAAAAATTTGCATTCGGACCAGTTCTTTCAGAGATTACCTCCGACAAACAAAAATAAGAAAACTTTACCTACCTCTTTGTGTTGTTAGTGTAGATTTTAAAACTTTTTATCTGACTGAATTAAACAGTGTGTGTTGTGTGTTGCGAATCGTCAGTGAAAAAAAATATGTGGCAATTCGGACACTGTGTCCGAATCAAGAATATATTGTGTCCGAATCATCACCGACTCCCAAATACGGCCAATAGGTAACCAAAGGTCCTTACAAAGCCGTCTTATTACTGCAGTCACCCAAAATGGACCCGTTCAGTCCTCTCCAAATCAAAGGACGGAATAAGTTCGGCAAACGATTTCTTGCTTCGTTTAGCTAACGCTAACCGTGTTTGAAGTGCCGTCGATTCGTAAAGGACTGTAGTTCTCTTTGCCCAAAAAAATGAAATGATTTTGATGAAGGTAAGTGAAAGTAGGGCGTTGTTTTCTTTCCTTTAAAATCTGGCGAGTATCCACTCTTACGTTGTTGAAACTTTTACTGTTCGAACTAAGCGTTTCACTTCGTCGTTCATACCGCGTAAATGCGAAACGAAGGACTGGAACAATTTGCCTGCTGCGATCTTCCCGTCCAATTATAATTTAGATGTCTTCAATGCTAGTGAGTGTGTGTGTTTGGGCCCTTAATACAACTAGCACCTCACTATCAACGATTGCATCACTGCTTACTATCAGGTGGGATCGCAGTCAATCACTGGTTTATATTAAATGAAAAAAAATCGCAAGATACAGTTACTGATAAGGTACGGGATTGTCGCGAGAGTCATCATGGGTCTTTTGGCAAATGAAGGAACATGGTTGGTATTTCAGTCAATAAAAGACTGGCAGGGAGTGCCGCTCCATCCACAATGGGAGTAGTTATAAATTTTATCCTCAGGTAGTAGATTCAAACAAACTCCTGGTTATATAGTACTTTTATTCTTTAGTTGGCCTTTGTGTTCTTTTTTTTTTATGGTGGGAAAAAATCATCCAATGACAATCCCCGCTCTCGGGCGGATCGGGAGATAGTGTCAGACTCTTACTGACTAAAAGACCCTCCCCGTTCCTTCTAACCTTCATACCGGGGGTCGAGCTGTCTTTTGAAACTAACTCTGGCCCTAGTAGGCTTCGACCCAGCTGGGTCCTTGCTGTTGCTGACAACTCCTTGAGGCGCGCGGGAATAGTGCGCGCCCGCCCTTTGTGTTCTAGGACTAGGGTCTTCTTTTCAGAAATTTCTTGTGGCTCTGGCGGGCGGGGGTCCTGCTGAGCTTCTATTGAGGCTCGCGTATAAGGGCCGGACGGCAAGCTATCCATTGCTCCTCGCCTGCATGCCGAGCCTACGGCAGCCGTCGATCGGTCTGCAGTGGCAGCAACCACGTCGTAGCAACCAGTTGGTTGCTACGACGTGGTTATATGTATAGCATAGTATGTAACATCAATCAAAACCAGTCTTCTGATAGCACAAAATTAATCCAAAAATAAAAAGTCTCTCATCCATGGATAGTTTCAAAATCTCGTTGCCAATTTTAAAGCAACGTCTTGATACTCGTCATTTGAATACTCTTTCTACATCTAACTTAAACTTAATCTCCAGCTTATCGTACAAAGTCCTGACCTCACGCTCTAAGAGCACAAGTCACAGTCACAACTTGGCTCAGCTTAACATAACTTTGAAACTTAAGGGGGGTGCTCACTGTGCGGCGGCGGCGACTCCTCTCACAGGGCCCTAGTTCAGGCTATGGTCACAAAATAAATAGGCAGAGAAGAAAATCTCACGTCTGGACTTCACTTTTTATACCTACGCTCGGTGGACGCACACTAATGAGCGTTTGAGCCGGAACTGTTCGACGAGCGAGCGGGCCGATGCGCTCCGAGATATCGTGTCGAGATATCTCAACGTTCACTCACGTGGTCAGAACAAAGGAATTAGAGGCGTGGCCGACTACGAAATGGTCATAGCTTGGCTAGGCCTGCTGGTTTGCACTGTGAAGACGAATTTAGATTCACTTTTGATCTCAAAACCTATCCAAGTTGGCTTCATGAATTTACAACGAGTTCAGTTTGGTCCGTATTTCCATTCTGTTCTGATCAATATGTCAACCCATCTTGTGTTTCTCGGAACCTCATTGTTGCTTCGCTTTGCTTGTGGTCGCCACTGATTTTGGTTATTTGAATTCTGGTTTTAATTGTTGAAAATAGTGGTTGGCTTGTTTCATATAATTGTTTGATTTGTTTTCAGTATTATTGATTACTGATTATAAAAGGTGTAAGGGACAGCCCTCCACCAACTTTAAGGGCTTGCTCAGTAGACGAAACTGAACAACCATACACAATTACTTTTTTCAGGAAACGAAAAAAAAAATCAGCCTCACCATACAAAATGATAAACTTGATTGGACAATTTGTATGGCGAGGCCTATTTTTTTTTTTCGTTTCCTGAAAAAAAAATTTGTGGAAGGTTCTTCAGTTTCGTCTACTGAGCAAGCCCTTAAAGTTTGTGGATGGCTGTCCCTTACACCTCGTATATTATAGTCAGTAATCAATTACGCTAAAAACAATTATTAAGCTACTTTTCGAAAAAATAATTTTCTCTTGTATCCTGAGACAGATTTTAGAGCGCTTCAGTTTACTGATTGGAGTTGACCTGAGAAACAAAATGCACTTGTGTGTATTCTGGACAGCACTTGGTCCAACTCCCGTACAAAAATGGGCAATGTCTTTTGTTTGTTGTGAATAATTTTATAATGTCTTAAATCTAATGAAATAGGGACCTAGGTATTAAGAATGAACCACTAATATTTTTTATTAACAGACTAGCGTTTGCCCGTGGCGTCGCCCGCATACATAAAATATAACTAATGTCACTCAGGAATAAAGCAGATTTCTTTCGATAAAAAAAAATTCGCAATCGGTGTTCCAGTTGTTACTTTCCGAGATTAAGTAATCTCCCTACAAACAAACAAAAATCAAACTTTACCTCCATAATATTAAGCAGTACCTATATAAACTTCAGTAATTAGTATTCTGTCATACCACTGAAGTTTATATAGGTACATGTACATAATGTGTACCGTGAATTTCCCTTCACTACGAACCCGTCAGGTTGTCAACCGTCGCGGTTGCGGCCGACCACCGTCAAGCTTAATGTAATAAATCTCCAGTTTCGTGTCACTGCGTAGCTTTGTAATTATACATAGGAGGTACTATGTGTATTTTGTACATAGGTCTTATCTTATTTACCTTAATAACTCGCTTAGTCATTGAGATACAGTATGTGTCAACGGGGTGGGTCTTTTAGTCAGTAAGAGTCTGACACTATCTTCCGCTCCGCCCAAGAGCGGGGTATGTCAATGCATGATTTTTTCCCATCATAAAAAAAAATTATTGGCATTACTATAGAAGATGCCAGATAATCCTGGCATAAAGTACATTAACTTTTCCCTAATATATCTGCGTACGTACCCAGAAAACTAACAATGAATTGCTTTTCATTATTAGATCATGTAAAAGATCACGATACATGTTGATGCAAGACAGCTTTATGTCTTAATTTCCGTTTTTTAAATTTAAGAATGTCTACAAACGTAGGGGGGTCAATGACCGTTATTCTACGGTTATTTGGCGCCTACCTCAGTGAAATTCTCATTTTCATCTATTTTAGCACTCGAGTAATCTTTTAAAAAAGTACGCTTTTTACGGTTCCGTAACCAGAAGGTAAAAACAGGACCTTATTGATATCACTCAGCTGTCCGTCGGTCTGTCACCAGGCTGTATATCATGAAGCATGATCACACATGATGATGATGATGAGACAGATGAAATTTTGTGAAAATTTTATTCCGTTTTAACAATAAATGCTAAAAATAGAATACATTATGTATTTATATGAGGCTCCCATAAAGCAAACGTGTTTTTTTTCCCCGTATTTTGCTATGGACCGTACGGAGTCATTCGTGATACTACGTGACTTTGAGAGTAAAGAAAAAGAGAGTGCACCTGTCTTTGCGCACACGCATGAGCACTACCGGACTAATCTCCATTCAGATTAGTAGCTATCATTGAAATTCGATCAGTAGGCCTACCTATGTATATAACCGTAGGCGCGGGCTTGCGGACAGTGAGCAATGGGTAGCTCGTTGTCCGACCGTCCGGTAACTGTCCGGACTAAGCCCAAGTCGTCAACGGCACGCACGGTTCCCACGCGCCTCAAGGAGTTGTAGTAGTAGCAACAGCAGAGGCCCAGCCGAGTCGAAGCCTACTGGGGGTTATCTGAAAGGGAACTCGAGCCCCGGTATGAAGGCTTGAAAAACCTATGTATATAAAATTATAAAGATGGAAAGTTTTTTTTTTCTTGTTTGTAGGGCGCATTTTAGCGATCTGACCGATTGGTAAATTTTTTTTCACCGGTAGAGAGATGCTTTATTCTTGAGTGACATAGGCTATTGTTTATGTAAAAGCTAGTTAAATATATGCATATAAATAAAATGTCTGTTTGTAATACTTATCAAAAAATATTCTTTTTTCACCAAATATATATATTTTTTCTTGCTTTTTGTCTGTCTATCTGTTTGTGTCAGCTAATATCTGTAACGGCTGGACCGATTTTCAGTTAATAAGTAGTATAAAGAACTCTTTGCACTATTTACCTATCTACACTTATAAAATAAACTTTTATTATCCTAACCTAACCTAAGTAGTTCCTTAGGCTACTTTTATTATTTACGAGTCTAACGCGGACAAAGTCGCGGGCGCAAGGTAGTTTTGCAATCTGAAATAAAATCTAACGCAAATCCCTCTATTTCGTATCGAAGCGCTGCTCGTGTCACTGCTAGTGATGTGCCTCTGACAGCTGTCAGAAAAATGTCATGGTGCCGTGAGATGTGTCTCCCCCGCAGAGAAAAATGTTACCCTAGTTACGAAATATATGATTATTCCAATATATGGATTTAAGTAATCGTAATACTGTTTATTTAACTGTGACGTTATACTTTGTTGTCTCTTATGATATCGTTATTTCAAGTATCAATATGACATTTTTAATTCATGAGTACTTTATCTTACTAAGACCCCGCGCAACTCCGACTCGCATACTTGGCAGGATTTTTTTTGAGGGATATCAAAAAGTTTATCTGATGTAAGATACCTCTGATTGCTCTCTATTGATGTATGGGTCTTGTCATTTCGTGAAAACTTCGGATCCTCGTTCTTTCTAACATGAAAAGGGTAGATAACAAGAGAGCATTCGACGTGCATAGCTAACTCGTTTTAAAACTGCTGAACCCCTGAGACCCCAAGCATTTAAATAGGTATAAATACGGGAAAAATGGTAAGGTTTTTTATTTTCGAAATTTAGACACTACTTTATGAAGAATTTCTTATTTACATTCTTAGATACATAACCAATAAATAAAACGCTCAAAATTTTAATAATCTACGCGGACTTTTAATAATCTTAGTGTTCAACCGAATGGCGCGAGGGGTGTATATCTATACTTTGATACTAATATTATATAGAGGTAGTTTGTTTTTTTATTTTGCTTATTGCTAAAAATTTTTCACCGATATCAAGCTGCTTTATTCATGAGTGACATGGGCTACATTTTATGTACGCGGGTGAAGTCGCAGACAAAAACTAGTATTTTGTAAGTTACTGGCGGTCCTGGCAGATGTTGTACTGCCTGAAAGTTTTTTGTCAGCAAAAAAATTGAGACCTCGATGGCCAGCGCCATCTAACAGTTTCAATTGGATTTTTAAATCTCCAAGGACTCACTCAAATGTACACACTAAAATTCATCCATATTGGTCAAGTGTCTCAAAGAGAAGATTATTTGTTTTGCTAAAACATTAGCATATACATAAATGCAAGTTGTTACATAAAATTCATTAGACTGTCAACATGACAGTCTATTGAATTTTTGCATGTACGGTGAATTACATAATTATTTGTGAATACAGAAAGTAACAAAGCCTTAAAATTGTAGTAACAATAAGTCCTTACGACTATGTTAATATCCTAAAGCTACTTACTTAACTACTTTACAAACTTAATATACTTAGTATGCAAATCTCTGCTATAAGCCCGACTCAGAGGTGGGAAGCTTATAGCAACGATTCACATACAAGCAATCCAGCCTGCTTGCTATGCAGTGCTGGGTAGGGCTGGTCCACACCCGGTGCACTAGGGTTCGGGTTCGCGGACGGCGAGCAATGGCAGCCGTCCAGTAACCGCCCGGACTGAGCCCAAGTTGTCGACGGCGCTTAGTGTTCCACGCGCGGCCAAGGGTTCACGTGTGATAGGAAAACCCAGGGTCCAGGAAAGGAAAGCAACAAAGGAACATAGGAATGGGGACTTAGATGTTGTTGTCGACCCTACATCTCCATAATGTCACAAGCATCATCTCCCTTGCCTTTTTTCTCAATTAGCTTCTCTGTCGATTGGCTACCAAGACGAGACCAGTCGCTTAGGCTGGTGTCTAACCAGATGCGGCTTAAAAGCCGTGTTTTAAATGGAGCGAATGCCTATTACAGTGAGTTCTGGAGAACCTACTTATTAGGCCATAGGATACTCCTTAGATAGACTTGGTCAGACTTTTTGGCGTCAGACTACCATAACGACTGTCAAAGATCTAGGAATGGTAACCAGGACTAATTAATGGCTTTACGTGCTTTCCGAGGCACAGGGTATCAGTAAAGTCCTATCGCGTTCTTACTTTTTGGGTATGGAACCTTAGAAATATGATGTCCTTGTGTAAGTCAAACACCTATAGGTGCGAACCTTGTGGAAAAGTGTACAGAAGTATGTACTTCTTTTAGTATTTACGCCTTTACTAGATTTAAAAAGGGCAAGACTGCATACATCGTATGAGTGGGACAACAGATGTTTATGTAGTTACAAAGGAATGGCATGTATGTGAGTGTACGAGTTTCTCTGATTCGGCTTTCTTCTTCAACTCGAAGTTTTCTTCAGTCAACTTGAAAATGGAAAAAGTTTGAGTGACGTCGTGTGCCAGATTCAAATGTCGGACTGAAAGTTTTTTGGCAATCAACGTTGATACTTTTCGTAACAATTTTTATTGTTACCAAGTTTTTTAATGGTGTCATGGCTGTTTTACATTTCCGTATTCTTTTTTCTTCGTTTGTTAATGTAATGTTAATTGGATTGATTGAAATATAACTAATATAGTTATTGAGTTAAATCGTAACTTACAAACAAGCAAAATCAAATCTTTCCTTTTTATAATTTTAGTTTAAATAGCGTTTGACCACTATCTCACCATCAGGTGAGACGTCACGCGAGCCTGTTAAGCATTTTATGCGATTATCACATTGCCACGCATCACGCTGCATGTTGTGTGTCAACGCAACTACGCGCTTACTTGCGGGAGTGCAGATCTGCATCATCGTGCGGGTTTTTTTACCCATTCACGCGCGTTGTTGAGTTATGTAAATTCACACAGACTGACTCATTTCATACAAAATCATTCACGACACTACGAGACTCAGTGTGCCATACGTTGCATGTCGCCCCGTACCCACGCGCTTGTGTGTATGTTTCTCCGCTTGTAGGCGCGTGATCTGCATGAACGTGCGTGGATGCATTATCAGTGTGTTGGATTGTGCGTGTATTCTATACAATCGGAGATACTTACAAGCAACGTTAAGACACGAATTCACGCGCTACGCTGCGGGGTGCGTGGCAGTGTGATAATGGCCTTACATAACAAGTAATCCAAGCACCTCGAATAACTACAACTAATAAAATTTAAACTACCTCGTCCGGGGCGTTGGGTTATTTAGACAAAAAATGTCGTTCCATTTTCCCTTAATCCGCATTTCACAGTCTCCATCCACGTTTCATCGTACAATAGCCCACATTACGAGACCCAAACGAGCCATAAGATGCATGAACACCGCAAACCAAGCTTCGTGTGACCTAGTTTAAAATTAAAAGAGAATCGGGCCAGACCGGTTGTGTTCTCTCTACTTATATTATATTTTTGTAAGAATGCATGTAATGAAAGTTTTGTTTGTGGAACTTCGGAGTGACCTTAGAACTCTACTGGTGAGTTTATGTGGGTGCAATAATCTCAGTCAAACTCACTGGGGGCAAAGTGAACGTTTTAATATATATATACTTTTATATATTTAAATCCAGATATATCAAAATTGATTTTGTTACTGACTGTCTGTCTGTCTGTCCGTCCGTATGTCACAGCCACTTTTTTCCGAAACTATAAGAGCTATACTGTTGAAACTTTGTAAGTAGATGTATTCTGTTAACCGCATTAAGATTTTCACACAAAAATAGAAAAAAAGCAATAAATTTTGGGGGTCCCCATACATAGAACTGAAACTCAAAATTTTTTTTCCATCAAACCCATGCGTGTGGGGTATCTATGGATAGGTCTTCAAAAATGATACTGAGGTTTCTAATATCATTTTTTTCTAAACTGAATAGTTTGCGCGAGAGACACTTTCAAAGTGGTAAAATGTGTGTCCCCCCCCCTCTAACTTCTAAGATAAGAGAATGATAAATCTAAAAAAAATATATGATGTACATTACTACAAAAACTACCAACGAAAATTGGTTTGAACGAAATCTAGTAAGTAATTTTTTTTTAATGCGTCATAAATCGAAAAAAATACACTATTATTAAAACATCGATCAAAGTTACAACACATTAGAAGAGCTTTTATATTATGTTACTTGCTGCTACGGAACCCTTCATGGGCGAGTCCGACTCGCACTTGGCCGGTTTTTTATATTATAGATTTTGTTGGATAAATATAAGTTTTAATTTTAATTTTCTTTTTAATCGTGTGCATAAGTATAACGATACTTATCATTTTTTTGTTTAAACAATGTTAAGGAGAAATTAATAAAGTATGAGTGTGGCGTTGCGTGTCGCGAGTTTGATTCGAGTACGAAATAAATATTTATATGACCTAGAGATAGTTGTTCCTGCCTTCCGGGTCTGAGTGTCTAGTCTTCTAGTGTATCTAGTCTTCTAGTGTATAAGAGTTTACATATTAATGATTCACGACACTGGAACCGTAGGCGCGGGCTTGCGGCGAACGATGGGTATGGGTAGTCGTCGTCCGCCCGCCCGGTAACTGTCCAGACCGAGCCCAAGTCGTCGACGGCGCAAAATGATCCACGCGTGCCTGGAGATGTCAGCAATCCATAGGGGCCCAGCAGGGTCGAAACCTACCCCCCCATGGGTGGTGGGAAAGTCAAACCCAGGGCCCTGGATCGAAGGCAAAGAAGAACCAGGAGTGGGTTTTAGACAGAAAAAGTCTGATACGCCCCTCCCGCTCCGCCCAAGGGCGGGAGAAGTCATAGATGATTTCCCACCTAAAATAAAAAAATTATTAAAAAAAAAACATTAGGTACTATGCCACAATACTATATAAATCCAGTTTCAAATCAACTTTTATTCAGGTACGGATAATAGAATATTTTATTAAACAAAAGTCAGAAAATTCCCGATATAATTGCCTAACTCACAAACGCTTCAACCTTTTCTAAAATGTAAATAAGTAATTGTGCCAACCCTGGAAGCCTTTCAATTGATTCGGGGAATTCCACAATAGGGGTGTGCCAGGAGAAAAAGAAATAGAAACACGATAATAAAAGGATAATTCCAAAGAAATCATTTGGAAAGGCGTTCTCTTGATTTCTTGTTGTTATTTTTGTTTACTGTTTATTTTATTATGATGTTTTCACCTTGGCTTTTGATTCAGCTTATATTTTTTGGGTTTTCAATGAATGTACTTTTTATAGGACAAATTTTAAATCCATTAGGATCTTTTTCTTTTTTGGTTTTCAAGTAACTAGTTGTGATAGTTACATAAATTATATTATTGAATAGCTGGCACTATTCAATAATGTAAATCATGTACAATCCATCAATTTAATGGAGAACCTTATGTCCGACAGTGGGCGTCTTTCGGTTAACAAATTGTCGGAAAGCATGAAAAAGCTTAGTCTACCATCTTGAGTGTTCCGCCATGTTGGATTTAGAATGACGTCACACAACTAATCATGCATTGTCATCCAAACTAAACATGCATACAAATGTCATCTGAATCAGTTATAGATATCTGCTTCAAAATTAAGTTGCAAGATTCCACCCGAACAAACATACATACATACATTGCAATTTAAATAAAAGCTTGTCTAGTATTGATAATGTTGTCGTTATTTGTATTATAACAAGTTTTTATAGCAACTCATTTATATCAAGCAAGGAGATAAGCCCTCCTGAGATATAATATGTAATCCCGTTAATCTTTCACTCAACGGTACAACACGCAACTGTTTTTCTGTCACTCCGGGATGATCCTAATACAAATCCTTATACAAATAGAAGATATTAATGGAACATTATTGTAGGTACAAAGTTGTAAGTTGTTGCTGCAGGCCGTTTGAAAGTGTCTTGTCTAACACTTGAGACAAGACAGTCTTAGACAGAGTTGTTTTGCATGTGCAAAACAGACTTGTCTCTGCGACAAGACTTAGTTGCCTTATTTTATTATAAATCTACAATCATAATATCTTTACTAATATACCTAGTTCAGGTGGCAGAGCTTTTATATAAAAGTGACACTTATGGCTATCAGGCACAAAATAGATAGGTACTGAAGACAATCTCATGTATGTACTTCACTTTTTATACCTACGCTCGGTGGACGCACACTAATGAGCGTTTGAGCCGGAACTGTTCCACGAGTGATCCGAGACGCGACCGAGACATCGTGTCCGTGAGCGATGTCTATGCGTTGCTCGAGCGCGCTTTGTATGTAGATTGACTTCTGTACCTATCTGTTTTGTGCATCAGGTAAGTAACTGTCTATAGAGCTGTATACATTTTGTTGGTCGCGCCGCCATAGTGTCTTGGTGAAATATAGCCCTTATTGTGTGTATATGAATTATTATTATTTACACTTTAACCGCTTTATGCACGAGAAATCCAATCTATCATAGATGGGATTTCTAATGCATAAAGCTCCTATTTCTAAAACATGGCCTTACAAAGCACTGACGTCAAGAAGAGCATGTGTAAATTGAATTCATCTTGCAAATTGTCTGCATTCATACAATTAATGAATATGACGAGAGCATCAATGATATGCCTTTGCATTTACCAGTATTAATATAAAATACGTTCTCGATGAGATTTCTCGTGTATAATCCTATTTCTAAGGAATAGCCTTACGAAGCTCTGATGTCAAGAAGTGCACGTGTAAATTAAATTCATCTTACAAATTGATAAATGAATATGACATATTGAGAGCTATGGTGGCCGAGTGGTAACGGCCCCAACTTACGAGTTGTAGGTCGCGGGTTCAAACCCTGCCAGGCGCATTACCTTGTGTAATTTATTTAATCACTACTGCTCTCAAAACGGTAAACGAAAACATCGTAAAGAAGCTGGTATGTTCTAGAACCAAAAATTCAAAGACACGTGACATCCACCAACTCGCACTGGGTTCGCGTCATGGATTAAGGCCCATTCCCTCTCCTAAAGAGGAAGTCTGAGTCCCAACTGTGGGAACATTATAAGGCCGACTATGCTAACAATGACATATGTTTTTGCATTTACAAGTATTAAACTTGTATGGAAGCGGCAAGAGTAAAATATGCAAAAATGTTCCTAGAGGCCTTGGCCTCGACCGACACAAAAGGAAGGCCAATGACATGCAAGGGACTGGGAATTCTTTGTGTGCCATACTTGTTAATAATTCGTTGAAAAGCTTGCTTCTGCCGACGGCTTCACTTGCAGAGGTAGTACGCTTCCATTATAAAAAAAATAATTTATATATTGTTGTGATATATAAATTAAATTACTTTTTAGGGTTCGGTACCTGAAAAAGAAAAAATGGAACCCTTATAGGATCACTTTGTTGTCCGTCCGTCTGTATGTCTGTCTGTCAAGACCCTTTATCTCGAGAACGCGTGGAGGTATCGAGTTGAAATTGAAATCATATACTCAGGTCTGCGGTCCTTCAAGCTGTGAAAAAATCAAACTTCTAAGTTAGGAAATAAAAAATGTCGATATATGGCAAAAAAACGAATATTTTGATATTCTCAAAGATCGAAATTCAAAGGGTACTTCCCGTTGACCCAGAATCCTGAAATTTGGCATAAAGCAAGGTCTTGTAGCAAGTATAGGAAAAATACTGAAACAGTTTTGTTGTTACTTAAGGCACTAAAAAAAAAGACGTGTGTCACTCGGGGACTGCCGCGGTAAAGCTATTGCATAGCATTTTTATCAACTTATGCAATTATAATTATTTATTTATTTTATTTATGCAGTATTTTTTTTCCTTTGTTTTTGTTTTTTCTTTGATATTAATTGAAGTTACACTTTCACACATTGAATTGAATTTTGATTGATTGTTCACTCATTTGTTTTCTTATCGGTCACCACGCTCAAAAAACAAATGAGTGGGGGGTGTTAGTTTATTTTCGTTACGGAATTTCTGGATTCGGTCTCCACGCTCAAGGATCGCGATAGAAGCTATGCAATAGCTTAAAATTGCAGTACGGAAAAATCTTTGAGACTCCATTCGGGAATTGTAGTTTGCACGGAACCCTCACTGCGCGAGTCTGATTCGCAACTGCCCACTTTTTTTTAAAGAACGAATTTCTTAATACATCGTTGATTACAATCTAGTCTTAAAAGGCTAATAAGTAATATAAGATAGAGCTCTTAGTTTTTATACGTTATAGGTTTTGTTAAACTAAGAATAGCGTCCTTTAGCACTTCTATACAAGTTTAGATATTGATATTAAATAGGTTATTGAGTAGAATAATATTGCTCGAGTATATCAATACATTATTAATTTACTATACGCATTTAGTGTAAGCAAGTGTAGAGCTAAAATTAATTATCGACTCTCTCCTAACAATAAGATCAAAGCACTAACACTAATGGCATTAACGAGAACTATATTACAGTCTTCATTAATTAGTATTTCTCAATTATAGTCACTATTCACGTACTTAAGTACATAATAATGTACTCAAATAAATCGTGCCCTAGGCAGTACTTTTTTATTTTCGAACTGGTATTTTAAAAGTACACAATTAAAATAATGGCCTATAAAAGGACCATAAAAACTATAAAATAAAACATTGTTTAAATAAAAAACTGGGTAAGTGCGAGTCTGACTCGCGTACCGAAGGTTCCGTATATCTATATAAATAGTTGAATTCCCGAACGCGAAGTCACGAAGATGTTTTCGAATCGTAAAAAGTATTTTTTTTTCAACAAATTTTACAGTTTTTTTTTTTATTGGTACTTTTACTATCACACCTTGTTTCATGCCAAATTTCAGGATTCTAGGTCAACGGGAAGTGCCCAGTGGTTTTGATTTTCTTGCGAGTGTCATAAAGAAAACAGATTGGTATAAGAATTCCATTTTGGCCGATTCAAGTACGGAACCCTAATAAGTAAAGAGCTGGTACTAATCCAACTTGATTAACTCGGCAATACAGATATGAATAATAGAATGAATAAATTACTAAATATATAATGAATTCAGGACGGTATTAATGGTTGGGCCTACGTGGTTTTTATTTATTTACGAAAAATTTTGATTGATTGTACTAACGATGGGTTGCCAACCCGAATAAAATATATTGAAAGGGTAGATATTGTTTATCTTTGCTTCTTATTTAATTGAGAGTGATATGTATCTCTCGTCATATATAAAGTTCAGGGGACTAAATTGATAAAAAAATAACAGTAATTCTGGTAAAATTTTAAAAATAGATTTTACCTTTTCAAATTGTACCTATCCTTTTTAATCGAATCTGGATACTTTATTCTCTCAATTTAATTTTGTTGTAACACACATCACTACATAGTATAAAACACACATCACTACAAAGTCGCTTTCTCTGTCCCTATGTCCCTTTGTATGCTTAAATCTTTGAAACTACGCAACGGATTTCGATGCGGTTTTTTTTAATAGATAGAGTGATTCAAGAGGAAGGTTTATATGTATAACAACATCCATTAAATAGTGGAGAAGTACTGTTATTTTTGAGGTTTCTAATGTGATGTCGTAAATAATTACATTTTTTCCGCTTACATTGCAAACGCAGGCTGAACCCTACGAGTTTTATCAAAATAATGTACTAAGTATTGTACACATTGAAAAGGTCTACAGAAAAGTCCGTGATGGTATATGTCTATCTCTTATGGATAACCCACAATAACTTTTTTTTGTCATTTACTTTTTACGACAAATAATGGCTAATTTTCGAAGCGATTTTAACCAATACAGCATTAATCCTTAACCAATTAAATACTTTGAATACATTGTTCATTTAATATAGATCTATATGGCCCTTTACACCGTATGATTTAAGTGAATATTTTCGAAGATATTACAGATTTAAAAATTGCGGGACGTAGCGTTTGCGGCGGTACCGGCCGGCCGCCCGGTGCGGCAAGAGCATTGCACCCGTGCGAAGCTGGGGCGGGTCGCTAGTTACAGATAATTACCAAATGCCATAGCGATTGAGTTGAGAGAGTTGGTTTGACTGTTTATTTGTAGTGGATTTTAAATTACTTAACGGTTTCAAAAACTCAAACCTACAAAAAGCTGTATTACCAGTAATTAAGGTACGATACTTTTATCCTGAAAGTATGATCCCAGGGATTCAGGGGGGGTTCTGAAATAAAAGCGTATAGAAGGTAGTAACTAAATAGAAGTAATATTTTTATCACAAAACAGTAATTTACACATTGGTTATTAAAAAAATAAAAAAAATAAAGTAAAAAAAATAGTGTACAATAAAGAATAAAGAAAAATATATATATTCAAAGTATAAAGTACAATTATAATTACATTTTTCTTAGTGCAGTTCCTGAGGCCATTACTTCTCGAACTCGGCTTCTTCTTTCTGCTCAGGAGCGTCTTAAAGATCTTTCCGCGAACGTTGCGATTGTCTTGTTGCGTATGTGCTTCGCTCTCCCAAAAATCACGTATCTATTGCGGACCACCCCTACTTGGCTCTGTCCTGAGGAAGTTTCCTCGTTTGACAACGCCTTGAAATCGATTGTGGAGTATGTTCTCAATGTTTCCCTAGATGGGCCCCAGTGGAGGCAGGCGGCAGGTGGTCTCGGGGTGCGGTGTGTACGGGATGTGGGTCTGCCGGCTTTCTTGGCGTCTGCGCATGGGGTTGCCAACCTAGTCACTGTATTACTCAATACTAATGGTGACGGGGGAAGCATACCCTTTGCGTCGGATGCTGTGTCAGCTTGGTTGACCCTCAACCCGGGTGCAACAATCCCCGAATCAGAACATGTCCAGCGGGCGTGAGATGACAGAGGGGTGATGCTGCTCCAGGAGCAATTGTTAGAGGGTGCGCTGGGAGTCGATAGGGCCAGACTACGAGCTGTGTCGCAACCCGAGTCCGGGGCGTGGTTACAGGCAATTCCTTCGCCTCATCTGGGCACTTTGCTCGACGATGACTCTTTGCGTGTGGCGGTGGCTCTCCGCCTGGGCTGTAAGGTGTGCGAACCACATATATGCACCTGCGGTTCCATGGTGGAGGCCGATGGCTATCACGTACTGAACTGTCGGCGCTGCACAGGGAGGTTCCCACGTCACCATGCCCTGAACGACATAGTCCGTAGAGCCCTTATATCGGCAAACATCCCCTGCATGCTTGAGCCTGCAGGTCTTAGCAGGTCTGATGGTAAGAGGCCGGATGGGCTGACTCTGGTACCATGGAAGAACGGGAAGTGCCTGATCTGGGATGCAACTTGCGTCAGCACTGTCGCCGCCAGTCACCTGAGTCGCACCATGCACACTGCTTCTGCCGCCGCTGAAGACGCCTGCTCTAAAAAAAGGCTGAAGTACGCTGCCTTGGAGCAGCTTTACCATTTTGTGCCGGTTGCTGTGGAGACTCTGGGCAGTTGGAGTATGGAGGCAAGGTCTTTTGTGCGAGATTTGGGCCGAAGGCTCGGTGAGGCAACGGGTGACTCCCGGTCCAGGTCGTTCTTGGTGCAAAGAATGGCCATCGGTATTCAGCGAGGTAATGCGGCGAGTGTTATGGGCACATTTGCACCGGGAACGATCAGGGGCGGGTTATTTATTGACATTTGACGTTTTTATTTGAATTGTATCTATGACATTGTGTATTTAATAAACATTTGTACTTTAGGTATATATCTTTAAACATAAAAAATCAATGCCAATTATAATTTATTTATTTATTAAATTATAATAGAACACCTTTACAGATGCATCCATGGCGTTGTATAACTAACACTTAAAATAAATTAATTACAATCGAGAAAAAATAATATTAACTGTAATGTAGACCTACTTGATCTAGATTAATGAAATACAGGTCGTTTTAGCCGTACATTTATATCTAACATTTAAAAAAGAAATCAACAATAAATATATTAAAAGTTAAATTAAAAAGAAGACAATATTTTTAATGACTTAAAGTGTAACTATTTGAGTACCTATATTATTTTAAAACTAGATAAAAAAAAAAGTTAATTTCAGTGCTACAGAATCTCAAAAAGTACCTTTTTTTAATTGAGATAAACTAGTGCTTGACTGCGATCCCACCTGATGGTAAGTAGCGATGCAATCTTTGATGGTGAGGCGCTCTAGTTTATTAAGAGCCTATTCACTCTAGCCTTGAAGACACCCAAATTATAATCGGACGGGAAGACCGCATCAGACAAATTGTTCCAGTCCTTCGACGTACCTACACCCCTAAAATAATTTCACCTGTCGTAACCTCGGTGAGGTTTGCGACCTAAACTTGGAATTGAGCCAAAGGGATGAGTGCCCTATCCCTTATTTTTGTGAAGGTTAGAAAAGGGTGGTAAATCTGTTTGTTGTATCATATTTTATTGCTGATATTCAGTTTAGTTTGTGGTTGTCACGGGTTTTGTTTATGTGGGCGAATGGAAAACAAAGTCTTTTTCAAGTCAAGTCAAAAGTTTTTTATTTCACGCATGCCTACATAGACACTTATAAAACGTCAGAAGCTAGTGCACGGTTCCAAATTGTTCATTTCCTATGGAGGAGAACCGGCAAGAAACTCCATGGTTACTCTTTAAAAAAAATGGTTATACTTACAATATTTCCATATTACAGTATTAATAGGTATTATTTAAGAACAGTGTAAATTGGTATATATTGTACTCAAAAGCACAATAAAAATAATCATTTAAAAATATTGAGTCTTTTTTTTGCCACGTCAGAGGGAAAGATTCTGCAATTCATTCAGGAGTAACTTTGAATGGTATCAAACTTGATAACATTTTGCTTATACACGTAGGTACTACTGGAGTTCAAATATTTTCCTTTGTGTTTTTTTCTAAAATAACATTACGGTACAATAAATGAGGATTTTATTTAAAATGTTATGTCTTTCTGGTAATGTTCTCAGTAGCGTCTCATGTACTTTAAATACCTGTGAGCTTGTGGAACTCTTGTGGAGATCTTGAAAGGTACCAGGTGAGAAAGCGAACTAAAAACAAGAGTTACTTAAATTTTTATACCTGATTTTAAGCTATTGCATAGCTTCTATCGCGGGCCTTGAGCGTGGAGACCGAATCCAGAAATTCCGTAACGAGAATAACCTAACACCCCCACTCATTTGCTTTATTAGCGTGGTGACCGATAAGAAAACAAATGAGTGAACAATCAATCAAAATTCAGTTTAATGTGTGAACGTGTAACTTAATTAATATCAAAGAAAAAAAAAACAAAGGAAAAAAAATACTGCCTATATAAAATAAATAAATAATTATAATTGCATAAGTTGATAAAAATTCTATGCAATAGCTTTACCGCGGCAGTCCCCGAGTGCCACACGTCTTTTTTTATATATATACTTTGTAGAATATTATTCTAAAGTAGTGTCATAAGTGTCAGACACTTTCCATGGACCAAAATACACCTAAGGTTTCATCCATGTAAAAATAAGTTACGTCAGATCTCTCTGGGATCTTAGTATATCGTTAAGTATCATCATTTTCTTGCCCTTATCCCATATTACTTGGGGTCGGCGCAACACATTTTTTTCTTCCATTCTTGTCACCTGTCATACTATCACTAACTCCCTTTTTTTCATATTACTCTACTATACCTACATCTGACTACTAAATCATTCTTAGATCTATTTATTTTCTTATCAATATTCATTCATTAAACCCCAAGCGAACGCTCTCTCATTGTCTTTCTATCGTGTCTCTAATTACAATATTCGAAAAGTTAAAACATAATGACGTATAGAACTCGTAAATAACGTCCAACCCTTATCTCAAGACCTATCTTCATATGTATTATCTTCCTGCCCTTGTTTCGTGTTATTTGAGGTCATCGCAACACGTTATCGCTGATTCCCTTTTCTTTCATATCATGTCTCACACAATCCCTCCATCTTTTCTTCTGCCTTCATCTCACGATCAACTTCCATGACAACCCCTTATTCAGTTCAATCCTGCATATAAACGGTTTGATTTCCATCAGCTCAACACCACTTAGCTCCGTGATACTGTCCAAAATGTCTCGCCCATATCATTCAAGATAATGTGCAAATTCGCTCAAACGACACGTTATGTCCACACGACTTAACATTGACGCGGCGCCTCCTTATCTTCATCATAGATATCTGAACCTCCATCACAGTATTAGCACATTGTATGGGTGGATACACACCTACCCACATTTCCCAAACTCTGCCACGCGTGAGTAATGAGGGGCGATGTCTTCAAAAACATGGGATTATTTTGACTTAAGAGCGACCAACCCGAGATTCGTACAACCGCTCTTACGTGATTATGATGTTATTACACATATTTCTCCAGATATTTTGGATGTACAGATATCTTGTGGATATTATCTAAGCTTCTATGCAAATCAAAACGTAAATTTGTGTAAAACCAATCTAGTAAAGATCTCTGATAATCTGCCATTTCATGTGAACTTTGGCTCTCCATAATGTATTCATATATTCAAAATATAAAAAAGTACATCTATAAAAGTCTTGCAATTCAATCAAGATTCTGAATGGCGACATTTTTTTTTTTCAAAAACTTTTAAGGTTAAATATTCTAGTAAATCACGGAATTACCGAATAGTAACAAAGTTTTCAGGCGTTATCTCTCTTTTTTCGTGTTGTCTCTTTGCTAAACATCACGTTTGATTGCGTTAGTTGAAGCAATAAGCTTTTAAACCATGCTCGATATTGACGATAGGTGTATAGGAAAGGGACCTCTTAAAGAGAAAGTCTGGTACATTTTTGGGGCTTATTTGCAGTTCAAATTTAAATTGAAAGGTTTATTTATTATGGCCTCGGCTTGCACGTGCCACATTTTGTCGTATCTTTGTCTTATTGCGTGACAAATTAAGTAATATTTTTAAAATAACTTCAGTTTTGACAGTTGCCCTGTAATCATTTTGTAAGGTTTAAATGTTTACTGTTTTGATGACTACTACTGTTGGGTTTGCCTACTTGGGTGCAAACTATAAAATACACTTTAAACTATATTACCAACCAATTTTATAAAAATGTCCTTTCTAGAGACCAGTCTACTTAACCGATTTATTTCTTTCATTTTTAAATTACACTTAGAGTGCTACATGGCGCTCTCAGTGAGTAATGTTCAACTATTGTTCTCAATGGAGCCCTCTTTATCACGTCTGAAAGTGGCCTTCAACCGTATTTCAGTCGCAGAGAACAATTTTAAGAAATTATTATTCATTTAATAGTTTTATTTTTTATTTTAGAATATGGTCGTTCTTTTTTCAGACCCAAAACAAATTTAGAAAACCACCACAATTGTGAAGTTTATGTTATCATGTAACTATGTACGTAACGATTACTGCATAGATATTTTTTAGACTTTTTCGAAAAATAAGCATTAGCATTGCATAATCAGCCTTTTTAGGGTTCCGTAGCCAAATGGCAAAAAACGGAACCCTTATAGATTCGTCATGTCTGTCTGTCTGTCTGTCCGTCCGTATGTCACAGCCACTTTTTTCCGAAACTATAAGAGCTATACTGTTGAAACTTTGTAAGTAGATGTATTCTATGAACCGCATTAAGATTTTCACATAAAACTAGAAAAAAAGCAATAAATTTTGGGGGTCCCCATACATAGAACTGAAACTCAAAAATTTTTTTTTCATCAAACCCATGCGTGTGGGGTATCTATGGATAGGTCTTCAAAAATGATATTGAGGTTTCTAATATCATTTTTTTCTAAACTGAATAGTTTGCGCGAGAGACACTTCCAAAGTGGTAAAATGTGTGTCCCCCCCCCCTCTAACTTCTAAGATAAGAGAATGATAAAACTAAAAAAAATATATGATGTATATTACTATAAAAACTACCAACGAAAATTGGTTTGAACGAAATCTAGTAAGTAGTTTTTTTTTAATACGTCATAAATCGAAAAAAATACACTATTATTAAAACATCGATCAAAGTTACAACACATTACAAGAACTTTTATATTATGTTACTTGCTGCTACGGAACCCTTCATGGGCGAGTCCGACTCGCACTTGGCCGGTTTTTTTTTTCTCTCTAAGAAAGGGAATGGGCCGTAATCCACCACGTGGGCGGATCACATTTCTTCGAATTTTTGGTTCTAGGACATGCCAGTTTCCTCACAAAGTTTTCCTTTACCGTTTTGAGAGCAGCGGTGGTGAAATAAATTACACAAAGTGATGCACATGGCTGGGTATGAATCCGCGACCTACAACTCGTAAATCGGGGCCGTTACCACTCGGGGAACTCTTTGGGAACTTTCATTATGTACATTTAATAAATAAAAAAAAACACTTTTAGCGATAAGATTGTTCATTATTACAAGATTGTTTATCGTTTACAAGTCCGTCATGAGACTTGTTATACTGTATGGATCAGAATGTTGGGCTGTGAAAAAGAAGGATGAAAAAAGATTGCATGGAGTGGAGATGAGAATGTTAAGATGGATGTGTGCTGTGACGAGAATGGATAAAGTGAGAAATAAGTATAATAGAGGAAGTTTGAACGTGACAAACTGAAAAGTTGAAAGGAAATCTGTTGTTTTGGTATGGTCATGTGAACAGGAGGGATGAAGCATTTATTACTAAAAGAGTTCTGAGTATACATGTAGATGAATGGAGAGGGAGAATTTGCACATTATCTTGAATGATATGGGCGAAACGTTTTGGACAGTATCACGGAGCTAAGTGGTGTTGAGCTGATGGAAATCAAACCGTTTGTATGCAGGATTGAACTGAATAAGGGGTTGTCATGGAAGTTGATCTTGAGATGAAGGCCGAAGAAAAGATGGATAGATTGTGTGAGGAGAGATATAAAAGAAAAGGGAGTTAGTGATAGTTTGACGGGTGATAGGACAGAATGGAAGAAAAAAAAATTATTATATTTATTGCGCCAGCTACAAGTAATATGGGATAAGAGCAGGAAGAAGAACATTGTTCATTGTTACACCGTATTAATTTGAAGCTTCCACTGTTATTTTTTATGGCGTACAGTAACGAGTATACATCGAACTATATATCTATTTGTCATTGCTATATTAAACTGATATAGAGATGCTAGTCCAGATACACATAATGAAATCCCAGAAACTCAGTTTTACGAAGCTATAACTGAATGAACTCGCAACTGTAACAATAAATATTGAGTTTAAGTGGCTATTAGGTACTAGATTCTGGCTTCATCCTTCGGTTGGCTGCTGTGCTGCGCGTTGTAGATTCGATTCCCGCTCGGAAAAAAATATTGTATGACCAATTGTTGTTACAAATTTTAACGTAGATGTCTTATTTATGTGAGTTTAAATATTTGTAGTTAGTAGTTCCTATTATTGGACAACGTTTAATACAAGAAGAATAACATAAAAGTACAACACTGCTGTCTAATTTACATTATAATGTTTTACTCTATACATACAACTTTCTTCTGTATATCCTTTTTCTAAAAATGTTTATCATACATATATCAACCAAAGTTTTCTTTGCAGAGATCTGCTTTAGGTAAAAAATAACTGTTGATAATTACTAGGGATTTTTATATGACATTCATTGTTTGTAGGTACCCTGTGTCCTTCATTATACAAATATTTTAATGAGAAATTAAATGAAGTCCCATATTTTTCAAACTTCTCATTTTATAACTAAGCAACGGTAAAGTTCAAGCCTCTGATAAACTAATTCATCTTTTTACAACTTCTACTACATATTCTTCGTCCAAGGGTGAGCGAAGCGAGCTCGGAATTGTAGGGCACTCCGACATGTACAGGTTAGGCTTCGTAGTTTTTTTTTTATAACCACCAAGTAATAGTGGCTAGCCACTACTACTTTATAGACTTTAAAAACAAAAACATAAATTCAAACGCTCGTTAATTGTGGTTGACTGGTTGAATTACTAATAATTTAGAAGGCAATGTAATTTTTAGAGGCGAATAGTGCTTTTATTATTAAAGAAGTCTATTCAATTAGGAGTCTATGTTATAAAACATTTTTTTATTTCATATTACCTTCAGGGAATGAAAATGTTTTTGGAATAATATTTTCTCTCCTAAACTAACTACTCTTTCACTCCATGTTGTAGTAGAAAACACAGTTTTTATGAAAATATTTTTAAAATAATATTTTCACATTTAAACTATTTTCTATATCTACAACACAGAGTGTACTACCCGGCAGCTATTCGAAGCCGAGGCATGCATTCTCAAAGCAAACACAATAAATAATGCATGAGCATCAAATACGAACGAACCCGGCGCCATTTTGTTTTATTTCCGTAACTGTCATTCCTGTAATAGCCGGATGCCCGGAGGCCATTGGTGTGGAATACTTTTATATAGTATGTACTCTTATATAGGGTGACCTGACCGAAACTTTTAACCCCTGAGACCCCAAGCATTTAAATAGGTATAAATACGGAAAAATGGAAAGGTTGCTTATTTTTGGAACAGACTACTTTACAAAGAATTTATTATTTACATTTTTAGATACATAACCAATAAATAAAACGCTCAAAATTTTAATAGTCTACGCGGACTTTTAATAATCAGTATGTTCAACCAAATGGCGTAAAATCACGCGCGAACGCCGCGTTCGCTTGGAGTTTGACACGTAATTGTACTCATGACTACAAACAATTTTCTTAAAGAAGCTTTTTTATTATACTCATTTTTTTTGTCATGGAAAATGTTTGTAATATGTTAGTCTTAAGTTTGCGCATTTTCCGGAAAATAAAAAGTTTTTCTTTCTTTTCATTCGTTTTATCACATTATCAACACAGCTGTTTGAAAGACGCGCGCGCGCGCCTTCGACCGATTAACTGTTAGCTGCGTTTTGTTATTGTGATAAAACGAATGAGAAAAAAAAGTTTCTTTGGGAAAGTTGTTTATAATCATGAGTATAGTCACATGTTTAAGTATCAGTCACTAATTACCAGTCACCCTATACAAGGTGTAAGGGACAGCCCTCCACAAACTTTAAGGGCTTGCTCAGTGGACGAAACTGAACAACCTTCCACAAAATTTTATTCAGGAAACGAAAAAAAAATTTAGCCTCTCCATACAAACTGTCCAATCAAGTTTATAATTTTCTATGGTGAGGCGGTTTTTTTTCGTTTCTTGAAAAAAAATTTTGTGTTTCTTTGCGTTCCAGTGCTGCGGTAACTTTTTCAACCAAACTCACAGCCTTGAAACAAGATATCCCCAATTTTTTAACACTTTACAAATAGTGGTTGTTGTAAAAAATCGAAAAGAAGGTTGCTTTATTCTTGATTGACATAGGCTATATATAATGTTAGCGGACGAAGCCGAGGGCAAAATCTAGTTAAAAATAATCACTTGTTCAACACGATCTTAGTTTTTAATTCTCGTGGGAAATTCTAACAGACGTCCTCTACCTATGAGAAAATAATTTCACGGCGAGTTTCTACTGAAAACAAATTGCGATTGTTTACGAAAATTCGCGTTTCTCTAGACGCAGACATAGACAATAATAAACCGAAAATCTAAAACTTAATTCTGTCTGTAAATTCTAATTTTAAAGTTCCAAATATTGACGTTCTAACGTCAGACCCGACTACTATCTAAAGAACAAACAGCTTGTTATCTTTATAGAATGAGGATATATTTGTACTAAAAATAGGACATAATATCGCTGTTAGTTCGTAGTATCGTATTTACGATTGTTTCTCGAAAACGCTGTCAATCAATCGGACAATGATAGTTTGTATATCTGTTTGGTTTGTTGCAAGTCAAGCTTTATGTGTCCGGGAATTCTGGAATAGGGACGTTCTGTTATCGCGATTGGTTTTTTATTTACATTAATTCGCGGCTTAGATTCGAGCATGGAATAAATATTTGTAATGTCTACAGATATTTGTTCCGGGTCTTACTTATTTGAGTTTACATATTTGTGGACGGACCCATGATACAATACAGAAGGAATTTCTACTGTGGGAACACGTTTTTTAAAAAAAAAACAATACTATACGCATATCACCTAATTTCGCCTTGCCCGTTCCATCATCCTATTACCAGACGTACGGCTATGCGCCACCGGTACATGGTGGATATCCCACCTACACACACAAAACGTTTTGGGAACACATTCATTGTGCGTGCAGCTAGGGAGTGGAATTCCTTGCCGGATTCTGTGTTCCCTGATAGCTACAACCCGGGAATCTTTAAGTCGAGAGTGAATAGTTTTCTTCTAGGTAAGCGCGTTCCGTCGTCGACCGCATCGTCGCTTTCCATCAGGTGAGATAGCGGTCAAGCGCGAACCTATTAACAATAAAAAAAAACCTAATGGAAAGCGATGATGTGGTCGACGATTGAGCACTCTTGCCTCTTCTTCCCAGTTGTGCACTCTTGACAGAATTATCGTGGATGTCTTGATCGAATCGTGTGCCATTGCTCCTCTCGTGATGGATGCGAAGCCTTGCAGCTCTGCTTTTGGCGATTTGGGTGTTTTCGTTGACACTGGAGTGTGTCACAGGTTAGATGAGATCCGTCCACCGTGTTGGTCGAAACGGTGTACGATCCATAGAATTCCAAACATGCGTCTCCAGCACTACATTCTGTACTCAGTGCACCAATCTTGCGGCGGTCTTGCATCCTCAGTATCCACGTCTCAGCTTCATGTAGAACAATTAGAACGACCAAGCACTTCATCTAGTGAACCGTTGTGTTTCTGGTTATACGTTTGCCTAGAATAGGGTAGTGTCCAGGGTCAAAATAATTACATTTTATTTAGCTCGTATTTTAGATTATAAAAAAATATTGGACACGTATTTCTTTTTTCGATTAAATGAAAAATAACAAAGATATAGCCCATTTAAATTACGTGTGACGTCACCCCGTGCGAATAAATGCAGCACGGCGTGACGTTATACGTAATACTAATGGGCTATATCTTTGTAATTTTTTGGTTTAATTTACAAATAAAAAAATACATGTCCCTTATTTTTGAATAATCTAAAAGACGGACTAATTACATTTTTTACGGCAAACAGCCTATTGCATGGGGAATTGCACGGGAATTGCATGACGCAATCCCACCACCTCTTTTCTACCATCGGACAACCCATCGTATGGCGAGTATCTACCCTTATATTGTTGAAACTTCTACTGTTCGGACTGAGCGTTTCGCTTCGTCATTTATACCGCGTACATCGAAGGACTGGAACAATTTGCCTGCTGCGGTCTTCCTGTCCAATTATAATTTAGTTGTCTTCAAAGCTAGAGTGAATAGGCTCTTAATAAACTAGTGCGCCTCACCATCAACGATTGCATCACTGCTTACCATCAGATGGGATCGCAGTCAAGCACTAGTTTATATAATTTAAAAAAAGAGGTAATTTAGTCACTTTTGAATTATCTCGGCAGCTTCTTTGTATGCAAGTTTCAACATTGTTTATTGTTTGCTTATCACAGGGAAAGTAATTAACTTTCTACATCCCTGTGCGCTCTTTTATGAAGCTTGCTTTATTATCGTTGTAGCTTTTCTTTTTGATTTAAGCTTAAGAGTTAACAGCTTTAGCCAGTAACGTTTGTGACAGTCAAAAGAAATTACAATTTTATTTTTACTATACTTTTACACAACACGGCCAAGGGGAAATTACATTAGATAAAGATATATTTTTTATATAAAATATAAACAAAATAATTGTGAGATATAACTACACGGCTGTTATACACTCATCTCACAATACTCCAGACAGGTAGACAAGATGTTCGTCCATTTAGCCGCGAACACGTCACAATCAGGTTTAACATCCAAGAGAGCGTTGAGCGCGGAGGTTGCACGAGGGACAGGAGACTGTCTCACTGTTTCTTTTGTATGCAGTCCGAAAGTGATCGTGTAATCCTGTAATCTGATAACAAGAACAGTATTACCACATCACTACTGCATAAGCCATCAGTCTAAAGTTAGATTAGACTGACGCGCACTTGTAACACGCCTGCCCTTCTAGCCAAGTTACAGCCGTTTCGCTTGCGTCGAACACCTCAATTTGGCCACGGTCCGGTTTCTTTTGTTCTGAACACGTGACTGAGCGTTGAGATGACGTCGTTCCCGTACATTTGAAGCTTTCTACTAGCGTTAACGGTTGCAGATTATCAACTGGGCTAGGGGTATTGTTTTGTATTTAGAACGACGTCGCTCTACAAGTCTAGTTGCCACAAAAAATGAATGGAGATCGAAGACTAGACCACGACTAGACTAGACTATTAAAGGTAGAACCACACTGCACACACGTGCGACACGTACACCGATCTGGGCACGTCGGTTTCCATACATTTTATATGGAAACTAGATTTTTAGAGCTACACTTGATCCACGCCACGCGACATCGTTCTACGTACCTAGAGTCTGTCTAATAAGTTAAACGACTTGGGTAATTATTAGGATTTAATTCATTAAACCCCAAGCGAACGCCGGCGTTCGCGCACCTATTGTCTTTCAATTGTGTCTGTCATTATCACGATTGAAAGGCTAATGAAATCTGATGTAGTCAACACGGGTTCAATAATCAAGGTTGATTAAGAGATAGAGGTCATTGTTTACTAACAGAAGAACCTTATGAAAAGTATCGAATATAAGTATTTTTTAAATGATTAAATATTATACAAAATTTCCAAGTCGGTTCACTTATTAGACAGACTATATACGTCATCATCTGCATGGTAAGGTTGCGCATCTGTCGTTTGCGTAAACGGTAGATTCGCAACACTGCCATACAGGAGACGACAGAACAAAAGACTGTATTCTTCTGTTCTGTGCTGGTGGCGACGTGTGTCGGTCTAATGTAGTTCTAGCTTAATCCATCAGTCTTAAATCTTTAATTCCACGTCTTTTGTTATTCTCAGTTTACGTTTCACGTCTGGTCCATGTCAGTCACGTTTTGGATTGTCATTGTTCACGTCGGGTATTGACTTCAATGCCATCTCATCTCGTTTGTAGATCAAACAAAACATTTGTAGCTTTTATTTTAGAAGCAACATGTTCTATTTGATGCGCAAAGAAATTGAAAAAAGAAAAAAGTTTACGTCTCACACAATCGTATAAACTAAACATACACTATGAAAAAAGAAAGTTATAAACAGTGCAAGGCCGAAAAGGCGCCTTGAGCTGGGCCACACGATGCGTTGCGGCACCGCATCGCTAATATTTCGACGAATCGGCTGGCCGTACGAGCGGGCTGGCGTCGATTGTGTGCCCCCCTCTATTCGTCAAAATATATGCGGTGCGGCGCCGCAACGCATCGTGTGGCTCCCGGCCCTAACTCAGCTGCGATATTTAAAACGATAAATAACGCAGCGCTTGTATTCTCTTAGGGCTCGCTGTGATGCCACGGACACCCTCACGGACATTAAACAGACTGTCTAAATAAATCAATAAATAATAAAGAAATAGATAAAAAGCGCAAATTTTTGTTAATGTGTGTAATGTAAATATGTATTAAACAATTGTGTATAATGCGTTGGCGCGTTTGGTTCACTTGTGTTTTCTAAAATCTTTTTTAATCCTCAGTAAACGCAAAAATAGAAATAGAAATGCAATCAACACAGTCTTTCATTTTTTGGATACTGGTCTTTTCTAAGCTATAGCGCTACAAGACTAGATTTTCTAAACAATTACAGTGCTTAAGAATAGACTAAAACTAAGTTATTGCAATTAATCGTTGTTCGGGATTGCAGTGTTTAATAGCAGACTGCCAGCCCTAGGTTAATTTAATCCTGTGTTTCAGACCATCAGAGCTGAATCACAACCCCCCCCCCCCCATTTCTTCACTTTCAAAACTCAGTCTGCTTCTTATAAGGGTTTGATTGGTCCTATTAGCATTATAGTTCTCGTCTTTTTTATTCGCAGTCTCCACTCAAAGACTTATTTACACCAAAACCTAAAATGTTCAGGAACGTTTCAGGGAACGTTGATTTTAAACTACTATAATTTACAAAGACAACGTATAACTCTCATATAAAATTAACTTCTGTATCTCATGAATGTACACCAGTACCTACGTCATCATTTAAATTCTCAATGAAGAGGTCACTCAAAGGGAAAATTATGAGTCTCTTTAAGGATCGCCTCACTCGGGCCACCACCACAAAACCGCCACTGGCATATGCCTGGCCTGGTTTCATTCATTTTATATGGACTCGCTACTCAAGTTTGACGCCGATGGCTGCCACACGATACGAATCGCCGCTGCTCGCTTCTTGTGGCCCGCACTAGCCACTAAAACCTTGATCACACGTACCGAGTAAAAAGGCGAGACAGCAAAATGTTGCTCGGCCGAGACAGTGATGTAAGCGAGTTGTAGAGATAAGCGCTCGGCGCTTTGTTTATACGTACCGCGTATTCGGCCGAGAGCACTGTCTCGCCCGTTTACACGTGTGATCAAGGTATAAACGCCGTCACTCGCCACTCGCGCATTTAAACCTTCTTCGTCAGAGTCCATTATGATACTGCGCGTATGGATAAAAAAAAAAGTCGCAGTCACCGGCCACAAATGGCTTGTGGCCGCTTCTAGCGTCTCATCTTAGCTTTTGTGGCTGTGGTATTTGGCCCATGTACGGCGATACAAAGACGTATTTGCTCCAAAGGCCACCTTTACAACTAAACCTAAAATCATATAGAAGCTTAATTCAAATTAACAGGACGTTGATTTTAAACTATTATAATTTCACAAAGATAACGTTTAATCCTCTTTTAGAATTAACTTTTGTATCGTATGAATTTACGCTAGTGCTTTATCTAAATTACCAATGAAGAGTTCACTCAAAGGGTAAATTATGATTCTTTTTAAGTAAAATGGAAAGTCGCTTTTATAGAAAGACAGCATATTCCATACTTCCATTCAGGCTTTTAACTAGCTCGAAATCTCAAGACCCTTTAAGACACGAAATATCTAACATAAATCATATAATTTTGTATTTACTTAATTTTTTAATGTTTTCTTTGTATTGCTATTTTCCCCATTGTATATAGATAATAATCATATGATTATAAGTGGTTGAGATCCCTTCTCAATATACAAGGTGTAAGGGACAGCCCTCCACAAACTTTAAGGGCTTGCTCAGTATCCTTTTATATAATAAAATATTTTTTGAGACTCGCAATAGATAAACAATAGAGTAAAATAAAAATGTTTACTAAACTTTAACATAAACTTATAAAATACAATAAAAACAGTATTTAGGGCGAGCACGAAAAGGCTCCTCTTAGTATAGGTACGCTGCGATATTAAAAAAAAGACGTGTGGCACTCGGGGACTGCCGCGGTAAAGCTATTGCATAGCATTTTTATCAACATAATATGCAATTATAATTATTTATTTATTTTATTTATGCAGTACTTTTTTCCTTTTTTTTTGATATTAAATTGAAGTTACACTTTCACACATTGAATTGAATTTTGATTGATTGTTCACTCATTTGTTTTCTTATCGGTCACCACGCTCAAAAAACAAATGAGTGGGGGGTGTTAGGTTATTTTCGTTACGGGGTTTCTGGATTCGGTCTCCACGCTCAAGGCCCGCGATAGAAGCTATGCAATAGCTTAAAAAAAAACCTTTCCGTGAATCATGGTCTGACAATTTTGACGTATGATTCATAGAGAACACTAATAAGTTTTTGTACTACTCATCTAATAGACAACACACTTGGGAATGAGGCTATAAAATACGATAGCCTTGTAAAAAGTTTCTAAGTACAATGCCATCGTAAAACTAACGACACTTCAACAGTATTCATTACGTTGATGTGTTGTCAAATCGTGAAACGGCACTATTAACACTATTATGTTATTCAAACACTAAAAATCTAATTTCAATGATTTCAAAGGTGATAAATCATCCAATGAGAGCTGGAAAAGCTCTAGGGCGGATCGGGAGGGATGTTAGAAAAATACTGACTAAAACCACACCTGTGTTCCTTCATTGCCTTTGCGTTTCAGGACCACGGGTTTCCCTTCCAAAAGTCAACCCATGGCCCCATTAATGGCAACCCCCGGTCTTGGGTGGAGCGGGAGATAGTATCAGACTCTTACTGACTAAAAACCCACCCGTTCCTTCAAGCCTTCATACCGGGGCTCGAGCTGTCTTTCGAAACTAACCCTGGCCCAGGTAGGCTTCGACCCAGCTGGGCCCCTACTGTTGCTGACAACAACGACGACTTGGGCTCGGTCCGGACACTTACCAGACGGTCGGACAGCGTCCTACCCATAGCTTGCCGTCCGCAAGCCCGCACCTACGGTGGCTGGAAATCGGGATCGGAATCCCGGCGGCGGCGACAGCGCCGTTGCCTGATGCAGCCTCCGTCTTTGCAACCATTACTGCTTCGCAGAAATCGGCGACCGCCTGCCACTCCTCTTTGCTCCGGGCCCCAGTAGGCTTCGGGCCCCAACGGTTTTACTGACATCTTTCGCCTCTCCAGAATCTTTCGGCCCCACTGAACATCTGTTCTACAAGCAATGTACCTACTGCCACTTAAGTCTGGCGTTTAATCGGTCTATGTCAGCGACCTTGGTCCTGCAGTATCTTCATTCCAGATACGACCACGCAATGAAACTCCGAGCATAGCCCTTTCCATTGCTGTTAGGGTGACTTTAAGCCTTCTGATGGGGCTCACGATCTAATTCTTCCTAATAACTGGACGAACGAAATGTGTGTGTATGCTAGGTACCTGCACAATCATGTTTTTTGACACACCTATACAAACACCATTATCGATTCAAACATAATGAAACGCCACGTGTGTAGGTGTCCACAATTACGGCTGGCTTTTAATATGGCTCCTACAAACAGTCTATAAAATTCTTTATGGCCTAATGATGTAGTAAACGGAACAACCGCGGCGGCGCATCTGTCAGCAAGTCTATACTAACATTGTAAACAGTAATTTTGTTTGTTTATAAAGTCAAAATCGGTTGAACAGACAGTTTACAGCATGGTAGTTGAGAGATTGTCATGCTCACTCAAATGTCTCGCTGATGGTGGCACGTGTTATTGGGTCATTCGGCTCCCTTTAAAATGGTTGAGGTGAGTGGGGCCGATACATGCGTCATGCTCGTGAACGGGCGCCGTCAGTTGACACTAGTCATCTATTAGCGGCCAGTGACTTAATTAAATTTCTATTTTTGTTAATTTTGTTATTTTTTTTAATTTTTATTATTTATCTTCATTGAGCTCACATAATAGAAGCAACAACAAATATGTAACGAAGATTCATGTAACTCAATATAATTTAAATGAGTGTCCATGGAGTTTCTTGTACGTTCTTCTCAATAGACTTCTCACTTGTTTGACTGACCGACTTAACATTTCAAAAGTGCCTGTAATTGGTCTATTTGAAATAAACGTTTCTGATTTCTGAGCAAAAAAGGTTTGCTTAATTGTCTAATCATATTGTAAATGTATTATGGGTATTTTTTTTTGGGAGAAAGTGTGTCAGTAAATGTATGACACACTCTCTCACTGAAGCTGGAGCAAGAGGGAGTGTTACCAGTGGACCCTAGAACGAGAAAAGTTATATGATGATTTTCAAGAAAACCTGACCGTCTTCAAGGTTTATCTTGAAGTAAAGCTGGTTCATGGATGGGTCTGGGCTGAGCTAAGACTTTTACTGACTAAATAACCCCCCCCCCCCCCCTCCTTTGCGTATCAGAACCGCGATGAGTCTTTCGCATCACTTGACAAAAATAGGGACTTGGTCATAAGCTTCCTTATCTACACTATACACCGTTAAATTTTAATCGTTTTAATCCCGTGGAGGGTCGATCCAGTACATGAAATACTATCGATTTGTAAGGATAAAATTAAAAAATAAAGTACCTTTTTTTCAAAACTCGTATTAATTTACGCATGTACGAAATTAATTTCTTTAAGAAAACATCAGCTGAGCGAGTTCAATGACATGTAGGTAGTTTTTAAGCAATGTCGACTATTAACTACAGGTCATTCAACTCGCTCAGCTGACTTTTTTTTTTAATTTTATATTTACAAATTGATAATGTTTCATGTACCGGATTGACCCTCCACGGGATTAAAACGATTAAAATTTAGCGGTGTATAATATTGTAAAGAGGTAAATTTTTTATGTGTTTTTTTATGTATGAAGTATGAAGCTGCGAGCAAATGCTAGTATCTGAAAATATACGGTTTCTTTGGTAGGCCACGTGAGCAAAGTAGTGAATCAAAGCTAGTCTAAGATCATGTAATTAATGTGCATTGTTCATCTCTTGAGGCACATAACGGGTGTATAAAATTTCTCAGGGTTATTGTTTTGTCTATTTTCTGTTAATCGTTTTTTGAAGGTCGAGGTCATGATATTCTGGTCCTCGGCAACTGAAGTCGTATTATTATTATTCCATTCATTTATTATATTTACATATTTATCATATTTTTAAATATTTCTTCAAAAAATTATATTAAAAAAAAAAAACATTTAAAAATATAAAAAATAGTAGCCCACCGGCATCGGGAACAGGGTCCAAGCTGCCGGCGGTCAGGGCTCCTGAGAGAGGAACCTCCGGACAATACGCGCCGTGTCTAGGAGTACTGCCTTCTGGATCAAGCCCTTGATCCAACTGCCTAACGAGAGCCTCCGCAGATGTTGGTCGAGGCTCTTGGCAATTAAGCCATTGGCCGTCACGACTATCGGCACAATGATTGCTCTATCCACTTCCCACATGTCGACAACCTCGCGAGCTAAGTCAAGATATTTAGTTTGTTTATCTTTCTCAGCTTTCACGAGGTTCTCGTCATGAGGGACCGCTATATCAACAATCATTGTGCGACGCTCTAGTCGATCTATCACCACTATGTCAGGCTTATTGGCAACAATAGTCCTGTCAGTGATGATAGATCGGTCCCAATACAATGTGACGCTGCCATTCTCGAGAACTGGGTCGGGCACATACTTAGAGTACGGTTCTTCTGATTCAACAAGATTGTATTTAAGAGCAAGTTGCTGATGGATTATCCTGGCTACAAGGTTATGTCTGTGCAAATAGTCTCCGTTAGCTAAATGAGAACACCCAGTTATTATTATTATTATTATGAGCCCGTTGTGTCCCACTGCAGGGCAAAGGCCTCCCTTCCGTTATTCCACTCCTTTCTGTCTTTAGCCACTTCTGGCCAATCCTTAAGGTAGGAGTCCAAATCGTCACGCCATCTCCTTCTGGGACTACCGCGTCGCCGGCTCCTGTTGTTCGGAGTCCAGTCAGTAGTTACTTTCGCCCAATTTTGTTGCGGCATGCGGCAGATGTGACCTGCCCAGTTCCATTTTAATTTGGCGGCTGAATCACCTATGTCTGCGATTTGTGTTTTAGAACGAAGTATACTGTTCCTTATGCGATCTGTTCTTTTGAACCCGAGAATACTTCGTTCCATTGCTCGCTGGCAGACCCCGAGTGCGGACTTTTGACGTTTCGTTAATGACCACGTTTGCGCTCCGTAGGTGAGGATAGGGAGGATGCACATGTCCATGAGTTTCTTTTTAAGGGAAAGTGGGAGTGGTCCTTTCATTAGGTGTTTCATCGACCAATAGCTCCTCCAGGCGTTCTGAAGTCTGAAGTCTGAAGTCGTAAATTAAAAAAAAAAAAAAATTGACTTTTTGACTGGACTTGATTTCTGGGGCTGTGTGCCACGATTTGTCCCATTTTTTCCAATAATAAAAGGTTCTCGTAGACGGATGCAACTTACAGTTAAATGTTTATTTAATTCTTTATGCATAAGGCAGATTTAATGCCTTAAGACAATTTCTACTAATCAACCTGTGGGTAATGCAGGGACAAATTGAGGCGCAATATTAAGCATTAAACATTATAACATAGTTTTTTTAATATGGTTTTGTTAACCATCTTTACTTCCCACAAGATAGAGCGATAACCTGAAGAGTGTCGGGGATGCATAACGTACAGGATTGGTCATTGTGGCGACACTTGACAGAGGCCTATGGTCCAGCAGTGGGCGACTTTCAGCCGAAATGATGATGACGACAAAGAACATTTTATATAGAAATAATTCCATAGGTATAATCCATGGAACTCCATATAAAATGATTTTCGTAAAGTTGGGTCTCCTTGCAAGTCTACACTAATATTATAAAGAAGGATAATTTGTATTTTTGTGTGTATGTTTTTAATGAATAAACTCGAAAACTACTGTGCTGATTTCAAAAATTCTTTCACCATTGAAAAGCTACATTCACCCTGAGTAACATAGGCTATATTTATTGCCCGTGCGAAACCAGGACGGGCCACTAGTTTGTTATAAATATCTACTAGCCCTTTCAGGTCCACTGATAAGACTGGCACGCTACCTTGTATTGCAATGTTTACCTATCCTTTGAACAAGGTAAAGACCAGCCCTCGTCACGGAAAATGTCAACTAGGCATTTAGAAAGTTCTAAGGGGTTCCTTTAAATAAATATAACTCTACCCCAAAAAGTTTCCTTTTCGAACTTAATTACGGTTTCAGATATTCTAAACTTATTTTCCTTTTGAACTAAAGTACAATAAAAGTTGGTTTATTTAAGTTATTACCAGGTGGCTTGTGGCAACACACCGAGACTTAATTCCAAGTTTCGTGACAACCTGTAGATTTGTTAGCTGAATGATTATTTTTGAATGGCCTCTGGCCCTGACTGGTATTCCGGAGGTCGTGGTTTCGATTCCCATCCGACAAATGTTTATGTGATAAACACGATCATTTGTTCTGTGTCTGGGTGTAATTTAACATGTATGACGTATGTATTTAGAAATGTATGTTTATCAGTAGTATAGTCCACTTATACCACAAGCTCTACTTAATTTGGGATATGATGGCATTGTGTGAATGGTGTGGAATAATATATCATACTAGAATATAATTTTATTTTAGTACTATTTATGCTAAATACTACTAAAACGAATAAATAATGGTTGTAATTATTTGTTTTCAGAATAACGATTTAGTGGGAGTTGTTGACAAGTTGAAGGGTAAAATTAACAAGTCCGTCATAAGACCTGTCATACTGTATGGATAAGAATGTTGAGCTGTAAAAAAGAAGGATGCAAAAAGATTGCATGCAGCGGATATGAGAATGTTGAGATGGATGTGTGGTGTGACGAGAATGGATAAAGTGAGAAATGAGTATAAACTAGAGGACAATTATAATATTAGATCATATTAGATTGTATTAGATAATATTAGAGGAAGTTTGAAAGTGGCGCCAGTGACTGAAAAGTTGAAAGGTAATCGGTTGTCTTGGTACGGTCACGTGAAGAGGAGGGATGAAGCGCATATCACTAAAAGAGTTCTGAGTATACATGTAGATGGATGGAGAGGGAGAGGAAGGCCGAAGAAAAGAAGGATGGATTGTGTGAGAAGTGATATGAAAGAAAAGGGAGTTAGTGATAGTTTGACGTGTGACAGGACAGAATGGAAGAAGAAAACGTGTTACGCCGACCCCAAGTAATAAGGATAAGGGCAGGAAGAAGAAGAAGAAGAGAACGATTTAGTGAGATTTAAATACTATATGATGAATTCTTATGTCTTGGAAAAACTTGCACTTGCAGTTTAATGAAAACTGACTTAATTAGTTTTTCAGAATTACCTTTAAAATTCGTCTTACGAAATATTAAAGTTTTTATAAAAACTATATCGCGAATGAAGTCACTAGCAAAGTACTAGTAACTGATTAAGTGAATAGGCGCGATTTAAATACTTAGGTATATATAGGGTGACTGGTAATTAGTGTACGATATTAAACACTTGATTGTGCTCATGATAACAAACAATTTTTATTATGGGAGCAAACCTCAAATCGCGAAAAAAAATCAGCTACGTTTATGTTTGCCTAATGTACTGAACAGCTGATATTTTTTTCGCGATTTCGGCTTTGCTCCCATAATAAAAATTGTTAGTTATCATGAGCACAATCACGTGTTTATGTTTCTTACACTAATTGCCAGTCACCCATATATTAGTTATATATAAATACTTAGGTATATCATTTGGTATTTATATAATTAAGCATTCCTTTCATTAATAAAAGACCAAACCTTTTTACATCCTGAATTCAGATTCATCATTTAAAAAGGACACAGAGATAGCACGACGGTATGGTTCAATGGTCCCCCGGTCCCGACATTTAATAGCTTAGGTCCCAGATAGGTATATAAAACAGAATATTTATAACTCGTATCTTCCCATTTGGGACCGCCATCAATATTATGGCGACTTTATTGTTGTTTCATTTAGTTCAGTTACTGATTGACCGCATTAAATCCTATTAAGTTTTAAATAAATGTCTGTAGGGTTTTCATTTCGGCATGACGTTACGCGTAACTATAATTTGCTATATCTTTGTCATTTTTGGTTTAATTTACAAATAAAAAAAAATGTGTCCCTTATTTTTGTATACTCTAAAAGACGGACTAATTACATTTATAAAGGCAACTAGCCTATTGGTCCTGTTTTTATCCTTTAACAACGGAAACTTAAAAAATTTAAGTGTAATACTCAACTTAGGAAATAACAAACGATACAAGACCGTACAAGACCACGGGTCCCGTTGACCCTGCATAAATACAACATCAAATAATAGTTTCCACGAAGGGTCCACTCCGGTGTAGTTTGGAAAGCCATTCTATGGATGACCATTAGAAAAGGTCCGATGGTATTCTATGAATAAGATATCATCTGCAAACATAGTTGAGTCGTTAACATTTTTCTTTTCACATTCATAATAGTAGTTTATGTGACTAGGGGATAAAGCAGTGTCTTTAAGTCGCGGGCGGCATGTCGAATTCCGAACGAAACGAAGGTTGCTGATTTTAATCCCGAACGATAGTGAGGGATTTATAAAATTAACTCCCGAGCATTGCGAGGGAGTTAATAAAGAAACCTGAGTGAAGTGAGGAATTTAAGCCGCCCAAGACAAAGACAGCTTTATCCCCGTGTTGCATACTCTACTTTTTACACCATCTGTGAGATAATCAAAAGACAATTTGGTCGACCAAATCATATATCAGAGAAATATAGGTAAGTATTATATTTACAAGTTCATCAAACAAACAAAATTCACTACTCCAAGTTTCTATAGTTTCATTTTTCTGTAATGCTCCCGTGTCGTCAGTACGCACGTTTTATTCTATTTTCTTTTTTTTGTTAGTGGCCAGTTTGAATCATAGTGATTACATACTCTTTGGTTTGAATTTCGAGTCAACTTGTTCGATGCACCTACATTTTAATTCACAATGTTGACGATTCTTGATGCTCCAAATTCAAATCTCATTATTCCCTAGGGATCGGCCATACTGCATTATCTCCCTAGGCATATAATGACTTGCTTTAAGTGAGGTTTGTATGACGTGTAAAGCGACATTATCGAGCAGGTGGTGTAAAAATGTTATTTATTTTTTCAAATAGGTCAATTCTGTGAAATCTGAATATAGTTTGTTCAGAATGAGTTACTGAATGGATTTTAGTACGTTAGCAGCCGCCGAACGGTTGCAGTACCTACGTTAGCCGTCCGACTACAAGCGCCTAAATTAAAAACGTATCTGGCTACCATGCGTTTGTATGCCAATGACTCGATTCAACACCGAATTAAACACGTGGTGCTTGTGACGTTGCCGTCCTGTTGTCGACCGTTCGCGGTACCGGCGGCGCACGGTTACCGCACCGTGCGCTTTGTATAAAAATACCTGTCCGTCCCGTCCGTATGCAGTACGACTAACGCACCACATAGGCACCGCAGCAAGCCGTCAAAAAACGCACACATTGAAAGCTTATTTAGATGAAACTGCCGTCTAAAGCGTGGACAAACACAACATGAAGCCTATACTCGCCGAAGAATAGGCAGAATTGAACTTAAAACATACATTACACAAGCAACTTTAACACATAAGGCTTACAACAAACTATAATTTTCATTACTCGTTTCCTTCACTGAAACATCAATACACCCAAACGACTTCTAATTTATATGTACACAGTCTAACGAATTCCCCTACTATAGGGGGGCCCTATTTCTCTACTTTTTCAGCCTTACAAAGACTGTAAATGGACGCGAGGACGTCAATTGATGACCTCGCCGTGACCGGACAAATTGATTAGAGCCTTCGATATTGCGTTGTCGATGTCAACGTTCCTCGTTTGACAAAGCACTCTGTGGTTACGTGTAAGGGGTAGCTCACACCCATACCCGATGATGCATGTACGAGTACTTCTTAATATGGCGATACAATAAAGAACCAACGCTATGGGTTACGAAAAAAGGTTCTTATTTCGGTGACAAAATTAGAATACCTTCTTTGAAATTCATTTTTTATTCTGTATTATAATATGTACCTTTTTTCAATGTTGATTAAGGTCTAAATTTGTACTGATATCTTAAAAAGTACATGTGCTGTATCTCGGTGTGAGTTGGTCCTAATTTGGCTTGGCAATTTTAGTCTGTTTCATCTTTCATCAGCGTGTATTCAAAATGAATGGTGTTTATATGTGTGTGTGTCGTGAAATGAAAGAGGTGTGTGATGCTGATTGGCTTAGTAAAAAACGTGAATGGACTGCTGAGTTGTTGTACACCACACAGTAATAGAACTTCTAGAGATAACTTTCCACAAATAAACGATTTCATGAGAACCTTTTTTAAAATATTAGGTTAGAATTAACAAAGACAAGATGTGGAATCAAACCATGACGGTATGCAATTCTGAACCCTTCAACTTTGAACCAATACAAAAAACTAACTCGAAATCATTAAAAATAGCCACCTAAATTCGAGCCAATCCGTCACCCTTTATCAAACTGCATTAACCAATCACGTCCGCCCACGCGCCGTTACACTACTTCTTATTGGTCGTGACATTTTGCCGGCAATCGGAATGAATATTTTATTTTTTCCGAGAAATGAAAGGCTACGGTTGACTTACTCAGTCAATGTAACCAATTAAATAAAAAATATTTAAAAAAAGAATTATTGGAAAGTCATGCACGTGTGAGCACGATTTTCCAATTTGTCATTTGAACGCTTGTGAAATATGTTGAACGTTTTCTATAGTGAAATATTTATAGAACGTACATGCCATGGAAAACACTTTGTACGTATCGTGTTCATTCAGATGGCAATACGAGAAGAAAATGAATAATTGGGAAATCAAATATATTTTCTTTTTACAATTTGACATTGACTTTTATATACTATATATTATTTTTTATATGTATTTTAGTTTTTCAATTTGCAATATTTACACTTTTTAAATTTTTATTATTGTGAATATGAAGACTATGTGGATTTCTTTTTATTTTATTTCATGTCATGAAGTATTTATTTCACGCTGGTGAAGCCAGAAGAAGCTAGAAGCTAGTTAAGTAATATTTCATTTTAATCATAATTTTTTTATTAAATACATTTTTTAAGATCCTATATATCTACACAAATATTACAAAGAGGGAAAGTTTGTTTTTATGTTTTTTTTTTTTGATCGATTGCTTAATATTTTCACCGATAGAAAGCTGCTTTATTCCTGAGTGACACAGGCTATATTTTAAGTACGCGTGCGAAGCCGCCGGCAAAAGCTGGATTTTAATACACTTAAGTGCTTCTTGAGTGAACCTTAGTAGGTTATTGTTAAAAACACATTTATCTCAGTAGAAATAAAGGTCAGCAATCTTATAATAGACATTACTTATCATTACAAATCCAGAAAAAACTTCGTAAAAAAAGTAACAACAGATGAACACTTCATTTCGTTCCAAGAAACTCGTGAATAGGTTCTTCATAACACGTTCCGAGTAGTAAATTCTCGCGTTCTGTATCATTCCTATCTAGGCGCTAATGGGGGAAATAAATTGGTTTCTGATCGGTCCGTAAGCCTGTGCTTGCGACGTGCCGAGGCTTTAAGCCAGGTGAAGAGCTTGAGACGTGTCGGAGCTTTCCCTTTACGGTAGGATCTTTAGCGCGTTATTAGATGTCGAATTGAAGGGCTTTCTTGGAAGGTGTGTATTTTGTATTTGATCTATGAGTGAGTGGTTTGGACAGATTGATATACTTGTAGCTTTCAAATAAACTTCATCTGTATTCTGTATCAATTTGTTGCATTGGTTAAACATAACGCTTAAACAGCCTTATATATGTACATATATCTGGATAAACGATAATAATATAATTCCACAACTATCACACAACGCCGTCTAGTCCCAAGCTAAGCAGAGCTTGTATTATAGGTACTAGACAACTGATAAACATACTTATATATTTCTAAATACATACATATTATAGATAAATTACACTCAGACACAGAACAAATTATTATGCTCATCACACAAACATTTGTCCTGGGTGGGAATCGGACCCACGACCTCCGGCATAGAAGTCAGGGTCACTAACCACTAGACCAACGGGCCAGTCAATAATGCGCCCACTGCTGGGACTCTGGAGAGTCCTCCCTCCTCTCTAGGAGAGGGAACTGACCGTTATACTCAAAGGCCCGGTGCGGGTTGGTGGAAGTCATGGCTTCAAAGTTTTGTCAACAAGGACATTTTTCCTCTGGACTCTTGTTTTCCTTCACTGTTTTGAGAGTAATGTTGAAGAAATATATTTAAATGAAGTAAAGCGATTTACGGATCTGCCCCTGCAATGTGTAAGGGTCTAAACAGACGGACTGCATTTCAACTGCAAATTGCAGTTTGAATGCAGTTGACACGACTGCAATAGAACTGCAAACCAAACGTGCGGTCCGATTGCAGCCGTGTGAACTGCACGCCGACTGCATCCGAACTGCATAATGCGCGGGAGGGCGGAGCGTGCGGGTGGTTGTGGGTGCACTGGTAAGTTGAGACCGTAATATTGGCTGGTAAACTATAAGACTACAAATAAAATGTTTGTTGACTCAAATGTTTCTAAAATTCTTAAAACTTCTGACCAGACTATAAAAAACACTTTTTTTTTTGTTAGAAAACAACTATGAATAAGTAACATTGCACAGTTCCTAAAGATACAGGGATGGAGCCGCGGGAAAAAAGCTCTATGTAAATAAAACTGCTTAATAAATAGGTTACAAACTAAGTTTGCGAAGACTATAATGGTCTCAAGTGAACAGCTGTTCATAGGCCCTTCAAACTTATTTTAGAACTCAGCTACTTCTAAAATAAGTAAGCTATAATACCGGATCTAGGTCCAAGCGACTTCTTTCTATTTCCTCATCTAATAATTGCGCTTGGAGGATAGAGATTTTCATCAAACGCGGAGGCAATTTCTCAAAGAAAAACGTCAACTACTATAATAATAATAATAATAACCTGGCAACACTCTAGTAACAAGTCACATATTTTTCCTATTCCATTTTAAATTTGTAAAACACGCTCTTTATCCAAAACTGTGAAACAATTTATACTATAAAAGAAGTCTTAATAAATTTACAATAAGAAAACCTATCCAAATCAAGCAAACAAGTAAAATTATCGATGAAAATAGAAGAATAAGAAAAAACACCAAATGACGTCTGTCATAAACGACGTAATCAATCAACAACAAACCGAAAAAATGGAATGAATCGAAAGAAATATTATGTTAACTAGAGCAGCTGCACGACGCGCACGACATCCACCCCCGGGCTCGTCGCTCAGCTCCGCCTCGCCGCCGCCGGACCTCGGATCACCAGTGTCACCGGCGGCTGCAGTTGCGTCGAGCTCGAGTGACGAGTATTTCTCCCCACCGACGTCGCCAACACCTGTACGCCGGCCGGGGAGAGGCCGGCCACCGAAGAGCATGGGACCTAGGGGCCAACCGGCCCCGAGCCGGGTTCCCGCTGCCGGTGGTTGTGTGCAGCGCATGAGATGGACTCAGTCAATGAACGAGAACGTCATGCGCGCATATTACGGGTCTACAGAGGGGGGAACTAACCTCACTGCGTACCGTGAAAGGATGCTGTCTCTTTTTCAGGACCTGGAACCAACCGTGAACGTCTCGGCTCAACGATTGTCGGATCAGGTGCGGGTTATCCAACGCAACCACAGGTTGGACGACGCTGCACTTGATCGGCTGCGCTCAGAGATACTGAGCAACCAAATCGTCTCCACATCTACGCAAACACAGACCGCGGCAACGCCGACTACTAACGCAATCCCGCCGCGGTCCGACCATAATAATGATGATGCAGATGATAGGGTTGTCACAGTAAGTAGCCAGTGCAACGAAAGATTGAGGAGCGCACTGGAGGATACGTTGTGCGAGTACATGTCGACTCCGACTGAGCTTAGGCCCCGTTTGCCACGGTTACCCATGCACAAAAAAAAATAGGGCGCTGGTGTGTGCTTTGGACTCGTTACTCAAAAATATCTTTGAGAGTAGCGAGAACCTTGTTGATACGCACTCAATCTTGTATTGTGGGGCTGTTGCGGCATGTCGTTTAGCCAAAATTAAGTTTCCAAATATGGATGGAACTATACGACCGAAGACTGCTGTACCAGCCTGGCAATGCAGGATTGAGAGGCGTATCGATGAGGCCAGGGTACTCATCGGCAAACTACACTGCTTCAGGGAGGGTAATACACGACCACGAGTGATGCGCTTTGTGAGACGGGCGTTTTTGGGGACAGGTATTAGTCCTCAAGGATACATGTCTCGTGTCACAGAGCGCATCGACTTCCTGAAGCAGAAAGTTTGTGCATGGGCGAGCCGCATTCGGCGGTATAAGCGGCGAGTTGACCGATACTCGCAGAATCGCATGTTTCAGAGCGATGAGAGGTGGGTGTACAGAGCTTGGGAGCGGCCTGAACACAGTGTGATTGGCGAGTGCCGCCCGGATGATTTGGCCACGATTACATTCTGGCGAAACATTTGGTCGGTACCTGTCGGTCACACTGAGGGTGGCTGGATGCGTGACGTCGAGCGCGTGTGTGAAGCTATACCAGAAATGGAAAAAGTTGCCATCACCCCAGAGGATGTAGCCAAAGCAGTTCGTCCGTTACCGAACTGGAAATCACCGGGACCGGACGGACTGCAAAATTTCTGGCTGAAATGGTATAGCAGCTCACACGCGCCCCTGGCGTCGCAATTCCAGTCAATCTTAGAGTCTGGGTCGCTACCAGAATATCTGACAACTGGCGTTACCCACCTGCTCCATAAGACAGATAACCCCGTGGATCCCAAGAACTATAGACCAATTACATGTTTGTCAACGGTCTATAAACTTCTTACATCCATCCTGAGAGCAAAAATTAATATACACATAGAAAATAATCATATAATTTCCCCCTCTCAGAATGGATGTAGGAATGGGTCCCGGGGTACTAAGGAGCTACTCCTCATAGACATGGCCATAAGCCAACAGACTCGTCGATCCCGCAAGGATCTGTCGACATGTTGGATAGATTACAAGAAGGCCTATGACTCTGTTCCACATACATGGCTCATGAGGGTGCTGGAGTTATACAAAATAGATGTAACTTTACGCACCTTCCTTGAGTCATGTATGAGGCAATGGAAGACGGTCCTTCGCTATCCAGGATGTCGACCGATCCAGGGGAATGATGAGCCTATCTGGATTAAACGGGGAATATTTCAGGGCGACAGTCTGAGTCCGCTTTGGTTTTGCTTAGCCCTGAATCCTCTTAGCACATTGCTGGAGAATTCAGGACTAGGCTATCGGTTGAAGAGAGGTGGTCAGGTCATATCTCACCTTCTTTACATGGATGATCTGAAACTCTTTGCCCCCAGCAATTTGCAACTGATGGAGCTACTGAAGGTAACTGAAACTTTCAGTAGCGCCATCAGGATGGAATTTGGTGTGGACAAATGTGCAGGCATGCATGTAAAGCGAGGGGAGATTATGGAATCCGAGGGAATTCAACTCCCGGATTCCATACACCTTAGATCCCTTTCCTCGACCGAAACTTATAGGTATTTGGGTATGTCAGAAGCCTTGGGCATTAACAATGCTGACATGAAGCAATCGCTGAGGGAGCGCTTCTTTGGCCGCCTGAAGAAGGTATTAAATAGCCTTCTGTCGGGCAGAAATAAGGTGCGCGCCTTCAACGGTTGGGTCATGCCGGTTTTAATGTACTCTTTTGGCATACTCAAATGGACTCAGACCGAACTTGATGCCCTGGATAGGCGAGTCCGTACATTGCTGACGGCAAATCGGATGCATCACCCACGATCCTCGGTGATGAGACTGTACATCCCGCGGAAGTGTGGAGGTCGAGGCTTTTTAAACGCGAAGACCCTGCACAACCGCGAGGTGTGCAGCCTCAGAGAATATTTCCTTAAAACCGATGTGGGTATGCACCGAGATGTGGTCGCAGTGGACAAGGGACTCACCCCGTTATCCATGGCTAAAGAGGACTGGCATAAACCTGTAATAATGACTACTGATAACCGCAAGGAAATATGGAAAGGCAAGGAGCTCCACGGGCGCTTTTTCCGGGCTCTTCACGAGCCTGATGTAGATTTCTTGGCGTCCGTGGCCTGGTTACGTTTCAGTGACCTCTTCGGGGAAACTGAAGGTTTTGTCTGTGCTATTATGGACGAAGTTATCTTAACGAACAACTACCGGAGACATATAATGAAGGACGGGACGGTTGACGTGTGTCGGGCATGCCACCGTCCGGGTGAGTCTATCAGACATATTATCTCTGGTTGTTCTCGTTTGGCTAACGGCGAGTATTTGCACAGACATAATCAAGTAGCCAGGATTATCCACCAGCAACTTGCTTTGAAGTACAACCTAGTGGATTTAGAAGTACCGTATTACAAGTATGTGCCCGACCCAGTTCTCGAAAATGACCATGTCACTTTGTACTGGGATCGGTCTATCATTACTGACCGGACTATTGTAGCCAATAAGCCGGATATAGTGGTGATAGACCGATTAGCGCGCCGTGCAATGATAATCGATATCACCATTCTGCATGACGAGAATCTCGTGAAAGCTGAGAAAGAGAAACAAATGAAATATCTCGACTTAGCACGCGAGGTTGTCGACATGTGGAATGTGGGCTCGGCTATCATTGTGCCGATTGTCGTAACTGCCAATGGTCTTATTGCCAAAAGCTTCGACGACCATCTGTCGAAGCTGTCGTTACGCGGTTGGATCAAGGGCCAGATACAGAAGGCAGTACTCCTCGATACGGCTCGCATTGTGAGGAAGTTCCTGTCTCTGGAGCCCTAACCACCGGTAGCTTGGACCCTGCTCCTGACATCGGTGGACTACTGTTTTTATATTTTTAAATGTTTTTTTTTTTTATATATATTTGTTATAAAAAATATTTAAAAATATCAAAATATGTACTTTAAGAAAAATAAAGGAAATAATAATAATAATATTCCACAACAATCACACAACGCCGTCTAGTCCCAAGCTAAGCAGAGCTTGTGTTATGGGTACTAGACAACTGATAAACATACTTAAATATTTCTAAATACATACATATTATAGATAGATTACACCCAGACACAGAACAAATGATTATGCTCATCACACTAACATTTGTCCTGGGTGGGAATCGAACCCACGACCTCCGGCATAGCAGTCAGGGTCACTAACCACTAGACCAACAGGCCAGTCTAACTATTTGAAATGGTTAGAGAGATGGGACATCGCTGGGGGAAGTTTTTAGAGTTACAAGGAGACAATGTAAAAATTGAAAAATAGGTAATTGTATAAAAAACTAGCTGTGCCCGCGACTTCGTTCGCGTGGACTACAGGATTTTGAATTATTTTTTTTTTAATAAAAGTAGCCTATGTTACTCCATCAGCTACCTGCCAAAAAAAGTCCCGTTAAATTAGGTCCAGCCATTTCAGAGATTAGTCCGGACAAACAGACAGACAGACAGATTCATATATGCATGTAGTATAAAGCAGTTATTTTAATATTACAAATAGACACTTCAATTTTATTTACATGTATTTATGTATGTATAGATGTCTTATATCTTTGTTGAGATGTGGTAGCCGAGTGAAGGAAGAAGTGAGAGTAGAAGACCCGACTTACAAGTTATAGGTCGCGGTTTCAAACCCAGCCAGGCGCATTACTTTGTGTAATTTATTTCGTCACCACTGCTCTCAAAACGGTGAAGGAAAACATCAGGAGGAAACTGGCATGTCCTAGAACCAAAAATTCGAAGACGTGTGACATTCACCAACCCGCACTGGGCCCGCGTGGAGGGTTACGGCCTATTCCGTCTTCTAGAGAGGAGGCCTGAGTCCGAACATTGAAAGGCTGATTATGCTTATGCTTGTAGGTATCTTTGTTGGGTCGGAAACTTTCCAGACCACCTATGTACATTACGCTAATTTCATCATCATCATTTCAGCCGATAGACGTCCACTGTTGGATATAGGCCTCCCCCAAGTGTCGCCACAATGAACGATCCTGTGCGTCCCGCATCCATCGGATGCCCGCGACCTGCACCAGGCCATCGGTCTATCTTGTGAGAGGCTTTCCGACGCTGCGTCTTCCGGTACGTGGTCGCTATTCCAGAACCTTTCGCCCCCATTGGCCATCTGTTCTGCGAGCAATGTGCCCTGCCCACTGCCACTTAAGTTTGGCGATTCTTTGGGCTATGTCTGTAACCCTGGTTCTCCTGCGGCTATCTTCATTTCTGATGTGATCACGCAAGGAACCACCGAGCATAGCCCTTTCCAGTGCCCTTTGAGTGTCACGGAGCCATATGTTATCATTGTTATTTTTACAAACCAAGAATGTTCATGAATTCGAACAAAGCGTTCAGCTAATAGGGTATTTTCCAGGGTCAAAATAATTACTTTTTATTTGGTCGGTATTTTAGATTATAAAAAAAATATTGGACACGTATTTTTTCTTTTTTCGATTAAACAAAAAATAAAAATAATAAAAGTTACGTGTAACGTCACGCCGCCGTGCTACATTTTTTCGCACTTTATCTTTATCATTTTTGGTTTAATTTACAAATATATTTTTGAATAATCTAAAGGACGGACTAATTACATTTTTTACGGCAACTAGCCTAATCTCCGACTCATTTCAAGCAACGGAAAATTATAACGCATGTCTACCATGATTGTTGGCCTGTTTCTGTGAGAAGTCATTGAACCTGTAACTCTATACAGCTTTTAACGACTAATGTGTTTCGTCTACGAACGCTGGAGATCGTTTCCGTGCTGAAAAACGAGAAACGTTAAAGTGTATTTTGTTTGTTAGTGTTTTGTTGAAAAATAAATTAAGTACTTTGTGCAACGCACAGGCACAAAGGCGGACTTAATGCCTTAGGCATTCTCAACTAGTCAACCTAAGGTGGTGAAGAGAAAAGCATGGCAGGTGCACAAAGAAAAAAACAACAAAAAATGGATTATTAAGAAAAATAAAAGTGCAAATGTATATATATAATTAAAATATACATACATATATATTTAATATAATATATACCTACATGTAGATTTCTATAAAGTAGAAGAAGGGGGGTTTTGAAACGACTCCTCTATTTGTTCTGAAAGTAGTAACTGCAGCGCTTCAAAGCTAAGTTAATATGTATGGCTACCTTAAGCCATACACGTTAGGGTATACCTGACAGGGTTGCCTGCACAGTTATATCTGTCAGGTAAGTGTGATGTATGTTAACATTTAGAATAAGTGGGTAGTATGTTATAGTTTTTTATTGTAACCACCGCCGCGCCAGTCTGCGAATATACGCTGTGCTATCGAGACGTTACGTGTTTTATTCTGCTCCTAGCTGACAAGTCACCTACATACTCTCATATTTCTCAGTAAGGTTGTGTGGAAACCAGCACAGTTGTTCAGCATACACGATCCGGTTTACCTGTAAAACTCAATGGTACAGGCAATCCTGTCATGCCCTATATAGAGGCATGACAGGTTTGCCTGTCAACTACTTTTGACTTGACAACGTGGACCAATGACTTTACGTGCTTTTTGAGGCACAGGGTGTTTTTTTTAAGCTATTGCATAGCTTCTATCGCGGGCGTAGCGTGGAGACCGAATCCAGAAATTCCGTAACGAAAATAACCTAACACCCCCCACTCATTTGTTTTGAGCGTGGTGACCGATAAGAAAACAAATGAGTGATGCTATGCAATAGCTTTACCGTGGCAGTCCCTGAGTGCCACACGTCTAATGACATCCCCCACTCATGGGCAGAGCGGGAAATAGTGTCAGACTTTTACTGATTAAAACCCACTTCTGTCGCTTCGTTGCACCTCACGTATTTTCTTACGAACCACTGTCATAACTAGCAATTGATATTTTTTCAGGGCAATAGTTGCGTTAGCTGTAGCTTTATTAATGAACTAGCTTTTGCTCGCGACTTCGTCCGCGTATCTACATAAAATAGTCTATGTCAATCAGGAACAAAGCAGCTTTCTATCGGTGTAAAAATTTCAACAATCGGATCAGTACTTCCAGAGATTACCTCCTACAAACAAAAAAAAAACATAAAAACAAAATAATACTAATCTTGGCTTATTCTTTAAGTTATTAGTGGCCCTAAAGCTCTAAGAATTTATTCGAAATAATGTTATTTCCACGTAGGTAATAATAATATCAGTGCCGATACGCCAGTTTGTGAGATAGGGCAGTTAGCGGGGAGGACGATGATATGTAGGTATAATAATAATAATATTTTATATACATGTTATAATATATATAAAAATATATTATAATATGTATATGGAATATGAATAAAGGAATAATAATAAAGCCATTTATTTCTTGCTTTTTTTACAAAGTTTATATACATTGTGAAAGTAAAAACCAAAGTAACCTAGAGTATGTACCTAGTAGTTATGTAGTTACCTATACATATAAGAAAAAAGTATAATGTATGATTTTTTTTTTGTGGTTATTAGTTAAAATAGTAAGTAGTTAAATGTTAGATTTGTTAATTTTGAATGTAACTTTTTTTCAATAAAGAAAACCTGGTATGCTTATAGTAAATAGATTTAGTCGGCAAGAACCCGGGTTTGGGTAAAGACCTCCTCCAAAGATGCACATACATCTCTTAGTCAGGCCTATGTAGGTATACTTGCTTCTTATTCCGCCACACGATGTCTATTTTATTCACCTCATAAATAACACAATATCCCATCCCTTATTCAACAGTTGTCAGTCAGGTTTTCATTGGTAATCATGACCCTTCGGCGCCCCCATTGGCTCGCGGCAGCTCTATTTCTGACGGGGCATAGACCTTCGTACCACAGACAGTATTATTAGAACAGGGGCCTTACCATGATGTGTTAATATGTCAGTCGTGCGAGTGAGAAAGAGCGATTAGTGGAGACCGAATCCAGAAATTCCGTAACGACAATAACCTAACACCCCGCACTCATTTGATTTTTGAGCGTGGTGACCGATAAGAAAACAAATGAGTGAACAATCAATCAAAATTCAATTCAATGTGTGAAAGTGTAACTTGAATTAATATCAAAGAAAAAAAAACAAAGGAAAAAAATACTGCATAAATAAAATAAATAAATAATTATAATTGCATAAGTTGATAAAAATGCTATGCAATAGCTTTACCGCGGCAGTCCCCGAGTGCCACACGTCTTTTTTTTTTACAACTATCACACAACGCCGTCTAATCTCAAGCTAAGCAGAGCTTGTGTTATGAGTACTAGACAACTGATAAACATACTTATATATTTCTAAATACATACATATTATAGATAAATTACACCCAGACACGGTACAAATTGATCATGCTCAACACACAAACATTTGTCCTGGATGGGAATCGAACCCACGACCTCCGGCAAAGCAGTCAGGGCCACTAACCACTAGACCAATAATATTCTTTCTGACCAATATTTGGCCAACTGTATATGACTATACACCGTACGTAGCTCCATATCAACAGTTCAATTTTTTTTATGGTAAATCATCCAATGACTTCTCCCGCTCTTGAGCGGAGCGGGAGGGCATGTCAGACTTTCACTGACTAAAACCCTCTCCTGTTGCTTCTTTGCCTTCGTTTCAGGGCCCCAGGGTACACTTTCGCACAAGCATTGGTCCCAGTAGGCTTCGATCCTGCTGGGCCCCTATATACGGTTTGCTGGCATCTCTTTGAGGCGCGTGTGAAACACTACGCACCGTGGACGACTAACGCTCGGCCCGGGCGGTTACTGGACGCCTGAGTACAGACCTAAGCCACAGTTTTTCTAACCTTCACCTTGAAAGAAAGAATGAAAAAAGCCAGAAAGAATGAAAAAAGACAGAAAGAAAAAAGAAAGAAATAAATAAAGAAAATAGAAAGAACAGAAAGAAAAGAAAGAAAAGAAAGAAAAGAAAGAAAAGAAAGAAAAGAAAGAAAAGAAAGAAAAGAAAGAAAAGAAAGAAAAGAAAGACAAGAAAAGAAAGAAAAGAAAGAAAGAAAGAAAAGAAAGAAAGAAACAAAACTATTTTATTTAAAATACACACTCGTAGATACATACAATCCGATAGAGTTCGGTTTAGGTTATAAAATGGATCGTATTAAGAACTCGTGGTAGGGCCTTTGTTTGTTTTGAGATGTAAGTGCACGTTTACGTTGAGATTCGCGAGTAGTAGCCGATAAAATAATCACGTTTGATGATTTACATGTAGATTATTTTTGTATTGTTTATTTATATGATTATTTATAGTAACATTTAGGCGCCTCATTGCGTCGGTCGTGGGTTCGATTTCCTGAAAGCGAACTGTTTGTTTGTTATTCATTCCATTCAATCCGGTCATTAGTTTAAATTTAGATTGTATACTATTTCCTTTTTAGAGTTCCGTAACAGAAATTTTAATCTTTATAGAATCAGTTTGTGGTATCTGTTTGGTTATCTGTCTTAATAACTCCAAGCATTCCTAAGAAAAAGAGCGTTGACCGGATATCTATGATCAACACTCTTTTTTTAAGAATACTTGGAGGTAATAAGCTGAAATTAATAAGTATTGTAGCGTGGAGAGACGCAAAAAAGGCTTTTCGTTTAACTTTAACTTATTATATTGTTAGAAACCTTAATAATGTTATTGTATAAAATTAAATCTATATTTTTTTTGTTGACATCTTTCAATCCTATCTATTCCAATCTCTTTCAATACCATAAACCTTAAAAAATCCATTACGTGGCCAGTTTTAACCCCAACTAATATGTGAACTTCATAATAGTCACAGTATCACATACTCATGTCTACTAACCCTTTGAGCAGTGAAAAAAATTAAACTTCTAAATTAATCTTAAGGGCCAAGCGCCCGAAAAGTGCCATAAAACAGTGATTTTCTGAGGCCTACTCCTCCGTAACGGCTCGGTCAATTGGTTTGAAAAAAGTATATGTTTATTATAGATTCATGAACAATAATATCAACATTTGATTTTTTCGTGCAATTACTACTTTTGTCAAAAAAAAAAAATAACAATTTCGCAACTTTTCGCAACTTTTCCCTACTCCTTCGAAACGGCCCAAACCTTTAGAAACATTTTTACACATAAAAATTGGTGGTTAAATATTCTTCAAAGTGAACATTGCATATGTAAATCAATCAATATCTCGCAGAGAAAATGGATTTAAAGCGCTTTCCGGGCGCTGCTAGCCGCAAATAAATGCACAGATTTGCGTATTGCCGCCTAGGCGAGTGCGAGAGTTGTGTTCACATAATTTTGGTCAGATGGTTCAAGGGACTATGTGCCTTAATATAAGGCCATTTACGCTCCGTTTGCGGCGCATATTTTGACGTTTTCAAGAGAATCAAACCTTTAAGGAGACTAAATGTTTACCTAGAATCATGAAACAACGCAACCCACACCGCCTATTGTACACTTATTTTTAGTCATGTTTGTCCTGTAATTTTGTTTATGTCGTATATAATAAAGATTTTAAACAAATATTATCAAATTAAAATTATTATTTTACTCAAACCAAAACAAAAATATTTCCAAGACTTAAAACAAATAAATAAGAAAGATTTATTATTCTCTCAGCATTCAACCATTCTTATCGTTTGAAATATTCCAAGTATTTTCATGATTTACGTCGTACTTATATCAAAATGTAATAAATCGTCCAATCATGAAATATGGATATTCCCGTAGGTATTATTATTATTATATTATTATATCTAGCCTATACTGTCTCACTGCTGGGCAAAGGCCTGCCTCCATCTCACTTCCGGGCTTTGAGCCACTTCTTGACAGTTCCTCTTGCTATCCTCTCTCTTGCCATCCTTATAAAGATCTAAGTGATCTTTATAAGGATGGCAAGAGAGAGGATCCGGTCCCGCCATCTCATAATTAGTCTATCGCCACCCCGTCGTGCGATTTCATGGTCCCATGTTTGTATTTTACCGGCCCAGTGCTTTTTTTTTCTCTTCTCAATCTATCTAACAAACACCCCCACACTTGGGCGGAGCAGGAGATGCAAGAAGTGCTATCTATGAACAGAGATCTCTGTCAACAGTGCTTCCTATGTACTGAGATGTCTACAAATGTTTTCTAACAACAAAGTTTTCGGCGAAGCGTGCTGTCTAGGAATAAAGATTTCTATTGGCTGTGCTTTCTGTATGTAGTATCGCATATCGTACAAGCGTATTTCTATATTACGTTCCACGCTCGACTCTTACTGACTAAAAACCCACCCCGTTCCTTCGAGCCTTCATACCAGGGCTGAGCTACTCTTTCGAAAGTAACCCTGACTCCAGTAGGCTTCGACCCAGATGGGCCCCTGCGGTTGCTGACAGCTCCTTGAGGCGCGCGGGATCGGTGCGTGCCGTCGACGACTTGGGCTCGGTCCGGACAGTTACCGACCAGCCCAGTAGTCGATCGACAAAATTACAAACGTCCGGTAGGTATCATTACAATATAAATCACGATTATTCCCCAGTCAGCTTCGGCTTTAATGAACCTACACATTCGATAATACAAGTAGTGGTCTGATGACTCCAGTTCTAGCTGTAGACATCTGACTGACTAGGCGTGTTTATTTCTATATAAAAGTTGTACAAATTTTGAGCAATGAATTGAAGGTTACTTAATACGAATGCATAAGAAATAGAAATGTGCAACCGCGCCTGAGCTAGGCCGAGCCTGTATTTCAGGACGCAGTTCTCTTCCCAGAAAAGAAGATAACAATACAACAGCATTTGCGTGTTACGTTTATATACTTTTAATATAACAATATATTAATTTGCAATCGATATTGCAAGTAGTGTACATGCATGTGTTTCGTGTTTGTGTGTAATATATATATAAATTAGAGACACAATATAAAGACAATCAGATATCGAACCAGCGTTCGCTTCGGGTTTAATGAATTAAGTATTATATCTATGGTTTATTATTAAATCAATTCTTGTATTCGCCTTTATCTCTCTTTTTTATTGTATCTTTTTTCTTATCTACCACAATTTTTCTCTGCATCACCCAAAGGTTGACTGGTTGAAAATACCTAAGGCATTAAGTCCGTCTCTGTAATTTTGTGTACATACATAGAGTATTTAATTAATAAATAATCCAATGAATTATCGCGCTCTAGGGTGCAGCAAGGGGGTGCGTCAGACCTTCTTTTGCAGAACCACGGCATCTCTTTCAGTAATTCCGGGTGTCGTACCTACTGAGCCCCTACGGTTTGTTGATATTTTTTTGGAACACTACGCATCATTGACAGCAGGATGGCAAACTATCCATTGAAACCGGGTTCGATTATTTAGAAAATATCAATGAAAAACTTTCTCAATAAATTTGAGCACACAGAAATATTCTCACATTCAAATATCGACCTACCGTCTCGAACCTCGACCTAATTGAATAAACAATTGTGCCCAATTAGGTTTCAGAATTGTAGTCGATCGTTGCAGCTGCCCAGGTGACCTGGTTCGCGCTGGAGCGATCGATACAGCTGTTCGCACCGCAAAAATTGCCCCAGGCTATACACGATGTAACAATAACGATGCCTTTGTCTGTATTTTTTTTATAGGAGCTTCGTGATATTCATGTTTTTCTTTCAAGAGTAAAATTCTGGAATACTTGAAGTCCTCTTTGGTCCCAACCTTAGTTTGGTCTTTGTCACACTTTTATTTTGAATCTTTTAATTATAATGATTTGATATTTATTGGTTTACTAGCTTTTGTGCGCAGCTTTTCCCGCGTACATAAAATATAGCCTACGTCACTCAGGGATAAAGCAGCTTTCTATCAGTGAAAAAAATTTCGCAATCGGACCAGTACTTTCAGAGATTACCTCGCACAACAAAAAAAACTAACTATACCACTTTATTATATTAGTGTAGACTGTAGATTATATTTAGCTTAAATATGTTTTATTATTACACCTAATTTCAATGACACTTCATTCTATTTTTATATATTTAGTATTTATTTATTGAGCACACTTTTCACAGTGTTATCTTTTTTAACTCAAAGATTGACTGATAGACAATGCCTTGTTGCATTATGTCCATATACTACATGAACACTACACACACACACACACTACATGAAGTTTAAATAGACGTACTACTTTTTGATGGAAAAATCTCGGAAAGTATAATTTTTTTTACAAGAATTATGTCACTAATAGATAGATTAATATTAAAGGGTAGAATTTAAACGAGTGACTGTAAATTAAAATTTTAAGTGACAAAAATAATTATTTTGGGTTATAGAAATAATAAGTGAGCGACTGACTTCGAGTGACGAGAAATCAATAGAACAGCGACTTACAAACTTTAATTTGAGTTACTTAAAATACAAAATGAGAAGCTTCATAATATTTGAGTGACCTAATATTTGTTTGAGTGTCAATGTTTTGTCCTGCATTTTTTTCCAGATTTGGCCAATGATTTATTTATACTGAGCGGCATTTTATCTTAAATGAAGTGTTTCGAATGTCCTAAATATAAATGTACACAGTATCGAATGTCCTAAATACCGATATTTATGTATTATGTATGTCACAAGGTAATTTGATAATCCGGATATTGCGAAAACCCGAATAATTAAAGAATGGTGAAATAAAATCTGCGAGCAACTTGGTCGTAGCGTTCGCCGGCCGCTGCCGCGGCACCGCTCTCTTCGCTCACTCGGCTCACGCGCGGTAGGTCACAGTTCTAACCTAACCTAACCTATTTCACCCAGTTCAAATGATGAATCTACCTGCGACTAGATAATTAGACAATGATGAAAACATTTGCTAGCTTAAATTCCTTATTTAAAACCTCATTTTTATTTCTAGTCGCTCACTTATTATTTAAGTCGCTCACATACTAATTTAATCGTTTAACTAGGATTTCAATAACCCACCTTTAGTAAGCTCGTTCTGGATTTTATTGTTAATCAATATTTGTTGTTAGTTTAGTTAATGTGTCGCTTACTCAAATTCATACCGCTCAAGTTATTAAAACAGTATCTCATCATCAGTCGCTAAGTTTTTTTTTTAGTCGCTCGTTTTATAATTCCCCAATATTAAATAGTTACCATAAACGTTGAGTAACAGCAAAATTCATGTATTGTATGTTAAAAATCTCTCTATATCTTCTTTTTTTTAATAACATTGATAGTCTAGATACTAATACAATAAGAGTGCAGTGTTCTCAAAAAAAAATATTTTTTACATTTTATTGTACACCAATATAATAAATAGTACAATTTGAGCCTTAAACTTAAAACATATAATTAGCGGTCTTATCACAACCAACAAAACCCTCATTTTCAAACTACACGTGCCACCATTTATTTTATTCTAAAAGTCAATTATCAACAAAAGATTGAACAGTTTTGATCCTAGTTAATGAAAGATCAAGCCCACTATAATTGCCGTGTTCGCCTGGGGACTACTAGGCTTAAATGAGTACACCTGTGCTCAAATGAGTACAAAATTCAGGTGCTCGTGTGGGGTCAGGTAAATTAGTTTTGATACAATGTAGGTCGGCACGGGTTAAGTTTTTGGTATGAGGATTGGGTAAGACATTGGCGGGTTAATAATGTAACATCTTTGAGCTTGTATTCCTTCTTCGGGCTGGCATTTGAGAAGTAGGTAAGTAGACATGTATGCCTATACTAGCTTTTCTCCGCGACTTCGTTCACGTGAGTTTCGAAATTTCTCTAACATAGGTAATAAGTGATTGTACTGAAAAAATAATATATAAGAACACCTATATAAGAACTGAAAATAATAATATATAGACAAAAGGGTAAAAAATAACATATTGACCATAAATAAAAAATATATTTAAAAAACAAAAAAACCCGACTTCGTAAGAAAATACTTTAAATAAAAACTAAAAAGAAAAAAAATAAACAAGTTCAGTCCACAGTTGTATGTTAATTATAAAAATCTGTTCAGCGGTTTGGAAGATATGAGGTAATAAAGAATATTACATACATACAAACATACAAGATACGTGCGAAAAACATAACCCTTCTTGCAGTCGGGTAATAAAAAAATAATCCACATCGGTTAACATAGGTTCGAATTAAAAACCCTAGCCAATTTCTTTGTACCTACCCTTTAACACGCCCTAAATCATTTTATAAAGAGTTAATTTTGAATAACGACTAATGAGAAAACCCTATTTTATATTAACTTAGGTTACCATTTGGGGTTTCCTTGCGTGATCGAATAAAATTGAAGATATCCGCAGGAGAACTAAGGTTACCGACATAGCAAGAAGAATTGCCAAACTTAAGTGACAATGGGCAGGGCACATTGCTCGCAGAACAGATGGCCGTTGGGGCCAAAAGGTTCTGGAGTGGCGACCGCGTACCGGAAGATGCAGTGTTGGAAGGCCTCCTACAAGGTGGACCGATGATCTGGTTAAGGTTGCGGGAAACCGATAGATGCGAGACGTACAAGAACGTTCGTTGTGGCGACGCCTGGGGGAGGGGATTCTGATCCCGATTTTCGGCCATCGTAGGCGCGGGCTTGCGGACAGTGAGCAATGGGTGGCTCGCTGTCCGGCCATCCGGTAAATGTCCGGACCAAGCCCAAATCGTCGACGGCGCGCACTGTTCCCGCGCGCCTCAAGGAGTGGTCAGCAACAGCAGGGGCCCAGCCGGGTCGAAGCCTTCTGGGGCCATGGTTATCCGAAAGGGAACTCGAGCCCCGGTATGAAGGCTAGAAACGGGGTGAGCTTTTAGTCAGTAAGAGTCTCTCACTATCTGCCGCTCCACCCGAGAGCGGGGGTTGTAATTAGATGATTTTTCCCACTATAAAAAACCCCTTAGGGGATAAAACGGGAGCCCGAAGTTTATATGAAGAAATCTACATTCACATGAACAAAGCTGATGTCAGAAGCTAGTTTATTCACAAAATAATAACGCCATAAATATTACAATCGGTCTTAGCTGGCGCGAAAACGTTTTCGATCAACCGTAGCAACTAAACATACATAATATACACGTCAGAAACATTACCGGCACGGCGCCCATCAGTCACTGCTTCTATATGAATGAGTGAGACGCGTCGGACGTGATGTAACTGACGTGTGTAGGAATTTGTATCTTTATCTGTATGTATAATATAAAGGAGATCGCAGTATCGTGGACTGAATGTCATACCAGCGAATCTATACTCCGAGAACTCGGCATGAAGCAGCGTTTCTCACCTTTTTTGATCACGTATGCCACTGAAGGGAGGTGGCTATTAAGCGAGTTGTGGTCCAGGTAAAGGTTGATGGCCTGGCAAGGCCACGTGGAAGATCGCCTATGAGGAGGACTGACCAGATAAAAGCTGCAGTGAATTGGTCATAATCACTACACGAATGCACGAAGAAGGCGACCATCAGAGAGGAGTGGTGGCTTGTTGTGAAGCTTGCCACCAATACCTGAAGTGATGACCACGGCCACTCTGTCGAGAGTGATACCGATAGAGAAGAAGAATAAAAAGAGACAGAGGAGGAGGGGCTGACATAGCAACGCACAAGACCGTGTAATTTTGTATATGGTTTCTTTTTATGATGTAGGTGAGCACTAAGAGTAGAGATATGCCGTTGGCAATATTGCCAGCAAAATTCCCACTTCGGGCAATATTGCCGGCAACAGCACATCTCTAACTAAGAAAGCATTTTTCAAAATTCACCCCTAAGGGGATGAAGTATGAGTCCAAAAACTACTTTCACACGGGCGAAGACGCTGGCTGAAGCTAGTTCCTCATAAAATCATGCCATCTATTGCCAGCTTCATTAAATCTCATATAAAGACAGAGTTTAATATTATTGTAACAGTTTTATAGCGAGATTTATTGGTAATAAAATATATTTATTGATGGTCGTAAGTGGCGATGGGTGATTACACTATGGCTGTCGATGACCTCGTGGCTTAAGAGTTGAGAGCAGAATAAACTTTGTTATACATTTTCACAATTTTTTACCTGAACTTGAATCTAGGGGTATCTAGGTTACGATAGCGATCTTATCGCTGATAGCGATATCTACCAGATAACGTTTGGGTTAATTGTAAGAACTTAAAAACTAAAAAAAAATAAGGGTGGTCTAGTCTTCGGTGTACTAATAGTAAATTAATTAAACATAATATTTTAATTATTCCAAGGTAACTAATACTCAAAATGTTTTTTATTATTATTATATACATATGATAAGCTTGTTTACTTTAACCACTATCTCACCGGCGCGGTGGTAAGCGATGATGTGGTCGACGATCGAACACACTTGCCTAGATATACACCATTCACTCTTGACTTAGGACGCCTAGGTTGTAGCTATCAGGAAACAAACCTTCGGCAGGGAATTCTAATCCTTAGCTAATGATAATTTTAAATATGTATATAAAAAGAGAAGCTGACTGATTGACATATCAAGGCACAGCTGAAACTATTGAGACTAGAAACGTGAAATTACGGACGAAGCTTTTTTATATGAAGTAGGTGAGCATTAAGAGAAGCTTTTCCGAAATTCACCCCTTAAGGGCATGAAACCGGGATCCAAAGTTTGTATAAAGAAATCTACTTTCGCACGGGCGAAGCCGCTGATAGGAGCTAGTAAAAAATAATCCGTTTATAGTTACAGTTACTTAGAAATATAGTCATATCATCATCATCATCAGCCTTTTTAATGTTCCCAATGCTGGGACTCAGGGCTTTTTTTTTTTTCGATGGGAAAAATCATCCAATGACAACCCCCGCTCTTGGGCGGAGCGGGAGATAGTGTCAGACTCTTACTGATTAAAAAACCCATCCCGTTCCTTCAAGCCTTTATACCGGGGCTCGAGCGCCCTTTGGCTCCTCTTTAGGAGAGGGAATGGGCCGTAATCTACCACGCGGGCCCAGTGGGGGTTGGTGAATGTCACACATCTTCGAATTTTTGGTTCTAGGATATCTCGGTACTTTGCTCATAAGAAAAAAAAGAAATAAATAAAATATAGTTACTTATACACAATGAATGATTCCTGATTATTGACATTTCCAATAGCTAATCAATCAGCTTTGAAATATCGGCTGAAGATCGGACACCACAATGGCAATATTCGAAGTACCTCTCCAATCCGACATAAGAATTGACAATTTGTGCCAAAATAAAGTTTTGTCTCTGGTCGTGGGCCATCTCAAACAATTGGATTGGTCATAGAGCACGGAATAGCTGCTCTGGCAGCGATTAAAGAAAACCAGTATTTATTTAGCCTAATTTTGTTTCTCACCTGAACCCAAAACCAATTTTTTTCAATCAATTCTGTTTCTTACTAGAAGAGGCAAAACATTTCGGTAGATATCAAAGTCATCTCACTGTCTTCGCTTTGGTCGGCCATTTCGTTTCTAGAAATATAATATTCGTAATTAAACAATATGGTTGCCATAGGCACGCTTTTTTTTTTTTCGATGGGATAAATCATCTTATGACAACCCCCGCTCTTGGGCGGAGCGGGAGATAGTGTGAGACTCTTACTGACTAAAAAACCCATCCCGTTCCTTCAAGCCTTCATACCGGGGCTCGAGCGCCCTTTCGGATAACCCTGGCCCCAGTAGGCTTCGACCCGGCTGGGTCCCTGCTGGCTTGGCATTGGCATGCTCAGATTTGTCACTCATCAATTTCACACTCAGTTTGGCATGACGTTTTTAACGTGATATGATGTGGCACCTGACTACGGTACGATGCCATGTCGTGAAGATATGCGATGCCGAGCCATATTGAGCAGACCCACACTCTTATACGTCACAAAACATTTTGGTTGAATATTTTACAAAATTGTTATGTGCATTATGGGCCCTAACAGAATACCAGCGCTGCGTTATTTATCTTTTTAAATATCGCAGCATTTGCTGAGTTAGGCGCCCTTTTGGCCTTGCACAGATTTTAAAGTGTTTCCTATTATTTATATTATCGAATTCTACTGTATGTGTGAGGTACGAATAAAAGTTTTTTTCTTTCTTTCTTTCATTATATATTATAATCGATTCTGTTGTTTCCAGCGTACAAATATGGTTTTAAAATTATGGTTTGGGTGGTTCTTGAAATTTTTGACGACTCAGCGTACGTACAACACCATGTTGTGGTACGACACGGTGTCGCACCGTGCGTGGTGATAACACGCTCGGTTTCTATGGAAGTTTTGACAACGCCAAATGTAGCATACATTGCCCAATCAAGCGCTTCGATGCTCTGTGTATTTGTCCCACATTGTGAGGCACGGAGTATGACGATTTTGTTATTTTGATTTCAACAAATATTATTTCGATGTGATTTTGTTTTTATGCTGATAAATGTTTGTGGTTGTGAGATAAGTTATTTCTTATACGAATTACATTTTCAATTGACCCGACAGACACACTTCCTGTCTTATCTATGACTATAATGTCAAACGAGCGAACTATTAAATGTGTGAACCTTAAATAGTTTTGACGTGACAACGTCTTAAATTAGGTTGCGGCTGGGAGTCACTTATGAAAAAGTGTAACGCTCGGTAACGTTACGATGAGTCACCGAACGAGAGAGAGGCCCGCCGAATGCCTTGCGTCTCTCTCCCACTCAACTATGATCGGTCTGCCGCGCGCGCAGCACTAGAGAATTAGGCGCATTGAATCGGCGCATGCTTGTGTCTCTGTCTTTGTCTTTCTCGAACGTTCTTGGCGTTTAATTATATTCATATCAATAAATATTCTACCGAGAAAAAGACGTTGTCACGTAAAATCTTCGCCCGTAAAACCGACTTTACAGGCAACCATTTTTTTTTTTTTATTAAGACTTTTTTTTTTCGTTCATGAACCTTCTGATTTTTTTTCTGATACTGGGTCTTTAGATTGAGTCTTGTGGACATAAATATACTATGGGACTGTTCGAAAAAACTACCTCGGCCCTAGAATAAAAAAGAGTTGAAGGAACACGGTTAGTGGGTAAAAGCCTCAGACACTCGTTTCCACTCCACCCAAAACAGGAGAAAATATTTCCCACCACGAAAAACTGGGCCTACAAATAATTTATTTATAGGAATTGTATTAAAAGTATTCGTCAGAAGAAAGTGCTTTTAATTCAATTGATCTTTTAAACTCAATTTTAAAGGTAGATCATAGTTTGTCGATCTTTCTAGAACTATTTGCCTAAAAAAATCTGAATCTACCTCGGCTTAACCCTTTCCCAAATATGTTGTAGGCAGTTTGGTCTAACCAGATTGGATTTTAGTATTTTACGAAGAACGGCTGCCTATCTGACCTCCACAACTCAGACAATGGGCAACGCTTTACTTTTTGGTAAGACTGATATCAAATTTCCTGGGTAAAAACCACTCTGTCCGTAACGACTCGTAATCAACCAATCTTAAAACAAAATCTAAAACTAATTCCATTATCATCATAATAAAGGCATACGAGTATTATACCATAAACTCTTAGGAAATCGTAGATCCCTCGTAGCGATATCACCGGCTCGCTGCTACGAATATCCGGACAATTTGCTACGAGCGGCGTAGCACTATCGCTGTGCTACGAGTGTCGTAGGCGCGCTACGACAGTTTGCTGGGGATGCCTTGAGATAGAATCTTTATTTTTTTTTATTGTTTAGTACGGTCGTAATTTATTGATTATATTTTGTACAGTTATTTGTGTAAGAAATAAAAATAAGGGTAGAGTAGGGTAGAGTAGAGTAGAATAGGGTAGAAAAGAGCAAGAGCGAAGCCGCGGGCAAAAGCTAGTAGGCTATAAATATTTTAATACCCATGGTAATCAATCATGCTGAATTAAATACAAAAAGATTTTCTATTAATTACGTTTTGTTATATGAACAATAAATGAATTTGGTGTGGTCGTTATTGTAGGAATAAAATTGATTAGGAAGATATCGTTAATCAGTCAGGCTGTTTTATTCAGGAAGTCATGAAATAACTCCCTCCAGGTTGTACTTGTAGTGGTTCTTTGGAATCCAGGGCTGTGGTTATCAGTCACTTTGTATAAAGTTTGGACCACGGGAATTCCATGGTCTTCACACGCCATAAGTCCCCCGTTTGAGGAGTGATTGGAGAGGCTTCACGGCTTCCTTGCCTTCTGTATGACGCATGTCTCAATCGGCCTCGTGAGTTCGAGAGGTTCATGTTCCGGATTAAGGCAGAACAAACGCCGGAGTGTCACCATTGTGTGAAGGACACGGTAAAACTCCAGTTCCACCTCAGGGTTATATTAATAATAATTGATTATTAATATATCCCTGAGGAAACTGTAATGGGGTGTCCCCTGAGCGTCCCTGTTGGCAGCCTTCTGAGCCAAGTTGACGATCTGTGTTTTGCAGCGCAGTATAGTGTTTCCAACGCGATCCGTTAGTTTACATGTACACCCACATGTGTTATTATTTTTTTCTTTGTTGTTATATGAGTTTATGTGCTTAGTTTTTATAACTTTTGCGTAATATGTGTTTTTGTGCATGTTTTGTGTTGTGGGCAATAAATTTTTTATCTACATATACATCTATCTATCTACCACCTAAGATACGGCGCTTTGTAACACTGAAGTATAGCGTCACAGAAAGTTGGCAAAAAAATGAGCTAGTTTCACAACTTTTACCTTTGCGCAGGCTTTACAGGCACTTAAATATGAATCTTACCATAAAAGTTCCATTTAAAACCGACTTAAACTCTCGTATTCAACAGGCTTCTCCAGAATCGACACTAAAAGTTCCGTATACAGCTTTCGGAGCCATTTTCTTCAAATCTTTCCATCCACGTACAATTTAGCACGCAATGATCCTTATACGATCTGTTTTTGTAACCGGTTTACTTATAAAGCCAGTGGTAGGGTCAGGTACTTTATTTTTCGAGGTAGGTCAGTGGTCAGTGTTATTTTTTATAGTGTCACTAGCTTTTGCCTGCGGCTTCGCCTGCGCACATAAAATATAGCCTATGTCACTCAGGAATACAGCAGCTTTTTATTTGTGAATTTTTTTTTGCAATCGGACCATTACTTCCACAGATTATCTCCTACAAACAAAAAAACAATCTTTACCTCTTTATTATATGTATTAGTGTAGATAAAAAAACTTCCTCTAATTTACTCAATTCTTTTTTTTATCTGATATAAACTAGTGCTTGACTGCGAACCCATCTGATGGTAAGCAGTGATGCAATGTTGATGGTGAGGCGCACTTGTTTATAAAGAGTCTATTCACTCCAGCTTTGAAGACACCTAAATTATAATCGGACGGGAAGACCGTAGCAAATTGTTCCAGTCCTTCGATTTACGCGGTATAAATGACGGGGCGAAACGCTTAGCCCGGACCGTAGAGATTTCAACAACGTAAGGGTGGATACTCGCCCTACATCGGGTTGTCCGATGGTAGAAATGAGATGGCGGAATCAAGTCGTGCAATTCCTGCGCTTTCTTACACTTTCCAAAATGCATTTCTCACTTTATCCATTCTCGTCACACCACACATGCTTCAAAATGTTCTATAACCAACCTTTTACGTTTCGAATTGATCTGACAAACAAGTGACACTTTTTCCGAACTCGACGTAGAAATCCGCGTGAAGAAGCGAATTTATCGCGGGCTTTGATGTTCTTTGCTTGTCTGAAGCCAAGTGCAGTTGCTAAGCCGCTTATGTCAGCAGAAATGGAACGAAAACATCTTATTTTTATGCTTGTTATTCAAAGGGAGATTATCTGTCTAGTGGCGGTTGGTTTGATTCGGATTTGTTGATATTTGTATGGCTTTGTTGTGTGCAGGGAATTATTATTGGAGGGATGGGATTGAATGATTTTTTTTTTTGTTGAGTTTGACTTTTATTGGTGTGTGTTTGAAGTTGGAATTAAATTTTTAGATGGAATTATTTGTAAAAAGAGTTTTACGTAGCGTTTATTTTTATAATTAAAATTCTTGTTGTACGTGAAACTGCTAACTCAAAGATACGTACAAAGTATGTAGGTAGGTATTAAAATAGTATAATAGCTTTTCCGTTAGTGTTGAGTGCTTATGTTCATACCATAAAAAACTCGCATCAAAATCGGTCCATTCGCTTAGGACTAAGATACCTCGGACAGACAAACAGATACGTCAAACATCATCTTTTCCGTTGGGGGTTAAAAATTAATGAACTTAAAACTTCATTTCATCATATCTTATATTTTTGTGTATATATGTCAGTTACTACCTACTTCCACTCAATTGCATAATCGGATTTGGATGAAATTTGGTATACGGTTAGACCATTTTTTATAGTGGCAGATAGAACTCTTAATTCCAAAACTATGTAAAAGCCATTGGCGTCAGCTGAGCGAGTCCAATGACCTGTAGGTAGTTTGTACACAACGCCACCAACAACGCAAAAACGCAACGAGTCATTGGACTCGCTCAGCTGACGTTTTCTTAAAGAAATTAATTTCGTACATGCGTAAATTAATACGAGTCTTGAAAAAAAAGGTACTTTATTTTTTTTTTATTATATCTTTACAAATCGATAGTGTTTCATGTACCGGATCGACCCTCCACGGAATTAAAACGATCAAAATTTAACGGTGTATATTGAGTAGTTTCAGCCAATGGCTTTTCGTAATAATAATAATTTCAATTGATTTTAACACAATTGTGACACGTTCTCATATAAATTCCTGCCCATATCCCACAACATTTGAAGCAAAGTAATAAATACATAATTTCCTTCCTCCTTTAAAAAAGTTCACAGTTTTATGTTTAAACATTGTCTTCAATGTTATCCTAAGCAAGCGACTGATTATAATAGTTACTTAAAAGCGATAGCAATCAAAAGTGATGAAAGTCTGTTTAGCTACGATTAATGACCAGAGTGATTGATAACAGCTGCGCGGGAAACTGACGGGAGACAGTGCTTAAACACTGAGACTCCGTGGGACATCAGGGGGGCGATTAACGAAACCAGTGGAGACTGGTTATAAAGACAAATGTTTGCAGGAAGAGTCTTCAAACATCTATAGTACGAGATCCATAGAAGAAATTTGTTACCTCATCTATTATTTAATTATGATAGATAATGCGTTTACTAGGACATTTATTTATTTATTTATTCAAAGCTTTATGCACAAAAAAACTGTACAAAGGCGGACTTAATGCCTTAGGCATTATCTGCCAGTCGACCTTAGGGTGGTGGAAAGGGCGCTCGAGCCCCGGTATGAAGGCTTGAAGGAACGGGATGGGTTTTTTAGTCAGTAAGAGTCTGACACTATCTCCCGCTCCGCCCAAGAGCGGGGGTTGTCACAAGATGATTTTTCCAATAGAAAAAAAAAAAAAAAAAAAATCTTAGGGTGGTGCAGAAACATAACATGGCAGGTGCAACTGAATATATAGGCAAAACAGAAGAGAAACAAATATATACAATATTAAATACATACTTAGATACATACATATAAATAAACAATACTGTAGTAAAAAACTGGCCAAGTGCGAGTCGGACTCGCCCATGAAGGGTTCCGTAGCAGCTAGTAACATAATATAAAAGTTCTTATAATGTGTTGTAACTTCGATCGATGTTTTAATAATAGTGTATTTTTTTTCGATTTATGACGCATTAAAAAAAAACTACTTACTAGATTTCGTTCAAACCAATTTTCGTTGGTAGTTTTTATAGTAATGTACATCATATATTTTTTTTAGTTTTATCATTCTCTTATTTTAGAAGTTAGAGGGGGGGGGGACACACATTTTACCACTTTGGAAGTGTCTCTCGGGCAAACTATTCAGTTTAGAGAAAAATGATATTAGAAACCTCGATATCATTTTTGAATACCTATCCATAGATACCCCACATGTATGGGTTTGATGAAAAAAAAATTTTTGAGTTTCAGTTCTAAGTACGGGGACCCCCAAAATTTATTGCTTTTTTTCTATTTTTGTTTGAAAATCTTAATGCGGTTCACAGAATACATCTACTTACAAAGTTTCAACAGTATAGCTCTAATAGTTTCGGAAAAAAGTGGCTGTGACATACGGACGGACAGACAGACAGACAGACAGACAGACAGACAGACAGACATGACGAATCTATAAGGGTTCCGTTTTTTGCCATTTGGCTACGGAACCCTAAAAACAAATCCAACACATTAGCGCGGTGATGATTCTACCAACATCTTGCGAATATGCTCACGTGCCTTCACCTTAAAAGAAAATCGGCTTGTTGCCATCGTGATATTCAGAGGGAGCGCATTCCGAATAGATTGCCAAGTTAAATCTGGTGCCAATGATAACAAACTAAAATTTTAAAGGCGAAAATTTTTAAGTGGGTGTATATATTTGTTCTTCTCGCTCAAACGGCTAAACAAAGGAGATATTTCATTTTCGGCCATCAGAAGTACAGTATATCAAAAAATAGGAAAAAATACCACAAATTCGGGAAAAATATTCTCTGGTGAATTTGAGCCTGATTTGTTGTGCACAATAAAAAAATAGTTTTTCAATTATTGCCATGTTTTATTCAACATGGCGTCTTGTTTGCTTGCATAGTGTACCATCAAATCAATGTTTCGTATAAAATAAATAAAAATGCGTATGTTCTTGTGGTGTTAAAAATAAACTATTATCCTATTGGACATATTTTTAAGTAAACATAATTAAGTATCACGATTTTATCGTTGTAACAATCTTTAGTCTCCATTTTTGAAATTAATGTGTTTATGAACGAGTTCAAAATAACCGCTTGTGGATTAGCATAAAGATCAAAAACCCATGCCACAAAAATATTTAAAAGCAAAACCGCTTGTTGACAGTGACAATGACAAGCATAGATGAGAATAAGTACCCGTCTCAACGTGACACTGGCAGAATAGTCCCAGTCGACTCAATTGCCATAAAAAAAAAGTACTAAGTAAATGTCATCTCTACAACCTGTCATGGCTGTCTTCAATATTTGGACAAACGTCAAACAGTTTTTAATTTTATCGTGTGCATAAAATCCATTTGATATTATGAAAAAAATGTTACTTTATTCTATTCAGGGGTAATTTTCCCAGCTTCGGTAAAATGTACATGTTATGGCCGGAGCCCCATAGAAAAATGAAACATCTCCTTTGGATGAAATTTGGCACACAGGTGACCATATCCTGAAAGAGCATAATTTTATTCCGGGCGTATGTATGTCACCTTGGGACTATTTTTTATTTTTACGCGATTGAAGTACTCGCAGCAGCTAGTAAAAAATATAATTACAAAACTTTAACGATACTTCATTCCCACTTTTACCTCCCATAGCTAGTAAATGGCTAAATCCATTTTAACAAAACATATTTATAATCCATCACTAAGAAACCAGTAAGTGAAACAGATAAACAAAGTTATTTTTACATTTAAAATAATAAATATGGATGTGAAAGTACCTCCATCTGTCTGTCGCGCTGTCACGATTAAACTACTGAACAGATTTTGATAGAATTTAGTACGGAGTAAGCTTGAATGTTAAGGCAGCTGAGTGAGCCCAATGACCTATAGGTAGTTTGTACGCAACGCCAACTACTCCATAAAGGACATTGAACTCGCTCAGCTGACGTTTTCTTAAAGAAATTAATTTCATACATGCGTAAATTAATACGAGTTTTGAAAAAGAGGGACTTTATTTTTTAATTTCATCTTTACAAATCGATATTGTTTTATGTACCAGATCGACCCTCCACGGGATTAAAACGATTAAAATTTAACGGTGTATAAATACATATAAAATGCTGTCATAATATCCGCTTAATTAATTAATTCTTTATTGTACACAAAAAAAATTACAAACAAAAATATAAAACAGGACATTAGATGTAAGTACATAGGCGAGCTTAACCCATAACTGGGTTTTCTTACAGCAAACCATGTGATTTAAAATAAAATTTTGCATTTGAGGAACACAACACACACAACAAGAGAAAAAAAAAACATATAACTGAATTTAAATTAAGACCAAAAATATACTAAACAGATATAATATATACAGCACACTATACATAAACATAATATATACAATAAATAAATACTTATATACATACATATTTTTAGGTCATGTTGACAGGAAATGTTCCTTAATTTTTCTCCTGAAAACTTCCAACGAAGGGCTAGCCCTCAATGTAACTACTAACCGCTTACTTAGCAGCCTCAAACCGAACCGGTGTGGCTTTGACGCTGATAAATGACTACGTTGAGGCCCGGCGTCGTTCGAGGCGGCAGCAGCCGTCCAATTTCCGCACACATTTCCTTGACATATTGCCGACACGCTACGTTTCCTTTTAACACGGTTAGTTATCAGACTTTGATAAGCGTATTTATATCATATTCCTCAAGTAACCATTTAAAATGTTTCGTGTATAAAAATCATTTTTAGGCATATATATACTACGCACTAGATTAGGCGTGCCGAAAACTCATTTCAATCGACTTAAGTGTAATGTAGACTATACACCTTGAACATTACACTATGTTAAACGATACGCGTAAGTGCCACGAAATTCATGGCGCTTGTTGGAGATAAAACCTTCTTGCAAGCTTCCTAAATTATATGAAAAAATATGACACTTCTATTTGTCACTTGTCTTCACTTGTTTTTGTAAAATATATTGTTCACACCGAAAATTATTAAAACTAATTTGCATTGAGCATCCAGTCATTGATTTTCATCAGAATACCCATAATTCTCGCACATGGTCCATAACGAGCCGGATGAAATATAATTAAGAAGATCAGCGATTATTTTCAAGAAAAAGAATAGAGACTGACTTCCACGCTGAATGGAGGTTCATAAGTTCACTGCTGGAGAACTGGATTGATTTCAAGCAAGTTAGTTAGTGGTGTACAGTTATAATTACGCTAATATCGTCACCCAACACTCAGGTAGTATATATAAGTAGTCATACTAAGGTCAGTACTATTTTATTAAATTACCAATTATATTGTGTTTGAGTAAAATCATTAGGTACTTTGTTGCATTGTGATTAGTATTTTATTCAACAGCAATGTTAAGTTTAAACTCATACTTTTAACAGTATAGTTAGCTATTTTGCTACATTATTAAACTTACATTATATTAAGCTGTAACTAATTACATAACTACTTAACAGTGGTATTAATTTTTAACAAGTATCTTGACATAATAAAAATATTTGAGTGTTAGATATTAGTACAAGTCATTGTTATAAATTATAGTTAGCAGTCAGAAAGGGCATAGACTACAGCTAGGCGTATAATTATTGAAATTATATTGTTGTTTTAATTTTTATATTCCTGTATCAATGCCAGGTTGACAACACTCGTCTCCCAGAATGTCTGAGGAAAAGGATTTAATTAAGAAGCGAGGCAGCTTCAAAGGTCGCTTGACTAGTTTCCTCAATTTTCTGGACTCATTCAAGGACAAGGAGCTATCTAGCTGTGATGTGTCCGAGTTGCAGTTGCGCATGGGCAAGATAGAGGCGTTGTATGAGCAGTATGATGAGGTACAGTTACGTCTAGAATGCATTGTTGACGACATCAACTTACAATATTCTCAGCGTTCCGAGTTTGAGTCTATTTATTATAAAACCTTATCTAGAGCCCAGAATATTCTGACTGACTACAATAAAGATAATAAATCGATGGAAAGTTGTAAAAGTACTCGTGTTAGCATAAAGCAGCCGGTTAAATTGCCAACGATTCAGTTACCAAAGTTTAGCGGATTATATTGTAATTGGCTTGAATTCCGCGACACCTTTACTAGCCTAATTCATTGTAATGATGACATAGACGCAATCAATAAGTTTCACTACTTGCGAGCATCACTTGAGGGAACAGCTGCTATAGTTATCAAATCCATTGAGTTTTCTTCAAGTAATTACTCTGTGGCATGGTCATTGTTATGTGATCGGTTTGACAACAAAAGATTACTGGTTCAGAATCATATAAGTTCATTATTTACTATTGAATCAATTACAAAAGAATCTTCTGTTGCCATTAAGAATTTGATCGATCAGTTAAATAAAGACTTGCGAGCTTTAGAGTCATTAGGGGAGCCTGTGAAACACTGGGATACACTTTTAATCTACATTGTCACACGAAAACTTGATCAAAAAACCTATCGTGAGTGGGAGGAGTGCAAAGGTAGGATAGACAAGGATGGCTTAATCACGTTTAACGCATTTATGCAATTCTTACGCAATCGAGCCGACCTCATCGAGACCCTGGAACTCCCCCGCAATCATTATTCGCAATCACCAGGTAAATCAGGTCCTAAGATCAAGTCAATGGTAGCACAATCTCCTATCAATTCTAGCACTGACTCAGCTTCTAAACCTTGTCCTAAATGTAATAACAACGATCACACATTAAATAATTGTCCACAGTTTCTCGCATTGAGTAACGATGACCGTCTCAAATCATTACCTAGTTATAAGGTATGTTTTAACTGTTTTCGTTCCGGACACTATGCTAACAAATGTAAAAAACCAGGCTGCAAACTATGCAAACGTAGGCACAACACATTAGTTCACGTACATTCTAATGGCACTGTATCGAATACACCTAGTGGTAATTCGATGAATAACTTGTCTGCTACGACTGAAACGAATAACGTAGCTTTATCCGCAAACATTGCATCTCCGTGTGGTCATACGCAACGAGATGTGTTGTTATCAACCGCTTTGATCAAATTAAGAGACCACAATGGGTGTGTGCATCTCGCTCGCGCGGTGCTCGATAGTGGTAGCACGTCTTCACTCATAACAGATAGGTTGTGCAATAAACTTAACTTAAAAACTAGCCAGGTAGATAGATCAATCCTTGGAATCAATAACGTCACTTCGCACGTAGGTAAAATATGTCGGGTTAAGGGTACGCCATTAGATGATAGCTTTGTATTCGAACTAAATTGTTTTGTTCTTCCGTTCATTACGAGTAGTGTTCCGTGTCGTCAGATAAATATTTCTGATTTCGACTTACCCTCGAATATTACTTTAGCTGATCCTACTTTTTATAACCCTGCCGATGTTGATATTTTAATCGGCGCTGATCTTTTTTGGGATTTGTTAGGATCTCAAAGACTAAAGTTAGGTACCGGGAAACCAATATTATGTGAAACCCGTCTAGGATGGATAGTTTCCGGTCCAATTACTCAGAATACTATCTCACTGCTGACGAATGACGTAAAGTGCAATATGTCTAAAATGGTTGCCGACAGCGATGGTGACTGGGAAAACCTCAAGTCAGAATTGACAAAGTTTTGGCAATTAGAGGAGGTGAATGCGAAGTCTTCCAATTCTTATATGCCTGAAGAGAAATTGTGTGAAGACAATTTCGTTACAAATACGACACGATTGTCTGATGGTCGTTTTTGTGTTCGCATCCCCCTTAAGAAAGATCCTTCAATTTTAGGAAATTCTTTTAATAAAGCCACACATTGTTTACATTCTTTAGAGCGTAAATTAAAGGTTAAGACGAACTTTAGTAGAATGTATCATGACTTTTTGTCAGAATACGAGTTACTTGGTCATATGACAAAAATTAATAAGCCTAATTTATGTTTGGGTTATTTTATTCCACATATGGGAGTTTTACGCGAGTCGAGTACCACGACCAAACTTCGTGTTGTTTTCAACGCTAGTGCTTCTACTTCGACGGGAGTGTCCTCTAATGACCTACAGATGGTTGGGCCAACCGTACAGGACGGTCTATTGTCTATACTTCTTCGCTTTAGAGTCCACAAGTATGTTTTATCTGCGGATGTGGAGAAGATGTATAGACAAATAGTCGTCCACCCGTCGGACAGATATTTACAACAGATTGTTTGGCGTGATAATGTTAGTGATCCTATTAATGTTTATCAATTAAACACCGTCACGTACGGTACGGCCAGTGCGCCATTCCTTGCGACACGATGCCTTAAACAAGTAGGACTCGACTGTAGGAACCCTAAGATATCGGAAATCATCCAACATGACTTCTATGTCGACGACTTGCTGACCGGAGGGGATGACTTAGATGAAGTAAAGTTCATTCGCACTGAAGTCACCAAAGCGCTTGCGTCGGCATGTATGCCATTGAGAAAGTGGAAGTCAAATGATTCTCAATTATTGTCGAATGCTGTCCCTGCGTCATACGATTTGAACATTGGACAAAATGAGCCAGAAAAGTTGCTTGGTCTCTGTTGGCATATCGGCACTGATGAGATAGGGTTTCCTATAGGTCTGACTAAATCTTCGACTAGGTACACAAAGCGTGACTTGTTATCCGTTATTGCGCGAATCTTTGATCCCTTAGGTCTGTTAGGTCCTATTGTTATTACTATGAAGATCTTGCTACAGAAAATGTGGTTAGATAAATTATCATGGGATCAACCATTACCTAATGAGATTTGTAAACAATGGGAGATTATTATTAAATCTTTACCTCTTTTAAATCATGTTCGCATTCCGCGACTTGTAGTCTGCAATTCATTTACGGAGTTAGAACTCCATATTTTCACAGACGCGTCTGAGTCCGCGTACGGTGCTTGCGTCTACATTCGCAGTGTTAATGCTAAGGGTGAGTACATGGCTCGCTTGTTAATGGCAAAGAGTCGAGTTGCTCCCATCAAGCCTACGACAATTCCGCGACTGGAGTTATGTGGTGCGGTAGTCGGTTCTCGTCTTCACGAGAAGGTGATGAGCTCACTTCGAGTGAAGATCAGTCGGGTTTATTGTTGGACTGATTCAACCATTGTCTTGGGATGGTTACAGATGATGCCTACCAGACTTCAGCCCTTTGTGCGCAACCGCGTTGCTGAGGTTTTGGATAAGTCGGGTAACTGTACTTGGAGGCACGTCCCAACAGATCAAAATCCAGCAGACCTAATATCTCGTGGCATGGATATTAGTGATCTGCAGGAGTCAGATCTGTGGTGGAAAGGACCAGATTTTTTAAAACTAGATTCGTCTGAATGGCCTTCTCAAATTACGAGCCCAGGACTACAATCGTTACCGGAGACTCGACCTAAAATCATATTACATGTTGTAAACGATTCGAAACCTGAAGTTTTAATTGATTTTAGGCGTTATTCCAATTACATACGGCTCGTACGATCTGTTGCCTACGTATTACGATTTATTAAGTCATGTAGAAAGCATTACCCTAAAACCAAATACTTGTCACATGATGAGGTACAAGATGCACTAACTCTTGTCATTATTAAGAGTCAGATTCAGTCATTTTCTGAATACCAATTATTTTTGAACAAAAAGAGTTTACCTAAAAAGAGCGCCCTTCTAAAGTTTAATGTTTATTTAGACGATAATAATGTAATGCGAGTAGGAGGACGTCTCGATAACTCTAATTTTGCTTATAGTAAGAAACACCCTATTTTATTACAGTCCACTCATGATTTCACTAAACTATTATTTAATTTTGAGCATAAAAGGCTGATGCATGCTGGCCCACAATTATTATTAGCTTCCATTAGGGAAACTTATTGGCCAATAGGAGGTCGCAAGTTGGCGAAAGCCTGTTATCATAAGTGTGTTTTGTGTCACCGTATGAAGGGTAAGGTTGTAGCTCCCTTAATGGGTAACTTACCACGAGAACGCCTTCGTCCAGGTTATCCCTTTGAAAGCACAGGCGTTGATTACGCTGGCCCTATTATGTGTGCTAGTCGCCAGGGCCGTGGATGTAGGTTAGTAAAGGTGTATGTCGCTATTTTTATTTGTTTCACAACCAAGGCCATTCATTTGGAGCTCGTTGGTGATTTAACTAGCAATAGTTATTTACTGGCTTTGTATCGGTTTATTTCTCGGAGAGGTAAACCTGCTGATATTTTTTCCGATAACGGTACCTCATTTGTCGGTGCATACAACGACCTTTCCAAATTTTTAAAATTAAATAGTTTGTCCTTGGGTGAAAGTGCAGCAAACGACGGAATAAGGTTCCATTTTATTCCCGCCTACACCCCACATTTCGGTGGACTCTGGGAGGCGGGTGTCAAGTCAGCAAAGTATCACCTTCAGAGAGTGTTGGGAAATTGTAACTTGACTTTTGAGGAGCTGTACACCACACTAACCAAGATTGAAGCCATCTTGAACTCTCGTCCATTGACGCCGTTGTCTTCAGATCCTGCAGATTATACTCCGCTCACGCCAGGACATTTTCTTGTGGGACGGCCACTTACTTCTTTGCCGCAACCTGATTACCAGGATAGCTCTGCCAATTATCTGTCTCGTTACCAGAGGATCGAGCAGCTTCGCCAGCATTTCTGGAGCAGATGGAGCAAGGAGTATGTTGCAGAATTGCAACAACGCTCCAAATGGCGTTCCTGCAAGGATGGCTTGATGCTGAACTCCTTGGTGGTGATCAAGGAAGACGATCTTCCTCCGTTGAAGTGGAGACTTGGACGGATCGTGGCTGTTCATCCAGGAACGGATGGTATCGCCCGTGTAGCTGACATTCGGACGTCTACTGGAGTCGTTCGACGGGCATTCAACCGAATCTGCCCTTTGCCTGTGTCTTCAGAATCTGGTTGAAACCATTGGTTTCAACGCCCGGGGAAATGTTGGAGATAAAACCTTCTTGCAAGCTTCCTAAATTATATGAAAAAATATGACACTTCTATTTGTCACTTGTCTTCATTTGTTTTTTGTAAAATATATTGTTCACACCGAAAATTATTAAAACTAATTTGCATTGAGCATCCAGTCATTGATTTTCATCAGAATACCCATAATTCTCGCACAGCGCTTAAGACATTTTGGTTGCGAAAAAGTATCCTTTAAAAGCTAACTTTGCGCGGCATGTTTTAATAGTTCTGTTAGATAACATAATGCCAATGTAGCGCAACAGCGAACTTTTGTTTTAACTTTTTCAGTATTTTGACAAATAGTTTCCACTAGCTTTTGCCCACGATTTCACCCGCGTACTTAAAATATAGCCTATGTCCCTCAGGAATAAACCATCTTTCTATCAGTACTAAACTTTTTCAATCTGACCATTACTTTCAGAGATTACCGCCTACAAACAAAAAAAAAACAAACTTTACCTCCTTATTATATTAATAACTGTAGATGTAGATAAAAGGGCTTGTCTATCACAAGAATATAAGTCTATGTTTTTTTTTTAATAGTGTAATTTTTTATTAAATTATAAATAATAAACAAATTAAACAACAACTTAAATAATTAATAATAATATATACACTAAATGCTTAGCTAAATATGACGTCATAAAACTCCTCCGCATCGCTGTCGACTGGAAGTGTGCCCAAAAGGCTGGCGGCATTGCCACGTTGTATGGCAATGCCGCCAGTCTATGTTTTTAGGTAATACTCTTACTTATTTCATTAGTTGTGTTATCTAATCAGATAGGTAATGTCTTTTCTCAAAATGTCCCACTATCAAAGTGACACTTTATTCATACATCTACACTAATATAATAAAGAGGTAATGTTGGTTTGGTTTTTGTTTGTGAGAGGTAATCTCTGATAGTACTGGTCCGATTGCTAAAATTTTTTCACCGACAGAAAGCTACTTTATTACTGAGCGACATAGGCTATATTTTATGTACGTGGGCGAAGCCGCGGGCAAAAGCTAGTATAATATACAAACATATACCTTTATTATATTAGTGTGATTATAATTATAATAATAAATATTATAGCAAAATATTGTAGCCAATGGTACAACAGAGAGATAACAAGGATACTTCATAAAGGAAATTGGTCCTTTGAAATCTTAGATTCTAAGTCACCTACAGCTATGTACCCGGTTAATTTCGGCTTGTATTTTATCTCATAATGTTGGCTAACTCTTTGATATAACAGATGTTGGTACAGACAATCAAATTAATTGTTTACCATAAGGTTTACTTTCTAAATGTCATAAAATGACAAAATCTTCGTACAGTTCGATTTTTGTTTTTAATATAGACCAGTGCTTGACTGCGATCCCACCTGATGGTAAGCAGTGATGCAATCGTTGATGGTGAGGCGCACTAGTTTATTATGAGCCTATTCATCTTGCCTTAAAGACACCTAAATTATAAACGGACGGGAAGACCGCAGCAGGCACTGAATTAAATTGTCTGAGTTTACTTCTGCTGGCATTAGAAAATATCCATCCTATGAGATTTTTCCTCTTGCTGGACAAACATTAACATAAAAGTCAAAATCCGTACAATCCTTTGACAGTCTCGTCAAACACCGTCAATGAAAGAAATCTCTCAACTTCTCCCCTGATATTACATTACTCTCCGCCTCTACCAATATCTAAGTTAAAAGCTAATGTTACATAAATAAGATTTAAAAAATACCTTAAAGAATTACTAGTAAAACAAAATTATTACTCAGTATCAGATTTCCTAAATGATAAATCTATTTAAGTAATTTACTATGTTTAAGTAGCATTAAGTAATGAAATAGCTTTAAGTAAATAATAATTGTAAGAAGAATTGTAGTACCTAGTTATTAGTTAGTAAATTTTGCATGTCATAAAGCAGAATGCACATGGAGCACACAGGATTCCAAATTATTGTAACACCAAATTGTATCAATTACCTACATTCTACGCAAATAAATACATCTATCTATTTATCTATCTACCCGTTGAAGCCGCAATCAAATACATACATTCTTGAACCAAAGAAGCACTGATACTTTTTATCCCAGGAATAAATTCCCTTGCAGCCTTGCTGTAACATTAGCTGCTGCTAGTAGCAGCAAATGTTACAGCAAGGTAGAGCCACAAAACTATATATCAGTTTATCAACGATATCTTACTATTTATTTATTGCTCAAACTGAAAAATAATGTCTCACAAATCCGCCTTTGTGATTGCCCAAGGTTGTTATATTAAGAAAATGTATAAGGCATTATGATAATTGTGTTTGCGAACGTCTGTGTAAAGGGATTGTCTTGATTTTTGTTTCTGTCCTGACTGGCGTTTATTTATTTTGCGTGATTTATGTCGACTTTTACTCAGAGTCCTTATAGACTGATACATGAAATTATACGTTACGTAAAGTATACAAATTGAAGTCGATAAATAAGCATCGCACATCGCACCGCCATGTAGGGTGACTGGTAATTAGTGTACGATACTTAAACACATGATTGTGCTCATGATAACAAACAACTTTTACTATGAGAACAAACCTGTTCGAGAAAAAATCAGCTGTTCAGTACATTTATGTTTGCCTAATGTACTGAACAGCTGATATTTTTTTCGCGATTTCGGCTTTGCTCCCATAATAAAAATTGTTTGTTATCAAGAGCACAATCACGTGTTTAAGTATCGTACACTAATTGCCAGTCACCATATATAAGCAGGATAATTTTCGACGCGTTGGCGCGACCTCCTAAAAGGTAGACCGACGACCTACTGAGGGTCGCGGAAATCTGGTGGATGCGAAACGCACAGGACCGTTTATTGTGACGACACCTGGGGGAGGTCTATGTTCAACAGTGGACGTTATTCAGCTGAAATGATGATAATGAAGTTATTGAACTTCCCAAGTTGATTTTTAATGGATATTATGACTGAGACAACCCGTAGAATCGCCAAACTTAAATGGCAGTGGGCAGGGTTAAAAGTTTCTGGACAGGTAGTACCGGAAGACGAAGGTGCAGCGTTGGTAGGCCTCCTAGAAGGTGGACCTCTGACCAAGTGAGTGTTACGACGCACAGGACTGTTCATTGTGTTGACACTTGGGAGAGGCCTAAGTCCAGCAGAAGACATATTTCGGCTGAAATGTTGATGATGAAAATGATGTACAATAAAGTATTAACAAAAAAAAATGGCAATGTTTTACTAAAACAAAAAAGAAACATCAATTATCATCGAAATGAATCGAACTTTTAATACAATACACAAATTAAAAATTAAATCACACCACCAAAAATGGCATGTACAATATTCTGAACAAATTGTAATCTTCCCTCACCTCCCTCGGGGCAAGATTTGTATATTTTTAAGATTATGTCGCTTTTGATATTCGAATCTCAAAATGTCATGTCATTTAAGTAAGGCTATGAACCCATCAAAGTGAAAACTGTTTCGTCTGCCGTTGTCAGAACAAGGGAAAACTCTGACAGCCGTCTAGCCAAGGATTGCTATTGTTCTGTATTTCCGTGGTATCACAGGCCCTGTCAAAATATCAGCGTTGAAGTTTTTTTTTAAGCTATCGCATAGCTTCTATCGCGGGCCTTGAGCGTGGAGACCGAATCCAGAAATTCCGTAACGAAAATAACCTAACACCCCCCGCTCATTTGTTTTCTTATCGGTCACCACGCTCAAAAAGTGTAACTTAAATTAATATCAAAGAAAAAAATACTGCATAAATAAAATAAATAAATAATTATAATTGCATAAGTTGATAAAAAATGCTATGCAATAGCTTTACCGCGGCAGTCCCCGAGTGCCACACGTCTCTTTATTTTAATATCGGAGTGTATACTAAATAGGAGCCTTTTTGGCTCGCTTAGGTCTAATCTCGCAAGTGTAGCACAGCCTAATCTATACCTATATCTAAATAAAATGTAAGTGTCTGTTTGTAATATCGATTTGGTTTGTTATAAAGATTTTAAACTTCATGTACAGTAGTGTTACACAGGCGGACTTAATGCAACAAAGCCTTCGGCAAAGGGCAAGGGGATATGATAATTCTTTGGAAATAAGCAGTACCTTTGTACTAATGTCTCTTATGTATTATATTTTTGTTTTTTTTTTTGTGTGTACATAATTAGTAAAATAACAAATAATGCATAAGACGGCCCACTGACCACATTCTCTATCAGTCCAGTGTTCGTTTGCTTGTTCCGTCTAATCTCCGAAACTGCTGAACTGATTTCGATGGGAATTTCACTGGTAGATAGCTGATGTTACAAGGAATTACTTAGAGTTTTTTTTTCTATTTTAGAAATGGAATTAGGGTTTCGCTCGGGCAAAAAATAACTTCTTGAAGTGGTGACCAAATGACATTGTACTGTTTTACGAGTCTGGTGCGAACGAAGTCGCGGGAATCAGTTAGACTAGCATACACTCAATGACCTAGGGCCGCCAATAGTTCTAAATCGACTCGTGTCTTTGAATTTATTTAAAGACGCGTTTAATTTTAGCATCGACGATCGATTTAAATGCAAATTGTGACGCAAGTGATTTGTTATCAAGACCAAACTATGATTTTGTTAATCATGTGACAAAATATTATATTTGTGTGGTCACATGACAGATTTTTTGACAAAACACGGTCAGTTTAAAGGGAATACATTCCTTTTTTATAATGTGGTCGCATGAAAACTTTTCAGGATTTTTCTTTGCATAGAAGTAGCTTTATTACTAATTGATAAACATAAGCCATACCGTTAGTGGTTCATTTTAACAAAAAATCTATGACAATAATATCCTAGAATGACAGAGTCTTCACAAAAATGACATTAACCTTTCAATCGTGAGAATTACAGACACAACGGAAAGACAATGGGTGCGCGAACGCCCGAGTTCACTTGGGTTTAATGAATTAAACACACACACCCTAACTAGGGAAATTCGAACTACCCAAGGATTTAAAAATGTAGCTAGGGACAGAACAGACAAAAGAGTGGAAGAATGGAGGGGAGGGCCTCTGCTCTGCAGTGGGATACATCAGCCCCCCTAGCCAAGTTACAACCGTTTCGCTCGCGCCGAACGCTTCGAGTTGACCTTGTCGCCAATTCTTTTGTTCTGACCACGTGACTGAGCGTTAAGACGACGTCATTCCCGTACATTTTGAAGCTTTCTACAAGCGTTAACTATTGCAGATTAGCAACTTGGCTAGGGGTACGGGCTCGTAATAATAATAATGTAGCGATATCGGCTATCACGCCACATAGGTACTGAAAGTTTGAAATCCTGCATCGCGGTATTAGAGTTGTCGGCCCAATGAAAACATAATATACAACGGCTCGAAATCATTTAACGGGCAATTGCCGGGACCAGACCTAACATCTGTCTAGTCGGAGGATCCCTTACCAATGGAGGTGTGTGAGATTTTATACTCTGTTGCGCATAACTCTATAATAATAATAAAAAAGATTTTAAATCTTTTTCTTTACGATTTTATTTTTGAGTATTGACTCATATTTGAACCTCTTTGTGCGTTAGCAAAGTCAATAATATAACGAAACACAGTCGATAGTAGCACCTAAAAAACTGTGCCGATGACCTCTTGCTAACCTGCACGCTTAGCCAAGTTGTTATTCTGCAATCGTTAACGCTGTCGAAAAGTGATGAAACGTATGGGAATGACGTCATCTCAACGTTAATTCACGTAGTCGGAACAAACGAATAGAAAATTCGTAGCCAAGTTCACATCGTTCAAAATGATAGAATGAATTTCTACAACGTTTAACGCTACATCCTTTGATAAACAAACGCTACATTGTAGAACGAGCGGCCGACTCAGGCGCGTCAACATGGCTATCCACTTATCGTTTTCTACAATTGCTGACACCGAAGCGTTACCGAATAGAGAACGGAATTCGACACGATACTGTTGTAACTTGGCTTAGGGGGCTGGCCTCGTTATGCTTTCAGACCAGAGACCTGAGTATGACGTAGACGAAGGTTTTATACATCACTGTTTCATAATACAGAAGAAACAAATGAACGTCGCCTATGATAAGTAATAAATAGCTAGTTAATCGCTCAGTTAGTTTAGATGACCTTATGTCCAAGACTATGTAACATGAAAAGATATGCTGAAAACATTTTGAAGTGAAAACTTCTTTAGCGGCGTTGAGCACTTTTTCTGTAATGGGTATAAAATCTTAAACTCGCGTCAGGACACGTGACCTGATCGAAAAAGCGTAAGACGGATGGAGAGTAGACAGCTATCCCCTCTCTACGGCGCGGCGAAAATGTATGCCTGGGCCTACTGTTTCAAATATATAGATATATTATATATATATATTTATAATATATAATATATATTTATATATAATATATATATATTTATTTATATTTATATAATATATCTATATACGTATATATATTTATATATATATATATATATATATATTATTTATATATATATATATTTCAACGTTAATAATCAAGTTTTCACTTCTGCCGGCACTCCCGGAGTGCTTGTGAAAAAAAGCTACATCCTATAACATTTCAGGCTCTTTTTCTTGCGCTACCTCAAATCAGTCTCAACAGTGAGTATCCAATTCATCTCGTCTCCATTTTGGTTCTCTGGTATCCATTTCGTGGAGAATTGAGCCCAGTAATCACTATCCAGTATCCATGTCTGTGGTTGTCGTATCCAACCAGATATTTGAGCTTTTAGATACGGCTTGTAAAAATAAATCATCATTTTGATTTTTCCACAATCGCATAAATGGACCTAGGCGACTATAATATTATAACATCCCCTCCATACGCGCACAACGTTTTAGGAACACATTAATTGCGCTTTCAGCTAAGATCTCATACACACGAGCGGTATGTTGCCAATGGCAGAGGTCGACCTATAGTGACACTTGAAACACACGACGGCTGGCGCTGTTCTTCAAAGTTGACGCGTCGACGGAGCTGCCGCCGACGTGTCGACGTGTAACCGCAGCGGTTACTTCTGCCGTTGATAATATTCCGCTTGTGTATATGAAGTCTTAGGAGTGGAATTCCTTGCCAGAGTCTGTGTCTACCGATATGCTGCAACAAATTCAAAAGTGAATAGATTACTTCTGTAAGTTTGCTCCATCGTCAACCACTTTTTTTTTCGATTGGAAAAATCATCCTATGACAACCCCCGCTCTTGGGCGGAGCGGGAGATAGTGTCAGACTCTTATTGACTAAAAAACCCATCTCATTCCTTCAAGCCTTCATACTGGGGCTCGAGCGCGCTTTCGGATAACTCTGGCCCCAGTAAGCTTCGACCCGGCTGGGCCCCTGCTGTAGAGCGCGCGCCGTCGACGACTTGGGCTTGGTCCGGATAGTTACCGGACGGCCGGACAGCGAGCTACCCATTACTCACTATCCGTAAGCCCGCGCCTACGGTGGTTGGAAACCGGGATCGGAATCCCGGCGGCGGCGAGAGCGCCGTTGCCTGGTGCGGTCGGCCTCCTCCTATCGTCGACCACATCATTTCTTACAGTCAGCAGGCTTAGCCAAGTTGATAATCTACAATCGTTAACGCTAGTAGAAAACTAATCAAATGTATGGGCATTACATCATCTGAACGGTAAGTCGCATGGTCGGAACAAACGAATAGAAAATTCGTAGCCAAGTTTACATCGTTCAAAATGATAGAATGAAATGTGATCGTTTCTACAATGTTCATCGCTTCATCCTGTAGTTTTATTCTATAAAAGTTTCAATTTTTTATAGAACGAGCGATCAACTCAAGCGCGTCAAAACGACTACAAGCTTATTGTTTTCTAAAAACGCTTACGCACCGAGGCGTTCCCGATTGTAGAAAGAAATTCGATACGAAACAGCCGTAACTTGGCTAGGCCTACAGTTGATATAGTAGTCAAGTGCTAGTCGATCAATAATACCGAAAAGAAAAACTTCCACTCATAATATTATAACTAAGTGGCCCTCACCAGTAACCTTCAAAAACTAAAGTAGCCACACTTCAGGGATTTAGTAGCAACAAAGGTGGAATAATAATAAAGAACAAACACAAACCACATTTCATATAATTTAGGACCATATCGTGGCACGTTCTCATGAGAATTTGACTTTATTGGAGTAGAAAATGAAACAAGGATTTGTGTTTGCCTAAGTGTATACGTTAGGAGTGAGTTATGAGATGTAGCGACGAGCAAATATGAGGGAATTGGATATTATAATGATAAACCGAAATTGTATTTGAATATCAAGGAGGATATATTTGCCGTGTATATCTTCATTGTTTTAGGAGATTGCTGCTTTAGGCGGTAGATTTAAAGATACTTCATATCCTAAGGGATTTGTATAAGTCTGCTTGTGATAATGAGGGTGGGCGCTTATGCCTATAACTACAAGATATTAAGTTATCTTAGCTTAGGTATTAGCTGTAACGCTTAATTCATTAAATCCCAAGCGAACGCCGGCGTTCGCGCACCTATTGTCTTTCTATTGTGTCTGTAATTTCCACGATTGAAAATTGACAGTAATTTGGAAACTTGTTAACTTGAAGGTGCAAATAAACTATTTTATTTTATTTTATTTATAAGTAGGACCACAGATAAGATGAAAGAGTTTAGAAAGGAAATACTTTCCGATTTGTACCTACTACAACGAGTGTCGCTGCTTGTCTCACACCCTTTAACTCCACTACAGGCAATAAACCAATACGAATGCGCGTTACGCTACTAACAGACCACGCACACTTAGATCGCAAGTTTGCTATTGGTAGTTGAACTATGATCATTGAACTACTTTGTGGCAAGCCTGTCCCGCCCTCAAGGCCATTCTAACTTGATCTACTGATCTTTTTTTGGAATATATCTTTTTATTTTCATAGGTTTAAGTAATAATTTATTCATTCATAATAAAAATCATTGTCGTTAATTTGGCGTCATCCAAACCGAATATATTAATTACCGTTTCCCGAAAATCGGGACCGCAACCACTACATCAATTATGTGATGGTTTGTTTTAATTTATTTTTACTCTCTTTGTAACACAATTATTCATCAACATTCTTGTTAGTTTTGCGTATTAATACATAACTGCTCTCTAAGTAATTTGTTAGGTTTGGTTTTGCTTGCATTTTGTTTGACGTTTCTAGTTTTCATAAAGATGCATGGAATTAATTAGTACTTGACAGCTGTGCAGACGTATCTTCCTAATAAATTATACAATTTATATTAAATTTCTTCAATGCTTTACTTAACGTTTGCTTTTGGGACGGGTATATGTTCAACAGTGAGCGTCTTTCAGCTGAAATGATGTTGATGATGAATGCTTCACCGATAAAAACAAAAAACAAACACATGTAAAACAAATCTCCCGTTCTTTTTTCCCGCGTTCTCTCACTTCTCGCGCCATATTGGCGTTAGATTCAATCGCGCCTCCATACCCGCCATTCCTTTACAACTCGCGGCCATGTCGTCGCTTGGGTACGCGCCAAGGTCACACCTTCCATTGCCAAGGTCACAACTCCTGGCCTTGTGGCATGCTTGGAATAATGAACACTTACTACTCTGTAGTGGTGTACTTGATTCATTGACTCCGTGCCCTATTGAGGGATGTTTTTTGTTATTTCGTGCCAGTATTTGACCGAGAAAGGGGTTTTTATTTGGTTGTTGTTTTCGTTTTGATTTGAGTTGTGTTCTGTGTCAGTCTGTTATTTTAGTTGTTGGTTTTAATTAGAATGGTTGTTTAGTGGTTGTAATAGTTTCTGGCTTGGTCGGAGGGGAGTTTTAGACCCGTCTTTGTAAGAAAATCTTAACCCGTTCTATGGCCGGAACGCGGATCCACGCGGGATACAATGACTTTTTAGTTGGTTCTCTAATTACGGCATACGAAAGGTTTAAGGGAGATACTTGAAGACAGCTCGCGAATTTTTTTTTAAGCATTTTGTACTGAATGACTTTTCATGTAAATAACCATTCGATAAGATTAGACGAACTGAGAAGGTTCTATTGATTATAATCCCGTAAATAAATAAGTGTTACAATCACAAATTATACCAACATACAAATTGACAGCGAGTTTTTTGAACTTTGGTGATGCAAAAATAATGTATTTAATAATTGTATCATCATCCTCCTGCCTTAGTCCCGTGTTTTTGGGGTAAGCGCAACACGTTTTTTTCTTCCATTCTATCCTGTTACTCGTCATTCTATCACTAACTTCCTTTTCTTTCATATAACTCTTCACACAACTCATCCATCTTTTCTTTGGACCATCAACATCCATTCATCTTTTCTATGTATAATTGTACGACATAAAATTTTATGAACATGCTATTTGTACACCAGGGTGACCATATGACGAAAAAAAATCGGGACATTCTGTCACGGACAGGATAGAATTAAAGGAGATGACGGTCTCTTTCATGTATCGGCTTATCTTACTATCGTCGTCGCCACATTTCCGGCTTATAGAAAAACAAGATTATTTTTTCTACTTGCCACAGCCTCTCTCAAATGTCAGGGTTAGGCAAGCAATCTTATCGGTTCAAGTCATTTGCTTATCTGTTTAATTATACGGCTAGATATCTCCGTTTAATAAAAAGCTAGTTAGTTAACTGAATAGTGAATCACCCTGACATGCATGCCACACACACGTACATACACCCCCCACACATAAATCTTTATAAATATAATATAGAGGTAAGTATAAATTGTAAAAACCAAAAACTAACAATAAATATTGTTAAATTATGAAAGAGTGGAGTCTCCTAATACAGGCATTATTTACCTAAAGGGACGCTCAAGTCACAATCCATTGTTAAAAAATATTTGGTTCTGAAAATAAATATTTTTTTTTTATTTATAAGCTAGTTGACAGTGATAGCTGACTGAGATAAACATCGTTCCATATTCATATTATTCATGCGTGAATATGTACCAATCGAAAATCGGCTGCTAACCAATAAATATTAAAACGATATCACAATAAATACAACCACAAAACCGAACAAAGCTATCCGATCGCGCGACCGTTCCAGTATTCAAATATTTATTTGCCAACAAACACCAAAAAAATAGCCGAATAAATGTTACATGGGAAATAAACTTGTATTAAACGGCGGGACATACTAGTATTTCAACACGTATCATGTGTTTTTCAAAGCCCTCGGCACAGAGTATTGTGTTAGCACAAAACATTTTGCACCATAATACCGTATGCCATGCTCGCTCACGCATGAGGGGACACACAATTGTGGGAAAACGTCGGCCTGGGAGAGTTGTCAAGCGGTGAGGTGAGCGGGAAATGAGGTAGGTCGAGGTTAAGGGATATTTGTAGCAATCGTTAAGTCTGTTTTTTTTCCCCTTGAATATTTTCTTTAAAAAACCTTATGGTACATGCACACGGTATAGACTTCTATAGGATTATGATAACGTAGATTTCTATAGGATTTTGTCTGTGCAAGCGGATCTGTCGTTTACATGGCATTATAAAGTTCTTCAAGTTATAATGTTAGGCACCTATTTAAGGACTAAACTTAAATAGACTGCAATTTATAATAACGACGTCGGGAAGCGTTTGGACTGCTAAAGGAGGAGAGGCTCCTCTCGCCGCCTTCCGGTGTCTCACGACAGCAGCTGGAGATTGCCGAGGAGCCTAAGGCGCCCGAGCAGATGTATATACAGAATTACTACTCTTTATTATGAAAATTTACTACATAAGTTACAGGGAGTACAAAAGATAAAACCTTTGACTGTATTTCCCTGTAATCACGACATTCGTATCAAAGGACCAAGAATATGTTACGATACGGCCGCCACCTTTTGTCACGTGGGTAGGTGTAAACAAGCCAAAGTAAGGTTCTAAATATTACGCACGCGTGCGACATTGGGCAAGTCCAAAGTAAATATTTACTTAGCCTATGCATTGTTCACTAGCTAGCCGTTAATGTATGACAAGATTAATGTCTACAGTCCACGGTACAGGAGACATTTTTAAGCATATCTTGTTTCGTGTAATTCATTAATCGTGTCTTTAGTCTTCCCCTCCTCTTATAGGGTAAGACGGGGATAGTTGCCACTCTTTTTGAAATCACTTTGTCTTACAGCAAAACATTTTGTTTGTAAAACTGGTACGTACTTCGCCCTTTTGTCTGCTTTATACTTGACCAGCTAATACCTGCTTCGACCGCGTACATAACATATAGCCTATGTCACTCAGGAATGAAGCAGCTTTCTATCGGTGAAAATATCAGCAGTCGGACCAGCCCCCCTAGCCAAGTTACAGCCGTATCGTGTCGAATTCCGTTCTCCAATCGGTAACGCTTCGGTGTCAGCAGTTGTAGAAAACGATAAGTGGGTAGCCATGTAGACGCGCCTGAGTCGGCCGCTCGTTCTACAATGTAGCGTTTGTTTTAGGGAATGCAAACCGGTTAACTCGAAAACCGAAAAACCGGTTTTTCGGCATATATTTAATGATTAAAAAAACCGGTTTATTTTTTTAAGTAACCAGTTTTTCGGTTTTTTTTATTACTTTCAAATGACACTATTTTTTTATTAAATATTGTTTTAAAACTCTGTTAAGGCTTGATATCAATCGTAGGTTTGTTTATATATACGTGCCATAGTGATAGCGAAACCAACTGTACAGTTTTTCTGTTTACGATCATAAAAAATTCAGGCCGGCCACGTGTTGTGAGAACAGGCAATGAAGGGCCAGAATTAAAATCTCGTAAGGACACAGAAATTCTTATGCACAGATGGAATACCCACCGTTGTTACTCATCATAATATCATCTCCTTAACCTTTCGAATGTCTTAAGTTACACTGTCCGACATAAGGTAATTGTCTTTCTATTGTGTTTCTAATTACGACATTCAAAGAGTTAAACAAGTCGCATTTAAAGAAGAGAGTGAAAAGATCAAAATCTTTGTTTGTTCGTTACACTGATGAAAAACTCAGAGATATTCTTGCTTTGGGTGGAGCATCGCCGTGCCCTCGTGGGGGCAATCGGCGGCGGAGACCTCTCGCGCCGGGCCTTGGTTCAGACCATGATCCGGAGCGAGGATGAGTGGCAGGCGTTCGCCGACTTCTACGAAGCAGTAATGCTCGCAAAAGAGGAGGCTGACCGCATCAAGCAACGGCGCTCTCGCAGCCGCCGGGATTCCAATCCCGATTTCCGACAACGATGATTTTTCCCACCATAAAAAGGATATTCTTGCTACCGATGAGAAAATTATCACAATCAAGGAAAATTACAACAAGCAAAACAATTGGGTGTAAGCTTGTAACTCCAAAGAACACTCTCAACAGTTATCAGAGTCCTGAATGATCATCATGCGGCATCAGTAATGGTTCATTTTCGTGAAAATGGGCTACTCTAACTTCAGCTAAAGAGTATCAAGATACTATCCTAAACGCCATAGCAAAGCCTCTTAAAGCCTCTCTCTTTTTGATAACATACTAGGTTTTTTCAGGATGCTTACAACGAGTGTTTCGGACTTCATTAAGGCTGATGATTGACCTTTGACTAGCCCAGACCTCAACCCCTGAACTACAAATTGAGATCTACTATATTAGAGGGCACAACAATAATTAAAAATTCTTTACAATCAGCGGTGGACAACTTTCCAATGATCACCGTGCGTAAACTGATGACTCGTGGCCTGAACGCCTAAAAACTTGTGTTAAGGGTAACGGTGGATATTTTGAGTAGAAGTTAAATTAACTTCTGGCTTAGATTCTCTATATATAACATCATTCTGAGACATTCGTTTTTATGAAGTTATTTTTTTTTTATCTTTGACAGAATTCATGGCCATATTAAGTATACAGTATATTTTTTCAATAGATAAGTTTCAAAATAATTATTAAAAATAATTATTTAGAATTTCACAAGCAAAAAAAGTTAAATTTTTCACTTAAAAATAAATTTCAAAATTAACTAATTTTAAAACCGGTTACCCGGTTAACCGGTTTTTTTTAGAAAACCCGAAAAAAAAACCGGTTTGTAATTTTGGCGGTTTTTGCATTCCCTAGTTTGTTTATCAAAGGATGTAGAGTTAAACGTTGTAGAAATTCATTCTATTATTTTGAACAATGTGAACTTGGCTACGAATTTTCTATTCGTTTGTTCCTACTACGTGACTTAACGTTGAAATGATGTCATTGCCATACATTTGATTACTTTTCAACTAGTGTTAATGATTGCAGATTATCAACTTGACTAGGGGTATATTATTGATAGGCTTGCATTTGACTACTGTCTAACCTGATGGTAACCGATGATGTGGTCGACGATGAAGCACCACATGTCTTGCCTAGATGTTACCTATTCACTCTTAGGATTTGTGGACCTCTACGTTTTGAGCCATTAAACCCATATAGGTAATTACAAGTAGGGCACCTATTCTCTGGAGGCATCTATCCCGGTTTTACCCCAGTGAAAAAATCTCACGACATTTTCATTAATTGCTCCGCATCACAAGAAAGTAAGTACAAAAAGTACCCCATTACCTTAATTATGCAATATTATGTACATCACATTACCATTTCACGTAGGTAAATTAACTGCTTATAATACTTCTCACGGTTTACCGAGATTACCATGAATATGCGCATTATCTGAAGTTTGAAACTCTAAGGCGTAGACACAACGTCGGGCCAAACTTCAGAACCAAACTTTGTGAAGTCGAGTAATCCGTAATTATACTGACAGTTGGCTTTTGAGCCAGTCGCGGCGGATCGGTGTGCGCTCGCCCTTATGTAATGTTTGACCTTCAAAGTGACGGTGGACGAGATTCGTAGTAAAGGACCAGCTTTAAATGATAAAGGACCATTATGATAAAGGACATTTAATGTCAAACTGCCTTATTACCAGGTTACGTCAAATTCAATAGGAAGGGCTTTGATATTATTATCAATATCTGAATTCATATTTCGATTTTTTATATTTCCATTTATCCACACTAATATAATAAAGAGGTAAAGTTTTTTTTGTTTTTATATTTTTTTTTTTGTTTGTAGGAGGTAATCTCTGCAAGTAGGTATCGGTGAAAGTTTTTAGCAGTCGTGGTCCATTTCCTAAAATTTTTACGGACTTGTAGGTTTTACCTTTTAACCTTTATTTAGATGATTTCAGCCGATAGACGTCCACTGCTGGACTTAGGCCTCCCCCAAGTGTCACCACAATGCACGATCCTGTGCGTCCCGCATCCATCGAATTCCCGCAACCTTCACCAGGTCATCGGTCCACATTGTAGGAGGCCTTCCAACGCTGCGTTTTCCAGTATGCGATCGCACTCCAGAACTTTTCGGCCCCAACGGCCATCTGTTCTGCGAGCAATGTGCCCTGCCCATTGCCACGTAAGTTTTGCGATTCTTCATGCTATGTTGACAATCTTGGTTTTCCAGCGGATATCTTCATTTCTGACTCGATCACGCAAGGAAACTCCGAGCATAGCCCTTTCCATCGCTCTTTGGGTGACTTTAAAACTTTCTGCTCTGAAGTTGTGGACGATTACGTCTACCTCAGGAAGACAGTCCAGTTGGGTAGATCTAATTTCGAGGAAGAGGTCAACCGTCGAATCCGACTCGGCTGGACAGCGTTCGGGAAGCTACGCGGTATCTTCTCATCCAACACACCACAGTGTCTCAAGACGAAAGTCTATGCCCAGTGTGTTTTGCCAGTGATGACATACGGATCCGAAATGTGGTCGCTCACAATGGATGATTTCGCACCTAGAAAAATAAATCTTTTATCCAATCTTTTACTTGTACAATAATAAATCGCTTCTCTCCAACACGCTAACGCCAGTCTTGTAACATATATTCTTTTGACATTTCATGCATAATTAATGTTGGCCGCGGGCAAACGTGTCCCAACTAATGTGGGCAAAATACGAACATTTCTGTTCGCGGCACCAGTGCCACAGGGCAATTATGTAATGTACGCAAAGTAATGAGCTTGGGGCCTGCGTATGTATTTTGTTCTTATATTTTATATTATTTATTTTAATGAGGCTCTGTAAATTATAAACCAAAATTTTGATTAAATATATTTTTATGTATAAGCCTGCATAATGTGTCAAGTGTTGTAATGGCCCCATGGTTAAGGTACTAGTCTCTCTTACATGAGGTTGTGGATTCGAAGCCAGGCAATTACTAATGTGAATTTTCAATTCATATTATGTACTTTTCTAAGTTTACCTACGATCACCAACAACGAAACACTCTGTGAAAGTTCAACTCTATACTTCTTACGTGTTATGAAATCAAAAAACGGGCTTTTATCCCGAACAAATTATTTCATGGAAACGTATCGTTCAAATGAAATAATTGGTCAGTATTGAAGACACTGGCAAGAGCTAGTTTTAGTTTGTTTTCAGAGCTTCGCTTGCGTGCATAAAATATAGCCTATGTCACTCCGGAATAAAGCAGCTTTCTATCGATAAAAAAAATTTAGCAATCGGTAATTTTAGCAAGTACTGGTACTTCCAGAGATTACCTCCTACAAACAAAAAAACAAATTTTACCTCTTTATTATATTAGTGTAGATTATCATGTCAACTAATAGACATTCACTCTTAGATAAACTAGGCCTTCCTCAAGCATTGCCACAAATAAAAAAGACGTGTGGCACTCGGGGACTGCCGCGGTAAAGCTATTGCATAGCATCTTTATCAACTTATGCAATTATAATTATTTATTTATTTTATTTATGCAGTATTTTTTTTTCCTTTGTTTTTTTTTTCTTTGATATTAATTGAAGTTACACTTTCACACATTGAATTGAATTTTGATTGATTGTTCACTCATTTGTTTTCTTATCGGTCACCATACTCAAAAAAACAAATGAGTGGGGAGTGTTAGGTTATTTTCGTTACGGAATTTCTGGATTCGGTCTCTACGCTCAAGGCCCGCGATAGAAGCTATGCAATAGCTTAAAAAAAAATGTTATCAGATGGTTATCAGTGTTATTTTTGTTGAATCGTATAAAATTTAGTACAAATAAAAACACAAAAAAAATACCCTAACGTTTTAATAACAGCTACAGAATATTATCCACAAAGCGAGGCTCCGGTTACATCACGTTAAACCACAGTTTAGTAACACAGCTTATTTCGATTACAGTATTCCTAGAAACGCTTGTACGAATTCGGAACACAGACGTGACTTGGCTTAAATTATATTTCTATATTTGGACGTTTTATTACATCAGCAGTAATTTACGTTTACTTGTGATTTAATTCGAATATTCTTATAAACCTAGCTCTTAAACTGAGTTTAGGGCATGCTAATTGTGTCATTTTTCGTTTTGATTGATTGATTTCTTTATTATACGCCATAAATAAAATTACAGTAGGAACTTAAAATTGATATGGTGTCACAATGGGCAGTCTTATAGTTAAAGTTGATTTTTAACTGACAACTTTTGAATGAATTTGAGAGCGAAAGAGAAGCGCGGGCTTGCGGACTGTGAGCAATGGGTAACTCGCTGTCCGGCCGTCCGGTAACCGTCCGGACCAAGCCCAAGTCGTCGACGACGCGCGCTGTTCCCGCGCGCCTCAAGGAGTTGTCAGCAACAGCAGGGACCTAGACGGGTCGAAGCCTACTGGGGCCAGGGTTATCCGAAAGGGCGCTCGAGCCCCGGTATGAAGGCTTGAAGGAACGGGATAGGTTTTTTAGTCAGTAAGAGTCTGACACTATCTCCCGCTCCGCCCAAGAGCGGAGGTTGTCTTAAGATAATTTTTCCCACCGAAAAAAAAAAGTGCGAAAGAGAAAAAGATACGCAGGTAGTTTGTGGTAAATAATATAATCAGAGAAATATGTACCTACTTAATGATTGACCAATAATTGGGAGGCACATTTAATTCAAAAACTTTTCAGTGCGAAGGTTAAATATAAAGGTTTTTTTTTTTAAGGCCAATCGATTGGTTTTTTATATACCTGGCAAATATAAAACCGAATATAAATTATTATTTGACCATTACAGGTTTTGCTGTATGGACTTTAAAAGAGACTTTGACCCCTGAGTTTGTTTCGGTGTTTCTTCTCAGTGTAGTCAGCTAGGAAACACCGGCCTCATCTAGCATTAATTGAAGAAAAAAAAATTGACGTGTAAAAGTGTTTTATAAACCTACTTGCAAAATAAAGATCATTTATCATTTATAGATAAATCCGAAGAACTCCTAAGAAAATGGATTCTTGCTGTTCTATTCATCTTCATTAACAATAGACGAAGAAATATGACCATCAATTTTCACAATATTTATTACAGTTTTCTTGAAACTCGTTGGTACACATTTGAACGCGGACGTGTCTTGGCTGATATTACAAATTCAATATTTAAACTTAGACGTCTCAACTAGTTGTTGCGAAGTTAAATTGCGTTTTAAATTGAAATATACCGTTTCTGAGTTTGTTAATTTCTTATTAGTTTGTGGAATAGGAACTTTAAGATTTATTTACGCAAAATTGTTTTTGTTGGTCCCGTCATCAAAAGTTTTGGTCCTGGTTACAAATACAGTATCAAACCCAGTGATTAACAGAATGTTTGAAAGACTTGTTTTGTCTTGTGAATGTTTAATTAGATATTGATGGACAGTAAGATGGTTCGTCAGAAAGCCCCTTAATGTGAATGAAATAGATTAATACATTACACATAGGGAGGTTTTTATAACCTATTACATACAAAACGATATCAGGGAGGAATAAGTGGGGTACATTAACAGGAGTTCTCTGTGATCTTTTTTTTTATGGTGGGAAAAAATCCTCGAATGAGTAAGAGTCTGACACTATCCCCCGCTCTTGGGCGGAGCGGGAGATAGTGTCAGACTCTTACTGACTAAAAAACCCATCCCGTTCCTTCAAGCCTTCATACCGGGGCTCGAGCGCCCTTTCGGATAACCCTGGACCCGGTAGGCTTCGACCCGGCTGGGTCTCTGCTGTTGTTGACAACTCCTTGAGGCTCCTTGAAGCTCCGGAGTTCTCTGTGATCTGAGAGTCATAGGGCCGTGAGCGGCGACTCGTGCATCAAACATTTTTATACTATTGATCTTACCGCTCGCCGCCCCGTGCTTAGCTACCGCTCACAGCGGCAAGCTCGTGAACAGGTCGTAAGGAGGAGTTTTAAATTAACTCTCATTTCTGTCAAAATTAATGAATCCAGAGTAAGGTGATATGGTAACGAAAAAAAACCGGCCAAGCGTGAGTCGAACACGCCCATGGAGGGTTCCGTAGCAGCAAGTAACATAATATAAAAGTTCTTGTAGTTTGTTGTAACTTTGATCGATGTTTTAATAATAGTGTATTTTTTTAGATTTATGACGTATTAAAAAAAACTACTTACTAGTTCTCGTTCAAACCAGTTTTCGTTGATAGTTTACATGGTAATGTACATGATATATTTTTTTTAGTTTTATCATTCTCTTATTTTAGAAGTTACAGGGACACACACACACATTTTACCATTTTGGAAGCGACTCTCGCGTAAACTGTTCAATTTAGAAAAAAATGATTTAACAAACCTCAATATCATTTTTGCAACCTATCCATAGATGCCCCACCTATACTTACACCATTTATATTATAGATAAATTACACCCTGACATAGAACAAATGATCATGCTCATCACACAAACATTTGTCTTGTGTGCGAATCAAACCCACGACCTCCAGCATAGCAGTCAAAACGGTGAAGGAAAACATCGTGAGGAAACCGGCATGTCCTACAACCAAAAATTCTAAGACATGTGACATTCACCAACTCGCACTGGGCCCGCGTGGTGAATTACGGCCCATTCCCTGTCCTAGAGAGGCCTGAGTCCCAGCGGTGGGGACATTATAATACCGACTATGGCTATGTAAACAATTAAGTCTTGTAGTAAAAAAAAAACTTGTAATTACACGAGAAACGTAGGTATAACAAATGAAACTCCCCTATGAAATTATAAATAAACAAAGCGAAAGGTTGCTGCTGAGGTCGGGACGTGGAAAATGGCCGGCCTGCTCCCAACTCGACAACCTGTTGGCAAATGTAGGAGGTACCAAAATTAACGCAACATTTGAATTAAGGCGATGCAACTCGACATACACTGTTTTTCATACAACCGCTTTTAAGCGATTATAACGTTAACCTTTTGAATGTTAACGTTATAATCGCTGTTATAAATAAATCCGGCCTTGGTACGGAAGGCAACGAAGAAACAGGACTGGGTTTTTAGTCAGTAAAAGTTTGACACTAGAGTCCGTCTAATGAAAGCGTGACCTGAGAAAAGGAGGTTACAACCAAAAATTTTGAATGTGGTATTATTGAAATAGTAGGAGAAAAAAGTTTTGATAATAGAGTATTTTTTGTATTTATAACAATTGTATAATAGTCAATCCTAGTCAAAAACATGTTTGTAGATTTAATTATTTGGTGGGTGTGTGGTAAAGGTCAATAACACATAAAATGTTAGTTATTATCCCAAATTATTTTATTTTATCTGATCTCTCAAATGTCGCTATATGGCGTGGCTGGAAAGACCTCACGGCGTTCTTACCTTTCGCATGACGCAGGTCCTCACCGGACATGATTCGTTCGGGAGGTACCTACACCGGATTCATGCGGAAGTGACGCCCGGGTGTCGCCACTGTGCGGAATGCCCGGAGGACACGGTGGAGCATACAGTCGAGGTGATCGGCGGCGGAGACCTCTCGCTCCGATCATCAGGCAACGGCGTTATCGCCGCCGCCGCCAGCGCCAGGATACTGATCCCGATTTCCGACCACCGTAGGCACGGGCTTGCGGACAGTGAGCAATGGATAGCTCGCTGTCCGGCCGTCCGGTAACTGTCCGGACCAAGCCCAAGTCGTCAACGGTGCGCACTGTTCCCGCGCGCCTCATGGAGTTGTCAGCAACAGCAGGGGCCCAGCCGGGTCGAAGCCTACTGGGGCCAGGGTTATCCGAAAGGGCGCTCGAGCCCCGGTATGAAGGCTTGAAGGAACGGGATGGGTTTTTTAGTCAGCAAGAGTCTGATACTATCTCCCGCTCCACCGAAGAGCGGGGGTTGTCATAGGATGATTTTTCAAATCGGAAAAAAAGGTGCTATATAATATTCAAACAATATTCTTTATTTACCATTTGGCCTTCTGGCAAGAATACCAAGTGCACAAGACCGCGATAGTCAAATAAAATGGTCAACATGATTTCAACTCATCACGTCTCGCCAACACTAATGTGTTTCAAGGTTGTTGGGTTGGAATCGATTCGTTTTAGCAAAGAGAAAATTCAGATCTTTTGGGATTAGTCAAGTGGGAACATGTTTTATACTCCAATGATTGTTTCAAATGATACGGATCGACTCGTGAGACACAAAAAGTTCAACAGCTCTCAAACTTGAACTAGGATTTCAGTCACTATTTCCTTCACTTTCGCAATTTTAACTTCAGTTGAAGATTTTGATGCTCTATCAGACCAAGTGAGGCAAATCTTTCATTACATCTCAACTGCTTTTGAACGCATTCTACCACTCACTAGCATGTGTTTTTGATTAAGTCGATTCACCAAAAGCCTTCTTTGTTTGATGTTTTTGTCTATTATGAAATTCGCAATATGTCAGATTATCTAAAAATATAAGAAAAACAAATTATCATTATATCCTAAATATAACTAACTAATAATATTAGTCGACAAGGATCAAGATTATAACGTCATACTAACTTAAAAATTCTGAAATCGTATGTAAACATTGTTGGTTTTCATTGAAAACACCTTCTTTCTCTTCTTGTTTTTGTTTGAACTTATTAACGATGGTGTGTAGCAGTTTTCGCACGTTACTGTTTATTGTTTTTCCCATAATTAAGCAATTATTCTTGAAAAATAAATATCTGTTTACAAAACTGACAATTGCGACCATAGACTTTGACGTAATTTTTTTCGGCAAAACAATGTTGCCAATTTAATTTAAAAAAAAAACTCCAGGTTACGCTTTCAGTAGACGCACTCTATCTCCCGCTCCGTCCAAGAGCGGGGGTTGTCATTGGATAATTTTCCCACCTAAAAATATATAACAATAAAAAACAAAATCATCGTCAACATATCACGATCGTTATCTATTTAATTCAAATCTTGCATTAATTTTGGGACGAAAACGAAAATAAAACGAAAATATCATACTTTATTGAACGGTATGTGTTGATAAGAAAATAATCTTCCAGGCAAACGTGCTCCATCATCGACCACATCATCGCTTACCATCAAGTGAGATGGTGGTTGAACGTGAGCCTATCGCTGATAAAAAAAGGGGGGGATTTTTTTATAATTTTATTGACGTTCACGAGTTGCGAGTTGGGAACACGCCTGCTATGTAATGAGTGGGCCGAAAAAACAGGTACGCCATTCCAGTACGTAGGACAAGACCGTTTTTTACGAAAAAATGTTTCGTTTTGGACCGTTTAATTAATAGTCGGACGTCCAAACATTGCGCGGTAAACTGATTGTAATGGATAGTAGGTTCTTTCAATTTGAGGAGCAAGAAAAAAAAATTACCTTGCTTTGCGAGTTATTTTCATGTCAGAACAAGTATTAAGGAAAGCGTTAATATTGTAAGTACAACCATTTTTTTATAAGAGTAGGTAACCATGGAGTTTCTTGCCGGTTCTTCTCCATAGGAAACGACCAATTTGGAACCGTGCACTAGCTTCTGACATTTTATAAGTGCCCATGTAGAGGCCTACATGGGCATAAAATATTTGAGACTTTAGATTTGACTTTTGACTTTCATCCACGTGACCGTGAATTAAAATATACATAATGGTAAAAAAACCAAAAAGATTTTTCCTTATCGGTCCAGGTGCCTTCGAGTAATGAAGGGTAAAAAGCTGCTGTATTCCTGAGTGAAATAGCCTAATTTTATGCTGACTCAATGAAACATTATTTATCTGAATATTCATGAGATAGTGAAGTTTTCAGAGTACCTAAGTAATAACTTATTGTAATTATAATTCAAGAATATTTTACTCGACTATCTAAAGAATTCGTGACAGTTATTAATACAGTTTAGTAATATAAATTTGGCAATATTTAAAGATCCAACGAGCGAAGTTACTTTATCTGGATCAGAGGCAAACGTGACAAAGTGAGGCAATTATCACACTGCCACGCATCACGCTGCAAGTTGCGTGTCAACGCATCTACGCGCGTACTTGCGGGAGTGCAGATTTGCATCATCGTGCGGGTTTTTTACCCACTCACGCGCGTTGTTGCGTTTTGTAGTTTCACGCACATGTGCAGAGGCACGTGCGGGCCTTTGAGAATAAAAGGAGGTCGGAATTGGACCAAAAGCGCGAAGACCTCAAGGCTAGACCACCAACAGCAATAGTGTATCATACCATTAATGGTGTTCTGACATGTCCGCTCTGTGATCGGAGTTTTTCGGCCAAGGTTGGACATGCAAGTCACATGAGGGCACATAACAGAGCAGCAGATCTGAGCTCACAACCACCATGAAGAGCCAAGGAATGCGGTCGCTGTGGCCGAAATCGGCTAGATAGCATCATCATCATCAGTTTCACGCAGGCTCTGACTCGTTTCATACAAAATCTCGCACGGCACTACGAGACTCAGTGTGCCATACCTTACGTGTCGCCCCGCACCCACATAATGTGTGTGCATATTTCTCCGCTTGTAGACGTGATCAGCATGAACGCGCGTGGATTCATTTTCTGTGTGTGTTTTCTTTACAAACGGAGATACTTACAAGCAACATTAAAACACGCATTCACGCACTACACTGCGTGGTGCGTTGCAGTGTGATAATCGCCTAAGGAGATCGTGGCTCAAAGCTAAGCAAAGAGTAAGCTATTTACGAAGTTAAACTGAACTTGATGCGGTTAGCTTGTAGATTAATTCCATAGTACCTGTCTCCCGCACTTTCATCTGCTTCTTTAGTTACTGCTTCGCTTCTCTCGGGGGTCATATCGCGATGTTATATAGCCTTCCTCGATAAATGGGCTATCCAAGACTAAAGGATTTTTTCAATTTGAACCAGCGGTTCCTAAGATTGGCGCGTTCAAACAAACAAACAAACTCTTCAGTTTATTAAATTTGATAATATCAAAATATATCGTAATAGATAGATATGACCTCTTATAGATACATATGACCTCTCCGTCCCTCGGAGAGCACGTTAAAATACTATTCAGTTATTTTTCACTCTTCGTCATGTTTTTCTTTGCTTTTAGTCAATGGCTTTCAAGAATATCTCACCTACTTTCATATTGAACGCTATTTTTTCATATTATCACTATTTGGAGAGATATAGAGAGCTATATGAAGTCTCTAACGAATTATTATTTATGTACCTATTACCTATTATTATTTAATAAATCGTTCAACCATCACAGGTTGAACGATTGCGTCGTAAATAATTACGTTCCATATCTAAGTTATAAGTGAATCAGCCTCAATTCGCCCAACTAAGTATTACAGCCTGTCCCTTGCGTGGAATAATTATAATTAATATTAATTGATCTCCATTATCGTGATGAGAATATTAGTATATTCATGTACCTAAGTTACGTAGATATTTTAGTTTATTCTAAACTAATAATATAAAGAGGTAAAGTTTTTATTTTTTTTTATTTGTAGGAGATAATCGCTGAAATTACTGATCCGATTCTTAAAATATTTTTCACCGATAGAAAGCTGCTGTAGTCCTGAGTGATATAGGCTATATTTTATGTACGGGGGCGAAGCCGCGGGAAAAAGCTAGTTTTTATACTCGTAGTTCAAACAAAGTTGGTCTGGTTTTTTTTAGGTGGGGAAGTCTGAAGAAATAACATCTACGCTTTTGGGCGGAGCGGGAGGGCGTGTCAAAATTATACAGAATAAAAACACACTTCTGTTCCTTCTTTGCCATTGTTCCAGGGCTTCGGGGATGTCTTCCGCATCACTCATAGGTGGTCGCCTCAAAAAGTGGCCAGGATGTGAGTTAGTGTCAATGTCAGCCATAACACCGCCTTTATATCCAGAATTTTTTTACGTTTAAATTTTGTAGCTATCAGCTGCTGCAAGCGGCTTCACCCGCGTTATAGTAGAAAATTTTTACCACAAAGAACTGACTCTCACGAACAATCTGCCCTATAGGTACATTTAGGAGAAGATTTAACAGACTTCTTTTTAAAAGTATTATTCACCACAAAAAATCTACATTGCCTACAATTACTTAATCGGCCACTCATAACAAGCCTAAATGATATTATCTTAGCCACTAGCAAAGTTATCTTCTATGTATGCCACTTAGGTACTGAGTGATTATAAAAAAATAACCAAGAAGGCTAAGGTAGGAGCTCCGCTCCTCTCCTACCTTAGCCTTCTAACCTAACCTGTCCGTGTCAGAGTGCCCTAAAACTCCGAGCTCATTTCGCTCGCTCTTGAATTTGGAATATTTAATTGCCGTTATTAAAAAGATGAATTAGTTTATTAGAGGCTATCTCGTTTTCCCGTTGCTTAGTTATAAAATGAGAAGTTTGATCGCGTGGCCAATAAAGAAATGTGAGGCTGAGATTTATAATTTCTCGATCATTTTATGATTTTCCACGTCAAAAACAACGAGAAAAATAAAGTGATTTATTAGTATAGTTAAACAATTACCAATTGGCAAATACTTTTTTAAGTGTTTGTGTGTCATCATCACTTCATCACCACTTTAGCCGATAGACGTCCGCTGTTGGACATAGGCCTCCCCCAAGTGTCGCCACAATGAACGATCCTGTGCGTCCCACATCCATCGGTTTTCCGCAACCGTCACCAGGTCATCGGTCCACCTTGTAGAAGGCCTTTCAACGCTGTGTCTTCCAGAACCTTTCGGCCCCAACGGCAATGTTTTGCGAGCAATGTGTCTTGCCTATTTCCACTTAAGTTTGGCGATTCTTCGTAAGTGTGTTTGTGTGTACATAAGTAAATAAATAGTTAAAAACAATTTCTCAAAGCACACAGCTATGCCAATTAGACAACACAACTCCTAATTTGAACCCATTTACATCAAACCCATGTTATAAGACGGACGTTTATGCTTTGATATCAAATATAATCTCATTTCTTAGCAACAGATTATACTGGTCGGTTTAATTATTTAAGCCCCAAAGTGATTAGTAAGGCCGTTCTCTTGCGGCCTGACCTGGCCTCCCTTAAGTAACAGATTGGCGGAATATAATTCTACCAGGGTGGAGATCGATGATACTGAGCATTTTGATATTCCCTCCGAGCTTTGAATGGTCTTAAGGGAGGATTTCGTTTTGTTGCGAAACGTTACGTTTGCAAAATATTACCTTTTAGCTTGCAAAGAAGTTGTTTAAGATTATTTCACCGTAATTAATTAATTATTTTTAAAATAAAAATGGAGAGCAGTGGTGGCCGAGTGATAATGGCCCTGACTTACGAATTGTAGGTCGCAGGTTCGAACCCGGCCAGGCGCATTACTTTGTATAATTTATTTCATCACCACTACTCTCAAAACGGTGAAGGAAAACATCGTGAGGAAACCGGCATGTCCTAGAACCAAAAATTTGAAGACATGTGACATTCACCAACCCACACTGGGCCCGCGTGGTGGATTACGGCCCATTCCCTTTCCTAGAGAGGAGACAAAGGGCGCTCGAGCCCCGGTATGAAGGCTTGAAGGAACCGACAGAAGAAAGAGCGCTGGGCCACTGCGGTCGGCACCCTTAGGGCCTGTCCGCACAGCGATATTCCACCGCGCGGAAAATATTCGCGCGGATTTATTTCCGCACCGCACCGCGTCAAATCTGCAAGAAATCACAGCCTGTCCAGAAACTTCCATAAGATTCAATGTGTTACAGAATAACGAAAGAAAAAACGCTCGGTGGAATACTGCTGTGCGGACAGGCCCTTATCTGTACGGTTCGTGCAAGCGTCGGACCAGATTCTGTCAAAGTGACATGTGACATGTGTCACTTGCTACTTAGCTCGTTCATTCTAGAACTTAGTGATTATATACTCTTTGGTTCATTCGTTCTCCAGCTTCCGTACTATTGACTTCACCGACAAATAATAAAAGTATATACACCGTGACAAAAGAGTTATGAGTATACATGTGGATGGGTGGAGAGGGAGAGGGAGGCCAAAGAAAAGATGGATGGATTGCGTGAAGAATGATATGAAAGAAAAGGAAGTTAGTGATAGCATGACGAGTGACAGGGTAGAATGGAAGAAAAAACATATTGCGCCGACCCCAAATAAGATGGGACAAGGGCAGGAAGAAGAAGAAGACACCGTGGCTCACACATCGACGCACAGACGTAGACAACAAGCCTTGTAGACTCCAGGTCGTCATCATCATTATTTCAGCGGAAAGAAGTTCACTGTTGGACATAGGCCTCCCCCATTTTCGCCGCAATGAACGGTCCTACGCGTCTCGCATCCATCGGATTCTCAGACCTCGCACCAGATTATTGTGCTCTAGGGTAATGCTCGATAAACATAACCCTCCTTCTAGCGCAATCGGGTAAATATACTACTTACCTTGATCTTACTGTTTTATTTTTTCTCTAATCTTATTTACATTATATGGACATTACTTTAGTCTGAATCTGAATGTATTTTATTTTATTATTTAAATGTAACCGGCTTAATTTAAACCAAACACTAGCTGTCCCTAATCACTGATGAATTTGGCATTCAGCTCAGAGGATTGTAAAACAAGTCACGTAGATTTCTTTCTACTTAGCGAAAAAGAAATGAGCTTTTGTTTGTAGGCACAGGAACAATCAGAATTAAAATAGTGGTACTCGGCAACATCCGGACTGACTAGAAGCTATTTGTTTAAGTAGGAAATCACTCCACTACATTGGGTTACATAGTAACCCAATGATACATCGAGCCAATTTCAATGCTCACTCCCAGAGGTGTAAACGATGGAAACGACTATGAATCCTTTATTTTTATAATTCGCACCGTTCTCACTAATGGTCACTTAACAACACTTCCATTACGCTTCATAAAAACGTTCAATACAGTCAGCAGAATTCAAGATATCTTTAAAAATTCAATATGAAACTATTGCAACCTTTCAGCCCTTATCAGGTCCCTTTCAGATGAGTAACTTTTGACAAACTTGAGAGACAGGGACCCAGAATTTCTGAGATATTTACAATGTTTTGATGAGGAATGCAAGAAATGTACTTAACTAACTGGAATATTACAGTCTCTGAATGGACAGTGTACAATTATCTGAATAACATAACATAATCGGCCTTATAATGTTCCCACTGCTGGGCCTTTCTCTAGGAGAGGGAAGAGAGAATTTTTACTTCAAGGATATACCGGTTTCCCCACGATATTTTCCTTCGCCGTTTTTAAAGGAGTGGTGATTAAAATTACCCAGTAAAATTCCTGGCTGGTTTTTTTTTTTGTTGAGTATCCAAATGACATCCCTCGCCCTTGGACGGACCGGGAGATAGAGTCAGACTCTTACTGACTAAAAAACCCACCCCGTTCCTTCGTGCCTTTAATACCAGGGCTGAGCTACCTTTCGGAGCTAACCCTGGCACCAGTAGGCTTCGACCCGGCTGGGCCCCTGCTGTTGCTGACAACTCCTTGAGGTGCGCGGGAACAGCGCGCGCCGTCGACGACTTAGACTCGTTCCGAGAGTATATTCCTGGCCTCGTTTATACCCTGGGTTTTTTCGTTAAAATCAAACTTGTAAGTTTGATTTTTTCACAACTACAAGGGACTACAGACCTTAGTATATGGTTTTAATTTCAACTCTTATACCTCTATTTCTACCTCTACGTGTTCTTGAGATAAAGGGTCTTAACAGATAGACAGGTCAAGTCATGGACAGACAGAAAGACAGACATAGACAGACAGACAGATGGATGGACAATAAAGTGCTCTTATAAGGGTTCCATTTTTTTTCCTTTTTAATTATGGAACCCTAAAAACGCGCTAAGTACACTAACTACGTCAAAGGTGTGAAAACGTGGACATTTATGACGATTACCTTTTTTAACTTTTTGAATAATTATATTTCGAAAACTGTGGCTCTTAAGAAAAAAGTGTTTAAAAATGTTTGTAGATAATGATCTACAATTTTTGACTAAGCTAATTTTATGATAAAAATTACTATTTTGCTGAAAATCACAAAAAAAAACTCGTTTTTGTAACCTTTGACACCAAGTTTTTTTTCCCAGCTGTCGGATCAATGAGGACTTTTTAGATTTCATTTATGATGGTGTTCTGAACAATCCTACCAATTTTCAGCTGTGTGCGAATTTTTTTAACCTCGGTCGGATGTCTAAATTGACCGGACTATTATTCGTCACATGATCATACCAATACAAACGATTTCCTTTCAACTTTTCAGTCACTTGCACCACTTTCAAACCCTAATGAACTCATTCAAATTTTTAACTTTACCCATTTTTGTTACCCCACACATATCTTAGCTTGCATCCACGCTTATTAATTCAAGTAGCAATTTATGCTGCAAGTAATTATTATTCGATCGAATAGGCCAGAGCAACTAGTGCTCATAACTTTGCCCGGGCAAAGTTAAGCAATAGACATTGTTTAAAGGGCATCTTTTATGCGCGGGTAGTTGGCGAGCGAGTTCTGAGTTCCTATAATGTTTGCAATTAATCTGATAGGTCATGGGAGTCTGATTATGTCTATTGATATGTCTATTTGACGGCATGTTGGTCTACTAGTGGTTAGTAGCTCTGGTTGCTATGCCAGAATTCATGGGTTCGATTCCCACCCAAGACAAAATTAAAGGTTTGTGTGATGAGCATGATCATTTGTTCTGTGTCTGGGTGTAATTTATCTATAATAATACGTATGTATTTAGAAACATATATGTATGTGTGATGTCAGGAGCGGTCGTTGTGGCGACGCTTGGGGGAGGCCTATGTCCAACAGTGAACGTCTTTCGGCTGATATGATGATGATCATGATGATATATGTGTATCAGTTGTTGATGTGTACCATTAGCAAAAACCATGGTTTGGGACTGGATGACGTTGTGCGAAAGTTTTATAATAATAATATTATTTTATATTTCATGAGTATATTCATTTTAATTTAGTGAATAGGCTCTTATTAAACTAGTGCGCCTCACCATCAAAGATTGCATCGGTACTTACCATCAAGTGGGATCGCAGTCAAACAATAGTTTTACTCAATTAAAAAAAATTAAAAAATATTTCGGATTTATTGAACATCCTGATTAACTAAATTACCCCTAAACTCAACCTCAGTCAGAACCGGTATAAAATATACCTAGTCTACATACTCACGGACACAAACGCTCGGACCTACCAAATATACACAAAAAAAAACATTGTCATTGGTTTGTCACACCAATGACAGTCCCTTTTTCTTATCCAGGCAATTACTGTCCGTACCAGGTTAACTTATCGCGGAATGCGATAAGGCCGCTCATTGTCCCAGTTGTATGTACCTATGTGTTTTAGTTTCCTTTTGTATGTATAATGGTGTACAATAAAGTATAATAAATAAGAATTAGTCAAGTCGTTTCGGACGAACTATGATAGACATAGTTCCATAGTCCACCATAGTCTATGTTCAACATAACTACATGTAGAACATAGGCTAAGGTACACCTGCACGCTTATCCAATTTGTTATTCTGCAATCATTAACGCTATCGGAATGACGTCATCTCAACGTAAAGTCGTGTGGTCAGAACAAACGAATAGACAATTTGTAGCCAAATTCACATCGTTCAAAATCGTTTCTACAATGTTTAACGCTATATCCTTTGTTATACAAACGTTACATTGTAGAACGAGCGGCCGACTCAGGCGCGTCAACATGGCTACCAACTTATTGTTATCTACAATTGCTGTCACCGACGCGTTACCGATTAGACAACGGAATTCGACACAAACTGGTTGTAACTTGGCTAGGGGGGCTGAATATAAATGAGTTACGTGCATTTGAATAATGTAGAAAGTTAATTTTGAAGAGGTAAATTGAGCATACAAAAAAAAAAAAGCATACATAATAAAAGTACACTCATCTCAGAATTAACTTTAATTATGTTTACTCTATTTACCTAAATCCGCTGATTAAATACGGCGTAACAGGAATAAATATTGTCTAAGCCAAAAACAAAATACACAACTATAACTCATGCAAATTACAAGATGTCTTGAGATTTATGGCATTAATGTAACCCTCCGTCGGTCTGCATAATCAACCTTATAATGTTTCCACGGCTGGGACTCAAGCCTGCTCTCTATGAGAGGGAATGCGATGTAATCCACCACGCGGGCCCAGTGCGGGTTGGTGGATGTCATATATGTCTTTGATCTTTTGGTTCAAGGGTATTTTTTTAAATTCATATAAACGTGACTGCGATCCCACCTGATGGTAAGCAGTGATGCAATCGTTGATGGTGAGGGGCACTAGTTTATTAAGAGCTTATTCACTCTGCCCTTTTTTATGGTGGGAAAAATCATGTATTGACAATTTGACATCCCCCGCCCTTGGGCGGAGCGGGAGATAGTGTCAGACTCTTACTGACTAAAAGACCCACCCCGTTCCTTCTAGCCTTCATACCGGGGCTCGAGCGCCCTTTCGGATAACCCTGGCCCCAGTAGGCTTCGACCCGGCTGGGTCCCTGCTGTTGCTGACAACTCCTTGAGGCGCCACTCTGCCCTTGAACAAACCTAATTTATAATCGGACAGGAGGACCGCAGCAGACAAATAGTTCCAGTCCTTTGATGTACGTGGTTTAAACATGCCGATTTCTTCACCATATTTATCTCACCGTTTTGCGAGTTGTGGTGATAAAATAAATAACACAAAGTCTAGCGTCTGCCTGGGTTTAAACCCGCAACTTAAGGCTTGCAAACCGGGGAAGTTACCTGGTTTTCACTGTTTCTTCTCCGCTATATCATAGTCCATATCTAGATGTAATTTATAAACGTCAACAGTACCTATAGCAGATTCACAACATGTAACATACAATATATTTCAATTTTCCATTAGGCTAAGAATAATATTACCCAGGTTTTGAGACTGAACTCTTTCCGCTCCGCCCAAGAGCGGGGGATGTCAATGCATGATTTTTCCCACCATAAAAAAAAAGAAAAAAAAAGACTGAACTCTTTTTTATTATTATTTTATGTTGTGGTATATTGTGTTGTTTGCGCCGAATAAATGCTATTCTATGTATTCTATTTAACAGTGACGAAATAAATTACACAAGGTAAAGTGACTGTCTGGGTTTGAACCCGCGATTTACATCAAAACCATTATCACTAGGCCACCACTGTTCACAATTCAAAGACGCTTAGAGATTTATGACCTTAACGTAACCCTCCGCCGCTCCGGCCTACTTTATCATAAAAAGATTAAGAATAATAACAAGTAAAATAAAATAAGCCACTTGACGTAGCTCAACCGCCCAGAAAAGCTATTACAATGGGTAACTGAGCGTGGTGACAGGTTGAAAGGAGCGGAGCGAGGCGGATGCGGCTACAGTGCGGGCGAAGAGCTGGTTGGCTGGTTACAAGTGATAGAACGCTCGGCAAAACCAGTGTTTTATTAAAAAAAAGGAGGAAAGAATAAATGGACAATTACTTACAACTGTAACGTAATGACAATTTAACTTAATCTTATTCAATCCATATTAACAAGTTAGATTATTTGTTTAAACGTTGGTAAAGGATAGAATGAAACACGTGTATAGTTCGGGACGGACATACCAGAGCTGTGCCTGCTTGGGCAGCGGGAATGATCAAAAGAGTTACCATGCTTCTGGAATGCAAAGGGCAATTGAAAAAAAAAACAGGGTTTTTAGTTAATAAAACTCTGACGCTCCCTCTCACTCAACCCAGAGCGAGAGAAGTTATTGGCGATTTACCATCTCAAAAAAAACTACAGGTCAAGTCACGAACGAAGGCTATCTATGTCAAACTATTACAAGCTTACTCATTGATAGGAAAGACAGATATAGATGTAGATAGAAAATGCTCCATAGCGCTAGAAATAAACTCGCGCTATGGAGCATTTTGACCAGTCCGTTATACAGTGGTGAAGGTAATCACAATGTATCTCAGATTCCTTCAGCCAATAAAACAACATTACTAAAATTGCTGAGTGAAGCCTCATGTTTGATACAAACGCGTGTCTCCACTGGAAACATAGATACCGCAAAATACGTACATACCATTATAGGTTATGCACCATTATCACCATAGGTTTTGCAATATTAAAACGCCAGCAGGCTGACATTGTTATATAGTAGTCTATTACTACTGCAGAAATGGGTTATATTATATAGCACACTTAAATAAATTTTAAAAGGAGTTATTGACTGACTGGCATATCAACGTAATGTTCGGCCAGACTGAAAGAACGGGTGCGGGGCAGGCGCGACGCGGCCATCTCAAACATAAGAACTTCATTTGCAGGCGGGCGCGGGAAAAAGCGTGGGTTGCCAAACGCGGGACGCGCACAGGCAACTCTAGCCATAACTCAGTCCTGCACTCGCACCGCTCCCCGCAACGCGCTGCTAGTCTATCGGAGCACATACAGTCGAAATTACCGAGACTAGGAACGGGAATTGTTGTACAAGGCTTCCTTTTATAATGTAGGCCAACAGTAAAAAGGTATTTTTGAACATTCAATATTTAAGGGGATGTCGTTTGTGTCTAAAATTTTATTCCTTGGTCCAATATACTTGAACCTTGGCGCAAATAGTACCTAAGTAAATAATAAAGGTTTCCATTATTTGCTTTACCAAACTGCCCTCAAAAGGTTTCGAGGGTGTTTTTTTTTTTTGGTGAGTAAAAATCAAATGACATCCGCTCTTGGGTGGAGTGGGAGATAGTGTCAGACTCTTACTGACTAAAAAACCCACCCCGTTCCTTCTTGCCTCTCGTACCGGGGCGAGCTTCCCTTTCGGGTAACCCTGGCCCCAGTAGGCTTCGACCCGGTTGGGCCCCTACTTGTTTCTAGGGTGTTTTTTCAATAAAAGAATCTTTTTCCTTCCGAAGACTAGCTGGCAGTTGCTTGGACTAGACTCAACACCTATCTGGACGGAGGATCCTCCCTTTTCAACAGTGGTATTTATTTATTTATTAGTAATAAGCATACCAACAGCACAATCACTTCCAGTACAAATAAAACTGACATCTAAAAAATGACATTTCAGTAACCACGCAAATAACAGGTATGTAGGACCACAGAACATAGGAATCATACAGTTCCTCTGTTCTGTGTGTAGGACTTTACATTCTGTTCCTCATACCTTTAAAATATCATCTATAGTGTTGAGTCGATGGCTATTAGATAAATTGGGCCCAATTGGTAATAACGTTATCAGAAGTGCCGGAGGCGTTCGATAGATCAACAAAATCCTACTTCTGCTTTCAATTTTAAGTACCAGACCGTACTGATTTTATTGATTTTGACTGATCAAAAATTTACCTCAGTCCTGTGCGCACGACGTTTTTTAAACGCACCGTTGACGCGCGTTTTAGAAACGTGCGTTGATGGCACGCTTTTATACTATTAAAGGTCTACAGGCTGCGTCTGACTCGCGTGCGTATCGCGTCTGTATCACTACGAACGCACGTCAACGGCGCGTTTCAAAAGCGTGGTGTGCACAGGCCCATAATAAAACGAGTTTCAGGGCTGTACTCCATCACACACCAAGTTTTTTAAACGCACCGTCAACGCAACTTTTAGTAACATGTGTCGACGACACGCTTGGTCCTATTTAAGGTCTACAGGCTGCGTCTGACTCGCGTGCATATCGCGTCTATATCGCTACAAACGCGCGTTAACTGCGCGTTTTTACAAGCGTGATGTACACAGGCCTATAATAAAACGAGTTTCAGAGCTTTACTTCATCTTTTTATAACAGGGCTACTTCAAATTACACACGTATGAAGCACATTCCGCCACGCCACACATGGATGTAACATTTACATAAAACATATGGCAGTTTCATATTATTCTACCCAACTAGAAGCGACGTATGAAATATGGAGCGAGTCTCAAAAATGTGTCATGTCGGTAGGGTTGTCAGGCTTCTGGATAAAGCCAACATCGTTTTTTTGGTTTGTGCAGCAAGAGTTAACTACAAAGGGCGTAACTTCAATTTTCAAACTTTTGGTAATGAGCAAAAAACAGAAAATTAGTATTTACGCTCTTTGTAGCGGAAAGAGTCGATTTAGGGTCGCCACACACGGGCCACATACAACAGCCACAACGCCGCCACGAGAAGCTAGCAGCCACAAAGACGACGCACGCGACAGCCATTTGTGGCTGGTAGCTGCTACTTTTTTTAACCCATACGCGCAGTATCATAATGGACTCTGACGAAGAAAGTTTAAATGCGCGAGTGGCGTGTGAGCGCTTTTTGTATCGGGGTGTAGTGGCCGGTACAGGCCACAAGCAGCGGCGATTTGTAGCGTGTGGCAGCCACCGACGTCAACTGTGTGAAGCGAATCCATATAAAATGTATGAAAACTATAGGAAATATGCCGGTGGCAGCTTTTTGTGGTTGTGACTAGTGGCCTGTGAGCGGCGACCTTAATGATTTGCTAAATCAAAAAAAGTAGCCTTAATATGTAAACAATTCAAATACACTTAGGTGTCTAAGTCCACATCACTGTCATCTGGGCAGAAGATTGGCAGCAGTGCCACGTTTAATGGCAATGTTAGGTATAGAACGAGCCAGCCCTCTGGTTACTCAGCGTCGATCGGTTGGTAAGATATGTCTTTGAAAAGATGACATGTTGTTTCAATAGAATTTGACACAGTTTCAGGATAAAGGATTGAAAAGCCTAGATTTACGTATAATAAATTTGTTCTATACGTTCTATATTAAACTACAGGTTGGGCTTTCAATTTGGTGTTAGGAATTGAAACCATGTCAAGCCTTACTTTAATAATAAAGTTTGATAGATTTCAGGCTGAAGTAAAATTTGATAAATCGTCTTTCTGCCTTTGTCCTGTGTTATTTGCAGTCAGCAGAAAGTTTTTTCTTCAATTCTGTCTTATCACCCGTCATGCCATCACTAACTCCCTTTTCTTTCAGTTCACTCCTCACACAATCCACCCATATTATCTTTGGCCTCCCTCTCCCTCTCCATCCATCCACATGTACACTCATAACTCTGTTAGTAGCATGCGTTTCATCCCTCCTCTTCACCTACGCAAGGCAAGAAGGATCGGGTTGGGATTTTCAGTAAGTAAGAGTCTGACACTATTTCACGCTCCGCCCAAGGGCGGGGGATGTCATTTTATTGTTCGCGCCGCCGTGGTGTCCCGTTGAAATATAGCCCTAAGGCACTCATTGGCCCATTGGCTTACAACACAAAATAAATAGATACAAAAACTAGGCCAGATGAATGAGACACTCTCTCGGTTCCAAAAGGGTGATCCTTTAAACCTCCAAACTTCCGGCTTAAGCACTTAACGACTTTACATGCCGGTATTCATGAAGTCGGCAGAACCAGCGTGATTAATAGTCCTCCATACAAAAGATTGATGATGCTCAAAGTTTATCACACTTTAAATATTCCAGCGCGAACTGTTTTAACTAATCTAAGTTTGATATTAATGACGTAACTTTTTCATTGTGTGAGTTAAAAAGTTCAAGTCATTTTGGAATAGGGTTAAATAGGTCTTATCCTTCTAGTAAATAAAATTATGATGATATTCTACTTTTAAAGCCAAGCACAAACAGCAAACTTGAACATTTGATTTATTCATATATGAGATTCGAACACGAACGCAAACATAGTTCGAATCGAGTTCGCGCAGAATCGAATCGAAGTGGTCGATTGTGAAGGAGCGAAAAGATTTTTGGTGTTCGCATTGATTCATGAAGAACAGCGTCCATACAGAACATACTAATAGGAAAGCCGCAAACATGTTTGACGAACAGTGTGTTCGATGTTCGTTAGTGGTACATACCTACGTGCGAGCCAAGTTGTTACATATCATGCAACGTAACCAAAATTGTTAGTACGTGCGTACATGGCTTATTAATTATAATCTTAAAGTCTTTGATTCAGGAGTGAAAAGGTTATTTACCTCCTTTTAGGCAAGCGTGCTTCATCGTCGAAAAAAGCTGAAGCGCGATTATACAAATTTTCGGTCTAGCTCTCATTTACCAAGTATCATACACTGTAACGTGATGTAGTAATTCGATCCAAAAACTTTTCATTAATATTTATTGTACAACAAAAACGACACCAATCGTAAGTACCTGATGCATTTGCTTATGTATATATAGGAAGGTTATCTCTAAAAGTGCTGGTCCGATTGCGAAAATTTTTTCACCGATAGAAAGCTTCTTTATTCCTGAGTTTCATAAGCTATATTTTATGTTCGCGGGCGAAAGCTAATGTATAATATAGAATATCTGTCAATCGTTTGACTAAACAATACATAAGATAGAACATGTTTGTACTGTGGCCTCAATTTTAGAGCACAAGGACCAAATCATGAGTTATGGCCAACCTCGATGCAGTTTCCTTTGCTCCAGTTTGTTGGCGACAGGTAGTCGTAAACTATGACGGATGACTAAACTCTACTATGTCGGGTGACCTAAAACTAATATCATTACTAAAGTGTTAATTTTGTATTCATATTTAAATTAAAATGCTCTCAAAATGGTGAAGAAAAACATCAAGAGGAAACCGGCATATCCAAGAACCAAAAATTCGAAGATATTCTTAGTATTATTTAAGACATTCACTGACAGGTACTGGACCCACTTGGTGCATTACGGCTCATTAACTTTCATAGAGAGAAGGACCGAGTCCCAGCGGTGGGAACGTTTTATAAATGCTTATGCTTATATGGGCTAAAATGACAATATAAATCCTTATATATTTTTTTTTTTGTTTCATTTTTTTATTGTTGTTAGGTTTACGCTTGACCGCTAGGGTCAAGTAAATCCTATCACCCAATGGAAAGCAACGATGCGGTCGACGATGGTGCGCGATTACCCAGAGTACCCTATTCACTCTTGACTTAAAATGCCCAGGTTGTAGCTATCAGGAACCACAGACTCCGGTAGGGAAATCCATTCAAAATGAATGCTGTATGCATAATGAATGTGTTCCCAAAACATTTTGTGCATTTAGATGGGATGTCCACCATGTACCGGGTGGTCCGATGATGGAACGGGCTAGGCGGAATTATGCTTTGTAATTCCGACGCACACTCCCCGAAATGCAACCGGTAGAAAACCGACAGGCTAGCAACTCGGCGTCGATGAAAAAAAAATACGATTGTCGTCATGTTGGTGCAAAATATGAATTTGGGTCACATTAGGTACATGTGAAATATTACAGCCGAACAAAGTTTTATAAAATGTTCCTTATTACTTTTGTTTCAAACTCATCCATCCGCATCCATCACGATATACTTTTCTGCTTCATCATCCTAATAGCAATATGTTGGAAACATTTTGACAGTATGGGTCCCATCCCAAGTAATGGTGTAAAATTAAAAACTTTTACTTGATGACTTCTCAAGCTCTATACAGGCATAAACCACAAAATAGATAGGTACAAAAAACAATCTCATGTATGTACTTCACTTTTTATACCTACGCTCAGTGGACGCACACTAATGAGCGTTTAAGCCGGAACTGTTCGACGAGCGGGCCGAGGCGCTCCGAGATGATCGTGCCCGAGAGCGGTGTTTATGTATGCGTTCCTCAAGCGCGCTTTGCATGTAGAATATCTCTGTACCTATCTATTTTGTACTGTGGTTGTTCTAACTTAGGACCCCAACTCTTAACATTTATCAACATCCCGGTGTATGGATCCTCAACCGCGCCTCGAAGAGATTTTAGCAAAACCGTAGAGTTTACACAAAATCAAATGATAATATTGATTATTTTTGGTTATTTAAAATAAAAACTTTTACACGTCAATATAAACTTGACAAGTGTTCCCTAGTTGACTACACTTAGAAGAAACACGGAAATTAACTCAGAGGTCGGAATGTTTGTTTTGTTTCGTCAAAATTTTTAAGGAACGAAGCAACATTATACAAAACCCATAACTATAAACCACTATATATCATCTGCAACCTCGACCACATCTCCTGAGTATAAAACTTCGTTGAAAACCGTCGTAACTCGAAGGTGACGGGCATCGAAACTGCAAGTTGGTCGTTGTAAATCGCCCGGGGGGGAAATTGTGCGAAAACTGTGAAACACTTGAACACTTGGAACGTCGCCAACTGCAGACGATACAGAGTAGAGAAAAGTGCAAACAATTTGTTACAAAAATTGTAAGCTTTCCTGTTAAATGTATTGTAGGAACAGCTTACTGCCTCAGACGTCTAGTGGGAGCTTCATCGCCGATGTAGTGTCCAACGTGTTCAAACATACTGTGTTCTGCTGAATGTCCTATTGAAAGTAGCGCGATCATGCAATGCGATCAAATTATCTAGTTTACGCAACAATCGATGCATCGTATTGACCGAACGATCTCCGATCAAACTAGCTGATCAGCGCCCTTATCAAGACGTGATAAAAGGTTAGTCGTGCGAGCGAGAAAGAGAAATGGAGCTATTCACGCTACAGCTCCATTCTTTTAACAGTTCAGTTTTGGTTGTAAAATAGATCACGTTATGAGTATGTCCGAAATAATGGCGTTCGCACGACCAAGAAGGTGTTGACGACCAAGTGGCGCACTCTCTCTTCTTAGTCACACACTCTTGACAGAGTGGCAGTAGTCATATCGTAGTACTTTGGCGAAAACCAAGAGATTCACCTTTTTTAATTGGTCGTTCGAGTTCCACTGTTAGGCAAAAGCACATCCTTCATTCCACTCCTCAATTTATTTTTATATGATGATGTCTCAACCTTGGATAATACAATTGGATACCGAGAAGTAACAAGTATTCATCATTATAAAAATATATTAAAACGCTCGAAGCGTTTAGAAATTCTTGTGGAAAATTAAATTACAAGAACTCTTTTTTTCTTGGCTTTGCTTATTTTATGCATTTAGCAAGCGTCAGAATTTAATTAAGTTTTTAGTAAAGAATACATTCTCTTTGTTTTTTATTAGAATAATAAAACATTCTAATTTTTTTCCAGTATTTGGCAGCAATTGTCAGCCCTCTCAGTAAGTTTTGCTGAGGTGGTAAAACAATAAGACTTTGAGCTCCACTTTACCGACATCACGCTGTACTACTGTTTACTGTTTCAATGATTTCATATATTGTCCAATAGACACTTGAGATACACGACTACCTACACCAATTGAACATTCCAATTTCTACTAGGAATTGATTTGCGGACAATTAAAATAGTCATTAAAATTCACTGGAAAAAATTCTGTCAAAATACTCCAAGAGTATGTACAAATGATTTGAAACAGATATTAACTGCTCTTGGTTTGTCGTTTTTGCCGATGGCAATACCCTTGACCGATGCCAATGGGCTTGTTTATAAAGTATATCTTTTAATTTCATTTGAACATTTCCAAAACCCTATTGTAAGGTCGTCTTAAATAACTAAGTAACAATGTCCCTCAAACTTTCCACAAAACCAGGGATCAAAACTGTCCCCCCGCTTTTTTCGATGACCGATACTTTGCCCGGGCAAACTTATGAGCGGACCATATTGATGCCCGCCCTTTGCCCACTAACCGCGCGAACTAGTAAACTAAGGCTAATAGGGGGCAAACTTTACAAACTCCGACTTTGATGCCACTTCCTCTGAAGTTAATCAGAAGTTGGACACAAGACCGCGACCGGCATGCATCTGTGAAGCGTGAACCGTGAATTAAGTTAAACTTGCTTTGAATTTAGTGCTAAAATAGTCGCTTGAGGATTTGAGGCGACCTGAAGGTGAGTCTACACGAGCGGAGCACGATCCGAGCTCAAATTCGTATAGTGTCGCTCGTGCTCGGCTGCTCTAGAAACGGTCCACACTACACGAATTTGAGCTCGACTCGTGCTCAGATCCTCTAGCTTAGACCCACCTTTATACCTATATCACTGTAGAGGCTTAATACCATAGGCATACTAGAGACGCCTACAAATATCTAATATTCGTGACCACCACAGACTTACGTCAATATAAGTCTGTGGTGACCACGTAATCATAATCCTCACTAATATTATAAAAGCGAAAGTCTGTTTGTTTGTTACGTCTTCACGCCTAAATGGCAAAACTGATTTTGATGAATTTTGGTATAGAAATAGTTGCGACCTTGGAGACGGACATAGGCTATTTTATGTATGCGGGTGAAGCCGCGGGCAAAAGCTAGTTAATTATTTATTTATTTAAAACTTTATGCACTAAAAAACTGTACAAAGGCGGACTTAAACTAAAAAACTTAGGCATTGTTAAATAACGAAGAGACAAAAATATTATAGAAACACTGACTTCCGAAATTAAAATTATTTTGTACTTTTCAGAGCTTTATAACATTGAAGTCGGTTGTATTTTTTTTTTGTAAAAAGTTTTTTATCTTTTTATTTTTTAATAAAAATATCATTTATTTTGAACAAGTAACTAAGACTCATTACACAAACATAACACAAAACGTGACACCAACATACAATCAAATTAATTCATACGCAGTTATGTACATCACTTACGCCCACAGGTAACATGCAAGTCATTGCACAGCCTTATATAAGGACAGTTTTTAATCATAAGCGTCTACATGTTTTTATATTGTGTATATCTATGTGTGCCAAATATAATATTTTTCTTTCTTTCTTTCTTTTCTCGGGGGCCTTACCACTGGGCCCCCCCAACTGGAGCAGTGGTTGAGCGATATAGTGCGCTCCTGTTGCATATTCGATTCCCGCACGGTAGAAATATTTGTAAAGCGTGCAGTTAGTTGCAAGTTTGTGATCGCAATTACGATACAGTAGTTTTTGCTAGTGTAGGTATAAAAAAAAAAAACATTTTTATTTAACTCTACTATAAAATGATAAACTATGTTTACTTTGCAAATAGGTTTGTTAAAAACACTCTTTCACGTCAATTTTTTCGTCAGTTTAAACTAGATGAGGCCGGTGTTTCCTAGCTGACCCTGAGAAGAAACACCGAAACAAACTCAGAGGTCAATGTCTCTTTTAAAGTCCATACAGTAAATATGTAATGGTCAAACCATATGAGAACCACGGATTAGTGTCTCAGAAGGTCTTTTGAGGAAAGAATCATTCAGATTTGTGATCTATCCAGTCAGTGCAAGTATTTGTCTGTATTCGTGTAGCTCAACTTAAGACTATTAATACTCGTCAAAACGAATCATACGAGCCCAAATTCGATGGGGTTGTGTCGTTAAATTACCAAGCTCCTAAGGAGCTCAACGATTTAACGAACATTACCAAGAAAAGGACATTTGGGAAGGAAAAAAAACTCTTACGACTCTTACGATGCGAAGCTTACATTTCAAAGATAAACTTAAAATTACCTTCATTTTTCTTTGACTCGTGCTTACCTTATACGTAATTGTATACTGAAGACCTCTGCCTGAAGGATAAACTTGTTAAATTGAGGAAAATAACCTGGTATTACTATAATCACTGCAAATTGAAGATCGGAGCTATTAGCATCCATTATCGTATATACGAGAGTCTACTCGAAGGCTGGGGAAAATATAATTATTAGTTTCATAAGTAATATTATGTCCAATTTGGCTTTATTTTTATTTATTTTTTAAGTCCAATTCTTGCGCTGTTTCCACCATAAATTAATAAGTTATTAAAGTGCAAGCCAAGGATTTTTGCTGTATCCTACTTAACTAAGAAACGCAGCTTTTTGTTTTTGTGTTCACACCATATTTAATGTACCTACTTATACTACGAGTATAATGTCTATACGTGAGGACTTGTAATTGGCTTTCTAGTGATTATGGATTCCTTCTTTTTTTGTCTGGTTTTATTAGCTATAAGTCCTCCATGTACTAAATAAATAAATAAATGAATAAATAAATAAAACTCTGGAATGTGCTTCCCTTTGACATCAAAAAAGCTGAAAGTAAATTATCCTTAAAACATAAAATTCGGAACTACTACTTGAAGTCCTCTCAACCTTAGTTCGGTATTCGTCAAAATTATTATTTAAGTTTTTTTAATGATTTGATTTTTTCCATAGTATTTATTATTAGTTTAATATTTTAGCATACATATGTATTTTATTATTACAAATAGCTAGTTGTTTATTGTGCAAACCTACTACAGTGTTGTCTTTTTTAACCCAAAGGTTGACTGGAAGAGACGCGCTAGAAACACTACCATATGAGAAGTAGAGTCAAACTATTACTGACTATAACCTGTTGCCGTTTGCAAAGGCTAAAGTGACACTTTCGACAATCTCGCAGCTCTTTCAGGCGCACCCAGAAAATCACGCGGACGACGGCTTTTTGTGGCGATGATGCTGCGCGTATCGTAAGCTCGCGATAGCATCGCTACTAATGCACGTCAGTCGCATTTGCAAGCGCTATTAAAAAAATGCCAACGCGCAACAGCATCGCGACTGTATCGAAGTGAACGCGCGCCAGTATAGCTACAAAAATTCGCCGTGAGCGAGGCGCCTAATGAGTGTTCACATCATTATAGACCAAAACATAATTATTTCTAAAAGAAACACAACATCACAAGTCTAAAAATATTATTATCTCACATACTCCCTTTCGTGTCGTTTATAAGCAAAATATGTCGGTTTGTATAATATTATTTACCTCTGTAATGTGACTTTAGAATTCACTCCTATAATTTAAATAAAAACAGTCATACATTTTAATTTGGTTCATTATACGGGTACCTAATAATATATGTCAGACATTTTTTTTATTATTGATAGGTTCGCGCTTGACCACTACTTGACCTGATGGTAAGCGATGATGCGGTCAATGAAGGAGGACGCTTGCCTAAAAGTAATCTATTCACTCTTGGCTCAAAGACCCCGGTTGTACCTAAGCTCCAAATAGTTTTTTGCATAAGGGTGGGATTTCCTCTGTCTGGAGGACACATTTTACCATTTTGGTAGTGTCTCTCGCGCAAACTATTCAGTTTAGAAAAGAAATGATATTAGAAACCTCAATATCTTTTTTGAAAACCTATCCATAGATGCGTATGGTTTTGATAAAAAAAATGAGTTTCAGTTTTAAGTACGGGGACCCCCAAAATTTATTGTTTTTTTTTCTATTTTGTGTGAAATCTTAATGCGGTGAACAGAATACATCTACTTACAAAGTTTCAACAGTATAGCTCTTATAGTTTCGGAAAAAAGTGGCTGTGACATACGGACGGACAGACAGACAGACAGACAGACATGACAAATCCATAAGCGTACCATTTTTTGCCATTTGGCTACGGAACCCTAAAAACAAGATGCGTGTTCATTTGTGCGTATCATACCTACCACATTGTATTTTATTAGCCTATGTTACTCGAGACGATGCAAGGATTCCAATGATACCTCACGCGTGTAAATCAGTCCAGCCATTTAGAAGTTATGGAGGAATAAAGAAACTCACACACATACATGAACTCTGAAACATACGCTCCTTTTTTGGGCAGTCATGAAATAAATTCAATTCATACGAATTCCATATTCGCTATCACTTTATCACACACAACACAATCTTCCAAGTAGACATCATACGTACACTTTGACACAAACGAAATCAATTTACGCAGACCTTTACGCTGTCGTCGCTCATAATGAATTCTCCATTGAAATAAAATACCGATCATCGAAATTCGTGCAAAATGAAATTGAACACAAAGCTGAAAAGCACGTGTTTTTTTAAAGCATTTTTACTTTTTTAATTTTCGGAGATTCAAATAATTCGAATCAGTAATATTTGTATTTCTGAACTTCTCATTTTATATTTTAACTAGATATTTACTCGCGACTTCGTTTGCGTAAAGTTTACTCTCTCTTAGGGCAAACTATTAGTTTCTGTAACATAACACACCTGAGCTATTTGTTAGTGAAAGTCCTATTATAATGTGTTTATCCATTTCACACAGTAAAATAAAATAAAAATAAATTAATCATATAGCGACATCTATGGCGTCACATAGCAACTAATCCTTTGTCGCGCATCAAAGTTCTCCAAGCTATTAAAACATTATAGAGCAGCTCGAAAATCATCTATCGAGCAGTTGCCTACCAGACATAACACCCGTCTAGTTGGAGGATCCTCCCTTTTCAGCGGAGATATGTGGGACTTTACACTCTATTCCGCATACCTCCAAACTCATCACTCCAACGAAGACATATTCTGTAGTTTAAAATCTCGTTCCTGCGGGAAAATGAAAAGCCTAAGTTACTCCGTACCGTCAAAATCTGTCTAGCCATTTCGGAGAGTCATCATCATCATTTTAGCTGAAAGGCACTGTTAGACATAGATCTCTCCCAAGTGTCGCCACCACTGACGGTCACAAGGTTATCAGACCACCTTGCAAGAGGCCTTCCAACTTATTTTGATATTACTAATAGACACTTTAATTTTGTTTTTAAGCATATGTGAATAGATATATAAATACAGTGTATTTTGTTTTTGATACTGAAATTATTTATCAGATGCAATTTTTGGACTTTATTAGTTAATTGATTAATTACAATATTTTTTTTACCCTTGCAAACTACTATAAAACCATTTATAAAATTGGCTACTAATTATTTACGAATGTGACATGCAATAAACTTAACATATATTTTCAAAAAATACTTTGTAAGTATTTTAAAAGAGAAAGCCCATTCCTACAAAAATCCCAAACTGTAGCGTACGAGGATCTTCTTAAAAAGGATCGATATTTTTATTCCTACACATTCAGCTTGTTTAAATATTATCTCAACAAATATTTAACACCCATCGGGGACCAGTTTAGAGAAGTGTCAGATTCGAGTAACAGTTCGGTCCGTATCACAGCACACGCGGGACCGATACGCCGCCGCACAATCAAACGGCTGCGTTGCGGAGCCAGGGTATTGGAACAGAGGGCTTACAACCGGGTAACTTTGTTCTCTTTCGTTTTCATTGGTCTTTATATGGAACTAGGTAGTACTCGCGACTTTCTCCCCATTAGACTCGTAAATTAAAACGGATTTTTTTCCTGAAATTTCGACCTAATACTAAGTGAAAAAAATATATAAAAAAACCGACTTTCAGAAAGTTTAAATTATTTTGTTATTTTTAAGTTTATCTTTGAATTAATAATTGTTTATTTTTTGTAAAAAAAAAAAATGGTTAAGTTCATCATAATTACTCACAACCCAACTTCACCCACAGCTGGACTTTTTTTTAGAAGGAAATCATCAAATGACTTTACTTACGGTGGAACGAGAGGGTGTAAAAGACTTTTACTGACTAATATCCACCGGTGTCCTTCAATTGCTTTAGCGTTATAGGGCCACGGTCACTCCTTCAACTTTCCCATAGCCTTAGTAAGCATCTGTCGTACTGGGCCCCCTTCAGTTTTCTGACATCTCTTTGAGACACACGTAAAACACTACACGCCGACGACTCGAGTTTACTGGATGGCCAGACTACAAGCTACACATTGCTTGTCGACCAGTCAAATTCTCGATTTTCAATGAAAACTTTTTCTGGCTTTCAGAAATATAGAAAAAATATCCATTTATACCCCAATAATTTCTCACTGCGTTATTCTATGGAAGATGGTTATAGCACGTTATAGTGCCTATCAAGACCAGACCGGAACCATACTGGCAGGCAAGATAACAGACGTTAAAAAAAAATTTTGCAATAGCTATAGACGATTTATACAAAAAGTTACATTCTAAAAAGAATAAAAATACATTTTTATTTTTACCAATTTCAAAAAGGGAACTGTTTAGAAACTTTTTTTTTCATAGTCTTGACTTGTCAAAGGCATTGTTAAACAAAGTAACTCTAAAAGAATGCTCCTAAATGTACTACGTATTTAATTTCACAGGAGAAAAACAAACGAGACAGACATTGTCAAACAATGTTTTATTAAAATTCTTCCCTTTTAGCCCAAAAGGAAACAAGAGGGAAAGATATAATTCTTTAACTTTGGTCTGTGTTGCAAATAATTTAATCTTTTAAATAATTGAAAGTCGGTTTTATATTAAAAGGAGACCTTGTTATAATTTTCTTTGAATTGGGACGCTATTTCCTTGAAAACATTTCAAAATTTAACCTTTGGTAGGACAAAATCTGTGTCATATTTTTAACGACGATGATTTTAAGTTGAGAAAATGGAAAGAGATGATGATTTTAAAAAGAGAAAATGGCCATGACCCTTTTTATTGTTTTTCGAGGATGGATTTTGGTTATTCTTTTTTATGCTTACTGATTTCATCTTAAATGCCATTACAACAATTTCTGCTACCATGAAGGGTCCCACTGATCCGTCACTGATGAGTTTATAGGTTCTTTGTTCTTTGTTTGTGATCTTTTATTAAGGGGGTCCTTTTGCTCTCCCCTATCGCCAACATCGAGCATGGTTTAAAAGCTTGTTGCTTCATCTAACGTAATCTAACGTGATCTTTGATAAAAAGGCAAGGTGAAATAAGAGAGGTAACGCCTGAAAACTCTGTTAGTATTCGATAATTCCGTGATTTACTCGAATATTACTCAAAATTTGTTCCAAATACTTGAAAAAAATTGTCATCATTCAGAATCTCGATTAAATGTGCAAGGCTTCTGTACTTTATAAATTTTTAATATACATACCTATGAGTGCATTATGGAGGGTCCACCAACTCCCACTGGGCCCGTGGGGGCACACGGCGTACCCACACGGGCCCAGTGTGTCATGTCACATGTTTTCAAATTTTTGCTTCTAGGATATGCCGGTTTCCTCATGACGTTTTTCTTTACTGTTTTGAGAGCAGTGGTGGTAAAATAAATTACACAAAGTAATAAGCCTGGCTGGGCACGAACCTCTGACCTACAGGTCATTACTATGGGCCGCCACTGCTCTCTATTAACATAAGGTAGTGTTGAAATTGTGACGTCATTACAGCTTGTGTCTTTTGTTTGTTATAGAGCCAGTTGTGGGACGAGTACGAGCTCGAAGACGCCACCTTCGCGGAGTGCAGCATCAACAAAGCCAACAACAGCTTTCAGGTACTTATGCTATATCTAAAGACACATCTATGCTAGAGAAACCGAGCACGAGTGGAGCACGGACGGATCACAACGGAACGAGCACGAGCCGAGCTCAAATTCGTGTAGTGTCGCTCGTGCTCGGCTCCTCTAAAGTCGGTCCACACAACACTAATTTGAGCTCGGTTCGCGCACCGCTCGTGTTTGGCTCCTCTACCGTATCTTTATACTAGCTGATACGGTAAACGTTGTTTTGCCATATAAATTATTTTGGGCCACTCTTATTATTATTATTATTTAGAAGATAAGGGGCTATGCATCACCCATGTTGTAGGGGATGTAATCACTGCAACCTAAAAGATCTATTGTGACTCGCCACCTTGTTAGAGTAACTCTTTTAGCCCGGAGGCTTCCGAGAAATTTAGAATACTCCTAGCTTTTAGTGATTTACCCTTATTACCTAGGGGTCCAAAAATAGCATACGATCTATTCTCAGACCTATTATATACAGGGTTATTTGTAAAATACTGGCAACCTCTGAGGACTATGTTAAGGACATTATAAACAACAACTTTTGTTCTATGACTTTTAAAAATGTATCATATTTAAGTTCATCACATTTTGATACGAAAATAATTAAACTGAACGTTATAAAAGTTAGGAAGTCTATGCGAAGCAAGTGATAGTACAATAGCGGACGGCGGGGTTCTTGATGCGCTTGCGAGTTGAAATGTGTTAGATAGAACAATGAAATCTTGAAGGTTTATTTTTGCACCGCCAATTCACCACACACGCCACCGGAGATTCTTCAGCCTATGTCGGTAATTTTGGTTCTATTGCGGATATTTTCATTTCTCTTGAAGATCTTCTAATCGATTTTAATATATTAGAAGATAAACCTCTAACAGTCCAGGCAATTTGTAAAATGGGACCTTGTTAGACCTTTGAGCGAATTAATTACAAAATAACGAAATAAATAGATGTACTAACTTTGCCTTTACTATGTTTATTAGAAAGATGTTGTAGGTATGTAGGTATGAGGTACGTAGGTACTCAATCATCATCATTAGCCCTCTTAATGTTCCAACTGCTGGGACACAGGCCTCCTCTCTAGGAGAGGGAATGGGCCGTAATCCACCACGCGGGCCCAGTGCGGGTTGGTGGAAGTCACATGTCTTCGAATTCTTGGTTCTAGGACATGCCGGTTTCCTCACGATATTTTCCTTCACCATTTTGAGAGCAGTGGTAATGAAATAAATTACACAAAGTAATGCGCCTGGCAGGGTTTGAACCCGCAACTTACAACTCGTAAGTCGGAGCCATTACCACTCGGCCACCACTGCCCTCCCTAGGTACTCAAGGCCTGCCCCCTACGTGACTTTGGCGTGACAACGAAATAAAGCTAGAACTACATTAGACCAACACACAGATGTAACACGCCTGGTTTGTACCTCTACAAGTCTAGTTTCCATATAAAATGGGAGAAGACTGACGCGCCTAGAACTGCGTGTGTGGCACACGCCTGATTTGTACGCAGAACGACGTCGCGTGGCGTGGATCTAGTGTTGCTCTACAAGCCTAGTTTCTATATGAAATGTATGGAGACTGACGCGCCCAGATCAGCGTAGGTGGCACACGTGTGCGCAGTGTTATCTACCTTCTAAGTGGAGGGGGAAGCGGGATAATTCAGTGAGCAATATCTGACTGCCAAGAGCTCACGTAATTGGTAATGAAAAGAGAAAAAGATCATCGGTGATGATGCACTCGTCGAATCAAAACTTCTGTTTTGAGCATCGACGCCGAGTTGCTAACCTGACGGTTTTCTATTGTTTACGTTTCGGAGTGCACAATTTAATTCCGCCTAGACCGTTCCATCATCAGATCACCAGACATACGGCTGAGGTAGTCGGGCACCTGGTGATTCCGGAGTACGTTCCTGATACTCCACGGCAGGGAATTGAAGGCGTTGGCGATATCCAAAGACACCTATTGTTCGCACATCTAAAGAGTGGATTTCCTTGCCGGAGTTTGTATATTCTGATAGCTAGGAGGTCTACTTGTTGTTCCCCGCGGTTTTAGTTGTAGCGTAAATATAGCTTCTTAGTTAAATGGGTTTGCAATTGCCATCACGGATCTTGAGCGCTGGCTTCAAGTTGCACAGAAGTCAAATATTCGTCTCTTTCGTGGTGCGAAGTGAGACGCGGGGGCGGGGAGTGTCAGTGATTGGCTCGTCGCGTCATCGCGTCATAGACGTCACTCCTGATTCGTTCACTGCGTTGCTGCATGTATCTAACAACGAAGACGACTGGCTCGCCAACGTGTGGAATGCGCAAAGTGATCCCCACTCTGACGCCGAGCGCTCAAGATCCGTTTCAGCAATTGTACCAACGCTAAAATATTTTTTTAATTCGAACCTTTGACTCAAGCAAACAAACAAAGCCTTAGAATAATAATAGCTAAGCTTTATAATATAATATTCATAGGTATAAAAATATTATATAAACAAAACTCGTTTTATCGAAACTAACTTTATCAACCTCTAACCCAAATAATGAGAATACAGGAAGGCAAAGAAAAACAGATCATGAAAATCTTTCACGATTACTTAACATCGTCGTAAAAGCAGTAAAAACAACACTCTAACCCTCCATTGCTCACTGATTTCAACCCCCGGTTATTCGTGTCACGCGCGTAAAACTCAGCGTGACTCACCTTTAAATGGGTCACGGGCTCACAGAACAGTCGGATACGTCACTACTTCCCCCTATTAAGATGTACAATCAATATGCTTAGCTTTATGTATGTCGAGGTTCACTTCCAGTCAAAGCGAATGCAGCTGAATACTAGTATTTCATGTGAAGCGACTAGCTATTAAACTCTTCACTATCAGTAACTAGGTCATACACTTAGGCATGAATTGTGCCAGGGCATTTTTTTTTTTTTCGGTGGGTAAAGATCATCGTTGGGTGGAACGGGAGATAGTGTCAGTCTTTTAGTGACTAAAATACCCACTCCGTTGCCTTTCATACCGGGGCCGAGCCTTTCTTTTAGAAGCAGAGTCTTGGCCTCAGTAGACTTCGACCGTTCTGGGCGCTTATAGTTGCTGACAATTCCTTTAGACGCGTGGGAACAGTACGTGCCGTCGACGACTTGGGCTCGGTCTCGTACCGAATGGTCGGACAGCGAGCTACCCATTGCTCGCCGTACGCAAGCCCGCGCCTACGGTGGCCGGAAATCGGGATTGAAATTCCGGCCCCTTTGCTAGCATTACTGCTTCGCAGAAGTCGTTGACCGAATTTCTGGTACCGAATGGTCGGACAGCGAGCTACCCATTGCTCGCCGTCTTCAAGCTGGGATCGGAATCCAAGAAGAGGAGAGAACGGGAGAACCTCAGATTTTAGTAAATTGTTTTAATTTCAACTCGATACCTCCACGCGTTCCCGAGATCAGTCTTCTGAGTTTGGTCTTGACAGACAGATAGACAGTCTAACAGACAGACGGACAACAAACTGATCCTAAAAGGGTTCCGATTTCTTTTCCTTTAAGGGACGGAACCCTAAAAATTGCAACAGAATCTCGTTACGCCCAGAGCGAGAATATATTAATCTGGGCGATTCTTGACGATTCCCACCGCAAAAAAGCCTGAATTTTTCTCCACTAACATCGCTACACAAAGAAAGCATGTATTGCGTTATAAATCTTACACCCGTTTTTACGCCTTACCACCTGCGTGTTAATGGCTGATTATATTACCACTCAGTTCTTTTATTAAGACCTCTTTGTACACCTTATTAAAGGGTAGTGTCGAGGCTACGTACGGGTCGATGTTCAAAGTTAAGCATTCGTTTCACTTGTTTGAGTCCGCAAATGGGTGATAAACAGAAAGTCCTCCGTTAGGATATTTTTAATATCGTGCGGATTTCATCACGCATACGGACTTGCTTCGCATACAGAAAATTAAAAAATGGCAAAAAACCGCGTCCTGCGAGCGTATTCTACAATAATAAGCATATGCATTACAATAAATACTGAAATCCTGGTACCTATGGGATATTTTTTATCCAGCGCCTATGTTTTCTTGGGACAGTGTTCACGCGGGCGAAGTTACTGGCAGCAGCTAGTACTGTATTACTATTTTTAATTTTTCAGCCAGATTATTGCAGTTGCTTATGACCAGTTGACCAGTTGATGAGAGCAGTGGTGGCCGGGTGGTAACGGCCCCCGACTTACGAGTTGTAGGTCGCGGGTTCAAACCCAGCCAGGCGCATTACCTTGTGTAATTTATTTTATCACCACTGCTCTCAAAACGGTGAAGGAAAACATCGTGAGGAAACCGGCATGTCCTACAACCAAAAATTCGAAGACATGTGACATTCACCAACACGCACTGGGCCCGCGTGGTGGATTACGACCCATTCCCTCTCCTAGAGAGGAGGCCTGAGTCCCAACAGTGGGAACATTAAAAAGGCTGGTGATGATGATGATGATGACCAGTTGCTATTGTACACAAGCATCAGTGTAACCCTATGTTTAAGTATTCGACCATTAAACGAACGTGAGTTTGGGATCTTGCAGACCTGAGTTCGAATCTTGCTCATTCAAAAATATAAAAACAATCGGGCTGTTAAATACTTTATCACTTATTTTTCTTTTTGAGCTTGACAATCGTGAAATTACTTTTCCCACTCTAAGAGCACGAGGGCGTGTCAGACTTTTACTGAACTTAACCCACCTGAAACCTTCAATGGTATTTTGCGTTCTAGGTCCACGATCTCTCTTTCAAACGTTTCCGCGGCCTTAGCAAGCACCGGCCTCCACAGATCTGCTGTCATCTCTATAGTCTCCTCTACACGTCTGCAGATGCGTCCGCGGACACCCGCAGATGCATCCGCATCACCACGAGCGGTCCACACGTCTGCAGGTCGATCAGTCTAGGTTTATTCTCGACAGACGCAACACGCACGTTTAAAAATGGATATTGAGACCGTAGCTGCCGCAGTTATTTATTTCTTTAGTACTTTTAACTACTACGTGATGTGCTCATATTATTAGCCATTTCAACAAGAATTAAACCGCAAGAAGCACGCGTGCACTCTCAATCGCAATTCCGATTAAACTGATGCTTCGCCAGACCTGTGGACAGACGGTGGTCGTCCGCGCCGAATCCCTTTGATCTGTGCCACAACAACCGACAACAATCGGATTCGAGGCGGACGCGTCTGCGTGCGTCTGCGGACGTTAAATACCTACAACAGATGTACAAATCACCCCCTCTAAACGTCTGCGGACGCATCCGCAGATGACGTCCGCGGACGCATCTGCAGACGTGTACAGTTGCCATCACGGATATTGAGCGGTTGCGCAGAAGTCAAATATTCGGTCTCTTTAGTGGTGCGAAGTGAGACACGGGGGCGGGGAGTGTCAGTGATTGGCTCGCCGCCCCATCGCGTCATAGACGTCACTCCTAATTCGTTCCCTGCGTTGCTGCATGTATCTAAAAACGAAGACGATTGGCTCCCCAATATATGGAATGCGCTAAGCGATCCCCACTCTGACGCCGAACGCTCAAGTTCCGTGATGGCAACTGTAGAGGAGGCTTGTGAGGCGCGCGTAGAACACAACGCGCCGTCGACTCGGCTTTGATCCTTACCGGACAGCCAGACGGCGACCTACCTATTGCTCATTGTCCACAATCCTGCGCCTATGTTAGCTGGAAATCGCCCTGCGACTCCTAATGACCGAGGTGCCTAAATCGATTACGAATACAGGTGGAACACGCCAATACGCTCATTTATATTCTCTAATTCAAAATACAAACAAAAATAAAAGTTACTTTATAAAACTTTTAATTGTCTGTATAAAATTACTCCTCAAATTTTCTGAAACCAATTTCGTCATTGTCGGAAAACTTTTTTTAAATATAACAACAACAAGGAAACAAAATTCCTCGGGACCACCGCGGGACCGTCCAGGAATTTCAAAACAAAATACAAGTTCGAAAGTATGGGGATTTTTCACCTTCCATTGTTGACTTTTATGCTTGTACGACTGGTTATTTAACATTATTTAAAAATAATGTTGAATAACCAGTCGTTAATTTATGAGAAAACCTGAATATTAGTTCAAAACCAGTAACTGAATGGATTCCAAAGTTTTTACACTATGTCATATTTTTCCCAAAAATAGCCAGCAAACAGCTGAGTGTAAATGCAAGCTTATAATTTTTTGATTTGTCATGATACAGTTATGAAATGTTGAACATAGATCTATATAGGTACTTAAAAATCAATGCCACTTTCCGTTCTAATTTTATAACTTAAGAACGGGATCACCTATCCAAACCAAATGTTAAGGCTTTGTTCGGACTATTTAGTAGATGGTTTATGTGAAGTTTGGTAGGAGAAGGGTATAATAGGGTAGAGTAGTGTAGAGTAGTGTAGATTAGAGTAGTGTAGAGTAGTGTAGAGTAGGATACGGCAGGGTAGAGTAGGGTAGAGTAGGGTAGAGTAGGGAAGAGTAGGGTAGAGTAGGATAGAATAGGGTATAGTAGGGTGAAGTAGGGAAGAGCGAGAGCGAAGCCGCGCGGGCAAAAGCTAGTTCTTTACATAAAAATACTAGACACGTGTTTCGGCCATATACTAAAACTAATGTTGTAGGTACATTACGAACATTGAAAATATATCTTTAAACTCGCAAGCAAAGCTGTTCCTCCAATTCAAAAACAAAACGTACTATTAAAGAATGATTTATCATAGTCGACCCGAAAAACGACCTAGTCAGAATAACATGTTCAAAACAACATCCGCTCACAAACGCGTCAGCCATATTTCGTCGTAGCCACCTAGCGAACACGCCTTCAATTTACTGGGTCACGCTAAACGAAACACGTTGAATGCGACACGCGTTTCCGCACGTCAACCGGTTCGCTAAACGAGAATGCGAAAACTGTGTTATGTTTTCGCGAAAGCGTCGCCATTGCAGGGTTTGGTGTATTTGTTTGCAAACGTGTTGCGATTACCTTTCGCTATAGAAATGTGATTTAAGATTGGAAAGCGGGACGAAACACCCACCTATACAGTTGCCGAAACGAATCTTTAGCGCTCGGCGTCAGAGTGGGGATCGCTTTGCGCTTTCCATACATTGGCGAGTCAATCGTCTCCGTTGTTAGATACATGCAGCAACGCAGTGAACGAATTAGGAGTGACGTCTATGACGCGATGGCGCGGCGAGCCAATCACTGACACTCCCCGCCACCGCGTCTCACTTCGCACCACTAAAGAGACCGAATATTTGACTTCTGTGCAATTGCTCAAGATCCGTGATAGCAACTGTATGCACAAAACATTGTGGGAACACATTCATTGTGCTTAAAGGTAAGGAGTGAAATTCCCTTCCAGTGTCTGTGATTCCTGTAGGCTTACAACTTGGGGATCTTTAAGTCAAGAGTGAATAGATTTCTTCTAGGTAAGCGCTCCTCATCGTCGACCGCATCATCGCTATTTATCGTTATCATCGCTAAGGATGCGAAATAATGCGAAACGAACGCTTATAATTCGGGTACCAAGGAGCTATAAATATTCTCGGTATTCCGTCTAGATACCAGCACACCGAGCATACCTTCAAAATACCGCAAAATATTTTAATACCTGCCTGGCGGACGCGCTACCAATTCATAAATCTCTCATTTATGGAATCTTTGCACTCAGGCAGCGGATGAGTACTAATATAACTGGCCTGTTTGTGGTTAGGTCGTGGGTTCGATTCCAACCCAAGACAAATGTTTGTGTGATGAGCACGATCATTTGTTTTGTGTCTGGGACAATATCTATAATATGTAGGGTTCAGTTGAAAACCAGCGTCAGACAACTACCTCGTAGTTGTCTGGCATTTCGCTGAACTGGACCTTTTTTGGCGCAAACGTGTGACAGACAATGTTACTTTTTTATTTTTATTTTTTTGTTTTGTGTTTGTCTTAAGTTTTTGTTGTCTACAATGTTTTTTGGGCCAAAATAAATACTTTTCTTTCTTTCTTTCTTTCTTTCTTTCTCTTTCTTATGTATGTATTTCGAAATATATAAGTATGTTTATCAGTTGTCATTGATGATTTACCCACCATAAAAAAGCGTGACAAAGTAACAAATTTAACGTTAGGGTATACCTGACAGGTTTGCCTGAATCTGGTATTGTAAATAATATGTATGTATGTCGAAATATATAAGTATGTTTATCAGTTGTTTAGTACTCAAGCTCTGCATAGTTTGGGACTAGATGGCGTTGTATGATAGTTGTGCAATATTATATTATTATAATTATAAGCGTCATAAGATCTTTTTATTTATTATCGCAACATAGGAACTAAAAATTCAAAATCTTTGCATCGCGGTATTAGAGTTCTCCACGTGATTAAAACATAAAACAGTCTAAAATCAACAATCGGGCAGTTGCCTGAACCAGACAAAAGACCCATTTATTTTGATGTTAGAGTCTGTCTAATAAGTTAAACGACTTGGGTAATTATTAGGATTTAATGAAATCTGATGTAGTCAACACGGGTACAATAATCAAGGTTGATTAAGAGATAGAGATCATTGTTAACTAACAGAAGAAACTTATAAAAAGTACTGAATATTTGTATTTTTTAAATGATTAAATATTATACAAAATTCTCAAGTCGGTTGACTTATTAGACAGACTATATACTCCCTTTTCAACGTAACTTTACACCCTGTTACGCATGTAACCTATAAATGAAAAATGTCATTCATTGAAAACTTACTTCATGTTGATAAGGGCATTGTTTAGCAACACAGATGTATAACTATTTTCACTTTCACGTACATATACGAGGATTTAAATAGTGAGACACAAACTAATTTCATAAGTTACAAGTAAAATAGCGCTGTCATATATTAACTGCGTTTATATTTCAGGAAACTGCAGCCACAGTGACTACACTAATTGTAAACTGTAGCAAACTCTGTAATGTACAATTTAGAAACTGTACGCATTTCAAACTGTTCTACATTATAGCATAATCAGCCTTATGATGTCAATGTTGGGACTCAGGCCTCCTCTCTAGGAGAGCGAATGGGCCCTAATCCACCACGCCGGGCCCATTGCGGGGTTGTGAATTTCACATGTCTTCGAATTTTTGGTTCTAAGACATGCCGGTTTCCTCACGATGTTTTTCTTCACTGTTCTGAGAGTAGAAGTGACGAAATAAATTACACAAAGTAAGGGCGGGGTTTGAACTCGCGACCTACAACTCGTAAGTCGGAGTCGTTACTACTCGGTTACCTCTGCTCCTTATACATTATAAGTTGCAGTTAATACCGTCGATAATGCTGTGTTTCAGCTGAAATGTTGATGATGATAATAATAATAAATCATTTATTATCAGGCATTTTGGCCCATAGATATATACTTTACAGACTAACATATATATAGAGTAAATACAACTTGTTGTTAGTAAATAAGACTTAGGACTATGTTAGTAACACTTCACATTGCACTTAGTTCACTTCGTGCTGTTCTGTGGCACCTGTCCGCGGAAGCGACGGAACACCACGCCCTGCGGCCAAAAGTCTTCCTTCAACATGAAGGGCAGAAAAGTGTTCGGGACTCGCACCACGAACGCCTAAGTGACTAAGACGCGGCGATGACTAAGTGACTATCAGAAAAACAAAATGTCCCATATTCCTTAAAGAACAATTTCCAACAGCAGCAGAATCGCTGTCAGAAGCTACATACAAGTAAATTAATCTTTGTTTAAACATTTCAGTAAACTGTCGTGTTTATTTTCGTTCCAATAAGTTAACACAAAAATATCCAATTACAATTAAATCAAATACGTATTTACTTACAAGAAAACATAGGAAGAGGGACCAATCAACACTACCCAATGAATTTTGGACTCTTTGTGTAGTCTGGTAAAACAGAAATTAATTTGACCTCAAAACTTGAGGGTAAAATATAATATGGTGCCATTTTTCGTAGTCCTTCCTCTGAAATTGATACTGAAGTGTGAAGTGCCTCTTGGCTTTTAACAAGTATCAACATTATTGGGGGAAATTATTATTCTTGGTGTTGAACTTTTACTTATTTTGTAAGACACATTACTAATAGGTCGAGTCTTCGACGACGCGTAGTGTTCCATTCGCACCTCAAGGAGATGTCAGCATAACTACAGATCTTTTAAGCTAGAACTACATTAGACCGACGCACACGTAACACGCCTTTTTTTATAGTGGGAAAATCGTACAATGACATCCACCGCTCTTGGGCGGAGCGGGAGATAGTCTCAGACTCTTACTGAACAAAAGACCCACCCCGTTCCTTCTAGCCTTCATACCGGGCCGGGGCTCGAGCGCCCTTTCGGATAACCCTGGCCCCAGTAGGCTGGGTCCCTGCTGTTGCTGACAACTCCTTGAGGCGCGCGGGAACAGTGCGCACCGTCGACGACTTAGGCTTGGTCCGGACAGTTACCGGACGGCCGGACAGCGAGCTACCCATTGCTCACTGTCCGCAAGCCCGCACCTAACACGTAACACGCCTGATTTATACGTAGAACGATGTCGCGTGGCGTGTATCAAGTGTAGCTCTACAAGTCTAGTTTCCATATAAAATGTATGGAGACCGACGCGCCCAGATCGGCTTGTGTGGCACACGTGTGCGCAGTGTAGTTCTAACTTTACGATCGTTACGGGTAGTCAGACTCCAGATAGTTTGAATTTGATCGTGTGGTCCAGTAAATGGGTTGTAGAGGTGTGACAGGCTGTCGCTCTTTGTAAAGCTCAGGTATTCAAACGCATTCATTAAACTGGAAGCCGATCTCAAAATAGTAGGTAAACCAGCAGGGTCCAAGCCATGCTAGCATAGGGGGAGGCCGACCGCATCAGGCAACGGCGCTCTCGCCGCCGCCGGGATTCCGATTCCGACTTCCGTCCACCGTAGACGCGGGCTTGAGGACGGCGTGATATGGGTAATTCGCTGTCCGACCGTCTGGTAACTGTCCGGACCGAGCCCAAGTCTTCGACGGCGCGCACTGTTTCCGCGCGCCTCAAGGGGTTGTCAGCAACTGCAGGGGCCCAGCTGGGTCGAAGCCTACTGGGCTAGGGTTAGTTTCGAAAGATAGCTCGAGCCCCGGTATGAAGGCTTGAAGGAACAGGGTGGGTTTTTAGTCAGTAGGAGCCTGACCCTATCTCCCGTTCCGCCCAAAAGCGGGGGTTGTCATTAGATGATATTTCCCCCATAAAAAAGCAGGGTCCAAGCCTACTAGAGCCATGAAACATGGGTTTTAGTCAGTAAAAGTCTGACCCTCCTACTCCACCCTATATCGGGAAAAATTTGGGTGACTTCCCACCTTAAAAACAAAACCTACTACTATTAATAAAGGCTCTATTTTCTTCCTACAAGTACCAACTACACAGGTGTCAAGCTAGACTTAAGTGTGGAGTGAAACAAATACCAGTGAGAGCAGGCTAGAGCTTCGTAGAGTTCTCGTTAGCAAGCCGTTTTCTCAGAGCGCCTTCCGTCGTGCCTAGGGCTGCCAGGTGGCCCGAAAAAATCGGACATAATTATAAGCTTGTAGAATGCATGTGCAGATGGGTTTTTACCTTGTACCACTTTGGTTTTCCCTGAGAATTGCAAAATAAAAAAGACTCATCACTTTTCTACCCTGTCCCATAGTACTAAACTTCGGGTAACACGTTTTTCTTCCCTTCTAAGGGAAATGTATAAATAGAAGAAGAAAAAGAAAAATTTTGGGAACACATTCATTATGCGTGCAGCTAGGGAATGGAATTCCTTGCCGGAATCTGTGTTTCCTGTTAGCTACTACCCGGGAATCTTTAAGTCGAGAGTGAATAGGTTTCTTCTAGGTAAGCGCGTTCCATCATCAACCGCATCGTCGCTTTCCATCAGGTGAGATAGCGGTCAAGCGCAAACCTAGTTAAAATAAAAAATAAAAATTGTTTTATTTGGCTTCTGTTACGTTATAGACCAGTGTCGATAATTTTTAAAACCAAAAAAACGAATAGTAGGATGAAACCCATCACAAAAGGAGGAGAATATTATAAAAATGAAAGGAAAAATAATTTACGGGCGATCTGAGGTCGGGAAGGAGAGATTTTAGATACATTCAAAATATATCCTAAAAGACATAGCTAAAAATAAAATAAAAAAATTGAATATATCTGAAATATATTTGAAATGTATAAAATATATATGAAAATCGGCCAAAAGTTAGTTAGTAACAATATATTTACGATATGTATTTTATATATCTTATGGGAGTAACTAAGTTTGTTTGTGCAAAATAAAGGAGATTATTATTTTTTTATTGGAAAGAGGTGGCTCAAAACCGGGAACATTGGAAAGAGTGGAGGGAGGCCTTTGCCCAGCAGTGGGACAATATGGGCTAGATATAATAATAATAATAATAATTATTATTTTTTTAATCTTCTTAGTTTTTTTGTAAACTTGTCACAATTATCTTCAAGAAACTCAACGTGCACGTGTATTTTTAAACGATGTTGTATACTATACTGTATTTCGAATACTGGCTAGGCTAACGGTTGTTACAGCTGCTACGAAATATTAGGTATGTATGTAGTAAGACCCGGACCCGCCTAGCCCCTTCCCCACTCCTCTATGAAATACCTTTTGATGGGCTAAAATTTTTCGTAGGTCACTCAGGTATATATAAGTTATCTAAAAATAGTTATAAATAGGCATCTACGCATATAACTTAAAGAAGATTCGACTCCTTTCTCTAAATATTGTAGACGTCTTATTAAGTATTAATTTTATCAACTTATTTGTTTGTTAATTATAGTACTATATTTTGATTTGCATTTTTTTTTTGTTATCTATGTAACATGTAATTTTACGTTTTTCGAGTAATTAAAGTGTAAATTTTAATAAATAGCTCTACATTCAATATAATAATTGAAAAAAAATTTCGAATTCGAGTTTTTTTCGATTTATTGCATTTGCTGAGAAGATTTACTATGGTAACATATATATTTTTTTTTCACCATCGGAAAGTAGAGACTTCAACGAATAGACACCATATAAACTTTTTGAAAAAAAAAGATATTTTGACGGGTGAATTTTCGATTGAAAATTAGGGTGATTTTTCGATATTTATTCAATATAAGGTGAAAAAATAAATATTTCTAATCAAATAAATTACAGCGTATTTGGGACATAAAAAGGTAAGTTTTCACCAAATTTCGTGATAAAATATTGTTTTTTGAAAGAGATAAAAATAAAAAACCAAAAACATGTTTTTTTTAATTTTTCACATAAATTTTGAGGTTATGTGAAAAAAGTGTTAATGCAAAAGTTTTAGATCTTTTTATTACCTACAACTTTGCCATTTGACTTTTTTCCATAGGACTTTTAGTTTTGCCGGAAATCGAGAAAAACCGTTTTTTCCCCTTAAAAAGTCACCCCCACCCCCTTCCCGACCTCAGATCGCCCGTAAATTATTTTTCCTTTCATTTTTATAATATTCTCCTCCTTTTGTGATGGGTTTCATCCTACTATTATTATTTTTCACTTTTTATTATTTTTGCAGGCATCTACCCTGGTCTATTATGTCACATGATAAAAAACCCGTTTTTTGAGCTTAGAAGTCATCAAATAACTTCTCCTGTTCTGGGTGGAGCAAGAGGGAGTGTCGAGACTATTATTGACTAAAACCACGCTAGTATATAGCCATCCTGGGCTATATATGGGCTATCTAACACTAAAATAATTACATCACACGATACTCCTTGGAGGCTTAAAGTCACCCAAAGAGCAACGGAAAGGGCTATGTAGTTTCCTTGCGTGATCGAGTCAGAAATGAAGATATCCGCAGGAGAACCAAGGTTGCCGACATAGCTCGAAGAATCGCCAAACTTAAGTGGCAATGGGCAGTGCACATTGCTCGCAGAAGGAAGGCCTCCTACAAGGTGGAGCGATGGCCTGCGAAGGTTGCGGGAATTCGATGGATGCGGGACGCACAGGATCATGCATTGTGGCGATACTTGGGGGAGGCCTATATCCAGCAGTGGACGTCTGTCGGCTGAAATGATGATACTCCTTGGATAGACTGATGGTCAGACTTTTTGGCGTCTGACTACCTGTATCGATTGTCAAAGATCTTTGAATAACCGGACCCAACAGCTTTCAATGATTTTCGAGGCACGGGTGTCAGTCCCAAAGAAACTTGAAAAAATGTATTAAAATACACTGGCCCGTTACGACTCCTTTTTTTAACATACAACATAATATTTTAAAACCGACTATTATTGTCGTTTTGCGAATGACAGCGTTATAAAATGTCCGGTTTTTTTTTACTCAATAGTCCGGCTACCCGGTTTTGTTTGGTTTGCCGCTTTTATGCAACTTGACAACCCTAGTCTTGCGAATGTAGAACGTCTAAATAGGGGTTTAAATAGTGAGAAGGTACCATTTTGTGCGCTTTTTATGTCGTACTGGCACTTGTGTGAATGTGCATGGAAATGCAACTTTCAAAAGGTCCTTTGCTTTGAGAATAATTAGTAGAACTGTGGGACAAATACTGTACCTCAAAAGTAAACAATAGTAACTCCACTTTTTTTGAAAATATGTTTTTTTGCACTGTTAAAATCGTAAGAACCAGTTCTACGTAATGGTATAGGGCATCAAGTCCTACGACATCTAGAAAGAGAAATATCCAATCGTATATGACAAAAACATATCGGGTATAGGACTTAAAACGATGATAAGATTATTTACTCCTCAGCTTTACGCGAACTTAATGTTGTTCTAAACTTTGTTGTAATTATGTTTAATACATAATAATACCATCTAATAATTAAAAAAATACAATTGAGTTTGTTTCAATATCTTTAAAGCAACTATATTAAAAATACATTTAAAATTTCTAACCGCGCGTTTTTGCCTCTCCTGTAAAATTTGCTTTTTGGCACATACTGTTATTTACCTCTTAGGTACAGTTAGTTTCTGATAGTAACCTACAAATTGACTGACTGTCTTGGGCATGAAACTACCATATTTTTACGTTCCTAGACCCAATAGGTTCGGCAAAGCGTTGTATGTCAGTCAATCAGTTATTTCTAAAATACTAACAACTTTGCAGAACTGTATTACTAACATCATAAACAACAACTTTTGTTCTATGACCTTTCACAAAACCTAATACTTACATTTACCAAAAACAAACCTTCAAGATTTCTTTGTTCTATCTAACACATTTCAATTCTGTATTATGTTATACCTACCTACGTCTGTATGGTGCGACGTATGGATCAAGCATCCCCGTCACTCGATCCCGATCCCCACGCCTTTCCGCTATTGTACTATCGCTTGCTTCGCAAAGACCTTGTGATATTTAGAACGTTCAATTTAAATATTTTTATTTTTTTATGAAAATCTGATGAACAAAAATGTGATACATTTTTAAAAGTCAGTACTAATAGCCCTGTAGAAAGATTTGACTACAAAGTTCGATCAGGAAATGCCATTCAAACAAATCACATTCCTTTGTAAATTAAATTAGACAATAACCAGCCTAAACACATGTTTCCTTTCATAGATTCAAAGAATTACTTACCAGACACGCTAGGTATTTAATTACAGGCGAATTATTATTCAATTACAGGCAAGTGTACGATACACTTAGGAAATTAACCAGATATTATGTTGTATTAATTTGTCTGTTTCTTCTTAACCCCAGCCAGCTGGTCTTGGTTAAGAGCCAAGGCATTAAAGGAAAATACAGATGCGGGAAAATTAATTTAGAAAAATACATGCCATGTTTATTTCATAAAAAATTAGGAAGAAAGAAAACATGTCAGAATAGACGCACAAATAATTATAAAAAATGAAAATTAGTTTCCTTATTAGGCCATAATATGTGAACCGGGCATAACTGTGTTGCACCATAGACAACATTGTTGTCTAGTTGTTTTTGGCATCTCCGACACGAGGACCGATTGTTGGCCGAGACAAACAAAAAGATTTTAAAGAGTATCCCTGAAGTTTCTTGCCAGTTTTTCTCCACAGAACACGAGCAATTGCAACCGTGCACTATTTTCAGACATTTTGTAAGTGCCAGAGTAGGCCTAATATAAAAAAAAAAAAACATTTTAATTTCTCCATCCTGAGGTTTTTTGCGCGAGTCATTAAATGACTCTTCCCTCCCTGACTGAAGCGAGAGAGAGTGTTATGGTGCGTTTACACGTGGGCCCAGCCTCGGCCAATCACCATTGTGTAAACGATTGCGATGGCGATTGGCCCAGGTTGGGCCCGCGAGTGAACACACTATTAGACTTTTACTGGCTAAAACCCAGCGGTGTTCCTTCAATTACCCTTTACATGCCACTTCTAGAACCTTGGCAACTCTTTCGAATATTCCCACAGCCCACATAGCGTGCTATCTCTCAACAAAACTTTCCTTGCCATTAGCACGCACATTCACATAAAGTCTTTAACTGCCAACACTTACACTTATTCACTGTCCATTGCTTGCTCAGTACTGTGAAACAAATAGCTTTTACATATAAAGCGAGCGATAAGACCGCCAGTTAACGGAACATCGCTCGTCTCAGAGGACCGATTGAGCTTAGTGGTCTTTTTCCTCGTACAAGAGTCCGCTAGGAAATTTCTTTTCCTTGCATGTTTGATTTCAGAACGAAGCTGAATTAGGTATGAACTTTCCTCAAGAAATTTACTTCTTTTCGATTTTAAAATTAATTAGTAAGAACCTTATTTTTAGGGTTCCGTACCTCAAAAGGAAAAAACGGAACCCATCATAGGATCCTTTGTTGTCCATTTGTCATCAAGAAAGACCATAGCGGTCATTTCTGCATGAAAACTTTAAAAAAATTCACTTGAATCCTGCGGCGCGACGCCAAACCAAACCCCTTGAAGTTTTTGTTTCGAGTGCAAGCAAAAATGAATTTCGCGGTGGTTAGGCGGGAGTGTCTTTCATGGTAGGTACCTCGAGAACGTGTGATAAGTAGGAGAGAGTTGCGATACTCAGGTTTGCGGTCCCTTATTTTTTATATTGACGTTCCAAATGTATTATTATTGACATTTAATAAATATTTAATGAATTTGTGTCATTCATCAATTCATTATTCAAATCCACAGCCCGAAAATCAATCATCATAATTTGTTATACGATAGTCCCTCCACAAAAGCACAAATATTATAGACCAAAACCCATTTGCTAGAGTGCTCAACGCAAACCACAAAATATAACTTAACTTTCAAAACGTTCCAGTAGTCCAACAGTTCCAGTGTTCATTCTGTTAGTCTGTTGCAGTTTCATAAAGAGATAACGCTTCCCTATCGTCGGTACTGTTCCGTGGCCGCATGAAATTCTCAATTTGAAACTTCATAGGTCTGAAGTTTTTGTTCCCGGATCTGCATATTTATTTTATGCTATGGCTACACTTTCGCACGAATATTCGCGTCGCGATAAAAACATTGTATTCGGGTAAGTATACACGATGCTGTTGTCTACATTAGCAGTCAATCACATTTCTATGTGCTAATATAACGCGAATATACGCCGATAATGTAGGCACAGCAATTAAAATAAAAATAAAATCTTCATTTAATAAAGTCTATCTTCAGTATCTATAATACTTTCCCTCTATGTAGCAAAGGCGAAGGATGCTCTGTGATAAAACCTTTAAAAAATCTACTTACATAAATACCATAGACACTTTGAATCCATCCAACCGTTGTACCCCAAACGTTTTATTAGAAAAGCATAATAATGTGGAGATCGTTTTAGACCATAAAAGGAACAATTCAAATATTAAAAGAAAAACTTTCTTTCTAACAAATAAACTTAATGTAGGTGTTTCTTTTTTAGTGTCGTAACTCGTAATACACACATGGGTTCCAGCGTTTGTTTTTTAAATAAATAATAATGTCAAAGTCAAAGTCAAATATTTATTTGTTACACATAGGTTTATATGATAGTATATCATGGTGTTAGTTAAAAAATAACGTTTCACTATGTGTTGCCTTACTGGGCATACAAATATTGTTTCAAATGGTACATAAAACATTAGATACATTCTGTCATGTTGTATGTTCTATGACTAATTAAAATTAATAATTATAATTGAAATGTAGAGTCTGTCTAATAAGTCAAAGGACTTGGATAATTATTAGGGTAAAATTAATTCTGATGTATTCAACACTGGTTCAATAATCAAGGTTGATTATGACATCTTGATCATTTGTTTGCTACTAAAAGAACTTTATAAAAAGTATCAAATATAAGTATTTTTTAAATGATTTAATTTTCAAAACAAATGCCATATCGTTTGACTTTTTAGACAGACTATAGCATAAAGATTTATACACTGTACAGTATGTCCGACTGTCCGTGCGTCATATATACCTAAGTTTACAATTCGTGCGATACCGGACGAAATTCATATGGCGCACGATAATATTATTGTTTTGTTTCGATTCTACGGTATGAACAACACGTGTTTCGATTTGAAAATAAAACCACTAACATTGACATGATTAATAATGTTACATGTACGGTTTTGTGTGTTTTCTTGTCGTTAATTAATTATTTAATTTGAAGAAAACAGACTGTTTTCTGTTCATGTTCCTTGATTATTTCTTTTGTTATAAATGTTTTGAGTTTGTATTTTATATGAGTGAGTAAATAAATAAAGAAATCTTTGTACTTTAGGGGACCGTCGTCAGGAATAAAGTTGCTTTCATTTCATTTATTCATTAATTTACATTGTGCCAAAAGGCAATTCAATTAGCATACAAAAACAAAAAAAAACCAAGGTACCAAATAATTGTTAGTTGACATTCAAATATGGTGTCAAGCAATGTAAAATATAATGTCAAAAGGTGTCAAGCTGTTCGACCAAACATCGAACAGTTTTAAATATAATTTCAAAAGATACATTTAATATCGGAAAATGATTCTAAATTATGAAATGTCAATTAGTTGCTCACGCATTTTCAAATGTAATTCGAACACTGAAAAGATAAAGACAACGTTTACGACGTGTGCGTGTCTACTATAGGAAAATACACTGAGAGAAAGACAAAAGTGATTGAAGAGGAAATAATACGATCATGATCTTACGTGATGTTTTTTTTTTCGGTGGGAAAATCATCTATTGACAACCCCCCCTCTTGAGCGGAGCGGGAGATAGTGTCAGACTCTTACTGACTAAAACCTCACTCCTATTCTTTCGTTGCCTTTCGTACCGGGGCTGAGCTACCTTTCGGAGCTAACCCTGACCCCAGTAGACTTCGACACAGCTGGGCCCCTGCTGTTGCTGACAACTCCTTGAGGCGCGCGGGAACAATGCTTGCCGTCGACGACTTGGGCTCGGTCTGGACAGTTACCGGACGGTCGGACAGCGAGTTACTTATTGCTCGCCGGCGGCTAGGGCGCTGTGAACGCCGTTGCCTGATACGGTCGGCTTCCTCCTTTGCTAGCATTACTGCTTCGCGGAAGGAGGCCACCGCCTGCCACCCCTCCTCGCTCCGGACCATGGCCTGTACCAACGCCCGGATCTTATGTGACGTAACATTTTTTCCGGAATCGCAGCTACCACAAGCCGCAGTTCTTTCGGCTTTATCGGTCTCCTAAATAAACATAAAAACTAAAAGTTCGTTCCTGAAAACAGAATCACCACATTTTTCGTAGTCAATTAATCAATCAAAGCATTCAGATAAACCATTCACAGGCACTTTTGAATTTTCGAAAAAGACAGTCAGTCAGAAGAAATGATTCTAATTGCTCATTCCAATGCGTAGATCTCTATGAAAAAGAAAAGACGACAATTTCAAATAGAGCTAGTAAAACAAACACTGGATACATTAGCCATATTGCCACTTAACGATGCAACAGAGATATTGCCTATTTCTAACATCAAACAGAAACTAATGTTGCGGTAATATTATACGTTTGATTCACCGTAAACGTTCCGATGCGGTTTCCGCAATGCCGCATGCGGCATAACGCTATACGTTTAAATACCTATTTCATAATTACTATATACATGGAGAATGGACTGAGAACTACCCTCATGTAATAATGACAAACTACTTCATAGAAAAAGATAAAGCGATCTGTCTCTTTTTTTATGGGGCGTAGTGATAAATGTGCCCAGTACAAGTAAGCAAAAAGTAAAGCAAGTGCAAGTAGCGCAATTAGGCAAAACCACTACTGGACGCATGATCGCTCTTAAAACCTCATATACATTAGTGCACAAAAATATTCCCCAACATGACGCGCAACGCTGTCAATTTGTCCAACAACATATCCTGCGTCACGTGAATACGTAGCAAAATTGAGTGGGGCAAGTTGCGTGACACTGAGCAACGTTGTAGCTTTACGCAGATAGAATAAGCAACCAGACGATTGAAAACTAACCAAGGTGACCTTGCTAGTTTCAAGCCGTGTAGACATCAGCTGTATTCCATGACGCCCTTGGTAGGGTGATGTGTTTTCCCAACCATCGAACGCATTGGCACGTGGTTTACATCCATAAAGCTGCAACACCAACCAAACACATGTAGCAAATTGATCTTGGTTGCCCTTTTAATTATGATGTGATAGTGAGACGACGCAAAACGATACAGGGCAAATATCGCGATCCCTTGTTCCACTACAGATAAATAATGGCAATGACACGCCGTAGGTACAGGCCGTGTTCACTTCAAACTGGATAAGATAAGCTCAATCCATTCTTCATGTCCACGATAATTATCCCTCGACCACACAGCGGTTGTGTTAGCAAAAGAGATTTAATCATTTGCTAATCATTTGAATTTCAAAGTTAGGATTAATGTTTCAATGAGTCCGTTGAACTTTGGGATCGCGGCACGTGCTGGCCGGAATGAACGAACCGTATGGGTTGAAAGTAGCAGTATTTAATTTAGTTGATATTCAAATAATTACACGAGGTTAGTTTTTGAAGCTGGCAAGTAATATCCGGCCTACCGCATACGAAAATGCAGATGGTTCATGCATGATGGTCTTTATTGACGCAGTCGGGTAAAAATGCAGCTTCTATCTATCAACCTTGAACCTCGAAAAACAATGGAATTAATAGATCATAATTAAATAGTAGTGTAGCGACATCTATGAAGCCACATAGCAATTAAAAAATACGAAATCTTGCATCGTGCCAGACTTATCCGCACGATTTGATTGAACAATTATAAAACAACCCAAAATCATATATTTGGCAGTTGTCAGAATCAGACATAACACCCGTCTGATCAAAGTATCCTCCCTTTTCAACGGAGGTATGTGGGACTTTAAACTTTGTTCTGCATACCTCTAAAGTTGTACATCTATAAATTCCGCCATCTTCAAACTCCTTGACTTACGAAGTTGATGGTAATTTTCCATACAAATAGTTTTTGTAGTAGGCCCAGCCGTCCTGTTTATCGATCTGTCTTATTATAGACAGGGGACTGTTTAGTTCAAAGGCAAGGGGGGGTAAGCAAGGGTGAGCTTGACAGGGTGACAGCGGTTCCCAAACTTAGTGTGAAATGTTTTAATTTTACAGTAATTTCCTCATATATTCACTGGTATGATCTCATATGCTCACTTTTTTTGTGAACAAAGACTGTGGTCCATCTATCTAGTGAGTAAATGTTATCGCTGTCTCACTGGAAAATAGCCTTGAAAAATTTTTATAAAGATTATTTACAAGTTTAATAAATCTGTAGTTCAAATACATACAATGCTATGAGAGAAAAGAGAGAGAATAATAGGTTAAATTTGACATTTTTATCTTTAATCAGTGACATTTAATTTACGACATTTTTATTTGTTGTTTCCATGCCGTTTAATTTTTTGACATTTTTAATTGTTGTTATAATGCCTGTTAATTTAGTGGCAATTGTTATGGAAGAATACAAAAACATTGTAATATTATTGAGCGTCTGTACTAACATAGTTAATAAGGGATACTAACATATAATGTGGACCAAAAGTTGTCTTTAAATAAATAAATAAATTAAAATTAAATTAAATTAAACAAGGGCAGAAAAGTTGATTAAGTTCCAGCACCCCTAAATGGAGCAGAAGGTACCCACAGTGCGCCACCATCCCGTTTGATCTTGAGTTTGACCCTTGGTTTCGCTCCGGTCTTCCTCATGTTTTTCACCACTGTGACGACCGTTCGGCACCAAGTTGGCTTAGAACGATCACGTTTACAGTTTCCTTGAGGATTCCGATTTAGGGTTTGCCTTGGTATATGTTCAGGGTCCTTTCGGAACGTGGGGCCGATCCAGTTCCACTGCGGCGTTTAATCTATTGATCGATCGGGGTTTCACAGCAGCGTTCCCAAATATTTTTATTGGAGATTTTCTCGGGTCAGTAAATATCAAGAATACGGCGAATACAGTGGTAGATAAACTGGAGTTGATGCGAGATATCCTTTGTGACCTTCCACGTCTCACCTCCATACTGCAATACGGTTTTGAAGTTGGACTGGAACATCTTGAGTTTAACCTTTCTAGTCAGTTTTCGCGATTATCACTCGGGATGAAACTGTTCGAAGCTTACTCTTGCCTTGGCAAATCCTCGAAGCGAAAATCAAGTTAGTAGCGATTGCTCAACATATCGTGTCTAATAGGTCTTCCATACGCACAAGCTTCATCACAGTACGAGTTTTGCCAATCACAATTACGATACGTACCACAAGCACAGGTAAAACTGTGTTAATACTTGTGCGTGTGGTAGGCGCATAACATTTTGTGGATTTCCGAGAAAATTTGTGAAGTGATTAAACGCACGGTGAAAATCGACCTGATTTTCGATGTGCCCATTAGCCCTTTATCATAATTCCAGCTGAAAGACGTCCACTTTTGGAAATAGACTTCCCCTAAGTGTCACCACAATGAACGGTCTTGTGCGTCTCGCATCCACAGCATTCTCGCGACTCTCACCAGGTCGTCGGTCCACCTTGTGAAATAACTTTCAACGCTGCTTTTTTTTGGTGCGCGGTCGCCACTCTAGAACCTTTCGGCCCCATCGACCATCCGTTCTACAAGCAATGTGCCCTGCCGACTGCCACTTTAGTATGGCGATTCTTCGGGCTGTGTCGGAGACCTTGATTCCCTTCATTCCTGATGCGGTCCCGCAAGGATACTCCGAGCATAGCCCTTCCCATTGCCCTTTGGGCGACCAAGTTTCATGCATTAGCCCTTACACTAGTGCATATTCGCTTATAGATTCTACATCCAGCTGATTGCCTCTAGGCCGCTTTCAAGCGATCGATAGTGACGCTACATTTTTAAAGACTCATCGACTTCTTGATTTTATGGCCGCAGTTTACGACTACGTACTCCTTATGAATAATATGTAAATGGAATAGACAGCAAGGTCAGAATGTTTCTTTAACTCAGTTACAATTTAAGCTACAACCCAGGGATTTAAATAAAGAGTGAATAAGTTACTTCTAGGTAAGTGTGCTACATCGTCAACCAAAAAATCGCTTACCATCAGGTAAAATAGTGTTCAACCGCGAGTCTATCATCATCATCATTTCAGCCGAAAGACGTCCACTGTTGGACATAGGCCTCCCCCAAGTGTCGCTACAATGAACGGTCCTGTGCGTTTCGCATCCATCGGATTCCCGCAACCCCTACCAGGTTATCGGTCCACCTTGTAGGAGGCCTTCCAACGCAACATCTAGCAAGACTATAAAAGAGGAAAAAATAAAAATGGGTTATCTTCAGACTCTTTTTCAGGCCTTTCTAAGTCAGCATATTTGGGGCTCTCTTCTCAACATTAAACTCGCCCGTCCAGTCCTCCGTAATGGACACAGAAAGATTTAACACATTAGCTGCAAGATTCAGTTCTTGCTAAGTTGCAGCTAGCAGAATACACAGGCTCCAGCAGATAATTCTACGCGTTAGAGTACTCGTTACTGCTCTACTTCCACTTCTTATCTCCTGCTAAGGAGTGAAAGTATTATAGAAGCTAATGGAAGACTCGCATGTGGTTTTACATCCCCCACCCTTGAGCGGAGCGGAGATAGTGTCAGACTTTTACTGACTAAAAAACCCACAGCGTTCCTTCGTTGCCTTTTATACCGGGGCCGAGTCTCCCTTTCAGAAATAGACCCTTGGCCCCAGCAGGCTTCAACCCTGCTGGACCCTTACGGTTGCTGACAACTCCATGAGGTGCGCAGGAACAGCACGCGCCGTCGACTGCTTAGACTCGGTCCGAACGGTTACTGGACGGTAGGATAGTGCATTGCTCGCCGTCTGCAAGCTCGCTCCTACAGTGGCCGGCGGATTAGCATGGGTTGATTTTCGCCGTGCGTCTAATCGCTTTACAAATCTCCTCACAAAACCGCATCGCTAGCCCATTTATATTCGTACGTAGCACAAACTTGAGTCGTAGTGAACAATCCCGCCTACAGTTTCAAACAAAGCGAAGTCCACGTGCGTAGCCGTAGGCTACTGTGAACAATGACTAGGATTAAGACCAAGGCTGTGAGGTAATTAAAATTAGAATGTACGAGTATCTAAGCCTTTCCACAATATGCCATCATATATACAAAGCACAGTCCACATTTAATGTTCACATGCCGTTTTTTTACGTGAGAAATCATCAAATATGAAAGGGATTGTTACCTGTCAGCATCAAGCGTCAAAAACAAATTTAATGTCTTTTTTACACCACCTGCTCGAAAATGTCGTTTTATCCGTCATGCAAACCTCACTTAAAGCATGTCATTCTATCCCTAGGGAGATAATGCAATGCAGTATGGCCGATCCCTAGGGAATAATGAGATTTGAATTTGGAACATCAAAAATCGTCAACATTGTGAATTAAAATGTACGTGCATCGGACTAGTTGACTCGAAATTCAAACTGGCTACTAACAAAAAAAAATAAAACGTGCTTCCTGACGGGAGCGTTATAGAAAATTGAAACTATAGAATCTTGGAGTAGTGAATTTTCTTTGTTTGATGAACTTGTAAATATAATATCTACTTATATATATGATATGATTTGGTCGACCAAATTGTCTTTTAATTATCTCACAGATGGTGTAAAAAGTACAGTATGCAACACGGGGATAAAGCTGTCTTTGTCTTGGGCGGCTTGAATTCCTCACTTCACTCAGGTTTCTTTGTTAACTCCCTCGTAATGCTCGGGAGTTAATTGTATATAAATCTCTCACTATCGTTCGGGATTAAAATCAGCACCCTTCGTTTCAAAAAACAGTGACTTTCTGAAGCCTACTCCTCGGTAACGGTTAGGTTTATAGATTTGAAGAAATATATGTTTATTATAGATTCATGAACAAGATTATCAACATTTGGTTTTTTGTGCCATTAATACTTTTGTCTAAAAAAATATTTAGCAATTTGGCAACTTTTCGCAACGTTTTTCCTACTCCTTCAAAACGGCTTGGATCTTCAAAGTGAACATCGCATATGTAAATCAATCAATATTTCGCAAAGAAAATGGATTTAAAGGTCACTCCTTCGAAACGGCTTGGATCTTCAAAGTGAACATCACATATGTAAATCAATCAATATTTCGCAAAGAAAATGGATTTAAAGGTCAGTCGCACGCCTTCCGGGCGCTGCTGGCCGCAAATAAATGCACAGATATGCGTACTGCCTTCTAGGCGAAAGTTGCGTCCATTTAATTTCGGCCAAATGATCCAACGGACTATAAGCCTTAAAAATTACGCTTGTAGCGTATTGACGCCTCAAGCGTAGCGTATCGTTTCGTGGTCATACCATTAGAATTTTACTAACTAAAACCCGCAGAGAACAATCCGTAGCCCTGGCAGGTATTGCATATAATGCATCATCGACCCAGGCTTTGTCCTTACTGGACGACCAGACGGCAGTTAACCCATAATTTGCCGGCTCGTGGCCAATAGTCGTCCTGTGACTTCCGACGCCGAGGACATCCCCGGCAGGGGTATGTTCACATTGGTGGGGCACAGGCCTCCACTTCTCAATAAGGGGTGCGTTTTTTGGACTATGGATATTTTCTTTAACCCTCTAAGCTTTTGTGATGGCACAAAAGTAAAATGGCTGACTTGAAACGTACGACCTACAACTTATAAGCCTCGGCAATTTTTCAAATCGGTTGAATCAGCGCTTCAAATGGCACATCTCTCCATTACACTAATCAAATATCCTAATTGTTCCAGGTCATAACAGCGAGCCGGTGCCTGGTGCTGTGCGCCGACAGCCGCAACGAGATGGAGTCGTGGGCAGGCGCGCTCCGCGGGGCCCTGCATCGCGGAGCTGACGTGGCTGACCTGGTGGCCAGGCTGTCTTCTGGAGACCATCACTGGTAAGACTGTAGCATAAGATACTAGCACTTTGTCAAAGAGTCAACCTTTATAAGAATGAGGATCATAAGACGGACTCGCTAGCAATCTTAAGGTTCTTATACAACATTAATTTTGGTATATGCAAAACCCAAAACACATGTCTAGTATTTTTATGTAATGAATCTATGTGCAAAATTTCATAACTTTATCATGAAAAGTTACAAAGTTTGTTATGTCAGCAAAAATACATAATCACCGGACCATTCAGGCGATTGAGGGGTTGTTTTGCACTTATGTACACCCAGCTGTTTGTTGGTCCCTTATGACCGCGATGACCTGCCGTAACCTGTGTTGTACTCGGTGTCGGCGACGTCCAACTTGTAACGTTTTTAAATAATTTTGGGAAAAAATATAACACGATGTAAAAACTATAGGAATTTATTGCAGTTACCGATTCTGAAAAAAACTATATTCAGATTTCGCTTTTATACTAAAAATTATGTTGTATACTGAAATCATAAAAAGGAAGCCCTGTAAAAATAAACAACTTTCTGTGTGCAAGGGTTTCGTAGAAAAGTTAATGACTCCCGAGTCCAGACCGTACTTTTCTTTTTAAGAATTGAATACGAGTAATATTGTGGACTAACTTGTACCCTGTGAAAGAAAAAAAGAAAGATAATTTATTTATCAAACATCACCGTCATATCAGCCGAAAAACGTCCACTGTTAGACATAGGCCTCCCCTAAGCGTCGCCACATCGACCGGTCCTGTGCGTCACGCATCAAACATGCATCTACATAAACTAACTAATCAGACATGCAAGGTATGGTCTATTGTGTGAATTCACCTTCGTCTTTGGTTAATGCTCCGCTACCATCCTAGAACTATTACGTGCATTCAATAAGTGGTTTAATCAAAAGCAATTATGGTAAGCTCAGCTGGTTATCTGGTAGCTCATCCCCAAAATGTAATTAAGCAGAATTGCATCTGTAGGAAACCTCAAAATGAATCCAGACTTTACGGCGAGAGACTAATTAATCTTAACAACGGAGCCACCGAAATGAGACATTACCAGTTTGAATTATTCTTTGTATGCGTTACTTACTAGAAAGAAAGAAAAAAAATCTATTTGCCCGTAAAGGCGCAAACTTAAGACTAACATAGACAGACACACATACATTCATAAAACACATTCGTTTTTTTTATATTTATTATTTTACACATTTACTACGTCGGATTAAATAAATCTGCCCACTAACTCTTTTCTCTTACTACCAAAAGTGTGTTTTTGACACTGACTTTCGCTCCACTCATTGTGAGAAAAGTTTTTGATTATTGAAGGCGAACTATCCATCGCTCGTCGTATGCAAACTCATATCGGTAGATGGAAATCGCCCTGCGATTCCCAACGCCCAGGGCCTCGTCCTACGACGGCTGCCTCTTCTTCATGCTTTCCATCACTTCTTTCACTTGCATTGCTGATCACAACTTATAAGGGGACTGCTTCCAATGTTCTCTTGCCCAGTGCCATGGCCGGGCCACGAGAGGTCACCACCACCGCATGGCTGGACGTGAGAGGTAGCTATTACCACTCTACAAGGATACGGCGGTGCTCCAACCAAGCGGAGCAGACTTTGATCACATGCTCCTCTATCTCCTCCTGGCGATCCGTACAATGGTCTATATATCTATCTATTTATTTATTAAAACTTCACGCAACACAAAGGTACAAAGGCGGACTTAATACCTTAGGCATTCTCTACCATTCAACCTAAGGTGGTGAAGAGAAAACATGGCGGGTGCGTAAAAAAAGTAGATTAAGAAAAATAAGATATATCTATTGTGGTCTGGTTTCCTCACTTAGTCCTTAGTGGACTATTGCGCGTGTGTGAGTGCATGAGCCATGGTGCGGTTCACTCCAACCAGCTCAGCTTACTCCAGAAGTAAATGAGTCTTTTCGGTCAGATAAGGTCGTCTATGAGTGAATTCAGTGCTCCCAAAATTTGTGTTTGAGTTGCTTAATCGTATAGATTGACAACTATTCTCTGTTTTTATTATTAGCCTATGTTGTGTCCCACTGCTGGGCAAAGACTGGTGCTTCTGCCTACCTCATCGCTTACTATAATGACTTGCTCAACTTTGTTACCTCATTTCCTTTATTTTTGTTCTTGTTATGCCTTACCCCGTTGCCATTAATTTCTCTTTGAACTAAATATTTGTTTTCCTTTCTCAGTTTACAAAAACACCTCAGGCATTTTCCTTATTGCCATTTACATGGTTTTTAACTTCACTTCTGTCTGTGACAAAACGCTTTTACGTTCAAGACAGGGAACGAATTCAATTAGCTGACCTAATTAGCTTGTAAAATGTTAATTCTGTGGCCCTAGTGAAAAAGGATCTAACTCCAAAAATGCAACTTTACAGGAGATGTAAAAAACACTCTGCGTGGTTCAAATTCGTGTTTGACCTAGTGTGTCATTTAAACCGCTACCAAATAAAATACATGTGATGTTTTTAATAGGTAAACAATTTATGTTCTTTATTATTATTGGGTTATTTTTTGTGTAAAGTTAATAGTTTTTAAGACAGTGACTTATACCAATCACAAAATGAATCCCTTAAGGGTATAAAATAAGTTAGACCTGTTCTCCCATAAGTTAAAGATTAATTCTGTGGCCCTAGTGAAAAGGGGTATAAGTCCGATTTTGTCGAAAATGAGTTAAGTATACCAAAATGATCAGAAAAAAATGCTCTATCGTTTGATGAAAAGAGATCTAAGCTAGCCCTAAAAATAAGGAAGTTACTTTGTACAAAAGGATTCAACTGACACCAAAAAAACCACGAATGTTGGTTTCAAGTCCATTTATATTGTTTTAAACGGAAAAATAAAAACTTTCTTTTGTGTTTTTTAATCTAAATTAAACTAAATAAACCACATTTCAATTTGATTGGTGTTTATCGATACAACAACACTTAGTCCATAAAAATGGTTTAAGTTAGAAAAGATATTATTAGACTTAAATCCGTTTTCACCGAAATTAAGAGAAAAATTATTTCTTTCCATTAGGTAATAAAATTAGTTATTAAAAATGATTTCAAATGCGTATCCCTTTTCACGTGCATGAATTAATCTTTAACTTATGGGAGAACGGGTCTAACTTATTTTATACCCTTATGGAATTCATTTTGTGATTGGTATAAGTCACTATCTTAAAAACTGTTAAATTTAAATAAAAAATAACCCAATAATAGTAAAGAGCGTAAATTGTTTACCTATAAAAAACATCACATGTATTTCATTTGGTAGCGGTTTGAATGACAGACGAGGTCAAACACGAATTTGAAGCACGCAGAATGTTTTTTACGTCTCCTGTAAAGTTGCATTTTTGGACTTAGATCCTTTTTCACTAGGCCCACAGAATTCATGCACGTGAAAAGGGATACGCATTTGAAATTATTTTTAATAACTAATAACCTAATGGAAAGAAATATTTTTTCTCTTTATTTCGGCAATCGGTGATATCCGTTGATATAAGTCTAATAATATCCTTTTTAACTTAAACCATTTTTATGGACTAAGTGTTGTTTTATCGATAAACACCAACCAAATTAGAATGTGGCTGATTTATGTTAATTTAGATTAAAAAACACAAAAGAAAGTTTTTATTTTTCCGTTTAAAATAATATAAATAGACTTAAAACCAACTTGCGTGGTTTTTTTTGTGTTAGTTGAATCCTTTTGCACAAAGTAACTTCCTTATTTTTAGGGCTAGCTTAGATCTCTTTTCACCAAACGATAGAGTATTTTTTTTCTGATCATTTTGGTATACCTATTTAACTCATTTTCGACAAATTCGGACATATACCCCTTTTCACTAGGGGCACAGAATTATGCTATCAAGTATCACAAATCTGTTTTAGGGAATCTATACTCTGACCTTTTAGTAGATACTGTTCGTTCATCCGATTTTGACTTATTTCGTTGGTGGCATGACAAATGGCGGCTGCAGTAAATAGTTGGTATTGTAACCACTTTTTTGCTTTTAATGCCATCCTTATGACTACGAAATAGAAGTTAAAATTAGTTGAACAGACAGTAAAAAAGGCTTCATTAAATGTCTAATCTTAATGTGAATAAGGTATAGTGGCATAAGAATGTTTGACAAGCTATTAATGATGAATGTTTAGGAATTATGGTAGATATTAATCATTGCTCTAAAAGAAACCCAGAAGAAAAAGAGTACCCAGTAAAGAAGGCCTTAGCGATCCCGGAAAGGAGAAAAGGCAGAGGGCGCCCCCTACGTAGGTGGTCGAAAACGTATTTAAAGATCTAGAACGAGGTCAGGTGGACACACAGACAACCCAGGATAGACTATCCTGGCGCCTAAAGACAAGGAGAGCCGACCTCAAATGAAGGGAGAAGAAGAAGAGAAGATTATTCATTGCTATATCGAAATGGCAAATAAACTTTGTACTACCAGACTTAGCTAAGGACAGAAAAGAATGGAAGAATAGAAGCAAGGCTTTTGGCCTGCAGTGGGACACAACAGGCTAATAATAATAATGTCAGTCACTTGCTTAATAGCCAGGAGCCTCGACCAACATCTTAGGAGTCTCTCGTTAGGCGGCCGGATCCAGGGTTTGATTCAGAAAGGGGTACTTCTGGACATGGCTCGTATAGTTAGGAGGTAAAATATAATTTATATATATATATATGTATTTAAATTAATAAACAGATTATAATAATAATAAAAACTGGCCAAGTGCGAGTTGGTTGTTGTGGTGTGGAGTTGTTAGCGCACGAAGATTTTCGGTGCCGTCCTTCGGAAAATTCGGCAATAAATCCCTCTTATATATTTATTTTATTTTGTTTTTGGATATGTTGTTATAGCAGCATCAGAAATACATAATTTGTGAAAATTTCAACTGTCTAGCTATTGTGATTCTTGAGATACAGCCTGGTGACAGACAGACGGACAGACAGCGAAGACTTATTAATAGGGTCCCGTTTTTACCCTTTGGGCACGGAACCCTAAAAACTACCAGACGTACCGTGTGTAGAAAAGGGGGAGGGAGGCCTCACCCAGCAATGGGACATAATGGGCTAATTAGATAGTAGACTATCAACGTTCGTGCATTTCCTATTAGCACCCATGAATTAGGAAAAGGAATTAGTGTAGAATAGCTTTATGTGTAAAATAAATCACACGCACAATCGACCAGTTTCACAAAACGCAACAAGTCATCAACGCTTGCAGGACCGGACACAAGCCATTCATGTTAGTGAATTGAAGTTCCACAAAACGTAGTCGCATGACGCTTTACATGGCTACAGTGCACAGAGCTAGGAACATAGTGCGCGGCAGGAAGCGTTACGAAGTTAGTCACGAAAACAAAATCATACGTGTGAGGTTAGCCGCGAATGCAAAACCTTACGTGTGACTTAAAATTCTAAACTGAACACCCTTTCTGAATAGACTACAGTGACACACATACACACAACACATGAACACAGAACTATCAACCCTATATCAGAGACAACCTCTAAACTAATAATGTTTGCGCTCGCGCATTATGCTGAGTGCCAGTTTTTGACTATTTTCCTGTACCGTAACTAGAGCAGTGTTTGACCGCAGGTGCCAGGGTTCAGGCTCTGTAGGGGCGCAGAAATTATCAAACTAGGGTCTAGTTTTGGATTTTGTATACTTGCTAGATAGTTTTTTTTTTTTTTTTTTTTTATTAATGATAGGCTTGCGTTTGACCACTATCTCACCTGATGGTAAGCGATGATGTGGTCGACGATGAAGCACGCTTGCCTAGAAGAAACCTATTCACTCTCGACTTAAAGACTCCTAAGTTGTAGCTATCAGGAAACACAGATTCCGGCAGGGAATTCCACTCCTTGGCTGTACGCACAATAAATGTGTTCGCAAAACGTTTTGTGCGTATGGGTAACACAAAACGTACGTATGTATTATTATAGTAGAATAATACATACGCGAACAGCCGAGGAGTACGAATTGAGTAGGGGCTCAGTAACCGTATTTTTGGTTTTTCGTTTTTGTTCGTGACGAGTGAGATTAAAGCTTTTGGGAAGCGGTAGTCATAAAACCTAGCACCGGGCGTTTTAAAAGCTAGTAACTGTCCCCGCATACGGTCCTTAAAAAAACGCCACCACAATAAAACGCTAGAAGCGGTCGCAAAAAAAAACGCTAGAAGCGGCCACAAAAAAAAAGCTAGAAGCGGCCGCAAAAAAACAGCTGAAACGCGCGACACCTCTTGTGTCCGGAGAAGCTTGAAGCCACGTCAAGCGTTTTTTTGTGGCGGCACCGCCGCACACGAGCCACAAAAAAAAACGCCTCAAAATGAAGCTTGAAACGGCGTTTTTTGAAGTTTGTGGACGGGGACAGTTATAGCAATGGTCTGCTGTTACTCTTAAGCGACTACTCCATCAATAATGAAAATGAATGAATGAGGCAGAGATCATCGTAAAATATCAACAGTATCCTTTGTAGTTTCAAAACGCGACTCTGTCAGATATACGGGTTTCCAGCTGCATAAACAGCTGCTGCTGACTAGAAGCCGACCCGAACATACTGGAGCAAAGGCTAAGCTTTATTTTTTATTTTTGAGTGAGAAATCATGAACTGACTTCTCTGGTCGAAATAAGAGGGAGTATCAGACTTTTACTGACTAAAACCTGACTGTATTCATTCAGTTGCCATGCGTTCCAGGGCCATGGTAGCTCTTTCGAATAATTCCACATCCTAATTCCATTTAATTGCTTACGTTTTCTGTCAAAGAACATTCTGTAAGTGATGACCCGAAACACAGATTTCATAAACCTAGCTAATTATACATAATTCTAGGTTAATTAATAAAGTAAATTTTCCTGTAGTTTAAATATTTGATAAGTTAATTATAGTTATTACTTGGACAATAGCAAAATTGGTTAAGATTTACTTGTGGCTGTTAAATGTAATTATTTTGAGTAAAAGACGAAATAAAGATTATTATTATTATTCTACATATTGGATGTTTGAATTGTAATTTGTAAAGATAAATAAACATTTTTTTTTAATTTTTAGGGTTCCGTACCCAAAGAGTAACAACCTATTACTAAGACTTCGCTGTCTGTCCGTCCGTCTGTCTGTCACCAGGCTGCATCTCAAGAACCGCGATAGCTAAACAGTTGAAATTTTCACAAATTATATATTTCGGTTGCCGGTAAAACAACAAAAAAAAAATTTGATTGGGGCTCCCATACAACAAACGCAATTTTTGTGCTGTTTTTTTTTCTACGGACGGTACGGCACCGGATCCCTGCGTGCGACGAGTCCAACTCGCACTTGCCCAGTTTTTTTTTCTGTTTTCCTTGAAGGCAAGGCTCTTAGTACTCTGTGACTGTGACACTCACAGTCCCAAAAAAAATCGAAGAAAAATAAAATTTTATTTCTGTCCTATTCTATATGCTCCTTGCTCTATGGCTTAGTCACACGTGACGGTACAAACACAATTATATTCGTTAGCCATTCGGGCGACGGCGATGGCTGCATGCGGGACGTGGCACTCGGAAACGCAATTATGCCCTGCACCGCACCGCGACAATCCTAGTGGAACCACCGAGTTTACTGGAATATTGTCTGGCTGCAAATTTGATTTCCGTTAGTGGCTTTTTGGTTTTAATGACAGTATTGACACAAGGGTGATTTCTTTTGGTTTGGACAGTGCAGCTTGCAGTTTAAAATAGTGCTGGAAAAAGGCAGTGACTGGCGTAAAGCTGAATATTAGTTAGACCTGTAAATTACAACTCTAGACATTCAGAAACGAAATGAAAATAAAACACTCATCATCGTCATCATCATTTCAGCTATAAGATGTCCACTTTTGGACATAGGCCTCCCCCAAGTGTCTCCACAACGACCGGTCTTGTGTGACTTACATCCATCGGATGACGTCAACCTACTCCAGGTCGAGGCCTTCCAACGCTGCGTCTTTCTGTACGCGGTCGCCCCTCCAGAACCTTTCATCCCCATCGGCCATCTGTTCTGCGAGCAATGTACCCTGCCCAATGCCACTTAAGTTTGGCGATTCTTTGTGATATGTCCGCAACCTGGCTTATAGTCCGGATATCATTTTTCCTGATTCGATCACGCAAAGAAACTCCGAGCATATCCCATTTACATTGTAAGTGTAAGTGAGTGGTAAGCCTTCTGATGAGGCCCATTAATAACAGTTTTAGTTTACTTTTTATTAGTGTATTAATATTATAAAGAGGTAAAGTTTGTTTTTTAATAATTTGTAAGAGTAAATCTCTGAAAGTACTGGTTCGATTACGAACATTTTTTCACCAATACAAAGCTGCTTTATTTCTGAGTGACATAGGCTATTGCTATTTTATGTATGCGGGCGAAGTCGCGGGAAAAAGCTAGTACTATTTTTTTTAATAGCATATACTATCCCACTGCTGGGCAAAGGCCTCCCCCAACTTCTTCCAGGTATCCTTTTCTTGAGCTACCTCGAACCAGTCCCCGCGGTAGGCATCCAGGTCGCCTCGCCACCTCTTCCTAGGTCGACCTCGGCGGACTATTATAAAATCAAAAACAACTTGAATAAAAAAAGTCAGGAGAATGCAATCACTCCAGGCAAATACAGATAAAGTTCACAAAGCTTAGCTCACGACACATCCGAGTTGCGAACTGTAAAACGAACTAAAAGTTCCACCGTGGCGGTGGGCTCTGTGTCAAACAAAAAGCTCAAATATTCTCGCCCGAAATTTTCAACGCTTCGTTTCAGTATGACGCTGAGGTTTCTTCACAATTCTGCAAATATTATCACGATGAGCATTATTTGTGTCATGAGTGAAACTGAACTAGTACTTCATAATGTTTGCCTTTTATGACGTAGGTGAGCACTAAGAGAGGACCCTCCAAAATTTACCCCCTAAGGGGATGAAACGGCGGTCCAAATTTAAATAAGATTTTTTAGAGAAACTTACATTTCCGCGGGCGAAGCCACTGGCTAGTACTTTACTAAATCTAAATTCTAAATCTAGATTTAGTAAAGTACTAGATAGTATAGGTACCGGCACGAATATTGAGCGCTGTCCTTCACTTGCGCAGAAGTCAAATATCGGGCCTGTTTAGTGGTATGAAGTGAGACGCGGGGGCGGGGAGTGTCAGTGATTGGCTCGCCGCGCCCTTGACACTCGTGATTCGTTCCCTACGCTTGCTGCATGTATCTAACAACGGCGACGATTGGCTCGCCAGTGTATGGAATCCGCAAAGCGATTCCCACTCTGACGCCGAGCGCTCAAAATTCGTGCCGGTACCTATACTACACGATAAGTTCATCAGATTCCTTTTACCTCCTAAAACAAACGAAAGATTTCTAAAATCGGTGACGACTCGGGTTTTTATTTTAAAATTACTTTCCTTATATTCGTAATGAAAAGTAAAGTATTTACCTCAGGTTAAAGCCTTATTTAGTCCCTCGAACTACTAGCGACCTCGCTACGCTGGGACGCCAAAGTCTTACTCGAGACGAAATAACTTACTTTGACCTCTAGGCCGGTAACAATGTACTAACTCTTTAAACTCGTAATATTAGTGTAGATTTCAGTAAATAACTCCATTGGCTGCTTCTAATAATATAGTTCGAACACAAAAACAGTGGCAGTAATTTTTTAACTTTTTTTCTCTCGTCCCCAGGTACGCCGCAACGCACGCTCGCCCCACGTTCTGCAACGTGTGCAGAGAACCGCTCGGCGCGCTCGGCACTGCGCACGCGCTCGCCTGCGAGCTCTGCAAATTCAAGGCCCACAAGCGCTGTGCCTCGCGAGCGCCGCCATCTTGCAAATGGAGCACGCTTGCTTCGCTTGGGCCGCACGTCGTAGAAGATGCTGAGGGGGTGAGTTTGGACTGTGTCCTTTTATATTTTATAGTCTTTTAGACAGTTAGGTGTTAGGTAGGTCTAAATCATGCTCGTGAACGGGTGCCGTCAGTTGAGACTGGTCATTTCTTAGCTGCCAGTGGCTAAATTCAGTTTGTATCTTTTAATTATTATTATTTTTTATTTTTATTTTATTATCTACATTGTGATTACACAATAGAAGCAACATGAAAATTTCTAACCAAGCATTATATGTAACACATAATATGATTTAAAAGAGTGTCCATGGAGTTTCTTGCACGTTCTTCTCCATAGAGACCTACACTTTGGAACGTGCAATTTAGCTTCACTTTTTTTGGACTGACCAACATTTGACTATTCAAAAGTGCCTGCAAATGGTCTATTTAAAATAAATGATTTTGATTTTGATAAAGAAAGAGGTCAATCGTGGAATCAGACTCGGCTAGGCAGCAGCTGGAAGCTTCGCGATATCTTCTTGTCCAATTTACTACAGTGTTTTAAAATGACAGTATAGCCAGTGCGTGTTGCCAGTGATGAAATATGGTTCCGAGACGTGGTCGCTTATAATAGACCTCATCAGAAGACTTAAAGCCACATTATAAGCAATAGAAAGGGCTAAGCTTGAAGTGGCGTGATCACATCAGAAATGAAGATATCCGCAGGAGAACCAAGGCTACCGACATAACCCGAAGAACTTAAGTGGCAGTGGCGAAAAGTTCTGATGTGACGACCACGTAACCACCCTTTACATTTCTTATTTTAATCAAAAACGTTGCCCCGCACAACTCCTGTATCGTGAGTGCGTTCACTTATATGTAAACCCATATAGGTAAACGCCCGGAGGGCACGGTAGAGCACACGGTGAGGGTGTGCCCTGCTTGGGCAGAGTATCGCTGTGTCCTCGTGGGGGCGATCGGAGGCGGTGATCTCTCGCGCCGGGCCTTGGTTCAGGCCATGGTCTGGAGCGAGGAGGAGTGGCAGGCGGTCGCCCCTTCTGCGAAGCAATAATGCTCGCAAAGGAGGCCGACCGCATCAGGCAACGGCGCTGTCGCCGCCGCCGGGATTCCAATCCCAATTTCCGGCCACCGTAGGCGCGAGCATGCGGACTGTGAGCAATGGATAGCTCGCTGTCCGACCGTCCAGTAACTGTCCGGACCCGAGCCCGAGTCGTCGACGGCGTGCACTGTTCCCGCGCGCCTCAAGGAAAAATAAACCCGTATAGGTACACAAGAGACACCGAATTCCAGAACCACCACTGTAGACTGTATAAGTATTTTAGACAAGCCTTTACAAACACGTTAGGTACATTGTAATAAGAACCAAATATTAGTAATCGACGAAGGAAAATCATTTTCCGAAACGGTCGACCATAACATGATTTCGTTTGGTTAGTCAAACATCATTCCACTAAACTCTCCATAAACAGCGTTCAAAATCGACGTAGTAACACGTAAACACGTACGAAATGTGTGCCATGTACGTACGTGTGTGTACGTTCGTATGTGTACGTACGTGTGTGTACGTTCGTATGTGAACGGGCGTTTTATAGCCCATACCGTTAAAGAGACGTAAACCTTCTAACACTGATTGTGTGTATAGCAGGGCCCGAGATTGACATCTTTATAGTTTTTACAGAGGTTCTGTAAACTTTGGAAACTAAAGAGAAAGTTAATGTTACTAATTTAAGAAAGCTGTTTGTAATTGGTAGTTGAGTGTTGGATTTATGAGGTCCAGTATCAGCTTGAAGTCCGACCGTCCGGTTACCGTCCATTTCACCCGCGCTTCAAGGAGATGTCAGCAAGCCATAAGGGTCCAGAAGAGTTGAAGCCTTCTGGAGCCATGAATTCGCTTCTGAAAGGAAAACCTGGCCCTGGAATTAAAGGCAACGAAGGCTTTCTTCATGTGACGTAATTTATGTAAAATTCCTAGAAGCTGCTAGGAAGCGGGACGGTTGGTAACAGGAACTCGACACCAAAATATTAACCTTCAAATTCTGACAATAATACAGCACAACATTCCCGCAGGTTTTAAGATAACAATAACCGTATTATTGACCGTACTTAGAAACCTTTGTTTACAGTAATGAGCGCGGAGAGCGTGAACTTACCTCGTTATAATATCCACTGAAGCGCGGTTCATTCATAAGCTGATTATGTGTTCTAGTTCGTGAATTAATTTTTGTACGAGTGATAGAAGAACTACTGGATCAAATTAAATAAACCAGTGAAATGCCGTGGATATTTGGTCATTTATTCATTTACTAGCTACTGCTACTGCCCGCGTGAAAGTAGAAAATTGTTCTGAGAGTCAATTCACACCGAGAAGTTACTCGACGTAGCGTGGACGAGAGCGACTCAAAATATAACTTTATTAACTACACGAAATACATACACATTTCAGATCGAAATGCCTCGCGGCACAACGTCACGCAGCGCTGAATTCTCATTATGAAATGTGTACCTTTTCGTGTAATAATAACGTTGTGTTGCGTCGCAGTGTGAAATGACTATAAGGAAACACACTCCCAGGATAAAAAGTATCATATACCTACACCGTTAAATTTTAATCGTTTTAATCCCGTGGAGGTCGATGAAACACTATCGATTTGTAAAGATAAAATCAAAAAATAAAGTACCTTTTTATCAAAACTCTTATTAATTTACGCACGTACGAAATTAATTTCTTTAAGAAAACGTCAGCTGAGCGGGTCAATGACCTGTAGTTAGTAATCGGCGTTGCGTACAAACTATCTACAGATCACTGAACTCGCTCAGCTGTCATGTATAGTAAGTTATTCCAGACCATAGTCTGCTCGTGTACCAAGTTTGGCATATTATATTGATATCCAGCCACATCAAGAGACAAATAATTCCTTCGCCATAAAACGATAGTTGACGTGTCTTTACAATTTGCTCAGCAATACCACCGGCAAGAATGACCAAAAGCCTTTTAGCCGCTAAAAATAATGAAATTCTTAATTAATCTCTGAATGGCGCCACGAATAATATTTGTTCTTTTGTTCTGAACAAATTGTACGAGATTTTTATTTGTGCTTCACCTGAACTCGGGCTTTTTAACAATACCATCGTTTATATAAGAGTTGAGTGGCTTTTGTGAAAATATTGAAGAGTTTGTGACAAGAGCTGAGCAATATTTTTGATTTGAGTAATGTATGATTATATTGAGAATTTCCTTGCGTGAGCAAATCAGAAATGAAGATATCCGCAAGAGAACCAAAAATATCATCACACTTAAGTGGCTACGGGCAGGTCCTACTGCTTGCAGAACAGATGGTCGATGGGGCCGAAAGGCTCGAGAGCAGCGACCGCGTAATAGATGACGCAGCGTTGGAAGGCCTCTCACTAGGTGTACCGACGTCTTAGTGAGGTTGACGGGAATCCGTTGGATGCGAGATGCATAGATCCGGTCTTTCAGGTGATGCTTGGCCAGCAGAGGACGCCTTCCGGCTGAAATGTTGATGATAATGATTCCCTACCCAAAAAGTCCTGTGTCCTTCAGTTGCCCGTTACGTTCATCTGTGATGACGAATTTAATAATTGCCCAAATAGTACCTGGTTTGGCCCGGTTCGAACCTATGATCTCTACTCTCAGCAACATATAGAGCTATTTATTTCACATCAAAATACGAGTATCTACCTACTGCTACTTTCAAACGAAATTTGTAACTAATACTAAACTTGAATGATTCAAAATAATGTTATAATCTTAGTGATACTCTAAATAAATGGTACTTACTATTTCCATGTCGCTGACTGTATTATATAACTTTAACAATTCATTCGTGACGTAGAAAAACTACTAACTTCGCATTTTCACTTACTTTGTATTCCCAATACACCAGCAAACATTTTCCAATGGACGGTTTTCTTTGTTTACAAAGAAAAATACTTTTTGTATAGAAAAACCGTGAACAAGACTTTATGTTTTTATTTTAAGTTTTTAATATGGAATATGTTTGGTGGAATATTAAAAGAGAAGCCACCTTGAAATTAATTTCGGGCACGCTATAATTATGAAGGTAAGTCCCCTCCTCAAATAGTGGCTGGAAAGACAACATGTCGTCCTCTCCTTCTGCATGACACAAGTTCTCACCGGACATGGTGAGTTCGGGAGGTTCCTGCACCGGATTCATGCGTTAGAATCGCCTCGGTGTCATCATTGCGCGGACCGCCCGGAGGACACAGGTGTGTCCCGCTTGGGCAGAGCACCGCCGTGTCCTCGTGAGGGCGATCGGCGGTAATGACCTCTCACGCCAGGCCCTGGTACAGGCCATGGTCCAGAGTTAGGAGGAATAGCAGGCGGAGGCCTTCTTTTGCAAAGCAGTAATGCTAGCAAAGGTGGCGGCCGCACGCGCGAGTATGTAAAGTCTCATACAGAAGACACCCAGACACAAAACATATCTTTCTGTAGACCAGATTAATATTTTTTCCATGCGAGAATCAAACGCGCGACACTCTACGCAGCAGCCAATCGCTTAACCACTGTGCCAACCGTGAAGTCAATCGTCATAAAATGACTTCCCACCTCAAAAAAAAAAATAGTTGAAAAAGGAATGGCTCAAATCGTTCGATCGATTTAAATAGTGTGGAGGCTCCAAAAGTTTTGGAAGTTAATTTTCATAAGTGGATTATGAGTATATTGACTAGGAGTCAGTCGGAATTAATCGACTAATGGCTTCGGAAGGAAGACGATCGAAACCTTGCTTTTAACGCATAATAGACAAATTAAAACACTGCCTTATAAAGGGATACATGTGTATAGGTCAAATGTACTTCTAGTATTAGCGTTGTGCGTCATTCATTAATTTATTTTATAAAAACAATGGTTTTCTTCAAGTTTAGAAAAAAAAGTATACAATTAGACCCCTGCTCCCCTAGCCAAGTTACAACCATTTCGCTTGCGTCGAACGCTTCGAGTTGGCCACGCACCCAATTCTTTTATTTTGACCACGTGACTGAGCGTTGATATGACTTCATTCCCGTACATTTGAAGCTTTCTCTATAACTATTGCAGATTAGCAACTTGGCTAGGGGTACTGGGGTCTACCTCAGCGTGCCACATGTGAGTGTACCTGTTTGTGTACATGGTTGTCGTAATTCCTAGTATGAGGCAACGATTTTTAAAAAGAAGAAAGAAATATGTTAATCAAGCAAAGTTTTCCAATCTTTTTATTGTACATTAGCTTTTGCCCGCGACTTCGTCCGCGTACATAAAATAATAGCCTATGACACTCAGGCATAAAGCAGCTTTCTATCGGTGAAAAAATTTTAGCAATGGGACCAGCGCTTCCAGAGATACCTCATACAAACAAACAAAAAACAAAACAAAACAAACTTTCTTAATTTACCTCTTTATTTTATTAGTGTAAATAAAGCACTGTTTTATTCCTTAAATGGTTCTCAAATCATCTACTTTAATTCAACAAGTAACAATTGCAGAACTTTGAAAGGTCCCTAATAAAAACACGCGATCCTAAGTAGGTACACTTTAATCTTAAGCAATCTAAGTCTAATCCCAGTATTAGAAGATTGATACGGCGTTCGTTCAATCTTTGATTAATGGGGAATCAATAACGACCCCATCGCAGATACATTTCAATTTACCTCTCTGCATGGTATCATCTTCGTGACGAGTAATGTTACCAAATGATGTTTGATTGAGTGAAAGAAATAAAATATTTATTGAGCGACAGTTATCACTTGCACACAACAGAAAATGACGATATCTAAATGACGAAATGACGCTGGTTATCACTCTATGTTACAACCCCTGCCCGCTACTCGTGGTGGGACTCAAATAGACAATTTAATTTTTTTGAACTTTCCATGTGTCCTTTTTTTGGTTGGTCTTTTTAGGGTTCCGTAGCCAAATGGCAAAAAACGGAACCCTTATAGATTCGTCATGTCTGTCTGTCTGTCTGTCCGTCCGTATGTCACAGCCACTTTTTTCCGAAACTATGAGAGCTATACTATTGAAACTTTGTAAGTAGATGTATTCTGTGAACCGCATTAAGATTTTCACACAAAAATAGAAAAAAAGCAATAAATTTTGGGGGCCCCCATACTTAGAACTGAAACTCAAAAATTTTTTTTTCATCAAACCCATGCTTGTGGGATATCTATGGATAGGTCTTCAAAAATGATACTGAGGTTTCTAATATCATTTTTTTCTAAACTGAATAGTTTGCGCGAGAGACACTTCCAAAGTCGTAAAATGTGTGTCCCCTCCCTCTAACTTCTAAAATAAGAGAATGATAAAACTAAAAAAATATATATGATGTACATTACTATAAAAACTACCAACGAAAATTGGTTTGAACGAAATCTAGTAAGTAGTTTTTTTTAATGCGTCATAAATCGAAAAAAATACACTATTATTAAAACATCGATCAAAGTTACAACACATTACAAGAACTTTTATATTATGTTACTTGCTGCTACGGAACCCTTCATGGGCGAGTCCGACTCGCACTTGGCCGTTTTTTTTTTCTTTTTTTTCTAATTGGTCTTTTTTTTTTGTTGTTCTTTTTTTGTTTGGTCGGTGGTTGGTTGGTTTGGTTGGTCCTTTGTAGGCCCGTTTTTAGGGTTCCGTACTTAGTATGTCAACTCAATGTAACAAATAGCCCATTTTTTTAACTCTTAAGTAGGGACACTCATTGTGACGAACGGGAAACTACGGAACCATACACTGAGCGTGACCCGATACGCTCTTGACCAGTTTTGGAATAAGAATTGATGAGATCTTCCACATAATAAACTATTCTTGACGCCAATACAAGAGACGAAGCTTGGCCATAACTCTCCCCAACAAATACATAGTTAGATCTAACAAGCACTCGTCTGAATATCTCGACATCAGATTGTTGTGTACCTAAGTATATACATATTGTGTGAAACCACTTGCAATGTTCTACCACAAAATAGATAGGTACAGAAGACAATCTCATGTATGTACTTCACTCTTTATACCTACGCTCGGTGGACGCACACTAATGAGCGTTTGAGCCGGAGCTTTTCGACGAATGATCCGAAAAGCGACCGAGACATCGTGTCTGTGAGCGGTGTCTTTGTGTGCGTTGCTCGAGCGCGCTTTGTATGTAGATTGACTTCTGTACCTAGCTATTTTGTGGTTCTACCCTTAAGTTTGTTTGTGTCCCGTGACTATATTGTATGGTGGAGTTGTGTTTGATAAGACTAGCAGCAATTTGAATGGTCATACAGAAATTACAGTGCTTTTTTTTCTTTGGGAAAATCATCCAATGATATCCCCGCTCTTGGGCGGAGCGGGAGATGGTGTCAGACTTTTACTAACTAAAAACCCACCCCGTTCCTTTGTGCCTTCATACCGGGGCTGAACTACCTCTCGAAACTAGCCCTGGCCCCAGTAGGCTTCGACCTGGCTCTACTTGTCTATACCTTGAATAGGTATCATGATTATCATCATTTCAGCCGAAAGACGTCCACTATTGGACACACGCCTCCCCCAAGTGTCGCCATAAGGACCGGTTCTGTGCGCATCCATCGGATTCCCGCGACCCTCACCAGGTCATCGGTCCACCTTTGTTGATAGGTCCTCCAACGCTGCGTTTTCCGGTGCGCATTCGCCACTCTAGAACCTTTCGGCCCCATCGATCATCCGTTCTACGAGCAATGTCTCCTGTTTAGCGATTCTTCGGACTACTATTTGACTGGCCTGTTGGTCTAGTGGTTAGTGACCCTGACTACTATGCCGGAGGTCATAGGTTCGATTCCCACCAAGGACAAATGTTTGTGTGATGAGCAGGATCATTTGTTCTGTGTCTGGGTGTAATTTATCTATAATATGTATGTATTTAGAAATATATAAGTATGTTCATCAGTTGTCTAGTACTCATAACACAAGCCCTGCTTAGCTTGGGACTAGATGGTGTTGTGTGATAGTTGTGGAATATTATTATTATTACAATACAATGGTACAATACAACACTCTATTTATTCCTAATTACTGTAAAATTTTACATAAACACAATTGTTTTGTTCGCAAGCTTAAACACACTCAATTTTACTTGCTTTCCAGCTAAACACACTGTGCACACAATGTTCACTCTAAAACTCTTAATTCTTTGTTGAATTTAACTTTCTCTTGATAAACAGACTTCAGTTTTGAAACAATCAGCATTGAGTTCTCATAATTATTCTAGTTAATTAAAGTTGTAGCATTTGCTGAAGGATTTTGGCCAGAGGCGATGTTTGCTGTAGTTTGTTGATCCAAGCTGTGTTGTCGGAGCCAAATAGTTGGCACATAGCTTTGCTGTTTAATGCGTGGGTATGAGACCGTCTGTCTGTTTGTTTGGATTTTGAAGCGGTGTTACTGAACAATGAACCTCTTCAAGAATTTGAAGAGATAACTAATATGAAAAGTGGTAAAGATTGCTTTTTTATCTATCGGAGAGAATCTCCGAAACTGCTGGACCGATTGCGAAAATTTTTCACCAATATCAAGTTGCTTTATTACTGAGTGGCGTAGGCTATGTTTTATCTATGTAATCAGTCGAAGCCGCGGGCGAAAGCTAGTTCAATATGAATATGTAGCTCTATGTGAATTATCGTAAATTGAATTTTGACAGTGCTGTATGAATAAGTAAAGTGTTAAATGCTCAGAAGGACTACACTTAAAACCTTTAACAAAAAATCACTTAAAAGCTCTCAAGAAACAGCGTGAAAACTCTTCAGCTTTATATAAATTTTCTCACGAGACTTTCCCGCTTCTGTTAGTTTAAGTTCGTCGTGGTAAGCTGGAATCTTGTTTGTATAATATATTCCGTTACCGTGACCATAATCCCTCAAGAAAATGGCTTTGATATCTCTGACGAAGTGTAAGACAGTTCTTCGGGTATAATAATCCTTTTGGTATAAGAAAAAGTTAGTGTAGACTTTTCAGAAGATTTATAAAATATTCTTTTATTATTATCATTGATAGACTCGCACTTGACCTCTATCTCGCCTGATGGAAAGCGACGATGTGGTCGACGATGGAGCACTCTTGCCTAGAAGTAACCTAATCACTCTTGACTTATAGACCTCTAGGTTCTAGCTAACAGAAAACACTTGTTCGCACTATGAAAGGTTTTATGCGGATGGATTTGGTTTTGAGTTTAGTTAATAGGGGTTTATTGTATCTTCAAGAATCTCGTTTATTGTTTTCATGATGCAAATACATCGGTTAAGAAGCATTTTCATAAATTAATTAGATAATTATCAATAACAAAAACGCTTGTACAGAAAAAAAAACACTTTTTGCCTTTAAGAGGAGGGAGGTGTCGATTTATTTCTTCCGATTCTATTTATTGCATTCGTTTATAAATGGTGTAAGGGACAGCCCTCCACAAACTTTAAGGGCTTGCTCAGTAGACGAAACTGAACAACCCGCCATAATTTTTTTCAGGAAACGTAAAAAAAAAACAGCCTCTCCATACAAACTGTCCAGTCAAGTTTTGTATGGTGGGGCGGATTTATTTTTCGTTTCCTGAAAAAAATAATTATGGTGGGTTGTTCAGTTTCGTCTACTGAGCAAGCCCTTAAAGTTTGTGGAGGGCTGTCCCTTACACCTTGTATACTTTTGCGCATTGTAAAACTCGCAATTAACTCCTGTAATCCTCTTAGGGCCAACACTGCGTAGCGCGGACGCAGCTATCCGCGACGCGACGGGTGGACAAAGCATTTTTGTGTGTTACCGCGCGTGCGTCCGCGTTACGCAGCGTTCTGCCTTTAATATAGGTACCTCCTACCTTAAAATTAGAAGTGCATCACATGGCAATTGATTAAATTATTTGCAGTAAATTTGACCTAGCTAGTGGAGGCTAGATAATAATAATAATATAACCATTTATTTTCAGGCATCAGAGGCCCATAGAAAAAAATACATAAAATAATCTTATAAATTAATAAACTAATACATATCATAACCACAAAACTTATTTAATAATTATACACGTAATATCGGCGTCGTGTTCCGCTGCGTGGTGTCGCGTAGCCGTCCTCGGAAACGTCGATACACGACACCCTTCGGCCAAAAGTCCTCTCTCAAAAAGGTCTCCAGATGGTGGGTTGGAACTCGTATCACGAACGACTTGAAGTTGGTGTCGTGGCGAGAATCCAGCCTTTCGACCCTCAGAGTCCAGTTGCTCTTTATCTTCATATACTCCACGACTTCCTCAACCTTCGTAGAGCAATGCAGACGCGAAATATACAGCTGCGTCGTAGGCACAGCAGGACGCAGCAGCATATTTGGTCCAGTCGGTGCGGTACCGCACAGGTTCCGGGAACAGGGCTTCTTCTTCTTTTCTACTCTAGTGAAACCCTCTTCATCAACATGGCCCGTTTTTAGCAAGGAGCTACGGACCGCAGTCTGGTTAGGTTGGGAACCCGTTGTCTCTTTGTCCCCTATTTTCGCTTGTCGCTTAGGTTGCGACGTACCTGATGGTTTCCTAGAGGTGGTAACAGCAGCGTAGGCACGTTTAGAGGTCAACGTACCTACGTGTGACGTTTCCGCAGCCGGTGTAGAGGCGCGGGCGACGGCGACGGCAGGCGGTGCTTGATCAGCATTTTCGGCAGCTACTGACGCACTTGTGTTTGTCGAATTAAAACCGCCGACTGATGCATTTTGCGCCTCCTGACGTGTGTTCACCTTTGAGGCCTCAGGTAACCCAGTTACTGAACCAACGTTGCGCAATAATGCTATTTCCGCACGTAGTTCAGCATTGGATTTTTCTGACGCCTCCATTCTAGACTGCATCTTGGTCATCTCCACTTTCAAGGTAGTGATGTCCTTTAGCAGCCGTGTGACGTCGACGTGATCGAACGTGACGGGAGGCAGCTTACTTAGCTCCTTCGCCACGAAATCTGGCACGTCGTCCGGGTCAGTCTTCTTCAACATATCTACGATATCTTGAATGCTCTTCTCAGTTCCATCTCTTCGGCGAGACGGCATCTGGTCCAGTTTTCCAAGAGACTGGAACAGTAGCAGTTTTCCACTGCTGATCTCGTCCTCCTTGAAATTGGACCGGCATATCTGCAGGATGCTCACCTCGTCCATGTAGTCAATAGCATGGACTAGGAATGCCAGCAATTCATTCACTATGAGTTTTTTGGAACTCATAGTGTTTTCGGGCGGCGGTTATTGCCGCGCAACACGCGAATAAAATTCGTACCGTGCACAGTGGAAACACGTCCGTACTCGAGCGTGCATCGCACTGCACTGATAAGAATTCAGAATCCATGTGTTGTTATGATTTATGTTTGTAATATTGTTAATTTTGGTTTGTTTTGTTGCAGAACATAATAATGCCTCACCAATGGTTGGAGGGCAACCTTCCCGTGGCTGCCAAGTGTGACGTGTGTGACAAGACGTGCGGGTCGGTGCTCAGGTAACGAACACTAGTATTTATTTCATGTTTTCTACTATTTATTTTGTGTTGTTTTAACGACTTAAGATTAGACATATAAACAAAACTTGTTTACTGACCGTTCAAACGACTTTGACTTCTATTCTATAAGTATACGGATGTCATTTAAAAATAAAAAAGTGGTTACATTACCAACTATTTACTGCGGCCGCCATTTATCATGCCACCAACGCAATAAAGTTAAAATCGGTTTCGGCGATAAGCGAGCTGTACATAGTCGTGGGTTTTTTTTTTTCGATGGGAAAAATCATCCTATGACAACCCCCGCTCTTGGGCGGAGCGGGAGATAGTGTCAGACTCTTACTGACTAAAAAACCCATCCCGTTCCTTCAAGCCTTCATACCGGGGCTCGAGCGCCCTTTCGGATAACCCTGGCCCCAGTAGGCTTCGACCCGGCTGGGTCCCTGCTGTTGCTGACAACTTCTTGAGGCGCGCGGGAACAGCGCGCGCCGTCGACGACTTGGGCTTGGTCTGGACAGTTACCGGACGGCCGGACAGCGAGCTACCCATTGTACATAGTCGTGGTCATATTCGTGTACTCTAGTGAAACGTAGACCCACGTCCATTTGAGCAAGCAACACAATCATGTATCAATCATGTATGCAGTGGACACAACGACATACATTTTCTTAAAAAACGAATCTTAAGACACGTGCGTAGCCTCTCCGTGCGCCGCGGTGGGGTCGCGCCTTAATGCAGCGATGACCCTTATCCCTCTAACTAAAGAGGTCTATATGAGCGATTTTCTATATTACCTATGTGTATGCGTAAATATAATATAATATAATATAATATAATATAATATAATATAATATAATATAATATAATATAATATAATATAATATAATATAATATAATATAATATCATATAATATAATATTCCACAACTATCACACAACGCCGTCTAGTCCCAAGCTAAGCAGAGCTTGTGTTATGAGTACTAGACAACTAATAAACATACTAATATATTTCTAAATACATACATATTATAGATAAATTACACCCAGACACAGAACAAATGGTTGTGCTCATCACACAAACATTTGTCCTGGGTGGGAATCGAACCCACGACCTCCGGCATAGCAGTCAGGGTCACTAACCACTAGAGCAACAGGCCAGTCAAATGAAGTAACATTTGCGGTAACATAACCCGATAACCCCTTCCCGCAGATTCAGCCGCTGACCACTACAAATAGTATGTTGCCCTCAGTGTATCTAAACACGGAGCCGCGGTTGCCCGCAATGCGGCGAAGGCTCCAGATGTGCTGTAGCGTGTGCTTGTATCATATAATTGGTAGCTGTCTTTTTTTTTGAGGGAAGAAATTATCAAACAACTAAAAAAAGCATATTATTTTATTTGGCACGCATGGACTCAACTCTTCCCACTCTAGGTGGAGCAAGAGGCAAGAATATCAGACTTTTAGCAACTAAAACTCACCTGGACTCCTTCAGTTGCCTTACGTTCCAGGGCCACGGTATATCTTATATATTTCTAAATACATAGGTACATATTATGGATAAATTACACCCAGGCACAGAAAAAATTATCGTGCTCCTCACACAAACATTTGTCCTAGGTTGGAGTCGAACCGACGACCTCTGGCATAGCAGTCAGGACCACTAACCTCTCGACCAGCAGGCCAGTTCAAAACAGTTATGAGTATACATGTGGATGGGTGGATGGAGAGGGAGAGACTGTGACAGTCGTTAAGGATAGTAAGAAGCCGGGGAATCAGCCACTAGTCATACATCGTGTGTTACCCAATGACTGGGATGTGGCCATGTAAAATAGTAATATATAAAAATCATCCAGATGATATACGATGAGATAGTGTCAGACTCTTACTGACTAAACAACCCACCCCGTTCCTTCTTGCCTTTCACACCGGGGCCGAGCCTCCCTTTCGGAAACAAACCCTAGCCCCCGGTAGGCTTCGACCCAGCTGGGCCCCTGCTGCTGCTAACACTCCGAACTGAACAGTGCACGCCATCGAAACTTGAATGACCTTGAAAAAAGGCATATTGTCGTACTGTACACACGTGACACGGGTGTACGAAATTTATACAGCCGAAAATTTTGGTCTCTCTCTCGTTTTCGTTTTTATTGAAAAAACCAAAAGCTTTTTTTTATTTTATTAAATACTAAAAATCGCACAATTATACAAGGTAGAGGAAATTGAACAACCTTCCAGCAAATTTTTTTGTGAATGGTTGTTCAGTTTCGTCTACTGAGCAAGCCCTTAAAGTTTGTGGAGGGCTGTCCCTTACAGCTTGTATAATACCCCTCCTGCGCACCAAGAAATAACAAGCTACCTGGTGTGACTGAATGCCGACCGAAATAACAAGATTAGGAAAAAGTTTGCCAGATTCAAGAACGCTTTACACCCAGAAAGCGTTTTACATGTTTAATCCCGTAAAACTACCACACAGCTAACAAAATCCTTTTTAACAAGCATCTCACAGCATTCTAAATACCATTTTAATCAAGTCTCTCAAAGCAAGCTGTATTACCGTGAGCTCTATCCGCAAATCCAGGCTGTTTCCGCGCATTACCGGCGTGCGGATAAAGTTGGAACTACACTTTGTACACGTGTGTGCCACACACGCCGAACTGAGCGCGTCGCTCTCTATACATTTTAGATGGAAACTAGACTCGTAGTATAGAGCTACACTAGATCCACGCCACGTGACGTCTTTCTACGTATAAATCTAGCGTGTTACACGTGTGCCTATGTCTAATGTTCTGTGCATTTCACTTAAGAGGTTCCTTCGCCGTAATGTTGGCAATACGTTAAAAACAGTGTTGCTATATTTTGAGCAATGAAATTACTTCAAATTGGGGAGATTAACTGATATTTCGTTACTTTTGACAATTGTCTAATAAGCTTGTATTATTTTTTCTTTTGGAAACTGTAAAAACTATTTTTGAATAAAATATACGACGATGGGCACCATTTCGACTGTCCTGCAATTCTTTCAGATACTGAAAACGCCACGCCACAATATCGTACTTCTCCATTAACAACTTCCTTTTAGAGCAGCTTTTTTTTTAAATAAAATCCCATTCCCCTCATAATGCTCCATAAAGTGGTGCGAGTACCGTTAAAATCGATTTCGTTCCACATTTCGTGCAAAAAAAGTTTGGTGCAGTAGGCAACTCTTTTCTTTTTCCGTTCTTTTTCTGTAGACAGACAGGGGAGCCAACATTGCGGCGAAGGAAACTCTTAAGTGAAACGCAGTATAGTTCTAGCTTAACTTATCGTATTACTTACATACCGACACCTGTGACGTGTATTATGAAAATACAAGTTGGCTTCAGCATGTATAGATATAGATAATGCTCTGAAGTTTCTGTACCCGAGTGTACCAACAGGATCCTATTACTAAGCCCCTGCTGTCTATCCGTCCGTCCTTCCTTCTGTCTGTTTGTCCGTCTGTCAGTGGGCTGTTTCTTATAAACTGTAAGAGGTAGACCTAGACAGTTGAAATTTTCACAGAATGTGCATTTCTGTTGCCACAAAATCAATTAAAATAATAATAAAATTAAAAGACCCCCTTTAAGTGGATGCATCTCGACATATGTACATTTTCACTGTTTTTCATACAACCGCTCTTACACGATTAAGACGTTATTACATATTTTTCAGTGGATATTTTGGAAACACATTATCTTGAGGATATTATCTAGGCTTCTATGGAAAACAATTTATAAATTTGTGTAAAACTAATCCAGTTAAGACCTCTGAAAATCTGCTATTTTGCATGAACTTTGACACTTCATAATTTACTTAAAATTGAAAAAAGTAAAAAAAGTACAATATACCAGCCTAGCAAATTTTATCAAGATTCTAAATAATGACAATGTTTTTCAAAATACTTTTAAGGGGAACGAGTTTAATGAAATATTCGAGCAAATCACGGAATTACCGAATGCTAACAGAGTTTTCAGGCGTTATTTCTCTTTTTTCGCGTTGCCTTTTCGTCAAACATCGCTTTGGATTGGGCTAGATGAAGGAACAAGCTTTTAAACCATGCTCGATATTGTCGATAGGCGAGTGGAAAAACAGCCTCTTAATTGAAAATGTAGGGAAAACAGCAAGGCTGAAGCCAACTGGGGCCAAGGGTCGAGTTCTGAAAGGGTTACTCGTTATCCTGGATCGCAAATGATAACTATAGAAACATAGGTGTGGTTTTAACTACATACTATCGATCGCTATTGACGCCAAACGACAGCTCCTGATACTATATCAAATCAGAGAAAAGGCAATCATAACAAAAGCGACCGACGACGATTACTGTCGACCAATGTCATATCAATCGATTGGCATGGAAACACCCGTATAAAGTAAAACACCCATATAATTTAAGTGAATACCTTTTTTTTGTTAGAAAACTATCATTATAAATATGTATTATGATATATATATATAATATGTATGTTTATCAGTTGTCTAGTACTCACAGCACAAGCTCTGCTTAGTTTGGGACTAAATGGCGTTCTGTGAAAGTTGTGGAATATATTATTTCTAAGATCATTGTCAAAGATACGATACATAGCGAGGAAATTCAAGCTTGATTAGAGACGCAACGCTATTAATGGAATGATTCGGTGCTTGGGTTTGTGAGTGAGGAGTCGGCGGAGTGTGGGGCGTTGGGTGACTTGATTGATTCGAATTGAATCAAGTTCAAACACAAACTCGAGGGGTTCACTAGTCTGCTTTCCAAGGTTCCATCAGCCACTTCCCAGATCTAGCATCAGGTCTTCGTCATCAGGTTCTCGTCTTCATGAGAAACGAACAAAACTATTTTGACGATCAATCTAAACGAGCCGAAACTGGATGGGTTACTAAGCAATCCAAGGTTACGTCTCTTACCTTCGACCTCTATCATCAGACCAGTTTGATAGCGCCGTCATGTACGTACATAAGTATTTCAAACAATACGTCACATACATGTGTTTATTAGTGAAGTATATATCCATTAAGTGTTTAAGATCCCTGCCACAGCCATCCAACGAGCTAATGGCCTTGCAGACCTGAACAGATCTTAATGAATTGTATCTTTATAAGAACCATCTCGATAACGTAAGCTTTCAAATATAAAAAAAGACGTGTGGCACTCGGGGACTGCCGCGGTAAAGCTATTGCATAGCATTTTTTATCAACTTATGCAATTATAATTATTTATTTATTTTATTTATGCAGTATTTTTTTTCGTTTGTTTCTTTTTTCTTTGATATTAATTGAAGGTACACTTTCACACATTGAATTGAATTTTAATTGATTGTTCACTTATTTGTTTTCTTATCGGTCACCACGCTCAAAAAACAAAATAGTGGGGGGTGTTAGGTTATTTCCGTTACGGAATTTCTGGATTCGGTCTCCACGCTCAAGGCCCGCGATAGAAGCTATGCAATAGCTTAAGAAAACCGCATCAAAATCGGTTCATTCGCTATGCCATGGACAGACACACAGACACTTTAAACTTATAACACCCCATTTTTCCGTCGGAAGTTAAATACTTAAATATTTCCACAGTAGGTTGGAAGGTGGCACATAAAATTCTCAACCTGCCAACTTGGGTGTGGATGGCTAATGGTTGGTTGGAAGATAGGAAGAAGTCAATTTTGCCACCCATCATTTTTGCCACTCTCTCATTAATGCCCGGCTCGCCCCCTCGTGGATCGCGCCCTGCGTGAATGAAATCGCGGAGGACAGCTAGTTCCATATAGATTATTTATATATTTCTGACAAAAACATTAGGTATTATAATAACTACACGTTTGTGTGTTTCTATTCCATCAATTATATTATACAATACATTGACAGCTCGTAACCTGATGTATCTATCTTGAACATAGAGTACGGAATGCCACATCGGCAGACACTAGAGATGCGATGATGCGGTAAATTAATTAATTTTCTAAAATGAAAGAAGCCTATGCGAATTTAGTGAAACAGGCATTTTCAATTTTATTGATATTAATTCGTACTAACTAATGTAAGAAAAAGAAAAGATTTGTTTTTTAAGCTATTGTATAGCTTCTATCGCGGGCCTTGAGCATGGAGACCGCATCCAGAAATTCCGTAACGAAAATAACCTAACACCCCCCACTCATTTGTTTTCTTATCGGTCACCACGCTCAATAAGTGTAACTTCAATTAATATCAAAGAAAAAAAAAACAGGAAAATAATACTGCATAAATAAAATAAATAAATAATTATAATTGCATAAGTTGATAAAAAATGCTATGCAAAAGCTTCACCGCGGCAGTTCCCGAGTGCCACACGTCTTTTTTTGTTTGTATGTTACGATTTAACTTAAAAACAAGTTGACCGAATTCAAAAAAATTCTTTCACCATCAGAAAGCTACGTCTTCACTGAGTAACATAAGCTATTTATTTTCTACTTTCATGCGGGCAAAGTCGCTGGCAGAAGCTAGTATCTAATATAAATAATAAAATATCCATTTCTATGATCCCACCCGATTATAATTTAGGTATCATCAAGGCTAGAGTGAATAGGCTCTTAATAAACTGGTATACCTCACCATCACTGCTTACCATCAGGTGGGATCGCAGTCAAGCACTAGTTTATACCAACAAAAAAAAACACAACTATCACACAACGCCGTCTACTTCCAAGCTAAGGTTGTGTTACGAGTACTAAACAACTGATAAACATATATTTCTAAATACATACATATTATATGTAGTGTGTTTATAAACCGATGTCTATATTTTTTTTTAAATAGATATTAAAGTGTACTTTTTGAATATAGGAGTTTGATAAAGATATATCTATATGAAATACAATATATTTATTTAATACACTTTGAAGAAATTTCTAACGATTAAACACGTTATTGTGGCTAATTTATAAAAGATAGATATATACTATTCAGGACTTTTTAGTAGATCTATTGGAGACCATCGTCTTTGTACTACATTTTTTTGGTGTATGATCAACGTATGCGAGGATAAGAGCTCGAAAGCGCATTTTCATCCGACTTGCTTCAAATTTATCGTCACTTCTTAGCTCTTAGGTATCTTAGCGTTATGTTATATAGCCTATAACCTGCCCAGGAGTATGGACCACAATCGTACCAAGTTTGGTTAAAATCCCTTCAGTAGTTTTTGACCTATGCATGCACATACAGCCAGACAGACAAAAAATATACTGATTGCATTTTTGGCATCAGTATCGATCACCAGTCATCCTCTATTATAAATTTTGAATATATATTCAATGTACAGAATTGACCTCTCTACAGTTTTATTATAAGTATAGATAGATAGATAAATTACACCCAGACACAGAAAAAATGATTATGCTCATTACACAAAAATGTGGAAAAGTTTGGTAATGCCACGTCTATCGCTCGGCGTCTCGATGGTCTGTTGTCTATGACTATTCCCTGTAGGATTTAATTGTTGGAAATTGATGAATGTGCCGTCGACGAGGCTGATAGCGTGTCAGCTGATCTCTCGTTACTTAGCGCACTCAACGAGGCGATCCATCATTCGTGCGTTACTTAACGCTGAAAATGTTTATAGAAAAAAAAAAAATACTAGTTACGGTACAAATGCAGATTTACTTTCTTTGATTTGTGTTAATAATGGCAATTTTTGTATTTATGTTTATTAAATTCCTCACATAATAAAGAATCATGCCCGTTTAAGTTTAATTCCTTAGAAGTATGTATTCCAAGCTATCATACAATAAAAGATTATATTTCAGTTTAAGTTTCATTTATTTTTTTGACTAAGGCTTGTTGCTCGGACACAGAGTCTTTTGAGTCATGACTTCATAGTAAATATAAATGCCCGAGTTTTTTCTTTTGACAGTCATGTTGATGGTTCGAGGAGATGCAACCTCTAACCTATTTTTCTCTTCATCAATTGCAATAGGGTTTACAACTCTAGTTGGTAAGGCATTTCAAAATAAACTAAAAATCTTGATAGTCTTTTGGGACTAATATAAACAAGGCAAAGACCGTCCCGTAGTGCGTACTTAAATGCCCCCCTAGCACAGAACTCAGGGCCTCACTGTATTAGTACATACACACTTAATAATATTAATACTTAATTATTATTATTTTTATTTTCTTAATACTCAATACATTTTTTTATGCACCTGCCATATTGTCTCTGCACTATCCTAGGTTGACTGGTACAGAATGCCTTAGGCATTAATACCGCCTTTGTACTTTTTATTGCTTGAAGAAAATATAATGTAAGTTTACATTGTATTTCACACCAAAAAAATTATCTCTATCTTATCTTACCTTTCACTCTTACTCTCAACTCATACTTCTTTTGTCACACAATTTGCATTCTCAATGTAGTACTACACCGACAAAAAATAATGGCTACCAATACCGACGTCTAAGCCTGAAAGCCCCGCGGGACAAATCCCGGTATTGTCGGCAAGTAAGCAACACTCGGCCGTTATCCCACATACAGCCCCGGGAAATTGAAACAACACTATTTGAGCCACTGCTCATCGGTTGAACGAAAGGATTTTACGGAATTGTTTCCCGAAACCGTTTTTATCGATTCCGTTTAAATGGTTTGTCCGAGGTTTGTATTAGGAATACTAGATAGCATCGACTTATGTTCTAGTGGTAGACGAGTCCTTTCATGGAAACTATTTGTCAAAATACTGAAAAGTTAAAACAAAATTTCGCTGCAGCGCTACATTAGCATTACGTCGTCTAACAGAACTATTAAAACATGCAGCGCTAAAAAAGCTTTTAGAGGACACTTTTTCCGCGACCAAAATGTCTTAAGCGCCATGAATTTCGTGGCAGTTATGCGTTTCGTTCAACATAGTTTAATGTTCAAGGTGTACAGTCAACATTGAATGTTCTGCACGCTTAATCTAGTGCGTAGTTCATATATATCGATGCTATGATAACGTTAGGTAGGTATTTCTTTTATTTTTGTTAGATAGAGCATAAGCATAATCAACCTTTTAATGTTCCCACAGCTTGGACTCAAGCCTCTTCTCTAAGGCCCGTATTAATAAACGTTCCTCAGCCCAAGAACTCGTACTTAATACCAAGCTTGAGGTCTTGATCGTATTAATAAACAAGATTCACAAGCTTAAGCTCAAGGTCAAGTTCGAGCTCAAGCTCAGCTTAGGTTTACGGCATCAGCCGAGTGTTGTCTGATTAATAAACGAAACTCGAAACTTAAGTTTACAACAATCTCTGTACTTGAGCTGCCAGATCATGAGTGTAGACCGACCGGGACTTGAGGTCGTGATTATCGCAGCAAGAAACATGGAGTTTGTAAATATTTTGGGTCGAATTAATTAGGTATTACGACGAAATATAGAGAGTACTATTATGCTATTTTATGGCCTTTGCGATATCGTTTATCAAAAATTGATGTAAGAAATGCTTCAAATCCTTTTGGATTGCCAAGTAAATAAAAAAAAAACAGATTTGTTCAACATTCGGTATTTTATATTCCCATTAAAAGGCATTTTATTTTAAACTTCAGCCAATGTGTCGTAATCGTTCACGTAAGCTAAGCTTGAGTACAGCGCATTGAGGAGCTGATCTTGGTAATTGAGATCCTGTACTCATGTGTTTATTAATTAGTAAAGATCTTGAGCTTCTGTCATCGTATAATCGGGGATCAAATGATATCACACTTGAGGACGGAGTTGAGCATCGTTTATTAATACGGGCCTTAGAGCCCTCTCCTAGAGATAAGTTTGAGTCCCGTCATTTCTTCAGTGGATTTCACATATCTTCGAAGTTTTGGTTCTAGGACATGCCGGTTTTTTCACTATTTTCACGGAAACAATCTCTGGAAATACTGATACGAATACTAAAATTTTACACCGTTAGAAAGGTGCTTTATTCCTGAGTGACAGGCTATATTTTATGTACGCAGACGAAGTCGCGGGTAAAAGCTAGTATTTACAAAGTAAGAAGACATTTCACACTCATTTGTTTCAAGTGCTGAGCCCTCGTGTCAATGACTCTCGCACCTGAGAGCGTATGACTGACGCATGACTCTTAAGACCCTGGCGCCCGAGCAATGCCGTAAGGTCAAGACTCCAACAAAGCTGAGACCACGAGACAGACGAGCGGATAAATGTTCTTAAAAACAACCAATAGAGCACTAAAACATCTAGTTCTAGGCCTCATCTAATTTAAATTGACTGAAAATCAAAATTGACGTGTAAAAGTGTTGTATTTTTTTTAAACATTTTTGCAAAATAATGATTATTTATGTCTTTAAATTTAAATGTCTACCAATAAAACACCTCTTCTCAGAGTGGAGTCCCGGCCTTAAACAGTGAATTTCTAAAGCCTACTCCTTGGTAACGGCTAGGTTAATAAAATAGGTTTGAAAAAAATATAATAAGATATTTAGTCATTTAAATCATCACCACTGCACTTCAAACAGTGAAGTAAAACATCGTCCAGAAACCGGCATGTCTTAGAACCAAAAATTCGAGACATGTGACATTTACTAACCCGCACTGGGCCCGCGTGGTGGATTACGGCCCATTTCCTCTCCTAGAGAGGTGGTCTTTTTTATGGTGGGAAAAAATCATCCAACGACAACCCCCGCTCTTGGGCGGAGCGGGAGAAAGGGATCAGAATCCCGGTGGCGGCGAGAACGCCGTTGCCTGATGCGGTCGACCTCCTCCTTTTGCGAGCGTTACTGCTTCGCAGAAGTCGGCGACCGCCTGCCACTCCTCCTCGCTCCGGACCATGGCTAGAGAGGAGGTCTGAGTCCTAACCATGGGAACATTAAAAGGCCAACTATGCTATGCTATATGTTTATTATATAGATTCATGTACAACATTATCAACACATGATTTATTTGTGTGATTAATACTTTTGTTGTTAAAAAATATTTGACGAAGATTATTTAAATTTAGTTAGGTAATTATCGGTTTAGGTAAACACCTAATTGTAAACATTTTTAAATTTTTTTTTTATAAAAGACAAGATACGATTGTTTACATTTAGTTAACTACCTAAATAGATGGAATATACCTAAGCGCTAAAATAGGACTAAGATAAGAAAACGATCAGAAATTCGAATAGTTACTCATTTATAACATCATATTTTTCGCTCAACTAGCCATATAGATCTGTACAGAGAACAAGTTTGGGCCTATAGAAGCGAATGATTTGCCCATTTCCCAAGTTTGGACGGGCCCAAACAAGGGGAAACAGGTCTGTCTAATAAGTGAAACTTATGTATGATCTAGTTTAACTTTCGTTGAGTTCGAGAGTTTTATTAGGGTAGATGGATATGGGCATGTCTTTGGGACTTCCACTGAAGTAGGCCAGTTATTTATCTCTGACCATTCCTAAAGTGCTTAGGAGCTTAGTTGTTTGGAGGCTTGGGAAACCATAAAGTGTTGGATAGTTCACTTTTAGAAGTAAGTTAACTTTGTTTTATGATCAGGTAAAATAAGTTAAAACATATTGTTTCTAAAACTATTTAAGCTATTGCATAGCTTCTATCGCGGGCCTTGAGCGTGGAGACCTAATCCAGAAATTCCGTAACGAAAATAACCTAACACCCCCCACTCATTTGTTTTCTTATCGGTGATAAGAAAACAAATGAGTGAACAATCAATCAAAATTCAATTCAATGCGTGAAAGTGTAACTTCAATTAATACCAAAGAAAAAAAAACAAAGGAAAAAAAATACTGCATAAATAAAATAAAGAAATAATTATAATTGCATAAGTTGATAAAAATGCTAAGCAATAGCTTTACCGCGGCAGTCCCCGAGTGCCACACGTCTTTTTTAATACACTTACTTGAAAACAGGCTCTTATCGCACTACGAATAAGTTCAATATGCCATGTTTATCACCCTCGTGTTTTTTTTTTTTAATTTATCATAACAAGGGCTTTTTCATTCCTGGCGTCACGGTCAACCATGATTATTTTGTTTTTAAGCAAAGAGGCGGATATTTTTAAGGTTTTAATATTTAATGAAAATTAAAATTATGTTTATGAACAGAATGTCATATTTCATTAAAACAAATTTGATTAACACCTATACGAGTATTATAAAGAGGTAAAGTTTGTTTTTATGTTATTTTTTTTTTTTGTTAGTAGAAGGTAATATCTAATAAATCTGAAAGTACTTGTCCGTTTGCGAAAATCTTTTTCACCGACAAAAAACTGCTTATTACTGAGTGAAATAGACTATGTTTTATGTATGCAGGCGAGGCCGCGGGCAACAGCTAGTAGAACATAAAGCTACGCTGTTATTTGTAAGAAAAGAAAGAATTGAAATTAGCATGCTACTTTGTAGAAACCTTGACATCTACATTTTGTAGTTAAAAAACCTAACGTCGCGTCGGTCGGTCAGATTTTATTGGTAACTAGCTTTTGCCCGCAGCTTCGCCCCCGTACATAAAATATAGCCTATGTCACTCAGGAATAAAGCTGCTTTCTATCTTAAAATTTTCAATACTTTCAGAGATTGCCTACAAATTTCCTACAAACAAAAAAATAAAACTTTAGCTCTTTATTATATTAGTGTAGACTAGCTTCTAGCAGCAAGAAAAGCCAATCAAAATGATCATGATGACCATATGACATCTTTGAGCAAAAAAACATTACATTATTTTTAAAACACTCGTTTATTTTACTCGGATATTCTTTTAGAATTGATATTTTATAACAGCACTGGAATGGATCGAGAATTGAGTCTCGTCTAACCCGTTTTTCCAACATGGCTGTCGCTGAATTCCAAACAGCTTATCAATACGATGCAGCTCATCCATTATGGACGCTTCAATTTGATTTCTATTTATTTTTAGAAAGAAATACTTGCTGCTTGAGATATCATTTTTAATGTCGTTTTTGTTAGGGTTCCAAACGTCTGAATGAAAACACGAAAACTTTGGAGGATCACTCGTGTGTTTGTCTGCTTGTCTGTTCGTCTGTCACGCAGTTAATTTACTGCGAAACTACTGTACCAATTGGGCTGAAATTTGGTACATATCTATGATCCAAACTAAGTGGAGTCAGTTTTTGAAAATTAAAAAATAAGGTTTTATGAATTAAGCAGTACTACCTTTCAAATAAAAAGGCATATTTTGAGGGTTGGTTATTAAAATAAAAATTAAAGTTTAAATTCTAACTCTCCCTCTTACTCCACAATAAGGGGTTCAAAACCCAAATTAAATACAAAACATTTTGCGCTGGGTAGTGGGCACACAAAAGTGCCTACTAAAATCCTTTACCAAAACAACTTATGCGGAAAAATAAACCGTTTTGCAAGTCACATCTGCAGGAATTCGTCACAATACAAGCACGCCATTAGTGTCGATAATCGGCTTTTGGCATTTGAACGAAAATGTCAATGCGCAACCATTTATAGCTGAAAAAGTTTTGCAAATGACCGATTTATGTAACGTGATGGAAATATGGAATGGTTGGCTAGAGATCCGTTCCTCACACGTGATTCAGCATACAAGGATAAGACTTGAAAAGGACAATGGATTATTTATTTAAAGCTGTAAAAACCCAGGCGTTTTTTTTTCCACTAAAAGGAGCCAATTCTACCCTGCTCCAACGTTCCGAAGTTTAACCGTGCCTATAACTGACCATCTTGATCTTTTTAATGTTAAAGTAACACAATCGTGTCTTTTTTCCTCTAAAAGGAGCCAATCCCGCCCTGCTCTATTGCTATTAGGAAAAATCTTCGTAACTCAATAATCGAGAATTTAACTGTTTTTATAGATAAGTTTGTACGGAACAGACCGCGAGTCTGAATCGCACTGGCCCGGTTTTTTTAGGGTTCCGTAGTCAACTAGGAACCCTTATAGTTTCGCCATGTCTGTCTGTCTGTCCGTCCTCGCTTAATCTCTGGGACCGTTAGCACTAGAAAGCTGAAATTTGGTACCAATATGTATATCAATCACGCCGACAAAGTGGTCAAATAAAAATTGTAAAAAAATGTTTTATTAGGGTAGCCCCCCTATATGTAAAATAGGAAGTGATTTTTTGTTTTAATTTCAACCCTAACGTGTGATATATTGTTGGATAGGTATTTAAAAATGAATAGGGGTTTGCTAAAATCATTTTTTGATAATTTCAATAATATCGGAAATAATCGCAAAAAAAAAAAAACAAAAAACAATGTGTGTGTGTCCCCCTCTAACGTTTGAACCAAGAGTTTAGAAAATATGAAAAATTCTGAAAAGTAGAACTTTATAAGGACTTTCTAGGAAAATTATTTTGAACTTGATGGAAAGGACAGTTTTTGTACAAAAAAGACAAAAGGGTTCTACAAAATAATTTCTGGACTAAGTTTGTAGTATAATCGTATATGCAGGCATTTTTCTAACCTCATAAGTGGGTACACTTATTGTGAATTTGTGACGGACGGGAAACTACGGAACCCTACACTGAGCGTGGCCCGATATGCTCTTGGCCGGTTTTTTTTTAATTAATTTATTTTCTTAATTTTTTTTTTTTAAACTGCTCACTGTTTAGGTTTGTCTGCGGGGCATCATTGTTTGTGGTGTGTTTCGTATGAAAGTCTGTTGTATTTTTGTGCCCGATTTTTTTTCGATTCCATTTATTCCATTCTGTCTCCATGAGGCTGAAGTTTAAAACACACAAAAACTATTCCAGGTTATACAACTCCCACTTGTCCCCAGACTGCAAGACTTCAGATGCGTGTGGTGCCGGCGCTGCGTGCACGCGGCGTGCAAGCCGACGTGGCGCGCGTCGTGCTCGCTGGGCCCCGCGCGCGCCTCCGTCGTGCCCCCCACGCGCCTGCATTCTGTGGGGCCCGATGACGCCTGGGTCCCCGATAGGCCGCCCAATGCTAGCCCGCTTATTGTGTTCGTTAACTCTAGATCAGGTAAGTTATATTAAGATGAGTTTCTTTTCTAGCTTTTTTAGGGTTCCGTAGCCAAATGGCAAAAAACGGAACCCTTATAGATTCGTCATGTCTGTCTGTCTGTCTGTCTGTCTGTCTCTCTGTCTGTCTGTCTGTCCGTCCGTATGTCACAGCCACTTTTTTCCGAAACTATAAGAGCTATACTGTTGAAACTTTGTAAGTAGATGTATTCTGTTAACCGCATTAAGATTTTCACACAAAAATAGAAAAAAAGCAATAAATTTTGGGGGTCCCATACATAGAACTGAAACTCAAAATTTTTTTTTCATCAAACCCATGCGTGTGGGGTATCTATGGATAGGTCTTCAAAAATGATACTGAGGTTTCTAATATCATTTCTTTCTAAACTGAATAGTTTTCGTGGGAGACACTTCCAAAGTGGTAAAATGTGTGTCCCCCCCCCCCTCTAACTTCTAAGATAAGAGAATGATAAAACTAAAAAAAATATATGATGTGCATTACTATAAAAACTACCAACGAAAATTGGTTTGAACGAAATCCAGTAAGTAGTTTTTTTTTAATGCGTCATAAACCGAAAAAATACAGTATTATTAAAACATCGATCAAAGTTACAACACATTACAAGAACTTTTATATTATGTTACTTGCTGCTACGGAACCCTTCATGGGCGAGTCCGACTCGCACTTGGCCGGTTTTGTTCTATACCACCTATGTGCCGTGAACCTTTAAAGCGCAAGTCAACTGGTATCTTCTGGGTATATTTCTAGGTAGTCGTCATCAATCGATTTTCATCTATACTTTTTTTTTTATAATGGATAGACTCGCGTTTATACTAATATTATAAAGAAGTAGTATGTTTTTTTTTTTGCTTTATGTTTTTTGATGCGAATTTTTTTTCACTGATAGAAAGCTGCTTTATTCCTGTGTGATATAAGCTATATTTAATGTACCATCGCGGCCATTTCTATCTGAGCACTTAAAAAAATTTTCGTTTGAATTCTACGGCGCGGCGCCAAACCAAACCCTTTGAAGTTTTCATTTCAAGTGCAGGCAAAAATGAACTTAGCAGTGGTCAGGCGGAAGTGTCTTTGATAGTACATGAACGAAGCCGCGAGCAAAGGCTAGTGTGTTATAATGTGACCTTTACGTGATTCAGATAGGTGACCCTGGCTATTAGTTTTGAATTAAGCCTTTGATTCTTGGCAATTAAGCTCTACCGATTACAACATGCCTTTTCGATTTAAAGAGAAGACAAGAAATCATAGCTATAAAGGCCAACCATTATGGTGACATGGACCGGAAGACGCAGCGTAGGAAGACCTAGAACTTAGAAGGACCGACGACCTACGCGTTCCAAATGAGAATAGGACCTATGTTTTGACGCCTCGTCGTACTGTCAAATCGAAGAAATTTTGGCAAAATTGAAGAACCTAGAGCAGTAAAATTCAAAAATTGGATTCTGATTAAACTTTTTTCGTTCACAATTCATAAATAAATTAATTTTTTCGTTAATGTTTAAAAATTTCTTTCCTCTTTTTGACAGTAAATCATGACGTCCCAAATGGCGGGCGGTCATATTCGCATTTGGAACGCATTGTACTGGTATTAAGGGTCACAGGAATCTAATGGATGCAAGACGCACCTATCCTCAAATTAAATTTATCGTAATTTCCACAGGCGACAACCAAGGCGTGAAGTTCCTCCGTCGCTTCAAGCAGCTCCTGAACCCAGCGCAAGTGTTCGAGCTCAGTGGAGCGGGGCCTCGGCTAGGGCTCCGACTGTTCAGGCACTTCGCCCCCCTAAGGGTGTTGGTCTGCTCGGGAGACGGGTCCGTCGGGTGGGTCCTGCAGGAGGTCGATAAGCTGGATATGCATGTGAGTATCATTATTTTTCAGTGAACTGTTTCGAGACTAGTTATAGGCTAGCTATAAAAATAATAACTGTTTCGAGATGGCTACTACGGAGATTCTAGTTTGAAGAATTACAGTAAGTTAAAATAGATAGGTACCTAGATTATAACTTGTCTAAATGGCTAATAATTCTGTTAACTATAACTCAAGAAGGCGTCCTTCTTTTCGATCGATTAGGTATGTTACACTTTTTTGTACTGTTCGATCTTCGAGATTGCTACTTTTCTAAGAAACTGAAGAGATTTTTTTTTGTGGGGATCATTTAGAAAAAAGAACGTCTCTGATACTCTACTTTAAATCCATTTACTCTTCAAACTAACAGTATTTTTCCATTACAGCGTCAAGTCCAAACTGCAGTACTACCCCTGGGCACTGGCAATGATCTAGCTCGAGTGCTGGGTTGGGGAGCCTCCTGTGACGACGCAGCCAACCTCCAGGTGCTCATCGAACGCTACGAGAGGGCTTCCACTAAGATGCTTGATAGGTTCGTAGACGTTTCTTGATTTGCCAACAGGGTTTGCGAATACGAAAGTCGAAAAAAAAAGCTATTCATTCACATTACACACGCAGATACACATTTGTGGTGCAGATGTCTTGTGTATGTGAAAATGTTAATATATTTAAAGCTGAATTAAAAAAACATGTATATGACCTATGATGTCACCAACACACCAGATGTGAACATTTCAATACTTATAAACTATTTGTATCTCATTTTAAGTGAACTGTAATTGTTCTTATGAGAATAAATTCTTTAAACCTATGTGAAAATATAAATGAATGAAATTAGGATGAGGAACCGGACTTTACCTTAAGGGCCAAGCTCCCGAAAAGTGCCATAAAACAGTGATTTTCTGAGGCCTGCTCGTCCGTAACGGCTAGGTCAATTGGTTTGAAAAAAATATATGTTTATTATAGATTCATGAACAATAATATCAACATTTGATTTTTTCGTGCAATTAATAGTTTTGTCAAAAAAAATATTTAGCAATTTTGCAACTTTTCGCAACTTTTCCCTACTCCTTCGAAACGGCTTGGACCTTTAGAAACATTTTTACACATAAAAATTGGTTAAATATTCTTCAAAGTGAACATTGCATATGTAAATCAATTAATATCTCGGAGAAAAAATGGATTTAAAGCGCTTTCCGGGTGCTGCTGGCCGCAAATAAATGCACAGATTTGCGTACTACCGCCTAGGCGAGTGCGAGAGTTGCGTTCACATAATTTCGGTCAGATGGTTCAAGGGACTATACGCCTTAAGAAGAGTACACTAATCCTTGCCAAGTTGATAATCTGCAATCGTTAACGCTAGTAGAAAACTTCAAATGTACGGGAATGACGTCGTCTCAATGCTCAGTCACGTGATCCGACCAAAAGAATTAGAAGCTTGGCCAACTCGTGGCGTTCAACGCAAAAGAAACGGTTGTAACTTGGCTACGGGAACTGGACTTAAAACGCGGTCACTCTCGGTTTGCATATAAATAAAAGAGATGCGCAAAGACACAATGTTTACAAAATGTAAACATTTTAACGATTTACTATAAATCTACAGATTTTATTATGAAATTAAGAAACTATTACGGCAAAACGTTGCTTGTAAAATAATTAGACAATCAATAAGATTGATTGTATATTAGTCCGGTTTTCAATCGATAAAAATATTTTCTAAAGGCATCTTCATGATTTTTTCTATAGTATTAAATTAGCTGTATTTTGTTTTGATTGAACACACTATGTACCTAGCTTTTATCCTGAAGAATCACATATACTCTGATTGTGTCTATTGCAGTGTATCATATAATTTTGCGCATTTTAAAACCCGCGAATAAAGAAAAAAACCCCAGAACGCCCGGCGGCCGTCACTATTTTCTATTGTCTAACTGAGAAGATTTGGTGCAATCGACTTGCCAACAACACATTGTTTTGTTACTGAATAATGGCTGAAATATTAGCTTTGATAACAAATATTTGTAAAACATTAGATACTCTAGAGCTTTAGGATTAATTGTCAGTGACCGCGGCCGTGGCACATAAAGGATAACTGAAGGGTCACAGGGAGGTTTTAGTCAGTAATACTCTGACACTCCCTCTGGCTTCACCCAGAATAGGAGAACTTTATGATTTCTCACCCCAGAAAAACGCGTCAAATATTGCTAATTGTTCCAAATCATATGTGTAAATGTTCTTAGTTAGAGAACTTTTTTTTCCGATGTGAAAAATGATCCTATGACAACCCCCGCTCTTGGGTGGAGCGGGAGATAGTGTCAGACTCTTACTGACTAAAAAACCCATCCCGTTCTTTCAAGCCTTCATACCGGGGCTCGACCGCCCTTTCGGATAACCCTGGCCCCAGTAGGCTTCGACTCGGCTGGGCCCCTGCTGTTGCTGACAACTCCTTGAGGCGTGCGGCAACAGTGCGTGCCGTCGACGACTTCGGCTTGGTCCGGACAGTTACCGGACGGCCGGACAGCGAGCTACCCATTGCTCACTGTCCGCAAGCCCGCACCTACGGTGGCCGGAAATCGGGATCAGCGATAACGCCGTTTAGTTAAGAACTGTCTTCTCATAATAGGAACCATGGGAGAGATGCCAAATTGCTAATATAAAAAAGAAGGGGAGGATGTAAAGTACGATGAAAGCACGAAAATAAAACAAGGCTTACAAGTTTTTTATTAATTCATGAAATCAGAAGTAGTATAACCAGTTTCTCTAAGTAACTGGAAAGTTATAAATAGAAGTGAGTTCGAACTGGTTTTATGTTTAGAAACTTTTAAACAATAACACCAAATATACAATTCAGGGTTGGTTTCGAATAATGCTGCCGCTGGTTTGTGACCAGTTCGTGTGGCTAGTGATGGCATATGGCTGTGAAAAGTGGTTGCTCACAACGGGCCTCATCAGAAGGCTTAAAGTGGAAAAGGCTATGCTCGGAGTTTCCTTACGTGATCACTTCAAAAATGAAGATATCCGTAGGAGAACCAAGGTTACCGACATAATCCGAAGAATCGCCTTAAGTTGAAGTGAGCAGGACACATTGCATTGCTCGCAGAAAAAATGGGTCGATGGAGACGAAAGGTTCTAGAGTGGCGACCACATACCGGAAGGCGCAGCGTTGATCTAGTGAGGGTCTCGGGAAACCGATGGATGCGAGACGGTCAGGGCCGGTCGTTATGGTGACACTTGGGGGAGGCCTATGTCCAATAGTCGACAGCTGAAATGATGATGGTAATGACTGCCACTGTAACTAAAAAAATGTCTCTAGTCAGGCGTAGGCGTAGCTACCCAATGGGACCATGTATTAATAAATTATTTGGATTTTATTTCCGTTCTTTTACAAATTAGACCACATTAGTACAGAGGCAGTGAGACGAGAAGCAGTGATACAGTGTTGAGATAAGCCACGACGACGGATGGGCAGTAAATAACACGTTACAAATTTTTGCACTCTATGGGGCCCCTGTAGCCCCTGGGCCCCTGTAGACTGGGGCTCACTGTAGACTGGGAGCCCCTGTAGACCGAAGGCCCCATATTATTGATACGTCTGATACGGTGGTATTTACGCCCTTGTAGCTGGTACATTTATCCAACCCGAAAATTGAATGTCAACTTTCTCTGATTAAATGAGCCAATTTTTGAGTCATATTGGCTTCTCGCCAAATCTTCTTAAGCCGCATTTCCGTTCATATGCCAATGATTGAATAAATTGAGCTTTCCGTAATATCCACTCAAAACTTTTTGACCTTTTTCGCAGGCTATTATGTAAGCGTTGTTTTCTTCAAGTTTATTTTAGTCTTGGTTGCTTTGAAAGCCTTCTATTTTGAGCTGCTAAAACATATTTACGAATTTGTTGTTTCTTTTCTAATTTGGCCAAGAATAAATAGCAAATTTACAAGTCGAAGAAAGCGAGGCTTCCAAAATAAAATACGACGTTTTTTTTTTTTTTGGTGGGTAAAAATCATCCAAATGACATCTCCCGCTCTTGGGCGGAGAAAAAACCCACCCTGTTCCTTCTTTCCTTTCATACCGGGGCTGAACTACCTTTCGAAACTAACCCTGGACCCAGTAGGCTTCGACCCAGCTGGGTCCCTGCTGTTGCTGACAACTCCTTGAGGCGTGCGGGATCAGTGCGCGCCGTCGACGACTTGGGCTCGGTCTGGACAGTTACCGGTCGGTCGCCGGTCGCAAGCCCGCGCCTACAGTGGCCGTAAATCGGGATCGGCGGCGGCTGGAGCGCTGTGAGCGCCGTTGCCTGATACGGTTGCCTCGTTCTTTGCTAGCATTATGGTACCTAGCTTCTCCGCTAAGCCAAAAGTTAATGAAATCTTTATCGGAGAAAGTGTAGTGAAGTGGCACACTTCTTGCGAGACTCCCGATATAATATTAGGGTTTTATTTTGGGATGTGGGAAAAGATCTAATGACATCTCCCGCTCTAGCGTGAAGTGAGAGGACCGGACTTTTGTTCTTTCAGTTGACTTTTGCGTTCTAGGACCACGAGTTTTCTTTTCAGAAATTCCCCATGGCCCTAGCGGACATCAAGTGCGCGCACTACATGTTGGGTTCATAAGCACGGTGACATTTTGTCAAAAGTGACGGTGACAAACTCATCTGTGCGCGCTATGGCTAAACTGACAAAGTAAAAGGAATGTGGGATGGCTGCCCGTACCATCGCACTCGCTCGAGGAAAGGAGCCTGGCACAGTCTACCGTCATTATAACCAAAATGTATTAAGAATTTTTTTTTTTGAGAATGATAATTCCTATTCTCCCACAACTGCTACCCATTCTCACTCATGTTATTAATTATTCCCTCTACTCTGCCACATTTCCCTCAGCCTGGAAGCAGGCTCATATAATACCTCTTCCCAAGATAAATAATCCAACGTCCTTATCTCACTTCAGACCCATCTCCATTTTGCCTTTCCTTTCTAAAGTTCTCGAACACATTGTCCATGGTCAAATCACAAGATATCTTCACATTCTATAATTTCCCCTTATCATTCTGGCTTCCGCTCTGGTCATAGTACTGTGACTGCACTTCTGAAGGTCACTGATGATATTCGCTTGGTTATGGATAACAAATCTCTTACTGTACTAGTACTACTTGACTTCAGTTGTGCATTCAACTCAGTAAACTTTGACATACTGCTTGGAGTTCTTGAGTCTATCAACTTCTCTTCCTCTGCGTTAGCCTGGTTCAACTCTTATCTTCGGGGTCGCTCTCAGTGTGTCCGCCTTGATGAGATTTTTTCTGATTGGTGTGATCTCACTGCTGGTGTGCCTCAGGGTGGCGTTCTCTCTCCTCTTCTTTTCTCTATATTTATAAATACTGTTTCTAAGGTTATCACTTCCAACTTCCATCTTTACGCAGACGATTTGCAGCTGTATCGTCACTTCACATTGGCAGAAGCAGACTCAGCGATTAATGCCATGAATCGTGACCTTGAGAGTATTGATCAGTGGGCTAAGTCTTACGGTTTAAAGGTTAATCCTTCAAAGTCCCAGGCTATGATCATAGGTAGTCGATACTATCGCAATGAGCTTAACATTTCTGCCTTGACGCCACTAACCTTTAACGGCTCGTCTATTGCATATACTGATACAGCTAAGAATCTCGGTGTCTTAATTTACGGTAACCTCTCTTGGCATACGCAGGTAAACGAGGTTAGTCGTAAGGTACATTTTTCCTTTCACAGTCTTAAATCCCTTCAAAAGTTTCTCCCATTTAAAACTAAAAAATATTTAGCTCAAACTCTTATTCAGCCGATCATCGATTATGCTGATGCCTGCTACCTGGATGCCACTGAGGAGCTATTAAATAAGCTTGAGCGCTTGCAAAACTTGTGCATTCTTTTTGTTTTTGGCCTAAGAAAATACGACCATATCTCCCAATTCCGCAAGGATCTCAAGTGGCTCCCTATCCGTCTTCGTAGGAACACTCGGGTATTATGTCTCCTGTACAACATCCTATTCAATCCTGCTTATCCTGGCTACTTGCGTGATCGTTTTTCGTTCACTCGCCCTGCCGATGCCCCATGCAGATCCCACCTTAAATACCATCTCAATTTCCCACCCCATAAAACCCATTTTTATTCCAACTCCTTCTCTTTTCATGCAGTACGACTATGGAACTCACTTCCAGCTAAGATCCGAGACGCTAAAAATATATCTGTCTTCAAAAATCTAGTCAAGGAACACTACCTCTCTACCATCTCGTAAAGATATTTATTATAGATATATATTATCTTAAATATATGTATTTTTATAATTTATGTATTGTATCTATTCTTGTTTACATTTATTTACTGTTATTGTTATACATGTATGTATTATGAGATTTAATTTAAATAATATAGTTTAGTTAATTATATATTTTGTTTGTGTTTTTTATTTTTATTTTTAATTTATACACACTGTGTCTACATATCTTATCTAACTGTCCTGTCGCAGGTCTGCTGGAAGAAATTTCGTTAGAAATAAGCAGGTCCTTTGTACTCTTTTATCCATAATTTTTCTATTCGATTTTAAATGTGTGTGTGTACAAATAAATAAATAAATAAATAAGTTTATTAATGTACCCAATCTAATTATAATAAATTGACCAGTACTGTACATAAGCAGCGTTTTCTAATAAACCACACTGATCATTATTCGCTTTTTAATCTTCAACAAGTTATATTCCTTATCAAACCATGTTATATTTTTTGTCTTTGGTCACCAGATGGTCAATAATGACGTTCGAGCGCTCGCTGACAGCCCCTCCGCCCCCTCCTGTGCCGCCTGATTTACTGGAGGAGACCTCACTGTTGAGGAACTTGCAGGATATCATGCAGGTGAGCGGTACTTCTGGGTTACATGGGCTTTCTAATCTCTTTCATCTTTTCTGTGGTGCAGAGGTTCAATAGATTATGAGACCTACTTATACTGGTTTTTAATCACTAAAGTAAGAGATAAAAAGGTGATAGATCAAAAGAATCATCATGCTCTCTCAACTCTTCTTCTTCTAAGAGGCTCCATTTGATGCGAGTTCTACAATACCAAGGCCTTTCAGTTGGTGACAAAGCTAAGCTGGAGTGATGTTCTCCAGCTTCTCTCTCCTAATGCCCTTGTATTATCTTTACGGACTGCTCACGACTTTGGTCTTAGCGACGAGTGGCGCGGCAAACGGGGCGGCATCGGTAAGCTTCTAAGTTGATACCACTCGCCGCCCCGCAATGAGCTCCCGCTCACAACGACAAGGTCGTGAACAAACCGTTAAACCCTTTATCTCCACTCGTACAGGCAGGAGAAGTAAGTAGCATAGCCAGCACATCTCTCCGCGCCGGCTGTTCCCGCCTGGCCGCGGTGGGGGAGCGCGCGGGCGGCGGGGCTGCGCGCGCAGCTCACCGCCTGCGCCGCGCCGTGTCTCTGCTGCTGCACGCTAGGGCTCATCTTGCGCATGATCATGCGAGGTGCAAGTAAGTACACTTGATGAATAAAATTATATTATTTATTTAAACTTTATAATTATACTGTAGTGATATAATTCAATAAGGCGTACTACTCAATTTTTTCCTAGCAACTGAGTTTATTTTTATCGTGTATTTAATCCGTCACCATTAAGTTATAACTGATTATAATCAGCGGTCTATCAAGTGCCTTCATAGGGGGCAGGCCAAGAAACCTTGACTTATCTACTACTTTCCTAATATTTCGAATAAAAAATATAGAGCCATCTATGAAAATTTTTGTGACAACTCTCGTTTAGGTCGCTACACTCAATACACACAAAGGTCACAACATTCAAATTAGCCACTCCTAATCCGCAATTCCATTTGTGTGTCTAACTACAAATTATTTACGACATTGAAAAAAATAAAATAAGGAGCAGTAATTTTTTCAAAACATGTAATTTATTTTGACATGTTTTGGAACTAAACTATAACCGCAGGATACAGTTGCATTATTCTTAATCTTTAAAAATATATGTTTCCTGATTGCGTGTAGGTCCTGGGAGCCAGTGGAAACGACTAGTGATAGCGAGCCAGAAGCACAACTGGTTGCCGAAAAAGGCAGTATCGAAAAGACTGAAAAGGTAAGTTAACACTTTTGGTCCTTCGACCCGGATACCCAACAGCTCTATTAAAAAAATATGTATTTTTCCATTTAGATGGTCAAATTGTAAAAAACTATAAGATTAGTAGCTTTTTTGTTTTTGTTATCATCATTATATAACAATCTTTCGATATACATCATATCGACGGAGTACTTGTAATTTATTTAGTTTGACCAAAAGTACTTAATATTTCGTTAGTGGTAGGATAAGAAAAAGGAACTGTACATTCTCTTAGTTTTTTAATTCGATATACATAATATGAATCAGTTGTCTCCAAATGAAGTATCAACTTTTGCGTAATGTATATTGAGGTAATTATTATTACTTTTTTAAGGCCATTTTAGTACTAATGGTCACTTACCTATATTTTATATTTACAATGGAACATAAAATATACCTCAAAAAACAGTGTATTGTTGAAAAATAAGTGGTTTTGTGCGCAGGAGCAACTGAACTGGGCAGTGCGTGGGTGCGCACTGGCCGGGCGCGCTGATAGCGTGCGGCGCGCGCTCCGCTCTCTGCTGCGCACGCTAACTCAGCTGTACCCACAGGTATGTAGCTGTCATCACAGGATTGTTCAAAAAGGGCAAATGGGGGTTTAGACGTGGGCGAAGGCACATTTGCGAGGCCTTTTTCTTGCATAAATTCGAAAACAAGACAGCGACTGTCGCAACCCAGTGTTCAACCACATCGTCGCTTACCATCAGGTGAAATAGGGGTCAAAAGCGAATTTATCAATAAAAAAACCCTCGTTCTTAAAGAGCCCTCGCTTGGACTAGGCCCCTTTGGTTTTTTGGTTCCAGGCCGTGGGCAAGGGCCCACTTCATTTATTAACCCGTGAGAAGGCGCGCCTCTGTTTGTTACATGGAGAGGCGCGCGCGAGCAAATTACTCACACTACTTTAAATGCTCATATTTCTACTTTTAAAGTACTTATTGACCTAAAAGAGATTTATATGAATAAAACAAGGTTTGATAAGTAAGAAAATAAGTATTTTTATTAAAGCTATGAAACATAAATGCAACTTCTAAAACAAATAACAAATCAACTAATTTTTATTTTCCAATTTTGACAGTCTTCATATAAATCACAATAAAAAATGTTACATATTAAAAACTTTAAAAAATTACTCTTCCATGAGATCTGGACAAGTGTGCCTCTCGAAACATATTAAATACATATATGTGATATGTTCGGTGCAGAGTAATTGCTTGCACAAAGTGCAAGCTTTTTTCATCCGTCTATTCCTACGTCTAGGACATATAGAACAGAATCCGCTTGGCCTAGGTTCTGAAATAAGTCTAAGAGCCGACACAAAACGCTTCATTAGAAACTTGAGATCAGACGATATGTTCTCCATGCAAATTCGGTGTGAAATATGTGGTTTTAGCAGCTCAAGCGCCACTTCTTTTAGGAATGTACGTCTTTCAATCAAAGTTTTGGTCTTAGCTTTGTATATTATTTGGGCATTAATTCCAGTTGTGTTCAAAATGGAAGAAAATAAACGCATTGGCCATCGTGAAGTGATTCTGGCAACGGAATAATCCTCTGTCTTGTAGTCTACTCTTCCTTTTGTGGAATTGTAAAATGAGATAATCTCGGGTTTAGCTTCATTTCCTGTTTCTTGGTCTATTTTATCGTCATCGTGAGGAGATGATACGAGTAGCATAAGGACAATTTTCTTGGTTTTCATCTTTGGTACATATGTTATGATATCTTCACCGAAACCAAAGATGGAACTTGGCATTGGCCTCCGTCGGTCGCCCATTTTACATTACATATACATTTTCTTGTGTGTTGTAGCTAAAACCAAAAAATATTATTATTAAAATATTACTATGCAGTATTTAAGTAATAATTAACTAATTTAATATAAATAAATAAAATAATATAATCCAGAAAATAAAATTATACTTTTTTAATGGAAAAATAAATACTTACACGGATGGACGCGTGATGAGCAAATTACCGCACAATGGTTCGCGGCCTCCAGAAACGCTTAGCTGCGCTGTCGCAACAGAACTGACCGGCACGAGAGTTGCGTCACGGGGGAGAGGATAAATAGTTAGGAAGGTACCTAGAAGCTTGAGACACTAGGGCGTCGGTATCACCAAAAAAAATTGCTTTAAGTTTTTGTGTGAGCAAATTGCTCATAGCGCGCCTTCTCACGAGTTAAACAACAACATTAATACATTCATGCTATCGTGATTACATACCTGCACAAACCATCGCGGATTTAACAGCGGTCAGAAGCGACAAATTCGGCGCCAAAATATACTTTTAGGCAGTTGTTTTTAAAATGCATAACTGCAACTTGTCCTCGATATCAATTTTATTATTATGTACGCCCATTGCTACTTAGACCATAATCAAGATCTACATGATTTACGCCGTAGTTGGTGTAGAATTCAGGTTTTTTTTTTCTTTGGCATCGAACGCTTTGCACATTTAGCCAATGTCACGTTTAAAAGTATTTAGTTTTGAATACTGAATACAGTCACTTTGTTTTTCATTAGAATGCAAATACATCACATTCTAATGTTTTTGAGAAAGAAGAAAGAAAGAAGAAAAACAGTTTATTTACGCGGTAAAGACGCAAACTTTTTTTTTTTATAATAATAATAATATCTTTATTTGTACATTCAACACACACAGTAACAAAATATAATGACAAGAACAGATACAATAGTTGTACAAACACTGATCATTGAAAATAATATATTTGACTCCTAAACTAAGTAAAATAAATAAACTTAAAAGTAGGTAACAGAACATAATATCAAAATAGGGAAGATATGCGTCTCATCCGCGCAAAACGCCGTATTTGGCAGCAAAATCTAGTCAACCTTCTCAGCAAGCTTCGCTGAGTAATTAGTACTACAATAAAATTCTCCGATCCATTTATCTAGCTGTGTAGACTCTTGACATAGAAAACTAGATACCAATTTTACGTTACAATATTGACTTGGAATCAATTTGCTAGTTATTAAAACAACCATTAAAAACATCCCGCTTAAACTTATTAAAAAATTTTGTTTAGTTACTTAGGTGCATCTTTATTTTATATTTATTTTACCAACCCGCACTGGGCCCGCGTGTTGAATTACGGCCCATTCCCTCTCCTAGAGAGTACGCCTGAGTCTCAACAGTGGGAACATTGAAAACGTAATAATGATGATCTTTATTTTTAGGCATAAGATCTGCCATTTAAGCTTATTTAACTTACTGATATTTCAAGATATTATGTCTTCTCCATGTCTTTTTTGTTCTAATATTTTTTCGATTCTTATCTTAAGAGAAAACCCGTGACATAGTTCGGTCCATGGCATGAGTCCAAGCTGCAACCCGATAAAATCTATCTTGCCATTGAAAACCAAAGATATTACATGTACCTAAAAGATTTACTTATTTTAGCTTGGAATCTTGAAAGCCTGAAAAGAAAACAAATTAAAAAGTATTTGTTGGCAATATTACTTGGCAAAGAAACAAAATCCATTTAATTTCCATGTATTGCAAGTCGCTTATTACATGGAATTTCCATGTAATAAGCTACTTGCTGAAGGAATAACCTAAAAATCGATATAAATAATGTACACAGATTATACCATTTAAACACTATTCAAGACCTGGGGTGCTATTCTCTAAGAAAGCGCAGCGCTGGCACAGCGACGAGTCGTGAGCGCAATACATAGAATTAACAATCCAATGTAAAGGGGCATTAGGTTGTTAATTCAATGTACTGCGCTGACGACTCGTCGCTGTGCCAGCGCTGCGCTTTCTTAGAGAATAGCACCCCTGAATTGAAATAAAAAAAAAAGAAAATCAAATTCAAATTCGAATTTTGAATTTTTGGCGGGTTTTCTTGAAATGAAGTTCAGTGGCTGTTTAAAAGTGTTATTCGCAAAATGATTCCTAGTGGATATTGTGACGCAGCTGGACAATATGTGGAATAATTTAAAAAAAGCGCTATTTAGGTAAAATGGAACCGAGAATTATTGTACTACGCGTTCCAAATGAGAATAGGACCGATTCCTACGTTTTGACGTCTCGTCGTACTGTCAAATCGAAGATATTTTGGCAAAATAGAAGAACTCAGAGATGTGTAAAATTGAAGAACTGGATTCTGATTAAACTTTTTTCGTTCACAGTTCATAAATAAATTAAATTTTTCATAAATTAATTAATATTTAAAATTTCTTTCCTCGATTTGACAGTAAATCGTGACGTCACAACATGGCGGGCGATCCTATTCTCATTTGGTACGCATTGTAGGATTGACTACCACAGCGAAGCTTACCGAGAAGGCTAACCCGAAAAATGGGCTGCAAAATAATAGGAATGGGTACTTACTTAATTTATATCTTTAATTAAAATAGTTTGTTATGGTCTCTGGATTTAAATAGAACTGATGGGCCTGCATGTTCCATAACATTTTATCCCGACCAAATATGACAATGCGAAAGATTTGTACGAATTCATGGCCCATGTTTTGTGATGTTATAAAATTGTTTAGGATACGATGGGACTGACATACGCTATGCGTGCCCCTATAAAATAATAAAAAATAATAATGTTTTTATTAGCTTTTTATTAGCATCTTCTCTACCTATGTAAAAAAAAAAACAATTATGTTATTAGTCTGTAAACATTCTTTAAAAAAAAAAAAAAAATACTGTGCGATGCCAAAATAATAAAAAAAAACGAATTCTTAATTCAAAATGCAAAAAGTAATTTCAACGAGTTTACCCGTCAACAAAATTTCAATTTCACCATATTCCACGCAGGGTGTATCACAAGAAAGCGAGTCTTGTGACACATGCGAGGGTTCCAGTAGTGGGGGGCAGGCAGTAGAAGGGGCAGTGGCTGAGGCGCCTGCAGCTACCAGTGCTCCCGATATGGCAGCGCTGCCTGTGCCCAGGGCTTTCGCTGACAGCCGCCGCTCGTCAGCTGCTAGCGCCGTCTCTGCTGCCTCGCTCCAACCAGACAAGTGAGTGTAAAAGATAGTGCCTCTTTCACAATGCTTGTGCAAAATATTGCCCACAGAAATGAGGCGTGGTCAAAAGCTATCAAGGGGAAACAGTGAGGGAAGTAGTATCTTTCACTACAAATTATTAATCGTCTTCTCAATTTTTATTTTTGTTATTTATTAGTTTATTAATATCTAATTTATATTATTTAAATATGTATGTGAGTGACAAAGACAATGAGGGAGACAAGGCGGTGTGATAATCTGATCATGTTTGCGAGGTAAACTTGGCCAGAGATCGCTCTAGAGACAGGTTTAGACGGAGAAAGGGGAGGCTTTTGCCCAGCAGTGGAATACAATTTAGGCCACAAAAAAATGTTTGTACACTGACAGCCCTAAGCCTATCTTTCGTTCAGGCTATCCTAAAGTTTTCTGTAAAAGATTTCCCTCTGCGATAAGACCGCCCATTGTACACTTGGTTTTATAATGTTTTGTCCTCTGTAATTATGAGCTATACAATAAAGTATGTCACATCCACTTTATCTAGATAAAATATTGTTAAAAGGAAAGAATAACGATAAACGAAGGTTGTTATACTACAATTGTTATAGCATGGTGCGAGTGACAGCTGTCAAATTCGTACAATGTACCTATCCTTTTCTCTCAACTTAAAGATACATATTTTCGTCCTGCTGCCTACCCATGCTATGTAAAAAAGACATTAGTAAATAATTCTGAGCCTTTTTTTCACAGCATTCCAGACGTAGATGATGATATAGTTAAATTAATAAATTCAAACCCAACGGGTAACTTCAACTTAGACGTGGACAACAAACCAGAACGCAGCAAGACCAGCTCCGCCTTGCCTCAGGACCGGCTCTCGCTGTCCAACTTCTCTTCCTGTGATACTAGCTCCTGCAAGAACCTCCTGAGGCCAGAACTAGAGCGCACATATAATAGCAGTAGTCTTACTATACCTAACCTAGTTGTCTCTGACGATAGCGATAAGAGATCGATATTACAGGGAGATACTTATGAATCGGACCAATTGACTATTATAGACACCGATAAACCGTATACAGATGATGAACACTATGAAGTTAGTGCGAGAGTGACCCCGGCGAGTGGGGAGTGCACGCCGGACCGACGGCTCTCAAGCGTAGACCTGGAGATCGAAGCCAGCAGCTCAGAAGGGTCCAACATTAGCGATGACTTTAGTTTAATATCGGAAATAATCGATTCCAAACCAGAAGAAATGGAAGAAGCTGGAGGGATGGGTATCGGACACATTGACTCTCCAGAAATATCAGAAACTACGTACGTCAATTCCGAAACGTTGCACGGAGAATCCATAATGGATGATATCAGTTCAATGCTTGGACAGGAAGTGTTGTTGGCAATGATGGGGAAGAACGGTGAAAACGAGACGTACACTGATGACACCACTCTTTTTACTTCCGACACCGTGTCAGATATACAGATGGATAGTCGGAACCCAAGCCTTGAGAAGAATAATGAAGCAAAACTGAAATACATGACGAAAATGAAGAAACCCAAAGATAACGAAGCAGAGAAGTTCGGTTTTGAGAACAGAGTATTTTACATCGAAAATGCATCGAAAGTAGAAGAACAGATTAAGTACTGCAGTCTCGCGCACTTTGAAGAAGGGAACGATATAGCGAGAAAGTCGTTTAAGAAGCAACTGAGAAAAAGCTTAAAGAAACGCGTTGTTGAAGACGTGAGCCTCATACATCTGCTTCCAAAAACGGCTGAAGAAACGCTCAGTGTGAAGAGCGCTGAGACTCCTAACTATATGGAACCTCCAAGACTGATATGTGACGACCAGATTATTGTTCCAGATGTAGGCGGTTTTCCGCAAGTAAGCGTGGTTGTGGAACCACCTTCACCTTCTCATAGTGAGGATAAGAAAAGCTTAAAGACTTGCCCCAGCCGCATGGCATCAGTTCTTAGTGATATCTTCGATCAGGGTACTGATACTCTTAGTGTGAATTCTCCAGAGCCTAGTATAGGTAGTACGAGGGAGAGGCGACAGTCGGATAATCCGAGGCTTTTAGGACAGACAGATCCTGAATATGGAAAGTTCCTGAGCTGTTCTCCTGCTGCTACCAGAAGGATATCGTGCGGGAGTCTCTTCAAACCGGGAGAGCCTGATAAGTAAGTGCATAAATACTTTCTTTTTATTAATTTTTGTGACAAACAGTAAGAGTGCATTAACACTCTCTCAGCCTTTAGGTACACGATTTACTATTTTTCGCACTAGTGCGGATAAGTGCGCAAGCTCACCTGCGCCGTATTACATTTATCGTATCAGGCTAAGCGTTACGCAACCAATACGAGTCGCATATCAACCCCTGTTTATTTATATCTTCGTAAGTGTAGTGAAAAACTTCATTTGATTTCATTTCACGTGAAACTTTGTCACTGCAGTACTCGGCTCGCAATGACAAACTGTCTCCATTTGTATCAAATAATGTACTATATTCCTCGCGAGTCTCCGAATTAACGTTTTATTTTAAAACGTTAAAGTAACGTAATAATATTTCTACATTTGTATCTAGCACACTTGTACAAATATGAATGAATAACAAATCATAGTAACCTTTAAAATAATTGAACGTTATATTGTTTTACCACTGAATCAGTCAGTAATTCAAATAACACGAGTATATTTATATTATCTCTGCTTTTGTATTTTTTTGGTTCTATCAAGCGAATACATTAATATTGTTCTGAACAGGGGCGCCGGCTTTTAAAAAACCTCATGGATGCTCATGCTCATTTAATGACTCTAATAACTCTCCATTGGCTTTGCCTTAGTCGGGTAAAAAGTGACGAAATACGAGATGAGAAATGCACACTGATTGACCGAGAAATAAATAAATGTCCTATGTACAGTACAAGTCACGAATGATGGCGGCCGTGAAGTTAGCCTTTGCAAACGTTCGCGCATACTACACTCTTCTCGCACACGCACGTCGCCATTTGGTTCCTAAAACACGTTACTGCGCAGCCTTCTGAGCAAACTTCACGGCCGCCATCATTCGTGATTTGTACTGTACATACTGCGTACTTAATGAATAGATACTTAACTTAAGATCCTATGTCCCCTAGTTGGGGCAGAGGACGTCGACAGTAGTCACCTATCGCGATCGGTCTTGAGCTTTACGCTTCACCTCACTCCATGTCATTCCGATGGCCATCGCTCCTGCCAACACGGTACGTCGCCAGGTTTGCCGAGGATGGCCACGCTTTATTTTCCCTTGGGGATGCCAGTCCAACGCCTGTTTAGGTATGTGATCGGAATCCCTCCTAAGCGTGTGACCAATCCATCTCCACTTACGACGCTTGATCTGAAGGTCGATCGGGCTTTCGTGGCATTTCTCCAACAGCTATATGAATGAATATATAGAATAATATATAATATTCCACAACTATCACAAAACATCGTCTAGTCCCAAACTAAGCAGAGCTTATGTTACGAGTACTAGGCAACTGATATACACACTAATAAGAGTATATTTCTAAATATATACATTTAATAGATAAATTACACCCAAATACAGAACAAATAATCGTGCTCGACACACAAACATATGTCTTGGGTGGGAATCGAACCCACGACCTACGGCATAGCAGTCAGAGTCACTGACGACTAGACCAACAGGCTAATTGATTTAATTTAAAAATATAAAATGAAAACATTATAATTATAAAAATGAAACTAGTTTTTAAAAAACGCCCATTTCTGAAAGGCCCCGAGCACCCACGGAGTCGGCGCCCCTGGTTCTAAATATGCTCAGGGACAAACGTTTGCTGTGTATTCTACTAGAAAATGTATGTAAAGCCGCAAGGCTTGAACCAAGACTCTTTAGAAAGAAAACACCGTTTTGGTAATAAAATTTATTTCGATGTTTTCTTTAGTCCTCTAGGGTAGCAAGAATTTCTACGTTCTTGCATACAATGTTATTCATATGGATTCGTTTTCCTTATAATGTCTCGTCGTGTATTGGGAACTCTATTACATTTATGTTAAAACTAGCTTTTGCGGCTTTTTTTTTGGTGGGGAAAATCATCCAATGACAATCCCCGCTCTTACCTACCGCTCCATGTAGTGTCAGATTCTTACTGACTAAAAAACCCACCCCGTTCCTTCAAGCCTTCATACCAAGGCTCGAGTTCCCTTTCGGATAACCCTGGTCCAAGTAGGCTTCGCCCCGGCTTGGCCCTTGCTGTTGCTGAGAACTCCTTGAGGCGCGCGGGAACAGTGCGCGCCCTCGACGACTTGGGCTAGGTCCGGACAGTTACCGAACGGCCGGACAGCGAGCTACCCATTGCTCACTGTCCGCAAGCACGAGCCAGCTTTTGCGGCTTCATCCATGTGAAATTGGTTCTGCAAACAAACTTTGAACCAATGAAAAAATTCCAATATTAATTTTATAATACTGAGAAGAAATCTTCAACCGTTACAGTTTCTGCTCTCTTCCAGATTATCGACATCTGTGTCATCAATTTGGGGAGAAGGTGGCACAAGCGGCCAAGGATCTAAAGAGGCCAATGAAAAGGCCAAGAAACTGCCTATTATCAACCCCTTGGTCCAACTACCAGCCTGGCCGCACGTGACCCAAGGCTTCATCAGCCAATGTCTTTTGGCCAACGCTGACGCCCTATGTGCCGCTGTCAGTCCCCTTATGGACCCTGATGAGACTCTTCTAGAAGGTTTTTATGAAAGGGCCGTGATGAACAATTATTTTGGCATCGGGATTGATGCGAAGATTACCTTGGACTTTCATAATAAGAGGGAGGAGCATCCAGAGAAATGTAGGTCGAGGGCGAGGAACTATATGTGGTATGGAGTGCTGGGGTCGAAGGAGTGGGTGAACAGGACGTACAGGTGAGTCATACAGACCTTTGTATTTAAGTGCAGTACCAATCAAAGTCCAATCCTCTAAAACAGTGGTACCAAATCTTTTCAATCTTGTAACCCCTATGATTTTAACTAGAGAAACTAGTTTCCATCCCAAGCTGGCCAGTAAGTGAGGATAGCCTCATTTTCCATTGCAGTCAATTATTATAGGCTCGCGCTCTTAATACAAAAGAACCCACTTCACAGGCACCTCGGCCAAAGGGTACAACTAGAATGCGACGGCCAAAGGATTCCCCTGCCAGAGCTGCAGGGTATCGTCGTGCTGAACATACCCTCGTTCATGGGAGGAACCAACTTCTGGGGGGGAACAAGAGGAGATGACCTGTTCCTCGCTCCCTCCTTCGATGATCGAATACTTGAGGTGAGTTAACTAGAAAAGTTTTGGATTTTTAACCTTTTTATTAAGTAATATATAAGTCAAAAAAGCAAAAACGTGCTGTCAGCGCCAACGAATAACTAAACCAATCACCGGGACACCAGGACGGCGCTACCAATTGCGCACACGACACCAGAGTCGCCACACGTCCTAGCTGGTCGCGCTACCAAATTGGTTGCGCAACCAAACGGACACCAGGTGAGTAACTCTCTAGCCGTACACATTTTGTTGGTATCAGATTGGTCGTGCCGCCATGGTGTCTCGGTGAAATATAGCTTGAAATAAAGAATTATTATTATTTATTATAGCCCTAAGACTAACTTAACATTATTACACATCTTTCTCTAAATGTTTTGGAAAAAGATATGTGGTTATTATCTAGGTTTCTATTGAAACCAAAACATACAGTTTTGTAAAACTAAGTAATATTAAAATGAATTTCGGTTTAATATTTTTATATTTGGATAATTCCTGTTTTCGAATTGAGAATTTGAAGTTGAGGACTTTTTAAACTGTACTGGTTACTACACATTTCAATTTTCACGCTGAATTTTAAATTGAGAATTCGAATTTGAGAAATTAATCAAACTCCCTTTAATTAATTCTGGAATTTGAATTCTCAATTCGGAAAAACTTCCCATTTTTTGGTAATACTGCTTCGTAATGACTGTAATATTTATTAAATTAATATGTGGTGAAAAGTTCACTCCAACAGACAATCAACGGAACGAAAAATATAATACAGCTTGTTAGCGGTCGCAGAGTTAGTTCATTTCTCGTATTGTGATCACAATGCTACAACCTAAGGGCCTAATGAATAAGTTACTTCTATGCAAGTGTGCTCGATAGATAGTGATCAATTTACAATAATATAATAAAAAAAAAGAAAAAGTAAATTTATTTCCGACTAAAATAATGTCCATACAATTATTAGTAACAAAGGTCTTAAAATCTGTGTTAGTATTGTTACTAACAAGGGTCTCTAAACTTCTCTTCGTTTATAGAGGTAAAGTTTGTTATTTTGTTTTTATATTTTTATGTTTGTAGGAGGTAATCTCAGGAAGTACTGGACCGATTGCTAAATTTTTTTCAACGACAGAAAGCTGCTTTTATTCTTGAGTGAGATAGGCTAGGATATATTTTATATACGCGGACAAAGTCGCGGGTAAAACCTAGTCAATAATAAAATAAATTGTTTTGATATTTTCAACAAAATTTGGCGCGCTATTAAATTATTAAAATATATTTAACGAGCGGTTTTCCTTATATATACTTAATTATAGGTTCATATTTGCGTAACAAATTATAAAGGCTTTGTCTTGCGGCAAGCAGAAGGATTCCAAGATTTATGAGCGATGAAATTTAGGACACGTCAAGTCTGGATGCGGTAATACCCGCCTTAAAATTAATCAAGGGAGGGTAATATTTATAAGTAGGATTTAATGAATATACCTAGGTAATTAAAAAATTTAAGTTCAGATTTGATGCTTGGCGTATAAAACACACATGACATGATACACTTTGAGAGAGATTTATTATTGATAGGCTCGCGTTTGACCATCTTCTCACCTGATGGTAAGCTACGATGTGGTTGACGTGCACGAAGCACGCTTGTATAGAAGTAATCTATACACTCTTGACTTAAAGACTTAGGTTGTAGCAATGTGATCACAAATTAACAATACGAGAAATATACTCATTCTTCGACTGCCAACAACGTGTATTATTTTTTCCCTTCTATTATTTTCTGTCGCCGACATAGCCCGAAAAATCCTTAAACTTAAATGGCCGTGGGCAGGGCACATTGCTCGTAGAACGGATGGTCGATGGACTAAAAGATTACAGAGTAGTGCGCGCGCACCGGAAACGCAGCGTTGGAAGGCTTCGCAGAGTCGCGGGAATGCGTTGAATGCGAGACGCAGAGGAGCGTTCGTTGTGGCGACACTTGGGGGAGGCTTATGTCCAACAGTGGACGTCTTTCGATTGAAATTATGATGATGTAAGTCTCTGTTAGTGTGTCAAACATTTTACGGCACGTTTGGTAAAGTCAATGTGTAAAGCGATTAGCTGCTGCTTTAATTCCCACAAAGAACAAATATTTATATGGCCTACAGATAGGTGTTGCGGATTTGAATGTCTTGTCTATGTGAGTTTACATGTTAGGTGAACGCACTCTTGATACAGGAGTTATTCCTAGTGTCGGGCAACTTTTTTCTTAATATGTTAATTCAATAAATATTAAAGTCATTATGAAGCAACGTTACCAAGAAAATGGAGAGCATTTCAGAATTGAGAATTCTAAATAGAACAAACTTTTCCAGCTTGAGAATTGAAATTCGTAGTAAACATGTTGTTTGAAAAATTGTCAACTTCAAATTAAATTCTCAATTCGAAAAACAAGTTCTTTCATAAATGAATCTAAATTCAAAACCAAAGGAACACTAACCCAATTCTCCACAACAGGTGGTAGCCGTCTTCGGGTCAGCCCAAATGGCAGCTTCCCGGCTCATCAACCTTCAGAAGCACAGGATAGCTCAATGCCGTGCCGTCCAGATCAACATCCTGGGCGAAGAGTGCGTACCAGTCCAGGTGGACGGTGAAGCCTGGCTGCAGCCACCTGGATGCGTCAAGATCATACACAAGAACAGAGCCCAGATGCTGTGCCGTTCCAGAGCACTAGAAACTAGTCTTAGGTTAGTGAAGTTTAGGTCAGTGGTGATGTTTTATTTTTGATATTGAATAGTGCAAAGTAGTGGGTAAATTCACGCTAAAGATGGTTCAGAATCAGTTTGCTAGAAACTGTATTTTTCATTGCAATTTTGCATGAGGAGCCAATACGAATTTTAGTAACTCTGTTTCAATATGGATACAAATATACGATGGCTTAGTGTTCAGGCCTTTTTTCAACACGTATAGTTACAGATTAAATTATATCTGCACACTATAAAATATCATACAGTTTATGTGAATATCTTCTTCCCCGTGAAAACTTTGAGGAAGTGAAGTGAGTGAGAGAGATTGGTGACTCACTTAAACTTCCACAGTGAGATTAAAATTAAAAAAAAAAAGTTTTTTTTTAATATCTGTTTATTGGACATTTTTTGGGGTGGAAATCGTTGTCAAACTCTCACTGACTAAAACCACCCCAGTGTTCTCTCGTACATTTACGTCGAGGGCTGCCGATGCAGTTTGACTTCTGTTGCCCCGGACTAGGGATGACCCGGGTGGTGGGGCTCTTTGGATCGAGACGCATTTCCAACTTCCACCTATAAAAATAATATTATTTAATATACAAATAAAAATTTATGCAAGTATCTGTAATTTAATGCCTTTTTCTTTGTGGTCCCAAAATACTACTAAAAAAACTATTTTTATAGTTAGAAGCTGGGACCGTGGTCCCGGTCCCCATGACCCGATGACCCGATCCCCATGGGGTCACCATTACAAACTTACTTCAACTTATTTTCTTAGTAAGAAATAATTTCGATATCTGGCGCATTTCATTAACCATTGATTCATTCAGAACATGGGATGAGAAGCAGCAAATGAAGGCCCATGCCCTCGCCGGCTCCGGAGCAGGAGGCGGCCCCGGTAGTCCTCGTGTGGCTCTGTCTCCTACTGAGAGCTCTCAACTGCTAGCCTTGCTGGATGACGTTAACACGCTTGTTAAACATGTAAGTATCAAGTTAATGGATCTACAGAGACGAATTTTAGCGTAAATATAACTTTTAATCTGCCTGCTTTGATTATGACCGATCAATGCAAACCTCTCTGCCAAACTTATATTCTAAATTATTTATTTCACATAGGCCTACCTACATGAGCACTTACGAAACGTCAGAGCTAGCACACAGTCCCAATTGGTATTTTTCGATGGAGAAGAACCGGCAAGAAACTCCTTGGTTACTCTTGAAAGAACCGCAAAACCCCTTCGAATAATTAATAAATCTTAATAAACTAGTGCGCTATACCATCACTGCTTACCATTAGGTGGGATCGCAGAAAAGCACTAGTTAACACCATTTAAAATAAAATAAAGTATTCTTTATTCCGATTAAATTACAAAATGTAATTAATATGTCATCTTGGTCCTTCGAGCCGGATACTTCCCAAGCTATAACACATTTTAATATAGGACCTTCATTCTAAATCTTCCTTCACAGGTAAAATTGTCATGTATAAGTGAAACGGCATCTTGCGGAGGTGTGTCTCAAGGCGTGTCACTAGCACGTCGCGTTGCCGCACATGCTGACGCGCTGCAGGACGCTGACGGCAAGCTGCTGCCAGCACCGCAGCTGCGGAGACTGCTGGCTACACTGGTAAGCGTCAATAAAACATGGTATGAATGTATACTGCAGGACGACAGGCTGACGACAAGCTGCAAAAGTAACACAGTAATGGTGACTTCGTATTCATTACTCTAAGGCAAAAATTTGGCTCGAGTCGCTACACGTATTTTGTTGACATATGTTCGCCACTCCAGAATCTTTCGACCCCAATGGCCATCTGGTCTGCGAGCAATGCCCTGCCCATTGCCACTTAAAGGCTCTGGAGTTGCGACCGCCTACCGCAAGACGCAGTGTTGGAAGGCCTCCTACAAGGTCGACCGATGACCTGGTGAAGGTTGCGGGAATCCGATGGATGCGGGACGCGCAGGATCGTTCATTGTGGCGACACTTGGGGGAGGTCTATGTCCAACAGTTGACGTCTATCGGCTGATATGATGATGATCGCCATGTTTTCGTAGGTGGAGAGCTGTCATGAGCTGGTGGAAAGTGGTGGTGTAACTGGCGCGGGAGCTGGGGCTGCGGCATCGCTGCGTGCCCACCTCTCGAGGGCCACTCTTCATGATGGATATGCTTTCTTACATACTGACGAGGTATATTTCAAAAGCTATCTTCATTCACAACATAAAATCGTGCTTAAGAGATTTCACACATTTTTTTTTTGGTCAGTTGTAATAATAACAAAATAAAAATAATAATTTTAGCACTTTTATACAAGTTCAAATTGAATTGATGAAAAGATACTGTTTTGTAATAATGTCATCATTAATCGCCAGGTCTACAGAATTTTTCCAGCTATTTTAATTTGTTCTTTTATATTTTAGCATGATTGATATCAGGGATGTTAGATATTAAATTTCGGACCTGGGTTAAATAATAAAATAATTTCCGATCATCCGCTAGTTTCGGTATAAAGAATTGTATATAATAAAAGTAAAATGCAAATAATGAAATTAGATTTTTTTTTCTAAAACACGACAAGTCTAAGAAATACCGTTTGACAGTACCTACTGTATTGACAGTACCTACTGTATTGACAGTAGGTACTGAATTAAAATCGAGAAAATAAATCTAAAGATTTACCTGTCTTTTAGGGCCGATATCATCATTCGCTGTGTAAACTTAGTTTAAACTATAGGTACTGTGCTAATATCTAGTTTAAAGGTCGGTGTTGATCTGAGTTTATGTAAAACCGATTTCACCAGCACTATTTTGATCGTGTTTATCAGACCGAAGTTTAAACGGGAGAGGACATTAAACTCCGACTTTATCCAACATTTTTTTTCATACCGGTTTCGGCTACCAAATAGTTTTAGTTAAACTTACGGAGCTATATAACATCCCTGATTGATATGACAAAATAATGCACATAGCTTTAAATAAAAGTTCAATTTAGCCGTATTAACTAACGGTGCTTTATTTCACGTCCACATCCCCAGTTCGACTCGCCCGTTAAAATCCCTAAACCTTATCGTAGACTCTCATTAGATGGGTTACGACTGTATTCTTATTTCTAGTTCTTACTATCAATACTTACGACAGTATTCTGGAGAAAGTTAGAAGTTATTTCATCCCTTTTACTATAAATAAAGGCTCAAGAAATACTATAAGATCAACGAGGGTCAAAGTTACTTGAACTGTTTTTTCGACAATTTCGTCTATTGTCAACGACACTATTAAACCACACCACTGTGGTGTCATTTTTTTTTTTTTGGCAATTACACCACTGCCGATTTTATACAACACTAGTGTGTAATAAAAATAAAAATAGCATTGCCATTCGATGTGACAATTCTGCCAGTCTTTTGGGCACTTTCCGGATGACAGCGATGTGGAGACAGACAGTTTTGGTATGCATTTCGACCGCGGGAACACATTTCCCGCGGTCGAAACGCATACCAAAACTGTGGTAATAAAACATGTTATGTTTTAACAATAATGCTGAAATTGGCAAAGTTCTCAAGGGATTTACAAAACAACAAAAAGCAACGAAATTATTTAAAAACCTTGAACATATACCATGTACAAGATTAACATCGTTTTTTAAATAAAAAACGATGTTAAAGAAAAATAATATCTGCCAAAAAAGATCTATACCGTGATTTTACTAATGATAATATAAATAATTGTTATCGATCAATTCCTTCGTTTTATATTAAAACTTCATTATGGTGGTGTACATATAAAAAAAAATTAACGACACCACAGTGGTGTCATTGACAATACACATACAATTTTGATAATTATTACGATCATCATTGTCTATAGACATCTCTAATGGTCTTTCAAGAGCTATTATTAAAGTTGCTGTACAACCTTACCATATAATCCACCATCAAGAAGCATCATTCCACCTCTTGGCACCAGTACCGCATGCCACCCACGTACTAAGCACCACGAGCACCTCACACAACTGTACCCCAGTCATCTCATCAGTCCCTTTCACCTGGTCCTTAGGTCCAAAAGAAAGGCAGTCGCTGGCTGAGGGGACGCCGCAGCGTTTCCGAAGGACCGACCCCCACATACACCGCTGCGCAAGTCCGTTCCTGGGGAGTCAAGGAAGTTCAGAACTGGTTGGAATCCCTACAACTCAGCGAGTACTCCGACGCGTTTGCGAAACACGACGTCACAGGCCGAGAGCTCCTGTCCCTAGCACGAAGGGACCTCAAAGACCTTGGAGTCACCAAGGTAGGACACGTCAAAAGGATCCTGCAAGCTGTCAAGGAACTCCAGTGACGAAGGCGAGGCCGCTCCGAAGGGGATGGCCTTGCTTAACTATGCGATTGAATCTGATTTTTCTTCCATATATTATTGTACTTAACATTTTTTCTAGATATAGAACTCTTATTCTAAATAGCTATACGAAATCTATATAAACAAAATTTTACGCAATATATTTTTATCTATAATAAAATAATCGATTTTAATAATAATAAAACTACATATTTCTAATATTATGTATTCAATGTCCCAAAAATATATCACACGATCCCATTTAGATATAGCGAGATTATATAAAAACTATGACTTACTGAAAATGAAAGAAAAATCAGAACATCCATTTTGAAAAGTGGAGCTTTGATCCCTTTATACGATCGCTATGTGATTGATATAAAATGCTGTAAGCGTAGACTTAGAGAAATGGACTGATTGTTCTTTGTCGTACTTATGAAATGAATATGATCAAAATATAAGAGACAGGCAAAGCTATCGTGCAGTTGGTACATGGCACACGTGTGCACTACACACTGCACACGTGTGCCATGTACGCCGATTTGGGCACGTCGGTCTCCGTAAATTTTAAATGGACTCTAGACTTGCAGAGCTACATTAGATCCACGCCACGCGACGTCGTTCTACATACAAATCAGACGTGGTCTATGTGTGCGTCGGTCCAATATAGTTCTAACTTTAGCTTCGTCTCATACTTCACTGGAAAGAGACAGATATGTACCTCATAGTTGCTTTGTCTCTTTTTACATTGTCAATTTATTAACGGCTGTAATCAGTCCATTCCTCTAAGTAAATCGAACGAATCGATATCGATGCACGCGACAGCTGTCAAGCTGAAATGTGCGTTGAGTGCGAGTGGTTTTTACGTCAACGCGATTGAATTGTTCACCGCGTTAGGCTCTCTGATTGGCTAAGAGCTTGGCGTGGACTAATCGGAGCGCCAAACGTCATAAACGTCGTAAAATAAACTCGCACTAGGCACTCACAGCACTGTTCAACATAATTTGTAATTAAGAATACTTATCCAATGCGATTAATGATTCCTATGTGTAATTGGATTACACATCTTTACAATTGAGAAAACTAAGAGTGGCAAGCTGAGACATTTTGAAAATATCACTATATGACAGTATATTTTGACATGTCATTTCATTTTCAATATTTTTATCTAACTACTCGTAAAATTTTTGTCTTATAAAATTGATTATATTATAGGTATAAAACCCTTAAACAGCGTTAAGCTGGTACAATGTGTTATCTACCACTTACGACTTTACAAATAACTTTAGAGTCAATATTTATATTTTCTTCTACATTTCAATTTTATATCATCGAATATAATCTCTGTTTCTTCATTCTTAGTTTCTTTCTTAACACTATAGATGTGATCTATCAAACGAATTTGTCTGTCAAATGTAAAACTAGTGCTTTACTGCGGCCCCACCTGATGCTACAGTACAATTCACGAATGATGGCGGCCGTGAAGTTAGCCTTTGAGAACGTTCGCGCATACTACACTCTTCTCGCACACGCACGTCGCCATTTGGTTCATAAAACGCGTTACTGCGCAGCCTTCTGCGCAAACTTCACGGCCGCCCTCATTCATGAATTGTACTGTAAGCAGTGTTGCTATCGTTGATGGTGAAGCGCACTAGTTTATTATGAACGTATTCATATATGCCTTGAAAGCACCTAAATTATGATTTTTAAATATTTACTTCAACGTGATGCCGCTCTGGTTTATAATTATATTTACTGGATATGGAATATTGATAAATATATATTAAATTAAAGATAAAATTCGAACCGTTTCAGTCAACAGTATTGATATTTAAGTCATACCGTATATTATGGTTATGACAAGTTTAAAGTCGTTTAAAAATAAGGAAAAAATATATTATGGTACAGAAAAAGCTGTAGGTAAACGTACGAGCCATGGAAACGAACGAAAATGATTCAAGGGCAGATAAATAAATGTTGCTCTTAACAGAATCGATTTATATGGAAATAAAACGAATAATATGAATTGGGAACAGATTGCGAATTTATTAGCAAATGTCAATATTTATGAAAGATCCGATTTTAAATTTTCCTATTGAATATTTACGACAAAATTATTTTCTAAACCAATGTTGAACATACAATTTTTAAAAACATAATTTCGTCCCATATAAATATTTAGTCCCTAAAAATAGTTTACCTCTAAAAGCTGCCAAAATTGCCTTCCAAGACTAAAAGATTTATCTCAAATTGTTGAAATCGTTTACGATATTTTATTGAAAACAACGAATTATTACATTGTTTTGCTAAAATACTTTACCCGTGGGTAACGGGAAAAGACTGCTAGGTATCAACGTCTAATAAAATTGTTTTTAATGATATTTTTTTGGCAATGGCATACAGGCAGTTTACATCCCGACCACATCTACACCCCGCCATCTTTTTATATAAAAAATAGAGAAAATAATAAAAGATTTCTTGCTGACTGCCAGAGTTCACAAAAAAAAAAAAAACATGCGATTGAATCTTTCCCGCTCAAAATACGGCAGTCAGTCGAGACTTTTATTCCTTAAATAAACATAGCATTATAGTCAGGCAATATTTACCATATATATCTATAATAGTAGCAGATAACTGTATGAAAAAAACTGTTATTAATATATTCAGAATAATCATATAGAGGACTTGCAGTTGGAGAATTCATTTTTATTTTATTACCTGGGTTAAATTACGTGTCTCAATAGTACCTGGTCAAAATTTCTTTATGGTAATTCAGATACCTTTCACTATATGATTGATCCGTATAGCCGTTTAATTTTTTGTTTAAAAATACGTAGCACTTACCGTGAGTGCGTTCACAAACGTATGTAAACACACGTGCACAAGACACGGAGACACGAAATCAGTCCATACAAATATGTATTTGTTAGCATATTTACAAAAATATAACTTCAATACAAAATACTGCAAGTCCGTATTTCAGCATTTATTCAGCACTAAATAAATATCCGTATTATGCACAAAATAGTAAGTGTTCGCGTAGCAGCTAGACAGTAAAATAATAGCATAGAATCATTTCAACGGTACGCCATATAAGTACAAGCCTTGATTAAAATGTATACTAAAAATATTCTGAGTCAAACTGAATGTATCGGCTAATATTGCGCTATGCCACGAGTTTCATTTCTAGAGACGATTTTAGCAATAACACATAGAAAACCCGGAATATATAATATGATAGATACGTTCAATTTCGACGATTAGACGGTTAATAGCTGTATAGAATATTAAAGGAGCCACTATAACGTGACTGTTTAGAGTAGGTGCGTACAATTAGTCTATGGGGTGGGTAAGAGAGCGCACCATAATGGTGGTCGAGTAGAGTAGACAGTCGCTACATTGTAGGTGTCTTATTCTTAATTCAAAATTCTAAATAATACGAAGCAATCTCATCACGTCTGTGTAAAGTATGACAGACAACCTACTTTTATATAACTGTTATAAGACTATCTATAAAATGTGATCTCTTATAATTTTATTTATATCTCTTAGATAAATGCTACGATCGTGTGGAATGAATGTATTTTTTTCGTTAATTGACAAAAACAAATGGTTTCGGAAATAAGAAATAGGCCGTTTACATTCTTATTTACTTCGTCGGTCCTACATTTATCACATAATCATTACGACACAGCACAACACATCACACATAATCACGTTACGCCATTTATTATACAATTATTAACATCTAATGATTCAGTCACAAATAAAGAATAAACAAACCTCTACTGATTTTATTTTGGTTTGTAAGTAATGAGGCCTAAAATTAAATTAATTTTTATTTCAGTAATCATTCGTTCCACGCGATCGCCTCTCCTTATATGATCTGCCTTATAAATGTTTTTTATAAAATGTATCTCTACAGAGTATCCAGTCTATGTACTAGTGTACATTGAACGTGTGTCGTCTATACACACTTGTATTTATATTGAATATTTATAATAGTTTTGTAAACTCGAACTTAATACTAAACTAGTAAATATTTCCGCCGTGGACTAAACGGATCGTTTAATGCCTTAGAAGATTTAGAATTATTCGAAGTAATAAATATACCTACTTTTAAAAATAGATGATGTTTTTATGCGATGTTTATGACTTGAAGAAAAACACGTAACTTTGGGGTTTGACCTATACTCATCATGTAACATCTTGACTGAATATCTTTTCAACAGTTTCTGAAGAACCAGTCGAGCTAAGCATCGCATAAAATTCATCCATAATACTTATTCATAATTATCCAAAATATAGATATTATACCTATTGTTGTATCAATGATTTCATCTACATAATTTATTTACAATATTTTCTTCAATGAAATCCCAAATAGTAACTATTCTGTAAATTTTAACGAAACGATGTTATTCGAAGTTATTAATAAAATATGTAATTGAAAACTAATCGTTGTACTTTCATTATTTATAAGTGTTTTTATATTTCAAGTAAAATTAATGTGGATTTTTACATCTGGTGTGAGAATTGATGTTTGATGATATTAATTTTTACATTACATATTTCAATTGCTGTGAATTTTTAAATAATTATAGTTGGTACATTTCAGTGTTTATGTGAAGTTTTTATAAAGTTGTCGTTTTCTGGGGTTTAACTACCCGTATCTCTAACTGACTACTACCTTATTTCGAAAAAAAAAAACTAATTTTGATGAACAATTATCTACAATATAACTATATACTGATCGATACAAATGAGATTGATGCAAATAATTATTTAGAATCTGACTTCAACGCCAGAATTGTTCACCTTTTTTTTTACTAGGTAAGTAATGTTTCTCCAGCCCCTTACCTTCTGTCCACAGAAAACGGCAAAGCGATAAATTCTAAAAGTTTTCCTTATAAATGTAATCATATCAATATGTTTAAGTCTGTTTTGATAATGCTGTCGTTATAATTATAATAATTCTTGGTAAACTATTTTACTATTTCAATTAAGCAATACGCATCGATTTTTCGCTTAAATTTTTCTACTTAGGTGTTGTAATTATTTTGTTTTGATTTTGGCGGCAATAATAAAGTAATTGGGAAAATTGAAGACAGTGGCATAAAAAAGACAAACCTGGAAAAAGTTTTCTTTCTTTCAATATCTACGCAGAGTTATCTACGTTGCGGCATTTGGCCGCAACTGCGCAATATTACCCTTTTTTTTGTGTGCCTTTCGCATGTCAACCTAGAAGGTTGTTGTTTGCTTAACCGGACTTGCCTATGGCGGCCCTGATACAGAATCAAAGCCTCCAGCCAAGGCTTACTTACACTAACTTACAAACTAAGGGACTACGCTAAGGGCACCCCTGTGGGGTACGAGCCTCGGCTTAGGGCATCGCTGGGGGAGGGCAGCAAGGGACGGGCTGAGTCGAACAAAAATTATTATTATTATTATAGGGGAACCCGATCTTGTGTTCAGTCTTAGATCTTTAAATGTTTGTCTTACCGTGCGACGGTCGGCCATGTCTTCCGATTCGGGGCTTCCAATTGAAAAAGCAATAGCTTCAATCGTTGTAATTTGTGAGATGTAAGGAAGCATTATTAATAAAGTGTAAAGACGAGGAAGCAGTGAGAAAATCGGCAAGTAGGTAGGATTATACGAATTAGTTTCTTAAATTTAAAAGGTTGCTTGCCAAAATTAAAACAATCATTTATGTTTAGGTTATCTAGTCACTGTAATATCGGTATGTTCCTGATGCAAGTTGTGAGAATAAAAATGTCACTGTGTTGTCTATGTATTACTTGTCATAAATTATTTAAAATGTTATTGCTAAAGTGTGATTTGTTTGTGCTATTACAACTATTTGATGATAAATTTTGTACTAAGGTCTTTTTTACATAGCATGGCTAGGATGACAGCAGGACGAAAATATACATCTTTAATATGAGAGAAAAGGATAGGTAGCTACATTGTATGAATCTGACAGCTGTCAACCGCACCATCCTATTGCAATTGTAGTGTAGGCACCTTAACATTCTAAATGACTATAAAAAAAAAACTTTGATCCTGATTCTATGTTCTAAAACACGATGTATGCATGATTTTTTTTTTATTAATTAATATTTCCTGTTAGACTAACTAATTATTTAGTAGCACCTCATTAAAAAGTTTATCATCAAATCTTAATTACTCATTAAGATATTATTTGCATAATAATGGATTGTATACGAACGGCATCAATTAGGTAAAACGAGATCAAATTTTTAGTGTGTAATTAATTGCCCGCGTTTTTTTTATTAAGTTAGTAATATTTTTGTAAAGACTGTGTTAATGAATTTTGTTTGTTACGAATATTATTGGAGATGTCAATAGACTAAGACTTTTCATGACGATTAAAATAAAATTAAAATACTCGAATGTGAGAAATTTTAAGTTACCTCTAGGGTAAACCAGCCATACGCATACATGCCCCAGTCAGTAACGTGCCCCACTTGCAGAACTAAAAGGGTGACCAGATGGTTGCAAACCAACGTTCCAACTAAGCTGACCTTGCTTGTTTCAATCTGTGTAGACAGCAGTTGTAATCCATGAGCTTCAACCCCCTGGGTAGGGAGGCTTGTTTCACCAACCACCGCACGTGTTGGCGCTTACTTTACATCCATGTAGCCGCAACACAAACCAAACACATAAACCGAGATCACTTTGGTTGGAATGCTAGTTTGCAACCATCTGGTCACCTCTTTATAACGCAATTAAAATTACATCAACATCATACTTATAAAGTAACTAAATCGGCTCAAATAAACTCCCAATTTCAAATATGTGTTTTAGTTTTGGGCCACATTACCGACTGGGGCATGTATCTATGCCTGGTTTACTTACCATTATTTTAAATTCATCTTTGACATCTCACAGTAACATAAGTTTGCGTTTTTTGAGTGATGTTTGCTTATTTTTGTACATTACTTTAGGTTTAAAATTTTGCTCAATGTATTTTAAGTTATTTATTAATCAATGATCAAAATTGTTGTAGTTTATTTATTTTATTAAAAAGGTTGCACATCACTGATAAGTGGTAAAATATTATAAACTACTAGCTTTTGCCCGCGACTTTGTTCGCATGGAATAGTGACTTCCGGAAATTTCAGTACTGAATTGATGCCGACTCTTGACCAATAGCTGGCGCTGTATGTCCGGAATAAATTTTATTTTATTTTTGGCAATAAAAACTATCCTATGTCCTTTCTCAAGTTCCAAACTATGTCTGTACCAAATTTCACACAAATCGGTTCAGTAGTTTAGGCGTGAAGCAAAGACAGACAGACAGACAGACAGAGTTACTTTCGCATTTATAATATTAGTTTGGATTTTTCTTTATTTCTCTTCCTTTTCAAACAAGAGTAGGTACGGCTGGATTCCTTATATGACAAAAGCTGTGTTGCTACCATAATAAACTGTGTACGTGTTTCATTAACTGACAATCAAGCTGAGCACTGTTAACCGATCATGTAAAGTTAGACAACTGGCAATCTCAGTAGTGGTTTTTTTTTATGGTTTTTTTTTCATCAACTATTTAAAAAAAAAATCTTTCAGAACTTAACACTGACTAAACGCACTAACTGTGCGATGCGAAGCCAAAAGAAAAATAATTCTGTCCTTCATATTTGAAGAGGGCTTAGTTTCTGAGTACGCAATTCAGTTTGAATAATTTTGCAGTTTAAACTCATTAAAAAAAAATAGAAGTCGTTTTGACATTTGAGAAAGGCCATAGAATGTAACTTGGAACGAAACTGAAAGAAGTAATAAAATAATAATTTTTACATAGTGTTTTAAAAAAATACATACATTTTTTTGGGTGTTAAATAATATGGATGGAATGTATTACGAGTATTCTGACATCTGTCAAAACGGCCTTTAATTTTTTGACAACTAGGTATATGGCCTTTGCAGCGATAAACTTGAATGGAATAAATAATAATTATTTATTTATTATTCAAATAAATATTTTTTTCACTAAAAAACGTTTTTCAAATTAAAATAACAATTTAACAGAGATTAACTGCCTCTGGCTATACTTTATTAATATTCCGATTTGTGTAAATAGGTTCAATTTAAGTCCATTCCAATTAGTCCAATGAAGGCCGCTTTTACAACCGGTTGTCTAATTGTCATGATCGGTTTGATACTGCAATAACTAAAACTGCAGTAACTACGATTACTGTAATTCGTCTTTTACCATTTATGGTTTTTTAGATGTGCAACCTTCTCTATTCAGAGTGCCTAGTTAGGAGTTGTTTTTACGTCAACTCGATTGATTATCGCGAAAGGCTCTCTGATTGGTAAAATGCTTGTAGCGGGCCAATCAGAGCGCCGTACGTTTTAACTAAAAAAAAAAAAAAAAAAACTCAAAATTATTTTACATAGGCCTACATGTGCACATATAAAACGTCAGAAGCTAGTGCACGGTTGCAATTGGTCATTTCTTAGAGAGAAGAACCGGCAAGAAACTTTATGGTTACTCACTCATAAATGTGTAGATCGCATTAACGTAAAAAAAACTGTTACGAAGCACTCTGTAAAATTTTACTGTAAATCAAGTGTGAGTCAGACACTAGTTTATGAAGTTATTGTAACTCCTCTGAGTTCTGAATATTTTCTCTCAATATTTATATTTGGGAATTCAATAAATTATACTGTTACTCATACTGTCATAGTTTTATTATACCTAGTCCTTCTTAAGATAATAATGCTTAATCAGAATAACCATTGAGTAGGGTGGGAAAATCATCAAATTAATCACTTCTTCTGCTCTGGCTGGAGCGAGAGAGTCAGACTTTGACTTTTGTGTGAAAAAGTCACCCATTGACATCTGACCTACAAACTGCAAAAAAAATAAGAAAAGAATTTCGCGGGGTACTCTGGCGCTTTCACCGTAACGTGGACATATGTACAGGCTTATAAACTCACCTGTGTTCCTTCAATTACTTTTGCGTTTATATAGTGAAACATTGTATCAACCCAATAATATTTTCAACAATTTCCTTTTTGTTTTTTAATTGATAGGCTCGCGTTTGACCACGATCTCACCTGATGGTAAGCGATGGTGTGGTCGACGATGGAGCACGCTTGCCTAGAAGATAATAAAATGATAATGGTACCTAAGAGAGCCATAAAGTCAAAATATCATCATTTCTCGTCTACGTAAACGACCTGCCTGCTAATATAAATGAGTCATGTGTCCTATTTGCAGATGACATATCTATACTTACGTCATGCGAAAATAATTCAAACAAAAATGAAAAATTAAACTCCATACTAGACTCCACAATAAACTGGATGACTGAGCACAATTTAGAAATAAACTTCAATAAAACTAAAATAATCCCATTCCACCCTCGCCAAAAACCACCAATAAATATAAACTTTAGCTTTAAAAATAATAAATTAGAAGTAGTTGATAAATTCACCCTATTACGTTTAAACATTGATACGCACATAAATTGGAAAATACACATCCAGAAAATAAAAGCAAAAATATCAAAATTCTCTTACGCTCTTCGAGAGATCAAAAAAACGACAGACCTAAAAACTGCACTAGTAATGTACTACGCTTATGCTTATGCATGGCTCAAATATGGAGTCATTTTATGGGGCAATAGTACTGACATACCTTCGCTGTTTACCCTACAAAAGAAATTAATAAGAATCTTGGTAAATATTGAAGACACCGACAGCTGTAAACCCCATTTTCAGGAACTAAACATCTTGCCCCTACCCTGTCTCTATATATTTGAAGTATGTAAGTTTGTGCGTAAGTATCCAGATTTCTTTACAAAAAGAGAAGATATACAAACTAAAATTATGCTTAGACATAAAAATAGACTAAACTTACCACCATCGCGACTAAAAATGCACTCCAATAGTACCCTTGTCATGTCCATAAAAATCTACAATAAGTTACCGGAAATTATAAAGAATTTAGACAAAGATAACATCTTTATCAATAAATTGAAACTTTTTCTTATAAACAAATGTTACTATAGCCTAAATGAATACCTAAATGATAAATTATAAATAACAATTTACACAATTTAATAATAATGACGATAAAAATAAACAAAAATACCTGACATTTAATTTACTTATACAATGACGTAACAATAATACACATAAATAAATTAATTTGAATAATGACAATTTAATAATAATTATGACAAAATATAAATAAAATATCTGACAATTTAAAAATAATCATGACAATAATAAATTAAAATAACTAACATAACCAACCTGATATACAGACATAGTAATATCATATATTATACATGATTAATTTAAATAAATACATAATTTAATAATAATGCTGAAAAAAAAATACCTGACATAAATTAGTTAAATTAAGACATTATAATAATATACATACATTAAGTTTAACAATAACTAAATTTAATAATAATAATAACGACAATAAATAAATAAAATATACCAATACTTAGACATAATTATATAATAACATGTATACACAATTTAATTTAAATAGATAGGCACATAATTTATTAATAATGATGACAATAATAAGTGAAATATCTTTATTTTATTAGCCTTCATCCTCTCTCCTAGCTTTGCTGTGCCCGACAGGGTCCATATTGGTCTTATCTATATTTTTATACCATCTATATTATGTACATATGGAATTCAATAAAGTATTGAGTATTGAGTATCAGTAACACTTCAAAGATCAGGGAAGAACAGCACAAAAGAGTAGGCGACCCTTTTTTTTCCACATCGTACCTAATTTTTGGTGCACCCGCCATTTTTGTCTCTTCATCACCAAAGGCATTAAATACGCCATTGTGCTGCTGTGATACGTGAAGTTATAATAAAGCAATAAAAGGACTGTTAATGATCATCAAATAAAAAAGGAAATCAAGGCACAGGTAGGTACAGACAGAAAAATAAGTTTTATGAACGCTGCCAATCAAGCCATAAAGTAGTGCATAAATCATCGCAAGTCACTTAGGTTTGTACCTGACGATATTAGGCAGCTTTGGGGCCCTACCATGAGAAGTTAAAATGTCAGGCGTGCAGAAAGATGGTTCAGTTTAGGTTGTGAAATGGAACCGACACAGCCTTACGGTTAGGAAGATTCGCGGAAGGCCGTAACGCGGGTTCGGATTCCGCCCCGATAGACGCTAGAGCATTGAACAGGCCAGGCACCGGCTACATCCACTTCTCTTCAAAACCCGACATGCCTGGTCATCCTTATTCCGAAGTTACGGATCCAATTTGCCGACTTACTTTACCTACATTATTCTATCGACTAGGAGCTCTTCCAAGGTGAAGAGCCTCTGAACGCCATCCGCATCCGAGCCTCGGAACCCATATCCGCTGCAGATCTCAGCTGAGGACTGAACTGAACTGGCGCGACATTTACTATTATCACGAAATAGGATAAGTTTACCCTACTAAGTAAGTAAGTACCGATATTATTGTATTGTATAGGTACTGCTGTTTGTTATCTCAATAAAATACGAAGACATCTCCACATACATCCCACACCTGTGGCGGGCTTGCGTACGGTGAGCAATAGGTAGCTCGCTGTCCGACCGTCCAGTAACTAACCGGACCGACCCTGTCCTGTAAAGCAAAAGACAACTGACGGAACACGGGTGGGTTTTGTGAAAAATAGTCTAACAGACTCCAGCTCCACCCGGAGCAGAATTTATTTGATTATTTCATCGAAAAACAAAAAAAAACAGTGTACAAATCCAGTATTTTAAAGCTTTTTATTTTTGAGATATGGGAAAAATTCTCTGAAATACCTAATAGGAAAAGAAAAATTTGTAGAAAAATCGATTTTGTTTTTTTTAGTTACCTACTGAAAAATAGAACATAGATTTTTAAATTGTCACAGCCGTATTATACCCTCAATGACCTCGCACTGTCTTCATAAAGTTAAGATATCCATCAGTCAACGATCAACAACAGTTTACAGTCCTCTCAGAACCATACAGTTATCGTTGAGCCATGAAAAATACAGACGCCTTTTATGACCGGATTTACTCTCATAATCGACAATAAAAAGTCCACGATCCAAGCAGAAAGATTACCTAAAGAAAATAAATTATCAGATTATGACTGTAATGCCTTTGTTTTACGAGAACTTTGACCTACGACTTTTATTGGTATTTTAAGTCCATAATGCCGGTTGCAGACCGAAAACTAAGCTAAGATAGTTAAGCTTAGCTAGCATAGCCGACGCAATTTTCCATACTTGTATGCAGACCGCAAGCTATGCGAACTAAGCTATGTAAGCTAACTAAAATATGCGAAGCTAAAGGACCTATTATACTGCGCTGTATATCTCGTGCGATCGTACTATTTTTCATTCACAGAAAGACAGTCTAGTCTTGGTTCGACGTATCGCGTAGTGTAATAAGGATTAGACTGTCTTTCTATGAATAAAAAATAGTACGAGTCGGAATATCGCACGCGATGTTCAGCGCAGTGTAGGTCCTTTAGATGGTTGTGTTTGCCGATGCGTAGCTTGAAAAACTGCGTCAGCTATGCGAGCTGAGCTAAACTAACTTAGCTTAGCTCATGATCTGCAAACGGCTTAAAGCTAGGCTCTTGATAATCTTGCTACTGGCTGCAGTGGCGTAACTACTGAAAGACTAGGTGGGGTGTGTCCCCCGGGGCCTCGATGAACTCAGAGGGCCTCTAAAGCTTGATTAGCAAACCTCTTATTGAAGTAGGTTGGTTCTAAATCTAAATAAAATATGTTGCGTCACTATCATGTGTTTTTAGTCAGAAAAAGTGTGACATTTAATCCCACTCCATCCAGAGCAGGAGGTTATTTGATAATTTTCGACGTAAAAAAAGGGGACCCAGTTTTTTTTTTGCCCCAGGGCCGTTTGTCACCTTGTTACGCCTCTGACTGTCTGGGCTAAACGTTGACTCTAAGCACCGAAAGACTTTCACTGCTGGTCATAGGCCTCCCCCAAGTGTCACCATAATAGTCAATACAATAGACAATAGTCCACCTAACGACCCAGGAAACCGATTGCTGCGAGTAGGTAGTATAGCTACTGGGCAACAGGGATCTCTTTAGAAAGACATGTTCACTCGTTTATGCGTATGCTTATAATTGAGTGTGCATTATAGGACTATATACTTACCAAGTCTAATTTCTAAGTTTTTATTTTATTTTGTAACATTCGTTGCTAATCCTTAAATAAATAAATAAATAAGACTGATGGTCAGACATTCTTGTGTCTACCTGTAATGACTGCCCAAGATCGGCTTTATGTGCTTTCCGAGATACTGGGTATCAGAAAACTTAAAAAAAGAGAAACAGAAATGTAATTTTCTTAGTTTCTGTTTCTCTTTTCTTAGTTTCTGTTTCTCTTTTTTTAGATTTTCTGGTACTTCATTGGTACTTGCCTAGTTTCATGAAAATCATGCGTGAGAGGTGAGTGCCTTAAACATAGGGCCATCAATCCCAAATAAAACAACCAAATATCGCACAACAGCTTTAATTCTTTCTAACGACTGCCTCTTGCCTAACAAATCCATCATTTCTGCAACCCCCGGGCCCTCATCCAGGCCGCTGATGACAGAACGAAGCATCTTCATCAACGCCGGGAACTTCACATTATTGTCAGCTGAAAAACTCCTTAAATTCTCCTTTAGAGAACCTTGGTCGAAGTTTTCCAATCCTTCTAAGTTTTCCACCAGCTTTTTGAGCAGTTCTTGGTCGACTTTTGAAGTATTGTTCGGGAGAATCCAAAGGAATCCGAACTTTTTTGACGCTAATTCTTCGATCCTTGATATCCGAGACACGGACCAAGTCAGAACACTTTTTACATGTTCCTCAGTCAAGTTCAATTTGTGGTCCGGGTATGTCTTCTTGATCAAGTCTTGTAAGGAACTTATTAAGGTCTTGGAGAGGTCATTGTCTTTTAATTTCCTCTTAATCTCGAGGCGGTTGCATTCTTCTAGAAGATCAGGGTTCAGACGGCTTGGATGTGATGATATTTTGTCTATCTGGAACTGTAATTAAAATTGGTTTGACTAAGTTTGTAGCGACATCTATGGTATCACATAAGAACTAATCTTGCATCGCGCAATCGAAAGTTGCATGTTTTGAACATTTAGAACAGCCCGAAATCATCCACCAGGGCAGTTGCCTACCAGACGGAACATCCGTCTGGTGGGAGGATCCCCCTCTTCAACGGAGGTTTGCGGGATTTTACTCTCTGTTCCGCATACCCCCAAAAGATAATCAAACAAGATATCCTTATACAAGGTGTCGTTTTGAAGATGCAAAATATTTCAGGAGGTTGTAATACAACTCATAATTAATCATGTGAAAAAACGATACCTATTTTATTCTTTAATTATACTAAACTAATTCGATTGATCGATGGCAGCGGGGGCGTGGCTAGGGTGTGGCGTGCGGGATGATGATTGGATGATACATTATTTATGAAACTATCGTTGCGAGTTAGTGTGTGTGAAAACGCCCTTTATTTTTCCGTGTTTGTGTGTGTGAAAGAAAGCGCGGTTATAAGGCAGGTATCAGACTGGCTGCTTCTTAAGAAACGTAGTTCACACATACCGATTTTAATAAAAACAAAAAAAAAATCCTACTCATTTTATTATTGATTCGGGTCGAGAATCACTAACATAATTACCTCCTGAAATATTTTGCATCTTCAAAACGACACCTTGTATAACCACACAGCCGAAACTACTGGGACAAGAAACATGACATTTTCCTTTTATGGGGGCCTTATATAGGCGAGCAATAAGAAGTTTTTGGAAATTCAACCTTTATGGGGGTGAAAAGGGGGAATTCCGTTTGTTTGCAAAATCTCATTGCGTGTACCAATATATTTGAAAGTTAGTTTATATAGTAATCTAAGTAAATAATAAAGTTTCAAGAGAAACTAACTCTATAAATCAGAACTACCCCCAATAGACAACTAAGGGGGCCTTAAAAATTCATACACGAGGATTTTCTTTCTTTTTTTTCCTTCCTACCCTCGTACTTCCTTCGTTCTTTATGAAAACATTCTTGCGAATGAAGGCACTGGCTAAGTGCTAGACATATTATAAAACAAATACTACTGTACTGTCTGTCAAATTGGTGCTAAAATAAATACCTCTTCAGCCAAATCATTCATAGTCTTGAGTCTGACTCCTGCACCAGGTATATGATCGAACCCTCCGCCAGACAGCGTTATGTAGTTCACCAGGGCCAGAGGGTATATTCCTGAAAATTAAATTACTGAGATTTTTTCGAATTCCATGACACAGATTCGCTGTTTCAAAAAGTACCCAGTGTAAAATCGAGATTTCCATATGATTTTATTATGATAGGAACCTAGATAAATATTGTCTATAACCGAATATTATCATAATATGTTGGAAATATGCTCCAACTGCAAATGAGCGTGGTTTTACGTTTGTATGGAAATTCATCGGTCGCCGGCCTCTTAACCCATATGCGTAGTATTCGGGCCACAAGAAGCGAGCAGCGGCGATTTACAGCATGTGGCGGCCACCAGCGTGAGCCGCGTGGCGAATCCACTTAAAAAAATATATGAGAACTATAGGAAATATGCTGGTGGCGTTTTGGGTTGTGGCCGGTAGCTCGTGTGCGGTGACCTTAACACTAACAGTCATTAATCTATTTATTATGTTTTCTTCAATACAAATTATATAATACTTGCGACCCGCCCCGGCTTCGCACGGGTGCAATGCTGATACTAAATACACTACAGAAAAACTGTGAACGTTGTATATAAAAACATAGCGGCCCGCTCCGGCTTCGCACGGGTATAAAATATATAGCCTATGTGATTAAAATCGATTCAGTAGTTTTGATTTATTCATAACTGCCCGTGGCCCGCACGCGTTAAATTTGGAGTAAAACAATCCCCCTTTCCCTATACCATGAAGAGGCACGCTCTTGCCGCACCGGGCGGCCGGCCGGTACTGCCGCAAACGCTACGTCCCGCAATTTTTAAATCTGTAATATCTTCGAAAATATTCACTTAAATCATACGGTGTAAAGGGCCATATAGATCTATATTAAATGAAGAATGTATTCAAGGTATTTAATTGGTTAAGGATTAATGCTGTATTGGTTAAAATCGCTTCGAAAATTAGCCATTATTTGTCGTAAAAAGTAAATGACAAAAAAAAGTTATTGTGGGTTATCCATAAGAGATAGACATATACCATCACGGACTTTTCTGTAGACCTTTTCAATGTGTACAATACTTAGTACATTATTTTGATAAAACTCGTAGGGTTCAGCCTGCGTTTGCAATGTAAGCGGAAAAAATTTAATTATTTACGAGATCACATTAGAAACCTCAAAAATAACAGTACTTCTCCACTATTTAATGGATGTTATTATACATATAAACCTTCCTCTTGAATCACTCTATCTATTAAAAAAAACCGCATCAAAATCCGTTGCGTAGTTTCAAAGATTTAAGCATACAAAGGGACATAGGGACAGAGAAAGCGACTTTGTTTTATACTATGTAGTGATTACTACTTATACACAACTAAATAACTATAATTACAGTAAGAAAGACCCCTAATAAAACTAAGATAAAAAAGATTACTAAATGTATTACCATTCCTTCTATAATCTTCGACTTTGACGTCACTCTGTCTCTTACTTAACTTAGTGCCATCGGCGTTCACGATAAGCGGCATGTGACCAAATTGAGGAGGTTTCCACCCAAACGCTCTGAAAAATAAAATGCATTCGTAAACAAAAGGTAAAATGTAAGCAGTGTATTCAATTAGATGGCTGTTGGATTTGCCAAAGAAGATCGCAAAGCAGATGATTTTAAGAAGAGATTGGTAGCGGCATCTGTGCTAACACATACGAACTACAGAAAGACCTTGCCTTCAGACGGAGTGCATTAAACATATCGTGACCAGATATTAGAATTGATCGCTTCATGATATGGCCAACTTAAACTGGCCAGGGGCCGTATTATGACCTCTTAAAACCATCATGTTTTCGGTGTGAAAAAGAGACGGAGCTATACAGGACGAATAGCACTATCCTTTTCTCACACAGAAAACATGATGGTTTTAAGATGTCATAATACGGCCGCTGATCGTTTAATTCAAAAATCAAAATTCAAAATCATTTATTTCAAATAGACCATTTGCAGGCACTTTTGAATAGTCAAATGTCGGTCAGTCCAAGAAAAGTGAAGCTAAATTGCTATTTAAATGCTAACATTTGATGATATGTTCCGTGTTTCCTGATAGCTACAACCTGAGGGTCTTTAAGTCAAAAGTCAATAGGTTACGTGCTCCAGCGTCGGCCACATCACAGCTTACCATCAGGTGATATAGTGGTCAAATGCCTATCAATAATACAAAAAATAAAAATATGTTAATCCTCATTTGGCCATATTATTGATGTAGGATTTCTATGACAATAAAAAGTCTAAAAGAAGGCCAAACAAGGATTGACACATCAAACTTTAACTTCTGACCAGCCCCCCTAGCCAAGTTACAACCGTTTCGCTTGCGCCGAACGCTTCGAGTTGACCTTGCCGCCAATTCTTTTGTTCTGACCACGTGACTGAGCGTTAAGACGACGTCATTCCCTTACATTTGAAGCTTTCTACAAGCGTTAACTATTGCAGATTAGCAAATAGGCTAGGGGTACAGTTTTACTTGGTCATATCTTGAAGTGATCAGATCTTTCATATCCCGCAATGAAAATTCTCGGTGCGATTTAAACATTACATGACAGCCTTGTGGGAAGTAACAAAAAACAAATATTGGTTCATTCTTACCTATAAATAAGCAAATGCTTCGTAGTAGAGATCTGCCACTCCACTCCTCTTAACACATGGCTGATCTTCATCAGATGATCGTCTACTACATTAGCAAAGTGGTACGTTGGGAAGCCGTCGCTCTTCATGAGTACTGGGTCTCCTTCGTTCAGAGACACGTCGTAGGCTATGCTGCCGAAGATCAGGTCTTCGAAGAACTGGCAATCGGATGTTAGCTGAGGAAAATGCAGAGGAATTTAAAGCCGCGTACAAACATCGCGAGACGTGTCTGGTGTCTAAGCGTCACAGCACATGGGCTTCATGGCACAGCCACAAACGTCGCCACAAGAAGCCAGAAGCGGCCACAAGCCACTTTTTAACCCCAGTATAGTTATCGGCACGGATCTTGAGCGCTCGGCGTCAGAGTGGGGATCGCTTTGCGCATTCCATACATTGGCGAGCCAATCGTCGTCGTTGTTAGATACGGGAACAAATCACGAGTGACGTCTATGACACGGCGCGGCGAGCCAATCACTGACATTCCCCGCCCCCGCGTCTCACGTCGCACCATTAAAGAGACCGAATATTTGACTTCTGCGCAACTTGAAGCCAGCGCTCAAGATCCGTGTCGATAACTATAGTATTATGGACCCTGTCGAAGAAGGTTGCTAATTGCGCGAGTGGCGTGTGACAGCGTTTTGTATCTGCGTTTAGTACGACCCACAAGAAGCGAGCAGCGGCGTTTTGTAGCGTGTGGCGGCTTCCGGCGTCAACCGTGTGCGGCGAGTCCATATTAAATGTATGAAATCTACAGGAAATATGCCGGTGACGACGTTTGTCGTTGTGGCCGGTAACCCATGTGCCTTTATCAAAGTGAATTAGGTTGTAGTGTTAGTAGTTATATGAGAAAATATATCCACAAGGTTCTAGAGTGGCAACCACGTTCCAGAAGACCCAGTATTGAAAGGCCTCCCACAAGTTGGCCCGATGACTTGGGGAGGGTCGCGGGAATCCGATATATGCGAGATGCATAAGACCGGTCATTATGGTGACCCTTTTGGGGAGGCCTATGTCCAACAGTAGACATCTTTCGGCTAAAATGATGATGATGAATATGCACCTTAAACCTAATACAATGAGGAACACCAGCATCCATTTTTTCCTTAATCTCTTCTGGAGTCAAACTCCTACACCGGTTGTCATACTTGGGTACGCGTTGTGACTTCACTGCATCTCTGCGTAGGATGTTTAGTCTTCTCTCCGTGCAGAAACATTTGTATGCAGAACCATTCTCCAGGAGTTTTGCTATGTGTTCTCTGCAAAGAAAAAAAATATTACTAGCTCCGCCTGCATGATAGTAGAAAATTATCCCAACCAAGGGAACATACTCCCAAGATAAAAAACGTATCCTAAGTGCTATTGTTTCTCTCCAATCTAAAGTTTCATCAAAATCCATTTTTGCATAAAAAAGTAACAAACATCCATACATACAAACTTTCACATTTGTATTATTAGTAAGGATTATATTAGGTACACATTACATTAAAAATAAAGAAAAATGCTCCATATTATAGGAAAGTATGTAAGACACAATACTTACTGATAGATATTCAACCTTTCGCTCTGTACATAAGGCCCATATTCGCCCTGTATTCCTGGCCCCTCATTACACTCAATTCCTGCCCATTCCAAGTCACTTAAAAGTGCTTCCACAGACCCTTCAACTTTCCTCGTTTGGTCCGTATCTTCTATACGCAATATAAAAGAACCTCCTCGGGACTTGGCGAATAAATAATTGTATAGAGCAGTTCTTAAACCTCCTAAATGTAAATATCCAGTCGGACTGGGCGCAAATCTTACTCTTGGATTTTGCGTACTTATTGACTTAAATAAATAACGATTTGGACTGTAATATAACTGCTTTACTAACAATGACCGCATTTTTATAAGGGTTTACTATGTTATAACATAATTATTTTCACATATAAACTTATCGGCTTCAAGTTAGGTTATGTTTTGCGATCAGCTGTTTACTGGAACTATTGACATTTTCGTTCTGAAACAACATCATTATGAAAGGTTTGCCAGGCCTTTTTTCATTTTCTTATTTCATGAAAGTTTTGCCTGTGAAAACTGTTTCATGCACAGGATTTATTAATTAATCAATTAATAAAATGTAAATTAATACTTCATTTTTATCATTTTTGAACGAATAAAAAATTGTCTATGATTATTTTACAAAAAGGTGTTGCCATTGTATTTTTCTCAGGTACCTTGATTAATGGGTAATGGCAAACTGTTTAGGAAATTAAAAAAGCAGCCAAGTAGGAGTCGGACTAGCCCATGAAGGATTCCGTAGCAGGAAGTAACTTAATATAAAAATTCTTGTAGTTCGTTGTAACTTTGATCGATGTTTTAATAATAGTGTATTTTTTTAAATTAGGTTATTATTGATTAGTAAAAATCTAAATATATGCGAGCCCATATAGGCTTGTGACAGCTAAACAAGCTAATATTATTCCTGTTCGACAAGAAATATTTCCAAAAATATAACAGATTTGTTAGTAGAAAATAATGGTTTACGGTTTATGCATAAGATTTATGTTTATGAAATGATTTTATTTTTATTTTATATTTGAGTTGATTGAATGAAAGAAATATCGCGGTTTACGATGTAAGACGTATATAAAAAAAAAAAACTACTTATTAGATATCTTTCAAACCAATTTTCGTTGGAGGTTTGCATGGTAATGTACATCCTATATTTTTTTTTTAGTTTAATCATTGTCTTACTTTAGAAGTTACAGGGAGGCATACACACATTTTACCACTTTGGAAGTTTCTCTCGCGCAACTATTCAGTTTAGAAAAAAATGATATTAGAAACCTCAGTATCATTTTTGAAGACCTATCTATAGATACCCCTCACGTATGGGTTTGATGAATTTTTTTTTTGAGTTTTCAGTTCTAAGTATGGGGAACCCCCAAAATTTATTCTTTTTTTCTATTTTTGTGTTAAAATCTTAATGTGGTTCACCGAATACATCTACTTACCAAGTTTCAACAGTATAATTTTTATAATTTTGGAAACAAGTGGCTGTAACATAGGGGCGGACAGACAGACAGACATAACGAATCCGTAAGGGTTCCGTTTTTTGCCATTTAGCTACGGAACCCTAAAAATATATTTTTTCAAAAATTGTAGATTCCTTATGTATTGATAAAAACAAATCTGATAAAATCGACGCTTAATTCTGTTACTGATACAATAAAACTATTCAAGATAATCGCATGCGCATCCTCTATTGGCGTTAAGTCGCCTAGTCGGAGTAGGTACAATACGGTAGTTTTCAGGGTCAAAATAATTACATTTTATTTAGTCCGTACTTTAAATTATAAAAAAATATTGGACACGACGTGACGTTACACGTAACTTTAATGGACTATATCTTTGTCATTTTTAGTTTAAGTTACAAATAAAAAAATACGTGTCCCTTATTTTTGAATAATCTAAAAGACGGACTATTTACATTTTTTACGGCAACTAGCCTATTGCCGAAACGGATCTTGAGCGCTCGGCGTCAGAGTGGAGATCGCTTTACGCATTCCATACTTTGGCGAGCCAATCGTCTTCGTTGTTAGATACATGCAGCAACGCAGGGAACGAGTCAGGAGTGACGTCTATGACGCGATTGCGCGGCGAGCCAATCACTAACACTCCCCGCCCCCGCGTCTCACTTCGCACCACTAAAGAAACTGAATATTTGACTTCTGCGCAACTTGAAGCGAGCGCTCAAGATCCGTGACAGCAATTGTAGTTGGTTGTCGCATGTTGGTTCTACAAGGTCCAAATGACTAATCTGCCAAATGGGAAATTGAACTTTATTCGATAACAACATTAGAAAGTTGTCTATGATTGTTATTTCACTTTGGTTCCGATGTCGAAATAACAGTGAAAGTCATTAGAAACAATAAAAAATTCACGAAAATGGTGAGTAATCGTGTTAAAATATGCATAAAATCCAACAAAAATAACAAACACAACATCCCATAAAATGCCCAAATTGTTTTTTGATACGTAAATTAGATGACAGGTAAGCACTAATAAGGTTATAAATATGACGTTCGTACGATTCTCTTACAGAATAAATTAAAATCGTCACAGAGAGACAAAGTTAAAAAGTTCGTCGCGTTTACGCAGACGAGTGAGAGCACGGCGATATATTGTTTGTCTCAAAATGACTGGAAACTGGACCTCGCGAGCGACAACTACTTTCAGAACCCTGGAGCCTATTACAAGGACCCCGTAAAGGCATCTGTGGATAGAAAAAAGCTCGACCAACTGTTTACTAAGTACAAAGATCAACAGGAGAACGATAAAATAACTGTAGATGGTGTAATGAAGTTTTTAGAAGACCTTAATTTAAGTCCTGAGTCAATTTTAGTTCTTATTATAGCATGGAAATGTAAAGCTGCTGTGCAGTGTGAGTTTACTAAGGAAGAATTCACAACTGGTCTTATGGAACTTGGAGCGGATAGCATAGAAAAATTAAAAGCAAAATTACCCACTTTGGAATCAGAGATCAAAGATCAAAATAAGTTTAAAGATTTTTATCATTTCACATTCAATTATGCCAAGAATCCTGGTCAGAAAGGTCTAGAATTGGATATGGCGATAGCTTATTGGAATATAGTGCTCCGTGGGAGATTTAAGTTCCTAGACGCATGGTGCAAATTTCTCACGGTACGTATGAGTTTATTATGATTAAAATAACAAGAAAAGGTAAACAAGCTTTGACTATAGGACAGAAGAGAACTACAGTCATAAAACAGGCTGTCCCCTGCAGTTTTATCTTTCTTTGGTTACTCCATTGCCTTCGGTTGTAGCATGATATCATATTGCCTGTACTATTTGTCATGAACTTGGTACCTCAAACAGAATTTTACCAAACCTACTAGTAGTTCCAGAGCATTAGTCTGTTTAAGCAAACAAAATAACTCTTCTGCTTTTTATATTATTGTCTTGTTTTTTTATATTATTGTCGCTTCAACCCATACAAGCCAAGCAGTAACCAAAGATGCGAATAAAACCATGAGAGACAGCTATACCCCATTCGCATTAAGAATAGAAATTTAAAGAAACCTTTTTTACTGTCTGTTCAACCGATTTTAACTTCTATTTCATAGGCATAAGGATAGCATTAAAAGCAAAAAAGTGGTTACAATACCAATTATTTACTGCAGCTGCCATTTGTCACGCCACCAACGTAATAAAAGTCAAAATCGGTTGAACGGACAATAATAAAAGGTTTTCATAAATTTCTGATGTTATTTTAAATAGAGTACTAGTTATAAAATATTTGTGTACCACTAACTAGTATGTGTCATGCATTAAATGCAAAATTAAAAGAGTAAACATTACATTTAATGATCAAATGCTCCTAGTCATTATTTTATTTGGCCTGATCATCTCATATACATGCCAAGTTGGCATCTATATTGAATCACAAAATGACGTCACGCAAGTATCCTCCCTACATTATTTCAGATTTAGGTTTACCTATTGTCTGTGCCTTTAAAAACATAGGCATTGGAAATGTATTGTAAATAAATAATAGCTGACGGTTGTATCACAATAGTACAACAAACATATTAATCTTGCTTATGAATGATACTTGATATTATTATCTCAGTACTTGTTAATAGGAAGCAATGCTATCAAAGTGATAAAATCAAGGATGCAATGACTCAAAATTGCATGAGACTCAACACACATAACTGGAAATGAGTCTCCAATGCACCTTAGTTTACCTATAAGCATGATGTCATGTACAATGCGTTCCAAATGAGAATAGGATCGCCCGCCATGTGACGTCACGATTTACTGTCAAATCAAGGAAAGAAAATTTTAAACATTAATTCAATTACAAAAAAAAAAAAAAATTTATTTATGAACTGTGAATGAAAAAAGTTTAATCAGAATCCAGTTCTTCAATTTTGCCAAAATTGCTTCGATTTGACAGTACGACGAGACGTCAAAACATAGGAATCGGTCCTATTCTTATTTGGAACACGTAGTAAGAAAGTTAGAAAGCATAAACGCATAAGACTATATGTCCTAACACTCAGAATGTAAATTTTAGAATTATATGAATTATGCCAAATATTGATGGGTGTGAAGTAAAGAAAATTATCTGCAATTTTAATAACTTAAAAATTATATTCTAAGACACGGCAAATCTTTCAAGTATCAAAAACGCAGAAATAATAGTTTTTTTTTGAAAAACATTCATTACTAAAAACTGCTTATCATTCACTAATTATCAGAAAATCGCAAATTCGCGTAGACTGACTCTAAGCCGAGCACAAGCAACACGAATTCGACCTCGGCCTGTGCTGTGCTCATGCTCATGCTCGACTCGTGCTGTGCTCTTGCTCAACTCGACTTTTTAACATTAATTGAAACTCATTATCATGTTCTAAAATGGATATCCACCCCTTTTAGAACAAGATAATATAGTGAGTTTCATGTCATCCACTTGATTTATTGTTTTACTAGCTTCTGATAGCGGCTTTGCCTGCGAGGCAATAGAAAATATATAGCCTATGTCTTTCTGTGTCCTATGTCCTTCTGTATAATAAAGTAGTAATCTACTGGTGAAAGAATTTTTAAAATCGGCCCAATATTTTAGTTTATTCATCACAAAAAAAAAATCTTTTATAAAATATTAGTATGGATAGATATAGAAGCTTCAAATGATTAATTCAGCACAATTTTGTCAGTTCCACCACAAGTAGATACTAATAGTGTTTGGATAAATAAACTCATTCTCATAATTTCTGATGTTTCTGGGTCAGATTCTTGTATATTTTAAATATTAGGATTTCTGTCATGAAACCCAGATTATCAAAAGTGGATTGGGGTCAGTTGTATTGTATCAAGATCAAATAAATATTTTATAATGATTTTTGTGTAAAGTAGCATCTCATCTTCTACTACCTTCTTATTTTAGAAAACCAAATTTTTCAATACTAATTGTTATCTATTATATGTTGGATTCTTATAGGATTAAATTAATTGGTCTGTTCATAATGTAATTTAAATAATCAAATCGAATAAACTGCTGAAGTGGGTAGGACAAGAATAAGAATAACATTTACCTACTAAGCTAACATATAACAATCATTTCAATTAAACCACATCTATTCTAAACATAATATTCTCATTTATGTGCATGTTTATGAAAAGTTTATATGCTTCATATGAAAATCAATTTTCGATTTGAAATTGTGAGTTCTACCAACCAAAAACCCAAACTAACACAAAACCATAAACAATTCCAGGAGCATCACAAGAGATCCATACCGAAAGACACATGGAACCTCCTTCTCGACTTCGCGACGCAGATCGACGACGGCATGAGCAACTACGACGCGGAGGGCGCGTGGCCGGTGCTCATCGACGACTTCGTGGAGTGGTGCCAGAAGCAGGGGCTGACGGCCGACGCCGTGAAGGCGCTGGAGCCGGCGTCGGGCTAGCCGCGCCCGCGCGAGGCCCAGCGCGCGCGCGAGCCGCCGCCCAAGCGCCGCCAGCTGCTGGCCAAGTGGCTCACTTACGCCGTGCTGCTGCTCTCCCGCCTCGTGCTCTACGGCCTCGAGCTCTGTACAGTGGAGTGGCTCGCTATCCTCATAGTCTTCGAGCTGTGTAGCTGACTAAATCGTGACGTGACGCAAGAGTGGTGACGCTGCTGGGAATTTCATTTGGCATTCGTTTGTGACTCTAGTCTCCAAGAATTGCTCGGATTTTACATATTTTTTTGTTTAGTTTCAATAGTTATAGTTATTAATAGACTTGTTATCAAGAGTGTAAAGTGTTGTCAATATAGAAAATTACTTTATTCTTGCCAATTGAAATTTCCATGTGTAATTGTATCTTCACTCAACTGTATATAGCTCTCGTACTTTTCGTCCGTTAGGTAAATTTCTTGTTGACCCGACTCCTATTGTCAAGCAATGGGATGAGTTTTTTATTTTCAATAATTGAATGATATTTATTATAAGAGTTGTCCTAAAATTGTCTCTTTAAATTTCTCAACAAGGTTCTCTTACGTTATAGGATAGTATGCCGTTTAAAATTTAAGATGTAAATATGTATATACACATTAATGATATTACATTTTTTTTTAATTATAACAAGCTTAGATTTTTCTGTTTTAATTTTTTTTTATTTGCTTCACAGCTTTGACAAGCAATGTAATGCTGGAGTGATGAAATCGTAATAATTTTGATTTAACTAATTCATTTTTGCTCATTTATTTAGTGTTGGAATTGCTACTATTTTTTTATACCTGAAAGCGATTTTATTTTTTATTTACTTTGGGAGGAAGTGCAATTTTGACCTGAATAAATGTGCAATAAGTGTTCCGTGTTTTGATGTCATTGTTTCAGTTCTGTAATGTTCTGTGTTCGCGAAGTAACACACAATTTGTATTGCATTGTATAAAAGTTGAATGGCAGTAGATTCCAGGTTGTCACGTCTAGAGATGGTAATTATGATCTAGTTCACTTTAAAATTAATATGACATAAAATCGTGCACATCACCATTAACCTGTCAATCGTGATAATGACAGACACAATTGAAAGACAATAGGTGCGCGAACGCCGGCGTTCGCTTGGGGTTTAATGAATTAAGGAATTGACTCACTGAAGTGTAACATGACGAACGATGACGCATTATATGTGACATGGTTGAAAAATAGCACAATAGGGTAAAATTTGACTGACATTAACTGTTTCCTCTCAGTGCTTACGAAAGGAAATAGTCGACGTGTCAGAAACATGTTTACATATTCTGTGGAAAGCTTAAAAGCAACCACAATAAAATACACAGATTTGCTAGGCGGCAAGATCATAAGCATTTATCGAATAAGTTACCTTAATAAAGAATGGAAACACCAATTAAAATACTCGATGAGTTTTAAATGCCGTTATGACGGTTATTTATATGACCCTCGAATCAGGCTGAATAAACAAATGGGTGTTAAAGTCAACGTTAGAATCGATAAGATAATTATTATGGGTAGTACGTCGTAGTGGGTAATTGCCTTCATTTCACTTCTGTCAAGACTCGGTCACGTCAAATGCAGTAGCGATCGCCTCTAGATTTCCATTCGCGTTACACTATAAATTCATAATTATGATATTTGTAGGGTAATCTTATGCCGCCATACTCGCTAGGGTAAACCTGTCAGTTTTGCCTATACAGGTAAACCGGTGCGTGTATGTCGCACAACCGTGCACCCTACGCGCTTGCGTGTTTTGCTACTTTTATGTTTGTTAGGTGCCCTGTCAAAGAACGTAAGAAGAATTGGTTGTCAAAAGAACGTTTTTATGCAGTGCATAATGTTATCTCGTGCTAAAACCCCTTAAAAATTGTTTATTTCATTAGGCCTACATGGGCACTTACTATACGTCAAAGGCTAGTGCACGGTTCCAATTGGTCGTTTTCTATGGAGAAGAACCGGCAAGAAACTCCATAAAATGTCGCATACCGCTTAGCTTCATAAGACACTACGCTGGAAAGGTCAGCCAAAACCGTAAGTTCTTGAGAGTAAGGTTCAAAATGCCTTGACGTTTTTGCGTTTGGTATAATTACGTATGAAACGAAGACATGAATGCATGAAGGTATTATGTAATAAAATTGCAATTTTACAGAAACTAACTTCAATTTTCGGTCTTATTTTGCTAATATTTGTATGTGCCACTAAGATAGAAGTCCTGTTTTATTAAGACTACATTTATCTGCGGTTTCTCCTGCTTCTTTGGTTAATACTAACTAGCTTGGTCTTAGCGCGTTGTATGCCTATACTATTCCTCATGACTCTCGCTGTTTTCCTACCCGACGGATACCTAGTCTATCAATCAATTAAAAACATTTCAATTTTTTTTTATTTACATTTTTGAATTGTCATAATGTCTGTACCTAAATTAAAATAGAGAAGCTAAATTGTATGTTCCAAATTCCAAAGCGTAGTTCTAGTGTAGATCTAAATAGAGTTTTATTTTTTAAATATCGTTTCAAAAATAAAAAAGGAATTGTTGAAGAAAAAAAGTTGAAAATATACTCATAAAGAAAAAAAAAATGGGATATATCAAACAGTTTTCCATGGTTCCTCTAAGTGGATGTGTGCAGAAATGACTATAAAAATGTATCAGCTTACTATTTTTTTTATTTGTCTTCTAAATAAAGAAGTCATTTTATGTGCCCATAACTGACCACCGCCGTACACTTTAGTATACCTGACAGGTCTGCCTGTACAGTTGAGTTGTACAGGTGAATCGGAACTGTGCAGGTTTCCATACAAGCTTACTTGACAAGTATAACCTAGCGTTGTATGGCTTTACTTTCGTTATCTATTGGTTCTTTTTCCTTCTAAATATGTTTCATGTCTAAAAGGGGCTTAATACCTTCATCCATTCATGTCTTCAATTCTTTACTACTTTAGACTAAAGTTAAAAGTATGTACCTGTCACAGAGACGAATTAAACTTGTTGTTTTATGATTTACAAGTGACCTTTGACGTACTATGATGAGGTCCGGCCTAAGAAACGCTTAATCATTATGTAGATAAGATATCGCATAAAATTCGCTACGCTACTGCTACACAGGTATACACAAACTCAATTCAAACTGCATTTGGTGTGAGCCAGACCTAAAATATTTCTCAATCTATTCCACGAGCTATTTTAAACTTTAAATTCTTCTGAACAAGGTACAAGTTGATGTGCGTAGAAACTTAATAATATGACACTATAAGCGTGATCTGTGATTATTGAATTTCAGGAACTTTTATTGCTGTAATGCTGTTCAAACGAATATAAATACATAAATGCAGTATTTTGAAACTATTTTATTCTCGGAAAAGACATTTCAATGTAACTTGATACCGAATTTGGCGAATCGCAAAAGAATAGTAAAGTTTTTTACATCATAATGTAGGGTAGTTGAAAAAAAGAGTAAACCTGAACTTGTTTCAACAGAATAAATCACATTTTTAATCAGAACTATTACTATATTGGAATAATTTGGCTATAGAAATATAAAATTAAATTCTATTACGTGGGTTTTAAAATTATTTTTCCATAAAAACATATTTTATGTTGTTTAGGAACTAAAACGCAGAATATAATATGAATTGATTCTAAAAATATAACACCTCTTTTACAAAATAGAATTTAATAGAATTAAAATAAAACTACCCTAATACATCGCAAAAATAATAATTTAAAAGCAATAATTAACGTGATTTAAGCCTTCGTCAGTCTAATAGATTAACTCATTAATAATTCTCAAATGTTACTAGACAAATGCTGTTGCTTCCTAGCATAACATTACAATATTAAAAAAATCATAATTAAAGTGTTTGGTACTTAGTTTTTAATGTACAAAAGATAAAAATTGATGTATTGAGTATTACATTAAATTGTTAAATAAATAATTTATGTTTTCTTTTAGGATTTATTTGATGTTGATTTTTCATCATTTTAATATAGTTGTATCAATTTTCCTAAACTCCCAATCCTGAAAATCAATTTCTTACTCGAATCAACCCTGCTTTGTGCATTTTTTTTTATTGGAAATAAAAAAAATTCTTATATTCTTTAATTCCAGTAGGTACCTACTTACATAGCCTTTTAGGCATGATCCTTGAACGAACTAAATTGCTGCAGGTCAGTACTTGGGTAATTTAGCGTTTTATAAGAATAAAAAGTTGAATTCAAAAAAGATTTGCAATTATGACTTAAACTTAATTTCACATTGAAATGAATCTTGCTCCATCGTCGAATATGGGGCGTGAGGAAGCCCGTTCCCTTACACGTACGACCGCGGCCGCCTCCATCGCTATCATTACTGCTTTGCAGAAGGCGAGCACCTGTCATTCATCCTCGCTCCGGACCATGGCACCGGGTCAAGAGGTTGTTGCCGGCGATCGCCCTCACGAGGACATGTGTTGCCTTCAGACAAAAATTTTGTCAACTGACAACTGTTTATAAACATAAATACTTACTTACATATTATAGATAAATTACACCCTGAAAAAAGATTGCATGTAGCGGAGATGAAAATGTTGAGATGGACGTGTGGTGTGACGAGATTGGATAAAGTGAGAAATGAGTTTATTGGAGGAAGTTTGAAAGTGGCGCCAACTGACAAGCTGAAGGGTAATCGTTTGTCTTGGTATGGTCACAGTCTAAAAATTATGATTTTTATACTATGGTATGGTCATGTAAAGAGGAGGGATGAACTGCATGTTACCAAAAGAGTTATGAGTATACATGTGGTTGGGTGGAGAGGGAAAGGGACACCAAAGAATGAAAGAAAAGACAGATGGATTGCAATGAAATGGAAGTTAGTGATAGCATGACGAGTGACAGGGTAGAATGGAAGAAAAAAACGTATTGCGCCGATCCCAAATAAGATCGGACAAAGGCAGGAAGAAGAAGACACCCAACCCAACACAGAACAAATGATCCGGCTCATCACACACATTTGTCCTGGGTGGGAATCGAACTGACCACTAAAAACCACTAGAATATTATCTTATAGACCAACAGGCCAGTCTACTCAAAATATATGTTTGACTTGACCATGCAGTGGGTCTCTCTAAATTATTGTTGCGTAGGTATGGAATGTTTCCTAAAGAGTTTATTCGAGTTAAATGTCAAATCATAACAGCTGACGTCGCGAAGCCCAATAGCGAAGCCAGATTAGCCAGAAAAAAAATATCTTAGGGATGTCAGAACTGCAATAAAGTATCGATATAAATTTTTAATTATAAATATCGGAACGATTTGAAAAAAAAAAGGTCTTTACTTCAGTCATCTTAGGTAGGTACATTACTAGATAAATATTAACCAATAGACATCATTTTTAATAAATTAAGAACAACGATAAAAAATATTAATTATTTATTAACTGAACCAATATTCATCACTCAGCTGTAAACCGACTTCTGTTTTTGGGTCCTGCGAGACAGCCAGCAATCGTTGCAGCCAACTTCAAAAACCAACACAAGTACCAAATTAAAATTGAGTCGGCAAAATAAAACCAAAAAAAATATCGTTTTTGATACAATTTCAATCTTGGACATTTGATATCGATATATCTTTATAAAATATATCGCCCAAAAATATCGATGAATCCAAATGAAAATATCGATATATCGGTGTATCGATATTTATCCTCAAGCCTAAAAATATCTGTCAAAAGTGGCAGACTCCAGACTGGCACTTTGACGTTTGTATAGAATCGTATTTTATGTGAATCGTAATTTCAATTGATAATTTATTAAAAAAATGGCTGTCCGCTTGGGTGGTACGCTCAGGGAATTGAGGATTCATTTGTGCCAGACGAGCAAACAATCTGAAGGCGTGAGGTAAGAATTTTGATTACATAAACAGTTTCATAACCTCAATCTTGTTTATGAAAATATGATCGTTTTTCAGGAACTTCATACAAAACCACTATGTAGCCATTAAGAAGGAGAACCCTAAGTTCCCGATATTGATTCGTGAGTGCGCTGGCGTACAACCGCGTGTCTGGGCTCGCTATGGTACGTACCTACTGCTGACTCTAACAATAATCACCGCAAAAAGTTTTCAAACGCCAAACACGCAGATGCCAGTCTATTTCAATACCCTTAAACAATATTGATGTTGTAGTTGCATGGGGAACCACACACTCAATGACTGTCAAACGAATTGCAATGAAAATAGATAAACTTTAGAACCATTCTGTATATAAGAAACTGATTCCCAACCTTTCTTTTTAATTTTGGTATAGATGATGCTACAGTCTTGCCAAAATAAAATTGAAATAGCAAATGAGCATGCAAAGTATCGTAATTCATTAAGCCCCAAGAACACTGGCGTTCACGCACCCATTGTCTTTCTATTGTGTCTGTAATTCTCACAATTGAAAGGTTAAATTGTGAATTACACTGAGCAACTCAGGGTTTATTCAGACAACCAAAGTATACGAACAACCTATGGTAACAATTTCAATCAAAGATGGTACATTCACATGGTTATGGTACTAATGATAATATGTACACAATACTTGCTGGCACGAGTCGCAAAAACTAGTCTGATCCTACTCATATTATAAGTTTGTATGTATGGATGTTTGTTACTCCTTTCACGCAAAAACAACTAAATGGATTTCTACGAAACTCAGTACATGAGTAGACCATGTTCTAGATAAGATACTTTTTATTCCGGGAGTATGTTCCGTCGCTCTACTATCATGTGGGTGATACCGCTGACAGTAGCTAGTATACAATACAATACTAATTCAGAGGAATATTTCCAGCAAAAGGGCATGAAACATGTCAGCCACTTGCGGATTTGACCTCCGACCAAGTGATGATGGTGATCAAAGGCCTAGCACGATAAAGTACTTGAACTATATAAATGACTAGTCAGAATAAATTGTTGAATAACACTGGTCAACAGAATTCTTGTTTCCTATATTTTTTCCCTAGTTATTGGGAATTTCAATGGTCCTAAAGGTGAATAAAATACTGGGATATTCCTGATAGCTTTACTTTTTGATTTAAACAGTTGCATTATTTCGACAAAAAAGTAAAACAAACTAAGACAACATCATTTATTTCACATAGGCGTACATCAACACATAGAAAACGTCAGAAGCTTGTGCATGGTTCCAAATGGTTGTAAATTCTTGGAGAAGAACCTTTTTTACTGTCTGTTCAAGCAATTATAACTTCTATTTCGTAGGTATAAGGATGGCACTAAGAGAAAAGTGGTAACAATACCAAATATTTACTGTAACTGCCATTTCTCATGCTCCTAACGTAATAAAAGTCAAAATCGGTTGAACAGATAGTAATAAAAGCTTTTCATAAATTTGTTATGTGATTTTGGACGGAGCATAGAAAAAGGAGTAGATAGAGTAGAGAGTATATTAGGGGAAGTTAAAAAGTGGCGCCAGTGACTGAAAAGTTGAAAGGAAATCGTTTGGCCTCTGCCACACTAGACGGAAATTCCGTCGCGGAAGATCGGCGACGGAACGTAATACAAGTTATTGCATATAAACTACAACTAGCGGGCACACTACGCGGAAGATCGGTCGCTCCGCTGGTTGTAGTTTATATGCAATAACTTGTATTACGTTCCGTCGCCGATCTTCCGCGACGGAATTTCCGTCTAGTGTGGCAGAGGCCCAAGGTCTTGCTATGGTCATGTAAAGAGGAGAGATGAAAAGCATGTTGCTAAAAGAGTTATGAATTTACATGTGGATGGATAGAGAGGGAGAGGAAGGACAAAGAAAAGATGCATGGTGTGAGAAGTGATATGAAGGGAGTTAGTGATAGCGCGAGCGTGACAAGTGACAGGACAGAATGGAATAAAAAACGTGTTGCACCGACCACAAATAAAACGGGACAAGGGCAGGAAGATGATGATAGAAAAAGGATAAATTAATAGCTTCTTATACAATGCTGTATGTTTTCCAGTGGTACCTACATCATTATATTTCAGTGTAGGTACAATAAGAAACGAAAATTCAAGTTAAAATAGTAAAGGAGAGGGTATTTACCTAAAAAAAAAACAGAGAAAAATTGTTGCCGTAATTATTTAAAAATAACGGGTAAATTTATGATAGAAAACAAAAAAATACCGAAGACATTTTTTTTTTTGTTGACCAGTGTAATTGTATTGATGAACCTAAGAATATGTAGAGTGACATTTACATTGGTAGATTGCAGACTTTAAAGTATTATGTAAAAGGAGTTACATTTAACAGTACTTTATATTTTAAACTAGTTTTTTTATTGATAGTAGAACTCTTCATTATACTTACTTACGATATACTGTATGTATCGCATTTCATAAATTGTTGTCAGCAATAGTATAGCTACCATAAAGTTCTAGAAATCCAGGAATATGGACATTTTTTTTTTTAATATTGAATCTTTTACACTTTCAGAAAAGGGAGCCGAACGCAGCGTGTCTCTGACCGACCAATCTGCTGAAAATGTTCTCACAGCCATTAAACAACTAGTAAAGTAAATTATGGTTATTTATTTCAATATTATTTTACGTTAAAAATTAAAAAAAAAATTAGTCAATAGTAAAATTGGTTTTATTTTTTGTCGTGCGGTCGTTCGGTACCCTTCCAGATTGAGCTCGAATCGTCGATGGCGCAGTGTTACACGCGAGCCCTCAATGAGATGTCGGCAAAACCGTAGGAGTCAAAGTCTACTGAGGCCATGGGTTTGTGCGAAAGAGAACGCTGGAGCCCTGAAATGAAGCCACAGAAGGAACAGGAGTGGGTTTTAGTTAGTATAAGTCATTGGATGATTTCCCACCGCTAAAAATTCTGCTGTGAAAGATATACAAATAAAAGATGTGATTCTTAAACAAATAATTTATTGCTTACAATCATTTACAACTACCAGACTTTGTAAATAATAACAATATAAACGGTAAATGGCTGTAATAACATTGCACTATTAGTGAGCATATTTTCACCCTGACAATCATTTTGCGATGAGGCAAACTTAGCCACATGACCCTCGAGTGCCAGGGGGTCATTGCCGTGATTACGTGTATCACCAAAAAAATAAAAATAAACTTTTTCTGACTTTTTCTAGGAAAAACAAATATATATAATATATAGAAACCATAATTTTTGTCCAAATAAATTTCGTACAAACGTGTACAAATACGAAAATAAAGCGATTTTCAAGAACATCCAAGTTGTGCAGACGTATCAATCGGCGCTCGAGGAGTTAAAGTTAGAATCCTGTAGTACTTTGAACATCAAAGAAATGGGTGGACAAATGTTGCTAAGTACGATTAACGTCGACCAATGCGAGTAGAACCGCTTTTAAGCGCATTATGAAATGGGTCAAAGGAAATCGAAACGTCTGTGAAGCAATTAAATGTCATTTTTGCATACAACCCAACTGATCAGTGCAGATCCGAATAGCTCATTTGTTGTGTTTTTGTGAATTTGTTCATGCGAAATGACATTTCAAATGTTGCATGATAGATACTGCATAGGTTTATAACGGCTCGAATCCTTGAATAAGCAAATGTTGATGATTATTTTGGTATAAATTTTACGCCTAAATAATGTAGAACTTTGGAGATATTGGGGCTTGTTTCGAAGCCTTTTCGGTCGATAATTGAATTATGTAGATTTTTTATTTCTTTACACAAAAGGAATATAACCAAAATGTACTTAATAATTTTTGAAGTTAAGGATATTCGACAGCTAATTAATATTATTTTTGGTGGTAGATTTTCAGTAGAATCTCCAAATTAGAGCTGCCAAATCATGTCTCTGTGAGTTTTTGCCTAAACATGCATCGGAAGAAAGCTTATTACTAAATAATTAAACAAGTTATCTAAAATCGGTTAAATAGTTAATATAGTAGAGAAAACCAACTATTTTCGTCAATAATTGTTATTTCATTTAACGAACGTAAAACATACAATTTCAACGTCGAACACTTGCAATTTCGCGTTTTTTTGTAAAAGGCCTCTTAAAAGTGGCGCTAGTGACTGAAAAGTTGAAAGGAAATCGTTTGGCCTCTGCCACACTAGACGGAAATTCCGTCGCGGAAGATCGGCGACGGAACGTTAATACAAGTTATTGCATATAAACTACAACTAACGGGCACACTACGCGGAAGATCGGTCGCTCCGCTGGTTGTAGTTTATATGCAATAACTTGTATTATCGTTCCGTCGCCGATCTTCCACGACGGAATTTCCGTCTAGTGTGGCAGAGGCCAAAGTCTTGCTATGGTCATGTAAAGAGGAGAGATGAAAAGCATGTTGCTAAAAGAGTTATGAATTTACATGTGGATGGATGGAGAGGAAGAGGAATGCCAAAGAAAAGATGGATGGTGTGAGAAGTGATATGAAGGGAGTTAGTGATAGCGCGAGTGTGACGAGTGACAGGACAGAATGGAATAAAAAAACGTGTTGCACCGACCACAAATAAAACGGGACAAGGGCAGGAAGATGATGATAGAAAAAGGAGTATATAAATTAATAGCTTCATATACAATGCTGTATGTTTTCCAGTGGTATATCATTATATTTTAGAATACAATAAAAAACGAAAATCCACGTAAAAATAGTAGGTAAAGGAGGGTATTTACCTCAAAAACAAAAACCAGAAAAAATTTGTTGCCGTATTCAAAAATAACGCGTGAATTTATGATAGAAACAAAAAAATCACGGAAGACAATTTTTTTTTTGCTGACCAGTGTATTTGTATTGATCAATATAAGAATATGTAGAGTGAAACTTACATTAGTAGATTGCAGACTTTAAAGTATTATGTAAAAGGAGCTACATTTAACAGTACTTAATATTTTAAAATAGTTTTTTTTAATGATAGTAGAACTCTTCATTATATTTACTTATGATATACTGTATGTATCGCATTTCATAAATTGTTGTCAGCAACAGTAGGTATAGCTACCATAAAGTTCTAGAAATCCAGGATTTTGGCCAATTTTTTTTTTATTTTAATGTTGAATCTTTTATAATTTCAGAAAAGGGAGCCGAACGCAGCGTGTCTCTGACCGACCAATCTGCTGAAAATGTTCTCACAGCCATCAAACAACTAATAAAGTAAATTATGGTTATTTATTTCAATATTATATTACGTTAAAAATAAAAAAAAAATAGTCAATAGTAAAATTGGTTTTATTTTTTGTCGTGCGGTCGTTCGGTACCCTTCCAGATTGAGCTCGAATCGTCGATGACGCATAGTGTTACACACGAGCCCTCAATGAGATGTCTGCCAAACCGTAGGGGTCCATCCGGGTCAAAGTCTACTGAGGCCATGGGTTTGTGCGAAAGAGAACGCTGGAGCCCTAAAATGAAAGCACAGAAGGAACAGGAGTGGGTTTTAGTTATATAAGTCATTGGATGATTTCCCAACGCAAAAAAATCTGCTGTGAAAGATATACAAATAAAAGATGTGATTCTTAAACAAATAATTTATTGCTTACATTCATCTACATCTACCAGACTTTGTAAATAATAACAATATAAACGGTAAATGGCTGTAATAACATTGCACTATTAGTGAGCATATTTTCACCCTGACAATCATTTTGCGATGAGGCAAACTTAGCCACATGACCCTCGAGTGCCAGGGGGTTATTGCCGTGATTACGTGTATCACCAAAAAAATAAAAATAAACTTTTTCTGACTTTTTCTAGGAAAAACAAATATATATATATATAGAAACCATAATTTTTGTCCAAATAAATTTCGTACAAACATGTGTACAACATGAAAATAAAGCGATTTTCAAGGACATCCAAGTTGTGCAGACGTATCAATCGGCGCTCGAGAAGTTAAAGTTAGAATCCTGTAGTACTTTGTACATCAAAGAAATGGGACAAATGTTACTAAGTACTTACGATTAACGCCGACCAATGCGAGTAGAACCGCTTTTTAGCGCATTATAAAATTGTTCAAAGGAAATCGAAACGACTGTGAAGCAATTAAATGTCATTTTTGCATAGAATCCAACTGATCAGTGCAGATCCGAATAGCTCATTTGTTGTGTATTTGTTTCATGCGAATATGACATCTCAAATGTTGCATGATAGATGCTGCATAGGTTCATAATGGCTCGAATCCTTGAATAGGCTTGATATGTCAATCGATCACCTTAGGTTAATAGACAGAAGGTTCAAAATCCCTCGACACCTAAGGCGTTTTTTGACAAGGAGATTAGCGTTCAAGGGATTGACTATATGCATGCAAGGCTTGCGGGGACGTTCGAAAGAGTTACCCGAGAACTAGAACGTGAAGGGCAAATGAAGGAACACAGGTGGGTTTTAGGCAGTAAAAGTTTCACACGCCCTCTCGCTTCACCCTACAGTGAGAGAAGTAATTTGATGATATCTCACTATAAAAAATAAAGGAGATTAATACTTCACAATCGCTTTAATTTGCCTCTGAACCCGCGCGATCAGATCAGCGGAAGTCGTATAATACCTAGTACATTGTTCGCTTACAAGCAACAACTATTTATATATGGCAAGACCTGTTTGTAGTCTGTTCTGATTCTTACTTTTCACACATCTTCCGAAACAATTGGGTACTTGAACAATTTTTTTTATCAAAAAGAAACTATTCAAAATATTTCAAGTTTTTTCAAAATTAAGTGCGTTAGAGGAGACCTTTTAAATCTGAAAGTAGGGGATGCTGTCAAATAACAGAAAAAGGATGCACGAATTAAAATGTGACGTCACCACTATTAGGTTACGCGCGTAGAAAAGAGATAGCATGATGTTTCGACCACACCCCAACTCTTTCACACAAATATTTGAAATGCGTAAAACTGCTTCATTTTATAATCAATTTTGATGCAGTTTTCAGCAAAAGATTTATTTTTATTGTTTTTGTTGGTTCAAAATTAACATAGCCAAGTACCCAATTGCAGCGCATTGGTTAATACAGCCCTAAAAAAAATTATTAAAAAAAGACGTGTGGCACTCGGGGACTGCCGCGGTAAAGCTATTGCATAGCATTTTTATCAACTTATGCAATTATAATTATTATTCTTTTTATCACCATCTTAACATACACATGTTTATACAAATAAATGATCTTATCTTATCTTATAATTATTTATTTATTTAATTTATGCAGTATTTTTTTCCTTTGTTTTTTTTTCTTTGATATTAATTGAAGTTACACTTTCACACATTGAATTGAATTTTGATTGATTGTTCACTCATTTGTTTTCTTATCGGTCACCACGCTCAAAAAACAAATGAGTGGGGGGTGTTAGGTTATTTTCGTTACGGAATTTCTGGATTCGCTCTCCACGCTCAAGGCCCGCGATAGAAGCTATGCAATAGCTTAAAATATACCCTTTTTTAGATTCATGTTGGTAACATTATTCTTTACAAACAACATACATAAAGCATTATTTTTATTTTCTCTTAACATTTTAATAAGTACTACTTAGAATATTATTCTGGCAATTGTATACATTAGTAATTCCTTTCACAAAGATTGCTAACTTTTTCCTACTGCTTGGGTCATATTTTTGTACTTTTATTATTTTTTATAAAATTTGTTGCGTATCTAATACACATTTTCTAAACATCTAGTACAGACATGATAACGTGTAGGTACCTAATTAAATTATATAAAAATATATAATATTTATGCATTCATAATAAATTACAATGTTAGTTAATGGACTATTTACCTTGTGGAATATGATTCGTAACAGCTGAGTTGTTCATCTCATGAGACTATGGCAGTTTAAAAAACAAACATACAAAAAGTTAATAGAACCAAAAACTAAAATCTATGGTATAAGGCACATGAGCTAACAGTAATTGGCTTAAAAGGTTCAAATCCTGAGACACAAAACAGCTTAATACACACACTATTTATGAGGGCAAAAGGGCCAAACTCTTGTCTACGCCCAAAAAAAGTTCCGACAAATAGAGTCTACTTTTGATTCGAAACAAAATTAAACTATAATCGTTTCGTTTCAGCATGTTATTAGTGGTCATTCTGTCTGTAATGTGTAGATCAATGACCGCTAATCCCGTGCTAAAATGCATCAACTATGTATAGTCGCCACATATTATAAAGTTCAAACCCTAAAATTGGTAACACAGGTTTTTCTTCATCAAAATGTTCAACTACCGTCACTAAAACGCGGGTAGTCCGAACAGTTCCGGCTTGAACTGGGCTAGGCTGGGTAGTACGATGGTAGCGTGTGTGGTTAACTTCTTATCTGTGTGTGGGTCGGGCACCATGACTGTTTGCATGCCTGCTTTCAAACCTGCTGTGACGCCGTGTGGAGAATCTTCGAAGACTAGGCACTGGAATAGTAAGAAAATGGTTTGGTTAGATTTGGTAATGTTTTAAATCAGCAACGACATAAGAGAAGCTTGCACTTTGACTTTGCTAAGCTAATCGCCTCATATGAATATGAACTTTATATTTGGAATATATTAATATTTATATTAAAATTGTGTTTGTAAATAAACGTGTTAGTGTTCACATTAGTTTTTTTTACGAATATAAACTTTTAGCACATGGAATAAGGTTCCTAGTCGTATGAAGTGCTTACTTAGCTAAGTAAAGACAAAGTACGACCTGTGACTCTTGCTGTAAGATGTGTGTAAGTGAATGGAGGTTTAAGCAGTGGTGGTAACGGCCCCAACTTGCGAGCTGTAGATCGTGAGTTCTAACCCAGCCAGGCGCATTACTTTGTGTAATTTATTTCAGCACCGCTGCTTTTAAAACGGCGTAGAAAAATATCGTAAGGAACCCGGCATGTCCAAGAAAAAAAAAATCAAAGACATAATCTACTCTTCATAATCAACTCGCACTATACTCGCGTGGTGGACTACGGCCCGTTCCCTCTCCTAGAGAGGAAGGCTTAGTCCCAGCAGTGAGAACATTAAAAAGGCTGATTTCGCTGATAAGCTAAGTGAAAGGCAAATCAAATTCTGTTTCAAAGTCAAAATTTAACGCAATTGAATACTTATTTCTGTTTTAAAATAATGATTCAATTGCGTTGGTCAACTAGAAATAGTGGTAAAGTGACATGTGCCATTGCACAAGCAACAATGGTTTATATTGCAGTAGAATTGGCGGATTGGAGATCATCTCAATTCACACTGCCAAACAATTACCAACCTTATTTATATTAAAAATAAAGTCTAAAATAAACAACGCTGAATTTATTCAATGAACGTAATCGCCTAAATATATTAACCACAATTTTGTAACTCTCGCACACATTTGTAAAAGATCTATCTGTCTGTTGCAATCTGGCCTTGAACTCAAAAGAGTTACGAGTGAATAATGGTACTAATTCGCATCGCACGTCTTTACAGAGCGCTACGAACATCATAGCTATGATTAGATTTGGATTTTTTGTACAAAATGGAGTTACACTACATTTGCTAAAGGGAGGTGCGGGTGACAGCTGTCAGATTCATAGAATGTAGAGATTATATTTTCGTCTTGCTGTCATCCTATGTAAAAAATAAACCGGGGCAAAAACGAGTCGGATTCGCATATTGAAAACAGTTCAATTCCCAAATTGACCTAAGAAGGTTTTTCGAATCGCAAATAAAGTTCTTTTTTTTCGCGATTTTGCCAGGCAATTGTTCATATAGTCAACTTTAATAAAATAAATTTTCATAGTGTTTTCTTTTATATTTGTGGATTTTCAGAGGTTTAAAAAAGTTCAAAATGAGTAGTACCTGGCCTTAAAGCTAGCCGGACCACTAGAGCTCAAAATCATTAAACTCTCCCAATTTCAAAATATTCTTTTCAAGATCGAGATTGAAACAAAAATTTATGCATCAGTCTAGCGTCACGCCGCCCACACTAGTGCAGTTCACACGCTAAAAGTAGTTCAACTGCGGATATATGGGATATTCTGGTGTGTGTGGGCGGTAGCTTCTGTAAGCAGACTCCGTTATAAAAGAACCGCGATTACCAACTTCAAAGGAAACTGAAAACAGTTGCCAACATGAACTGGGGATTTATCATGAAGTGTTATGTCAGTTCTGCGATCGAGAATGGGGGATCGAGCTATACATGTAATTTTGTCCAATAATAATAATAATATAATATTTCACAACTATCACACAACGCCGTCTAGTCTCAAGCTAAGCAGAGCTTGTGTTATGAGTACTAGACAACTGATAAACATGCTTATTTTCTAAATACCATATAAAATTATAGATAAATTACACCCAGGCACAGAACAAATGATCATGCTCATCACACAAACATTTGTTCTGGGTGGGAATCGAACCCACAACCTCCGTCATAGCAGTCAGGGCCACTACCACTAGACCAACAGGCCAGTCAAAGTTAATCAAATTTTTAATTTGATGTCATTTTTTTTATTCTATGACAAATAATCCAGTGGTAATTCAATTATAAACTGGTAAATTGTTTTATTGTAAGAATACGAAATCTTAATTGTAAAATATTTTTTTTTTAATTATGGCTAGGCTCGCATGGGACTATCTCACCTGATAGAAAGCGATGAGGTGGCCGACGATGGAGCACGCTTTTCTAGAAGCAACCTAATAATCTGCCTCTCCATACAAAATTATGAACTTGACTCTTTGACGAACAGTTTGTATGGAGAGGCCAATTTTTATTTTCGCTTTCGGAAAAAAAAATTCTTGTCGAAGGTTGTTCAGTTTCGTCTACAGAGCAAGCCCTTTAAGTTTACCGAGACCTGTTCCATACACCTTGTATAGCTCCATCCCATAAACAATTCAGTTCAGGACGTAAAATGGATCGCGTTAAGAGTTCGTAGCACTGCTGTTACAATGGCTGACTTCAAGTTGTGCAGAAGTCAAATATTTGGTCAATATACAAGGTGTAAGGGACAGCCCTCCACAAACTTTAAGGGCTTACTCAGTAGACGAAACTGAACATCTTTCCACAAAATTTTTTTTCAGGAAACGAAAAAAAAAATCCACCTCACCATACAAAATTATTAACTTGATTGGACAATTTGTATGGAGAGGCTGAACATTTTTTTCGTTTCCTGAAAAAAAAAATTATGGTGGGTTGTTCAGTTTCGTCTACTGAGCAAGCCCTTAAAGTTTGTGGAGGGCTGTCCCTTACACCTTTTATAGTGATATCAAAATATAGTGATACGAAGTGAGACTTCTGAGCCGTCATAGACGTCACTCCTGATTCGTTCCCTGCGTTGCTGCATGTATCTAACAACTGACGCCGAGCGCTCAAGATCCGTTTCGGAAATTGTACATAATACGAAGTGCTGAAGCCCCAATCAGCTACGATTAACGCCGTGTTATTTGTCGGCGAGTTACGTCATCCGTTAATCTTTCAATTAGCGTCGAGAATTGAACTGTATATTGTAGGCCAGTAGCTTTGCCCGCGAGAAAGTATATACAAAATTATTTCGCAGAATATAGGTACACCCGCGACACCGGGAAAAAAAATATCCTATGTCCGGCCATCTACCTGTGTGCCTTTTAGGTTGGAAATCATCCAATGACGGGCGGAGCAGGAGGGCGTGTCAGTCTTTTACTGACTAAAACCCACTCCTATATTCCTTTTTTGCCTTGCATTTCAGGTCCCCGAGTTCCGGGTTTTCAGAAGCCAACACATGGCCCCAGTAGGCTTCAGCCCTACTAGGCATCTACGGCTTTGCTAACATCACTCTGAGGCGCGTGTGAAACACTACGCACCTTCAATACCTCGAGCTCGGTCCGGACGGCGAGCTACCGATTGCTCGCCCACGCCTACGGTACCCGTGTGCCTTCAGCCGTTCTGCCATTTGGGCGTGATGGAGTGACAAACACGCATGCAAACTTTCGTCTCTATAACATCAGCATTTTGTATCGCAGAAAAATTGGAATAACATTTTTTTGCAGAATAGCTTTTGCCCGCGGCTTCGCCCGCATACATAAAATATAGCCAGCAGCTTTCTATCGGTGCTAAAATTTTTGCAATCGGACCAGTAGTTTCAAAGATTACCTCCTACAAACAAAAAACCAATAAAATACTGGAATTAGTTACGTAGAATTGGATTACTGAAAAACTAAGAATGTATTTCTAGACATTAATATTTAAAAAAAAAACCTCACCCTGTCTATTTATCACGATTAGAATCTTGAATGCAATATATAAGAATAAATTCAAGAGATCTTTATTATCTGTTAGGTTGTAACATTGTCCGATTATAGAACTGTTACAGAGGAGCGCGTCCGTCAACTCATAACGGTAATATCAGATCAATCATCGTTCATCGTCATAATTATAAATTGAGAAGATTTTTCGTCGTCGATAATCCGGCACTTTGCCAAAAACTTAAGAAAAAATAATAATATTGCCAATACCGCGACAGATTGAGTCTATCTATTTGATCACTGTAGCGCGCTGAGATCCTATATGGTGGATTACCTGACTACACTACAGTCTGGCCTGACCTTCCTATCAATGGATTTTTTTTAAATGCTCTGTCGTCGGCCACATCATCGCGTTCCATCAGGCCCCTAGCCAAGTTACAACCGTTTTTAGGGTTCCGTAGTCAACTAGGAACCCTTATAGTTTCGCCATGTCTGTCTGTCCGTCTGTCTGTCTTTCTGTCCGTCCTCGCTTAATCTCTGTGACCGTTAGCACTAGAAAGCTGAAATTTGGTACCAATATGTATATCAATTATGCCGACAAAGTGGTAAAATAAAAATTGGAAAAAAATGTTTTATTAGGGTAGCCCCCCTATATGTAAAGTGGGAAGTGATTTTTTTTTAATTTCAACCCTAACGTGTGATATATTGTTGGATAGGTATTTAAAAATGAATAGGGGTTTACTAAAATCATTTTTTGATAAAGTCAATAATTTCGGAAATAATCGCTCCAAAAGTAAAAAACAATGTGTGTCCCTCCCCCCTCTAACTTTTAAACCATAAGTTTAGAAAATATGAAAAAAATCTGAAAAGTAGAACTTTATAAGGACTTTCTAGGAAAATTATTTTGAACTTGATGGAAAGAACAGTTTTTGTACAAAAAAGACAAAAGGGTTCTACAAAATAATTTCTGGACTAAGTTTGTAGTATAATCTCATATGCAAGCATTTTTTTAAACTCATAAGTGGGTACACTTATTGTGACGGACGGGAAACTACGGAACCCTACACTGAGCGTGGTCCGACACGCTCTTGGCCGGTTTTTTTTTTATTCTATTCTATTGTGTCGAATGCCTCTGACGTCATCTTAACACTCAGTCACGTGGTCAGATCAAAAGAAACGGAGGCGTGGCCAACTCGAGCCGTTCGACTCAAGAGAATAGAATAGAAACGTTTGTAACTTCGCTGGGGGGCAGGTGAGATACTGGTCAAACGCGGGTCTATCCATAATAATAAAAAAGTAGTAGGACAGGTTAACCCCTCGAGCGCCAGAGTTTAATGACCCGGAAAATTGCCGTGTTTACGTAAATCACCAATAAAATAAACAAATAAATAAATAAATAAAAATTTTGTTTTTTTCTACGAAAAACAAATAATATAATAAATATGGAATAATATAATATAGAAACTAAAATTTTCGGCCAAATAAGTTTCGTACAGACGTGTGTACAACAAGAAAATTAAGCGTTTTTCAAGGTCTTCAAGTTGTACAGACGTATGTACAATCGGCGCTCGAGGGGTTAAATCTATAGACCTAGACTATAAATGGATGTAGGCGGTATGTAATCTCCAAACTACGGGATAGTTCGAAAGAGTTGTCGTGACCCTGGGACGCAAAGGGAAACTGAAGAAGCACAGGTGGTCTCTAGCCCACAAAAGTCTGATACTCCCTCTGGCACCACTCAGAGCGGTAGAAAAAAAAAAAATAGATTTATTATGGACACCACAAGGCACACAAACATTAACGAAAGGAAAACCAAGGATTAACGAAAACCAAAACCAACGCAATCTAATTGAATGCTACATTATCACCACTCGGAAAACTAGTCTTTGGTACTCTCCATAGACTAGTTTTCTCATGGAAAATGTACGTTTCCTGTGAGGTCACGGGACTATTCAGTCTTTCTCAGTTTTCCGGAACAAACATGAGTGGAATCCAAGATCCTTACATCCCCACATATTATAAAACAAAATCCCCCACCGTGTCTATCTGCGATAAACTTAAAATGTTCTGAACGGATTTTTATGCAGTTTCCACCAGTACACAGAAGTAATTCATGAGGAAAGTTAAGTATAAAACATGCATATTACGAAGTGAAAAGCCGAGAGATTAAATGATTTGTAGCTGGGGCGGGTTACTTCGTCGTCATTTCAGTCGAAAGACGTCCACTGTTCGACATAGGCCTCTTACAAGTATCGTCACAACGAACGATCTTATGCGTCATGCATCCATCGGATTCCTGCAACCTTTACCAGATGATCGGTCCACTTTGTAGGAGGCCTTCTAACACAGCGAGTGTATCTCACTATTTCCATGGAATTACAAAATAGAAAAAGTGGGACCAGCGTTTTTTACAAATTATATCCCATTATTTCTATTGCAACAAAAAAACGCAGTTATTTGAAAAGTTTACCACTTTTAATGAATAGATTAAAATTAAAACACGACTTCTCGGTTTGAAAAAATTATGAACAAAATAATAAACTGCCACTTTTTTGAATAATTCTCCAAATAAAATAAATAATTTCTATGTGCACGCCGTCATAAGAGGTGCAGCGTTTTTTTTTTTTTTGTCGCAACCGACTGCAATAGAAATAGTAGGACCATCAGTCTGAATCAGGCCCAGTATTTCTATCAATAGAAATACCTAATAGAAATAGTGGGATACACCCAACACAGCATCTTTTGGTTACGTAGTCGCTAATCTGGAACCTTTTGACCCCAACGGCCATCTGTTCTGCGAGCGATGTGCCTTGCCCATTGGCACTTCAACTTGGAAATTCTGAGCACTATGTCGACAACTTTGGTTTTGCTGCGGATATCTTCGTTTCTGATTCGATCACGCAAGGAAACCCTGAACATAGCCCTTTCCATTGCCTTTTAGGTGAGTTTAAGCCTTCTGATGAGGCCCATTGTGAGCGACTACGTTTCGGAACCATACCCATGTCATCACTGGCAACACGCACTGGTCATAGACTTTCGTCTTGAGACACTGCGGTATATTGGATGAAAAGATAATGGATTAAGCCTTCTGATGAGGCCCATTGTGAGCAACCACGTTTCGGAGAAATGTATAAAGTTACAGCAATGAAATAACTGAAACTATCCTTACCTTAGAAGGATCCGGTTTATCTGGAAACCTCGCAGCTGCCACCAAGAAGATATCAGGATGAGGTTTTCCAAATTTGACATCAGGGTCTGTGCTGCCCATGACCATATGGTGGAAGTAAGAGAACAGTTCTTTATATTGAGCTATCTTTGTGTCTACTGAGCGGGCGCTTGAGGAGGTAGCTAGCGCGAAGGGAACCTTCGTTTTGTGTAAGTGACGTATTAATCTTTCTGCACCTGAAAAGGAAGAAAAGGTGGATCATCATCATCATTTCAACCGATACGATAATGGACATAGACCTCCCCCAAGTGTCGCCATAATGAACGTTCCTGTGCATCTCGCATTCATCGGTTTCCAGTCACCTTCACCAGGTCATCGGTCCACCTTATAGGAGGCCTTCCAACACGGCGTCTTCCGGTAGGTACGTGGCCGCCACTCCAGAAACTTTCGGCCCCAACGGCCATCTCAATCAAAGGTGGATCAATCAATGAAAAATCTGAAACCTTTTTAGCACCTTAGACTATCGATTGTGCCAATGCAGTCATTTCTGCCTAATCCTACAGTGCGGCGCCAAACCAAACTCTTTGAAGTTTTCGTTTCGAGTGCAAGCAAAAATGAACTTAGCGGTGGTCAGGCGGAAGTGTCTTTGAGAAGAATAGAGATGTACAACTTGAGTGAACTCGAAAAACGCTTAATTGTCGTACTGTAGGTACACATGGGTGTACGAAATTTATTCGGCCGAAAATTGTGGTCTCTATATCTTCGTTTTTCCTAGAAAAACCCAGGAAAAACATCTTTTTTTTTTGGTGATTTTACGTGCTATAATACCCCTATACGCGAGAGGGGTTAAATAATTAATTTTTAATTATCTAAACTAGTGTATGAATGCGATTCCATTTGATGGGAAGTAGTGATGCAGTCGTTAATGGTGAATCACAGAGAAGTTTATCTATTTGTCGTCTGCACTTATCCGAAGGGTGAATGTTACATAGGTAGATATTACTGAAAACCCTTTGAAGTAAGCCGCCCGTTGTGTACTTTTAAATGGTGGATCATGAGTTTTTTTTAGTATTTGCATAAACACAATCACATCTGATAAACTGTACTAATAAGAATAGCACATGGCCTACGTTTTATAGGTCACGTCAAATCGTTGTTATTAAATAGATTGTTTTTTACAACACCTGCTCGATAATGCCCTTTAATATGTCACACAACCATCACATAAGCGAGTCATTCTGTCTCTAGGGAGATAATGTTGTAAGGGCAATCCAGAATAATGAGATTTGAATTTGGAACGTCAAAAAATATTATTTTGAAAATAAAAAACAAAACACGTAATTAAAAATGTGTGTACAGTACAATTCACGAATGATGGCGGGCGTGAAGTTAGCCTTTGCGAACTTTCGCGCATACCACACTCTTCTAGCACACGCACGACGTCATTTGGTTCCTAAAACACGTTACTGCGCAGCCTTCTGCGCAAACTTCACGCCCGCCATCATTCGTGAATTGTACTATAACAAATTTAATAAAAAATCAAAGTGGCTACTTGAGTTTGTAAAAAAAACGAAAATGCGGCACTTTCGTTACTTTTATAGAAAATTAAAATGAAGTATAACATCAGCAGTTAATTTTAGCTTGTAAATAAAACCTATATTTCTCTAATATATTTATATATATTTTTAAAGTTATTTTTTAAATTATAAGTTACCATCTCTTGTGCCGCATTTAATGGATATAAATGGCTTTAACTTAGTAAATTGTCTTTTAATTATCTCACAGACTGTGTACAAAGTAGAGTATCCAACATGGGGATAAAACTATCTTTTTAGGCGGCTTGAATTTTTCACTTCACTCAGGTTTCTTAGCTCCCTCGCAAAGCTCGGGAGTTAATTATTTAAATCCGTCACTGACGTTCAGGATTAAAACTTAGCAACCTTCGTTTCGTTCCCGCGACTTATAAACACTGCTTTATCTCCTAGTCAAATAATCGACTATTATGTACAGCAATGAGATAAACATGAATTAAAGAAGCCCAGCAACCCTCTAGGGGACCTAAGCGTAATAAAAATAAACTTTTTCTTCCGGTATTATGGTTTTTTGTATTTAAAATACTTATAACAATAACTGTAAGATCAGAGACAATAATCGATTATTCTATTCTTTTCTTTATTTATTAATGGTGCACTTAACGGGAGCTACAAACAGCATTATCTGGCTCTTGATGAATGCTCAGTAAATAATCAAGAGATATTATATCATTGTTGTCTGCTGATAAATTCTGAACGTCATCTGATTATTTACTTTCAATGCACTTATGAGAAACTTTGTAGACACTACTGAAATAGTACATTTAGATACAAGTGGTGATAGTTTGTCTGAGCGAGGTGAAATTCATTCGAGCCTTAGGCGAGGGTGTTATGGCCGGGGTACCACCGTATCCTCGTGGAGGCAACAACCTCGCGCGCCGGGCCCTGGGGCAGGCTATGTCCAGAATGAGAAGGAATGGCAGTCGGCCGCCTCCTTCTGCGAAGGAAGCCGCCGCAAGCATGTGGGAACAGCCTTCCTCAGGCCCCAGCTACCGGGTCCCGACCCCGATTTCCAGCCACCATAGGCGTGGGTTTGCAGACGGCGAACAATGGGTAGCTCGCCGACCGACCATCCGGTAAGCGTCCGGACCGAGCTCGAGTCGTCAACGGCGCGTACTATTCCATGCGCGCCTCAAAACAGTTGTCAGTAAAACCATAGGAACCCAGCAGGGTCAAAGCCTATTGGGGCCATAGGTTAACACACGGAACGAAATGAAACGACATCTATGTCACCACATAGGACCTAAAATTTAAAATCCTGCATCGCAATATAAGAATTCACTGCTCGATAAGAACATGCACAAAAAATCGAAATCAACCACCTACTGGGCAGTTTCCCGGACCAGACTTATGTCTGGTCGGAGGATCCTTCCTTTTCTACGGAGATATGTGTAACCTTACACCCTGTTTCGTATACTTTTAAACTGGTGACCCTCAACTATAAACATCAGCTGTGTGGCGCGTTGGCATCATGATCTTTTTAAAGGAAATTCTCTCCTAGGGTACTTACACTTCAAGGCAAGAGTGAATAGGCTCTTAACTTTTTGAATGCCGTAATTAAAGACAATAGAAAGACAATTGCTTATGTCGAACTGTGTAACATAAGACATTCAAAAGTTTAATAAACTAGTGCGCTTCACCATCATCGATTGCATCACTACTTACCATCAGTTGGGATCGCAGTCAAGCACTATTTTATATCAATTCAAAAGTAATAATTTCAGCTTTCTGACATGACGTCATTCCTCTATTGGATGAGCGATATTATGAAAAAACTTTTGGAAAGAAATATATAAACAGGAAGACTATAAAAAGAATTATGTTGCCATTGATACAAGTTCTAATATAGGTAACCTAACCTTGGACATGAACTAGCTGCCTCAACGAACATGGATATATGCCAAGCGTCGTAAATTGCGCGTAACATTGTGTATTGTTTGTACTCATCATTAATTAGTGTATTACTGTTATGTTACTATGCCTTTTGAGGTGGGAAATAATCTAATGACTTTTCACGCTTTAGGTTGGAGCGAGAGAGCGTGTCAGACTTCTATTGACTAAAGCCCACCTGTTCTGTGTAACTGCGATTCAGCACCACGGTATCTCTTTAAAAATTCCCGTGACCATGGCGAGTATCGGTTCTACTCTATGGTTTTGCTGATATCTCTTTGAGGCCATCGACACCTCGGGATAGGTTCTGACTGGCCGAACGGCGAGCCACCCATGGCATGTCGTCTTCTTCGAGGCTGGATCTGTGACCCACAAGCTAGTGCGTTGGACAAGTATCTGTCAGTAAGAGAGTTGACGTCTGCATACGCAAAGGTACGCAAACCGAGTTTTAGAAAATCATCATATACAGCAAAAACCATTTTGCTGAGAGTACCGAACCCCGTCAATCAGACAATCTAGTAGATAATCCGAAGAAAGGAAGCCCTCCGAGATGTCAAAGACGACGGCCAGTAACTTCCCCGTGCTTTTCGATGGCCTTACTCCAAATGCGAATGGCATACGCTAGAAGATCTGCAGCTCTGCGTTCAAATTTCAGTTTAGAGTTAACTCTAATGACGTCATAGGGTAAATACTACCCTAGCAGTTTTGAACGCGAACGAGTTCAACTGTCAATGTCAACCATATGGCCGCTTACTCCAAGCTACCCTGCTCAGAGTTAGAGTTAGTTGGGTTAACTCTAAGGTAGCTATTCGAGTTAAAAAAATACGACACTGGGTTGTAACTCTAGGCCTCTAGGAGCGTACTGTTAAGTACCCGTTCCATGCTCTTACAAAGGATGGACGTTACTGAAATGGGTAAAACCGACAATTCAATCAGCACTTTTCCAGTCTCAAACAAAAAGCGACAGTTCAGGCGTATAAGTCTTAAAAACAATTGCCGTCAAGGTTACGCGTTACCCAATGGACGTGCTCTGCAGTGCGACATAATCGTCTCACATCTATCAGAAGAAGCAGGGAGCTGCATATCACCAGAATCCAGACGCGAAGATTTCACAAAGAAGAGACGAAAACCAGTTTACTTTCTTCTCAGTAGTATGGGCCAGTGACCCATCAGTTTTCAGCAGACTTCAGCAGAAGTTCTATTCAACTGACTTAGCTATTAACCAAAACGCTTTACTATTAAGGTATGAAGCATGTTTTTTCCCAAATCAGCTCTTCGGAGGACTTGTGAGCACTGTAGTAGGTTCTCTTCATATGACTCGCGTCATTTGCTTTGAGCATACGAGCATTGGACCATGCCTGGTTCACTGAGTTTTTAAGATATGATTTACACTCTGTATCAGACATTATTACATCAGAGAATGGAATGTAATGTTTTTTTTTTTAATGATGTAAACTAGTGCTTGAAGGCAATCTCACCTTGTGGTAAGCAGTGATGCAACAGTTGATGGTGAAGCATGCTATTTTATTAACTATTCACTCTAGCCTTGAAGACAACTAAATTATAATCGGACAGGAAAACCATTCCAGTTTTTTGATGTATGCTGTATCACTTATTCCGTGCTTACCGAAGAGGTGTCAAAAGTGGTCTACCCATGTGTTAGATTTTATTTAAATCCATTCAGCCATAACAACAAGTACACAAACATACACACTTACATCTTTATTTTATTACTATTGTAATTCTATTTCATGAATCCCCAACAGTGGCATTCGCGCTGTCATTGTCTTTCTATTATTTCTCTAATTGACAGTATTTGAGAGGTTAATTTTAGTCACGTACCATCTAATAAAGGTGCTCCAGCCAACATAGTATCCCCTAAGACTAGTAACTGATCTCTAAATTCTGTAGGGCTACAGGGTAACTTGAGTTCTTTGCACAAGATCTCCGATAGACGCTGCTCAGTTCCTCCAAGCACTTTCATCATCATCTCTTCTGTGTATTTGTGGCCATAGTTCGCACATAGCTGGGTTATCATTTTCTTGTACACTTGTTCTGTATCTGAAAAGAGAAAATGGTTTCGCATTGTTACGACCTTCTGAAATGTTCGTTTAGATATTAGTAGACTATGTAGGTAAATGAGGGGGTATTACTAGTACCCAAGAAAAAGTTTATTTTATCTTTAATGTAAATAATGTGGTCGTGAAATATGTTACCAGGATTTTTGTAAGTCTTAACTTGATTTAACCTTTCAATCGTGGAAATCACAGACACAATAGAAAGACAATAGGTGTGCGAACGCTGGCGTTCGCTTGGGGTTTAATGAATTAACTTTTCTATTATAGTTATTAGAAAGACATTAAGAGAGTGAACGCTGGTGTTCGCTTGGGGTTTAATGAACTAAAAGAGTGTCCATAGAGTTACTTGCATATTATTTATTATATTCTTTTTTGTAGACCACACAAAAATACAATCCTAACTAATATCATAAATGTGAAAGTTTGGATGTTTGTTACTTAATCACGCAAAAACGGCTGAACGGATTTAGATGAAATTTGGAATGCATATAGACAGAGACATGGACACAGAAATTTGACATGGAAAAGAACAAAGGCTACTTTTTATCCCGGAAAAATCTCTTATTCCTACAGGAAAACACGTTTAGAGTGCGATAACCGAAGTACACACAGACGAAGTCGCGGGTGGACAGCTAGTATAAAATAAAAATAAAACATATTTTTCTCCATAGAGATGATCTACACTTTGAAATGTGCAATATGGCTTCACTTTTTTGGCTGATCCTGTTAATAACAATATTTATTCAATAGACACATTTGAATTTCATCTATGGACCAATTTATATAAACTACATCATTTATTTAAAACATTAGGATAAAAACTATGCATGAGACGAGACAACAATAACAATGCTAAGCAATAAAAAATATGTATGTCACTGGAATACTAATTAAGCCAGAATGGTATGTTAGACTAGACAATAGCTCTGATTTGCATGTTTTCTGTGCAGATTTTAATTTTATCATAGTGTATATTATTTTAATCAGAACGTCAACTTAGGGTAGCAAATAACATTGAATTATAACAGTGTATATTTATGATTAAATTATTTAGCAGGTTTACAGTTTCAAAACTTAACTTTTAACTTTTGCCAAAATTTGTTTGGAGGTTCGAGCATTGAAAACTTCTTCAACCAAATTTGGTACGCATAATTTCAGTCTGCATAATAGAACACATGCATAATTAGGTTTGTTATTAATTATGTAAAAGTCCGACCGTGTATATAACCTTGCGACCCAATAACATTGACAATATTTGAGAAGGTCGCATTTTACTTACCAAGCAGAAGTCCGTCCATGTCGAAAATACAGTGCGTGACTTTCTTATAATTCGGCGTAGAGTAACATCTCGCGCCTATCAACCGCGACACACTTTTTAACAAATAAATCCTCATGGTGACCGGTTATATAAAATTATTTACAATAATAAACTGAATATACACTGTATTTTTGTATTCCTAGTAAACAAGAAGTAGTATTGTACACTAATTTACCCAAGTTTCACTTATTATCAGAGATGATTTTATATTCTAAATACTATAAAAATAAAAAAACGTGCGTTCCTCGATTGAATAACATTTCGTCTATTTTGTTTGATTGACATTTGACACTCGGTTTTGACAACAGTCAAATAGTTTCCTTGACATTATTAATCTGCAAATAGATCCAATCATAGCAAAGACGTCGTGCATGAGATATCATTCATTGGTCAATTAATTTTCGTAATTTATTTTTGTAACCAATGGTAGAACTTAACAAAAGTATTGCTAGCCTAAAATATATGCCATATGATACGACTGTGTTGCACCGTTATAATTTTTATAATTATCAAATAAGGTTTTATGCAGGCTTCTGAAATAGAAACAAAAGTTTTTACATGAAAAATTAAAAGTTCGATTTTTCAAACACTTTTTATCTACTGTATTATCACAAAATAATGAGCGAGATAAAAATGGCAATGCCGCCGCCGCGCGACCAGTCAGTCGCTTTCTGCTCACTTCAGTCGGCCAGCAGTCGAGCTGCGACCATCATGGTTCGCAGTTGAATTGTCGCGAGTCGTGCGTATGGCGTGTATAGTACCGCAATTTAAGTTTAAATTAAAAATCATTTACTTGTACTTTTATTTATGAACGGTTTATAAAAGTGTATCTCGTTTCACACTTAAAAATTCAATCGTCGCGAACATGGCTGTGAAAGAGTGTTGTTGTGATAAACTGTCGCCTAACAAAAAATCGATTTTCGGAATGAGAATGCGGAGTCAAATTCTGTATTTACTGTTGACTTCTTGTTTCTTAGCCGTGGCTTCTGCCACTGACTCTGAAGGAACATGTGCAAATGTGAAAACAATCTTCGAAAAGAATGGAATGTTGACGGCGGTAGACCTACAACCACAACCGAACTCAGGTGAGAATCACGCGCTATTCCACAGCTGAATGTGATAATGATTAGCGATAATGCATGATACGTTGGTCGAATTATATTGCTTTATGTCATAACAAACTAGAATGCACAAGACTGGCTACCTCCTTGAAGCGGTACCTGCCGTGGTAATTATAACACCTTTAGTAGGTAAATATCGCTTCAATTGCATTTTACAACCTAGTACCTACTAGAAAAGTAGACCCGACGGCTTTGTACGTAAGTAGAATAGATCACTTTTTGGAAAAAAATTCTTAACATGGTAGGCTATTTGCTTAGTCATACCTATTCATATTTCTTGAAAGTCCTCACAAATCAGAAACAAACTGAGAAAGCAAAACATGTGTAATCTATCAGTGCGTTATCATAACAATGTACTGATAAACAAAATTATACCTACCTACCTTCGTACGACGCGGAACGCCGACAAAGCCACAGGTAAGATTCGCCCACCAGTAGTAACATTTAGCATCTTAGTTGTACCTGAAGCAATGTTTTTTCATCTTGATAATGGCTTAACGACCCTAAGCGTTCGAAGAGATTAAAAACAAGAATACGCAAATTTTTACACGAATGGGTGCATAAAACCCTTTTGAAAACACGCCATAATGAAAGGAAAAAGGACCAGAAGCTATTGTTATTTTGTTTAAAGAATAAAGACTTAAAATCCTTTGCGTTGAACTCATTTTTACCTGATCGTAAACAAGTTAAGACAAGATACTCAAGTTTTTTTACAAGCCAATCCAAGAACTTCTGCCGTCGACTAAATAATTTAACTTTGTGTTAATTGCCCTCTATTGATACCACGAACGTAATAAAAAGGTAGCCTAATACCTACTTGCAGAAAAAGCAGAAACATAATATCGTGTAATTAGTAACATTATCAATAGGGTGCTTTAGGTGGTAATGTACTTAATGGCCGACTTCACATTTCACAATACAGATAGTGCAAGCAAAACGCATAATAATCAGAATCATTGAATACCAAAATCGTGACGTTAGGTGCATATTACGCTATTAGCAAATGTAAAGACTTTATCGATTAATTTTAATTCATCCTTGAACAAATCGTACCTAATGTCCAGCAGAGTAAACATCTCCGAAAACAATTTGTATATACCGTGTAGGTGTACTGATGCAGTAGGCGGAGTTGTGAAATGCCTACATTGCAACATAATGATATAAAATGAACATTTCTGCGAACCAAACTTCAGCTTAAAATATCAACATCTTGTCTATAAAATCGCATCTAACTCGACATTTATAGAGTTTAAATTCGAATGAATCACGATGTCAATGACAGAAAACATTTTAGTTAAAAGTCTGGCTGCAAGTAGGCAGGTAATGGCTCGCGGAACAAGCGTGGGCGACACCGCTGCGGAAGGTTCAAACGCGATTTGACATGGTTTTCAGACGTTTATACGGATTTATGAAAGCTTTATAACAGACATACTTACACAAGGCTCCTTTGACGATGGTATGTTGGTTTTACTGATAAGTGTTGTCAATTGATTTAGGTGTGTGTACTTACTGTATTTTAATGAACCTTGTCAAGTCTCTGAAGAAGCCGCCTTAATCAAATTAATTTGGGAGACAACTTGATTGCCGCGATTGAGGAAAATATAGCTTCGAATTAAAAAAAAATAACATTTCAAGACGAGGGCGCAAGATATCTAGACATCGATTACATTTCCAAAAATGTTCTCTGCTTGAACCGGCTCGACGGCACCATTCAGTCATTACATCCTCCTTTTTTGGCATTCGAAAGCATGTTCATCGCTCGCACTCTTTGGAATAATCGCCGACGAATTATTCCGTGAAAATTTACAGTCACGGACACGGTATTTGGCACGAGCATTTCTTTGGTGCCTTCCCACGAATGTCGTTAACACGAAATGCTACCATTGAACATCCAAATAATTATAATTATTGCAACAACTCGAACCAGTAAATATTCAGTGAGCGCGAATAATAAGACATTGTTTAATATAATGAGTTTCCACCACGCACACCTCTTTCCAGCGAAAGCCTTTTGCGTCAAACCCTTTGAAGTTGGACCCATCCCATTCGTTTATGTAAACTGATACATTATTAATGAACCACTGCGCCACACCCAACGCATTACCCGTGAAACTACTAAAGCCTTATATCGATCTAATAACGCTAATTGGTGTTTGTGCAGTCATAATTTATTCAGGAATAAGATACCTAGGTCTTAACAACTCTGGCCTGTACAAACTTATTAAAGATAATCATAATTCGCCACGGCATAATAATTTATACGCAAATTTTATTCGTCGCCAATGGTAATTCAATGGAAGCGGCAAGATCAGGCGATACGAGTTCTTGCTATTAAGATAGACTACGTTTTAAGAGCACAGGTTGACGCCACGTTTCCCAATAAGGCTTACTGTCTGATAGATCGGCCGGCATCGCCGCACTATCAGGTTATACAAAGTATTTTGCATAGCTCGCCGGTCGTTTAGCATGCAATACTCGATCGCCGGGACTTCTAACGGAGACCAGTCGCGACAACTACCGGCATCTACACGACCAGCGTTTAAATACATAGATATTTAAGATCCAAACGAACTTTGAACGATGGCAATTTAAATAGTTGAGAAGAATTCATGGTTTATGACTCATATACAATGAGAAATTTTTTTTGGTAGCCATCCATTTTCCACAAAATATAACTTCGATCTCATAGTTTGCGCACATAAAGCACAACACGCCAAATAAATTCTTTATGATATTGAACACCGGATCATAAATCAACGAGTCGAAAAATAATAAACTGCATTACCAGAAATACGAAGCTGACGTCAGGGAATGTTACTTCATCCCATGATGAATAAAAAAACGCATAAAATATTCCGGGTACACGGGAATCTCGGTAAGATTAAGGTCAGTAGCCTCAGATTTCCTTAAATAAATTTACCTTCGCCGCACTGTAGAATGTCATAAGGATGGACATCGTTATCATGGGTTGGGGTATCCTGTTTGGTTAGGTAGGTACTTATTTTCTCAACTAACCTATCTATCAAAGCTGTCATAGGAGTTCAAGATAACGAACATCGACTGCGGGAATGTCCTACGAACTGAAGTCACTTACAATTCTATTCATCCATCAAACTAATCATAAACTTAAGCTTTATTTTAAGATTTATAAATTAAAAAATAAATATTTACATTTTCAAAATGATTTCCTAAAGGTCTGAGAATTTATGAGCAATTAATTAGGATGATATAAATCTTTAATATTTATGAGTGAATTAAACAGAATGTTAAAGTCATCATTAAGTTATCAAGAAAGTCTGTATGTTGTACGGAAACGGAAAATAAATAATAAAATAAAGTAACATTTAACAAAAAATATTACTTAAACAGTTAAAACTATTAATTAACTAATTATAACTATTAAAATATTTTACTAACCGAAAGAGTGAAAGTTGACAATAAACATGAACAGTATTAACTTGACAAACAAGAAAATTAATTAAAGACTAAAAAGAAATTGGCGGAAGGAATCAAAACCTTTCAGCGTTGTTGTGTTTTTTTTTCTAACTTATAAAATTACAACTATAACTTGTACTTGGAAAGCTACCGAGGAACTCTCACCTATCTGAATGTTTGGAATGACATACAAAATCGGTCTGTGGGAGGACTGGTTGACAAGCCGACTGAGCATTGAGTAAACACCGGCCTAAGGTCGACAACCCACGGCATGGCTTCAGCCACATTGATTGAAGTCCAAGTGATTACTAATTTATCAGTTAGTTCACCGGGAAACTTCGGCAGCAATATCTTGTAAAGATAACTTGTTAAATTCGTTACGAAACTTGTTTGGTAAAGTTAAAATTATGAAGTTATGTTTCCGCCGAGTTTTTAGAACTTCCAAGACAGACCATTTTTCCTAAATATTTGTTCTTGTTAAAAATCCAACGAGTGTACAAATTGCCAGTTTAAAAGGTAAAATAAAAAATAAAAACCGTACCCCGTTGGCGAATTAGCACATACCTGAAGAAGAAATCCCATTATGCCGACATACATTATTCGGGCTTTCACAGTGTACCCTTTCAATCAAGCTGGTTGAATGGTGCTCCATCAGTCACAGGGAACGTCAGACCTTTTATGTCGCGTTCCATAACCTCTTATTCTGTAATTAGGCTCGGATAGGGGAAACAGGATGCCGCGTATTAAGTTTTTGCAGATTTTTATTATTTGGATGATTCGATTGTTAAATTTTAAGATATTCTATACGTCTAATGATATTGGGTTTATGATTTGAATGATCTCTTGTGGAATCGTTTGTGCGGAAGGCATCTAGTTTGATAAGGGACGCCGCTTGCCGTATGTATTAAAGCCTTTAGCAGTTTGGTTTAATTTTTATTAACTATTCGGTTCTGTCTTGCATTCAGGAAATAACAATACTTAGTGTTGGGTTGGGCGCCAAAAAGGTAATCCATGCTCTGTAATGCATTGTAGAGCTTTTAACAAAATAGGTCAATCGGAGCCATCCCAGAAAATCGAAAAGACATAAATAGCAGATTACAGATCGTATACATCTATGACCAAAGCATGCCGAAACTATGGAGTTATGGAGGTCGAGTATGACGTAAGCGCGGTGCATGTTTGAACATCGTGACCACGTGGTATTTTATTTATTTTATAGTATTTGCTTGCGAATCTGCTTGTGTTCTACTTTTATTTTCATCTGCTGTGATGTTTAACAGCTGCATGATTCTATGTCACGGGCTATGCTGCTATTGGATATGGCAATTTTCGAACAGTTGCATTTAAAATTTTGCAAAGGAATGATGACCTGGTGAGGGTAGCGGGAATCTGATGGATGCGAGACTCACAGGCCCAGAACAGCTACAACGGACATCTTTCGGCTGAAATGATGATGAAAGGAATGAGTAAGAAGCAAGGTGTCAGTAAGATAAAATACCACAATATTTTTTATGTACTTATCTTCTTACATTCGTGTAGGTATTGCTTTGTTATGCAAAAATATACCTACATTGTTAGCCCCATGATTTCGTCATAATTTCGTAATTTGTTGGATGTTGCTATGTCTACGAAAATAATACAGAGATTATCTCTAACGTAGAATATAATTTCTAATGAAGCCGGGAATTTTAAGAATAGCTGGTTACAAGTATGTCGTAACAGGCACATCTATAAATTTTATAATCACTTGTTAGTATGATAATTCTATCCGCCATATTAAAAAACTTTTTCAATGAAGATGAGGATGTATTCGTAAGAAAATGTAGTTTTATTCTTGGACTTGAGTAAATCAACGACAAGTATATATGCAAATAGAATGCGTTACATTCTGACTATGAAAAAATATTTAACATAGTCATTTTTATAGTGTTTGTCTGTTTATTCTAGTAATCCACGCAATGGATTCTGAAGCGGTTTACTAATAGAAAGAAGCCCAGGGTGGGTTACTAGTTCATAAATTTCCAATTACATCGTGAACAAATTGAGTATTTGCTGTCTAAATCGACCTTGGGAAGCAATTTGCGTTACGAATGTTATTTGCGAGTATAAACAGTTCATTAGTTTCGGAATTCCATGTCATTGAACTAAATTTTATTCAATTAACATCTACTTACATTACTGCTCATCATTCATTACAGAGGTTTGATACATTTTTGGCTAAGTAGTCGGAAACAGAGTTTTCTCGAACAGTTATCTGAATCTATACATAACTACATAAGTAGGTTATTAGTTACATTATTATTTTTTTAATTTCTATCTGTCTGCCTTTGCCCGCTAATTTTCGAAAAAGCTGGACCGATTTTAACGGGTCCTTATACTGGTCGACAGCTATAAGGCTATACTTATGCTACTTTTATTTTAGAAAAACAGTTAAGTGTTCCGCGCAAAAATAATTTTCTGCAAATTCTGACCGAATAGCGTTGTGCTGTTTTAAGAACCTGATGCGGACGAAGTCGCAGGCACCAGCTAGTTTAGAATAGGACTTACATCTAGTACTATAAAGAAAAGCTTTTAGTACCTAAAGCGGTTTTATTGAAGAAGTGACTTAGTCACCCTATTAACAACGACAAACTAAAGGCAGGTTTCATTTCTTTAATAGGCTAGTAACGAGCTCATTAAAATGCGATACACGTTTAATGAAAAAGATAAAAACTCTCGGTAATTAGCTGTAATCCGGAAAATCGTCATTGTCCGCGACTAAATAAGAGTATCTCGAAGGTTTTAATTCGCGACCGGACATTCCACGCGCGAGGCAGGTGCCGACCTGTCGCCGTGCCACCGGACCGGTCCGCGGCGCGCCGGTCGTGGCACTGGCCTGCCAGCCATGCGCAAAAAATGTGCATTCGATATTTAAAATCAATGTTACCAATCGTTTATTTAAATTGATTAAAATATTTGAAGATTCGGAAAGAATAATGGTCAAGAGCGTATTTTTAAGAATGTTGTTTTAATTTGTATTTAAAATTTAAATCTAAGTTATTGGATTGCAAATTGCTCTTTTTTTATTTTATGCGACCCTGACATAACTTTTATGACGCTGGTTTTTTTTGTTTGACTTCCTAATTTTCTCATAATTGTGTTATAAAACTCATAATCTAAGTAGGTTATTATTTTACAGTTTTAAATAATGTTCATTGCACTTAAAATGAGTATTATAAATAAAGTTAGAATAACTTTATTTTTTGAAGCGAAATATTCTACAGTCCGTAAATTCTAAAATGAATTAGAAACGGAAACTTGTCTACGAAGCCGTGTTGCTGGCTGTTTGCACTAGGAAGCTATTATCTATGTATTTAAACTTACACATATGGTGATAATGCAGTGCTGCCATTAATATGATATTTTATTTTCCATATTTCCGTAACCATAAAGGTTGCATTTTATTCCGTTGCTACCAGCAACTGCAGATAACATATTACGCACAACCGATTTGCCGAATAAATTATTGAGATTTTATCTTAATTGCACTATCGTGGCACTTTGTGAATAAACATAGATTACATAAAATACTCTTTGTCGGCATTTCTCAATTGCATTAGTGTTTGTTTGCAATAATAATCTGCAGCAATTTTTATGGTATAATTTTATCCAAAGAGGCTGTAATTAACTTAGTTCTGTTCTGTGTTTACTTATATGGCAACAGTTTACTAACCTCTCATGCCAAATTATGCTAGGTGTGAAAAATAATAATAATATTAGGAAAAAGAACCTTTTTTCGCTTTAGACCGATTTTAATTCTACTAAGTTCAAAAACTACTTAAGTACTTAACAAAGGTCGGATTCAACAACTCAAATGCCAGTCATTCCGCCATATAAACACATTTAAATACTTACTTAGTACTAAAATTATATGAAATACTCAGTACCTGTTCGTAAAATATTCATACAATTCACCAGATATTTTAATGAAGACCTTGTGAAAACAATTTAGAGTTATTTTGCTTCTAATGAAGTTTTTCTCTGAAGATTGATCCAGAAAATGGACAAATACGATCTATCAAGCAAATTGCTAAAACTTTATAGTTTAAATGCCAAATGAATAAATGTCAAAGCAAAAAAAAAGCTTTCGCGCCACATTGGCCATCGACAACAGATGGATGTATGCTGGACCGGCTGGACACTCAATGCCCATTTATGTGCTATGCACAAGTATCAATTACATTCAGCCATGTTGATATCAATATTTATCTTCCGTTTTATGTCTCAGTATAGCTTTCCGTTTCCTTTGAATAAGAATAAATTCTATGCAATTTAAATAATATTATGTTAGTAAAAACTGTAAAGCATATCTTCCCAATATAGAGTTATTATTGTTATTTTTATGATATGCACCTGTTTGATGCAAATAAACTCTTTTTCTTTCTTTCTTTCTTTTCGTACCTACCTGATGGTTCTCTGATTGATCTGTTGACTCCTTAGTGCACCGAGATAAAATTTAGTCAAATTCGGTTATGTGTCAAAGATTAATGTCGTCTTTAAAGGGGCTGATGACGTTTTTAGTAGTACCTTTTATTAATTTAATATTTTTTGTCAATAATTTCTATGAGTCCCATGCATACAAATATTTGCGGTTGTAACAGTAACACACATAATTACTCAATTAAAAATAAAATTGGCATTTAATTTTGATGAAAGCTTGGTTTGTTTGTGTGGATTAACGGTGTCGTCCATAAAGACTCGAAATAAAGCAAACATGGCAAATTGAGTAATGTTGCAACAACAAGCCCCCAAAAATGATTAGCATTGATCAAATTTTTCGTGCGCATACTATGAGTTTGTAACGGGCTGACTAAACGAGTATTAGCCAACGAATACAGTAAACATTGACGTAAATCGGATCCGTACAATCACACGCCTATTTGAAAATAGCGTGAAAAGCTAGTGCCCATTGCATTGTGTTATATCAACAGCGTTACATTGTCTCCCGTTAAACCAAATTGGAAAACTATATCGATTCAATATTCGAGCACGACCGGGTTCGAGCAGGTCGAGATCGAACATCGAGTTATGACGTGGCGAAAACAAAACAAGTTAGAATCGATTCCGTGCATTCCGACGCTTCACGGATTCTTCGTTAAGAATGTGAGCCCGCGAGATCGTATAATGATTATAATCTCGATTTAGTGGTCGATTCGTCATCGTCTGATTTAGTTAATGGAATAGGCAATAAGCGTGTGAAACGACTGAGATGACTTTACATTGTGATGGACACCCGATTTTGTAATAGATGTTGATAATAGACACCTTCCAGCCTCGATAAAAAAGCTGTCCTCTGTGATGATTTTCGATTGTCTGTCTAATTAAATTACAGATAACGTCTACCCACGTTTCAATTCTAGAGAAAGCAAGTCAGGTTTTTTCTTGACGAAAGCTTTGAAAGATAAAATTTTAACAAATAAAAATAAATTACGTTCTCTGAAATGGCTAAATGCCATGTTTATTCAGCTTTAAATATAATTGATATAAATGTGTTGAATTTTATTAAGAAATTGACGAGTTCATGGACGGACATCTTGCCAAAAGACATTCTTACGAAAGCAGATACCATCCAAATGAACTAGAACACTTGAGAAACCAACCCCACTAATGAGCTCAAAAGATCATGAATCGCGAGCTCAGTTACTATCAGCGAAATTAATAAAAACATGACATTTTGGAGAGGTCCTGGAGTCAGGAGGATGCAGGACGCAGTCGCATGGGAGCGGAATGCGGTCCGGCGGGCGGGGTCCATGGAAGGTGGGGGGGAGGAGGAGGGCAGGCTGCACGGCCGAGCCGGCCTATAAACTGCGACGAGTGGTTCACGCGCCCCGTAATTATTATGCCGTGAGAGTGCTTGGACGATCACCCCTGCTGCACCATAACGCCACTGCACACAGTTAGTCGTTGATGCGAACTTTGCTGTACATGTTTTGAGACGAACGGTAGATTCAAACCCTTCTTACAAGGCTGTAATTCCGGATTTGAAAGTCGCGTCGATGTCATTTGAGTGTCTGGAATTTTCAATCTAGTCCAAGGTTTTAGAGAAGGCTGCCTAAAAGCAATCGTACTTGCCTTAACTTCGTATTCTTGGGAATGTGGATGAACAACACTATATCACAGCTGTATGTGGATACAGCAAAGCATACCAATGAGATGAAAAAAGAATAAAGGTAATTAAAACACATAACTGAGCGCTGCATTATTTTCTGCGGTCAAAGACACTTTTGTTGTGAACAGAAGTGGGTACAGAAATATTTATGGTCATTACTTGACTAGCATAATAATAGCTGCATTTGTGACCAGCCAGCATTAAACGCTTTGATCATGCGTTGACATTTTAAAACATTGGTATCGAGAATATCAAACTGTAGAAAAAACGTTTTCGACGTTATATGCATGATTTATAAACTTTGTACTTAGAACTTGGTTTTGTTATTTTTTGTGCAAGCATTTATTTTATTGTTCTTTTTTTCGAAGTCAAGTATGTTTTTTAGTGAGTAGTTGAAACCTTTAACTGAAACGGATATCATTAAATATTCCAGATATAGTTTTTGCTCTCGTAAACAATTCTTTTTAATTTGTATAGACTTGCTAGATGAAAATCTTGATCGATCTATTTGAGTCATACGAAGTCGCGCTTTGTGTGTTACACACATGATTAAAGTTAACATAATATTCTTCAAAAACAAGTATAGGGTTTCCTAATAGTTGTAAACTGCTTTATAATCTGTGACCTACATAAAAACCTACGATAAACGCCCACAATAGCCCACAGACTTGACTTTACGACCTTAAACTTTTTATACATTACTACTCTATAAAGTTTGTTATGGATTACAAAAACTGTCGGAAGAACATGGTATTCCGCAACATTGGAGCATTAAAAGTACAGTTATTATGCTGTCAAAGCGAGAAAATGTATGTTGACGACATCTTAATGTTCTCAGCTACGAATGGAGGTGTCTGCATCTACACACATTTCCCTAACCAACTAAACCGTTTCGACATTAGCAGAATCAGTTGGATGCCCCATAAAATTCTTTTTGTTTTGCATTATTTCAAAGGCCACCGATCAAGTCATGACTCCATGAGTCATATTGTTTACTTAAGACAATGTGAGTAATATAGTTCATTTCAGAATTAAGACAAGCCAGTCAGCGACGTAGGTGGTTTGTTTTTCTTGGCCTACAATAAATCAAACATGTAAACTAAAACAATTATAGTTAGGTTTGTTTTCGTTTACATTTCCGGTTTGACAGACACATGTGATCGTTTGAAAAGCTAGTGAAAGAGGGTATCGGCATCACGGCGCGTTATGAATGAACCGGCCCGGCCGCCGGCCGCGGGGAGAGACCGCTATCGGAATTCCAAAAACTCGAGTGGGCGATGCCCATTCGCTTGCACATAAAAAACTAGTCGATCCGACACAATAGCGTGAGGGGTCGCCTTCGTGTCGACCTGCGACTGTTTCAAGAATACCACACAAAACTCACAATATTTATGTACATACCCACTACGATATCTCGATGTTGTAAATATTTCTACTGTAGACATAATTTTATTCAAATCGCTTCTGACATGTCACATTCGTAACGTAATAGGCTCATAAAGAGTTGACATACAAATACATGGAAGCCAATACTTCCGTGTAACATTCAATATGGGCGACTGTTTGAGAATGCCCTGTGCATGTTTAAGAAGTGCATTTAAAAAAATACTCGGAGGGGTTATGTGGTGTATAGCGGCGGCCGGTTTACGTATAAGGCGACGCTGCACGGCTAGTTAAAATAACAGAATAATGAGACTTCTGTTTGGTTAACATGACAAAGAGTGGTTGAGGAATGCGGTTCATCTCACCGGCGCCTGCGTCGCGATTGAAAACTCTAGTTTTCCATTCGATCTGGTGTCGTGTCACGTAGGGCCGCGGTGGATCGCTTACTAACCATTCTTTAAGTAATGCAACTATTTGAGATGCACTTTGCTTGAGATAATGTGTTTCTAATCGCAGGGATCGAGAATTTAGTGTCAATGTCATGAAGGAATGAAGCTGCGGAATAATTTATTCGTTTATAGCGCTTATTTTGAATCTCGAATATGATTTAACCTTTAATCTCTCTACTCTATCTCTCTCTAATCTTTTTACTTGACTTCATTTAGCCTGTTTTAAATCTTCATTTGGCTACTTACTATTTCATTTGAACCTGTTACAATCTAAAATTATACTTATTCTTAAATTCGTCGGTGGTCCTGATATCCCTCTTCATCATTATGTCCTCTTACAAGCACATTAATCAACGTAATACCAGTAATATTTACATAATTAAAATTGTAAAGCCTCCTTTGTGTCAGTCAGGCTCTGAATCAAGCCTGATTAAACACGCGAGACAATATCCGTAATGAATGCGCTACACAAAAGAAATGTGTTACACAGACTTTGTACATGTTTGCTACAGTTGCTACTATAAGCTGCCGTATTCGGTTCAAGTTTACGGAAGTATCCATAAACGATAGTAGTTAATAGCTTGTTATTAACTGAATGACTAAGGCAATACCTACCTTTGCCTAGACTAAGTCGAACAAAAAAGCTAAATTGTCTATGGTCAATGCTGACAGTTACTAAAAACCTCTTTTCGTGAAAATGACATTTAAATGAAAGATATGATTTAAAATTTTTGACATTTATTACTTTGCAAAGTTGTTAAAGTTCAACTTGGATGAATATCTCAGCCATTTTAGTTTAAAAAGATGCTTTAGAAAGATGTGCATATTTGATAGTAAGGTCTAGCTCACATTTGCGACAATCCGGTTTAGAATACATTCATGAACTCATGATGATTCAATTTTTTCCTGCTACAGTTTTGTTACTGAATGAATTTTCGCGTCAAAAAAGTAACTAAACAACTCGTGTTAAGTGATAATCTTCTGATAAGGACAAACCTGAACGAGAGTCCAGCAAGTCATCTAGATACACAACCTGCTTCAGCGCTGAACCGTTATGTCTCGCGATCTCTGTAATGATTTCTCTATTTTTGCATTAAAAAAAATTGAATGAAATTAAACAAGTTTCAAGGTGTCTTTTTGACAGTTTATGTCACTTTACCGCTGCAATGATTTTTATTGTAAGCACATCTGTCACTTTTAATCTTCGATATCCAGATTTTGACAGTCGCTGTTTCCAATTCACCTGGTACTGATGAAAAGGTGTTTCATGTTAACAATTCAGAAAGCGGAAGACCTCATTCACTTTTGAGCTTCTATCGAACCTTTCTCTCTTGGATATCCACTGGATGTTTGTTTCTCGTGTGAAAAACAACACGGAGGATTGTTGGCGCGGCACTGTGAACAAGGGGCGCGGGGGCAGCAATAAAGCTTACCTGCTCTACGTAGATATTATCTTGTCGGTCAAAGGCGCCGGCGACTAACCCAACCAAACCTCAGCCATTGAAAACCCAACTTTAAAACCTTTGCAATAAAGTGGGGATTTTAAAAGAGCTATAGCCCTCTAAAAATATGTAATGGTGTGGCATTACAACACTTTGTCAGATTGTAAGCTTTTGTCATACTTTGTGTATAAACATTAGGCAGAAACTGCTGGTGCAGTGATGATGTCATTGGAATTGACGTCACTGGAAAGTCATCGATATAAGTATCAGATTTGAGTCATTCGATATCATTATTTGCGGATCTATTTTCGATACTTACACAACAATTTATATGTAACAGGAGCTTTAGAAAAATTTGAATCGCATGTAAATAAAAAAATTATGATTTTATGTTTGGTAAGGTTTTAAACTTGTGAATTTCGCTTTTATTTTTATTTAAACTACATTGACATAGATATTCCCAGAAAACAGTTGTTATTAAAAGATAACGCGTTATGTGTCTTTTTATCACGTAATAAATTAAGAATATGTAAGTAAACCATTTATTATTTTTACACTTTTGTAATCATGACTCAGAAACTTGGATAACCCGGGTTCAAAAAATACCCGGGAGATAAGGATAGTAATGCCTGAGTAAAGAACTATTAATTAAATCAAAATCGACTGGGTGGAATAATAAACTTTGAAAGGTTATCAATAAGACATTCATAAGAAGACTAAATTATTAAAATGTTTGCATAAGAAGTAAGTGCAGGCAAATCAATAGGATAACGTTTTTTGGAAATCCTACTTTATAAAAAAAAGCAGCTAATACAACTGCCCTAAACTTCCAAATTCAAAAAAAGTTTTCACAAGTACAAAATGTTGTAAGTTATAAAAATTCTTTAAGAATTGCTTGTATCCTTCGAATGAGTCCAATAAAGTTTACGGAATGCGGGCTGTGTATCAATTAAAGTTGCTGTTAGCCAGACAGGGTTGCCAGGTGCATGCACCCCCAGAATGTATGGGCCAACAATTTGAACCATAGACTAGTTGAGGAAAATGTGTTCGAAAGTTTAGAACAGATGTGTGTAATAGTGGATAATAGCGGCCGCCCTTACCGTAACCAGAAGACATTATAGGAACCTATATCTAAAGGACCTATTACAATACGCGTTATTTAGACTCGTTTTGTGTATGGTTCGACGTATCGCGCATTGTAATAGGGGTTAGACTGTCTTTCTATGAATGAAAAATAGTACGAGTCGAAATATCGCACGCGATATTCAGCGCAGTGTAATAGGTCATTAAAACTGTAAATTTGGCATGAGGTCAACGACCTTTATGACTCAGTAATGATTTAATAATTATAGTCACCATTGCGGTTTTCTTTGAAGCCGGAGTACCGAAAACAACTAATAAAACACCGGTCATTATAATTAACTTAATTGAGTCAAAATACTTGTATTAAAATCAATAGTTACTGAAATATGTCAGTGTCATCTTTTATAGGTTGTCCAATGTTTCATCCATTCTGCTGTTCGACCACTTTTATTGAGACCTCATTATAAATGACACTTATCCCTATTCACCTATATTATCTGAACTAATATCAGGTATTTTTAAATCTCTATCTGGCAACCCAAGCGCACAGATAAACGAAACGGGTTGTAGCCAGTATAAATAAACTATGCAGCTGCGTTTAGGATTAAAAGAAATGTTTGGTGAGAGAATTACATTAGAGGCGGTGCGCGAGCATTAGTTCCTGAACGATATTCAATTGCTTTTTTAATAGCAGTGTTAATTTTCGAATGCGTTCTCTTACCGTCTGTTTTATGTTATTTTGTTACTGGCCAGTTTCGAAATTTTAAGGGATATGGGTTTATGTTTTTACTCGGAATCGAAAAAGGTTCAATACCTTATTTATCTTTTGACGTGACAACGTCTTAAATTAGGTTGCGGCTGGGAGTCACTTATGAAAAAGTGTAACGCTCGGTAACGTTACGATGAGTCACCGAACGAGAGAGAGGCCCGCCGAATGCCTTGCGTCTCTCTCCCACTCAACTATTTTCATTCAATTCCTTGTTCCTATTGTGCAATTTAATTATATTCATATCAATAAATATTCTACCGAGAAAAAGACGTTGTCAGACTATGATATCGATATATAGACTTCTGATATCGATATATCGATCACACCTTCCTCTGTTATTTGTAAAACTTATCTGGTCTTTCACCTTGGCCGAAGATATTCTCATTCGCAACCTAAGCAGCACCGCCAAGCACCGCAATCTACAGCAGTCCATTGCCAAAGATAAAGCTATGCCAAAAACGATTGCCCGCTTATTATCAAAGCTATGCCAATCAGGTCGGACCCATTAACGACTTGGGATTTTGCATTCTGGCATTTTGTATCATTTTCCCATTTTTTGATAGAATGGGGAAAACCGTTGGCACTAATTATTATTGGAGTTATTACTGGAGTTTCCTATTCTATCCAGCTGCATTCAGTTTGACTGGAAACCAATTCCAACATAATTGGGAAAAGATGAGGCAGCTCAATTGACCTATAGCTATTACGATTAATGACATCATTTTCCTGTTACTATGTTTCCATTCATAAAATTCTAGGATGAGGAAGATTAAATAGGTTACCTACAATAAATTTACAGGAATTTTTATTTTTATACATTTTTATTAATGTCCATTTTAGGGTTTTCCTGCACTATTAGCTAAAATTATACCTAGATTAACTGTTAACCATGAAACGTAGACCCCAAACGTTGCATATCAATCGAGCCAGCAATAGTCTAAACACATAACTACAAATAATCCGAAATCGCAATTCCTGTTACCAGAAACCAGCTTTCATTTCTAAATGCCAAGAATACTGTCACTTTGACAGCTCACAATAACACACAACTTATTTTAGACATAACTTACGCCCTTTCGAGTTTCTTCAAGCGCCAATATCTCATATCGCCTAGACTGTATGACCTACATAGCTGTATTATTTTAGGATGGTCAGTTATAACTACGTGAAACGAAACAGCGACGACTCTTTGAAGTAGGCAGGCTACTAGTTACTTTTTATAATTGTATCTCGTCGTTGACAAAGAACAGACTGTTTGACAGGCTAGCAGATAGCGCAGAATTTATGTTGTTATTGTAACATTAAATATGTTACGATCTCCGTTTTATGTTTTTGACATATAAAAATTGTGGACGTGATTTATTGGCGGTAAAATACTGCACACCATTTAATCAAAATCCCATTTTTTATTTATCGAAAATGAAACTGAGTAATTAAACCAGAGTTATTATAAGAATAGAAGCTTAGAAACAGTTATTAAAATATTTTTATGATAGCTTTTCGAATGGGCCAGCTGTTAGAGCAGTTGACCAAAATTGGCGGCAATAACTTCAAAAATAGAAACGGTCTTTACATCTCTGCTCTGTGGATTGCATTTTGATAGAAAGGTTCAATGTTACCAGATTAAAACTAAGCACCTCAAATATTTGGAAAATCTTGTAGTACCTAACCATTGTATTTACCTTTTTAAATAGTCAAACCAAGAGAAGTTCTGGTTAAGTAGTCATTACTTTCCCCACAAGCAGGCGCATTTACGTTGTGCAACCTAACATTGTATTTTACATCTTCGTCTTCGAGAGTCTTTGCAGCTAAGCGGTAGGCGTACCGTTTGCTTAGTAAATGACAAAGAACGTGCTTAAAGTACATGCTGAGGTAAAACAGGTATCATTATAAGGTACCTAATATAGCTTTTAGTTTGTCACTATTGTCACTGGATACCTGTTACGAACTTACGACTCTTACGTTCTTGGTTTGCGACTTGCAGTTTTTTCTTCATAGGAAAGTTTGACGCAATGATAGTGATGGTGAGAAAATGGTTCTTATGTCAGAAAAAGTAAAGATGTAGGCTATGGAAGCCCACATTGGTTTAGTGACTCCACACTGAAGAAGTTCTTTCGCTTGTTCGTTAAGTTTGTAGCCACTTAGTTGTTATCACCATACATTTTGAAGATCAGTGATATTCCTAGAACGCTACCTATTACAAGAAATAGTTAAGTAGGTAAGTATATTATTTACGTCGTATAGTCATGGTAGGGACCCTGTGTCATACCTAGTCGGATGTGTCATATTTGTTATGATAACACGTTCTCAGTACTGCATAAGCTTTCAATGAATACTGGGCGTTGTTTATAAGACAGTCTTTCCCGAACCAGCTATTAATAAACGATTCATACAAGACTCAGAATATCTACCAGTCTAGCTAGACCTACAGCAAAACATGGACCTAAGTCTAAGTGACGTTTAAATGTTCGGAATTTGACACTGATGACGTTTGAGATGACAAGTAACGCCACCATCATCTGTAAATTTACACTGGTCACCTAATGCTAAGTACTACCTACACGGTATGATTAAGATTTTTATTCTCTAAATAATCAAATACATTTACATTTTGATAAACTTTTAATTATGACTAATATATAATGGTATGTCTTTTAATGGTACCGAAATATTTACAATTTCCGTTTACATGAATGAGATGATACAATCTGGCTACAGATAAGAAAAGTATTTTTAAGGTTAAATCGTAAATGGCTGATCTTTATTGGCTTTGAAAAATAACTGTTATTATAGTAACCGAGTGTTTATGGTATACATATCGATATTAAGCCTGAGATAGGTACACACAATGAGGGACAGAGAGCGCGCTCTACAAAGACAACCTTTTTTAGGGTTCCGTAGCCAAATGGCAAAAAACGGAACCCTTATAGATTCGTCATGTCTGTCTGTCTGTCTGTCTGTCTGTCTGTCTGTCTGTCTGTCTGTCCGTCCGTCCGTATGTCACAGCCACTTTTTTCCGAAACTATAAGAGCTATACTATTGAAACTTTGTAATTAGATGTATTCTGTGAACCGCATTAAGATTTTCATACAAAAATAGAAAAAAAGCAATAAATTTTGGGGGTCCCCATACATAGAACTGAAACTCAAAAATTTTTTTTTCATCAAACCCATGCGTGTGGGGTATCTATGGATAGGTCTTCAAAAATGATACTGAGGTTTCTAATATCATTTTTTTCTAAACTAAATAGTTTGCGCGAGAGACACTTCCAAAGTGGTAAAATATGTGTCCCCCCCCCTCTAACTTCTAAGATAAGAGAATGATAAAACTAAAAAAAATATATGATGTACATTACTATAAAAACTACCAACGAAAATTGGTTTGAACGAAATCCAGTAAGTAGTTTTTTTTTAATGCGTCATAAACCGAAAAAAAAATACACTATTATTAAAACATCGATCAAAGTTACAACACATTACAAGAACTTTTATATTATGTAACTTGCTGCTACGGAACCCTTCATGGGCGAGTCCGACTCGCACTTGGCCGGTTTTTTTCTGAAAATCAAATGTCATATTACTCATATTTGCAGTTGTGTTGTACTGTTAATAAATTGCACCGTCAATGTGTAGGTACTGGTTGAATTATAGCGTCATTTATCAAAGCTCTGATCAGATTTAGCGCGGAAACCAAACTGCAGGAAATAACGTTAATGGGGTCCTGTGCTATTTAGTCGAAGAAACTGTTTATTTTATCCATCTATCTAGCCATTCATCAGTCGATGTAAATTATTCACATCGTCAGTGGATGAAAATGAGTGACCAATATGCTCTTGCGCAATGATGAGCTATTCCAATCCGTTACCCTTTGATCTTTGGTGGGCCTATAAGGGGCCGGTTGATACGATGTAGGAATCTATATGGATAGGATATTCAAACTCAAATAATACGCAAGGGGAATAAAGTTTTCTGTGTTAGAAATTAGCAAAACCAAAAGCTGTTTACTATCCTCTGCCTTCAATTTTACTCCGACGCCTGGTGCTTCTAACTAGCTATATTTTTACCAGGTAAAATTTAAAAAGCATCGTTCTACGCAACCAGAACTGCTCGAAGGTGTAAATTTACTTATAGAATACTGAAACATAAACAGTGCTTCCTTCAAAACTCTCACAATAATAAATATGAAACCTTTCAAAGAAGATCAAAGCGACGAAGAAGCGATTTAGTTTGCACAGATATCGTTAAACGATTTTCTAGGCCATTTTAAAGTACTCAATTATTTTATTTCATAAGTCTCTGTAATGAAAAACACTCGAGAAACAATCATGTCAAAATACACTCTATCACACAAAAGTTAAGGTAGATATTTTTTCGAATAAAACTACTTGAAGATAAGATACATAGGTGGATCCAGTTGTGTGTTTCTAGGTAAATTCAGTAGTATTATTGATAATGATAGGTGTAACCAATAATCAAGTTTTTGTTCGCCATTCATAGCTTATCTTATTAAAGATATGGTTGAATAGTTTCGGCCTACTTTTAGGACATGATTTGCTGCTTTCACGAGGGACAAGATAGCAATAAAAGCGTTGAGAATTTGATTAACGACGAAAACTAGAGCGATTTGCATTCAACCAACAAAATGGCGACTGTTAAAATCAATGAGGCTCATGATTCAATTCCTGAAGATATCGAATAAATGCTTACAGAGAGAGAGAGATTCTATTGATCATGCAGCCTAGACCCCATTTAATTACGGATATAGAGGAAGAAGAAACCACATGACGGAAGCTATATAAAACAATACCTTTTGTGGAAATGACCTAACTCAAAGAACCTTTATCAGCTCAAAAGCCTCTGAATCTACAATCGATCATAACAAAAATCATGCAACCTAGGACACTCAGAACAAACCATCACATGAAACCTTTCCAACCAATCAATACCATGTTTTACTTCCCATGGATAATTGACTGCAATTGTCTTCGCATCGACCAGTCCATACATACGTAATTATTTTATAATAGCCGCCAATTAATGTGCTTTCTAATAATAGAATCACTATGACTTCTGATTAGCTTGAGGATAGCCGCGGCCGTTAATTGCAGCAGATATTAATCATCATTCTTGTAGTTTCAGCAAGTAATTGGTAGAATTAGAGTTTATAGCTAAAGGCTCTATCATTTGTAGATCCTTGGCAGTCGTTACGGATAGTCAGAAGCTAAGAAATTTAGACCGAGGAATTTGGACCGAGTTCCGAACAAACACTTCCATTTTTGAGGAACTGGGCATCGAGGAGCGATTGTCTCCACTGGTGCGCAGACGTATTTTCGAATACTTTGGTCATATTTGTCGACGTGGAGGTGACTCCATCGAACGCCTTGTTATACAAGAAAAGGTAGATGCAAAAAGGCCGCGTGGCAGATCACCAATGCGATGGACTGACCAGATTAAAACGGCTGTTTGCGGTCAATTGAACGAGTTTTCCCGGATGACTGCCAACAGGCAAAAGTGGTGGGAAGCTGTGCCACGTATCTTGACGGCTTCCGCAGATTTTGGTTCCGTAAGTGACCGCGGCGCCGTAAAATTCGCCATACAAAATATTTACGTAGTCGGTATGGAGTATCGACAAATACTATTGCTTTAAACTCATGGTAGAGGTACAGATAGGTAGTCGCTCCATGTAAAGTACTGCTATTCAGTTGAATCAGGATTGAATGGAAGCTGAACCCAAAAAATTAGGGAAAGGTTAGGCAGGCAAAGCTAAAGCTCTAGACAGCGTACCTGCCAGAGCTGCAGGATTAATTGAAAGAATTCCTACGATTTGACAGTACAGGTGGGTTTTGGTCAGTAAATGTCTGACAATTCCTCTCGCTATACACAGAATGGGAGAAGTTATTTAGAGACAAGCCACCCTGAAAGACAACGTGATATTATAAATTTAGTGTCGCATTTAAAAGATTAGGTAATGTAATAAATAATTTTTAATTTATTGACTCTTTGTGATGATTTAAATATTTAAGTAATGAATGAACTTTGGGATTTTATTTTACTGAATATTTATAATGATTTTAATTTATCGTATTTCGTAATGATTTTAAATGAATCGTATTTTGTGATGATTTTATATTAATAGAATTTTGTATTTATTCTTTTGAATGATTTCATATGTGTCTTTTTTTTTGTGGCTTGAAATAAATGAATTTAATTATATCAGCGATAGTGATGATATCCTAAATGTCAGGTGCACAGAGGTTCATCTATCTACTAAAAATGTCACTTGGTAGAACGGGAATTCGGTAATATCGTTTTAAGCTAAAAGATCCAAAAAAAATTTTTGGTTAGCTGGAAGCGAAACTAACCCAAAGAAGTTTAGGAAAGGTTACAGGCGTTCATTTAACTAAATGAGTTATGATCTGCTTCTAAACTCTAACTTTAAAAAAAATAAAGAAGATATGGCACCTTATGGCAACAAATGCTCACAAGACAAAAATACAATAAAAAATATATTAAGACATACGGAATATTAAGACATCCAAAAATACATTTCTCGTAGTCATAAGTCCATAGAACCTAACACGTGGTTTGAAAAACCGTTGGAAAACAGCCGTTTCCTCTATCCTCTTCACGTTTGAATATACGTAATTATAAATCCTGCGTCCAGCACTTATGATTTGAATTTCATCCAAGACCGGAAGGCGACAGCAGTGCTAAAATTATTCAGAATCTGATCAAGCATTGACGATTGTCATGCTTAGGTCATATGAACAATATCTCAGTCGCCATTTTAAAGGTTGATTCATCAGTGAGCCGCCGGAAACAGGTAGCCCTAACATCCACGGAATACTTAATATCTGTTTTGCATTATATTAATAAACGTAAAAAACTTTTGAATTTTGGGCTTACAAGACTACAAGTGTTAACAGAGGTTATAAAAATGCCTAAGTTCTAAACAGGATTCAGGAAGTTGTGTTTGCACGTGCAAAAGTTTTTTATGACACTGTTTGTTGAAGCTTCTAAAGCAATTGTTTTAAAAACCTTGATGGAAATATGTTCTGGAAAAGATACCTTATTCCTTTTTCAAGCAGTGCCTAGTTGCCTATACAATAAATCACCGTCAACGGTTAGTCTTTCTTTAAGAACCTACTGTTCTATTTTTGGATTTCGCAATAGAAGTTTTTAACTTCCTCTTACCATTTCGGCCTGATTTCCGTGCTTCACACTCTGCTCAAGAACTTAAAGCGCTAAAATAAAACTTCAGCGATTTTAAGTTTATAAAAGATTTCTCGTAGTTATTTTTAAACTTAAACCACTTGAATTTATTGTCTTAATCGCAAACAGTGTGAATGCTGAAGATAAGATCCTTTTTTTGTTCAAACATTAAAAGATATAACGATTCAGCAAGTGAATGGCAGAAATAGTTGGCTGCTTGCCACAAGCTTGGCTTGACTTAAATATAAGCGAACCAAGTAATCGGTAATGTAGCGAAATGTATTTGGGAGATTGCGGTATTATTGCTAAATGAGGCTGGGGAGAATTGGCAAGATTCTTGCTTAAATATCGTATCGTAAAGATTGTGTGGGCCTACAGGATTCAGATACTTGTGTACCTATAACTAAATACATAAAAATAGAGTGTGTTTCTATTCACCGATAAGAATATAGGTCTTCCTAACTGTTATTTTGCGCAATGTGCTTTATAAATTTTGTTTCCATAAGTCGTCGTGCCTTAAACTGTCCCCAAAGCTTCTAAATGCAAAATGTTATTAGAATATTCCGAAGAATTCTGCGACTTCGCAAACTTCGATCTTTAACGCTCAATATAACACCGTTTATCGGGAAGTTATTCTCAAAGAATAACTTTTTGAATTGCTAAAACTTCTATCTTCCGATATTCGATGAATTTCCTTTTATATTTAGTTTACCGATTATCGGTTCTCTGGTTCTCTTTAACAGCTGCCTTCGAATTTCAAAAGACTGATGCGTGAAGTGGTTGAGATATGGAACACTTGTTGTAGAGGTAACGTTATATCATACTTGGCGTCGACGACTAATATCGATTCGATCTATTGCACTGATAATATCGGTATTTATTCGATATGCTAATTAGCTATTTGTCGGATCGCTTTGTGTTATAATTTATTGGGCCAATGAATTCATAGTTGTAGGAAAGGTGAAGCGTGTAGAATTTGAATGGGAACCTTTTCAACTTTTGGATCGTAAGTAAGTAAGCCGACGTTTTTGGTATACGGTTAACATTTCAATCAGGGTTTTGATAGTTTTTGTTTAGATCAAAAGCTCTATTCCAATGTTTGAGATTAATGCTTTATCGTCGTTTTGACTCACAAGTTTAGACTTCTCTAAGTTATTAAAGTAGGTGCTAAAGCTGCATTTATTGTTCATTTACCATCTTTACCACTTCCTCTTTCAGGTTACCTCTAGTATTTCAATTCAATATCCTAATAGTCATAAATATCCCGGTACGTCTTTGTAAAACAATTTGAAGCCAGACATTTTCAAATTATCGAGCGGTGCTTCTTAGACCTCCCAAGACGTATTGTTCTTAACATTAAATAACATTTTACTACGGTTAGGTTAGTGCTAGTAAAAACTTAGCTTAGACCACGTTATTATTAATAAATCTTGAACTTTAAACCAAGTTATAAAGCCACATATTTTAGTACAAAGTAGTAACTAACGAACGATTCAATAGTATGAATAACTTTTTAGAGGCTCACCACTTCGGTGTCAAAAATATCTAAAATAAATTGTCACTTCTCTCCTTTTTACCATAGGGGTCCACAAAAGGTGTGTGGTAGATCTTCTGTCTCTTTCTAATAACAGTTTCGGGTCCCGGCGTGCGCGCAGGTAGGGTGATTCACCCTTGTCCGGTGACTCATTGACATAACACTTAATGTTCATTCCATTGCATCTTGTGTTGGACAGCTGCTTTAAGATTAGTTGTTTATGCGGCAATGAATAATGAAATTGGAGAAGTTTGCGTTTTATGTACCTTGTTTAGTTATTCATTAACCTTTGCTCATTTACCTATCGCGGTACCAATTCATAAAAAGTTTATTTTATGTTTTATCAAAAATGCATCGACCAATAGAAAATATTGAATAAAGTAAAATTGTATGCGGTTATAATTTGAAAATTGCATAAAATAGCTTTAATTTTAAATTGAAAATCGCTTAAAGTATTCCGTCTGACCGAATGTTAGCTAGCTGCAGTATATTGGTTGGCAGTCGGCAGTCCCTTAAGTCAGGCAGTGTGATTTATGAAGCGCCTGCCGCTCGGTGGCGCCGACTCTCTTAATTCTTATTACAATCTTCAAATTAACCGTTTTATTTTGTATTTCTTGGTTTATTTGTTGTTGTGTGCGGAATTTATGCTCCCTAACGGCGGGTTTAGTGGTGGCGACTAATTGTTAAGTTGATTTTAAATAGATTTGGTGTCGGGGTACCACCAGATGTAATTTAGACGAAAATCGTCTATGTAGCTTTTTAATTATAAACGTCTGTTTATACTTAATAATGCCCAGATAAACTCGGTACGGTTGGATACTGCACATTATTGTTGCGATTAACTTATTTTTTTAAAACCTCACGTTCGCACGGTTAATATAATAAATATAAAGCCTGAACCGGTATCAAATGCACCTGCTGCATTCAAGTAGAGTGTAAAATTATTCATGAACTAGACTCCTTCAAGTTTATCTGAGAAAGAAGTGCTAACATTCTTTGAAATATTCAAGAACGATGCGCAATGTGTGCTGGTTGAATTTTACGAGTTAAATCTTTTAAAAATTTGTTCGTCGGATTTGAAAAGTTCGATATCTAGGATCGGAGAAAGAGATTCTTTTACATAAAAATGTAAACGAATGATTTCACCTGCCTATAACAATAAAAGGACGTTGGCGAATAAAGCTTTCAAATTATTCTGAGACGAAGCCGAAGAACGGAACTAATCCTAAGGAATCTTACCGTATCTAATAGTTTAAAATGTGTGTAATAAAAGCCGTTTTTTATTTTGATAATACGACTACAATCTGCTTTCAAATTGTATTGAAAGGCAAATAAGGAACACCAAGTCTCGGAACTCTTATCAAGTCAAAAGCAAAACACAGTTATTTACTTACAAGAACCTTTTTATCAAGAACACTCGCTACTGGCACACCTTACAAAAAAGCCCTTATGATACAAAATCGGGCTATCGGGTTCAACCGCAGACTACTAGTGTTATCGTGTGGTAACAAGTGACATAACACCTAGAACTAATTGTCATAGCATGTATCTAATCTTAGTATTCGATGCGTTTCTCTGAATCGGTTGTCGTTACCGTTTGTAGCGGTTTACGATCGGCTACCAGCTATTGTAGCGACTGTTTGAATGTCATCGATGTTGGCAGTTTTATTACTGATGATAAGAACTGTATTGTTAACGCGAATCATGAACATATAGAAGTAAAAGTTATTTATATTCAAAATACTATTGAAAATAAAAGCAAGAAAGAAAGGGAAGGAAATAAGGCCTCACCCCTCTAATCTCTAGGTACACCAACCTATTACAACAGTATTTCAGTTAGAATGTAGTATAAATAGTAGCTTAGCATGTTTATAGAACTTTCGGATTATCCTTTAAATTATATAATAGAGATTTATTGTATAAGAATACTAACGATAACGGGTAATTTAATACTGTTAAGTTAAAATGCCTTTATTGCATACAATTTTGAAATTAACCGCTTTGATAGTGTTTGAAATGATTTGTAAAAATTGTTTAAAACTGATAATTTTAAAACTTTAGTACTCTGCTCTGCGGTTTGCTTCAAAAACAGATATCCCCACAAAAAACTTAAAAAACAAACTTTGGAATATCCTATATGTTCATTGAAAACCATGTATAATTTGTAGACACAAGTGTTGTACGCAGTTGGTTCAAGTAAGGTGCATACAGATATGTGTGTAGAACATAGACTACATTCCACATTATGCCATGTTTTGTTTCCAAGCTGTTTGAACGTGTTTTAATTATACATTTGTTTCCTGGAATGTTTGAATAGCATCTAACGTTGTGGGATCATGTTTGAAACTTGTGTGGTATGGTTTTGATCTCAAAAGTTGAACACTTCTTTTGATAGTGTGAAGTTTTCAGTGGTAGCGATTGATCTACTGCTTCGTATGTTTCTGTTTTTATTTTTCTAGATTTTTCATCTCTTTTGAATAAACTGCTCTATGTGCAATACTATTTAAAATTATCTTGGGCCAAATTGTGTTTGTCAAAACATTATCTTTATCAGTAAAAAACTGGTTTGAGTAAAACAGCATTTGCAACGAAACTTGTACTCAATTTTTTTTTACTTTGTTAGACTATTACACAATACCCGAAATAATGATACAAGAGTAAATTCAGAACGTTGCAAATGCAAAGATAAATAACTTCAGTAGTATTTACTGTTACTGACGTAGGTATTACGTTTCTAGGTCATTTGGCACAATTGTGAATCCGGATTTCTCCCAGTTGTAAACTCAGAATGACGAATTTATTGCTAAGCTAGCATATGTACCGCCTAGTAACGATCCCATTGCAGGACCACTTGCCTCTTCTGATTGCACTGTAGGGTGTTAATGATCTTGTTAAAGCTCGTTGACGATTTTAGTTCATTTATATTCTGGCTTATCAAGATGTTTCAATTTCTTTATCATCTCATTAATGTCTCAGATTAACTAATGATAAAGTTGCAGTGATCATCTATATCACATTAGGTTCTGTCAAAAGACATCTAGTGTTGAAGACGGGCTTCTTTCAAGCATCCTCCAGTTGTTTTCTGAGAATGTGCTTATGTACCGCCTAGCAATAGCCCCAAAGCAGGGCCTCTGCCTCTTCTGGTCGCTTTGTAGAGCCCTTATTAGAGTTCTTTGGCGTTTTCAGATAATTATTTTCTGGCTTATTAAGATTTTTCGATTCCTTTATCATCTCAACCAGTGCTGTCTCAAATTAACTAAAGATAAAGTCGCTGTGATCATCTTCATCACATAATCTATCAAGAGACATGTTCTTTTGAGCTCAGGCTTCTTTCAAGCGGCTTATTTTCCTTTGCCTGAATTCTCGCCTTGATTTTATGAGGATCAAACCATCATCCTCTTGTTGAACAAGCTTAACCTCCGAGCATCACGTCCTACTTTAATTATTTATAGCTGAGCTATTAATTAAATAAGCTATTTATGTGTCGTTTAACAATTCGACGCAGCGTTTACATGGCGTTGGTAATAAATGACATCGAGTGTAATAAATGTGCATACTTTAAGCCAGTCATTCCTTGTTCGGTCTACCTGGGTTTATCTAATTGATTTTTCAAGGCATGTTGTTACTTTTTAATGCCGTGCAATGGTTGTTCTATAAGGTTTTAATGGCTTTTGTAGAATTAGTATATTTATGAAGTTACCACTGCGTATGTTTAACTGAATTATAATTCAGTTAAAATATAATCTAATCATTTTGTAAAATATTATACTTAACAACATTATTTTTAATGATTAATGTTATTAATTTAATTAAGATAAGATAACACATCTACGATTAAATAGGTACTAGAAATTATAATTAAAACTATGTCTCAAGGTCATAATTTATGAAAAACACTATCTAATCATGATTTCATTAGTAAAATCATGGCAATTTATTGTTAATCGTTATTTTTAATGATCAAAAACTAACACTTAGGTACCTACCTATTTTTGTGATAAACTTATTATAATTAATGTATTATATACAAGGATACAAAATTATTTACTTATTTATTTTATTTATAACAATTTATGTACACACAAAAATAAAAGAAAAGAAGAACCATATTTAAAAAAAGCCTCAGCGTAACATTTCATATACTACACCCGAATAAGGAAACCTAATGAAGAATAATGGCAACATTACAAAGCTTGCCATAACGATTAACCAAAAATCGACTAAAAAGGTTACAGCATGTTTCTCAACGATTAAAAAAAAGCGTTTCAGTAATACCGCCTACGGTATCGGCTTCCGTACACACACTGGGCAAATTTACATAGGGTTTTGGACAAAACGCGGCATCTATGCGTTTAGATACTGCACTATCTAATCTGCATCATGTATGTGCATTGTTCCCAGCTTTGAGAGGACAAACCGACTGTTATGTAATGTCTTTAATTGTTGACTAAGTATTCTGTAATTAGAATGTGTGCTTTCCGTAAATGTGTTACGAATTTTTTGTGAGATGAGTTGTGTTGAAATGAGTTTTTATTAGTGATGCTGGCTGTTTCCGGGGTGCAATCATGACTGTGTCTGCAGTGCAATCAACATTGCAGAGTAATAATAGTCGGTTAATTTATGAAATCCAAAGTTTCTAACTTTAAAATGAAAAGCTGTTAAAAAGAGATATAATATTATATGATAACAAATCTAAGAGAGGTACCGTTTGACATTCCACACTTTTCGAAAAAAAAAATCCGTAAAACCATTGAATTATGAGACTATTTTTATTTTATCATAAAGTTACAATTTTATAATCAACAAATTAAAATTTATTACGTGTAGAACTGTCAAACAGTACTTCTTAGATTGGCCGGGCTTTAGTTGACAATAATTTAGAATAATCATAACCTACAAACCGCACTAAATGACAGCTCAAAGAATATCAACTACACAAACTCAAAGTTAACCCTTCCGCTGCACACATGACACACGGCGTCTATTTGCGGTGGTCGCTGGTCGGTGGTATATCGACCGAGCGCTCATACACCACCTTTGTTTACTTAACACATCGAGATCGCACCGGGAAACGGCTAAAGATAGCACGCGGCACGTTAGGGTTGCTTGTGTTCGAAATATGAAATGTATTGACGGGTTAATCTTCGTTAAGTTTGGTGTGTGGTCTGCGGCTAAGAATAGTGGAATAGCCACATTAGCCACTAGCCACTTATAGCCATTCATTTCCAATCATCTTTAAACTTGGCTGCTCTGGCTGTTTTTTCTGATTATCGACTTTTATTTCGAGATCCATTATAGTTGAATTGTTCTTGTCGAGCTGCTGTTTTTCTTTCGTTGCCACAAATGGCTTTTAGCAGTTGCATGGGCAGCAATAGATAGTGTAGTAGAATATGCACAAATGGATCTGATAGTGTTTTATCATCGTTGTCATTCCATTTGCTCGGAGCTTTTGTAATCGCCACTTTTGATTCTGGCTTTCAACAGTTGCAGTAATTAACAATTGACAGTGTGGCGGAATGGGGACTGTCCAATCTGGGAGTGTTTTTCATTTTTCATCCTTGTCAACAATGACTTTGAAACACATTGCTTTGCAATTCGGTTTTATATGTCTAACTAGCACTATGTTTGGCACCACCTTCTAGAATTCTTTAAATCATACACCATCCTCATGCATTTTACCGCTTTTTTTGTGGGTGTGAAATCATCTATCAACTTCTCCTGGTTTTTGAAGGAGACTTGCAAAATCCAACTGTGTTCTTTTAGTTGCTCTTTGCGTTCTAGGCACGAGGTGAATTATTCGAACAATCCCTCAGCCCAGTTGATATTAGATGTTTTGTATTAAAATGTAATAAATCAGCAAAACAAAGTAATGTTTTTTTTTTTCGTTGTCATTATCTTACAATCGGTCGTCTAACTATAAGCAGATGTGATGAAATTGATATAGGTATGGCTTGCAGAGCAATATCCCCCATGAGACAATCTCTATATTCAATCGTGGGCAGCTGTCTGTTTGCAAAATATGCCTCCTTTACAGTCTTCACAATGATTTTGGAATGGTCAACTGCACTGCTAGTTGGTTGGGATGAATTACAAGACGTGCTTTGTATTTGGAGATAAAAAAAAGTAATTCTACTAGTGCTACCAATTCAATTCTCTATGTTTCGACAATTATTGTAACGTATGTTTAGGAGCCCTAGGTCATTTTAATCAATATTGTGCATTATGACGATTGCATTGATAGTAATATCGACTTTCACAATACTGTCGCTAGTTGTTTACTCACTTTCCGATGACATTGTAGTATTGTTCTACTTATCAACACTGATAAAGATGCAATAAATGGAAGGGTCACTTTTATTTAGCGATTAGACATATGTATCAGTGTTTACAATCAAGATAAGATATTGTACGCTAAGAATATTTATAGAAGTATTAGGTATTTTTAGTAGGTAACTGTCAAAATGATAGCGATAGCAAGTGTCATTACCGCATTCCTATAAAACATGTAATTTTAGCTAATACTTAACGCGATGCCTGCTAGGGTTGTGGGATTGGTGCTACAGTTCTGGAACGTAAAGGAACTAGATCTGAAGGAACATAGGCGTTTAGTCAGCTCCACCCAAAAATTAATTATTATATGATTTCCTAATCTTCGCAAAAAAAAAGCTTTTGAACACAATCATAATAATTATGTATTAATGAAAAAGCTTTTAAAAGGTATATATAATAGGTTTATAACCTGTGACATGAGTCCACCTTAACATTCTTCAAAAGGCTCTGTCTCATAATATCCGCATACCATATTAAAAATCATTTACCAAGCGATGACCTTTACAAAACAGCGTATCGAAATTTGATAAATTTTTAATGTTCTTGACCTGACCCTGACCCTGTAATGAACTATTGACCTGTCGCCTCCTATAAGAGAAAACATCTACTTTTAAGCCCTAGATAATACCGTAATGTGTTTAGCTCTACCTACAAAACACAAACGAAAGAAAGAAAAAACGCTAACGTGAAGATAAAAAAAAAAATCTGTTATTGATGGATTGAAAAGAAAGAAAAAGAAATATATTACCAATTAGCATAATTATTAAAAAACAAATATGTACATCTATGTCTTGTCTACACCTGTTTCAAACTTTCAACTACTGGAAATATCTCGAAAATTGGTAAAATTCAAAGTAGCAATTGTGCGACTAACTTTACCTAGTATTGTAGGGTTAGTTATTCTTAAGTCCGTACCGGTGACAACTAATTGACATTGACAGGTGTCAAACGTTTGACTCTGGCAACCCTACAAGATACGACCGCGTCGCTCCGGACGTGAAATTAACGTTATCATTAAAAATGTAACGTACTGACACTCTGCTATTTCGAGATACTATGTAATGTCAAGATGAGTCGGTAGAACACATGTTTGAGTAATTATTTAATGTTCAATGCATCTGGGTCTTACTGCGAAAAACATTGTTCCGTACTCTGTAAGAACATTTGGAGAGATGTGACTCATTTATTTCCAGGTATCCTTATGGAAAGAGCAATTATTTTTTCAATTAGCAAACTGAATTGAATAAAGACTTAAAGTATCTATCTAAAAATCAAATTTCAATCACCTTTGCTTGCGTACAAGCATTTGCGAGCTTAATACCTGCGCTATGAAAAGATAGACAACTTTTTTCTTACTTTATAAGCATACATTTTCAAAGGAAAGAATCTATGAATGGTAGAATTAAATAATGTCTTGCATCAATATCACAAACAAAGATCTTACGCCATCCCTTAAAAACCCCAAAAAAGTACTCTTTATGAGAATATCTTCCGACTGTAACGTTACCTCAAAATTTGAACAAACATGGCAACAATAAGTTCGCTCAAATGACACGGTTTTATTAAACCGAGGTTTTTGTGTCGTTCGGCACATACTCGAATTACTTAGCGATGAGGTAATAACCGCTGTTCACTGTTGGAGCCCATTCATCACCTTTCATGTTTGGACTATGGATTATGGCTAGTAAGGATGGGAAAAGATACTAATCCTGGAATTCTACTAAATTTTGCCAAACGATGCATTTTTTTTTTAATATTCTTTACGCGAATTCATTTGAATATAGAAGTAAAAATATGTAGAGCAATATTTAAATTTGGAAAACACATAAATTACAGCTAGCTACAGCTAATAAATGTGCTCATTTGTAGCGTCTAGCGTTCCTCTTTCTTCTGGCTTTCTTCTAGCAAATGTGAGACGACCAAATTATACAGGTAGGTAGCATAGCATCTCAAATCGTCTCTATCAAATTGAAAAACGAGAACATCACTACATCTTCCTGTTTATACAAATATTTTGTAGCTTCTCGCCTTGTCATTCCTTTGTCACCGAAAAATAAACTACAAGAAAAAAAAGGTTATGCATTCTTGAACTTCGCAAGTTAGCCCATAGAAAATTTGCTGTGATTTAAAGATAAGGATTAGTGAGAATACCGTTTTATGTTTTGAAATAAGAACGGTGTACAGTCACCGACAGCAGTGCTCGGGAATTGCAAATGAAGATGTTTTATTCATTTTATCTGTTCCGCGGTCTCGCTAAACGAAGGAACGCATAAAGTAATTGAGTGTTTTGTTTTCGCTAGTACCTGCTCTTCTTTTATTTAGTTAACTTGAAAAATGAAGAATTTTACGGCAAACTGTGTGGATTCTAGGTTTCGTCTAATAGATACGAATAATAAATTTATTGTTTTAAATAGTTTTAGCGATATCACAACGAATCAAAGGGTTTAGGTCAAAAATATGAATCTATTAATTCAAACTTAATCTACGAATATTTATTTCTTGTTTAATTATTATCATTTGTATCAGGCACACCCACGTATCAAAATTACAACATCGTCCTACATTAATATGAATTAATTCAAATTTTATGGCGCTATGAAATATTGAGCTCATCTTAAAATCCGCTTACACAGACATTTATTGTTATCAAGTAATATCGAGCTAAGTGGTATCTTGATAATAATTGTAAGAAAATCGTGATGTTTTATAAGTTATATTGTCATAGAAAATAAGTTGTTTTTGTTTATGATAATTATACAATAATATTCCGGTTATTTTTATTGTACGCTTTGGTCAAGTTTTTTTTTATTATTATTGATAGGCTCGCGTTTGACCACTATCTCACCTGATGGTAAGTGATGATATGGCCGACGATGGAACACGCTTGCCTAGAAGTAACCTATTCACTCTTGACTTAAAGACCCCTAGGTTAAATCAAAACAAAATATTTCAATTAGTAAACCTGTATTTAATAAGACCGTATTCTTAAACATAATAAAGCCATACCCCTGTACTCGACTGTCAAATTTGTCTATGCTCCGCGTACTCCAAACCGTTCAAAGAGCGTTCTTCACTTGTCACAATTTTCCGCTCCAACGCACAATGTTTTATTGAGTCGTCCATTCATTTTATATTACAAGTTAATACCCATCGTGCCCTTAATCCTTAGAGCCCTCGACCTACAATGGTTAAGTGATTTCATGTCTTTACGAGCGTGCGATAGTACCAACATTACAACAATGTGTACTTACGAAAGAATCTTTTCTTTTTTTTCAGGTAAAAACATCGCGAGTTGTTTATGGAGCGCTTAGGCTGAATGTACCAGGTGGTAAGGTAATCTTGAGATGAGAAAAAAAACATCTGGGAGTAAAGGAATAGTTATATTCCATTTTCGCTGATCTTACAAGCAATTTATTTGATATACAACATTATGAACAAAAATTCTGATGAAAATCTGTAGAATAAAATACAGACGGACGAGGGACAGCGGAGTCTTATATTCTGTCTAAAAAGTCAAACGACTTGGGAATTTTCTAAATTAATTAATCATTTAAAAAATAATTTGTATTCGATACTTTTTATAAGGTTCTTCTATTAGTAAAAAATTATCAAGATCTCATAATCAACTTTGGTTATTGAACCAGTGTTGATTACATCAGATTTCATTTTTACCCTAATAATTGCCCAAGTCGTTTGATTTTTTAGACAGACTCTAGTAATAGGGTCCTATTTTACCCCTTGGGTACACGGAACCCTAAGAAGGTATAAAATATTGTACAAAATCAAACACAGGAAAGTATCCGATAAGGAAGAATTCAAAGTCTTAGAACGTTACTCTGTAAGCAACAGTGTGAAACACATGTGTTGGCTCGAAAGTGAAGACTAATGTTAATGTGTGTAATGGCGTGCGAAACATGATGGATGGCGCCAACTGTTACGACTACCAACTACCCACATTAAGTGTGCCGAATACGTTTAGGATTCTGTTCTTTATCATATACTGTTAGTGGAAATGGTTCGTGTACCATCGCGGTCGTTTCTGCATGATCACTTAAAAAAAAATTCGCTTGAACCAAACCTTTTGAAGTTTTCGTTTCGAGTGCAAGCAAAAATGAACTTAGCGGTGGTCAGGCGGAAGTGTCTTTGATGGTACACAATGGCAGTATGTTCTTCCAATGGGCCTGAAAATATACTCAACTGTCGAATTGAAGTAAGTCGAAGTTGAATTATGGCCGTCTTCCATTCATCATTGTTGACTGTGATAAGAAATTAAGTATTTTAAAGGCCAATAATTTTAAACACTTCTCCGTAGGAAACGATTTAATGGATAGATATAAAGATATATTTGCAAGTGGGCGGTGCCCATTCCACCATATTGACCGGTCTAGTATCTAACCCAGGATGTTGCGATGTCATACAAAAATCAGGCAGGTTATGGCTTAGAAAAATAACCCTAGACACGCCGATAGAAACGGTGCATCAAGCTTTTCATGTATCATAAGTGTCCATGTAGGTTTAATCTTCGTTTAAGTACTTACCTACATGAAATAAAATAATTTGAACTGAATAGAAGCCCATACGCACGAAACGTTTTCGGAACACTTTCATGCATACAGCTTTAGAGTCAGTGTTCCATTTTGTACCCCTGTTTCATGCCTAACATGCCTTTAGATGAGAATTTTGAAAAATCCTCTCTTAGTGCTCGCCTACTTTATAAAAGGAAGCCTTCTGCAAAATTTTACTTTCCCAGTCCCAGTAATTTCGGCTGTGCTTTAATATGTCAGTCAGTCAGTTTCTCTTTTTGTATACAAGATGTAAGGAACAGCCCTTCACAAACTTTAAGGGCTTGCTCAGTAGACGAAACTGAACAACCTTCCAAAAAATTTTTTTTCAGGAAACGAAACTCGTCTACTGAGCAAGCCCTTAAAGTTTGTGAAGGGCTGTCCCTTACAACTTTTATACAGATGTACAATAAGATGCATTCTATTGTTTTCTATCAAATCGAGTTGATTTGTTTAAATGTATCTATCCAAACATAAAAACGTTGTGAGAGAGCGATACTATTCCATTCGTCGACCTCAATTTGAAAGTTAGGCGTTAACATAACTCCACATTATGCATTCCGTAATTCAATTGCACTGACCGTTATTGTGTTGGTAGCAATTGGAATTCAGCGAAATATCAGTATATTCAGCATCCACTATGCCAAATACACCAGTACTAGCAAGCGGCTTCGTCCGCGTGACTATATAGTTTTCTCCTTACAAAGAATGTGAATTTTGGAAACTCCTTACTTAGCACTTGCCTACGTTATAATTTTATGTTTGTGTTTTGTTTTATTTGATTTTAATTTCATGAAATTGCTGTTTTGACATTGTTGACATTTAATTGAATTTTAATGTGAATTTGAAACCATGAATGCTGCAATACTAGGCTAGGCTAGAGAATAGCACCGCTGGTAGCCAAATACTGGCTAGAAAAAAATATAATTTGAGAGCATCGACACGCAAAGAAGAAGAAGCTGCAAGCCATTTTACATAAATTTCCTGCTAACCTAACTTCCACGGTACTCTTAGTAAAACTGTTCATAGTTTCTGTTCCACTAGACTAAGACCAAATCATCTAAATATTATGTAACATAATTCACTTTCTGAACTATTCACGTTCACGGTTAACAGATAATAATATAATATTTTCCTTGGCCGCTGTATGCGTCTGTTCCGATCCAAAACAAACGCACGGGGGCCCTAAAGTAAACATGACGTGGTAATGGACATGTTCCAACTACATATTTAGGCTGAAGCAGGAACTTTCGTACTTATGGAAGGTACTCGGTACTCAGAATGAAGACAGGCGATGTTAGGCTGTTGAAATGAAAACAAGACTTAATGTTGGTAATGGAAAAGTTTTGCACTGAATTGTCTGCAGGAAAATTTTCAAGAGCTATAGTAATGGTCCCGACTTACGAGAGGTACGTCGTGGGTTACTTTTGTAATATATGTCATCACCACTGCTCTAGACCCAATAATCTGTAAAGAGTTTACTTGATGGATTCACAAAAAGGTATTCACATCTGTACTTATAATACCTTTAAAAGAAGAAATTGACTGACATGAATAAAAACAGCCAGAACTACAGGTACCCGGAGTGTGCAATTTTGCACTAGGCTTCATTTTAGGCGAGCATTAGAAGATGAAACGGGGGTCTAAAGCCTGTACAGAAAAACCTGCTTTAGCGGGGGCGATGCCCACAGAGAATTTCATCTTTTCTGTGGTGATGCCGCTGACAAAAGCTAGTCTTTCATAAAGTTCATTCATTGCAATTCAAAAAAGGAACCTCGGACATTTTTTCCCGCCAATCGCTTATTCCTTAGAAAAATAATATCGTAATAAAGATGATATTTTTAAGTTTCTCAATTATCTTTTAATTTAAGGCTGATAGTAAAATACATACGAGTATTATTCAACGATATCGATTATTTTAGCTTGTAAGGTTCAATTCTTCTATGTTAACTCAGTTTTGTTGTGCATTTGTTTCAGTTATCCTCCTATTATAAAATTTCTTGTAGATGTATTAAGGTTTACTGTAAGAAAACCCAATTTTGAGTTAAGCTCGCCTGTGTCCGACGTACACTTTCTTACTGTTTATATTTAGTAAAGTTATGTACAATAAAGAATATAGAAACTAGAACGATTATTATTATTATTAGGTACTTACTTTATTTTAATTTTCGTATCATTCTCTCGCTGTCACACTTCATTGTACTACTGATCAGTTGTCCATAGAAAAGAAGGATGTCCCTCGTCACCATCGTATTACGGATTTAATCAGAGGTAGTTAATAAATCTCTAACCTAATTTCCCAAAGTACACTTTCACAAGCCAGTTACAGAAATAGAAAACATTTTCGTTCCATATGTTTTCTATCAACATCCAATTTCTTTCCACAAATATTATGAAAAGTCCTACATTATAAAGCGTCCTACGTCTCCGACCTATATACCTTTGTGGTCCAGGTGGGACAATGGCTTCAGGAGTGCCTCTTCACCTAGATAGCCGAGATAGCATCGACCTCACTCTACCTGGCTACGATAGTACTGAGCTTGCGTGGGTTCAAAGTAGTTTGTAGTACTACGTCTGGGCAGTAAGTGTACAGGATGATATTTTAAAGAGTATCTACGTGAATGGCGAAATTAGTCCGGATCAGTGAAGAATAGTGAAAATACTCTAACGAAGTCAGTAAATTGTTATTGGATTTTTGAATAATATAGATATAAAATCTAATCTGACCAGGAAACGTAGACTTTTTTTTTAAATAAAAAATACGCTTGATTACGCCATCCGATAGTGTTTCTAATTCGAACTGTTTTTTTTTTTTGATAGTAAACTTTTTAAACTGTTTGAACCCAGTAGGTTATGCTAACTGCAGTATCGGTGATACTCATAACTTTTTTTGTTTTATTTTTATTATGTATTACTCGCGTTTGACCACTATCTCACCTGGTGTGGCCGACGTTGGAACATGCTTGCCTAGAAGCAATCTATTCACTCTTGACTTAAATTCCCCTAGGTTATAGCTATCAGGAAACCCAAAAATTAATTCGGATGAAAGTCTTATATTGGCTTATGTAAAAGAACAAACTATTTTTTTTTTTTAAATTTTGTTTCTATTTTTTTTACACTACCTATGTTACGATTTTTGAAAATAGAAAACGGAATCTAAATAAAGGAACTGTTAGACCTTAATGTTTTGTTAAGAAAGTAATGCCATAACACCGATAAACTACGTTAAATAAAACTATACTGTAGTATAATTTTCATAAATTCATTAGGATTAATGAACCCTTTTCCAGCCACCCATCATGGCGCCTCAAGGGAACTAAACCTGTGTGCCCTGTGTGGCCTTGTAACAAACTAAGAGGATTTCCGTAAAAGCGGGTTTTGTACTAAAATCCCGGGTTTTACTTTAGCTCAAAGTTCGTACCTGCGTGGAATATTGCATGGAATTAAGTTATTAAGCCTGAACTAAGGATGTTATGGGTATGATTTTTTGGATCTGAATTCGGATACGGACAGGTATAAAAATAAATAATATTATACCAATTCGAATACAGTTACGAATATGAAATTATTTCAAACTAGTTTCGATTACGGATATTACAATTTTAACCTTTTAACCGCCTATGTCGGATATATCCGACAAGCGTTTATTCCACCAGGATCGCACATCCACGACCAAATACTCCATCTCGTCAGCTCTTCTGTCATCTATGTGGATTGAAGAGCTAAACGAGACAAAGTGCCCAGTCACAAAACACACGACCCTGTTGAATAGGACGTCAACAAACGGTTAAAAGGGTTAAAAGTAAAATATTAATAGGTAGCAAGATTGGTTTGGCCGAGTAAAATCTTTAAATCGAGAGTAAATAGGTTTCTTCTAGGTAAGCGCGTTGCATCGTCGCTTTCCATCAAGTGAGATAGCGGTCAAGCGCGAATCTATCAACAATAAAAAAAAACCTGTCGCAGTTTGTCACTTAAGACTCCGCTTTCCAAAACTATATCGGTTGCGGTACAGAATAAGTAATAGTACAAGCGGTTACGATTGCGGAAATTTTTTACTTCGGATATCCGATACTTTCGGTTCATAAGAGCCTCATAACATCCCTAGTTTGATCCACCTTCGGTGTCGGATCGATCGTCATTTCGCGCTCTAGATGAGCAAGTGCATATTAATGAGTTCTTATCTATAGACTGCATAGTCAGTAACTTATCATTGGCATAATTAATGTAATCAATTATTTGAGCACGTCTTTAGAATGCGTAATAATTATTACAAAGGTGGCTATTTTTTTGTTCAGAAATCTTCAAATAACTTCTCTCGTTTTCAGTGGAGTGAGAGTTATAATGTAGTGTCCGCATAGAAGATTATAAAATATTGAGCGTTTTATTTATATAGGGTATTTATCCAAGAACGTAAATAAGAAGTTCTATTTAAAGTAGTCTGTAAATATAGAAAATAAGCAAACCTTTCCGTTTAAATTTTCTACCTAGTTGGGTACAAAACGTTTACGTTTACGGGCCGCAAGGACTGCTGGTTTAGAATCTAATAAGCTTAATAATTTACAGTTTATTTATATTATGCAACAAAATTAAATTGTTTCTCTTTAACTACAAGATCAGAAGATATCAAGGATTTCCGTACCCTCGTTCAATCCAGATATTTAAAATTTTGAACATAATAGTTTAGATATATTGTAAGTTCAATGAGTTCATTTAGAATAGCTGTATTATCTATAAGTAAGAATAACATTTCAAATATCTGACTGACAACAGATGTAGAGTGCAGGAAACCAGATGAAAACTTGTGGAAGATTTTCATATTTTATGGTTTCGTTACTGAAGGAAGTCTAGCCATCTGGGAGCTTTAAAATTAGATAGCACGGTAGTAGGCATGTTTGTAAAGAATATTGGTGTTTAGGTTGCTAGCACACTTTTTGAAAGTATACCGTATTCATTTTTTTTAATTTCAGCGGCATGATAGTTTCCAAGTGTCTTATCTACCTGTGTGTAATAATCTTCTTAATCGCGATCAAAATATAGTTGAAAATATTTAAATTATATAAGTTAATTAATTACACTGTATAAGTGGTTCAATACATTACTTTTACTAAAACTTTGTGCTAGTTTATAAAAAAAGTCAGTCTTGTCTTTGCTTCCGGAGTTTTCTTTAACCTTAGTTCTAAATTCAAGAATATTTGACAACCTTTCCCTAAATTCATCAATCAAATAACTACTCCCGTTTTGGGCAGAGCGAGAAGGAGTGTCAGACTTTTACTTTATAAAATCGACTCGTGCTTCTTCAGTTGCTATTTGTGTTCTAGGAACGCAGTGACTCTTTCGGACAATCCCATAGACCTGATATGTAATTTTACCCCTAGTGTGATTTTACCGACAAGAGGCTTTGAACAAAGTGTAATTCTACATGCAAAGCCAAACCAACAATGTATTTTAAACTTACAACCTTATTCTCGACGCAATGTTAAAAAATTATCTTTCATTCCATTCACAATGTCGTTGATATTCCAGAAACGTTGAATTCGATTTCAAATACCGAGCGTCGAACTTCTTATGAACTATTCCAATTTGCATGTTGGGGATTGTTCGAGCAAACATTTGACAGTCTATGGTATTGACATAAGATCTATGACTTTCAAGCTGACATTTAGAATAATTATTATATTTTGTAAGTTTGTAGACTTTATGTTGGTACTTAAATGTCTAGAGTAGAGTATTTGTATATTCTAGTCTCTGTTGTGAGGAAGTGGTTAAAGTTTCAAACATATGGGACTGTAAAGTTTATAGATTCGATTGTATTTTTGACATTTATTACCAGCGTTGAGCTCAGTGTTGTAGGTACAATTAGCATTAAAGTTTCTCAGAGAGTTATATACTAGTTGAAATATTTTTAAGGGTCTTTCTTAGGACAGACACGTGAGAAAAATCGAAACTAAATCTAAAAAGAAGGATTAATATTTCTCTTCACTGATTTTTTAAAGTCTTCGAAATTCAACTTTGCGCGGTAAAATCAACACCTGTCAAACTTAAGCTTTTTTATTAAAAGTCACAGATTATCAAAGGAACTTATCCGTGTTAAGTGCAGTTTCAACTTAACACCCAGTTTCGAGGCAACGTGTGACTGCACCTAAAGGGACATTTTGTTACACATTTAGCTACGATAACGAGCTCGTCAAAAGACATATCCCTTTTCTGGCTAACGTGTTCTTGAGTTAGAAGTTAAAATATCGTCTAATGACCTCGTAACAGTTGTGATTAACTCATAAATTAAGTGAGACGTCTGTCTGACAGTTGTCTATTGTTTATTAAAAATATGTTTTTTTTTTTTTAATTTGTAGACAATGTTTGAGCTAGTGGGCTTAATGGGTTTTTGCTCCATGTTTATAGTGTTTTTAATTAAACGTTTTTCTTATCATATTTATTTACTATTCGGGTTCGGTAGTTAATACAAAGTGATACTTATATCAATTTAATCTTTCGAAATAAACTCAGATCTTAATCTCAAGTCTCACGCTGTTATGTTTATTGTTGTTTATTAGTGTGTTGTATGACATTTATTTAGCATTTTATTCAATGGAAGGGCGACAATGGTTATAACTCGGTTTACGGCCGGATGCGGGCACACACAACTATTTATTACCATATGAATAGCATAACGAACTAGGCACAGATATAATTAACACCTTTTAGTCATGCAAATTCTGCTTTCATTTTAATATTATCAGCAACTTTTTTTTATAAATTTGAAAATTAATTGCCAATTAGAGCCAGTAGGCAACTTAGATAAATTAGGTACCTAATCTTATCATTTTGCAAAATATTTTAATATAATATCATTATTTTAAATGATTAATGTTATTATTTTTCAGATAAGATTAGAAATTTTGACTAAGTTACCATTATTATTAATTAGAAAATAATAATTAATTATTAAAATTGCTTCTTTTTAACGTAATACAATTTAATTAAAATCTAATCTATCTAATGAGACTTTGCTGGGGCTGCTAGGACCCTCAATCGGTGCAAATACTGTAACCCTGGTATAATAACAGGCAACAGACTTGGTAACAAGAACAGCAACCATCAGACTCGTAAAACAATGCCATTCGCTCACAATATCAAGCCTGTTTTTCTGACGGAATCCTAATTCTTTTTCTAAAATAAAAGTAGCCAAGTTACTTATAATAACATCTGCTATCTACCAATGAACTTCCTGTTAAAATCGGTCTAACCGTTTCGGAGATTAGCCGGAATAAACAGACAGATATAAAAACCGATTGACCGCCAATTTTTAAAAAATAAATTACAGTTTTTTGCGTAGGTAAGTATCGAATACATTTTCGTATCAAATATTGTAAAGGCGAAGTCTATTCTATGAGTGTATCTACATATTTCTATGTTTGTTACTTTTTCACGCTCTAACAGCGAAACACATTTTAATGAAACTTGGTACACAGGTAGACCATGTTCTGGAATAGCCCATAGGATACTTAATATCCCTGGAGTATGTTCTCTTGGGATAATTGTGTACTATTAAAAGGGTGAAGACGCTGGCAGCACCTAATAATAATGACTATAGCCTATTTTTACATTCAAATTAGGTTTATTAATAAAATAATGATAAGCCGGCCCTAATTAAAACCGTTATTTTTAATTATCAAAGTTTTGTATAGGTACCTATTTTTTCGATAACATTTTTTTTTATGTAGTGTGGGCTCGTATAATGAATTGAATTTATTTATGGATTTACTCTTTAATAAAATGTGGGTTTTGCCAACTGCCTTTAGGTTTGTTACTGCAAAAACATTGAAGTTCATGAAAGGCGTGCCTCGTAATTTAAGTTTGCAATAACGCATCAAGTAATGACGGGTTGGCAGCCACTTTACGGCCGTCATGTAACCATTTTCCCTCGGACAACATTTAATACGCGCGCGGGAAAATAAAGCGCTGATTTAAAGCCTTTCATTTATCCCTACAATAATGTAATGGCAATACTGGTGTTATTGTTTTTTATTTTACACTAATTTGAGCGGGCTGTCAAATTATTTTGCTGTCATTTGAATTTATTCGTCTATGGTTTTTAACAAAAATATAATGGCAATACTGGCTTATTTTTTTTTATTTGACACTAATTTCATTGCGCGGGGTGTCAAATTATTTTGCTGTCATTTGAGTTATCTTTGTCTATGGTATTTTTTTGTTTCGTAAGGTATGGAATTTGAAAGTACGTTTTACTTAATATTTTTTATAGTTTTTCTACAATCGTAGACTAATGTCTCTACTTACCATTACTGGAATACGTAACTTACGAATCTCCGTAGCCGGCGCATTATGTTTTCAAGCATAAAATGTAAATTACGGCTCGGCTTTTGCATTTCTGCGTCGGCGAACAGTAGTTGTAGAACAATGGATAATAAAACGTATTCTATACTATGCTAAGTCTAGTAAAGTACATGAACCCGCAGTTCATGTTGAGATTCACATTCCACTTTTTACTATTTTTTAATCTTAGTTTTGGAAAATCATCTACAATTCTACACTAATATAATAAAGAGGTAAAGTTTGTTTTTTTGTTTGTAGGAGGTAACCTCTGGAAGTACTGGCCCGATTGCTAAAATTTTGTCACCGATGGAAAGCTGCTTTATTCTTGAGTGACATAGGTTATATTTCTTATACTATATTTTATGTACGCGAGCGAAGTCGCGGGCAAAAGCTAGTTAGAAAAAAATGTTTATCTTTTAAATTGAAGTCTCAAATTGTTGTTTTCTACCTGAATTGGTTGTGTTATCCTTCTTTCAAGCAGCAACCTAACCAAGGATAGCTCACAAAGCATCATAAGCCTGCTTATTAATCCTTGAAAAAGACATGGTATGAAAGACAACATGAATGTAGCCGTGGACAAGATCTAGTCAGTTCGTCTCCCTCCAAGTTAACGAAACTCCTGAGCCTTCACAATGGAGTGCCTACAAATGGAGGAGGCACCCTCACTAGCAGTCGTAAGCGATCGACTTAAAAAGCGACAAACATATTTTTCGCACATATATTTTGTATGAATAATCATTTAAAGTCGTGCACTAACATTGTACTGACATAAAACTGGCAGAAAAATACCTCAAACAATACACTATTCACATTTTGAAAAATATAAAAATATGCACATGTCAAGTGATTTTTAAGGATCTTCAAATAAATCATTTGTTGGATACAAGCAGAGAATAATTGTCCATTGAAAGCTCTGCTGATATTTTGTGTATGTAACTTCGTCTCCACCATAAATTACAAGTGATCATTTTTAATATATTTTCCATTCGAATACAAATATATGTCATTGAACATATTCTAATTTTTCTGCAGTATTTAGCAGCGAATGTATCGAATCAGCCTCCTCGCGAGCTTCACTGAGGTGGTCCAATAACTACAATAACATTCTCAGCATTCATATCGAAATCGCGCTTAATTTAATGATTCTACTCAGCTGTATTTTACCGAAATCGCATTTGTTTCAATAAATATTGTTCAGCTGTGTTGACACTTGAGATACTAAACTACACCAATTTTACACCACAATATCTAAGTGTATAAAGTGAGTAAAGTGCAGTTATTGGCAAATTGATTCCTAATCAATTTGCCAATAACTGCACTTTACTCGAAAAAATCCCGCTAATAACTTCATCACACTGATTTGTAATTTATTGTATTAATTTAATACTTATTGTTTTAGATGATAATAACCTATAGATAGATACTTATTTAAGGTCTCATAGTTAGAATAACACCTAAAGGTACGATAGGGGAAAGGTAAAATCGCTTATCCGCCACTTTGGTTGAAAATGAGTTCTTTTTTTAAATTAGAGTTATACTAGTGCTTGACTGCGATCCCACCTGATGGTAAGTAGCGATGCAATCTCTGATGGTGATGCGCACTAGTTTATTAAGAGCCTATTCACTCTAGCTTTGAAGACACCCAAATTATAATCGGACGGGAAGACCGCAGCAGGCAAACTGTTCCAGTCCTTCGACGTACGCGGTATAAACGACGAGGCTAAACGCTTAGTCCGGACCGGATAGTGAGTTAATATAAATAATTTATTATAACCTATTTTCGCCAAAGTGTCGGTTAAGCGGTTTTACCTTTCCACTGACGAATATCTCACTAAATAAATAATCGGTAAAGGAATTATAAGTAGTCATCATTCGAGACTTAAAGAATAATTTAATTACATACAACTAATTTCATCACATGAACTTTTGCAATTTAAATCAAATTATCATGCGACACAGAATATTGTGAAATTATTATTATCTTTATTTAATAAAATTAGCCAACGTGTATAAACTGAAGGATACTTAAATGTTAAGATCATACATGAATGAAATATTCATCGAATTACAAATTCATACAGTATTCAAAGTGGCGATGCATTCTCTTTGCATACAAATGTTTAAAAAAAGAAAATAGTATTGAAAGAAACACATTTAATTTTAAAGGTCGATACGGACATAACATCAAAATACACAAATCGTAATAATATATAATAATAAATTATTTATTTATTTCTTGGTGTATGGTGTATACAAGATCTTAATATTAAAAATGTTTCACATACACTACCGTTGCCGGTGTAGAAATATTAAAAAATATTAAAGCCTTCTAAATATTATGACTTTATTTGTAAATTTCCCCAGAAAATAATGCCATATCTAAGGATCGATGCAACAAGAAGTTTTGCGCGGATGTGACGCATATCTTCCCGATTTGTGTTTGTGAGCTAGTTTTAAGATTGCGTCATTTCGGGTAAATAAGCTGTTTTTCTTTCTTTCAGGATTAATAAACTTAAAAAAAAAATTACGTGTGGCACTCGGGGACTGCCGCGGTAAAGCTATTGCATAGCATTTTTTATCAACTTATGCAATTATAATTATTTATTTATTTTATTTATGCAGTATTTTTTTTCCTTTGTTTTTTTTTTCTTTGATATTAATTGAAGTTACACTTTCACACATTGAATTGAATTTTTGTTGATTGTTCACTCATTTGTTTTCTTATCGGTCACTACGCTCAAAAAACAAATGAGTGGGGGGTGATAGGTTATTTTCGTTACGGAATTTCTTGATTCGGTCTCCACGCTCAAGGCCCGCGATAGAAGCTATGCAATAGCTTAAAACTTACAGTAGTCAAATTAAATAAAAATCACGATTATTTTAAAGAAAATCAATACAAGATTTTGTTCTTATTTATCTAAAATAACATAAATCAAGAAGACGCTAATCAGTTTCCTCAAAGAATGCGGAAGCCCCAGCAACAAGTAGGCAATTTGACAATATAATTGTACAAAGGCAATAACATAAAAAAATATTGATCGAACCAATAAAACAATTCAATTTGCTTGTAATGTGAACTGGCAACATTCCGCCTCGTTAATATTCCCGATCCGTCCAACAACCGATAACAATCTCGGGTGCTCCCAAATTTTACGACATTTTTATTATTTCACAAGCGGCACTTACAAAGTGACTCCGAAAATATAAACATTTTTGAAACATATGGCGTTGGCGACAGAACGAACAAATTTTTTTTTCATTATGGCAACCACTACTTTTGATGACACGACACCCTTTACCACGAAACGATTTTGGTTGAAATAAACACACTATCCGGATCCGATCGTAAAAATTAGTTTTTTTTTCTTATTGAATGTGTTGAGAGCTAAATTGTTTGTGTTCTGAATGTTTTTGTTATTAATAATGACGGTGTTCTAAAATGACGTTCACCAGGTGGCAGCACTGATGCGTCAAGTCCAAGCACCTGTCAAAACGCTTATGTCAAGGACACTAATTCGACATCAACATTAATGTCATGTTTACGTTTTCAATGGAAAATACCTGACGGCTAAGTGGCGCCAACTGGTTGTGTGAATTTTCCTGAACAACCTCATTTGAGCATAACCCAAGTTCATAACCTAATTCACAATATTTCTACTTTTCAGTTCCGCGTTTCTACAAATAATGCTCTTTAAAGTGAAAACCGCATCAAATTCACTTTCAATATCCGTGATTAAAAGCAACACTTTCATTTACTTACTGATACGATAACGTTTTTATTATTGCATCTTGTTTTTAATTCTGGCAACATTTTTCCAGCTAATCTTTGAGACAAGTTTAAAACGTAAGCGGCTGGTGCACGCGATGCTACCTTATACGCTGCATGCTACCGAAATTGCAATTCTAACGAATGAGTAAATAAAAAAAAAAAAAACGATTAATTTAAAATCTTGAACAGTTGAGAGCGATTGAAGTGAAAAAAGTCGCAATTAGTCGTGTTATGCCTTTTGTTATTACAAGCGTTGGTAATATTCATTTAGCGTTTATGGACCGGTAAACGGCTGATGTTTGATTATCATTAAGACTTAGTTTACAGTCTAAGATACTTTTTTTACAAGAACAATTTGCCATAAAAAATACTTAACTAACTATAATTTAAATAAAATAATAATAATCCTAAACTAATTCAAAACAATCTAAAATATGGCGTCAAAAAACTCTTCTACACCGCTGTCAACTGGTAGTGTACCCAAAAGACTGGTGGCATTGCCATACTAATAGCAATGCTTATCCTCTGTTCGAGGCAAAAACCAGCCCTTGGGTCACGCAAAGCGTCTAAAGTAATATGATACTTACATCATATTTAATTTAAACATACACGACCTCTTTTCGCTTTTTTTTATATGGTAATATCAAAAAAGTTACCAAGGCTCAAGATAAATACCGCAATCTAAAAGAAAAAAAAAGCTGTTGAGTAAAAATAAGCAAGTTCTAAATAAAATGTCGGCCAGCGGTAGAGGGCACTCTTATCGCGCTCGCTAAGTGGGGTAATCATTTCATTTCATGCCACTCAGCCTCTCTAAGCGTTAATATTTTCGCAGCAACCCCTCAAACTCAGGGCTGCCATGTATTTTAAATTTATTTGAAATTTTGTCTTACTTATTTCTATTTAGGTAGGTGTAAACTAAAGAAGAAGAAGAAGAGGTGTAAACTATTTATTATGATTAGTACAGCTAGCCCATGTTGTCATTGTGTGTATCTGTGTGCCAAATAAACGTGTCTTTTATCTATCTTTAAATAAATTTAGATCTAGCCATTTTAAAAGCATACTTTTTCCTTGGCTGCGAGAAAAGGTGTTCGTTTCTTACAAAAACCTTACCTTTTCCGGGATAAAATACCCATGAAATACAGCTTAGGATTTCTGTAATCTTATTAGTACTTAAAGAAACGTTAAAGAAAGTAGCTACTTCATCAATTTAGTTAAGATATCACAAATAAAATCGCCAACCCTGTCTAAATCAACGCTGTACATACTAAGTTTAATTGAACAGATCGCATTCAAAAGGAAAGCGTGCTTAGTTAAATAGCTTTCAAGCAAACAAGAAAGCTTTGATTATGCTCAATAAATTACATTTTGATTACGATTGTACCCATTACCCGGAAAATTCTGAAACAGATACTTTGCCCTTTTAAAAGTTTATTATTTGGAGTAATGTGGTGGATTGATTGCGTTTGAATAACGCATGGACGCATGTGAGTTACTAAAATATGTAGTAAGTAATTCATTTTATTTATCTCATAATAAGTCTATTATAATTCCAGATTATAGATGAAGTCGCTTTTGCCCGCAGCTTCGCTCGCATAGAATTAGTACTTACATATTCTAAATTATAGCCTATATGATGAGGTATAAGATATATTAATGTAATGTTTCTTCAAAATCCTTTCAGATGTTTGAGCTTGAAAGTATAACAAATATACACAAACACACATACTTATATTTTCTTCTTTATAGTATTACTGTGATTAGCTAACATAGCAATGAAGACAAAGCCATATTCGGTTCACCTGTTCTCAACCTCAATAAGAAAAAGTATTTATTTGGAACACGACACTCACAGGAAAGAACAATGAAATACATCGATTTTCTCATTCCAAAGCCTATCACTGACTCTATTGTTCACCAACCTTTCAACACCAATGTTTGGCATCTTCGGTCAACGCACTAGCGATTATTATCCGTAATCGATAGTGACCCAAACCGATTATCTATAATGGAATGATATAATTTCCAAATAGGTACCTTTGGACGCTGTTTATTTGTGAAAACCACATAATTAGAGACTGAATGCCGTTCGACCACCTGCGTAGGTTACATTAGGTCGAAAATTACCCGCGAAGCACGAACCGCAGGGTAGGCGGACACTTGAAGAAATGTCAAATGACCACGCAGGTACCACGGTACAACACTACGAGTTCGAAAGACTTTGAACTCGGAAGAATTTGTATTCGAAAGTTAAATTTTAAGGAGAAATGTTGATCGCCCAACGACTTTTTATATGTGAGGTCATTCAATAGGCATGCAAGCGTATCAACTTATAAGACACTTATCAGCGGTTTTCGATTAAACTTTCTCCAATAACCCACCCGCGTATTCTAGATAATAAGAATAAACAAAGGCCACCGATATGTTCATATCAAGTTGGGATTTTATAATCAAAGAAATAAAGTAATTTGCCTTATCGGTTAAAAATTTTCTCATGTAATAAATATAAGTTGACACTGACACAATAATCTATTGGACGCCATTGTTTGCATATCTCACGAGAGACGGATTAGAGCGATTACCGTGTGAGTTAAAATAGTAGACACACATTTAGTGCGCTATCATCGTAGGTGTGAAAGAGAAAGGGCATGTAGAAACTTGGCTGTAATTACATGGACCACCCGCGCGATCTTGGACCAACTATTACAGAAAGCTTTTTGTAGGAAAATAATAATCGACACAATGAAGTCATCAAATGAACTCGAGTTCGCCCCACTAATCGAGTTCGGTCTCATAATGATGATATTGTCCCCCTGGGCCTACTCTATGGTCCAACTCTTTCCAAATTCGGTGCGTGGAACAGGGTAATAAAAGTTAGGTAACGTAGCGCTACTTTGACTTAACGGTTAGTGTTGCCAGCGATAAATCGTGATACTGACCGATTGTACTTTTTGTATTTGTTTTATTTTATTGTTTGCTTTATTTTCTTTAAATTTAGAGCTTTGCGTGACAAGTGCATATCTAATGCTGAATGCACATGTTGGAAACAATGGCGCTTGGTGATGAATTACTAACTAATTACTTTGATGGATCTGTTGTGTAGATTTCTGCGTTCCAATATCCACACTTCCACAGTCTGCCCAACGGAGTTAATGACGATTTGGAAACAATACTTATATTCGGACATAGTGTCCGAATCTACCCATTTTATTGTCAAGATTTTTCACTGACGATTCGGACACCACCAAAATTATTGGAGCTATACAGTATACTTAGTCATAACAAAATAAAATGTCTTAAAATATAATATAAAGTTTATTAATCGAAGTAGTCGCCTTAAATCAGCCTAAAATAGTTTTGGTAAGTTGGGAACGCTTTTTTTTCCTATATTTTAAAACCTTTTATCTCACTGTACTAAACAGTGTGTCTGAATCGTCAAATAGGTATGTATATTTTGAAATAAAAAAGTTTCAATAAATTTGGACACTGTCCGAATATACTATGTGTCCAAATTGTCAGTAAGTCGTCCAACGTAGTCATTTATAGCTTACAATACACTAAGTATTGTAAGCTCAATCATCAATTTATTTAAATTATTTAGTATGAGACAGTTATTGCTCATCATGCAGACAAAGTTATGAATAAATTAAAACTGGTTAACATTTCTGTTGTGATTACTGTATTGTTTTTAACCGCAGTAAACAATGCTATATTTATATTAATAAATTGTTTTCTGTTTAGTAAGTAAGTGTGTTTGTCATTTATAAAATTATAATAATTTAAGTAATTGCACTGATTAATTGTATCTACTCTAATCTTTTAATCTAATTGAATACTCACAACTCTAATGTTTGTTGTAATTACACTTTATTTAATTGAAATAATAAACGTTTATCTTAATTCCAGTCTAAGAATATTGAGCTACAAATTACTTATTAATTTAAATAATCGAAATCAATAAACAATGACCGCGCCGCTTTAAACAAGCCCTCTTTCTAAAAACATTTTTAAAGATTGTATCCAATACTAGCTGTTGCCTGCGGCTTCGCCCGCATACATAAAATATAGCCTATGCTACTCAGGAATAAAGCAGCTTTCTATTGATGAAAAAATTTTAGGAATCAGACCAGTAATTTCAGAGATTACCCCTACAAACAAAAAACCAAAAAGAAACAAACTATACCTCTTTATTATATTAATGTAGACAACTAGCTTCTGCCAACGGCTTTACCCGCATGTATTTAAGTAGGTTTCTCAATACAAACTTTTGACAACCGTTTCACCCGGGAGTGAATTTTGGGAAACCCAAAACCCAAACCCAAAGGTCGACTGGTAGAGAACGCCTTGTTGCATTAAGTCCGCCTACCACTACTGTACATGAAGTTTAAATAAATAAACTCTCTTTTAGTGATGGCCTACGTCATAAAAGGAAACCTTGTGCAAAATTTCACGCTCCTAAACCCAATAGTTTCTGCTGTACGCTGATATATCATTTAGTCAGTTTCTCCTTCTATAGATAATATTATTCTAAATTCAAATTCCATTCCAATAAAAAGTAAACCACGTACTAAGCGAAGCCAACCAGCCAGTTACAATCGAATACATAAATAATATCGATTAAAATAATCGATTCCGATAATCGCCTAGCCTACAAATTAGTGTTTTAATAAACCATCAATGTAGGAGCAAGTGTGTTTCCGCGGGCGGAAGAATCGGCCGCCTGTGACTGAGCGCTGCCGTTCCGGACGATTCCTCTTTCCGGCAAGCACAACACTGACCCTGTGTAACTTGTTTATGGTGCTATTATAATATACGACCATATGGAAAGCGTAATGGAGAAATATTGAACAAAGTACCTTACGATATATTCTTACGTATATATACCCAGTGGCGTAGATAGGTAACCAACAGACCTGGGGAAAAAAATAAATAAATTGTTGCCCCTTTTTTAAATGCGAAATCATCAATTAACCTCTCTTGCTCAGGGTGCGAGAGGGAGTGTCAGACAACTGACCACTAATGAATTATTTATTACTTACTGCTGATTAAAGTAGTGTTTTAATCTAATTTACATATTTAGATGTCGAAGGTGGATGAGTTTTTTGGTAGTTCAATAAGTCAAATCAAATCAAATTAAAAATATTTATTTCAAATAGACCTTACAGGCACTTTTGAATAGTCAAATGTTGGTCAGTTCAAGAAAAGTGAAGCTAAATTGCATAAGAGTTTTGCTAATCAGGTTTTGGGGCCCCACCGAGATTTAGGGCCCCGGAGCACTGCACCGCCTCGCCCTCGGGTAGCTACGCCTGTGATTATACTTAAAATGGACATTGTCTTAGGGAGGCCAGTGGCATTACCATGACATACTAAAATCTCAGCCGTGCGAGCGCGAAAGAAGGATGGAACTATACACACTATAGAGCTCTATCTCTTTAACAATTCAGTTTACGCTGTAAAATGAATCGCGTAGGGGCGTCCGGCCCCTATTCGAGATAAAATCAAAAACTGCAGAACGGACTTTCATGCAGTTTTCACTAATATACAGAGTAATTTATGAGAAAGGTTTAGGTGTCTAACACATGTATATAACAGAAGAGAAAAACCTAGAATTTCATAGTTTTGTAACACCCGTATAAAGCTGAGGCAGGTCGCTAGTAGTACCTACATAATTTGGTTTTCACAGGCTTCACGAAGGACAGACTTTGTGGTCTCATTTCATCTAGAAGTTATTTGTCTGGGTACATATTAAAAGAACTTTTTTTTATTACTCGAGTACGCAAGTGCCCACTTTGTAAGCCAGACTAATACAATTACAAGCCGTAGATACATAGTGGAGATAAAGTTACAAATCTCCCAAAAGCACTCTATGTAATGTAACGAGAGGCTGAAGAAAATTGAATTTAGTACCTAAAAGCTAGTATTTTTGCGTCAGAACTATACCAAAGTCAAAACTAGTAATACTCGTATGAGGAATTTTCTCTAGATTAAATGAAGCATCTAATGCTTATAAGTTTCAATTCGAAATTCGAATCATAAACTACATTGAATCTTGAAATTTTGTGTTGGTGCTGCCCCTGCGGTCGTGGAAAACCTCAACCGGCAAAAATATAACAATCTTGTTGGAAGTTATATTTTCGAACCGTTTGGGGTTGAAACTCTCGGATCGTGGGGTCCGAGTGCTCACATTGGCTGGCTTTTACCTCGAACTCGGACAGAGGATAAGCATTGCCATACAGCGTGGTAATGCCGCCAGTCTTTTAGGCACATTACCAGTCGACAGCGAAGTGGAAGAGTTTTTTGACGCCATATTTTAGATTGATTTTAGTTAGTTGTTATTAGCCCATGGTATTGTTTTTTTATTTTACTATAATGATAGTTAAGTATTTTTTAAATCTCCGACAGTGGACGTATATCGGCTGAAATGATGATGATGATGATGAAATATTTTTTAAATGTTAATGATGTTGAGTTGGTGATGTCCAAACTAATATTATAAATGCGAAAGTAACTCTGTCTGTCTGTCTGTCTGTCTTTGCTTCACGCCTAAACTACTGGACCGATTTGTGTGAAATTTGGTACAGACATAGTTTGGAACTTGAGAAAGGACATAGGATAGTTTTTATTACAAACAATAAAATAAAAAATAAAATTTATTCCGGACATACAGCGCCATCTATTGGTCAAGAGTCGGCATCAATTCAGTACTATCTGCCGGAAGTCACTATTCCACGCGAACGAAGTCGCGGGCAAAAGCTAGTTAATAAATATAATTAAAAAAGCATATTTCTAAATGCTAGTATTGTTTCGTCAGGATTCCACCAAAGTCAAAACTAGTAGTACTCGTATGAGAAATTTGCTCGGACTTCTTATAGCATCGAATAGTCATAAGTTTCAATTCGAAATTCAAATCATATATAAAATTGAATTTTAAACGCAATTAAAAACATCAAAACAATTTCCAAGTTAACCCTTCTTCTGCCGCGTGACTCGGTGAGTCATTGCCGCGATCTTCATAAAGTAATCCCGAGTCACGGCGAGGCGTTGGCGGCTCCTCTGCGGGCCGACTTGACAACGATACAGATTTATAGGACGACTAATTTACGCAGTAATAAGTGCTTTGGTCCATACAAAGCTAAAGTTAGCAGAGGCTCTACTTCTTCTTCTTCTTCTTCCTGCCCTTGTCCCATTTTATTTGGGGTCGGCGCAAGTGCGCAACACGTTTGTTTCTTCCATTTTTTTCTTCCATTTTGTCCTGTCACTCGTCACGCTATCACTAACTCCCTTTTCTTTCATATCACTTCTCACACAATCCATCCAACTTTTCTTTGGTCTCCCTCTATCTCTCCATCCATCCACATGTAAATTCATAACTCTTTTTTGGGAGAATTCAGCAGAGGTTCTACTACGAGCCCTAAATTGAACTGTGAAAGGAATAGAGCTATATAAGACGTATAGCTCCATCCCTCTTTCTCATTCGCATACCTCGCATTTTGGCATGTCCTGGTAAGGCCCCATAGACCCAACCACGAGTTTTAAACGCAAGCCATTTGACGACCTAAAGTGAACTGTGAAAGGGACGGAGCTATATATGGTGTATGGCTCTCCATTCCTCTTTCTCACTCGCACAACAGACCTTTTAACTCGTTATGGTAAGGTCCCAGAGGCTCTACCACGAGCTCTTAACGCGATCCATTTGAAGACCTAAACTGAACTGTGAAAGGGATGGAGCTATATAGGGTGTATAGCTCCATCTCTAGGTTTATATCTCTATATTCTATATTACTCTATATTATATATCTATATTATCAGAATATGTCACCTCCTTTCCTGCCCGGCGGCATGCACAACTACCTGCACCCTCCATAACTTATACGAAGTCAACGACAGAGCTGTCCAGGTGACTAAATATTGGTCGGACAAAATTTGAGTTAGATCGACACGAGAAGAAGAAGTAGCTTCATCTCTCTTTTTAATTTACACGTCATGTAAGCTTCAGGTCCACTAGATAAAGTAAATCAAGATATTTCTTAACTCCTAATGAGTATGAGTTACATTTTATCTTAATGACTTTATGGTCCTACAGACCCATTAAACTTAAAGTCGAACGTGTCGAGGTGTTTGTGTCTCGTGCTTAATGATAAGAAAGCAGGTTATGATGTCCCAATTTACTTCATTAATTTTACTTGTACCTTTTGACATTACAATTGACAGACTGTATACAAATTACCAGCTGTCAATGCGTTTTGAAAAAAGAAATTCAGTCTTAACTGCCATATTCTTAACATCATTTAGGGTGAGTTGCACCATTTAACTATAGCGATAACCAAACTATAACCAGCCGTGAAACGGCCGCCTATTGGTCAATTCGACGATTTGACAACTGTTAACTTATTGTTATAGTTAAATGGTGCAACTCACCCTTAACCTTTCGAATACCTAACCGTATTTAGAGAAACAATGAAAGACAATGAGAGAGCGAACTCCGGCGTTCGCGCATCTATTGTCTTTCTATTGTGTCTGTAATTTCCACGATTGAAAGGTTAATTAATTAATATAGCGAAACCAAAAGCTATGAAATCATCTCAAGGTGGAGGTTTGCCTTAAATAAATTATATTGCAGACCGGCGCCTCGGCAGCCATCTTAGATTTCCCACTTTATATTTAGTGCACAATAAATATGTCGAAGATTAAGTTGCATTTATAGCCCTGCCTTCACACGTTGACCGACCAACGGCGAGGATTAACGTCCATTGCTTTCTTAGTAACAATTTAATTGGAGCTCTTATAATGTAATAACGGCGATGGAAGTGGTTCTTTACGAGTATGGTCGGTGGAGTGTTCAGCGGGCGTAAAACTTTGTGGTCATCTGGTGGCTTGCAGGTGAATGTTGTGCTTGTAATGTGGGTTAATATCGTCGTGAATTTGATAGGCCATGTTTTTCAAATTGTTTTGAAAACTTTAAAAAACACTAAAGCTATCATGGAGACAATAAAATCGACAATAAGGTCTCTGTCTACCGTTCATTTCATCAGATAAGTCACTTAAAAGGCAAGCTTTTATCGTATTAAAGTTGCTTCAACACTTATACAACATTAGGAAGGACAATTAAGTTCCAACTAAGGAGATATGCCCGTTGGCTAGCGATGCAGTCACATTTACCTGTAACTGGAATTTTGTGTAAGGCTCATAAAATACTAATGTTGCCTACAGGTAAGTAATAAACTACGAAGTTATATTGTTTATTACCAGGCTCTAGGCGCAATTCTGAGTATAAACTTTGATTTAAATTACGATTCTATCTTTTCTCTTACATCGCTATTCATTCGCTCCATACAAACTTCCTTATTTCACGCGATACCCATAAAACGATAGCCTATTTGGTGAAATGCAAACTTGGAATGCACTCGAACGCCTTAATAATAACCTAACCCGTTTCTTTTTGCTTGCCAGTGGTCGGATCGAGATTCCCGCCAGATAAATAAAGGATGACGCATGCGCGAATTCTTTTATAATTAGACAATCCTCAGGATGCCGCATGCCGGTCAAAATTGCCCATATCTGGCGGGAAAAGGGTTAACTTTGGCGCGAAACAAAGATTGATTATCGTGAAACTGAAGTTCGAAAGGTTTAATTATACGTTCAGTGTGATGGAGTTGTTGTTCTGTTACTTTTTGTGCCTAAAAGCCTTTAATTTCATTAAATTTTCGAAGGTATTGTTGTAACATAATTACTGTTTTGGTAAAGATCCGGCGGGATTATAAGTTGGCGTTGTAGCTGTAAAATATACGTCTCGATTTTGAGTTTATCTCAAGTATAATGTTAGATGAAATTATGTGATGTTGACTTCTTCTGGGTAAGCAGCCTCGACTATGTGAAAGTAGAAAATTATCTCAAGGAAACATGCTCCGCAGGATAAAAAGTATCATAGGTAGTATACTACCTATGATACTTTTTATCATAATCATATTTTTCATATTAATGAAATTAATTCAAAACCGTACAGCAGTTTAGCTGTGAAGGAGTAACAAATATACATAGGTACGTAGTACATTAATACCACAGAAAAAATAATAGTACAGGATAATACAATTTTTTCTTATGAATAAAATTAAAATCCCTGTAATAAATCTTGGATTACTGCAAGAAAGATATTCACTGGCCTATGTTTAACATAGGCCTCATCCAAGCGTCGCCATAACGACCGGTGCTGTGCATCTCTCATCCATCAGATTCCCCCGACCCCCAAGACGGAAGGCCCATAAGGTCTGAAGATTAATATTATTTACAAATTAATCAGTACACAAATAAACAACTCCTTTCTCTTTACAAACACCGTACACAATACAAAGGTCACAATATCGACCGCGTCGGGTACGCAACAACGCGTCGTGACAATAAAAACGACGAGATATAATCTTAGAGCTCCCAAAAACACCGATGCTCGTATCTGTGGTGTGAAGAATAGCATTTAGGGCAGACCATGGACTAAGCAGAGAGGTAGAGAAGGTTTAGTTAGTCTATGATTGTCGATGTCATACACGGAACCAGTCACATTATTTTGAGGACGAGGACTATGCATGTGGATGGAAGGAGAGGGACAGGAAAGCCAAAGAAAATATGGATGGATTGTGTGAGGGTGTGAAAGAAAAAGGACTTAGAGATAACGGATGACAGGACAGGGTGAAAGAAAAGTAACGTGTTGCGCCACCCCCAAATAACATGCGGTAAGGGCAAGATGATGATGGAAAAGCTCTGCAGCTTTTAAACCTTGAACTAAACTATAAAAGTAGAAACTTGACTATAAAAGTAACTTTTAAAGTCTACTAATGAGGAGGTTATAACTCAAACAGCTGACGGTTAACTATATGACGCATTAATTTGACAAGAAACAACAAAGACATCACGAGAGCCGGTATAATAATAGCATTAAGAGCCTTATAATGTTCCCACTGCTGGGACATAGACCTCGGGCCCAGGCAAACTTTGCTCCGACTTACGACTTGCTTACAATTCGCGAGTTCAAACCTTGCTGGGCGCGTGTAATTTATTTCATTACCACTGCTTTCAAAACGATGAAGGAAAACATCGTGAGGAAACCGGCATGACCTAGAACCAAAACTTCGAAGACATGTGACATTCACTAAACCGCACTGGGCCTGCGTGGTGGATTATGGCCCATTCCCTCTCCTAGAGAGGAGACCTGAGTCCCAGCAATGGGAACATTAAAAAGGCGGATGATGACACTTTACGGCGTCTGCGTAAACACATCAATCCGTTTTAGAGTTTTCTCTCTATGTAAAAGCGGATGAGATGAGGTTTGAGCGTGAGTGGGCCTTCTTTACGCCTTTTTTGTGCTCCTGACGAAGCACGCATTTGTCCACGCACATCACGTAGATCCACACGAATTCCCTTACGAGTGACGGCCTTATATTTATGTGTAGACGGTACGCATTCCGGAATACTACTATATACTCTTCTATAACTTATATTTTTCTAGTAACAGTAAGCAATGGAATCTTAACTCTGACACTTTTCTTAGTAAAGACTTTGTTTAAACTGGCATGTTGCTAGAATATTTTAGTCTATCACGGCTATTTGTAAGCGAAATCATGCGTGACAATGTTGTGATAAGTCACTGTGCTTGCAGACACATTCCTAAGCTAATAGTGTTAGATATTATCGCACGAATGGCCCGGATTGTACTCTGCTGCAGTTTAGAATTAAACTCCTTGTGCACGACAATGTTGAAGTGAATTTATTTAGATATATAGACCTATTTTATTTGGCCAAAAATCATGATATTTTAGCAGAGAATCGAAGTGCCGTCTTTTGTAGCTATACCTTATATTCGAATTTCAAGATGAAAGTAACTTAATGTACAGCTGATTTAGAAGCTGAAATGGAACTTACGTAAAATGCTAATGAAGGACTACTTAAATACTAAGTGGGCGTCTATTACCGAAACGCCTTACTAATTGATGGGGAACTCAAGTTACTAGCTGACTTAATTGAGGCATTAAATATTTCCATATCATTAATGAAACTTAATAGCTATCGACAAGTATATACGTTATATTAAATGGAGCATGAAACTAATTTGAGTCGGATGGTCGGGTCGCACCGCACCACAGATTATGAATTATTTTAAGTAAAAGTTTATGTCAGGGGTTCAGTACATTTAGAACGACATAGCCTATGTAGACAATGTCTATGTAATTATTATTGGATTATAATCATCATCATCTGTACTATACTTACATTTCATTTTATAAATCGCCTGAACGATAATCACACCAAACACTGATGAAGATATTCAACAGAAATTGCATCCATTCAAACAATCCTACAGTTTTAGTACAGGCATAAAACAATCAAAGAAAAAGAAAAGCACCATAGACAATAAAATTAACTTTTTAAACATCCATCACTCAGGCAAAGGTAACGAAACTTGCATCTACAAAGCCCTGTTGCACGAACGCAATTTTACAATGGCCGTAAAACACGCAATGTAAATATAATAAATCACAGAAATAACAAAAGACGTTTTGTAAAACTGCTCCTATTTCGTAATAGTATTTGGGTCGACAAACTGTAAACAGAGCTTATCTTATTAGTTACGCTGAGATACCGTTCGCACCTGAATCTCTACCAAGCTCGATCGTCGTAAAGTTGACATGTACTTGTTCGCTGTAAATAGATTAAAGATTAATTACAGGATGACGTTGAGTTCATTGTCAACTTGTCAGGGGATGAAAGTTATTACAAACTAGTTCTCCCCCGCGGTTTCATCCGCGTCTTTGATTACTGCTAACGTGAAGTTATAATAGCTATCCACAATACTAAAATAACTTAACATTTCGAATGAGTAGTTGCTGAGATTATCGCGTTTAAACAAACTCTTCTGCTTTATAATGTTAGTACTTATAGAAGTATCTTCTTCTTCTTCTTCCTCTAGCCCTTATCCAATTGGGGTTGGGGTAACCCGTTTTTTTCTGCCATTCTCTTCTGTCACCCGTCTCACTCTCAGTATCACATAAAGAAGTATATGAACAAATAATACTATAAGACCATATCAATTTCATCTATCTATCCATAACGGTACAAATAACTTCGTATCCATTTCTGCTACTGTCTTTCGATAAGTAAGGACTCGGGCAAAAGAGGTTACTACCCTTCATAAGGGGCATTGATACCATCACTCTCCAAGAAGCACAATCGATACTAATAATATCAATTTGCCCCTGTCGATCTGTCTGTTGCTGGCCTATTGTTTTATTAGCATTAACCTCGATCTGGTATTTCACTAGAATTTACTGTGGTTTAGTCAGGATCTCAAAAACGACTGATGTATTCTTTCTTGTCTCTGGTTAGATATCCCTTCGTCTGTCATTCCATATGCTGTCATCTATGGACGTTATGACCAAGCAATAATGCGCAAGATGTATCGATATTCGACATAACGGGTCATCTAACAGAAGCTCGTTGAATTTATCATGATCGTGTACCGACTGTGGTGACAGGTTATTATTAGCTGTTCATTTGTTCTGTTCGACATCTATGGTTTAAGCCTCTATGGTATCGAGGAAGATCAATAATTTCTCGGTTGACAGTGTGTTGGGGTGACTTGGCAATTTCTATGTTTTCCAAAGGCGTTTTATGTTTAATTTTACTTTTTCTATGACTTGGATTTTCTGGATCTGGCGTATGATGGCTGTTAGAGTATTTTAAATATTGCGAATAATGATGACCTAGTTTTCTCCAGAAAATTGTGTCCTAATCTTCTAAACATCGAAAAAACATTGAAAAGAAATAAACAGTCAAGCAAAGGTCGTCACACCATAGAGCATAGTTATAACAATATTCGAAAATATATTCATAAGACGGAATCCAAAATCAAATCATGCGCAGCTTGTGCAAACAATCTATCCGGGGGAGATGTTTGTTTGTATTGCATCGCCCCTGGACGCGAGGGGGCGCTGAGTTCGTCTATACTTCAAGATTCATTCAAAATACGAATCAAAGTTTTTGATGACTTGTAGGTATGTAAGATGCAAAACGGTTTGACACTTCACTTGGCTTGTCAACTGTCAAATGTCGCTTTTTAAATTCGAACAGCACGTCAGTAAAAAATAAATATTAATAGGTAAGCTGTTTTTTTCTAATAGTTAATGGATATTGGTTGTTGGCACATGAACACACCCAAACATCCTAATTTAATGGACGACATCTATGACACTGGACTGATCGACGTAGAAGAATGTCCAGACAATGATTGATGTGTCTGATGGAGTATTAGCTCGAAGAAAGATATAGATTAGACCAACATCTTGAATATTGAATTTGTAACAATACCTAGCGACATGAAGACCGTGACATTAAGCTAGCTCTTGAAATTAGAATGTTGCCTAAAGTATTACTAGTGCATCTACATAATTTGTAAAAGACGAAAACATTGCGATAGTATACCTTCTAGATAATAAAAACATTAATGATGCCAGACAAGAATAAATTGGCATAAATGAAAACAAAATGACATTGGACTACATCGATATATTTTGAATTTCTAATGTAATACAATGAATGGCAATACAAGAGGTAACGTAGCTTTAGATCATAAAATGGCAAAGAAAACAAGGCAGAATGATGTAAAACAGAAACCTTGGTCGATTATATGAGACACAGCAGATAAAACGCAATCGCTAGCCAAAAACAAACGAAGAATCCGTCGAAACAAATGAATGATCTCAACAAACTCCCAAAACTACTGTATCTAATTCACGCAACCACAAGGGCAGCCCTAAAAACCAAAAAAAAACTCATAACATTTCCGTAGCGATCACAGTCGACATTAGTATCAAAGCTGCGGTGAGTCACATTATTGTCGATAGACATGTCGCCCCCTAGTTTAGGGCTGTTCATCTTACTTTGTGGTCCAAAGTGAAAGAGGATAGCGGAGTTATGGAAGTTGTAAGAGCTGATTTGCTGAACAAATCTGGAAGTAGGAGGAATTTATTAAGAAACGACGAATGAGTCAAGATTTTAAAGTTTTCTAATTGAGACAACGACTAAAAGAAAATTATGGGAGAAAAATACATGTAGAGCTGACAGCTGACCTTATAATTTTCCCACTACTGGGACTCAAGCCCAGGAGGCTTGAGTCCATGTAATGTGTGAAAGGGGGGGTGACTCAGTGTGGATAGGTGCACGCCACATGTCTGCTAATTTTTGGTTCTGGGACATGCCGGTTTCCTCACGTTGTTATCTTTCACCGTTTTGGAAGCAGTAGTGATAAATTAATTGAACTCGCGACTTACAGCTTACAATCGAGGTCGTTATCATTGGACTTAATAAAAATGCATTAAAATTTTATCTATTTCTAAAATTCTTGTACAGTCAAAATCATTTAATAGCCTATTGGACATGTAATTAAGTTTCTTTATATCTTCCTTCTATTTTCTCATTAAATTGTCAATTTATGTTAAATAAATATTACCTAGTTCGAACTGGCCTTGCAATTTGGCTTTGATTTAGTTTATTGTGTATTTCGAAACGTTTATGATCGCTCGTAATGCGCAATGATAGGATTAATGACAGTTTCTACCCACATCTTCTCTTGAAACTTTGATTTGCGTGGAATTCTTGCAGTAATTCAAGTCATTACAGTGCGAAGTCTGGTACTAACTACGATTAAAATTCTAGAGGGTTGGCTACAATCACGAATTTTTAATCTAATACTGGTTGTCAATTTCATCGCATAGTCTATTATGAAAACAGTAACATCACCTAATGTCCTAGTGACGATCAGGGGCCTTATCAAAAATGTAATCGTGCGAGCGAGAAAGAGTGATAGAGCTATACATACATACTATGTATATATACATACACCCTATATAGCTTCATCATCTCTTTAAAAGTTCAGTTTAGGTCGTCAAATGAATCGAGTTAAGAGCTCGTGTTAGGGCCTCAGTTACCCGCATTGATTCATGAATTGCACCACAACCCTCAAAGCACTCTATGTGTCATCAAATATTCAATATCAGAACCTAACACCTCACTACAAGGTATAGATTCCATTGTACACAGACTATGTAAATCAGTAATTTCGGCTTATCCCATCTCAGCAGTAGAAAGCACGATCGGAATGAGGTATTAACATTGATTTAGTTATTCAACGGGCATTATGTTTATTAAGCCGTTGTTCACATTGAGATGTGATTGCTTATGCAATTACTTGTCGTAACACGTGAGTTTCATGTGACAACTGAGCTGTCAAATGGCGCCATCTTGTTTTATGGTGACATACTTTTGTTTATGGTTTTTGATTCGAATTTGACGCTAGCAAGGCAAAACTAGACAACTATCCCAATTCCGTAATTTAGGTTATCAACATTAGCAATTAGGTACACCTGTACCGTGGGTGCGTTCACAAATATGTAAACTCATATTTAATGAAAACAATTAACTAGAGCATTCTATTCATATGACATCCAGAAATTGTATTGTGTTCTGTAATAAAGATTTGACTTTGAATATGTGTTTACTCAGACCCGGAACTGTCGGTAGATCTGCCTGTAGATATACTGATCTGTAGGCCATACAAATATTTGTTCCGTGCGGGAATCAAACCAACAATATGCAACGCAGCAGTCGATCGCTCAACTGTTTGCTAAAAGTTAACAGATGCATTTACACACTGTAAACTCACAATAGACATTGAATCCAGTCCTTAAAGGCCAAGCGCCCGAAAAGTGCCATAAAACAGTGACTTTCTGAGGCCTACTCCTCCGTAACGGCTGGGTCAATTGGTTTGAAAAAAATATATGTTTATTATAGATTCATGAACAATAATATCAACATTTGATTTTTTCGTGCAATTAATACTTTTGTCAAAAAAAAAATATTTAGCAATTTCGCAACTTTTCCCTACTCCTTCGAAACGGCTTGGACCTTTAGAAACATTTTTACACATAAAAATTGGTGGTTAAATATTCTTCAAAGTGAACATTGCATATGTAAATCAATCAATATTTCGCAGAGAAAATAGATTTAAAGCGCTTTCCGGGCGCTGCTGGCCGCAAATAAATGAACAGATTTGCGTACTGCCGCCTAGGCGAGTGCGAGAGTTGCGTTCACATAATTTCGGCCAGATGGTTCAAGGGACTATACGCCTTAAAACACGAAAGCCACAAAATTACAACATGCAGCAACAAAGTCTGAAGATGCAGACATAAATGCTAACCAAATCGAGGCTAAAGGTGAACTGTGAAAATACTTCAATTTTCACGCCAGTTCACTTTACGAGGCGATAAAATTTCACACGAGATACGTCTCAGAAGAGTATTGCTAAAGTAACAGGTTGCTGTCTAAAGCGAGCCATTTTCCTCTGGCGATTCGAGAAAACGTCTTGAAACTTCATCCATCGACTCACAGGTTTAAAGACCGTCTTACAAAGTAGCAACTACTGGAGCGATGGATGTAATTCGTTGGCGATGAACCAAAGAAATGCCTGAGTGGAATAATAAAGTGGGTTCTGAGTAGAACATCCAGTCGAGATATAGCCGTTAATTGGTATTTCTTTGGCTTGAGTGGAGTGCGGATTGAGTTTGAAATAAGTATCGCTGAGAAAGGCAATGAAAGAACGGTTGTTTATAAAAATATTAATTTTTATTCCAATTTTTTGTTCTTCATGTTCGAGCAATGTTTCCTTGTTTCACCCTCCAACTTCCTCAAAGTTAAGTAAACACAACAAAACCAAAGAAGACATTTCAGTTCGTTAATCCTTGTGTAAGTATTTCCCAAAATTTATCGATTTTTGTAAGAATCAAAGAAAACAGGCTCGCACCCTCGTTGCCTCAGTAATGCAATAACGTCCGTACTCGACGGATGTTTAAATTTATTTGCACCCCTCACTTCGCCCTACTCTTCGACCCTCTATGGATGCAAGCACCCCATTCGAACCGTCTAGTTGACAATTATTAACTTTTCCTGATCAAAACTACGGGATGTCATTGGCTCTCTTGCCAGACGAGACGAAATACATTCATCGTCGGAATCTAATTTCTTTTTGATCGATGGTTCTTTAGCTCATAGCAGCATTGTAAGATATTATTTTGGTATCTATAAAGGTATAGAACTATTGACCACAACACATTGACCACACGTGGGCCACGTACGTCGATCTGGGAGCGTTAGTATTTATACATTTTATATGGCAACTAGACTTGTAAAGCTACATTAGATCCGCGGCATGCGACGCGTTGCTATGTACAAATCAGGCGTGGCGCACATGTGCGTCGGTTTAATGTAGACTTGTTAACTTTGGAGTTGAATATTTTGAAACTTGACGGGAATTCAACGTTATCAAAACCTACAAAGAATTACAGTGTCAAAAACTCAATGACATGCCATTTAAAACGTCCATTTAAGAGAGAAAGCCAGCTGCTTCTCATCCCACGCAAGCATCAAATTAACAAATAGGCCACTTCACTACTTACTAACAGCTTGTTGGTAGCAAGCGATACTAAGCTACCGGTAAAAGTAATTAAAAGCTAATTGGATGCCAGTCTTGACAAGGTGATGAGCTTGGTGGATGTTGGAACGATATATTTAACGTCATCCAAGGGAGTTTCCGACATTGAAACATTGGTGGTAAATGCAGAAGGTAAGTTGAAGGCGGAGAACCAAGTATTATTTTATAAATAGGTTGAAGAGAGTAGAACAATAGACTATAAGAACACCGTACCGCCTTCTACTTCCTCTCTGCTCCCGACATATTTAGGACGATGAAAACTCTTTTGAATGTCTCCAAATAATTTTATTTAATCGGCTGTGTCGGTTGATAGGTTTGAGCATATTGTCAAATCTTTCTTTCTCATTGCTTCTATCCGCGATGTAGACACAAAAGTTAAAAAATCGCCATTAATCGTGATTATGCACAGTACGATCACATAAGTGGTGCATCGTGAGGTCTTAAGCAGATGTATGTTCAGATTCTTTCTTTACGTATCGTGCTGCTTTGTAACTTTTTGTGGCAGTCTGAAGTATTTGGTCTTTTGCATCTTGAGTATCCGTTTTAATAAGTTCGTATACTTCATTTAATTAACCTGACGAGTTTGTTTGAACGCGCTTGTCTCAGGAACTACTGGTTCATATAGCAAAAATATATTAGTATTGGATAGCCCACTTATCGAGGAAGGCTATAGGTTTGTATAACATGACTCAACTCACGGGAGCGGAGCAGTAACCAAAGATGCAGGTGACACTGCAGGAGACAGCTATTAGCGATAAACTAAAGCTATTTAATAGCCAGGAGAAAGCTGTAAGTTAGATAAAATGCTGCACCGTGAAAACATGACACTACTACAGCTTTACGTCAGCATTTAATCGTAACGTTAGCTTTAAATATTTTAAATTGTAACAGCGATCGTGTTACAGTAAATAAAATGTTGTAAGGTACAAGTTATTTGATTGTTATGAAAATGTGATTGAATTTCATAGAGACGAAGCCAAAGCAAATGACAGAGGTAAAGGGTAGTGTGAAGGTTCTGGATCATTTGATTTGATTGGATTTACAAAACGAAGATTATCTAGGTAATCTCCACCAAAAAGGAAAGCCTGTTTGTTATTCTTTACTCTAGACCTCATAATAACCACTGGACAAAGGTTTACAAGAAACAAATATTCTTCGTATCTCTTAGAGACTTGCTAAAGCTTGACTGCGATCCCACCTGATGGTAAGCAGTGCTGCAATCGCTGATGGTGAGGTGTACTAGTTAAGTGCCTATTCATTTTAAGACTGAATTAGGCTGTTCCCGTCCTTCGATGTGCACGGTATAAACGCACAGAGTAAATACATTAGGCCGATGCACACGTATAACACGCCATGTACACGCCTGATACGTAGAACGACGTCGCGTGGCGTGGCATGTATTAAGTGTAGCTCTACAAGTCTAGTTTCCTTCAAAAAATTATGGAGACCGACGCGCGACTTGCCCAGATCGGCGTGTGTGGCATACCTACGTGTGAGCAGTGTAGTCCTACCTTTATCCATAAACTTCAGGGCTTTTACAAAAATAGAGTTTTAATTCATTAAAACCCAAGCGAACGCTGTCATTGTATCTAATTGACGGTATTCGAAAGGCTATGTAAAATTCTATGACTATTTTAAATCACTTGTACTTAACAATTTATCTTTTGCCCACAGATGTAGATCAGTTATGCGCAAACCGCGGCTGTTGCGGCGCGGGCGCACGCACGAAGCTGACGCAGCATGCGCGCACGCAGCTCGAGTCGGCGCTGTGGAGCGAGCTCAGCAAGCTCGCGGACACACTCAACAACCGTGCCATCAAGTTTGACGGTAAGTAGAGCAGTCAATCATGTCATAAAAGTGGCTTTTAGCACTTTTTCGCATTGAGGATTTTCAGTAAAATTTAGGCCACCGTCATATAGGTTGGATAAGATAACGTTTGGACATTTTACAAGCTTTTATTTAGTTTCACCTGTCCCAATGTTTATTTGGTTGTAATCAAGTCCTGCAAATTTTTGATCCACTTTCCGGTTACCGATTGTGCTGTTTTACATTGTAAATTAAATGAAGGTGGAAAATTATTGTGGCATGGATCTGTTCTTATGATGGAACCGAAAGGTGGCTATAGGAACTCTCTCTCTCTATAAATCTATCGTGTTTGAGCGTATTGTAAGGGTCTTGATGAGTATTAATTATATGGGTATATACCGCGTTAAAAAGCTTGCTATGAAAAAATGATTTTCATTGAAAACTTGTTTTCCTTTATTGGTCAACCAACAATTAATTTTTTACCTACACCACACATTTCTATATAATAGATAATAATTATCGTGTCCATTAGTTGTATCAAATTATCCATAATACAATATCTACAGCATAACATTGATTATTTTGATGACAGTTATCGTCACTTATGTATTAAAAACATCGAGTTGTGGTCAATTAAAACGACATCACGCTGAGTGCTCAGGTGGGTTGACAGGAGGACAGCTTGCCACAGTAACCTTGCCATACTATATTCATGTTATGATTTTGTAAAATCCCCTCATATTGCTTGCTCACGTCTTATAAGGAAAATTTAATGTTCCTATAGTCGCAGTAGTTTTGACTGTGCGTTGATAATGTCAGACATGAGTTTCTCCTGTAATAAATGAACACACAAAACCATTTGATAAAAGTTAAGATGAGAAGCACTGGTTGTCCAGCAGGTCCCTCACTTACATATTATAGGTTGTGGGTTCAAACCTGGCCAGGTGCATTTTTATATAATTTATTTCATCACAACTGCTCTCGAAATGGTGAACGAAAACATAGTGAGAAAGATCACCCAGAACTAAAAAATGGAAGTCATGTAACATCCACCAATCCACACTGGGCCCGCATGGATTACGACCCATTCTCTCTCCTGTCTGGAGTAGAGAGAATGGACCGACGAACGGAGATAAACCTTTTAATCGTGGAAATTACAGACACAATAGAAAGACGAATGCCGGCGTTCGCTTGGGGTTTAATGAATTAAAATATCATCAAACTGTAGTTTTACTTGGCCATATATTTATTTAATCTTCATGCAACATAAAGTACATAGGCGGACTTAATGCCTTAGGCATTCTCTGCGACTGGCAGGTCTACCTAGGGTGGTGAAGAGACAATATAGCTGGCCATATCATGAAGTGATTAATTTCTAAGATCTGGACATGACATAGACACACACACACACTCATGACTTCAGACTGTTGTATGTATGTGTTCTAATCGCGCGGGAAACTGATACCTCGTTACAGGATTTTCAATGTTTAGTTCCTATATAGGAACATAGATGTCGCTACAAACGGACTGAAAATCAAAGAGCAAAGTTTTATTATCTTACCAACCAAAGCCATTTATTTCACACATTACTCCAAACTCAAAAGGGCAACAAATAAGGAAATAACTAAGTTAAATAAAGTACAAACTTTAATTAAAATTCCACAAACACCGCGCATCGCAGACAAAGTATAAAGGCTAGGCTACAATGAATGGACACGGCAATTGCGGCCAGCGACCGCAAATACAAGTGCAAGGTCCATTTCATATAGATAATGTATTGCAGGCATTGTTGGTTGCTACATAAAGTAGAAACATCTTACTTATAGTACCTACCTTTTTTATAGGTTGGAAATCATCCAATAACATCTGGGCGCGTCAAACTTTTACTGACTAAATCTCACGCCTATGTTGTCCGTTGCCTTGCATTCGAGGGCCGGACTTACCTTTCAGAAGCAAACCCCTGGGCCCCAGTTGGCCTCGACCCGGCCGGGCCCCTACGGTTTTGCTGACACCTCCTTGAGACGCGATTTGCGCTCGGTCCGGACAGTAACCGGACGGTTGGATGGCAAGCTTACTTATAGTAACCTAATGTTTGCAAGCAAAACATTGCTTCGGAAAAGCCAGAGTCAACTTTGTTGTATGTACATTGTAGGTACCTATTACTTAACGTTAGACAGGAAGGAATTAAGAAAGAAAACGTGTTGCACTGACCTCCAAGGTATATTAGGTAAATACCTAGTTTGGTCAGTGGGCCTATGAATCATCGCACCTGATAATTGTTTATATAAAAAAATATTTTAAATATTTGATATACGAGTATATCATGGCGATTAAGTTTAAAGAAACTTAACTGTCTACTTTACTGTTTATCGCTTATTTGACAATAATATACTAATTTAGGTTCGACAACACCCGTCACAAACTCGGCCCACCCAACGCATTCATTTAGGTAATGTCCGTTGGCGATTAAGTAAAGACCAAGCTGGGTTTCTACAGACAAGGTTTCTTATGCGTGAGGGTTTAAGGAAATGAGAGCAAACTATAGGAGCCCAGCGGGGTCGAAGCTTACTGAGGCCAAGGGTTTGTTTCTGAAATGAAAACTCAGCCCTGGTATGTAAGGCAACGAAGGAAAAGGAGTGGGTTTTTAGTCAGTAAAAGTTTGACACATCCTTCCGCACCGCCCAATAGCGGGGGATGTCATTACTTAGATAATTTTTACAAAGAAAAAAAAGGCATGAAGGTATTTCATTGTACAGCTGTGCTCCTTCAAATGTAAGTTTTTTCTTCTTCGATATTTGGTCCTGAAAATTTCAATTCCAATTTTATTAAATAATCCCTCATCTCTACTTGACATTGACTGCACTACACGTTCGTGTAGCCTTACCTTTATTGCCTTGTCCGGCGCCTGCGCAGTTGCATCAGAACGGGACCGCAGCCCGCTTGTCCAAACATGGCGGTGACAGAAAGTGGACTCGGCCGAACAAAGTGCATGCCGGACCAAGTGCCGGACAAATGATCGCAGATACAAACGTATGAGGTGGCTAGTGAGAGGAGAGATTTGATATTTATTCAATTTAGAAATTCTAGGGGCTGAAAAAACTTTTACTCAAAGGCTTTTTGACATTTTGTGTTTAAATAATTCTTTATGTCCTTTTAAATCGCCATTTCCATTCTACAATATTATCTAATAGATAAATAATTGAACTTTTCTAGAGGTTCTTGGTTCCATTCTGATTTTGGAAATCGAAGAATTTTAAAAAAGGATTGGCGTTCGTCTTTTAAAAATCGAATACAGTTAAATATAGAACTATATTTGGAACACAGTGATACCATAGAGGTTTTTAAAAAGGTTGCAAAGAAGCTACTTGAAACGGTTAAAAAGTAAAATAAGACAGTGGCAAACGGTGCGTTGACATTTATATAAATGGGTTCACTGTCGAACAAAGGGCACAGTGTCGGATAAACGGTCGCGAATTAATCGAGCAACATGTTGGAATTGGAAGAATTTAATTAAGAAAGAGACTGATTAAAATCAAGATGAAAGTCTTTAGTCATTACCAAAATATTTAAGAATTTTTTTGGAATATGACAGAACAGCAAACAAAAAATAGATGGAGTTTATTTATTAACAAAAACTTTTGTTGTTGGCAAACTTGTAAATAATTTTAATACGACCATAATGTAGTACAAGTTGTAAAAGCGAACAAAAGGGCTTTTAACAAAGTAGAGATTGCGAACCCGCACTGTTTGAAGAAAGTTCTGTTGTGGCTTCAATTCAATCATGTTTTAGAATTCAAACGTTCGTTCTTCAAATGAAATGAACTGAAGAAAATTAAACTGCACAAAAAGAAGACTTTGAACAGTTGGCTCTTTAAGTTCATGTTCAATATTACAACAAAACCAATCGTGTGAAACGATAAAACATTCTTCCCATAAAAATAGGTGTAAAACTTAAATAAAAAATATGATTTTAAATCGCCGGGTCTGTTAGTTTCATGTTCAATACCTCAACATTACAAGTCGTGTAAAATTTCGATAAAACATCGATAGCTGTATTCGATAAAAGTATGAAGACATGTTCACGTATAATTTAATTTGCATGTCTATCTGACAAACCTATCACAATCAGATTACCATTAACGCTTTACGCCAATCTGTTGACCTTTCCATTTCCTAACGCTTCGGAATATTTCACAAATTGAAAGTACACAGAACAAATATAAAATAAGATTCTGATAGCCAACAGGCGGACACCCAACACCAAACTGTTTATTAAGCAAGATAGCTAGAAGTGTAAGCAGAATTGAATACATGATTATTCATTACAGAATGTTTCCAACATGAAATGAAATCTAAGCTTCACCTTTACAAATTGCAAAAGCTCACAAGCATATTAATTCATTTAACCTTTCGAATACCGTAATTAGAGACAATAAAAAGACAATGAGAGAGCGAACGTAGAAATGATATTTTTAAAGATTTGACTTATTATAAATAATGAAAAAAAAAATGAAATTCATTAATTTACGGCGTTTGCTTGGGATGTAATGAATTAAGAACTAAAAATTAAGTAAATATCTTCAAATTGTCCCAGCTGCAATCTTCAAAGACAATAAAATGAATGTCTAACATGACCAACTTCTATTTATTTGCTGGTCAACATGAATAGACTATACATTTATCCATCACATAGCGAGTCCAACAAAGTACATTCGTAATTACGGTGTCCGGTCGGCGACCAGCAACCGGCCAGATCAATATTGACACAGCCACTTTCCAACATTCATTCAACCGACTTGTGTTTCAATCACACGAGAAACTGTTGATTATTGATAATTTGAACATAACATGAACACGCTTTTAAATTAGTCATAAAAAGAAGAATGTCGTTGACGCAGACTTTGAACATCGAGTCACGACTTCACTGTGTTATGTATAATTGAATGTTTAAACGTAAATTGAGACGTTTATTTGATTCCGGAGGTTTTATGTTTAAACATCTTAAGAATGTGCCGCTGGATAATAAAAACACCGGCCAAGTGCGAGTTGGACTTAGCAAAAAAAAAGGTTAAAAAATCATGTTTGTTGAGTGGGGAGCTCTACGTAAAAATTTATTTTATTCTGTTTTTATTATTTGTTGTTGTTAGATAGAAATACATCATCTATGAAAATTTCAACTGTCTAGCTATCACGGTTTAGGAGATACAGTCTATGACAGACGGACATTTAGACAGACAGCAGAATCTTAGTAATAGGATCCCGTTTTACTTACCCTTTGGTTACGGAACCCTAAAAGATTACTTTCTCAAAGTTATTAGAGCAAAAAAAAAGCATATTAACACGGTCTTTGTCCAGACAAATCCTTTTTCCATTTCAGGTGAGAAAGGTGGGTATCTCTGCTTACCGTGTGGAAATGCTTTCACCGAACTGACCCTATTCCCTCAGGTTGTTTGTAAAGCCCTGTGCGGTCACATAAGCGGCTTACACAATCTGTTTCCTTTTTATTTTCCGATCGGCGCGGAAACCCGGTGGACTTCCCGTTGAGTTTATCTTTACGCGCGATTGCAATATAAATAGAGATTACAGAATTCAACCTTGTCAATCTGAAAAGTATGATAAATAAACTAGGCTTTTTTTAGGTGGGAAATCATCCAATCTCTTGCCTTTGGGCGGAGCGCGAGGTTATGTCAGATTTTTACTCTGACTAAAACTAACTCCTGTTCCTTCTTGACCTTCGTTCCAGGGCCCCAGGGCCACAGTAGGCTTCGACCCTGCTGGGCCCCTACGGTTTTCTGATATATTCTTGAGGCACGCGTGGAACACCACGCGCCGTTGACGTCGGGACGGTTATCATCGGTCGGACGGCGAATTAAAAATTAGGCTGAATGTAGTAATAGACCGGTACCTACGTAAACAAAAACGAAAACAAAAAAAAAATTAACTAGTCAGTTGCCCGTCAAAATTACTTCAAAGAAAGCCATAAAAAGTTTATAGAGCATAGTCGGCCTTATAATTTTCCCACTGTTGGTACTCAGGCCTCCTCTCTAAGAGAGGGACTGGGCCGTAATGGGACATCCACCACACGGGCCTAGTGCGGGTTGGTGGATGTCCCATGAATTTTTTTGGTTCTAAAGACATGCCGGTTTCCTCACGATGTTTTCCTTCATCGTTTTGAGAACAGTGGTGATGAATTAAATTACATAATGTGCCTGGCTGGGTTTTAACTCTCGACCTACAACTCCTAAGTCGGGGCTGTTACCACTCGGCCACCACTGGTCTTATAAAAAGTTTATAATAACATAATTAAATGGGTTTGTGAGAACAAAAGATGTATAAGCCGTGGTCTGGCCGCAATGCGTTATCGTAATAGCAAATGGCAAGACTAAACATTGCTCCTACAATGAGTAATAACTCGACAATCGAAGAGCCAGGACGCGGATGAATCACAAGCCTGGAGTTCTTACTATAGAAACACGAATAACTGTTACACAATAGGCTAGTTGCCGTAAAAAATGTAATTACTCCGTCATTTAGATTATTCAAAAATAAGGGACACGTATTTTTTATTTCTAAATTAAACCAAAAATGACAAAGATATAGCCCATTAAAGTTACGTGTGACGTCACAGCGTGCTGCATTTTTTCTTTAATAGGCTATATCTTTGTTATTTTTTGTTTAATCGAAAAAAGAAAAAATACGTGTCCAATATTATTTTATAATCTAAAATACTGACTAAATAAAATGTAATTATTTTGAACCAATGATTTTTTTTTTTTATCGGCCTACAAGGGCACTTATAACACGTTAGACTCAGTAGCTGTTTTAATTATTCGCAATTGATTCCTAGTGGATATTGACTGGCCTGTTGGTCTAGTGGTTAGTGACCCTGACTGCTATGCCGGAGGTCGCGGGTTTTATTACCACCCGTGACAAATGTTTGTGTGATGAGTATGGTCATTTGTCCTGTCTGGGTGTAGGTAATTTATCTGTAATATGTATGTATTTAGAAATATATAAGTAAGTTTATGAGTTGTCTAGTACACATAATACAAGCTCTGCTTAGCTTGAGACTAGACGGCGTTGTGTGATAGTTGTAGAATATTTTATTATTATTATTGTGACGTGAAATTGGTGTAGTTTAGTGTTTCAATTGTCTGAGCAACTGGACAATATATAGAATCATTGAAACTGGCGCGATCTCAGTAAAATGGAACTGAGAATTTTATTGTAGTTTTGGCTACCTCAGCGTAGTTTGCCGAGACTGACTCGATAAATTTGCTGCCAAATACTACAAAATATTCGAATGTGTTGCACCAGCATTCTATTAGCAAACTAATGAACTATTCATATGAAGACATGGCTTAAAGAACTTAGTATCCAAGCCAAAAACATTACCAAAAAAAAAACAGAATTCGATTTTCAAACTGCCGTTTTATTTTTTAAATATTTTGAATAGTGTTATTGTTACGTCTGAAATGCCAGTAACACTTCGTGATGGAATGGTCCGAGGTCTCACGTAGTAGTGCGACTTTACTCGTGACTATTATTATACGTTCCAAGAGAACGGCACGACATCTTCTTAAACGGTTGAATAAATCGGCAATCTGCTGAACAAGAAGTTTTCATAGCTAGCTCCAACTATTTGGCAGTCCTAGAATTACATACTAGAAGTCTAGCTTCGTTGGCGTACAAAAATATAGCCTATGGCACTCAGGACTAAAGCAGTTTTCTATACGTGAAAATTTTTTGGCAATCAATACTTTCAGAGATTATCTTTTACAAAGAAAAAAAAACAAACTTTGCCTCTTGATTATATTATTGTAATAATATCCGAGACACAGAACAATTGATCATGCCCATCACACAAACATTTGTCCTGGGTGGGAATGGGAATCAAACCCACGACCTCCGGCGTAATAGCAAAGCATATTATACATGTTATTACAGGGCTACTGACAACTAGACCAAAACACCTGTCAAAAAAAAAAAGCGCCACCAATACTCAAAAGCTACTCATAGTAGAGGTTCATACGTGTGAGTAAGTATTTTCTCGCGATAACCCGTACTGTTCGATTCTATAAATATCGCACTCGGCGTCTGTGGAAGCTCTTAGCATACGATGATAGAACAAAGTGTTCTTACGAAACGTACACTGAATAATTGCATATACTCATCATATATAATATGTGGGGAAAAGAACTGGATCATGGTTTTGCGGGAAATCCGAGTGATGTGGCTTTTTGCTGATGTTTTTCACGAAAATTGTACTTTCGGAGAAATCTGGGAAGCTTGTTGATAATTTTCTTTGTGGTGTTATGTTCGTATATTCATAGATTAAATAGTCTCGGATAGTCGTCTTTCTTTTTGAAACCGGTGATTGGGATTTCCTTAACTTGGATCATCAGCTTTCGGAACAAAGTGGCATCGTAGATAGTAAAATAATCATACACATAAATATTTATAGATACTATTAGCTTTTGCTCTTTAATTCATTAAACCCCAAGCGAACGCCGGCGTTCGCGCACCTATTGTCTTTCAATTTGTTGCAAAAACTGTCTTATGATTATACCGAATCATTATTAACAATCATCGCATAACTATCACTTCATACTGTTACACGTCTATACAAAGGCTATAGTAATTGTACCAAACATCCTATTTTTGATCATCTCCAAGGAGGAACTGGCTCCTGAGATACAAGTATTTATTTTACTTAGTTTAGGAGTCAAATATATTATTTCCAATGATCAGTGTTTGTACAACTATTGTATCTGTTCTTGTCATTATATTTTGTTACTGTGTGTGTTGAATGTACAAATAAAGATATTATTATTATTATTATTATTATTATTATTAATTGTGTCTGTAATTATCACGATTGAATGGTTAAACTTCGTCAATTATGTTCCGCATAATTATTCTTTATGTCCATACCCATAATGCCCTAGTTCGATCATCCATACACACGGGGGTGGACATGATATCGATCTTCCAGTATAAATAGGAACACGATAATGGCAGACATAATTATAGGTAATTCATACCGCCGACGCCAACAGAGCTGAATATCAAAACGGACGATGGCGCTACCCGTCACCTTTCATAAGAATATTAGCGATTGATTTTATTGAAGACAAGTAGACTATAAAAACCATTATTATCTGAAAGTCAAATTAATATGATTTTTAGATTTCTTTGGTAAAATCCCAGATTTAATCATTTGAAGCCAATGTGAACTCTGTGTAACCCTTTATATATACCCATAGAGAATAGAATATACCCAAGCATGATGAAGGTTCGTTCACATTTATCGACTTCACGACAATGGCCGCGCACCAGTTGTTTCAAATACGTGCCTTTGCATAAATACCCTTTGGTAAAGTACACAGTTTCATCTAAATTAATACAGTGTTTGCGATAGAATTTTAATAGAGAGAATTTTGAATTTACATGTTGAAGTTTATTTTATTGATCAGGAAATTGAATAATGGAAATAAGTTTTTAACAAAGTTAATGAGGTTCTAGGTCTTAAAAAATTAAACCAGATTTTTGACACATTCAACATTCTTAAAGTACCAATAATTGGGTATCTTACCCTATTTATTTATTTTAAATATTAAACGTATCTTCGTGTGAAAACCATATAGAACAATGCAAAAGTAAAACATTACTTATAACTATTCTCAAAAGACCGCGAAGTCTAATAGATATCAATATTTTGATCTGCATTTGAAGTTTTGATAATGGAAATGATCCACATTTAAAGCGACTTCAAAAAAAATTTATTTAAAAAATAAAAAACATACACACAAACATACAAGATACGCGCGAAACGATTGTTATCGAGTAAACTTCAGAGTGGCTATTTTAATTATTCGCTTATTGATTCCTGGTGACAACTGGACAATTATGTGTAATTATTGAAACAGGCTCGATGTCGGTAAAGTGGAACTGAGAATTTTATTGTAGTACTAGCTGCTGCCATCCGCTTCGCCCGCATGATAGTAGACCTAGAATTATCCTAAGGTAGATATATTTCCAGAATTAAAAAAAATACTATTAGCTATTACAGGACATGGGCTACCTGTGTGCAAAATTTTATCCAAATTCCTTCAGCAGTTTCAGCGTGAAGGAGTAGGAAACATACACACAAACTGTCACCTTTATAATATTAGTGTGATTGTTAGAATACAATAAAACTAAATACTTTTTAAACCTAACACAAGCTAAATGGACAAACTATATGAAGCCAAAAAAAGGACAGTACTTCATCATCTTCCTGCCCTAGTCCCGTTTTATTTGGGGTCGGCGCAACATTTTTTTTTCTTCCATTCTGTCCTGTCACTCGTCACGCTATCACTAACTCCCTTTTCTTTCATATCGCTTCTCACACAATCCATCCATCTTTTCTTTGGCCTCCCTCTTCCCCTCCATCCATCCACATGTAAACTCATAACTTTTTTAGCAACATGCGTAAGTAGTAAAGACTTAAAGACCATTATTTTTGGCAAGGTTTTCCGCAGTACTACCATCAACATGACGTGCCCCATGCCAATTTCCTCGCAACAAGCACATACCTCTGACATTCCCCAACAAGCTAACCTACTGACCTCAATCCTCCATTTTTATACCTGCATAATGAGTTACAAACATCAGAGACGACGATAAGTGTCGTTGACTGTCGTTACTAACTACTTGACAAGTGTTTCCCAATCTGTGGGGGTAGCAAAAGCTAGAATATGAGCCGCAGAAGACTTCTAATTTCAAATTTTTTCAACTGCGATGCGAACTGATTTATCCTTACTACTTCGCTCCCGTAAGTCGTAGCCTTCCATGACAAGCGGGTTAACCAACATTAAAAAAAAAATCCAATTCGGACCAGGAGTATTTTAGATTAACGTGTTTAAAGAAACATACAATTATAAGAAATATTGCCTAATACCTCTACCTCTGCGAAAAATAAATACTATCAAACTCATTAAAAATATCAGACTACGACCAAAGATTAAAAACATAACTCTTCTTGCAGTCGGCTAAAAAGCAGACAAGTTCCTCAATATAGATTCTTGGACAAGACATGAACTTGTTTAAAACCTTTTATGAAGGATCCCGATAAGTTATGTTTGGTCTTTGCTATCAACAATAAAACCAAAGTGCACCTCGATCAAGAAAGTTTGGGAGCCACTGTACTAAACGGATGGCCATAACCTTGTCACGACATGAGTGAAGATTGTCTACGGCTCGTAAGTGTCAACTAATTGCTCGTAAAGCGATCCTAGATCGTAGAGAGTCGCCTAACTGACAGTTGTGGGGATTGGTGCCATTGGACATAGGCCTTCATAAAATATCTCCGTAACGACCGATCCTGTGCGTCTCACACTCATCGTATTCTCGCGACCCCCATCAAATCATTAGTCCACCTTGTAGACCTTCCAATGCTGTGTCTTCCGGTACATGGTGGCCACTCTAGAACCTTTCGTTTACATGACCATCTGTTTTGCGAGCAATGTGCCCTGACAACCCCGATCGAGGTAATCTTTGAAAGCACTGGTCCGATTGCTAAAATTTTTTCACCGATAGAAAGCTGCTTTTTTTCCTTCGTCTGAAATAAAATGCTTTGATTCTTTGACCGCCTGTTTAGATATATGATCGGCATACATCCTCAAATCGAGGGAGTAAAGTCACCTTATTTACATTTTATTTATAGTTTTCTCTGTTCGTAAACACGTGTAGATATTACTTCCATGTAATTCGATCCTAAGGGTGGTAGTCGTGGTAGATAGAGGTAAAAATATAGAACTATGTATTTTGTTATCGGCTTTGGATTTCAAAGGGTGACTAATGGCTTGGTTGCCTCAAGAGGTACGCCTTCAAAATTCTATGGAGCCATTATCCTTGTAACTTTAGCATATTATATCAAAAACGGTTCATATTTCGAGCCATGTATTTGTTACAAATTACTTACTATCTTGAAGCCTATGCTATAAGAATCACACTATAACTCTGTGATGTGTGTGTATCTTTGTCACTTCTATACGCTCAAACATCTGAACACATGTCGATGAAACTTCGTACACGGGTAGACTATGTCCTAGATTAGCACATAGGATACTTTTAATTTCGGGATTATGTTCCCTTGGGATAATTTTCTACTGTTACGTGGGTAAATTCATTAGCAGCCAGTAGTTAGTAAGTGATAATTACCAACGGAAAGCCCAATTTAAAGCTCTCTTCCATCTTCTGAATAAATTTCCTCCTTCGAAAATGAATCCTTCGCGGCTATAATAACACTGCTATATTTCCAATACTTTCGTAAACTATGAGACAACATAAGGTGACTTATATCGTCACCTTTCACCTCTTCACACACAACACGAACCCTCCTGTAACGCACTAGTGTGCAATGTGTCGTATTTCACGTCACGAGACGTCACTCGGTGCAAGGCAGCTGGATGCGTCGCGCCGGCGCACGTGCGCAGACCGCACAGAAATGATTTAACTCCGCCATCTTGTAAGAAAGGGTCAGAAGACTTACTGCTATTGACTGTTGAATTAAAGAATGTTCTAGAATGACTTAGTTTTTATAATAAGAATTTATTTCGATCAACATGGACCACACAACATCAAATTACTTCTTCTTACACACACAAAAAATAAAAACAATGTACGTGTTCTTGCGATGTTTTTGGTCGCAGTGATGAAGAAAAGTAGATACGATGAAGATTTCCTCATGAACATCATGATTGTCAGCCAATAGTATCATCCCTAGTCCTTACTTCTGAAATTCGAGCCTCCTCTCCCGGAGAAGGAATGGCCTGTAATCGCATTGTCGCTGGTGGATTGTCGCATGTCTTCGAATTTTTGGTTCTAGAACATTTAAGTTCCTCACAATGTTCTAGAACCAAAAATTCGAAGTTGTTTTCGTTCACCATTTTGAGAGCAATGGTAATGAAATAAATTACACAAAGTAAATTGCCTGCCTGGGTTTACACATACAACCTACCACACGTAAATTGGAGTAGTTGCTATTACTGCTGGATACCTGCTCTTGATGGTTTCCCTTCCAAATTATTAAAAAAAATCAGCAGAAAGCCTAGTACTTACTGCTGGACATGGATAGGGCCAAGCAAACAAAAAAAAAAAAAACAAATTGGTCCCAAAATAATAATTGATCAAACTTAGTTCGAGCATTATCAGGAATATTCTTTACTAATTTAAAAGTATTAATGATAATATTATTCATGAAACTAACTATTACAATAGGCACTAGGGCATTATTTTCAAAATACTTAATACAAAATACTTCCGCATTAAGAAAGAAAAATCTACCAGCAAAAATTGCGTTTCGCTTACAATCTCCTGAAAAGGCTCGTTATTTCAATTTAGGGATGAGGGATCCCTAAATTGACCAATATTAAAAAAAGTTAAAAAGCAACGATTTATTCTATTTCCCTTCTGCACAATGTTTGTCGTTGTATCAGCATACACAGATGTACGAGTAGTGTGCCCTCGTGTTGCGTTGCACTGCGTCTGGTTTATGCGTTTTATGTCTTATGATCGGGATGTGTTTACTTAGAGGAAAGGATGCAAAAACTGTGCGGTTTTTGTGTCTGCACGGATCTTTACCTCCATTAATAGCTTTAATAGCCATCTACGGATGTTGTGTGTTATTATATTAGCAAGACGCACGATGAGCCCGGAATTTCCGCGTTATAATTAAAATAGTACAAATGCACTGTCAATAAAGTTTATTCACTTCACTGTGTTCACAATAACACACATTTAATTTTAATCAACAATATAATAAATCTGTCCATACAAAATGTTCATGTATATAGTGATTAATTCCAAACCGGAATATTAACGGTCCGTCATTTTCGGGTCCTTGCAATTAATATTAAAAGGGACTACAATAATATTAAATCACATTTTTATTAACTTGAATAACGCAACGGGAAACTCGATTCGATTAATAAATTCAAAACGTTGACGTAAAAAAAAAATAGCGCGGAAAAAAATGCCAAGTTATCGAGCGTTAAAATTGTTAACATATTTGTAACTCGGTAATCGATTCGGCATTCGATTCATTCGTATTTTTATTATTTGTCAAGCGAGTGTTAAATGTTTCTTATTTCCTCGATTTCGTGACGTGATTACTACCGTTTTTACAGAGTGAAGAGTTTTTTGGGCTTACAGAAACGTGGCGCTTTTCCCTGCTGGGTACTTGCTTGTGCCATGCAATGATAAGCACGGTACGATCAACACTGAATATGTATTTATTACGGTACCTATACCTATGTTAAGTTTTTGGCAAGTTGACGTCAGTAAAGTTAAGATTGAAGCAGTGTTTCTCAGCCTGTTGATGCCTTAGACTTTGACCTACTGCTAAATTCACGATCACTTAATTTTTACCCAACGGCCTAGGTAGAATGTTTTGTTTTGGTCTGATAGCTCAGTGCCGCCTTCGCAAAACTACTGCTATATGGAAATAGAATAGAATAGAATAGACTTTATTGTACACCAAAAAGTAATACAGCTTATACAAAAACTTCAGTTTGTGGGTACAATTATGGCGGTCTTATCGCTGAAAGCGATATCTTCCAGACAACCTTAGGATGGATAAGAGCTAAAAATAATACACGGGGTAGTCTGTGGTGTACTGCTAACTATATAAAACACAATAATCAATTATAAATACATATATACATACATATTATAATAAGTTTCACAATTTAATTAATAAAAAGGGAAATGTGAAAACCACGTGTTTATTCAATCAAATTATCATATTTTTTTACGGAAACACTGGCAGGTTATCAGTGCTACGGTTACCAGCACCGACGGTCACAGACATCGAATCGATTTCTGTTCGATTCACTGCGTTGATTTGCGTGGAATACATTATCCCCGCTGATTGTCACATGTCAAAGATGACAGCTGTCACCATTGGAGTGGCTTTTTTCTTGTTTTGGCGTCGCAGTTTGTTTGTGTATTCAGCCAGAGTTAAGTTTAGAAGATATTTAGTTTTAATTATGGATACAAACACTTTGTTTTCCATTAGAATGCGATGATATTCAGCTTCACGGAGATAGTTAATAAATATTATAATAAAATTCTCAGCGTCATTTAACCGAGACCAACCCGCATGAGTTTCAATGATTCCACATATTGTCCAGTTGTGTAGACACTTGAGATCTATAAGTACCTACACCAATATTTGGTTGATAAAACATGGAATTAATAAGTACAGCAACCATGCTATAAAGTTTCTTGAACACTATAATCTTCATTATTTGTTCACCATTTTTCTTCATTTCCATTGATTGTCTATTATCTTTTTTGTTCAAATATAAATATAAATGGCGCTGCAAAAACTGGCAATACCAGTATTCGATATTCAAATTACGCGAATTCAAAATAGGTCAAAGTTGAAACGGATATAAAAACATTACGTAGGTAACTAAAACCCCTAACACAACATTTACACAAATTAGGTACTTTAAACAACAATTATGCAGCTCATATAACTACAATTTATTTACGTTTTCAGCGAGTTGTGTAGGTATTTATTTTTTGTCCACAATACTTTTTGCACGCGACAAAAATACCGCGGCCATGAAAAAAAAAAGTGAAGAGTCAATGAACTTGAATGTCGTGTATAATATGTACCACACATTTACTTGTTAGATACTGTAAATAGTAATTATATAGCATTGTTTGTGCAATTATAACACATAGTGATCTGTTAATGTTTTTACATTAAAAGTAATGTTTATTCATCGAGCCAGTAAAGGTTAAAACGGCGTTTATGATAATGCGTCGTATTTCTAGGTGCCAGTAGTTAGAATCATGAAAAAATATGGAAAGTTACGAGTGAACCTTCCGATCGCTCGAACGACACTATCATACAAGACTCGCTAGGCGTCTACTCTTCAAAATTTGAAGTCCTCGATGCGGAGACCGTCGCACGAAATATTTTTTTTTTTTAATTTTCTTAAAAATCCTTTGCTTCAAACTAGGAATGGCGCCTGTGTCGTGGATACCCACAATTCACAAACACGTTAACTCAAATACACAAGACACTCAGACCCGGAACTTATCTGTAGTTCATACAAATATTTGTTCCGTGCGGGGATCGAACCCGTGACACGCAATGCAGCAGCCTTTCACTCAACCACTACACCAACCATGCCGTCGAATATATTATTTTTGTAAAGACTAAGCTAGCAATCTAAAAATCTTTCAATTCAACTTCAAATATACGAACAAGTTCTCAACAATCAATTTACACAAGCGATTTTATAGAAACCATCTTATCGGTACTACTGTAAAATTGTTGAAAGCTAGTGTCATCACGCGAACCTATTGGTCGGTTCCTGTGACCAATCAGGCTCCTTTAAGAGCGTCCTTTTCGAGGTGCATTTTCATACAACTACTCTTCAATTATGATGTTATTACACATCTTTCTCCAGATATTTTGGATACACAGCTATCATATGGATATTATCTAGGCTTCTATAGAAATCAAAACATTTATTGTAAAACTCTGAAAATCTGCTATTTTACGTAAACTTTAGCCCTCCATAACGTAAGTACTCAATGTACTCATATATTAAAAATATAAAAAAGTAAATCAATAGAATCCTTGCACATTTAATAGAGATTCTAAATGTCGACATTTTTCCTGATAAACTTAAAAAAAAAAAACACGTACCTATTTTCTGTGAAATATTCTAAAAATTCACGGAATTAGGTACCGAATGCCAACAGATTTCAGTCGTTGAAAAAATTAAAAACATTTATTTCAAATAGACCATTTTGAATAGTCAAATGTTGACCAACAAAAGTGAAAGCCCAAGAAAAGTGAAGCCAAAATTGCACGTTCCAAAACGTAGACCTCAATCGAGAAGAACGTGCAAGAAACTCCATTTTCGATGTTGAGGGAGGACGGACTCTCTTAAAGCTTACCTCTGAGAACTAAAGCTGGATTTTAAATAAGAATCGTTACTTTAATAAATTCCTTGAAGTCTTGAATGCTTCCGATTCGCAGAAGGCAGCATGTAAACAGACTTGTAACGAGTGTCATTGCCAGAAATAGTTGACTATTCAACACGTTGTCGTGGACTATAGTCATACTGACTAACTACAGATGTTTTGTATTTGTTAATGAAAATATTGTGATGGTGTAGTTCTAGGTAGATTTTACTATGAGACTGGGTAAAGTTGTCGAAAAATAAAAGGCTCGTTTTGACATTTGTATTTTGACTACCTTGCGGCTTGTCCGGTGTAGTAGTAGATAGTTTAGTAGTAGTAGCTACACTACACCGGACAAGTCGCTCGGTAGTCAAAATACAAATGTCAAAACAAGCCTTTTATTTTATTTTTTTGACTACCGAGCGGCTTGTGCGGTGTAGTGTAGCCTACTACTACTATATTTTTTATTGTTTTATTTTTTTCAGTTTCGTTCCAAGTTACATTCTATGGTCTTTCTCAAATGTCAAAACGGGCTTTTAATATTTTAACGAGTCTAGTGCTCCCCCTATTTTTGGGTGGAAAAATTTCCAATAAATTCTCCCGTTCCGGGTGAAGCCAGTACTGTCTTCAGACTTTTACCGACTAAAACCCATCCGGGTTCCATTCCATTCAACCGTTGTGATTCTTTCGAACATTAATCCCGCAGTCGTAGCAGATATTTGTTATTCACTTGACTAACGAGAAGCATTCGACAAAAAATCGTGACAATAACTATTTTTAGATTTTTCAGCTGAAAGTAAACCAGACAATACCTAGTCATCGAATCACTGTTTCTTTACATCAAAGTGTGATTGACATTAGCAAAAACTATTCTCAAAGATTACAGCATTGGAGCTTATTAATATAATTCCATTTATTCCCGCGTATTAAATATTAATAGCAGATGTTAGGATGTCAGTAATGACAGTCGTTACACTGTTATTATAAACATACGTTTGCACGACTAAGCAGAGGCGAATTAGCTATGTAGCCAGAGTAGCAAATAATACGGCACGTACTTGACCGTAAAAAAAGGGGCCTAATGTAGGCCTACATGCCTGAAGAACAGTCGAACAGTCCCTAGTCTTGAGGGTGTTGTCCTGTCCCTTATACCGAGCTAGTTGTAGTTTCATGTTAGCGGCTCCCCTCGTATTATAATTTGATAACTATTGTCTGTGCAAATTATTGTAATTATTGTGCATGTCTAATTTTGTGATTGACTGTATAATGTGCAAAGACATTAAATATTTACTGTACCTATTATTTTATTTGTATTTCATTTTTTTGTGTAATTTACCTATGGATTCTGCCTGAATTAATTAATAGGGATACAAGTAGTATTGATACACTATAGCTTATTTCTTCGGATGTGATAGTCAATTTACTGCAGACTTGTCTCCAAGTAAATATCTACAGGATAGAAGATCTCTTAGAATTTTTCAAAATCTATGGGACTAGCAGCAGCTAGTTTTATGATATAACTGCTTAGTAACTTACAGATAAGTCAGTCGACGGATCCCTCTGACTCCCACCTTCAATAAACTACAAAATGTTCTTCAAATTCCTAATTCTTTTGATGTCTGTTCCAGAATTCTTCAGGAGGCTTCTAAAGCAATCCCGCGAAGAGTTCCACATGATGTTCAAGAGAACATACGGCATGATCTACGAGCAGCACTCCTATGTCTTCGAGCAACTCTTTGAGCAATTAGAAAGGTAAGACCTCCTTGGTCAATATTTTTTCGTAAATAGACACATATTTCTTCTTTGTCGAATAACCTGAGATCTCCTGTTTTGAAATAAAGCTGTCATATCAATAGAATCCGTTGAAGACACCAGTCGTTTTATTAGTGCATTTGGAGAAGGTTTTGCTTCGATGCGGTTGTTGTCATTTTTTATTTCATTTATCGTAGAAGGCTCTTACATTAATATACATATTGACTCGAATAAAGCCAGAGCTGGTCACCAGTATATTAATAAACAGTGCACACCGCACCCTTTATGATTATGACATCACCAATCATGAGCATTAAAGTTTAAACAAGGATCTGACATCAACAGTCGTTGACCATGGTCAAAACGTACATATTATAGAATCTTGAATGAAATTTACTGAAGCATATTCCACGATATATATCCTGTCATTAGTATTCCTGGAAAATACGACAAGAGAATTATAGCAAATTTGATTGTTTGTGCTATTTCTCTCATAACAAATTTAACTGAAACAAGTCGCTCTCATATTTTGCCCGCATATTTTAAACATTAAGCAAATGAATTCGACGGGAGCAAGCCGCAGTGCAGTTATTCTGAAACGCTTCTTGGAAACACATATTATTCTGATTGGTCAAGGTACTAAAAACCAAAGATTGCTTGAGCGACAGCAAATAACGGTACAGAAAATTATTCTCACAGAATTCACCATTAAAGTTAATCCCGTCATCACAATGGCGTATGAAATTTATGTCCCAAATAAGATGAAAGAAAATATGGATGGATCGCAGAAAGTATTATAAGTCTAAATCTTAGGATTACGAGGTTGAAGTCCAAAGAAATTTATGCAAATCCCTGGCGGAACGTCTGGCAGATCTGAGCTTGATCTTTGCATTTTTTATTATTAAAAGAAAATGTATCAGCGGTGGCTTACTACGGGTAACTTTTTGGTAATAAGATGAAGCCACGTTGTTTATGGGTCTTGTATATTTTGGTTCAGGATGAATAATATATTATGAACGTCCATGATTGTATCGTCTACTTCAAGCTTCACACTCCTAAGTAATATGCGTATCAATTTTCTTGGGGTTGTTTGTGGTATTTTGTGAATCTTGGCGCTGTGTCTGCTTCATTTACTTTATCAATTCATCGCGTATATTCAAAAACTTCTTCTTTTATTATACTTTGAGTTCTTACCTTCCCTAAAGCTCCAATTCCCTCGTGTCCTTCAGTAACTCTAAAGCCATCTTTCTCTTTATGCATAGTGCTAAATCTATATTTCTCTGCAGGTACTACACACGCGGCGACACCAACTTCGACGTGATGATGGACGGGTTCTTCAGCATACTGTACAACAAGATGTTCACTGTGCTCAACTCACAGTATGAGTTTGATGAGAAGTAAGTTTTCATAATTAATTTCATTTTTCTATTACACCTGTTTATCTTGTGATCATTTATGGCGGTCATTAGGAATCCCTGTATTGTAGTAGACGTTTTTCGGACTGTATGAATCGTATTAATGAGGTCATTTGAAGTGCATTGGGCGATCTTCTTTTGGACTGGTTCATTGCACTTATTACGAATGATAATTACTTTTCCGTATGCATGCTGGCAAGGAATATACCAAGGCCTAAAAATACTGTGTTCTTTTGTCCTTCTATTAAGAATTTGGCAGTGTTAAGAAAAGTTTTTGAAGATTATCTTTCATAACGTTGAAAAAGTCTACGACGACTACGACTGCATCATGTAGAATATGTAGATAATTTCAAACGTTCGCATGAATGTTTGAAATTATCCCAAGGAACGTTAATCCCGCGATTAAAGGTATCCTAAATCTGTTTAGCTGTTTGAACGTAAAGGAGTAACACATATACACACACACGTATACCTACATAATATTACACATCTTTAATATTAATGGCAGGCCTACCTATATGAAACAGGTATTGTAATATGGAATGCGTAATGTCATTATGTTTTTAAAGAATAATCGTGGTGTTTCGTACTGGTTCTTCTCCATGGGAAACGACCGATAGAAACCATATTTACTTTAGCTTTTGACCTTTTATAAGTGCCCTTGTAGGCCACTTAGGCCAAGTAACATGAAATATTTTTAGTTGGCTTTTTGAATTAGAATAATTTGAGGATAGCAAGCAGAAATAACGTGGTTTGCAGCCAAAGCACTATTTTTATTTTTTTTGGAAGACGTTGTCTTACACTAAGATCGAATTACTTCTTTATCGTGGGCGCGTTCACAAACATGTAAACTCACATGCACAACACACCGAGAACCGGAACAACTATCTGTAGACCATACAAATATTTGTTTCATACGGGAACCAACCCGCCACGCGTACCGCAGCAGCCAATCGCTGAACCTCTGCGCCAACTGTGCTATCGTTCTCATCTCATCATCTGTTAAACTTTCCAAGCAATCAGCGTTTCGCTTCGTCTTTTATGCCGCTTACATCGAAGTACTGGAACAATTCACCTGCTTCGATCTTTCTGTCCAATTAATAAACTAATCTCTCGGGTCTTAATAAACTAGTGTGCCTCACCATCAACAATTGCATCACTGCTTACCATCAGGTGGGATCTCAGTCAGGCACTGGTTTATATCATTTATAATATATTTATGTATATTAGACGATCTTAGAGGCTTATGTGCAGTAATTAATTCTTCCGAACTCGGCCTACAACCACTGCCTGCTCGGAACTACCTCACACGATCTGTCCTTGCGGTCAGTGACGCAAATTGCAATTAATATTGAAGACCGCAATCATAATAAATATCTTCACTATAGTGACCTATAGTGATATCAAACACGATTTGCAACCGAAACCGAAACTGAATGTTCGGCTCGTCTTCCAGTTTAGGCCGAAACTGATGTGCTGAAAAAAAAAATCGAGATAAAGGGTCTTGACAGGCCAACTGACGGTGATCCTTTAAGGGTTCCGTTTTTCCATTTGAGATACAGGACCTTAAAAATCAATACTGTCATTCCTAATTATATTTCCATATAGTTATGCTTAATTATAATATATATAATTTTCATAAAATCTACACTAAAGAAGTAAAGTTTGTAATTTTGTTTGTAGAAAGTAATCTCTGGAACTACTCAACTCATTTTGATAATTCTTTCACCAGTGCCAAGCTACGCTAAGCCAGTGACATCGATTAAATTTTAATTATAATTAATATATTTTTACCCAAAAATATATTAGGCACGGGTCAGCTAGTTCTAGATCATCAAATACGTAAAAAAATATAATAACACAATGACGAACGAGTCAGCCATGCTCCGATCGTGCTAAATATTCGGTCCCTTTTTGGACGAAACCGAATCTTGAGCCGAAAGCCGATACCGAACGTTCGGTCGTTCTCTAATAATAAATATCCAGTCATTCAGCGTATCATTCATTACAAAGATAGGCGCTGTGTCTTATTGGGTAGCCGAAACCTAAGACAAGGAACTCAGTGATGTGAGTTATCAGTGTTGTGTTTAGTCTAGACTTCTAGACTGGATATGAATCGTCTATTCACAATGCTGATCGTAAACGGGAAGTGTCTGCTCCGATTATCGCTTGGTATTTGTGTTTTATGTAACTACTGTTTTATGAGATTTATTTAAGTTTTTTTTTTGGCCGGTGTGAAATCATGTAATGATTTCCGATGCTCAAGGATGAAGTGAGAGGGCGTGTCAGACTTTCTGACTAAACCCCTTCTATGTTCCGACCACGAATTTTCTTTTCACAAACTACCTTCCCTATGGCTTTCTTTTTGAGGTGGGGGAATCGTTCCATAACTCCTCCCGCTAGATTTTTACTGACTAATATCCACTTGTGTCCCTTCAGTCACCGGCAGCCCTTCAGCTATCTTTTAGTCTGTGTATTTTATTAATGAGTGAAAGAAAAACTGCTGGTTAATTTTTCGTATAGAAGCTTTTCCTGGTAGCAAATTAGAAGCTAGAACTTCAGTCCAATATAATTGTATAGGTAATGTCTTGTATGAATACCCTATCTACTCGTAGATTAATACGACATTAAGTGCTTACCTATGTAGTCTTTCTAAAGTTTCTAAGAATGTGGTCTATGAGAGATTGCTAGAAACTTTGTATACGCCAATAAGAAACAAGATAGGCCTGCCCATTCTAATTCAGAAGCCAAACAAAGTTGCACAGCATCTACTAAAGATACACCAACACATATAAAATGTTTACACGACTCCCCACAATGCACTTCGCACTAAAGAAAGCTCTGAAACGAAACACGGTGTCGCTCAGTTGGAAAACGCCCTCTTTGTTTATAAAGACGCATCAATAAAACACTTTAGCAGACAGCTTTAGTGTTATGGACACGTAAACAAACGATTAGGCACGATAATAGGGCATAAACTCCTGATAATAGGGCACAGAGTGGCGTGAATCGAATCATGATAACGTTATGAAGGGCTACCGGATAGTTTATGAGTTGTACACAATCAAGTTATTAATGATATTGCGTATGAAGTGTGTTTTTAGCTGAGTGGCGACGGAATTGTTGAATAAGGGGGTACGGACTGCGGTGCTCTAATTTTGTGAGGGTTTATTAAACCGTATCATGTTTATCGCCAATCAACTTTGTGGTATGGCAGTAAGAAAAATTTCATAGGTTTTGTTACCTATTGGAGATGTTACGGAGGTCCGATTTTGATTCTGAAAGTTCGAAACTTTCGATTGATTTTGCAGTTTCATTTCCCATGTTTTTTATCTGAACTTATATCGTCACGGGAAACCTTTCATCGTGCTATTTTCATTTATATTTTGATTTTTTAGTAGTACGACGTTTCTGCTTCCGACTCCGATTTCGGTTCCGATAATCTAAATTTAAAAATTCCTATTTCGAATTCAGTTCCGTTATAACTACTACTTCTGTTACATCCTTAGTGCCTATACTCCGACTAAAAATTTTAGTCTCTTAATGTAAGCTGCTATAGCAGATCATTAGTTTACAACCTCAATCAGTCTTTCCATTTAAAAAACCGTATCTGCCTTAGGCAACTGTTCCAACAATACTGGGCGAAGGCAACCATTGACTGGATTCCGAACAATAGACACCGGCGGTGGTAGACTCTACGAAAAGATTGGCCAAGTGTGTATAAAGCACAGATAATGGAAAATAGGCAAGGAAGCCTTAGCCATGATGTGGGACACAACAAGATCAAAATAATATCAATATCAGATCAAATAGTTAGTTGGCTTCGGCCCCTCATGTCTTTCAGAGGTCCAGAACCCAAGGATTCTGAGATAAAACAATCATCATCATCATTTCAGCCGAAAGACGTCTACAGTTGGACATAGGCCTCCCCCAAGTGTCGCCAAAATGAACGGTCCTGTACTTCTTGCATCCATCGGATTCCCGCAATCCTCACCAGCTCATCGGTCTACCTTGATAAAACAATACCTACATAATAATAACAAACCACCACTTGTTATGTTCTTAATAGGCTGCAATGACTCATTTCCTTTAAAAAAATCTGTGCTAAATCCCACAGAGAATTCTCGACATTAGCCCCAATACACGTCCTGTCGGAAACGCTTTATTACCTAGACTGGACTAAAGTTAACCTGACCCACTACTTTAGGTATATCCTGGAAGAGACGTCCGCGTTAATGAACGTTACAAAGTATCAAGATTGTTTGCTCTTTAAGACGTGTGAAAAGAGGAATAAAAAGACACTGTGGAGGAAACTGAGGTGTAAACGGACATTTTATAGCTTTTTTGGGGATGGGTAATCAAATAACTTCTCATGCTCTAGGTGGAGCGAGAAGGTGTATCAGACTTTTTCTGACTAAAACCACCACTTGTTGTTCTTAATAGGCTACAATTACTCATTTCCTTGTGAAAAATCTGTGCTAAAACCCACAGAGAATTCTCGACATTAGCCCCAATACACGTCCTGCCGGAAACGCTTTATTACCTACCTAGACTGGACTAAAGTTAACCTGACCACTGACCCACTACTTTATATCCTGGAAAAGACGCCCGCGTTAATGAACGTTACAAAGTATCAAGATTGTTTCCCCTTTAAGAAGTGAAAACCGGAATAAAAAGACACTGTGGAGGAAACTGAGGTGTAAACGGACATTTTATAGCTTTTTGGGGGGTGGGTTATTAAATAACTTCTCATGCTCTAGGTGGAGCGAGAGGGAGTGTGTGAGTGTGTGTGGAACTTTTGCTGACTAAAACCCACCCGTGTCCTTTCAGTTGCCCTTGGCGTTCAAGGACTGTGGTAACTCTTTCGAACAATCTCTGTAATCTCTTTATCTAGTTATAATATCTTAAAAATATTTTTTTTTTATCTTATTGTTGTTCATTGTAAAGTTATACAAAGTAAAGATGTCAAAGTATTTCGCAATACCTACAAAATAATAGACTACTGTCAGTTAAGTTTACACAGATTTATCTTTGGTTATAAAGCCGACATACGACAAATTAAACATTAAAAAAAATCAAGAAAAGATTATCACAAATATTATGACATAGTGTTAAATCCGTACCTACTTGCTATTATACATAAATGCAAATGTAATCTGTCTGTCTGTTACTTCTTCACATCTCAACTGCTGAACGGATTTGTATGAAACTTTGTAGGCACACAGTTATACCATATCCTGGAATAGGTCATGGGATTCTAACATTTAACTACAGTAGAATGTTCCCTTATGATAATATTTTTATGTTTATACGTCTGAAATAAATGAATTAATAATTAACTAGCATTTTCCCGCGGCTTCGCCCGCTTACATAAAATATAGCTTATATCACTCTGGAATAAAGCAGTTTTCGATGGGCGAAAAAATGTTAGCAATCGGACCAGTATTTCCAGAGATTACCTCCTACAAACAAAAATACAACATTGACCTTTTTATAATATTATATTATAGTGTAGATAATTGTCGACAACCACGCAGGCGAAGTCGCTGGTAGAAGCTAATAAATTATTAATAATTGCAAATGATTTTAAAAATAATCTTTGGTCCTTTTAACCCGCGAAGAATGACGCAACTCAACAATTATTGTAATGTTCCACGCCTAACCTAACCCAACGAGCTGCGAGGATTGGTCACTATATTTTATTATAGGTCCACATCTCATTCAGCTAAGGTTACTAATGTCAACTGCTGTTTGGGCCCCTCGACTGATTGCCATAACAAATTGTTCTTGTGAATTTAACACGTATATTTGCGTAAGAGAACTATATATAGCACCCAAAGTGCGATCACTCTCGGACTGAAACTTGCTGCTTTAATGTGTCTCTAATTACGACATTCAAAGAGTTAAATTCAATTACATATTTGGTAAATTCAAATGTAATAAATAATATTTGAATTTGTTTGTACAATTTCTAATTCAAATGTAATTTGTTAATTTTGTTTATAATTATTAATTTGATGTAATCCTATGATCCAATGTTGATTGAAATACACAAGTAAACTGAAAAAGATGCGCAAAAATACAACGTTTGCAATATAATATGAAGAATTTTATATAAAAATCTACAGTTACATTTTGATGTAACATTAAAACCTTAAAATGGTAAAACGTATGCTTGCAAAAAAAATCTGACAAAGAATCAGAATGATTGCATGTACGTTACTCCGGTTTTTAATCGATAAAAGTATTTTTTAGAGCCACCTTCGTGATATTATTCTATACTACAAAATTAGCTGTGTTATGTTTTGAACACGGGTCTAGTTCATAATATCGACAGTCACTACATCGATGGTCGCTGTATCGAAAACGTTTCATCGACGGGCTAGTGTATCGACAGTACCCCAAATCGATGGTACGCTATATCGACATAAATTCGAGTACTAATTTATGTCGATGTGCACCATCTATCTAGCATTTATACTGAAGAATAACATCTATCTTTCTAATTCCCTAAACATCACGTTTTGTGTCTTTGGCAAATCGATATTTAACCAATCGTGGAAATCACAGACACAATAGAAAGACAATAGGTGCGCGAACGCCGGCGTTCGCTTGGGGTTTAATGAATTAAGGAGAAAAAATCGGTCTTACACCAGTAAATACTTCCTTCAAGTTGATTGCCAAATAGTTCTGCTCATTTAGGTTTAAGATCTCACCCAAGGCAAAACTTGTAAATGGTAGTAATCCCGACTCGTCTCGTGCTAAACCTATCGTTGAATGCTTGAGAGCCGTAGGGATTTGAGCGGATTTCGCTTGACGTTTTGGAGGATGTGGGCCTAACCTTCAGCGATCTCTTAGATCTGTTAGGTCTAGTAATCCTAAAGATTTGCCTTCAGCCCCAAATAAATCTTCTTCATTGCGTTTGCGCCTTTGACCTAGTTACCATTTTTAGGGTTCCATACATCAAAAACCTCAAAAGGATGAAACGGGACCCTTACACTAAATCGCTTTGTTGTCCGTCCGTAAGTCTCGTTTTTGTAAGTTAACGACAAAAAAGATACTTCGGTTTAAGTGGCTAAAAACGTAAATTTGACACTTTCAGGAAATAAAAATTCATAGGGTACTTCTCGTTGACCCAGAATCCTGAAATTTGGCATAGAGCAAGGTCTTATAGCAGAAGTATAGGAATAAATCTGAAAACTGTATGTTACGTTCCCAGTTTTTTTATTTTGTGTTCTGGGTACCACTGGTTTCTTTTCCGAAAATCCTCCTTGGCCTTAGTGGCATCAGCTCTACTGGTCGCTTACGGTTTTGCTGACATCTCTTTGAGGTGCGTGTGGAACACCACTCCTTACTAGACGGAAGGACGTCGAAGCCTAGTCTTATGTTACTTGGAGGTAAGCGAAACAGAGTGTAAAGTCTCGTATACCTCCGCTGAAAAGGAAGGATCCTCCGACCAGACAGGTGTTATATCTGGTGGGCAACTGCCCATGAGAAGATTTCGGACAAATATGTTCAAATCGCGCGGAGAACTTTAATTCATTAAACCCCAAGTGAACGCCGGCGTTCGCGCATCTATTGTCTTACTATTGTGTCTCAAATTGACGGTATCTGAAAGGTTGTGCGCGATGCAGGATTAGTTCTTATGTGACGCCATAGATGTCGCTACACTTCTATTTGCTAATCCTATCTTCTGTTTCAGGTACTTAAAATGTGTGAACGAACACATGCGCGACATTCAGCCGTTCGAGGACGTGCCCAACAAGCTGTCGGTGCAGCTGCGACGGGCTGTGGTGGCCACACGCACCTTCCACAAGGCGCTAAGAGCTGGGTCTAATGTTGTGAGGAGTATGATGCAGGTGAGAAGGAACATCTTGGTCTTGCTTTACGGCTCCTGAGTTCAATGGCTGACTTTTTGACATCGTTAATCGGTGGTTTAAAGCATCGTTCACACCAAGTGTATAGATCGCCGCTGACTGTGAGTATGCTCACTGTCTCAGTTTGCAGTATGCGTTCTATGCTATAACGTAGAATGCATTACTTGTGAGAACTAAAGAGTAGGCTTGCTACGCATAGCATAGTAATCAGCCACCGAGAGTCAGCGACAACGCAATACGTAAAAGCGTACAGTCGGTTCAGTGTGAACAAGAATTTTAAACACAAAAAGTACTTCACGTACATCGGAGTCGTTGCTATTACTGCTGGCACCATTGCTCTCGGTGGTGTTCACGACCCTAATTCAATAATCACATATATTCAGCAAAATGTCTTCCACTGCTAGACATACGTAATTGACTTGACAAAATTTACTTTGCAAGCATTTTTTTTCTTCGATGGGAAAAATCATCCAATGACAACCCCCGCTCTTGGGCGGAGCGGGAGATAGTGTCAGACTCTTACTGACTAAAAAACCCATCCCGTTCCTTCAAGCCTTCATACTGGGGCTCGAGCGCCCTTTCAGATAACCCTGGCCACAGTAGGCTTCGACCCGGCTGGGCCCCTGCTGTTGCTGACAACTCCTTGAGGCGCGTGGGAACAGCACGCGCCGTCGACGACTTGGGCTTGGTCCGGAAAGTTACCGGACGGCCGGACAGTGAGCTACCCATTGCTCACTGTCCGCAAGCCCGCGCATACTGTGGATTTTGCAAGCATAAAATCGTTCTGAAAATGTTAAGACTTGTTATTCATAAAACTACTAAACTATTAGGCGCCGAAGAACGCCTCTATTTGCCCTTAATTGTCTTTCTATTGTGTCTCTAATTACGGTATTCGAAAGGTTAATGAATTAATATACATTTAGGGAAAATCAATAAACTACGTAACGCGTGCTCACAGTCAGCGACCGACAGCAATTTTCTCAGATTTTCGAAAGATCAACCTCGTGAATCCTAAAAGGCATTATGAAGGTTAAAATAGTTAAACTGTTAGGACTTTAATTAATTCCTAAAAATTTTTTTATGTCATTTGAACAAAGAACCGGTTTCTAAATAGAGTACTTATAGCCTTTGTCCGCGTGGCTTCTGCGAAACTTCTCCTCACAATAACAAACAAAACAAAAAAAAGAATTAGCGAAATCGGTCCAGCCGTTCACGCGTGATGGCGTGATCAAGGGAAATAGGGATTCATTTTTATATTTAACAGATGTGACGCACTACTGTATTGCTAAATGACAGGTATTGAGCTTAAAATAGGTTTTGACGAAATTCGAAAAACGAGCTACACTTGACGGAAACCCAAAAAAGACGGAAACTCGAATACATGTGATTGCATATAAATTACAAATAGCGGGCACACTACGCGAAAGATCGGTCGCTCCGTGTAGTGGAACTTCCGTCAAGTGTACCTCTAGCCTATAAGATATTCATCTCTTTGCAATCTCAGCCCTAGTCCCATTTCACTTGGGGTCGGCACAACACATTTTTTCTTCCATTCTGTCCTGTCAACCGTCACTCTATCACGTCCCTTCTGTTCAGACACAAATAGGTATTCTAACTTCAAATTCATCATTCAGAATTCGGGCGGTAGTTTTGATTCCAAAGTCAACTTTAGCATTTGAAACTATGTAGGTTTGTAACATGAAAACTCTCTACAAGTTTAGCCTTAGGTCCTTAGACTAACGACCTCATTTGTTTACAAGACTCTAGTTGCTAAAATGGATCCTGCAATATGTGTGTAAATAAGACCCAAGAGCTGTCGAGGTCTATGAATAAATATGAATGCAAACTAATAACAATCTCGCCTACCAACCATGAATAATGCCAGCGAAACTTTGTCCGGAGCTTTTAGTATACAAGGATCAGACATTTACGAGCTCCCATGTTAATATGTTTCTGAATTAGTGATTCACCCGACAGACACACGGAAACAGCGACAAACTAGACATAAATCAACTATTATCTAACATCTTCATCACATATGGACGTCAGGTCTATTCTCTTAGGTCCAAAAAGGACCACGACCTTCAGAAACGATAATTGGACAATCATATTGTATTATCGGTTATTATTTTTCGCGACGATCTTGGCTTTACTGACCAACATCGCCAAATCGCGCGCACGTTTTAATTTGTACTATGTTAAGCGTGCTATTAGTACGCAAATATAAGCTAATCAATGCGAATTTATATTCTGTTGGCCGCTTGACCTTCAACTTGCGATTGTCTGTGGTTCAGGCTATCATTTTAGAAAATGACTCATTTATCCGCGAATCATTTGTCGAGCGTTGATCCTGTGCCTGGCGCCTCAGTGACACATCTCAAGACCTTGGCTTTATTCATTGTACCTAATTGTTATCTCAGTTTTCGTTTGATTTATTTTCATTGGTTCCACTTGCTGCCCTAGCAATTTTATTTAATTGGCGCAATGTAACAATAATTGTTTTATTCATGTGTTTGCTTCGCGTTTATTAGATCAACGAACTTGATAGATAACGCGGGCTCGTTTGAAGCGTCCATTACTTATTCTCAACGCCCACTGTATCTGACGTAGCTACTCTACTGTGCTATGTCTAGATATCTTCAAATAGAACTATCATCCTTTTGATGTTTTGCTTCGTAGAAGTATTTAAAAATAAATATTAGATATTTATGGTGTACTAGTTCCTGTCAGTGGCTTTGCTTGTGTCAAAAACGACCACTATGCCAAGGAAAAATCCTCCTCCTCGCGTCATATTCCTCAATGCTGAGGGTCGTGTCCTCCCAGCTTCGTCACTTTCATATTGTGTGATATTCGTCCATCTGTTTCTGTCTCTGCCGGTGTGAAGGGAAGTATTTTCTATGCATTTGTCGTAGCACGATTATAAAAAGCGTATATCCAAACATGTAATCTCTTGCCCGCAGGTGGCGGTGACTACAGAGTGCGTGAACGCGTGGACGCGGCTGCGCTACTGCGGCAGCTGCGCCGGCCATCAGCCTCCCGCGTGCACGCGCTACTGCCACAACGTCATCCGCGGCTGTCTGCCCGCGCACGCCGACCTCGGTGACCAATGGGATGCCTATGTCGGTGAGTACACCAAAGACGATAGAAGGAAGATAGTATGGTATTTTAGGATGGTATGATGGACAACCTGTACCCTAACATTGTTCAAATGTGCGTGCGTGATACGAAAAAGAAAGATTATTAAAATATTTTCGTTCAATTTCAGACGCCGTAGACAAAGTGGCCGACAGATTGCTCGGTCCATTCAACATAGCTATGGTGGTCGAACCTATAGACATCAAAATATCTGAAGCCATAATGAGCTTCCAAGAGCACAACCGGGAGATCTCGCAGAAGATATTCACGGGGTGCGGCAAGCCAGTGCTGGGGGGAGGCGGGGGGGCGGGTCCGTTCTTCGCGCCGCCCGGCAAGGCGCGCCGTTCCGTCCGCGCCATCCCAGACTTCGACTGGCCCCAGAAAGTCGATAACGTTGACGACTTCGAGATCGAAGCTTCATTCGAAAGCTTGGTAAACGAGGATCCTTCTCTAGTAAGCTTACGAACTCCTGAAGGCATCCGTAAGGCTACAGAAGACATGGCCGAACAGGCGAAGTTGAGAGACAGGTTCTTGCAGTATATGCGAGGGAATATAGACCTTCAGGAGTATGAGGAGCATGAGAGAAAGCGCCGAGAGGCCGACCCGGAGCCCGCGGCCGCCGGCGCCATGGACATCGACTTCAAGTCGTACGATTTTGATGAGAAGAAGGGACCGAAGAAGAAGAAACCTTCTGCTAAAAGCGAAGAGAGTCGCGGTAAGTTATAATAATAATAATATTCCACAACTATCACACAACGTCGTCTAGTCCCAAGCTAAGCAGAGCTTTTGTTATGGGTACTAGACAACTGATAAACATACTTATATATTTCTAAATACATACATTGACAGTTGAACTACAAGTTTAAACATCTCTACTTGATATAAAACAAAGTCACTATCTGCGTCTGTCTGTTTAACCGCTAACTCTTTTTGAAAAACGTAACAGATTTTAATGCGGTTTTCAGTAATCGAAAGAGCAATTAAAAATGTCAATAAACTAAATATCATGATAAAAAAGATGTGCTCACAATTGCAAACTAGCGTCCCAACCAAGGTTACCTTGGTTTGTGTTCGGCTACATGAATGTAAACCACGCGCCAACACGTTCGATGGCTGGAAAAACGTGTCTCCCAACCAAGGGCGTAGAAGGTCATGGATTACAACTGCTATCTACACGGATAGCAACTAGCAAGGTCACCTTGGTAGGTTGGATTGCAACCATCTGGTCACTATTTTTACTTATTTAGACAAAGAATACCCTTAATTAATCGTCCAAGCAATCGAGCAAGCCTAAGTACCATTTGTTCCTCCAGGATCAGATTGGGGCGGGCCGGCGCTGGAGAAGCTGGTGCGCGAGACGCGCGTGCGGCTGCGCAACACGCGGCTGTACTGGAACCACCTGCCCGCGCTGCTGTGCACCTCCACCAGCGTCACCAGCTCGCCCTGCTTTAACGGAACTGATGTTGCCAGGTAACAAGACATTTCTTTAGCTAATTTAAACTTAAAAACTCCCAAGTTTCCTATGAATAAAGATCGTTTGTATGGATTAAATTATTCCGTTCCGTATAAGAATAATAAATAGTAGAAAAAGTAGTTAGATATAAGAATATTATTTTGCTCCGTACTCCCAAGAAAGGACCTAATATTCTTAGATCTAACTGAATATACTGAAAATATATCAATAATACCTGTAAGAATTCCCAGTACCTAACACTTCAAACATTGTGTCATTGTTTATTAAATCTGTGTGAACATTTTAATTTGGCGCCCGACGTGGGACAAAAATATTTCTCTAAATTCAAACTGAACTTACGTATTTTCATACGTGTCATTAAGATATCTTATTTCTAATTATCTCTAGCAAAGAGTGGATCCCTAAATTTTTTTTTAATTTTAAGTTTATTTTTTAAATTGGCGCCCAACCTAAACTAAAACTAATGTGCATTATGACATCTAGTTTTAAATTCAGCTTCGTACCACGTCATCTCTGAAACACTCACACACTTAAAGTGTCAATAACTTTGTAAAGCATTATATTTAATTAGCACTTCTTAATTTGGCGCCCAGCGTGGGACCAAAAGTAAAATAATAAATTATTTATTAGCATAACACTGGTTACAAATAAGTCAAACCCTAACTTCTCAGCTAGTTTAGGTACCATCAAAGACACTTCCGCCTGACCACCGCCAAGTTTATTTTTGCTTGCACTAAAAACGAAAACTTTAAAGGGTTTGGTTTGGCGTCGCGCTGCAGGATCCAAGCGAAATTGTTTTTAAGTGACCAGGCAGAAATGAGCGCGATAGTACCTTTATTTTAGGAACCAGTGACTTCTTCCAAAATTATTGTCGAACTAAACTAACCTCATACCATTAAATCTTCAGCTACACATTAAGTGCGGCCAGCGAAGGAACAGCTGGCCTCGCCAGCAACCCGGAAGTGCGCGGTGCTGCTAGTCCTATAGCCGTGGCCAGCGTGGCCACACAAGCTGAGGCACTGCGCACATTGACAGCACGCCTGAAGGATGCTTATAATGGAGTTGAGGTGCAGTGGTTGGATACTGAAGGGAGAGGTGAGTAACATATATATTTTTTTTACTTGACCATGTGCCCCCTTAGTAATGTGACGGCCGCTTCGTTTCGATTCTCTTACGTCGAACGCCTCAAGTTGGCCCTGCCTCCGATTCCTTTATTCTGACGACATCTCAACGCTCAGTCACGTGGTCAGAACAAAGGAATGGGAGGCGTTCGACGCAAAAGAATCGAAACGAAACTGTTGTAACTTGGCTAGGGGGGGCAGAAGTGGTTATTCTTAACTTGCTTCTGCAACCTGCTAGAGGTGCCGAGCACGATCGGAGCACGAACCGAACTCAAATTCGTGTAGTGTCGCTCGTGCTCGGCTCCTCTATACTCTGTCCAAAATAACATTCGACATTTATGAAAACGGTTTTAATACTCTCCGTTCAAACGATTTTGACTTTTATCACATTACAAATGGCGGCTGCAGTAAATAGTTAATATTAGAACCACTTTTTTTTTGCTTTTAATGCCTACGAAATCTTTGTTAAAATTGAAAAACTAAAACTCATAAATCTGTATTGTTCCCTTACAGACTTGGTAGGACTGGCGAGTTCGTACAATCACGAGACCATAGAGCCCGTGGAGTCGGGATCAGGGTCCGGAGACTGGGGCATTGACGGCGGACTGCCTGACGATGACGAGGACAGGCTCAACGGTTATGATACAGGTAAATATCAGACATTCAGTTTTTTTTTTAATAGTGTACTCTTAATGGATGACAAAAATTTTATAGGACTTATAGAATAAGTCATACTCTTAAGTACAGCAAATTAGTTTTACAAAACTTTATTAACGCAAACAAACAAATACAGCGGTATCTACCAGACACTCATTGGATAGACTAAAAAACTTCAAATAAAAAGAGGGTAGTCTGCGATCTATGATCAATAGTTCAAAAAAAAGAAAGAGGAAGTGAAAGTGTCTATGGAGTTTCTTGCACATTCTTCTCCATAGAGATCTAAGCTGTGGAATGTTCAATTAGCATCATTTTTCTGACTGATCGACTTCTTGACATTTCAAAAGCTTGTAAAAGGTCTATTTAAAATAAAATACTTTGAATCTTGTCAGCTGCTACTAAATTAATCTTGCAATAGACTAATTATCTGTGGTTTAAAAGTTGATGATTCACAAATAAAATGAATGTTAACAAAATTGATGTCTCAACTTACTCACTCATAACTAGCTAGCTTTTAAACGAGAACTATGTTTCTGATTTCGTTTAATTTTAATTTGAACCTCCGTTTCCAGGCTCAGGCGAAAGCCCACCAGACGTAGACGAAGAGCCGACGGAACGCGAGCCCGACGTAGTTCCACAGCGACCAGCCGTCGTCACCGAGGCTCCCTTCGTGCCCAGCATCGTGGACACGCCCGGCACCAACAACGTCAACGTGCGCAACCGCGCGGGCGACGACAACGGGGACGTCATCGTCAACAGCGACAACACGGAGCAAGACACGCCGCGGCCGCAGGAGACGCCTGCGAGGGAACCACCCGCCGCGGCTTCAGCCGACAGACCCTCACTGCAGAAAGCACTGTTCACGTACGCCCTCCCCGTCGTATGCGCCTGGTTTGGCACTATAGTCACCGATCTGTTTTAATTATTTTTTTACTCTAAATGGTTCAACAAACGTTGTTTAAAGTGTATAGAAATCGTTTGGTTTGTATATAGCCTAGTCAGTGAGCGACGAAGAATGTGTTACAGCGCAAATGCGCTTCTGTGATAAAAAGTGGACAGGTTATATTTGGGATGTTACGAAACCGAAAGAACAGACAATGACTATCAACAAATTTAAACACAGTGCATTGTGTAGTGAATTAATTTATTATTTTTACCCAAATTTTAATATTCAGTTACACCCTTATTCGAAGTGAACGACAATAAATGGGGAGTATTTTATTTTTTATTCTCGCAATTAAATATGGCATTATATTTTTTTTTAATTTAGCAAAAATCTAAATCAGCCAAATTATGTATTTATTAAATGATCTTTTTTCGTGTAAATAATTTGTAAATGTAAATGAGGTAGATAGTGAATGTATGTTTTATTTTACAAGTAAGTTGTATTGTTTGTACGACGCTGTATAGTCTGTGGGTTGGCGCCAAAAACTTTTCGATGGCGGTTTTCGATTGAGTGATTTTTGAACCTTGGAACTAAACGCCTTATTTCCTCTTTTGTTGACTATTTCAATCGGTATTTCTACTACTGCTAAAGAGTTGTAGATTCAAAAAGGTTTACGTAAGCGCTGGTTTTAGTTTTTGGCCTCAAAGCACAGACTACCATGAACTTAAAAAAAAAACATGTCTTAAAAATGTACATAAAACTTAGTCATAATTCTAAAAGTAAGTTTATAGACTGATTTGCTTTCGATTTATATTTTTTACTTGCAAATTATAATAATATTATTATTTCATTCGGACTAAGATAAATACTAATCATTTAACCGACTGATCTAATGATAATTTGAATTATACTTTTTTATAATATTAATAATATTTTTTTGTTTAAAAATATTTATCTTTTTATCTTCGATTTTGGCTTCAGCTTTACTTTGCTAAGTATAGATTTTAGTTTGCAATTTGATGTCGCAGGCAATGTTATAAATTAGGCAAATTGTTGAACGACCGATTGCAAATTGAATATTTTTACGCTAGATAAGTCACACCAGTGTATAATATTCTAAGTGTTATTTCTTTTTATACGTAATGTGGTGTCGTATATTATATGTAGATATGTCATATATATGTCGCAGCTGACAAAAGAAATTTAGTTTTTTGATTTAAATACCTATTGATGGGTAATTTTTGTTTAGGCTTGTGTTCACGAACGGAGTAGAAAGGTTTTGAATAAAAATCTAAGTCATTTATAAAAGATCAGTTTGGTATATTTAGTGATACTGCCGTCGCAACAGAGAACACCGTAACTTTGAAAAAGTAGTTTTGAGAAAAACGAGCGTAAAGCTTATCTCTGAAACCAGAAGCGTTAAAAAGAAACCGAAAATTTTACCGCGTAGAGTTCAGTCTCGTTGTACTATCGTAATAAAAAAAAATTGAGAACATAGAGTAAAGATGCTGTGTTTTCTATTACGACGGCAGTATACGGCTGCGACAGTAACGCACAATTATTTTTTTAATATTCGAACAAGCAGAGGAAGGTCTTGTGTAATAAAAAGTGTACAATTTTACACGTTTTTTTTTCAACTAATTTGAAATAATAAAAGATATTTTTAAAAGTAGTCTTTGTTTTTAATTTTGTGATCTTGACCTATACCTTCCTTTGTGCTTTTTATGAAGTGAAACTTCACCCGTAGGTCACATGTAGATCATTTGATTTAGAACCAATAGTCAATGAAGGGATATGCATTTACGGGGTCATAAAACTTGTATTGCATATGAAACACAAGATAAGTTAATTATTATTTAAACATGTGTTTCTGAACTTTTGGGAAAATATTAAATAATGTAGTAAATATGCAGTACAAATTTTATACTTCAACAAAAATTAAGTAAATAATACATATGAATTACAAAACGACATCAAAACTAAAGATATACAGAAAGTGAAACAAGAAAGTACGGGGACCAAACTATAGGTATCGCTATGTGCCATCTATTTAAGAATAATTTAGCGCACAAATACTGCCACGCTTCACGGCCCGTGTTTTATTTCGATTTGTATGTACGTACGTGTGTCACGTGACGAGGAGCTGTTTGATATTTTATATAGAGTTAGAAACATTGGACAAGAATATATTACCTAAGTTAAATCAAATTAGCTTTTGAAACTCTGCAGATATTTTGGAACTCAGGATAGTATTACATCATCTAAATACACATACACAACATCTAATTACAGGGTTAACGCCCGTTTGTAGTACATGACACTCACGCTTGACCACTATCTCACCTGATAGTAAGCTATGACGACGGAGCACGCTTACCTAGAAGTAACCTATTCAATCTTGACTTGAGATCTCCAGGTTGCAGCTATCGGAGATACAGACTCCGATATTTTTTTTGCTGTACCATCATTCGATTCCAATATCAGCGGAGTTTCGTTGATAATATAAATCAAGCCTGTAGTCTCGAATTAGGGTCTATTTAGGTATATTTTCACTTAAGTCCTAAGACAGTGCAAGTCAAACCAGATGACAATTTTGTTTAAACTTTTTCCGTATTGACATGAAGTTATCATTAGTTCAAGAAATGTAGTACCTAATTTATAATATTTTATAATATTATTCATTGTTTTGAATTATTTTCTGTCTTACTACTTTTGTGAAGATTTGCAGAACTCAAATCACCTAAGAGCCATACCAGTAAAATCTAGAGAAAAATTAACTAGCATTCGTCCGAACTAACTCTATGTAAAATATTAAAATATCGATCTATATAATGTAAATAATCATGTTTAACATTAGTTAGTGGAGATATATAGATCTTAAATAATTATCGCGTCTGCTCCTCTGGTGGTTGACTACAAGATTCTAACAACAACGCTAAAAAAGTGATAACATTTGCATGCAAGTCATTTACATACATGAAGCATAATTCCAACCAAAAAAGGGCATTATGCCAAAGCAAAAAACTACATTTTCGCTTGTACAACCACCAGTGAAGTCGACCGTACTAAATGTTGCTAGAAAGTTGTAGTTTTTTATACAGTGTCATGAATTATTGTGTAACAGGGTACCGATATGAATAATTGCATGTATCTATTGTACGTATAACGAATTCATTAAAAAGTACGATTTATTAATCACATTTTAAACAATGATTTCCGCGGACAAGATTGACGATGCGCGAAAACGAATGTCAAGAAAAAGTTGGTAAAGAAAGACAGAATTTAATTTACGCACTCAACGGATGTTATTTGTAACAAAAACTTCTTGAAAACAGAACGATGACTATACTGTTACAGCAAAAGTAAAAGCAACTGCTTGCGGAGCGTAATGTTTGCTACCAAACTTAATTATTGGAACGAGGAATGCGTTTATAAAATTCTAGCTGCATTACCGATATCATTTACTTACATCCATCATTCTATATTCACTTTTAATTGTCTTTGTTCTTTATCAGACATTTTACGACGATACCATTTGTCAGTTTTGACTACAACATGCACATGTCATGCACGTCTGCGGGCATTAACGTTTTAATTATCATAATAATGAATTGATTTGAATGAATAAATGGCGGAAAGTGTCAATAAATCTTACGACCTGAAAAGGGACAAGCTGTTTTTATCTCGCTTCGTATATATGGATTGCGAGTGTTTTTTTGACATTTTCTTTGGTTTATCACTCAAATGAAACTACTGTTTTGTATACTCTCTGAACCATATCGGACTTATTGTAATGAATGTTACATCTATGTTTCCAAATCAATGAGAATTGTTTGCGGTCTGTAATCTTTTATGAAAATTGAGAATTATGAACTATCCTTTGATGGCATTAACTATTTGAGTGGTATCTATGTTGCAGTCAATACCTACTGTTAATTAGTCAAAACTAGTAATGACTAGGTTTAGCAAAAGCCCGGATTAAGTTAAAAGTTAAAATGCGTTTGTTTTACATTTATTTTTAAATATGAAACGTTTCACTCATCTGTAAGTTCCTAGAATCATTACAAAAAAGTTTGTAACATGGTGTAAAAAAAACTTGTCGAACTAAAAAGTGTTTCGAGTATATGTTAAGTACTAATTTCAAAGTAGTTTTCTTTCAATTAAAAAGCGATTTTGACCAATTACCGGTTTTTGCTGTGACATCTTTAATCACACAGATTTTCTGTCTACCGTATTTTTAATCAGTTTTTCAATTATCAAAATAATATTAGATCACAAACCACTCTCATTGATTTGCAAACTGTTTACGAGTTACACATCTGATGGGGAAAATATCTAGTCCAGAAGTCAGAAACAATGTCCTTTTACTACCGAAATGGTGCTCTATTCGCGAAATAGCTAAACATACTGCGAATTTTTCCCAAGAGATGTGTGACTTTACCTACTTATATACGTAATTTCTGAGCGCACTATGTCGGGTATTATTTGAATTTGGAATTTAGTAAAGAAAAGATAAGGATGGCGATATCCATTTTGTATAGCCCCATCTCTTTCTTACAAAACAATGATGATTTGGACTTCCCTTTGTGTATGTGGACTTTAAGTTCCATATGTATGTGAGTATGTGAGTTTACATGTTTGTGAACGCACTCCCAATACAGGAGTAATTCCTAGTATGAAGCATTTTATTTTAAAAGGGTACCTTTTACTGAGATCATAAGGGCCTATTACACCACTCTATATTCACACAGTCTTAGTCGATGTTTCGTCGTGTCGCGTAATGTAATAAGGATCAGACTGTCTTACTCGGAATGAAACGAGAATAAGACGAGTCTGAAGATCGTGTTCTGAATAACGCGTAGTGTAATAGACCCTTTAGTGTGATATTCAATGATGAATTTACTTGTGTCAAATTCAAACCAAATCGGTTTTCGCGTGACTACATCTCAACTTTCATATTTCGAATAGTAGTTTCAATTTCGTGGACAATTCTGATTAAACTTTGCATTTCGAACACTATTCCGTACTCTATAGAGCTCATTTTTGATACGAAAAATTGACCGCTTAGTTTAGATTTTGTTGAAGAATTTAAATAATACCCAAATATCTCGCTCAGTGAGTGAATAATAGTGAAATGTGAGCTAGGACGAGTGTGTGTAGACTAATAATTTTTATAAAGATATATTATTACGTAGATTTCTAACTTGTACATACAATAAAAACGATAACATGTGTAATTCTGGTGTTTTATTTCTCTTAATCTAACCTTTTGATTCTACATAAAAAAAAAATTTTAGGAGGGGATAACATAAATAAAAAAACTGATTTCACATATTAAAAATTCTGTATTATTCTTATTATAAACGTATGATATTTACAACACAATATTATACATGTAATACAGTTAAAAACGATTCAAAATCAACACAGATCACTCTTAAGTTATTTTCGCTGCCAAAATGTCAAGGATATGGGTAGTCTCCCTAGTCGGGTCCTACCCACCTAGCCAAGTTACAGCCGTTTCGTTTCGATTCTCTTTCGTCAATCGCCTCGAGTCGTCCGCGCCTCGGACTCCTTTGTTCAAACGTCATCTCAACGCTAAGTCACGTGGTCAAAACAAAGGAATAGAGGAGGCGTGGGCGACTCGAGACGATTGACGAAAGAGAATCGAAACGAAACGGTCGTAACTTGGCTAGGCCTGCTGGGCATTTACACAAGACAACAATACTCGTAGTTTATAACAACGACTCGAGAGGTTATGGGCACTACAACGAATTAAACTAAAGACAAGCTGAGTCCACGAATGATACGCATTATGACATCTATACGCCATTCGAAATACGATTAAACGTTTAATTTATTAAGCCCCATGCGAACGCGCCGGTTCGGTCTCACATTGTCACTCTATTGTCTCTAATTACGATAATGGAAAGGTTAAACAAACCTTTTTAAAATCGATTTGTTAATGCTGGGTGGCCTATGTTAAATAGTGGACGCCTTAGTGTCCCCGCACACGGACCACAAAAAAGCTACCACATAAAAAAGCTGAAGCGCGCGACAGCTTGTGGCCGAAGAAGCTAGAAGCGGCTTCTTTTTTGTGGCCCGTGTGCGGACACGATTATGTTTGAAAATGATATCGCATGCGCGGGGTCCGCTTGTCTTCAGCTTTATTGCATGTCCTAACCACGAAAGTGTTAACTCAACGAATGCCATAATTAGAGACACAATAGAAAGACAATTGCGTATGTCGAACTGTGTAACTTAAGACATTCAAAAGGTTAACTAATAAAATAAAATATTCATGCCTTAGACACTTTATCACTGGCTAATTGGGGCAAGTTTTTTTTCACATATACGAATCTATTTCACTATCTTTGTCTTACACTTAAATTTAACAGTTTAGAGGTATGCGGATGTGAAATCCCGCCAACCATATTTGAAAAGGGAGACGACCAGACGGGTGTAGTGTCTGGTCCGGAAACTGCCCGATAGATGATTTCTTTTTAAACTTTTTTGGAATCATATATCGTTTCTAATCGTGCAGAGAACACTGGTACCTTAATTACTCTGATTACTAAAGATGTAAGTCAACACTATCCGTTGCCACTCAACTCAAGTACAACAATTACCAATTACCGTGGCCCTGGAACGCATGGGGTAACTGAAGGAACAAAGGTGGGTTTTAGTCAGTAAAAGTCTGACACTCCCTCTCGTTTCATATAGAGCGGGAGAAGTCAAATAATAATCACACACCCTCAAAAAGAACGAGTTTACAGTTATGAAGTCGCGGGCAGAAAAGCTATACATGGCGTCAGATAAACTGAACATAAAGTACATTGAACTTTTCCTAATATCCCCAATACATCGAAGGTACTCGAAAAACTATCAATAAACTGTTTTTCTGAAAAGGTCACGATAGATGGTTATTCAAGACAGCTTTATTTTATTTCCGTTTTTGACATTAAAAATGTCATTAACTGTAGTAAGGTCAATGACCGTTGTTCCACGTTCATTTGGCGCCTACCTTAGTGTACTACAACTTTGTTTTATAATTGACCATTGAAATCGATATTAAAAACGTCCTAAAAATATGAAATGCAATGGATTATGTACTTTGTCACATATAAGACAGATTCTATTGTTCAACATTCAATAGTTACCTCGTATTCTTAATTTAAATATATATAGTACAAAAATACACTTATGCTTACAATTACACTTATTTGTCAACCTTACTGCACAAATCACAAGGTCCACTTGAGCTTAACCATCACTTTCGGACTCACTGTCTTCGGAGCCGCTATCGGAGCCGGTCTCGTAGTCTTCAGAGTCGGAACCGAGCCAGTCGGGGAGGGACGGCTGTTCTATTAACGTCTTCCATTCGTTAAGTTTGTGTAGATCTGTTGGAAATTAAAATATCATAAAGGGGCGACCCAACGTCCCGACATGGTCCCAACCAAGGTGACCTAGGTTTATGTGTTTGGTTATATTCCATGACTTTATGACATGACATGAACTAGTACTTGACTGAGATCCCACCAGATGGTAAGCAGTGATGCAATCGTTGATAGTGAGGCGCACTAGTTTATTAAGAGCCTGTTCACTCTAGCCTTCAACGCCCTTAGTTGGGGGGCGCGTTTTCCCAACCACCGAACGTGTTGGCGCATGGTTTACATCCAAACAATGCAACACAACCCAAGGGCATCTTGACTGGGACCATGTTGGGACGTTGGTTTAAATCCATCTGGCCGACCCATTGCCTACAGGAAAGTTTTATGGATGGAAGAAAAAAAAAAATTAATAATAATAATAATATTCCACAATATTCCACAACTATCACACAACGCCGTCTAGCCCCAAGCTAAGCAGAGCTTGTGTTATGGGTACTAGACAACTGATAAACATACTTATATATTTCTAAATACATACATATTATAGTTAAATTACACCCAGACACAGAACAAATGATCGTGCTCATCACACAAACATTTGTCCTGGGTGGGAATCGAACCCACGACCTCCGGCATAGCAGTCAGGGTCACTAACCACTAGACCAACAGGCCTGTCAAAATTGATTTAATATTTACGGTTTTAACTGTACCATTCTGAACAATTACAAAAAAAAAAATTCACTCACCTAAACTATACATATCCGACAGATAGAATTGTTTGTCCTCCTTCTCCAGCACCCCTCCGTATACATACAGCGTGGAGCGCTGCACAGCCATCATGGCGGACATGCGGGCCCCCGGGCCCCCGCGCGGGGCCTGGGCAGCGGGGGCCTCGCCTGCAGGCGCCCCAGGGGCCGGGGCCGGCGCGCCGCCCAGCTTCATTGTGAATACTGAGTCGGTCACCACTGTGGGAAATGAGTCATTAGGGACTATTTTTTATGCATGTCTAAGGTTAGATAATCATTATTTTTCAGTTTTGGAAATCACGAAACAACTTTTCTCTCTCTAGGTGGGAGAGAGTGTCAGACAGGACAGTGCGAGCAAAACAAGTAAATAAGCCTGGTTATTATGTGAAAGAACATGACACCTAACATCTAAATACACACAAATTAAATTATATAAAAATCTTAACTCTAAACTTCGCACGCTTAGTTAACGCTAAGTGGCCACTATATGTTCAATACGAGTTGAAATTCATTCATAAGATGCGATACCAACATGATCTCCAAGCAATGTTGCCGCTCTGAGTGCAATCTCTCCGATCTCACTCGAACACTTAACTTGGCAAGTCGGATTCGCGTACGAAAGGCCGTAGAAAAAACGACAAAAAAATCACGAAGACATGTTAACATTGTTTACATTTGGTTAACTACCTAAACGAATGGAGTATAGTTAAAACATCACACAAAAGTTATCCTTATATGGCACCTGTGACAGTCTCTTCCTCCTTCACATCCGCGGCTTCCTCGGGCGCCGTCGCCGCGGGCTGCAGCGGCTGCTCCGACCTGAGCGTCACGTTGTGCCACTTGCCCGCCTCCAGATCCAGCAGCTGAAGGTCATCGCTCATCTCGCCGCGGAGCTCTTCCTCAGTTTCTTCCACGTCCTTTGAAAATTACTTTTTATGAGGATACAAACATTATGTCTAAACAAAAATACCTTTCGAGCGGAAAGTTGTACGAATTGAATGTCCAAGGGTAGGGGGTCCAAGGGGTTGGGTTGGAATCGATTCGTTTTAGCATAGAGAAAATTCAGATCTTTTGGGATTAGTCAAGTGGGAACATGTTTTATACTCCAGTGATTGTTTCAAATGATACGGATCGACTCGTGAGACACAAAAACTTCAGCAGCTGCTGCAGCAGCATCTCTCTCAAACTTGAACTAGAATTTTCGCGATTTTAACTTCAGTTGCAGACTTTCATGCACTACCAGACAGAGTGGGACAAATCTTTCATTACATCTCAACTGCTTTTGAACGCATTCTACCACTCACTAGCATGTGTTTTTGATTAAGTCGATTTACCAAAAGTCTTCGTTGTTCGATGTTTTTGTCCATTATGAAATTCGCAATATGTCAGATTATTTGCCAATTTACACTTACAGTTTAACACCACACATTTAAATTATAGGCACACATTAATAATAATTTAAAAATATAAGAAAAAAAAAATATCATTATATTTTTAATATAACTATCTAATAATATTAGTCGACAAGGATCAAGATTATAACGTCATAGTAACTTAAAAATCAAAAATCGTATGTAAACAATGTTGGTTTTAATTGAAAACACCTTCTTTCTTTTCTTGTTTTTGTTTGAACTTATTAACCATAGTGTGTAGCAGTTTTTGCACGTTACTGTTTATTGTTTTTCCCACAATTAAGCAATTATTCTTGAAAAATAAATATCAGTTTCCAAAAATTGTCAATTGCAACCATAGACTTTGACGTGATTTTTTTTGGCGAAACAATGTTGCCAATTTAATTTAAAAAAAAAACTCCAGGTTACGCTTTCAGTAGACGCACTCTAGTGTCCCGTATCTAAAGGGTAAAAACGGGACACTACTACTAAGACTTCGCTATCTGTCAGTCCGTCTGTCACTAGGCTGTATCTCAAGAACCGCGATAGCTAGACAGTTGAAATTTTCACAAATTACGTAATAATTATAGGGGGCAGTGGCGTGCGAGCCATATAAGCAAAAAAGCCTGGCTTGCGGTAAAATTTCATGACACAACACAACATCTAAGGTCATGGAACATTTAACCAATTATCTAAAATAAAAATCTAAACTTTAAACTTCGCGCGTAATGGAAGACTCATTCATAAATACAACTTACCCAGCGTTCCAAATCGAGATAAAAATGAATCGCGAATCCGACTAAATTTGATAGTCACAAAATTAAGCGCAACTGAATAATAATTGTGACGTCGCGCGTTGGTCGTGTTCGCGGTATATTCACTTTTATCGTAATTCGGGACGCAGGGTTAATGCAACGTTGCCATCTTGCACAGTTCTACGTAACAATGACACGCGATCTCCGATCTCGCTCTAACCGATAGGCTTCTTACCTTATCTTATTCTTCCCTATAAAAACATGAAAAATGTGAGTCTGTGTGAGTAAAGTATGTGACTGTGTGAAGTACTCGTCGACCAGATTTGTAGTAAAATAAGCCCACGTTCGGGAATTTTATCAATGAATCTTTTACGCATATTATAATACGAGGCGCCCTCTATGACGCGTAAAGCTGTACGAACTAAAAAGTACTCAGTTCAAATTTGCTTTGATCGGTTATCGTGTTGTACGTAATTATTGTTTTGATAGTTTTTTTTTGTTTTCCGTCATTTAACAGTTTATGAATTCGGAAACTATACTTGTGGTTGTGTGTGGATATTATTATGTGTGGAATTGATATTGGCCAGGTAGAGTTTGAGTTTTAAAGATAAATATAATCTTGTAACTTTACTATTTTGAATATTTCTCAGAAAAGTTAATAACAATGCTTGGAATAAATTAGGTATGACTCAAATAACTTCGCTAGTGCCATGAAAATTCTCAAAAGTACTTGAACGCTGTTATTTCATTCTTTATTATTTGTAAACCGCCAAAAGAAAGTTGGTTCTCTTTCTCGACAATCAAGTGATAAGTGTGTTTAAAAAAAGCGAACATCGAAAAGCTACCGCTGTTTCAATTGTGAGTATTTGCCAATAATATTACATATTATTATAAAGAACAAGTGTTTGAAACACATAATGTCCTCTAGTAGTCGGTTGTTTTATTTCACACTCAACTCAACCTACATTAGATATTCATTAAGTTCAAATTAATCGTTTTAATAGTATTAGCTGACCATCCCGGCCGGCACTCGACAACAAGAGCGGCTTTCCGAATTATCTTTGATTGCAATTGAAAATTAGCTGTTGGTGTTGAGAATTAAAACGTTCACAAACTTTTTACGCTGGTGTAATAAAATCATTTTTAAATAAAGATACACAATTTGAATTAGAATACAATTTTTCATTTTCTATTCATGTATTCAAACTTCACGATTATTGGTATGATGATAAAGTTGTTGTGGTGAAGCTTTTGTTATCATTATTTATTACTTACTATTAACGTTATATTTGTTAATAGTAGTGGAGCAATTCAGAAAAATCAGCATTACTGCACTGATGACACGTGGTAGCACGACATTTTTTTTAAATAGGTAAGTAGTAGTTAGGTCAAGATTCCTTGGCTTGCCCCCTGTAAAGGCATCAGGCACGCCACTGATAGGGGGGTGGAGGGGGTTTTAGCATTGCTTATTTTTGATGACATGGGGGATGGGGGGTCTAGATGGTGATTACGTCAGCAGTATATATTTTTCTTAGTTTTTTAGGAGAACGATCTCGATGTTCCAAAATCACATGAAAGTGAGTAGATACACATCACTGAGCGTTCGTGTATAACACATTGATAAATACTTGTACCAATGTTTACGTAAGCATGGGGGAGGGAGTGAGAGCTTTGCTTACTTTTGCTGACAAGGGGGAAGGAGAAATTAATATTTGTAAAAAATCTGTTTACGTAATACTTGAACGGCCTCATACAACAAACGCGATTATTTTGCCGAATTTTCCTAAGGACTTTACGGAATATTTTGTGCACGAGTCCAACTCGCACTTGGCCAGTTTTTAACCTTTCTGTGTCAGTCTATTAAGATACTCAGTTCTATAAAAATATATTCTGTCGTATGGTATACTAGTGCCCCTCCGACTTCACACGGGTGTCAATTATATACATAAACCTTTCTAGTTTATTGTTCTCTATATTAGTGAACAACGTATCAAAATCTGTTGCGTGGTTTAGGAGTTGTTAGCGGGAAAACAGAAAGACGTGGAAATCGATTTTGAGCATATTACCAACGGCAGCCTGACGAGCCCTCAGAAGGTGGTTATATTAAGGTACTTACACTGACTCCCCCAAACACGTATCCCCTGTTGCTGTGCACGTTGACCGCGGCGGCCTGCCCCGCGCGCGCGGGCGGCGCCAGGGCTCCGCCGGCCAGCGAGCGCCACGTGGCGGCGCCGCCCGGCTTGAGCGCGAGGCGGAACAGGTCGGTGTGCGTGTGAGTACGTTCTGTGCGGCCCTCCCGGACGCGGGAGAACCCGCCGTAGATAATTAGCTAAGGAAGAAACACAAAATTAAAAATTATTAAAAAAAAAATATTTGCTGCAATAGTTTTTTTTTTTTATAATTAGCTAGCTCCATGTGCGAGTGTCTGGCACTCTTCTTCTTCCTGCCCTTATCCCATATTACTTGGGGTCGGCGCAACACGTTCTCTTATTCCATTCTGTCCTGTCACCCGTCAAACTATCACTAATTCCCTGTGAGAGACTGGCACATACTTATTAATATTATAGTAAAGTTTTTTTTACTATAATATTAATAAGTATGTGCCTTAACACTCATCAAATTACTAATGCCTTGATCACACGTACCGAATAAATAATGCCTTGATCACACGTACCGAATAAAAGGATGAGATAGTGAATAGAATAGAATAGCATTTATTCGGCGTATATAGTGCTCTCGGCCGAATACTCGGTACGTATAAACAAAGCGCCGAGTGTTTGGCCGAGCGCCGGCTCTACAACTCGCTTACATCACTGTCTCGGCCTAGCAACATTTTACTGTCTCGCCTTTTTACTCGGTACATGTAATCAAGGCATAACAGTATAAGCGCCATGTACTCTATGTCTAAGTACCCAAACAGAAACTTATTAAAAGGGGTATAAGGTACATAATAATGACTAGTCACTACTTTCTTAACGTCAATAAACTGTAGGTTCTCTGTCTTTAAGACTCAACTTGCTCTACATGAAGGGTCCAAACAGAATCTTATCGTTATAGACATAAGGCACATAATATTCCCCAGATTCCAACTAACTAACATCTAATAGTAATACACTGCCGGAGTCTGTGTTTGTTGATAGCTACAACTTAGAAATCTTTAAGACAACATGGTTGGTTACATCATCGCTTACCATCAGGTGAGATAGTGGTCAAACGCAAGCCTGTCTATAATAAAAAAAACTATCTTAGGCGATTAGCGCACTGCCACGCATCACGTTGCATATTGCGTGTTAACGCACTTACGCGCGTAGTTGCGTTTTGTAAATTCACGCAGGGTCTAACACAAAATCACGCACGGTACTACGAGAATCAGTGTGTCATTCCTTGCGTGTCGCCCCGCACCCACGCGCGTGCGTACATGTTTCTATGCTTAGCAGGCGCGTGATCTGCATGAACGCGCGTGGATGCATTTTTGGTGTGTTGGCTTGCGCGTTTTCTATACATTGCTGAGTTGGTGACCCTTTCGGTTCAGGTACAGTCACTGCAACTGTATTGCATGTTTGTAATTTTTTTTTATTATTATTTTGGTGGTGCGTGGCGTGTGATAATCGCCTTAATGTCATCGGCATAAGGTACATATTACTCACCGAATCATTCCCCGCAGGTAACATGACACAGGCCGACCTTGCACTAGGCCCCCGGCCGCTAGGACTCAGCTTGGTCCACGTGCGAGTGTCCAGACAGAAGGTGTAGACGTCGTCGAAGTAGCGACACTCGCGGCCGTCGTCCGCGTACCCGCCGAACACCACGATGCTGCGCCCCAGCAGGCACATGCGGTGCCCGGAGCGAGGTGACGGCCCGTTCGGGGCGACCACCTGACCAGAATAGACAAACTTGACGATTAAGAAAGTTTACGTTGTTGACACGTCTATGGTTTGGACTAGGCGTTTAATCTCTGATTGAAGATTTTGGAGTAGCGAAAGCGTTCCAGAAGACGCAGCGTTGGAAGGGCTCCGACAAGGTGGACACATAGGACTGGCCGTTGTGGCAACAATTAGTGGAGGTCTATGTCGAACAGTGGACATCTTTCAGCTATGGTGATGAAGAAAAGGGTGAGTATTGATTAATATGGTCACAGATAGTACCTTCTCCCATTTCTTTTCGGCAAATGAAAAGCACCATAGATCCTTGTAATGATGGAACTGTGTTTCTGAAGGACTTGTGAACTCTCCACCAAACACCCATAACTCTCCTCTGAAAAAAAAATCAAAAATGTTATCATATAAAACCTGCACAAAAAAGAAACTTGGCTAAAGCAAACAAAGACAGTCTAAGGTCGCGTTCCCGCTGTGTCGTAACGGTTAATTTATCGTCGGACGACTATCGTCTCTAGCTGTTCCCATTATAACAACTATTTGTCGTGGCCACGACTTGTAGTCGCAACAACGACACATGATTTACTATCACGGTTTAGTCTCGATAAATTTCTATCGTTTTATGACTGTAGTGCTAGCCATAAATTATCAAGACAATCTCGGCTGTCCAAAATCAAAACCTAGCAAGGGACATTTTTGATGAAACACATTTTCTTCAACCAATATTCCCAAAATTTTTTGCTGCGTCTATAGCAAAAACAACTGTATTTCTATCTTAAATAGAATCGGAGATATGAACATGTATGAACCTAGCAAGTGCACTTCGTACTCGGTGTTTACAAAGTGAAAAAGCTAGTAAGTAACATTTCCAAATACAAAAACCTATTAAGTACGGTACATGCTAGGTTTTTGAATTTGTGAATGGACTTACTAGGGTTTTGAATTTGAAATTAGTCTTTTTACTAAGTTTTTGAAGTTGGAATTGTCCCTTACTAGGTTTTTGATTTACAATATCACTGAAGTGTTGATCACGATTATCAAATAATGTCTATTATAAATAATAGTAAGTCGATGAGAACGCGCTGTTCGCTGTTCCATCCAGAAACGAAGCACGTTACTATTATCTACCAGGAAAGGAGAACAAAGATTTGATTCCCGTCTGTAAGCGCTTTTTCCTAGATACACTTGGCTTGAGAACTGATGGACCTATAACTGAATTATCAAAAGCTTTAAAGAAGGGACAATTATTTGCAGCTATGACTCGTGAAAACAGAGGTGGAAAAAAAAGGGAATTAACAAAAATTTACTCCGGGAACATATTCTCAGTTACAAACCTACTGTCAGTCATTATCGTCGACATAATTCCCCGTTCACAAAATACTTGCCTAGAGAATTAACAGTACGCGAAATGCACAACAATTTTAAGACGAAATACCCGGAAACACAATGTTCTGATGAAACTTACAGGATAGAAATTAAAAAAATGAAGATTTCTTTTAATATGCCAAGAGGAGACAAATGTGATGAATGTTTTTTTTTATATGGAAGAAAAGAAAAAATACGCGGATGAATCTCTTATGCCAGATGATCTAAAACAAAAGTTTGTGTTACATAAAGCTAAATCTGATCAAGCTCTCGAAAAGTACAAAATTGATTCGTCACAAAGGAATTCAAAGCATATAAAATATTTTTCGATGGATTTGCAAAAAGTAATTTTGCTGCCTATAATGCCCCAAATTAAAGAAGCTGTTTTTATAAGTCGATTAATTACATTTAATCTAACTTTTGCACCTATAGGTAAGCAATCTCCTGATCCAGCTACTTGCATAGTTTGGCACGAAGGTTACGCCGGTCGAGAAGCTTCCAACATATTTGATGCTATTTTAACATTTATGAAGAATGAAAGAGATTGCCAACATTTTCATATTTGGGCTGATAACTGTACAGCCCAAAATAAAAACTGGACTCTGTTTACGGCTTTAACTACTATAGTAAATACAGAAACAACGATCGAGACTGTGAATTTGAGTTACTTAACAAAAGGACATACTCATATGACTGCAGATTCGGTGCATGGAAATATTGAATGAAAAATTAAAAGACAAGGAGACGTTTTGGATTTCGAAGACTTTAAAGATGTCGTAAACAGTTCCAAGACAAAAAATAAAGGTCATAGATTTAAGTGATTGTAGGAGCTGGCTGAAGAAAAAAAGAGCACCAAGGAAAATGGATAATGAAGACTTGATGAAATCTTTCTTGCTCAGCCAAGTTGTCCAAGTAAAATTCGTTACTGGATCGAAGAAGATTCTTTACAAGACAAGGTAATTATTAATAGTAGATAGATGTAGTAGTGAGTTTAAAGTTAAACCCGTTGATTAATGACTATGGAATTTTCAGCTTTGATGAACCATTTGTGGAGTTAGACTTCCTACCAAAAAAATTTCAAGTAGTTGGGCTGCCTGAAAAAAAATCAGCTCCTCGAGGCATTCCTGGTCAAAAAAAGGATGTGATTGTGGCAATGCTGGTACCCTTAATGCCAGAAACAAGGCGTGCGTTTTGGGTTCAAATACCCGTAAATAATGAATCAGTTGATCTCCAAACTGGAGGCGAAGTAGCTGAAGAAATTTTATTTTTTTAAGTTGATATTTTGTTAAGTTGATTATGTACCTTATGTTCCTCAATAATTTAATTAAACCATTTTAAGTCAACTGTTTTTTTTACTATAATTATGCTACTTACTTGGTTGAAATACGACATAAGGTATTAAAAATAATAAAAAATCCAATTCAAAAACCTAGTAAATGTTTTTGCCAGGTTTTCAATGTTAGATCCAAAAACTAATGTATAGAGAAACCAATTAACAAACCTAGGTAGAGATCTAACTAGGTTTTTGCTATTGGTTTAGTATCATACATATCTTGAAGTATCCAAAGAAGTCATTAGTAAGGCACATAAAACTTGTCCAAATGCATTTTCATTTAATTTATCTATTTCGTAAAATAAAACAAATCATAATTATTGCCATGAAAACAAAATATGTTTAAAAAAGGAATTATATTCTAAATGGCAGCTAAAAATGTTTTATGTCTTCTCCTGTAAAATTAACTCAGATGTACTTGCTAGGTTTTGATTTTGGACAGCCGATCTGTTATCACTACAAAAAAACCTCGTAGACGAAAGTTAATGTTATCGTCCTATTTGTGAACACCTCCATTTAAATATATACACCGTTAAATTTTAATCGTTTTAATCCTGTGGAGGGTCGATCCGGTACATGAAACTATCGATTTGTAAAGATAAAATTAAAACATAAAGTACCTCTTTTTCAAAACTCGTATTAATTCACGCATGAACGAAATTAGTTTCTTTAAGAATAAGTCAGCTGAGCGAGTTCAATGACCTGTGGGTACTTTGTACGCAACGCCGAATATTAACTACAGGTCATTGAACTCGCTCAGCTGACGTTTTCTTAAAGATACTAATTTCGTAAATGCGTGAATTAATACGAGTTTTGAAAAAAAAAAGTACATTATTTTTTATTTAATTTTATCTTTACAAATCGATAGTGTTTCATGTACCGGATCGACCCTCCATGGCATTAAAACGATTAAAATTTAGCGGTGTATAAGCTACGATACTTAAAACTACACGATTTACTGTCGTCACGACAAAGTGGGAAAGCGGCCTAAGCAAGTATAATTTCAAACATATTAAAACAGTGTAATTGAAGTTTTTAAACAACTTCACCACCACTTTAATTTGACTTTTAGTCAACTGTTATAAGGTTCAAATTACAATGCTCAACTACAACTATTACGTCATACTTGTTGGCAGGTGTGGCAACAGCTTGATGAGCACTCCGAGGAGGTGGTGCGCCGGGAGCCTTCAGCTTCTTCCAGGAGTTGTTGACCGGGTTGAAGAATAGCAGCTCATTGTATACTTCTGTCTATAACAATGACATACGACAACCTTATCATACTTTTTCCATCATGAGACTATGTCAGACATAGCCAGATTTTTTCTACTATAATATGAATGTACTAATTAGTACAACTAAACCTCTGTCATGAGTCACTCTGTCTATTGAAAAAAATGGCAAGAAAAATTCAGTAGTGTTTGAGTTTGTTGTGAATAGAAACTAAAATGTAAACAATCTTAGCATGTCTTTTTATTTATAACTAGCTGTTACCCGCGGCTTTGCTCCCGTCAGCTGAGTACATACCCTACCCTACCTACCCCACGCTACCTATCAACTCACCCTATCCTATGCTACCCATCTACCCTCAGTTGTGTACTTTGTTTTGTTAAATTTTAGGGTTATTTCTCGAGCCACCTCTAACTAACGATTGTGGTAGGCGTCTAGGTCATCTTGACATTTCTTCGAGAGTCTCGAGAAAAGAATACCTTTCTTGAAGAAGTTGAGGGAGCCCTTTGCCCAGCAGTGAGAAAGTATATGCTAAACAAAAAATGGTGCGTCCACATCTGGCGAATGCGCGGCTACTGCTCGTGTACCTCACGCGTGCTGTTACTGCAACTGTTTGTTTTGCTTCTTTAACGCAACTCAGGCAAAGCTCGAACAGTGGGCGCGCGCGCAGTCCGCCTTCATGCAGTAAGAAAGCAAACGGAACACGTTTGCTTTCATGCTGTATATCTGCGGGTGGGACAAAGTATAAGCAGGGCACGGGACGCATGCACGCGAGGACGGCACAGAAACGGCGAACTGCGAATGCAAGCATGCAGCTCGCTAGCGGGTCGCTAGCAGTGCATTTCCCAGATGTGTACCCCTACACACCTTATGGGCCATGCATCAAAAGCTTAACTATGGCCTGGAATACTTTTTGTCCTAGAAATAACCCTTTGTGATACCTTCTAATTTTCATTTAGGCAAAATTGCCGATGAAAGCTAGTAGTTTCATAATTTTAGACCTCCAAATAATTTCAAATCTTTCTGATTCATAAAGTGCTTGAAGAGAATTAAGAAGCCTCAAACTATACGATGTTTATAGCTTAAGTAGATTCTTACTTTTTTTGATACTGCCAACAAATAATCCTGTGTTCCGAATTGCGATAAAAGTGATAATATCACAAATCCAATTTTGTTGAATTCGTGATATAATCACTTTTATCACAATTCGGAACACTGAAAAGTGAAGCATTCACTTATGTGTTGCCAGTATCAATAAAAGTCAGTTGGAAATTCAATAGTGCAATAAGAATATAGTTACTGTGAACATACCTTCTGTCCATTATGATATTCACCACCAAACACAATGAGCTCATTGTTAGTAGGGTGCGGTGTGAGCGAGGCATATGCTCTGGGTGATGGAGGACCTGGCAGGGTCTTCTCCGATGCTGCTGACCTTTTGGCTTCTTCTTTTTCAATCTGTGCTAGCACTTTGGCTATGTCTTCCTGGAATAAATAAAATTCACTTTTTGGTTAAAAACAGATACCTACAAATCATAACTAAGCCTTAAAATTGCAGTATCTATACATCTATATGTTACAGTCAAAACTCATAACCAGTCAAAACCACTTTTGACTGCAAAAATTGGGCAAAAATTAAACTTTTGACCGGCGCCCTTAGTTAAAAATATTTCTGACTGATTAATAATATTTTTTGCAGTTAAAAGTACTTTTACACTAATATTATAAAGGTGAAAGTTTGTGAGTGTATGTCATTTCGATGAAATTTGGGACACGGGTAGACCATATCCTGGGTATGGACCATAACACATAGGATACTTTTTATCCCGGGAATACTCCTGAGATAAAAAGTATCCTGTGGGTGTGTTCCCTTGGGATAAGTTTCTGAATTCAGGTGGGCGAAACTAGTTTTAGAATAATGTGCCTAAGGATTCGTTTTCATTTTATTGTTAAATGATTGGGCATGCATGCTACCGGCACAGCTTACAGGGTGGATGAGAAGCTTTAATCAAGTTTAGTATTTTAAGGTAAATGAACCCAGACCAAAATTATAGATACCCGCACCGGCACATCATATATTCAGTCATATATACACAGTCATATATTCGGTCTCTTTAGTGGTACGAAGTGAGACGCGGGGGCGGGGAGCGTCAGTGATTGGCTGTCATAGACGTCACTCGTGATTCGTTCCCTGCTCTTGCTGCATGTATCTAACAACGACGACGATTGGCTCGCCAATGTATGGAATGCGCAGCAAAGCGATCCCCACTCTGACACCGAGCGCTCAAGATTCGTGCCGGCACCTGTAGATACCTATCTAGGTAATACGGCATGTTTCAATAAGATACATCCCAAGAAGTATAGGTTAGATACAAGGTAAGCCTAAATTTAAAAAACCTAACCAAAGCCGGACTCCGCCTAACTTGGCTGGACACACAACTTAAAAACCTGACCGTGTCCGGCTTTATCCGAACGCCTGGTTATACTAGGTACAGAGAAGACTAACCTCTCCCAGATTGGCGAGTTCCTTCTTCAATTTATTTGCAAGTTTCTTCTCGGTTTTAGCAGCCGTTTTCACAGCGCCGCTAACCTTGTTTTTATTCTTCTTTTTGCCCATATTTATCGATTCTAATTACTTCCTCTTAGTTTATAATAAACAGTAAAATAAGCTGGTAGTATTATTTCAAAACAAAAAGAGATTCGGACTTCGGAGACGTGCGAATAGGTTAGGCCGTTCAAATACCTTATTGAAAACGTTGACATTTTAACCAATTTTAACTTTGGTGTCATTAGATTACTTTTCACGTTATTGGTTTAGCTTAGATATCATCAAAATGTATGTGATATATTACATTAATAAAATCGCAAAAAATGCGGTCATATTTGATAAACAAAACATTAAAATTATTATTTCATAGTCTATCAAAATGTTCAAAACGCACACTTATCCATGCACCAAATATACGATTCAAATAATTTATCGTGTATCTCAAAGATGAGCAATCGTCGATAATTTCAATTGGTCATAACATTTTGATATTATTTTTAAACCAAAGAAATTAAAATGAAACGTATGGTCAATTAGCCATTTGATTTGTTGCAATTTTCAAACTGTCTGTCAACAGTCAGTGTCACTGTCAGTGTAATTCAGCCAGCAATGTCACCATAGAGCGTTGATCTTTATTTTCCTGCTTCTCGATTATTGTCTTCTACTTTATAATTGTAATTATTGCATAATTTTAAGTGCTAATATGTAGAATATAAGATCACGTGGCATCAGTTGGTATTTTTATTTTATTTCCTGTCTTTAAAGTAGTGAAAAAGTGAAAATCATTTCGAAAAATGACGTCTCCTGGGCCGTCGGTAGGTATTTGTTTATTTTTACAATAAAAACAGTATTTACAGCCATTTTGCTAATTACACTAAACAATCCGTTTAGAATCTCTCAATATCATAGCATCGAAACATGGAAATTTACGTAAATTTGCTTATCAGCTCACAGCTGTTCTACTTATCTCTTTGAACAGGTTATCACGAGAAAAGTTTAATAGCATAAGGAGGAAAGTATGATTCTTCTATACAACTTTTCTGATTGATTTGAAGTAATGTTTATAAACCATATAGCCAGCTATGCTCTATGGAAAACAGATGAATAGAGTTGAAATTCAGTGTACAGACTTAAACTTTAGCCTTACACAGTTGACTAAGTTGTTCCTTACTTTGGACATTATTGCACAACATAGACTCAATGACATTTAATTCTCACAAACATCTAACTCATTAGGAAGCACATTGTAAGCAAAAGTTTGCGTTGTCTTGCAGGCAGAGGTTTCTAATTTTTAGTTTTATTCATTAAATTCAAAATGAACGCCGGCATTCACTCTCTTGTTGTCTTTCTATTGTGTCTCTAATGATGGTATTTAAATGTTAATAAAAAAGTATTTTGTAAATGTTTCTAAAATAAATTGGCTTGTTATTCTTACAGCTACTGATCCATAAGAATAGTTCCAATTAACCTTTCAGGTACCTTCGATTTGAGACATAATAGTAAGACAATAGATGAGCTAACACCGGTGTTGCAATGAATTAACATTATTATTACTTTATTATTGTAGCTAGCCCATAATGTCACATAGTACTGGGCAAAGGGCTCTCTTCAATCTTTCAATGTCATTTCTTACATGTCTTACGAGCCTATAGCTTGTAAGACATGTCCTGCTTTTATAATTATTATTATAACAACACTCCCTGCAATAGATACAAACTGTACAACAACCTCTTTCAGAATTCATTTCAACAATCATCAGCCGCCTCCGTGCAAGAGTTTAAGATCAGGGTGCCTAAGAATGTGAAGAAGAAGCACCATGTTATGAGGTTCAATGCCACGCTGAATGTAGACTTTGCAAAATGGACACACGTCAAGATGGAGAGAGAGAACAATATCAAAGAGTTCAAGGGAATGGATGAAGATATGCCCAAGTGAGTTAGTCAGTCATGCCCCACCGACTTGTACATTTTTTGAGAGATCATCACAATTTTTTTGTGGTTGGCACACGAGAATACATAAGGAACTAGGAAGTCTTTATTTAGCAATTGGTACTTGCAAAAGTGTAATTGGACAAGGCAAGAAATCTTATAAAATATATTATATTAAAAATTCAAAATTTGGCTCTGATGGAATTACATAGTCAGTATTGTGCCAAATCTCTTAAATAGAGAAGTAAATAAAAAGTCATGATTGGCCTGTTGCTCTAGTGGTTAGTGACACAGACTGCTATGCCGGAGGTTGTGGGTTCGATTCCCACCCAGGACAAATTGAGCATGATCATTTGTTCTGTGTCTGGGTGTGATTAATCAATATTATGTATGTAATTTTATGCTAGCCATTGAGACATTTATCAAATCCCAATAAGATTCGGCGCTGGTTCAGAATACGGGCGAGACGTGCGCGAGGAGGCGCGACGCAAGAAGTTCGGCATCATCTCGCGCAAGTACAAGCCCGAGGACCAGCCCTGGATACTGAAGGTTGGCGGCAAGACTGGCAAGAAGTAAGTATTTGTCTCTCACTTATAGACGGACAAACGGACATTGGAAAATTCGTATAGTATAGTTACCTATACTCCAATAAACATGAACGCGAACTTTTTTACTATCCGTTTTTTATTAGTATTGTGTTGGTGGCATGACAAACAGCGGCTGCGGTAAATAGTTGGTATTGTAACCACTTTGTTTGCTTTTAATACCTTCCTTAAATCTACGAAATAGAAGTCAAAGTCCATTGAACGGACAGTAAAAAAGCTTTGATTAAATACTTAAACATCTAATGAATAGAGTATTGTTACGCCACTAAACGTGAACACGCCATATCTCCGAGAAAATAGCAAATAGCACGTAATAATTAAAACGCATTGCTGTTCGAAAGGTCTAGAGTAGTTTTGCTTAGACAGACTTGGAAAAATCTCGAAACATCCACAAGGTACCTACCTACCAAGGTACATGTAGTAATAGGTATCATCTAACCGTAAGGGAATTTGTACTCTCCGACGTTAACAATAGAGTCGAAATTCGCATGAACGTGACTTTTATTATTACGAGAAATAAAAATGATTTATGACTTCGAGAAGCGATTCAATTGTTCTGGAATTCTGGATAGATCCGGGGACGTCGGTATCTAGAATTTTCTTGGCTCCGCATATAAATACGGGCCCCCGGCCGGAAGCGAGTCAGTTGTGATTTCGACTGCGATCAAGAGCGAACTACCCTAGTACTCGAAGTGATTTTTATCAACGACTAAAGCGATAGTGTGACGGTACTCTAGTGTTCATTGCGATTCGGATTATTGTTGACTGGACTAATTTGTTATTGTTTGTGGTAAATAAACTTCTCTCGTCAGTAAATCGGCATTTGATTACCCACGTACGCAACAACTGGTGTCAGAAGTGAAATGCCATTAACACCGAGAGACGAAGAACAGCGACCACGAACAAGAAGGCAAATGGAGATGGATACTGCGCGTCATCGTATGGAGGAGGAAGATCAGGCTGGTATGGGAGCAACAGAAGCTGCTGAGGCGCCAACAGGACCATCCTCGGAAATGAGCCTCGCTACGGTGTTGGCCGCCATGCAAGCTAGTATGGAGGCCAACCAGCGCAAGCTCCAGGACCTAATCGCAGCGAACCAGGAAGAAGCTCGCCGCGAACAGGAAGCCGCTCGCCGCGATCAGGAGGCTAAGCAGAACCTGATCCTCGATAAAATCGACCATGGCCTTGTCACGTTGGGTGAGAAGGTAAAGAATCTCACCTTGGAGGTCAAGGAGGTTTCCGCCCGAGCTGATAGCCTCGAAACAAGAATTGATGGCCACGAAGGTCGCCTGCTGGACATCATCAATAAAATCGTCAAGCTCGAAACACGCGAACCCGTTGCTGTTGGCTCACCATCGCACACCCCCTGTGCATGCGCCGCAAAATTTGATGTGCCGCATTTTGATGGCACGTCTTCCTGGACGGCATTCAAATACCAATTCGAAACATTGGTTAAGATAAACCACTGGGATGATGAGCAGTCTTTCGCGGCATTAACTTTGGCTCTACGAGGGGACGCTCTGCTGGTCCTAGAGAACCTCCCTGCGGACGGCAGAACATTGGAGCGTCTCATGGAGGGACTGGACACTCGTTATGGAGACAAGCACCTCGAGCACGTTTTCCGCGCTCAGTTACGCGAGAGAACGCAGAGGTCTAACGAGAGCCTCCAGCAATGGGGAGTTGAGGTTGAACGGCTGGTCCGGCGTGCGTTCATGTCAATGACACCAGAGACGGTGGAAGTAAATCTGGTGCAAGCTTTCATCGACGGTCTACGGGATCCTGAAGTCAGGGCTACGGTGCGACTCGGACACCACCAAACTTTAAAGAGTGCGATGGCACACGCTTTGGAAGTGGAAGCAGTACGACAAGATTTTCGTACGCATAGAGTTCGGGAAGTGGTGGTCTCGCCTTCAGCGCGACTACGTCACCGAGAAGTGGTGGCTTTTTCCCCAGCACAGTCCCGCTATATTCCAACGTGTTACGGGTGCAGAGAAAAAGGGCACATTCGCACCGATTGTCCTAAGAAAAAGAGGGAAAGTGTGGACTCCGGAACTCAAGTCGACGAGGAGCTGATAAAACTTAATGTCGCCAGGGCCACAGCCCCAACCATCACCATCAATCAAGTACACAATGGAAAAAGGCATAACAATGCTGACGCCCTGTCGCGACGTCCATGTAATGATGACTGCAGACACTGCCAGCAGAATGAAGCCCGAGAACGCGTTAATTTAATTAGGGCTGAAGGCAACTTCAAGAAGTCCCAAGAAGAAGATGACGATATTTGACCTATACTGGACTGGAAGCGTAGCGGAACTAGGCCCCAGTGGAGTGAAGTATCATCACACAGTCCCGTAACTAAGAGCTACTGGGCACAGTGGGACAGTTTAGTCCTAGAAAATGATGTGCTTTGTAGGAAATGGGAATCGAACGATGGCAAGGAGGTGACCACACAAGTGATAGTGCCACGGTGTGAAGTAGTCCCCCTGCTACAGGAAATACACGATGGTGCTTCTGGAGGACACCTGGGCATCAAGAAAACTCTACTGAAAGTGAGACAGCGGTATTACTGGCTCAATTGTAGAGATGACGTAGAGCAATGGTGTCGGAAATGTACAGCGTGCGCATCTGTGAAAGGACCACAGACTAGGAGCAGGGGCAGGCTTCAGCTGTACAATGTGGGAGCCCCATGGGAACGCATCGCTATCGACGTCGCTGGACCTTTTCCAGTTACAAATGACGGAAACAAGTACATAATGGTGATCCAGGACTATTTCACAAAGTGGCCCGAAGTCTTCGCCATACCCAATCAGGAAGCGACGACAGTGGCGAAGAAGGTGGTCGAAGAAGTAGTATGTCGGTATGGCGCACCTTTGGAAATCCATTCCGATCAAGGCCGTAACTTCGAATCTGCGCTGTTCCAGGAAATGTGTACTCTTCTGGGAATTTATAAGACACGCACAACACCTGCGCACCCTCAGTCGGACGGAATGGTGGAAAGGTTTAACCAAACCCTGGAAAATCACCTGGCTAAGGTTATCGATGACCATCAGAAGGACTGGGACCGGTATATTCCACTATTTCTGATGTCTTACCGATCGGCAGTGCATGATAGCACGGGACATACCCCAGCAAGAGTGAATTTCGGCAGAGAGATGAGACTCCCGGTCGATGCCATAACTGGCGTGCCACCTGACAAGACTAAGCCAGTTACAGGTTACGTAAGTGACCTTCAAGATCAATTGGACGAAGTGCATAAACGAGTTCGTGAGAATAGCATGAACACCAGCGTAAAAATGAAAACTAGATACGACCGTAATGCCAACGCCAAGGGATTTGAGGAGGGTACACTGGTCTGGCTCCACAACCCGCTTCGACGGAAAGGGAAGTCGCCGAAACTCCAAGCTCGATGGGAGGGACCTTACACCGTGTTAAAGAGGATTAATGACGTGACCTACCGCATCAAGAAAGGGTTGAGAGGGAAACCCAAGGTTGTTCATGTGGATAGATTGGCGCCGTATCACGGATCTAATAATGCTCGGGACGAGCATGACTAAGAGGGGGGCACTGTTACGCCACTAAACGTGAACACGCCATATCTCCGAGAAAATAGCAAATAGCACGTAATAATTAAAACGCATTGCTGTTCGAAAGGTCTAGAGTAGTTTTGCTTAGACAGACTTGGAAAAATCTCGAAACATCCACAAGGTACCTACCTACCAAGGTACATGTAGTAATAGGTATCATCTAACCGTAAGGGAATTTGTACTCTCCGACGTTAACAATAGAGTCGAAATTCGCATGAACGTGACTTTTATTATTACGAGAAATAAAAATGATTTATGACTTCGAGAAGCGATTCAATTGTTCTGGAATTCTGGATAGATCCGGGGACGTCGGTATCTAGAATTTTCTTGGCTCCGCATATAAATACGGGCCCCCGGCCGGAAGCGAGTCAGTTGTGATTTCGACTGCGATCAAGAGCGAACTACCCTAGTACTCGAAGTGATTTTTATCAACGACTAAAGCGATAGTGTAACGGTACTCTAGTGTTCATTGCGATTCGGATTATTGTTGACTGGACTAATTTGTTATTGTTTGTGGTAAATAAACTTCTCTCGTCAGTAAATCGGCATTTGATTACCCACGTACGCAACAGTATAATATCCGTAGAAATAAGTCATATGCGTATGATAATACCTCCTCTAAAATCCCGGAATCTTATACACGGCGACTAAATCGCCTGATTTTTGAAATTCCATGTTAAGTAGGTACTTATTGCGCTTAAATACACTAGATAAATTATTATGTAGAAGAATTTTATTGTGTTTTTAGAGTTTCGAACTAAAACTTATAGAGTTAGTTTAAAAGATCGTTTTTAACTTAACAGTTTTATTACGTAAGTTTGATTCTTCTATACAATAACTTACCTACCTCGAATTCTAACATAAAACTCTTGTTACTTCAATCTGTCAATGTATAATTGACCTGAAAATTATTGACAGCTTGCAATAATATTTTATTAAATTTTACGAAGTTTGCTGCTCTTGCAAATAATTTGCAATGTTTTTTTTTTTTTTTTTATGTGGGAGGTGTAGGTCACGCTGTTTCTCGTTGGAAAATAAAATAACAGAAAGGCGTCATTACCGTGCCTTCTCCCCACAACGATTGATTGATTGGCCATCTAGTTTAGTTATATTAGGGTGGGTTTCTAAATTGAGTATTTTGAGTTCTACTTGAATGCCAAGTTTTAACAGATTTCCAGGATACTTACTTACTTACTTTAAATGCTTAAAGCAAATATCAATGTTGGTAGATGCGTTGCTTGAGATAGTAGCAAATCGCCTGACCTTGCATCCAAACCCACTAGTTGATGAACTGTTAAATGTTAAACCTTCTATAAGTAGCACTGGCAGCTATCACAATGCCATTTATTTGATTATTTTTTTTAGTTGATTATTCTTACAGCTCAGCCCCCCTAGCCAAGTTACAACCGTTTCGTTTAGTTACAAATGCCTCGAGTTGGTCACGCCTCCGATCCTTTGTTCTGACGTTATCTCAACGCTCAGTCACGTGGTCAGAACAAAGGAGTGGAAGGCGTGGCTAACTCGAGGCGTTCGACACAAGATAATCGGAACGAAACAGTTGTAACTTGTCAAGAGGGCTGAAGCAACAGATAAGTTTCTTTTCCATGTCACTGTGTAGCGGTATGTTCTAAATAACATGCAATATTGACAGATTCAAAGGCATCCGTGAGGGCGGCGTGTCGGAGCATGCGGCGTACTATGTGTTCACGCACGCAGCCGACGGAGCCATCGACGCCTACCCGCTGCAAGAATGGTGACTAACTTGATTAGATTTTATTTACATTCTAATTGAAATAGTAGCGTTAATGTAGGCATAAGTGATAAGTCAATCTGAAAGTCACAGCAAGACAGTTATAATAAAATAAATTATCTTAGTTAACCTAATAATGTCTTTTGTTCAGGTATAATTTCCAACCCATACAACGGTACAAAGCCTTATCTGCTGAGGAAGCTGACGAAGAATTTGGAAGGTAGGATTTTTGAATCTGTAAAGAAAAAAAGGCAAACTGTTGTTTTGCGATACTTATCATAGTAGCAGGTGGCACTTGTTAAAAGTAACGAAATATCACTTAATCTCCCTAATATTAAGTAATTTAATAGCTAAAAATATAGTTTTTGATTTTTTTATAAGTTCTGGTTTGAGATAAGATACAAGCAACTCTGTTTAAGCACACAACAACCTCATAGGTTGACCTGCGAGAAATCATTGATGAAAAAAGAACAAGCCAAGTGAATTAAAACGAAATGTATTGTTTCAGACGTAACAAAGTGCTCAACTACTTCTCTCTCATGTTCCGCAAGCGCATGCGCGGTGACGACGCCGCGGACGATGCCGATGATCCTGATGATAAGAAAATCAAAGGCTCCAAGGCTAAGAAAGGTAAGGAAAGCCTGCCCTGTTTCGATATTACCCCATTTTGTGTCCAAACAATCTCTGACCATTCCAGGTTGCCTGAAAGAAATCGCCGAGTGCGATAATAGCTGAACTGTGAGCCGTACCCGATCCGGGGACCGTGAAAAAATATTTGCAATCAGATCATTGCTTTCAGAGATTAGCTCCTTCAAGTAAAAAAAAAACAAACTTTACCTCTTTATAATACTTATATATTAGTGTAGGTAGATTAAGATGATGGCAAATGTAACTGTTGTTTCAGATCTGAAGCTGTCAGAGATGGACGAGTGGATAGACTCGGATGACGACTCGTCGAACTCTGACAACGACAAGGAGAAAGACAATGACAGCGACGCCAACGATAAGAAGAAGAAGAACAAAAAGAAAGGTAGGATTTGTCCCTCCCCCCTCCCTCCCCTTCCTACATTTGAAATAAAACATTATCAATAATCATGTACTTTAGACTGACTTCTGCCGCCAGCCACTTCGTCCCGTTGGAATTAGTATTTCCTCCCCATTATAAATTGTGGCATATTATTTTTTTTATGTAAGGTATACCTACTACTTAAAAATTTGTTCAGTAGTTTTTGCGTGAAAGACTTATACACACATACATCCAAACAAACTTTCACCTTTATAATATTAGTATAGTCTATATATATTATATACAGGCTGTAAGGGACAGCCCTCCGCAAACAAAAAAAAAATGAAACGGGGATCTAAAGTTTATATGGAGAAATCTATCAAGCGGGTGAAGCTGGTGGCAGAAACTAGTAATATGAAGCTTTGGTTTGAATTGAAAAATAACATTAGTGTTAGAGAGCCCATTTTGTCGAGGTACGTCATAGTATTAACGACGTGGATGTAACTGCGCTACTGCGGGACACCTAGTTAAAACTCTATAAGTATTCGAGCGGGCGTGCTATTCTCTAAGAAAACAGCCTTGAGCGCAGCGCTGGCTACAGTGACGAAATCCAAATAGGATTAACAATCTAATAGACCTATAAATTCGCCCATACCGATCTGTTCCGACTTTCAGTACCTACCTCGGGTCACTCGTCCGAGGGGATGGTGAGGTAGACCGGGACGTAACACGTCGGATCAACGCAGGATGGATGAAATGGCGACAGGTCACGGGAACAACTTGTAACCCACGCATGCCCCTCAAGTTGAAGGGTAAAATCTACAAGTCCGTGATAAGGCCTGTCATACTGTATGGATCAGAATGTTGGCCTGTGAAAAAGACGGATGAAAAGAGATTGCATGTAGCGGAGATGAGAGTGTAAAGATGGATGTTTGGTGTGACGAGAATGGATAAAGTGAGAAATGAGTATATTATGGGAACTTTGAAAGTGGCGCCAGTGACTGAAAGGTTGAAAGGAAATCGCTTGTCTTGGTATGCTCATGTAAAAAGGAGACATGAAAAGCATGTTGCTAAAAGAGTTATGAATTTACGTGTGGATGGATGGAGAGGGAGAGGGGGGCCAAAGAAAAGATGGATGCATTGTGTGAGAAGTGATATGAAAGAAAAGGGAGTTAGTGATAGCGTGACGAGTGACAGGACAGAATGGAAGAAAAAAACCTGTTGCGCCGACCCCAAATAAAACGGGACAAGGGCAGGAAGAAGAAGAAGAAAAAGAGACCTATACATTGGAGTGTTAATTCAATGTACTGCGCTTTCGACTCGTTGCTGTGGCCAGCGCTGCGCTCAAGGCGGTTTTCTCAGAAAATAGCATGCCAGGACTCTCGTGGTTGTACCTGACATAGCTCTCTCATTCTGTACGTGTACTTACTTTGGCCACCTTTCAACCAGTCCAGCAACAATCTTTCACCAAACTAATAAATTCAGTTATATATCGTATCTTCGTTCTAACAGCGGCCGCCGCAAACAAGAAGAAGAAAAAAGTGGAGTTCGAAGCATTTGAGGAGAGTGACGACGGAGACGAGGAGGGCCGCGAGAAGGACTACATATCAGATTCTTCAGAGAGGTAATACTATCAGTGCATGGCCCCATACGAGCCTTGACTAATGAAATTCATGAAATATGTTGTTGATACACTTGCGCCATCCTATTTTCTCCTAACCATCTTTCTAAAACGGCGGGCAGACAACTTCAAACGCCCAAATCATCATCAGTCTTTTTAATGTTCCCACAGCTGGGACTCGGGCCTCCTCTCTAGGAGAGGGAATGGGCCGTAGTCCACCGCGTGGGCCCAATGCGGGTTGGTGAATGTCTTATGTCTTCGAATTTTTGGTTCTAGGACATTCCGGTTTCCTCACGATGTTTTCTTTCACCGTTTTGAGAGCAGTGGTGATGAAATAAATTACACAAAGTAATGCGCCTGGCTGGGTTCGAACCCGCGACCTACAACTCGTAAGTCGGGGCCATTACCACTCGGCCACCACTGCTCCAACAACTTTATCGGGAGTTATAAGTTTGAGCTGTTTGGGGTTGAAACACTAAGGCTGTGGGGTCCGAGTGCTCATCGAGTTTTTCAAGCAAATATCTAGTCGACTGTTCACGTAACCAGAGGGCTGGAGTTCTCTTTGGCCAACGAATCAGTATTGCCAATGCTGCCAGCGTTCTGGATACTTTTGCTATTAACAGCGACATGAACGAATTTATGGCTACCCATTGACTAATTTTTATTTATGTGTTAATGCATACTGTTGTTTTCAGTCTGCAGTTAGTACAAATATGTTGTGTAAATGAAATGTTGTATTGTTACAGTGAATCAGACCACGAGGGCAAAACTAATAAGGAGCTCAAAGGTGTTTCAGAGGAAGACGCGCTCAGGTAACTTAACACACGTATTCTGCCCTAAGAAATCACAATCTCAATCAATGCGAGTTTCGAGAGGATAGGGATTTTCTAAAAAAAATATTTCCGTTTTCATAATAACATTTAAAATACCCGATTTTACCGGACTGAAATGTTTATAAAACTTAAAACGATTTAAGTTTCAAAGCTATGTCTATGTTAATTTCATTTAGAACGATTTAGAAGTTTACAGAACTACTTTTACATTTATAATATTATAGTTAGTAGTTTTTCATTGTTGCAATAAAGTTACGAGTTTTTCGACGAGCCAGCATGATGAATAATTCAAACTTTCAGATGCATAAAAAACAGTTTTTTTTTTTGATATATCTGTGTTTAGGGTTCCGTACCTCAAAAGGAAAAAACGGAACCCTTATAGGATCACTTTGTTTTCGGTCCGTCCGTCCATCTGTCTGTCTGTCAAGGCCCTTTATCTCGAGAACGCGTCGAGGTTTCGAATTGAAATTAAAACCATATAATCAAGTCTGTATCCCTTCTAGCTGTGAAAAAAACAAACTTTTAAATTAACGAATAAAAAAGATACGGCCGTTTATGTCGCAAAAAACGTGTATTTCGACTTTCAAAGATCGAAATTCATAGGGTACTTCCAGTTGACCCAGAATCCAAAACTTTGACACAAAACAAGGTCTTATAGCACAGGTATAGGAATAAAGCTGAAAACAATAAATTTGTTATTACCTATGTCACAAAAAAAAAAAAAATGTTTTTGCAATTGGCAAAAAATCTTCGAGAATCCATTCGGGAATTGTAGTTTGCACGGAACCGTCAGTGCGCGTTTTTTAGTTTCCGAGGGCAGTATTGTCTTGCGTCAAATAATTGTCGAAATGTGTAATTTGAATGTATTTAACAGAAAGCTACTGGCCTCAGACGAGGACTCGGAAGAAGAACAAGAGAACAAAGAGAAAGAAGATGATGAACAGGAAGACGAGCCCACGAAGGAGGGAGAGGAACGCGCCAGCAAGCTTACCAAGAAGAAGAAGAGTAAGCCTGACGACGCTAAGAAAGGTACAGTACACGATATTATACATAGAGCGTTAGAGAGAGACGTAGACAGTGACAGAGAACAAGACGAGCCCACGAAGGAGGGCGAGGAACGTGCCAGCAAGCTTACCAGTTACACTCACCAATCATATTTTAATCAACACACAACTTCTTACCTTAAGGGTGAGTTGCACCATTTAACTATAACGATAACAAAGCCGTTAACAGTTGTCAAATCGTCGAATTGACCAATAGGCGGCCGTTTCACGGCTGGTTATGGTTTGGTTATCGTTATAGTTAAATGGTGCAACTCACCCTTAATTCATTAAACCTCAAGCGTGCGCTCTGTCATTGTCTCTCTATTATGTCTCTAATTACAGTATTCGATATGTTAAAATGGGTTTAGTACTATAACATTATAATCGAGCGTCGACAAATAACGTTTCTTGTATGGAAATTCTCTTTAATTTTTTACTTTATCAAAATGAATATTATTTGCTGTTGTAGCGGCAACACAAATACATCATATTCTGTGAAAATTTCAACTCTCTACTTAAGGGTCTAAACAAATGGACCGCATTACAATCCAACTGCAAATTGCAGTATAAGTGCAGTTAGAATGAAGCTAACCCGACTGCAATAGAACTGCAAACACGACTGCAATAGAACTGGAAACCAAACGTGCAGTCAGATTGCAGTCGTGTGAACTGCATACCGACTGCATCCGAACTGCAATTTGCGGTTAGATTGCAGCTGAAATGCAGTCCGTCTGTTTAGACCCTAAGATTCAGCATGTTTACAGAAGGTCGTACGGACAGCAAAGGCTTAGTAATAGGGTCCTGTTGGCACCCTTCAAGTGTGGAATCCTAAATACTACAACCTCAATGTTTATTTCAGACTCGAGCAGCGAGTTAAGTTCAGATTCAGACACAGACCCAGAAACTGCCCCCACACCAGCTAAGAAGTCCAAGAAGAGTAAGGGAGGCGACAAGAACGGACCCTCAGCTGGCACATCCGGTATGTAGACTAAACTGTGACTTAAAGCGTTGGGATAAGGTTCATATTGAAACAAACCCGAGATGTCGGTATCAAAAATATTTTTCACTACACACATTGAAACAATTTAACACGTTAGTTGCTATGTCGGACCATAGTGACAGCAGTAAATGTTGCATTCAGGCCATGTCGGACAATGGTGACACCACGAAACTAAAACCCGACTCATAAATTGAGGCCTATTGTAAACGGACGCGCAGCTTAGACGCGTATTCGTATACGACGCGACAGCATTGTGCCGTCGTATCGTGGCCACTTCGTTGACTGACACAGTTTCATAGTTTTGTATGTAAGCTTCACGCAGGCGTACACCAAGCCTATGATGACGAAAATGCGTTTAAGAAGCTATGCGTCCGTTTCCAATCTTTAGAAAAGTCTAAAAAAGTCAGCATACCTTAATGCCATTAGTAACAGCATGTCCCTCCCCAGCCGGCAGCGCGGCCACGTCCCGCTCGGGCACGCCCACTCCGTCCGCCGCACAGGCCGCCGTGGCCGCCGCCAACGCCGCCAACACCAACATGCCGCCCGCCAAGCGACCCAAGCTCGACGCTTCCTACATGTGAGTATACTGTACTACACTACGCCGCCAACACCAACATGCCGCCCGCCAAGCGACCCAAGCTCGACGCTTCCTACATGTGAGTATACTGTACTACACTACGCCGCCAACACCAACATGCCGCCCGCCAAGCGACCCAAGCTCGACGCTTCCTACATGTGAGTATACTGTACTACACTACGCCGCCAACACCAACATGCCGCCCGCCAAGCGACCCAAGCTCGACGCTTCCTACATGTGAGTATACTGTACTACACTACGCCGCCAACACCAACATGCCGCCCGCCAAGCGACCCAAGCTCGACGCTTCCTACATGTGAGTATACTGTACTACACTACGCCGCCAACACCAACATGCCGCCCGCCAAGCGACCCAAGCTCGACGCTTCCTACATGTGAGTATACTGTACTACACTACGCCGCCAACACCAACATGCCGCCCGCCAAGCGACCCAAGCTCGACGCTTCCTACATGTGAGTATACTGTACTACACTACGCCGCCAACACCAACATGCCGCCCGCCAAGCGACCCAAGCTCGACGCTTCCTACATGTGAGTATACTGTACTACACTACGCCGCCAACACCAACATGCCGCCCGCCAAGCGACCCAAGCTCGACGCTTCCTACATGTGAGTATACTGTACTACACTACGCCGCCAACACCAACATGCCGCCCGCCAAGCGACCCAAGCTCGACGCTTCCTACATGTGAGTATACTGTACTACACTACGCCGCCAACACCAACATGCCGCCCGCCAAGCGACCCAAGCTCGACGCTTCCTACATGTGAGTATACTGTACTACACTACGCCGCCAACACCAACATGCCGCCCGCCAAGCGACCCAAGCTCGACGCTTCCTACATGTGAGTATACTGTACTACACTACGCCGCCAACACCAACATGCCGCCCGCCAAGCGACCCAAGCTCGACGCTTCCTACATGTGAGTATACTGTACTACACTACGCCGCCAACACCAACATGCCGCCCGCCAAGCGACCCAAGCTCGACGCTTCCTACATGTGAGTATACTGTACTACACTACGCCGCCAACACCAACATGCCGCCCGCCAAGCGACCCAAGCTCGACGCTTCCTACATGTGAGTATACTGTACTACACTACGCCGCCAACACCAACATGCCGCCCGCCAAGCGACCCAAGCTCGACGCTTCCTACATGTGAGTATACTGTACTACACTACGCCGCCAACACCAACATGCCGCCCGCCAAGCGACCCAAGCTCGACGCTTCCTACATGTGAGTATACTGTACTACACTACGCCGCCAACACCAACATGCCGCCCGCCAAGCGACCCAAGCTCGACGCTTCCTACATGTGAGTATACTGTACTACACTACGCCGCCAACACCAACATGCCGCCCGCCAAGCGACCCAAGCTCGACGCTTCCTACATGTGAGTATACTGTACTACACTACGCCGCCAACACCAACATGCCGCCCGCCAAGCGACCCAAGCTCGACGCTTCCTACATGTGAGTATACTGTACTACACTACGCCGCCAACACCAACATGCCGCCCGCCAAGCGACCCAAGCTCGACGCTTCCTACATGTGAGTATACTGTACTACACTACGCCGCCAACACCAACATGCCGCCCGCCAAGCGACCCAAGCTCGACGCTTCCTACATGTGAGTATACTGTACTACACTACGCCGCCAACACCAACATGCCGCCCGCCAAGCGACCCAAGCTCGACGCTTCCTACATGTGAGTATACTGTACTACACTACGCCGCCAACACCAACATGCCGCCCGCCAAGCGACCCAAGCTCGACGCTTCCTACATGTGAGTATACTGTACTACACTACGCCGCCAACACCAACATGCCGCCCGCCAAGCGACCCAAGCTCGACGCTTCCTACATGTGAGTATACTGTACTACACTACGCCGCCAACACCAACATGCCGCCCGCCAAGCGACCCAAGCTCGACGCTTCCTACATGTGAGTATACAGTACTCACTACGGTCAAGATATGTTACCCACTCTGAAGTTAACGTTCCGAACTATTGCGCATACTCGAAAAAGAAACGCGATACGCACACACGCACGCAAGAGTTACCGTGACCATGGAACAACGCAAGGGCCAACTGAAGCTTAGCATTAAGTATAGTCTAGCAGTCGTCTAGTACTCATAGCACAAACTCTGCTTAGTTTGGGGCTAGATGGCGTTGTGTGAAAGTTGTGAAATATTATTAATGACAAATCTTTTATTAGCAGTAACGCGATTACCACATAGCCACGCATCACGCTGCATGTTGCGTGTCATCGTACCTACGCGCGGGTTTTTTACGCACTCATGCGCGTAGTTGCGTTTTGTAAATTCACGCAGGCTCTGACTCATTTCATACAAAATCACGCACGGTACTACAAGACTCAGTGTGCCATACCTCTTGTCCCGCCCCGCATCCACGCGCGTGTTCGCATGTTTCTTCGCTTGCAGGTTTGAGATCTGCATGAACGCGCGTGGATACATTTTCGGTGTATTGGACGTGTTTTCTAACAAACGGAGATACTTACAAACAACGTTAAAACACGCATTCACGCGCCACGCCGCGTGCTGCGTGGCAATGTTATAATCGCCTAAGAACAACTTTTCCTTGTATAAAAACTCACCACTAACCACACCCTTACAGCGAATGCGGCGTAACAGAAGAGGCGGTGCGTCGCTACCTCGCGCGCAAGCCGATGACCACCACGGAACTGCTCACCAAGTTCAAGTCCAAGCGCACGGGCGTCAGCAGCGAACGCCTGGTCGAGACCATGACGCAGATCTTGAAGAGGATCAACCCGGTCAAACAGAATATCAACGGGAAAATGTACCTTAGTATAAAGAATAATTGATTAGGTTTAGTGATTAAATGAATTGTTTATTTTGTATTTTGTTGTTTTTTTTTATACTTGTATCACCATTTTTTTTTTAGTTATTGTTTTTGGCTTGGATACTAAGTCTTTTAAGCCAAGTCTTCGCAATATAGTTCATTTGTTTACCATTAGAACATTGATGTACACATTCTAATGTTTTTTTCTAATATTTGGCAGCAAATGTATCAATTCAACTTTCTCGGTAAACTTCATTGAGATAGTCAACAACACAATAAAATTCTCAGCTCTATTTTATCGATATCACGCCTATTGCAATGATTCCACATATTGTCCAGTTGCGCTGACAAAACTACAATAATTTTACACTACAATATCCATTACGAATCATTTTGCGAATAATTTAAACAGCCACAGAACTTCTCTTGAAGAGTTCGCCAAAAAGCGTTATGTCGTTATACCTTAGTACAGGCACAGAATAATAAGTAGGTATTGTGTGAGGAGCGGAGATAATATAAAATAGCTAAGTGCGTATAGAATGTATTCTTAACAAATTACTTTTTTACATATGAATATAAATTAAATAGAAGTGTCTGTTTGGAATATCAAAATATTTTTTTAGTAAATCCATATGAAAGGATATTGGATAACTGTAACAAAATTACATTTTTTTTAACATTATAACCTCTTCTTTTTGAAGTCAGTTAAAAAGTAACGGTCGTCCTATTAGCGTTAGGGCCGGCGGCGCCCACTACCGGCATGGCACGGCAAAGAATTTTACTACTAATCAAGTTATTTTGAATCTTATTAAAATGAATTTTGAATTAATTTTACTTTATTTCTATATCCGATGCCGCGTCCCGCCATTGCATTTCGCGAGACGTAATGTGTCAAGGAATTATGATTGCTAAGTTGGTTGAAATATGGTAGAAACTTGCGCAGCGGTCATTTCGGTTAATGTCGTCCGGTCGATGCGCGGGGGTAAGGGAGGGAAAAGACGCACTTGCGCGCGCGTTTTTTTGTCTCTCACTGACCCAGCACGGCAAAAGTTTAGCAAAACTGATTGATGCCAGTGTCTGGGCTTTTAGTACGATGCCACGGTATGCCGTGCCACGCCGGCAGTGAGCGCCGGCCTTTACTGTCGAGTCCGTCATGTTTGTCAGCAACAGCAGGGGCTCAGCCGGGTCGAAGCCTACTGGCTGGGGCCAGGGTTATCCGAAAGGGAAGTTTGGCCCCGGTATGAAAGGCAAGAAGGAACGGGGTGGGTTTTTTAATCAGTAAGAGTCTGACACAGGTAGTGTCAAAAGGTTACAATTAAAACAAAAAATAAAATCATAATTTATACTTTTATTAAAAGTATTGTACAACATGTTTAGTTAACTTATTATTTTTATACAGTTACTCAGACTTATGCTAAATTATATTTATTTCACTTAACTGTTAATATTATATTTAAACATAATTTAAAATCTCGATGATTTTCTTTTTTCAAGAATGTATTCTTCATAAACTGAGTGTATGCGATTTCTGAAAGGCTAAGTGTCCCTGCACACGAGCCCCCAAAAAAAAGCTTGAAGTGACTTTAAGCTTCTCCGGCCACAAGCTGTCGCGCGCTTCAGCTTTTTTTTGGTGACCGCTTCTAACTTTTTTGTGGTCGCTTCTAGCTTTTTTTTGTGGCTCGTGTGCGGGAACACTAATCTTTGTGTCAACACAAAACTTTACATATTGTCAAACTTGTGATCAAAGGGAAAGAAAATTTTTGAGACAATCAGAATCTACAAAATTAAAATGTTTTTATTTAAGCTTCATGGGCACTCATAAACCGCCAAAAGCTCGAACACGGTTCAAACTAGTTGTTTTCTATGTTAAGACGAACCGGCAGGAAACTTCACAGTGACTGTCCCCGCATATGGGCTTCAAAAAAACGCCGCTTTAAGCTTCATTTTGAGGCGGCCTTTTTTTGTGGCTCGTGTGCGGCGGTGCCGCCGCAAAAAAACGCCTGAAGAGGTTTCAAGCTTCACCGGAAACAAGAGGTGTCGCGCTCTTCAGCTGTTTTTTGCGGCCGCTTTTTTGTGGCGATTTTTTGAGGCCCGTGTGCGGGAACAGTTACTCTTTAAAAAAAAATAATACAGGTTTGACAAAACATAATTATTTTGTTTCGACCAAGGCTTTTTATTACGTCATTTATAATTTTTGCACGATTCAAACTTAATGGAGGCTATGTTATGCATTGTTCCCTGCGAAGTATTCCACTTCGCAATCTTTTATTTTAAGTGGGAAATTAATTTATCCCGCTCTGGGTGGAGCGAGAACACGTGTCAGACTTATACTGACCAACCCACCTGTATTCCATTAGTTGCCCGAGCGTTCTAGGGCCCCGGTAACCCTTTTGAACATTCCCGCAGCTTAACAGTACGCGCTCTCACCCCAGATGAACCTGCTACTGTGCTGCGACTTTCCAAACCGCCATTGAGTTTGAAGCGTACTAGTACTGTACTTAACAGTACTAATTTTCGATATGTATTATTACAGTATGGCCATTTACTCGACCACATAAAAATGATCTCTCATTTTGTACAAATTATCGTAGGTACCGTATTATTTTTAATTCAATATAACATTTAGGCAATTGAATCCAATAATATCACAGTACTGTTTGTTCTACTCTCCTGTGTTGTCAACACAATCAGTGCCGTAACTAGTGTTTTTATACGCCTGTGCCTACGTCCCGGTCTAGTTCAGGCCATGGTACGGAGCGAGAAGGAATGGAAAACAGAAACCTCCTTCTGAAATTAACAACCTTACGCCACTAGACGTCTAATAACAGGCGACGCATGTCTGTCAATACGTTTGACTTATAGATCTGATGTCCCGACCAATCAGAACGCAGTATCCCTCCCCCGTACCACGGCTAGTTGACAGAATTGTTTTAGTTCGCTAGTTCAAGCAAGCATGAGGCATCTAGTAGATGTAACGTCATTAGATGTAATGTATGATACAAAACTTGGTCTTGGTTTTATCATTTTTGCGCCCCACCTGGCTCAGCGCCCTGTTAGACACAGTTACGGCACTGAACACAACACACTATACTACCTAACAATAAAATTATTATCGTGTCTGGTAACAGCCTAAATTATTGTAATGAGCGCAAGCCCATTTTATAGGCACATAATGTGAATACCAAATAAATAGAAATAAAGTAACACTACTTTTGCATAGGTACATCATCATACATAATTATAATGTAGGTATAAGTAGGTAGGTATCGTGATGGGTCGTGGGGTTTCTTGGACCGGGACCGCGGTCCTAACTTCAACCTATATTTTTTTTTAGTAAGTCGTTTGTGTTTTGGGACCAGAAGGAAAATACATTAAAATAAGTTACCACAAAAAAAAACTGCTATGATTTTATTGGTGATCTCAAAATATTACCTATTAAAAATATAACTTTTTTTTACAGGTGATAGATGGGGCCGCGGTCCCACTTCAAAGAGCCCAACGAGGCCACGTACCATTGATTTTTATTTGACAAAAAAAACAGTTTTTTACTTTGCCGTACTTACACTAGGTGTTCATTAAATTATTTATGTCTCCTAGAAAGTCAAGAATTTTTTTACAGATATTCCTTCAGACTTATTATAATCGTATTATTTTTATCTACATTCGCTTATACATACTACTTACACTATAAAAAGCTTCAGGCGTGAAATAATCGAATATTGTCATCCATTGTTTTGCTGGCTCTGCACATTGGCTTGTCCATAATGTATCCAATATTCGAATGTAACGACATCTATGCCGCCACAGACGAACTACATTACATTCAGATTCCTGCATCGCGTAGGGAATCGGGCTGTTATATATTGTTGTTGTTGGGTTCTTGTTGTACCTATTGTCAGGTAGTTGCTTGAACCAGACCTACTTACACCAGTCTGATTGGAGGATCCTCTCTTTTCAACGAAGGTTTGCGGGGCTTTACACCCTGTGCCGTATAGCGAATAAGGTTGGTTATTCTATTCCACAGAAAAGATGAAAGTTAGAAAGGAAATACTTTCAGATTTGTACTACAACGAATGTCGCCGCTTGTCGCCCACCCTTTAACTCCACTACAGGCAATAAACCAATACGCAACTAACAGACCACGCGCACTTAGATCGCAGGTTTGCTATTGGTAGTTGAAGTTTGAGCATTGCCCTACTTTGTAGCACGCCTGCCCCGCCCGCAAGGCCATTCTTTCTAACCTCTTTCATCTGTTTTGTGGTCCATCCTTATTTTTGTATGCCATTAATGTAGATGCAGCGTAACAATATACATTAAAACCTATGAATTGACCAAAGAATTCTGAGCAAAATATTCCAACTACCCATCCATCTAAATTTAATTGAGAAATTTGAACATATCGTTTCTATCTAGTTTCACGTAGTCTCGTCGAACAATAACGTAGTACCTACCTATTTAACAACCTTAAAAATATTGGAAGCTTGATCTAAATACAACTAAGGCCGGTCACCTATTATAAATTATTTTTTCAATATCACAATGATAAAGATGCATTTAAGCATTTATTCTTTTACACTTCACAAAAAAGACTTAGACCCACGAAGGTAACGTAATAATGCGTTCCAAATGAGAATAGGATCAATTGCAATGTTGTGACATCACGATTTACTGTCAAATTGAGGAAAGAAATTTTTAAACTTTAATTAATTTACGAAAAATTTCTTTTATAAACTTTTTTCGTTAAAAAAGTATTTATTTATTAATCAGAATCCAGTTCTTCGATTTTACTCACCTCTGAGTTCTTCAATTTTGCCAAAATTTCTTCGATTTGACAGTACGACGGGATGTCAAAACATGGCAATTGATCCTATTCACACTTGGAACGCATGGTTAGTCGGCATGATAGCTGTATTTTTTGATCGACTGCGGCATTTTACTCGACTTTTTGTAGGATTTTTGCAACTATAGGGTTATCTGGGCAAAAAAATGCCCAATTAGCCCTATTTTCACTATTTTTAACATGTCAAATCCGTTGCTAGCGTCTGTGTTATTCGTATCTTATTTATAATCCTAATATACGTGAATACAAAAACAAAAATTATAAATCATGATAATTTATGTAGGCACCTTTGAATTACGAGGCACTTAAAACTAGCTTATAGCAAACTCGTATAAGTTAGTCATAAAACTTTTATAGTGTCTCGTCTAGTGTTTCTCAATGTGCTAAAAGTATCTAAAAGCGTTTTCACGTAATCATTTACATAATACAACTTAAATGTTTTAATTAGCACAGTTGTTTAGACATTTATTATACCTAGACTTAGAGACAAACAGCAAATTGGTGGTGTGACAGCAATTATAGCAGTTCTGTTACCTATCTCACCGCTCGTTTGAGCATGCCTCATAAATAATAAAAATGGCTGTGAGTAATTTAATTACTAGTAATTTTTTTTACAGAGTTTTAACACTAAATTCCAACTATAATCGACAGTCCAAGGCAAATTATTATTAACATTCAGTAATTCCATAACGACTTCAAAATTACAAAAATATTCTGAAGTCACCTTACATGAATTTTAATTACGTATGCTAAAAGAAAGCACCTTTAAGTACATCTGTAGGCAGCACTTACGACTACTTGGAGCAATCTCTACCATCAGTAGATTCGGTTTGAACCGTGAATAGAAAGTGAAACGTTATGTTATTAGCGCCTTTTCTTTCTCGTTCTTCCATTCCGCTTCTTCAATGTCTTCTTCTGCTTTTCTGTAAAAAAAGAATATGTAATTTTAGACAGTATATCTAATATTATCTTAAGGGAATTACGAAGGGCTGAGAGAAAGTTTGAGAGTCACCGTGGCCCTGAAATTTAAAAGTCAAACAAAGGAACATAGGTGGATTTTGGTCAGTAAAACTGATACGCCTCCACGTTTCATCTCTATGATGAAACGTGGAGGCGTATCAGTGGAGTGAGAAGTCACTTGTTGAATTCCCACCTCAAAAAAAGAAGTGGAATTACCTACTAAGGAAAATAGAAATAAAACAAATTGGTAGAAACATATCAAAAGTTTTATTATAACTATAGTATAGTGAAAAAGTGAGGTAGTGACGTTGATGATTATGGCAGAACATGGTAGAATATAAGAAATAAAAAAGTGGTCAGTTACGACGAAGATCCCACTTGCGCCGCGCTGTTGATTTTGCCCATATTTATCTGTAGTTTGCCCGCTTGTCCCTAATTTTTATAGATGTAACGTTTCAACGATTTTGCTTGTTGCTTTCGGTTTAAAATGAACTGTTGTGCCTTTCCGCGTCGATGTTGTTTTGACTTGGTTTTTCGTTATCTGTAGGTCTGTTTTTCTTTTGTTTCTACCAAAGAGGCAGCTGAAACCAAAATGTTAACATTAGTATCTAATTCTTTATAGGGCGAGTAAAGTTTGATACAGAAATAAGTATAACCCAAAAATAAGTAAACATTGGTAGGTATATAAAAAAAAGAAACAAAATATCACAGTTACAAAAAAATGCTGAAGCGACAAACATGCAACGAAAAATAAAATTAAAAAAACTTACTTTGTCACCTTTGCGGCAAATAAGACACATTTCACAAATCCAAAAAACACAAATACGTACATTGTTTTTAACCCTTAATGTACGAGTATGTATAGCAGTCAGCAACAAGAGATTCAACATATTGAAAATTGTTAGTGGAATAGGACTTTATAATACGAGTGAATCATCAACTTGGGTTGCTAACCGCACAACGTTCGCAACTGTACATCATGCGCATTTATTTCCCACATAATACAATAGTTGCCCAAAATGCCCCTTTATGATTTGTCGTTTCTTGTTATATATGCAGCGAAAACATTGTATGAACGTCTACTTAAAATAACTAGCTATCATTCGTAAGCAGAAAGTTTAATTTTTTGATGGAAAATACACTCAAAAACACGAACTGCCCTCACGAACCTTTTCTCGGATCACATCAAGTTTTAACCAATAGTAACAGTGGAGTATTTACTTTTGGTTAAAATTTTGTTTTGTTGACATGATGTCGACCAAGACAAAATTTTCCACCATGCCCCATTTATACCCTTTTCACATGCTAGCGGCATAAGGGGATCATCAATGGCCAATTGGAGATTCTCCAACAAGCCGATTAAACCCTTTGACTCGGAAGATGCGATAACCCATCACGCCCATTCTTACCCTTTTCTTTTCCTTGCAGATTGCACATAAACCCATTTATAACCGAGTTCAAAATTATGATTATGAATTTAACCTGTACCTATGTCATGTATGCAATATTAGTTGGCCAAAAATTAAACAAAACTAATGATAAAAACACCAACATCTGAAACTAAAGTTATTTCTCACTCTGTTGTGATACTTTTTGAAATCGGTTGTTATTGTTGTAATAAAAAATTATACTCCTTTTTTCCCAATTTGCACATGACCCAAGTTTTGGCCCAGTTTCTTGATCCCACTATTATATCTAAGTTCAGCTACATGCAACCATTCTTATTCTTAAACTTACCCGCATAACGCTTGTTCCTGAACGATCCTCTCGCCATCCGCCATGGTCTGAGGCATCGGCCGTCCCTTAGTCTCCGGCAGTACCAGACTGATACCAGACCCAAGTATTGACACTATTCCCAATATCAACAAAGGTAGGGATGTCCATAGTCGCTCCTGTGAAAAATAAACGTTGGGATTTTATGTAAATATTCATTTGTTTAATCATTCGATTAGGATCCAGTATACAGATTTTAGGCCAGTATTGGTGACAATTTAACAAGTGAGAGATGTCACCATCTCTGTCTTGCTCTTATATTTTGAAAATGGTGTGAAATTGACAGAAATAAGCTTTAGCCGAAAACAGCCAACTGCACATCAGTAAAAACACTGACTACGAATATTGTTCAATACTACGCAATAAAGGCTCTGTCGTTGTCAAATTGTTACAACTGACATGCAATTGTAATGTTTATAAAGCCTTAGATTTTTCTTCTTAAAAATACTGAAAAATCATTGATCAAATTGTTACAACTGACATGCAATTGTAATGTTTATTAAGCCTTAGCTTTTTCTTCTTAAAAATACTGAAAAATCATTGAAAACATTGGACAGGCAGTGGGACAATATAGGCTAGCTATAATAATAAATATAGTTTTCAACTTACAGAGTACACAATGTAAGGCGACAGCACAGATGCGACATAGCCGCTCATGTGCAATGTGGCTGATCCCGATGCCCTCACAGCTGTCGGGAGCAACTCCGTAGACCATTGGATGACAGCGTTGTACGACATGTTGATGCAGAATCGCGCCATAATTGCCATTGAAGCCTGAGGGATACCTGGGAGGAATATTGTGAATTAGGAACCTGTTTTTTCATGTAACGTAGTTCAAGAAATTATTCAAAAGTTATAAGAAACAAACCTTTAGGCACAAACAAGGCTATGCCGATGAGAATACCCCCAATGCACAATGGGGCAGCAGTGAGATTCCTGCGACCCCACCTGAAAATCAATATTTCTGGAATGAAATTCTGCTGTTCCACCTACGATTTAAATGTCTTTGACTTACGTCGTTTTTGTAAAAGGAATATTTTGATTATGAGATCAGACTAGTTATTTAATAGTAAAAAACATCACATTATGACAGTTCTTCTTACCTGTCAAGCACACAAGCTAGCAAGGTAACTGATGGAATCTCTGTCGCTGACGTCAGCGTAAAACTAATGAAGAAATCGAGCCCTAACGCGTCGGACATTCTGACGAGCCCGTCGAAGATCACGGAGCAGGCCATGTAGACGATCAACATGAGGATCATGGTCAGTCGGAGAGGAGCACTCTTCATGAGGACTAGGAGCGACTCGTTGTTTTGTTTGGTCTGGTTTGATGTTACCTGTAAGGAAGTTTATGGGTTAAAGATAGATTAAAAAGGTTAAAGAGATTCATCTTCAGCCTTTTTAATGTTCCCACCGCTGGGACCCAGGCCTCCTCTAAAGAAGAGGGAATGGGCCGTAATCCACATTAACTAGTTAATACTTTACAAAAGTGGAGAAGGACATTCATAAGGGTAATAAACTTTAATGCCCACCCAGGTGAGTTATTTTCAAACGAACTAATAAACTTTTGTTGCGATCAATCTTGGACGTGCGTAGATATGGACTTGCTACCTATAGACACTTATACTTTTGTGAGTGAGGCACACGGATGTCTACGCTGGCTCGATCACTGTGTGACGACCAGTGCAGCGAGACGCTCAGTATGTAAAGTGTCTGTTGTACATGATATTTACTGGTCTGATCATTGTCCCTTGTTAATTGAGTGTGACTTAAAATTGATTAGACCGAAAAATAATGCAACTAATAACGAGTGTAATAAAGTCATTTGGGGAGAAAGAAACAGTGAACAGACCAGAAGGTATTTTGAAAGTTGTCACTCGATACTGAGAAATATTAATTTTCCTGTGGAGTTTACACACTGTGCCGATCACTGTTGTTATAATGAAGATCACAAGCGCATTTTAAAACAAGTATATAGCGATATTGTGCGAATACTTAGTACGGCGGCGGCAGAAAGCTATGTCGGTCGTGTGTCCAGGAAACATAAACATGTGCCGGGGTGGAACAAGCACGTCTGCGTGGCTCACAGGGAGGCTCGATTATGTTATCAAAACTGGTTATTGAGTGGGAAACAAAAAAGCGGACCTATTTACGATAGCATGTGCCAATCGAGGCGACTGTTTAAATCTCGGGTAAAATTTTGTCAGGATAATGAAAAACAGATCAAGTTAGATATAATTGCACAGCATCATTCAAATAAAAAATTTGGTAAATTCTGGAAAAATACAAATAAATTGAACCCAAAATCGAGTCTGCCTGTGAGCGTTGCGGGCGTGCATGTGCCTTGTGATATAGCCAACCAGTTCCAGCGTCATTTCAAGGTCGAATCTCCTTCTGTAAGCTCGACTGGTCTGGCAAGCGGGGCTGGCATCGTGGCAGGGGACGTTACTGTTCAATTTTGTGCCAAGGAAGTTGCCTCCGTAATTAATAAAATGGTGCGAGGTAAGTCCCCTGGCCACGATGGTCTCAGCATTGAGCACTTGAAATATGCTGGTTCTCATTTGTCTCGAGTGCTTGCTATGTTTTTTAGCTTATGTTTGAGTCATTGTTACCTGCCAGATGAACTTACACATACCGTGGTTGTGCCTGTTATAAAAAACAAGACTGGGGATGTCTCAGATCTGGCCAACTACAGACCCATCTCGCTGGCTACTGTGATAGCGAAGGTGCTGGACAGTCTGCTTGACAAGCACCTGGATAGGCACATTAAACTTCACGATGCTCAATTTGGATTTAGACCAGGCCTTTCGACCGAGAGTGCCATCCTGTGCCTCAAGCAGACTGTGCAGTATTATACAGCCAGGAACACACCGGTCTATGCCTGTTACCTGGACTTGTCCAGGGCATTTGATTTAGTATCGTATGATTTATTGTGGCAAAAGCTGGAAACTGAAACAGATGTACCCCGTGATGTTGTTGCAATGTTGAGATATTGGTACTCAAGTCAAAGGAATGTTGTGAGATGGGCAGGCGCACACTCGGACGTGTATGGGTTGGAGTGCGGAGTGAGACAGGGGGGATTAACTTCGCCTCGTCTCTTTAACTTATATATGGATGGGCTGATCGGCGAGCTCAGCAGAACAAGCATAGGGTGCCATATAGATGGACAGTGCGTCAATAATATCAGTTACGCGGACGACATGGTACTGTTGAGCCCGTCGATTAGTGCCATGCGCAGACTGCTAAATATTTGTGAAAAGTATGCATGCACCCACGGACTCAGATATAATGTAAAGAAGAGTGAAGTGATGGTGTTTAAGGCTGGTAAAAAATCCTATGCTAATGTGCCACCCTTGTATCTTTGTGGTGCCACCTTAAACAGAGTGTGTAATTTTAAATATCTGGGTCACTGGGTGTCGGAGGATCTATGTGACAACATTGATTTGGAGAGGGAGCGCAGGGCCCTGTGTGTGCGCTGTAACATGCTGGCCCGCAGGTTTGCACGGTGTACTGAACAAGTTAAACTGACATTATTTAAAGCCTTCTGTCAATCCTTTTACACCTGCAGCCTGTGGACTAAGTACACGCAGCGTGCTTACAGTGCTCTGCGTGTACAATATAATAACGCATTCAGGATACTGTTTGGGCTGCCGCGCCACTGCAGCGCTTCAGCAATGTTTGCGGAGAAAAGCGTGGATGGTTTTCACGCCATCATGCGAAAGCGTTGTGCTTCTATGATGGAACGCATGCGGGTCAGCTCGAACAGCCTTCTGAGTGTGTTCGTGGGTCGCTGGGAATCGCCGATGTGGCAGCACTGGATACGACTACACACTGAGGGTGGTCGCGTCCAGGGCCTGGCATAGACTGGTGCTACTGTGCGGTGCCGCTTTGAGTGTGTTTGTGTGTTTTTGTATATACTAACAATAGCTTTATAAGGTTTCTTGTGTTACTAACAATATATGGACTTTTGTCTGAAATAAATGTCATATTATTATTATTATATTATTATAATAAAACTATGCCGACTCGACCAAATCTTCAGATACTTCAGTAAATAGGAACTTACAATAAATTCATCCATAACATCGTCTGGGATCTTAGTACCATTTACTCTCTCGAACTTCCTGAGAACCTGCACGGCCTGGTTGATACGACCACGGCTCACGTACCATCTGGAAAACACACGGAACATTACATCTTACTACCTCTACACCTTACCAGACAATAAATCTTATAAAACTCAGTTGCTCAACTTAACTGTGGGAGCGTACGCGCTCCGGACCTGTCTGTGGGGGAGGTTTTCCTCTTTCTCTTATATTTTGGCGTAAAACTCAGGAGACCGCAACGGTCCTCCCACAGACGACTTACATTTCAACGGACCCAATGCGAGCTGGTACGCTCCACAGTTGAAGTAATATATTGATAATCAATTCACTTTTTTAAGTATCCCAGGATGTTTCAGCATCACACTCACCTAGCACTCTCCGGCAGAACTAAAGGTGCGAACACAACAAGCAACATCGGCGCCGAGGTGTACCACAGCAGTTTCCTCCAATCGCCGATCCACAGAGCTAACCATGGCAGACAAAGGCAACCCATGCCGAAGTATAGGGCGATGGACATATTGGCCACCCATGTGCGATGGCGGGGACCCACGTACTCCAACACTGGCGGAAGAAAAGACGGTTAAACCCTCCTATTACCTATATGGGACTCTGGTTCACGCTAACAAAGCGGTTTTTAGGGTTTTGTAACATAAAAGGAAGTGACCATATGTTTTTACAATAATTGTGTTGGTTGTATTAGTTGATAATTCCCAGGCATTTAGGACACACTGGGCAAACGTGCCCAAATCACCCACGATTAGGTTGTATTAACTGGGAGTGCCCAGGCATTTAAGGCAGAATGGGCAAACGTGCCCAATCACCCACAATTAGGTTGTATTAACTAACAATGCCCAGGCATTTAGGGCTCACTGGGCAAACGTGCCCAAATCACCAATATTGTTTTGTTAGTGTGACGTTATTTTTTATAGGTGTGACAATCTTACCTAAAATGTAAGTCATCATGAATGCGTTGTCGAAGGCCATGCCGACTAGAAACCGACACAGTGCGAAGTCCCATACCCCTGTCGTAAATATGGTCGCTATGCCGCCGATGCCACCGATCATATTAGCACCTGGGAAAAGATAAAACGGGAATTACATGAGACCGAGGCACATGTGATCCACGCCTGATTTGTAAGTAGAGCTGCTTGGTGTGGCTTTGATGTAATGTAGCTCTACAAGTCTAGTTGCCATATAAAATGTCCCTTTATTTTTATTGTCTTATTTGACCTTTCTTGTCGTTCTTTGATTTCCAGCTTGATGATCAGGATTTTAATCTTTTGTGACAAAATTAGTATTTACTTAGATTACTAGGTGCTTAGGAACTTTGATTACTGTTTACTGTTATTGAGAGAATCTTGTCCACAAATACTAATCTAATACTAATATCCCTTATCCACAAACGCAGTGTCGATCTGGGCCGACACATAATTCGCCCGGAGGAGATTAAAACTCTAAAAGCTAGGAGTATTCTAAATTTCTTGGAAGACTCCGGGCTAAAAGAGTTACTCTAATCAAGGTGGCGAGTCACAATAGATCTTTTAGGTCGCAGTGACTACATCCCCTACACTATGGGTGATGCATAGCCCCTTATATTCTAAATAATAATATTGAGAGAATCACAGCACGAGAACCTTTCACATAAAAACAGTATGATTTGACGACACGGTTAGTGCAGTGTTTGTGCGTTTGGGCTCCTGCGCTGCGTGTCATGGCCTCATGGGTTCGATTCTCGCACAGAACAAATATTTGTATGGCCCACAGATAGTTGTTTTAGGTTTAAGTGTCTTGTGTAAGTAGGTGTATATGTTTGTAAACGCACCCACAATGCTGGAGTAGATATCTAATAAATAATCCGGGCAAAAAAATAAAATGAATTATGACATTAATAACGGAAGACGGTGTTAAAGAACGAAAAAAAAAACCAGCAACAATTAATTTACTTTTCTTTGTGTTTTTTTTTTTTATATAAAAGTCGATTTTAGTCATCTGTTTTTTTTAAATGAACTAGTTGGTTTTGAACTCATCTGTGGTAATTTGAGTGAAGTTCAATGGTTCGAAGATCATCACAAACAAAATAGTGAAAAGGTCTATTGAATTTGGGTTCTTGTCTTGGAAACTTCAACGATAACAATGTTTGAAAAAAGAACACAATGGAACAATAAAATTGTGAACCTAAATATATTATCATAAATGATCTGGTGCTTAGATAAACAGATACCTACATCCCATTTATCATGAATTCTCATGACACAAGGCAAAAGTATGAAACCGGCCAAGTGCGAGTCGGACTCGCGCATGAAGGGTTCCGTAGCAGCAAGTAACATAATATAAAAGATCTTGTGGTTCGTTGTAACTTTGATCGATGTTTTAATAATAGTGTATTTTTTTTAGTTAAAAGACTAAAAAATCTACTTACTAGATCTCGTTCAAATCAATTGTACGTACATCATATATTTTTTATAGTTTTATCATTGTCACTAGCTGTGCCCCGCGGTTTCACCCGCGTTTTTCTCGTTTCCGTGGAAATACCGAGATAATATATTGCCTATAATTGCCTCCCTCAATAAATGGACTATTGAATATTTAAACAGTTTTCATATCAGATCAGTATTTCTCAAGATTACCGCGTTCATAAATGTATTTATTATACTCTTCAAACATCTTATACTTACAATCATCACCAAATATATTTCGAAAAAGATTATTACAGGATTATAAGTTGATAAAAAACTCTATGGCCCATAACTCAAACCCCAAGCGAACGCCGGCGTTCGCGCGTCATTTAGTTGAACACTAATATTATTAAAAGTCCACGTAGATTATTAAAATTTTGAGGATTTATTTAGCCCCGCGGTTTCAACCGCGTTTTTCTCGTTTCCGTGGAAATACCGAGATAAAATATTGCCCATAATTGCCTCCCTCAATAAATGGACTATTGAATATTTAAACAGTTTTCATATCAGATCAGTATTTCCCAAAATTACCGCGTTCATAAATGTATTTATTATACTCTTCAAAGATCTTATACTTACAATCATCAACAAATATATTTCTAAAAAGATTATTACAGGATTTTATGTTGATAAAAAACTCTATGGCCCATAACTCATTAATAGGTACCAACTCTTAACATCTTACACACGTGATAACTTTTAAACGAAATATCCGATTGAGATGAAACAAAAAGTATTTTACTTCTACATAAATACTCTTGATAACATAATGCTTAATTTCGATAAAGATTAATATTACGATACATATTTAACGTAGTTTTTTTTTCTTCAGACGATTTAATAATTATTTTGAACACAAAATCGGTTATTGTGATTAAACCATGATAGTTAGATATATGTTCTCGCGGACTTTTTTGTAGGTCTTAATGGGATCTACAAACCCGTAGTACATCATTTTGTTCTATTGCCAATAGTTTTTGCAGCGCACGCAAAAATAGGTTTTCGGTTTTACACCTTGTGTTACAAAATAGCAATTTTATTACGGATCCCTAATTTTGAAAAAAAAAACATAGCCTATAGCCTTCCTCGATAAATGGACTACCCAACACTGAAAGAATCATTCAAATCGGACCAGTAGTTCCAGAGATTAGCGCGTTCAAACAAACAAACAAACAAACAAACAAACAAACAAACTCTTCAGCTTTATAATATTAGTATAGATTAAGAGGTTACAGGAGGGGGGACACACATTTTACCACTTTGGAAATGTCTCTCGCGCAAAATAATTAGTTTAGAAAAAAAAATATTAGAAGCCTCAATATCATTTTTGAAGACCTATCCATATGTAATAACCCTACACGTATGGGATCGATAAAAAAAAATGAGTTTCAGTTCTAAGTAGACCCACAAAATTTATGGTTTTTTTTTCTATTTTTGTGTGAAAATCTTAATGCGGTTCACAGAATTCATCTTCTTACTAAGTTTCAACAGTATAGCTCTTATAGTTTCGGAAAAAAATGGCTGTGACATACGGACAGACAGACAGACAGACATGACGAATCTATAAGGGTTTACTTTTTTGCCATTTGGCTACGGAACCTTAAAAATGCTTGTAAGCAACATACACAATATAATATTACACTACAAAGCCGAGTGTGTATGTTATGTATGTTTGTTACTTCTACACGCCCGATCGGCTGAACGGATTTCGATGAAACTTGGTACACGAGTAGACTCAGTCCTGAAATAGCTCTTAGGATACTTTACATCCTGGGTGTATCTTTGTTTTGGGATATTTTAGAGTTCCGTACCCAAAGAGTAAAAACGGGATCCCATTACTAAGACTCCACTGTCCGTCTGTCTGTCACCAGTAGGGTTTGGGTCCCGAGACGTCTCGTGTCTCGAGTTCCGGGACTTTTTGTCGAGACTCGAGACGAGACAAGATTGTCGAAATTGTTAATGAATAAATACTAGATAATAGTAAAGTTATTACGAATTGTATGATTTTTAATTATGTACACTTTATAACTTTTTTTTTTATTATGTATAGGTTCGCGTTTGACTGCTATCTCACCTGAATAGGAAGCGATGATGTGGCTGTCGATGGAGCATGCTTTCCTAGAAGTAACCTATTTACTCTTGACCTAAAGACATCTGGCCCTAAGTCATAGCTATCAGAAAACACTACGGTAGGGAAGTTCACTCCTTAGCTGTTCGCCTAATGAATGTATTCCCAAAACGCTTTTTAAATACCTACCTACATATGGGTGGGATGTCAACTATGTGCCGATGGCGCAACGCCGTACGTATGATTCGATGATGGAACGGATTCGGCGGAATTAAATTGTGCAGTTCCAATGCACACTCCCCGAAATGTTAACGATAGAAAACCGACAAATTTGAGTTCTGACTCGACAAATGCATCATTGCCAATGATCTTCTTAGCTTGCTTCTCAATCGACTCTAGTGCATCAAGCTGGTATTTGGCAGACCTATACCAAAGATGAGAGCAGTACTCCATACATGATGGAAACTGCGATTGATAAAGGTTTAACAGTGGTTCCGGTGAGAAGTATCATCTCACCTTTGTTAAGATCCTCAATTTTTTGGCAGCCAGTTGAGCTGTTGCGTCGATGTAAGAGCCAAAATTGTCAGTAAATGATAGCGTTACCCCAAAAAGCTCAAAGTGGTCGATTATCGGCACGGACACACACCCCAGAAAGATGGAAGAGTAAGATTTAACTGCTTAAAAGTGAATCTAACGTTAAAGTTATTAAGATTTAATTTTCTGTTTAATAAATGTGGATTTTTTCCATAAAAAAATGCCTTTTTAATACAAATCACTAGAAATTAACTCAATATAAATTCTTCAAGAAACCATACTCCCCTAATAAAAACAACAAAAGAAAACCTAAGTCTCGAAGTCAAGGGAATTCCCGGGACTTTGATTGTAGGCTGTCTCGAGTCCCGGGACTTTGAATATGTCGGGAATTCCCAAACCCTAGCCAGGCTGTATCTCATGAAACGTGATAGACTGTTGAAATTTTCACAAATGCAACTATGAACTATTAAAAACAGATTAAAATACTTAAGTGGTGCTCCCAGCCAGCCATACAACAAAGGTGATTTTTACTCAATTTTATAATAAAGTAGAAGGTACTGAACCCTTCGAGTGCGAATACAACTCGCACTTGTTTATACGTATTTTACTATAACGCGGCCATAGCCGCTGGCTGCAGCTAGTATGATGTAATAATAAGGTAAACTTTGGTCAAATGTTATCTTTAGAAATGACATCAACCTAAGTTTACCGACTCGATAATGTAAAAAAATATACAAAATGTTTGTAAAAATGTGACAAACATAATGCCGCGTTGATTCCCACAGTACACAATTAAACAAATGTGGACAAGAGGACATAATGTTGTATTATCAAACATCTGTTCCGGATGAACCAGACAATAAGATCATGTTTTGATGTGGGAATGCGTTGTGGTTACGGAAATTATCTTTAATTTGGCGCTTTTAAATAAGCAAACCAATCTTTTGAGTTCTTTATGTACACAAACCTTTTAAAAAAGAATTTAAATCAGAGGCCCTACCACGATCCTGACTCCCTCTGTCATGTGGTCGAGACCTACCTGTCGGACAGACATTAACTCATGGTCACCAGGGAGAGTGGAAACGGCGAGACACGCACGTCGTGCGGTGTTCCGCAGAGATCGGTGCCACAAAATAGATAGGTACAGAAGACAATATCATGTATGTACTTCACTTTCTATACCTACGGTGGACACACACTAATGAACGTTTGAGCTGGAATTGTTCGACGAGTGACCCGAGTCGCGACCGAGATATCGTGGCTGTGAGCGGTGTCTATGTGTGCGTTGCTCGAGCGCGCTTTGTATGTAGATCGACTTCTGTACCTATCTATTTCGTGTCGGTACTAGGACCACCCCGAGTAGATTTTAGTCAGTAAAAGCACAAAATATATACCTAGGAACAGAAGTCATGCCTGCAGCTATTTCTGGTGCCTCGACTAGAGATGCGCCGTTGTCGGCAATATGGGAATATTGCTGGCAATATTGCCACCAATAATCATACTTCGGGCAATATTCCCACTTCATGGCAATTTTGTCGGCTACGGCACATCTCTAGCCCTGACTGTAGGCAGCTTCATAGCTCGTTTGAAATATAGTAAAATTTAAATATAGCAATTTAAAAAAATCTGTAAGTATAAGACTTGTAAAAATCCCTTACCAATTAATTCTTATGACTACTTACCTATCACAGCGGGTACTCTGCCGAAGTGGTCAGCCAGCCAGCCCAGGATCAAGCCTCCCATGAAAGCTCCCGCGAAGAACACAGCCTGAGCCATCGGCACGTTGCCGGCGTTCTCACACACCCAGCCTCTCTGGAAGGAAGAAATCATTCATTTGATGACCTTGCTGTTAATTCACCACAATTCTTTACCCTACAAACCACCTAAAAGTCACAAACCGAAAACGTCATTTCAATTGAAAATGAAATGTGGAATTCAGGCATTCCAACATCGTAAAATGAGCTACTGCGATTGAGAACTGGGTCCCCAAATAAATTACTGAACTGTATCCCTCATTCAGTAACTACATTCCACCGCTTTTTATGATTTTTCTAGATCACTGCAATGGGGTATTACTGAAATAGTATGAGAGAGTATAAGAGAGTCCTTTTCCACTTGCCTATAGTCAACTTCGAGCATGGGTTAAAAGCTTGTTGCTTCATCTAACGCAATCCAACGCGATGTTTGATGAAGAGGTAATGCGAAAAGAGAAAAATAACGCCTGAAAACTCTGTTGGCATTGTGTAATTCCGTGATTTACTCGAATATTTCACTAAACTTGTTCCAGGAAATACGTGTTTTTTTTCCAATCCCTAAAAGATTTTCAGAAAAATTGTCGTCACTCAAAATCTCGACTTTCATTGATTTACTTTTTAATATGTGAGCAAATTATAGAGGACTAAAGTTTACGTAAAATAGCAGATATTCAGAAGTTTTTACTTTACTAGATTATTATACACAAATTTATGTTTTGGTTTCTATAGAAGCCTAGATAATATTCACAAGATAGCTGTGTATCCAAAATATCTAGAGAAAGATGTACCTCGAAATAGACGCTCATAAAGTACTCTGTCAGACAATTAAACAACAGACGACTCCTTACCTCGCTCACAACCGTAGCATACGGGATATCAGTGAGCTCAAAGTCCCACCCGTTCTGGCAGGGGATGGTGGGCGTGCCTGGTGGCGGCGGGGTCATGGTCTGTAGGACCTGCGTCCAGTTCACGTCGAAGGTGGCGCACTTGTCCCACTCGCCGGTCGCTGCTCCTGGTGCTGATAGGTTTCGTCTGGAAGAGAGGAATTTTTTATATTATTGGGTTTAGAAATTCGTAATAATAATCGACCTCAAACCAGTCCTTGCGGTAGGCAGATGCCTACCGCAAGGACTGGTTTGAGGTGGCTCAAGTAAAGAATACCTGGAAGAAGTTGGGGGAGGCTTTTTGTATGTCCAGCAGTAAGACAATATAGGCTACTAATTATAACCACGAGCCTTTCGTGGTTAAATAATAACAACCACACGGGTGCACTGTATAAAACGTCAGAAGCTAGTGAATGGTTCCGATTGGTCGTTTCTGAAGGGCCAAGCGCCCGAAAAGTACCATAAAACAGTGATTTTCTGAGGCCTACTCCTCCGTAACGGCTAGGTCAATTGGTTTGAAAAAAATATATGTTTATTATAGATTCATGAACAATAATATCAACATTTGATTTTTTCGTGCAATTAATAGTTAGTTACTTTTGTCAAAAAAAAATATTTAGCAATTTCGCAGCTTTTCCCTATTCCTTCAAAACGGCTTGGACCTTTAGAAACACTTTTAAATATTCTTCAAAGTGAACATTGCATATGTAAATCAATCAATATCTCGCAGAGAAAATGGATTTAAAGCGCTTTCCGGGCGCTGCTTGCTGGCCGCAAATAAATGCACAGATTTGCGTACTGCCGCCTAGGCGAGTGCGAGAGTTGCGTTCATATAATTTCGGCCAGAAGGTTCAAGGGACTATACGCCTGAAGGAGAAGAAACTGAAAGAAACCCATGCCATGGCTACTCTTTTAAAAAATAATATTAGTTTTACAGTATTTCCATATTACAATGAGACATTTGAGAGGACTGTATAAACCTGGTCACACTGTACCCAACATTTTTAAGAGATAGAGGAGCAGGTATGAGTGAGTGTACTTTGTCATTTTGTATTATATTTATGTATCTACATAGTTAGGTTTTAGTGTAAATACTTAGTAGGTATGTAGGAAAGTTTTTTTTTAAGTACATATGTAGATTTTACTGTTGAACAAAAATAAAGTGTAGGACGAGTAGATGTGTTAATTGTTATTTAGTACAAAATATTGTACAAAAATTATCACAGGCAAGTACCCAATTCAAAAACACTAAGGATCGACGTCAGACTTTTAAGTTTGCGATTTTTACACTAGCAGTTACAAAAGTCAAGGACATCCGCTAATTTCCGAGGCCAGCGGTTTAATTAACGTACTCTCAAAAGCCCAAGGGATCCCGACATGAAATATGATTATTTATAGTGTTTGAAATAGTATCTAAAGTAATTTTACACATGCTATTAAATGACGGAAGCCTATTAAGTTGAAAGCCCGCGAAATAAATTTTGCAGGAGTTTGGCGGGCGTAACACGTATTTATTTATAGAATTAAGATAGAACTACATTGCTTTTGAATAGCTATTTCATGAAAAATTCCTTTAACCTTTCAATCGTGGAAATTAGAGACACAATAGAAAGACAATAGGTGCGCGAACGCGTTCGCTTGGGGTTTCATGAATTAATAGGGTAAGACGAATAATTCATCGCGGTATGCCGAGGACGAGAAGGGATGAGGAACCATCACCGGAAACTGCCCTCTGAATTAACACCACACAATAGGCATCACAGACAGTCCCCTGTGCAGAACATGCTTGGAGAATTAAGCTAGAACGCACACGTGTAACACGCCTGATTTGCACGCAGAATGCCGTCGCGTGGCGTGGACCAAGTGTAGCTCTACAAGTCTAGTTTCCATTTTAAATGTATAGAGACCGATGTGCCAAGATTGTGTGCGCAGTGTAGTTTTATTGCGCATGTTCTCTTTGACTGCACAGATGTCACCGATATGCCCTAAGATCCCTAAATTCCCTTACAGATCTTAAAAACCAGTTATAGTGTTTGTAGGTATACTTGTCTCGTGTTACAGGCGCTTATCGAATCAGTCGTGTTCGGGCCGCTGGCGAGGACTGACTTAGCCGCTGGTGACGCAACGAGCCAATGTGTTTACTTCCTGTGTCAGTGCGTATGCGTACACTACACCAGGTACAGGTACCAGGAAAACGGATCTTGAGCGCTCGGCGTCAGAGTGGGGATCGCTTTGCGCATTCCATACATTGGCGAGCCAAGCGTCGTCGTTGTTACATACATGCAGTAGCGCAGGGAGCGAATCATGAGTTATGTTTGTGACCCGATGGCGCGGCGAGTCAATCACTGACACTCCCCGCCCCTGGGTCTCACTTTGCACCACTAAAGAGACCGAATGTTTGACTTCTGCGCAACTTGAAGCCAGCGCTCAAGATCCGTGGAGGCAATTGATAATCCGTTTTATATTAATCGGAGAGAGGTGGGCTGGTTGGAATAAGCTCCTCAAAGGATGGCCGCAATGACCCTCGCCATGATCCGTTAGGAACTACATTAGACCGGCGACGCACACCTGGACCACGCCCAATTTGAACATAGAAAGACGTCGCGTGGCGTGGATCTAATGTAGCTCTACAAATCTAGTTTCCATATAAAATTTATGGAGTCCGACGCGCCCGGAACGGTGTGTGTGGCACACTTATGCGCAGTGTAGATCTATCTGGGTAGAAAAAATCAGGCGTGGTCTACGTTTGAGTCGGTATAATGTTGTTCTAGCTTCATTGTGGAAACCAGACCTGTTTGTCTAAAAACTACAAAATAATTTGGTTCTCATCTCGTAACTCTGAATCTATATCTAATCAGTCTCTCGTATCTCCTTATCGAATTCCCAGATTAGGTTTTGTGTTTATTGATGCCATTCTCCTTCGACATCGTCCCTTTGTGTCATTTGATTTATCATGATTGTGTCTTGATTTACCTTCGTTTTTATAAAAGATACGGAGACTGCCATGAATGAAAGTGATATTACAGTACAATTCACGAATGATGGCGGCCGTGGAGTTTGCGCAGAATTCTGCGCAGTAACATGTTTTAGGAATCAAATGGCGACCTGCGTGTGCGAGAAGAGTGTAGTATGCGCGAACGTTCGCAAAGGCTAACTTCACGGCCGCCATCATTCGTGAATTGTACTGTATGTAGTGTCGCTAGTTAGATAGCTAGCGACATTATCATCAACAGATCACTCAGAGCCCGAAGAACATAGGTCTGGCTTTAGCCAATATAAGTCTGATAGGGTTCTCGCTTCACCCTATAGCGGGAGAAAACGTTAAATGATTTCCAAACTCCAAAAAAAGAAACGCACATTTCTCACTATTATGAGAAATTAGGAAGTCACATAAATCTTTCATCTCATCTGTGAATGTGAGATTAGTATTGTTAATTGCAATAAGTATTGGTAGATGTTACAAAACGTTTTGGCTAAAAATAAACCACACATGCATTGATCGATACATCATCTTGTTATTATTTTTTGCTTTCGTAAACGATTACCCCATTTTATTCTATAGATTACCATAGATAGTGGTATCGATACCAAATAGATGTGAACACATACATACATACATTTCTAAAAATGTCAAAACGCCAAAACAATTTTATTTTCATTTTTTTATTTTCAGTTTAGACTGTTGCATTTAGCATTCAGGTTTCATTTCTGCGCGATTCAACCAAATATTCTGCCAGGTAGATTTTTAAATTCTGATGAAAATAGTGCCATCCATCAAATATACAGGATGTAGTATAGCATAGTACTACGGGCTGTTTTCCGCAAAACCACGACCAAAGCGGGTATTTTGCGTACCTACTCTTTCAACCGGGGACTGTTAAACAAGGTTGTTTTTTTTTCGGTATGAAAATCATTTAATGACATCCCCCGCTCTTGGGCGGAGCGGGAGATAGTGTCGGACTCTTACTGACTAAAAACCCACCCCGTTCCTTCGTGCCTTCAAACCGGGGCTGAGCTACTTTTTTGAAACTAACCCTGGCCCCAGTAGGCTTCGACCCCTGCTGTTGCTGGCAACTCCTTGAGGCGCGCGGGAACAGTGCGCGCTGTCGACGACTTGGGCTCGGTCCGGACAGTTACAGGATGGTCGGACAGCGAGCTACTCATTGCTCGCCGTCCGCAAGCCCGCACCTACGGTGGCCGAAAATCGGGAGCGGAATCCCGACGGCGGCGAGAGCGCCGTTACCTGATGTGGTCGGCCTCCTCCTTTGCTAGCATTACTGCTTCGCAGAAGGAGGCGATCGCCTGCCACTCCTCCTCGCTACCGTTATACAGGGTGTAAGGGACAGGTCTCCGTAAACTTTAGGGTCTGCTCAGTAAACGAAACTGAACAACCTTCCTTATGATTTGTATTCAATAAACGAAAAAAAAAATCGCCTACTCCATACAAAATCATAATCTTGATTGGACAGTTTTTATGGAGAGGCCGATTGTTTCCTAAAAAAATTTTCAAGGTCTTTGTTAAGCTTGATGATCCCTACTGACTAACACAGTTGCCTAGTCCACTTTAGCAATTAGACTATGTTGTTTCTTTCCGTTTTGTGATTAATTTCTGGTTTTAAGCGCAGGCTGTGCCTTCCTAGCCTCTTTTGGTATTTCATGCTTAAAAACATTTCCACATCTAGCCCATGGTCTATCCCTGAAAGATGATCGTTGAGAAAACGAGCTAGAAACAAACAAAGGATCCTGCGTAGAGCCTGAAAGGCTAGGCCTGTTTAATTATGGATGAAGCCAGTACAAGACCCTCGGGTCCACACAACTTGAATAAGGACATTTTGTAATCTTCCGTCCAGCTGAATAAGTGCTACCGTGTGTATTCAAAGCTCTACTGAGACATAGAATAAGTAATAGTACAACTGAAGTACTTGTAATTTATTTGACTTTGATTTGTAATTTATTTGACTTTGATTTGTAATTTGTTTGACTTTAATTTGTAATTTAATTTAATCCTCATTTGTTTATTCTTGACTTCTTTGAATACGTTTTTGACATTTTCAATTTAATTAAATTTGTAGTGTTAATAATCTTAATGTATTTGGTTCTATTTTGAATGTTGTAATATTATTTTATGTTAAATTGATTAGACACTAGAGTTATGTAATGACAAATTTCTCAAGGCAGCAGTAATAATATGGTGAAATGGCGTTAATAAGATTTTCTTTTTATGTAAAATGTATGTGATGTGGCTGTACTATATTGAATAAATAAATAAATAAATAAATACTCGTAGCTCATAAATGGCGGATATCCCAACCGTACGCGCAAAACATTTTAAGGCATTCGTAGTGCGAGTCCTGAACAGTTTTCTAACCCTCATGTTGAAGGAAGATTTTTGGTGTTCCGTCGCCTCCGCGGAGAGGTGCCACATAACAGCACGAAGTGACTTAATGCAATGTGAAGTGTTAGGTACTAACATTATCCTGTAAAACTCTTATTTAATAACGACAAGTTGTATTTAGTCTATATTATATTATGTTAGTCTGTAAAGTATATATTTATGAGGAAAGATGCCTGATAATAAATGATTTATTATTATTAAAACGTTTTGGGAACACATTCATTGTGCGTATTGCTAAGGAGTGGAAGTATGTGTTTCCTGATAGCTACAACCGGGTCTTTAAGTCAAGAATGAATAGCGTATTCGAGCGATCAGAACACCGCTAACCTTAAATACAACATTAGTTTTAGTATATGCGAAACCCGAAGTCCCGGAACACGTACCTATCTAGTATTTTTATGTGAAGAATCTATGTACAAAATTTCATAACTGTATCATGAAAAATCACAAAGTTATAAGTTTATTATGTCAGCAAAAATAGATAGTCACCGGGCCATCCAGGCGACTGAGGGGTTGTTTTGCATTTGCACCCAGCTGTTTGCTGGCCCCCTATTGCCCGCTATGACCTGCCGTGACCTGTGTTGTACTTAATGTCGTTGGTGTACAACTTTCGACATTTTTGAATATTTTTGGAAAAAAAAAATTAACTGATTCTGAACAAACTATATTAAGGTTTCTTATTAAACTAAAAATAATGTTTTATAATATCAACGAGGTTATTTTTATAATTTATAGGCTCGCGTTTGACCACATTTAACCTGATCGTAAGCGAGGATGTGGTTGAACACTGGGTTGCGACAGTTGCTGTCTTGTTTTCGCATTTATGAAAGAAAAAGGCCTTGTTGATGTATCTTCGCCCACGTGTAAATTAGACAGCGATACCTCTTTACCACAAAATATCGTAAAGAGACAGACTGACTCCTTAGGGCTATATTTCACCGGGACACGCGGGTGCGACCAGTTTCGCCACCATGGTGTCCCGGTGAAATATAGCCCTAAGCTGCCAAACTAGACACCATACAGACACCAAAGTCCGTGCCAGAGTCGCCACACGTCCGAGCTGGTCGCTCCAAACAGACACCAAGTGAGTGGCTCTCTACACCGCTAAATTTTAATCATTATAATCCCGTGGAGGGTCGATCCGGTTCATGAAACACTATCGATTTGTAAAGATAATATAAAAAAATAAAGTACCTTTTTTTTCAAAACTCGTATTATTTTACGCATGAACGAAATTAATTTCTTTAAGAAAACGTCATCTGAGCGAGGTCAATGACCTGTACGTAGTTTGGACGCAACGCCGCCTATTGACTACAGGTCATTGAACTCGCTCAGCTGACGTTCTCCACACTAATATAATAAAAAGGTAAAATTTGTTTTTATATTTTTTTGTTTGTAGGAAATAATCTCTGAAAGTACACGTCCGAGTGTTAAAATTTTTTCACTGACAGAAAGCTGCTTTCATTCTGAGTGACATCTATATAAATTAAAAACAAGGCCGCTTTTCGTTATAATTTTATAACTCAAGAACGGGCTCACTCACCTATCCATACCAAATGTTTAGGCTTTGTTCGGACTATTTAGTAGACGGTTTATAAATGTGAAGTTTGGTAGGGTAGGGTAGAGTAGGGTATAGTAGGGTAGAGTAGTGTAGAGTAGAGTAGTGTAGAGTAGGATAGAGTAGGGTAGAGTAGGATAGGGTAGGGTAGAGTAGGGTAGAGTGGGGTAGACTAGGGTAGACTAGGGTAGAGTAAGGTAGAGTAGGGTAAAGTAGTGTCGAGTAGGGTAGAGTAGGGTATAGTAGGGTGGAGTAGGTAAGAGCGGGAGCTAAGCCGCGCGGCCAAAAGCTAGTAGGCTATATTTTATGTACGCGGGCGAAGTCGCGGGCCAAAGCTAAGCTATAATACGAGTAAGTCATATCAATTAAAAAAAAGTATTACTAGTCTACGGACTAGATGACGTTGTGTGAAAGTTGTGGACAATATTGAATACATCTTTGCTGTAAACAAGGTTTGCAAAAAAACGAGTCGACCACAAACCTGAGCTCCATATCCAAATGCGCCAGCTCGGGCACCGTGCACCAGTGGCGCTGAGGCGTGGCGGCGATGAACATCTGCACGAAGTAGATGAACGCGAAGAACACGCCGAACGGCATCATGAACACGAACAGGAACCTCTGGTAGCGCCCCATGTCGCCCACGTAGCCCAGGATGGCTTCCAACGAGTCCGCGTCATTCTTTGACTTCTTGTTGAGCTCATCTTTGACGTCCTAGAGAAAAAAAAGCATTTTTTCAATACACTTATTCGGAAATCTGCTCTTATCCCTACCGCTTTTAGGGAAGAAATTTGCTGTTTTACGCACTAGTGCTGAAAAGTGCACGAACTCGTCTCCCGCCAAAATTTATTTTTATCGTATTAGGCTGGCCGCTAAGTAACCCCCACGTGTTGCGCTTCAACCCCCGTTTATTTATAACTTTATAAATCTAAAAACGTCGTTTAATACAAGTGCAAAGTTCACTGCAGTACCCTCCATAACACCCTCGCCTCGTCCAACTCGGTCGCGATGACAAACTTTTTCCACTTGTGTCTAAATATTACGTATTTTTTCAACTATGTGCAATAGCAACAATAGTTCGAAACGCTTACGCGGTCATCATATTTTGACCGTACTTAGGTGCTATTCTCTAAGAAAGCGCAGCGCTGGCACAGCGTCGAGTCGTGAGCGCAGTACATTGAATTAACAATCCAATGTAAAGGGGCATTGGGTTGTTAATTCAATGTACTGTGTGCCAGCGCTGAGCTCAAGGCTGTTTTCTTAGAGAATAGCACCCCTTGTCGGGATCAAGGACCACTTTGATGGCAGCAGAAGTTAAATTGCACCCGCAGCCTGCGACACAAGTGTACAAGAGAACTCCAGGCTGGTTTTAGTCAGTAAGAGTCTGACAGACTCCTCCGCCTAACCCAAGGCGGAGGACATTCACGACGATTTCGACCCGTAAATTGATTGATTTTTTTTATTAAAACTTCAGTTAACATAAAAGTACATAGGCGGACTTAATGCCTTAGGCATTCTCTACCAGTCAACCTAGGGTGGTGAAGAGAAAACATGGCAGATGCATAAAAATGTAAAAACAAATAAAAGATTATAATAAAATATAATAAAATATACCTATATGAAAGTAATTCCGCAACATCCGCTTAAATGCATACAGACTGGTGGCCGTCCTGTACCCCTAGCCAAGTTGCTAATCTGCAATAGTTAACGCTTGTAGAAAGCTTCAAATGTACGGGAATGACGCCGTCTTATCGCTCAGTCACGTGGTCAGAAAAAAGAATTAGCGGCAAGGTCAACTCGAAGCGTTCGGCGCAAGCGAAACGGTTGTAACTTGGCTAGACGGCTGATGTCGAGAGTAAGCGCATTTCACAGAAGTATGGAAGAATGAACAAAATCAGAAGTATGAGAAGGACAAAGCAATAGAAGATTGTTAGAAGAATAATAATAAATAGTATAATAAGATGATGGTTATATTGATATCAATACAACCTATACCTATAACCTATAGGTACATGTAACCGATTAGCATTCAAAATCAAAGTTCGCGAGTTGATTCGTAAAAAGTTGGCAGTAGTTTCATCACAGCGTTAATGTTTTTCTATTGTCGATTTGGACCAATTATTTGACTATTTTAGTGCATTTATGTAGTGTATTAATTTGAGTATATATTGTATAGTTGTATTTATTTATTCTATGGTTTATTAGTATATCTATTCTATGGTCTATTAGTATATAAATTCTTGTTTTTGCCTTTTTCTCACTCTTTTATTGCACCTACCACTACTTTTTCTCCGCATCACCCAAAGGATGACTGGAAGAGAATGCCTAAGGCATTAAGTCCGCCTCTGTACCCATGTGCATAAAGTGTTAAATAAATAAATAAATAAGTAAATATAATCTACCTAGATTACCTCGATTCCACAAAGGAACAAAACAAAGAACATGGAACTATCAAGGTTATTTGTATGATTCACAAGTTCGCTTACCTCGATAAAAATATTCTACTTGAGAGAAATTACTAAAGTTACATGAATTTCGAAAAAAAGAGTTGCTGAAAAACTACTAACGAAGGTTGCTGTTTTTAATCCCGAACGTTAGTGAGAGTTTTTTATAATTAACTCCCGAGCATTGCGAGGGAGTTAATAAAGAAACCTGGGTGAAGACAGCTTTATCCCCGTGTTGCATAGGTAGTTTTTACACCATCTGTGAGATATTTAAAAGACAATTTTGGTCGACTAAATCTTTTTTGCGCGTTTTGTTATTGTGATAAAACTAATGAGTAGAAAAAAAAGTTTCTTTGGGAAAGTTGTTTGTAATCATGAGTACAATCACGTGTAGGTTTAAAAGTATCGGTCACTAATTACCAGTCACACTGCATAAATAAAAAAAAAATTGGAATGTTGCGAATTCGGTTGTGCCTCCGCCTCCACATTCGGTATCGATTTCGTTAAGCCAAATTGAAAAGCTCCGGTTCTCAATTTTGTTCCTTTATAACCACATCCGTTACCTATTACAGAAATTCTCTGCTTCTACCTAAACCTTCTTCAATGAAAATCGCATATTCGGCAGTTTGTGAGTATATCGCTATCAGACAGACATGCGGTATGGGACTTTTTAATATGTATGTGAGGAAAAGGATAGAAGTCGTAAACATGTAAGGAATATTATTTTATGGTTCTCAGGGGAAATATCTCTTTGTTTAGGTAATGATATGGAAAGACGACGACGATAGTGTGTCAAGACACCAAGAAATGTAGCTCTCTCACTTAAGGCTTATAGTCCCTTGAACCATCTGGCCAAAATTATTTGGATGCATCTCTCGCACCCGCCTAGGCGGCAGTACGCAAATCGGCGCATTTATTTGCGGCCAACAGCGCCCGGAAAGCGCGCGGCTGACCTTTAAATCCATTTCCTTTGCGAAATATTGATTGATTTACATTTGCGATGTTCATTTTAAAGAATATTTATTTAATCACCAATTTTTATGTGTAAAAATGTTTCTAAAGATCCAGGCCGTTTCGAAGGAGTAGGGAAAAGTTGCGAAATTGCTAAATATTTTTTTTAGACAAAAGTATTAATAGAACGAAAAAGTGGGCGAAGTCGGGCTGTGGGTGATGATGATGAAGACTGCATGATACCTAATGACATTGTCCATTGACAACATAACCCATTAAAAAACTTGTTTTGAAAGACAAGTTCATTGATCTTGGCTTACCTACATACTTGTCTACTAACTGTATCAAAACAGTTGACTGTATAAAAAGTAATAAATAAAAAAACTACCTATGTCGATGACTCATCAATAAATATTATAATTATATAAATAGACCATGATACGATGTACATGGGTACCGTTAGGTATGTATCATGATCCTGCTCATCCCATAGCCAATTTTTCAATTGGCTAAAAAAAAGCAGTTATTGACGGACGTTAAAAATGGCGGTAAAAAACGAAATGTGTTTGACATTTGATTTTAATAACGAAAAAACTAGGAAGTAGTCTTCGATCTAAGTAATACCTAGTGTTAATCATTTTATTACTTAATTACATTTTCAAATTTATTTATATTGAGTGCGCTACAAGGACCAAGGTTTTTGCCAAGTATTTTTTTTTTAATATTTTTTGTATGGATATAATTTATAGACAAATGTTTTATTTTAATTTGTTTCACAGGATTTTATAATTCGGGCTTTGATTATAACGTCCATCCGGGGGTCTCTTTACATCTTGCAGACAAAAATTGAAGCTTAATTTATGAATACTTATAGTTATTGTCGTAAGCACATTGCAGGCTGAACTAAATTTTTTGCCCGCGCGGCTTTGCTCCCGCTCTACCCTACTCTAACCACTCTACCTTACTCTACCCTACACTACTCTACTCTACTCTACCCTACACTACCCTAATTCTTATTTTTTTTCCATAAGAACCTTCTCACAATAACGAACACAACAAAAAAAAATTGGCGAAATCGGTCCAGCCGTTCACGCGTGATGGCGTGACCAAGGAAATAGGCATTAATTTTTAAATATACAGTTATAGATTACTCGTAAAACAAGTAACATGCCTAGGTAGTATACGTGTAAAAAAATAACAATCAAAATTGAATTTCTGAGGCTGTTTTTATTATTTACTAGCTGACCCGGAAAACTTCGTACTGCCTGATACGCTTTAGCTAAGCTGTGAAAGGATAACGTTATCTACAGGCATAACCAGCATAATTTTTGACATTTTAATTAGAGATGGCGTTCTATTCGATTTTTTTTTCATGAGTTTTTCCATATTTTCTCACCGTTTAAATCTTCCCTGGACTTCCACGAATATTTCAAGACTAAAATTAGACAAATCGGTTCAGCCGTTCTCGAGTTTTAGCGAGACTAACGAACAGCTATTCGTTTTTATATATATAGATTAATTCCTAGTGGATATTGTTATATAAAATTAATGTAGTCTTCTGTCTGCGCTACTGGACCATTTGTGGAGTCGTTGAAAAAGACTTGAAAATTTTTTTGTAGTGATGACTACCTCAGCGAAGTTTGCCGAGAAGGTTGACTCGATACATTTGCTGCCAAATACTATTAAAACTATTTAAAACGTTAAAATGTCTACATCCATGTGATAAATGGTACTTAATAATAATAATAATAAATTTATTAAACCATTGTTACGAGAGTTGCCTTAAATTATAGCAATCATAACTTAATGTAGGAATATAACTATTGGCGAGCTTTTTCGTGTAGTCTATACGGTGGTCCCCAAACTCGGCAGTGCCTGTATCTTGGGAACCGGGATGAGATAGTATATTTTGTATACAAATGTAAGTCACTTTAAAAAACACTATAAAATAAAGTTATGAAAAATAGGATCTATCTTAAAGAAAAACAACCTAAACAAAATAACTATTTATGCAAAGACATTACATTAAGGACTTAGTATCTATCTAAGCCAAAAATATTTGTAAAAATAATTAAAATAAGAAAATACAAATCCGGATTTGCTGCAGATATGTTTTTATGATCTACCTACTTTTTTTTTCTATGACGGTTATTTATAGACTGCCCAATACCAGATAAATATACCGCTGTAAGGAGATACATTAATTTTATATTCGCCGAGCATTAAATTAATACGTTTTGGAGCTGATCCGATAAATTTTAGTCCACGCTGCGTTTCTGCTACTTGTGTTAAAAATAATAGGTGTCGAGAGCCTTGATCTCACGGTACAGAATTCTAGAATCGAACCCGTAAAAATGCATCACTTTGAAAAGATTTATTATTCTTATTTAAGTATAAGTAAGTAGGTCCGAGCGCATTAACATATATGGCACCTGGCTCGAAAACATTTGCCACATTGAATACTCAAAAATAGTTTGTATTGTCACGTTTAAAGCATCGTAAATTCGTAAAGTAGTATGTCGTGAGAAACTGAGTAGTTTGCGCAAAACAAAATGATGATATTCAAAAAAGTAAAAAAAAAATTAATGCACTCTCAATATTTCAAAAGTGTTGTAGTGCACTTTGCTCGAAATATGCATTTTGTACAGCACCTGAGAACGGATGTTGTAGGTAATTACAAAACCTCAATTATGCCATAACAGCTACACACGTAAATAACCAATAACACTTAGCTGCACTTGCAATTAATATAGGTAGTAAACCTAATCTAAACTAATTATAGAACTACACTGTGCACACGTGTGCCGCGTACGTCGATCTGGGCGAAGTATTTACAAATTCCATGCCAGTTTTTGGCAAGTCTCTTGACTTAGCAGGGGCCCAGCTGGGTCGAAGCCTACTGGGGCCAGGGTTAGCTCCATAAGGTAGCTCGGCCCCGATAAGAAAGGCAAGAAGGAACGGGGTGGGTTTTTTAGATAAAGTCTGTAATTTGGATGATTTTTGTCCACCAAAAAAAGAAGTCTCTTGATTTGATAAAATATGTCAAGCTTGCCTTAAAATCTGGCAACTTTTTAGAAAGTCAATAATTAGCTACTAAATATTAACTTAAGGTATCTATGTAGTAAAGAAATGTTGGGAATCACTGAACTAGATAATAATCGAGGTCAGTAACCTGGGATCACTTTGGGTTGATTATTGTTAGCTGGGTCCAGAAGTCTTAAAGAAAATTTTAAGTACTATATTTATCAAAAAAAAAAAAAACTTAAAAAAAAGAGCAGTGGTGACCGAGTGGTTATGGCTCCGACTTACGAGTTGTCGGTCGCGGGGTTCAAACCTTGCCAGGCGCATTACGTTGAAGAAAAACATAATCAAGAAAACGGCATGTCCTAGACCCAAAAATTCGAAGACATGTGACATTTACCAACCCGCACTGGGCCCGCGTGGTGGATTATGGCTCATTCCCTCTCCTTGAGAGGAGGGCTGAGTCCCAGCAATGGGAACATTAAAAAGGTTGATGATGACGATGATAATGAACTTTTAAAATAAAAAGGATCTATCTCTAACATAAATTGCTAAAAAATATTCAATGTTCTTTATTTAATTGCTCATTAAGTTAATCGTACATAAATTACCCACAAACCGGTGACCGTCAACTAAAGTCAGATAACCTGGCATGATAAATTTTATAAAATGTCTATGTAAACGAGTTGTTTATACAAAACCTGTCTATTTTATAATACGACAAATATTTGACCGTGTCAAGGCCGCCATTTAATTTCATTATTATAAATTGCTATACCTATTGGCACAATTCTACTCAATTTTATTGAGAGGAAGTTGGGTTCTTTCAAACGCACAATAATAACGAAATTGCATTATCTTTAAAAGTATAATACCTACGAAGGATATGGAAGTCGCATGAGGGCGCAATAAAAGAGCAGCAGATCTGGGCCCCAAGTCTGCTATTACAATAGTTTCATAATTGTTGATTTTGGCAAGTTTAAGTAATCTATTAATACAGTGGCGTCATTATGACTTTCCGATGGTCAACCACTGACACTCCATTGAAAGAAATGGCATAGAATGGTAATCTCGTACATATTGACAAATGAATATCTGACGTATGCGGTAATCTGCAAAAATTTTGCAGAATTTTAAAAAAACCTGCCATTACGATGTCATTGAGCAGTTAGTGCTTTTAATACTATGCTCGGTTTTGTAATTCTACCACAATTATATTACAAGACCATTGACCGATCAATGATCGATCATTATGAATTAGCAGATTATAAACTTTTAGCAAAATGACAATGTTATCGTTTTGAAATGACGAATTTATAAAAATAGCAGACTTGGGCACCTGAGCTCACAGTCACTATGAGGAGCCAAAGAATGTGGTGGCTGTGGCCGAAATCGGCTGGATGGCATCATCATGATCATCATCTACGAAAGATTACAACACACTTACTTTACTTTGATTACTTTGTAGACAGTGCTCGCAGCAACTGACCACTCAGTCACACAAGACTGCTGCCTTCAGAGGCTGTTTTCGGTACTCAGCTTCTAAATGCTGGAACAATATACCCCCACCAATAAGAAATATTAAATGTTTTGACACGTTCAAGTCACGACTACGGCAGTTTCTCATCACCTCGCAAAAGGATCTCGGGATGAATAATTTGAATACGTCCATTATATAGCTGGGTACCGTGTTATTTTACTTTATATCCGAGTTTTCTTTATGCTTGACGTAGGTACTACATATCGCGATTGGTAGTTTGTACTTAATGCTATTTCTAGTTAAGTATATTTATTTATTTCTTGTATATGACACCAATTATTAAAATTTATTTATTTTTGAAATGCTTTATACATTTTATTTATTTTATATTCACTCGATTTTCACTCAGACACATATTAATAGTACCTTAAAATTATAGAATCAAGTAATTTAATGCAAAATACTACGTGAGAACTTCAGTGTCCAACTCTAACATCCTTGCTTACCTTCAAAATCCAACCTACCAACTAATTCCAAAATTTTTTATCCTGTCATAACTATACCTAATTTCTTCCTTTCACAAAATACAACTGAGCGTCCGTTTGTCACCGCAGGGATCCAGCAGAATATCAGCGTCAGGTATTTTGCCTGACACACGCTGAGCTGGGCTCCCATTTGGTGCAACATTGAGATGCACACCGCACTATTTCTTTTTTTTTTGAGTATTTTAAGTACCCACCCCATAAGTGTCATTTTATATATCTTGTTTTTTTTTTCTTTTGTTTTTAATGTTATCATTATTTTATTTTTGTGTTTTATTTGGCTTGTAAATATTTTTTTTTATTTGTTTTTATTTTTGTTGTTTGTATGGTGTAGGTGTATTTTGGTTTTTTATAATTTAGTTGTGCTTTTGTGTGCATTTTGTGTTGCAACTAATAAATTATTTTATCTATCTATCTATCTATCTATCTATCTATTAAATTAAGCACTGATTGAAAAGCCATCTGATAGCTGTATAGCAAATACAAGTACTCTAAAACACAACTCACTGAATTTTTTATCATTGATAGACTCGCGTTTGACCACTATCTCACCGAATGGTCGACGATGTAGCACGCTTGCCTAGAATTTGTTCACTCTTGACTGACATAGAGTTTTTAGCTATGTAGGTAGGTTTAACTGCAACAGAAGAATAGATGAACGAATAAGTTACTTCATCATCACCAGCCTTTTTAATGTTCCCACTGTTGGGACTCAAGCCTCCTCTCTAGGAGAAGGAATCGACCGCATTCCACCACGCGGGCCAGTGCGGGTTGGTGTTGGGTTGTAGCCGCTTAAACATGTAATTTTATTTAATTAATATTTATCTTTAAGTTATTTCAATTTTATGTCCCGCTGTAATTGACTGGCTGTATACCTATAGAAAGTTGGAACATGGTTCAATAGAAATGTCAAGATAGAACTAGTTTTTTTTTTAATAATTTGACAGCTGCCAGTTGAAGGTAAAACTCCCTAGGGGTGAAAAGTATTACTTTCAACCCGCTCCTCAGGCAACTTCAGACCCACTTTCAGGTATGAGTAATAAAATAGTAGTTTATGTGACTAGGGGATAATGCGGTGTCTTTAAGTCGAGGGCGACATGTTGAATTCCGAACGAAACGAAGGTTGCTGATTTTAATCCCGAACGACAATGAGGGATTTATAAAAGTAACTCCCGAGCATTGTGAGGGAGTTAATAAAGGAACCTGAGTGAAGTGAGGAATTCAAGCCGCCCAAGACAAAGACAGCTTTATCCCCGTGTTGCAAACTCTACTTTTTACACCATCTGTGAGATAATTAAAAGACAATTTGGTCGACCAAATCATATATTAAAGAAATATAAGTATTATATTTAAAGTTCATCAAACAAACAAAATTCACTACTCCAAGATTCATAAATTTTCTATAACGCTCCCGTCAGTAAGCACGTTTTATTCTTCAAGCACTATCGTTCGGGATTAAAATCAGCAACCTTCGTTTCGTTTGGAGTTCAACATGCCGCCCGCGACTTAAAGACACTGCTTTATTCCCTAGTCACATAAACTACTATTACATGCCTTGAATACCCAGAAAGATATATCTTTCTTGTGGTTTACAGAAATATGGGTTAAGTATTGTACAGAAGTAGGTAGGAAATGATAAATGTTCCATTTTTTTTATCGTTATTTACTTACTTTTGAAATTATCGTCTAAATTAACGACTCATTCTTTAAGTTTATCTTATTTAAATGAGTTCAATGATCCTAGATTAAGAAATTTTAACATACGTTATAATTTCCATATAGACACAAGTGAACAAAACGTGATTTATTGAGAAGTGATATGAAAGAAAAGGGAGTTAGTGATAGCGTGACGAGTGACAGGACAGAATGGAAGAAAAAAACGTGTTGCGCTGACCCCAAATAAAACGGGACTAGGGCAGAAAGATGATGATGTAGATAACAAGAGGTGCCTTCTGTAACCATGATTTACCTATGTAACACATAAATATGAGTAAAAAAAAGACTCCATGGAGTTTTTGGCACATTCTTCTCCATAGAGATAACCGACCGCCTTGACTTTCGTTGTCATCTACTCTCAATTTCGGCTCATACATCGAGGTAAAGGCTCAACTGGCTGGCAAAAAATTGGGAAAGGTGAGACGGTACTTCACACCTGTTCCGGTGCTGCTCTATCTTTATCAAGCCCAAGTTCGATCGTGTATATGTATCGACGGAGTACTGTTCTAATCTTTGGGATGGATCTGCCAAATACCAGCTTGATACGCTGGAGTCGATTGAGAGGCGAGCCAAGCTCCAAAGCCTTGAGCATCGCCGCCGAGTTGCTAGTCTATCGGTTTTCTATCGTTTACATTTCGGGGAGTGTGCACTGGAACTGCACAATCTAATTCCGCCAAGTCCGTTCCACCATCGGACCACACGACGTATAGCGTTGCGCCACCGGTACATGGTGGATATCCCACCCGTACGAACAAATCGTTTTCGGAACACATTTCTTGTGCGTAGCCAAGTGCCAAGGAGTGGAATTCCCTGCCGGAGTCTGTGTTTCCTGATAGCTACAACTTAGGGGTCTTTAAGTCAAGAGTGAATAGGTTACTTCTAGGCAAGCGTGCTCCATCGTCGTCCACATCATCGCTTGCCATCAGGTGAGATCACAGAAATCTTAATAATAAGGCAATTATTAAGATTTCTGTGGGTGAGATTCAATTTTTTTTTTTTGACTGAGCTACATTTTGACAAATCAAAATTGCCTGTAAATGGTCTATTTGAAATAAACGTTTCTGATTTCTGAATAAAAGAGCCAACGAATATTTCTTTGTTTATATTTCACTCAATACCTAAGTATAAAATGTATTCGGCCGATATAAAACGTATTGCATAAAATAAACTCTGATAACGTATTGATTAGAAACATATGTTACTTCATATCATATCAGGCGTTAACGTTAAAAGTAACCGCTAGTTTACAAATTAATAATCTCGTATAAATTGTGTTAAACTCTTTTTTTTCGGTACAACTCTATGAGATTACAGAGGATCAAATGTTGGGATTTATTGTACTCTTTCGATATGATATCTTAATACATAAAAATCACGTGTCACTGTGTTTGTTTGTTACCGACTCCTCCGAAACGGCTTGACCGGATTGTGTTTTTTTTTTTTGTGTAATTGGTAGGTCTGAGGTAATTTTGAGATTAAAGGCTAGCTATTATAGTATTATAGGCCTTTACCCTCCCACTCAACCCTCCTTTTTACTCACAACTGAAGAAACACGGGTGGGTTTTAGGCAGTCAAAGTTTAACAACCTATGGCTCCGGCCAGAGCGAGAGAATTTCTTTCATAAAAAAAAAATGCAAAGACTACTTATAAGAAAAGAAGCATTCTTATAAATTCAGGCAAATAAACTGAAAGTAGTAGCATAAATATTTTAGATATGAACATAAAATTAAATTTATGAGCCATCTGAACTAAAACAATAAATAGGTAAGTACTAAAAGTTTGACTTTCACTAACCAAAAAGAAAGAGCCATCTAGATTTTACCAGTCCATTGTCATGTAGGCTACTACCTCAAAGATTTCAGAGGACCTACCACGAGAACTTAAAAGCGATTCATTTGAGGACGTAAACTGAACTGCCGTGCAACGTTAAATGCGGAAAACCTCAGACACCCCAAATGATTTTTAATTCAATTGACCTAATTTAAAGAAAAACAAACATTAAAAAAATGTAAAGGTTTCATGTTTAAAATTCGAATCAGCATTGAAATAAGAACTATTATCATCCCGCTTATAAGAAAAAATTAATTGGACAAATAATTGTTTGTTTATCTACTTGTGCGGGTTTACGCACGTGATGGCTTGACCTATTAATAAATAGACAGGACAACATTTTGAATGTTTTTTCTTTTTTCTTGAAAATTGTATATTGTAAATCCATACCGCGAATTCGCGCCATTCGGTTGAACACTGAGATTATTAAAGTCCGCGTAGATTATTCAAATTTTGAGCGTTTTATTTAAAAATAAGAAAATCTTCATAAAGTAATTTCGAAAATAAGCAACCTTTCCATTTTTCCGTATTTATACCTATTTAAATGCTTGGGGTCTCAGGGGTCAAATTAAAAAGTGGTTCAATTGATTCTACTCGTTATTCTGATCGAACTATTTTCAGGTTTTGCTTATTTACGTAACGTTACACGTTGTATATAGTGTATAACTTCATCCATCTTCCACACACGTACGACTGACTTTTTAGCACGTCATAGTAATGTTCCAGGAATTTTCCGGGAACAAACACGATCAAAACACTATCGATAGTGTTTATCTGACCTTCAGATAAACGTCACATATTTTTAAAAGCTACCTAATCAATTAAAACAATACACTAACCATCTCGTCTCCGGAAATAATTTTCATCTCGTGCGCCGTTGCCATAGCACGTGATTATCACCATTCACCACTTTTAAAGTACACACGTCTCCCCCTTCCGTAGTCTGGACACCGAGTGAAAAGATTCGGCGCCTGATCATGTATTTACGAGATATTATCGAAAACAGCCGAATCATTGTCCTGTAATCTATCAAAGGTACTTCAAATGTTGATAACTTTTCAGATAGACGTTTACTTTCAAGGTAATCTGAAATTGGGAAATGCCTATTTTCTACACTAATATTATAAAGAGGGAAATATTGTTTTTTTTTTGTTTGTAGGAGGTAATTTGAAAGTACGGAAATTTTATCACTGATAGGAAGCTGCCTTCTGCTTCTGCTTCTTCCTAGTAACATGGGCTATATTTGAGATATGTATGCGGACGAAGCTGCGGGCAAAAGTTGGTATTAGATAAAGTTATTCAGTTTTGAAAGCTTCTCTTTATAATCTTCGTAGTTTTTACAATTTAAACTGATTATCAACTAATGAATGGACTGATTATTTTTTGTTATTAAGGCAAGTCAACCACCCACTAACTATTGATAGCGTCGATTTATCATACTGATTTATTGATTTGATTTGCAAATCTGCTTCAGTAGGGGTCAGTAAAAAGGCTTGTATCATCATTACCAGAGCCGGAGCAACCAAATAGCAAAACTAGCAAATGCTACGGGCCCTGCGCATTGGGGTGGGCCCCGCTTGAACGTACAAAAACAACTCAAGGTACCTATGCCATATGAAATGTAACCAATTTCGCATTTTCCATAAAGAAAAAGGAAATAACTGCTAATGGACCATCGCTACATAAGGGCTCCGCAGCCTGTTAGAAAAATAAGCTCAATAAGTTTTAATTTTTTTATCATTTATAAAGATTTAGGGGGCTCCTTATTATAGAATATGCTACAGGCTCAACGCAGCCTTAATTCGGCACTGGTCATATTTACCCAGGGCGTATAAAAGGGGCCCCGTTTCCTTTTAAATTTCGAAACCCTTTCGTGCAATGTTTTGTGAGCACATCCCTGAGGAACTCTAGTCTCGCCTGGTCTTCTCCAGGTCTACTCGGGGGAGACCATCACCGTCCGTGCTGTGCATGCCAGCACGTGTTCACTGTGCTATCATCTTCCCCGGAAACCTTTCTAGTGCCATACTCGCCGTAATTGGGCTCTTTGTGAAGAAGCTTGACAAGTAAAGTAGTTAGAAATCTGCTGCCACTAAGAATTGCTATTTACGGACTCTAATGTATCATGATAGACACAGTTAATTCATTATTTTGTCCTGAAAGGTGTCTAGTAGGCATTGCAAACGACCAGTCACTTGCAAACGATCACTCACTTAATTTTAATTCGGTTCATAGATATTAATTATTTTCTTAACAAAATTCTTAGCACAACGTTGAAAATTCTCTTTTGGGTATTTTTATCACTTTTAGAAAGTTCATCAATTTATTTTGCTTTAGTTTTGAGTGTCACTCAAAAATAAAGCTATATTTTATAATGTAGGCTATATTTTATATGCGGGCGGAGCTGCGGGCAATAGCTAGTACCTAATACATATAAGTAGCGAGATTCCACACACAGCAATAGGATTATTCAGAAGCGAAATTGATCGGCACACGGCTTTTATTCTTTCAATATGTTCTACCTATCAAATACTTCTTAATTCCTAAGATTTCCAGAAGTTTCTATAAACGATGATAATCCAAAATGTCGTCACCCATCGTCAGTTCAAGACAATAAATAGGAAATGAGTGTAATCAACAAAATAATCACCGTTTGACAAAATTAAACAGTCGAGACCAATCGCGTTACACGCCGGATTGTTCACGCGGTGATTAACATGAGCTTTTAAAACAACACATAAACAGATGATAAACACAACATTAGTTTTAGTAGATACTAGCTGACCCCGCAAACTTCGTACCGCTTAATAGTTACCTTTTATCTAAGCTGTCAACTCTACCTACTCTACCCTACTCTACCCTACTCTACCCTACTCTACCCTACTCTACCCTACTCTACCCTACTCTACCCTACTCTACCCTACTCTACCCTACTCTACCCTACTCTACCCTACTCTACCCTACTCTACCCTACTCTACCCTACTCTACCCTACTCTACCCTACCCTACCCTACTCTACCCTACTCTACCCTACTCTACCCTACCCTACTCTACCCTTCTGTACCCTACCCTACTCTACTCTACTCTACCCTACTCTACCCTACTATACCCTACTCTACCCTACCCTACTCTACCCTACTCTACCCTACTCTACCCTACTCTACCCTACCCTACTCTACTCTAATCTACCCTAAAAAAAAAAAAAAAAAAAAAAAAAAAAGTATCCTATGTCCGTCTCCTGGTTTTAAGCTACCTCCCCACCAATTTTCAGCCAAATCGGTTCAGCCGTTCTTGAGTTATAAGTGGTGTAACTAACACGACTTTCTTTTATATATATAGATATGCGAAACCCGAAACACATGTCTAGTATTTTTATATAAAGATCTATGTACAAAATTTCATAACTGTATCATGAAAAATCATAAAGTTATAAGCTTGTTATGTGAACAAAAATACATGAATTTAATTAATTTGTCCCTTGATTTATATTGCTTGAAGTACACCGCAGGCTACCCTCGTTTTTAGTTTAAGTTCTTATATTCCATCCCAAGGTTGTCTGGAAGACATCGCTTTCAGCGATAAGACCGCCACTGTGCACATAGGTTTAAGTTTCTGTGAAATTGTTACTATTTTGGTGTACAATAAAGTTTATTCTATTCTATTCTATGATCACTGGGCCATCCAGGCGACTGAGGGGTTGTTTTGCACTTGCACCCAGCTGTTTGCTGGCCCCTAATACCTGCTATGAGCTGCCGTGTCGTTCGTTGTATTTAGTGTCGATGGTGTCCAACTTGTAAACTTTTGTAAACATAGTTTTAACATGGTGTAAAAACTATTGGAACCCATTCAGTTACAGATTCTGAACAAACTATCAAGTTTCGCATAAACTAAACATTTATTGTATAGAGCGGTAACTACACTAGACCGTCGCACACGTGGGCCACGCCTGATTTGTACGTAGTCGCGTCGCGTGGCGTGGATCTAATGTAGCACTACAATATTATTATACTTGTCATATAAAATGTATGGAGACCGACGCGCCCTGGAGGTCTGCTATTTTTATAAATTCGTCATTCCAACACGATCCTATTGTCATTTTGCTAAAAGTTTGTAATTAGTAGCTAATTCATAATTATCGATCATTGATCGGTCAATGGTCGTGTAATAGAATTGTGGCAGAATGACAATACCGAGCTTATTAAAAGCACTCATTGCGCAATGACGTCGTAGTGGTGGTAGGTCGCTGATCAAAGGAACTGTCAAAAATTTTGCAGATTACCGCATACGTCAGATATTCATTTGTCATTTTGTGCGAGATTACCATTCTATGCCATTTTTAGGGTTCCGTAGTCAACTAGGAACCCTTATAGTTTCGCCATGTCTGTCTGTCCGTCTGTCTGTCTATCTGTCTGTCCGTCCTTGCTTAATCTCTGTGACCGTTAGCATTAGAGAGCTGAAATTTGGTACCAATATGTATATCAATCACGCCGACAAAGTGGTAAAATAAAAATTTGAAAAAAATGTTTTATTAGGGTAGCCCCCCTATATGTAAAGTGGGAGGTGTTTTTTTTTTAATTTAAACCCTAACGTGTGACATATCGTAGGACAGGTATTTAAAAATGAATAGGGGTTTACTAAAATCATTTTTTGATAATGTCAATAATTTCGGAAATAATCGCTTCAAAAGTAAAAAACAATGTGTCCCCCCCCCCTCTAACTTTTGAACCATAAGTTTAGAAAATATGAAAAAAATCTGAAAAGTAGAACTTTATAAGGACTTTCTAGGAACATTATTTTGAACTTGATGGAACGAACAGTTTTTGTACAAAAAAGACAAAAGGGTTCTACAAAGTAATTTCTGGACTAAGTTTATATAAGTGTATATGCAAGCATTTTTTTAACCTCATAAGTACACACACTCATAAGTACATACACTTATTGTGACGGACGGGAAACTACGGAACCCTACACTGAGCGTGGCCCGACATGCTCTTGGCCGGTTTTTTTTTCAATGAAGTGTCAGTGGTGACCATCGGAAAGTCATAATGACGCCATTATATTAGTAGATTACTTAAACTTGTCAAAATCAACAATTATGATATCAATGTTACACCATTCTGACACTATTGTAATAGCAGACCTGGGGCCCAGATCGGTGTACGAGGGCCACGTGTGCCTAATGTAGTTCTACCTTAATTGTGTGCGAACGAAGCCATAACTATATTGATCTTGTGTCGAAACCCACATAATTTGCCCGATATATAACTAATTAGTTAAAAAAACACTACCTAACTTTATTTAATGTCAAACTGTCCCGTGGGTTACGACTGTAACATAATTTTCTTTTTGTTGAAAATTGGGCGGGCATTATTTCAGTTACATGTAGTATGATTTCGGTTTTTTGGTTCTAGATAAATGAGTAAAATAGCATAGAATAAACTTTATTGTACACTAAAAAGTAAATGATAAGTATTTATTTTTCAAATAGGTTTTTTAAAAACACTTTTACACGTAAATTTTTTCGTCAGTTTAAGCTAGATGAGACCGGTGTTTCCTAGCTGACTACCCTGAGAAGAAACACCGAAACAAACTAAGGGGTCAAAGTCTCTTTTTTAAAGTCCATACAGCAAACATGTAATGGTCAAATAAGGTTTCTTTACAATGTTTTCCTACACCATTTTGTATGCAAAAGTTTAATGAATAAATAACACAAAGTGCTTGGCCGAGTTCAAGCTACTGGTGCAATAGTGCTCATAAACATTGAAACGGCTTTTCAGATATTATCTTTCTCTTTTATTTTTAAATATTTAGTTGTTATTTTTACTTTACTGTTTTCTCACATAACAGAGTAGCAACAAGAAACATGTAGGTGGGTACTTAACAGAGATATTTGTAATACATAACATGATTGAAAAGAGTGTGCACAGAGTTTCTTGCACTTTCTTCTCCATGAGATCTACACTTTGGAATGTGCATTTAGCATCATTTTTCTGACTAACTGACATTTTGAAATTTCAAAAGTGTCTGTGAATGTTTTATCTACACTAATATAATAAAGAGGTAAAGTTTTTTTTTGTTTGTATGAGGTAATCTCAGAAAGTACTGGTCCGATTGCGAAAATTTTTTCACCAACAGAAAACTGATTTATTTCTGAGTGACATAGACTATATTTTTTTATAACCCATGTTTACGTTCACAAGAAAATTTGCGTTTTGACTTATAACTGTCTTATGTGATAGAAAAATAAATGAATTGGTAGCTTTCGGTATGAATCACAAGCACAGAATATTATTATTTACTGTTTTGTTTTACGAACCTAACAAAGTCGCGGGTAACAGCTAGTTTGAAATCTGGGTCGAAGCCTACTGGGGCCAGGGTTATCCGAAAGGGAACTCGAGCCCCGGTATGAAGGCTAGAAGGAACGGGGTGAGCTTTTAATCAGTAAGAGTCTGACACTATCTCCCGGTCCGCCCAAGAGCGGGGGTGTCATTGGATGATTTTTCCCACCATAAAAAAGCTAGTTTTAAATAAAATGCTTTGATTCTTTGAATCTATATAAATAAGCCATGGCATATTATTGTTTCGCTCTAAGTGAGGGAAATTGATCCTTATAATGAAATTCCGAAATAATTATCTTTTTAGAGCTCCATGGAAATTATAGTCCTATTCAGGCTCGAAAACCTTACGAAGGAGCGAAATTGGGTCTCAAATGAAATTCTTACGAAATTAGGTATATGTAGATATTTTAGGAAAATTAGACAGCCTTAGTTGGAGTATAACAAAGGGTGTCAGACGTTTTAGACACGTTTTCATATTGTGCGCCTAATTCCGTCCTGCGAAAGCGTGGATTTGGTAGGTAATTCAAATATAATCAAGAAAATTGTAAAGGTCATGCTTTTGGCGTAAGATCTTCATAATTTTGTAGGTAGGTAAGTATTGTAACGCAGGGAGACGCTAATGAAAGGCTTTTTGTTAAATTACGACTAAATTAAATTGTTATAGCCTTATTATTATCTTATAATACAATACCTATTCAATTAAATATTTTTCCTTGTTGACAACTATATATCATAAATCGAATCTATATTTTTAATAACTATAAACCTTAAAAGGTCCGTTACAAGTGTTACAACGCAGTTTTTACTGCAACTAAAATGTGACGTAGTCGTCACAGTATCTACTTATTATTTTGTGTCTGCCTAATTCAAATTACAATTAAACGAGCTATTGCCAGCCGCTTCGGCCGGATGAAAGTCGGTTTTTCCATACAAATGGATCCCCGTTTCATCCCTTTATGGGAAGATTTTGGGAAATTCTCTCTTAGTGGTTGCCGACGTCACAAAAGGAATCCTTGTGCAAAAATTTCGCACTCCTAGACACAGTAGTTTCAGTAGTGCGTTGATATGTCAATTATTCAGTTTTACTTTTTATTAATTTATTATAGCCTTTATTGTACACCACATTACACAACATTTTATAGATTTAAGTTTTATAATACACTAAGTTGAAAAAAAAATCATACTTAAGGAATGCACCTTAAAATGTAATAATGCACCTTATGAATGAATTAAATAACAATAATAATATACAAACAAAAAATAATATATATATATTTATGTTTAATATTCATATTAAAAAAAAACAAGTAATTTAAAAAAAAAATTACTTGTTTTAACATGTTGTTACTAAGATGTCTTTGTGTCCAACATAATACAAACAAACTAATTATGTTGACGATCTGAAGGTTAGACTAATTTATTTTAATATCTACATTTGTATATTTAAATACCAATTCAAATTATAAATCTACACCTATTTATAGAATTATAATTTGAATTGGCATTTTCAATCAGCTTTCTATCAGTGAAAAAAATTTAGCTATCTGGCCAATACTTTCAGAGATTACCTCCTACAAACAAAAAAACAAACTTTACCTCTTTAAAATATTAGCGTAGATTAAAAATACGGTCAGTACAAAGGTTTACTTGAAATAATTAAAAACCCAGCATTACAATATCAATTTAACATGACATTTTATTAATGAGTGCAGTTTAAATAATAATTCTCCCATTTACTGGTTATTACTGGTAATAATAAAGGACCATGAACTGGTTAATTTTTAATTAATATGCTTACAGAGCAGTATTTAAATTAAGAATCTTTTTATTGTACATACTTTTTTATTTGTTTTTTTATTAAAGCTAAAACGTAATCAATAAAATCCTGCGTAGACATATTTTTTTTTTTTTAGTTGATATAAGCTAGTGCTTGACTGCGATCCCACCGGATGGTAAGCAGTGATGCAATCTCTGATGATGAGGATCATTAATTTGAGCCTATTCACTCTAGCCTAGAAGACACTCAACTTATAATCGGACGGGAAGACCGTGGCAGGCAAATTGTTCCAGTCCTTCGACGAACGCGGTACAAACGACGAGGCAAAACGCTTAGTCCGGACCGTTGAGGTTTCAACAACTTAAGGATGAATACTCGCCGTACGTCGGGTTGTCTGATGGTAGAAATGAGATGGTGGAATCAAGTCAAGCAATTCCTGCACACTATCCAAAACACATACGTAATTTATTCACTGAATAAACTTGGTAAATAAACATGGTGCGGGTATTCAAGGAGTGAATATTTTCCCAGATTAATTAGTAGCTCGTCGACCTACTTTTTATCAGTATATAAAATAAACAAAGCATGTTTGAGTTGGCTGAAAAGAAACTCCACAGAACAATGGGGTCACATTTTTTCCACATATGTAAGTAGGCAAATATTATAACTTTCTTTCAATCACAATAAAACTCGTTGTAATTTATGTAAATGTTTTTGTAACCTACCATGACGTGATAAAATGTCAGGCGTACGAGTGTGAAAGAGAAAGGTTTACACCCTAAACAGCTCAATCCCTTTAACAGTTCAGTTTTGGTCGTCAAATGGATCGCGTCTAACAGTTGCAGTAGGTTCTTAGAATTGATAACTTAATTACATAAAATGATGATATTTAAAATGCAGAACCTTAGGGTAAATTCAAGTTTTACGTAAGCACTACAGGGGTGTGGAGGATCTTTGCTTTACATATGTTTGATGACATGGGGGATGGGAGGGTCTAGATGGTGATTACGTCAGTAATGCAATTTTTTTTAGTTTTTTAAGAGAATTAATTCAATCCATGACTCATAAGTCATTGAATACTTCGTAACACATTTCTTCGTTTTAAACGTGACGCTTAAAAAGAAAAACCACAAAAGCTATATACCTACCTACTACAACAACAGAAGTTTCCGTCATGTACGATAAGAAATATATAATAATGGAAAAAGGAAATTAATTAGGTAGGTCACATCAAAATCAATCTCGTCTGGGCAATCAATATTTTCTCTGTAATAAATTTAAAGGGAAGCAACTTTCATTCGAAGAAAAAGATTCATAACAAAACGTTCGTAACTTGGCTAGGCCTGAAGAGTTCGTAGCACAGTTCCCCAAAAACTAAATTTACACGAAACCTTGGCTATCGGAACTGTTTGTGAATTCAGCGGGTACACCCTGCTTTAGTCTGATTAACAAAATGTGCTAAAATCGTCTCTATCTGGCGACCTTTGACCTTGAGTTTATCACGCTCGTTAATCTTCCGGACACAGAGACATTGCCTACAGAAGTTTGTGTAAATTAGGTTTATCTGACGAATAATTGCGATAGGTATTAGCTGGGGTTTTGGCACAAAACAACAAACATGTAAAAACCAGTCAAGTCAAGTCAAAAATATTTTATTTCACATAGGCCTACATGGGCACTTATAAAACGTCAGAAGCTAGTGTACGGTTCCAAATTGGTCGTTTCCTATGGAGAAGAACCGGCAAGATACTCCAGAACCGGTAAGAAACTCCAGTGCCGTAACTAGGCCGGTGACAGCGGTGCCCAGACACAGGTACAGTTCCTGGAGGGGTGCAAATTTTTTATATCTAGTGCTTTTTGTTTGTTTTGTACTTTACTACAAATTTTACGCATATAGGGTATAAGGGACAGGTGTCCGCAAACTTTAAGGACTTGCTCAGTAGACGAAACTGGACAATTTTCCACAAACGTTTTTTTTTCGAAAACGAGAAAAAAAATGCCCTCTCCATACAAACTACAAACATACAAAATTATAAACTTGACTAATCAAGTTTATAATTTTGTATGGTGAGGCCGATTTTTTTTCGTTTCCAGAAAAAAAATCATGTGGAAAGTAGTTCAATTTCTTTTACTGAGCAAGCCCCCAAAGATTGCAGAGACTTGTCACTTACACCCTGTCACAATATTAAAATACTCCCTAAGTAATACCACGGTGTAATACTGTGACCCTGTCTAGGTCAGTCAGGGGTCAAAAGTGTAGTTGCACTCTACCGCGATATCCGTGACTCTACCGTTGCTAAAGTGTTAAACATTTATCTGTAGCAAAGGTTCTTGACTGATTTAATTTGTAGTATAGAATCTAAAGTATTGAGCAAACAAATCATCAATCAAATCATCGCTTAGCAACAGATGAGATAGCGCCCAATCGCTAGATACTCGTAGATATTCTATCATTTCAATAGATTTCATCATTTACTCACACCCATGAGTGTCTTAAAAATAACAGGCAATAAAATCATCAATCTATCTTTGTTTTATACCTTCTCAATGATATTATTTACACCAACAGTAGCATGGATTACCTTATCAGGAGATGGCTTTGTTCTATTTGATTGTGTCTAAGCCGTGTCAAAAATACATCTCGGTGAATTGGGCTTCTGCTCTATCTTCTTAAATCTTAGTCAATATAATAGTTTTCTTCGTGTGTTGCTAGTAGTCCAAGATCCTAGGGCCGCCAGACGTCACGTATTTTCTCACGAACGTGCGAACGAAATGTGGACGATTGAGTACTGTTAGTATGTACTAAGAACGCATGCCTACCTGCTAGCTTGCTTAGACGGCCAATTTTCCTGATACCTATCAGGTATTCAAGGTACATAAAAACAGTACTTACTTTACGTAAATTCTCCAAGCTGATTTCTTACTTATTTTTAGGCAATATATTTAAAATCATGTTGCCAACACTCCCAGACACATTCCGTGGGCCGTATTGCTTTACAGACGCTTTAAAGTTCCCAAAATAATGACATTACTTCACGTAAATTCTCATGCTTGGTTTTACACATTCACCTATTTTAAAACCTTTTACAAGAAGACAGACCGATCTAAGGGGCCATATAGTATAAGTTATGTTGGCTTGAATTTATTGCTTTTTCACCAAATATGAATAAAATCTTTTTTTTTTTGAGTTGAGAAGAGAGAATCATCCTATAACTTCGACTTTTACAGCTGACTAAACGCACCTATGTCCTTCAGTTGCCCTTTGCGTTCTAGAATCACGGTTTGCTTTTCAACAGTTCTCCATGGGTGAATAAAGTGGTACGTCAATGGGTAATTTTTTTCTCGCGTGTTTGTACAACGTGCTTACGAAAATATTTCGAGGTAAAAACAAGCAAGTTACCAGATGATTAAATTGTGGCATCTAAACCTAATAACTATTCAAAGTACGTAATGGTAACGTAGTATTGTACATGGATATTAAGGGCATGCAACTCGACATATGTACATTTTCACTGTTTTTCATACAACAGCTCTTACGCGATTATGACGTTATTAGGTATACATTTTTCATTACTTTGTATTTGGATTATTTTGGAAACACAGTACCTATCTTGTGGATATTATTTAGGCTTCTATTGCAATCAACTTATATGTAAAACTAATCTAGTAAAGACTTCTGAAAATCTGCTATTTTAGATGATCTGACACTTCATAATTTACTCAAAAATATAACAATTGCCTTGCAAAATTTATCAAGTTTCTAAAATGACGACTATTTATTTTAAAACCTATTAAGGGTTTAAAAAAAACCACGTATTTCCTGGAACAAGTTTTGTAAAATATTCGAGTAAATCACGGAATTAACGAATGCTAACAGAGTTTTCAGGCGTTATCTGTCTTTATTTTGCGTTGCTTTTTCGTCAAACATCGCGTTGGTTTGCGTTAGATGAAGTAACAAGTTTTTAAACCATTCTCGACGTTGACGATAGGCGACTGGAACAGCAGCCTTTTAAAAACATAATTTTGTCACTCATCGATCATCAAGAAATTCCAAGTGGGTACTAGTGTAAAATTTCTCACGATGGCGGTGTTTCCATACGTAATTGTATACATTTGCATTAGTTCACATGGGTCGAATGGCAGCTGATGGAAACCTTCCACACCGTAGCTATGAAAACATCTAGGCTATAGTTTAGACGATACAGGTAGAATAGGCTAGTTGCCGTAAAAAATGTAATTAGTCCGTCTTTTAGATCATTCAAAAATAAGGGACACGTATTTTTTATTTGTAAATTAAACCAAAAATGACAAAGACACCTATAGTTCATTAAAGTTACGTGTAACGTCACGCCGTGCTAAATTTTTTCGCACAGGGTGCCGTCACACGTAACTTTAATGGGCTATATCTTTGTTATTTTTCGTTTAAACGAAAAATGAAAAAATACGTGTCAAATATTTTTTTATAATCTAAAATACGGACTAAATAAAATGTAATTATTTTGACCCTGGAAACTACCCTATCAAAAAAAGAAAGAAACAAAATACATTCGATATAACACACAGACACACAATCAAGAAACAACGTACGTATATGTGTATGGACAGGCCTGTTGGTCTAGTGGTTAGTGACCCTGACTGCTATGCCGGAGGTCGTGGGTTCGATTCCTACCCAGGACAAATGTTTGTGTGATGAGCACGATCATTTGTTCTGTGTCTGGGTGTAATTTATCTATATATGTATGTATTTAGAAATATATAATTATGTTTATCAGTTGTCTAGTACCCATAACACAAGCTCTGCTTAGCTTGAGACTAGATGGCGTTGTGTGATAGTTGTGGAATATTATTATTATTATTATATTATTATTATTATGTTGAAACATAAATTGAAAATATAAAATAAACACAATAACATTATATGTCAAATATACATGTACTGACTGGACGGGTCCACTCAGAACTGTGTGGTTCTTTCTTCAAAAAACCATCTTTGACTCCAATCTGCATGGTTCTCATATGAGTTTACATGTTTGCTGTATGGACTTTATAAAACAGACTGACTCCTGAGTTTGTTTTGGTGTTTCTTCTCATTTATGACCCTGACCCTGAGAATAAAATCCGAAACAATTCAGGGGTGTTTCCTAACTGACTACAGCTTTGTTTAATTAAATTGAAGAAAAAAATTACGTGTAAAAAAACCTATTTGCAAAATGAAGATCATTTATCATGGCTGAACCAAATAAGTCCACGGGCCTTACCGTGACATGCTAAAATGAAGAGTGAGAAAGAGGGATGGAGCTATACATATTACATAAGCTCCATTAGTATTCGTGTTTGTGTATTTTTGTTCTCAGTATTTTAAGTTTAAGATCCCATACTATAATATTTTTTTATATCATTGTGTGTACCGGTGTGCCAAACGTATTTTCTTTCTTCTTTCTTTCTTTTCTTTTTATTATCCCTTTAGCAGTTCAGTTTAGATCGTCAAGAGCTCGTGTTGGGGCCTCAGTTCCGCATAATGCCCCACAACTATTTTGAGTATTTAGCAGTTGCCTGACGCTGGTTTTCGTCTGAACCTTACTTATGAGCCATACACGGTAGGGTATCGTTTTACAGGTAAACCGGGCCGTGTAGGTTGAAAAACCGTGCAGGTTTCCACACAAGCTCACCTCACAGGTATAAATGTACAGGCAAACCAGTCAAGTATATCCTAACGTGTACATCAGCTTTGAACATTGTGAACATTGAGTCAGTACTTTTTATATTCCGACTTAAAGCTGACGAAAACAAGAGACAAAAAACAACGACTTTTTAAATACATAGATTCGTTCGGCAATGTCGAGCCTCTATATTATGCCACACTTTTCATACAGCGTGAAATTGTAGTATTGTAGTAAATAGCGCACTAATACAGCGCAGCTTGATAACTTGACAACTGACGGCGTTGTTTTATGAACATATGAACGCCTCTTGAATGACGCAATCTCGGATAAAATACTCAAATCGAGAACGTTTACTAGTGAATGTAGTGAAGTCACGTGCGATTGATAACTGGGTTATCGACACCCAAATAGGAAAGTAGGATCATTTATTGCAATACTCGATTCCTCTTGATAGGCTCGCGCTTTACGATTATCTCACCTGATGGTTGGTGACGATGTAGTCCTCGATGGAGCACGCTTGCTTAGAAGTAACTTATTCACTCTTGCTATCAGTAGGTAGCCCGATTCACGTAATGAAAACCGTAACGATATCGTACCTATTTAGTCGTTTGGACCAGTTCCGTATTCACATCCATCAATCGAGTTTGAACGACACCGATTTTAAAGTCGTTTGAAATTCGTCGATTTAAAAAAAAAACTGTATTACAGTATCCTGGTAGAATACTTATTAATGTAACTGGAAATAAGTCGATAGATCGTGAATACCGCTTTTAGATTGGACTTCAATCGAACGACTATAAAACTTCATTTGGCTTGTTTGATTTTACGTGAATCAGGCTACAGAAAACACAGATCAAGAAATTCCATAATTGATGAATTCCATAATAGATGTATTCCGCACAAAAGTGCGTCTGGGATAACCGCCAAGTACCAAGTAGTGGTGCAACGCCATACGTCTAATAGTCCGATGATGGAACGGGCTTGCCGGAATTAAATTATACAATACCGACGCACACTCCCCGAAATGCAACAGATAGAAAACCGAAATACCTAGCTACTCGGCGATAACGGTCAAGGCTTGAAGTTTTGACTCAACGAGTGCATCATGGCCAATTATCTTGACTCGTTTCTCAATTGACATAAGCGCATCAAGCTGAGAACTGGCAAATCCGTCCCAATGTTCACTACTCTGTACATGATCGAATTAGCGCTGGATAAAGTTTGAGTAGGTAGCTGTTCTGGCGTGAAATACTGTCTCATCTTTGCTAGGATTCTCAACATTTTTTGCCTTTACCTCGATGAGTAGATGTTAACGTAATATCAAGAAGATCAAGATATACAGTTATCGGCACAGTTACACCTTGAAGCAGGGTGGAATTGGCTTCATTTAGCAGAAAAATTTCACACCTCGGTTTTAATGCATTGGACCTGATCAAATTGGCATCGCTTCATTCAAAGACCGCCTTTAGGGACAAGTTCTAGCGTTCAACCGTAACCTCTCGGACAGACTCTATCTAGGATCTATGACTTGCTAGCGCTTGCGCTGGACACGTAATTCTCAGCAACAGTGCTGTAGTCTACATACCCAAAGGCTTAAGAAGGATATTTATGTGCAGTAAGAACAATGTTGCCAAAAGTACAGAACCCTATGGGCATTTTATGCTAATAGCACTTATTTGCCTATATTAGCAACTAAGATCAGTTGGTATTTATACTTGACTTCTTCTCTTCCGATGGCACGCGAACTATATAGGGTGACTGGCAATTAGTGTACGATACTTAAACACGTGATTGTGCTCATGAAAGCAAACAATTTTTACTATGGTAGCAAAGCCGAAATCGCGAAAAAAATATCAGCTGTTCAGTACATTAGGCAAACATAAATGTACTGAACAGCTGATTCTTTTTTTCACGATTTCAGGTTTGTTCCCATAATAAAAGTTATTGGTTATCATGAGCACAATCACGTGTTTAAGTATCGTACACTAATTACCAGTCACCCTATATAGATTAGCTCTTCATAATTTCCACAGAAAGAATATTGGCTTCCAGCAAGTGTCGCCAGGAACTTTCGACCTCTTCGACCACCTGTTCTGGGAGCTCGTAAAACTATTTTCTAGTCAGTAAGATTTGTGGGGTTAATGTACTCCAGTTTTCTTTAGGCTATAAAGCTCATAAAACGTTGGGCACTGTGTATACGTCCTATCATTTACTTAAGTGGATTCTTACAAAATCTGCCTTTGTCATTCATGACGGGGTCCTTTCTCTACTGATCCATCTACATTGAATAAAACTTCACCAACTATAGTTTGCGATGCGAGCTGAAGCATTCAATTTTGTTTTTAGTTTTACGACTTAACTACATTTCTCATATAGCATTGCCTTTCAGAAAAAAACGCGAGGGGAAATCCCTTCTATTATTGGAAAGGCTGCCTTTTAAGTCACTCTGATCGTTAAGGTTTATGTCTGTACGTCAAAAAGTCATTGTACAAGATATCTACAGTTTGTGAACTAGTCTGGGTTGGGCCAAGTGCAACTTTAAAATCAGATTTAATATAAAAAGAAATAAAACAGTAAGGTTAAATACTTACTTACTTATTTCTCGCCATCAAACTATAAAGTTTGGCGAGTTAAAAAAATATGTTAAACAATTGTTAAAAGTTATGAGAGAAATAAATAAAAAAAAAACTTAACATGCCTTGAGGGTAAAACTACAACCAGAAATTTTTTGTTATTCTTATGAAAAGCATAAAATTAAAGTTGACATTAATTTCATAAGAGCAAACGACATGGTAAAACTATCTGGAGATACGTCTACATAGATGTAGCGCATCACCGTGGCGATGTGGCGCATCAGGGATGTTCGCGGACGCATGTGTTGACGGGTTTACCGCGATCATGCGGAAGCGATGCGCTTCCATGTTGGCGCGCCTGCGCTCTTCTTCCAATGGCATCCTGAATGTGTTTTCAGACAGGTGGGACTCCCCCCTGTTACGAAGGTGGATAAGTGTCCAAACTCATTTATTGTAATGGATTAATGAATCATTGAACTGCTCGTGCAATGGTTCATTGGTTGTTTATTATTTTAATTAAATACTAACCTTAGGCTAAGTTTGTACCACTACTAACACAAATGGATAATTATCTGAAATAAATATTTGAATTGAATAGGCAAAATCCTTTGTTTTAACTTCAACATAGATTATAAAATCAATAAGTAACTAAGACTCTAATATACAACACTCTAATCCAGCAGTCACACTCACGTAAATAGTCTTCATAAAATTAAGTTAACATATCACCTACAATAAACTGTAAATTTTTATGACATTGTTTCTCAAAATCCGACAATGAATAACATTGAATTATATTTCCTTTCACAGTAACATTACGACTAGTCACTAAACATTTTTAACGTCCATAATAATTGATGAAGTGTCAACTTTGTTATGATTTCGAAACAGCTATTGAGTTAATACTTGAGATTAAGAGCCTAGTTTATGATGTTGCACGTTTGTAGAAGATAAAACAATCACTAACTCATCTCAACCGTGATTCACGTGATGAAATGACAACTCTAGAAAACGCAAACTCTGGCATGGAGACTGAAGTTCGAAAGTTTACTAACAATGAGACTACAAACCAATTTGACGTTACAAACACCCATAACATAGACGATAACGACGATAACATCCAACAAACACTTAAACATACTGTGGACCATACTTTATAAATGTTTATCATTTCCTTGGCCCAGTTCAAGACAAGACACGTAACTCCAAAAGGCATATGTAACTATAGTAAGATTAAAAGACGGTAATCAAGTATGTGACCGCTCTCGAATGTTGGCCACGAAGAAGGTTGTCAGGTTGTCTCCGTATTTGGTAGTATGTAAACTATATTTGGTCAGTTTGAAGCTAAAAATAAAAGTGAACTATATAAAAGTGACGGATATGAAATTTATTGAAAATAATTCGGTAATGGTAAACCTTCGTTACTGGTTTTCAATGTTAAGGTGTTTTGGGAATGTTTGGAAAAGGTCGGATATCGAAATTGTGATATTAAGCCAAGAATAATGGAAACAGAATTCTCTAGTGGATGAATATAAACAAATCGCAGTCATCAATCCTATCATGGTACCAATTAAATTATTTTTCAAATAAGTATTATAATATTATCACAAAGGATACTCATAAAACGTTAGAAGCTGGTACACGGTTCCAATCGGTTGTTTCCTATGAAAAAGAACAGTCAAGAAATTATACAACAACTTACATTTTCAAAAAAATATGGAAATATTTTATGTAAATTGATTTTCATACAATATTTCCGTAGATACGAGGAGTCGAATCAACACTTAACATGGTACCATAAAAGTACAATAAAAAACAAATATGGCAACTTTGAACTGTCATTCATTGAATGTCATTTAGCACGTTCCATTTCCTAATTATCGTCATTTGCGGCATCAATTTGTAAATTAACAGTGTAAATTATCAATAAAAAAAAACTATGAATCTGCGGAATCCACATTTACAATAGCAATAACGAGTTAGTTAAAAACAAAGTAGATAAAATCAAAATCATTTATTTCAAATAGACCATTTGCAGGCACTTTTGAATAGTCAAATGTCGGTCAGTCCAAGAAAAGTGAAGCTAAATTAAAAAAAAAACCAATGACTTGATTATTAAAACGAATAAATAAATCTGAATGGAAATCATATCTAAAAAAAGCAAAACAATGATGGGGACAGTCAATGTACGCCATAAACTATTGTCATCAGTAACCTAAAGCAGAAGACAACTGTTACAAATAAGATTTAACCGACGTACATGACATTAATGCGAAATTGCAATTGCAAGCCGTTGATTCTGTCATGTCGTTAGTAGATCTTTGATAGTCACTACGGCTAGTCTGAAGCCAGGAAATCTGACAATAGTCTTGCTAAGGGGTATCTATTATCTTGCTACACAATTACTACGTTTCGTCAGATAGGTAGTCGCTTCATGACTAACTCAAATCAAGGTGCATCCAGTTTGAATGGAAGCTGACACAAAAACAGTTGGACCCTCTCGCTGGGAGCAGGCGGCAAAGGATAGACTTGGTTGGAGACGTTTAATTAACAAAACCGTTTATGTCTTTAAAGACAAACGTAAGACAGATTTCCACGTTAGGCCAGATACAATCAAGAATAAGCCGCCCTCCAACATCCAATACCTTACAAACAATGGTGTTTTAATGTCCACACTGCACTCACCTTTACAGCAAAGATAGGCTATATTAGTCGCATCAGGCAACGGCGTTATCGCCGCCGCCGTCGCCGGGATTCTGATCCCGATTTCCGGCCAACGTAGACGCGGGCTTGCGGACAGTGAGCAATGGGTAGCTCACTGTCCGGCTGTCCGGTAACTGTCCGGACCAAGCCCAAGTCGTCGACGGCGCACTGTTCCCGCGCGCCTCAAGTTGTTAGCAACAGCAGGGACCCAGCCAGGTCGAAGCCTACTGAGGCCAGGGTTATCCGAAAGGGCGCTCGAGCCCCGGTATGAAAGCTTGAAGGAACGGGATGGGTTTTTTAGTCAGTAAGAGTCTGACACTATCTCCCGCTCCGCCCAAGGGCGGGGGATGTCAATGCATGATTTTTCCCACCATAAAAAAAGGCTCTATTAGTCACATTAAAGCACATGATCGCAGAAACCAGTCACCGTAGCCAAAATCGGGTAAAGAGTAATATATACAGTAAAAAAAAAATAGGCATACTGATTAATGACATTGATGTAGTGATGTAGGAATAAAACTATTGCCGGCCAGATTTTAGGAACGATATTTTTACGTTAGGCATCACGTGAAGCATGTTAATAATATGCAAGAACCGTTGCCAGCCAAGCCAAGCGTCATGGTTTGAATACATTAACTTTTTGACTTCTCAACACAGTACCTATCCATTTTCTTTTTAAGTCCAATCGCTTGCATTTGAAAACAAATTCGTTACATGCGCTGAAAATTACTAACATTTCACGGTGTTTAAACCGAAACGTCCGAAACTACGTGTTTCCTCACACAATTACTTTAAAATAATAGTTTTACAGTTTCATGCTGTCAATGGCATGTGGATTAACGAAACATGATAATGTGACAGTGACTGAAAGGTTGAAAGGGAATTGTTTATCTTGGTATGGTCATGTGAAGAGGACGGGTGAAACTCATGTTACTAAAAGAGTTATAAGTATACACGTAGATGGACGGAGAAGGAGAGCGCAGCCAAAGAAAAGATGGATGGTATGAAGAGTGATATGAAAGAAGGAAAGGGAGTTATGGATAGCGTTACGGGTGTCAGGACAGAATGGAAGAAAAAAAAACGTGATAATATAACAGTGATTGAAAAGTTGAAAGATAATCATTAGTCTTGGTATGGTCATAGGAAGAGGAAGGATAAAACGCATGTTACTAAAAGAGTTATAAGTATACATGTAGATGGTCGGAGAAGGAGAGCCAGGTCAATGAAAAGATGGGTTGTGTGAGGAGTGATACGAAAGAAAACAGAGTTAAGGATAGCGTTACGGGTATGAGGACAGAATGGAAGCAAGAAACGTGATAATGTGATAGTGACTGAAAAGTTGAAAGGGAAGTCGGTATGGTTACGTGAAGAGGAGGGATGAAATGCATGTTACTAAAAGAGTTATGTGTATACATGTGGATGGATTGAGAAGGAGAGTGAGGTCAAAGAAAAGAAGGATGGATTGTTTTGGGAGTGATATGAAAGTAAAGGGAGTTAGTGATAACCTAACAAATGACAGGATAGAATGGAAGACCAAAAACGTGTTGCACCGACATCTAGTAACATGAAATAAGGGCAGGCGGATGATGATAATAATGGCACACCCTCAACGTGTGAACATTCGGCACTCGAGGGGTTAATCGACGCTCGAAGGGTTAACCATTGTAGATCGGCTGAAGGTCAGCCGCCCCGCACGCACAGGTCGGACGATTACGTACAAATTGCTATAAAATCTATGCTAATTTTATACGATACAATAGGTTTCTCTATTCAAGTATTGAATACTGTTTGTATATCGTATAATTATTTGCAATCTTGTATAGTTATGTACGCAATGTAATAATGGATGTTATTAGGGAATAAATTTTATTGACATATGCATATTTGCTTTTTTTTTTTAATGACATAAGCTGGTGCTTGACTGCGATCCCACTTAAGTAGATAAGAGGTAAGGCTGAGTAAGCAGTGATGCAATCGTTAAATCATTTTATTGAAGGCACTGTTTCAGAGGTCATTAACAAGCTAAAACTTGAATAAGCCTATAATATCACTTATCTGAATGACGGTCTTTATACCGCTATTAGGCCATACACCCTGCCGGCTACACTAGCCACGAGGCTATTGAGGCGAATTGACGCGCATCTGACGCATTTGTATGCAATTCGCAGCCGCAGCAGCAAGCCGGAAGCACGCACGCGTCCGCAAACATCTCCGACACACTACAGAAACGCGGAAACTCCAGCATTACCCGGAACGCGATATATTACTGGACTCGTAGAGCATTGTACGAGCCCTGTGTAAACCTGACCCATAGGGCGCACGTGTTCAGAAACTGGCAGTAGGCTTTGAGGTGTTATTTTAACCTCTCGCGTATATCGTGCGAATCTGCGAGCCAGCATGTTACACCTGACAGCCAATTATCTACGTAATACAACTTTTGGGTTACAAAAGACTACGCTGTGGTATTTTTGTTTATTGAATCGTGGATATGGTGGTTATGCTATGTTTTCGGGTAGTTTTCTACGCGCGCCTCTCTTAGACGTATAGCTGCACCTGCCATGTTATGTTTCTGCACCACCCTAAGGTCGACTGGCAGATAATGCCTAAGGTATTAAGTCCGCCTTTGTAAAATTTTTTGTGCATACAGCTTTAAATAAATAAATAAATAAAACATAGTAGAGCCACTCTTAAATATGGGAAGACACCCTCGAGCCTCGGGTAACCATTAGTCCAAGGCAGCGGAAGTCAAACTGCACCTGAATCCCTCGAAACAAGTTTAGTGTAAGGGGGCGGAGAACAACGGGGTGGATTTAGTCAGTAAGAGTCTGATAGACCCTTTTTTATGATGTGGAAAATCATCTAATGACAACCCCCGCTCTTGGGCGGAGCGGGAGATAGTGTCAGACTCTTACTGACTAAAAAACCCACCCCGTTCCTTCAAGCCTTCATACTGAGGCTCGAGTTCCCTTTCGGATAACCCTGGCCCCAGTAAGCTTCGACCTGGCTGGGTCGGCCTCCTCCTTTACGAGCATTACTGCTTCGCAGAAGTCGGCGACCGCCTGCCACTCCTCCTCGCTCCGGACCATGGCCTCGACCAATTTCCGGGGTCTGATAGACCCCTACACTCACCCCAAGGCGGAGAACATCCATGAGGATTTCCGCCCACAAAACCCAGCCCAGTAATTGGAGCAACTTTCACAACCCAGTAATTGACCCCTTGCCAAAACTGATGTCAGATTACCTGGCTTATGACAACCCGTAATGTCTGTCAAAGATCTACAAACGGCAGCCGGAAACAACGGCATATTTATATTATACATCAATGTTTTCAAATAAGTAAGCTAGCTGTGATATATCTGATTACATCAAATCTTTCACTGATACAAAACTAGATTATCATTTTAGGCATGTTTTTTATCCTTGGATAAAACACGGTTATTGCTGAATAGATCAGGAGAGCAAAGACGTGGGGAAAAAATGAGTAAGATTGCCACCCCATTGGCGTTTTTCTAGCGTTTGCGTTTATCGAACCTTTGACCAGCATCCCTAGCCAAGTTACGACCGTTTCGTTTCGATTCTCTTGCGTCGTCCGCCTCGAGTTGGCCACGCCTACGATTCCTTTGTTCTGACGTCATCTCAACGTTCAGTTTGACGTTCAGTCACATTCCTTGACACAGTTTTCTACATTAACGCAAACGAACCTACTCTCACCAGCCAGTTAGTATATTTATATCTGAAGATCCTATATTGCCAGTTTCAATTACAAAACAAGTGGTTTAAAACGCATTTAATCTAACAAATGTATTTGAAGCAGATAGCCCAGTAGCATCTGGCTGCCAAATGTTTCATTATACGCCTTTAAACAGCAATATAAATATTGTGCAAGTACCGGCACGAATCTTGAGTGCTCGGCGTCAGAGTGGGGATCGCTTTGCGCGAGCCAATCGTCGTCGTTGTTAGATACATGCAGCAAGCGCAGGGAACGAATCACGAGTAACGTCTATGACACGATGGCGCGGCGAGCCAATCACTGACACTCCCCGCCCCCGCGTCTCACTTCGTACCACTAAAGAGATCGAATATTTGACTTCTGCGCAACTTGAAGCCAGCGCTCAAGATACGTGCCGGTATTTGTAAGAAGGAAATATTGTAAAATCAATAATTTTTGTAAAAGAGCAATAACCTTGCTTTTATGTCTTCTCCATATGAAACAACCAGTTGGAACCGTGCGTTAGTTTCTGACGTTTTTTAAGCTCATGTAGACCTGTGCGAAATGTCATCATCAATTAATCTGAGAGACTTCCACTGTTGGACATAGCCTGTCGCTATAACGACCGGTCATGGGTGTCTCGTATCCATCGAAATCCCGCAACCCTACTTAGTTTATAGGTCCACCTTGTGGTCCACCTTGTAGTCCACCTTGTGGTCCACCGGTAGGTACGAGGTCTTCGATAGATGATCGACAGGGACGAAAGGTTCTGGAGTTCTGGGAGCGAATAATATGATTTGAAACAGAAACCATTTATAAAATGTTGTTTTTTTCCATATTAATGGGAATCCAGCAAGAGTAGTAAATGAATCAATTAAAACAGATTGATGGGCTAATTGAAAACATAAGAGGTGTAATTATATAAATAAATAAAGTATTTATAAAAAGGTATTCTCACAATGTAGTCAATTGATATAATCGTCCATCCGGCGCATGTTTAGGTGGCATAATCAGGATCTGTTTATGGTACGACGTGATTTTTTTTTCTAATGGATGAATTATGTCCACGTGACGTAGTTTTGCGTGCTTTGTGGCGCCAAGATCTGAATATCAATGGGCTAACAGGAGTGTCATGTGTGTTTTATGAGGCGGTGTGGTGTTGAGGTCAGTTTTGCTTCCAAAGTCTACAACTATATATTATGACATCGAAGGTTTATTTTGTTGCGAAAACTATGATCAATTGACTCTTTAAAACGTAATCTTATTTTGGGCATAACCTCTTTCAAGTTTGGTTATAACACAAGGACTAATGAAGAAGATATGACCTAACTAGAGATGTGCCGTTGCCAGCAATATGGGAATATTGCTGACACTGGCAATATTGTCACCAATATTCATACTTCTGGCAATGTTATTAGCACGTAGAATTGCCATACTTGAGTGGCAATGGACAGAGCACATTGCTCGCAGAACAGATGGCCGTTGGGGCCGAAAGGTTCTGGAGTGGCGACCGCGTACTGGAAGACGCAGCGTTGGAAGGCTTCCTACAATGTGGACCGATGACTTGGTGAAGGTTGCGGGAAACCAATGGATGCGAGACGCGCAGGAACGTTCGTTGTGGCGACACTTGGGGGAGGCAGTGGACGTATATCGGCTGAAATGATGATGATGATGGCAATATTGCCACTCATATTCATACTTCGGGCAATATTCCCACCAATATTCCGACTTCACGCCAATATTGCCGGCAACGACACATCTCTAGACCTAACTACGTCTGAGACTATATTTGATATTGCAAACTTTTTTTGGGCACAACCTCTCTTTTTTTGGGCATAACCTCTCTTTTTTTTGGGCATAACCTCTTTAAAGTTTGGTTACAATACATGGACTAGTGATGAAGATCTGACATAGTGAGAAAGAGCTAGAACTGGGCTCGAATTTAGACTCTGAAACCTTCACACACCTTTTAACAAATTGAGGCGTCCATAAAAAGACTTATTTATTTATTAAGGATAAACCAACGGGTTCTGTCTACAGTACCCACTTTGTGCTTTACATGTAGGTTGGCCATATTCGCCACGCTTAGCAGGCGGCTTGACGATCGCAGTGTGGTTTTTGTAATGCGCAGAGAATGCTGCTGCCCATTCTTTGGGACATACCAGAGAATGGACAGCACTTACGACACCCACGGGAAGAGATGGGTTGCTGCTATTCTTTACATCCGAATACGGTACTTTCGAGTGCCTAGTGCAAGTTTGTTGACACGTTTATGACGTTTGACACTTCGGTCCTCCGCATTTGGTTCTATGATTGGCTCGCTCCAAACTCATAATCAATCGTAGAACCAAATGCGGTAACCTTTTCGAGCGCGTTAACGTTAAAAAAACTCGCACTCAGAGCATTGGTATAGAAAACAATTAGACTAAGTTTTAAGGTAGCCATACACGCTAGGGTACCTATACCTGACAAGTTTACCTGTACAGTTAAGTTTTACTGGTAAACCGGAGCCTGTATGTTGCACAGCTGTGCAAGTTTCCACACAAGCTTACCTGACAAGTACAACTGTACAGGCAAATCTGTCAGATATACCCTGGCGTATATACATAATAAAGAGTAATAACACAAAAACACAAGACTACACTAGTTACAACACAAGCTTAAATTAAATAAAAATGAAACAAAAACATTGCCAGAAATATATTTACCTAGCGGTGAGACCACGTTCAGTGGCGTAACTATGGGGTGGCAAGACTGGCAGAATGCCACGGGTCCCCGGCCCGGTGGGGCCCCTGGTCCAAGAGACCTTGAGTTCAGAAGAAGTAATTTATATACAAATTCAAGTAAATTGTTAAGATTTATTAAAAGCATTTATAATAAGAAAAGGATTAATTTTCCGTGGAATTTTGCCTGCTTGACCACCTTATAGATACGGCACTAGGAAGCCCACCTTAAGTGACGAAATATAAAAATCAATTTATTTACGATTAGAGACCTGCCGATTTAATAATAAGAAAGAATATTTTACATCAATAGGTACTTCAGTGATTTATCCAGCTTTGCAATTTATTACAAAGTTGACGCTTTGCCTGGGGCCCCACCTAATGATTTTGCCACGGGCCTCGGATGGTATAGTTACGCCACTGACCACGTTTTTAGCAATCTTGCGTAGGTTGTAAGCAAACACATTTTGAACCACAATAATTTGTTAGCCTCACTGTTTACCAACGTCAAGTGGCGACCAAGGCAAGAGCGCCCATTATACTCTGACATTTCACGGTAGCGCCATTTTTAAACACAAGCGACGAAAATTGGAACATGTTTTTTTTTAATATTCCACAACTATCCTACGCCCGTCTAGTCCCAAGCTAAGCAGAGCTTATGTTATGAGTACTAGACGGCTGATAAACATACTTATAAATTTCTAAATACATACATAGTATAGATAAATTACACCCAGACACAGAACAAACGATCCTGCTCATCATACAAACATTTCTCCTGGGTGGGAATCGAACCCACGACCTCCGGCATAGCAGTCAGAGCCACTAACCACTAAACCAACACGCCAGTCGTAAAGTCTTCAGTGTTTAAAAGTTTACAGATTTTTCCGCATGTCAAAATATATTGGTTTATATATTTCGAGGAGAATCTGTCCAAATCGGTGCTAAACTGTTGTGTAAACTGCATTCCTAATAAGTAATGAGTGATGTGTTAAGTATTGAGTAAACGTTGGGGATCTAAATGGCTGTTATGAGACCAATGCTCACTATTTTGGTGTTGATGAATAAATTGCATCAGGCAGGCTTTTGCGGAAACCATGACATACTAATATTCGATCTTGCTGAGGACGAGCAATTGGTAGCTTGCCGTCCAGCCGTCCAGTAAGGACCGAGCTTGTACAATCTATATATATATACAATTGATTGAAGATAGAAGATTATGGTTAAAGAAGTATAGATGTATGCTAGTACTATGCGTTCCAAATGAGAATAGGATCGACTGCCATGTTGTGACATCCCATCGTACTGTCAAATCGAAGAAAATTTGACAAAATTGAAGAATTCAGAGATGAGTAAAGTTGAATAACTGGATTCTGATTAAACTTTTTTCGTTCACAATTCGTAAATAAATAAATAAATTAGGGGAAGTTTGAAAGTGGCGCCAGTGACTGAAAGGTTGAAAGGAAATCGTTTGTCTTGGTATGGTCATGTAAAGAGGAGAGATGAAAAGCATGTTGCTAAAAGAGTTATGAATTTACATGTGGATGGATGGAGAGGGAGAGGGAGGCCAAAGAAAAGATGGATGGATTGTGTGAGAAGTGATATGAAAGAAAAGGGAGTTAGTGATAGCGTGACGAGTGACAGGACAGAATGGAAGAAAAAAACGTGTTGCGCCGACCCCAAATAAAATGGGACAAGGGCAGGAAGAAGAAGAAGAAGAATTCGTAAATAAATGAAATTTTTCATAAATTAATTTAAGTTTAAAAAATTATTTCCTTGATTTGACAGTAAATCGTGACATCACAACATGGCAATCAATCCTATTCTTATTTGGAATGCAATGTATAGATTTAAAAGGTGATAATTAAGTACCTACTCCCATTTTATTTATACACGAAAAGTAAATTTTTATATTAACCCATCCAGCCAACACTACCTAATTACTTCATTGGGTGATTAATTTAATTTAACTAATCCTCCTGACTGCTTTTGCTTATTAGTTTAATGTATCCATGTGGTAAATCTTTTCAAGGATTTAAATGCGACATAAATAAGCTTCATGACATAATGGCGTCACTACTGAATGACAAACTAATTTACCCATTTTAGGGTTTCGTACCCAAAGGTTAAAAACCGGCCAAGAGCATGTCGGGCCACGCTCAGTGAACGGTTCCGTAGTTTCCTGTCCGTCACAATAAGTGTACCCACTTATGAGGTTAGAAAAATGCCTGCATATACGATTATACTACAAACTTAGTCCAGAAATTATTTTGTAGGTTACTTTTGTCTTTTTTGTACAAAAACTGTTCTTTCCATCAAGTTCAAAATAATTTTCTTAGAAAGTCCTTATAAAGTTCTACTTTTCAGATTTTTTTCATATTTTCTAAACTTATGGTTCAAAATCTAGAGGGTTTTACACACATTGTTTTTTACTTTTGGAGCGATTATTTCCGTAAATTATTGACATTATCCAAAAATGATTGTAGTAAACCCCTATTCATTTTTAAATACCTATCTAACAATATATCACACGTTAGGGTTGAAATAAAAAAAAAAATCACTTCCTACTTTACATATAAGGGGGCTACGTAATTTTTATTTTACCACTTTGTCGGCGTGATTGATATACATAATGGTACCAAATTTTAACTCTCTAGTGCTAACGGTCTCAGAGATTAAGCGAGGACGGACAGACAGACATGGCAAAACTATAAGTGTTCCTAGTTGACTACGGAACCCTAAAAAACGGGACCCTATTGCTAACTCCGCTGTCCGTCTGTCTGTCACTAGGCAGTCTCATGAATCGATAGCTATAAAGCTAGACACAGACTGAAATTTTCACAGATGGTGTAGGTATTTCAGTTGCCGCTATCATCACCAGCCTTTTTAATGTTCCCACTCTTGGGACTCAAGCCTCGTCTCTAGGAGAGGGAATGGGCCGTAATGTGGTATAATTCTCTTTGGCCGTAATCCACCACGCGGGCCCAGTGCGTGTTTGTGAATGTCACATGTCTTCGAATTTTTGGTTCTAGGACATGCCGGTTTCCTCACGATGTTTTCCTTCACCGTTTTGAGAGCAGTGGTGATGAAATAAATTACACAAAGTAATGCGCCTGGCTGGGTTCGAGCCCGCGACCAACAACTCATAAGTCGGGGCCGTTACCACTCGGCTATCACTGCTCCACAGCTCCACTGCTGCTCTGTTGCCGCTATAACAACAAATAATTATTTAATTCAGTAAACCCCAAGCGTTCTCTCTCATTGTCTTTCTATTATGTCTCTAATTAAGTTATTCGAAAGCGGTCATAGAAAACAAACGTGATTTACGACTCGCACTTGGCCAGTTTTTTTTTCAGAAGCGATGAGAACATGTCGTGTTACTTATCTTTCAAATGATAATTCATTCATTTCAGTAAAGCACACAAGATTATAGTGATTATTAACTTCACAAAGAAATCCTTACGTATGAAAGGAAATGCAGGAATATGTAATAATGACTGTGTGAAGAAAACAATAAACAGAACTTTAGAACTTATCATAATAGGGTAGTGTCCAGGGTCAAAATAATTACATTGTATTTAGTCCGTATTTTAGATTATAAAAAAATATTGGTCACGTATTTTTTCTTTTTTCGATTAACTCTTTGAATGTCGTAATTAAAAACACAATAGAAAGACAATTACCTTATGTCGGACAGTGTAACTTAAGACATTCGATAAAACATCGTGAGGAAACCGGCATGTCCTAGAACCAAAAATTCGAAGACATGTGACATTCACAAACACGCACTGGGCCCGCGTGGTGGATTACGGCCAAAGAGAATTATACCACATTACGGCCCATTCCCTCTCCTAGAGACGAGGCTTGAGTCCCAAGAGTGGGAACATTAAAAAGGCTGGTGATGATAGCGGCAACTGAAATACCTACACCATCTGTGAAAATTTCAGTCTGTGTCTAGCTTTATAGCTATCGATTCATGAGACTGCCTAGTGACAGACAGACGGACAGCGGAGTTAGCAATAGGGTCCCGTTTTTTAGGGTTCCGTAGTCAACTAGGAACACTTATAGTTTTGCCATGTCTGTCTGTCCGTCCTCGCTTAATCTCTGAGACCGTTAGCACTAGAGAGTTAAAATTTGGTACCATTATGTATATCAATCACGCCGACAAAGTGGTAAAATAAAAATTACGTAGCCCCCTTATATGTAAAGTAGGAAGTGATTTTTTTTTTTATTTCAACCCTAACGTGTGATATATTGTTAGATAGGTATTTAAAAATGAATAGGGGTTTACTACAATCATTTTTGGATAATGTCAATAATTTACGGAAATAATCGCTCCAAAAGTAAAAAACAATGTGTGTAAAACCCTCTAGATTTTGAACCATAAGTTTAGAAAATATGAAAAAAATCTGAAAAGTAGAACTTTATAAGGACTTTCTAAGAAAATTATTTTGAACTTGATGGAAAGAACAGTTTTTGTACAAAAAAGACAAAAGTAACCTACAAAATAATTTCTGGACTAAGTTTGTAGTATAATCGTATATGCAGGCATTTTTCTAACCTCATAAGTGGGTACACTTATTGTGACGGACAGGAAACTACGGAACCGTTCACTGAGCGTGGCCCGACATGCTCTTGGCCGGTTTTTAACCTTTGGGTACGAAACCCTAAACTGGGTAAATTAGTTTGTCATTCAGTAGTGACGCCATTATGTCATGAAGCTTATTTATGTCGCATTTAAATCCTTGAAAAGATTTACCACATGGATACATTAAACTAATAAGCAAAAGCAGTCAGGAGGATTAGTTAAATTAAATTAATCACCCAATGAAGTAATTAGGTAGTGTTGGCTGGATGGGTTAATATAAAAATTTACTTTTCGTGTATAAATAAAATGGGAGTAGGTACTTAATTATCACCTTTTAAATCTATACATTGCATTCCAAATAAGAATAGGATTGATTGCCATGTTGTGATGTCACGATTTACTGTCAAATCAAGGAAATAATTTTTTAAACTTAAATTAATTTATGAAAAATTTCATTTATTTACGAATTCTTCTTCTTCTTCTTCCTGCCCTTGTCCCATTTTATTTGGGGTCGGCGCAACACGTTTTTTTCTTCCATTCTGTCCTGTCACTCGTCACGCTATCACTAACTCCCTTTTCTTTCATATCACTTCTCACACAATCCATCCATCTTTTCTTTGGCCTCCCTCTCCCTCTCCATCCATCCACATGTAAATTCATAACTCTTTTAGCAACATGCTTTTCATCTCTCCTCTTTACATGACCATACCAAGACAAACGATTTCCTTTCAACCTTTCAGTCACTGGCGCCACTTTCAAACTTCCCCTAATTTATTTATTTATTTACGAATTGTGAACGAAAAAAGTTTAATCAGAATCCAGTTATTCAACTTTACTCATCTCTGAATTCTTCAATTTTGTCAAATTTTCTTCGATTTGACAGTACGATGGGATGTCACAACATGGCAGTCGATCCTATTCTCATTTGGAACGCATAGTACTAGCATACATCTATACTTCTTTAACCATAATCTTCTATCTTCAATCAATTGTATATATATATAGATTGTACAAGCTCGGTCCTTACTGGACGGCTGGACGGCAAGCTACCAATTGCTCGTCCTCAGCAAGATCGAATATTAGTATGTCATGGTTTCCGCAAAAGCCTGCCTGATGCAATTTATTCATCAACACCAAAATAGTGAGCATTGGTCTCATAACAGCCATTTAGATCCCCAACGTTTACTCAATACTTAACACATCACTCATTACTTATTAGGAATGCAGTTTACACAACAGTTTAGCACCGATTTGGACAGATTCTCCTCGAAATATATAAACCAATATATTTTGACATGCGGAAAAATCTGTAAACTTTTAAACACTGAAGACTTTACGACTGGCGTGTTGGTTTAGTGGTTAGTGGCTCTGACTGCTATGCCGGAGGTCGTGGGTTCGATTCCCACCCAGGAGAAATGTTTGTATGATGAGCAGGATCGTTTGTTCTGTGTCTGGGTGTAATTTATCTATACTATGTATGTATTTAGAAATTTATAAGTATGTTTATCAGCCGTCTAGTACTCATAACATAAGCTCTGCTTAGCTTGGGACTAGACGGGCGTAGGATAGTTGTGGAATATTAAAAAAAAACATGTTCCAATTTTCGTCGCTTGTGTTTAAAAATGGCGCTACCGTGAAATGTCAGAGTATAATGGGCGCTCTTGCCTTGGTCGCCACTTGACGTTGGTAAACAGTGAGGCTAACAAATTATTGTGGTTCAAAATGTGTTTGCTTACAACCTACGCAAGATTGCTAAAAACGTGGTCAGTGGCGTAACTATACCATCCGAGGCCCGTGGCAAAATCATTAGGTGGGGCCCCAGGCAAAGCGTCAACTTTGTAATAAATTGCAAAGCTGGATAAATCACTGAAGTACCTATTGATGTAAAATATTCTTTCTTATTATTAAATCGGCAGGTCTCTAATCGTAAATAAATTGATTTTTATACATTCATACATATTACATTCTACATAAATACTCTTGATAACATAATGCTTAATTTCGATAAAGATTAATATTACGATACATATTTAACGTAGTTTTTTTTCTTCAGACGATTTAATAATTATTTTGAACACAAAATCGGTTATTGTGATTAAACCATGATAGCTAGATATATGTTCTCGCGGACTTTTTTGTAGGTCTTAATGGGATCTACAAACCCGTAGTACATCATTTTGTTCCATTGTCAATAGTTTTTGCAGCGCACGCAAAAATAGGTTTTCGATTTTACACCTTGTGTTACAAAATAGCAATTTTATTACGGATCCCTAATTTTGAAACAAAAAAACATAGCCTATAGCCTTCCTCGATAAATGGACTACCCAACACTGAAAGAATCATTCAAATCGGACCAGTAGTTCCAGAGATTAGCGCGTTCAAACAAACAAACAAACAAACAAACAAACAAACAAACAAACAAACTCTTCAGCTTTATAATATTAGTATAGATTATAGTATTCTAGAATATATTTTGGTTAAAATTATATAGGCCGTATCAATAAAATCTTCTGCAATGCTTGGAAATACGATTCTTTGTAATTTTTTAATTGAAAACAACCACATTAACAAAAAATATTTTAAGTATTTTATTAAATCAGAAGGGCGCATCGGTTAATTTATTATAGTGACATCAAACTACACGATACATTTAATTTCGCAGAGGATTTTCGATCGACTATGATGCATTTATCACAGAAATACGTAAATAAATACTTTCATTTTTTTCTGATGGCGGCGAAGATTTATGTCTATGATGACATTCACAAAAACGAACGAATTACAATAAAAATTGACAAGTATAGAATGAACGCAACGAAAAAATGAATGATTGAATGTACGATGCAAGTGAGGGCATAAAAGTCGCGACCAGTCGCGACGTGTCGACACGGCGACGTCACAATGTGACTGAAAGTTACTGTTATTCTGTTACGATTATTCCCCACTTTTCGAAACGGTGTCGACTCACAAGTCGACACGGCGACGTTACGCTACGGAACAATGTTACAAATAAATTCCGTTACGACACAATAAATGTCGACTTAAGTCGTAACCGCTACTTCATATGGCTGTATGGGTATGTATGTCCTTGCATTTCCCATGTAGCATTATACATGTATGTGTCATGCCACTGCAAATAATAAATGAGAATCGATAATATCCGAGAACTGATAGGTCGGCCACCTCCATTCATCAATGCGAGTGGTAACCTAGTTCGAAATGAATAGAAAATAATTATATTCTTTACCTATTCTGTGGAACCGGTTGTCAGATCATTGATGGTATCTGTTCTGATTGTGGACGGAAAGTATCTGCCTTTTTTCTCTTGTTAGTCGGTACTGGATGTAAGGAAACTAATAGGAGTTTATGTTTTATAGTAAATAAATCACAACTACGCATGAGGTCCTTTAACGTATGATCCTTCATTTACAGGAATCCACAGCATGTACATAAATTAAAGCAGTATTTTGTTTTTATAAAGGATTTCTTTATAGATACTCCAAAATCCGCTCCTATCCATCCCTACCGCTTTTAGGCAAGTAATTGACTGTTTTCCACATTAGTGCGGAAAATTGTACGAGCTCTCCTCTGCCTCAATTTACTGTATTTATTGTATCAGGCTGGGCATATACGGGAGTCGCTGGGCAGCTCCCGTTTATTAATTTCTTAGTAAGTGTATTGAAAAACGTCGTTAGATACTAGTAGAAATTTGTCATTGCAGATCTCCACATTAAGATTGCCTCGTAAGGCTGTTATTATTTAGTGACAAACTTTGAATATATTATTTAATATTTACCGAATTTTTCTCGATGTTTCAAATAGTCTCAATGTCCTTAGCATATGACCTAGCATACCAAAATCTTTACAAATATGTAAGAAGATCCTTTGTTTTTAACATAATACTCTTAAGTCTTAAGTTATGAATATGTTATTGACGATGCTCATAATATTCGTAGATATTTATAATTAACTGTCCACAGAAGGCCATTATAGTTGTGACTTAAATTTATTATGAATCTTAATATAGACAATTAGACAGTATCACATAAATTTATTTATTTTATTTATTTAAAGCTTTATGCACAAAAAACTGTACAAAGGCGGACTGCGGTCGGCTGTATAAATCTTATAATCGATCCAAAAATTACCCGGCGGTCAATCGCGCCGGGCCTTGGTACATGGCTCTTGGTGCCATGGTCCGGAGAGAGGAGGAGTGGCAAGCGGTCGCCTTCTTGTGCGAAGCAGTAATGCTAGCAAAGGAGGAGGCCGACCGCATCAGGCAACGGCGGCGCTCACAGCGCTCCAGCCACCGCCGGGATTCCAATCCCGATTTCCGGCCACCGTAGGCGCGGTCTTGCGGACGGTGAGCAATGTGTATGTGCACGAAGCATTTTGGGGACACACCTACCATCGGGTAGGTGTGTCTAGTGTCTACCATGTACCGGTGGTGCAATGCCGTAAGTCTAGAGGCCCGATGTTGGAACGGACTTGGAGGAATTAGATTGTGTAATCCCAATGCATACTCCCCGAATTATAAACAATAGAAAACCCGAGAGGCTACGCGAGCAACATAGAAATGTTCGACTAAACTATTACTTACTTATCATAATTTTACTACACAATTGTAAACTGTAAAACCTATATACCTACGTATAAACCCGTAGTTTCTCAAGCACCTATCTCTAAGATAGGAATCCTATAACGAGTGTCGATTATCTTAGCAGCCTCAGTTTCCTACCTGGGCTGTTCACAGTTCAACGACCCCGGGGCAGAGGGCAAGGCTCTACTATAGACTTGCGTTGCGTCACATGTTTATATTGGTTTGTGATGACATTTTGACAGATGGAATGTTTATATATTTGTGTTAATTATGGCGTCAAATGTAGTAAAATAGTGTGCGTTTAAGTATACAGTATTTCGTAAATATTAATGACATCGAAGAACTACTGTAGATATATCGTTATTAGGAGACAGAAAGATGTATACGTATTAATACATTCTAAATAGGTATCTTTAAACTTTGAGTTTTCCATGACAAAATACCCAAAAATCAAAATGATAGAGTTTGATCAATTTGTTAGCAGTACACAGATTACCCCTGTATTATTTTAAGTTCTTCTTTCCTAAGGTTGTCTGGAAGAGATCGCTCTCAGCGATAAGACCGCCATTGTGCCCGCCGACCGCGATTGAAGTTTTTGCATAAGCTGTGTTACTTTTTGGTATACAATAAAGTAATAAATAGATCACGGCATGATATGACCGACTTTTTCTTGAAATGCTGGCATTTCATGAAATTATAGAACCTTACCCGCTGGGCACATGATAATGAGCTCACATTTCCCAATCATCAATACATCAACTGTCCTATTTTTTGGCTGTTAAAATTGTGTGTACAATTTGTGTGCTAGATCAATATGGGTGTTTTCAAGGCCTAGAGTGAATAGGCTTTTAATAAACTAGTGAAACGAGTACATAAGGGGCTCGTTCAAGGTAGCACCCATAACAGAAAAGAAGACGGAGAGTCGAATGAGGTGGTTTGGACATGTGATGAGGCGAGACAGCGACTATTGCATTCAAAGGGCTTTAGCCATTCCTAATAAAAAGAGAGGCAAAGGGAGACCACTTTTTACGTGGTCGACAACCGTAAATTTACGTATTTATACCAAGCGGGCACAACTAGATATACAGACAACCCGGGACCGAGCGTCCTGGCGCCGCGGTACGAGGACAGCCGACCCCAAATAAAGGGACAAGGCTAGGCAAAAGAGAGAGAGTGCGCCTCACCATCAGCGATTGCATCACTGCTCAGGTACCATCAGGTGGGATCGCAGTCAAGTACTAATATAGAATAAGAATTTCATATCGTTAAACGTAGACTGTTCATTCATTTGGCTAGCCCAACATGTGGCCAGCGGGCAAGGTTTTATATCATGAAACGCAACCATTTCATGAAGTGGCCGATCAAATCATAAAATGGTCAATACAATAAGATCTGGCCACGACACCTTCATCTATACATGTATACATACATACATACATATAAATAAAATTGGAGTGTCTGTTTGTAATATTGAAATAGCTGCTTTTTACTACATGCATATGAAAATATGTATAGAAGGTACATACATACATACCAAAATATTTTTTTTTTACAATTTTTGTCTGTCTGTCTATTTGTTCCGGTTCTAATCTCTGAAATGGCTGGACCGATTATGACGGGACATTCTTGGCAGGTAGCTGATGTAATAAGGAGAAACATAGACTACTTCTATTTAAAAAAAAAAATAACTTCAAAATCCTGTAGTCCACGCGAACGAAGTCGCGGGCACAGCTAATTAGAAAATATGTTAGGGAGTACGTCAGACTTTTACTGATTAAAACCTATCTGTGTTCCTTCAGTTGCTTTTTGCGATCCAGAACATTCCCTCCCACAAAAAACAGCCCACCTTCCTACACAATACGTATAGTCCGTCTTTTAGATTAATCTAAAATTAGGTAGGTACACGTATTTTTTTATTTGTAAATTAAACCAAAAACGACAAATATATAGCCCATTAAAGTTACGTGTAACGTCACGCCGTGCTACATTTTTTCGCACGGGGTGACGTCACACTCACACGTAATTTTAATGGGCTATATCTTTGTTATTTTTTGTTTAATTTCGATGTTTCTACTAGTATCTAACGACGTTTTTCAATACACTTACTAAGAAATTAATAAACGGGAGCTGCCCAGCGACTCCCGTATATGCCCAGCCTGATACAATAAATACAGTAAATTGAGGCAGAGGAGAGCTCGTACAATTTTCCGCACTAATGTGGAAAACAGTCAATTACTTGCCTAAAAGCGGTAGGGATGGATAGGAGCGGATTTTGGAGTATCTATAAAGAAATCCTTTATAAAAACAAAATACTGCTTTAATTTATGTACATGCTGTGGATTCCTGTAAATGAAGGATCATACGTTAAAGGACCTCATGCGTAGTTGTGATTTATTTACTATAAAACATAAACTCCTATTAGTTTCCTTACATCCAGTACCGACTAACAAGAGAAAAAAGGCAGATACTTTCCGTCCACAATCAGAACAGATACCATCAATGATCTGACAACCGGTTCCACAGAATAGGTAAAGAATATAATTATTTTCTATTCATTTCGAACTAGGTTACCACTCGCATTGATGAATGGAGGTGGCCGACCTATCAGTTCTCGGATATTATCGATTCTCATTTATTATTTGCAGTGGCATGACACATACATGTATAATGCTACATGGGAAATGCAAGGACATACATACCCATACAGCCATATGAAGTAGCGGTTACGACTTAAGTCGACATTTATTGTGTCGTAACGGAATTTATTTGTAACATTGTTCCGTAGCGTAACGTCGCCGTGTCGACTTGTGAGTCGACACCGTTTCGAAAAGTGGGGAATAATCGTAACAGAATAACAGTAACTTTCAGTCACATTGTGACGTCGCCGTGTCGACACGTCGCGACTGGTCGCGACTTTTATGCCCTCACTTGCATCGTACATTCAATCATTCATTTTTTCGTTGCGTTCATTCTATACTTGTCAATTTTTATTGTAATTCGTTCGTTTTTGTGAATGTCATCATAGACATAAATCTTCGCCGCCATCAGAAAAAAATGAAAGTATTTATTTACGTATTTCTGTGATAAATGCATCATAGTCGATCGAAAATCCTCTGCGAAATTAAATGTATCGTGTAGTTTGATGTCACTATAATAAATTAACCGATGCGCCCTTCTGATTTAATAAAATACTTAAAATATTTTTTGTTAATGTGGTTGTTTTCAATTAAAAAATTACAAAGAATCGTATTTCCAAGCATTGCAGAAGATTTTATTGATACGGCCTATATAATTTTAACCAAAATATATTCTAGAATACTATAATCTATACTAATATTATAAAGCTGAAGAGTTTGTTTGTTTGTTTGTTTGTTTGTTTGTTTGTTTGTTTGAACGCGCTAATCTCTGGAACTACTGGTCCGATTTGAATGATTCTTTCAGTGTTGGGTAGTCCATTTATCGAGGAAGGCTATAGGCTATGTTTTTTTGTTTCAAAATTAGGGATCCGTAATAAAATTGCTATTTTGTAACACAAGGTGTAAAATCGAAAACCTATTTTTGCGTGCGCTGCAAAAACTATTGACAATGGAACAAAATGATGTACTACGGGTTTGTAGATCCCATTAAGACCTACAAAAAAGTCCGCGAGAACATATATCTAGCTATCATGGTTTAATCACAATAACCGATTTTGTGTTCAAAATAATTATTAAATCGTCTGAAGAAAAAAAACTACGTTAAATATGTATCGTAATATTAATCTTTATCGAAATTAAGCATTATGTTATCAAGAGTATTTATGTAGAAGTAAAATACTTTTTGTTTCATCTCAATCGGATATTTGGTTTAAAAGTTATCACGTGTGTAAGATGTTAAGAGTTGGTACCTATTAATGAGTTATGGGCCATAGAGTTTTTTATCAACATAAAATTCTGTAATAATCTTTTTCGAAATATATTTGTTGATGATTGTAAGTATAAGATCTTTGAAGAGTATAATAAATACATTTATGAACGCGGTAATTTTGGGAAATACTGATCTGATATGAAAACTGTTTAAATTATTCAATAGTCCATTTATTGAGAGAAGCAATTATAGGCAATATTTTATCTGGGTATTTTCACGGAAACGAGAAAAACGCGGGTGAAACCGCGGGGCACAGCTAGTAATAATATAAATTGTGTAAAATGATGTGGATAATTTTGTATCTACTTGAAAGATGAAACCCAACACAATGTTTCGTAACTGTGTTTACATGTTTCGGCATTACGTTACAGTGTGACTGTTTTAACAAAATGGAGTTTTATTATTTTATGTTTGCAGTGGTTCTCAACATGCTGTAAAGTTAGTTTTATCAAAAAAAATAACTAGTGAGGAAGTAACTGCCGTGCCTGAAGGATGGGTCGTAGGAACATACCTATACTGGCCTCGTGCACTTAAAATAAACTTTCAAAAATCGTAGCTTATGACGTGGGAAATATGGTCCTACGAGTGTTTCTCAAATAATCTTGTATATTATAATATTTTTTCAATAAAACTTGCTTTGGTGCTTTGGTTGCTTATGACTCATAGTTAAAAAATAAGTAAATAAATCAGGTAGTAAGACTGATCCCTCTAATTAGAGCTCTGCTATAATTATAGAGCAATATTTGTGCTTCCAGCATTGAGTAAAATCTATGAAAAAAAACATGCTCGACCAGATGTTATCCCACTTTAATTAGAATAGGATTTTGCATAGTCATCAGTTTGGCTACACGAAAGGAATGTCAACGACGGATGCAGGACTGAAACTTATCAGTCACATTTTAGAATCCTGGAAGAAGTCCCAGGATGATATTAGCATATTCTGTGACCTCTCAAAAGCATTTTACTGTGTTGACTCTACTATACTCTGATCTGTAAATTACATCATTAAGGAATTCGTAGACGAGCTGCTGATCTTGTTTTTTTCAATTTATCCTACAGGTAGCAAAAAGTATCCATAAATGGGGTGACGTCGTCGGGGTCTTTAATAAGGATAGGCGTGCCTCAGGGTTCAATTCTTGGCCCTTTCCTTTTTCTAGTAGTTTATATTAATGACCTTCCTTACATGATGGCTAATTTATCTATACTAATATTATAAAGCGGAAGAGTTTGTTTGTTTGTTTGTTTGAACGCGCTAATCTCTGGAACTACTGGTCCGATTTGAATGATTCTTTCAGTGTTGGGTAGTCCATTTATCGAGGAAGGCTATAGGCTATGTTTTTTTTATTTCAAAATTAGGGATCCGTAATAAAATTGCGATTTTGTAACACAAGGTGTAAAATCAAAAACCTATTTTCGCATGCGCTGCAAAAACTATTGACAATAGAACAAAACGATGTACTACGGGTTTGTAGATCCCATTAAGACCTACAAAAAAGTCCGCGAGAACATATATCTAGCTATCATGGTTTAATCACAATAACCGATTGTGTGTTCAAAATAATTATTAAATCGTCTGAAGAAAAAAAACTACGTTAAATATGTATCGTAATATTAATCTTTATCGAAATTAAGCATTATGTTATCAAGAGTATTTATGTAGAAGTAAAATACTTTTTGTTTCATCTCAATCGGATATTTGGTTTAAAAGTTATCACGTGTGTAAGATGTTAAGAGTTGGTACCTATTAATGAGTTATGGGCCATAGAGTTTTTTATCAACATAAAATCCTGTAATAATCTTTTTCGAAATATATTTGGTGATGATTGTAAGTATAAGATCTTTGAAGAGTATAATAAATACATTTATGAACGCGGTAATCTTGGGAAATACTGATCTGATATGAAAACTGTTATATTCAATAGTCCATTTATTGAGGGAGGCAATTATAGGCAATATTTTATCTCGGTATTTCCACGGAAACGAGAAAAACGCGGGTGAAACCGCGGGGCACAGCTAGTCAGATATAATTCTATCTGATGACACTTCTCTTATTTCTAAAGTGGATAGAAAAGATACGGATGTCTTGAACTTTTCAAAATTAGAAGCGATTTTCATAACATAAATACTCGTTGTAAACACGAAATTATATTACTCCAATGTAGATTAGTCAAGACCAATAAGTCATTTTTAGTAAATGGCTTACGCTTTTATAACAAGCTACCAAAAGCGGTGACTGAATTCAGCGAAGGAAAGTTCAAAACACATATTAAGCGTGTCTTAACCAAAAAAGCATATTACAAGGTTACAGACTATGTCGAAGACACGCTTGTTTGGCAATGACTGCCTCTGCATTTGTGGGCCCCTGGTAACTCATAATATTGTGTAAATGTATCTATTAACTGCTCCATCTTTTTTGTAACCTATTTTTTTTTCTAACACATTGTTTTTGCAAAATTTTTATATTATCTGACTCCAACCACCTTAAACTCGTTAGGTAGTTATTTTGTTAACATCTCATTTATTGACAGTTGTAATTATTTTAAAAAATTCTAGCTTTTTTATATAGCCTCTTTTTATAATGTAAATGGAAAAACACTGTAGACTCCACGAATTCTTAGATTACTTCATATTTGACTCACTTTTTTAAAACGATTATTTTTATTGTGCTTTTGAATACAATATAGACCGGTTTACACTGTTCTTAAATAATATCCATTAATACGGTAATATGAAAATATCGTAAGAACAACCACTTTTTTTAAAAGAGTAACCATGGAGTTTCTTGCCGGTTCTTCTCCATGGGAAACGACCAATTTGGAACCGCGCACTAGCTTTTGATGTTTTATAAGTGCCCATGTAGGCAGTGAAATAAAAAACTTTTGAATTTGAATTTTGAAAATATCAATAATTTTATTAAATACAATAAGCACACTTTGAGAACCCCGGTTGTTTTCTGTTTGGTCAAATCCAACACTACAGTATCGTAACTGTTACTACACTTGTGTAACTCCAAAAAATACTGTAGTTTAGTTTCGACATTGTGTCGACAATTTAACTTTAATATTTACACAGGAATTCAAAGTAAACACAATGTGTCGTAAATAATTTAAGAAAAAAATTGTCGTAACTTGTTGACACAGATACAACACTTATTTACTGTAACATTTTTCAGTACAAAGTGTTGATATCGTTCCTACACGCTGTAACCAAAATCCGCATCGTTATTAAGTTTAGTAACAGTTACGACATTGTTACCTTGTCTTGCTAATCTGTGACTATTTGAGAATTTTGCGACCGAAAATGGTTGTATGGGATATCTTTCTCTTTATACACCGCTAAATCGTCAGCTGAACGAGTTCAATGACCTGTAGTTAATAGTCAGCCTTGCTTACAAAGTACCTACAGGTCATTGAACTCGCTCAGCTGACTTTTTCTTAAAGAAATTAATTTCGTAAATGCGTGAATTAATACGAGGTTTGAAAAAGAGGTACTTTATTTTTTAATTTTATCTTTACAAATCGATAATGTTTCATGTACCGGATCGACCCTCGACGGCATTAAAACGATTAAAATTGAACGGTGTATAGTACAAGCTGTATAATTTTGTATTTGGTTACTACATGACGTTGTTAGATTAAGTCACTTTTCTACATCTCGCTATTTTTTTTTATGATTGGAAAGTCATCATTTACAACCCCCGCTCTTGGGCGGAGCGGGAGATAGTGGCAGACTCTTACTGACTCAACCCACCTCGTTCCTTTAAGCCTTCGGTTTCGTTACAGAGCTTTCTTAAGATCTCGACCAAATTATGATAAAACGTCTTCGTCTTAGTAACATTGGTTTTATTCATGGTCCTTCGAGCCGGATGAACCGTACCCATTTCACTAGGTGTCAAATATTTTTTGTAATATAAAATATTAGCAATATAGAGTTCTTTGTAAAATACTGGCAACCTTTCAAGACTGTGTAGTATGTTAATAACATCATAAACAAAAAATTTGTTCTATGACTTTTAAAAATTTGTCATATTTTAGTTTATCAGAATTTTATACCAAAATAAATATATTTAAAATAAACGTTCTAAAATTATGAAGTCTATGCGAAGCAAGCGATAGTACAATAGCGGAGGGGAGCGGTTTCGGGCGAAGGTGTGCTTGATTGATTGATGCGCTTGAGTTGCGACATACAGACGTAGGTAAGTATAGCAAAATACAGAGTTGAAATGTGTTAGATAGAACAACGAAATCTTGAAGATTTGTTTTTAATAAATGAATTTTGTTTTGTAAAAAGTCATTTTTTATTTTTAGTTTTTCACAAGTAACCCTGTATGTTCGCGTATGTCACTCAGAAATAATGTAGTTAGCTACTTAAAGAATTTTCAAAATTGGGTGAGCAGTTCCAAATATCCTACTAGAGATGCGCCGAATATTTGTTTTGTATTCGGTGTATTCGGTAGAATTTTGAGGTTTTCACATACGGCCGAATCTTTCGGTTGAATGATTCGGCCAAACGTGTATTGGCATATCATCGAACGTTCGTCTTCTTAGCTAAGTTACGAATGTTTCGTTTCGATTCTCTTGGGTCGAACGCCTCGAGTTGGCCACGCCTCCGATTGCTTTGTTCTGACCACGTGACTGAACGTTGAGATGACGTCAGAACAAAGGAATCGGAGGCGTGGCCCACTCAAGGCGTTCGACGCACGAGAATCGAAACGAAATGTTTATAACTTGGCTAGGCCTGCCGGCCAGTTTTAGCTGGCCATATTATGAAGTGGTCAATTTTAAGATCTGGCCATGACATATGAATGTAATTTGCTCCCGTGCGAAGCCAGGGAGGGTCACGTGTCCAGATGACTAATGGTAGGATCTTTTTATTATAATTCAATGGATCTTACAGTTTTTTTGGTGGGTATAAATCATCCAAATGACATCCTCCACCTTTGGGCGGAGCGGATGATAGTGACAGACTCTTACTGACTAAAAAACCCACCCCGTTCCTCCTTGCCTTTTGCACAGACGCTTCTTCCTTTTCGGATAACCCTGGCTCCAGTAGGCTTCGACCCAGCTGGGCCCCTGCTGTTGCTGACAACTCCTTGAGGCGCGCGGGAACAGTGCACGCCGTCGACGACTTGGGGTTGGTCCACAGGGCCAGTGAGCTAACCATTCCTCGCCATTGTTGCCCGAAATCGGGATCGGAATCCCGGCGGCGGGAATTATACAGAAATATAAAATGACTTGTTGACAACAAAAGAGTTCCATAAGCGCAACATTACCCACATCTGGGCAATTGAAAATGAAGTGACTTGTAAACAATAACCCGTCATTGACATCTCTTAACCTAGTGTACTATAGACCTAATAGGTGTTGTTATGTGACCGGCAGCTCGCGTGTTTGTAATCGGGCGAGAGCGAAATATTATGCAGTACTTTTCAGCACGATAGATTGAAGGTTCAATACATTTATATCTCGTGATCTTTCGTCCATAGCGACCAATCTCACCCTCACCGGTCATTAAACAAAAGCTCTCTGGTCAAATGGTAACTAAAAAAAATATATAAGTATACTATAATAAAAAAAATTAAATATACTTATCATAGATATTTTATATTTCTATGACTCTTATCTATATATACACTACCGGTCAAAAGTTGTTGCCCACCCTATAGTTTGCGTGATACACAAAAAATAAAGACAATACGAGCGATTTTGATATTTATATTTTAAAGAACATATATAGATAAGAATATAGTAATAATAAAACTACAGTCTGTAATTATTGCATATTTGAATTTTAGATTTATCGATGTAACCCCCTTTTGCTTTTATTATTTTGGTGCACAATCTAGGCATTCTCTGTAACAATTTCGACAAATAATCGTCGTCTATTTGATTCCATTCGTTTTTCAGGATATCCCAAAGATGTGAAGTAGAAGTAGAACACTGCTTTCCGACTACCCTGTCCAATTTGTCCCACAACAACTCAATTGGGTTGAGGTCGGGCGACTGTGACGCCCAAATCATAACTTTCAGTAGATTGTTCCTTTCTAATTTTTTTAAAAACTCTTGCATAGCTTCGAGGAATGCTTGGAATCGTTGTCATGCTGAAAGAAAAATTTTCTGCCGATCAGACGCTAGCCACAACGTACCTACTACATTTTCCTTTAATATTTTTTTATAGCCTTCTTTCTTTAAAATCCCTTAAATTTTTACCAGGTCTCAAGTCACCCGTCCTCTAAAATATCCCCAAACCATCGCCGAGCCTCCGCCGTGTTTTACAGTCCGGATTACACAAGAATCTAACATCCATTCTTCCTTTGAACTGCGCACAAAGACTCTTCTCTTAGACCCAAAAACATCAAACTTTGACTCGTTACTGCACAAAACTCTCTCCCACTGTTCGTGAGTCCAATTTTTAAGTTCTTTAGCCCACTGCATCCTCTTAATTTTATCTTGACGACTTAAAAGAGGTTTCTTCACTGCCACCCTTCCAAAATGGCCAGCTTTTCTCAATCTACTTTTCACTGTAGAAGTATTCAAAGGCAGATCCCTATATTCATTAATCTGAGCTGCTATCTCTGGACCCATGAGTCATTGATCACGTTTATTGATCAATACAATACGTTTATCTTCATTTATTATGGATTTTCGAGATCGCCTTGAACGTTTTCTATCGCCAAAGCTCCTGGTCGATGCATATTTTTTCACGTTGTGTCCACGATACGTCGAGTTATTTTTAATTCGGCAGCAATGATAAGGTAACTTTTGTCTAGATTATGAAGACTTGCGATTAATGCACGAGTTTCAACCGTTATTTCCTTGATTTTATCCATTTTAAAACTTACAAGTCACAATTTGTGAGAACGAAAACAATTCGTATACGAACTTCACAAAAAATGTCTTGGTACTAAAAGTGTTAATCACAGCACGTTCTTGCGTTTCATAGGGCTAACTGGGACTAATCTGAAACTATAAACACCGAAGAAATAATTCACAGCTATAGAATAATAAACAAATCCGCCGGCACTTGTAAGTTTTAACTTGTCGCACTCACGGACAAAATATAAAAATGCGCTCGTACAAATAAAACAAATAACGGACGCTATTATTTTTGGTTTGTAAAACATCGTTTCGGCCTTCGCTTGATAATATAAAAAGGAAATTTGATAAAGTGTATTATTTTGAAATTTAATTAATGGATTATGGGGTGGACAAAAACTTTTGACCGGTAGTGTATATACAGAAGGACTGACTGACCTATTAACACACAGCAGGGTTTTGGAGCGTGTTTTGCACAAGGTCTCCTTTTATGACGTAGCTGGAAGAGAGGATTTTCCAAAATTCAACCCCTATGGGGAAGAATTGGGGGCCCAAAATTTGTACGGAAAAACCTATTTTCACGCGGCCGAAGCCGCTAGCAGAAGCTAGTCTATACATCTATATATGTAAATAAAATTGGAGTGTCCGTTTGTAATATTGAAATAACTGCTTTTTACTACATGCACATTAATATATATTATATGTATACGGTAAATACACCAGAATATCATTTTTCACAATTTTTGTCTGTCTGTCTGTTTGTCCGGGCTAATCTCTGAAATGCTGGACCGATTTTGACGGGATTTTTTTTGGCAGGTAGCTGACGTAATAAGGAGTAACATAGGCTACTTTTTATTTTAGAAAAAAATAATTCAAAATCCTGTAATCCACGCGACCGAAGTCGCGGGCACAGCTAAAATAAATAAATATAAATCAATCCGAAATCAACTAGGCGGGTGTTGCTCCCTTTTCATCGAAGAGTCGCGGGACTTTACACTCTGTTCTGCATACCCTTAAATATCATTCTTTCCCCTCACGGCCCTCACTTGCATTGTTTAGTGGGACGGGAATCCGACCAGCCAGCCCGCCAGAGACACGTATCAGACCGAGAACTTCCAAATACATTATCATTGTTTTCCGCCCTTGTTCCATGGTAGATAAGGGTCGGCTGTCACCATTGTGTGGACCGCCCGGTGGATATGGTAGAGCATACAATGGAGGTGTGTCCCGCTTTGGCGATGCACTGCTATTTCCTTTTAGAAACGATCATTCATGTAGCTCAACTCAAGAGTGATTGTACTCCTTAGTAGATTAAGGAGCTCAATGACTCAACGAATAAGACCCAAAGAAGTTTTTTCTGTTCGCTGTAACTGATTTCTTTTTCGTTACAATTTTTTCAAATATCATACTACCAACGTAAATTGTAGGCCACTGAATGCAGCATGTTTAGTTAACTACAGTAATCACACAGTCATACTCGACGAGCATCATCGCCTATTACGACTATAGAGACAGAGTTCAGGGGCAATCACTGCCTTTTCTCGTTCCCTACAATGTTGGAAACAACTTCCAGTATAACCAGATGCAGTGGAGAACCGAAATTTTACATGGAGTGTTGAAGCAGTCAGAGGTGAGGGTGTGAAATTATTCTGCAGTTGTTTTCTTACGGTAGATTGAAGTACCGTAACCAAAACTATAGGATATGGGAAATTAAAAAAAAAACCGGTCAAGTGCGAAACGGACTCGCGCACTGAGGGTTCCGGACAATCTTTCCTTTGAAAACAGTTCAGTTCCCGAATTGAGTTACACACGTATTATTTTATAGGTATACAACGGGAAAATGAGAGAGCCTCATAAAAACTGATTAGTATTTTTCACAAAGGCAATTCAATTTTCTTAGCCGAAGAGGGAGCGAAGCGGGCTTTTAATTGTAGAGCAATCGGATACGAACTTATGTCAGAAGCCTTCGTGGTTTTTTAAGGTTCCGTAGCCAAATGGCAAAAAACGGAACCCTTAGATTCGTCATGTCTGTCTGTCTGTCTGTCCGTCCGTATGTCACAGCCACTTTTTTCCGAAAATATAAGAGCTATGATGTTGAAACTTAGTAAATAGATGTATTCAGTGAACTGCATTAAGATTTTCACACAAAAATAGAAAAAAAGCAATAAATTTTGGAGGTCCCCATACTTAGAACTGAAAATCAAAATTTTTTTTTTCGTCAAACCCATACGTGTGAAGTATCTATGGATAGGTCTTCAAAAATTATATTGAGGTTTCCAATATCATTTTTTTTTAATTTGAAAAGTTTACGCGAGAGACACTTCCAAAGTGGTAAAATGTGTGTCCCTCCCACTGTAACTTCTAAAATAAGAGAATGATAAAACTAAAAAAATATACGATCTCGTTCAAACTAATTTTCGTTGGTAGTTTGCATATTACCATGTTTGAACGAGATCTAGTTAATAGTTATTTTTTAATACGTCATAAATCTAATAAAAACAATATTATTAAAACATCGATAAAAGTTACAACGAACTACAAGAACTTTTATATTATATTACTTGCTGCTACGGAACCCACCATGGCCGAGTCCGACTCGCACTTGGCCGGTTTTTTTTATAACTACTGAGAAAGTGGCTTATACACCCCTACTTTTTACTTAGTACAAAAAAAATGGGGCTCTATCTGTACCCGTCACTGATCATATTTTTGTAGTCAAAAGTAGAAAAAAACCGAAATCCTAAAATTGACCACGAAAAGGTAAATTCATCATAGAATCAATCAAACATAAAAATTGTTAGTAGAAAGTACTGCGGGCAGTGTTTTTCCTTAATAATTGTCACTTATTCATTCATTAATCAAAAGCCTGCACAATATTTCCATAAATTGAGTGACATTTTGGGACTTAAACCAACACTAATAACTTTGCTGTTTATGAATATTATTTATTGAGATTTTACTTATAAAATAACAAGGGCTTTTCTAATAAGCCCTTTAAGTATTTGTACTTATTAAAAAATAGTGGTGTATAGTGAACGTGTGGATGACTGGCTAAGATAGTTACATTCAGTTGCGCGTTAATAGTGGCTAACTTGTTAATTATAATATAATAATAATATTTCACAACTATCACACCACGTCGTCTAGTCTCAAGCTAAGCAGAGCCTGTGTTATGAGTACTATACAACTGATAAACATACTTATATATTTCTAAATACATACATATTATACATAATTACACCCAGACACAGAACAAATGATCATGCTCATCACATTAACATTTGTCCTGGGTGGGGATCGAACCCACGACCTCCTGCATAGCAGTCAGGGCCACTAACCACTAGACCAACAGGCCTGTCATTATATAATAAACAAGTTCTCAGTTCAAGTAAATTGAGAACTTGTGGTAAAGATAGATAGATAGATATAACCTTTATTGTACACCAATAATAAAATATATAGTATTATTCTGATTCTGACTATAATTTAGAAGACGATCTAGATTTTCACAGACAAATAATGCTATTAAATCAATCTGTTTAATTAACACCCAAAAATAACCGTTAAAGTTTTGGTTAGTGACAGAGTAATGACAGGATACGACTGGTTTTTATTTGTTTTGCCAAGCCAAACGAACTATAATTTAGATTGAAAATAAAAGTCAAATCTTGCTATTTGCATTTTATTTTAAAGGATGATGATTAAACTTATATCAATTGTATCCGTAACCAAAACTATCCGAACCTAGCGGATATTCCGAAATAATTTTATAATCGTAACCTTATCTGAAACCGGTATAATATTATTTTAACCGTTTCCGTATCCGAAATATCATATCTATGTCATCCCTGGTTTGTCGGTCCTTAATGAATGCTCGCACGGACGATGGTTAACATCGCGTGTTTCCACAGTAGGAATCTCAATACACTATTACGCTGCAGTCGTTATGGCTTTTGTGCTGTTTGGTACCAACATGCGAGCTATAAAGGGTAGTTAAAAACAAATCCATACTTTTATAGGATTCCGTACCTAAAAAAAACCTACGTTTTCAAGAACAGAACCCTTATTTTTGTTGTCTATTTTTTTTGTCAAGACCATTTTGTCAAGGCCATTTTGCTCAAGAACGCGTGTAGGTATGAAGCTGAAATTAAAATCTAAATACTCGATTTGATATTAGATACTACTCTTCATTGTACACCATAAATAAAATAACATGAACTTAAAATTAATCGCCTAAAGTAATTTACAGACAACCTTTGAATGCATTTGACAGAGAAGAAGAAAAAAACTATGCAGGTAGTTCGTAGTGTACTATTACCTAATTAATTTAATCAGCAGTGAAAAAATCAGTCTTCTAAGTCAAAGCAAACTAAAGATATCGCCGTTTATGCTTTTTTAGGCGCATATTTTGACACTCGCTAGGAAATCAAAACTAAAGGATACTTTCCGTTGACCTAGAATCCTAAAAGGCATGAAACAAGGTCTCATAGCACAAGTATAGGAAAAAGTTTAGAAACTGTATTACGGAACAAAAAAAAAACAATTCGGAAAAAGCTCGTTTTCGGAATTGAAATATTTACATGGCTAAGATTGTACAGAACCCTAGATGTACGAGTCCGATTCGTACTTGACTGATCTTTTTTTAACAGTTGCAAGGTGACCGTATGGTTTCCACTTATTAGTTTAGTTGTTATAATTTAGTTTATAGGTCGCTTCAACTTTTATTAAAGGTTTTAGGGCAAGAATCCATTTATTTACGTAAAATCACGTTCATTATGGGAAAGTATTACACTTTTTTGGTAGCCTTTTTTCTCTCCATCTTGAAGAAAAAGCCTTTCCTCCTCATGAAAAGTTAACTATGGATTTTGGATTTGAACATGATTCAGACTAAGTATAATATTTTACATCTAAACTCAGCAAAACTGATCTAAAACCTACAACTGATACCTAAGCTGAACTAGAATCACAGTTTTCAAAGAAGTGTGGACCATATTGCTTATTAATCAATTACATCACTTTACTTCTAGCCCACCTCAATTTCGCCTTAACCTTCTAAAGACTAGACTAGCATGCAACCACTTAAGGCCAGCCTTGAACTGTGCCAGTGTGTTTGAACGCAAATTAAATGCACTCATAATTCCGCCCAGTTTATGTGTAGAACGGCACTGCTCTGGACTGCACCGGAATTTAATGACATGTTGATTGGTCTTCCTATTAAGATGGATAGGTAGTCCATAGTACGGAAGCCAGCTTGACAATGGACATCAGCGGTTACGTCACACCGTTTGACAGAATCTGGACTGGTGTTCATGCGAGCCGAACACTTAACAGTTCTGACCCGAGAGACGTCGCGGCTCTTTTATCATCTAGTCTAGGGACTGTCTCACAGCTCGTTATGAAGTGAATACCTATAGCTTCTTACATTATAATTAATCCGTTGCATGGTCTGGAATAGTTTATTTATTGCTCGTTACCCGCAAAACAAGGGCCTCAGGAATAGATTTCCATTGTTATCGGCATTCTGTATAGACATTTACAACATAAGAACCTAATTTCAATATAAAACCTAATTTAAAATAAAATAATGTATTAGTAAATATTAGAAATCTCATATCTGGGTTTACCGCAATATTAATGTGCAGATTATTTTATTACTAGCTGCTACCAGCGGCTTTATCTAGGTACCTGCATCTCAAGAGAACGTACTTAAAAAAAAAATCCTATGTGCTATTTTAGGACATGGTCTACTGAAGGTCTAGTTCCTCTTCCATAAGCTGGTGACGATCACTGGGGTGGTTAAAGTGAAGTAAGAATCCCACACTCTCTGGTCAATTCCCGAAAACAAAAAAATATATATGACGCTCATAAATTGCAAGCAATAAATAGCCTTGTATAATTTACAAATAAACTTGAAAGCACGAGACATGGACAAACTTGTCTACAAAAATCTTAAAACAAGACATCACAAAAAAGATAATTAAATTTAAATACCTGGCCATAAAAACCTTCTATAATTAATATTGCACGTGAGCAAATCTGGTCAATGTTATCCTGTACCTATATGTGTAAGCCATTCGGAATAGATAAACACGTTTGTCAACTCTGTTTGCCGTTAACTCATCGCCATTCAATTCTTTGGATGTCAAAATCTTACAAACGACTGCGCAAGTGCATACCTATTGTTTTGTTTTGAAGATTTAATGTGGCCATGGAACGCAAAGAGGAGTGAGGTTTACTAAAAGTGGGAGAAGTTCTTGGGTGATTTCTCACCTCAAAAAAAAGTAATCAAGTGTGAGTCGGACTCACGTATCGAGGCCTCGAGGGCTTCGCTCTTTTCATTTTGCGTTAATTAGAACTTTTTATTTTCACTGCTCTAAGTGGTAATATACCTGAGTATTTGCTAATAATTTCAGCTTGGAGGGATGCGTGGAGGTATACGCATCCCTGAGAAAAAGGGTTTTGACACTATAAGAGTTCAGTGGTCTAAAAATATCTTGTATAACAAGTAAGAAATTATTTTATTCGCCAAACATTTTGGATGCTTTTCGTAGGTATGCAATCTAACCAATAAGCATTTATAAACATTTTTTACAATTAATTATGAACGAGTACCAAAAAAAAAAATTGAAAAAAGAAGTTTAGAAGTCGGTGTATTTTGTCCATTTTGTGAAACCCTCTTCACAAATTAAAATATGCAGGTTCTTGTGATTTTATTGAAAATCCTTAAAATGTTTTATTTGTAAGCGGTTATGGAATCATCAAATTCAATTGACAATCACAAAAATGTCAATAAAAGTATTTGCAGCACTGTCTTTATACACAAAGTTAACACAAAACAAACAGGAGCCTGATATCGCAGAAAAACATACAAAAGAAAAAAAAAACATTCAGTCCAAATGTGAACATCCTCCTTTTTAAAAGTCGAATAAAAGTGTTATTACAAAACTAACGAAAAAGTTAATCTTGACATTTGTAGGTTATTATTATAGGTACCCATAGGATTCAGCCACTTATTTAAATAAGTTTTTGATATTTACTATGTCGTTCATGTTCAGCAAAATATACTGGTTTTTAGGGACATAGTAATGGCTTTTGGGCTAGTCTCTTCTCAAACTAAAAGCATTATATACCTCAATTAAACCTTTAAACACAGGTAGATCTAAATTAGTCAGAAAGTTAACATTTCAAAACGTAGATCTCCATGGAGATGCTTCTGAAAGGAAGATTCGACCCCCGTACGAAAGGCAACGAAGGAAGAGGAGTGGGTTTTTAGTCAGTAAAAGTCTGACACTATCTCCCGCTCCACTTAAGAGCGGGGAATGTCATTGGATGATTTTCCCACCTAAAAAAATCTATATGAAGAAGAACATGCAGAAAAAATCATTGTCACGTTTCAGCACACATACTAACTTTAGATAGATATTATTAAAACAAAGTCTGCCACCGTGTATCTGTATGAATGTGATAAACTCAAAAACTACTAAACGATTTTTCATGCAATTATCATCAATAGTTACTATGTGATTCATGAGGAAGGTTTAGGTGTACATATAAACTGCATATGTAAAAGAAGAAACTGATGGATGACTAACAAATCAACACACAGCTCAAACTGCTGGTACTAGAGCGGTGAAATTTGCATAAGGTTTCCTTATATGATGTAGGTAGGCGAGCACTAAGAGAGGGTTTGCCAAAATTCCCTCTCTAAGGCGATGAGACGGGGTCCAAAGTTTGTACGGAAACCAACTTTCATGTGGGCACTGGCAGAAGCTTGCTTGCGTAATATAGTAAAGTCATGAGACTTTTTTAGAGAAACAACATTATTTTTAGTATATATGCGTAACCTGCTTATACACCGTTAAATTTTAATCGTTTTAATCCCGTGGAGGGTCGATCCGGTACATGAAACACTATCGATTTGTAAAGATAAAATTAAAAAATAATTAATAGTTAATAGTCGGCGTTGTGTACAAACTACTTACAGGTCATTGAACTCGCTCAGCTGATGTTTTCTTAAAGAAATTAATTTCGAGCATGCGTAAATTAATACGAGTTTTGAAAAAAAGGTATTTTATTTTTTATACCACTTTTTTCCAAAAATATATAAAAAAGGTCATAAGTTGGACACCACCGACACTAAGTACAACACAGGTCACGGCAGGTCAGGTATAAGCGCTTATACAGTCTTTCTACAGCTTAGAGTGTACACCTGAAGCTTTATGCAGTTGATATACAGCTTGTTGTGCTATTTGGGAAACGCACAGCTGGATGCGGTAGTAAAACAACCCCTCAGCCGCCCAGGTGGCCTTTTTTTCCGATGGGAAAAATTATCCTATGACAACCCCCGCTCTTGGGCGGCGCGGGAGATAGTGTTAGACTCTTACTGACTAAAAAACCCATCCCGTTCCTTCAAGCCTTCATACCGGGGCTCGAGCGCCCTTTCGGATAACCCTGCCACCAGTAGGCTTCGACCCGGCTGCGCCCCTGCTGTTGCTGACAACTCCTTGAGGCGCGCGGGAACAGCGCGCGCCGTCGACGACTTGGGCTTGGTCCGGACAGTTACCGGACGGCCTGACAGCGAGCTACCCATGGCTTACTGTCCGCAAGCCCGCGCCTACGGTGGCCGGAAATCGGGATCAGTATCCCGGCGCCGGCGGCGGCGGCGATAACGCCGTTGCCTGATGCGTTCGGCCTCCTCCTTTGCGAGCACGCCCGGGTGTATATTTGTTCGGTCAACCAGGTAGTATAACAAGCTTATACTTCGTGATTTTTCATCGTACAGTTATGAAATTTTGTACACAGATTCTTTGCCTATAAATCCTAGGCACGTGTTTTGGGTTTCGCATAATTTATACTAATGTTGTATAACTGCTAAAAAAGTGATAGGTGTTTAGAATTACCAAATAGGTTTCTAGCAAACACTACATACTGGTTTCAGTATGATGCAATGATCTACAGTTTGCATTAGTCGCGTTCAGCGGTTATCAGAAACTCAATAGGCTCGCTATGGCCGATCGATGTTTACTTGGGCTCTAAGATTGTACAAGAGTTACCGCAGTCCAGGAACGCAAAAGGACACTGAAGGAAGACAGGTGGGTTTTAGTTAGTAAAAGTCTGACACTTATTCTCGCTCCAACCAGAGTTGGTTGCGTTATCTAATGACCCATCACCTCCCGTAAGTGCGGGCTAGCGGACGGTGAGCAATTGGTAGCTCACTGTCCGGACCGACTCCAAGTCGTCGACGGCACGCACTGTTCCCGCGCGCCTCAAGGAGCTGTCAGCAACAGCAGGGGCCCAGCTGGGTCGAAGTCTACTGGGGCCAATGTTAATTCGAAAAATAGCTCAAACCCCGGTACGAAGGCAACGAAGGAACAGGAGTAGGTTTTTAGTCAGTAAAAGTCTGACACTATCTCCCGCTCCGCCCAAGAGCAGGGGATGTCAAAAGATGATTTTCCCACCACAAAAAAGAAAAAAAAACCCATCATCTCAAAAAAAGGAATTATAGTCTGTCTAATAAGTTAAACGACTTGGGTAATTATTAGGATTTAATGATGCAGTCAACACGGGTTCAATAATCAAAGTTGTTTAAGAGATAGAGATCATTGTTTACTAACAGAAGAACCTTATAAAAGTCCCGAATATAAGTATTTTTTAAATGATTAATTATTATACCAAATTCCCAAGTCGGTTGACTTATTAGACAGACTATATCACAGAGTACCTCTATACAATTAAAGAGTTACCTACTTCCTATCAGGAAGACTGAAGGTAAAACTGCTAAACTGCTCACACGTGTGCCAGCCACGCCGATCTTGGTGCGTCGACTCTATACATTTTATAAAGATACTAAACTTGTAGAGCTACAATTGCCGAAACGGATCTTGAGCGCTCGGCGTCAGAGTGGGGATCGCTTTGCGCATTCCATACATTGGTGAGCCAATCGTCTAAGTTGCTAGATACATGCTGCAACGCAGGGAATGAATTAGGAGTGACGTCTATGACACGATGGTTCGGCGAGCCAATCACTGACACTCCCCACCCCCGCGTCTCACTTCGCACCACTAAAGAGACCGAATTTTCGACTTCTGCGCAACTGTTCAAGATCCTTGATGGCAACTGTATCAAAGGTTTGCGTTATCTCACCTATCTCTCCTGATGGAAAGCGACGATGCGGTCGACGATGGAGCGCGCTAACTTAAAAGTAAAGATGTGATCCGTGACGGCAATTGTACTATTGGTACACGCAACGCGACGTCGTTCCAGATCAGGCATGTTACATTACACGTGTGCGTCGGTTTAATGTAGTTCTAGCTTCATGCAGTCAGTCTGTTTATCAACCTAGCTATAATAAAAATGCAATAATTCGCTATGTTGTGAATAATATTTACTTTTACAATCGTGTAACTTGTTCTCAATGTACGGAAAATGTACTGATTTTCACATAACTCCGGCACTGTTTATTATTCTCATCGTTTGCTCTCGCTTACAAAGTTTGAAGTCCAACAGAATTACAGATTTATTTAGTCCAATCTTCAAAGCCTTGAGCACAAGCGTAGGGTAGCCAGCCTTTCGGTATTTTACAAGATGTATTTTGGAAAGTGTGCACGGGAATTGCATGACTTGATTCCGCAATCACCTTGGAGAAATCACAAGGACTAGAAAAATTTACCTGTGGCCTTCCCGTCTGGTTGTAATTTTAGTGTTTTTTTTTAATCTTTTAATCGTGTATAGGCTCGTGTTTGACCACTATTTCACCTGATAAAAAGCGATGATGTGGCCAACGGTGAAGCATGCTGGAGTGTCTTCAAGGCTAGAGTGAGTAGGCTCATAATAAACTAGTACACCTTTTTTTTATGGTGGGAAAAATCATGCATTGACATCCCCCGCCCTTGGGCGGAGCGGGAGATAGTGACTCTTACTGACTAAAAGACCCACCCCGTTCCTTCTAGCCTTCATACCGGGGCTCGAGCGCCCTTTCGGATAACCCTGGCCCCAGTAAGCTTCGACCCGGCTGGGTCCCTGCTGTTGCTGACAATTCCTTGAGGCGCGCGGGAACAGTGCGCGCCGTCGACGACTTGGACTTGGTCTGGACACTTACCGGACGGCCGGACAGCGAGCTACCCATTGCTCACTGTCCGCAAGCCCGCGTCTACGTTGGCCGGAAATCGGGATCAGAATCCCGGCGACGGCGGCGGCGATAACGCTGTTGCTTGATGCGTTCGGCCTCCTCCTTTGCGAGCATTACTGCTTCGCAGAAGTCGGCGACCGCCTGCCACTCCTCCTCGCTCCGGACCATGGCCTCAACCAAGGCCCGACAAACTAGTACACCTGATCATCAACAATTGCAGCACTGCTTACCATCACGTGGGATTGCAGTCAAGCACTACCTACTTTAAACTACTTAAAAAAAAACAGTTTTTAACTAATGAAGATCAAAGTGATGATTAAAAATATTGATTGTAGGTTATGTTAGTTTTTGTGTCGAATTTTGGTAGACAGCTGATGGAGGTGCTAAGACTCTCAACAAAAACTAACGTAACCTACAATCAATATTTTTAATCGTCATTTTGATCTTCATTAGTTTATGTTAATTATTTTCCTTAAGACCCTGAGCTTCTAGTCAAACCTGTTGCTATCGATATTTTACTATTTATCCTGCATGTGAGTGTTAAGGCGTATAGTTCCTTGAACCATCTGGCCGAAATTATGTGAACGCAACTCTCGCACTCGCCTAGGCGGCAGTACGCAAATCTATGCATTTATTTGCGGCCAGCAGCGCCCGGAAGGCGCTTTAAATTCATTTTCTCTGCTAGGTATTGATTGATTTACATATGCAATGTTCACTTTGAAGAATATTTAACCACCAACTTTTATGTGTAAAAATGTTTCTAAAGGTCCAAGCCGTTTCGAATGAGAAGGGAAAAGTTGCGAAATTGCTATTTTTTTTTTTTTTGACAAAAGTTTTAATAGCACGAAAAAATCAATGATGATAATGTTGTTCATAAATCTATAATAAACATATAATTTTTTCAAACCAATTGACCTAGCCTTTACGGAGGAGTAGGCCTCAGAAAATCACTGTTTTATGGCACTTTTCGGGCGCTTGGCCCTTAACAACTTGATGTGATCAATGACAATCATCGCGGTCGTAAGAAATCTATCACGTGTGGAAAAATATTTGACGAGCGGAAAAAAACTGTCCAATCTAGGCGCCGTTCGGTTTGATATGATCTGATTATTTGTTCCTTTCATAGATTCGATCAATCAATTTGGCAGTTCTGATCAACATTGGGGCAATATTATGTAGGGTATCTAGTGCTCTTATATTATATAACTCGCATGACCAAAGCTTAGGGTAGCCATGCGTCCGGGTTTTCCCGCATTTGTTTTAGTTTAAAGACATTCAGAGACCGCCTGGGCGGATAAATGATATTTATTTTGCAAATATGTAGGTTAAAAAAACACTTTTACACGTCAATTTTTTTTTTTTCGTCAGTTTTAGCTAAAGCAGTCCAGGTATACCATTTTGAAGCCATGTGGAATAATCTGGACATCAGCGCAACGCAGCCAATCGTTTCATCAGTTGATATAATATATACATTTATATATTATTTTTAAAAGGCAGATATTATTTTTATAACAGATTGTGTGTTTTATTTAAACCACGCATATTGCCTAGTTATAACTATACATGTGGATAAATGGAGAAGGAGGCCAAAGAAAAGATGGATGGATTGCAAGAGGAGTGATATGAAAGATGAAAAACGTCTTGCGCCGACCCCAAACAACACGGGACAAGGGCATAAAGATGATGAATAAGTATCTATATGTTTTATTTCAATAATGATTTTTTTTATTAGAAAATCCTGCTTTGTAACTCAAGATGGTGAAAAAATATTTTTATTTGAAGTTTGACATAAATAAAAACATGATTTATAGCAGTTTGAACTATTTGTTAGGTCCGGGTTCTGAGCTTTAAGATCCCGCGTAAAAACCCTAGTTTTTACGCTTTTTGTCCTGGCTGTCAGATCTTAAGATGGAAACCCTACCAAAGCAGTAGCGTTGCGGTCTATCATACTCGCTCATCACTATTATGCTTTTACCTCTAGACATAAAGCTAGGGTCAAATCATAATTGAATCCACCACAATAAAGTCACCTCTAAGCCTTCAGCGGTCAACCAAAAGTCTAAAAAACCCTGCTTTACTTTTCATGATTAATGAATGCGATTTAACCTTTTGAATGTCTTAATTTACACAGTTCGACATAAGCAATTGTCTATCTATTGTGTCTCTAATTACGGCATTCAATGAGTTAATCACAAAATACCAAACAGCACGCATACGGTCTACTATAGTATTTTTGTTCTTTTTTTTAGGAAATTATAATAACTTCTTCAATAAATGCATTCCAAGCGACATGACGTGTTAATATGTTAGTTGTGCGAGTGAGAAAGAGTTCTTTAACATTTCAGTTTAGGTCGTAACATGAATCGCGTTAATAGCTCTTGGTACCACTGCAGAACCGCGGTGACTCTTTTGCCACACGTAGGTCTCTGAGGCAACAGAAACACCAGTCAGTATTGTAATTATACATTGACTATTGATCTACGAACCTACTAACCATTCGTGACTCTCAAACTCAGTTTTTGTTACGAAATTTTTATGACAAATTGATAAACACAATGGTTAAAGGATTGTCTGAAAGCATCAACAGTCTTCCATGTTAGGTATTTATATCGAACATTTATTCAGACAAAATGCTTATACTTAGGAACATTAATTAAATCGACGTCAATGTCATTTAAACGTTTTCAAAAATAGAAAACTTCTCAGTTAAGTGGCGAAAACTGGTAGAGTGAATTTTCGTGGAAATCCTCATTAGCGAATAAATGAAGTAGCCACAGAACTACGCTTGAAAAAATCCCGCTATAAATTCCTATTTGTTAACTTGTCGATCTAACTCTTAAGGTACATAGGTACTACTGCAGTGGTATCGATCATAGCTCACTCTACAATATTCCAGTAGGTTTCGAGAAACATGAGTGGGGTCAATGGCTTAACAACATGTTATAATTGAGCCGACCCTTTATTAAAGAAACTGTTGATTAAGTGTAATTGAACTGCATGATACTTTGTTATGGAGCTGGGAAACACTTCAGGGCTGTAAACAGTTTTGTTTCTCAGGATAATTAAAAACGTTTCAGGGACATGGTAGTTGATAAACTTCAAGACCAAAAACCCGTAACTGTGACCGTAAGGTCTAAAAACAGTATGGACACAGTCCTTTACAATTTTTTTAAACAGATTTTTGAGAAAAAAGGTAGGTAAGTATACTTTTATTGTAGGTATTAATTGCGAATAATAGTTTTTTTTTTTCAGAATTTGCATGCAAAAATGAAAATCGCAAATCTCAAATTTCTTAGATTTTGCAGTAAATAAATTGCAACTAAATCAGTTGTCTCTCTAGAATATTTGTTTATTCGCTAAATTAAATCATTTCAAAATAAAAAAAAATCAGATGGGTACCTACTTACGAAAAAATAAAATATCTTAGATATCAGAGTCTATGTTGTTAAAGCTTCAAAACTACAACAACATAGACTTTGAAGTCAAAATCCATCTCGCTCCTACGGCTGCCCTAGAAAACGGCGTATTGCCGAGAGAGACCGATATATTTATTTAAAATTGTTATAGGTATCTCGTTTACTTTTCTACCAATTTTGATATTTTTTTGCTTATTTGTTGATAAACTGGTTAGATAACAATTTTTTTTCTCTATATTTCATTAAACCCCAAGCGAACACCGGCGTTCGCGCACCTATTGTCTTTCTATTGTGTCTGTAATTTATATTCATCCGTTTGTTATCGCTAACTGCTATAATGGTCAACAATTATAAGGAAAATAGTGACGGTCATTTACTAGAATATCAACTTGTGTTGGTCAAAGCTTATCTCAGAGCCACAGGTAAGGGGTCTGAAATATTTATGCACATACATCGTAACTGTGTCAGTGTCACCACATGAGTTGTCACAATTTGAATAATTGTCTACAATGATTCATAAATGTCTAGGCATGTGGGTGTTAGGTATTTAGATTATACAGCATTAGTTTTAGTAAGTATATGCAAAACCCGAAATAATTGTGTATTATTTTTATGTAAAGAATCTAAGTACAAAATGTCATAACTGTATCATGAAAAATCACAAAGTTATAAGCTTTTTACGTCAGCAAATTTATTATTTCGTCCGCGTTAATGTTGGTTATAGCCATCCATTCACTTATTGTCAAACTGATTCCTTTGACATTGTGATTTACCTAGAATTGAAGTAGTTTGGCTGTGTGGTTTTGTATCTAATGTCTACTACACAACTGGACCATCTATGGAATCATTGAAATAGGAGCAATTTAGGCAAAAAAAAAGCTGACAATTTCATTATAGTTCGGTACTAACTACCTGCGAAAACCGAGAAGGCTGACTCGATAAAGGAGGATGCCAGGGTTTTTATGAAATCTGGGCCCACGTTCGGACAGTACGTGTATTTTTTTTATGAATAAAAGTTACTATGGCACTAAGTTACAAGTCTCTCTAAGATCTGTACGCAGTTGCGCACCACGTTTCTTAATAAAGGTCTTCAGCCTACATATTTTATGACGCGCGTTGCGTTTCTCACGTGCCTGTATCGCTACAAACACTCGTTAACGGCGCGTTTATAAAAGTAGTGTGTAGAGGCCCTTAGTCCGTCAGTTCGTACTTTTTACACTTGACACTGAATAAGTGGGAAAACTGAGCGAAGTCAAATAAAAACACAACATGGCTCAACTTATGTTTTTTTTCTACATGTATTACTTATTAAACTTGAATGACTATGTAAATATATTTGGTTGAACTTGACCCTGTTTTACTTCACTGTACCTATAAGGAATACAATGGTAAATATAAATAAGCATATTTTAATTGATTCAAGTGTAAAATTCTGAACCTACTTGAAGTTATTTGAATCTTAGTTTAATTCTAATATAAGTTTTCCTAATTATAACGATAACATATTTTTCGTAATTTATTAGTTTATTATTTTAGCATTATACATATAGATAATTATTTATTATTACGTACTTAAACTTTTTGGTACTTAATTCGTTTTCAAGTATCTATTTTATTAATTTATTTTAGCCACGCACCGAGCCACTGAAGTAGGTACCTGTCACAATGTAATCTTTTTCAATCCAAAGGTTGAATTTTAGTGAATGTCTTGTATTACGTTCACCTGTGTACCACTATTGTACACATATATTTATTAAATAAATAAATTAAATAAGTTAAGATAAAACCGATGTTTCCATTTTTTTTACTGTAGAGATTATGTTATAACTCCTGAATTCCAATCTTGATTTATGTACACAAAAATTTAGCTGAAGTCAGCTTGCATTATCTCAAAAAAAATTAGCACCACCGTAAAAACTCGAGTTTCCGTGAAATCATTTGGATTCGCTTTTCGCTTCGACAATAACGAGGTTTTGAACTGGCTGCTTGAAAGGAAAAAGGATTCAAAACTTTGCATTACAATAAATCTACGTGTCCTCAGCCTTGAGGCTAATGTCACTAAATGTCTTCTAAAGTGAGCTAAATAATCTTTGAATCCGTTACCGACATCTTCAGGAAAACAGCCTTTGTTTTTGTTAAAAGTTTATTTTCCTGTATTCTAAGAGTACTAAATCTACACTTATATAGCAAAGAGATAAAGTTTGCTTTTATGTTTTTTTGTTTGTAGGAAGTAATCTCGGGAAATACTGGTCCGATTGCTAAAATTTGTTCACCGATAGAAAACTGCTTTATTGCTGAGTGACATAGATTATATTTTATGTTCGCGGACGAAGTCGCGGGCAAAATCTAGTCTTGCATATTACACTAAAGAATTTTATAGGCGAAATTTTAAGTGTGTAAAAAAACATATCGTTTGTTAATTCTTCTTTACGCTGGAATGGTTGAACAGATTTCGATGAAACTTGGTATTCTATGTCTTGGAATAGCACACAGCGGGTACTTTTTAACCCAGGAACAGGTTCTCTTGGTATAATTTCCTACTAGAGTCTGTCTAATAAGTTAAACGACTTGGGTAATTATTAGGATTTTATGAAATCTGATGTAGTCAACATGGTTTCAATAATCAAAGTTGAATAAGAGATAGAGATCATTGTTTACTAACAGAAGAACCATAAGAAAAGTATAGAATATAAGTATTTTTTAAATAATTAAATATTATACAAAATTTCCAAGTCGGTTGACTTATTAGACAGACTATATCACGCGGGTGACTTCACCCGCGTTATAGTAGCAAAGTACATATAAATAAAATTGGAGTGTCTGTTTGTAATATTGAAATAACCGCTTTTTACTACATGCATATGAATGAATATATGTATGGTAAGTACATACACCAAAACAACATCTTTTTACAATTTTTGTCTGTCTGTCTGATTGTTCCGGCTAATCTCTGAAATGGCTGGACCAATTTTGACGGGACTTTTATTGGCAGTTAGCTGATGTAATAAGGAGTAACTTGGCTACTTTTATTTTAGAAAAAATAAATTCAAAATCCTGTAAGTACCTAATCCCCGCGAACGAAGTCGCGGACACAGGTAGTTATAAAACAAAACTAAGGCGCGCGTCAGTCTATTTATCCGCTAACTCCTTCTAAACTTAGCATCTGATTTTGTTACAGTTTTCACCAATAGAAAGAGCAATAAACGAGGTATGTTTATGTATGTAGGTATATACGAGTAATTTAAGTACATCCGTGTGAAGCCGGGGCGAGACACTATAGGCAGCAATAAACAACTGAAAACTAAACTTTAAGTTTTAATTTGTTTATTTTTAACAAGCACGCTATGTTAACAAGCGTCTGGCAGCAGCTTTGCCCCGTGCGAAAGTCGACAATATATGTGGTGAAAGAATTTTAAGATCGGCCCAGTAGTTTTTGATGTTATTCAACATTACAAAAAAAAATCCAAATCTCTTCTCTTTATAATATTAGTATAGACTAGCTTCGGCCAGTGGCTACGTCTGCACGAAAATGGAAAATATCTATGGATAATTACGTATATGTCACTCAGTATCTAATAAAGTTCTACTTGTATTTTTTTTTTTTAATCCGTCTAGTGGTTTTTGATTTTATTCATTCTAAACATAAATACTAATCTTTTTTCTCTATGATACTATTAGCAATAGTTATAAATAGAATTGTAGTCACTAGTTGTATTTAATAATATAATATAATATAAAATATAAATAAATATTCCACAACTATCACACAACGCAGTCTAGTCCCAAGCTAAGCAGAGCTTGTGTTATGGGTACCTACTAGACAACTGATAAACATACTTAAATATATCTAAATACATACATATTATAGATAAATTACACCCAGACACAGAACAAATGATTATGCTCATCACACAAACATTTGTCCTGGGTGGGATTCGAACCCACGACCTCCGGCATAGCAGTCAGGGCCACTAACCACTAGACCAACAGGCCAGCCATTTGAAAATCGAGAAAGCTGTTTATTCAAACAAAGACTATTCAGAAGTTCTCGTTGGAAGGAAATGACCTTGGAAGTTATAGACCGACCCCAAATGATCTGATAACAAAATAATGGTACTGTAAAGGGTCAGTTCACACCGAGATGCGACGCTACGCGAAGAGCGACTGGAAATATAACTTTATTTACTACACGACAAGAGACATTGTGAGAATTAGAAATATTTACACCACAAACCTCAGCGGCATCTCGATCTGAAAACTACACTGCTCACACGTAGCCCGTCACACGGCCACTTACGCCGAACTGGGCGCGTCGGTCTCCATACATTTTATATGGCAACTAGACTTGTAGAGCTACACTTGATCCACGCCACGCGACGTCGTTCTACGTCAAATCAGGCGTGTTACATGTGTTCGTCGGTCTAATGTAGAGTTTAGGTAGGCGCCAGATAACAATAAAATAACAGCCATTGACCCCCTATTTATTGATACTATTAATTGCCTTTCAATCGTGGAAATTACAGACACAATAGAAAGACAATAGGTGCGCGAAAGCCGGCGTTCGCTTGGGGTTTAACGAATTAAAAACAGAAATAAAGACAAAGCTATCTTCAATCAACATCTATCGTGAATTCGTGATACCTAGCTTTAGATTCGCTTTTGGCGGAGCGTCGCGTCAAATCGCGTCGCATCGCATCTCGGTGTGAACTCACCTTTATTGCAAACTCAGCACGCAAGCTTTTTTACTCAGAATATAATACGACAAGTAAATAGAGGGTAACAACATTTATTGTATTTATAGTTCATTGGTTTATGTTTTTTTAACTCAAAAAAAATTGTGAATTCAATTCGTTATTATTATACTCACAGAACAGAAGGTCCTGAGTTATGTGATTATACTGGGCTGGATTTTTTTTATGGTGAAATAAAATCATGCAAAGACATCCCCCGCTCTTGGGCGGAGCGGGAGATAGTGTCAGACTCTTACTGACTAAAAGACCCACCCCGTTCCTTCTAGCCTTCATACCGGGGCTCGAGCGCCCTTTCGGATAACCCTGGCCCAATTTATGCATTTTAAACTTTTTGGACTGAAGGGAACGTGTCATAAAATCCGACGTAAATTGACGTTTGTTTATGCCCACGTTTGTTCCTTCAGTAGCCCTTTGCGTTCCAGAGCCATATCTTCATCTTCCTGCCCTTGTCCCGTCTTATTTGGGGTCGGCGCAACACGTTTTTTTCTTCCATTCTGCCCTGTCACTCGACATGCTATCAAAAACTTCCTTTTCTTTCATATCATATTTGATATAGATTCTATACACAATCCATCCATATTTTCTTTGGTCTCCCTCTCCCTCTCCACCCATCCATATGTATACTCATAACTCTTTTAGTAACATGCGTTTCATCCCTCCTCTTTACATGACCATACCAAGATAAACGATTCCCCGATTCCCCTTCGACTTTTCAGTCACTGGCGCCACTTTCAAACTTCCTCTAATATACTCATTCCTCACTTTATCCATTCTCGTCACACCACACATCCATCTCAACATTTCATCTCCTCAGCGTGCTATCTTTTTTCATCCGTCTTTTTCACAGCCCCTTCTGATCCATACAGTATGACAGAGCCACATTAACTCTTTTATACAATCACACACAGCGCATGCATGGCTTTTGTAAGTACCTACTGATGTAAAAATTAATGTGTCCGGTTTTTTCGCATGCATATTTATTTCATGTAGTCCGAATAATTTCGATACCTATCGAATGAAGCTAATCATAGGTTAACACGCGACTATATGGCGTGTTGATTGATTATCATACCGATGGAAACTGATGGTTGGATTTCAATCATACCAATATTATTAGGGAGGCAGTTTGTGAGTGTGTGTGTTTGTTACTTTTTCGGGACACACACCCGTGTGTGCCTTTCATCCAAATCGGTGCAACCAATAGACCATGCCCTAGAATATTACATAGAGTAGGTGAACTTTTAATAAGAAGCTTTTTGCCATAGATTTATAAGAGTTCTTATAAATCTATGCTTTTTGCTTGTTTCAAAACATATTTTCTAACGGAAGAGTTTACGGCGATCTAAGTAATCAAAAAGAAAAAAAAAACATGCGGGAAAATAACAAATTAGCGTGGGCTATTTATTATAACATTAGCTATCCGTCAGTGAAAGACCCATCAAAATCGGTCCAGTCATTTCTGTGATTAGCCAAGTGCAACAAAGAAACAAAAATTTTAATATTTTTTTTTTAAATCCTGTCGTAGGTATATACTTTCATATACTCGTACAGAATTAAGTAAAAAACAAATATTTTAATATTATAAATAGACATTTAAATTTTATTTATATTATAAATGTATCACTGGTAGAGCCGCCGTAAGATTTTAAAATATCGCGACAAATTGTAAATTAGTTTTTTCTAAATCAGACACAAGCGTGTCTAATGAAAAAACTAATTTACAATTTTTACAGGTTGGCAAATAATGAATTTGAATGTTGAATGAATCGTACTTATAAAAAATATTTTTTCATAATATATTCAGAAACTATAATCTAATAAAGATAATAAATACCAATCATACGGAGTTTACAATTTTTGGTTGTATAGATTTAACGCCACATAAAATAAAATATCCTACAAAAACATAGTTAAGTATTCGTTTTTTTTCAGTTAAAAGTTTTCCTAAGGATAGAGAGAGAACGCGGCAATCACTCGTAGTTTTACATAATACATCTCCTGGAGACGAGGCCTTCACTGAAGGATGCGCTCAAGGTAACTAAAAGCTAAGGTCATTCACCTTGCTCCCTTCCCGCTCAATTTTCAGTTGAGCCTCGCCGTTGACTGGCGGCGGGTGGATAAATAATAACAGCTAAGAAAGATAGAATATTGTGAGAAAAGCAATCATAAATTCACAATTTATTTATTATAATTTACTACCTTGAGCCAGCGGCTTCGGCTGTATAAAAATAGCTTTCTCCATACTAACTTTGGACTCCAGTTTAATTCCTTTAGCGAGTGAATTTTGGAAAATCTTCTCTTAGGGTGAGTTGCACCATTTAACTATAACGATAACAAAGCCGTTAACAGTTGTCAAATCGTCGAATTGACCAATAGGCGGCCGTTTCACGGCTGGGGTTTGGTTAAATGGTGCAACTCACCCTTGGTAATCGCCTACGTCATAAAAGAAAACCTTGTGCAAAATCTCACGCTCCTAGTCCCTGTAGTTTTTATTTTTTAGGTGAGTAAATCATCCAATGACATCCCTCGCTCTTGGGCGGAGCGGGAGATAGTGTCAGACTTTTACTGACTAAAAACCTACTCCAGTTCCTTCGTTGCCTTTCGTACCGGGGCCGAATTATTTTGACCTTGTATATCTTAGAATAACAACGTTTTGGCTCTATTTGTGTAGTTATGTCAGTCAGTCAGTTTTTCCTGTAGATAAAGTCCGCAGTAACAATAGTTGACTTTATTATGCTCGTATTTTATCATGACTGACGAAAAAAATGCGATATGGCCAACCCACAATTTATTTGCACTGGCGAGCAAAAAATAACTAGGGCAATAAATAATTCGTCGTCTTAGAAGTTTTTTTGGAGGGATTTTTTCGATTGAATTTCTTAGGCTGTTTTAATTAAGTATTTGCGAATTTATTACTAGTGGATAATGAGTAGTGAAATTGATGTAGTAAGTATCTCAAGAGTTTACACAACAAGATAGCATGTGCAATTATTGAAAAAGGCGCGATCTCGTTAAAATGGAACCAAGAATGTTATTGCAGTACCTATTGATTGACTACCTCAGCAAAGATTACCGAGAACTCTGACTATACATTTGCTGAAAAATACTGGTAAAACATTACCATGTGTTAGATCCGCATTATAACGGAAAATAAAGTGACAGTATGTTGTGTGTCAAAAACGAAGTACTTTCTCAACTCAAACTGTTTTTTTTTGTAGCGGGAAGTCATCCAATGACTTTTCCCGCTCGCAATGGCTAAATGCAAAAACCGTGTGAAGCCATTTGAAAAAAGAAAAAAAATATCGTGTTGGTTTTGCAAAAGACACGAATTTTCGCATTGACGCAGATAAACTCGTTAATCTTTTGTAATTTATTTTAATACCCATATTTCTGATTTTTACTTTTGACGTGACAACGTCTTAAATTAGGTTGCGGCTGGGAGTCACTTATGAAAAAGTGTAACGCTCGGTAACGTTACGATGAGTCACCGAACGAGAGAGAGGCCCGCCGAATGCCTTGCGTCTCTCTCCCACTCAACTATGATCGGTCTGCCGCGCGCGCAGCACTAGAGAGTTCCTATTGTGCAATTTAATTATATTCATATCAATAAATATTCTACCGAGAAAAAGACGTTGTCACGTAAAATCTTCGCCCGTAAAACCGACTTTACAGGCAACCATTTTATTTTTTTGTTTTATAATAGTGGACTTGAGAATTTATTTCCTTTGCATGTTTAATGCAAAAATATCAATTGTTCTTTTTTGTGTCTGGCGTCTGAATGTCAGTGGCTCGACTGACCAGCAAGTGCCATGTTTTTTTTTCACAGTTCGTTGACATAGATTCTCGTATTTCCGACATTTAAATTGACAGAATAATGAAAATTATAATAATTATGGAATATTTTTAATCGGTTTATAAATCGTTTTATTGTTCTTCTTTTTTACTGGCAATCGCTTGTCCCCTTGAAAAATAGTGATGACGACATTAACAAATTACAAAAATATCTAGCATAAATACAAATTTATGTAATTTTTTTATGGTATTATTTTTAACGAAATAGATAACACCTTTTTTAAACTCTTTTTGAAATAAGAGAAAAACGTACCAAAGTCGACGTCGGTAAAGACTGTTTAAACGCTAGTTAGTTAATGCCATCATTGTATAAACGCTAGTTAGTTAATATATCGTTGACTTGATTTAACAAACAAAACGCATTGTTTTCTGTTTTGCCGAGTCAACGCCACGATGAATCAGACTGAAGTCGGTGTAAATAGTGCGTAGGTTTTATTTTGTTTACAATTATTAAGGTTAATGTTCTAATGAACTTGTTAAAAGGTTGGTGGATACTGTTCAGTCGGCTTTAAAAAGTTTAACCAATTTAAAAAAAGAAAACCGGAATATTTTAGGCTCACGTGTAGCTCGGTCGACAGTAAAAAAAAAATCTGCCGAAAGCCAATGTCGTCTAAATTAACTTGTATGAGGCGTTTTAGACAACCTGATCTTTATATTTTAAAGTTATTTTAAAATTAGAATACAATTGTGAATACTGTTAAAAAAGTATAAGTTATTCTACCTGACTGACTGTCGGTCAGAATTTTTTAAAGAACGGCAAAAAAATGTAATTTTAAGCTTGAAAAATGGATGTTTTACCTTCCAAAATACAATTTTGTGTTTGCTACACATGTAACTTAAATATGATTTATGTACTATGCTACATAACAACATCGATAAAGAATTACCAGCTGGTAATGTTCAATGTGTGTATTCAACAAAATTTTAAACAAAAAAAATTATACGCATGTCTTAAATTACAACATGGGAATTTTCCCGCCCCAATAGGCTGAAAAAAATATTCCTGTGCCTTTTTCCCCATTGATAGAGTCGAAAAATATTCACGAACAAAATTAGAACTTGTGCCAACTTACCATTTTGATGAATACACTGTTTTAATTTTAGAATTGCACAGATACTTTGAATTTTATTTACAGCATTAGTGTGATCATAAACAAAAATCCTTTGCCACTACAACTGTCACTTGAGAAAAACAAAAATAAACAAACGTGTTCGTAATATTTTTTTTAAACCGTTTGGCGCGACCGTTCCATGGTACCACGAGTGTATACTGCCAGATGTGAGATGGCACAACACATGAATGACTGCAGTAGTATTTACATCGCGCCAAAGAAATGTCTACTCTACCGTGTATTTTTAGAGTTGTAATTTGATTATTTTATAAGCGAGACGGACTACCTACCTCACACAGCTGTGCGGGTAAACACGTTTTTTCTGTTTCAGAAGAAAGTTCTGTGTTACGTTCAGCGCAATGCCGCATTGTCGGCTCACGGGTTCAGCCGGCCAATAAGGTTAGAGCGGGCGAGTGTTATCGACGAATCAAGAGTCAAGGACACGTGAAAATTTTAACACAGTTCACCTTCTTCGCCTACTTCCATTTTCGCATTTCCGGCTTTGTTTCGAAAGCTATAATGATTGGGAATTAAATTATTCATAGTAGTGGCGGCCGCACTAACACGTTGGCAGGCATTCATTATGCAACGATGAACGCGTAGGATCAAAGTCCGGCTCCTTTGCTTGCTTTCACTGCATGTTTCGAGACTGAATGCATATAGTGTACAAGTTTACCAAACATAGATCCTCAACGCGGACTTATCTTGTCTCTAGAAACTAATAAGTATTGTAAACAGATAAAGTTCGTGTCTGGTGCTATGCGATTGCTGCAATTTTTTCACCGATTAAAAGCTGCTTTATTCCTGAGTGACATGGCTATATTTTATGTACGCGGGCGAAGCCGCGTCAAAAGCTAGTAAATATATAAATAACCTAAGAAATTCCCGTTTTTAAAACGGGATACTTTGAACAGTGATACCTTCGGATTGACTTAGAATTATTAGGTCAAGTAAACTTTATATTAATGGAACGTTGTTGTTTCTTTGTAATTAGTTATTTATTGGTTTCTTTGTGTTTTGTGTTTTCTGTATTATCACCGTATTTATTTCACATTTTAAATCCTCATCCCTATCTATGGGCCTACCTCTAAATATACATTTGTTCGTCACCCATGACGCATTAAAGAAAAAAGTTATGATACTATAAAAGCGTACCTACTGGTGGAATTTCTCGCCCAAGGGCTGAATTTCGGAAAAACAGAGCAAATTGCAAAAGCATTATATGTGATGCCAGAGTTCCCTAGTGTTTGTAAAAACGAGTGTGCTGAAAGAAAACACTGCTCTTAGTACCCTAAGACCCGCAGACAGCTAGCTAAACTATAAAGCTAGAATCAACTACATTAGACCGACGCCGCGACGCAAATGTGTAAGACGCGTACGAAGATCGACGTCGCGTGGCGTGAATCAAGTGTAGCTCTACAAGCATAGTTTCCATATAAAATGTCTGGTGACCGACGCGCCCAGAACGGCGTGTGTGGCACACGTGTGCGCAGTGTAGTTCTAGCTTAAGACTCTGTCGACAGAGCAGCAACGTCGTGCTCGCGTCGATATAGACATGACACCTGTCGTGCCGCATGGCTTAAGTCGGGGCGTAAAAAGCTCGTTTTTATTGGCGTGTAAATTTTCGTCGTCCGACGCCATTGTCACAAACGATTGAAAACGTAAGCCTGTATACGCCTCGTGGACAGAGTTTAGTACGCTGTGCTGCTAAGCTGTCTGGCGTATTTGAAGTGTACGAAGCTACGCGTGCGTGGATAGTAGGCCTCACTGCGCGGTTACACGTCAGTGTAGTTATGCTACGTCCGAAGGCGCCATGTTTCGCTACGCCAGCGTCACTTCGCTACGTCCGTCGTCGCGCGTCGTGTTCGTCTGTACAATCTTTAAACGCTATACTACTACGCGACTACGCCAATATAACTACGCTACGACCGTAGACGCTACGCTACGCTGTGTCCGTAGGGGCTGTACTATGCTATGCTAGTACAATATAGCCATTGCCAAAATAATTCTGCAGCTGTGAAATAGTACATTTTGATATAAGGGGAGAACGTTTGCGACCGAGGTGGAATAGTTACGGAGCCGACTGCTGCAATTTTTGCAGTTTTTTGGACTCGTGCTTTACATTGCGTGCCTAAAAGCAGCCTAGTCGGGATAGGAGCGGGATTTCGGGTTAGTATATTGAAAAAGGTCATAGTATTCGTACCTTCGTCCCTTAGGGCTTGCGCACACACTCGAGACAAAACAGTCTTAGACAGATGACAGTCTTAGAGATCTGTCTTGCACTTGCGAAACAAGTCTATCTAAGAATGTCTTAGATAGACTTGTTCAAAAAAAAATGAAAATTAGGGTAGAGTAGGGTAGTGTAGGGTTGAGTAAGGTAGAGGAGGGTAGTGTAGGGTAGAGTAAGGTAGAGGAGGGTAGAGTAGGGTAGAGTAGGGTAGAGTAGGGTAGAGTAGGGTAGAGTAGGGTAGAGTAGGGTAGAGTAGGGTAGAGTAGGGTAGAGTAGGGTAGAGTAGGGTAGAGTAGGGTAGAGTAGGGTAGAGTAGGGTAGAGTAGGGTAGAGTAGGGTAGAGTAGGGTAGAGTAGGGTAGAGTAGGGTAGAGTAGGGTAGAGTAGAGTAGAGTAGGGTAGGGTAGAGTAGGGTAGAGTATAGTAGGCTGAAGTAGGGAAGAGCGGGAGCGAAGCCGCGCGGGCTTCATCTGTAGGTTAATAAGGTGAAAGTACTTCAATGTAAAAAAAAAAAAACTTTTTGAACAACTTTCAAAAAGCCTGCTAAGTCAGCCAAATCAATTTTTTTTTTAACGACTCAAAGAGAGTAGGTTCTTAATTCGGTTCTAGAATTTAAGCCCCTCGCCTACAACGACTTTTTATAGCGATGCTGTCACGCGTTTCGTAATCGCGCGACATCATCGCTATTAACGCGCGTTTGTTGCATTTGCAAGCGCTATAGAAAAAAACCAACGCGCTACTAACACGCTACAGCATCGCGACTGTATCGATGCGAACGCGCTACAAGATCGCTACAAAAAGTTGCCGTGGGCGAGGGCCTTTAGAAATAGAACCAAATTGAGAACTTTTTTCTAATTTTTGTCACCTCAGAACTCCGTCAATTCCGTTTAAGAGAATTCTTTATTTCAAAGATAAATGATATTCATTTTGCAAATAGGTTTATAAAAAAAAACTTTTAAACTTCAATTTTGTTTTCAGTCAGTTTACTAGGTAATATATATACAAACTTAAAATAATAATATGTACAGACGATTAAAAAAGGCTAAAAAAACGGGAAAAACTCACAGGGCATCAAAAAATTCGTCCACATCGATGTCAATGGGAAAAGTGCCCAGAACGCTGGCAGCATTGCCACGCTGGATGGCAATGCTGATTCGTTGACTGAAGAAGAGTCCAGCCCTCTGGTCACGCGAAGAGTCGACCAACTGTTTGCTGATATCCCGGATAACTCGATGAGCGCTCGGACCCCATGGCCCTAGAGTTTCAACCCCAAACGGCTCAAACACATAACTTCCAATGAGGTTATTATATTTACGCCGTTTGAGGTTTTCTGCACCTGCAGCAGCCGCCCCAGCACAGCCCGCCGTACTCAGAAGATGGGATGGCGCAAGGGTGTCGACACATGTTGCATCCCACACCAAAGGCCTACCCAATTTCCAAGGCATTATAGTCATCCCATCTGGCCTCTTCCCATCGTCACGTGCCAAGCCATTAGGTTCTAAAACAGCTGGCACCCCGGCGGTGACAAGAGCTCGACGGATGATGTCATTAATACTGGCATGCCGTGCTATCCGGCCAGCGCTTCTGCTGCAAGATAGGCCATGGTGTCCGAGGCGGTCGACTGCTTCGCCACACTGACATCGATGTGGAGCTCCACTAGGAGCACCTAGACGCAGGCATGTAGCGATCCGGAAGGTGGTGTCACTTAGCAAAGTACCTATGTTAGGTGACGGTAAAGCCTGTAGCCAAAGGCCCGACTCCCATTCACCCACAGCCAGTAGGCGAGCGCGCTCAGCAGTATTGGTGGACGTATTAATGAGATTATTCCGTACCAACCTGCAGAGCGGCTCATCCCACTGTCTCTGGGAAGATGGATTTTCGGGCAACGCCTTGTCCGGGCAAGTGATTTTCCAGGCACTTACTGCATCGGCCAAGCACGGCACCTCACAGCTAACCAGTGATGGAGTCAAAATTCTTTTGGTCAACTGTTGAGTGCTGTGGACCGAAGACAGGAACGCCGGTAGGCTTACACTAGAAATTTTGCGGATGCCGAGCCCACCAAAACGAATGGGTAGCGTGGCTTGTAGCCACGCTCGGTCATCCATGGCCACATTTAAAATGGAAGTCAGAGTATACCGAATTGTCTGATCAATTTTGTCCAAGAGATGTGGCTGCTTCCATAAAGGGGAAGAGCGGAGAAAATACATGAAATTTGGTGCAAAACAACAATACCGTATGAGGGTGAAGGCCGAATGTAGGTTAATTTTAGAAAGTCTTTCCGAAATGTTTTTAAAACGTTCAATTTTGTCGTCAATGAATGAAGAAAAACTGTCTTCCAAAATTGGAGAACCTAGGAGTAAATCTGTATATGTAATATGTAATCGTAGTCAGTTTTAAGTAGATGAGGCCTTCTCCTGCTCTAGGCGGCTCCGGTGGAACGGGTGGACGTGTCAGACTAAGCCTGACTAAACCTCGCTCCTATGTTCCTTCTTTGCCTTCGGTTCGGTTTTCCTTTCAGTAGCGACCCCATAGTTCCAGTAGGCTCCAACCCTGTTGGGCCCTTACAGTTTTCCTAACGTCGACGACTCCACATACTTTGAGCTTGATGCTATTTTTGAGTACATGGATACGAGTTTTAATTATTGTATGATTACACAGGGTAACAGGGTTATTTGAAATACACTGGCAACCTCTCAGAACTAAGTTACTAACGTCATAAACAACAACTTTTGTTGCTATAACTTTTAAAAATTTATCATTTTTTGTTTGTCAGATTTTCATATAAAAATAAAAATATTTAAATTGAATGTTCTAAATATTATTTAATTTAAAAAAGTTAAAAAAGGCGGTGGAGGTGCTAGATCCGCTTGCGTCGCGTCATACAGACGAAGGTAGGTATAGCAAAATACAGAGTTAAAAAGTGTTAGATAGAACAACGAAATCATGAATAAAGGTTTGGTTTTGGTAAATGAATTATGTTTGTATAAAGTCATAGAATAAAAGTTGTTTTTTATGATGTTAGTAATACCCGTGGTAATACAGTTCTGCAAGGTTGTTAGTGTTTTACGAATAACCCTGTAGTGTAGGTACGGTGTCGGCAGCAACACATTCATAGTAAGACGTCGAAATGAGAACTGACTACGCTTAGATTGCCAAACCATGTTTAGCAATTTAAGCTTTTAAAGAATACTTCTAAAAAGGAAGTTCAAATCAGATTTATTCATTTATTGATAAAATGCATGTTTCCTGTTGAATGAATTAAATTATCATTTAAATTAATATACTTAATTTATTATTTAATTTAAAATTTACATATTTTAGAATTCTGCAACAGGTTTATACAAGAGGCATTCATTTGAATATGATGTTTTTTTTTTAATAACGTGTGCATAATGCTGAGCCAGCGTGTGGTGCTATTCTTTAGAAAACAGCCTTGAGCGCAGCGCTGACCGCAGCAAGGAGTCGAGAGGGCAGTACCTACATTGAATCAACAATCCAATGTATAGATCAACTGGATTTTTAATCAAATTTACCTATTTGGATTTCGTCACTGCGGCCAGCGCTGTGCTTTTGGACGGAACCACCTGAGTAAATAAACGGAATCTACTCATGTGACGGACCTATTTAAAGTCCGTGGAGTAGTTATCTAGGAGTCATCGATCGCGGTAATTTCTGATTGATCATTTAAAAAAAAATTGCTTGAATCCTGTGGCGCGGCGCCAAACCAAACCCAGTTTTCGTTTCGAGTGCAAGCAAAACTGAACTTGGCGGTGACCAGGCGGAAGTATCTTCGATGGTACTATTTGTGCGATCACCAAAAATTCAGGGATTTGAAACCAAAATAGATTTTGTTCTGTTAGGTACAGTAAAAGTGGTCAGACTCAGATAACGTTTTAAAGTTTGTAACGATACTAGATCCAAAGGATATATAAATAACGTTAAACGTTAATAAAAAATAACGTTATCGAATATTATTTTGATAGAACAATATTTTAAGTTACGTTATGGGATCAATAACGATCAGTATCCTTATATCCTCTTACAATAACGTTACAGTTGAAACGTTGCTGACTAATTTGTAACGTTATTCGCCTCCCCAACGCTGCCGCCTTGCTCCTTTTTCAAGCAAACTTCGAGCAAGTTCGTTAGAGAGAGAGATAGAGAGAGAGAGAGAGAAAGTGCGTCAGTGACGTAGACAATGGTTGTGATAATCTGCCAACTATTATTTGTTATGTACGCATACATCACACCGGTGCATCCTATTATTGTAATGGGTGAGTAATTGAGTACCTATAATTTTAATTATTATTACAATTGTAATTACTACGTCATTCTTCCTACCTGTTGTCTAAAAATATTTGAAAGTCTTTTTTAACTCTCAAAGTGACACTCATTACCCAATCCTATACCTAACCTACCCGTGTTGGGGTACCCTAAAATTACATCAACTCTTTCCCTGCTCTCGTCTTTTACACACATTATCGACTGCGCATTCGGTATGGTTTAGAATACCTAGGCAAAGTATAAAATAAATAATATTATCATACTTTACCTACACGTTTTATACCGTATATATATACCGGATATAGAATACCGGAATAAGGACTAAAGTATACCGGATTATACAGATTGCCGGTTACATGTATATTGTCAAGTTTTCAATGTATCCTATCTTCTGTTATTCAAAAAATAAACACAAATGGTTCTAAATTACCTAATTGCCTAAGTAATTAAGAACCAATTGCAGAAGTTAAGATAGATAGAAAATGTGACCATGTATATAATATATTATTCTTTAAATTTAATCTGAACCTGATATATCTGTAACTGTCGGTTGCAGAAATAGTGAAATGTGGTCATGTTTGTCCACGTAACTGTTATTTTAAAATTCTTGCAAATTATTCTTTATACTGGAACGATTTTCCTTTGCACGTTCATTAGGTGGGACTTTAATTGAGCTCGCATTTCCTTCATCAATGTTCCTATCAAAATGATTAAATTTTAATAATCTAATGTAAAAAGAAGTAATCTGATTTTTCGCAGTTTATTAAGTTAGAGTTTTATTCTTGGATCCATTATCATAGGATTTAAACCCGTCACTACAAAAGAGAACATTTACTCTGTTTTCTAAATTATTAATTATTTCTTTGGAAAATGTCCGTACTTCTTTAAAGCGTGAAGCCGTCACCTTCAATTGCATTATTGCTTCACAGAAGGAGACAATCGCCACTTATCGCCCGTTTTCCCTCGTTCCAGAACATGGCCTGTAACAGGAACGGATGCAAGAGGCCACCGCCGCCTCCATGAGGATACGGCGGTGCTCCGCCCAATCTGAATACACTTCCAACGTATGTTCCACCGTGTGCTTCAAGCGGTCCACACAACCGATTGTAATTATCGATGAATCGATTCAGGAACCTCCCGAACTTACCATGTCCGCTGAGGACCTGCGTCATGCGGTAAGTGAGGACGCCGTGATACCTCTCCAGTCTTCAAAGAGGATTCATAATCATGGCGGTAAGTCTTTACCGCCATGATTATGGCAAATATATATATAAATATGGCCAAAAAATGTACGAGTAGATACCTAAGCTAAACTAACAAACTGGAAGAAATTTGCGAAATCGCGATATATAAGAATTGGGAGCACTTGGGAAATCTCCAGCGAACAAATTTTTTATCTTAAATTTGTTTTTGTCATAATCTGTCATCATTCGTATTCTTGGTTGAAACTGAAAGTATGTAGGTATTCTATTGTATGGTTTTATTGTGAATCATGTTGTTTTACCACCAACGTGCTCACGAAACCGAAATACCATTGCAAACTTTAACACTATCTTTCGCCGATCGAAAATAACAATACTCATTTATTTTATAGTTGTACTTACCATAAGAGTTTTATTACAACCTGGAACATCACATTTCGAAGATTTTTCATCTTCACTGATTAAACAATATTTGTACACAAAATTCTTCTTCTTACGGCCCATGATAGAGACACTTTGAAACTTAAACCACACGATTAAATAGAAATCAGATGTGCAAGTAAATAAATAAACCGCTGTGAGGCCTCAGCGCGCAAGATAATAAAGCTGGCGACGTTACATAAGAAAATGAATAACGTTACAATTTTGTTATACAAAAAAAAAACAATATTTCGTTATACCAATAACGATACATTACAGATAACGATATAAATTAATATTTTTATGCCGTAAATAGAGACACAATTAAATAACTTTAGATTTTATTCCGTTTCTTAGTGGTAGAAAGAATTTTGTTTAATCCTGGTGGAACGGAACGGTACAAAATATCGTTATCGGAACAACGCGTATCGTTATTTTGAGTAAAGCTTCAAGTCGCTGACTCGAATCACCGATATTTTTTTACAAAAAAAAAACTATTAGTGACAAGTTTTTTCACTTTTTTTTTAGGGTTCCGTAGTCAACTAGGAACCCTTATAGTTTCGCCATGTCTGTCTGTTTGTCTGTCCGTCTGTCTGTCCGTCCTCGCTTAATCTCTGTGACCGTTAGCACTAGAAAGCTGAAATTTGGTACCAATATGTATATCAATCACGACAAAGTGGTAAAATAAAAATTGGAAAAAATGTTTTATTAGGGTAGCCCCCCTATATGTAAAGTGGGAGGTGATTTTTTTTTTAATTTCGACCCTAACGTGTGATATATCGTTGGATAGGTATTTAAAAATGAATAGGGGTTTACTAAAATCATTTTTTGAAAATGTCAATAAATTCGGAAATAATCGCTCCAAAAGTAAAAAACAATGTGTCCCCCCCCCACTAACTTTTGAACCATAAGTTTAGAAAATATGAAAAAAATCTGAAAAGTAGAACTTTATAAGGACTTTCTAGGAAAGTTATTTTGAACTTGATGGAAAGAACAGTTTTTGTACAAAAAAGACAAAAGGGTTCTACTAAGTAATTCTGGACTAAAGTGTATATGCAAGCATTATTTTAACCTCATAAGTGGGTACACTTATGGTGATGGACGGAAAACTACGGAACCCTACACAGAGCGTGGCCCGACATGCTCTTGGCCGGTTTTTATTATTGATGGCTCACGTTTAACCACCAACTCAACTGATGGTAAACGATGATGTGGGCGACGGATGGAGTAAACTTGCCTAGAAGTAACCTATTCACTCTTGACTTTTTTTATGGTGGGAAAAAATCATCCAATGACATCTCCCGCTCTTGGGCGGAGCGGGAGATAGTGTCAAACACTTACTGACTAAAAGACCCACCCCATTCCTTTCTAGCCTTCATACTGAGGCTCGAGCTCCCTTTCGGATAACCCTGGCCCCAGTAGGCTTCGACCCGGCTGGGTCCCTGCTGTTGCTGACAACTTCTTGAGGCGCGCCGGAACAATACGCGCCGTTGACGACTTGGGCTTGGTCCGGACAGTTACCGGACACCCGGACAGCGAGCTACCCATTGCTCACTGTCCGCAAGCCCGCGCCTACGGTGGCCGGAAATCGGAATCAGAATCCTGGCGGCGGTGGCGGCGGCGGTGGCGGCGGCGAGGACGCCGTTGCCTGATGCGTTCGGCCTCCTCCTTTGCGAGCATTACTGCTTCGCAGAACGCGACCACCTGCCACTCCTCCTCGCTCCGGACCATGGCCTCAACCAAGGCCCGGAGCGAGAGGTCTCCGCCGCCGAGCGCCTTCAAGAGGGCACGGCGATGCTCCGCCCAAGCAGGGCACACCTCGACTGTGTGCTCCACCGTGTCCCCCGGGCATTCCGCACAGTGGCGGCACCCGGGCGTCACTTCCGCACGAATCCTGTGCAGGAACCTGCTGAACGAGGCTTGTCCGGTGAGGACCTGCGTCATACGGAAGGTAAGGACGCCGTGAGGTCTTTTCAGCGACGCCTCAAAGAGGGGACTTACCGCCATAAATATGGTGTGCCCCAGCACTGGGTTGCGATAGTCGTTGACGCTATTTCACCATAAGATCCCGCCGGAGCTCTGTCCGCCATGCCGTGACCTGTCGCGGCACACTCTTGACTTTAAATAAATAAAAAAAAAAAAAAAAAAATAATCTTTAATTCGGATTAGTGACATCCATATGGGTTAGTAAACAATTGAAGAGAAAACTTATAACCTATGTTAGTAACCTTAATGATATGATAATATTATTTTAAAACAAGGTGGTTGTTCCTAAAACATCGGTGAACAACATCACCTAACAAAGGAAAATCGTACCTGTCCGCTATGGTCTTCAGGATGGAGTTGGAGCTAGCCCGCACTCTGCAGAGCAGAGAGGCTGATTTCTGTCTAACGATGGCGTGGAAGCCATCGACGTGCGCCTCTGCAAACATACCTGATGCACTGCAGAAGCGGGGCAGCCCCATCAACATCCTGAAGCCGTTATTATATTGGACCCGCAAGGCGCTGATAGTCCGCTGAGTATAGTTAGTCCACAGGCTGCACGTGTAAAACACTTGACAATAGGCTTTAAATAGTGTTATTTTAACTTGTCCACTACACCGCGCAAACCTGCGAGCCAACATATTACACCGGACTGCCAGCGCCCTACGTTCCCTCTCAATATCGTCTTGGTCATTAAGGTCGTCGGTGACGTAATGCCCCAAGTACTTAAACTTGCTTACTTGCACTATATCCTTCCCATTAAGTTTAATGGGGGGAATTTAAAGACCGCTAAGTTGTAGTTATCAGGAAACACAGACTCCGGCAGGGAATTTCACTCCTTGGCTGTACGCACAATAAATACTAGCAACTCGGCGGCGATGCTCAAGGCTTTGGAACTTCGACTCTACAAGTACATCATTGCCGCTGATTCTCTTGACTTCTCTCTTAATCGACTCCAGTGCATCAAGCTGGTATTTGGCAGACCCATCCCAAAGATGAGAACAGTACTCCATACACGATCGAACTTGTGCTTGACAAAGATTGAGCAGCTGTTCCGGCGTGAAGTACCGTCTCACCTTTGCTGAGATCCCCAATTTTTTGGCAGCCAGTGGAGCCTTTGCCTCGATGTATGAGCCTCGGTTTATCGGCACGGTCACACCTCGGAAAGATGGAGCCGGGTGGAATTGACTCCGTTTAGCGGAAAAAAGACACGCGTAGGTTGTAGATGCATTGACCAGATTAGCGTCGCCCCAATCGGAGACCGCCTCCAAGGACGAGTTCAAGCGTTCAACCATGATTTCTCGCAATGACAGCTCGTGCGTCAGACACATGTCTCAACAATAGTGCTTCTGCACACAAACAGAGCATATGCAGTCGTCTGCATACCCAAAGATACTGGGTTTAAGTAGGTATTGACCCCTAACGGACCCCGGCATTAATATCCATTTGACTGGACGAGCAGCCATCAATAACCACTCGGATGGATCGATCCCTCAAGAAGTCTGCGATCCAATCACACAGACCAATGGGTAGACCGAAATAAGGAAGATTACCCTATCGAAAGTCTTCGATATATCAGGGGAGACGGCAAGCGCTTCCCCATGCTTCTCGATAGCCTCGCTCCAGATGTAAATGGCCTATGCTAGAAGGTCCCCGGTTGATCGATTTTGGCGAAAACCGTATTGCCGGTCACTGAGGTAGTGAAATAAGGTTCCACGTGGCTAAACCTTTAGGCACGCACTGAATGGACGGCATCATTGGGGGACTAGTCTGGAGACTACGGGGACGCCCGAGCCGCCCCCCCCCCCCGGGAATGTCCATCGGACCCTCTCGTCTGGTTGCCAACCAGTAGCCCGATTCACGTAATGAAAACCGTAACGATTTCGTAGCGATTTAGTCGTTTGGACCATTTCCGTATTCACATCCATCAATCGAGTTTGAACGACACCGATTTTGAAGTCGTTTGAAATTCGTCGATTAAAAAAAAATCTGTATTAAATTATCCTGGTAGAATACTTATTAATGTAACTGAAAATAAGTCGATAGATCGTAAATACCGCTTTTGGATAGGACTTCGATCGAACGACTATAAAACTTCAACGATATTTGGCTTGTTTGATTTTACGTGAATCAGGCTAGTGCATGATGGCGTGTTCCGGAATTTTTCGACAGTTGGCGGGGCAGCCTTTCATGTGTGGCTGTGGTCCGCGGTACTCCGTGCCTCGGATCCCGCTACCCTCCGCGACTAGCCTCCCGATTCGTCCATATCAGCACGAGCCAGGTTGGTCTGCTTGTGTTGGAACAGCTATTTCGACCCAACTCCTCTGGACTGGCTACACTGAGCATCATACCAGAACACGGCCTGGCCGTTTGGCGGTATGTCTTTGCTCAGTGGATGTACATACCATTAGTTAGTGTCACCTGATTAGCACCACCCGGGGACCACGTGTAAGAGCCTTGCTTCGGGTATTCTCCTACGGACACGGGTGTCTCATCGGCCCCTAAAAATATTATTATGTTGGTACTTACTTTAATCTTATAATTCTTTCTCAATATTATTTTTTTATTTGATTTTTTTTTTGTTAGTTTAAACTCAATTTGTAATCAATGTGCCGTTTTTGTAATAATAACCTATTCTTGCAGACAAAATCAAAATAAACATAAATAATAAACACATTCCACTTTTATTCAATTCAATTTATTTAATTACCTAATAAATCTTTGTAGCAATCTCAATGTGTTTTATTTAGAATATAGATATTACCTACAAAGGATATTACTTATGATTATTTTATAATACAGCTCACATGTCAGGCGCAGCAATTAATTTTTATATGTCAATAACTCATTATAGGATGTATCTACCTGTCTACTTTTACTTTTTTTTTTGACAAATATCACGGTGTCAAAATCAACAATAAAAAATAAGATAAGTACATAAATAAAATGTAATAGAATGCAAAAAATTATTTTCAAAATGTGGTTGTCAATCCAATTTTGAATATTAATCATTTATTGTTTAAATTTACATTTAAAAGATAAGAGTCAATACAGGAAGGAAGTAACTGCAGAAAATGTCATCGGCAAACAGTGCGCAAGATTCCGTCACAAGTTTAGGGAGGTCAATCAAGAATATTAAAAATATAACCCACCCGACCCGATCACAATGGCCGAATGGGATTAGCGTAAAAAGTTACCGGTGAACCTAGAACGCAAAGGCAACTGACGGATCATAGGTGTGGTTATAATCAGTAAAAGTTTGATAAGCCCTTTCTATCCACTTTAGAGCTGGAGAAGTCATTGGATGATTGTCCATATAAAAAAAAAGAAATATTTACCAAGTGATTACCGATAAATGCTCGAAATAAACGGAAGATCACAAAAATTTATTAAAAAAAACGGTAAATGGACGGATTTATGTTGTATCCACCACCCTGCACATGGCCCGTTTGGTGGATTACGGCCTCTTCCTTCTCCTAGAGAAAAGGCCTAAGCTCCTGCAGCGGGAACTTGGGAACATTATAACTCTGAAATGCATATACTATGCATATATTGATGTTCCTGTAAAAGCCCAAGACACGGTAAAACCACAGTCTCAAGTTTTACTAATAGGTGCATCTTAAGATTTACCGAAATGAGTTGGTAAATAATATTAATAATAATAACTTTACTTCGGCTGGCATAGGCCCACAGAAAGCTCCACCTAATACAAATGAAATGAAATGTACATAAGTACATAAGTATTAATAAAAACGTCATAGGTGTTAACGGCCCTTTTTTTTAGGTGGTAAATTATCCGATGACTTCTCGCGCTTTAGGGCGGAGAGAAAAGGTATGTCAGACTTTTACTGATTAAAATTCATGCCTGCCTTGCGTTGGAGAGGGTAAAAACCGGAGGTTTTTTCTTTCAGAAGCGAACCTATGGGCGCAGTAGGAGATTTCAGCAAAACCGGACGAGACCAGCAGCTTCGAACCTGCGTCACACACAATAGATTAAATTATAAAGCTATCCTGACCTAACCTGGCCAAGGCCTACTTGAAACGGCCTTCGCGTTTTCTTTTTAGAACTACGTACCTTGACATGTTTATTTATCGACATTTATCATGTAGCTATTGAGTGAGCTCGCCGTAACTATTTGGTAAATCTTAAGATTTACCGTAGTTCAAACTTTTACAGTAACTTATAGGTACATTGAATTCTATTTTTAACGGTACCTACTATTCTAGATACCTTTTCTGACGCAAATCCGTTTAGTTATTGGCAAGTCACGGAAAACCAACTTAATTATCAACGCTTTGTTTTTCTAAAGTGATCACTTAATTATGTGCCTAATTATCTAAGAGAACAAATTAACACCTTATCACGGTTTATATGACTTAATTCTTCGATCACTTAATTAGACAAGAAGTTGCTTACCATAGCAAATAGTTACTGGTGCTTAAAATACTTTGTATCCAAAAATAAGTTATTACTGGAGGTGACTTCTAATTCTATTTTGGTACACATTTATTTTTTAAACAATCTGTGTGGTGAACGTGGTGGTCGCAGCTGTATTAAAAATATGCAGTTACTTACTAACGCTCTAAATACATAATTAGGATTATCCCGAAAAAAACGCAGGTTATAGTGGTGAACAGTTCTAGGGTGGTTTCAAGGATCGACGTGGCGAGTGTTCCTTAAGTTTTTATCGATAATTTCTGAGTTATTCCCATTTTCCCTTCTGCAAGAAAGTTAAATACTTGGGAATAGTTATTAACAAGAACGGTCACTTGGTCTACCCAGCTTCAGGAAGTCAGCCGTAAGCTATTTGCGTCTGCTGTATCTTTAAGGAGACTGCAAAATTCGTCCTTCAGTCTGCCACCAATATTGCACTTACCTAGTCTTGATACGTGGTTAATCCGGCACTGGATACCTACTTGAGGTCTTGGTCATATTTACCAAGCATAGGTACTGCAACATCGTTGATGTGAATAAAATGGTAGGTACGTCCAGCACGTTGCCGCGTCTTACAGATGCTTAAACAGTGCCGAAGTATGGAACAGAGCCATAAAACCACGGAACAGCATAAAACCGTGACCAATATTAAACCGTTGTGTGTCTAAACGTGGATCCACGCGAAACACAATGGCTTTTTAATTGTGTCTCTAATTACGGCACGAGAGGTTAAAATCCACGGGGTTATCGGTGATTGCGATAAGAATAAGAATTTAATAAATCTTTACGGAAGCCTCTTGGTCGAATTTGCTACGCCCCGCGCTGGCTTTACCGGCCACTGCACAGATATACGAAATGCTAGTCGAAAATAGTCAGGCGCTTCCGTGAAATAAAATGAGCGGCTTGGTAATAGAAAATGTAGAAATGTATAGCTTATCCTGAAAGTTGATTTCACAGTTAATAATAGTCATCATCAGTAAAAAGCCGTTACCTTCGATCAAAAATGCAACATACCTACGTTTTCTTTTTGCTTTCATTTATACTCTGCGTAATGTGATGACAATACAATGTGTTCCAAACCACTTCCAAATAAGAATAGGATCGATTTTTCGCCATGTTGTGACGTCATAGATGTCAAATCGAAAAAATGGGTAGGGTTAACAAAATATGTTTTTTTTTTATCTTATTTATTTACGAATCATTAGGTAGGTATCGAAAAAAGTGAATCCAGTTCTTCAATTTTGCTTATCTCTGCGTCACTGTGTAAATGTGCCTGTAGTGTCAAATGAAAGAAGAAGGCAAATTATAATTATTCATTGTAAAGACATTAAATTTAAGTATACCAAGCAATGAAACTAAGAAAGGAAAGACTTAAAAATATATTTAGCAATATTTAGCTTGCTAATTTAGACTAAACAATTACGTTTTTACTGTTCCTAGATTTAACTATGTAAGACTTATTACACAAAGCAAAACTTTGCAAATTGTAATAAAGAATCAACATTTTGACAGATCGAGGTTATTGATTTTCCTATTCTTATTTGATATAACTGTCAACATTATCAACAGCTAACCTGCCCTGAATTAAAAACACTAACAAAAAATTATCAAGAATACGAATTTAAATGGCATCCAAAATCTCACACGAATCGCCGCTCGTCCTAATACTAATTAAGAATAAGAAAAAAATACTTGATAATAGTAACACTAAAGCAAACATTAAAAAAATTAGAATAGTCGCTATCGGCTCAATTGCCATAAAAAAAAAAAAACAATTTGGACATAAACACTGATGACCTCAATGTGCGTTCCGAACTTCATCCAAACTTCGTAATGTCATCGATTGTAGGAAACGGTAATAATTTCTGTCTGTGATTTCTTTAAAATAATATTAAAAAAACAAATATAATACAAATAATAGAAAATACCAATTAAAGAAAGGTATAGGGTTTTTATTCATCATAATTGAATTTAATTAAAATGACATTTATTGATGAGTAAAAACATTTTAGAACGCACTTTCAGTTTGACGTTTCGCTAATTTTCCTGCTCAAAGGAGGATTGGAATGAATTAGTCGTAATTTGATATTTTTTCCTTTTAGTTTTGTCTAAATTCTCATAATAAAGTGTGTTGATGACAAACGTAGTGGATTCTGACTAGATCGGATGAGAAAATTTGGTTTTATAGATCGTAAGTAGTGTTGTGTTTAACAAACAATTAAACTCTTCATGCGTGTATTTTATGATATTTTGCAGTGTTCTATTTTGTGTGTGGACATCTCAGGAAGTTATTGTTGTCCATAAACACGTGATCCAAGGCCGACACTTGTCGCAACTAATAATTGAATTAACTTATGTGTCTATTCTACTCCATATCATTTTGCTATTTTTATGTAAAAATATTATTCTGTAGAATGTTTTGATTACGAAACTGAATAGTTATCATCCGCAAAACGTTTCCTTTGTGCATCATTACTTTGTTAACGGTTGCTGGTTGGCTAGGAACTTATCAAACAAGTTCCTGAAGTTTTATAAATATTTTTTTATTGGGTTATTGACATAAACTGACAGATCCATTCTTGACACAGTGACCAAATTCTAAAGTAAAGATATAGCTAAGATAGTGTGTGTGATTAACTCAGATCCTTATAGTTCAGGTTTTTGCAGTGTAATTTTGTAATTTTCTGTGTCCTTAGTTACCTATCCAGTATAGTTATGAGCAATTTATCACCTTGTGTGACATTGTGATCATAAGAAACTACAAAATTTGCAAAACAAGCAGGTAGCACCATATGTTTTGATTTTATTGTTGTTAACATACATCCAACTTGAGGTCAGTATCTACCTTGAAATTATATCTTTTCTAAAGTTACTCCATCATATAAAAAATCTGTAAAATTAGTCATATAAAAATGTTAATATCAATTGTTAGTTTATAAAGTTCTATTTTTGAATCAGGTTCATTAACTACCCACCCTATTAAAAATGTCACATTGCATTGTTGCCTTTTATTATTGTGAGAATTCATGACTGTGACACTAATGATATTCAGCTACATTCAGTGATACTGATCTCAACATAATTGCAATAAACACAAGCAGAATCAATGATGATAGAATAGAATAGAATAAACTTTAATATACACCAAAATAAATGATAATGATGATTTTAAAATTGAACTACTGACATTATAACTAAATTCACCCCAATTTAGTTTTCTGCAATAAATAATAACAACCTAATTATCCTAACTAATATCATAAACGAGAAAGTGTGAATGTTTGAATGTTTGTTACTTAATCTCGCAAAAACGGCTGAACAGGTTTGGATGAAATTTGGCATGCATATAGCTTTTGACATGGAAAAGAACATAGGCTACCTTTTATCCCGATTCCTTAAGTACTAATGCCACGCGGGTGAAGCTGTGGCCAAAAGCTAGTTTACCATATGGAACCTAAAATTTTTCTTCAACAACAACTTTATTAATTCATTAAACCCCAAGCAAACATGGCTCCCTCTCTCATTATCTTTCTATTGTGTCTCTAATTACAGTATTCAAAAGGTTAAATATTGTATTATTATACTGAATATCCTAAATGTACTTTTGTGTCCACATACACTAATGCAGTAAATAACACTTATTGTGTATAAAAATATAATGAAATAAAATTAATGAATTCCTATTTTTGAGGAGCTATAGCAAAAATGATATCCATATTGTTTCTGTCCTGTCTATTGTGGATATTTTTTTAATATTATAGATTTTTTCTAATGTTGCCCCACACTAAGAATTACTCCTGTATCGTGAGTGCATTCACAAACATATCTATAGGGCATATAAATATTTATTCCATGCGGAAATGAAACCCGTGACATGCTACCCGGAGTTAACCCAACTAACTCTAACTTTGAGCAGGGTAGGTTGGAGTAAGCGGCAATATGCTTGACATTGACAGTTGAACTCTGTTCGTGTTAAAAAATGCCAGGGTAGAGTAATTACCCAATCGTCGTAACGTCATTAGAGTTAACTCTAAACTCAAATTTGAATGCAGCCCTGCACGAACCATGCTGTCATTTATTATTAATTATCTTTGTTACAGTTAAAAAACCATGCAACCACCTCATCTTCCTACACCCAGCTGCGTAGGAGTGCATGAAACTTGAGCACCGAGAGTGTACAGCACATGTAACGTGCATCCACCATGTTGGGCGTAGTCCTCACTCTGCACCTGGCGCTGCTAACGGAGACGTTTGGCGATGTCATAATTTACACACAGGACGTACCACATGTGGTAAGTTGTTTTTGTTTATTTTTGTACTGTTATGGATGCAGCTAGTAGTAAACTCGTTAAAAAATAAAGGTTTGAGAAAGACTCTAGAATGTAACTTAGAAAGAAATTGAAAAAAAGCAACAAAAAAAAGGGGTCCATTTAGTAGTAACTAACTACTAGGTAGCTACACACTACACTGGAGAAACCGCTAGGCCCTCGCCACACTTGGCGGAAATTCCGTCGCGGAAGATCGGCGACGGAACGTTAATACAAGTTATTGCATATAAACTACAACTAGCGGGCACACTACGTGAAAGATTCGCTCCGCTAGACGGAATTTACGCCAAGTGTGGCGAGGGTCCTAGGCAGTCAAAATTTATTTATTTATTTTTATTTTATTTATTTTTCACATTTTAGGAAAGCTTACAGACTAATAACAAAATAGTGACAATAGTAGGTAATTAAATTGCTAATTACAAGCTTCCACATGTAGGTAGTAATAAAGACGAAAAAAAAGAAAAAATAAATAAATCCAATGTTGGTCCCACAAGGCTGACACAGGGTTGGTTAACTCTCAATAATTTTAACATACAATAATATTATGTTTTACGTGCAAATAGGTATTGGTTATTCAAAAAATGACTTTGCTAAGTTTTTCCTAACTGTGCCCGCTTTCGTGCAAAAGAGGTCAATGCCGGGTTCACATGATATCTTATTAAAACTACGACTGGCTCTCAGAAAAAATGCATTACGCCTATAATTAGTGTTTGCACTAGGTACATGCAGAAGTGGTCGCTGTCGCAGTCCCATCAGATTAGTGCGTATTGAAAATTTCGAGACAAGCTCAGGACAGTCAATTGAACCATTTGCAATATTAATCAAGTAGCACACATCATTAATATCACGTCTCTGGACAAGCGGTAGAAAATGGTATCTCTTGCATCGGTGAGTGTAGTTATCAGATACTTGTTTTGCTCTAAAATCAAGAAATTTTAGGAATTTCTTCTGGATGCCCTCAATACGAGACTTATATATCTCATATTGAGGGTTCCAGACCTGAGATGCATATTCGAGGTGGCTGCGTACGAACGAACAATATAAGACTTTGATCGGTTTTAGTGATCGAAAACAGGCTGAGGTTCTCATTATGAAACCAAGAGCTTTTGACGCCCTATTCACTATACTATCAATATGCTGATCGTAAAGAAGTTTACTATCTTGTATCACACCAAGATCCCTAATACTATTAACTTTCCCTATGTCACTATTGTAAAGTTTGTATGTGGAATCAATTATAGACTTTTGCCGTGTGAAAGATATGTGAAAACATTTCGAAACATTTAATTCTAGCCTGTTAAGTCTACAGTATTCTTCAAACCTATTTAAATCGGCTTGCAATAGGTGTGTATCAGAGATGTTTCTAATAATTTTATGAACCTTCATGACGTCAGCATAAAGTAAAATATAACTATTTTCAAAACAGTGTTTTACGTCAGCAATGAAGAGAGTAAATAGTAAAGATCCTAAAATTGAACCCTGAGGGACACCAGAGGGCACGAAACTCCATCCAGATGTGTATCCCTGAAGCACCACAGCCTGTGTTCTATTGTCAATATAAGAGGAGAACCAACGATACAAGTCTCCGTGTATCCCGGCTTTTAATAGCTTCTCCAAGAGCAGTCTATGGTCAATACGATCAAAACATTTACTGTAATCAGTATAAATGACGTCAACTTGTGCACGCTCATCCATAGCTTGGGAAATAAACTCATGAGATAAGATTAAGTTAGATGTAGTGGACCGCTTTCTTAGAAAACCATGCTGTTCATCACCAAAGTTACATTTCATTGCAGCGTATACGTTATTAAAAACAATTCGTTCAAGGATTTTGGAGAACAAACATATCTTAGATATAGGTCGATAATTAGAAATGTCCGACTTATTACCTTTTTTAAAAACTGGGGTGACAAATGCAGATTTCCAAATTTTTGGGACAATGCCTTCCGAAAGAGACCGTCTAAATAAAATACACAATGGCAGTGCAAGACTATTGGCACAATTTACAATAAATACTGGAGGTATAAGATCAGGACCACCAGATTTCGATAAATCCAAGGTCTTCAATAAATTTAAAACTTGAGATTGAGACACACTAACTGAGCCAATGCATGATACACTGTCTTCAACGCAAGTGACTCTAGAAGTAGCGGGCACAGGATCAGGTTCCTGGAAAGTAGAATGGAAATAGGATGCAAATAAATTGCTGATCTCTTCACCTGTACTCGCTGTCTTATCACCATAATGCATTACTTTTGGAAAAGTACCACAGTTTCTTTTGCTTTTGACATATGCCCAAAAAGACTTAGGGTTCTCAATGATGGACGATTCTATTTTGTCCATATACGTATTGAAACAAATTTTCTCCAAGTTTTCCGCCCTATTCCGTAAGAGAGAAAAAGAGTGAAAGTCGGACATGTTGCCGTATGTTTTATACTTGCGATGATATTTATATTTCTCTTTTAGTATTTTAATCAAAGCAGAACTATACCAGGGCGGATAAGATGACCGTCTAACTGATTTAATTGGGATATACTTGTTTCTAAGCTCATACAGCTTATTATAAAAGAGTTCCACAGCAACTTCCAATGAATCAGTGAGTAATAACTCATTCCAATTGATTTGATCGAGTTCAGAATTAATAGCAGTGTAGTCACCCCTAGAAAATACATATTTTGTAGTCAATTTATCGGTCAATTTATGGATCTCAACAAAATCGGCAGTGATCGTCAAAGGTTTATGATGCAGGTCAATAGGTAATGCCAAGGCGTCATAGCATTCATTAACATTAACCAAGTCGTTAGAAAACACTAAGTCCAATAATCTACCATTTTTATTTCTTTCACCGTTATATTGAGACAGGTTAGAAGTGAGAATCCCATTAAAAAACTCGGCTAAGTGGCTGCATGATACATTTTGCGGGATCAGTTCATTACCATCAGAATAAATCCAGTCAACATTGTTACCAAAATTAAAATCACCCATAATAATGAATTTGTCTAATGGGTGTGTCAAGGTCAAATGATTTACATTAACACTAAAATTATGTAATTGGTCATAATACGAATTGCCAAGGTTTTCTTTGCAAAGATATAAAGCACAAATGTGTAAATTATAATTAGTCGCAGGCCTAGATCGTTTTAAGATAATTGAGATCCAAATATCCTCGGCGGAACTTCGCCAATCTTGTCGTTCTAGAACAGTAAGCTCACTTCTCACCGCTATCAATACGCCACCACCCCGCTTTTGAGACGTTCGAGAGTAATCACGATCGCGCCTCCACACTAAATAACGACTATCAAACATCTCACTACTAAAGATATCATCCACAAGCCACGTCTCAGTGAACACAATTACATCGTATGCACTCTGTGATATTTTACGAAATATATCGTTCGTCTTCGTACGCAGACCACGCACGTTCTGATAATACACACTAAGAGTAGCCATCACTAGTCAAAACTAAGACAGAATAAAATAAATATATAAGAAAAGCGAGCATAAATAAGTTTTGTGCTAAAAAGCGCAAATAAGTTTCACTTTCTTGATAAAATGAAATTGCGGAGGTAAAAGGCAATGACTTGCAATAAACTATTAGGCACAGCAGAGCACAGTGTACAAAAATAAATAACTTCAAAAAGCATAAATCATATGAGCTTTGAATACAAACAAAAGGTGTCGAGCGGTAATAAGATAAGGATTGCTGCCAATATAACAAGGTAATAACACACAAAACAATGTATTTGAAATGAGACCATAATGTTAACGCAATTAGGTCGTAATTACTTAGACGTAATAGTTTCGCATAAGTGATTTTTTTAGAGAACTTACTCATTAGCACCGTGCAATGACACAGATCAATTAGGAAAACGCAAGTAGCACACAACGGCTTGCGGTTCTCAAACTGTTTATGGGCACAAATGACAAAATATGTAAACACTGTTGTATTAAAGTTAAATGTTACTATTATATAATTTTGGAGAGGTCCTTTTCTGATTTCACTATTATTACGGGGGTGGTGTCCATTTTTCTCGCATGTATTTTTGCATGTTTGACCCATACATATCGAAAATCCGTTTCAGATGCTAATTTTTTAGTTTTAGATAGCAATAATTTATTTTTAGCCGTTAGATGGTCGTTTATATATATCCTATGGTTTCCTGCTAATCCAATTTGGCTAGTTGTTAGCGGCGATGTCTTAGATGCGTATCTGGCTGCAGCAACAAAGTCTTCTTTAACGTAGCGATTAGCGAATGAAATAATCACTGGTTTTATATGATCTTTTTCGCGCGTAGGCACTCTAGTAATGAAATTTATCTGACTTTTGGCAATGGGGTAATTAATTTTGGTACCAATACTAGAGATAATTTGAACCAGATTTTCATTATTCGATTGTGATAACCCTTTTACTTCTACGTTGTTCATTCGCGACCATTGATCCTTGCTATCTGAATCTTCCTCCAGTTTATCCAGTCTAACTTGAAGCTTCTCCACTTGACTCTGTACCTCTTCTAGCTGAGCAACACGCTGTTCCATGCTACTCATTCTCCCATTGAACTCCTTGACAATATCATTGAATTGTTGACTTAAAGAGGACTTCATGTCAGCGAATTCACTCTTAAGAGCCAAAATTTCATCCTTCAGACCATCCAATGGTGCCAACTTTGCAGCCAATGCTCGAATTTCCAGTAATACCGCAGATTCCGGTTCCAAATTCGGCGACATTGGTGAACTAGGTGCATGAAGAGCGCCCGTCTGTTTGCATTTCATGCACCGCCATGTGAGCCTTCTGTCACCCAGCTTACGGTGGCCAGCTTCAGTGATGCCCGCACATTGGAAATGTAACTCATTTCCGCATACCGAGCAATGCACTCCATCAGTCAGCTGATCGTCACAGACACCACACTTCTTTATGACATCCATTATTTGTCGTTATTAACTTTGAGGAACACTGGTTGGCTTCTAAAAATCGACAGTGAGTCTAGTTAAACGCGACCGTAGACGGTAGGGCCTACGACCGTACTGAAAATGGACCTTATATTTTTTGACAACATTAACCAAGTACTGTTTTGGTCTGGACGATAATGTTTTCATGAATTCTAGAAATAGGGAATGTGCATGATAAAAATATTTCTTATCTAACGAGTTTATCAAAAATATTATATTAATTGTGAAAACAGTATCAAAGTTGGTAGAAAAGCAAATTAGTATTATGTAACAATTTTACACAAATATATCTCTTTCGCCAAGACGCCGTTTTGTATGGCAGTGGTATGGCTGTCATGGACTATGACATATTAGCAGATTTGAAGTTTATAACTTCGGTGGTGATGAAGATATTTTAATTTTTACCACAGCTAAAAAGTATTTAAATTTAGCAAATAAATTAAAAATATTTCATGCATGTGGCTATTATTGACTGGCCTGTTAGTGTGTTAGTGACTTCGGTGGTGATGAAGATATTTTAATTTTTACCACAGCTAAAAAGTATTTAAATTTAGCAAATAAATTACCCTGACTGCTACGCTGGAGGTCCTGGGTTCCAGGACAAATTTTTGTGTGATAAGCATAATCATTTCATCAATGGGTGTAAAAAAAAAGTAAATATATAAGTATGTTTATCAGTTGTCTAGTACCCATAACACAAGCTCTGCTTAGCTTGGGAATAGACAGCGTTGTGTGATAGTTGTGGAATATTATATTTTATATTATTGAGTTAAAAAGAACTTGAAAGTTAGCTGTCAAGTATATTTTTACCTTGCTTTGATAATGCTAAAGGGAAGGTTATGTAAATACCCCACTGACATACATATTGATAAGTGCACTCAACATAAGTACAATAGCTATTTATGTTTGACTATAATTTTCCTACTGCTTGGTTCTGGTGTCCATTTGACCTAGAACTATGAAAAGTAGCATGTCACATTCTTCTTTTTTATTGACTCAGTCAAACAAATTGAAAGAAAGTTAAATATTATCCAGTTTTATGCTCTTGAAAGATGGTTATGTCAATTCAATTATTTTTATTTTACATAGACCTACATGAACACTTATAAAACTTCAGAAGCTAGTGTCGGGTTCTAATAGATGGACGCAATCGTTGGGAGGCCTCTCACAAGGTCGATCACTGACCTGGTGAGGGTCGACGTGCTCTCGTGGGGGCGATCGGCGGCGGCGATCTGTCACGCAAGCCCTTGGTACAGGCCATGGTCTGGAGCGAGGAGGAGTGGCAGGTGGCCGTCTCCTTCTGCGAAGCAGTAATGCTTTGCGGTCGACCGCATCAGGCAACGACATTCACAGGCCCCAGCCGTCGCCGGGATTCTGATCCCGATTTCCGACCACCGTAGACGCGGCGAGCAATGAGTAGCTCGCTCTCCGACCGTCCGGTAACTGTCCGGATCGAGCCCAAGTCGTCGTTCCCGCGCGCCTCAAGGAGTAGCCAGCAACAGCAGGGGCCCAGCTGGGTCCTGGACCCCTGCTGTGATAAAAAAAAAAACTATCCATCTGTATTTGGCAGTATTGAATGTCGAAGAGGAATAAACAGTACATTAATTGACGGCACGGTTGGTGTAGTGGTTAAACGATTAGTTGCTTTGCGGCGTGTCAAGGGTTGAATTCCAACATAGAACAAATATTTGTATGGCAGATTGGTGTTCTGGGTGTAGGTGTCTTGTGTATGTGAGTTTACATGTTTGTTGTTGAATGCACCTAACGATACAGGCATAACGCCTAGTGTGGGGCAAATTTTTAATAAAGCTAATATAAAGTTGCCTACTTCTACTATAAAAGAGTGACTATAATAATTCACAATGTCTAAAAATAATAAGTGTCACAATGTTTACAAATGACTTTTAAATGCAACCTCATTGCTTGTACAGTTGTTTTGAAACATTTCACCACACAAATGTATTCCTATTTCCTTATGTTAATGTTTTAACATACAAAAAAGCGATTGGTAACGTTTTTCACTCCCATCATGCGTATTTTGAACGGGTATACCTATATTAAAAAATTTGTAACAATTTGTAACAGTATAGGTAACTCCAAATTAACATGACCTCTCACGCCCTAGCCATCGCAACAGGAAAACTCGGGCGACGAGAGTAGCAGGATGATCTCTGGTCACCGGGCACCGTAGGCTTGGTCTTGCGGACGATTAGCAATGAGTAGTTCGCCGTCCGGCCGTCCGGTAAAGCCCAGTAGGACCGAAGCCCGTTAGGGCCACGGAGAATTAAATTAACATTATCTATCCATCATGTTTTGCACAACGTATACATTTATAAGCAAAATCATGATGTTAGTGACCCGCTTCTTAATTGCAATCCCACAGGAAGTGTTAATTTATTTGTTAGTGGGGTTAACACGAGTGTTAGCGCTTGTAACCTCGGTATTAATAACAATACAAGAGGTCATTTAGCCCTGACAGGTTTTTTTTCTACCGCTCTTGGACGGAGCGTAAGGTTGTGTCAGACATTTAGTGACAAAAGACCCAACCCTGTTTCTTTGCCTTTCATACCAGGCCCGGGTGTTCTCGGGCGATCCACACAGTGGTTTACTTGCGCACGAATCGGGTGCAGGAACTTCCCGAACTGGCCATGCTCCGTGAGAACCTGCTTCATAGGCGGGTACGAGTGATGTGTCCATTTAATTTCGGCTAGATGTTCAAAGAACTCTAGGCCTTAACCATCGGGCAAATGTAAAGCAAATACAAGAGAAGTAATAAAACAAAGTTAAATGGAGAGATAGAGAAAAATAAACAAAATAAGATGAATGAAAAACAAACATGGTCGCCATCTCGTCCATGGGCACACGCCACAAATACAATACAGTTGACAGACATAGCTTGCTAATTTAACTATAAAAGTATAACAGACCGACATACAGATAGACAGACAGACAGAGTTACTTTCACATTCATAATTTTACTATGAATTTTGCGACTATGTCTCACTAGTCAGTAGAAAGTAGTAATGTAAACAGACCTTAACCCAAGCGCCCAGACGAGCGGAACTACTAACTAACTTAATCTAAATTAGACAAATTAATAAATGATCAGTTTCTTATCAGGATCATTTACTAAGAAAACAAAGCATTTGTTGTTTTGTAACAGCAAAATGATGTTATTAGTCATAGGAAGTATTACTATCGTTGCCACAAATGGCGCGCATTTCGATTGAACAGATTTATCTACGAGTATTCCCAGTTGAATGTCCTGAAATTGTATTGCTAGTTTCAGTATTTTTAATTGCTTTTCTATCTCTGAATGTTGAAGTCTAAGGCGTTTATCCCACTGCCACGCATTACGCTGCATGTTGCGTGTCAACGCACCTGCGCGCGGACTTGCGGGAGTGTAGTGTAGATCTGCATCATCGTGCGAGTTTTTTACACACTCACGCGCGTAGTTGCGTTTTGGCTCATTTCATACAAAGTCACGCACGGCACTACGAGACTCAGTGTGCCATACCTTGCCTCTCGCCCCGCATCCACACGCGAATGCGCATGTTTCTTGTAGGCGCGTGATCTGCATGAACGTTTCCTTGAAAAATCGCCTGAAATCAATGTACCCAGAAGAGTTTCGTTTGTTCGATAACTAAGAATTTCTCAAAACTATTTTCTTCTACGTGTCAAACGCAGAGTTCAATTTCGATTGAGTTTTGACGTTTTATGATAACGTAATGTGCACTCATAATTAAAATTTAAAAATTTAAAAATAATCATGTAATTCGCATCTCGCAACCGCGGATGTGGTCCTCTAATAATCCGCATCCGCATTAGCAACCGCGGATGTCGAAATTTTTGCATCTGTAACAACCCTAGCCTGTCAAAGCCGAAAAAGCAAACCAACGCTGGTGTCCGCTAAAAGTAGATTTTTCTATAAAAAATTTTGGATCCCGGTTTCCTCCCTTAGGTGTTAAATTTCATAAAAAGAATCTCTTTGCAAAATGTCAGCGTTCTATACTTCTTTCGCAATGAGATTAAACATCTAAATAAACCGTTTTTTCTGTCCGTTCAACCGATTTTGTCTTCTATTGCGTTGGTGGCATGGTAAATCGTGGCTGCAGTAAACAGTTGGTATTGTAAACACCGTTTTTCCTTTGAATGCCATCCTTATATCTGCGGAATAGAAGTCAAAATCGGTTGAATGGACAGTAAAAAAGATTGGTTTAAATGTGTAATCTTAACATGAATGGAGTATAGGTCCAAGGGATATGGACGGGACGTTAATGAGCCTGAGTGAGTAAGGACTACCTTTTAAATATATAGATGAGCCTCCTTCCTTGCGCTAGTCGTCGTTCCCGCGCGCCTCAAGGAGTAGCCAGCAACAGCAGGGGCCCAGCTGGGTCCTGGACCCCTGCTGTGATAAAAAAAAAAAACTATCCATCTGTATTTGGCAGTATTGAATGTTGAAGAGGAATAAACATTACATTAATTGATGGCACGGTTGGTGCAGTGGTTAAGCAATTAGTTGCTTTGCGATGTGTCAAGGGTTAAATTCCCACATAGAACAAATATTTGTATGGCCTGCAGATGGTGTTATCTGTCCTGGGTGTAGGTGTCTTGTGTATGTCAGTTAACATGTTTATTGTTGAATGCACTTAACGATACAGGCATAACTCATAGTGTGGGGCAAATTTTTAATGAAGCAAATATAAAGTTGTCTACTTCTACTATAAAAGAGTGACTATAGATTTTTTTTTTATGGCAATTGAGCCGATAGCGACTATTCTGCCAGTGTCATGCTGAGACGGCGACTCGAAAAGGTCCACCGTCGAGATTTACATTCGTGGTAGATGTTAGTAAGCAATTAGCTAAAAATAATAAGTGTCACAACTTTTACAAATGACTTAAATGCAACCTCATTGCTTGTACAGTTGTCTTGAAACAATTCGCAACACAAATGTATTCCTGTTTCCTATGTTAATGTTTTAACATACAAAAACGCGTTTGGTAACGTTTTTCACTCTCATCATGCGTATTTTGAACGGGATTACCTATATTAATTTTTTTAACAATTTGTAACAGTATAGGTAACTCCAAATTAACATGACCTCTCACGCCCTAGCCATCGCAACAGGAGAACTCGTGCGACGAGAGTAGCAGGATGATCTCTGGTCACCGGGCACCGTAGGCATGGTCTTACGGACGATTAGCAATGAGTAGTTCGCCGTCCGGCCGTCCGGTAAAGCCCAGTAGGACCGATGCCCGTTAGGGCCACGGACAATTAACATGATCTACTGTCTTGCGGACGATTAGCAATGAGTAGTTCGCCGTCCGGCCGTCCGGTAAAGCCCAGTAGGACCGATGCCCGTTAGGGCCACGGAGAATTAAATTAATATGATCTACTCATAATCATGTTTTGCACAACATATAAGCAAAATCATGATGTCGGTGTCTCGCTTCTTAATTGCAATCCCACAGGAAGTGTTAATTTATTTGTTAGTGGGGTTAACACGAGTGTTAGCGCTTGTAACCTCGGTATTAATAACAATACAAGAGGTCATTTAGCCCGGACAGGTTTTTTTTCTACCGCTCTTGGACGGAGCGTAAGGTTGTGTCAGACATTTAGTGACAAAAGACCCAACCCTGTTCCTTCTTTGCCTTTCATACTAGGCCCGGATGTCCTCTGGGCGATCCACACAATGGTTTACTTCCGCACGAATCGGGTGCAGAAACTTCCCGAAATGACAATGCTCCGTGAGAACCTGCTTCATAGGCGGGTACGAGTGATGTGTCCATTTAATTTCGGCCAGATGTTCAAAGAACTCTAGGCCTTAACCATCGGGCAAATTAAAAGCAAATACAAGAGAAGTAACACAGAGAAAAATAAACAAAATAACATTAATGAAAAACAAACATGGACGCCATCTCGTCCATGGGCACACGCCACAAATACAATACAGTTGACAGACATAGCTTGCTAATTTAACTATAAAAGTATAACAGACTGACATACAGATAGACAGACAGACAGAGTTACTTTCACATTCATAATTTTACTATGAATTTTGCGACTATGTCTCACTAGTCAGTAGAAAGTAGTAATGTAAACAGACCTTAACCCAAGCGCCCAGACGAGCGGAAGTAACTTAATCTAGATTAGACAAACAAATAAATGATCAGTTTCTTATCAGGATCATTTACTAAGAAAACAAAGCATTTGTTGTTTTGTAACAGCAAAATGATGTTATTAGTCATAGGAAGTATTACTATCGTTGCCACAAATGGCGCGCATTTCGATTGAACAGATTTATCTATGAAGTTGAATGGTCTGAAATTGTATTGCTAGTTTCTGTACTTTTAATTGCTTTTCTATCTCTGAATGTTGAAGTTTAAGGCGTTTATCACACTTCCACGTATCACGCTGCATGTTACGTGTCAACGCACCTACGTGCGGACTTGCGGGAGTGTTGTGTAGATCTGCATCATCATGCGAGTTTTTTACGCACTCTCGCGCGTACTTGCGTTTTGTGGATTCACGCAGGCTTTGACTCATTTCATACAAAATCACGCACGGCACTACGAGAATCAGTGTGCCATTCCTTGCGTCTCGCCTCGGACTCACGCATGTTTCTCCGCTTGTAGGCGCGTGATCTGCATTAACGCTTCTATGAAAAATCGCCTGAAATCAATGTACCTACCCAGAAGAGATTCGTTTGTTCGAAAACTATTTTCTTCTACGTGTCAAACGCAGAGTTCAATTTCGATTGAGCTTAGACGTTTTATTTAAATTATGATGTGCCATCATAATTAAAATTTAATAATTTAAAAATAATCCTGTAATTCGCATCCGCAACCGCGGGTGTGGCCCTCTCATAATCCGCATCCGTGGATGTCGAAATTTATGCATCTGTAACAACCCTAGCCTGTCAAAGCCGAAAAGCAAACCAACGCTGGTGTCCGCTGAAAGTAGATTTCTCTATAAAAAATGTTGAATCCCTGTTTCCTCCCTTAGGGGTTGAATTTCATAAAAGAAATCTCTTTGCAAAATGTCAGCGTTCTATACTTCTTTCGCATTAAGATTAAACATTTAAATAAACCGTTTTTACTGTCCGTTCAACCGATTTTGTCTTCTATTGCGTTGGTGGCATGATAAATGGTGGCTGCAGTAAATAGTTTGTACTGTAACCACCGTTTTTGCTTTGAATGCCATCCTTATGCCTGCGGAGTAGAAGTCAAAATCGGTTGAATGGACAGTAAAAAAAGATTGGTTTAAATGTATAATCTTAACATGAATGGAATATAAGTTCAAGGGAGCTAGGTGTGTAATGAGTCTGAGGAAGAACTACATTTTAAATATACAGATGATCCTCTTTCCTTGCGCTAGTCTTCACTACCTCTTCACGGCATTAAATTCTAAAAAAACAAAAGCACGTTCTGGGTTTTCCGGGTTATAAACGAAGTAAATGAGTGAATCAGAAGCAGTTGTCACATGTTGCGCAGGAGTCAAATGGGGGCAATGAGTGCCACAAATACTTGGTAGGAACAATGCATCGAAATCTATCAATCTTGTTACCTGTCTTGAACTCTGTCATGTGACCCGGGAAGAGTTTGGTTTGTCATTGACAGTTCATGAACAAGGACAATTTTATTTGTGCGTTCTGATACTCTGGCCTGATTGATGACTCGTCGTGTTTTTGAAGCCTGGCCAATCGGGGTTTTTACTGATTGCTTTTGGCTTTCGGCATTCCACCCATACGTTCAAAGAGTTTTGGAATTCTGCTTACAGCTAAAGAGTAGAATTCCCTGTCGGAGTCTTGTGTTTCTTAATACCTACATCCTAGGGATCTTTAAGTTAAGAGTGAATAGGTTACTTCTTGACAAGCTAAGCGTCCGCTACATCATTTTGCCTTCAGGTAGGAAGGTCAAACGCGAGCTTATCCATAAGTAATAAAAAAAAACCATTAGCCGTTATGTAAGTACCCTCTTCGAGGAATGGCTGGAAAGACATCACGGCGTCCTCACCTTCCGCATGACTCAGGTCCTCACCGGACATGGTAATTTCGGGAGTTTCCTGTATCTGTGATAAACAATAAATAATTTTGACTTTTGACTTTGGATTCATACCGAAGAAACGCCCGGGTTTCACCATTGTGTGGACCGCCTGGAGGACTGGGTGGAGGTGTGTCTCGCTTGAGCAGAGTGGAAAATCTGATACGTTCTCCCGCTCTGCTATATAGCGCGAGGACTGAGGAGTTATTTGATGATCTTCTACCTAAAATAAAAAGCCGTTTCTGAAGATACTACTTTCAGCATGCGCTTTATTATTATACGTGCTGTATAGACGGTGTAAGATTATATTGTGTAGGATTCTTTTTTGAAATCTTGGCTAATCCTAGAAGTGATGCTGCTAAGATTACATTTGACATGGCAATGTGTCGGTAGCTCAACCTTGGTAAAACACATTTAATCAATTGTGTTGATTATTAAGTTGTTATTGTAAACTTATTTTAGGTTACGATGGGACTGACATGCTCTTTGAGATTTAAGTCCCTAAAAAATAAAGAGAAAGAAAAAAGATTAAATCAAAAAAATAAAAATCAAGAGCCACTATCAGACAAGTCTTGAAGTCTTCTACAGTAAAGGCCAATGTCTTCGACAGTCTCAGGGTTATAATCGCAATGAATCTTTGTGTCGAAGGTCGCCACACGTGCTATCTGTTTATCTTTGGACACGTGCGGATAAGTTTGTACTATCTATACTGTTTGATAGAGGCATATTGTCGTGACTGTACGGTAGTTGTTATACCAGGCATGTTATGGATATAAAAGAATCATGCCCGTTTGATACCCAGAAAAAGTAATCGACTAAACTATTCTAAATAATTATTATATTAATTTGAGATCTTATAAAGGACATGACTGTGTCATGCCATCTTGACAGTTCAAAAAGATGTAACTTATAATATTTGAATATTTTACGTGTAGTTCTATTCATCAAGTGCAATCCACTCAACGGGATCATAAATCAAGTCAAAAGGCTTTTTTTTTTCAAAAATGGAAACAATTCCCTAGGTTATCCTAAGTTAATAATTAATAGTACATTTGCATGAAAACTATAAGATGTATGAAAAATATCAGTAGGAAGTTAACATGTACATCGTCCATTAACATTTTTCATCAATTAAATCTAGTTATTTTAAAAATGCAATTAAAATCTAAGTAATTAATAGTACATTTGCATGAAAACTATAAGATGTATGAAAAATATCAGTAGGAAATTAACATATACATCGTCCAATAACATTTTTCGTCTATTAAATCTAGTTATTTTAAAAATGCAATTAAAATCTATCATATGATAAATGTAGATCTGCATTCTGGGTATTTCTGGGTAAGAATTCTATTCTAATTTGGGCATTGTTCTTTCGGATCCTATATCCGTATCCTTATACGTATTAAAAACTCATGTTATGTTTGTAATGTTCACAATAGTCGTGGATCATTATTATTGAATGACGTCATAACTGCATTATGGTAGCCTTTAACATGTAACTGTGATAGGTATCATGGTTATTGGTTATATGTACGCAGGAGAACCAAAGATACCGATGTAGCCCCAAGATTGTTGGGGCTACGTCGGCGGTCGTCGGCGGTTCTTCAAGAACTGCCGAACTAAGTGGCAAGTGGTGGGTAGGATACATGGTGCGCAGAACAAATGATCGTTGGGGCTCAGTGTTGTACCGATGACCTGTTGTGGATTGTGAGAATCCCATACTTAGGGGAAGTTCTATATCCAACAGTGGACGTCTTTCCACTAAAATGACGGTGACGATTCCACCAAATGCGATTATTGGAACACCTAAGAATACTTCGGTAATTGACGAACGGTCTAGTTGCCTCAAAAACTTTACTGAGTGTTAGTCGCTAACATGAGGTTTAGGTAGTTTTGAATATTTCATAATACAATGGGTTCAGTAACCCAGGAGGCATCGAACTTAGAGTTTAATAAACTAACCCTACTTGTTGCAAGTGAGCTTAAAACATTTATAAATAGTTAGGAAGCCTAGGGCTAATTTAGTCTCGCAGGCGATATAACTATGTAGGTACATATATAATACAGAAATAACAGCAACAATAATTTTGTCTATTGTCCTCGTGCAGCGGCGCGTAACTATATTAATGACGTACGGTCGCGTAGGAACGACTCCATATGTGGGAATGAAAATGGAAAAAAAAACGTGACGCATAGCGTTCGGCGAAGTCTTTACATAAGTAGTACTCAATAACCGGGTTGTGGAGGTTATAAAGACAGTCCTTGTAAAGTACTGGCCTCAACGATTAGTTGGGGCCCAGTAGGGTCGAATCCTACCGGGGCCAAGGGTCTGCTTTTGAAAAGAAGGCTCTGCCCTGGTATGAAAGGCAACGAAGCAATGGGGTGGGTTTTTAGTCAGTAAAAGTCTGATATCTCCCGTTACGCCTACAAGCGGTTTATGTCGTTTGGATGATTTAAACCCACCAAAAAAAAAGGTACTGGTAATCAGCTGGTTTATTATCAATGCGCTGAGTGCGAATTGTTTTTATGGTAACGAAACGTTTACCGTTTACCGTTTAGCTTTCTGATTGGTTAAGAGCTTGGAGTCAGCCAATAGGAGTACTGTATAAATGTGTCCAAACTCGCACTAGACACTGGTTAGACTGGACGCCGACCCCGACACATTTGGGAAATGGCTGGTCAGATGAAGGAAGGCATCTTCCGAATTATGTCACCCACCCAGTTGTTTCGTGAGGGCGATCTCTCGCGCCCGGCCTTGGTACAGGCCATGGTCCGGAGCGAGGAGGAGTGGCAGGCGGTCGCCGACTTCTGCGAAGCAATAATGCTAGCGAAGGAGGAGGCCGAACCGATCAGGCAACGGCGGCGCTCACAGCGCCCCAGCCGCCGCCGGGATTCCGATTCCGATCCGGACAGCGAGCAATGGGTAGCTCGCTGTTTGACGGTCCGGTAACTGTCCGCCCAATTCGTCGACGGCGCGCACTGTTCCCGCGCGCCTCAAGGAACTGTCAGCAACAGCAGAAGCCAAGCTGGGTCGAAGCCTACTGGAGCCAGGGTTAATTCGAAAGATACCTCAAGCCCCGGTACGAAGGCAACGAAGGAACGGGGTGGACTTTTAGTCAGTAAGAATGTCAACCCCCGCAAAATCTATCTCCCGCTTCGCCCAAAAGCGGGGGTTGTCATTAGATAATTTTTCCTACCATAAACAAAAACCCACCCAGTTGTTTATGTCATAATAAGTTGTTTTAACATAGCTCTATTCTAGACCATATTACCCTACATAATTATGTGTTTTTATCTTTTAATGACCTAGTGTTATTATAAGGCTTGGTCGGTGCGTGTCTGAATCATTGAGTACATGAATCACGCCAAAAGTTACATAATAAAAATATTGTAGTGATTAAATATTTGTATGGTCGTATCATATCCTAACTAATATTATAAACGTGAAAGTGTGGATGTTTGGATGTTTGTTACTTAATCACGCAAAAACGTCTGAACGGATTTGGATGAAATTTGGCATGAATATAGCCTTTGACATGGAAAAGAACATAGGCTACCTTTTATCCCGATTCCCTAAGTACCTAATGCCATGAGGGGGAAGCTGCGGGCAAAAGCTAGTAGGTACATAAAGATGTAAGGGACAGCCCTCCGCAAATTTTAAGGGCTTGCTCAGTAGACGAAACTGAACAACCTACCACAATGATTTTTTTCAGGAAACGAAAAAAAATCAGCCTCACCATATGTGGTGTTCACTAAAATCACTAATTAGGGATTTAGGTTTATAGTAAATTAAACAACCAAATTGTCAGTAAGCGGGCAAACCCAAGCAGTGACGTGTAGTCGATCCCTCGGCGGATCTGGAACTGACATGGCGTCAGCTACTTAAGTTGGCCTACATTTAATGTGTATACCACATCTCTTCCTTTTTATAAAATGATTTACATTCCAAGCATAGTTACAATATTTAGCACTTAAATTATAATTTACAAAAATCGCTAGTTTGGTTTTTGAAGTACAATAATTTATATTACATTATTTAACACACTTAGATTATAAGTTGCAAAAATCGCTAGTTTGGTTTTTTGAAGTACAAATATATATTTAGGATTCTTAATGTGTATCCCACATGTCTTCCTTTTTATGAAATTATTTAGATATTAAGTGAAATTATAATATTTAGCATTCAGATAGTAATTCGGTTTTGGAATGCAATTACAGCATTTAAGATTTTGAAATGAATTGCGTTTAACACATTTTACTATGTTTTACAATCAACTACTCTTTTAGTTTTAAAGTACTTACAATTTACTATGTTTTGTAGTTAAACACAATTTGAAAGGTTTTAAATCAACAATATCCTCTTTTTATATAGAAATACAAAATTATTATTTTTTTTCTCGTATTTTTTTATTTTTATTTTTTAACTAGATGAGGTCTGTGTTTCCTAGCTGACTGCTCTGAGAAGAAACACAGAAACAAACTCAGAGGTCAAAGTCTCTTTCAAAATCCACTTTAATATGTAATGGTGTAATCATTTATAAGAACTGTGTATCTACACAGTTTTGTAGTGTCTGAAATGATCTTTTGAATAAAGAACCACATAGATTTGAGTACATTTAGCATTTGTATTAGACTTACTTTGGCCTTTAACTATGTAGTATTGTTATTTAATTTTTAAGAAAGCATGGGCCGTCTACTTTCTGTATGTTTTAAATTAAAGGTGATGCTTCATACTCGGTGGTCTCTATTAGTCTGATGTTCCTCATGTTCTTTTGTCCAGTGCCGATATCTTTTTTTTTTTTTTTTTTAATTAAATCGATTGACTGCTTTGACTGTTTTTTAATTCCGGATTCGGAATCCACTAGGCACCTATTAAACGTTATTATTTCTCGTTTAATACTGTATATACCTTGATTACAGAATTGTCTACCGTTATCAGATGTTCTTTTTTTTTTTTTTTTTTATTTGCCCCACATTAGGAGTTACACTTGTATTGTGCGTTTACAGAAATGTAAATTTCCATGCACAAGACATTCAGACTCAGAACAACATCTGTAAATCATTTAAGATTTGCGCCTTCGAAATACAATATACTTTTATTTTAACTCCATTCCTATTTTGTTCTACCTAGAAGTTTTACGATTCCACTAGAGAGTTAAAGGAATCAGCAATTGGTTTCTTTTACCTAAATTTGACACAATTATGTTATTTGGTTTCGATTTTAGCCTAAATCTAATATTCAATGAACTTATATTTGTGTCTATTTTTTTTTTATAGTTCGTAGGTCTTTGTTCCTGTGGCTAAGGAATCAGTATAATATGACCTATGCTTTATTACATGCGCGGTTGTTGGATTTCGAACTATGTGAGTACTAGGTACATCAATTAGTATTACTGGCCGGTCTTTGACTTGGATGTGCTCTGGCAGTTAGAATGTGACATGCTCATATATTTTGCTGATGATGACTCGGTTTCCTTCAGAAGAGTTGAGCTGAATGGTGCTAGTACATGAGTCATTCATAAACTAATGCCATAGTTGGGACTGGTCATCTCGCAATTAGGCTTGTCATTTAATCAATTCATGAATTCAATTAGATACACGAACTTATATTTCGTTTTAGTCTGACAGTTTCATTTTTTTATACATTTTCATTTGTCTCCAAAGTTAACAGAACTATCGTTAGTTCTAGTTGGGTACGAATGTACGATCTCTTGTCATTATAGCCAAGGGATATTTTTTTTTTTAAACCCATTGGTTGTTAGGGTTGAAAGTTGGAGTTTACTTATTCAATGAAATTTATCCAGAAAACATTGAATTTTATCAACATTTCCATGTGGAAGTCAGACTGGCTTATTATTAAATAGTTTGAAACCTGATGGCACTGAAGTTTCAAATGATATAAAATATTTCATTTTTGTTTATTGTAACTTTATAGTTGTTTAAATACGTACGGGTTTCTGGAAATTATTTAACAACGCATCACAAATTAACTTAAAAGTGCTGCGAATGTTTATTTCTAATTATTCCAGGGTTTTTTTTTATGTTATATCACTATGTTGTAAGTAAAGTCAACAATTGCTTCGCTATGGCACTATATCTTTTTCAACTTTTTTTATTTTTGTTGAATGTATAGCATTTACTGATTGACTTCTTAACTATTTATGAACTTTGATTTGAAACAAATGTTCATAGCGTTCTTTCGCTATGGCATTATATATATCTTTTTCAACCTTTTTTTTTTGTATAGCATTTACTGATTGACTTCTTAACTATTCATGAACTTTGATTTAAAACATGTACATAGCGTTTTAAGTAATATTACGCTAGTACTTATTATATTTATCTAGGTCTTACGTATCTACAGATAGATACGTATACCATCATCAGCATTGATCTTTTAGTATAATATTATTGATCATCAAGCTTACCCGGGATCACCAGAGCTACCCAAAAAGATGAAATATTGTTTTATTTACAAGGACCTGGGTCCTATACAGTTTGTCTAGCTCATCTTTTTGCTATTATTTTTTTAAGCTATTAGGAATCAAATAGCAGTTGGATTTTTTTTTTTTTTCAATAAAGAACTTTAAGTTGGCAATTGAATTCAGATCAAAGCCTTTTTTGAATTTTATAATAGATTTCTTAAAACATTTTTTTTTTGTGGCTATAGGCTTTGCTAATAATACTTTAGAGCAATTTTTTTATCTGTATATCAAATAATCCTTGCACTTTATTATAGTATAGCACGTGACCATCAATTCCAATTGTTCAATTTTCATCGACGCAACGTGGCAAATTAGATAAGTAGGTGTGAACCTACCTACCATATAAGTGCTAGATGTTTTGTTTAGTAAATTAGTACTTTGTTTTTAATATTTTTACTTTATTGTTATCATTTGACGAGAGGCAGACTTATTATTTTCTCTTTTATTGACTCTCGTTTCACGTTATTTCTGCAAATTATACTCAAAACACCTATTTATGCTATTTGCATTAATCATAGGGCATTAACCGAATTTTCATCAATTGCTCGAACTTATAATCATTTTGTGATTGCCACAATTGCAATTTACATGACATGCATGTTAGCAACCAAATTCATTGTTGTTATTTGACAAGAGGTTGGTACGAGTCTCTTTATGCCATTTGCGTTAATTATAGGGCTTCACTGAATTTTCATTAATTGCTCGAACTCTATGTAATCACTTTTGTGATTACCAATTTTCATGACATGCATCATGATAGCAAACAACTCATTGTTATTATTTGACACAAGGTTAGTGCCTTTTTTTCTTATTTGTCCTTGTTTTGCAGTGTTTCTGGAAATATAATTTGAAAACACGTTAGCAATAGATTTACAGGAAAGGTACTTTTATCACGTTTGTGATTTTAGTTGCCGCATTGGCAACAGTTTTTGTTCAGTGTCAACTCCATTATGGCAGGTACTTATTGCACTTTGACTCTGGCTATCGTGGATTAAGTAGCTCAATGGGGGGATTGCTGTTTTTAAAGGGTTATGATTTTTCATTGTGGCACTCTTCCATATTCTTTAGGAAATTGAATCCAGAACTAAATCTACAATTCAAATCAATTATTTGAAATAAAATCAAGATTTGTACCCACAATTCAAATAAGTTATTTTGCTTCATCTTCATCTTATTCTTGTTGTCAACTAAAATGCAAGAATAATATAGGTACACAACACATCGTTAATTTATTTATAACCCTGAATTGATTGTCGCCAGCTAATGATAAGAGCTCTATGGGCACTGTTCCTATAACATTTAAAATAAACAAACTTTAGCTAGCAAGTCGCACAAGGGTCCATTAATAGGTACCTGCGCCGGAGTGTCGCGCCATGCTACTCAGCAAAACGGCCACTTGAAATAGAGATTAAAGAACCAACCACATCGGGTCGTTATAACGCGTGTGACAAATTCTTTGTTTGACGGATAAAGCCAGTGCAAAATGTATTTTATTTAATTAGCCTTAAGGATTTTATGACACTTATTTAGTTTTAACTATACAGTGATACCTAGCCAGGCATCATATTGCTTCGAAGTATCGAAGTGGTAATTGGCGTTAAAACTGGTACTTGACGATAATCACGTTGGCACATTTCATTTTTGGATCTAATAATATCTTCCGATAAGATTAGCATCTAGGTATAAGTAAACGTGTTATCGCTGGAAATTTTGATCGAATATTTTCATTTTGTTTCGATCATTTAACGAACACTCGTTGGTACTTATCATTTAACGACTCTCGTTGGCACTTTTATTTCGATATTATGTAGCCACAAACGAATTTGGTCAACAAACATTGTATTTTGAATTTTTATTTATTTTAGAAATGTAGGGACATTTTGTATGCCCTAATCACATTCCGATATAGTATACGGTACCGTTTATGTATTAAATGACGAAATGATTTCATCGATTTATATTGCGCATCTCTCAGCTAATCACTGACGCAGATCGCTCATACATAGCTAAGTAACGACCGAAATATGGACATTTTATGATACTAACTTTTACTGAATTTCAATTTAATATAGAAAACGGTCACTTATTTTTATTTTTTCTTTCAAAGCACTTTGTGCGGTAAAATTATACTTTTCTTGCTGACCAATATATGAAATATTTACAGAATTTCACTCAGGTATCGGTCACTTTTTTTTTTTTTTTTTTAAACACTGCTGTAAAAATTTATGTTGTTTCTGACCAATATCCGTAAGTAGTACATTATTTGAGTTAAGATCACTTTACTTACTGCGCTTTTACTCGTCGCCAATGTGGTGTTCACTAAAATCACTAATTAGGGATTTAGGTTTATAGTAAATTAAACAACCAAATTGTCAGTAAGCGGGCAAACCCAAGCAGTGACGTGTAGTCGATCCCTCGGCGGATCTGGAACTGACATGGCGTCAGCTACTTAAGTTGGCCTACATTTAATGTGTATACCACACCATACAAAATTATAAACTTGATAGGACAATTTGTATGGCGAGGCCGATTTCTTGTGGTAGGTTGTTCAGTTTCGTCTACTGAGCAAGCCCTTAAAGTTTGTGGAGGGCTGTCCCTTACACCTTGTATATTGCTGGCTGCTAAGCTCGTTCTTACTTAGTTGGCCAATGTTCTCTTCTAATAATTTCTTAACAAGCTGCCAATAAGACTGTTGAATCGTTATCGAGCAGGAATTTGCATGAAAAAAGTATTTGCTTTCCAACCGGTTTATCAATAAATATAAAAATTTGAATAACAGCAGTGCAAACAATATTGAAATTAGTAGAAAAGCGAACGAGATGTAACAGTTTTAAATATGTAAATATACGAGTACAGCACGCGCGACGGATCTTGGCAGGTCTTGGCAGAGCCTATGTTCAGGGTCGCCAAGATCCGTCGCCCTAAAAACGGCTCACAGTATCCTCTTCTTTTTAGGGTTCCGTAGCCAAATGGCAAAAAACGGAACCCTTATAGATTCGTCATGTCTGTCTGTCTGTCCGTCCGTATGTCACAGCGTTTTTTTTGCGAAACTATAAGAGCTATACTGATGAAACTTAGTGAATAGATGTATTCTGTAAACCGCATTAAGATTTTCACACAAAAATAGAAAAAAAACTGTAAATTTTGGGGGTCCCCATACAAAGAACAGAAACTAAAAAAAAAATTTTTTCATCAAACCCGTACGTGTGGGGTATCTATGGATAGGTCTTCAAAAATGATATTGAGGTTTCTAATATCATTTTTTTCTAAACTGAATAGTTTGCGCGAGAGACACTTCCAAAGTGGTAAAATGTGTGTCCCCTTCCTGTAACTTCTAAAATAGGAGAATGATAAATCTAAAAAAAATGTATGATGTACATCCATGCAAACCGCCAACGAAAATTTATTGGTTTGAACAAGATCTAGTAAGTAGTTTTTTTTAATACTTCATAAATCTAAAAAATACACAATTATTAAAATATCGATCAAAGTTACAACGAACTACAAGAACTTTTATATTATGTTACTTGCTGCTACGGAACCCTTCATGGGCGAGTCCGACTCGCACTTGGCCGGTTTTTTTTAATATTTCGTAGTCCCACCAAATGGGCCCACAAAGTGCGGTTTGGTGGATGTATATGTAAGTCTTACTTAAAGTTTTTGGTTCATGGGCTGGCCGGTTTCCTCACAATGTTGTTCTGAACCCTTTTAGACCACTTATATAAAGTACCTACCTTCATTTAAATTGATCAACTCGTGTGTTTACCGAGCAAAAACCGTCTCGCCCCCAAATAAGGTTATTCACACCGAACAAATTGGTTTGCGGAATAACAGACGTAACTCAGCTGTTTATCTTTAGCAACGTTTTGATACTGCATCATTTGGAGATCGATTCACATATTTAGATACAAGAATGTCCATTACCAGTGGCGTATATAGCTCGAACAAAAGGGGCTCTGCCTACGGGCCACCGGCCAGAACCACACATCGCCGCCACCGGCATATTTCATTTTATCGGTAATCAACACAACTGAGTCGCAAAGAATTGGTGCAGTCAACAACGACAATTCCATTGTTACTTTTTCTTTATATTTTATTGCAATCTATCATAATATCCCCTTTTTTACCTTTATTCCTTATGGGCTGAATTTTGGAAAATTCTTTCTTAGTGCTCGCCTGCGCTATAAAAGGAAGCCTTGTGCAAAATTTCGCGCTCCTAGTGCCAGTAATTTCAGTAGATATGTCAGTCAGTCAGTTACTCCATAGATAACGTGACAGATTTGTACGCAGGATGTTCAGAAAGAAACCGCCCCGTTGATTCTTATAGCTTCTTAAAAAAGGTCTTGAGAAATCTTTCTCATTAGCCTCCTAGCGACTTTACTTCTTACTTGGTAGTAATGTAAAATTACTAAATAACTTTAAAATTGATTGTTCAAGATATCAAGACTCTTCTCAAGAACGCGTGTTGAATAACAAAGTAATCCTAAATAAAAAAGGGTTCCGTTTTTGACCATTGAGTAACCTTAAAACATACTTGACACAAATAATTGGTACAGTAAAAACGACCATTCCTTTGTTAATTGATAGTGATGTGAAATTGCTAAATAATTTTTGTTATTATTATGGTTTTTCCTCACAATGAAATATAGATGCCGCGACCACATGCTACGGTGACGTGGCAAGTTTAAAGATCAATACGCCTCGGCTGTATATTATAATAACAGGTTGGCAACCCATTGGGTGGTGACTGTAGACTGACTCATACACCCATTCCGCTTGCAAGGGACGTCTACTGCTGAATGCAAATAATTATGGCAAAAGAAATATGAAGTTACTTTTTGATTTTTTGACACGAAACGTTTAAGAGCGACCAACTCGAGGTATATTTCTATAGAACCGCTTTTACGAGATAATGATGTTATTACACATCTTTCTCTAGATATTTTGGATACACAGCTATTTTGAGGATATTATCTAGGTTTCTATAGAAATCAAAACATAAACTTGTGTAAAACTAATCCAGTAAAGAAAGACCTCTGTAAATCTGTTATTTTACGTGAACCAGAGGTCATTAGTACATTATGTAGGTTCAAACCCTCCATAATGTACTGATATATTAAAAATATAAAAAAAGCATATCTATGGAAGCCTTGCACATTTTATCGATATTCTGAATGACGACAATTATTCTCAAAAAATTTTATGGGTTTTAAAAAATCACGTATTTCCTGGAACAATTTTTGTCAATTTTTCGAGTAAATCACGGAATTACCGAATGCCAACAAAGTTTTCAGGCGTTAATTTTTTTTTTTTTCGCGTTGCCTGTCGGATGAAGCAACAAGCATTTAGACAATGGTTGTTTAAACAATGCTCGACGTTGACGATAGGCGAGTGGAGAAAGAGTGGAGAAGTAAATATATTTCGCAAGTTAAAAAAAAATTAAACGACTGTTCCGTTTTTTTCTGTTGGTATATTTTAATATACCAACAGAAAAAAACTTAATATACAATAAACGTGTTGCGCCGACCCCAAATAAGATGGGACAAGGGCAGGAAGAAGAAGAAGATATTTTAATATACTTTGGCATTTTACTATAACCTTCCTCGAATGTTGAAGTCTGCAATTAGTATTTTGTATAGAAATTCAGATTCTCACGGCACCTTTTCTTGAGACTGCCGTTTCCGCCCTTAGGCATCTGTTATTTTCGACCGTAGAATATAAAATAATGATGCATTCAATTTAATATAGGTACTTTATAAGAAATATGGCCGCGGTCGGCCTAGAAAGAGGGAGCGAGTCGATCTAGACTCGTACCATGAAGTTTTCGTTTTTTTTGCGATATGAACGGCAATAACTTTTTGTTTCAAGTTGATTCTTCCACGCGTTCTCGAGATAAGAGTCTTGACTGACAGCAAACAGACAACAAAGTGATTCTGCAAAGGTTCCGTATAAAAACCTCGTGTCACAGTGTTTGTATAGGACTCCTCCCTGATCTTAACCGATTTTCAGAATTTATTTTATTGTATATTTGGTAGGTGGGACATATTTTTTTTAATTGAGATAAACTAGTGCTTGACTGCGATCCCACCTGATGGTAAGTAGCGATGAAATCTTTGATGGTGAGGCGCACTAGTTTATTAAGAGCCTATTCACTCTAGCCTGGAGACACCCAAATTATAATCGGACGGGAAGACCGCAGCAGGCAAACTGTTCCAGTCCTTCGACGTGCTCGTACTTTTTATCCTTCTACTACAATCTCCATGATTTCTTTGATAATTATTTATATGACAGAACAATATGATTTTTTCACTAGATTCGTGTATTCTTCTTTTCAATTTTTTATCTATCTTCGTTTTAGTTTTAAGTAAATGTAATTATATATATTGTATATAGTGTATTTGTATCTTATATATTTGTAAGAATTTTTTTAATAATATGGAAGTATAGAATAATATTTCACCTACCACAATTTGTCTCTGCATCGCCCAAAGGTTGACTGGTAGAAAATATCTTAAGGCATTTCGCCTTTGTACTCTTTTGTGCATGAAGAATAAAATAAATAAACAACGGTTTTAGAACGTATATGTATTAATTATCACAATAGGCTAGTGGCCGTAAAAAATGTAATTAGTTCGTCTTTTAGATTATTCAAAAATAAGGGACACTTATTTTTTTATTTGTAAATTACACCAAAAATGCCAAAATATAGCCCATTAAAGTTACGTGTGACGTCACGCCGTGCTGCATTTTTTCACACGGGGTGACGTCACACGTAAGTTTAATGGGCTATATCTTTGTAATTTTTTGTTTAATCGGAAAAAGAAAAAATACGTGTCCAATATTTTTTTAGGACTAAATAAAATGTAATTATTTTGACCCTGGACACTACCCTATTCTAATTATTTAGCACAGTTTGGTAGTTTACTTTTTTAGATCAAACAGGCATGTTCTCTTGTAATCAAACAATAATTGAATTATAACTATATTTTCTATTGAATTTTAATAGTGTTACAAATGTAGGTTATTTGCATTTTACCAATTGTATTAGAAATATTATCTAGAGCGTGATAAATTATGTCAATATAAAGGATCAACACTATTGGTGGCAATCGAAATATAAGTCAAGACCGTACATTACTTGATATCGCGTACTCCCAACCGCTAGCTAATAAATTGGCCAGAATTTTTTATCTCTGCACAACATTGAACCCTAAAACAATGAAAATAAGATGTGCGTTCGTTTGGCAGTAGTGTTACAGAAACTTGATAATATTGTACAAATTGTAAAATTACTCATGTTAGTATATGCTTCGTTTAGTACCTATGCAATAGTAATTAGTTGTGCATAATCGTAATCAGTCCATTGGTTTCGAAGTATGCTTTCGTAAGAGCTTACATGACGCTCATTTCTATTGGGTGTTTGAAACCAGTGTTTTGGAGACTTGAAGGGTAATTCTAATAGTCTTGTGTAGTTCACGAACGAACTTGATCGTTAGAACGCCCCCATGGTTGACCTACGCGAACTTGATCCTAGATCCGTCACTCTTTAGTTTGTTAGTTCATTCCATATGACTGATTTAATTTTCCGTCCGATTATAATTTAGGTGTCTTTAAGGCAAGAGTGAATAGGCTGTACGACTAGTGCGCCTCACCATCAACTATTGCATCACTGCTTACTATCAGGTGGAATCGCAGTCAAGCACTAGTTTATATCAAGTAAGAAAAAGACTGAGCAGCATCGCCTAAGCTCGTAGCATCACTACCATTGCTGCCTTGCTCTACATTTTTTTAGTTGTAAATTCATTAAAAAACTTCTCTGTGTGAAGTCAGAGGGCGTGTCAGACTTTTGCTGACTAAAACCCACCTGTGTTCTTGTTGTTACCCTTTGCGTTCTAGGGTTATGGTAACTCTTTCGAATATTCCCGCAGTATTTGCTGCTCAAGACATGTGACATTCACCAACCTGCACTGGGCCCGCGTGGTGTACCTATTACGGCCTATTCTCCCTCCTAGAGAGAAGGCCCGAGTCCCAGCAGTAGTAACATTAAAAGGCTGATTATGCTTTAATGCTATTTGCTGCTCATGCGCTTCTCAACATTTATTCAGGTCTTTGGCCTGTGGAATAGCAAAGCGAGGTAACGCCTAACCCACAAATCAATTTATTTTGCGCTAGACATAGTCTAGTTAAAGTAACTAGAGCACAAAATATATCGTGTGTTCATGACCTATTTACGAGTAAAAGCTTTCGTGTTAAAGCCTATCTGCACTACGACATTTATAACGACAATGTTGGATCCATTTTCACGAACAACTTTGTATCATTTGGGAATCGGATAAGTTACACCCTTACAAAGATTTTGGTCTGAATTGTAAGTCCTTTTGAAAAAAACTTCTTTAACTCAATCGCTTTGACAACGAAATAAACCCCTCGATTTATGACATTAAATAAGCTGCAGGTATAAAAAAATCAAAGTTACAACTCGGAATTGGATTTACTAGAATGGAGGGAATAACGTAAGAATATCATTGGCAGAATTAAAAAAAACTAGAATAGAGTAGAACTTAAAAGAATATTGAAATTGGTCCCTTAGGTATACCTATGCAATTATGCAGGTATGCAAATGGACAGCTCAAATCGCTCATTCTTGTCCATAATAGTAAGAAATATTCATTAACCTGTTAAAACACGTAATCATCTTTTGTATCATGAACAAGCCTCTACGGCCCAAATAATCAGCTACTTATCTCTGATAACCCAGTGTCCTTATAACTATCTCAGCAAAGATAATATTAAAGGTAAATGCAAGGTCAAATCCGTCACTATTCGTTAAACATGTTGCCGATTTGATTTTGTTTCATAGATTTAGTACTATAGATCAGTTATCAGGAAGAAGTGCCAATCTTATGAGGAAATGTGGGCACTGGTCGCAGATCAGGTACCCAATAGGGCCGAGTGGTGGCCGCGGTATCAGAAGACGTAGCATTATAAGATGCCCCACAAAGAGTTTAAGCTGATCTATCGCCGATCTAACTAGAGTATTTGGTCGAACCTATTTGAATGATAAAAGCAATCCACTCTATAGTATTCTTATCTACAATAGCTAGACTGGACGTATCTAATCTGTAATCTAAACAATGTAGACTATTTTGTTTTCAAACACACAACAGACATGTTTATTCTATTTATAAAGCGAAGGACAAGGAACGCAACAAAATAATACATAACGTTTTTCATAGATATTTCTTTGAATTTACTGATAAAATATTTTTTCGTGAAGTCAAAGTGTATCACTTGTTTTGTTATCATTTCTGGTAAAATGTATCATTTCGCCGGAGGCAACAGAATAAGTAATTGTAATTATAATGTTGTTCAATAAGTATCTATCGGTAGCGATACTTTATCAATACAGAAAATGCATAATGTTATTACTCTTAGCGACGTTAGAAACTCTGAAACAAAATACTCAATGTAATGCAATCATACTAAATATTAAATTTCAACAAATCACAGCATTTATTTCAAATAGACCATTTACAGGCACTTTTGAATAGTCAAATGTCGGTCAGTCCAAGAAAAGTGAAGCTAAATTGCACGTTCCAAAGAGTAGGTCTCTATGGAGAAGTACGTGCAAGAAACTCCATGGACACTCTTTTAAATCATATTATGTGTTACATATAATGCTTGGTTACATGTTACTTGTTGCTTCTATCATGTGAGCACAATGTCTATAGTTAAAAATGTACAATAATTAAAAAATAGAAACTGAATTAAGCTACTGGCAGCTAAGAGATGACCAGTCCCATCTGACGGCACCCGTTCACGAGCATGACGCGTGCATCAGCCCCACTCAGCTCAACCATTTTGAAGGGAACTGAACGACCCAATAACACGTGCCACCAACAGCGAGACATTTGAGTGAGCATGACAAACTCTCAACTGCCATGCTCGTAATGTCAAAAAAAAAAAAAAGTTGTAACCTAATAAAAATGCTCCATGGTGCTTCACATTCACAAACTTGGAAAAAGTGCTTCTACATTATACAATGCAACAGCGAATATATCTTCCTAATATGATAAAGGAAGAAGCCATTGCGACCAAATAGTTTTCTTTCCTAATTTTTATATGTTTTTATTAAATTACGGACGTCCCCGTGGTAGCACCCTGGGGTACACTTGTTGTGTTCCTCAGGGTATCATCATGGGTCCTATCGTATTTTTCGTGCCTACCGTTAAAATGTCTACTCTAGAACTAGTGTTGTCTGATTACATATTCTACATAATTTTATTTCTGAAACGTGTACTTCTCTAAACAAATAAATAGGTACATAATATTGTTGCGGTATAAATAAATATGCATACACCTGGAACAGTCACTTGCCAACTTACGCGATCTCGAGATAAGATAAATGGCTGCTATTATTGTCTGTTAAAGATTGTTTGCCCATTCAATATTTATTGATGATAGAGTTACGGTGTATGTTGTCCTTATATTATGTATCATCTTTATCTAACATGTCTTTAAATGTGTTTGTCACATCAAACTGAAATCAAGGAATTTTTTTTATTATGCTTTTTTGGGCTGCCAAGAGCAAGGATCTTTGGGAACTAGACCTTTTTTGTAATACCTTTTTGGGCTAGGAAGGTTAGAAATCTGAAAGATAGAAATTAAGAATGAAAAAGATTGGTGAATGAAATGAAGAAGGTTGTGATTGCGTGACAGAATTAGGAATTGAGATATCCTCTGGAGAATCAAGGTAACCGGCATAGCCCGAAGGATCGCCTGATTTAAGTGACAGTGGGCTGGGCACGTCGTTCTGAGGTCGATCGGGTTGAAAGGTTTTGTAGTACCGACCGCATACCGGAATACATAGCGTTGAAAAGCCTCCCACAAGGTGGATCGATGACCTGGTGGGAGTCGCGAGAATCCGACGGATGCATGACGCACAGGACCGGGCAACACTTAGGAAACACTTGGGAAGGTATATCCAACAAAGGACGTCTTTCCGCTGAATCGGAGGCATCGGAGCATTATGAATTTGATTTTTTTGTCTATTTCTACTTTACATAGTATATGTTAGCTAGCAGAAGCTCTTTACATTAATTATACCGAAATCTGGAATAAAATAAGAAAACGTATTGGAAACCACGGCATATACTAGTGATTTAGACATAGTAAACAACTAAGTATTAATCTTATCTCGGTGGAGAATATTTCCATTCGATAACTAAGTTAACAAACCTCTAGTACTAATTTATAGTCTTCATCAGAACATGGTGCCATTTTCTTACCAACGTTTCATATTTAATGGTCGTTCCTTTTTTAAATAAATGTCAAGTGTGTCTATGGTGGACTTTGGATCACATCTGCCAGTGTAGTATAAAGTGTTTAGTGGCAGTATTATTTCATAACTTTCCGGATTGTACTGGATATAATACGTGGGGGAGGTGTAATTTGAAAATGCGGATTTCTTAAAAAATAATCCAGATATTATTTTGCGCATATATGATTTTTTTACAATTAATTTCGATTTTTCTGAAATTTTCCATAACTAATGTCAATTATTTATAAAATAATCTTAAGATCCTTTTTTATATTATGGTTTCATGATGAAAATTTTCATATTTTACGGATTTTTATCCCATCTCCGCCATATTATACCTCCCGCAGTGTCACTAAATTAACTGAACAGTACAAATAATCAAGTTAATACCAGTTATTATCAGTGACTGAACTACCAACGTTCATGGACAACGTTTGTACTTCGCGTAGAACTAAAAGTGGTATTGGCTGAAAAAACGAATTCCCTTTGCCGGATAATGTAATAGAAAGTGTTTCGCGGTGAAATCAAAAAGTGTCAGAACTTTTTTATTTGATGTAGAATGTGATTTAAATAAAAAAAGTGATTTTTTGTTTATTTATTTATTTTTAAAAATGGAAGACGCACCGCTTATGAATATAAATGCTGTGCAGGTGTTTTATCTGGTTGGAATGCAGCATTTCGTTAGTATTAGTTCTTTATCTTTATATCCACTTCTCTGGGTCACATAGCTACCTACTGTGATAAGAAGTGCATTCGAAGTAATCTGTCAATGGTTATTATCAGTATTGCTACATTGTTGTCTGTTGGCCCTTATGTACTTTAGACATTGTGGACCACAACGTTCAGAGTTGTTGGTGAGTCTGTCTGTTGGACGCTGTCGGTAGATAAAAATGGGCAAGTGCTAGTCGGACTCCTGCACTGAGGGTTCCGAGCAAACATACCTATGAAAGCAGTTCAATTCCCGAATTTAGTAACTACAAATTTACAGTTTTCAGATTTTTGTCGATACTTGTGCTATGAGATCTCGCTTTGTGCCAAGCCTTAAGATTTTGGGCGAACGGGAAATACCTACCCTATGAATTTTCATTCCCTTGAGAGTGTCGAAATACACGTTTTTTTGCGACATAAACGGCTGTATCTTTTTTTCCCGTTAACTTAGAAGTTTCACAACTTCATAGGACCGCAGACCTGATTATATGGTTTTAATTTCAACTCGATATCTCATCGTGTCCCCGAGATAAAGGGTCTTGACGAACGGACAGACAGACAGACAGCAAATTGATTTTGTTTTTCCTATTGAGGTAGGAACCCTAAAAATGCCTAATCTTGTCGACACTTTAGTTCTTTCACTAAAATAAAAACATTGTTTCTCTTTTCCGCAGATAACGGGGGAATTCACTGACATGCCGGCGAGCTTCGGCGGTGATGTGCCGCCCGAGGGGCTGCGTGGCTTCTTGGTGGAGGGCGAGCCGGCTGACGGCTGCTCCCCCCTCGTGAAGCCTCCTGTCGTGGACAACTTCACTGGAAAGTGGATCGTGCTGCTAGCCAGGTAACATACGAGTACATACCGTTCGGGAGGTACCTGTTTCGGATTCTAGCGGCAGAGACGCCCGGGTGTCGCCACTGTGCGGAACGCCCGGAGGACACGGTGGTGGAGCACATAGTCGAGGTGTGCCCTGCTTGGGCGGAGCATCGCCGTGCCCTCATGGGGGCTATCGGCGGCAGAGAGCTCTCGCGCCGCGCCTTGGTTGAGGCCACGGTCCGGCCTCCTGCGAAACAGTAATGCTCGCAAAGGAGGAGGCCGACCGCATCAGGCAACGGCGTTCTCGCCGCGGCCGCCGGGATTCTGATGCCGATTTCCGGCCACCATAGGCGCGAGCTTGCGGACAGTGTAAAATTAAAAAATATTGTTATAGACTTTTTTTCGTTTAAAATCTAATCTTCACAATCCAATAGGTCCCCATGAAGCTATAGTAACTGTAAATTTAGCATGCCTCGCCTACTATTATTTAAAGATTTAAAAATTTCATCAGATACAACTGCAGTTTCGAGGTAAAGGTGCGCAACGCTCAAACGGCCGGCTACGACTGTGCCATCGTTCACAATGTCAACTCCAGCGATCTGGGTGAGTAATAATAATAATATTCCATAAATATTAGTGACATTGTTCAGGCAGAGGCCATAGCCTTAACATAGTTTCTGGTAACCAGTCCACTTAGACTCCAAAAACCATAGACTTAACATAGTTTCTGATATCCAGTCCACTTAGACTCCAAAAAACTTAGTTTTATAGTTTCCGGTAACCAGTCTACTTAGACTCCAAAAACCATAGCCTTAACATAGTTTCTGGTACCCAGTCCACTTAGACTCCGAAAACCATAGCCTTAACATAGGTTCTGGTAGCCAGTCCACTTAGACTCCAAAAACCATAGCCTTAACATAGTTTCTGGTAGCCAGTCCACTTAGACTCCAAAAACCATAGCCTTAACATAGTTTCTGGTAGCCAGTCCACTTAGAGTCCAAAAACCATAGCTTTAACATAGTTTCTAGTAGCCAGTCCACTTAGACTCCAAAAACCATAGCCTTAACATAGTTTCTAGGGTTGTCTTTTAATGCACTAGCATAGCGCGTATAGGAATAATCGGTAAGTCAAAGGGCCTCTGCGAGTTGGTTTCATCTCCTCTTATGCAGGCTCCAAAGGGCCACACCTCAGTTAGGACAAGTCAGGACCTCAGAGTTCTGAGATATACTGATATTCCACAACTTTCACACAACGCCATAATAATATAGTCCCAAACGGATATTTCTAAATACATACTATATTATAGCCAATTTACACCCAGATACAGAACAAATGATCGTGCTCATCGGGCAAACATTTGTGTTGGGTGTCAATCGGACCCACGACCTCCGATATAGTAGTTATGGTACCTGACCACTACACCAACAGTAGCCACCACACTTATATCATTATACGTTCCGTTCAAAATGATATTTATTTTGCAAAAAAAAAAAAAACTAGGCCGGAGTTGTCTAGCTATAGCTACCCTGAGAAGAAACACCGAAACAAACTCAGGGGTCAAATTCTCTTATAAAGTCCATATAGTATATCATAATAGTTCATATGAGAACTATGCAGATGAGTGTCTAAGGTTGTCACTTGAAGAAAGAACCACACAGATTTGAGTGGACCTGTTCAGTCAGTGCAAGCATTTGTCAGTATTTGTGTAGCTCAAACTTAGGACTACTAAGGAGCTCAACGACTTGACGAACAATACCAAAGAAAGGACATTTGGGTAGGCCTCATCAAATACTCAAAACTGCCAGATATCGTGTTAAAATTACAGAAAAGGAAAAAAAAATTCACATAGTCCGCACATTCATAAGAATAAAATAAAATTTACAAAATGTAACACTTAAGTCTTAAATAAAAAACGAAATAAATAGGTAAATAACAACGAACATAGAGATCCATTAAGTCAGCAGGCAAACTAAGAGCTGATACACACGAGTGGCATATTACCAACGGCAGAGGTAACTGCACCCGTCGACCTATAGTGACACTTGGCACACGAATTCTGCCGCTGATTTTCAAAATTGGAATGTCGACGGCCGCCATCAATGAGTTAACAGCTGCCACCGACATACTTCTGCGAAGCAGTAATGCTCGCAAAGGAGGAGGCCGAACGCATCAGGCAACGGCGTCCTTGCCGCCGCCGCCGGGATTCTGATCCCGGTTTCCGGCCACCGTAGGCGTGGGCTTGCGGACAGTGAGCAATGAGTAGCTCGCTGTCCGGCCGTCCGGTACCTGTCCGGACCAAGTCCAAATCGTCGACGGCGCGCACTGTTCCCGCGCGCCTCAAGGAGTTGTCAGCAACAGCAGGGACCCAGCCGGGTCGAAGCCTACTGGGGCCAGGGTTATCCGAAAGGGAGCTCGAGCCCCGATATGAAGGCTAGAAGGAACGGGGTGGGTCTTTTAGGCAGTAAGAGTCTGACACTATCTCCCGCTCCGCCCAAGAGCGGGGGATGTCATTGGATGATTTCCCCCACCATAAAAAAAAGCTGCCACCGAAATGTCGACGGCTGCAGTTGCCTCTGCCGTTGGCAACATGCCGTTCGTATGTATGAGCTCTAAGCCTAGTAATCTTATACCATGTTCACGTTAAGATTAAAAATTTAAAGAAACCTATTTTACTTTCTGTTCAACCGATTTTAACTTCTATTTCGTAGTCATAAGGACGGCCATTAAGAGCAAAAAAGTGGTTAAAATATGTACCAACTATTTACTTCAACCACCGTTCATGCTACAAACCTAATAAAAGTCAAAATCGGTTGAACAGGCAGTAAAAAAGGTTTCTTTAAATTTTTAATCTTAACGTGATCATGGTACCTATAGGATAAATGATTTTAATTTTCTAATGTAATTTTGAACAGAGTATAAATTGCTCGAAACGGGATGTCGGTGATTCGACTTCGATCGATAGCAGCGCCATCTATCCTGAAAAGATACACAACACTGTCGTATATGATATTTACAAAAATATTGAATGTAGCTCGATACCATAAAGGTTTATAAGAGACAACACTTGAAATGTCAGCCGGAGACCGTAGGTTCGAAAGAATTTGTTTGTAGGGTTCCGTAACGAGTTAAAAAGGCCCTATTGCTATCACTCCGCTATCCATCTGTCTGTATATCATAAACCATAATAGCTAGACAGTTGAAATTTTTATCCCCCTCCTCTAAACTTTATATCTGGCAGAACATCTGCCACCGGGATAAGAACTGCAGTGGCCTCTGGAAATGTCTGAACCGACTGCGGACTCAGGTTGGCCGCTGCAAAGATAATCTGTTTAAATGGGGTTTCCTTGACCCATAGCAAATACAGTGCCAGTGTGGAGCTCCTTCACAGGATATGTGTCACCTCCTTTCTTGTCCGGCTTGCACAACTACCTGCACCCTCCTTGACTCAAAGGAAGCCAACGACAGAGCTGTCCAGGTGGCTAAATATTGGTTGGAATAAATTTGAGTCAAATCAACATGAAGATGAAGAAGTTGAAATTTTCACAGCTGATGTATTTCTGTTGCTGCAATAACAACAAATACTAAAAACTTAAATACTACACTAATTCATTAAACCCCAAGCGAACGCCGGCGTTCGCGCACTTATTGTCTTTCTATTGTGTCTGTAATTTCTACGATTGAAAGGCATCTACACTTATAATAAAGAGGTAAAGTTTGTGTTTTTGTTTGTAGTTCTACCTACAAACAAAAACACAAACTTTACCTCTTTCTGTAATCTCTAAAAGTATTTGTCCGATTGCTAAATGTTTTTCACCGATAGAAATACGCTTTATTCCTAAGTGACTTAAGCTATATTCTATATACCTACTCGAGCGAAGCTGCTGGCAAAAGCTAGTAATAAATATTGAAGTTAGACTCCCAATCTCCCATATAACAAACGTGATTTTGTTGTCTTACTTTTTATTACGAATCAAATCAAATCAAAGCATTTATTTCAAATAGACCATTTACAGGCACTTTTGAATAGTCAAATGTCGGTCAGTCCAAGAAAAGTGAAGCTAAATTGCACGTTCCAAAGAGTAGGTCTCTATGGAGAAGAACGTGCAAGAAACTCCATGGACACTCTTTTAAATCATATTATGTGTTACATATAATGCTTGGTTACATATTACTTGTTGCTTCTATCATGTGAGCACAATGTCGATAGTGAAATAAAAATGTAAAATAATTAAAAGATAGAAACTGAATTAAGCCACTGGCAGCTAAGAGATGACCAGTCCCATCTGACGGCACCCGTTCACGAGCATGACGCGTGCATCAGCCCCACTCAGCTCAACCATTTTGTAGGGAACTGAACGACCCAATAACACGTGCCACCAACAGCGAGACATTTGACAAACTCTCGACGAATAATACGACTCTCTCTAACGAATAATACGAAACCCTTTGTGCTAGAGTCCAACTCGCACTTTGCCGATTTTATTTTGCGTTTAGAGTTTTGGAGATAGGCAGTCGGCGAGTTAAACGCATCCTTTCATTGTAACCGCCGTTACAGCCAGTACAAGCTTTCCCACACACAGTGACTGAATTATCTCCGTCACAATACCCATTACTTTGATAAACTTGTTTGCGAACGGCCGCAGGAGGCGTTTACTCATCACATTTTATTATTTAAGCATTATTAATCAATCAATTTACAATGGAAATAACCTGTGCACCGTATTCGTTCCTAGTAAGTGAATAAACTGTGTTTGATATTTGTTTTGTTTGTGAAAATATTGTAGTGTTTTTATAAAAAAAGTGGGACAGTTGTGTTGTGATTGAAAGGCTAAGGATTTGTGATTCTTTTTAACCACTATCTCACCTTTTTTCGAGGTGGGTGGGAGTCTGTGTTTCGTGATAGCCAAAACCTAGGGATCTTTAAGTCAAGAGTGAATAGATTGCTTCTAGGCAAGCGTGTTCCATCGTCGGACACATCATCGCTAACCATCAGTTGAGATAGTGGTCAAACGCGAGCTTATCAAACTTCAAATAAATCCTTCCCGCTGCGTGTGGGTGGGCAGTGTCTGGTTCAACCACGGCACCTTTTTTATTTAATTGATACAAAGTGGTCTTTTTTTATGGTGGGAAAAAATCATCCAATGACAACCCCCGCTCTTGGGCGGAGCGGGAGATAGTGTCGGGCTCTTACTGACTAAAAGACCCACCCCGTTCCTTCTAGTCTTCATACCGGTCATATCTGTTCTGTGGTAGTAGACGTAAGTAGGTTCATACCTAAACGACTGCCGGATTCATATAAATAACAGTAAATAAAGAGTTTAAATAATTCTAGTAAATATTTACACTCAATACACTTGCACTCAGTTAAAAGATAAAAATAAGTTCCTCAGTCAATCTAAAAATAGGAAAAATATTGCTTTTATCACCTTGTTGTGGTGTAAATAAATACTATCAAGTTAAGGGATAGACTGTGTCCGATAAAATAACGGAAAACATGACTATTTCATTGAATACTTATAAATTAGATATGGTTTTTTAGGCTTCCGTAGTCAAAAGGTAAAAACAGGATCTTGTTACTAAGGGTCTAAACAGACGGACTGCATTTCAACTGCAATCCAACTGCAAATTGCAGTTTGAATGCAGTTGACACGACTGCAATAGAACTGCAAACCAAACGTGAGGTCCGATTCCAGTCGTGTGAACTGCACACCGACTGCAACCGAACTGCATCATACCCACCCGCCCGTACGCTCCGCCCTCCCGTGTATGGTGCAGTTCGGATGCAGTCACACTTCGTCGCTTTTGTTATTTCAGTACACACAACTTATTGGTTGACATTTTTCAGAAGCCTTGAAATTATAGATTGCAATAGTTCGTTACCCTATTGAACGGCACTTAACAATGGACCCATTTGTTATGAATTTCCCATAACATGCATACATATTTAACTATACTTCTATTCTTCTAATACTAATTTTTACCCGCGGCTTCGTCTGCGTACAAAAATATAGCCCTTGTCACTCAGTATTCCAGCAGGTTTCTATCGGTAAAAAAATTGTAGCAATCGGACCAATACTTTTAGAGATTACCTCTAACAAACAAAAAAAAAAATAACAAAAAACTTTCCCTCTTTATAATATTAGTGTAGATTATAAAAAGCTTTTTGTATTTTGGGTTGGTGACCCTTTCGGTTCAGGCAGTCACTGCAACTTGTATTGTATGTCTGTACTCTTTTTTTATTATTATTTTATGTTGTTGTATATTGTGTTGCTTGCGCTGAATAAATGCTATTCTATTCTATTCTATTTTTTTAACTGAAAAACTATAGAACCGATTTTAAAAATTCTTTGACCAGTAGAATGAAATTTTATCACCTATCCCCCTATTCGCGTTAAGAATAGAAAAGAGAAACCTTATTTTACTGTCCGTTCAACCGATTTTGACTTCTATTTCGTAGGCATAAGGATGGCATTAAAAGTAAAAAAGTGGTTACACTACCAACTATTTACTGCAGTCGCCATTTGCCATGCAACCAACGCAATAAAAGTCAAAATCGGTTGAACGGATAGTAATAAAAGGTTTTCATTTTCTAATGTTATTTTTAACAGAGTATATAAATAGTAACATAGGCTATAATTATTTTGTAGTTTCACGCGGGTGAAGCTGCTGGTTTCAAATAAATAAAATTGCCCTTAAGGGCCAAGCGCCCAAAAAGTGCCATAAAACAGTGATTTTCTGAGGCCTACTCCTCCGTAACGGCTAGGTCAATTGGTTTGAAAAAATATGTTTATTATAGATTCATGAACAATAATATCAACATTTGATATTTTCGTGCAATTAATACTTTTGTCAAAAAAAAAATGTAGCAATTTCGCAACTTTTCGCAACATTTCCCTACTCCTTCGAAACGGCTTGGACCTTTAGAACCATTTTTACACATGAAAATTGGTGGTTAAATATTCTTCAAAGTGAACATTGCATATGTAAATCAATCAATATCTCGCAGAGAAAATGGATTTATAGCGCTTTCCGGGCACTGCTGGCCGCAAATAAATGCACATTTGCGTACTGCCGCCTAGGCGAGTGCGAAAGTTGCGTTCACATAATTTCGGCCAGATGGTTCAAGGAACTATACGCCTTAAGGTAAAACTTCACGAAAAGGTTAACTTTTTTTATGGCAATTGAGCCGGTTTGCCAGTGTCACGTTGAGACGGCTCATTAGGGGTAACCGTCGAACGGTATTTCGTGGTAGATGTTAGTAGGCTCGAAGGACAAACACAAGTGTTAGTAGAGACATAATCTAATTTAAAAACTTATAAGTGCTATATGTACAACACATAAACCACTATATACAGAATAATTATGTCACGTTACACACCGATTAAAATTTTAAATCATTTTCGTTTAAAAAGTCGTCAAAATATCTAGGCTTATTAATGAACGCTTATCTAATCGAGATAAAGTATATATTTCTGGGGTAATCTCCGCGTCGGTCCAATGCTCTGATCACTTGTATACTGTCAAATTTGCAGGCACTTTTGAGGAGTCAAATGTCGGTCAGTCCAAGAAAAGTGAGGCTAAATTGCACGTTCCAAAGCGTAGATCTCTATGGAGAAGAACGTGCAAGAAACTTGAAATAAACATTTTATTTCGATAACAAGTAAAAGTCAGTTCACACCGAGATGCAACGCGATGAGTGACTGAAATTATAACTTTATTTACTACACGAAAAATACACATTTCATTGTGAGAATTCAGAATATGGTGCACCACGTATCTCGACCAAATGTGGACTGTTCATGTTGTAAGGTTCTATTTCAGTCGCTCATCGCGTCGCGGCGCGTGGCGTCGTCTCTTCACTACTCACCGAATAAAAATCATTTTCATCCCCCCATCTCGGAAAGAGTATTTTTGCTCTTCGATATCTAAGTGCAAAAGCCGTTTCTATCCGATAAAGGATAAAGTAAATTGAATTTAAAATATCGTGTGCACTAAGTTTGTGAATTCAAAACATTATTAAACCTACCATCGCTGGCCAAATTATTATGGACGAATTCGAAGGTATGCAGTTTCTGATTGAACACACACTTTTTGAGTAAACCGATACATTTATTTGGTACTAACCTTTGCACGCGGCTTCGCCCGCGTTCATAAAATATAGCATATGTCACTCAAGAATAAAGCAGCTCTCTGTCGGTAAAAAACTTTTAGCAATCGGACTGGTACTTTCAGAGATTACCTCCAACAAACATAAAAACAAACTTTACCTCTTTATTATGTTAGTGTAGATTATTATTTTGTGTCATTATTATTATTTATAAGTGGCAACACTGTGTTCGCGCCATTTTTTTCAAGTAATGCCACTTTAAAAAAAATGGCGCGAACACACAGTGTTGCCACTTATTAAAAAACTTAACTTTGTTGACTTTTGTCAATATTTGTTGAAAATGGGGTTCTTTTTTGTTGGTGGGAAAAATAAATTTTTAGTTTGATTTGACTAGTTTTTCCGGTACAAAATTCAATACGTAAGTAATGTTTCTTATTGCGTTGATTTTTTAAAGTTTTATACATCATTTTTTAATTGTGGCAACGGTATATGGTAATATTCTCAAAATTACTTCTGTTCAGTATGTGTAAGGCTTCAGACAAGTCTCCAAGAACTTTTGGAATCACACCGTGTTGAAAAATGTGGCAGGAAAGGAATCACCACTCTTTGTAAAAATCCTAAAATCAGGTATTATCTCGTAAAAAGACTGTTATCCACTTCACTACGATTACAAGCGATGAGAGCCTAGAAGTTTTCGATAGGACAATTCATCGAGGTTAGGCAAAAGAGGAGTTGACAGGTCGTCGGCCTACCAAAAAACCACGCCTTTCCGAGGTCAAAGAGAAGAGACTATCGCACAGGACCAAACAACACCAAAATATGACTGAAGTCGGGTAAAAATAATACTTAGTACATTGTTAATAAACTACTGTCATTATCTGGTGACGTTATATAATTTTTCAGACATGGTTCTCCGATGAAGCGACGTTTCAGGTTTTCGTTGACAAAAGCTCCTTTGCCCCTTCACAAAATGCTCCTTTCCGACGACGCCCTGGAGAATAGGTCCATGAAAAAATGCTGTTTAGAGAACTAAAGACCTAATTAATACAATGGTGTGGTCTTCAATCTCAGCCAAGGGTATGGGGGCGTCTACATATCGTGAAAGGGACCGTGAGGCAAGACCAGTACAAGAAACTGAACTGCTGCCTCAGCTCGAAGTATGGTTCCCTATTGACGAAGAGTTCACTTTTATCCACGAATCTACAATGTGGTACAAAAACAGGGGTGTTACTGCATACCTGGCTGTAGGTGGCTTAGTAAGTGATCACCACCAAACAGATAAATGATTTATTATTATTATTCTTATACAAGCACTAGGTGATGGCAGCTCTCATTGAAGAATGGTAAAATAACACAAACCTGCAACAGAAAGCCAAAATTTACATAGAATGGAAACTATCACAAAATTCTGTTAAGATTCGTCCACTTACTATACGTACTTATAATTTTTTTTTTTTTTTTTTCAAAAATATATAAATCCTTAAATGCTTTTAATTTTGTTGTTTTTATAAATACAATAAAGTCTATAAATACAAAATACCAGCCGGACCAACAACCAACCATTTGCCTGCAATATTCAGTTAAAGTAGATACTTAATATTTTTTAATTTATTTATTTAAAATTATGTAAATAACACAATTACAGTTAACGCCAAAGTGATGCTATCACGAGCTATACATATACATTCGAACAAATAACCAAATAATAATATATAAAATAAACAATTTGTCCCTAATAATATGGCCACCTACTGTATTTACTTCTACCTCCATGGTGCTAAATTTATCATACAACTTTTTTTTATTTGTTAAAAACTCGGAACCTCCTTGGTGTACTATTTGTTTTTTTTTTTTTGCTTTTAGTCACACTGAGGTGGGATAAAAAGTTACCCGAGTGCAAAGATTTTTTACCTCGTGCTCTTTTGATTCTCTCGCTAACGCTCAGGATTCAATATTAAAACAGTCAGCAAAATTGTGCACACGGTTAAAAAGCAACTTCGCACACTTATTTAAGAAACAAACATAGCCGTATCATCCGCGGAAGTGATGATTCCGTAAACTGTTACAAAAAAGTCCCGACAACGCCATAGCTATGACGCATTCAGAAAAAAAAACCGCAAGTAACATTACCGGATACCAGTTTATTATACGGTCAATGGTGGCGCTGCACGTCAAGGCCAGTTCACACTTAGCTGTCATATTCATTATATTTACAATTATAGCTATACAGCGTGTATAGCTTATTTTATCTCCGAAAAAGACTTAATGGTTACAGAAATAAATATCAACTTTTTGCAAAACTATATGTAAAATAGCTTGGATTTTTTTCTATACGTTTACAGCCTGTTAAAGTATATTTTATATCTGAAAAAGACCTAATGGCTACAGAAATAAATATCAATGTGATGCAAAACTCAGCAAAACATGTAAAATGACGATGAGTGTTTTTTAGGATTCCGTACCCAAAGGGTAAAAATGGGACCCTATTGCGAATACTCTGATGTCACCTGATTGTATCTCATGAACCTTAAACACAGGCTTTTGGCCTAGATCAGGAGGCAGCGGTTCGCATTGATATGTGCTATTATGTACAACCTCTATCTAATAATATAAAAATGAATCGCTAAATGTGTTGCTAAGCGCAAATCTCGAGGACAGCTGAATCGATTTTGCTAATTCTTTTTTGTTGTGTTTGTTATTGCGAGGAGTAGATTCTTATAGAAAAAAAATAAAATTAGGGTAGTGTAGGGTTGAGTAGTGTAGGATAGAGTAGGGTAGAGCGGGAGCGAAGCTGCGGGCAAAAGCTAGTAAGTAATAATTGTAACTGTGTACTAATCTATTTAAATTGTGGTACAAATAAAGAATGATTATTATTATTAATTTTATATACATCATATCCGTAACATTTTTAAATATTTCTTTAAAAACAAAACCACATTTGTTATTATTATTATTACCATGATAGCTAGACAGTTAAATTTTTCACAGATGATGTTTTTTTTGTTACTGCTATAACAAAACATATTTAAAAAATTAGAATATTCTTTTTTAAGTGGGGCTCTTATACAAAAATATCCCACCTCAATAAAAGAGTTAGGTCCTTATTTCACCACAAGCAGAATTGTGTGGTAATTCAACCTCATTGTATCGTTTGTGAATGATGTTTTAATTTACGTCGTTTTTTTGCAGAGACTATGTCGGCGAAAAACGCAGAGGATATAGAGATTCCTTCAGTCTTTGTCAGCGACCACGCGGGGCTCTTACTAACCGGATTCGTGTATAGTTACGGGTAAGTCAAAGATAATTCATTTTATAAAGTTACTGTCGATTCGGACAGTGTCCGAATTGACATATTTTTATTTTCATATTATTTTTTTTAGATAAAAAGTTTTAAAGTATGTTATGGGGAAAAGAAAGTGTTACCAAAAATACATATTTTTGACTGGATTTAAGGCGGCAACTTCGGGTAATAAATTTCTTAATATTATATTTTAAAAACGTATTTTTATCTGACTGAACTAATCTGCGTTAATATTTTTTTTTTAATTGGCCTATGCAAAAATATTAAAAATACGAACGAAATTAATTTCTTTAAGAAAACGTCAGCTGAGCGAGTTCAATGACCTGTAGTTAATAGTCGGCGTTGCGTACAAACTACCAACAGGTCATTGAACTCGCTCAGCTGACGTTTTCTTACAGAAATTAGTTTTGTACATGCGTAAATTAACACGAGTTTTGAAAAAATGGTCGATAAAAAAATCGATAGTGTTTCATGTACCGGATCGAACCTCCACAAAAAATATTGAATGCCACACTCAGTAAAGTTAATTCAGGAAAATCAAACGATGAATGTTTCATCATGTTACGTTTTATTAATTTTACATAGTTGAAGCATGTTAGGAAAATGGCCATTGTTCTTTGATAACCTAATTACAGCGCCACCTATCAGGTACAATTGTATTTTCAAAACATTTAGGAACACGCTAAAATATACACATAGAATTTCATTCCGTCGGTCAGGCCGTTTAGGAAGAGTTAGGTGACAAACACGTATTTATAGAAGAATTATACAACATTAATTATAGTATATGCGAAATCCGAAATACATGTCTAGTATATCTATGTAAAGAATCTACGTACAAAATTTCATAACTGTGTCATGAATCACAAAATTATAAGCTTGTTATGTCAGCAAAAATACATAGTCACCGGGCCATCCAGGCGGCTGAGGGGTTGTTTTGCTTCCGCACCCAGCTGTGCGCTGGCGCCTAATGCCCGCTATGACTTGCAGTGACCTGTTGTAAGTACTGTTAAGGAAAACAAGTTATAATGAAAACTGCTTACCTACAGCATAAGTTGTATTATCTTTGGTTGTGTCTATTCCTCCCACGAAAAATCGTCATGTCATAGCTAGCATATACGTTTATAGAAATAAAACGTTCTAATTAGAATTTTTACTCAATTGTGTTATTTTTCGACCCATAACAATAGGTTATGGGCCCAGGTACGCTTCGTGAAATTGAGTAAAGAGCAGAAACAAAAAAGTTAAAACACGCACGCGGATAAAAAGGAATACCGTAAAAAAATAAAATGGAAGTCACAAATTCAATGAGAATTGAGTAGTTTAACGGTAAGGATTTTCGACAGTGGAAATTACAGGTCAATGGTGCCTTAAAATCGAAAGGTTTAAATATTATATTCTACAACTATCACACAACGCTGTCTAGTCCCAAGCTAAGCAGAACTTGTGTTATGAGTACTAGACAACTGATAAACATACTCATATATTGCTAAATACATACATATTATAGATAAATTACACCCAGACACAGAACAAATCAAATGATCGTTCTCATCATACAAACATTTGTCCTAGGTGGGAATTGAACCCACGACCTCCGGCATAGCAGTCAGGTTCACTAACCACTAGAGCTAGACCAACAGGCCTGTTAAAATATATATGAAGAAAACCCCAGGGCAGGCGACACGACACCATAGGATGAAAATGATGGCATGGCCATGTTCCTTTTAACTTCTTTCATGGAACTGAGCCAAATCTCACTAATAGAAAATTGTGAAACGATGTCTTTTGCCTCAGTGATGACAAAATTGGAATCGATTTACGAACAAAAATCTGAGTTGAACAAAATGAGAATGATGGTACATGAGAAATTCTGTCAATATAAGATGTCATCAAGCGATAGTGCACCAACCCAGCCAGGCTCATTACTTTGTGTAATTTATTTCATCACCACTGCTCTCGAAACGGTGAAGTGAAGGAAACATCGTGAGGAAACCGGCATGTCCTAGAACCAAAAATTCGAAGACATGTGACATCCACCAACTCGCACTGGGCCCGCGTGGTGGATTAATGCCGACTATGCTATGTTATGCTATGTTAGCGATAGTGTTGCGCAGCATATTTGCAAAGTTGAGAACCTAGCGAAACAATTAAAAGAAACCAACACTGCTCACGCGTGTAAAACGGGGTCCAAAACTTATGGGGAGTAACCTAATGCCACGCGGGTGAAGCCGCGGGCAAAAGCTAGTTATTTATTTTTATAACTAAGATAAAGATAAAAAGTATTATAATAATATAATATAATATTCCACAACTATCACACAACGCTGTCTAGTCCCAAGCTAAGCAGAACTTGTGTTAAGGGTACTAGTCAACTGATAAACATACTCATAATATATTTCTAAATACATACATATTATAGATAAATTACACCCAGACACAGAACAAATCAAATGATCGCGCTCATCATACAAACATTTGTCCTAGGTGGGAATTGAACCCACGACCTCCGGCATAGCAGTCAGGGCCACTAACCACTAGACCAACAGGCCAGTCAACATTATATACATCTGTCTATAAATTTTACTTGTTTATTGTTCCAGTTTCTATATAATGGTGAACGGCGACCTCCCGTTCAACATCAACACACACCTGCTACTGCCGTTCGCGATTGTCGTGGTGCTGTGTCTGCTCGTTATACTCGTATTTATGGTACGTATGCACTAGGTAATAAGATTCACTATTTAATGAAATATAAGTAATTTAAGACGTTTTACAATAGATCTTAGATAACTTAAAGAAACAAGAAATCACGCTTAAATTTCCCGATGGATTAGATAGCATGGATGGATGCAATAATTATATGGTTAAAATACCAAAGGGCAAAAAAAAAATGATGCACTCGAAATGTGGTGCTGGCGGCGACTGCTGCGGATCCCTTGGATAGCACTAAGGACTAACGTTTCGATTCTGGTGGAGCTAAACATCAATCAGAGATTATCGTAGACTGTGCAAGTACGAATCCTCAAATATTTTGGTCACGTTGTTCGCAACGAACACTCCATTGAGCGACTCGTTGTCCAGTGACAAGTGGAGGGGAAGCGGTCACGCGGGCGCTCACCTACGCGTTGGACAGACCTCATCAGAGCTGCAACACAAACCTCCTTAGTTCAAAGTTCTCGAGACGCCGTAAACCGGGACAAATAGAGACGCATCGCGAGGGCCTCACTCCCCAAATGAAAATGCAATATTATCAACCACGACCACTCTGTCAAGAGTTAACGACTAAGGAGGACGATACCAAAGGGCACTTATTTTTGTCTAGTTACGTTTCTAGACGGGAAAGCAATGGTGGCCGAATGGTAACGGCACCGACTTACGAGTTGTAGGTCGCGGGTTCCAACCCAGCAAGGCGCATTACTTTGTGTAATTTATTTCATCACCACTGCACTCAAAACGGTGAAGGGAAACATCGTGAGGAAACCGGCATGTCCTAGAACCAAAAATTCGAAGGCATGTGACATCCACCAACCCGCACTGGGCCCACGTGGTGGATTATGGCCCATTACTTCTCTTAGAGAAGAGGCCTGAGTCCCAGCTGTGGGAACATTTAAAAAGGCTGATTATACTATAGAGCGCTATAGAGGATGTGAATCGAGATTTGAGTGCTATTAGTGACTGGTCTGATAAGTTTGGCGTGTCTGTAAACCCCTCAAAATGTCAGGCCATTGTTATTGGTAGTGCACGCATGATGAGTAGAGTGGCGGTTGGTTCTCTACCTCCTATTATTTACAAGGGAGCCGTCATTCCCATCAGCCCTACGGTAAAGGACCTCGGTTTACACCTTGACTCGACGCTTGGCTGGCAAAGTCAGGTCTCTAGTGTCTGTCAAAGGGTCAATGGGACTTTGCGGTATCTGTATCGTCTGAGGAACTTTCTGCCTGCAAAGACGAAGACAATGCTTGTGCAGACTTTAATTTTCCCTATAGTTGACTATGGTGATGTGTGCTACTATGACCTGAACGCAGCCTTGCTGGATAAGCTTGATAGGCTCCTGAACAACTGCATCAGGTTCATATTTAACCTGAGGAAATATGACCATGTGTCAAGCTTCAGATCGGAGCTCAAATGGTTGCCTATTCGCCAAAGAAGAAGTCTGCGAGCTTTGACAACTCTTTTTTCTTTGCTCAACTCTCTTACCCCTCCTTCTTATCTTATATCTCACTTCCAATATCTCTGTTCTTCACACGCCAAGAATCTGCGTTCTTCTAACAATCTTCTACTGCTTTGTCCTTCTCATACTTCTGATGTTGTTCATTCCTCCTTCTATATTCAGTCTATCCTTCTATGGAATTCGCTACCTCTTGATATCAGAACGGCCACGAGTCAGTACGCATTTAAGCGGAAGTTGCGGAATTACTTTCTGAACAAATAGTAGAATCATCTCAAAACTCCTTTTCTTTGTGTATATATATAATATATTTATAGTATATATTTGTATGTATGTATTGCTATATATTTTATTAAATATGCGTTTTTATATGTATGTTTGATTTTAGCTTTATATATAATTCTATAATTGTTTTAAATAATATTTTCTTTATTTTTTATGCACCTGCTATTTTGTCTCTGCACTACCCTAGGTTGACTGGTAGAGAATGCCTAAGGCATTAAGTCCGCCTTTGTATCTTTTATTACATAAAGGTTAAATAAATAATAAATAAATAAATAAATACTACGTTTCTGTAATGGGATGTCTTTTGCGGTAAAAAATAGAATTGAATTTTTGAGAGGTTTAGTATCTAGACTTTTGTTTTGTCTGTGGTGTAACAGAATTTCATAGTTTGTGCTTTTATTATTTACTGTGCGGTTAAGCGGGATACATTGCACGTTTTCTTTTCTTTTTTTTTCTTTTTTTTTATGGTGGGAGAATCGTTCATGAGTTTTTTGATTAGTCAGTGTAAACTTATAAAATTGTGAATTGCCAAGTTTAACTGCCGATTACTTATCGTAATAGATACCGTGCTGTATTATAATTAAATAACTTACTTTTTAATCACAATTCACAGATAGTGAAATGCATAAAAGATCGGCGCCGCGCGCGTCGTCACCGGCTGCCTAGTCGAGCTCTGAAGAAGATACCCACCTGCAAGTTCAGCAAGGGAGACCCCTACGACACCTGCGCCATCTGCCTCGATGACTACCAGGAGGGGGAGAGGCTGCGGGTGCTGCCCTGCGCACACGGTGAGTGCACACACACTTGGAATGACAAGCTCACTTAGATCTTGACTCATGATCTGGCAGCTCAAGTACAGAGATCTTTGTAAACTTAAGTTCCGAGTTTCGTTTATTAATCAGACAACACTCGGCTGATGTCGTAAACCTAAGCTGGGCTTGAGCTCGAACTTAAGCTTGAGCTTTAGCTTGTGAATCTCGTTTATTAATACGATCAAGACCTCAAGCTTGGTATCAGGTACGAGATCTTAGGCTGAGGAACGTTTATTAATACGAGCTATAGTGCCGAGAGGTGCGGCGAGCGGCCAGCATCGGTAAGCGCAGGGTGCTATCAGCGGCGTCTCATAGCGTGCTTCAAATATTTTGATACTTTTACTGCGTTTACCGCTCGCCGCCCCGCGCTTAGCTACAGCTCACAGCGACAAGATCGTAAACGGGCCGAAAGACATCGGCACCATCCACCTCGAGATATCAGTAAAGTCTTAGGGGTCTAGCAGGGCCATTGCCCAATAGGGCCGTGAGGAATTTCTGAAAAGGAAACCTGTGGTCCTAAAACGCACAGTGCTCTGTGCGTCCTAAAACGCACAGGGCAACCGAAGGATGTACGTGTGGTTTTACCACGAGCCGAGTACTTCCGCTGCGTCTTAGAACGGGAGAAGTCATTTGTTGATTTCCTGTCTCAAAAAAAAAAAAATATGGAAAAGGCGGGCTGGAGGCGGGGAGGGGGGAAAGAACACTAGCGGTTTGCTCTTGCCTATGTTGTATGGGAGCTTTTTTTTTTAGCTTAACCGCTATCTCACCCGATGGAAAGTGACGATGGAGCGCATATACGATATACTTGTTTTAGAGCCAATTTTTTTAATTATATCGGTGGTGTTTTTTTTGTCATATTAATTTAATGTGATGTCGAAGATTAGATGTTCATTCTCTTTTTGTCCTATGTGTGGTTAGCGTACCACGCGGTGTGCATCGACCCGTGGCTGACGCAGAACAAGCGCGTGTGCCCGGTGTGCAAGCGGCGCGTGTTCGCGGCCGGCGAGCGGCGCCGCGTGCACTCGGACTCCGACTCCACCGACACCGAGCCGCTGCTCAACGATAACAACGCCACGCAGGTAAATTACCACACAATACACAAAAGCACAATAAAATTACAAACATAAACCTAAGCACATTTTTTTTTTATCTGTTATAAACTAGTACTTGACTGCGATCCCGCCTGATGGTAAGCAGTGATGCAATCGTTGATGGTGAGGCGCACTAGTTTATTAAGAGCCTATTCACTCTAGCCTTGAAGACACCCAAATTATAATCGGACGGTAAGACCGCAGCAGGCAGACTGTTCCAGTCCTTCGAAGTACGCGGTATAAATGACGAGGCGAAACGCTTAGTCCGGACCGTAGATGTTTCAACAACGTAAGGGTGGATACTCGCCGTGCGTCGGTTTGTCCGATGATAGAAATGTGATGGCGGAATCAAGTCATGCAGTTCCTGCGCACACTCTCCAAAATGCAATCTGTAAACTGTAAAACACCGAAAGGCTGTTTATTAACAAAAAATAAATAAATAGAAAATGTAAACAATCACAACACAATACAATAACGATACACTATATTAATGTAATTTCATCATTTTACAACTTATTTTCAATAAGCACTAACATCTTTTAACTTGGGCCACAGCCTTATCTCAGGAATACAGTGATTTCGCTTCTTCTAACTTGTCGACAACTAAAAATGTATTTTTCAAGTACCCCCACTGGGACAATATTACTATTTTTTTATTTAAATTTAATGTTTTCATGTAAGTGACAATTATGTTTTAATGGGAATAAAGATCTTTTAAACCGAACAATCACAGATATAGGTACATTGAATTACATACATAAAAAAACACGTTAAAAAATTAAAGCAAAAAAAAAAAAAAAGCTTATTAAAAGTTTTGTGTGGCAAACAAATAAAAATGCATAGTGCGGTGTGTGCTTCACGGATGCATCAAATGGGAGCCCAACTCAGCATGTGTCAGGCAAATATACCTGATGCTGGTATTCTGCTGGGTCCCTGTAGTGGCATACTGACGTCGAGCTGAATCTCTCGAAAAAGACTATGTGTGTGTGGTGTGTAAAAGTTGCGTTATTTAGATGACTATGGAGAATTACATAACTTCTTCTTCTTCTTCCTGCCCTTATCCCATATTACATGGGGTCGGCGCAACACGTTTTCTTCTTCCATTCTGTCCTGTCACCCGTCAAACTATCACTAATTACTTGAGAATTACATGACTATATGGTACTAAATTGTGGCTAGGAACCATCAGCTTTCAAAACCGGTCCATTATTTTAAAAGCTATTATGTCACGATAAGACACACAGGCAGACACACACCTCTTTTTTATCGAGAGTTAAAAGAGAGAGAAACAGTGACACAGGATAGGTACTTGTTTTTTCTGGTGCCGCATCAAAATAACAGTCGTGACACTGCTAATGATTGATTGTGACCACAAAGTGGCAATAAGCCACTAGTACCACTTATAGTGGTTGCTTATGACAGAAGAGTCGCCGGCGATGACACTAAATTGACGTTCATGACGCCAGGGTGACGGGTTGTGATTGTGACTAAATTGACGTTCATGACACCAGAGTGACTGGTTGTGACACTAAATTGACTTTCATGACACCAGAGTTGGGTGGGTTGTGACTCTAATTGGCGTTCATGACTCCGGAGTGACTGGTTGTGACACTAAATTGACGTTCATGACACCAGAGTGACTGGTTGTGACACTAAATTGACGTTCATGACACCAGAGTGACTGGTTGTGACACTAAATTGACGTTCATGACACCAGAGTGACTGGTTGTGACACTAAATTGACGTTCATGACACCAGAGTGACTGGTTGTGACACTAAATTGACGTTCATGACACCAGAGTGACTGGTTGTGACACTAAATTGACGTTCATGACACCAGAGTGACTGGTTGTGACACTAAATTGACGTTCATGACACCAGAGTGACTGGTTGTGACACTAAATTGACGTTCATGACACCAGAGTGACTGGTTGTGACACTAAATTGACGTTCATGACACCAGAGTGACTGGTTGGGACACTAAATTGACGTTCATGACACCAGAGTGACTGGTTGTGACACTAAATTGACGTTCATGACACCAGAGTGACTGGTTGTGACACTAAATTGACGTTCATGACACCAGAGTGACTGGTTGGGACACTAAATTGACGTTCATGACACCAGAGTGACTGGTTGTGACACTAAATTGACGTTCATGACACCAGAGTGACTGGTTGGGACTCTAATTGGCGTTCATGACACCAGAGTGACTGGTTGGGACACTAAATTGACGTTCATGACACCAGAGTGACTGGTTGTGACACTAAATTGACGTTCATGACACCAGAGTGACTGGTTGGGACTCTAATTGGCGTTCATGACACCAGAGTGACTGGTTGTGACACTAAATTGACGTTCATGACACCAGAGTGACTGGTTGTGACACTAAATTGACGTTCATGACACCAGAGTGACTGGTTGGGACACTAAATTGACGTTCATGACACCAGAGTGACTGGTTGTGACACTAAATTGACGTTCATGACACCAGAGTGACTGGTTGGGACACTAAATTGACGTTCATGACACCAGAGTGACTGGTTGTGACACTAAATTGACGTTCATGACACCAGAGTGACTGGTTGTGACACTAAATTGACGTTCATGACACCAGAGTGACTGGTTGTGACACTAAATTGACGTTCATGACACCAGAGTGACTGGTTGTGACACTAAATTGACGTTCATGACACCAGAGTGACTGGTTGTGACACTAAATTGACGTTCATGACACCAGAGTGACTGGTTGTGACACTAAATTGACGTTCATGACACCAGAGTGACTGGTTGGGACTCTAATTGGCGTTCATGACACCAGAGTGACTGGTTGTGACACTAAATTGACGTTCATGACACCAGAGTGACTGGTTGTGACACTAAATTGACGTTCATGACACCAGAGTGACTGGTTGGGACTCTAATTGGCGTTCATGACACCAGAGTGATTGGTTGTGACACTAAATTGACGTTCATGACACCAGAGTGACTGGTTGTGACACTAAATTGACGTTCATGACACCAGAGTGACTGGTTGTGACACTAAATTGACGTTCATGACACCAGAGTGACTGGTTGTGACACTAAATTGACGTTCATGACACCAGAGTGACTGGTTGTGACACTAAATTGACGTTCATGACACCAGAGTGACTGGTTGTGACACTAAATTGACGTTCATGACACCAGAGTGACTGGTTGGGACTCTAATTGGCGTTCATGACACCAGAGTGACTGGTTGTGACACTAAATTGACGTTCATGACACCAGAGTGACTGGTTGTGACACTAAATTGACGTTCATGACACCAGAGTGACTGGTTGTGACACTAAATTGACGTTCATGACACCAGAGTGACTGGTTGGGACACTAAATTGACGTTCATGACACCAGAGTGACTGGTTGTGACACTAAATTGACGTTCATGACACCAGAGTGACTGGTTGGGACTCTAATTGGCGTTCATGACACCAGAGTGACTGGTTGGGACACTAAATTGACGTTCATGACACCAGAGTGACTGGTTGTGACACTAAATTGACGTTCATGACACCAGAGTGACTGGTTGGGACTCTAATTGGCGTTCATGACACCAGAGTGACTGGTTGTGACACTAAATTGACGTTCATGACACCAGAGTGACTGGTTGTGACACTAAATTGACGTTCATGACACCAGAGTGACTGGTTTTGACACTAAATTGACGTTCATGACACCAGAGTGACTGGTTGTGACACTAAATTGACGTTCATGACACCAGAGTGACTGGTTGGGACTCTAATTGGCGTTCATGACACCAGAGTGATTGGTTGTGACACTAAATTGACGTTCATGACACCAGAGTGACTGGTTGTGACACTAAATTGACGTTCATGACACCAGAGTGACTGGTTGTGACACTAAATTGACGTTCATGACACCAGAGTGACTGGTTGTGACACTAAATTGACGTTCATGACACCAGAGTGACTGGTTGTGACACTAAATTGACGTTCATGACACCAGAGTGACTGGTTGTGACACTAAATTGACGTTCATGACACCAGAGTGACTGGTTGGGACTCTAATTGGCGTTCATGACACCAGAGTGACTGGTTGTGACACTAAATTGGCGTTCATGACACCAGAGTGACTGGTTGTGACACTAAATTGACGTTCATGACACCAGAGTGACTGGTTGGGACTCTAATTGGCGTTCATGACACCAGAGTGACTGGTTGTGACACTAAATTGGCGTTCATGACACCAGAGTGACTGGTTGTGACACTAAATTGACGTGCATGACACCAAAGTGACTGGTTGTGACACTAAATTGACGTGCATGACACCAAAGTGACTGGTTGTGACACTAAATTGACGTTCATGACACCAGAGTGACTGGTTGGGACTCTAATTGGCGTTCATGACACCAGAGTGACTGGTTGTGACACTAAATTGGCGTTCATGACTCCGGAGTGACTGTGATTCAGATTTGAATAGTTTCTAACTTGACTAATATTGAGAATTTCTTTCTATTCGAGATTTTGGATATATCGAAAAAGTCGATTTATCCAAACATACAAACAACTAAAAAAATGAGTCGAGTACCTAACTATGAACTTACAACATAATCATAGTGTTGTGTTGGTATTGTTTCAGGGCGGCACGTTCGAGGAGCAGCGAGAGAACCCGTTCGTGCGCGCCGCGCGCTTCATGTCGCGCCTCAGGGCCAGCAGGGACGACAACGCTGAGGTAATACTCATTCATTAGTTCATCATCACTATCAACATCAACAATGTCTTCCTTATCACTCTACTCAGGTGCATGATACTTTTTACGAACAATAGGTACACCATTAACCATCAAAAATAGATTGGAATTGGAACGTGCAATTTAACTTCACTTTCTTTTCGACTGACCGACATTTAACTATTCAAAAGTGCCTTTAAATAGTAGAATTGAAATAAATGCTTTGATTTAATTTGATTGGACTGTTAATATGCTTTTAATATCGCGCGGATTTCATCACGCATGCGGGAACGCCCCGCACGCTTATCTTCCGCAAATGTCCCTTTCATTCTAGCATTTATTGTAATGCGTGGAATACGCTTGCGGGACGAGTTTTTTTGGCAATCCCGCAAGAAACAAACACACCCAAATATACATACAAACTTTAGTTTTATTAAAACAATGTGTCGTAGTCGTATTCACGGTGCTTTGTTATACTTAATTTGAACCAGAAAAACATGGACTAGTAGCCATAGCAGTTTTGTGGTATAGATTAGAGTTGTAAGCTGTCATTCCAAACAAAGACACAATAATGTTTTTTTTTGTTAACAGGTAGCAGCACCTACAGAAGACAATGACGAGACGAGTAATGCGAATGACGACACGTGAGTTTCTTAGTTTACTATTACATAACTTTTCCAGAGAACAGCGGCCGTCCAGTGGTAGCGGCTCCGACTTACGAGTAGTAGGTTCTTTCGATTTAGCCATGCACTTTGGTAGTACGCAATGCGCATGGCTGAAATAGAAACAACCAATTTTCATCACAACTGAAAACAGGGTGTGGAAACCGACATGACCTACAACTCAAGATTAAAGACTATGTCGAAGACACGCTTGTTTGGCAATGACTGCCTCTGCACTTGTGGCCCCCTGGTAACTCATAATATTGTGTGAATGTATCTATTAACTGCTCCATCTTTGTTGTATTTTTTTTTTATTCTAACGCATCTCTTTTGCTTTTTTTTTCTATATATTATCTGACTCCAACCACCTTAAATTCGTTAGTTTTTCTTTCTTTGTTGTTAACGTCTCATTTTTTGACTGTTGTAATCACAGAACACAAGAATCATACAGTAGATAGAAGGAGTAAGTAGGCAGGCCGCGCGTACCCCGAGTTTTGCGGCGTACCGCGTATGTTCCATTACGCATGCGCCGCGCACATCAGTCTAGTTACGTTTGCCACGGTGATAATAACTAGAAAAAAAAGTATAAAAATGCATATCTGTGCTGTTTTGAAGTGCAAACACGACAGAAGAAACAATTTGTCAAATGTTATTATATCTATGGGCGTAAAACCATTACCTATTTGAATATTTTGATGAGGATTTAATTCGATCACTTCCTGTTTATTTCTTTTAAATATTGCAACATCCTGTTGAATTTATTGAAGGATTTCATTTGATAACTTCCTTTCGAATTATTTTAAAATATTATGACATCCTTTTTCATTTATATAGCACTATATTAAAAATCTGGTTATACCGAACCCTAGCAATCTCGAAGGAGGTCGAGATGTTACAGTTCTACTCAAATCTGTAAGGACTTTAAAAGTAAATTTTTGTAGTCAACCAAGAAACACCGCATTCATTTAGTTTAAACTGACGTAAAAATTTACGTGTAGAAGTGTTTTTTAAAACTTACTTATGAACCAAATTAATTATTATTTAACAGTCAGTATTTTTGACTTTACCTGTGTTTATGTATCTATTTTATTAATTAAACTATTTTTTTTTACATTTTCATTTGCAAAAAGCGAAAAACAGCTATAATTGATTGTTGTCACTGTTATTTGCTCTAAATTGTTTTTCAGCATCTAAAGAAACCTTTAATTTCAATTATGAGTAATTTCATTTTTAATGAAATAGCAACAAGCCCTTTAAAAATAAAAATACGTAAGTGTTTTATTTTTGTAATTTATCGGCTCCTGTTGTTAACTTTATTTTTATTTAAAAATAAAATGCAACATCGATAAAATAAGACAACGCCAATGATACATCTCTAAAAAATGACGTTTAGCAATGACTTTATTTAGGAAACATTAATCTTATAACAAGTAAACAGAGCTCTAAATTGATTGATATTATCAGACATCTAGCGGGGAATAGTGGAAATTTTTCTTATAATTATTCTATGCGAGGTAATACGTTAAAGGGTATGTAACAAACAACTCTGCGTGTTATAAAATAAGGTTTATTTTCTAAAAATGGAACAATGGATAAACTGCCTTCTTTCAATTAAAATAAAAATGTTTTGTGTACGCTGGTCCCGATACAAATGAAGTGCTGTGCGATTTCTATCTACATTATTCTGTTCTGTGGTTGTAATTATTTTTTTTTTTCTAGCTTTTTTTTATATGGCCTCTTTTTATAATGTAAATGGAAGAACACTGTAGACTCCACGAATTCTTAGATTACTTCATATTTTGACTTACTTTTTTTTTAAATGATTATTTTCATTGTGCTTTTGAGTACAATATAGACCGGTTTACACTGTTCTTAAATAATACCTATTAATGCTGTAATATGGAAATGTTGTAACAACAACCATTTTTTTATAAGAGTAACCATGGAGTTTCTTGCCGGTTCTTCTCCATAGTAAATGACCAATTTGGAACCGTGCACTAGCTTCTGACGTTTTATAAGTGCCCATGTAGGCCTATGTGAAATAAAAAACTTTTGTATTTTGAAAACAGATGTCATAGACATGACAAGACATAATGATATCAATAAAAAAAACGTGACATGTCCGCGTGGTTGATTACGGCCCATGCCCTCTCCTAGAGAGGAGGCCTGAGTCTCAATAGTGGGAACATTATAAAGCTTATTATGTTGTGTTATTATACCTTTTTCGGCTTCTCATGTGTACAAAATATATACCAAGATTTTCTTTGTTTACTGCTCTTTGTATTAGTGAAATCCGTATTAAAATCTGTTGTATGGTTTAGGAGTTAGCTGATAAACAAACGGACAAACGTCGTAAACGACTGACCCCTGACATGTCGATAGTTCTTAAAATAGTGAATGAATTATTTAGTTTAATTATACGTAGAATGTGTCGTCATGAGCTAGTAAACTTCAGACATAGAGTGGTCAGTGGCAATCGATCACGTTTATACACTCTTATGTACGAACGACGCTTGGAGCGTTTGTGCAATAAAGGTAGCCTTACACGTTAGGGTATGCCTGATAAGTCTGCCTATACAGATACACCGTTAAATTTTAATCGTTTTAATCCCGTGGAGGGTCGATCCGGTACATGAAACACTATCGATTTGTAAAGATAAAATAAAAAATAGAGTACCTCTTTTTCTAAACTCGTATTAATTTACGCATGTACGAAATTAATTTCTTTAAGAAAACGTCAGCTGAGCGAGTTTAATGACCTGTAGTTAATAGTCGGCGTTGCGTACAAAGTACCTACAGCTCATTAAACTCGCTCAGCTGACGTTTTCTTAAAGAAACTAATTTCGTACATGCGTAAATTAATACGAGTTTAGAAAAGGAGGTACTTTATTTTTTTTTAAAGTTTAGCGGTGTATATCTTGCTCAAGCTTGTGTGGGAACCTGAACAGCTGTGCAACATACACGCTCCGGTTAACCTGTACAGGCAAATTGGTCAGGTATACTTTAGCGTGTCTGGCTACCTATAGGCGCCCGAGTAGGCTTCGACCCGGCTGGGTCCTGGGTGGCTGGGCAACGGCGTTATCGCCGCCGCCGTTGCCGGGATTCTGATCCCGATTTCCGGCCAACGTAGACGCGGGCTTGCGGAAAGTGAGCAATGGGTAGTTCACTGTCCGGCCGTCCGGTAACTGTCCGGACCAAGCCCAAGTCGTCGACGGCGCGCACTGTTCCCGCGCGCCTCAAGGAGTTGCCAGCAACAGCAGGGACCCAGCCGGGTCGAAGCCTACTGGGGCCAGGGTTATCCGAAAGGGCGCTCGAGCCCCGGTATGAAGGCTAGAAGGAACGGGGTGGGTCTTTTAGTCAGTAAGAGTCTGACACTATCTCCCGCTCCGCCCAAGGGCGGGGGATGTCAATGCATGATTTTTCCCACCATAAAAAAAAAAAAAAAAATTATGCAGATTTGTAAATGTATTACAAAAAATCAACAAGTGACTTATTGTAGTGGTGCTACTAAGTAATGAGGTTTTGGTTTTGATTTTTCCGTCTGGAATTTAGTAGTATCTCGGATTCATATGAATTTGTGTACAGTTGATAGTAATATGCGGATGTGTTTATTACTTGTGTAAATTCTGTGTTTTCTTATAAAATAATCGTGTTTATATTGTTTATCCTTTTTTACTTTAAGATCATTTTTCAATACACTTACTCTAAAATCCGTTCTTAACTCACCGCCTTTAGGCACGTAATTGATTGTTTTCTGCATTAGTGAAGAAAAGTGCGCGTACTCGCTTTTGCCCTAATTTTTTTTACATTTATCGTATCAGGCTGAGCGCACGTCGACCTCCACAAACGAGTGATTGTGTTGAAAAACATTGTATGACACACGTGCAAAGTCTCTGCAGTCCTCGACTCCATAACATATGCGCCTACGGCTCGTGCGAATTCCGTCTCGGTCGATATGAAAAATTTTTTGCACATGTATCAAAATGTACTACTATATCAAATGAAATGTTGAATAATGTAACTCTGTCGTGCAGCGTGGAGACAGGCGACAGAGAAGCCCTGCTGCCGGGCGCGCCAGCCGTGGCCACCGTGGGCGTGGCGAGCGAGCGGCGCGGGCGGCGCGGGCGGCGCGCGCGCTCGGCCAGCGCGCACGCCGCGCCCGCTGAACGTGCGGCGCCGCTGGTGGTGTCTGACTCGCACTCCATCAACACTGAGACCAGAGGAGAGATAGGTAACACTCATTTTTTTCGCGTTTGACTACATCTCATGCACCTGATGGTAAAAGATGATGTGGCCGACGATGGAGCACGCAGTCACTTATACTTTATCAAAAATGTTTTCCTTTCTCAGGCGTAGCAGCTTTACCAGCTCAACAATCATCATCAACGCCACACCACATTGACTTATGAACATCTGAACGTCTGAATGACTGTTCTGAAGGTCTGACTGTCTGACTCTGCACCAAATGAGCACTCTCCCTTACTGGGGCTCTGGCGCCCGCCCAGTGTGTATGTTCCTTCATTGTGTGTTATATTGAGCTTTAACGCCTAAACGTAAGAATGTTTATTGATTGACAGGATTCATTTACCTTTGAACTAATAGGAAATGAGAAGTCGATTGTGAAAAAATTTCGATAAAAATATCGATATTTCTATGATTAATAATCGATAAAACTATCGATATTTTTATCAATTATATATTGTGAGATGACTGGGCGAGCGAACAAAGCAATTAGATGTTCGAATTTCGATTTGTTTATTTAAAGTACTGTAACAATTGCTTAATACGTTGTCTTGAAGAGCTTTAGTGCTATCTACACAAATGTGACTATGTTAGAACCATTGTTATTGGAATATATAGATTAATTATTCAGGTTATATCGTCAATTTACAGTTCACTAAAGATATATTTAAAGTCCTTAAAACGAGGTGTAGGAAGGTTGCATGTAATAGTCAGTTTGATAAATAGAATAAATAGTAGATCGGATATGTGTACGTTATCTGCTAAAACGTATACCCCATTCACAACAGGATTACATACAGATACAGGATAGGACAAACTTTTATCTCTGTCCGTTCAACCGATTTTGAGCTTTATTCTGTAGTCATAAAGACGGCATTCAAAGTAAAAAAAATATTGCAAGGACAGTAAACTAGGTTTATTTAAATAATCTCATTGCGAATGGAGTACACGAAAATCAATATCAATACTAACTCAATAAAGACTGGAACTTATCCTGTACTAGAAACTTTCACTAACCACGAGTGACTAAAGAGTTCATATCACAACTATGGACTTCATATGCTAGGTGTTTCATTAGGCTAGTTAAAATAATATATAATCTTGGAAAATCATTATTGCAGTTTTCTTTTTTCAGTTAAAATTTGTTAAGAGCTTGAAACGAGCTAATCGGATCGTCGAACGTAATAAACGTTTTGGGCGTGTTAATGTAAATCAAACTCGCGTTAAGCACTATGATTCTATTCCCGAAACGGTGTTCTATGTAGGCTATTGAACGCGAATGTGAATGCGAAGCGAAGCTGTGCGAATTGGAACAAACATTTGACACTCTTGCGGTGGCCTACGTAACCAACCAACACGTGAGTGCGGAGTGTTGACGAGCGAAGCGAAGTGAACGCGCCTTTGGTTCGGTAGCCTGTTTTAAATCATTTACGGCAGAACGGTGAATCCGCACGCACGTAGGTCACAGCCGCCGCATCGCGTCGTATTAGTGTGAACCGCATGAGATCGCTTCGCAATTGCATTCGCATTAAATGTGAATTTAGAACGCTGCGTGAGTGAATAGGAAAGAGTGGTTTGCTTGCTATGTTATAACATACACCACAAATATCGTAAAAAAACTGTTAAAGTTAATTTTACTATACCACTTTCGTATTGGCATTGTAATAGCGGTCATTGACTTAACATTACTTTGGTTTTCTTTGGGTTGGAAATCAACTGAAGAACAAAAAGCCGTCCTGAATATGCATCGTGAAACACAACATATTTAGGGTTCGTTTCAGGAATCTTGTTACTATACCACCGTTATCCGCCTGTCTGTCAACAGGCTGTATCTCATGAACCGTAATAGGTAGATTAATGACATTTTCAAATAGTTTCTATCTTTATTGCCATTATAACAAGTAAGAATTAAAATTAAAGGCCATACAGATAGTACAGAAACCTTCGAAAGCAAGTCCACTCGCACTAGTACGGTATTTAAAAAAAAAAACGATACATAGTTGTTCAGGTTCCTACGAAAAGATATTAGTGAAAGGTCAATGTCCGCTGTTACGAAGCTAGAATGGAACAACTATAGTATAAAAGTGCCTGATGCTTAAAAATAAATCGAGCAAATATTTATATTTTATAGAAACACTTCGAATAAGGAATCGGGGATAAATTACAAAGGTGCAATAACAACTTTAGTATTTCTTTTCTAATAGTAAAGTCTTATTACTTTACCCTTGAGGTATAACTTTGGTTCCAGTGACCAATAGGAATATAGGACACTGTTTTCTGTGTTTGTATTGGTTAGTGAGCTTGGGCCAAAGTTATACCCCAAGATATAACTTTGGCCCAAGTGTTTTAACTTAACCAATAGGAACACGAGGCACTGCCTTCTGTGTTTTCATTGATTATTGAGCTTGGGCCAAAGTTATACCTCAAGATATAACTTTAGCCCAAGTGTTTTAAGTTAACCAATAGGAACACGGGGGCACTGCCTTCTATGTTTTCATTGGTTATTGAGCTTGGGGCAAAGTTATACCCCAAGATATAATTTTGGCCCAAGCTTTATACCACAGGGCCAGAGTAATATGACTTTACATATAAAAATATTTTTTTGTAATAATTTCTGACTTTCTAGTGACTTATTAATAGGGATTTAGTACTAATAATAGAGATTATTATATTAATATTTATCTGTGCTAAAAATCATTGTAGATAGATTTGAAATCGGTTATTAACATTTCAGATCGCTATTTAAATCACAAGATGGTAGCTATAATATTTTTGTTTTATTTTCAGTGTAGTCTCGAAATCTTTTGTTTAATCTGTATCTAAACTGTGAAATGTTACTACAAACTCCACTTGGAAAAAAAAAAAATGGTTGCCTGTAAAGTCGGTTTTACGGGCGAAGATTTTACGTGACAACGTCTTTTTCTCGGTAGAATATTTATTGATATGAATATAATTAAATTGCACAATAGGAACAAGGAATTGAATGAAAATAGTTGAGTGGGAGAGAGACGCAAGGCATTCGGCGGGCCTCTCTCTCGTTCGGTGACTCATCGTAACGTTACCGAGCGTTACACTTTTTCATAAGTGACTCCCAGCCGCAACCTAATTTAAGACGTTGTCACGTCAAAAACAAAAAACGGGGATTCCCATTAGAAAATACCAATTTTGAATTTCTCAACCTTTCCATATTTTTTTGACGTGACAACGTCTTAAATTAGGTTGCGGCTGGGAGTCACTTATGAAAAAGTGTAACGCTCGGTAACGTTACGATGAGTCACCGAACGAGAGAGAGGCCCGCCGAATGCCTTGCGTCTCTCTCCCACTCAACTATTTTCATTCAATTCCTTGTTCCTATTGTGCAATTTAATTATATTCATATCAATAAATATTCTACCGAGAAAAAGACGTTGTCACGTAAAATCTTCGCCCGTAAAACCGACTTTACAGGCAACCATTTTTTTTTAAACCATAAAAGCAAATCGATCAAACCGTTTTTGAGTTTTAGCGAGACTAACGAACAACAATTGATCTAAATGTGGGTAAAACGAGAAACTGACTGACTGACTGACAACAACGCACAGTCGACACTACTGAGACTTTATGCCTTGATCACACGTACCGAGTAAACAAGCGAGACAGTAGTCTCGGCTGAGTACACGGTACGTGTAAACAAAGCACCCAGTGCTCGACCAACCATTTATCTCTACAACCCGCTCATATCACTGTCTCGGGCGAGCAACATTTTACTGTGTCGCCCTTTTACTCGGTACGTGTGATCAAGGCAAAGAGTGAAACTTTGTACAGTGCGTTTCACTTAAGAAGTTCCTTCGTCGTAATATTGGCAATACGGAAAAACAGCGTTGCTATATTTTTAGCAATGAAATTAATAAATAAGGAGAAACGGACTGACAGACATTATCATCGCACATCCAAAACTATTGGGACTAGGAGCGTGAAATTTAGCGCAAATTACCTATTTTGACGTAGGCGACCACTAAGAAAACATTTTGGAATAGGAGTCCAACGTTCGTTTGGAAAAAAACGTTTTTTCGAGCGGCCAAAGCCACTGGCGGTAGGTAAAATTAGTATAGATTGCCAGCTATTGGAGTATTTCTAGTAACATTTCACAGTTACCCAAACAATATAATAGGTGTAAGGGACAGCCCTCCACAAACTTTAAGGGTTTGCTCAGTAGACGATACTGAACAACCTTCCACAAAAGTAATTTCAGGAAACGAAAAAAAAAAATCAGCTTCACCATACAAAATGAAACTTGATTGGACAATTTGTATGGCGATGCGGATTTTTTTTTTTCGTTTCCTGAAAAAAATCTTGTGGAAGGTTGTTCAGTTTCGTCTACTGAGCAAGCCCTTAAAGTTTGTAGACGGCTGTCTCTTACACCTTGTAAGTATAAATTCCAAGATGTGTTGTGAATTCAGCCGCGAACACGTCATTTTAATCAAACTTAGTTATTGGAATATTATGTATTATAAGATAGTTACGTTACGGTAGACATTTTGTAAGTTAACGTTTAAATTTTTAGTGATTATGGTTATATTTAGAATGTTTTTATTATAACTCGTTAATTAATAACACTAGACTTCTCTGTTCTGAACTGAAGTGAAGACTTTTTTATTTTTACTGTTTTTAATGGCCTGCAGAAATCTTCATTTGTCGCATATTTACCCTACTATGGTGGGGTCTCGGCTGTTAGCAGTGTTGGGAATAAGTTTAATCAGATTAATGAATAAAAAGTTCATACTTGACGATTAAGATTAATTAATCGTAATCAATTTTTTGTGTCAGGTTTTAATCGTAATCATTTATCATGATAAAAAAATATGGTGCTGTTGTATGTATGAGAACCAGTTCAAAAAAACAAACTAGTTCAGCATATTTTCTTATTCAAATATGACTAAATTATAGTTACTAAATACAGATTTGTTAGTTTCTAATTTTTTTACTTCTCGTGATTACTATTTTATCAAAATATGAATAGTGAAATATATTGTAAATTAGGTAAATTTAACACACTTTAAATTTTTTTAAACCCAAATCTATTCAATCAAATTAATGATTAAAAATATTGACTGTTTTAAATCTCGATTACGATTAACATATTAATCGTCATTAATTGGCTAAATTTTATCTGATTACAATTAATCAAATTAGTTAAGTAAGTAATCGGTTGATGCCAAAACTGGCTTCCAGCCTAATCGGGTGTATCTAGAATACCTATATGTAGCCACTTTAAACACGATCTTCATGAATAAAAATCATTACAAAGTTAGCATTCCGATTGCTTCACAATTTTAGTATCTTGTGGTCTAAGCTTTCTGTATCCTATAATTTGCTGGTGCTTTGATCAGATCGTCGGATGTTTAGTGTCCACGTAGAGTCGTTATTTATTCTCTCTGAGACGTTTTCCACTTCATAATCTCTACAAGGATAATAATAGCTTAGAAATATTGTATTTTGGTTCAGAATCGAGAAGTAACTCACATTATATCTGTATAAAAAATAAATAAATCAACCTGTATATAGGATCACTTGGACTATAGGTATCGCCATAACTGTAACTAAACACCGACTAACACTTTATTTACTTTTCTATGTGATAATATTTTGCTATGTTGACGTACACTCCATCTTCTTTGAAAAGTACAGAAATGGGACCTAAAGGTCACAGCACACGTATCAACTCAGGAGCGAATCGTCACCGCCTCGCCTTTCCCCTTGGCGTCAACAGTCGTCCACGTTACGTATAGTACAATTCACGAATGATGGCGGGCGTGAAGTTTGCGCAGAAGGCTGCGCAGTAACGTGTTTTAGGAACCAAATGACGTCGTGCGTGTGCTAGAAGAGTGTGGTATGCGCGAAAGTTCGCAAAGGCTAACTTCACGCCCGCCATCATTCGTGAATTGTACTGTAACCACGTAACATAAGCGGATCAGGAGCTCCGGCACGTCGTCTCGGCTAGAGCTGGGCGACTCTGCGCTTACGGCTCGCCGACCGCTGGTTGACGGCTAGGCCGAATCCGACTTCTGTGAGTGTCTCCTTATTCATCGTTATTTTTTGTTGAAATCGAACCTGAGAAATTCATCAAACACGCGCGTAACACGACTCGAAGCTGCCTTGTGCATGACAGCCAATGGAAGCACGTTCGGCAACGCAGACCGCGGGAAGGGATGGCGTAGAGACGTAAGCTAGCGTACGGAGAGCCGTAAGCGCGGGAACTGCAAGTCGACCGCGTAGCGCACCGAGGTTCGTGAGCTTGTCCGAGGCTAGGCGATTACGTTACAATTCGAATTAGTGTGCGTTGCGTAGGGAGTTTCATACAAATATGTAATACTAAACGGCTCGAGTTGATACGGTGACGATCCGTTTCCGAGTTGATATGTGTGCTGCGACCCTTACTATGAAGAGTTGAAATGTCAAGCGTGCGAGTGAGAAAGAGGGATGGAGCTATACACCCTATATAACTCTATCCCTTTAACAGTTTAGGTCGTGAATTGCATCGCATTAAGAGCTCATGGTAGGTCCTAAAATCATTATCTTAAAATTAATCGCAAAGTCTTAGCGAGAAAAAAAAAATCGGCCTCCATACAATATTATTAACTTGATTGGACAGTTTGTATGGAGAGGCCGATTTTTTTTTTCGTTTCCAAATAAAAATCTTGTGGAAGGTTGTTCAGTTTCGTCTACTGAGCAAGCCCTTAAAGTTTGTGGAGACCTGCTGGGTAACCATGACGTTCAAAGTAAGATTGTTTTATTCTTGTCCCAGTGTGGGTAAGAGACAGAGCTATATAGCCCCCCTAGCCAAATTACAACCGTTTCGCTTGCGCCGAACGCTTCGAGTTGGCCGCGCCGCCAATTCTTTTGTTCTGACCACGTGACTGAGCGTTAAGGTGACGTCATTCCCGTACATTTGAAGCTTCCTGCTACCGTTAACGATTGCAGATTAGCAACTTGGCTAGGGGTACAGGTTATCTAGCGGAATCTCTCACCCACAATGAAATAAGAATGAGACAGTTTTAATTTGAACGTCACGGTAACCCCACCTGTCCCTTAAACCCTGTTTATTTATGGTCAAAGTGCGTCAATGTAGCGTTGTAAAATTTTAAGTTAAAAACAAGCTATCCCCATAGACAAGTTCTTCTAATTACCGAATTTGTACAAATGTATGGACTTGTCCATACTGTTAAGTGACTTAACTATTTTTGTAGAATTATTATTTTAAGTCTTATAATGCTCACTCAGTAAATATTACCTATATTATGATTGTAAATATTTTAAAAAATCGCCTAAATCCATCTGCTGGTACAGTTTTTCAAATAATCTTTTTGTAAAGGATAGCTTGTTGTTTTAAAACTGCTATAAATGCTTTATTCACTTGTGATATATTTGTTTAATTAAGAACTGTCGGTCGCGAAGTGAACTTTGATTTAAGTTGTTTATGTACGCTGAATTTTGTGGTCAGTGGCCGCGAAACTGATTCGCAAGTTTAGAAATAAAGCCAAAGGAAATAATAAACGGATTTTTATTTAGAAGTGTCCTAGCATTTAATCACGCTAATGCTCTGCAGAGAGAAAACTACAGGCTGATTATCCTTGTCTCATAATTTCAGTCGAAATATATCAAAAAATATCTATTGGTAAGTCTAGGCCTATGTTTGCTTACCTAAGGCCGAACGCTGCGTTACGCGGACCGGACGCCCTTGCGGTCTCATACAATAGTGCTCCGTTCGCCCCGCGCCCTTTATGCTACGTAATAACACATTAATGTTCTCCATCGACACGACAACATGCACTTCGTTAAAGTTGAACTAGCGACATTGCGCAGATAATAATTCTGATTCTGTAACGGGGACCGCCGCACACGGCACACGCGCGATCTCTCGCGACGGAAGAACGCGCGGGCGCTCGCGCGTGCTCCCGCTTAATGCAGCGTTGGCCCTATTGTGTAAGGCTTACTGTCCAAGGACGCGTAGCTTCATAGACGCGTACTCTGAACATGTGCGAAGTCTGTCGACGAAGCTACAACTTCGTCGTGTCGTTGCCACTTCGTCGTCAGTTTCATAGTTTTGTACCTATGTAAGCTTCACGCAGGCGTACACCAAGCGTACCTACAATAACGAATACTCGTCTATGAAGCTACGCGAAGGTGGACAGTTGGTTTAGTTTAAAAATAAATTAAGGATACAATAAAATAAAAAAATAAACAAGCTAAAACAGTGTGCACCATATTTTGGATTTATTTTGACGTATATTTTTGTATTCTTCTAAACAAACCCCTTTTATTTGATACCATAGGACTGCAAAATAAAAATAGTGATCAGCAATCATCAGGAGTCCGCCATATTGAATTTAGAATAATGTCATTTACCTAACCATACATTGTTATTCAACGAGAACATGTTTACAAAATTTCAATTAAATCAGTAAAGAGTAAAACTTCAGATACATTTGATGACAAAATGTCCCCCTACATACATGACGCGCAACGCTCAATCTACGTAACGCTGCAATGTTGACCAGTGCTTGCTATGCTTTTTTTTTTTTTTTTCGGGTAGGTGTTGAAAAAGTTCAGACGTCCAGTTTTTTTCGGAATTTAATTTTAAATTTAATTACAGTGTAATTTTGATTAATTTACAATTATTCTTGGTCTACATTAAGTCAAATCATAGCACTTACGGTGGCGCTTTTATGTAAAGTGAACACTAAATAAACACCACCTTTTTTTTTTTTTTTTTTTTTTTTTTTTTTTTTTATGGTGGGAAAAAATCATGCATTGACATCCCCCGCTCTTGGGCGGAGCGGGAGATAGTGTCAGACTCTTACTGACTAAAAGACCCACCCCGTTCCTTCTAGCCTTCACACCGGGGCTTGAGCGCCCTTTCGGATAACCCTGGCCCCAGTAGGCTTCGACCCGGCTGGGTCCCTGCTGTTGCTGACAACTCCTTGAGGCGCGCGGGAAAAGTGCGCGCCGTCGACGACTTGGGCTTGGTCCGGAAAGTTACCGGACGGCCGGACAGTGAGCTACCCATTGCTCACTGTCCGCAAGCCCGCGCCTACGGTGGCCGGAAATCGGGATCAGAATCCCGGTTGCGGCGGCGGCGGCGATAACGCCGTTGCCTGATGCGTTCGGCCTCCTCCTTTGCGAGCATTACTGCTTCGCAGAAGTCGGCGACCGCCTGCCACTCCTCCTCGCTCCGGACCATGGCCTCAACCAAGGCCCGGCGCGAGAGGTCTCCGCCGCCGATCGCCCCCACGAGGGCACGGCGATGCTCCGCCCAAGCAGGGCACACCTCGACCGTGTGCTCCACCGTGTCCTCCGGGCGTTCCGCACAGTGGCGACACCCGGGCGTCACTTCCGCATGAATCCGGTGCAGGAAACTCCCGAACGAACCATGTCCGGTGAGGACCTGCGTCATGCGAAAGGTAAGGACGCCGTGAGGTCTTTCCAGCCACGCCTCAAAGAGGGGACTTACCGCCATGATTGTGGCGTGCCCAGCACTGGGTTGCGATAGTCAAATAAACACCACCTGCCAGCTGATCACTGCACTGTTATTAGATGTGTTAGTTTTAGCTGGCGGGTGGTGCAGAGCTGCACTGTAGTTGTTCAGTTTGTATATTTTTTTATTTTTTATTTGGTATTATAGTCTATGGTATATATCATTATTTATATTAGTTTAAACTTTTTTATTATATGTCAGACAATGAGTCTTTCTTTTCAGCTAATGAATCTGCTGCCTCCTCAAGTGACACGAGCTTTTGTTCTCTCGGCGACACCCTTGGTGACTTCGTACTTCGCAGCTTTGGTGATGATGAGTCTGGTTGGCTGTTGAATGTATGTCATATTAACGCTCAAAGCATCGCCAGTCCCTACAGTGAGTTGTACAATACATTCAACAACAGTAAAGCTCATGCCATCCTGATATCTGAAACATGGCTCAAACCACATCTTCTGTCCACCACTTACCCCCTCACTGGTTTCGTTCTTATACGCAATGATCGGATTGGTAAGGGAGGGGGTGGCGTGGCTATATATCTCCGAAGTGATTTTCCTTACAAAGTTCTGGCTTCTTCCTCTTCAAACTATTCTGTCTCAGCTGAATTCCTTTTTCTTGAAGTTTGTGTCAGGGGAGCCAAAACTATCATTGGTGTTGTTTACTGTCCCCCCACTGTTGATTACTTCACTGAATTCGAATCAGTACTTGAATCAATGGGTTCAGAGTATGCACATCACATCATAATGGGTGATTTCAACACAAATCTCCTTGTCCATAACTCCCCTCGCTCCCGTAAGCTCCTCCATATTATAGAGTCAGCGAGTTTGCATGTGTTGCCGCTCCAACCCACTCATCACAACACTACTTTATTATTGATCTTCAACGATATTGTGGTCAATCTTTATAACATCCATGCCCCTATCAAAAAAGTGAAATTAAAACGTCCTCCCGCACCTTGGATGACAGAAGGAATACAGATGGCCATGCGACGCAGAGACCGCGCATTTCGGAAACATAAAAGGGATCGTACTGATGTGAGCTGGGTTTTATTTAAGTCTGCAAGGAATAGGTGTAACCAGATGATACGTAATGCTAAACGCCGCCACATTCTCAAAAATATTTCCTCTTCTTCTTCTGCCGATATTTGGAAATTCCTTGGAACACTTGGTATCGGCAAACCGCGACATTTAGACCCTCCAAATTCCATTGACTTAGATGATCTTAATCGTCATTTCTCCACTGTGCCTACCTTGGATCATCCGACCAAACTACAAACTCTGTCTCTGATCTCTGGTCTAACGCGTCCTGAAATTAATCCTTTTCGTTTCGTTCCAGCTGAACCGGAAGAGATCAAAAAAATAATTATTTCCATCAAATCCAAGGCGGTAGGATGTGATAATATCTCTCGTGGTATGATTATTGCGATCCTTGATCACCTCCTACCAGCCATATCCCACATTGTAAACTTTTCCCTGTACTCTGGTGTATTTCCTTCCTTATGGCGTAAAGCCTATGTTCGTCCACTACCCAAAGTTTCAAATCCCACTCTTCCAACCCACTTTCGCCCAATTTCCATCCTTCCCTTCCTTTCCAAAGTGCTTGAGGCCTGTGTCCATAAACAACTCTCAAGTTTTGTGCAGTATAATTCACTTATTAGCCCTTTGCAATCTGGATTCAGGCCGGGGCACAGCACTGTTACCGCCCTTCTTAAAGTGACTGGCGATATAAGGGCAGGACTAGAGGATACCAAAGTCACTGTATTAGTGTTGGTAGATTACTCGAACGCCTTTAATACCGTTAGTCACGAAATCCTTTTAGCCATTCTCTCCTACATTATGGTCTCTTCCGAGACGCTGGAGTGGTTCTCTTCCTATCTTCAGGAACGTCAGCAGTCAGTTCACGTCGGGGATTCTTCTTCTCGCTGGTGTGGGTTGGAAACTGGTGTTCCTCAAGGCGGTATCCTTTCTCCTCTTCTGTTTTCTATTTTTATTAATATCATCACTACTGTACTTCAGTGTTCGTATCATCTGTACGCTGACGACTTGCAGTTGTACTGTCAAGCGAGAGTTGACGAAATTTCTGCCGCTATCGACCAATTAAATAGGGACTTAACAGCCATAAAAGCCTGGTCCGATAGATTTGGTGTCGCAGTAAACCCCAATAAATGTCAGGCTATCATCATTGGGAGTCCTCGAAGCATCGCTAAAAATGATTGTAATACTTTACCACCAATTCGTTTCGACGGTACGATCGTCCCATTTAGTGCCGACGTAAAGGATCTGGGCTTGCGCATCGATAGCACAATGAACTGACGTACTCAAGTGGCTAGTGTAAGCCAGAAAATTACAGGAACGCTGCGAGCTCTGTATCGGTTGAAGAACCTGTTACCAGCGAGCACGAAGACAATGCTTGTGCAGACCTTGATTTTTCCAATCATCGATTATGGCGACGTGTGCTACTACGACCTGAATGCAGATCTCCTCAATAAACTTGACCGTCTTCTAAATTACTGCATTCGATTCGTTTTCAATCTACGTAAATATGATCATGTTTCAGCGCATCGATCGCTTCTAAAGTGGTTGCCCATACGTCAGCGCAGAGAGCAACGGGCGCTCACAACCTTGTTTTCATTTCTTGATTGTCCTAATTCCCCTAGCTATTTAGCCTCTCACTTTCAATATATTTGCGCCAACCACAATAGAAATCTGCGCTCTTCTCATAACCGCCTACTTCAATGTCCCATTCACCATACTGACTTTCTTCACCATTCTTTCTTTGTCCAAGCGATTTCTTTGTGGAATGCGCTCCCCCAGGAGATCAGGATGGCAACAAACCGACTAGCATTCAAAACTAAAGTTCGCGAGATAATTCGCAAGAGGTTGGCAGTAGTATCATCACAGCGTTAAAGTTTTCCAATTGTCGATTTGATCCAATTGTTTGATTATATTAGGGTATATATGTATGTAGTTTATTAATTTGAGTATGTATATATTATATTATTGTAAGTGAATTGTAATATTTATGGTTTATTTAGTATATCAATTCTCGGAATCACCTTATCTCTTTCTCTTATTGCACCTACCACTGTCTTTCTCTGCACCACCCAAAGGTTGACTGGAAGAAAATGCCTAAGGCATTAAGTCCGCCTCTGTACTTTTATGTGCATGAAGTATTATAAATAAATAAATTATAATGCATTCTCGGTACCTACTTACGCGGGACATTATTGTTGGACAAATTGACTCCAATTTTTGCATCCAATGACTTCATCTCACTCTAAAATGGATGAAGAGGGAGAAAGAAAAAAATGCGATATTTGACCTAAATAAACAAATAAAAAAATACGAAACTTTTAAGACACAAATAAATATATATTACTGACCCATGATCTTACAATCGGATATTTTAACATTGACCTGCACTACCGAGTAAGTACACAAAAAAAATCTACACAACATACAATGTTTCAATTAATTTAAAAATAACAGATGAGACTATATATTATCTTTACTTACTGCGTCTGGAGATAATTAAATAAATCGTCTGACACGGATAGAAAAACACATCATAGATAAATCATGATCACTCATCAACCAGTCGTTAGGTTATACTGTAAGTGGAAACACAGCGACTACTCTAGGTCCTGGCCAAGCAGAAAATAAGTTTAAAAATAAAATGAAGAAGTTGATATTTATTTTGTTTATAATCAAATGTACCAATGGACATGACTCAGAGGGACCTATAGTGAATACGACGAAGGGGAAGATTAAAGGTTTAAAGGCGGATGGAGACTATGCAGTGTTTCTAGGAGTACCATACGCTGTGGTGGATGAGAGCAATCCATTTGGGGTAAGTTTCGTTTTTGGTTTAACAACACATGAAAAAAAAATGTAGTCTTAAATTTTTGGTCTACTCTGTGGCTACTTACTACATTGGTGCGGCGTGAAAATAGAAAATATAAAGTAGCGTTTTCGAGTATTGAAATAATTTTTAAAATCGGTTCAGGTTTATTCATTAAAAATTAAAACACAAATCTTTTCTCTTTTTAACATTATTTTATTATTATTTTTTACATTTTTTAACTCTTCCAGTTTTTAAAAAAAGAGAAAGAACACTATCTATCCATTTCGCCATAGTTACATATTAGTACCTATGTATTATTTTATTATATTATTTAGTATGTATTTTTGTGATATTTATTTTACTGTGTATGTATATTATTATATCTTTTTTTTGCATGCTATATTATTTCATTGTTAGCTATGTTTTTGTGTGTACTCATTTTCCATTTACACACAGTGTCTACATCTCTATTTTCTCCCATTTTCCCTATCGCAGGTATGCTGGAAGAGATTTTTTTAGAAATAAGCATCACCTTTGTACTATTCTTCTGTTTCCTTCTTCTGTTCTTTCATTACTGTGTGTACATAAATTGTAAAATAAATAAATAAATTACTGTAGAGTAAGTATTGATATCATACTTCCTTATTTACACACGAATTTTAGAAAACCTTTTCTTATTCGTTGTACCATCGCGGTAATTTCTGCCTGATCACTTAAAAAATATTTCGCTTGAATCTTGCGGCGCGGCGCCAAACCAAACCCTTAGAAATTTTCGTTTCACGTGCAAGCAAAAATGAACGTAGCGGTGGTCAGGCGGAAGTGTCTTTGATAGTATCTACACCGCTAAATTTGGATCGTTTTAATCCCGTGGAGAGTCGAACCGGTACATGAAACACTATCGATTTGTAAAGATAAAATAAAAAATAAAATAACTTTTTTTTTAAACTCGTATTAATTTACGCATGTACGAAATTAATTTCTTTAAGAAAACGTCAGCTGAGCGAGTCCAATGACCTGTAGGTAGTTGTCGGCGTTGCGTACTAACTATTTACTGGTCATCGGACTCGCTCAGTTTTATCTTTATAAATCGAAAGTGTTTCATGTACCGGATCGACCCTCCACGGGATTAAAACGATCAAAATTTAACGGTGTATGAAGAAGTTGGGGGGAGGCCTTTGCCCAGCAGTGGGACAATATAGGCTATTAAAAAATATATAAATATATATGTCAACTAATTTCCACTAGGCTAAACTTGCGATAAAGTGCCAAGAGTAAACGAAGCGAGATCCAAATTTTAGGGCACCCTGACACGAACAGGCTAGGCAAGAACTGATTATTTTTTTTAAACCACCCAGTACTAGACGTTCTGCGGAGCGAGGGGGCTTCGTACGAGTAGGGAGAACTGGTTTGGCTTTTGCGAAACTAGTTCATCCTAAAATCGGGTTTGGCTGGTACATAATAAAAAGGATCTCTGAGCATTTCAGCGATCTAAGACCATGAGTTTGGACTGGGCTTTAATGAATCTATGAAAGATTGCCTTTTATTTAATTATACAGAAGTTACAGAATACATAACCGTAGGAAACATTATATAAGTAGGACGACAAAAGGCAGGTCTAAATAAGAACAATACATATCTCTATAAGTAGGTAATTTAATTCTGAATTTATCGCACTGGACAAATACTTACTTCATTAAAATAACCAGCATTAGTTCCACAAAAAACGCCTGTTCATCTAATTGTTCCGGCTCAATCCGCAACTCTATGACTATAAGGGTCAGCTTACAACGAGACGCGACGCGATAAAGCTTGAAGAGATCAATGGATGCGCAAATCCGCGAGAGGCATCGTGAACTCCCGAGGCTTATTAGGTCGATTCGAATTGACCGTTGCCCGTGTAGACTTTTCGATAGTGTAAGTGGTTGTGAGCGAAACCGATAATCTGGTATCTTACTGAGACGGAACCACTACCTGTAGGTCATGTAAATATTTAATTCTTGTCGGAATCAAACCAGCGATTTAGCAGTCAATCGCTCAACCATTGCACTAACCGTGCCAATCATTTTTTTTTAGGTAGTTCGTAGTTCTTATGTGGCGCAATAGATGTCGCTACAAAGTCATCAAATAACTGAGCATGAAATAACTGAGTGAGCAGTGGTGAACGAATGGTAACGGCCCCGAAAAACGAGTTGTAGGTCGCGGGTTCAAACCCAGCCAGGCCAAATAATTTGTGTAATTTATTTCATCACCACTGCTCTCACAACGGTGAAGGAAAACGTCCTGAGGAAACTGGCATGTCCTAGAACCAAAAATTCGAAGACATGTGACATCCACCAACCCGCACTGGGCCCGCGTGGTGGATTTCAGTCCATTCCCTCTCCCAGAGAGGAGACCTGAGTCCCAGCAGTGGGAACAATAAAAGGCTCATTTTGCTTTGATTAGTATTTCAGTACAAATTCTCTCACTTAAATTAAATGTGTATCTTTTTATAGTAAATCTATATACCTATAGATAAATAAATACTTAGAATAGTATCGCTATTTACAAAAGTGCATAATCGCGTCGCGTCTCGATGGAAGATGACCCTTATGTACAAAAAAGTATGAAATCATGAAATGCTGTTCAAACATTATCACGTTTAGTGTTCAAGGCAAAAACATAATGTGGTTTCTATTATACATAGTTTTTTGCTTCATATTTACTTTGTTTTTCAAGTAAACATCGTTACGCCACTCTACATCTTGGAAGTCTGTTGCTATGCGGATAAGTTTGCGGATATTTAGACTACAGCTCTAAATACGTCACACTATTGAAGGCTAATTTTATGTTTTAACTTGAGGGCTATAAATATTTCCGAAGAGCAATATAGGTACCTACTGACTGAATAAATCAAATGGAAAATCTGCAAGCTTATTATAGTTCACCGTGAGTCATATTCATAGGTCAACTCGCGTGATTTCAGCGTTGGACGTGCCCACACTTTGTAAAAGTTATTGATATTGACACCTTTAACGGATTTCGGTCTATTTGTGGCCTTAGTTCCCTTCTATCCATGGCTCAAATATGAATGAAAAAGATGCCCTTTTTTAGGGTTCCGTAGCCAAATGGCAAAAAACGGAACCCTTATAGATTCGTCATGTCTGTCTGTCTGTCTGTCTGTCCGTCCGTATGTCACAGCCACTTTTTTCCGAAACTATAAGAGCTATACTGTTGAAACTTTGTAAGTAGATGTATTCTGTGAACCGCATTAAGATTTTCACACAAAAATAGAAAAAAAGCAATAAATTTTGGGGGTCCCCATACATAGAACTGAAACTCAAAAATTTTTTTTTCATCAAACCCATGCGTGTGGGGTATCTATGGATAGGTCTTCAAAAATGATACTGAGGTTTCTAATATCATTTTTTTCTAAACTGAATAGTTTGCGCGAGAGACACTTCCAAAGTGGTAAAATGTGTGCCCCCCCCCCCTCTAACTTCTAAGATAAGAGAATGATAAAACTAAAAAAAATATATGATGTACATTACTATAAAAACTACCAACGAAAATTGGTTTGAACGAAATCTAGTAGGTAGTTTTTTTTTTAATGCGTCATAAATCGAAAAAAATACACTATTATTAAAACATCGATCAAAGTTACAACACATTACAAGAACTTTTATATTATGTTACTTGCTGCTACGGAACCCTTCATGGGCGAGTCCGACTCGCACTTGGCCGGTTTTTTTCTGTATAACGTTGTCATTTTTCAGGCAGCTACACCGCATCCCGGTTTCAACGGTACATACGAAGCCAATGACGACAGTATCTCTTGCCCTCAGTACAGCAGAAGCGGTGAGCCCATGGGCACCATACAATGCCTGCAACTCAACATATACGTACCCAGCACTGCTAGTTCAACCAACAAACTACCCGTCATGGTCTACATCCACGGAGGATCCTTTGTCTTAGGACGCAAAGCCATGGCAGATCTCTCACCCAAATTCTTAATCAGACATGATGTTGTAATTGTCTCAATAAATTACAGATTAGGACCATATGGCTTCTTATGTGTAAGTGAACCTGGTTTCAGTAACCAAGGACTAAAAGACCAAGTTTTGGCCCTCAAATGGATTAAACACAACATTGAAGCATTTGGGGGAGATAGTAAAATAATTACAGCATTTGGTCAGTCAGCCGGAGCCATGACTCTAGATGTCCAACTACTGACGAACGAAAACTTAGTCCAACGAGCAATTTTGCAAAGTGGTTCTGCATTGACGACGTGGGTAATAGCTACACAAAATGATAGTATACCACTCAATATAGCCGGAAACCTTGGATATAAAGGTGATGATGTAAAAGGAGCGCTGGATTACCTGAGCAATACGGATCCTTTAGAAGTAATGCAAGCGACGCACAACGCGCGTATTGTAAGTAGACGGGGCCATCCACTCACGCGGCCCTGTGTGGAGACCGTCGGAGATGACGCACATTTAACCGATTTTCCAGTCAATCTACAACCTAACGTTAGAGGCATGGACCTCATGATAGGACATACAAATAAAGAAGTCATGTTTCTATACCCAAAACAATCAGACAAAGCGTACTATGAGAACTATAGTTTTGGAGATGAATTGGTTAAAGATTTTACCGAAATTTATGATGAAGATACTGTCCGACATTTTTACATCGGTGACCAAGCTCTCAGTGCAAATTTACAAAACGAAATTTTCGATTTCGCATCTGACTTTGTCTTTTGTTATTCTGCTGAAAGAACTGTAGACAGATACTTGAAAGCAAAAGCTAACAGTGTATACAGATATGTGTTTTCGTACGAAGGTGGCAGAAATAGGGTGAAGATTTCTTTGAATCTCACATCGCCCGGAGCTAGCCATGGGGATGACCTGGGTTATTTGTTCGACATGAATATGTTTACGAATAAGGTGCCAAATGACGAGGATCAAAGAATGATTGATACTATGACGACTATGTGGACTAACTTTGCTAAATATGGGTGAGTCTTTCGAACAGTATTATCGTTGCACCAACATCGATTTTCCCACCATCATTGTAACTGAAAGACGTCTACTACTGGACTTAGGCTCCTCTCAAGCAACGCCACCACGACCAGTCCTGCATCTACCTACATCTTGCATTTACCGAATGCTCGCGGCTTTCATCAAATCTTGAGTAGAATAGAATAGAATAGAAAAACTTTTATTCGGTAGGTACAGACACAGCACAACGGTTAATTTATACAGAAAATAAATATAAATAAAAGTACAAAGTACGCCGAACGTGCCCGCACCGAAAGGGTGACCACCTCAGCATTTGCTAGACGTTAGACACCCAGCGCTGGTTTTCATTTGGCACCCCGCAGTGACGCACGGATTAGGGTAAAGCATATATATATACTCATAAGTGTAATGGAAATAGATATTGATGTAGTGTACCTACGGGTGTAAAATTTTATTTAAATAAAATACATAAATAACTATTTGATAAATAACAACGCAATATTATAAAATAAAATTTGTGTCTCATTAAATAAAACGATAAAAGTATAAAATAACTTAATACCCACAATACTTCGATAAAAAAACATCAGCCGACGCGCGGCGCGATGTTCAACGCCATGATAATCGAGCCACCGCTGCACCGGCCCGGCAATTAGCCGTCACCTAGGGCTAATGAGTCAACCTTATGGCTTACCTTATGACATTCCACCTTTCATGGTACACCCTTTCCACTACAAAGAATTTCCTGCCATCCATCCGTTTTGCGAGCTATACAAGGTGGAAGGGACAGCCCTCCGCAAACTAAGGGCTTGCTGAGTAGACGAAACTGAACAACCTTCCACAATTATTTTTTCAGGAAACGAAAAAATGAATCGGCCTCTCCTTACAAATTGTCCAGTCTAGTTTATCATTTTGTATGGTGAGGCTGATTTTTTTTTTCGTTTCCTGAAAAAAAATCTTGTGGAAGGTTGTTCAGTTTCGTCTACTGAGCAAGCCCTTAAAGTTTGCGGAGGTCTGTCCCTTACACCTTTTATATCCCCAATGAGTCTATCATAGTCTCCCTGTAACTCGATCTTCATTTCTCAATTCGTGCATAACCCTCTCCTTTGCCGTTTCGTTGAGTGATTAAATTAATAAACAATACTTCTCATTACAGTGACCCGACCCCAGCTCTAACAGATCTCATCACCGTGCAATGGCAGCAAGTAGAAACGTCGCGACGGCCATACTTGCTCCTGAACAACCCAATCACACTTGAATATCGGCCCTTCTATAACAGAATGGCGTTCTGGGAACTGTATTACAAATTGCACGGAAATAATGAAAAAGGATACAAAGGGAATTGATTTCTGTATAAAAAAGAACCTGGGGCCTTACCATGACGTGTTAAAATGTCAATCGTGGATGTGAGAAAGAGGGATGGGACTATACACCCTATAGAGCGCCATCCTTTTAACAGTTCAGTTTAGCTCGTAAAATACTCGTAGATCGCGTTAAGAGCTCGTGGTAGGGCCTCTGATCTCTCTTTCCTGTCTCAGCTGAAAAGTGAAACTAGTTACAGATATTTATTTATATTCGATAGATGTGTGCTTATTTTTGACACCAATGAGGTTATATTACGTCGGGCTCTATCTACAAAAAAGTATTTGATTTAATAATAATAAAATAATATTAAAGAATAAACTACGATGTGTTTATGTGCGTATGTGTTTCATTGATGGGTTACTACCATTATAAACCCATCTTAGTCTTACCAACTTTGTCTTAAATTCTAGAAAACATTTTAAATATAATAATGCTTATCTATCTGTGAGCCAATAAGTATTTCAAAAAAACAACATGGCTATAAGGGACTACGCACACTTATTCAGCTCTATTCGCGTTTCGCTGACCGATTTTGATCACACTTATACAGTTCTACTTCTATCAGCCGCGTAAAGTTTAAGTTTTATCAGCGCTGAACTCTATCTAAAGCACTCGCATGATAAAAACACATTTGTTCTAATTTTATACTTGTTTGCCGCGAAAGCTGAATAAACGCGGAAAGACGAATGGATGCGTACGCGTCTCCATACAAAATCGTTGTTTTCTATGGACATAAGCTAAATAGAGCTGAATAAGCGTGAGTAGTACCTATTTTTTTTTTTTGTTTTCGAGGGGAAACCTTCAAAAGGCGCCCGGACTTTGGGGATAAGTCCGGTGAGTGTGGGATTTTTACCTCACTAAAACCACCCCGGTGATCACCATCAGCACATAGAAGGGGCCCCGTTACCTCTCAAAAGACCATTCCGGAACCCCCTCAGTGCAACGCCTGTAACGACACATCCCTGAGGAGACTTTATAACGGTCTCCCCTGACCCTCTTTATGCACGGCAGCACGTGATCACTGTGCTACCGTCTTCCCTGGAATCCCTCGATGAGCGAGTAGAGTCCCCACTCTGCGCGCCCATGGTTCCAAAGTCCCACTTGCATTCAATGCAAGCGGGGTTTCGGCGTATTAGGCATCAAGGCGGTTGCCTCCCCGACGCCTTCTTCTCCGAGCGGGATCGGCCCTTTCACGATCTCGCTCAGCCGCCTCCTTCTGGACCATCACGGTCTCACAGAAGGAAGCAACTTCCCTCCAGTTTTCTGGCTCCGCCAACATAGCCCTCACTACTGCTGGCAGAGACAGATCTCGCCCGATCTTGCCGACCAGGACTCGTCGCTCTGTGGCCCACGCTGGACACTCTTCCAGCGTGTGCTGTGCTGAATCCAGGTTGCCCCCGCAATGGTGGCAATTAGCCGTGGCCTCTCGCCCAATTCTGTTCAGGTACTCACCGAAGCAGCCGTGCCCGGTCAGCACCTGAGTCAGTCTATAGGAGATGCGCTCCTTTCTTGCCAGCCTGGTTTCGAAGTGCGGTAGAACGGCTTCGACAACGCGCTTGCACGAGAATTTCGGCTGCTGTAGCCGCTCGCGCCACCTCTCGAGCGCGTGTCGCCGTTCCTGCCGCCTCAGCCTTACTACAGCAATTCCCGGCACGCTATTGCCACTTTGGCGCATATCACGAATCCGATTATAGACTCTTGCGTCCATATCCGCCAGAATGTCCAGTGGCGGAAAGCGTGCCAGGAGAGTTGCCGCCTCGAAGGATACCGTTCGGTATCCACGTGCGATGCGGATGGCCATTTTCCGCTGCAAACTATTAATTTTAGTCCTGCAGCGACGGACACCTGAGAGTCTATTTGACCACACAGGTGCTCCGTAAAGGACCATCGATCGCACGACCCCCGCGTAAAGACGACGAACTTCTTCCCGAGGACCCCCGAGGTTGGGCAGCACTCTGTGCAAAGCACCCACTGCTTTCCCAACGCGGGGAACCAGGCGCTCGAAGTGCTCTTCGAAGCCCCACCGACCGTCCAGAGTTAGGCCAAGGTACTTAATATATCGGCCCACCTGAACTGGCGTATCTCCAACTATGACTGATGAGCTTGGTCGCTCTTTGGTCCTCGGCAGTTTGTGAAACCAGAGCGCCTCGGTTTTATGAGGCGCTATCTCCAAACCCAACTCGCGGATCGAAGCCACGACTCTTGCCACACCTAGCTCAGAAAGCTGGATGGTCTCGTCGTAGGTGTTCCCACCGGCCAATATTAGGGTGTCGTCTGCATAACAAATAATATTTACACCTAAAGGGAGGTCGACGCGCAGGACAACATCGTATGCAAAAGCGTGAGTAGTACCTAAAGCCGGTTTTTCATATTCATATATTCTTATTGTACATAAATTCACACACCATTCACAGTAAGAAAGCCGATGTACACAGGCAAGCTTAAATAAAACAAAAACCCAAAATTGGGTTTTTGTTTTATTTTACACAGATAAAAGAGAGAAAACTCTCGACAGACATATCAAGAGCTTTTGATACTAAATTTGTCCCAATACTCTTATCGAAACTTGAGGCTGTCGGTACGCGTGGTATCGTACTGCATATTTTTACAAGTTATCTTAAAAACAGGTATCACTTATCAGCATGTTAAAATGGGTGAGGTCATCACCATGCGTGATTAGACAAATCGAATACGGCGTTCCTCAAGGTAGCATTTTGGGCCCGGCACTTTTCCTTGTCTATATTAATGATTTTCGTTCCGGAGTAGTTTATGAGAAACTGCTTCTTGTTTATCTATGATGATGAAGCCTTACTAATATATGACTAGGATAGGAAATAAGGTGAATGAAATGTTCAAATAGCACTGGATGAGATTGTGTATTTGCTGATGAGAAATGTATTAAAACTGGATGCAAATATAATAAAAATATATCTAAAAAAATAGTCCTTCTCGATTAGCAACCAATCTCTCCAGTGGAACTTTTTGAGCCACCGGTGAGACTTGTAAAAATTGATGATTGAAAAAATTCCATAATTTCATTCCACGTGTTGGTTGCACCAACAATTCAGAGTTTTATTACTACACTTCGGGAGCGTAACTGAAGCAGGATCAAAGATTCCATCGATAAATGACGGAATTTTGGGATGACTCGACGCCTTTCCTAATGGATGACTAATGATTATTAAAATAATTCAATATAAAATAACAAATCGAGTGAGTGTTTTGGTTAGTAGGTATTTATAAGGTTTGGCATCTCTACCACGGTAGCGTGCTACAATTTTTAAGCGGTCTTCGCTTGTTCTTATAGCCTACATTCTCGTTTTTGTGTATGTAAATTGACAACTAACTTTTGTATGACACACCTCGGCGGGTTTCTTCGTGCAGGCTGCGGGATTGTTGAAAAGAATCATCGCGGTCTTTTATGCAAAGAGCGAGAAGGAAAACAGGTGAATTCCAGTGAGCTCCATCCGGGGCGGGAAAAGTACAAATCAGAAACCAGCTCTATTTAGGTAATGGGAATCAAACATAAGGAAACGTAAATGACAGGGTTTAGGGACTGACTGAAAATACATAGTAAGGCAAGGTTCGATTCATTCCGTGTCTCCTTTTATTTCACTTTACAATCATTACAAATAACCGAATATTAAGCTACACCTTATCGTTAACAAACGTTGTTGTTATTATTATTTCAGACATTACTTTTTTACACTTAATTTATACTATACAATCAGCTGGATTTTTATTTGCAAAAAATGAATTGCAACCTATACACAGAGTGAAATTCAAAATAAATCAATTATCTCATTGAGGCTGTTGAGCTTTAAAGCAGAAACTTCAACATACAAAAAAAAACTAAATAAATCTTAGCTATTGAGGTTTATTGTTAATAATAATAATACATTTATTTGTTAGAATACTGTTGGTACAAGCTGTTAGATACAATTTCATGTCCAAAATATTCTGCTGTTTCCAGCGTACAAATATTTTCAGGAAGTAGGTAGATTAAATTAAAGTCAATTGGTAAAAACCATACAGTGAATAAAGAAAACATTAATAAATACAGTGTTAAGAATTATTCAATACAATGTCATAGGTATTAGATACAATAAAATTATTAGGGATGTAAGGGCAAGTCCTCCAATTTAAATTTAGAATCAAACTTCTCACTTAAAAACTCATCTGTTGAGTAGTAGCACTTAAACAATAGGAAGTTAAATAATTTATTTTTAAATGTCATGAAGTTAAGATCTTTAAAAACATTAGGTAATTTATTATAAATACGAATTGCCATACAGTAAACATTATTGGAAAATAGTTTAATTCTTTGTTGGGGTACACATAATTTGTGGGTATCTCGACTTTTTCTTATAACAACATCATTACCTATGTTTTTTTTAATAAAGCTATGTTTTTATGTACAAAGATACAAAGTTCGAATATGTATAAAGATGGGAGTGGTAATACTTTTAAGCTTTCAAGAGCGGGACGCAGCTATCTAATGGTTTGGCTTTGGTTATTGACCGAATATTTTTGGGGGATGAACTGCTCGCGTCCGTAGGATTTACTTGACTCTTGATCACCCTACACGTGTCCCCTGGGTAGTGCTAAACGAGCAGTAAATACGGTGGTAGGCCATAACATCGGCTGCCGGCTTAAAGGTTACCACCCACCAGATATAGTCATGCCGCCAAGCGATCCGTCGTGTTCCGGCATGTTATCTGGTGAAGCCGTAAGGTGGAGGATGGGTCTGAACAGTTGTGTTGCGATGTACGCCGGGTATGATGCACCAGTTGCTGTTGTGTCGTAGGTTTGATCATGGAGGGTAGCGGGATCCGAAGCACGGTGCTCCGCTGGCCGACCGCAGATAGTTGGGGGCCCAAGTAGTGTGCCAGCCACACACGAAAGGCTGCCCCGCCAACTGCGAAAAATCCCAGGGTGGCCCCATCGTGCCGGTTGGCGACCGGGCGAGAGGACCCGATGGCGATCTCTGCCCCCAGGTTCGGGCGTCCCCGCAGTCTCCAAATCAACCCTCCATTGGCGCAGCAGCTCTGGTTGTGTTGTTGGGTTTGACATCGCATCACCTCGCTCAACTGCCATCTTCCACCAGCCCTATTCACTCAAATTAAACTCATGAAAGTTAATAAAAGGAAAAGTAAGTGTGTACAGCGGATGCACGTCCTCTCGTTCCATGTGCACCTCTCAAATATACGAGGACTGCACTCTCGATCAATCTCGATGCAGTCCACCACCACCTCGAGACTAACAAGCCCCACTTACTTTTCTTGACGGAGACGCAGATCAGATGTCCGTCTGATGCGGCGTATCTCGACTACCCGGGATACTCATTGGAGCACCATTTCGTGCAGCGTGCCGGGGTCTGTGTATACGTTCGCAATGACATCTGCTGCCAGCGTCTCCGTCACCTTGAAGACCCTAGTTTTTCAAGTTTATGGTTACTGGTGGACACCGGTGTGGACAAAATTGTCTACACCTGTGTTTACCGGTCGCACAGTGGTGACCAGGAGACGACTCGGCTGTTTGACCACCTCAGTGAGGGCGCCGATGAGGCTCTGCATCGGCACCCTGATGCGCAGTTTGTCGCCCTGGGGGATTTTAACGCCTGCCATCAAGACTGGCTTTTCCCATACCAGAGGACCGACCACGCTGGGAGGGAAACTCGAAACTTTGCAGTGTCGCTGGGCCTCTCCCAGTTGGTAAAGCAAGCGACGAGGGTGCCTGATGTAGTTGGTCATACTGCCAATTGTCTGGACCTACTGCTGACCACCGATCCGGACAGATGTGTCGTAACAGTTTCCTCACCACTTGGAACTTCAGATCACTGTCTGGTGAAGTCTGTATCGTCCTTCTCCCCACCTGACCGCGACTCACGTGGCGAACGGCGAATGTGGCGATACAGGTCGGCAGACTGGGATGAGATGCGGCATTTCTTTGCGTCTTATTCTTGGCAGCAGGTCTGCTTCTCTTCTGAAAATCCGTCGAGCTGTGCGGATGCTGTAACCGATGTGATACGCCAAGCTATGGAGTATTTTATCCCTTATAGCGATGTACGCATCGGTGGCTCAGCTCACCCGTGGTTCAACGCCGATTGCGTTCAGGCTGAAGAGCGTAAGCATTCGGCGTTTCTCGCCTGGGTTGACGCTCGTGACCGCAAAGCTCCGGATCTGAATTCTAAGAAGAGAGCCTTCAACCATGCTGCCAAGTCCTACAAAAAAGCACTAAAGAAGGCACGCTTCGACCGCATAACCCATTTTGGCAAAAAACTCTCTGCACAACCGTCCGGTAGCAGAGCATTCTGGTCTCTTGCCAAGTCGGTCGAGGCGAACTTCTGTCGGCCCACTTTGCCTCCGCTGGTAAAGCCTGATGGAACACTGGCTCATACGGCAAGAGAGAAAGCAGGACTCTTTGCATCTCTCTTTGCCCATAATTCTCGTCTTGACACTAGCAATGCTGCTCCACCGACTCTGCCTCATTGTAACTCTTCAATGCAGGAGGTTCACATGAGGAACAGAGAAGTTCTGAGAGAGCTGCGTCGTCTAGACGTGAATAAAGCCAGTGGACCAGATGGCATACCAGCGATTGTTCTAAAGGCTTGTGCGCCCGAGTTGTCTCCTGTATTGACGCGCTTGTATCGCCTCTCATTTAGGACTGGTATAGTGCCCAAGTCCTGGAAGCTTGCCAACGTGCAACCCGTGCCCAAAAAGGGCAGTCGTGCCGATCCTGCCAACTATCGGCCGATTTCGGTAACCTCCATACTCTGCAAGATTATGGAGCGTGTATTGAACTCGCGCCTCATGGCATACCTGGAAGGTAACGATCTCCACAGTGACCGACAGTACGGGTTTCGCCGCAAGCGGTCTACTGGGGACCTACTGGTTCATGCCACCCACTTGTGGGGCGAGGCCCTCGAGAGGAATGGGGAAGCGATTGCCGTTTCCTTAGACGTCTCGAAGGCCTAGGGTATGGCACGCTAGCCTATTGAGTAAGCTTCCAGCGTACGGCATTTCCCCTGGTCTGATTAACTGGGTAAAAGACTTCCTGAGTGAACGGTCTCTCCGAGTTGTTGTCGACGGATGCTCATCAGAGCAAATGACGATTAATGCCGGAGTTGCTCAGGGGTCTGTTCTCTCTGCAACTCTCTTCCTGTTGCATATCAACGATCTGCTGGTGCCCGGTATCTATGGATATGCAGATGATAGCACAGTTGTAGAGAGATACCTGCCCAGTGCTCGGGCTAGTAAGGAACTAATCCGGTCTGAAAGAGAGGCTATGGTAGAGCGAACGAATATCTCACTTCAGGCAGTCTCCAAGTGGGGTGAAGCCAATCTAGTGGGATTCAACGCCGCCAAAACACAAGCGTGTCTTTTCACTGCCAAAAGGAGCCCGTGCACCTTGGTTCCTACTTTTCGGAATTTATCCCTAGAGTACACCGACCGCCTTCAGCTCTTGGGGGTTGAAATTCCCTCAGACCTTAACTTTGGGCGGTTCATTGAGTCCAAAGCCAAGGTAGCTACCTAGGCTAGGAAGCTGGGCGTTCTTGCAAAGGTCCGGCGGTACTTCACACCGGGACAGCTTTTAATGTTATACAAAGCACAGGTCCGTTCGTGTGTGGAGTACTGCAGTCACATATGGGCTGGTGCTGCAAAATGCCACCTGGCAGCTTTGGACTCGGTGGAAAGGCGTGCAAAGAGGCTAATTGGTGATCCAGATTTGGTTAAGTCCAACCTTCAAAGCCTTGAGCATAGGCGTAGGGTAGCCAGCCTTTCGGTGTTTTACAGGATGCATTTTGGAGAGTGTGCGCAGGAATTGCATGACTTGATTCCGCCATCGCAATTCTACCATCGGACAACCCGACGTACGGCGAATATTCACCCTTACGTTGTTGAAACCTCTACGGTCCGGACTAAGCGTTTCGCCTCGTCGTTTATACCGCGTACATCGAAGGACTGGAACAGTCTGCCTTCTGCGGTCTTCCCGTCCGATTATAATTTGGGTGTCTTCAAGGCTAGAGTGAATAGGCTCTTAATAAACTAGTGCGCCTCACCATCAAAGATTGCATCGCTACTTACCATCAGGTGGGATCGCAGTCAAGCACTAGTTTATCTCAATTTAAAAAAGAATACATTTTTTTTGGGCTCGGAATGCTTTAATAATGTCAACAGAATTGCCCCATATGATAATACCGTATCGCAGAATTGATTCTTCCATGATGTTTGCTATTGTACGTTTGGAACTGTATAAGTTTAGTTTTACCGATATTGACATGTAAATTATTGTCTTTTAACCAGTAACAGAAATATTTCAGTTCAAAAGATTACTATAGTTCTAATGTTTGTGTATTATTATTAACTTTTCTCATGTAAGTGAATTATGGGAAAATACAGATATACGTCAAACCTCAAAGTGTTAGGAACTTAATGTAAATTTGATTATTTAGTAACAGAGGATTGTCACATGTTCATATTCTGTTTTTATTATAGGTATTTTATTCATATTCTTGTTATTTTTTTTTTTAGATTTACCTTAAGCACCGCCAGACCTTTCACCAGGTCTTTGGTCAGTTCTTACGTGCAAGTTGATCTCGTTATTTCTCCGCCTTTGGTTTAATATTTTAACAACATACTCATGCCATATAATTCGATTACTCCTTAAAACGACAAAAAATATATCCATTATTATTGGATTGTAATGATTAAGCAATTCTATAATATTTGTTACTACACCCCTGGTATGAAATATAGTAGTAGCGAATTCACACAACATCAAACCGTCGCTCAGTATAAATATAACCGTGGCCATATATAAGCGACGCCGGATGTTAGAAGCTGTATGTGCACTTGTGTTGAGACTACGACAAAGTGAAAATACTATTATAATGTAAATAACACTGTTAACTACCAAGGGTAGAAAACAATCTATATTAAGAAAGATATCCCTTATAAAAATTCTGCTATCAAACATTGTATTTACTAGTATGAAATACTCATCCCACAAAGTGAGGACAGATGTTATTAAAGACACTCCCCAAACAGAGATAATACTTTTTAAGTATCTTCTATTGATATGCCTATCAAAAACTTTTACAATATCTACGTAAAACATATGACTTATAACTACCATGCAAAGGGTCTTCGCTGTTAGTAAATATTTAGATAAGACCGATATTATTACGAATATCCAGTAAGAACTTGAGAATGTCTCTTCATCTATTATTATCATCAATAAACATCGTAGCAAATATAAAAAGAAATTAATTAGAATTGCGTTAAGAAACACAAAGTTTCGGTAATTACGAAACTTCTTCATGATGCACCATGATGCCGCGCCGTATATAAACGTAGCTAGAGTCACAGCAGTTATAATAAATTTATACCCCGGACTCATCAACAACTCGAAAAAACTCTCTACATAGTCATAATATTCGCTGGTGTCACTATCAGACATGGCGAGCAGGCAGACGACACTTGCACAGTTGTGATTATTTCACTTTTAGTTTTGAAGGATTGTAAATAAATTTCTTGCGAACAGCTTCGCATAAAGTGAAGCCAAATCCTTAAAGCTGGCGTTACTTTGGCAACAGTGGATTTAATAACAGCTGTAATAAACTGTTTAAAAATAATTTGTTCACCATATTTATCGTTGCATCGTAATCAGTAGAAATTTAATTAATTGAAAAGGTCATACATTTTTTGAATCAGTTTTTGAGATATAGGTATTTGATATTTAAACATTTAAATTTTATTTATTTAGTACATGGAGGACTTACAACTAATAAAACCAGACAAAAAAACCGGCCAAGAGCGTGTTGGGCCACACTCAGTGTAGGGTTCCGTAGTTTCCCGTCCGTCACAATAAGTGTACGATTATACTAGGTACAAACTTAGTCCAGAAATTATTTTGTACAACCTTTTTGTCTTTTTTGTACAAAAACTGTTCTTTCCATCAAGTTCAAAATGATTTTCCTAGAAAGTCCTTATAAAGTTCTACTTTTCAGATTTTTTTTTAACATTTTTGTCAAACTTAAGTGGCAATGGGCAGAACAAATTGCCCGCAGAACAGATGGCCGTTGGGGCCGAAAGATTCTGGAGTGGCGACCGCGTACCGGAAGACGCAGCGTTGGAAAGCCTCCTACAAGGTGGACCGATGACCTGGTGAAGGTAGCGGGATACCGATGGATGTGGGACGCACAGGAATGTTCGATGTGGCGACGCTTGGGGGAGGCCTATGTCCCACAGTGGACGTGTATCGGCTGAAATGATGAATAGGTCTATACCTAACTTTACCTATGTAAAGTTTACTTGGACTTACAATTCCAAGTCAATTCAAAGATATACTTATGTAACACTTCAATGCAACCCGTTTAAAAAACGGCAATTTCATATGTTATGAAGCTATTGTTAAATTGAAAAGTTCATCTTGATAATTTTAATATGTTGTTTGATTCATTTTCTTCGAGCTATTAATAATAATTACTCTCAAAAAACGTAACTTAGTTTAATCGGTACCTAAATATTAACAAAAACAAAAAAATGTTATCTCTTTATCAATTTATGTCATTATTTTTAATTTAATTAAATAAATAGTAATGCTGATTATGGTGTAAAGATAAAACAACATACTAATTAATTATGTAGCGTGTGCTATAACCATGGTTAGAACATTTTGTTTTCAAAGTAACGCCTGCTTGTACTGTGTGGGAGTACGTTACATCAACCTGTTCAAGCACCAAATCTCGCGACTTTAAAGTGAACCAATCAGAACTGTGCAAGAGACTATCTCCCTTTCGGCATGTCTGTTAACTACACCAGCGAACAGTATGAATCTGAAGAGAGTTATGATGACTATTCGGACTCAAGGTGGTTTCATATCTTATTGTCTGGGGACTTCGCCGTGCTTATGGTGACTCTACCTACGTTGATATGCGGCGCGGCGTCATGGTGCATCTTAAAGAAGTTTCGTAATTACAGAAACTTTGTGTTTCTTAACGCAATTTTATCAAACTTCTTACTTTATTTAACTTCAGTTACATTTCTATTGATAGACCAAGAAACACACTGGACAGTTTATGTGATAACCAGAAATTTATATGAATATTTGGAAACGGTGAAGAGCCATTGGTTGGTAATTATAAGTCATACGTTTTACGTAGATTTTGTTAAAGTTTTTAATGTGCACGTCCGCAGGAGGTACTTGAAGGCTAGTGTCTTTGGTTGGGGAGCTTCGTTAATAACCACCGCCATTGTCACGATTGCAAACGAGTGTTTGCCAAACTTATCACAATATGGAACAACACAGTCTCTTGCAGGTCGTGTAATATGGTTGTTCTTTGTTTTTGGAGATCACACTCTACCGCTAGTAGTTAACAGTTTTTTTTACATTGTAATAGTATTTTCACTTTGTCTTAGTATCAACACGAGCGCACAGACAGCTTCTAATATCTGTCGTCGTTTGTATATATCCACTGTGATATTTATTTTGGGCGACGTCTTATTGTTATGTGATTACGCCATGGAAACGATGACCGAAGGATCCTCTAATAAAGTATTCGTTTTTATCAAAGTGTTTACTAAATACAATCCAATTATATTGAATGTATTTTTTGTCGTTTTACGGAGCAATCGGAAAATATGGTACGAATTTTATATTAATAAAATTAGTCAGAGGCGTAGACACCGCGATTTCAACATGCTCAGTAGAAATGCTAAAACACCTGGTGACGATGAACGTATGTAAATACTCGTATACCTAATGTACCTACCTATGTTTTTATGTTTTCTTCCTGATATTTGTTTATTAAATGGAATAAAATGATTCTGTTTATTCTAATTTTGCTGTAATCTGATTATCTGACAATGAATAGCCTACTCTACAACCTCGGTGGAAATGAGCCCGAATTATAATTTTTATCACGCTAGAATGAATAAAATCTGTTTTTTTTTTTCCTTTCTATGAGCGCGATATATTGAGTACTATACTGTCTGTTATTATATAAATAATGTAGATATAACAAGTATTTATTGTTTACGATAGTTTATTTAAAATTATGATTGTTTTGTATATATATAATAAATTAAATTAAATTAAATAAAAAGCCTTTTATTTCTTGCCAATTAAATAATTAACATTGCATTGATGATTACAGTTACAAATATCCTTCAAAAAGATTTCAAAATAAACACATCAATTGTTGATAAATTTATAAATTAATTGCATGCATATGTACTTATTTTATTATATTCATTATTATTATTTGTATTTTTTTTTAATTTGTATAAACTAGTGCTTGACTGCAATCCCACCTGATGGTAAGCAGTGATGCAATCGTTGATGATGAGGCGCACTAGTTTATTAAGAGCCTATTCACTCTTGCCTTAAAGACACCTAAATTATAATCAGACGGGAAGACCGCAGCAGGCAAACTGTTCCAGACCCTCGATGTACGTGGTATAAACGAAGAGGCGAAACGCTTGGTCCGGACCGTAGAGGTTTCAACAACATTAGGGTGGATACTCGCCGTTCGTTGGCTTGTCCGATGGTAAAAGTGAGTGAGAGAGTGAGTGGTGAGTGTTTTTATTCATTCTCAATATTTATATTTATTATTATTAATTATTATTTCCTTTATATCATATTATGTTTACATAACTATTATTAATTAAAGTGATCCAAGAACCCCTTCTTAGGTAAAGGTCTCCTCCAGAGCCTGCCACCTGTTCCTATTATATTATTCTGTGCTACTTTAATCCAGTCCTGCCCGGCTATGTGCGTCTAATGTCGTCGACCCACCGAGCGAGTCTGGTCTGCCCTTCCCTCTATGACCTGCAGGTCCTAGCCACTCCGTCGTTCTTTTAGTCCATCGGTTATTCTGGCTACATGGCCTGCCCATCGCCATTTCAGTCCCTGAGCAAAGTTTAAAGCGTAAATTACTTCAGTCTTCTTACGAATTTCCTTATGTGGGATTTTTGTATTCGCCTTATTTTCATTAGACTTCTCTCCATGGCTCTTTGAGTAATTTTTATTTTGTATTTAATTTTATGAGTGAATTTCCATGTTTGGCATGCGTAAGTCAAAGAAGGCAGGAGGCAAGAATCCATAATTATTTTCTTAAGTTTAATTGAAAATTTTCCTCTAAGAACTTCTTTTAGGCTCCAAAACTTATTCCAAGCATTTTGAACCCTTCTGTCCACTTCCTGTTCGTTGTTTCTGCTGTATGTTATGTAGAAATCATGTATTTTAAAACTATAAAGATTTAAAAATAATATAATATAAATAATAATAATATAATAATCCACAACTATCACACAACGCTGTCTAGTCTCAAGCTAAGCAGAGCTTGTGTTATGGGTACTAGACAACTGATAAACATACTTATATATTTCTAAATACATACATATTATAGATAAATGATTGTGCTCATCACACAAACATTTGTCCTGGGTGGGAATCGAACCCACGACCTCCGGCATAGCAGTTAGGGTCACTAACCACTAGACCAACAGGCCAGCAGAATATAGGGTAAACTCGTTAGAGATGGCCATACGGGAGAGATGGCCAATCGAATTATTTTTGGCATGCATAGCTAGATGGCGCTATAATGCAAATAGTACGCCGTGGGCCCCGCCCGGGAACAGGGTGCGACGACGCTGCTGCACGTATTTATGTTAAAAAGTAAGTAAATAAACTTTTATTATACAGGGTGTTGCAAAAATTGTATAATGTGGTCATATATGATCGTGTAGCACTACTTTTTATTGCAATTTTTAGGGTTCCGTAGTCAACTAGGAACCCTTATATTTTCGCCATGTCTGTCTGTCCGTCCTCGCTTAATCTCTGTGACCGTTAGCACTAGAAAGCTGAAATTCGGTACCAATATGTATATCAATCACGCCGACAAAGTGGTAAAATAAAAATTGGAAAAAAATGTTTTATTAGGGTAACCCCCCTATATGTAGTGGGAAGTGATTTTTTTTTTTAATTTCAACCCTAACGTGTGATATATTGTTGGATAGGTATTTAAAAATGAATAGGGGTTTACCTGAATCATTTTTTGATAATGTCAATAATTTCGGAAATAATCGCTCCAAAAGTAAAAAACAATGTGTCCCCCCCTCTAACTTTTGCACCATAAGTTTAGAAAATATGAAAAAAAACTGAAAAGTAGGACTTTATAAGGACTTTCTAGGAAAGTTATTTTGAACTTGATGGAAAGAACAGTTTTTGTACAAAAAAGACAAAAGGGTTCTACTAAATAATTTCTGGACTAAAGTATATGCAAGTATTTTTTTAACCTCATAAGTGGGTACACTTATTGTGATGGACGGGAAACTACGGAACCCTACACTGAGCGTGGCCCGACACGCTCTTGACCGGTTTTTTGTTCATGCGGTGTACAATAAAGAATATAATAAATAAATAAATAATAAAGTTTGTTGACCAGATCTTAAAAGTGATCACTTCATGATACGGCCAGCTAAAACTTACCTGCCCGCCTAGCTAAGTTACAACCGTTTCTCTTGCGTCGAACGCCTCAAATTGGCCACGCGCCCAATTCTTTTGTTTTGACCACGTGACTGAGCGTTGAGATCACGTCATTTCCGTACATTTGAAATTTTCTACTTTGCGTTAACGATTGCAGATTATCAACTTGGCTTGGGGTAAAGATCATTTAAATGTTAAGATTTGATGATATGTCAATCCTCGTTTGGCCAGATAATATGTAGGATCTCTGTGGCAATAAAAGAAAATAGGGCAAACAAGGATTGACATAGTCATCAAACTTTCAACGTTTAACCGATGTGTAGTCCGATTTATGTAATGAAAACCGTTACGATATCGTAGCGATTTAGTCGTTTAGACCATTTCCGTATTCACATCCATCAATCGAGTTTGAACGACACCAATTTTATAGTCGTTTGAAATGTGTCGATTTAAAAAAAACATCTGCATTACATTGTCCTAGTAGAATACTTATTAATGTAACTGGAAATCGATGGATCGTGAATACCGCTTTTGGATAGGACTTCGAGCGTTCACTGAGCGTGGCCCGACACGCTCTTGGCCGGCTTTTTTTTCTTATCCATTACATATTTTGTTCCTTTTTTCGTCCGTGCGTCCTATTCGCCAGAGTCGTATGTTTGCGACTGGGTATTCCACCTCGTTTAGCTCTTCAAACCCCATAGGTGACAGAGGAGTTGAGATGAAGTATATAGGTCGTGGATGTGCGAATGTGTCGGATAACCGGGCAAAAATCGACCACTTCCATAAAAGTGTCGTACTAACTAATGACAAAGATTCGGATTGACTGTTTTCAGACAGTGAATCAATTTTATTTTTTATTCATGGTACTTTCACCGATGAGTGATCGATGTCTCTAAACCACCTTTATTTATTCTTCAACAGCTCAGAAGAATCGCGCGCTGACCCAGAAGTTCAGCTCTCTTATGACACGCTATATAGATTTTAGTGAAATAAAACGCCAGATAAACTTTCCATATATAATCGATATAAACATTATAAATAGAAGCGTCTCACATACAGCATAACATCTTGCACACGAGGACCGACCACAGATTACAAAAGTATTACATCACTTGACTTCTTATGAGACCATACTCTAATATGCTGTTTTTTTAAATGGGGCAATATGTAATAATATAAATCCATGAGAACTATGAAGAAGAAAGTGTCTTATGAAACTAAAGTCTTTTTTCATGAAAATAGTTTTTAGATCAAGTATGAATATTGTCCTTAGAGATATAGTCTATCTAAAAAGTTAAACGGCTTGGAAATTTTTAAACGAATTAAAAAATCTATTAAATATATTACATGCAATACTTTATATAAGATTCTATTAGTAAACAATGAACATCTCTGCAACCTTGATTGCTCAACCAGTGTTGACTACATTATATTTCAAGAATTTGATTATTTCATTAGATTACCCAAGTAGTTTGACTTTTTAGACCGACTCGTACTACGCGTTCCAAATGAGAATAGGACCAATTCCTATGTTTTGACGTCTCGTCGAAATGTCAAATCGAAGAAATTTTGGCAAAATTGAAGAACTTGGAGAAGAGTAAAATTGAAGAACTAGATTCTGATTAAACTTTTTTCCTTCACAGTTCATAAATAAATTAAATTTTTCGTGAATTAATTAATGTTTAAAAATTTCTTTCCTCGATTTGACAGTAAATCGTGACATGGCGGGCGATCCTATTCTCATTTGGAATGCATTGTACACATAAATATATATTTTTTTAAGTAATGGGCTATTTCTCTATCTTGTTCAGCCTGTATTTTTAGGAAAACTACCAGTTTTTTACGTATATACTGCACAAGTACCTAGGTTTATAGGTGCGCAGCCGCTTAATAGACCAGTGTCGATAATTTTTAAAACAAAAAAAACGAATAGTAGGATGAAACCCATCACAAAAGGAGGAGAATATTATAAAAATGAAAGGAAAAATAATTTACGGGCGATCTGAGGTCGGGAAGGGGGTGGGGGTGACTTTTTAAGGGGAAAAAACGGTTTTTCTCGATTTCCGGCAAAACTAAAAGTCCTATGGAAAAAAGTCAAATGGCAAAGTTGTAGGTAATAAAAAGATCTAAAACTTTTGTATTAACACTTTTTTCACATAACCTCAAAATTTATGTGAAAAATTCAAAAAACCATGTTTTTGGTTTTTTATTTTTATCTCTTTCAAAAAACAATATTTTATCACGAAATTTGGTGAAAACTTACCTTTTTATGTCCCAAATACGCTGTAATTTATTTGATTAGAAATATTTATTTTTTCACCTTATTTTGAATAAATATCGAAAAATCACCCTAATTTTCAATCGAAAAATCACCCGTCAAAATATCTTTTTTTTTCAAAAAGTTTATATGGTGTCTGTTTGTTGAAATGTCTACTTTCCGATGGTGAAAAAATATATATATGTTACCATAGTAAATCTTCTCAGCAAATGCAAAAAACCGAAAAAAACTCGAATTCGAAATTTTTTTTCATTTATTATATTGAATGTAGAGCTATTTATTAAAATTTACAGTTTAATTACTCGAAAAACGTAAAATTACATGTAACATAGATAACAAAAAAAATTGCAAATCAAAATATAGTACTATAATTAACAAACAAATAAGTTGATAAAATTAATACTTAATAAGACGTCTACAATATTTGGAGAAAGGAGTCGAATCTTCTTTAAGTTATATGCGTAGATGCCTATTTATAACTATTTTTAGATAACTTATATTTATCTGAGTGACCTACGAAAAATTTTAGCCCATCAAAAGGTATTTCATAGAGGAGTGGGGAAGGGGCTAGGCGGGTCCGGGTCTTACTACATACATACCTAATATATTATTTCGTAGCAGCTGTAACAACCGTTAGCCTAGCCAGTATTCGAAATACAGTATAGTATACAACATCGTTTAAAAAAATACACGTGCACGTTGAGTTTCTTGAAGATAATTGTGACAAGTTTACAAAAAAACTAAGAAGATTAAAAAAATAATAATCTCCTTTATTTTGCACAAACAAACTTAGTTACTCCCATATGATATATAAAATACACATCGTAAATATATTTTTACTAACTAACTTTTGGCCGATTTTCATATATATATTATACATTTCAAATATATTTCAGATATATTCAATTTTTTTATTTTATTTTTAGCTATGTTTTTTATGTCTCTTAGGATATATTTTGAATGTATCTAAAATATATTTAAAATATATGAAATATATATGAAAATAGGCCATAAGTTAGTTAGTAAAAATATATTTACGATGTGTATTTTATATATCATATGGGAGTAACTAAGTTTGTTTGTGCAAAATAAAGGAGATTATTATTTTTTTAATCTTCTTAGTTTTTTTGTAAACTTGTCACAATTATCTTCAAGAAACTCAACGTGCACGTGTATTTTTTTAAACGATGTTGTATACTATACTGTATTTCGAATACTGGCTAGGCTAACGGTTGTTACAGCTGCTACGAAATAATATATTAGGTATGTATGTAGTAAGACCCGGACCCGCCTAGCCCCTTCCCCACTCCTCTATGAAATACCTTTTGATGGGCTAAAATTTTTCGTAGGTCACTCAGATAAATATAAGTTATCTAAAAATAGTTATAAATAGGCATCTACGCATATAACTTAAAGAAGATTCGACTCCTTTCTCCAAATATTGTAGACGTCTTATTAAGTATTAATTTTATCAACTTATTTGTTTGTTAATTATAGTACTATATTTTGATTTGCAATTTTTTTTGTTATCTATGTAACATGTAATTTTACGTTTTTCGAGTAATTAAAGTGTAAATTGTAATAAATAGCTCTACATTCAATATAATAATTGAAAAAAAATTTCGAATTCGAGTTTTTTTCGGTTTTTTGCATTTGCTGAGAAGATTTACTATGGTAACATATATATATTTTTTCACCATCGGAAAGTAGACATTTCAACGAACAGACACCATATAAACTTTTTGAAAAAAAAAGATATTTTGACGGGTGATTTTTCGATTGAAAATTAGGGTGATTTTTCGATATTTATTCAAAATAAGGTGAAAAAATAAATATTTCTAATCAAATAAATTACAGCGTATTTGGGACATAAAAAGGTAAGTTTTCATCAAATTTCGTGATAAAATATTGTTTTTTGAAAGAGATAAAAATAAAAAACCAAAAACATGGTTTTTTGAATTTTTCACATAAATTTTGAGGTTATGTGAAAAAAGTGTTAATACAAAAGTTTTAGATCTTTTTATTACCTACAACTTTGCCATTTGACTTTTTTCCATAGGACTTTTAGTTTTGCCGGAAATCGAGAAAAACCGTTTTTTCCCCTTAAAAAGTCACCCCCACCCCCTTCCCGACCTCAGATCGCCCGTAAATTATTTTTCCTTTCATTTTTATAATATTCTCCTCCTTTTGTGATGGGTTTCATCCTACTATTATTATTTTTCACTTTTTATTATTTTTGAAGGCATCTACCCTGGTCTATAAGAGAAGTCAAGTCATTGAGTACCTAGTACGTAATCTGTATGCACTAACACTACGGTAACTACTTGTGACACATTGATACAATGAAACTAAGTTATTAAGAGGCCTTTAGCTATGAAATTGTTGTTTTATAAAATGGGTCACTTTGAACTGTCATAATTACGAATTGTCTTGGAATTATAAGTTCAAATATACGAGTATTTTGTGTTTCAGGCATTTTATTTCTTTTTCGAAATTAGTTATTCATTATTTTTTTTTGTTTTTTATTTTCTGTGATATCACTATCCTATAAACACCAATTTCATATGTAAGGACCTAGTAGAAAACGAAGTGGCTTCAATACCTATACTGCTCCTTCAACATTTTAGATAATTATTTCAAAATACAGTTAAAACATCAATTTTTTGCACAACTGTTATATTTTTCTTTAACAAAAATAATTGTGATTTACTAAAATATGTTGAATTGTACCAAAATATTTATTCTGTGCGATGAGTGCGAGTTGTTTTTACATTAACGCGATCCAAACGTTTAATGCGTTTTGCTCTTTAATGAAGAGCTTGGAGCGGGCCAATCGGAGCGTCGAACTTCATAAACGAACTCGCACTAAGCACATATATTTTTAATAGACATTTTATTAGTGTGAAAACTGAAAACAAAAACAGTAGGTCCACAAACTACTGGATATTTCTACTAAATTATGCTACTTTTAGCGGGTAGTATGATATTTGTGCGCATTCTCTTAACAATATTATTACAAACGGTCAAATCAAATTTATTGGCGAAACTTCACAGACGCGACGGGTACTCTTATTAAGATCACGCGTTTTTATTCTTCGTAACTCAGAATTTGAGCGGGTTTCTGGATGACGGTTGTTTGCTTAAAATGATAAGTCAGCGTTTTTTATTTCGTTAGCAGATAAAAAGAGACCCATCATGCCTGCGGCGTTTCGCTAACTATTTTAATTTGACCTAATATTGGTTACGTCTGGGCAAGATAAAGCTAAATTAGTGGACATAAAAATAATTTGATCCAAACTCCTTTTACATCACTTTTAATACCTATTATCCATTTATTTGGCCACTCGACCAACACTTATGTAATTAAATGATAAAATGCAATTAATTTTATATAAAGATGGGATCCTCCACAATTCTACATACGCTTATGTGACTAGGTATAAAATAAACAGCCAGTTTCAGGACTTTTAACAACCTTATACCCGGCTTCTGAAAGGCTTAACTGCTCATGTCAAGTGACGTAATTGATTGTTGCTGTTTCAGTCAGTCATATTGAGTTTCGCTGTCTTTAAGCTTGTTCAGCATTTCAGAAAACGGATATTATTAATATTATAAACGAATATAATATAAATACATAATTTAAACGTAAATTAGGACTCAAAAGCACCGATGACAATATTACGTAAAATATTCGCAAAATGTTTTTGAGAGGATATTTACTGGAATAATTAAAATCCAAAATACATGAAATTGTAAATTATTTTTGAATGACATTTAATAAAATATCCTCACAAAAACTTTTACCTTAAGTTACATGAAAACTTAATAATAATGATAATGACGGATATGAAGTCAAACGTATACCTTAACAATCTACTAATTTGTAATATTTGAACCGACGCATAGATTGAGCGAAAATCATATTAACAAAACATTTTTTATAAAAAATAAATAGTTAAGAAAGTAAATATATTAAATAAGCTTGGTATAAGTAATAATTATATTTATTTTTATACAAGGGAATTTCCACTCAATATTTGCGTTTATAAGGCCGCGTTTCCATTTGCAAGCAAATTGCATGCAAGTCGAATCACATTGCGAGTTAGAAGGACCGCTTGATAACATCATACCTCGCTAATCCGCAATGTATTTTACCTTGCATGCAATTTACTGGCGAGTGGAAACGCGGCCTTAATGTGAATGAAACCAATCTTAATATGCATTTATTTTTTATAAAACAATTTCTGAAAATATTTTGAAATATAAGAACAATTAGATTTATTATGTATTTTAAAGATGTTGGACGAGATTTATTAATAGATATAAGTTTTTTATTATATTATTTTATACTACGATCGGTTAATTCGTAAACGAAGACGACCGTTAATTGATTTCGCAAAGTTAAATAACTGCATATACTTTTTAAAATCTGCATTTTTTTAAATCTACGCATTTTATATTCCCACTCGCGTACGCTTACACTCTCTAAACACTGCTACATTTTCTACTGAACACGTAAATCAGGCGAGTCCGTAACACTTACAGCTTAAGACGACACATTCACATAATTATGTAAAAAATGTATAAAAAATTAACGAAGCTATATCAGCTAGCTTATCGTTAAAACCATTTGGCTAGCAGACTTAATATGTGGCATATTACGAAAGGATGCAAAAAAGGATCCAGTTTCAAATATGTAAAGTTTTATATAAAAAATGTTTATAAATAAAATAATAATAACTAAACTGCAAGGTTTACTAAACTATCTCATAGATTTGTAACTATGTATTGAAAAGACTAACAGAATATATTTTCTTTTAATGACTAAAAGTCGCTACATTTGCAATGCAGTAAATTGAACTTTGGTTAGAATATTATATAATATTAACAATAAAACATATGTTATGCAGCAAAATACTACATTTTTAACCTGGCCGTGCAAAAGTAAAAGTAATTTTTTCTGTCGATGCCTCCCAAAAAGGCAGGCCAATAAAATATTATTGAATAATAATTTATATTATTTAAAAATATCCAATCATATTCTTTACTTCATTTTCATCAGGTTATCATATAGCTGCTTCATTGAACAGTAAGTCATAAACTGTGCTCCTGAACTGTTATATTTCAATTACATATATAAAATATAAAAAATGTAGATGTATATTAATCTCTGTGACAAAATGAGATTCAGTTTTAGTCTTGAAATATACAAGATAACGTTATATAGTATATATAAGCGTTTCTTAAATAAATGTACATAAAAATAGTTTCCTGTATTCAAAACAGAAATAAAAAAATTTGCATTGCAGAATGCAAAATAAGAGTTTAGTAGCATTACTTACATTAACACGCATATTAATAAAACTATCTTTAAGGATTTTTATTTTTAAATATATTTTAGATATTTTTAAATTAAACTTTGCGGTTATATAAAAAACCGTAAAATCAAACCGCATGAAAATCCTTAAATCTTCTTTTATTATTTCAAGCTTTGATTTATTTCTCTTTAGACTCCGTACCTAAGGACTCAGTTCGTTAAATTTGCCGTACAATCTGCCACGCATTCTACCATTATCTCTCTCTCAATGAAATGGATTCGTATTCTGATATGTGAACAAAACTTGTTTTTGCTTAAGTACATAATTGTTCGTAGATTCTTTGTGAAGACATTGTTGGGCGAGATATTAAAGGATTGGAAATATTATTGTTTTTTTTTTTTCATTTTAATTTGTTACTAATTACAATATAAACAAAAAACATATACTTTGGTTGTCGATACAGCCCCTTTTTATTAATATTTTTATTTTATCAGAAAAGGTCAAACAATAAGCTATAACAATAATTACAGATCCAATTTATTAATGTTTTTACTTACCTTTAAAATCACGATTTTAATCTCGAATAAGAGCAAACCAAAAACAGCACGGATAAGGAAACTACCGGAGAACAAAAAATTTTAATTAATTATATATATAACTTCCTCCTCCAGTCATTATGAAACTTCACATTGTCGAAGCAAAGAGGCGATAATATAATAACATGTCGTTTCAACAGGAATTAACATTCCGTTAGTTAGCTATTCCGTGACTAAAATATTGCACTTTGACCTACTTCTATCACCACTCAAACAAATATAAAACTAACCACAACAAAAGAAATTGCACATTTCAATGAATTTGTGCAACTACAAATTAATAATTTTATATAAGGTGACACAACAAAAAGGTGGCGAAATTAAAAATATCTGAAGCTTTCACTCTGACAGTACGCTGCTTAAACGGAATTAATACTTGTGATTATTCATGAAAATAATATGCAATGCATGTTTATTTAATACTTGCATTAGAAAAGTTATAAAAGAAAATAATAAGGATGTGTTATTATTTGTTACATATTTTTTTTATTTACCATAAATAAATATCAGATATCTAATTGTTAAATGAACATGCATCATAGATGTATCACATATTATTTTCATGAATAATCAAAAGTATCAACTCCGTTTAAGCAGCGTACAGCTAGGGTGAACAGCTTCTTATTTATTTATTTTTTGTCCTCCTTTTTGTTATGCAATCTTTCGTTGGCCAGAGTCTACGTGGCGGTTGATGTTTTAATCGCACCAATTTTTATATTATTGCATTAATTAACAAGCAAGTTAATTGAATTTTAAAAGTTTTAATTTTTCCGTTTCTGAACAGTGTTATTATAATTTTACATTTTTAGATGTTATAACATCATGCAAAATCACAAGAAAACGCATTTACATTTTATTTTTGTTTGCTTTTTTGCCGCTGGTTTATTTTAATTTCATAAATTTTTTTTAAAGCACAATTTGTGCAAATGTGGAAATTCAACTTCTAAAATGAATAAATATTTATTTTTCCTTGTTTTAAACTGCGGTTATGAAATTCTTCTTAAGTGTTAAACTATATCACTCGAGTCGATACCACTTTTATTGTAAAACATCGCCACATCGGGACAGCTTTTTATTATTATATATCAAATAAGAAATGAAAAACTATAAGAGTACCGTAGGTACGTCTTATGATTTGATGTGAGACAAGGTTATTAGTAATATATTAAAAGATAAAAATAAAGCAATGTAAATTTTAATCCTCAGCCCCTTCAAAGTCTTCAAACTCACCAAGTTCTCCAATCCTTTAAAACAGTGCCTATTGTTGCGCTCACTCTAGCGCACTTACTCAATAGCGCAGTCCTTAGCATATACTATTTTTCAAATATAGGGTTTAATGCTGAAAACTACGCCATATCGCGACCTCATGGTGAAGCTTTCAGCACTAAACACCATTATCAGCTCTGCATAAATGTTACAAACACGTAGCTATATTGTAATACTGTGACGTACGTGTAGCGCCATCTATGCTGAACTAATTTGACATTGACAGCTCTGCATAATTGTAACAACTAGCGCCATCTACGCATCAACTAAATTTGACAACTCGCATTACATTGCGCAAGTTTAGTTGGTCATGTAATTAGCCTCCTTGCAAGTAAGGCACTATACGTGGGCCGGAGGCGGTTCGTCCACGACCTCACCTACCACGTGCTTCCCGATATTCCTGAGGTCCTGATGGTCTCCGTGTGCCGCTAGGTCGAAGTCAGACCCTGAGAGGGAAGCTATGTGGTTCCAGTTGGATTCCGTTGTGTCTCCTGTAGTTTTTGAAGTCGGTCTTAGTATTTTGTTTGGTAAAAACACTGGAGTGATTTTAGTGGTCAGAAAATCTTTCCAGCATTCGTTCGTTCCGTAGTATGAAGTTTTTTTTTCATATACCATACATATTGCTTTGAGCAATTTAAGCGAAAGTTTTTCTAACCATTAAAAAGACACTGTGTCAACATGATTTCAAAATAAAGTATAATTAAATTTAAAAACAAAATATTGGCAGCGAAAAAACAGATGTTACGTTATGTTATAGTACAGTGGACTTGAAAGAAGCATTATGTATTTTTTTTTCAAAATGAGTAGGTGTTCATTTTTATTCCTCCAGATAAGTACTTTCTACTAAAAAATAATGAGTGTAATTTGAACTTAGTGTTTACCGGTTTAACGTAATGTATGCAGGTAGATTTGCATTGCTAAGAACACCAGTGAATGCTATATTTTAAAACCCGTGAAGTGTAAATGTGACAAAAAGATGTACCCTAATAAATAAATTTCATAATTTGTGTGAATTTAATTTGAATCAACTTCTACAAGCTCAAAGCTGCCTAAATACAAAGGCAATATTAACTAAAGCCTGGTTTTATGATTGTTTAATAAAATGGCGGCCAGTGTATGTTAGACTAACTACGTGATGTCGTTATGTAAGCCAATCTGTTATATGTGCGTTGTAATTGTTGGAAAATTAAAGTGCATTTGTTTCTGTCTTGGATGCTTTTAGGACGTAAGACTTGAAAAAAATTAAAATAGTCGCACAATAATTTAAACAGAAGTGATTCTCTACCTTTTTTTTTGTGACTTACTTCCAATGCACTTTATCCTTCAATTAGTAATTGAATTAGCTTAAGGTGATAGTTCCAAGGTAGCACGCGAAACCATAACCAAACGAATGACAAATGTTTTTGACATTTTCAGTTCAATATTCAGTTTTTACAACTACTTAAAATAACTTAAAACTTATCGTCACATAGACGAATATATTTATTAGAATTCGCTAATACATTAATAATAATAATCCACAACTATCACACAACGCCGTCTAATCTCAAGCTAAGCAGAGCTTTTGTTATGAGTACTAGACAACTGATAAACATACTCTTCCCTCTTGGTTTACACTGTCCTCTCATACCGACTCTATAAAGACTGATTGTGGAGTTTCTTACCAGTTTTGTTCTATAGGAAACTACCAATTGAAAGTGTGCAATAGCTTGTGATGTTTATAAGTACCCATATAGGCCCCTATGTGGAATAAAATATTTTAAATGAGATAGATTTTAAATCTGATAATTTGAACTTTCAGAACTCTATTGACAATTTTAATGGTTAAACATACTTGACACAGTGACGATTTACTTTTTTTTTATTAACATACAGCGAAATACTGAACTTTAAATATCAAAAAACGAAAAAAAAAGAATATCGCAAGCTACCCTGTCACATCCCCCTTAAGCAGACTCCTTATTTATAAAAAAAACTCTGAACTGTTCAGCAACAAACCGACATGTATTATTTATTTATAGAGAATTTTGCTAATCAATTGCTAATGAGTTCAGAGATTTCTGTGAAGCAAATTATTATCCATTCTGTGTAACCCAGCATGCTGTTAAGTTTAACAGTAAAATGTTCACTCACACAGCACCACACGGTATCGGCAGCGGTCCTGCTTCGTTCACTCAATGAGCAATGGTCCCCTTACGAAACCGTGAGAGCATTTACGGGGCCCGGTATTCAATAAACTTTCAATACCAAAAAGAGTCGGGAAAGAAAGGAAAACTATTTTTAAAAAAAGGAAAGTCACACGAGTTTGGAGAGGAAGAAAATTGATATTAAGATAAAGGAAAATCATATTCACTTTCCCTACACTCTTTTGGAACTTAAAAGATTGTATGAGATACCGTACCTCATAAACGCTCTAAACCATATAACCTTGTCATATCATACGATGCAATAGGCTACGTCGATATTATGACGCGACTACGCGTGAGGTTATTATGACAAAGTCCTAAAACGATCAACGTCTTCATAAGGTGACCGATCGTACAGTACCCAGGATTAAATATGACATATCAAGCTTCAGAAAGAGACACACAGGTATGAGTGACAGTACGGGCTTGCGGACCACGAGAAATTAGTGGCTCGCCGTCCGGCCTTCCAGTGTACCACGAACGCCTCAAAAAGATATCAGCCATACTGACGGGGGCCCAGAAGGACCGATACCTGCTAGGACTGCGGGAACGTCTGAAAAAGTGACCGTGGCCCTAGAACCCAAAGGGCAACTCTAGGACGCAGGCGGGTTTTAGTCAGTAAAAGACTGACACGCCGTTCTACCCTAGAGCGGGAGTAGTCATTTAATGATTTCCCACTCCAAAAACACAAGGTATTAGTGATAGAGATGGCATGACACTCCACAATGTGGCCTTTTTTTTCTAAAGCTTGAATTGTCTTATTAACACCCGGGTACTGTACTTTAACTTGTTTACATAGATACTTAAAATTACTTAGTATTAAGCGAGCATCAGTCTTAAATTAGTTGAAACGTATTGTGGGAACTTCAATAGATTTTTATTTATTCTTTCTGTCAGAAAAAATAACACATTTTGCTGTCTAAATTCAAATTTACTTCAGCTTTTGCGTTTTTTTTTTAGGTTTTTATATCTTGGCTACTTCATGAAATTGTCGTTCAATAGTGTAAGACGAATTGAAAACTATTGATGATTTTAATGATTATAGTTAAAACGTAATGATTCATCATGATTAGGGGCCGTATTATGACCTCTTAAAACCATCATGTTTTCGGTGTGAAAAAGAGACGAAGCTATACAGGACGAATAGCACTATCCTTTTCTCACACAGAAAACATGATGGTTTTAAGATGTCATAATACGGCCGCAGAACTGTAAAATGCAAAAACTTAAGAAAATTTGAATATCGCAGGTTGCCTTTGAGCAGCCCTCTTAAAAAGTCCAGTTGCTAAAATATATCCTTTAAAAGCATAAGTATAATGTACCTACTATTTTAAATAACAAGTTGACTAGTAAAATCTTTATAAATTTTTCACCCACACACAATCTCAAACTTCAAGCACAGTGCATGCTTTAAAAACAAGACAGTGTCATCTAGTGAAATTCCCAACAATGCGAGCTAAGACTGCATTGAACGTGTATGATACATAACTTTGTTTCTGGACAATCGGGCAAGATTTATAATAATAATAATGAAATATACCCATCATGAACGCTATAATATTTTCCCATGAACGTTTGAGCCCACCCAACTTTCTTCGAAGCATCAACACCGCTCAAAATATAGGACTTTAAGTCAAGCAAAACATCGGAATAATTTTTTTGCCATACGACAATATTTCCATTTACATTTATTCCACCTTTATGCCACCTCCGTCGGATATACCCGACAAGTCCTCTCACGTTTATTCCGCGAACACACATCTACGACCAAATATTTCAACTCGTCAACTCTTCTGTCACCTATACGGATTGAAGAGCTAGCCGAAATGAAATACCTAGCCGCAAACGCACGACACTGGTGAATAAGACGAGAAAATACTCGTCGAACTAATCCGACGCAAGCGGTTAACGGTATAAAAACAAACAACAGTTACATTTATTTGCAAAACTGAAAAGTTAAAAATTTTGAAGCAGAAAATTCAAGAACCAGTTAGGTACTATAAACTCTTATAAAAGCTAAGCCAGGATATATTTAAGCGGGTATTGGATAGCTTCGACCGTTACCAATTCGCACTACGCACTACTTGAACCCAGATGTTTATAATACAGGTCGGAGAAATCTGCGTATTTTCAAGCAAAACTCGAATTAAATCACCAAATGTAGAGTGGCGATTATCGAAAATCACCGAATGTGGCATGGTGATTATGAATCCAATCATCTCATACAATTTTGCACACTATAGGAGAGGGAGGGGATTACGGGATGATGACATTTACTCCCGCAATAACGTTATTTCGTAAGAGTATCAAACACACAAAACACAGTCTTCATACGGGTGAAGTTCATTGGCAGTATTTAAATTGAAATTTTCGGCGGAAAAAACTAATCATTTGCAAGTTAAACTATCTGAATTTGTTTTACATTTTTTTACACTATGAAGCATTATTTTTTACTATCGTATCACAGCATTTGACTGTATACGTTTATATTAAAAGATTTAACAATCACAGTTCAGGTCAAAGTTACGAGTTGGACTCGTAGCCATGTTCTCGCTAGATGGCGCTGTTCTCAATATTTATAGTTTATTAATTCTAATTCTTTGCATTATTAATACAAGGCAAATCGGACATTCCACTTTATTGTACTTAATCAAATTATTGCCTCAAATCTACCTAATTCTGACTGTTCATGTCTCTAACTAGTGCTTAAGTATAGCGCTATAGTTAGGCCAGTGAGAGTTCAGTGCCATCTATCGAGAATATGGTTACGTTAGGGCTCGTAACTTTCACTTTAAACATCGAAATTAATCAAAATCAGATAGCTAACTTTTCGTGCCCATCGATAATTATCTTACCGCACTCATAAAGAGGGAATTCACTTCGAGGTGGGCCATACAGGAGTTCGCTACTATAAGTATGTCAATCGACATCGCTGACACACTAAACAGGCATAGGACAGACATATAGTAGCGAGGTCCGACGAAGTCAGTTTACCACGAATTCCCTGCTTAACAGCAAACGATAGGGTTGAGACGAGATCACAGTAAATATCGATATGAACACACCCTCAACAAAAAGTAGAAAGGGTTAGCGCACACCGAGTCACGACACTACGCTGCGCACTTTTTAAAGCGCAATATAGAACTATACTTACTACACAAGCAGGTGCAAATTTTTGAACAATGTACCTTTCCCAGTAGTATACAAAATTCTATACTACATAGCTATTTCAAAAAGTACGCGAACTGTCGCAGCTTGGTGGCTGGCCTTAAGGCATTGTCTTAATACAAAACTGTTATCGCAAAAATATACGATTATCGCATTTATTTGGACGTCGAACCCGATTGCATCATCGCACTGATGGATGGCACTTTCAATACTTGCGACTATCGCGCATTCTCGCTATAATCGCTTTAAATTAAAACGTCGCCTCAAGGACACAAAAAAAAACTAAATAAAAAATAACAAAGGCCAATGAACAACCCCCGCGGTTAGTAATCCAAAGTAAGATAGCGAAGCGAGCCGCGTGCGTACCGAACAAGAGTAGGGCGTTGAATGAGCGGCACCTTGGTCGCGCACGGAGCGCGCGCGCGTCTCCTCCAGGATGAAGGAGTTGATGACGTAGGCCTCGCGCCGGATGCGGTCGCGCAGCTCGCCCGACATGTCCGGGATCGCCCACCGGACTATTATCATTACTAGGGCTACTACGTTCTGTTGGGAGAGGTTGACAAATATTGGTTAAAAAACATTCTGAAAAAAGCATAATCAGCCTTTTAATATTCCTACTGCTGGGACTAAGGCGCCCTCTCTAGGAGAGGGAATGGGCCATAAATAATACACCACGCGGGCCTTGTGTGAGTTGCTGGAAGTCACATGTCTTCGAATTGTTGGTTCTAGGACGTGCCAGTTTCTTCACAATGATTTCCTTCACCGTTTTGAGAGCAGTGGTGATGAAATAAATCACACAAAGCGCGCCTGGCTGGGTTCGAACCTCTCTTCAACTCGTAAGTCGGGACCGTTACCACTCGGCCACCGATGCTCTAATAAAAGTAGAAATACATTATTTTATAAATTTAACCACACATAACTCTTTTATTATATCTCGACCCTGACAATATCATATAAAAAACAGAGTTTTAGCTGGAAATAAGAAGTAGCGCAACAAACAGCCCATGTTTATCTGGAAAGTAAATCGTGAGACTCGAGTACAAAAACCCATAATAAAAAAAAAATATCTCACATATTTTTAAAGTACTTGTATTAAAAAAAAACGGGTTACCTTCACAGAAAAGATGAAAAAGGTTAGAAAGGAACTACTTTCCGATTTGTACTACAACGAGTGTCGCCGCTTTTCTCCCACCCTTTAACTTCACTAAAGGCAATAAACCATTACGCAACTAACAGACCACGCACACTTAGATCGCAAGTTTGCTATTGCTTATGTCAATTAGGAGCATGCTCATATTTTGAGGCACAGCTGCCCCGCCTAATAGGTCATTCTAACCCTTTTCATCATTCCTTTAGTTACCTCCACGCAATTTATAAAAAGGAATATATGAAACAGAGGAATTTTTCACAAGAAAAAGTTCTCTTAATTCGATTATCAACACCCGGCTTCTCGAGCATTCAGTTACACTTTGTGACCATTACTATAATATTACCTCTTACACCACATCATCATCGTCACCTCATTAGTACTGACCTCAAACACGACGACAAACGCCAGCCTAGCTCCCATGATATGCCAGTACCAGTTGCTGTGTTCGTAGCTATCTCCTTCCTTGTAGTACCAGTAGCCAGGGAAACTAGGAGAAACACACCATTCTTGAATAGAATATTTTTATTTGTTTATAGTGTAGGCACTTAAAAATAAGTTACTCTATCAACTCAACGTCTGTCACGTGTCTGTTCAACGGATTTTGACTTCTATTCCGTAGGCATAAAGATGGTATTCAAAACCAAAAAAGTGGTTGCAATGCCAACACAACATGCGGTCGCCATTTACCATACCTCCAACGCAATAAAAGTCAAAATCGTTTGAACGGACAGTGAAAAAGGTTTGTATAAGAGTATTTATCTAATTTCGAATGGAGTATATTATACAGGGTTATTTGTAAAACACTAACAACCTCTTAGGTGCTAGTTAAGAACATCATAAACAACAACTTTTGTTCTATGACTTTTAAAAATGTATCATATTTTGGTTCATCAGATTTTCATACAAAAATAAAAATATTTAAATTGAACGCTCTAAATATTACGAAGTCTATGCGAAGCAAGCTTTAGTACAATAGCGGAGGGTAGCCGAACATGAACTTGATCTATTTACGGGCGACCCTCACTAGTCGGTTAGTAGTAATGAAGCGCTTGCGTCGCGTTATACGTGTTCTTGTAGCGAAATTCGGCAGTGCGGATTTTTAGATGATGGTGTATCAATATTCTAAGGTCGAGAACACGGATATGGCGCGAATGTTTGCTAGGTTTGATGACAATGTTTCGAAAGCCTGTTTTCTATTACTACGAGAACAGTACGCGGGGGCCGCAAGTAGATACAGCAAAATAAAGAGTTGAAATGTGTTAGATGGAACAACAAAATCTTGAAGGTTTATTTTTGGTAAATGTGTTATGTTTTGTAAAAAGTCGTAGAACAAAACCTGTTGTATATGATGTTCTTAACTAGCACCTAAGAGGTAGCTAGTGTAGTCCGCTTGATTCAAATCCGTGAAGAAATAGTTTACTTTTTCATACAATCCATTAAATGCGAACGCTATTATGAACTTTATTACTATACGAATAGTATCAATATTCACCTGCACATAGTCTCGTTATACGTCGTCTTGATAGGTGGATGTTCGAGCACGCTGATATTGAAGTCGGCGAGTGTATGGTTCACATATTGGTGCATAGAGCCCGTTGTGAATTGATACACTAGTCGCGGAATGAAGTCGGATGTGAAGGCTATGATAAAACCCTGAGGAAAGAAAGATAAAAATAATTAAAGATGGTTTTGTCAAAATAATATGTATTTCCTACTAGCTGTCTCCTCGATTTCACCCGCTTCTTTAGTTACTGCTCCACTCCCGTGGCTTGTAGCATGATGTTGTACAGCCTATTATCTTTCTCAAGAAATCGGCTATCTACCACTAAAATAATGTTTCAATTCGAACCAGTAGTTCCTGAGATTGGCGTGTTTAATCAAACAAACTGTATTTATACACTTTATGTTTAAACAACCCCATATCTTCATCTTCATGCCCTTGTACCACGTTATTTGGGGTTGAACAACCCCACCTTTCTGAAAAATTCTGTCTATCGATGTAAAATGCGAGACTTGTTACAAAATACACATGATTACGAACACAGTGGCAGATAAAGCTTTAATGAAAGACTAGCTTCTGCCAGCGGGTTCGCCCGCGTGAAAGCAGGCTTCTCCTTACAAACTTAGGACCTCCTTTTATCTCTTTAGGTGACGATTTTTAGAAAATCCTCTCTTACATCATTAAAGGAAACCAAATTCCAAATTTTCCTTCTCAGTAGTCTCGGCTGCGTGTTGATATGTAAGTCAGTCAGTTTCTCCTTTTTTAAATAACGACACAACGAATGATACAATGTATACTCACATTAGTAATAATACTAAGCTTCCCAATAGAGTCGAGTATCCGATACCAGACACCGATATCATTCACGCGCTGCGGTACCGGTCTCCGGTAGCAAGTGAGGAACTTCTTGGCGTCGAGGCGCATCTCTAGTACGTTGTTGATGAGCGCAAATAGAGGTGCCAGAGGGAACGCCGCCACGAATATCGTTACGAACCCATATTGGAGAACTGTTGTAAATAAAATGTCTATTAAGGTCTTTTTTTAAAAGGATGGACGGGATGACAGCAGGACAAAAATATGTATTTTTATGATGATAGAAAAGGATAGGTAACTACATTGTATGAATCTGACAGCTGTCATCCGCGCCATCCTATATTTGCTATGCAGTGTAATGAAAAATACTTTACAAAAAAATCCAAAACAAAGAATGAAGATTAAATCTAGATTGATATTAAAAAGACACGCAAGAAGCAAGCGGAGAAACAGATTGACAGACGTAGAAAGTAATAAAATTTTATTTTATACTACGTATAGATTTGCTCAAAACTAGGCAGAGCCGTGACGAGCTGCTAGTGTTAACAATATTATACTGCGAACGCCTTTAAGTCGATTTTCAATAAATAAGTTTAGCGTCACTTACCCATTTCCAAGTATTCAGGAAACAGCCCCATATTACCGAAATCGACTAGTTTGAAATCTTTCACCCATTGCATAGGACTTTTGATCCTGAAAAATAAGAAATCAGCACTTTGTTAGTGAGGAAGAATCAATTTACAAATTGTTTTATTACAGTTTTAGTTTTAATATATTTTTTTTCTTCTTTTAGCTAAGCCCGAGATAACCTAGACTTTCGACCGCTAAGGTGACAAGTATCAAACACTTGAAACGACCGCCGTTTAGATTTTAGTTAGAGTTTAGCCTATCGTTTTAACTTCTACGTCGTCTACGCTTTTTACAACAAAGCTTTGTGGCCATAGTCACACCCGTAGCCGCACCCACGCCCGCATCCACATTCACGCTTTTACTCACCCTAGACACCGTGCGTTTACTCTAAATAAGGCTCTAAGACGACTAACTTCTTAGTACTAAATAAAGAATATGCAAGTTTTTTTTTTATAGCCGAGACAGATAATTAATATCACATTTTTCAATGTCTCAATCTACAGGTTTATAAAACCTGATATTTAGGAGAAGTCCGATATGGACTTTGACGTCATAGTCCGTCACGCCCATACTGTCTCCTGAAAAACCCGGCTTCTTGCGACATACGACTTGCGATATACTAGTTTAAAATTGCAACGTTTCGTTTGATTTATGATCAATATCACTGTCCGCATTCTACTTAGGTATGTATGTACTTTTATTGAGATACTGGTTTAAAAAACAAATATTTTTATCACCTATGTTTCCTACTAGCTATCTCCTGAGGTTTCACTCGCGTTTTTTGTTACTGATCAACTACCATGATTCGTATATATTACATAACCTCCCTCAATAAATGGGCTATCAAACACTATTTATCAATTCGAACCAGTACCTATACTCTGCTCAAAATAACATTAGAAATTTATGAAAACCTTTTATTGCTGTCCTTTCAACCGATTTTGACTTTTATTACTTTGGTGGCATGACAAGTGGCGGCTGCAGTAATGTTCAAAAAAGTAGTTACTACTAAATAGATGTTAAAATCGGTTGATCAAACAGGAAAAATGGTTTCTTTAAATTTCTATTCTTAAAGCGAATAGTGTATAGTTCCTTAAATTAGCGCGTTCAAACAATAAAACAAACTCTGGCTTTTATAATTTTAAAATAAAGTATAAAATGCCTAACGACTTTCAATGTTCCAGCTGTAGTGCAACTTACGGTCGTTTCCTCCCCACGGTCCGTATGATGTACCACCACTTGAGCAGGTACGGCATCATCATCTCCACGATGGTGTTGATGAACTGCTTGCCTATCATTATGATGGCCAGCTGGATCGATAGCTCTAGGAGACAGCCTCCGGGTGCACACTGAAAGGAAACATCAAGAAGAAATAAAAACATACAGTTTTTATAGAAATGTGATTTTAATCGCAAAATAGATAGGTACAGAAGGCAATCTACATACAAAGCGCGCTCAAGCAACGCACACATAGACACTGCGCACGGACACGATATCTCTGCTGAATCGCCCGGTCGCACTCGTACAGTTCAGCGAAAAGCGCTGATCCTAGCGCGATCGCCTAGCGTAGGTATAAAAAGCGAAGTACATACATGAGATTGATTGATTGATTGAGGCATTAAGTCCGCCTCTGTGCTCTTGTGTGCATAAGGAATAAATAAATAAATAAATTGACTTCTGTACCTATCTGTTTTGTGGGTTTAAGTATCGAGATGATTGCCAATCTCGATACTTAAACTTGATTTCAGTATCCGGGATAACAATCAATTTTGAAACAAACTATAAAGTTTTTGTGTTTTTTGTTGCATATTTATGTCTTGGCCAGATCTAAAAAAAGTGATCAATTCATGATACGATTAATCATGATCAATTCATGATACAGCTAACACTTACCTGCCCCCCTAGCCAAGTTACAACCGTTTCTAATGCATCGAACGCCTCAAGTTGGCCACGCCCCCAATTCTTTTCTTTTGACCACGTGACTGAGCGTTGAGATGACGTCATTCCCGTACATTTATCTTTTATCAAACTTTCAACGTTTAACCGATTTGTAGCCCGATTTACGTAATCAAAACCGTTACGATATCGTAGCGATTTAGTCGTTTAGACCATTTCCGTATTCACATCCATCAATCGAGTTTGAACGACACCGATTTTAAAGTCGTTTGAAATTCGTCGATTTAAAAAAAAAACATCTGCATTACATTATCCTGGTAGAATACTTATTAATATAACTGGAAATAAGTCGATAGATCGTGAATACCGCTTTTGGATAGGACTTCGATCGAACGACTATAAAACTTCAACGATATCTGGCTTGTTTGATTTTACGTGAATTAGGTTTCTGGCCAGTACCCCTAGCCAAGTTGCTAATCTGCAATAGATAACACTTGTAGAAAGCTTAAAATATACGGGAATGACGTCGCCTCGACGCTCAGCCACGTGGTCAGAACAAAAGAATTGGCGGCAAGATCAACTCAAAGCGTTCGACGCAAGCGAAACGTTTATAACTTGGCTAGGGGGGTTTTTAGTTTGCCATATCATGAAGTGATAAATTGCCAAGATCTGGCCATGACATATAAAAATAAAAATCCATTACCTCCTCCTGCCTATGTCCGAACAACCTCACATAATCACCCGGCCTGCCAATAAGCTTGCCTTTGAAGAAAGCTATGTAGAATATGGACGCGTAATAATTCACGAACTGTAGAAGATATATCTTGAGTGTCAACGAGTCGTCAAATTCTGTCTGTGTGCGCAGGAGTTCCTTTTCTGTTAACCATTCTGCTAGGTATTGGTAGACCTGTGAAGATAGAACATCATTAGAATTGAGAATTCAAGAGAGTTAATAATCGTTTTTAATAACAAACCCTATGTTAGACTCCATGAAGTTCAAATCTCATTGTAACCGATGGTTTTTTTAGGTCCTTTCTTATACAAATGGTAACTTTAAAGTCGATACTTGAGTTGGTGGCAATAACTGAAATTATCTCGATTAAAACGGCCAACATAAGCATATAAAAATTAAATGGCTGGGCCACGCAAAAGAAAATTATAAAAGTCGAAAATGGCACACATCTGGGACATCTACAAAATGGCGCCCAACTAGGACTATGTACTTCGAATTGGCGCCCAACTGGGACTATGTACTACGAAATGGCGCCCAACTGGGACTATGTATTACGAAATGGCGCCCAACTGGGACTATGTACTACGAAATGGCGCCCAACATGGACTATGCACTACGAAATGGCGCCCAAATGGGACTATGCACTATGAAATGGCGCCCAACTGGGACAAAGAAATGGGACCCAACTGGGACTAATTACAATGAAATAGCCTTTAACTGAAACTATGTATTATGTAATAGCGTCCAACTGGAACGAAACTAAAGCCGTAGGGCTCAATAAAGCACAATCAAATTGTAACTAACAACGATAAAACTGAATAAATTGAATCACTTAAATAAAGAATTTAATTACTTACGTAATTGAACAAACAAATGAAACACAAGTTGATACACGCTGCCGTGGCCGTAGTAAACATAATTGGGTTGTATGTCGTCACAACATTTCCGTTTCGTAGTATGTTAGCTCCCAAGAGGGACATCCGGTACAGTACCACGCCAAGTACAGTGGCTAGAGCCATTAGTACTAACAGAGCTACGACACTGAACGACATAAGTGTAGCAGGGAGCCGCATCCGCCAGAATGGTACCATTGGCTCACGTTCGCCTGTTATGACGTTCAGCTGAAACAGAAAAAAGAAGGATGTGAGTACATAGGTAGAAATTACAGAACGCTACCTGATCCACTCCTTACACTTACACACTTGTTTTGCTTCGCATACATTCATACTTCTAGATGTGAGAAATTATGACTCGTTCTGCTAATGTCAAATCATTCGAGTTGACTTGTCGCTTAACATCAGTGAAATTCTACGCTTTCACTGTCTCTTAAAGACAACGGTAAAATTTTGAGAGAACGTCTTAATAATGTACCGCCTGGAAGTTTTGGGGACACTGAGGGCTACTGTTCACGAATGCGTAGCTTCAAAAACGCGTATTCGTCATTATGCGCTTGGTGTACGCCTGCGTGAAGTTTGCATACAAAAAGCTATGAAATTCCGTCGACACGGCGGCACGACGCTACCCGCTTCTTCGATAATGACGAATACGCGACTCTGTAGCTACGCGTCCGTAGACAGTAGGCCTAAAGCCGCGCTGATAAGAAGGGAGCGCAATCCCTAAAGCCTAGCGCGTCACACCAAACGAACGCTCTAAAATGTTTATTACCGACTGCATTGATATAAGTATTTCTTGATATACTATCGCGGTCATTTCTGCCTGATCACTTAAAAAAATAATTCGTTTGAATCCTGCGATGCGACCCCTAAACAAATCCTTTAAAGTTTCGTTTTGAGTGCAAGTAAAAATGAACTTAGCAGTGATCAGGCGAAAGTATCTTTGATGGTACAATAAAATAAATAAGCAAGCCGCCTATCAGTGCGTTTTCGGTGTGAACAAAAAGTACTTAACCTTTCAATCGTCATAATTACAGACACAATAGAAAGACAATAGGTGCGCGAACGCCGGCGTTCACTTGGGGTTTAATGAATTAAAGACTATACCTGTGTTCTCTTGACGTGTGCTAATCGCGCGAGGTATTGCGGTCGTGGATGCTCTTCGTAAACATCGAAGCCAGTTAGATCCCACCGATGCGTCATTTCTGATGAATATCGCTTCCATAGCTCCAGGAAACATGCGGCTGTTAAAAAATGTGGGTAGTTTAGTATTCAGATAGAAAATTATTCCTAGTAGCAGTAGTCTATAGTACAGTACGTTTGCTGTAATGTTGGCTCCCCTGTATGTCTAAAGAAAAAAGAAAATACGACGAGACATTAGACGACTGTAGAAGCAAAAAATATCTTAAGTCTTACTACAAATTCTTTATAATATCGAGTCGTAGACATCACGGACAATTTGCTATGGCTTAATCAAACGTATTGATTAAAGATAAACACTTTTAATCATAAACTAAAAGACTAAATACTCCATCTCGTCAGCTCTTCTGTCATGTCTAGGGATTGAAGAGCTAAACGAGATGGAGTACCTAATTGCAAACACACAATCCTGGCAATAAAAATGACAAGCCTGTTGGTGTAGTGGTTAGTGACCCTGACTGCTATGCCGGAGGTCGAGGGTTCGATTCCCACACAGGACAAATGTATGTGTGATGAGCACGATCATTAGTTCTGTGTCTGGGTGTAGTATATCTATAATATGTATGTATTGTCTTGTACCCATAACACAAGCTCTGCTTAGCTTGGGACTAGACGGCGCTGTGTGATAGTTGTGGAATAAAAATAATAATAATAAGGACATGCAAACACTTGTCGGACATTTCAACAATGCAAGCGATTAAAGGGCTAATAATAAAAAAATGTAGACTCACCCCAAAAGCTCATAAAAATAGCGAAGAACACGGTAGTAGGGTTGTCGAAGAGATACGTTATCCGCGACTGTAAGCACGTCGCCTTCAGGTCCCAGAAGTCGCAGAAGTAATCGCATTGAGGACACATCTTCACCGATGAGTCGTAGTTGCATACGTCCTCACTGTAAACATCCAAGGTAAACGTCAATCATTTTACAGTTCAGATCTAAATTTTATATAGGCCTACATAAAACAACAGTCACTTTACACACTCACTCACGCTCACTCGCTCACTCACACTCACTCGCTCACTCACTTACTCACACACTCGCTCAATCACTCACTCTTTTCTCATTTTCTTTCACTTATAAAACGTCAGAAGCTAGTCCACGGTACCAATTGATCGTTTTCTATGGAGAAGAACTGGCAAGAAACTCCATGGTTACCTTTTTTTTTTCAATTGATTGTTTTTACAATATTTCGACAATACAATATTAACAGATATGTGACAACAATGTAGACCAGTGAATATTGTAAAGCAAAATAAAAAAAATAGTAGGTCGAAATAAAATGCAGTCTATGAATCCGCGGAGTCTACTGTGTTCTCACATTCACATTATAAAAAGCTAAGTATATAAAAAAGAGAAAAACAATAAACCTATCCATAACTTAGATATTAACAAAAATAAATGAAGTTAATGTGTGGTTGCAATGTATTAAAAAATATACACTGCTAAATTTTAATCGTTTTAATCCCGTGGAGGGTCGATCCGGTACATGAAACTATCGATTTGTAAAGATAAAATTAAAAAATAAAGTACCTTTTTATCAAAACTCGTATTAATTTAAGTATGTACGAAATTAATTTCCTGTAGGTAGTTTGTACGCAACGCCGACTATTAACTACAGGCCATTGAACTCACTCAGCTGACGTTTTCTTAAAGAAATTAATTTCGTAAATGCGTAAATTAATACGAGTTTTGAAAAAAAGGTACTTTATTTTTTTTAATCTATCTTAACAAATCGAAAGTGTTTCATGTACCGAATCGACCCTCCACGGGATTAACCTTTCAATCGTGGAAATTACAGACACAATAGAAAGACAATAGGTGCGCGAACGCCGGCGTCGCTTGGGGTTTAATGAATTAATATTTAACGGTGTATACTTATATTGTTAAAACGAGATACCCATAAATGTGTATGTATATCAGGACTAAAAGGAAACTCACCTAGGCGTGTTGCTATAAACTGTGGCGGCCGAGTATATGACGCATATTAAACCTATTATTGACGCAGGAATCAGCATGTGCGTGTAGAAGCCAAGCCATGCGAAATATAAACCTGAAATCAATTTAAAAAAATATATTTAAATTTATCATTTCACAAAAATCTAAATTAGTGTTAATGATTAACTACTGTAACGACGATGAGCAATGGGTAGGCTGCTGGAACAAAGTCAGGGCCATACCTATAAGGGCTGCGGAAAGCAAATAAATATAGTTTCTAGTCAGTAAAGGTCTAACTCGCACTCTAGCTACGAAAGCAGCTTGACCGAAAGAAGTCATTTAGGGTGAGTTGCACCATTTAACTATAACGATAACCAGCCGTGAAACGGCCGCCTATTGGTCAATTCGACGATTCGACAACTGTTAACGGCTTTGTTATCGTTATGGTTAAATGGTGCAACTCACCCTAAATAGTTTACACCTCCAAAACAAAAACTAAAGATTGGAGGGGGAATGTCTTTTTCTATGGTAACAAAACATTGACGCGGGAGATTTATTTTCCCATTATTAAGGCACAAATTTGTATTATACAAATATTGACATGCGCCTTCGCGCTTTTACGCTTGGTTAGAGTCAGACCGTTATGCGCGTCATCGAGCGTAACTCACGTGCAGTGATGCGTCAGCTGACGAGAACAGGCACCTTTCACAAATGTTCAGAGGTCTCTGAACAGTGCGTCGAGTGCTAGTTGTTTTTACGTTAACGGGATCGAAACAATATCCTCGTTTGGCTCTCTAATTGGCTAAGAGTTTGGAGCGGGCCAATCGGAACGTCGAACGTCATAAACGTGCCGATCTCGTTAACGTAAAATAAACTCGCACTAGGTAATCTAGTCCAGTACTGTAACCGGGCGTGATAATGCAAGCGTCGCCACCACACGTAGTTGATAAACAATACGCAACGCGACACTCGACTCTACGCCAGTGTGAATTAAGTCTAATTTTGTATGAATAAATACGAACCTATTTTAACACCGAAATAATCTTTGACGTAGTCTAGAGGTTGGTATTTGACACATTTTGAGACTGCCGCCCATTCAGTGTACAGTAAATGCCTCATGGAGCCAGGAGTTTTGAGATCACCCTGAAACATAACAATACATTTTAACACTCGTAAATAGAACTGTATCCCTAGCCAAGTTGATAATCTGCAATCGTTAACGCTAGTAGAAAACTTCTAATGTTCGAAAATGACGTCGTCTCAACGCTCAGTCACATGGTCAGAACAAAAAAATCAGTGGTATGGCCAACTCGACGCGGTTGACGCAAGAGAAATGGTTGTAACTTGGCTAAGGGGCTGTATTTATAGTTAAGTTTGAAATTAATTAAAAACTATGAAAATTTAAAAAAAACGGTATGACACGAAAAAAATACACGCATTTTTTTTTAATTTTCAAAAGATATTTGCAATTTACAGTTCAGTATCGAATAGAAAGAAAGAAAGAAAGAACTTCTTTTCTAAATCAGAAAATTAAATATTAAAAAAATAAAATGGTTTGAGTATATTGACGCGAAAAGAAGAAGAAGAATGGAATTCTCTGCCGGAATCTGTGTTTCCTGATAGCTACAACTTAGGAGTCTTTAAGTCGAGAGTGAATAGGTTTCTTCTAGGCAAGCGTGCTTCATCGTCGACCACATCATCGCTTACCATCAGGTGAGATAGTGGTCAAACGCAAGCTTATCATTAATAAAAAAAAAAAAGAAGACTGTGTCCTTCTGTGAACACAGAAAACGCCCTCTGTCGGTGCGACGATCGGTTCGGAATTGCTGACCAACTGAACACGAAGATCGCGTATGACTATGAACTATGTTTCCACATAAGTCGAAGCTTAGGGTGTTTTAAATATCGTGCCGACTTCATCACGCATGCGAATTTGCTCCGCATGTGTAACCTCCGCAAATGCCCTTTTCACACAAGTATTTAAAGTAATGCGGGAAATAAGATCGCGGGACGCGTGCGGAGCGGGGCAATTCCGCATGCGTGATGAACTTCGGATGATATTAAAAATACCCTTCAAGAACTCTAAATACAAACGCTAATTTTATTTTCTTTTCAAGCACAAAAATAACACGATAAAAAGTATCGATAAGAGGGAGTTTAATCTATACATCTATACATATAAATAAAATTGGAGTGTCTGTTTTTAATATTGAAATAACTGCTTTTTACTACATGCATATGAATATAAATACACCAAAATATTTTTTTTTCAATTTTTGTCTGTCTGTCTGTGTGTTTGTCCGGGCTAATCTCTGGAATGGCTGGATCGATTTTGACGGGACTTTTTTTGGCAGGTAGCTGATGTAATAAGGAGTAACATATACTTTTGTTTTAGAAAAAATAAATTCAAAATCCACGCGAACAAAGTCGCGGGCACAGCTAGTCGTATAAAATAATACTTACATCGTGTAAAGGATAGGCAGCGCTATAAGTACAATTAGATATCAGTCTTGTGATGCCGAACGCGAAGTCGTCGTTGGACCGCTCCGAGAACTTCTTGCGGTCGAGAATGAACTGAACGATGCGCGAACGAATGGATGGCGTCCAGAAACAGTCGGATGCCGTGTCGAATCTAGAACCAAAGTTTCGCCAATTAGGTAAATGTTTGCCATATTTTTGAATTGGGAAATTGAGATCTTTTTATACAAAACAAACAAATTCCATTGCAATTCATATTTTATTATAAGCCGTAGTTTCACCCGCGTCTTTGGCTACTGCTCTACTCGTGTGTAGTGGTAGCATCATCATTTTAGCCGAAAGATGTCCACTGTTGGACATAGGCCTCCACGAAGTTTCGCTATAACGGCCGGCCTTGTGCGTCACGCATTGCAAAACATTGTCTTTCGTTGGAACTAAACACGTCTTAAATATATGCTAAAATAAAAGTACAATCGTAAATTTTGATAAATATTACAACCGTTGGAATTCCTATAAAATCTAGATGTTAGATTCCGTTGTCTCTGAGTCTTAACAAATAAATTGTAAGGAGGAAACCTAGTGTAGAGCTCAAGATACTAAGCTATATACATATATAAGACCGGTTAGATCAAACATGTCGCGGACGACTAAGTTTATCACTATCTTTTTACCTTTGTTCCATATTGCGAAATCTTTTCGCAAAATGATTTCTTCTTCCGTTTCGCCATATCACTGTCTCCTTTTTCATTCGACTCATTCATCACATAATCTTTCCAACTTACCAAATATACTTATCTACTAAAATTTCGGAAAACTTGGTAAATTTAATAGCCAACAACTATAAATTATAATACAAATTTCATCAAACCAATCAATTTCTAGAAGAATGTGAGAGAAAACATGCATAGAAACATGTGCTAGTTCGATTTATTGTTTCTATTGACTTATTAGTTCAACAGAATATTTTTACAAGAAATTTTTGAAGCTATATTGTATAAACTATAAAAAAATATACTAAGTTATAAAACTGATCGGAACGATCAAGCCTCAAATTGAATACCTGCAATAGGACTTGGAATTTTCTAAGTTATACAAAAATAATATGTTGATATCGGAAAAATCTTCAAATGTTAAGGTAGATCTTGAGTTGACTTGAACCAGACTCATATCTTCATAGTAGTACGCAGATATCTTGAAGAGAAGCTTACAATACTTTGTGATTAAATAATATTAAATTGTCTACCCCTCGGTGTTCCGAGCGTATCATATTCTAAGACATTTCATTACTGTGCCAGACATACGTCGAAAAAGACAAGAGGATATACACTGCATTGATTTTGATATTTTTCCACTAAGAATTTATGGAATAAATATCTTCTATCATCTCTGACTTACTACTTATTTGGTATCACGTGTACTGTATTGTTTTATTGCCTACCTATTTTTCCATTGAATTTATGAAAAAGAAAAAATATATTGTTGCGATAAACCTCGAAAGTTATAAAACTTTGTCATTTACTGGGTTTCGTTGCGTAAATTCGAGGGTTGTGTTGATCAACGTGCGGCTTAATATTTGGGGGAAAATCAAGACAAGGAAAAATTTTTAGAAATGTATTGTTTAGAATTTGGTTTTGTACGGTATCTTGAAAGTTATTCCATGGGAAATAAAATAAAAGGTTTTTTGTTTAGGTTTGGAATTTCTTTAACCATGCTTATAGTAGAATTTTAATGTTTTTTCTTAATCAGTATCTCAGTGGCTTCTTTAGTTATTAGCAAACTGATTCATAGTAGATATTGTGTTGTGAAATTGGTGTAGGTTTGTATTGTAAGTGTACAGGCAACTGGACAGTACGTGGAGTCATTGAAACAGACACAAACTCGGGGAAATGCAGCTGAGAATTTTGTTCTAGTGGCGACTACCCGAGTAAAGCTTGACGAGAAAGCAGCTGACCCAGGTCATCGGTCCACCTTGTGGGAGGCCTTCCAACGCTGTGTTTTCCGATACGTGATCGCCCTTCCAGAACCTTTATTATTTATTTATTTATTTATATTCTTTATTGTACACCGCATGAACAAAAAAGATACAGGATAAACATTATTCAAAATAAGTGTACACCGGGCGGCCTTATCGCACAGGGCGATCTCTTACAGACAACCTTTGGATGGACTGAAAGAGAGGAGAAAGATATAGGGCTGTCAGTGTACATCAGAATAATACAAATATGAAATAACAACACAAATACACACATTACAAAAAATATACTAATAAATATTAAATATGTAATCAAGCCAGGAGAAGACAAAATCAAATTGAAAGGTAATGCTCCTTCACCATTGTTTTAAACGTTGGTAGCGTTTGAGCACGTCTCACTTCAATAGGCAACGCATTCCACAAACGAGCAGCTTGGACTGTAAACGATTTGTCAAAAAACGATGTGGAATGCATACGAATACTTAATTTCAGATTTTCCGACGATCTCAAGGACCTTGAATGTGTGTCACAAAGGAACTGAAAGCGTTCTTTAAGATAAAAAGGAGTAGAAGGATTAAAGAGCACATTATAAAGCAATGAAAGTATATGAGCATTCCGGCGAAGGCGAATAGGAAGCCATTTGAGCTGAGTACGAAATACCTGGGGACCTTTCGTCCCCATCGACCATCTGTGCTGCGAGCAATGTGCCCTGCCCACTGCCACTTAAGCTTGGCGTTTCTTTGGGCTATGTCTGTAACCTTGTAGTGGTAGCGTAATGTTATAAAGGATTATTTGTAAAACACTAACAGCAAGGACTATATTACTAACATTATAAACAAACAACTTTTTTTCTATGACTTTTTACAAAACATAATTCATTTACCAAAAACAAACCTTCGATTTCGTTGTTCTATTTAACACGGGTCGCAAGCGCATCAAGCACCCCGCCGCCCGCTTCCCTCCCATAGTGTACTATAGCTTGCTTCGTGTAGACTTCGTAATATTTAGAATATTCAATTTGAATATTTTTGTTTGAAAATTTGATGAAGTAAAATAATTATGATACATTTTTAAAAGTCATAGAACAAAAGTTGTATAAGATGTTAGTAACATAGTCTTGAGAGGTTGCCAGTGTTTAACAAATAACCCTGTATAGCATAATTATAGTAAATCTGGCTATCCCGTACAGAAAAAAAATCTGCTTTGTCGTCGACTTCCACTTTATTATACACCGCTGCACCGTTAAATTTTAATCGTTTTAATCCCGTGGAAGGTCGATCCGGTACATGAAATACTATCGATTCGTAAAAACAAAATTAAAAAATAAAGTACCTTTTTTCAAAACTCGTTTAGTAGTCGGCGTTGCGTACAAACTATCTACAGGTCATTGAACTCACTCAGCTGACGTTTTCTTAAAGAAATTAATTTCGTACGTGCGTAAATTAATACGAGTTTTGAAAAAAAGATACTTTATTTTTTGATTTTATCTTTACAAATCGTTGGTGTTTCATGTACCGGATCGACCCTCCACGGGATTAAAACGATTAATATTTAGCGGTTTATTTGTATAGATAGACTACTTATACAAGTTAGATACTAAGAAATCAACTTAAAATACACAACACTATATCGACTTGATGGCTATAATTGGAATTACACAGAAGTAGTTGGAATGGAATTGAAATCGTGCACAGTAATTGGTAGTAATGGGATCTAATAAGGAACAACAAGTGGCTATTAATATTACGAACAAATGTCCCTGCGCACTTTCGGCCAGGCAGGTCGTTTATTATTATATTCCACAACTTTATATTCCACAAAACAGCAACGGCTGTGTCGTTGCCGCATCATCGAAAGAGCTTCATAATTTTGTATGTAAGCTGTGAGCAGACGTACACTAAGGGTGAGTTGCACCATTTAACTATAACGATAACCAAACCATAACCAGCCGTGAAACGGCCGCCTATGGGTCAATTCGACGGTTTGACAACTGTTAACGGCTTTGTTATTGTTATAGTTAAATGGTGCAACTCACCCTAAGCGTTTAATGACGAATACGCGTCTATGAAGCTACGCGTCAATGGACAGTAGGTCTTAGGATAATTTCCAACCTGTCAGGCACCAGTATAGCAAATACAGTATACCTCATACCAGCTAACTTAAACCTTATAAATAGCATAGCAGCAGTGGGATCATTAAAAGGCTGATTATGCTATCAGCCTATCAGGACTCAGGCCTCCTCACACGCGGGCCCAGTGCGGTTCGGTAAATGTCACATGTCTTTGAATTTCTGGTTCTAGGACATGCCGGTTTCCTCACGATGTCAGACTTCACCGCCTGAAGAGCAGTGGTGATGAAATAAATTACACAAAGGGCGCCTGGTTGGGTTAGACCCCACAACTTATAACTCGAAAGTCTGGGCCGTTACCTCTCGGCCACCACTGCTCTCTAACTTAAACCTTTTTACGTAAAAATAAGGTTTAAGTTAGCTTGTACCGAGGTTTACCGAATTCGGTACACTTGTGCCTGAGAGGTTAAGTGCAGGCGAAGTAGAGATGTGCCGTTGCCGGCAACATTACCGAGAAATGGGAATATTGGTGGAAATATTGTCAGCAATATTGCTCGAAGTATAAATATAGGTGGCAATATTGCCAGCAAAATTCCCACTTCGGGCAATATTGCCGGGCAATGGCACATCTCTAGGGCGAAGCCACAGACAGAATCTAGTTACAAAATAAAACGTGGTTACTTACAAATATTCCTTGTCCTTGGAGTAAATGGCGGTGAGGCGGTGCTTCCTCTCGGGGAACATGTCGGTGTCGACGCGGATCTTGGCCATGAAGCGGTCCCAGCACGCGCCCATGCGCTCTATGAGGCTGTTGGTCTTCTCATGCACGTCCTTCAGGGCTGAGAACTGATTCACCAAGTATAGAAAATATTAAGAACATGCTAGTGGGATAGTGCAGACATTTTTTTTTTGGTTACATTATCCCTCATTTGGTATTATCGCGGATACACTCACAAACATATAAACTCACATACCTAGTAAAGTGGGGTAACTTTAGCCCTCACTTTTGTTGGGGTTTATAACTTTGGCACAAGCTTATTAACCAATAGTAACATCAGAAACTGTATTTGCTGTGTTTCTATACATCTATACAAATATTATAAAGAGAAAGAGTTTGTTTTTTTGTTTGTAGAAGGTAATTCTCTGAAAATACTGGTACGATTGGTAAAATTTGTTCACCGATAGAAAGCTGCTTTATTCCTGAGTGACACAGGCTATATTTTATGTACGTGGGCGAAGCTGCGAGCAAAAGCTAGTTGGTTAATAAGTTCGGGGTCAAAATTATATCTCAGGGCCAAAGTAACCCAACTTTACGGTACACAATACACCCAGATCCGGAACTATCTATCTGTAGGCCTTAAAAATATTTATTCCGTGCGGGAATCGAACCTGCGACGCAGTGCAGCAGTTAAAGGCTTAACCACTGTGCCAACAGTGCAACCGTTCACTAATCTTTTAGTATCTCTGGGCTTGCATTTCGTTTTTTTTTGTAGTATTTATTTATATTCATAGATTATTTTTAAATGAGTTATTAAATATATTTGTATGATACTGTGAATACATTATTATCATATATTTTTGGGATGCATTTAGCATAATTATTGCTTGATATTTGAAGCAATGAATGACAATTTTAGCTCCATTATACGGTGTAATAATCATTTAATGAGCAATATATTTGTTACTATGTTATGATTTATGGACATTCGATTGTAATGTAGTGCTTCATCTCACTACTGTGCATATTTATCTACTCGAGCGCTTTATTATTATTGATTGGATTGATTATTGTACAAAATACATTCAGCAAAATAAATAGGTACCCAGACAACTATATACCGTATACCTACTTACAATAGATACCAATTTAACAAATTACAAAGACTCTAGACAGACTAAATTCCTTTTTCAAAATATACATAATAATATAAAGAAATGCATACTTAACTATTTTGCTGTCTGTACATTCTGTAGATGAAGCGTAGCTTTAATGTAGTATGTTAATTATGTATTTAATTTCCTATATCATCAACTACCTGTATACCGAAACTATGATAGATTGGTATTTACTAACATTTAGTGTAAGAATTACATACATCAATAAAATCGTTGTAATTCACTTGGCATTAATATAAACATTATTTTTAGTATATTATCCGAAACTTGAAACACAAATCTAGCATTTTTATGTAAATCTATGTACAAAATTTCATAACTGTATCATGAAAAATTAAAAAGTTATAAGCTTGTTGTGTCAGCAAAAATATATAGTCACCGGGTCATCCGGGCGGCTAAGGGGTTGTTTCGCACTTGCACCCAGTGTTTGCTGGCGCCTAATGCCCGTTTTGACCTACCGTGACCTGTGTTGTAGTTAGTGTCGGTAGTGACTTTTTTAAATATTTTTGGGAAAAAATATATCATAATGTAGAAACTATTGGAATCCATTCACTTACTGATTCTGAATATTCAGGTTTCGAATAAACTGAAAATAATGTTGTTTATGTTACAGTCAAAACTGTTGGTAATTGGTAAAAACCATTTTTAACTGAAAAATCGATCCGAAATACATTTGACCGGTTTTTATTTAGTGAAAAACCTTTTGTAATTCTATCTAGGTACCTAATGGTATGTTTAAAAATAATAAAATAATTAAAAAATAAATAAATAAATAAAAAATTCTGACTACCGCCAGTGAAAACTGGGCTCGACTAAGCAGTATTGACTGTAACACACGCATTATGTCGATAATGCAAAATAAACTACAATAATTAAAAATAGAGTCTATACTTTACTGGAAAATATGCTAAGTAAAGTGTTAACATTACAAACACAAATATCGGTGACACTCAATTGCATAATTAATTGGACCGAGTTAATTTAAGACATCGAGTTTCCCCAAACACCAAGTTAGTCACAATATACAAACAATGTATCATAAAAGCGACATTGTACCGTAAACAACAAACAAACAAACCAGTTAACACAACAACAACAACAGATGCTGAAAAAGCTTGAAGAAGACAGTTTTGTAGCAAACCACCAAAGAAATATTAATATTGGCATATAATAATACCCAATTATATAATTAATACAAAATATTTAAAAAAACCATCACCCATATTTAATTTAATCCTCCAACGACCAACTAGAGTGCTACAGTAAAACCGTATAACGTTGGCCTTTTTACCCGACTACGGAGAATGGAGGGGTTATGATTTTGACAGGCTATACAAGTGTGTATTTTTTTTTGTTACCTTTGGGAAACATTCAAAAGGCTCGGCTTTTGGGGGAGTAAAACATTTCACCTCACTAAAACCACCCCAATGATCACCATTAGCACATGGAAGGGAACCCTGTGACCTCCTACAATACCACCCCGGAACCCCTTCTTTGTAACTCCTGCTAGGCCACATCTCTGAGACTGGGTCTAAACAGACGGACTGCATTTCAACTGCAATCCAACTGCAAATTGCAGTTTAAGTGCATTTTGAATGCAGTTGACACGACTGCAATACAACTGCAAACACGACTGCCATAGAACTGCAAACCAAACGTGCGGTCCGATTGCAGTCGTGTGACCTGCACACCGACTGCATCCGAACTGTACCATGCGCGGGAGGGCGGAGCGTGCGGGCGGGTGGGTATGATGCAGTTCAGATGCAGTCGGTGTGCAGTTCACGCGACTTGCAGTCGTGTCAACTGCACTTAAACTGCAATTTGCAGTTGGATTGCAGTTGAAATGAAGTCCGTCTGTTTAGACCCTAAAAGGTTTTCTTCAGAGGCTCGCTGTACGCGGCAGCAAGTGATCACAGTGCCACCGTCCATCTTGGGGTCAGTCGATGGACGAATCGAGTCCCTAATCTCGTCTGCCACGACCACGAGATAACTTTGGCCCTGGGGTATATCTGTGACCCAACTTCGTTAACCAATAGCAACACTCAGTGTTCCTATTGGTTAATAAGCTAAGACCAAAGTTATACCCCAGTGCCGAAGATATACGATACTTGTTAATTCAATAATACTCAAACCATTCATTTCAATTAAACCATTTTTGAATTAACAAGATCGGTCAGTCAACACAAGATAAAACTATTTGCACGTTCTAAAGCGTAGATTTCTATGGAGATAAAGTCCACTGTCACTTTCAAATCAGTAACTAGTTAAAAATATGATATGTTGTATCAAAAGTTATACAATTTCAGATGGTCTTAAAACAAATACTCGAAAGCAACATTTAAACGAGGAAAGAGAAGAAATGACACGAGGTAGTTTGTTTAGTCTAATCAACCATAGAATATTGCCACTACTGGGGGGGACATTATACGGATAGAGAGGAGGCCTAAGTCTCCTCTCTATGAGAAGGAATGGGCCACGTTTACTGATAGGTGACTGGTAAAGATCACATGTCTTCGGATTTTCCTCGTGAGGTTTTCCTTCACCGTTTTGACAGGTGAGGAAATAAAATGAATGCCTGGGTTTGAAGCCTAACTAATTCGAAGCCGTTTCCATTGAGTCACCACATCGATGACCCATGTTCTTTACATGGATCATGGATGGGTCACCACTTCTCTTATCTTCAGTCTGGTAAAAACAAGTAATTTATATACGAAATAACATTCAACTATTGTCGGCTACTGCCTTAGCTCAAAGTGCTCGGCGAATTTTGTTTTCTGATAACGTGATCGACACGTTTATGACGTTCGACGCTGCGATTGGTCCGCTCCAAGCTCTTCACCAATCAGAGAGCCAAACGCAGTAACGGGTTTCGATCGCGTTAACGTAAAAACCAATCACTCACTCAGCGCACAGAACTGTATTTCTTAACTTACCTATTACTCTTTTCAAAATATCATTAGACATTTATGAAAACTTTTTATTACTGTCCGTTCAAGCGATTTTGACTTTTATTGCGTTGGTGGCATGACAAATGGCGGCTGCATTAAATAGTTGGTAGTGCACTTTTTTGCTGTAATGCTATCTTTATGCCTACGAAATAGAAGTTAAAATCGGTTGAACAGACAGTAAAAAAGGTTTCTAGAAAAGTCTAATCTTAACGCGAATAGGGTATAATAAGTATACCAACCCTATTTGTGTTAAAATTAGACTTTAACCTCCTTTTTAAAAATGGCAGCTTGACTGCTTTTTAGATGATAGAAAAACAAGCCCTACATCTTCCTGTATTAAGGGTCAATATCGAAACAACATGACATTCAACACCAACAGAGCCCAGCCAAGCGCCAAGTTAGCAAAGCCATGCTCATACCTGATGCATACCTTAGACATATACAACGCTGCATTCAGTATCGCATTGGCCCGACCAGACTGCCTTATCTTACTGCATTCCTATAACACATGACGTGATGCAGTTAAAACACGGTGCTGCAACACTGTGTTCAGACACTGTGCTTTAGTACACAACATGTGCTTTAGTACACAACATTTAAGCAGACTGCGGGCGGTATTAAAATTTGTACCTTATCATTCTTACAGAAGGTTTAGTTTTGATTGCAAGTGAGTTTTCAGTTGTGCCATTTTCTATAACTTTTGATCTGTTTTACTGCATGCACGGTGCTGTAACACTGTGCTTGTACACTGAGCTTTAGTACACAATATTTAATTGAATTACAGATGTGTGTAAGTAGACTATGATCACATCATATTATGTACCTTAACAGTCTCAAATAAGGTTCAATTTCCATTGCAACTTTATTTAGGAATGCAGATGTGTAGGTTTAGTTAGAATGTGTCTTTATTCTTTAACACATGATTCATTTTGCTTTGCATCACCATAAAATATTTGAATTGTAATTTTGTGTTTATCAAATATTTTATCGACTCTTCTGATCTTTGTTCACTTAATTGAACTTGTGTCTTGACTCTAAAGAGTCACTTTTTTAATTAAACTGTCTAAACGAACACATGTTCTTTTATGTATTCATATTTTTTTAGATCGTAAGTTTATGAAAGACTGTCTATTCACTTTCATATTCAATGAATGTTTCTGTTATATTAATAGTGCTGTGCCAAACAACATCGACAAACATCTAATATCGACATCAAATACAAAACAACTAATACATTTGTTAAGAGTCAGCTAGTGTTGCACTCTAAACATATCTAACACACACGATGAACCCATTGAATGCAATGTAATGGATATATGGCTTTCCTATAAATTATATTATTTGATATTATTATATTCATTTATATAAACCCATAACATCGATAAATAATACTAAAATTAATAGCTTACTAATGAATGTTGTTTCCGTGTAAAATAATCGATTTTTGAAATCTAGTACAGGGTCAGTGTTAAAACCACTTTTTTGTGTTTTAATATGCCGTCGATCTTTTGACGTCAGTTTTTTTTTTTCCCCCACCCTTGGGCGGAGCAGGAGATAGTTTCAGACTTTTACTGACAAAAACCCACCCCGTTTCATTCGTTGCCTTTCTTCATACCAGGGCCGAGCCTTTCAGAAATAGACCCTAGGCCCCAGTAGGCTTCGACCCTGCTGGGCCCCTACGGTTGCTGACAACTCCTTGAGCCACGCGGGAACAGTACGCGCCGTCGACGACTTGGGTTCGGTCCGGATGTTTACCGGACGGTCGGACAGCGAGCTACCCATTGCTCGCCGACCGCAAGCCCGTGCCTACGGTGGCCAGAAATCAGATCAGATTCTCGGAGGCAGCTGGGGTTTGACGTCAGTTGAATTCACGTCAACTTCGAATCTCAATTTTATTATTACTTTTCAATTAAATATTATCAAGTATTGTGAAGGTTAGACGGGTCTCGGGAAATTCCTGGTTCAGAATCGACGGGAAGAAACGCTCAGGTATCACCACTATGGATTTTACGGATAGCCCCGAGGACACTGGAGGTCTGTGCGCGATATTAGCGCTATCGTCCTATTTCCGCTATCCGTTTAAAACTGACAAAGAACCATATTTTAAATACATCTGAAGCTACTAATACTAATTTCCGTTCTAAAACCAACCCTTAACTTATTTATTTAATAAAAATAAAAACAACATTCATGAGCAAGTCAAGAAAAACATTTGTACCTAAAGCAAAGCCCTTGTTCTAGAACCATTTACAGCCATAACACAAGTTCTGCGCCTAAGAAGGGTCATTAGTTGTTTAGTAGAAGAGGCAGAGGGTCATAATTACCTTCATTGGCATCCTTAGTTTGAGGATCTCGCTGTAATCTCTGAGAACAGACAGAGGTGCGTGGATCTGGAAAAGGGATACACAGACATATGAAATCACTAGCTCCTGCCAGCGGCTCTGCCCGCTTGAACGCAGAGAATAACAAAAAAAATAAGATTACTTCTTAAATGACTTGAGCAAACTTCTCACCTATAAAAAGGCGCCAGGTAACCGTGGAAATGAGTACATTGACCTTTTCTAATATCTCTGCATAGGTACCCGAAAAACAAACAATGAATTGCTTTTCATTACTAGAGTCTGTCTAATAAGTTAAACGACTTGGGTAATTATTAGGATTTAATGAAATCTGATGTAGTCAACACGGGTTAAAAAAGGTTGATTAAGATATAGAGATAATTGTTTACTAACAGAAGAACCTTATGAAAAGTACCGAATATAAGTATTTTTTAAATGATTAAATATTATACAAAATTCCCAAGTCCTAAGTCGGTTGACTTATTATACAGACTATACTCGTAGATCATGTGAAGGATCACGATACATGTTGATTCAAAACAGTTTTAAGTCTTTAATTCATTTTTTTAAATTAAGAATGTCAACAAATATAGGAAGGTCAATGACCGCTATTCCACGTTCATCTGGCGCCTACCTTAGACAAACCCAGGTGTAATCGTAGCAAATTGAAAAAGTAAATTGCTTGCTTCATTAAACTGTTATTTTATAGTCCGTCAACAAACCCATTAAGTCCTTTTATTGCTTCACCAGTAGCTATTATGCGATTTTATGAATGGACCATCTGTCTTTATGATATGATGCTGTCGTAACGATATGGCCACTTAACGGTAAAAAGAAAACTAGCTGCTGATAAACTCAACGGATCGGCAAGTAATTCCTTAAAAAAAAATGGCTCATTATCATCATTGCAGCCGATAGACGTCCACTGTTGGACATAAGCCTCCCCAAGTGTGGCCACAACGAACAACGGTCCTTTGCGTCTCGCATCCATCAGATTCCCGCAACCTTTTCCAGGACATCAATGCACCTCGTAGGAGCCGTTCCAACGTTGCGTCTTCCGGTACGCAGTCGCCACTTCAGGACCATTCGGCCCCAACAGCTTTCTGTTCTGCGAGCAATGTGCCATGCCCATTGCCACTTAAGTTTGTCAATTCTTAGTGCTATATCGACAACCTTAGTTCTACTGCGAATATCTTCTTTTTGACATATTATGGCTTCGAAACGTGGTCGCTCACAATAGGCCTCATAAGACGGCTTAAAAGTCACCCAAAGGGTAATGGCAAGGGCTATGCTCGGGGTTTCCTTGCGTGATCGAATCATTACTCCTTACCTTGACAAAATTCAGTCCGTACAAGTTCTCCGGCGCCTCCCTCTCCAGCTGCAGCCCTTCCGCCTCAAGATTCTGCTCGAAAACCCTCCGCTCCTCGTAAGCTTCCCTCGTGGATGCATCTTCTTTAAACTTCTCCCAGACTAGCACATAGTCTACGGACCGGACGCCATCATTGAATGTTAGGGAGGGGTTGTTTAGTATGCCCCCCATCACTATCCTGTTTATTTAAAACAAAATAGTAAGAACTTGGTCTTATCTTAAGTATAATTATTTGATTTATAATTATTAACCTAAGTGCTGGAATGAGATCCTAGTCTATGATAAAGTGGTCCAGTAAATGACCATAACAGTGGAATTTTGCGGTATTGACAACCATGTACCTACCTTATACTCCATTCGTGTTAAGGCTATACATATAAACAAACCTTTTTTACTGTCCGTTCACTCGATTTTGACTCCTATTCGGTAGACATAAGGATGGCAGGAAAAGCAAAAAACGTGGTTACATTACCAACTATTTACTACAGCCGCTCTTTATCATGTCACCAAAGCAATAAAAGTCAAAATCGGTTGAATAGACAGTAAAAGAGGTTTGTTTAAATGTGTAATCTTAACGCGAATGGAGTATAGGCCCTCCCTGCAGGGGTGAGATAAAGTGGTGCAGTAAATGACCATAACTTTGCAATATTGAGGAGGACAACCACGTATAGTTATCGGCACGAATATTGAGCGCTCGGCGTGAGAGAGGGGACCGCTTTCCGCATTCCATACATTGGCGAGCCAATCGTCGTCGTTGTTAGATACTTTCAGCAAGGACAGGGAACGAATCACGAGTGACGTCTATGACACGATGGCGCGGCGAATCAATCACGACGAGACTATCATTGACACTCCCCGCCCCCGCGTCTCACGCCGCACCACTAAAGAGACCGAATATTTGACTTCTGCGCAACTTGAAGCCAGCGCTCAATATTCGTGTCGATAACTATACATAAGTAACGTTGGGAGTGACCTAAATGCAAGAAATAATCAAAATGCAAAATGCTGGAATAAGGCCTCTCTTTAAAATCTCATGATAATTCAGATTCTTTTTTTGAGGTGGTAAATCCTTACAAAACTTCTCCCTCTTTGGTTGAAGCGAGAGGGAGTGTCAGACTTGCTGACTGGTACCCACCTGTGTTCCTTCGGTTGCCCTTTGCGTTCCATAGCCACGGTAACACTTTGGAAAATTCCCGCAGGTAATTCAGACCCTTGATAGTCAAAATAACATTACTGGCACTTCTTTTAAAAACTCTTGTGTAAAGATGCTTTTTAATCAAAGAATCAAGAGACACTATGGTGTCTTAACCTCATGGATTTTAACAGCGTACTAAATACGTGGGAAAATAATGATGTTAAGTTACTCATTGTTTTCAAATGACCAATTAAATATCTAAATGTCATTTGCTTTGGGTCATTATGTCAAATCAAATTGCTAGCGGTTGTTATTAGACATTTTGCATCACAATTATTTATATACCCTTACGCAGTTTTGTCTGGTCATGGATGAGTAACATTATGTTTAACTAGAGAATAAATTACCCGCGTTTCCTTCCTCAAATCAACATAAAGCTATATTCCATGATTAAAACGAATAGGTGATACAAATGAGATTTAATCACATTGTGTCAGTCACATAATATAAAACTCTGAATCAAAACTAAACAGTAGATTCAATAAAACTGTTGAGCTCAACTAAAACACCCTTGAAGAAAAATTAACAACATGCCAAACGTTATTTGTTAGCCAAACCCATGCATTACCCACACCACACAATACAATACAATGACAACCATTTAAAATTATGTGTGAAGTTTCGCCTAATTCAGGCCTAGTTCGGCAGACAAATCGTTTGATCAAATGTTTGACCAAATTACTCACGAGCAATGGTTGGCTGGAGGTTTGCCATTGCCGTTTGGACCAAGGTTTGTTGCGGGTTCCCCACACACACAGTCTTCGGCAGCACGGGTCGACGCCTCGCTACCATTATCCCTGAAATTATTCTTACACTTGGGGACATATTGCTGGGCCAATGAGGCATTAGGTACTTTAGTTAAGTTATGCGGTTCAATATTAATTGAGCAATGATGCGTCCACTGTATTGCAATATTTCTTCAATAAAGTGAGCACATCTGTGTAAATTATTAGTAGAATCACAAATCAATTGTCAGTAGCCAAACAAAGCTGCGGTTATTTATGACGTCATTCACTTAGAATCTAATAATGGCTGCCAGGACATCCATTGGAGAAACACATGTACTGTGTCATCATTATTTACTTGTGCACTTTGCAACTCGCTCGTCGTACACGTCGTAGACTAACACTTCCTCAATTGGACATTGTAACTTGAACACATGTAGGTACGATTGTATTCTATTTAATAAACCGTAGGTAATAAAGAATAGACCAAAACCAAATGTTTGTACTTTTGAAGACCAACGAAAGACAGATCGAGACACCAGGAGAGAAATCATCAGAAATAAGTCGCCCAATATCAAATACCTTTTGCGAGTACAATAATAGTGTTTTGACATTTCCATATTCCAATACGTGTCCATGCACCCATAGTCCCATAGTCGCACAGAAATCAGTCACCATCGCCGAAATCACCAAGGGTGTACATGTACATTTACTTTTTAGATGTAGTCTTGACTATTTAAAACTATTTACTTACTTTAAAATTGTTAATATTTACTCAAAAATTTGTTATGATGTTTTTAATATCGTGCGGGATCACGCATGCGGGATTGCTCCGCACGCGTCCACGCAAATGTCCATTTCATACAAATATTTATTGTATTTTTATTGCATTTTGAAACTTTCTGCATGTGGAGCAAACCCGGATGCGTGATGAAATTCGCACGATATTAAAAACACCCTTCTGGTAGGTAGGTTTTTTTATTGACGTTTTTTTTTTATTTTGTTTAATGAAGACGTACTATAAGTAACTAAAATTCTTTATGATGTACAATAAAAAAAACTATTATTATAAAACAAATTCTTACTGAGTAAATCAGTAAGAGTTTTGATTAATTAGCAGTATTGACTATAACATTATTATTATAATACTTAAACACTACATTATATTGTACTTTTAATATCAAATTGAAATACAAAACTAAACTTTTACATTTGTTTCTATTAATACCGTTATTAACTTCTATCGTAGCTGTTAAAATAAATACGAATACATAGGTACTATGATTTTATGGCTGGCTGCCAAGGTTCAGTTTATTTGAAAGAAACACCTTGAACCTTTATGAAGAAAGTCTAGCTTGCAGGTCAAACTTGGCAGGTTACAAATCGATTTTGTCGACTGAATACTAAAAAGGGAAAATTTATTTTACACTCTAGCAACATTTTCATTGGGCCACTAAAAATAATGAACAAAAGGTAAACGATTACGATTCGGCCCAGTATCATTAACGTTTCAATGAAATTACTAAAAGGTGGGTCTACACTAGAGGAGCCGAGCACGAGCGGAGCACACGTTTTTAATATCGTGCGGTTTTGATCACGCATGCGGGATTGCTCCGCACGCGTAACCCGCACAAATGTCCATTTCATATATTATGTATTTATTGTAATGCGTGGAACACGCACGCGGGACGCGTTTTTCTGCATTGTAAAATTTTCTCCATGCGGAGCAAGTCTGTATGCGTGATGAATCCGCACAATATTAAAAATTCGTGTAGTGTCACTCGTGCTCGGCACCTCTTAGGGCTATATTTCACCGGAACACCATTGCGACGCGACCAGTTGCGCAGCCATGGTGTGCCGGTGAAATATAGCCCTAAGCTACCAAACTAGACACGATACACACTAGAGTCGCCACACGTCCGAGCTGGTCGCGCCAGCAAATTAGTTGCGAAACCAAACGGACACCAGGTCAGTAACTTTTTATAGAGCTAATACATTTTGTTGGTAGCAGCGACTGGTCGCGCCGCCATAGTATCTCGGTGAAACATAGCCCTTAGAGTCGGACCCCACTACACGAATTTAAGCTCGGCTCGTGCTCCGCTCGTGCTCGACTCCTCAACGTAAACCCTCCTTTAGGAACGAATTACCGATATCAAAGCGGACGATTTCCCCGGAATCACGGTACATTCAGTCTACGACTGTACGTGCCGCGATCGATCGTAAATAAATACTATCCTAAATAGAAACTTTATGCCTCCGATATCCGTCGTAAGCACTTGAAACGGTGGTGATATAAATATACAGAGAAGTATGAAAGAAAGTATTATACAGGGTGAGTAAAAATCATAGATCAAACAAAACTGGACGATAGTTGCGGTTATTAACTGTAGAAAACATTTCTGTGGCAGAGCCATACCTTGATCTCCTTAAAAGTTATGACTAATTTGTTTTCTTTTTTTTTTTAAAGAAACATTTTTTTAAATGGGTACTTTTTTATGACAATATGTGATGTTTAGTTGCTTCTAGTTAATGTATCATCATTACAAAAATGCTTTTATGACAGTGAGTACCATGATTTATTATAGTGCAGTTTTTTCAATAACTTTTGAGTGTCATGAAAAATTATTTGTAACTTTAGAACTTACAGAAAAAACGTGATGTTTTTAATACAAATAACCCTAACTTGTATAGCTCCATTTCGTTTGGTCCACGATGTTTTATCCAACCTGTATATTGATTCGACAGAAGAACACGAACATTTGTCCATCACCTGTGAAAAACTTAGGAATAATAAAACAAGTCAAGAGATTCAAAATTGACGACATGCATAAACATAACGTAAATGTCACCAGATTATTGTTTTCCCATTCTATGTTGGGGTTGGTTAGAAAGGAAAGTCTAGCCGATTGCAGCACCAGTATTTAATATGGAGCGATTGCCTATCTGACCTCCATAAGTCCACAACCCAGTAATTGAATTGCTTGGCTTCTTTGTGACTATCCATAAAGACTGTCTGCATATAAAGCCGGGATCAACGGCCTAACGCGCTTTCCGAGGCTCGGGAGGAATCTTGGAATGTTAGGATGGTCACCCATCCACAGACCAACCTCGGTAAGCGTTGCTTCACTAGAGATCAACCAGTGTGGTTGTTATTATTGCGATTATTGTTATAAATAATAAGTGTTTTTTTTTTTATAATTGTGTCATGTCTTATTGAGAAAAGAAGAAACACTTCATAAACTCGCGAGATATGTATATAAAATAACGGTGCCTGCAATAACCTGGTTACATAAATAATAATGCTTAGCAGTAACAGATGTGCCAAAATGCATTCGAAGTTGGTGAATAATCGTACTAACGTTATAATAGTAGATTATGTGACTAAGGGAAAACGCTGTTTATCATTTATTAATTCCAAACGTAGCGAGGGATTTAAATAATTAACTCCCGAGAACTGTGAGGGAGTTAATATAGAAAATTGAATGAAGTGAGCAAGACAGTGAGAAGACAGCTTTAACCCCGTGTTGGATACTCTACATTTTACAACTTCTGTCAGATAATTAAAAAACAATGTACAATAAATTATATATTAGTGAAATATGAGCATTATTTACAAGTCAAATATTGACTATGAACTATCATTCGACACGTTTTGAGATATGAAACGAAGAAAATTCACGAATAAAAAGAACTATATTTTTAATTTTCTATAACGTAACGTGTAAAGAGCTCTTTTATTATTTTAGTGTTGTGCACGTAAATATAATTATTATACATACACCACCCAATTGACAGACATCATTGATCAGACAGCCAATTGATGTACCAAAACAATAAAAAAACACATACCAAAAAAATGAGTATAGACTCAACATATTACGTTACAAAATTGATAGACTTGATAGACTCAAACAGGAAGTTCAACGACACACAAGAACATAAAATCACAGCACAGTGACGTAAGCACACAGACCATACATAGCCACTAAGCGTTTGCAAAGTTCACACTTGCTGATGTTATTTTTACAATCAAAGTCAAGGTGAAAAATTATAATTTAATCGAATGCTACCAGTACTGACTGGAAATTTTACAAGGACTGTAAACTGCTAATAGGTACAGTGAGCCACAGCGGACGCCGATAAACCTTTACGGCTGGTCATCATCGTCCTGCCTTTGTACCGTGTTAATTTTGGATGGCGCAACACGTTCTTTTCTTCTACTTATTCAGTCCCGTCACCCGTCACGCTATCACCAACTTTTTCCTTTATATCACTCCTCACACAATCTTCAATCTTTTCTTTAGCCTCCCCCACCCCCTTCATCTATCACATGTATACTCATAAGTATTAGTAACATGCTTTTCATCCCTTATTAGCCCACAACAACTGAGTAATTGTTATTATAAATATTTTACTTTCTCAAAAAGTAATTTTGTAAATCTATTGCGAATAAAAAAATGCCTAAAACCGTCGATGTTAGAATATTTTACAATGTAGGTAAATAAATGGTTCTTTGAGAAAATCTATTTCTACATTCTATAAAATTTAAAAATTCAAAAACTTCAAACGATTTTTTTCTCAAATTCGCAGCGTATCTATAAAGACCATTGAATTATAAAAGGGTTTTTTGTATATCAATGATAAAGACAGCTTATTTACGCTTCCACCTGAGAGGTAACATTACAAAAATCACCCATAAAGCGGTATGAAGGCTTGAAGGAACGGGATCGGTTTTTTAGTCAGTAAGAGTCTGACACTATCTCCCGCTCCGCCCAAGAGCGGGGGTTGTCGTAAGATGATTTTTCCCATCGAAAAAAAAAAAAAAAAATAAAGCTAGTCGTAGTACTACAAGTAGATATAGGGTGATTTAGATTAAATAAAGTGACATGAAAGCCGGTGCTGTCAATGTCAAATTGTAACATCCGTTATGGGGTCGACTGTATTTAGTATTTACCGGTCCAAAATACTTGCAAAGTTATTACACTTTTGACTCAATAATACAGTGACAATTTCTTTTAAATTCGTCAACATGCTGCACCCGAAATCGTCAATTAAAATGACAATGAGGCAAAATCCGTTAAGCAGACGAATTTCACACTGAAAAGTTTGTGAAATTCGTCTGCCCAACTAGTAAATCATTTCTCTTTTGCAATACTTATAGAATACTAGTGACCCATCTCGGCTTTGCATGAGTGTTAATTATATACATAAACCTTCCTCAAATCCTCATTTATTGCTCTTTATATTAATGTAAACCGCATCAAAATCCTTTACGTGTTGACGCTCATCAACATTCATTTTTAACCATTTTAAAAAAAGAAATGATTATGATTAGAGGAAGTTTGAAAGTGGCGCCAGTGACTAAAAAGTTTAAAGGAAATCGTTTGTCTTGGTATGGTCATTTGAAGAGGAGGGATAAAACGCATGTTACTAAAAGACTTATGAGTTTATGGGTAGATAGATGCAGAGAGAGGCAAAAGAAAAGATGGATTGTTTTTTTTTTTGTCATGATTTTATTTAGGGGCTGGATGGTTTGTGTGAGGACTTGAAAGAAAAAGAAGTTAATGGTAGCGTGACGAGTGACAGAAAAGAATGGAAGAAAAAAACGTGTTGCATCGATCCCAAGTAACATAGTTTTCCCATGTTACTGGGGACAGGAAAATGATGAAAACAATTGCAGTTGATATTATGTAAACCGCTACATAATTATTAATATAATTATAATCAACCATCTTTCCTTCCACAAATTGGTTAACTAACACTGTACGTGAAAAATTAAATTTATTAACAACTGCGGTTAAAATAATTAATAAATAATTTTCATTAGTATTAGTGCTTCATTTTTGTGTTCATGCTATTTTATTTGCTAACGTGGTTTATCTAACTTTACTATTATTTTATTGATCATAGTCCACCGATTCGCTAAGCCTTTTTGTGTAGGAAGTGAACTATGATTTCCTAAGTAAAAAAAGTACGAGATAAAAAATTATGAACGGGAAATATACACCAAAGTACCTACCTAAATGAAACATGAAATACCTAGGTGAAGTTAAGTGAAAGTAACAAAATGACATGTCTTGTGTTGTAGTACAAATAAATTAAAAGAGAACAATAAATTTCCCCACCTTGATAGGCAAGTTGACTTTGGGGAATACAATTTCAAAAATGAATTACTGGCTATCTTTTGTGTCAAGGCCACATACAAATTTCCCTAAAGAATAGTAACTTTACAACATTTTCATGTAGAATGAATTACGACATTCAAAAACTGTAAAAACAATGGGCTTCCTGTTCATATTTTCTGCCCATAAAAAAATCTACAAGACGAATTTAGGTAGGTTCTCTCAAAAACAAGGACAATCCTAAGAACCTTCAAACTAAAGAAAGAATATTCTTGACCTAACAATGAAACCCACCTCTAAGCAGTTGTTACTGGCTAGCAAGTGCAAAGAGTAAAATAGTGTTACGTAACAGAACAGCTGTAGTGTAGAGGTATAATTCTACTTCCGAAACAAATTCAGTTCTCCCAACACAATAAGGCTATAACAAATCAGTTTGCGAGTGTCCACGTTTGTTTTAGTCACAACAAAATCCAGTATACCTGCCAAATTTGACGGTGACTCATAAAACGTCAGCGCGTGGTTGTTTTGCATAGTGTTGTGAGATGTTCCACTCACCGGTCGGTGTTCATGTCCTGCGATAGATTGTCCTGGTACGTGCTGAGCACTGACATCGCCTGGAGCTCCCCGTTTTCCTCTTGGCCCCCCCTCTCCGTCTGGCCCAAACAGTAAACGAATCAGTCACTCGATGACAAGTCGAATTTCAAACTAAATTGCAGTCTTTATAATATCTAAACGTAAGACTCATTGTTGAATCAGAGATCAACGACATTGGATCAACAACACGAAAGAAAAATATTTATAACGAAAATTTTTACAATTCTTGATAACACCCGCATAGTTTGAATTTTAACATAGTGGAGTTGTTAATTTTACACAGAACTAGTTAACACATCCTTCACTAAATCACCTCATTATCATCGTATTGCTCACAAAAAGTGCACAAACTCCTAAATTACAGACACGTAGCCACTGACCTTGCGTCGTTCACTGTTCAACGCAGACTTGAGTCTGAATCATCTATGTTTGATCAGCGATCTTAGAATTTTAGTAAGAGATACGACTGATACGAGTTATCTATCAAGTTTAATTTTCAACATCCATACTGATAATACTAATATCACATGCACTTTTTTGTACCCTGAATGTCAGTATAGGTACAGCATTATTTAAGTGTTATTGAATTTAAAAGTGTATTGACTACTGTTTCGGACTGTTCGAAGCTAAATGTGAGTAAATGTCGGTAATCGACACGCAAATACATGAAGGTACAGTGCACACAGAGCGAGTTCGCGCCGACGACTTGTCTGAAAACTTTACTGGCTATGCATTTCTTTACATAACATTGGGATTATAGCCAATATTCTGGTGCAAGGAAAGTTAAGGTCAATGTCAGAAGTAAGAGTTAGAACGTGGGTGATAGAGTGAGTAATTTTCTGTACAAGCGAGTTTTGTAACAATTACAGGCATTGCTGTCTCCCACACATAACTGCGTTACGGTGCGATACGACGCTACATCGCAGGTAACTGCGATGCGATTTCATGCGGAAAAGTATCGGTTCACGTAATCATACAATGTGCGATGCGTCGTGCGAGCTTGCATTAATTTACGCTGACATCACATTGCAGTGTCGTGTTTGAATAAAGGTTTTCTTACGAATTCCTTTCGGAAACGCCAGACCAGTTTCAGGACTTGACTTGAATAATTTAACCCTTCTTCAAGAGGTCATCACGCGGCGTAAGCCCCACTTGATCTAATCGGACCCCGAAACAAAAGTGTGTGACGGAATTATACGAATATCGAAATGCTATATTATTATGTCTATCCGGTACCTAGTCACTAGTCAGTGACCTCGAATCCCCCATCTCTTCCCACGCGAATCGAGACGTACAAAATAAGAGTGTCAGCATTAAAGCGACCCACAATTATAATTATCCTGTCGAGGATTGCAACTTGAAAAAAGAAATGTATCAATAAGAACTTTCTGACCTATCATATAATTTGTTTTTACGCAGCGGAATCTTAGTTCCTTCCTGAAAAGCAATCAAAGCACCTAAAAGATAGAGAAAATCGCCACTTAACCGATAACATTTCATAATGTCAAGTGGTAAACATTTATCATTGTCCTACTTACTTGTATCGTTAGATAACGCTCAAGTGGTTACTGCTTCCTCTAATTTCTGTAACCCTTTCCTCCTACGACCCCCTTGGGAAGAGATAAGGCAAGACGAATATGTTATACGTATAGTCATTGGTTTCACGTGACAATTTTGTCATAGGACAAACGCGCGATCGTATGATGGTGTGTGTTAGCCTTTTTTGATGTGGAAAATCAATTATTTCCCGCTCTGGAAGTGGAAAAGTGTGATCAGTTGATCTATGACTCCGGCTTCCTCTGTAGAAGAGGGGGCCCAATGCAAGTTGGTGGATATCACACAAAGAGAATTTAAACCACTGTATAGTTATTGATGTCACAAGTCTTCGAATTTTTTGTTCTTAGACATGCTGGTTTCCTTACGATGTTTTCCTTCACCGTTTTGAGAACAGTGGTGATAAAATTATAAAATACGACCTATTACTAGTACCGACTTGTAAGTCGGAGTCGTTACCACTGTACCGCCACTGCTCTACCAAACGCTAAGTAGGTACAAAATGTATGGCGATATAACATTACTTGCGGTAAAATCACGTGATAAGTGACGTGACAGGTAATGTCAATGCCATACATTTTATACCTAAGAAAAGTCATTTTTCTGTTCGGTCAGCAATAAGTCTTTCGAACATTACCACGGTGTGTGTATTAGCCCTTACAGTAAAGTAATGAGTGGTAACTAACAGCACTTATCTTTATTAGTTAAGCACCATTGAGATTAGCGTGGCAAATATAACGAACCTAAAACCATAAGCATTTTACACACTTATTTTACGCCGCAAAAAATGACGGTTTTGTCATAAAATTTGGATTAAGAGACCCACTTCACACAGAGATAACAAGCTTAGCTTAGGTAGGCGCCGAACACTTCAAAAATTCCTATGAAAATGCCGAAATTGCAAAGAATCATGTCAGTTTCTATGACATCTGGGCTCACCTTACAATAGCTATGAGTTTTATATCGTTGCATAAGTAATTTTAAGCTGAATAGAAGTTACTATAGAACCAAGTTCGAAATCATAATCAGTTCAAAGTTATTTTTTATTTTATAATAACATGTTAGTTTTGCCAATCAAGTTATGCTATTTATGTAGGTGGGTCATCATCATTATCATCAGCCTTTTTTAATGTTCCCACTGCTGGGACTCAGGCCTCTTCTTATAAGAGGGAATGGGCCGTAATCCACCACGCGGGCCCAGTGCGGGTTGGCGAACGTCACATGCTTTCGAATTTTTGGTTCTAGGACACGCCGGTTTCCTCACGATGTTTACCTTCGCAGTTTTGAGAGCAGTAGTAATGAAATATATTATACAAAGTAATGCGCCTGGCAGGGTGATCTACAACTCGTAAGCCGGAGCCATTACCACTCGGCCACCAAGGCGATTGGCGACTGGCCCTGGTACAGACCATGGTCCGGAGCGAAGAATGGCAAGCGGTCGCAGTCTTTAGCGGAGAAGTAATGCTTGGGAAAGAACGCTCCAGCCAATGGGAACCCGACCCTGATTTCCAGCCACCGCAGGCGTGGGCTTGCGGACGGCGAACAATGGGTAGCTCGCCTTCCGGTCGTCCGGTAATAGTCCGGACCGAGCCTGAATAGTGTTCTATGGGCCTCAAGCAAATATCAACAAAACCGTAGGGGCCTAGCAGGGTCGACGCAAACTGGGACCATAGTTGCGAAAGAGAAGCCCGAGGTCCAGAAACGAAGGCAAAGAAGGAACATACATACATACATTTAGTCAGTAAAAGTCTGACACGCCCTAGAGCGTGAGAAGTCACTGGATGATTTCTCACCAAGAAAAAAGGTAAAGTAAAAATATTGCTTAATATACAGTCTACAGATAGTATAGAGGCACAGGGATTTACTCGGTGCAAGCCTTTCACGGTACGTATATGCAAATTATTTAATCGTTACAGCCACAGACTGTGGTCCAACGGTCCAACAATACTTTGCGATGTTCAAGATTTGTACCTCTACAGGAAAATGCGCGCGTTTTTATGAACTTTGCCTAATATCTACTGGCCTTGAATTTGAGTGGCTTTATACCTGTGCCGGACTTTTTTTTATCACATTTGTATTAAGTTCTAATCCATACTTGTAATATGCTAGGCAATAAATTAAGATTGACAAAAGAGAAAATGTACCAGGTCACCTACTTAAATAGCTATGTAACAATATGGGTCGAGGGAAAACTGTATTTTATTACACCTAACACCTACATTTACGTATTACATTTATTAACCGACTTTAAAATACGTGAGCAGTAGTGGCCGAGTGGTAATGGCCCCGACTTACGAGCTGTTGGTCGCGGGTTCGAACCGTGCCAGGCACATTACTTTGTGTAATTTAATTTCATTACCACTGCTTTCAAAACGGTGAAGGAAAACATCGTGTGGAAACCGGCATGTCCTAGAACCAAAAATTCGAAGGCATGTGACGTTCGCCAACCCGCACTGGGCCCGCGTGGTGGATTACGGCCCATTCCCTCTCAAAAAGAGGAGGCCTAAGTCCCAGCAGTGAAAACATTAAAAAAAAGGCTAATGATGATAAAAAAAGGAGGAGGCTATGTAAGAGCCTAAACTTAAAACAGAAATATATTTTTTTTTTTTACTATTATTACTGGCATTTTTTATTTTTATTCTAATTAAAAAAAAAAAATTAAGAACTTCCTCTTTTTTTTCTAATAATTTAATTCATTGAATTCTCTGAATTATCTAGATATACAGCTTTACATAGTAGGTATTTGTACAGCATTTTAATTCATATGTTTTATTACAAATATTGACATTTGTTTATTGTGACAGATATGCATACTAACTTCAAGTACCTAAATAAGATGTACATCTTACATAATTATGATAAAAAAAAAGATAATGCATTCATGGTACCTACCTAAGCTTTTGTGTGATGTTGTAGTTTAACCTGTTTCACAATTAAAGGGTAAGTGGACAAAGGCGATATCTCACAAAATAAAAAAAATCCGACTTTTTTGCATGTACATAGATTTTAACTGACGGTAAATTGATCCATGGATTTAAAACACCCCAATTCTAATATTCAGATGCTAGCAAAGGTTATATAACTGTCAATCAAGTACATATATATTTTAGAATTGAAATGTGCTAACAGCAGAAATATTACCAGAGAATCGTACTAGTAGTTAACACTTTTGTCCACTTACCCCTACAATTATTAATTCCGTAAACACATGCTGTATGTGTGTTGAATATTATAATATGTACTAAACCATTTACTTGACTGCTTTACAACACTTCATATGAAAACCATAGTAATGACTGTGTTAATGAGAAATTATAAATAATGAGTTAGGCAATTATTTTAAATAACTAGCCGTATTTATGATTAGGAGTTGAATAAGCATCAATACAATACATTTTATCTCATGTAAAAATAGTTATGTTTTCAACATTTACGAGGAAAAGTTAAAATTAGTTTTTTCTGGCCTTGACAATTGCTGGGAAATTCCAGTCACCAAAATAGGTTTTTATTTTTTATTTTTGTAAGTATTCATTTTTCTTTTCGAATCATTGGTTTTCTTTTTCTTCAAAGTACTTGGGCCCTGTAGGTGGCCACTTTTATAGCAGCATCAATGCCGTTTTTATGTATTCCATATTTATATCAAGGTATTCCAGAGTACTATGTTACAAATTCCTAATTTTTTCTGGTTATTTTTTTTTTTATTTATTTATTTAGTACCTACTACGTTTTGCAAAATTCAATAGACAATAATTACAAATACAATAACATAGGAGAACATTGCAATATAGGTTTTGCTTTCTATTTTGCTATTGACTTCAAGCTCCAAGTGACCAGGGGCCGTATTATGACCTCTTAAAACCATCATGTTTTCGGTGTGAAAAAGAGACGGAGCTATACAGGACGAATAGCACTATCCTTTTCTCTCACAGAAAACATGATGGTTTTAAGATGTCATAATATGGCCGCTGGTCATAAAAATACAAAAAAAAAAAAACAATTTTGCTACAGTCAAAGTTTTGATTGACGAAAAACCAACTGTGTAATGCGATGATTGACGTTTTTTAGTACTGATTGTCGAAAACCATAATTCATGATTGATGGATTTAATTGGCGCTTGTGTAATGGTTGCCTTACTGCCAACAACTTAACAAGTGGCTTATCAGTAATTTCTTAGCTGCCAGACTCTTTAATGCTATTGGCACCCTGTGGTTATGTTAATAGTAGGCTACCTACTATTAATCATAATCACAGCTGGATATCACAAAGGAAAAGGATTTTAGACTATTGTCAAATTGAAAGCTACTGTTGTATTAGGATTTACCATTACACTTTCTGTTATCATGAAGAAAAAAATTTCAGAAATGTGATTTTTTTTTATTTGCAATAGGTACATACTTGTTTCATCGACTTATGGCATATTTCCTTTTTATTGTTGATTATACACAAACTACATGTAGGCTATGTAGTTTATTTATTTATTTATTTATTTAAACTTCATGTACAGTAGTGGTACATAGGCGGACTTAATGCAACAAGGCATTCTCTACCAGTCAACCTTTGGGTTAAAAAAGAGATCACTGTGGTAGGGTTTGCACAATAAACAAATAACGAATAATGAAACGGAAAAAAATAAATAATAATAAGTTATTTATATATAATATATAATAAAATACATAAATATGCAAAAATAATAAACTAATAAATACTATAAAAAATATCAAATCATAAAGAGAACTTAATAACAATTCTGACGAAGAACAAACTAAGGTTGAGAGGACTTCAAGTAGTAGTTCCGAACTTTACGTTTGAAGGAAAATTTACTTTCGGCTTTTTTGATGTCTAGGGGAAGTAAATTCCAGAGTTTTATGGTGGAAACAGCGTAAGAATTGGACATAAAGCCAGTACGGTGAGAAGGAATCTGAAGAAGCATGTTTTTGGATGCACGAAGGTTAAGATTGTGAGAACTGCCCAACACTTTAAAATATTGTTTTAAATAATTAGGAGCACAAGGATCGTTCATTACGGTGAAGAGCATGCAGAGGGATCTGAGGGATCTCCTGAGACGGATAGGCAGCCATTTAAGCTGAGAACGGAAGGAAGAAATGTGGTCATATTTACGAAGCCCGAATATAAAACGAATGCAGTTATTGAGAAGTCGATCCATTTTGTTTAGAAGTTCTTGGGAGTTCTTGGGAGTTATGTTTTATTTTCAGGTATAATAAATGTAATTAGTTTTTTTTTTTTTATCATAGTCTATTTCTGTAGTGTAATTAATTATTATAAACTAGGCATTATATTTAAGTCTGTTAGGTAGCTAATATAATATTTATCAAACATTTATGAACACCATGTATAACATATTATTTGAAAATAGGTACCATTATTTTTTATAAAAATTATATAGGTAATGATGATAGTTTTCATGCATGAGTTTAACTTATTAAAGGTAAAAGATTAAAATCAACATTTTTTTTAAACTTTCTCACATTGTTTTTACTGATTTTGGGCAAGATGTTGACCTTTGCCTTTTTAACTCTATGGCTCTAGATATTGGAATAATAGCTCACTATAAAAAAAAAACCAATGTTCCACAACACAGGCACTTACTTCCATTACCTTGAAACAGTTAATTGTTTATAGTCATGAAAGGAAAGATATAGCAATAGTAAGATACAGTAAGATTTTTGAATTGCCATCAGAAGTATTACTAGCAAATAAACCCCAGACTTTAGTGAAAAAGAAATATTTTTATGCAGCCTAGAGATTATAAAAGGATTACCTCGTGAAATGCTCCGGCACCATCTCCATCCTGGAAAAGTTGTTGGAATGCAAGCTCATTTCTTTGTGCGTCAGAGAGGAAAGACTCCGTCTCCCCGGCGTCAGACCTCTTGTGGTGCAGCTTCACACCTCCCGTGTAGATCGGAGTAGCTATCTTCGGCGTAAACACATTTTCGTCTACCCTCTCAAGCAAAGGTTTTGGCACGTCTTCTTCGAGTGATGGATCTCCGTCAGACATCACATATAACTAACGCACCAAATTCTTTCACACCACTATTTAATTTTTCACACGGTTCATATCCAAGACGATCTTCCTTCCGAACGTATTAGTCATAGACGGAACTGTACTGCGAAAAGATTTATCTCGTATTCTTTCACACAGTAAACTTTGAACTGGAACTGAATTAAAAATAAATGTGTTTGTAAATTTTTAGATTCTATCAACAGGTATTTGCACTGTTTTATATTAATTACGTGGTTTCAGTAGGAACGGGCACCGACCGAAACTATTCCAAGGGAACGACAAGAAAAGAGAGATCTTTTGTATCGAATGGGAAGGAATGACATTTTTATCACTGAGACAATTACCTAGCTAGTTTCGTCGCTAAATGAGACCACCTTATATGATTATCTTTAACGGAAAAGAGACAAAACATCAATAATGCTAAAGATTATATTTTATTCTGCCATTAACTGATGGCCCTGTCAATCCTGTCATTAGCCTCTTGTAGGGTTGTACAATAGATGAGAGCTTGTTTATTCAGCAATAACGGTTGTTTTTTCTTGGTCTCGAAATTCATAGCGTAACTTTCTATTAATCGCTAAATTATTCATTAAGAGTATCTGATTATGGAGAATTGGGAACACATTTGAAACATATTTTAGTAATATGTAGAGAGACAATGTAAATATCTGAAAAACTAATTTTCATGAAAACTCTGTTGTCAAATATTAACTAACTAGCTTTTGCCAGCGGCTTCGCCCGCGTACTATGCGTTCCAAATAAGAATGGGATCGATTGTCATGTTGTGGTTGTGGCGTCTCGTCATACTGAAACCTACCCACCCACTCTACCTAATACGGATAATGCACGGAAAAAGTTTAATCAGAATCCAGTTCTGAAATTTTGCTCATTTCTGCGTTACTGTGAGAAGCGTCTGAGTAGTACCAAATGGAAAAAGAAGACAGACGAATTGTTCCTAACAATAAAAATAAGAATGAAAATAGTTTTTTTTTTAATAAGACATAAAACAATATATTTAGCAGATTCATATTAAACAATAACGTTTTTACTTTATCTAGACTCAACTAAGACTTAGTAATACAAAGCAAGAAAAAAACCCTTAATTGATATAAGTCTTCTTTGCAAATCATATTTTTGACTCAACATTTAACAGATCGAGATTATTGGCTTTCCTATTCTTAATTAGAAAATGTAGCAAAGTCACTCAGAAATAAAGCAACTTTCTAACAGTGAAAAAATTTTGCAATCGGAATCGGAACCGTACTTACAGAGATTACATCCTACAACCAAAAAAAAAAACAAACTACCTGTATATAATATTAGTGTAGATTATTATATATAATGTTTACCCTTTGTTAATTATGGGTGAGTCGCACCATTTAACTATAACGATAACAAAACCGTTACAGCTGTCAAATTGTCGAATTGACCAATAGGCGGCCGTTTCACGGCTGGTTATCGTTATAGTTAAATGGTGCAACTCACCACATGTATTATAAATGACAATTAATATACACATAACTTTGACCCGACACGAATGATTTAGGTACCTAAGCTGAAACTAGATTTTTTCTTTCATACATTGGCTAACCATCAATTAAAAGTATAATCTAAGGTTAGCATAACTCTTTTCAATTTTATTTATTTTCGATGTTAAGAAATCAATATATTCCCAACCCTAGGCCTCATGATGGGCAGCTCTGACAGTGACATATTGTGCCACAGACACAGGAAATATAAATACTATACGGCTAAAACACCACTATATGCTATGCCTATCGCTTTTTATGTTAGTAGGTATAATAAGTTTTTTAATTTTTTTATACCAAATTTATATATGCATCCTATTTTTTCTTAGTTTATACAATAATGGGTATTTTATGTTTATAATTATTGAATAACATTATAATTATTTTTAAGTGTTGTATAATATGGCAACAAATTATGCCACGCCGCTCATGATCTGTCAATTCGCGTCGCCGAAAAACGAAAAGGGATAGGTTGCCGGCGAAACATTTATATTATTTAAAGCTAATATTAATCTACAACGCTATTTATGTGCAATATTACAATCAAGAAAAATATCACAAACCCAAAATGACGGTGGAGGTCCAGGCTAAGACGAGGCTCCCGCAGCTATCGTCTGACAAACAACTAACATTTATAAAATTAGCTGTTTTATCAATGGCAGCGATATTATGTGAGTATTTTTTAAAGTTAATTAGCGTTTACACTTGTATTAGAACGATGTAATACCGTATCCTTTCAATAAAACCAGAATTAGATCAATTTTTGTTATGACTTACGTGGTCCTATCGTGATAAGCAATGGCGATAAAATGTGCCTGGTTTTATAAAAACATAAACCATACAGTGTTATTTTATCAAAAATATCACTATGCCTCGATTGTCACTGTAAGATAACAATAAGCATTGCTATGGGGCTGTAAAAATAAGTTTAAAAATGTGGGAAACCCGTACCTACCGGGTCGTAGTTTACGGTGTAAGAAGTACTAATCGGCTTTCGGGAATATTTATTGAAAAGATTATTTTTCATAGTGTTCACCTTATTCCAATTATTACAACTTGTCATTTTAATAGTTTTCTATATTAAATTTTTCATTCAAAACTTAAAAAAAAACTTTTTTCAGCTTTTGGCACGCGTCTATTCTCTGTGCTACGTTTCGAGAGCGTCATTCACGAGTTCGACCCTTACTTTAACTACAGAACCACTAGATACCTTACCGAGGAAGGCTTTTATAACTTTCACAACTGGTTTGACGATAGAGCATGGTATCCCCTGGGACGTATCATTGGTGGTGAGTTTTTAAAATATGTTTTAATGTATAACTAAGGTAGGCGCCATATAACTGTGGAAAAATGGTCAATGACCCTCCCACATTTGTTGATATTCTTAATTTCAAAAATGGAAATAAGACATAAAGCGGTCTTGAATCAACATGTATCGTGACCCTTTACATGTTCTAGTAATGAAAAGCGATGCATTGTTTTTTTTTTCGAGTACCTACGCAGATATATTAGGAAAAGTTCAATGTACTTTATTCCATGGTTAATTTAGTGCCTTCTTTAGCTGATTGCAATATAAGGAAATATCTTCCAGCACAGCTATGCATAGTTGTAGAGAAAGCGGGTCTCCCTGTCTCACAGCTCTTTCTATTACCAATTCTGTACCTTGTTTCTTTAGTATCACTCTGTTTACACTTTCGGTGTTTAATGGTTTTATATTAGTTAACTAATACTTTGATCAGGCTTTGCTAGACAGTGACTATTGAATGCCACAACCCAATTGAAACACATAATCTTTTGAATACTATAATTAGAGATGCAATATTAAGACAATGAGAGAGTAAATGTTGACGTTCGCTTGGCGTTTAATGAATTAAGACTTGCTGGCTGGCTATTTTCTTGAGCTATCAATATCATAATGATGATGTTGCTAAACTAGTTCAAATGCAAAGGTAGTCAATTAAGCTGTTTGCAAGTAACCTATACTCAGCAACAAGACTGAATTGTTTAATCAGATTTCATATTTTCGCCTTTCTTTTCGAGTCGTGTTCCTCATTACTGTTTCGAACTTTCTGCTGGATTATATAATAAACTAGCTTTTGCCCGTGACATTGCTCCCGCTCTTCCCTACTCCACCCTACTATACCCTACTCTTCCTTACTCTACCCTACTCTACTCCACTCTACCTTACACTAACCTAATTTTATTTAATTTTTTTCACAAGAACCTTTTCCTCACAAAAACAAACACAACAATAAAGAATTAGCAAAATCGGTCTAGCCGTTCACGTGTGACCAATGGAAATAGAGATTCATTTTTTATAGATTTCATATTTTACTATATTAATATTACAGACATGACTAACTTTAAAAATCTGGGACAATGAGGGGATGATGTGGGACTTGTAGTTTACTTACATTAGTAAGTAATGTCCATTTTTTTTCCTCTTTTTTTAGGGTTCCGTAGTCAACTAGGAACCCTTATAGTTTCGCCATGTCTGTCTGTCCGTCTGTCTGTCTGTCTGTCCGTCCTCGCTTAATCTCTGTGACCGTTAGCACTAGAAAGCTGAAATTTGGTACCAATATGTATATCAATCACGCCGACAAAGTGGTAAAATAAAAATTGGAAAAAAATGTTTTATTAGGGTAGCCCCCTTATATGTAAAGTGGGAAGTGATTTTTTTTTTAATTTCAACCCTAACGTGTGATATATCGTTGGATAGGTATTTATAAATGAATAGGGGTTTACTAAAATCATTTTTTGATAATGTCAATAATTTCGGAAATAATTTCTCCAAAAGTAAAAAACAATGCGTCCCCCCCCCTCTAACTTTTAAACCATAAGTTTAGAAAATATGAAAAAAATCTGAAAGGTAGAACTTTATAAGGACTTTCTAGGAAAATTATTTTGAACTTGATGGAAAGAACAGTTTTTGTACAAAAAGACAAAAAGGTTCTACAAAATAATTTCTGGACTAAGTTTGTTGTATATTCGTATAGGCAAGCATTTTTTTAAACTCATAAGTGGGTACACTTATTGTGACGGATGGAAAACTACGGAACCCTACACTGAGCGTGGCCCGACACGCTCTTGGCCGGTTTTTTTAAACATTACTCCCCACTAGAAATTTCTCTTGTATTGTGAATCAAAACTTTCAAATGTTGATACACAAGCAAGCCACTCTAAGTACCAGATCTATAGTAGACCATACAATTATTTGTTCTGTGTTGAAATCAGACCAGCAACACAGCTCTCGTTCAGTCACTTCCTTTATCATGTTGACCGTGTTGGCTTGAATTTTATCAGCATAGGGAAAGACAATTGACAATGTTGATGACATATTTATTTAAATATAACATGTATGTATATAGAAATATATGTGTGTTTATCAGTGGTCTAGCACTCATAACACAAGCTTTGCTTAGCTTGGGTCTAGATGGTGTTGTGTGATGGTTGTGGAATATACAGTCATATATCTTCAAAGGCCTATAATGTATGTTATTGTGTCCAGGTACCATCTACCCTGGATTGATGGTGACATCGGCCACCCTGTACAATGTGATGCAGTTCCTAAACATAACCATAGACATCAGGAATGTATGCGTATTCCTTGCACCGTTCTTCTCATCACTTACTACTATCGTCACTTATCTGCTGACTAAAGAGTTGAAGGTATGTCAAATAAATTATCTTATATAAAGAAAAAGTTTTATAAAATAATAATAAACTTGATATATTTAAAATATAGAATTGAAAGTATTAATTTTTTTTTTATGGTGGGAAAAATCATGCTTTGACATCCCCCGCTCTTGGGCGGAGCGGGAGATAGTGTCAAACTCTTACTGACTAAAAGACCCACTCCGTTCCTTCTAGTCTAATACCGGGGCTCGAGCGCCCTTTCGGATAACCCTGGCCCCAGTAGACTTCGACCCGGCTGGGTCTCTGCTGTTGCTGATAACTCCTTGAGGCGCGCGGGAACAGTGCGCGCCGTCGACGACTTGGGCTTGGTCCGGACAGTTACTGGACGGCCGGACAGTGAGCTCACCCATTGCTCACTGTCCGCAAGCCCGCGCCTACGATGGCCGGAAATCGGGATCAGAATCCCGGCGGCGGCGGCGACGGTGATAACGCCGTTGCCTGATGCGTTCGGCCTCCTCCTTTGCGAGTATTACTGTACTGTATACTGACCTCCTGCCACTCCTCCTCGCTCCGGACCATGGCCTCAACCAAGGCCCGGGCGAGAGGTCTTCGCCGCCGATCGCGCCCACGAGGGCACGGCGATGCTCCGCCCATGCAGAATTGAAAGTTTTATTAATATGGTTCAAATACAGAGTGAATTGTTCTAGTTGGCGTGAATGAATTGGTGTACTAATACATAAAATATAGTGTTATTTAACTATTATCATCATTTTCTATATCTTATGAATGTTGCAGTTTTAGTTTTCATGAGGTCTAAGACTCCTTAGTTTTTCACTAATTTGGTTCTGGAATCTTCCATTCTTTCGAAATATTCAACCTGTATAATTGTTTTCTATAAAAATATGAACAGTAATGCAACATTCAACAGATATATAAACCAATGAGAAATACAGCATTTATTTACAAACAGCGATATGTATACAAGACTTCCATATGATACCAATAATTCAACTGTGTAAATATATATAGCAAAAGAACTTAAGTTATGAAGATCATAATATGATGATATTCCGTCAGGTGATATAGTGGTCAAGCGCAAACCTATCAACAATAAAAAAAAGAGTAAATTGTGAGAGCCTTTTGTCCAGCAATGGGGGATAGTACTACTTAGATATAATTTAAATAATTACAGTGAAACCTGGTTAAGTGAGACATCAAGAGACCTGCAATGTCGTTTCACTTATAGAGGTATTCCACTTACCCAGTGTCTCAGATATACAGGTATAAATAAATATCTGTCTCATTTACAGAGGGTTCCGTACTTGGAATTACGTGTGGAATTTGTGGGTAGAATAAGAATGAGTAAACAAACAATGTTATCTCAGTTACAGAGGTTTATGCATATAAAATTTACTCGCTGTCTCAGTTATAGAGGTAACTATGATGATAAATCGAAAGAACAAATCCCAGATATAGAGGCTTACCTCGTCCCACTAACAGAGGTAATTCAGCGAAAAAGTGTTGGGACCTCAGCATGAGTTCCGGTTATGGAGGTTTCTCACTTATCCAGGTCCCACTTAACCAAGTTTCACTGTATATCTAGCTAGTACTAGCCTAAGCGCAAACAGAAACAATTTCATATGTTCAATATTCAATAAATTAGAAACCTTTCAAATGTGAAAGAAAAGAGAGAGAGAGTGGAATGGGAAACTATCAATTAACAGAGTGCCTAGTGCGAGTTTGTTTTACGTTATAGCGATCGACACGTTTATGACGTTCGGCGCTTCGACTGGCTCACTCCAAGCTAAACCGATCAGAGAGCCAAACACGGTAAACGTTTCGAAATGTTAATGTGAAAACAACTCGCACTAAGCACACTGAATAAGGATGCACACACTGAAATGTGACGTCACCACTATCGTTACGCGTGTGTACAAAAGAGATAGCAAGATGTTTGAACCCCCACTCTTCCTCATACCAATATTTAAAAAGTCAATTGTTGCTTTATTTAACAACCAATAATGAGGCTGCTTTCAGAAAAAAAATAGTGTTTAGTGTTCTCTCAGTTGCTCGATATCTAATTGTACGTCCAGATCTTGCGAATGTACCGCTCGCGATCCGTTCGCGAGCCGGTTGCGTCCCTGCGCCTCGCGTGCAGTTCGCAAATGGCTCGCGTCCAGATCTGGCGAATGCGCTGCTGTTCGCCAGATCTGGACGCACAATAAGAGGAAAAACATTAAATTCAAAAACAAACACCTATAATTAATAACGCTTATCTTACACAGGATGAAGGAGCAGGTCTGGTGGCCGCCGCCATGATAGCCATAGTGCCCGGCTACATCAGTCGCTCGGTCGCCGGCAGCTACGACAATGAAGGCATCGCCATCTTCTGCATGCTGCTCACTTACTACTTCTGGATTAAGGCCGTCAACACTGGCACTATCCTCTGGGCCACTATGACGGCGCTCGCTTATTTCTACATGGTTAGTAATTTTGAAAACTAAAACTTTTTCCCTAAGGATTATTTAAAAATGGGCCTTTCCTATATTATTAAGAGCAAAGAGCCGCTTCTAGCTTTTTATTGTGACGGCAGCGCCTTACACGGGCTACAAAAAAGGCCGCCACAAAAAGCACCTTGAATCGGCTTTTTTTGTCCGTGTGTTAGGACACTAAGAAAGCTGATTTAGCACACTACTAGATCATAATTAAATATCAGTAATTTCATGTCCCTATTTTTGTAAAGTCAACTCATAATACAGACTCACCATACCTCACATTTAGCAACTAATTAAAAACTATCAGTTTTACTGTTGGTAAAACCTACAGCAAAACTATAATCAGTTTTGCTGTAGTTTTAAAATATTTCGTTAATTTTGATCTCTATGTATATAAAAGGAGAAACTGATCGACTATTAACGCACAGCTACTACTAGATCTAGCAGCGTCAAATTTTGACAAAAGTTTCCTTATAGTCCCCTAAAGGGATGAAAGGAGCCTACATTCACGCGGGCGAAGAAGTTAGTCCACAATTAAACTTTACTTTATATCGCCAAAAGTTCCTTATCATAAGTACAGTAATTCTTTTGGGATTCCGTAAGCCTTTTAGAAAAGTAACCAAGAGGTTTCCATACATTATTCTCTTTATGTTGTAATACAGCGCCTATACTAAAATCTGAAGCGTCTGTCATTAAACCTAATTTCGCGTCTATTATCGGGTAGCATAACGTGGCGGCGTTTTTTAAATTTTCTTTACACAGTTCAAATGCACTACTCGCTTCGTCTGACCATTCGATTTTACGTTTATCCCGTTTCTTTGCACCATGCAAATATCTATCTAAAATTCCTTGGACCTTTGCTGCTCCTGGAATATGGTTTCTATAAAAATTTAACCTTCCTAGGAACCTTCGCAGCTGTTCAATCGTTTCCGGTTTGGGATATGTCTCTATAGCCTTAACCTTGTCCGGCAAGGGACTGATCACGTCGGGGTCACCACTTTAGGTACTCTGTGGGCTGGTAAATGAAATGACTGACTACGTAATATAATATTTATTGTCCGACTGATACATGGGACGGTTAGCGAGCGACTGCTGCTAACCGCTAACGTTACAGAAAATAATGCATGCCTAGACAAACCCCACAAAACTAAACAATCCAGTATTGTAATTTAAATCTTAATCTATTATCGTTATAAAATCTGTAAGTGTATAGTAAACACAACAGATTAAAATATTGATAAGCGTAAGACGATGTTATTGATTGATAAGTACTGATTGGCTTTGTGTACATTATGCTTCCATAATAAAGATTTCTGATCTGTAATCTGAAATCTTAGAAGTCAATCACAGAATATTCAGGTGACAGTTTCACACCAATAAGTTTGAATTGAACTATTTGGTTTTTGCTCTGTCATACACTTTATTTTATTCTCATTAATCATTCTCCGTAACAACGACTCGGTAATTCAATATGTCGACCGACCTTACACAATGAGTAAAATGTAACCATAAAACGTGAGAAATAATAGTATTATCACTGTCCTAACAAGGCCAGGTAACCTCTATAAGTAAACTGTTTTGAAATAAAAGCAACCGTAAAATGGAAATGAAACCAGTGAAGTTGTACACAAATTTTCAACACAATTTCACTATTTTATAGCGCTAAAAACTTGTCTAAAATGTCTAAACAGTGGCTGAAAGTTCTTAACTCCTCTATTCTGAGGCATTCTCCACGTAGGAGAGAATGGTCAGATAGTTTAATCTCTGCTATATCGTTCTCTGCACACATTTTATAAATATATATTTTCTATCCTTGTGTACTAAGGCTCATAGCTCATTAGAGCCACCCGGCACCCACCCCGCACCGCCTCGTCGCATGGCGTCCACTCGCTGTCGACAGGTGGTCCAAGGGTGGACGCCGCTGTCTGAAACCAAGAAATAAATTTAATTAACTATTTAATATGTCCCAATCTTCCACAGGTCTCATCATGGGGTGGCTACGTGTTCCTAATCAACCTGATCCCTCTGCACGTGCTAGCCCTCATGCTGCTCGGTCGCTTCTCAGCGCGCGTGTACGTGGCCTATAGCACTCTGTACTGCGTTGGCACCATACTGTCCATGCAGATCTCCTTCGTGGGCTTCCAGCCGGTACAGAGCTCGGAACATATGCTGGTGAGTCTGTATGATATTGTTATGTATGTGTACGGGTGCGCACACATATGCGCGCGACCCGTCGTCACGGCGAGTCCCGATACTTAAATAAAGCAGTGCGTTGCTAGGTACAGAGCGTTTCACTTGTGTTCCATTTCCCGGAATAGGAATTTAAATTCAAAACCCTGTATCTCGGTATCAGAATTCGATTAGAACTTCGACCCCTTTTAAGTATCGGGCTGTTGCTCGGACCAGACGCAACACCCGTCTGGTTGGAGGATCCTCCCTTTTCAACCGAGGTTTATACTTCTCATGGTGTAAGGCCCTGTGCACACCACGTTTCCTAAACGCGCGTTTTAGAAACGTGCGTCAACGGCGCGGTTTCATTTTATCAAAGGTCTACAAGCTTCGTTTGACTCGTGTGCGTATCACTACAGACGCGCGTCAACGGTGCGTTTAAAAAACGCGGTGTGCCTGTCCCTAAGAAACGTATAGCATCCTGTACTTATAGTTTCGATGCAAATATATAAAAATATGTATGGTGATGTGTTTGTAAAACAATCGAGAAATACTGAAGAAATTATTGTATTTTGAATAATTAGGCACCCGCATTGGTAATTCTGTCGTATCATGTTGATAAATATTAGTGTTGTTACGTTTATAACCAGCAGCTGGCTATGTAAATATCTGTTTTGACAAAGAAGTCAATTATTTTAATTCTTTGCAGTTTCTTGTAAATGCCTGTCAGCTTTATATATTGAACATTTTATATGAACAAGGCGGCATAGCATACGAGTATATCGATTAATCTTACTGCAGTTGCCATTTCTTTGCTATAATGCCACCCTTATGCCTATGGAATAGAAGTCAAAATCGGTTGAACGGACAGTAAAAGATTTGTTTAAATACCTAATCTTATGTCGAATACAGTACAAAAAGAAGAAGAAAAAAACGAGAATTATTAATACTGCGTAATTATTAATATTGAGAGCAGTGGTGGCGAAATGGTAGTTTCCGACTTAGGTCAGCGCAGACTGACAGGAATAATTCTCGCGCGGTCTCGGGCATTTTCTGACGGATGACGACATACGCTGTCGAAGAAACGCTACCTGCGTATCTTCGAGGACGCGAAAACATTTTTTTGGTTTAAGCAAATATGCACTTTATTTTAATAAGTTAAAGGTTGATTTTTTAGTGCCTTAATAAAGTCCTCTCCGCTGCGCTGCTCTCTGTCTGCGCTGACCCTTACGAGCTATAGGTCGCGTGGCCAGCCAGGCGCATTACTTTGTGGAATTTATTTCATCACCACTGCTCTCAAAACAATGAACGTAAACATCGTGAGGAAACCGGCATGTCCTAGAACAAAAAATTCGAAGACATGTGATATCCACCAACCCGCACCGGGCCTGCGTGGTTGATTACGGCCCATTCCCTCTCCTATAGAGGCCTGAGTCTCAGCAGTGGGAACGTTATCAAGGCCGACAATGTTATGCTATTAATATTGTGCAATTATTGATTAATTCATTAAATCCCAAGCGAACGCCGGCAACCGTTCGCGCACCTATTGTCTTTCTATTGTGTCTGTAGTTTCCACGATCGAAAGGTTAAATTATTTTAGTGAAGAGAAAAAAATATGTATATAACCAAAAATGTGTTTTATACACAGGCACTAGGAGTATTCGGTCTCTGCCAGCTGTACGCCTTCACGCAGTACTTACGGGAGCACCTGTCTCCGGCCAACTTCGAGCTGCTGTTCAAAGCCCTGCTCACCACCCTGCTGGCTACGTTGGGAACCGCTTTAGTCGCTCTCACACTTACTGGTAAGATTACGTCGCTTACAGGCTGACTGTTTGACTGAAACATTCCTTGAAGAGCTGCGGTATTGAGGACGGAGTGTGATGAGGTGAATCAACACCCTCTGATACCGCTCAGACGAGGTAGTTCATTCTGGTCGACACATCATTCAATCCAGCCGTATTTGTGGAACGAAAAAGTTTTTACAAAATATCATGACCAACTTCACTAAGAAAAAACAACAAAACAATTTTAATTTAGGAAGTGTTTATGGTTTTATTAGCTTTTGCCCGCGGATTTACTCGCGTTAAAAAGTAGCCTATATCACTCTCCATCCCTTCAACTATCTTCACTAAAAAAATCACGTCAATTCGTCGCTCCGTTTCGCCGTGAAAGACGGACAAACAGACACACACGTACACTTTTCGATTTATAATATTACTATGGATGGATTGATATCATTCAGCTTGTGCTGACCTAACTAAAACCGTGGCATTATTTCCGAAAATTCATTTACATTATATTCGAATTGACCGCCCGGCCCCTTAGGATTAGACTCAGTACCTCCTGCACACCCCTTTACATTACTAATCAATATTATTATTGTAACAGGTAAAATCTCACCATGGACCGGACGTTTCTACTCTCTGCTGGACCCCTCTTATGCTAAGAACCACATTCCTATTATTGGTAAGTTATCGTCAACAGTTGAATAATCCATTATAATATACGGTATTATTTTTAGTATAGGCGAAACTTGAATATCACCCACACACACACAAGTTGGATATCACCGACACTAAGTACAACACAGGTCACGGCAGGACATAGCGGGTAATACGCACCAGTGTACAGCTGGGTGCGGAAGCAAAACAACCCCTCAGTCGCCTGGATGGCCCGGTGACCATGTATTTATGTCGCCAACCAGGTGCCATAACTGGCTTATAACTTTGTGATTTTTCATAATACAGTTTTGAAATTTTGTACAAAGATTCTTTACATAAAAATACTAGACAGTTGTTTCAGGTTTCACATATTACATGTATTATATCGTATGTCCAACTGAAATAGAAGAAAGAGAGTTTTTCAATTAGGAGAATTGGTTCCAGAGAATTACCCTACAGTTACACATATAGGGTGACTGGCAATTAGTGAAATCAAACCTGAAATCGCGAAAAAAAAAAATGAGCTGTTCAGTACATTTATGTTTGCCTAATGTACTGAACAGCTGATACATTTTTCGCGATTTCGGCTTTGCTCCCATAGTAAAAATTGTTTGTTATCATGAGCACAATCACGTGTTTAAGTATCGTACACTAATTACCAGTCACCCTATATACACAAACTCGACATTAAATTTGCTTTTATTTGTAGCAAGCCTTGAAAAGGCACTCAGATCTAAAATACACCTTATCACCACTAAATAAGCCCCATTTCCGCACAGCATCCGTCTCTGAGCATCAGCCGACGTCGTGGTCGTCATTCTACTTCGACCTTCAAGTCCTGGTGTTCCTGTTCCCAGCTGGACTGTACTTCTGCTTCAGCAAGCTGACTGATGCTAATATCTTCATTATCTTGTATGGAGTACTCAGCATTTATTTTGCGGTAAGTTGATTCCTGGTAAGGCAAAATAAGTCTTAGGTAGAAGAGAATAAAAGTGAGGATAGTGAGCATAAAATTCGTTAAAAAATAGTGAAGTTCGTAGCAGATGCTCGCAACAGATTGCGATCAGTTAGTAGTCTTCTAAGGGTCAACTCACACCGAAAGAGCGGCGAAGGGCAGCGCAGTTTCAGTGTCATATGAATTTTAACTTTATTTTCATTTCTATAATACTTATTATCGCGACCCGTTTACCGTTTATAGAATTCGCCGGAAGTCCCGCGGCCCCGCGGGCATCCGCGCGACTCGTTCGAGTTTCTCATGCGATAATAAGTATTATAGCAATGAAAATAAAGTTAAAATTCATATGACACTGAAACTGCGCTGCGCTTCCCTGCCCTTCGCCGCTCTTTCGGTGTGAATTGACCCTAACTAGTCTAACCTTCTATGGTAATAATAACGGAAGCACGAGCAAAACTAGGTACCAAAAACCTTTCGATCGAATTTTGACCACTGACCATTCTCTACAGATATTATCCAAGTATGCAAGTGCATTTTTGTGCTTTTACTTTCGTAGCCCGATAGGATGGCAATCCGACATGAGCGGAGAGAGGTTTTAGGTGCTTTTCGAGACACGGGGTGTCACACTACCAACTTCCAAACTCCGGGCTGCTACAAGAAGTACTTTTTGCTCGACCTAGGAATCTAACCCATAACCCCACCACCGAATTTTTTTTTAATATTTAAATGGCCTAAAGAGAAAAAAAATAATCTTATGTCATTGTCATCCAAACTGCAAAATTTCAGAATAATTTTAAGTTACTGTCTGAATTTGTAAGATTTTACCTAAACTAAAACATACAATAGTTGCAAGTTAAATAAAACTTTGTAATAAAAATATCTCGCGCTACATTTAACGTTGAAACTATTTATAATGATGACACAAAAAGCGTTGAGCGCGTAGAGTCGACGTACGAGCCTCGCCTCCGTAGACTTCGCCCATGATCTTTACACTTTGATCGCTGACATACCATCTTATCACCACCAACCACCTGTAACCATCAGCATATCTTGACCCTCTCTAATGTCTTACCTCTAGGGTGTGATGGTCCGTCTTATGCTGGTGCTGGCGCCAGTAATGTGTATCGTGTCTGGAGTGGCTGCTTCGAGCCTGCTGAGTCTGCATGTCAAAGATATCGAGCCGAAGGTCGAGAAACATGAAAAGAAGCAGAAGAAACATGAGAATAATTTGGTGTTTAGATCTGAGGTATTTAAAACATATCGACGCTTGAAAGGCAAAAATTATTAAGCGACATTGACTAAACTTTACAGGAGAGTGATTTAAAGTTAAAATTTTTAGATTTTTTTTTTTTATCCGATTTATATACTATTTATTACCATAATGGTAATAATATCTAAATCCGGCTATTTCGGTTTTTTTTTTTCTAGATATTTTAATTTTAAATCAGTTTTCTGTAAAGTTTCGTAAGATATTACTACAAGTACTACAAGATATGTTTTCAAATTAAATTTATTTTCGTTAAAAAGTGCGCCTCATCTTCAAGGATTGCATCTGCTTAGGATCGCAGTCAAGCAGTAGTTTAAATCAATTAAAAAAAATAGTAAAAAAATGTTCAAAGTTTAGTCTTTTCAAGTAGCATTTGACAGATAGAGGTCATTGACGTTCCTATTGTTATTTAAGTCACCATTTTGATGTACTTAGGTGGGAGCCCTGTTCGTGTGCGTGCTGGGCTGCCTGCTGATCTCGTACGTGTTCCACTGCACGTGGGTGACGTCGGAGGCCTACTCGTCGCCCTCCATCGTGCTGTCAGCGCGCGCGCACGACGGCGCACGCATCATCTTCGACGACTTCCGCGAGGCCTACACCTGGCTCAAGATGAACACTCCCGAGGTGAGTTAGTGTATTACGTTTAAAATATAGAAAGTATAGTTTGTTACTTTGGAAAGTTCTTTTTATGACAATTGAGTCAATAGAAAGGGTTTATTTATAGCTTAAGGAGGAAGCCACGACCATAAAAAGAAAAGAGACGCCCCCTCTTTTCTTTTTATTTTTATGGGCATGTACCTTGTTTGCTAAAAACGTAACCCTTATGAGTACTGCTATACTTTGTCGTCCGTCTGTGAAGACCCCATCTGGGACGTGCATTAAACTGAAAATATGCAAGCTTTATAGTCCACATTACGTGCTATAAAGTCCCTGTCTGTGGGGAATGCTGGCGTGATGGCATGTTAGCGTCATATAGTCCAAAGCGTGAGTTAGGGACCTATCTAGGGACTAGATTTAAAAGAAAATGGTCTGTATTTGAAATGAATATAATCCAGAGTAAGTACAATAATTGATGTTTGGAGTGCGCGCGCGTCGTCTTCAGAGACCGGTAACGAAGTGAAGTTCGTTCGCCGTACCTCTTCTCGCCGCCGCCGCTTCTCGCTGCCTCCGATGTCTTACGAAGTAATCCGAGGGCGCCCGAACACATGGACCTAGTGCAACGTTCTTCTTAATCGGGCACTCTTTCAGGTTGGTCGTGGCTGTTGATGGGCAGCGGCAAGCGTTTGTCACTTACCTCCAAGGCTGCAGCTTGTCGAGCTATATCTCTCCATTTCTGGCGGTTGTTAGCATTACGCGCACACTGTACTGCAGTACAAAGTTATACGTGGTTATACATAAAATAATATTTCTACTTTTCATACATTTTACATTTTTTTAATATCTTCTATCATTTCTAGGACTCGAAAGTAATGTCATGGTGGGACTACGGCTATCAGATAACGGCGATGGCGAATCGAACGGTGATAGTGGACAACAACACTTGGAACAACACGCACATCTCGCGCGTCGGCCAGGCCATGGCCTCCACCGAGGACAAGGCCTACGAGATCATGAGGGAGCTCGACGTCGACTATGTGCTGGTTATCTTTGGAGGACTTGTTGGATATTCTTCTGATGGTAAGACTAATAGATTCGTTTGTGCGCCGATGTTAAAGACACCCTGTATAGTAGAGGGTATTAATAATAGTTGATCAAGTAGACAACAGCTATTATATTTTAGTTAATTGAAAAGCTATTTGAAAAAAGTGTTTTTCACAGTGACATCTATATTCTTTTAAAGCTAGCAAAATAAAACCAATTCCAGTGTTTATGGTACGCTTTACAATTTATAGCAATTTTTTACGATTTTTACGATTATTTCAGCCGATAGACGTCCACTGTTGGACATAGGCCTCCCCCAAGAGTCGCCACAATGATCGATCATGTGCGTCCCGCATCCATCGGATTCCCGCAACCTTCACCAGGTCATCGGTCCACCTTGTAGGAGGCCTTTTTACGATCCAAATCTAAATAAATATTAAAAAAATGCAAATAGAGTGTCTAATAAGTTAAACGACTTGGGTAATTATTAGGATTTAATTAAATCTGATGTAGTCAACATGGGTTCAATAATCAAGGTTGATTAAGAGATAGAGATCATTATTTACAAACAGAAGAACCTTATGAAAAGTATCGAAGATAAGTATTTTTTTAATGATTTAATATTATACAAATTCCCAAGTCGGTCGACTTATTAGACAGACTATAAATATTTTATTAATTGGTCATGATTAGAACTAATTAAATCACCACTTTGAAAATTTCATATTAATTTCCTAGATGAACTTGTGTTTAATACCGTGATATTGGTTACACTAGTACCGGTATTGAAAAAATCCGGTATTTGAAAGCCCCAATGACGCACACGTTATTTATTTACGAAGTTGATAAAATTATCACAATATTGATTGGTTGGATTCGTTGTTTTTTTACGTTAAATTGTACATTGTACGGTATTAAATATTGTATACGATATTTATTATTGTACTTTTTTTTTTGTTTGTCTTTTATTAAGTTGCACCTGCCATGTTATGTTTCGATCGAAAATTAAGCTTTTTTTTTTTAATTTATTTTGCCAGATTTAAAATTGACAAAGAAATTAAACTCGCTTTAAAAAAGTCGACTCTGGACAGTTTTTTAAATAGTTCCTCAAGTAACTAAATTACAGAGCTGATATCTACTTGATAACCTATTATTAGTACCCTCTATAGAATTACATAGGTTACGACATGATTCCTATTGAGAGTAATTTTGCTATGGAAGTACGGCTTAGACCCTTTTGAATTTTGGGGGCTGTTCTGGTGCATTTCACATTAATATAGTGTAACATGAGGCACCCTGCTTCCCCCAGACATCAACAAGTTCCTGTGGATGGTGCGCATCGGCGGCAGCACGGAGCGCGGCGCGCACATCCGCGAGGCCGACTACTACACGCCGTCCGGAGAGTTCCGCGTCGACGCCGACGGCTCGCACACGCTGCTCAACTGCCTCATGTACAAGATGAGCTACTACAAGTTCGGCCTGGTTTACACCGAGGGTGGTAAGTGCTGATGACGTTTTCTGTTTTGTTGATTAGCAAACCAATGGCGTCCCTGGTGGTTACTGTGCTTATTCTTGTCGATGCATCCAAAATCGCTCGGTAACGTCGTCGGCTTAACCTTTTTCCTCATAATTTTTTTTTTGTCTTGGCAATGACAAAAAAAAATCGTTATGGCAACTAATTTTTATTTTTATTTTGTTTTTCTTTTATTAATTTTTATTTTGTAATTTTTTTTGTGTCTATACGGGCAGAATAAACATGTTTTCTTTCTTCTTTCTTTCAATGAATTAATAAATATAATTTATTCAGATAACTGAATACAAAATACAAGATAGGACCCAAATTGATATAGGCCAATTTTTTAAAACAAATGGAAAAATTGAATCAAATACCCAATTGTCATGTCCATAGGTCGGCCGCCCGGCTTCGACCGCGTGCGCGGCGCCGAGATCGGCAACAAAGACTTCAACCTGGACGTGCTGGAGGAGGCCTACACCACCGAGCACTGGCTCGTGCGCATCTACAAGGTCAAGCCGCTGCCCAACCGGGGCGTCTGAAGCGAACATGCCGCACGCTCACTAGGTAAATATCTCGCAAGTTTATATTGGAACAAGTTTTACCACAGGAAGTTCGGGGACAGTTTAGAACAGTGATTTCGCAATGTTTTTATATACACTTGTACGTCACATAACGGTAATGTGTGTTCGTTTGTAAGCCGAAATACATATGCCGGTAACTAGCATAAAAATATGCTAGTAGTTAGCATGCCAGTGAGCCGTACAAGTTCTGATTGGTGGATGTCACTATGGCATGCAAGCTACTTGTATACTTTTATCCTAGCTACAAAAATGTATATTTTGGCCGTAAGTGACAAATATATTTTAATCTTAGTAGGGATTGCGGTCAACCATTAATTACCGTGGTAGTCTCACATAATTAGTGTTCAAATTTTTTGATTCACAATTGTACAGTACTTTAGTAAACGATGAGCAATATAACTACAACAGAAATGCTCAACCCAGCTTAGAATTAATTTATTAAAGGCTTATTAATTACAAGACCGCTTAGCGGCTACTGGCTAGCTGGCTACGATGTTATTGTGGACTTGGTCGTGCAAGCTGGCGATCGTATAGCAAGTCCGAGATCCCCTAGACTAGGGATATGAGCAATATCGTAGTAAAACATTGTAAATTATCATATCTGCATGAAAAATTACTAAAACATATTTTAATACCTACTTCGATCTGAAAAACTTCCCTTTGAAATCCACAATATAAACTTTTGTAATATTTATCGATCGAGTTGTAAAAACGAATGTAAAATAAGAAAAAAAGTGATAATTATTGGAAATATTTATGCTAAAAGACATGCGGCGGTTCTTTTTACACTGACTTTCTAAGATTGCGTCATAGGTTGAAGATACAATTAATGCAGAATATACCAACGCTATTAACTAAAATATACTAAGATATTAAACCACCTTGGTGATATTTTTGTCTAGCTACTAGCCGCTTCGCTCAAGTGCAGTGTTTTGATTCGATGACATATAGTGTAAACAACAAGACTACTCCGCTATATTTTAATTTAACCTTTCAATCGTGAGAATTACAGACACAATAGAAAGACAATGGGTGCGCGAACGACGGCGTTCGCTTGGGATTTAATGAATTAAACCGGAATAAGTTCTCTAAATGTTAGTAAAATCCGGAACTAAATAAATAAATAAAAAACTACGACTAGTATCAGAATTGTAATATCGGAAATCATATTCTGAGATTCCGATATTGAAATCTTTCGAGATTTATACCCTAACCCATCCTAAAGTCAACTGGTAAAAAATGCCTAAGGCATTCAGTCCGCTTTTGTACAATGTGAATACTAATGCATAAAGTTTTAATAAAAATAAATGTTGTGTTTGTCATCAACTGCGGAATGGATCTGTATAAAATCAATTCCATGAAGACTGGTTAGGGCTAAGGTTTTTTTTTTTCTGCAACTACACCGTTAAATTTTAAATCGTTTTAATCCCGTGGAGGTTCGATCCCGGTACTTGAAACACTATCCATTTGAAAAGATAAAATTATATTCGTATTAATTTACGCATGTACGAAATTAATTTCATTAAGAAAACGTCAGCTGAGCGAGTTCAATGACCTGTAGTTAATACTCGGCGTTTCGTACAAACTACCTAAATAAAGATAAAATTAAAAAGGTACTTTATGTACTGGGTCGATCCTCCACGGGATTAAAACGATTAAAATTTAGCGGTGTATAAAAAGAATTCTGTGTCCTAAGACTGGTATACTGACCAAACCTGGGGAAACATGCCACACTGCCGTAGATTAATCTTCCAGAAACCATTTTGGCCTCCACGTGGGCGAAAGTTAAGAACAAGCCTCGTCGTTTTATACCGCGTACGTCGAAGGACTGGAACAATTTGCTTGTTGCGGTCTTCCCGTCCGATTATAATTTGAGTGTCTTCAAGGCAAGAGTGAATAGGCTCATAAACTAGCGCGCCTCACCATCAGATATTGCATCACTGCTTACCATCAGGTGGGATCACAGTCAAGCACTAGTTTATATCAATAAAAAAGAGCATAATCCTATTATTCTGAATATAATCGTATCTTCAGCGTATCTCCATTAGACATAGCAACGTTTTTATATTTTATAATAAGCGAGATGGGAATGCTAGTGAAAGATGAAAGTTGAGTGTGCTAGCCACGCTACCTACTGTGTGCAATCTTGTATGGATGTTATTGTCTTACTATTAAGTTTCGGAATAATAAATGTAAACAAACAGGGCTGTTAAAACCCCCTTTAATCGTGAAATAATAATATATAAAATAATCAAGGGGGAAAACACATAATGCAGGATTTATACAATCAAAATTTTGTCACTAATTAAAACTAATGAACTTTATTTTCCTAAAGGACTTAGTCCACCACTCGATATTCAGACAGTGTTAGTCAACGTCGCTTTGTGTAATAAGGGTCAGACTACCTACTCGGAATTAAAAATAAAATTTGCTGTCTACCAAACTAGTTTGAATTTTAACAATATGCCTATAATTGGCTTTAATAAGTAATGCACAAGCCGCTTCATTTGAAGGCTGAAAAGATTTGTGAATAGCCTAATGTTATATATTTTGTGAGTATCTATGTCAAATACACTACCATTAAAACTAAGAAGTAAGACATTTTCATAAAAAATCTGATTTAAATTTTCTACTAATAAAATTGTAACCATTCATTCGAGGAATCTATTACGAAAATACGGAGCGATGTTATCTTAGATCGAATTTTTCAGCATAACCGTAACATGTTTCACTTATTCGCAATAGATATCCTAGATTCCTAGTTTGTAAAACTACATTAAATATAACCATTTGTCTCTAAGACTAAATGTCTGTTTACATTTTGATTAGACATTGATAGGGCACGCACTTGCTTTGTTTTATATGAGAATGCACGTTAAAATAACCAAAATGTAAACAGACTTATACAGACTGACTCCTATTCATTGCGTAGTTTCTTAAAATGTATCTATAGAGTAGATGTATGCTAAAGCTAAAGACAAATTGAGCCCACGTTTGTTAGGCTATGCTACGCTCTATGACATCTAGACTCTTGAATTTGTTTGAAAACAGATGACGTAGAAACTTGACATACGCAACGTCCGACGTTAGTTGTGTGTTTTCAAGCAAATTCAAGAATCTTAGGACCTAACACGAGCTCTAAACGCGATCCATTTGACGACCTAAGTATAAAGCTCTATCCCACTTTCTTGCTCGCACGCTGGACATTCAGGCCGCTGTTGACGTTTGATGCGTAACATACAGTAGAATTCACGAATGATGGCGGGCGTGAAGTTAGCCTTTGCGAACTTTCGCGCTTACCACACTCTTCTAGCACACGCACGACGTCATTTGGTTCCTAAAACACGTTACTGCGCAGCCTTCTGCGCAAACTTCACGCCCGCCATCATTCGTGAATTGTACTATACGTGACATACGTGAGCTCTGTTAATCTTTAGCTTAAATAGTGATTAATTCACTTTGTATGTCTACCTCTAACTTATAAATAGCTAGAATAGGGAAATACGCACAAATAGTAATTTGTCACAACTCGTAGATGTAGAGTCGGTCAACAACACTTGCCTGTCCAGACTTGATTCGGTTACTAAATGAAATGATGTAAAGGAAAATAAATATGTTGTATAAATTCATTTTTTATTTTTATTTTAATTAAAGTTTATTGAGAAATATGCTTGTTTTTTTTTAGCAACCTCACACATACCTACTCTAGTTTTGTCTATTCTCAAAGTAAACAGTTTGACCTTTACGTAAGGTGCACCGTTTAAGAGTTATAAAATAAAACAACAACTGAAAATTAACTATTTCTTTTAAGGTTTTCCGAAAACTGAGCAGTGTTAACTTGGTTTTATAGTATTGTTAAAAATCCTAGCATCTTTCCAAAAAAATCAGCACTGTGCATTTATAACGTGTTTAATCAGTGTACGGTGATTGGCTAGTGTGACTGACACTGGCAGGCTACCATCAGGAATTTTAATTTTGATAACAAAATAATTAATATTTTGTCGCCAAATATCAGAATTTATCGGTCACTAGTTCAAAAGTTAGTTTTATAGGTGGCCGATCTTATGAGTATATCCCCAGCTCGGCCCAATTCTAATCTCAAAAGCTAGTGTAGGTACAGGTGCCCAAACTTTTGCGAAGATCCGTCTTCTCTCCCAAATTTTGTCACTAATTAGTCGCAATTTTGTTCCAAGTGACAGATTTAGTCGGATCTTAGTTTAGATTACGGACCGAGCGCGGTCAAAGATTAGTAAAACTGATTGATGCCAGAGTGGCTGGGCTTTCAGAACTTTGCCACGGCATGCCGTAGCGCGACCCGCCGTGCCATGCCGGCTGTGAGCGCCGGCCCTTACGATCTTTCAAGTAGAGTGAATAAGTTCTAGGCATATCTTCGACCACATCACGGCTTACCGAGGCGAGATTGTGGTTACTCCTCGTTATCACATAAAAAGAAATGGACAAGTATCGACTTTAAAGGTAAGCATCCACAGGCCCGCATCGCACGTATCGGACGCATCGCATCAAACGGATTAATTAGACTGCGTCCACTGTATCGGCAGCGATCGGATTGCCGACGCGAGTATCAGCAATCGTATTGCCGATTTCGGATTTTTGTAGTGATCTTAAGTAAAAAGCAAAAAAGTTCAAAAAAAAAAACGAATCCATTTATTAACACTTGTTTGCCAGCAACCTTCAGTGCTTCAGAAATTCAAAATTACAATACAAAATTGAAGTCAAAGAATTCTTTTGATGACAATTAAAATAATGAATATAATGATTTAAATTGTATGTGTGATTATACTCAATTTGTTTACGTAGTTAATTAAAAGTAAACAATCTTAACATTTTTTTTAACTTAAAATGTATCTAAAAATGTTTACTATTAGGTATTTACCTAAACCGATGTTAGGTAATTAACTTAATTAAAATAATCTTAGTGTGTCTTTTATACGATTTATTTTAAATAAAAAGACATATCAAGATTGTTTACATTTAGTTACCTACTAAAACGGAGTATAAATTTGACTATGACAATTTTATAAATGCATATAGGTACAAAAACACATTTAATATTTTTTTACTATATAATAATTATTGTAAATTACTATTAAATATTGTACACTTTATAATTACAGTGATCCTTAGGTAATTTTTTATTAGAACTGACTTTCTTGTACAACAATAACTGAATTTGCATTAAATTGAACAATACTGTAATGTAGAATATCAGTCGTCATCTCCGTCGCTGTGCTCCAGTTCGGAGCAGTGTTCAGGTACGAAAGTGTCGTCGTTGTTGTAGTCGCGCCTGTGCGGCCGGAGGGCCCTGCGGCGGCGAGGCGACGCTGCCCCTTCTGGACTGCTCACCTGAACACATTATTATAATACGGATAATGTTGTGATATCGAAAGGAGATCGCAAGAGTTGTTTTTTTAATATAGCTAACGGACTGGCTTGTAAAATATACTTTAAAGGATTTTGCATTTCTAGAATAGGTTTCAAAATTTGTAGAAAGTAAAGAAGCGTGTTGTTTTTTCAGTGTTGAATTGATTTTTGTAATAAGATGTTGTATTGCGAGCAAAGAAAAATATAGAAGTGTGCTGTCCCGTGTCTTTTCCCTATAGATAGATCCCAATACGAAGCGTACCGTAAGCTAAGCTACGCTACCACGGAACAGTAAAAACAGTGGAAGTAGCTTGAGAAAATGTATGTTCCAGAACCGGCGTCGCCAAACTCATACATTTACAATTTACTCTTACTGCAAACCCAAAAATATGATTGGCTGAAAACAGAAACAGGGCGTAGATGAAATGCAAAAAAAATGTTATACGAAATGCAACTTTAATTTCTATAGCCTATAAATCAAATTGATAAAAACAAGAAAGAAATACATCTTTGACTACCAAGTACCGCTACTCGTCGCTAGATGGCATTGTTCAGTATTTAATATCCAATATGAATTGTAGCTACGTAAAAATAAGATTGGGATTTGAATGGCTGGTATCACTGACACGGATGCAGGTTGCTACTCAGATAGGGATGTAACCTTATTCGATCGAAATAATATCGATTGTATGAAAACGTTTTTAAAACATTTCATGCAAAAAAAAATTGTATGCGATAGTGTGATGGTATTAAAATTATGAAATTAATATGATTAAAGGCAATTTTTAAACGTAGTAAAAAGGGTATTTATTTGCATAGTACATCAATTATCATCATCTCAGCTGAAATCATCGTCATCGCCCACTGCTAAACATAAGAATATTAAGTGTAATTCAAACGCCCTATGTTGTTCCTAACTCTTTAACTAAATTTATTTAAAATACATCACAAATATCATACCACAATTTTTATTTTATTACATTTATTAATTATCTGTATTATATAATACTTACAAAAACTATTAAACTATAATATATATTTTAAAAAGGCAATGTAATACATATTATACATATCGATTGATTTTATCGATAAAGTCACGCACTATTTGGATAGCGTCAAAAGTATAGGTAGACTAACGAATATTCCAGAAAACCTAGTAACCGAGAAAAGAAAATCAACTTTGTTTTGATTTAATTAAGGACTAGTTTTGTTTGTATATCCTGCGCAAAGTTTCACGTAATTTTATTTTTTCATTTTATTAAAATAAATCCGAAAATAATACTTTTCGGTGGTATGATACACCTCCATGAGTTAGATTTTTAGTCCGACTATGGTTATTAAAGTACAGTTTGGGACAATAAGGCATTTTAATATTATTTTTCGTTAATAATTATGTTGCGCAGTCTAGTTAGAGAATGAGGGCGCTTGAACAGCAAGTGCGCAACGCGATTCTTACTAGCGGCGACAGTGCCACGCCTACTTACTTCTTCCACTGTTTTTACTGTTCCGTGTACGCTACAATATTCAGAAAGGACAGGACCCCTACCACTAGCTCTTAATGCGATCCATTTGATGACCTAAACTGAACTGTTAAAGGGATGGTATATAGGGTGTGTAGCACCACCCCCTGAAATGAATCTGAAGATATTGACATCGACCTACTACTTGCCGAGGTCCAAAACCTCTAACGAAATAGACTGACGAGCACTGCACACAGTCAGTGCTTATCATCTGAACGGTTTTTAATTTAAAAGAACTTAGACTGCTAGATCAAGTCACTTATCTAGCATTCTAAGTTCTATTGAAAAGTTTGCAATATCAAATTTGAAAATATTAACAAGTTTTAACACAGCTCGCTTTACTTGCTCTATTAATCAATTTATTTATTAAATGTAAATCTAAATTGCCTGTAAATGGACTAATTGACATAAATAACTTTGACAATATTAGGCAATCGATCCATCGTTTTGACGAGATGATTTATGCCATCATTTTCATTTATTCATTCCCCAACTAGAATTCTCTTGAATAGTTAGAAAGAAAGAAATAAAATACGGCTAGTAAGTATGGCAGGATTAGGCGCACAATGCCACATTCGCAAAATGACATATTGACGTAAAATGCCACATTCGCAAAATGTCATATTCTCAAAATGCCATATCGCAAAACGCCACATTAGCAAAATGCCATCTTCGCAAAATGCCACTTTCGCATAATGCCAAAATGTAATTTCGAAGGATTAGGCGCACAATTCCACATTCGCAAAATGACAGATTGACGCAAAATGCCACATTCGCAAAATGACATATTCTCAAAATGCCATTACGCAAAATGACATATTCTCAAAATGCCATTACGCAAAACGCCACATTAGCAAAATTCCATATTCGCAAAATGCCACTTTCGCATAATGCCAAAATGTCATTTCGAAGTCAGTATTTTTTTTATTTGGACGTTAGTATGTTTTTATGAAAAAAAAAGCCCAAAGCAAGAAGTAAATAAGTAATTTTAACAAATTTTTTTATTTTAATTTACGTAAATCGCACTTTATGCGATAATTATGATTTTTTTAGAATGTGTCATTTTGATAATGTTGTATTTTGCTAATGTGACATTTTGAGAAAAATCATTTTGCTAATGTGGCATTTTGCGTCAATATGTCATTTTGCGAATGTGGCATTGTGCGCCTAATCCGTATGGCAATAGTTAGTACTACTCTACAGAGTAATTGTGTAAAACTGTTTCAGAAGCTGTCAAAAGAAAATAACTAAATAACCAACCTGATTAACAAGTTTGTAAGGTCCAGCGCCATCAATGAAAGTGTCTCTGAACGCTTTGCGCAACGACTTCTTTTTGAATACGGCGCACTGTTGGCGCAGCACATCTACCGCGCCTTCTGGGAGATCTGAAAATATCATACGAACGAATCTATCTATTTAAAGCAAATTATCACTCGGTGGTTAATCACGAAATCTCAGAAATTAAAACACCTACAAACTTGAAACTTGGCAGGTAGGTTCCTTACAGGGTGTAGACATCCGCTAAGAACGGATTTTATGAAAGTCCACCCCTAAGGCCTAAAGGGGCTAACACAGAGGTGCAAAATTTTTGTGGAGTAACACACTACACGGGCGAAGTCGCTGGCAGAAGCTAGTTATTTATAAAATGATAAAATGATCTGACTGCCTCATTGATACTTAAAGATTAAATCGTCAACTTCCCTGCTAACTGTCGTAACTAGCAATTGATATTTTTCCAGGGCGACCGTTTCTCGGTCGGGCGTTAACATCATATTCCTGTAGTTGTGTTGACTGTAGCTTTATTAATTAATTAATTAATAAGTTTTTTATATATATCTTGGCATATTCTTTAAGCTTTTCCATTCCCGCGCGCCTCAAGGAGTTGTCAGCAACGGCAGGGACCCAGCCGGGTCGAAGCCTACTGGGGCCAGGGTTATCCTAAAGGGCGCTCGAACCCCGGTATGAAGGCTAGAAGGAACGGGGTGGGTCTTTTAGTCAGTAAGAGTCTGACACTATCTCCTGCTCCGCCCAAGAGCGGGGGATGTCATTGGATGATTTTATCCCACCATAAAAAAATGTTTTAGTTAGTAGTGGCCCTAAAGCCGTAAATTACGAAGATAGTGAGGATATTTTTTACCTTCTTTTACACTGCCACAAAACGAATTACTTGAATATATTCTAAAGGGTAAACAACAGATATGACGATTAGAGAGAACTTATTCGAAATAATGTTATGAACACGTGGGTAATATCAGTGCAGATACCTACGACAGTTTGTGAGATACGACAGTTAGCGGGGAGGGCGACGAAATTACATTGGGCACACGTGCGCTTTGTACGCCGATCTGGGCGCTAGACTACCTAGGAGATACAAGTTTTGAATGGAGGTTTTTTTGTAAGTTGGAAACAAGGACAGTTGAATTATTGTCTTTTAGGTAACTCATCACCAGCTCACCTGTTTCTTTGAAGGAAATCTGCTTCGGCCTTATATCATTAATTCGGTAGTCTAATATGAGCTCCACATCAAATGGCTTGGCGTCCTCATCCATGTCGTTCTGAGCCACAAACGATATCTGCATTTGGGAACCATCCAAGACCTTGTACATCTCGGCTTCCGAGTTCAACATTCTCTGTGAAAAAAATTAGGTAAGTTTAACAAAAACTTTTAGCTACGGTAAGGAAATCATACGTGTTATTAGAGATGTGCCGTTGCCGGCAATATGGGAATACGATATTGGCACCGATAGTCATACATCGGGCAATATTTCCACTTCACGGCAATATTCCCACTTCACGGCAATATTCCCACTTCACGGCAATATTGCCGGCAACGGCACATCTCTAGCGTTATTCTTTTAACCGCCAACGTCGGATATATCCGACGAAAACTCTCGTATTTAAAGTGCCAGTGTGCGACACTCCATGACCAAATACTCCATCTTGTGAGCTCTTCTGTCACTTATGGTAATTGGAATGCTAAAAGAGATGGAGTACCCAGTCGCAAACAAACGACTGTGGCGAATAGGACGCGAAAACTCTCGTCGGACCAATCCGACGCAAGCGGTTAAAAGGTTGGTGTAGCAGAAAGCAGGCGAGTAAGCAAAGGACGCAAAATGATGTGAAGAGTGGAAGGTTATGTGAGTGAGTGCCTTTGCCAATCATTGGGATAAAATTATTTTGATTTTACTATTAACTAAATCCAAGAGCTGAAATTGAATACCTTGAAAAAGAATAAACACATACTAAAATCACACTTAAGGCCAACGCTGCGTCAAGCAGCGCATGCGCGTGCGCCCGTCGCGTCTATGCGTGTGTCGTACGCCGAGGGCCCCATAGCGGAAACCCGATTACGACCGTTTGCGCAGTGTCGTTAGTTCAACTTTAACGGTGTGCATGTAGTTATTTCGAATTCGATGGAGAACTTTAATATTTTATTCAAAACGGTCACGGGCGCGACTGCCAGCACTTTTGTATGGAACCGCGCGGGCAAACGTGTAACGCAGCGTCGGCCCTAATACTATAAAGGCGAAAACTGTTGGTGTGGGGTATGTTTATTTGTTTTTTTTGTTAACTCTTCACGCTCAAACGGCTGAAGGGATTTGGCACACGGGTAGATCATGTGGAACAGCACATAAATGATACTTTTTATCCTGGGAGTGTTCCTTTGGGACAAGCATCTATTTTTACGCGGGCGTAGCCACTGGCAGCAGTTAGTAGTATCATAATTTTACACAAACAAATCTATGAGAACAGAACACTTTTCTCATAGATATAATTATTAAGACCAAGGTCTTATAGCTGACAGCAATATCTAACAGACAACCTTTGGATGGACAGTAAGAAATTGAAACTAAAAAACCTTAGTGAAATGAAACTAATAACTTACTTTCAACATCTCAAACTGTTTCTGTCTACTGTGATATGCAACAAGAGCTTTCCTGAAGTCTACCAGACATTCCGGCAGCATGATGTTGTGGTAGTTTTCCATCACTGCCTCCAGGTTGAATCCCAGCGGGAGTGACAGTTTGGACACCTCGTTTACACCTGCAATGGTAATAAAAAAATTAATAAGGTCTACTGTCCACGGACGCGTAGCTTCACAGACGTGTATTCGTTATACACTTGGTGTATGCCTACACACAGCTTACATACAAACTATATAACTGTGTCAACAAAGCGGCAGCGGATCTAAATGCCTAGCTTAAAGACTAGTTTGAGACAGCTTGTGAGAAGAATATCTGGCAGGGTTGGGTGAGGCTTTGCCCAGCACAGAGACAGATCTTAATTATTTATAACTTTCTTTCTATTTCTATAATTTACTTTCCCTATTAGCCAATTTCTCTCCCAAAGTTATCCAACATTAATATGTAGGGTGGTGTATAAGTAGTAATTTTCCTGTGTTTATTTTCAAACTAAGTATATTTTAGTTTTGTTAATAATATAATGAGTCAGAAAACATATATCATTTAGCAGAATCTCACCATTGTTCATCTCGATCCTGACTCCATGTTTGACCTCGTGCTCGGCGGCGTGCTGCATGTGGTAGACGATGCAGCAGTGGTCATCCGGCACGTATGACTGCACCTCGATGCCTGACAGCACTGACATGAGCTCCAGATCTTTCTTCAAGCGGCTGACAGCATTTGTTAAAATTAGTTTCTGAAATAATAAAATTCAGTTCAAGATCAAAGCATTTATCACATCACACTAATATAACAAAGGCGAAAGTATGTGTGTGTGTGTTATTCGGGTGTGTCACAAGTTCAATTCAATCACGGAATGGACAAATGAGAAAACCAGGTCTGGGTATCTTGTACATGTGAGTTTACATATATCTATTTAGCAATACAGGAGCCTTTTGCGGAAGTCTTTATTTAAAAGAAAGAAAAAGTAAAAAAAAAAGGATATTGCCTTTTTTTTACTTTTTCTTTTTCGACAGTCAAATACTATGACTAGTAGAAGACTTATAGCTGCAAACCTCAACCAACATCTTCAGGGGGTCTAGTTATGTAGCTAGATTAAAAACCGACCAAGTGCGAGTCGGACTCGCCCTTGAAGGGTTCCGTAGCAGCAAGTAACATAATATAAAAGTTCTTGTAGTTTGTTGTAACTTTGATCGATGTTTTAATAATAGTGTATTTTTTTCGATTTATGATGCATTAAAAAAAAACTACTTACTAGATCTCATTCAAACCAATTTTCGTTGGCAGTTTTTATTGTAATGTACATCATATATTTTTTTTAGTTTTATCATTCTCTTATTTTAGAAGTTAGTTAGTTAGTGGGACACACATTTTACCACTTTGGAAGTGTCTCTCGCGCAAAAAAAAATGATATTAGAAACCTCAGTATCATTTTTGAAGACCTGTCCACAGTTACCCCACACATATAGGTTTAATGAAAAAAAAGTTTTTGAGTTTCAGTTCTAAGTATGGGGACCCCCAAAATTTATTGCTTTTTTTTCTATTTTTGTGTGAAAATCTTAATGCGGTTCACAGAATACATCTACTTACAAAGTTTCAACAGTATAGCTCTTATAGTTTCGAAAAAAAGTGGCTGTGACATACGGACGGACAGACAGACATGACGAATCTATAAGGGTTCGGTTTTTTGCCATATGGCTATGGAACCCTAAAAAGGAGTATTTCTATACAAAGCTGTGAGATAGCGGTCAAGCGCGAACCTTTCAACAATATATAGCATTGGTAATTTGCTATTTTATTAAAATTCAAACATTTTGCATTTAGGTGAATAAATAAAGTAAATGAACATTCTTCTTGGATTCGAGAATTAAACCAAGGACCTCATGAACAACAGTAGTGGTAAGCAGTAGAACATTGAATTATTTCTTATTATTTAGAATAATATAATGTTACCTCTGGCCTAACAAACGACTCTCCCTTTTTCTTAATTGGTGAAGCTTTGTGTCTATAGCTGTTTCTTTGTAACTGGAACATCTCATCTTGCTTCTCTTTGAGCTGCAGCTCCAGCCGCTGTATCTCGTCCTGGAGATCATCGCAATCCTCTGGTAGCTTTGTGGCTAGAATTTATTAAAAAAAAATTATAACTTACAGGCTTAGAATAATATTCTTAGCCTGTAAGTTATATACAGGCAATTATTGTAAAAGTTATTTAACTTCTTTGATATAGTCTGTCTAATAAGTCAACCGACTTGGGAATTTTGTTTAATATTTAATTATTTAAAAAATACTTATATTCGGTACTTTTTATAAGGTTCTTCTGTTAGTAAACAATGATCTCTATCTCTTAATCAACCTTGATTATTGAACCCGTGTTGACTACATCAGATTTCATTAAACCCTAATAATTACCTAAGTCGTTTAACTTATTAGACAGACTCTAATACTTTAGTTGTTATTGAAGATCACCATGGATTTCTTTTGGAAAAGTCGAATTCGTGGTAAATTCTGAGCGTAAATTTTGGTAGCAGGTAGGTCGTCTTAAAATTTATTTTAATACTAGCTTTTGCCAGCGGCTTCGCCCGCGTGCCTAGAATATATAATAATATATCACTCAGGAATAAAGCAGCTTTTTAATGGTGAAAAAATTTTAGCAATCGGAACAGTACTTCCAGAGATTATCTTCTACAAACAAAAAAACAAACTTTACCTTTTTATTATTATGTAGATCTACTGGAAAACATTACTTACTTTAAAAAATCTAACTTAGAAACAATGTTTAACAAATACCTAAATCAAACTTACCTCCTTTCCTAAAAAGTTTTGTGATTTTTAATTGCTTGGTATTCATAATTATTTTATAAATTAAATATTGTGCATACAATATTATTTCTTGAAACAACAATCAATGAATCAACCGAAATAAATAAACACAAACCAACACAAACGGTAAAAATTCAAACTTTATGACGTTTGTGACAGTGACATTAGCACGGACATTAGTCACATTAGTTTGTTTTTCTTTATGTTGGTAAAAGTTATTGAATGAGTGAACAAAAAAATCTGCCCGCTCTAGATCTATGGCGTGGATATTCCAAAGGGACCTTAGTCGATCCATTTTTAAACCGCCGCATGTAGTAATTATAAACTGTGTTGGTAAATGTATCTGTCTGTGGTATTGTAGCTCCAAAATGGAAGAATTAATTTTGATCCGTTGTAAATATTTCATTTGAATAGTCGCATAATTGAGAATCTCTTTAGCTATGACTCAACTGGGCACGTCACAATCATGGCGGTAAGTCCCGTCTTTGAGGCGTAACTGGAAAGACCTCACGGCGTCCTTACCTTCCGCATGACGCAGGTCCTCACCGGACATGGTTCGTTCGGGAGTTTCCTGCACCGGATTCATGCGGAAGTGACGCCCGGGTGTCGCCACTGTGCGGAACGCCTGGAGGACACGGTCGAGGTGTGCCCTGCTTGGGCGGAGCATCGCCATGCCCTCGTGGGGGCGATCAGTAGTGGAGACCTCTCGCGCCGGGCCTTTGTTGAGGCCATGATCCGGAGCGAGGAGTGGCAGGCGGTCGCCGACTTCTGCGAAGCAGTAATGCTCGCAAAGGAGGAGGCCGAACGCATCAGGCAATGGCGTTATCGCCGCCGCCGGGATTCTGATCCCGATTTCCGGCCACTGTAGGCGCGGGCTTGCGGACAGTGAGCAATGGGTAGCTCACTGTGCGGCCGTCCGGTAACCAGGGCCGGTTTATGCATGTCGGGGCCCCTAGGCAATGCACGTCTCGGGCCCCACCTACCCTCTTCTAACTTCTTAAAATATTTTATTTCTAACACAAATTTATTCATAATTACGTTGTTTGTAGGGTTCCGTAGTCAACTACATAGTTTCACCAAATCTGTCTGTCTGTCTGTCCGTCCGTCCGAGGATAATCTCAGTGATTGTTAGCTAGAAAGCTTGCTAGAGTCCGTCTAATGAAAGCGTGACCTGAGAAAAGGAGGTTACAACCAAAAATTTTGAATGTGGTATTATTGAAATAGTAGGAGAAAAAAGTTTTGATACTAGAGTATTTTTTGTATTTATAACAATTGTATAATAGTTAATCCTAGTCAAAAACGTGTGTAGACTTGTTTGGTGGGTGTATGGTAAAGGTCAATAACACACAAAATGTTAGTTATTATCCCAAAATATTTTATTTTATCTGATCTCTCAAATGTCGCTATATGGCGTGGCTAGAAATGGCGTTCTTACCTTCCGCATGACGCAGGTCCTCACCGGACATGGTTCGTTTGGGAGGTACCTACACCAGATTCATGCAGAAGTGACGCCACGGACGGACACGGTGGAGCACACAGTCGAGGTGCGCTCCGCTTGGGCGGATCATCGCCGTGCCCTCGTTGGGGCGATCGGCGGCGGAGACCTCTCGCTCCGAGCATCAGGCAACGGCGTTATCGCCGCCGATGGCGCTGGGATACTGATCCCGATTTCCGGCCACCGTAGGCACGGGCTTGCGGACAGTGAGCAATGGGTAGCTCGCTGTCCAGCCATCCAGTAACTGTCCGGACCAAGCCCAAGTCGTCAACGGTGTGCACTGTTCCCGCGCGCCTCAAGGAGTTGTCAGCAACGGCAGGGGCCCAGCCGGGTCGAAGCCTACTGGGGCCAGGGTTATCCGAAAGGGCGCTCGAGCCCCGGTATGAACTGAAGGCTTGAAGGAACAGAATAGGTTTTTTTAGTCAATAAGAGTCTGACACTATCTCCCGCTCCGCCCAAGAGCAAGGGTTGTCATAGGATAGGGAAAAAAAAGTCACTATATAATATTCAAATAATATTCTTTATTTACCATTTAGCCTTCTGGCAAGAATACCAAGTGCACAACACCGCGATATTCAAATAAAATGGTCAACATGATTTCAACTTCATCACGTCTCGCCAACACTAATGTGTTTCAAGGTTGTTGGGTTGGAATCAATTCGTTTTAGCATAGAGAAATTTCAGATCTTTTGGGATTAGTCAAGTGGGAACATGTTTTATACTCCAATGATTGTTTCAAATGATACGGATCGACTCGTGAGACACAAAAAGTTCAACAGCTCTCAAACTTGAACTAGGATTTCAGTCACTATTTCCTTCACTTTCGCAATTTTAACTTCAGTTGAAGATTTTGATGCTTTATCAGACAAAGTGAGGCAAATCTTTCATTACATCTCAACTGCTTTTGAACGCATTCTACCACTCACTAACATGTGTTTTTGATTAAATCGATTCACCAAAAGCCTTCTTTATTTGATGCAAAGAGATTTAAAGAGATACAATAGAGCGGCTATCAGGAGAAATGTCTTAAAAAAACTGTCATCATATCTCTCAGTGACGCCATCTAGCATTGAATAGCAATCACGCAAATTAAATTTGTCAACATTTGTATAATTTTAACTATTGCTCGGTAGATGGCCAGGGGTTTTACCATGATACGTTAAAATGACAGTCGTACGAACGAAAAAGGATCCAACAGTTCGGTTTAGGTCGTAAAATAGATCACGTTAAGAAATCGTGGTAGAAGCTTCAGTGTGTGCCAGTGGCGTAGCTAGGAGAGGGGATCATGGCGGTGGGGGCCATGGCCGACGAAAGGAGGCGGCAGAAAGCGCCAATTTATTTATATGAAAAAGAAATAGATATTCGAAATTGCGAGCGCAATGTTACGTACGTGCCAAGCAAATTTTGATGTCGATGTTAAGTCTACCCTGCATGCTGCAGCAGATATATTGCTTTTTATTAATCCAACTTCATTCTCTGACGTAACAACGTCGGACCAAGCTCAAACATGACTTGGCACTGAGTGTGTTCACGCTGACGCGGTCAAACACGCCCATACCGACCTTGGACCAACGCTCGTATGCGTAAGGCAAGTGACGTGACTCTAAGGTGTTGTGGAGGTCTCAGTTTGACCACATTGGCCGAATACAAACCCCGTTGGTAGTAAAGCGTTTTGGTCCCTGACAAACTCGAGCGAATCGAACTTCTGCCGTCCCTCACCTCCACCACTGCTGAAACCCGACGGGTCCCTGACTCACACCGCTGAGAAGAAAGCAAACTTAATTGCCTTTTTTATTGCGGAATCTTTGCGTCTGAATTCCGGTAACGCACCGTCCCATGTTTCTCCTCATTTGTACGTGACGAGTATGTCGGATGTTCGTATCCATCAGAAAGACGTACGTAAGAATAAAGCTAGTGGCCCCAACGGGATACCTGCAGTCGTTTTTAATACTGGTGTTCTTAAACATAACAAACAACAAAGAGCGGCGTATTTCTGGTCGACCCCAAGCGGCGAAAACCCACGCTACGCCACTGGTATGTGCTAGGTAAGGTTAAACTTTTCAGCAATAGATGGCGCTATCATAAAATCAGCAAATGTTCTAGAACTATTCATGGAAATTGTTGAATTTTAATTAATTACTGCGTAAATACCAAGAATATTTACGAAAATAAACCGAAGTTAGGTCCAACAATTTTACCATTACAAGATTTGCAATAGCGTAATGCGCAACTCAGAATATTTTCTCAGAAAAGATTTTCTTTTAGTGCCTAAAACGGATACAAACATGACTTGACGTGTAGGGGTGTCATACCAGACTGAGCGACTTGTTACTACAAAGTAACAAGTTTCGGATTTTGACTTTTGTTCGCTATGTCCTGTCTATTGGTAGTATGTATTTAATGTCTTTGTTTTGATGTTTTTGTCCATTGTGAAATTCGCAATATGTCAGATTATCTAAAAATATAAGAAAAACAAATTATCATTATATCCTAAATATATCTAATAATATTAGTCGACAAGGATCAAGATTATAACGTCATACTAACTTAAAAATTCTGAAATCGTATGTAAACATTGTTGGTTTTCATTGAAAACACCTTCTTTCTCTTCTTGTTTTTGTTTGAACTTATTAACCATAGTGTGTAGCAGTTTTCGCACGTTACTGTTTATTGTTTTTCCCATAATTAAGAAATTATTCTTGAAAAATAAATATCTGTTTACATTACTGACAATTGCGACCATAGACTTTGACGCGATTTTTTTCGGCAAAACGATGTTGCCAATTTAATTTAAAAAAAAAAACTCCAGGTTACGCTTTCAGTAGACGCACTCTAATGAAAGATTGTGTTTTTTTAAACTCCATCTGTTGACAGCTTTTCACATGGCATGTCATCGAAAATTCAATTTTTTTTACTGTTTATGAAACATAGTCTATTTTTTTTTTCCTGAAACGCGGGGCCCTAGAACCTGGCGGGGCCCCTAGGCAGTTGCCTACATTGCCTAATGGATAAAACGGCCCTGCCGGTAACTGTCCGGACCAAGCCCAAGTCGTCGACGGCGCGTACTGTTCTCGCGCGCCTCAAGGAGTTGTCAGCAACAGTAGGGACCCAGCCGGGTCGAAACCTACTGGGGCCAGGGTTATCCGAAAGGTTGCTCGAGCCCCGGTATGAAGGCTAGAAGGAACGGGGTGAGTCTTTTAGTCAGTAAGAGTCTGACACTATCTCCCGCTCCGCCCAAGAGCGGGGGATGTCAATGCATGATTTTTTCTCACCATAAAAAAAAGCTATGATTCAACGAAATCTGTTCAACCGTTTCAATATTTTAATAAATATCATTGAACCGTTTGCAGATTATAAGTAAGCTCTTTTCTAGTTGATGAAGGTATATGAGCTACGAGAGCAACTTCCACAGGACAAATCGATTTGATGTTGACTTGATGTTGCCGTATATTCTGTAATACCTATACGGAGTTGGGTATCCTCTTGGCCTCATTGACTGGTCTTATTGAAAAGATTTTAAATAAATGGTAATCAAAGTTTTTTGAAACAGGAATTATAAATGGGAATAAATTGATCAAAGATTTACCCCCTTTTACTTGACTCATTGATATGATATATTATTGGTAAAGTAGGTTAATAAAAGTACGCAATATTTTAATTAACGCGTCGAGGGATCATTAAATAGTGGTTTCTCAAAGCGACGACTTGGATCAAAATATTAGTCGGTACCTGCATAAAAACATTTATTTTTTTACTTTTCAGAAGTTGTTTGTATCAGGGGTTTTTATGTCCATTAGTTTGATTTCATAATGCAACATACGATTACATTACAATTAGGTTATTAGGCAAAATATATATGAATAAGGCTAGATTGAAATGATGCCCGATTGGCAGATTCTAAATGAGACATGAGACAAAGTTGATGAAGGAACTTCAGGAGTACAAGAATCAAAACTATAATATTCGTAAATAAATACTATTTTAATATTCAAAAATCACAGCGCAGTCCAGCGCAATCTTCGTTCTCTTAAATAAAATAGTGTATTTCTTTTTTTTTACCGTGACAAAGATGACCGCCTCATCTTTTTCCTATATACGCCGAATTGTTGGGTAAAAAACAAAATCATAATTTTTCTTTAAAACTAAATAACTTATAATCTCGTTACTCCAATAGATTTCAGGTGTTCTTGGTTTACGCGCCCGTCATTCCATTTCACTAGCAATCTGAAACAAATGAAAAGTCACCATAATTACAATAGGAATTTTCTTGTATTTGTTCAGCAATAATATAAGCATTTATGGTAATGATTCTTACTTCTCGTGATTATGTTTGACAGACCACAGAGCAGGCATGTGGCGAGGCTCCATAGAGTTCAGGAAATGTTCGCGCCACAACTCTTCAAGACGTAACAGACCGCCGTGCTTGAAAAAGTGCTCCACTACTTTCACACCGTGAGACTCGTATTCTGAATTATCTAACCTGGAACATTTATAATATGTTTTCATGAAGCTAGAAATAAGGAAATAATTTCATAACGAGCTCATTAAATATGCCCCACATTTTATATCTGTTTATTTTATCTTGGCTCGTGAGGTTGTCGACTTGTGGATTATTGTACGCCATGTCAACCAATGGCGTAATATCTACGAGCCTGGACCAAAACTTTAGGAGACTCTCGTTAGGCGGCTGGATCTTGGTTCAGCCACGGCCATTGGTTCTTCAGAGACAAGGCACGTTTTACTAGAATGTTCTTCTCTCTGAAGCCCTGACTGCTGGTAACTTGGGCCCTGTTCCCAACACTGTTAAAATTTAAATCTATATGTATCGTAAAGCAAATATAATATGAATACGTACACTAATTTAGTTTGCACAACTTTTTGCAGGAACTCTTCAGTGATCTCATGTTGGTCTGGGAAGTGCTGCAATAATGACTGTTCTAGTTCCTTTCTCCTCGCTTCAGGAAGTTTGTTGGACTGGTAGAGAAGGGCTCGAGCAGCGGCCTTAATTTTCCTGTTTAATAATTATTTTATGAATGAATCAAATCGTGACTAAAATAGTGTGCAAAATTAAAATAGTTACAAATTAAGGCTTGGAGAAAACTTTGAAGGGACTCAATTTTCGTTTTTTAGATCGAGTTTTTAGTACTAAAAGCCGTTGTCGAATGAAAGTCTTCGACATCGTGTCATCCGACCATACGTGTCAACCGGCATTAGCTAGACAAACTGGGCCGCTAGAGTACGGTGTCGACGTCATGTCAACGCTAAGTCACGTGGTCAGAACAAAAGAATCGGAGGCGTGGCCTACTCGAGGCGTTGTAACTTGGCTAGGAGGGCTGGGGTGGTCAACTAGTCGATCGCGATCGTTCGGTCTGCTGCTGTATTCCAGTTGATCTTGGTAAACACCAGCTTTTTTTACTTTTAAGCCAAGACTAGTCTATTTTTTAATACCTCGTCGTACAGTAACTTATTGTTTGTCAAAAGAAAATTTGAACAATCTAACTCGATACAATTATTCGAGGCAGATTGTTCAAATATTTTAGCTCGCTTCGCTTGTTCTCTCATTTTTGATTACTCGATTTTTCAGCATAGTTCGACAGAGTTTTATTATTCTCATTATTAAATTGATTTTATAATTGGCAAATCTCATAAAGTCCAGTTAGTAAACAGTCTACAGACATGGGCCGAACCAAGTTGACCACACCTTCTGTTGACCATAAAAACTAAAGACGTCTTTAAGCTCGGCATCATCAAAGGCGCCGGAAAAACCTAAGTGAGGGATGTATAGAGACGGGAAATGTATTAAACGGCTAAGCTAAGCCTAGCAGTTTGGGATTACTGACTGATATGAGTAATGCTAACGGCACTAAAGGCGAATACTTACTTGCCAGCGAATTCATTGTACTTCTTGCCACGCTGGTTGGTCGCGAGCGGCGCGTCAGACATGTCGGCTAAACGCTCGCGCATCGCGTGGTCGCGCATGTTGCTGAGCTGGTGGCACTCGGCGCACAGCAGCACCACGTCGTGGGATGCGTGTTCTTTCATGATTTCTGTAATTATATCTTCATGAATATCATAATATTTCATCCATTCGATTGGTAAATTAAAATGATATGTATAAGAATCAGCTATTGCTATTAGCTACGAGTCTCTACACTCAACAGAAACATGGCGAAGGCCCATCCTGATTAGTATTGACAGCATGGTTGGCGCAGCGATTGTGTAACTGACTGCTGCGCTGCGTGGCGCGGGTTCGATTCCCCCATGGAACAAATATCTCACCCAGCTTTGAGTGTCTTTTGTATACGAGTTTGTATTTGTAAACGCAACCACTATAAAATAATTACTAATGTGGGGTCAAAGTTATTTGAATTGCAACATTATTAGAACAACTGAAACCAGTTTATAATGATAATAAAATCTGTTTGGGAACTACAATAGCATTAACAAAATAAATACTAAACAGAGCATTGCCTTCAAACTTATAACACCCCTCTTTATTCGTCAAAAGTTAAGAGACCAGAGAAGTACACTTACCTGGAAACATTTTTCTGTACTCTCTAGGCACAACATTCTTACGGATGTAAGAGTTAGTGCTGCCACATACAACGCACTTATTCTCCTTCTCCAGCTGGTAGTATCGTCCCACGTCGCCTACTGCTCGACCAGCGGGCTCGAAACGTAATCGTACAGTGAAAGGTTCTTCGTTTACTATATCTCCTAGTTCTTTATTCACGAACCTATAGAAAACTGATATTAGCTACTAATCGCTAAGTTATAGGGGATAAAAGAAAACTTGAAAAAAAATTTGGTTTGTTGTTTACATGGAATTAAATTAACCTGACTAAATATTTATGGACAGATATTAATGTTGCGAGGAGCCAAACTTTTATGCCCCCTCGCAAAATCAATATCTAAATATTGATATTTTAATATTGACTCTAAAGTCTGAATTCTGGCCCTGGGCGATTTTCTTTCGAAATAACACAGAGGTATTGTATCCGACAATACCCGTTTTCCTCTGCCAGAAACATGGGACAACTTCTAATCAATCTCTCTCTCTCTCAGTCTAGAATTACTTCTTGACTTGCCAAGTACTAGAGGTTAACCGGGCACCAATAACTTACTTACGACTCTTGCCACTTAAAAAAAATAACTGTGTCTCACCACAAAGCCTTCTTATTGTCACATCGACACAGCAGCTCACCATCAGGAGCTTCTAGATAACCGTTGTTGTACAAAGGTTTGGCGCGCATCCCAAGCTTGTAACCCTTTGTCGGCACCGACGGCGGTTCCTTTGTCCTCCCATCTTTTTCTTTTGCACTGAAATGAAATACATTTGTTATATTTGTACGCAACGCCGACTACTATCTATAGGTCATTGAACTCGCTCAGCTGACTTTTTCTTAAAGAAATTAATTTCGTACATGCGTAAATTAATACGAATTTTGAAAAAAAAGGTACTTTATTTTTTAATTCTATCTTTACAAATCAATAGTATTTCATGTACCGGATCGACCCTCCACGGGATTAAAACGATTAAAATTTAGCGGTGTTTAGATCTTATCTTATATTTGTTGGAGTTTTCTATTCTCCCACCCACAACTGAATTTTATTTTAGACTAGTTTTTGCCAACGGCTTCGCCCGCGTATATAAAATAGCCTATGTCACTCAGGAATAAAGCAGCTTTCTAACGGTGAAAAAATTTTAGCAATCGGACCAGTACTTCCAGAGATACAGTACATCCTACAAACAAAAAAACAAATGAAAAACTTTATCTCTTTGTTATATTAAGGCATAGGCCCAACGTGGCGCATGCTGTGCACGGGCACGGGGCGCATTTTAGCTGCGTGTATTAATTTGTTTAACAACGTGGGTCTACGTTTCCACTGGAGTACACGAATATGACCCACGACTATGTATAGCGTGGCACGGCGCACGGAGAGGCTACGCACGTGCCACTGCAATTAACGGACACGGGCTTCACTGCGGGGGGTGTATGACTGAAAACTGCGCTGCGATAAGTGAGCTGTACACAGTCGTGGGTCATATTCGTGTACTCCAGTGGAAGCGTAGACCCACGTCGACAGCGTTGAGCTATGTAACCGCCTATTCGAGCAAGCTACGCATGTATCAATGACGTCAATTCATGCGTAGCCTCTCCGAGGGTTGCAGTTGACACAACCACATACATTTTCTTACAAAGCGAAGCTTAATACACGTGCGTAGCCTCTCCGTGCACCGCGGTGGGCCCGCGCCTTTAGTGTAGATGATGTCAGACCTTAGTCGACAAGGCAATAAGGAAAAGATTAAATTACTTATTTGTTATCTTTTGCAATTTCATCATCTATATTTCAATATGTAAACAATTGAAAAGCAATTTTAGATAACAATATATATACTCACCCATCCTTTAATTTGATATGTTTCGTTTTGTATTGTATGTCAGCATACTTCGAGCAATATTCATCTAAATGTAACCAGACACTATAACCATTAGTGCCAAATAACCAGGATGACGCCTTTTGTTTTCGATCAAGCTGTTCTAATAAAATGGCAAAAATTCTTATCGCTGCATGTGCATCGATTGCCGCATATTGAACCTGTTTTTCTGATAATTCATCTGCTTCCCAATCGCTGCATCGAATCTGGTGAAGAAATAAATATTTTATGTATATAAATGTTGCTACACATATTTTGGGAACCGGAACTGCTAAAAACATCCGCCTGCTATTTATAAACATGAGTAATTACTTTATTTGTATTATAATACCCTTATCACGTTTTATCTGTATTGCCTTTTTCAACAACAGTTATAATCTATTTATTTTGTTTGCCAACCACAGTAAGCTTATCAGTGGCATGTATGCACAAATAAATACCTGGAGATAACATAATTAGAGACTTTTCCCACCTGACTCCTAAGCTTCGGTCAGCAGAAAACATAATTTGAGATGTAAACAAATTATCTATCAAAAGTAACAAAAGTTAATTAGTTAAATGACAGAAATTGCAATTTTTTTGTCATCTTATCAGTTTTTACTTGACATGTTTGAGAAATATATTTTTTAAATCGTACCCTCCAACTTTTATCCAGGACAATATCTAGCAGGTTAGAAGATAGTGTAGCTAAGCCACCAGCCTCTAACCCATTCAGCTCAGCCAAGTATCTTATGTCTAGTGTAGACTTCAACACCACAGAGTAATCATGGTTCAAATAATTCCCATCATCAGCTGCAGCTACACCCACTTTATAAATTGTTTCATCCTCTAACAAATCCTGGAAAATAAATTTATTTGTAAATGATTTTCATTTTACAAATTTAGATTTATATTTCATATGTTATAACATGATCTGGGGCCAGGGTTATCCGAAAGGGCGCTCACAGTAAGAGTCTTACACTATCTCCCGGTCCGCCCAAGAGCGGGGGATGTCAATGCATGATTTTTTCCCACCATAAAAAAAAAAATGTTATAACATGATAGTTTTCATATTATAGTGTTTCACAATATTACCTTTAAAGATGCAGGCATTACTTTTATGTTACTCAGCCTGAACAGGCCACAGTAACCATCAAAAGAAGATAGCTGAACTAGGGCGACTGGTTGCCTCTGTCCATTATCTGTCACCCATTCACAGTCAAATCCTAGAGCTCTGTACTTCTGACTTCGTCTGAAAAATATAACGTTTGTTTGTAATTCATGAGTATAAAATCAATAAAGGAAAATAATTAGAAATATGATAATTACGATATAATTATTCTACATTAAAAACACAGGAAAATTAAAATACAATAAGAGTTAACACTTAATATGAACTTTTATATTTAACTAGCCTTTAGTCGCAGCTTTGCTTCCATACATAAAATATAGCCGTGTCACTCAGGAATAAAGCGGCTTTCTATCAGTATAAACCTTTTCGCAATCGGACCAGTACTTTTAAAGATAACACAAAAAAAAAGCTACCTCTATAGAATTTAGTATAGATTCTTCCATTCTTTCAATTTCAGGTAAGTAGGAATGTTTATCACTTCTTCATAAATAACTTAAAGGTTAAATACACGAATGATAACAAATTACCTTCTCAGCTCTTCAACAACTTGGTCACAAGATTCTTCAGTGGTGACTACTTTGATATTCAAGTGGCCAAATAAATCTGCAGCATTTTGGCGTCCTTTCATCAGTTTATAAATAATGTATGAAACAGTACATCCCACAGCCAAAGCAGCTGAAGTTGCGTACAAATCATAACACCGCGTTGGAACCTGCATTGAAACTGTTTTGAAAACTCAATATGTACAAGTTATCTTACACAATGTTTTGTAATCACTGAACGTCGTTAACGTATTTTTAGGTATTATATAGATAATTAGATATAACTGTGACGTTACACGTATTTTAGATATGATTTGTTTTACTATGATTGGTATTTACTTGAAGTGGAAATCATAAATACACCGGGATTGCACCAGCCAGCTGACCAGCAATCAGCTGTTTGTTTTGTGTCAGAAGTTAGGCCCGTATTAATAAACGTTCCTCAGCCCAAGATCTCGTACTTAATACCAAGCTTGAGGTCTTGATCGTATTAATAAACGAGATTCACAAGCTTAAGCTCAAGCTCAAGTTCGAGCTCAAGCTCAGCTTAGGTTTACGACATCATCCGAGTGTTGTCTGATCAATAAACGAAACTCGAAACTTAAGTTTACAACAATCTCTGTAGGTACTTAGCTGCCAGATCATGAGTGTAGACCGACCGGGACTTGAGGTCGTGATTATCGTAGCGCGAAACATGGAGTTTGTAAATATTTTGGGTCGAATTAATTAGGTATTACGACGAAATAGAGAGTACTATTATGCTATTTTATGGCCTTTGCGATATCGTTTATCAAAAATTGATGTAAGAAATGCTTCAAATCCTTTTGGATTGCCAAGTAAGTAAAAAAAAAAAACAGATTTGTTCAAGATTCGGTATTTTATATTCCCGTTAATTTATTAAATCCCAAGCTAACGCCGCCTCGCGCACCTATTATCTTTCTATTGTGTCTGTAATTTCCACGATTGAAAGGTTAAAAGGCATTTTATTTTAAACTTCGGCCAATGTGACGTAATCGTTCACGTAAGCTAAGCTTGAGTACAGCGCATTGAGGAGCTGATTTTGGTAACTGAGATCCCGTACTCATGTGTTTATTAATTAGCAAAGATCTTGAGCTTCTGTCATCGTATAATCGGGGATCAAATGATATCACACTTGAGGACGGAGTTGAGCATCGTTTATTAATACGGGCCTTAGTGTCAATTTGATGACAACAATACACGCTGGTTTATGCTCTATGCAGCTCTATGATACTGACCTCTATTTATCACACTAATTTATTTTATATCTTTATATTAATGCGCAGGGCTTTGCGTGAACAGCTTGTTTCTCTATCCACGGTGCTTATTTATACAATTTACCGGCGGAAACCATAATATGGTTACAATAAAACACGAAATAACAATTGACAGTTTATTTCAGTAAGTTGGCTTTTTTGATTGATAAAATGAATGAATGATAAAAACCGTTCGGATGTTTCTTTATTGTGTCTCCGTCAGCGCAAAAACGACTGCAAACAAAGAGATATAATATATATTTAATGTCTTTGACTGCAAACAACTGGGAGTCGAACCCATGAACTCCTCTTTGAGGCGTAGCTGGAAAGACCTCATGGCATCCTCACCTTCCTCACGATGCAGGTTCTCACCAGACATGGTAATTTCGGGAGGTTCCTGCACCGGATACGTGCTAGAAGCAGTAATGCTAGAAAAGGAGGAGGCCGATCGTATTAGGCAACGTCGCTCAGCTCCGGTACGAAAGGCAACGAAGGAACAGGAGTGGGTTTTTAGTCAGTAAAAGTCTGACACTATCTCCCGCTCCGCCCAAGAGCGGAGAATGTAATTAGATGATTTTCCCCACCGAAAAAAAACCCCATGAACTCCGAAGTTCATGAGTTCGATTCCCAGTTCTAATACAAATATGTTTGCGTTATGATGAGCAAGGATATGCACGATCACGGTGTACCTACCTAATTTATCTATAATATGTACTTATGTATCCACTTATTCAGAAATACACCGCAAAATTTTAATCGTTTTAATCCCGTGGAGGGATTTAATTTCTTTAAGAAAACGTCAGCTGAGCGAATTCAATGACCTATAGATAGTAGTCGGCGTTGCGTACAAACTACCTACAGGTCATCGAACTCGCTCAGCTGACGTTTTCTTAATGAAATTAATTTCGTACATGGGTAAATTAATACAAGCTTTGAAAAAAAGGTACTTTATTTTTATCTATACAAATCAATAGTGTTTCATGTACCGGATCGACTCTCAACGGGATTAAAACGATTAAAATTTAACGGTGTATAATAGAAGTTGTATAGTACTCGTAGCACAAACTCTGCTTAGTTTGAGACTAGATGGCGTAGTGTTCTATATTCGTTTGTATTGTTTTTTATTATGCATATTTATCGATATTTTAGATAATTATGAACCGGTTTCTAAAAAAAAACAGATTTTCTTATTGAAAGGTCCTGTATACATTTTGAATTTATCTGATGTAGGCCTTCGGAGACAGACAATGGAACACACACACAAAAACAAACTTTAAGTACATGTACTGTGATTTGGTTATTGTCCAAATGAATCAATTAGCTTCGTTACCCAGGCAAAATTGGTCATGGACTTCTGAAATTAAATTTCTGTAGTTAATTTTTCTCTCTATAACTTGCAGGCGATTGCGTTTTTCATAAGATTTTTATTCTTGCCTCAATGTTTGGTTATCATGATCATCGTCAATTCAGCCGATAGATGTTCACTGATGGACATAGGCCTTCCCTAAGTGTCGCCGCAATGACTCCTGTGTGTCCTGCATCCATCGGATTCCCGCAACTTTCATCAGGTCATCGGTCCACTTTATAGGAGGCTTTCCAACGCTGCAGCTTCCGGTAAATATTTGGTGTTCTAATTCACATCAACCTCGAGATTCAACAGTTCCTTGTAGTCATCTCGAGGTTGATGTACTTGAATTTAGTTTTTGGCAAAAGAAATCCTGTCTGCGACCACTTCTGCAAGAATATTTGCCTCAGGATCATCTTTTAGTACTTGTTCACGTTGAAACGCGCGGACGTGGTGGCGGGTGCGGTCGCGAAAACATGGCGAATTCGAAGTTTATACCATTTGAACTTACTGACGACGCGGGTGGATCGCGCGCTCCTCCGCTAGTTCGACGTGAACAGACACAAACATTTCAAGCGTTTGATTCAGCCGCGAGCTCGCCGCGCGCGCCAATCGCTAGTATGCCCGCTACTTAGACCGCACGTGCGTTTCGTACGTGAACACTTCGATATTAAGCCATATGTTTGATATTTCGTGACCGCGCCCGCCACCGCGCCCGCGAGTCAACGTGAACGAGTACTTATTGTTTTGAAGTCGCTTTGGTCCAATTATTCTTAAATCTTTTAAATAATTGTATATCAGGACCACTAGATGGGGCAAGCGATCGATCCACTACAGCTGACAACATAATTACTTATTATACTACTATATTACTCCGATACTTGTATACTATTACAAGTTGAAACACGTGCGCTCTCGTTAATGTCTTATTAGAACTGAAGTGCGGGGCGGGCTAAATCTCTACACGTCGGTAAGGAAGAGACGTCGAGGGGAGGAAGGGATAAAAAGCGATTGTCTACGCGAGTTTCACTTGCACGTAAAATGCAATATAAACACCTAAATGAAATATTAATGCAACCATCATTTAACCTGTCCTTCAACGCTTTATGTAAAAAGTTTGACAGCTGGTAGCGAACTTATTTCATATTTAGAGGTATATAATCAAATGAGAAAGTGCTCTGGGGATAATTCGAAAGTCGAAAAATAAGGACGACCCTAAAGCGCAGGCCACACCGCCAGCTAGCGGGCGGGCGGGCTAGGCGGGCGAACATCGTTTCACCTCTTTACATACTTCGGTTCACACCGCGAGCTACTGACGAACCTAACGAGCTAAGCTAACGAAATATCCGACGATTCCAGCGAAGCTACTCGTTCACCTCGTTGTCGCGCCCGCGCTTCGCTAGCTTAGCTCGCCCGCCAGCCCGCTCGCCCGGTTCGTTCGCCCGTCCTCCCCGTTTCGAGTAGACTAGTCGACGCTCGTCTTTCGAATAGCAGTGTAGTGTTTAGTTTGGGAACGATGAATATGTCATATATCGACGAAAGTTCAGATGATGACTTAACTACAAATACTACCCCCGCTTCGCCCGCTTAGCCCGCTTCGCTCGTCTTTCCGTAGTTTTCGGTGTGAACCTCATAGTTTAGTTCGCTAATATTTCGCGTAGTTAGTATAGTTTCCTTCGTTCGCTTCGGCTTCCCCCACCCGCCTAGCCCGCCCGCCCGCTAGCTGGCGGTGTGGCCTGCGCTTATATATAGTATATATATGTCATTTCTGTCTATTGTCATCTCTCTTTATCGCTCAATGGTTTGCTGGAAGAAAACTCAACTTTAAGTAAAGCTCGCCTATATACATGAACTTCGTTATCCACTTATTTTATAAGTTGCTAAAGTGTACAATAAAGATTTAAAGAATTCTGTAACAGGATTGACATTATAAAACTTAAAAAAAAAACAAAGCCTTGAAATGTACCATTTCGTATTTAATTTTACTCCAATCTAATTTTATTAGAATTACAAAGACGTCTTTTAAAATTACTCGCATACAAAATTGTGACATTGTCCCTTTGAGCGGTGGGAAGGATTAACATTACTTACTTAGAAATTACAAAAGTACATAATGTACCTAACTTAAGTAATCAAAAAGCCGCGTACTGACATCGCGAGGTGTGCGTCGTGAATAGTTTGTCTCGCATGCCTCGAGCTGTGTGGAGGTGCGTGCTCACAGTGAGCATTCGCGTCATACGATCGTTGCGAACGCCGCCTCAGTCTGACGGCTGTTTGCGTGCTCAGCTGTGTTAGCATGTGTCGTTCGGGACGCACGCACAAACGAAACGTCGTATGCCTCAGGTTGAGGCATGCGTGACGAACCATTCGCGACGCACGCCTCGCGATGTCTGTACGCGGTTTTAGATAGTAAAAAGGTTTCGGCTGCATACTGCTACTTAATTATAATAAATACATAGGCCCTAAATGTAATTCACTTAGACTCCACTTGCAATAAGATTAGACATTCTATCCGTTAAAACGATTTTGATTTTTATTCCAAAGATATAAGGATGGCATTGAAAGGTTTGTGTAACTGTGTAATCTTATTGTGAATGGAGTATAGTGATCAATAAGTGTGTTCATCATCATCATCATTAGCGTTTTTAATATTCCTACTGCTGGGACTCAGGCCTCCTCTCTAGGAAAGGGAATGGGCCGTAATCCACCACGCGGACCCAGTGCGAGGTGGTGGATATCACATGTCTTCGAATGTTTGGTTCTGGGACAAGCCGGTTTCCTCACGATGTTTTCCTTCACCATTTTGAAAGCAGTGGTAATGAAATAAATTACACAAAGTAATGCGCCTGGCAGGGTTTGAACCCGCGACCTACAAGTCGTAAGTCGAAGCCATTACCACTCGGCTAACACTGCTCTCTCTAAGTACTACGCGGTCCAAATGAGAATAGGACCGATTCCTATTTTTTGACATCCCGTCGTACTGTCAAATCGAAGAAATTTTGGCAAAATTGAAGAACTTATAGACGAGTAAAATTGAAGAACTTATAGACGAGTAAAATTGAAGAACTTATAGACGAGTAAAATTGAAGAACTGGATTCTGATTATACTTTTTTCGTTAACAGCTCATAATTAAATTTTTCGTAAATTAATTTATGTTTAAAAATTTATTTCCTCGATTTGGCAGTAAATCGTGACATCACAACTTGGCGGGCGATCCTATTCTCATTTGGAACGCATTGTATATTCAATCATCATAAACTACCATAAATAATAAAATAGAATCGATCATCGCACGGGACTGTAAAGTCTTCCTTCAGGACTTCTTTATATGTTTTAGAAACCGGAACTTTATAAATAAGACATTTATAAATACTCATTCGAGTTCAAATATAAAAGATTGTAAAAGAGTAAATTCATAGGAATACATCCTACAGTTAAGGGGGTCAACCACATAATTCAAATTTCCAAATTGTTTTTCGCCTTTTGAGATTTGTATAAGGTTCTGTGTTCATTAAGATAGCGACCGTAAAAATATGGCTTCACCGAGTTATAATCATTAAAATCATCAATCAATACACCCTTCTCAGTTCAGCTAATCCTATTGAATAACTTTTTTACGACATGCTCCTTCCTGTACATACTGTCTACTAACATAATTGTTAAGTTTTTTGTTACTAACATCTGGGTATTTCTTTACTAACATACTTTTGTAAGTTATTATGATACTAACAAATTTTTATGATTTATTATGGCAGCAAATTTTAAAATAAAAAGATTATTAATTTATAACCATTCAATAGGGTTAGCCGACCTGAGGGTAGTACTGATGATTTTAATTGTTAGAATTCCGTAAATAAACACGTGTTACGGTCGCAAATCATATTTTAATCAACATACAACTTGACATAGACTTGCAAAATGAAAAAGAATATTTGAATTTCGCGAGCTATCCTGGCGGTTTCACTATAAATGCTTATAATGCTTTTTTACTATCTCGAATTGTAGGGCACAATACCTACCTACCTAACACATTTAATTTCACTTATTTTACTTAACTTAATCGTAAAAGCTCATTTGAAAAATCCGAATTTTAAATCATTATTTTGAAAATATAATAATACCACAGATGTATTACATAACACTATCTTAAGAATACATACAAATATTTTTCATAAAATTACATGTTATACTTATTTAGATATTTTTCACAAAATTAATCATCATCATCCTTTTTAATGTTCCCACTGTTGGGAATCAGGCTTCCTCTCTAGGAGAGGGAATGGGCCGTAATTCACCACGCGGGCCCAGTGCTGGTTGATGAATATCACATGTCTTCGAATTTTTGGTTCTAGGACAAGCCGGTTTCCTCACGATGTTTTCCTTCACCGTTTTGAGAGCAGTGGTAATGAAATAAATTACACAAAGTAATGCGCCTGGCAGGGTTTGAACCCGCGACCTACAACTCGTAAGTCGGAACCACTCGGCCACCGATGCTCTTTCAAATTAATGCTCTTATTATAAAACTAAATTCAATATTGAATAAAAACAGGCATAGTTTAATTGTGTAAAAGTACAATCAACATAGCCTAACATTAAAGCTTTTGTCTTTACAGATTGAGTCTTTTCATTATACTAGCCTCTATGTATCGTTTGTTATGATTATGTTTGGCTCTCTTCTTCTACTACTAAACAAAAATCTTTGTATTTTATTTATAATGAAGTTAATCCAATGGATTTCAAGTCTTCTTCGTTGATGCGCCCTTCTTTAAATCTTGCACGTAACCTGAAACAGAGGATAATACATTTAACCAAACGATATTTTTACTTATAAATATATGTGAAACTAATCAAAATATATATTAGAATTTACCTTAGGAAATATTGTAATACTATGACGATGTGTTGCGGCGCCGCACCGCAAATATTTCGACGAATAGGCGGGTATACGAGTGACGCAACCCACTCGTACGGCCCGGCGCGAGCCGGTTCGTCGAAATATTTGCGGCGCGATGCCGCAACGCATCGTGTGGCTACCAGCCCTAAGACATGCAATGAAGTACTAACTTCGCAATAGTTCGGAAAAATTTACCGGATAGCCATGACAGGCACTCTTCAGGTTTCTTTTTTTTATTTGTTTTAATGCCACGGTAATCAGTCCAAAATTCTTTATTAATCTGTTTAAGCAGTATTTTTTACTATTAATAGATTTCCATATAAATAAATAAAATTACCGTTAAATGCCCTTGATTTATAAGTAATTCAATGTTGCTTTTTTGCGTATTCTAAAAATTTGATTTTATCAGATAGCAGCATTATAGCGAACGACAGATATTAACTGGTTGACAAAACAAAAGGCAAAGGTTCCCTCACCTCTCCTCATTATGCGTGACGGACCACAGAGCAGGCATGAAGCGTGGCTTCATCGAACTGAGGAAGTGTTTCCGCCACAACTCTTCAAGGAGAAGCAGGCCGCCGTTCTTCAAGTAATAGTCTACTACTTTCACACCGTGAGATTCATAGACTTCATTCTCGAACCTAGAAAATATAAAATACAATTGTTATTATAAAATTCGTTTATTTACTAACATTTAAAATTTATATCATGAAATTTTAATCATGACGGTAATTTTATTTTTTTTCTGCATTAATAAGGGGATGTATTTCAACATACATTTTCACTGTTTATCATACGACCACTCTTGGGCAATTATGACGCAAATTTTCCACATTTTTCATTTGATATTTTGGAAACACAGTATCTTGTGGATATTATCGAAGCGTCTATTGAAATCAATTTACAAATTTATGTAAAACTAATCCAGTAAAGACCTCAGAAAATCTGCTATTTTGCATGAACGTTGACACTTCATTATTTACTTAAAAATTTTAAAAGGCAAAAAAGTATAACAATGATGAAAGAAGCCTTGCAAATTTTATCAAGATTCTAAATGACGACAATTAGGTACTTTTAAAAACTTTTAAGGGTTTAAAATACACGCATTTTCTGGAACAAATTTGTAAAATATTCGAGAAAATTACGGAATTACCGAATGATAACAGAGTTTTCAAGCGTTATCTTTCCTTTTTCGCGTTGCCTTTTCGTCAAACATCGCGTTGGAATGCGTTAGATGAAGTAACAAGCTTTTAAACCATTATCGATGTTGACTATAGGCGAGTGGATTAGCCACCTCCCAGTTCCAGTAACAGGTCTACGTTATCATGAAAAATGTTTAGAACTGGTTACGACGAATTTAATGAGCCCAAACTCGATGTGTTTATTAATAGGCAATCCAAGGTTCTCTTACCTCCGACCTTCATCATCAGACCCGCTTCATAGCGTCGGCATGTAGGTACAAAATTATTTCAAACATTAGGTCTCATATTATGTGTTTATTAGTAAAGTATATATCCATTAAGTGTTTAAGATCCCTGCCACAGCTAACAAACGAGCTGATGACCTTGAACACCTGAACAGATCTTCATAAATTGTATCTAAGAACCATCACGATAACGTCAGCTTTCAAATAAAAAAAAACATCGACATCGGTCCATTCGCTAAGGAGCTACGATGCCACACACAGACACGTTTAACTCATAACACCCCTCTTTTCCGTCGGTCAAAACACTCAAAAAGCTACAAAAATCTTACCATATCCGCCCACACCCCATATTTTTCTTCGATAATTTTTATAAACAACATTTGCCAAGTCAGCTATTATTAGTAAAAAGGTGAAAGTAACTTAAACTGATTTAGATGAGTGTGCCCTAGACAGATCAGATACTTTTTATCCTAGGGCAAAGCCACTGACTGGCAGAAATTATACACCAGTCGCGATAAGATTAGACATTTGAACACTCCTTATTACTGTCCGTTCAACTGATTTTGACTTCTATTTCGTAGATATAAGGATGGCTTCGAAAGCAAAAAGTGGTTACAATACCAACTAGGTATTTACTAATAACGTAACATAAACGTATTAAGAGTCAAAATCGGTTGAATGGACAATGAAAAAAGGTTTTTTTAAACGTGTAATCTTCAAGTGAATAGAGTATCCTACTAATATTATAAATGCTAAAGTTTGTATGTATTTATTTATTTATTAAGACTTCATGCAACATAAAAGTATATAGGCGGACTGTGGATGTTTGTTACTCTGTCACGCAAAAACTATCTACTGAATGGATTTCGATGAAACTTGGTACACAGGTAGGCCATGTCCTGGAATAGCCCATAGGATACCTTTTATCCCGGGAGTATGTTCCCTTGGGATAATTTTGTACTATCATGCGAGCGAAGCAGCTGGCAGCATCTAGTAGCTTGATATTTTGTTTGTGCTTTTATTTATTTATGCTTCATGTACAGTAATGGTACATAAGCGGGCTGGCGGACTAAGTCCCATATTACAGAACGTGAATCGCTTGAATCTAGTTTTAAGTGATACTTGAGTATTGAGCGATGTTAAGTGTCCCCGCACACGGGCCACAAAAAAGCCTTTAGCTTCTTTTTGAGGCAGCCTTTTTTTGTGGCGCGCTTTAGCGTTTTTTTGTGGCGCGCTTTAGCGTTTTTTTGTGGCGCGCTTTAACGTTTTTTTTTGTGGTGCGCTTCAGCGTTTTTTTGTGGCCCGTGTACGGGGAACTAGGCATCAAGGCATTCTCTACCAATCAACCTTTGGCTAAAAAAGAAAACATTGTGGTAGGCTTTTGATATTTAAATACTTACGCAACTTGGACTTCACAAGCTTCCTTCAGTAAGTCCTCGGTGATCACATCCTGGTCGGGATAGTGCTGTAGTAAGAACTCCTCCAACTCCTTCCGCCTCGATTCAGGTAGTTTGTGAGACATGTACAAGAGAGCTCGCGCGGATGAGCGGATTTTTCTGTTGATAGAAAATTATGATGAGTATTGGTATTGGTGTTGTCTGGTCACATCTCCCAAAGCATGACAATGTGATCATGGTTCATGTCAATGAGTGTCGGTGCCAGTAACTGGGTCGTGGAGATCTGATAGGTGGTCGATCCATGTTAAATATTAGCTAAGGGACTCCAAGATAGTTTGGTAAAAGCTTGGCAAATGATGATGAGTAAATTAGTGTTAGCTAGTTTATTTTTAATTTTTTCTATAAACTTATGAGTAAGTTTATAGAAAAAATTAAAAATAAACTGTAGTAGTTAAAAAACAAAGAAAAAATCGTACTTGTTAAAATATCAAAACTAATAGTAATGTTGTTTCAAAAAAGAAAGATCGTTATGCGCTTATGACGACGTCCTGACTTTAGTTGTTGTCAATAATTTAGCTTCAGAAAAAATTGAGTACTTAGGTTACTTCTATGATTTATTCATTATGATACCGGTCAAAAAGTATCGAGCATAAAAATATCGATATCGATTTGAAAAGTTATCGATACTATATCGATATATCCGTTGTTGAATTTCGAACGAAATTAATTAGGATTTTTCATATTTTTTCAGGTGGGAAATCATCCAATGACATATCTCACCCTTGGGTGGAGTAGGAACGCGTGCGACTTTAACTGACTAAAACCCACTCCTGTTCCTTCTTTGCCTTCGACCCAGAGCCTAGGGTTCTCTTTCGCATCACCCATGGCACCAGTAGGCTTCGATCCTGCAGGCTACAGTTTTACTGACATCTACTTCAGTCGTACATGGAACACTATGCGCCGTCGATGACTTGGGCTTGGTCTGGACGGTTACCGATTGGTCGAACGGCAAGCTACCTACCAGGTGGCTGGAAATCGGAATTTTATTATGGACTAATAAGAAGATTGCATGTCTAAGAGTGTAGTTACTTGCGAGCTGGATCTTCGTAAGTCTTCTTGCCGCGCTGCTGCGAGGGAAGCGGCGCGTCGCACAGCTGAGCGAGGCGCTCGCGCACAACGAGATCGTTGACGTTGCTCTGCTGGTGGCACGCCGCGCACAGCAGCACTACGTCGTGCGACGAGTGATCCTTCATCAGCTCTGGAACGAACGGAACATGTTATATAACTTGTCTTTTCGAGTCAGAGAGTTCGAATAATGCAATGAAGATTTACATTCGTTTTAATTTAAACAGTAGTAAGTTTAAGCAGTTTAGCTAACTCTGTAAGTCAAAGTAAACAATCATTTTTGTAACAGCTATAAGCCGAACTTAATTCGATATCATCGTTGTTAGGAGGTAACGCAACTTTATTTGTTAAAAAATATTAACAGCATCTTTTTGTTTGTGTAATAAAATTAGTTGGCCGAGGTCGACCTGGAAAGAGGTGGCGAGACGACCTAGATGCCTACCGCAAGGACTGTTTCGAGGTGGCTCAAGAAAAGAATACCTGGAAGAAGTTGGGGGAGGCCTTTGCCCAGCAGAGACAATACAGTACAAGAAAAAATTTGGGCAAAATACACGTCATTTTCATAAATGCAAAAGGAACTCTGTCAGTTAGTTAAACATTTAAAGTGGGAGTGTGGTGGGAGCATCTAGCTATCACTTCTGTAGGCACCTAAAGGCAGACATCAGATTTCAGTTTGCATACATTTTTTTTTTCTCATATTATTTAATTGATTTTTTGAAATGGGTCAACTACCTAATTATCGAATAGCATACGCGAATGCTTTGCGTATGTAAGAATAATCTCAACAACAAAGCTCACCAGGAAAGTTCTTCTTGTACTCTCGAGGCACGACGTTCTTGCGGAGGTAGGAGTTGGAGTCCCCGCACACGACGCACTTGTTCTCCTTCTCCAGCGTGTAGTAGCGCCCCGCCTCGCCCACGGCGCGCCCGCCGGGCTCGAAGCGGAGCCGCACTGCCAACGGCTCTTCTGTTAATACGTCTGCCAGGCCTTTTTTTACGAACCTGTTTAAAAAGAAATCACTTATTATTGCATAAAGTCAAAAAAGAAGAGAAGAGTTGTTTTTTTTTTTTAATTACTCCAATCCACTAGTCACATTATTCTACTCTACCCTACCCTACCCAATCTAGGGCAGCACAGAGTACAGTGGTCAGTTGACGGGAGCAAAAAGCTAGTCAATAATAAAAAAAGTTTGTCTATGGCAATGATTCCCAACTTTTTATCTTAGGGCCACGTTGGTTAAAAGCCGACTTATAAGATCGACTTTTGATAGCATACCATAGACTAACAAAAAAGGTTATATAATAAGTATATCTCACCACATAGCCTTCTTCGTGTTGCAGGTGCAGAGTACTTCACCGTCAGGCGCGTGTAGGTAGCTGTTGTGGTACAAAGGCTGTTGTAGCTCTGTAACCTGATACCTCTTAGTAGGCACCAAGGGCTCCTTGACACGCTCAATCTTTTCTTTGGCAGTGCTGAACAAGATTTTAATTAGGTTAGGTGGGATAATAACAAAAAATAATCTAATGTCCTATGAAAATAATCGATTATCAAAGAAGATATTATGTGAGTCTGTCTGTGTTTTTAAATATGGAAAGGATAAAAATCTAATCGATTTTTAAATATGAAATTTTAATCTGGGAATATCTTTAATAAAAAATAAAATTGTACGTGTGTTTATCACGTAACTCATCCTAAATGTGTTTGTTTGTGTGTCCCTAGATGGTTTTAAAATACAAATGAACCTGGTAGGTGGCGGCTTTCGGACAAAGGCCGCTAATTTATTTAAAAAACAATCAATGTTTCTAAGGTATGTCCATAAACTTTGCAACCATCCAACCGATGTGCCCTAAACCAGTGTCATTAGAAGTTAATAATACAAAGTCAGTTTTAGATCATTGAACAATGCATTAAAAAAGTATGCTTATTTTTTTTCCAACAAATAAAAATAAGTTTATGTTATCTTTTTTAGCGTAGAACAAACGCCAGATATCCATTAATACATATTTAGATAGATATACTCGGTAATCACGTGTGTCAGTCTCCGGCACGTGTGCCAGTAAAATAAATAATAAGGAAAAGATAAAATTATATAGATAATATTCTTAAGATTTTGTTATCTACTATTCTTCCAGTTTCAGCTAAAATTGTTCAAGTGCAAGTAGATTCATAGAAAAAAAGGTGAAAAACAAAATAAGGCCCCGTATTCATTGCAAAGAAGTTGGGAACAATCGAGCAACCTGTTTTCCCAATGATTATGGGGCTTACGGAAGTAAAGCACGGGATTATAGGTTAGTAAGGTGAGGTAACTGCCTGAACGCAGGAATTTCCCAATAATTTATTATAACCCGTTCAACAACTAGTAGGAAGTTGGTTTTGTGACTAAACGATTTTCTATACCTAGTGGATGTAGTCATATGGACTAGGTACTTCACCATTTACTCATGATTCTATCGAACATAGCCCAGTTCGGTAGAATTGTGTAATTCGTGAGTGGGTAGTGTTGTGGGCAAACATATTTAGACTAATTACGATAGCGTCGATTGATAGTGGTCTTTCCTTTAGCGGTTCGGGTACTTCCCCTTATTTCCTGGTGAAAAAGACACGAGAGTTGAGGTCGTGTGTGAGTTCGTATCCCATGTGTCGACATATTGAGTCATTGACCTCAAATCTGACCGACTTTGGAAGTTATTCAAGTTGATAAACGATCAGTTGCTAACCTACGGTAAAATAATTTTGGAGGACGGTCAAAGAAACATTGTATTGATAACGCATCGTATTCATTACTAAGTTATGCGTCATTATCTACTAACAGGTATCAATGAATCTTACTACAAATTTTACTATGTTCTTGCACGATTCTAAACAGGAAAATTAAAATAGAATGTACGTATTACGTCACATACCTACATCTGCAGTTGAACAATTTTTCGTATCGTCTAGTATTGTTTCATCATCATATTTTTTAAATAGTGTGTCCCAAAATATCGCTTAAGTGGGAATTACTTTCACTCAGTGTGGATTGGCCTGGTGTCCGCTTTTTTTCGGAGCTGGTTCTGATTAGATACTCTTTCTTGTTTCTGAAAATTGTGCGCTTTCAGAAATTGTCGGAAGCGCTCGTGTACTTCGCCAAAGACAAAGCGATCACTGGCATTAAGTCCGCCTATGTACCACTATTGTACATGAAGTTTAAATAAATAAATAAATCACTGACGGTTCAGCATTTTTTGAAGTAGCTGCGTTGGTCGTATTGATACTATTTTAATGTTAAATACATATAAAGACCAAAAAATCAATTTAGTAGTTAGTACATTGCTAGTAAGTAATCACTTAATCAGAATTACGAATATACATCACTACATAGTATAAAACAAAGTCGCTTTCTCTGTCCCTATGTCCCTTTGTATGCTTAAATCTTTGAAACTACGCAACGGATTTTGATGCGGTTTTTTTTAATAGATAGAGTGATTCAAGAGGAAGGTTTATATGTATTATAACATCCATTAAATAGTGGAGAAGTACTGTTATTTTTGAGGTTTCTAAGTGATGTCGAAAATAATTAAATTTTTTCCGCTTACATTGCAAACGCAGGCTGAATCCTACGAGTTTTATCAAAATAATGTACTAAGTATTGTACACATTGAAAAGGTCTACAGAAAAGTCCGTGATGGTATATGTCTATCTCTTATGGATAACCCACAATAACTTTTTTTTGTCATTTACTTTTTACGACAATTAATGGCTAATTTTCGAAGCGATTTTAACCAATACAGCATTAATCCTTAACCAATTAAATACCTTGAATACATTGTTCATTTAATATAGATCTATAGGGCCCTTTACACCGTATGATTTAAGTGAATATTTTCGAAGATATTACAGATTTAAAAATTGCGGGACGTAGCGTTTGCGGCGGTACCGGCCCGCCCGGTGCGGCAAGAGCATTGCACCCGTGCGAAGCCGGGGCGGGTCGCTAGTTATGTATATTTCGCGTATTTAAAAATAATGTTATTTTGTATATTATCAAGTTAGAAATATAGATATTAAACTTTAAATGAATTATCCTTTTTTTAATGGAAAATGATCTCAAAACTTCTCCTGTTGATGGAGTGAGAGAGCGAGTGTCAAAGTGTAGTAGTATTGTAGGGCCACGGTAACTCTTTCAATCTCGCAGCCCCATGAATATTAAAAAGAATGGGACGTGATCAATTTAAATCTAATATAAATAATCCTATTTCCCAGACAGAATTCGTGACGCATGGAGGCGCTTCGATAAGTTTCTGCAAATCATGCAACCACTCATATACGTTATCGCCCGTTGACACATCCTAGAAAACTAGGAAATGTCCGTAGGTAATTAATATCATTTTCTAGATTTCACACCAGCGTCTGATAACAGTCCATGACTCAAACTATAGTGGATTATAGTTGTAAAAAGCAAATATGAAAAGTCAGAATTAGATGGATTTTAAACTAGTAATAAATCGATCGCAGTCAAGTACTAGTATATAAGATAAAAAAAAAAAACAACCGATTTTCGCAAATACCTTTCCCTTGAATTAATAATGCTCCCATATATTAAAAAGAAAATAAATTAAAATTATTGTTAACAGCGCCATCTAGCGAGAATATGATCACATTAAAAGTAAAAGCTGTGTGCCCGTGCTTTTTTACTATGGCGCGATGACATTAGCGCGAACGCCGGCGTTCTCGCGGGGATTAAGAGCTCTTTAGCCGCCTACGTCGGATATATGCGACGTACACTCGCGTTTATTCCGGCTGGGTCGCGTCTTCATCCACGATCAAATACTTTGGTCGTGGATGAAGACGCGATGATGCAGGTGGTGACGAGATGGATCTCGTCAGCTCTTCTGTCCCCTATGAGGATTGAAGAGCTAAACGAGATGGATGAACACGCAACACTGGCGAATAGAACACGAAAACACTCGTCGTTCCAATTCGACGCAAGCTGATTTTGAGAGAACAGTGGAGTTTGAAATTTGATATAGTTAAAATCTAAATGATGGACCTTATTTGAAGGAGTGCAGAAGCCTAAAATTAAGGTCTTCGTTTAATAATAATGAATATGAAACTCACCCATCCTTCGGCTTGACATGTTTCATTTTAAATTGCACATCAGCATACTTGGAGCAGTGGTCGTCCAATTGTGCCCACACACTGGGTCCGCCGGTGCCAAAGAGCCATGATAACACCGTTTCCTTCCTCCCAAGTTTTTCTAATAGGATTGCGAAGATTCTGATGGCGACGTGTGCGTCGATCGCCGCATATTTCGTTTGTCTCTGTGACATTTCTTCGGCTTCCCAATCACTGCAACGCACCTGGTAAAGAAACGTAAACTTATTGGATTTGATACATTTTATAGGTTGGCTTGAGTAGCGTACATAAAATACAAAAGCCTTTGTGTTTGGCCGCTGTCTTCTTGAACAAAGCCCTTTGTACTGCAGTACAACTTAACCCCGCCATTTTTCCCGCGTCACCCATTATTAGTAGGTAGTTGTTGCCTACCCAGTAGATAGGCAAATTACGACCAGAGAATTCTAGAGAATTTCGAGTCTATTGCGTCTCGTCACGCTCGCCAGACCTAAATTATTCCAGAACTATTTTTAGATTTCTTTATGTTTCATTTCAGTATTCTGCAATCTGGTGAAATTTTGCGTCATCAAGGAAGTTGCAGATACTTTATTGTTGTTGAAAGCAAACTTATCAGTACTCAGTAGGCCATGTGTAACAGCAACTTTTGAACCTAATAACAATTATTACGTTTATTTCTACACCACAAGTAAAAACACTGGTTTATGTCTAAAAAGTTTCTATACATTTTAATTTTGTGGAAACTTGGAACACACAGGCTAGAAGTAAGTACCTATGCTTACAACTCTACAAGCCTGTCATTCTGGGTAATTTATTGGTCTCCAGACCTCTAAAGTACGTTTAAGTTAGTTTTCACACTTTATTTTTAAATTCTTACCCTCCAACTTTTGTCTAAGACAGCTCCTAATAGCGCGGAGGATAACGTAGCCAAGCCCCCGGCCTCGTAGCCATTCAGTTTGGCCAAATGTCTAATGTCCAGAGCAGACTTCAACGCCACGGCGTAATCGCGGCTCAGATACTTGCCATCGTCTTCGGGCGCCACGCCCACTTTGTAAATCGTTTCATCTTCTAATAGGTCCTGCAAAGTATTTTTTTTTATTGATATTTGCTTCCGTAGCTTTTTATTAGAAATTTAGAATTGTTTGTGTTTTTGATGCATGTATCTTGAAACCCTCTCCAGAAGAAATTATTATTTTTATTTAGTAAGAGCACTAGCGCAGCTATCAGTTGACGCATGTGTTTCATAGTTTGAAGAGACGTTTAGTCTGCCCAACCGATTTTTAAAACCGTTTTAATTGGGTTTTTAAACTTTCGGGTCTGTAAGAATAAAACCCTTTTATGGACAAAGAACAAGGCGTCTTCGATCCTTGGGTTTCGGAAGGTTTTTACCGAGAATCTTTATTCTGCAGGCTGGCTGAACCCAATTAAGCTGTCACGTCAGCCACAATTTCTATAGTAACAAATAGATCATTAACCGTGCTGAAAAACTCAACGACCTTTTTCGTTGCACGATGCAGTACGATAGAGAAATAACCTTTCAAACTTTCTGCATAGCAAAAGTAACATTAAATAATAATACTAAGCAGGTAAGGTAAGGTAGTTAGGAGGTTCCTTTTTTTGGAGCCCTGACCTGTAGCTTGTTCCCAATACGGGTAGGATACTGATTTTTATACTATTAATAGCTTTTGCCCGCGCGGCTTCGCTCCCGCTCTTCCCTACTCCGCCCTACTATACCCGACTCTACCCTACCCTATCCTACTCTACACTACTCTATCCTACCAAACTTCACATAAACCATCTACTAAAAAGTCCGAACAAAGCCTAAACATTTGATTTTGATAGGTGAGCCCGTTCTTGAGTTTTAAAATTACAACGAAAAGTGGCATTGATTTTTATATAATTATATTCATTAATTATTATTTTGAAATAGGTAGATATTTAAAAATGTAAGTAACAAATGTGTAAGTGGCATAAGAAAAGTAATAATAATATTTGTATTCGTTTTTAGCGTAAAACGCGAGTTAAACCCTGTCTTTAGCGTCTAGGCTTCAATTAATAATAATGAAAACCGCAAAAGAAGCTATTTCAATGCCTATTTTTACCAAGGATGTGCGGTTGATTGTACTTATAGCATATTTATCTTTTATATTTCGTCCGCGTCCATAAAATATAGCCTATGTCACTCAGGAATAAAGCAGCTTTCAAAAATTTTAGCAATCGGACCAGTACTTCCAGAAGTTATCTCCTACAAACAAAAAAACAAACTTTACCTCTTTATTATATTCTAAACTAGCGACCCGCCCCGGCTTCGCACGGGTGCAATGCTCTTGCCGCACCGGGCGGCCGGCCGGTACCGCCGCAAACGCTACGTCCCGCAATTTTTAAATCTGTAATATCTTCGAAAATATTCACTTAAATCATACGGTGTAAAGGGCCATATAGATCTATATTAAATGAACAATGTATTCAAGGTATTTAATTGGTTAAGGATTAATGCTGTATTGGTTAAAATCGCTTCGAAAATTAGCCATTTTTTGTCGTAAAAAGTAAATGACAAAAAAAAGTTATTGTGGGTTATCCATAAGAGATAGACATATACTATCACGGACTTTTCTGTAGACCTTTTCAATGTGTACAATACTTACCTAGTACATTATTTTGATAAAACTCGTAGGGTTCAGCCTGCGTTTGCAATGTAAGCGGAAAAAATGTAATTATTTACGACATCACATTAGAAACCTCAAAAATAACAGTACTTCTCCACTATTTAATGGATGTCATTATACATATAAACCTTCCTCTTGAATCACTCTATCTATTAAAAAAAACCGCATCAAAATCCGTTGCGTAGTTTCAAAGATTTAAGCATACAAAGGGACATAGGGACAGAAAAAGCGACTTTGTTTTATACTATGTAGTGATTAGTGTGGATAAATACAACATTTTCATAGCCACTTAGATAACTATTTAGATCTAAATAAAGATTCGCAAGCACAGCTGACAGCTCGAATTCACGCCAGTAGCGCAAAGAGTACTTGATGCAGTAGCGGTTCGACTGTTCGAGTACATAATGTTGTGGTGACGTCACATTTATGCTGATGCAAGGGCGGATCCAGGGGGGGGTCATGGGGGTCATGACCCTCATGACGCGAGGCTGGAAAGACCTCATGGCGTCCTCACCTTCCGCATGACGCAGGTTCTCACCGGACATGGTAAGCTCGGGAGGTTCCTGTTCGCTTGGGCAGAGCATCGCCGTGCCCTCGTGGGGGCGATCGGCGGCGGCGATCTCTCGCGCCGGGCCTTGGTACAGGCCATGGTTCGGAGCGAGGAGGAATAGCAGGCTCTCGCCTCCTTCTGTGATACAGTAATGCTAGCAAAGGACGAGGCCGACCGCATCAGGCAACAGCGCTCACAGCGTCCCAGGTCAGATTTTATCCCGATTTCCGGTCACCGTAGGCGCGGGCTTGCGGACTGCGAGCAATGGATAGCTCGCTGTGCAACCGTCTGGTAACTGTCCAGACCGAGCCCAAGTCGTCGACGGCGTGCTCTGTACAAGTACCTACGCCTCAAGGAGTTGTCAGTAACAGCAGGGGCCCAGCCGGGTCGAAGCCTACTGGGGCCAGGGTTATCCGAAAGGAAAGCTCGGCCCCCGTACGAAAGGCAAGAAGGAAGGGGGTGGATTTTTAGTCAGTAAGAGTCTGACACTATGTCCCGCTCCGCCTAAGGGGGGGGGGGGGGGGGGGGGGGTTATTTGGATGACTTGACCCCCCAAAAAAACACGACTATGTGACCCTCCCTGGCGCCAAAGCTGGATCCGCCCTTGTGCTGATGCAACAAAAACAAAATGTTGTAGCAGTTATTTATATCCTTGTATGCGCCATAATCCCCACGGCCACGTGGGCCGCGCAATGACTGAGCGCGAGCGTGATGATGATGTATGTATTCTCGGCGCCGCCGCGACGATTTGTATATAGAGGTTAGGTATTATCAGTAGTATGACTCCCGCGCGCGCGATAATTTCCCGCGTATTTTTGTTTTTTTTTTTTTTTATAGGTAGGTTTAATGCTTTTGATAAGTCGGTCAAACCTATTCCATGTAATTGTTCATAACGTAGAATACACAAAATGTTTTGCTATTTATACATCTACCTGCCTAGTTATATATATATATATTATCAAATGTATATATCTGGTATGTGGCAATATTTAAAGTGTGTATTATCTGTTACTGAGCGGCATTTTAAAACTGTGCAGGAAATAAAAATTATATATAAGTATCGTAAAACGGGGTGAATAGAGATAAAACTTTGGTTTGTTTTTTCAATTTGATACCATAATATAGGCCTCTAACAAAGCATTGATTTTTTAGAATAACAATTAATTAATAAATTGATATAGTTAAATGCTGGAAAAAATATTCAAATATTGAGAAAGCACCCTTTAAAGTTATCTCTATTCAACCCATTTTACCCGGTACCTATGTATATTGGTCAGACAAAGATTAAGGATTACTGCCATGATTAAATTTGTTTAGACCAAATGTGTTATTTAGTTATTTGAGGTGTAACTGGAGCACTGGGCTTATTTCAACACCTTTAACCTCGTCTCAGTTTTTAATCAAATTCTGTTCCACTTATAATTTTTTCAGTGAGTACCTAGCAGCTTCCTAAGCAAGTAACTAAAATTGTGAAGCAGACCCTGAAATTATCAAATTATTTGCACATTTTTTGGGAAATGTTATTTTATTGAGAAACCCTAAGCATCATTGTAATTTTTAATTGCATCTGTTTATTCTGTATTTGTTTCATAATTAAATAAAATAACTGCAATACTTACTTTTAAGGAAGCAGGAAATTCTTTCATGGTATTCAGCCTGAACAGGCCACAGTATCCATCAAAAGAAGATAGCTGAACGAGGGCCACAGGGTGCCGCTTCCCGTTGTCAGTCACCCATTCACAGTCAAATCCTAGTGCTTTGTGCTTTCGACATCGCCTGATTGAAAATATAATTCTATAATAACTCTTTTTCAGTTAAAATGTTTCTCAAATGATCAAGGTATATTAAATAGCTCCTTAAAATACATAATAAAAATACAGATATGACATAATTTATGGTTTTCTTTCTATGTGGGCAATTCTCAAATGAATTCTACCGCTCTGGGTGGAGTAGGAGAAAGTATCAGACTCTTGCTGACTAAAACCCACAGTGTTCCTTCATTTGCCCTTATTGTGGGCCACCATAACAAACAATCTGTAAACCAGGCAGGACCCAATTTATGGCTTTATTAAGTACTTTGACAATGTTTTGGTCTGAGGGATGTCAGTAATCTGGCTTCTTTAAATTATATAGGAGTTATTTAAATTCCTACTATATTGTGTTTTAACCGATGATTTTACAAATATTAAATATTTTACCATTGGATACTAATTTTATTGTTGCTATTACATACATTTCTTGTAAACAAAACCAGGACAGGATCCATATTGTTTACAATCAATGCTTGATTAACTAATAAAGTCTATTACCTCCTCAATTCGGCAACCACTTCATCGCAAAATTCTTCAGTATCGACAATCTTGATAGTCAAGTAATCAAATAAATCCGCAGCATCTCGTCGCCCTTTCCTCATTTTATAAAAAATGTATGAAACTGAACACCCTACAGCCAAAGCAGCTGTGGCAACACACAGTTTGTTCCGTGTTGAAGTCTGCATCGTAACTTTGTGAACATCCATTTACACGTTAAACTAATAAAAATAAACACTTCGTTAAAAACACTCTAACTATACACGTTCATGAAATCAAGATCAATGCAGAACAATGTGTGGAATAGTATGAATGTATCTCCACGAATGACTGAATATTGTTTACGTGTTTTAGTTTTGTTAAATAGGCCCACATGTGGGTTCATTCACAGACTATATAGGTACATAAAATATAACAGTACAATAAAATTATCTTTCCTCAACATAGGCTTCGCTTGGTTGGCGTCCCGTGTCATTCATAATACAAAAATAGGCGTGTGAAACTCTACTGAACTGACTCACTGTTCCGAAACATATAGGACAATTGGAACACTGAAAAACTCTTCACAATAGGCTACGGGCCGTAAAAAGTCCGTCTTTTAGATTATTCTAAAATTAGGGACACGATTTTTTAAATTTCTAAATTAATCAAAAATTGATAAAGATATGGCCCATTAAAGTTACGGGTGATGATTGGCTCGCTGCACCATCGCGTCACAGACGTCACTACTGATTCGTTCCCTGCGGTGCTACGTGTATCTAACAACTCAGACGATTGGCTCGCCTGGAATGCGCAAAGCGATCCCCAACTCTGACGCCGAGCGCTCAAGATCCGTTTTGGCAATTGTACTTTAAGTGACCTGCAGTCATTGTAAAATTCAAATTAAAACGTAAATAAACAAATTAATGACCCGAACTAAATTAAAGTTATTCTTAAATCAAATTTCAATTAAATAAAACGTAATGTATGACGTGAAACCGACGTAATCAGTATCAAAGTACTTTGTAACATGGTACTGGAAATCATCTGAAAATCAGTATCACTGTTTCCCAGCTCTGTTTGTATCTTTTGAGCTAATATTCCAAATCATACATATCACTGTTCCGGAACACTTCAGTGATTCAGCTGCAAATGTTCCAATCCCAAAGATCCACTTTGCCCACGCCTAATCACAATGACATGTTGTTTTTTTTTTTTGGGATTTTATGACTTGGTAACAGAACTAATAAGTCGGTGTTGAGATTCTCGCCACGAGTGTCTTGGTTAGCACGTGTGTTTTGAGAATTTTAACGTTTTCCGAGTGATTGTTGTAACTCTTGTGACTTGTTTTTATATAATTGTGCTGTCCTTGTGTTCGTAAACAGGTTTGTTGTGTTGTGTTATCCTTTAAGGTCCAGGTTAGATTTTATCCACGATGGATAAAAACAAACCTCCAGATCCTGACCCCCCTGACATCCAATCCTCCCCAAATGTCTTATCCCAAAACCCATTGTCGCAATTTGCTGATGTAGTCTGTAGCATTACAGACATGGATGTGTCCCAGATTTCACGTAAACGCTCTAACGAAGAAGTGAATCCTACTCCTACTCCACCAAGTAAACAAATTAAGAGCCAAATAGGTCGTACAAAGTACTCTGCAACGGATAAAGGCCCATTTATCGTGCATGTTTCTCGACTGGAAGCTTCACCGAACTCAGGCACCACGCTACACCCTGTGAACTTTGGAAAGTTTTTAATATCCAATAAAATTTCGAATATTCGTCGGGATGGAGTTAATAAAGTTGGTCGAAACCGTGTTTCGGTGGAATTTACTTCCCCCCAAGACGCAAATGCGTTCTTGTGTAATAACCTTCTGCTCAAACATGGCTACTCAGCATCCATCCCCACATTCAACATCACTAGGATGGGTGTTATTTCTGGAGTACCTACTGACATCTCTGAGGATGAAGCTTTAACTTTTTTGTCTGTGCCTTCTGGTTGCGGGCAAATCCTTAAGGTTCGACGCATTAGTAGGAAAACACGCAATGACGGTGCTATCGAATGGAAACCCACAGAAACTTGTGTCATCACTTTCGATGGCCAAGTTCTACCACCAAGGGTATTTTGCTGCTATACATCTCTTCCAGTTACTCAATATATCTACCCTACGATCCAGTGTCGCAAGTGCTGTAGATTTGGACATGTGGCCAACCTGTGTAGGTCGAAACCGCGCTGCAGTAAGTGTGGCCACGATCACCCCGGTGATGGTTGCAGCATTTCTGAGGGCGAGGCTTTCTGTGTGCTTTGCTCGGGGAACCACTTCGCCAACAGCGGATCATGCCCTGAGCATGGTAGACAGAAGGCTATCAAGACCATCATGGCTGAGAAGTCAATCCCATATGTGGAGGCGAGCAAAATGGTTCCAATACCATCCCGCAACTATGCCAACGCTGCTAAAACACAGTCATACCGCAAAACTGTCACACTCAAACCCAAAACCCATGCTCCACTTTCCCCATCTTACAATAAAATCATTCACAATGAAATTATAAGTTCTCCCCAACCTACTCAGCCTAATGGCTGTGCGCTAAATTTCAACAACACTCCCTCTAATAACAATATTTCTATTATCGAACTTCTCATAAAACTTTTACCAACTCTTATCTCTTCTTCTAACTCCCAATCACCGTCCAACGTTGCCGACCAACTTATCCAAATCCTTCTACAAATTAAAAATGGCGTCCAGCCTAACATTTCTACAGTGGAATGTGAGGAGCGTGTGGCATAAGAAACACGACCTCATATTCCTCATGAATAAATATAAACCTCTAGCTTGTTCTATAGCTGAGACTTGGCTCACCCCAAGTCTTAGTTTCCGTATACCACATTACAATGTCCTCCGATGTGACAGATCCGACGGATATGGAGGGTCGGCTCTTTTTGTTAACAACCGGGTACCACTTTCACCCTTATCTCTGCCTTCACTTACAGGCGACATGAGTATTGTTTCTGGAAGGATGGAAGGCATTTCAGTATTTTCTATATATATTGCTCATCCTCATCATGACTTTTTAATTACTTTAAGAAACATTTTTTCCAATGTCCAAGGCCCTGTACTAGTCATGGGTGACTTTAATTGTCACCATTATAGATGGGGGTCCGAGCGTTGTGATGCGTTTGGTGCAGCTCTAGTCGAGATTCTGGATGATATGAACCTCTGCGTTTTAAATAATGGTTGTCCAACACGCAGGGGGGGGACCCCCGGACAGCAGAAGAGCTGTGTTGACCTTACCTTTTGCTCTACTGAACTAGCAGCTTCAATCCATTGGGAATGTACAGCCTTGTCGCATGGTAGTGATCATTACCCCATTGTCATTTCTTTAATCAACAGGACTTACTTAGAAAAAACTTCTCCTCCACTTTTGAAGTACAATTTAACCAAACCAGATTGGTCAAAGTTTGCATCATTACTGGAACAGAAAATCGACATTCTTCCAAATTTAAATTCAAACTTATCTAATCCCTCTGATCACCACCATGCCAAGAGTTGCTATGAAGGTTTTGTGGAAGCAGTCATCTCTAGTGCTGATTCTTGTTTCCCTTTGAAAAATAGTGCTCGAAACAAGATCCCTTCACCTCCATGGTGGGACCAAGAATGCACTTCAGCAATTAAGCTGAGGAATGAGGCTGAAACCCATTATAATAGGGAAATGACCACCCAAAATCTGATGTCTTATAAGCAAGTCTGTGCACGAGCCAGACGCCTTCTGCGTAGGAAGAAACGTGCAGGCTGGGTCAAATTCTGCACATCCCTCTCTCCCTCCACCCCAATATCAGTTGTGTGGAAAAACATTAACAGGTTTAGATGTGGTTGTTCTCCTTCAGTATCTTCACCAATCACTAGAGAAACAGCTGAAATTTTTTTTGACAAAATAGCACCTCCTTATGTCCCACTTCCTTCCGAATGTCATAATATACCCCCACATATTGTTTCCAATGACCCTTTTGATGCCCCGTTTACCTTGAAAGAATTGAATGTGGTACTCAGTCATGTCCGGGACTCGGCGCCTGGTATTGACGGCGTGCCATATTCTTTTATTTCTCGCTCTAGTAATAATGCCAAAGAATATTTCTTAAATATAATTAATTTTTGTTACAACCGTGGTTGGGTCCCAGACCAATGGAAGTTACAAGTTATCATTCCCCTTTTGAAACCAGGCAAACATGTTGATGATCCGAACGGCCTTAGACCTATTGCTCTGTCTTCAGTCCTAGCTAAGTTAATGGAACACCTCATTAAAAACCGCTTAGAATGGATAGTCGAATCCAGAGATTTACTGCCGAACTTCCAATTTGGTTTCAGGAAAGGACTCGGCACAATGGACAGTGTAGGTATTCTAATTACAGACATCCGCCTAGCATTCTCCAAAAACGAGTCTGTGGTTGCAGCCTTTCTTGACATTTCCTCTGCATATGACAATGTTCTTCTTCCCGTCCTCAGGCAAAAACTGCACCAGCTGAGCATCCCGGTCAAGATGATTGAATGCATATGTGCACTACTGAACTGTCGCTCGTTGGTTCTGAGAGTCCAGGGAGAGGACTTTGATAAAAGGCAGACTTGGAGAGGCCTCCCACAGGGCTCCGTCCTCAGTCCAATCCTGTACAACTTATACACAGCTGACATTGACTCCTGTCTAAACAACGACTGTCACATCCTACAGTACGCAGACGACTTAGCCATTTACGTGTCAGACTCCTATGCTGCATCGTCTCTATGCCTCTCTCTGGACTCTCTAAATCAATGGCTTCTAAACCACGGCTTATCATTATCTGCACCAAAAAGTTCGGCAGTGATCTTTACTCGCAAAAGAACCATCCCTCCCATCTTAGTGGCCATTTCAGAGCAAAATATTCCACTGTCTGGTAAAGTAAAATTTTTAGGCGTTATACTAGACTCAAAACTAACTGGTAAACATCATTTAAATAATTTAATTCAAAAATGCGAGCGTGTTATTTCTATTTTAAAAGTCCTTGCAGGTGTATGGTGGGGCGCCCACCCCTATACCATGAAACTAGTCTACAACGCCCCACCTGGTTCCATGCAACAGGGGTGCCCTGGTTGGTCTCGATAAGCTCCAGTCTAAATGCCTTCGGATCATCTCTGGGTGTATGAAGTCCTCTCCCGTCAACGCTTTGCAGGTCGAATGCGTCGAACCGCCTCTAGCCTTAAGGCGCCAATATTTAGCCTCCCGTTTTTTATCCAGGGTAATATGTAGGTCTTCACATCCTCTCATTGGAAAACTGAACGAGTTAAATTCCTTATATAGAACCACAAAATACTGGAAAAATAAAGAACTGCCCTTAATACTGAAATACTTTCGCACGACTCAAAACTTAGAATACCCGCTTGCTCAATATCCCAAACTACCCCTTTTTGATTTCGACTATGAAGTTTTATTTTTCACACCCAAAATTTTCTATAATATTGGTATATCTAAAAATAGTCCCTCGGCGAATTCGGCCTTCAATGCGGTGGTGGGAGAACGATGGAGTGGTTTTCAAAAATTTTACACTGATGCTTCCAAATTTTCTGACTCTAGTCATACTGGAGCGGCAGTATATTACCAAAGTTCCAGTATTATTTTACAATTTAAATGTCCTAAGGAGTCCTCTGTATTCACAGGCGAATGTGTGGCCCTATTAGGAGCTTGTCTTTTTATAGAGTCACACCATAATATCGACAAAGCCGTAATATTCACAGACTCCCTTAGCTGTCTTCAGGCCCTAACCCAGAATCCTTTTAAAAGTAATACACACAGCCCACTACTTCTAAAAATTAAGAAATCCCTGCTATCAAGCACTAATAGTCAAAAGGAAGTTCAGCTAGTTTGGATACCTAGTCACTGTGGCATCAAGGGCAATGAACATGCTGATGCCTTGGCCAAAGATGCTTGTTCATCAACTACAGCTGACCTCACACACAATTTTATTCAGGGGTATGATTTGCTGAACCTGCCAAAAGCAAGTCTCCAAAGTGCATGGCAGGAGCAATGGGATACCTCTGGTAAAAAAAAGGGTAAATTCTACTATGCAGTCCAACCATCCATAAGATCAAAACCTTGGTTCTACACATTCAAGAAAATGTCTAAACCCGTTATCTCCGTCCTTTGCAGAATTCGCCTGGGTTTCTGTTGTACGCCAGTTTTTTTGGAAAAGATTCGAGTCCGCGATTCCTCCTTGTGCGAATGCGGTCTGGAGGAGGGCACACTGGACCACATCTTTTTCCAATGCACAAATAACATTCCATCTTTAGACTTATATAGCCGGCTCCCGAAATTTAAAATCCCTCTCCCAATCAATGTCCCCGCCCTCCTAACTTATCCTTCCCCAGAACTACTTGTGGCGCTGATGAGTTTCATCCGTCACAATAATATCAAATTATGAGTCCCGACTTCTGTGTAATTGTGGTTACGTGTATATATATTTAATGTCCTAACAATTATAATATTTATGTATTTTTATTTTTTTGTTTGTTTCAGTCCAGTACTAACCCAACGAGTCCAACTGTATCAATCGAAGATCTTTATGCATACATACAGTTACTACTGTTCTAAAATTCTAATTCATAATAAATTGTTATTACCATACACTCTTGCCAATCCAATTTACTTTTGACATTGGCAGAATAGTCGACATCGGCTCTATTTGCCATTAATAAAAAATAGAATAGAATAGAACTAATAAGTCAAGTCAGTCAAGTGTCTATTTTAATTATTGACCAATTGATTCATAGTGGATACAATAAAGAAAAATTAGTGTAGTTTTCTCAAGTCTCGGTAAAATGGAGCTGAGAATTTTATTGCAGTGTTGACTACCTCAAATCTCAGGTTTGCTGAGAAGGTTGATTTGATAAATTAGCTTATTAGCTGCCAAATACTACAAAAACAATTAGAATGTGTGCATTAATATTCTAATGGTTAATTCTATCTATTTAAACGAAGACGTCTGAAAAGACAATATCCAAGTTAAAAACAAAAAGGAATAAATTATGATTCTGTGGTCAAGCATTAGCAAATGTCATTTAATTAAAATGTCACAAAAAAATATGGCCATAGCGCTGTCGTTTGTGTATTAATTTTGTTTTCATTCAGTACAACAGTTAATAAACTGATTTAACTGTTTTATTACAACAATAATGGCACGGGACAGAAGTCCTGAGCGAAGACGCTCACGCTCAAGAGAACGCCGTGACAAAGACCGTCACGAAGATCGAGAGCGTGAGTCTCACAGAGACAAAACAAAACGTCGAGAACGGTCCCGAAGCCCTAGGAAGGAACGAGAAAGATCCCGTAGCCCTTCTAGAAAAGACAGATCCAGGAGCCCTGCTAGAAAAGAACGCGAACGTGTTCGTTCTCGCAGCCCTAAGAAACGTGATGGTAAAGAAAAAGAATCGGAGAGCAGAAGGAAACACGATGATAAGGACAAGTCGAAGAACAAAAAAGAGGAAGATAGTAAAACTGAAGAGGAAGAGCCCCAAGACGTAAGAGATGATGAATCAAAGCCCGTAAAGAAAGAGCCGCTGTCTCTGGAGGAACTACTTGCTAAAAAGAAAGCGGAAGAAGAAGCCCGCAGTAAACCTGTCTTCTTAACTAAAGAACAAAGAGCTGCTTTGGCCTTGGAAAGACGACAAAAACAAGTAGATGCTATTAGAGCCAATGTTGACAGGCCTTCTATCACCACAATTGATCTGACGGGCCCCTCCAAAAGAGAAGAAGAAATGAAGAAATACAGAGACGAAAGAGAAATGATGAGAGAAAAGGAAAGGGAGAGAAGAGATGAGAGAGAGAGGGAAAGAGAGCGAAAATATGAAGAAAGAAAGGCTATGAATGACCGTCGAGGAGGAGGAGGAGCAGAAGACAAAAAGGAGAAAAATGAAGAAGTGTCCAAAACTAAAGATAAGGAACGTGAAGAAGAAGCTATTAAGGCTCGCTATCTGGGCATTGTAAAGAAAAAACGCAGAGTACGAAGATTGAATGACCGAAAATTTGTGTTTGATTGGGACGCATCTGAGGATACTTCAAATGATTACAATGCTTTGTACAAGGAAAGGCACCAAGTTCAGTTCTTTGGTCGAGGTCATATTGCTGGCATAGACATCAAGTCTCAGAAAAAAGATTACAGCAAGTTCTATGGTAATCTGTTAGAGAAACGTAGAACTGAATTAGAGAAAGAACAAGAGAAGTTGCGTCTGAAGAAAGTTAAAAAGAAGGAAGATAAACAAAAGTGGGATGACCGCCACTGGTCTGAGAAGGATCATGATGAGATGACCGAGAGGGATTGGCGAATCTTCAGAGAGGACTATAATATCACCATCAAAGGTGGTAAGATTCCAAACCCAGTCAGAAATTGGAAAGAAGCTGGCTTCCATCCAGACATTATGGAAATTATTACTAAAGTTGGTTATAAGAGCCCCACACCTATCCAGAGACAGGCTATTCCGATAGGATTACAAAACAGAGACATCATTGGTGTTGCCGAAACAGGTTCAGGTAAAACATTGGCTTTCCTAATTCCTCTTTTGACTTGGATCCAATCTCTCCCCAAAAACGAACGCTTGGAAGATGCTGATCAAGGACCGTATGCCATTATTTTGGCGCCAACGCGCGAGTTGGCGCAGCAGATTGAGGAAGAGACAAATAAATTTGGAATTCCTTTGGGCATTACATCTGTTGTTGTAGTGGGAGGTCTTTCAAGAGAGGAACAAGGTTTCAAACTGAGGCTGGGATGTGAAATAGTCATTGCAACTCCTGGTCGTCTCATCGACGTCTTAGAAAACAGATACTTGGTATTGAATCGCTGTACGTACGTAGTCCTCGACGAAGCTGATCGTATGATTGACATGGGTTTTGAGCCTGATGTACAGAAGATTCTAGAATACATGCCAGTTTCAAATATCAAACCCGATTCGGATGCCGCTGAAGACGCCTCTGTTTTGCTGGCTAATTACAACTCGAAAAAGAAGTTCAGACAAACTGTGATGTTTACGGCGACTATGCCTCCCGCTGTGGAGCGTCTAGCTAGGAGCTATCTACGCAGACCTGCTATAGTCTACATCGGATCTGTCGGCAAGCCTGTGGACAGGACAGAACAAATCGTCTACATGATTGGCGAGAACGAGAAACGTAGAAAGCTGACGGAAGTGTTGCAGAGAGGAGTCGAACCTCCGATTATCATCTTCGTCAACCAGAAGAAAGGCGCAGACGTTCTTGCTAAAGGTCTGGAGAAGCTGGGTTTCAATGCATGTACATTGCACGGTGGCAAAGGGCAAGAACAGCGAGACTTCGCGCTGGCCAGTCTTAAGAATGGTTCGAAAGATATTCTGGTGGCAACAGACGTCGCTGGTCGTGGTATCGATATCAAGGACGTCAGTATGGTCATCAACTACGACATGGCGAAAACTATTGAAGATTACACACATCGTATTGGTCGTACCGGTCGTGCGGGTAAGACTGGTAAAGCAATGTCATTTGTTACTAAAGAGGATTCGGCGTTGTTCTACGATCTCAAGCAAGTGTTACTTCAGAGCTCCGTATCTACTTGTCCACCAGAGCTGATGAATCACCCAGAGGCCCAACACAAGCCAGGCACTGTAGTCACTAAGAAGAGGCGGGAAGAAATGATATTTGCATAAGTGTAATTGAATGTAATGTAACATTTCCTCTATGTAAGATGTTATAATTGAATAAAAATCGTAGTAAAAATATAATTTATTTAATTACATGTCGATTGTATTAGACTTTCACTAGCAAACAATAAAATAAATAAATTTAATATTTAACTAAATCGGTTATGGTTGTCGACATTTTCACCTCACGGCACCGGTGCTGCAATGAAAAGTAATTCTTACATAAATACAAATCACACCTTTAATTGCACATTACATGTACTTACACACTAGAGGGCTTTTTAAAAAAATTACTTTAAGTTTGGTCTAAGTTGCGACTCCAGTTTAAAATGAGTTTGACGACACGCACGTCGAAAGCCACAGAATTCCAGCCTTTTTAGGTACAATGACGAAATAGCTGAAACGGAGAATAGGTGCCTAATACTTATATTTGAAACTTGTAAATTTTCATTCGTCATTTCTATTTGAAAGACTGACTGACTGACTATGGTGCGCAGTATGCTATGCTCAATACTTTGCGCAAAATTACGTAATCACACTGGGGTATTTATAATGCTTACGCTTGGTTTCTGGGACGAAGAAGCAAAAAATAGACTTGATGTATGAAGTTTTTAAGGGACAACCGATGAGAGGGACGTAGTGTTAATCCTACGAGCAATCTCGCTTCTTTCATTATCATCATCAGCCTTTTGAATGTTCCCACTGCTGAACTCAGGCCTCCTCTCTAGGAGAGAGAACGGGCCGTAATCCACCACTGGCCCAGGGCGGGTTGGTGAATGGTCTTCGAATTTATTGTTCCAGGACCTGCCGGTTTCCTTACGATATTTTCCTTCACCGTTTTTAAAGCAGTGGCGATGAAACAAATTACACAAAGTAATTCGCCTGACTGGGTTCGAACCCAACTATGATTCATAAGTCAGGGCCATTACCTCTCAGCCACCACTGCTTGCATCTCTCCTCATTGGGGACTGCGAAATAGGGGACACAATAAAGATATACCTACCTAGGTAAATTTTGTACAAGCGTCTGATGACGATAGAGTTTCGTTACGCGTCTTATCGTCTAATGCTCATTGCAAAACCTCGCCAAAAGACAAATTGTCAAGAGCATGTCGACTACTTTACCAATCGACATGCATTTAATTTTTTTTACGTCCTATCAAAAACCGGGTGGTAGACCAAGTTTTCCCTCAAAGTTGGGAAGTTGAAATAAATGAGTCGAGTTGGTCGACATAACTGGTAATCCAGGGTAAAATATGTAGGTACGATCGCGGTCATTTCTGCCTGGTCACTTAATAAAATATTTGCTTCAATCCTGCGGCGCGGCGCCAATCCAAACCCTTTGAAATTTTCGATTTGAGTGCAAGCAAAAATGAACTTAGCGGTGGTCAGGCGGAAGCGTCTTTGATGGTATCTACTCCAACAAATGGTACTCTTGCAGTTACATAATATTTGCAGATAACTGATGAAATGACTTCTGACGTAATATTACATCATAATATCACACACGAATCCACAAGCAATATTGCACAACATTTTCGTATGTTAAACAGGAAAACATCTAACATGAAGAAATACATTTGAGTAGGGACTTTCAAGAGTGACGTGCATCGATTCCGTTACTAACGGGACTTTTGGACAAGCTTAAAATTAAATGTTGTGAAATGAAACGATTTCATCATTTCGTTTGACATTTCCTTCAAGTTTCTCCCCATGGAAAAACGCTTATGACCATCTTCCGAGTTTGAAGGTAGGCAGATATCAGGTAGGGTTTTTATATATTTAGGGTTGGTATAGGGGAATTTTCAATAAGTTCGGGTTGAACGACCTGTGCCTTTTTTCACCTTGCCTTATCAAATCAAAACTGTCTAGGGAGAATGATTTCAATACCAGGTGACTCTATCACTAATATCAGTGTCTTCCGTAACATTACGACTGTTACAGTCTAGTAAGGGTCAACTCACACCGAAAGAGCGGCGAAGGGCAGCGAAGCGGAGCGCAGTTTCAGTTTCATATGAATTTTAACTTTATTATCATTACCATAATACTTATTATCGCATGAGAAACTCGAACGAGTCGCGCGGATGCCCGCGGCGCTGCTGGAATTCCGGGGAATTCTCTCGTTCGTGTTTCTCATGCGATAATAAGTATTATAGAAATGAAAATAAAGTTAAAATTCATATGACACTGAAACTGCGCTGCCCTTCGCCGCTCTTTCGGTGTGAGTTGACCCTAAGAACTACAATAGTTCTCAATTTGGGTGTGAATTTTATAGTTTTTATTAATTCACATCTTGCCAGTTTGTTTTTGCAATCACCCAGGCACAAATCTAGACTGCGCACTACTACTATGAAAATTCCCAGATAAATAACCTAATAACACTGCCTCACCTAAGAATCAAACCCAATTTTTTTTCTTAGATGTTATGAAAATACCAACCTGCACCAGCCTGCTCATCTAATTCTTCATGTGGGAACAAATATTCTGAAAAATAATGTTACATTAAATTAGTAACTTCAATATGGGGTAAGTTCCAAGAGACAAACAAATAAAAATTATATTGTAAAATTGCAAAACCTTGCCATGCCCATGTGAGTTATTGAAAACATAAACACAGAGGAAATTGCCTCAAAAATCAAAAGTTATACTTATTGTGTAACATGCAGTTACCACACTCAAACAAAGCCAATAAATAGGTGCCAAAAAAAAAAGAAAACTATTTTATAAATTCATTCTTACCAACCACGTTAAAATGTGCAGGAAATAAATTAAAATCAAGCTAAGAGAACATTCGATATAAAACATCGCCTCAACGCCGGTAGACCGAGAGTTGAAACCAAAGCAGGAACACCAAATAATTAGTTAACAGAAGCAAGCATGTTAGAACTAGTGTTGCCAGAGGTCCCTTTTTAGTAATTACTAGCTGTGCCCGCGACTTCGTTCGCGTGGACTACAGGAATTTGAATTTATTTTTTCTAAAATAAAAAAGTAGCCTATGTTACTCCTTATTACAGGTACCTGCCAAAAAAGTCCGGTCAAAATCGGTCCAGCCATTTCAGAGATTACCCCGGACCAACAGACACAAAAATTGTAAAAAATGTTATTTTGGTGTATGTACCGTATATAGGGTGACTGGTAATTAGTGTACGATACTTAAACACGTGATTGTGCTCATGATAACCAACAACTTTTACTATGGGAACAAACCTGAAATCACGAAAAAAATCAGCTGTTCAGTACATTTATGTTTGCCTAATGTACTGAACAGCTGATAGTTTTTTCGCGATTTCGGCTTTGCTTCCATAACAAAATTTTTTTGTTATCATGAGCACAATCACGTGTTTAAGTAGGTATCGTACACTAATTGCCAGTCACCCTATACATACATATATTCATTTAAATAAAAATAAATAAATAAATCTTCGAGACAGTTTGATTGATTTTTAAGTTTTTTTTTTTTTTGTGTATGTACAGGTCGCGCGGTGTGTTTGTAGTATCTATTAGGTAGGTCTGAGAATAGGTCGTAGGCTTCCTTTTTTCTTTGATAATTTATAATGGCAGAACAACGTTTGCCAACACAGCGAGTAACTATAATTAGTTATATAATTAAGCATAAATATATCGAAATATAGTTAGTGCATAAACTGTTTCGAAATAAATTTTTATTTTTTGTCATTTTTCCTGTTGTTACGTTAGTTTTGGTTACGGCCGAAACTGGAAGAGGAGCCAAACATTTGGTAACGATTTCGGCTGCGAATCGTGTTGCGGTTGGTCAGTATTATTTCTCGTATGGCTAAATCTTATTAGATTTTTTTAAGATCAGAATTATTTTTTATAGCTTGATAAGCTCTCGTACTAGAAGCGGACTCACGGTACCAGTAAATAGCGATGAGAAATAAATCGTGAACATCACGTAACGTTACCGTTGGGTGCTTCAGTAAAGACTGAAGTAGATGTGAAAAGTTTTAAGCTTGATGGAGATTTTAGACAAGTTAACACTGGCATGCAATACAATCGAAAACCCCAAGGTATTTGTCACGATTCTAAAATGTAAACATAATTCCTGGCAACACTAACAAAATAAAAAAAGCACTGCCACCATTCCAAGACCACTTCTGTTTGAATACCTATTCTTTCTTTTCTTCTGGTTTTGTTTCTTCTTTAGCAGGCGGTGGCATTATCGCCTGCCTGACCGACGACGCCAAAGAGACGGTCATATCGAGGAACTCGGAAAAGTCTTTGGGGAAAGACAGCTCCGGGAACTTCACCTCCAGTTGAGGGTCACCAGGTTTCACTGATGATGGTTTTAGAATTTTGATTATTTGGTTGCACACATGTACTCATCGCAAATATGATGTCCAGCAAGTTTCTGGCCACATTGAGATATTTTTTATCTGTTTAATTGACTATATGTATTTTCTTTTTTTATTTATATTAAAAGGATTAGTGTGTTCTACTTTACCTCCATATAGGAAATTGTATGCGATGTTGATGTATTTCTTGGCTAGTACTGAATTGTCCTTTAGGATTTCCTTTGTCTCTTCAGGGAAGCATACATAACCCATAGCTGTGGTACCGGCACCCGCGTAGAATACTCGCTAAAAAAGTTACAAAAAAAATCAGTAAAGAAGACTTTTTGATATTTTTATTTAAAAGTGCAATGAGGATCAATCATATAATAGCAAACCAGATTTATTAAAGTTTTTCTGAAAGGCTGCTTAGAAATGCGCGCTTTCGCTGGTCTGTTTACGAGATGACGTCATATGTCATGATCCGTGCGACGATCGCCTTGATCGTATTCATTCGCCGCGCTCCGTTGGAGAACGATCATGACAGATGACGTCACAGCGAGTCGATTCATTCTCGGGCACGTTTCTAGAACTAATACACTAAAATTGCTGTTTCTTCGTAATTGTTGGTCCGATTTAATGATTTCATCATAGTATTTACTGTTTTGATTCTCATTGTGACCGTTTTTAAATATAGAAGAATAAAAGCAAATAGAAGTCCATACTCGTTTGTTTTGCTTAGCACACCTACTATAGCCTGTAAGGTAGGTACATGCGTACATGGCTAATTCTTTGGTAGCCCTGGTGCTTTGCACCACTTTGTACCTTTGCTTTGTGAGATGCGACTAATACTGTAGATTTTTGCTTAGTAAAGGATCAATACTTGATTTAAATTTTGTAAGAAAAAAACAATAAAAACCTGTAACGAAAATTTCCATATTCTGCCAGAAAGTTATCTTGTTAGAGAGGATATTTTGTTTTTGTATCTTTCCTTTTACTTAAGTACTTGACAAGCTGCAGTAACATAATTATATTAATCAGTACCTAATTTGCATAGTTAACATTTATTAGTATTTTATTCCTGTATAATTATATATATCCTGTATATATATAAGTGCTAGGTCATAATCCGCCACAATGAACTAGTATGGGTTAGTAAATGTTTGATCTTTTCCTGTTCTATTTTAGGTGTACGTAACAGGAAAAAATAAAGGCCCATTTAGACGGGGAGAGTTTCTCGCGCGTTTTGGTTCGAGAAATCGTACGTAATAATCGCAAGCAATAATCGCCATAACATTATCGTATCATAATGTTTTAAAGGTAAGAAATAAAATCTCGCCTACGATTATATTATACGAGATTCGAAAGCAATTATCGCTAGACGTTGATGTCCTGCGCCTAATTTACACAGCAAAATTATAATATGAAGATTCTTGCTAACAAGAATCTAGACATATGTAAACACGATCTTTTGTATAACTTTTTTCGTAGTTCATACGAGTACCTATCGTACAAATCGATTTTCGAAACTTGCCATTTGAGTTTAGTGGTTACTATAGTTAGATATTCAAAGTGATACCTCCAATCGACCTTTTCAAAATTTGCAAACTTTTTTTTACATTCTTTCGATTATCGTTCGAGACAAGAAACGCGCAGCGTCTAAATGGGCCATAACTAACTCAAACTAAAAACGCCTGCAAAAATGTAACAGCAAAGACCACAAGAATCTAAACACATTGCTATAAACAAAGATGACAATTTAGTTTTCAACTAAAATAGATTTGGCCAAGGTCCCTTTAGCGTTAGCACATGTTAATGGTACATTGTATGAACTATAAACCTTATTCATCTACATCATCATAATGATGATTTGCAAAACAACAACGTCTATAGTCTAATGTTATAAAGATGGGAACGAAAAGAAGTATTGACAAACCCTGATAATGCCTCCTCGTAGACCAAAGATAAAGCCAGTGAGACCACCCATTGCTACAGCACCATATCGGACCTGCTTGTTTTCTTCTTCTCGAAGATATTTGAAGATCCCTGAAAAGTAGAGTTATGCAGAATGAGGTTTCGAAAGATTGTAAATTTCTATAATAGTATTTCAATTAAAAATACCCACGTTACAACTTTAATCAAAAGTATGTTAAGATTTTTTATTTAGTTAACCTTTCAGATACTGTTAATTAAAGACAAAATAGAAAGACAATGAAAGAGCCAACACCATCATTCGCTTGGGACTATTAACTCTTTGAATGTCGTAATTAGAGACACAATAGAACCCGACCTAGACCTTATGTCGGACTGTGTAACATAAGACATTCGAAAGGTTAAACTTCATGTACAGTTGTGGTACTTATGCAGACTTAATCTTTTGAATAACGTAATTAGAAACACAATAGAAAGACAACGATAAAGTGAATGTTGGCATTCACTTGGGCTTTAATGAATTAAAGCTTGCAATTCAGGTATAAAAATGCTATTATCACTAACCTCAGGTTTGACATTTAAAGATTTAGATAACATTAAGTAGTCAAAACATGAACTTACAGCCGGTTTTATCCTGTAACTCATGATACTGATCTTGTACAGAGTGTTTGGCACGTTCCCCATGGTCCACAACAACCTGTACCTGCTCACGTATTGCCCGTACAGGAGTTAGGAGCAATGACTTCACATATCCAACATCTTTGTTGGGTTTTGAATTCGCCTTTCTGTTTAAAAATATAGTATCGTAAGTGTTATCCGATCTTATCAGTATGTAATCATTGACATAGAGATATTGTTTTTGAAGATTGTATTTACACCATGTTTTTACTCTTGTATGAATGTATATTAGAAACATGTAGCTTCTAATCATCCACTGCGTTATGAGTCTTTTATAGAGCATTAGAAACCAATTTCACGAAAATGACAAAATAGCTTGAAGCAACTTCATAATGCAGCTTTCTGTTTACTGCAATATCAAAAGGCTACATTTGATTAGCACAATCAAATGTTTACGTTCAGTAAACGACCTTCATCTTCAAACAAAGTCCACTTTTACATTCATCATTATTACTATTTAATCTATCAATCAATACAACTTATTAGAAACGTAAAAAAACATACTCAGCATATTCCGCATGTGGAGCTTCGTATATCGGGAGTTCCGAGGGTTTCATAGGCTGGGGTTTCTGAGGGTCCGGAGCATCCTGCTTGAGGGGAGTAGCAGCACCCACCGCCGGTATCAAGGTAGCCACCCCGACCGAACCTAACACTACTTTCCGAAGCATCTATTCGACAAGCAAAACGCAAACTTTAACACAATATTGATAAACGAGATAAAAAGAGTTAGATATTTGTTATTTTGCGCAGTGTACCTCGTAAAGAGATGTTTCCGAGCCAAAATTACATAAATGTTGTACCTATGTAATAAAATTACGAACATCAGCTGGGTAGGTGACAGCTAAAGTTGGTGTTGCTCACTGAGATGTTAAAAACATACTTCGTATTATATTATTTGTCAGCAATTTTTTTTTTTTTTTTTTTTTGTATTCGTAAATCAATTTTTAAAAATAAATATTCAAAATTGTGAATCATCTGAATATTCAATTTCTTCAATTGAATTTAGTTTGTCTGGGTAACCAATAGAGGTCGCTATAAACTAATTTTTTTCTCAGGCAACTTTGGTTCAATTGTTTTGCGACTTTTTTCCTCTGTCAAAATTAGTTGTCATGTCAAATCTGTCATGGCCTCAATATGTCACACAATTTTCTTTCGCCTATCTATTGTGTATAACTGTGATTTTAGTGCACGCTCTAATACCGTAAAGAAAATTAGAAGCTATATGAAAATTGGATACATTGAATATTTATTTCCTAATTCTGCTTTGAATGTATGAGTGGAATAGGCGTGATAGATAATTCAGTGTCGGTCGAACAAATAAATTGAGGTGATTGTGAGTACGGTTTTCGAGTATCTGAATCAATAAATTTCTGTGTAACGTTTTAAAAATTTGTGGTTATTGTTGTTGAGTTAAAAATGTCGGAGGTCCTATCAGGTCGCGTGTCCAAGCATAGGAGGGACCGTCGCGTTAAGAATAGTACAGGTATGAAGAGGGCCGCATGCTGGGGCCGCGCTTGATTGAACGACCACTTTGATTACCGCTTGGAAATTTTCATTTTGAGTAGTGTTTTGCTTGTTCGAGACATTACGACTGGCTAGTTCTTCATACGCCTATTCATGCGATCACTATTCATTCAGGGTCACTTCATAATGTTTCCTAGCCATGAAAATTAATAATAGTAGTTCTCAACTTTCATACAAACAATCCTGCAGATAAATTACATTCTTTAATGTTTTCATAATCTCTTGTAATGTTTGCATGACCCAGATGAGGATTTCAAATCTAGAATAATGGGATTTTTTATACATAACATGTTATCTTTTAACTCAAATGATAATAATTAATTTACATACACTTTATAAAAACAGAATTGCATCCAGGTGTAATTTATTGTTAAAATAAATACCTAAAATGCTGCTAATAAGAAAAATAAAAATAAAAAAGTGTCCTTGCAAAAATGAAAAATAAAAAGTAAAATATAAATATGTGAATGTAGGTCAAAGTAATTTGACACAACCCATTGACTATTCTTGCATTTAAATGATGGTTCAAACAGACCAAGGCAACTTAGCTGCTTAGGCAGCTTAGGCTTTATGCCTATAAAAATAATAAATAGTTTATGTAATAGGAAACTAACATTTGCTATCAAATAGAAATTGGTTTGCCTTAACAGTAGTTACCTGATTATGCATACTAACAAAGAACTTGTATCAATCCAGGACTGTGAGGTGCATGATGTGTGTAGAGTGACAATCTCTTAGATCTACTTGGGACGCGTCTACTTAGCAGCCACCGAAGATTATTGGGATGAAATGGTACATGACTGTTGCATTTTATTTATGTATTTGTTTATTTTTCAAAAATCAATTCTTTTATGAAGTTTTGGGTTCCTGTCTACATACTTTAACAAAATTATGATCAATGCATGTTTTTGGATTCTTCCATTTCATAAGTTTGGTTGCATGTTTGGTAATTTTAGGGTGAGTTGCACCATTTAACTATAACAATAACTATACGTCAATTTGACGATTTGACAACTGTTAACGGCTTTGTTATCGCTATAGTTAAATGATGCAACTCACCCTTAGATTATAATTTTAACTATAAATTCTTACAGCATTATCTGACATCCTCTTTAGCACAAAATAATTTAATACACTCTTCCAGTGCGTTCTGTTGCAATTTTAATCTATAGTTGAATAATCAGGCAATGCTGCACTACATATGAGTCCCTGCTTTTATCTTTTATATGCTTTTTATATAAAATTTTCACCCAACACTGCTCAGATAGATTATATGAATCCGTGTCCAAATAAGTAACAATCTATCATCTTTTTTTTTCATTATAACTTAAATATTAAACCAGTTTTTGTTATAGTGGTGTCATAATAGACCTTTGATCATCATACTTGAAGCCATTAAAGTTTTACTTTGTTATAAAAACTAATTGCTTCTTCACAAATTGTTTAAAAAGTTGTTTTATGTGCCAAGGAGTAAACTGTAGACTGACTCTCTATATATAAACAATAGTAGGTAGGTACAAAGTTGCGTCACTCGTCCACTCCGTTGTGAAAAGGATATGAATACTGCTTTGAAATCAAGTCTCACAATTAACATAACAATGATTCTTCTCTGAACAATTATACTATAGATAGTTCAGTGCAACCTACATTTTATATGTATAAAATAATATGATTGCTTTTTATTTAATCCACACTACTAGACTGTAGATCCGTCTCTAATGGTAATAATTTAATGCTCATTAAGTGTTATTTATTTTTTTGATAAGCGTGCAAGTTAAATAGGTATTAAAGCAATTAGTAAAACTATTAGAAAGAATGAAATCATAGTTTATTTTGATTAGTTCTTAGTTGAATCCAGTTGTAAAGATTTAATAATAGCAATGACCAACATAAATATTGTACATTGCTATCTCCTTGGACTCGACTAAAAAAAAACATGTTGTCCCACTCGCGCAATAGCAAATACTCCTATATTGTGGGTGTGTTCACAAATATGTAAACTGTTTGCTTTCTTTGTCAATAATTTGTTAAACACATCTGTTAGCATCTACACAGCAACACAAATATTACACATCCATTATTTATATTTATTTTGATGTGTCAATAATGAAGGAATTCCCCCATAAATGTTTTCGTGTTAAAAAAATGTAGACACATGATTGATGATATTGTAGTTGAAGTCGGCAATTACGAATAGATGAGACTTGTTAAACAGAGAGTATTCGTATCGTACCTGCGTCTGCATTTTAGATTATCAGCCTATTTACGTCATTAGTCGGTAGTCCTAAAGTATTTTCCTCCTGCCTTATCTAATTAGATAGTAGGAATAGTATTACTCCACATATTGATAGCGTTTATAATCTTTTCGCTAGCTAAATACAGTCTGTAAATTTCTGTTACGCGTGTTATCCCTTTATAATTCACACCGTAATCGGCCCTGACACCGAACGATAATTTCATTTTAATTACGTTTGACGGTATTAAAAATCGATCTGACGCCAGTAGCCTGATTATTGAGAGGCTCCGTATAGTAGCACTTTTATATATTTTTACAAAGCCACTGATTCGAATCTTGGTAACTGTTTCTGTCTTGCAACTATCAAAACGACATTTCACACATACCGATCGCTGTGAAACGGTGCTGTATTGTTATTGATATTTATGTTAATATGATCTACATTCTACATACAAGTCGTGTTGGAGTGAAGATACCTGCTGTGTCGCATAAAGCCTTTTTTATCAGTCATGTGTACTGTGACTTTGTAAAGTCTTTGAAACTAAGCGTTAGAAACGTCTCTCAACATTCCAGGGAAATCCAAACCCTTTAAAACGATGAACAGCGTGCCTACCCCTAAAACTCGTAATTAAATTGCCAGCGATAAAATTTTATAATTAAAACATTTTCAGTACTGAGAATGATGGCAATAATGCAGGAAGGGAATAGTGAGGTACCGAAGGAATTTCTGGAGACGGGGCGAACGGGGCGCAGGAATGCGATGCCGGACATACTGCATCCTCAAAGCGCAGAGGCCAGCACCGCAGATCTGCCCTCCAGGCTGCAGCAACTCTCCGCCACTGGTAAGTTTAATCTATCTTGTCTACTATATATAGATCAATCAATTTACCCTTTTACTACCTTTAGCGGTCGAAGTAGGTTCAGACCAGACCAGACCAAATCCAAGTCATTTACGTCACTGTGGAGCACTCAATGGAGGTGTGCCCGACTTGGGCGGAGCACCAATAGTTTTCTTTCTTTCTTTCATTTCTTTCACCGCCGTGTTGTTGTGGTCGGCGGTGGAAACCATTCGCGCTGGAACCTGGTTCAGGTCACGGTTTGGAGCGAGGGGAAATGGGCGGTGGGTGCCTCCTTCTGTAAAGCAGTACTAGCTAAGGAAACGGCGACACGCGTGAGAGAACAGACTTCCTCACGCCCCAACCGCCGAGACCGCATAGGAGTGGTTTTCGCCACACGCCCTCCTGTCCCGCTCTACAGCGAGGGAAGGCGTTAGAAGATTTCCCAAAAAAAGGCCATCCACATGCCGTGTGTCACTATTGTGCAGATCGCCCGGAGGACACGGTGGTGCATACTGTGGAGGTCTGCCCCGCTTGGGCAAAGCAGAACAGTGTCTTTGTGAATGGGAGGCGGTGACAAGCCTCACACCCCGGCCTCCGCCAGAGATGCCCCGGAATCAGGAGTCGCAGAGCGATTTCCAGCCACCGTAGGCCCTGTGCGGGTTTGCGAACGGCGAACAATATATCGTTTGGGTTCCTGGTTCGACTGGGTCGGGTCAAAGAGCAAAATTGAACTCCGCAGGGCTGTGAATTGTTCGAAGGAGTTACCATGGTCCTCGCAAAGGGCAATTGAAGGAACACTGTGGGTTCTAGTTGATAAAAGATTCTCGCAGAGTGGGAGAAGCCGTTTATGATTTTTTATGTAAAAAGTAGACATCCCCGTAGTTCCCTATCAGTTCGTTCTACTCATGGGTCAATAAAACGTAGACGCGAAATAGAAAATATTATTAGATGACCCAATTTGCGCGGCGGTTTCTAATCCCAGATCGAAATAAACGTTTAAATTGGATAGGGGTTGAATTGGGGATGTTTTTTTGCACATTTTTTGTACTCTGACATTTCACCAGCCGCAAAGATTCTAGTATGTTTTGTTGTACTTTACGGACTTCAATTTGTGGCCATCCTTTGAGACTATAAAACTAAGGGACTAATTAGGTTCTTAGTTGGAAACTGCTGTAATAGGATTATCGAGGGTAGTATGACAGTTTATTGTCACTTAAGCCGCTCGCTTTACATCCCCTTCGAACCTAACTCGTCCGTGCCGGTATGCCCTTATGTCCGGGATAACATAATCTTACTAACCAAATAATAATTTCACTCTAAACGAATGGCAACAAATCTACATACATCGAGTTTAATAAATGTGGAATTAGACACATCGGCTGAATATAATTCGGGCAACTAGTAAATGGCGCCGCGCCGTTTAGTAAAAAGGCTCGGTTGTTAACTGAATGGCTGATTAAGCTAGTTCGCCGCAACATATCTACTATTTATCAACCATAAAATTAATAACCGTCACGTGCCTGTACATAATTGGATTGTGTAATTATTGTGCCTGTAAAACTTTAATTTGAACTTTTAGCGAATGTTCTAGAAATATGAACTCGTTGTAAGTTTAGAAATTTACCGGATCTGTCTGTTGTATAGAAATAAAGGAAAACGGAAATGTTAAAGCATTGTTTTAGTAAAGCATCCGTTTAGCAGCTCTCCAATTCTCTCTCTTGTAGCGCGGTCGACGTCAAACATAATTGTTTGGCAACAGCGCTAGTATTTTTTCCAAAAACGTTTAGGTGGTAAAATACACAAATAAATACTCGAGTTACGTATGAAAGGCGTCAGAGTCCGCATGACTTCTAAATATCGGACTTAAACTAATACGATTTTCGGCAACTGGCCAAAAACTACAAACCACGTAATGTATACGTAAACATGCCTGTGAAGCAAAAGCTGCCTAAGATCTTTCGAAGAAAATCCTATTTCATTCGTGAAAACCGGTTGAGTATTTTGAGTAGTATGATATACTGCCTGACGCACTTTGTTTACATGCGTCAGTAACTCATTAAGAAGAGCTAAACACGTAAACCATTCATTGGGTCGACTCTAATAGTTTTTAGAAACTTAGGGGTATTCATGTCTATATCAGTGTTATTCACATGCCCAAAACTTAATGAATTACAAAATATTAAGGTCTGTTTATTTTTTGCCAAACGTTCATGGCATTTTGACAATTTGAAACATTTAGTAAATAAAAAAAATTATATTGCGCAAATGGATATCGATACCTTTATATTTGTAAGTAAATAGTATTCTAATTAAAATATATACTCACCTATAGTTTATTATATTACTACATTTTAGAGAATAAGCGGTTTGAACGGCAAATAACTTTATCCAAAATCGGATGAAAGTTAAATTCAGAATTTCGATCCTATGTAAACAATTCGTAATCTGAAACCATTTGGTTTCAATTTCATCAGTTCTCCTTCCTAATCTTAATTAAGTTCGAACAAACAAAACTGGTGACAAAAATCATTTTGATCATCCCACTGCCCTTATTTCTGTTTATTTGCGGCTGGCACTACATTTTTTAATATTTCATTCTAATCTCCTTACTCTGTCGTCTTATTAGTATTCACCTTTACTATTTATTAATATCTTTTCTATCTGACCAAAAACATAGGAGTAAAAATCGAACATGGTTATTTTCCAACATTCCTGCAACACGATGTCACACGGCATAGTTTATGATTCGCTTATCACAATCCTCCTGTCACAGCAGTAATTGAGGGTTGGTGTGACGTAGATCGGTCATAATGCGCTGATAAGCGCGGGTTATCGCACTCTGACGCGCTATTCGTATTATATCTCGAATTATGATGAATTGTTGACACACAGACATCGAATTACCGACACTATCATTAAATTATAATCAATCATTGTTTCTATGGGAATTTGTTCATCACGAAATGTAATAGATTGTGGGAAAAATGTCAGTGTTATCCGATTGTGAACATTGATTATTTACGTGTTTAATGAAAACTGCTCGCAGCTAGCGAGCAGTATCAGACAGGGAGCTATTTCAGAGACTGTTCGATCGGTGTTTGAATATGTTCGTCAAGTTCTACCAAATGGGCTAGACACATAAATACATTTAATCAGCTACTTATAGGAGAGTATCCACGTGTAACCACATGTGGATAAAGTCACGCTGTGATAACTATACAGTCTGGCGACCCAGACTAAACGATTATAACTATTATATCTCCAGGAGACTATTCGAGCAATCGGTACAAGAAACTCGAAACCTATAATTAGCTATATTACCTAGATTCTAGGACACAAAGAGAAACATTGTAGGTAATTCTCTCGACTACTTCACTTAAATAATATCTTTTTGCCTGAAACAGCCACTAAAGAACAGGTTTTGATAAAAAAAGACATTACAATCGACCTTTTAAATGATGATAAATTACGCCTTCACTATATACTACGCTACTTTACTTCGATCTATTGTGCCTCGTGAAGTGGCCGCCCAATGCAAGGTCGACAGGTAGGATATAGATACGTAAATAGAAAATGTGAATGTGGATTTCTATGAAAGCTATATTAGCTATGATTATTTTATAGATATTATTCGTTAATTAGAATCAAAATCTACTATTGTATTTATTTATTAAAACTTCATGCTACACAAGGGTACACAAGCAGACTTAATGCCTTAAGCATTCTCTACTAGTGAACCAAGGGTAGCGGAGAAACGACATTGCAGGTGCGTAAAAAACAAGGATAATAAATTGTATAGGATTCCTACACAATTTATGGATAGCTTCAAGCTGGCTTTCAGGCGAAAATTAATGATGAACGTTTGTCAACGGCTAAAAGTGAACATACTGATTGAGGTGGGTCTCCTGTTTTGTTCACTTCGGTATTGAGATAGTAACATACCCTATAAAATTTAATATTTTAGTGATTTAGGAAGTATTCATATTTATGCCAAATTAATATTGAGATTGAATAAGAAGATTAATCAGCCATCACTATCACCGGCAAAATCCACCGGGACAACCGAAATAGGAAGTTTTCCTGTTTTCATTTTAAAATTTAAATGGTTTATAAATTAGTATAATTAAGCACTTTAAATAATATTAGTATAGCTGAAATGACAAACGTCAATAAATAACCCGCGCCACTGATCGGTCCCGCTGCAAAGGTGGCCATAACAGTCACCGCATTACCTCGCTGAATAGCGATGGTTTTCCTTTGCACCAAGAACGACCTATTTAGACCTTTTATGCCAATTATAAAAAGGTTCATCAGTTCAAAAATATTCAACACTCGTTTAAGTTACGTCGAAACATATTAAACGCTACTACGAATTACGATTAACTTCGGTAAACGTCTAATACCTACCTATATCTTGTTAGATAGTACAAATCTTCCTTTCGTGAACTTTCCATCTCAAAGTTTTGGTAATTGATACTTCTCATTTTCCTTTCCAATTATAACCAAAGTTTTCTTGAAGAAACTTGTCTTCTTCTGCCTATGAATAATAAAAAAGTTTTTTGATATTCTCATTGCTCTCAAAATACAAAATAAAGATTTCAAGAATTGAGCAAGATTTAATAATATTATGGAGCTACTTTTATGAGAAAAATTGGAAACGTCTCGCTTTGTTGAATTTTTAGAAAATAACATCATCAATGTGTGCTACATACATCCGATGTGTACATTGTCTGACATTTTACTGAACATTTTTTTTTTAAATTAGTTTCGGTTTTTTTTTTTTATTCTTGATCATACTTCTTCTTTACATATTTTAGAAGTAGATAAAGCGACCGGTATGACCCTTCGTTCTCCCTATACAGAGTGTATCCAAGAGGACTTCACCACAAAAACCTGCGAAAAAAAAGCGCTCATCATCCAAAATAAAAATCTTGCGCGATCCGCTTTATCATAATCGACGTTTCAGCCAGGAAAGTTGTTAACGATCTTTGCTCAGCTTTTGCGCAGAATTTTCCCTGATGATTCAATAAGGGAATTTACCACCCCTCAGAATCTAATTTGCTGTCCCTTTAAAATATATAGCCCTACATCTCGGCTTGGCTTATATTATATACCTACTTGCGACTCTTGGAAAATCTGTTACCGGGATACACAAATTCAATTATTGTCCTAGAAACACAAGCGAATTGTATTTGACATTTGATTGAGACGTTGAGACCTAGCGTAACAGACAAGTATTATTATAAAGATTCTCTACGTCAAAACAATATTGCCTTTGGCATACTTTAGTTCCATTTTGTAGTAAAACTTGCATTACGATCACGTCCATAATATTATTCGGATTGAGGTCGAAGTTATAACGTTCTCGCATTACGTTATTGCATACTTCAATGACGGTATTCGGTTTATTACTTAACTTTGATATAAATGAAAGGTACCAAAGGATATCGCCCTACAATTTTCAGCGTAGAAACGTGAATAGCTACGACGGCTATTGTAGCTGTAATTGATAAAAATATTTCTCTAAAGTTGACGGAGTGCTAGCAATTTGTAAATAAGCGTTGGTTAAAAATTCGCTGCCGTTAAGTCCCACGAAAAATTCATAATTTAGTTACATCTTAATCCACTAGCACCACTATATACGTTGGTGAGCTAATAGTTTAGACTAGCCACTGCTTTACGGCAAGCCGTGTGACATCATGATTGATTTACGCTCTTTAATTAAAAAAGCTACAAGGTATATTCTGTGTTGCTCATATGGCGAGAGATTAACCAGCAGTTAATATTTCACAGGAACCTGTAGACGATGCAAGGTAACCCTTAAATTTTTGCGTCTAGCCCGAATTCGAGCGCCATTATTCACGCTACATAAATCTTTCGTAATTTGCTCCACTCATTTGTAGTTATTTCAGATGTAACTACTTTGAAACATGCAACGCGAATATAAATTTGGCTGTCAACAGAAGCATTGATTTATGTAGTTTGACGTGAACTTATAGATGCTGATAAGCCGTGTGCTTGAAAATTTTTGGTAGCAGGGGGCATAATTATCTACATTAACGAAAATTCATACTTTCCCAATGGCAGATTCGAGACCTCTTTGAGAGCCTCGAATAAGGGCATAAGTAGTTATATCCGATGAAGGCTGTTTGGTTCTTTTTAGAATTCCAAACGAATGAGGTAAATAACTGCACAGCCACTACATAACTATATCTTTTGAGATGGGAAATAATTAAGCTACTTGTCCCGCCCTTGGTGGCGGCGGGAGACCGCGGCAGATTTTTATTGACTAAAACCCACTTGAGTTCCTTTGGCAGCCCTTTTTTATGTTCCAGGGAAATAGTAACACTTTCGAACATTCCCGCAGTCTACAGTAAGTTATATTCTATTCAAACTAAGGACTTTTAATTTTTTTGTGACAGATAGCTCGGCTCCAGTAAAGTTTATTCCCATGAACTCAAAATCCTCGCCTCTGTGTGGTATCAATAAACCAAAGAAGCGGTCGGTTTGGTCGAGTGGTATGTAACGTTACTTAAAACACGTAGTTAGATGGTATTGAAGGACAACCCTTGCAAACTGGCGTTGTTTCGTAATGGGGGCTACGTCAGTACCAGACGCTTGTTCGGTAACTAAATAATTCATCTATAGTGTTTGTTACATAACGCCATGGCAGGTGCTCTGCTTCATTTGTTGTGAACAATGGTAGCGGCTATGTAGGTAGTACATATTATGTAGGTAATAGGTATCTATGGTTTGAATAGGTTTTAGTTTTTGAGCTCTTTATGTAAATAGATGGTAATTCTTGTAAATAAGAAGGAACACCTTGTGAGCCCTGACGCGATTAAACCAGATATGGCAGATTGTCTTACCCAACACTTAGAGTGAGTTCTAATGAATCGGTGCTGGGTGAAGTGGAGTGGAGCTGAGTGTGAGTTTACCAATCACTGTGCTCGAAATCTCCACTCTGCTCAACGGAAACAGTGTAAGTGAAGCAATGTAGAACTGAGCGAGCTTTCAAATAAATAAATGAAGACGAGGTTCGGAGTCGGACAGAACGGAGTCGTGCAGTCTGTGGCACCGAGCGGAGATCACGAAGCAGCGGGTAGCTTTACTCCACTCCGGCCCGCTCCACATCAACGGAAACACCTGCCACTTTTAAGTGCTCTACTCTGCTCTACTATACCCAACTCCGCTTCAGTGGAAACATACCCTAAGACCTGCGAAAACGTGTTTCTTCTTCTTCCTGCCCTAAACCCATATTACTTGGGGTCGGCGCAACATGGTTTTTTCTTCCATTCTATCCTGTCACCTGTCAAACTATCGCTAACTCCCTTTTCTTTCATATCACTCCTCACACAATCCATCCATCTTTTCTTCAGCCTTCCTCTCCCTCTCCATCCACCTACATGTATACTCAGAACTGTTTAAGTAATATCCGCTTCATCTCTCCTCTTCACATGACCATACCAAGACAACCGATTACCTTTCAAGTTTTCAGTCACTGGCGTCACTTTCAAACTTCCTCTAATATTGAGTATATTTAACACTCCGACAGCCACATTGAATTTTCCAGTGGTGCCTACTGCGAACTTGGGTACTAAATCGACTGTACACCGCTCGGCCCACCACAGAACCTCACGAGGTACCCGGTCGAATGCCTTTTCGAGGTCGACGAATACCATGTAAACTTGCTAAATATCTTTTTTTAAGCATCTTTAATTTATTTTACAGACACGGAGGGCCCACAGGCGGGGTCGTCAAACAGTGAACAATCGGTCGAGGTAGATCCCAAAATGAATACGAAGAAAGATGACACGCCCAGTTGAACTGCCTACCATACTCGCGGTCCCGAAGGACTACACTGGACTTGCCCAAAGCTAAAGTAATCTCAATCAGGTAAATAGTATTACTAAGCACTGAGTAATGTAGCCCCACCTTATAGGGATGGTATGGTGTACAAATGTAGCTCTTATGTCTAGTTCAACAAGATAGAATTTGCATAATTTTAAGTACTTTAATAAGATTTGTGTGTACACGGGCGTTTTGTCGAATTTAATTTGTTGGACATTATTAGAATTTTTCATTCGTTCTCTGAATGGACGTAAAACGTCGATTAATATTATTTATTTGTTATTATTATGTAAAATGCAGCTCATAGTGAATGTTAATTTTGTTTCTTTAATATTATGTATTGACTGTTTTAAGCAAACAGAGCCCATACGTGTTATAGATTAATGGGAATGTTTTGTATAAAAGTGATTGATATTGAAGAGTGTCGATGTAAAGATTGGAATTAGACAATACTGATATATGAATATAAAATGAATTAGGTGAATGTTGATAGACTCGTGACAGATAGATTCGTGAGATTGGTAAGGAATGGCAGCTTTTGCACGCCTGCCAACAATTCACTAAGTAAAATTGTCTCGCAGTAATCGCTTAGTTTGTAAAACGGAAATTTGCATTGCGTACAAAATTATAAAAAGACGCACAATCACAGGGGTACTGTTGAACGATATGTTTTTATGTTCAGTGTCCTAAAGTGGCCAGGTAGTAGTAAGTACGAACCTTAGTTGTGAATGCATGACATTCTGAACAGATAGCTTTAACAGTACTTAGCATTTACTTGGCACAGTCAATGTAAAGGTTTTGAGAATTTAGAAGAAAAAAAAAATCATATCATCAATGCTTAATGCAAAAAAACGTAGTGCTACTATAAGGTGGTATCTCAAGTTATATCAATCGACAGCATAATATATTAGCTGAAAATATCAACGGTATTCTGTGCTTATATCAATCACCATAGTTGAGATCTGTAGTGTCATTCGCCGATTAATTGATTGACCGATAGATTTTGTCAACAGTCGAACACGTTAGAATACTTCAATCGGGTTTATCGATCTTTTTGATTTCCCCATCTGTTTTTTGGCATATGGTAACCGATAAAGCCCGCAGACGTATTGGAAATATGGCTTAGTAATATCCTAACAGCTTATTGAACTGATCATGCACTTCATGCACTTAATATATACGATGTCCATTATCTTTACAACGTGAATGTTAAAATGATTGATTTGTGCCTTGATAACATTGTTCACTACTAAGAAGTGTAGGTCTTGTCGGGCACATAAATCAATTTATTTTAATTGCGTATTGTAACCTGAAGCTATATTGTCTGTCTGCAACGCATATTGTACTGTCTTTACAATTAATGTTTGATCATCACAGTGCCTAGTGTGAGTTTGTTTTACGTTAACGCGATGGACACGTTTATGACGTTCGACGTTCCGATTGGCCCGCTCCGAGCTCTTAACCAATCAGAGAGCCAAACGCGACGCGGTTAACGTTTCAATCTCAGTAACTAAAAACAGTTCGCTTTCAGCGCACAGAGGTCGGAATAGGTTGAGTATTTTTATATAAAGTTCGTGGACGTAAGAAACAACGAGTTGCTAATACCACCTCTATTTTTTTTTATTTGATGGATATATGGAATTGAAAATTGCTTATTGTGATTTTTTAACTAAATTATTATTTTAATGCAGAATTTTATTATGTTTTTATAGTTTCGTACAAAAACTGTTAAATTAAAGAGCTTTGTTTTAATCTAAAAGTTTTAGTCATCATCATCATTTCAGCCGAAAGACGTCCACTGTTGGACATAGGCCTCCCCCGTTTAAAAGTTTTAGTGTGTATCTCTAAACCATATAATTTTTTTCATTATAATAATTAAATTCTTAAATACAGGGTTTTGTTATGTTTATATTCCGGGATTTTAGAGAAGGTATTAACAACTCTATATTATTTTCTTTCACGAAATTTTGGTAAATATACTCTACCTATATCGACCTGTGTTAATTATACAATTTTTATTCTATTTTAAACGTGTAACTACTATAAACTGTGCAGCTGTTTCGTAGATATAGGTTCCTAAGTACGCTTAAATTCAGCTAATTTATTTTTAATTAAGACACATAATTTGAATAGTACAATTTTTTATATTATCAATTATATTAATTTGGGTACTGTGTATAAGGTGCTGTATCGCTTACATTTATTTATTGTGTAAAATATACGTAAATATGTATTCTTTAATTAATAATTAAGTCTTATTATATGTTCTATTTGCATTTTTGTTTGTATCGAACAAAAGTATGTTTTATCTCGGCCATAATGTAATATCTGTGCAGTCTATGCTTTTGGATGGGGGTTTTAAAAACCATATTTTAAACAAAAGCCTTATATAAGGTTTGGTTAGAAACAAGAAAAACACTGTTACATATTGATATGAAAATTGACTCCAATTAACCGTTGTTAATTAATTCAGATGAAAAAATACCGTCTCGAAATGAAACTGGCATTCATTACACTCAAATATAATTAAACATGCACATTATTCTTTATTGTCTTTAATTCAAAATACGAGTGTGTTTAGAACTGAGTCAGTAATAAAATGAAGTAATGGGTTCAAACAAGCATGATGTGGTGTGTGACGGATGCTTGATGCTCTTAATACTTGAATTCAGAACCTTAGATCATTTACATTCATAACCCTTCACTCAACTACCTACTTTAGTGTTATGAAGGCAATTAATCTTTCAACTGCCCGCATCGGATTGGTCCGACGATTGTTTTCGCGGTCTATTCGCCAGAGTCGTGTGTTCGCGACAAGGTTCTTCATCTCGTTTAGCTCTTCAATCCCCATAGATAACAGAATAGTTGACGAGACGGAGTAATTGGTCGTGGATGTGCGACATTGGCGAACGCGAGAGAGTTTGTTGGATATAATCGACGTAGGCTGTTAAAAGATTATTTTGTTGAATTATTATTAAATAAAAAGGTCCCTAATTAAAGTTGCAATGGAATTTGAACTTTGTTTTGTAAAAAATTATGTTTGTGGCTCTAAAAATTGATAAATCAAGATTCTAAATTCAAGTCTATATTATAGTACACTACACTCGCTATGCCAAAGTCATCGAGTCAATTACTGACTACACTATTTGAGGCTGTACAACTTAATGGTAGCTATCTCTAATATTCTATGTAAATCGGTAGTCTAGTTGATAGCTAGATACTAGTTGGTGTTATATTTGCTATTTTCAACGATTTCATGTTTATCATAAGTCTTTTCAATTGTTTTAACCGCTTATTTCACTGTCTAGGCCGTAAGGGCTGTATTTCACCGAGATACCATGATGGCGCGACAAATCGCCGCTACCAACAAAATGTATACAGGTCTCTAGAGAGTTATTCACCTGTAGCCTGATTCACGTAAAATCAAACAAGCCAAATATCGTTGAAGTTTTTTAGTCGTTCGATCGAAATCCTATCCAAAAGCGGTATTCACGATCTATCGACTTATTTCCAGTTGCATTAATAATGTACCCTACCAGAATAATGTAATACAGATTTTTTTTTTTGTAAATCGTCGAATTTCAAACGACTTTAAAATCGGTGTTGTTCAAACTCGATTGATGGATGTGAATACGGAAATGGTCTAAACGACTAAATCGCTACGATTTCGTTACGGTTTTCATTACGTGAATCGGGTTACTGGTGTCCGTTTAGTTGCGCAACCAATTTGGTGGCGCGACCAGCTCGGACGTGTTGCGTCTCTGGTGTCTGTATGGTGTCTAGTTTGGTAGCTTAGGACTACATTTCACCAGGACACTGCCTGCGCAACTGGTCGCACCGCCATGGTGTCCTGGTGAAATATAGCCCTAACAGTTTCTTTTAGCCTACACATTGAAATAAGTAAAGTCTAACGAAGGAGTTTTATCATATTTATTGTTACATAATATTATATTATTTATTCACGCACAATTAATTTTGTATTAAATACGTAACAATTTTAAGTAATTATAGAATTTTACTTGCCGAATTCAACTTATTTATTGAAATAACTTCGACTTTTACTTGAAAGTAAAAGTGAATCTCACAAAAGTATTTTAAAAACGTTACTTTCGTATTTAGTTTAGGAGGAATATTGTTTGACCTGAGTTTCATCATTCATTCTTAATTGCATATCTATGAGCATTTTACAAAAACTAAATTAGGCTCTTTGGTGTGAACTCTGCCTTTATATAAAGTTCATAAGTGTTAAAGATTTGCTAGATGGAATAGTGGCGCACAACAATTGTTTAAAAAAAAATAACTTTCTAAAATCTACAAGAAAAACTAACCAATATTACAATACCTATTACGAGCCGTTCGCTTAGTCTATTTTTGAAGGTTTTTCTTTTCTTAAGGTGGTAAATCATCTAATGACTTCTCGATCTCTAGGGCGGGGCGGAGCGGGGTGCGTGTCAGACTTTCACTGACTAAAACTACGCCTATGTTCCTTTAGTTACCCTTTGCATTCTAGGACTACGGGTTTCCCATTTAGAAGGCTTCGGCTACGCCCCTGCTGTGTGCTGACATCTCTTTGAGGCGCGCGTGAATCACTAAGCGAGGTAACCACCACCTATTCCCCTTCGCTCTGGCCCATGGACCGGCGTGAGGCGCCGCTACCGCCGATCTTATTTCTGTCATAATTCATGAATGTCAAAAATATCCTTTTGTTATCATACATTAGTCTCCAACAATGGTTGAGCGCCACTGGATTAGACTGTAGTTTTATATTGTACCATACTAACGTCTTGTCTAAATAAGGTGTGTGAAGCCTCCGCAAATTCTGTAACGGAAATAAGTTGTTATACTATCATTAAATAAACTAAACACCACATTTTCTGCCTGTCCTTAGATTTGCAGAAAATGTCTGAGAAACTTTTGTACCTATGGTTATTTTTATTTCTGCATAAAGGTGGAATCTTAAAAACATCCCTCATTAGGTAATACATAAGTATTATTCATACAAAGTTAGAGTAATTGTCGTGAAACGAAGTTCAGTACCAAAATTATTAAATTAAAATCATTACTTAAATTTATGTTTTTCCTCTTAACAAATCAGTCGTGATTATTGGACAATGACCGGTTAGTACACAATACGCTTTCTCAATATTTACACAATAATATTTATCTCTTTAATCTTATAATGGAGTAAATATTGCTCATACTTGCGATATTGTTAACTAACCAAAACAAAGATGGATAAAAAACAAATGACTTCGAACAATTGATGAAACACGTAACCCCTATTTTACTCTTCGCAGTCGGGCAAAATCACAATCGACGGTTGAAAGGCAAAATAATCTAAGCGACATTGAGTAAACTTTACAAAAGTGAACTCAAATTATTAACTTTATTAAGTCACTCTTTTGTAAAGTTTACTCAATGTCGCTTAGATCATTTTGCCTTTCAACCGTTGAGTCATGTCTCTGATTTTCAGTTTGAGCGGTAGCCTCACCACCTTGTTTAGTATTTCTAAAGCGCAGACAACGCATCTCTCGACTTAAACTGCCTTATGATAATCTTCCTCGTCTTAAACACATCGAAATTCAACATTTTGGAGGCCTATTCGGTGTTCGGTGTTAAAATTCTAAAATATATGTCTGCTTAGTATCTATGATGTGTGTAAGATTTATCTATTTTATCCTGCATCGTTTCGTTCCTATGTCACTTGCAATCGCAAAAGCACTACTAGTCAGATTTGACTACAAATCTTAATTTAAATAATACGTAGAAAATGTCTTTTAAATATTTGTGTTTGTCAATTACATGTCTATTTTAATATTACGACTTCAGTAAATGTTGTAACAATACTTTAAGTACTTATTTAGATTAATTATAAATAGTGTAAAGAGTTCTATAGTCTGGCACTATAGAGATACCAGTGTTGGTTTGACCAGATTCGTTTTACTTGTAGAAAAAATGTTTGTAATACATGTAATTATTTTTAATAATATAAAGCACAACTTTTATTTTATTAATACGTAACTTACGATTCCCATTTCATTGCCATGCTTCCAATAATAGTTTTCCAATTAGGATGTGGGTACTTTACACAACGCAATCTATGTTCAATTTCAATGCTACCCTCATAATGTCTGTAAGGTTTTATAATAATGTCAATTATTCCAGTAGAGTATGTATATTTATCTATACTAGTCTTGAGGAACGTAATGATATCTTATGTAATTTATGTTTTATTTACCGTTTTTGTTGACATAACTTTAGATTATATAATTTTCAACAATAATCAAATGTATGTGTTTTTTATTAAGAGCAGCTGTATAATTTTATGATTTTATTTAATTCCATAAAATGTGTTCTATTTATTACCTGCTACTTGCTAGCCAATTATATACTATACGTAATACAGGCTCTGCTTTAACTCATTACCTATACTTACATTATTTTACGCTGAAATTATTAAACAGTATGCATTAGTACATCAATCATATCTCTTTTTTATATGAAACACGACCTATTAAAATTTCTTAGTAAATATTGTTTGCGAATAAAAAATTGGTCTTGTAAAGCGACCTAATCTAAGACTATTCTATCTTAGAATTATAATCCCTATGACCTATGTAAAAGTGATAAGGTCTACAGGATTTCTTAATTTATTTCTTTTAGATCTCTGATTGATATCTTAACATTGTGATCGTCAACGTAGGTTTAACTTCGTTTATATATTATTACGTGGTGTAAATATACAGTACAATTCACGAATTATGGCGGCCGTGAAGTTTGCGCAGAAGGCAGCGCAGTAACGTGTTTTAGGAACCAAATGGCGATGTACGTATGCGAGAAGAGTGTAGTATGCGCGAACGTTCGCAAAGGCTAACTTCACGGCCGCCATCATTCGTGAATTGTACTGTACATACATGTTTTACTGTAGTATTGATTTACGTATTTATAATACAATTAATTTAATATTCCAATGATACGTAGAATTCACATGCCATCGAATACTTGGACCTCATATTGTCATTGAAATTATTACATCAACATTTATTATTTTATTTCAAATTCAACTCGGGCATAAACTACAATTTTTATTATGTATCCAACCTTTTTTGAATGCACGTGTTATGTAGTTTTGTCTATCTCTTAAAAATACTTAATTATTGTTCTTTTTCACTGTTCTGAGAATTAGAAAATGTTTATTCTAGCGATGTGCTAATTCGATTAGTTGGTAATTAATATGCCAAGGCATCATAAATAGTTGATATATATAACGAATAAGCACATCACTAGTTAAGTCTCATGTTTTATCTTGAAATGCTAAATATTGTGTGTGTTTGAACCTGTAACAGTAAAAAGACAGTAAGGGTCAACTCACACCGAAAGGGCGGCGAAGGGCAGCGTAGACGAGTCGCGCGGATGCCCGCGGCGCCGCAAGAATTCCGGGGAATTCTCTCGTTCGTGTTTCTCATGCGATAATAAGTATTATAGAAATGAAAATAAAGTTAAAATTCATATGACACTGAAACTGCGCTGCCCTTCGCCGCTCTTTCGGTGTGTGTTGACCCTAATGGGCATTGGGTTATATTGTGATTGGGCCAACATTCTAACAAAAAACTTACAAAGTATCAAAAGTGTGCTTTATTTAATGATAGGGCGGCAAATAAATGCAACAAGCTTAATGTTATTAATTTAGTAAATATAAATCAAAATAATATCTCAAAGGTGAGCTTAGGCTCAACTCACACAGCGCTATTCAATATTTGATTAACACAAACTTGTACCTTCTTTATGGTGCGGTTTATAGCCCGCTAGCTCCAACAATTGAAAAAAAAAACATGACTCGTAAATTGAGTCAAAAGTGAAAATGTGGCTCGTTAAAAGAATAGAAAACGAAATAAAGTATTTGTATAACAAATTGTCAACACTTTAAATGTTGCTGTTTTAGCTAATTCGTGCATTTGAAATAAAGACTGCATTTTTTTTTGTTATATTTACGAGTTGTTGTTTTTTTTTTTTTCAATTGGCAGCGCTATATTGGTGGACTGTTAATTGCCCCTTAGATAATAATGGGAATATGCTAAGTATAGGCGAAGACGCTTCGACTCTGCGCTAGTGTGTGTTGAGCCTAAAAAGTGTGATACGCAATAGTTCAGTTGGCCCAAACAAGAAGACTATTGCCGATATAAACCTACCAAACCATATAGTTTGTATACGTATACATACTTATTGTATAATAAATGTACTTGGATGTTTAATTCACTGTAATAATTATTGTAATGGTGCAATTTGAATCCGTGAGATCAACATAGTTATTGGGAAAATAGAATTAATGAATTTGTATCGTTTTGTATCTAGTTTGCTGTTAGCAAACGAAGATAAAAATAAAAATGTAAAAAGATGATGTCAATTTTATTTAACTTATCCTATCTATATCTTATCCTTATGGGCATGCTGACTAATTTCCTTTTACTCAACGATTAGACACAAAGGAAAATGCGAAGTCCCGAACAAAATTTTGCTGGCATATTTTTTAGCGTTTTGTGATGAAAATTATGCAAAATTATTCAGATTAAATTTCTAAACAATTTTACAAGGAATTACTTATATACAAACAGACACTTTATAATTTTATCAACAATTTCCTCACCGTTGTTCTTTGACGAGCTGATAGCATTATTCAATCGATCACAAAACTACCGATTAACCGAGTATTTTTGGTATTCGAAGTTTTTGATACTTGTTAAAAAGGGATCGAGTCACTCCGGGGCTTGGATAGGTATTGTATTCAAGTACCAGTGTCCAGCATGAGTATTCGAGTATTTTGGTGAACTACTAGAGTCCAGAAGATGTAAGCTCGAAAACTTGCTTTTGGCAGCGACGCCTTCTTTGAAAGGTAAGTATTGTAAGTAATAAAATTGTTATTGAATTATCAATCTTTTTAGTCAAAGTACTTTGATTTGACAGTAAAGTTGGCATTTATTAATGTAGGTAAGGGACACGTTTTTATTTGTAAATAAAACAAAAAATGACAAAGATATAGCACATTAAAGTTACGTGTAACGTCACACCGTGCTGCATTTTTTTGCACGGGATGACGTCATACGTAAATTTAATGGGCTACATCTTTGTTATTCTTGTGTAATATGAAATAGAAAAAATACGTGTCCAATATTCTTTTTATAATCTAAAATGTGGAGTAAATAAAATGAAACTACCTTTTTTTTTGAAAGGAAACTACCTAGCTTTCCAAAGGTGAAATAATTTTTGAAATCCACACAGTAGTTTTTGAGTTTATTCATTACAAACATACACACAAAAATACAAATTCCCCTCTATAAAATATTAGTGTAGATGTCCTTTTATAATAAAAAAAGTTTAATCTTAGTAGGAGCTTAGAAGGCGCCAGATAAGTGTAGGAATATAGTACATTGACCTTTTTCTAATATCTCTGCGTAGGTACCCGAAAAGCAAATAATGAATTGCTTTTCATTACTAGATCAAGATACATGTCGATTCAAGACAGATTTATGCCTTTATATCCGTTTTTTTTTTAATTAAGAAAGTCTACAAAATTCATTGGATCAGTATCATCAACTGATGAACCAAAATTGAAATAGGTCACGTCTAGTAATACCTACATACGTGTTCTTCTTCGGTACTTTTTCTGTAGTACGTTGTATGTAACTGTAATGCCTACAATTGCCGGCATGGATCTTGAGCGCTGGCTTCAAGTTGTGCAGAAGTCAAATATTCGGTCTCTTTATTGGTGCGAAGTGAGACGCGGGGGCGGCGATTGTCAGTGATTGGCTCGCTGCGCCATCGCGTCATAGACGTCCGTCACTCATGATGCGTTCCCTGCTTTGCTGCATGTATCTAACAACGACGACGACTGGCTCGCCAATGTATGGAATGCGCAAAGCGATCCCCACTCTGACGCCGAGCGATCAAGATCCGTGACGCTAATTGTACTAGGCTACATGTTCACTTTCTGGCCATTTCGGTTAGGGCAATCGTATTTTCAGAATAATTTAAAACTGAGTAATTTACCTTTTTTCTAATCCCGTTGGCTGTACTTGCTGATTGATGATAAATTATCTTCCTCCCCCATCAGCATCATCTTGTTCGATTCTGGGCTTGGTTAATTTGAACCAAAGAGTATTTGAACAAGCGCGCGTTTTTTCACGAGAGCATCATCGCTTCTACCGCTTCTTGACTTGAGTCATGCAGGTTTATTCTGCTATTCACAGTTTTACAACTTTGTCTAAATGTTTACTTTTGAATGAAGTTGTAAAACTTTACAAAATCAACTTTTGATATTTTTTATTTATTTATTTTTATATTGATAAAAGCCCGATGAAATAAATGTTTTACGTAAATTAAATGCTACCATATATTAAAATATTAAAATTATTGAGAATAACCCCAATTGACAGATTACGTTGACAAATATAACAGTGGTTGCCAACGGTTCGAAAATGAATTTTCCAACGAGAAAAAAATAATTGTAGACTACAGTTTGTTACAAGTTTTTAGAGTATACACAATTTGTTTACGGTCCTAAGTGCTGCTTAAAATCGCAAATCTGGATTTTGCGTGGGGTCGACGGAATAATGAGCCTAAAATAATTGGTATTTGAATACTGCGCTTATTTGACTGAAACAAAAGTATAGTCAACTGGGAGTTGCCAAAAAAAAACTGGCAACATTAGAAAAAGTCAGATTTTATTCACATACGGATGTCGAGAGAGAAAGTGAATTGAAGTTACGATTTTTCGAGTTTATTATGTTTAAACAGTGAAATGATTATTTCTTTATTGTGAGAAATGCTCTTATTTTCGTCAAAGGATTATTGTGTGTGCCAAATAACTGCTTGTTATTTGGCTTTAAAATGTTGGAAAGTCGGGGCGATTGACACATCGTTCCTCGCATGTTTAAAGTAATTTTTAGGTGTGTTTTGTTAAATTAGTGTACAGGATGCCGAGGGGAGAGAACAGAGCGAGCATCCTGTTATCTCGGGAAGAGAATGACCAGGTGTTCAGTTTGATTGGACCAAAATGCCAGGTGAGTAAGCTATGAATTCTCATTAGCAATCCGCGTGATTCAGAATGCCCTTAGATTACGTATCTCTGTCCATATCTGCGGATTATCAGTCGATATCGCTGCGATATTTTTTGTGAACTCCGAAGTATTCTCCTTGAATCACAACTATTTGTCTGCAATTGACCATATCAATAGGGAAATTGATTCACTATGCTACCTGTTGGTTTTATTTTTGGATTTGTTTGTGTTATCTCTACAATATCTTAAATTTCGACTGTTATGATATCATCGCCATCTGTGTAAATATTAAACTCCTGAAAAAGAATGCATGAGACAACAAAATAAAATATTTGGTCATTATTATTAACATGTATACAACCATAAACAAAACGAATAGCTTGTAAAACCTTGTATCAGTTTTAGTAATAATTAATTTGGTGTCTCTGGGATAGTACATAGGTCTCAGGCTTGCAAGGTTACTCTTTAACAATAGTGTATTTTTTACAACTTGCAAAGTACTCATTATTGTTATCTTCAGATTACATTATAAAAGCACTCGTAAATTCATTGTTTTAACCCATACTGTAAACTAATGTAACTTGTTTCAGTCGTTTTAATTATAACATAAAATGAAGTAACCACATTGCGTAACACAATTACATTAGCTGGAATGTTAACAGTTAAACAAATTTTTTTTTATTCTTTTACAAATATTTTTTATTCTTATAATATTAAATTGCAACTGCTGTGTCATAAAACAAATTTTTAATTGAATTGATTTATCATCACATCACATTAAGATATACAACTGCAGAATTCTTTTATTCTTTATTGTCTTTTATAAAAACCTGATCCAGGCAAATAAGATTACAAAAAATAATACCCATCATACTCAAGGCTATTTTGAAATAGTTACTTATATATTTCTTTATGGTTCTACTTAGTTTGGTTGACTAGTTGCTATGGTCATCTTTTGACTGCATCATCAGACCCTAGCCACCTCCTAAACTATTCGCGTTAAGTTTAGACATTTAAACAAATCTTATTTACTGTTTGTTCCACCAATTTCGACTTTTATTGTATTGGTAGCATGACAAATGACAGCTGCGGTAAGAAGTTGGTATTGTAACCACTTTTTTGCTTTTAATGCCATCCTTATGCCTACGGAATAAAAGTTAAAATTGGTAGAATGGACCGTAAAAATGGTTTGTATTAATTTCTAATCTTAACACAAATGGAGTATAGTGAGGAAAAAATCCTTTTCAATATATATTAAATGAGCTGAAACATGATTATATCTTGTTTCATTGTGAAGATCCTATGGCCACCTTCCGGCTTTGTCATCAGATCTTGGGTACTACCTCGTACAGTTTCACTTGTCAATAACCAAACATGATGGTTCAATCTTATTTGGCTTCTCTTAATTTTCTATGGTCAGGCCTATTTCTACTTTTTACAGCAGTTTAGTTTTAAACATAGACTGATTTTAATAGTAAAAAAAAGCAATTAAGTAAGTTTTGGACTGCTATTTTTTTGATGGTAATAAATCATCTAAATGACATCCCCCACCGTTGCGCGGAGCGGGGATAGTGACAGACACTTACTTACTAAAAAAACCCTCCCCGTGCCTTGTGCCTTTCATACAGGGGCTGAACTATCTTTTGGAGCTGGACTGCTTCATCAAATATAATCCAGCATCCTTCTCTTTCTCACATCCTGCCCCTCATTTCATTTGCTGTGCCTGCAATATTGCTAGTCTTGTAATAGGATTATGGGACCTGATGTGTCAGGCGTTTGGCCCATAATTATTAGTTTGACATGTGCATGATATGAACCATTTTTATTTTTAAATGAAATCCTGTTTTTTTTTTTAGAAATAAAAGAGTAATATGTGATAAAGAACAAAAGAGTGATACCTATGAGATAGAGAACAAAAGAGTGAAATGAGATAGTTGCTTTTTCCACACTAGGGCGGAGCTGGGGTGTATTAGACTTTTAATAACTAAAACCCACATCTATGTTCCTTCAGTTGTTCTTTGCGTTCGAAGACCACGGGTAACTTTTTCAGAAGTCGACCCACGGCCCTAGTAGGCTTCGGCCCTGCTGGATCCCTACGGTTTTGCTGACCGCCGCCTATTCGCCCTCGCTTCGGACCTTGGCCTGTACCAAGGCGGCGAGAAGTCGCCGCCGCCGATCGCTCCCACGAAGATACGGTGGTGCTCCGCCCAAGCGTAGCACGCCTAGGCCGTATGCTCTACCGCATTCTGAGGGCGGACCGCAGAATAGTGACACCCGGGCGTTTCTACCGCTTTAATCCGGTGCAGGAACCTGCTGAACTTCCTTGTTCATCAATGAGGACCTGCGTCATACGGAAGCTGAGGACTTACCGCCATGATTAGGGCATGCCCAAAGCGAAGTTGCTAGAAACAGCCCATTTTAAAGCCTAAGTACCGCCCACCAGTAGCTCATGGTACCCAACGTTTTAAATCCATCATAATCCATTAATACAGGGTGTTATAAAATCTAACTGTATACTCGTAATTGAGGAGCAGTGGTGGCCGAGTGGTAACGGCCCCGACTTAAGAGTTGTAGGTCGTGGGTTCAAACCCAGCCAGGCATTACTTTGCGTATTTCATCACCACTGCTCTCAAAACGGTGAAGAAAAACATCGTGAGGAAACGGGCATGTCCTCAGAACCAAAATTCAAAGACATGTTTTTTTCCACGGTAGGATGATCATCTAATGATCCCCCGCTCTTGGGCGGAGCGGGAGATAGTGTCAGAATTTCACTGACTAAAAATCCTGTTCCCTCTTGTCTTTCGTATCGGGACCAAGCTTCCCTTTCGGATAACCCTGGCCCCAGTAGGCGATAACCCGCGCCCCAGTAGGCATTCGAAGACATGTGACATCCACCAACTCACACTGTTCCCACGTTATGGATTACGGCTCACTCCCTCGCCTAGAAAGGAGGCCAGAGTCCCAACAGTGGGAACATTATAAAGCCGACTATGCTATGCTATAATCGTAATCGACAATTTAGGCACAATGACTGTCATCGATGATTGTGGTTTATATAAATCACTTCGATGAATGATTGAATTTAATGAATTTCGATTTCGACCATCTATCGATGTCTATAGTATTTGTAAACGCCATTAAATATAAAGAAGTACAATTTGTTGCAACTAGAAAGTTGCATAATGCTCTGGAAAGTGCCATTAACTGACCATAATATTTCACTCTATAAAGCGTTTATAGGGCGAAAGTAAATCTAGACGCCATATAAATGGTTCTGGTCTAAAGTAGAAAGCATGTCTCGCGTAAACTATTTACTTTGAAACTTTGTAAGGTTTAATGGGTACTGATAAAATGAAAGTCTGCGGTTAGAGTCGCGTTGAGCTGTAGAAGTAAAGAACGCTGACAAATAAATCGGAACGCATGGGCTTCTTGCCTTTAGGCTTACAGGTTCATTTGAAAAAGTAATTTGTGGCCCTGTAACGTAAAGGGCAGCTGAAGAAACAGATAGTTTTAGTCACTAAAAGTCTGACACTCCCTCTTGCTACATCCAGAGCGGGAGGAGTTATTTGATAAAGGGTCTTGACCAACTGACAGATGGACGGACAAAAAAGTCATTCTATAAGGGTTCCGTTATTTCCTTTTTGGGAACCCTAAAAGAACACAGTCTATACCTAAATGTGGTTCATGACTTAGTAACAGCCGATACTTATCGTAGTTTTTATTTATTACTTTTCCTTCCTTTGGAGTTTTCACAGTAATTCAGGGATAACCTAAGCAGTATTTTAACTAAGGCCGACCTCGAAATTCACGAATTTGAACGACATAAGTAGGTAATTTGCTCTTGAATGGCTTCGCAGTCTCGCAAATGGATGAAAATCATTATCCCTACATAATTAGTGAATTCATAATTTTAGTTATAATAATATTTCACAATCCCAAAATTTCCTGTTAAATAATCTGTCTATTCGTCGGTGTTCTATATGTCGGTCTACAGACCTAATTATTATTTGACAAGGGTATTACAATACCCTTTTTTATGGTGGGAAAAATCATCCCATGACAACCCCGATCTTGGGCGGAGCGGGAGATAGTGTCAGACTCTTACTAACTAAACGACCAACCCTGTTCCTTCTAGCCTTCATACCGGGACTCGAGTTCCCTTTTGGATAACCCTGGCCCCAGTAGGCTTCAACCCGGCTGGTTCCCTTCTGTTGCTGACAACTCTTTGAGGCGCGCGGGAACAGTGCGCGCTGTCGGCGACTTGGGCTTGGTCCGGGCAGTTACCGGACGGCCGGAGAGCGAGCTACCCATTGCTCACTGTCTGCAAGCCCGCGCCTACGGTGGCCGGAAATCGGGATCAGAATCCCGGCGGCGGCGGCGGCAACAAGAACGCTGTTGCCTGATGCGGTCGGCCTCCTATGCGACGTCTGTAATACCCTGGATTATAAGGACTTAGGTAAATCCTTTGGCATAAAGCAGCAAAAAGGAAAAAAATAGCAAATTAGGTATACCACAATTCATTAACTGTGTTCATCACCTTTAAAATTCGCAGTATGATAGTAGGCTGAAGAAAAGGTATAAGGACTATGTCAAAGATATGCCACTGACTATTGAGATGACGATTAATACAGGATTATGGGAGAAGATATTGTATGTTGGCAGACTCTAAATATAATTGGATTAGTGCAACAGAATGATTGTTTGAGCGCAGGAAGGAAATTTTGACTATATCGACATTAAGCCACTAAGGGCTTACTGGGGCCAGGGTTATCCGAAAGGGAACTCGAGCCCCGGTATGAAGGCTAGATGGAACAGGGTGGGTCGTTTAGTCAGTAAGAGACTGACAGTATCTCCCGTTCCGAACAAGAGCGGGGGTTGTCATTGGATGATTTTTCCCACCATAAAAAAGAGCCACTAAGGGCTATATTTCACCGGAACACCATGGCGTCCCGGAGAAATATAGCCCTAAGCTACCAAATTAGACACCATACAGACACCAAGGTCCGAGCCGTAGCCCGATTCACGTAATGAAAACCGTTACGATATCGTAGCGATTTAGTCGTTTAGACCATTTCCGCATTCCCATCCATCAATCGAGTTTGAACGACACCGATTTTAAAGTCGTTTGAAATTCGTCGATTTAAAAAAAAAAAACTGTGTTACATTATCCTGGTAGAATACTTATTAATGTAACTAGAAATAAGTCGGTAGATTGTGACTATAAAACTTCATTGATATTTGTCTTGTTTGATTTTACGTGGATCAGGCTACTGGTCGCGCCACCAAATTGGCTGCGCAAACAAACGAACACCAGGGGCCGTATTATGACCTCTTAAAACCATCATGTTTTCGGTGTGAAAAAGAGACGGAGCTATACAGGACGAATAGCACTATCCTTTTCTCACACAGAAAACATGATGGTTTTAAGATGTCATAATACGGCCGCAGGTGCACGGTCACTATAGAGCACTGTATACATTTTGTTGGTAGCGGTGGCTGGTAGCACCGCCATGGTGTCTCGGTGAAATCTAGCCCTTAATCATGTCTCAACTCCAATCCCATCTTTTGTAGCTCAAGAATAGCAATTAAGCGGCCTTTGCGATGCCAATTAAATAGCAAAACCGGAAAAATTTTGGTCTCGTTAAATCTCCAACGATGTCGTCATAGCCCGTAATACAAAGAGGAATGTACATTTCAATTGTCAGGATGTATAGGTTTCTGACAAACGCTTTCTAATATCAACGGATGAAGCTAGCTAGCTTATGCATAGCAAGTGTTGTGTCGATACATAATAATGTGTGTTGTCAACACTTCCGTCCTAGACGACCCCATACTAAACAAATAGAGACTAGACAGCCGAACGAACGTGCCTCTTTACTGACACTAATTAAATTGATTCCGTCATTAATTTGTCAGCTTGTGCTTTGGTTATCATTATTGGATATTAATTGTGTAATAATTTTGATCTTCGCCCATACAGTAGACTGTATCATCATCATCATCATTTCAGCCGAAAGACGTCCACTGTTGGACATAGGCCTCCCCCCAAATGTCGCCACAATGAACGGTCCTGTGCTTCTCGCATCCATCGGATTCCCGCAACCTTACCACGGGTCCACCTTGTAGATTGTATTCAGACCATTACATATGATGACATTCAACACATTACAAACACTGGCTATTTCAGACTTTAACATCGTATTTACGAGCTAACGTTAATTCTTCCTAAGTTTTTCATATACTTACTCGTACATCCCAGGCAAGACATGTGTTAAAATAATACCAAGCCATTGGTTAGGTCATTGCCACGTCTAACCTAATTCACAGAGTTGACCCCAAGTACTCGCAGACTCACGGCATTACACAATCTTAGGCACTATTGTGAACTTTTCTCATACGTTAATAGAAAGAAAATGATGTCAAGTCTTAATGAATTGTATAAACAACGTGGAAGACAAATCACTGAGAAAAATATGATGATCGTCATCTTATTGAACTTGAGAGATGAAGATATCCACTGTTTTTCAGCAGTGCCTAGTTAAACTTGTGATTATAAAAACATTACGTAAGGTATTCATTATGAAAGAATTACGCCTGAAAATGAAGCAATATTTGAATGTAGTTGTTATATAATAACATTCTTTTGAGCCTGATATGATAAGTAATACATCCTAATGCTTAGATGTAGACTTTGGTTCAACAAGACTCAAGACTCGGCTTAGTTGTCAAACGAACAAAGCTGTTCTAGAGTAAAACAATTAAAAATATAACGTAAATGTGATTTAGTTTCGCCGTCTCCTTGTTATTGATTTAGTCTTCTCAGGTCTCCCCAGACTTCTCGTCGCGTCGTGAGAATGTAGGCCTCATAAAATATTCTTAAAAATTGTCAACGTTTCTTTTTGCACGTTTCTACAGGGTTACGTCAACTTACGTGTTTCGAAATCGCAGTGAGAATGAGAAAATTAAGATCAGTACGATGGACGAGGGAAGAATTTAGAGTTGAAGGATTATGTAATGAGTTGAGGCTTGTTTTAGAAAATGTCGCATGTACTTAAGATGGATCGGATTTCTGTTGACAACTTGTAAAACAGTCTGATGTAACCTAACCTTTCTATGTGCTTTCCCTTACGTCTTTCTATGGAAAGTATAAAAATATCCTTACATCATTATGAAACAACGTTCTGTTTGTGCGTTACTGTGCTTATAAATCGTGGACAACTTCGTCTTATAGGCTTTGTCTTATGTCATACAGGCGATGTAAGATTGACGGAACCTGATAGGGTCGATGCCTACCTGGGCTGCGGATAGTTTAAAAGAGTTACCGTAGCCCTCGCAAAAGGGTGACTAAGGGATTAATGCGGGTTATAGTCAGTAAAATTCTGAAACTCCCCCCGAAGAAGTATTTTGATGATTTCCCACGTAAAAAAGGGGGATTGTCCGATAGTTGAAATAATAATAATGATGATAATATAATGATGTTCTTAGGGCTGAGTTTTAGCATTAGTCTACGCGTGAGCCTCGGACAGCCTTCGGCTAATAATACGAGATTAATTTACCATAACATCAATGCGATTTTCTAGAAGAGTGATCACTGTCATATCACAGTCGACTAGGCTACATGTGTCATCCTCTCTTAAAGGTCAGATATAAGCAGATTGCACCCGAGCGTCCTGTAATTGCGCTTACGCATAATTACACGCGTGTATGAGTCATGAAGGGCGCGGAGATTGATAATATTAATTGTCGACGTTAATTATGGAATCACTTGATAGTTTCAAGTTATCTTTTTCTTTTTTCTAAATGATATTAACTAGTGCTTGACTGCGATCCCACCTATATATAAGCAGTGATGCAATCGTCGATGGTAAATCGCACTTATTTATTAATAGCCTAATCATTCTTGTTTGAAGACACCTAAAGACATCTTACGAAAATATAATACCTACCGGGATAAAAAGATTATAGATCCTTTGTGTGTCTTTCAAACTTTTTAAGAGGTGTGATTGATTTAAACAAACATACAGACTATAACATTTATAATAATCGTAAGACGGCCATAAGACGGCAAATAGAATATAGTAGGATTTTAAATATGAGGTTACTGGTAACTCAAAGTATTCCTTGCAGGACGTCATCAAAGGGCTCAACAAATTAAGCTACCAAATGTTTTACCGATATTCAGTAGTTTTTGAGTAAGTAAGATTTTAAATAAAAAATTGAAAATCTTACTAACTCAAATTCTACTGAATATTGGTAGAACATTTGGTGGCTTAATTTGTTGCATTTTAGTTCTACCATGACGTTCGGCACGTCGAGTTACCACTGTTACCAGTAACCCTGTACAATGCTAACAATGCCAGAAGCAATCTAAACGATTTTGTTTATCAATCAATACTCTATGAGTTTCTTTATATAGACTTATCTTAGTATAGGTGCGACGAAATTATCAGTTCTTTCAGGCGGAAATGATCTTTTATCATCAATGAATACCATGAGCTGATATTGCTAACTGATAAAATTCCTGAGATATTTCATTGCAACATCCGAGAACTTGAATACTAGAATATCGTATTTACACTTTTGTAAATTTATTATTGTGAATGTGAGAACTAATTACTCTTTTCTTTTATTTTCACATGATGTCTGGCAGTTTTGAGTATTTGATGTGGCCTACACAAATGTCCTTTCTTTGGCATTGTTCATCAAGTCGTTGAGCTCCTTAGTAGTCCTGAGTTAAGCTACACGCATATTGACAAATGCTTGCACTGACTGGACAGGTTAGAACTGTATGGTTCTTTCTTCAAAAGACCATATCAGGCTCAATCTGCATGGTTCTCATATGATTTGACCATTACATGTTTTGCTGTATGGACTTTAAAAGAGACTGACTCCTGAGTTTGTTTCGGTGTTTTTTTCTCAGGTCAGCTAGGAAACACCGGCCCCATCTAGCATTAATTGACGAAAAAAAAAAAAAATTTACGTGTAAAAGTGTTTTTATAAAACCTACTTGCAAAATAAAGATCATTTATCATTTACAGCATTAGCGACAAATCGACTCGAAGATTTTTATTTTTGTGTGAAAATCTGATGAACAAAAATATGATAAATTTTTAAAAGTCATAAAACAAAAGTTGTTGTTTATGATGTTAGTAACATAGTCCTGAGATGTAAGCCAGTGTTTTACAAATAACACTGTTTAGTTTACCTTCCTACTTAGCTCATGGATTTAAAAATTATAGTCAAATCACACTAATATAACATAGGTGAAAGTTTGTGAGTGTGTGTGCAGCTATCCTTATATATAGACTAGTAGTCTATTCGCTTGCGTGAAATTAGAAAATTATCGAAACGAAACATACTACTGGGATAAAAACTATCCTATATGATATTCCCGGACATAGTCTATCCTTATGGCATATGTCATCCAAATCGTTTCAGCCGTTCGATCGTGAAGACGTAACAAATATACAAGTACTATACACACACATTCATAAACTTTCGCTAGGAGGATGAAATTTTGCACAAGGTTTCCTTTAATTACTTAGATGAGCACTAAGAGAGGATTCTTCTAAATTCACCCCTTAAGAGGATCTTCTTCCTGCCCTTGTCCCGTCACTTACCATTCTGTCCTGTCACTCGCCACGCTATCACTAACTCCCTTTTCTTTCATATCACTTCTCACATAATCCATCCACATGTAAATTCATAACTCTTTTAGCAACATGCTTTTGATCTCTCCTTTTTACATGAGCATACCAAGACAAACAATTTCCTTTCAGTCACTGACGCCACTTTAAAACTTCCCCTAATAATTATACTCATTTCTCAGTTTTATCCATTCTTGTCACACCACGCATCCATCTTAACATTCTCATCTCCGCTGCATGCAATATTTTTTCATTTTTTTTTCGTTTTCCCCTTAAGGGAATGAAACTGGGATTTAAAGTCTGATGGAGAAACCTGACGCGGGCGAAGATAGTATGTAATATTAGTGTGATACGTGCACTGATTTACAACTCTGTGCTTTTCTTCTTGTTTACTGACGCAAATCAATAATCCCACAGAGTCTGGCAACAGCCGTGGTCCAGCTATTCACGACAGAAGATCCTTCGCACTCAAAATGGAAGAAGAAGGACACAGGCGTGTTGTGCCTGATCAAAGACAACGGGAAGAGGTCGTACTTCTTCAGGATATACTGCCTTTACCGCAAGGCTATGATATGGGAGCAAGAAGTCTACCTCCAGATCGAGTACAAGAACCCACGGCCGTTCTTGCATACTTTTGAGGCAGAGGTGAGTGTCATTTTATAATACGTTTTATTAATAACTGTGGAAAAATATTCCTTTTCAATCATTCATTTATCTTTTATCTATATGTATAAAAGGAGAAACTGACTGACTGACATATCAACACACAGTCGAAAGTACTGAAATTAGGAGCATGGAATTATGCACAAGGTCTCCTTTTATGATGCAAGCACTAAGAGAAGACTTTCCAACAGAGAATATTCGTCCCTTATGGGGATGGAACGGTGACCCAAAGTTTGTATAGAGGAACCTATTTTATCGTGAGCGAAGCCGCTGGCAGAAGCTAGTTTATTTATAAATACTTTATTGTACATAAGATATAATTATTACAATTAGAACCTTAAAACTTAAAAACATACAATTGGCCTATAAGTGAACATTGTGAGTTGAGTTGTAAACATATACCTACTGCCAGTTAGAGAGGTGAAAAATTGATGTTATCTCAGTTACAGAGGTCAAGGCCTATCAAATTTGAAGAAAATAATTTAGAAAAAGTATTCTTTAAAATAAAGTCTAAATAAAAGAGGTAAAACACACTCGCTTTTGAGAGAGCCTGTATAATCATGTCATAGTTACCTCTATACTATGACGAAAAAATCGAAAGAATGAATTTCAGGTACAGAGGTAAATAGAGGTTAGTTGTGTCTCACTAACAGAAGAATTCATTGTTAAAGAGTCAGGACCTCAGCATGAGTTCTAGCTAAGGAAGTTTCTCCCTAATCCAGGTCCCACTTAATTAACTTTCACTGTAAATTCCACATCCACCAATATCGGTATTAAAATATTTGGCTGCCAACAGACGCGCCCTACATGTGTATCTTTTACGACTCATTAAAGAATCAATAATATTATTTATTCAGCCTGACACAGTTTATTGAAATATTCGATCTACCTCTTCCAGTCTACATCATTTTATACTGTTTACAGTATTCGCATTCCCTTTGTGTCTTAAACACTCTGTTTCCACTTTTGGCAGTATAGTCACAGTTTTTTCTTAGGTTTAGTTGGTTTGGTTTGTTGATATTTGGATAGCGGCCTTTTTTTACATTCAGCGAAACAAAGTTTCTGATGTTTTATGGCGTTGCAAAATCTTTAAAAGGAGTATCAGTACCACCACTGTGTGGACCGCCCGGCGACATGGTGGAGCATACTGTAGAAGTTGGGCAGAGTACCGCCGTGTCCTCGAGGGGGAGGTCAGCGGCAACGATCTCTCGCGCCGGTCCTTGGTACAGGTCATGGTCCGAAGCGAGGAGGAGTGGCAGGCGGTCGCCTCCTTCTTACAATATTAGCTAGGAAATCGTCGAATAACTTCTGCTTTTGGTGAAGCGAGAGGGTTTATTAGACATACTGACTATTGCCCACCTGTGTTCATTCCGTTCTCTTAGCGATCCACTGTCATTGTAACTCTTTCGAACATTCCCGCAGCCCATCCATCAAACATAATTGAAAAAAAAAAATGTACAGCAAAATAATGAAAGTATAAGTCAGATAGCTCAAAAATGAATCGTAATAATAAAGTTTAATGTCAAAAAGGATTATTGCCAGTTGAGTCATTATTGATAAGCTCATTCATCAGTCATGATAATAGTGTCAAGAATTTTAAATATCAAACAAAAAAATGTATATCCATGTAATGTTATTCATTTATCACGTACTTAGTGAGTACATTTGGTGTAGATTAACTTTATCTTCTACTAGCTGTGCCCCGCGGTTTCACCCGCGTTTTTCTCGTCGTTCGGAAATACCGAGATAAAATGTTGCCTATAATTGCCTCCCTCAATAAATGGACTATTGAATATTTAAACAGTTTTCATATCAGATCAGTTTTTCCCAAGTTTAACGCGTTCATAAATGTATTTATTATACTCTCCAAAGATCTTATACTTACAATCATCACCAAATATATTTCGAAAAAGATTATTACAGGATTTTATGTTGATAAATAACTCTATGGCCCGTAACTCATTAAAAGGTACCAACTCTTAACATCTTACACACGTGATAACTTTTTAACGAAATATCCGATTGAGATGAAACAAACAGTATTTTACTTCTAAATAAATATTCTTGATAACATAATGCTTAATTTCGATAAAGATTAATATTACGATACATATTTAACGTAGTTTTTTTTCTTCAGTCGATTTATTAATTATTTTAACCACAAAATCGGTTATTGTGATTAAACCATGATAGCTAGATATATGTTCTCGCGGACTTTTTTGTAGATCTTAATGGGATCTACAAACCCGTAGTACATCATTTTGTTCTATTGTCAATAGTTTTTGCAGCGCACGCAAAAATAGGTTTTCGATTTTACACCTTGTGTTACAAAACAGCAATTTTATTACGGATCCCTAATTTTTAAAATAAAAAAACATAGCCTATAGCCTTCCTCGATAAATGGACTACCCAACACTGAAAGAATCATTCAAATCGGACCAGTAGTTCCAGAGATTAGCGCGTTCAAACAAACAAACAAACAAACAAACAAACAAACTCTTCCGCTTTATAATATTAGTATAGATAAGTATTTAAAAAATAAAAACTGACTGACTGACATATCAACACATAGCCGAAACTATCAAGACTAAGAGCATGACATTTTGCACAATTTTCCCTTTATGACGTAGGCGAGCACTTAGCGAAGATTTTTCAAAATTCACCCTCTAATGCAGGGTTTTTCAACCTGTAGGTCGCGCTCGCGACCCCCAGGGTGGTCGCGAAGCCTCTCCAGGGGGGTCGCGAAGCTTTTATAGTGGAGTTGCTAAAGGTTTGGAAAGCTACAGCAGTAAAAAAGAAACAATAACATTTATAAAGATTTATTAAGAAAAATGTAAAAATAATTATTAATTATGTATTTATCCGAACCGTAATTGTGAAAATAAGTAAATGTATTAGATTCAATATTCATAACAAAAACAATCAACGGGTAGGGGGGTCGCCATATATTTGTTCATACTAAAAGGGCCGCGGTATGAATAAGGTTGAAAAACCTTGCTCTAATGGCTTTAAACGGGGGTTAAGGGTGTTTTAATATCATGCGGTTTTCATCACGCATGCGAGTTTGCCCTGCCCCGCATGTTTCCCTCGTGCGTATTCCCCGCATTACAATAGATACTTGTATGAAAAGGACATTTGCGGGGGTTAAATCCGCATGCGTGATGAAATCCGCACGATATTAAAAACACCCTTGGAGTTTGTGCTACTTTCACGCGGAGCTAGTGTTCTTACAAACCAGAAAAATGTTCATCATCATATCAGCTGAAAATCGTCCACTGTTGGACTGTTGTTGTTGAGGAAAACGTTACCTGTTACGAAATGTCGATAAAATCTATATTCTGATGTTTACCCATCCAGAAATAGAATTGAATATGGAGCGAAACAATTTATTTAGTTGATATGAAACAGAACACCGCTAGTTTTACCAGGGTTAAACTGGGAACTGAGGATAACGCGATGATACCAGCGGTTTAGTATATTACAAAACGATTGACACAACATCAATTATATACAGTTTACAGGTTTTCCTCGTTCTTCATGCAGTTTTGGACATGGGTAACTACCCATTAACTGTATTTCCTGTAACATACGTACAACATGTAATTGGAATATTGTACACCATCGACTTATATTCTAATGATAGACAAGAGAAAGTGGAAAAGGGTGGAAACTATTTGTCAAAATACTGAAAAGTTAAATTAGAAGTTCGCTGCAGCGCTACATTGGCATTATGTCGTCTAACAGAGTTATTAAAACATGCAGCGCTAAGATAGCTTTTAGAGGATATTTTTTTTCTTAAGCGCCATTAATTTCATGGCACTTACAACATAGTGTAATGTTCAAGGTGTAGTCGACATTACACCTGAGTCGACTGAAGTGAGTTTTCAGCCGGCACGCCTAATCTAGTACGTAGTACATTTGTGCCCGATAAATACATTGGACACCGTCAAAGCCGCCGTCACAATCTATTTGCACTTCAGCCGTCTAGAACTGTCGCTAGAGCCGCATCCCCAGTGTGTCGCACTTTGAAGATGCTAAACGCCCTCTTGAATGCTGACTCTGAATGTGATGTGTTTGCGGACGAATGGAATAAAATAAGACGTGTTTGTCTGACGTTCTGTGAGAGACAGTATGCAAGGGTGTCCACTGTTCCATGTTAACGTGTATTACTGTATTTGATCTTTAATTATTAGTTAGTTTAAATTTATGTGTTATTGAAATAATCCTATTATAATAATCAAATTAATTATTTTCGAAAATTCCATACAACTGTCAACGTTATGTATAATTGTTTTTTTTATCTCTTTTTAAGTTTTTTACAATTCTATGTTAATTAATGTAAGTGGGCATGTACCGTTTTAATTAACTATAAATAAATAAGTAAAATTTAAATCGATGTTATACACCATTTAGGTACATCCCAATCAGGAAATTAAGTTACAATCATAATTCAGAATTCAATTCACTTAAATACACTTATGTAGTGTTTTTTAAAGAAATAAGTTATCCTAATTGCAGGCAAATAATAAGGTTGTTTTACTCGTCAGAGTAATTTTTTTTCATCTTGAAATAATTCTTGGTTATTATAAGCTATCTTTAAGTTACGCTGTATATTAGTATCTATGTTTTACAATGAATAAACAAATCTGAATCTATAAGATAAAAAATTATCTAGTTTAAGAATAGCAGCCTCAAAAGTGACTTTACCATGACGTGTTAAAATGTCAGGCGTCCGAGCGAGAAATAAGAATGGAGCTATACATACATCCGTGATAGCTCCATTCCTTTAACAGTTCAGTTTAGGTCGTCAAATGGATTGCGTTAAGAGTAGGTAGGGCCTCTGAAATCAATTCCGTAGCCATTCTTAACACACTAAAGAACTGCGTTTATTATGTTACTTATAGTAAGTATTTATACACACACGCCATCATTCCTTTAACAGTTCAGTTTAGGTCGTCAAATGGATCGCGTGAAGAGCTCGTGATAGAGCCTCTGAAATAGATTCCGTAGCCATTCTTAACACACTACTTTCAGGAACTGCGTTTGTTATGTTACATACAGTATTTATGTTAACACACATCATTCTTTTAATAGTTCAGTTTAGGTCGCCAAATGGATCGCGTTAAGAGTAGGTAGGGCCTCTGAAATCAATTCCGTAGCCATTCTTAACACACTACTTTCAGGAACTGCGTTTGTTATGTTACTTACAGTATTTATGTTAACACACATCATTCCTTTAACAGTTCAGTTTAGGTCGTCAAATGGATCGCGTTAAGAGTAGGTAGGGCCTCTGAAATCAATTCCGTAGCCATTCTTAACACACTACTTTCAGGAGCTGCGTTTGTTATGTTACATACAGTATTTATACACACACGTCATCATTCCTTTAACAGTTCAGTTTAGGTCGTCAAATGAATCGCGTTAAGAGTAGTTAGGGCCTCTGAAATCAATTCCGTAGCCATTCTTAACACACTACTTTCAGGAGCTGCGTTTGTTATGTTACATACAGTATTTATACACACACGTCATCATTCCTTTAACAGTTCAGTTTAGGTCGTCAAATGAATCGCGTTAAGAGTAGTTAGGGCCTCTGAAATCAATTCCGTAGCCATTCTTAACACACTACTTTCAGGAGCTGCGTTTGTTATGTTACATACAGTATTTATACACACACGTCATCATTCCTTTAACAGTTCAGTTTAGGTCGTCAAATGAATCGCGTTAAGAGTAGTTAGGGCCTCTGAAATCAATTCCGTAGCCATTCTTAACACACTACTTTCAGGAGCTGCGTTTGTTATGTTACATACAGTATTTATACACACACGTCATCATTCCTTTAACAGTTCAGTTTAGGTCGTCAAATGAATCGCGTTAAGAGTAGTTAGGGCCTCTGAAATCAATTCCGTAGCCATTCTTAACACACTACTTTCAGGAGCTGCGTTTGTTATGTTACATACAGTATTTATACACACACGTCATCATTCCTTTAACAGTTCAGTTTAGGTCGTCAAATGAATCGCGTTAAGAGTAGTTAGGGCCTCTGAAATCAATTCCGTAGCCATTCTTAACACACTACTTTCAGGAGCTGCGTTTGTTATGTTACATACAGTATTTATACACACACGTCATCATTCCTTTAACAGTTCAGTTTAGGTCGTCAAATGAATCGCGTTAAGAGTAGTTAGGGCCTCTGAAATCAATTCCGTAGCCATTCTTAACACACTACTTTCAGGAGCTGCGTTTGTTATGTTACATACAGTATTTATACACACACGTCATCATTCCTTTAACAGTTCAGTTTAGGTCGTCAAATGAATCGCGTTAAGAGTAGGTAGGGCCTCTGAAATCAATTCCGTAGCCATTCTTAACACACTACTTTCAGGAGCTGCGTTTGTTATGTTACATACAGTATTTATACACACACGTCATCATTCCTTTAACAGTTCAGTTTAGGTCGTCAAATGAATCGCGTTAAGAGTAGTTAGGGCCTCTGAAATCAATTCCGTAGCCATTCTTAACACACTACTTTCAGGAGCTGCGTTTGTTATGTTACATACAGTATTTATACACACACGTCATCATTCCTTTAACAGTTCAGTTTAGGTCGTCAAATGAATCGCGTTAAGAGTAGTTAGGGCCTCTGAAATCAATTCCGTAGCCATTCTTAACACACTACTTTCAGGAGCTGCGTTTGTTATGTTACATACAGTATTTATACACACACGTCATCATTCCTTTAACAGTTCAGTTTAGGTCGTCAAATGAATCGCGTTAAGAGTAGGTAGGGCCTCTGAAATCAATTCCGTAGCCATTCTTAACACACTACTTTCAGGAGCTGCGTTTGTTATGTTACATACAGTATTTATACACACACGTCATCATTCCTTTAACAGTTCAGTTTAGGTCGTCAAATGGATCGCGTTAAGAGTGGGTAGGGCCTCTGAAATCAATTCCGTAGTCATTCTTAACACACTAAAGAACTGCGTTTATTATGTTACTTATAGTAAGTATTTATACACACACGCCATCATTCCTTTAACAGTTCAGTTTAGGTCGTCAAATGGATCGCGTTAAGAGTAGTTAGGGCCTCTGAAATCAATTCCGTAGTCATTCTTAACACACTAAAGAACTGCGTTTATTATGTTACTTATAGTAAGTATTTATACACACACGCCATCATTCCTTTAACAGTTCAGTTTAGGTCGTCAAATGGATCGCGTGAAGAGCTCGTGATAGAGCCTCTGAAATAGATTCCGTAGCCATTCTTAACACACTACTTTCAGGAACTGCGTTTGTTATGTTACATACAGTATTTATGTTAACACACATCATTCTTTTAATAGTTCAGTTTAGGTCGCCAAATGGATCGCGTTAAGAGTAGGTAGGGCCTCTGAAATCAATTCCGTAGCCATTCTTAACACACTACTTTTAGGAACTGCGTTTGTTATGTTACATACAGTATTTATACACACACGTCATCATTCCTTTAACAGTTCAGTTTAGGTCGTCAAATGGATCGCGTTAAGAGTAGGTAGGGCCTCTGAAATCAATTCCGTAGCCATTCTTAACACACTACTTTCAGGAGCTGCGTTTGTTATGTTACATACAGTATTTATACACACACGTCATCATTCCTTTAACAGTTCAGTTTAGGTCGTCAAATGAATCGCGTTAAGAGTAGTTAGGGCCTCTGAAATCAATTCCGTAGCCATTCTTAACACACTACTTTCAGGAGCTGCGTTTGTTATGTTACATACAGTATTTATACACACACGTCATCATTCCTTTAACAGTTCAGTTTAGGTCGTCAAATGAATCGCGTTAAGAGTAGTTAGGGCCTCTGAAATCAATTCCGTAGCCATTCTTAACACACTACTTTCAGGAGCTGCGTTTGTTATGTTACATACAGTATTTATACACACACGTCATCATTCCTTTAACAGTTCAGTTTAGGTCGTCAAATGAATCGCGTTAAGAGTAGTTAGGGCCTCTGAAATCAATTCCGTAGCCATTCTTAACACACTACTTTCAGGAGCTGCGTTTGTTATGTTACATACAGTATTTATACACACACGTCATCATTCCTTTAACAGTTCAGTTTAGGTCGTCAAATGAATCGCGTTAAGAGTAGTTAGGGCCTCTGAAATCAATTCCGTAGCCATTCTTAACACACTACTTTCAGGAGCTGCGTTTGTTATGTTACATACAGTATTTATACACACACGTCATCATTCCTTTAACAGTTCAGTTTAGGTCGTCAAATGAATCGCGTTAAGAGTAGTTAGGGCCTCTGAAATCAATTCCGTAGCCATTCTTAACACACTACTTTCAGGAGCTGCGTTTGTTATGTTACATACAGTATTTATACACACACGTCATCATTCCTTTAACAGTTCAGTTTAGGTCGTCAAATGAATCGCGTTAAGAGTAGTTAGGGCCTCTGAAATCAATTCCGTAGCCATTCTTAACACACTACTTTCAGGAGCTGCGTTTGTTATGTTACATACAGTATTTATACACACACGTCATCATTCCTTTAACAGTTCAGTTTAGGTCGTCAAATGAATCGCGTTAAGAGTAGGTAGGGCCTCTGAAATCAATTCCGTAGCCATTCTTAACACACTACTTTCAGGAGCTGCGTTTGTTATGTTACATACAGTATTTATACACACACGTCATCATTCCTTTAACAGTTCAGTTTAGGTCGTCAAATGAATCGCGTTAAGAGTAGTTAGGGCCTCTGAAATCAATTCCGTAGCCATTCTTAACACACTACTTTCAGGAGCTGCGTTTGTTATGTTACATACAGTATTTATACACACACGTCATCATTCCTTTAACAGTTCAGTTTAGGTCGTCAAATGAATCGCGTTAAGAGTAGTTAGGGCCTCTGAAATCAATTCCGTAGCCATTCTTAACACACTACTTTCAGGAGCTGCGTTTGTTATGTTACATACAGTATTTATACACACACGTCATCATTCCTTTAACAGTTCAGTTTAGGTCGTCAAATGAATCGCGTTAAGAGTAGGTAGGGCCTCTGAAATCAATTCCGTAGCCATTCTTAACACACTACTTTCAGGAGCTGCGTTTGTTATGTTACATACAGTATTTATACACACACGTCATCATTCCTTTAACAGTTCAGTTTAGGTCGTCAAATGGATCGCGTTAAGAGTGGGTAGGGCCTCTGAAATCAATTCCGTAGTCATTCTTAACACACTAAAGAACTGCGTTTATTATGTTACTTATAGTAAGTATTTATACACACACGCCATCATTCCTTTAACAGTTCAGTTTAGGTCGTCAAATGGATCGCGTTAAGAGTAGTTAGGGCCTCTGAAATCAATTCCGTAGTCATTCTTAACACACTAAAGAACTGCGTTTATTATGTTACTTATAGTAAGTATTTATACACACACGCCATCATTCCTTTAACAGTTCAGTTTAGGTCGTCAAATGGATCGCGTGAAGAGCTCGTGATAGAGCCTCTGAAATAGATTCCGTAGCCATTCTTAACACACTACTTTCAGGAACTGCGTTTGTTATGTTACATACAGTATTTATGTTAACACACATCATTCTTTTAATAGTTCAGTTTAGGTCGCCAAATGGATCGCGTTAAGAGTAGGTAGGGCCTCTGAAATCAATTCCGTAGCCATTCTTAACACACTACTTTTAGGAACTGCGTTTGTTATGTTACATACAGTATTTATACACACACGTCATCATTCCTTTAACAGTTCAGTTTAGGTCGTCAAATGGATCGCGTTAAGAGTAGGTAGGGCCTCTGAAATCAATTCCGTAGCCATTCTTAACACGCTACTTTCAGGAACTGCGTTTGTTATGTTACATACAGTATTTATGTTAACACACGTCATAATTTTTCCTGTAACCTTTGTCTACGCAAACTTTAAAGTATTTCCCGAGGCGAAGTGTCGATGTCGTATCAATCCTCGTATAGTATTGTCAACGTCATTGCTCACATGAGTCAACGAACCTACGCTACGGTGCGGCTACGGGTTGTTAAAACAATAACAATATTTCACCAACACACGAGTTTATGAATCGCAAAATGTGTTGGTAAGCGCATAACTCAACAACGCCTGGACCGATTTCGCTAATTTTTTTTTTTGTTATGTTCGTTATTATGAGGAGAAGAGAGAGAGTTCTTATGGAAAAAAAATGAAAATTAGGGTAGAGTAGGGTAGTGTAGGGTAGATTAAGGTAGAGTAGGGTAAAGTAGAGTTGGGTAGGGTAGGGTAGAGTAGAGTAGGGTAGGGTAGAGTAGGGTATAGTAGGCTGAAGTGGGGAAGAGCGGGAGCGAAGCCGGGCGGGCAAAAGCTAGTAGGTACACACATAAATGTATGTAAATAAAACATATGCGTTCACATCGGACACAAAATGATGTAACCGCAATTGTAATATTATTTTTGTATTGAGATAAGGTTATCCTAGCTTTATTTTAATTTTATATACCTATATACTTATTTTGTGAGGATAATAGGGCTTTGGAAAACACACAGATGAATGTGATGCAACGGGCAGACAAATAAAATCAATATATGAAATTATTTTTGGTTAATGCGAAACTTGAATGTAGTTTGTTCAGAATCAGCAGCTGAATGGATTCCAATCGTTTTTAGACCATGTTATACAAGGTGTAAGAGACAACCCTCAGCAAAACTTTAAGGGCTTGCTCAGTAGACGAAACTAAACAACCTACCACAAGATATTTTTTCAGGAAATGAAAAAAAAAAGTCAGTCTCACCATACAAAATGATAAACTTGATTGGACAATTTGTATGGCGAGGTCGATATTTTTTACGTTTCCTGAAAAAAATATATATATAGTTGTAAAATGTATAGTTTCTCAAAAATATTTGAGCTCCTTAGTAGTCCTGAGTTGAGCTTTGCGAATACTGACAAATGCTTGCACTGACTGGACGGGTCCACTCAAATCTGTATGGTTCTTTCTTCAAAAGACCATCTCAGATTAATCTGCATGGTTCTCATGTGATTTGACCATTACATATTTACTGTATGGGCCTTATAAGAGACTTTGCCCCTGAGTTTGTTTCGGTGTTTCTTCTCAGAATAGTCAGCTAGGAAACACCGGTCTCATTTAGCTTAAACGAACGAAAACAAAAAAAAAATACGTTTTAAAGTGTTTTTTAAACCTATTTGCAAAATATTTACTGTATGGACCTTAAAAGAGACTTTGACCCCTGAGTTTGTTTCGGTGTTTCTTCTCAGGGTAGTCAGCTAGGAAACACCGGTCTCACCGGTCACCGGTCCGGTAGTGTGTTGTAAGTGTGTGTACCTATTTGCAAAATAAATATCATCATCATTATCATTTGAAAAGGTCGAGTTGGACACCACCGACACAAAGTTCAACTCAGGACACGGCAGGTCATAGCGGGCATTAGGTGCCAGCAAACAGCTGAGTGCAAGTGCAAAACAACTCAGTCGTCTGGTTAACCCGGTCACTATGTATTTTTGCTGACATAACAAGCTTCTAACTTTGTGATTTTCATGTTACAGTTATGAAATTTTGTACATGGATTCTTTACATAGAAATACTAGACACGTGTTTCGGCTTTCGCATATACTAAAACTAATGTTGTAAATTATGGTATATGAGTATTGACGTTATTTCAGGGGAATAAAGTATCTAAACTCCTTCTTCTTCCTGCCCTTATCCCATATTACTTGGGTTCGGCGCAACACGTTTTTTTCTTCTCCATTCTGTACTGTCACCCGTCAAACTATCACTAACTCCCTTTTCTTTCATATTACTCCTCACACAATCCATCCATCTTTTCTTTGGTCTTCCTCTCCCTCGTATCTACACTAAAAAAAAGTATCTACACTCCATTCCCAATAATATTAGACATTTAAACAAACCTTTTTCACTGTCCAACGGATTTTGATTTCTATTCCGTAGGCATAAGGATGGTATTTCAAGCAAGAAAGTGGTTAGAATACAAACTTTTTACTACACCTCAAGTCAAAATGGCTTGTAAGGACAGTGGAAAATGTTTGTTTGAATTTCTAATTTTATTTCAAATAGCTTTTGCCCGCGGCTTCGCCCACGTACATAAAATATAGCCTATGTCACTCAGGAAAAAAATCAGCTTTCTATCGTTGAAAAATGTTTAGCAATTGGACCAGTACTTTCAGAGATTACCTCCTACAAAAAAAAAAACAAACTACCTATTTATAATATTAGTATAGATGGAAAGATGAATAGTAAAATAATTACCTTTATAAAATACACAGATAACTGTGAAACAACGGGCAAAGAAACAAAATCAATATAAACCATGACATAATCAACATAACGAGTATTGACGTTATTTCAGGGGATCTATCTAGTAAAGTAATATAAGAAAACTTTTATAAAATTATAGTCGTAAAGTAATAATTTTCCGTATTGTTTAAATGAAAATGTATAGTCATCAACCTGCGTACATGCGACCCATTTATGATGTTGACTACGAGCAAATATTTACCATACAGCTGATCTTCCGAATAGGGTAATTTCCAGGGTCAAAATAATTACATTTTATTTAGTCCATATTTTAGATTATAAAAAAATATTAGACACGTATTTTTTCCTTTTACGATTAAACAAAAAATAACAAAAATATAGCCTATTAAAGAAAGATACTTATGACGTCACCCCGTGCGAAAAATGCAGCACGGCGTGACGTTACACGTAACTTTAATGGGCTATATCTTTGTAATTTTTGGTTTAATTTACAAATAAAAAAATACGTGTCCCTTATTTTTGAATAATCTAAAAGACGGACTAATAACATTTTTTAAGGCAACTAGCCTATTACTTACACCTAATGTATTGTTTGTAATAGCCCATAGAAGAGAACTTGGCATTCTTTCACATGCACTTATATATGTTTTTGGTGGTTTTTGGTGTGATAGCTAGTAAATTGGATACGCGTCATAAAGTTTAGTTTTCTTTATTATTCTTACAAAGAAGATTTTTGCGCTCCAAATTGGCACTGTTTCATATTTACTTCTCTCTTTTGTTCCTCAGATTAATTTAGGTATCAAATGAGAAGTGTTTACTTAGTTTTGGTGCCAAAAATAAATGATAACTACAAATAAAATGTGATGTCAGGTAAAATCGCTCGAGCAAATTCGTTTGTGTTGTAAATCATAAAACAAAGACTATTTAATAATAAAATTAGAAACAATACCTGCATTTTTTTTTTCTGGAATGAGGTTAAATCTAAAAGACCATTTTATTGGCTGGCCATACACCCGTGTAGGTTTAGTACATCAACAAGTTTAGTGCTGTGATGTTCAAAGCAAAACATTTCTCAGACATTTGAGTCAGGCTTCTAAATCAGACTTAGTTTCATTTTTTTATTTAACCAAAACGTCAAAATACCGATTACACTGATTAGATTAGACACAAATTATGTAAAGCACATCTTATATATATAAAAGAAAGTCGTGTTAGTTACACCACTTATAACTCAAGAACGGCACAACAGATTTGGGTGAAAATTGGTAGGGAGGTAGCTTAGAGCCAGGAGACGGACATAAGATACTTTTTATCCCGTTCGACAGCGTTCCCGTGTGACTTGACAAGAAACGTCAGGGGTAGAGTAGGGTAGAGTAGAGTAGAGTAGGGTAGGGTAGAGTAGAGGAGGGTAGAGTAAAGTAGGGTAGGGTAGAGTAGGGTGGCGTAGGGTAGAGTAGAGTAGAGTAGGGTATAGTAGGCTGAAGTAGGGAAGAGCGGGAGCGAAGCCACGCGGGCAAAAGCTAGTTAAAGATAAAATAACACAAATATGCAGGATGCAGTTTAAAATCTGTACAACATTTCAGGAGGTTGTTATAAAACTCGTAAATAATCATGGGGAGGTGATGACAACCGAATTAAGAGCCTGTGTATTCAACTACTTTTTTGTTTTATTTATCATGGATCACGCTCTCACCTGATGGTAAACGATGATGTGGCCGACGATGGAACACGCTTGCCTAAAAGCAATCTATTCGCTCTTGACTTAAAGACCCCTAGGTTACAGCTATCAGGAAACACAGACAGCAGACTCCGGCAGGGAATTCCACTCCTTACTTAGAACGTTTCTTTGATTTCAGGAATACATGGCCGCATTCAACTTCGCTAACGAAAATGAAGCGAACATCCTTAGAAATATTCTCCTTGAGAAAATTGAGCTCAGGAAAATTAGACGAGAAGGTTAGTATACTGCTTTTCATATTTTTTTAAGACATGATTTTTGTTAGAGAAAGTTCTTTACACTTTTATTTCTAAGTAATATTTGCGTTCTGTAATCAAAGTGTAAATATTATATGACCTTAGTACCTCTCTTGCCTTCAAAACGCTTTTAGAAAATCGTCTGGAAACCGGAATGACTTAAGCAACATTTTTAAGGCATGTGACCTGTGTGTGTATGAGTGCGTCTACTAACCAATAAAGAACCCAGTTGATTACGGCCTCTTTCACAAGCCTAAGTTTTTATCATTATAGGTTTTAATAAAGATATAATTATAGACTCGCGTTTGACCTCTCTCGTTTTTATCATTAATCTTACCGTGTTGGTAAGCGATGCTGTGGTCGATGAGGGAGCACGCTTGCCTAGAAGTGTCCACTCTTGACTTAAAACCCTGCGTTGTAACTAGCGTAATTTTCCGCAGTAGGAATATTGCAGGCTGGTTATGTTAAATAAGTCCCACCAGTCTCTTCTTTGAGAGAAATCTCAAAGAAGAGACTCGAATCCCCAACAGTGGGTTCATCATAGACTGATTTTATATTAAATAGGCCCCTAACTTTCTCTCGGGAGAAGACGCTCGAATCGCCAGCAGCGGATTCATCATAGACTGATTTATATGTTAAGCAGGTCCCCAACTTTCTCCGAGGGGAGACTCGAGTTCCTCTCAGAAGGAACATTATAACGCTGAGGAGTCTGTTTGTAGGCGTTAGTTCAGGACCCTTCTTTCAGTGTTGGATAATCTATTTATCGAGGAAGGCTATACGCTAAATATCATCCCATTACGACTCACGAGAGCAGAGCAGTATTTAAATCATTCTAGAAACTCGTTTACTGGCATGTTGTTTACCGCTATAAACAATGAGATTTCTCCACAATACCTTTATAATTTCCATTTCTTACCTTCGTATGGAGCTAGAATGGCCGGTATAATACCTCAATTGTGGTAAAGTAATGAGCTCACAAGCTACCGACTGTTTACATCGGTTACTGCGTGTTTACAAACGTGTAGTTCATAAACACTTATTGTGATTCTGACGGCGGATAATTTATAGACTGTGTCATCCATAATCCATAGACGACCTTCAGTTTCTTGGTGTTTAAAAATAATTTGGTATGGTGAAATTATGGAATGCGGAATAATTTATTTATGAACGTAATAAGACGAGAGAAATTATGAGTCCATTTTCATCATTGGCGTGCCTGCTCTTTCGGCGTAATAAGGCGATTCCTATTTTCTCGTGTTTATTTCTTTACGCAGAATGCCTTAGAATACAGGAATGACCGAAGCAGTAACAATGACCCAGCCTATCAGTCACAGCGCTAAGAAGTAATCAAAAAACTTGTCCCACGATGACTTCTGAGTAGAGCGAGAGGGCGTGTCAGGCGTTTAATAACAGAAACCCACCTGTGTTCTTTCAGTTGCCCTTTACGTTTCAAGGCCTCGGTAACTCTTTCAAAATATTCCCGAAACCCAACTCATAGCTACTACTTATACTCACTCTAAAACTGACCTAAACATAACAGATGAAATGTGGGTAGGTGTAACTATTTAACACGATTTGCCAACCATTTTAGGAAGTCATCATCATCATTATCATTTCAGCCGAAAGACGTCCGCTGTTGGACATAGGTGTGTTGCCATAATGACGGGTCCTGTTCGTCTCGTATCGCTACTCTTAGGAAGTATATGACAGTAATACAATTTTAATTTTGTACCGTCAGAACGCGCACGCGCCCGTTCGACGATCTCGGGTCGCAGTAGCAGTTCGACGTCCGTCCCGTCGCGCCAGAACGGCACGCTGCCGCCGCCGCCGCCGCAGCCCGAGGCCGCGCCCGCGCCGCCCGTGCTGCCGGCGCCCATGCCCATGCAGCCCATCCCGCCGCCGGTGCAGCAGATGCAGCCGATGCCTGCCAAGACCAACCACAGCTTGGGAAGTAAGTATTCTGGAAGCGGAAACATAATGAAAGGTTTCTTGTGGTTTGAATTAATAATTTTGTATTGTTCCTCTTTAATGCTGAGGGTCGTGACCTTGAAACTTTCTTGTGGACTATATTTCGCCATGTTGTCCTATCTTCGGCGATGTGGATGGCGTCGCAGACTGTGGTCTCCAGCGTAACACAGATTTGGTCTGACCAACGTATCGGACTCCTGCCTCTGGATCTTTTCCCATCTACTTTTCCTGTCAGAAGCAACTTTTCTAGGTTATCACCTCTCTTTCTGGTAATGTGGCCAAAGAAATCAAAAATTCTTCTTTGGCATATAGTGGTCTCATGGGTGACCTGAGTTCGGCTATTAATGGAGTCGTTGGTTCGAGGCTCAGTCCAGTGTTGTTAGAAGCACTTTATAATATATTGTTCATAAAATTATTTCCGCCTAGGAGCTTGGAAACCGTCCTGTCCTGACTTTTTGACATATAAAACAATCTTTTTTTCCTATCAATTCGGTGGTAGGTTAAACACGCCTCCCAAGCAAGGGCGTTAAAGGTCATGGCTTACAACTGTGCTGTCCACACGGATTGAAACTAAATAGCAAGCTCACCTCGGTTGGTTTACAACCATCTGGTCACTCCTTTGATAAGAGCAATAACAGCAAGCGACCTCTTTCGATGCCACAGTATCTTGCTAAACCACAGAGCAAGCAAACGCCTCGGCGGCCGCTACTAGAGATCACATTTTCAACACGTTCCATACAAACCAAACGTTACCGTTAATCTGCTCAATCTTTTAATAAACTAGTGCGCCTCGCCATTAACGATTGCATCACTGCTTACCATCAGGTGGGATCTCAGTCAAGCACTAGTATATGTATGTAAGACAAAAAAAAATCGGGGTGCAAATTAAATTAGGATGTACTGCCTAGACGCTGCCAGCGAATTCTTGCTCTATCTACTCTGAATTAGCTCACATGGAACACAACGCACGGTAAACGCAAGACTTTTTGAACATTGTTCCACCTCTGTTAACTGCAGACCATTGACAGAACAGAACAATATAGTGCGCTGGCGGGTAAGGTACGTTAGCGCTAGTGTTTAGACTAGGATTGAATGCCGCTCGGTGGGACAATACGATAATTATTTTTTAATGCTATTACAATATTTTTTTCCCACTAATGGTGATTTATCGATGGGGATTTCTGGAATAAACCTTTCTAACGTGTAACTAAATAATTTAAATGTTTCCAGGCTACACGCTCAAGAGTAATAAGAAACAGAAGGGCCGCAAAATTACGAAGGCAGACATTGGAATGCCGCAGGATTTCAAACACATATCACATGTCGGCTGGGATGCTAATAAAGGTATGTTTTTTTTTTGACATGTGTCACTTATAGTCATCAAATAACTTCAAAATTTAAAATATTTTATCTTACTTAGTCCTACATGGGCACTTGTAGAACTTTAGAAGCTAGTGCATGGTTCCAAATTGGTCGTTTCCTATGGAGAAGAACCGGCAAGACACACCACAGTTACTCTTTTAAAAAAATGGTTTTTGTTACAACATTAATAGATGTTATGGAAGAACAGTGTAGACCAGTCAATAAGGTACACAAAAGCACTATAAAATAATCATAATATTAAAAGTAAGTCGTAATAGGAACTAATCTAAGGATTTGTGGATAAAGGTATGTTTTTTTTTTGACATGTGTCACTTATAGTCATCAAATAACTTCAAAATTTAAAATATTTTATCTTACATAGTCCTACATGGGCACTTGTAGAACTTTAGAAGCTAGTGCATGGTTCCAAATTGGTCGTTTCCTATGGAGAAGAACCGGCAAGACACACCACAGTTACTCTTTTAAAAAAATGGTTTTTGTTACAACATTAATAGATGTTATGGAAGAACAGTGTAGACCAGTCAATAAGGTACACAAAAGCACTATAAAATAATCATAATATTAAAAGTAAGTCGTAATAGGAACTAATCTAAGGATTTGTGGAGTATACAGTGTTCTCACATTAACATTACTTCGGAGGGCATGTACGAGTTTTACTGACAAAAACCTACCTGTGTTTCTTCAGTTGTTACTTGTTTACCAATGCTACGGTAATTCTTTCTAACAAACCTCTTCTTTGTTCTTCTCCTTATTCATGATTGGGGTCGACATTCGTCATTTTTTTGAACCAAGCTTCTAGAAAATCTATCAGATTGTTTGTTCAGCGAATTGGCGTTATGTTCGCCATATACGCTAGGCCGCTAGGGTATGGCGGACTACCTGTCAGGTTTACGCTACTTCAACAGTCTCTTTTTATATGGGACTTCCAAATAGATGGAGACCTCATCTTTGTTCCAGCAGGTTCAATGCAAACATGCACGTAAATCTGAATCCGGCGTTTTCTTTTACATTCTTCTTAATTTTATTCGGAATTCGTATAGTGTCGCTTGTGCTGGCCTCCTCTAGAGTCGGACCACACTACACGAATTTGAGCTCGGCTCGTGCTACACTCGTGCTCGGCTCTTCTAGCTGGACCCACTTTAAAATCAGGAATAATATTCAAATAGTAGATACTAATTTAAACATTACCATGTCTAGGTTTCGACCTCGAGAATGCTCCGGAAGCCGACGAACTTCGTTCGTTCTTCACGAAGGCCGGAGTTTCCGAGACGCAACTACAGGACCAAGAGACCAGAGAGTTCATCTACGACTTCATAGAGATGCACGGAGGACTGCCCGCTGTCAAACAGGATCTTGATAAGAGTGAGTTTTTTTTTTGTAATGTAATATTGCTCTGAATTGTTTTTATTGCCTTTTTATTATGGTGGGAAAAAATCATCCAATGATATCCCCCGCTCTTGGGCGGAGCGGAAGATAGTGTCAGACTCTTACTGACTAAAAGACCCACTCCGTTCCTTCTCCGTTCCTTCTCCTACCATAACATATAAATATATTTTTTATTGCCTTCAATGACTTTCATGAAAAAGTCATTTAATAGGGTAGGATTTTTTTTATTATTGATAGGATGAATTGAAAGGATTGTACTGATGATTGTAATGATTATAATTCCGTAAATAAATACGTATTACGGCTGCCAATAATATTTTCTCAACATACAACTTGACTCGTAACACTTATTTTTATTTAATTATGTTTTGTATACCTACAGAGTGACATATTCGTATTAGCAAAAAAAACTCTTTTAAAAAAACTTGACTCCGACCTGCAAAATAATTTAATAAAATTTGAAGAATTTACATTAAGCATCGCCACGTTACTCAGTTTTAAGCTTATCATATCCAGCTGAAACTGTCTTTAAGATCAAGTCCAATAACGCAAATGTAATGAGTGTGTTCCGCCCCGTCAGCCCAGAGCCGCGGAGCCCCGCCGCCGGCGCCCAGCGTGGCGGCGCCGCCCGTGCCCACGCGCAGCCCCGCGCCGCAGCACCCTCCTGCACCACGTGAGTTTGCATTTTTTTGTCTGTTACAGTTCTGGCTTGGATACTAAGTCCTTTAAGCTATGTCTTCGTATATAGTTAATTTGTTTATCATTGAAATATGGATAGTGTAATTCTAATGTTTTTGTAGTATTTGGCAGAAAATGAATCAAGTCAACCAACTCAAACTCGAGAAACTTTAGTGAAGTAGTCAACTACAATAAAACTCTCAATTCCATTTTATCGAGATTGCGCCTGTTCCAATAATTCTTCAATTATCTAGTTGCGCAGACACTTGAGATACAAAACACTAATTTTACATAATATCCAGTGGGAATCAATTTGCAAATAAATAATAGCCATTGAACTTCACAAGAAGAAATCCCGCCAAAAACTCCAACATTATTAAACACAATAAATGCTAGTGATGTGCCGAGTCGCTGTTGTGGTGAAAAGACTCGAGTCTTATTCGGTATTCGAATCATGACTCGATTCCGCGATTCAAGCTCAGTAGGGCATCGAGCTTTATATTTAATGTTAATTCTAGTCCAGGATTGTAATCTGGAAATACGAGTCCAGAACTCGAATCCGTTACCTACAAAAAGAGAAAAAGTATCGGAATCAGATTCGTTGTAGTCGAATCAAAATTCACTCAATTAAGGCTTACTGTCCACGGACGCGTAGCAACACGTATTCGTCATTATACGCTTGGTGATGAACGCCTGCGTGGCGCTTACATACTCGACAATCGTGGACTTTTAACCTTATAAACCAGGCCTGCGACTGTGATTAGTTAGGCAGCAGCAGACATGTAGTAATAATCCATACCCCCGCAGCATCCCGTGCGCCGCCGCCGCCGCCCGCACGCGCCGTGCCGCCGCCGCCCGCGCACCGCAGTGCGCCGCCGCGCCCCGCACAGCGTGAGTATACCTGCCACACCACTAGCTCCGGGCCCCAACACGTTTATGTCCCACCTAGATGCCGCTTAACACAACATTTTTATTTTATTTTCTTTTTATTGTATGGAAGTATTATTAATTCAAGAATAATATTCTTGACTTAATAATGCTCCCATACAATGTTAATTATGAAATCGATTATTAATGAACTTAGTCAATTTATTGCCTTAAGCATCCACATACAGAGTCAGAATTAGGTGGATTAATTCTGACTCTGTATGTGGTATAGCTATAGTACTTATGTAAATCGTTACGCTTATGTACTATAGTTAGAGAATACTAGTTATATGCAATATTAGTACTATTGATTCAAGCTTCGACTCTACTAACTTTTTTTGTGATTCGAAGTTTATTCCAACAGAATTTACAGGCAGCATTTATGAGCTCCAATTTTAAAACTGTTATTGTGTTAACAACTTTACTAAAATGAAAATAGAGTTCGAAATTAACTGGATCCATTACTAGGACTAAGAAAAAAAATAAGGGGAATTATAAAACGAGCGACTAAAAAAAACTTAGCGACTGATGATGAGATTGTTTTAATAACTTGAGCGGTATGACTTTGAGTAAGCGACACATTAACTAAACTAACGACAAATATTGCAAAAATCCAGAACGAGCTTACCAAAAGTGGGTTACTGAAATCCTAGTTAAACGATTAAATTAGTAAGTGAGTGACTAAATGAGTAAGGGAGCGACTAGAAAAAGAATCGAGCGATACCGCGGCCGGCGGACGCTACGACCAAGTTGCTCGCAGATTTTATTTCACCATTTTCTAATTATTCGGGTTTTCGCAATATCCTATAATTTGACAGTCCAAATTACCTTGTGACAAACATAATACATAAATATCGATATTTAGGACATTCGATACTGTGTACTTCGATATTTAGGACATTCGGAACACTTCATTTATGATAAAATGCCGCTCAGTATAAATGAACCATTGGCCAAATCTGGAAAAAAGGCAGGACAAAACATTGACACTCAAACAAATATTAGGTCGCTCAAATATTATGAAGCTTCTCATTTTGTATTTTAAGTAACTCAAATTAAAGTTTGTAAGTCGCTGTTCTATTGATTTCTCGTCACTCGCAGTCAGTTGCTCACTTATTATTTCCATAAACCAAAATAATTATTTTTGTCACTTAAAAATTTAATTTACAGCCACTCGCTTAAATACTACCCAAAAATTAATACTCACTTTATAATGATAGATATTTATTTATTTATTTATTTTATATATGTACACACTATTCTTTGTACAGCATAAAAGATACAGTTTAACCGTTCTATAACCAATTGCAGCGGTATCATCTGGCCCACCAACAGTCCCGCCCCCTCCGCCTCCCGGCACGGCGCCCCCGCCGCCGCCCGCGTCCCCCGCGGCGCCCCCGATGGCACCGCCCCCACCGCCGCCCCCCGCCCCACCGGCGCCGCCCCCCGCGCCGCCCATGGCGCCCGAGCTGCCGATGTCGTCCGAACCTGCGGCGGCGTCAGCCGACCCGAGGGCAGCGCTCATGGAGAGTATCAGGAGTGGATCAAAGGGCCTCAAGGTAAATGTTCCCAAAAATTTTCATAGGACACATTATCCCCTAGGGGCCTAGGCCTTGAGCATTGCAGATGTCTATAGGCCTGCTTATTTGCAACTCCAAATATTCAAAAGTCAGCGTAGACCGAAATGAGCTCAGCTTTTGACCACTGGGCAAAAGTCTCCGCTAAGTGAGTATCTGAGGCTGCCGACACCGCCGAGGCTAACTTGTGAAGAGGTGGCGAGGCGGTCTGGATGCCTACTGCAAGGGCTGATTCTCATGGACTGGTCTGATTCCCATGTTGGTCGTAATAAATTATCCTTATTAAGTGGCTCGAGAAATGAATACCTGCAAGGATTTGGAAGAGGCCTTTGCTCAACAGTGTAAAAAAAATTGCATACAAACTAACGACGCATTTATACTTGGTTAATTTAACCATTAGTATTAAAGCGAACTTTTAACTACACAGTAGGTATCTTCAAATATCATTTGAAATTTAAATCGTCAGAACTTTCACTTTTATTTACACGAATAAACAAGGCGTTTATTTTTAAAATTGACAAAAGACGTCGCGTTCCTTGTCTGAAGCTAAGCCCTCCGTCAACTAGTCAATGTATACATGGCATTTTAATTTGCTGTGATCCAATTGGTCAAGAGGCGTGGCTACGCTGACTGACAATGATGAGTCACTAGTTTCTTAAAACGAATACAGTATAACTTAGGAGCCAGAGAATTTCATATTCTGCCTAAATGTTTTACAAAGTTACGGCTACCAGCCACGGTAGACGCGGGCTTGTGGACATCGAGCAATGGGTAGCTCGCCCGCCGGCCGTCCGTAATTGACCGGCCCGAGCCCAGTCGTCAACAGCGCGTAGTGATCCACGCGCTCCTCAAAGAGATGTCAGCAAACCATAGGGGCCCAGCAGGACCGATGCCCGCTTTGTAGGACCGCGTGGAATTTCTGAAAAGGAAACCCTAGAACGCAAAGGGCAACTCAATTACACAGGTGTGGTTTTAGTCAGTAAAATTCTGAATCGCCCTCCCGTTCCGCTACAGCGAGAGAAGTCATTGGATGATTTCCACACAAAAAAAAAAACTTGGCCGCGACGATAGGTCATGGTGGAGCAAAATTAAAGTGGTAGTAATATGGTACGATATGTGACTGGTGCGTGGAGCGGGGGCTCACGGCCAGACGTCCGTCGGCTGACTCCCGCACCCCTCAACGAGCGTCAGTTAAACGTAAAGTAGGTAGATCCATTCATATCGTGTGTGTTGCAGCGCGTCGAGCCCGTGGCTAAGCCTGCCGTGGTCGAGGACAGCAGGAGTAACCTTCTCAGCGAGATCAGACAAGGAGTCGAGCTCAAAGCCGTAAGTACCACTTGTACCTTATACTTTCCAAACGCAATCGATTTTTCAATCTAATCTGTTAAAAGGATGAAGCTATATTGGGCGTATAGCTCCATCAAATCGACGAAATATTCCACCATTGGGGGTCCAGAATCATGTACTGGGTCCATGGTATTCGTTAATACCTACATCGATGTCAGTCAACTTGTATGGTTATCCTCCGTTATGGTGAAAAATCGGAATAGTTAGCGCTGTTTTATGTACTTGCCGTAGGTTAGAATAACATGGATATTCCCGGAGTCCCAGGATTTGGTTTGAAAGTAGTAAAGTTATAAAAAAAACTATCTTGCCTTCGGGACTAATGAAAGATTAGCCGAGCGCTCAAGATCCGTGCCGGTATCTGTACGCGTCTCAACAAAGCGGCAACGTCGCGCGCTTGTCAAAAAGTTTTATAGCGTGCTGTTGACGTAAAATTTACAACGTCGCATATCATGCGCTTATTGGCTTACATATTTTTTTTTTATACATATTAACAAAAAGAATGAAATTCAATTAAATCCCGTAGTATCAGCCGGAATCCCGTGGAATATCAATATTAACATCAATGTTTGCGGTCAATGAACCTAAATAGCCCTACCTATTCCGATTCGCGCCATCGTGTCATAGACGTTACTTGTGATTCGTTCCCTGCACTTGTTGTATCTAGTTGGGAACGGCTTCCAGTCTCTCTGGAACCGGCTAGTTGGGAAAAGGCTAGGGAGTCGATGATGTAGGTAGAGTAAGATGTAGTGGATTATTGTGTAAGGTTCAGGTCCCTCCCTGTATACGTATATTGCAAAGTAATAAATTCAATAGTGTCCACATTGATATATAATGATATGTTGTTTCGTGCAGGTGTCCCGGTCGGGCAGCAACAGCGGCAGCGAGCGCAAGGCGGGCGCGGCGTGCGGGCTGGCGGAGGCGCTGCAGCGCGCGCTGGAGGAGCGCTCGCGCGCCATACACTCCTCCGACGACGACTGCTCCGACGCCACCACCAGCGACGGCGAGTGGGACGACTAGGCTACACACACCACTCTATCATCTAAAAGATGACTAGCAACTAAATATTATGATCAATGGTCAATGTTCTACACATGTGAGAACGACTGCTCTAAATATCAATAAAAATAAAACTACCCTCTGTCTGGGACAGTCGGGTAAAACAATAAATAAGATAGAACAAGCGGGTACTGGTACTGTGCTGTTTTAGAAACAAAGAAATGTAAGCAATAATATGGATCGAAGAATAAATATTGTGGTTTAAAATAACTAACTAAAAATTATACTCAAGAACTGACTGTCACGCGTCTTGTCTTCTGAACTCACTCGTCTATTGTAGACGATCAAGTTCTAAAGTCCACTGAAATATTAATGTGGTTATATACTAAACAGCAATAAAATGAAACGGTAATTTGTGAAGCGTTATCAACCATACGTCCATGACTTGAGTTTTTATTCAGTGACTTTACTACGAGTAACACTGATAACGTGCGGTTGATCGTACCGCTGCTTTTATAGGATCACACTGAAAAATAGAAAAGTATTAATTTACTCTGAAGGTATTATTATTATACTCTCACATGTTCACTAACACCAACTTGTAAAAAATATTTTGAGGATTTTTTTTTATTATTGATAGGCTCGCGTTTGACCACCATCTCACCTGAAGGTAAGCGATAATATGGTCGACGATGGAGCACGCTTGCCTAGGAGTATTCTATTCACTCTTGACTTAAAGACTCCTAAGTTGTAGCTATCAGGTAACACAGCCTCCAGCAGGGAATTCCACTCCTTGGCTTTACGCATAATGAATATGTTCCCAAAACACTTTGTTCGGATGGGTGGGATGTCCACCATGTACCGGTGGTGTCGTTGTGTGGTCCAATGATGGAACGAACTTGGCGACATTTTTAAATCATACTAACCAGTACTACTAGCCAATCCAACTAGTCTATATATTGTACCATCACAGAACATTAGCCTCCTTTTCCCATTCAATTCTATTTACTGCTCATGGCCCTCTCTAGAGTCAGTACTACTTATGATGAAAGCGTTTGTCTATTCACGCAACAAAAAATAATTTGTCCCTCATTATGTCACAGCATCCTAGGTTGCACTATCCCCTTTCTTTTATTTTTACAACTCCTAGGTTGCACTATCCGCTTTCTTTTATTTTTACAACTCTTTTAATGACTTATTTTAATCATAAAAATCCCTTTAAGAAAACAAGTGACTTACAGAACTGAGTTCAAATAACCCCTTGTCTTAATACGCTCCCGTTTGACCACAGTCCCGACCTGTCTGATCTGATGGTAAGCGATGATGGAGCACGCTTGTCTAGAAGTAACCTACTTAAAGACCCCTACGTTGTTCCTATCAGGATTCACAGACTCCGGCAGGGAATTCCACTCCTCACCTGTACACAATAAATGTGTTTCACACCATTACTTCGAATTATTCCGCATCAATACGGGCGGTTTTCTTAGATCAAGTTTCTATTTTGACATGTTGCCTTCAACCCAATTACGACAAACTTGTGATGAACCGCCCTTAAATATAGACTACTCAACGGATATTCTACAAAGCGATAGTTATCTTAAACCTCGTTTAACAAGTATTATATATTAATCATAGAAAAGGAATATGTTGACATAACGTACGTTATATTACTAACCGATCGCTGCGTTAAGTTTTTCAGCGAAGCGCGACGATAGCGTTGTTTAGAACACGGTCTTACCTAAACTTACCGTCGACTATCATTCGAAAGTCTTCGCATAAAGGTGGGTCTATACTAGAGTAACCGAGTACGAGCCGCGCTCAAATTCGTGTAGTGTGGACCGACTCTAAAGGAGCCGAGCACGGGCGTCACTACACGAATTAAGCCAATTTACTAACAAAACATGTTACCCATTCGTCTCGGCAATTAAAAACTATTAGGTCACGCCCCTATTCGATTAGCAAACAATGTTATTCTGTTAGCAAACACGGCGCAGCGGACCCGGCTTAAGAGATCGGCTCCTCTAGCGTAGACCCACCTTTACATCTAACACAAAAAGTAACTTATAAGTCTTTGTAAACAAATATCATTATATAAGGTTTGTTTTAAAACTATTTAATGTTTACTTAAAACTTCTTGGTGTATTTTTTTCTTTTTATTAAAACTTAAGTACATTCTATTTCTATGCATTCAAAGACTTTTACTAACTTTGTATTAAAATATAATTTTAAATACTGAATCAGTCATAAGAGTATTCTTTTAAAAGGATTATTTATTTTGACAGTAACGTAGGTGTTAAAAAATGCGTTTAGGAGCTAGGTTCCACAGACAGACACACATATAGACGTCAAACTTATAACTCTTTGTATTGGTGTTCAAAAAAGTGGTTTTGCTTTGCATTTTCAAAGTGTCTTATGTGCATTATAATATTAAAATAAGCTCTTTGTTCTTGTTAACATCTTAATTATGAATAACTTAATATTAATTAGGCTTTTGAAATATCTTTTTCTAAAAAATATGTGCCAGAGTAGCTAGTACCAAAGTGATTACTGATAAAGTGTTTGTTTCAATGACTTTTGACAGTTTTACTTTGACCTAGTGTATGAATTTACTTCAGTTCAAATGTGATATTGGAATAACTGTGCTCAGCAATATTTTTCTCTTTTATTGAGTCAAGCATTTAATTATAGGTGTTCGTAATAGTGCTTTGAAATTTTTTGAATTAATTTCTTAATTCGAGGCAGTATGATTTGAAATCTGCTCTAGAAAGAATACGTTTCGATTCGAAACTTAAGCTAGCTCTATATATTGCAGCCTTTAGCTAATTGAACGCCCAGGCCATTCTTTAACCAGAGTGCTGCAAAAATATGCCCTGTATGACTTGCGGAAATACGGTACGCAAACGCTGCCTCGAATCGAGTAAAGCCTACTGTCCACGGACGCGTAGCTTCATAGACGTATTCGTTATTATACACTCAGTGTACGCCTGCGTGAAGCTTACGTATAAAACTATGATTGTTAACGAATGATAAATACGCATCTAACAAGCTACGCGTCCGTGGACCGTAAATCTATCTTTTAAAATGTCTATTTTTATTAGTGTCATGTGAATATATTTAGTAATTTTTAACTAATTAATTAATTACTTTTTATAATAATTGCTACAAGTTATGAATATTTTTATTGAGACAGTAATGTTTTGATTGTTACGTTTGTGAAGCCGTAGAAAGAATACGTTTAATGTATATTGCTTTATCAAAACTATTAAAGCCAACACTAATTCTCATGTCTCAATCAATGTTAAAGCAAGTATCGCCTTATTACATTAACAAATTATAATCAAAGGCTGACGTACTCTTTCGACGAGATCACTTATATATTTTATATAATTGATGTAAAATGGTGTATATAATTATTGTAGTAGATAAATTCTAATAGACTAAAGTGCTGTTTATGACTGAAAGAAAATCGACGGTGATTCTAAAATTACAACGGTGAGTACTGAGAAACGTTCGGATTATCGTATTCTTGGGAGAAAGACATGCAGTAGTGTGACGTCATAGAATAGCAGTCCAAGAATTTAATCTTTTGACTGCCAGTCATGTATACATGCAAAGATAAATGTGTCCAGCACGCCACGGTCACGAGTAAATGACAATTTTTTTTTAACTTTGCCCTACACTAGGAATAACTTCTGTAGCGTGGGTGTATAGTGTATACTCACATAGATCACACCCAGACCTGTCTGTAGGCGGTGCGGAAATTGAACCCACGATACACAGCGCAGCAGCCAATCGCTCAATCACTGCGCCAACCGTGTCGTCTATCATTAGATTATAGGACATATTAAGTTATTGTATCTTGGCGCCGCGAGCACGGTTTAAATTTCTTTTTTGTCGTGGCGGTTAAAAGGTTTATTTTATAGTGGGTCGCAGGCATGTCGATATCCAAAACGATGTGATAATCTAACGTTTCGAAGCACATACTTCAATGTAGCTAGTTAATAGAAATAATAATAGATCGAAAAGCGATGGGCTCGCAGATAGTATCGATAGTTTTACTCAATGCTTTAATTATTGCTCGCTCACGTCAATCTATCGATATTAGAGTTGTGCTTTTCCTTTTTAATCGATTTCGTTAGAACTTAATTTTTATGTTTTGATACAAGCAATAACTTTCATAAATAAAACTAGAACTGTGCGTTATTTTTTCAATTTAAGTAAAATAATTATTTTTATTAATAAAAAAAAGAGTAAAGTTTATTTTCTTACAAGTCTCACTTGTTTCTTTTTTTTATGACTTATAGGAATATTAATTCAGTTAGATAGAAAATCGATCAGATTAACTTATGAGATATTTCTTAATTTAGCAATATGTTAATAATGGTTGCAGTAAAGTTCTGGCGTTTGAAAAATGCCTGGAGCATTGCTACTGCCTGTACGGTCTGCATGAGGCGTTATCAGCCAGAGAACACACAAAATATATTTTTCTCACCACTTGCGTATTTAATGTTGTACACTGTAATCACCATAATCAGGTTCATAATATTAACATGTTACAAAATACCCGACACCGATAACACTCGGAATATTACACGATTCAACCCAAATTAAAATTGTACTAGCATTGTATAATATGAAGTTAAAACTAGTGTAAGGGATGACTATATGTATCTTATTAAAATAATGATAGATATTTTTATAACTATCAACGTTTACGATGTATGTAATGTACCTGTAACACTTGAGGACTTGTGGATGGCTGGTTAACCGAGATTATTTTAAACCTTACGGCCTGGTCACGACTTCGGTCTTAGCAGCGTGGCGTGTTTCAAACATTTTCATACTTTTGATCTTACCGCTCAGTGGCAATGTCGTGAATGGTTCGTCTAACCTCAAACCGAACCGCTCTACTCCCGGTGTCAAGTGTGGACGTACAACGAACCAACGATGACCGTACTCGAACGTGATTTATACCCTTTGTATTCGTCAAAAAACCGACAATGCCAAGCACGAACCAAAAGCTCGAAGCTCGCTCGTTCGAGGCTTGTCAAGTCTGTCCACACTACACGAATTTATGCTAGGGTCGTACTCGACCCCTCTAGCGTAGACCCACTTTAATGCTGGTCATTACACCGAAGTTTGGCTTTATGAAGACATTGGATCAAGCGGTATAATGGTGGGTGGCCAGCATCAAAGATGTTTTATAGTCTTGTGGAAACTTGTTGTAATACTGTCATTTGTTTTCACAACACTACAAGAACTGTGATTTCTATATACCTAATATTTTATTATTATGATTTTTCAAAGGTTCAAACCACATTGACGCAGTCAAATATGTTTAAAAAAAGACACGCTCTTCGACAGAATGCGATAGTCTTTTTTATCTTCATAGAAAATTGTGCATTATGGTGTGGATATAGCGGTCAATATGCTTTGTTAATTCTTAGATTTTCCCTTCACCTCTACCTTAACTGCAAGCAGTTGAGTTGTCCACGGAACTCGCGTAATGTTATACAAACCCGTAAGGATCAGTAACTTGGTTAATCAGACATTCATAGATGAGTATGTTGACTAAATAAACATTAATAAAATTTAAATGATCATTTTATTTTGCCCATCATCAACAATCTACATTTACAAAGAACATAACGGAAAGTACTTGACACTTAAAAAAAGGATTAAAAATAAATCAACCACAAATAAAAGTAACTTCTTTATAACATAATTTGGAATAAACACTTTATCCTATAATTAGACGATCAAAGACGCTGACTGGACTTAATATTATTCTTAAACTAACATTGATACATGCGACGACCCATCAAACTTTCCTGTATAACTGATCTCGCATTGTACAGATATGCAGAACACTGTAAGATCAACTTATACTGGAAATGTATACATATGTCGTGCGTGCTTACTCTTGAGTCGACACTTATAAAAAAAAAACCAATCATTAGTTCAACTGATAAATATAATTTACGATTAGATCGATCAGTTTACAATTAATGATTGATTTTTATAAGTGACACCTGTTTCTGGCAGTAAGTTTAAATCTAGTATACAATACGTCCACTCCCTTTGGCTAATACATAAACATGTAAAAAAATTATATTTCGACCTAAGTTTGAAATCTGAATTGGGAACTTTATAAGGGTCAGCTCACACCGAAACGCGTAGCAGTACGTACGCTTCAAATTAGCGCTACAAATATTGAACTCTTTTTACCCACTACAAGAAAAGTTACACATTTCAGTGAAATATTTAGAATCCACCCCGCGGATTAGGAGGGTTTTTGAAGGGAAACCGTGTTCCTGGAATGCAAAGGCCAACTGAAGAACACAAGTGGATTTTAATCAGCTCCTCCCTAGAGCGGAAGGTAGTAATTTGATTTCACACCAGAAAAAAAATACCCTGCGGAATCCGACCGGTTCATATGAGAGATTCTTGGTGAGAGCCGACCCACATTTTTTTCAAATTTTTCCCAAACAAACAAAATGCTAACTGTTATTGCTTTTGAATTATTTTTACTAATACCGCCACATGACATCTTTAGTGAATAAACAAAAAAGAGAGAACTAAATTGGCTATGGGTTCATCCAAAGCGAAGATACTTTCTGTGGAACAACGACAACAAAATTAAAACAAGACTTTCTTCTGCCAGCAGTATCGCCCGCGTGAAAGTAGAAAATAATGCGTATATCACTCAGTGATAAAATAGCATTCTACTGGTGAAAGATTTTTCTTTAAATTGCTCCAGTAGTGTTAGAGTTTATTCATCACAAACAAAAATACCAAATCCTTCCTGTTTATTAAGCATAAATTATGACAGTTTTTCATGTTGCAAAATTTTGCTCCACATAAAGTACCTTCGGTGGATGCACCATTACATCTCTGGGAAAGTTATAAAAACACTGCTATAGTTCGGAATCGAGCTAGCTACCTATCACACTAGCAAACTTAAGTGTTTAACAATTCGAAATGGAGGCGAGAGTCGACCAATCACAGACAAGACAGCCTGTATCTATGTGGATTGCAACCATAGTGAATGGACTGAAAAATACACTCGCAAAATGTATCACTTTATAGACTAGATTGCTTCTATGATCACTTATAGACAAAGCGACTGTGCCGCCTGTACCAGGCTCTTTTCTGTAGGTAGGTCTTAGGGAATGTGACACTAAAAATATGTAGTTTCCCATTTTGGCGCAGTCGTGAGACACGTACTTTTTTTATTTTTATTTCTTTTCTGTCGAGTTTGTGCCAAATAAACATTTTGTTTCCTTTTTTATTTCAATTCCTTAGAATTCCTTAAAAAGACACCCCCATTGGCTGTATGATCGCTCTATCTCTGTCACACTTTTCTGCCCGTAATAAAAATCATACCTGCAGTCTATTCACTATGTCTGCTATTTTAACTGCTGTGATTGGCTTATGTCTATTCTCCGCACCCTAAAACTGTGCAGGCTCCTACACTATGAGAATACATCCCTAAATATTTTTGTACAGAAGTTGATATCTAAAATACATACATAGTTTTAGGTCTAAAGACGCAACTAGCGAGACTCTTTAAAACCGTTTTTACTGTGTGCATAGCTGTGTTTGGCTTGGCGAATCGAACACAAATTCTCTAGTGTAAACGGATTTTAGGAGCCCAGCCTAGTTATGCGCATTCGTGAACGAAACGCCTAGCGTAGATGCATCTTTGCTGTTTCATCTATATACAAGTACCTACAACGCGGAAGATACTACAAAATACAATTCGAGACATAATTGCAATAATTTTTATTTTGTGGTGGGAGTTCACCAAATAACTTCTCCCGCTCTAGGTGGAACGACAAGGCGTGTCAGACTTATTGACTAAAACCCACCAGTGCTCCTTCAGTTGCCATTTGCGTTCCAGGGCCACGGTAACTGTTTCAAATATTCCCACAGGCCTTGCAGGTACGGGCCTACTGGGTCTCCATAAGTTTTGCTGACATCATTGCAACTCTAGATGGCACAATATCAAAATATAGGTAGTATGTATATTCAACCACATACATTTCCATTTTTAACACGCTTATTATTGCATAATACTTTTCCTAAAGATTTGTAATGCCCATATATAATTATAATTTTATCCATTTTATATTTATATTAATACTCCCGAGTAAATATCATGAAAAGCACAAATTCACCAGTTTAGGTGACATGACATTAATTTAACACGAAAATATTACATCTAGTAAATCTAAGTTATGTAGACTGTGCCCAAGTAATGATAAAAAAAAAACTGTACAAAATATAAAATAAAAATAAAAAATACCATTTTGAGGTAAAAAGAAAGCATATTCTTTTTTTTAAATCTGTCATACAAATTTTTATAGCCATTTTCCCAAAATGAGGGTAGTTACAGAAAATGACCCTACATGCTCTGCTACACCTAATCTATAAATCGCCAATGTTATGGCTCATTCGAGAATATCCAGACAACCGTATCAATGACTCGTGAGCCATTAGGCTGTTACGACTTCAAAATCGTGCTATTTACAAACCATGCAAAAATTACACATCACAATTATTACAAAATCCAAAAAAGGCCGAAGTTTTTCCCGAGCAAATGTTAGTGGTGTACGTAGAAATTAACTTGCGTAATAGGGAATTTACACGCAGTTTCATCTGTAGCTCTAGTAAACATATGAAAGAATTAAAAAATATGAACTTTGACATCGAAGTACACACGCCTGTACCGTCACCATAGAAAATGGCGTAATAGGCAGGGCGCATTCATGTGTCAGATACAAGCTACTGATGAATATTTGATTTCTATAGAACCAGTATGAAATCATCCACTCCCTGCGCATACGTAAACATTCTTTTGTGTGTCCAGTTTCTTCCGCTTAACGCATACTCATGACGATCAAAAAGTGTTCGGTTTCGGTAACTGAAAACTAAAAGTGTCTACATTTGCGTTCACTTTTCTATAACTTTTGTTTTCACAGCTAGTCTATTTTTTACTAATAAACTGGTTAGATAACAAGTTTTTTTTTCATGCGATTCCCATATTAGCTCGGGTGTCACTGAAGAATACCAGCAAAATAACGAAGTTATGCCTTGATCACACGTATGTATCGAGTAAACGGGCGATACAGTGCTCGCGGTCGAATACTCGGTACGTATAAACAAAGCACCCAGTGCTCGGCCTAGCGCTTATCTCTACAACTCGCTCACATCACTGTCTCGGCCGAGCAACATTTTACTGTGTTGCCCTTTTACTCGGTACGTGTGATCAAGGCATTACACATTCAATCTATAGCTACGCTCAAATTAAACTACGCAAATAAATTAAATTAACCGGCATTAGTTTCAGTCAAAAATAAATGAAGATAACATTAAGTATTTAGAAAAATGCCTAGCTGATAGTAATACAAAGTATGGTTGTAATGAATTAAATATTTACAGTGCGTGTTTATGATGGCCTAAAAAATATAGTGGTTATACGGCCTAAGATCAATAGTACCAAAATAAGTTTTAACCTAATCACAAACAGTTATAAAGGATATTTATATTAGCTATCATAATATAATTCTACCATCATCTAAGATGTCGATTCGAAATGCGATTTTACTACAATACATTTAAGAGACAAAATTGAATGTTTTTATGAAGTTTCTGCTTGGTTGGTTACAAACTTCAAGGACTTGAACCTGTAAGACCTTGTTCTGTGTCGATCAGACACTAATCAAAGAGCGAGGATCGACTCCTAGCAGTAATCAAGTCGCGCATTTTTTCATTATTGCTTCTGTGATTTTGGCGACATGCAAGAACTATCAGCAAGGTATATTTATGCGCAAGGCGTAAAAATCCGCGGTTCAAAAAACATGGTGAGAATCAGCCGTCTAATCATCATCTATAACGACAACAACTGGCACAACGGTATCATCCACATCCACGGAGTCATCGTCATCAGTTATGTTGACCACCTCAGGCATGTTGTCCACTACGCCATCCACCTCACCATCCACCTCACCCATCCCATTTATCTCCGCCTTGAACAAAGACAGCACATCTGATATTATCGGTGACTGTAGCATTGGTATGTCCTTATACACTTTACTGTCCTGACTTTCCTCTTCTTCTCCAACTACTTGCGGTATTATATCATCTTCTTCTTCTTCTTCGTTGTCAGTGTGGCCGTAATACTTCTCATCATCTTTCTCGTCCATAGGAACATATGTTTTTATCAGTTCGTTCAAGTTCGCGTCGCACGTGTAAACCTTCGACGGGTCCGAGTCCTCTTTGCCGCACTCGTGCGCAGACATCACTTTGTACGATGTGAAGTATTTGAGACAAGACTGACACTGGTTTAGCAGATGTGCGCGGTAATGATTGTGCAAGTTCGGGAAGTCGTCTCCACAAACGACACACCTCTCCGGCTTCACTACCGCTCTGTAATGAAGTTTCTTCACAGACTTATGAACTAACTTCATGTGCTTTATAAATGGTCCGTATCTTACGAACTTCTCGCTGCATTTCCTACATTTTATCGGCTTCTTATTGTATTTTCTGCTTCTATGAGAGAAAGCGTGTATGTTAAAGGCGTCTAATGTTTTAAACTTAAGTGAGCAGAACCTACAGGATATGGAGCCAGAGCCCTTGTGGATCTGGTCGTGGAGCCGCTTGGTGCTCTTCTTGGTGATCGGTTTGAAGCAGAACTTGCACTCTTCATATTGGAATGTTCCTTCCCTTCCCACATACGGCGTGCCTTCATCATCGCTTTCAATAGCGCAGAGATGACTATCGTAGTCCGCCCTCGAGTAGAAATATTCACTACATTTCTTACACTTGTTTTCTTCATGGTAAGTTAAATGCTTGTGTAGGTTATAGAATCGTTTATTACAGATGGGGCAGGTCTCCTCGATGGACTCTTTGGGCTCAGTGAACCACTCCTTGTCATCTCCGTGTACATCCCTCATGTGGTATATCATTTCCCTGAAAGCGACGAATGTTTCGTCACAATGTTCGCATTTCGTCGGGTTATCTACATTGAGCTGCGCCATATGGTGGTTCTTGTGTTTCCGATACACAACCAGCGAGCTGAACTTCTTTTTGCAGTACTTGCACCCATAGTAGCCAACAGTGCGATGATAAATCTTGTGAGTACTCAAGGCATACTCGTTCTCGAAAACTTTGAAGCAATAATCACAGACAATTTCCTGCTTGCCAGTCCTCTGTTCCCTGTCTACTATGATCCCGTGCTGCGTGCGCAGGTGACAGTCTAGCTTCACTTGTACGTGAAACGCTTTGTAACAAATGTTGCATTTCACTCTCTTAGGGTAAACCTCTGTATCGCCTAAAAGCTTTTTCTTTTTGCACGCGAACACTAGATGTCCCTCTAGGAACCTGAGAGAGCTGAAGTAATCGAAGCAGTAGTTACATCTCAAAGAATTGTGGTAGTCGATGTGTCGCTCGTAGTTCCCTTTGCTGGCGAGGACCTTCATGCAGATGGAGCACTGCAGGTCCTTCAGCGGGCCGGACAGCGGCTGCTCCGTGCGCTCGGCGATCCAGTTCTCGTTGATGTTGTGCGCGTCGCGCAAGTGGTGGTGCAGCGCGTAGCCCTTCACGAACTTCTCGTCGCAGTGCGGGCACTTCAGGGGGTTGTCGTAATGTTTCTGCGCCAAGTGTCCCTTAATGTGAATCATGTGGTTTTTCAGCGATATGTACTTCTTTCCACAAAACTTGCATTTAAAGAACTCTGGTTTTCGTAAATGAGCTTCCTCGTGAGACTGCAGTCTCCGCTCGTCTAGAAACACTTTGGCGCACAGCTTGCAGGAGTAGTAGAGCGGCGGCGGCGCGTCGGGGTCGGACTTGATCATCTTGCTCTCAGGGTGCGTGCGCCGCAAGTGTCGGATCAGCTTCACCAAGTCTGGGTAGTACCGCGAACATATTGGACATTTCACTTTATCCTTTCTGAATTTCTCGATCCTCTTTTTGTGGGACTGGTGGTCAAAGTTGTGTCCTTTCACATGTCTTTGGAAGTAGCCCTCGTCAGTGTACCCCTTGCCGCAGATGTTACATTTGTAGGGACCATTCTCGTCTTCGAAGTGAGCTCGGGTATGGAGTTCTAGTCTCCGTTTGTTAGTGAACTTCACTTTGCAAATGGTGCACTCGTGGCGAGCGCCGTATAGGAATGTTTTAGAGTTGTGCCAGCTGAGATGGCATTTGAGAGAGTTTTCTGAATCGCAGACTTTGCCACAGAGGTGACAGGTGTGCGTGCCGTCGAAGATGGTCCTGTCGACGTTGCCGGGCAGGGCGTCGCCCACGATGGTGTTCTGCACGCTGTCGCCTTTCTTATAGTGTATGGCCATGTGCGAGAGGTAGACCTTGCGGTACTGGAAGACCCGCTCGCAGATGGAGCACTGGTAGTCCTTGGTCTGGAAGCGCGTCTGCTTGTGGAAGTTCATGTGCGCCTGCGCGGCGCGGAGGTGCTTGCTGACGCGGCCGCAGATGGCGCACGTCAGGTGCTTGGGGTCCAGGTTGGTGTCGTGGTAATGCTCGCGCATGTGGATCTTGTAATGGCACTGAAACTTGAAGGACTGCAACAAAGAAACATACAAATTTACAATGTATGAACAAAAATTTCTTTAATTACAAACCTTGATTAATAATTTAAATAGAGATGCAAATTTTTGACGTGATAACGTCTTATAAATTGGTTTGCCGGGTGACACTTCAAGAAACTGCGTTACGCTCCGCTCACGTTATGCGCTCACAATGAGAGCGAGTGAGAGGCACGCGTCCCTTCCACTCGGGCATGGTTAGCCCGCCTAAGAGCGAGAGAGACAGAAAATTATTTTACCACTCAAAGTCGTTGTCACGTAAAACTTTCGCCCGTATACCGACTTTACAGGCAACCAATTTTTTTATCAACTGAGATTGAAGCAAGGCCTTACCTCTTTACAGACGCTACACTCGTATTTCTTCGCCACATTATTTCCTACATTAGTGTGCCAGTTGACGTGCCTCTTCAAGGATATGAGGGTCGGCATCTTCTTGCTGCAAATGGGACAGGTGAAGCCGCTGAGATCCACCAGCGGCTTACTTTCGCCCGGAACCTCGCCAAAGTCGTTGTGACTCTGGATAAAGTCCAGGGGTTCCGCTTTTGTCACAACGACTTCACAAAAATCCGACGGGTTCACGGTATCCTCTTCGATCCGCTTCTGTTTTAGTCTGTGAATCAATTTTATGTGGTTTGCTAGAGCAGAACAGCTCTTGAAGGTGTCCTCGCACTCGGCGCAGGTGTAGACGTTTCTAGGTTTCATATTTTTTGAAATATGTGTTTGATTATGTTCGTTGATTGCTCCGACTTTCATGTCGAGGTCGCAGATGAGACAGCGTACTGAGCAGTCTTTGAGGTAGATTTTGGCGCGTTTATGTCCTGAGCTCATGTTGTGCTTGGTTCTCTTGTGGTGTAAGAGCAGCCGGCGATAGGAGAACTGTTTCTCGCAAATATCACATGTATTATCGTCTTCTTCCTGACTAGACTCTGAGTCAGTCTGCCTGTAGATTGCTGACTCGCTTAGAAGACTCGTCGAAGGCTTATCAGGTGGTTCTATTTTCACCTGCACAGGTACTTCAGAATGACATCTAGCCTCATGCGTTTGAAGAGCTTTCCTGTACTTAAATTCTTTGTCACATGTTGGACATTTAAATTGACCGGTTGGAGTCTGGCTATGCACTGATTGGATGGACACTCCATCATCTATAGTGCTTGTCCTGAAAAGATAAGAAGCAACAAGTTAAATATTCGTCATTCAAAACCATTTCTATTTAATTAAAAAAAGGTTTTATTCTAAGAAAGCACAATAATATGTACCTAGATTCATTGTCAGCTTCACGATCGTTATCATCAATGTTAGACATGTGTGCTGCTAAGTGCGTGATCAGCAGTTCTTGGGAGGGAAGCTTCTTTGAGCACATCCTACATTCATGGTACTCCTGCGCCGCAGGCTCCACAGAGCTCTTCTGTGACGTCCGCGGCTCAAAGTGCAAATTCTTAAGATGTATCATATAATTGCTCTTTCTCGTAATCACCTTCTTACAAATGGGGCACTCAAATGGCAAAGAGTCGTCCCTTTTCGGACACTTGTGGAAATGTGCATTATGAGTATAGAAATCTTCGAAGAGTTTCCTGCAGAACATACATGGAACTGACACCTTCCCATTTTCCCGTTTATCAAGATTTTCTCTTTTTAAAACGGCTGCGTGAACTACCCTCATATGCTTCGCCAAATTGTCAACCGTCTTGAACTTGGCAGAACACATTTCGCACACAATGTTCCGGTTCTTCATGCCGTCGATCGGTTCCAGAGAGATGAGTAACTCTTTTTGCGGAATCTTGACGGGACTTGCAGGCTTTTCGCATATTTCGTGGTGACGTTTCAACATGATCTTTAATTTGAATGTCTTGCCACATTTTTCACAGTTGAGTTTGTCCTCAACGTCAGCCGCGTCCTCCGTCTGCTGCGGTATATCAACGACGGCGTTTTCGCCTAGGCTTTCTTTTTTGTCGTGCACCCTGCTGTGGACACCCAGACTTCTTTGGGACGGGAATTGTTTAAGACATATGTCGCATTTGAAGCTATTTTTAAGTAAGGGCTCGTCGGAATCTGTTTCAGCTAAGTACGAGCCGCTGTTGTCTTCGTAATCTGAATCTAACTGCGAGACGTGTCCTGACAGTCTCCTTGGTTTTTTGTGGCTGCGCCTAAGTTCCTCGACGCGCTTAGAGCCGCTGGGTCTGTAGTCACTGGAGGCACCTCCGGTGGATGCATTGTCGACGCTATCCGCACTACGTTTTCGGGTTCTGGTTGCGGGAGTTACCTTTTCTTCAATGAAAGACGGAGGTTTGGTCAGGTTGGAGGTGTCGGTATGGTTTGAAAAAGCGGAATCGCTGCTCTGTCTGTTTGGTGGCGGCGGACTGATGCTAAATCCTGTAAAATCACGAAAGTTTTATGGTATGCGTTTATGGAGTTAATATGAATAAAGTAGAAATTAAACGAGCATCTGACCAGGTGGAGGCACGTAGTTACGGCGTAGCTCCTGGTCGGCACGCTCGCACTGCTGCTTGAAGATATGAGCGCTGCTGAGCTTCTGTATGCACTCCGAGCACACTTTGTCTGGCAGCCCATCGCCTTCGTATATCTATAACAATGCATATCCTGTGGTCAGAACATGCACACTATGTTTTGCATATAGAAAGTAAATATAGATGTTGGCCCTATTTCTACCATTGTTCACCAACGTAATCATATAAATCTAGCGACAACTAATGTCCGGAGAATTTTACAAAGAAAAAAACTTTAATTCACAAACCTCGTAATGACAATTACGAACACAAAAACCAACTAAATCGCTCGAGTCAAATAATGCTCCGTCAAATATGGCAATAGATTAGAAGCAAAAACTAATCGACAGCGTGAGAACAAGAGAGTATCATAAGGCTTAAACGCTCACCTAATAAAGATTCATATGCCTTATTCATAAAACTTAAAACGAGGGCTCTTGGACTCCAAAAGTTCCTAGACTCTTCGGCACAGAATTAACGCGCTTAACTAATAAGTGTGCCTTTACACTTACGGTAAAGGCGATTGTGATTACGCAGGAAAATTTTAGACAAACTCAGGGGCTTTGTCCAGAGATTACTCTGATTACGGTTTAAGACAAACACGCCATACGGTTAAGACAACTTGCAATATACAAGAAAGCCCAAGAGTGCGTTTCCACTGACGACGAGTAGAGAGGGGCGGACTGTGAAATGACCAATCACTATGCTCGATATCTCCACTTCGCAGCAGAGGAAACATTGTAAATGGAGCGGAGTGCAGCTAGCGGAGGGTAACTAACTTCACTCCGCCCCCGCTCAGCAACTGACATCAATGAAAATGTCGGCAACTCGACATCAATGGAAACATTTAAAACTTTTGCTTGGCTCAATGCTAATCCAGCTCCACTACCACTATAGGACGCAAAAACTGATTAGTTTCGAAATTACTTTTAATTGAAAACATTATAGTTGGATGGGTATTGCGTCCAACCAGAGACGCTTCTCTAAGTTTCCTAATAAGAACAGGCTGAAGAATAATAGAAATATATTATATTTATATGAATACCTATAATCAGGTATTCACAGGATGCTGGGAGCCAAGAGATCACCACACTGTATCACTAGCAGTCGTATTTCACGATATTTTAAGGTTTCTTTATCCCACGCGCGGGTTGACGCTAGCTAGCTGGTTTTATTATTTTTTTATTGCTGGGTAAAAATCTTTCAAATGACATCCCCCGCCTTTAGGCGGAGCGGGAGATAGTGTCAGACTCTTACTGACTAAAAAACCCACCCCGTTTCTTTTTGCCTTTCATACCAGGCCGAGCCTTCTTTTCAGAAGCAGACCCTTGGGCCCCAGTAGGCTTCGTCTCAGTTGGGCCCTTACTGTTGCTGACAACTCCTTGAGCGCGGGAACAGTGCGCGCCGTCGACGACTTCGACTCGGTCCGGACAGTTAGTTTCTAGGAAGCAAAGGAGGAGGCCGACCGCATCAGGAAACGGCGCTCACAGCACCCCAGGCAACGGCGCTCACAGCGCCCCAGTCGCCTTCGGGATTCCGATCTCGATTTTCGGCCAACGTAGGCGCGAGCGTCCGATAACTGTCCGGACCGAGCCCAAGTCCTCGACGGCGCGCACTGTTCCGTCGCGAGTCTGACACTATCTTCCGCCCCGCCCAAGGGCGGGAATGTCATTTGGATGATTTTTACCCACCGAATAAAAACAAAAAAATAAACCTGTTTTAAACCCTGTAAATGTAATTATTATATAATCAAATAATTTTTATGATATTTTTAGGTACTACTTTTACTTTTTTAAAGGCAAAGTAAAGATGGCAAGGTTCATCGAATTCAAATAAAACATACGTAACGCATGCACACATCCTCTACTTTCGGGCGCTAGTGCAGACTGAATGGTCTAACTCTTATTACACTATGTAACATCGACTAAGACTGTCTGAATATTGAAGGGTGTAATAGGCCCTTAAGATATAACAGACAGGCTACATTATTATTATTAAGCAACTTTTAACAACACACGTAAATGCAACAGATTTCATAGGAAATTACTATCTACTCAATCTCAGGAAAATGAAAGGCAACGTAATTGTTTTTTTTTTTAACAATCCTCAACAAATTAACATACTAAAGAGTCAAATTACAGATTTCTTGCAAACTCATTAATTGACAAAAACATAAGTTTGAATAAAGACACTTTTAGTGATTTATTACATTGTATTGTAACTGTGATTTAATAAATTGCTGTATATGATAATTTTGTTGTGTTGTTTTGGATTTGAAAAAAGTTTGAATAAAACTTTTTCAAAGTTTTGTACTTTTCAGTTAATGAGTTCTTGCAGTAAGCCGACGAAGGGTGTACAGAGACTAAATGGTAGGTAAGTAAAGGTATTGTTTAGCATACAGATGACTAAGAGGGTCACTTGTAAGCTAAACAATTTTATTTGCACATTGCAGCATTGGTAAAAGTATGATCTTTAGAGTTATATATGCAGAAAGGGTCAAAATTGTAGGATCTACAATTTTTGTGAACAAGAGGTAAATTCATATTTTGAATATAGGTGACAATTGTCATGGCCATAAGAAGCTGCTAAACTGTCTACTAGGTAATTTTCAACAAGTTTTTTTCATTTTATTCATATTTTGGTATTGTAGAGTAAGTAAACATGTTAAGATCAAGTGTTTCTACTTGTCTTACCTAGTTATTATTTTTTAAACTTGGTAAGTAATTAAGACAGAGAGCCATTCATTTAAAATAGAATTATAATTAAAATAAAGAAACTTAGTAATCACAGAGATTGTAGCTTCTGGATATAGTAATATTTGACAGAAATCGACATGAGTTTCAGAGTGATCAACACAATCTCAGTTTTATGAAACAAATGGTAATTTTAACACTTCGATCCAAACAAATAGTTTGAAATCAGATACGTGAATGTTCCAAATTTTCAATCGCATCAAGCCGAAAGAATTAATCAATTTTGGGACTTACTTTCACCCGGGCGCATTCCATTGCCATCTCCGCGAGCTGTAAAGCATTGTCGATCGTGAAGATGGAGTAAAAGTCGCCGAGCTTGAGGCAGAGCCTGCATTTTCCAAGCTTGAGGGCCATATTGATTTGCTCTCAAGAAACTTCATGTCATTAGGACATCACATCTGTGGAATGAGCTGTGGAACAAACGATTTCTTTAAGAAAGTACATAATCGTGATACTAAAGTGCACGCCAAAACTGACTAATATGAAATTTACCAAATAATTCGGTAAAAAAATAATAAAGTAATGTACCTTGAAACCGGCACACTCCACACGTAAAATAAAGTCTTACACACACACACATGCGACTCCCTTTTTCAACTTCGCAACCAAAACTGCCAACTTCTAGAAATTAACTGTCTGTCAAATGTAACTAAAGACAATTGCATCACAGTCATGGAAGGTACGAAAGCACGGAAGTATTAAGCGATACTTCCGTGATGGAAATGATTAAAATCCAGGACATCCAGGGTACGCGTCTAACATTCATGTAAAAGACCCTGTCCAGTCAGACGATGTCATCAAGGAACTTTCCCCACGGATCGAATCATTGTGTATGGTTTTCGGAATACTGCTAACAACCCTAAACACATCTTGTCACCGACTCACTGCCAATCAATCAATAACGTCATTATGTCAAATGAACAATGACAGCCTGTCATGGATGGGCAAATATTGTCATCATAACTGATCATAACATCATTCAACTCAAACTGTGGTGAATAAAATTAATCTAAAAAAGTAAAAATATTAGCCCTTAGAGAATGCTGTGACTAGAATGTTGTATTTCATAACAGGGTCTAATATATTTGGACAGTGGCTTTGTGATGATGCAGTTATAAGTGAATTTCGTCGTTTTACAGCTACCAAACATGATTTAGGAATAGGCTTGATACAGGCCAACCTTTTACAGGTAAACTGGTCGTATAACATATTTGAGGCAGACAGCGTATTCTATATAACAGGTGCTTGGGATGAGAAGGAACATCAACTTGTCAGAATACCACTGCCAGAAGAGTGCTCTGCTTCAAATGCTGAACTAAGTGTTATTGGAAACGATTATAAATTACTACTAATTGGCAAGAATGTGAATAAACTCTGGGTGATAGATTTAAAAACCAATAATATTAAAAAAATACAGTTTTATGTTGAAGAGCCTCATGATCATGTTATTGTGAAAAAACAGAAGAGAGAAAATATTATAATAAAAGCTGGAATAAGTAACGAGTCATGTATATTTTTGACATCAAATGGTATTGTATACTGTGGACTTTTACCAAGCTATGTAGACACAAGCCACTGCAAAGGAAAAGTAATTGATGTCAAGTGTGGCTATGAGCATTTTATAATATTGACTGAAGATGGCAGAGTTTATACGTGGGGTAATGGAAGGTAAGTAGGAAACAACGGCATGAAGAACCTAGACAGTTCCTACAGCAAACTACTTTTTAATATTGTTTACTTTTTTCCAGGAGGTTACAACTAGGCCATGGCGATATAACCAGTCAAGAAGTGCCCATAGAAATAGATGCACTTGCTGGTATAAAAATCATTAAAATCAGTGCTGGCGGATGGCACTCTCTAGCTCTAAGTGAGTTTGGTGATCTGTATGCTTGGGGTTGGAATGATGCTGGCCAACTTGGAATCAAAACTATTAGTAAAGAAAGTTACCCTATCCCAACACTCATTGATCTGTTTGATGAACGGGAAAAAATTGTAGAAAAAAATACTAAGGATATTGCCTGTGGATCCAGGCATTCAGTTATACTCCTAGAAGATAATACAGTCTGGACTACAGGCTGTAATAAATATGGGCAGTTGGGACTTTCAGAAGAAAAGTATCCTGCACTGAATCATTTCAAAAAAGTTTTTACTTGTGATACAGATTGTTCGCTGATATGTGGATCATGGAATACTGTGATATACTCTAATCAGACTGCTACTTAGCAAAATGTTAGTTTTTACACAATATCATGTAATATTTAAATAAACTTAAAATCAAAAATATTTTAATATTTTTTTTTTCTTTCTCTTTCATAGGTATTTTTCTTTATTCAGATTTGTAATGCAAACATAAAAAATATTATTTCTCCTACTGAAGATACAACAGAGTAATTTCATTATGAATGAAAAATCATAAAACACTGAAAGCACTTATTTTATCAGGCCATAGTGTTTTAAATCTGTCGAAAAGTTTGGCTACCTACTCTTACATCATTAACCATAATTTTTCAAAAGTTGCCGTCGCTAGTGACTGGCCTTGTTACGGCTCGTATTGACAAACAATGCTCAACTCCGTCCTCAAGTATATCATTTCATCCGTTTATACGATTTCAGAAGCTCGAGATCATTGCTAATTAATAAACACAAACAGAGATTATGTACTTATGTTTTATTAATTAGCAATGATCTTGAGCTTCTGACATCGTATAAACGGGGATCAAATGATATCGCACTTGAGGACAGTTGAGGACGAATTTGAGCATCGTTTATTAATACGGGCCCAGATCTTCTTCTTTAAGTTCGTAAGTCTTGCTAAAACTAAAAAACGATTTGACTAATTTTAATCATTTACTTATATTTTGTTTTGTTTATTATAAAAGGGTGGTTTACAACAAAAAAAAAAAATGGGGAATAACAGTTGGAAAAAATAATTTGTAAAATTACTTTCTTCTTTTTAGGGTTCCGTAGCCAAATGGCAAAAAACGGAACCCTTATAGATTCGTCATGTCTGTCTGTCTGTCTGTCTGTCTGTCTGTCTGTCTGTCTGTCTGTCTGTCCGTCCGTATGTCACAGCCACTTTTTTCCGAAACTATAAGAGCTATACTGTTGAAACTTTGTAAGTAGATGTATTCTGTGAACCGCATTAAGATTTTTACACAAAAATAGAAAAAAAGCAATAAATTTTGGGGGTCCCCATACATAGAACTGAAACTCAAAAATTTTTTTTTCATCAAACCCATGCGTGTGGGGTATCTATGGATAGGTCTTCAAAAATGATACTGAGGTTTCTAATATCATTTTTTTCTAAACTGAATAGTTTGAGCGAGAGACACTTCCAAAGTGGTAAAATGTGTGTCCCCCCCCCTCTAACTTCTAAGATAAGAGAATGATAAAACTAAAAAAAATACATGATGTACATTACTATAAAAACTACCAACGAAAATTGGTTTGAACGAAATCCAGTAAGTAGTTTTTTTTTTAATGCGTCATAAACCGAAAAAAATACACTATTATTAAAACATCGATCAAAGTTACAATACATTACAAGAACTTTTATATTATGTTACTTGCTGCTACGGAACCCTTCATGGGCGAGTCCAACTCGCACTTGGCCGGTTTTAATCTTGTGGGAAAGTAATTTCACGCGGGCGTAGCCGCGGGCTACAGCTATTGTCTATTCACTCAATATTATTATCAAACACAAATCTCAAAACCAAATGTAGGGACCAATAGCATTTTTATTTCAAATCACAGGTACATAATGTCAAAACCTAAGTTCTAAATCTATACCTACTTATAAACCAAGAGAAAACAAACAAAAATAGGTACAATAAATTACTTGTGGAGTTTTCCGTACTTAAAAGACTCCTAAGGGGCCGGCGAGAGATGAATTTCCATACAAACGTAATACCACGCTCATTTGCAGTTGGAGCATATTTCCAACATATTATGATGATATTCGGTTATAGACAATATTTATCTAGGTTCCTACGTTGAGAATATTAGAAATATTGTTATTTTGAATACAGGAAAAGCCAAATGGCATGTTTTGCCATTTACGCTATAAAAAAGTGCAAAATACAATTCGCTTAAATTGCTTTTTGTTTTTTTTTTTTAAAGAAAGTATAGGAACCTAGATATATATTGTCTATAACCGAATATCATCAGAATATGTTGGAAATATGCTCCAATTATAAATGAGCATGGTATTACGTTTGTTTGGAAATTCATCTGTGGCCGGCCCCTTAATCAGATTACATAAAAAAGATGAAATTAAAGAATGTGGGTGGAGTACCCACATTCTTTAATTTCATCTTTTTTTGTGAAAAAAATGTTTTAATTTTCTTGTCTTTCTATTTTTCCTCCGTAAGTGCTCAATAATGGTTAAACAAAGAAGACAGAAGCAAAAAAAGAAAGAAAGAAAGATGGATTAGAAAGTAGTATTTCCTCTATTGTATTATTGAAGTCAAAGACATTAAATAATTGAAGTAGATATCGTGGCACAGTTCAGCATTGATAATCCTGCGATGTAGGTACTATCTATCACCATAATTTCTGCTGTCAGGCATTACATTGTAATCATTGTTTCAATATAAAATGCTTTACATTTACATAGTACTAGCTTCTACACTTCGGCTTTAGAACCTTCTTACTATATTCCCACTCAGATACCGTTAATTTGAGATAGATGCGCGAACGCCGGCGTTCGCTTGGGGTTAAATCTCTTTGTCCGCCATACACGCTGGAGTATACCTGACAGGTTTACCTGTACAGCTAAACCGGAGCGTGTGTATGTTTTACACCTGTGCAGGTTTCCATACAAGCTCACCTGACAGGTAGATATAATTGTGCAGGCAAACCTGCCAGGTATACCCTTAGTATATGGCTACCTTTAGATGTGTTTCCTACACAATCAGTTATGAATTTTTCAACTGTTTTTTTTTTGCCATTTTTTTCGTATGTTACCGCGAGAAAAACAAAGAAAAAGCAATCGTTTTTTTTTACTATAGATGAAACATCAACTCCAGCACAATATCAAGGTCTATCTCATGTTTTTTTTCTTATCCATTAAGTACTATCCCACGTCTGGGCGAAGGAAGGTCTTCCCCGAATCCTTCCAGACATAATATTCTTCAATATTTTTTTTTTATATATTGAAGAATTTTCTAAGTGTTCAAAAATATCATAGACAATCTTCTTTGACTTCAAGTTATATACTTTCCCCGCGTTCCGAATTGCGTCAAAAGCGATAATATCGCGAATCCAACCAACACGCAACGTCACAAATAGTACTTGCTATTCCTTATATTTTGTGACTGTTAAATTTGGTCGGATTCGCGATATAATCGCTTTAACGTAATTCGGAACTAAGGGTTTTTTCCCGGTATTCTTGTTTTTATTTCGATTAAAGCGTGTTTAGCTAAACGCGCATGTGCTTTTGATATGTCCTTTTCCAGCAAACGAGAATGGTTGAGGTGTGATAGAACTGGCAATAGCAACTCCAACTATTTTACAGTGTTATGTTATCCGATTCCTCTTTGACTGACTTGACATGACACGATGACAGCCAGTGACAGCCACAAAGTACTTTTTCTACATGACAGCACTTGACAGCCATGTATTTAATGTATTGTTTGTGAAAAATAGTGTATTGCAAAATGCTTCTTGTGTTTATTTGTTTACACGTGCAATTTGTGATATTAATTATGAATTAAACATTCTAAACAAAAGGAATTTTATTACAGTACTTACATAAAACGATTGCAACTTAATTCGTGCAATATACACTCAGCAGCTGGCCGTAAGTCAAATTAAGTTTACCTATCCTACATTCCATACTTCATAGGAAATTATTTGCAAAAATGGAAGATCAAGCCCGTGAATTTCTTACCGTTGCCAGGCAATTTTCATCAAATGGATGCTGGCCGAAAGCATTTGATTTTTACATGATGGCCTTTGAAAGAAGCATTGATATGAGAACCTTACACGAACCTGAATTTCGTGAGGTAATGAATCAATTGAACGAAATTCTAAGTGCGGCGGATAAAATGGAGGACATATTTTATAACTACTCTAGAGCTCTCATGGTCTTCCCCAACAATGTCTATTTTTTAAATGACATGGGAAAGTTTCTTTTTAAATGTGGATTTTATACAAAAGCTTGGGACCACTTTGAGGATGCAGTTAGATTAGATTGTACTTATGTTGATGCAGAGAAAAATTTTAACTCGCTCAAAAACTTGCTTGTTGAACGCTGGCACTTCAGAATGTTAAATGATAAAATCCGCAATGAGGCCTACCGCAGGGCTATAAGGGACACTCTCATCCCACATAAAGATACAGTTCTTGACCTTGGGACTGGCACTGGACTGTTGTCCATGTATGCTAATGAATGTGCACCTAGGATTATCACTGCTTGTGATGGCTCCAAGGTAATGAGTGAAATGGCTCATGCGATTACCCAGGAAAATGCCTGTGAACATCTTCTTATCATTAATAAGTTGTCAACGGAAATAAAGCTTAAGGAAATAGGTGGCAAGCGTTCTCTCCTCCTTACAGAGATGTTTGATGCAGGTTTGTTTGGGGAGCATGTTCTTCAGTCTTTAATTCATGCTTGGGAGAATATGATAAGTGATGGTGGTAGAGTGATTCCTAATAAAGCAGAGTTCTTCATCATCGGTGCCAAATGTGATTTCCTGAATGGAAGGTATCAATTATGTTCATCCATTAAATCATTTTTAAAGATTCCAACTCTTAATGTTCATGTATTAACATTTGATGAGACGTATGATTGTGAAGACGTACACCTCTATGGTGATGATATAAAATACATGACAGAGCCGCAGTCACTCATGCAAGTTGATTTCAACAGTTACATAGAATTAAAGAACCTAATTGAAAAGGACCATTATGAAGTTGAGACTGTAGCTTTAGAAAGTGGTGAAATTAACACTGTGATTGGCTTTTTCAATCTGTATTTGACAGATAATGTTACCATAACTACTGACCCAAGATCTGATCAGAGAGCTAATGCATGGCAACAGGCCATCTTTTTTGACAAGATTCCCATAAAAGTGAAAGAAAATGATATCATTCCTATGTATTTCTCTCTCAATGGTGGCAAATTGACAATGTACAAAGATGATGCTATCACCAGAATCTCCCCAGAGACTCTAAGATTCCTAAATGATACTGAGTATTTGAATGCTATATCTGGATGCATTGGCACAGCTTGTGTCTATCTGGGACAGATTGTAGAAATGTCTCAAATAACCATTATTGATTTATGCCCATTCCCTATGTTTGGTCTACACCTTCTCAAAAGAGGTGCAAAATCACTAACATGCTGTGCTAAAACTGACAGTGACAAACGTTTCTTCAAGAAAGTATTTAAAGCAAATGATATAGATTTATCAAATGTTACTATTATGGTTGGAGATGAGTGGTCACAAGAAGGTTTTGGAGATGAAAAGTATCATGTTGTTTTCTGTAATATTTTTGAACTTTGCGGCGAAATTGACTTGCGCTTAAAAGAGATAGCTGAGCACCTAAAACACCACCATCTCATTCAAGGAGGACTCTGTTTGCCTGCCAATGTCAAGGTAATGGGCCAGATTGTGAAAAGTAACTGGCTGGACATAAATAACAGATTATTTGATGAGAATGTTAGCAATTATAAGATATCAAAGCACTTGAATCCATATCAGGTGTCAGAGAATTTCTGCATCGACTTCAGTCATTTGGAGTACACCCCATTATCTGATCCTGCGGAATTAGGAACAAGTGATAATTTTTGGGGATCTGAAGTTGTAGATGTACCAATAATAAAAGAAGGACACTCCACTGCCATATTGTGTTGGTATACCATAGAACTGATGAAAGATGCGAAAGAAATATCAACAAATAGGAAGAACTGTTTCATTGATGGCATAGTATTTATGACTAACCCGAAGATACGTCTTCGCGGCCAAACAGCGCAAATCTTGCGCTGTGTCGACCCTGATGGATCATTTAAATTCACGATGCATGTAGAAGCAACTTAGAATGGAGTGGTTGATTGAAGAATAATTTCTATGATCTCAATAATATAATTGAAACTAATTTTATAACTGTTTTATCTTCGTTAGATAGAAGAATGTTGAGTTCTCGTCTATATTGACGAACACTGTCTATTTTATGAGTCATTTATAATGTTGCATTTAGTTGAGAAAAAAAGTGATATGAAGATGTTTGGGGCATATCTTTTTGATAGCTATTAAGTAAAAATATATTTATTCAGATAAGAAACTATTTCTGAAAGTTTTACTCTCAGATAGGACATGCCACATGTACATACACTCTACAAGGTCGCGCGATGAATCAAGATCGCTCGGCAAAAGTGGAAGGGGTATGCGCAGTATTCAATTCTACGGTCTATTTGGCGACGTACGGGCGGGTGTGCGCCGTCGGCGACACGTCATTGGTAGATAGAGTCGCTTTTCAATTCCCGCGTTGCGTTCTCGCCTCTCATTGGATACTGTTGTACTAGGGTACTGTTGCGTACAGCTTGTGTTATCGTAATAGTAAAACGTAGTCGTAAAAAAAATGGTTAAAAATAAAGTTTTAAAACGGCTAGCCAGAAAAATGGTTTACGACGTGAATTATTACGTTAAAGAAACTAACGAAATTATTTTTTTTAATTTTATGTTTTATTTTGTAATTTTTTGAATTTGCCTACTTACAAGATAAATTACAAGCATAAACTAGTGTTATTATAAGTTATGTTACTAAGGTTCAAACATAAGAAATTAAAAATAAAATCCTAACGTACTAAGAATTTCTGTGCACAATTGTACACATGCGCCGATTGCCCCCACTATTTTCACCGAGCGATCTTCATTCACCGCGCGACCTGTACTAAGTTTTCTTCTTACGCTTCCCGTCCTCTGAATCTCAAATACCGTGTAGAGTTACGACACCTATGGGTTACGAGAGGCCTAATTTTTCAAGTAGACACTTCTATCAGTCCAATAAGTAAATAATTATGACTATACTCAAACCATCCTATTTCTTCGCGTCCAAAGATTAATCATTGCTCCTCCAAAAACTACCAAGCGTGTGTGATGTGATAAAACGGTGTGAATAAAGCAGATGATGTAATAGGTCGTTTTTATGGATTGTTTTCTAAGTTTCACATACCACTGTAATTTGTAATATTTTAGATTTGTAAAGAAATACCTAAGTTATTTCCATAATCTGTAGCAAATAATATGTATAGTTAAGAATACAAATATGTTTTGGGGGTGTAGCGACATCAATGGCGTCACATAAGAACTAATCCTGCATCGCGCAATTAAAGTTCTCCGCGTGATTTGAATATATAGAACAGCTCGAAATCATCTATCGGGCGATTGCCAACCAGACCTAACACCTGTCTAGTCGGAGGATAATCTCATTCCAATGGAGGTATGTGGGACTTTACTTACTCCAAACTGGTGACCTTCGTAAAGAACGTCACTGCAACCACTTTGTAACGTCATCATCACTTCTTCAAGCTTTCGAGCAGCGAGCCATACAGCCAGTCAGCACCTGTGGCTGTAAAGGATATCCTGACCACCAGCATACCTACCTGGTCATCATCCTCAGTCTCATTAGCGACCTTGGCTAAACACACAGCACCTTCGGCCAGAACATGTAGAACTTCACCTGGTCGAGACTAGCAGTCAAGCCCTACGTCGCACAGCGCCGTTCCGACTGGAGCCGGCATCACTGCTTCAACTCACTGGAGCCTGCAGCATCATCCCGATTCATTGGGACAACACCACCCCGACTCACTGGGGTATCACCACAGAGTTCAGACTAACCGAGAACTATGCGGCATTCGGTTTCGACCCCCTGGTCCTAACAGACCAGTGGCCTGGCACTCATCAAGAACCATCGATCTCCAGAGAGGAGTGTTGTAACGACATCAATGGCGTCTCATAAGAACTAATCCTGCTTCGCTCTTCTCCGTGTGATTTGTATATATAGAACAGCCCGATTAACATTTATCGGGCAGTTGCCCACCAGACATAACCGCCTGTGCGGAGGATCCTCCCTTTTCAACGGAGGTATGTGAAGGCTTTGCTCTCTGTTCCACATATCTCCAAAGGATTATTACGTATCAGTTGGTGTTAGATCTTAAACAACTCACCTACTCTGCCATAATCATGACTATCAATCAATCACAATATCAATTTACAGTAATGTAGGTACCTACTATATAAAATAAACTGTAGATATTTCTCAGGTCCAAAATGTTTTGCGATGTGAGCACCTTTTTGTTAACATTGATTTCGATCTTATGGAAGCTGTGCATGACTCAAGTCAGAGCAGAGCAGCGTTCATGTTCGACCAACGTAACGTATAGGTACTATCGTGGTCATTACTGCCTGATCACTTAAAAAAGTTTTCGCTTGAATACTGCGGCGCGGCGCCGAACCCTTTGAAGTTTTCGTTTTGAGTGCAAGCAAAAATGAACTTAGCGGTGGTCAAGTGAAAGTGTCTTTGATGGTGTTAGCTTGTATTACTTTCTAAATTAGGGTTAACTCACACCGAAAGAGCGGCGAAGGGCAGCGAAGCGGAGCGCAGTTTCAGTTTCATATGAATTTTAACTTTATTATCATTACCATAATACTTATTATCGCATGAGAAACTCGAACGAGTCGCGCGGATGCCCGCGGCGCCGCAGGAATTCCGGGGAATTCTTTCGTTCGTGTCTTTCGGTGCGAGTTGACCCTTACATATGAGCAATAGCTAAGTTTTGAGAGCATGCTTGAGTTTACAGCCATCTTACAAGCTTGCTTCATAAAATGTACAACAATTTGTATATCGTACATGGGAGGGACTTGTGCTTAGGCCACACCTTTGCTGGACCTTTTTGAGGAATATAAGCGAGATAATTACGATCGTTCACTGATGTAAAGCCTGAAAAAGAATTTGTTAATAATATTGTAAAGGATCGAATTTGGAAATTAGTGCTATGATGTGAAGATTCGGATATGTCCAACAGTTCAGTATTTTATATCATAAGACAGTTATGTATGTTCGTAGGTGTTACATGTAACCAATGTATAAAATATACGTATTGTACGTATTTTATATTCGTGTTATTTATTGATGTAATAGTATGTAGGTATTCTAATAAACTACTTCTATGTGAATATATTTCGTTTCTATTAGAACCCAAATAGGGAAGCGAAATAAAACAGGAGAATATTTCAGGTGGCATTTATTACAAGCACAAAATGTAAGACAAGTCGGCCGCCATATAGGTGTCCAAACCCGGCGGCGTTGACCGTCCCCATACTTGGTTGCAGCCACGGGGCTCGACGGAGAGGCCTCGACGTCCCGTTCAGTTCCTACACGCCTATCGGTCTCGCGCGGGTAGTCTCGGCCTCACGTAGGAGCTTAGTCGAAGAGACCGAAGCCCATGTCGTCGTCGCTCTCTGAATCTTCCTTCTCCTCCTTCTTCTCTTCAACCTTAGCGGCAGCCGGGGCGGCGGCAGCGGCAGCTGGGGCGGCAACAGCTGCGAACTTGCTGGGGTCCTAGGAGGCAAAAAAACTTTGTTTAATTTTCTGAGACACGTTTATAGTTCCGTGAGCATATTGGTAAAAGGCATTGTTTCTTCAAAATGCCAGTGCAATATTCTCTTTTCGAACCATCACACTAGGATAAATTTGAAGACTTTATGTTGTCTGAAAGCGAAGCCAGAGAACTAATATTAGGTTCCATGGTATTAGAACAGACAATAATAGCAACAATATTGAAGCAGCTAGGATTATTTATCTTTTCTAGATGGATCAGATCTAAAGTAAAGATTAAATATGGAGTTCCCAATTAAGACATGCAAGCAGTCTATCAATGTCAATAAACAATTTCTATTCACCTTGATGAACTCCTTGATAGTTGTAGCCTCCTTGAACTCGACCTCGGTGACGGCGGCAATGGCGAGCAGATTCTTGAAACCGTTGGCAATAGAGTGAGGCGCGGAAGCGACAGTCGGGTAACCGATGGCCAAAGACAGCGCGGCAACGTTGGCAACACCAGCCAAGAACTTCTCGCGGAGGTCCTCAGGCTTGATGTCCAAGATGGCTGGGGCGAAAATGGTGCCGGAATCGTAGACCTATTCAAAAAAAATAAATTGATTTAAGTATTTTCGTAAAGAACTAGTACTTTTGTAACTTTTACGTTACTATAGTAACTTTTGGTGTTGTAAGTGTCTGCTGTAACCTTTGGACTAAGAGAATGGATCAAAATAGTCCTAAGATCAACACAGCAAATATTTTACCAAAGATAAATTATCAGAATGCACAGGGCCATGCAGACTGTACTCAACACTTTGGTAGGGATTCAGCTATGATTAAATTTTTTTGCTTTGATAATTAGTTGGTTTAAAACCTATTTTTGATTAAATTTGAGCTAGTATTCAAACCTTTGAAAGTTTTGTTCGCCCCATTTGGCATAGTTGTTACAGTTAAAATATCCAGGAAAAAATTAAAATGGCAGTTACTAACCTGCTTGACAACAAGACCGTACGAGAAGGGCGAGATGTTCAACATGTTGAGGAGGGTCGCCTCGGAAGCTCCGACCTTGTCGCCAGGTTTCAGGATGTGCACATCGTTGATGATTTCAATAGTACCTGTAAAGATAGATTTGTGGATTTAGAACTTGCACTGATGTAGATAAAAAGGTTTGGAGAAGAAAGAATAATTGTTTCGAGAGTGAGGAAATCTCACCCATTTAGCAATTCTATTATTCTGTAGTTCTTGACATTTTGTTCTGCTAAACTCCAAGCGAGCGCTGGCATCCAAGTATATTATAAAATATTAAGCATTCTATTTTTAGGAAATTTATCCAAGAATGTAAATAATCAAACTTCTTCAAGTAGCCTGTGAATATTGAAAATACGGTCTACAAGAAGTGGGAGAAAACACAATCAGGTTTTAACCTTTTGATTCACACACATACATACTTGAAGGCTGTATACATTTAGTTTTTTATTTATTAATCAAGTTTAAAAAAATTGTTTCTTTAAAATGCCAGTGCAATATTCACTAATTAAACCATCACACTAGGATAAATTTAAAGACTTTGATTTTGTCTGAAAGCGAAGCCTGAGAACTAATATTACGTTCTCAGGTATTAAAACAGACACAATAAAAATATTGAAACATGTTGTTGACAAAAACACTTTTTTTTCAACTGTATTTTATAATTTTAAAAGTTTAATGGATTACTAGAAATTAATAATTAGCTTACAATTGAAATTATAATAGTAAACATATACAAAGTGCTTACCCTTGGAAATCTTGGTGGGGATGGAGAGAGCCTGGAAGAAAGAGGTCTTCTCAGGACCCAGACCGGTGTTGTGGGCAGGGATGACGACGGACAGAGGAGCAATAGCACCAGGACGAGCTGGGGCACGGACTTTGTTCTCCAGCAGCTTGTCACGGACATCAACGAGGTCTCCGCGGGTGAACACGAAGCCAACGTTTCCCTTGATGTGTGGCAACAGTTTCTCAAGAGCTGGGTTGGTGTCCATATGGTCCTTGATGGCCTTGCGCATCATGGTGTTCTTTCCCATGAGAATGATGCTGTGACCACGCAGCGCGATACGAATCTGCTGCATTTGGGTCGAGCCCACATTGTCTGCACCCACGATGAAACATTTTGGGTACTCGTCTAAGAGTTGCTGTAAACAGAAAATACAGTGAGTGACACGACCACATACTGCTGAAAAAAATCGGGACAGTGAGTGATCTTAGAGGGAACATTTTTGTATCTAGAACTAATCTTCTAAAATCATTTATGGAACAGGACCAAATTTTTAAAATGAAACGTAACCGATTATTCAATCAAAAATCTTTAGATTTGATAAACTAGCAAGACACCCATGACTAACAATACCTATTAAAGTATTTGCGAGGGTATGAACTTTTAGAGGTTATACACGTTACGGAAACTATTGTTTATACTTACGATGATCTTGGTGAAGTAGTTTGACTTCCAAGAAGCTTTGTCCTCCCTACCCATCGTGGCGTGTGGTGTAGGGACTTCGTAGAAATTTAAGGACTGTAAATGAAAGATAAAAGTTTATGGACGCGTCACGTATATTCAAATTTTTCGTAAAATAACCACTGCATTAAATTCAATATATAACCACTCGTGAAAGTACAACACATTGTAAAAACAGAACACATGATTGATAAAATAAATTAAGATTATTTTATTTAAAACTCACCAAAAGCAAAACGCACTTGACACGGTGCGGGACAAAATATGATAGAGATAGAGATGGGACTTTCTGAAAATCAAGTTCACAGTGACATTAGTTTGTTTTCATTGTTATGTTTTGATGTAAAATCGACTAATGAGTGCTTAAATAATGAATGTTCCTGGTATATTGTTTTTAATTTTGCCCATTGCGTTTCACACAACATAGAATAGTTTGGTTTAATGCTCTAAGAGAATAGTAGTGTAAAGAGAAAAAAGTAAAACTTTAAAGAATAAAATTTGAATTGTAATTAGACATGGGTAAATACTCATTTTTACCCATTTTTATTGGATATTTACTCAAAGTGATGGATATTTACTCAAAATGAAATGATATTTATTTTTTTGCAAATCGAATGGTTATTTTAAGCGTTAATGACTAGTATTTATATCTTTAGAGATTTCAAAAAAGGAGTAATAGTTACTTCATTGAAACTTTCGAAAACACTATATTTTGTACTTACCTTTATTTTATAAGTTCTGATGTCAATGATATTCTCAATGCACGCTACCCCGGTTATTATTTTGGATATTGTACTATAACTAGTGACCGATGGAATATTCGTTTCCGTTGTCGGCCAAAAAATGAACTTTCGGCTATATTTAAAAAAAAGTATAGGTATCTTATGCAACTATTTTCTACAAAAAACGCCCTTTTCAATTATGTACGCTTGTTATACTCATAGCCATCAAAAAACCAATAAAGAAATATTACAAATCGGGAGAATTAGGTGGGCAGCCATTTTGTTTGTTTATTGTTTTTGTTTCGCGGACCCCCTCGAAACGAAAATCTAATCTTAACTTAAATTTCGTACCAAATGTAATTTTTTTAGCTGAAAGCTATTATCGAGTAAAAAGTCGCATTTTATGCAATAGTTTTTAATACTTTTTACACATAACTGGTCTCACCATTTAATAAATTACGATAGTATTCTGACGAAATTGTAGTACTGTTACAAGTGCACTGAAAACCACAATAGAATTTTTTTTTTTATGGGAAAATCATCCATTGGAGGATGTCCCACTCTTGGGCGGAGCGGGAGATAGGGTCTGACTTTTCTGACCAAAACCCCACTCCTGTTCCTTCGTTGCCTTTCGTACCAGGGTCAAATCTTTTTTTTCAGAAACAGATCTTTGGCCCCAGTAGGCTCCGATCCTGCTGGGCCTTTACGGTTTGCTGACAACTCCATGAGGCGCGCGTGAAACGATACGCGCCGTCGACGTCTTGGGCTCGATCCGGACAATTACTGGATGGCCCGGCGGCAGCTGGACGTGAGGAGCGTTGCCTCACGTTTGCGGCCTCCTCCTTTGCTAGCAATACTAATTAGCAGGAGGCGACCGCCTGCCACTGCGAGAGATCGCTGTCGCCGATCGCCCCTACAAGGACAGGGTGGCAGTACAGAGTACTAAGTACAAAGCGGGCCACACCTCTACCATATACTCCACCGAGTCCTTCGGGGAACCTCACAGTGATGACACCTAGGCGTCACTTCCGCACGAATTCGTTGCAGGAACTTCCCAAACTGACAGAGTTCGGTGAGAACTAGCGTCATGCGGAAAGTGAGGACGCCGTGAGGTCTTGCCAGCCACGCCTCAAAGAGGTACTTGCCGTCATATTTATGGCGAGCCCAATTCTTACCCTCAAGTTAAAATACCATTGCACAGACATTAACTATATTTTCATTCTGACAACAAATCAATAATTTACTCAAAAACACCCACGAAAATAGTTTAAATGTTAATCAATCAATACAGCAAGAAATAAGTGAAATTGTTTGTCTTCTTATGAAATTAACATGTTTTATTTTATTTCTTTTTTTTTTTTAGCTTTAACAGAAAAAAAGAAACGCTTTTTCAGTATAGGTACACCGAAAACATATTCCATTAAGAATTCATTGAATATTTTAAGTTCTCAATATCTAAATCTATCTATCTATAGTTTTCGGCCGAAAATGAGAGTCAAGCCGAAGTTTTATTTTCGTTTACGGCTGAAAATCGATTTTTCATTGAACACTACATATAACGTCTCAAAGTAAGTTTCCATTCCCTCTCATGGAACAGGAATTTAAAAAGACATTAAAAAGACTCATGACGAAGTAGCTACATTGTGAATTTTTGCTATAAATAAATCAATACACTAATTCGAACTTTGATAATGTTTATAAGGGTTATGTTACAAGAAATGTGATTTAAAATCTATACTTTCCGTTTATTAGTTCAATTCTTTTGTTGGTAAAATAACTAGATTTAAGCTAAATAACGCTATACAAACTGTAGGTAGTATTTATCAATGATTTGGAAAAATACTCGGGTAAAAACGGTAATTATTAAGTATTTATCCATTTTGAGTATTTACTCGAATAAAATCCCAACACTGATTGTAATTTAATTCAGAATTTGTGGACACACTTATTAGATTGCTTTCAACAAATTCGACTAAATAAAATGACATCAAAGTGACAGGACAGTGCTTGTGATAGCCCACCACTAAAATAGCAATGAGCGAAAAAAAAAAATTACGGTTTCTGTCTTTCTGATATAGAGACGTTGTTTTTTTTTGCTAAAAAATTAATAAAATAACACAATTTTAATTGGGATATAAAGTAATTATAATTTTGTAAGTTTAGTGTAAACAAGATGTCGTTGTTTCGAAAGCCGAAGAAGATTCAGCGTCGGGTATTTTGCGCTGATGATGACGATGATGGAGAGCCAGAGGCTCCACCGCCGCCAGTCATCAGTCAAGAACCCAAGACTTCAAAGAAAACTGCTCTGTTGAGTTTCGCAGACGAAGGTAACGAGGCGTAAATATTCACAAGGCTGATTGTGATCGCCTCAATTTTTAATGTACTCATAAAATGGTTCTGTTTACTTCTATCGATTTTTTATTCAATTCTGTATTGCAGCATTCATTCTTGAATGGATATTGAGTCTGTAATCCAATTTCGAATATGCTGAATAAAATGAGCAATAGTCATGCCTTTTGACAGATATTCTTTATGAAAAATGAATTTAGTGAGCAAAAAGGCTACATAAAGGTAGCCATACACGCTAGGGTGTACCTGACAGGTTTGCCTGCACAGTTCTACCTGTCAGGTAAGCTTGTATGGAAACCTGCACAGTTGTGCAACATACATGCTCCGGTTTACCTGTACAACTCTCCTATACAGTCAAGCCTGTCTGATATATCCTAGCGTGTATGGCTACCCTAAGAACAGACAATTCTTGCGAATTCTACTTTATTTAACTTTTCAATTCATCTTTATTTTATTATCCTCTAATACCATACATGATTTAGTTTACCATCAAGTTTGCACCATATTTCAAGATTTATCTGGTAAACATGATTGTAAGGCTTAACATATCAATGAGAAGTAGATTTGTCATGCACACTAATAAATTGGATTGCACACAATTCAGTTCCCTCTATTTCCCTTTCCCTTATTTTCCCTTCTTTTTTATTTCTCTATTTTTTTTAATAACTCTTCTGAAATTTCATATTTATTCAAACACAAAACTGGGTTTCATCAGTTACTGTTTTTTTTTGCTGTACCTCCCTGAGACAGAAAGTAACAACCCCACTACCAACCTACCAATCAACCAACCAACCAACCAACCAACCAAACAAGGAACCAACCAACCAACCTACCAACCAATCAACCAACCATCCCACTCACCAACTAACCTACCAATCAACCTACCAACCTCACTAACCAACAAACCAACCAACCGTTTTACTAAGAATCAACGATAAATACTATACATTTTCTTTTGCAGAAGAAGAAGATGTTGAAGTGTTTAAAGTCAAGAAGTCATCTCAAAGTAAGAGGTTAGCCAAGAAACGTGAGAAAGAAAAGCAAAAGAGGGATGTGAGAACCGATGGTGATAATAACAAATATGACACTATTGTTATAGAGGTAAGGTGGATTTTAGAGGAAAACCCTTACTAACACTAATTTGGAGACGGTTTCTTTAGTGTAATTAATTTGTTTTTTTTTTGTGTATAATATAGTGGAGATAGATTTCTAATTGATTTTTGTAACTTGAAAGAGAAGAAAGTTTACATGCATTGTGAGAATAGCACAAGGCATGCAAAAAAAAAAAACTGTATTGGTTTTTAAGTGTGTATTCAAGAATATTCAAGAAAGTCCTGAAACTGAATATTTACATGACATAAAATATTATATGTAAAAAAAATACTAAATTTAATTTTTCTTAATTGTGTCAAAAACATAAATTGTGGAGCATAACATCTAATCTAGGTTATAGGACAGTATTACTCTTGGATCTATTTTCTATTAATTCAATCCCAAGCGATTGAAAGGTTAATCTTGATGTATTTTGCTTATTTAGTGAGTTGTGTGGGATGCTGTGTGTGATTATAAATACTGAATGATTTTTATGAATAACCTAAAACCGCAACTACCCACATAGTGGAAAATAGTTCCAAGCCATAAACTCAACAAAAATACTATAAAAGACCTCTAAAATCCAGGAAAAGAACAACCACACTGAGCTCAACAATGACAAACCAAAGCCAAAGAAGAAGGTGACCCTGGAGGGGCTGATTCTGTCCGGCCGGGAGGCGCTCGCGGCCGACGGGGCGGGCGACGTGTCCGACGAGAGCGCCCCTGACGAGGAGGCTGACGAGGACGACAGGGGGTTCCACCGGTACCGCGCCGAGACCGTGAGGGCCGCAATCTTGGGCGCCCCGGGCCGCATTCCCGACGCCGCGCTCATACACGCCGCTCGCAAGACCAGACAGCAGGTATGAGAGGTGAGGGACTAGCGCTGGCTGCAGACTGCTGTTCCACATTGAGGATGAGTTATCTGGTCTTTAAGGGAAATAACTGTAGGTTTCGATGGCACAGAGAGCTCTAGAATGAAGATAGGTATGAATGACTGACTTGGTGCTGTACAAAGTCACATTTATCTAAAATTTGGCGGCAATATTTCTCCTGTTTCGAGACTACCCACCAGTGGGATCGACTGGGAGGCTGCTGATGCTTCAAAGTTCAAAAGAAACATTTGAATGTGTTGTTGTATTTTTTGTAATGCACATTCTCCAAGAGTTCTGTCTTACCAAGCAACATCACAGCTCAACAATCTTTGTTTACCTTTATACATAAAATTATATTGTCTTCTGCCTGGCTACAAATTGATTTGAATCAGTCCTTCAGTATGCTCCTGTGGTCTGCTCGGCTCGACATGTATATTCGCAGGTTTGATTATTGAATTTGTATGGTATATAAAATGATCAATGATTTATCAAGAGATGTTTTTTCACTGGAAGTTCTAATGTACCTGTGAAAAAATGCTGTTACCAAATATTTTTCAAATTTCAGTGCTGTCTGACAAGACATCATATTTAAGGGGATGTTATTAGATAAAGCTCTCTAAATTACTTATTTCATTTTCTCAGCATGTTGTTGTATAAAATCCACCACTATTATCCGAATAAAATCATCATTCATACCCCTTGATGCCCACATACAATGTCATAAGACTAAGTGCTTTTTGCATAGTGATCCTTTGATTTATAAAAAAAGAAATTTAAATGCCTTTCCACCACAGTCTTGTCTGCAGCACTGTTCAGACCCCAAAATCCAGCAGTTGCACTCATTATAGGCTCGCGAATTGGGCGGCGGCGGCGGCGCGGACTACATTCCCGTAAAATCTGAGTCAGCCCCGGGATCCCGACTGGTGCGGGATGACGGCTCCGGGGACGATGAGGAGGAGGGCCGGATACTTGTCCGGGGATTGGATTTGCCCAGTGATAAGCCTAAACGTGAGTGGGTTATATTACCGTATTATTTATTGGTGAAAGGCGAGAGAAAGCTATAGAGCGCAGCATTCTGGGTGCAAAAAGAATAGACCCCTTAGGTAATAATATGTTGCATTGCAAAACGGGCATAATACGTTCAAAAAGGCGGTCAGGCTCGAATGGGATTGGGTAGGTCACGTTATCCGCATTATAAACTGAAGTGGGCTTTAATCAGTAAAAGTATGACACACCCTCGGGGTCTGCCCGAGAGCGTGCGAAGTCAATGGACGACACAAACTACGTTAACCACATTAAAAAAAAAAAAAAAACAAAGGGAAATATCGTCGAGGCCGGCGCGTGAGGTGGTGAGGTAATTTAGACTGGTTCGAGGCGGCGCGAGAGAACAATGTTTGGAAAGCCTTGAGGGAGGTTTTGTCCAGCTGTGGGATAGTAATGTGACAACAGTAAAAAAGTTTACAATTTTCATTACTTGGCAATTGCGGAGAAATATAATATCAAAAAAATCATCTAAAATATTGATCTCTCAGATTTAAAATGCCAACCAAATAATTGAGGAATAAAAATTGAATCTGAACCCTATAAAGTCTGTCATATACCCATTGAACACGTAACAATGCTGTTTTTTCTTTCTGGCTGGCGGTCTCTACCTTCCCAAAGTTACCTTATCAGAGGCCGCGTTTCCACCTGCTGCAGCCCGCATGCAAGTTCAATAATATTAAGGGGCATGATGTTTTATACTGCATGTAAGTCTTCCAAGATGCAGCATTGGAAGACCTCCAGCAATTTAGACTGATAACTCGGTGAGGATCGCAGGAAACCGAGAGATGCGAGACGCATAGGGCCGATAATTGTGGCGACACTTATAGAAGGCTTATTTCCAGCAGAGGACGTTTTATGGCTGAAATAATGATGATGATGATTATGATGATAAACCGCAATCATGCAAGGTGAAATCGAGGCTTAAAATTTCCCAATGAAAATTTTATTGACTCCATAGAATCTAGATATTTGTTCAATACGTCTAGCTCATTTTTGTTCCGTGCCCAGAGGGTAAAATGAGACCCTACTACTTAAACACCGCTGTCTGTGTGTATGTCGATCACTAGGCTGCATCAAAATTTGGCTGCATCATTAACTTGAAATGTGAAAATTTTAAGTTAATGAAGAAACAAAGTTGATTTCTGTTGCCGCTATAACAACAAATACTAAAAATCAGAATAAAATAAATATTTAGGGTGATTTCCGTTTAAAAAACGTGTTTTTTTTTTTTTGCCGATTTTTGCTACACACAGTACGGAACCCTTCGTGCACGCGTCCGAGTCGCACTTGGCCGGTTTTTTTAGAAGTCTTGTTTTAACCTTGTGAGTATATAAGCTAATCTACTCAAAACGTCTCCAGGAGGCACAGCAGCGGTATCTGAAGAAGAGCTGGACAGCGAGTCCGACGAGTGGGTCGCACAACAGCTGCAGAAGGCGCGGCCCGTCCTCACGGATCTGACTGGTCTGATGACATTGTATTCTATCCAAGAGCCCTGACAAATGTACTGTCTTACACTCAACTACCTTCTTAAGTGGGACTCCAGAGGCGAAGTGAAAGTGGCTGCTTGAAAAATTATCAAAAAGTAGTTTTTGTCCACAACTATACCCTGTTCGCGTTAAGAATAGAAATTTAAAAGAGCCTTTTTTACTGTTTGTTCGATTTTAACTTCTATTTCTATTTAAAAAACTGGTTACAATACGAACTATTTAATGCGGCCGCCATTTGTCATGCTACCAACGTGATAAAAGTCAAAATCGGTTGAACGAACAGTAATAAAAGGTTTTCATAAAAATTCTAATGCTATTTTGAACAGAGTATAGCTCCCTGTATCCACAGGTTACATGATTTTTTTCTGGATAAGATGCTGTCTATGTAATTTTCTGATCTATAAATTATCCGTAGAAAAAAAAAAGTATGTTGGTGCCTTGCTTTATTTGGCATGAAAGGATAAATTATCAAAACACACTTTTGCAGATCATTATAATCTGGACTGTATCTGTATTTGTATTACTGGACCTGTATTTGGACTCTCTCTGAATTGTTTTTGGACTCCCATTTAAGATTTTATTTTAGGCCGAATTTTTAAAAAGTATGCCTAAGTGGAACTTAGAAGCGTTTTCAATTAATCTCCTTCAAATATCACTTCTATTTGATAGATATTGAGAGGATTTCTGAATTGAGTATTATGTAGAATGTTTCAAATACAAGTTAGCCAAATTTTGACAGGTTTTTACGTAAGAGTAGGGTTTCAGAAATATTCAATTTCAAATGCTTAATTCAGAAATTAGGGGATTGTCATTTCAATCAATGTATTAAAGGCTTACATGCTACTGACACTTTGACAGCAGATTTGCCAATAGGCGTGTCCACACAGAGCCAGCAGCCTCGCGTGGTATTTGCTGCGCGAAGTAGCTCGGTTAGTGTGGACGTGCCACGGCCGCGGCATGCGTGCGTGTTGTCGCGGGCGAGCGACCTAGCGCCTGAGCCATCCAATGTCGGTTTTATGTTTTACTCAAACTTGCCTTTGTCGTTGGGAATCTCGCGTATATTACGAACATAAAGGGCCCCACAGATTAACAGTCCGCCTGCAGTTTCTGGTCCTATTGGGCGGCCTGCCGTCCTAGGCTATAGTCTGTCTAATAAGTCAACCGACTTGAGAATTTTGTATAATATTTAATCATTTAAAAAATACAAATATTCGGTACTTTTTATAAGTTTCTTCTGTTAGTAAACAATGATCTCTATCTCTTAATCAACCTTGATTATTGAACCCGTGTTGACTACATCAGATTTCATTAAATCCTAATAATTACCCAAGTCGTTTAACTTATTAGACAGACTATAATAACGTCTACACACTAAAGCGATTATTGCCTGCCGGCAACGGCCTGGTACAACATCTACGACTACACACTAGCAGTTGCGAGTCCGCAGTTTCCCATCGTAGCATCGCACGTCGGCAATAGTCTGATACCGGTGTGAGCGTCCACACAGGCGGTAGTCATTCACAACGCAGCAGCACTATAGGGTGTAGTTGTCAGTTTTTAGCGTCATCATTATGTTGCGAAAAAAACGATTTGCTCTTTTACACCTTTATTTACTTTCATCATCAGAAAGGAGATATTGGATGAAAAAGTGGGTGGTGGTAGACATAAATTGAGGTTTATTGTCCATTTCGTCGAAAAAAAAATTAATCAAGTCGAAAATTATAAAACTGAAGGTGCTCGACTGACATGCGATGCCAGTCGGACTGATATCGTCCGGCGAACTGTTCATCTGTGGGGCCCTTAATGGCTGCGCGCGGCTACCTCGCGATGATACCGAGGCTGCAGCTCTCTCACGGGGACAGATTCCTGCTCGCTCTGTGTGGACGCGCCTATTTTGTGTTTTACAAGCTATTGCCAACACTGAAAAGATGAAATGCCTTATAAAATCAAGGCATACTCCTCTTGCTGATAAATATAAATACTTTTTAAATATGTCGTACAGGTGAAGCTGCAATCGAAGTGAACCCATTCTCGGTTGCCCTGCCGGCGCCGCAGATGTCAGCGGTAGAACACTTGCGGCCTCTGACTACGGGCACGCAGCAGCCTTCGACTGCCAACGAGCTGGTGGATGCGCTGAGGAAACGGTCAGTACTTATTACCCAACGACCTTACAGCCACTAGGCGTCTAACAGGCGATGCATGTCCATCAACACATATGAGTTTAGATCTGATGTAGGATAGTCCTCGCCAACACGTCGCTTCCTCGTACCAATCAAAACCAATCAGACCGCAGTATCCTGGTCCCACATGCTACTTAACATTAGAATCCCTCCACTCCTCTGAGAAAACAGACACGAGTTACTTTTACATTTATGATATTAGTAGGATAGGGGTCCAAATCATCACGCCATATCCTGGACCTACCGCGTCGCCGGCTTCTGCAGTTGTCATCACGGATCTTGAGCGGTTGCGCAGAAGGCAAATATTCGGTCTCTTTAGTGGTGCGAAGTGAGACGCGGGGGCGGGCAGTGTCAGTGATTGGCTCGCCGCGCCATCGCGTCATAGACGTCACTCCTAATTACGACGATTGGCTCGCCAATGTATGAAATGCGCAAAGCGATCCCCACTCTGACGTCGAGCGCTCAAGATCCGTGATGGCAACTGTAGTTGCTTTCGCCCAAATCTGTTGCGACATGCGGCAACCTGCCTCGTTCCATTTTAGTTTGGCGGCTGAGTTACTGAGATATAAGTATGTATTTCAAAAACTGTTCCACCCTACAGGTTAGGTGAGCTCCAAGAAGAACGTGAGACGACATCAGAAACACAAAAGGAACTCCGCGAGAGGCTGCTCACGTCGGCCAGGATACGAGAGAGTCGCGCGGCGCGCTGCGGCGAGCTAGATGCGGCCTACAGGAGGGCGCAGGCTATACGCGGCTACCTCACTGACCTTATTGAGTGCCTTGATGAGAAGGTAAGCTGATATAATAATAATAATAATAATAAATCATTTATTATCAGGCATCTTGGCCCATAGATATATACCTTACAGACTAACATATATATAGAGTAAATACAACTTGTTGTTAGTAAATAAGACTTACGATTATGTTAGTAACACTTCACATTGCACTAAGTTCACTTCGTGCTGTTCTGTGGCACTTGTCCGCGGAAGCGACGGAACACCACGCCCTGCGGCCAAAAGTCTTCCTTCAGCATGAGAGGCAAGAAAGAGTTTGGGACTCGCACCACGAACGCCTTGAAATTGACGTTACGATGCGACTCCAACAACTGTACCCTCAGTGCGAACTTCGTCTTTTGGCGCACGTACTCTACGATGTCCTCCACCTTTGTCGTGTGATGCAGGCGAGAGATGTACACGGGAGTGTTCGGCTGGGCGGCACGCAGGCTCACGCTAGGAGTTGCAGGTGCTATGCCGCAGCGGTTCTTGTTGGTTTGCGTTCGACGCTTCCTCCTTTGCACCGTAACGAAACCATCGTCATTTTCAACCTTGTTCGTTGCTTTGTTCAGCGCAGGTTTCAGATTAGGGGCGCTAGGGGCGCTCGCGGTGATGCCAGCGAAATCCTTACGAATTGGATCTACTCATTTTATGACAGTACGCCAGTTTTCAAGATTTAGGCCAGAAGTGAACCTGTATGAATCAAGCTAGCCCCACTGCTCTCTAGGCTTGTAGACAGCGAGCAATGGGTAGCACGTCGTCCGGTTGTCCGGTATCCGGCCGGACCGATCCCAGAACGTCGACAGCGCGTAATGTGCGCGCTTCAAGGAGATGTCAACTGAGAAGCCAACTGTATATATATAACCCAAGTTTAAAACATTTGCAGAATTATGCTATTACTACCAATTCTTTGGATAACAAGAATTTGAATGTGCAATGACCGTATTGTGCAGATGCCACAACTGGAGGCGCTGGAAGCTCGCGCGCTGGCGCTGCACAAGCGTCGCTGCGAGTTCCTCGTGGAGAGGCGCCGAGCCGACCTCAGGGACCAGGCGCAAGATGTACTCGCACCGGCCGGTAAGAATACTAGAAAAATCTGGTGGTGGATTTGCCTTAGTTTTTTTTTATAATATGTAGAGATTTTTCATCTTTATATCAACTAAAGGCTAATTAAGTCGATGGCAGTGTCCAAAATAATGCAATTTACTTCTCCCAGTCTGTACCGGTCTTAAAGTGAGGTGAATTGCAATATTTTACATTATTTTATTTAATGTTTAACACAATGTTTATTGTTATGCGAGACGCTAGGCGAGAGATGCTAGGCGAGATGTTGACTGTTCGTTGCACTGACATCCCGACTCGCCATGTCTCAGTAAAGCCGGGTCCGCTGCGCCGTGTTTTTGTGTTTGCTAACAGAATAATATTGTTTGCTAACCGAATAGGGGTGTGGCCTAACAGTTTTTGTTTGCCGAGACAAATAGGTAACATGTTTTGTTAGAATATCGGTTCAGCAGACCCGGCTTTAAATATGGAAGTACTAGCTTTTACCAGCATCTGAGTATGTTTATATTCTCGGGAAATCCAGGACATGGTAAAATTAGTGTGATTTGGTTAATCCAGGTCGAGCCTCAAAGCCAGCTGACAACGAAGAGAAGACTCGTCGCGCCGCCGAGCGCGAAGGTCGGCGGCGTGCGCGACGACTCAAGCGAGAAGCGGCAGCTGCTGCGGCTGGGGCCACGCTGCCTCACAGAGATGGAGACTCCTCGGATGATGAGTTGCCTCCGCATGAAATGCACCACTATACTCAGGAGAGAGGTCAGTACTCATCTATATCACACACTGATCGTTTTTGACTGATAGGTTAAGGTACCTGACTCAATTGACTTCCATCATACTTGTGATCACAATCGAGAAAAGAATTCAAGCAACTGACAAAATCTGTATAAAACTGACAGGTATTCAATTATCAAGCAAATCTCTTAGTAATGGATGGCAATGATGACAGCAGCTGCACAAAGCCATCCCTCTCTTCATCATCATACCTTCCTCCTCAAGTGTCACCACAACCAATAACAGCTTCCATGCTTTTCGCATACAGCGTTTGCAGGTCTCATTATTACCAATAAGAAACTCATTCTGCTAATAGTTTAACCTTATTTTTTTCCCCAGATGCCATCCGTCAACAGTCAGCATCATTGTTCAGCGACGCCTTACCAGCGTGGCGCAGCGTGGCGGGAGTGTGTGGACGCCTGGCACGCTGGCGAGCTCGTGCTACCTCGTTGTATACGGATGCTTATGTCGCCGACTGCCTGCCCAAGCTCCTGGCGCCTTACGTCAGACACGAGGTGAGCATAGCATAACCAGCGTGGCGCAGCGTGGCGGGAGTGTGTGGACGCCTGGCAAGCTCGTGCTGGTTTTGCTGGATTAGGCGCACAATGCCACATTCGCAAAATGACATATTGACGCAAAATGCCACATTCGCAAAATGCCACATTCTCAAAATGCCATATCGCAAAACGTCACATTAGCAAAATGCCATCTTCGCAAAATGCCACATTCGCAAAATGACTTTTCGCAAAATGCCACTTTCGCTTAATGCCAAAATGTCACTTCGAACTCAGAATTTTTTATTTGAATGTTAGTATGTTTTTATGAAAAGCCATCTGGCTAAAACTTAATAACTGCTTGATTACAAGTATAGCCTGCAAGATACATTGATTGAATCATACACTGATTGAATTTATTATATATATCACTGAATACTTTAGCTAGTTAATTATTTTTATTAAAAAAAAAACCGGCCAAGAGCGTGTCGGGCCACGCTCAGTGTAGGGTTCCGTAGTTTCCCATCCGTCACAATAAGTGTGCCCACTTACGAGTTAAAAAAAACGCTTGCATATACGATTAGACTACAAACTTAGTCCAGAAATTATTTTGTAGAACCCTTTTGTCTGTTTTGTACAAAAACTGTTCTTTCCATCAAGTTCAAAATAATTTTCCTAGAAAGTCCTTACAAAGTTCTACTTTTCAGATTTTTTTCATATTTTCTAAACTTATGGTTCAAAAGTTAGAGGGGACACACACATTGTTTTTTACTTTTGGAGCGATTATATCCGAAATTGTTGACATTATCAGAAAATGATTTTAGTAAACCCCTATTCATTTTTAAATACCTATCCAACGATATATCACTCACTAGGGTTGAAATTAAAAAAAAATCACTTCCCACTTTACATATAGGGGGGCTACCCTAAAAAAAAAATCCAATTTTTATTTTACCACTTTGTCGGCGTGATTGGTATACATATTGGTACCAAATTTCAGCTTTCTAGTGCTAACGGTCACAGAGATTAAGCGAGGACGGACAGACAGACAGACAGACATGGCGAAACTATAAGGGTTCCTAGTTGACTACGGAACCCTAAAAATGAGCGAATTTGGAATAAAAAACTAATTAGTTTATTCACAGAGTAAATAACATCAGTGTAATGACAAAATTTATATCGGCCACCTGGCAAAAATTTTAATAATTACTTTACATTTTTATTTTATGTTAAAATAAATAAAAATGTATAAATGTGATCAAATACTAAAAAAAATTAATTGGTATTATTTTTTATTCATTCATTATAAAGTCCAGTGCAAGAAGTAAATCAGTAATTTTAACAATTTTTTATTTTAATTTACCTAAATCGCACATTAAGCGATAATTATTAGATATTTTTTTAGAATGTGTCATTTTGAGAATGTGACATTTTGAGAATGTGGCATTTTGCTAATGTGACATTTTGAGAAAAGTCATTTTGCGAATGTGGCATTTTGCTAATGTGGCATTTTGCTAGTGTGGCATATTGCGAAATGTCATTTTGCGAATGTGGCATTTTGCTTCAGTATGTCATTTTGCGAATGTGGCATTGTGCGCCTAATCCGTTTTGCTTACACCTTTTGTTGGTATACTATATAGAAGTAAAGTATAACTATACGAACAACACACAATATAGAGTTTTAATATCCATTGTTGTCCACAGCTCATACTATGGAACCCACTGGCAGATGAAGACAACGAGGACTACGAGAGGATGGATTGGTACAAGTGAGCATTTATCTCTTATTTTGGCCTTATCAATATTTTCTTTGGTACACTCAAAATCCTCGTGCTAAAGGCGCACAGTAAATAGGCACACCACAATCGTGGCAAAGGTAAGACCTCTTTGAGGAGTTGCCGGAGAGGCGTCACGGCGTCTTCACTTTTCGCCTCACAGTCCCTCATACGAGAAATAGGAAATTTGGGAGATTCCTATTTTAAATTCAGGCGGAAGAATTGCCTATGTGTCATCATTGTGGGAATCGCCTGGAGGACAAGGTGGAGCATACGGTGGAAGTGAAACATTATACTCTCGGGTTGGTCCCATACAAATATTGTTATGATCTGATGATGAACTTCGAAGATATGGAACAGAACTCCTCATAGGTTAATAGCAGAACTGTCGTAACAAGTAAAATTGCTTTGTTTATACGTGTAGTCTATGATTGACTAAAGGAAGAGGGGGATATACGTCGAACTAATCTGATGAAGAAACCGGAAGGTAGGCACCGGAATTCTGTAAGAAATCAATTTATCCTAGCTGTGTCGTGAGAATTATTAGAATTGTCATGACATGCACTCTGAATGTAAGGTATCATCGAACTGATCTGATGATGGAGCCGAATGGTGAAAGCTATTTAAGTTTGGCTAAAGGGTACCGCAAATAAAAAAAAAAAATCACTTATCCATTTAGATGTTTCTTAATCACCACCATTTCTTCAGATGCCTTATGATGTACGGCGTCCGCACAGAGCGTTCCGCAGACGACTCCTCGGAGTCGGCGTCGGACGGCGAGCCGGAGCCGCCGCCCGTCACCACCAGCACCGTGCGCGAGGACCCCGACCTGCTGCTGGTGCCTAGCATCATCAGCAGGGTGGTGCTGCCTTGTCTCACAGGTATACAGCCTACCTACAGTATTGCCAATCTTTCTCCCTTCTTTAAATCCATCCAAAGATTGTCATTAAATAAAATATCACTTCTTTTTCTTGCTTTTGTTTAACGATTATTTTAAGTTGCTCTTGTCCTGGCTGAAATTTTACTTACATGTGTATATCAAAAGTCTATGTAATCAATATTATTATGTCATGGAGTTGATCTGATGACGGAGCATGAATGTGGAAACTCGGCAGTTCTATAATCAGACAATGCAATCGGTCAAGTATCAGCTCGATTGGAAGAAAAAACAAAAACAAACTCTTTCAATATTTGTCCGGTTTACTCTCGGAGTACTATAGCAAAGCAGAGGTAGATAGCGCGCAAGTTAAGTTGGCGCGTGGCAGAAATCGAAAACTAATCGTTCGCCGCCATCTTGACGTTTATGTCATGTGTCAGGAGAATGTGTTGTGTTCTGTGTTTTTGATAGTTTTTAAAATAAATAATCGTCATAATTATACCGAAAGTGATTAAAAGTGTTGGTTATCATATTGTCTTGTAAGTCAAACGTGCTTTGCAAACCGATCACAGTACAGTGCTTGTTCCAATGTATACGACTTTCTAAGAATAGACGTCGTTGACCTCACCTCATGAGTTACGATAGATTGTTTTTAATTATATGAGGGGAAAATAAATTAGTTAGGCTGGCAACATTAAGCACGCCTCCAGCTACGCACCGAGTTAACGTGCGTTACCTCTATTTGTAAATCCGTTCTGTGGCCTTACCATGACGTGTTAAAATGTCGCTTAAAATGTACGTGAGCGAGAAAGAGGGAGGGACGAATAATTATATTATGTACTACGCGTTCCAAATAAGAATAGTATCGATTGCCATATTGTGATGTCACGTCATACTGTCAAATCGAAGAAATTGGGTAGGGTGAACAAAACAATAATTTAAAAAAAAAAAATATTTACGAATCGTGAACGAAAAAAGTTTAATTAGAATCCAGTTCTTTAATTTTGTTCATCTTTCCGTCACTGTGTGAAGTGTCTGAGTAGTGGGAAATAGAAAAAGAAGGCGAGCTCCTTACAATGAAAATAAAAAAAGAAAATAGTTTTTGTAACTAATTACGACATTAAACAATATATTTAGCTGATTCATTTAATAACGTTTTTACTTCACCTAAATTTTACTAAGACTTAATAAAAAAACAAAAAAAAAACATAATTGATACGCAAATAAGTTTTCTTTGCAAACCGTACTTTTCACTCAACATTTGACAGATCGAGGTTCCAAATCCTAAATAGGAAATCCTATTAGTGTTTGGAACGCATTGTAGCTCCGTCCCTCCTCATAATTTTTTCAAATTGGTGTAGTTTTGTATCTCTAGTGTCTGCACAATTGGAGAAAAGATCCAAGTAAAATGAAATCTCGGCAAACTTTGCCGAGAAAGCTGTCTTGCTACCAAATACTGTAACTTTGAGCCATTTATTTGCAGAATTAGTATCAGTAGCGTGGGACCCAGTGAGCGTGCGTTCGTGCATCCGGCTGCGCTCGCTGCTGGTGCGCGCGGCCGGCCTGCCCACGTGCGCGCCCGCGCTGCGGCGCCTGGCCGCGGCCTTGCGCACTAGGCTGACTGCTGCGCTCAGTGCTGATGTGTTCCTACCTGCGTTGCCGCCACAGTATGTATTGCGCTCCAATCAACCATCAAGCATCACAAATTTTCAACAACTCATTGATTAGATTTTCTTCCATATGTTTTCTATATCAAGAACGTTTGTGTGTGTAGGGTGATGGAGGGTTCTGGCGGCGCGTTCTGGCGCCGCTGCCTGGGCGCGGGCGTGCGGCTGCTGCGCGCCACGCTGGCGCTCACCGGCCCGCCCGACCTCTTGTACGCGGACCCGCTCGTCTTGTCGCTTATCGGTGGGTCTTGTCAATGTATACGATGTAGGTGATGGAGGGTTCTGGACACGGACGTGTGACTAGAAAAATTGTTAAGAAATATATAAGTATAGCTAGCTATTCTTATCAGCCACTGGACTTAGGTGGGCGTTTCGCAAAGACCAGTTTCTACTCGTTACAGTAGAAAAAGTCTGTAGAATCAGAAAAAGTGTACAGCATCTTTACGATGCTTCGTTATTTACGGTTGATTTCCGTTGAACAGAGACGCTATGCTGCGGCGCGGGTGCGGCGGGCGGGCCGTACATAGCGTCGGCGGCGTCGGCGCTGACGGCGACGCTGCCGCGCGGCGGGGCGCTCCGCAAGCGGGCGCTGGCGCGGCTGGCGGCGCTCGCCACACTGGCGCTGTCGAGGCTGGACAGCGACAACCCGCTGCATCTGTGAGTATGCCTTATTTCACTGTGCCGCGGCACACTTGTGTTCCGCGGTGAATAGTTGATGTGCTTCGGAAAAAAAATGTAGATCTGTCTACCTATACGGGGTCTGACGGGTACGAAATTCGTTCTTTGAAGGCATCCCTTATTGACACTCACCGATTGACGAGTAAGAACTGTTAGATTTGAAAACAGATTTTTTTTTAATTTAATAATCTGTAAAAAAAATATTTTTCATTTATGATGTACTTCCAAAATTTACCGATTTCAACACTGACTTACCAAATACTAACTTTCTACTTGCCGTGGTTAAATATTTGTGTAACATTTTGCTATTATAAAAATATCGGATGGCTCTGACGAGTGTTTTCCTGTTCGTCAGGATCGTGTGTGCGACTCCAAGTAAGTGGAGTACCCAGTCGCAAGAAACACACGATCCGTTTAGCTCTTTAATCCCCATAGGTGACAGAAGAGCTGACGAAATGGAGTACTAGGTCGTGAATGTAGCCCTGGCATAATAAACGCGAGAATGTTTGTCGAATATATCCGGCGTAGACAGTTAAAGTTTCTACATACTCCATCATCATCATCATCATTTCAGCCGATACACGTCCACTGTTGGACATAGGACCAATCGTCGCTACATCGAACGTTCTTGTGCGTCTCGCATCCATCGGTTTCCCGCTACTTTCACCAGGTCATCGGTCCACCTTGTAGGAGGCCTACCAACGCTACGTCTTGCGGTACGCGGTTGCCACTCCAGAACCTTTCGGCTCCAACGGCCTTCTATTCTGCGAGCAACTTAAGTTTAGCAATTCCTCGTGCTATGTCGGCAACCTTAGTTTTCCTGCGGATATCGTCATTTTTCATTCTACTTGTTTCTTCATTATTCTCGGGTGCTGTACTGATAAGATACACATTTACAGGAAAGCCCTGGAGCAAGCAAGAGCAGTGATTGCAGAAGCCAGAGCGGTTGAATGACACACACATCACTCAGAAATGACTGCACCTGCGTCTACAGTACCAGACAGATACGAGACCACCTTAAAACGATTCAAGCCAGAACTAGAATGGATATGTAACTAAATGAAGGATCATTCGGGGCTTTTTTAATCTTCAGATAATCTATGGCTCAGGAGTCAAAATTGTGTTAGCAAACCGTAGGGGCCAACAGGGTGGAAGCCTACTGGAGCCAAGGGTCTGCTTCTGAAAGGAAGATTCGGCCCAGGTATAAAAGTCAACGCAGGATCTGGAGTGGGTTTTTAGTCGGTAAAAGTCTTGACACTGTCTCCGGATCTGCCCAATTTCATTGGATGATTTTCCCACTTTTCCTTTTTTTATTTTTATTATTCCTTTACTTTGTAGGTATGTAGGTGTGTGTAAGGCTTGAGGTATTGCGAGTCACGAAACAGCGGTTGAGATTTGAAAAGTTTATTGTAGGTCACAGAGAACAGATGTATAGTTATAGCAAGAACGGAAAGATAGCAAAGAAGATGAAGAATTAGGATGAAAATGTAAGAAATAACAGATATGAAGAGAAAGTCTAGATTAGGCAAGATACGCGTAAGCACTAGCGATTTAGCAAGATAAAATTGAGCGTGCATTCGCCGCCGAGTTAGGTAAGCCACTGTCCGCGCGACCGAGCGTTAGCGGAGCGATCAGCTTGCGGCGCACGAGGTGGGTGCGCGGGCGCAGGCGCGGAGGTACGGTTGAGGCCCGCGTTGTAGTACAACCCCAGTCCGGTTGGCTTGGAGTGCAGTGCGGCTACAACTTCATTCACAATAAGATGAGGCAATTATACCTTTTTCACTATCCGTTCAACCATAAGATGAGGCAATTATACTTTTCTCACTGTCCGTTCAACCGATTCTATTCCGTAGACATAAGGATGGCATGTGACATATGGATGTACTTATTTGTTAAAATGTCTAATCTTATTGCGAATGGAGTATAGCTGAACGCGAACGCGATTACGAAGCGATGTGGCGCGATAGGAACTAACAATTGATACTGTATTGCGGTACCTACGTGACTAAATGCACGTGGGTGTGGTGTGGAGACGAGCGATGCGGACGCGATCTGTTATTTGCTGTATGATGTTTTCGTGCGAACTCTTGCGATGCGATGGCTCGTTACACAGAGCCATCGCATCGCGTTGAGGCCGCGTAAACCGCGTCGGAATGCTTCGCAATCGCGTTCGCACTGAAACGCTTTTGCAGAACATCGCTTTAGCTGTGTTAGAACGTCGCGTTAGCAATACAATGTTATTTGTAAAACACTAACAACCTTGCAGGACAATTACTAACATCATAAACAACAACTTTTGTTCTATGACTTATAAAAATAGAGTGAATAGATTGCTTCTAGGCAAGCGTGTTCCATCGTCGGCCACATCATCGCTTACCATCAGGTGAGAGGTGGTAAAACGCGAGCCTTATAACAAAAAATAATAATAATAAAAAGCAATCCTTAGGCTGAGTTGCACCATTTAACTATAACGATAACAAACCATAACCAACTGCTGACGGCTTTGTTATAGTTAAATGGTGCAACTCACCTTTAGAGGTTACCAGTGTATTACAAATAACCCTATATAGAAGAGGAAAGGATATAACTAAAGTTAAATGAACTGGTAAAAAGTATATTGTTGACTTTATTCAACGTTTAACCTTTCGTATGCCGTAGAGACACAATTAAAAAGTTATTGTGTCTCGCGTGGATCCACGTTCCGGACACACAAAGGGTTAAATATTCTTTCTTAATTAAATTCAAAGGGATTTATTTTTACAAATATTTTGCCAAAAATTTTAAATTCTGTACAAATATTAATTTGCTTATAAGAAATACAGTTTTAAATATCCTTTGATTACAACCTTAGGAAAATCTTATAAATTGATAAGACCCGTTATTTACGCACATAGCTAAAGCCGACAGTATTTTGTAATTTACTAGCTATCCCCTGCGGTTTCGCCCGCGTCGCCGATTCGTCGATAAATGGGCTATCTAACAAACGGAAGAATTTTTCAATTCGAACTTTCCTGGTTCCTGAGAATAGCGTGTACAACCAAACAAAATCTTCAGCTTTATAACATTAGTGTAGCTTATTAACGTCATATACTCTACTCACTGCTATCCCATAAAAGTATTTATCTTGGGAGTCTTTACCAATTGTCTATAATTTATTATACGCACACACGCATACGCATTTATTGGCGATTTCAACTTGATAAATTACTGCTGTTTTAGTTATCCGCTTTTAGTCCTGATATGTATGGATAAACCTTATTTAATTATATTAGGCAATCAAAAGAAAAAATATTAAGAAATAAAAGTATCAAGTATTTTCACGTGTACTATACACGGTACAGGGAAACCTAGGTTTGTGATGCGTGTTAATGTCGTATAACGCGCTCTGTTTTGTAGCTCCAAATGGTAGCTGTGAGCTAACGAATATTGTAATTGTTGTGAGTCTATTTAGCATACCGGGGTCATACATTTGGATGTTGTAGGTCCGCTGTTCTGTTCAGAGTTAATTAATTTAAGTTATTGTGACTAGATGTAATTGAGACTTTCGACGGAAACCAGTATCTTCAGTTTTTGAGTTTATGGAAAACATAGTAAATTTCAGGTAATGAAAATACGACCTTACGGTGCGTCCACATCTGGCGAATGTGCCGGTAGTGAGCCGCTCGCGAGCTGATTGTGCACTGCACGTTACTGCAATTGTTTGGGGCGCGACAAATCTTGCACGTGGCACACGTACAGCGCGCGCTTATCTCGCTTATTGATCCGTTTGCTTTCATACTGTATATCTACTAGCGGGAGGAAGTATGTGCGGCGAGCGTGTGACTCTTGCACCGTTCGCACACGACCTGAAGTGCTCGCGGGCAGCACAGGAACTTCTTGAACTAGAAATGCGCGCATGCAGATCACGAACGTGTCGCCAGCGTCGCTTTCGCCAGATGTGGACACACCCTTATATGTGTTAACATATTAGATGGCCGAACTTTTATACATAATCCAATTTCAGATACCTTAAGTCTCTATTAATTAATTATAATACTAATTAAGAAATAATTACACATAAGTTTGGATTTATTATGGCTGTCTCCAATCATTGTGAATGATATAGCGTAGTCATTGATGTATACTTGTATATAAGTAACATGATCTAATTGTGTGAGGTTCCGAACAAGGATGACAAATAAATGATATGGGAATAAATATATTTTTTATTTTTGTAAATTTACATCTGTAATTAGATTAATTTTACAAGAGAATAAATTCGAATATAATGTTAGGCATAGCTTATTAAGAATATAAATACCGACATAGGAACACAGGGCACGCCACAGTCGCAGGGGGTAAGTCCCTTTAATTTATTTAATATAATTTATTTATTTAACACATTGTAAACACTGGCTCTTGTACTAGGATATCCCACAAGAGCCAAATGCCTTTGGTTTTTATTTTTAATTGTTAATAGGTTTGCGATTGACCGCATTTGATGAGAAGCGACGATGCGGTCGACGATGGAGCGCGCTTATCTAGAAGTAACCTATTCACTCTCGACTTAGATTCCCGGGTTTAAATCACCTGACGGAGGTCCGCACTGGACACGGTCGCGGGAAGTAGGCTCAAGTGCTCTAAACTATGTTCCTTTTACCAAAGTCGAAATTGCAAAAACGCCATCCCTATCGTCCTGGGTGAGCAGGACAAGAATGTAGAAGACCCAACACCATATGTCGACCCATCTCCACCTCCACAAAACATGCCTCCTTCTCCAATCCCCCTGCTGATCTAGACTGGATGAGACCAGGTTCTTCCAAAACGGCGAAAATCTACACTGTACCCCTAGCCATGTTGCAAATCTGCAATTGTTAAGGCTTGTAGAAAGCTTCAAATGTACGGGAATGACGCCATCTTAACGCTCAGTCACGTGGTGAGAATAAAAGATTCGGCGATGCCGCCAACTCGAAGCGTTCGACGCAAACGAAACGGTTGTAACTTGGCTCTTTTGATTTACCTACTCAGTGTTTATGTTTATTTGTTTTATTTATTTATTCACCAAATCCACAGCTCTTTTACAAAAATTTTACTTAAAGATAAAATAATGTTACAGCCAGTTTTGAAACCATAAATGATACATACATGTAAGATGAGAAATTTGCTGTCCGAGGTAGACCTAATCGTCCATAACTTCGAGTGTAGAGTCTCCGACCTTGATAGGAGTGGGCGCTACATGGTTGATTTTAAGACCCAATCTTTCGGAAGCACTACTGAGGTCATTGAGCATTGTGCTGAGCTCCTCCATAGTCTCAGCCATGACTACTATGTCGTCGGCAAACCGAAGGTGAGTGATGTACTCGTCATTGACATTAATGCCTAGTCCACTCCCGTCCAGAACCATGAAGACATCCTGCGATTCGGCCGTGTACAGTTTCGGAGAGAGGACGTCTCCCTGCCTGACACCTCGCTGCTGGCGGATAGGTTTCGAGGTCTGGTCCTAGAGTTGGACTGACATGGTGGCGTTTTCATGAAAGCTTGTCTTGTTTTCATTGTTTGTTTGCTTGTCTTGTTTTGTTTTCATGAAAGCATGAAGGCTTGTCTATCTTAAGTCGATGTTTGTAGAATATTTCTTTTTTTTTTGTAATTGGTATAAACTAGTGCTTGACTGCGATCCCACCTGATGGTAAGCAGCGATGCAATCTTTAATGGTGAGGCGCATTAGTTTATTAAGAGTAAAGAGATTTAAAACCTAATGAGCCAATGAAGAGGTTGAACTTTTTACGTGTATAGGCAATCTGGTTATTGAACGTGTGAAATACATTCATAAAAAATAGTTAACCAACCAGCCAACGAATGTATCGCCATTTTCTTCTCATATCCTCAAGCCGCTGTCCTGTCATCTTCCAAACGCAAATGCATTATGAATTGATTTTCTATTGACAAGACGCGCTGCTACTCCTGTTGGTGCGGTAACTTTAACATAAGTTGCATTTAGTAATTGGTCTTTTGATGGAGCAAAACATCGACGAATGTGATGTACTTTGTCTTCAGCACAAAGGACTCTCCGCTGCCAGCACCTTCTGTCACGAATAACTTTAAAGGAATATTTTTATTTGATGGATTTGTTATTACTTCATGTCGAATACGTTTAGCCGCTTCATAAAATATTTTTTTCTGTTCAATATTCATACTGCTGACCATGGCATGAAACTCTTCGTCTGTAATATTAACATTTACTGCTTCACTTTCCGTTTTGACCGTTTTGCAGTCTTATGATCATTTGTCCATTATCAACGCCTGTTTCTTGTTCATCATAAGCTTCCACATCACCGTCTTCTTCATCGTAAATTTATACAGTCGTGTGTTCATAATTGGCGGCAAATTCTGCCAAACTTAGGTTCTCTAAAATATTCGGCTAGTATCATAGGAATTTACTGCATCATTTACATTTTGATGTAATAAGTGTACAAATGAAGTTACTTTGGTTATACTGTATTGATCATCGTCGTGTCTATTTTGTTGTGATTTTGGTATATTTGATTTGAGAACTGTCCAAAACAATGTGGTGTGTGTGTGTGTGTGTGTGTGTGTGCGTGTGTGTGTGTGTGTGTGTGTGTGTGTGTGTGTGTGTGATGTGTGTGTGTGTGTGTGATATCACCTGATATCTTTCCCCGATAACAAGTTGCACCGTTTTGAGCTGTTCGACCTTTTGTTCCTCTTGAGTGAGAATCGAACAAATAATACGGGTTTTCAGTTTTGCAGATTGCTACAGGCTATACCATTTTATGTAACAATAGCTCCCTGCTCAACACCAGAATCTTGAAAAAAATCCATCAAGCCAATCTTTAGATCTGGAAAAACAGCATACCGATTATTTATGGTCAGATGGCCACGAATTGAAGAAGATTCGTGCTCGACTTCTATTAAACATTAGTAATTTAACACTTCAAAATTTTTGTAATTCTTAAATACGTAGATATTCTATTCTTGAACTATATGAAGGTACAAGAAGTTCAGGTAGTAGTGGTATTACTTAAGGAGTTAATGATTATCTTGACACTAACCCTACTACTCATTTTAGCAATTATCATAGAAAGGGTTTTTATAAGTTAATTAGCAATTTTCACTGTCTTACGACGAGTTGTTAAAGTTATGTTCCTTAAACTTAAAAAATAGAACTAAGTTCCTGATGGATTTAGAAAGGTGTAATTTAGTAAGCTTCAGTAATTGGAGAAAGACCATAGTCGCCATATTTTGTCATAGTTGTTAGCTATATTTGACATGCTCTAACATAATGACGTCAAAATTTGTTAAATCTAAAACAACATTTTTATCTTACATCTTTATTATTCAATACAACTATTAATATACATTGCATTATTCAGTTCATAATATCTAACGAAAAAAAAATTGGCCTCGCCATACAAATTGTCCAATGAAGTTTATCATTTTGTATGGTGAGGCTCATTTTTTTTTTCGTTTCCTGAAAAACATCTTGTGGAAGGTGGTTCAGTTTCGTCTACTGAGCAAGCCCTTAAAGTTTTTGGAGGGCTGTCCCTTACACCTTGTATACAGCTAGCACACATAGACGATATTCTTATTAAACATTTTTATTATACACTACAGTTACTATATACATTTTAACTAATAATAAATAACAAAAATATAATTCATTACTATTTAAACAATTCATCAAAATAATATTTAAACTAAATTAATTATAATTAATTAATATCTAGCACCAACTTAAAAGCTCCGTCTGGATCCACATACTTCAGCAGCTCGACCTCATCGCCACACAGAACTTTTGCATTAGGACTGACCATGTACGCCATTCCCTTCACGAAACTGTTCCTTCTATTCGTATGGATCTCGTAACAGCCATCCATTAGCTGAACTTTATACCAGCAAAGGATCGCGTTGCATTCGCCATCGTTGGTAACTGTGACATTTATGACTTCAGACTCCAAGTCGCTACAACAGCTGATTTCAATCTCTTCAGACAATGTTTTGTATTCCGTGCGAGCTATGTCAAAGAACTCTACTTGTGATACCTGGTACCTATTCACAAGTTTTGCCATCCTATAGTCAACATTCTCGTCCAAAACACGGTTGTTAATCTCCAATCGTTTACTATAAATCAGCTGACCCATAATCGTCACAGATGCCGGTAGACATAAGCCCCCGTGCATCAAATGCACCTGCTTCAAATGATCAATAATTTTTTTCTGCTTAAATCTATGTCGCCGTTAATTTGTATGATATTACTGAAAATAACGTGGAACTTCTTCCCCTTCAATATTTTATGAGACCAAGATTCTGATACTAGAACCGTCACTTTTTGTTCCGGTATGTCATTGGCTCGTAGAACTGCTGTTAAAAACGCCTTGTCGTCGGCAGTTTTCACGTGACAAATAAGAGATTTAGCTCCTCGTTTCATCATTAATACTCCGAACACAGGAAAAGGGCTCAAATCGACAATGTCCACATCATATATGTTTACACTTTGCCCTAAATAGACACACACCGCCGCGATCGATTTTCTTACCATATCCATATATTCCAGGTCGTTTAAAAAAATCAATGCCTCTGGTGAAATTCTAGCTATCGTAGTATTAACTTCTGGCGGTGTAGTCAATTGGCCTCCGTCTATTATGAAAGGAATGTTTTCAGTATCGTCTTTCCGAAGCGTTTTTGGTAAAATGTCGAAGAAAGTGGCCTGTCGCCACCCGTTCGCTTTCGTTTCATTTCTGGGGTCAGTGGTGATCGTTATTTCGTCCGTCAGATGTAAATTGAACCAACCAATCACCACATTTATTTCGCCATCTTCTTTAGCAGTAAGCTTCGCAACATAAACCTTCTGTTTATGTAACTTTTCGTATACATCATCGTAGTTATTAAAGTCTATAGTCAACAACGATTGTGGTTCCGACATGTATTTTACGTTCTCGTACGTGTTTACGTCTTCACTAAAATAAGTTACACCGCCATGCGTCATGATATGCACATTCATATGAGCTACGTTCAAGATGTTTTTTGCATCGAGACATAACTTATACATCATGCTAAGTTCCTCGCAATGAATAGCGGCGACGAAGAATTCAGCTCTACCGGGTATAATTTTGCTGTTTGCTTGAAGTAAATTCTCCCAAGCGTGGCAGACAGATTGTAGGATATGTTTGCCAAAAATTCCTGCGTCAATTGCATCAGTTAGTAACACAGATCGGGTCCCATATATGTCGTTGTGTGTAAGAACAGCAGACGGTTTGTTAATTATAACAACTTCTTGTGCATTGTTGTCTTGCATTACGCACTTGGCAAGTCTAGCCATCGTCGTTGAAACGTGACAAGCTGTTAAAGCTGCAGGGTTACATTCCCTCGCATACAAAGCCAAAAGTCCTATGCCGGTATCAATAGCTAAGACACTATCCACAGCAGGGGTCACACAACTCCTAATAGCTCTTTTATACGCGTCGTTCCGAATCCTGTCATTCGAATATCTAAACTGACTTCTCGGAAATAGGAAATATTTAGCATTGTTTAAATTCTTCTCAATATTGACATAGCTATTATCAATGTTCAATGCTTTTTCAAAATAGCAAAGGGCTTCAGAGATGTAACCAGATTGGCACAAATAACTGCCAATATCGTTTAGTAGCTCTACACTTTCCGGGAACATTCTGATAGCATTTTCCAAGTTCGTGGATATATCTGACATGTTGTCAACAGCAGCCAATTCGTCGTTCAATCTTAACAGCACTGCTCGGAATTCTTGCTCGAACTTCGTTTTGATACGCGGATTTTGGTCGAAGGCGCACTTGTACATGCATAAGGCTTTTTTGAAGTTGTTCTGTAAGGCGAGCTGGCGTGCCAGCTTTATATAGTTGTATGCTATGTCGGCCATTTTTGGGTAAAGGGTTATTTGGACCCCAATTTCACTGAATGCGTTTTGGAAAAGTTATTTTGTATACTTTAGTATAACACAGTTCACTGTAGTTTTGAAGACACTGTTTTTGTTGAACACACTTCACTGACAATATGGAATTTAAAAAATAATGAGAAGGGCAAGTGGTCCTGCCTGGACTCGTTTTGCTCAATTGAAGACTAAACTTACAATGATAAGAAAAAAAATAGTTCTCCCTTTTATACTATGTGAAAGGCTATTATGATCATTACGACACAATTTGCTAATGATAATCCCTTTACCGATGAACAATAGAGGGTTGTTAACAAGTATTATCATTATTTAGTAAATTACATCGTCCTCAGTTTGTGGAATGCAGGTATTGTTGTATAATCCCTTTACCGATTAACAATAGAGGGTTGTTAATGATTAATTCTTCTTCTTCTACCTGCCCTTATCCCATATATACTCGGGGTCGGCGCAACACGTTTTCTTCTTCCATTCTGTCCTGTCACCAGTCAAACTATCACTAACTCCACACATCCATCTCAACATTCTCATCTCCGCTACATGCAATCTTTTTTCATCCTTCTTTTTCACAGCCCAACATTCTGATCCATACAGTATGACAGGTCTTATGACGGACTTGTAGATTTTATTACCCTTCAACTTGAGGGGCATGCGTGGGTCACAAGTTGTTCCCGTGACCTGTCGCCACGAGTGACCCGAGGTACCGAAAGTCGGAACAGATTGGTATGGGCGTTCCGGCGAGAGCTAAAGGCACAGGGTTGGAGAGACCGCCGAAATCGCAGAACAAGTACTCCGTTTTGGTTCTACTTACTTTCAGGCCAACACTTTCCAGTCTGTGCCACCACACCTCCAATCTGTTTTGAACCTCTAGGCCACTCTCGGCAACCAGCACAATGTCGTCGGCAAACAGCATACACCAGGGAGCCTCTTCCTGAATGTCCGACGTCAGAGCGTCCATTATCATCAGGAAGAGGTAAGGGCTGAGAGCCGATCCCTGATGTAAGCCGACAGCCACGTTGAAATTTCCAGTGGTGCCCACTGTGGACCGGACTTGCGTACTACATCGACTGTACATCGCTCGGATCAACTGCACATACTTCCCAGGCACACCTTTTTCCTTAAGGGCCCACCACAGAACCTCTCGAGGTACTCGGTCGTATGCCTTTTCGAGGTCAACGAATACCATGTGCAAGTTTTTATGCGCACCTCTGTATTTCTCGCACAACTGGCGTATAGCAAAAATAGCATTCATCGTACCCCGACCAGGCATAAAACCGAATTGGTTCTGTGAAATTTCACTCTCTTCTCTCAGTCGCCTTTCAATAACTTTCTTTCTCCCAGGCTTTAATTAATTAGTAAATAATTAAATAGTAAATTAATTATTAGTAAAATAATAAATAATTAGTAAATTACATCGTCATCGGTTTGTGAAATGCAGGTGGTATTGTTGTGTGCATCTGGATTGAGTGCCCATTTTCTAAATCCTTACGAAACGGAACAAGATTTGTAGGGAAAATATAGTAAAAAAATTGTAAACTTGTTTAGCATTAGTAAAGCAACATTTTAACCCATACATTTCTTAAACGTAAATTAATACTGTTATGATTAAATATCGTGGGCCCTCAGTCTAGACGCTTCCATAAAGAGGTGTTGTCTAAATCTTGGAAAGAACTATGTCTGAATAATAATAATTATTATTTAGGAATTCAGTTAAAAAATTCTTAAACATTTTAAGAAATTCCAAATCTGTAGAATTGACATTACAGAATATGGTAGTTTATCTTGGGCCTTCAATTCCTTTTCTAACGAATCTGCAAAAACTGAATTTATCTGACAAAATACATAGGTACATACAACTATAATATATTTGAATTAGATGCCTCTATGAATTAGTAAAAAAGAAATAATGATACAAAAGTTAATTGTTAAAAAGTAAATGAGAGTTCTGAAATTTCTGACCTGAGAGCCCAAGATTTTCGACTTTATTGGCTCGACTTAACCTCACAGTAGATCAAGATTTCTATTTGGAAAAAATTGAAAATCAATTCATCTGAAAAAATGATAAGAAAAAAAAATTACCTTTATATTTGCACTACCATGCCGGTTGAAGTTTCTTTGAATGGTTTTTCCTTTGAAGTATGAACGGAATGTTTTTAGCAATGTTTTTCCTGATAACTATAACCTAGGAGTCTTTAAGTCAGGAGGTTTAGGTTGCTTCTAAGCAAGCGTGCTCCATCGTCGGCTACAGCATCGTTTTCCATCAGGTAAGATAGTGGTCAAAAGCGAGCATATCTATCATAAATCATTGTTACAGCTTAACTAGTTCAATAAATTGTCGTTTCTTAGAATAGTGTTTTACCCTTTGAAGTGGGCGTTTGATCATTATTTCACCTAAGTGATGATGTGGTCGACAGTGAGGTATCTATAGTGAGAAGGTCACTTCTCCGTTTTGACTTAAGGACTCCCAGGTTGTAGCTATCAGGAAACAAACTCCGACAGAACTCTTTAGCTGTAGGTAGGTACTACTTAATAATGATAATGTTCCCAAAACGTTTGTGCTCCGAAAATTTGATTAGCCAGCGGCATATATCTATGTTAGCACATGTTTTCTATTTTTTTTGGTAATGTATTTGGTAGATATTAAGTCCTTAAAGCCATGTCTTCGTATAAGTAGTACATAAGAATGCGCGTGTAACACATTATAATATTTTTGTAGTATTTGGCTGCAAATGTATCGAGTCAGCTTTCTCAGCAAACTTCGCTGAGGTAGTCCAAAGTACAATAAAATTCTCAGCTCCATTTTACAGAGATCGCGCTTGTTTCAATGATGCCAAATAATGACCAGTTGCGCAGACACCTTTGATATAAAACTACACCACATCATAGAATCCACTATGAACTAGTTTCAAGTTTCGCACGTATTTACGTCTTCAATAACTATACTATAACTATTATTCTATTCTGGAACTATAGTAATTGTGTATCAGCAGAGTTCATTCTACCGGGGTCTAATTGAAGGAAGAAAAGAGTTCTGGTGTTACTTGAGGATAGTTAAGTATATTCCTGATGGGATTAGAAAGGTGTAACTTGGTAAGTTTCAGTCGTTAGAGAAAGACCGTAGTCGCCATATTTTGTCATAGTTGTTAGCTATATTTGACATCTTATAAGATGATGACGAGGTCAAAATATGTTAAATAAAAAACAACATTTTTATCTTACATCTTTATTATTCAATACAACTATTAATATATGTACATTGCATTGTTCAGTTCATAATATACAAATTGTCCAATCAAGTTTATCATTTTGTATGGTGAGGCTCATTTTTTTTTTCGTTTCCTGAAAAAAATCTTGTGGAAGGTGGTTCAGTTTCGTTTACTGAGCAAGCTCTTAAAGTTTTTGGAGGGCTGTCCCTTACACCTTGTATACAGCTAGCACACATAGACGATATTCTTATTAAACATTTTTATTATACACTACAGTTATTATATACATTTTAACTAATAATAAATAACAAAAATATAATTCATTACTATTTAAACAATTCATCAAAATAATATTTAAACTACAATACTTAATTATAATTAATTAATATCTAGCACCAACTTAAAAGCTCCGTCTGGATCCACATACTTCAACAGCTCGACCTCATCGCCACACAGTAGTTTTGCATTAGGACTGACCATGTACGCCATTCCCTTCACGAAACTGTTCCTTCTATTCGTATGGATCTCGTAACAGCCATCCATTAGCTGAACTTTATACCAGCAAAGGATCGCGTTGCATTCGCCATCGTTGGTAACTGTGACATTTATGACTTCAGACTCCAAGTCGCTACAACAGCTGATTTCAATCTCTTCAGACAATGTTTCGTATTCCGTGCGAGCTATGTCAAAGAACTCTACTTGTGATACCTGGTACCTATTCACAAGTTTTGCCATCCTATAGTCAACATTCTCGTCCAAAACACGGTTGTTAATCTCCAATCGTTTACTATAAATCAGCTGACCCATAATCGTCACAGATGCCGGTAGACATAAGCCCCCGTGCATCAAATGCACCTGCTTCAAATGATCAATAATTTTTTTTCTGCTTAAATCTATGTCGCCGTTAATTTGTATGATATTACTGAAAATAACGTGGAACTTCTTCCCCTTCAATATTTTATGAGACCAAGATTCTGATACTAGAACCGTCACTTTTTGTTCCGGTATGTCATTGGCTCGTAGAACTGCTGTTAAAAACGCCTTGTCGTCGGCAGTTTTCACGTGACAAATAAGAGATTTAGCTCCTCGTTTCATCATTAATACTCCGAACACAGGAAAAGGGCTCAAATCGACAATGTCCACATCATATATGTTTACACTTTGCCCTAAATAGACACACACCGCCGCGATCGATTTTCTTACCATATCCATATATTCCAGGTCGTTTAAAAAAATCAATGCCTCTGGTGAAATTCTAGCTATCGTAGTATTAACTTCTGGCGGTGTAGTCAATTGGCCTCCGTCTATTATGAAAGGAATGTTTTCAGTATCGTCTTTCCGAAGCGTTTTTGGTAAAATGTCGAAGAAAGTGGCCTGTCGCCACCCGTTCGCTTTCGTTTCATTTCTGGGGTCAGTGGTGATCGTTATTTCGTCCGTCAGATGTAAATTGAACCAACCAATCACCACATTTATTTCGCCATCTTCTTTAGCAGTAAGCTTCGCAACATAAACCTTCTGTTTATGTAACTTTTCGTATACATCATCGTAGTTATTAAAGTCTATAGTCAACAACGATTGTGGTTCCGACATGTATTTTACGTTCTCGTACGTGTTTACGTCTTCACTAAAATAAGTTACACCGCCATGCGTCATGATATGCACATTCATATGAGCTACGTTCAAGATGTTTTTTGCATCGAGACATAACTTATACATCATGCTAAGTTCCTCGCAATGAATAGCGGCGACGAAGAATTCAGCTCTACCGGGTATAATTTTGCTGTTTGCTTGAAGTAAATTCTCCCAAGCGTGGCAGACAGATTGTAGGATATGTTTGCCAAAAATTCCTGCGTCAATTGCATCAGTTAGTAACACAGATCGGGTCCCATATATGTCGTTGTGTGTAAGAACAGCAGACGGTTTGTTAATTATAACAACTTCTTGTGCATTGTTGTCTTGCATTACGCACTTGGCAAGTCTAGCCATCGTCGTTGAAACGTGACAAGCTGTTAAAGCTGCAGGGTTACATTCCCTCGCATACAAAGCCAAAAGTCCTATGCCGGTATCAATAGCTAAGACACTATCCACAGCAGGGGTCACACAACTCCTAATAGCTCTTTTATACGCGTCGTTCCGAATCCTGTCATTCGAATATCTAAACTGACTTCTCGGAAATAGGAAATATTTAGCATTGTTTAAATTCTTCTCAATATTGACATAGCTATTATCAATGTTCAATGCTTTTTCAAAATAGCAAAGGGCTTCAGAGATGTAACCAGATTGGCACAAATAACTGCCAATATCGTTTAGTAGCTCTACACTTTCCGGGAACATTCTGATAGCATTTTCCAAGTTCGTGGATATATCTGACATGTTGTCAACAGCAGCCAATTCGTCGTTCAATCTTAACAGCACTGCTCGGAATTCTTGCTCGAACTTCGTTTTGATACGCGGATTTTGGTCGAAGGCGCACTTGTACATGCATAAGGCTTTTTTGAAGTTGTTCTGTAAGGCGAGCTGGCGTGCCAGCTTTATATAGTTGTATGCTATGTCGGCCATTTTTGGGTAAAGGGTTATTTGGACCCCAATTTCACTGAATGCGTTTTGGAAAAGTTATTTTGTATACTTTAGTATAACACAGTTCACTGTAGTTTTGAAGACACTGTTTTTGTTGAACACACTTCACTGACAATATGGAATTTAAAAAATAATGAGAAGGGCAAGTGGTCCTGCCTGGACTCGTTTTGCTCAATTGAAGACTAAACTTACAATGATAAGAAAAAAAATAGTTCTCCCTTTTATACTATGTGAAAGGCTATTATGATCATTACGACACAATTTGCTAATGATAATCCCTTTACCGATGAACAATAGAGGGTTGTTAACAAGTATTATCATTATTTAGTAAATTACATCGTCCTCAGTTTGTGGAATGCAGGTATTGTTGTATAATCCCTTTACCGATTAACAATAGAGGGTTGTTAATGATTAATTCTTCTTCTTCTACCTGCCCTTATCCCATATATACTCGGGGTCGGCGCAACACGTTTTCTTCTTCCATTCTGTCCTGTCACCAGTCAAACTATCACTAACTCCACACATCCATCTCAACATTCTCATCTCCGCTACATGCAATCTTTTTTCATCCTTCTTTTTCACAGCCCAACATTCTGATCCATACAGTATGACAGGTCTTATGACGGACTTGTAGATTTTATTACCCTTCAACTTGAGGGGCATGCGTGGGTCACAAGTTGTTCCCGTGACCTGTCGCCACGAGTGACCCGAGGTACCGAAAGTCGGAACAGATTGGTATGGGCGTTCCGGCGAGAGCTAAAGGCACAGGGTTGGAGAGACCGCCGAAATCGCAGAACAAGTACTCCGTTTTGGTTCTACTTACTTTCAGGCCAACACTTTCCAGTCTGTGCCACCACACCTCCAATCTGTTTTGAACCTCTAGGCCACTCTCGGCAACCAGCACAATGTCGTCGGCAAACAGCATACACCAGGGAGCCTCTTCCTGAATGTCCGACGTCAGAGCGTCCATTATCATCAGGAAGAGGTAAGGGCTGAGAGCCGATCCCTGATGTAAGCCGACAGCCACGTTGAAATTTCCAGTGGTGCCCACTGTGGACCGGACTTGCGTACTACATCGACTGTACATCGCTCGGATCAACTGCACATACTTCCCAGGCACACCTTTTTCCTTAAGGGCCCACCACAGAACCTCTCGAGGTACTCGGTCGTATGCCTTTTCGAGGTCAACGAATACCATGTGCAAGTTTTTATGCGCACCTCTGTATTTCTCGCACAACTGGCGTATAGCAAAAATAGCATTCATCGTACCCCGACCAGGCATAAAACCGAATTGGTTCTGTGAAATTTCACTCTCTTCTCTCAGTCGCCTTTCAATAACTTTCTTTCTCCCAGGCTTTAATTAATTAGTAAATAATTAAATAGTAAATTAATTATTAGTAAAATAATAAATAATTAGTAAATTACATCGTCATCGGTTTGTGAAATGCAGGTGGTATTGTTGTGTGCATCTGGATTGAGTGCCCATTTTCTAAATCCTTACGAAACGGAACAAGATTTGTAGGGAAAATATAGTAAAAAAATTGTAAACTTGTTTAGCATTAGTAAAGCAACATTTTAACCCATACATTTCTTAAACGTAAATTAATACTGTTATGATTAAATATCGTGGGCCCTCAGTCTAGACGCTTCCATAAAGAGGTGTTGTCTAAATCTTGGAAAGAACTATGTCTGAATAATAATAATTATTATTTAGGAATTCAGTTAAAAAATTCTTAAACATTTTAAGAAATTCCAAATCTGTAGAATTGACATTACAGAATATGGTAGTTTATCTTGGGCCTTCAATTCCTTTTCTAACGAATCTGCAAAAACTGAATTTATCTGACAAAATACATAGGTACATACAACTATAATATATTTGAATTAGATGCCTCTATGAATTAGTAAAAAAGAAATAATGATACAAAAGTTAATTGTTAAAAAGTAAATGAGAGTTCTGAAATTTCTGACCTGAGAGCCCAAGATTTTCGACTTTATTGGCTCGACTTAACCTCACAGTAGATCAAGATTTCTATTTGGAAAAAATTGAAAATCAATTCATCTGAAAAAATGATAAGAAAAAAAAATTACCTTTATATTTGCACTACCATGCCGGTTGAAGTTTCTTTGAATGGTTTTTCCTTTGAAGTATGAACGGAATGTTTTTAGCAATGTTTTTCCTGATGACTATAACCTAGGAGTCTTTAAGTCAGGAGGTTTAGGTTGCTTCTAAGCAAGCGTGCTCCATCGTCGGCTACAGCATCGTTTTCCATCAGGTAAGATAGTGGTCAAAAGCGAGCATATCTATCATAAATCATTGTTACAGCTTAACTAGTTCAATAAATTGTCGTTTCTTAGAATAGTGTTTTACCCTTTGAAGTGGGCGTTTGATCATTATTTCACCTAAGTGATGATGTGGTCGACAGTGAGGTATCTATAGTGAGAAGGTCACTTCTCCGTTTTGACTTAAGGACTCCCAGGTTGTAGCTATCAGGAAACAAACTCCGACAGAACTCTTTAGCTGTAGGTAGGTACTACTTAATAATGATAATGTTCCCAAAACGTTTGTGCTCCGAAAATTTGATTAGCCAGCGGCATATATCTATGTTAGCACATGTTTTCTATTTTTTTTGGTAATGTATTTGGTAGATATTAAGTCCTTAAAGCCATGTCTTCGTATAAGTAGTACATAAGAATGCGCGTGTAACACATTATAATATTTTTGTAGTATTTGGCTGCAAATGTATCGAGTCAGCTTTCTCAGCAAACTTCGCTGAGGTAGTCCAAAGTACAATAAAATTCTCAGCTCCATTTTACAGAGATCGCGCTTGTTTCAATGATGCCAAATAATGACCAGTTGCGCAGACACCTTGTAATGCTCAGGGTTCCAGATGGACTAAATAAAAGATGAACAAGGTCGGTTTAACAATTTATGCATAGATTACCAGGTTAATACAATATAACAGCAACTTAACAACTAAAACAGAATCCTTAAAGGATAAGGAGTATAGTCTCCTCATACGGGTATATCGGGATCGAACCCTGGTACGGGAATGCCAGTCCGCAGGCTCGGCCTCCAGCTAATCGTTCCTTATTAACTGCGGCGAATATGATGATATCTAGTGTCACAGCAAGTCAACGAGTCCGTCGCAGTTTGAGTAAGGTCGAAGCCCTGGATCAGTGTCCGGGTAACAGGGGCGTTTCCGCAAGCTGAGAACATTAATAAATGCGTCAGCATTGTGGAACCGCGCCCGATCACAAAGCTCCATTTTTTCAAAAATAGACGCAAACACTTACCCCGTTTCCTTCACAAATCGCACTCAAAGTTAATACATACAACTGATCAATACACTACTGACACTCGCATAGCACGTAGTTATTACGTTAGGTGTATTTTAATAAAATTACTTAATTAAGTAGCCAAAAATAAAATAATGATATGGAACAGCTTTACACGATCGTTCGAGTCTCTTTGTTCTTTTTCATTTTTTTTTATCATAAGCGCGGTCTTACTTTTTTTCCACCACCGTCACTTGTCAAATAAAAAATTAATCAGTAACGTTCATACGAAGTGGCGAGCCTAGTGACGCCATCTATTTTGAAACTATGGCACTAGATCCTCGATCATTACAATATCCCCTCTCCTCTAAAGAATCCAACCGGATTCAGACATAACGTTTAAGGTCACACGAATGCCATTTTCCCAAATCTTTGCCCCTGAAATTTTTTAATTTGTAAGTGTCACTTGACATCTTCTCTGCTATGACTGCTTTTTCAAACTTAGGGGCCAATTTGGACATAAAAGTATTGCCCGCATTTGAAAGGAATTTAGTGCGTTTCCAAACAATATCACCAACTTTGTAGTCGCAAACACGACGCCTCTTGTTGTACTGTTTACTGTTAGTCTCATGTGATTGCCGTATTCTCTCACCGACTTCCTCATATATTTTGCTTCTAAATGCTATGTTTCTTTCAAAGTTTTCCTGGTCGAAAGTGATCGATTCGTTTGATTCAAAGCTATAAGGTTTCGAGCCATGGACGGTTGTTTCTCGACCAAAAAATAGAAAGGCTGGAGTTTTTCCCGTCACTTCGTGCACCGATGTTCGGATTGCATGTCCTATGTGAAATATGTACTTGTCCCATTCTTTATGATTATTTTCAACATAAGAAGCTATAGCCGAACCAATGACTTTGTTCACCCTCTCAGTAGGGTTAGCCTGAGGATGATAGTAAGGGGTGTACCATAATTTCACACCATACCCTGAGACCAGATCTTTAAATTGATTGGACACAAATTGCTTTCCATTGTCGCACACTATTACACTAGGGGTCCCATACATTAAAAATATCTGTTCTTCCAGTATTTGACATATCGTTGATGACTTTCCGTTCCTGAGTGGATAAAGAAAACAGAATTTACTGAACCAACACGTTATGACCAGGAGCATAGTATTGCCATGTTTTGACTTCGGAAAAGGCCCCATCAAATCCATGGATATGATTTGAAAGGGCTCTGTCACATTACGTTGCTTTCCCATCAAACCAGATAACCTACTTTGTGAATGTTTGTATTTTGCACAAACCTCACATTTTCGTACATAGTCTTTCATGTCCTGGATTAACGTTGGCCAAAAATATCGTTGTCTTGCACGATTGACCGATTTTTTAACACCGAAATGAGCAGACGTAGGGTCATCATGACATTCCTTTAGAATTGTCTGACGTAGCTTTTCAGGAATCACAAGTTTCCAACTGTCATTTTCATTAGGAAATTGTTTCAATTTCATATATTTCCACAGTTGTCCTTGGCTAACTTCCCAATCAGGGTCACTTTTCTTAGCCAGGACCAGATCCTCTTTTGACTTATACCACTCATCTTTGTCCTCTGGTTTTATTTCTAATATATTAATTTCTTCTACAGTCGCCCTGGACAAAGCATCTGGTACAGTGTTGTATTTTCCTTTGCGATGAACTATCTCGTAGTCAAATTGTTGCAAACGCATAGCCCATCTTGCCAGACGCCCATGAGGGTCCTTATTACGGTGTAACCACTGAAGGGCGCTATGGTCTGTAATAACTTTAAAATGACTGCCTTCAATATATGGCCGAAATTGTTCTACTGCATGTAAGACACTTAGAAGTTCTCTCTCAGACGCTGAGTACTTGCATTCCCTTTCTGTCAGTTTTCTACTTGTGTAAGCAATAGGAACCTCCAGATCATCCACTATCTGAATCAAGACACCACCCGTACCTTTGTTTGAAGCGTCACATTGGATGGAAAAAGGTTTTGTGAAGTCCGGCACTCTCAACACTGGTGTAGACGTGAGGGCAGTTTTTAGGCTTAAGAAGGAATTTTCAGCTTCTTTGTTCCAAACAATTCGTTTTGCCTTCTTGCCTCCCTTAGTTAAGTCGTGAAGTGGAGCTGCGACGATAGCAAAATTTTCGACAAACCGCCTGTACCAACTAGCTAGGCCAATAAATCGCTTTAGCTCCGTGTACGTTGTTGGTCTTGGATATTCCAAGATTGCTCTCACTTTGTCCGGGTCCGTACGTAGTCCCTCCTTGTCCACAATATAACCTAAGTATTTTAAGGACGATCTTGCAAATACGCATTTTTCAAGGTTTATTGTCAATCCTGCTTCTCTTAGTTGATTTTTTACATATGACAATGATGATAAGTGGCTGTCAAAGTTGTCATTACTTATAACGATGTCATCTAAGTATGTAAAGACTTTGCCTTCAAATTCCGGAGCAAACAAACGATCCATCAACCGTTGTTGTGTCTGAGATGCATTACCTAATCCAAACGGCATGACCTTGAACTGATAATGTCCTTTTCCAGGGAGGCCAAAAGCTGTCTTCTCTCTGCTTGTTTCTTCTAGAGGTATTTGCCAGAATGCAGATCGTAGGTCAATAGTTGACAAGAATCGTGCGTTTTTTAGACTGTCTAAGATGGTGGTGACCCTGGGCAAAGGATAAGAGTCTTTTACGGTTACCTTATTCAACTGGCGACTATCAAGACACAATCGATTCTTACCAGAAGGTTTCTTTACTAATAATACAGGGGAGCGCCATGAGCTAAACGACGGCTCAATAACGTCATTGTCAAGCATGTCTTGAATTTCCTTCTCAAGTTCTGCCATAATTGGAGGGGCAAAGGGGTACTGCCTTTGTTTGATGGGTAAGCTGTTTCCGGTATCAATCCTATGCTCGATCAATGATGTTCTTCCTAAACCTTTACCAATCTCTTCTGCCATTTCCTCTAAAAGTTTGTCCAGACGTTCTTTCTGTTCTAAAGTAAGATCATCCCGTGAGACTACTGGCTGTGGTACATTCATTTCCGTGATGTCAGCTATCAACTTCCCCGCTCCTATGGCCAAATCAAACAGCTCAAAGAAATTCATACCCAGAATAATATCATGTTTTAAACTGTCCATGATATAAAAATCTACTACCTTATATTTTCCTGTAAACTCAATAGGTAAATGAACAATGGAATCTATCGTATGGTAAGTGCCATCAGCTGTCGAGATCATTTCCTTGTCCACTTTATGTCCTGTGATCCCTAGATTAACAACTTTCATGGCAAATCTCCGCGAAATCACTGAGGCAGTAGCTCCTGAATCCAAAAGACCTACATACGGTTGATTTAAAATTTTTATTTCCGCATAATAACGATTATCGTGAGGAGACTTATTGATATTGTAGATCATGCCTGTTTTAAAAACATTCGAGACTGTAAGTAGCCATTGCTGCCAGTCATCCGGTGTGGTCCGACCTAGTTTTTCGGGGTCTGATTGGCCGCCATCGACTCCGAAAGGTCGTTTCCCTTATTGGTGGCATTGCAAGAGCATTTACTTGTTGTTTGCCCGAAACGACCACAACGGTAACAGAACAGTCTTTGTTTTGGTAATGTACAGTCCCTAAAACGATGTCCCGCAGCTCTGCAGTTCCAGCATTTTGTTAAAATTACCTCCTTAGGATTGTTGATGGCTGCCAGTACTGGCTTAATTTCATTTCTTGATAATCTGAAGGTACTTCCCTGATATGCCAAATCCCTCTCTAGTGAATGTTCACTTTGCGTTGGTTCCTTAAAATTGTCACAGCTTAACTTAGTGCGTTCAATAATTCTTAAAACTGAAGTTAATTCCCTCACTGAATCAAACGTATCTCGACATATGGCCTTCTGAAAATATGGCTGTAAATTTCTTCTAAGTATCAATAGTTTCTGTCCTTCAGGAATAGGCGTCGGTAATCTATTGAACATATTCTGCATAATAGCCATATAAACCAAAACGCTTTCTTGTCTGCTTTGAGTTCTACGTTTGATCTCTTCCAGTAGCTCCTCCTGGTAGTATGGATGCTGAAATGTATCTAACAAAAGCGTCACTAACTGAGACCAATCCTCTACCATGCCTTTGTTGGCCCTGAACCATATCAGCGCTTCCTCTTCAAAAAAATCTATGGCATACCGAAATAAATCTTCATCTGTAGCATTCCGTGCTTCTTTAAGTTCTTCAATTCTTTCCAAAAACGCGTTCACACTTATGGGACCCTTCCCATTGAATTTGACACCCCGATCTTTAATTGGGACCAACTTTCGTGTATGGAGACCACTATCAAACGTGGAGGACCTTTGCAAGTAAGGACGACGCGAACAACTAGGTCTCTCTAAAGCGGCATGCAGTGTATCAGTGTTCTCAACAGTAGACCGAGGAGCACGATTCCGATTAATTTCAGTATCAGCACCATTATCGGGTAGAAAGACTTTCCCAGGGTTCTGGCACTTCTCCAAATGTCCTATTATTTGTACGCCTTCTTCGCCCAGTGACTTCTGTAAAATTTCTTTTTCATATTCAGAAATCATGTCATCCTCCCCGTCTTCCTCCTGCTCAAGGTTCTTCAAAGTTGACAAGGTATCTTGGATATTTTTCAACAATGACAGGTGCTTCTCAATCTCCGCGGATTCAGTGGGTATAATAAGTTTAGTACGATTTGCTAAGTGTGTCAAACGAGAGTGTATGCGCCTAATAAACGAGCCCTCCGGACTATGTGAAGCTTCAGACATTAGTGAAGTTATTGCCGACAATTTATTTTCACAAATTAATATTTCATCACCTGGATTATCAACACAAGATCTAGGGACCTTAAAAGAAATAGTTGACTCACCTGACAACTCCCGAACTAAAATCGCCCTTAAAAAATTCCGCATAGTCGCCACAGTTTTACAATCCAAAATACCTCGGCAAGCCAACTCAAACTCAAGCTCATCCTTATGCAGTGCATTAACATCCATGGCTAAAGACTAAATTGAATTCTAACGAACAGACGTACAAATGTTATATACCTACTTATGTAAAAAAAAAAAACAATTATTTTATGACTTAAATAACTTAGCAATTATAAAAATTATATGATGTCTAATACTGCTATCGCCACGTTATTAATGAATAAAAAAACCAAAAAAAAAAAAAACTTTACAATGACCGTTATTCAACCTTGAAAATCTTTCATTCAGTTACCCGTAGGCGCCAATGTAATGCTCAGGGTTCCAGATGGACTAAATAAAAGATGAACAAGGTCGGTTTAACAATTTATGCATAGATTACCAGGTTAATACAATATAACAGCAACTTAACAACTAAAACAGAATCCTTAAAGGATAAGGAGTATAGTCTCCTCATACGGGTATATCGGGATCGAACCCTGGTACGGGAATGCCAGTCCGCAGGCTCGGCCTCCAGCTAATCGTTCCTTATTAACTGCGGCGAATATGATGATATCTAGTGTCACAGCAAGTCAACGAGTCCATCGCAGTTTGAGTAAGGTCGAAGCCCTGGATCAGTGTCTGGGTAACAGGGGCGTTTCCGCAAGCTGAGAACAATAATAAATGCGTCAGCATTGTGGAACCGCGCCCGATCACAAAGCTCCATTTTTTCAAAAATAGACGCAAACACTTACCCCGTTTCCTTCACAAATCGCACTCAAAGTTAATACATACAACTGATCAATTCACTACTGACACTCGCATAGCACGTAGTTATTACGTTAGGTGTATTTTAATAAAATTACTTAATTAAGTAGCCAAAAATAAAATAATGATATGGAACAGCTTTACACGATCGTTCGAGTCTCTTTGTTCTTTTTCATTTTTTTTTTATCATAAGCGCGGTCTTACTTTTTTTCCACCACCGTCACTTGTCAAATAAAAAATTAATCAGTAACGTTCATACGAAGTGGCGAGCCTAGTGACGCCATCTATTTTGAAACTATGGCACTAGATCCTCGATCATTACAACCTTTGATATAAAACTACACCACATCATAGAATCCACTATGAATTAGTTTCAAGTTTCGCACGTATTTACGTCTTCAATAACTATACTATAACTATTATTCTATTCTGGAACTATAGTAATTGTGTATCAGCAGAGTTCATTCTACCGGGGTCTAATTGAAGGAAGAAAAGAGTTCTGGTGTTACTTGAGGATAGTTAAGTATATTCCTGATGGGATTAGAACTAAGTTCCTGATGGGATTAGAAAGGTGTAACTTGGTAAGTTTCAGTCGTTAGAGAAAGACCGTAGTCGCCATATTTTGTCATAGTTGTTAGCTATATTTGACATCTTATAAGATGATGACGAGGTCAAAATATGTTAAATAAAAAACAACATTTTTATCTTACATCTTTATTATTCAATACAACTATTAATATATGTACATTGCATTGTTCAGTTCATAATATACAAATTGTCCAATCAAGTTTATCATTTTGTATGGTGAGGCTCATTTTTTTTTTCGTTTCCTGAAAAAAATCTTGTGGAAGGTGGTTCAGTTTCGTTTACTGAGCAAGCTCTTAAAGTTTTTGGAGGGCTGTCCCTTACACCTTGTATACAGCTAGCACACATAGACGATATTCTTATTAAACATTTTTATTATACACTACAGTTATTATATACATTTTAACTAATAATAAATAACAAAAATATAATTCATTACTATTTAAACAATTCATCAAAATAATATTTAAACTACAATACTTAATTATAATTAATTAATATCTAGCACCAACTTAAAAGCTCCGTCTGGATCCACATACTTCAACAGCTCGACCTCATCGCCACACAGTAGTTTTGCATTAGGACTGACCATGTACGCCATTCCCTTCACGAAACTGTTCCTTCTATTCGTATGGATCTCGTAACAGCCATCCATTAGCTGAACTTTATACCAGCAAAGGATCGCGTTGCATTCGCCATCGTTGGTAACTGTGACATTTATGACTTCAGACTCCAAGTCGCTACAACAGCTGATTTCAATCTCTTCAGACAATGTTTCGTATTCCGTGCGAGCTATGTCAAAGAACTCTACTTGTGATACCTGGTACCTATTCACAAGTTTTGCCATCCTATAGTCAACATTCTCGTCCAAAACACGGTTGTTAATGTCCAATCGTTTACTATAAATCAGCTGACCCATAATCGTCACAGATGCCGGTAGACATAAGCCCCCGTGCATCAAATGCACCTGCTTCAAATGATCAATAATTTTTTTTCTGCTTAAATCTATGTCGCCGTTAATTTGTATGATATTACTGAAAATAACGTGGAACTTCTTCCCCTTCAATATTTTATGAGACCAAGATTCTGATACTAGAACCGTCACTTTTTGTTCCGGTATGTCATTGGCTCGTAGAACTGCTGTTAAAAACGCCTTGTCGTCGGCAGTTTTCACGTGACAAATAAGAGATTTAGCTCCTCGTTTCATCATTAATACTCCGAACACAGGAAAAGGGCTCAAATCGACAATGTCCACATCATATATGTTTACACTTTGCCCTAAATAGACACACACCGCCGCGATCGATTTTCTTACCATATCCATATATTCCAGGTCGTTTAAAAAAATCAATGCCTCTGGTGAAATTCTAGCTATCGTAGTATTAACTTCTGGCGGTGTAGTCAATTGGCCTCCGTCTATTATGAAAGGAATGTTTTCAGTATCGTCTTTCCGAAGCGTTTTTGGTAAAATGTCGAAGAAAGTGGCCTGTCGCCACCCGTTCGCTTTCGTTTCATTTCTGGGGTCAGTGGTGATCGTTATTTCGTCCGTCAGATGTAAATTGAACCAACCAATCACCACATTTATTTCGCCATCTTCTTTAGCAGTAAGCTTCGCAACATAAACCTTCTGTTTATGTAACTTTTCGTATACATCATCGTAGTTATTAAAGTCTATAGTCAACAACGATTGTGGTTCCGACATGTATTTTACGTTCTCGTACGTGTTTACGTCTTCACTAAAATAAGTTACACCGCCATGCGTCATGATATGCACATTCATATGAGCTACGTTCAAGATGTTTTTTGCATCGAGACATAACTTATACATCATGCTAAGTTCCTCGCAATGAATAGCGGCGACGAAGAATTCAGCTCTACCGGGTATAATTTTGCTGTTTGCTTGAAGTAAATTCTCCCAAGCGTGGCAGACAGATTGTAGGATATGTTTGCCAAAAATTCCTGCGTCAATTGCATCAGTTAGTAACACAGATCGGGTCCCATATATGTCGTTGTGTGTAAGAACAGCAGACGGTTTGTTAATTATAACAACTTCTTGTGCATTGTTGTCTTGCATTACGCACTTGGCAAGTCTAGCCATCGTCGTTGAAACGTGACAAGCTGTTAAAGCTGCAGGGTTACATTCCCTCGCATACAAAGCCAAAAGTCCTATGCCGGTATCAATAGCTAAGACACTATCCACAGCAGGGGTCACACAACTCCTAATAGCTCTTTTATACGCGTCGTTCCGAATCCTGTCATTCGAATATCTAAACTGACTTCTCGGAAATAGGAAATATTTAGCATTGTTTAAATTCTTCTCAATATTGACATAGCTATTATCAATGTTCAATGCTTTTTCAAAATAGCAAAGGGCTTCAGAGATGTAACCAGATTGGCACAAATAACTGCCAATATCGTTTAGTAGCTCTACACTTTCCGGGAACATTCTGATAGCATTTTCCAAGTTCGTGGATATATCTGACATGTTGTCAACAGCAGCCAATTCGTCGTTCAATCTTAACAGCACTGCTCGGAATTCTTGCTCGAACTTCGTTTTGATACGCGGATTTTGGTCGAAGGCGCACTTGTACATGCATAAGGCTTTTTTGAAGTTGTTCTGTAAGGCGAGCTGGCGTGCCAGCTTTATATAGTTGTATGCTATGTCGGCCATTTTTGGGTAAAGGGTTATTTGGACCCCAATTTCACTGAATGCGTTTTGGAAAAGTTATTTTGTATACTTTAGTATAACACAGTTCACTGTAGTTTTGAAGACACTGTTTTTGTTGAACACACTTCACTGACAATATGGAATTTAAAAAATAATGAGAAGGGCAAGTGGTCCTGCCTGGACTCGTTTTGCTCAATTGAAGACTAAACTTACAATGATAAGAAAAAAAATAGTTCTCCCTTTTATACTATGTGAAAGGCTATTATGATCATTACGACACAATTTGCTAATGATAATCCCTTTACCGATGAACAATAGAGGGTTGTTAACAAGTATTATCATTATTTAGTAAATTACATCGTCCTCAGTTTGTGGAATGCAGGTATTGTTGTATAATCCCTTTACCGATTAACAATAGAGGGTTGTTAATGATTAATTCTTCTTCTTCTACCTGCCCTTATCCCATATTACTTGGGGTCGGCGCAACACGTTTTCTTCTTCCATTCTGTCCTGTCACCCGTCAAACTATCACTCTTTAAACTCCTTTTTCTTTCATATCACTTTTCACACAATCCATCCATCTTTTTTTTTTTAAATAAATTGATTGTGCTAAATGACAGCATAATGTCATTCATGCATGCATGATAATTTTTTGTGTGTTGCTGTAATTTATTTATAATATATATTTATTTAGAAACATATAAGTATGTTTATAGTTGTCTAGTACTCATACCACAAGCTTTTTTTTTATAATGGATAGGCTCTCTTTTGACCACAATCTCACCCGATGGTAAGTTGCCGACGATCGAGCACGCTTGCCTAGAAGCAATCTATTCACTCTTGACTTAAAAACCCCTAGGTTATAGCTATCAGGAAACACAGACTCTGGCAGGGAATTCCATTCCTCAGCTGTACGCATAATGAATGTACTCCCAAAACGCTTTGTACGTATAGGTGGGATGTCCACCATGTCCCTGCTCTGTTCTGCTTAGTTTGGGACTTGATGACATTGTGTGAAAGTTGTAAAATACTAAACTATTATTATTATACGCATAGTACGCACTCCTATTGTTCACAGCTAAAACTTGAGAGAAGGTCTATAAAGCTTAGAGTGGTTTAAAAATTAGTTATACTGGCTTCGTATGAATCTACTAAAATTAACTGCAGATAAAACCAAATAAATATTTTGAATGAGAATCACTAATATTATTAACTTTACAATGTATGCTCCTAAATATACGACAGATGCTGACGTATAGTCATGTTCATGTTCTATGCTAGCTAAAAGTGATCATGTAAATTATATATTTAGGTATCTTGATAGCATAAACCTTTTTCGTAAATTTATTCATTATCCGATTACAAGAAGGGTTATTTGCTATTGTAATCGAGTTCGTTTCTTAGTTTTTGAGAATTTACGCCACATTGTTGAATTTACGCCACATTTTTGAATTTAAATTGATTAAACAGGTATAATTGGCTTTGTGCCCATCTGTTCTAACCAACTGCATAACTTCATGGGGCAGTGCTGCAAGATTAATTTTACTCCCTCTAGAACGCGCTTAAAGAGTAATTGTTAAGGGTCTTTAGGCCTTTCAGGTTTCTTACATAGCAGCTTTATTAACATTATTAGCACCAGATTTAGCTAGGCAACCTATCCGCAATGTCTTAATGAAAGCATTATCTAGCATATAATATTATCTTAATGAAAGCATTATCTAGCATATAATATTTATCATAATCAAATAACATGAGGGAAGAGATTTTTCCAATCGGATCTCATATCCGTAATTTAAGCAAATTGGTTTAATAAACCAATTTGTTTAAAACTTGGTACTGCTAAGTATTTATAAGTTAGTAAAATTATTATTTTGTAAAAAACATTAATAAATTATTATTACTTATTATGTGTTTTTCTTTCTATGAAATAATATTTAGTTTTAATGCATTTTACATGAATATTTTGACCGATAAAAATACTGTCTTAATGAATGTCACAAAATTCCAAATTTTATACATATATTGTTCAGGTTGTAATGCCCAACAGTGAAAATGTTATGCTCCTTTTATGTAATCTCCTTGAAGGTTATGTTTTGTTAAGTAAATGAGTAGACGAACGTTTCCTTTGATGGATTGATTGCTACTTGACTTAAATGCTATGTTAAATGCACTGGTAAACAATATTAGCATTCATGAGTATTACGTACAAACTAGCACAAAGTTCAATGTACAGCTCAGATTGTACATACTCGTATATATGTCGCAGGGAAATGAGGATTTCAGTGATTTCATGAAATCCCGGTAAATGTCGAATATTCTTGTTTATTACGTCTTTTCACTAAAAGTATCTAGTGATATGACAAAATACTAATATAAAGTCAGAGATATATGTCATTTTACTAAACTAAATGTAGTGAAATAAGAAATGAGTGACTGAGACTGTTGATTAATAAAACAAAATCACAAATTAACTGGTGCATTTTTATGTGAAAATAAAGTTTTAATCAACTAAACGATATCAGGTATTTGCTTTTTCTATTACGTGGACTCGTTAGTCAGTAAAGAAGAACCCGGTGGTGGCGCGTTCCAAGAGCCGTGAAAGCAAATGGCCTGGGCCTTGTTCATTGCCACCTCGAGCCCCAACTGCTGGATCCTCTCCACGACTGTCGCAACCCCGTGTCTCGCTAGTTTGGCTGCCGCCTGGTACGACTTTCCTGCGCCAGGATCAGTGTGTCGTCTGCGAAGCCGACCACGCTGACCCTGGTCGGGGAGGTCGCCGTGCCGCACGTAGACGTACCTGATGTTCCGTAAGGGCGGTCCTAGTACCGATCCCTGCGGAACACCGCACGACATCTCTCGCCGTTTCCATTCTACCTGGTAGATAGTGCACCTGTCCGGAAGGTAGGCCTCGGCCACACGACAGAGGTAGTCGCGCTCCCGGTGATACCAAAGTGCCCTCCTAATGCTACTCCAGGGCATGGAATTAACCTTTCAATTGTGATAATTACAGACACAATTGAAAGACAATAGGTGCGCGAACGTCGGCGTTCGCTTGGGGTTTAATGAATTAAAGGCGTAATTATAGTGTATTCGGTCTGTGTGTACTTTTTTACGTTTCCAGCTGCAGAGACGTCTCTTTGCAAAAAGTACATGTCTACTTCTCCTCATGCAATGCAAGAAGTTATACTTGTAGCTCTCTCTACCACGCTTGACGAACATTTTAATGAATTAATTGTTTTGTTATGTTATTTACCTAAATGAATCAGCGAGTTGGCGGAAAATACTGACATGACCATCGATGTTACTCGACGGCGTTTGTTGTATAGGTAATGGTTTGTTTTTCACATTTGCAAGCATTCAGCATTATTCGCAAATGTATCAATTCCGGTTGCATTCTGCTGATAACACCGGGTATCACGGTAAGTCTTAATTTTACAAGATTTTATTTAGTTTCACCTCCCGATTTTTGTGTAATATAATAATTAAATTTGACCCACTTCCCGATTACCAATTCAGCTGAAATTTTGCTTGCATGTGTAAATCAGATGACAATGCAAAATTATTAGGACATGGACCTGATCTGGTGATGGAACCGGAAGGTGGCTATAGGAACCTGGTAGTTAAACGACAGAAACCAATCGAGTTTGAGCTCGTATGATTCGTCTTGACGAGTAATAATTATATAGGTGTACCTACCGAGCTATAAAAGCTTGTTAATATTTTCATTAAAAGCTTGCCCCCCTCTCCCCCCCGGACCTCTGAGGAGTTCAGACGCTTTTACGTAGACCCTCTGTGTGTATTTATTTTAAAATTAATTTAAAAAGAATTTAATTAAATCGCGACATAAAAATAGGAGTGCATAAGATTTGAGGAGATCACACGCGCGTGTACCTCTTCAGCTACTCATCGAAGTGACGCACCACGCTGACTACACCCAGCACCACCTCTGCAGCTCCCGCCCACCGCTAGCCACTGCCCGCCTCTTGGGGCGTGACGAAGATCGCCCAGTGACCTGCGCCAGCGCAAGACTACGGCTCTGCGTCACTGTCAAAGCTGGGAGGTACGTATCAGTGCTCCTGGTATACTGCTATTGCTCTCTCGCTCTGCACAATTAGCTCTGCTACTCGGTTTGGCTGATCTCCTATACATCGCTATTATCCTAGTAGTATTACTGAGAATTAACACAATTTACTGAGAATCAACGAAAATGTCGCTCAGACGAACCCCACCGCCACAGCCAACTTTATCGGAAACTGATACAGAGAGTATGGAAGGAAATGCGGCGGGCTTGCGAGCTACTACTCATCAGAGTAACATAAATATGAGACGTATGAAGCGTAAAGAGCAGGACTCGGAACTAAATAATTTTATGCAGGAAGTTCGCGAATCTTTCGCTAAATTTACTAAGGAACAAAACTCTAAGTTACAGTGTTTGGAATCATCTCTAGCGGAAATAAAAAGTCAGAACGATAGCATTAATACATCTATGCAGGTTTTGTCCAGTAATTATGACGTCATACTTAAAGAATTAGAAAGGCTCAAGGTTGAACGCAAAGAACACCTATCTTATATTTATTCCTTGGAAAATAAAATAGAAAATCTCGAAAAGCAGTCTTGTGCACCAAAGATTGAACTGAGGAATATTCCTAAATTGCTTAATGAAAATAAAGAAGGTTTATGCACTATGGTGAAGAAGATAGGTAAAGTTCTAAGTATTGAATTACAAACCTCAGACATAAAAGATGTATACCGGCCCCATGCGAAACCCAACGTGCTGAAACCAGTGGTTGTTGAATTCACCTCAGTGCTAACGAAGGAAAATATATTAAATAGTGTCAAGAAACTAACTATGACTGAAAAGACTGATAAGTTAAATTCTAAGATAGTCAGCCCAGATAGCCCTCAAAAGCCGATTTATATCTCAGACTGTCTAACACCCAAAGGCAGGCGCTTATTTTTCCTTGCACGTGATTTTGCTACTACTTATAAATATATTTATTGTTGGACCTCGTATGGGAAAATATATTTACGAAAAAAGGAGGGAATGCCACATATTCGCATTAATGAAGAACAGGACCTTGTGAAACTTAAGAATGAAGAACTGTCCATAGTATGACTATGTAATTATCACTACGTTATTCATTCTGTATCTTTGGTTTTTTGCTTACCTTATTTTGAATTTTCATTACTGCATATTGATTTCTTAAATAATTTATTTTGTTATAAGTATACCCTATTTTACAGTACACAAACACACTATACACAAACACAAAGTCTCTTTATAGTTATTCTGATTGAAATATTTGATCGTAATAATATGATTGAAATTCCTCACGCATCAAATACGTATACCATTTATAATAAGCACGGCTCAGGAATAGTTATATCCCTATTCCATACAAAAGAATATTTAAACTCCTTCGATTATTTGGCGGTGTTTAACTGTGTCTCTATAATTTGCATGAATTATATGAAATCGACACAATTGCTCTTATATTTTAATAAAAATGCTTGATATCGTGTCTGAAGAACTTGATGAAATATCAGTTTCAAGATCTGTGGCATGTGACGTCGAGGATTGCAAGAGCCTTATTCCACCCGCTAATGATTGTTTGACTGTAGTCACACAAAATATACGCAGTATAGCTCGTAATTTCGATGCATTTCAGTTATTCCTTACTAGGCTGGGTTTGGAGTGTGACGTCATTGTTTTGACTGAGTGCTGGTTATCTTGCAACCCTGTTATACCAAATATCGATGGTTACAGTCAACATTCTTCAAAAAAAATTAATAATCAAAACGATGGAGTAACAGTTTTTCATAAAACTAGTTTAAGTGTTATTTGCGAGGAGCCGCCTTGTCAGGACTCTAATTGCCTTGTCATAAAAATCGGTCATGAAACTGCAATAGTGGCGATTTACCGATCCCCCTCAAATAGAAATGTCGAAGGTTTTATTGTTTCACTCAATAACATTCTAGGTGACCTCTCTTCCTTTAAAAATATCTGTATCACTGGAGATATTAATATAGATATTTTGCGTGAACCTCAATGCCCCAAAACTTTAGAATACTTAAACTTATGTGCATATCATGGTATTTTGCCTGCACACACCCTTCCTACGAGAGATGGCAAAACATGCCTCGATCACGTGATGCTTAAAACCCACTATCAGGCGCTCACTGCTGTTTTGCATTCAACAGTCACTGATCATCAAGCAGTGTTGTTGTGTCTTCATCGTCGGCACGCAAGAGCATTTTCACATGTCTCCGTCAACATGGTAGATGTTGAAAAATTAAATTTGGGGATATCTCAAATTGACTGGCAATCGCTCTATTCCAATCACGATGCCAATTCTGCCATGGAATATTTTATTACGGAACTTCAGCGTGAGATTGCGGCAAATACTAGAGTTCTTAAATTATCCAAACGTAGTAGAATTATGAAACCTTGGATAACTCCGGGCTTGATTCGTTGCATGAGACATAGGGATAGATTACACTTAAGGTCACGAAGGTCACCAAAAGATGATACACTCAAACTTATTTACACAAGGTACCGTAACTTCTGCAACAGTTTATTAAAAAAAGTGAAAAATGCATATGAAAAGTCACTTTTGGAAACAGCGGGCAATAATAACAAAAAGATATGGGATGCAATTAAAACCATTACAAACAACAAGAAAGCAAAAGTACACGCGACTGAATTGATAAATATGGGGCATGAAAGGGAATCATTGGATAAGGTGAATCGCTTCTTTGTTAACGTGGGTAAAGATTTAGCAGATAAGTCTATAAACTGTGTAAATCCTGACCATCTTTGCTTCGTAACTACAGAAACTAAATGCTCTCAAACATCATTCGTTTTACTGGAAACAGATGAGGTCGAAATACAGAGATTGATCATGGGACTAAAAAATACCTGTTCTGTTGGGTGGGATTCTATTCCTAACAATTTGCTCAAAGATAATAAATGCTCCCTTGCGGCTCCACTTAAATATATTTTTAATGCTTGCCTAACGCAGGGAATATTTCCTACTGTACTAAAAAAGTCGGTGGTGCACCCAATTTATAAATCTGGTGATAAAAACCTTGTCACCAACTACAGACCCATCTCAATTTTACCATCGGTCTCCAAGCTCTTGGAACGTATCCTTAACAAAAGACTCACAAACTATCTAGTTACAAATGACCACCTCTCTAGAAATCAATTTGGTTTTCGAGCTGGATTGTCAACAAATGATGCTGCTCATGAGCTCGTGGATTACGTGGTGAAACAATTAGATGCCGGAAGGAAGACCATAGGCATATTTCTGGACTTGGCCAAGGCCTTCGACACGGTTTCGGTGCCTTTGCTTTTGCAAAAATTAAAACGACTTGGCATTAGAGCAAATCAATACAAAATATTTAAAGATTACCTTTCAAATCGGTCCCAATGTGTTCAAATAGGTGAAAACCTTAGCTGTGATCTTCCAGTTTCTTTCGGTGTGCCTCAAGGCAGTATTTTGGGTCCTACGCTTTTTCTCATCTACCTTAATGAACTCTGCGACATTAATCTAACAGGTGGTAAAATTATTTCTTACGCGGATGATACGGTACTTTTGTTCTCGGCGGATACTTGGGAGAACGTGTTTAAAATTGCCCAAAACGGTTTTAATATAGTAAACCATTGGCTTCAGAAAAATTCTTTAACCCTTAATTCTAGCAAAACACAGTACGTAAATTTCTCTATGAGTAATACAAATCCACCATCATCGTCTTTAAATATAAAAGCACACAATTGCTGTAATAATAATATTTGTTCTTGTCCTACCATAATTAATACAAATAAAATAAAATATCTAGGTATTTTTATTGACAATAATCTATCTTTTCGTGCTCATATAGATATGGTTGCTTCCAGGGTGAGAAAATTAATTTACGTTTTTAAAAAATTGCGACTGGCAGCCGAGCCAAAACTGATTAAGCGAGTCTACCTAGCACTTGTTCAGTCAGTAATCCTATATTGTATTACTGTGTGGGGAGGCGCGTCGAAAACCATATTAAAACCACTAGAAGTTGCTCAACGAGCAATTTTGAAAGTTTGCACGTTTCAGCCGTATCGATTTCCGACGCATCTTCTTTACTAGTGATGGGCAATGATAATAATCCGGTTAATATCATTTGGCTAATAATCGATTAAAACCCAGTTAATAGCCATTAATAGCAATTATGGATGATAACCCTGCTATTAATGTTATTTTAGTGATTGAAATTTCCCTCCATGGTTTTCAGGCTTTGGACTGTCAGATTAGACTTCATTTTCATCGTCTTTGTAGTAAATAAATGTGCAATTTAAAACTAATCTGGCCCATTTAAAAATATTAATTATTTTATGATTATACACACAAACCAACAACACACGAAAAAGGACTTCTTCACCGAGACATATCGGTCAACGTACTGATTCCGGATTCGGTTGGCGTCGCTGTAATGCAGTTCATGCATCTCTTTCTGGCATGAATAATATTAGCGCCAGAAAGATATAACACGAGAAACGGGGGTATATTTCTGGCGCTACTAACTAATCGCTCGGGTATTTTCGATTGTCTATAATTTACCTACGTCGTATTCACAGAAAGAGAGAGAGCTAATAAGTAACTTACTTATTGTACCTTACATTTTTACGTATCGGTTAAAATTTCGCGCTTGACCGCTATCTCACCTGATGGAAAGCGACGATGCGGTCGACGATGGAACGCGCTTACCTAGAAAAAACCTATTCACTCTCGACTTAAATATTCCCGGGTTGTAGCTATTAGGAAACACAGACTCCGGCAAGGAATTCCACTCCCTAGCTGCACGCACAATGAAAGTGTTCCCAAAACGTTTGGTGCGTGTAGGTGGGTATCCACCAAGTACCGGTGGCGCATAACCGTACGTCTGGTAGTCCGATGATGGAACGGGAACGGGCTAGGTGGAATTAAGTTATGCAATTCTGACGCACACTCTCCGAAATGCAACCAGTAGAAAACCGACAGGCTAGCAACTCTGCGTCGATGCTCAAGACTTTGAAGCCTCGACTCGACGAGTGTATCATCGCCAATTATCCTTCTGGCTCGCCTCTCAATTGCCTCAAGTGCATCAAGCTGGTATCAGGCAGATCCGTCCCAAAGATGAGAGCAATACTCCATACACGATCGAACTTGTGCTTGATAAAGTTTCAGCAGCTGTTCCGGCGTGAAGTACTGTCTGACCTTTGAGTTGAGCCTTTGCTTCGATTTATGGCCCAAAGTTGAGTGTTGATGTCAGCTTAACACCAAGAAGGTCAAGATGGTCGGTTATCGGCACGGTTGCATCCCGGAAAGTTGGAGCGGGGCTGAATTGGCTCCTTTTAGCGGAAAATAGACATGCCTGGGTTTTTGCAGCATAGAACTTGACCAAATTGGCATCGCCCCATTCGGAGACTGCCTGCAAAGACAAGTTCAAGTGCTCAACCATAGCCTCTCGAAGAGACTGGATCTGTGACCTACTAGCTTGCACGTTGGATATGTAACTCTCGGCAACAGTGCTGTCGTCTGCATACTCAAAGGTACCGGGCTTGAGCAGATCGTTTATGTGCTGCAAGAATAATGTTGCCGAGAGTACTGACCCCTGAGGGACCCTGGCATTAGTAGCCATTTGACCGGACGAGCAGCCATCGATAACCACTCGGATGGACCGGTTACTCAGGAAGTCTGCGATCCAACCACATAATCCAGCGGGTAAACCGAAAGATGGAAGCTTACTAATAAGGCCCTTCGTGCCAAACCCTATCACAAGCCTTCAAGATATCGAGGGAGACGGCAAGCGCTTCCCCGTGCTTCTCGATGGCCTCACTCCAGATGTGGATGGCATACGCTAGAAGATCTCCAGTTGACCGATTACGGCGAAAGCTTTATTGACGGTTGGTATCCTAAGGGATATCATTAGCTTCTAGGTATGCCAGGAGCTTAGTGTTGAGTACACGTTCCATGGTCTTATAGAGGATGGACGTTACTGCGATCGGTCACTTTTCATCCTCAAATGAAAGCCTAAATAGGCGTGTCAGGATCGGAGACAATTCAGGCGCACACGTTCTCAGAACAATTGCTAGTATCCCGTTTGGACCGCTAGCCTTGTTCACGTCAAAGTTACGTAGCACCCTACGGACGTCCTTCTGTTGGATGCGAATAACCGACATATTCGTATCGTAACCATCAGGGTGAACAGGGGTCGCGCGTTACCTTGATCTAAACGCGAAGATTCCGCGAAGAGTGAGGCAAACAAATTTGCTTTCTCCTCAGCGGTATGTGCCAGCGACCCATCGGGTTTCAGCAGTGGTGGTAGTGAAGGGCGGCAGAAGTTCGATTCAACCGACTTAGCCAGGGACGAAAACGCCTTACTACCCGCAGGGTATAAAGCTAGTTTGTTCCCGATGCGGCTAATGTGGTCGAACCGAGACCTCCGCATCACCTTCTTGCAAGACTTGGCAGCTCTGTTGAAAACTCTCTTGTTCTGGCTTACGTCATTCGTATTGTGCATACGAGCATCGGCCCATACCTGATATGCTGCGTGCTTGAGCGCGTTAGCGCGATCAGACTCCGCACCAAATCAAGGGCGAGTTCGACCAGACATGGCTACGTCGGAGAATGGAATATAGTACTCCATTTTGTTAAATCAAGTAATTAATTAGGTAGATGGTTAAACCACAAAGCGATGTGTCAATAGTAATTATGGTTTTTATAGTATTGGATCTCTAAATTTACAAAACTGAATTTCACAAAAAATGTGTATTTATTTTATTATTAACACTTTTTCACATACAAAAAGTGAAATTATATAAAAAGAATTACAATACATTGAATCACACTGCGTACACGCACCCAATTTATGATCACACCCCCAGGTTTTAGACTTAACAAAAAAAAAGCATTTATTTTTTTGAACAATACATTAATAGCAGGGTTATCATCCATTGGACGGCTATTAATGGCTACTTATGGATTATAATCGATAATAACTCAAAGCATCCGGCTGTTAACCCAACACTATTCTTTACCAATCTTGCGAAGTACTCACGGTTCGGCAGCTTTTTGTAATCCAAGCTGTCATGCGCCAGCATGCTTACTCATATTATGACAAGACCACTTATCTGTCTAAGCGTAGACGAAATGTTATCGCATTAAATAAGCCACCGACATTCAAACACCCATACATTCGCAAATTCTTTTGTTTTTTAGGCCCTTTTCTGTATGAGAGAATTAATCAGAAAACAGATATATATCCCTTAAATAGAAAAGTTTGTAAAACTACTTTGTTTAGTTACATTCACAAGTTAAGTTATGACGAAACCGAAAACTTATTTTCAATCGCACAGTAGTTTTTCTACTCACCCTCCTTCATACACTCACTCAGCCACACATTACACACAGGAGGTCGTAAAATCACTTTTTCACTTTCACATATACATATATTTTAATTTAGTCTCATAATGTTCCCAATCCAATTAAGGTAAACATTTAATTCAATATTTTAATTTAATAATTTGATTTGATGTCTTAATTGTATAATCTGATTTTATAATTGATTCACTTAATTAAATTCATTTACTTTAATAATTTAATTTTAATTTTCTTATTGTATTTTAATTTCATCTTGTAATTATAATCTCCAATGTATGTTTTTGATTTTTAAATGTCTTAAATAGGTATCTATATTCTTAAGTTCTTGTAGTTTGTTAATATTGCCTTTATTTAAGTGGTGTATTTATCTAGGGAAGAGCGCTGATGTCTGAAATACAGATTTTATTATCTAGTTCAGACACAGATGTTCCTCACTAATACATAATTCATGTAAAATGTAAACAAGGTTTATAATAGTTTATGTGTTATTTTTTTTGGAGACAATAAATTATTATTATTATTATTATTATTATTGTTATAAAATCTGATATGTAAAAATCTCTTGTCATGGTGTTTCTTATCGATCTCCTCCGAAAAAGTGACTGATATTAACTTCTTTGTGTATATTTGGTAGGTCTGGTTTGGTTTGTTTGGTCATAAAGTATTGTTTTATCTTTCCCTACATTCCTATATTGTTTCTTTCATAATTTATATGGCAGAACAACGTTTGCCGGGTCAGTTAGCGATGGCAAAGCGAGCCTATGATGAAGGTATTCCATTAAATATAGCTTCAATTTTCTCAGATAACTATTTTCTGATTAGGAAATATTGTCATAAATTGTGGAAAGAATTTTATGATGAGAGATCAAGAAAGAAAGGTATCTGTTACAACACCACCCAACCCCAACCATTAACAATTCATTGACAATTATGCACTCAATAGAAAAACACTGTTACTGCCATGAGGCTTCGATCTGGTCACTTCCATCGAAGAAATTCACGTTCCCCATGGGTATCACAGCTTCACCTGTGTGTGTAGTTGTGTAAAATGCGGAATAATCGAGTAACTAGTGGAGTGTAAGCGAGGGGAACGCTCCAGGAGAAATATGTTTAGCACTTTAAAGAAATCGGTATTTGCAACAGCATCTTAGCTAAGCCTACGTCAGACGAGGCAAGAATTCTATACATTTATTTTAAATAAATTTACAATATTTTGCTAATATTGTGACGTTAATAAAGATTAAAAAAGTAATAATAATATGTATCTGTTTACGGGAACATTCTGTGCGGATAGGTGCATCGCAGAAACAATTATTAAATGGTTTCTTAATTAATTTATTGTAATTAATCAATAAATTATGAAACAATTAAGTAATTAAGAAAAATAAAGTTATCCTACTTCCTAATGTTTCGCATTCAGCTGTCTTTAACTTTCTTGATATGTAGGTAACTAAAATTAAATCAATATTTCGCAAAGAAAATGGATTTAAAGGTCAACCGCGCGCTTTTCGGGCGCTGTTGGCCGCAAATAAATTCACAGATTTGCGTACTGCCCCCTAGGCGGGTGCGAGAGGTGCGTCCACATAATTTCGGCCAGATGGTTCAAGGGGCTATAAGCCATAAGGCACTGTTTTTTCGCTTTGCTGAATAATCTACTATTTTATTATTATATTACTGTAATAATTGTTAATTGATTTTTTTAAATTATTCGTGTAAATAAATAAAGTTGAGATTATCTACTATTAAAATACAGTTGTCACTTTTGAGGGGCAAATTTTATCCTCGAAACTATTTACTTAGTTTAATTTGAAAATAAAATACAGAAAACAGAGGTAGTTCTTTATTTGAAAACTATCTCTGTTTTCTGTATTTGAGTAGTGACTATATTTTTAAAACTATGTATCTATTGTATTAGATAGATTCATTAATCTATTTTATTAAGTCAAAATAACATCAACTTCCTGGCTTTGGCATATAACTTGTGGTCGGCGTAACACGTTTATTTCTTCCATCGTTCGAGTCGTTGTTCGTCAATTTTTATTTCACAAATAAAACAAATAATCTAATAATAAGCTATACAATTATTATTGTTTACACAACATTGTTGATAGAATGGAGGTAGGCATTTCTTTTTTATTCATTTATACAATGCGACCTGGATAATTGGGGTCTCATGGACCTAGGACCTGCAACTTGTCTGGAGAAATATACAAAATACTAAATTAGTGATTAACTGTCTTATTTACTAAGACTATTGAGCTAAGACCCAAATATAGTGGTTAACATAGAAAAAGTCTATGCAGACCCAATTATAGTGGTAAACATAGGAAAAATCTAAACAGACTCAAATATAGCGGTCAACATAGATACTATCTAGAAAGACCCAACTATAGTGGTATACACAGGAAAAATCTATACAGACCCAAATATAGCGGTCAACATAGAAACTATCTCGAAGAACCCAAGTATAGTGGCGTCCATAGAAAAAATCTAAAAAGGCCCAAATATAGTGGTAAACATAGGAAAAAATATAAAATACGAGTACATCGATTAACACACGAAAAAAATCTAAAAAGACTCGAGTATAGTGGAAAAATATAAACAATAAGCGTACATCTAATCTATTGAGATTCATTATTTTCAGTAATAGATTTCAACAGATTGGAAAGTATTTGCAACTCATTGTCATTATTTTTGTCATTATTGGTCCATTTAACCGAGTTTCACAGTATTCACGTCAGGCACATCCGGGGCCTTGAGCAACTCTTCCGTGCAAGTTGATCTCGACATTTCTACGCCTTTGGTTTAATTTTTTAACCATATACTCGTGCCATATTGTCCGATTACTCCTTAAAACGACAAAAAATATGTCCAATATTAACGGATTGCAATGATATAACCAATTTAAAAAAAGATCTATTACACCATTCATTACATCTATGTATATCAACAAGGTGTAATCGCACAACAAGAAAACATCGCTCAGTAGAAATATCAACGTAGCCATATATAGGCGACGCCGGATGTTAGAAGCTGTATGTGCACTTGTGTTGATACTTAGACAAAGTGAGACTACTATTATAATGTAAATGACACTGTTAACTACCACGGGTAGTAAGCGACTTCCGAAAATAAAGACCTGTAAAACAAGCACACGCACATGGTCGGATGGAATATAATCTACCAACATGCTTACGACATTTTTATATCCATTCGACATAACAATAATAGTAGTTACTATAGGTACACCCCAACCAATGATAACACTTTTTAAGTATCTTCTATTGACATGCCCATTAAAAACTTTAACAATATCTATATAAAACATATGACTTATAACTAACAGCCAATAGTTCTTCGCTGTTGTAAAATATTCAACTATGTAATATATCCAGGGTCCTTTTGTGTCCATCTTTGTCCACAAAAATGGTGTTGAATAAAGTAAGAAATTCGTTAAAATTGCATTAATAAACACAAAGTTTCTATAATTTTGAAATTTCTTCAAGATGCACCATGATGCCACGCCGTATATCAACGTGACTAGAGTCGCCGCCAGCACAATAAACTCCCGAGTCAATAATAAGTCGTAATAACTCTCTTCAGAGTCATGATTTTTGCTGGTGTCATCAGACATGGCGAGTAGGTGAACGTCACTTGCACAGTTTTGATTGATTCACGTTTAGTTTGCAGAATTTTAAATAAGTTATAGCTTCACGTAAAGTGCCACAAAACGCTCAAAGCCAGAATGCTTTGAAAACAATGGATCTAAAAATTGTGATAATCTCGCGTTTAAAAAATAATTAGTTCACCATGTTTATCACTGCATCGTAATCAGTAGAAATTAATTAATACATACATTTTCCCCAAGGGTCCCTTATATGAATATGTTAATTTACCAATAAAAACATTTTACCCGCGTGCCAGAGGAAGAGCAATGTTTTTTTAGAGTAATGGTGTGAGGAGTAATGGTTGATAGATTAGATTTATTTTGACACCCCTTTTGATCTACACCATGTACAGTTTTTACAGAAAGAAAAACAAGATGGCAGCCGTCAGAAGAAAAGTATAGACGCTTTTTTGTAACCATTTCGATTCAAATTGTACGCTTTTTTAATTTTTTTTTCCCTTAATTCAATTATACATAATTTCATTTTAGAAATACTTGCATTTGTAAATATGTTCCCAAGCCTAAGACTAGACCAATTTAGATGCTTTTTAGGGTTCCGTAGCCAAATGGCAAAAAACGGAACCCTTACAGATTCGTCATGTCTGTCTGTCTGTCTGTCTGTCTGTCCGTCCGTCCGTATGTCACAGCCACTTTTTTCCGAAACTATAAGAGCTATACTGTTGAAACTTTGTAAGTAGATGTATTCTGTGAACCGCATTAAGATTTTCACACAAAAATAGAAAAAAAGCAATCAATTTTGGGGGTCCCCATACATAGAACTGAATCTCATTTTTTTTTTCATCAAACCCATGCGTGTGGGGTATCTATGGATAGGTCTTCAAAAATCATACTGAGGTTTCTAACATCATTTTTTTCTAAACGGAATAGTTTGCGCGAGAGACACTTCCAAAGTGGTAAAATGTGTGTCCCCCCCCTCTAACTTCTAAAATAAGAGAATGATAAAACTAAAAAAAATATATGATGTACATTACTATAAAAACTACCAACGAAAATTGGTTTGAACGAAATCTAGTAAGTAGTTTTTTTTTAATGCATCATAAAACGAAAAAAATACACTATTATTAAAACATCGATCAAAGTTATAACACATTACAAGAACTATTATATTATGTTACTTGCTGCTACGGAACCCTTCATGGGCGAGTCCGACTCGCACTTGGCCGGTTTTTTTTTTCAAAACTTTTAGAAAGGAAAAATTTAATTAATTTTTTTTTTCACATTCTGCTGTGCATATCAGCTGATCTATTTATATTGTGTTATTTGTGTTGTTTATATTGTGTGTACAATCAACAATATAACAACAGGGGTAGTCCCCCTACCTCTCTGGGGCAGAGTGGTAAAATTAATTAGTTACTTTAAAAACTAAATAAAAAAAATATGTAGGGAACCCAAAAAAATATCTATATTGCAGTTTTTATCACTATCTTATTTTAATTAAATAAATGGTAATGCTGATTATGATGTAAAGATAAAACATAGAACTTATTAATTTTATAGCAACTATTGTTAGGCAGTTTGTTTCAAACGTAAAGCAGAACCAATCAGAACTGTACAAGTGACTTTCGCCCAGTCACTTTTAGGCATGTCTGTCAACAACACCAGCGACCAACAGTAACACTCTGAAGAGAGTTATGATGACTATCCGGACTCAGGGCGGAATCCAGCCTTATTGACTGACGAGGCAGTCGTGTTGGGAATGCCTACCTACGTCGATATACGGAGTAGCATCACGGTGCATCATGAAAAAGTTTCGTAATTACAGAAACTTTGGTTTTCTAAACGCAATCTTATCAAACTTCTTACTCTGTTTAACAACATGGTCATACCGAATTAGAAAGAGCAATGGTGACCGAATGGTAACGGCCCTGACTTACGAATTGTGTCGCGGGTTCAAACCCAGCCAGGCGCATTCTTTGTGTAATTTATTTCATCACCACTGCTCTCAAAACGGTGAAGGAAAACATCGTGAGGAAACCAGCATGTCCTAGAACCAAAAATTCGATGATATTTGACCATCACCAATACGCACTGGGCCCGCGTGGTGGATTACGGCCTATTCCCTCTTCTAGAGAGGAGGCCTGAGTCTCATTAGTGGGAACATTACAAAGGCAGATGATGATGATGACACCGTGCAACCTATGGTAGAGTTTTGAATTGTGAAAAAGGATAAAGAGGGAAAAGTAAATAATAAAAAAATGCTCCTTGTGAGTTAGTAATGTAATTATATTTATAAGTGGTTCTGAGTTGGCACGAGGAGGCTGGGAGATCTGAAGGCACGAAGAGGGGTCTGCGACTTCCTTATAGGCCGGCAGGCAGAGGCAGAGCAGCAAAGAGACGCCTCGCGAACCTCGGAGGTGATCTGCAGGGTCACGAAGGTGTAGGAGACACCCCTCCACAGACCTTTAAAGGCCTCAGGAGCTCGCAGCAGCAGAGGTAATGGAGAAAAAGGCCCTCAGAGGCCAAGAGTGTCTCAGCCAGTCCCGCGTCTCTCCTGCTAGTGCAGGTTCCTCAACACAGCAACAACCAGTAATAGTAGATACAGACACAGTTGTTTGCACTATGTTACTGAAGAAAAACACACTGCACTCCGACCGATTACTTTGAATTGTTCTTACACGCTACTTAACTTTAGAATCTCTTCACAAAAATTTCTCACTGACAGTCAAGCTGGTGATCCATCCATAATTTGAATTTTAAATCTAAAGCCTAAATATTATTGTCTTACAAAATTAAATACCTACCCAATTTCTTGTAAAAATAAATTTATGCATATATAACGTTATATTTGTAATACATTATAAATTTACTGAACATTAATAATTTTAATTAATATACAATTATAAATCGATACCTCCAACGCGTTTAGTCGTAACATATTTTTGAGAATACTTATAGTTTAAAAATTTAAATAAATGTGATTATTTCTTATTACATCGAGCGTCTGGTGCTGTGACCTTGAACTAATTGATTACATAATGTAAATACGTCGGTTAAAAGGATTTTCACAAATTACTTACATAAGTAACAACCACGCTTATCCTGAAAAAAAAACCCTTTTTGCTGGATGGGTTGGAGGTGTCGAAATTCTAGAATAGATATTTAAACTCTTTGGTATCCATAACTAATACTCGGTAGAAGCGAAACATAGGTGTAATCAACTTAGGCGAACAACGTCATCTCAACAGAGAAATACAAAAACTAACAGAAATTAAAAAATACAAACTAACAGAAGACAGAAAAAACAAATAAAGAGAATAAAGTTAAACTAATGCCCATGAAGTAAAATAATTACTAGTTTGAGTAAGTATAAAATAACACTACAAGGGAGCAGCTCTAGGTAGGTATGGGTATAAAACAAACATTTTAAAGTTAAGAGACTGACAGAATAAAAATAGAAATTTTACGGTACCTAAGTTTCAATTCATTCCCTTTCAACTTATATTTCATTTTTCGATCATTAAAGATAACTAAATAATAAGCTACACTAATTGATTGATAATTTTTTATTTGGCATTAATTTTTTTACAGAGGAAGGATGAAACGCATGTCACTAAAAGAGTTATGAGAGAATGGATGGTAAGTAAGAGGGAGGCCAAAGTAAAGATGGAGGGATTGTATGACAAGTGATATGAAAGAAGAGAGAGTTAGTGATAGCGTGACGAGTGACAGGACACAGTGGAAGTAAACCGTGTCGCGCCGAGCCCAAATAAAACGGGACAAGGCCAGGAAGATGATGATGACGATTTGTACAGTAAAATTTGGATAAGTGGGAGCTCAAGGGGCTCAGGATTTTTTGTTACTTAGAAATTTTTCATTTCGCAGTTTCCTAAAAAATAAAATGATGTATTTGATTAATGGACTGTCTCACTTATTAATGCTACTCAGCCAAAAAGTCCCAAGTACCTATTGAGGTTTACGGTAGCTCGTTGTGATTATCATTAGTAGAGGATTCTCACACATCCAGGATCCACTCAACCAGGTTCTACTATATCCACATCAGGCGCCGCCAGACCTTTCACCAGGTCTTTGAGCAATTCCTGCGTGCATGTGGATCTCGTTATTTCTACGCCTTTGGTTTATTTTTTTAAGATAGAACTCATACCATATTATTCTATTACTCCTTAAAAGGACAAAAAATAGGTCAAATATTAATGGACTGTAAATATTAAAAAATTCTATAATATACCTCACCAAATAACTGATTTCATTTATTACAACCCCGGCGTATTGACACAACAACAAACTGTCGCTCAGTAGAAATATCACCGTGGCTATATATAGACGGCGCCAGATGTTAGAAGCTGTATGTGCACTTGTGTTGACACTAAAACAAAGTTTAAATATTATTATAATGTAAATGAAACCGTTAACTATTACGGGTAAAACGATATTTCCATTGGAAAAGATAAACCGTACCGCAAAACGTATACGGAAGAATGGTATATTATCTGCCACTATGTCTACTAATTTAATATACTCATCCCACTGAGTAATGGCACATGTAGCTAAAGGCACACCCCAACCAAAGATAACAGATTTTAGGTATATTCTGTGGACGTGCCCATTAAAAACTTTTACAATATCTACGTAAAACATATGGCTTATGACTACTAGAAAACTGTTTTTCGTTGTTAGAAAATATGTTGACATTATGTTTATTATCCAGCGTTCACTTGTGCTTAAGTCCATCTTCAACAGTACATACGAGTACACTGTTACATTTAAGAGGCAATTTATTATAATTGAATTAAGAAACACAAAGTTCCTATAATTCCTAAACTTCTTCAAGATGCACCATGATGTCACACCGTATATCAACGTGGGTAGATTTACCGCAAACAGAATTAACTCCGTCTTCATTAAAAAGTTATCGGTAACAGAAATCATGGCGTGCGGGTGAACGACACTTGCGTAGTTTTGATCGAAGATTCACTAATAGTTTGCAGAATTTAATTTTTTTTTTTGCGAACAGCTTCACGTAAAGTGCCGCCAAACTGTCAAAGCTGGTGTCCCTTTTTGAAATAGTTGATAATAATAATTGTAATCAAGTGTTCAAAAAATATTTATCGTCCACCGTAATCAGTAGAATTTTAATTAGTATAAAAGTTCACCTTTTTTGGGGTCCTTAGATGAATGTTAATTCACCATTAAAATTAAGCAAGTTTTTAACCGACTGGCCTGGAGAGAATATTAACGTCTCCTATTGTACATTCTCAGTAAAACACAACGTTTGTGTAGAATTATTATGAAAAGAACAATAAAAAAGTGCACGGTATCAGGAAAGTAGGTATATTCGCTTTGAGATGTGGGTATAACTGTAACTATTAAACAAAAAAAATATATATCATTCGAAAGACACGATATTTTCTTTGGATTAAAATTAATCATAATAACGCATTCACATAAATTGCAATAAAAACATATAATGTCTAGAAAAAAATATACTCAGAAATACATGTAGGCACATAAAATTAAAATGTTTTTGTAGATCCTAAGTTGACTAAAAAGAAAGCCTTGTAGGATCACACGTGTCTGTCTGTCAGTTCATCTGTCACAGCCAATTTGCCCCAAATCTACTGGACTGATTTGAACTATTTTTACTGCCCGAAAGTACCAAGTTTAAAATTTGGATTTGAAACTATAACACAAACATAAGCATAATCAGCCTTTTAATGTTCCCACTGCTGGGACTCAGGCCTTCTCTCTAGGAGAGGGAAACTATAAGTAGTCTATTTTTAGGGTTACATGTTCTCAGTCGGCAAACACGGAACCCTTCACTTCACTTTGTCGTCCGTCCATGAAGACTATACCCAGATCTGCTACCCCCTGGAGCACTGAACAAGTCAAACTTCGAACTTAATGCAATCCAAATCCGTTTATACTCGCAAGGAAATCAAAATCTATAGGGTACTTCCTGTTGGCCAGCAAGAAGCAAGGTCTCATGGCACAAATAAAGGAAAAAGTATAAAAACGGAAAAGAAGATAAAAAATAATTACATTTTTTGCGATTCGGAGTAATCTGGGAGAATCGATTCAATAAATGGAACTATTTACATAGATCAAAATCAAAATCAAAAATCAAAAATATTTTATTTTACATAGGCCTACATGGGCACTTATAAAACGTCAGAAGCTAGTGCACGGTTCCAAATTGGTCGTTTCCTATGGAGAAGAACCGGCAAGAAACTCCAATCAGATATGTATATACGGAACCTTCGGTGTAAGAGTCCGATTTGCACTTGACCAGTTTTTTATGCAACATTTTAAAAAATATGATTCGTTCAGAACCATTTGCTCGCCAATCGGACTCACACTTGGCCGATTTTACAAAAGCATAATATATATATATATATATATATATATATATATATATATATATATATATTTGTGATCATTTAATTAATTCTATATTCTGATTTCCTGATTACGGTCAGATTAAAAAATGCTCATTAAAAATGGTCGTTATTACAAAATAATGGTCACTATATTTTTAGGGTTCCGTACCTCAGAAGGAAAAAGAGGAACTCTTATAGGATCACTTTGCTGTCCGTCTGTCTGTCGGCCTGCCGGGACCGTCTCTCGCGGGATAGCGTGAAAGTATCGAGTTGAAATTGAAACTATACACTCAGATCTGCGGTCCCTTAAACCTGTTAAAAAATCAGATTTCCTAGTTAACGAAAAAAAAAGATACAGCCGTTTATGTCACAAAAAAAACTTACTTTCGACACGAAGAAAATCAAAATTCATACCGTTCCTACTGCCTGTTGACACAACATTCAGAAAGGCATTTAGCAAGGCCTTATAGTAGCACAGATATGGAAAATAATACTGAAAACAGTTTTGTTATCACAATAAAACATGCGATTCGGAAAAATCTTTGAGACTCCATTAGGGAATCGAATTATTAACATAGGTAAGCTTGTATGGAACCCTCAGTGCGCAAGTCCGACTCACACTCAGCCAGCTTTTTTATGTTATATATCGTTAATTAAATTAGTAGGTACTGATTATGGCGCAAAATAAATTATAGTAACTTAATCAGTTTATAACGTTTAACCATAAATACTGTGGACTCCTGAACCTTGAGGAGACCTTTGAGAATAAATGAGTTCGAAATCCGTAACTTTGCAATCATTTAGTATTCCTTATTTTAGTACAAGTCCCGGTTGTCATTCGTAGACCTTTGATAGTCGTTACAGGTGTTCAGACGCCAGTAAGTCTGTCCATCAGTCTATCCAAGGAGTATCGTGTTGCCAGTAACTGGATTGTGAGGGTCTGATAGGCAGTCGCTCCATGATATATGCATTTTAACGACGAATTAAACGATTCTTCTATCGCACATTAAGTCGATAATTTGTAGACAATTGACGTGCCCCACGGTTTTATTTTAGTCTAGTCTATGCATATGTTTATAATTCCCACGACTGTATCTATTTTATTATTTTTTGGTTTTTAGTACATTTATCTTAAACATTGCAATGTATGTTTAACATAAAACCGTTTAACTTAAAGAGTTTTTTTACCTATTTTTATTTTCTAGTTTTTATTTCGCATTCTGTTTAATTCATTTAGTGCTTCATTATTGCAAGGTTTCTTGCCCGTTAGTTACCCTGACGAGTGATAATATTTTCCCTCAAATGTACGTCTACGCGTGTAAGGGTGTACGCGATATTACGGGATCCGAGGCATCTTTTACAGATGCGGCACAGTTCTTGTTCGGCGCGTTTTAACCTTTCACCTTAACTTGGGTGGTTTACCGCTAACGACGTATCATTTTTAGCCACCCTAACGCCACACAGTCCTCAACACGATACAAAATCTTGACTTGGGTGGTGGATTCAGGCTGGATTAATCAGATACCTAAATTACAGATTCAATTTCTAAATTTAAATCTTATTATTATACGCCATTTGGTGGCTGCGCCCATCTTAAATATTGAGGTTGTATAGTGCACTGTATTCTTCTTATCAAGCCCTTTTATTTGATACCCATATTGGTGGGATTGATAAAAAATTGTTATCAGCCATTTGGTAGCGGCAGCCATCTTAGATTTCAATTTTGCATAGTAAATTGTATTCTACTTGCTGAGACCTTTCATTTGATACCCATGTTGATGGGATTGATAAAACCTAAGTTATCCGCCATTTTGTAGAGGCCGCCATCTTGGATTTTAATTTTATATAGTACATTGTATTATACTGGTCGAGCACTTTCATATGATACCCATATTAATGGGATCGATAAAACCTACGTTATCCACCATTTTGTAGCGGCCGCCATCTTGTATTTAATTTTTTATAGTATATTGTATTCTGCTTGTTGAGCCCTTTCATTTGATACCCATATTGATGGGATTGATAAAACCTACGTTATCCGCCATTTTGTAGCGGCCGCCATCTTGGATTTCAATTTTTTATAGTATATTGTATTCTGCTTGTTGAGCCCTTTTATTTGATACCCATGTTGATGGGATTGATAAAACCTAAGTTATCCGCCATTTTGTAGAGGCCGCCATCTTGGATTTTAATTTTATATAGTACATAGTATTATACTGGTTGAGCACTTTCATTTGATACCCATATTGATGGGATCGATAAAACCTACGTTATCCGCCATTTTGTAGCGGCCGCCATCTTGGATTTCAATTTTTTATAGTATATTGTATTCTGCTTGTTGAATCCTTTCATTTGATACCCATATTGATGGGATTAATGAAACATAAATTATCCGCCATTTTGTAGCGGCGGCCATCTTGAATTTATAATGATAATGAATAAACATAATTGTATTGTCACCAAAATCCAAAGTGTATACAAAATTTCAGATTAATCGGTTGACAGGAAGAGGGTGAAATTTGAATTACTAAATTTGATCCAAGAATAAATAAAACAAACGGGGTGAGCTAAATAAAACCGTTTAAAAAAGGATAAAGAGGGAAAAGTAAATAATAATTAAATGCTCCTTGTGAGTTAGTAATGTAATTATATTTATAAGTGGTTCTGAGTTGGCACGAGGAGGCTGTGAGATCTGAAGGCACGAAGAGGGGGTTGCGACTTCCTTAGAGGCCGGCAGGCAGAGGCAGAGCAGCAAAGAGACGCTTCGCGAACCTCGGAGGTGATCTGTAGGGTCACGAAGGTGTAGGAGACACCCCTCCACAGACCTTTAAAGGCCTCAGGAGCTCGCAGCAGCAGAGGTAATGGAGAAAAAGGCCCTCAGAGGCCAAGAGTGTCTCAGCCAGTCCCGCGTCTCTCCTGCTAGTGCAGGTTCCTCAACACAGCAACAACCAGTAATAGTAGATACAGACACAGTTGTTTGCACTATGTTACTGAAGAAAAACACACTGCACTCCGACCGATTACTTTGAATTGTTCTTACGCGCTACTTAACTTTAGAATCTCTTCACAAAAATTTCTCACTGACAGTCAAGCTGGTGATCCATCCATAATTTGAATTTTAAATCTAAAGCCTAAATATTATTGTCTTACAAAATTAAATACCTACCCAATTTCTTGTAAAAATAAATTTATGCATATATAACGTTATATTTGTAATACATTATAAATTTACTGAACATTAATAATTTTAATTAATATACAATTATAAATCGATACCTCCAACGCGTTTAGTCGTAACATATTTTTGAGAATACTTATAGTTTAAAAATTTAAATAAATGTGATTATTTCTTATTACATCGAGCGTCTGGTGGTGTGACCTTGAACTAATTGATTACATAATGTAAATACGTCGGTTAAAAGGATTTTCACAAATTACTTACATAAGTAACAACCACGCTTATCCTGAAAAAAAAAACCCTTTTTGCTGGATGGGTTGGAGGTGTCGAAATTCTAGAATAGATATTTAAACTAATACTCGGTAGAAGCGAAACATAGGTGTAACTTCTGTTAGTTTAACAGAAGACAGAAAAAACAAATAAAGAGAATAAAGTTAAACTAATGCCAATGAAGTAAAATAATTACTAGTTTGAGTAAGTATAAAATAACACTACAAGGGAGCAGCTCTAGGTAGGTATGGGTATAAAACAAACATTTTAAAGTTAAGAGACTGCCAGAATAAAAATAGAAATTTTACGGTACCTAAGTTTCAATTCATTCCCTTTCAACTTATATTTCATTTTTCGATCATTAAAAATAACTAAATAATAAGCTACACTAATTGATTGATAATTTTTTATTTGGCATTAATTTTTTTACAGAGGAAGGATGAAACGCATGTCACTAAAAGAGTTATGAGTGAATGGATGGTAAGTAAGAGGGAGGCCAAAGTAAAGATGGAGGGATTGCATGACAAGTGATATGAAAGAAAAGAGAGTTAGTGATAGCGTGACGAGTGACAGGACACAATGGAAGTAAACCGTGTTGCGCCGAGCCCAAATAAAACGGGTCAAGGCCAGGAAGATGATGATGATGATTTATACAGTAAAATTTGGATAAATGGGAGCTCAAGGGGCTCAGGATTTTTTGTTACTTAGAAATTTTTCAAACTCAGCCAAAAAGTCCCAAGTACCTATTGAGGTTTACGGTAGCTCGTTGTGATTATCAGTAGTAGAGGATTCTCACACATCCAGGACCCACTCAACCAGGTTCTACTATATCCACATCAGGCGTCGCCAGACCTTTCACCAGGTCTTTGAGCAATTCTTGCGTGCATGTTGATCTCGTTATTTCTACGCCTTTGGCTTATTTTTTTAAGATAAAACTCATACCATATTATTCTATTACTCCTTAAAAGGACAAAAAATAGGTCAAATATTAAGGGACTGTAAATATTAAAAAATTCTATAATATACCTCACCAAATAACTGATTTCATTTATTACAACCACACATTTCATTCATTTCATTTATTACATTTTCAGTGTATTGACACAACAACAAACTGTCGCTCAGTAGAAATATCACCGTGGCTATATATAGACGGCGCCAGATGTTAGAAGCTGTATGTGCACTTGTGTTGACACTAAAACAAAGTTTAAATATTATTATAATGTAAATGAAACCGTTAACTATTACGGGTAAAACGATATTTCCATTGGAAAAGATAAACCGTACCGCAAAACGTATACGGAAGAATGGTATATTATCTGCCACTATGTCTACTAATTTAATATACTCATCCCACTGAGTAATGGCACATGTAGCTAAAGGCACACCCCAACCAAAGATAACAGATTTTAGGTATATTCTGTGGACGTGCCCATTAAAAACTTTTACAATATCTACGTAAAACATATGGCTTATGACTACTAGAAAACTGTTTTTCGTTGTTAGAAAATATGTTGACATTATGTTTATTATCCAGCGTTCACTTGTGCTTAAGTCCATCTTCAACAGTACATACGAGTACACTGTTACATTTAAGAGGCAATTTATTATAATTGAATTAAGAAACACAAAGTTCCTATAATTCCTAAACTTCTTCAAGATGCACCATGATGTCACACCGTATATCAACGTGGGTAGATTTACCGCAAACAGAATTAACTCCGTCTTCATTAAAAAGTTATCGGTAACAGAAATCATGGCGTGCGGGTGAACGACACTTGCGTAGTTTTGATCGAAGATTCACTAATAGTTTGCAGAATTTAATTTTTTTTTTTTTGCGAACAGCTTCACGTAAAGTGCCGCCAAACTGTCAAAGCTGGTGTCCCTTTTTGAAATAGTTGATAATAATAATTGTAATCAAGTGTTCAAAAAATATTTATCGTCCACCGTAATCAGTAGAATTTTAATTAGTATAAAAGTTCACCTTTTTTGGGGTCCTTAGATGAATGTTAATTCACCATTAAAATTAAGCAAGTTTTTAACCGACTGGCCTGGAGAGAATATTAACGTCTCCTATTGTACATTCTCAGTAAAACACAACGATTGTGTAGAATTATTATGAAAAGAACAATAAAAAAGTGCACGGTATCAGGAAAGTAGGTATATTCGCTTTGAGATGTGGGTATAACTGTAACTATTAAACAAAAAAAATATATATCATTCGAAAGACACGATATTTTCTTTGGATTAAAATTAATCATAATAACGCATTCACATAAATTGCAATAAAAACATATAATGTCTAGAAAAAAATATACTCAGAAATACATGTAGGCACATAAAATTAAAATGTTTTTGTAGATCCTAAGTTGACTAAAAAGAAAGCCTTGTAGGATCACACGTGTCTGTCTGTCAGTTCATCTGTCACAGCCAATTTGCCCCAAATCTACTGGACTGATTTGAACTATTTTTACTGCCCGAAAGTACCAAGTTTAAAATTTGGATTTGAAACTATAACACAAACATAAGCATAATCAGCCTTTTAATGTTCCCACTGCTGGGACTCAGGCCTTCTCTCTAGGAGAGGGAAACTATAAGTAGTCTATTTTTAGGGTTACATGTTCTCAGTCGGCAAACACGGAACCCTTCACTTCACTTTGTCGTCCGTCCATGAAGACTATACCCAGATCTGCTACCCCCTGGAGCACTGAACAAGTCAAACTTCGAACTTAATGCAATCCAAATCCGTTTATACTCGCAAGGAAATCAAAATCTATAGGGTACTTCCTGTTGGCCAGCAAGAAGCAAGGTCTCATGGCACAAATAAAGGAAAAAGTATAAAAACGGAAAAGAAGATAAAAAATAATTACATTTTTTGCGATTCGGAGTAATCTGGGAGAATCGATTCAATAAATGGAACTATTTACATAGATCAAAATCAAAATCAAAAATCAAAAATATTTTATTTTACATAGGCCTACATGGGCACTTATAAAACGTCAGAAGCTAGTGCACGGTTCCAAATTGGTCGTTTCCTATGGAGAAGAACCGGCAAGAAACTCCAATCGGATATGTATATACGGAACCCTCGGTGTAAGAGTCCGATTTGCACTCGACCAGTTTTTTATGCAACATTTAAAAAAATATGATGCGTTCAGAACCATTTGCTCGCCAATCGGACTCACACTTGGCCGATTTTACAAAAGCATAATATATATATATATATTTGTGATCATTTCATTAATTCTATATTCTGATTTCCTGATTACGGTCGGATTAAAAAATGCTCATTAAAAATGGTCGTTATTACAAAATAATGGTCACTATATTTTTAGGGTTCCGTACCTCATAAGAAAAAGAGGAACCCTTATAGGATCACTTTGCTGTCCGTCTGTCTGTCGGCCTGCCGGGACCGTCTCTCTCGGGATAGCGTGGAAGTATCGAGTTGACATTGAAACTATACACTCAGATCTGCGGTCCCTTAAACCTCGGATTTCCAAGTTAACGAAAAAAAAAGATACAGCCGTTTATGTCACAAAAAAAACTTATTTTCGACACGAAGAAAATCAAAATTCATGGCGTTCCTACTGCCTGTTGACACAAAATTCCGAAAGGCATTTAGCAAGGCCTTATAGTAGCACAGATATGGAAAATAATACTGAAAACAGTTTTGTTATCACAATAAAACATGCGATTCGGAAAAATCTTTGAGACTCCATTAGGGAATCGAATTATTAACATAGGTAAGCTTGTACGGAACCCTCAGTGCGCAAGTCCGACTCACACTCAGCCAGTTTTTTTATGTTATATATCGTTAATTAAATTAGTAGGTACTGATTATGGCGCAAAATAAATTATAGTAACTTAATCAGTTTATAACGTTTGATCATAAATACTGTGGACTCCTGAACCTTGAGGAGACCTTTGAGAATAAATGAGTTCGAAATCCGTAACTTTGCAATCGTTAAGCATTCCTTATTTTACGTAGACCTTTGATAGTCGTTACAGGTCTTCAGACGCCAGTAAGTCTGTCCATCAGTCTATCCAAGGAGTATCGTGTTGCCAGTAACTGGGCTGTGAGGGTCTGATAGGCAGCTGCTCCATGTCGCACACGGGTGTTCAGCCGCGTCTGGTGAGACTGGAAGTCGGCCCCAAGGTAGTTGAGCTAAGGCTGGGCAGATGATGGTGGTTTGTGTGTAAGTATGCATGATCTGCATATGACTGTATCTTTTTTTGTCGTTCAGTCAGGAGAACCAGGCTATCACCACCTGTGCACGCTGGTCGACTTGGCACTCGCTCTGAGGGAAGCAGTCAAAGCCATCAACTACTACGAGTTCCGACTGAGAATAGGTAAGACACCAATAAGTTGACCACGGTTTGGACAATGGTGGTCAGAGTGTGATACATTTTGTAATAATCTCTCTTGTAGGATGCAATATTTCGATCATAAGCGTTTTTCGGGTGGTTGTCAGCTATTATGACCACAGTCATTTTTTGAGGGCTGGAGCCGCGTTTGAGAAAACTAAAGTCACTGTCTAGTGTCAATACAAGCCATTTACAACGCATGACTTTTCAGTACCTATGTAAAAAACTATGGGAAGATGAGCACAACATTCCAGGAGGCTGATCAGATAGGGAGTTGGGATGGCTGTAAGATAATGCCAAATTTTAGGATTCTGGGTCAACGGAAAGTACTTTATGAATGATTCCCTTGAGAGTGTCGAAATATACGTTTTTTGGGATATTATCATCATCATTTATTTGAGCAAGTAACATACTCATAATTACATAATACACAAACATAACACAAAACGTGACACCAACATACAATCAACGTCCGTACTTTTTTAAATTTGATTTTTTTACAGATTCGATGGACCGCTGATTTAAAAAAATAAAAACATGGTTAGAAAATATGGTTTACCTGCTCGCGTTTCCGAGATAAACGGTCTTAACAGACAGACTGACAGACGGATAATAAAGTGTTCATATAAATGTTCCGTTTTTTCCGTGATCGCGGTATTACGGGATCACAAAATGCCGGTTTGAAAGCGACAGATGTGCGCGTCAGTTATTCTGTTGGTAGTGGAGATGAGTAACTGTACTGTAGTAGGTAGTATTTATAGGAACACAGTGCGGTGATTTGGGCTCCTCGTGAAGCGAAATACAGTGTCATGCTGGAGCGAGTACAAAATAAATTCACAACACACTATTTTAAACTTTATGGGTTTACCCATTTTACCCACTGATGTATCCCACACTGTTTGTACTGGGTATGGTGGGGTACAACGAGCTCAGAGTGCGCCGTGAGTTTGCACTCGCGGCGTATGCAAGTAAGCTCCTGCGTGGAGTAGCGCACAACCCGAGCGTGCTGCGGCACCTGAAGCTGTGCGTGCCAGACCGGTACGTGTGGAGGCGGCGGCGACCGCCATTGCTAGCCGTGCCTGCTGCCAGAACCAACCTGCTGTCGAAAGCACCCCTCACCCGCACAATACGCGTGCTAAATGAAGTGCATGAGAGGATTGACCTATTCTCGAGCTATGTGACGGAATTAGCAAGAGTTTTATTAAAGTTTAGTTCTTATATTTAAATATTAGGTAACAAATAAATGTTAAAGTCTGATTTTATATACTAGGTTAAGTTTATATATTTTTTTTTGGATTTTTATAGTTGTATTAAGTATAGTTGATTTTAGGTAAGTTAGGCATAAGATAATTGATTTGTTCCTATTAGAGATTATTAAGATAGAGGTTTGTATGACGTATAAAACGACATTATCGAGCAGGTGGTGTAAAATGTCGTTTTATACGTCATACAAACCTCACTTAAAGCAAGTCATTATATGCCTAGGGAGATAATGCAGTATGGCCGATCCCTAGGGAATAATGAGATTTGAATTTGGAGCATCAAGAATCGTCAACATTGTGAATTAAAATGTAGGCACATCGAGAAAGTTGACTCAAAATTCAAACCAAAGAGTATGTAATCACTATGATTCAAACTGACCACTAACAAAAAAAAGAAAATAGAATAAAACGTGCGCACTGACGACACGGGAGCATTATAGAAAATTGAAACTATAGAATCGTGGAGTATGTAGTGAATTTTGTTTGTTTGATGACAAAGACATTAAATATATACTACCAATAGACAGGACATAGCGAACAAAAGTCCAAACCGATACTTGTTACTTGGTAGTAACAAGTCGCTCAGTCTTGTATGCCACCCAAAACGCCTAAACGTCAAGTCGTGTTTGTATCCGCTTTGGGCACTAAAAGAAAATCATTTCTGAGAAAATGTACTGAGTTGCGCGTTACACTATTGCAAATCTTGTTATGGTAAAATTATTGGACCTAACTTCGGTTTATTTTCGTAAATATTCTTGGTATTTACGCAATAATTCATTAAAATTCAACAATTTCCATGAATAGTTCTAGAACATTTGCTGATTTTATGATAGCGCCATCTATTGCTGAAAAGTTTAACCTTACCTAGCACGCACCAGTAGCGTAGCGTGGGTTTTCGCCGCTTGACGTCGACCAGAAATACGCCGCCCTTTGTTATTTATTATGTTTAAGAACATCAGTATTAAGAACGACTGCAGGTATCCCGTCGGGGCCACTAGCTTTATTCTTACGTACGTCTTTGTGATGGATACGAATATTCGACATACCCGTCATGTACCCATCAGGAGAAACAGGGGGCGGTGCGTCACCGGAATTCAAACGCGAAGATTCCGCAATAAGAGAGGCAATTAAGTTTGCTTTCTCCACAGCGGTGTGAGCCAGGGACCCGTCGGGTTTCAGCAGTGGTGGAGGTGAGGGACGGCAGAAGTTCGATTCGCTTGAGTTTGCCAGGGACCAAAACGCTTTACTACCAACGGGGTTTGTATTCGGCCAATGTGGTCAAACTGATACCTCCACAACACCTTAGAGTCACGTCACTTCCCTTACGCATACGAGCGTTGGCCCAAGGTCGGTATGGGCGTGTTTGACCGCGTCAGCGTGAACACACTCAGTGCCAAGTCATGGTTGAGCTTGGTCCGATGTTGCTACGTCAGAGAATGAAGTTGAATTAATAAAAAGCAATATACCTGCTGCAGCATGCAGGGTAGACTTAACATCGACATCAAAATTTGCTTGGCACGTACGTAACATTGCGCTCGCAATTTCGAATATCGAAGTTTTATTTTTTTTCAAATAAATAAATTGGCGCTTTCTGCCGCTTCCTTTCGTCGGCCATGGCCCCCACCGCCATGATCCCCTCTCCTAGCTACGCCACTGGCACACACTGAAGCTTCTACCACGAGTTCTCAACGTGATCTATTTTACGACCTAAACCGAACTGTTGGATCCTTTTTCGTTCGTCGCTTCGACTGTCATTTTAACATAATTATCATGGTAAAGTCCCTTGCCACCTACCGAGCAATAGTTAAAATTATACAAATGTTGACAAATTTAATTCGCGTGATTGCTATTCAATGCTAGATGGCGTCACTGAGAGATAGGATGACAGTTTTTCAAAGACATTTCTCCTGATAGCCGCTCTATTGTATCTCTTTAAATCTCTTTGTATGATGAACTTGTAAAAATAATACTTATATTTCTCTAATATATGATTTGGTCGATCAAATTGTCTTTTGATTATCTCACAGATGGTGTAAAAAGTAGAGTATGCAATACGGGGATAAAGCTGTCTTTGTCTTGGGCGGCTTAAATTCCTCACTTCACTCTGGTTTCTTTATTTACTCACTCGCAATGCTCGGGAGTTAATTTTATAAATCCCTCACTATCGTTCGGGATTAAAACCAGCAGCCTTCGTTTCGTTCGGAATTCAACATACCGCCCGCGACTTAGAGACACTGCTTTATCCCCTAGTCACATAAACTACTATTATTACTCTAAAAGTACCTAGGTACTTAGTATGTATTTTGTTTTTCCGCCAATGAGGGTCCTAACCTACGGTACTCAAAGTTGGTCACTTAAGTACTGAAAAACAAAAATCTAAATACTTACGATTTGTTATATGGCAATAGGAGCGCAGAATAATAGGTGTGGTAAGGGCTCAGCAGGGTCGAAGCCTACTGGGGCCACGAGTGAAGCGAATGAAAACCTCGGGCCCATGGAATGAAGGCAAAGAAGGAACACCGGTGTCTCTCGCTCCGCCCAAGGACGGGAGATGTCATTGGATGATTTCTCACCTTAAAAAAATCATACCCATAGTTGTAAACATATATACATTGTAAGTTAATAAAAAGCTTGTAACATCACACAATTGACAGCTTTAGCGTATTCCGCGATCTCTTCCAAGCAATTTGGAATGGACAGAGATAGCCTAGACACAAAATGGGATAGCATTTGGTCCAAATATGAATTAAAACAAAAATTAAGTAAGTGACAAAATTCATTCTTATATATAGAATAGCAAAAAAATTAGTTAAATTTGTAGAATAATTTTGCACATATGATAGATAAATATATATATATATATATATATATATGTTTATTCAGGGATAAATTTGGTAAAATGGTTACATAAAATTTTAAGAGTAATTACAAAGGTAAATGCCATGTTATATGCCTGGACTAGGATAAACCTGTATCACAGGCGGTAGAAGCTCTTACATTATAGTAATTTAGGACAATACTATTGATAACAATATTTAAAAAGTCTATAAGTAGGGAAAAATATAATTAAATTATTTATAATGTTATATGCCTAGTTTACTTAAACACTAAATGTCACAATATGTTATTTTGTATTCTAAAACTGTTTCTTGCACTTTATTCTCTAATCACACACATATGATTTTGCGTCAGCAGAATTAGTAATAGAGAACCTAAATAAGAAATAAATAATAAATATTTTACTTAAATCCTTAGCCTTGGACTTGCCGCTCTAGCCAAGTTACAACTGTATCGTGTCGAATTCCGTTCTCCAATCCGTAACGCTTCAGTGTCAGCAATTGTAGAAAACGATAAGTGGTTAGCCATGTTGACGCACCTGCGTCGTTCTACAATGTAGCATTTGTTTATCAAAGGATGTAGCGTTAAACGTTGTGGAAACTCATTCTATCATTTTGAACGATGTGAACTTAGCTACGAATTTTCTATTCGTTTGTTCCGATCACGCGACTTTACGTTGAAATGACGTCATTCCCATACGTTTCATCACTTTTTACAGCGTTAACGATTGCAGAATAACAACTTGGCTAAGCGTGCAGGTCTTTAAGCGTCCTATCGTATCCTTCCTTCTATTGAAGTCACTATGTCCATTAGAAAGTTATCCACTACGGATCGTAAAGATGTTTTTGACGATTCCAAATTATTGTGACGTAGAAAAGGCCATGGCCTCAAACACAGCCTACAATTTGTAGTTCAAGGGGTTGAGGTCTGGGCTAACCGAGGGCCAATCGTCAGCCTTAATGAAGTTCAGAACATTGGTTGCAAGCCAAGCCTGGTTAGTACATGTCTTTGACTGAATGCCATCTTGTTGACTAAGTGTCAGTAATACTAAAAACTCCATGACGTATTATCAAAGAGAGTACCTATCTTGAGTATCTTGAACTTCAGCTGAAGTCTTCATCCCTATTTCACAAAGACCTTGGACCTTGGTCAGGCCGTTATAGAACACCCCCATTAAACTATTACTGGTGCCACACGATGTCCACTTAGAACTCTGCCAACCAGGACAGAGGCTCTTGGGCTTACGAGCATACACCCGATCATTTTGTTTGTTGGAATGATCCTCGATTGTGAAGAAATTACTTCATACAAACGGACTCGCACTTGATCAGTTTTTACTACAGTATCTACACATCAGGATTTAATTGAAGTTATTAAAAGTTAGAGTAGGTAGAGTTATGAATTGTGAAAAGAGGAGGAAGAGGGAAAATAAATAATAAAATAATGCTCCTTGTGAGTAATATGATTATATTTATAAGTGGTTCTGAATTGGCACGAGGAGGTTGGGAGGTCTGAAGGCACGAAGAGGGGTCTGCGACTTCCTTAAAGGCCGGCAGGTAGAGGCAGAGCAGCGAAGAGAGGCCTCGCGAACCTCGGAGGTGATCCGCAGGGTCACGAAGGAGACATCCCTCCACAGACCTTTAAAGGCCTCAGGAGCTCGTGGCAGCAGAGGTAATGGAAGGAACAGCCCTCAGAGGCCAGGAGTGTCTCAGCAAGTCCCGCGTGTCTCCTGCTAGTGCAGGTTCCTCAACACAGCAACAACAAGTAATAGTAGATTGGAAAAACACAGCACTTTGCACTATATTAAGAAAAACACACCGTACTCCGATTGATCGCTTTAAAGAATTCTTTCACAAAATGTTCTCACTGACAATCATGCTGGTGATCCATTCGATAATTAGAATTTTAAATCTGAAGCCTAATGCAAGGACCAGCCAGTATTATTGATTTACAAACGAAATATTAAAATTAACAATAATTATTTATAAAAATAAATTTATGTAAGAATGGTACGTTATACTTATAATACATTATAATTTTACTTAATATTAATAATTTTAATTAATATACAATTATAAATTGACATCACCAACGCATTTAGTCGTATCATATTATTTGAGAAGAACTTGTAGTTTAATCATTTAAATAAATATGATTATTACTTGTACTGTGAACATCAACTGAGTGATTACTAGAGAAATACAAAATAATATCAGAAATTAAAATTACAAACCAACAGAAGACAGAACAAACAAAGAAAGAGAATAAAGTTAAAGTAATGTAATAGTATAAAGAAACACTACAAGAAACCAGCTCTAGGTAGGTAGTGGAAATAAAAAAAAACAATTTAGGGTTTAGGCACTGACAGAACAATAATATACATTTTACTGTAAGGTTTTCAACTTATATTTGATTTTTCAATCATTACAAACAACTAAAAATAATAAGTTACACTGATTGATTGATAACTTTTTATCAGGCATTACTTTTTTACAGAGGACTGAGGACTGAGGACTGACAAAGTTCCTATAGAGGTGTATTATTCTCAGCAACGGCGGTATTTCAATACCAAAAGTATCGGGAGCTCATTGTGATTATCAGTAGTAGAGGATTCTCACACATCCAGGACCCACTCAACCAGGTTCTACTATATCCACATCAGGCGTCGCCAGACCTTTCACCAGGTCTTTGAGCAATTCTTGCATGCATGTTGATCTCGTTATTTCTACGCCGTTGGTTTATTTTTTTTAGACAAATCTCATACCATAGTATGCGATTACTCCTTAAAGCGACAAAAAATATGTCTAATATTAATGGATTGTAAACATTAATCAATTTTATAACATAATTTACGTAATAGTTTCCATGTAGTACATTCATGGCGTAATCACACAACAACAAACAGTCGCTCAGCATAAATATCACCGTGGCTATATATAAGCGACGCCGGATGATTGAAGCCGTATGTGTACTAGTGTTGACACTTAGACAAAGTGACAATACTATTATTATGTAAATAACACTGTTAACTATCACGGGTAAAATTAAACTTCCCCACACAAAGATAAACCGTATCACGTCACTTATACGGGGGGATGATATATTATCTGCCACTATGTCTACTAATTTAATATACTCATCCCACTGAGTAATGGCATATGTAGCTAAAGGCACACCCCAACCAAAGATAACAGTTTTCAGGTATATTCTGTGGATATGTCCATCAAAAACTTTTACAATATCAACGTAAAACATATGACATATAACTATTAGAAAATTGTTTTTCGCTGTTATAAAATAAAAGCATGAGTGTAATATTATTTCTAATATCCGGGGTTCACTTGTGCTTATTATGTTCAGCGTCAAGAGTACATATATAATATATGTTACATTTCTGAAGAAATTTATTAAAATTCCATTTAGAAACACAAAGTTTCTGTAATTTCTAAACTTCTTCATGACGCACCATGATGTTACACCGTATATCAACGTAGGTAAATGCACTGCAAACATAATTAACTGCTGATTCAATACTAAGTCATAAAAACTTGAGTCATAATATTCACTGGTGTCATTATCAGACATGGCGTGCGGGCGAACGTCACTTGCACAGTTTTGATCGATTCACTAAAAGTTTGCAGATTTTAAAATAAATTATTTGCGAACAGCTTCACATAAAGAGCCGCTAAGCTGTCAAAGCTGGTGTCCCTTTTGAAATAGTTGATAATAATAATTGTAATCAAGTGTTCAAAAAATATTTATCGTTCACCGTAATCAGTAGAAATTTAATTAATATAATTAGTATATAGTTCACATTTTTTTGGGATCCTTAAATGAATGTTAATTTACCATTAAAATAAAGCAAGTTTTTAACCGACTGACCTGGAGAAATAGTGAGAATCTTAATGGCTCCTATTGTAGATTTGAATAAATTTGTCATCAAGGAGTAACTTGAATAGAATAATAGAATAGAAAAACTTTTATTCGGTACAGACACAGACAACGGTTACATTTATATATACACAAAGTAAATAAAAGTACAAAGTACGCCGAGCGTGCCCGCACCGAAAGGGGTCACCTCAGCATTTGCTGGACGTAAGACACCCAGCGCTGGTTTTCAGTTGGCACCCCGCAGTGACGCACGGACTAGGGTAAAGCATATACATATATACTCATAAGTGTAATTCAAATAGATATTGATGTAGTGTACCTACGGGTGTAAAATTTTATTTAAATAAAATACATAAATAACTATTTGTACTTGCAGGTTCTTCTCCATAGGAAGCGACCAATTTGGAATCGTGCACTAACTTCTGACGTTTTATAAGTGCCCATGTAGGCCTATTTAAATTAAAAATATTTGAATTTTGAATTAGATTAATTTGGACACCCTCAGAAAAACACAACGATTGTGTAAAAATATGATGAAAAGAACAAGAAAGTACGCAGTATCAAGGAAGTGTAGTCGCTTCTTTGAGATGTAGGTATAACAGTAACTAGTAAACAAAAACAAAAAATATATATCATTCAAAAGGAACGATACTTCTTTGAGTAAATTGATCATAAAAATGTATTCACTTATATTGCAATAAAATATATAAAGTCTAGAAAAAGTGTACTTAGAAATACTTGGAAATAGAATTAAAGTGTTTTTGTAGATCCTAAGTTGACTAAAAAGGAAGTCTTGTAGGATCATACGTATCTGTCTGTCAGTTCATCTGTCACAGCCAATTTGCTCCAAATCTACTGGACCGATTGGAACTATATTTATTGCCCGAAAGTACCGAGTTTAAAATTTGGGCTTGAAACTATAACACAAACATTTACAACCAACAAACTTTTACATCAGGCGCCGCCAGACCTTTCACCAGGTCTTTGAGCAATTCTTGCGTGCAAGTTGATCTCGTTATTTCTACGTCTTTGGTTTATTTTTTTTAGATAAAACTCATACCATAGTATGCGATTACTCCTTAAAGCGACAAAAAATATGGCCAATATTAATGGATTGCAAATATTCATAAATTCTATAATGTAGTTCACAAAATAATTGATTTCATTTAGTATAACCTCGACGTACACACACAACAACAAACCGTCGCTCAGTATAAATATCACCGTTGCTATATATAAGCGACGCCGGATGTTAGAAGCTGTATGTGCATTTGTGTTGATATTAAGACAAAGTTTAAATACTATTATAACGTAAATAACACTGTTAACTATTACGGGTAAAACGACATTTCCATAATAAAAGATAAACCTTACCACAAGACGTAAATGGGGGAATGATATATTATCTGCCACTATGTCTACTAATTTAATATACTCATCCCACTGAGTAATGGCATATGTAACTAAGGACACACCCCAACCAAAGATAATAGTTTTCAGATATATTCTGTGGATATGTCCATCAAAAACTTTTACAATATCTACGTAAAACATATGACTTATAACTACCAGAAAATTGTTTTTCGTTGTTAGAAGATATTCACATATTATGTTCATTATCCAGGTTTCACTTGTGCTCATGTCCATCGTCAAGAGTATGTACATACTATTTGTTACATTTAAGAGGCAATTTATTAAAATTGCATTAAGAAACACAAAGTTCCTGTAATTTCTAAACTTCTTCATGACGCACCATGATGTTATGCCGTATATCAACGTAGCTAGAGCCACTGCAAACAAGACAAACTGCCGACTCAATAATAGGCCGTAATAAATACTTTCAGCAGACATGGCGACCGGGCGACCGTCACTTGCACTGTTTTAATCGATTCACTTTTAGTTTGCAGAATTTAAAAATTTGCGACCAGCTTTCTGTAATGTGCCACCAAATTGTCAAAACAGATAGGTATACCATTTGAAATACTCGATTTGTAACAGTTGTAATAAAACTTAAAAAATATATTTATCGGTCACCGTAATCAATAGAAATTTAATTAATTGAAAAGGTCAGACATTTTTTGGGTTCCTTATATGAAATGTTATTTTCCATTAAAATTAAATAAGTTTTTAACAGACTGCCTTGAAAGACACCTAATGTTATTTGAGAATAATAGTGAGAATTTTAATGGCTCATATTGTAGGTTTGAGTATATTTTTTCGATTTTGATTTATTATGAAACGAACATTATGAAAGCACGCAGTATCAGGAAAGTGAAGTCGCTTTTTATTACAACAACGATTAAACAAAAAATACATACCTATATAAAAATACATATATATATTCATTCCAAAAAAACGATTATTTCTTTGAAATTGATCATAAAAACTCATTCACTTATGATGCAATAAAAATACTAAAATAAAAATTAAAAGAATGTAGAATAAAAGCATTTTTAGAGATCCGAAGTCAGACTAAAAAGGAAGCCTTGTGGGATCACATGTGTCTGTCTGTCAGTTCATCTGTCACAGCCAATTTGCTCTAAATTTACTGGACTGATTTGAACTATTTTTATTGCCCGAAAGTACCGAGTTTAAAATTTGGACTTGAAACTATAATAAGCCTATTTTTAGGGTTCCGTAACCTCAGTCGGCAAAAACGGAACCCTTCACTTCACTTTGTCGTCCGTCCACGAAGACCCTTTTCCTCAGGAACGCGTTAAGATATCAAACTAAAATTAATATCAAATACACAGATCTTCTACTCCCTGGAGCACTGAACAATTCAAACGTCGAAGTTAATGACATCCAAATCCGTTTATACTCGCAAGGAAATCAAAACCTATAGGGTACTTCCTGTTGGCCAGCAAGAAATAAGGTCTCATGGCACAAACAGAGGAAAGATAAAGAAAATATTTGGGTACTTAGAGTCTGTCTAATAAGTTAACCTACTTGGGTAATTATTAGGTTTAAATGAAATCTGATGTAATCAACACTGGTTCAATAATCAAGGTTGAAATATTTTATATATATATTTTTATTGATCATTGTTTACTACTAGAAGACACTTATAAAAAGTATCGTATATTAGTATTTTTTTAAATAATTAAAGTCCGTAGAGCCCTTATATCGGCAAACATCCCCTGCGTGCTTGAGCCTGCAGGTCTTAGCAGGTCTGATGGTAAGAGGCCGGATGGGCTGACTCTGGTACCATGGAAGAACGGGAAGTGCCTGATCTGGGACGCAACTTGCGTCAGCACTGTCGCCGCCAGTCACCTGAGTCGCACCATGCACACTGCTTCTGCCGCCGCTGAAGACGCCTGCTCTAAAAAAAGGCTGAAGTACGCTGCCTTGGAGCAGCTTTACCATTTTGTGCCGGTTGCTGTGGAGACTCTGGGCAGTTGGAGTATGGAGGCAAAGTCTTTTGTGCGAGATTTGGGCCGAAGGCTCGGTGAGGCAACGGGTGACTCCCGGTCCAGGTCGTTCTTGGTGCAAAGAATGGCCATCGCTATTCAGCGAGGTAATGTGGCGAGTGTTATAGGCACCTTTGCACCGGGAACGATCAGGGGCGGGTTATTTATTGACATTTGACGTTTTTATTTAAATTGTATCTATGACATTGTGTATTTAAATAAAATATAATAACTTATTATTATACAGAAAAATAATTAAATATCATACAATATTCCCAAGTCGGTTGACTTTTTAGACAGACTATATCAAAAATTTTTTCTTTTTGCTTTTCGGAATAATCTTCGAGACGAAAAAGAAGAAAAAAAGCAGGGCCTTATAGCACAGGTATTGAAATTAAACTGAAAACAGTTTGTTGTTTTTATTCGGTAATTGAATTATTAACATAAGCTTGTACGGAACCCCCAGTGCGCAAATTCCGACTCGCACTTACCCAGTTTTTTTTTTTTGTTAGTTACCATTAATTAAATTAGTACTGATTATGGTGCAAAATAAATTATGGCAACTTAATCAGTTTATAACGTTTGATCACTGTACTGTGATATCAAATAAAGAGAAAATAAAGAGCAATCAGGGCTATTTATAAAATGGGTCCTCGCGAGTCCCTCAGAAATAAATTCAAAGAAATCGATATATTGACACTGTCTTCTCTTTATATCTTAGAAAGTATTCTGTATGTCCGTAAAAACCTAGGACTTTTCAAAATTGGAAGCGATTTCCATAACATAAATACTCGTAGTAAACACGAAATTATATATATTACCCAAATGAGATTAGCCAAGACCAGTAAGTCATTTTTAATAAATAGCATACGCTTTTATAACAAGCTACCAAAAGCGGTGACTGAACTTAGCGAAGGAAAGTTCAAAACCCATATTAAGCGTGTCTTAACCAAAAAAGCATATTACAAGGTTAAAGACTATGTCGAAGACACGCTTGTTTGGCAATGACTACCTCTGCACTTGTGGCCCTCTGGTGACTCAAAATATTGTGTGAATGTATCTATTAACTGCTCCATCTTTGTTGTAACATTTTTTTTTTCTACTAACACATTGCTTTTGTAATATTTTATTTTATATTATCTGACTCCAACCACATTCAATTCGTTAGTTTTTCTTTTTTGGTTGTTAACGTCTCATTTATTGACAGCTTTTTTTTTTATATAGCCTCTTTTTATAATGTAAATGGAAAAACACTGTAGACTCCACGAATTCTTAGATTACTTCATATTTTGACTCACTTTTTTTAAATGATTATTTTGATGATTTTATTGTTCTTTTAAGTACAATATAGACCGGTAAAGTTAAATAATACCTATTAATACTTTAATATGGAAATATTGTAACTACAACCACTTTTTTAAAAGAGTAACCATGGAGTTTCTTGCCGGTTCTTCTCCATAGGAAACGACCAATTTCGAACCGTGCACTAGCTTCTGACGTTTTATAAGTGCCCATGTAGGCCTATGTGAAATAAAAAACTTTTGACTTTGACTTTGACTTTGTGGACTCGTGCAACTTTAAGAGATGCATTAGGAGTAGTCTCCTGACACTGAGATTGTCCTTCGACAATAAGAAACAGAGCTGGGAGGAAATAATTGTATACTTTAATATACTTGTAAATTTAAATAATTTCTTACTTTCCGCAAGTATGTCAACTTTAAAATCGCCACCTAAAACGCATTTTCTATCAATGAAATGTTCTAACAATTTTTCTAGGCTTCGTAAGAAACTATGAAAATTTTTGTCATCTGGACTTCTGTAACAGCAACAAATATATTTAAACCTGTCTCAAGATCCTTTACTCCACAAACTTCAAAGCTTTCTGATCTGTATAACTTCCGTATTGACTCAATATCTTCACACTTTTTATTTATATATCCTAAAATGAGACTACCACCTCTTTTTTATTGGTCCTTGTATTATATGATACTAAGTTAAAATCACCTAACTGAAACAAATTAATAGATTTATCATTCAACAAATATAGTCCAAGTCTTTATAAAAAGTTTCAATGTATGACTCAAGTTTAAGCTTTTATTACCTATTTATACCACATACGTTTTGAGGAAATAATTTTAAACAGATCGTATCTGATAGTAAAGGGTCTGAAAGACTGTTATGTAGCGAATAATAATGTAGTGATTCTGCTTTATTCTCGAAAACAAATAACATTGCCGAAATCAGGAAAATTATTAATTTGTGTAGAAGTAGAAGGCTCTATAAATAATAGGGTTGTTTGATGGTCTAATTTATCCTTGCCGTCAAAATTACAATCTGTTTGTGTGCATGCATCTCGTGATTGAATTATAAATGCTTTTTTCTTATTATTTTTTAATATATTGTCCATGTATTTTTTACAGGTAATTGTATATTTTACATGTAGTATTTCAATATAATTATATTAACTTGCATGCAATTTGCTTATTGAAAGTTATACAGTAATTATGGTAGTCATTGTCTAATAAAATAAATTTAGAATTAATGCAATTTCCACAGATAAATTTTAAGATATCATTCAACTTCAGTAGGTACATTTAAATAATTGTTACGATAGACCTTACCGACCAAGATATTAGTGTTTGTCAAAGTTTGCAAAGTGTGATGCAGTGAGCTTAAAACTTGAAGGGGATTGTTGTCATTAGAACCTGCTAATAATAAAATGAAATCTGAGTCGGTACTCTTTACACATAGACAAACTAGAGTTCAATATATTCCTAAGAGGCGCATTTGATTTAATGAATGACGTCACATGAAATGAATCTCCCACCAAATCCTGTAATTTTTCCCGTATTCCGTATCCAGTCTGATCGGCAAATATAGCGATCCTGTGTTTCGGTGATGTAACTAAATCCGCTTGTGCTACACTAGAATTCTTGTCAATTTGATTTTGTGTGTTTTCATTCGAACTCAATTCATATTCTTTGGTTTTTAATACACAACTGTTTGTATTTGATAATGGGACAGTGGAAATATTCAGGCAATCTTCAGTCTTCTGCATGTTGTCGTGCAAAAGGTGTGATTTGTTTATTGAGGAACAACAGGGCACTACCTCTGTGCCCATTATTGATAAATTAGTGTTTAAATCAATAGTTTGTGTCATGGAAACCTCTAACTTGTCCCTTGAGTTGTGGCTATTTAAGCCCTTTTGTATCGAGGAAACAGCTGTACTATAACACTATTGTTAGAAAAATCTATTTGTCTCGAAACGGAACTACGTCTAATATTATTTTGTTTGAAGAGTATATCAGTGTAAGATTATTAATTTTATACACACACACCCTTTTTTTATGGTGGGAAAAAATCATGCATTGACATCCCCCGCCTTTGAGCGGAGCGGGAGATAGTGTCAGACTCTTACTGACTAAAAGACCCACCCCGTTCCTTCTAGCTTTCATACCGGGGCTCGAGCGCCCTTAGAGTCCACAACCCTCAAAAGGCTCGCCCCCTGCAATTTCAAATACACCCCTTAAAGTCCCGAAAACTGTTATTGGTAGACTTACATATACCAAGAGTGACAATCCTCCCTATATAGTGCATGTATCTTTAAAAGACCAACAATCCTCAAGGCACTGTGCTACAACCAATCAAGTTTGGTATGTTTTTGATATAATAGTCAGTAGTAGATAAAACGTCAGTAATGTACGTCTGGACGGAATCAAACGAGTAGGCAGAAACCGTGTCTCAGTCGAGTTCAAAATATCTCTTAAGCAAGATGCCAACAGTTTCCTCAACAACACAATTCTGTGCAAAAATAAATATGTAGCTGCCATCCCACAATTCAACATAACACGAATGGGCATAGTTAGAGACATTCCAGTAGAGTGGTCAGAGGATGACATTGTCAGAAATATTTAGGTTCCGGAGGGCTGTGGCCCTGTCGTCAAGGCCAGAAGGACATCTGTATCCATTCTAGTTTCTTGTAGGGGTACTTCAGTGTTATGGGGTAGGGTTATGGTCAGGACGAGGGAAATATCAAATGGTTCATCAGGGGGGTCAGGATTAGGCGGCTTTTTGGAAGTTGTATTGATTTAAAACTAATTAAAAGGGGACAATCACAAATAAAATAAAACCTTGACCAAAACACAAGCATAGAGAACAGTCTTGATCAATTTTCACTCAGTTAGAAGTTCACTAAAATCGAAAAAAATCGTAGCACTGACAAAAAGCACGTGTAGGTACACTTTTCACCACTACCAATGAAAGTTCTTCGAGTTATAGTCCGTCTAACGAAAGCGTGACCTGAGAAAAGGAGGTTAAAACCAAAAATTTTGAATGTGGTATTATTGAAATAGTAGGAGAAAAAAGTTTTGATACTTGAGTATTTTTTAAATTTATGACAATTGTATAATAGTTGTATAGGAACTTAAATTTTAATCAAAAACGTGTGTAGACTTAAGCTATAACTATACTACACCGACGAACACGTGTGAGACGTCTCAGCCGTGTGCGGTAGGTGTGCACACTACACCGACGCAACGCGTATCACGTGTGATGCGCATTACAACCTTTGATTTCATCGAAGGATTAAAAACAGATCAAGCTCGCTTTTTCATTTACTATCGAAGACACTTCCGCCTGACCATCGCGATCAGACGCGTGGATGGCAATCCACGCGTCTGTTCGCGGTGCCGCCGCGGTAATCGCCGCCCACCTTCCTCTAAATTTTCTGAAACCGACGTGTCGGCATCGCGGACGTAGCGTCGCATGGCGTGGCGTGGATCAAGTGTAGCTCTAACAGTCTATTTTCTATATGAAATGTATGGAGACCGAAGCTTCCAGATCGGCTTGTTTTAATACCAAAATTTTCTTTTTGTGCGCCTACCATATTTTCTCTTCACTACCCTAGGTTGACTGGTAGAGAATGCCTAAGGCATTAAGTTTGCCTATGTACTTTGTGTTGCATCAAAATTAAATAAATCGGCGTGTGAAGCACACGTGTGACCAGTGTAGTGTACCTTTAATTATTGGTGGGTGTATGGTAAAGGTCAATAACACACAAAATATTAGTTATTATTCCAAATTATTTTATTTTATCTGTTCTCTCAAATGTCGCTACATAACATTCAAATAATACTCTTTATTTACCATTTGGCCTTCTGGCAAGAATACCAAGTGTACAACACCGCAATAGTCAACATGATTTCAATTTCATCACGTCTCGCCAACACTAATAATGTGTTTCAAGATTGTTGGGTTGGAATCGATTCGTTTTAGCACAGAGAAAATTCAGATCTTTTGGGATTAGTCAAGCGGGAACATCTTTCATACTCCAGTGATTGTTTTAAATAACACGGATCGACTCGTGAGACACAGAAAGTTCAGCAGCTATCTCTCTCAAACTTGAACTAGGATTTCAGTCACTATTTCCTTCACTTTCGGGATTTTAACTTCAGTTGAAGACTTTGATGCACTACTAGACAGAGTGAGGCAAATCTTTCATTACATCCAACCGCGTTTGAACGCATTCTACCATCATTAGCATATGTTTTTGATTAAGTCGATTCACCAAAAGCCTTCTTTGTTCGATGTTTTTGTCAAATATGAAATTCGCAATATGCCAGATTATCTAAAAATATAATAAAAAAAAAATCATTACATCATAAATATAACTATCTAATAATATTTGTCAACAAGGATCAAGATTATAACGTCATACTAACTTAAAAATACAGAAATCGTATGTAAACATTGTTGGTTTTCATTGAAAACACCTTCTTTCTCTTCTTGTTTTTGTTTGAACTTATTAACCATAGTGTGTAGCAGTTTTCGCACGTTACTGTTTATTGTTTTTCCCATAATTAAGCAATTATTCTTGAAAAATAAATATCTGTTTACAAAACTGACAATTGCGATCATAGACTTTGACGTGATTTTTTTCGGCAAAACAATGTTGCCAATTTAATTTAAAAAAAAAACTCCAGGTTACGCTTTCAGTAGACGCACTCTAGTAATGCTATCGCGGCAAGCCTTTCCGAACGTTTAATTAAATGTCAACTAGTATGTCAAGTTGACATTGACAATCGGCAGTAAAAAAAAAATAACAAGTTATTCTACGTGTTGAGGGTATCGATCGAGCCACAAATAAAATAAATACCTACATAAATCAGAAACGGGCAAACAGTGGGCCACCCACAGTAGCGAAAAATGTGTTAAGAAAATTACGAAACGGTTTGTAACTACATGAAAATGATCAATTGAATAAGCTGACAATCACATAAAAGAAACGACAGATAAGATGTAGTTATTTACATGTTACTTACGAGTTGTCGCTTTCTGGTTTCCAGCAGCATCAGCACCTCTTCGGTTTTGAAGCCGCCGTCTTGGGGTACCTGGCTATCAAAGGCTTGAGAAATTGTGACATTATTATTTATCTTTGTAAAGTTCTGATTTAGGCCCGACACCCACTATCGGTGGCGGTTGGGTACAGCTCGGGCACCTTATGGCAGCTCCGGGCTTCTTTGGGCAGCTTCGGGCGGCTTTGGGCGCCTGAGAGCTGCCTCGGTAGTCGTAAGCACACTTAGGGACGCCGTAGCTGATTTTGAGTAGCCTCAGAAAAGTTCGGGCGGCAGAAACATCGCAGAGCAGTCGTAACGTTACGTGAAAACGGTTGTGCGTGTGTATTTATAATGGTGGATTGGGACTTAGTTCTCATTGTTCATCTTGCTGAAGAAGAAGAGAAACTTGGAGCCCTAAGGCAAAGAAGATTTTGGGTGAATAAGCTTTGGAAGCAAAAATGTACTTTCGGTGAATTTCATAACTTGTTTAATGACTTATGACATTCGCAAATTTTACGACTACTATAGGATGGATTATGAAAACTTTGATGCGTTGGTTGCTCTGCTCTGTCCTTACATAAAGAAAAAACCATCTCCTTTCCGTTTATGTATATCTGTTGAAGAAAGATTATCTGTGTGCTTAAGGTAAATAATAATGCAATTTTTTATTTAGGTTTAATTATTTATTCAACTTTAATAAGAAACATTTTTAATTCAGCTTATTGTGAGCTTGAATGAGCGCTTTTCCATTTTTTTAGTTTTAGTTCTATCAATCTGTCAAACCATGTCAATACATAAATATTAGCGTATTGTCTTATTAGTAATAGTAAATATTAGTATCAACTAGTCACACTATTTATTGGAGCTGGAAAAACGATCATTATTTTAATTATAGATAATATGCATGTATTATTATAATATTAAACAGGTAAAAATTAAATTTGTACATTCTTCTCATAATAATCATATTCACCATTTCCATTTGAATTCATTAAACCCCAAGTGAACGCCTGCGTTCATGCACCTATTGTCTTTCTATTGTGTCTGTAATTTCTACGATTGAAAGGTTAATTATATTAATTGTAGATAATAAGCATATTAGCACAGGTAAAAAAAAATCTTTATAGATTGTCATAATCATATTCACTCCCTACAAGACAATCTAATGGTTCAATCAGTCATGGTTTCTAGATATGGGTGTAGGTGTATAAATGTCAATGGTGACCGTGATTTTGTAGATGTTGATGTTGATGGATAGTTTGCTTGACTAAGATAAGTATTTGTTGATGTTGACGGTTCATACATATAACCTCTTGCTGTTGACTGTTGTTCCGATAGCATGATCCCTGTAGTTCCCTGATTTGTGTTACTTAAATATGTTATTTCAGCGTCATTAACAATTCCTAAAACATTAATAATAATAATAAATTAAAACATGATTATCAGAAGGTTATACATGGTCCTTCGAGGTGGATATGGTTGCGAGTGTTTTTGGTGGTCACTGGTGGTGGAAGTGACTACCACCCTGCACGTCAGTACTGGGCAGTGGATCGCTGTCCAGAGCAGCCCCTTCAGCGGGTACCAAGTGAAAGGTGCCCAGGAGTTGGAGGCGGAGCTGGGTGGAGCTGGGAGCTAGGAGCAGCCTGTTGGAGCTACAGCATCGGCAGCCAGGTCTGGCTGTGACACCCCGGAGGAACAGCGCAAGGGAGGTGAAGCAGACCAGTTTGAATATCAAGAATTGTGACGCAAATACGGTAGTGTGTTATTGATATCCCTCCAAGTCGACCCTCGGTCGTGTACATGGTTCGGAGGTTCCTCTCTCAGGAGCCCTGACCGCCGGCAGCTTGGACCCTGTTCCCGATGCCGGTGGGCTACTATTTTTTATATTTTTAAACGTTTTTTTTCATTGTTTGAAGAAATATTTAAAAATATGATAAAAATGTATATTATAATTAATGAATGGAATAATAATAATAATATTTCAGAACTATCGCACAACGCCATCTAGTCTCAAGCTAAGCAGAGCTTGTGTTATGAGTACTAGACAACTGATAAACATACTTATATATTTCTAAATACATACATACTATAGATAAATTACATCCAGACACAGAACAAACGATCATGCTTATCACACAAAGACTTGTCCTGGGTGGGAATCGAACCCACGACCTTCGGCATAGCAATTAGGGTCACTAACCACTAGGCCTGTCTGTGTGACATTTCGTTTTACTTCAGCCTGAATGTGGTAATGTTTTTACTGTGACAGCCATGGATTTAAAAAATATATTATATTGAAGGGATGCTTCTCTTCATTTTTCTTAGAATCTATGTATTCTTTTAAAATATCAGCTGTTGTAACACTTCGTGATTGTGGATGTGATATTTGTAATCGTGTGAAAGCGCCTTTTGTGATTTTCGTTGTGTTATTTGTGATTCTGAATGTGAAGACACTTGCGAGCATGGACAGGATGGAGAAGCTGAATTAGTAAAAGAATCTAGTGTGTCATCCGTAGGTGAATCTACATTATTGCATTTTAATTATTTTAATCAAACCATCGCAGCATTAGGGTCAACTCACACCGAAAGAGCGGTGAAGGGCAGCGAAGCGGAGCGCAGTTTCAGTTTCATATGAATTTTAACTTTATAATCATTATCATAATGCTTATTATCGCATGAGAAACTCGAACGAGTCGCGCGGATGCCCGCGGCGCCGCAGGAATTCCGGGGAATTCCTGCGGCGGGGGAATTCGTGTTTCTCATGCGATAATAAGTATTATAGAAATGAAAATAAAGTTAAAATTCATATGACACTGAAACTGCGCTGCCCTTCGCCGCTCTTTCGGTGTGAGTTGACCCTTAGAAAATAATAAAAATGTTATTTTTGGCCATTGCGGTATTGGGGAAAATTGTGTAGTTTTGTAAACTGAGGAAAGTGTTATACATTTCGACCTAAGTATATGATTGATTTTGCACCCCAGTGCGACGTATGGAAATTAGTTTTTCACGCTTTTTTGCCTACTGTACTTCGGGGGAAATTTAAGTAGTTTTGAAAATCACAATTATATTAATTTGGTTTCCTTTATATTTGCACCCTATAAGAAAATAGCATTTTTTTAAGGAACTTATACGTTTTTCAAGTGTTGTCTTAATTGCCAAAGAATTATTACGCCATGGAAGTGACAAGCGCGCGACACGGAATAATAAACTGACAAGAAGAGATAAGGTGTGGGATGTATTTTACGAGGAAGGAGTACTTTCTGATTGTAAATGCTCTGTTAGTAAGTTTTAGTAAAGAAACCTATTTTTTTTTTTTTATAAAAAAAAACAGTTAAAAAACAGTCTGTTTAAACAAAAAAAAAAAAAACGAGAGTGACCTGCAAGCATGTCCTTTATTTATCTTTTAAACATACATATAAATAAAATTGGAGTGTCTGTTTGTAATATTGAAGTAACTGTTTTTTACTACAAGCACATGAATATATATACGGTACATAGGTATACCAAAATAACATTATTTGCAATTTTTGTCCGTCTCTTTAGTCCGGGCTAATCTCTGATATGGCTGGACTGATTTTGACGGGACTTTTTTGGCAAGTATCTGATGTAATAAGGAGTAACATAGGTTACTTTTATTTTAGAAAAAATAAATTCAAAATCCTGTAGTCCACGTGAACGAAATCGCGGGCACAGCTAGTTTCAAATAAATTTAGTGGTATTTCGGTTGTCTTTAGAACTATAAACCGTGTGTCAGCGCTGATTATCCTACGTCATCAGGTAAGGTAGGAACATAAAATATTAGTATTAAAAATGTGGAGTTTTAAGTATGCGCCTTTTTTATGGTGGGAAAAAATCATCCAATGACAACCCCCGCTCTTGGGCGGAGCGGGAGATAGTGTCAGACTCTTACTGACTAAAAGACCCACCCCCGTTCCTTCGAGCCTTCATACCGGGGCTCGAGCTTCCTTTCAAATAACCCTGGCCCCAGTAGGCTTCGACCTGGCTGGGTCCTTGCTGTTGCTGACAACTCCTTAAGGCGCGCGGGAACAGTGCGCGCCGTCGACGACTTGGGCTTGGTCCGGACAGTTACCGGACTGCCTGACAGCGAGCTACCCATTGCACACTGTCCGCAAGCCCGCGCCTACGGTAGCCGGAAATCGGGATCAGAATCCCGGCGGTGGCGGCGAGGACGCCGTTGCCTGATGCGTTCGGCCTCCTCCTTTGCGGGCATTACTGCTTCACAGAAGTCGGCGACCGCCTGCCACTCCTCCTCGCTCCGGATCATGGCCTCAACCAAAGGCCTGGCGCGAGAGGTCTCCGCCGCCGATCGCCCCGACGAGGGCACGGCGATGTTCCGCCCAAGCAGGGCTTACCTCGACTGTGTGCCCTCTCTGTGTCCACCGTGTCCTCCGGGCATTCCACACGGGCGGCACTTCCGCACGAATCCGGTGCAGGAACCTCCCGAACGAACCATGTCCGGTGAGGACCTGCGTCATACGGAAGGTAAGGACGCCGTGACGTCTTTCCAGCCGCGCCTCAAAGAGGGGACTTACCGCCATGATTGTGGCGTGCCCAGCACTGGGTTGCGATAGTCGTTGATGCCATTTCACCATGAGATGCCGCCGAAGCTCTGTCCGCCATGCCGTGACCTGTCGCGGCAGCGGACTTTCACCCCGGCGTTGCATCTTCACGCGCCTCGTAGAGGGCCATGGACCGAACGATTCCCGCGTAGAGCCTCCGGCAGGAGGCATCTGGACCCCCAAGGTTGGGCAGGAGCCGCTTGAGCGCAGAAATGGAATGGGAGCCAAACGTCTGAAATGCTCCACGAAATTCCACCGGCTGTCGAGGACGAGTCCCAAGTACTTCATCTTCGACCCGACACCGATGTGCATTCCTCCTACCGTTAGTTGGGAACCCAATGGCGGCGCGTTCCGAGGGCGGCGACGTACCACCTCGAGTCCCAATTCCTGGATCCTATCAACGACCTTCGCAACCCCGCATGTCGCTAGAGCGATCGCTGCCTGGTACGACCCCTGCGCTAGAACCAGCGTGTCATCTGCGTAGCAAACCACGCTGACCCCGTCAGGGAAGTCGCTGCGTAGCATGTAGTCGTACCCGATGTTCCACAAGGGTGGCCCTAGTACCGACCCCTGCGGAACATCGCACGACATCTCTCGACATTTCCAGTCTCCCTGGTGACCGGGGTACACTATAAATCTCCGACAGATAGGCCTCGACCACTCGACAGAGGTATTCGGGCACCCGGTGGTACCGGAGTGCCCTCCGGATCGTACTCCAGGGCAGGGAAGTAAAGGCGTTGGCAATGTCCAAGGTGATAATAAATCCAACAATATACAGGTACAATCTTGACAGGCCTGTTAGTCTAGTAGTTAGTGACCCTGACTGCTATGCCGGAGGTCGTGGTTCGATTCCCACCCAGGACAAATGTTTGTGTAATGAGCACCATCATTTGTTCTGTGTCTGGGTGTAATTTATAATATTTATGTATTTATAAATATGTAAGTATGTTTATCAGTTGTCTAGTAGGTACCTACCCATAACACAAGCTCTGCTTAGCTTGGGACTAGATGGCGTTGTGTGATAGTTGTGGAATATTTTTATTTCTATTTCGTTTATATATCTCAGCCTTTAGAGGCGTACAAGGGGCCGAACCAACTCGCAGAGGCCCTTTAAATAATTTTATAGGAACGTGATACCAACCGACGATTATCCCTGTATGCGCTATGCTAGTGCATCCAAGGACAATCCCCGGTTAATGAAGAACTATTGTGACTTATGGAAAACAAAGATGATAGGGCTATGGTTTTTGAAGTCTTAAGTGGACTGGTAACTCCAAACTATGTTGAGACTATGGCCCTTGCCTGAGCAATGTTATGTATCTATCGATAAAAGGCAGGGGGTGACTTTTACATTCAATAAATGGGCCCCCAAAAACATCGCTAGCACGAAGTGACGTAGCAACAAGAGGGCAACATATTTTGAGGTGCTTGAGGAGTGGAGAGGTACACCCCGGCTATAAGGAAAATCCCGGAAGTACGGTCAAGATCCCTACCAGCACTTTACTAGATAATACATCTTTCTCCCGAGCACGTTTGCTTTTGCGAATCTCCACTCAAGCCAGCCAATAAAGGCAAGAGAGAGGTGGGAGTTCTGTTCTTCGTCAGTGGTCACCATATTATTAATCTTTTTACTTTCAGGTTTCTAATCACAGGAGCCAATTTCAAGACTAGCCTTTAATTACAGAATGGGATTTACTACAGTTCGTCGTATAATCCACGAAACCTGCTCAATAATATGGAAAGTTTTGGGTCGTATTGCTCTCCCAAAACCAACAACAACTCAATGGAAGATATTTGCTAAAGACTTTGAAAGAATATGGAATTTTCCAAACTGTATCGGTACCATGGATGGCAAACATTTCAGAATACGAGATCCAAATAAAAGCGGCAGTTTATATTTTAATTATAAGAAATATTTTAGTATCGGTTTGCTAGCGGTAGCAGACGCTAAATACAGATTTGTGATTGTTGATGTAGGTGCTTACGGTAAAAATAGCGATGGCGGTATATTACAACATTCAAAATTGGGTTCAAAACTACAAAGTGGCACCGCACGGTTAAATATACCCTCAAATGAATATTTACCAGATACAACTCAAGAATTACCCTACGTTTTTGTTGCCGATGAAGCCTTCCCCTTACAAAATATAAAATGAGACCATACCCTGCGAATCAACTGGCAGATCAAGAGAAAAGAGTTTTTAATTACAGACTTAGCCGAGCAAAGCGTATTGTGGAGAGTGCATTTGGCATCCTTCAGTTAAGATTTGAAATATTTCAAAGAAGAATACAAGTCCAAGCTAATTACATACATCGATAATATAATTTTAGCCTGCACTTGTTTACACAATTACATAATTAACAATACTACAAACTCGATGGAGCAAACTGACGTTTTAGAAAATACCATCATGAATGATAACGAAGTCGGTGATTACGATAACATTGTACTGACAGAGGGGATGGCCATTAGCGATCGATTCAAACAATTTTTTAACTCTGAAAATGAGGCAATTCATTAGCAGAACGACATTACCAATAGATCTTAAAAGTACCTACATACAGGGACTCAAACTGTAACCGGAATAAAGTGTTTTAACCAATGATATATAATACGTCATTGGTTTTAACACTGTTTTTTTTTAAAACAGTTTTTACAGAAAAACACTTAAATGTTGCAGATACAATAATGTTTTTTTTTTTTTTATCTGTTATAAACTAGTACTTGACTGCGATCCCGCCTGATGGTAAGCAGTGATGCAATCGTTGATGGTGAGGCGCACTAGTTTATTAAGAGCCTATTCACTCTAGCCTTGAAGACACCCAAATTATAATCAAACGGGAAGACCGCAGCAGGCAGACTGTTCCAGTCCTTCGAAGTACGCGGTATAAATGACGAGGCGAAACGCTTAGTCCGGACCGTAGATGTTTCAACAACGTAAGGGTGGATACTCGCCGTGCGTCGGTTTGTCCGATGATCGAAATGTGATGGCGGAATCAAGTCATGCAGTTCCTGCGCACACTCTCCAAAATGCAATCTGTAAAACACCGAAAGGCTGGCTACCTTACGCCTGTGCTCAAGGCTTTGAAGATTGGACTTAACCAAATCTGGATCACCAATCAGCCTCTTCGCACGCCTTTCCACCGAGTCCAAAGCTGCCAGGTGGCACTTTGCAGCACCAGCCCATATGTGGCTGCAGTACTCCACACACGATCGGACCTGAGCTTTGTATAAAATTAAAAGCTGTCTCAGTGTGAAGTACCGCCGACTTTTGCGAGAACGCCTAGTTTCCTAGCAGCTACTTTGGCTTTGTTGTTACCGAATTAAACTGTAACCTTTTATATGTGTTATGGAGTGCAACCGAATCAAACTGTAACCTGTAAAGTGTTAATATGTGTAACTAAAATAATCAGTTTTAGTGTAGATTTGTAAATTAAAAAAAAAAAATACAGTGACATTCACAACGTTAATAATACTAGGAACAAACATAAGTTAGTGGTTCCTGCCACCAGGCTCAAAAAAACCGGCCAAGAGCGTGTCGGGCCACGCTCAGTATAGGGTTCCGTAGTTTTCCATCCGTCACAATAAGTGTACCCACTTATGAGTTTAAAAAAATGCTTGCCTATACGACTATACAACAAACTTAGTCCAGAAATTATTTTGTAGAACCTTTTTGTCTTTTTGTACAAAAACTTTTCTTTCCATCAAGTTTAAAATAATTTTCCTAGAAAGTCCTTATAAAGTTCTACTTTTCAGATTTTTCTCATATTTTCTAAACTTATGGTTCAAAAGTTAGAGGGGGGGTACGCATTGTTTTTTACTTTTGGAGCGATTATTTCCGAAATTATTGACATTATCAAAAAATGATTTTTAGTAAACCCCTATTCATTTTTAAATACCTATCCAACGATATATCACACGTTAGGGTTGAAATTAAAAAAAAAAATCACTTCCCACTTTACATATAGGGGGCTACCCTAATAAAACATTTTTTTTCAATTTTTATTTTACCACTTTGTCGGCGTGATTGTTATACATATTGGTACCAAATTTCAGCTTTCTAGTGCTAACGGTCACAGAGATTAAGCGAGGACGGACAGACAGACAGACAGACAGACGGACAGACAGACATGGCGAAACTATAAGGGTTCCTAGTTGACTACGGAACCCTAAAAATAGGACGCTCATTTAGATGCCAAAGTATACATTTTTATAATAAGCTTCCCAGTCCTATTCAGGAACTTAGCATTAATAAATTCAAAATATTTGTAAAGTGAAAACTTTGCCAAAAGGTTTTTTATACTTTACATCCGATAATTATTGCTGGTAGTACTTCGTTTCCGACAATTGTCTCTCGGAATGTCAAATTAGCCTGATATAAATTCAACAAACATTCCAAAAAGACAAGTCTATGCGGGATTCGAACTCGGGTCATACGGCGAATCTCAGGATGTATGTTTCTTATTCAATTAGCCACAATGACACTTATTTGGGTTGTTGAAATTTTTGATCATTAGGCTCGTCTAAACAAAAAGTTCGTTACAAAACCAGTATGTTTTAAAAGATTCAAAATATTTTTCACTGAGTGTCACTTATAAAATGTTAAGTTTTTTCGTTGTATTTTTTATGTTTACGTATATCACAGGGTTCTCCATACATCAATTTGTAATGTTTGTTGTCACTAAGTGTTTTATTTTTACTCACAAAACTTGTTCTGCCGCAATATTTTGTCCACATTTAGAAGTCATAATTAGTTATTTATCAGTGATTACTTTGTAAAGATAACACTCTCACACATGCATTGTATAATGTTGTACACTTTTATGATAAAACTTTTTGACATATAGTTAATTAAGTAATTTTAAATAATATTAATACGGGTGCACTTTGTTTACATGACAGCTGACATCTGTCATTCAACAATTTACAATATTTACATTTACAATTTGCAATTTAATAATTTACAATTTGCAATATTTACACTTTTGTAGCAAAATTTTATTATTGTGAATGTGAGAACTATGTGGATTATTGTTTCCTTTTCTTTTATTTTCACACGATGTCTGGCGGTTTTGAGTATTTGATGTGGCCTACCCAAATGTCCTTTCTTTGGCATTGTTCGTCAAGTCGTTGAGCTCCTTAGTAGTCCTGAGTTGAGCTATACGCATATTGACAAATGGTTGCACTGACTGGACAGGTCCACTTAGAACTGTGTGGTTCTTTCTTCAAAAGACCATCTCAGGCTCAATCTGCATGGTTCTCATATGATTTGACCATTACATGTTTTGCTGTATGGACTTTAAAAGAGACTTTGACCCCTGAGTTTGTTTCGGTGTTTCTTCTCAGGGTAGTCAGCTTGGAAACACCGGCCTCATCTAGCATTAATTGACGAAAAAAAAAAATTGACATGTAAAAGTGTTTTTATAAAACCCACTTGCAAAATAAAGATCATTTATCATTTATCATGTAACTTTGGCAACGCTGCGTTTACCTGTTACACTTACTAACACTGTTAACACTTTTGTATCTGTTACAGATATGTTAGGGTTACCTACACTTTTGTAAGTGTTTTGGGTTTTTCACATTATAAAGAAGAAAGTTTGTGAGTGGTGTGTGTGCGTGTGTCTGTGTATGTTTGTTTTAATAGTATAACACAATTTGTGGCGGATTAACCTCGGTTAGGAGGCGGTGACGGTAGCAGGCAGTACCCTTCGGATACACAGACAGTTCAACCCGATTGGCGTATGTTGCTTGTCGCGCTGGTCTCGTACACCACCACGCACCCCTGAATGCGTATGTCTACTTTTATATAAAACTATAACTTTACACATAAAAAAGTTTATAAAACAAAAATGGTCAAAGGTCAAAAGTCTCAACTAAAAATAAAGTTATGGTGAGTATTTGACACAAAACAAAAAGGTAAACATCAGTTTACAATTAAGTACGTAATCGAGATCGTGAATATTATGAACCTCGAAAACAATGCTATCTTAAATCTATTGTTCCTGATATACTATATTAGACTCAAAAACACCAATCAGCTACATAAAACATACACCGATAACATAGATAAAATATCTTTCAAAATAGTTAACAAACAAATTTACATTTTCACTAAAATGAATTCGCAATTTCTTATTAATTCTTATTGGAATCTTATTAGTTACTTATCCTATTTTGAACCTTCTGAATAATAAAACTATTTAACAAATTTTTCATTTAATTTGTTTACACTTACTGTGACAACCCACAATAGGTAACAATATTACACGTTCTTAGTAAGCTTTCCCTCTGTACGGTTTATCTACTCATGTGGCCGGGACTTCGATTGAAAATCGGTTACTGCGCATTCAAAGTCGACCGTCATGATGCTTCAACTTATTTGCCGCGTATTGTACCTACTGCTTTGAGAGTTATCACTACACAAACATACGTACGTTAACGTAACAAACGTACCTGAAATATCGTTTTGCTCCAAATCCGTTTGTTGACTCAATAATATCGCAGTATTTTAAGAGATGGTAAAAGTATTTCATATTTTATTTTATTTGATTTGGCAACCATTGATATCATTTTTTTTTTGTTAATAATAATGTTGATTTCGTAACATTTTACAACATTAAAATATCGCAACACAAAAAAAGGGTAAAAATATTTCATACTGTACCTTGGCAATACTCAAATATTATGGAGTCGTTTTGTTTTTATTTAGTTTTCGTAATATTTTCAAAGAAATACGTAGAAATTCATCATAAAATTGCAAACTTACCTGTGAAAAGTAATGATCGTATCCTTGTCTTTTTTTGGAGTGTAGTTTTTACACGATTTCACTGCACAAACTTTTCAATTATATTTAACAGCGTTAAAACGTAGACGCGCTTTGAACGTCTGTCGCGTAATGGTGGCCTGTGGGCGGGGCTAACGAACGAAGACGCTATTTTGGTGTCTTTGAATTCGAAGCATTTGGACAGCGCGTACTAGGCATCTGGATGTTCTTATAAATCTATGTGTTACATATTTGATTCTGTTACCAATTCAACATGTAACACTTATAATTCTGTAACCTTTATGAAGGTGTTTTTAAGTCCCTGCCTACATAATAAAATTGATGCTGAAAACAATAATTACTTACGAGTTTTATTCATCTCCCTGCTTATTTGGTTCCATGCATTCTGTTTCATTTGTTGATCACTATAGTATCGCGATGTTTGATATGTCATACAGACATTCGTGAGCTTGCACAAGAATAATCAACTTTTCTTCTGTCATCGTCAAATAAAACAAACTGATACGATACGATAATGTAGCCGCGTGCGGTGATCGAAATGACTGTTCTGCGACGTGTCTTTTCCGAAAATGCCACCTGAGCTACCCCAAGACTGCCTTGGCATCCTTAGCCGTACTTACGGCTGCCGAGGTCGCCCGAAGTCGCCCGTCGCAGCTATCAGGCGCCCGAAGCCGCCCGAAGCCGGCGTAAAGCGCTCGAGCTGTATCGAGCCGCACCGATGCCCACCGATAGTGGGCGCCGGGCCTTAATGTGACAGTTGAGTGATCAGCTGGCAGCTGGTGCTTGTGTGTGTTAACGTCACATACCTAAATGAGACACTAACGTGAGTAGTACATTATTAATAGTGTTTTGACAATTGTAGACTTACTGAAATAAAGTTAATCACTATTTGCAATTTTTGTAATTTAAATATAATTTCATTTCTGTACCGTTTTGCCACCTACCCGCGAAAAAAAAAGCATTTAAAACGTCGCTCTTCCTCGTGGGCACGCGGGTAAAAACTTATTTGTTTTTATTGGTAAATTAACATATTCATATAAGGAGGGACCCTTGGGGAAAATGTATGTATTAATTAATTTCTACTGATTACGATGCAGTGATAAACATGGTGAACTAATTATTTTTTAAACACGAGATTATAACAATTTTTAGATCCATTGTTTCCAAAGGATTCTGGCTTTGAGCGTTTGGTGACACTTTACCTGTTCGCAAATAACGTATTTCAAAATCTGCAAATTAACTAACTTGACCGTCAATTTGAAGCCTAATAATATGAGAGAGAAGCCATCATTCCGTCCCTTTTTCGCATCCATTCCCCTTCCTAGTGGCACACTATCGCTTTCTCTGTCTCTTCTCCCGCCACCACTAGCAGCTGCAAACATCGGTTTGCCTTTGGATTTGACTCATTGACGTCGTTGTTCCTGTCCTGACAATACCGGAGAGAGCAAGGTACGAATGTACCTTTTTAAGTGCTTCATAGAAATCTACAAGGGTTAAGAACACTATATTGTACAGTTTACAGTACAAAACTAAGTTAAAGAAAAGTGTTTAAAACTAAAGTTTTAGAATGCTTTAAAAACCCAATAGTTTGAACAGCATCTGTACTTTTATATTCTGTATTATAATAGTGTCTAAACTCCTAACGGTGTAACCGTTCGTTTCTTAAAAATTTAGAATTATTTATGTACCCTCCGTTTTTAACTTTTGTGGCATAAAGTTATTGTTGTATTTCAGTGTGACAATAATAGTAATGAGTGATCAAAATACCTTATCGATCCAAAATATTAGCACTCAGGATGAAAATAAAGATAGTAGCGTACAATCTCGGAAAAGAAAACGCCGCGTTCGTGATTCAAGTAGCTCAACAACATCATCCAGTTCTAGTTCAAGTTCTAGTAGCTCTAACCGTTCGTCAACACATAAGCGATCTCATCGTTCGCGAAAAAGAAATAAACGTCGCCAAAAAGACCGTAAATTAGAAAAGTTATTTAAAGAAGTAGCCGATCTTAAGAAAAAATTCACAAATCGTGGTAATAGTGAACTTGGTTTAGAATTATTATACGAACCTAGTCGAGAGGATTGTTTAGAAGATAATGTGAGCCGCGAGTTGTACAGCAATGATGATAAATACATGGTTGAATCGAATGACATTGAATTAGGACCCGAAATTTCACTGTCTATAGGGACTAAAATAAAAGATTCTGATATTTTAAAGACACCTGCTGCGTATTTAGAAGTTTTTAAAACGATTCAACGTTTAGACGATCCCGATTGGACAAATGTAAGATATTCCGAAATACAACAAAATTATAGGCATACCCTCGGTTTTACGGAACTCGATGCAAATGATGAAGTGAAACGTTATGACCCTTCACGCTCTTTGATTAATGTGGAAAAAGCTTTTGGTTCCTTGACTTTTGCCCTAATTCAACAAAGCTTCAGTTTCAAACCGAGCACCGCTTATTTTTAAGCTGGACTAGGCAAGCGGGTAGTTTTAACCCGGACATCATGTGAAAAAATAACGGATATTTTTGTAAATGGTGAGTAATGTGAGTATGCTAGAATTTCGAGTGATACTTTACAAATGATTTGCGGACATCGCGCAGAATGTATTCAACAGCGCAGTGAAAGTATTTTAGCTGCTTTAAAGAACCATTGCATAAAAGTTTAATAAGAAAAATTCCACCGTCTTGTTATAATCTATTTGGCGCTGAACAACTTACTTCTACATTAGAAAAAGCGGGAGGCGTGAATAAAGTATTTTGACCTCGTGACAAGGATTGCGCTTCTGCACCGCAGACCGATCCAAGTACTTTCGCGACTCAGCGAAAGTTACCGCTTCCGAGTCAGAAAAGTGGCCTATAAACATATGGGGCAAACAACTTTAAGAGCAAACAATGCACCTTTCCACAACAATGGAAAGCCCTTTCAGGGCCGGGGCGGTAAACAGTCAAATTACCGCAGACCCAATGACGATTCAAATGCATATAGGCACAAAATCTCTTCCTCATCCCATCAGGATAGGAAAGGAAATTTTCGGCGATTCTGACTTAACGAGTTTTTTTCGCGCCGGTCAGCTGAGCCTCTATCACGACCGGTGGAAGAAAATGGGAGCACCAGACTATATTTTGAAAATAATAACCGGATACCGAATCCCATTTGTACGAAAGCCTCCACTACACTTGCCCAATCTACAAAATGCGGTCCAGGTGACACCTCATTTCTCAGAAATGGACCAAATCATTTACAAAATGTTATCAGAAGAGGTACTCACAATCGTGCCGCTGACACAAAGTTTTATTTCGCCCATGTTTCTGGTGCCCAAAGAAGACGGAAAGTTCAGTTCAGTTTCAATCTCAAAGCCCTAAACCGATATGTCGACGCCTCCACGTTTCGCCTGATCAACATTTTCAGAATCCCAGACTTCCTCCAACCGAAGGATTGGATGGTGAAACTCGACTAATCCCAGGCATATTTCCATTTGCTTATAACAGAGGGCCACAGAAAATTCTTATCGCTGGTTTACCAAGGCCAATTGCTTCAAATTAACTGTCTGCCCTTCGGGCTCAGTTCAGCACCGAAAACATTTGCCTCTTTGAGCAACTGGATTGCCCAGACTCTCCGAAACCGCGGAATGCGACTCGTCATTTATTTAGACGATTTTCTATTCAATCAAGACTACGATACTGGTGACCCACGTCAAAACTACAGTGGACATCCTAAAATATTTAGGGTGGATGATAAACTACGAAAAAAGTCTATCTTGCAACCGAGGCAAGCAATAGAGTATTTAGGCATAGTATGGGATCCTTGGAAAAACACAAAATCACTTCCAACAAAAAAGTGTGTGAAAATGAGAACCATAATCACTCACTTGATCGACACTAAAAAAGCTTGCCTGATAAATCTACAACGCATCATAGGAATGATGAACTTTTCAAGTTTTGTTGTGCCCCGGGGAAGGATAAATTTTCGTCAACTTCAAAGGCTATGCATCAGCATGCTACACGTAAAACCAACCCTAAAGAACTCATTGCCCGAGGCAGCTCAGAACGAATTAAAATGGTGGCTAAATCATCTCGAGATCAAGTCTCCTATCCATGTTCCACATCCAACACACTATATTGTCACGGATGCATCGGACGACGCCTGGGGTGCATACATAAACAACACCTATATATATCTCCGGGACATGCAAAGTAGAAGAAAATCTCCTTCATTGCAATCAAAAGGAGATGCTTGCCATTCTAAAGACTATCCAACATTGTGGCCAAAATCTGCACAAAGCCAGTCTATACATTCAGTGCGACAACAAGACCGCGGTATCGTATTTGAGGAACGAAGGTGGCACGAAATCCTTAGCACTAATAGATCTAACCTATCAGATTTTACGAATCATAGATACTTACCAGATGCACTTCATTATTTATCACATCCCGGGCGTTTACAACGTGGAGGCAGACACGCTATCCCGACTGCAAAAACTGTCACAGGGGCTTTTACTCCCTCAAGTTACAATCCTCGTATTCGCCAAATGGGGAACCCCGGTGATAGACCTGTTCGCATCTCAGCAAGCTCATGTAGTTCCCAAGTACTGCACTCTGGATCACTGAGATCAGGAAGCCGTATTTCAAGACGCTTTCAGCCAGATCTGGGACTACCCTTTGGCATGGATTTTTCCTCCACCATTTTTGGTACCCAAGGCTCTAACTCATCTGAACAAATGTCGAGGAATATTTCTGGTAGTAGTTCCCAAATGGAACCAAGTCTTTTGGAGACCAGATCTGAAGAATCGTACAACAGATCACCCTTGGACGATCAGGAACCTGTACAAAGTACTAGTAGACACCTCGACATACAGTCCCCATCAAAAGGCCAACGAGATGACGTTAGAAGTTTGGAGAATTGGGGGTGGAATGAAAAGCTGAATGAGTGACTGGTCAACGCAACAAAAGATCCTACTCATGAAAATCTGGCGATTATCTACTATAAGAACATATAATCCAGCCTGAGCTCGCTGGATAAAATGGGCAAAGTTTAATAACATTTCTATAAGCGAACCGAGTGGTTCGGCTCTTGCTAGATTTTTATCTGATCTTCACCTAAAAGATGGGCCATAAAGCAGTGGTTTCCACATTATGCAGCCCAGAATCTACAGAACGAATAAGTGGACATCCTTTAGTTAAACGAATACTAAAGTCCATAGCATTAGCTATTCCAAAACCGTCTAAGACCATGGTTTGGGATGTTAATCAAGTGGTATCTTTACTGTATCAACAGAATCCTGATACAGATAAACTTCATGATATTTCAAAACATACAGCATGCCTCTTGTTACTGTGTTCTGGTAGCAGAGTCCATGACCTAACTTTATTGAGCGTAAATCCCAATTAATGTGAAATTACTGATGATTATATTATCTTGTGGCCAATGTTTGGTTCAAAAACTGATTCTGCAAATTATCGTCAATCAGGTTGGAAGTTAATGATCAATAGAGACGATCAGTGCCTAAATCCCGTGCATTGGATTTCAAAGTTGATAATAGCTGGTAAGAACAGGAAAAATTACGCTCAATGTGATAATTTATTTATAACTGCGGGTGGCAAAGTTCGTCCTGTACGTACCTGTGCTTCACGCTGTATTATAGCTAACTGGGTCAAGAAAGTATTAAAGGAGGAAGGAGGAAGAAAGTATTAAAGGGATCCCAGCAGGATTGAATCCCCAGCTTGCTGTAGCTTCAAACAGTTGGCATGAAAACTGCTCAATTGATGATATTCTCTCCAGAGGCAATTGGAGTTCAGAAAATACATTTAGAAGATTTTACTGCAAAGAAGTTAGAACAAAAAATACTCAAAAGTCTATTACCACTTTATTTAATGCAGTGTGATTGTTGTCTTACTTTATTAAATATGTAGAGCGAGTAGCTCAGTTTGGCTCGTTTAGTTACGCAGCCATTTGCTATTTTGACGTGACAACGTCTTATAAATTGGTTTGCCGGGTGACACTTCAAGAAACTGCGTTACGCTCCGCTCACGTTATGCGCTCACAATGAGAGCGAGTGAGAGGCACGCGTCCCTTCCACTCGGGCATGGTTAGCTGTCATTAAAATTATTTTACCACTCAAAGTCGTTGTCACGTAAAACTTTCGCCCGTATATCGACTTTACAGGCAACCAATTTTTTTTGTTACAAAGAATATTGTTTGGTTTCCTTTTCTAGTAATAAAACTATTTTGTTTTACAAAACTAATTTATTAACTTTTTGTACCTCTGTAACATTATATTTTATTATACAGTTGCAAGTGCTATGTTTTATCTCTGTCACCACCTGTGCGTCATGACACAAGGCCAAATTTTGACTAAGGACCTAGTCCTTTTAATCGTCTTGTGATCTAGATTTCAATCTTATAGTAACATTACCGTCTCCACCACCACCAGACGATACCAAACACGTCTCTCATATTATTAGGTTTCAAATTGACGGTCAAGTTATTTAATACAAACGTTTTACCTAGAATAAAACGTAAATTAAATTACTTATCTAAATTTGAAGCCTAATAACTTAAATGCTGCGTGGTTCTACAATGACTTCAATGAGTCAAATCCAAAGGCAAACAGACGTTTGCAGCTGCTAGTGGTGGTGGGAGAAGAGACAGAGAAACCGATAGTGTGCCACTAGGAGGGGGAAGGATGCGAAAAAAGGACGGAATGATGGCTTCTCTCTCATATTATTAGGCTTATTATTATTATTAGGTAAAAATAAATTTCATTTATGTTTTATTTTAGGTAAAACGTTTGTACTAAACGTGAATCAATCAAAACTGGAAGTGAAGTTCACCTACCTACTCACCATGTCTCATGACACCAGCAAAAATCATGACTCTGAAAAGAGTTATTCCAACTTATTAATGACTCGGAACTTTCTTGTGCTGGTGGCGACTCTAGTCACGTTTTTATACGGCGTGGCATCATGGAGCATCTTGAAGAAATTTCGAAATTATAGAAACTTTGTGTTTATTAATGCAATTTTAACGAATTTCTTACTTTATTCAACACCAGTTTTGTGGAAAATGATGGATCCAGAATGGGTATATTACATAGTTGAATATTTTACAACAGCGAAGATCTATTGGCTGTTAGTTATAAGTCATATGTTTTATGTAGATATTGTTAAAGTTTTTAATGGGCATGTCAATAGAAGATACTTAATAAGTGTTATCTTTGGTTGGGGTGCATCTTTAATAAGTACTATTATTCTTATGTCGAACGGATATAGAAAATACGTAGGCATGTTAGTAGATTATTTTGAATCCTTCGATGTACGTATGCTTGTAAGGAATGTCTTTTATTTCAAAAGTCGCTTACTATCCGTGGTAGTTAACAGTGTTATTTACATTATAATAGTATTCTCACTCTGTCTAAGTATCAATACAAGTGCACATACAGCTTCTAACATCTGGCGTCGCCTATATATGGCTACGTTGATATTTCTACTGAGCGAAGTTTTCTTGTTGTGCGATTACACCATGTTTAAAGCCACAGAAATAAAGAATGGTGTATTAGATCTTTTTGTAAATTGGTTATATCATTGCTATCCATTAATATTGGACATATTTTTTGTCGTTTTAAGGAGTAATCGGAAAATATGGCACGAGTATATGGTTAAAAAATGTAACCCAAATCGTAGAAATGTCGAGATCAACTTGCACGGAAGAGTTGCTCAAGGCCCCGGATGTACCTGCCGTGAATACTGTGAAACTCGGTTAACCCTTTACCGCATGTAATTTTAGATTTGGTTCAAATTAATTTACATGGTTCTATGGCATAATAGGTATCCCAGTATTTTTTTAATTATTTTCTCAGACATTAGAAACAAAATCTCACATTTGATACAACATGCAGTTGGAGCAAATATTTTCGTATATAAATATGGGTATCTATTTATTTTATTAAGTATTAGTTTTATTGAATAAATAAGATTCACATTTTATGTCAATATTAAATGCAAAACCATATGAAAATCCTTAAAACAATTACGATCTTTGTTTAAACAAAAAAAAAAACATTCGCATTTACTACAGTAAATGTAAGATAGGCGTGAACATTTTTTGCATCTATGTCGTTTTTCGCCCCAGTTGGGCCAATGTAGAATCCCGTCGTATACCACTTCTTGCGGAGGCAGTTCAATACGTCGTTTCCTTTTTCTTTTAAGTTCTAGATCATGTTCTAGAGCAGGCCGCCCTTGGCCTCGGGTAGATGGAGTAAACACTCCTCCCGTTTCCCGTATCAAAACATCACCTATATACAGTTTAAAATCTAATAATGACATATAATACACTTCGTTATTAAAAAAAAAGCCAGCTATTCACACACGTCATATCGACTAAGTGGATAAATATTCGATGGTACCATTTTTTTTTTTTTCGATGGGAAAAATCATGCATTGACATCCCCCGCCCTTGGGCGGAGCGGGAGATAGTGTCAGACTCTTACTGACTAAAAAACCCATCCCGTTCCTTCTAGCCTTCGTACCGGGGCTCGAGCGCCCTTTCGGATAACCCTGGCCCCAGTAGGCTTCGACCCGGCTGGGCCCCTGCTGTTGCTGACAACTCCTTGAGCTGACAACTCCTTGAATGGTACCATTTCATGCTTTTTATTTTTATCCTGTAAAAACCTAACATTGCGTCTAATAAACCCACCTCCCCCATATATTTATTGTATATTTCCACCGATTTTGGTCGAGGTACTTCAATTATTCGCTTTTGTTTTTTTTTGAAAATTGTTTCACGGGAGCCATATGTTCCTTTCCAACGTAGGAAGAACATAAACTTACGACTTTATTGTCAACCCATGTAGTCACGCTTAGTTGAACTCCATCTATTTCCGTGGATTTTTCAATGCAGTGTCCTCTCTCACATTTCAGCAATGCCTTTTTGTTTGGCAAATCAATGTCTTTTGCTCTATTTAATTGAATTGTACCTAATGGTAGAATTCCAACGCCATGAAGATGTGCCATGAGCGGAAGACTGGTATAAAAATTGTCGATAAACAGTTTGTGGTTGAAATTTTGTGACACTGTTTAGCAATCTTGTAACCACATTGCCAGTTGCTCCAAAATTTGGACAATTAGGTGGCACTTCGGTTTTGTGTTGTCCTGTAAAGATGTCGAAGTCGCAGCTGAATCCCGAAGCGCCACTCAAAACGTAGTTAAAATAACCCCATTCTTCTTTGTGGGCTTTCTTTGCATTATATTGTTGAAATCCAGATGATTTGGCTTTTGTGGGTATCATTTGCTCATTTATTGCTAGGTACTCTTCTTTAGGGATTGTTAATAATTGTGCTGTCAGAATGTCCAGAAGCGGTCTTAATTTCTGCTGTCGATCGCAATTTGGGTCAGTTTTAGGAAGTTCTTTGGTTTTTATCAAAAAAGTGCAAAAACCGTTTGATTTCTTCAAACTTGTTATAAGTAAGGAGAGAAGCTACTTTTTTGATATATGTTCCTTCACTCCAGTAGTGTCGCGTAGATGGCAAATGTACATGATAACTCCTATAAATTTTGATATATCGTCACTAGTTATAGAATTTGCTTTATCTGGTTGTAACTGCTCTGCATATAGATTATTATTAACGATTTATTGGAATAAGAGGGAAGAAGATATTTTTACAGTCAATTAAAAATAATTTTGAATTATATAAATGAAAAGTATTCAAAAGTAAATGTTATCATAGGCGGGGATCTAAATGTTAATGTTTTGGAGAATAACAAGAAGACTAGTCAACTTTTAGATGTTATGTTAGAATACGAACTTACTCAACAAATAAAAGAACCTACCCGAATTACTCATGATACGTTAACCAACATACTGAACACGTGTATACCTATACGTAAGATAAAAATAAAAACGAATTACAAGAAATATTGGTTAACCAAAGGAATGAAAATCTCTTGCAAAAATAAAAGACTATTGAAAACACTTACGCTAAAAACTAATAATCCAATATTAACAAAATATTATAAAAACTATGAGAAATTATTAAAAAAATTAGTTACCACAGCAAAAAAAATACAATACATTGACAAAATTAAAAAAACCACAAATAAAAACAAAATAATGCAGAGAATTATAAATGAACGAACTAATAAGACAATAAAAAAAAAAGAAAAAAGCAATATCAAACTACAAACAAACAGCAATAAAATAACGTCTGAACCGATGGAAGTTGCAAATATTTTTAATAACTATTTTGCGTCGATCGACGAAGAAAGCCTTTTACGGAAAAGTAAGCCCAAAGGTTCCCCTGTGCTCTGTCCAACCCAAAAAACAATGTTTCTCAGCCCTGTAGACCCATATGAAATAAATTCTTAGATCAAAAACCTAAAAAATAAAAATAGTTACGGAATAGACGAACTCCCGCCAAGTTTATTCAAACAATGCGCAGATGAACTGACTTTACCATTCTACAAATTGATAAACCAATCTTTTGAAGAGGGCATATTCTCTGACCAGCTGAAAGTGGCACTTGTGAAACCTTTACACAAAAAAAGTAACAAGACAGACCCAAGCAATTATCGCCCAATAGCTCTACTGCCTACAAGCTTCAAAAATTTTCGAGAAAGCAATGTGTAATCGTGTGTACGCCTTCTGCGAGAAATATAAAATATTCGACGAATGCCAAAACGGCTTTCGTAAAAATAAATCAACAACTTTAGCTGTTTAAAAATTTATACAGGAAGATCTAATATAATAAATTGTAAAAAATACGCAATTGGTACACTACTGGACATGAGCAAAGCCTACGATAAAGTGCAATATCAAATATTACTAAATAAATTATATGGAGTGGGAATCCGTGGCAAATCTTACGAATGGTTCAAGTCATATTTAATAGAGCGCAATTAGTCGAAATAGAATTCTTCAATAATAGAACTAACGAACTGCAAAAGTTCCGATCAGACAGCAAGGCAATAACCGCCTCAATACCGCAAGGGAGTGTAATTGGATGTCTTCTTTTTCTTATTTACATAAACGATCTTCCAAAAACAAAACAGGATTCTGGACCATGCGTTTTTTTTTGCGGATGACATAAATCATCTTGTCATGATATCAAAAACCTAAACATTACTATTAACGATATTCTCACGAAAACAATAACCTGGTTAAACGATCATAATTTAGAAATTCATTTTCATAAAACTAAACTTACATCATTGCACCCTCACCAAAAAAGACGTAAATTTCTCTTTTAACAACCACAAATTAGATTTCTCTTTTAACAACCACAAATTAGATTTCTCTTTTAACAACCACAAATTAGAACTAATAAACGAGTTTTCATTATTAGGTTTAACCATAGATACGAACATTAATTGGAAATCTCACATTCAGAAAATAAAAACAAAACTTTCAACATTTTTGTACGCTTTTCGCTAAATAAAAAAGACCACCAACTTACAGCTCTGGCTACCTATTATGCCTATGTTCATGCATGGCTCAGTTACGGTATTATAATGTGGGGTAACAGCACGGACGCACCAGCGCTGTTTACAACTCAAAAAAAGTTGATTCGTATTTTGGTTAATATTGAACAAACTGATAGCTGCAAACCTCATTTCAAAAAGCTTAATATTCTTACGTTACCTTCCATTTACATACTGGAAATCTGTAAATTTGCGCACACTCACCAAGACTTTTACACTAAACGAGAAGACATTCAGTCAAGATTCACACTTCGACACAAAACACGTCTAAACTTACTAATATCTCGCTTAAAAATGCATTCATCTGGCCCACTTGTAATGTCGATAAAAATTTATAATAAATTACCCGAGCTGTTAAAAAATGAAAAAAAAGATTGCTGTTTTTTCAAATAAATTAAAAAAAAAACTATTATTAAGTAAATGCTATTACAGCATAAATGAATATTTAAATGACAAATTTAAACAGCTTGAAAAATATTACAATTAAAAAAACCATAACAATAAAAAGAGTGTTTTATATAATTTAATTAATGTCTAATATAATGTAAATAATGTTCAATTTAATGAAATGTATGCCAAATATAATTTCAACTAATGCTTAAATTTAATATAATGAATGTAAAATGTAATTAAGTTTATTGAAATGAATGCCAAATATAATTTAAATAATGTTTAATTGAATGCAATTAATGTTTAATGAAATGAATGCCAAATATAATTTAATTAATGTAATAATTTAATGTAATTAACCCTTTAACCGCCACGATTTTGATACCTTTGAATTACCTCCAGCGCCAAGTCACTTTAGGCATAAGTTGGAATAGTGTTGGGAATACTTGAATATCGATGCATTAATTATTTATTAACAATATTAACCTTTCGATTATCGTAATTAGAGACACAATAGAAAGACAATAGGTTTGCGGACACTGGTGTTCTCTTGAGGTTTCATGAATAAAAAGCCAGAAATAAAATCAATGTTTTATTTACCTGCTTAATTAATAATCTAACATTATTCAGTCTTCAGTCATTAACTACGTTAACACAAATCAGTACTCGGGAGATGGGCACGTTCGTTCTTCTATTGGTGACGATTCTCCACGAGCTTGCCGTATTAAATTTAATATTTTCATGTAAACTTCTGAACGTTTTTCAGGCCGTACAGCTTCCAGCTCAAAAGCTATTAATGACGCGAAGTATTCATTGCGTGGATCACTTGGTCTTTGATCAAAAAAGTTTGCGTCTGGCAAGTTTACAAAAGCACACCATTACCATCTTTTAACTGGGCGTAATGGACAAAATTTCGTTTAGTCTGCGTCGATTTATTTGAAGTATTATTTGAAATAATTTTACGTGGACCCAAAATCGAAGGCGACGTAGATCGCGATTCTTCATTACTCGACATGACGCACGTCCACGTCGCACGCAAAATATTTAATAACTCTTCGTCTTCCAGCATTTCTTTTGCATTTAAAGTTCTACACGATAACACGAAAAACCCCTACAACACTAGTTGCACAGATCGATACAGCTTTCACGTGATTTTACGGGGATGGCGCTGAGGCAACTGACAATACAGTGCGATATAACCTTGAAGCTCCTTGGCCGCACGTAATATTACGGTGACGGCGACCGGTGACTGTCTGCACTAGTGAGGTTCCGCGTAATGAGATTTTTATATTTTTGTCGTAAAAATTAAATAATTTTAAACTTAAATAGATTTTATTGTGTACAGATACTTGTATATCAGAGTAACAGTATGGTTATTTTGTAATGAAAGTACCCACTTTCATTGCAAATAGTGACAGTAATTTCTAAAGAGCCTTGTTTATTCTTAGCCAACCTATAAAGTATTTTACGAATTTGCCCCAACCCTAGTATTCGTAAAATTACGTGATTGGCGATACAAGCGAGGAGATCAGTGATCACAATGTATTTAAATCCCAAAATTCACAGCATTTATCATTCAAAACATTAAAAAAGTTCCATAACAATAAAGATTATACCCTACACCTTAAAACTGCCATATTTTCTAAGGAGTTTGTGCACTATGAGAACTTTTCCAATAAAATAACGTAATTATACGTGTGTGGCGATTCGTGCACTGTTTTCAGAACACGTAATATTACGGTGTCGGCGTTTAAAGGGTTAATGAATAGCGTAATGAATGTTTAATGAAATTGGATAAACGTATATTGTATAAGTTAGTCTATAATGTCTTTTGCTGTACCCAACAGGGTCTACAATTGTGTCTATTAAATTTTCACTTACCACCTAAGCATGTACATTGTGGAATGCAATAAACAATTGAGTATTGAGTAGATTGCTCTGTTCATGTATGAGATGAATAACACTAGTTGGAAACAGATACTTGAAAAAAGCTATTGGCGTCTCCAGGCCCATTATGTTATCAGGTAGATCAGTGCAGCCCATAAATGTAACATTCCCGCTGTTATAAGTAATTGTGTTGTTGGTCCAATTCAATTTATCCTTGTTTGCCTTTTTTTTGTTTGTCCCTTGGTTTTTCTGTTTTTGTCCGATATACCCGTTGATGTTGACTGATGTCATTCATGGTATCCGCACTTTCCAAACTTTCATATTCAAAATCGTCTTCGAGATATACTGCCTCCAATGCATCTTGAGTAAGACTCCCTTCATCTTCACTTTTATCAGAAAAATCGTACTCGGAATATGTTTCTTCGATGGTTACGCCTTTGGGAGGTAAAAAATAATCTTCATCATCGGTCAGGTCTTCATCATCGCAATCTAAAGGAATATCACGCCCGCTTGCGTATCGAGTCCCTGAAAATAAATAAAACACTAAATACTTTCATAAGCCCCAAACGTTTATAGCACCAGTAAATAAGAGCAAGCAAAAAAACATATATCTTAAAACTAGTGTTGGGTTAATAGCCAGATGCTTTGAGTTATTATCGATTATAATCCATAAGTAGCCATTAATAGCCGTCCAATGGATGATAACCCTGCTATTAATGTATTGTTAAAAAAATAAATGCTTTTTTTTGTTAAGTCTAAAATCTGTGGGTATGATCATAAATAGGGTGCGTGTACGCAGTGTGATTCAATGTATTGTAATTCTTTTTATATAATTTCACTTTTTGTATGTGAAAAAGTGTTAATAATAAAATAAATACACATTTTTTGTGAAATTCAGTTTTGTAAATTTAGATATCCAATACTATAAAAACCATAATTACTATTGACACATCACTTTGTGGTTTAACCATCTACCTAATTAATTACTTGATTTAACAAAATGGAGTACTATATTCCATTCTCCGACGTAGCCATGTCTGGTCGAACTCGCCCTTGATTTGGTGCGGAGTCTGATCGCGCTAACGCGCTCAAGCACGCAGCATATCAGGTATGGGCCGATGCTCGTATGCACAATACGAATGACGTAAGCCAGAACAAGAGAGCTTTCAACAGAGCTGCCAAGTCTTGCAAGAAGGTGATGCGGAGGTCTCGGTTCGACCACATTAGCCGCATCGGGAACAAACTAGCTTTATACCCTGCGGGTAGTAAGGCGTTTTCGTCCCTGGCTAAGTCGGTTGAATCGAACTTCTGCCGCCCTTCACTACCACCACTGCTGAAACCCGATGGGTCGCTGGCACATACCGCTGAGGAGAAAGCAAATTTGTTTGCCTCACTCTTCGCGGAATCTTCGCGTTTAGATCCAGGTAACGCGCGACCCCTGTTCACCCTGATGGTTACGATACGAATATGTCGGTTATTCGCATCCAATAGAAGGACGTCCGTAGGGTGCTACGTAACTTTGACGTGAACAAGGCTAGCGGTCCAAACGAGATACTAGCAATTGTTCTGAGAACGTGTGCGCCTGAATTGTCTCCGATCCTGACACGCCTATTTAGGCTTTCATTTGAGGATGAAAAGTGACCGATCTCAGTAACGTCCATTCTCTATAAGACCATGGAACGTGTACTCAACACTAAGCTCCTGGCATACCTAGAAGCTAATGATATCCCTTAGGATACCAACCGTCAATACAGCTTTCGCCGTAATCGGTCAACTGGAGATCTTCTAGCGTATGCCATCCACATCTGGAGTGAGGCCATCGAGAAGCACGGGGAAGCGCTTGCCGTCTCCCTCGATATCTTGAAGGCTTGTGATAGGGTTTGGCACGAAGGGCCTTATTAGTAAGCTTCCATCTTTCGGTTTACCCGCTGGATTATGTGGTTGGATCGCAGACTTCCTGAGTAACCGGTCCATCCGAGTGGTTATCGATGGTTGCTCGTCCGGTCAAATGGCTATTAATGCCAGGGTCCCTCAGGGGTCAGTACTCTCGGCAACATTATTCTTGCTGCACATAAACGATCTGCTCAAGCCCGGTGCCTTTGAGTATGCAGATGACAGCACTGTTGCCGAGAGTTACATATCCAACGTGCAAGCTAGTAGGTCACAGATCCAGTCTCTTCGAGAGGCTATGGTTGAGCACTTGAACTTGTCCTTGCAGGCAGTCTCAATGCTGCAAAAACCCAGGCGTGTCTATTTTCCGCTAAAAGGAGCCAATTCAGCCCCGCTACAACTTTCCGGGATGCAACCGTGCCGATAACCGACCATCTTGACCTTCTTGGTGTTAAGCTGACATCAACCCTCAACTTTGGGCCATACATCGAAGCAAAGGCTCAACTCAAAGGTCAGACAGTACTTCACGCCGGAAAAGCTGCTGAAACTTTATCAAGCTCAAGTTCGATCGTGTATGGAGTATTGCTCTCATCTTTGGGATGGATCTGCCTGATACCAGCTTGATGCACTTGAGGCAATTGAGAGGCGAGCCAGAAGGATAATTGGCGATGATACACTCGTCGAGTCGAGGCTTCAAAGTCTTGAGCATCGACGCAGAGTCGCTAGCCTGTCGGTTTTCTACTGGTTGCATTTCGGAGAGTGTGCGTCAGAATTGCATAACTTAATTCCACCTAGCCCGTTCTCGTTCCATCATCGGACTACCAGACGTACGGTTATGCGCCACCGGTACTTGGTGGATATCCCACCTACACGCACCAAACGTTTTGGGAACACTTTCATTGTGCGTGCAGCTAGGGAGTGGAATTCCTTGCCGGAGACTGTGTTTCCTGATAGCTACAACCCGGGAATATTTAAGTCGAGAGTGAATAGGTTTTTTCTAGGTAAGCGCGTTCCATCGTCGACCGCATCATCGCTTTCCATCAGGTGAGATAGCGGTCAAGCGCGAAATTTTAACCGATACGTAAAAATGTAAGGTACAATAAGTAAGTTACTTATTAGCTCTTTTCTGTGAATACGACGTAGGTAAATTATAGACAATCGAAAATACCCGAGCGATAAGTTAGTAGCGCCAGAAAGATACCCCCGTTTCTCGTGTTATATCTTTCTGGCGCTAATATTATTCATGCCAGAAAGAGATGCATGAACTGCATTACAGCGACGCCAACCGAATCCGGAATCAGTACGTCGACTGATATGTTTCGGTGAAGAAGTCCTTTTTCGTGTGTTGTTGGTTTGTGTGTATAATCATAAAATAATTAATATTTTGAATGGGCCAGATTAGTTTTAAATTGCACATTTATTTACTACAAAGATGATGAAAATGAAGTCTAATCTGACAGTCCTAAGCCTGAAAACCATGGAGAGAAATTTCAATCACTAAAATAACATTAATAGCAGGGTTATCATCCATAATTGCTATTAATGGCTATTAACTGGGTTTTAATCGATTATTAGCCAAATGATATTAACCGAATTATTATCATTGCCCATCACTACTTAAAACATTAGATGGACCCACGCCACGGTGTAAAACTTCCCAAATATACAAATACGTTTGCTTGTTCCACTTTCTCACTATCAATTATTATAAAAAAATTAAATCCCTGTACGATGTACCTACTTATTGTATATAGTCTCATATCTGACCGAGCACTGGTACACAAACTCTAATGCATGAAGTATCATATTTGAAAAACGTATGCATACATAACTGCATAGAGTATCATTTCAGATACAAAGTTCTAGTCCGTTTTTCGTCAAGAAGTATTGGATATTACTTACATGTTTTTCCGTAAAACTTCTTGGGATCCATTTTATTCACTTGCAAATAACAAAAATAATTTTAGCTAGAGATAAAAGGAGCCAAAATCGGCTTTTACAATCCACAAACCGCACTCACTGTTTGAATTGGCAGTTTGAAATATTCGGTGACAGAAATAACATACCATAGACAAGGTAGAAATCTGCCTATTTCTTTTTCATGTTCGGATACAACCATTGTCTAGATATCAGTCATCAACACGTGGTATCGGAGGCCCAAAAATTATTTATCTGTAAAAACTCGTAGTGTATCAAATTTGGTACATTATGCGGTAAAGGGGTGGACCAATAATGACAACGAAATCTGTTTCTGAAAATAATGAACCTCCATAATTAGAATGTATTCGTATTTATTAGATTTTTATTGTGTTCACTTTCTATTCTTGGGTCTTTTTAGATTTTTCCTATGTTAACCACTACAGTTTAGCTCAAGAGCCTCAGTATGTGTGACAATTAATTACTGTTTAGAATATTTCTTCGGTTAAGTTGCGACGCATTTGTTTACAAACAAAAATCCTGGGTCTCTTGCGCTGACAGTTGTCAAGTTTTTATTGTCTTAAGAAGTAAGAAAGGAATGCTTGATTATAATGGAGGTATCAAAAATGTTATTTTAGACCAAAAGTATAACTTATTGTTCGATTATTTGTAATGATTGTTAAGTGAAATAAAAATTGACGAGGAACGAATCGAACGACACCGAAAGAAATAAACGTGTTGGATCGACTCCAAATAATATGGGATAAGGGCAGGCATAATATGCCTGTTGTTGTAAAAATATATCCGTACTTATAGTTATCAAGTAAAAAGCTTACTTTGTTTCCTGTGTTTTATTTCCAATTATTAAACAGTAGTTTTGGAGATAAGGTTGTTAATTTTCCAGTTTGCCACCAAAGTGAAACAAAATAAAGCGGTATACCTATTATAATCACGGGAATATTGAAAAATGAGAGTAGCGAGGGAAACAGGTTTGCCCAAGATGGTGGCACTTTTATCCCCGAGAAGAGTATTCTACTTTTCATATCAGGTATACTGTGAGAAAATAAATAATCAATATTATTCAAACCATAGCTTGTTATAAATTTAAAGTTTAATTGGGTAGTTGACTTGTATTTAGAATAAAAATAATAGTAAAAAGTTACATAAAGTTTTCGTTTGATTCATTAACGTGAAAGTCAAATTTATGTGTGAGGTTTTGTAAAGAACTCGCATCTACGTGTGTAACATAACTATTATCATTTTTAAGTTTCTGTAATAGTGATTCGCTGCTCAGAGAGTTCAGCAGTCGCATTCTAGTTACCAAGGGGAATAATATACTTACATTTATTACGTGTAGTATAGTATTGCACTCAGCGTCGTGGAGCGATCGCGCATTCACTCGCGTGTGTTTTACCAGCCTCGGCAATGCTCGCACAGAACTGCATCATGACTGATTTGTTCAACTTTCTTTATGTCAATTACATAGCTACTGGAGGAGGCCTGAGTCCCAGCAGTGGGAACATTAAAAAGGCTGATGATGATGATGATAGCTACTGGTAGCGGTAGCTGCTTGTGTGAAAGTGTGGAGTTATCCCAACTCTTAGGATAAAAAATATGCTACGACGTTCTTCAAGGTCCAATCTATCTCTATATTGAAATTGGTTCACCGGTTTAAGCGTGAAAGTGTAACAAACAAGCAGAAACACAGACGGACGTGTATTTTCATGTTTGTAATGGTGGTTGAAATTAATGGTAAAAATCTGTTATACTAGGTACCATAATACACCGCTAAATTTTAATAGTTTTAATCCCGTGGAGGGTCTATCCGGTACATGAAACACTATCGATTTGTAAAGTTTAAATTAAAAAATAAAGTACCTCTTTCGCAAAACTTAAAGATTCACTCTTTTTCAAAGATAAAAACGATTAAAGTTTAAGGGTGTATTAAAAAAAAACGAATCTAAAAGAATAAATACACCTACATATTCAGAAGTAGGTAGGATATAAAGGTAATATAAATAAAGATCGTTATTGTTAAAATGAATTTATTAAATCATAATGCTATAGAAACACTACATAAAATTAATTATACACGCCCATTATAAGATGGGCCTTTGATTGTAGAGCATTTCCACCACAGTAAGCCTCACTAACTTGATTATATTACTTAGAATATTTTAATTTCATAATGTCACAAGAGATCAAAGATAAAGTCTATGAAATAGATCAGAGGTCCTACCACGAGCTCTTAACGCGATCCATTTGACGACCCAAAATGAACTGTCAAAGTCATGGAGCTATAAAGGGTGTATAGTTCTACGCTTGCTATTTTAACACGTCATGGAAAGGCTTCAGGTTCAAAAGACCAGTAAACGGCTATAAACTAGTGTTGTCTCCAGTCTCGGCTGCGTTCTCCTCTCCGGTCTCTTTCTCTTCTATACACAACTTCTCTTTGTCGCTTTTGTGCTTGATTCTGTTCTTGAAGAGGAACGCGTTCGTGATGGTGCGCATGCGCAAGGTGCCCGCCGAGCCGTTGAACGACGACGCGCTTGAGAAACTTGCTGCTTTTAGTCGCGCTTCTGTAGGAGAGACACGTGCTAAAGTTTATACTGAGGGCCGATACCAAATTGTGTGACAGGCGGCAATCAGTCTAGCTTTTAACCCTCGCTGACCGATACCATTACTGTGCAAAGGTGCATTTTATGAGAATACTCATAGAGCTTCTAACTGTATATTAATTATATCGTTCAAAGCCATTTGGCCACTTTGAAATATCCTTGGTAGACTTTGGTGATTTGGTGTCTGTCATAATGTCATCATCATTTCTGCCGAAAGACATTCACAGTTGGACATAGGCCTTTCCCGAGCGTCGACATAACGACCGCTCTCGTGCGTCGGACATCCATCGGATTCCTATGACCCTCACCAGGTCATCGATCCACCTTGTGGGAGGCTGCATCTTTCGGTACGTGGTCACGACTTCAGAATCTTTCAACGCCATCGATCATCTGTATACTTTATACCAGAACGAAGCTATATCTAGTACAGGCAGCTGCATTGATTGGGCAACCCTTTCAAATTAAAATTCCCTTTAGTTGCCATCACGGATCTAGAGCGGTTGCGCAGAAGTCATATAATCGATCTCTTTAGTGGTGCGAAGTGAGACGCGGAAGCGGGGAGTGTCAGTGATTGACTCGCAGCGCCATCGCGTCATAGACGGAATGTATGGAATGTGCAAAGCGATCCCCACTCTGACGCCGAGCGCTCAAGATCCGTAATGGCAACTGTAACCATTTGATTACATTTTCTGTACTTATACCAATATCTATAACGAAAATCGATCACGTCAGTCAATCTCGGCAGAGACCTCGCCAGAGACGTTATAATGCACAAGTGTGTGCGGAAAGATGGGCCAGCCGTCTGCTCTTCCACGAGGACTAAGAGATCAGGAAACAGATTTATATCACATTATACAACGCACCTGGCTGCTCAGGTTGGGACCTAGGAGGCACGTTGATATCTTGCGTACGACTCGAATTGGGTTTTGGGGCTGTAGGCCTTGGAGGAGGTCTCAGCCTTTGCCTCCGCTTGTAGACGTTTGCACCCAGCTCCGCCTCGTTACCGACCCTGCAACAATAAGTCGTTATCATCTTCAGTCGTTCTTGTTCCTTTACGATGTTCACTACTAAAAACCTATATTTATCACACAAATCATATTCATATTAAGGTCAAAGTTTGTTATGTCTTCATGCTTTAACAGCTAAATGGATTTCGATGAAACTTGGAACATTGGATATTTTTCGTTCATCCTTAGTTTTGGTAGTCAACTTTATTCAAACAAAAATTGTTGTGTCGGATTACAGTCTCACTGGTTTTAAGATAAAGCGATTGTATCTGTGTTTGTTGTCCCACAATCGGCTCCCGGAGTCAAATATATATTTAATTTAATTTAAGCTTAGTTATTGTGTTGCAAAATTGGAGTAGGTACTAAATAACATGATAATACACTTAAGGACGGTGCGCGTGTTTGTGAGGTTTTGTCCAGCTGTTCAGAGAAAAGTGAAATAATATGATCTTCATGATGGCGATAAGAACCTAAAACCCTGAGAACTCAACTTCAAGACTTTATTGAATGAATGGCTTTTGTCATCAAGATATAAGTGCAGTGGACTTCTGAAGAGTTAAATAACATTGTACAAAAGAGTAATTTGTTGACCATCTTACAGGCGTAGGTACTTATGAATGTCAATAACTTTGAGAATACGTTGAACTAATAATTTGAAAAATTAAACAAGGTTTTTGCAAATTTTGACAAAATGTTCTTCCTGCAAATAAATAGGTAAATACTGACGTCATCGCTGCTCGAGGCCGCGGGCGCCACAAGTGGTCGCCTTGGTTGGAGCCGCACGGCGCAGTCACTGCGCGGTTCTGGCGCATACTGCTGTTGCGTTTAGCTGCAAGAAAACCACCACAGAATAAACTAACGAGTAGTTTGAGTGAAACCTTAGAGACTAGTCTCAAAAGACACATCGCTGCAAGTTGTGCGCTCAACGAAAATAATCATGTTGTTTTATCTGAACGAGTATTTAACTTAAAGGAAACAGTTACACTACACTGCACTAATAACTTTCAGGGACATGTTAAAATGTCAGGCGTGCGAGCGAGACAGAAGAGGCGGCTATACCACAAAATAGATAGGTACAGAAGTCAATCTACAAACAAAGTGCGCTCGAGCAACGCACACGTAGACACCGCTCACGGACACGATATCTTGGAGCGCCTCGGCCCACTCGTCGAACAGTTCTGGCTCAACCGCTCATTAGTGTGCGTCCACCGAGCGTAGGTATAAAAAGTGAAGTAATTACATGAGATTGTCTTCTGTACCTATGTATTTTGTGGCTATACACTACATAGCTCCACCCTTCAACACTTCGGTTTAGGTCGTCAAAAGGATCGCGTTTAGAGCTCGTGGTGGCGGCTTTGATTCCAAAAGTTACTACAAAACTGTGGACATCTTGTTACGAGTGACAAGCGTCTCACACGCGCGCACCCGAGTCGCAGCGCTGTGGGTACGCGTCGCGGGCGCCAGTTATCAATATATTTTTCAAGGTTGTCAGTAAAAAATCGCTTTTAGCGATAGGACCGCCCATTGTGACATCCTATTATTTTAAGTTCCTGATGTAACCTTTTTCTTTGGTTTACAATAATGAATATATATATCTATCTATCTATTTTTAGCATAAATTGCAAGCCTGTGGATACTGTCATAAAAATCGTCAAAAGCTCTAAGATAAAAAAGTTGCGTATGGGTCAAGCACTCGAGATACTGGCGCAGTTTTCATTGCTTCATTAATTAAAATAACTTTCAATGCCTTAGTGTAGTCCGGTACTGCAGTGGCACGTTAATTATATGCTAACGTATACTGTGAAGCTCAATGAAGACCCCGTTACGTTCTCCCTAGGGAGGTTTCCCAACAGCCGTTATAGAGAAAGGGGGTTCTAAGATGTTCCTCTAAGTGGACACGGGGTCCATTTTAGCGTGCTATTAGTAAATACCGGGGTGGTTGTAGTGTGGTTAGCATCCCACATTTTCTGTTATATCTTGAAAAGTCCAGGTGCGTTTTGAATGTATCTGCCCCTGAACAAAACAGTAGATAGGTATGTGGTGTACTCACGAAGAGAGGCAGCATCGAGCGGGTGCGTGTAGATGCGCTTGCGGGACTGCAGCATGGAGGAGACCAGCACGGCCAGCGAGCGCGGAGGCGCCGCCGGCTTTTCCTCCGGGATGCGCAGATCGTTCATCTCATCCTGGTACCTCTTTCTCGACTTCTTCACCACCCACCAAGTCTCCATCATTCCCTTACCCTTCACATTCACTCCGCCGCGACTCTCAAGGACGTAGGAACCTTCCAGTAGCTACATGACAACAAAAGTGGCATTATTGGAGGGTCGTGTCATGGGGGACATAATGCGCTCACCGGCAATAAATGCGGCCAAAAACCGTTCCCTAGAAATGCTTTTTCTTCTTCCGTGTTATATAGATCTGCGATCAGTGTTTGACACTATGTCAGTAAGTAAGAGTGCGTCCCCCACCGGGAACGTCTCCTCATCGTCTGTCTACGTATGTGATGTCCTTTCGTTTGAGACGCTTTGCGTAGCTACGCATCGTGAACTGTGGTGCTAATGTATTCAGGTGCTTCTCCAACTTCTCCCGGTGCTTCAAGCTAAAGTTATCACTTTCAAGCTGTGAATTTTTAATGTTTTCTCTCAGCTTTGCTTGTTTTTGTAGAAAGACAATCTCGAAGATTTCGTGTGAAAAGGGGGAACGAAACTTTTTGAAGCGACATTTATGGCACCACATAGGAAAATTCTACATCGCGGTATTAGAGTCCTCCGCGCATCTAGAACATAATTATACAACAGCACGAAATTAATTATCGGGCAGTTGCCCGGATCGGACATAACAATCGTCTGGTCTGGATCCTTCATTGTCAGCGAAGGTTTGCGGGACTTTACACCCTGTTTCGCATACCTCTAAAGAGGTATATAAGGAATTCGTTTTTTAATCCGGAATTTTCAAGAAGGTGGTGTGGATTGCCATATTTATGCTCACCTCCTTAGTATACTTGGTGATCTGAATCTTGTCAATAAGTCCATGGCTCTCCATGCGCGACGCCTCGTTGACAGTGTTGCCCCAGATGTCGTACACCGGCTTGCGAGCGCCGATCACGCCTGCTACCAGGGGACCGCAGCTTATCCCTGAAAAGTCACAAGTATTACCTCAGAATTAAATTTGCTGTAACCTCAGAATTGGGTGTCTGATCATAAGTATAACCAGCCTTATAATGTTCCCACTGTTGGGACTCAGACCTCCTCTCTAGGAGAAGAAATGGGCCGTAATCTACCACGCAAACGCAGTGCGGGTTGGTGGATACGACGTATCTTCGAATTTTTCTTTCTAGGACCTGTTGGTTTCCTCACGATGTTTTGCTTCACCGTTTTTAGAGCAGAGATGATGAAATAAATTATACGAAGTAATGCGCCTGGCTGGGGTTGGACCCCGGACCTTCAACCTGTAAGTTGCAGCCACCCCTGCTCTCTGTCTGATCATCCACTTGGAATGTTGTGTCCATCTTCCCATAATTTTTGCATAGGTGCCGAAAAGTCATGCGTTGTAAATGGCTTGTATTGACACTAGACAGTGACTTTAGTTTTCTCAAACGCGGCTCCAGCCCTCAAAAAATGACTGTGGTCATATAGCTGACAACCACCCGAAAAACGCTTATGATCGAAATATTGCATTCCTACAAGAGAGATTATTACAAAATGTATCACACTCTGACCACCATTGTCCAAACCGTGGTCAACTTATTGGTGTCTTACCTATTCTCAGCCGGAACTCGTAGTAGTTGATGGCTTTGACTGCTTCCCTCAGAGCGAGTGCCAAGTCGACCAGCGTGCACAGGTGGTGATAGCCTGGTTCTCCTGACTGAACGACAAAAAAAGATACAGTCATACACAAACCACCATCATCTGCCCAGCCTTAGCTCAACTACCTTGGGGCCGACTTCCAGTCTCACCAGACGCGGCTGAACACCCGTGTGCGACATGGAGCGACTGCCTATCAGACCCTCACAATCCAGTTACTGGGCAACACTATACTCCTTGGATAGACTGATGGACAGACTTGCTGGCGTCTGAACACCTGTAACGACTATCAAAGGTCTACGAATGACAACCGGGACTTGTACTAAAATAAGGAATGCTAAACGATTGCAAAGTTACGGATTTCGAACTCATTTATTCTCAAAGGTCTCCTCAAGGTTCAGGAGTCCACAGTATTTATGATCAAACGTTATAAACTGATTAAGTTACTATAATTTATTTTGCGCCATAATCAGTACCTACTAATTTAATTAACGATTTATAACATACAAAAAACTCGGTGAGTGTGAGTCGGACTTGCGCACGGAGGGTTCCGTACAAGCTTACATAAGTTAATAATTCGATTTCCTAATGGAGTCTCGAAGATTTTTCCGAATCGTATTTTTTATTGTCACAACAAAACTGTTTTCAGTGATAAATGATATTTATTTTGTAAATAGGTTTAAAAAACACTTTTACACGTCAAATTTTTTTCGTCAGTTTATGCTAGACGAGGAGGGAGTATTATTTTCTATACCTGTGTATTTTTGTTTATTTGGTGTACAATAAAGATTATAATAAATAAATAATATAAGTCCTTGCCATAAACCTATAAGGATTGTGCTATAAGGGCTTGCTTTTCGGAATTTTGTGTCAACAGGCAGTAGGAACGCTATGAATTTTTATTTCCTTCGTGTCGAAAACAAGTTTTTTTTTGTGACATAAACGGCTGTATCTTTTCTTTTCGTGGAACTTGGAAATTCGATATTTTAACAGGTTTAAGGGTCCGCAGATGTGAGTGTATAGTTTTAATTTCAACTGGATACTTCCACGCTATCCCGAGATAGACGGTCTGGGCAGGCCGACAGACAGACACACGGCCAACAAAGTGATCCTATAAGGGTTCCGCTTTTTCGTTATGAGGTACGGAACCCTAAAAATATAGTGACCATTATTTTGTAATAACGACCATTTTTAATGAGCATTTTTTAATCTGACCGAAATCAGGAAATCAGAACATAGAATTGAAATGATTACAAATATATATATTATGCTTTTGTAAAATCGGCCAAGTGTGAGTCCGAGTGGAGAGCAAATGGTTCTGAACGAATCATATTTTTTTAAATGTTGCATAAAAACACTGGTCAAGTGCAAATCGGACTCGTACACCAAGTCCGTATATAAATATCTGATCTATGTAAATAATTCCACTTATTGAATCGATTCTCGAAGATTACTCCGAATCCCAAAAACAGTAAAAAAAAAAAATATCTACTTTTCTGTTTTTATACTTTTTCCTTTATTTGTGCCATGAGACCTTGCTTCTTGCTGGCCAACAGGAAGTACCCTATAGATTTTGATTTCCTTGCGAGTATAAACGGATTTGGATAGCATTAAGTTCGAAGTTTGACTTGTTCAGTGCTCCAGGGAGTAGCAGATCTGGATATTTGACATTAATTACAGCTCAATACTTTAACGCGTTCCTGAGGAAAAGAGTCTTCATGGACGGACGACAAAGTGAAGTGAAGGGTTCCGTGTTTGCCGACTGAGAACATGTAACCCTAAAAATAGACTACTTATAGTTTCCCTCTCCTAGAGAGAAGGCCTGAGTCCCAGCAGTGGGAACATTAAAAGGCTGATTATGCTTATGTTTGTGTTATAGTTTCAAATCCAAATTTTAAACTCGGTACTTTCGGGCAATAAAAATAGTTCAAATCAGTCCAGTAGATTTGGAACAAATTGGCTGTGACAGATGAACTGACAGACAGACACACGTGTGATCCTACAAGGCCTCCTTTTAGTCAACTTAAGATCTACAAAAACACTTTAATTTTATTCCTGAGTATATGTTTTTATTGCAATTTATGTGAATGCGTTTTTATGATCAATTTTAACCCAAAGAAAATATCGTGTCTTTCGAATGATATATATATATATATATATATATTTTGTTTAATAGTTACAGTTATACCCACATCTCAAAGCGACTATACCTACTTTCCTGGTACCGTGCACTTTCTCATTGTTCTTTTCATAATAATTCTACACAATCGTTGTGTTTTACTGAGAATGTCCCAATTAACCTAATTCAAAATTCAAATATTTTTATTTCACATAGGCCTACATGGGCCTACACTTATGAAACGTCAGAAGCTAGTGCACGGTTCCAAATGAGTAATTTCTTATGGAGAAGAACCGTCAAAAAACTCCATGATGCCAAATTTACTCAAATCTACAATAGGAGTCGTTAAGATTCTCACTATTTCTCCAGGCCAGTCAGTTAAAAACTGGCTTAATTTTAATGGTAAATTAGCATTCACATAAGGACCCCAAAAAATGTGAACTTTTATACTAATTAAAATTCTACTGATTACGGTGAACGATAAATATTTTTTGAACACTTGATTACAGTTATTATTATCAACTATTTCAAAAAGGGACACCAGCTTTGACAGTTTGGTGGCACTTTATGTGAAGCTGTTCGCAAAAAAAATATTTTAATTTCTGCAAACTATTAGTGAATCTTCGATCAAAACTACGCAAGTGTCGTTCAGCAGCACGCCATGTTTTATTTTACTAATAACTTTTTAATGAAGACGCAGTTAATTCTGTTTGCGGTAAATTTACCTACGTTGATATACGGTGTGACATCATGGTGCATCATGAAGAAGTTTAGGAATTATAGGAACTTTGTGTTTCTTAATACAATTATAATAAATTGCCTCGTAAATGTAACAGTGTACTCGTATGTACTGTTGTTGATGAACATAAGCACAAATGAACACTGGATAGTGGACATAATGTTAACATATTTTCAAACAACAAGAAACCATTTTCTGGTAGTTATAAGCCATATGTTTTACGTAGATATTGTAAAAGTTTTTGATGGGCACGTCCACAGAATATACCTGAAAACTGTTATCTTTGGTTGGGGTGTGCCTTTAGCTACATGTGCCATTACTCAGTGGGATGAGTATATTAAATTAGTATACATAGTGTCAGATAATATATCATCCCCCCGTATACGTCTTGTGGTACGGTTTATCTTTGTGTGGGGAAGTTTAGTTTTACCCGTAATAGTTAACAGTGTTATTTACATAATAATAGTATTGTCACTTTGTCTTAGTGTCAACACAAGTGCACATACAGCTTCTAAAATCCTGCGCCGCCTATATATAGCCACGGTGATATTTCTACTGAGCGACGGTTTGTTGTTGTGTGAATACGTCGGGCTTGTAATAGATGAAATCAGTGATTTGGTGATATATATTATAGAGATTTTTAATATGTACAATCCATTAATATTTGACATATTTTTTGTCCTTTTAAGGAATAATAGAATAATATGGTATGAGTTTTATCTTAAAAAAATAAATCAAAGGCGTAGAAATAACGAGATCCACATGGACGCACGAATTGCTCAAAGACCTGGTGAAAGGTCTGGCGACGCCTGATGTGGATATAGTAGAACCTGGTTGAGTGGGTCCTGGATGTGTGAGAATCCTCTACTAATGATAATCACAATGAGCTCCCGTAAACCTCAATAGGTACTTGGGACGTTTTGGCTGAGTAGCCTTAATAAGTGAGACAATCCATTAATCAAACATATCATTTTATTTTTTAGGAAACTGCGAAATGAAAAATTTCTAAGTAACAAAAAATCCTATTCCCCTTGAGCTCCCACTTATCCAAATTTTACTGTATAAATCATTATCATCATCTTCCTGGCATTGACCCGTTTTATTTGATGTCGGCGCAACACGGTTTACTTCCACTGTGTCCTGTCACTCGTCACGCTATCACTAACTCTCTTTTCTTTCATATCACTTGTCACACAATCCCTCCATCTTTACTTTGGCCTCCCTCATAATTACCATCCATTCACATTTATACTCATAACTCTTTTAGTAACATGAGTTTCATCCTTCCTCTGTAAAAAAAGTTTAATGCCTGATAAAAAGTTATCAATCAATTAGTGTAGCTTATTATTTTGTTATTTTCAATGATCGATAAATAAAATATAAGTTGAAAGGGAATGAATTGAAACTTAGGTACCGTAAAATTTCTATTTTATTCTGTCAGTCTCTTAACTTTAAAATGTTTGTTTGATTCCCACACCTACCTAGAGCTGCTCCCTTGTAGTGTTATTTTATACTTACTCAAACTGGTATTATTTTACTTCATAGACATTACTTTAACTTTATTCGTTTGTTCGGTCTTCTGTTAGTTTGTAATTTTAATTTCTGATATCTTTTGTATTTCTCTGTTGAGGTTTCGTTGTTCACCTAAGTTGATTACCTGTTTCGCTTCTGCCGAATGTTAGTTATGGATACCAAAGAGTTTAAATAGCTATTCTAGTATTTGGACACCTCCCACGCATAAGTTCATATAGCAAAAACTGTTATTTTTCAGGATAAGCGTGTTTGTAATTGTTACTTATGTAAGTTATTTGTCAAAAATCCTTTTAACTAGCGTATTTACATTACGCAGTCAATTAGTTCAAGTTCACTGTACCAGACGCTCGATGTAATAAGAAACAATCATATTTATTTAAATTTTTAAACTGTAAGTGTACTGTGTGTGTGTCTGTATGTAAAAAAATTGTGAAGATTAAATGTGTTGGAGGTATCGATTTATAATTGTATAATAATTAAAATAATTAATATTATTTATCATTGTAATATTTTTTTAAAATAAATAATTGTTAATTTTAATATTTCGTTTGTAAGACAATAATACTGGCTGGCTTCAGATTTAAAATTGAAGTTATGGAATGGATCACGAGCTTGACTCTGTGGGAAAATTTTGTGAAGAGATTCTAAGGTTAAGTAGCGCGTAAGAACCATTCAGAGTGATCGATCGGAGTACAGTGTGATTTTCTTCAATAATATAGTGCAAAGTGCTGTGTTTTTCCTATCTACTATTAGTTGTTGTTGCCGTGTTGAGGAACCTGCATTAGCAAGAGACGCGCGGGACCTGCTAAGATACTTCTGGCCTCTGAGGGGTTTTCCCTCCGTTACCTCTGCTGCTACAAGCTCCTGAGGCCTTTAAATGCTTATGGAGGGGTTTCTCCTACTCCTTCATGATCCTGCGAATCACCTCCGAGGTTCACGAGGCATCTCTTCGCTGCTCTGCCTCTGCCTGCCGGCCTCTAAAGGCCGTTACGGGCCCTCTTCGAGACTTCAGACTTCCCAGCCTCCTCGTGCCAACTCAGAACCACTTATAAATATAATTATATTACTATCACAGAAGGAGCATTTTTTTTATTTACTTTTCCCTCTTCCTCCTTTTTTCACAATTTATTACTCTGCCTACTCTATCCCTTATAACTTATTAAACCCTGATGTATGCTACTATAAATTGGTCAAGTACGAGTCCGTTTTTATACAGGTACCTAATTCCTTCACAATTAAGGATTATTACAACAAGTAAAATTATCGGGTGTCAGGTCCAAAAAAAGCCTCTCATCTGGTCGGCAGGGTCGTCAGTTGCCATAATGTGTCATCGAAAGGTTACTTACCGAGGGCTCACACTTTAGTCCGGAAGCAACCATGTATGTGGCGCCGACTGTTTTGATCTTCTCGATACACCTGAATCTGGGTTGCAACAGCAACCTATCGAAGGAAACTGAAATACAACAATATTATTTAAATAATAATAATAAATTTATTTTTTAGAATACTGTTGTTACAAGTTAAATTAAATTAAAGTCAATTGGTAAAAACCATACAGTGAATAAAGAAAACATGAATAAATACAGTGTTAAGAATTATTCAATACAATGTCATAGGTATTTGATTCAATACAATTATGAGGGATGTAAGGGCAAGTCCTCCAATTTAAATTTAGAATCAAACTTTTCATTTAAAAACTCATCTGTTGAGTAGTAGCACTTAAACAATAGGAAGTTAAATAATTTCTTTTTAAATGTCATGAAGTTAAGATCTTTAAAAACATTAGGTAATTTATTATAAATACGAATCGCCATACAGTAAACATTATCTGAAAATATTTTAATTATTTGTTGGGGTACACATAATTTGTGGATATCTCGACTTTTTCTTATATATTCTCAATAATATATTCTCCTATTGGCGAAAATGAATAGAGACACTTTTTTTGTTTTTTAATTGATGTAAACTAGTGTTTAACTGCGACCCCACCTGATGGTAAGCTGTGATGCAATCGTTGATGGTGAGGTGCACTAGTTTATTATATCTATTCACTCTTGCCTTGAAAACACCTAAATTATAAACGAAACGCCTGGTCTGGACCTTGGAGGTTTCAGCAACATAAGGGCTCGTCTGATGGTAGAAGTGAGATGATGGAATCATGTAATTCCAGCGCACACTCTCCAAAATGCATCCTGTAAAACACCGAAAGGCTGGCTACCCTTCGCCTATGCTCAAGACTTTGTAGATTGGGATTAACCAGATCTGGATCACCAATTAGTTACTTCGCACGCCTTTCCCCCCGAGTCCAAAGCTGCCAGGTGGCATTTTGCACCAGTCTATATGTAGTTGCTGTACTTCACACACGAACGGACTTGTGCTTTGTATAACATTAAAAGCTGTCCTGGTGTGAAGTACCACCAGACCTTTGAAAGAATGCCGAGTTTCCTAGCAGCTACCTTGGCTTTGGATTCAATGAACCGCTCAAGGTTACACTTCCATTAATTGCTCGGCTAGACTGGCAGCGCGGTGCGGGGAGCGGTGCGGGGAGTGTCGCGGATGCGGGACGTGCGCGTGTCGTGCCTGTCCGCAGTCCAGTCATTTAACCCCTTGTATGCCGGAAGCCAGATCTACGCGGGACACAATAGGTCTTTAATTGTGTATCTAATTACGGCCTACGAAAGGTTAAATAACAACACGCGCGGTTAACATAACATAACAATATATAATAACAATCAGCCTTTGTAATGTTCCCACTGCTGGGAATCAGGCCTGTTCTCAACGAACGGGCCGTAATACACCATGCGGGCCCAATGCGGGTTGGTGAATATCACATGTCTTCGAATTTTTGGCTCTAGGACAGGCCAGTTTCCTCACGATGTTTTCCTCCACCGTTTTGAGAGCAGTGGTGTTGAAATAAATTACACAAAGTAATGCGCCTGGGTTTCAACCCGCGTCCTACAATTTGTAAGTCGGGGCCGTTATCACTCGGCCACTACTGATAAACGCGCGGTTAACTCGAACTTATTTATGAAAAGCCGGGTATTCACAATGTTCGCGAACTGTGCTCCGCGCATCTGTAACTTCTCTATAGACGCATGCTGCACAGTCCCTTTCCGAACATCTTTCATCCGGAATCCATTTATCCAAACGTATCCACTATGTGGAGCAGTTGTAGAAGCGCGGAGCGCAAGAGGTTCACGAACATAATGGACACCTAGCTGTACCCACTCCCGCAAGTGTCGCCGTTCGTCACACGCACACTTCTGCGGCCGATGTACGAGCCAACTTTGACGTGATTTGCCCGCACGCGTCCCACGTTGAGCAGCCCGCGCCTTCTCCTGCGCTCGCGTGTCCGATTTGGACTTTCCAAAGAAGTTCTTATGTTTAAGTTCACTGCGCTGAGCCCGCCTGGCGCTCACATTTGGGGTCTGGTCGAGCACTCACTTTGTTCACTTTCTTTATTTAGGGAAATCTTGTCCAACATTTCATGCATTCAGAGCAGAGAGAGGTTAAGGCTATACGTTGTCTGCCAGAGACTTTTATCAAAAGGGTTCATTACAGATATTTTTAAATAGAATTAACATAGTTAAAAAAAAAATGGGATGTAAACTTTGAAAATGGTACAATTTGGTAAATCATAATCATCATCATCATTTCAGCTGAAGGCGTCCACTGTTGGATATAGGTCTCCCCTAAGTGTCGCCACAATGAACGGTCCTTTGCGCCATCGGATTCCCGCAAACCTTATCAGGTCATCGGTCCACCTTGTAGGACTTCCGGTACGTGGTCATAATTATCATCATCATCATTTCAGCCGATAGACGTTCACTGCTGGACGCAGGCTTCCCTCAAGTGTCGGCACAATAAACGATCCTGCACGTCCCGCATCCATTGGATTCCCGCTACCTTCACCAAGTTATCGTTCCACCTTGTAGGAGGCCTTCCAACGCTACGTCTTCCGGTAGGTGGTCGCCATTCCAAAACCTTTCGGCCCCAATGACAAAATGGTAACAAAATGGTACATTACATATGATTTCGTTGAGCACGCGCATGCATTTGACTGCGTTCTGATCTGAATAGAATTCGTCGAAGTTGGCGATACACGCGAACATCACTCCTACCTCCTCGTGCACTTGCGAGTACAGGTTCTGATGAACAAGGGAAATTAATATTCAAGTTAGCAATATATATAATGCATGTATAGTTGTTAACAGGCTGTAAGGGACAGCCCTCCACAAACTTTAAGGGCTTGCTCTGTAGACGAAACTGAACAACCTTCCACAAGACTTTTTTTCAGGATATGAAAAAAAAAACAGCCTCACCATACAAAATTAAAAACTTTATTGGACAGTTTGTATGGAGAGGCCGATTTATTTTTTCGTTTCCTGAAAAAAGATCTTGTGGAAGGTTGTTCAGTTTTGTCTACTGAGCAAGCCCTCAAAGATTGTGGAGGGCTATCCCTTATGCCCTGTATGTATCATTTAGTATTTAAAAGTCTAATATAGTCAAGTATACGACCATATAACTCAGAATTGTGGGATTGTTCGAAAGAGTCTCTACGGCCTTGGGACCCAAAGCGACCGAATGAACATGGGAGGTGGAACTCACTCCACCTAGAGTGTGGAAAATTATCTGATGGTGTCCTACTCAAAAAAGAACAACATAATTCCCAAGCAATTTGATACTTGACTCATTTTTCTTAATGGTTTGCATCAAAAAGTAGCTTTATCCAAAATCGCAAATAGAAAGAACGTTTCAAACATAAAGAAAGAAAGAAAAAAAATAATTTATTTGGTACAGCACAAGGCCCAAACACAATAATATACAATAACAATATAGGTACAATAACACGTATAAAAAAAAGAAGCAAAAAAATATATATAGTTGTTGTGTGCCTCGTGGCTGCACCAAAATAGGTCTAGTTCGACCCCTTTTTAAAGAAGTTAAACCTCTTTTTTTTATCTTTCAAGGCGGAAGGAGAAACTGTCTAGTAACAGGAAACGGATGCACAAACTGAAATGTGACGTCGCCGCCATTAGGTCACGTGTCTATAAAAGATAACAAGATGTCTCCACCACGCATACACTTTTTCTCATACCAATTTTTGAATGTAATGTTTCATTTTTAAACCAATAATGAAGCTGTTTTCAGAAAACAGATTTTCTTTTTAGTGTTATTTGTCGTTTAGTGCAAAATTTGGTACATAAAAAAAAAACAAAGGAAAACACCGAAGTAGGGAATGAGGATAACCTATTGGCAATTCCCAGATACCGATACAGTCGTTAGACAGCTTATATTGTCTATCCTAATTCAAAATTAATAATTCTTTTTTCAGATTTTTTTCGATTTTTTTCTTTGTTTTTGTATTGTACTTATTAGTAAGAAAATTCAATAACAGAAAATAAAATACATACCTACCTAAATAAACATATTTCTGATAATAACTAATCTAAACTCTAAAATAAGCAAAATCTCTAAAAAATCTCTAACTTTGTTATTATTTATTGAATGTATAATTAATTTTTCATAATTCAAAATGTGATTAAAATTAGTTACTTAAATTCTATATTAATTCTGTAATTCAGTGGGACACAACGGGCTCATAAAAAAAAGACTGTAAGTTCTGTGCACCCCTTTAAGTGAATAATTTGTACATTAATAAGATTATATTTTTGTAAATGTTTCTGCGAACTATTCCTTGGGTTCGCGTATTAAATAAATAAATTGAGAATTCCAGATATTTTTTAAATTAGGTAATGGTAGTTTTCGATGGTTTTTAGGGTTGTGTTTCTGGGCCGGACCAAAAACACAACCCTAAAACCTTCGAAAATTTTAAAGATAGAAAAAATCAACTTACTTCAGAATGCCAATCTTTGCTCAAGAAATATTTGGTAGTATGGTCCGGTAGTATATGATTGAGCAAATGTATGTTTAAGCGCTGTGTATACTTCATATCATCAAGGTCAGTTTTTGCTTGCAGTTTCCAAAGGAAGTCCAGTCGCGATATCAATTCCACCAGCCGTGCATGTATGATCACAACTATCAGGAAACCTATCATGAGTACCAGCATTTGTGCAGGTAGTAAACTGGAAAATAAAAATGACACCTTCAGTATAATTTTATACTGGGTTTTTGTAAAACACTGGTAACCTTTTAAAACCAGGTTAAGAACATCTTAAACAACAACTTTCATTCTACGACTTTTAAAAGTTTATCATACATTGGTTCATCAGATTTTCATATAAAAAAAAAAATATATTGAACATTCTAAATGTTGCGAAGTCTATGCGAATCAAGCGATAGTACAATAGCGATGGTGCTTGATTCACTTGCGTAGCGTCATACAGACGTAGGTAGGTATAGCAAAATACAGAGTTGAAATGTGTTAGATAGAACAAAGAAATCTTGAAGGTTTGTTTTTGGTAAATGTATTATATTTTGTAAAAAGTCATAAAATAAAAGATGTTTATGATTTTTTTTAATACTGTCCTGAAAGGTTGTTAGTATTTCACAAATAACCCTGTAGAACAGTTACTTAATCACAAAATATAACAAAATTGTCAAGAATTTCTTAAATGAATAAGATATTTAAATAATACAGAAAATTATTCAGAAAATAGAACCTCGTACTCGTTAGGGTTCACAAATACATCAAATTTCATATGTATTCTGATTGTCTTTTTTTGTTTTTTGTTTGAGTTGAATTGTTTGAGTTTATTTAGTCTGTAATCATTTCTTTTTTTTTTATGGCAATTGAGTCGACTGCCTGTAATCACTTCATAATGTGAACTTCTCAAAATGTCAAACGGAAGCAAAATGTCCACTTCTCAAAATGAAAACTTCGCATAACTTCGCTTCGCTTATCATAATGACAATATCATAATGTTCTTGAAATTACAAATTTGCTTATTGACAACTCCACGTAGGTTTCTTCCCTACTTTGCCCCTACGATGGTTGTGGCTTGAGGATGTCCGTTCCCTTTAGCATGCAGCTGCTTCCTTCGCTAGTATTACTGTTTCTCAGAAGGAGGCAACCGCCGCTTATTTCTTCTCGCTCCGCACCATGGCCTGTACTAGACCCCGACGCGAGAGATCGCTGCGACGAGGACATGGCAGTACTCCGCCCAATTTATGAGCAGTTGACATTCTAAGAAGTTGAAATTGTGAGGAGTGGACATTTTGCGTCCTGTTGACATTTTGAGAAGTTGAAATTATGAGATAATACTACTCAAAGGTAGAAAATGTATGGTAGAAAATAAATACCTAAATAGATTTCAACAAATCCAAAAAATAATTGATCGGTTTTAAATTAGTTTTGTGAATTTCACCTGAATTCATATATAATTTGTACAACGCAAACGTGTATAATATATTTTTTATACCACACAGCAACGGAGCTTTGGTTCCTATCGATTTTATTGCAGATTGCTTATCGGATCGAGAACAGTTCTTTTACCAATATTATGCGATTTTAACTACGGAAAACCGCTAGTTTTTATGTAAATACTTACTCATTGGAAGTTTGGTAGTGTTTGTAGTAGTGAACGATCAGGGTACAGTAGATTACGACGTTGATAGTGGCCAACAGTGCCTTGATGAGGAAGTACAACTTGAAGACCGAGGTGAGCGCGATCTGGCACAGCACCCACGTGAACACCACATATTCTGGGTGATGGCACTCGGCTGGAGAAAGTTTTGCTGAATTATTCACAAAGTAAAATAACCGAGGACACAAGAAGTTCAAAATAAAGTTCGTCACTATAAGGTATCGTTTCAATATCTTTTTTAGGGTTCCGTAGCCAAATGGCAAAAAACGGAACCCTTATAGATTCGTCATGTCTGTCTGTCTGTCTGTCCGTCCGTCCGTATGTCACAGCCACTTTTTTCCGAAACTATAAGAGCTATACTGTTGAAACTTTGTAAGTAGATGTATTCTGTGAACCGCATTAAGATTTTCAAACAAAAATAAAAAAAAAGCAATAAATTTTGGGGGTCCCCATACATAGAACTGAAACTAATTTTTTTTTTTCATCAAACCCATGCGTGTGGGGTATCTATGAATAGGTCTTCAAAAATGATACTGAGGCTTCTAATATCATTTTTTTCTAAACTGAATAGTTTGCGCGAGAGACACTTCCAAAGTGGTAAAATGTGTGTCCCCCCCCTCTAACTTCTAAGATAAGAGAATGATCCCGGGTGTCGCCACTGTGCGGAACGCCCGGAGGACACGGTGGAGCACACAGTCGAGGTGTGCCCTGCTTGGGCGGAGCATCGCCGTGCCCTCGTGGGGGCGATCGGCGGCGGAGACCTCTCACGCCGGGCCTTGGTTGAGGCCATGGTCCGGAGCGAGGAGGAGTGGCAGGCGGTCGCCGACTTCTGCGAAGCAGTAATGCTTGCAAAGGAGGAGGCCGAACGCATCAGGCAACGGCGTTATCGCCGCCGCCGTCGCCGGGATTCTGATCCCGATTTCCGGCCAACGTAGACGCGGGCTTGCGGACAGTGAGCAATGGGTAGCTCGCTGTCCGGCCGTCCGGTAACCGTCCGGACCAAGCCCAAGTCGTCGACGGCGCGCACTGTTCCCGCGCGCCTCAAGGAGTTGTCAGCAACAGCAGGGACCCAGCCGGGTCGAAGCCTACTGGGGCCAGGGTTATCCGAAAGGGCGCTCGAGCCCCGGTATGAAGGCTAGAAGGAACGGGGTGGGTCTTTTAGTCAGTAAGAGTCTGACACTATCTCCCGCTCCGCCCAAGGGCGGGGGATGTCAATGCATGATTTTTCCCACCATAAAAAAAAAAAAAAAAAGATAAGAGAATGATAAAACTAAAAAAAATATATGATGTACATTACTATAAAAACTACCAACGAAAATTGGTTTGAATGAAATCTAGTAAGTAGTTTTTTAATGCGTCATAAATCGAAAAAAATACACTATTATTAAAACATCGATCAAAGTTAAAACACATTACAAGAACTTTAATATTATGTTACTTGCTGCTACGGAACCCTTCATGGGCGAGTCCGACTCGCACTTGGCCGGTTTTTTTATTTTTGTTTTTTTAGAGACTTTAATCTCAAAGAACATGTCAGCCCCATCGTAAACTAAAAAAAGTTTACAATAACAACATATTAACTTAATAATCAACACAATAAAATTGATTAAATGGCTTTTTACCAAGATTGAGCTATCGACAAATTGCCATGTCAAATCTGATCTTAGCAGCATCACTTCTAGGACCAGACAAGTTTTTTACATTTTATTTTTATTATATTCTTTACAATAAAGAATATAATAATAATAATAAAATGTAAAAAAACTGTGTCTATACACCACATACACAAAAATGCAGGACAAACGTTATAATTATTTATGTCTCTTTTTAAGGGCCAAGCGCCCGAAAAGTGCCATAAAACTGTGATTTTCTGAGGCCTACTCCTCCGTAACGACTAGGTCAATTGGTTTGAAAAAAATATATATTTATCATAGATTCATGAACAATAATATCAACATTTGATTTTTTCGTGCAATTAATAATATTGTGAAAAAAAAAAATTAGCAATTTCGCAACTTTTCGCAACTTTTCCCTACTCCTTCGAAACGTCTTGGACCTATAGAAACATTTTTACACATAAAAATTGGTGGTTAAATATTATTCAAAGTGAACATTGCATATGTAAATCAACCACTATCTCGCAGAGAAAATGGATTTAAAGCGCTTTCCGGGCGCTGCTGGCCGCAAATAAATGCACAGATTTGCGTACTGCCGCCTAGGCGAGTGCGAGAGTTGCGTTCACATAATTTCGGCCAGATGGCTCAAGGGACTATACGCCTTAAATGGATATATAATACAGCTCAAAAGATTTGTGTTTGATATCAACCTCCAAATGGGTTATGTCTTGGTAAAATACTTTACGTTGTATCACTGTGTTTCTTAGTACATTGATTACAATGAAGGTAATGAGACAACGACAAGGGAGGACGAGGTAAGGGTATGTATGTAAGTACCTGAACGCAGCTGGCATTTTATTTGTTACCTATATTGTAATATAGAGTCTGTTTAAAAAGTCAAACGACTTTGAGAATTATTAATAGAAAATGAAATCTGATATAGTCAATACTGGTTCAATAATCAAGGTTGATTAAAAGATCTTGATCATTGTTTGCTAATAGAAGAACCTTATAAAAAGTACCAAGTATAAGATTTTTTTGAAATGATTAAATATTGTACAAAATTCCCAAGTCGTTTGACTTTTTAGATGGATTATAAACGAGCATTTTGAAGCAAGCAAAATATCTTCCTAATTATAATGACATACCTAGGGAGGTTGGAAAAACATTCCTAACCAATTAGCTAAGCTGACCAACAGAATCAATACTAAAAGGCTAAAGCAAAAAGATGTTATTGCTACGAGTATATAAATAAATATATCCAATCAAGAGGAGATATCTTCACTGGAGGACATACTCGAACTGCCATTACTAAGGCGAACATAACACGATAGGTTTTGCTGTCAGTTTTGCTACAGTCAAAGTTTTGAATGACGAAAAACCTACCGTCTAATGCGATGATTGACGTTTTTAGGGTTCCGTAGTCAACTAGGAACCCTTATAGTTTCGCCATGTCTGTCTGTCTGTCCGTCCTCGCTTAATCTCTGGGACCGTTAGCACTAGAAAGCTGAAATTTGGTACCAATATGTATATCAATCACGCCGACAAAGTGGTCAAATAAAAATTGGAAAAAATGTTTTATTAGGGTAGCCCCCCTATATGTAAAGTAGGAAGTGATTTTTTTTTAATTTCAACCCTAACGTGTGATATATTGTTGAATAGTTATTTAAAAATGAATAGGGGTTTACTAAAATCATTTTTTGATAATGTCAATAATTTCGGAAATAATCGAAAAAAAAACAAAAAACAATGTGTCCCCCCCTCTAACTTTTGAACCAAGAGTTTAGAAAATATGAGAAAATTCTGAAAAGTAGAACTTTATAAGGAACTAGCTGCTGCCCGCGACGTCGTCTGGGTGAAGCCTCTACAGCACTAAAAATACCTAAGGTGCCAGTGTCGCTATAGCATTATAAATAAACAACTTTTAAAATAGCATTATAATATAAGTTTTCTTTGCAAACGAAGCAAGTGAAGAGAGTTATATGAGAATCCTACTGAGTTCAGTTATAAGATGTGACTGAAGGAAACACAAAAGAGTAAAAATACGTACAAAAGTATCATACCTTACAAGACTTCCCTATAAACTACGTTGGTAGTTATACTGCCAGGAGCCAAAATGTAAAGAGAGTCAGGACTGGTGGCGCGGGAGCAAGCGACGTACAGTTGCCCGTGTGAGAAGCAACTCGTCCTGAGGTCGACACCCGCTGCCCTCAGTGTCTGCCCCTGCGATTTATTGATGGTCATCGCGAAGCAAACACACACGGGGAACTGTACGCGCTTGAACTGGAACGGGAAGTTATGGGGTATGAGGGGAATGCGTGGTATAAATACTGCCTCGCTAACGCCACAACCCGTAAGAATTTCCGCCTCAATGGTGTGTCTGTGTGGAGCGAGATGACTTTAAGGCGTGTCCTGTCACAACTTCGAAGCATATCGGGACACCGACCTTCAGCTTGATGGTATGCGCCAGAAGTCCACTTGCTGACAGGGAATTCAGAAATTCCACGGAATAACGTGCGGCATCATCAGCTCGACAACAGTGTTTATCGAGGTGTAGACCACTTCATTCTTCTCAATTTCCGAGAGAATGCATTCGTTAATTGCCTGATAATTTTTGGGCGTCAAAATGTCACACCCAAGTATTCTACTGGTGCGGTATACGACTGATATCCCCGTACACACAGTGAATGAGTTTCTCTAAGCTGGATACCACTCTACCGAGAGACTCTGGAAGCACCACCTGTCCACCTCTCTCTTCTGGTAGAGTGCCTTCGCCAAGACTTAGAAGGACATCGGAGAATTCCTGAGCACGTGCATTGCCGTCGAGCCGAGCTCTCATATTAATGGTCAAGCGCAGTGTACGAACTTGTGACCACAACGAAGATCGTTTCGACGAAGCATTCACCTCGTCAGCCCTCGATCCCCGCGTCACCTCGGGAAGTGTTTGCCGGAAATCGCCACTGAACAGAACTGTAACACCATCCATCAAATGTTAGTTCCTGCGGATGCCCTGCAGGGTTCTGTCCACGACCTCAACTGCCTTCCTATTGGCCATCGTACACTCATCATTAGAGAGCAATCTTTGAGTACGTGTCCCTTATCACTGTTACGTGACACACCACAAACAGGCGTTTTGGCGCTCTCTAAATCGATGGGAATTTTTAACATGGCATGTGCTATCTTGCCTTCCGGAAGCAGTATGGCAGCGATTCCCGACGACGCTACAGCAATAGCAATTTTACCTTGGCTCCTGACCTCTGCAAGTATGCCAGTGGTAACAAATGTTTTTCCTGTTCCACCAGGAGCATCCAAGAAAAACATTTTACCCTGGTTTTGCCCAACGCTTTCAAGGACGGTGTCATAAATTTGTTTTTGCTCTCAAGAGAACAAAGCGACATGGTAATTTCGTATGGTGGTTATTTCGCCCGGATCGTAATTTGTCTCAGCGTTATACTCCCGATTTCCACGGTCTTGATGTGGTCATGATTGGAGAGCTGGTAACCCATATTCGATCGGTGGATTGCCGCCGATAGAAATGACCACATCTTGAAGTGAACTGAGACAGGTGTTCAGCACGCGTTCATCAGTTACTTCGACTTCGTCTCTAGTAGCACGCCTCAAAGCTCGCAGAAAATCTTCAGACAGATGATGGCGATACTTCTCCCACAAAGCTACAGGGTTCGCCACTCCACAAAACACCAAGATGACAGCAAGCAGATGACGCATGTGGCTGGGACTGTCACTGACGCTTGCCTCCGCGAGGGTGTCATCCCAATTAGGCAAAAGGCTGCGCGGTAAGTGGGATACTCCACGCCATCGAATGTCCTCAGAAAAGCGAAAAACGTTAGGCCTGGGACAGTGTAATGCAGTGTGAACCGCAGAAAATAGCATTCGCCACTATTCGGGTGCACGGTATAAACCCTACCCAATGCGGTGTCCTTGAAAATTCCCGGAAAACCTTTCACAGCACCTCCTCGTCGATGTCGGTTGAATACACCCCTTTGCTTGTCGTACGTGTAATATGAAGGCACCTCGTCATACATAAGAAATCTCGCAAACTGGTCGACTTCACAGAGTCTGAGAAATGCCACCATGTAACACCTTTTTTTTTTAAATTGTCTTCCTCAACTCAGCTCATGATTTTGAGGGTTTTGTTGGAACTTGAATTTGTCAAAACGAACTATAATATGAAGAAAATGCACATTACCATCTATGAATTTTAAGAATAACTAACTACTAACCTCGCCAACATGATCAAATTTAAATGATTAATTTCCAAAAACTGTTAACATATAACTTGATTTGATTTTGATGAAATCTCATAGATGGCGCTGCTTTAAAATTGTGTTTATACTACTAACATTCATTAAACTATGTTTTTCTGCCCAAGTTACTTTAATGGCGTAGTTTTTATAGTGTAAAGCTAGATAATAGCATGACTTACTCAAAAACAACATTTAAATATGCGTCCTTATATTACACGCTGTCACAGAATGCGTAAGAAAAATAAAGATTCACAGCTCCTCCCCCGTAAGTGATAGCGTGATAATATGTAGCCTATATGTTGACCCGACCTCTAAGTAATATTCATGCAAAATTTGAAGTAAATCCATGCAGTACTTTTTGAGTTTATCCCGGACATACATACAGACAAACAGACAAACAGACAAACAGACAAACAGACAAAAATTCTAAAAACTATATTTTTGGCTTCGGTATCGATTGTAGATCACGCCCGAAGTATTCTTTTTAAAAAATATTCAATGTACAGTTTTGACTTTTCTACGATTTTATTATATGTATAGATTTCTTGGAAAATTATTTTGAACTTGATGGAAAGAACAGTTTTTGTACAAAAAAGACAAAAGGGTTCTACAAAATAATTTCTGGACTAAGTTTGTAGTATAATCGTATGCAGGCATTTTTCTAACCTCATAAGTGGGTACATCATCAATTCACAGGTTATTGTGAATTTGTGACGGACGGGAAACTACGGAACCCTACACTGAGCGTGGCCCGACATGCTCTTGGCCGGTTTTTTTTTAGTACTGATTGAATAATTCATGATTGATGAAATTGATTGACGCTTGCATGACCGTGTAATGGTCAATGGTCACCATACAGAGCATCTGCTTATAGCTAATACTGATTGCAGAATACAGTATACAACCAAGAAAAAAATGTATTGGACTGAGTCCTTTAATTTAAGAGAGAGATAGAGTATTTTACTTCATGCGTTTTTTAAATAGGTAAGTAATGATTTTGCTAACCTGGTTCACTCCTTGTCACGTTCTCTATTGAGTTGCACGTTATATTGGGAATGGTGTTATTTAGTTTAAAGATGGTTGTAGGTTCACAGGCGTACAGTTTTACAGTGCTGCAAAAAACATACACAATAGTAACTTTAGTACATTTGGAAGAAGGTTTAGTTATGACGCATATCATAAAGTAGAAAAAACGCACCGCCTTTTCACGCAAAACGAGTGTCGCTTAAAGGTGCTGATAGACCTGAGCATTCACTTGTAACAGAACATTGAGCATTCGCCGTTTTTAAATTTGTTGAACTGAACAACAAACCGAGTCAAGCATAGAGCCAAACATTGCTATGAACATTTTCATGAGCAGTCTAGCGCAAGCTCTAGGCGATGTTGGGACGGCATAGCGGAACAATAACAGAAGCTCGGTTCAGTAAAAAATTCGAAGCTTTACTGTCCCTCGCTAGAATGCTCGCCAGAAAGCTTGATAGAATGCTCGCTAAAACGCTCCCGTTATTTTTCTGTAATGTAACATTCGCAAGAATGCTCATTAGGTACAAGTGAATGCTCAAGTTTATCAGCACCTTTAGATATACATGTAGCATTTCCGCTCAAATAGTGTCACAATTCGAAAATCAAATTATTGTGAAAAATGCCTTTTTTCAATATTAGAGATATGACGCAACATTTAAATAAGTTTAAAAAATGGGTCATCTGTGGGCAAATAATTGAAATACAAATATGACACTATCTGCGCTATGAACTTGATGAATTCTGAAATTGATAGCTTTTATCAGCAAATTAAGAAAATATTTTTTTGAGTTGTGACATTATTTGAGGGGAGGTACGATGTAATATAACCTAATGCTTGGACTCCTTTGCAAGACAGGAAATGTGTTAAAATTTACTAACCCATACGCACAAACCGTTTCTGGGAACAAATTCATTGTGCGTACAGCTAAGGAAAGGAATTGCCCATGCCAACATCTTAGGTTAAGACCCCAAAGTCAGAAGTGAATAGGTTACTCTGGGCGAGTCTACTCCATCAACAACCACATCTTCTCTTGAATTACTAAAGTGAGATAATGTTTATGTTTGTCAATTCTACACATTTATAGCATTTCAAAATTCACTGTCTTTTTGCTATTGGTACTAAAAGAACTCTGGTTAAATGCCAATATGAGAAATAAAAAGTTTGCGCCTGATTTCTATTGTTACTAAATGAGCTAATATGACATGAGAACAGGGCCGTGTTTCACCTATTAAAGGCGCCTGGGCACATTAGGATAATAGGGCCTCTATGAGGATCAAGCTAGAGCTCTACTTTAGATCGACGCACATGTGAATCATTCTTGATCTTTACGTAGAAAGAGGTCGCATGGCATGGATCTAGTGTAGTTCTACAAGTCTAGTTCCCATATAAAATGTATGGAGACCGACGCGCGCAGATCGAAGTTTGTGTCGTTTGGTAGTGAAGTAGGGGGCCCATCCGATCGCGGGGCTCTGGGCAAGTGCCCAGTGTGCCCAGTGGGAAAGAGGGGCCTGCATGAGAACTTGAAAACATACCTTGTGATAGTCATGATAGTGATGAAGCAGCAGATGTGTATGATCTTGATCAGTCGCATATTGTTGATTCGAGCGGAGATATTGTACAAGTACATGTGGACGCTGGAGAACTCTTCCAACATTATCAGTGCGAAGGACAAGGTCAGGGGAACCGTCATCACCATTAGAACTATGATGAGCTTCCCGCAACTGTAAATTGCGAAAAAAATTTTTGTAGTGTTTAAATCTATATAATAGACATAAAACGTTGTCTCACGTACGTAACCAGAGGGGTCGACGAGACTTTCGAGCGATCTGGCGTGCTATTCTCTAACAAAACAGCCTGGAGCGCAGCGGTGGCCGCAGCGACGAAATCCAAATACGTATATAGGATTAACAATCCAATTGACCTATACATTGGATTGTTAATCCCATATACCTATTTGGATTGGGCCAGCGTTGCGCTCAAGGCTGTTTTCTTAGACATGGCACTGCTGATACGAGTATCTTTTACTAGTCGGTGGACGCAGTGACGTATCGGTACGCAGTATCACTTAGTAGTCTGTGACGTGACGGTTGGACACGTGGCCTACGCTCGGCGGTATGCCTGTGTAAAACATAACCATTAGACTTAATTCGTAACAGAATAGTTATCACCATCAAGCTAAGGATCATTACAATTTTGAAGTCACAGTTACTATTTTTTGGCGATTATCAACGAAGCCCTTTCCAGAGACTCAATTTTGTGGGCGATGACTGCGAAACGAGCAATAAGTCCACTTATTGGACAGGTCAACTTCGGGACCGCTAAGTTATGTATAAAAATTTATCGGGGTCTACGTACTTGTAATGAACAAGAGTTTGCACAGTCACGACAAACAACCACAGTACCAGACAGCACATGATGTTAGACTTGAAGGTCACTTCATCAATTCTCCCGAACATGGCTTCTATTGCAGGTAGGTTGAACCGCAGGGACCATTCGTACATAGAGTGCAGACGCATCCGACGGTTGGACTTTACCTCGATCAAGTGATTTATTATGTCGTTTTCCTGCAAAAAACGGTGTAATGAAACAGTGTCTTATCCATAGGGTAAACTAGCCATACATGCCTTAGTAGGTAATGCGCCCTACTTGCAAAACTAAGATACACATTTATTTGGTGCTTATTTCAGCCAATCTGAATGGCTTGTTGGTCTAGTGGTGAGTGGCTCTGACTTGCTACAAATGATCATGCTCATCACACAAATGTTTGTGTGATGAGCATGATCATTTGTTGTGTCTGGGTGTAATTTATCTATAATAAGTATGTATTTAGAAATGTAGAAGTATGTTTATCAGTTGTCTAGTACTTATAACACAAGCTCTGCTTAGCTTGAGACTAGACGGCGTTGTGTGATAGTAGTGGAATATTATATTATTATATATTAATCTGTTTAGTATTTATGTATGATGGCGATGTAAACTATATAACGCAAGTTTAATTTGCGTTGTAAAGTTTATGTATTTTTTAACTACACCATCTAGTTCCAAACTAGGCAAAGATTGTGGCTTTTGTATCATCATCATTATTATCATCATCCTATCAGCCGAAAGACGTCCACTGTTGGACATAGGCCTCCCCTAAGCGTCGCCACAACGACTGGTCTCGGGCCGGCTTGAGTATATAACTGATAAAGTATAAAAAAGTATATAGTAAATACTTTTAAATCCACATATTATAGATAGATTACACCCAGACATAGATCAAATAATCGTACTCATCACAAAAACATTTTGGAATCTACGACTTGCTGCATAGCAGTCAGGGCCACTAACCACTGGACTATCAAGCCAGTTACCTGTTATTTGATGTTTTCCACCGAAAAGAGATTCAAAGGACCATATTTCACCGGGACACCGTGGCGGCGCGACCAATTGCGCCGACATAGTGTTCCAGTGAAATATAGCCCTAAGCTACCAAAATAGACACCATGCAGACACCAGCCCACCTAGCCAAGTTACAACCATTTCGTTTGCGTCGAACGCTTTGAGTTGACCTTGCCACCAATTCTTTTGTTCTGACCACGTGACTGAGCGTTTAGATGACGTCATTCCCGTATATTTGAAGCTTTCGACAAGCGTTAACGCGTTAACTATTGCAGATTAGAAACTTGGCTAGGGGTACAGAGTCGCCACACGTCCGAGCTGGTCGCGCCACTAAATAGGTTGCGCAACCAAACAGATACCAGGTTAGTAACTCTCTATAGAGCTGTATACATTTTGTTGGTAGCGGCGACTGGTCGCGCCGCCATGGTGTCTCGGTCAAATATAGTCCTAAGAGCAAAATGTAACTTACCGCAACATCAGATATTGCTGGCACGTCTTCGATTACGTCATCCTTAGAACTGGCCCACTCATCATCGAAGTACTGCAACAAATACCTACTTTTAGGCTTACATACTTAATCTAGAACATGAGAAGGCATAATGAGACTAATTACAATACTGTTGAGGGCCTAGAGTTTTCAAAAAGAAGTTTTTTGGGGTTCTGTACCCAAAGTGTATAAACGGAACCCTATAAATAAGACTCTACTGTCCGTCTGTCTGTCGAAGAAATTCAGAGAGCGAGTGGTAGATAAAATGATAGAGATGGGAGACATGAATGAACGAAGTATAAATGAAAGCTGGAATGAGATTGCTGAGTATATTAGACTTGCAGCGAAAGATATTTTGGGAGAGACGAGAGGAAAGGGTACAATAGATAGGGATACATGGTGGTGGTCGATAGATATACAGAATGTGTTGAAGGAAAAAAAGAGGAAATTTAAGGAATGGCAGCGTATAGATCCGGAAAACGTTAGTTTAAAGTCTGCAAAAAAAAGTGAATATGATGCTTTAAAGAAAAAAGCCAAAAAAGCCGTGGCAATAGTGAAAGCAAAAGCGCAAAACAAGCTATACGATACACTAGATAGTCCGGCAGGCCAAAAGGATCTATACCGGCTTACTAGAGCAAGAGAGAGAAATGCGAGAGATGTGTGTCAGATAAAGTGTATACGGGATGAAACTGGAATGATCCTATCAGAAGATGAAAAAATCAAAGAGAGGTGGAAGGACTATTTTGAAAGACTGATGAATGAGGAAAACAACTGGAATGGGATTCTGGAGCATAAACCAGTGAATATGGGTTTAGTGAAAATGATTAGCATGGATGAAGTCAGAATAGCTGTAAATGGAATGAAAAATGGTAAGGCAATTGGCCCAGACGGAATACCAGTTGAAGTGTGGAAGTTGCTGCGAGTGGATGGATGGACGTGGTTAGCTTTGTTCTTCAATAAGTTGTTACAGGAAGAAGCCATACCTGATGATTGGCGCAACAGTTCCCTGGTGCCCATCTTTAAAAACAAGGGTGATGTGCTTGAATGCAACAACTACAGAGGAATAAAGCTAATGTCACATACTATGAAAGCCTGGGAGAAAGTTATTGAAAGGAGACTGAGAGAAGAGAGTGAAATTTCACAGAACCAATTCGGTTTTATGCCTGGTCGAGGTACAACAGATGCCATTTTTGCTATACGCCAGTTGTGCGAGAAATACAGAGATGCGCATAAAAACTTGCACATGGTGTTTGTTGACCTCGAAAAGGCATATGACCGGGTACCTCGTGAAGTTCTGTGGTGGGCCCTTAAGGAGAAAGGTGTGCCTGGGAAGTATGTGCAGTTGATCCGAGCAATGTACAGTCAGTGCAGTACCCAAGTCCGGTCTACGGTGGGCAACACTGGCAGCTTCAATGTGGCTGTCGGCTTACATCAAGGGTCGGCTCTCAGCCCTTACCTCTTCCTGATGATAATGGACGCTTTGACGTCGGACCTCCAGGAAGAGGCTCCCTGGTGTATGCTGTTTGCCGATGACATTGTGCTGGTTGCCGAGAGTGGCCTACAGGTCCAGAGCAAATTGGAGGTGTGGTGGCATAGACTGGAGAGTGTTGGCTTAAAATTAAGTAGAACGAAAACCGAGTACTTATTCTGCGATTTTGGCGGTCTCTCCGGTTCTGTAGCCTTAGCTCTCGCTGGAACGCCCATACCAATCTGCTCCGACTTTCGGTACCTCGGGTCGCTTATCCAAGGAGATGGGGAGGTAGACCGAGACATAACACATCGGATCAATTCAGGATGGATGAAATGGCGACAGGTCACTGGAACAACTTGTGACCCACGGATGCCCCTCAAGTTGAAGAGTAAAATCTACAAGTCCGTCATACTGTATGGATCAGAATGTTGGGCTGTGAAAAAGACGGATGAAAAAAGATTGCATGTAGCGGAGATGAGAATGTTGAGATGGATGTGTGGTGTGACTAGATTAGATAAAGTGAGAAATGAGTATATTAGAGGAAGTTTGAAAGTGGCGCCAGTGACTGACAAGCTGAAGGGGAATCGTTTGTCTTGGTATGGTCATGTAAAGAGGAGGGATGAAATGCATGTCACCAAAAGAGTTATGAGTATACATGTGGATGGGTGGAGAGGGAGAGGGAGGCCAAAGAAAAGATGGATGGATTGCGTGAAGAATGATATGAAAGAAAAGGAAGTTAGTGATAGCATGACGAGTGACAGGGTAGAATGGAAGAAAAAAACGTATTGCGCCGACCCCAAATAAGATGGGACAAGGGCAGGAAGAAGACTGTCCGTCTGTCTGTCACTAGGCTATATGTCATAAAACGTGACAGCTAGACAGTTGTTTTTCACAAATTATGTAAGTATATCTGTCGCCGTTATAACAACAAATAAAATTAATATTTCAATAGGGCTTTCTTACAGTAAACGTGTTTTTTTTTGCAATTTATTCGCGTCGCGCTAGTCCGACTCGCACTTGACCGGTTTTTTTTAAATGTACATTGATTTCTCGGTTTATTGTAGATCGATTTTGAAAGTTATTTTGTTTCTAAATTATACCTATGCTTTGTAGCTTAGCCAAATCTGGATCACCAATTAACCTTTTCGATAAAATGACTAAGGGTGCGTTTCCACTAAAGCGGAGCTCGGCGGAGCGGAGCGGAGCGGAGCGGAGAATAGCAGTGAAAAGTGGCAAGTGTTTCCTTGAATGAAGTGGAGCGGGGCTAAGTAGAGTTGAACTACCCTCCGGACTCCGCTTCGTGCTCTCCGCCCAGTATCTACCCGCCTGCGTTCTCCACATAGTACACGAGTCTATTCTGTCCAGCTCGAAGCCACGTGTTAATTTCTTTTATTTGAGCCTTCACACCGTTCCACTTACGCCGCACACGGACCACCGGCATATTTCCTATAGTTGTCATACATTTTATATGGATTCGCCGCATACGGCTAACGGTGGCTGCTGCAGGCTTCAAATCGCCGCTGCTTGTGTCTTGTGGCCCACACCGGTCACTAAACGCTGATACAAAACGCCGTCACTCGCCACTCGCATATTTTAATCTTCTTCGTCAGAAAACATTATGATACTGCGCGTATGGGTTAAGAAAAGCAGCTGCTATCAGCCACAAGTAGCTGTTACGCGCATCTAGCTTCTCGGGGCGGCGTTTGTGGCTGAGGTTTGTAGCCCACTTACACCAGTGGCGTAACTATACCATCTTGGGCCCGTGGCAAAATTATTGGGTAGGGCCCCATAAAACTTGTCATGATGTAATTTGATTTGAATAAATCACTGAAATACAGGCATACAACGAATCTTTATTATGTAATAAATTGAAAGTTCTTTAATACACGAAGACTTTTCTGTTTCGTCTCTGAAGGTGGACGTTCCAATGGCGTTACTATAGAGTGACTAGCTGGTAAAATGCCACGGGAAATTGATCCTTTTGTTGTGAATGTGTTTAATAAACTTTAATAATTTATTTGATTTGGTCTTTAGATACTTGTGTGTAATTTTAATTGAGTTTAAATACCCTAATAAAATGTTATGTTACTTCTTTCGTGGTAGATCATGGGCCCCACCGGGCCAGGGGCCCGTGGCCCGTCAGCCTCGCCACGCTATAGTTACGCCACTGACTTACACTTTTCCTTTGATGCGGAATGGAGATTTTGAGCACTATGATTGGCAAAGGAGGAGGCCGAACGCATCAGGCAACGGCGTTATCGCCGCCGCCGTCGCCGGGATTCTGATCCCGATTTCCGGCCAACGTAGACGCGGGCTTGCGGACAGTGAGCAATGGGTAGCTCGCTGTCCGGCCGTCCGGTAACTGTCCGGACCAAGCCCAAGTCGTCGACGGCGCGCACTGTTCCCGCGCGCCTCAAGGAGTTGTCAGCAACAGCAGGGACCCAGCCGGGTCGAAGCCTACTGGGGCCAGGGTTATCCGAAAGGGCGCTCGAGCCCCGGTATGAAGGCTAGAAGGAACGGGGTGGGTCTTTTAGTCAGTAAGAGTCTGACACTATCTCCCGCTCCGCCCAAGGGCGGGGGATGTCAATGCATGATTTTTCCCACCATAAAAAAAAAAGCTCTATGATTGGCTAATTCACTCCGCTCCTCTCAATTCCGCTGATCCGATCAGTTCCGCGTCAGTGGAATCGCACCGTAATGTCGATGTAAATATAAAGATATCATTACGTTAGCAAGCGGCACCATCGGGGTCCAATCTTCTGCGACGCTACTTGGCCGACGCGAGTTGATCTCCCAAGTCAGCTGCGAAGCAGTCGGCATGCTGTTGAATGCATAAGAAAGTAATTAGATAGTGTATTTCTTTTTTTCAATTTGTTTGCAACCAGTCAGACGTTAATCAAATGCACTCAAAGCGCGTGGTTTTTTTTAGTTTTGTAACCATATGTATTGGCAGGATTAAATAATCCAGAGGCAAGCGGAACTGATTAGATAATGATAACATAATATAAATTATTTCGCAAAAAGGTTCGTCAATTTAAACCACATGAGGCCGGGGTGTGTTTCCTAGCCAACTACCCCGAGAAAAAACACCGAGACAAACTCGTGGATCAAAGTCTCTTTTTAAAGTCCATACAGCTAACATGTAACGGTTAAGTCATATAAGAACCTAGCAGATTAGTGTCTATAACGGTCTTTTAAGGAAAGAAACACAGATTTGAGTAGACCTGTCTAGTCCAGTCAGTATGCGTGTAGTTCGACCCCCAACCCTCAACCCTAGTTGCGCGAGGCGAAGTCGCATTTGATCTTTTTTTTACTAGGACACATGTCGCGGAGACATATCGCCCAATATTCACGTGGTATGTCTCTGCAACTTTGTGGGACAATGTCGCTCGACATTTCCCTTGTTTACATTGGCCAGTCGTGATCAGTATGTCGGCCGAGGAGGTAGTGTTGTTCAGTGCAGCTTACATAATTATTCGGAAGACAATAGCAAAACGTTAAAAAGAGGTGGTGGGCCCGAGAATATTTGCTATAAAGGGAAAGTTCAAGTTTAATAAACAGCCTTCGAATGCGCGACGGATCTTTCGAAAATTTTACTAGAATGTCTAGAACCGATTTCGAGATATTTTTAAATATGGTTGGGCCGGCCATAGCAAGATACAAAGTTAATGTATTCTCGTTGGACCACACTACTGCCATTTTCAGAACACAAAGCGACACACGTTCTCACTACTCAAAGCCCCTCCGGCGACTGTCGAGGGACACGCAGATCGCGCGTCGCAGAGCATCGACTAGCGACAAGTTGCCCGACCCGTAAAAATCCCGTGCGACGTCGGGCGACATCGCGCGGGACACGTGAATTTCGTGTCGAGCGACAGAGTCGCGGAACAAATGTTAGTGAAAATGCGGCTTAACTATACATTTATCTTTTTTATCATAGGGTTATTTGTAAAACACTATCAATCTTGCAGGACTGTATTACTAACATCATAAACAACAACTTTTGTTCTATGACTTTTTACAAAACATACGTTATTTTTTAAATCTTCGTCATCTTCAAATAGGCATTCTATTTCTTTTTAGTCGTCAAAATACCAGGGCCTCAAGTCTGCTATTTTTATAAATTCGTCATTCCAACACGATCTCATTGTCATTTTGCTAAAAGTTCGTAATCTGCTAATTCATAATGATCGATCATTGATCGGTAAATGGTCTTGTAATAGAATTGTGGTAGAATGACAATATCGAGATTATTAAAAGCACTAACTGTGCAATAACATCGTAATGGTAGGTCACTGATCAAAGGAACTATCAAAATTTTTGCAGATTACCGCATATGTCAGATATTCATTGGTCATTTATGTACAAGATTACCATTCTATGCCATTTCTTTCAATGGAGTGTCAGTGGTTGACCATCGGAAAGTTATCATTATGACTTTCTGACGCCTTTATATAAGTAGATTACCAAAACTTGTCAAAATCAACAATTATGAAATCAATGATATACCATTCTGACACTATTGTAATAGCAGACTTGAGGCCCAGTTTGCTTTACCTGTCATCATCTTGCGGCTGATCGTTGTCCTCAGAAAGTTCAGACTCTGCTTCGAGGTCAGGGCTCTTAATGAAGTACGTGACAGGGTGATGTTTTTTGAGGAAGTCGCTCCGCGAGCCACCGTCGCCAGGTTCCACTTCAAACGCGCCGTTTAGACAAGCCAGTGTAGCCGATGAAATGTGCACGCGACTGAAAAAATATTGATACTTAAGCTTGTAGCGACATCTATATCGTGCATCGTGCACATCGTGTACGTAGCGCGGCCTACTCAAGGCGTTCGACGCAAGAGAAACTTGGCTAGGGACTTTTGCTACTTTCTAACATCGTTGTAAGTGCGTAGGAAACATACTAGCATAGAAGAAGTGGCACGCAGTATAATAAAGAATATGAGATGAATTCGTATAAGGAAGTAATCAAACTTACCCAGGCAAGCCACCACTTTCCATGTGGTTGGCAAGAGTGACGTCATGCGACCACAGGTCGAACTGCCACTTCAGAAGACCCAGTATCCCACACAGCACCTTACCGCTGTGGATACCGATGCGCATGTCAAGTTCCTCCTGGACAAAGATACAATTGTTATAACAACACCGTGAGGAAACCGGCACATCCTACAAGCAACAATTCGAAGATATGTGGCATCTCCACGCGTGCCTCAAGAAGATGTCAGCAAACCGTAGGGGCCCAGCAGGATGAAGCCTGCTTCTAAAAGGAAAACTCGGTCCAGCCCCCCTAGCCAAGTTGCAACCGTTTCGCTTGCGTCAAACGCTTTGAGTTGGCCGCGTCGCCGAATCTTTTGTTCTAACCACGTGACTGAGCGTTGAGACGACGTCGTTCCAGTACATTTGAAGCCTTCTACTAGCGTTAACTATTGCAGATTAGCAACTTGGCTAGAGGTACTGGTATGAAAGGCAACAAAGGAACAATCAACATCATCATTATCATTATTTCAGGCGAAAGACGGCCTCTGCTGGACATAGGCTTTCCCCAAGTGTCGCTACTACGAACGGTCCTGTGCGTCTCGCATTCATCCGGTTCCCGCGACCTTCACCAGGTCATCGGTTCAACTTGTGGGAGGCTTTCTAACACTGTGTCTTCCGGTGCGCGGTTGCCGCTCTAGAACCTTTCGGCTCCATCAACTGTCTGTTCTGCGAGCGCCATTTGTTTATTTATTTATTAAAACTTCACTTGCAACACACGGGTACTATGGCGGACTTAATGCTTTAGGCTTTCTCTACCAGTCAACCTAGGGTGGTGATGAGAAAACATGGCATGGCCGTTCTGTGTTCCCTGCCTACTGCCACTTAAGTTTGGTGATTCTTCAAATGTCCTTCCGTGGCAGAATTCAATTTCTATCTTTTAATTAATTTTTATTTTATTTTTTATTATCTACATTGTGCTCACATAATAAAACTAACTAGAAATATGTAACCAAGATTATATATAACTCATATTATGATTTAAAAGAGTGTCCATGGAGTTTCTTGCACGTTCTTCTCCATAGAGATCTACGTTACACAACGTGAAATTTAGCTTCACTTTTTTTGGACTGACTGACATTTGACTATTCAAAAGTGCCTGCAGATATTTCAAATAAATGCTTTTGATTGTTGATTTTGTCCACAATTATTAACACGAAGTATGATAGGATTTGTGAGGAAACCGGCATGTCCTGGAACCGAAAATTCGTAGACATGTGACATTCACCAACCCGCACTGGGCCCGTGTGGTGAATTACGGCCCGTTCCTTCTCCTAGAGAGGAGGCCTGAGTTCCATTAGTAGGAACATTATAAGGCCGACTATGCTATGTTTTGCTATGATAGGATTTACTCACGTCCATTTTAGGCAGTGTCGAGGCTTTAATCGCCTTCCGAACTTTCCTGATAGCTCGTATCATGTGCAGCCCCATGTTGACGCAGCAATGTGCGTGGTCGTCCCGCCGCTCCGGCAGGCCACTCACGCAGTAGTAGCAATCACCTAGTAACTTGATGCGGACGCAGTTGAAATCCTGGCGAAAATATTAAAAAACCGGTCAATTGAAAGAATGAAAGAAAGAAAGGAAGGAAAAGAAAGAAAGAAAGATGGGGAGAAAAATGAAAGAAAGAAAGAAGGAAGAAAGAAAGAAGAAGTGAAAAAAAAAGAAAGAGAAAAGAAAAAAATAAAGAAAGGCGGAGTGAAAAAGAAAAAAAGAAGGCAAAGGAGAGAAAGAAAACACGTTTGTCACACAACTTAAATAAAACATAAAGAAAATTTAAAACAAGAATGTGTCTCACGGTTAATGCAAAATGTGCAAGTGTGTGTCGGCGTGTCGGCGCACCTGCACATTTAATATGTTCGATGTATCGTTCAATTCCCGAATCGAAGCTCGAAGATTTTTCCAGATAGTAACAAAAAAATGTGATGTAACTATATTGATTATATATTTGTAAGACTTTTTCTATATTTGTAATATGAATAATTATGGAGGATTCCAGGTCATCGGAAACTGGGCTTGCAGACAGTAAGCAATGGGTAGCGCGCTGTCAGGCCGTCCGGTAACTGTCCGGACCAAGCCCAAGTCGTCGACGGCGCGCGCTGTTCCCGCGCGCCTCAAGGAGTTGTCAGCAACAGCAGGGGCCCAGCCGGGTCGAAGCCTACTGGGGCCAGGGTTATGCGAAAGGGCGCTCGAGCCCCGGTATGAAGGCTTGAAGGAACGGGATGGGTTTTTTAGTCAGTAAGAGTCTGACACTATCTCCCGCTCCGCCCAAGAGCGGGGGTTGTCATAGGATGATTTTTCCCATCGGAAAAAAAAGATCATCGGAAACCATACAATAGGGATTTTTTTTAAATGATATATACTAGTGCTCGATAGCGATCCCACTAGATAGTAAGCAGTGATGCAATCGATGATGGTTTTGATTTCATATCGATTGCCAAAAAATATGCGCTTAAACAACCATCTTTACATTGTATTGACTTAAAAGTTTTATTTTTTAACTGCTGCTTGAGATGATTGATATTGTTACGCCATTAAACGTGAACACGCCATATCTCCGAGAAAATAACGAGTAGCACGTAATAATTAAAACGCATTGCTGTTCGAAAGATCTAGAATGGTGGTATACAGCCAGGCTTAGAAAAATCTCGAAACATTCACAAAGTACCTACATACTACTAGTAAGTAGGTATGTATCTACCGATATGGGAAATGGTACTCTCCGCTATTAACAATCGAGAAAGAGTCGAAATTAGCATGAAAGTGACTCTTAGTACATCGTGCAATAAAAATGATTTATAGCTCCGCGAAGCGACGCTATTATTCTGGATCGATCTTGAGATCTTGAGATCGATCTAGAATTTTCTTCCGCTTTGACCGGAAGCGAGTCAGTTGTGATTTCGACTGCGATCAAGAGCGAACTACTGAGGTAGTTCGCTCTTGAAGTGTGAAGTGATTTTATCTAACGACCTAAGCGATAGTGTAACGGTACTCTAGTGTTAATTGCGATTCGGATTATTGTTGACTGGGCTAATTTGTTGTTGTTTGTGGTGAATAAAGTTCTCTGTTAGTAAATCGGCATTTAATTACCCACGTACGCAACAATATTAATTTCTTTTTGTCTGTCTGTCGGTCTTAACAGACGGACAGACAGACACGCGGATACATGGACGGACGGATAGACGGACAACATAGTGATCCTTTGTGGACCCGCAGCACAAAATAAGCATCGTACGCACCATCATCCATCTTGACGTACAGTGCGTTTCACTCAAGAGGACGTACGTCAGGATGGATGGTGCGTACGGGGCTATAGATAGGTACAGAAGTCAATCTTATGTGTGTACTTCACTTTTTTTTACACCTACGCTAGACGATCGCGCTAGGGTCAGCGCGTTGCGCCTAGTACTCGTTCACGTTGACTTGCGGGCGCGGTGGCGGGCGCGGTCACGAAATATCAAACATATGGCTTAGTATCGAAGTGTTCACGTACGAAACGCACGTGCGGTCTAAGTAGCGGGCATACTAGCGATTGGCGCGCGCGGCGAGCTCGCGGCTGTATCAAACGCTTGAAATGTTTGTGTCTGTTCACGTCGAACTAGCGGAGGAGCGCGCGATCCACCCGCGTTTCAGTAAGTTCAAATGGTATAAACTTGTCGCCAGGCGGGTGTGACGCGCAAACGCCTGGCGGCCAATGTGAACACAAATTCGCCATGTTTTCGCGACCGCACCCGCCACCGCGTCCGCGCGTTTCAACGTGAACAAGTACTAACGAGTGCGACCGGGCCATTGAGCCGAGATATCGTGTCCGTGAGCAGTGTCTATGTGTGCGTTGCTCGAGCGCGCTTCGTATGTAGATTGTATTCTGTAGCTATTTATTTTTTGCCTGTAGTGTCTAGGGAATTTAGTAAATCTTACATCAGCTAATTTGTCGAATCCAGCGAAAAGCAAATTCAACAGAATCACCAAATCTTGCGCTCTGCATTTGCTCGACAATTCTGAAAGACAATAAACATCATAATTAGTTCACCACGTAAAAATTTGTCGCACAGACTCGGAGTAGCTACTGTCTAGAATAGTTAAAACGACACGATTTTAAAGCATGTCTATTTCTTTCTCCAAAGTACACAATTTTTTGCCGTGATAATACTAGTGCCTATCGTACGTGCATCGTGCATGGAAGAAATTTCTTTTTCTGTGTCTGCGTCTTATTTTTTATTAGATGTGGGTATTAAATCATTATTATTATTGTTATGTACCTATTCTTTATTGTACACAACATAAACAAAAAAAAAAAAAAAAAAACAAACAAAAAGACATGATTAAAAGACAACAACCAGTCACCCACGCTTACAGGTGCAACAACTTATCTTGAGCGCTCGGCGTCAGAGTGGGGATCGCTTTGCGCATTCCAAACATTGGCGTCCAATCGTCTTCGTTGTTAGATACATTCCGCAATGCAGGGAACGAATGAGGAGTGATGCCTATGACACGATGGCGAGGCGAGCCAACCACTGACACTCCCCGCCCCCGCGTCTCACTTCGCACCACTAAAGAGACCGAATGTTTGACTTCTGCGCAACCGCTTAAGATACTTTGTGGCAACTGTATATGGTTGGAGGACCCACTCTTTTTAACCAAAGTAAGTTAGACTTTGCGCCCTCTATTTCTATCTCTATACATACATACATAAATACATAATCTGCCTTTTGATGTTCCCACTAGGCCGTAATCTACCACGCGGGCCCAGTGCGAATTGGTGAATGTCACATGTCTTCGATTTTTGGTTCATGGACATGCCGATTTCCTCACGATGTTTTCCTTTGAGAGTAGTGGTGATGAAATAAATTACAAAAAGTGATGCGCCTGGGTTTGAACCCGTGACCTACAACTCATAAGTCAGAGCCGTAACTACTCGGCTACCACTGCTCTCACTTTATCTCAATACGTTCTTCATATGATTTCGCTTAATATATTTACAAGGTTCTGTCTCACCGGTAAAACCCTTGATGTCTGCGAACAGTATGGACACCTCCTGATGAAACTCTATCATGTCCACTAGGTTACTGGACTGCTGCTTATCTATCTCGAAACCTGTCATTTCCATGAGCGTGAAGATCTTAGTCGCCAGGAAGTCTGGGATCACTGCAAATTTAAAAAGGTAAGGTCACTTTTATACCATGGATGGATGGATTGTGTGAGAAGTGATATGAAAGAAAAGGGAGTTAGTGATAGTTTGACGGGTGACAGGACAGAATGGAAGAAGAAAACGTGTTGCGCCGACCCCAAGTAATATGGGATAAGGGCAGGAAGAAGAAGAAGTCAATGTTATACCATAACACAAGCTCTGCTTAGCTTGGGACTAGACGGCGTTGTGGGCTGGTTGTGAAATATTATATTATTATTATATTATATTATATCTATTCGTATCGACATACATCTATAGTTGAAAGGCCATTATGGGAAACTTCCACAAATGGGACATAGTTTGAAAGGTTCTTCACGGTGGTATGTTTACTAGTTCTCCTAAGAGGTATGAACAGTAAAGATCATTGTTGTAATCTTAAATTGGCGGATGAAGCTTAAGTGCTCGTCCACACTGGCAGTGCGGTTTGGGGAGCGGCGCGGGTGCGACAACGCGCGCTATTTGCTTAAGCCAGACTGGCAGCTCCCTTACAATAAAGTTTTAAAAAATAACCGTTTTTTCGCGTCGTCGTTGTTTCCACTGATAAGACAACCGTTAACCGAAATTCCGTAAAGTTGACAGTCAAATCAACTACAGTTGCAGCTCAATCGAGAACATACGTAATTTAAGGGGTGACCAGACGGTTGCAAACTGGCGTTCAAACTAAGGTGGCCTTGGTTTGTGTTGCGACTACATGGATGTAAACCACGCACCGACACTTTCGAAGGTTGGGAAAACGCGCCTCCCAAACAAGGGTGTAGTTTACAACTGCTGTCTACAGGGATTAAAACTACCAAGGTCACCTAGGTTGGGACATGGTTTGCAACCATCTGGTTACTTCTTTAAACACTAACCACTCCGAAAAAGGTTCCTTTGTCTTTCGTTTTCCTTCTTAGTTTGTTCCAAAGTGATCATTGATTTGCGCGTCTCTAAGAACACCTTCCTTTGACCCCAATCAACTAAGGACTTAGCGTACATTCCAGCGAAGTTCACCGCTATATAAAGTAATACATTGCTGGCCATTAGACGAAGGTTGCAGGTGTAACTCTAAAAAAGAAAAAATAAGTCAATTAAAATAATGCAGACACATATGGGCTTTTTTATGGTGGGAAAAATCATCGAATGACAACCCCCGCTCTTGGGCGGACCGGGAGATAGTGTCAGACTCTTACTGACTAAGCTCACCCCGTTCCTTCTAGCCTTCATACCGGGGCTCGAGCTCCCTTTCGGATAACGGCGCTTACCGTTTGCAGGAACTCACTGGGCGGTGACACAGACGCGTATCACGAGAACTGGTTCGAGACCGCGCGAGAGAAGAATGTTTGGAAGGACTTGGCAGCCGGGACAGTTACCGTACGGTCGGACAGCAAGCTACCCATTCAATCAATATTTTCTTGAGAGCTATATTGTCTTCATTTTCTGGTAGTTGCTTGAATTGTTGGTCAGCTTGCAGAAATTGCAGTGTTTGTAAAACTGACTTTAAACCGTAAGGTAATATGTAGTAGATTGTTTTAATAGTTTTATCGCCAACCTTTTAAGTTGGAGACCAGTGCCTGAGATAGATACACGGTGAGGGTGCGCTGGTACCTGAACCTCCCGCGCATGCATCTATCAAAATCTTAGCATAATCACCTTTATAATGTTCGCACTGTTGAGACTCAGGCCTCCTCTTTAGGAGAAGGAATGGGCCAATAGCGCAATCTACGCGGGCCCACTGTGGGTTGGTGAATGTCACATGTCTTCGAATTTCTGGTTCTAAGACATGTCGGTTTCCTCACGATATTTTTCTTCACCGTCTTGAAAGCAGTGGTGATGAAATAAATTATACAAAGTAATGTTGCTAGCTGGGTTTGAAACCGAGACCTACAACTTGTAAGTTGGGTTCGTCTTACAGTTACCAGTCGGCCCCTACTATTCTTTAACATGCATGCGCTACTTTATTTAATGTCTCAGTTAAGGAGTAAGTAGTAACTGTAAGCTACTTAACTAGACACCATACAGACACCAGAGTCGCCACACGTCCGAGATGCTCGCGCCACCAAATTGGTTGCGCAATCAAACGGACACCAGGTGAGTAACCCTCTATAGAGCTGTCTACATTTTGCGACTGGTCGCGCCGCCATGGTGTCTCGGTGAAATATACCCATATAAGAATACTTACATTCACCAAACAGTTTACAGGTATAGCTATAGTTATCTTTTGCAATCGAAACTCTGCGGACACCAAACTGGCCACGATTTGAGCCAAACTAGAAAAGAATCCGATGAAGATGCACCAGCACAGAGACAGCGGGAACATCGCGTATGGCACGAACACTATGAACAGCATGTACCAGACTTGGTTCTGAGATTCATGGAAACCAATGCCTTGTTTGCATAAACCTGAAAAAAAAAAATATTTTTACTATTTGAAATGAAGAAAAGTACAAAAGATTATTTGCAGGAGCCGCTCCTGCTCTCTATAAAAATGTCCGCCTGTAGGAGAGCCGCTGCGGTCCTCATTACTTGACTTACATGACAATAACTAATAACATTACAAGGTAAAACTATACTAATCTATCATATCTTGCTGGGTAATTTAATAACGATTCGAATGATGTAAGTGGTAGCAAGTTATTAGGAGTCGCACATTATTTATCGGTCGTAATATTCTTATGGCGCGATGACATTAGCGCGAACGCCGGCGTTCGCGCGGGGATTAAGAGGTTATATAAATTATTGTTGTTTCCCTGTATTCATCAATATTACATATTATAAAATACATTTTTAAAATACTTCATTAAAAAATAAATAAAACATTTAAAAATACACAAACAATAGTAGCCCACCGGTATCAGGAACAGGGTCCAAGCTACCGGTGGTTGGGGCTCCAATGAAAGGAACCTCCTAACAATACGAGCCGGGTTCAGAAGAACTACTTTCTGAATCAAGGCCTTGATCCAGTCGCCTAAGAGCCTCCTAAGGTGTTATTATTGTTATTATACTCCTACGGACGAAAGTGTCCTATCTTCATGACGTGTTCTACCCAGTCAAATTTCATCTAAATCCGTTCAACTGTTTACAGACCACAGGTTCGCTTTTTCTCCCTTAATTTCATTTCACCAATGTCTGAATTCCTGTGTTGTCATAATGTAAGCACATACTTGTGGGCTTGCGGATGGCGAGCAATGGGTAGCTCGCTGTCCATTCGTCCGGTAACTATCCGGGTCAAGCCCAAGTCGTCGACAGCGCGCACTGTTCCCGCGCGCCTCAAGGTGTTTTCAGCAACCGTAGGGGCTCGATCAGGTGGGTCTAAGCCTACTGGGGCTAGGGTCTGTTTTCAAAAGGAAGGCTCGGCCCCGGTATGCAAGGCAAGAAGGAACGAGGTGGGTTTTTTAGTCAGTAAGAGTCTGACACTATCTCCTGCTTCTTCCAAGGGCGGGGGATGTCATTTGGATGATTTTTACCATCGGAAAAAAATACATACCTTGAACGAGAAGCAGCACCCAGGTACCACCTGCGGCCCAGTGCAGGTGGTTATTGGCGAAGGAAAGACGCCAGCTCAGTATGCAGATAAAAATGTTCAAACACCCGAATGCCACTGTCCACAATGTTTTTGGCCAAGGAATATTTGGCCAGGTATCTGTAAGATTTACAAGAATATAATAAAATAGAGTATAATTAATTAGAATAGAATGGAAAGGAATGGATTGGATTGGAATGGAATGGAATGGAATGGAATGAAATGGAATGGAATGGAATGGAATAAAATGCAATTGACTGGATTGGAATAAATTAAAGTAGAATTTAAGAAAAAGAGAAGAAAAAATCTGAGTGATATAAGAAGATAAAAATGGTGCAGAGCAAGCGCTTACAGAAAGGTATTTCTATACATATATATTGCGCATTAATAAAAATCATCATCTCAAAAGTTAAAGAAAGCGAAAGCATAATTTTGTAAGATTGTCGACTGTTGCTGAGCATGAAGATGGTTTGAATCTCGGGTCGGGCAAAATGTTATTGGCAATATTTTCTCAGGAAAGTCTACACTTATGCAGGATGGCAATAGGCTCCACTTATTAAATGGGACTTAAACATAACTGCCACACCTCAGGCGTGATGGCATGTACTTAAGAGTTTAGCACAATTTTCCACTCCATTCAAAGTACAAGAAGTTATTAGATAATTTCCCACTGTAGGAAAAAAGTAAGATATGAGAGTAATAAAATATATTTCGTTAAACAACAATACTAACCACTTTTATCGGTGAGAGTGTAAATAACCACCAATGCTATCTGAAATTTGAATACGGAAAAAAAAAATTAATTACGTCAATCAGCTGTTTATAGCTACGGATAACTTTGCAAATATCCTTATTAAGACTAGAGTTAATTTTAATTTAAGATGGTTTCACTGTATTCAGGAGAACTTACTTTAAGTGCTAAGTCGACGAGATTAACCATGATGAGTGATTTCTGTCGCTGTCTCCGAGAGTATCTTTGGTACGATAGTTCTATGCTTCGAGTCTGAAATTAGACGATCAGTTCTATTAAAAAACTACAAAAGGAAAGTGAAAACGTATTAAAGTTTACACTTTAAAGCATTTTACACTGTAAAATTTTGTTTGGTTTTTTCTTCGCTGTAAAATATTTTACATTGTAAATTTTTGTTGTCGTTTTTTTTTGTTTTTGTTTAGTTTTGCTTGTAAATTTACATTTACAAAGAAAGAAATAAGAAATGTTTACTTGTGCTTTTCACAACTTAGAGGCAACTGCCTGCCACTCCCAAAAGACGTATGTGGTGTAAATGTTTCTGTATACGTTTAGTCGTGATTGGCAGTATAAAAAGAAGCATCCTTAACTTTTATTTTCAAAATTACTTTTAAACCTTTTGCCGCATCTGATTCCGCTTTTGGTACGTTCGAGCAAATTGAACCGATGTTTCGTACCCTTTTAAGGGATGAATTTTGGAAAATCCTCTGTTAGTGCTGTAGCATCGTTTGACTGGTCTGTTGGTGTAGTGGTTAGTGACCCTGACTGCTATGCCGGAGGCCATGGGTTTGATTCCCACTCAGAAAAAAAAATTATGATGAGCATAATCATTTGTTTGTATTTTATTTTTTAATTTTATTTTGAAAAATCGATAGTGTTTCATGTACCGGAACGACCCTCCACGGGATTAAAATGATCAAAATTTTGTGGAGCATATACATAGATGTATGATTTTTAAAAACAACTCACCTTAAAAGTATTATTGAACATTGGATAAAATATCCCTTTATAATAGCGTGGTCGAGGCATCTCATCCGCAAACACTGAAAGCAAAAATTCCATGAAACTAAAACCATATTGATTAGATCAATGACTTTAATAAGTTTAAAAAGACTATGATTACTAGCTGACTCAGCAAACGTTGTTCTATGCTATACACGTTACTGATCATATTTTTGTAGTCAAAAGTAACATAATTGGTATATTCATAATACTCTATTAAGAATTCATAATTTATAATATTCTTTTATGAATAATAATAATAATAATATTTATTCAGAGTTAAAGTTTGGTAAAATAGTAACATAAAATCTTAGGAATAATTTATAAAGGTATGACTATGTTATATGCCTGTACTAGGATAAACCTGTATCACAGGCGTAGAAGTTCTTACGTTATGGTTTTTGTAGAACAATAAAATAGATAACAATATTTAACAGTTTGTCTCGAAACAATGGAAAAAATAATTATATACCTAGTTTACTTAAACAATAAAATTCACAATAATTTATTTCTTATTTTAAATATGTTTCTTGCACTTAATAGTCTCGTTACACAAACATGATTTTGTGTCAGCAGAATTTATAATTGGGTTAAAAGTCGAGGTTGCATCAATATTGAAGTTATGTTTACATTGGACACTTTTATCGGTTAACTAATATGCTTTAATATTAAGAAAAACTATCGTTTGTAGGTCAGCGCACAAGAATTTTGAGTCAGCGGTATGCGTTATACGGAAGTGTGGCCTTGAGTATGACGCTCTAGGCGCTCTCTTAATCGACAGAATTTATATATTTGTATTCCGCTATTTTCCTAGCAGGACACTCAGCGTCTTCCGTTTTGTGGTTGGAGGGCTTTTTGAAGCGAGAGCCATAATATTCTATTTTATTATGAATTTATCATTTATTCATAACAATTGCAACTAGAAAATACTATGAGCAGTGGTTTTCTATTTTGATCGTCATTTATTCATTCATATTCAATAGCCTGTATAATATTTCCATAAATTGAGTGACATTTTGGGATATAAATAAACTTTGCTGTTTATGAATATTATTTAATGAGATTACTTAAATAATAATAAGAACTTTTCTAATAAGCCATTTAAGTCTGTGTACTAATTAAAAATTAGTGGTGTATAGAGTCCGTCTAATGAAAGCGTGACCTGAGAAAAGGAGGTTACAACCAAAAATTTTGAATGTGGTATTATTGAAACAGTAGGAGAAAAAAGTTTTGATCCTAGAACATTTTTTGTATTAATGACAATTTTAGAATAGTTGTACAAGAACTTAAATCCTAGTCAAAAACATGTGTGTAGACTTAATTATTTGGTGGGTGTATGGTAAATGGCAATAACACACAAAATGTTAGATAGTATTCCAAATTATTTATTTTTTTCTGATCTCTCAAAAGTCGCTATATAATATTTTTAATTTTTCGTTTATTTATTTACAACTTAAAGCAACAAAATATATACATAATAATTTTTAGGATATTTTTGGTTGGTTGAAGGTTAAACATGACATGCCGGTTTAATAAATATAAATATTATAATATAAGTTGTTTAATACTGATGCCGTAAGCTCTGCTTAGTTTGGGACTGGAGTTTTGTGAAAGTTGTGGAAAACAATCAGTTATGTCCGAAATAAAAAAGCAATAAAACGTCCTATATATGTACAATATACAATATATGTACATATACAGCAAGTGTCAAATACATTGATCCCAATCATTCCTAAATACAATTAATAAAATTATAAATATGGCAAACTATTTATTCTGAAATCGAAACCTATTTCATATAATAATTATTATACACTCTCCCAAGTGTTTGCTCAAGAAAAATATTTGCTGTGCACTGAAAACAATTTTATGCATGCTGCCTGAAGGCGACGCCGAGGACGCGACGCAAATTACCGAGCAACGGTTGCCAGGGCGCCGTTCCGTCCGCGTGATCCGTTTAATTAATTTTACAATTTCTTTTACTTATTTATTTTATTTTATCGATTAAGTGTTACATACATATTAAGTGGCAGCAGTGATGTGGTGGTAGACAGTACGTCGCAACCTTCTACATCGCTGACAATTCTGGAAAGGTGCCCTCTCTGCACAGAAGCACGGTTTTTTAAAGGTAAGCGGGGTCTGAATGTGCACATTGGGAAGGCCCACAAACCACAAAATGTACTCACATCAGACCCCGTCATTACTTCTACATCCCCTACACCATCTACATCCAGTTTTGACCCACTTTGGAAAACCCTCTCAAAATTAAAAAATTCAGTTCCAGTTTTAAAACGAGTTCCCCGTGGCGCCAGGCCTCTAGTAGCGCAAAGTTTAGCAAGTTGTGTCCGCCTGGCCGCCCGGGAGAACTCACCCAGTGCTTGGGAACAGCTTCTCACCTTCCCTTACAGAATGTTACATTTTCGAAAAGATTTGGCAAACAAAAAAACTTTGACCACACAAATTAAAGAAAATTGTAACATTTCGGCTCATAATTTAGACCCCAAATTATCGACACAGAAGGTTACCTCTTCAAGAGGTATTTCCCATCTGGTCGAAACTAAATTAGGGGAAGGTGACATTAGCGGAGCAGCCAGAATTCTTTTCAGTAGTGATGTGCTGGCTCCATGTTCTCCAGATACTCTAGTAGCTCTGGAGAGCAAACACCCTGCTCCAGCGGATGGCCTTTCTTTTCCTGACCTTCCTGATTCGGACGTTCATACCCTCACCGTTACAGGTCGAGAGGTAGTCTCAACCGTTTGCTCTTTTCGGAGTGGCTCTGCTGGCGGCCTCGACGGCCTAAGTCCTCAGCACCTGAAGGACCTCATCTGCTCAGGCGCCGGGGAAGCTGGTGAGTTGCTCTTGAAGGAGCTTACGGCTCTGGTTAACTTAATGCTCTCAGGCAAGGTCAACGAGGCCGTCATCGACACTCTGTATGGAGCCTATTTATGTGCTTTGCGGAAGAGAGATGGCGGCATCCGGCCCATTGCCGTGGGCACTACCTATCGTCGTATGGCAGCCAAAATTTGTTGTAAATTTTATGGTGAGGCTCTTTCGAAAAAATTTCAGCCCCTGCAGCTAGGTTTTGGCTCCAAAGGGGGCTGCGAGGCTGCCGTACACGCTTTGTCGACCTACCTAAATTCTAATTTAGGAGGGGTCATCCTGAAGGTTGACATAAAAAATGCATTCAATTCGGTTAATAGGGATACCTTGTTGGCAGAATCTAAAAAAGAAGTACCCCAAATTTTTAGTTTTCTTTGGCAATGTTATAGACAACCTTCTAAATTACTATATCGGGACAACCTATTGGAATCCGCTGTTGGCTGTCAACAAGGTGATCCCCTCGGGCCAGTGATCTTCAGTTTAGCCATTCACCCTATTATTCAACAGTTAAATTCCAAATTCAACGTTTGGTATCTCGATGACGGAACCCTGGGAGGCGATTCAGACACGGTTTTGAATGATTTACATTTCCTGAAAAATCAACTCCACTCAATAGGTCTTGACCTCAACTTTTCTAAATGTGAGTTATTCTTATCTGACAGTACTGACAGACAACTGACTATTTCAAAATTTTACACAATAGCCCCGGAGATAAAAATTATTGAAAGAAGCACTCTTCGCCTCCTTGGGTCTCCTATTTTCGAAGATTCCTTCCCAAATTTCGTTGAGGAAAAAATTCAAAACTTTAATGATATTTCGAAAAGATTGCTAGAAATTAAAATGCATTCGGCCATCACTTTAATTCGTTTCTGCTGTTTCGGCCCTAAATTAACATATTTTCTCCGTGCTTCTCATTTTTGGAAACATCACCATCTTTTGGAAAAAATGGACCAAATTATTCGGCATACCCTTACGACAATTTTAAACGTGGCCATGGATGACCGAGCCTGGGCTCAAGCTACCCTTCCCATCCGTATGGGAGGCCTCGGCGTCCGCAAAATTTCTAGTATTAGTAGCTCGCCTGCTGGCTGTGGGAAATTGGGAGTCAGGTCTTTGGCTTCACGCACTGCCGTCGTCGAATATTGGCACCTTGTTCGACGATACTACTTTCCGCCTAGCTGTTGCCCTACGCATTGGCGCTCCTTGTTGTTCTCCTCATCGCTGTCACTGTGGCGAAGCTGTCAACAGCCTCGGTCACCACGGCCTGTCATGCAGTCGAAGTGCGGGACGCATAGCGCGGCACGCGAATATTAACGACATTATCCGACGAGCCCTTGTCACCGTCGGCGTTCCGGCTGTTTTGGAACCTCATGGCCTGGCATGCGACGATGGTAAGAGACCGGACGGTATGTCTTTATTTCCTTGGAAGTTGGGTAGACCTTTAGTGTGGGACGCTACCTGTGTCGACACTCTTGCGCCATCCCATCTTCCTAGTTCATCGTGCTGTGCTGGTGCTGCCGCTGCGGCTGCGGAGAACCTCAAGCGGCGGAAATATAACAACCTTGACGGCAGTTATATTTTTGAGCCGTTTGGGGTTGAAACTCTTGGGCCGTGGGGTCCGAGTGCTCATATACTGTTTAAAGAGCTGTCAAGGCGTTTAGTTGACACTTCGCGTGACCCAAGGGCTGGTTTTTATCTCGGTCAGAGATTAAGCATTGCCATTCAACGTGGCAATGCCGCCAGCCTCTTGGGCACACTTCCAGTCGACAGCGATGCGGAGGAGTTTTATGACGCCATATTTTAGTAGGAAGTAGCCCTTAGTGTGTATAGTTAGGTTAAGCATACTTAAATATTTTAATTTTAGTTTATTTTGCTATATAATATTTAAATAATATTCTTTATTTTCCATTTTGCATTCTGGCAAGAATACCAAGTGCACGACACCGTGATAGTCAAATAAAATAGTCAACATGATTTCAACTTCATCACGTCTCGCCAACACTATTAATGTGTTTCAAGATTGTTGGGTTGGAATCGATTCGTTTTAGCATAGAGAAAATTCAGATCTTTTGGGATTAGTCAAGTGGGAACATGTTTTATACTCCAGTGATTGTTTCAAATGATACGGATCGACTCGTGAGACACAAAAAGTTCAGCAGCTGCTGCAGCAGCATCTATCTCATACTTGAACTAGGATTTTCGCGATTTTAACTTCAGTTGCAGACTTTAATGCACTACCAGACAGAGTGAGGCAAATCTTTAATTACATTCTACCACTCACTAGCATGTGTTTTTGATTAAGCCGATTTACCAAAAGCCTTCGTTGTTCGATGTTTTTGTCCATTATGAAATTCGCAATATGTCAGATTATCTAAAAATATAAGAAAAAAAAATCATTACATCCTTAATATAACTATCTAATAAAATTAATCGACAAGGATCAAGATTATAACGTCATACTAACTTAAAAATCAAAAATGGTATGTAAACAATGTTGGTTTTCATTGAAAACACATTCTTTCTCTTCTTGTTTTTGTTTGAACTTATTAACCATAGTGTGTAGCAGTTTTTGCACGTTACTGTTTATTGTTTTTCCCACAATTAAGCAATTATTCTTGAAAAATAAATATCAGTTTCCAAAAACTGACAATTGCAACCATAGACTTTGACGTGATTTTTTTTGGCAAAACAATGTTGCCAATTCAATTGAAAAAAAACTCCAGGTTACGCTTTCAGTAGACGCACTCTATCAAAGAAGGAAATACAGGAGGTGAAAGGAGGGTAAAAAATAACTTACAACCTATTTTGAAACCTACTAAACATACATAAAAATAATTATGAACAGATGAACACACGAGATATGAACGAACAAAGAACGCAACGAACGAACGCAATAAAGTATAGAGTATTGAGATGTTTATATGTTAGACTAGCTTCGGCCAGCGGTTTTGCTTGTGTTTTAGCAGGTTGCAGGTTTCTCCATACAAATTTTGGATCTCTTTTCATTCCTTTAGGGGGGGAATTTTCAAAAACCTCTTCTTGATGTTCACCTATATCATGAAAGGGAGTCTTGTGCGAAATTTTACATTCCTACACCGAGTAGTTTTGGCTGTGCGTTGATATGTCACTCAGTTTTTTTTCTTTTATTACTTTATATGATAAATAAATGATTATGATTTTCAGTACCCCTAGCCAAGTTGCTAATCTGCAATAGTTAACGCTTGTAGAAAGCTTCAAATGTACGGGAATGACGTCGTCTTAACGCTCAGTCACGTGGTCAGAACAAAAGAATTGGCGGCAAGGTCAACTCGAATCGTTCGGCGCAAGCGAAACGGTTGTAACTTGGCTAGGGGGGCTGGTATTTTTTCTCGCAGCTTTTTAGCTGGTTAGAAGGAAAGAATAAAAGTACAGTTATTCGGCACAAACGCACCCTTCGGTTTTGCGTATATTTGAATGCGTCGTGTGATGAGATCCTACTTTGTTCTCATCTTTTTTGTCTGTATGAACTTTCTGACAAATTATACAGGTATTTAAGATTACAGTCTTTTGTAGTGTTATATAGAGGAGTTATTTTAGGTCTAATAGTTTTAAACTATGAAAGAGATGATTTGTTATAACCCGTGTGATGCAAATAACTATAGGGATTTAATATATGTAGTCTGTCTTAAAAGTTGAACGACTTGCGTAATTATTAGGGTAAAATGAAATCAGATATAGTCGACACTGTTTCAATAATCAAGGTTGACTAAGAGATCTTGATCATTGCTTACAGAAACAAGTGAATGACAATTAAAATTCGCGATTCCAACAACAGTTTCTTTATTTTCTTAAAAAAAATCTCAAGTCGTTTGACTTTTTAGACAGACTATAGTATACCTACTTTAATGACGCCATGTTCTAATAATAATTATTATTTGACAAATAATGAACCAAGTCACTCATGATTTGTCTAAAATATTAATGAACTCAAGGAATAAAGTATCGAATCTTAGCTACGTCTTGACGTAGCAATGTGCTACGGCGTAGCAGTTTCGTAGGCTTTGAGATAGTGATAACGTTTTGAGCTGTGTTGCTTGCTTGTTGCCAAAGTTTAAACACCAAAATGATCTTAATACTCATGCAATAAGTATCAGTTTTGTAATACAAATCTGACAATTCAAGATCACCTATTACTTGAAAATTTTTCACTTTAATATTTATTTAACACACTTCCTCAAAAACTGGCCCTTATCGTACTACGATTAGATTCAATATGCAGTGTAATCACCATTGTGTTTTTTTAGGCGTTTCATAAAAGGGATCCTGGAGTGTTGATGGTGATCACCGGCGTGACATAGTGAAATCTCACACTTCCCGAACTGATCCCTAAAGTAAGGGCGCCTTTGAAAGGTTTCGTCAGAAAAAAAAATTGACACTTAAAAACCTTAAAAATACTTACTGGGGTCGTCATCATCCAAGTCAAGCATACTGTTTGTGCAGGAAGACAAGATGCGATGCTGAAAAACCAAACAAAATACATTATATAAGTCTTATGTATTATGTTAATGACTAGCTTCGCCTGCGTACATAAAATATAGCCTATTTCACTCAGGAATAAAGCAGCTTTCTATTGGTGAAAAAATTTTAGCAATCGGACCAGAACTTCCAGAGATTACCTCCTACAAACAAAAAAAAACAAACTTTACCTCCTTATTATATTAGTGTAAGACTGATTGATTCACTAAGTGGCATGTGTACGTAATGGTACGTAGTTATATATAGATAGAATAGGTATATTAGTGGGATGGTAGGTACATAGTAATGGTGCCTAGTGGTATCTTTCGGTCATTTATTTATAAAATATATATAACACACTCACTCATTTGTAATTTATATTTTCCCTTTTCGCCTGAAAGTGCTTCAGCGTAAACATCGCATAACTCGGGGATTTACCTACTCTTGTAATTGTATTTCATAATAATTATTGTGTTCCATTTTGTTATTGTTTTCCGTTAAATACATACCTACGTCAGTAAAGTGCATACATTTGAATATTAGATACATGCTACCTTTAAAAGAAACTAGTTTTTGCCCGCAGCTTCGCATGTAAAATATAGCTTATGACACTCAGGAATAAAGCAGCTTTCTATCGGTGAAAACATTTTAGCAATCGGACCAGTACTTCCAGAGATTACAACCTAAAAACAAAAAAAAACTTTACCTCTATATAAATGTAAGAAGATGTGTAAGGCTACTGTTCACGGACGCGTAGCTTCATAGACGCGTTTTCGTCATTGCTGATTATACTTATGCTATACGCTTACAAAGAGCAATGGAAAGGGCTACGCTCTGGGTTTCCTTGCGTGATCGAATAAAAAATGAACATATTCGCAGGAAAACTAAGGTTGCCGACATAGCACAAAGAATTGCCAAACTTAAGCCACTTGGCAATGGGCAGGGCACATTGCTCGCAGAACAGATGGCCGTTGGGGCCGAAAGGTTTTGGAGTAGCGACCGCATACCGGAAGATGCAGTGTTGGAAGGCCTCCTACAAGGTGGACCGATGACCTGGTGAAGGTGGCAGGAAACTGATGGATGCGGGAGGCACAGGAACGTTCGATGTGGTGACGCTAAGGGGAGGCCTATGTCCAACAGTGGACGTGTAACTGCTGAAATGATGATGATGATGATGATACGCTTGCAGAAGCATAAGTATAATCAGCTTTTTAATGTTCCCGCTGCTGGGGCTCAGGCCTCCTCTCTAGGAGAGGGAATGGGCCGTAATCCACCACGCGGGTCTAGTGCAGGTTGGTGAATGTCTTCGAATTTTTTATTCAAAGACATGCCGGTTTCCTCACGATGTTTTTCATCACCGTTTGAGAGCAGTGGTGATAAAATAGATTACACAAAGTAATGCGCCTGGCTGGGTTTGAATCCGCGACCTACACTCCACTGCTAATGATCGTACCATATATATGTTATGTATGTAATATGATATGTTAGTCTTAAGTTTGCGGCTTTTCGGGCAAATAAAATGTTTTTCTGTCTTTGTCCTTCTTCTTTCTAACCACCAAGCGTATTATGACGTCAAATAAAATCAAATCATTTATTTCTAGTAAGTAGACCATTTGCAGGCACTTTGGAATAGTCAAATGTCGGTCAGTCCAAATAAAAAAAAAGTGAAGCTAAATTGCACGTTCCAAAGCGTAGGTCTCTATGGAGAAGAACGTGCAAGAAACTCCATGGATACCTTTTTAAATCATATTGAGTTACATATAATCTTGGTTACATATTTCTTGTTGCTTCTTTTATGCGAGCACAATGTTGATAATTAAAAGAAAAATAAAAAATAATTAAAAGATAGAAACTGAATTAAGCCACTGGCAACTAAGAGATGGCCAGTCTTAACTGACGGCACCCATATACGAGCATGACGCGTGCATCAGCCCCATTCAGCTCAACCATTTTGAAGGGAACTGAATTACCCAATAACACGTGCCACCTAATGCCAATAAAATAATAATAATAATAGTTCCTGTCTCTGGAGCCCTAACCACCAGTAGCTTGGACCCTGCTCCCGACACCGGCGGACAACTATTTTTTATATTTTTTAATGTTTTTTTTAATTATTTTTTTTAAGAAATATTTAAAAATGTAAAATAATATGTTAAAGTTGAAAATAAAGGAGATAATAATAATAATAAAAAGTTGTTACGTAATAAAAATAACGTATAATGCCTGCCCACAGCTTACATACAAAAACTACGGAACTCTGTTGTCGAAGAATACGCATCTATAAAGCTACGCGTCCGTAGATGTACGCCTTAATTGTTATTGACCACAATTCTAATTGATATTATTCCCTTATAGTAATAATTGTTGCATTACTTTGATATCAAGCTATTGGTAGGTACCTAAGTCTATTGTTTACTGTGGGAATGTGATTTCACATACTTTTGAGGTTATAAATCTAAAGCTAAAACCACACTTATGTTCGTTCAGTTGCCTTTTGCGTTCGCGGACCATGCGTATATCATTTTCGCCAACCAATACCATGTCCCTAGCAGCCATCGGCCTTAGAGGTCGAGCAGGGCCTTGTGCACCAACATCTCTTTGAAGCGCTAGTGGAACACTACACGCTGTTGGCGTCAAGGACTCGGGCTGCTCCTTATAGGACGAGCGGATGGCGACCTACCTGTTGTTCGTCGTCCACAACCCCGGGTGTATGGCGATTCCCGATGTCCGGGGCGTCTCCTATCGTGGCGTGCCCAATGAAAGGGTCACTGACCTGTTGGCTTTCGTAGTCCAATAATATTAATTACACATACAGTGGCGCACTGAAAGACGAAGCGTTGGAAGGCCTCCTACAAGGTGGACCGATGACCTGACGACACTTGGGGGAGACCTATGCCCAACAGTGGATGTCTATCGGCTGATATGATGATATGATGATAATGACATACACAGTGACCAATAGACAATTTTACCATTTATATTTTTTTTTATTTGTGATGATAATGATAATTATTTTTAGGTTATGTGACGAACCTAAAAATAATTATCATTATCATTACAAATATAAATAAATCATCTAGTAACAGGATCATTATAATTTTAAAATTAGAATTTGTTTCACTATCTACTACAAGGAAAATCATTAATTCATTAAACCCCAAGCGAACGCCGGCGTTCGCGCACCTATTGTCTTTCAATTGTGTCTGTAATTATCACGATTGAATGGTTAAAAAGGTACATAACCTATGTTAAAACAATACATCGATTAAAGTTACGTTTTTCCTAATTTATGTTTGGTACCTATAACATTTAGGTTCAAAAGGAAATCTAAAAAAAGAAGTGACATAACTACAAAACTATTTTCAGATTTGTTCCTATGCCTGTGCTATGTAAATGACATAAAGCAAAGTCTTTGTTTATGTCATTTCAGGATTCTGAGTCAATGGGAAATCCCCTATGAATTTTGATTTACTTGAATGTTGATTTTTTTCGTTAACTTGGAAGTTTGATTTTTTCACAACTTCAAGGGACCGTAAACCTGATCACGCCATAATTGTGTTTTATTTTTATAATGGATAGGCTCGCGTTTGACCACAATCTCACCTGATGGTAAGCGATGATGTGGCCGACGATGGAGCACGCTTGCCTAGAAGCAATCTATTCACTCTTGACTTAAAGACCCCTAGGTTATAGCTATCAGGAAACACAGACTCCGGCAGGGAATTCAATTCCTTAGCTGTACGCATAATGAATGTACTCCCAAAACGCTTTGTACGTATAGGTGGGATGTCCACCATGTACCGGTGGCGCAACGCCGTACGTCTTGTGGTCCGATGATGGAACGGACTTGTGTGTGTGTGTGATTGCGGTTATTTTTTTAGAAGCGTGGCTGGTAAGACCTCACGGCATCATGTTATCCTCACCGGATTGACGCCCGGAGGACACGATGGAGCATATGGTTGAGGTGTGCCCCGCTTGGGCAGAGCACCTCCGTGTTCTCGTGGGGGCGATCGGCAGCAGCGATCTCTCGCGCTGTGCCTTGGTACAAGCTATGGGCCGGAGCTAGGAGGAGTGGCAGGTTTAAGAGCACAAAATCGGAGCAATACAACCGAACAGCTAAGCACTTTTGCTTTTGTGCATTTTTATAAAACCAGCAAAAATTGACAGCGCGTATTCGGCCGTCGTCTCAAACCATACTAAAACCATTCATACCATCTTTTAGATTAAATCAACGTAATTTTCTTACATACAAATACAGGTTGACTAAACCATAACCAAACTAAAATCGTATCATTTTAAACCGAACCAATATCAAATCATAACCATCGAATATACCAAAACCATCAAAATGTTAACCAATTCAGAAAGTTGTTATTGCGCAGACAGATATCAATTTTCTATAGTACAATAAAAATAAAATAACTAATAATAATTTGGATTTGAATTTAAAAAAGGACTTAACAGATAGACAGACAGACAGTCAGACAGACGGACAGCAAAGTGATCCCGTAAGGGTTCCGTTATTTCTTTTTAAGATCATCATCATCATCATTTCAGCCAATACACGTCCATTGTTGGACATAGGCCAGTACTTTCAGAGATACCTCCCACAAACAAACTCTACCTTATAGTCCGGCGGTACTTCACACCGAGACTTTTAATGTTATACAAAGCACAGGTCCGATCGTGTGTGGAGTACTGCAGCCACATATGGGCTGGTGCTGCAAAGTGCCACCTGGCAGCTTTGGACTCGGTGGAAAGGCGTGCGAAGAGGCTGATTGGTGATCCAGATTTGGTTAAGTCCAATCTTCAAAGCCTTGAGCACAGGCGTAGGGTAGCCAGCCTTTCGGTGTTTTACAGATCGCATTTTGGAGAGTGTGCGCAGGAACTGCATGACTATCGATACGAGTATCTACCCTTACGTTGTTGAAACATCTACGGTCCGGACTAAGCGTTTCGCCTCGTCATTTATACCGCGTACTTCGAAGGACTGGAACAGTCTGCCTGCTGCGGTCTTCCCGTCCGATTATAATTTGGGTGTCTTCAAGGCTAGAGTGAATAGGCTCTTAATAAACTAGTGCGCCTCACCATCAACGATTGCATCACTGCTTACCATTAGGCGGGATCGCAGTCAAGTACTAGTTTATAACAGATTAAAAAAAAAGATTTATAATCCGGCAATCTACTCTATTTGTAGTTCCACGTTGCCGTACGGGTGCACAAAGTATGTCACATATTCCGCGAATGTTAACCGCACTCAACGCTCTCCTTGAATCCAGTCCTAGACTAGATCTATTCTAGAAGGAGATATTGACTGAAGGTCTGGCGATTTGCGAGAAGACTGAATGAGAGTTTTAGTTATATTATCTGTGTTATATTTTCTTTAATGTGTTTTACATAACTTGTACCTATTGTGATCAGTGGCATTTTGTCGTTCTGGTGAAGTATACAAGGTGTCGTTTTGAAGCTGCAAAATATTTCAGGAGGTAATTATGTTAGTGATTCTCGACCCGAATCAATAATAAAATGAGTAGGTAATTTTTTTTTTTTCTTATTTATGAAAATCGGTATGTGTGAACTACGTTTCTTAAAAAGCAGCCAGTCTGATACCTGCCTTATAACCGCGCTTTCTTTCACACACACAAACACGTAAAAATAAAGGGCGTTTTCACACACACTAACTCGCAACGATAGTTTCATAAATAATGTATCATCCAATCATCATCCCGCACGCCACACCCTAGCCACGCCCCCGCTGCCATCGATCAATCGAATTAGTTTAGTATAATTAAAAAATAAAATAACAAGTATTACTGATTATTGACCAGGTATCGTTTTTTCACATGATTATTTATGAGTTTTATTACAACCTCCTAAAATATTGTGCAGTTTTAAAACTGCACCTTGTATTAGTAAAATAATAAATATCTAATGATCATGGCCATACTAACGTCCATGGACTTTCGGTATGAGGCACAGGTTTGTGCATCTGAAGACAGGTATTACTTACGTTCCTTCCATTGCTGGAGCGATTGTCTTGCCCGTGATCTGACGGTGGGTACAGCATCTTGAATGTTCAGTTGTTTCTTCAACAAAAAATAAAATTTTTATAACATGCTTATTCGGGATGGTCTTTTATTTACTATTAGGCCACTATCTCACTGGAGTTATCGAGAAGATGCGCGCATATTGCGCAGACGCAACGACATCGTCGCAAGTTTCTAGTGGCAAGAGTTACATCCGCTGAGCGCAATGTTAAGGCCCAAACGCACGAGCAGTGCCATAAAACAGTGACTATCTGAAACCTACTCCTCGGTAACGGCCAGGTTAATAGGTTTGAATAACATTATCAACTATTGATTTTTCCGTGCGATTAACGCCTCTGTCTAAAAAAATATTTAGCAATTTGGCAACTTTTCCCTACTCCTTCGAAACGGCTTGGATCTTTAGAAACATTTTTACACATGCATATGTAAAATAACAACTATTGATTTTTTTCGTGCGATTAATGCTTTTGTCTGAAAAAAATATTTGGCAAAGCAACTTTTCCCTACTCCTTCGAAATGACTTGGATTTTTAGAAACATTTTTACACATAAAAATTGGTGGTTTATTCTTCAAAGTGAACATAGCATATGTAAATCAATCTACACAGTTTTTACTAAGTGTGACCCCATTTTGTTTCCACGCAATCTCTGCCCATTTTAGGTTGCTTGGAAGAAATCGCCTGGCGCGATAAGGCCGCCAATTGTAGTATATATTTTTTTATTAGGTATATGATTACCTTTTTTTTAGGGTTCCGTAGACAAATGGCAAAAACGGAACCCTTATAGATTCGTCATGTCTGTCTGTCTGTCTGTCTGTCCGTCCGTATGTCACAGCCACTTTTTTCGGAAACTATAAGAGCTATACTATTGAAACTTAGTAAGTAGATGTATTCTGTGAACCGCTTTAAGATTTTCACACAAAAATAGAAACAAAGCACTAAATTTTGGGGGTCCCCATACTTAGAACTGAAACTGAATTTTTTTTTTCATCAAACCCATACGTGTGGGGTATCAATGGATAGGTCTTCAAAAATGATATTGAGGTTTCTAATATCATTTTTTTCTAAATTGAAAAGTTTACGCGAGAGACACTTCCAAAGTGGTAAAATGTGCCCCCCCCCCCCTGTAACTTCTAAAATAAGAGAATGATAAAACTGAAAAAAATATATGATCATTACCATGTAAACTACCAAAGAAAATTGGTTTTAATGAGTATTATTTTTTTTTAATACGTCATAAATCTAAAAAAATACACTATTATTAAAACATCGATCAAAGTTACAACGAACTACAAGAACTTTTATATTATGTTACTGCTGCTGCGGAACCCTCCATGGGCGAGTCCGACTCGCACTTGGCCGGTTTTTTTTTAAATTCGGTGTGCAATAAAATATATATAAATAAATAAATAAAAACTTGATGATTTAATAGCCTACCATAGTCTAGTGCATAACTACAAAATAATCAACCTAGTATGTTATGCTATACATATACTCGTTATCATATGTATGACTCATTTGTAATAATAAACTGAAATATAGCTTTTTACTAATAATAGCGTATTTAGATTTAATTACCATGTGTTATAATTATTTTATCCTCTGCATCCACGTAGGTAAATTCTCGGGCAATAAATGTATGAAACATGAAGAACCATATTTGGTACATTTATTACCCGTGACTCTTTTTACTTGAAATACTTAATCAAGAAATTGGTAATTTAGAAGCAATTGTCTTATGTAATTAATAACATTATTTTGTGGTAACTCCGGGCTTTATGAGGACTACTCCAACTATAATAATATAATATTCCACAACTATCACACAACGCCGTCTAGTCCCAAGCTAAGCAGAGCTTGTGTTATGGGTACTAGACAACTGATAAACATACTTATATATTTCTAAATACATATATCTGTGGCCCTAGTGAAAAAGGATCTAAGTCCAAAAATGCAACTTTACAGGAGACGTAAAAAACACTCTGCGTGCTTCAAATTCGTGTTTGACCTCGTGTGTCATTCAAACCGCTACCAAATGAAATACATGTGATGTTTTTTATAGGTAAACAATTTATGCTCTTTACTATTATTGGGTTATTTTTTATGTAAAGTTAATAGTTTTTAAGATAGTGACTTATACCAATCACAAAATGAATTCCATAAGGATATAAAATAAGTTAGACCCGTTCTCCCATAAGTTAAATATTAATTCATGCACGTGAAAAGGGATACGCATTTGAAATTATTTTTAGTAACTAATTACCTAATGGAAAGAGTTGTTTTTTCTCTTTATTTCGGTGAAAACGGATATAAGTCTAATAATATCCTTTCTAACTTAAACCATTTTTATGGACTAAGTGTTGTTATATCGATAAACACCAACCAAATTGAAATGTGGTTGATTTATGTTAATTTAGATTAAAAAACACAAAAGAAAGTTTTTATTTTTCCGTTTAAAACAATATAAATGGACTTGAAACCAACTTGCGTGGTTTTTTTGGTGTCAGTTGAATCCTTTTGCACAAAGTAACTTCCTTATTTTTAGGGCTAGCTTAGATCTGTTTTCACCAAACGATAGAGCATTTTTTTCTGATCATTTTGGTATACTTAACTCATTTTCGACAAAATCGGACTTATACCCCTTTTCACTAGGGCCACAGATATATTATAGATAAATTACACCGAGACACAGAACAAATGATTGTGCTCATCACACAAACATTTGTCCTGGGTGGGAATCGAACCCACGACCTCCGACATAGCAGTCAGGGTCACTAACCACTAGACCAACAGGCCAGTCATCTCAACTGCAGCGCTCGAGTCAATGCTGTGACTCCCTTTACTCCACCTGTTCATACAAAAGGAAGCGACGGTAGCGGCAGAACGTCTCAAAACATTGGATTTCTGGCGTAATCTGAGAGAGACACAATACATCGCTTTGCTCTTAGAACTCTATAATGAGCTTCCCATTACGAAGGCAATCAACCAGCGGATACTTAAGCATTTTATTTTTGATACAAAATACAAAAACTAACTGCATGAGGACCACTCTTGCTATGGGCGGTGCTCTGCATAGCTGCAGATCTTTACAGATGGTTTCAAAACAGGTAACGGCCCGGAGGACTTCTCGGAGGATCTAAACATTCTTTTAGCCACGAAATTGGTGATCTCTACATTGACATAACCACAGTTGTGCAAAATCATGGCCGTTACAATTGGCTACGGAATCTTTACCCCTCTCTGCAGAGCCTGCATGAAGGATGACGAGATAGTGAGTGATCTGCTTCTAAACTACCCGGTAGTTGCTGGATACAGGACAAAGTACTTGGAGATCCCAGGTACCTTCAGCGAAATGGACAGTAACACCGAGGTGCTGCTGGCCTTCCTAGATGAGCTGGCGTGGATCCTGGGTTGGGTGGGTACGTAAAATACATGCTCTAGACGTAAAGTGATGACTTATGGCTCCGAAACTCCCTTACAATGGGCCTCATAAGAAGACTCAAAGTCACCCAAAGGGCGATGGAAAAGGACGCAGAACAGATGGTCGATGGGAACGAAAGGTTCTGGGGTGGCGTCCGCGAACTGGAAAATGCAGCGTAAGAAGGCCTCCAACAAGGTGGACCGATGACTTGGTCAGGATCGCGGGAATCCAATGGATGCGTGACGCAAAGGACCGTTCGTTGTGGCGACGATTAGAGGAGGCCTATGTCCAACAGGGGATGTCTTTCGGCTGATATGATGATGATGGTGATGAGACGTAGAGTGTGACACCAGCCCGAAATTCAATATAAACAAACCAGTAAAAGCTGTATGGCAAAGGTAAAAGAAAGAAAAGGCCAGTACTTAGCACGTACCTAGCCTTTGTTTTCTTTTACCTCTACCATGCAGCTTTTAAATGAACTTTCATTTAAAAGTAATACTTACACATAAACAGTGGAATTCCAATTGCTTGCCGTCTAAACCATTCTTAAACCAACACCAAAACACTTGATATATACGTCGAAGTAACTAAAGTTTTTAAAGGTTATGTTTTCAAAAACACGTCTATCCTTCCCTGCTATTAACGGGATACTGAATTAAAATACTCAATAAACAATATACTGTAATGAAGTATCCTGATGACTAATTACACAATAAAATTACATAAATGGTTGCGATATATTTTTGTGGACAACGTTGGATTATTTTCCTGTTTGGGTTCCCAATAAAGGTGTTACGATATGTTTATTACATGCAATTTATTGAGGAAAAGGGGTAAAAAATATTTTCAACACACTTGCTCAGAAAGAAACAACACACAAACAATAAAACAACAAGTGCAAATTATATGCATAAATCTCCCTCATTTATTCCTCTTTCTTTTAGTAAAAACCGCAACAAAATCTATTGCGTAGTTTAGAAGGAAAAACTAAACAGACAGACACAGAAACCGACTTTTTTATACTACGTACAAATGAGTCTGCAATTCTAAACGCAAGGGCAACCAAGAGACTGTGGTCTCAGTGGTTTAGGTATTGTGCGAGAGGCACCGCGGCCGATAATAATAATAATATTTCACAACTATCACACAACGTCGTCTAGTCCCAAGCTAAGCAGGGCTTGTGTTATGGATACTAGACAACTGATAAACATACTTATATATTTCTAAATACATACATATTATAGATAAATTACACCCAGACACAGAACAAATGATCATGCTCATCACATAAACATTTGTCCTGACCGTCTTCCTTCAATTACCTTTTTTTTGGAGATGGGAAAATCATCCAATGACATCTCCGCGCTCTTGGGCATACCGGAAGATAGTGTCAGGCTTTTGCTGACTAAAAACCTACTCCTGTTTCTTCGTTGCCTTTCGTACCGGGGCCGGATCTTACTTTAAGAAACAGATCTTGGCCTCAGTAGGCTTCGACCCTGCTGGGCGCCTACGGTTTGCTGAAAACAACTATACGCGCCGTCGCGTCGACGTCTTGAGCTCGGTCCGGACGGTTACAGGACGGTCGAACGGCGAGCTATTCAGTTATCCTTAGCGTGACATACTACTCGTACATACATACAATATATCTACTATGCAAAGAGCGGGTAGATATTTACATTAAGTTTTATATTTAAATCTACCTACCCGCTTATAGGTTTAATAAAAAACACAGTTTAAATCAAGAGAATTACCTTTATTATTTAGCTGAAATCCTACATACATGTTACGCTATTGTACATACATCACGATAGATACGTAACGTAACACTGAACGAACATAATATTGTATTTCTATACTGTACGAGTATATCATCAACATATACACCACTAATTTTAAATTAGTACAAATACTTAAAGGGCTTATTAGAAAAGTCCTTGTTATTATATAAGTAAAGTCTCAATAAATAATATTCATAAACAGCAAAGTTATTAGCGTTTGTTTGTATCCCAAAATGTCTCTCAATTTATGGAAATATTGTGCAGGCTATTGATTATGAATGAATAAATGACGATTAAAATGGACAAACACTGCCCACAGTATTTTCTACTAGCAATTGTTATGTGCGAATTTACCTTTTCGTGGTCAATTTTAAGATTTCGGTTTTTTCTACTTTTGAATACAAAAATATGATCAGTAACGAGTACAGATACAGTTCCATTTTTTTGTGTACTAATTAAAAAGTAAGGGTGTATAAAACTAGCTTTTACCAACGGCTGATTGCGCGCGTAAAAGTAGAAAATGCACTCAGTGATAAAGTAGCATTCTACTAGTGAAAGAATTTTATAATTAGTACAGTATGTTTTGAATATTTTGAGTTCTTTATTCACGCAGGCGAAGTTGTTGGCAAAAACTATAGTATATAGGATACACCATTATTTTTAGTTTAAGTGAAACCTGAATATAGTTTTTACACCATTTTATATTTTTTTCCCAAATTTTTTAAAAAAGTTTGGATACCACCGACACGAAGTACAATACAGGTCACGGAAAGTCACAGCGGGTTTTTGACGCTAGTAAACAGCTGTGCAAAACTCCTCAGTCGCCTAGATGGCCCGTTGACTATGTATTTTTGCTGACATAAAAAGCTTATAACTTTGTGATTTTTCATGATACAGTTAAGACATTTTGTACGTAGATTCTTTACTTAAAAATACTAAACTCGTGTTTCGGGTTTCACATATACTATAAATAAAATATATTCTCATTTAAAAAAAAAATCTTAGTTCATGAGTGCTACAATTTTCATGTAACTAGGTACATGTGTCTCTATCTATCCAGTGACTCGTTGAACAACCAAATTTACTATGGCAACTAGCGCGAATAATACGAGTAAGCAAGCCTACCATTCGAGTCCAGTCTTTCAAACACAAGAAGTTGCGTCTATTTGTGAATAGATGGCGTTAGTAGTTCGAATAATTGAGTTGTCTTCGAAGAAACACGGGTCAAAGGTTGTTTCTTTTTATTCTTTATTATACACCATAAAAATTCTGTCTTGTACACCATAACAACTTTTAAAATAAGTGGATAACAAAGTCTATGTACTCGTACATAGGTGAGCTTAACTCAAAGTTGAGTTTTCTTCCAGCAAACCATTGAGTGATACGAGTAGATCATCATTATCATTTCAGCCGGAGGACGTCCACTGTTGGATATAGGCCTCCCCCAAGTGTCGCCATAATAACCGGTCCTAGGTGTCTCGCATCCATCGTATTCGCGCGAGCCTCACCAGGTCATCGATCCACCATGTGGGAGGCTTTACAACGCTGCGTCTTCCGGTACGTGGCCGCCATTCCAGAACCTTTCGTCTCCATCGATCTGTTCTGCGAGCAATGTCACTTAAGTTTGGCGATTCTTTGGTCTACGTCGGCAACCTTGGTTCTCCTGCGGATATTTTAATTTCTGATGTGATTACGCAAGCAAAGTCCTTTCCGCTGCCCTTTGAGAGATAGAGGTTAAAAAAATGTAAAATTTTGGTTAAGTAATATTATAACAATGACTCAGTCTTCATGATTAATCAACTCTAGTTGAGGTTGGTTCGTAGATTGGTGACTATAAAATTTATAGCCATTGGTGGTTATAAATATTATGTCGCGGCATAATTATGTAATGACATAATCAGGTATATGGATGGGTGAATATATAGGGGGACTGGTAATTAGTGACTGATACTTATATTCGTGATTGTACTCATGATTACAGACAACTTTCCCAAAGAAACTTTTTTTTTAAACTCATTATTTAACTTCGGAACATGTAGGTACTTACACTGATTAGGATTACATACACCGCTGGATTCACAAGCGGTGCGAAAGCACTATCACTACTATAGGTTTTTAGGGTTCCGTAGCCAAATGGCAAAAAACGGAACCCTTATAGATTCGTCATGTCTGTCTGTCTGTCTGTCTGTCTGTCCGTCCGTCCGTATGTCACAGCCACTTTTTTCCGAAACTATAAGAGCTATACTGTTGAAACTTTGTAAGTAGATGTATTCTGTGAACCGAATTAAGATTATCACATAAAAATAGAAAAAAAGCAATACATTTTGGGCGTCCCATACTTAAAATTGAAACTCGAAAAATTTTATTTCATCAAACCCATACGTGTGGGGTATCTATGGATAGGTCTTTAAAAATGATACTGAGGTTTCTAATATCATTTTTTTCTAAACTGAATAGTTTGCGCGAGAGACACTTCCAAAGTGGTAAAATGTGTCCCCCCCACTCTAACTTCTAAAATAAGAGAATGATAAAACTAAAAAAAATATATGATGTAAATTTCTATAAAAACTACCAACGAAAATTGGTTTGAACGAAATCTAGTAAGTAGTTTTTTTTTATGCGTCATAAATCGAAAAAAATACACTATTAGTAAAACATCGATCAAAGTTACAACGAACTACAAGAACTTTTATATTACGTTTAGTTGCTGCTACGAAACCCTCCATGGGCGAGTCCAACTTGCACTTGGCCGGTTTTTTTTTTTTTTACTACTGTAGGTAAAGTACATGAGACAATGGCGTTACGCAGCCAAAGCTGTGAGTTTACAAGCGCGCGCGCTTACTGGCGCGACAGCTGTTTTGTTATTGTGATAAAACTTATGAGTATAAAAAAAAGTTTCTTTGAGAAAGTTGTTTGTAACCATGAGTACAATCACGTGAATAAGTGTCGGTCACTAATTACCAGTCACCCTATATAAATTCACCCATGACATTTCCAAGATGATTTTTCACTAAACCAAAAAAAAAGTTTCACATGGCCCTCCCGCACCGCCCAAGAGCGGAGCATCCCCACTCTTGGGCGGTGCGGAAGGGCGTGTCAGACTTTTACTGAATTAAAACCCATATCTGACATCACCCTTGGGCCCAGTAGGCTTCTACCCTGCGGGCCCCCTACGGCTGCTGACTGATTTGCTCTACCGTGTCCTCCGGGCGGTCCAAACAATGTTGATACCCGGTCGTTTCTTCCGCACGAATCTGGTGCAGGAATCTCCCGAACTGGCCATCTCCGGTGAGGACCCGCGTCATGCGGAAGGAAGGGAGCCGGGTGTTCTTTCCAGCCACTGCTCAATGGACATACCACCATAATTATGGCGTGTCCAATTTATACAAAGACATGGTTTATAAAATTTTGTATCCAAGCCAAAAACATTAAATTTTAATAGTATCATGGTATTTTGAACAGGAAGACTTGCCAACTAAATTTTTTGATGAGAATAGAAATTAATGATGGTTTTCCTGTTACTTTAATTATTCTGTTTCATCTCTAAAACACAAATTAAACTAATATCTTCAGAAAAAATACAATGAAATATGTAAAAAGGAAGAAAAATTTGTTCAAGAATTTATTAATGAAACATGTTTAACACAGACCAGACTAATTTCACAACCTGCTCTTAATTAGTCTTGACTTTTTTTTTCTCTTTATTTTTAGGGACTTTAATCTCAAAGATACTCTTTTGTCAGCCCCAGCGTAACCTAAAGTAAGTTTACAATAAAAAAAAAGCAAGATGAAGTAGGCAATCACACTAATTTTAATAACGATAAAATTCACAATCACAATGTACGGTAATTAATTATTTGCAAACGGACAGAGTTTTCACTTGCGATAATTGTCGTGGCAGGAAAAAGGGGGCAAAAATGAGCTCGCTTGGCGTTATAAGGCTGTCCCCCCACCGAAGGCTTCCGGTGGAGATGGCAACGGCTTGGCTTTGGCTAGGGTTGGCGTTTGCATGGCACGCTGCGGTTGGCTGAGGCGGTGTGACGTAACAATTACAACTTAATAATCGACACAATTGATTAAATGTTTTTTTACCAAGGATGAGCTACCGACACATGGCTGTGTCAAATGTAATCTTAGCAGCATCATTTCTAGGATTAGGCAGACGGACGGACGGACGAACGAACAACAAAGTGAACCTATAAGGATTCTGCTTTTTTCCTTTTGAAATACGGAGTCCGGACCAAGCCCAAGTGTCCGGACCAAGCCCAAGTCGTCGACGGCGCGCACTGTTCTCGCGCGCCTCAAGGAGTTGTCAGCAACAGCAGGGACCCAGCCGGGTCGAAGCCTACTGGGGCCAGGGTTATCCGAAAGGGCGCTCGAGCCCCGGTATAATATAATATAATATAATAATATAATATTCCACAACTATCACACAACGCCGTCTAGTCCCAAGCTAAGCAGAGCTTGTGTTATGGGTACTAGACAACTGATAAACATACTTATATATTTCTAAATACATACATATTATAGATAAATTACACCCAGACACAGAACAAATGATTGTGCTCATCACACAAACATTTGTCCTGGGTGGGAATCGAACCCACTACCTCCGGCATAGCAGTCAGGGTCACTAACCACTAGACCAACAGGCCAGTCAAATGAAGTATGAAGGCTAGAAGGAACGGGGTGGGTCTTTTAGTCAGTAAGAGTCTGACACTATCTCCCGCTCCGCCCAAGGGCGGGGGATGTCAATGCATGATTTTTCCAACCATAAAAAAAAGTAAAAAGTTTATAAGGTGAAAGTTTATTTAATAAAAAACACGGTAAATTTCAAGAAAATCACTTTCAACATACAACGTGTAACGTTAAATGCGCAAAACCTGAAAATAATTTGATCAGAAAAACGAGAAGAATCAATTAAACCAATTTTTAATATAGGATACATTTCTCAAAAAAATCTTCATTAAAAATGTTGCCCTGTCTATTTATTAATAGGTCAAGCCATCACGTGCGCAAACCCGCCCAAATAGGTAAACAAACAGAAATGGTTGTAGTACAATCGAATTTTCTCATACGCGGGTTAATAAAAGTTCTTATTTCAATTGCCGGTACGAATTTCAAACAAACTAAAACTGCATATTTTATGTGCAGTTTTAGTTTGTTTGAAATTCGTTCCTTTAAATATTTTTTAATGTTTTTTTTCTCACAGAATTAGGTCATTTGAATTCAGAAATCAGAAATCAGAAATCAGAAACGTTTATTTCAAATAGACCAGTTACAGGCACTTTTGAATAGTCAAATGTCGGTCAGTCCAAGAAAAGTGAAGCTAAATTGCACGTTCCAAAGAGTAGGTCTCTATGGAGAAGAACGTGCAAGAAACTCCATGGACACTCTTTTAAATCGTATTGAGTTACATGAATCTTCGATTACATATTTCTTTTTTTGCTTCTATTATGTGAACACAATGAAGATAAGTAATAAAAATTAAATATAATGGTAGCAATAAAAAAAGAAATTGAATAAGTCACTGGCAGCTAAGAGATGACCAGTCTCAACTGACGGCGCCCGTTCACGAGCATGACGCGTGCATCAGCCCCACTCAGCTCAACCATTTTGAAGGGAGCCAAATGACCCAATAACACATGCCACCATCAGCGAGACATTTTAGTGAGCATGACAATCTCTCAACTGCCATGCTTGTGCTTGTGTCAAACAACTTGTAACCAAGTAAAAATGCTCCATGGTAATTAAAAATCATTTGGGGTGTCTGAGGTTTTGCGCATTCATTAAACCCCAAGCGAACGCCGGCGTTCGCGCACCTATTGTCTTTCTATTGTGTCTGTAATTTCCACGATTGAAAGGTGTTACACGTTATATACGCTATTGTAATTATATAATACGATAGATACGTAGAAAAGAAAACTAAAACACATACAATGGATGGCCTTATCACATTCCGCTTCCAAGCAACCTAAAATGGACAGTACATTCTTTACAATATGTCATTAACAGTTCAAATTACCATGAGAAGTCATAGACAAAACTCTTAAAGCAAATGAATAAACAACTCACTTATCACTGAAAACATTAGCGAATCTCTAGTAACACTCTGATACCCGATGGGAACGGACGTGTGTGTCTAATTTGCGCGTAAAAAAAATACGTTCTCTAAAAACTTTTTACAGTGAAGTGATTGTGTGTGGTTCGTTAGTGAAACAATGATTTTCTTGTTTATTTGTGATTGAGTGATTGGAATAGATATAAAGGTAAGTACATAATGTATTGTGTAGACTTTTACAGGCCTATCTGGATTGTTATTAGTGAAAAAACTCGTGTTTTCATGATGGCTTTAGATAAGCAAAGCATTTTGAATGTCTAAAATCTATTCTTTTTTGGTGAACTAAACTATGAAAAAAAGTTTGCAAGGAGGGGGAACCTCTCCCCCTCCTTTCGAATACCATAGTTAGAGACACAATAGAAAAGCAATGACAGAGCAAACGCCGGCGTTCACTTGGGGTTCACTAAAAAAATATCTAAATTTTATTTCAACCGAATATTTTTAATGTGCCATTAGAAATCTATTTAGCCTGTGTTATCCCAGTGCTGGGCAAATGCCTCTCCCTTTTCCACACAGTCTGTCTTTCCAGTCTAACCTGTTCTTCCTGAAGGGATTGTGCTCCTCCTGTCATCTTCGTCTTGGTCGTTTAATATGACCCATTCATTGGGTATCATCGTAGGCGCGGGCTTGCGGACGGCGAGCAATGGGTAGCTCGCTGTCCGACCATCTGATAACCGTCCGGACCGAGCCCAAGTTGTTGATGGCGCGCACTGTTCCCGCGCGCCTCAAGGAGTTGTCCCGGTATGAAAGACAACGAAGGAACGGGGTGGATTTTTTAGTCAGCATGAGTCTGAAATTATCTCCCGCTCCGCCCAAAGGTGGGGGATGTCATTTAAATGATTTTTAACCACCGAAAAAAAAAAACACTTTCATTGGGTCGGACATGTCTGCTGCATGTCAGATGAGAGATGGGTATACCTATACCCATCTCTCGTCCCCGCACACGGGCCACAAAAAAAAGCCGCTTTAAGCTTCTTTTCGAGGTGGCGTTATTTTCTGGCGAGCTTCAGCGTTTTTTTGTAGCGGCTGCCATTTTTGTGGCGGCGTTTTTTTGTGGTGGCTTTTTTATGCCCCGTATGCGGGCACAATTCGTCACAGATATGTCAAGTGGTATTAGTAAATAGATAACTAAAAATATGAACTCATTCTGTACTTTTATACACGTGTTCAATTCTTATTTAGTTTTGTGTAAGTTTACCTATTAGGTATGCATTCACCTTCAGGCATGAGGTTGCGGGTTTTTTTTTCGGTGGGTAAAAATCACCCAGATGACATCCTTCACTCTTGAGCGGAGCGGGAGATGGTGAAATACTCTTACTAACTAAAGCACCCACTCCGTTCCTTCGTTGCCTTTCATACCGGGGCCGAGCCTCCCTTTCCGAAATAGACCCTTGACCCCAATGGGTTTCGACCCTGTTGGGCCTCTACGGTTGCTGACAAATCCTTAAGGCGCGCGGGAACAGTGCGCGCCGTCGACAAATTGGGCTCGGTCGGTTCAAAACCGGGCATGTACACATGTAATTTTTTGGGTATTCAGCCCCATCCAGTTAGACTAGAAACCAACTCCAAGCTAGTTGAGATATGGCTAGGGAGACAATGATTAAAACTGTGACTATTGGGTTGGGCAAGTCAGGTTAACCGCATACATTTTACATAACTGCTGGGTAAGAGTATCCATGAATTGGATGCCTGAGGTTAGGCAACGCTAAGACCGACCTGGGAAGACGGTTAGTGGGTAGTTTTAGAGGTGACGAGATGACGACAAGGGCTGGATCTATGGGTTGTCCGAAAGGGAACCCCAGAGTCCTGGGACGCAAGACAAGGAAGGAACATAGAAGGTTTTAGCCAGTAGAAGTCTGATACGTCCTCCCACTCTGCTCTAAAGTGAGAGAAGTCATTGGGAGATTTCCCCGGAACCGAACTTCACTCCGAAACAGCTGCTCAACTATACCAAGTGCAAGTTCGATCGTGTATGGTGATGGAGTACTGCTCTCATCTTTTTGATGGATCTGCCAGGTATCAGCTTGATGCCCTGGAGTCGATTGAGAAGCGAGCCAAGGGGGTCATCGGTGATGATGCACTTGTCCAGTCAAAGTTCCAAAGCTTTGAACATCGACGCCAAGTTGCTGGGCTGTCCGTTTTCTATCGATTATTTCGGGGAGTGTGTGTTGGAATTGCACAATTTAATTCCACCAAGTCCGTTCCATCATCATCAGGTACATGGTGGATATCCCACCTATTCGTACAAAGCGTTTTGGAAACACATTCATTACGCGTAAGTATAGCTAAGGAGTGGAATTCCCTGTGTGTGTGTGTGTTTCCTAATACCTACAACCTAGGGTTCTTTAAGTCAAAAGTGAATAGGTTATTTCTAGGCAAGCGTGCTCCATCATCGGCCATATCATCGCTTACCATCAGGTGAGATAGTGGTCAAACGCGAGCCTATTAATAATAAAAAAAGGTGGTTTGACAAATGAATAGTTTTTAGGATAATTGAAAAGCCGTTGCCTAGCAAGTAATTTTCTAGCCTGTATAATTTTCTGAGGTACCTAAAACATATCTAAATCAAAACGAACAGCAAAGGAATCTACGCCTCCCGGTATGTAACATCGTTTTAAACTACATAGTATGTTTTTCTCTGTAAGTGAATATGTAATTCTTTTGAGAAAATAAATATCTTTAACCGTAAGAAGTGACAAAAATATGCTGACAACGGGATAAAAATCAATACTTAAATAATCCAGGGTCTTTTCTGGAGGGACCGAAATAAAAACTTTTTGATTTTCAAAAGCGTTGGGGATTCGCAACTCCAAATTAAGTTTGGGATCACTTCAGTGTAAAAAAGTAACTTTTTATGACATTCAAATGGAGGGTTGAATTTTGACAAGTAGACTTAATTATTTATGAAAGTGAGAGTAATTCATCTGAGTTTTATTCTAATTTATACAATTTAACGCAATAAAGTAATAAGAATGTCTTTTGTGTTCTTTTTTGGGAAAATAGAGTTATGAGTATACATAGGTACATGTGGGTGGATGAAGAGGAAGAGGAAGACCAAAGCAAAGATGGATAGAGATCCCTTTTATTCTCACCACTGTCTTCTTATACAATCTAATGTGAGGAGTTTTTTTTTAATTAATATAAACTAGTGCTTGACTGCAATCCCACATGATGGTAAGTAGTGATGCTTTCGTTGACGGTGAGGCGCACTAGTTTATTAAGAGCCTATTCACTCTACCCTTGAAGGTACCTAAATTATAATTGGACGGGAAGTCCACAGCAGGCAAATTTTTCCAGTCCTTCGATGTACGTGGTATAAACGAAGAGGCGAATCGCTTAGTCCGGCCCGTAGAGGTTTTAACAATGTAAGGGTGGATACTGGCCGTAAGTCGGGTTAAATGGCTGAAAAGGAATCTATTTAACGTAGGACTCAACTCTACGTTTGGTAGAGGTGGGGCAATTCATCATCGCATTACACCACCAATCACTAATAGGCAGAGGAATTAGGTTGAGTTATTTATGTATTTGCATCGAAATGTTGATATTGATATGGATCTTCCCGGGATTTTTAATGAAAAATTCCGAGTGGCCAACAACAATATTGTTGCGGGATTTTGTGTAATTACAAATAAAAAGCAAAAAAAAAAAACAAAAAATAGATAAGACAAATAAAACAAAGATAATTTTTATCATAAAAAAGTATTAGTATTTTTCATTGAAAAATATCTCTTTATCGTAACTGAGGTTAACAAATGTATTACATACGCTTCCTCCTCCTCGTCATAAATGCAGGAAGAAATTATTTCTGCTATATATTTCTGATAATAAAAAAATCTGATCTTTAAAAATTGGGATCGGGATCGCGATGTAGCATATCCTTTTTATTCTTTGGCTGTATGAAATCATTCCTCCTTGCGTCGTATTCCTCAAAGCTGAGGGTCGTGACCTCCCTGCTTCATCACTCTAACCCTTATGATATTCCTGCATCTGTTCCTGTCTCTGGCGGTGTGAAGAGCATTGTACATCGAGAGAGTCGAGAGCGGTGCGGATCTGGTCGGACCAACGTATTGGGCTGGGCCCGCCAGGCTTTTTCTCATCCACTTTACCGTTCACAATTAACCTTTCGAGGTTGCCACCGTTTTTCCTAGCAATCTGACTAGCAGTACTAGTATTGCAGAACCTTGAGAAGACACTCAGACGACAGCCGCGATGGGATTTTGAGTTCTTGCAAAATAGATACTTTGGTCCGAAATGCTGTCCTAATGATGTCATGAAGAATGCTCCGTATCCTTTCATACAGAGCATTCTTCATGACATTATAAGTACTTACATAACTGTACCTACCTATAATCCTCTGCTAATGAGACTGTCATAAAACAATGTCTTTTCTACTCGTTAAGAAAAACTACCTACATTTCTTCAATATTGTAAAAAATGACCTAAAAAACTAACATGTCTTGTCCATCGGCCATTACTTACATTTCGTTATCCATAATCACTTATTGTGTTCTCCTAATAGGTACAAAGAACAAGAAATTGTTTGATATTTTTCGTTACAATGTTACTCAAGCAAAGTAAATTGTCTATTGTTGAACTATCAGCTATGAGTCTGTCGCCAGTTTCGTATGATATTTTTATGAACCTACCTACTACTTATATCATAGCATAATCGGCCTTATAATATTCCCACTATTGGGACTCTGGCCTCTTCTCTAGGAGAGGGAAAGGGTCTTGATCCACCACGCAGGCAAGTGCGGGTTGGTGGATGTCACATGTCTTCGAATTTTCGGTTCTAGGACATACCGGTTTCCTCACGATGTTTTCCTTCACCGTTTTGAGAGCAGTAATTATGAAATAAATATTACACAAAGTAATGCGCCTGGCAGGGTTTGAACCCGCAATTCGTAAGTCAAGGCCATTACTGCTCTCAGGTCTATCAATCTACTACTTATCAGGAACTAATAACTTGAACAAGACTTTGTTTATATCATGACAATATAGGGATAATAAGACACCCAATTGATTTCTTAGTACCAGGGTGGGGAAATGCCCACCTCGCCGTGAGGAGACACGTGAGCTCTCGTTTGGAGGAGCGACGGTTACTTTTCAAATTTTGACGGTCCCGGAGGAATCGTACGGGAACTCGCAGCACGCAGCGCAGCAGTCCGTCGCTCTATCACTGTATCAAACGTTCGAAATCAGCCCCCTTAGCCAGGTTACAACCAGTTTGTTTCGAATTCCATTCTCTAATCGGTAACGCCTCGGTGACAGCAATTGTAGAAAACGATAAGTTGGTAGCCATGTTGATGCGACTGAGTCGACCGCTCGTTCTACAATGTAGCGTTTGTATAACAAAGGATGTACTGAGACAGAGACAGGACTGAGAGAAAGGAAATAGAACTATCTTATTAAGTTAGAGATAAAAAATGTTCCGACCCCATTTCATGCTCGATCATATAAGTACCGTTAGGTTTGTAGAGACTCATGTCGAAAATGTTCGATGTCGTCTTCTCGCATTCGGCTCTGGTCCAAACCATGGAGTGAAGCGAGAAGGCATTTGAAGGAGGCGCCTCCTTCTGAAAGAAAAATAAAGAAAACATGTTTATTCCGTCTAAATAGACGGACAAATTATTACAAAAATACAAAAACCAGTTTCCATGTCAGGCCATGTGTATGTCAGGAGAAAACTGTATTACACCATATAACTATTACTTACCTGGAGATGGGCGTTGATAACCGCGACACAGTTTTTTTACTACTGCGGTTATCATCGTTTCAATTTGATTTTTTTTTTCTGTATGTGTTTCTTGTTCCAAATAAAGAATTTTTATTATTATTATTATTATTCTCTTTATTCATTTTTTTACATATAAAATTACATTTTTAAATATTTTTTAACGAAATTATACAAAAGAAAAAAAAACATTTAAAAATATAAAAATATAGTTATCCACCGGTGTCGGGAGCAGGGTCCAAGCTACCGGTGGTTAGGGCTGCAGAGACAGGAACCTCCTCACAATGCGAGCCGTATCGAGGAGTACTGCCTTCTGTATCAGGCCCTTGATCCACCCGTGCAACGATAGCTTCGACAGATGGTCGTCAAAGCTTATTATTATTATTATTAACTATAGACAACGGAGGTGTCTAGGTTATCAGTTCCATTTTGACGCCGGCCTCAAATGAGACAAACATAAACAAATATTGACATAAGAATAACCAAAAACGAAAGAAAAATCATAATAATACCAATACAATCTAAGGGTGAGTTGCACCATTTAACTATAACGATAACAAAGCCGTTAACAGTTGTCAAATCGTCCAATTGAGCGATAGGAGGCCGTTTCACGACTGGTTACGGTTTGGTTATCGTTATAGTTAAATGGTGCAACTCACTCTAAGAGTCTAAGATTTGGGATATATTTTTTAATGTATACATAATATAGACTAGCGCTTGACTGCGATCCCACCTGGTAGAAAGCAGTGACGGAATTGTTGATGGTGAGGTGCTCTTTTTTATGAAGAGGGTATTCACTCTAGCCTTGAACTCGCCCAAATTATATTCGGGCGGGAAGACCGCACTATGGGCTTTCTTTTCAGAAATTACCCGTAACTCTACCCGCTGGAGTTACGGGTAATTTCATCACCTCACATCGGTTCTACTGGGCCCCGCGTTGCTGTGTCCGGGCACCAATCCAGCGTTTTACGCGCCCGGTCTGTGTACTGAATTAATACATTTTAAACGTGGAGAACGTGGTGAAATTTCTAGCTAATCTTAAGCACGGCTTTTTGAAGCAATGTCTTAATAAAATTGGGATTGGTGTAATCTTTTATCTCTCTACAGAAGTAACTTCAAATAATTAAAGGGAATTTCTTAAAAAAAAAAAATCGGCTGATCCATACCTGTGGCCAAAATTTGATTTGACTTTTATCATCATTATTATTTTAATTAAATTATGCCTGTAAATAATATTATTAGCTACGTGGTATTTTCTCATTCAACATACCGCAGTGTCTCAAGACGAAAGTCTATGTCGAGTGCGTGTTGCCAGTGATGACATATGGATCCGAAACGTGGTCGCTCACAATGGGCCCCATCAGAAGGCTTAAAGTCACCCAAACAGCGATGGAAAGGGCTATGCTCGGAGTTTCCTTGCGTGATCGAATCAGAAATGAAGATATCCGCAGGAGAACCAAGGTTGCCGACATAGCACGAAGAATCGCCAAACTTAAGTGGCAATGGGCAGTGCACATTGCTCGCAAAACAGATGGCCGTTGGGGCCGAAAGGTTCTAAAGTGGCGATCGCGTACCGCTAAATGCAGTGTTGAAAGGGCTCCTACAAGGTGGACCGATGACCTGGTGAAGGGTGGCGGGAATCCGATGGATGCGGGACGCACATGATCGTGCATTGTGGTGACACTTGGGGGAGGTCTATGTCCAACAGTGGACGTCTATCGGCTGAAATGATGATGATGATGATGTATATTATTATTATGTGTTTGTATAACCAGGTATAGGAACGTGCATTTTTCGGGACAAAAAAGTAACCTAGGTACTTACTCAGTAAAAGTACAGCTTTGTGTTAGAGATATTTGGTAATAGCATCAATGCTTCTAGAGATTATCACATGGAGTCTGTCTAATAAGTTAAACGACTTGGGTAATTATTAGGATTTAATTAAATCTGATGTAGTCAACACGGGTTAAATCAAGGTTGATTAAGAGATAGAGATCATTGTTTACGAACAGAAGAACCTTATGAAAAGTACCGAATATAAGTATTTTTTAAATGATTGAATATTATACAAAATTCCTAAGTCGGTTGCCTTATTAGACAGACTTTACATACGAACAAGTTAATCTCCCACTAGTATTAGTTAAGGTGTTTAGACAAACGTGCGAGTCGGACTCGCGCCCTGAAGGTTTCGTACAAACTTACCTATGTACAATTACCGGAACAGATCTTGAGCGCTGGCTTCAAGTTGCGCAGAAGTCAAATATTCGGTCTATTTAGTGGTGCGAAGTGAGACGCGGGGGCAGGGAATGTCAGTGATTGGCTCACCACGCCGTCGTGTCATAGACGTCACTCGTGATTCGTTCCCTGCGCTGCTGCATGTATCTAACAACGACGACGATTGGCTCGCCAATGTACGGAATGCGCAATGCGATTCCCATTCTGACGGCGAGCGTTCAAGATTCGCGCCGGTATTTGTAAATAGTTCAATTCCGGAATGTAGTCTCGGAAGATTTTTCCGAATCGCAAAAAAAGATTATTTTGTTTGTGACGTAATAAACAAATTACAGTTTTCACATTTATTCATATACTTGTGCTATAAGACCTTGCTTTATGCCAAATTTTAGGATTCTGGATCAACAGGAAGTACCCTATGAATTTTGGTTTCCTCGAGTGTGTTGAAATGTACGTTATATTCTCGTTAAAAAAAGTTTGAATTTTTGTGTCTAGAAATCTGAGGTTTTAATTTCAAATCGATACCTCCACACGTTAGTCGTCGACGGCGCGCGCTGTTCCCGCGCGCCTCAAGTAGTTGTCAGCAACAGCAGGGGCCCAGCCGGGTCGAAGCCTACTGGGGCCAGGGTTATCCGAAAGGGCGCTCGAGCCCCGGTGTGAAGGATTGAAGGAACGGGATGGGTTTTTTAGTCAGTAATAGTCTGACACTATCTCCCGCTCCACCCAAGAGCGGGGGTTGTCATAAAATGATTTTTCCCATCGAAAAGAAAAAACACGTTCTTGAGATAAAGAGTCTTGACAGACAGACAGATAGACCGGCGAACGGACGCACAACAAAGTGATTCTGTAAGGGGTGCTTTTTTCCTTTTGATTAACAGAATCCTAAAAAGAACGAAGTAATTGGAGAGTGTATAAATTACACATATACCATGAGTACAAGTACATGTACCTACGCCACAACTTTATCTACATAGGTACCTAAATGAATGTAAAAGTATGTGTAAAAGCGTTAGTCGAGGTAGATACGACAAAGCTTTCAGAACAGTTCCATTATCTTGCAGATAACCGATGATAGATGATAAAACAGTATTGTTTGGTATCGAACACGGCAACTAGCCAAATTGTCTCGTTCCATATTTTGGAATGCATCTGATTTGCGTCAGTCAATCAATTTGGCCTATATTCTAGAAGATTTTCCATTATGGCTTTCATGGAAACTCTATTAGGGTGTAAACATAAAGATACTGGTTTTTCGGTACCGATATGTCGGTATGGGTCGTTACAGATTGATACCGGTGAAACTACACAAAGAAACAGGTAAATTTTTATTTTTTTTCCACAAATGCCACACAACGCCTTCTAGTCTCGATCTAAGCAGAGCTTGTGATAAATGTACTAGATGACTGATAAACATATTTATATATTTTTAAATACATACATATTACAGATAAAGTACACTCAGACACAAAACAAATGATCCTGCTCATCACACAAACATCAGGGGCCAGGGTTATCAGGCGCTCGAGCCCCGGTATGAAGGCTAGAAGGAACGGGGTGGGTCTTTTAGTCAGTAAGAGTCTGACACTATCTCCCTCTCCGCCCAAGAGCGGGGAATGTCATTGGATGATTTTTTCCCACGATAAAAAAAAAAATTCTGTCTGGGAATCGAACGCACGACATCCGACATAGCAGTCAGGGCCACTAACCACTAGATCAACAGGCCAGTCATACGTATGTGTAAAGCACTACACTGGCCGACGCTTAAGCAGTACCGCCCCGCATAGATTCGCCTGTACCGGTAATCTGTTTATGTTTGCATCATACTACGGAGTAGACCCAAGATTACCGACATAGCTCGCAGACTCGCCAAACTTAAGTGGCAATGGGCAGAGCAATGGCTCGCAGAAGAGGATGGTCGATGAGGATGAAAAGTTCTGCATTGGCGACTGCGTACCGAAAGACACAGCATTGAAAGGTCTCCCACAAGGTGGACCGATGACCTGGTGGGGGTTGCGGGAATCCAATGCATTGAACGTACAGGACCGGTCGTTGTGGCGACGCTTGGGAGAGATCTATGTCCTACAGTGGAGGTCTGTCAGCTGAAATGATGATGATAGTACTATTCGTGGTCCCAGCAGACGTGGCCCGAAGGCTCGGTAAATTTTTGTTTTTTCTATAGGTTCGTGCTTGACCGCTATGTCAGCTGGTGTAAAGCCCCCGTTACCTGACCTAGGTCCCGATTGCAACGCCAACTACCGCTTTCATTTGCATTTTCAAACCATGGACCCAATCAAATATACCTACATATGTCAGTCAGTCAGTTTCTCTTTTTATATTAAAAAAGAAAATCTACCTGGTAGCCAGGTGCCCGGACACTGTAGGCGCGGGTTTGCGGACGGCAAACAATGGATAGCTCGCCGTCCTAAAGTCCAGTAAGAACCAGGCCCAGAAGGTATCTCTTTCATAAATTCCCATTGCCCTAAAGGGCTTGGCCTGGATCCTGGAACTGGAATTTGTATAGGGTCACCTTAAGAGCGACCAACTCGAGGTGGATTTATATACAAACACTAATACGTGAATATGATTTTATTTTACATCCTTCTCTAGATATTTTAGATACACCAATATCTTGTGTATATTATCGAGGCTTCTATGTAAATCAAAATATAAATTGGTGTAAAAATAACCTTGAATTTTCTATTTTACGTGAACTTTGGCCCTAACCTTTGCCCCATAATGTAATCTTATAATAAAAATATAAAAAAGTACATCTATAGCATCCTATCATATTTAATCGAGATTCTGAATGACAACATTTTTTTAAAAACTCTTGGGTTTTAAAAAAAAACACGTATTTCCTAGAACAAGTTTTGTGAAATATTCGAGTAAATCACGGAATTATCGAATGATTAAAGAGTTTTCAGAGTTACCTCTCTTTTTCCGAGTTGCCATTTCATCAAACATCACGTTGGGTTGCGTTAGATGAAGTAACAAATATTTAAACCTCGATTTTAATAATAGGCGAGTGGAGAAGGTTTCTCTTAACGTTATTATTATTGGTTTTCCGCTCTGCACCACCTGCATTTTCACCTGCATTGTTTACAGGAAAACCACCATAATTTACAAAGTTATCAGCCTATAGAATGACACCATACATAATTTGTGGAAAAATTTGTTTAAGGAAAATAGACTTAAATGTCTATATAAGTAAAAAGCATGAAAATAAAATTATGTGTAAATTTATTGACGTAACAATTTGTATTTGCGGACAATACGAGTGAACAGTCGTGGAGGAAGGAAATTAAAGTAAAATATACAAGATGTTTGCCTGTTTGACAATATTTCCTCAATGCTGTGGATGGTGACGTAACTATATTGTGTCATACATACTGTGTATATTGATAATCTTGAAACTATAACCTAGCCTAGCTAGAATATAAAGAACTTATAATATGGCGTATTGTATACAACGTTATTTTTAGTTTAATTGCGAACCCTGAATATAGTTTTTTCAGAATCAGTAACTGAATGGATTCCAATAGTTTTTACAACATGTTAATTTTTTTCCCAAATATATTTCAAAAGGTTACAAGTTGGACATCACCGACACTAAGTTACAACACAGGCAGGTCATAGCGGGCACGAGGAATCAGCAAACTACAGGGTGCAAGTACAAAATAACCCTTCAGCCGCCTTGATGACCCGGTAACTATGTATTTTTGTTAATTTAACAAACTTATAACTTTTTGATTTTTCATGATTTAGTTATGTAATTTTCGGACCACATAAACCGAAGTATCTTTTTTTCTAGTACCTAATTTTTTTACGCCTTCAATAATCCGCCGACCTGTACTACTAGCCAAGTTGCAAATCTGCAATAGTTAACGCTTGTAGAAAGCTTCAAATGAACGGGGTTACGTGGTCTTAACGCTCAGTCACGTGGTCAGAACAAAAGAATTGGCGGCAAGGTCAACTCGAAGCGTTCAGCGCAAGCGAAACGGTTGTAACCTGAGGTTTTAATTTCGACTCGATACCTTTTTGCATGCCCGAGATAAAGGGTCTTGACAGACAGACAGACGAACAATAAAATGATCCTATAAGAGTATCGTGTTTTTCCTTTTGAGGTATGGAACTCTAAAAAGTCAGATGACTTCCCATCTTTAAAAAGAGATTCGTATCAGTCGCAATGCGTCTTAGAGAGTAAACGACTGTCATAGAACCGGATGTTACTAACGTAAACAGTTTTATATGACTATGTCTTGTATTTAAACGTGCTCTGTAAACTTCCTATGACTGAAAGACTATCGATAAAAGAGTTTATATGTTCTTAGTTGTTTTGATATGAGTGATTTCAAGATGGAGCATACACAAACAAATTATGGTGATAAATGATATTTATGTTGCGAATAGATTTCTGGGTATATTTCCGGATGATAGTGATGATAATAGTAATTTATTTTGTAAACAGACAACACAGATCTGTGAGGTTAGAGCATATAAAAAGTTAAACAACTTGGGTAATTATTATGGCAAAATGGAATCTGATATAGTTAACACTGGTTCAATAATCAAGGTTGATGAAGAGATCTTGATCATTGTTTACTAATAGAAAAACCAGAGAACCAAGAAGTATTTTTTTAATTATTGAATAATATACAAAATTCCCTTGTCGTTTGATTTTTTAGACAGACTATAGTAATAAATATTCTTATCCTATGTTAGTACATAATTATAAATCGCGATAATGTACGCTCCAAAAATGCCATCACGAGCTGGCTATCTTGCGTTCCGCCCACAACAGGTAGAATGCTGTTGGGGCTGCCACGGGGTCTGTTTAGCAGGCCGCTTTTTTTCTAAGGTCAAAACTGTCAGTGCGTGCCTCGACAAACATTGTTGACACACTACAGAACCGAGGCAGACGCAACAGCGCCCTAAATGCATTAGTGTATTGGATTGTCGCTGAAAAACGTATACTTTGATACTCGCAATGATCGAAATTCATAGAGTATTTCCCGTGTGATGTAGAGAAGTAGTTATTTTAGTTGTTTTTGTTAGTCCTTTTTTTTGTTTTTTATTTATTTATTTATAGTGTTATATTTGTTAATTTGTTAGCAGTGGATGTAATAAAACGAGAAATAACACCTTGTATTAGAGTTTTATTACTTGTTTTAAAATATAAAGCAGTGACAGCAGAGTACGGAAAAAGAACCATTGAGAGAGGAAGCTAACAGTGTTACCAAAGTAAAATCCACATTACTCTATGACATTTGGGTTGCTCATATAAATTAAAAGTATCAATTACATATTTCAACAGCAGTATGCTACAGACTACCCTTTGTGTTATTTTAAGCTCTTACAATCGATGTCTCGTTGATGGTAGCACGTGTTTTTGGGTCATTCGGTTCTTTTCAAAATGATTGAGCTGAGTGGGGCTGAAGCACTCGTCATGCTCGTGAACGGGCGCCGCTAATTAGGACTGGTCATCTCTTAGCCGCCAGTGACTTAATTATTTTTTTTTTTCAAAAGTAGTTTTTTATTATTATTACTTATCTACATTGTGCTCACATATTAGAAGCGACAAGGTAACTAAGATTTATGCAACTCAAAATATGATTTAAAAAAGTGTCCATGGAGTTTCCTGCACGTTCTTCTCCATAGGGATCTACGTTTTGGAAAGTCCAATTTAGCTTCACTTTTTTTTTACTGAACGACATTTTGACAATTCAAAATACAGGCACTTTTTAATTGTCAAAATGTCAGTCAGTAAAAAAAAAGTTGACTACTCAAAAGTACCAGTAATTGGTCTATTTGAAATAAACCTTTCTGATTTCTGATCCTAAATCTTAGCGCCCACACAGGCGGGCAACAGTCGTGAACCGGGATAAAATATTTTGTAATTTTCAAGTTGATTTGTTATTATTGTTACACAGAAAGCGGGCACGAACACATACAGAACATGGCTAAAGTATCGCACCCCTGTGGATATCGCTGTCAGCGATAAGATCGCCATTGTACCCATAGACAGAAGTTTGAGTATGAGTTGTGTTATTGGTGTATAAAGTTTATTTTATTCGATGCCTGAGTCAACTTTGTACTTTTGTATAAATGTACATAATCTTCTATCTATATCTATACTTATAATAAAACTGTAGAGAGGTCAATTCTGTACATTGAATATATATCCAAAATTAATATTAGAGGATGACTGGTGATCGATACTGATGCCAAAAATGCAATCAGTAATTTTTTTGTCTGTCTGTCTGTCTCTCTGTCCGTCTGTCTGTCTGTATGTGCACGCATAGGTCAAAAACTACTGAAGGGATTTTAACCAAAATTTGGTACGATTGTGGTCCATACTCTTGGGCAGGTTATAGACTACATAACATAACGATAAGATACGTAGGAACTGAGAAATTACGATAAATTTGAAGCAAGTCGGATGAAAATGAGCTTTCGAGCTTTTATCCTCGCATACGTTGATCATACACCAAAAGTCTTCAATAGATCTACAAAAAAGTCCTAAATAGTATACATCTATCTTTTATAAATTAGCCACAATAACGTGTTTAATCGTTAGGCATTTCTTCAAAGTGTATTAAATCTATACATAAAATAAAATCGTACGAAAGTCAAAACTACATTGAAATTTTTCTTAAAAGAATACTTGGGGCGTGATCTACAATTGATATCGAAGCTAAAAATATAGTTTTTAGAATTTTTGTCTGTTTGTCTGAATGTATGTCCGGGCTAAACTCAAAAAGTGCTGCATGGATTTACTTCAAATTTTGCATGAATATTACTAAGAGGTTGGGTCAACATATAGGCTACATATTATCACGATATCACCTACGGGGGAGGAGCTGTGAATCTTTATTTTTCTTACGCTTTCTGTGACAGCGTGTGATCTAACAACCCATATTTAAATGTTGTTTTGTAGTAAACCATGCCATTATCTAGCTTTCCACTATAAAAACTACGCCATTTCAGTAACTTGGGCAAAGAAACATAGTTTAATGAATGTTAGTAGTTTAAAGACAATTTTGAAGCAGCGCCATCTATGAGATTTCATAAAAATCAAATCAAGTTACATGTTAACACTTTTTGGAAATTAATAATTTAAATTTGATCATGTTGGCGAGGTTAGCAGTTAGTTATTCTTAAAATTCATAGATGGTGATGTGATGTGATGTGCATTTTCTTCATAAAAGTTGTATCGTATAGTTTTGACAAATTCAAGTTCCAACAAAACCCTCAAAATCTTGAGCAGAGTTGAGGAAGACAATTTAAAAAAAAATGCGGTGGTAACATGGTAACATTTTTCCAGCTCTGTGAAGTCGACCAGTTTGCGAGATCCCTTACGTATGACGAGGTGCCTTCATATTACACGTACGACAAGCAAAGGGGTGTATTTAACTGACATCGACGAGGAGATGCTGTGGAAGGTTTTCCGGGAACTTTCAAGGACACCGCATTGGATACCTACCGTGCATCCGAATAATGGCGAATGCTATTTTCTGCGGTTGTTACTTCCCACTGTCCGAGGCTCGACGTCTTTCGCCTTCCAGAGGACATTTGATGGCGTGGAGTATCCCCGCGCAGCCTGCGTAGCACGTCACCTTCTCGACGCTGACAAAAATTGGGATCGGTTGGTGTTTTGTGGAGCAGCGAACCCGGTAGCTTTGTGGGAGAAGTATCGCCATCATCTGTCTGAAGATTTTCTACGAGCTTTGAGGCGTGCTACTGGAGACGAATACGAAATAACTGATGAACGCGTGCTGAACACCTGTCTCAGTTCACTTCAAGATGTGGTCATTTCTATCGGCGACAAACCGCTGATCGAATATGGGTTACCAGCTCCCCTATCATCACCGCATCAAGGCCGTGGAAATCGTGAGTATAACGCTGGGATAAATTACAATCCGGGCGAAATGACCACCATACGAAATTACCATGTCACTTTGTTCTCTTCAGAGAAAAAAACAAATTTATGACACCGTCCTTGAAAGCGTTGGGTAAAACCAGGGTAACATGTTTTTCTTGAATGCTCCTGGTAGAACAGGAAAAACATTTGTTACCACTGACATATTTGCAGAGTTCAGGAGGCAAGGCAAAATTGCTATTGCTGTAGCGTCGTCGAGAATCGCTGCCATACTGCTTCCGGGTAGACAGCACATGCCATGTTTAAAATTCCCATCGATTTAGAGAGCGCCAAAACGCCTGTTTGTGGTGTGTCACGTAACAGCGATAAGGGACACTTGCTCAAGGATTGCTCTCTGATCGTATGGGATAAGTGTACGATGGCCAATAGGAAGGCAGTTGAGGCCGTGGACAGAAAACTCCAGGACATCCGCAGGAACGAACATTTAATGGGTGGTGTCACAGTTCTGTTTAGTGGCGATTTCCGGCAAACACTTCCCGTGGTGACGCGGGTATCGAGGGCTGACGAAGTGAATGCTTCGTTGAAACGATCTTCGTTGTGGTCATGAGTTTGTTAACTGCGCTATTAATATGAGAGCTCGGCTCGGCGGCAATGCACGTTTCTCCGATCATCACATTGCAAGAATTCTCCGATGGCCTTCTAAGTCTTGGCGAAGGCAATCTGACAGGTGGTGCTTCCAGAGTCTCTCGGTAGAGTGGTATCCAGCTTAGAAGAACTCATTCGCTGTGTGTACGGGGACATCAGTCGTATACCGCACCAGCTTCTTGGGTGTGTGAGGGATATCGCCGACGCCCAAAAATGATCAGGCTGCAGCAAATAACGAATGCTTTCTCTCGGAAATTGAGGGGAATGAAGTAGTCTACACCTCGATAAACACTGTTGTCGAGCAAGATGACGCCACACATTATCCCGTGGAATTCTGAACTCCCTGTCAGCAAGTGGACTTCCAGCGCATACCATCAAGTTGAAGGTTGGTGTCCCGATTATGCATCTTCGGAACCTTTCTCCTCCGAAATTGTGTAACGGGACCCGCCTTAAAGTCATCTCTCTCCACAGACACACCATTGAGGCGGAAATTCTTACGGGTTGTGGCGTAGGCGAGGCAGTATTTATACCACGCATTCCCTTCATATCTCAAAACTTTCCGTTCCAGTCCAAGCGCGTACAGTTTCCCATGAGTGTTTGCTTCGCGATGGCCATCAATAAGTCGCAGGGGCGGACACTGAGGGCAGCGGGTGTCGATCTCATGACGAGTTGCTTCTCACACGGGCAACTGTACGTCACTTGCTCCCGCGTCACCAGTTCTGACTCTCTTTACATCTTGGCTCCTGGCATCATAACTACCAACGTAGTTTATAGGGAAGTGTTGTAAGGTCCCTTTGTACGTATTTTTACTCTTTTGTGTCCTGGAATGTATTCCTGCATTATTTTCTCTATTTCCTTCAGTCACATCTTATGACTGAACTCAGCAGGATTTCCATATAACTCTCTTCACTTGCTTCGCTTGCAAAAAAAACTTATATTTTAATGCTATTTTAAAAGTTGTTTACTTATAATACTATAGCAACACTGACATCTTAGGTATTTTTGGTACTGTAGAGCCTTCACGCAGACGACATCGCGGGCAGCAGCTAGTTAGGTATAAATAGTTACTTAACATTTTAATTTTCTCACGCAGGTACATTTATTGTTAGAAATCCATGAAATTAATATTCATTTAAAAAATAGGTTTTTAAGACACTTTTGCACGTTATTTTTTTGTCAATTTATACTAGACTAGCTTTTGCCCACGACTTTGCCCGCTTAATAAAATGTAGCCTATGTCATTCAAGAATAAAGCAGGACCAGTACTTTAAGAGATTACCTCCTACAAAGTTAAAATCAAAAAACCAACTATGCCTCTTTTTTCTCTTTTTTTTATTTTTCTTTTTTTATGTCATAAAATATTAGTATAGATGATGCGGTCAGGGGTGGTACATTAGTTGTAACATTAGTCAGGTAAGATATATTAGTTGCACAAATTAAAAAAAAAACTGGTGACCCTGTGTTACTTATGATTTCGGATCCAAACCCAATTTTTTTTTTAAATCTCCCACCCTGGCTCTTGGATAAAACGAAAGGCAGAGTTTGACTTGTACTGACTTAAAGCCACCTGATGTTATTCTTTCAAATAATCCTGCAGGGGTGACGTGAATCATGAACTGTTATCGGCCCACGCTGAAAACCAACGCCGTAGACTCGCCGCTTGTAGCGTTGTGGTCTCGACAACTTGTAAATACTTTTTGGCCTTTTTTTATAATAAATAGGCTCGCGTTTGACCACAATCTCACCTGATGGTAAGCGATGATGTGCCCGACGATGGAGCACGCTTGCCTAGAAGCAACGCCTTTCCGGCAAATAAAATGTTCTTCTTTCTTAATACGATGGATGCAAAACGCATAGGACCGTTCGTAGTGCCAGCATTTAAGCAGTGGACATCATTCGGCTGAAATGATGATTAAGGAATACAAACCCACGCAGGCACTTTATTATGTGTATTTTATGTGACTGCTATCTTATACCGCGGCATAGCGGCATATGTTAAAACAAAAAACTGAAACAAAGTGACATATACGAAACATCGGTCCGACCAGTGGTTACGGTCCATTTCCTCTGCTAGAGACGACGCTTGAGTCTCAGCAGTGGGAACATTATTATAAAGTTGATTATATTTTCCCTATTTTTTTTGTGTCTCTATTTGTTTTGGGCACCTAATATATTAATGCGGTATGTAGTGCTAACTTTATATGGTAAATACCCATTGACAGCGTAAACAATTGTGGCCTGACCAATAAAGGAAAATAAAATTTAAAAAGTATATCTGAGACTGTAACGAATTTCTAACATATTTTTCATTAATGTTCTTTAAAAAGTGAAAAAAATAATGTCTATGATCTAACTTAAGGACTGTAACTGGCTATCTTAAGGTATTGCCCACAGTAACAAAGAGAAAAAAAAAAACTTAGATTTAAAAATAGAACCAAACGAAGACGACATTAATTCACGTCAAGATTCGTATTAATATTAATGAAAGTCTCGGCAAGTTTGGAAGAAGTGTTACCTGACAAAATTAGATAACTATTTGTATTTCGAACTTATTCTTCTAAAATAGGTTTTATTAAAAAAAAAACTGGGCAAGTGCGAGTCGGATTCGCGCACTGAGGGTTCCGTAGCCCGTACAAACTTACCTATGTAAATAATTCAATTTCCGAATGGAGTCTCGAAGATTTTTCCAAATCACAAATAAAACACCAAGAGCTGGGCCCCAAGACATCTTAAAAGAAAGATCACTTTAATTAAATGCTAGCGAACTGTACAGACGTTACGTGATTATTTATTAATCATAGCTTAATATGAGGTTAATAACCGCAGATGAAGTACCTAGTTAGAATAATATTGTATTTAAAATAGTTTAGTTTTTTTAGAGATCCACATCCAAAAAGAAAGTCTTATAGGATAACTTTGTTGTTTGACTGTCATGACACTTTTTCTCAGAAATGCGTTGCCGTTGAGGTGATAAATTGAAATACGACGCGCACTGTTCCAGCGCGCCTAAAGGAGTTGTCAGCAACAGCAGGGGCCCAGCCGGGTCGAAGCCTACTGGGGCCAGGGTTATCCGAAAGTACGCTCGAGCCCCGGTATGAAGGCTTAAAGGAACGGGATGGGTTTTTTAGTCAGTAAGAGTCTGACACTATCTCCCGTTTCGCCCAAGAGCGGGGGTTGTCATTGGATGATTTTAACCATCGGAAAAAAAGGTGATAAATTGAAATTAATAATTAATTAACTGAGACATTGAATATAAAAGTACCTATCATGCATGTTAAAAAGCTGTGGTGGCCAAATGATAATGGGCTTGACTTACGAGTTGTAGTTCGCGGATTTAAAGCGCAGGCGTATTACTTTGTGTATTTTATTTCATCACCAGTACTCTCAAAACGGTGAATGAAAACATCGTAAGGAAACCGGCACATGCCAACATCCTAGAACCAAAAATTCAAAGTCATGTGACAATTACTAACCGGCACTGGGCCTGCGTGGTGGATTACGAGAGGAGGCCTGAGTCCCAGCATTGGGTACATTAAAAAGGCTGGCTATTTTTTTTTTTTAATGATGGTTAGGCTCGCGTTTGATCGATAGTGGTCAAACGCGAGATAGTTCACCTGTTGGGATACTTTTTTTAATTTGAAGAAATCTTCGAGAGTCGATTCAAGAATCAAACTATTTGTTAATAGTATGTTATGGAAATCGACGGATAACATTGATAGCATCGGTATTGGCATCTACGCACGCATACAAACAAACGCTAATCAATAATAGATAATAATAAAAAGAAAAATCTAACATATTAAAACTATAAAATATGACTCAACTATTTCCTTTGAAAAATTATATCATAAAAGTAAACGAGATAAAATAACTGATGTTGATTGTAATGTTTATTTTAGATCTATAATATCACTAGTGCTTGGTAACTATACAAATAAAATGAAACAGATACCCGAGTTTTTGTTGTAAACTGTTAACATTTAAAAGTAAATCTAGAGCAAGTAGGTATGTTATGGATATGAAATTTTGGATCAGAATACAAATCTGTACCTCAGACGTAAACAATAGTAACTCCACTGAAAATATGTGTTTTTTGCACTATTAAAATCGTAAAAAGCAGTTCTACGTAATGGTATAGGGCATCAAGTCCTACGACATCTAGGAAGAGAAATATCCAATCGTATAAAACAAAAACATATCGGGTATAGGATTTAAAATGATGATAAGATTGTTTACTCCTCAGCTTGTGCACTTAATATTGTTTTAAACTTTATTGTAATTATGTGTAATACATAATAATTCCATCTAATAATTATAAAAAATACAATTGAGATTGTTTCAATATCTTTAAAGCAACTATGACAAAATTACATTTAAAGTTTCTATCCGCGCGTTTTTGCCTCTCCTGTATAATTTACTTTTTGGCACATACTGTTGTTTACCTCTGAGGTACAGAAATATATGAATAATAAATACATAATATTTATTTTGCAAATAGGTTAAAAAAAAACACTTTCACACGTCAATTTTTTCAGTCAGTTTAAACTAGATGAGGCCGGTGTTTCCTAGCTGACTATCCTGAGAAGAAACACCGGAACTAAGTCAGAACGTATTTCGGTTTATCCGCTAGTATCGTATAGTTTCAGTTAGGCCGCGTTCACACCATGTCATAACGGTTAATTTATCGTCAGTTCCCATTACATTGACAACTGTTAGTAGTGGCCACGACAGATAGTCGCAACAAGGCCACATGATTTAACAAGCTAACACAAGCTCTGCAGTGCTTAGCTTGGGACTTGACGGCGTTGTGTGATAGTTGTGGAATATTATATTATTATATTATATTTACATCACGGTCTAGTCTCCATAATTTTTGATCGTTTTACGTGCTGCTGTTTCCACTATCACGGCCATCTGTTCTCGCAACAAGAAAGTAGTAGACGACAGTCAGTAATGTATTCCTATATGTGAAACCGTTCATTACATAAGCCACGTCACTTAAAACTAGGGACATGCGTGGGTCACAAGTTGTTCCCGTGACCTAAAATCTGTTAAGTAGCCAAATCTAAATAAAAATTAAAATTTAAAGATCCCGAAAGTAGGCTATTATACTACTTTTAGGATATTCGTTAATTATTTTACATATTGTATTGATCCCTTTGAAGTCAATGCATCCTGTTATAAATTTCTAAATACATACATAGTATAGATAAATTACACCCAGACACAGAGCAAATGATCATGCTCATCACATAAACATTTGTCCTAGGTGAGAATCGAACCCATGACCTGTGGCATAGCAGTCAGGGCCACTAACCACTAGACCAACAGGCCAGTCAAAATTACACTCAACATTTCAACAAAAACTTGGTTTCTAATACGTTTACGTCCTCACAAAGTCGTATATTCATCCATGTCTCAATACAGCCGTCCCAATAAAATATAAGAGAATAAATAAGGAAACTCGCACGAGTAGCGGAGAATCTAATCTGTCCACGTCTGGTTGGACGTAGTTAAATTAAACCAATAAAAGAATACATCGACGTACCTTATGTTCCGATGTCGGGTATCATTGAATTAAATACCAGCACAAGTCTAGGATAATTAGTGCTGTATATACATCTATACATATAAATAAAATTGGAATGTCTGTTTGTAATATTGAAATAACTGCTTTTTACTACATGTATATGATTACATATACGGTACATACACCAAACAATTTTTTTTTTAATTTTTGTCTGTCTGTCTGTTTGTCCGGGCTAATCTCTGAATGGAAATGGCTGGACCGATTTTGGCAGGTAGCTGATGTAATAAGGAGTAACATAGGCTAAATCCTATAGTCCACGCGAATGAAGTCGCGGGCACAGCTAATTTTTAATAAATATTATAGCTTTTGCCCACGACTTCGCTTGCGTGCATAAAATATTTCTTATTTCAATTAGGTTTAAAGCAGCTTTCAGTCGGTAAAAAAATTTTAGTGATCGGAGCAGTACTTTCAGATATTAGTGTAGACGAAAGCCTAGTGGTCACAAACGCTACTTCTAGACTTGAAGTCTGAGTTTGATTCCAGGGTTGGGCAAAGTGTCATTGTTTTTTTTCTCATCTAAAATTGGTCAGTAGCAGTTAGAAGTCAAAATTTTTGTTGGAAGGCAAAGGGGGACGTCTTTATCCAGAAGCGGGACACTATATATATTTAAATCGATGTCCGACGGGTATACAAAATCCTAGATTTAAATAAGACAATTATGACGTTTGTGTCAAATTTCAAAATACTTTGTAGATATTGAATAAGACGTTTTATAATTTAACATGAAAAACTTATCTAAAAAACCATCATCATCATCATCATATTAGCTAAAAGACCCGCTATTGGACATAGGCCTCCCCCAAGCGTCGCCACAACGACCGGTCCTGTGCGTCACGCATCCATCGGATTCCCTTGACCCTGACCAGGTTATCGGTCCATCATGTGGGAGTCCCTCCAACGCTACGTCTTTCGGTACGTTGTCGCCACTCCAGAACCTTTCGTCCTCATCGAGCCTCTGCTCTGCGTGCAATCTGCTCTGCCCATTGCCCCTTAAGTTTGGCGATTCTTCGAGCTGTGTCAGCATCTCTTCATTTCTTATGTGATCTCGCAAGGAAACTCCAAGCATAGCTCTTTCCATTGCCCTTTGGGTGACTTTGAGTCTTCTTATGAGACCCATACGATAAATTATAATGGTATTAATTATATCTAACCTTTTTTTTTCTAGCTTGTTTAATTCCACTCATGGGCCAAAGGCTGCCTTCATTTGTCGCGAGCCCGCGCGTCCTTCTTCCACTTCTGACAAAATCTGTCGAGTCGGACCCGCCATCTCCTTCATGGTCTGCCGCGACCTCGTGTCTGTCTATCAAAGTTAAGATAAGGTAATCAAATAGCTTAGTTAGACTGATAACTGTCACGCTTAACTGCTACCGGATGCAAACAATGGTTAAAACATCAGTTGGAATGTTAATCAATTAATACTTAATTACTGTTTATCTGAGAACTGATGCAGATTTAGTTTTTGTGTTCTTTGTCGTATTTGTAAGGTGGGAAATCATGCAATGGGTAGCTCGCTGTCCGACCGTCCGGTAACTGTCCGGACCAAGCCCAAGTCGTCGACGGCGCGCACTGTTCCCGCGCGCCTCAAGGAGCTGTCAGCAACAGCAGGGGTCCAGCTGGGTCGAAGCCTACTGGAGCTAGTTCCGAGGGAGGCTCGACCCCAGTATGAAAGGAAAGAAGGAACGGGGTGGGGTTTTTAGTCAGTAAGATTCTGACATTATCTCCCGCTCCACCCAAGGGCGGGGGATGTTAATTTGATGATTTTTACCCACCAGAAAAAAACGGTGGGAAATTATCCAATGACTTTTCTTGCTCTAGGATGGAGCGGGAGCGCGTGTCAGACTTATACTGACTACAACCACACCTATGTTTCTTATTTACCCGAAATGTTACGAATAGTTTAATACCAACGTTTGACGCCAGTGTTTCGCACTTTTTGTGCATTTTTTTTCTCTAATTATCCCTCAAGATAATGACGGGTTTCAATTGCATGGCATTCTTATTTCAATGATACTTCAATGGATAATTAGCTATTCAGATGAAATGGGTGTCAGTTACCTAATGTTTGAAGAGCTGACGGTTTTTTCCTATGAGTTTTTTTTTGCTTTTTTCTACTCTATGAATAAATGCTTTAGTTGACATCTCCGTTACTTCTTTCTTTCGATTAGCGCACGAAGGATAGGTACCGACAGTACGGAACTGTCCGTAGCAAAAAGTGGCAAAAAATCACGTTTGTTGCACGAGAGCTTCACTTAAATATTTATTTTGAGAGTGTGTGAGTATGTTTGTTACTTCTTAACGCTCGAAAGACTAAACAGTTTTCGATGAAACTTGGTATACGGGTAGTTTCTCTTTTACTTTGAAAACATTTAAATTATAATCGGAAGGGAAGACCACAGCAGGCAAACAGTTCCAGGCTTTCGATATACGTGCCATTATATAATTGATGATTTATATTCCAACATTACTTCTGAACCGATAACCCTAAATCACACAGGCTGCTTATTTTTCCTCCTGAATTATGTTCAGTCATTCATAAAACACGTGATCGGTCTATATTCCGAGTTATTCCGAGTTATTCCGAGTTGTTCCGAGTTAAATCGTGCATTCCCTCTGCTACTGTCGTAACGAAAGGTTATGAGCACAACATTTACATGAAAATCGACTGTTTTGATTACTTCAGGCCTTGGAACAGCACTTTTACTGTTTTATTCATTTACCGGGTTAATCTCCTGAATTTGGAATGGAAGAGTTTTCGTAATTTTGTTATTTGTTCTGGGTGTTAGGAAATTGGGTGCAGGTAGCTGAGATTGGTTTACTCTTCTTAGGTGCGGGGATTTTTTTTTTAAATAAATTTTAGCCCACACTAAGAATTTCTGTCAGCAACCATAGGAGCCCAGCAGTCGAAGCCTTTTGGGGCTAAGCAAAGAAGCCCCAAAAGAAGCAAACCCTGGCCGGGTTTGCTTCTGAAAGAAAGGCCCCAGTTTGAAGGGCAACGAAGGATCGGGGTGGGTTTTTAACACGCTTATATTAGCTTCACCTGTATGTTTGTAACCAACGTCCTTGAGCTCGATTTTGACCTACTTTGGGCGATCAGATTTTCTTTGCACCTACATCAAAGACTGGTGACAATACAATAATCCGTTTTTTTAGTGAAAAATAAAAATATAGTTAAAAAAAAAACTAAAAAAAAACACGCTTTCATAGCATAACAAACTATTGTGTTTTTTTTTAGTTTTTTTAAACTATATTGTTTTTTTTTAGTCAGTGAAAGTCTGACATTATCTCCCATTCAAGGGATATGTCATTTTTACACATCGAAAAAAAAAAGCTCATGTAGGTACAGAAGACAGACCCGGAACAGCTGTCAGTAGGTAATACACATATAATTTTCTACTTTTATGCAGCGGCTGGAATAAGTTAGTTTACAATAAACTCTCGTTAATGGAAAGATTCGATGAGAAATTCTTCGGATCGGAGTTCGAAGTTCTTTATTAAGTGTTCTTGGAAGTAAATAAGTTCCGACTTCTCAATGGCTTTTGAAATTCGGAGACTAGTTGGATTTTATTTTATTAGTAACCAGCGGTTTGGCCTTCGTGAAAGAATCCTAAAAGAACAGTGCGATTAAAAGTATTCTTTGCCAACGACGGCTGGTGCTGAAAATCAGCGCTGTGGCTCTGTTTTTCATGAGCCCCAGCATTTTGCTGAGCGCTGGCCGTTTTGCGCGGATGTGACGCATATCTTACGTGCTATTTTTAGTTCGATATTGTTATTTATTTTGTTATGGTATGCGTCATGTTTGACGTGAATAAACACTTTTCCTTTCCTTCTTTATTTCTTCTTTCTTATAAGACATCGCCTGCCAGAAATTCAAAATCAGAAACGTTTATTTCAAAATATATCATTTATAGGCGCTTTGGAATAGCCAACATGTCTGTATTTTCTCAGATATTTTATGTAATAATATATTTAAAAAATATATATTGCAGTTAATTCAAATTGTAAATTTTTCCACATATACTCGTATATTAAGATGCTTAGGACGCTAAGAAGTATAGGACTATTACAGAGATTTAGAATGATGTGTATTATTTCATTGCGTTTATTTAGTACCTACAGAACTTAAATCCAAGTGGTTAAAACGTGTCGTCGCGCATTTTATAAAAAAAAAAACCTGCTTCGGCATTTTGGCTTTATTTAAACATTTTTAAAGTAAATGTGAAAAGGGAAGAATAGTTTCTTCCCTTTTTTACATGAACTAAACTGATAACTGTTCACCACCATTTAATAAGTCAAAGTCATCAATCAAAGTCTTTCAGTCTCTCTGAATAAGAACACATAAGTTGGCCAGTTAATGCCAACAACACGATAGAAATGTCATCAATAGTCATCGTTATATCCCTAATCTTCCTAATTTTCCTGATGAAGGATCTCGACCCCAAGTCAGCATCCCGGCTAAAAGGATGCGGTTGAACACTTGTGTTTTATATGAAGTGACTACCCACCGTAGTTGCAGGCTTGCGAACGATGAGCATTGGGTAGCTCGCTGTCCGACCGTCCGGTAACTGTCCGGACCTAATCCAAGTCGTCGACTGCACGCACTGTTCCCGCGCGCTTCAAGGAGTTCTCAGCAATCGTAGGGGCCCAACAGGGTCGAAGCCTACTGGAGCCAAGGGTCTAGTTCAGAAAGGGAGGCTCGGCCCCGATATGAAAGGCAACGAAGGAACGTGGTGGGGTTTTTAGTCAGTAAGAGTCTGACACTGTCTCCCGCTCCGCCCAAGAGCGGGGGATATCATCTGTATGATTTATACCCACCGAAAAAACCTTATTACTGGGTAACACTATACTTCTTGGAAAGACTGATGGTCAGACTTTCTCTGCGCAAGTCAGACGTCATCGTCTTACATAGATTTTTGACTCTATGACAACCGGAGCCAACGACTCTACATGCTTACCCAAAGTACGAGGTGTAAGTTATATCCTAAATAAACTTAGAAAAGGTAAAAATGTGAACAGGAACTGACTGAGGTTTGTGTAAAATAAAACCGAAGAAATATGGGATTACTGTCCACGGAGTATATTAGCGTGTTCAGGACAAAGGTGCCAATAAATGTGACAAGACATTATGATCAATTAGCCTGCTTAAAACTAAAGAAAAAACAAGAAGAATCGTTGCTATTAACAAAATATCAGGCTCTTGAAGGATCTACGTTTTTACAACTTTAGTGACCTTGAAAAAACGCTTAATTGTTCACTGGTTTCAAATATTTTTATAGAATTGTACAGGGCTCGCCAAACCGCATTAAAAAAATGTATGACAGTACTTTATTATGGATATTTTTAAGTGTCTAAAACACTTGGATTAGGTTAGGTTAAAGTATAATATATAATAAAACCTAAACCATACTTCTGAGGTGTGCCGTTATAATAAAAGAAATTCTATTTAACTAGAGGCTTCAAATGACACCTATTTCAAATCTGTTGGTGGTACCAACAGCTGGTACCATTTTTGGGGACTGTGTTACGCAATGCTCTTTGTCAAATATTTTTAATAAATCATTTATTATCAGGCATCTTGGCCCATAGATATATACCTTATAGACTAACATATATATAGAGTAAATAAACTTGTTGTTAGTAAATAAGACTTAGGATTATGTTAGTAACATTTCACATTGCACTAAGTTCACTTCGTGCTGTTCTGTGGCACCTGTCCGCGGAAGCGACGGAACACCACGCCCTGCGGCCAAAAGTCTTCCTTCAGCATGAGAGGCAAGAAAGTGTTTGGGACTCGCACTACGAACGCCTTGAAATTGACGTTACGATGCGACTCCAGCAACTGTACCCTCAGTGCGAACTTCGTCTTTTGGCGCACGTACTCTACAATGTCCTCCACCTTTGTCGTGTGATGCAGGCGAGATATATACACGGGAGTGTTCGGTTTTTGTAGAATATAAAGCTCGAAAAGCCGCATTGAAAAATATATGACAGTAATTTATGAGTATATTATTTTAAGGTCCAAAACACTTGGGTTAGGATAGGTTAGGTCAAAATATAAAGCCTAAACCCCATACTTTAGAGATATGTCACCATAAAAAACGTCCATAGGAAAAAGCAGCAAAAAAATCACGTTTGTTGCACGAGAGCTTCACTTAAATATTTATTTTGAGAGTGTGTGAGTATGTTTGTTACTTCTTAACACTCGAAAGACTAAACAGCTTTCGATTAAACTTGGTATACGGGTAGTTTCTCTTTTCCTTTGAACACATTTAAATTATAATCGGAAGGGAAGACCACAGCAGGCAAACAATTCCAGGGTTTCGATATACGTGCCATTATATAATTTTGTGATGATTTATATTCCAACATTACTTCTGAACCGATAACCCTAAATCACACAGGCTGCTTATTTTTCCTCCTGAATTATGTTCAGTCATTCATAAAACACGTGATCGGTCTATATTCCGAGTTATTCCGAGTTGTTCCGAGTTAAATCGTGCATTTCCTCTGCTACTGTCGTAACGAAAGGTTATGAGCACAACATTTACATGAAAATCGACTGTTTTGATTACTCCAGGCCTTGGAACAGCACTTTTACTGTTTTATTCATTTACCGGGTTAATCTCCTGAATTTGGAATGGAAGAGTTTTCGTAATTTTGTTATTTGTTCTGGGTGTTAGGAAATTGGGTGCAGGTAGCTTAAATTGGTTTACTCCTCTTAGATGGCGGGGATTTTTTTTTTTATAAATTTTGTCTCACACTAAGAATTTCTGTCAGCATCCATAGGAGCCCAGCAGTCGAAGCCTTTTGAGGCTAAGGGCAAACCCTTCTGAAAGAAAGGCCCCAGTTTGAAGGGCAACGAAGGAGCGGGGTGGGTTTTTTAATTAGTGAAAGTCTGACATTATCTCCCATTCAAGGGCGGGGTATGTCATCTGGATGATTTATACCCACGGAAAAAAAAACACATGTAGGTACAGAAGACAGACCCGGAACAGCTATCAGTAGGTAATACACATATAATTTTCTACTTTTATGCAGCGGCCGGAATAAGTTAGTCTACAATAAACTCTCGTTAATGGAAAGATTTGATGAGAAAGAATGATCGAAGTTCGAAGTTCTTTATTAAGTGTTCTTGGAAGTAAATAAGTTCCGACTTCTCAATGGCTTTTGAAATTCGGAGACTACTTGGATTTTATTTTATTAGTAACCAGCGGTTTGGCCTTCGTGAAAGAATTCTAAAAGAATAATGCGATTAAAAGTATCCTTTGCCATATTTTAAGACATCACCTGCCAGAAATTCAAAATCAGAAATGTTTATTTCAGAATCAGAATCAGAATCAGAAACGTTTATTTCAAATAGACCAGTTACTTTTGAATTGTCAAAATGTCGGTCAGTCAAACAAGTGAAGCTAAATTGCACGTTCCAAAGAGTAGGTCTCTATGGAGAAGAACGTGCAAGAAACTCCATGGAGTAGTTTCAAAATATACACATATTATACATATATTATTTTATTATTTATATGTTTTATAGGCGCTTTGGAATAGTCAACATGCCTTATTTTCTCAGGTATTTTATGTAATAACATATTTAAAAAATATTTATTGCAGTTAATTCTAATTGTAAATTTTCCCCATATACTCGTATTTTAAGATGCTTACGACGCTAAGAAGTATAGGACTATTACAGAGATATATAATTATGTGTATTATTTCATTGCGTTTATTTAGTACTAGAACTGTAGTTCTTAAATCCAAGTGGTTAAAACGTTTCGCCGCGCATTTTATAGAAAACTTGCTTCGGCATTTTAGCTTTATTTAAACATTTTTGAAATAAATGTGAAAAGAGAAGAATAGTTTCTTCCCTTTTTTACATGAACTAAACTGATAGGTAACTGTTCTCCACCATTTAATAAGTCAAAGTTATCAATCGAAGGCTTTCAGTCTCTCTGAATAAGAACACAAAAGTTGGCCAGTTAATGCCAACAACACGATAGAAATGTCATCAATAGTCATCGTTATATCCCTAATCTTTTCCTGATGAAGGATCTCGACCCCAAGTCAGCATCCCGCCTAAAAGGATGCGATTGAACTCTTGTGTTTTATATGAAGCGACTACCTATGAGACTTCTACAACCCAGTTACTGGGTCCAGCCACCGTAGGCGCAAGCTTGCGAACGGTGAGCATTGGGTAGCTCGCTGTCCGACCGTCCGGTAACTGTCCGGACCTAACCCAAGTCGTCGACGGCGTGAACTGTTCCCGCGCGCTTCAAGGAGTTCTCAGCAACCGTAGGGGCCCAACAAGGTCGAAACCTACTGGGGCCAGGGTTATCCGAAAGGGCGCTTGAGCCCCGGTATGAAGGCTTGAAGGAACGGGATGGGTTTTTAGTCAGTAAGAGTCTGACACTATCTCCCGCTCCGCAGGAGAGCGGGGGTTGTCATAGGATGATTTTTCTCATCGAAAAAAAAACCCAATGACTGGGAAACGATACTCCTTAGAAAGACTGATGGTCAGACTTTCTGGTGCAAGTCAGATCAGACGCCATCGTCGTACATAGATATTTGACACTGACAACTGGGGCCAACGACTTTACATGCTTACCGAAGTACAAGGTGTCAGTAATATCCTAAATAAACTTAGAAAAAGTAAAAAATGTGAACAGGACTGACTGGGGTTTGTGTAAAATAAAACAGAAGAAATATGGGATTACTGTCCAAGGAGTATATTAGCGTGTTCAGGACAATGGTGCTAATAAATGTGACAAGACATTATGATCAATTAGCCTGCTTAAAACTAAAGAAAAAACAGGATGCATCGTTGCTATTAACAAAATATCAGGCTCTTGAAGGATCTACGTTTTTACAACTTTAGTGACCTTGAAAAAACCCTTAATTGTCCACAGGTTTCAAATATTTTTATAGAATCACACAGGGCTTGCCAAACCACATTAAAAAATGTTTGACAGTACTTTATTATGGATATTTTCAAGTGTCTAAAACACTTGGATTAGGTTAGGTTAAAGTATAATATATAATAAAACCTAAACCATACTTTTGAGGTATGTCGTTATAATAAAAGAAATTCTATTTAACTAGAGGCTTCAAATGACACCGGTTTCAAGTCAGTTGGTACCCACCAACAGACTTGAAACTGGTGCCATTTTTGGGGACAGTTTTACGCAATGCTCTTTATCAAATATTTTTGTAGAATATAAAGCTCGCAAAGCTGCATTGAAAAATATATGACAGTAATTTATGAGTATATTGTTTTAAGGTCCAAAACACTTGGGTTAGGATAGGTTAGGTCAAAATATAAAGCCTAAACCTCATACTTTAGAGATATGTCACCATAAAAAAAATACTCTATCTAACTAGACGCTTCGAATGACATCTGTCTCATGTCTGTTGGAAGGTGGGGACGGTGCTCATACAATATCCGGCATCCTCCTTTATTCGACCGAAAATTTTGGTCTCTATCTTCGTTTTTCCTTGAAAAATCCAGTTTTTTTTTAGTGATTTTACGTAAAAACGCATAAGTACGTAATACTATTATAACTATACGTGCGAGGAGTTGATAACTTCAACCCAATGTCTTATGGCTCTTAACTCAATGTCAAACTTAATGAGATTCTTTTTCTTTTATCGACCGAGAAAGAAATAATGTTATCTAAAACGATAGGAAAGCAATGTTTCTTGCGTATCAGAATTCTAAAAGTGTTATTTCACTTTCTTTCCATTACGTGGAGTATCCGGGACGTTTTCCAATCGGAGATAAAAACTTTTTAGTTAAAGTGCCGGATAGATTAAAAGTATTCCGAACTTTATTTTGCCAAACTTTGCAATTGTTTTTCAGACGTTTGATTGTTTTAAACTAAAAAAATCTCAGCTACTCAACTATAATTTGCACCTAATATACATCCCTATTTTTTTTTTACCTCTTTTCTCCCTTACTGATCACATTTGCGTAGTCAAAAGTAAAAAAAAAAAACAATTGAAATCCCAAAATTGTCCAAAAAAATTTTACTTAATTGGTAATTCGTAATCGAATCAATCATTCATAACAACGGCTACTAGAAAATTCTATGTTTTTTCATTTTTGTCGCCATTCATTCATTCATAATAATAAAATTTGCATAAATTGAGTGACATTTGGGATGTAAACAAACGCTCATAACTTTGCTGGATATGAATATTATTTATTGAGATTGGGTACTTAAATAATAACTAGATCTTTTCTAATAAGCCCTTTAAGTATTTGTACTAATTAAAAATTAGTGGTGTATATAGTCTGTCTAATAAGTCAACCGACTTGAGAATTTTGTATAATATTTAATAATTTAAAAAATACTAATGTTCGGTACTTTTTATAAGGTTCTTCTGTTAGTAAACAATGATTTATATCTCTTAATCAACCTAGATTATTGAACCCGTGTTGACTAAATCAGATTTAATTAAATCCTAATAATTGCCCAAGTCGTTTAACTTATAATTAGACAGACTCTACCGGGTATTTCCTCTTGAAGCTTTCTATCTATTAGTAGTTTTTGAGTTTATTGCGTTCATACAAATAGATAAAGGCGGTGGGGATTTGTATTTATATAACATGTAAGGATTTTACAAACTATGAGATCAGACAGCTCACAAATTTCTACTGCTCATTATAGGGTCAGTTACTTGAAATGTTTATTTAGAAAATTCAACGTTTGTGCAGAGCGATAATGAGCGAAGCGATGCGGTCGTAACTGTTGTTTTTTTTTCGCGCATGCTCTTGCGGTGCGGTGACTTCTTTTATATAAATGGCAGCTAAAGCGGCGACTTTGCACACACGTAGGTATAAAAACTGAAGTACATACATGAGATTGTCTTCTGTACCTATCTATTTTGTGCATTGGTGTTGTGCGTCTGTAAATAACCAGATAACTTCAACTCCACTTTGTGTATCGCGGTAATGGAAAGTAGGTCTAGGTAGTTTGGTAGTTGCATGCTGTAGCGGACAACCATTAAGGCAGCCATTTTGCCTTTAATTACTAAGGGTGCATTCCACAGGGAGTCGGATAATTTATTAATGTATTGGCCACCTACTTTGATGGAAAGTTCTATAGAATTTTTCTTGAAGACGTCTTTCTTTGCTTTTGCTGAAGTAGAATCAATATTTAATATGCAAGAAATGAAGAAAATATTATTTATTCCTCAACAAATTTTTTTACGAATAGTTGGAGCAGTAGTTAAGTTATAGGCTACTGCGCTGCGTTTTGTTGGTTCTAATTTATTTTATTGATTAGGTACCACAAGCTGTTTGTTTATTTTACATAATACGATATGAAAAACATGTTATCATAAATATCTTAATAATAATATAGCCATTAGCGCTGTTCACAGACTACTTTTATAGTATAGACTTGAAAAGGTTAGGATAAAATCTGCATACATGACAGTTACACATTTCATTTCCACGCAGAACATAATATTTGTGTTCCCTGATAAAAAATATTTGAAAAATTAATAAAAAAATATTATTGTTAATTAATTGAATAATTGATTGAATAATTTACAATGTCATAGATACAATTAAAATTAAATACAAAATGTCATAAATAAATAAACCGTCAAACATCATTAAATAACCCGCCCCTGATCATTCCCGGTGCAAAAGTGCCCATGACACTCGCTGCATTTCCCCGCTGAATTGCGATAGCCAACCTTTGCACCAAGAAAGACCCGGACCGGGAGTCACCTGTCATTGATTGAATTAGTTTTTTTTTTTATTGGTTGTTTGTTTAATTGTTCCAAATCTGGGTGTTTTGTATACGTGTGTTTATATATATTACGACCCAGGAGTAATTTCTAAATTGTGGCATCTTTTTACACATAAAAATAATTATTCAAGAAAATCTTAAAGCACTTTTCTTGTACAACAACCATTTTGACTAATGTAAGGATACCAGCTGTTACTTTTTTGGACCCCTAACTAAATAGAAACTGTAATTTAGAAAAAATAATGACTGGAGTTTACTTGGTTGGGCTTTGGCTTAAAGTTACGTCGCAGGTGTATGGCTGTCTTAACCTTAATTAGAAACAAAGCTACACAGGTATTACGGCCTTAAGTATCCTGCTTGGCAGTATTTTTGGGCTTAGACTTTCTGAAGACAGGATTGCCGGCTTAGCTAAGGACTAGAAAGATATCGCAATGCTATTTTTAGGACTGGAGTTTTTATTTTATTTTTATAATATAATAATATTCCACAAAGCAGAGCAGAGCTTGTGTTATGGGTACTAGACAACTGACAAACATACTTATACATTTCTAAATACATACATATTATAGATAAATTACATCCAGACACAGAACAAATGATTATGCTCATCACACAAACATTTGTCCTGGGTGGGAATCGAACCCACGACCTCCGGCAACAGGCCAGTCCAAGATTACAGTATTGTAGGCGATGACTCAAGTTAAAGAGGAGATACAACTTGCTGAAGACAGGGTTCCTAGACGCTTAGATTTGGAGACAAATAATATTTTGGTGCTGCTGTATTATTTTTAGTATTGAAAACAATAGTAATATAGGTATATATAGGCTATGATATAACCCAAACCAAAGAAGATGTTCAGGTTTGTAAACGCCTGTCAGGAAGCAATCGCAACATTCCACTTAAAGTGTATGCAAAATTTTAGAATTCTTTGTAAGAAATTCTATGAAACACCGCCGCGTCGAATCGTCTGAATCTAGAAGAACGCTAGTATGAAGAATTCTAAAATTGTAAAGCTAAAGAAGACATATTGAAGACAAGGTTCCTAGGAGCTTAATCTTGGGAACAAAAATCACTCTGCAGTACCTAAACAGTGCTAATTTCAGCTTGTAGGCGATGACCCAAGCCAAGAATGTTTGACCGTAAAAATTACACAGCATCAATTGATGAGATCATACGCAAGGCGTGAATTGGGTTAGCGATATGTTTGATTTGACCTTGGTTTTCATGAATGAAATGATGTGTTGTAATGAATCTTTTCTGTAATAAACGTGTGTATGCCATCAAAAACATAACTTGTAAGTTTTTTACAAGTAACATAACTTGTAAAAAACCAAGGCTCGCAATTAAAACCTTCTACCGTAAAAAGTTGTGAGATCTATGTAATGCCAAGTCGGTTAATTTACTCAGTCCGTACTTAAGGGACCTTGATGACCTAGATTAACTTGGCAAACGAACTAAACAATCTAATTTAATATAATACGTATTACTTGTGATATATAGTGCGTTGGGGTAAGATCGGCATTGGGGTAAGAATGTATACTTATATATAAATTATACCACTTATTTGGCTTTGTTTTTAATGCTAGTCATATTGCGTGCCGCGTCATTATGTTCCACCTTGCTCAGCAATGTAGCTGGCATTAAAAATAAACCTAAATAAGTGGTATATTGATTTATACGTTCTTACCCCAATGGCGATCTTCCCCCAACCCACCTTACATGCATAGATTAAAATCTTATTAGGGGAATAAGGTTTTAACCTATGAAGATTTTTAATTCTTTATTGTACACAAGGACATAACATGACATTACTTTTATACATTAACATTAACATTTACATTACATACAAAGGCAAGCACAACTCAGCATTTATTGTTCTCCCAGCAAACCTTTGAGTTATAGAGAGAGAACTTATTTGAGGGTAAGATCCAGTGCACAATATTATCTTACTAAGTCTAATATATGATTAAGTATAATATACATAAGTCTAATATATAATTATATTATACATACTAATATATACAATTTATACAAATATATAATACGAGTATATCTTTCAGTGGTTGGCTAAGCTGACACTCGATGCTAGGACCAAACTTTTGCCCTAAGGCATAGAGTTATGTCGTATGACGTGCTGCTAGTTGGTACGTCACCTCTTTTATCTTCATTTTAACAAGGTGCATGGTTAATACTTGTAATTAACATATACTTACTATTACTACTAAAAAAGAGTGTCAATGGAGTTTTTTGGACGTTCTTCTCCATAGAGATCTACGTTTTGGTACGTGCAATTTAGCTTCACTTTTTTGTTTTTGACTGACCGACATTCTGACAATTCAAAAGTGCCAATAACTGGTCTATTGGAAATAAACGTTTCTGATGTCTGATTTCTTATGGAGCAACTTGTAGCGCTATATTGATATACTAAGTACAGGAAAAGTAAGTCTGTATTCATGTTTTTAACGTTCCACGAGTGCTGATTCTCAGCCTATACCAAATGACCGCGAGATTGTTCAAAAGAAAAGGGCAACTGAAGGAACACAGGTGGGGTTTGATCAGTAAAAAAATCAGTAACTTTCTTAAGGGACAGAAAGTGGAAGCGAAGAGATGGACCTAAACTTCTTTGCGTGCATTATCGGATAAAAACTTTAGTAGCCGTTCTGTTTCAAGAGAATAGAATCCATTTACGTAACATCCTATGTATAACGGTACTCGGAACTAACTATTCATTATTAACTTAAAGTCGTAAGTAACTTCTGGTTTGTCAAGATGCTGCTGCAAGCTGTAATTTCCGCTTAGAGTTGATATAGACTACTACCCAACTTGTAAATGCTTGCAAATACGTAAACTCGTATACATAAAAGCGGGAGCAGTCATTTGAAGATTTCTCAACAAAAAAAAGCCGCTTCGAATTATCAACCTCTGATTTGATCTTATTTAAGGTCTATTTTTTGAGTCTCTTTTGTCTAGACAAGCTCATGCGGTTTTGTTTTCAACAAATCTTGCATACATCTACCTAGGAATGTATAGACATCTACCTAATGCTCGTTACAAAGTGACACTGCCTCCACTGTAAATAAACACATCACGCCGGCGGGAGCACTAACAATTAGCATATAAACTGCACGCCATTATCTAAGCGTCTGTAGCGTACCTGCTCTGTGTGTAATACTGGCCGTGGGTTTACGATGCACTGGCCGGATTGTTGTTATGGTTCTAGTTGTTGTACAACTAGAACCATAAAATTTGTCTGAGATCGCGAACATTTTATATTTTCGACTTCATTCAAATACCGGTACATGGTGGACATCCCACCTATACGTACAAAGCGTTTTGGGAGTACATTCATTATGCGTACAGCTAAGGAATGGATTTCTCTGCCGGAGTCTGTGTTTCCTGATAGCTATAACCTAGGGGTCTTTAAGTCAAGAGTGAATAGATTGCTTTTAGGCAAGCGTGCTCCATCGTCGGCCACATCATCTCTTACCATCAGGTGAGATTGTGGTCAAACACGAGCCTATCAATTATAAAAAAAAAAAAAAAACTTACAAATTGAGTTCTATCGTTACTAATAGCTTCTATTAGACTAAAAAATACTAATTGACATGAAAAAAAAAATCTATTGAATAACAGATGAGGGTAAATTATGGCCAATTTACTCACCTTTTACGCGAGGCATCCTCCTATGCTAAAAAAAGGAGGCAACCTATAGTTTTTCAGTTCCTTGGGGCACATTCTTTCAGTTGATGCTTGCCTTTCCCAAATAACAAACGAGGAGTAATTGATGTCAAAAATGTAACAACTTTATTATTTAACATTATTGGCACCAGATTTTTGACTAGCCTGTTGGTCTAGTGGTTAGTGACCCTGACTGCTATGCCGGAGGTCGTGGGTTCGATTCCCACCCAGGACAAATGTTTGTGTGATGAGCACGATCATTTGTTCTGTGTCTGGGTGTAACTTATCTATATTATGTACATATATGTATTTAGAAATATATAAGTATGGTTATCAGTTGTCTAGTACCCATAACACAAGCTCTGCTTAGCTTGGGACTAGACGACGCTGACCTGAAGACCGCATCAGGCAAAGGCGCTCTCGCCGCTGCCGGGATTCAGATCCCGATTTCCAGCCACCGAAGGCGAGGGCTTGCGGACAGTGAGCAATGGGTAGCTCGCTGTCCGGCCGTCCAGTAAATGTTCGGACCAAGCCCAAATCGTCGACGGCACGCACTGTTCCCGCGCGCCTCAAGGAGTTGTCAGCAACAGCAGGGGCCCAGCCAGTAGGTCAGCCTACTGGGGCCAGGGTTATCCGAAAGGGAGCTCGAGCCCCAGTATGAAGGCTTGAAGGAACGGGGTGGATTTTTTAGTCAGTAAGAGTCTGACACTACCTCCCGCTCCGCCCAAGAGCGGGGGTTGTCATTGGATGATTTCCACACCAAAAAAAGGCCCTTACGGTAATAGGAACAGAGTTTTCAAAATAATGATGTATGTTGATCGAGAACTCTTGACACATACAAGATACACATATACCCATCACCCTGCAAACTAGTCACACTCCGGCGCTAAAGTCAGAAGAGCATTAAGCATAGTAAGCACACAAACGAGCAGTGAGTTACCTCATGACACTATCCGTGATGAAGGATCAGCTAACAATCAGTGTGCTCGCGGCTTAAGTACGTGTGGCACGAGAGGAACAAACAACCTCACCAGCTGAGCTACTAAATCAGGGCAACCAAATTCACACCAAAGAACTCAATAAGCAAACATGAGCAAAACTTTAGGTTAAAATTAGGTACGCCTTATTTCGAGAGTTTAATTCCAATCAAAAGTTTTATTCTACTCACCGTATTTTCTGGAGTATAAATGCTTCAAAAATAAATCAACATCATCATCATCATCAGCCTTTCAATGTTCTCTCTGCTGGGACTCAGGCCTCCTCTCTAGGAAAGGAAATGGGCCGTAATCCACCACGCGGGCCCAGTGCGGGTTGGTGAATTTCATATGTCTTCGAATTTTTGGTTCTAAGACATGGTGGTTTCCTCACAATGTTTTCCTTCATCGTTTTGAGAGCAGTGGTGATGAAATAAATTATACAAAATAAATGCTTTCATCGTATCCTGTGTGTTCTGTTGCCTGTATATTAAAGGAACTGATGGACGCTGTAGTGTCAATCTCGTAGCTAGACTTCGGTGCGACACGCTGTGGAAAAGAAGTAGCAATTTGTTCAGTTAAAATATAGTAGCATTTATTTCAGGCAACCAATAGCACAACATAGCAGGAAGAATCGCCAAACTTAAGTGGCAATGGGCAGGGTACATTGCTCGCAGAACAGATGGCCGTTGAAGCCAAAAAGTTCTGGAGTGTTAGAAGGCCTCCTGCAAAGTGGACCGATGACCTGGGAGACCGATGGATGCGAGACGCATAGGAACGTTCGTTGTGGCGACGCTTGGGGGAGGCCTATGTCCAACAGTGGACGTATATTGGCTGAAATGATGATGATGAATAGCACAGCAATCACAAAAAAGAACACACACATAAGGAAATACATAATTACAATATTGGGCATAGCTAGTAACATGTCTGCCACAGCTATGTCCGATATAGGGGCAATTAAATCTGCCGGCAATCGTCGCTAGAACTGTATTTGAGCTGCCCCGCACCTGGCTAATCAAGGACACACTGCTGGCGCATGGTGGAGTGAAAACAGTTGGTGCGTGCTTCCGCAAACCAGTATATTAGAAAAGCGAAGATACTTCTTCAAGCTTGAACGGCTTGGCTCAGCTTTGGATATTTGGCAAACAGGTAGATTACTTCCTGAAATAGCACAAAGGATATTTTTCATCCTGGGAATACTTAATACTATTTTACTTAGAATGTTGCCTTTATAGGCAACAATCTCTTAGGATGATTTTTCACTTGCACGCTGGCGAAATCCCAGGCAGAAACTCATGCTGATGACAAGATGGTTCTATATATAGTCCGTTTTAAAATGTGTGTTAACATATTTATTGCTTGTTTATAGACAAAGAATCTGTATCAATCAATCAATCCATTTAAAGTACAAGAACAGTGAACTTCATTCAAGATACAAGATTGATTCTTAGTTTGAAGGAGTGGTTTATTTATGTAAAATAGTTGAGTACTTCCATTTTTAGGGTCCCGTAGTCAACTAGGAACCCTTATAGTTTCGCCATGTCTGTCTGTCTGTCTGTCGGTTCGTCCTCGCTTAATCTCTGTGACCGTTAGCACTAGAAAGCTGAAATTTTGTATCTACATGTATATCAATTACGTCGACAAAGTGGAAAAATAAAAATTGGAAAAAAATGTTTTATTAGGGTAGCCCCCCTGTATGTAAAGTGGGAAGTGATTTTTTTTTAAATTTCAACCCTAACGTGTGATATATCGTTGGATAGGTATTAAAAAATGAATACGGGTTTACTAAAATCATTTTTTGATAATGTCAATAATTTCGGAAATAATCGCTCCAAAAGTAAAAAACAATGTGTGTCCCCCGCCTCTAACTTTTGAACCATAAGTTTAAAAAATATGAAAAAAATCTGACAAGTAGAACTTTGTAAGAACTTTCTAGGAAAATTATTTTGAATTTGATGGAAAGAACAGTTTTTGTACAAAAAAGACAAAAGGGTTTTACAAAATAATTTCTGGACTAAGTTTGTAGTGTAATCGTATATGCAAGCATTTTTTTAAACTCATAAGTGGGTACACTTATTGTGACGGTTGGGAAACTACGGAACCCTACACTGAGCGTGGCCCGACACGCTCTTGGCTGGTTTTTTTTGTACTTTCTACACTGATTTTACTTACTAGCTATTGCTTACAGTAAAAATAAAATCTATGTGACTCAGGAAACAATCTTTTATCTGTGAATTTTTTTTCGCAAACGGTCCAGTACTTTCGGAGGTCACACAAAAAAAAAAACTTTATCTCTTTGTAATATTATTGTAAATAGAATAATCTTTTTACTCCATATAAATTATAACTTACCTACTTTACTTACAGCCATAAAGGAACACAAAAAAAGTTTTATTACCCTTCGTAATTTTCAGCCATAATTTTCACCCCTCTAAACTGCCAGCTTAAGCGAATAGATCGCGTTAGAAACACCATCCTGCGCTCCATAACTCAAGTAGCAGATGTCGGGGAAAAACAGTCAGGCTGAAGTGTGAGTGGGCTGGCCACGTCACACGAATGTACCCGGACGGAACGGCGAAGATCGTCAAACCTGAGAGAGGATGATATGGTGTGACGATGTTATCATATTTACGGGACAAACTAAGCCCAGAGATCGCTCAAGACACAAGGCTTTAGAAGGAGAAGGGGAGGCTTTTGCCCAGTAGTGGGACTTATAAGAGACTTAAAAAAAAACCTGTAAGACCAACATTTGACGGCCTGTTTATCAGTTGTCTATTACTCATAGCACAAGCTCTACTTAGTTTGGGACTAGATGGCGTTGTGGGAAAGTTGTGAAATACATATAATATGACTGGCCTGTTGGTCTAGTGGTTAGTGGCCCTGACTGCTATACCGCAGGTCGTGGGTTCGATTCCCGTCCAGGACAAATGTTTATATGGTGAGCATGATCATTTCTTCTGTGTCTGGGTGTAATTTATCTATAATATGTATGTATTTAGGAATATATAAGTATGTTTATCAGTTGTCTAGTACCCATAACACAAGCCTTGCTTAGCTTGGGACTAGGCGGCGTTGTGTGATAGTTGTGGCATACTTATTATTATTATATTAGTTTTCAGCTGCTTATATACTTAGTAAGGCCTACTATACATAGTTTAATAGACGTGTATTCCTCATTATACGCTTGGTGTACGCCTGCGTGACGCTTACATACAAAACTATGGCCTTCTGTTGCGTAGCTTCATAAAGGCGACCAGACGGCACAACGCTGCCGCTTCGTCGACAGAGTTTCATTGTTTTGTATGTATGTAATGCCGCGTAGACATCGCGAGGCGTACATATGCCTCAACCTGAGGCATATGAAGGTACATTTATGCATGCGTCTCGAACGAGCTCAAGCTGAGCACGCAAAGAACTACGCATGGTGTTCGTCAGTAGAAAAATGACTCCGACAAAGCGAGATGTGCAGATTGCAGCTGTGGCCTGTATAGTGATTCATTTAAAATTAAGAAAAAGAGAAAAAAGAAAAGACGTTGGTGTATAAAACGATTACACTATGGGAAACAATGTACGACGATATCACCTACATATCCGTCAATACGAAGCGCACGGCTCGCACTGAGGCGGCGTTGCAACGATCATTTGGCACGAATGCTCACTGTGAACATACGCGTACGCACAGCCCGAGGCATGCGAGACGAACCATGCGCAATGCACGCCTCGTGACGTGTATACGCGGCTTAAGGCGTATAGTTCTTTGAACCATCTGGCCGGAATTATATGAACGCAACTCTCGCACTCGCCTAGGCGGCAGTACGCAAATCTGTGTATTTATTTGCGGCCAGCAGCGCCCGGAAAGCGCTTTAAATCCATTTTCTCTGCGAGATATCGATTGATTTACATATGCAATGTTCACTTTGAAGAATATTTAACCACTAATTTTTATGTGTAAAAATATTTCTAAAGGTCCAAGCCGTTTCGAAGGAGTAGGGAAAAGTTGCGAAAAGTTGCGAAATTGCTAAATATTTTTTTTTTTGGCAAAACTATTAATTTTACGAAAAAATCAAATGTTGATATTATTGTTCATGAATCTATAATAAACATGTATTTTTTCAAACCAATTGACCTAGCCGTCACGGAGGAGTAGGCCTCAGAAAATCACTGTTTTATGGCACTTTTCGGGCGCTTGGCCCTTAAGCTGCATGCAGGCGTACACCGTACGTATAATGATTAATACGCGTCTATGAAGCTACGCGTCCCTGAACAGTAAACCTAACATCACTGGCCTATACGATAAAAAGAACAACCCATACCTCCAACCATTTAGTACAATCATCGAACGTCCATTATGTAAGCGATAAGGATCGCTGCACACCTCAATTACAAGGCAACAATAAAACGAAATGGAACGGCATTAGTTAACGTTCCGTTGCCAGTAATGGGGACTAATTACGTGTCTTTTTAGTTGACTAGAGTATTATCGTCCCTGATGAATGGAGGCAGTAGACTATCTAATGGGGAGATCCTGGAATTTACTTTGTAGTTCATAAAGTATTTGGGACTTAAGATGCCTTCTGTTCGGGTTCAAATCGTTTCTAGTGAGGTATTTCTTACTCTTTGATTCATAAAGTTTAAATTAAGGAAGTTGGAAGCTTCAAATCAGGTAGAAGGGAAAACTGTCCAGTAACAGAAAAAACTGGGCAAGTGCGAGTCGTACTCGCGCACTGAGGGTACCGTGCAAACTACAATTCCCGAATGGAGTCTCGAAGATTTTTCCGAAATGCAATTTTTTTTTTGACGCATTTAACCACAAATTTACTGTTTTCAGATTTTGTCCTGTATTTGTGTTATATGAACTTGCTTTGTGTCAAATTTCAGGATTCTGGGTAAACGGGAAGTTTTTTTATGACCCTTTTTTTATGGTGGGAGAAATCATGCATTGACATCCCCCGCCCTTGGGCGGAGCGGGAGATAGTGTCAGACTCTTACTAACAAAAGACCCACCCCGTTCCTTCTAGACTTCATACCGGGGCTCGAGCGCCCTTTCGGATAACCCTGGCCCCAGTAGGCTTCGACCCGGCTGGGTCCCTGCTGTTGCTGACAACTCCTTGAGGCGCGCGGGAACAGTGCGTGCCGTCGACGACTTGGGCTTGGTCCGTACGGCCGGACAGCGAGCTACCCATTGCTCACTGTTCGCAAGCCCGCGTCTACGGTGGCCGGAAATCGGGATCAGAATCCCGGTGACGGTGGCGGCGATAACGCCGTTGCCTGATGCGTTCGGCCTCCTCCTTTGCGAGCATTACTGCTTTGCAGAAGTCGGTGACCGCCTGCCACTCCTCCTCGCTCCGGACCATGGCTTCAACCAAGGCCCGGCGCGAGAGGTCTCCGCCGCCGATCGCCCCCACGAGGGCACGGCGATGCTCCGCCCAAGCAGGGCACACCTCCACTGTGTGCTCCACCGTGTCCTCCGGGCGTTTCGCACAGTGGCGACACCCGGGCGTCACTTCCGCATGAATCGAGTGCAGGAATCTCCCAAACGAACCATGTCCGGTGAATACCTGCGTCATGCGGAAGGTAAGGACGCCGTGAGGTCTTTCCAGCCACGCCGCAAAGAGGGGACTTACCGCCATGATTGTGGCGTGCCCAGCACTGGGTTGCGATAGTCGTTGACGCCATTTCACCATGAGATCCCGCCGGAGCTCTGTCCGCCATGCCGCAACCTGTCGCGGCAGCGGACTTTCACCCCGGCGTTGCATCTCCACGCGCATGTCGTGCATGTGTGCAAGGACTGTTGCCTCCAGATCCCACGGTGGTAGGCCAGCCAGAAGGCTCGCCGCTTCGCGGGAGACCGTGCAGTATCCCCGCACCAACGGGAAGTACCCTATGAATATCATATTCATGTCAGAGCGGTTGTATAGGTACATATAAATGAACCTCGAAAAGAACGCTCTTAAGTTGTTATCAATTTATAATTTGACTAACGTCAGTGACCTATAACCTAGTTTAAAAAGATTTTCCGATCTTATTAGTAGGTATCTAATAACCAGCTTCATCCTCCATCGACCGTAATTAGTTTTATTAAACTGGGACTCGAGCGTTTACCCCACATAATTATTTGGTACCTAATATTTAAAATTATAGGTTGTTGAGAAGACCCTGTGTCGCACATGTTTTTTCGTTCATTCTTTGCATTTAGTCAGTGTCTAGTTTAAAAAATACTAGCTTTTGCCCACAGCGTCAAGCCCCAATGTCACTCAAGAATAAAGCAGCTTTCTATTGGTGAGAGAATTTTAATAATCGGACCAATACTTCCAGAGATTACCTCCTACAAACAAAAAAAATTAAAACTTTACCTCTTTATTATATTAGTGTAGTAACATAATGTTTTTGTTGTATTTTCAAATTTATAAAGGCGGAAGTTTGTGAGTGTGTATATTTGTTATTTTTTCACACTTAAACTGCTGAACAGATTTCGATGAAAAATGATACATTTAGACAAATCCTGGAGCACATAAGATATTTTTGTCCCTGGAGTTTGGCTCCCTTGGTATAATTTTCTACTATCATGCAGGCGAAGCCGCTGGATAGGAGCTAGTGCTATAATCAAATTCAGAAGGTAAGGGTGAGGGGAGGGGGGGGGATGTTGGGTTCGGTAGGTAGATTTAAGTTCTTTCTATTTTATATTATGAGTAAGTGCATTTACGTAAAATTTCTTGTTTGGATTATGATTGTAACTTAATTTTCTTATTAAATGTTTGAAATTTTCTTTGATGGTTCAAAGACGCTTCCGCCTGACTACCGCTAAGTTTATTTTTGCTAGCACTTGAAACAAAAACTTCAAAGGGTTTGGTAATTTTTTTTAAGTGATCAGGCAGAAATGACCGCGATGGTAATTAAGTGAATTGAAATTCTTATCTACACTAATTATTATAAAGAGGTTTATTTTTCGTTTTTTTGTAGGAGTTAATCTCTGAAAGTACCAACTGGTTCGATTGCTAAAATTATTTCGCCGACATTTCTTTAGGCGGGCGAAGCCGCGGGCAAAAGCTATGTTGTATAAATCACTTTAGCCGAGCAGTTTTTTCCATTTTTCCTTCAGATTACAAAGCTAGCTATAGATTCAAAATCTACCTTGTGTCTACGTTACCTACCATAATCTTCTCATACTTTAGTAGCTTGCTTGTAAACACAAAGGTTTTAATATTAAACAAAAGCGCCTACTATAGTCTAGTACAATGGAGAGTTCAAGCGATATTGCCATAACAACTGCGCTTCGTAATACGGAACGTTGCTCGCAATATGTGAAATGTTATTATATTAGCACGGGTGTTGTGCGCTATCTTCGAGTCTGCGTTTCCTGATGGCTACAACCCGGGAATCTTTAAGTCAAGATTGAATAGGTTGTCTTGATTACACGTACCACTCGTACACGTAGCACTGGGCGCTTTGTTTATACGTACCGAGTATTTGGCCGAGAGCACTGTCTCGCCCAGTTATTGCTATTCCAAAAAATTATCTACTCGTGTCCTAAATTTCATCCAAACCTGTTCAGATATTTCAGTGTTAACCAGTAACAAACATACACACATATACTTGCATACTTTCTTCTTTTTAATATTAGTATGATTTTATGAATATTCTTTTCACAGTACTTATAAAATTTTACAACATGCAAATAGTCTGCAGATAAAAACTCCTATTAAAACGAGTCTGTTTAAGATGTTTCTTAGTTTTTATTTTAATACAAAACATTCTTAATCACCCCGGTTTACCAAGCGAAAGAGGACAAACTCGGAGCTTCTACAGAGAAATACTTGAATGTACGTAGATAATGGCTTTTTATGCAAACATTACATTTTTTAAGATGAAAAAACGTCTAATGATGTCTTTCGCTCTAAGGTGAAGCGAAAGGGCGTGTCAGACTTTTACTGACTATAATCACACCTGTGTCCTTCAGTTGCCTTTTACCTTCTGGGACGACGGGTTTCCTACAGGCCCTTGAGGGCATCAGTCATGCTCTGCACCTACGGTAGGCTAATATCTCTTTCAGGAGCACGTGGTAGTGAAGAAGACAAGTACACTGAGACGCCTCTTTAGCCATTCCTCAAAGAGGAGACTTGCCACCATGATTTTAGCGTGCCCGGCAAACACTAGCCATGCCAGCGTGAAAGTAAAAAAACATGTACTAAGAGAACATACTTCAGGAATAAAAGAGTATCCTATTGTTATTCGAGGACATGGTCTACCAATATACCAAGTTTTAGAAGCGACAAGAAATATGTAACCAAGATCTATGTAACTCATAATATGTTTTAAAAAGAGTGTCCATGGAGTTTCTTGCACGTTCTTCTCCATAGAGACCTACGTTTTGGAACGTGCAATTTAGCTTCACTTTTCTTGGACTGACCGACATTTGACTATTCAAAAGTGCCTGCAAATGGTATATTTGAAATAAATGATTTTGATTTTGATTTTCATAGAAATATTTGCGGCCGTTCGAGCGTGAAAAAGTAGCAACCATACATATACCTATACAAAATTTTGCATAGATAATAGATATCAGTGTGATTCCTGCCTGTCATAAGACCCTAAACCAATTAATTTTATCTGAAATAGGACAAAAATTCGACTGCCATTCCGCCAACTGTGGTAATCAAAAAACCTCAAATCTGAAGCTCCATTTATGTCCTGCTTTAAAAGAGTAGAAAGAAGTAAAAACGAAATAGTTACGAACAATGAGGACAAAGAACAAGATTCAGTCGCTGCTTATTGTGTTGCTCGGATTTCCTCTACCCACAGAGCATGACACTACTAGATGCAGCATTGTGAAAAATTGCCTTCCAAATTGCTTTAAAATTCCTGGAGTGGTAGTCCTTATGGAGGCTATCGGCGGCAGTGACCTCCTGCACTAGGCTTTGGTTCAGAGTCCGGAGTAAGATGAAATGGTAAGCGGTTACCTACTACCTCCTAGCGAAGATGATGGCCGCAACGGACGGCGTTGTCCAAACTGGCCACACAAATTGACTTGCCTGGCCTGTTGGTCTAGTGGTTAGTGACCCTGACTGCTATGCTGGAGGTCGTGGGTTCGATTCCCACCCAGGACAAATGTTTGTGTGATGAGCACAATCATTTGTTCTGTGTCTGGGTGTAATTTATCTATAATATGTATGTATTTAGAAATATATAAGTATGTTTATCAGTTGTCTAGTACCCATAACACAAGCTGCTTAGCTTGGGACTAGATGGCGTTGTGTGATAGTAGTAAAAAAAAAAAAAATGTTTTAAAGTTCTTGGAGAGGCAGTCTACATGGAGACGATCAGCGGCAGTGACCTTTTTTTTTTTTTTTTTTTTTTATTTTTTTTTTTTTTTATGGTGGGAAAAATCATGCATTGACATCCCCCGCCCTTGGGCGGAGCGGGAGATAGTGTCAGACTCTTACTGACTAAAAGACCCACCCCGTTCCTTCTAGCCTTCATACCGGGGCTCGAGCGCCCTTTCGGATAACCCTGGCCCCAGTAGGCTTCGACCCGGCTGGGTCCCTGCTGTTGCTGACAACTCCTTGAGGCGCGCGGGAACAGTGCGCGCCGTCGACGACTTGGGCTTGGTCCGGACAGTTACCGGACGGCCGGACAGCGAGCTACCCATTGCTCACTGTCCGCAAGCCCGCGTCTACGTTGGCCGGAAATCGGGATCAGAATCCCGGCGACGGCGGCGGCGATAACGCCGTTGCCTGATGCGGTCGGCTTCCTCCTTTGCGAGCATTACTGCTTCGCAGAAGTCGGCGACCGCCTGCCACTCCTCCTCGCTCCGGACCATGGCCTCAACCAAGGCCCGGCGCGAGAGGTCTCCGCCGCCGATCGCCCCCACGAGGGCACGGCGATGCTCCGCCCAAGCAGGGCACACCTCGACTGTGTGCTCCACCGTGTCCTCCGGGCGTTCCGCACAGTGGCGACACCCGGGCGTCACTTCCGCATGAATCCGGTGCAGGAAACTCCCGAACGAACCATGTCCGGTGAGGACCTGCGTCATGCGGAAGGTAAGGACGCCGTGAGGCCTTTCCAGCCACGAGCGGCAGTGACCTCTTACTCTAGACCCTGGTTCAGACTACGGTCTGGAGTGAGATGGTTTGGGAAGTCGTTGCTCTTTCTTCCAAGCAGTAATGCTAGCGAAGGAGATGGCCGGTTATAAGAGAACGGACATTTTGACTGAGACTGGCACGTTAGTCTAGTGGTTAGTGATCCTGACTGCTATGCCGGAGGTCGTGGGTTCGATTCCTACCCAGGACAAATGTTTGTATAATTATTATTATTATTATTTTCATACCCCAACCGCTGGCAGAAGAGATGTCTCGGATGTCAGTAGTCGGTTTCCCCGTCACTGCAGCCCCTTAATGACGACAAGTATTCGGTAGCTCATCGTCAGGTTGTCCGGTAAAGACCGAATCTGAGTCGCCGTCGCTAGCGCGTTGTATTCTACGCGCGCTTAAAAGAAATGTCAAGAAAATTGTGTGATCCGTAGCACCCCGTAGTGCTGATACCTACAGGTGACGCGGAAATTTTTAACAAAGTTATCGTGGACCTGAAACGAAAAGGGTAACTGAAGGACACAGGTCAATAAAATTTTGTCACACCTCGCCCCATCTTAGAAGATTGTAAACATCAAAAAAAAAGTAAGACAGTGGTCTAACGCGTTTCTATCTACGCTTAATATTATAAAGAAGTTGATTTTTTTTGTTTGTAGGAGGTACTGGTCCGATTGCTGAATTTTTTTCACCGATAGAGAGCTGCTTTATTCTTGAGTGACATAAGCAATATTTTATGTCTTGTAATGGTCAGGTGTATCATAGAATAATACGACGTTATTAGTTCTGAACTGGTAGTTTATAATAATTAGTAAGACATGAGCAAAACACACAAAAGACGCCATTACGTTCGGCAAGGGCGGTTCATAGACAAGAGAGTTATGTACTAGCTAGTGTTGTTACATAGTAGTGACGTTCTCATAACAGTCTGCGGGCGAACCTGTGGGCAAAAGCTGTTCAATAATAATAAGAAAAATAACAATGGTGTTTCTAGTTGTTGAAGGTTTGTCGTTATTTTGACTATACTTATATCAATGCTTAGCGCCATTGCATGGCCACGAATATTAGCAGAGGCATCTCTATGCATTTCATATTCTTTGCCTTTTACCCTCGCCCTTTCATTCCAGCAGCTTTTCTCTTCGTTTCCTAGAATATTGTGGCCAATGTATCGGAAACTTAATATAAGTTGTAATGAATCCTCGCAGTTCTATAGAGTATCCCACGCGAGATGGAAAAGACAATCAAAATGGATAGCTAGTACTTCGATAAATTAGAAGAGCGCTTAAATTGCTAGAGGTTGCAGGCGTGTGAAAGAACTAGGACACATCGTTTATTTGTTGTAAAAAGACTCCTGTTGGGGAATAAAGTTCTAGGAATTGTAAAGTAAGTAGTTAGTAGCTAAGAAGTAGAATTCTCTGTCGAAGCCTGTTTTCTGATAGCTGCAACCTAGGGATCGTTAACTTACGAGTGAATGGGTTACTTTTAGGCAAGCGTGCTCCGTCGTCGACCATGTGACCATGATATGGACATCATCGCTTACTATCAGGAGTCATTGCAGTCAAACGCGAGTCTGTTCATAATAATAAAAAGAAGAAAATACGTTAAGACACCTATATGTTGAAATAATTATCTGTATTTCATTTTATAACCTTTTTTATAATCGTATTTTTTGTGATATACTTCAACCAAAGATTTTCTAGTACTGTAGGATTTATAAAAATTCTTTGACTTAAACACCAATGAGTCTAAGAGATAGTGGTTCTTCAAAATTGGTGTAAAAGTATACTCAAATAAGAATTAGTAACTGTTTAATATTGTGAAAGAAATTTTAATATTGTGAAGAGTTTTTGCAATACAAAGCTAGTGGGCTACAGAGTAAAAACATATTATTATTATTTTTCTTTATTGTCAGGCAACTAAGGCCCATAGGTAAAATACATAACATTACAATCTTATAAACAAAATAAACTAATACATATTAAAATATCACCAACAATAAACTAATTATAATTAAACATATTATAACATCAGCGTCGTGTTCCGCTGCGTGGTGTCGCGTAGCCGTCCTCGGAAACGTCGATACACGATACCTTTCGGCCAAAAGTCCTCTGACTTAAACTGTTGGTCCAAGAACTTCCCGAACTACCCGTCCTTACCGGACATGGTAATTTCAGGAAGTATCTTGCCCGCCTGATGATACCGTGACGCCTCACCAGCCACTTCTATGAATGGCTGATTCCATATATCATCGTCTCCCTCATCTCCCAAACCTTGTCTCACCTAGCTTGGGATCGGCTTCCTGTCTAATTGGATACGTCTATATAAGTAGCAAACCAATATTAAGGCCCTCCCCTAAAGGGGATAATGTGTGATGAAAGTTCGCCTGGGCGTTTGACATTTTCGCCGATAGGTAATCCCATCGGACACACAGCTTATACTAAGGGACCATCTATAAATTACGTTGCCAGAATTCATCTCTTTGGTACATTTCGTCACATTTGTAAAGATGTCCTTCCTTATTGTGCGGTCATATTATGTACGATCTAACATCTTTAAATGATGAAATTAAAACAGCAGTTTTGCAATGAGTTTTATTGCTGTTTTTGGAAAAAGTACCAAATATTTTCAGATTATCCGTTATTCATCCCATTTCGCGTTTTATAAATTTGCCAGGCTTTTTACTTAGTTTAAGATTTCATGGATTTTGATAATCCATATAGACGGTTAAAAATCTGCAAATGACAACCGTGACCAACTACGATATAATCTCTATAAGATTCCTCCGTGCCTCGTTGTTCCATCACAAAACCTGTGAATTCACCGCCCATCTTTTTTCACGTAATATCACAATTCGTTGATCCCTCCTATTAGCGTGTGACGTAATGTGTGAATGACCCCTAAATAAAGGTCTCTTTACAATTGTTCTGTTTTTCCTGGATTACCTTTTCAATCCATTGTCAAAACGGATTGGATCGTGATTGGTTGGATTTGATTGTATATTGTTTCGGTTAACCAATCACAACAGCTCAAATGAGATTTGAAACCAGATTGTGATCAGTAACTTGAACAGGCTTTTAGAAATGGGAAATGCCTAGTAAAGCACATTATTATCCTCTCACTCAGTGACGAGAGGATAAATGTCACAAACTACTTTTAACCTTTCAAATAGCGTAATTAGAGACACAATAGAAAGACAATGCATGGTCACGACCCTCAGCGTTGAGGAATACGACGCAAGGAGAAGGAGGAGGAGAAAGAGAATGAGAGGGCGTACGAGTTCGCTTGGGGTTTAATGAATAACTAGTTAATGAGTAACTAATAACTAGTTGAACTGTTTTATTGGTCTCGTGGTCGTAGGTGTACGACTGTTGAGCGAGGGGTTTTAGATTTCAATCCCAAGTCGAAGAAATAGTGTAGTTAGGTTTTTATAATGAATTAAACAATATATTGACTGTTATTGTTGTATTTTGACTGGCCTTTTGGTCTAGTGGTTAGTAGCCCTGACTGCTATGCTGGAGGTCGTAGGTTCAATTCCCACCCAGGACAAATGTTAGTCTGATGAGCGTAATCATTTGTTCTGTGTCTGGGTGTAATTTATTTATCTATAATATGTATGTATTTAGAAATATATAAGTATGTTTATCAGTAGTCTAGTACTCATAACACAAGCTCTGCTTAGCTTGAGACTAGATGGCGTTGTGTGATAGTTGTGGGAAAAAAAAAACTTGTCATAATACCCATAAGTTTAAAATATTTGAAATCCATTCAAAATTGATTAAGATACCGTTCATTACTGGTCGAAGGATAAAGAATCAAGCAACAGAAAAAAAGGCACAAACTGAAATGTGTATTATTTCAATTCCTATTTTTTATTAGTTTTTTTATTCTTTATTTACTTTTCTAATAGTGCTCACATAATATGTAGTAGTGATTTGTGTAACTTATAAAATGATTTAAAAGAGTGGTCATGGAGATTCTTGCACCTTCTTTTCTCTAGAGATTTACCTTTCAAAAATGTTTATAAATGGTCCTTTTGAAATTAAACGTTACTGATTTCAGAACCAGTTTTTACAAAAGGTTATAGCTGAAGAAAATAAACTTTCAGTCAATCTCTAGTAAAAATACTCTGCAATGTATTGCATTTCAATTTATTGTCTTCCAAGAATGAAACTACAAAGATCGTAGAAAGGTTGTGTCACAAAATAGGTAGGTACAGAAGTCAATAAACATACAAAGTGCGATCGAGCAACGCACACATAAACACCGCTCACGGACACGATATCTCGGAGCGTCTCGGCCCTCTCGTCGAACAGTTCCGACTCAAACGCTCATTAGTGTGCGTCCACCGAGTGTAGGTATAAAAAAAAACTTTTTCCAAAAAAAAAATACAACCAACTTCATTTAAAAAAAACACTGAAAAGTACAAAATAATTATAATTTCGGAAGTCGGTGTTTCTATAATAGTTTTGTGTCTTCGTTATTTAACACCGACTTCCGAAATTAAAGTTGTTTTGTACTTTTTAGTGTTTTTATAACACGTGTGACAGACTTAACACGTCAGTTGGATTTTTTTTTTTTGTAAAAAGTTTTTAATTTTACACTTTTCAGTTATGGTATCACCACTAAAAAGTACCTCTCAGCCAAACTTAAATACCTTATAGCCAGAGAGCATCTCATAACGATTCTAATAATCCCAAACACGGTTAGATTACATTAATTTACCTTCTGGCTTCATCATCAGATCAGTCAGTCGAAAAGGGGGAGGGGAGGTCCTCCCCCTTTTCGTTCAGCCAGTCATCGACTACACGTATAAACAAGGTAATTTTATTTGTTACGACAGTTCTGCTATGATCCTATGAGGAGTTCTGTGCCATATCTTCGAATCCTTCATTTTAATAAAAAGAAGAATTTTCAAAATCGGTTCACAATTGCACCAAGATATCAGTGAACATTCATAAACAAAAACATACATTCAGCCGAACATAGAACCTCCTCCTTTTTGAAGTCGGTTAAAAAGTGAAGTACATACATGAGATAGACTTCTGTAGCTATCTATTTTGTGGTTATATCGTCAAAGTAATATTAGTAAGTGGTACCTATTTATCAGATTAAAAATGTCAGCGTCTGTTGGTTGCCCATTGTGGTCTCACTTAATAGGTTTCCGGGAACATAATAGTTGGTATTTAAGGCAAGTTATGTGTGTTTCAGTGACGTATTACAAGTGTTGGTATTTTTATTGTATAGTAAGAATGTTAAGTGGATAGTGTTTATGTAAAATGAGCAGTCATGTAGAGCAATTTGTTTTAGGAGTATGTAATTAGTTTTGAAAATTGTAAATTTGTAGTTACGTCACAAAAAAAAACTACTTTGCGATTCTTAAAAATCTTTGAGGCTCGATTTGAAAAAAAAAAAACAAAAAAGGCCGTATTTTTTTTTCGTGTGAATTTTTCACAGCTTTACGGAACCGCAAATCTGAGTAGGTATAATGGTTTTAATTTAAACTCGCGTGCGTTCCCGAGACAAAGGGTCCTGGCAGACGGATAGACGAACATCAAAGTGATCCTGTAAGGGTTATTTTTTTTTCCTATTGAGGTGCGTAACCCTAAAAACGTGCTAAGTACATAACCTCAAAGGTGGCGTGAAAATATGTGCATATTATGACGATTTTTCAACTTTTTGATTAATTATATCTAAAAAAAAATTGCTTGCGTGTAACCAAATATTTTTCAGCAAATTCTAGTGTTTCTACATCAATGCGCGTCGCGTCTGACCAATAAAAAAGAGTTGAACAAAAAACTGTTGACTGGACGCTTTTATATTCAAATTAAATTTCTTTTTGATAGCATCGGGTGTCAAGGCGTGGTTGATTTACATATAGTTTTTAGGGTTCCATGACCGCATCCTAATAAGCCTCCGCTGTCCGTCCATCTGTACGTTAATCAGTAAGAAGGCAGTATCTCATAAACTTAAAGAAGTGTATGTATTAATATGTTTAAAAGTAAAAAAAAAAATTATGAAATGCGAATATTATGATCTATTTATTGGTACTTATAATTCAAATTCACATAGATCTCACATTGGCACTCAAGGCCTTTTTTTTACATAACATGGTTAGGATGACAGCAGAACGAAAATACTTTTGTATCTTTAAGATGGGAGAAAAGGATAGATAGCTACATTGTATGAATCCGACAGCTGTTACCCGCAACATACTATAGCAATAAAATTGTAGAGTATAAAACGTCAGAAGCTAATGCACAGTTCCGTAAGCTCTTTGTATCTCATTGTTCATATGAGAAATAAAATTCTTTAAAGCTAAACTGTAAGACTTAGAGAGTTGAAATTTTCAAAGAATGTGTTTTCCTATTGCCGCTACAACAAGACTTAGAGAGTTGAAATTTTCAAAGAATGTGTTTTCCTATTGCCGCTACAACAATCTACACTAATATAACATAGAGGTAAAGTTATTTTTTTTTGTTTGTAGGAGGTAATCTCTGAAATTACTGATCCGATTGCAAAAATTTTAGCTCCGAGAGAAAGCTGCTTTATTCTTGAGTGACATAGGCTAAATTTAATGTATGCGGGTGAAGCCGCGAGCAAAAACTAGTAAATAATAAAAATAAAGTTTTTAAAGTTTGGATTATTATTTAGGTGTCTTCAAAGCTGGAGTAAATATGCTCTTAATAAACTAGTGCGCCTCACCATCAACGATTGTAGCGTTGCTTACCATCAACGATTGCATCGCTGCTTACCATCAGGTAAGACCGCAATCTAGCATTAGTTTATATAAATAAATAAAAAAAAGACGTGTGGCACTCGGGGACTGCCGCGGTAAAGCAGTTGCATAGCATTTTTATCAACTTATGCAATTATAATTATTTATTTCTTTTATTTATGCAGTATTTTTTTTCCTTTGTTTTTTTTTGATATTAATTGAAGTTACACTTTCACACATTGAATTGAATTTTGATTGATTGTTCACTCATTTGTTTTCTTATCGGTCACCACGCTCAAAAAACAAATGAGTGGGCGTTGTTAGGTTATTTTCATTACGGAATTTCTGGATTCGGTCTCCACGCTCAGGGCCCGCGATATACCTATGCAATAGCTTTAAAAAAGTTAAATATTTTTGGTTTATTTTAATGTTGTAGTACGGAACCTTTCGTGTGCGAGTCCGACTCGCACTTGACCAGTTTTTTTTTTTCTATCGGGTGTCTCTTGCAGATTCGTCGGCGTCGGGTTATCGCCCTGGGAGCAACGATGTGTAAACTATGATGATTGATGGCGCCAAACCCTTGTGGTTTTTTAATACATTTTGCGTTCAAGAGGGTGGCTCTAGGGTATTATTGATATTTTGATCGTATTTGGTTTTGATTAATCTATGATGCGCTTTTCTGTTTTTTTTTAATGATACATGATATACCATTTTTTGGTTCTAGGATATGCCGGTTTCTCCGGATATTTTCCTTCGCCGTTTTGAGTGTGAACAGTGGAAACATTATAGGGCCGACTATGCTAATTGCTATGCTTTGCTGTGATATTCTATAAAATAATCACCCTTATAAAGTTTCCACTGCTGGGACTCAGGTCTCCTCTCTAAGAGAGGGAAAGGATCATTACACCACGCAGGCCCAGTGCGGATTGGAGGATGTCACATGTCTTTCAATGTTTGGTTCTTTTTTTTTTTTCGATAGGAAAAATCATCTTATGATAACCCCCGCTCTTGGGCGGAGCATGAGATAGTATCAGACTCTTACTGACTAAAAAACCCATCCCGTTCCTTCAAGCCTTCATACCGGGGCTCGTGCGCCCTTTCGGATAACCCTGGCCCCAGTAGGCTTCGACCCGGCTGGGCCCCTGCTGTTGCTGACAACTCCTTGAGGCGCGCGGGAACAGTGCGCGCCGTCGACGACTTGGGCTTGGTCCGGACAGTTACCGGACGGCCGGACAGCGAGCTACCCATTGCAATGTCCGCAAGCCCGAATGTTTGGTTCTAGGACATGCCTGTTTCCTCACGAGGTTTATCTTCACCATTTTGAGAGCATTGATGATAAAATAAATTAGGTATACAAAGTAATGCTGGCTAACTCGAGACCTACAACTCGTAACAAGTGACGCATATGTGATTTTCTTAGAAATATAAATACTTTTTCAGCAAAAACCAAGTAAAGGCAGGCAAAAAGCGACAATAATTGCAAAAGTTAAAACTGTTGCGCAGCATCACCCGACTCTTAATGAGAGGTACGTTTGTTCCAGTCCAGACTAGTGCAAAAACAAGTACAATAAATAGTTCATCTTTATCATCATCATGACAGCCAAAAGACTGTTGGACCTCTCCAAAGTATTGCCACAACGACCATGTCACATCCATCAAGCATCATTCATTCATAATTTTTAACCCCCGACGGAAAAGTAGGGTGTTATAAGTTTGAGGTGTCTGTGGCACCGTAGCTCCTCAGCGAATAGACCGATTTGATGTGTTTTTTTTTAATTGAAAGTTGACGTCATCAAGAGGGTTCTTAGATACAATTTATGAAGATTTGTCCAGATTTTCAAGGTCATCAGCTCATTTGTTGACTGTGACAGGAATCTTAAACACTTAATGGATGTATACTTTACCAATATACGCATATTATGCGACCTAATGTTTGTAATACTCCTGTACAAACGCTATCAAGCTGGTCTGATGGTGGAGGTTAGAGGTAAGAGACGTAACCTCGGAATGCCTATAAATAAAGCCATCCAGTTTTGGCTTTTAAAAATAGTTCTGTTCGTTTCTCATGACGATGAGAACCTGATGACGAAGACCAGTTCTGACGGAACTGGTCTAGCTAACGGAACCCCCTTTTTTATGGTGGGAAAAAATCATGCATTGATATCCCCTGCTCTTGGGCGGAACGGGAATAGTGTCAGACTCTTACTGACTAAAAGACGCACCCCGTTCCTTCTAGCCTTCAAACTACACTCGAGGGACTCGAGCGTCCTTTCGGATAACCCTGGCCCCAGTAGGCTTCGGCCCGGCTGGGTCAGCTAATGGAACCCTGGAATGTGTACTAGTAAACACGTCGAGTTTGGGCTCATTAGACTCGTCTTAAGCAGTTCTTTTACTTTTTATAGATTTAATGCGTCGGGGGTTTTTGAAAATTTTAAATTTTGCTATTATTGTATATGCTGTGTTTTTTTTTTTTTCGATGTGAAAAATCATCTTATGACAACCCCCGCTCTTGGGCGGAGCGGGAGATAGTGTCAGACTCCTACTGACTAAATCCCGTTCCTTCAAGCCTTCATACCGGGCTCGAGCGCCCTTTCGGATAACCCTGGCCCCAGTAGGCTTCGACCCGGCTGGGTCCCTGCTGTTGCTGACAACTCCTTGAGGCGCGCGGTAACAGCGCGCGCCGTCGATGACTTGGGCTTGGTCCGGACAGTTACCGGACGGCCGGACAGCGAGCTACCCATTGCTCACTGTCCGCAGTATATGCTGTGTTACTTTTTGGTGTACAATAAAGTTTATTCTATTCTATTCCCGCGACCTCCTGGTTATCAGTCCACCTTATAGGAGGCCTTTCAATGATGGATCGGTATCCTAGAACCTTTCAGCTCTTTTGACCATTTGTTATGCCACTGCCACTTTGGCGATTCTTCGCATTGTGTCAGTATCATTAGTCCGGATATTTTCATTCCTGTGTTCTACAGCATTGTATTCTTCACTAGCACTTTGCCAGCGACTTCGTTCGCGAAAATGTTTTCATAAGAACTTTAACACCCTTTATGCCATATTTTGAGGATAGTTTTGAAAAACTAAGAACAGTCTTTGTTTTTTTATTAGAATATGTACAAAGTTTTTAGTTTATTAATTCCAAAAATAAGAGAATTCTATACAATCTTTATAACGCCTTACCTACATTGTTCTACTGAGGGTAGTTCTGAAAACAAAATAATGACAACCTTTATTATTTACTCAGGCTACTATTTATACTAACTTTCAAGTATAATTATGGTACAAGATTTTGCATACAAACTAAATTCCCCTTTTTCACCCCATCCAAGATTGAATTTTCAAAAACCCCTTCTTAGTCTACGTTATAAATGAAAGCCTTGTTAAAAGTTCCATGTTCCTTTTTTTTCTATTTATTGAATTTAGGGTTTTTTAACTTCTAGATACATATATTTCATAAAATATTACATTTAGTTTATGATATTTGCTTTTGATTCGTTTTACGGTTCAAATATTATGATAGACGTTTTAAATCAACAGTTTAACCACTTACAGGTTTTTCTATACTGTTCATGCTTGACTGGTTTTATATTATTCTCGCTCGGTTCATTGCTTCTCAACTCTACACAATGTTTATTATGTGAAACCTCTGTACAGAATTCATGATGTGTTAGAGCTTGTCTCGTATTTTTAGGGTTCCGCATCTCAAAAGGAAAAAAGGGAACCCTTATAGGATTCCTTTGTTGTCCGTCCATCCGTCCGCCTGTCTGTCTGTCTGTCAAGACCCTTTGTCTTGAGAACGAGTGGAGGTATCGAGTTGAAATTAAAACCATATCAAGTCCCTTCAAGCTGTGAAAAAATCAAACTTCTAAGTAACGAATAAAAAACATACGGCCGTTAATGTCGCAAAAAAACGTATATTTTGATACTCTCAAAGATCGGAATTCATAGGGTACTTCCCGTTGACCCAGACTCCTGTTTGGCACAAAGCAAAGTCTAAGAATAAATCTGAAAACAGTAAATTTGTTGTTACCTACGTCACAAAAAATAATTGCACATTGGAAAAATCTTCGAGACATTCTTTATTCGGGAATTGTAGTTTGCAAGGAACCCTCAGTGCACGAGTCCGATTCGCACTTGTTTTATTTTAAGTTTAGAAAGCTTTTACTAAACGTTAAAATATATTGAGATGAAAAACTTGATGATCCTGTAAAGTGGTATTTGAAAATGAAAATATGTAAGCGATTTTTTCAAGTAAATAGATATAATATTTTATGATTTGATATTTATCTTAGTGTTTATTAGTTATATATGTATTGTAGTGTATATGTATGTACTTTTTATATTAAGTATAGGCCACTTAATTTTATGATATTTCATTCTGTTTGAAACATCTATTATTTATTTATTATGTACATCTTCCACAGTGTTGTTTTTTTTAACCCAAAGGTTGACTGAAAGAAAGTGCTTTGTTTGTTAAGTCTGTCTATGTACCACTACTGTTCATGTAGTTTAAATAATTTTTTTTTTTTTTTTTTTTTTTTTTTTTTATTTATGTTCAAGATAAAAACAGTATACATTTGACTTTTTTATACTAAAAACCACTAAAGCCATTACTGGCTTATGCATGGTTAGTGAGTTCGCATAAATTAAATGTTAGTAATAAGTTTATCTAAACTAATTCACTTTTTGCAAAAAGTACTTTTTTAATTCACGCTTTGATTTTTTAGGGTTGCTGAGGTATTTATTTTGTATGTCCACAGGAAGTTCGTTAATTATTTTTGGCAGAATGTATGTGTATGTTCTCATACCGTATGTATTGTTGTATCTAGGCAAGGTAAAGGTGTTCATGTTCGATAACGTTCTTAGTTTTGGATGACGTGCATTCTTAATTAAATTATTTATGTTATTAAATTCATCTTTTAGTATGGAAAGTTTAGCCATGTTGTGAACTGGCAATATGTTGCAATAATGAAATAGTTCTGAGTAATCATTTTGGTATTTTGTTTTAATTTTAGGTGGTACTATATTTTTGAGAATTCGTTGTTGTAATTTGTAAATTTTATCTAAATGTGTTTTGTAAGTTCTCCCGTAGCTACTGAGACCATAGCCAATAATGGAGTCAGCTAGAGCTAGGTATAGTAGCCTTAAAGTTTAAAAATATACAATATTATTATTCTATACACTGATTTTTCATCAATCAGATAGGTTTTCATAGCCAAATAAATATCACGGTCTGGCCGCTTTTGTGCAGAAATGATCAAATATCGGACCATGATTTGATAAAATCTAAAGTTTTTTGTTCAATAATATGTCAAAGATGAAAGCAAAAATAATAGAAACGGAAGTTATTCGGAATGGTAAATGTTGATTTTTCTGTGTAAAATGCTGAATAAAGACGGCCAATTTACAAAACACTATAAGTTTGTAAAAAAAAATTAAAAGATTTTTTTTTTCTTACGATTAAGTTCTCGATGAAATATTACGTCAGTAGTCTCTTTTTGCACAATAACACCCTTATACCCGACCCCGTTTACCGCCCACGGTAGACGCGGAATTGCGGACGACAAGTAACTGGTAGCTCACCGTCTGGCTGTCCGGTAACTGTCCGAACCGATCTCGAGTCGACGGCACGTAGTATTCCTCAAAGAGATCAAAGAGATGTTATCTAAACTGTTGGGCAATTCAGAGAATTTCTAAAAAGACTAACTACCTAGAAGTAATACCTAAACTTGCGGTCCTAAAATTCGATTTGTTCCGTTTTAACCCGTTGTATGTCCGGAGCGCGGATCCACGCGGGACACAATAACTTTTTAATTGTGTCTCTAATTACGGCATACAAAAGATTAATACCACTCATCTAATACCATCATTGGTATTTGTTTGATCGCAATTTTATTACCTATTCTGAACGAAGACCACTCTTTAAATAATTTAATTTAATGCACGAACCCATACTAGTGACTTGAATTTAGTACAATCAGCTCAAGTCAAACCTAATAAAATTTTGGTTTCCTAATATTTATACGATCGTAATATACAAAAACTTTCACTAACTAATCACTTTTTTTAGATATGCCTGAGGAAGCTATAAATCAACCCTCAACATCTTGGGGGAAAACAGAAACTTTGACATGCATAAAAAATGGTGGCTTGTTGTTATTTAGGGCAGGTTTGCAGTACACAATTTATTATTAAACTAGACATTTGTTAATAAATACGTTTTTTTGGATTTTATTTGAATTAAAGATCCTATACAAAGCATTTTGGCTGACTGTACTTTAGATCCTTGAATTTCTTTTAGTATTAGTTAGAGCAATGGTATCCATTCGGAATAGACAATTAACACGGGTTCAAACAAATACCAATGGTATTAGATGAGTGGTATTAAAACGGAACAAATCTTTTTTTTTTTTTTTTTTTTATTGTTTATAGGTTCGCACTTGACCGCTATCTCACCTGATGGAAAGCGACGATGCGGTCGACGATGGAACGCGCTTACCTAAAAGAAACCTATTCACTCTCGACTTAAAGATTCCCGGGTTGTAGCTATCAGGAAACACAGACTCCGGCAAGGAATTCCACTCCCTAGCCGCACGCACAATGAATGTGTTCCCAAAAAGTTTTGTGCGTGTTGGTGGGATATCCACCATATACCGGTGGCGCATAGCCGTACGTCTGGTAGTCCGATGATGAAACGGGCTAGGCGGAATTAGGTTATGCAATTCCGACGCACACTCTCCGAAATGCAACCGGTAGAAAACCGACAATCTAAAATTCAAAGGATAATTGAAGGACACAGGTCTAATTCTAGTCAGAAAAAGTTAGACACACCCTCCACCCTAGACCGATAGAAGTAGCTGGATAATTTTCCATCTCAAAAAAAGGTTTTACTAGCCAATAAAAGATCAATACAGTAGCATACTAGTCTATGGATAGACGCAATTGGAATCAAGCCGTTGCAGCGCAAACAAAGTTGAACGCAATCTAAAAGTTATTGTTTCGACGTACTCGTTCAGTTAAACGACAGAGTTTTCATTAAAAGTTACTGGAACTGTGTGTGTTTTACTATTGTTTGGATTAAAAAGAGCGACTGGCCTTTTGACGGCTTTAGCGGTGAACGTTTCCTATTTTTCTATTCACGTTTTATGGATCAACCGTTCCTGATCAATCGTGTATGAAGTACTGTTCTCATCTTTGAGATGAAGCGAGGAGTGGCAGGCGGTCGCCTCCTTCTGCGAAGCAGTAATGCTACCAAAGGAGCCAGTCCCATGCGCAAGGCAATAATAATAATCCTTTATTATCATGCATCTAAGGCCCATAGATGAAATACAAAATAATAAACTAATACATAAAAAGATAGTATAAATAATCATTATTAAACTATTAACTATTGCACACGAAGTGACGGCGTCGTGTTCCGCTGCGAGGTATCCTTTCACGAAATCGTCGATACACGACACCCTTCGGCCAAAACTCTCCTTTAAGGAAGGTGTCCACATGATGAGGTGGCTCACGCACCACAAACGACTTGAAATTAGTGTTATGGAGCGGCTCCAGCTGCTCAACTCTCAAAGTTCAGTTCGTCTTGACCCGTACAAATTCTACGACCTCCTCAACCTTCGTGGTGTGATGTAACCTCAAAACGTACAGCTGCGTCGTGGGTATTGCTGGACGCAGCAGCATGTTTGATCCTGCCAGCGCGGTACCACACTGGTTCTGACAAGTAGGCTTCTTCCTTTTCTTCTTCTCTACCTTTGTGAAGCCATCCTCATCGCTCTGCTTGCCCCGTTTTGTCAGTTAATGGCCGTCACGCCCCAACCGCCGCCAGGATTCTGATACGATCCCGATTTCCGGCCACCGGAGGCGCGGGCTCGCGGACCACGAGCAAGAAAGCATTCCAGAACCAGAGCCGCCGACCCTCTACGAGAACGACCCCAAGCCCGCCCAAGCGGGGCACACCTAAACTTTATACTCCACCGTGTCCTCCACACCGGGTCCACATAGTGGTAACACTTAAGTTACGTAGCTATGTCGCAGATCGTGGGTTCGATTCCCACCCAGGACAAATGTTTATGTGATGAGCATGATCATTTGTTCTGTGTCTGGGTGTAATTTATCTATATTATGTATGTATTTAGAAATATATAAGTATGTTTATCAGTTGTCTTGTACTCATAACACAAGCTCTGCTTACCTTGAGACGAGATGGCGTTGTGTGATAGTTGTTTGATTATTAATATTATTCATGCTCCAGTTTACCTGTAAAACTCAACTGTACAGGTAAACTTGTCAGGTATAATTATCTTACCGTGTATCCGCCACCTTGTAACTTTAAAATTTTGGTGACGTATAAATTAAAATTCATGAAAGTTGCTAAAGACCTTTACGTTTCATGGCTGCGGTGAGACTTTCAAACTATATCGCAGCCTGTGATCACGACCCTCCATTCCTAATGACATAACATAACCTGTGCAAATTACATAACTCGATATCTGTTAAAACTTTATGTAACTTCGTACCCTTGCGAAATCCTTAGGGAGGAGCGTGGCCAAATTAAGGCTAAAGCGCCCGAAAAGTGCCATAAAACAGTAACTTTCTGAAACCTACTCCTCGGTAACGGCCAGGTTAATAGGTTTGAAAAAAATATATGTTCAATAAAGATTTCTGAACAACATTATCAACATTTGATTTTTTTGTGCTATTAATAGTTTTGACTAAAAAAAATATTTAGCAATTTCGCAACTTTTCCCTACTCCTTCGAAACGGCTTGAACCTTTACAAGCATTTTTACACATAAAAATTGGTGGTTAAATATTCTTCAAAGTGAACATTGGATATGTAAATCAATCAATATTTCGCAAAGAAAATGGATTTAAAGGTCAGCCGCGCGCTTTCCGGACGCTGTTGGCCGCAAATAAATGCACAGATTTGCGTATTGCCGCCTAGGCGAGTGCGAGAGCTGCGTCCACATAATTTCGGTCAGATGGTTCACGGGACCATAAGCCTTAACAGAAAATGTATCGACAGGTACAGTTGCTGTTGCGACGGAATTTAATATTTTCCATTGTACCTGTAGGAATTAATTGTTTTATTCATGAAAACTCAGTAATGGAAGGCTTTTAGGCTTAGTACTGTCGATGAAAATATGATTGTGAAGGTATATTTTGTCTGTTCTGAAACTGAATTGAGTTGACATTTAGTTGATACCTCCACCTAAAAGTTGAAAGAGGTTGGAAAGAAAATACTTTCCGATTTGTACTACAACGAGTGTCGCCGCTTGTCTCCCACCCTTTAACTCCACTACAGGCAATAAACAAATACGAACGCGCATTACGCAACTAACAGACCACGAACAGTTAGATGGCAAGTTTGCCATTGGTTGTGTCAATTATGAGCATGATCATATTTTGAGGCACGCCTGTCCACAAGGTCATTCTAACCTCTTTCGTCTTTTCTGTGGATATATCTATAAAAACATCTTTTATTGAACGAAGGAGTTGGGAGTATCTAAGCGATTCTCAGCCGTCTTGGGTGCAGACTTGCGGACGGCGAGTAATGGATAGCTCACCGTTTGGTAAGGATCAAGGTAGAACTATATTGAGCACACGTGGACCACGTACGCCGATCGGGGCGCGTCGGTCTCCATACATTTTAAATGGCAACTAAACTTGTAGAAGCTACATTAGATCCACGCCATGTGACGTAACGCGTGGTGACGGTATCGACACAAAGACGTCAGAACGGTATTATTAAGTAAAATAAAGAATAAAATCATAAATGGAAAAAAGGAAAAATAAAGAATTAAATCATAAATGGAAAAAAAATAAAGAATAAAATCATAAATGGAAAAAAGGAAAAATAAAGAATAAAATCGTAAATGGAAAAAAGGAAAAATTAAAGAATAAAATCATAATTGGAAAAAAGGAAAAATCAAGAACAAAATCATAAACGGAAAAAAAAGAGTAAATAGAATAAAATATGGCAAAGGTGAAAGGAAAGGATATATCATTACACCATTGTGATGATACTGTGTGGAAATGAAAAATCGAAAATATGAAATTCATGATGAGTTGTAATTCATGTTAAGGTCACCCATCCACAGGCCGACCTCAGCAAGCGATGCTTAACCTAAGTAGACAAAACCTTCTTAAAGAATCCTTTATCAAAGCCTTGTCAAATATAACACTCAGTTCAAAGCTCGGAGATTAAAAACATGACTCGCAGGTCTTCAAAATATTGCTAAAACCAGACACAGTCAGCATAAAATATTAGGTCTGTCAAGCATAATTTTGCTTAGTAATTCTATGCGAGATATTCCACTGACTTTACTGTAAGAATTCTACAAATGCTACGCTCGCGTAAAAAGTAGCCTATGTCACTTTCCATACCTTCAACTATCTCCACTTAAAAAATTACGGCAATCTGTCGCTCCGTTTTGCCGTGAAAGACGGACAAACAGGCACACACACAAACTTTCCCATTTATAATATTAGTATGGATTTTAATCACAATTTTAATAAAGGTACTATGATGGATTTCAGTCAAACGATGAGACCCTTGCTCGAACCGATGTATTAAAAAAATGCAATAATGTGAAGTTGGCTTTAGACCATTATATCATAGCATAGTCGGCCTTATAATGTTCCCACTGTTGGGACTCAGGTCTCTTCTCTAGGACAGGGAATGGGCCGTAATTCACCACGCGGGCCCAGTGCGGGTTGGTAGATGCCACGTATTTTCGTATTTTTTGTTCTAGGACATGCCGGTTTCCTCACGATTTTTTCCTTCTCCGTGTAAACTTAATAATCTCATTATCTCTACTACTTTACTCTACCCTATTTTTATTACTTATGCCACAGTATAAATAAGGAACAGTATGGAAACTAATAATATATATCAATTCATATTTAATACTGTGCTTATGAGCTGGTTTTCCTCTTCTCTCTCCGTTACTTTAAACGAATCTTTACATGGATCTAGCTTAGTTTACTTGCTCAACATCGAGAGGAACACGATGTTTTCCTTCATCGTTTTAAGAGCAGTGGTGAAGAAATAAATTACACAAAGGAATGCGCCTGTCTGGATTTGAATTCGCGACCTACTCGTAAGTCGGTGCCGTTACTTCTTGGTACTACTGCTCTCCATCAGACCATTATATCAAAGCGTTTAAAAAATATAAATTTCTTTTTTCCCAACAAACAAAAAACGATGTAATTTATTTATTTTTAAGTGTAGTCCTATCCCAGCAGGAAAATGAGTTTTCATGAGTCATGACACTATAAAGACTTCCTCCTACTTTTGCATGACCATTATCACGTCTAAATACCATAAGAACATCCGCATATGAATTATACATATATGACGTACATACAACATGAATCAATAGATTGTTACGTTGTTTTTCAGACAGAACCTGTAGACAAGAATATAGTATGACTAAGAAGTCAATCTAGGAAAGAAAAACAGAAATATTGTTTTGAAATGTGTACCTACAATGCTGGTTTTCCTCATGCGAAACAGCTAAAGTTTATAAGTGGAATGCTGCTGAGTTATGAATGAAATAATTAATGTTTGAAGCTGAAAGCTACTTTGATGAGTAATGAAACTCGTGCGCATTAACATGGTACCATGGTAACCTGGTTCGAATAAATGACGTTTAAATAATTGAGTGCAAATTATATTGAATTTTTTTTTATTTGAATATCAACATTTATTTTGCGCCAAGCACTTTCTCGTAACATACTACTTTAAGAGTAAGATGCTTTAAATGTGAATACAAAGTCTTTTTGATAGGCCTGTTGGTCTAGTGGTTAGTGGCCCTGACTGCTATGCTAGGTCGTGAGTTCGATTCCCACTCAGGACAAATGTTTGTGTGATGAGCACAATCATTTGTTCTGTGTCAGGGTGTAATTTATCTATAATATCGTTTTTAGAAATTTATAAGTATGTTTAGTACTCATAACACAAGCTCTGCTTAGCTTGGGAATAGACGGTGGGCGTTGTGTGATAGTTGTGGAATATTATATTATTAAATTATTATTTTCGAGTATTCAATGTGGTTTTCGATTCAGGTGCCATGTTAATTTGCACGAGTTGTTTAAAGGTACATAAATCTCTCGACCGAATTTTGTTGGACCAATCTCAACAGAGATTACTCAAGTCATTACCCCAATCTTTCCCCAACTATCATTTTTTTTGTTGAGATATCATTTATGACATCTTCCACCCTTGGGCGAAGCGAGAGGGCGAGTCAGACTTCTACTGACTAAAATTTTGTATGCTTTGCCTTGCATTCCTGGGTCCTGGGGGTCCATTTTCACTTAACCCATGGCCGCAGTAGGCATTGTACCCTACTGAGCCCCTACGATTGACTGGCATCTCCTTGAGGCACACGTGTAACACGCGCCGTCGACGACTTGGGCTCGGTGTTGACGGTTAACGGATGGTCGGACGGCGAGCAATGCTTAGTTCGAAAGTTCGCATCTACGGATCATTGGATCCGACTTCTCTCGCTCTAGGGCGGAACGGGAGAGCGTGTCAGACTTACTGACTGAAACACACTCCTAATTCCCTTCTTTGCCTTGTGTTTCCAAACTCCAGGTTTTCCTTTGAGAAGCGACTCCATTTTGTACTTGTGAATACATGAGCCATGTTTCCTCTGTGTTTGAGCACATTTAGTTGAATGAATTCACGTGTTGCTGATATTGAGTAGGATTTACTACTCGAGTAAATAAAAAATGTAGGCAATCACGTGATGGTATGACGTCAAAGCCTGTTCGTAATCTGGGGACTTAGTTATCTAGAAAAGATATAGGTGAATGAATGCTTTGTTTGATGATGAATTCTATTCGCTGCGTCTTCCGGTACGCGGTCGCCACTCCAGAACCTTTCGTCCTTATATCTGTTCTTCGTGTAATATGCAGTGCTCATTGCCACTTAAGTTTTGCGATTCTTCGAGCTATGTCGGTAACCTTGGATATCCTGCGCATATCTTCATTTCTGATGTGATCACGCAAGGAAACTCCGAGCATAGTCCTTTCCATTGCTCTTTGGGTGACTTTGAGTCTTCTTATAGGCCCATTTTAAGCGAGCACGTTTCGGAGACATTCAGAATATTAATAAAATAAAAAGAAACCAGAATATTTTGGTCAAAAAAAGAAATAAACAAAATTTATGTGTTTTATTTGTTCAAAATGATAGAATGATTTCTACAACGTTTAACGCTACATTGTAGAACGAGCGGCCGACTCAGGCGCGTTAACATGGCTACCCACTTATCGTTTCCTACAATTGCTGACACCGAAGCGTTACCGGTTGGAGAACGGAATTCGACACGATACGGTTGTAACTTGGCTAGGGGAGCTGTTCTCTACAGCACGGGTGGGTTTTTGTCAATAAAGTCTGACATGGACTCCCGTTCCGTTATTAAGGGACTTGGAGCACCCCGACTCGGACAGGTTAGGTTAGAAGGAGATGGCGGTGTCTAGTGAGCGAGCAAAGCGAACAAACATAGACCCCGTCATCACCATCATTGATTAGAAGAAGTCATTAGATGATTTCCCAAATAAAAAAAAAAAGTGTGGCACTCGGGGACTGCCGCGGTAAAGCTATTGCATAGCATTTTTATCAACTTATGCCATAGACCTCGCCAACAGCTGCTTAACCTCACCCATCCAAAACCAGACCTCGCCTACAGCTGCTTAACCCCACCCATCCAAAAACAGGCCTTGCCAACAGCTGCTTAACCCCACCCATCCAAAACAAGACCTCGCCAACAGCTGCTTAACCTCTTCCATCCAAAACCAGACCTCGCCAACAGCTGCTTAACCTCTTTCATCAAAAACCAGACCTCGCTAACTGCTGCTTAACCCCACCCATCAAAAACGCCGACAGCTGCTTGCACTCATTTGTTTTCTTATCGGTCACCACGCTCAAAAAACAAATGAGGGGGGGGGTGTTAGGTTATTTTCGTTACGGAATTTCTGGATTCGGTCTCCACGCTCAAGGCCGGCGATAGAAGCTATGCAATAGCTTAAAAAACTTAGGCAAAAAAAACCTACTACGGAATTAAAAATCAATCAAACAGTGGGTAATTCCTTAAAAGCTTGCAAATGTCGAAGATTAACATGAACACGGAGTCTACAGTTCTCTAGGGAAATTAACAGCCACACCTCTGAGTTCTGTGAATGTGCTAAAAGACTAAAGTTATTCACAGTATCCATTACCTTTCAGTACTTTGTGGGACTTTGTTTTAAGTTATTGCTTTTGAGGTCGTTTGGGCCTTAGAGATGAGTGTTGGTGGAATTTAATACTGATACAGGCTACTATGCTTTTTGTAAATCTGACGTTAGAATTTTTAGTATCACCGTCCCTGGTCTATTATATTCAAAACTTTGACAGATTTTAAAGCTGCTTTATTTTTTTTTGATGATTTTTTCAGCGCTGTGAGCTCAACGCATTATGCGTGAGGCCGCAGCTTTATGCTGAGCGTTCGGCCGTTTTGCGCGGAGGAGACGCATATCTTCCGTATCTTGATGTTATGTTCTGTTTACCTACTTTTAAGTTTGCGTCTTTAACGCGTAAATAAACTGTTTTTCTTTCATTCTTTCTAAAAACCAAATTCACATTTATTATAGTCATCATCAGCATCAGCCTTTTTTATGTTCCCACTGTTGGGACTCAAGCCTCCTCTCTAGGAGAGGGAATGGGCCGTAATACATCACGCGGGGCCAGTGCGGGTTGGGGAATGTATGACAGGCCTGTTGGTGTAGTGGTTAGTGACCCTGACTGCTATGCCGGAGGTCGTGGGTTCGATTCCCACCCAGGACAAATGTTTGTGTGATGAGCATAATCATTTGTTCTGTGTCTGGGTGTAATTTATCTATAGTAGGTATGTATTTGGAAATATATATAATTATCAGTTATCTGGTACCCATAACACAAGCTCTGCTTAGCTTGGGACTAGACGGCGTTGTGTGATAGTTGTGTGGAATATTATATTATTGTAAATTTTTCGTGACGACAAATAATCGTGTAGTTTTAAATGTCGTATTAAAAGTACGTAACACCTAGAACGACAGTCTTAAAGCATAAAAAATTATCAAGACTAATCCGTGACGGTAAAACAGTTGTTATAATAGAAACAGCTAGAGACGATCGTCGTCCGACGATAAAATTCGGATTTTGAGTTAGAAATTCACCCAATTACTTCTTCCGCACTTGCCCTTTGCGTGTTTAGATCACGGGTTTCCTTCTCAGGAATACCACAGCCGTAGCGGGATAGCCCAGTAGAGCCAAAACCTACTGGGGACATAGGTGCACGTCTGGGAAGAGACGGTCCTGAAGCAATGGGCAATTGAAGGAACGTAACTGTAGTATTGGTCAGTAAAAGTCTGAAACGCCATTCCGCTCCGCCCTAGAGCGGTTGAAGTTATTAAATGATTTTCCACCTTTAAAAAAAATGCGTACAAGGTAGCAATATTTCAATGGTTTTAATTCTAATGTGTGTGTGTGTGTGCGTCACAGGTACATACAGTTGAGTCATAATGGATATGACTAGTTCGACGCGACACTACGAACCAATATTTGTGCAGCTATTTTTATATTACTAAATAAACCACGCGTAAACGTAAACGTCCACTACGTCTTGCTAAGGTTTTCGTATTCCTACTTTTACTAACATTGGGCACGCCACAATTATGGCGGCAAGTCCCCTTTTTGAGGCGTAGCTGGAAGGACCTCACGGCGGCCTCACCTTCCGCATGACGCAGGCTCTCACCGGAAATGGTAAGTTCGGGACGTACCTGCACCGGATTCGTGCGGTAGCGACGCCCAGGTGTCACCACTGTGTGGACTGCCCGGAGGACACGGTGAAGCTTACGGTAGAAGTGTACCCTGCTTGGGCAGATCATCGCCGTGTTCTTGTGGAGGCGATCGGCGGCGGCGATCGCGCCGGGCCTTGGTACAGGCCATGGTTCGGAGCGAGGAGGAGTGGCAGGGGGTTGCTTCCTTCTGCGAAGAAGTAATGCTAGCAAAGGAGGAGAACGACCGCATCGGGCAATGGCGCTCACAGCAACTCAGCCGCCGCCGGAATTCCGATCCCGATTTCCAGTCACCGTAGGCGCGGGCTTTCGGACGGCGAGCATTGGGTAGCTCGCTATCTGATCGTCCGGTAACTGTCCAGACCGAGCCCAAGTCGTCCCGCGCGCCTCATGTAGTTGTCAGCAAATGTAGGAGCACAGCTGGGTCGGAGCCTTCTGGGGCCAGGGTCTAGTTCCGAAAGGGAGGCTCTGGCCCGGTATGAAAGGCAACAAAGGAACGGGGTTGGTTTTTTAGTCAGTAAGAGTCTGACACTATATCCCGCTCCGCTGAAGGGTGGGGGATATCATTTGGATGATGAATGATAAATGATCTTTATTTTGCAAGTAGGTTTTATAAAAACACTTTTACACGTCAATTTTTTTTTTCGTCAATTAATGCTAGATGAGGCCGGTGTTTTCTAGCTGACTACCCTGAGAAGAAACACCGAAACAAACATGTACTCCGATGAGGTGAAGTAAAAGTGTACCATGTTAGTAAAGTCCCATTTCACCTGCTACATTTATGTCCATGCTAAAGAGTCAACATTTTTTTCTTCTATTAGTTAATAATAAAAAAAATGTTCTTTTATCTTTCTCACTTTTCTTTTGATATGGCCAGCTCGGTAGGTTTCAGTTTCGGATCACTTTTGTATGAGTAGTCCCGAGGACACGGCGGAACATCAGTGGAAGTTCGGGACACTTGGACTTAGCACGACCGTGTTCTCGTAGAGGTGATCGGCGACGCTGATCTTTTGCATTTTGTTCTGGGTCATGCCATGGTCTGTAGCGAAAAGGAATGGCCTTACACACACCACAACTAATTAAAGATATAAAAATTAATACAAATTAAAAAACTGCGAGGCCAAAAAGACGCCAATTAAATTTATTAACCTGATGATGAAAATATTTTATTCACTTTTTCTAACAGTAATTAATTGTATTATAAAATTTCCATTGAACAATTCCATTTAATTTTTATTCTTCAGGGAGATAAGTAATGATGTGCGGTTTTTGAGGTAATTTTGATTCCAGTAGTTTGAAGTTTAAACTAGTTTTTTTTTTTCGAATAATCACACCTTATATTATTTGAAAATTTTCTTTACAATTAAAAATTGGTTATAGTGAGAAATATTCTCCACTCTAGATAATAAACTCTTTTTTTTCTCTGTTGCTTCCTTTTATCCTTCCTTTTATATCCTTCAGCTGATCCGGCAAACATTATTCTAGCATATAATTTATTAAAGAAAAATACGTTTAATTTTGCACACATTAGCATATTAACACTGGTTTTTTCCTGCGATATCATTCCCGTAGACTATTCCACAGAAACCTATAATATATTAGCCTGTTTCAATCCAGGATATAAGCTATACTGGTACGGTTGTACAAAATTTTGTTTAAATACGTTCAGCCGTTTGAGCACGAAACAAAATACTTATGAGAGTGATAAAATAATAATACGTCCTAAGAACACAAGGTCTAAATAAACACAAATAGAAACTACATCCCTAAGACAAACACAAGCCTACACTCTCATACATCACATACAAGAATACATAAACACCTTTACCTCACCTCCAAGCCTTCACCAAACAGGTTTAATTAAAAGAAATCGCCACGAACGAGGCCGTATATAACATCCAGTGAATACGGAGAGGGGCGAATTAGGCCCACCCGAGTACCCCAGTGCTATTTACATTACTAATGGCATACAGAGTAAGAGGAAATGGAACGTTCACGCGATGATCTGCCACAACTGTTCGCCCCATTTTCGGAAAATACAGACAAAATCTAATATCATCAACCTATGACGTCAGGACTTTTTTAGGGCGTTTGCCAGCTACATTGAGTTTAGATATCTGAAAACTTACAATAAGCACCAGTGACACCTAATGATGTGACAGTCTAACAATTAAAAAAGATAAAATTAGAAGTGTCAATATCATAATTTTCTTGCACTCAATGAAGAAAAATTTGTTAAAGACAGAAAACAGTAAAGATATTTTATTTGTGTTGTACAGTAAGAGGAAATTGAAGTCAGTAGGTATTGCAAGATTTAGTGTTTATAACAATGGCTTACATATTTTGTTATGAATGCAAGTAGAAGCTGAACAATAATAATTGAAAGAAATTAAATCTACTTATTATAATATTAAATAAAGTAAATAGTAAATCATAGGAAATAATCTGTTTGCCTAAGGATTTATAAGTATTAACAGATCATAACAAATCAATAAAAAATATCTTTTGCATATTTCACCTATTTTACACATCTACCTATTTTATTCATCAATCCACAAAAGTACCAAGTGCTACATTTTTTTTTTCATATTAGCACTCTTCAGGTATAGCTCTCCATTCTTATTACTTACTCCATGTACATTTCTACAATCAGTAATCCGACTGGGATACAAAATGAAGGATCGATCAAATCATTTATTCACCGCCACACTCGACTAAAGTGAATATTTTTGAGTACCTTCCTTTTTTCCTTACAGAAATGTAATCAATCTCTATTTTTTGTATATGTAGATCTTACTGTGGTTTACTTTATAATAATAAGGGGTAGGTATCTATCAATCTTCTTCTCCTGCGGTAAGAAAATTCGCTCTTGAGATAAGTTGCAGTGAAGCCACATAATAGACATGTAGGTACAGAAGTCAATCTTATGTATGTACAGTGAAACTTGGTTAAGTGGGACCTGGATAAGTGAGAAACCTCCATAACTGGAACTCATGCTGAGGTCCCTCTGTTAGTGGGACGAGGTAAGCCTCTATATCTGAGATTTGTTCTTTCGATTTATCATCATAGTTACCTCTATAACTGAGACAGCGAGTAAATTTTATATGCATAAACCTCTGTAACTGACATAACATTGTTTGTTTACTCATTCTTATTCTACCCACAAATTCCACACGTAATTCCAAGTACGGAACCCTCTGTAAATGAGACAGATATTTATTTATACCTGTATATCTGAGACACTGGGTAAGTGGAATACCTCTATAAGTGAAACGACATTGCAGGTCTCACTTAACCAGGTTTCACTGTACTTTACTTTTTATACCTACGCTCTATGGTCGCGCTAGGGTCAGCGCATTGCGCCGAACCACGAACAGTATGAGCGCGACCGGGCGATTGAGCCGAGATATCGTGTCCGTGAGCGGTGTCTATGTGTGCGTTGCTCGAACGCGCTTTGTATGTGGTTAGACTTCTGTAGCTATTTATTTTGTGGTGAAGCTGTCTGCATAGATTGATGTTCGAGTAATTTTACCCGGGTAAAGTATTTCAGGTAGCATGGTACATGGTAGGGAGCAATTTAATTGTAATAAAACCAGTATTAACGGGCCTCACGATATTCTGAAACTCTACACCACGTCAGGCCAGCTCAAAATGGAATTACTTTTTAACCAACTTCAGAAACGATGAAGTTATATTTTCTTCTCTATGTATTTTTTTTAATGTATGTTTGCCCATTTCTTGGTCATTTGTGTGTTTGTTGATTGAAAGATTATACTCCCGAATTTGTTCCATAGAGATATGATTATTGAGGATTTTTTTTTTTTCGATGGGAATTTATTGATGATGAACTTCGAGGATATGTAACGGAACAAATTCTCAAATGCTAGTTTATATAAAATTAAAAAAAAAAAAAACTCCTCATAACAGAACTATTGTAATAAATAAACATGCTTTTTTTTTATACGTGTAGTCTTCCATGATTGACTAAAATAAGCCCCCTCTTTCTACGGTGATATTAATGAAAATACAAAACATAAAGAAACCAATAAATAACTGATTTCAAAAAAAGAATAACGTACTTTTAATATAAAGTTTATTCAAAGTCAAAGTCAAAAGTTTTTTATTTCACATACATGGACACTTATAAAACGAAAAAACATATAATTTCAAATCAATCCGAAGGTTTTATACACGACCCGTTTTAAAAATGGGAATTTCATAGGTAAGACCTATTATTTACTAAGTAATAAAAAGACATCTGTATATGTATGGAAGTAATTTTGTAGATTAAAATCATGTCAATACTTTCACCAAATAACAACATTATTTTTGCTTAAACGATAGTAAAATATCTCAGTCAATTTTTTTCAAGTATAAATATTATCAAAGTAAACGAAACAACATTCGCTTGAAACCCAGCAGATGCCGGCGTAAAAAATACAACAGCCTTATAAATTACTTTCACGAACAATGTAATAAAATAAATATCTCGCATGCTAAACGATCTATTGTAGCCAAGACAGCATTTTGAATAAGATATTTTACATTAAATTACTTCATGTCAGTTTTTTCTCGGAGGAGTAGACAGAAATACACGATTATTTGTAAAATACTAACAATCTTACAGGACTCTATTAGTAATACATCATAAACAATAACTTTTGTTCTAAGACTGTACGAGCAAACCTGTACATTTTGTATTGTTTTGTAATAATGCTGACGCTTGCACTTATGATGCGATGCATCGAGCTCCATTTGTAAATTACTTTAGTATCAATAAATCCGTGCAACAGTAAACATCGTTTCACTTAATCAAATTCCCTAACTTGGGTCGCGGCGCAGTACTCATAACATTTTAATATTAACAAAAAAGGTGTAAGGTAAAAACCGTTACCATCTTTATGGTCCTTCGAGCCGGATGTAGATTTACGACCCTACCCATAGACCATTTTCCAAGAAGTAAATTGTCATCGTGCAAAAGGATTACGTCCGTCGTTTAGGTTTATGTTTTCACGAGACTGTCGCCATTTGCTTCTTTTTGTTTAGCTTTCCTTTCTCTCTTAAGCTTTTAATTTATTCTGTAATTTCTTGCTGCTGTACAAAACCCAATACATTTACCAAAATGTCATCAAGACTTCGTTGTTCTATCTTACATACTTATACGTCTGTATGACGCGATGCAAGCGCATCAAGCACCCCCGCTGCTTGATCCCGTTCCCTCCGCTATATTACTATCGCTTGTTTTGCATAGACCGTAATATTTAGATCGTTCAATTCAAATATATTTATTTTTGTATGAAAATCTGATAAAAGTCATAGAACAAAAGTTGTTCTTATATTTTTTATTGTACATAACTTTACAAATTATAAATATTAAGACAGCCGATGTATACAGGCGAATTTAACCCAAAATTGAGTTTTCTTACAGAAAACTTTAGTATTGTTGTTGTTGTTTATGAAGTTAGTAACATAGTCCTGAGAAATTGCCACTGTTTTACAAAAAACAATGGATATAAATTCGGACATACCTCTCTGAGTAAGTTTCTACTCATGACTTTCTCTCTTTACACCTGCATCCAACTGCTAAGCTTTTACCAATTATTTTTGGATCAACTTCCAGGCTAACAACATGCAGCTATAACTATATCCTGGAATAGGACATAGGGTACTTTTCAGTACTTAGATACAATTGCCGTCACGGATCTTGAGCGCTGGCTTCAAGTTGCGCAGAAGTCAAATATTCGGTATCTTTAGTGGTGAGAAGTGAGACGCGGGGGCGCGGAGTGTCAGTGATTGGCTCGCCGCGCCATCGCGTCATACACGTCACTCCTGATTCGTTCCCTGCGTTGGTGCATGTATCTAACAACGAAAACGCCAGTGGCTCGCCAGTGTATGGAATGCACTGACGCTGAGCGCTCAAGATCCGTTCCGGCAATTGTACAGAGATAGTGCTTCCGGCAGAAGCTAGAAAAGACATTTTGGATATTTTGTCTATCCCTCTCTCTCAGTATTCTGACAGGGTAGACAAAATATCCAATAATCCAGAATTTCAGAAAAATGCAACGATGAACATAATTATGTAACAGCTGTAATCTCGAGACATTTTTCTTACGTTTACAATAAATGTGGTTCATACTTTTCCTCTACGTTTGCGATCTGCATATAATTCAAATCCCGGATAAGCTTTATGTAATATATAGAAAAATATCTGACACTTCGTTCGAGCGCTTTTCCGCATCTTGTATTCGTAAACGTGCTTCGAATAAAAACTACAACTCACTAGTTTCAATGTTTTTTTCAAGTGGGAAAAGATCTGTTAATGTCGTCTCCTGCCTTGGATGAAGCTAGAAGGAGTATCATCATCATCCTTTTAGACGATAGACTTACACTGTTGAACATAGGCCTCCCTTAAGTGTCGCCACTATGAACGATTCAGTGCGTCCGGTATCCGTCGGAGTGTCATACTTTTACTAAATAAAACTCACAGTGTTCCTCGTTTTATTTACCCTTTTTGCGAGGGCTACAGTTATAGTAGCCCTTCAAACAATACGCAGCCCTGGTGGGGTTGGTTTGAGATCAGGCGCTCATGGAACACAACACACCGTCGACCCAGGCTTGATCCTTTCCAGACAGCCGGACGGTGAGCTATCATTTGCTTGCCATCGACAAGCTTGCGCTTACGCTCCGGGCATTGGGAGTCGCAGGACGATTATCGTCCTGCGACTCCCAATGCCGTCTACGCTGAGGTCGGGACTCTAAGCTTACCTCACGGTTTCGACCACCTCTCATATTACAACATCCTCGGTAACCAGTCTATTTAAGCCGTCCAAAACCGTAGCCCTATGTCTTCCATATTTCGCAAAAGTTTCCTACCAACCACGAGTTGTCCTTGGGTTTAAAGATTGTCCATGAAGTTTCTTGCAAATTCTTCTCCATAGAGATCTACGCTTTGGAACGTGCAATTTAGCTTCACTTTTTTTTTGAATGAATGACATTTTAATAATATAATAACAGCTAATGTTCATTAAACGCAGAGTGTTGCCAGTGAGCGAAGATAGTAAATATTAAAGTTATTTATGTGCAAAACTTAACTAATTAAAACTAGATACACCCAATTAAAACTAACTTACAAAATAAAAATAAAAGCCCTAAAGGACTAAAAAGCAATTTAAAGTACTACTAAACTACTACATCGAAAAACTCCGCATCGCTGTCGACTGGAAATGTAAGTACCCAAAAGACTGGCGGCATTGCCACGCTGGATGGCAATGCTTATCCTTTGTCCAAAGTTTAAAGCCAGCCCTTGGTTCAGAAGTGTCAAGAAAGTACATATTTATATACACATACTTTATGATTTCCCATAATTTACACAGTGTTACTGCGACAGTCAAAAATTATAAAACTCATTTTCAAATATAAACGTGAAAGCTCCGATGTTCACTGAATATGTTTGTCTTTATCGAGAGAGATAATGAAACCACTGAAAATTTTACACACCTGTGTTTTTGTACAAAGCTTTAAAATCAGAAAATATATGAAGGGTATAGGTCCATATATTTGTAGCCAATTTGATTGTTCTGGGAGCCCCAAAACAATTGAAAAACACGTGTAACATTGAACTGGGTGATCATTAATTTATTGTTTCTTTGTTTCAGGTAACCCCAGTGGAGATAACACCTATTTGCGCAAAACGGGCGGGAACACATTCATTGTGCGCACAGCTAAGGAGTACAATTCCTTGTCGGAGTCTGTGTTTCCTAATAGCTACGACCTAGGGGTTTTTAAGTCAAGAACACTCATGCTAGAGCGCTCTCGCTTACCCAGAACGGTAAAACACATTTTATGATTTCTGGCTGAAAAAAAAGGTGTAATTTGGTTGACTTGAGTTACTTGAAGTGTAATTGCTTGCTTAGTCTGTATTTTCTGACAGCTAGGTACAACCTGGGGGCCTTTAAGGTAAGGTTACGTCTACCCAAGCGTGCTCTATCGTCAACCATAATCGTTTACTATCAAGTGGGATAGCAGTCAAATGTTCGTCTATCAGTAAAAAGAAAGTATTACTTTTTTGGATCTGATACGAAAGTATACAGGTACGGTAGAGCTCCGCCGTTCGCTCCGGCATGTTTTCGATGCGATCCGCTCAAAGTTGATACTCTGGCGTCTCTTCCCGCCGAATTCAACACAGGAACCTCCTGAAACAACTGTGCCCGGCGAGGACAAGCATCAAGCGGAAAGTGAGATGCCACTTCTCAAAGAAGGGACTTAACGTCATGATAATGGCGTGCCCAAACTTAATGGTGGTAACATTATTCAGTTTCTGCATCCTTTTTCGTCTCTGTACCCAGTCATAAAATAGATAGCTACAGAAGACAATCTCATGTATGTACTTCACTTTTTATACCAACGCTCGGTGGACGCACACTAATGAGCGTTTGAGCCGGAACTGTCCAACGAGTGAGCCGAGACGCGACCGAGACATCGTGTCCGTGAGCGGTGTGTGTGTGTGCGTTGCTCAAGCACGCTTCGTATGTAGATTGACTTCTGTACTCATTTTGTAACCCAGTCCTCAAAGAAAGGCCATGCCGCTGTGATAACTGTGCGCCCTGAGCTCAAATCCTACACTAATAAAATCAGCGGTACCTATCATTTGAGTATACAATTGTTGAGTCCCTTGGTGGTGGAGTGTGGGGTACGTGTATCTTGGCCTTGTGTAGGAAATATGATTGAAAGCCACTGCAAAAAGTTACATGAAGATTTATTGGTACAGTTCACATTATGGTTTACATCTGTTGTTCTGACATGGTACGTGCGATGTACCGTGTGTCTTAGTTTGTAGACATGTTCGTACCATCACTGTGAGTAAGGGACAGGGGCTTGCGCTTGCCACGGTCATTTTGTTAGGTAAGCATGTGTAGCGTGAGCCCCTACGCAATAATTGTTGCCTAACCCTCCCACTAGGTGCATCAATGACCTGGAGAGGGTCGCGGGAATCCAATGAATGCAAGACGCTCAGGACCGTTTATTGTGGCGACACTTGGGGGAGGCCTATGCCCAACAGCGGACGTCTTTCAATTGAAATGATGATGATGATTCTAATGGTAAATGATAGGCAACACGATTGGTACAAAAAAACTAGCAAACCTCATCAGAGAATACTGCATAAAAATAGCGAAAAACTAAATTCGACAGAAAAACAAACGTGTTGTTTTTCCAACACTTAGAACAAACAAGTTGATAGAAAACAAGATTGCGACTCCCCACTATTATTTATTGCTAAAAGATTAAGCATTGATCAAACTGTTTACTTGTTCCATTTATGGAACTGCGACTAATATGGAAAGACATAAGTATCATTTATTAAGTTTTATCAGCAGCTTTGTCTAATAGAATGTAGATTTTTTTCCCAAGGGAACATACTCTTGTGATAAAAGTATCCCATAGCTTATTCCAAGATGTGATGTGATGGTGCTATTTTTTAAGAAAACTGTTTTTTTTCTTCAGTTTAAACTAGATGAGGCCGGTATTTCCAAGCAGACTAACCTGATAAGAAAAACAGAAAAAAACTCATTAAATATATTAAAAAGTTCAAAATTCCATTTTAACGGAATAACCCGGCTGAATGGTAAATTAATTATGAAATTCGTGACGTGAATCGTTGCGGAATCGCCCCCGGGCGATGACGTTCATTACAGCCGTCAATTGCAAGAGTTAATCAATTCCATTCTAATGAGGTACATTATGCATTAAACCTTTAATTTTTATTTCAACAACTGTTTGTCTAGTGGTTTAGTTGGCCCTGATTGGTTTCCACTCGAGACAAATGTTTGTGATGAGCACGATTATTTGTTCTGTATCTGAGTGTAATTTACCTACACAATGTATATATTATAAATAGGTATCATTGTGTATAACTACACAACAAAGTTTTTTTTGTTTGTAGGAGGTAAACTCTGGAAGCACAGGTCCGATTGTTAAAATTTTTACACCGATAGAAAGCTGCTTTATTCCTGAGTGACATAAGCATATTTTATGTACGCGGGTGAAGCTGCGGGCAAGAGCTAGTATCAGATAAAAAAAATATGCAATAATTATAAGAGAGAGAAAGAAAATCAAGCCGTTACCTCAAAACCTTTCAAAGACAGTTGAACATTGCTGCTCCTGATTTGCAGGAACAAGCCGTTTCAAATGGTAAACCTTGCGACAATGTCTAAGGTTTAAGCCTTGAGCATCGACGCCGAGTTGCTGGCCTGGCGGTTTTCTATCGATTACACTTCGGTGAGTGTGCGTTGGAATTGCACAATTTAATTCCACCAAGTCCGTTCCATCATCGGACCACTAGACGTACGGCGTTGCGCCATCGGTACATGGTGGATATCCCACCCATTCGTACAAAGCGTTTTGGAAACACATTCATTATGCGTACAGCTAAAGAGTGGAATTCCCTGCCGGAGTCTGTGTTTCCTGATAGCTACAACCTAGGGGTCTTTAAGTCGAGAGTGAATAGGTTACTTCTAGGCAAGCGTGCTCCATCGTCGGCCACATCATCACTTACCATCAGGTGAGATAGTGGTCAAACGCGAGCCTATCAATAATAAAAAAAAAAAAAAAAAAAAAAGGTACCGAAGACTCTTGGCTCGATTAATTCGATCCTGGAAATTAAGAAAGAAATGAATTGAATACAGTCTGTGTAATAAGTCAACCGACTTGGGAATTTTGTATAATATTTAATCATTTAAAAACCACTTATATTCGGTACTTTTCATAAGGTTCTTCTGTTAGTAAACAATGATCTTTATCTCTTAATCAACCTTGATTATTGAACCCGTGCTGACTACATCAGATTTCATTAAATTCTAATTATTACCCAAGTCGTTTAACTTATTAGACAGACTCTAGTGTTACTATGTTGGCGTACAGAAATTGAGCAGTTATTAAATCTGCTTTTAAATTTTAAAAGAAGCTATCAGTACGGCAACTTAAAGGTCAGGCAATCTATACATACATATAGTAGGTACATCTCTAGAAGTTTTTAGTTGTGCGCGCATTTCGTAAAATGTAAGAAATCGGTGTAGATACCTTTTATACATTAAAATTGCGTGTAACTTGATATATTATTTCGGCTTAATTTCATCGCAATCAGTTGACTATATCGAAAGATACGAGTATACTACATTAATTGACTGTTCGGTTTACAAAGTTCGCCGAGTCAGCTAGTATTATGCTATGCGGCGGAGACCTCTCGCGCCGGGCCTTGTTTTGAGGCATGGTCCGGAGCGAAGAGGAGTGGCAGGCGGTCGCTGACTTCTGCGAAGCAGTAATGCTCGCCAAGGAGGAGGCTGACCGCATCAGGCAACGGCTTTTCGTCGCCGCCGCCGCCGGGATTTAGATCCTGTTTTCCGGCCACCGTAGGCGCGGGCTTGCGGACAGTGAGCAATGGGTAGCTCGCTGTCCATTGGTGTGTATGGGTATCGTCGACGGCGCGCACTGTTCCCGCGCGTCTCAAGGACCCAGCTGGTTCGAAGCCTACTGGGGCCAGGGTTAGTTTCGAAAGACAGCTTGAGCCCCGGTATGAAGGCTAGAAGAAACGGGGTGGATCTTTTAGTCAGTAAGAGTCTGGCACTATCTCCCGCTTCGTCCAAGAGCGGGGGTTGTCATTGGATGATTTTTTCCCACCATGAAAAAAGACCCAGCTGTGGGAAAACTTAAAAGGCTGATTATGCTATGCTTATTTATTTATGTAAACACAAATACTTAACAGAAAAGCACAAATACAGATAAAAGAGTACAAAGGTGCTGCTTATTTCAACGAAACTTCTTCTTGCAGACTGCGACAGGAAATTTGGATGAGATATGTAGACACTGTGTGTATAAATACGAGTAATTCATAAATTTTAAAATGGATTAAAATTAAAATCATATAATACATATAAATATACTTATCAATAACAGTATATAACTGTACACATAAATAGATACAATAAATACATAAATTATAATAATAAGTACATATATAAAATATATAACTTTACGAGATAGTAGAGAGGGAATTGTTTATTTGTGAACGATCTTTTCAATATATAGTAAATGTCATTGGTTGCTTTATAATTGTTTTATGATCAATGACCGAAACAAAAAAGGTTATTGTATGATCAGAACCCGGTAAGAAAAGCGTGGGTGGTCCTTGACAGTTTTTTGGTGCAAAATGCGCTTCGATTCGCGCCGATACACTCCGATGCGCTTTGTTAGGTTGGATACTTAATTTTAGATTTATGAGTCATCTTTAAATTATATTTATCTGTACCCAAGTTAAAAACCCACCCCGTTCCTTCAAGCCTTCATACTGGGGCTCGAGTAGTCTTTCGAAACTAACCCAGTTGGCTTCGACACAGCTGGACTCCTGCTGTTGCTGGCAACTTCTTGAGACGTGCGGGAACAGTGCGCGCCGTCGACGATTTAGGATTGGTCCGGACAGTTACCGGACGGTCGGACAGCGAGCTACCCATTGCTCACTGTCCGCAAGCCCGCGCCTACGGTGGCCGAAAATCGGGATCGGAATCCCGGCGGCGGCGAGAGCGCCGTTGCCTGATGCGGTCGGCCTCCTCCTTTGCGAGCATTACTGCTTCGCAGAAGTCGGTGACCGCCCGCCACTCCTCCTCGCTCCGGACCATGGCCTGAACCAAGGCCCGGCGCGAGAGATCTCCGCCGCCGATTGTCCCCACGAGGGCACGGCGATGCTCCACCAAAGCACACCTCGACTGTGTGCTCCACCGTGTCCTCCGGGCGTTCGGCATAGTGGCGACACCCGGGCGACACTTCCATCCCGCTCTAGGGAGGAGCGTGAGAGCGTGTCAGACTTATACAGACCAAAAGCCATTCCTGTTCTTTCTTTGCCTTCGTTCCAGGGGTCCATTATACACTTTCGTACAACCTATGGCCGCAACAGGTATCGACTGGATTAAAAAAAAACTCATATAAACATTTCCAACACCAGGTAACATGGCCCACATAGAGGCAATTTTATAAATTTGATTTCTTTTACATTTTTAGATTTACAGAGGTTCAGAAAAGTACAAAATCAGTAGAACCTGACCTTAAGTCAAAAGTAAATAGGTTATTTCTAGGCAAGCGTGCTCCATCGTTGACCATAATAATATTATCGCTTACCATCAGCTAAGATGGTGGTAAACGCGAGCCGAGCATACTCAGCCTCATAATATCCCCACTGCTGGGACTCAGGCCTCCTCTCTAGAAGAGGAAATGGGAAGTAATCCACCACGCGGGCCCAGTGCGGGTATATCAAATATCTTCAAATTTTTGGTTCTAGGACATGCCGGTTTCCTCACGATATTTTCCTTCACCGTTTTGAGAGCAGTAGTGATGAAATAAGTTACACAAAGTAATGCGTCTGATTGGGTTTGAACCCGCGACCTATTAAAAGTAAGAGCTGTTACCAAACGGCCACCCCTGCTCGCGAAGTCTACCCCTAATAAAAAATATGATGCTAAATTACAACCATTGTCATTTCTTGTAATAAGATATCAACCTATTATCCCTACCAAGACAATTTCTCAAATACAAAGAAAATTCTCATCTCATATTTAACACATGTGTTACTACGTGTTTGATAAATCTTGAGGAAATTAGTATGTTTGTGGAAGAGTTAAATTTTAAAATGTAAATTAATAATGTGATTGCACGGTTGGCGCAGTGGTTCAGCGATTGACTGCACTGCTCTGCGTGTCTCGAGTTCGATTCCTGCACGAAACAAATATTTATATGACTCAGATGATCTTAAGTGTGGGTGTGTTATGTACGATGTATGTGTGTACCAACGATACAGAGGAGTATGAGGCAACGTTATCGTTAAAAAATACATTTGTTATTAAACTTAAGCAGTATCATAGGCTACCTCTTGTCTGGAAAAAAAGCAACGGTTCGGGATGTCAAGGAAATTAAGTCACCAAAAATTAAGTAAAAGTCTTACACTCCTGCTCCACCCTAGAGCAGTAGAAGTCACTGATGATTTACCACCTGAAAAAAAAATTGTCCAAAGAGTGATAGGTATAGCTGTATTTATCTTTTGAAATGTCTAAACAGGTAAACCCAAACAAAAAAAAAATCGGCTTCCTATCTAATCCTTACTAATATTATAAAAGCGAAAGTTAGTTTGTTTGTTTGTTACGTCTTCACGCCTAAATGGCAAAACCGATTTAGGTGAATTTTGGTACAGAGATAGTTGGGACCCTGGAGACGGACATAGGCTGATTTTTTCATAAAAAAATGAGAAAAGGAGGAGAAAGAGGGAAGGTCTTTTATGTACGCAGGCGAAGCCGCGGGCAAAAGCTAGTAAGTTTATAATTTTGTACGATGAGGCAGACATTTTTTTAGTTTCCTGAAAAAAAAAAATCTTGCAGAATGTTTGTTGAAACTTGCTCAGTTTCGTCTGCTGAGCAAGACCTTAAAGTTTCTGGAGATTTGTACCCCTAACCGAGTTTATAATCTGCAATCGTTAACGCTAGTAGAAAACTTAAAATGTACGGGAATGACGTCATCTCAACGCTCAGTCACGTAGTCAGAACAAAAGAGTCGGGGTTGTGGCCTACTCGAGGCGTTCGACGCAAGAGAAATGATTGTAACTTGGCTAGGGGGTTGTTCTTTACGCTCTGTGCATAGTGTGTGTACAGTGTCATATTGCTACCTCTATCCCGAAAAAAGGGCAACGGAGGATCCGTTAATTCGAAGGAAACTGAGTCGCCAAAAAAAACCAGTCTAACCTAATATAATATTCACAACTATCACACAGAGCCGACTAGTCTCAAACTGAGCAGAGCTTGTGATAAGAGTACAAGACAGCTGATAAACATACTTATATAGTTCTAAATAAATACATATTAAAGATAAATTACACCCAGACACAACAAATGATAGTGCTCATCACACAAACATTTATCTTGGGAATCGAACCCACGACCTCTGGCATAGTAGTCAGGGCAACTAACCACTAGATCAACAGGCCAGACGATGTGTAATGTAAATAATCCTCATGTAAAAAGGTCATTGACACCGTTATTAAAGCAGACATGAGACTTTCAAAATGTATTTGCCAACGAAATACCTCTGGTTATTCTAGTTCAGTTTTAGCATCGGTATTCGTGACTCGGCTTTGTAAATACCTGTGTCTAGATGGAAATTCATTAATTAAGATTTTGTGTTTACACAAAGCTGTATTTGAAGGGCCAGCTCACAGTGAGACGTAATTAATTGTGATAAGCCTAATTGCGTAAAGCGTAAATGATTACGGTCGATCGTATAATGTTTAATTTAGTTTGAGTATGTTAAGGGGCCGGCGACGGATGAATTTCCATACAAACGTAATACCACGCTCATTTGCAGTTGGAACATATTTCCAACTTATTATGATGATATTCGGTTATAGACAATATTTATCTAGGTTCCTACGTCGAGAATATTAGAAATATTCTTATTTTTAATACAGGAAAAGCAAAATTGCATGTTTTGCCATTTACGCTTTAAAAAAGTGCGAGAGACAATTCGCTTCAATTTCTTTTTGTTTTTTTTTTTTTTTTAAGAAGAAAGGCGTAGAAGGGGGCCCTTTAATGTTTGAGATATTTATAACATCTTAAAAGTTCAACAGTAGTCAATGAGATATTTTCATGTTGACTCCGAGAGTCGCTTAACTGCTTACGGAGTCCATTTTTTTTTTGTATCCTTCTCTTTCTTCCTAAAAATTTTTCATCGATATTGTCTTTTAAAAACCAGCTATTACACTAATATTATAAAGAGGTAAAGTTTTTTTTTTTGTTTTTAGAAGGTAATCTCTGTAAGTGCGGGTCTGCTATTTTTTTTTCACCGATGGAAAGCTGCTTTATTCCTGAATGTTATTTATATTTTATGTACGTAGCCGTGGGCAAAAGCTAGTATTGAATAATTATCTGTCGATAACGTCATTAGTAACGTATATGACAGAAGTTAGAATGGCCTGTGGGCGGGGCAGTCGAGCCTCAAAATATGATCATGCACCTAATTGACACAACCAATAGCAAACTTGCGATCTAAGTGTGCGTGGTCTGTTAGTTGCGTAATGCGCATTCGTATTGGTTTATTGCATGTAGTGGAGTTAAAGGATGGGAGACAAGTGGCGACATTATTTGTAGTACAAATCGGAAACTATTTCCTTTCTAATCTTTTTCATCTTTTCTGTGGACCCGTTATTATAGTAATGCGCACACGACACCAAATGTCAATTTTATTGGCAACAATTGCAATTGAAAATAGCGACAAAATAGTTTTACAAATGGGTCATGGTTTGCCAACTTTTTTTGCTTGCAACGTAGGTGACTGAAATAGTTGTCCGTGTGCATCTAACCGACAAAACAATTAATCTGGAGAAGCGTATATTTAAATGTCTTACTTTTATATGACAGACAATCTTATCCACCTGAGACCCGGGACGTATTTACGCATGTTTAATTGATGCAAGTTAATTTTTACGACTTTATGAAACATACAGATAAATAATCATCAAGCAAAAAAAATCTACCCTCACCCATTTAGCGTAAGGGAGGGTATCACCAGTGGTGGTATTAAAACAAGCTATTTTAAAAGAAAATTTTAATCACAGTAAAAAGTCACCAAATCACCTAAAAAGGGTCACGATGACTCTTTCAAACATTTCCGAAGCCCTTACAAATATCGTGTTCTGCCTGTGTTTGTAAGTAGAACTCACATTACTCTTGTAATTACTCCTAACATCCGCTAACAAGAAAACTCAGCGTTGGAAGGCTTCCTACAAGGTGGACCGAGGACCTGGTGAAGGTTGCGGGAATCCTATTTATTTATTGGTTTTACTTTAAGAAAAACGGCTATTCGCCAATTACATTAGTTAAAGACAATTTACAAAAAAAATCACACACTCATCTCACAAAACTCCAGACACACTGACATGATCGTCTTCCATTCGTCCGCGAACACATCACAGTAAGGAATGTGAGAGTCACATTATGGATGAGGGATGCACAGGACCGGTCATTGTGGCGACGCTTGGGGGAGGCCTATGTCCAACAGTGGACGTCTATCGGCTGAAATGATGATGACCTATGAGCTAACTGCTTACCATTAACGAGTTCAGTTCAAACAGCAATTGACCCATAACAGTAACGTTGGTAATCGCAATAGATATGTCGATAATGAGTATTTTATCGATACTATCTACTCTCAAGAGCCCTCGTGCACCTCTAGTCAAGGTTACGTACTTGAAAGTTAGGTTTAGATTAGAGCGGCCATTTATTTTAATATAAAAACTGCATTGCGTTTATTGCTGAAATGTTATCATTTTATTACGTTTAGTTCAATGGTAAGCCGAGTCTGTGTTTTGTATGTACGAGTATTTGATGCGCTTTCAAGGCTTAATTGCTGTATACATTTTCAGAATATTTAGTTTTATGAAGCTTTTAGTGAATTAAACAATATTGGTATTGCTAACATAGTGGTTTCGATAAAAGAAAAATACTTCAATCGCACTACGTAATCCAACCGCAATATCAAAGAATTAGCATTGCCGTTCAACGTAGCAATGTTGCTAGCCTTCAGGGCACATTTTCGGATGACAGCGATGTGGAGGAGTAGGTACTTTGACGCCTGACTGTATTTTGTGTCTTTATATTATAGGTAAAAAGTATTTATCGTTAATACTTAAGTTCTTAATATGACCATATCAATTATTTTACTAATAAATATTTGATATTACTCTGCAAAAGAATACGAGTTTTAAGAGGTTGGGAAATCATTATTTCCACATTTCGAACAGACCTTCATACGAGAATATTGTGACTTTCACTAGGATAAAAACCAGTCAAGCGCGAGTCGGACTCCTGAAATTAAAAAGTAATTATGTTGTGATGTAACTACAAAACAGTTTTCAGACTTTTCCCTTTATTTACGTAAAATTGAGGATTCGAAGTAAACGGGAAGTCCCTTACAGGGCTTTGATTTTCATGCGAATGTCAAATAATGCACTCAAACGGAGCATAAACGGCTTTCAACTTTGAAGTTTGTAATTTTTATAAAGTAGATTTGAGTACCTATTTGATATCTATTAATTTCAGCATAATATCTCCACGCGTTCCTGAGAAAAAAAGGTCTTGACAGACGAACAATAAAGTGATCCTATAATAATAATAGTAATAATAAATCATTTATTATCAGGCATCTTGGCCCATAGATATATACCTTACAGACTAACATATATATAGAGTAAATACAACTTATTGTTAGTAAATAAGACTTAGGATTATGTTAGTAACACTTCACATTTCACTAAGCTACAAATGTTAATGTTGCTAATGCTTCCCATACACATGTTTGACTGTACAGGTGAGTTGTACAGGTAAACTGGAGCCTGTATGTCGCACAACTGTGCAGGTTTCCACACAAGCTTACCTGACAGGTCTAACTGTGCAGGCAAATCTGTCAGGTATACTCTAGTATGTACCTTCAAGATTCCATTTTTACCGACTAAGGTAAAGAACCCTAAAAGTGAAGCTTAATTGGTTTATCTTAATAAAAACGCTCTTTGTGGCCCGATAATACCTTAATTCTGCGTCTTTACTAGACTTCAAACGTATACCTGACACCCTGACAGGTCTAACTGTGCAGGCAATCTGTCGGTATACCCTAGTGTGTACCTTCAGGATTCCATTTTTACCGACTGAGGTAAAGAACCCTAAAAGTGAAGCTTAATTGGTTTATCTTAATAAAAACCTTAGCTCTTTGTGGCCCGATAATACCTTAATTCTGCGCCTTTACTAGACTTCAAACGTATACCTGACACCCTGACAGGTCTAACTGTGCAGGCAAATCTGTCAGGTATACTCTAGTGTGTACCTTCAGGATTCCATTTTTACCGACTGAGGTAAAGAACCCTAAAAGTGAAGCTTAATTGGTTTATCTTAATAAAAACCTTAGCTCTTTGTGGCCCGATAATACCTTAATTCTGCGCCTTTACTAGACTTCAAACGTATACCTGACACCCTGACAGGTCTAACTGTGCAGGCAAATCTGTCAGGTATACTCTAGTGTGTACCTTCAGGATTCCATTTTTACCGACTGAGGTAAAGAACCCTAAAAGTGAAGCTTAATTGGTTTATCTTACTAAAAACGCTCTTTGTAGCCCCATAATACCTTAATTCTGCGCCTTTACTAGACTTCAAACGTATACCTGACACCCTGACAGGTCTAACTGTGCAGGCAAATCTGTCAGGTATACTCTAGTGTGTACCTTCAGGATTCCATTTTTACCGACTGAGGTAAAGAACCCTAAAAGTGAAGCTTAATTGGTTTATCTTAATAAAAACGCTCTTTGTAGCCCCATAATACCTTAATTCTGCTTCTTTACTAGACTTCAAACGTATCGTGTGGGCCAAGGTTAAGCGCTCAACCACGCATAGGTGAACGACCCGAGAGCAAGCTCGAGAAATCCTCTTAATTCTCCAATAAACCTGACGACCACGGCCAGTCTAGCGGTCAAGGTCAAGTCGTGGGTATTCAACATTATTTTCAGTAAGTATTTTTGCAATCTATGCAATCTAATACACTCTAATAAGTCATTAGCATAAAAATTGCAAACATAGCATGCGTAGCATAGTCGGCCTCATAATATTCTCACTGCTGGGACTCGTTATTTTGTGTAACTTATTTCATCACCACTGCTGTCATAACGGTGAAAAAAAACATTGTGAGGAAACCGGCATGTCCTAGAACCAAAAATTTTAAGACATATTTTTTTTATTTCTTAGGTAGAGCGGGAGATAGTGTCAGACTTTTACTGACTAAAAACCCACTCCAGTTACTTTGTTGCCTTTCGTACAGGGACTGAGCTATCTTTCAAAACTAACCCTGGCCCCAGTAGGCTACGAACCAGTTGGGCCCCTGTGTTGCTGACAACTCCTTGAGCCGCGCGGGACCAATACGCGCCGTCGACGACTAGGGCTCGGTCCGCACAGTTATTGGACGATCAGACAGCGAGCTACCCATTGCTCGCCGTTCGCAAGCCCGCGCCTATGGTGGCCGGAAATCGGGATCGGAATCCCGGCGGCGGCGCAACGGCGGCTGGGACGCTGTAAGCACCGATGCCAAATACGGCCGGCCTCCTCCTTTGCTAGCATTATTGCTTCGCAGTAGGAGGCGACCGTCTGTCACTCCTGCTCGATTCGAAGACATGTGACATTCACCAACCCGCACTGGGCCCTCGTGGTAGATTACGGTCTATTCCTTCTCCTAGAGAGGAGGCTTGAGTCCCAGCAGTGGGAACATTAAAAAGGCTGATAATGATGATGAGAAGAGGTAAAAATGCACAAATAAGTAAGCATTAGTGCATTATTAGTGTATGGTTTCACCGTACACTGGATTAGCTAGAAATCTACATACACAAGAGTCTTCAAATTACCGCCTCAATTTGCGAATGTGGCTTTGTAATCTCGGCTGTGGTTAATTAGCAATGTTGCGATGTACCACACTAATTCTGACTCATTGTTCTAACAACTGAAATTCTGGCCAATTTAAGGACATCCTTCTATATTAAGCAGTAGGTATAATACATGTGCATCTAAAGCTAGAACCACACTGTTCACACTCGTACCACACACGCCGATTTGGGCGCGTCGGTCTCTATACATTGTCTATGGAAACTAGACTTGGTTGTTGGTCCAACCAGATCCGCACCGCTCTTGACTATAAGATGTACAATGCCCTTCACACCGCCAGAGACAGAACCAGATGGAGGAATATCGTAAGGGTTAGAGTGATGAAGCAGGGAGGTCACGACCCTCAGCATTGAGGAATACGACGCAAGGAGTAGGAGACTTGTAGAGCGACACTTGATCGACGTCACGCAACGCCACGCGACGTTGTTGTACTTACAAATCAGGCGTGTTACACGTGTGCTTCGATGTAATGTAGTTCTAGTTTAAAGGGAACGAGTTCTGTGTTGACGCGAATAAAGATAAATGATAAAGAAAAGATCACGATTGCCTTGCGCATGTGCCGACCTTGAATGAATTGGTCTTAAAACAGCTGTAAAGACATTGAGATGTAGTCGCGCAGACCTCGAAAGGGATTGCGCTATAAGCTACACAGATTTTGCCAGAACTGGACAGAGAGCGGAGTAAAGATTGTTCAACTCACAACTACTAATTAAGGTTTTTTTTCTAGTAAATAATATGAACAGTAAACAGGTATGTTCATTTAGTATGGTACCTGTTTTATTCACTTAACATGCTCGAAGAGTCTTTGTGAGATCAAATCAGGTATGAACATGTCCGCAGGAGAACCAACTATACCGAAAACAATTGAAGAATCACCAAAGAGAGCAACTAATCGGTTACTTTACTTGGTGCACGGCGACCTCCCCAGCGGTGCCATTGTAGTCAATTACGCAGACGACACGCTGGTCCGGACGCAGAGAGAGTCGTACCAGGCGGTGGCCGAACTAACGTCACGCGATGTTGCGACAGTCGTGGAGAGGGTCCAGTGTTATCATGGCCGTCGGAAAAGGCCACCATCAGATTCCCAAATAACAATAGAAGAGGATCACTTCAGCGCCAGGTCGACGTTGAAGTTCCTAGGACTCGTCCTTCTAGGCGGTGGAATTTTGAAGAGCTCTGCTGACGTCTGGTTCCCAAACTGGTCTGTGCCGGGGCTGCCCATTATTACTATAGGATGCTTGTTATTAAGCACAACCGTAGTACCATAAATTTAACGGTGATTAACGTTTTAATTTTGTCAATACCCACTTCGATTCTTCGATCCATCTAAATAAACCCATAATTGCCTTCATCGAAATAATACTGTTAATAAACTATCCTATTGTTCCCGGAAAACTTCTTCAATTAAGTCAGCAGCTAGCCAATAACACTAATTAAAAGCAAGTTCTACTTATTGTTTATCTTATAACAGTAGTTGATTGAGATATTGGCGGCTCTTGTTCGTAGCAACACGTCATTATAATTCCATTCCTATTTTCATATCGTCATTTCGGTTGACCAGGAATTCCGGTCGCCATTTTCCTGGTTTGTATGATTCAAAAGTGTGTGTGTTAAATTAATATTTTTTCTTTGTAATATTGATGAAGAATCGGTTCTAACTGACTCAAAACTCAGTGACTTTGCTTTATAAACTATTTATAGAACAGGGAAACTCATTAATTACCTAAGTAGAATGACTATTTAGTGGAAAGGTATGCAAAGAGACAAATCCAGATTTGGTTAAATCCAATCTACAAAGCTGGAGCACAGGCATAGAGTAGCCAGCCTTTCGGTATTTTGCAGGATTTATTTTGAAGAGTTTGCGCAGGAATTGCATGACTTGATTCCACCATCACCTTCCTACCATCGGAAAACCCAACGTACAGCGAGTCTAAGTTGTTGAAACCTCTACGGCCGAACCGTACTAAGTACTAACTAAGCGTTTAGCTTCGTCGTTTACACCGCTTACATCAAAGGACTGGAACAATTTACCTGCTTCCTGTCCGATTTTAATTTAGGTGTCTAATAAGTTAGTCCGCCTCACCATCAACGATTGCATTTGCTTATCATCAGTAGCCCGATTCACGTAATGAAAACCGTAACGATATCGTAGCGATTTAGCCATTTATACCATTTCCGTATTCACATCCATCAATCGAGTTTGAACGACCCCGATTTTCGATTTGAAAAAAACATGTGTATTAATTACATTATCCTGGTAGAATACTTATTAATGTAATTGGAATTAAATCGATAGATCGTGAATACCGCTTTTGGATAGGACTTCGATCGAACAACTATAAAACTTCAACGATATTTGGCTTGTTTGATTTTACGTGAATCAGGCTACAGGGATCGCAGTCAAGCGATAGTTTATATCAAGTAAAAAAATGTAGAACAAAGTGAGGAAAACTCGCTAATAGAAGAATTTATGTATGTGTGTCTGTGAATCTATTGGGTGTGTCCCATTGAGTAATGAGGAAAATAAACTGCGGAATACCAAAAGCCTAGTTAAACAAATCAGGAATGAACTGAGAATAACAATATTGTAAAATACACTTAAGAATGTAGGTATTGTCATCGGTTGTTCTTAAAATAAATCTATCTTATAATTTATAATCATTATTAGCAGGATAAAAGACCTAGTCGCGTTAGAAGTCTCCGAGCTATTATAACTCAGCATTGATAGTAATAAAAAAAAAATCCTGACATCTGGATATAGATATTTTTTATTGCTCATAAAGAATTCATAAATAATAAATCATTAATATAAAGCTTATTTGCTTGCCTCAAAACTAGTTAAAAATATATTATTTAACGTATTATTATCAGAATTACATTATTTATTTTAGTATCCGGCAATCGATCATTTTTATAAATAATATCATAGATCTATCTTATAGGTATTAGCAGGATAAGTGTCAAGCAGTTTTAAATAAATATGAGAAATCAAAGTACCCTCTGATTTATATTATTTGAATTAATTACGAACCGGTTTTTATTATTCTTCGAAAATTACCTCCTCAAAAGCATTCTATTCTACTCAGTATTTTTCTATTCTTGTCCATTTTGAACTGGCTACTTTTCTTAGTTCTTATTCTAATCTTATTGTTTGACGCCTTTTGTTTCTTTTTCTAATCTCGTCCATATTTTACTATCTATCTCTTAACATACGATTTCTTGTTCAGGGATTTAAACACATGCTAAGATGGTAAACCTTTCGGTACGAGTATGCTCTGCGCATTCAGTATAAAATTTTGTCTTCTCTTACTTTGTGTTTGTAACCGTTGTGTTATGTCTATCGCGAATTAAACATTTTTTTATTCTATTCTCTATTTTACATTTTTAAATTTAATTTTTCCTTGAATTTCATCTAACGTTGCTCTGTCTTCTTTATACCCCGGTTACGCTTCTTTCAACGCTATTATGAGAGACGCTCAACTTGCTTAAAAGTGTTTTAGTTAAGGCCTATTTTTGACAGCCATATGTAAAGCAAGGAAAAATGCACACACTATATCACTATATTATAAGTTTATCCTTGGTCCTCATCATTTGTCTTTATTTTTCATAACTGCCCGAAGTGATCAAAACTTTAGCCAGTTCCAAGTGTTGGTGACTGTTCTATTTATTTCCATAAACATTGTGTCTCCTGGGGATATTAGTTATCTTAGAGGCTTCCGAACTAACTTTTCTACCGTATACCACATTCATGTTTTACAAAAATAGAATAAAGTAATACCCTGGTATTCATAAATTTGAATAATGCATTTGATTGTTTGGAACATGAATACATCTGGGACGCACTACAGTGACAGAAAGTTCAAGGGAAATATATAAGTACTACAAAATATTAACTCAAGAAGCACTGGATAGATAAAGCTGAATAAAGCATTGTAATGTCTGCTGTGTCTATACCTAGACGAAAATTATTATGATAAACAATGTCATAATAATCAACACAACAAATAATACTAAAAGAAATATTTTTCTGAAATTGCATTTTTTTTTCGGTGTGAAAATCATCTAATGACATCCTCCGCTCTTGGGCGAAGCAGGAGATAGTGTCAGACTTTTACTGACTAAAATCCCACCCAGTTCTTTCGTGCCTTCATACCGGGGCTGAGGTACTCTTTCAAAACTAACACTGGCCCCAGTAGGCTTCGACCCGGCTGGGCCCCTGCTGTTCCTGATAACTCCTTGAGGCGCGCGGGAATAGTGTGCGCCGTCGACGACTTGGGCTCGATCCGGACAGTTACCGGACGGTCGGACAGCAAGCTACCCATTGCTCGCCGTTTCTGAAAATAGCATCAAAATTGTTTATTAAATGAAGTAGCAATTTAGCATTCCAAAAATTGATTTGCGGAAGAGTGGGAGTGTAGTAGGAATATTTCGCAATTACTTTTGAGCACACAGGTTACGTGTACCTAATGGGGCCATGGCTGGCAAGGAAACTGAGAGAATAAAGTTGTGGTTTGGTCAGTAAAAGTCTAACACGCTTTCCCGCTCCGTCCTAGAACGGGAGATGTCATCAGGTGATTTCCGACCTCAAAAAAGAAATTCCTAAAGCAACAGCCAAGTAAAAACATTCGATACTCGATTTTTCTCTCTAGAGTCGTCGACTGAAAATCATTTTATCTCCCTTTTTGCTAACAATTTTATAAAACGTACGCGGCTCATTGAATTGTCGCCTGTGTCACATGAGATGCATTCTAATGCGATTCTTTGATACGAGTAAAGGTATCTTTTTTCAAAACTCTCTAAATTTCGCATGTACGAAATTAATTTCTTTAGGAAAACATCAGCGGAGCGAGTTCAATGACCTGTAGGTAGTTTGTACGCAACGCCGACTATTATCTTAAGGTCATTGGACTCGTCCAGCTGACGTTTTCTTAAAGAAATTAATTTCGTACATGCGTAAATTAATACGAGTTTTAAAAAAAACTTTATTTTTTAATTTTATCTTTACAAATCGATGGTGTTTCATGTACCGGATCGACCCTCCACGAGATTAAAACGATTAAAATGTAGCGGTGTATAACTATACGAGTATAGACTCGTAGTTTGTTAAGAATCAGTAACTAAATGGATTGTATATAACTACAATACTATACAGGTTTCACATAGACTAAAAAAATGTTGTATTTGTCCGAATCGACAGCAACTCGTACAATTAAGGTTTTTTGAAACACTCTAGATCTTGTCATAGGTAATTACTGATGGTAATAAGATTACTTAAAGTCATGTCAGGTTATTTTATTGTGGACAATACGTTGGACTTAGCCCGGAAAATGACGCGCAGTAAAACCCGAAGACCTTTTCTCGTGCTTACAAAATATAGGGAAGTTAGAGTTGTTTTTGACCTAAAGAGTTAAAAGGTTCACAAATAAAACAAAAAAAGGCTTCTAAACAAATGTTCAAGAACCTTTTTTTTTGCTTTTTTACTAGTATTTGATAGTTCATAAACAAAGGTCGGAATTAGGTACAGTTACTTGCGTCGAAATGTTATGATGAAATGAATTTATGGATCTCGGGATTTCTAATGAAAAATCCTCTATAATAAAAATCAAAAACAAGAAAATTAAAACAAAGATAAATTAACATACAATTTTTATTAGTATTTTTCATTGAAAAAGATCTAACAATTTTATACACTTCCTCCTCCTCGTCGTTACTGCAAGAAGAAATTTTTTATATTTACGATAGTGTGATAAAAAGAAAAAAACCGGCCAAGTGCGAATCGGACTCGCCCATGAAGGGTTCCGTATCAGCAAGTAACATAATATAAAAGTTCTTGTAATGTGTTGTAACTTTGATCGATGTTTTAATAATAGTGTATTTTTTTCGGTTTATGACGCATTAAAAAAAAACTACTTACTGGATTTCGTTCAAACCAATTTTCGTTGGTAGTTTTTATAGTAATGTACATCATATATTTTTTTTAGTTTTATCATTCTCTTATCTTGGAAGTTAGAGGGGGGGGGGACTCACATTTTACCAGTTTGGAAGTGTCTCTTGCGGAAACTATTCAGTTTAGAAAAAAAAGATATTAGAAACCTCAGTATCATTTTTGAAGACCTATCCATAGATACCCCACACGCATGGGTTTGATGAAAAAAAAATTTTTGAGTTTCAGTTCTATGTATGGGGACCCCCAAAATTTATTGCTTTTTTTCTATTTTTGTGTGAAAATCTTAATGCGGTTCACAGAATACATCTACTTACAAAGTTTCAACAGTATAGCTCTTATAGTTTCGGAAAAAAGTGGCTGTGACATACGGACGGACAGACAGACAGACAGACAGACAGACATGACGAATCTATAAGGGTTCCGTTTTTTGCCATTTGGCTACGGAACCCTAAAAATGATCTCGGAATTTGACGCATATTCATCATTTCATTCATTCATTCATTTTATTCTTTCGCTGTATGAAACCAGTGCAAATAGTTACTGTCCTCGCACACGGGCCACAAAAAAACGCCGCGTCAACGTTTTATTTGAGGCGGCCTTTTTTTGTGGTTCGTTTGCGGCGGTGCTACCATTTTCTGTGGCCGGATCTAGCGTTTTTTGTGGCGGCGTTTTTTTGAGGTCCGTGTGCATGGACGCTTAAATAATAGGTGTAGTGCTACCGTCAATAATCTATAGTGACGGTCTCGCTACGCCCGTAGCGTCTCCTCCGCTCTGGGCGTCGGGAGTCCCAGGACATTATATCCGAACACCGTAGGTGTGGGTTTGATGACGGCGAGCTACCTATTGCTCGCCGTCCAGTAAGGACCGAGCCCAACGATGGCTCGTTGCGTTCTACTCGCGCCTCAAAGAGATGTCGGAAAAGATTGACGGGGGCTGTGGATTGTTCAAAAAAGTTGCCATAGCCCTCGCAAAGAGCAACTGAAGGAACACAGTTGGGTTGCGCGGGCTTGCGGACGGCGAGCAATAGGTAGCTCGCTGTCCGACCGTCCGGTAACTGTTCTAACCGAGCCCAAGTCGTCGACGGCACGCACTAGCCTGATTCACGTAAAATCAAACAAGCCAAATATTGTTGAAATGTTATAGTCGTTCGATCGAAGTCCTATCCAAAAGCGGTAATTCACGTGTTTCTTAATCGGGATTGGATAGAACAACAACTCAACTGGCTCGAAACTAAACGATCTATCGACGACTTATTTCCAGTTACATTAATAAATATTCTACCAGGATAATGTATTATAGATTCTTTTTTTTAAGTCAAAGATTTATTTGCAGATAAATATGGTTATAAAAATTCTTACAATCGTATCTTAACATATTTAATAATGACATGCAATTTTTTGTTAAGTATAGGTAATTTAAATATGTAAGTCAAATTATTATCATTAATACTAACTAAATTTGAACTGGAGGAATACTTTTATAGTATAAAAGGGATTTTTTATCAAAAACCTGCGTAAAGCCCTTTTGAAGCGGACCATTGGGAGTCTCTTGATGCGATCGGGAATTTTATTATAAATTTTAATGCACATAGGGTAAAAACTTCGCCTATATAGTTCCGTTCTCATTTTAGGAGTAATCAACCTATTAGGAAATCTAGTTTTGAACGTACATTTATCTCCCAATTTTTCAAACATTTCAGGATGATATTTAGTAAAATTTACAAATTAAATCGACTCTTCGACCAAACGACTTTAAAATCGATGTCGTTCAAACTCGATTGATGGATGTGAATACAGAAATGTTCTAAACGACTAAATTGCTACGATATCGTTACGGTTTTGATTACATGAAACGGGCTACTGTTCCCGCGCGCCTCATGGAATTGTCAGCAACCGCGGGGGCTCAGCTCGAAGCTTACTGACTGGGGTCAGAGTTAGGTTCGAAAGATAGCTCAACCCCGGTACGAAAGGCAACGAAGGAACAGGTGTGGGTTTTTAGTCAGTAAAAGTCAAACACTACCGCTCGACCCAAGAGTGGGAGATGTCAGATTATTATCCCACCGAAAAAAAAAACAGTTGGGTTTTAGTCTCTACAAATCTCCGACTCTGGGAGGAGCGAGAGGGATTGCTCCATCCAAAGTGGGAAAATCATTTGTTAATATTTTCCTACGTAAAAAAAAAAACATTCTATGTATCTTCATAGCGACTGTAGTATTAACTTTGCCCAAAACTTCATCTAAAAAAAAAAATAGTAAAAACTGAAATCGAACTACGACAAAAAATAAACGGCGCTGAAAAAATATGAAACAAGATTTTCAGGTAGCTGAAATAAACAACGTAACTGGAAAAACAAGAACAGAACAAAAAGATAAGCCGTAGTCACACGTTATTAAAGTGTTTCGGTTGGTATCTATAACGTGTGACTGCGGCTTTTCTTTTTAAGATCTTTTCCCAATGTTCAACGACTGAAGACGGTTACGATAACTAATAATGTCGAGTTCCGATAAGTACCTAGTTAGATTAGCTATGAGGTAACAGATAAACATATCTACCCACAAACATACATACGTAGCCCGTCAAAATCATAACCCTTCTTTGGCTTTGCCGCAGTCGAGTAAAACCCCACAGACTTGATTTTTATTAAACCAATCCAGTAAATAAAGACAGAAAAAAACATTTATTCGTGCCTCACACAATCGTATTAAATAAAATACAATACTGATAATATTCTCCAAAAGTATAAAACAGGCCGTTATTTTTATATAGATAATACTCAAACGTTAATTTTTCCTTCCGTCTCAAAATTATCCTCAATGTATGGTTAATTGACTTACACAATAGTCCACATGCGTACATACATAGATCACTTAGGTATTAGAATCAGGGAAACAAATGCATTAATTACGAAAGCACTAAAATATCTCCATTCATTTTATTTATAGTTGTTTTAACCTGTTATCAGAATGCAAGTTGTAGCCTCAGACCGGATAATAGTCAGTGTTTCGCCGGCCGCCGGCAAAGTTGCACGCGCGCGAACCAGCGCCATCTGTCGCTAAAATCGAAAGTTTTGCGATTTATTTTTGTGATGTGTTTTTGTTATTCATTCAAGTGATGTGCTGTTTTGACTAGTGTCTATGTGAGTTATCATCTATTTTGGATTTGATTTCGTTGCGATTGAAAAACTTTCTGGGAATGTTTTTTGGATGAGGACCTTTGGTAAGTTAGTTTTGATTTTTTTCGTTTTTAAATGTTTAATTAATAATTTTGAGTACAAAGTATTTTATTATTACATTAATTAAACTTTACTACTAAGTTAATAATAGGTATAAATAAAAACCTAAAATAATAGTTTGTACAAATCACTAAAAAAGACTGAATAACGGGGAAAACTCATAGGGCATCAAAAAATTCGTCCACATCGATGTCAATGGGAAAAGTGCCTAGAACGCTGGCAGCATTGCCACGCTGGATGGCAATGCTGATTCGGTGAATGAAGAAAAGTCTAGCCCTCTGGACTTAATTCTTTAAAATTCAAATAAAGTTGTCTAAAATTATAAGACCCGTATTGACATTTGTATTTTGACTGCCTAGTGGCTGGTCAGGTGTAGTGTAGTTACTACTGAAATAGTTACACCGGACCCCTAATTATTATTTTATTGTTTTTTCAGTTGCGTTCCAAGTTACATTCTAGCGTCTTTAATATAATGTAAAAACGGGTCTTTAATTTTTTAACGAGTTTAGTCCAGTGCTGGTTGGGGGTTTTACCTCGGGACATTTTTACTGTTACAAAGAAAATAATATTTTCTTTTTAAATTTTATCCACAGTTAGCTAGCACATATTATGATATATGTAGCCAATAATATGTAGAAAAAGTTTACTATTAAAAAATTGTGATCTTGAATTGAAGAATGAGGATTACAATAGTTCAATTAGTATTTCAGAACCTACTAGTTCGAATTGGAAAATTCTTTCAATGCTGGATTGGCAATTTATCGAGGAAGCATAAAAGCTATATAACATTGCGGTATAACTAATAGGAGTGGAGTTTTAACCAAGGACGCGGGTTAAACCTCGGGGACAACGAGTGATGTAACAACATGCATGACCATATTTGTAGGAAAAAAATATCTAAATATTAGATAGGTACCTAATTAAAAAAAATTAATGTAGCATTTTTCCTTAGCAAAGGAAAAATATTCATGCAATCTATTCTACCTTACTTACGTATTGAAACAATACATGTAAATTATTAGTATGCTAAGTCTATTTTGTTTTCTTACGTGTGTATGATCTATTTATTGGGTTCAGTATAAATAGTTATATTTTATCATTCCGGAAATTTTTATTTATCGACTGAATAAATATATTAGTTTATTTATGAGTCGATAAAATAATAGTCTATGTTAACTATCTATAACATTGTTTTAAATAAAGTTGAATATGTTACTTTTATTTTATTATGCTTAAACGCATACGTACATAGCTCAAAACCTAGATTATTATGTACTAGCTCTAGCTCACGCCTTCACCCGCGTATGTAATATATATTTATTTATTTATTTATTTATACTTCATGCACATAAAAGTACAGAGGCGGACTTAATGCCTTAGGCATTTTCTTCCAGTCAACCTATATATATATATATATATATATATATATATATATATATTATATTATATTATATTATATTATATTATATTATATTATATATATATATATATATATATATTATATATATATATATATATATTTATGTACGGATTGATTTATTATAACTAACTATATGCTGTAATACATAGGTATTCGCAATATAAAACTGCACATATAATTAGTTAACCTACGTAGAGGTTTTTGCAGCTCTAAAAATAATAAAAGTAACACCTACAATGACTTTATTGTTTATTCCCTATCTACCTGTTACGAGGAAAAGTCAACTAATTTCGAACAATGTTGCGATACATTGGCATTATGCCTTCTAACAGAATTATCAAAACATGCAGCGCTAAGATAGATTTAAAAGGTTACTTTTTTCGCGACCAAAATATCTTAAGCGCCATGAATTTCGTGGCACTTACGCATTTCGTTCAACATAGTGTAATGTTCAAGATGTACAGTCGACATTACACCTGAGTTGACTAAAGTGACTGTTTAGCTCGCTTAATCCAGTGCGTAGTACATATGGATGACAGCATGTAACTGAAATAATTCATATCAAAATTAAGTTAAAATAATAAAAAAAGAGTTTTTTTTAACCTTTTGTTATACATATAAACCTACATATTTTGCGACATGCGCGCTTTCGCCCACTTCTTGTAGACCTTAAGTTTGATTATTTACATTCTTGGATAAATTTCTTACAAGTAAACAAGACGTACGCTTTGGTTTAGATTAAGAAATGTGGTATCTTAATAAAATTGTAGGACTATAATAAGTGAATCGACGCACTACACCGGTTAGGTCGTGGGTTTACTGCAGAAAGGGAAACCCATGTTCTTAGAATCCAAAGGGCAAAGAAGGAGTGTTTGTGGTAGCCTGACCCGTCCGCCCTACTCTAGAACGGGAGAAGTCATTGGATAATTTCCCACCTTAAAAAAAATCGGACGTGTCGATGCACATAGGCACAAACACCAGAGATTTTTTTTTTTATCTGTTATAAACTAGTACTTGACTGCGATCCCGCCTGATGGTAAGCAGTGATGCAATCGTTGATGGTGAGGCGCACTAGTTTATTAAGAGCCTATTCACTCATGCAATCATTATTAAATTAAATTATTAAATTATACCGTATTCGATTCTAAACATAGTAAATTTCAGGAAGTGTGTTTATTACGTTACATCGATATACACACATCCTGAAATTAGTGGATGTATCCACTAATACATGTGGGTGGATGGAGAGGGAGAGGAAGGTCGAAGAAAAGATGGATGGATTGTGTGAGGAGTGATATAAAAGAAAAGGGAGTTAATGATAGTTTGACGGATGATAAGACAGAATGGAACAAGAAAACGTGTTGCGTTGACCACAAGTAATATGGGATTCAGCAAGAAAAAGAAGAAGTTCTATATGTTATAATAATCTGTACCCCTAGCCAAGTTGTTAATCTGCAATAGTTAACACTTGTAGAAATCTTCGAATGTACGGGATTGATGTCGCCTCAAGGCTCGCTCAATCACGTGGTCAGAACAAAAGAATTGACGGCAAGATCAACTCGAAGCGTTCGGCGCTGGCCACGCTAGGCTGGTCATTGAGCAGTAGTGGCCAAGATATCAGCCCGACTTACGAGTTGCAAGTCGCATTACTTTGTGTAATTTATTTCATCACCACTGCTCTCAAAATGGTAAAGAAAAATATCGTAAGAAAACTGGCATGTCATAGAATAAAAAAAAAACGAAGATATGTGACTTCCACCAACCCGCATTCCGTGTCTCTCCTAGAGAGGAGGCCTTTTTTTTTTTTTCGATGGGAAATATCATCTTATGACAACCCCCGCTCTTGGGCGGAGCGGGAGATAGTGTCAGACTCTTACTGACTAAAAAACCCATCCCGTTCCTTCAAGCCTTCATACCGGGGCTCGAGCGCCCTTTCGGATAACCCTGGCCCCAGTAGGCTTCGACCCGGCTGGGCCCCTGCTGTTGCTGACAACTCCTTGAGGCGCGCGGGAACAGCGCGCGCCATCGACGACTTGGGCTTGGTCCGGACGGTTACCGGACGGCCGGACAGCGAGCTACCCATTGCTCACTGTCCGCAAGCCCGCGCCTACGGTGGCTGGAAATCGGGATCGGAATCCCGGCGGCGGCGGCGAGAGCGCCGTTGCCTGATGCGGTCGGCTTCCTCCTTAGCGACTAGAGAGGGTCAGGCCTAGGTTCCAGCAGTGGGAACACTATAAGGCCTACTATGCTAAGCTAATCTGGTTATTGAAACCAAAACATTTACTTTCCGGGTTCTGTTTTATCCTTTGATTATCACATTTAATTATGTAAGTAAATCCTTCATCGTTATATTCGACGTTAATCAATCATACACGCCTCCATATTTATTCTGGGCATAATATATTAATACGCTTTTATTATACGAATGAAACAAATGATAAATGCAGCGAATAAGGAAAAATGTAGTGGGGCGAAAATGGAATAACTAAAATAAGGCGAACTATGTGGTGCGAATCCGGAATAAATACTTACTTTACCTATTTTTATGTGTTATAAAATTATAATAATACTCTTTTTCAATACACTTGCTCAGAAAGCGATTCTTATTGCACTGCACTTAGGTACATAATGGCCCTTGTTACCAAACTGTGACATTTTGATTACCATTACGCACAAGTGGTATAATGTAGTTAAAACCTTAGATATTGTTCAACCTCTCCCCCGCCATAATTATATTACATGTATCGTATCAGGATGGGCACAGGTCGTCCCCCACGAGTCGCCGGTCAACCCCTGTTTATTCATTTCAATGAAGGTAAATAAAAAAAAATATGGGCGCATATGGAAATTGATTTTTACCGCCAAAAAAGTTTACTAGTTTTTTAGTTATTTTCTTAACAAGTGTATTGAAAAACGTCGTAAGATACACGTGAGTAATTAATGATTACGGTTCTCGGCTCCCTTAATACCCTCGCCACGGCTCGGGTCTAAATACCGCCTCTTCGGTAATCACTAACATTACACACTTATATCATAATATAATATTACCATATTACTTTGTATATTGATAGTAGTAGTTATAATCCCGTGTGTAATGATTTTGAAGTCTTACTCGGTTGAACCATTGCCAAGAGCTAATTAGGTACGCGTATGGGTCTGTCAAATACCAGCTTGATGGACTAAACTCGATTGAGAAGTGAGCCAAGATGCTGCTGAAGAAAGCCAAGTCCGTTCCATCATTGGACCACTAGACGTATAGCGTTGTGCCACCAATACGTGGTAGGAAGCGTTTTGGGAACACATTTATTGTGCGTACAGCTAAAGACTGGAATTCCCTGATGGATTCAATGTTTCCTGATACCTATAACTTAGGAATTTTTAAATCAACAGTGAATAGGTTATTTCTAAGTAAACGTACTCCATCGTCGGCCACATCATCGATTATTAAGGCTTGTAGTACCTTGAACCATCTGGCCAAAATTGTGTGGACGCACCTCTCGCACCCGCCTATGCGGCAGTACACAAATCTGTGCATTTATTTGCGGCCAACAGCGCTCGGACAGCGTGCGGTTGACCTTTAAATCCATTTTCTTTGCGAAATATGGATTGATTTACATATGCAATGTTCACTTTGAAGAATATTTAACCACCAATTTTTATGCGTAAAAATGTTTCTAAAGATCCAAGCCGTTTCGAAGGAGTAGGGAAAAGTTGTGAAATTGCTAAAAATTTTTTTTAGACAAAAGTATTTATAGCACGAAAAAATCAAATGTTGATAATGTTGTTCATGAATCTATAATAAACATATATTTTTTTCAAACCTATTAACTTGGCCGTTACCGAGGAGTAGGCTTCAGAAAGTTACTGTTTTATGGCACTTTTCGGGCGCTTGTGCCTTAACAGGTGAGATAGTGGTCAAACACGAGACTGTCCATAATGAATAAAATAATGCTGATAAAGTGCTTGTAAACTTGCACTGCACAATAAAATTTCCAATACAATAGTATGATATACGAACGTCATGGAAGTCCCCGAAGGGTTTCCCTAAACCTAGTCAGAGTGGCTGTGTACTTACTTAATGTCAATAAACTCTATACATATAGAAAGTTGGTACATATACTTGGTATTAATACTTGTATATTATACAACGTTAAATTTGAATCGTTTTAATCCCGTGGAGGGTCGATCCGGTACATGAAACACTATCGATTTGTAAAGATAAAATTAAATAATAAAGTCCCTTTTTTTTTCAAAACTAGTATTAATTTACGCATGTACAAAATTAATTCCTTTTAGAAAACGTCAGCTGAGCCAGTTCAATGACCTGTAGTCAATAGTCAGCGTTGCGTAAAAACTGCCTACAGGTCATTGAACTCGCCCTGCTGACGTTTTTTTTTATATGGTCAAGGATCACTACCTCTCCTCTTGAACGCCATTAAGAATACTTTTTATTTACTTGCCCCTCACAATTTGTGGGGTGGTTTTAAAGAATTACTGCTACCCTAGAACGCAAAGGGAACTGGACCAATACTGGTGACTTTAATCTGCCGTCTTATTACAAAAACATGCTGTTTTTAGGGATCCGTAGTCAACTAGGAACCCTTATAATTTCGCCATGTCTGTCTGTCCGTCTGTGTGTCTGTCCGTCTGTCCATCCTCGCTTAATTTCTGTGACCGTTAGCACTAGAAAGCTGAAATTTGGTACCAATATGTATATCAATCACGCCGACAAAGTGGTAAAATAAAAATTTGAAAAAAAAAATTGTTATAAGATCATTGAGACGGATTTTTTTTTACGTTTATTAAACAATAACATTAACATTCATATTAAGGTATTTACATACCAGCCCAAACCATCGCGGTTGTAGCGATGCGAAATGTCAATGCGGTATGTAATGTGTAATTAATAATTTATTAATTACTCTTATTACTGTGACTGTTATGCGTCACATGTTGGTTTGTTTAACCATAAGTTTTGTCGGTTGTTATTTTGTACGTAATTGTTAGCTACAATAAAAAGTGGAAGAACAAATTAAAAATGTTATTGACTACGATAGTGATGCAATTCCTTATAAAGATCATAAAACTTATGTACTTCATTGAAATTGATTGATTAAAAGAGTTTTGTAAAAGAACCACTGTTTTTTTTCAAAACGTTTCTTGAATCCATACTTATATGTAAAATCCATATTAAACAATTTCCATGTTAATAATGTCTGTAAGATCATCTGAGACGTTTTCAAAATATTCAAATCTTCGAAATCCATCAAATCAATTATATTAATAAGCATTTTGAACGATTTTTATATGGAATAACACACAAAATCAAAGCTAACGTTAAATAATAATAAACATTATTAGTATAGAAGTTGGCACCATAGTTAAAACTTAAACTACGGGTTTCGGCGTTCTAACTTTAATACCATAGATAGTTCAAAAGCTAGTGATAAATGTCATTTTAATGACATTTTCTATAGTCATGATCATAAACCTAGTAATAATCTCGGAATTACACTACATTTATATCGCGTATTGGGATAAGGTGGTAAAATACTGTCACTCTGCTCTGAGCAGGAGAAGTTAGAAGACCTCACGGCGTCCTTAGCTTCCGCATGACGCAGGTCCTTACCGGACATGGTTCGTTCGGGAGTTTCCTGCACCGGATTCGTGCGGAAGTGACGCCCGGGTGTCGCCACTGTGCGGAATGCCCGGAGGACACGGTGGAGCACACAGTCGAGGTGTGCCCTGCTTGGGCGGAGCATCGCCGTGCCCTCGTGGGGGCGATTGGCGGCGGAGACCTCTCGCGCCGGGCCTTGGTTGAGGCCATGGTCCGGAGCGAGGAGAAGTGGCAGGCGGTCGCCGACTTCTGCGAAGCAGTAATGCTCGCAAAGGAGGAGGCCGAACGCATCAGGCAACGGCGTTATCGCTACCGCCGCCGCCGCCGGGATCCTGATCCCGATTTCCGGCCACCGTAGGCGCGGGCTTGCGGACAGTGAGCAATGGGTAGCTCGCTGTCCGGCCGTCTGGTAACTGTCCGGACCAAGCCCAAGTCGTCGACGGCGCGCACTGTTCCCGCGCGCCTCAAGGAGTTGTCAGCAACAGCAGGGACCCAGCCGGGTCGAAGCCTACTGGGGCCAGGGTTATCCGAAAGGGCGCTCGAGCCCCGGTATGAAGGCTAGAAGGAACGGGGTGGGTCTTTTAGTCAGTAAGAGTCTGACACTATCTTCCGCTCCGCCCAAGAGCGGGAGATGTCAATGCATGATTTTTTCCCACCATAAAAAAAAAGAAAAAGAAAAGGCTCTCTACTCATGGTAGTCGTTAAGAGACCACTATCTCACCTGATTGTGAGCGATGATGTCGTCGACGATAAATCTCTTGATTTTAGCCATTCCCGCTAAGGAATACCTGACAGGCTTGCCTATACAGTTGATTTTTACAGGTAAATCCGGAGAGTGTATGTTGCACAACTGTGCAGTTTTCTACATAATCTTACCTGATAGATGTAACTGTGCAGGCAAACCGGTCAGGCATACCCTAGTGTGTATGTTTGCCTTTAGATGAAAGTTTTCCCAAAATGCTTTTTACGTATGAGTGTCCAAGGAGAATTTCTACAAATTTAACATATTTCATAGCATATTAAGTTTGAGTTAAATGCAAATAGTCATCCAATATGATTTGGTGATAACTATAATCTTCTTTTGTTAGTACTTTCATTGGTCCAGCAATATCTGAGTGTATACCATTGTAAAGAGCCATAGAGCAAAGCACTCAGCACAGATAATCCAACCTCTTCGATGTGAAACCTTCAATCTAACAAGATACACAATTAAGCTATCCACCAACCCAAGGTTTCATGTCGTTACATATTCTATCACTCTCGAACGTGACTTCGTCTTAGTAAGGCAGATTTTGAGTCAATCTTCTCTTAGCTTTTGGAATCATAGGTACCTTTTTATCTGCTTTATAACTCCACAGGTATGAAACTAATAATATACTGTAAAACTTTTAAAGGTCATTATTGTAAAGCTTCTTTATTATTTGCTAGCGGCCCGTCCCGGCTTCAAATGGGGTTTTGTATGGATCCCTAATCTTTTGTAGCAATAAATATAGCCTATGTTATTCAGGGTAAATGTTGCTGTCCAATGGTGAAAGAATTTTTGAAATCGAAACAGCAGTTTTCGAGTTTATTGATTTCAAACATACATACACACCCATTTGACAATTTCCTACCAAAATAGTATTATTTATTTATTTACAAGCACTTGTGCAACGTTACAGAGATTGTTCAAAGTATTGCACAAAGGAAACTTCTTTCTTCTTCTTGCCCTTATCCCATATTACTTGGGGTCGGCGCAACACGTTTTCTTCTTCCATTCTCCCTTTTCTTTCATATCACTTCTCACACAATCCATCCATCTCTTTTTCGGCCTTCCTCTCCCTCTCCATCCATCTACATGTATACTCAGAACTCTTTTAGTAATATGCGCTTCATCCCTCCTATTCACATGACCATACCAAAGAAACTTACAATCTAAAACTAAAATTCATTTAATAAAACAATAATTATTATCTAATAACAAATCCAGCACACCTAGCCAAGTTACTAATCTGCAATAGTTAACGCTTGTAGAAAGCTTCAAATGTACGGGAATGACGTCGTCTTAACGCTCGACACGTGGTCAGAACAAAAGAATTGGCGGCAAGGTCAACTCGAAGCGTTCGGCGCAAGCGAAACGGTTGTAACTTGGCTAGGGAGGTAGACACATTGAAGAAAAATAAAAAAAAACACATATAAATAATTAAGCACACTATACTTAAAATTAACCTTGTTTATCGCTTGTGAGTAATTGAGAGATGACTGCATTTATGTATTTTTTGTGTGACATACAGAAAAAATACATAAATGCAGTCATCTCAAACAATCTTATTTTTTGTTGAATGTACAATTATCATTCGCAAGATACCAATGCCATATACGGTGAGCAGTGTCAATATCGCATTACTCATTATGTTCAAACTTAAGCCATTATACAGGCTGTCAGGGACAGCCCTCCACAAACTTTAAGGGCTTGCTCAATAGATAAAACTGAACATCTTTCCACAAGTTTTTTTTTTCAGGAATCGAAAAAATAATTGGCCTCTGTATACAAATTGTCCAATCAAGTTTTTAATTTTATACGGTGAGGCTGATTTTTTTTCGTTTCCTGAGAAGAAGTCTTGGGGAATGTTGTTCAGTTTCGTCTATTGAGCAAGCCTTGTTATTTTTGTGAAGGGCTGCCCCTTACATTACAGGGTGTATTGTATTTCAATTTAATAAAACATTTATATATAACCACTATTAAATTATCAAGTTGACGGTCAGGAAAAAATTTGAAGAAATATTCTTCAAAAACGTAATTAAAATCGGTTCACTTTTGTTAAAGTTATCGCCGGATTCAGAAATAATTTTCAGTAACTGATTGAAAAAAAAAATTTTGAATTCAGTAAAAAAGTCCAATAACCGGTTAAAAGGCAAATCGATTTCTTTTGTTCAGAATGGAATAGAATCCATTTAATTGGCAGGGTATTGTACAAAGTTGTTATGTGCATTATATATGTTTTTACCCGCGGCTTCGTCCACGTATATGAATAATAGCCTATTAGATATCACTCAGGAATAAAGCTGCTTTCTATCGGTAAAAAATTTTAGCAATCGGACCAGTACTTACTGAGATTACCTCCTAGAAACAAAAAAAACTTTACCTTTTTATAATATCAGTATAGAACTATAGATGATATGATATTCTACCATTTCCAGAGTATAATTAATATGGTTTTAAAATTATGGGTTAATACTTTAAAATTATATTATTAATCATTAGAATTACAAATAATTAAAATTAATTCAACAATAGTTGTAAGGGAAATTAATTATATAAGTCATAAAGTATGATTCATAGGATAAATTTCAAATATTTCTAGGTAAATATTTCAGTCATAAAATAACCAGTCGAGTGATAATAATTGCTTGACAGCAAATTAACTTTCACACGACTTCTGTATTTTAATAAATTCTTTATAAAATTAGCAATAATTTATGTAGCATAAGCATAGTCAGCCTTTTAATTTTCCCACTGCTGGGACTCAGGCCTCCTCTCTAGGAGAGCGAATGGGCAGTAATCCACCACGCGGGCCCGGTGCCGGTTAGTAATTGTCACATGTCTTTGAATTTTTGGTTCTAGGATGTGTGCATATGCCGGTTTCCTCACGATGTTGATATAATTTTTTTTTTTTTTTTTTTACAACTATCACACAACGCCGTCTAGACTCAAGCTAAGCAAAGCTTGTGTTATGAGTACTAGACAACTGATAAACATCCTTATATATTTCTAAATACATACATATTATAGATAAATTACACCCAGACACAGAACAAATGATCGTGCTCATAACACAAACATTTGTCCTGGGTGGGAATCGAACCCACAACCTCCGGCATAGCAGTCAGGGTCACTAACCACTAGACCAACAGGCCTGTCAACAGGCCTGATATGCATTTATGTAGTTCCTAGTCTGTAGAGTGTAGTAATAATACATTTATGTAGTGTCATTAACAGTATTTTATATGCAGCTACTCAAGTCACATGACCTTAACTAGTCTACAACATGCAATACTATCAATAAAACTTGATTGTCTTGCTCTCATTATTAATCATGATTCTCGGATTTTACTATTTGCAAAACAAGTTGTATTAAAGGGTTTTTTTTACTTGACGGCCATCTTTTTATGTTAATATTTTCCTTGTCAACCAATATTTCCGTTACAATTACTGTGCGGTTAATTATGGCCTTGACTGTACTTCCTTGATGGACGCGAATTTTGTTGCATCTGTTTTAAACTTATATAATTGTTTGTTGTTTTTGTGCGTCACGTCGTACTTGTATCTACCAGAGCGTGGGAGTTCCTTAACGTATTTAAATCTCATGAAAATTAATAGATATCTTTAGAATTAATACATGAGTACAACATTATTTTTGGTATTTAAGTGAAACCTGAATATATTTTGTTCAGAATCAGTAGATAACTGAATCAATTCCAATAATTGTTAGATTTTTTCCCAAAAATATTTAAAAAAAAGTCACAAGTTGGACATCTCCGACACTACAACACAGGTCACGGCAGGCCATTACGGGCATTAGGAGACAGCGCACATCTGGTGCGGGACGAAAACAACCCCTCAGTCGCTCGGATGATCCGGTGTCCATGTGTTTGTGCGGACAACCAGGTAACATAACAAGCTAGCGAAAAATCTCAAAGATAAACTTTGAGATTTTTCATGGTACAGTTATAAAATTTTGTACATAGGTTCTTTATTTGTTTTTATGATTTCTGCGCCTAAGCCGCATGCCACAGACACATTATTTTTTTCGGGATACAAAATAGCCGATGACACTCAGTGACAGTGTTTTTCATATTCGAACAAACATACTATTTCAAATTTTTATTATATAAGTTTATCTCTCACGAATTGGAGGAGGCTTTGCCCAGCAGTAAGAAAAATAAGTAAAGATAATCTAGCTAGTACTCTACCACGTACATAAAAAATCAAAGTGAGTACGTAAACATTTAGTACTTACTATGATTTTTTATGTCAACAACATCCATTGACGATACGAGTACTCATTCTACAAACGCGATACCGATGATTTATGAGTGTCAATTAGCGCTCCACAACCACTTTAATGACGGATAATAAGCACCATAGCACAAAATAGATAGGTACAGAAGTCAATCTACATACAAAGCGCGCTCGAGTAACGCACATATAGACACCCTTCACGGACACGATATCTCGGTCGCGTCTCGGCCCGCTCGTCGAACAGTTCTGGCTCAACCGCTCATTAGTGTGCGTCCACCGAGCGTAGGTATAAAAAGTGAAGTACATACATGAGATTGTCTTCTGTACCTATCTATTTTGTGACCATAGCGACCTGTTCATACCTTCTACTTAAACATGTAACTATGGAATGATTGAGTGTTCGTGCTACGTGGACAAGGGTGGGTAGGTATACTTGGAGAGCTCGTTGTTGCTGTAGGGTACCAACTGAAAACACGAAGACACACTCAGTGCATTTTTCAGAACGGACACGCTTGGCGTTATTATTCCGCACAGGCACTCTGTATATATACAAAACATAATAAAATGTCGGTATGAGCACGCGCAGCGTAATCTTTTGTTACGGAAACGCTGAGCGCAATCTTTTGGTACGGGCACGCTTAGTGCAATAATTTTGTACTATTCTTCTCTTTTATTTTAAGTTTGTTCCTGTCGTAGAGTACCTGTATCAATTAAATATTTTCCACTCTATTCTAAAAACAATAACTGTGTGCTTCACTTGTACCTACTCATTGCGCAGAGACGGTTTTTACAATCGTTATAAAACGTTGCCCCACTCTAAGAAAGGCTTCTGCATCGCAAGTGCATTCACAAACTCACAAAAAAACAAGCCACTTTAACTATCTGTTGGCTATACAAGTATATGTACCGCATGGGAATCAAACCTGCAACACGCACCGCGCCAACTTTGTCGCTAAATGTTTTGTAAACTAATGCATTTTTCAAATCTCGACATTCAATTACTACCGGTTGTGTATGATGATTGACCTCGAGTAAGTGACTCACATGTACAATTATGTCTGTAGTAAATACTATAGATAGCTATGACTGTTATAAGACTGCTTATTCATCTGTTTTTTCATCGTTCGAGGATACCCTGCCTTTGGTTTCGAACAAAGTGCGTATTGCGTTTTTTTATATTTAATTTAGGTATTTATAGTAGTATTTAACTGTTCCTCTATTTATTCCTGTTAAATTGTAAACCAAAATACGCTCTTCTGCGTTTTAAAAAAAGTAACCAAGAAGGGGATAGCGGCGTCTAGTGAGCGAGCGAAGCAAGCAAACACAGACCCCGCCTTCTCCTTCTAACCTAACCTGTCCGAGTCCGGGTGCCCTAATGCCCTTAATAATTGTAAAAAGTCCTTTAATATTTGGTGTACAATTAGTATTTTTAGTGGTGAGCAGTGGTGGCCAAATGGCCCCGACTTACAAGTTGTAGGTCGCGGGTTTGAACCCAGCCAGGCGCATTACTTTGTGTAATTTATTTCATCAGCACTGCTCTCAAAACGGTGAAGAAAAACATCGTGAGGAAGACATGTGACTTTCACCGTGGATTACGGCCCATTCCCTCTCCTAGAAAGGAGGGCTGAGTCCCAGCAGTGGGAATTAAAAAGGCTGATAATGATGATGATGACTTGTGAATAAGATTTGTCATGCACAGTTAAATATATCCCATTTATAAATAGGACAAGAATGCTGCATGTAATTCATTTTAAATTACTCACCGCTTTGTTATCCCTATGCTGAAATAAATAAATAATTAAGAGAAGTCAAGAATAGAACTCGGTAGCAACACTTGATCAGTACTATCTTGTAGCATATTATAACTGTCACTGAAGACAGTAAAATGTTCATAACGCTGATTTATGGACCTATAAACGTTCACATGATTTTGACGAGTACCAAAAGGTTTGACTCGAGATGTCATGGGAGAAGAATGTTTGGAAGGACTTGGAGCAGGGCTTTTCCCAGTAGTGGGACAGTAATAACTAGAAAATATAAAAAGGAAATTTCATTCTGCACTAGATTTTGAAAGAGGGGTAAAATAATCTAGAATAGGTACTCTCTCTTTATTTTTTATGGGCTTAGATTTTTTTTAGGGTTCCGTAGCCAAATGGCAAAAAACGGAACCCTTATAGATTCGTCATGTCTGTCTGTCTGTCTGTCTGTCTGTCCGTCCGTATGTCACAGCCACTTTTTTCCGAAACTATAAGAGCTATACTGTTGAAACTTTGTAAGTAGATGTATTCTGTGAACCGCATTAAGATTTTCACACAAAAATAGAAAAAAAGCAATAAATTTTGGGGGTCCCCATACATAGAACTGAAACTCAAAAATTTTTTTTTCATCGAACCCATGATATCACACACCGCGTGTGGGATATCTATGGATAGGTCTTTAAAAATGATACAGAGGTTTCTAGTATAATTTTTTTCTAAACTGAATAGTTTGCGCGAGAGACACTTCCAAAGTGGTAAAATGTGTGTCCCCCCCCTCTAACTTCTAAGATAAGAGAATGATAAAACTAAAAAATATATATGATGTACATTACTATAAAAACTACCAACAAAAATTGGATTGAACGAAATCCAGTAAGTAGTTTTTTTTTTATGCGTCATAAACCGAAAAAATACACTATTATTAAAACATCGATCAAAGTTACAACACATTACAAGAACTTTTATATTATGTTACTTGCTGCTACGGAACCCTTCATGGGCGAGTCTGACTCGCACTTGGCCGGTTTTGTTACCTAAGGAAAGACTGTGCGCGATTTTTTATCACATATTTTATTACAACCGAATAACACATAACAAACGTTGGAAGGCCTCCTACAAGGTGGACCGATGACCTGGTGAAGGTTGCGGGAAACCGATGGATGCGAGGCGCACAGAAACGTTCGTTGTGGCGACGCTTGGGGGAGGCCTATGTCCAACAGTGGATGTGTATCGGCTGAAATGATAATGATGATGATGAACACAAAACACACAAAATAATTAAGACACGGGGAATTTTTGAAAGAGATACCTTGATCTTATAACGCAAAGTGCAACTGAAGAACACGGGTGGGTTTTTGTCCGTAATAGTCAAACACGCTCTCGTACCGCCCTAGAGTTGCAGAAGTCAATAGACGATTTTCTAGCTCAATAAAAAAATTAGTTATAACTACCAAAATGGCAAACCTTTTTTCTCACAAGGCAGGTCACACCGAGCACCGTAATCGTCGCAAATCTTAGATTAACTAAGCCAGGTCAACTCTATTTGACATTGAAAACGTATCACGTGCGTAAAGCCGTACGCACATAAACCGGGCTTATCCACTGAAGCGAAGGAGCGGAGAGCTATGAAAACATTAGCTAACAGAATAAATCATTCAATAAAAATATGTTGTAAATAACTACAAACATTATGACGTACGAATCGAGGAATTTTGTTATTGTACTAGTGCCCACTAAACCGCACTGGCTCGTGTCGTGGGCTGTTCCTGATTCTCTTTTATTATAGCTAGACTTAAATTATTATATAGCTGTACCCCGTTTAATTTTAATCGTTTTATTCCCGTGGAGGGTCGATCCGGTATGTTGTAAAGATAAAATAAAAAAATAAATTACCTTTTTTTCACAACTCGTATTAATTTACGCATGTACGAAATTAATTTCTTTAGGAAAACGTCAGCTGAGCGAGTCCAATGACCTGTAAGTAGTTTGTACGCGACAACTACCTAAGGGTCATTGGACTCGCGACTAAATTAATACGAGTTTAGCCTTATCTGCTCAGTGGCCTGATCTTTAGATTATGTGGCTTTGGAGTTTGATTTTTTCACTGCTTCAAAGGGTAACAGACTTGAGTCACAAAATAGATAGGTACAGAAGACAATCTCATGTATGAGCTTCATTTTTTATACCTACGCTCGGTGGACGCACACTAATAAGCGTTTGAGTCGGAACTGTTCCACGAGCGGGTCGAGGCGCTCCGAGATATCGTGTCCGTGAACAGTGTCTATGTGTGCGTTGCTCGAGAACGTTTTGTATGTAGATTGACTTCTGTACCTAAATCTCCACTCGTCCTTAAAAAAAAAGCATCTTGACAGATGGACAGACACACAACAAAGTGATCCTACAAGGGTCCCGTATTTGCACACCGAGATACGGAACCCTAAAAATCAGTCAAGTACCAAATTAGGGCACATTTTTTTTTATGATATAAACCAGCGCTTGACTGTAAGCAGTGATGCAGTCGTTGATGGTGAGGCTCACTAGTTTACCCCTACCACCCTAACCCACCCTAGCCTATCACCCAACCCCCTGCCCCTGTACCTGTGCCTGTGCCCTGTGCCTGTGCCCTGTGCCTGTGCCCTGTGCCTGTGCCTGCGCCTGTTATCTATGTTTAGCCTATTCACTCTAGCCTTGAAGACAACTAAATTATAATTGGACGGGAAGATTGGCAAATTGTCCTTCGACGTACGCAGTATAAACGACGAAGCGAAACGCTTAGTCCGAACCGTAAAACTTTTAACAACGTAAGGGTGGATACTCGCGGTACGACAGGTTGTCCGATGGTAGGAAGGTGATGGTGGAATCAAGTCATGCAATTCCCGCGCACACTCTCCAAGACGCATCTTGTAAAATACCGAAAGGCTACCCTAAGCCTGTGCTCGAAGCTTTGTGAATTACTTGTGTCATTGGACAAAAGTGTCAGTCACACGAGTGTTACGGGTCAATTAACTTATGCTAAGCCACTTTTTAGATAAACGCATGCCTTTCATGGACGAGTAGCGGTGAAAGTGAATGTACTATAGTTTGAGACCGGTTTGTGATATGTTGTCGTGGTATATTTTTGGTGTTATGTGATTGTTAGAGATGTTATGTAGACTTTTAAGCGCTTAATCTCACCTGGTATAAGAATTAGCGTAGCTCATAGACTATTTGAGTTATTGTATTCGTCTGCTAGATCGAAAGGTATCTTCTGCTGGATATAGGCCTTTCCCAAGAGTCGTCACAATTATTGGTCCTGTCTGTTTTGTCTCCATCGGATTTCTGGGTCCTTCAACAGGTTTTCTTTCCTTGTATCATTTCCGTGAATCATTCGGCCCCGTTAGTATCATCTGTTCTGCGAGCAATATTCGGGCTGTTTCGGCAACCCTGGGTCTCCTGTAAGAATGTATATACGTCTCTGATTCGATCAAGCAAGGAAACCTCCCGCATCGGCAACTCGTCTTTTGAAATGATGACGATGACCAGCTTCTGGCAGTATCTTCAACAAAATTCAAATCCATTAGCATACAATACAGTGCCGACATCTTTATGTCATCTTTATGCATTATTCTGAGCGTTCGGCCGTTTTGCGTGGGTGTGGTGCATATTTTGCAATAAAGTATACTTATAATTTGTTAGGCTAAAGCGACTTGTACCGCCAAATAAAATGTTTTCTTTTTTTAAGCTATTTCATAGCTTCTATCGCGGGCCTTGAGCGTGGAGGCGGAACGAAAATAACCTAACACCCCCCACTCATTTGTTTTCTTATCTGTCACCACGCTCAAAAAGTGTAACTTCAATTAATATCAAAGAAAAAAAAAGGAAAAAAGTACTGCATAAATAAAAAAACAATTATAATTGCATAAGTTGATAAAAAATGCTATGCAATAGGTTTACCGCGGAAGTCCCCGAGTGCCACACGTCTTTTTTTTCTGTCTAACAAAAATAACCAAAAAGCGGTAACAACAGACATATAAATAAATTTTATGAGTTAAGTTAGAACAACGTTGTGCACACGTGTCCCACGTACGCTGATCTGAGCGCTTCGGTATCCATACATTTCATATAGAAACTAGACTTGTAGAGCTAAACAAGATCGATGTCACGCGACGTAGTCCTACGTACGAACCAGCCCCCCTAGCCAAGTTACAACCAGTTTCTGTCGAATTCCGTTCTCTAATCGATAACGCTTCGGTGACAGCAATTGTAGAAAACGATAAGTTGGTAGCCATGTTGACGCGCCTGAGTCGGCCGCTCGTTCTACAATGTAGCGTTTGTATAACAAAGGATGTAGCGTTAAACATTGTAGAAACGATTTTGAACGATGTAAGCTTGACTACGAATCGTCTATTCGTTTGTTCTGACCACTCGACTTTACGTTGAGATGACGTCATTCCCATACGTTTCGTCACTTTTCGATAGCGTTAACGATTGTGGAATAACAACTTGGCTAAGCGTGCAGGCGTGGTCCATGTGTGCGTCGGTCTAAAGTAGGTCTAGCTTTATAGATTTCCTGTAAAGTCCCCAATTATACCTACTTATTCGATAGAGAATATATCTTCTGATTTAATTGACTATATGTATAGTGGATGTTTGTTTCGGCCTACTTTGATTATTCCGGTTGTGTTTTATAGAAAAAAATACAATATTCAAATTGATAAAATCAATAGATACAAACTAATTGATATTACAATATGCTTTAACACTGATTGATAACACGATCAATGTGATAAACAAATGAATAACACCATCTATTCTTTAGTCCTAGGGTGAGTTGCACCATTTAACTATAACGATAACAAAGTCGATAAAAGTTGTCAAATCGTCGAATTGACCAATAGGCGGCCGTTTCACGGCTGGTTATAGTTTTGTTATCGTTATAGTTAAATGGTGCAACTCACCCCTTGCTTTGGACGGATGTTACAAATCTTGGGAATCCTTTTTCCGTCCGTTTCTTTCGTTTTTTTTTTTACTATGGATAAGTTCGCGTCTGACCACTATCTCACCTGATGGTAAGCGATGATGTGGCCGACGATGGAGCATGCTTGCCTAGAAGTAACTCTCTTTTAAATCATATATCAAATACACATAAAGAAGAATTATATTTAGATAAAGATTTAATTTTATTTTCGCTTTAACATATCCATGGGGTGTACACCTCATATTAACAAATCAATTTTAATTAAAACAAAATACTGGTTACAATATTTACATTTCCATTTCAATTCAAACACTGGTCAAATCTTTTACTTAATTCTTTAATAGATTGAATTTCTGTCTCGTCTAGTTAATAATAGCAATTCTTCAAGCGATCTCCTTCGATATCACACTATTAATAAAACATGCATAGTCAATTATAAAGACCCAGTATCTCCGTGGTCAATCACCTCCTTATCTACTTATAAATAGTACTACAAGCATAACTATTTGCTATTGCATTCAGTTAACCTATTTAAAGTTGCGAAGATGACAGCCGAGCCCCTGACGCGTTCCATTCTGTTTTACTTGTATTACCTACAGTAATATTATAAAGAGGAAAACACGAGGAAAGTTTATTTTTTTATCTCTGAAAGTACTGGTCCAATTGCTAAAATGTTTATACCGATAGAAAGCTGAGCAGTGGTGGCCGAATGGTAATAACTCCGACCTACGAGTTGTAGGTCGCAGGTTCAAACCCAGCCAGGCGCATTACTATGTGTAATTTATTTCATCACCACTGCTCTCAAAACGGCGAAGGAAAACATTGTGAGGAAACCGGCACGTCCTAGAACCAAAACTTCGAAGACATGTGACATTTACCAACCCGCACTGAGGCCGCGTGGTGGATTACGGCCCTTTTCCTCTCCTAGAGAGGAGGCCTGAATCCCAGCAGTGGGAACATTAAAAAAAGGCTGATGGTGATATTCCTCAGTGACATATATTTTATGTAGGTACGCAGGTGAAACCGCGTGCAAAAGCTGTATACTATCGGTGAAGCAGTGTTTTCTTTTATTTTTTTTAGAATCATCATCATCATTATTTCAGCCGAAAGACGTTCAATGATGACCTCCATTCCTGTGCGTCTCGTATCCATCGGATTCCTGCAACCCTTACCACATCATCGGTACACTTTGTACGACTCCTTCCAACGCTACGACTTCCTTGAAGCGGTCGCCAATCCAAAACTTTTCGATCCCAACGGCCATCTGTTCTGCGAGCAATGTGCACTGCCGATTGCCACTTGAGTTTAGCGATTCATAATAAAGAAGGGTTATTGCTTTTAGTTCGACTACTGTTTTAATCTTGTCATTCATCTCATCACAGAAAATTATCTAATGACTTCTCCTGCTATAGGGCGGAGAGGAAGGACGAGTCAGAGTTTTTCTGACTAAACCTACACCCATGTTCCTTTAGTTGCCTTTTAACACCATCGTAGTATTAGAGAACAGCCCGAAATCAACTATCGGGCAGTCGCCCGGCCCAGACACAATACTAGTCTGGTCGAAGGATCATTTTCAACTGGTGATTATGGGACTTAACGCTGTTTTGCATACCGCTAAAAAGTAACATTTATGAACTATATCAACAGGAAAATTTTAGAAAATCTTTTTCAGAAAACCTCTAAGTTCTTGATTAAGCAGCCGAAAAGGAATCCCTATAACATAAAGGCTGGTTACCTTCAGCTTAGATGAGACAAATTCTATTTGGGAACTATTTATTATCTCTTTAAGCCGACAACAAAGACGCTCGGCTGTAGATAAGTCCCATTTAATTAGATATTATAGTTCTATCCTGTGCAGTAGTGGCTTAGTGGTAACGGACTTACGGGGTCACGAGTTCAAATCCACCCAGGCGCATTACTTTGTGTAATTTATTTGATCACCAATGCTCTCAAAACAGTGAAGTAGGACGGCATGTCCTAGAACTAAAAATTCAAAGACATGTGACATCCTCGAACACTCACTGGGCCCGCGATTCCGGTCCATTTTCCTTTACTAGAAGCTTAAGTCTCAGCAGTGAAAACACTAAAAGGCTGATTATAATTATAGTTCTAAATATCTCTTTTTATCTGTATAGTTTAATTACTACACTAGGTATATAAATACAAATTTAAAATTATAATATGTACAAACGAGTAATAAAGGCTGAAAAACGGGGAAAATTCAGAGGGCATCAAAAAATTCGTCCACATCGATGTCAATGGGAAAAGTGCCCAGAACGCTGGCAGCATTGCCACGTTGGATGGCAATGCTGATTCGTTGACTGAAGAAGAGTCCAGCCCACTGGTCACGCGAAGAGTCTGTATAGTTTGGGTAAGACTTTTTTTGCTGGGGAATCGTAAAATAACTCCCGGATGGTCCAATAGAAACACTGTTATTTTGCTAGCGTTTTTTAACTCTCTCAAAGTCCAATGAGGTAATCTGGCATGATGGAGGAGAGATCAAACGCAGGCCCAAAGGTCTTACGTGTTTTCCGAGGCATGATACAGAGTAATTTCAAATGGAAAAACCCAATAATACTTTTTGCCCGACCTGGGCATCAAACCCAGAACACGTACAGCACTCAAGCTTGCGATTAAAATTTAAAATGAGGAACTTATACATTTAAAGATAATGTGTGTGCGAGGGCGTTTACACTGAAGCTGAGCTAAGCGGAAAGGAGCAGAGAAAAGCAGCGAAAGTGGCAAGTGTTTGAAGGCTTAATGGAGTTGAGCTACGATCTGCTTCGTGTCCTCAGGTTCGGGGAAACATATTCATTTGTTTTATTTGAAAGTTCGCCCAGCTTCACTGCGTATTTTCATTCTATACAAGGCCTGAATGCAGCCATAGGACACTGCTCGCGTATACTTAGTATTGCTATTTTTAATCTGTAATACTGGTTCCAAACTATACTACAGTTAACATCACTTACGCCTGACAAAAGCTGAGATATAGTTTAATAAAATTACTTATTAATATAATGAAATGATCTTTAAACATTATTAATATAGAATTAGGTAAATAATAATGGTTTTTAACTTAACCTAACTCAAATAATTCACTAACATTAGAAGGGGCTCAGGCGGTCGGGACCGCTACCGCAGCGCGATTCTAACCTAACCTAACCCCGCTCATGATCGCTTCGTTTGGTCGCCATCGTATTTTAATAGTCACTGAATAGTGACTATTAAAACCCTGCGCCTGGATTAGGTTAGGTTAGAATTAACCTAACCTAATCCAGGCGCGATTAGGCCATACTGGCACTGTTTTTAATGGAATAAAGTTAAGGAGTACAGTCTATATTTAGTAGTATTTGTGTACTGCTCTTTCTATTTCCAATCAATACGCGATTAGTTTCACACACTTGCGTTCAGGCCTTGTATAGAATGGAGATACGCAGCTCCACTCCAGTCCACTTACACTGCTTTCACTGATAATGCAGAGTGAAGATTTCGAGCACTGTGATTGGCCAATACATGCCATGCTCTGCTGCACTCCGCCCAGCTCAGCTTCAGTGGGAACGCGGATTAACGGAGCGGAGAAACGGAGAAATATTGACCAATAGGATTACACAAAATCTCCGCTCATATTCACTGGACAGGAGATTACGAACTAGTTTAAAAATTGCTAAACCCGGAAGCGGAGTACGGCAGCGGAGTGGAGAAGCGGCGCGAGGAAGCAGAGAGAGGTAGCAAAGCGGGGAAGAGGAGAGGAGAAACGAGGGCGGGCGCTATAACAAAACTTTAACTAAAACAATCTGTAACTTCGTTCCGCATTACTCTCTCACTCCGCTCCGCAGCCTCGCTCCGCTCTGGTGAATTCCGCTCCGCAGTACACCTTTGCTCCGCTTCACTACCTCGCTCCGCGCCGGCGGCCAGACTGTCTCATACTTGCATTTATGCGAGACAAAGCAAGCAGCGTTGACTGGATGTAAATACAAATAAGGCATCGAAGTCTTTAGAGACAGTCCAACAGTCTTTGACACCGGTGACATCTATATTTCAAGGTCAAGAGCACACTGACGTGCTCCACTCCAAGGTCAAACAGCGTTTATTAAAACATTCACATATCCAAAGTTCTTTCGCACTAAGTATGCAGGTTTATCGGAGTCTGTTAATTATATTTGAAATTGATAGCGTATCTAGCGGGAAAATCGATCGGCGCCGGTTCAATTACGGTAACTACAGACGACTGGTACACTGGATACAAGCCGATAATATAATAGTACCTTGTGGATGTTTTGGTCTATATATACGAGCACTTAGTACGCCTGTCATACTGTATGGATCAGAATGTTGGACTGAGAAAAAGACGGATGAAAAAAGATTGCACGGGTGTGTTGCGGAGGTGAGAATGTTAAGATGGAAATGTGGTGTGCTTCCACGCTCAAGGCCCGCGAATGAAGCTATGCAATAGCTTAATAAATAGAACAAAATAAATATAAAAGTAAGTTGATCAGTTGCTTAGTACTCACAGCACAAGCTCTGCTTAGTTTGGGATTAAATGGAGTTGTGTGAAAGTTTTAGATACTCATTATTATTGTATTAATGTTAAGCATGGAATTTCTTGCCGGTTTTTCTCCATAGGAAACGACCAATTTTGAACCGTGCACTAGCTTCTGAAGTTTTATAAGTGCCCATGTAGGCCTATGTAAAATAAAAAAAACTTTTGAATTTGAATTTAAATGCCCGGCTAGTAATACGTCTAGTATATAATCTTCCACACGTGCGAACACAAAAGATTAGCTGTTCACCAAGGTTAGTTGCAAGGGATTAGCACATTGTGAGCCACATGAATCACTGGCTCATTTATTTATATATCTAGCTGGTGTTAAAAAAATAATCCTTAAAAAAATACAACCGACTTTTAAGTAAAAAAAAAAAAAACAATCTAAAGTGCCAAATAACTTTAAATTTGTCTGTAAACTCTTCGTTATTTAACGCTGTTTTTTTTTTTGTACATTGAAGTCGATTGTATTATTTTAATTTTAAAGTGTTTTTTGTGAATTTTTTTAGTTCGGGTACCCCCTCAGTGAAACTTAAATACGTTCATCATCACATCACTTCGATAGTGCCTACCTTACGAGCAAAATACATCTCATGAAAATTCTAATAAACCCAAACACGGCTAAGGTACATTGATTTATTAAAGAATTCTAGTTTCATCATCAGATCAGTTCGATGTATACGATATACTTATTCGAACAAAACAATTTTGCTTGTTACGACAGTTGTGTCGCGATCCTGTGAAGAGCTCCGTGCCATATCTTCGAATCTCATCATCAGATCATTATCACATATTTCTATGGGACAAACTCTGGAGTACAATTTTTCAACGAAAAGAAAAATTTACAAAATCGGTCCTATAATTCTGATCGAAAAATCGGTGAACATACACAGAAAAATACATACAGCCGAACATAAACCTCCTCCTTTTTTAAGTGAATCTAACTTCATAGGCAAACCCATTACCAGAAACCAGCAAAAAAATGCCTTGCTTATTTTCATCTACAAAAAAAAATCTTTTGTGCCTCCTACATTTCTGGCTATAATATTGTGTGTCGACTGAAGGGTGGAAGTTTTATTACCGTAGGTACCGCCAACTAATTGGATTTAAGGGTCACTGCGAAGGTTCCGTAGGTCTGTTGTTAAGGCCAGTTGGACCTTATGTACGAGGGTAAGAGACCACGAAGATATTGGTCCATATTTTATCAATGGGTTACAGTTTTTGTCTGTGATTTAAACGTATATATTACATTGTTCAGAGGTTTGTTTCGAATACCAAAAGATCAGAATTTCTGATTGATTTGGCACTTCTGATTCCGATTTTGGTTTCGATAAATTTAAACGTCGAAAGTTTTAGCGAATATACAAACAAAATTATAATTGTCACGCAAGGAACCTTCTCTTCCCTTGTGTCTTCTGTCAATTACTCTTTCACCAATTGTAATTCCATGTGATTTCCAGCGACATCGAGCAATGGGTAGCCCGCCGTCTATTTTTTATGGTGGGAAAATCGTCAATGACAACCCCCGCTCTTGGGTGAGATAGTGTCAAACTGTTACTGACTAAAAACCCACCCCGTTCATTCAAGCCTTCATACCGGGGCTCGAGTTGTCTTTCGAAACTAACCCTGGCCCCAAATAAAAGAGTAATGTAACGTATTAAGTACCTAGGATACAGTATTATAATAGAACTCATACATACGAGATAATTCACTGTGAAAATATGATTAATGTACTTTTACATAAAAGTTAATACCCTCGTCAATCATGCTAGAGAAGACAGCTGTGCCGACACTACACAGTATTTTTCACTTGTTTTTCTTTCCATTAATATTACTTTATATGAGTTCTGGTAATCTAGATTAATCTCACTGAGCCTGAGTGTGCGGTAAGATGTACAGGTAAAGTGGGTTAAGAATATCTATGGTACTGTTGACTTTGGATTTGGAAGAAAACATCGATATAAAACTCGAAGCTTAAGGCCCTAACTCCCGGACAGTGCTATAAAACAGTGACAGTAAAACAGTGCAATTTGATCAGATTCAACGCTGCAAAAACCCAGGCGTGTCTATTTTCCACTAAAAGGAGCCAACTCAGTCCCGCTCCACGTTTTCGGGGTGTAACCGTGCCGATAACCGACCATCTTGACCTTCTTGGTGTTGCACTGACATCAACACTCAACTTTCGGCCATACATCGAAGCAAAGGCTCAACTGGCTGCAAAAAAGCTGGGAGTTCTCGCAAAGGTCAGACAGTACTTCACGCCGGAACAGCTGCTCAAACTTTATCAAGCGCAAGATCGATCGTGTATGGAGTATTGCTCTCATCTTTGGGACGGATCTGCCCGATACCAGCTTGATGCACTTGAGGCAATTGAGAGGCGAGCCAGAAGGATAATTGGCGATGATACACTCGCCGAGTCGAGGCTTCAAAGTCTTGAGCATCGACGCAAAGTTGCTAGCCTGTCGGTTTTCTACCGGTTGCATTTCGGGGAGTGTGCTTCGGAATTGCATAACCCAATTCCGCCTAGCCCGTTTCATCATCGGACTACCAGACGTACGGCTATGCGCCACCGGTATATGGTGGATATCCCACCAACACGCACAAAACTTTTTGGGAAAACATTCATTGTGCGTGCGGCTAGGGAGTGGAAATGCTTACTGGACTGGTCTGTGTTTCCTGATAGCTACAACCCGGGAATCTTTAAGTCGAGAGTGAATAGGTTTCTTTTAGGTAAGCAGGTTCCATCGTCGACCGCATCGTCGCTTTCCATAAGGTGAGATAGCGGTCAAGCGCGAACCTATCAACAAGAATTTAAAAAAAAGTGACTTTCTGAAGCCCACTCCTCGGTAACGGCTAGGTCAATAAGATTGAAGAAGAGAGATTTTTTCGTAACACTAATACCTTTAGAAGCGTTGGAAGGCCTCCTACAAGGTGGACTGACGACCTGGTGAAGGTAGCGGGAATCCGATGGATGCGGGACGCACGTGATAGTTCGTTGTGGCGACGCTTGGGGAAGGCCTATGTCCCACAGTGGACGTTTATCGGCTGAAATGATGATGACGATGATGAATTTCTATGCCAAAAAAAAATTGACTACATGATATTTTTTCGCTGGTTTGGCAAACGGCTTTAATGTTTAAAAATATGTTTATACAACAAAATTGCTGGTTAAGTGTTCCTCAAAATGTAAATAGCATAATATTTGTTTTTGTTTTTCGGCGGTAGGTGTAAATAAAGTTAAGACGTGTTTTCAAAATTAAATTTTCTTTTTATGCGCCTACCATATTGTCTCTGCACCACCCTAAGTTAGGCACCCTGGCAGAGAAAACCTAAGGCATTAAGTCCGCCTATGTACTTTGTGTTTCATGAAGATTAAATAAATAAATTTATAAATAATCAATAATAAAAATATATATATATGTAAAGTAATCAGTATTTCGCAAAGAAAATGGATTTAAAGTTAACGGGGCTCTATTCGGCCCGATGTTCAAGAGACTATCCCGGGGTTCCCTTTCAGAAGCGAACCCATAGCCCCAGTAGACTTTCATCGTAATCATCATCAGCCTTTTTAATGTTCCCACTACTTGGTCTCAGGCCTCCTCTCTAGGAGAGGGAATGGGCCGTAATCCACCACGCGGTGGGTCCGCGTGCGGGTTGGTGAATGTCACATGTCTTTGAATTTTGGGTTCTAAGACATGCCGGTTTCCTCACGATGTTTTCCTTCACCGTTTTGAGAGCAATGGTGATGAAATAAATTACACAAAGTAATTTGCCTGGCTGGGTTTGAACCCGAACCTACAACTCGTAAGTCGGGGTCGTTACTACTAGGCCACCACTATTGGCTACTGCTATACTACTGTAGGCTTTAGCCCCGTGGAATACTACGCGCCGTCGACGACTCGAACTTGGCCCCGGATGTTTACCGGACGGCCGGACAGCGAGCTACCCAATGCTCATCGTCCACAAACCAATGACATTTCATATGGAATTCCAAAAGACAACGCATAGCTTAGGAAACCAAACATAAACGTTTCCCTGAATTCACGCGAATTTAACCAAACATCCCGCCAACCCTAAACAAAAATCTTCCTAACAAAAATAAATAATTAACCCATTGTCTATATAAGTTGGTATAAAATAAATTGTTTGTGAAATAATGCCTCGAGCCACTATATTAAATGGCTTTTACGACGCTGGCGAGGCAAGGGTTGATCAAAAGATAAAGAAGTAATGAGAAATGTTAGATAGAACTGCTAATTTGGTCGGACTTTATCTTTTACGGGCTCATAAAAGGTTAGGAAACAGATTTCTTTTAGGTAATTAAATTACAATAAAGTCTATTCTATTCTATTCTATTCTACAATAATTAATTAATTAATTAAGTTATTATAATAATTAATTTTGTTATATAATTATTTGGTTATCATGATAAGAGACAGCCATATTATTTAAATCTCTGGTTTGCTATAAGAGACAAAACAAACCGGCCAAGTGCGAGGCAGACTCTTTCACGAAAGGTTCCGTACTGTATCTGTACATCTTTTACACAATTTATAATTTATTCTGTGTTTAGTATTTGTTGTTATAGTGGCAGCAGAAATACATCATCTGTGAAAATATAACTATCACGGTTCATGAGATACAGCATGGTAGCAGACAGACGGACAGTAGAGTTTTTGTTTAAGGGATCTCGTTTTTACCCTTTGGGTACGGAACCCTAATAATGGAAAGGCCTTGCCCACGTGAAAGTAGAAAACTAGTTTTTAATTTTCCCATGGGAAAAAAGTATCCTATGTACAGTTCCCGTGTATGGTTTACCCATACACCAAATTTTTCTAAATCCATTCATTATTTATTAATTTCTTTGTAAGTGTATTGAAAAAAGTCATTTGATACACGTGCAAAGTCACTGCAGCCCTCGACTCCATAACACCCTCGCCTACGTCTTAGGCGCGGGCTTGCGGATAGTGAGCAATGGGTAGCTCGCTGTCCGGCCGGCCGGTAACTGTCCGGACCAAGCCCAAGTCGTCGACGGCGCGCACTGTTCCCGCGCACCTCAAGGAGTTGTCAGCAACAGCAGGGACCCAGCCGGGTCGAAGCCTACTGGGCCAGGGTTATCCGAAAGGGAGGTCGAGCCCCGGTATGAAGGCTAGAAGGAACGGGGTGGGTCTTTTAGTCAGTAAGAGTCTGACACTATCTCACGCTCCGCCCAAGAGCGGGGGTTGTCATTGGATGATTTTTCCCCACCATAAAAAAACCCTCGCCCACGTCTCGTGCCAATTCCCCCTCGGTTGCAATGATATACTTTCTGCATTTGTCATCAATATGTGCTATAACTTTCCTTCGATCAAAAATGACACAACCCTAAATTCGCATTACGCTAGATTTCTCGGAATAACCTTGTATTCCCAATACATCGTGAGTAACCCCCTTTTCCTGACCAAAGTATTACTAGATATTGATGATGACAAATGACCTATAATGGAACGGAGGTCACACTATCTGAAAAATGTTTCAAAGCTAAACGAGTCTCTGATATTTTACTTATAAATGGAATTGGAAAAGTGTGACTTCAGACAGTTTAGTTACTAAATTAGTAAACAATTACTGACATATTCGGAAAATGTTTTTTTTTTCTACCTTGCATACGACGTAATTTATTTTTAAAAGCAACAAAATATATACAATATGTTTTTTTTTTTCGATGGGAGAAATCATCTTATGAAAACCCCCGTTCTTATGCGGAACGGGAGATAGTGTCAGACTCTTACTGACTAAAAAACCCATCCCGTTCCTTCAAGCCTTCATACCGGGGCTCAAGCGCCCTTTCGGATAACCCTGGCCCCAGTAGGCTTCGACCCGGCTGGGCCCCTGCTGTTGCTGACAACTCCTTGAGGCGCGCGGGAACAGCGCGCGCCGTCGACGACTATACAATATGTGGATTAATTTAGTTTCTAATTAGATGTTTTCTTTTTTTTTGTTTTATCTGTCGTAAGAGTTAGTTTTTGTTATCTATGTTCACGGAATGAAGTAGCTGTCATAAGAAAGGAACTGAGAGAGATTGATGTGTCTAAGAAGTTGTGTAGTTTTTTTTTTATCAAAATAAAAGTGTAGTATTTATTTCATGTTGTTTGAAGCCGATCCCACATATATATTACTAGCTGTACCCTGCGGTTTCACCCGCATCATTGGTTACTGTTCCGCTCCTATTAGTCGTAGCGTAATGTTATATAACCTTCCTCATTAAATGGGCTATCTAACAGTGAAATAAATTTTCAAATCGGATCTGTAGTTCCTGAGATTAGCGCGTTCAAGCAAACAAACAAACAAACAAACTCTTCCGCTTTATAATATTAGTATAGATTATTATAAATTAACAAATTATTTTTGCTAAACCTGACTACACACAATAATATACACTAAAGTCTAGTCCTAACTAAAATATGGCGTCATAAAACTCCTCCGCATGGAAAATTTAAATAAGATTTTCGATTTTACTTTTTTTTTCTAGCCCGTATTTTCCCACTGCTGTGCAAAGGCCTCTCCTTAAGTCCTTCCAGACATTCTTCTCCCGCGCTGCTGTCTCAAACCAGCCTCCTCTTTCTATTCCGGCCTCGATGGCGCTTAGTCTTACTAATATTATAAAGGAAAAAGTTGGTATGTATTCGTTTAAAGAAAGAAAAATAATTTGCTTTTTTTTTTTTGTTTACTTGTTACTCCTTCATGCTCAAGCGGCTTAACGGATTAGATTTTTATACCAGGAAAATATTCCATTAAGTTAATTTTGTCCCTTCGTGCGTACAAAGCCGGTCGCAGAATCTAGTATTTTTAACCTCAATTTTTCAATAGTCAGATGAGGAACGAGGAATAAAAATGGCAGTTTGTCTGCTTTTGTATAGAAAATATGTCAAAATATATGTATTTCACATTCATCGTCAGTTTGGTTTGCCGTAATTAGAGACGATTAAAAAGTTATTGTGTCCAGCGTGGATCCGCGTTTCGGCCATGCAACGGGTTAATGGTACAAAAATATGAAGCACATCTAGTTTTCCCGCGACTCCTTAGGTACCTACATCTATTCTTAATAGAACTAAGCGCCTTAATGTGTGAACACTTTATTGTCAAGCGACAAAGGCGCTTATTCTCTTTCCTACCACGCCCACGTTGGAAACCAGGTAGCCTACTTTTTCACATGACCTATGACATAATAACTGCAAGCCATAATCTTCTCACCCACATCCATGTATACTGTTGTATGCAACAAAGAGAAATGACTATACAGGGTAGGGCTTGCTGGTGGTGGCACGTGTTATTGGGTCATTCGGTTCCCTTTAAAATGGTTGAGCTGAGTGGGGCTGATGCACTTATCATGCCCGTGAACGGGTGCCATCGGTTGAGACTGGTCATCTCTTGGCTGCCAGTGGCTTAATTCGGTTTCTATTTTTAATTACATTTAATAAAAAGAATAATAACTTATTATTATTACGTATCTACCTACATTGTGCTCACATATTAGAAGCGACAAGAAATATGTAACCAAGATCTATGTAACTCATAATATATTTTAAAAAGAGTGTCCATGGAGTTTCTTGCACATTCTTCTCCATAGAGACCTACGTTTTGGAACGTGCAATTTAGCTTCACTTTTCTTGGACTGACCGACATTTGACTATTCAAAAGTGCCTGCAAATGGTCTATTTGAAATAAATGATTTTGAATTTTGAATTTTGGGTATGACAGGTCTCCGCTAACTTTAAAGGCTTGGTCATTAGACGAAACTAAACAACCTTCCACAAGATTTTTTTTAGAACAGGAAAAAAAATCATGTAAAATCATAACAATTTGCCTGCTGCGGACTTCCTGTCCGATTATATTTTGGGTGTCTTCAAGGCTAGAGTGAATAGGCTCTTAATAAACTAGTGCGCCTTACCATCAGAGATTGCATCACTGCTTACCATCAGTAGTCTGATTCACGTAAAATCAAACAAGCCAAATATCGTTGAAGTTTTATAGTCGTTCGATCAAAGTCCTATCCAAAAGCGGTATTCACGATCTATCGACTTATTTCCAGTTACATTAATAATAGTATTCTACCAGGATAATGTAATTCAGATGTTTTTTTAAATCGACGAATTTCAAAAGACTATACAATCGGTGTCGTTCAAAATCGGTTGATGGATGTGAATAAGGAAATGGTCTAAACGACTAAATCGCTACGATATCGTTACGGTTTTCAATACGTGAATCGGGCTACAGATGGGATCGCAGTCAAACACTAGTTTATACCAATTAAAAAAAAACTTGATTGGACAGTTTGTATGAAGAGGCCGAGGCCGAGGCCGCAAGAAAAATATCTTGTAGGTTAGCTTGAAGGTTGTTTCGTCTACTGAGCAAGCCCTTAGGGCCAAAGGTGCGTAAGGCAGAAGTTCGCGCGTGCACCCGTCGCGGTCAATCGCGCGGTTAGTCGCGCGGTTACCCGGACGAAGCACTTTTGTGTGGGAACGCGCGGCCGCCCACGCAACGCAGCCTTCGGCATTTAAGTTCACGGAGAGCTGTCCCTTACACCCTGTATTTCTAATGCCAGTACTCACAAGCAGAGTACATCGTGACGTCATGAAAGCCATTAGAAATGCTCGATCGTGCACACTCGTCTTAAGTGCTCTCGTCACTAAATGGAACAATTATTTGTATAAGGTGTAAATGTATTTGTAACGCGTTAGTGGTTTGATGATTGTATATGGTTCACCTCGGGGTCGGGACAAAGCGGAATTTTATGAATGACTAGCATATTGCCAGTGAAATCAGTCCCGAGTATGTGTTTCTTTTTATGTTGAGAAAAAATCATCCAATGACAACCCCAATGAGATAGTGTCCGACTCTTACTGACGTTTGAAGTTTAATAACCCAACAAATAAGAATCTTTAAAGGTAGAATTACACTACACACATGTGTGCCACGTACGCCGATCTGGTCTCGTCGTTCTCTATACATTTTATATGGCAACTAGACTTGTAAAGCTACGAGTACATTAGATCCACCGCGAGCGAAGCTACTGACAGAGGCTTATACTGTATTCAAAAATTTTGTTTTCATCAATCGTTATAGCTCATACTACCTAGAAATAGATTGGCCTGTTGGTCTAGTGGTTAGTAGGCCTGACTGTTAAGCCGAAACTCGTGGGGTCAATTTTTCACCCAGAACAAAAGTTTGTGTGATGGGCTTTTTTTTATGACCATTTGTTCTGTATCTGGGTGTAATTTCATCATCATCAGCCTTTTCAATGTTCCCATTGCTGGGTCTCAGGCCTCCTCTCTAGGAGAGGGAATGGGCCGTAATCCACCTCGCGGGCCCAGTGCGGGTTGGTGTAATTTATCTATAATATATTATTATGTATTTAGAAATCCACCAACCCGCATTGAGCCCGCGTAGTGGATTACGGCCCATTCCCTCTCCTAGAGCGGAGGCCTTAGTCCCAGCAGTGAGAACATTAAAAAGGCTGATGATGTTGATTTAGAAATTAAATATGTTTGTCAGTTGTCTAGTAGTTTAAGACTACATGGCGTTGTGTGATAGTTGTGGGATACTTTTATTAGAATACAAGGTGTAAGGGACAGCCCTCCTCAAACTTTAAAGGCTTGCTCAGTAGACAAAACTGAACATCCTACCATAAACATTTTTTTCAGGAAACGAATAAAAAAATCCGCCTCATCATACAAAATTATTAAATTGATTGGACAGTTTGTATGGAGAGGCAGAATTTTTTTTTTCGTTTCCTGAAAAAAAATTTTATGGTGGGTTGTTCAGTTTCGTCTACTGAGTAAGCCCTTAAAGTTTGTGGAGGGCTGTCCCTTACACCATTTATATTAATCTATCTAAAGCCTCTTATGTATTTCAATTTCGATTATTCAATTAAATTGGATCGATTGAACATAAACAGTTCTGCGTCTTTCATTTAATTTAGAATCAATTAAATTGAATCGTGTATCGGTACGCTCTTTTGTTATTGTAAAGGAATTTAATCTTGTTAAAATGTAATAGAAATAAGTGTTTGACATGATTACGTTAATGAAATGGCTGGCTTAAGTCAATTTCAATTCGAATAAGTTGATCAGTAAAAACATTTAGAATTACAAACTGTAATTCACTAAAGAAATCTAGATATACTTATAATAAAACTGTAGAGAGGTCAATTCTGTACATTGAATATAATATATTCAAAATTGATATTAGAGGATGACTGGTGATCGATACTGATGCCAAAAATGCAATCAGCAAATTTTTTGTCTGTCTGTCTGTCTGTCTGTATGTGCACGCATGGGTCAAAAACTACTGAAGGGATTTAAATCAAACTTGGTACAATTGTGGTCCATAACCCTGGGTTATAGGCTATATAACATAACGCTAAGATACATAGGAGCTGAGAAGTGACGATAAATTTGAAACAAGTCAGCTCATATCCTCGCATTATTTATAACATAAGTTCTTAAGTGTATGCAAAAACAATTTAGTGTCCAAGTACTCCTCAACAATGCTGTCATCGGGCATGCCGAAATTATGTCCTAAACACTGGCAACATTGCCGCAATGATGATTCTTTGGGCAAAGAACATAGCAGTACCAAAAAATGACTTAACTATCTATATTTAATATGTATGTATAAAGACACACATTAAGATTACGATAAGTTGTTGGGTGGCTTCTAAGGTCATCGTTTCATATCGTAAAGTGCTTGTCTACATTATTTCATTTCATATATTCAACACAAAGTATGAAGGCAGAAGTTCAGGTTTATAGAACCCTAGAAATCTTTTTGTTAGTATTTTAAAATATTACTAAGCAACGCCTGCTGATTTCTGTCCATAGACAAAATAAAATCCTCCTCCTTAGTCGTTCACTCTTGACAGAGTGGTCGTAGTTGGTGATATTGCATTTTCATTTGGCGAGTGAGGCCCTCGCGATGCATCTCCATTTGTCCCGGTTTACAGCGTCTCGAGAACTCTGAACTAAGGAGGTTTGTGTTGCAGCTTTGATGAGGTCTGTCCAACGCGTAGGTGAGCGCCCGAGTGACCGCTTCTCCTCCACTTGTCCATGGACAACGAGTCAACGAATAAAACAACGAATAAAATACTTAAACTTTTTTTTACCAAAATATGTAGTAACAATTTCACAGAAAGTTAAATGTATTGGTACAATGGCGACAATGACGGTCTTATCGTTGACAGCGATTTCTACCACACAACCTTAGGATCGATGGGTGACCAGCAGGATTTTCCCACCATAAAAAAAAAAAAGGCTCAGATAACTTTTCTGCCAAAGTCACCGCCAAAAGCTAAAAACAAAACGTAAGGTAATAACAATACCTGCAGAGAAGTCACGTAAAAAGAGATTGAATGGTAACGTGAAACTTTGAATAAGGCTTCCTTTTATGACGTAGCTAAGGAATCTTTGAAAATTAACTTTTTAAGGCAGTGAAAATGGGGAAATTCGTTTGTATACAAAATTTTATTCCTTGAGTTTTTAATTGAAAGATATGTATCTTTTCTTTGTTCAAAGTCTGTTGTTGGGCCTACAGCAGGATAAAACGGGGTAGTTATATGTTAATTAGCTGAGGTTTTTTATTTGCCGTATTTTGTGTAAGAGAAAGTACGACGTGCACGCAAACGAAGTCGAAGGAAAAGTCGGCCCTACTTTTTGATTAGATCATATTTTTGTATTCAAAAGTAGAAAAAACCGAAATCCTAAAATTGACCACGAAAAAGTAAACTCATCATAGATTCAATCATACATAACAATTGCTAGTAGAAAATACTGCGGAAAGTGTTTTTCAATTTTAATCGTCCTTTATTCATTCATAATCAATAGCCTGCAAAATATTTCCATAAATTGAGATACATTTTGGGACATAAACCAACGCTAATAACTTTGCTGTTTATGAATATTATTCATTGAGAGTTTACGTAAATAATAACAAGGGCTTTTGTAATAAGCCCTTTAAGTATTTGTACTAATTAAAAATTAGTGGTGTATATGCTTTCATTGTATAAGAAAAATCGTTGTGCAGGTGAACCTTCGTTGTAATATTTTTTGGTGTCTACGTCCACTGTAATTCATAGTTTTATGGGCTCGAGGAAAGTCAAAGATGTTTTTTTATCGTGTTTATGATGGCACGGGAACAAAAGAAAACCCACGAACCGAACGTGTTATTACTGCTCAAAATATAATGTGGTTTCTTTTGTACGATTAGCAGAAAAAACAATATCATGTTTCCACCATTTTGTCAGAATACATTTTCATGCGAATATTTTTTTTTTCGTAACGAAATAATATATAATACAAACTTCTGCCAGTGGCTTCACCCGTGTGATAGTATAAAATTATCCCAAGGGAATATACTCTTGAAATAAAAAAAATCCTGAGCATGATCTATCAGTGTACAAAAATTCATCGAAATACGTTCAGTCGTTCGAGCTTGAAGAAGTTACAAACATACAAACACTAACTTTCACCTTTAAGTCGACCACGAGCCAAGCACGAGTGGAGCTCAAATTCGTGTAGTGTGGACTCTAGAGGAGCCGAGCACGAACGACACTACACGAATTTGAGCTCGACCCAAGATCTGCTTGTGCTCGACTCCTCTACTATAGACCCACCTTTATGCGCTTATCTCAGACGCAATCAGGATAGTACTGCAGGTAGGTATAGGATTTTCACATATTACAAATCTAGCCACTTTATGAGTCCAATAGGCTCATAAAATTTAAAAGAAACTAGACGTAACTTTGTTACTTTACAATCAATAATCTTCAACCCAAGAATAATGTAAATCAATATTCTGCCAACCCATCGTATATTCCACGTCTAAAACCATTCAAGAAAAGGTTCGTAGCAGTGCTACGTGATATGCTACGAACCTCGTAGACCTGCTACGTGACTTCTACGAAATGTCAGAAGAAAGCATTAGATTGGTCTCTTTTTCATGTGGTAGTAATGTAGTGATAAATCTTTGGTTTGGTTTTTTTATGTGAAAAGAAAAATTAATAGCGCTTTGTAATTGTCACTAGTTTTTTTTTTTTTTTTCAAGTGATTAATGGCACTCTGTATTTAAGCGATAACCAAAAAAAAATCTAAAAGCTGTAATTATCTTGAATGTTTAATTAACATTAAAAATCACATTGTAAATAAAAAATTAAATACCCGAATCGCGTTATCAAAGTTTTTCACGCGATTGAAACATATACAACAGACCGAAATTAATGAACTATCGGACAGGTACCTAGACTAGACACATTACTAGTTTGGTTGAATGATCTTCCATTGTCAATGGAGGTTAACACTTTGTTTCACAGACCTCAAAAAGTAGAATCAGGCTTTCCGAGTCAGCTTTTTAAATCTTATGGTACCATTTTTCATTACATTTTTTGCTCTTTCACATTCAAACATGGACACCGTGGGCTTGGGCTTGCGGACGGTAAGCAATGGATAGCTCGCCGTCCAGCCATCCGGTCACCATCCGGACAGAGCCCAAGCCATCCATCGTAGTCATATAGTCATCATTCTTAGGGACCCAGCAAGGGCGAATGGAGCCATGGGTTCACTTCTGAAATGAAAACCCGGGGCCTTGGAAAGCAAGGCAACGAATATAAGAGTAGGTTCTAGTCAGTAAAAGCCTAAAACTCCCGCTCCGTCCTAAAGCGGGAGAAGTCGTTTGATGATTTATCAGCTGAAAAAAAAAACATTTGAGCACGAGGGTGTAAAAGATAACACATCGTTAGCTATCACTTAAAAATAATCTTCCAAGAAAGTATCCAACTCACTGTCGTATCATTAAGTGAGATTAGGCTGACGTCAGCGTCTCATTTGCGTCACCAATACGGACGTCTGCCGGTCTTTCAACAGTTTAAACATAGTTTTATGGTTTAAAGGTAACGACTGTAGCCATTAGTGGCTTAGTTTAATGATCTTGAGTACATAGTTGTGAGTGACTTTATGGTGAGACATTGTTAGTACATCGATCATCCGTACTATAAGCAATGTGCCCTGCCTACTGCGACTTTAGTTTGGTGATTCTTCAGGCTATGTCGCCCACTTGCTTCAAAAAAAAACTAAGACACGCATTTAAAATCAAATTTTAAATGCGTGTCTTAGTTTTCTAAGACACGCATTAAAAATTGAAATGGTGTTTATTTGTGACGATCTGTTTAGATGCAAACTATATAACGCAAATTTAACTTGCGTTGTATATGTATAGTTTGTGTTATTTTAAATGCGTTTCTTAGTTTTGCAAGAAGGTACGTTACTGACTGGAGTACGTATAACTGGTTTAACTTAAAAGTAAACCTCTTTTTGAAGTTGGAGAAAGGAATGACAGACTTTCACTGACTAAAGTCCGACTATGTTCTTTCAGTTACCCTTTTCGTTTTAGGGCCGTGGTAAGCGTTTTGAGAAATCCCGCAGTCCTGGCAAGCATCGACCTTTACAGGCCCGTCAATTATTATAGGTCAAAACCTTAAAAGAAACTTTGACCCCCGAGTTTGTTTCGGTGTTTCTTCTCAGGTTAGTCAGCTAGCAAACACCGGCCTCATCTAGCTTAAACTGACGAAAAAAAATTTGACGTGTAAAAGTGTTTTTTAAACCTATTTGCAAAATAAATAATCATTTATCATTTAACTTCTGTAACCCAGCTACTGTGAAAGTGTTCGAACTTAGTTAAATAACAACATTTTCCGTTCCTGAGGTTTTTACAGAGGACATCACAAAACGTTTTGGGTATACTTTCATCGTACGTATAGAAAAATGTTCCCCAGATGTTGTCAATGTTTTCTAATAGCACTTTTGACTTAAATTACATGGAACTATTTAAGGTAAAAGTGAATAGGCTATTTCTAGACAAGCTACGAGTGAACGACTAAGGAGGAGGAGGGGAATCTAATTATAAACTTAAAATAATAATAATAGTATATGTACAAACGAATAAAAAAGGGGAACTCAGAGGGTATCAAAAAATTCATCCACATCGATGTCAATGTGAAAAGTGCTCAGAACACTGGCAGCATTGCCACGCTGGATGGCAATGCTGATTCGTTGACCGAAGAAAAGCCCAACCCTCTGGTCAAGCGAAGAGTCGATCAACTGTTTGTACCATCTAATTATTAAGTGGAATTAATACTTGAGCTAAGATATCTGAACGTAAATGTAAATACGCATCCTTCAATAAAAATATTCCAACGAAAAAAAAAAACGACACAACATATCGTACAAGTAACGTACATCGTTTTGCGAATGTACGAATGTAAAACGATATTCCAGGTAACAAAAAAAAATTGCACGCTCTAATATCAATTTATATATTCGAGACAGAAAAAAAGTCTTTTGCAAACACTTGAGAACATTTTAGGAAAAAAAAAATCTACACATGGATACCCATATTTTAAGCAAACAAATTCCTCAGAGAGAAATTGTCAAAGAGTAATCTGCGCAGGTACTCAGCCAAAGAGGATTAATATTTGTTTTAGCCAAATTGGTCGATGTTAAAATCGGGTACAGACCGGCTAGACATGTTTTACGTAATCCCTTTTCATTAATATACTCTGTTCATGAAATATCTAAGTAAAAATAAACACACATACATATTAGGCTCTAAACAGACGGACCGCATTTCAACTGCAATCCAACCGCAAATTGCAGTTTTAATGCAGTTGACACTAATGCAATAGAACTGCAAACACGACTGCAATATAACTGCACGGGATGCGCGGGAAAGCGGAGCGTGCGGACGGGTGGGTATGGTGCAGTTCGGATGCAGCCGGTGTGTAGTTCACACGACTGCAATCGGACTGCACGTTTGGTTTGCAGTCGTGTTCGCAGTTCTATTGCAGTCGTGTTTGCAGTTCTATTGCAGTCGTGTCAACTGCATTCAAACTGCACTTAAACTGCAATTTGCGGTTGAATTGCAGTTGAAATGCGGTCCGTCTATTTAGACCCTCATACTAACACTACCTTTACTTAAAATAAAAACATGCCTATTGTCTGTATATACGATATTATTTTTATATATATTCGAAACTAGAAACACCTGTCTAGCATTTTTATGTAAAGAATCTATATACAAAACGAAACTGTATTATGAAAAATCACAAAGTTATAAGCCAGTTACGGTACGCCAACCAAGGCGACATAAATACATGGTCACCGGGCCATCCGTGCGACTGAGGGATTATTTTGCTTCCGCACCCAGCTGTGTGCCTTTTGCCCGTTATGACCTGCCGTGACCGGTTTCTTACTTCCATAGTGTCGGTGGTGTCCAAATGACCTTTCAAAAATATTTTTGGGACACAATATAACATGGTGTAAAATTTATTGGAATCGATTCAGCTACTGATTCTGAAAAAACTATTTTCAGGTTTCGCATTATACACCCTTGAATTTTGATCGTTATAATCCCGTGGAGGGTCGATCCGGTACATGAAACACTCGCTCGATTTGTAAAGATAAAATTAAAAAATAAAGTCCCTTTTTTCAAAACTCGTATTAATTTATGCAAGTACGAAATTAATTTCTTTAAGAATACGTCAGCTGAGCGAGTCCAATGACTTGTAGGTAGTAGTCGGCGAACTAGAACTTATCCATCTACCGGGCAAAGATCTTCCATATAACCTTTCACTCTATCCAGTATGTTATCTTCTCCGGCCACACTTTTGTCACAGTTTTCCTTACAAGTCTAGTTTGAATAAATTTTGCTACATCGATAATTTTCATCAAAAACAACACTGTTTTGCCTTCAACCTCGTAGGTACATACTTACAGTAGATTAAACAGTAAGGCAACGTAATCCACTAGGTCAATGGTTCCCAACCGGTCGTCCGTGGACCACTGGTCACGAAAGGCACACTTTTCGACTGAAAAGTTCCATTGATGCGGACTGTTTTTCCAGCGAAAAAGCTGTTTTCGTTACGTTTTGAATTTATGATATGTTTTTTTTTTATTACATACTACGGGTATTGACTGCGATCCCACCTGATGGTAAGCGCTGATGCTATCATTGATGATGAATCGCACTAGTTTATTATTATTTTAGTATCTGTTAATGTGTATATGGAATAAGGAGTGATTTAGGTTAATTTTATTATAGAAAAAGAATTAGGGTTCCACGCAAAAAATAATAATATTGAAATTGTGATAAAGTCGCGGAAATCAATTAGTTATAAATAAATTATTTTATTACAGTTATGATTATAGTAAAGTTTACTTCTGAACTTCTGGTTTCTGCTATCAACAAAATAAAACCGAAGTGGCCCCCAATCAAAAAGGTTTGGAACCACTGCAATAGATAAACTTAAGTACAGTGTCCACTTATGTCGTTGACCTCGCCCCACGTGACAACGCTGGACTTTTCCACTAACCATTACAACTTTGCCAATTGGCGGTACTTTTGTACTTATACAAATGTGGAAAAAATTAATAATTATATCTACCCACTTTACTGAGATGTGTTGCAATAAAATAAGAACGTAAAAGAAACAAAGGAGTGTGTAAGGACCACAGTTTTAATGTAATTTAGTTTTACATATTCGTAGTGGTAAAAGTTGTTGGTGTGTATGAAAAACAAAATACATTTTAAATAAAAAAAAATATAAAAAGAAAAAAAATAACTATTACATGTGTGCCTATAAAATTTGCAAGATTTCTCTAGGCTTCTATCATTAGATCCTGACTTGATAACCATGGGACTACCTTGGAAGTAAACCAGATGTTATAATTCAAAAGACGAAATGACATTTATTTTGATTTATCTATTTAGTTCACATCAAGTCGATAGATGGTATTGTACCGTCCGCTGAATGGCAGTGTTAAGATTTTCCGCGGTTTCATGACCTTGACTGTATATCTATATATATAAAAATCAATCCCTATTTCCTTGGTCACGCCATCACACGTTAACGGCTAGACCGATTTCGCTAATTCTTTTTTTTTGTTGCTTTCGTTATTGTGAGGAGAAGGTTCTTAAGGAAAATAAAATTAAAATTAGCGTAGTGTAGGGTAGAGTAGAGTAGGGTAGTGTAGGGTAAAGTTAGAGTAGGGTAGGGTAGGGTAGAGTTAGGTAGAGTAGGGTAAAGTACAGTGGAGTAGGGTAGGGTACAGTAGGGTAGAGTAGGGAAGAGCGGGAGCAAAGCCGCGCGAGCAAAAGCTAGATGTAAATAAAATTACTCGTTCTGAGCTTGGCGTTTGATTCGCATCGCAACTGCCTTGCAGGCTCCTATACTTTTAAGGAAATTAATAATTAATACTTTTAGGGAAATTGTTTCAAATTGGTCCAGAACTCAGAACGCGATCCATTTTACGAACTTAAACTGACTTTTGCTTTTTTAGGTGTAATGAGAAGGAGTGTCAGATTTTTACTGACTACACATAATCCACCCGTGCTCCTTCAGTTAACCTTTACTTTCCAGGAGCACGATGAATGAATGAACCATTTTATGCATAGAGGAGTGCCAGGCGGTCGCCTCATTCTACGAAGCAGTAATGTAAGGAGGGGAGGCGGCCCACGCGCGAGGTTACGGCTCTTATGCCCAGCCCCGAAAACAGGATTGACGCCGAGTACAGAAATCGTGATCGGATTCCGACCGATTTAGTCAGTAAAAGTCTGACACGCCCTCTCGCACCGCGTCCTCTACTTGCATTCCCGATAACTACCTACCTAATAAAAAAACCTTTTTATGAATGTAGTTTTAAACGAGCTAGAAACATGTTCAAAAAAGCGTGAATTATTCAATTTATATTCTGTTTTCATGAGTTCAGCAGAAATTCTTGGAATACCTGAAATATTGCTACAGTCACAAGTATGGGCTGGTATTCGTAAAATTCAGACTACAAGTAATCTTGAGGGAATATTTAAACCAGCTATGCTCGATCGTGGTAATGGTATGTGTTAGATGATAAATACCATGTTGAAGCAAAAATTCCAAAGGTTTTTAGTAGTGAGTAATATTATTTTGTGACTTTATATTTAAGGATTTCTTGTGCAGTTTTTGAATTAAGAAATTGGAGTGAAAAACGTTACAAACTCTAATTTATTAAACCCCAAGTGAACGTCAGTGTTCGCTCTCTCGTTGTCTTGTCTCTCTAATTGTCTAATACGATATTCGAAATGTTTGTGCTACGATTCGTCAGGTATTCGGCAAAAAAAAAATAGTTTAACAATTATTTTTTTTGAGGTAGGAAGTGGTCTAAAGACATCTCCCGCTTTAGGGTGGAGCGAAAGGGCGTGTCAGACTTTTACTGACTGAAACCATACCTATTTTACTTCTTTGCCCGACGATTTTAGGGTTTCTCTTTCAAAAGTCAACCCATGGCTTGACAAATAGGTGCGGTAAATTTCGAATTCTTATTTCAGAAAAAAACCTATTAATTTGATAACATCAACCACTTTTTTTAAAAGAGGAACAAATGAGTTACTTGCCGGTTCTTCTCTATAGGAAACAACCAATTTGGAACCGTGCACTACCTCCTGACGTTTTGTAAGTGCCATGTAGGCCTATGTGAAATAAAATATTTTGATTGTGTTTTAATGATTGGTCAAAAGATTCTGACACTCTGACACTCCCTGCCACTCTACCTATAGCAAGAGAATTTATTTCATGGTTTCCCAGCCTAAAAAAATATCCAGAGTTTTTCAGGTGTGAATATATTTTAACTTTTTTAGTAGTATTTTAAAAAAGACTCCAGTCTTAGCTGGTTTCTGAATGAAGATTCAAAGTATTTTAGTCCAAATAAATCATTAACTGGCATTTTTGAATGTCAATTATCAGTCAGGCAGAAAAATTATGCTAATTGCACATTCCAAAGCGTAAATCTAGAAATCTACGCTACATTCTTCTCCATAAATGGGGAAGAATATGCAAGAAACTCCATGGACATTCTTCTCAATCATGTTATGTTATACGAATATCTATATTGAAGAAATTGGTTAAAAAAAATTACTTTAATGCTATAATTTAGTAGGTTTTCAGGCTACAGTATTGTTTAATAATACTCAATATTGAATTCGTACCTAACTCAGGAGCACCGGACATCAAAATTGAAGTCAACTTTACACAATAAACCAATTAATTGAAGATCGCTGTTTACGTTTAAGCCTGGCTGCAAACGGGCCACAGTGTGGCTGTCGTGTGTCATGCATGTGACACATGACTACCACAAACGACGTTACAAAGTAAAATAGGGTGAATAGGGACTTAGGGGTGAATAGAGACAAAACTTTGGTTTGATTTTTCACTTTGATACTATAATGTCAGCCTCTAGCAAAGCATCGATTTTTTAGTATAACAATTCATTAATAAATTGATATAGTTAAATGCTGCAAAAAATATTCAAATATCGAGAAAATGCCCTTTAAAGTTTTGTCTCTATTCACCCCTAAGTCCCTATTCACCCCATTTTACGGTACCTAAGGCTAGATGTGGCTGCTAACCTAACTGACGCGCACGACAACCACTAGTGTTAAAGAAAAAGAAAGAAAGAAAACATGTTTATTTGGCACACAATGACAAAACAGGTAGGTATAGGAACATTAATAAAATATAAAACTTAAAACAAAATAAAAAATAAAAGCAAACAGCAACATTGTGTCTCACGATAGTGCCAAATAGATTCAGTTCAGCATCAGACAACCGTAGCAGTTGCCTGACGCTGGTTTTCAACTGAACCTTTGAGGGTGAGTGACGGATGAAAATCGTCTTTTGAAATATATAAAAGTAAATATATGTATATTTATATGTATACATATGTATATTTTTATGTGTACAACATTATATGTCGTAAATGTTCAGTGTTAATTGTTTGTTATACGTGTTTTCTTTCTTTCTTTTCTTTGTGGTCAATGATAGACGCTTTAATTCTTAATTCTTTATTGTACACCATGATAGATAACAAAATATGTGGACATCAGAGTTCATGCGGTGTGCTTGCGGTCGATAGCCATTTTTTTTTTTTTACATGCTTGACGGGCTTGAATTTCTAATATAATAATAATAATATTCCACAACTATCACACAACGCCGTCTAGTCCCAAGCTAAGCAGAGCTTGTGTTATGGGTACTAGACAACTGATAAACATACTTATATATTTCTAAATACATACATATTATAGATAAATTACACCCAGACACAGAACAAATGATTATGCTCATCACACAAACATTTGTCCTGGGTGGGAATCGAACCCACAACCTCCGGCATAGCAGTCAGGGTCACTAACCACTAGACCAACAGGCCAGTCGAATATACTTATGTGATTCTAATTCTATGTTCATTATTCCAATCAACGTTAAAGAGACCACATGTATGCGTTGCCTTTGATAGTGCGAGGCAGGTGTCGTCGTAAAGTGGTCGGTGCAAGCCGCAAGAAGTGAGCAGCGACGATTTATAGTATGTGGCGACCACTGGCATCATCGTGTGGAGTACATATAAAATTTGTTCACATAAAGTTTGAAAACACGTCATGGTTTTTTTTTTGTATTATGTTAGCCTAAAGTTAGCGCCTTTTCCGGCAAATAAAAAGTTTTTCTTTCTTTTCACTAGTTTTATCACAATAACAAAACGGCTACTTGAAATTCCCACGCGCGCGCCTGCAACTGATCAACTGTTAGAAGTGTTTTGTTATTATGATAAAACGAATGAAAAGAAAGAAAGAAAGAAAAACTTTTTTTGCCGTAAAAGGCGCGGTATTTCTTCGGAAAAGTTGTTTGTAATCATTAGTACAATGACGTGTTTAAGTATCGGTCACTAATTACCAGTCACCCTATATACCACACCCTACATAAGACAAAGAAATAACAATAAAAATAGTATTTTATTTGAAAAAATACAAATGGTGACACTAGGTAGGCCAGGTACAATTTATGGTACCATTTATCGAGGGCGAGGAGATATAGGCCGGTAGTGGCGTTTAGTAGCGTGTGCAGCCAGACTAAAAAGCCCACAAGAGGACGCGACTCAATCCCTTTGACATCCCTTAATTACATTTACGAGACCCGCGGGATGAGTTAGGTCAACCTTCATAAGGAAAACTAGCTTTTCCCCACGATTCCACTTGTTATCGCATAGCATTTTTTCTTTAAATTAATAAATTAAAATTTTTGGTTTTTTGTTTGCTCCTAAAAAACATAATGGGCTAATTAGTAACCTAAAATCGTGCTCAAGAATCAAAAGCAAAATTTAAGTTTTCAAATACAATTTGTAATAGTGTTAAAAAAATAAAAACAAACAGCTTTACTTAATTAAATAAAATAGGTATCAATCTGAACTAATATTATAGAAAGGAAAGATTTGTATTTTGGTTTGTCACACAAATATTATAAAATCGAAAGTTTGAGAGTATTTGTTTATGTTTGTTACTTCTTCTTCATGAACGGCTGAACGAATTTCGAAGAATATTGGTACACGGGCAGACAATACCCTGCAGTAGCACATAATATACTATGAACCAATATAAAAAATGTTAGACCAATTTTAAAAATAATTCAAAATCAAAAACATTTATTTCAAATAAACCATTTGCAGGCGCTTTCGTTCAAATTTCAAATGTCGGTCACTCCAAGAAAAGTGAAGCTAAATTGCACGTTCCAAAGCTTAGATCTCTATGGAGAAGAACGTGCTAGAAACTCCATGGACACTCTTTTAAATCATAAGAGTTACTTATAATTCTTTCATTTATTCACAAGTAGATAAACTTTATATATATACATATTTTTTTAATATTATTATGGGAAGTGGAAAGTCACACCATGGCCAACGATGGAGCAAGCTGGCTTAGAAGTAACCTATTCACTCTTGACTTAAAGACTTCTTGATTATAGCTATCAAGAAACACAGCTCACTATCACTAGCTGTATCAAGTGAAAAAGGCTATGTATTTTCGACTTTGACAAAGCCACTTGCCAAAGCTAATAATGAATAAGTAAACAAATGGTAGCTTTTCATGTAAACAAATTCAATTTTCCAACAAATCTTTTCACCTTTATTGGCCAGTTTGTATTCGACTTTTTAAGCCTTTCTGACCGGCTGTGGTCACGTCCACATCCCTTCAATACAGACCTTTTATCTCTAATTGACGTGGTAACAGCTTCCATAGTAGCCCCGTTTTGAGTAGAGGGCGCTGCCGAGCGGAGTAAATTGTTTATCGACGTATGTACTGGGTTTATAACGAGGTTATAGTGGAGGAAATGGCTTCGGAATATTCAATTTATTACAGGTAAGATGCGACATCTTTTGCAAATAGTTATAGGCTTATTAGCTCTTGACGAGTTACTTTTTTCGCGAGAATGTTTTATGAAAACTTGAACACTTTTTATTTATATATTAAAGCTTTATGCACAAAAAAAAACTGTACAAAGGCGGACTTAACGCCTAAGGCATTATCTGCCAGTCGACTCTTGAAATGGTATTTTGAGGGTAGTTTTGAAAAACAAATATAGCACATAAGAACTCTAACAATCTTTAAAATTCCCAAAAAAATCTATGGAGGGTAGTTCTGAAAACAAATTTGACAACCTTAGGTATTTAGGTAGTAACCTAATCTAACCTTACCTTAGGTAGTTAATTAAAACTTACTATAAATTACTATTTTATGATAAGTTAAAGTATAAATAGTAATTTATGGTCGGTTTTCAAAATAACTTTATTTATTTTTATTTGAAAAAAACATCGCAACTTTTCTACCATCGCATCGGATAATCCAACGTTTTAGAAACCAACTTTACATTATAGAAATCTCTACAGGAAGCCATATAGCCATTGTGTCCAGACTAACCGTTTCGCCTCATCGTTTATACCGCGTACTTCGAAGGGCTGGAACAATTTGATAACTGTGGTCTTCCCGTCCGATTATAATTTAGGTATCTTTAAGGCTATAGGTAAATAAGCTCTTATTAAACTAGTGCGCCTCACCATCAACGATTCCATCACTGCTTACCATCAAGTGGGATCGCAGTCAAGCACTAATTTATATATGATTAAAAAAAAACCATACGATAAATACGCTTCAATGTATCACGGAGCTGATATGCATACATTCTCTAAATTACTCATGTATAATCACTTTGCTTGCTCGCGTTAAGTAGAACAAAAACGTTGTACCTAACTTGCATGTTCAGACAGTATTTGAGGATTTATGAATATTATATTATCCTTTTAATAGTTAAATAGATTCGTTTTAGTACTTACTCAACGGTCACTACCCTCTCCTTACCACCTACTTACTTCATCTACGACGTGCTTTGCCAGCTGTTTGCTCCGATTAACTATAGCCGTAATCGGAGGCATCGACTTTTTACTGTTTCTGGGAGTCGTACCGTCGCCCGAGCCCAGTCTCCTATCCCTCGTGCAATCTCCGCGCTCAACGCTCTCTTGGATGCCAAACCTGATTGTGACGTGTTCGCAGATGAATGGAAGAACATTTTGTCTGTCTGTTTGGAGTTCTGTGAGATGACTGTGGTGTAGTTTAATTTTTCAATATAGTATGTATTTAATTAATGTAATTGGCCTTTCACCGTGTTATGTTCTTGGGCGGAGCATCGCCGTGCCCTCGTGGGGGTGATCGGCGGCGGAGGCCTCTCGCGCCAGGCCTTGGTCGAGGCCATGGTCCGTCATTTCCGAAAGGGCGCTCGAACCCCGGTATGAAGGCTTGAAGGAACGGAATGGGTTTTTTAGTCATTAAGAGTCTGACACTATCTCCCGCTCCCGGTTGTCATAAGATGATTTTTCCCATCGAAAAAAAAACCGTGTTATGTTAAAGTAAATAAATAAATAAAATAAATCTGTACATAATAATAAATCTGTAGAAGTTTTTTGTTATGGACGCGTCATGTACAAAATCGATGTAGATAACTTTTATACATTAAAATTGTGTGTAACCTATTGAATTATAAAAACCCAATCCAATTGTATATCAATGGTGTAACCTGATATATTACTTAGGCTTTGTTTCATCGCAATCGGTTGACTATATCGAAGTTCGCCGGGACCACTAGTCTTTAAATAAATTACTCTATATCATCGGGTAAAATCATCATGGATGTCCCCACCGTAGGCGCGGGCTTGCGGACGGCGAGACATGGGTAGCTCGCTGTCCGATCGCCAAGTAACTGTCCAAACCAAGCCCAAGTCGTCGACGGCGCGCACTGTTCCCGCGCACCTCAAGGAGTTGTCAGCAACAGCGACTACTGGGGAAAGGGTTTACCCAAAAAACAAAAACATGGATGTCCTACAGCGGGTAAAAGGGTGTTAGACTCTAGCGGTCTAAAACCATACCTATAGTATTCGCTTTTTATTCTCTGCGACGTACTTGCACATTTTGTCACATTCGCCCAGCCAAGTATTAACCCATATGATTTCATGCAAAACCCGACAACCATTTGCTCCTCCTTACAATAACTATAGGTACATCGTATTTCATTAGCAAAAAAAATAATTAACCCGTTGTATGGCCGGAACGACGATCCACGCGGGACACAATAACTTTTTAATTTGTGTCTCTAATTACGGCATATGAAAGTTTAAGGTCACGATCGTTGTCAATTCAGAACTACTTAACGTAATTTTTTAATTTTAATTTTCGAATCTATACAAGGTGTAAGGGACAGCCCTCCACAAACTTTAAGGGCTTGCTCAGTAGACGAAACTGAACAACCTTCCACAAATTTTTTTTCAGGAAGCGAAAAAAAAATTCGGCCTCTCCATACAAACTGTCCAATCAAGTTTATAATTTTCTATGGTGAGACGGATTTTTTTTTTTCGTTTCCTGGAAAAAAAAAATTGTGGAAGGTTGTTCAGTTTCGTCTACTGAGCAAGCCCTTAAAGTTTGTAGAGGGCTGTCCCTTACACCTTGTATAGGTATGACAATAAACGTAACTGGGTTCAATGCCCTCTACTGCCTTGTTTAAACGCAACAGCTATAGCAGTAGAAATTCTCGTGAAAGGCTCTTTCTGCGAGTAATACCTCTGTTCCTTGCTGTCAGATGCATTGCAGTGTTGCGGTTGACAGTGTACATGAGCTGGTAACATTGCAAGGGTTGTAGAGATATTGCAGTTTTGTTCAAAGGAATTTTAAACACAGGCAGCTTTCTAAGCGGTGCTACAAAAACTTTAGTGAGAATTAAAACAAAAGCCCGGTGCAGGACTACCGGTCCTTCACTGAGCTGGAGTTTTATTTCTCACTAAAGTAGTCAAAAAATAAAAGATTCATTTTGACATTTATATTGTGACATTTTGACTACCTAGCTTGTCCGATGTCGTGTAGCTATTTTACTAGTCCGTCGTATGTCCGTCTCCAGGGTTCCAACTATCTCTGTACCAAAATTCATCAAAATCGGGTTTGCCATTTAGGCGTGAAGCAACAGCAAGCAACAAACAAACAAACTCACTTTCGCTTTTATAATATTAGTAAGGATTGTTTCTTTCAGTTTCGATCCAAGTTACATTCTAGGGTCTTTCTCAAATTTCAAAATGGGCATTTTATTTTTTCACGAGTTTAGCTGCTCCTTGCGGCTTAGTCCGCGTGAAAGTAAAAAATTGGCCCAAGTTAACATACTTTTGAGATAAAAGTATCCTATATGCTATTGCAGAGCAAGTTCTATCTGTGTGCCAAGTTTTATCGAAATCCGGTCAGCCGTTCGAGCGTGAAAAGTAACGAGAGTTCACACACACATACAAACTTTCGCCTTATTATTATTTGGCGTTTATGTTGCGGTAAATTCCAATCCAATTCGAGATAGTGAACATGCAAACAGGCCGCCCATTGTATGTATGTGTTTTAGTTTCCTTTTTTATGTGTAGGTAATGGTGTACAATAAAGTGTATGATCTATACATCTATACATATAGGTAAATAAAATTGGAGTGTCTGCTAATCTCTGAAATGGCTGGACCGATTTTGACGGGACTTTTTTTTGGCAGGTAGCTGATGTAATAGGGAGTAACATTTACTATTTTTATTTTAGAAAAAAATAAATTCAAAATCCTATAGTCCATGCGAACGAAGTCGCGGGCATAGCTGGTAGAAAAATAAAGATGTTAATGATCAAATTGTATGAGGACAAAGCAGATTAGTTTCTGTGATGGTCGTTTGACGAAAAATACATAAATTGGACATCTCCACAGTGAACACTTGGATAGGCTATAAAAAGCTATATAAAGTACTCAAATTGCCAGACAGAAGTTGAAATTACTAAAAATAAAAAAAAATACTAACGAAATTATGACGGCTGAGTTAATCGATTGGTTTGCACTGTATGCTGCGGGTTCGATTCCTGCATAAAACAAAATATTTGTATAGCCTACTGGAAGTCGTTTCGGATCTAGGATTTATTTGAGTTTACATGTGTGTGCACGCAGCCACCAAACCTGTGTGTGGTGGTAACTTCGAAAGGCTAATTGTGACCGGTAAGGTCCGAGACGCGACCGAGACATCGTGTCCGTGAGCGGTGTCTATGTGTGCGTTGCTCGAGCGCGCTTTGTATGTAGATTGACTTCTGTACCTATATCCGGTAAAGTGGACGGGAAAAGGCCTCGCGGGTGCAACCCAATATGTTGGTCCGACCAGATCCGCACCGCTCTTGACTCTACGATGTACAATGCCCATCACACCGCTAGAGACAGGAACAGATGGAGGAATATCATAAGGGTTAGAGTGATGAAGCAGGGAGGTCACGACCCTCAGCATTGAGGAATACGACGCAAGGACGAGGAGGAGGAAAGCACCCACATTATAATTCTTAGTGCAACGTTTAAAAAAAGGTAAAGCCTACATAACATTATTTCCCACATTCACAATAATAATAAAAATAAATATTACATCTACCAACTATAGACCAACAATGATCGAGGCGTCCAAAATCAAGCGACATTATATGCTCGTATCAAAAGGTGACATAACACGGCATACGCAAATTGCGTGGAACGAAGTTAAGCGCCATCCTTTTAACGTGATAAAGGCGTGTAGACGCAAGTTAAACGCTCATCAACATCCTTTAAAGCTTTATTTTAAGGCCTGCGCATATGAAATTTTTATGTAAATGGTTTTTTAGGTGAGTAACCATCAAATCGCGACGCCTTACTACATTCATTGAATGTTAGGCGGTACGAAGTTCACCAGGTCAGCTAGTAGTATGTAGTTGTGTTTAGTTGTATAAAATGATAAAGAAGTAAAGTTGGTTTTTATGTTTTTTTCTTTGTAGGAGGTAATCTCTGAAAGTATTGGTCCGATTGCTAATTTTTTTTCACCAATAGAAGTTGCTTTATTCCTGAGTGACATCTGTAGAGCAGCTTTTTATAGCTTGCTGTCTCTTTCGAACAATCCGCAGCTCTGACAGGCTGAGGTTCGAACTGGGCTCGTCAATCTTATTGACATCTCTTTAAGGCGTGCGTGGAACATAACGCGCCTTCGACCCGGGCCTAAACGGACGGCCGGACGGTGAGCTAGCCATTGTTCCCCTTCCGGAAACATATACTTGCAGTGGCCATAATTCGTGTTGCGATTTCTGACGACCAGGGCATATCTGGCAGGCCTTTGTGAAACACCAGTGGTCTGCGGAACACAGGTTGGGAACCATTGCTTAAGCCGTACGTATGCATCCATATAGCTACCTTAGCGGAGCGAAACGGCGGAGTGAAACAAAAAAGTAATGTGGAGTGGAGTTGCGGATTGTGTTTGTCCACCAGAATGGAACGAGGCTACGGAGCGGAGTGAGAAAATAACGCAGAGCGGAGTTGCAGGTTGCTTTAGCTATAGTTTAGTTATAGCGTCAGCAATCGTTTCTTCTCTCTGCTTCCCTGCTCCGTTCCTTGCTCCGCTTCTAGTTTTTAATGAATTATTAAACTAGTTTGTACTCCTTGTCCACTGGAACTCTGGCTCGCCTCACTGCGCTGGTCTGTAGTTCACATCTGTAACTTCACATAATTTCATTACTAATTACTAACACCTCCACTAAGAGGAGCGGAGATTTTGTGCAATTCTTTTGATTGATATTTTTCCGTGTCTCCACTCCGCAGCATCTCTCCGCTCTGGTGGATAGGCAGCCTGTATAAGCACTTCATAGATCGTTCGTGCGTTTCCGTAAACTTTCGTAAAACCAAATTTCGTACTAGAACACAAGCAAAGTCAGCGTGCCCTACGGCTAGTCCATTAATTACGCGTGTAGCTACTATAGTACTCGTGTGTTTGTGGATACATGGCGAGCACCTCGTTTACCTTCCCACACGTTCACTAATGAAGCCACACTTGTGTAACCATTCACACGCGTTGTATCGTCAATGTGGATGCAACTGTGGCATAATATTGAAATCGACTATACAGGTTGACTTTTAGTAAGTCGCAACCCGTAGGGTCAAACTAACCAAGGAGTTGTCAGCAAACCGTAGGAGCCCAGTAGGGTCGAAGGCTACTGGGGCCGGGAAGATTCTTCCCCGGTACGAAAGGCAACAAAGGAACAGGAGTGGGTTATTAGTCAGTAAAAGTCTGACACTATCTCCCGCTCCGCCCAAGAGCGATATCATTGGATGATTTTCCCACCTGAACAAAAAAGGTTAAACTACCCATATATTTTAATGCGAGCTACCAAATTGTTCAAGTTTTATGTGAACTCCTTAAATTGAATAGCTGTTTTTGATCTCATAAAGAAGTCATCAGTATTTTAATCCCCTGAGATAATTATTGCCATTAAGTTACCCTGCAGACAAATAGATTTAAAACAAAATAAATTATTACAACCAAAAGGAATTTCATGATTCTTTCTTTGCTTTTATATTTTTTATATTGCTAATTCGAAATAAGCAATCATAATATTGTCAATTAAGAATTCCGAAACCATTAAAAACTTAACTTTCATGTAAAAAGAAAAATTTCTTGGCATAAAGCGTGTGTACTGAACCTTATCCATAAGTACATTGTTCCATTCACAAAGCAAATATCGTCGATAATTAGTTTATTCAAGAAACGAACGAGGCAGGCCAAAGTCATTCAAAATGGATTCAATATATTTGACTTAGTGGTTCGTGAATGTGAGAATATGGAAGAATCGACATCGATACTAATATAAAATGTGTGAAAGGGAGAATGTTTGTGCAAAATTAATACCGCGATGACCGTTCCATGATTGGACCACCAGATGTAGGTACGGCGATGAGCTATAAGTACCAGGTGGACATCCCATCCTTACGCATAAATCGATTCGGGAAGGCTTTCAGTGTGCTTTCATTTAAGGAGTATAATTGTCTGTGTTTGACGCTTCAGCAGAGGTCCACCCTCGAGGTTTGTCAGCGAGCCATGGAGCGCAGTATCCTGGGTGTTCAAATTTTCGACCGTGTAAGAATCTGTGTTTTTTACAAGGTCGAAAATTTGAACACCTGCGCGCCAAAACTAAGATTAAGGATGTTGCCCAAAAAGCTGGTACTCTAAAGTGGGATTGGGCCAGAAATGCTTGCCGCATGTCGGATGAGCTGTGGGCTGAAAGAGCCACTGATTGGGTCCCATTGAACGCAAGGAGACATTGTGGCAGACCAAGGCGAAGGTGGAGAGATGAGCTTGATAACTACCGGAGGGACTGGCCCACAATGGCCGAAGACAGACGTGTGTGGAAAAAGGAGAGGGAGGCCTTCGCCCAGCAGTGGGACATAAATGCGCTAACTAACTGACTAACTAATTGTCTGTCAGTGTCTATGTATCCTGATAGCTACAACTTAGGGGTCTTTAAGTCAATAATGAATAGGTTCGTATCGTTCCACGCGCGGCTCAAGTTGTCTGCAAACCGTAAGGACCCAGCAGGGTCGAAGCCAAGAATCTGTTTCTGAAAGGAAGGCTCAAAAACAAAAATATCCTTCTCAACTCCTATATAATATAATTTTTTTCAAGTATCAATGACTCATAAAAAAATAAATACAACACAGAAGTCACAATTAAAATTAACATTCGAATAAATAATTAAAAATTAAATCTAATTAAATAAATTCAAATAATAATTAATTAATTTCATGTCATCTACATCGCAAGCCTGTCACATGTCGCATAGAACAGTGCGCTATGATGCCACAATCAAGCCTCTCCGCAAGTACGGCCAGCATGCTGTTAGCGCTCCCCCGCACTCGACGCACCAACGACGTGCCTCTCCGCAAGTACGGCCAGCATGCTGTTAGCGCTCCCCCGCACTCGACTTATCATAAATCATTTCCCAATATCGAAAACTAAGACAGTATACTTTCACCATACACTCCCTTGGAATGTTTTCCAACTTTCACGTCATGAGCGAAGCCATTTGCAAAACCTAATACAAGACTAATGTAATTCTTGTCAAAAATTCTTCATACAAGCGTTGAATCGAGTTATTACTTTGTGCTCGGAACTTGAGATGCCTCTGGTAGAGATATAAGTACCTATGTGGGTCGTGATTGGCTGGAATGGAAAATGTTTTATAATTCGTATGACGGATTGAAAGGATAGAATGTGCTTTATGGTTAACTAGCTGATGCCAGCGGTTTAGGTCGTGTGTAAGTAGAAATTGTCCCAATATAACTATGACCAAGACTTGATCTTCTCGTGTGGCAAATTTTATCTAAATTTGTTCAGCCGTTCCAGCGCAATGAAGTAAAAAAATGTTCGCATACATTCACAAATTTTTGTCTTTATAATATTAGTGTGATTTTTTTTTGGTGGGAATTCATCTAATGACATCACCCGCAATTGGACGAAGTGGGAGGGCGAGTCTGACTTTTACTGACTAAAAGACTACAACCCACTCCTGTTTTTCTTTCGTTTTTCTTTTGTTTGCTGTTCTTCTTTGTGATTTTGAGAATAGTTTAGATAGAGTCTGTCTAATAAGTTAAACGACTTGGGTAATTATTAGGATTTATTGAAATCTGATGTAGTCAACACGGGTTCAATAATCAAGGTTGATTAAGAGATAGAGATCATTGTTTACTAACAGAAGAACCTTATGAAAAGTATCGAGTATAAGTATTTTTTAAATGATTAAATATTATACAAAATTCCCAAGTCGGTTGACTTATTAGACAGACTATAGCTATGGCATAATTAAGAGGGCCCTTCCCGATACGTTTAGTTATGGTCAACGTGATCACGGTATAAAAGCTTGTTGTTTCACTTAAAGCTCTATAATAAAGAGACAACGTGAAAAAAGCGAGATTGTGCCTGAACGCTCTGTTGGTATTCGGTAATTCTGTCACTCCCTCGAATACTTCACTAAACTTTTTCCAGTGAATACAAGTTTTTTTTTTTAACCTTTACGGTTTCTGGAAAAGAACATCGTCTTTTAAATCTCGATTTAATGGGAGTACATTATGAAGAGCCAAAGTTCACGTTGAGTTTAGTTGTATGGGAAGTATCACGGAATGGGCACTCTTAAGTTCCTAGCAGGCGTTCAATTAGTGGAATGCCTGCTAGGAATGTGGTAAGTCAAAATCGCTTAGATAAATATATAATCATCTGAGATATAATATAATCAGAGATAGTGTAGATAAGATACTGAACAGCTAAAAAAAATTCTTTCATAATAATATAATTATGAATGAATGCTAACTTCATGACCCTGTGCAATATTTATCGTCAATACTTCCGGGAACTTTTTTGCCATTGATAGATAATACTAACACAATCACGTCACTTAATATATCTAAGTTATCTGATAACAAAATTTTCGTACTGGAGGTAAATCAAATAAACCGATTGGAAATGATTCACCATGAATAATTGCATAATCATAAATTTTCCTCATTACTCATAAATGTTAGGTAGATAATGCATACTGGCGTGCACAAGTTATAATGCTTATTTAAGGCAAACGCCTTTGCACCTATTTATCAAACTAATGTTAATAAAATAATAATTAATTAATGAGACAACATTTGGTCCACAATATTCAAGGTGTAAGGGACAGCCCACCACAAACTTTAAGGGCTTGCTCAGTAGATGAAATTGAACAACCTTCCACAATTTTTTTTTTCAGGAAACGAAAAAAAAAAAACCGGCCTCACCATACAAAATGATAAACTTGATTGAAAAATTTCTATGGCGAGGCCGATTTTTTTTTTTTAAAGAGGAAAACTAAAAAAATACTAGATTGAAACCAAATTCAGAGAAGCTTCCATTCGATACGATACACATAAATAAATCCAATTACGCTATACAGAAACATCTTTCAATATCGTTATATGTATATTTATAGACAGTTTGCTAAAACTGTATTTTTGTACATTAGTGTTCGACCGAAATACAAGTTTGAGCCGAAGCCGAAACAGTGCCCGAATGTTCGGCTTCTTTTTCAGTTTCAGCCAAAACCGAAATTGTAATTGAAGTGATAACAGAAAATCTACTTAAAAGAAACGGTAATGCTGCCAGTCTTCTGGGCACATTCCCGGATGACAGCGATGTGGAGGAGTACTTCGACGCCTAAGTGCACTTTGTGTTTTTGTATTTTATTTATATACGTTAGGTATTTATTTAGGTTTTAGTATAAATAGTTTAAGTTTGTTTGTTTATGTAGAGTAACGAATTATTTATAATAAAGAACAACCTATAATGAAGGAAAAACTTAAAAGAAATAATATTGTCACCGAATAAAGTTACAAGATTACTAAACAATTAGCCATATTTCATACAATACCTACTAACAAACATAATTTCGGATATTCCAGAAAAAACATAACCAGAAAAAATCAAACGTATATTCTTCAAACGGAAATAACATGCCTTAAATATAAATAAAGTTTTTTTTTAAATCCTTGGTTTTGGTTATTTTATGGAAAACATCTAAAGACTTCTCCCGCTCCAGGTAGCGGGAGAGGTTGTCAGAATTTTGCAGACTTAAAACCACAAGTATATCAGTTGCGTATTGCGTTCTAAGACCAGGAGTATTGACGAGGCCCCTACGGTTTGTTGACATCTCTTTGAACTTATTTTTTTTTATTATTATAAAAAAATAGTGCTTCGCTGCGATCCCACCTGATGGTAAGCAAAAAAGAAGTCCATCTGAAGAAATCACTGTTTAAGGTAGTTCTATCTAAGGTATAAATATATATATATAAATGACAATTTCAAAACTCACATAGACAAATGAGACAATCAGTTATTAAGGTCTTTAAAACAACCGTCAGCTCAACGATGATAGTTACAGTCGAGCCGAATATTCCGAAACTCCAGTTCAATTTTTTGACCGAAACCAAACCTTCGATCGGTTACTACTGTATTATTTCGGGCCCAAATCAAAGGCTTAATACAAAGTCCTTTGCGCCTGATACGTGACTGTTTGCGCCCCCATACGAGTCCTCCCGTCTCATGGGAATTTCCTTTGACGGCAAACGTGAAAAACACATCGGAAATCAAAGCAATATTTCTGTTTATTTTCGGATGTGAATTAGGCATTTGTTTAGTTCCAATAGTCTATTTATATTTATTTTTTCCATCACCCTAGGGTCCTGGAACAGAAGTAAAGAAGGAACAGGAGTGCATTTTAGTTAGTAGAAGTTTTACACGCTCCACCTAAGGACGGGTGATGTCGTTAGATGATTTCACTACCTAAAAAAATGTAGTGTGTAGATACCATAGACCCGGGGACTTAGCATGACGTGTTAAAATGTCAAGCGTGAGAGCAAAAGAGAAGGATAGAGCTATACTTACGTAGCTTATATGTTCATGCCTTTAACTGTTCAGTTTTGGTTGTCAGATGCATCGCATTAAGAGTTTGTGGAAGACCCTCTGTTCTCACATTAATATTACTTGCAGCTGTCTACGCATTCATCACTGGCTATTCATAGAACACCGCAGATGTGCATCAAAATGCCGTGTTTCAAATTACTCGATATATCGCACACTTATTTATAAAGTGACTTAACTCAAATAAGAGGATATTTGAAAATTGATCATGTTACAGAAACATAGACGACAAATAATGGGTAGCTTGCCGTCTGGCTGTCCGGTAACCGTCCGGACCGTCGATGGCGCCTAGTGTTCCATCCGCGCTTCAAAGAGATGTCAGCAAAATCGCCTCCGTAGGTTCCCAGCATAATTGAAGCCTACTGGGGCCATGGGTTGTCCGAAAAAGAACCCCAGGGTCCATGTAAGCAAAGCAAAGAAGGAATATAGGGATGGTATAGTCAGAAAAATTCTGGCATGCCTGTCCGCTTCGCCCTAGAGTGCGAGAAATCATTGGGTGATTACCCATAAAAAAAAACTGGGCAAGTGCGAGTTGGACTCGCGCACTGAGTGATCCGTGCAAACTACAATTCCCGAATGGAGTCTCGAAGATTTTTTCGAATTGCAATTTTTTTTTTGTTACTTCAGTAACAACAAATTTACTGTTTTCAGATTTTTCCCTATACCTGTGCTATAAGACCTTCCATCCTTTCAGGATTCTGGGTCAACGAGTATCAAAATATACGTTTTTTGCGACATAAACCGCCGTATCATTTTATTCGTTAACTTAAAAATTTGAGTTTTTCACAGCTTGAAGGGACCACAGATTTGAGTATATGGTTTTTATTTCAATTCGATACCTCTACGCGTTCTCGAGATAAAGGGTCTTGACAGACAGACGGACAGACAACAAAGTGATCCTATAAGGGTTCCTTTCCATAGGGTTTTTTCCTTTACGGAACCCTAAAAAGAAGCTATCTACGCATTTGTCATTCGCCAGTCAGTCATAGACATCGTAGTTGTGTACTTTAAATGCCATGTATCAAATTACTCGACATACATTCCAGTACTGACAACATAATTACCTAAGATATATCGTATCATACGACATAACGCGAAAGACGATCCCACTTAAGTTCAATTACATTAATGATCAGCGTTAGTTGCTTGGCAACAGTGGTGCGATGTGGTAGTAATTATTGCAAACAATTGAAGGAAGTAGACGACAATTAGTTGCCAGTCGACGGGAGGCGAGTAGAGTCCATTTGACGATTAGGTACGCGACGGGGGACGCGACACAAAGGCGATGTGTACCCGGGGATTATACCTATATCTATATCGGAGAAACTGACTGACTGAAATATCAACGGACAGCCAAAACGGAGTGGAATTCCTGGCCGAAATCTGTATTTTCTAAAGTCAAAGTCAAAGTCAAATCTTTATTGCAGAACACAGTATATATATATGTCAGAGATTCATACCTACTAATAATAATGTCAACAAAAAACAAAATAAAGTTAATATAGTCAAACAAATAATGTCAATACAAAATAAAAACAAACTCAAAATAAATTACAATAAGTAGATTAAGTAAAGTAGTAAAGTTCTGATGGTTACAACCAGGGAATCTTTAAATCAAGAGTAAACAATAGGTTACTTCTAGGTAAGCGCGCTCCATCGTCGACCGCATCGTCGCTTTCCATCAGGTGAGATAGCGGTCAAGCGTGAACCTATGAACAATGAAAAAAAACTACTAGGACTATTTTGCATTAGGTTTCCTTTTATGACGTAAATGAGCTGTAAGAGAAGATTTTTTCAAATTCAGTTCCTATGTAGATAAAACGGGGGTCTAAAGTTTGTACAGAAAAACCTACTTTTACGCGAGCGAACCCGATGGCAGAAGCTAGTAATTTGTAAAAGGTGAAACTGACTGACTGACGTACAAACACGCACAGCTGAAAATACTGGGTCTAGAATTGATTTATGACGAAGGCTAGCACTAAAGAGAGGTTTTTGAAAATTATACTCACAAGGGAGTAAAAAAGAGGAAATTCGTATTTTTCACCCATATTGAAACTTAATATATATAATAATCTTTATCTTTTTCTACCACAGATTATTAAAACAAATTGAGCTATGGGTGCATCGTGGTGTTGCCACTTTATAAAACTTTATAAAATTGTATTTGTCACCTTATCTATTTATTTTATTTATATTTATTAGTTTTCTATACTTATTTTTAGTTACGTTTATTTACTGCACCGTTCCAGCGTCTTTACGACACAGCGACCGGCCCACGCTGAAAACCAGCGCTGTGAGCTCAACGCATTATGCGTGAGCCCGCAGCTTTATGCTGAGCGTTCGGCCGTTTTGCGCGGAGGAGACGCATATCCTCCCTATTAATTATTATTGATGTTTTGTTATGTTACCTAATTTTAAGATTGCGTCTTTATCGCGTAAATAAACTGTTTTTCTTTCTTTCTTTCTTTCTTTCTTTAATTCACTTTGCTCCTGTATCGTGGGTATGCACAAATAGTTACCCAAGCAAATAAAAATGGTTCTAATTATTCAATTTTCAAATCTACCCTTAAAAAATGATTTAGAGAGTCATAAAAGATCATAAAGGAGAATTTTATTAAAGTGTTAAAAAAAAAATTAAATTGACACAAATTCTAATCAAAATTAATGATATAGTCAAAGTCAGTCATTTTTAATTAAAATAAACGATCAACATTGTCAATATTATTATTTTTAAACTACCCTCAAAATACGGTTTGATTGATTGATTTATTCAAAGATCAATTAACATTGTATGCGATTTCTTTATTGTTATCCTGTTCTGTCCCACTCCTGGGTAAAGGCCTCCACTCCTTCCATTTTTCGCGCGTGAATATTAAGTACATACAAATCTATTATCAACCCGTTGTATGGCCGGAACGAGGATCCCCGCGGCACAAAATAACTTTTTAATTGTGTCTCTAATTACGGCATACGAAAGGTTAAGGACCCTTAATGTGTTTATACATGAAAACATTCTCGCGAACGACATTGCTAGCAAAGTACAAGTATTGTAATGACAGCTTGATTATTGAACACAAAAAGTGGTATATCAAGATACATCTCAAGCTTTTTTCGAGCCAGTAAACACGTCCGACAAATAACTTTCACAAATCACTTAAGAAAAAACCGTTTACCATAGACGACGCGACATATAGGCTCTAAATATATGTAGCCTTCCTGTCAACATATAATTAATTAGATTATGAAAAAACATAATATTGATCGATAGATTAGTAGTCCAGAAAGTAAAAATATCTTAAGTAAAACGTAAGTAAAAAATTTATGTCCACCATTGACTAATTGGTTCCGTCCGATCTGTTTATTGTATAAATGTTGATCTGCAATACCAGTTTCCGTTACCTATGACATTTTCACCGGGAAAATGCGGTGCATGGTGATATAATGCTCATTTTCGCTGCCAATTGTCACACAAATGCAGGAACTCAAAAATATTAGTTACAAAAAAATTACCAGCAGCCCGATTCACGTAATGAAAACCGTAACGATATCGTAGCGATTTAGTCGTTTAGACCATTTCCGTATTCACATCCATCAATCGAGTTTGAACGACACCGATTTTAAAGTCGTTTAAATATCGTCGATTTAAAAAAGAATTTGTATTACATTATCCTCGTAGAATACATAGTAATGTAACTGGAAATATACTGAACTGAATACATAGTAATGTAAGTCGATAGATAGTGAATACCGCCTTTGGATAGGACTTCGTTCGAACGACTATAAAACTTTTGGCTTGTTTGATTTTACGTGAATCAGGCTACTGATCATCGCGTAGTACCTACATAGCTACGCTGTTGCAGCTGTAATCGATACTACGCAACTGCCACAGGAGTAGCATTAGAAATTTCACTCGTAGCAATAGCTTGATCGTTATGTAATAAGTACTAGCTATAGTAGCTGCTATTGTCGTAGCAAATACTACGCGGCTGCTACGAGCGTAGCATTAGAGATTTCACTCGTAGCAATAGCTTGATCGTTATTTAATATGTATTAAGTACTAGCTATAGTAGCTGCTTTTGTCGTAGCAAATACTACGAGGCTGCTACGAGCGTAGCATTAGAGATTTCACTCGTAGCAATAGCTTGATCGTTATTCAATATGTATTAAGTACTAGCTATAGTAGCTGCTATTGTCGTAGCAGATACTACGAGGCTGCTACGAGCGTAGCATTAGAGATTTCACTCGTAGCAATAGCTTGATCGTTATTCAATATGTATTAAGTACTAGCTATAGTAGCTGCTTTTGTCGTAGCCAATACTACGAGGCTGCTACGAGCGTAGCATTAGAGATTTCACTCGTAGCAATAGCTTGATCGTTATTCAATATGTATTAAGTACTAGCTATAGTAGCTGCTTTTGTCGTAGCAAATACTACGAGGCTGCTACGAGCGTAGCATTAGAGATTTCACTCGTAGCAATAGCTTGATCGTTATTTAATATGTATTAAGTACTAGCTATAGTAGCTGCTATTGTCGTAGCAGATACTACAAGGCTGCTACAAGCGTAGCATTAGAGATTTCACTCGTAGCAATAGCTTGATCGTTATTTAATATGAATTAAGTACTAGCTATAGTAGCTGCTATTGTCGTAGCAAATACTACGAGGCTGCTACGACCGTAGCATTAGAGATTTCACTCGTAGCAACATCGTAGTCATTATTTATCTCTACGAACCCTTGAAAGAAGATATTAGTGGTTTGGGCAAATTCAATTCTACACCTATTCTAAGGTTATTCATTCGTAAAAAACGTGACCTAAATAATAAAACCTAACGTTGTGTTTTGTGTTGTTATTACGTTTTTATTTGTAAACTAACGCCTTATGAATAGCATGATTTCCTGTGATAAAAATATTCGCAAAATACTTATTACTAACAACTTTATATAGAGTAATAATCCCTTCGATTGCCATCGTGAAGGTCCCGGGAAACAGTCTCATTTCCTTTTTGCGATGCTTCAAGTTCAAGAAAAAATTGAATGCCTATATTAGAGTGCCAGTAGAGTGGACTGCCTGTACATGAATCGTTGTATTAATGCTCACATGAGTATTGATACCTCGATTCATGGGTCAGGCAGGGGGCGAGCAGTTTTAAGGAATAAATAAATAAATTAATACTAATACTAGTTTTAAGTTTTTTATACTACTAACTGATTGGATTTTGGTTATCTTAAATAAACGTATTATTATTATTATAGCATATAATAGATAGATCTATGGATACAAATCCTGTTACCTTTATTTTTAAACTAAGTTCTACCAGCAGCTTCTCCCATGTTATAGTAGTAATTACCCAGGGAACATATTCCCTGGTTAAAAAGTTCTAGCAGTTTGTCAAACTTCATCCAAAGTCGTTCAGTCATTTGAGAATCCCTCTCCTAGAGAGAAAGCCTGAGTACCAGCAGTGGGAACATTAAAAAGGCTGATGATGATGATGAAAGAAAGATAGCAAACAACACACACACAAAATTTCGCCTTTTTAATATTAGTAATAATGATTGGCAGGGTCCGCAGGTTATATTTTTTTTTTTATTATAATAAATTAAAGAACTTTTATGGCCAATAAAAATATTGTCAACAAATACGTACCAAATCTTTTCAACTAGCTACATTCGAAAAAGATTTAGTTATTTAATTCTTATTTTGATCAAGAGTCATAATTAATATTGAGCCCTAATGCCTGAAAGTAATATTGGAACAACACATTTCAGTTTATGTCCCACCCAAACACAGATGTATGAGACATAATTCGCTTTCCAAGAATCAAAGTAGCAATAACCTAGGATTTTCTGACACTAAAATATTTTATTCGTTCGAATAAAATCGTATATTATTTCTATACGACGCTCAAACCTAGCTCAGGAATATATATCAAGCAGTCAACTTATGACCTTGATGTATCGCATGAAAAAAGGCCTAAGGGTTGCCGTACATGGGCCACAACTACAAAACGCCACCCCCTGTAGTTTTCATACATTTTTTATGGACTCGCCGCACACAGTTGACGCAGGTGGCCGCCACACGCTACTAATCGCCGCTGCTCTCTTCTTATGGCCCGCAGCGACCACTAAGCATAGCATAGCACAGTCGGCCTTATAATGTTCCCACTGCTGGGACTCAAGCCTCCTCTTTAGGAGAGGGAATGGGCCGTAATCCACCACGCAGGCCCAGCGCGGGGTAGTGAATGTCAAAAGTCTTTGATTTTTGGTTCTAAATCATACCCCTGAAATTGCACGACGGGGCCGCGGCAGATCAAGAAGGAGATAGCGGGACGACTTGGATGTCTTCCTTGGGAATTGGAAAGAGGTGGCTCCTTGGAACCTTCTTCGACAGATTCCATTATGATAATGCGCTTATGGGTTAAACAAAATAGTGCTATTTTGTTTAAATAATTTGTTCAACCGTTACTTATGACCGATGGCTGCTCAGCCACTGGTCATAAGTGGCGGTCACGCTTTTCAGCTTCATTTGCGGCCACTTCTAGCTTCTTGTGGCGGCGGTTGTGACAAGTGGCCTGTGTGCGGGGTCCCTTAATTTTGATAAACAAGCAAATAAATAATTCTAGACATTTCTACTATTTAGATCTTTCACGTGTCAACCTGTATTGTCAACTATTTGTCATATAAAGTACAGCCAGCCATGTAGGATATAAATAACATCATAATTACATAAATAGCTGTTTAAATAATGACTGATATTCTGAGAATTACTGTTTATAGCATGTAAATAAAACATTGGTAGGTAATTATTTCAGTAAATATTTCGGATATTAATTTTGTTTATTACTTGGCTTTTACTCTCTAGTTAATTTGGAACGAATTTTAGCCTTTAAGGCGAGATTGATAAGCTTCTTTTCTTTTTCTTTTTGAGGTTTTTTTTAGGTGGGAAATCATCTAATGACATCTCCTGCTCTTGGACGGGGCGAGAGGGAATGTTAGATCCCACTCCCGTTTCTTCTTTGCCTTCGTACTAGGGCCCCGGGGTTCTCTTTCGCATCAGCCATGGCCTACTGGAGCTTCAACGCTACTAGGCCCTTCGGTTTTACTGAAATCTCCTAGAGGTGCGCGTAGTTTTGAGGTGAGAAATCATTAAAAGACTTCTCTCGCTCAAGGAGGAGCGAGAGGGAGTGTCAGATTTTTCTGACCACCTGTCAGAAAAATCTGACGCTTCTCGTGTGACCGTGTGTCTATCAGTTGCCCTTTCCGTTCCAAGACCACGATATTTCTTTTAAGAATTCCCGTGGCCCTAAACAGCATTGGCCATACTTGGCCCCTGTGGTCTTTTCTTAAAGAGATGTCTCTCTATGAAGCACGCGTGGCATACTACGCACTGTCGGTGACACGGGCTTGGTTCCTACTGTACAGCCCGACGGCGAGCTACTCACTGCTCGTCGTCCCAAGAGCAAAGCTACAGGCAGAAGCTTATATTGACATAAAGTCAGTCAAACCACATCAAATAACATCGATAATTATGCACACCCAAGCTGTGGTTGCCTATAATTGAGTGTGCATTATAGGACTAGGTTACGTGTACCAATTTTGATCTCTAAGTTTATTGTGTAACACTCGTTTTTAATATGTAACACTCGTTAGTGATTTCCTTTCAAATTTAGCTTCACTTTTCTTGGACTGACCGACATTTGACTATTCAAAAGTGCCTGTAAATGGTCTATTTGAAAATAAATGCTTTGAATTTGAATTTGAATACCGTTTGCTTGGGGTTTAAAGAATTTATCTGTAAAAGTTTTTAGTTGTGCACGCATCACGTAAAATGTACAAAATCAAGGTAAATAACTTTTTTACTTTAAAATTGTGTGTAACTTGATTATTATTTAGGCTTTGTTTCATCGCAATCGGTTGAATATATTGAAAGATATACTACATGCATTGACTGTTAGGCGATACATAGTTTGCCGGGTCAGCTAGTGTATTCTATAATAGAAGTACTAAAGTAGGCGCTGACGCCGACTTTAGTACTTCTGACTTTACTATATTCCCTGGGTGTGACGTGCGGAGGAGACAGAGTTAGATTTTATTTTTTCTCCGGGTCAGCTAGTAAGTAAATAAATCTAAAATCGTTACTAAAGTTCCTAATATAATCTTCACCATAACAACCTTAAATTATGCCAGATACTCCGACAATATATTATCTGAGCGAACTTATTAGAACCACACACGACTGCTCTTGTCATCTATCCTACGCAAGCCAAAGGATATCTCAAATATCAATAAATTATTGCGAGGAAATATCCAAGGATATTAAGGTCACAATTTATTCTGTCCTTTTAGGGTTGTCTTGGGATGCAGCGGAAGAGGGGGCGGGTGGTGACAGCGGATGAAAGTCACAACACAATAGTGTTAGGCATCGTTCACACTAAACGTATTGGCCGCAGCTAAGTGTGAGTATGCTCACTGTCTGCCTCAGTGTGAACGTGGGCTCAGTCTACAGTATGCATTCTCGCCAAGCCGACAGTCGGTTAAAGAGTAGAATGTGTTACTTCTGTGAACAAAATAGAAGGTTTGCAACGCGTAATACAATAATCAGCCACTGAGAGTCAGTACAGTCGATTCTAAAAATAACTTAAAACTTTACTTATAGACTCATTATTTAACTAGGTATTATTTAACCGGAACGTGTAGGTACCTACACTGATAAAATACACCGATGGGTTTGCAGGCGGCGCGGGTGCACTATCACTATTATAGTTAAGGTACATGAGGCAACAGCGTTACGCGGTTAACAGCTGAGAGGTCGCAAGTGCGCGCGCGATAATTTGCGCGAAGAGCTGTTTTGTTATTGTGATAAAAATAATGGTTAAAAAAAAAAGTTTGACGGTGAAAGTTGTTTGTAATCATGAATACAATGACGTGTTTAAGTATCGGTCACTAATTACCAATCACCCTATTTACTAAAAAGTCCACTAAATTATCAATACCCGCTTGTAGCTCCGCGCTTGCTAAAGTCGCTACCTTACCTGCGTGTTTTTCGCTCGCTCACATGGAAACCTATTTTCACCGATTCGCTTCGAAAGCTGAACAGAAAGAGTTTTGTGTCCATTTTGGTCCACTCCGCAGTCTCCGTTTGTATGTAGTTTGTACACACGAGTAACTTTTGATCAAATTATTTCATTTCATGAATTCAGAGGTAATGTTGCCAGGTTACCATTTTTTTGCGAAGTTTTTGACACGTTTTTATGAAGGACGTTTTGGCTGTGAAAAATAAAAATACATGTTGATAGAAATTCATCTTTATCTTCTTGTACTTACAGTATATAATAGCATGATCAAGCTTACAATTTTTCCACTGCTGAGACTCGGGCCTCTTCTCTAAAAGAAGCAATGGGCCGTGTGCGTGTTAGTGGATGTCGCATGTCTTCGCATTTTGTGTCGTGTTTCTAAGGCATGCTGGTTTCATCACGATGTTTTACTTTGCCGTTTAGAGAGCAGTGATGATGAAATATATTACACAAGGTGCCTGACTAGGTTTGAACTCACGACATACAACTTAGTATTTAATTTAGATGATTGTAGTTGTTGTTGGACGATATCGCTGTTAGCGATAAGACCGCCATTGCATCCTTAGATTTAAGTTTATGTAAATACAAGCTATTTTACTTTTTGGTGTACAATAAAGTTTAAACTATTCTATAGTTTTTGGTAGAGAATCATCAAGTATCTTCGAGTGGAGAAAAGTATTACTTTTTTAATAAAACGTGGTTCTACATTAGGCATTCTTCATGTATCATAGGGGTGCTCACAAACTCTCTCACACGCTCTGCATCTGCTGGCCATACAAATATTGGTTCGATGTGGGAATCGAACCACAGCAGCCAATAGCTCAACTACTATACTATTTCATACTAAATTGGTATGACTAAATCGTGTAGATAGCCGTAATATTAGTTTCACAGACTGAAATAGTTTCACTACTGGGTCTTAAATTAGCATCCCAAATTACATCGCTTTGGTCACGTCTCTGGCACTATAATGGGGTACTTAAAATGCAATTACTCTATTTCTGAATATGTGTAAATAGATCTTGCATAGTGTAAATGTTACTTATACATCCAGTGACAATCCTCCAGTGTCAAACTTCCAGTATAGAACTAATATTTCATACACGAAAGTTTACAGTTTAGTAAACAAAAAAGTAGGTGAGTGAGTGTAAGTTTGTGTGATGATGTAAGGGTGTGTTATGTGTTTGAGTAATAAAATTAGCACTTCAATTATAAAAAACTAGCTTTTGCATGCGACTTCGGCCGCGCACATAAAATAAAGCCTGTCACTCAGGAATAAAGTAGCTTACTATCGGTAGAAAAAATTTCGCAATCGGACCAAAAATTTCAGAGATTACCTCTTAAAAACAAAACAATAATAATAATAATATTCCACAACTATCACACAACGCCGTCTAGTCCCATGCTAAGCAGTGCTTGTGTTATGAGTACTACACAACTGATAAACATACATATATATTTCTAAATACATACATATTATACATACATTACACCCAGACACAAAACAAATGATCGTGCTCATCACATAAACATTTGTCCTGGGTGGGAATCGAACCCACGACCTCCGGCCTAGCAGTCAGGGCCACTAACCACTAGACCAACAGGCTAGTCAAAAACAAAAACAAAGTTTACTTCTTTATAATCTTTAATCTTCTGTCTGTGTGATTAAGTTTATCTAAATCTTGTGTTACCATTTCTGTGTACAATAAAATTTATCCTATTCTATAAATTGTGTTGTTGAAATTGCAATAAAAATATTACATTATTATACTTTATTTGAAATAATATGCTTCTTATTATGAGTTAGTGATAGCGTGACGAGTGACAGAACAGAATGGAAAAAAAAAACGTGTTGGGCCGACCCCAAATAAAACGGGACTAGGGCAGGAAGATGATGATTTGAAATAATATCGACGGTTGAAAGGCAAAATGATTTAAGCAACATAAAGTAAACTTTACAAAAGTGAACTCAATATTTTAACTTTAAATCACTTTTTGTAAAGTTTACTCAATTTGGCTTACACCATTTTGCCTTTCAACCGTCGATATGCTTTGAGTTTAAGTTTAGCAATAAGTTCTTCATTTGCTGCAGGCATCCCATGCTCTATATCATATACTCGTATGAATGAAAAACAATATCACGTGATGTATGGAAGTTCTTTAAGGAAAAATGTTTTATTATTTAAATAAATGATGTCTGTAAATTATTGTATAAAGTCCAAGGACCAGCAATGACGTCAAACTAACTATGTGAGGTGCGCATTGAGAAACACTTTAAAAGGTAGGAAGTTGCTCGGACATAAAAGAGTTCCGTCTCGGAAAGACTTACAGACAATTGATATAAACTAGTACTGGACCGCAATCCCACATGATGGTAAGCAGTGATGCAATCGGTGATGGTGAAGTGCACTAGTTTATTAAGAACCTATTCACTCTAACCTCGAAGACACTCAAATTATACTCGTATATTAACAATATTATGTGGTATACCTACAATCAAACCACAGTAAGCGCCTTTACAGTTATGGACTTCTGCTGACTTCTCGAAGGACATGGTAGGGCATATGGGTTTGCAGCGCTTGGGCGGAGCACCAACGTGTCCTCGTGGAGCGGCAACGACCGCGCGCTCTCAGCTCATACAATGGTCCGGAACAACAGGGTATTGGACCATAAGACATAATATAATAGTAAGACCGCCATTGCACCCATAGATTTTAGTTTATGTTTATGTCATTTTATTTTTGGTGTACAATAAAGTTTATTCTATTCTATTCTCTATTCTATTCTATTCTATTCTATTCTATTCTATTCTATTCTATTCTATTCTATTCTATTCCATTCTATTCTATTCTATTCCATTCTATTCCATTCTATTCCATTCTATTCCATTCTATTCTATTCTATTCTAATAGGAAGCAATCGCCACCTTCTGCGAAGCAGTAATGCTAGCGAAGGAAATGACTGCAACCATGAGGGAACGGTCATCCTCACGCCTGAGATACCACCATGGTACACAAAGGACAACTGAAGAACACAAATAGGTTTTAGTCAAAACAAGTCTGACACGCCCTCTCGCGTCACTGTAGAGCGGGAGAAGAAAAAACACTATTACCGCGGCTCTGTAACGTGAAAAGTAACTGAAGAAACACAGGTCGATTTTAGTCTGACAAACCCAGTCACACACACACCAAAGCGAGAGACATCATGATTGAAAAGATTTGACTTTGACACATTCTACGCTTTTATAAGGTGGGACTTACAAAAAAAACAGCGTAGGGTATTAAAATATCAAAGTTCTAACGTACTGAAATATGTAGCTATGCAAATTTTGCTTCCAAATTAATCTGTACTAGACCACTACAGTTACTGTAACTAGATTCAAGTATAATTTTACGTCGTAGAGTCGTCTAGACAAGGGCCGTAGCGTGTTAATTACTAGTAATTAGAGGCTGCAGGATCATTAAAAACGATGCTAGCTCGTCGCATGAAAACTCTAACCGCCTTATTCCAAAACGCGATCTAAATGTCGTATAGTTCCGGGATAAACCGGCGTTCGCGCTATATTGTGTCTCAAAACGGTATCTGAAAGGTTAATACGTTTAATTCAGACAATAACTATTCTGAAAATGTTACTAAAAATGAAGGTCTTTAAGTCAAGAGGTTACTTCTAGGCAAGCGTGCTCCATCGTCGACCACATCATCACTTACCATCAGGTGAGATGGTGGTCAAACGCGAGCCTATCAATAAAAATTTTTTTTTACTGGTTTTTGGTCTATCTATGGTAGTAAAGTTAGACTGAAGTACTGGTTTAACTTTGGTACCAACTTCGATACTAATATGTATGTTATTATTTAATACTAGCTGACCTGGCAAACGTTGTTTTGCCATTAAAGAAAAGCGTTAAGGGTGGACAACCCTTATCACTAAGGGGTATGAAAAATAGATGTTGGCTGATTCTCAGACCTACTCAATATGCTCACAAAATTTCACGAGAATCGGTCAAGCCGTTTCGGAGGAGTACGGGAACGAACATTGTGACACGAGAATTTTATATATAAGATTAGCTTTGATTTTGTGTGTTAAATCGTTAATTTATTAATCGTTTCGACGGTCAACTTTAATACCTTGATAGTTCAGAAACTAGTGATAAACTTCATTTTTAAGTAACGTTTTATAGAATGCATTGACAACATATAAAACTTAAATATACAAGACCTGGTGCATCTGTCTGTAGTCCATACAAACATTTATCCGTCGCGGGAATCGAACCCGCGACACGCAGCGTAGAAATCAATTGCTTAACCGCTGCGCCACCTGTGTTATCCAATTCAGTCTGTCTATTAAAATACGTGTATATACTTTAGCATATAATATGTATATAATAGCAACCCACTCCAGTTTCCGCACGGGTGTTAATATAACAAAACTCGTGCGAAATAGTTATGAAATTCATCATCATTAATATCATCATTTTGGCCAAAAGACGTCTACTGTAGGATATAGGCTTCCCCCAGGTGTCGCCACAACAAACGGTCTAGTGCGTCTCGCGTCCACCGCATTCCTGCGCCTCTCACCAAGTCATTGATCCCACTTTAGGAGGCCTTCAAACGCTGCATCTACCGGTTTGCGGTCGCTCCTCAAGAATCTTTCATCCCCATCGACCATCTGTTCTGCGAGCAATGTGCCCTGCCCACTACCACTTAAGTTCGAGGATTATTCAGGCGATGTCGACGACTTTGCTTTCCTGCGGATATCTTCATTCCTGATGCGATCACACAAGGAAGCTCCGAGCATAGCCCTTTCCATTGCCCATTGGCTGACTGTAATTTTTCTGATAAGGCCAATTGTAAGCACCCATGCGAAATACGAAATTATAATCTTTTTTTTTCTTGTTGAATGGCAGAGAATGCCTAACGCATTAATTCCGCCTTTGTACCATTGTGTTGTATTAAAAATTAAAAATAATAATGCAATAATAAATAAATAAAACCCTCTCAGTTCGTTTTGAATTACTGTTTCATGAAAAAGCCTTGGACTTTGCGAGCTACCTTGGTGCCCTCACCGTAAATAGACTTATTCAGTCAAAAATAGGATAATTTCCCTCCGGGAAAAATGTGGGCAAAAACTACGAATAGTATTATGCCAACTTAATGAATGCATCTCTAGGGACAGTGGGCGAGCGTGGTGCGACTGAGATCATTATAACTATGCCGCTAAAAGGGTTCGCGCCATAAATTACTGAACTCCATTCGAGTTAGATTTATTTAAGTAACATAACGTAATATTACGTTGTAAACATGAGTTTTCTGTATCCACTGACAGATATATATTTTTTTTTTTTTCAGATATTATTTGTAACTGTCCGTGAGAGATTGTAATTTGACGGGTTTTTTTGATAGATTGTAATCTATAGGCAAATAATACGTTAAATTGTAATCAGTATCGTACGTTTTATTATCTTTCAACAGTTTACAACCTCGCGAGATAGGTTATAATCTAACGGTATTTACAATTTTACGGCGACATAATTATAATTGGTAATGTCTGAGAATTGATCGTAGGATTTCTTTATCCTCCTACCTTGGTTTATTCGATAATTATTATGTAACAGTATTAGCCAGGAGAGTTTGTAATAAATAAATAAGCACCCTCCTTTTCGGCTCCACAGTCGGATAAAAGCAGCCAGCTACTGTTAGATATGCATTTCTTACTACCAAGTTATCGTTTCTCAAGATATTACGTAACTCAATTAGTGTGTGACGAATCGCAAGCTCTGCATGACGTAAAACTGAACTCGGTTAACTTGGCTTGTGCTACAGTAAACTGAATATTAATAACTAGCTTTTGCCTGCGGCTTTGCCCGCGTACATAAAATATAGCCTATGTCACTCAAGAATAAAGCAGCTTTCTATTGGTGAAAAAATTTTCGCAATCGGACCCATGCTTTCAGAGATTACCCCCTAAAAACAAAAAAACAAACTTTACCTCTTTATGATATTCGCACCCCCGGTGCGACACTATCACTTTTGCAAAAAATGCAAAAATGAGTTAAATATCTAAAAATGATCCTGATCCTGAAGCATTTAAAACTTTGACACCTTGTCAAAGTTTTAAATGCTTCTCCTGAAAAACTACATTTTTGCATAAGTGACAGTGTCGCACGGGTGCGATTTATTATAATAGTTCTTGACATTAGCGCGTTGAAACCAGTATTAACGGACTCTTCAGCTTTTTAATATTTATAGTTTAGATTAGACTAGCTGTGACAGCGACTTCGTTCGCGTGGACTACAGGATATTGAATTATTTTTTCTAAAATAAAAGTAACCTATGCTACTTCTTATTACATCAGCTACCTGCCAAAAAAAAGTCCCGTCAAAATCGGTCCAGCCATTTCAGAGATTAGCCCGGACAAACACACAGACAGACAGACCAAAATTGTAAAAAAAATTCCTTTGGTGTATGTACCGTATATGTGTTTATGTGCATGTAGTAAAAAGTGGTTATTTTAACTTAATGCTATCCATTTGACGACCTAAACTGAACTGGTAATGGATGGAAATATAGGTAGGGTAAGTGGTACTTAGTGACCGATATTTATACACGTGATTGTAGTTCATGATTACAGACTTTCCCAAAAAAACTTTTTTATTATACTCATTCTTCAACTTATATTATTTAAACGGTAGATACCTACATACACCAATGAGTTTGCAAGCGGCGCGGGTGCACTATAACTATTGTAGGTAAGATATATTATGTACATGAGACAACAGCGTTACACAGCTAGCAGTTGAGAGGTCGCAAGCACGTGCACGCGAATTTGCGTGAACAGCTGTTTTATTATTGTGACAAAACTAATGAATATAAAAAAAAGTTTCTTCGGGAAAGTTGTTTGTAATCATGAGTACAATCACGTGTTTAAGTATCGGTCACTAATTACCAGTCACCCTATATACAGGATGTATAATTCCATCGCTTTTTCTCGCTCGCCTGCCTAACATTTATTTGAATTTAGAACAGAAGCCCTAACACAAGCTCTTCACGCTATCCATTTTACGAACTAAACTTAACTGATACTGGTGTATAGATCCATCCCCCTTTCCCGTTCGTACGCTTGACATTTTAAGATGTCATTGTAAGAAGACAGTTTTTTTTATTGATATAAACTAGTCCATGACTGTGATCCCATCTGAAGGTAAGCAGTGATGCAATCGTTGATGGTGAGGCGCACTAATTTATTAAGAGCCTTACTCTGACTTTAAAGACACTTAAATTATAATCGAAGATCGAATAGAAGACCGCAGTAGACAAATTGTTCCAGCTTTGCAGGCGAAACGCTTAGTCCGGACCGTAGAAGTTTCAACAACGTAAGGGTGTATACTCGTTGGGCGTCGTGTTTTCCGATGATAGATAGGAGATGACGGAATCAAGTTATGCAATTCCCGCGCACACTCTCCAAAATGCATCCTGTAGAACACGGAAAGGCTGGCTACCCTACGCCTGTACTGCAAGCTTTGTATATTGGACTTAAACAGTTAACTTTGAGTGCAAGTAGAGAGACTAGAGACTCAAAACTAGTCGTATCGGACTAACCAGTTTATGTCCTTCAAATTAGTATTGTGTCTACTTAGTTAGGAGGTTGCTGTGTGAACTACTATCCTCTATAATTTAGTTTGACAAAGTTGCTTTAGATATACTCTGTTCATTTTGTAGTACTCCATGTGGTGTGGGCTTCATCAAATGTGATGTGTGTGATGGTGTGTGTGTGTGTGATGTGATTTGATTAGATTATAATTAACTAGCTTTTGCCCGCGGCTTTGCCCGTTTACTAAAATATTGACAATTAGATCACTTAATATAACAGCTTTCTATTGGTGAAATAATTTTAACAATCGAACCAGCCCCCTAGCCAAGTTTCAACCGTTTCGCTTGCGTCGAACGCTTCGAGTTGGCCGCATCGCCGAATCTTTTGTTCTCACCACGTGACTGAGCGTTGAGATGACGTCATTCCCGTACATTTGAAGCTTTCTACAAGCGTTAACGATTGCAGATTTGCAAGATGGCTAGGGGTACAGTTCTATCTAAAAACAAAAAAATAAACTTTACCTCTTTAGAATATTAGTGTATACTTGTCGCCTGGTGACAAACAGACGGACAGCAGAGTCCTGTTTTTATCCTTTAGGTACGGAACCATAAAAAAGTGAATGGACATACGTCAAAGTTTTGACTTTGACAGTTTGTGCGTTATTATTATAAGCTGTCGTCCTGTCAAAAGACAGCTTATAATAATCTCTGTCTGTTGGGAGTCAGCTAGATATAGATTAAAAGTAAAATAACTAAAACCACGTGCCATAAATTAATACTCAATAAAAACCTTACATTGTTTACAATAACGCACAGCCGAAGGTGCCCGATTCACGTAATCAAAACCGTAACGATATCGTAGCGATTAAGTCGTTTAGACCATTAACCGTATTCACATCCATAAATCGAATTTGAACGGCACCGATTTTAAAGTCGTTCGATCGAAGAGTCGATTTAAAAAAAAGTTTCTGTATTTCAATAACCTGGTAGAATACTTATTAATGTAACTGGAAATAAGTCGTTGATAGATCGTTTAGTTTCGAGCCAGTTGAGTTGTCGTTCTATCCATTTACGATTAAGGAACACGTGAATCCCGAATTTTGATAGGACTTCGATCGAACGACTATAAAACTTCAAAGATATTTGATTTGTTTGATTTTACGTGAATCAGGTTACTGGTCTGGTCGGAAGTATACAATATTGTAAAAGAATTCCTTGGTGAGCTAAAAATTTCGTCCCATAAAGGGATTAATTTTGGAATTTCGTAATTTCAGCTGAAAGGAAATGCCATCGGACAGGCATGGGCTTGTGTAAAGGCATATTAGTAGGTGTAATGAGCGTCGAGCCTCGAGCCTTAACGTTCACGTTAAAAAAAAAAAACTGAACAGACCAAAATATTCAATTTTTTTTTAAAGTTTTTTTGAATTTTGCTGTCAGGGTCTTTATTCATAAAAATATAATTTGCGAACGAAACAAATATTTTTTACCTATTAACTGGCTATTACAATAGAACTTTAGTTAGTTGATTCCCGTATTCCGAATTAGGGACACACTTCTAAAATAAACGCTTAGTGATAAAGTAGCATTCTGCTGATGAAAGAATTTTTAAAATCGGTTCAGTAGTTTTTGAGTTTATTCCTAACAAACAAAAATAAAAAATGATATTTTTTTAGTGACGTAACAAAAATCTACTGTTTTCAGTTTTATTCCTATACTTGGTACTTGGTTCTTTATACCATTCTGGGTCAAACGAGAACTACCCTATGAATTTTGTTTCCCTTGAGAATGTCGTGTGTATGTAGGCACCTTCATATTATTAAGTTCATATACGTGTCTTACAGTATAAAACATATTACATTATTTTATATAGTATTTACTCATCATTCGCCTTGGTATCAAGTCTTGTGAGAAACAGTGTTATTTGTGACATCAATAATAATAATCAATATTACCATGGAGGAATATCAGAGTAAGGAAGAAGTTATTATAGCAAAAAAAAAAAACGAAAACGGAATATACGTTTTTTGCGACATAAATCGAAACTTAGAACTTTGATTTTTTCACAGCTTCAAGGGACCGCAGATCAGAGTATATACGCGTTCCCGAGATAAAGAATCTTGAAATACAGGCAGAGACAAATATACAAACAGGCAGACTAACCACATAGTGATAGGTTGCGTTTTTTCCTTTTGAGGTCCGGAACCCTGCAAAACAATGATTTCAAAGATTTGTCACTCATGTAAATGTACTCTAATTTGGTTTGTAAACCCAAAGCGATACTTACGACCTTTCAATCTCTATTCCTATTACTACTTCAACATGCAATGTTCTTAGAACTTAGGCAGTTTGTATCAAGTTAATACAAGTTTGTCAACAGTTTAAAGTGACGTGTTCTAACTCGCACACACTATCTCGTACACACAGTGCGAGTGTGTGTGAGTTTGTGCGACTAAGTTTAATCTTCCACGCATAAGTTTGAACCTCTTGAGTCTCATGCTAATCTGTTTATTGTAAGCGATTTGATGGTAGTTAGTAATTGTAACACAGATTCTGTTGTACTGAGGAGCCGTGGAGGCTCAATGGAAACAGCCCCGACTTCCGAGTTGTAGGCCGCTGGTTCTAACCCTACGGGCGTATTAGTTTATGTAGTTTATTTCATCACTTCTACCCTCAAAAAGGTACAGCAAAATACTGTGAGGAAACCGGCTTGTTATAAAACCAAAAATTTAAAGACATGACTGGGCGCGCGTGATGAAGTAAAGCCCATTTCCTTTTTTGATACAATTTTCACAAATAAAAAGAACAATTAACGAGAAAAGTATATGAGTCTGTATAATTTGTACTTATGCAAAATCAGGGCGAGTCACTAGTTTCGTAACAAAATAGTTTAATGTTTTAAATTAGTGCTGAACTGCGATCCCCCTTGATGGTAAGCAGTGAGTCTGTTCACTCTAGCCTTGAAGATACCTAAATTATTATCGAACGGGAAGACCGCAGCAAGCAAATGTTCCAATCCTTCGATGTACGCGGTATAAACAACGAGGTGAAACCATAGCAATGTTAGTGAAACATTTAGTCCAGACCGTTGAATGTCTCTCTATCTGAAGGAAGTGGTCCGGGAAAGTACTACGGTACCATCATAGTACCTATGTTGATGTCATCAAGAATATCAAAACAGTCGAAGTTATATTTCAAATCGAACAGTTCAACTGATATTCCCAATTAACTCGAAAATTTAATTTTACTCTTGTCACTTTCAAAATGTCATTTCAGCTGGCCGCCAACATTTCCGTTTTTCAGTGCATTATGACGTCACATATCGACAGCACGTTCACTCGGTGTGAATTCTGCATAAACAAAGAGAATGGACTGACCAAAAAAAGTCGTTTTAATTCTTTGTAACGTGTTACGTTACAAAGAATTAATACGACTGTGTTTTACTTTGACAAAATATGCAACAATTCTATTCATTTTATAAATATTATACTTTTACCGTTACAAAGTGGTTCGCTTATTAGAAAGAGACAAATCGACTGTGCGGTTTATACCTGTCTCTTTATTCAACTATTCATGTACACACATAAAATAAAAGACAAGATATTTACACTTTTCTGTAACCTTTTCTGTAACAAGTTACTATCGAAAAACCACACCGTATAAATTACAATTAAACTCGTCATACGGACTCACTAGCGACAACTCGATTGTTTATGTAGTTTTCGAGCTGACCGTCTTTACATCGAGATACGCTCAGTCCATACCTCAATGTCTAGTGAACTCGGTTTATACATGACGCAATGACGCGTATACACGTCAGAATTGCGTCAAATGACTGAATCATTACAAAACACCCACACTCTATTGAGATGAATGTGTATAAACTGTTATTCATTTCTTTACGACCGATGGTAAAAGGATTTTTCTATAAATTACTAGCTGTGCCCGCGAACTTCGTACCGCCTAATTTTTTATTTTTTATTATGAAAAATAGATGTTGGCCGATTCTCAGACCTACTCAATATGCTCACAAAATTTCATGAGAATCGGTCAAGCCGTTTCGGAGGAGTATGGCAACGAAAACTGTGACACGAGAATTTTATATATAAGATTTTAGAGGATCCGATTTGTTGGCAAAGTTTCAAGGCTATGGACAGAGAGTCACATCGTTAGTAATTTTGAGGAAAATCATTCACTAACTTCTTTTTTTATTATTATTGATAGGCTCGCGTTTGACCATTATCTTACCTGATAGTAAGCGATGATGTGGCCGACGATGGAGCTCGCTTGCCTAGAAGTAACCTATTCACTCTTCACTTAAAGACCCCTAAGTTGTAGCTATCAGGTAACACAGACTCCGGCAGGGAATTCCACTCCTTGGCTGTACGCACAATAAATGTGCTCCCAAAACGCTTAGTGCAAAGGGGTGGAATGTCTACCATGTTAGTTAGTTAGAAGTTAGTTTAGTAGCTATCGTTAAAACAATAAATACATTAAAAACATTAATAGCCTAAAGGCTGGGCACCAAGCAACTCTGCACGTATTGTTGGTTAACCCTCTTTATTATCTATTACTTTACTACTATTTCTTCGTAAGTACTTGGCTCCATAATACCCTCACCTGCGGCTCAGGCGAATTTCGCCTCGGTTGCAGTGAAAAACTTTCTCCAATTGTATCAAAACGTACTATATCCAACTGAATGAACAATAGTAGTATATAATAAATATATTAGCGGGCGGCATGTTGAATTCCGAACGAAATGAAGGCTGCTAATTTTAATCCCGAACGATAGTAAGGGATTTATAAAATTAACTCCCGAGCTGACAGCTGTCAGTTGTAAAGTAAAACTCCCTAGGGATGAAAAGTATCACTTTCAGCCCGCTCCTCAGGCACCTTCAGACCTACTTTCAGAGTATGAGTAATAAAAAATTACTTACATCCACATTCCCCCAAACAAGTCCCTTTTTAACACAGCTTGTATTATTGTTACAGAGCTAAAGTGAAGGGGCGTCGCCGCCCATCATGCCATCCCCAGACAATCGGAAACCAGGTAAGTGCTCGCGTATGGATTACGAACTTTCGTTTTAGTGGCTGTGATGACAAGCATACGGCGAAGGAAATAAAACGTCTGGAACTGTACTTATAAAGCGATTAGGTATCTCGAAGTCGTTGTTTGAGTGAACTTTTACAGCTTTCTTGATTTAGAAAGTTAGTGTTTTGTTAATGGAAAAATGTGGGTAACGTATAATAATATCAGGCTTGTTTTCTCTGAAATGTTGTTGTACAAATGGCTTTTTTCTTTTTTTTTTTCGTGGGTAAAAATCATCCAAATGACATTGCCCTTGGGCTGAGCGGGAGATAGAGTCAGACTCTTACTGACTAAAAAACCCACCCCGTTTCTTCTTGCCTTTCATACCGTAGCCGTGCTTCCCTTTCGGGGCTAAACCCTGGCCCCAGACCTTCAAATGGGGTAAAATTATAAACCTCTATAAATAAGTCTTTTTTTAATAAAATCTTAATTTAAATCAACTAACCTAAACAGGTGAATTCCATAAATAATAGTATTAAAATAATATACAAGCAGCTTTGCCTGCGTACATAAAATATAGCCTACTGCACTCAATAATAAAGCAGCTTTCTATCGGTGAAAAAATTTTAGCAATCGGACCGGTACTTTCAGAGATTACCTCCTACAAATAAAAAACAAACTTTACCTCTTTATAATATTAGTGTAGATAAATTTACATCCAGGCACAGAACAAATCATTTTTCTTGACATATTTGACATTATGTTTTACCATTATATTATTGCATATATACTTTCAACTTAACTGATGACAAATGATCGTGCTCATCAAACAAACATTTGTCTTGGGATGGAATCGAATCCACAACCTCCGAAAAAGCAATCAGGGCCACTAACTACTAGACCAACAGGCTATTCGAAGTACTGACAACCTATTTAATCTAAATACCGACCACAATACTCGCTAGATCAATCGTGTCTTGTCCCACCTATTCATTCCGGACGTTCAGGAATCCAACATGGCTGCCGGAACATAGACAAAAGACGCGCTAATTGCTATTTGTACAACACAACAAATGGACGATGGTTATCTCTGAAAGGTACTAATGCGTTTATTGATCACGCTTTTTTATTACTGTATTAGCGCTTTTATTGCTTCACTTTGTTTGTTGACACATATTTAATTGTGATAAAAGGGAATCCCCAACAAAAAATCGCGCCAAAATGTTTGAGTTTCAAGTGAAAGCGGGATTTATGTATTATTCCTGCGTTCCAAATTGCTTCAAAATCGATTATATCGCGAATCCGACCAACGCTCAACGTCACAAATAGTACTAATTTCCCTTATATTTTGTGACTATTAAATTTGGTCGGATTCGCTATATAATCGCTTTTGACGTAATTTGGAACTAAGGGTATGTCAATACCGACTCTTACCACTACAATACAATGGGCGTAAATACCATTCTATTTATCATTCATTTATTGATTCATTTTTTATTTATCTTTTTTTTTTCATTCTTTTTTATTTAAACTTTTTGATTATATGAGCAGTGGTGACTTGCAAATTGTAGGTCCTGGATTCAAACCCAGCCAAGTGCATTACTTTTTGTAATTTATTACACCGCCACTGCTCACAAAACATCATGAAGAAACCAGCAAAAAATCCAAAACATGTGAAATTCGTCTATCCGTACTGGACTTGCTAGGAGGACTACAGCCCATTCTCCCTCCTAAAAAGGAGGCCTGAGTCCCAGCAGTGGGAACATCACAAGGCCGATTTTGTGTCCATAATGCTCGTTATTTAGTATTCCTTATTCTTTCGAGTTCTATATTTAAAATTGATCTACGACAAAAAAAAATGTCTTACTACCCTACCATCTAAATCATTTGTTCACAAAACTTTTACGTTTTTTCCTTATTGCCAAAAGAGAGAGATTTTGAATTACGTTCTTTAAGCGGAAAGGGTCGAATTATGATGAGTTATCGCTGAAAAACTCATAGCTCTATCAAATCCAACTTTGATATTTATGGTACATACTCCTTCTACATTTTCATTAGACTAAATTGATTTGAATCGCACATCCACGCCACATGCTTGACATTAAATGTTTTTCGCTGCATAGCTTGGTTCCTATAATGAGCTATTAACATAAACAATATTAGTTTAGCTAATGAAATATCAAACTAATTTTATGAAAAACGTAAATAAAAAAATATTAGAACGGAAAGAACGTCTATGATATCATGTGATAAATAATTGAGAGGTACATTACCTCACTCTACGAATTACATCCAAAGAATTCGAAGTTCTTCGGAGTGCGTTCACAAACATGTAAACTCACTTACACAAGACACCCGGAACGACTATCTGTAGATCATAGGGTAAAACCCGAATAGTTGCCCTAATACGAGTTGTTCACTAGGGATGTAACAGAAGTTAACCAATTAGGTCCCATATATCCACTTCTGTTACAGAAGCGGAATTTTTTTTTGTTTGTTGGAATCGGAACAGGAATCGGAACTGTTACAGTTCCGATTCCGGTTCCCAAGGCAAATACGAAGGCGAAGGCAGAAGCTTCAAATGAAACAGTTTTAAAAAATACCTAAAAAAAATTGGTTGCCTGTAAAGTCGGTATACGGGCGAAAGTTTTACGTGACAACGACTTTGAGTGGTAAAATAATTTTAATGTGAATATTCATTCGTATAGTAGGAAGAAGGATGAAATAATAGTAACTGCCTTTCACTTTTTATGTCTGTCTCTCTCGCTCTTAGGCGGGCTAACCATGCCCGAGTGGAAGGGACGCGTGCCTCTCACTCGCTCTCATTGTGAGCGCATAACGTGAGCGGAGCGTAACGCAGTTTCTTGAAGTGTCACCCGGCAAACCAATTTATAAGACGTTGTCACGTCAAAAAATAATAAGTAAAAGGGTAAACGACAGAAGATACGGTGGGAGTAAGTTCCACGCGCTACAAGTATATACCTGTCGTTATCAGAACTGAAATCGGAATCAAAGATGCAAAATCATTAGAAAGTTCATTATTATAGAAAGGAAGAGTAGTAATTTAATATAGAAAGGAAGAAAGAAAAATAATTAATTAATACGAATCAAAAATAAAAGAAGCAAAGAAAAATCTCAAAAACAGACTGCTGCTAAAATGACTACTGGGTCAACGTATGATCTAACCGCTTCACCATCACGGTAATGGTTGCCAACTATAAGTACTGTTAATAACAGTATTATACTGTTTCATACTACATTATTATACTTTTTACTGTTGAACAAAAATAAAGTATACAAAAAAAACTCATTACTCGTGTTAGACTTAGACGATAATTTTTTTTTTTTATCAAATAAAGAAAAACAGTTCTCAATAATAAAGTTTCAGAACGAAACGAATGAGCTCCTCGTTTATCTTCATTTTAATTATAATTGTGATGAGGCGTGCGAAGTTTTTAAAAAAGACGGTAAATTAATAAGTTGTGCAAAAACGTCAAAAAATTTGTATTTAAAAAAAATGCACTTATTGCTATAAATGCATTGCCATACAGCGTGGCAATGCCGCCAGTCTTTTGGGCACATTACTAGTCGACAGCGATGTGGAAGAGCTTTTGAGGCCATATTATAGTTGTAATTAGCGTAGGGTTTTATTTTTTTTATTTACTGTAATTATAGTTATTTAGTTGTTTATAAGTAGTAATATAGTACTAAAAAAAATACTGTCCATTTTTCTAAAATACTGTTTAAAATTGTTCTCACATAAAAAAAAAACTTTATTTCTTGTAAAAAAAGTTAGCATCCCTACCATCACCCTATTCAAATGTGTGACACGGCCATTGCAAACACAAACGCATGCAAAACATGCAGGCCGGGCACAAGCCAGGCTGTGTAAACATTTGTTCCCTTGCCTGAATTTGAACTGAGAATACTAATGGAGAATAAACGAGGGTGTCCAGCTACATGGCTGGTACACTGATTCGTTTGGGTTTAATCCTAGGATGAATCATGTCACATTTATTTAATATTAATGTGACATGATTCATCCTTTGTTTTAATGGCTTTTTATGTTAATTTAGCTGTTCCCCGTGGTTTCACACGTGTCTTTATTTATTTATATTTATTTATTTAAACCTTTATGCACAAAAAAAAACTGTACAAAGGCAGACTTAATGCCTTAGGCATTATCTGCCAGTCGACCTTAGGGTGGTGCAGAAACATAACATGGCAGGTGCAACTGAATATATAGGCAAAACAGAAGAGAAACAAATATTTACAATATTAAATACATACTTAGATACACACATATAAATAAACAATACTGTAGTGAAAAAACAAATCCAACACATTAGCGCGGTGATGATTCTACCAACATCTTGCGGATATGCTCACGTGCCTTCACCTTAAAAAAATCGGCTTGTTGCCATCCTGATATTCAGAGGGAGCGCATTCCAAAGAGATATCGCCTGGACGAAAAAGGAAGAGTGGATAAGCCCAATGCGGTGTGAGGGGCATCGGAGAAGACGATTATTAGTAGACCGAAGATTTTTATTGTGCCCAGAGCAAAGAAATTGAAGTTCTGAAGTCAGATAAGAAGGGGAAGAAGGATTATCCAGAAAAGAGAACAGGGTAGTCAAGGCCCTTAGCGCTCTGCGCTGGCGAATGGGTAACCATTTTAAAAGCAAACGATGCTCGGATACATGATCGTACTTACGGAGGTTGAAGACAAATCGAATGCAGTTATTCAGAAGACGGTCAAGTTTATTGAGGAGATCTGCATTCAGGTCATAGTAGCACACATCAGCATAGTCGCTTCTATGGGTCGAAACGTGATGTTATAAAACCTGTAACCAGGTAAACTATAACACTTAAAAAATATTTAATTCATTCCTGACATTAGCGCTTTGAAACCAGTACCCCCTGTCAAGTTGCTAATCTGCAATAGTTAACGTTAGTTTTTTTTTTTTCCGATGGGAAAAATCATCTTATGACAACCCCCGCTCTTGGGCGGAGCGGGAGATAGTGTCAGACTCTTACTGACTAAAAAACCCATCCCGTTCCTTCAAGCCTTCATACCGGGGCTCGAGCGTCCTTTCGGATAACCCTGGCCCCAGTAGGCTTCGACCCGGCTGGGTCCCTGCTGTTGCTGAAAACTCCTTGAGGCGCGCGGGAACAGCGCGCGCCGTCGACGACTTGGGCTTGGTCCGGACAGTTACCGGACGGCCGGACAGCGAGTTACCCATTGCTCACTGTCCGCAAGCCCGCGCCTACGGTGGCTGGAAATCGGGATCGGAATCCCGGCGGCGGCGAGAGCGCTGTTGCCTGATGCGGTCGGCCTCCTCCTTAGCGAGCATTACTGCTTCGCAGAAGTCGGCGACCGCCTGCCACTCCTCCTCGCTCCGGACCATGGCCTCGACCAAGGCCCGGCGCGAGAGGTCTCCGCCGCCGATCACCCCCACGAGGGCACGGCGATGCTCCACCCAAGCAGGGCACACCGCGATTGCGTGCTCCACCGTGTCCTCCGGGCGTTCCGCACAGTGGCGACACCCGGGCGTCACTTCCGCTTTAATTCGGAACAGGAACCTCCCGAACTTGCCATTTCCGGTGAGGACCTGTGTCATGCGGAAGGTAAGGACGCCGTGAGGTCTTTCCAGCCACGCCTCAAAGAGGGGACTTATCGCCATAATTGTGGCGTGCCCATGACGGGGTTGCGATAGTCGCTGACGCCATTCCACCATGAGATCCCACCGGAGCTCTGTCCGCCATGCCGCGACCTGTCGCGGCAGAGGACTTTCACCCCGGAGTTAACGCCAGTAGAAAGCTTCAAATGTACGGGAGTGACGTCATCTCAACGCTCAGTCACGTGGTCAGAACAAAAGATTCGGCGGCGCGGCCAACTCGAAGCGTTCGACGCAAGCGAAACGGTTGTAAATTGCCTAGGGGGCTCTTCAGCTTTATAATATTTATAGTTTAGATTAGATTACAAAAATTTTTAGTTCTTGGTTACGCACGATTTGTGTATTTAGCCAGTGTAAAGTTCAGAAAGTAAAGTTTTACATTTGAAAGCGGATGTAAAACATTCAAATATTTTTCGGGAAAATCTGCAGCAAATGTATTCGAGTCAGCCCTCTCGGCAAGCTTCGCTGAAGTAGTCGATTTTGCAATCAAATTCCCAGTACACCCCTGTTTTAATAATTCTCCATATGGTCCAGCTGTATAGATTTTGAAATACAATTCTACACCAAATCTACACCAATTCTACACCAATTCTACACCAATTCTACACCAATTCTACACCAATTCTACACCAATTCTACACCAATTCTACACCAATTCTACACCAATTCTACACCAATTCTACACCAATTCTACACCAATTCTACACCAATTCTACACCAATTCTACACCAATTCTACACCAATTCTACACCAATTCTACACCAATTCTACACCAATTCTACACCAATTCTACACCAATTCTACACCAATTGTACACCAATTCTACATCACAATGTACACTAAAAATCAATATGAGAATAACGGGTGCCTTGAGTATTGCGAGTTTAAGGCTATATTTCACAGAGACACCATGGCGGCGCGATCAGTCGCCGCTACCAACAAGATGTATACAGCTCTATAGAGAGTTACTCACCTGGTGTCCGTTTGGTTGCGCAACCAATTTGGTAGCGCCACCAGCTCGGACGTGTTCACCGGGACACCATGACGGCGCAACTGGCCGCGCAGCCAGGGTGTCCCGGTAAAATATAGCCCTAAATGTTTGAGAACGCGTCTACAATACAGGAATAATCCCTAGTGAGGGGTAACGTGTAAAAATATAATTAAAACAGTCACTAAACTTCACTCGATAAAATCGTAACTCTTGGTGAAACCCTCATACGAAACCCTAGAGTTTTGTATGAGTTTAACTTTTAACTCATACAAAACTTTAACAAGCCTTAACAAAAGAAAGTTTCCCTTGTTGAAGCCACCTTGCCTAAGAGTACGAGTGTGTGTATTTTTTACTTTTTTATACTGTGTATATTTCGAAATACAGATCAACTTTTAAATCGTTAGAAATCTTTTTGTAGGTTTTAACAACAGCAACAAGATGAGAAAAAAATAAACAGAAAAAGTTTTCTGTACATTTTAAATATCCACATAATTCTACAAAATTAAGAGTATCTAATGCTATATTTTTTCTTATGTCAATAAAAATTGTGTGTGATAGTTAAATTGAGACATTTTACTCAGTTTTTGTTTTACGCCGGATTTTTTATGACAGCAAATCACATTGGATACCTATATATTTTTTGAGGAATTTACGTCTTTATAAAATAGACATATACATTTACAAAGTTTACATATTACACGTAAACGATAAATATATAAATAGCCTACATCTATTTAGGTATATTTACTTATTAACTGAATGTATGTGAGTTTACATATTTGTGAACGCACCCAGGATACAGGTGTAATAGGCTAGTTGCCGTAAAAATGTTATTAGTCCGTCTTTTAGATTATTCAAAAATAAGGGACCTGTATTTTTTATTTGTAAGTTAAACCAAAAATGACACAGATATAGCCCATTAAAGTTACGTGTAACGTCACGCTGTGCTACATTTTTTCGCACGACACTTTTTGGTATACAATAAAGTTTATTCTATTCTATTCTATTCTATTCTATTCTATTCTATTCTACTCCATTCTACTCCATTCTACTCCATTCTACTCCATTCTACTCCATTCTACTCCATTCTACTCCATTCTACTCCATTCTACTCCATTCTACTCCATTCTACTCCATTCTACTCCATTCTACTCCATTCTACTCCATTCTATTCTATTCTATTCTATTCCATTCTATTCTATTCTATGGACCAAATAAAATGTAATTATTTTTACCCTGGAAACTACCCTATTCCTAACACCATAACTTAAACTGAACACAAATAAATAATTAACCAACACACACACATAAATAATGATTTGAAATCAGTTTATTATTTTTATATTTTATTATATTATTGTTGTGTTTAATTTTCTAGGAAGTTGGTCCAGGGCGCTGGAGTGCTTCTGATTTTCGTCACGCTCATCCGGCATGATTATAATCGAATTCACGCGGACCACACGCACTCCTATTAGCAGTTATCGAAAATGGTGCTACCGTTTCGGGCTTTTGAATGTTAAGATAACGAGAAAAAAAATGATTTTTGTATCACACACACACAACTTATTAAAAACCAAATATTAAAAACGGAATAAAAAACAATAGATCAAAAATGTGCGAAGACAAATAATACCCACCTACCCACCTGCTGTGAGCGTAGAAAATAATAAAATAGATCAAAAATCTGTACAAAGCCAAAAAAAGTCTCGCCTACCTCAGCATATAACAAATAGTCTGTTACATGCAGGCTACTATGGTGGCCCGATATCAATCTACGCTCCCTGGCAACCGGTTCTTCAACTACAGATAGGAAGAGAGGTTGTATGCTCCTGTTCCCTCTCCGCAGCCTATTTTACAACCATCACTTCCGTAGAAGGCAACGTCAAACACACTCTCTCGCTTCCAACCGTAGGTCGAACAACATCTGGAACCGAGGAAATTTTCGCAGCACTGACTACCGGGACATGGTCACTGCGTCGGCGCTACACTGCTCACGCTGGACATTCCTCGAATGCATACTGCACTGTGTCCTCGAGGCTGTTAGTTGCCATTGTGGCAAACGGCCGTCGACAGCTCCACAAGTGCCTTCCACACCCAGGTCCGGGCATACCTCTTCTTCTTCTTCTTCTTAGCGTGTCGATGGCAAAACTTATTAAATTCCTTGCCTGGCGCAATATTCGGCCACGGCAATGCCGTCCACTGATGCTGTTTTTTTTTTTGGTGGGATAATCATCAATGACAGACAACGCCCGCTCTTGGGCGGAGCGGGAGGTGGTGTCAGACTCTTACTGACTAAAAACCCACCCTGTTCCTTCAAGCCTTCATACCGGGGCTCGAGCTATCTTTCAAAACTAACCCTGGCCCCGGTAGGCTTCGACCCAGCTGGGCCCCTGCTATTGTTGACAACTCCTTGAGGTGCGCGGGAACAGTGTGCGCCGTCGAGGGCTTGGGCTCAGTCCAGACACTTACCGGACAGTCGGAAAGTGAGCTACCCAATGCTCGCCGTCCGCAAGCCCGCGCCCACGGTGGCCGGAAAAGCCCGGCGGCGGCGAGAGTGCCGTTGCCTAATGCGGTCGGCTTCCTCCTTTGCAAACATTACTGTTTCGCAGAAATCGGCGACCGTCTGCCACTCTTGTCATTAGATCACTACGTAAACAGGTTATAGGGCACGTCATGCAGGATGGAAGGTGGGACATGGTCTGTGGAGAGACGGCGCACAAACACTGAAGGTCGGAACCGTCCTACCTATGTCAGCTGAAAAAAAAGGCGTCATGTCGTCTTTACAGCCACTCCCTAATAATGCGTCTTACCGCCGCTATTGTGGCGTGCCCTAGTTCTCTAGACACCGACTGTACCTATCGACTGTTGTCTAGGTCAGGCCGTACGTTATCTGTCTTTCAAGAAACCAATCAATCACTCAGTCTATCGGTAACGGTACGGTTCAATGTGATTTGATACGTCTTTTTCACTAGCTACTATCAGTGACTTCGTTCGCGCGTTTACCAAAAAATTGGATTTTGATCAAAATTTCATGTGTAAGGATTTACAAGAAAACTTTTTTTCTGTTAAAGGAGATTGCTACATGGCTGCCCGCAAAATTTTAAATTTTGTATTTTACAAGTCACTATCAAGTTGTGTGTTAATTAAAGTATTATTAGCGACTGTAATTCTTATTTATTTACAGAATTATATGGTCAATAAAACCCTCTCATTACATACCTCTAACCTTATTTAATATTTAACATTTTAAAATCAAGCTAATGGCCATTCCAAAAGGGTAAGACGAACTGAGTTGTATAGAAAACGTTAATTACTAAAATATTTGATTTCACGGTAATCTCTGGTACTTTTACTTTAAAATAAAACCTTATAACATCTGCAACTGAATTTTCCGTTAAAATCAACCGGGCCGTTTCAGTGATTAACCGTAACAAACCGACAGATATTTTTCGTAACTATGCCCACATTCGTAACTACGAAAATAAAAACATTTTGCAGCGCTTTGATGTAAATTAATTGTACAATGCGTTCCAAATGAGAATAGGATCGACTGCCATGTTGTGAGTCAAGATTTACTGTCAAATAGAGGAAAGAAATTTTAAAAATTTAATTTATTTACGAAAAATGTAGTTTATTTACGAACTGTGAACGAAAAAAGTTTAATCAGAATCCAGTTCTTAAATTTCTACTACACATACTACATACTCGTCTTTGAATTTTTCAATTTTACCAAAAGTTTTTCGATTTGACAGTACGACGTGTCGTCACAACATGGCAATTGATTCTATTCTCATTTGGAACGCATAATATAGATATCAGGTTCAATATTTGTACTACCCTCTGTTCCAGCCTAGGGTTGTGTTAATTTATTTACAAGTTATGTTATTTTTGTTCCTACAACAAATTTTTATTCTATTCTATTTCTACAGTTACTGGAAACTACTGTAATATAATAACAACGATGCATTTGTCATCAACTTCTATGTAATCCCAGTACTTCAATGTTTATTACAATAGGCTATTGACCTTTTAAACGCAGTTAAGTACTTAATGTGAAAATATTATGAGTTATTTTTCCCTGATAAGGTGATGGAAAAATAATGCCATAATATTCTCGTTAATTCCTACTCAAGTTGAAACTGCATTCTCTGCACTCTCGCATTTCAATAACACGGGTAATGATGTCTTCCGCTCTTGAGCGGAGGGGGACAGTGTGTCAGACTCTTACTGACTAAAAACCCACTCCTGTTCCTTCTTTGCCTTCGTTCCAGAGCCCCGGGTTTCACTTCTACACTACCCGTGGCCTCAGTAGGCTTCGACCCTGCTGGGCCTTATGAGGCGCGCGTGGAACAATACCGCCGTTACCGCTGACGGTTATCGGAAGGTCAGACCGCAAGCTACCCATTGCTCGTTGTCTGAGCCCGCGCCTACAGCGGCCAGAAATCGAAATCGGAATCCCTGCGGCGGCTGGGGCGTAAACCGTTGCCTCACGCGAGCGACCTCCTCCTTTAATAATCCGAATAGGTAATTATAAGACCTTCTGTATCACCAGCCCATTTATGAAACTTAAATAAGGTCTAAATAATCATAGGTCTACTTATCATGAGAATAAATGTTCAGTTAGTAACAACTCGAATTCTTCCTCGAACGATAACAAACTCTGGCACTAATGACACACCTCACACTGTGGTTGTTAATAAGTATTAATAATGTTTTTCTTTTTCTGTTTTGAGAGCAGTGGTGATGAAATAAATTACGCAGTTATGTGTCTAGTTAGGTTTGAACCCGTGACCTACGAGTCGTAGGCCATTACCACTCGGCCACCCTGCTCGGTATTTTGGTATGTTATTGGATAATAATACAATATCTCAAGCAGACCCAAATTGTATGCTACTTTGGCCCACAGTTCGTCGGCCAACATCGGACATGCAGCATGTGTTCGTCGGACATGCAGCTGATAAATTCTACCCAGTCTCACTTAAGTTTTTTTCCACAACTATCATCAAACCCTGGCATAGCAGTGGCCACTAACCACTAGATCAAAAGGTCTTTGAGCCACATCAGCTGTCCTGGAAATTAGACGCTTTACTTTGTGTAATTTTTTTCTTCACCACTGTACTCAAAACGGTGAAAGTAAATATAACAAGAAAAACGGTGTGTCCTAGAACTAGAAAGTTCGAAAACATTTGACATCTACCAACCCGCGCTAGGCTAGCGTGGTCTATTTCGGGTCGCCTAAAAATAGACTATTATGCCAAGGGAACATACTACCGAGATAAAAACGTATCCTTCGTACTATTCAAGTATCTACATGGTCTATCTTTGCGCCAAATTTTATCCAAATCCTATCAGCGGTTTCAGTAAACACTCACAAACTTTCACATAATTTATATCAGTATGATAATAACCAAAACGAACGGCTTAACATGCTTCCCGAGGCACAAATGAACATAAGGGGCGACACCCATCCATGAACCGACCTCGGCGAGCATAGCTTAACTTCGAAATTCGACAATAAGAACCAAACAACTCTTCTCTGAAATCATAGCTTTATTTCATTCAAATAAGACTTATCCCAAAATTTACGAACAATTTTCACACACCTTGTCGCAAAAACGTTAAAAAAAATTCAAATTAACTGTCCATTACCTTAATAAAAGTTTATTACAGTAATAATTCTTTACGACATCCCCGCCGCTGCGTAACCGCTGCGTGGTCGCTGCGTGCCGCCGCGTTTTATTGGATAAACAGACAAACACCGTAAACATATCGCGGTAACTGTGCCAATATTATTTCGGTACCGGTAGTCCCATTTATGCTTGCGTAAAGTTAAGGGTATTTCTCACTGGAAGGAAGTTATTGTTACTGAAAGCTATTGGTGGTGAATGAAAGCGTTTAATTGGTGTCTTTGATTGGCTTTTCAGAGTAGACTTTTCTTTTAAAGATCTCACAGATTGGCACGACGCAAATATACAGATGGTCGATGGGGACGAAAGGTTCTGGAGTGGCGACCACGTACCGGAACATGCAGCGTTGGACGGCCTCCAACAAGATGGACCGATGACCTGGTCAGGGTCGCGGGAATCCGATAGATGCGTGACGCACAGGACCGGTCGTTGTGGCGACGCTTGGGGGAGGCCTATGCCCAACAGTGGACGTCTTTCGGCTGATATGATGATGACGACAATGAACTACACGAAACCATTTTTTGATAAATATGAAACTGCGCTAAAGTAGAACAATAAAAAAATGCGGGCATTAATAATAATAATAATAATAATAATATTTATTTGCAAAAAACACGGTATTAAAAGGTGTTATAATACAAAGAGTCCAAACATGTTTTGCTTAATATTAAAGCATGCAAAATTATAGTAACAAGATTACAGTTTATGTTCAAGAAATTCTTTAACACTATAGAAATTATTTTCATTCAGCCACTTATACAATTTAATTTTAAAATGTCTGCAATTTAGTACTTTAAATGCATTTGGTAATTTATTAAATATACGCACACACATAGCCACACAGTTTTTATTATATTTAGCACTCCTGGGCATCTCGTCTAGTACCAGTCTGAATTGGTCACGCCGACTTCGTGAACATACATCTTCCGCTGTTTTGAACAGTTCTTTGTGTTTCTGTACAAACATACATACTTCATATACAAATAGTGAAGGCAATGGTAGCAGACCAAGCTTTTTAAATATTGGTTTACATGATTCATCTGATGGAATTCCGTAAATTGCTCGTATACATTTCTTTTGTGCGATAAATGCTCTATTAAAGTCGGTACTATTTCCCCATTTTATTATTCCATACCGCAACGAGGATTCCACATACGCTCGATATGACATTACAGCCGTTTTTATATTTGTAATCTTCTTAATTTTTCTAAGGGCATATACAAATTTATTCGCTTTGCTACATACATGCTCAACCTGTGCCTTCCAGTCCAAATGTTCGTCTATTACTACGCCTAAGAACTTAGTTTTTGTCACCTGGTTAATTTTTGGTATGTCCATCTTAAAATTGAATTTATTATTATAATATTTGTTAAATTGTACATATACAGATTTGTCAAGATTAATAGATAGATTATTATTATTTAACCAATTAATTAAGTCAGCAATTGTATTATTTATGTCAGATTCATGGTCAGTAGTCGATTTATGTTTTTTGTCAGTAGTTACGATTATAGAAATGTCATCAGCATAAAGAAAGCATTTGTGCTTAGTCACATCAACAATATCGTTTATGTAGAGGAGAAATAAAATAGGCCCCAATATGCTACCTTGAGGCACACCACGTTTTATAAATTTATACTCAGACGTATACTGTAACATATCTCCATTTCCGTCGAGTTTGGAGACAGTGACACACTGTTGCCTGTCAGTTAAGTATGAAGATATCCATTGATGTGGCAGTCCCCTAATTCCGAGAGCTTCTAATTTTTGTAATAAGTTAACGTGTGAAACTAAATCAAACGCCTTTGATAAATCAAAAAATAGTCCTGTTACCAGCTGGTTGTTATTTATACCGTTTAGTATTGTTTTCAAAAGTGAAAAGATAGCCAATGTAGTAGATTTACGTTTTTGAAAACCAAATTGTTCTTTTCTTATGATATTAAATTTTTCGCAGTAGTTTATTAATCTATGATACATACATTTCTCATATATTTTTGACAAAATGGGTATTAGCGTTATAGGGCGATAATTGTTCATATCATATTTTTCACCCTTTTTGAACAATGGTTTAACAATAGATAATTTCAAAGCGTTTGGGAATATTCCTTGTGAAAAGGATAGGTTAATCAAATATGTCAACACTTTACTTATTTCATTGGAGCATGTTTTAATGACTTTGGTGTTTAATTCATCGTAGCCTTCAGAGTTGGTATTATTTAACGATAGTATATGTTGCCGTACCTCACTCTCAGACATTGGAGTGAGGAACATCGAGTTAGCAGTGACGTTTTCATTGCGATAACTATTTATACTATTTTGTATTGGAAAACCGTCTATAAAATTATTGTTAAATGCAGAGGCTATTTCTGCAGGTTTTGTGAGTATAGCGTTGTCAATATGTATATATTCAATATTATCTCCATAGTTCATATTGTGTATTTCATTTTTTACAATGGACCACGTGGCTTTACATTTGTTTTTATTGTTATTTATAAACTTAATGTTAGCATTCCGTTTAGCATTATGTATACATTTTTGTAATAAATTGGAATATGTTGTATATTTAATCTTGTTAGTTCTATTTTTGTTCTTATAATACTGATATCGCAAGACTCGTTTAGTTTTAGAACATACTTTAAGACCCTTAGTCATCCACGTTCGTTTAATATTATTGTTTGTATTTATCCTAACCCTTACTTTTGGAAAGCAGAGATTATGGAACAGGCATATTAGTTCATGAAAACGATTGAATGCCGTATTTGCATCGTTTTCTACATATACATCTGACCACGTTACATTTTGTAAACATTCTTTAAATTTATGTATGTTACTTAGACTGTAATCTCTTTTGTAAGTATGAAATATTGCCGCTCTTGTCTGGATTCGCAAGGGAAAACTTAACATTTGCGCTGTGTCGTGGTCAGAGAGATGAAGTGGTAGTATTTGTGCGATCGCGTCAGGTATGTTGCTTAATATGTGATCTATACAAGAACATTTTCGAGTAGCTACGTTAATATGAATCTTTAGGTTGTGAGTGTGTGCAAGGTCTTGCAGGTCTTGTGTGATTTTGCCTTTTTTGAGGGTATTTATATTGAAGTCGCCTGCTAAAACTATTCTCGTTTTAGAATTGTATTTTGTGAGTAAGTATTCTAAAATATTATTTAACTTAGCTAAAAATTGGTTAGGGTCAGACTGTGGGGTTCTGTATAAACAAATAATTACCAATTTTTCTTCAGTTAGCTCTATTCCGCATGCCTCAAAAGTATTTACAGATGCATACGTTTTTAATGGTAATTCTTTAAATCCTATACCTTTCTTAATTAGTATGCAAGTGCCTCCTCGATGTTTTTCCCTGCAAAAATTGGTTGCCATTACGTAATTGTGTAACTTGAGATAGCTCTCTTCTCCTTTTTTAATAAATGTTTCGGAGAGACAAATCACATGTGGGTCATTGTTTATGTCTCTCATCTCCTGTAACGTTAATTCTAGAAGCTCTTGTTTGGATAATACACTTGCAATGTTTTGGTGGAGTATTCTAAAACTATGTGATTTAGGCGCTGCATTTTTAGGCACGAAAAAATGTGTCGTTTTTAGTGTTACGTTGAAAGTAGAAAGGTATGGTACCTTTTTTAGGTTTTACGGACGGTGTACTAGTAAAATTATTCAACCCGAGTTCTTCGCTGTTGACAGTTTTAAAATAATATGGAATAGTACCTTTTTTGGGTTCGTTTGACTTCGTTTTAGGTAAAAAGCTTCGTTTGCTACTAACAAGGATTTTCCTAATCTCGATTGGATTTAGATATTTTCTGTTGTAGTCTTCACAATCTATTACATAATTAATTGATTTGCAAATTTCAGGCAAGTTAAAATATTTGTTATTCATAAAATAACTGTTTTTGTAGTATTTACAAATGTTTTTGATACTATTGTTTAGTTTGTTGACATTTAGGTGGTCATTTTTTAATACATTTAATACAATAATATTATTTTTATGATATAACTTAAGTACATTTTTAAGCTGAGACAACACTGGTCCGGCTATACGGTCATTTTCACCCAGACATATTACGATTTTGTCTTCTGGTCTTAGGTTGGCCTTAGTACAACAATTAACTATTGTGTCACAACATGCGTTTGGCATCGTTTGGGCGAAGACTCCATACTTTTCATAATGTGTAGACTTTCTTGAATGTTGTAGCGCAGCAGCTAGACCTACGCATTGTTGCGCGCCGAAAATGGCTATTGTTTTTCCAGGTAAGCGCTGTTGTAAGTGTGGTGTATCTTTGATTGAGTGGGTTGAAGTTGTTAACGTCAACTCTGGTTTTGGTGTAGTGCTGAGAGATTGTTCTAGTAACTGTATTTGTGAAGTTAGTCTTTTTATCTCATCTTTAGCGTCTTGAAGGTTTTTTTCTAGCGTGATAAATTTTTGTTGCAGACATTGATGAGAAGCATAGTTGGCATTATTTGAGACTCTCGGCGAAGACGGTGTCGATGAAACATTTTGACTGAAGCGGGTGTATTTTTTCTTTTTGTCATTATTTATGGGGCTGCTTTCTATCATTGTTGAAGAATGACATAATGTCTTCAGTATTTTAATTTCAGTAGTTAACTTGTTCAATTGTTTATTTAAATCATTGTTTTCTAAAATAGTATTTTCCAACTCGTGTTCCGTACTTTCTAGTTTTGCAGTTAACTGGACTATTGTATCTTGCATCTCCGAAAATGATGACAAATTAGTCGTAGTCCCGTCGACACTCTTTGAGTGTGCATTTGGTGAAGTATCCGATTCGTAGGAGGTGTCATAGTCGGTGAGGACATGAGAGTCTTGTGTAGAAGATAACTGATTTTTCCTCTGATTTGTTTGTGTATCCGGTGAAGACTCCGTGGTAGATACGGCTGGTTTTTTCCTCATTGTTATATTAGATGCATTTTTAGAACAAGAAGCCAATTTTCTAATGCATAACTTGCAGCGCCATCTGTTTTTGGACTCCTGATTCATTAACCGGTATGTTTGCTCCGGATAACCATCGCAGTCTAGTTCATATCTATTCTTGCAGACAAAACATAATGCAGTTTTTTTTATGTCAACATGCTTTTTACATTTGTGACATACGACGAGTGCTGGTATCTTGCGGCCACTATTTGTACTAATAGACGTAGTGGGTTGAAGTGACATGTCTGTTCTAATGTTTACGAGTATTTTATGTTCTTTAAATAAGTCACTGTATCTGACCGCTACTTGGCTATCTAGACGACGCTGTTGTCAACTTTTTTTTTGTTACGTAGCTGAATGACAAAGCCAGGTAATTACGGAATAAACACAAAAAGTACTTCGCTTGGTGAGGCGCGAACTCGGGAACTCTTGCGCGCCAGACCACGTTTATTAGGCGCGGCTATTTTGTATTAATTTTTATGAGGTGAAATTAATGATCGCTATCAAGTTAGATTTAAAAAGTTCGTTATGGATTTAAATAAGAATGGACTTTGTTCCCAACACTTGTAGAATTTTTCACTTTTTGGACTTGGGTTTTTTATTCAAAATTCTAGTCACTTAACACTGATACATTGTCCACGGTAGTTTATTTACGCTCCGTAGCATTATTGACGCACATAAAAACGCCACACAGTTTGAGTTCTGGTTCAACTATCACAACACTTATAGTTTTGTTGAATGCGATAATTACATTGAGATAACAGTAACACGGGTTATTCACACAAGTGGTAAGACAATCTTAATAGAATTAGCATTATACAACTGATTTTTAAATTTTAAAAGAATTTAGTAGCGGAACAAGATGTTTACGTGACGACTAGCGCCATCTGTCAATCATCATTGTATCGGGAGCTGTATAGGCTTTTTAGAGTTCCTACTTCAAAAGGAGTAATTTCTACCGGTTGCATTTCGAGGAGTGTGCGTCGGAATTGCATAACCTAATTCCGCCTAGCCCGTTCCATCATCGGACTACCAGACGTACGGCTATGCGCCACCGGTACATGGTGGATATCCCACCTACACGCACAAAACGTTTTGGGAACACATTCATTGTGCGTGCAGCTAAGGAGTGGAATTACTTGCCGGAGTCTGTGTTTCTTAATAGCTACTACCCGGGAATTTTTAAGTCGAGAGCGAATAGGTTTCTTCTAGTTAGCGCGTTCCATCGTCGACCACATCGTCGCTTTCCATCAGGTGAGATAGCAATCAAGCGCGAACATATCAAAAATAAAAAAAAGACGTGTGGCACTCGGGGACTGCCGCGGTAAAGCTGGGTCTATAAGGTCTATTCAATAGACCTCGCCAACAGCTGCTTAACCCCACCCATCCAAAACCAGACCTCACAACAACTGCTTAACCCCACCCATCCAAAACTAGACCTCGCCGACAGCTGCTTAACCCCGCCCATCCATAACCAGACTTCGCTAACAGCTGCTTAACCCCACCCATCCAAAATGAGACCTTGCCAACAGCTACTTATCCCCACCCATCCAATACCAGACCTCGCCAACAGCTGCTTAACCTCTTCCATCCAAAACCAGACCTCGCCAACAGCTGCTTAACCTTTTCCATCAAAAACCAGACCTCGCTAACAGCTGCTTAACCCCACCCATCCAAAATGCCGACAGGTGCTTTCACTCATTTGTTTTCTAATCGGTCACCACGCTCAAAAAACAAATGAGTGGGGGGTGTTAGGTTATTTTCGTTACAGAATTTCTGGATTCGGTCTCTACGCTCAAGGCCCGCGATAGAAGCTATGCAATAGCTTAAAAAAATATTTACGACATCTATAGTTATCAAAACCAGCCTGATATCATCTTCCTCCCCTCGTGGCATGTTCGGGTCGACGCAACACATTCTGTACTGCCAACCGTTATGCTATCACTAAATCCTTTTTCTTTCATATCACTCCTCACACAGTCTACTCATATTTGCTTTGAATACCCTCATATTCTCCATTCATCCCCATCATCATCGTCATCATCATGTTGGACATAGGCCTCCCCCAAGTGTCGCCACAATGAACGGTCCTGCAACGGACGGATTCCTGCAACCCTTACCAGGTCCTCGGTGCATTTTATAGGTCTGCCTACGTTATGGCTTCCGGTACGTGGTCGCCATTCCGGAACCTTTCGGCCCCAACGGCCATTTCTGTATTTCTATTCTGTGAGCAATCCATCTTCATGTATTGTGTAAATACAATCAAGGCAAATACTCTTATAACAAAATTCCTGTCCGCAGAAAACCCACATAAAAAACCAAATTCACCTTTCCGGTAACTTAAAATGCCTAAAGACAGGGCAATGAAAAGCGAAAAACCGCAGCTTATAAAAGAACAAAAATGCTTTTGTTACCTAAACAATAAAATTGCCAGTCAGTACTCTGCCTTCTTGTTACAATGTGTCCAACGTAAATAGGAGTGGACGATGGTTCGATAACAAAGTTAGCGGAGAACTGACCACGCTTATTTAATGGCCCCACACTGTTAAGAACACAGATCATGGAATTGCTAGTTCTGGCATTATTCGAAAGTGTAACTGGGATCTCGAGGTCCTTTGATGCAATTCAAAGAAGGCACCTATGAGTAGGTTTTAGTCAGTAAAAGTCCAACACGCCCTCCCGCTCCACTTTAAAGCGGGAGAAGTCATTGGATGATTTACCATCTAAAAAAACCCTGCAATACAAAGGGCAACTGAAGGAAGACAGATATAATTTATGCAATTAGTTATTAATTAATGCAGTAAAAGCCCGACTAATGGTAAGTGATGATGTGGGGGAGTCCCCACATCATCACTTACCATTAGGTGAGATAGTGGTCAAACGCGAGCCTATCAATACTAAAAAAAAAACCTTCCCTATTTGGGTGAGGTTGTGAGTTGGACTCTCTCTTACCATCATCTCTCATCTCGTTTACCATCAGGTAGGATCGCAATCAAGCACAGTTTATATCAATATAAAAAAAGAGTAAAAGAACAAAAAGTACACTTGTGGTAATCTTCGTAGAGATTGGCTACCGTAATCGAAATTTGGTCGGGAGGATTACTAATATAACAATAAATAATAATAATAATTTATTGAATTAAATATAATTGGTAGCAGGAAACCGATGGATGCGGGACGCACAGGAACGTTCGATGTGGCGACGCTTGGGGAGGCCTATGTCCAACAGTGGGCGTGTATCGGCTGAAATGATGATGATGATGATGATGATTGAATTAAAACATTTTGTACACAAACAACACAGAATATGGGAAAACAATTTAGCAATGCCACTTCTAGAAGTAACCTGCTCTATGGCAGCAACTTGCTGACGTGTCACGCTTAGTTCCTAAGTGATAGCAGCGAATAGTTTTAGTGATAGTTCTCTAGAAGGTCGTTCAGTAATTACTTGAGTATGTTAGAACGTGGAAACAGAAATTTTGCAATTTGGCCATTAGGAAATGTATTTGAGAAACGTGACTACTTTTCACTAATATATTTTCATATAGAAGCAATTATGGAATACGACCAAATCAAATATTTATCTTTGTAAGCGCTTGATCGAGAAATATCCTTTTCGCTAAAAACTGTTACGCTTTGATTTTGATCTTCGTTAGCGGCTTTGCAAATGTATGTAGGAATTATTCCAAGACATAAAAGATAACTCTCGCCAAAAATTCATCAAAATTGTTGCAGTGATGAGTCTTAAAACGAACCAAACAGACAAACAGAATTACTTCCACGGTAATTATTCCACTATTTACCGCCAGCGGCTTCGCCCGCATGAAAGTAGAAAAACTGTCTTAAGGAAAAATTCTCTCGAGAAAGTATCCAATGTGCTATTTCAGGACTCGGTCTAGTCATATGCCAGATTTAATCCAAGTGTCTTCAAGGCTAAAGTGAATAGTCTCTTAATAAACTAGTGCGCCCCTCCATCAAAGATTGCATCACGGCTTACCATCAGGTGAGATCGCCCTCAAGCACTAGTTTATATTAATTAAAACAAAAAAAGTGCCTGTGAATGATTTCTTTGAAAATAATGTCTTGATTCTTGATTTATCAAGAAGTAATAAACATACAACCACACTCACAAAATTTTGCTTTTATAATATTAGGGTGATATTAATATGATAACGTTAATTGTATTAATGGAGACAAAGGAATGTCGAGTACATTGTCTTGCGCGTTAAGGAGGAGGCCGACCGCATCAGGCAACGGCGGTCTCACCGCCGCCGCCGGGATTCCGATCCCGATTTCCAGCCACCTTAGGCGCGGGCTTGCGGACAGTGAGCAATGGGTAGCTCGCTGTCCGGCCGTCCGGTAACAGTCCGGACCAAGCCCAAGTCGTCGACGGCGTGCGCTGTTCCCGCGCGGCTCAAGGAGTTGTCAGCAACAGCAGGGGCCCAGCCGGGTCGAAGCCTACTGGGGCCAGGGCTATCCGAAAGGGCGCTCGAGCCCCGGTATGAAGGCTTGAAGGAACGGGATGGGTTTTTTAGTCAGTAAGAGTCTGACACTATCTCGAAGAGCGGGGGTTGTCATAAGATGACTTTTCCCATCGAAAAAAAAAAAAAAAAGTACATTGTCTTAAGTTTTATAAATGCAATAAACTAAAAATGTCTGGAATATATATTTCGGAAACTGCGTGTTGACTGTACAGCAATAAATTCGTATAACAACATACCTAGAGCAGTTTCAAACAAATTCAATAATGCAGTTTTGCAGAATATAAAAACACCATTATTTTTCAAAGGAAAAACTTTCTAGGAAACTCGAGAGCTCATAAATAAAGATGGAGGCTATACAAGGAGTTTGCTAAATTGTTTTCATCTAAAAGAAAATTTTATCAAATCGGGATTAGGGGTAGAACTACATGAGGCACGCGTGGACCACCTATGCCAATCTGGACGCGTCGGTCTCCATACATTCTATATGGAAACTAGACTTGTAGAGCTACATTGGACCCAAGCCAAACAACGCACCGCTACATACAACTCAGGCGACGCCCACGTGTGTTCAGTCTAAAGTAGTTCCCGCTTAAAAACTAGATTGTTTGAAATTCAAGCCCTCAGCAATTTGACTAACTTCTTAAAATATTGCGAGAAATTATGAAACAGACGGACAGGCACGGTAGGGACTTTGGATTATAATATGTCTTTTGTTTTAGGTGGGGTATCATCTAATGAGATCTTCCGCCTTTCCGGAAGAGCGTGTCGGACTTTTACTGACTAAAACCCACTCCTGTTCCTCTTTTGCGTTCTTTCCAGGGCCCCGGGGTTCTCTTGCGCACAGCCCTTGGCGGTTGGTCCAGTAGACTTGAAACCTGCTGGGCACTACTCACCGTCGACAACCTGGGTGGGCTCGATCTACGCGGTGGGTGGGTCGTTGTTTGTACCCATTGCTCGCCGTCCGCAAGCCCATGCCTACAGGGACTTTAGATTACAATACGTAAGGATGGAGAAATTGCCTAACCTGACCTTCTAACCCAGTAATTGGGTGATAGGGTCACCCAATTATTGGGTTGTGAAAACACGCTCTGTCAAGCAAACTTAATAATTGAGTTAAGAAAACTAATTACTTATCCAAAAAATTTTCTATTTGCTAGTCGAAGATATATGCTCTATTTCATCAGCCTGCCGAAAATAGATGTGTTATAGAATAGAATAGAATAAACTATATTGTACACCAAAATAGTAACAATTTCACAGAAACTTAAACCTATGTGCACAGTGGCGGTCTTATCGCTGAAAGCGATGTCTTCCAGACAACCTTGGGATGGAATATAAGAACTTAAACTAAAAAACCGGCCAAGAGCGCGTCGGGCCACGCTCAGTGTAGGGTTCCGTAGTTTCCCGTCCGTCAAATAAGTGTACCCACTTATAAGGTTAAAAAAATGCTTGCATATACCATTATACTACAAAGTTAGTCCAGAAATTATTTTGTAGAACCCTTTTGTCTTTTTTGTACAAAAACTGTTCTTTCCATCAAGTTCAAAATAATTTTCCTAGAAAGTCCTTATAAAGTTCTACTTTTCAGATTTTTTTCATATTTTCTAAACTTATGGTTCAAAAGTTAGAGGGGGGGGGGACACATTGTTTTTCACTTTTGGAGCGATTATTTCCAAAATTATTGACATTATCAAAAAATGATTTTAGTAAACCCCTATTAATTTTTAAATACCTATCCAACAATATATCACACGTTAGGGTTGAAATGAAAAAAAAATCAGTTCCCACTTTACATATGGGGGGGCTACCCTAATAAAACAATTTTTTCCAATTTTTATTTTACCACTTGGTCGGCGTGATTGATATACATATTGGTACCAAATTTCAGCTTTCTAGTGCTAACGGTCACAGAGATTAAGCGAGGATGGACAGACAGACGGACAGACAGACAGACATGGCGAAACTATAAAGGTTCCTAGTTGACTACGGAACCCTAAAAAGGGGGTAGTCTGCGGTGTACTTCAAGCAATATAAATCAAGGGAAAATTAATTAACGCCGGCGTTCGCTTGGGGTTTAATGAATAAAGGACTGAAAAATTATAATAATATGTAAGTATATATATACATATATAAATATATACAATATATATAAATCATGTGTTACACAATTAAATGGAAGCGAAAAAGAAAAGAATAAAGATTGGCGACTAAGCTCGAGCCCTTTTATTGTTTGTGGCCATAAACTCCGATAAGTTGTATTCAAAAGTTATATTCAAGGTCTTCTATTTCCAAATTATATTCTTATTTGAAAAAAGAATGGTCGCCATTTTATGAAAGTATTTTAAGAGTGTTTTACACTGCGGAGTCTTTTATACTGCCTAATCTGTCATTGCATTGTACAGTTTTGACAGTTTCAAAAAACTCTAATTTGTTCGTTCTGTTAGGAGCTTCGTGGAGAGTTTTCAAATGAGATTTTAATGAGCTGAAACTTATTTAATTCAGATTAAATTTTGTATTGCAATAAAATATGGGTTTAGAAAATGTTTGGCTCAAAAGGAGGATGAAACAGAACTGACTGTTACACTTGAGTGATTTAGGGCCGGTATTTGTGGCCGGGCCTTTTTTGTGATACTTGAAAATTAGATATATATGAAACATTTATTGAAAGTAGAGCTGAGTTTTTACCAGAATTCTTTCGAGTGGAGTTCAATGGCTGTTTAAATTATTCCTATTGGAGCTTGTGATATAAAATTGGTGTTATTTTGTGTCACAAATGTCTACTTACCATTTCATTGAAATCATTTATTCAGATTTGAATTAGAGCAGTGGTGGCCGAGTGGTAATGGCTCCGACTTACGAGTTGTAGGTCACAAGTTCCTAGCCAGGCGTATTGCTTTGTGTAATTTATTCCATCACCAATGCTCTCAAAACGGTGAAGGAAAACATCGTGAGGAAACCACCATTTTTTTATTCGTTTCCTGCCGGCACGACATCCGGCAGGAAACGAACAAAAAAATCCGCATCACCATAGAAAATTATTAACTTGATTGGACAGTTTGTATGGAGAGGCAGAATTTTTTTTTCGTTTCCTGAAAAATATTTTTATGGTAGGTTGTTCAGTTTCGTCTACTGAGCAAGCCCTTAAAGTTTGTGGAGGGCTGTCCCTTACACCTTTTATATTATTTATTTTTATTATTAATTAATATTATAATAAAGAGGTAAAGTTTGTTTTTATGTTTTTTTGTTTATAGGACGTAATCTCTGAAAGTACTGGACCGATTGGGATATTTTTTTCACCGATAGAAAGCTGCTTTATTCGTGAGTGATATAAGCTATATTTTATGCAGGCGGGCGAAGCCGCGGGCAAAACCTAGTAGTAAATAAAAGAGCACATTTAAAAAGTAATAAAAAAATTACGTTAAATAGTCAATTGGAGTGTAATTTAGCTATAATATGTATGTATTTAGAAATATATAAGTATGTTAATCAGTTGTCTAGTACTCATAACACAAGATCTGCTTAGCTTGAGACTAGACGGCGTTGTGTGATATTATTTATATTACATTATAATTAAGTAAAAAAAAATTATTATAAATTAGATTAAAATAGAAAAGCAATCAAAATTACATAAAAAGGTTAAAAAAATAATAATAATATAATAGTTTAAAACACTAAAAAACTCGCTTTTAGCACGCACTGAATTTAATACCCATATCATGGTGCATTTCAAATAACCAATCTGCCATCTTGGACGTCCGCCACATTGGATTTGAGTCACGTACCAATTTTTTTTCGTATTCTTGACAGCAAACCCTTTCATTTGATACCCATATCATGGGGGTGGATTTCAAACAGCCAGTCCGTCATCTTGGGGAGGCCGCCATATTGGATTTATAATGACGTTTCTTAGCTAGTCATGTATTGCCATCAAAACTCAGAGCGTGTGCAAAATTTTATCTTAATCAAAGACCGGGAAGTGGGCCAAATTAAGATTCCAAGATTTTCTTACACACAGTTACAGGTGAAGCTAATAAAAGCTTGTTAAAAAAAAACAGTTCCCTTATTTGAGTGATTTCTCTTCTAAATCTATTTCTGTTGTTCGTTCAAAAAACTTTCAATCAGTTTTACGGTAGCTCTCAATTGATTATGTTCCCACGCAATCATTAATTTTACGCTTTTAGTAAGAATGTAGGACAGATATCAAAGGTCACTCCATCACGATAAAACAATAATATTTGCGAGCTCCATATTTGTTTTACGTCAGCGGATTATAAATAACAAGTGAAAACATTTGCATGTACATTTATTTTGTTCAGCGTGGACTACATAAATCTTATCGCTGTAATCTTGATGCATATCGCTGTGGCTGCTCTGAAACATCGATAATAGTGTTGGGGAAGCAATTTGTACCTCCAATATTTTGTTTTTTTTTTTTTATTGAGTTCGCGCTTGACCTCTGTCTAACCAATGGGCTTCGGGTTTGCGCCTACGACTTCATTTTGTAGCGATGCTGTAGCGTGTTTGGTAAGCGCGCGACAGCATCGCTACTTACGCGCGTTAGTCGTATTTGTAAGTGCTATAGAAAAACGCCAACTAGTAAATGCCAACGCGTTACAGCATCGCAACTATATCGACGCGAATGTGCTACAGAATCCCTACAAAAAGTCACCGTAGAGGGCCCTTAGACAATAGTACATTTAATACAAAAGCAGATTTTTTTTGCAGTTGCGACCGAGGAGGCGGAATTCACCACCTGCAAAACCCTCAGGTCAGGTCAACACATTGCTAGAAAGCGTTACCGCGGCCTTAGTAAAGACAACTGAAGCAACATTACGCAGGTGGATTTTAGTCTGTAAAATTCTGACACTTCCTTTCATTCTACTCAAAGCAGGCGGAGTTTGATCTCTCATTGACAAGGCAAGACGAGCGGACGGCGAGCTACACATTGCTCATCGTCCGCGAGCGAAGGCCTAGTCCCGTCCGATGCCCAGAACATCTTCTGTCACAGCGGCCAGTTTATAGGGTTCTGCGTTCCCTCACTCTTGCGGCCACCTCCTTTGCTAGCATAGCTGCTTCGCAGAAGAACGCAACCGCATCCCATTCCGTCTAGCTTCGTACCATGGCCTGTCCCTGCGCGATAGGTCACTGCCGCTGATCACCTCTACTAGGACATGACGGTGCTCCACCCAAGCGGGGCACAGCTCTACCATATGCTACACCATGTCCTGCGATCCCTGCAATGGTAACACCCGGGCGTTTCTTCAACCCGAATATGGAACAGAAACCACCCGAAATTTTCATGTCCACTGAGGATGATGAGGACTCCGTATGCCTCTCCAGCCACTCCTCAAAGAGGGGGATTTATCGCCGCAATCGTAGCGTGCCCAGCGCTCGGTTGCGACTGTCACTGTTACCATTTCACCATATCAGCCTCGGTAGCGCAGTAGGCAGCGCGTAAGTCTCATAACCATTTGAGAAAGAAAGAAGAAGAAAGAAAAAGTGTTTATTCACGTCAAACATGACGCATACCATAAAAAAAAAATTATCGAACTAAAAGTAACACGTAAGATATGCGTCACATCCGCGCAAAACGGCCAGTGCTCAGCAAAATGCTGGGGCTCATGAAAAACAGAGCCACAGTGCTAATTTTCAGCACCAGCAGCAATTCACCATGAATGTGGTCGAGAAGTAACCTAGGCAAATGTGTGCCAAAGTGAATAGGTTACTATTTACTCTTGATTTATAGACCATAGGTTGCAGCTATGAGGAAATACAGACACCTATGTACAAGGAATTCCACTCCTTAGCTTTACGGCCAATGAATATACAACCACTTCTATTTGTTTACACCCAATGAATTTGTTCCCAAAACATTTAGTGCGAAGCTATTCGACCTGAAGTGATTTATGTTTATTTAGGTTAAGGGAAAACACAAGACCATTACTAAGACAACCTAAGTCCGCTTACACCTTACCGAAGCTACCTACAAACGATTATAGAGGTGATTGTTAAATCCCGCAAGAGGACTTTACGTTTCTCAAGCATTGTATATTTGTATATAAAGCGAGGCGTCCCGGGACAGTATTCCCGTCCATTTGCACAACACTAGCTAAGATTAAGCGTATACAATATTCTGTTTACGTCTCAACAGCATTGCAGATGGTTCTGAGGACACTACTAAGATGAATGTTATGTATGTGTCGTGGCCAGAACTTAGAATTTGATCACAAAATATGGCCAAGTAAAACTGGGCATCTAAACGTTAACATTTGAGGACATTTATGTCAATCCTCGTTTGGCCATATCATTGATGTAGGATCTGTATAATAAAAACCGGCCAAGTGCGAGTCGAACTCGCCCATGAAGGGTTCCGTAGCAGCAAGTAACATAATATAAAAGTTCGTGTGGTTGTTTGGAACTTTGATCGATGTTTTAATAATAGTGTATTTTTTTTTATTTATGACGTATTAAAAAAAACTACTTACTAGATCTCGTTCAAACCAATTTTCGTTGGCAGTTTGTATGGTAATGTAGTATTTTTTTTTTAGTTTTATAATTCTCTTAATTTAGAAGTTAGAGGGGTGGGGGGGGGACCTTTTACCACCTTGGAAGTGTCTCTCGCGCAAACTATTTAGTTTAGAAAAAAATTATATTAGAAACCTCAATATCCATTTTTAAAGACCTATCCATAGATACTCCACACGTATGGGTTTGATGAAAAAAAAATTAGTTTTTCAGTTCTAAGTATGGGAACCCCCAAAATTTTTGCTTCTATTCTTGTGTGAAAATTTTAATGCGGTTCACAGAATACACCTACTTACAAAGTTTCAACAGTATAGCTCTTATAGTTTCGGAAAAAAAGTGGCTGTGACATACGGACGGACAGACAGACAGACATGATGAATCTATAAGGGTTTCGTTTTTTGCCATTTGGCTACGTAACTCTAATAAATGGATAGGTCTAAAGAAAGTCGGCCAAATGAGGATTGACATTTAATCAAACGTTAATGTTTAAACTATATGGCCAGTTTTAGCTGGCCATATCATGAAGTGAAAAATTCTAAGATGTGAGCATGACATAAACAAGAACACAGATTTATAAATGTCTGTGGAAGAATGGAAGCCGGTGCTGTCAGAACGTATTAAACTTTGTGATATGAATGTATGATTATATAAATTATGTTTATGCTATAAGCGCCTACTTCTAAAAAGTCCTGTTCTGATTTGTTTGTTTTTAATTATTGTATTACTATTTCAGTGTTCTACCTTTTATGTAGGTATGCACTTACGTATAGTGTTTAAATACGATAATTGGCTTCAGTCATTCCATTTAAATTAAATAAATACATAAGAAATTGTTTAAATTTACAATGCTAATGCTGCTAAGTGTTACCGAAAGCACACATTTTTCTGATGGCACTATTTTCATATATAAGTAACACAGCTAAATGGGAGAGCCATATGGCGAGAACATGTTTCAGAGCCATATAACATCACTGACAACACGTACTGGCCATAGACTGTCATCTTGAGACAATGTGGGCAAACAATCACACCCATTTAAAGTCACTGTGGAGAAAATAGAATACTTTCCCCACACTATTGTTGGTGAAGTGTGAATAGAGTGACAGAGCTAACAAGAATAGCTGTCGGTCCCACGCCCCTTGTTTTGCATATGTATGAGTGATCGAAGTGCCTGAACCAGGCCACCTGATTGCTGATGAAGCTTGTGGACATTGAGACCAGAATCTGTTTAATTTGCAGGTGTAGGTAACAATTTAAACAATGGTTTAGGTGAGATCAATTGAATAATATTGTAGGGTAGCTCAGCTCACGGTAGGCTTCGTGTTGGGATTTTTTTATAAATAAAAGACACGGACCTGCACACTACTATACACCGTTAAATTTTAATCGTTTTAATCCCGTGGAGGGTCGATCCGGTACATGAAACACTATCGATTTGTAAAGATAAAATTAAAAAATAAAGTACCTTTTTTACAAAACTCGTATTAATTTACGCATGTACGAAATTAATTTCTTTAAGAAAACGTCAGCTGAGTGAGTTCAATGACCTGTAGATAGTTTGTACGCAACGCCGACTACTAGCTCCCTCCACGGGATTAAACGATTAAAATTTAACGGTGTATTTTTCTTAGTTGAAAACGCACAAGCTTTTTTTACAAAAATCACTTCATCACTGAAAAAACAACAGACTTTCTTTTTTCTACAAATTTTCAAACCTATTCTAGACTGCAAAATCCTTAAAATTATATTTTACAAGCCATTTCGTCGGCTGTAATAAAAAAAAAACAACTCATGCGATCTCCTTTCGATATCACACTATCGATTGATACTGGTTTAGCTTGAGATTACTGTTTTAAATTCGCTGTATACTGCAAAACCTTGTAACATAAAGTCATTGTTTTATATTTTACTAGCTTTTGCCCGCGCGGCTTCGCTCCCGCTCTTCCCTACTTCAGCCTACTATACCTTACTATACCCTACTCTACCCTACTCTACCCTACCCTACTCTACTCTACTCTACCCTACTCTATCCTACTCTACCCTACTCTACCCTACCCTACTCTACTCTACCCTACTCTACCATCTTATGTCCGTCTCCTGGCTCAAAGCTACCTCCCTACCAATTTTCACCCAAATCTGTTCTGCCGTTCTTGAGTTATAAGTGGTGTAACTAACACGACTTTCTTTTATATATATAGATTAGCTGGCTTCCGCTTCACCTGCGTCTTTGGTTAGATACTGCTACGCTCCTGTTGGTCATAGTGTAATGTTGTATAGATTGTTGCCATCATATATAATTGGCCTACACGACACTAAATTTTTTGAATTCGAACCAGTAATTACTGAAATTGGCGTGTTTAAACAAACAAACTCTTCAGTTTCATGATATTAAATATAAGTATCTATAGATATACAGTTACCGGAACGGATCTTGAGCGCTCGGCGTTAGAGTGGGAATCGCTTTGCGCATTCCATACATTGACGAGCCAATCGTCTTCGTTGTTAGATACATGCAGCAACGCAGGGAACGAATCAGGAGTGACGTCTATGACACGATAGCGCGGCGAGCCAATTACTGACACTCCCCGCACCCACGTCTCACTTTGCACCACTAAAGAGACCGAATATTTGACTGCTGCGCAACTTGAAGCCAGCGCTCAAGATTCGTGCCGGTAATTGTATTTTTTGGGATACCAAAATCAAAATCAAAGCATTTATTTCAAATAGACCATTTACAAGCACTTTTAAATAGTCAAATGTCGGTCAGTACAAGAAAAGTGAAGCTAAATTGCACGTTCCAAAGAGTAGGTCTCTATGGAGAAGAACGTGCAAGAAACTCCATGGACAGTCTTTTAAATCATATTATGTGTTACATGTAATTCTTGGTTACATATTCCTTGTTGCTTCTATCATGTGAGCACAATATCGATAATGAGATAAAAATGTAAAATAATTAAAAGATAGAAACTGAATTAAGCCACTGGCAGCTAAGAGATGGCCAGTCCCATCTGACCTAGAGTTCTCATCATATAAAATAAAACAAAAGAACTTCCAGCTTATTGTTATCACTATAATTATTTTCACTTTACGGCGACTAATACAACATCACACAAATCTCATAAAGGGGACAGTTTGTATCTATATGTATATTTATAACTCCTTAACGCTGAAACGGATTAGCCACAAAATAAATAAGTACAGAAGACAATCTCATGTATGTACTGCACTTTTTAGGGTTCCGTAGTCAACTAGGAACCCTTATAGTTTCGCCATGTCTGTCTGTCCGTCTGTCTGTCCGTCCTCGCATAATCTCTGTGACCGTTAGCACTAGAAAGCTGCAATTTGGTAGCAATATGTATATCAATCTCGCCGACAAAGTGGTAAAATAAAAATTGGAAAAAATGTTTTATTAGGGTAGCCCCCCTATATGTAAAGTGGGAGGTGATTTTTTTTTTAATTTCACCCCTAACGTGTCATATATCGTTGGATATGTATTTAAAAATGAATAGGGGTTTACTAAAATAATTTTTTGATATTGTCAATAATTTCGGAAATAATCGCTTCAAAAGTAGAAAACAATGTGTGTGTGTCCCCCTCTAACTTTTGAACCATAAGTTTAGAAAATATGAAAAAAATCTGAAAAGTAGAACTTTATAAGGACTTTCTAGGAAAATTATTTTGAACTTGATGGAAAAAACAGTTTTTGTACAAAAAAGACAAAAGGGTTCTACAAAATAATTTCTGGACTAAAGTGTATATGCAAGCATTTTTTTAACCTCACAAGTGCACACTTACACTTATTGTGATGGACGGGAAACTACGGAACCCTACACTGAGCGTGGCCCGACATGCTCTTGGCCGGTTTTTATACCTACGCTCGGTGGACGCACACTAATGAGCGGTTGAGCCAGAACTGTTCGACGAGTGGGCCGAGACGCGACCGAGATATCGTGTCCGTGAGCGGTGTCTACGTGTGCGTTGCTCGAGCGCGCTTTGTATGTAGATTGACTTCTGTACCTATCTATTTTGTGGCTAAGCGGATTAGAATGTAATTTTATACACGTAGCCGTGTCTACCACAGCAATGTCCTAGATCAGCTTAAAGCTACTTTTTATATTGAGAGTATGTTTTCTTGAAGGATTTTTTACGTTCAAATGGCAAAGTTGCAAGTAGAATACAGTTAAATCTATTTTAATAGATTATTATGTGGAACGACCATTATTTCAAATCTTTTCATAAATAATGTATAATTTGGTCTCGTCATCATCATCTCATTTCAGCCGAAAGACGTCCACTGTTGGACATAGGCCTCCCCCAAGTGTCGCTACAATGAACGGTCCTGTGCGTCTCGCATCCATCAGATTCCCACAATCATCCGTTTCCCAACGCTACGTCTTCCGGTATATGTTCGCCATTCCAGAACTTTTCGGCCCCAACGGTCATCTGTTATGCAAATACCAGTTAAATATATTTTAGTAGGTTATTATTTAGGACAACGATTATTTCAAAACTTTTTATCAATAATTTATAATTCCAGTTACATAAAACATCTTATTTCCTTTACGTTTGGTAATTTCAACGAACACTAATTAAGTGAGCGCTTGCTTTTCATTTTAACTGATTGAACAAAAATAGATGTCGTAATTAATTTTGATAAGCGCCTTGTCAGTCTTTTATTTTATATTGGTTAGTTATGTCCTTATGTCCTTATGTCTGAGAATGGTTTCCGCACTTAGTCCTATGCGGACCATTGTACGTGGGCCATAGCGGCCATAACCTTGGGTGGGCTTATTCCAACCAGCCCACCTCTCTCCAAAAGCAGATTAGGCCTCTCAGGTTTTTCAGGACATCTATAAGGGAATTCGGGGATCCTATGGTTCGTGTGCGTATTTCAGTGATCCCTGTGCAGTCTAGGAGCACATGTGCAACTGTCTCCTCCCCCTCCAAGCATGCTCTGCACAGGGGACTGTCTGTGATGCCTATTGTGTGAAGGTGTTTATTCAGTGTGCAGTGCCCGGTGATGGTCCCCGTCACCAAGCGCAGGCCGCCTCTGTTCAAACTTAAAAGTTTTTTGGTGAGGACTTTATTTAGGTGTGGTAGGGCCTCCTTGGCCTGCCTGCATCCCGATGTCGAGGACCACCAGCGTTCCGCTTGTATCTGTGTGTGTTCCCGTAGCCAAACACGCAGCTGACCAAAGGGGACCGGCACTATTGGTTCGGGCCCGAAGACCACCGCTCCAGATCCCCTCCTGGCTAGTTCGTCCGCCGCGTCGTTGCCCAGCGAACCGCTATGTCCCTTAATCCACTGTAGTGTCACCGTGTTCCGCTTTGGCACCGTGACTCTTTCCAGTGCAGAGTGGCATTCTTGTATAATTCTCGAGGTGGAAAAATCTTTGTCTAGGGATTGTAGGACTGAGACACTATCGGAGAGTATCCGAATGTGTGTGTCCTTTACATCTCTAGTTTCTATGGCGTGGGCCGCAAGGATTATGCCAACACATTCCGCCTGATAGACGGTGTTGAATTTTCCCAGCGTTCTGGATATTCTGATATTGAGGTCATTGGAGAAGACTCCAACGCCCGTGCCTGTGTCTGTCTTTGATCCGTCCGTGTAGACTCTCAGTTCTGCTGGGCCTGAGTAGTCGTGTGCTTCCTCTGTTAATTGAATATTGAAACGCTTTTGGAAATGATACGCCTTTGGAGCTCTGTCACTAGGTGCTGCCATCATAGGCTGTCTTTTAATAGCGTTTTCCATTATTCGTATGTGTTTAATTCTGGAGTCTTTACTCAGGATGCCCGAAGCGCTGAGCCTGAAGGCCGCTGAGGCTGCCTCCTCCTGTACTATTAGATGCAGTGGTGGCAGCCCCAGCATCGCCTGCAGGGCAGCCGTGGGCGTGGTTCTCATACTGCTTGTGATCGCTACGCAGGCGAGTCGTTGCAGTTTTTCAAGGTCTTTTTGGGCTGTGCTCAGTTCAGTCCTGGGCCACCAAACTAGTGAGCCATATGTGATTATTGGTCTGATAACAGTTGTATATAGCCAGTGGGTCACCTTTGGGGCTATGCCCCAGCTACGGCCTAGCATGCGTTTACATTGCCACATGGATATACTGGCTTTTTTAGTGATGTACTCAGTGTGTTTTGCCCAGTTCAGCTGTTTGTCCAGGTAAACGCCCAGGTACTTGACTTCAGTTGATAGGCTAAGGGTAGTTCCAAAGAAAAGTGGCAGTTGTAGTGCTGCCAGTTTCCTTTTTTTGGTGAAGAGAACCAATTCAGTCTTGGTGGGGTTTACTGTCAGTTGGTGTTCCTTACACCAGTCCTCTACTATTTTCAAGGCCTGTCGCATAAGGTTACATAGTGTATTTTCGTGGGTGCCAGCGTAACCTACGGCGAAATAACCTTTTGTGTTGAGTCTTTTAACTAGGTCATCTGCAACTAAGTTCCACAGTAAAGGCGAAAGGACTCCCCCCTGGGGGCAACCCTTCGCCACTATGGCCCTTGTGGTGCTATTTATATTTACTTGTACTGCTCTAAATCTGAGCATATTTGTGATCCAGCCACTCAGGGTCGGGTCAACACCATGACTTTCGAGTGCTGTGCTAATACTTCGGAACATAGTCTTATCGAAGGCTCCTTCGATGTCTATGAAGACTGCTAGCGAAGAGCCTTTGTGATTTATTGCGCATTCAATTTTTGAGATTACGCTATGTAGTGCAGATTCTGTTGATTTACCCGTGGAGTAGGCATGTTGCTGCTTATGGAGCGGTCTTACCAAGAGGGGTCCGTCCCGGATGTATCTATCGCACAGCCTCTCCAGGGTTTTCAGTAGGAAAGATGTCAGGCTTATGGGTCTGTAAGCTTTGGGTTGCGTATAGTCAGTTTTTCCGGGTTTCGGGATGAAAATGACTTTCACCTCACGCCATGTGTGTGGTATATAATTGTGTGCTATACAGGCTCGGTATATCACCAGCAGCCACGGCACCAGGGAGTATTCTCCCCACTGCAGTAGCGCCGGAAGGACACCGTCTAGTCCTGGTGACTTATACGGTTGGAAAGTCCTAATAGCCCATTTAATTCGGTCTTCTGTCACTATGTTATGTGCTCTGGACCAGTCGAGATCAGTTGGGGTTTGTTCCTGTACGCTCGACCACGTCCTGTCCTCAAGTAGGTTGCAGTCTGGGAAGTGCGTTTCCAGGAGGACCCTACCGGTCTCATGGTCTGTTTGTGTGTAGCTGTTGTCGAGTTTTTTCAGCGCACCAAGGGTACGTTCCTGGTCAATTGACAGAATTTTCCTGACCCGTGCTGCTTCGGTATTTGACTCAATGCTATCACAGAAATTGCGCCAGGCGGAGTTCCTGGCGGTCCTGACTGCTTTCTTATATCTGTATTGGGTTTCTTTGTATTGCTCCCAGTCCTCTGGGAGTCTTGAGTTTTTGGCTCTGTTGAATTGTTTACGTAATGTATTTCTGAGTTTGCCAAGCTCTGCATTCCACCAAGGGTTTCTCTTACCCTTAGTGTGTGAGGGACTTAGTTGGCAGTTAGTATGGTATGCTTTGATTATGTTGTCCGTGAGCTTTGTCACGGCGTTATTTAGTGCTATGGGGTCAGTTATTTGGGTAACGGGTCTTTGTTCCCTGGCTAGTAGGGAAGTTAAGTGGTGTTTGTATTCGGGTATGTTTGTACGGCGCGGATTGCGCCTTAGTTCTGGGTTTTTTGTTATGGCTGCCAGAGAAAAACGTATTCTTCTGTGGTCAGAGCAAGAGAGTTCATTTGATACGTGCCAGTTGGAGATTAATTTTGTCGCGTTTTCTGTAGCTAAAGTCAGGTCGATGATCGTTTGTCCGCGGACTGTGACCCAAGTGGGTTCTGTGCCTCGGTTCACGATGTTAAGATTAGTGGAGAATAAGTATGTGGATAGTGACTCACCCCTGCTGTTTGATACTTCACTACCCCACAGTGGGTGATGCGCGTTTGAATCGGTGCAGATGATCAGGTCCAGGTTGGCGTTTTCGCAGTGTTGAACAAGATCAGTCAGTTCCTTCGGTGGGCAGCTGTCGTCGTTACCTGGCATGTACGACGAGGCTAGTACTAGATTCTGGGCATCATTTCCAATCTGGAGCCTGATCGCTGTCAGGTCTCTGGAACAGAATTGGGTTAGTGGTATGATCGGTATGTCTTGGGGTATGTAAATGCAAGTTCGGGGTTTATCTATATTGTATGTGTTAGATATCAGTTTACCTCCAATGCTTCCAAGGCCGCATATCTTGTCATTTCTGACCCACGGCTCTTGAATCATTGCTATGGTTCGGGGGTTGGTCTCCAGCACCCTGCGTAAGGTAGCTGAGGCAGTTTGACTGTGCTGGAGGTTGGTCTGGATGATCTGGATAGGTGTTGTTGACATTGGCGTCGGAACGAAGTTAGGAGGAGATGGAGCCATCTGAAATGGTTTCTGCCTCCTCCGCTCCGCGCCAGTCATCGGTGGGTGAGGACGCCAATAGCTGCGCCGTCCATCCAGGGGATGCAGGTGCCTTGTCGGCATCGGCGTCAGCCATGGCTGCTCGGGCCATCTCCTCCTCAAGCTTGTCCATGTCCTTGTCAGTGTCCGTTACCTCTGTTTTGGTCCGTTCAAGGTCTGTGTCTTCAGTCTTGGGATGGGTCTGGGGGTAGAAACGAACGTATATCGAACCCAGCAGGTAGGATATACGCCGCTCCCGCCCCAAGACCTTGTCAACCTCATCGGTGGGGATACCCAGGGTCAGATACGTCCCATAGTTATCCCCACCGACTTTGGTTGCCCGGTACAGCGACCACCTCCCAATGTCGTACCAAGCGTTCTGACGAATCAGAAGGCTCTGGTTTAGTTATTAAACAGTGTATTAAACTAATGTCCCACCCCAGCTTCGCACGGATGTAAATTATAAGCTTAAACCTGTTTTGTTCATTGTTCTATCTATGAGTAAAATCACATTAAAATCTATTGCTTCGCGGATTTTGATGGAACTTTGTGCTATTTTATTTTCAGTATCTTGCAGTTTTATTTCCGAGAAACCCTATCCTGACAGCTGTTATGTTCGTAATTACCAACACATTATATTACTTTTATAGGCACGATTTGATACCTTTAGTTGGATTACAGTAAGGAATCTCAATCCTTTTTTGTAAATATAATAAACAAGGTGTAAGGGAGAGCCCTCCACAAACTTTAAGGGCTTGCTCAGTAGATGAAACTGAACAACCTACCACAAAATTATTTTTCAGGAATCAAAAAAAAAATTTGGTCTCTCCATACAAACTATCCAATCAAGTTTATAACTTTGTATGGTGAGGCGGATTTCTTTTTTAGACAATATAAAATTAAGTTTGGATGTGTGTTTTCGTAATATGATTAATGTAGTCCCTGATTTAAAATAGATGCTGTAGCCTTCAGTAGCCAGCCTTAGAACAATACTTCGGCCTAGTAAATCAGAAGGGAGCGTCTGTGACCGCATATTAATAACTTTGAGAAATGGATTTCTTTTCAGATATTACAATGATTTTTCAACGATTGAGTATGCAAGGCCAGAGCACAAGACGTGCCCTGTCGTTTTTTGTAGTAATAGTGTGTCCTTTCCTTAATATATTTTCTTGCAAACTTATTTTTTATTTTGATAAAATAATACAAATAACTTTAATTTCATGTTTTGTTGTTTTTTTTATTCATTAATGATTTTCTCCTTCTTTCGAAGCCGGTTAAAAAATGATGGGGATCTGAATGGCTCTTTCCTTTTCACGATGATTTTATTTATTTATGATTTATGTACACACAAATACTTAAAAATTAAAAAAAGAACAAAAACAGTTAAAAGAGCACAAAGGTGCTTATTTTCTCTGCTTATTTTTTATTGAAATTAAATCATTTGTCAATACCCGTTTTTACTTCGCTAACACATAATAGCTAGCAATAAAAGAAAATTCATAGAAAATCTTTCAAAAAATAATAGTTAGTAAATTCTTTTTCTGTGTTACCGCTGGAAACCGGTTGATTTAATTTTACAATCTGATATTATTTTCTGTTGCAGGTCACAACTGGTTGGAGACGATGGTGGAGCTACCCTCAGGCGTGGGGGAGGAGGAGGAGCACCACCACACATGGACCACTGGCAATGTAAGTGGCTATATTATGTACAGAATAGAACTTATTATGCAAGAGGCAATTACAATAGTCACAGCAGGAAAATAATATAAAACTGGGCAAGTGCGAGTCAGACTCGCGCACTGAGGATTCTGTACAAACTATGTAAATAGTTCAATTACCGAATTTTTCAAAATCGCCATCGAATATCTTTTTTTTTCGTTAATTCAGGAGTTTTATTTTTTCACAGCTTCAAGGGATTGCAAACTGATATGGTTTGAATTTCAACTCGATACCTGTACGCTTTTCCACGATAAAGGGTATTGACAAACAGACAAACGCACAACAAAGTGATCCTATAAGGGTAAAGGGTGGGGGTGGTAGGGTAGGGTATTTGTGGTTCAAAACATTAAAACAGAGTACAGAAATGATATACTGTTACGCTGAGCGTGCTCGAACTGAAAAGGTTGCCAACTCAGTAAAAATCAAAACTAGAATGGATTTCTTCAAAGAGCACTCACTTAAATAATCTACCTATTTATATACTAATACTTTTCTAGGAATGGTGATAATATATAACTAGCTATGGTCCTAAATCTACGGGGTTTCTTTGACATCGACGCACAAACGTATAGGTACAATAGATCCTGTACATGATTCTGGACACCCATTGGTGGAAATTTTACTAATTAAAAAAAAATCTTTACGTTTTTAAAATTAAACTGTATAAAATCGATATACTAACATTTTTAAAATTAAAATGCCATCGGATTTGATGGATTTTTAATAAACAATTTTTAATTATTTTTTTTGTTTTATACTTAAAATATCATTGGGGTTGGTTAGAATAATGATTTTACACAATGTAAGGTTAAAAAAGTACAGATTTTTTTTTTAATTAGGAAAAGCCGACAAAAAATTCCACCACTTGGAGTATTCGTTTGTGCGTTGATGTCAAAGACAACCTGTATAAATTCTCATCTCGCTCTCTCTAAACCAGTATCTCAAGCCTATATTATTAAAACGACTAGCTAGTTCGGGCCCTGCTATTCAAGCAATTTTCACATAGGTATACGAGTATATTGTCGTAAAATTGGACACGTATTTTTCTTGGACTGACCGACATTTGACTATTCAAAAGTGCCTGCAAATGGTCTATTTGAAATAAATGATTTTGAATTTTGAATAATATCACTAAGACCTTCATAAACTACGATAGCATAGACGTTAATTTGAAAACGGCTCGAAACTACATAATACTATCACCCTAGAATTAAATAACAGCAGCTGTAGGTAGGATACTGTACACCCCTACTTTTTAATTAGTACACAAAAAAATGGGTCTCTATCTGTTCACGTCACTGATCATATTTTTGTAGTCAAAAGTAAAAAAATCCGAAAGCCTAAAATTGACCACGAAAACGTAAATTCATCACTGAATCAAACAACCATAACAATTGCTGATAGAAAATACTGCGGGCAGTGTTTTTCCTTAATAATTGTCACTTATTCATTCATTAATCAATAGCCTGCACAATATTTCCATAAATTGAGTGACATTTTGGGACATAAACCAACGCTAATAACTTTACTGTTTATGAATATTCTTTTTTGAGATTTTACTTATAAAATAACAAGGGCTTTTCTAATAAGCGCTTTAAGTATGTGTACTAATTAAAAAATGGCCTGGCACGCGACGATGGCAAGAGACCGGAGGGCATGTCGTTATTTCCTTGGAAGATGGGAAGGCCTTTAGTATGGGACGTTACTTGTGTCGATACTCTTGCGCCTTCATATCTTGCTAGCTCGTCGTGTCGTGCTGGTGCTGCCGCTGCGACTGCGGAGAACCTCAAGCGGCGGAAATATAACAACCTTGTTGGAAGTTATATTTTCGAACCGTTTGGGATTGAAACTCTTGGATCGTGGGGTCCGAGTGCTCACAAGTTGTTTAAAGATCTATCGAAACGTCTAGTTGACACTTCGCGTGACCCAAGAGCTGGCTTTTACCTCGGACAGAAGATAAGCGTTGCCATACAGTCGACAGCGATGTGGAAGAGTTTTTTGACGCCATATTTTAGTTAGTTGTAATTAGCGTAGGGTTTTATTATTATTATTTTTTTGATTTACTGTAATTATAGATTTTAGTTGTGTATGTAAAAAGTTAAAGTTAATAAAGTTTAATGATTAAGTAATAAAAAAATTGTGGTGTAGAATATAACCAAAATATTTTCACATAGATTTACAGACTGTTTAGTTTCGTTAGTATTACTCTCCATTTCAGTCATTTACTTCTCTCGTTCCACGTTGAAGTGAGTCTGTTAGACTTTTACTGAAGCTTAGCTGTGATTTTCAATAGGGTAGTTTCCAGAGTCAAAATAATTACATTTTATCTAGTCCGTATTTTAGATTATAAAAAAATATTGGACACGTATTTTTTCGGTGGCGGAGACCTCTCGGGCTTTGGTTCAGGCCATGATCCGCAACGAGGAGGAGTGGCAGGCGGCCGCCGACTTCTGAGAAGCAGTAATGCTTCCGGTGTCTATGTTTCTTGATAGCTACAACCAAGGGTTCTTTAAGTCAATAGTGAATAGACTTAAGACAGTTTTGGTATTATATTTGGAACTGTTTGACACCTTTTTTTAATATTTACCAATAATTCATAGTTGTATTTTTAATTGTTATAGTTGTTATTAGATATTTATTTCTGTTTATAAACTGTATATGTCTTTTTTTTTCCATGGGAAAAATCATCCGGCCGGACAGCGAGCTACCCATTGCTCACTGTCCGCAAGCCCGCGCTTACGGTGGCCGGAAATCGTGATCGGAATCCCGGCGGCGGCGAGAGCACCGTTGCCTGATGCGGTCGGCCTCCTCCTTAGCGAGCATTACTGCTTCGCAGAAGTCGGCGACCGCCTGCCACTCCTCCTCCAAGGCCCGGCGCGAGAGGTCTCCGCCGCCGATCACCCCCACGAGGGCACCGCGAGGCTCCGCCCAAGCAGGGTACACCGTGATTGTGTGCTTCACCGTGTCCTCCGGGCGTTCCGCACAGTGGCGACACCCAGGCGTCACTTCCGCTTTAATTCAGAACAGGAACCTCATCAGACAATCAGTGTCATGCGGAAAACTTTATATGCCTGAATTCAACACAATGTAAATTGTTTATAATTTATGAAATGGATTACTTCTAGGTAAGCGTGCTCCTCGTAGACCACATCATCGCTTACCATCGTTGGTGGTCAAACGCGAGCCTTTACATAATAATAAAAAAAACATGAAAGTGTTAACAAGATGTCATGTCTCGTTTACACGCCATCTTCGTTCCAGCAAAGGAGATGGCGTATAAACGAGACATGACATCTTGTTAACACTTTTGTACTTTACACTATTTATTAATCAGTGTAAAAACATGACTGTAAAACCGAACTGTACCCGTAAACTCTGAAATCGCCAATACCCAGTAAGTGAGCATGAAGATAACGCTCGCACGTAAAGATCACTTAGGTCCAAAACGCTCATAACCCAGGATTTACGGCTATAGTGTTACAAAGTGACCTCTCGTACTTAAATATAGAGCTGGGACATGCTTTTAGTCTGATAGTCCGGCCGACATTTAATTTCATGTAAGGATACTAGATGCGTTCTCTAAACCTTTGTTGAAAGCTTCGTTGCTTTTCTTTCTTCAATTAACTTTTTTTTATTTAAATTATTATATTATTTTCTTTATTTCATTTGTACACATGTTAATTACATTTTAAATATTTCAAAAATAAAACATTTTAAAATATAAAAAAATAGTAGCCCACTGTTATCGGAAACGGTCCAAGCTACCGGCGTTCAGGACTCCAGAGAAAGGAACCTCCTAGCTATACGAGCCGTGTCCAGGAGTACTACTTTCTGAATCAAGCCTTTGATCCAGTCACCTTTTTTTATTATTGATAGGCTCGCGTTTGACCACTATCTCACCTGATGGTAAGTGATAATGTGGCCGACGATGGAGCACGCTTGCCTAGAAGTAACCTATTCACTCTCGACCTAGGTTGCAGCTATCAGGAAACACTGTCCGGCAGGGAATTCCACTCTTTAGCTGTACGCATAATGAATGTGTTTCCAAAACGCTTTGTACGTATTGGTGGGATATCCACCATGTACCGATGGCACAACAACCTTATTATTATTATTATTATATCTAGCCTATACTGTTGCTGGGCAAAGGCCTCCCTCCATTCCATCCACTGTTGCCAGCTTTGAGTCACTTCTTTCCAATTCCTAAGAAAGGCAATTAATTCGCCCCGTCATCTCCATATTGCTCAGCTTTTATTGAAACATTTATATCTAATTTCCCTGCTGCGGTCTTCCCGTCCGATTATTACTTAGGTTTCTTCAAGGCTAGAGTAAATAGACCCAATAAACTAGTGCGCCTCACCATCAACGATTACATAACTGCTTACAATTATTTTTTTTGGTGGGGTAATCATCCAATGACAACCCCCGCTCTTGGGTGGAGCGGGAGATAGTGTCTGACTCTTACTGACTAAAAAACCCACCCCGTTCCTTCAAGCCTTCATACCGGGGCTCGAGTTCCCTTTCGGATAACCCTGGCGGCTGGCCCTAGTAGGCTTCGACCCGGCTGGGTCCCTGCTGTTGCTGACAACTCCTTGAGGCGCGCGGGAACAGTGCGCGCCGTCGACGACTTGGACTTGGTCCGGACAGATACCGGACGGTCGGACAGTCCTGACAGTGCTCGCCTACATCATAGAAAGAAATCTTATGCAAAATATCAGTCAGTCAGTTTTCCCTTTCTATATATAAATAATGGCCTGAACTGTTTCGAGAAAAGTTTGGTATGGGCGCGCCGCCTTTTTGCTCGCCTTGGCGAGAGCACTGCCGTGCCCCCATAATTATGTAAGAAGGATACTAACTTTAAAAGTGGCGCCAGTTACTAAAAAGTTGAAAGATAATCGTTTGTCTTGGCATGTTTATATGAAGAGAAGGAATGAAACTCATGTTACTAAAGAGTTATGAGTATAAATATGGAAAGATAGATTATGTGAAGATTGAAAGAAAAGGGAGCTTATGATAATGAAACGGTTGACAGAACGGAAGAAAAATACGCGTTGCGTCGACCCCAAGTAAAATGGGACAAGGATAAGTAGTTGTTATTTGAGTCATGCTTAGCATAAGGCCTCCTTTATGTATGCAATAACATACTTTTCTTCGCGCGCCTCAAGGAGTTGTCAGCCAATCGTAGGGGCCCAGCAGGGTCGAAGCCTACTGGGACAAAGATTTGTTTCTGAAAGAAAGATTCGGCCCCGGTACGAAAGATAGGAACAGGAGTGGGTTTTTAGTTGGTAAAAAGATAGGGCGGGAGATAGTGTCAGACTTTTACTGACTAAAAACCCACTCCTGTTCCTTCTTCTCTTTCGGATAACCCTGGCCCTAGTAGGCTTCGGCCCGGCTGGGTCCCTGCTATTGCTGACAACTCCTTGAGGCGCGCGGGAACAGTGCGCGCCGTCGACGTCTTGGGCTCGGTCCAGACAGTTACCGGTCGGTCGGACAGTAAGCTACCCATTGCTCGCCGTCCGTTTTATCTTAGATCCTAACTAATATTATAAATATGAAAGTGTGGGTGTTTGTTACTTAATCACGCAAAAACGGCTGAACGGATTTGGATGAAATTTGGCCTTTGATATGGAAAATAACATAGGCTACCTTTTATCCCGATTCCTTAAGTACCTAATGCCAGGTAGGCGAAGCCGCGGGCAAAAGCTAGTGCTCAATATTTTCAGCTCAAAGCAAAATCTGGACCATTCAAAAGTACTCTACCACTCTCTATCAATATTCGGGTTATCTCAGACATGTAAACTTATTTGTTTACGTACATTTCCCGGCTACAGTCCAAGGGCGAGCTGTGTACCGCTTACCTACTTATATTTTCCTTCAGTACACACACATCCTTGTCGCTTTATTTATACATATTCAGAACCGACACTTTTCTTAGGGCTGACAACATTCTTTTGTTTTATGACGTAGTTTCATAAGTTTTCTTGTTTAGCTATGACGATTGTTGGTGGGCTCTTGTGAGATGGTCATTTAGATAACAAATTATATGTCCTTCCCGAACTATCTAGTTAGTTTCGAAGTATAGTAAAAGACTGATTATCCGAATCTAATAATTAATAATATTCATATATTCGAGTAAAATCGTCATATTTTAACAATATAAAGTCAACAATATAAAAAATGACGATTTAAAATAACGTCAATCAAACAATATTATAACAATCAAATTATAATTATGGTAACCGACAGATAATCGTGGAATAACAGTCATTGACCCTCTTACATTTGTTGACATACTTAATTTAAAAAATGAAAATAAAGATATAAAGCTGTTTTGAATCACATTATCGTGATCCTTTACACAATCTAGTAATAATGAAAAGCAATTTATTGTTTGTTTTTCGGGGCTGCCGCATGCGCGGGAGGGCGGAGCGTGTGGGCGGGTGGGTATGATGCAGTTCGGATGCAGTCGGTGTGCAGTTCACACGACTGCAATCGGACCGCACGTTTGGTTTGCAGTTCTATTGCAGTCGTGTTTGCAGTTCTATTACAGTCGTGTTTGTAGTTCTATTGCTGTCGTGTCAACTGCATTTAAACTGCAATTTGCAGTTGAATTGCAGTTGAAATGCAGTCCGTCAGTTTAGACCCATAGAATTGTGAAGATACATAGCAAATAGGGGTTCGAATAATCAGGATTCTAAACTGTACTGTGAACGGTTTTGAATGTAGGTAGTTATTAAAATAATAATATTCCACAACTATCACACAACGCCCTCTAGTCCCAAGTTAAGCAGAGCTTGTGTTATGAGTACTAGACAACTGATAAACATAGTAATAGTTTTGATTTTCGAATATTCGAATAATATGCGAATATTTTTTCAGAGCTATTAGAATATTCGATAATCAAAACTATCGAATATTTGCAATCCCTAATTACGACCCCGGATATGCAATGTCCAAATAAATAGGTGTTTTGTGTTTGTTTATCATCATTCTACACTGTACTATGAACTGTTTTGTGGGTAATTGACTCAAGATTGAGTCAAGGATCTTATTAGAATTCTCAGAACAGCAGATTCATAAATTAATGATTCCTCACAATGTTTTCCTTTTCGTACCGTTAGTAGTGTCCAAGGTCCAAACTAGAGAGGAATTTCATAAATGTATTATTTATTAGCAAGGTGAATTCATAACGTACAGGAAAGTATGAAAATTAAATTGGATAAATAAGTACATTGTACATACATTTTTACAACTCTTCTGTCACAGGTCTGCTAGGAGAAATGTCGTCAGAATTAAGCAGTACCTTTTTATTCTGTCTATATACAAATACAGAAAGGATAATTATTTTTTTGCGATTTTAAATGATTGTGTGAATAGGCTCTTAATAAACTTGTGCGCCTCACCACCAAAGATTGCATCGCTGCTTACCATCAGGTGGGATCGCAGTCAATAGTTTATATCAATAAAAAAAAACATAAATAAATATTCTAATCAAAGAAATATACCAATCTAAACATTATGTCAATAATAATAATATTCCACAACATCCATACAAACTGTCCAATCAAGTTTATAATTTTGTATGGTGAGGCGGATTTTTTTTTGTTTCCTGAAAAAAGTGTTGTGGAAGGTTGTTCAGTTTCGTCTACTGAGCAAGCCCTTAAAGTTTGCGGAGGGCTGTTCCTTACAGCCTGTATATAAGTATGTTTATCAGTTATCAAGTAGGCACAAGTTTGAGACAAGATGGCGTTGTGTGAATGTTTGGGAATACAATATAACTACAATACTATCTCTATAAAGCTGTTTACCAAACGAAACATCCATTCTATGAAGTCACCCTCGTCCGATTAAATTGACCGATAATAAAACTTTTAAAAGAACAACACTACCCGCTTTTAGTATAAATAAATATTGCCAAAACTATCGCGAAGTCATGCTTTTAAAACTATTTAAACAAAAGTTTGTGTACAATGGCTTCGAGACAGATGAACGTCGAGACTGGAAGGCGCCGTATTTTGTAGAGGTGGGTAGTAGGGGAAATGGTTATAGTTTGAACACAAAATAGATAGGTACAGAAGACCATCTCATGTTTGTGTCGCAGCCGTCTTATTAAATTAGCCATCCAATTGGACGCTTAAACGCCGGCATCCAATTGGACGCCTAGGCCAATAGTTGTTTGAACTAAAATCACTCAACGTTTAACAGCTTGGCGTTTTGAAAGTTAGCCCTTTCGAAATGACTGATCATGACTAAGCCAAGTGATTCAAATTTAGTTCCGCTATTTATTGATTTAATAATATTTCACTATTACATGGTGGACACTATTACTAAAAAGTAGTTTTATGTAATTTATAAACTCAAGGTTACCCTACTAAACTAAATGACTACGCAACGTTCAGCCATCGGGTTAAACGTTGCAGTCAACGACATGGCTAGTTATTCTCCCACCACTTCATTGGATGCCGGGGTTTAACGAACGCCCTAGGCGTTTAATTGGATGGCTAATTTAACCAGATAGCTGCGACATATGTACTTCACTTACACTAATGAGCGTTTGAGCGTCGAACAGTTCCACGTTCGGTGAGCGGGTGGAGGCGCTCCGAGGTATCGTGTCCGTGAGCGGTATCTATGTGTACATTACTCGAGCGCGCTTTCTAAATATGTAGATTGACTTCTTTATTTATTTATTTTATTTATTTATTTATTTTTAAAGAAAGCTTACAGACTGATAACATATTTGTTTTTTTTTTATAGGTATGGAAAATTGCTAATTAAAAGCTTCCACATATACATATCTTTCTATACCTATCTGTACCTATCTATTTTGTAGTTTGAATCTATTCAAAGTCTCCTCTTCCTAAAACAAATCGTTGAAAGGCACATTAGCTTGCTAGATTTCAGAGCCACGAGATATTTCGAAAGACTTGTCGTGTCATTTTTTTTTAAATTGGGAATCATTCATTGACTTCTCCCGCTCTAAGGTAGAGTGGGAGGGAGTGTCAGACTTTCACTGACTAAAACCACACTTGTTCCTTCTTTGCCCTTTGCGTTTCCCTTTCGGAAGCATGGAACCTTCTTCTCACAATAACAAACACAACAAAAAAAAAGAATTAGCGAAATCAGTCCAGCCGTTCACGCGTGATGGCGTGACCAAGGAAATAGGGATTTATTTTTATATACATAGATGGTAGGTCACAATCTGGCCTGTTCATTAATTAAGGAATACCTGGACATATTTTTAGAACCTAAAAATCGAAGACTACACCGACCCTACAGCCGCATTGAGCCTACGACTTGGATTATGTCCCATACCCTAGAAGGAGTGTCAGTATTTTACTGACTAGAACCCACCTGTGTTCCTTCTGTCGTATTCGGTAACTGTCAACAAGGTTTCGTACGTAATCTCACAGTTATCGATTCTAGTGATCCCCGTCACCGTTATAAGCCTCAAAGATGCACTATCACCGCAAATCCCCTGCACATACTCACAGGAGTAATAAAACTTTCTAAATCCATCTAAGTTCAGACTCACAACGATGAACATGTCGATAAATGGCCAACCCTATTGTACGGACTGGCCTGGTTTGTTAAAGCAAAGGGTCAACAGAACGAGGGGCGTTCTATTTGCCATTGGACTTAATAAGGGATCGTCCAAACCGATGATCGACATTTTTTATAGACATTTGTTTGCTTACTAGAAAGTTATACATAGACGAATGCCGAGGAAGGACAAACTATAGAGATTGACGCATCAATCATAGGAGACGTTTTGAAGATCAATAGTGTGACTTACGTTTGGTAACTCAACAGATTCGGAAAATAAGTGGACTGGCCTAACTTATCTCATTATTCGTCTGCGCACATAAATATATCCTATGTCAGGAATAAAGTAGCTTTCTATTAGTGAAAAAAAAAAAATCGGACCAGTACTTCCAGAGATTACCTCCTATAAACAGAAAACCGTAATACAAACTTTGCTCCTTTTTAATATTAGTGTAGATGTACGTTATCAGCCCCCCTGGCCAAGTTACAACCGTTACGTTTGCGCCAAACGCTTCGAGTTGGCCGCGACGCCAATTCTTTTATTCTGACCACGTGACTGAGCGTAGATGACGGCATTCCCGTACATTTGAAGTTTTCTACTAGCATTAACGATTGCAGATTAGCAACTTGGCTAGGGGTACAGATCAATAATCATATTTGACCTTAATTGAACTTAATTCCAAAGCTAATTAATAGTTAGATTTAAGAAAAAAGAACTCAAACCTAATCCACTCCGCTGTTAAAACACGATAAGGACCAAAAATGATTTTGTTAAGATTTTCGTCTCTCAATAAAGGGAAAGTGGATGAGCTCTCTTCACGCTCACAAGAGGTATTTAAAGACGAGTCCATTGTAGCAAAGATACTCAAGTTTTTATTATTAGCCGTTGGCTTCAAGATTAAGTATTAATTCATTAAACCCCAAGCGAACGCCGGCGTTCGCGCACCTATTGTCTTTCAATTGTGTCTGTCATTATCACGATTGAATGGTTAAATGTTGAAGATAGAAGCTGAAGGTTATAAATGAAACAGTAACTAGTTAATGAGTACTAGTGGAGCTATAAACCAGAGAGGTTTATGTATATAATCTGTATTATATAATATGTTTATGTATATATACACCACATTTTTTTAATTAGTACACATACTTAAAGGGCTTACTAGAAAAGCCCTTGTTATTTTATAAGCAAAATCTCAATAAATAATATTCATAAACAGCAAAGTTATTAGCGTTGGTTTATGTCCCATAATGTCACTCAATTTATGGAAATATTGTGCAGGCTATTGATTAATGAATGAATAAGTGACAATTATTAAGGAAAAATACTGCCCGCAGTATGTTCTACTAGCAATTGTTATGTTTGATTCTATGATGAATTTACCTTTTCGTGGTCAATTTTAGGATTTCGGTTTTTTCTACTTTTGACTACAAAAATATGATCAGTGACGGGTGCAGATAGAGCCCTATTTTTTTGTGTACTAATTAAAAAGTAGGGGTGTATATGTTTATGTATATTTTAACTTCGCCTTGTTTATATCATCATTATTTTTAGTATACTCACACGGCGAACTTCGTACCGCCTAACAGTTAATGTAGTATATCTTTCAATATATATAGTCAATCGATTGCGATGAAACAAAGCCTATATAATGTATCAAGTTACACACAATTTTATTATTTAAAAGTTATCTACATCAATTTCGTACATTTTACGTGATGCGCGAACAACTAAAAACTTCTACAGATTTATTATATGTATAGATTTTTTTTTATTGTTGACAGGTTTGCGCTTGACCGCCATCTCACCTGATGGAAAGCGACGATAATTAATTGATAATTAGCTCTATAGTCAAATAATTAGCTATTTGCTACGTATATATCGCATTTGCACGCGTAGCTTGCCATTGACACTTGAATAGCGATCCGTGGATAAAGTCATAGATACATAATTAATGCTCGTTTAGACGAACACTCGATGGAATGAATGCCTGAATATCGACGCTCGGTATAGCGACTTGGGTTGAAAGTCCAACTGTGGGCTTTTTTTTTAAATCAGTGTTCAAACTAAACGGTACCGGATTATTTATCAAATTTTCATACTTAAAAGAAAGGTAAATTATGAATCCTACCAAAAAACCCTTTTAATTTAATTTTTTTTATTTGCTCTTTTAGCGGCAAAATAAATACACTTCGTACCTATAACGGTTTTTGAGATAACGCCCGGTGACAGACGAATGGACGGGCAGCTGAAGCTTAATGATAATAATAATATTTATTTGTACTTTAACACACACAAACAGTGTTACAAGATGATATGAGCAGATATATCTATATCAGTTACACAAACACTGATCAATGGGAATAAAATTAACATTATTGACTCCTAAACTATAATGGGGTCCGTAGATTACCTTTCTGGTACAGACACCAGAAATTTTCGAAATACGTAGTTTAGAACTAAATAAAATAAATCAACCTAACGCCAGAGCCGTAAAGCTCAAATCACAATAATTAAATAAATAAACTTCATCATTTAAACACGAATCACCGGAACGAAACTCATCAAAGGCTGCTCAGTGAATTGTGAGAAACTCCTTAAAATATTCAACAAAGTTTAATCGGATTAACGAAATCTTACAATTACTACCAGTTAAGACATTCACGCCATCAAATCTGTATTCTTTGGCAAACAAGAAAGGATTACTGTCCTAATCAGTCTACGTCAGAAATTCTTAGTTTTTTTTTTAGGTGGAAAATCATCCAATGCCATTTTACGCTCTTGGGCGGAGCGGGAGGGAGTGTCAGACTTTCACTGGGTAAAACCCACTCATATGTTCCTTCGTTGTCTTACATTCCAGGGCCTGTTTTTCCTTTCAGAAGCGAACTTATGGCTCTAGTAGGCTTCGACCCTGCTGGGCCCCTACGGTTTGCCGACATCTCCTTGAAGCGCGCGTAGAACAGTACATATCGTTGACGACTTGGGCTCAGTGCGGACGGTTACCGGATGGTCGGACGGCGAGCTACCCGTTGCTTACCGTCACCAAGCGCACGCCTACTGTGGCCGAAAATCGGGATTGGGATCCCGGCGGTTGGGGCGTGAGGGCCGTTCCCTCACGCACGCGTCCGCCGCCTTTTCTAGCTTATTACTGCTTCGCAAAAGGAGGCGACCGCTTGCCACTCCTCTTGGCTCCAGACCATGGCCTGTACCAGGCCCGGCGCGAGAGATCGTTGCCGCCGATACCTGACACTCGGAAGAAATTCGTACTTAAGCTAACCCATAGCTAACCCAAGATATTTCCATACACCACTCAACTTTGGCCCTTCATAGCGTACTCGTCAATTAAAATTATAAAAAAGAAATTATACGTGTACAAACTTTGCATATTTAATCAAAATTATGAATCGATAAATGAAAATATATGGAAATTAGAACGCGTTGGATGGAGCAGCAAGTTTTTAAACCAAACCTGTATCGATGATAGACGAGTAGAGAAGGGTCCTGGTGAAAGCACATGTCCTGCAAAAAAAAAGAATTTCGCAGACTACCTTGAGAGCTCCAGTGTTAGCTATAATTGGTCTGTTTGGCCAAGACAACTGGTGATTAAGTCTTCTAATTCTGATCGAAAGGGTATCAGAAGGCTGTCGACGGATCGACTCACAAAGTAGGTCAAGTGTGTCATCGGTCCGCTCAGAAATTAGCATGTATGGGGAAGATATAGGTGTATCGGGCACGGCCCTAAGGTATCGTATCGATTTCTTGTCAGGAAATTATCTATTATTAGCTTTAGCCAGCGGTTTTGCCGTGAAAGTAGAAAATTATCCCAAGGGAACTAAATCTCATGATGTAAAGTGACCCGTTTGCTATTTAAGGAATTGCCAGTCCATCTGTGAACTAAACTACTAATGGTTTATGAATCTGCTTATAAAATGTTGGGTAACTAATCGTTTTTTTTTTTGTTAATAATAGGGTCATAATATATTCATTGCCGGAAGATAAGTTTAGATAAGATTTCTTTATTTGTTTATACATTTAAACAAGAGTATGCCAGATATAAAAAGTACCGGTGTTTAACAAATTAAAAATTTAAACAAAAAATTACTGACAGTTGCACTTACAAAATGTCTGTGATTTAGAAACCTGTATATTAAGTTATTTTTAAATTGTGTTATTAAATTTTAAAATAAATTCAAAAATTATAATGTCGAACGAATACAAGAATAATGTCCAAAGGTGCAAAAATTTTATCATACAATACATTGTGTGGGTGCCGACAACTCGCCTGAGTCTTTATACCAAGGTATTGTTGAAACAGTTGAATTCTGTTCATACCCAATACCCAACCTGCTAGTACTTAGATTTATTATACTTATTATATTGTTCGATTATTGCATCACCTACCAAAGCCTCCTGGGGCCAAGGGTCAGAAAGAGTCTGACACTATCTCCCGCTCCACCCAAGGGCGAGGGATGTCATCTGGATGATTTTCACCCACCAAAAAAATACTCGACCCAAAAACTTATTCCAAAACAAAGTTATTCCAAACATAGGTGTGATTTTAAGGGAGCCTTACATTCATGAACTGAATCCAAGGTACATGTTTGATTGTGGATCTCTGAGACACGGTGCATCATCGTCATTTCAGCTGATAGACGTCCACCGTTGGAGATAGGCCTCCCTCAAGTGTCGCCACAATAAACGATCCTGTGCGTGCTTATTTACTTTTATTTACGTTATTCTTTTTTGGCCCACTTTCTTATGGTATGGCCACGAAAGTAACGCCACGCTTGAGGCGTCAATTCGCTACAAGCGTCATTTCTAAGCATTAACTAATTTATATCTAACTTCGCTGCTGCTTGCAGCGCTACTTTGTGGCCTTGTAGATAATAGATATACCTACATTAGTTTTTGACGCTTTTTTTCGGTGGGTAAAATCATCCAATTGACATCCCCCACCCTTGGGTGGAGTGGGAGATAGTGTCAGACTTTTACTGACTAAAAAACCCACCCCGTTCCTTCGTTGCCTTTCATACCAAGGCCGAGCCTTCTTTTAATAAATAGACTCTTGGCCGCAATAGGCTTTGACCCTGCTGGGCCCCTTCGATTGCTGACAACTCTTTGAGGCGCGCGAGAACATTACGCGCCGTCGAGGACTTGTGCTCGGTCTGGACGGTTACCGGACGGTCGACCAGCGAACTACCCATTGCTCGCCGTCCACAACCCGCGCCTACGGTGGCCGAAAATCGGGGTCGGAAGCCGCCGCCGATCGCCTCCACAAAGACACGGTGACGCTCTGCCCAAGCGGGGCACATCTCAACCGTATGCTCCACCTTGTCCTCCGGGCGGTCCACACAGTGGCGACACCCGGGCGTCACTTCCGCACGAATCTGGTGCAGGAACCTCCCGAGCTTACCATGTCCGGTGAGAAACTGCGTCATGCGAAAGTTTGTTGTTGACGCATAACGCTGACGCTTGTGGCACAAGGCGAGTTCGCTTGGAGCGTCAAATTTCGTGGCCCTCAGGTTAGGCTCCAATTTCAAGAAAGGTGAAGAAAAACACTGTTACGAAACCTGAACTTAATCGTGTGAAAGTGCCATCAATCAGAGTATTCGTGGTGATAAATCTGTATTCTAGTGCTTGTGAAACACTTCTACGATGTTCGTAAAAACCAGTCAAATGCGAGTCGGACTCGCGTACTGAGGGTTCCGTATAAACTGACCCATGCAAATACTAATAGTTCGATTCCCAAATCGAGACACGATTTTTTTTAAATAGCAAAAATGTGATTATTTTGTGATGTGATAACTACTTTACGGTTTTTTGAGTTTTTCCTTTACTTGTACTATGAGACCTTGTGCTTACCTTTCAGGATTCTACGTCAAAGGAAAGTACCCTGTAGGTTTTGGTTTCCTTGCAAGTGACAAATTATGCGCCTCAAAAGAGTTTGAACGGCCTTACCTTTTTTTTTCACAGCTCCAACGGGTAGTAGACTCAATATATGATATTGATTTCATCTTACCATCTCCACGCGTTCTTGAGGAAAAGGTTTATTTTAGCCGACTGAAGTACGGAACCCCAAAAAAGTACTTAATAGAATAGAATGACAATCTATTTCTTAAACCCTAACACTTGTGTTTTATACATATATGTGTCACCTAGATGTGTTGTTATTGAAAGCAACAAAAAGAAAAGAAATAAAACTTGTTTACTTGGCATACAATGAACAAACAGGTATTAAAACATTAATTAAAGCGTCTAGATTAACTTCCAGTTTCTCAAGATATTCTCACGATTAATTAATAGAAAGTGGAGTGAGACATTGCAGAGCCAAAAGAAAGTCATCGCCTATGAAGAACTGGGCATAGCCGGCACATGGAATAGAATGGAATGGTCGAGGAAGGCAATACACAGGATCCCTAAGTCTACTATTATAATAGTGTCAGAATGGTCGGTCATTGACTTCATAATTGTTGATTTTGAGTAAGTTTGGTAATCTACTAATATAATGGCGTCATTATGACTTTCCTATGATAAGTCTGTCATAAGACATGTCATACTGTATGGATCAGAATGTTGCACACCTCTAAAGAGACCGAATATTTGACTTCTGCGCAAGTGTTCAAGATCCGTAATGGCAACTGTACTTCAACTCCACTCCGCCCCAATTTCCACTGAAAGTGGTAGGCGGTGTGGAGCAGAGAAAAGTGAAAGTGGCAAGTGTTTCTATTGATGTGGAGTGGGCCGGAATGGAGTCAAGCTACCCTCCGCTTCGTATTCTCCGCTCAGCACCACAGCCTACTCGACTCCGTTCTGTTCGGCTCGAGGCCGCGTGTTCATTTATTTTATTTTAAAGTCCGCTCAGCTCCACTCCGTCCCACATAAACTTTTTCCAGAGATACGGAGTGGAGATTTCCGCAACTGTGATTGGCCAATTCACAGTCCGCTCCTCTACATTCCACAGCTCAGCGTCAGTGCCAACGCGTCCTAAAAGCTGAACGTAAAATAAAAATAGCCCTCGACATTCTTAATCTTTGCGACAGACGCACGCGTCTGTGCGTAATTTCTGCGAATAATAACAATAACCTACCTAAGTCAATATAGCAATACTTAATAACAGATCCAGTCTACGTCTAGATTTTCTTGAAAGATTTGCCGTGGCCACGAGGGTTTCTTATATCTACATCTGTACTATAATATTATGAAGAGGTAAACTTTGTTTTTTTTTTTATGTTTGTAGGAGGTAATTTCTGAAAGTGCTGGTCCGATTTTTTTTTACTTAGCCCACACTGTCCCACTGCTGGGCAAAGGCCTCCCTCCACTCCTTCCAACGATCACGGTTCCTCGTTTTCTCATTCTAGTTCTTAAAGAAGCCATCCAGGTCATCCCGCCATCTCCTTCGTAGTCTGCCTCGGCCCCGCGTCGCTGTGCCCGTGCACCAATCCTGCATTTTACGTGCCCACAGCTCGTTAGACTTGCGGCAGACATGTCCTGCCCAGTCCCATTTAAGTTGGGCAGCCTTTTAAGTCACATCAACGATATGCGTTTTGGAGCGCAATCAGAGTGCCCGATTGCTGAAATTTTTTCACCGATAGAAAGCTGCTTCTTTTCTGAGTGGCATAGATTATATTTTGTGTTCGCAGGCGATGCCGTGGGCAAAAACTAATAATTTATACTTTACCCTCTCCAAAGCTTAGAATGGTGGAACTCTCTGTATTATATTATTTGACTGGATTAAAGAAAGGAAAAGGTTTTCAATTCGGTTGTATATTTTTTTCTTACACTAAGTTCATGGTTCTGTTTGAAAATAAGTCACTTTTGGTTTCATCCGACTCCAGGGTGAGACGGAACGGGAAACAATCACCTCCTGCGAAACAGTAATGCGAGCAGAGATGGCGTAAGAGAACGGGTAACCTCACGTCCTAGGTAGAGGGTAACAAGTCTCCTATGTGCCACAAAATAGATAGGTACAGAAGACAAATCGCATGTATGTACTTCACTTTTTATGCCTAAGCTCGGTGGACGCACACTAATGAGCGTTTTAGCCGGAACTGTTCGAGCGGACTGAGGCGCTCCGTGATATCGTGTCCGTGAGCGGTGTCTATGTGTGCGTTACTCGAGCGCGCTTTGTATGTAGATTGACTTCTGTATCTATTTTGTGTATGTGCTATTCCAGGATACCGTGTGCTATCCGTTTGAGCGTGAAGGAGTAACAAACGTACACACACATAAACTTTGTCTTTAATTGACTTTCAGCTAAAGAAGAATATTTTATTTGGCACACAAAGATACTGTGTAGAAAAAACATGTAGTAGCTTAAGATTAAAAAAAAAGAAAACTAACATTGTCTGTAAAACAGCTACACCAAATTAGTCCAGTTCAGCAAAAAGCCAGAAAACTACGAGGTACTTGCCTGACGCTAGTTTTCAACTGAATATTATTGTGAATGTACGAAGAAGTGCATGCTCAAATAACTTACCATACGTATCGATCTGATTTCCAGAAATTTAAATACGAAAGACCTTCCGCGATAGAAATGGAGATAAAATCTTTGACCGATATCTTACGCTATGTCAAGTAGATTCCGCATATTAATCACGAACTTCGAGCTCCGATTTTTAAAGCAGTTTGAATCTCTGAAAAGCGAAATTATCATAAAAAATAACGATGTTTTTGGTGGAGAACACCACAGAGTACTTTGTAACATACTGAAAGAGAACACATGGATAGTTTGTATATTTAAAATAATGGCAGTATGTTTGTGTTGTTTGTGACTTTCCCCTTTGTTTCCCATGTGTATATTTAGGGTTGTCAATTGCTCGGTAAACTTAATCGGAGTTCTTTTGTTTCGCCATTTAATTCCAGAAATTATGCTGTCTTACGTTTTTTTTTTGCCTATATTCTCGCAGTATCTACTTATCTTTCTGGGGCTGAAGTCGTTAAAAAAAAGGCGGGCTTATAGATACTTATTTTGATTTTAGCTCATTATAAATTAAGAAATTTTTACATATCATATTAGCTTAATACTAATAGATTTATGTTCGTCGTTAAATACTTTATGAAGACTGAATTTATATCCGACTTTTACATAATTCTGCCGAAAAGTTTGGCTAAACTGATCAGTGATTTTTACAGAATAGATAGACTAACAACGTAGCCAGAAACTTAAGCAGCAGTGGGCTGGGCACATTGCTCGCAGATCATTTTTCCAAAACGCCAAACGGTTTTGGAGTTGTGACTGCGTATAGTCTGTCTAATAAGTCAACCGACTTGGGAATTTTTAATAATATTTAATCATTTAAAAAATACGTATATTCGATACACTTTTTAAGTATCTTCTGTTAGCTAACAGTGATCTCTATCTCTTAATCAACCTTGATTATTGAACTCGTGTTGACTACATCAGATTTCATTAAATCCTAATAATTACCCAAGTCGTTTAACTTATTAGACAGACTCTACTGAAAGACCTCAGAAAGTATCCGATTGATGCAAGACATACAGGACCGATCGTTATGGCGACATTTGGGGGAAATCTATGTCCATAGCAGTGGTTGATGATAATGAGATCGGCTAATGCTGAGAATTGACATCTCCCTTCAAGCTCTTTTCACCGTAGTCTTAACGGCTGAACGGATTTCGATGAAACTTATTACACAGGTAAACTATTTACTGAAAAAGCACATAGGATCCTTTCCGGTAATATATTCTCTAGTGATAATTTTGTACCATCACATGGGTGAAGTCACTGGGAACATCAAGTACAGAACATATCTACTGAGTAGGACAACCCTGCGGTCGTACCTACTCGTATCTTAACAGAACTAATAACGCATAGCTTTTGTTCCAAATACATACTGTTTGCACGAAGGGGCGCGTTCATGGGGATTTAACCTTGATAGCTCTATGTTTTTTTATAGATATTGATTTTACAATAAAAATATGCGATACTTTGTATGTTTCATATTGATTTAGTTATGACAGAAGATAAAGATAAAGAATATTACTTGATTACAGTAGCCTAACGCTTGTAAAGCATGGGTCACACGGAGGCAACCCAACGTCCTAAGGATGCTTTCCCGTCAGAGATCTGCTATGCTACGTTGCTATGGATGCGTTAGACATCCGCCAATCATATTCATTGGTACACATAGCTTAGCACTGATGGAAACGGATTCAACTAACTAACATCTTCATAGCACATCTTCAACTACATAGCTTCGTCATAGTCATTTTCATAGTCTTTTTTTTTTCTTTTAGCTCTGAAAGGTTTGAGCATTGTGCCAGTGTCAAGTTTAGAAGTAATTGATTGATACCTATACTCTTTATTATTTGTCATTCATTATTTGCAAAAATATACATTTGAATAACTTTGAAGGAACTAAGAATTTGAACTGGGTGCTAAAACTATAGATCAGATACACTAATATTATAAAAAGGTAAAGTTTGTTCTTTTAGTTTGTAGGAGGTAATCTCTGGAAGTTCTGGTCCGATTCCTAAAATTTTTCACCGATAGAAAGCTGCTTTATTCCTGAGTGATATAGGCTATATTTTATGCACGCAGGCGAAGCTGCGGGCAAAAGCTAGTAATACATATAGATATTGGAAGGAGATATCTACGTGGTATCAATTTAATGTAGAACTACACTGCTTATACACGTGTGCCACTTACGCCGATCTGGGCGTACTCCACACATTTTATATGGAAACGAAACTAGAATTAACTCGAAAATAGAATGGCTACAACTTTAAGAGCGGGGTATGTTGGTGATTTTTTCCCACCATAAAAAGGGGTCTTTAAGTCAAGAGTGAATAGGTTATTTCTGGGCAAGCGTGTTCCATCGTCGACCACATCATCGCTTACCATCAGGTGAGATGGAGGTCAAATACGAGATCATCAATAATAAAAAATAATGTAGAGCTACACAATTCAGACGTGTCAGACGTGTGCGTCGCTAATGTAGTTCTAGCGTTTCCAATAATTGGAACAGTCAATGAACTCTCGAAATAATACCTCCAATAAAATCCTGAATCTTGTAGGGATCAGTCTCCACACCAATCGACTCAGTCGACATGGCAACGAAAGAATCCTTAATTAATGTCAATAAATAACAAGTTACTATCTGATCTACTTAATTGAAATAAAATTAATTGGAATTTAATAAGTAGGTACAAGAGACCCGGGTCGGCTTTGCGCGTGTTTAAATCAAACTAATAATCTTCTCTAATATAATAAAGAGGTAAAGTTTGTATTTTTTTTTTGTTTATAGTATTTAATCTATTAAAGTACTGGTCCGGTTGCTAACATTTTTTCCTCGATAGAAAGCTGCTTTATTCCTGGGTGATATTGGGTTTATTTTATATACGCAGACGAAGCTGCGGGCAAAAGCTAGTAGTAAAGGCGAAGGTTTTTGAGAATCTGTATGTTTGTTACTTCATTACGCTCGAGAAGAAGCAAGAGTTTTATATAAAACTAGCTTTTGCCCGCGCGGCTTCGCACCCGCTCCTCCTTACTTCACCCGACTACACCCTACTACACCCTACTCTACCCTACTCTACCCTACTCTACCCTACTATACCCTACTCTACCCTACTCTACCCTACTCTACCCTATTCTACCCTACTCTACCCTACTCTACCCTACTCTACCCTACTCTACCCTACTCTATCCTACTCTACCCTACTCTACCCTACCCTACTCTACCCTACTATACCCTACTCTACCCTACTCTACCCTCTCTACCCTACTCTACCCTACTCTACCCTAATATACACTACTGTACCCTACTGTACCCTACTCTACCCTACTCTACCCTACTCTACCCTACTCTACCCTACTATACCCTACTCTACCCTACCATATCCTACTCTACTATACTATACCCTACTCTACCCTACCAAACTTCACATAAACCATCTACTAAATAGTCCGAACAAAGCCTAAATATTTGGTTTGGATAGGTGAGCCCGTTCTTGAGTTATAAAATTACAACGAAAAGTGGCATTGATTTTTATATATTATAGATTTGGCTATGATGCAGTGACATGGTCAAAATTGTGACAAAGCTCTTTAATAAACATTTAAAAAAATGTCTGTACGGTTTTGAAGCACACAGGTAGACTATACCTCGTAAAGCACACAGGACACTTATTTAAAGCATTTTTATTTCAGCTGAAAGATGTCTACTGACGGGCATAGGTCTCTCACAAATATCGCCAGAACGACCGGGCTTGTGCATATCGCATCCTTCGGTTTCCTGCGTTCCTTACCAGGCCATCGCTCCACTTTGAAGAAGACTTACTAAAGTCTCCCAGTCCGTGGTCGCCACTTCAGAACCTTTCGGCCCTTTTGACCATCTTTTAAGCGAGCCATGTGTCCTGCTCACTGACACTTAAGAACACACAAAATAACATGAACCAAACATTTAGATCAACTCTTTGAAATCGAAACTGTTTCAGATTTAACGCAAATCCCAAAGCTTATGATTGAAGTTATAAAATCCACTTAGATGAAAAAACATAAAAATATTAGCTTATTTATCAAGCCAATATCACAGACATATAAAATGTTTATTCATAAATAAAATACCGTTGGCTGGATTTGATATAAGTACCCCGAAACAAAATAAATTCTCTAAGGGATTGCTTTAGGGATGAAATCTATACATATATAAAAAGAGAAACTGACTGGCTGGCATAATCAACGCACAGCCGAACTACTGGGACTAGGAGGGTCAAATTTTGCACAAAGTTACCTTTTATGACGTTGACGAGCGCCGACGTTTGCTTGGGGTTTAATGAATTAAACTATTCATTAAACCCCAAGCAAACGTCGGCGTTCGCGCACTTATTGTCTTTCTATTGTGTCTGTGATTTCCACGATTGAAAGGTTAAGGAAATTTAATCCTTGAGGTTTTTTTTTGGTGGGAAAATCATCAATGACAACCCCCGCTCTTGGGTGGAGCGGGAGATAGTGTCAGACTCTTACTAACTAAAAACCCACTACTGTTCCTTCGTTGCCTTTGGTACCTTCTTTTCAGAAACAGAAAAAATCGAAGGCTATATCAGGAATAATTTCCTGAAATAAATGATTATTATTATTTTATTAAAGTTTTTATGAAAACTATCTCGCGAACGAAGTCGCTGGAAAAGTACTAGCGTTTATATTTACTAAATTACAAACCAATGTCAACATGCTTAGAGAGTTGTAAAAGAAATATGTTTTATGCAAATAAATTGGCAACAAAACTATTTTAAGTATAAGCTAAGTTGTTATAAATTTAGTAAGGATTGTAAATTTCAAATAAAGTTACAACTTAGAAGCTCTCTCATAAGTTTCTTAAAATCAAAGTTACTTTGCATTAAATTCTGAGAGGTTTAGGATTTTCTGTAACGATATTAAAACTTATAAGTAAATGAACTGAGTCTTATTAATTTTAAAAGTATTTTGAGGGGTGTTTCTAAACCAAAAGAAATCAAAGATTCTTTTTTTTTTAGGTGGGAAAATCATCCAATGACATCCCCCGCTCTTGGGCGGAGTGGGAGATAGTGTCAGACTTTTATTGACTAAAAACTCACTCCTGTTCCTTCGTTGCCTTTCGTAGCGGGGTCGAACCTTCTTTTCAAAAACAGAAAAAATCGAAGGCTGTGACACCACTGACACACACTAGGCTCGTGTGGTGATTCCTTCTTTTAGAGAGGTAGCCTGAGTCCCAGCAGTGGGATTATAAGGCTGATTATGTTATGACTGATTGGACAACGCAAATTGTTCGCGTGATCGCGATCAGTCAACGCAAATTGAGTTCGTGACTTAAAGCTTGAACCAAAATCGGTTATCGTAATATGGGCCCACGATAACCGATTTTGGATCATGTGATGCAAACTAATAAGGAACCTGTAGATAAATGGGTTTGATACAATCGCGGCGGAAAATCCTCTCTTTGAGGAGTGGCTACAGAGTCGCTACGACATCCTCGCTTTCCACCTAACGCAGCTCCTCAACGGCCACCGTAAGCACAGAGATACCGACGATGAATAATTAGTTATTCATCGTCGTCATCCGATTAAGACCAAGCCTGAGTCGCTGTGTTCCACACGTGCCTCAAAGAGATAACAGCAAAATGGACGGGGCTTACAAAGGCCAGAGCCTGCTAGGGCTCCGGAATTGTTTTAAAGTTACGATGGCCATGGAACGAAAAGGGCAACTGAAGAAACAGATATGGGTTTTAGTGTCTCCGCACATGAGTCATAAGCCACAGCCACAAACACTTGTACGAGAAGCTAGAAGCGGCCTCAAAGGAAGCTGAAGCACGCGACATCCACTTGTGGACGGTGACTGCTAATTTTTTAACCTATACATGCAATATCATATGGGATTCTGACAAAGAGGGTTTGACACATGATACATGTGGCGGCGTTTTGTATTGCCGTTTAGAGGCCAGTTCAAAGAGTGACAAACTTTTACGGACGTTCCAAGACCGAGTAACTCATTTGAACAGTCTCGCAATACAGCCAATAATAATAATAATATTCCACAACTATCACACAACGCCGTCTAGTCCCAAGCTAAGCAGAGCTTGTGTTATGGGTACTAGACAACTGATAAACATACTTATATATTTCTAAATACATACATATTATAGATAAATTACACCCAGACACAGAACAAATGATCGTACTCATCACATAAACATTTGTCCTGGGTCGAAAACGAACCCACGACCTCCGGCATAGCACTCAGGGTCACTAACCACTAGACCAACAGGCCAGTCGATGCAATGAAAGTCGAGCCAATGACTCCATTAAGCGTAGCTTTTTTTTTAATTAATATAACCTAGCGCTTGACTGCGATCCCACCTGATGGAATCTATTATTTATTTAAACTTTACAGTACTGGTACATAGGCGGTAAGTGGTGGTGGTAGTGGTATGTAGTAATGCAATCGTTGATGGTGAATCGCACTAGTTTATTAATAGCCTTTTCGCTCTAGCCTTGAAGACACCTTAATTGTAATCGGACGGGAAAACCACAGCAGGCAAATTGTCCCAATTCCTCAATATACGCGTATAAACGACGAGGGGAAACGCTTGGTCCGGACCGTAGAGGTTTTAACAACGTAAAGGTGAATATTGGTTGGATTATCCGATGGTAGAAATGAGAGACAACACGCACTGGACCCGCGTGTTGGATTACGGCCCATTCCCTCTCCTAGAGAGGAGGCTTGAGTCCCAACAGTGGGAACATTAAAAAGGCTGATGATGATGAAATGAGATGGTGGAATCAAATCACGCAATTCCCGCGCAAACTCTCCAAAATGCATCTCTGCAAAATGTAGTTTAATAACAATAAATGTCTGATAAATATTACAAAAGAATCAAAGTATTGATACTTTGATAAATAGTTGATTGCATTATTACTATTTTCGTAGCTCGTGGACGGTGGTGTCACCACAATGTTGCTAATGATTATTTAATGCATCGAATGAGGTCATGTAACTGCGTCAGCTGCAACCGATGTACATGCGAGGAATATTATAGTTACATGTGTGTGAACGTGACCAGCCCACACTGGATTCGCGTTGTGGATTACAGCCCATTACCTCTCGTCTCATGGAGGCAAATCTGTAGTAGAAGTGATAATAATAATATTCCACAACTATCACACAACGCCGTCTAGTCCCAAGCTAAGCAGAGCTTGTGTTATGGGTACTAGACAACTGATAAACATACATATATATTTCTAAATACATACATATTATAGATAAATTACACCCAGACACAGAACAAATGATCATGCTCATCACATAAACATTTGTCCTGGGTGGGAATCGAACCCACGACCTGCGGCATAGCAGTCAGGGCCACTAACCACTAGACCAACAGGCCAGTCAGTGATGATAACGTCACGAAGGCTGCGCTGACGTTCACCGTCGAGGGTCACCAGTTTGGAGGTAAAGTTCCGCAAACCTCCATTAAAAGGTGAGGATCCTCCGACCAGACGGGTTTTATGTCTGGTAGGCAACTGCCTGATAGATGATTTTCAGGCTGTTCTATGTTCAAATCACGCGGAGAACTTTAATTGCGCGATGCAGGATTAGTTCTTATGTGACATTTATGTAGCTACACTTGCACTGACTGGACTGGTCCACTTAAATCTGTGGGTTTTTTTTTTAAATAGGTACCGTCTAATACACTAATCCAGGTTGCCTGGAAGAGATCGCGGAATGCGATAAGGCCACCAATTGTATGTTCTAAATATAAGGCTCAAATGTATAATTTATTATTTTGGTGTACAATAAAGGATATATATATAAATAAAATAAATAATCTGCACGGTTCTCATAATTATGACCCCTGAGTTTGTTTTTGATTTTCTTCTCAGGGTTAGGAAACACCAGTCTCATTTAGCATCATTTCAGCCGAAAGACGTCCACTGTTGGACATAGGCCTCCCCCAAGCGTCGCCACAACGACCCTCCTATCCTGTGCGTCTCGCATTTATCGGATTCCAGCGACCCTGACTAGGTCACCGATCCATCTTGTGGTACTCATCTAGTTTAAATTAACGAAAAAAATTACGTGTCAGTGGTATTTATAACCCTTTATCTGACTAACACTCGCTTTAGCTCCACCCATAGTATTGAAAATCATTTGATTATATGCCACGTAAGAAAACTTTTCTTTAAAGACCAAGAACGCTATTTTATTTTTTTCTTCATTTGATCTACTATGGCTCATGGGTTCGTAACATTTCCGTCAATCTATCTAACGGAATCCGGTGAGGAAAGACCCTACTGACCCCTTCGCTCAACTATCCACTAATCTGAATTTATGTCTCTATTTACTCAGTACACAGTCGTAAATTGAAGTTTTTTTATCACCAACAACATGAAGAAAATTAACACACTTATAAATCCATAAAAAAAAAACCGGCCAAGTGCGAGTCGGACTCGCCCATGAAGGGTTCCATAGCAGCAAGTAGCATAATATAAAAGTTCTTGTAATGTGTTGTAACTTTGATCGATGTTTTAATAATAGTGTATTTTTTTCAGTTTATGACGCATTAAAAAAAAACTTCTTACTGGATTTCGTTCAAACCAATTTTCGTTGGTAGTTTTTATAGTAATGTACATCATATATTTTTTTTAGTTTTATCATTCTCTTATCTTGGAAGTTAGAGGGGGGGGGACACACATTTTATCACTTTGGAAGTGTCTCTCGCGCAAACTATTCAGTTTAGAAAAAAATGATATTAGAAACCTCAGTATCATTTTTGAAGACCTATTCATAGATACCCCACACGCATGGGTTTGATGAAAAAAAAATTTTTGAGTTTCAGTTCTGTGTATGGGGACCCCCAAAATTTATTGCTTTTTTTCTATTTTTGTGTGAAAATCTTAATGCGGTTCACAGAATACATCTACTTACAAAGTTTCAACAGTATAGCTCTTATAGTTTCGGAAAAAAGTGGCTGTGACATACGGACGGACAGACAGACAGACAGACAGACAGACAGACAGACAGACAGACAGACAGACAGACAGACATGACGAATCTATAAGGGTTCCGTTTTTTGCCATTTGGCTACGGAACCCTAAAAATACTGACAATATTTTTAATTATTTGATCATTTCTTATCTTAAGATCTGCTTCCTTGCTCAAAAAAGTGAAGTTTCTAAAAAACCGGTCAAGTGCGAGTCGGACTCATGCACGAAGGGTTCTGTACCGTCCGTAGAAAAAACGGCAAAAAAATCTTGTTTGTTGTATATGGGGGCCCTACTCAAATATTTATTTTATTTTGTTTTTCGTATTTGTTGTTAGAGTGGCAATATATCCACATCATCTGTAAAAATGTCAACTATCTAGCTATCACGGTTTCTGAGACAAGTCCTGGTGACAGACGGACAGCGGAATCTTAGCAATAGGGTACCGATTTTACTATTCGGATACGGAACCCTAAAAACAGACAAATTTCAATAATAGATGATTTCCTTCTAAAACAGGTTCGTTTTGGTTACACCAGATACATGTCGTTTGGCAATTGTTCAAATAATTGAACTCAATTTTCAAGTAGGGGTTACAGTCACGATATTGTACAAAAGAAGTGGAATTTAGTCTGAGAAATTATTTGACAAATAAAATTGGAATTATCCATGTAATTATTTATTTGCTAAATTTTATCATAATATATTTAGCCCTCAGCTTGAAACAAATATCATTTTTTTTTTAAATTATGTTCATCAACAAAAATGTTATAAAACTTTAAAGACGCTGTACTAAAAAAGTCTGACATGAACATTGACGTCAAAGTACATCACTTCCATACGGCCGCCATGGAAAATGGCGTCTTGGCGATAGATACAGATATATTTGTTCAAAATTATTGTGTTACATATCTCGTTTTCGTTTGGATTTCCACCGATTTTAATATTGTTTTTACTTGTAAATATTCTTTTCTTGTAGAGTAGTTTAATAGTAAAGGATTCTTACAAGTCATATACAGAATTTTCAAATTACATTATACTTAACAAATGATTACAATGTCAAACGAATAAAAGAAAATACAAGAAAACAAATAAATAGAAGTCAAATCACAAATTAAAATAAATGATAAAAGTAAAAGTTACAACAATTTTCAGTCCAAATTAATATTTACGTCAAAGTTAAATTACATTAAATCATAAAAGAATAAAAAGCTTGCTCGATAAGCCATTCTTTATTCATTGATATACTATTTACATAGGTAACAAATATTTTTCATGCAAGTTCTCTATTTCCCACATAAAAATAAAGTAGGAAAGTAAATATTGCAAACTTCGTACAAAACGAAAGGAAAAAGGGACAGAACTCAGCTTTTCCTGTTGGCAAAGTCAACGACTGTTCAAGTATGTCAACTAGATAACAATATGGCGTGGTTCAAGGTTCCTCAATCTGAATCACACGTAGAAAAGATCGGCCATTTTGAATCAATTTCATTAGTCAGATGTGAATGTGACACAGGGCTGCACCTTCTCATAATCCGTTTGGCTCCGAGAAGCCAAACGGATTATGAGAAGGTGCAGATCACTTTGGTGCAAATATTATACACTTACACACCTCTTCTCATGTTTTGAGTGTGTTGTCTGCATAATTTTGACATACTTTTTTAATTTATTTTACGGTAGAGGGATATTTCTTGCGTTCAGGGAGTTTTGCTGTTGCCAGGTCGTATTATTAAGTGAGTCATCATGCCACCTCCCCATAATGTGGTGCAATTCACTGCCTGTTGTATATACCATTGATACAGAAAAATGATAGCTGCAAGAATAAGAATTGTATTTAGCATAATTTCGTATATATATTTTGTGGAAGTAATAATTATCGGGTCTACCTTTTATAGCAGAACTTTTTACGTCATAATATTGTTTTGCATAACAACGGATAGCATAAACTTCATTTCGCAGAAAATCATTTCGCATACACTCAGTTGTCATACATTCAAAACTCATAATTTTGTTAGTCAGAATCATCTTTAGGCATAATGTTTATATCCATAATAATTAAAAAGCAGAACCATCATATCGCAGAAAATTCACAGTCAGAATCGTCTTTTGGCATACATTTTATATCGATAGTCATTAAAAGGCAGAACTGATTTACAACAGGCATACAACATGCAAGCAGGCATGCAACATGCAGCATGCATGCAGCATGCATGTAGCATGCAAGCAGGCATGCAACATGCAGCATGCATGCAGCATGCAAGCAGGCATGCAACATGCAGCAGGCATGCAACATGCAGCAGGCATGCAACATGCAGCAAGCATTGTTTCTGTCACGGCTCCGGCGCTGCGGGGTTTGGGCGGCGCCACGCGAGCTTATCGTCACAGATGGTTTTAACGCTCACCACCGCAGCTTCGGCTTGCTGGCCGGCTTCGCCGGCCAGCCTCAGCCGCGGTGGCGGGCCTTCAAACCACCTGCTCCTCAGCTCGCGGGCCGCCCTACCCCTCCGCGCCTACGCGGGTTTAAATTACACTCTAGGGGTAGGGCAGACAAGACTGCGTAAAGTCGGTTTCGCAGCGATTCGTTTCTGTCACAAAATTTTGCAGCACAACGTATTGACTTTTTATGACACAAATTTAATTTAATATTGAAAATGCTACCAATACATGCTATATTTAGAACATTCTATGTCACTTTTGCAGACCATTCGATTTTAAATACATTGCACGTAGGTTATCTAACCATTCGACAGCATAAATTTACTTTATATAAATTATCAGTTTTATTCCATATATTATAAGTTTTTGATGTTTTGAACACTAATTTTTACAAGAAGATACATCTATTTTAATTTTTGATGTTTAAATATGCACCCATACCAAATAATCGTATCTCTAAATAAATGTTATGCTAAACAAAATTATGCATAATATTAATTATGGCAAAGGTAATTATGCGTTGTAAATTCGGACACGTAAATATTCTGCCAAACAAAAGTTATGCCAAATAATTTTTATGCCTTAAAAATATTCGATTAAATAAGATTATGCCATGTGAGTTATGCCAAATAAAAATCGGAGTATCAAGATTCTGCCAAATAGAAGGAACCCATAATTATCATATACCTATTGTGTAATAATTAATTGTTAAAATTTAGTTTTGTTATAATGTAGTGTTGTTCTTTAATTAATAATAATGTATAATAATGTATGTATGATGACAGAAATCGAAATGCTCAAGTAAAAGTATGTGTATAATTATGTACTAACCTGCTTAAGTTTAGTGTTTGCTCTCGGAAGGGACGCCAAAATCGTCACTCTAACGGTGGTTGCTGAAAACCAGCACCGTAGATGCCTGGATTATCCCAGCGTCACGGTATATGCTGAGCAACGGCCTATTTTTGCTTAGATGCGACGCACAACTTAGAATCTCAGATTGTGTTAATATGATTATAATAGTATTTCTTTTATTTTTAGTTATTTTTAGGTTATTTTTGTATATGTTGTTCTCTGTTATGGCCGGCGTCACAGAGCATCTAAACAGACTGACAGACAATCAAAATGCCACAGATAAAATAACTGTTTATATGCTCTGTGCAGGTTACAAGGGCAATAGTGTTATGCCCGTTACACACATGGCCTGATAGGGATACTGGCTGTTATATTTTTTTTTAATATTGCGTTGTTTTGTGCGTGTATTTAGGCGGAATAAACTTGTTTTCTTTCTTTTTCTTTCTTTTCTTTCACCTTCTCCTCAATGGAGGATTTTTAATAAGATAATAATATATTACACTAGCTTTTACCCGCGACTTTGTTCGCGTAAATAAAATATAGCGTATTGCACTCAGGAATAAAGCAGCTTTCTATCGGTGGAAAAATTTTAGCACAGGTCCGATTGATCTGTACTTCCAGAGATTAGCTCCTATTTTGTTCGGCTAAATTGCGAATGTAAATTTTTAAAATAATTAAATCATCAAAATAAATGCTTGAAAGTCAGTTGATATTACACACTAAAGTAATAAGCTTGTTTGGCACTTTTCACAGGTAAACAGTTTTCCGAACACTTTAAGAGAATAAAGTTAGTTTAAAAATGAATGAATTAAGCACCACTGCTTTAAACAAAAAAAGTGAAGGAAAAAATCGCAAAATTTCAAAGACATGTGACATGCACCAACCCGCACTGGATCCGCGTGGTGGTAGATTACGGCTCATTCCCTCTCCTAGAGATGAGGCCTGAGTCCCAGCAGTGGGGATATTATAAGGCTGATTATGCTTATGTATGCCAACACTATTGTATCAAGTTTTCTTTTAAAAAAACTGCAATTATCATTTTTATATTATATTTCAGACATTGTCCATATATACACAAAATCAAGCCAAATAAAACATTACAAAAATAGACATTAAAATTACATACACAATGTTGCGTACAATTAAATCAAATACACAATACCATAGATGCAATTAAAATTAAATACACCTTTAACTATAACTTAATTAAATTTCCAACAAACTTGCATAATAAATATGAGACCGGGAATAAATTTCCTATCACAGACGCAGACGGTCAAACTTTCATAATGGATTTCAAGTTTTTCCTATAGCAGCAAAGTTAGTCAAGTACAAAAAAAAATGTTCCAGAACAAAATTACTTCTGCATGAACGCTTGCACATTGCCATAGTTTTGTGGCCTGGAGTTGTAACCGCCCCACTTGGCTTGCCTGCCAAGTCGACTGGAAACTGTGACCTCTCTATTCAAGGTTAAGTTATTTTAATTAACTGTTGTTAGAGACTTCATTAACATACATATTTTGATGGGAACACTATTTTCTTGATTACGATATGATTTATGAATCTATTATGAAAGTATCTTCAACTTTCTGACCTAATAACTAACTCCGTAACAGTTCAAAAGTACTTCATCATTATCATCATCATAATTTCAGCCGAAAGATGCCCAAGTATCACCACAACCAACAAGTCTTGTCCTTCTCGCGTCCATTGGACTCCCGCGACCCTCACCAGCATCGGGCTACTTTGTGGGAGGCTTTCCAACGCTGCGTCTTACGATGCACAGTCGCCACTACAGAACTTTTTGACTTCATTGACCATCGGTTCAGTGAGCAATGTACAAAGTCCACTATCACTTAAGTTAAGCGATTCGTCGGCTATTTTTTTTTGTCGTCGTTAATTTTGGTTCTCCTGCGGATATTTCCATTTCTGATGCGACCACGTAAGGAAATTCCGAGCATAGCTCTTCTCATTGCCCTATACGGAAACTTCCCATCCTTAACTTAAACAACCACAACTTAAAGTATGCCAAAGATGAATAGAAAGAAGGTACCATCAAAAACACTTCCGTCTGACCATCACTAAGTTCATTTTTGTTTGCACTCGAATCGAAATTTTCAAAGCGCTTGAATTTTGCGACGCGGTGCCAGACGCCGCGTCGCAGGATTTAAACGATTTTTTTTGTTAAATGATCAGGCAGAAAAGACCGCGATGTTACATGAACTACAGATGAACATAATGAAGAACGGTATTATACAAAGTCAAACCAAGGCAAAGGATATGGTCGAGAAAGTGCATGGCTTGGACTGGAAACGGACCGGACATATCCAAGGAGCATCAGACGAAAGGTGGACCAAAATCATCACAAACTGGTGGCCCTATGAGCAGATAGCGCAGACAAAGCAGACCACAAAAAAAAATACAAAATTATACAATTACATCTTTACAGACGCGTCCAAGGCAATATTATAACGTACAATTAAAATATGTCATAAATAGTTATAAATATTATTAAATTAATTATGATAATAATTGCCCGCAGCTCCGCCCGCGTCCATAAAATATAGCCTATATCACTCAGGAATAAAGCAGCTTTCTATTATTGAAAAACTTTAAGCAATCGGTCCAGTACTTCGAGAGATTGCCTCCTAAAAACAGAAAAAAAAACAAGCTACCTCTTTATTATATTATAGTGTAAATTATCAGTCCAGACCTTTCTCAATAAGTAATTAACCACCTTCTGCAAATTTCGATAGGTTTTGGCAACATATATCTTCAAATAACGATAATTGATTTACAAACGTACAGCTCTTGACAAAGAGACAAACTTTAAGAGCATTTTTTTTTTAAATTGATATAAACTTTTGATATAATCATTTGTTCTGTGTCTGGGTGTAATTTATCTATAATATGTATGTATTTAGAAATATATAAGTACGTTTATCAGTTGTCTAGTACCCATAACACAAGCTCTGCTTAGCTTGGGACTAGACGGCATTGTGTGATAGTTGTGGAATATTATTATTAAACTAGTGCTTGACTGCGATCCCACCTGATGGTAAGTAGCGATGTAATCTTTCATGATGAGGCGCACTAGTTTATTAAGAGCCTATTCACACTAGCCTTGAAGGCACCCAAATTATAATCAAACTGGAAGACCGCAGCAGGCAAACTGTTCCAGTCCTTCGACGTACGCAGTATAAACGACGAGGCGAAATGCTTAGTCCGGACCGTAGATGTTTCAACAACGTAAGGGTGAATATTCGCCGTACGTCGGGTTGTCCGATGGTAGCTTAGTTTTAGCAGACGGTACCTTTCGAATACCGTCAATTAGAGACACAATAGAAAGACAATAACAGAGCGAACGCCGGCGTAGCTTGACATTTAATGAACTAAGAGACAGAGTGAAGACGTTATAAAAACAGTAGGAAAAACATGGAAAAGAGTAGCCCGAGATAGAATAATTCGGAAACAACTGGAGGAGACTTTTACCGCTATCTAGCGGATCTGCAGAATAAATATACAACTATTAAAAATCAAGAAAAAAGTTGAAGTTAGTTAATAGATACTCATTAGTCAAGTAACTCACAAAAATAGTAGAAGAAAAATAAAACTGCTTTATATTTATTTTAACAACGGCAGCTTTATCGCTGACAGTGAAATGTGGGTACCAGACCACCTTTGAATGGACTTTTAGAACTTAAAATAATAAAAAAGTGTAATAATTTTGTCTTGTATTTATGTTGCAGAGATTAACACCCTTATTTATAAAGAAGAAGTAATTACGGTTAGAGTTCTTAATAACAAAATCTCATTACTTACTTGAGAAAATGCTCAAGTAACACTTGAACACCAAAATCATGATTAACAACCATATAGCGCCCACTCCTATCAAGGTCGGAGACTCTACACTCGAAGTTGTGGACGATTACGTCTACGTCGGACAGACAGTATAGTTGGGTAGGTCTAACTTCGAGAAAGAAGTCAACCGTAATCCAACTCGGTTGGGCAGCGTTCGGGAAGCTACGCGATATCGTCTCGTCCAACATACCACAGTGTCTCAAGACGAAAGTCTTTGACCAGTGCGTGTTGCCAGTGATGACATATGGCTCCAAAACGTGGTCGCTCACAATAGGCCTCATCAGAAGGCTTAAAGTCAACCAAAGAGCAATGGAAAGGGCTATGCTCGAGGTTTCCTTGCGAGATCGAATCAAAAATGAAGATATCGCCGTCATTTCTGCCTGAACAGAAAAAAAAATTCGCTTGAATCCTGCGGCGACACTAAACGTCAGTTTTGTAAGTAAGCTATAAACTGGCGTACACTAAGCGTATAATGACGAATACGCGTCTACGAAGCTATGCGTCCGGGGACAGTAGACCTAAGTGGTCCATAACATGTAGATATCTATACTAAGTATACATACTGCATAAAACACGATTTAAATACTTGTAAGACGGAGTGTAAAGTTTCTTGAATTTAGCGAGTGGTAAAACGAAAGTTATTTAAACTTAAGGAAATGTTATGAACGTTTCTTGACGACGGTTCACGCAAATGATCGTTTAATTCCCGTTGTTTGACAACTTAGTTGAAACAGAGGCTGCTTGACAAGTAATTATTAAAATGTGTTATCATAAAGTCCCTGATACACTAGGGGACCAAATGTCCCCCAACTTGACGAGCAACGCTGGCGAATTGTCCAACAACGTGTCCCGCAACCGGAAAAATTGGGGGCAAGTTGCAGGACACTGGACAACGTTGCAGTATCACTTAAATTGAGCGTTGCGCGTCATGATCAAGATCATATTTCTTGTGAAATGATTGGCTGGGCACGTAACAAGTATGGTCCTGAAATGCAAATGGCAACTGAAAGACACAGATGGGATATAGTCAGTAACAAAAAAATACATTCAGGCGAACATACAATTTCCACCTTTTTGAAATCGCTTAAAAATATGATATCACCCTAGGGCGGGATATGTCATTAACCTGAAAAAAAAAAACAATTATGAAGTTTCTATATCGGCTGTTTTAATTTCGCCAACCAGTCTCAACTACGGTGGCAAAAATGGCTCGCTTGGTAGCCAATTACAGCCCACTGCCTTCATACGTGATATAAAAAATATCGACAACTCCAAAATGAAAAATAGTGGTCTGCAATAAGCAATTTGTAATAATTTACTAAAAACATGGCACGCCCTATCTTTTGCACTTTCAATACATATTTTATATTTTTAGTAAGTCACTGCGAAACGTGCAGCACCGGCTCGTTATGACGACACTTAGGGGAGGCCTATATTGTTGGATATCGGCCTCCCCCAAGCGTCGTAAGCCTTTTGGCTGAAATGATGATCAATGATGATAATTACAAATAGGGGAGAGTCGGATATATTGTACCATTTTTCAGTCTCGGCAAAATATCTCATTGTTATAAATTAATACAAACTATTTATCCAATACCACATAGTTTAGGATCTCGTTTATCTTACACCGCAAAGTCAACACTATACTGTTTACTAATTTATCAAAATACGCGTTTTTCTAAAAGCTTTACACTGAAACAATTTACCCGACTAGTCGGTTTAATTGTACCACAGGTCTGGTAAATTGTACCAAGAAAATTTAATAGACCTTTTTCACTCTGCTACCTTCGCTATGAACTTTGAAATGTCTTCAGAAACCGGGTGTAAATCTTATATTTTTTAAGCCAATTACAATTCTATAAATACAGAAGTCGGCGGTTTCGATCAATCCAATGGTAGCTCTGTCGAAAGTACCTATTCCATTATTGTTTTTCACTTTATTTTCTGAAACATCTATACAATGCTCTAGATTGTGTGTTGTAACTTTTGTTTCCTCTGGGAATTCAGAAGGTCGGAATTTTTATGGTTTCTTGTTCCGACTTTCTTTATCGACTTCTTTTTTCAAAGCTTTTTCCTACTCTAGAAATAACTCTTTATCATGGGTGCATTTACAGACGTATCAACTTACATACTCAAGACACTCAGGCCCGGAACAATTATCTGTATTCCATAAATTATTTGTTTCATGCGGGAATCGACCCCACGGCTCGCAGCGAAGCAGTCAATCGCTCAACCACTGCGCCAAGCGTGCCGTCAAATGTAAATTGTTGAAATATACAGGCCTGTTGGTCTAGTGGTTAGTAACCCTGACTGCTGTGCCGGAGGTCGTGGGTTTGATTCCCAACCAGGACAAATGTTTGTGTGATGAGCACGATCATTTGTTCTGTGTCTGGGTGTAATTTATCTATAGTATGTATGTATTTAGAAATATAAAAGTATATTTATCAGTTGTCTAGTACCCATAACATAAGCTCTGCTTAGCTTGGGACTAGACGGCGCTGTGTGATAGTTGTGGAATATTATTATTATACGCAACAGTTTTCAAAGAATTTTGTGGCTTAATTTTTTCTTTTATTTTGTTTCAATATTAAGTAAACCTGAAAAAATAATAATAACCCTTTGCCGAAATTGCAATTTTTCGACGACATATTTTAGTTTTGATTGTTTTTTTAGTCAGTTTTTTACATACTTTACATACAACACAAAAGGCGACTCAACGCACTAGTGGGTTTTAGTCAGTAAAAGTCTGACACGCCCTCTCACTCCACACTAAAGCAGGAGAAGTAATTTGATGATTACCCAACGAAAAAAAAAAATACCAAAAAATAAATCTTTACATAGCTTGGTACTTAGTCTAAATTCTATTTTTAGTACCAACCTGTGTTGAACTGTAATGAACTCAAACGGGATTTTCTGAATGTCGATTGAATTTCTCTGCTAGGTAATACACTTGGCCTACTTATACATGACAATACTGGCTTTCCCCCATATTTTCCTCTATACATAGACTCTCATACACCTGAAAAAATCATTAAATACTAGCTTCTTACCGCGACTTCGTCTGCGTGGATTTTAGACGGAAATAAACTGTATTAATGTGTTATTCTATGGGCAGGGCACATTGCTTGCAGAACAGATGGCCGTTGGGGCCGAAAGGTTCTGGGGTGGTGACCGCGTTGCGGAAGACGCAGCGTTGGAAGGCCTCCTACGAGGTGGACCGATGATCTGGTGAAGGTAGCGGGAAACAGATGGATGCGGGATGCACAGGGACGTTCGATGTGGCGACGCTTGGGGGAGGCCTATGTGCAACAGTGGACGTGTATCAGCTGAAATGATGATGATGATGATGAATGTGTTATTCCCTATCGATAGTTCAACCGCTTTTGCGTGATTCAAAAAAGAAATCCGGCCAAGTGCGAGTCGGGCTCGCGCACGAAGTATTCCCAACCATACCCGTGACAATTTCGACCACATAACAGTCACGTTCATGAAATACAGCCTGGTGATAGACAAATGAACAATGGAGTCTTATTAATAGAGTTTAGTTTTTACCCTACGGAACTCCAACAAATAACGAAACGTAAATACTTTATCGTTTAAGTCATTAAACCCCAAGCGAACGCGTTTGCGCATCTATTATCTTACTTAATATTGTGTCTCAAATTCTGTATCTGACAGGTTAAAGTAGGTAATGTATCTTTTAGTTTTATTTCATACAAGTACGAACAATATTATATCCACATAATAAATGTACCTACATAAAAAACTTGAACTTATGTATAGGGTTAGCTTTCTCGGCAAGTTTCGCTGAAGTAATCAATGCAACTGTAAAACTCACTGGTCTCTGTTGTAATAATAACTTCAGCTTTATAATGTTCCCGCTGCTGGGACTCTAGCCTCTTCTCTAGGGGAGGGAATGAGACGTAGACCACCACGCGGGCCTTTTTTTCGATGGGAAAAATCATCTTTTGACAACCCCCGCTCTTGGGTGGAGCGGGAGATAGTGTCAGACTCTTACTGAATAAAAAACTCATCCCGGTCCTTCAAGCCTTCATACCGGGGCTCGAGCGCCCGTTCGGATAACCCTGGCCCCAGTAGGCTTCGACCCGGCTGGGCCCCTGCTGTTGCTGACAACTCCTTGAGGCGCGCGGGAACAGCGCGCGCCGTCGACGACTTGGGCTTGGTCCGGACAGTTACCGGACGGCCGGACAGCGAGCTACCCATTGCTCACTGTCCGCAAGCCCGCGCCTACGGATCCACCACGCGGGCCCAGTTTGTGTTAGTGGATGTGACATGTCGTCGTATTTTTGATTCTAGAATTTCACTCTTCACCTCTATAATATTAAAAGATGCTGCTGTGGTTTAAAAAAGAAAGTTTAAAGTTATACCTAAGGAATATGGTTCAAGGATTAAAAAAAAAACCAACATGGTATTCTAGGACATTGTCTCCTCGTGTGCCAAGTCTGATCTAAAACGTATGTACAATAATCGGCGTACGAGGAAATATAGTACATTACACACAATATAAAATGACTTTATTATTTCAACCGCAACTCATATCAAGAACTCTCGAAGAACCAGACAAAGTGCTCCATAATTTTATTTACATTTCATTCTATGTGAACGCAATAAGACTTTCGCTTTTAGGCATTCAGTCTTCGCGGACACAGCTAATACTTTTACTAACCTGGGCGAAGTCGGGATAAACGGTAATATATTTAATGGCTGTCAGCGCCGCGGTAATGGAGTTTATGGGTGTAAGGCGTATAGCTTGTTAAGTGATATGGATTTTACCGTATAATCTATATCAAGGATGGCCAATAGGTCGATCGCGACTGTTAGTCCAGTAGATCGTGGCAAGGCAAACAATATAAATACGAAGACCAGACTGCGCAACGTAACATACCTATATTAATTTTCGCATTTATGTTTTCTCTCATAATAAAAAAAAGACGTGTGGCACTCGGGGACTGCCGCGGTAAAGCTATTGCATAGCATTTTTTATCAACTTATGCAACCCATCCAAAACGCCGACAGCTGCTTAACCCCACCCATCTAAAACCAGACCTCGCCAACAGCTGCTTAACACCATCCATCTAAAACCAGACCTCACCAACAGCTGCTTAACCCCACCCATCTAAAACCAGACCTCGCCAACAGCTGCTTAACCCCACCCATCCAAAACTAGACCTCGCCAACAGCTGCTTAACCCCACCCATCCAAAACCAGACCTCGTTAACAGCTGCTTAACCTCACCCATCCAAAATGAGACCTTGCCAACAGCTGCTTATCCCCACCCATCCAATACCAGACCTCGCCAACAGATGCTTGACCTGTTCCATCCAAAACCAGACCTCGCCAACAACTGCTTAACTTCTTCCATCAAAAACCAGACCTCGCTAACAGCTTCTTAACCCCACCCATCCAAAACGCCGACAGCTGCTTTCACTCATTTGTTTTCTTATCGGTCACCACGCTCAAAAAACAAATGAGAGGGGGGTGTTAAGTTATTTTCGTTACGGAATTTCTGGATTCGGTCTCCACGCTCAAGGCCCGCGATATAAGCTATGCAATAGCTTAATAAAAAAATACTACATGATTGTGTACTGAACTATGCTGTTTCATTTAAGATTTCAATAAGTATGTAATTGGTAGATCGCACAGGGTTTCAATAGTAAACAGGAGATCTTGGGTCTAATCAAGTTGGCCACCCGTGATCTATATCCTCCTCCTCCTCGAGTCGTATTCCTCATTACTGAGGGTCGTAAAGTTCCCGCTGGATTAGATTCTTATTGTTGGTATCTCGCCATCTCTGACGGTTTTTAGCGTCATGAAGTGCGCCGTGCATTGGGTGTCCAGTGTGAAGCGGACCGGATCCCATCTTATTGGGCTTTTTTGAGAAAACGTCAGCTGAGCTAGTCCAATGACCTGTAGGTAGTTGATACGCAACGCCGACTACTACATACAGGTCATTGGACTCGCTCAGCTGACGTTTTCATAGAGAAATTAATTTCGTACATGCCTAAATTAATACGAGTTTTGAAAAAAAGGGTACTTTATTTTTTAATTTTATCTTTACAAATCGTTAGTGTTTCATGTACCGGATCGACCCTCCACAGGATTAAAACGATCAAAATTTAACGGTGTATAAATAAAATTCTGTTTACTATCTTAAATGTTTATGACAGAACAAAGTCTGTCGGGTTGGCAAGTTAAAAATAAAATCCTATTTTTCTCAGCTCGTTTATATGTTTATCCTCTTGGTTGCTAACGAGGCGCGCTTCCTAAATTATAGGAAGGATAAGTACATACGAGTACTTCTCTAGATCTAACACGTATTGATTTGATGGCGTTTTCCGCGAAGCACGCGGTCTTATTAATATGAGTAATCTAAGTAAATAAGCTTATAATTAAGTTAATACTAATAAATTGATAGTCGTATAATTTCCCGTACCAAATACGATATCTAATCTCATTAAAAATAAAGGCCCTTTTTGACATTTGAGAAACATTAAAATGATAATTAATTACCAGAAGTGTTTAAAAAAAATACACATATTTTTTGACGCGTAAAATCCTCCTTGCGTCGTTTTCCTCAATGCTGAGGGGCATGACCCGGGTTCACCTGCTTGCTCATCACTCTAACCCTTATGATATTCCTCCATCTGTTCCTGTCTCTGGCGGTGTAAAGGGTATTGTACATCATTAAGTCAAGAGCGATGCGGATCTGGTCGGACCAACGTATTGAGCTGCGTCTCGAGGCCTTTTCCCGTCCACTTTACCGGTCACAATTAGCCTTTCGAGGTTGCCACCGTCTTTCCTTGCAATGTGACACTCGGACGACAGCCGTGAGGAGATTTTGAGTTCTTGCAAAATGGATACGTTGGTCCAAAATGCTGTCCAAGGAACGCGGAGCATCCTTCTCCAACACCATATCTCAAAGGCGTCGATGCGTTTGCGGTCGGCAGCCTTTAGCAACCAAGTCTCAGCACCATACGAAAAGATCGAGAAGACTAGTGTCCGTACCAGTTTGGTTTTGGTCTTCACGGTGATGTTCCGATCCCTCCAGACTTTGTTAAGCTGAGACATGGTGCTTTTAGCCATGCCAATTCTCCTGCGAACTTCCTTCTCGCACGATCCATCATTACTGATATTAGCGCGTTAAATAATAGGATGGAATATATTGCAAGTATTCTTTTCCGTATTGACAAATGCCAAAACAGGCATTTTATTTTTTGACAATTTTAACCTGTAGGTAATCCCGGGAAATACTGACCGGACTTCAAGAAATCTGCTACTGATAAAAACGATTGACTATGTTACTAGTGCCAAATCCCAGAAAAAGATAATGTTTGATCACAGTGTGGATAGAGATCCACAGGTGGGGTTCTCGGATGGTTCCGATCTTCAGTGTTTGTGCGGCGTCTCTCCGCAAACCATGTCCCACCTTCCGTCCTGCATCACATGCTCTGTTACCTGCTCACGTAGGGACCTAATGACAGCGTCAGCGGACGGCATTGCCGTGGCCGAATTCTGGGCCAGGTAAGGAATTTAATTAGTTTTGCCATCGATACGATAAGAAGAAGATCACAGTGTGCATATTATATTCCTAAATCGCGAGGTACTGATTTCTTTACCCATGTCAAGCATATCACTCAATTTACAATACAAACATTTAGGTATCTACGTTTACGAAAAAAAAAAAACGGTACCCCTAGCCTACCTAACCTAGCTTTTGCCCGCGCACATGAAATATAGCCTATGTCACCCAGGAATCAAGCAGCTACCTATTGGAAAAAAAAAAATTGCAATATGACCAGTACTTCCAGAGATTACCTCCTCTTCTTCTTCTTCTTCTTCCTGCCCTTGTCCCATTTTATTTGGGGTCGGCGCAACACGTTTTTTGAAAATTGCAAAAAGAATTGCAATGGGACCAGTACTTCCAGAGATTACCTCCTACAAACAAAAAAAAAAAACTTTACCTCTTTATTATATTAGTGTAGAAAAGGCCTAACTTAACAGCCTTAAACTGGCTGGAGTATTTCCAGTATCTCTTAAGGCTTTGATGTGACTTGGACCTGAGTAATTCACTTAGGTGCGCCCCTAACTCGAGGACGACCGAAATACCTTGACAACCTTGAACGGGGCGTAGAGACAGTGTTGGCAGTCAAAGGCGAATGTCCATTAAATGCCTGGAATAGACAGAAACTATTAATAGTCCTAAATTCTGTTTAGAATAGCTAAATAATTATCAAGGTGGTATAACTTGAGTAAAAATATAACGATTAACGTGACAAGGTATTTAACGTGATTTTTGTCTGTGCTCATTTGACAAGATATTAAGCCAAAAATAAATTATCAAATAATGCTTTACAATTTTTTTATTAAAGTTTGTGGACAGTTATGAAAAAAAATATATAATATACGAGTATCAATCGTTAAAATATTTTTTTTCAAACATAAAACTTATTGCAGGGTGTATGATTCACATGTCCTTTACCTGATTGACAATTTGATGTTACCTACTTGACTCAGAGATTTACGATTGCGACTTGAATTACGTATAGCTTTTCATGATAAAGACTAATGTGGTAATTTTTCTAGATTTTGATGCTTTCTACATATCCATACCAGAAATGTGAATTAACGAAAGGGACATTTTTACGTTTTGTGTAAAATAACCTTACATCAATTTCGTCAAATCATACATTTAACATTTCAGGTAAAAGTCTGTGACTAACTTTAGGGACTTTTACCTGAAATGTTCATATTATTCCATTCATATTTCTGGTATCGATATAATAAATACACGAACCAGTTGGATCCATCTAAAAATGACTTGACTTATATCTGGGCTAGGAAAAAATGTTTGAAACTGGCTTCTACCTAGTAATTTTTTTTATTATTGCAACTGTGATGGATTGCGAACAATTTAAAGTACATTTAAAGTTATATTTCAACTAAACGATAACTCTCTCTCTTTGTCTCTCTCTCTCTCTTTTCAACTTTGTGCAGCATTTTTTAACAATTGAACATGGACACAAATGGACATCCTTCTTTACGAGACAATTGTATTTGTTTTTGATACTGCGTCGTGGAGTCAGTGGCACGTTGGTCATACCATCGTATGTAGGTATATAACACTTCGACCTTGAGCTAACTCAGCTTAGTACGGAGCTTCAATAGAATAAATGTAGAACTACACTGCACATACGTGTGAGACGTACGCCAATCTGGGCGCGTCGGTCTCCAAACATTTATATAGAAACTAGACTTGAAGAGCTACACTAGATCCACGCCAAGCGACGTCACGCGACGTCGCTCTACGGCGTCAATCAAATCAGGTGTGGTCAACGTGTGCGTCGCGCTAATGTAGCCTAGCTTAAGACGTCAGCTTTTACGTAGGTACCGGTTTTATTACAACTAACGCGACTTGCCATACTTAGATTGTTTTTTATTGATAGACTCGCGCTCGCCCACTATCTCATCTGAAGGTACGCAAAGATCTAGTCGACGATGAAGTACGCTTGCCTAGAAGTATCTGGTTCGGTCTTGACTTAACTGAAGTACACTCTATACAGAAAACTTTTTTACCTATTTCAATTCACTAATGAATGTCTCTATCTATGTACATACTAATAAAATACATATTTATAAACAATTAAACCTATAAATACCAGATAAGTTTAGTTGTTTACAAAACAAACCACATCATATGTACTGGAATATGCTTACATATTTTAAAATAAAGCCCCCAATCGTGTTATCTGTATGAACGGTAAACTCAAAAACTACCGAAAAGATTTTCAAGCAGTTTTCGCTAACAGATAGAATGATTCATGAAGAAGGAAGGTCAGGTATGCTATACGCATGCTCACCGTCCGGTCGTCCGGCAACCGTGTAGTGTTCCACGCGCGTCTCAAGGAATGGTCAGCAATCATAGGGGCCCAGCAGGGTCGAAGCCTACTGGGGCCATGGGTAATGCGAAAGAGATCCTTGGGGCCCTGAAACAATGGCAAAGAAGGAAAAGGAGTGTGTTTTAGCCAGTAAAAGTCTGACACTATCTCCCGACCATTAGCAGGGGATGTTATTTTAAATGATTTTCCCACCTAAAAAAAGATAGGTATAGATAATTAGATATTATATGCATAATAGTAGAAAAAAGTCATGACGTGCGAAGCGTGGACTGGATCTCTAGTTGTTAATAAGTATTTGTTTAGTTAGCTAACAAAGTTTATATTTATTGTTACTATTTCTCTGCGATAACGGTTCGATTATCTCTGTACAAGCTGCCTACACGGGGCATAATGTAGATACATCTACATTGTTGTTCTATTTCTATTTTCGTAATAAGATAAATGATTGTTGTGTATGTTATTTATGTAACTTGCCTAAACCTTCGCCTGAATGAAATGTATACTTACTAAGACCACTTTTTTTATGGTGGGAAAAAACATCCAAAGACAACCCCCGCTCTTGGGTGAATCGGGAGATAGTGTCAGACTCTTACTGACTAAAAGACCCACCCCGTTCCTTCTAGCACTCATACCAGGGCTCGAGTTCCCTTTCGGATAACCCTAGCCCCAGTAGGCTTCGCCCCGGCTGGGTCCCTGCTCTTGCTGACAACTCCTTGAGGCGCGCGGGAACAGTGCGCGCCGTCGACGACGACAATTACCGGACAGCCGGACAGCGAGGTACCCATTGCTCACTGTCCGCAAGCCCGCGCCTATAATTACTAAGACCTAGTTTCACCCACGGTTTTGCTCTCGTGTAAGTCATCTCGTGTGTTCTAGAAGAACGTACTGTTGGGATGAAAAGTATCCTACGTCCACACGTCATCCCGTCTTCTAAATTTCATCTGAGTTCGTTCTGCTGTTAGGGTGTTGATATGATATGATAAATTATTATATGACAAGCTTTCCGAAAAACAATGTTGCAATTCTCGTACCATGTTATTATTTATTTATTTAAAGCTTTATGCACAATAAAACTGTACAAAGGTGCCTTAGGCATTATCTGCCAGTCGACCTTAGGGGTGGTACAGAAACAACATGGCAGGTGCAACTTAATAGATCATAGACAAAACAGAAGAGAAACAAATATATACAATAGTAAATACATACTTAGATACATACATATAAATAAACAATGCTGTAGTGAAAAAACAAATCCAACCAATTAGCGCGGTGATGATTCTACCAACATCTTGCGAATATGCTCACGTGCCTTCAACTTAAAAGAATATCGGCTTGTTGGCTTGTGGTAGCTTGTTGATATTATCATATTTTTATCCTTTTTCCGTGTTATGGGAGTCGGCACAACACGTTATTTTCTTCCATTCTGTCCTATCAAACATCATTATCACTAACTCCCTTTTCATTCAAATCACTCCTTACACAATCCATCCATCTTTTCTTTATATTCCCTCTGCCTCTCCATCAATCCACGTGTACACTCATAACTCTTTTAGCAACATGCGTTTCATCCCCCCTCTTCACATTACCAAACCAAAACAAATAATTTCCTTTCAACTTTTCAGACCATTATGGGACAGACTATTTCGGGATAATAACCATTTAGTCACATTTGCAATCCCTTCAAAGTTTAACAGGAAAGTATTACGTCACGAGAAGCCTATTTTTATTTCAACAATGACGATAAACAAAACTTTGCCTTCGAAAAGTTTAGTCCTCAATCCGGATACCAAAATACGTTTTTTCCTCTGTTGTAAGATTTCATAACCTTTTTCACGCAACGTTTCAAGTTCAATGAATGAATGAAGTGAATGTGAATAAATCTAAAGTAATTTAGGATTGGATTCCAAATTACTTTAAAAACTAGTTAACGTAAGTATACGTATGAGTCGTTGATTTATTTTGAAACGCAAAGTTGAGAACTCCTTTACATATTTGATTGACAAATACGGATTATAATTGTGAGACGGTTTCGTCTTTAGGGACGAATATAGAATACGGAATCGACTAGAACGCCATTACATAAGGTGAATACTCAAAGGTAGCCTGCGACATTGTAATTTTCTTAAGTTTTTTGCATTCTGTAGGGTTTTCATATTTATTCAAATATAATTTGCGGCCATAAAAAATGTCACTTAACTGAATTACAATCATTAAAATCATCACACAACTTACTGCGATCTCTGTTCACTTAAACCTATTGCATAAAATAGCCATTCGGTTCAGGGACCTTTTAGGGTAGTGAAAAAATCAAACTTCTAAGCCAACGCGATATAAAGATAAGGCCGTTTATACTACTTTCATGTGTATTTTGATACCCTTGCCTCAAAGCACAAGTAATGGAAATAGTCTGAAAACCGTTTTGTAGTTAAGTTACTTACATAAAAAATAATTACTTTTTTACGATTTGGAATAATCTTCGAGACTCAATTCGGTAATCGAACTATATATTAAACCTACATAGAGTCCGTACGGAATCTTCTACTAACCATAGAGTTTCTTCTCTATGAAACGATAAATTGGTACCACTAGCTTCTGACGTTTTACAAATGCCCATGTAAGCCTAAATGTAATAAAAATATTTTGAATTTCCATGAGCAAAAGGTGACACAAACATGCTACACTTCTGTGAAAAGTGTTTATTATACCGTTCCTTGGGGGCCACTAAAGTGTTTCAATGCTCTGTGGGGTCACAGTAATCGACAAATTGTGTCTCCGTGATTTGAATTCGTTTGAATCGTGTTTACACAACTTTGAAATCATCGAAGCTGTTTACTTTCTAAGAAGACGCTTGTGTACTTTACGTTAAAGAAATCCCGTATTATTCTGTGTTTATTTTCGTACAATATTTTGTATTGAACGATAAATAACAGTAAAAATAAAACTTTCTCTGTAAACAGTATCGAAATTGGTTATTAAATGAAATAGCAATTTGTATTTTAAATATTGTTATGAAAGACTGGGGCGCGATGGAAATATATCGCTATCTCTTTTGTACACATGTAATGTAATGGCGGTGACGTCACGTTTTAGTGTCTTCATTCTTCTTCTGTTATTTTACCGTTTCCCCTTCCACCTTTGAAAGGTTTGTAACTTATTAATTGGACTGAATTAAAAAGTTATTTTTATAGGCGTTTTTGTATTAAGATACTTAGATTCCACTGTATGTCTGTCTGTAACCAGGCCATATCTCAAGAACCGTGATATCTAAACAGTTGAAATTTTCGCAGAGTATATATTTCTGTTGCTGCTATAACGACAAATACTAAAAACAGAATAAAATTAATATTCTAGTGGAGCTCCTACACAACAAGCGTGATTTTAGCCGTTTTTTGCTCGATATTAATAATAGTTATAATATAGTGTCTAATGTCGTATAGATAATGGTACGGAACCCTTAGTGTCCGAGATCGACTGGCTTTTACCACAAAACAGATAAGTACTATCTATTTTGTGCTTTTACTTCGGTTTTTTTTTTTCAATCAGTCAACTACCCAATTCAGGTAGGACAAATTGTAGCCAGTGGTGGTATTGACTGCTCAGCAAATATCAATGGAACCAATCTCGAAGGATTTGGAAGTAGCTATTCAAGTCACGTTACACAGGTCACTTTACTGCTGAGCTTTGGAGCGTTTTAGCTTAGAATTCGCTGCTTCACTTCAAGAGAGGTAGGAAATGCTTCTCGACTTATTTGATTTTGGATGAAGGACCAAATATCTGTGATTGCATTTGGTGTGAATATCAGACTGGACGTATCCTTTATTCGCCTTTTTTTAAGGTGGGAAATCATCCAGTGACTACTACCGCTCTAGGGTGGAGCAGGAGGGTGTGTCAGACTTTTACTACTAAACTCTTTTGTTTCGAATTAGACTTGCATTTCAGGGTCCGAGGTTTTCCCTTCGGAAGCTAACCCATGGTCCCAGTAGGGTTCGGACCTGACATCTCTTTGAGACTCGTGCCTGGTCTCGACGGTGAGCTATCAATTGCTCGTCATCCGCAAGCCCACGCTAATTTTATTAAGTACCATTTCCTTGACTTAATAATACGCGCATATCACATAAAACACTAAAAACAAAATAAGATCCAAAATAAAATAAAACAATGTTGAGTTCAGCGTCATCTAGCGGGGGCTCGAGCTCGTTGCTCTCGCTTTAATATACCGAAATCAAACCTCGCAAAATATATTACAACGAGGTTCCTCTTTACATAATTTCCCTACGACACGAAACTTGAGGAGTTATTTCCACATATTACATGCCATGTCACCATCATCTCACAAAGCGTCGTACTACGGAAAAAATGTGACTAATAAAAATTCCGCAGCACATTTCATTTGGTGGGGACGAAAAGTCATAAAAATCCCAGTACGCAGGAACGTTGATAAGAGCTTATCAGTGAGAGATAAGGCTTCGACACCACTAATGCGTTTACATATTGAAGCCATTAGCGCCCAGCTTTGAGGCCGCTGCGACATTGCTTTGACGTGTGGACACAAGGACCGAACCACAAAATAGATAGGTACAGAAGTCAATCTACTTACAAAGTGCGCTCGAGCAACGCACACGTAGACACCGCTCACAGACACGATATCTTGGAGCGCCTCGGCCCACTCGTCGAACAGTTCCGGCTCACACGCTCATTAGTGTGCGTCCACCGAGCGTAGGTATAAAAAGTGAAGTACATACATGAGATTGTCTTCTGTACCTATCTATTTTGTGACCAAACGAACACACAAAACACGATGTACCCTTATCTAAAATGATTTTTCGTTTGCGCAGCTGTTTTTTGTTTTACATGCGTATTTTGTTGTTAACTTTCCATCACTAAGAGGCCATTCATTTATTGCGCAAGACGATGTAGGGGGGAGGGGTGTCGACCATGTCTTATTTTTTCTTACAAGGGGGAGGTGAAAAAGAGCGATGCGAGACGCGCAGGATCGGTCGTTGTGGCGACGCTTGGAGGAGGCCTATGTCCAACAGTGGACGTCTTTCAGCTGAAATGATGATGATAATGATGGTGGTGATGATGAACCGCGTGCGTGCCAATGAGCGTTCGGATGCATAATAAGTAAACTATTTCCATGACAATGTCACTGCGTCTCCCTGCTTGTAAACTAGACGTTATTTGTTAGCGTAAACGACTCACTTGTAAAAGTTCCTAAAAACTATAACGTTTAAAAACAAACACCAGAACCAGCTAAACGTATATCCAATTATTCCTTTAGATTCTTATACAGTAATGAATATTATACTGGAGGGAATGATATAAAAGTATCCAAAAGGAACATACTACCCGGGCTTGTGGACGACGAGTAATGGATAGTTCGCTGTCCGGCAATCCCGTAAAGACCAAGCCTGAATCGATGGCACGTTCTGTCCCACGAGCGCCTCCAACAGATGTTAGCAAAACCGAAGGGGCCCAGTAGGGCCGATGCCAGCTATAGCTTTACTCCACTGAAAGAGTTCGATAACAAACGAGATTTTTATGCATTAGATTTTATCATGCTTGGCCACCAAATTGTAAACTGCTACAGATGTGTATGCTATCCCATCATCATCATCATCATCATTTCAGCTGATAGACGTCCACTGTTGGACATAGGCCTCTCCCAAGCGTCGCCACATCGAACGTTCCTGTGCGTCCCGCAACCATCGGTTTCCTGCTACCTTCACCAGGTCATCGGTCCACCTTGTAGGAGGCCTTCCAACACTGCGTCTTCCGGTACGCGCGCTATCCCATGCCAAAACATAAAAGAAATATGTTAATATTTTGTAATATCAACGTATTGGTACAGCACTAGATTTTGTTAGGAAATAGACCGGAGCATTGTAGTTTTGAAGCAGCTGTTACACGTTTCTCTCAATTTCCTTTTCTTCGGTTCCAGATGAGTCTGCAATTCTGCGGACCGAACACCCAGATTTTTGAGAAAGTTCTTTCCACGTCTTTCAAACGAAATAATTTACTAGGCTTATGTTAACTTGAGTTTCATCAAACGGGGTGAATATTTGTAGAAATTCAGTGATTAATAGGATCAAAACTTTTATAAAGACTTTCATATTATTTATAGAAAAAAAAAATTGCTTGCAAAAGATATTTTCTTGCTGCTGTGAATATAATATACCTAACTAATAAAAAAGGTAAGGTTCGTTTTTTGTTTGTAGGGAGGTAATCCCTGAAAGTACTGGTCAATTGGACCAGTACTTTCAGGGATTACCAGGGCAAGCTGCAGGTATTCCATTGAGTTTGTAATCTGTTGTACTCCAAAGCGATCTCACTTTAATAACAGTCAACTAACTTCAACTGACCGGCTCCCTTGACAATTCAAAAGTGCTCGTAAAATGCAATCATTTAAGTAGTATGTATCTAAATATATTCTATACGTACACCTACACTAATATACTAAAGAGGTATAGTTTGTTTTTTTGTTTGTTGGAGGTAATATCAGAAATACTAATCCGATTGCTAAAATGTTTTCACCAATAGAGAGCTGCTTTATTCCTGAGTGACATAGGCTATATTTTATGCGGACAAAGCCACGGGCAAAAGCTAGTATTTATTGAAATATTGTATTAATAACACGAACGCTTTAACTTAAAACAACATATAATAAATCTGTAGAAGTTTTTAGTTGTGCGAGCATCACGTGAAATGGACGGAATCGATGTAGATAACTAGTATACAATAAAATTGTGTGTAACTACATCAATGATGAAAACTCATTGATAAGCTCGCCTTTGTACATATTGTCAATTATGAATGTATTAAGGTTAAGTTTTTGTGTGAACAATAAAGAATTAAAGAATGATTTCGGATTTGTTTCATCGCAATCGGTTGACTATATCAAACGATATAATCAACATATATACATTATTGATCGTTAGGTGGTTAGTTCACCGGGTGAGCTAGTTTAAACCGTAGTACATGTACATCGATGGTCGAAACTTAAACATGATATCAAATTACAAATCCTAATTAAAGTTTTGTTTATATTCACCGCTGTTTTTCTAGTTACTCCATTTGACTGTACCTAAAAACAATACTTACTACAGTAATAGCACCACGAATATCTGGCTTAATGTAAATGGACTGCACTTTGATAAATTTTATCTTTATTTGGCTACTTTAGTATTTTTTTTTATTTAATCAGTGACGATAGTTCATACTAAAGTCACACTATACATATATCTAGTATTCTATCTAGTATCTATTCCAAGATATGGTCTAACCATTTACCAAGTTTCAGCAAAATCTGTTCAGCCATTTGAGCGTTAAGAAGTAACAAACACACAGACACTCACATACTTTCGCCTTTATGATAATTATGTATTAGTGTAATAAGGAGAGCAGTGGTGGCCGAGTGGTAATGGCTCCGACTTACGAGTTGTAGGTCGCGGCTTCAAACCCTGCCAGGCGCATTACTTTGTGTAATTTATTTCATTACCACTGCTCTCAAAACGGTGAAGGAAAACATCGTGAGGAAATCAGCATGTCCTAGAACCAAAAATTCGAAGACATGTGATATCTACCAACCCGAACTGGGCCCGCGTGGTGGATTATGGTCCACTCCCTCTCCTAGAGAGGAGGCCTGAGTCCCAGCAGTGGGAACATTGAAAAGGCTGATGATGATGATGATGAGATTTATAAGTGTCGGTTAGGCAGCGTTCGGGAAGCTGCGCGGTATCTTCTCGTCCAATATACCACAGTGTCTCAAGACGAAAGTCTGACCAGTGCGTGTTGCTAGTGATGACATATGGCAAGAAAACGTTGTCGCTTACAATGGTCTCATAAGAAGACTTAAAATCACCCAAAGGGCTATGGAAAGGTCTCGGAGTTTCCTTGCGTAATCACATCTGAAATGAAGATATCCGCAGGAGAACCAAGGTTACCGACGTAGCTCGGATAATCGCCAAACTTAAATGGGCATGGCACTTGCACGCAGAACAATAAAAAAAAGAACATTTGATTGATGGGGACGAAAGGTTCTGGAGTGACGACCACATACCGAAAAATGCAGCGTTGGAAGGTGGAACGATGACCTGGTGAGGTTCGCGGGAATCCGATGGATACGCTTGGGGGATGCTTATGTCCAATAGTGGACGTCTTTCGTCCAAAATGATGAGTGTAATAAGCACGCGCTTGACCATTGTCTATGTTTTGTTTTAGTGTCTCAGTTGCGTGGACTATGTACGGCCAGGCGACTTGGCTCAAAGCCCAGCCCCCGAGGGAGAGAGGGTGCCGGGGGATGGCGCCAGCTGTTCTGCACCTGATGACCAGGTAAACTGATCAGATGTACTAAATGATAAATGATATTTATTTTGCAAAGAGGTTTTTTAAAAACACTTTTACGCGTCCATTTTTTCGTCAGTATAAACTAGATGAGGTCGGGTGTTTCCTTGCTGACTACCCTGAGAAGAAACACCGAAACAAACTCAGGGGTCAAAGTCTCTTTTATAGTCCATACAGCAAACATGTATTCTTCAAATCATTTGAGAACCATTCAGATTAGTGTCTGAGATAGTCTTTAAGAAAGAACCACACAGATTTGAGTGGACCTGTCCAGTCTGTGCAAGCATTCGTATCTATAGCTCAACTTAGGACTATTACGGAGCTCAACCTTATTATATTTCCAATTAGACTATAAGAAATGTTTATAATAGAATAGAAAATACTCGATTTGACTCGGTATCCGTAAACCGTAAACCGTAGGGGGAACCTACGGTTTTGTCAACGTCTCTTATGCGATACGCAAGGAACCAAAGTAACTCTTTTAAACAATCACGCAATACCTACTGTAGTACTGTACTGTACAATAAGTCTGTACCAGTGCAGAGCTACCACGAGCTCTTATCGCGATCCATTTTACGACCTAAACTGTACTAATCCCTTTAAGGGTGGATTTTTAGTGTGTGATAGTTGTGGAATATTATATTATATTTATTCCCTTTATTCGTTTTAAACGTAACGTAAAATGACAAAAAACATATTAAAATATAAAAATTAGGTATCCGCCGGTGTCGGGAGGAGGGTCCACGCTACCGGTGGTTAGGTTAGCTACAGAGACAGGAACCTCAGGAGCCGTATCGGGGAGTACTGCCTTCTATATCAGGCCCTTAACGCATCCGCGCAACGACAGCTTCGACAGGTGATCGTCGAAGCTTTTGGCTATAAGACCATTGGCGGTCACGACAATCGGCACAATGACAGCCGAGTCCACATTCCACATGTCGACAACCTCGAGTGCTAAGTCGAGATATTTGATTTGTTTCTCTTTCTCAGCTTAGTATTATTTATATAGGGTGTATATAGTTCTATAAACCCCATTCACACACAGTCTACCGTAGTAACTCTTACTTGATTCGCGCAGTAGAAGAACACACCTCAGTCGATCTCTTTACAAGCAGCTTAGCATCCATAAATATTGTTACTTTTGTCTAAAAGCAATGTTTTTTAATTGCATTACATTATTGTCTTCTTTATTATGTTGCTACCAAATTTTGTATATCTCGATTACTTCCGTAACTGTAACTTTCCACAATACTTCCATACTATATGTGGAGGCTTGTAAATGGCTCATCGTGATCTATCGTATCGTTTATCTTGTATTGTTGTAAGCCACCCAAACAAAATAAAATAAAATAAAAAAACTGTTTCTCGTTCGAACGACTGATATTTTAACACTTCATGCGACTGCATAGCGAACTACGGTATCAGGTATGCTTTCACAGTCAGCGAGCTGCAGGTATTCCATTGAGTTTCTAGTCTGTTGTACTCTAAAGCGATCTCAGTTTAATAACGGTCAACTAACTTCAACAGTCTATCTGAGCGGTTCCTTGACAATTCAAAAGTGCTCGTAAAATGTAACCATTTAAGTAGTATGTATCTAAATACATATATTCTATACGTAAATCTACACTAATATAATAAAGAGGTAAAGTTTGTTTTTTTGTTTGTAGGAGGTAATATCTGAAAGTACTGGTCGGGTTGCTAAAATTTTAATAATGTTAGTACTGTATTTTTTTTTATATGTGGTGTTCAATAAAGAATATATAATAATCATAATAACATTATGGCCGTATATCCAATACCAACAATAAAAACGCTATTTTCAAAGTTTTTGTCTGTGTCTGCCAGTCAGTCGATATATCTGTCTGTCTGTCTATTCCCGCTAATCTCCGAAACCGCTAGAAATTCGATTTTGACAGGACTTCTACTGATAAAGATCAGGTATTTTTATTGTAGAATAAATAGATATCCACGCAAAAATAACTTCTTGAAATTTGTGCTATTTTACAAGTTTAGTGCGGACGAAGTCGTGAGCACTAGCTAATTTAAAATAAATGCTTTGGCTTTGATTACCTCTGAAAAAATAAAATCATAATTATATCTGCAGATAACAGATATGATGATATAACAGTGGGCTGGGCACATTTCTCGCAAAACAGATGGTCGATGGAGCCAAAAGGTTCTGAAGGGACGCCCACGTACTAGAACATGGGGGAGGCCTATGTCCAACTGTGGACTCAAGCTGAAATGATGATAATGATGACGATGAACAGATGTTCAATCAGTCACATCCCTTAAACAGTAGTCCATCAGCTATATTTAAACTCATTAAACATTTCAATTAACCATGTGAAACAGTTTTAATTACATTAAAAAATCTACCTGTACTTTTTCTTTGTATGAATATTAAAGCGACGCCATTTATATTATAAATAATAATTAATTTTGTTCCATTAGCCGGTAAAAGCCTATTATTCTCGCTCATCACTCAATTAGGTACGAGCTGTGTGATGTATGTGTTCGGGACAAGTCCAATTATATACATTGTCACGAGGTAACCGCAAGCGTGTTATTGCATACATCACTTCACACTTTACCAATTTGTGAGTAGAAATCATGAGTTTCCTACTAACAAATTATTTTATATGACTGACTAGCTTTTGCCCGCGATTTCGTTCGCGTACTTAAATATAACTCAGAAATAAAGCAGCTTTCTATCGATGAAAAAATTTTAGTAATCGGACCAGTACTTCCAGAGATTACGTCCTACAAACAAAAAAAACATAAAACATTAAAAAAAAACTTTATCTGCCCCCCTAGCCAAGTTACAACCGCTTCGCTTGCGCCGAACGCTTCGAGTAGATTTTGCCGCAAATTCTTTTGTTCTGACCACGTGACTGAGCGTTAAGACGAGGTCATTCCCGTACATTAGAAGCTTTCTACAAGCGTTAACTATTGCAGATTAACTTGGCTAGGGGTACAGTACCTACTTCCAGAGATTACGTGCTACAAACAAAAAAAAAAAACATTTAAAAAAGCTTTACCTCTTTATTGGATTTGAAAAACTTGTGTGTGATGTGTGAACTATTTATAGTTATGCCCATCTTATAAACTATCGCAAAGAAGCTATCGCAATTATTTCGTTAATAAAGTTTACGTCTTTAAAACGTGCTAACGGGTGTCTTAATCTCGCATTCGCTGTCCCGGTATTGCCAACGGATGCCGCAGGGTTTTCAACCGCGGCGTCGCGGGAAATTTTAAAATCGCGCGTTGGAGTCTGTCTAAAAAAGTCGAACGCCTTGGGTAATATAATTCTTGAAATGTGATGTAGTCAACAATGGTTGAGCAATCAAGGTTGCGAAGAAATGATCATTGTTTGCTAATAGAACCTTAGAAAAAGTATTGTATGTAATTTTTACAATAGATTTTTTAATTAGTTTAAAAAAATCCAAGTTGTTTGACTTTTTGGACTGACTATACGACACTATAAGGCCTCTGCCTCGAATCTTGCGGGCAGCGGGGCGGCGGCGGCGGCGGCGCGGGAGCGGTATGATCTAACGCGTAAAATCAAATGGAATTCTCGAAAACAGCGGCGCGGCTCGGAGCGGGGTCGGGCAACGAGCGGTGAGCGCCAGTCAAGCGGTGACCGCCCGCGCGTCTGCATTGCAGTGTTGTGCAATTTATTTTAGTCGTAGAATTTATCAGGACATTGTCTCTGTTCTAAATAATTTCTATACAACTCGCATTTCCTTTTCCTTGCCCTATAGCAGGCATTCACTTCTTCTTTTGCCCACAATAAATAGAGCGTTAGGAATAAATTTGAATCAAAAAGATGTTGTCGCCATTGTTTAGACATTTTGTTCAGGAATTTATATATATTCAGATATTTGTTTTAAACAAATATCTGGACGATACAACCACGAAAACCACACTACGCCGCTATATTGCCGCACGATCTGCCCGCTGGTTTCGAAAACGGGTCTGCGTTGCCCGCTCCGCTCCCGCGCCGCCGCCGCCGTCGCCCCGCTGCCCGCAAGATTCGAGGCAGAGGCCTTAGACACACTATTATTGTCAAAAATAAGGACGCAAAGCTTATAGTAAACGCATCCTTTAGTTGAGTTATCTATGCCATCTTTAGTCTTTACTATTGTCTATGCTCCATTTTTTTTTTTGATCCCTAGTTAGGTCTGGTAATCCGGTTAATTAATATTATGTCCAATTCGTCCAATTCATTACTTTTATAAAAGTGAAAGATTCGGTCTCTGGATATATTTGTATATTTGTTACTCCTTAAGGCTGCTAAAGATATTCAGATAAAATTTTGCACACGGATAAACGAAAGTATATTGTTCCATGTCGTGGAATATCCAACACGAATTCTTTTTATTCCGGTAGTAACTTTCGCTGGCAAAAGCTAGGAGATTCATAAATATTACACGTTTGAGCTTTTGGAATTTGGTATTACTGTCATGCAGATTTTTCTTTTATAACAATGCTTATTTAAAGCAAAGCAGTGGCGGCCAAATGGTAACGGCCCCGACTCCCCGAGGTCGCAGGTTCAAACCCAGCCAGGCGCATTACTTTGTGTAATTTATAACATCATCTCTGCTCTCAAAAGGGTGAAGTAAAACATCGTAAGAAAACCGGCAAAAATTCGAAGACATGTGACATTCACCAACCCGTACTGGGCTCAAGTGGTAGATTACGGCCTATTCCCTCTCCTAGAAAGGAGGCCTGAGTCCCAACAGTGGGAACGCTATAAGGCCGACTATGTTATGCTATGCTTATCTAAAATATACTTTATTTTTTAGGTGTATGTAATATAATTACATATCAAAATCTATTTTTTTTACAGCGCCGTGTCAGCGAAGACGGTGTTTCCCATACACACAGTATTAATCCATTTCAAGAAGATCCAGGTGAGTTCAAAATTAAATCTTTAAATAAATAAATTAGTTAATTTGCAATATATTATAACTACAACATACTTATAAACTACTAAACATCGTTAAAAACTACCTAAGACAAAAATTCCTCAATAAAATAAATACCAAAAGGACGAATCACTCTAACCTATCTTTTCCCATGACTTGTCAACCTCATGACTTGTCAATCCCGTGCACTAACCGAATTTCAAATAGTTCGCATTTTTCGCTTGAAATCTCCTTAAATAACTACGAAACTCCCAGTTAACCTCTAACAATTTTTTTTATTAACACACACAATAGGTATAACTTTCCTTCCACATAAAATACACACGTTTTTCATTGTAAACAATTATAATTAAATATCTTTCGAAACTCCTGTGTAATCGAAAATCTGATTGAAATCTAAGTTCAAACACATACACAGAATACCAAAAGTTTAATAAGCAATACCCATAACAACCGCAGGAGCTAACTCGAAGTTTCCAAGTTCATAATAATCATGTTATCAGACTTAACCGGAACTACCCCACAATTGTTTGACACTAATCGAATCCAAACTGTAGACCGGACTAATTGTGTTACACCAATAGTATTATCCGTAGCCCTCTACACGGCTACGAAAGTGCTACGCCGTAGCAGCGCTACGAACTTTGTAGACGATGGCGATTTAATTAACTCTAACCGCTTGCGTTGGATTGGTCGACGAGTGTTATGTGTCCTATACGCCAGGGTCGTGTGCTCAATCTACATAGGTGACCAAACAGTTGAAGAGATGGAGTATTTTGTCGTGAATGTGCGACTCTGGCGAAACAAACTGCGTTTTTGTCGGATATATCCGACGTAGGTGGTCAATGTTAATTATTATCGGTGAATAATTAATAATTTAGCCATAATTTTAATGTTTTTACCAGATAACATGCTCATAGTGTGTGGTAAGTTCTACAAGGAGAGTAATGTTTTGCCCTTTCACCTTTCGCGATTTAATATTTAAGGAACTTAAAAATAACTGAGAATGTAGGATTACCCTAGGTAGGTATATATATACTTTCAAGAAATATATAAACTGTTTTATGTACCTGTTAAGCTATTGCATAGCTTCTATCGCGGGCCTTGAGCGTGGAGACCGAATCCAGAAATCCAGAAACCGTAACGAAAATAACCTAACACCCCCCACTCATTTGTTTTTTGAGCGTGGTGACCGATAAGAAAACAAATGAGTGAACAATCAATCAAAATTCAATTCAATGTGTGAAAGTGTAACTTTAATTAATATCAAAGAAAAAAAAATACTGCATAAATAAATAATTATAATTGCATAAGTTGATAAAAATGCTATGCAATAGCTTTACCGCGGCCGTCCCCGAGTGCCACACGTCTTTTTTTTTCGGTGGGTAAAAATCATCTAAATGATATCCCCCGCCCTTGGGCAGAGCGGCAGATAGTTTCAGACTCTTACTGACTAAAAAACCCACCCCGTTCCTTCTTGCCTTTCATACCGGGGCCGAGCCTCCCTTTCGGAAACAGAGCCTAGCCCCACTAGGCTTCGACCCAACTGGGCCCCTACGTTTATATACCTAGTTGTCATAATTTATCATAATAATGTCCTGACATTTGCAGTGGAAACAGAAGGCATGCTCCGGGCACCCCGATACTACCGAGGGATATACTGTCCATCGATCACAAATAGTTTTAAGGTAAGTGCACAAATATTTACCTACCCTCCTGCAAACAAGTTTCAGTCGGAAATTCTCAATGAGGACCAAAAATAAACAGACAGGCTACACCTAGTGGTGACCTAGCAATGTAGGTCACATGGATACATTCACGAATGTGTCAAAAGATATTTCCTTGCAACTGAAAATTCTAGTGAATCTCTGTAAAATCGGTACCTATTTTTTGCATCTGTCTTTGATAGAAGGCCATCTACTGACGTTTGTATGGTTTACTACACATAGTCACAGACCGTGCATCAGTCGCTAATACAGTAACGCCCTTTATCAGTCACAGAAACTAGTGAACGCCGCTTGCTAAGATCCTTGCATACTCCTTTTGTCTAGTCATACACAGAAAGCAGTTGCGCACAGCCAGTATAAAAAGATCAAAGACATGTGACCTCTACCAACCCGCCCTTGGCCCGCGTGGTGAATTACGGCACATCCCTTCTCCTCGATCATTTCATTGCCTGAGTCCCAGCAATGAGCAAACATTATTATAAGGTTGATTATACTTAGGGCGCGTTCCCACTTTGTCGTGACGACAGATAATCGTGTAGTTATAAGTGTCGTGGCTTATATATATAAATAGACCTGTTCACAAATAAAACGACACGATTAACTGACGTCTACGACTTTTTTTGTTGTGACAACAGATTCTCACGGTAGTGGGACTGTCAAACAAAAAATTGTGACAGCAAAAAATTGTCATGACTAAACGTAAAGGTAAATGTTGTGTCTTTGTTGCGACTATCTGTCGTGGTCACGAGAAGCAGTTGTTATAATGGGAACAGTTAGAGACGATAAATTAACCGTTACAACATAGTGGGAACGCGATCTTAACATTTGCACTGATCTTTTAAATTTTGTTGCAGAATAAAGCAGTAGAGTTATCATACCAAAGATATTCGCGGCGGCAGCGACAAAAGTCACTCATCATGGTCAACGTTGTTGATTTAGCTCTTAAGGTAAGTGTTTTCAATATCTAGTGTTATCAAATAACCCAAGTTAAGTTGTTCTTAGTTCCTAGTCCTTTGATACGAACCAGATAAAATTAAAAATGTAAGTGAGAACAATTCTAAGACTGCAATGCATGTCAATGACAGTGTCATTAGAACTTAAATATGGATTAAAATGTTTTGTATTTTCCAAATTTCAGATATGCCTAGCAATAATTTATACAGTCACAAACATAAATGGTAAGTAAAATTAATACTTTTGAGTCTATTTTATTTTCGTTACGCAAAACTTTCTTTAAACTATTGTCTGGAATATCTTTTAACACAGTGTTGCATGAAATGATTGTTTTATTATTTTCGAAAATTAGATTTCATTAGCTTTCATACTGCCTACGTTAGGCGCCAGATTAACGTGGAATAACGGTCATTAACCCTCTTACATTTGTTGACATTCTTAATTTCAAAAACGGATATAAAAACATAAAACTGTTTTGAATCAATATCTATCGAGATCCTTTACATTTTGATGTGATGAAAAATAGTTAGTTTTTTGTTTTACGGGTTCCTACACAGATATACTATGTAAAGGTCAATGTATTTTATAACACGTTTATCTGGTACCTTCTGTAGCCTGCTTTATACTACTTGAACTGACTCAACAATACGGGGTGTAAGGGACTCACATACAAACTGTACAATCAAGTTTTTAACTTTGTATGATGAGGCTGTGTTTTTTTCGTTTCCTGAAAAAAGTCTTGTGGAAAGCAAGCCCTTGAAGTTTGTGGAGGGCTGTCCCTTACACACTGCATAACAAACATTTAGAATATATAAAGTAACAATGACGTTTCCATCTGGTCTCCAGTAGCATCACCGGGGCCGTACCAGATCGCGTGGACAGTAGCCTTCGCCTGGCTGAACGTGGGAGTATGTCTGCTGGGCTGGTGGCGATGCTTCGCCAACAACTACCTGCATTGGGCGGCAGCTGCAACGTGGATACTACTCATCGCTCAAGGTATTATATACGAGCATTTTATGTCGGACTGATATCCGCAAATCCATGTGTTTTGATCTAACATCTCCAAAGCTTTTCTAACATAAGTTTTATTATTGATTTACGTTTATCTTCGCTCTCTAAGAAAAGAACTCATCAAGATGAGATTAATAGAATACTTTAATGCTTTAAATGGTAAAAGTTTCCAGCCTAATTAATATAAAAAAGAAAATAAATAATATCGGTCTGCCTTCAAATAATGAATCTTAACAACTTTGTTAAAAGAGCTAATGAAATAAAATAGCGTTTATTAGTATGGCTTATACTAAACCCGAAACAAAATGCTTCTGTCATACTGTTGGCAGAATATGTAGCTCCTGTATACAATATGTTTATATCTTTACACTTCGTTTTTCTTTTCATCAAAAAACAACAGTACCATTTGTTTACAATAAATTACCTATTACTTCACACTAATTTAATATATATATTCAATCATAAGTATATTTGACTGGCCTGTTGGTCTAGTGGTTAGTGGCCCTGACTGCTATGCCGGAGGTCGTGGGTTCGATTCCCACCCAGGACAAACGTTTATGTGATGATCAAAAAAAAATTCAGCTGTTCAGTACAGTTATGTTTGCCTAATGTACTGAACAGCTGATATTTTTTTCGCGATTTCGGCTTTCCTCCCATAATAAAAATTGTTTGTTATCATGAGCACAATCACGTGTTTAAGTATCGTACACTAATTACCAGTCACCCTATAGATTCTTGTAAAGTATGCTGCAAAATAGATGAAGATGGTGACGGTGGTGCTCACCAGAATTACGCAACTCAGCTTTTGTGTTACTTTATAAATATATATATATATATTAAACTAGTGTGAACTAACAGGGAATTTATTTTAAACAAACAGTACCGTTGTTTTTTGATGAAAAAAAATGCAAGTGTAAAGATATAAACATATTGTATACAGGAGCTACATATTCTGCCAACAGTATGACAGAAGCATTTTTTGTGTTTAGTATGTGCCATACTAATAAACGCTATTTTATTTCATTAGCTCTTTTATATATTAAATCAACCAATCTACCTCAACATGTACCTTAAAAACTTAACGGCCCGCGACGAACTAAGCGCGAGGCGGTGAGCGGTAAGATCAAAAGTATAAAAATGGTTGAAGCGCGCCACGAGACGCCTTTCATAGCGCCGCGCGCCCGTTTATCAATGCCAGGCCGCTCGCTGCACCGCTAATCGCTAAGGCCGAAGTCATGAACAAGACGTAACAATAAGAGCTAATCTTCACTAAAACTATTTCTGTGTCCCCAGGTCTAAGCGGTCAAGGCATTGGCTTCCAAGATTCGGAGAACCAAGTCTGGTACATGCTGTTCATAGTGTTCGTGCCGTACGCGATGTTGCCTCTCTCCCTGATCTGGTGCATCGTCATTGGTCTCCTGTCCTTCTTGGCACACGTGCTGGCTACAGCCGTGGTCATTAAGGAGCGCATGGAGGAAGCTAAGAGAGCCGTCAACTGCAATATAGATGTAAGTTTTTATCGATGTAGAAGAGATGAACTTAAAAAATAGAATTCCTTTATGTGATTCAAATACTTCTTCTTCTTCTTTCGCGTCCTTTCGTGCCCAGCATGCACAACTACCTGCACGTTCCACGACTTATGCGAGGTCAACGACAAAGTGGTCCAGGGGCCGTATTATGACCTCTTAAAACCATCATGTTTTCGGTGTGAAAAAGAGACGGAGCTATACAGGACGAATAGCACTATCCTTTTCTCACACAGAAAACATGATGATATTAAGATATCCTAATACGGCCGCAGGTGGCTAAATATTGGTCACTAATATTGGTGAAGAATTCAAATACTAACCCGTCTTTTTTTGTGCTGGCAAATCATCAAATAACTCCTGTTCTGGGTAAAAAAACACAGAGTATTCCTTCGCTTGGGGGAGGCCTATGTCAAGCAGTGACCTCTCTCGTCTGAAATGATAATGATCTGTATAAGTTACCCTATTTATTTTGACCCACCTTGTACCCAAATCACTAAATAGTACGCGTGTGCAATTATTCAAAACATCGTTCTGTTTTTGTCACCATCAAACGTTTGAAAGAGACAGAACGATGATTTGCTTTTGTTTGACATTAGATAAATACATTAAGTGATTTATGATGGTAGTGACCCGAAAATAAATATAAAACAGAAAATTAACGTCGATTACAAACGACATAATAATATACCATAATTTTTAATGAGGGTGTTCAGTAAAATTCACACCACCATTTGGCGCCACCTAGCGGCCCAGCCATTGTCGCCTGACGTTAGACGTTGACGTTAATGTCTGGCTAATGTCATTAATATAAGCGTTTTGACCGTTTGACCTTACGGCTCAGTGCTGCCACCTGGTGAACATAATTTTAGAACAACCTCATTAAATGGACCAAAGTGACAGCTATAATAATGGCTTAATGACAGCGAGGTATTATTCATTAACAGTTGGGTCCACTGCTGTCAGTTTAGTTCAGCTAATTAACAATAAGTATAGTGTAAACGCCACCTATAATATAATAATATACATGCGATATTGTTATTAATAATTATTTCGTTATTGCAGTTTTCTGATATGTGTGTGAGTTGTTCAGCTTACTAAATATTTATTAATTTTAATTCTGATTTTGAACCGACTTCAAAAAAGAGGAAGGTTTTCGATTCAATTGATATTTTTTTTCTTTTTTATTTACAGCTTTCTGATTTTAAAATAGCTTTTTATTATTAAATTGTCTTAAGAGACATTTTTTTTTTTGTAATATAGCTTATATTCCTGAACACTTTTGCTCTTTAGATCACCATTTCATATTAAAGCCCGGCAAATCTAAAAAGTACCATTTGACACTTAGTACATAATAATTTAAAATTTTTGATTAAAAATTGTTTAAGTTGTGATAAAATAAATATAGCTTCATAATTCAATGGTTTTACGGAAAATATAGTAGAAATAGTGCGAGGTACGCCTATACAAAGCTAATTTTTTTTTAAGTGTGAAACGTCAAATAGTACTTTTAAACACACCAGCCACAAAAAAACGCTAGATGCGGCTACAAAAAAACGCTAGATATGGCCACAAAAAACGCCAGATGCGGCCACAAAAAAAGGCTAGATGCGGCCACAAAAAAAAACGCTAGATGCGGCCACAAAAAAACGCTAGAAGCGGCCACAAAAAAACGCTAGAAGCGGCCACAAAAAAACGCTAGATGCGGCCACAAAAAAAGCTGATGAAGTGCACTACAAAAAAAGGCCGCCTCAAAAAGAAACTTGAAGCGACTTTTTTTGTGGCACGTGTGCGGGGACACTTATATTTGTCGTGATATAGTGCTCATCAAAGACATAATTTCTTACTTAGATTTTTGTCAAACCATTTTTTTATATAGTAGATAAGCTAATAAATACTCTCTTACAGTCGTACGCATGCAGTCTTCGTCTCCTAATCGGCAACGCATTGCTTTACGTAGCGGTAAACTTTGCGGGCATGTACGCCAAGTCCCTGGCAGACTGGGGGCAGAGGAAGGCGTTCCTAGAGACGAGAAGATCGATGGTCACAAGAGAGAAAACGAAGAGAGAGAGTGAAAGGCAGTGGAAGTTGTTTCAGAGCGGTGAGAACATTGTAGATTTTTTTTCTTCTCTGATCAGTATTTAGTGACCTTCAGTTTTGGTAGGCAGCCCTCAAAAACTATTGTCGCTTTGAGTGGAGCGAGAAGAAGTATTAGTCTTTTACTGACTAAATCCCACACATGTTTCTTCAGTTACCGTCGTTTCAGGGCCGCGGTGAGTCTTCAGAACAATCACACAGCACATTATTTAGCTCCCGGAGACACTCCGGGTGTCGGAAGTCGTAGGACGAATTCCGGCCACTATAGGCGCAGGTTTCCGGACGGCCAGCAATAGGTAGCTCGCTTTCCAGCCATCCTGTAAGCATCAAGCTGGGTCGACAGCGCGTTGTGTTGGAGGGGCTGTGGATTGTTCGAAGGAGTTACAGTAACCCTCGCAACTGAAGGAACACTCCCTCACACTCCATTTAAATATTTCAAGACTGGCCTGTTGGTGTAGTGGTTAGTGGCCCTGACTGCTATGCCGGAGGTCGTGGGTTCGATTCCGACCCAGGACAAATGTTTGTGTGATGAGCATGATCATGTGTTCTGTGTCTGGGTGTAATTTCTCTATAATATGCATGTATTTAGAAATATATAAGTATAGTAAGTTTATCAGTGTCTAGTACTCATAACACAAACTCTGCTTAGCTTGAGACTAGACGGCGTTGTGTGATAGTCGTGGAATTATTATTATTATTATTTACAGTGGGAGGCGTCATTTATTGATTTCCGACTTAAAAAAGACTTATGTTTTTAAAAATTTATTAAAAAACCTTTATTAAAATTTCGAAGGTCATATATCAATAACGGAAGCCTGTCCAGCAGCTAATGAAAATGATGACAGTTTCTTCAAGACATCAGACAATTTTTAGACCACTTTACAATTTTCAATTTAAACACTTTCTAACAAATCGGTCAAATGAATGATTGAGTTTAATTTTTATTTGCTTTTATTAAACAGTGATACCAGACTTCCTGGCAAAAGAGATCTACAGCCACGTGAACAAGGTGAAGGGAGAGTTTCAAGAACAGCAGTTCAACAACCTCTACATACAGCAGCACCATGACGTGTCCATACTGTACGCTGACATCAAAGGATTCACTGGTGAGGGAATATAGACTTTATATGTAATGATACAGGGTTGTATTTTCTTTGAGAGGTTATGTTCATAGAATTTTATTTTCAGAGCTATCAAGCAAATGCAGTGCGCAGGAGTTGGTGAAGCTACTCAATGAACTGTTCGCTCGCTTTGATAGACTGGCATCGGTGAGACTCTTTCTATACCTACCTACATTATTTTGTGTCCTTCTTCTTTTCGAAAGGAATAAGAAGAAGGACAAAAAATAATAAAAAGGTCTAACAATTTGGATCCAAAAGGTAGTCACGCTAATAAAAGCCTTAATACCTTTTATAATTAACTAACTTTTTCCCGCGGCTTCGCCCGCTTACATAAAACATAGCCTATGTCACTCAAGAATAAAGCAGCTTTCTATTGTTGAAAACATTTTATCAATCGGACCAATACTTCCAGAGATTACCTTACAAACAAAAAAGCAAAAAAATATACATAAAAACAAAAAGCAAACTTTACTCCTTACATTATCTAAAATTGCTTTTACGATGAAATCTTTTTTCTTTTTTCTTAGACTTATTTCCATTCTTTTTAATCTAACTACTAACTAATGGTATCGATCCGATAGGAAAATCACTGCCTCCGTATAAAGTTACTGGGCGACTGCTACTTCTGCGTGAGTGGTCTACCGGAGCGGAGAGAGGACCACGCGCACTGCTGCGTCAACATGGGGCTGCACATGATACGAGCCATTCGAGACGTGCGGTACAACGCGCAGGTAATGTAAACGCTTTAACGGCCTGTTCACGACTAGAGACAAGCGGCGGGGCGATCAAACATTTCCTCAAACATGTTCACACTTTGGTTCATATTTTGGTTCATACTTTGGTTCATACTTTGGTTCATACTTTGGTTCATACTTTGGTTCATACTTTGGTTCATACTTTGGTTCATACTTTGGTTCATACTTTGGTTCATACTTTGGTTCATACTTTGGTTCATACTTTGGTTCATACTTTGGTTCATACTTTGGTTCATACTTTGGTTCTTACCTCTCGCCGCCCCGCGCTTAGGTTCCGCTCACAGTGGCAAGGTCGTGAACGGGCCGTAAGGCTTGTTCAAACCTACGCGGTATTTGCTGCCCAAAGCGGTAAAGAATTCTAAGTGGGAATGCGAAAATTCTACTGTTCAAATCTAAACGAATATCGCTACCGCTATGGGTAGCGAAACTTTCTTGAGAAACTCTTTCCGTTCGCCTTTCTATCATTAAATTTACGTGGTGTGAGAGTGTGCGTGTATTTAACGCTACTTAACTTACCCATTGCCGCCATTTCCAAACCTTTTGTAAAGAAAACTAAAATATAACTTCTACCTAGGCTGTACGGCAATAATACCTTTTTATTCGTTTCGCTCTAGCAGCGAAACTTCATAAAAAATACCCGATGTTAACGTAAATTATTGCTACCCCTTTGGTAAGTGAATACCGCGTATGTCTTCTGAACAAGCCTTTTCTGATTGAAAAAAATAATAAAAGTTAAAGTACTTATTGATCTAAGGACCAAATTACTGACAGCGCACAGCTAAAGTGTGGAACTGCCAGCCAACGTCTGTCTGCCCCACCACCTTTAACCCGTCAGCCTTCAAAGTAAGAGAAAACAAGCATCTTCTAAGCTTGCCATCTTAGATCTCACGCATCGCTTCCAATCATTTAGTTGTTATGATTAAGAGACCAGAATCAAGTCCATCGGTCTCTTGAGTTGGATCAATCATAACGCTTGAAATTGTAATAAGGTACTAGTCGTAATTATATCAAATGTTTTAGCTATGTTGAAATAGTCCAAGACCAAAATCAAGTCCATCAAATTTGGTCTCTTGAGTTGGAACAATCATGACGCTCGAAATTGTAATTAGCTAGTAGTCGTAATTATATCAAATGTTTTAGCTATGTCGAAATAGTCCAAGAACAGAATCAAATCCATCGGTCTTTTGAGTTGGAACAAAACTTAACGCTTGATTTTGTAATTAGGAACTAGTCATAATTATATCAACTGTTTTTGGTAAGTAAAAATAGTTCGAGACCAAAATAAAGTCCATCGGCCTCTTGAGTTGGAATAAACATGACGCTTGGATTTTGTAATTAGGCACTTGTCGTAATTACATCAAATGTTTTAGCTAAGTTGAAATAGTCCAAGACCAGAATCAAGTCCATCAAATTTGGTCTCTTGAGTTGAAACAATCATGACGCTTGAAATTGTAGTACTAGTCGCAATTATATCAAATGTTTTAGCTAAGTTAATATTGTTGGTCTTTGTACACACTGTCACGTTTGTCATCCTAATCTGCTGTCACAGGCTCACAGCTCTGCTGGATGTAATCTCTATTGAAATTAGCAGTACCTTCAAGTGTTCACCTCTTTGTATATAATTTTCTTTCGAAGTATTTTATGTGTGCATAAATAATTAAGCCATTATTTTGTGTTCAGGTGGACCTCGACATGCGGATCGGTATTCACAGCGGCAAAGTACTTTGTGGTGTACTGGGGCTTCTAAAATGGCAGTTCGATCTGTGGTCACATGACGTCACACTCGCCAACCGCATGGAGAGTGGTGGCTTGCCTGGGTAACTATGCTACTATTTGGTCATAATAACAAAAGTAATATATGATTTCATGGAACCAAAATGCACTTAAATGATTATTTAATTAAGTGAAGAACAATATTTCGTGGAACAAACACAAAAACAAAAATAAAATCGCTGGGTTCATGATCAAATATTATTTTTGTAAATGAATGTTAGTTATTTACATAACAAAAGCTTTCGCTACGAATGTTTTCGAAACAAATTGAAGTGAGTTCTCACAGGATCAAAAGCGCAGTTGCTTTGAACTAGTGTATAAAATGTCTTCATAGAAGAAGTTCAATAGTCAATAACAAGTTTATTCAAGCAGGGAGTAGTGGTGGCCGAGTGGTAATGGCTCTGACTTACGAGTTGTAGGTCGCGGGTTCAAACCCTGCCAGGCGCATTACTTTGTGTAATTTATTTAAATATACCACTGCTCTCAAAACGGTGAAGGAAACACCGTGAGGAAAACGGCATGTCCGAGAACCAAAAATTCGAAGACATGTGACATTCACCAAACCGCACTGGGCCCGCGTGTTGGATTACGGCCCATTCCCTCTCCTAGAGAGGACGCCTGAGTCCCAGCAGTGGGAACATTAAAAAGGCTGATGATGATTTTTTTTTTTGCTGGGGAAAATCATCCGTTGTCAACCCCCGCTCTTGGGCGGAGCGAGAGATAGGGTCAGACTCTTACTGACTAAAAAACTTACCCTGTTCCTTCAAGCCTTCATACCGGGTCTCGAGTTCCCTTTCGGATAACCCTGGCCCCAGTAGGCTTCGACCCGGTGGGCCCCTGCTGTTATTAACAACTCCTTGAGGCGCGCGGGAACAGTGCGCGTCGTCGACGACTTGGACTTGGTCCGGACAGTTACCGGACGGCTGGACAGCGAGCTACCCATTGCTCACTGTCCGCAAGTCCGCGCCTACAGTGTCTGAAAATCGGGATCGGAATCCCGGCGGCGGCGAGAGCACCGTTGCCCGATGCATGATGATGATGATGCAAGTTTATTCAATAGTTTAGATTCTATCCTGCAAATTAAATCTGTCTACTACAAATAAATAGATACGTTGGCATTGGTAGAATGCCACTGCACTTTTGACCCCTGACAATACTAATTTGAACCACTCATGAAATTAGTCCCAGTTTGCTTACTAGCCAATACATACTAGACTTCAGATTTTGACCGTCCACCTAAACGTACTTTTCCAGTCGCGTGCACATATCATCTTCCACACTGGAGTGCTTGAACGGCGCCTTTGAAGTGGAGCCTGGAGACGGTGGTAGCCGTGACCCTTACCTTCGAGAACACAATCACATCACCTACCTTATAAAGAGCACTGAGCAGCCGAGGCGGACGAGGCACAGGTCTAGGACCAGGTGAGCTGGAGATTTTGATAATTGGGTTGTTTCGGGTACTTAGAAGCAGTTATCACATCACATAAGTAACATAACTAATAAGTATATTTGAATGCCTACAGTGTACCACAACAGCCTCAAACAAACTGGGAGGCAACACCGCGCCGCCCCAGCAGCACCATCGAGGACGAGATGACCGCCGACTGGACGCCCGAAGTGCCCTTCCAAAATGTAAGACAAGTATGTAAATATATGATCACTATACAGTGGTGCTGGTGTACGACAAGTATACAAGTATGTAAGACAAGTATGTAAAACCAGTATGTAAGACAAGTATGTAAGACCATGATCACTATTCAGTGGTGGTGGTGTAAGACAAGTATCAAAGACAAGTATGTAAGCCCATGATCACTATACAGTGGTGGTGTAAGATAAGTGTGTAAACCCATGATCACTATACAGTGGTGGTGGTTTAAGACAAGTATGTAAGCCCATGATCACTATACAGTAGTAATAATGTAAGACAAGTATGTTAGCTCATGATCACTATACAGTGGTGGTGTGAGACAAGTATGTAAGCCCATGATCACTATACAGTGGTGGTGGTGTAAGACAAGTATGTAAACCCATGATCACTATACAGTGGTGGTGTAAGACAAGTATGTAAGCCCATGATCACTATACAGTGGTGGTGTAAGACAAGTACGTAAGCCCATGATCACTATACAGTGGTGGTGGTGTAAGATTTAACTAAACTAAGCAAAAATTAAAAAAAATCAATAGAAATTAATTTAAAATTCTCGTTTTTATCGTAGTACTACTCAAGCGGCGCAGCCAGCGTAGCGCGCGCGTTTCGCAAGAACTGTGACGATTCTAAACAAGATCCGGAAATTGAAGACGTGCCGCCACTCTCCGATGTTGAGGTGAGATATAAAGGGAATGCCAACTAGGCAACATCGGCTAGCTAGGTTTTTATAGAAAGGGACCCCGTTTCTTTCGATTTGCGAAAGGAAATTGATGGCTGGATTAGCTGTGAAGTTTTCTATGGAGGCAATAAATGAAAATTGTCTCTTGATTTATTGTAAAAAACTCGTATTAACTATCGCAGACTATTGAATGCTGGAACGCTATTTTAACAGTCACCTTTAAATAATTCTACAGGGAATGTATAACCCTGTAGAATTATTTAAAGTTGACTTAAAAACTTAAAACACTAACAACATTTCAGGACTGTCTTACTAAGACTTTTGTTCTATGACTTTTTACAAAATATAATTCATTTACTTACCAAAAACAACTTACCAACCTTCAAAAGTTCTTTGTTCTGTCTAACATATTTCAACTCTGTATTGTTCTATACCTACCTACGTCTGTATGACGGGACGCAAGCGCAAGCACCCCCACCGCTCGACCCCGCTTCCCTCCGCTATTGTACTTCAAAATTTTCCCAACAGCACATACTACAGGAATAAAAAGTATCCTATGAGCTATTCTACAAAGGTTGACCATATCCTAGGATGGGACATGACATAGAATAGGTACCTACTTTTTATCCCAGGACATTTTTTTTTTACTTTTACGTGAGGGAAGTAGCTTTGCAGAAGCTATACTTATTTTCATTAAGGTGGATCTATGTTAAAGGAGCCGAGTACTACTGTAGAGTCGCTCCACACTACACAAATTTTAGCTCGACTCGTGCTCCGCTCGAGCTCAGCTCCTCTAGTGTAGACTTACCTTTATAGATGAATGATAATTTTAATTCCGCCAAGTCCGTTCCATCACTCGACCACTAGACGTACAGCGTTACGCCACCGGTACAAGGTAAATATTCATTGTGCGTGCAGCCAAGAAGTGGAATTTCTTGCCGGAATCTGTGTTTCCTAATACCTTCAGTTTGGGGGTATTAAGTCAAGAGTGAATAGTTTATTGCTAGGCAAGCGTGCTCCATCGTCAGCCACACCATCACTTACCATCAGGTGAGATGGTGGTCAAACGCGAGCCTATCAATAATAATAAAAGATATTGGATTCATTACAGGACTACGATATAATAAATCACTCGATCGAAGTGAAGTCTAACCGTCGCATGCGAGTCAGCAACATGCACGGCTGGTCGCTAAGGTTCCGCCGACCCTCGCTCGAGGAGAGGTTCTGTGAGCTGGATGAGAAGACCTTCAAGTCTAACGTCATGTGCTGCCTGGTGTTATGGCTGTTCATAGTTGCTGTACAGTCTTTGTTGCATTACAAGTAAGATACTCGTATTTAATAATAATATTCCAGTAAGATATTTAATAACTTAATAATTCCAGAACTTTCACACAACGCTATCTGACCCGTTTGGGGTTAGATGGCGTTGTAAATAGATCTTGCGCTATAAGTACTAGACAACTGATACATATACGTATATATTTCTAAACACACACATACTATATCTATACATATAATAAACCTGTAGAAGTTTTTAGTAATGCGCATCACGTAAAATATACGAAATAGATGTTAATAACTTTTATTCATTAAAATTGTGTGTAACTCGATATATTACCTTAGGCTTTGTTTCATCGCAATCGCTTGGCTATATCGGAAGTCATTGACTGTTAGGCGGTACGAAGCACGCCGGTTCAGCTGATTACAAATAAATTACGCCGATACAAAACAAAAATATTCGAAGATTCACCTCCCCAATCCGCACTGACCCGCGTGGTGGATTACAGCCCATTCTCTCTCCTAGAGAGAAAGCCTTAGTCCCAGCAATAGGAACATTGTTAGGTTGGTTATGCTATGTAATTTAATCTTTTTCTGAACTCTGGACAGTTGCCGTAACCTCGTGGTAATCCTGGTGTCGATGACGGTACCCTTCACTCTGTCCTTTGTGCTGGTGATGTTGGAGGAGTTCCCCGGCATTTTACCACGCCTGTCCAAGATCTCTGCCTACCTCAGCTCGACAAGAACGATCAGGAACATTCACATCTGCTGCTTTATCACTGCCATGTCGATATCAAGGTAACACGGAATACGTCTTACGAGAATTACAATTACCAAAGAAGGAAAATACTAGTGATATGCCCCAGGTCCGCACAGGCTAGAAATCTTTGAAATTATTTTTCCCTTTTTCTTTCATATCACCCCTCACATAATCCATCTATCTTATCTTTAACCTCGCTCTCCATCCATCCACATAATAGGCTAGTGGCCGTAAAAAATGTAATTTGTCCGTCTTTTAGATTATTCAAAAATAATGGACACGTATTTTTTTATTTGTAAATTAAACCAAAAATGACAAAAATACAGCTCATTAAAATTACGTGTAACATCACGCCGTGCTAAATTTTTTCACACGGAGTGTCGTCACACGTAACTTTAATAGGCTAAATCTTTGTTATTTTTTGTTTAAACGAAAAACGAAAAAACACGTGTTCAATAATTTTTTATAATCTAAAAAACGGACTAATTACATTTTTTACGGCCACTAGCCTGTTATGTGGATGGATGGAGAGGGAGGTTAAAAATGAGATAGATGGATTATGTGAGGGGTGATATGAAAGAAAAAAGGGAAACTAAATAAAATGTAATTATTTTGAGCCTGGAAACGACCCTATTTTATATTGTTTACTCATAACTCTTTCATTAGTAAAATACGTTTCATCTCTCCACTTCACATGACCGTATCAAGGCAACAATTCCCTTTTAACTTTTCAGCAACCATTTTCAAACTCGTCCTATTCTATATCAGTGTTTATTATTATTATACGCACCTACATTTTTACGTACATACTTTAGCTGTTAGGTTAAGACAAATATGCTTCTAAACAGTTAGGGTGAGTTGCACCATTTAACTGTAACGATAACCAAACCATAACCAGCCGTGAAACGGCCGCCTATTGGTCAATTCGACGATTTGACAACTGTTAACTGCTTTGTTATCGTTATGGTTAAATGGTGCAACTCACCCTTATTTTTTTTATTATTATTTTTTTACAGCACAATAAAACTCTACGTGTGTCCGCCGTCGTTTATTTCCACTGGATCAGTCATGAATGCCTCAAATATTACATGCAACGTCACGTCAAATGTTACATTACGTCAAGAAGTCTTCAACGCTGACTCGGATGATCAAGGTTAGTTCATTTACTAATATTTACATTTTAAATAACATTCACACACTAAATGCCAAAAAAACGTTCAACACTACTATTGGGGATTGGATATAATAAAAAAGGCTTATTAGAGGTATGCGGAATAGAGAGTAAAGTCCAGCAAAGCTCCGTTGAAAAGGAAGGATCTACCGACCAGACGGATATTACGTCTGGTGGGTACCCTGTATACCTGGCACGATTAGTTCTTATGTGACGCCGATAGATGACGCTGCAGCTTCTTCAAGCCTTTCTCTTTCACACTTCTGGTCAAATGGTTCCCCCAAAATCTTCCAAGTATTCTTCTCTTGAGTCACCTCGAACCAGTAAAGTTTTATTAAGAATGAATCCAAGATCTACTCGAGAACGTCTTTTACTGTCTCTGATCTTTACAGTACGGCCAGCGTCATCAACGGGTTCCCTTTTCAAAAAAGGGGCGTATTCTTTTCTAAGATACACTAAAGTATGAGATGAATATGCTACTCAATTGATACAAATGTCTATAGGTGGACACTTCCGCCTGACCAATTCTAATTCATTTTTGCTTGCTCTCGGAACAATAACTTCAAAGGGTTTGGTTTGGCGCCGCGCCGCAGGATTCAAGGGATTTTTTTTTTAAATGATCATGCAGAAATGACCACGATGGTACCTACCTAGCACTATGCTTTTGCTTATGCTATTGAACAAAATTATTAATTATTCTTACGTTCCCCAGACGAATGCTATCGCCCAGAATACGTAGTGTTCACGTGGGTGCTGTGCCTGGTCGCGCTCACCTCGGTGCTCAAGCTGTACTACCTGATCAAGACGCTGCTGGCGACCATGAACGTCATGATGTACTGCATCCTGCTGCTCGTTTACTATGACTACCAGAACTACAACACAAATACCAACACGTGAGTATTGTGCATATTGGTACCTTATTGTTTTTGCTAGCGTTCTTGTGATTCTAGCTGAACTTCGTTATAAGAATGAAGTTGATCATGATTATCAAACCTCTCTATTTTACATTTTTGGCTGTATCTGATAACTTCTTACATCTTTCCTATCCAAATATATCATTGAGCCTATCTGATAGTCTTTTCTGATCACCAGTCCACAAAAAGCTATGCTGTTACAAAACAATAGCTTTTTAGAGAATCAATTATGATTACCGAAAATCTATCAGTGGGAATTATTTCGCGCCAGTTGATTTTCCCAGCTAAAAAATTTTTGAAGAAAGTGCAGTTTATTTTCCGACTTTTCAACGTATTTTGATTCTCTTATCTTTCTATATGGGGTGTATGGGACAACCCTCCACAAACTTGAAGGGCTTGCTCTGTAGACAAAACTGAACAACCGACAAGAATTTTTTTAGAAAACGAAAAACAAATGGGCCTCTCCATACTACAAACTGTCCAATAAGTTTTTAATTTTGTATGGTGAAGCTGATTATTTTTTCGAATCCTGAAAAAAAGTCTATTGCAAAGTATCTTACTTATAAGTATTTTTTTCTGTTTTCAGTACCCTTCCAGCCTACGTACAAATGTTGATCTTGATGGCAGTGTTTCTAGTAGTGGTGATATATCACGGGCGCCTGGTGGAAGTGACGTCACGCCTGGACTTCATATGGAAGCTGCAGGCGGAGACAGACCTGGACGAGATGGAGGACACGCAGAAGACGAACAGACATCTGCTCAAGCATATACTGCCTGATCACGTTGTTGTTCACTTTCTGAGTAAAGATTGGTGTCCTGACGTAAGTTTGTAAAGAAACATCTTTTTTTTTAATTTATCCTTTCGAACACTGTAATGAAACACAATAGCAAGACAATGAGAGAGCGTTTGCTTGGGGTTTTATGAATTAAATGAGTAGGTACGTATGAATCCATGCGTACGTATGGTTTATGTAACTCATAATATTTAAAAGATTTTCCACGGAGTTTCTTTTGCTTTCGTCTCCATAAAGATCTAGGCTTTGGAATGTGCAATATAGTTTTTTTTTTTTTTATGAACCTACATTTTGTTAATTAAACTACTCTAAATGATTTATTTGAAATAAACGTTTTCGATTTCCTTATAGTTCTTGCAACTCCATAAATGCTTTATCAGAAATGCACTATGTAAAACATGAAGTAGATAAACAAATCCATCAAAATCTTCTTTTTTTTATTTTTCATAAAGACTATTTCAAGTCAAATTCTCAGTGGGCTTTTAGAACCAATAACGAGCTTACGGTTCCATTGATCAGTCTATTAATTCGTTACCGGTAAAACGGGGTGAATAGATAACAGCATTTATATATAACAGCAAAGAAATGATAAATATTTTTATAAAATTTTTTAGTTCATAGATTGTTGGCTTGCTATACGCTTTGGCGCGTACTGTGAGTATAGCAAGCAACTGTACAATAAATAAATAAATAATAAAACTGGTTTGGTTTTGCACTTTGATTCCATCTTATTGATTTCTAAAAAAGTCTTTTTGGAATAACAATTCATTAATAAATGGATATAGTTAAATGCTGCAAAAAATATTCTCTTCTCTATTTAAAGTTTTGTTTCTATTCACCCCAGAGGTTCTATCCACAATATTTGACTGTATCATCGTTTCTAAAATCGGCTGCCTCAAATCTAACATAGCTGACGTCATTTCCAGGAGCTGTACTCTCAATGGCGCGACGAGGTGGGCGTGATGTTCGCGGGCATCCCGAACTTCGACGAGTTCTACTCGGAGGAGAAGGCCGTGGAGTGCATGCGCGTGCTCAACGAGATCATTTGTAATGTACCAACCGAACACACTTATACTCTTGCTTCCTTTTCCTTGACTAACTTTTGACCGCGGCTTCACATATACACATATACATATAGTCTATGACACAGGAATAAAGCAGCTTAGGTACTATCGGTGAAAAAAAATTCGCAATCGGATCAGTAATTTCAGAGATTACTTCCTACAAACAATAAAACGTTAAAAGAGGAAGTTCTTCTTTATAATATTAATTCTTAATTCGTGTTTTTTTTTATATTCCACAACTATCACACAACGCCGTCTAGTCCCAAGCTAAGCAGAGCTTGTGTTATGAGTACTAGACAACTGATAAACATACTTATATATTTAAAATTTCTAAATATACATATATAGATAAATTACACCCAGACATAGAACAAATAATCATGCTCATCACACAAACGTTTTGGATGGAAATCGAACCCACGTCCTGCGGCATAGCAGTCGGGACCACTAATCACTAGACCAACAGACCAGTCAAGAGAAGTGTAGATAAACGATTCTTGTACCTACTAAAATCGAGGTGGAGACTGGCTTGGTTTTAAAATGGATTCTTTCCCCATCGGATTCATTCCGATATCTAGGTTTTCAATGTCAGGCATGCGAGCAAAAAAGAGCGATGGACCCTATAGCTCGATCCCTTCAACAGTTAGGTTTAGGTCGTAAAATGGATCGCGCTAAAAGCTCATGATAGCGCCTCTGTGCTAGTATAATACTACTTCCAGCTGCTATGTTACCTTAAGCAAATAGTGTAAAATCGACCCATTTATTTCATGATTCCCTCCTTTCTTTACTTTTCTTTTTTAGTAGTTTTTTATTCCACTTCTTAATTTCATAAATTTATATAGTTTTTTTTCCAATTTGCAGTCGACTTTGACAAGTTACTGATGCAGCAGCGGTTCAAGAGCATTGAGAAGATCAAAACGATTGCTGCGACCTACATGGCTGCTTCGGGACTAAATCCTAACCACAATAAGGTAATTGTTCTCTTCATAATATTATCTCATTGTAGTTATAGTTTTTTCAGCTGTAAAAATGCACATTGCTAAAAAACTGTGGTAGTAATTCTAAAACGTTTTTTGGCAGCCCGTGTCAGATTTTTATTTACGAGAAATGATCATCCATCATTATCTCTATTGACCATAGGTCTCCAACAAGTCTTGCATCCACCGGACTCCCGCGACCTTCACCAGGTCAAGGGTCTACCTTGTGGGAGACCTTCCAACGATGCGTCTTCCGGTACACGGTCGCCACTCCAAAACCTTTCAATCCAAATGATCAATGTGCCCTGCCCACTACCAGTTAAGTTAGCGATTCTTCGGGCTGTGTCAATAACTGTAGTTCTCCTGCGAATACCTTCATTCCTATTGCTTAAAGACACCGAAAGGGCCACTGGAAGCCCAGGGGCTATGATGTTTCCTTACGTGATCGAACGAGTAGGTATACAATCCACAAATATTCAGAATCTTAATATGTTTTCAGACTGGAGAAGACAACTGTGAACATTTATGCGCGCTAGTCGACTACGCCTTCGCTCTAAGAGAGGCGCTAGAAGACATCAGCAAACACAGCTTCTACAAATTCCGGCTAAGAGTAGGTGAGAAAGATTTTTATTCCAGTTCCAGAGTCAGGTTTGAGAGCATTTGTGAACAGTCTTTTGTTCATCAGGGATAAGTTGCGGTCCTCTGGTGGGCGGAGTGATCGGCGCTCGCAAGCCGGTGTACGACATCTGGGGCAACACTGTCAATGAAGCTTCTCGTATGGAAACCACCGGTGCTATGGATAAAATACAAGTTACTAAGTATACAAAGCAGGTGAGTGATCTGTCCTTCCGTTTATATTACTCTTGTTTCAGGCTAAATAGCTTAAACGTTATTATACAAGGTTTCGTCAGTCGATCAGTTTGGATTTCACTCCAGTTTAAACAGATTCAAATCTAATTTTGATTCAGATTTTCAAGAACTTTGTTAGTTGGAAGTAGCGTGGTAGGGGGAAGTGAAGGAATTATTCAGGTCTCTTTCTCCTTCCCCTTGCGTCGTATTCGTTAATGCTGACGGTTGGGACCCTGCTTCATCACTTTAATTTTTATGATGTTCCTTCATCTATTCGAGTCTCAGCAGTGGGGACATTATAAGGCTGATCACGTAATGTAGGTACTAACCGAAATAGTAATGAAAAATCTCACCTAACAGCTATTAGAACTCCGTGGCTACGCTCTCGAACGCCGGGGCAACGTAGAAGTAAAAGGCAAGGGGCGTATGGAGACGTGGTGGGTGACGTGTGCACGTGGAGCACCCCCGGCGCCTGCGCGACCCTCTGCGCCTGCGCCACCGCGCTCGCTCGCAGCGCTCGTTTACACCATGCTGCAAGCTCGCAAGAGAATTTATACGCATCCACTCGATACTACGGCTGTGCGTAAGTACAAGAGTATAACTTAGATTACTTGACAAAAGCAAGGATTTTTGATAATTCGAGCCGGATCTATTACAATTCAATAAATCCGGCTCGAATGATCAAAATTACTTCTAACGGATGAATCTTTGAGGTGCAGGCTGAGCTCTACAAATCGTACCGAAACTTTACTGAAACCAAGTACAGTGCAAACGAATATAATCTTAGGTATACTTATGTGAATATTGTTATTTTTCCGATAAAGTGGAGTGTTTTGACGAATATGAAATATTACTGTATTACTCCGCTGCCGCGCTGTTATGTGACTCCGCCTCGAAGGGCCTTTTTGTCTTTCTGGTCTGCATCTCATTTGTTCTGGTGTTGTCAGTATATAATTCTGTCAGACTGTAACGTAATAACCACCAACTCAGCTACGAGTTCTATCCTCAAATGTTTGTGTTGTTATTTTGCAGCTAAACGCGGAGGCAGCGTCCGGACGAGTCGAGCGGACACGGCGCCGAGCGGTTCACAACGACGGTCTGAGCTGCGTCGTGCACGGACGCGGCATGTGAGGACGTAAGTAACGGCATTGAATCAAAAAAGTTATCTTGATCTATATCTTAGTGATGCGATCGCCTTAGAATACAATTCAATAAGGAAACTGAGGCCAACAAACTGATAGAAAATTACACTGAATTTTATGCAAACGTCTACAAAAGTAAGAATGGAATTCTCTGCCGGAGTCTGTGTTTCCTGATAGCTATAAACCTAGGGGTCGGCATAGATGTCGCTACAACTCTATATGTACCTATATCTTCTGTTTTTTTGACTGCCTCGTTGGTCTCGTGGTCGAAAGCACGACTGCTTAGCGTGGGATCCTGGGTTCGATTCTCAGGAGAAGTTGAAAGAAGTTGGAAGTTGGTGGTATGATACCCGTGCCTCGGAAACCAAATAAAGCCAAATAAAGTTAGTCCTACGCCCGAACTCTATCCGTTCCTGTTTGATTGCCGTCCCATCTTGTGCATTATAATATCGCCTGCGTACTTGGCTAATCTTCGATAAGATTGACCACCGTGATTGGAATTCAATCGGGAGGTTAATTTGTCCTCGATATAAAGACTACCTATGTTTTTCCACAGAACCGGCAACGAGCTAGAACTGGGCGCGATCCGTCCGCATTCAAGCAGCCTGGTCGTTCGGCGGGCAGATATAACGTCGGCGCCGCCCGCGTCGCTGTCGGCGCCGCACACGCCCACGGGCGCCGCGCACCCGCCGCCGCCGCACGACGCGCTGCCGCCCAGAGACAAGCAGCCTAAGTTGGGGCTAGGTATGCCATTCAAAAATACGCAAACACTAGCTTCTGCCAGCGGCATCAACCACAAGAAGAGTTTTCTCAATACAAACTTTGCACAGCCGTTTCATCCTCTTAGGGAGTGAATTTTAAATGTTCTTATTCTTTGAAATTATCATAAAAGAAATCTCTATGCGTTTTAATTTTCAGCGTTCTACTAATTCTACTAATTACGTTCAGCACAAACCTTTGGACCTACAAAGGTTTGTGCTGAACGTAATTAGTAAATCAGGCGGATACGGCGTGTCTTTCAAAGAGCTAGGTCTTAAGCCATAATTTCCAGTTTAGAGTCCGTCTCATTTTATATCAAACTCTGTGACTACTGTACTGTTTAAAAAATAAAATAAATTGCTGATAGTACCACTTTGTCGTGAATTTAGTTGCCAACTAAAATAGCTAGAAAGATCAAGCTGGTCCTCAGTTGGTTGTAAAACTTGACAAAAAAAGTAACACCTGTTCTTTATTATAAATCTTTGAAATAAGATTTTGTTTTGATTTTGAAAAGATTTTGTAGATGGCGGTTCGCACATACTCATCGGGACTTCCGGAACTCAAAACACTCAATTTTCATTACAGGAGCCCGCCTAAAAGCAGCAAGTTTCTCCTCAAGAACGCGACCTAGGGACCGGTCACCGAACATCCGGCACCAGCAACACGAAGGCTCCGGCACATCCATAGGCAACGGCACGCCCGGCTCCTTCCGCATCCGGTCCATAACCAACGCTTCCATATTCAAAAGGAATAAAGAAAAACGCAGCAAAGAGCAGTTAGATGGAGAGAGTAAAGAGAATGGAGATGCCATCTCGACAAGGATGTGAATTGTGATAGTAGCTTTCAAGTTTGTGAGACATTTCTTGCTGCCAACTTTACATCAGGTTGCCCAGGTGACAAAAGTGGTGTGGAAGTCTATGTAAGCGATTTTCCCGAAAAAGGGACAGTATAGATTAGGAAAAAACATTGAATTATTACGATTTTAAGTCAGTAAACCTGTCTATTGGTGTTGCTACAGTTAGGCCATAGAATGTTGCCATACTTACTTTTTTATTTCCTTCATTAAGAATTAATTTACCCTTTGTTAGCTTGTCTTCCCGCGCTATATTATGCAAATGTTATGTGAGATATAGTTATATTTAATTTGCACCTTTACATGACTGTGATGTGCAGCTAAAGAAGTTGATTATTGTATATTTTATTAGCCAAGTAGAAGCTGTCACATTGAGCGCAAAATGTATAATTTTATTTGTGATTTCTTGAAAAGTTACATGTATTTGTGTTATAAGTAGTAAGTTACGAAATTGACCTAACTAATTTAGTTTGTACATAAAAGAATCTTTTAGAGGTTATTTACTTCATTATGAAATATTATTATGACATTATTTATTTTTAACAATTATTATACTTTTAGTCTAACCTACTATTTTAATCTGAGTCGTTGTATATTGCATTATTTATTGTGAAGAGCACAAAATGTACCATTTACCTATTTTAGTATGAAGTCCTATTTGTTTATGAGCGCTAAGCGTCTGGAAATGTAAATATTGTAAGATATTTTTGTATAATTAGTCAAAACTATTGGACTCCGGGTGTGGGACCAAATGGAGCCTCGAAATGAATGTGATGCAGGTAAAGAGTTTAAGGGTAATGACGCCTTACAGGTGAAAAATAAATACAAAAAAAAATGCGATTCATTTTGTGGAGCTATTATATAAATGGGCTGTTCCTAGTTTCTCTATAGACGATAGATTCTTTAGATATTTTCCTCTGTAAGGCGATTGAGTCTATCAGTTCTGACTGATTGCTATATTTTTAGGTATAAAAAATAGTATTAAGAAATCAGACAGCATTTTATTGTAATTCGAATACGGTAGGGAATTGAATGTGCCACCTTTACAGTAGAACAGACAATGCCAAAGATTCTGTATGATCTCAAAAAGCATTTTAAGTAACACATACACTAAGTAGACATTTATTGTAATGTATTTAAAGTTTAAGATCTGACATTCTACATATTTATTACATATAGGTAGATTATTTTATTGTCTATAAACTTCGGTGTTGCCAAAGCCAAATTAAACCTTAAGTAATTTTGAACAAATATTTTAAAATGGAATCTATGAAATAAAACGTCGAATGAATTTGAATGTTTTTATTTCAATTATAATAATTTCGAATAGATGTTTTGTTTTTTTATATAAACTTTAATTTCACAAACAATATTAACGAATACAAAAAAGAATTCGAACATGATTGTTGTATTATTAAAACATGATATTAAATATTCTCCGTTCTTATGTTAAACACAAACTGTCGCTTAATAAATATATCTATAAATAAAAGCTTTGGGAATATTCACACATAGCACTCGAAATATGATTTCATTAATATGCATATGATTTTTTTTTTTTTTTTTGAGTATCCAAATACTTAACAAAAATGTCGAAATTGATGAAAATGGGGAAAATGGATACCTCGAGATTTCAACATAGATTTGTTTAGGTTCATTCCTGGTAATCATTCGTTCAATCGTACAGTTCACTCATTTCCATTGCTACGTTTGTACCATTTTTACGTTTGATGGACCATCAACCGCGCTAATCTATATAGTTTATGACGTACGCTCATTATTTACGCTTATATTAACTAAATTATTAACCTGTGATGCTTTATTGCTTATAGTCAATCACTGACATGATTAATGTGAACCTGTTACTAATATCTCATAAAAGTCTATAACTACACAGCCGTCAAACATTTTGGAAATGATTTTATTTTGTTTAGAGTACTTCTGCTGCGAATAAAATCTATTTTTTGGACCTGCCGATGAAGAGTTTGATGAATGATCATTACAAAATTCATTTAAAATTACATGATGAAGTTTATTTATCCCTATAATGTACTCATATATTTTTTACCACAACGCATTCTCTACTCGACCTTCAATTACGAAATTAACTAATATTTTTGTGATCAAAGGACCAAAGTAAAAGAAGTGTTTGATAAACGCCCTTTTGGCACAGTCGGGTAAAAAAAAAAACAATGAAATATGAATGTTATAGAAACTAAATCTTTTACTAACACACAGATCAGGCGAGTTTATCGTTCCAAATCATACAAAAGGGAGGAGGGGTGGGGAGCCTCCCCATTCGTATATCATGATCTATGTACAAATAATTGCTTACCATTCATCTAATAAATCTCCTAACATCCCTTCATAAAATATAAGTAGGCCTATTTTAGCCGTATCTTTGAAAGAAGACTAATGTACTGTTAATATCTATTTAAAATATCAAAGAGGCAGTTTCCTTTTATAAAGTGAAACTTGACACGATACCTGCGGCCGTATTATGACATCTTAAATCCATCATGTTTTCTGTGTGAGAAAAGGATAGTGCTATTCGTTCTGTATAGCTCCGTCTCTTTTTCACACCGAAAACATGATGGTTTTAAGAGGTCATAATACGGCCTCTTTGCGATGACGAAATATATATTTTTTTGAAGTCATCATAATTATAAAATAACATCTCCCACTCTTAGAGGAGTAAGAAGGATTTTTTTAGCTTTTTACTGAATAAAACCCACCAGTCTAGGTCCAAGCTACAGTGATTCTATCGAACAATCAAGGGTGAATAGGTTTCGTCTATGTAAGCGCGTTCCATCGTCGACCGCATCGTTGCTTTCAAACAGGTGAGATAGGGGTCAAGCGCGAACCTATCAACATTAAAAAATTCAATCCAGAAGCCTAGCTTTAGAAATAACTTACAGAAGATATGAGTGACAAAAAACAATGCTCGTCAAAGCCGCTTTTTTCTTAAACTCGATAGGACAATATTTATGACGGAAACTTTCCCAAGTGTACATTGTATACTTATCACATTTCTTAAATAAATATATTATTTTAAGATTAGGTTTCAATGGAAATACGTTTTTGATATATTGCTAACTTGATTAGCGATAACAAGGACCAAGTTCATTAAATTTAAATTCCTATATTTTATTAACATTACGACGGTCTCTAGTCGTTAGTATCAATGACATAATTATATTATAATAATATGCGGACATAGTTCTTATAATAACGGAACTTCGGACAGCTATTTTTGCTAGCCAAAATAGGCTAGTTGACACTATATAATTTTTTTAAAAAGACTGACATGAATACAGGAAAACGCAGCTGGCCATTTTACAAAAAAAAAAATACTTTGAAACTATGCAGCCAATGTGCTCTAACCAAACCTATATCATTTGAAAAGCCGTCTTTATTGCGAAAATGGTTTTAGACCATTAAAACAAAGCATAATTTCCTTATTTTAACAAATAAACGAAATATATTTCTTTTTGGTGTAATAGCATACGCCTGCTATTCGTAAGTAATCAAAATGTGACGAAAAAATATCACGACTTGACATGTGACCACTATTAGTTTTCCATTATTTTATGAATACGATCATGACAGATAGTGTTTTCGCGTCCCAAATTACAGACATTTTTAAAGTACAAGTGAAATACATGTCATATACCCTGTTAAATTTTGATCGTTTTAATCCCGTAGACGGTCGATCCGGTACGTGAAACACTATCGATTAGTAAAGATAAAAATAAAAAATAAAGTACCTTTTTTTTAAACTCGTATTAATTTACGCATGTGCGAAATTAATTTCTTTAAGAAAACGTCAGCTGAGCGACTTCAATGACCTATAGGTAGTAGTCGGCGTTGCGTACTAATTGGTGTATAATTGTATTCTTGAGTTCTTCTATTTAAAATAAACATTTATTAAATAAAATTAGTTGCGAGTCAACTAGCCTATTATGAAAGAGGACGACTAAGCTGTTGACGAAATTCCTTTCGTCATATTTTTACGGTTCCGACCTCTTCTATTTAACCCAGAGGCATTTAAATATTTTGATTATTTACAGGGCTCTCCAAACCAAAGGAATATACAGGATCTACTGTTAGGCCGACAAAATAATAATAAACATAGAGAACTATATTTATTATGTAGGTCGATCTTTTTTCCGACAATCGCTTGTCGCCCTCGAAAAATAATATACGTATCGATATTTACGCTTGATATTTTCAAGCATCTCAATTCTTTTTTATTTTAAGTTTATTAGTAAAACTACATGCCGTTATTCGAGAACTTTGAATTGGATAATAATAATAATTATCAATTTTCTTTTTTCATTCGCGTAATTGATTGGGTGAAATACACCTCCTTCACACTTTTATGTATTGATCGATTGTCGATATAAAGAACATTCCATCGTTTGCATTATCGATTAAAAGAACATTCCATCGTTTGCATTATTTATCGATTAAATTCTGTTACATCCACATTTCTTCAGTTATGTATAACATTAGCCATCTATTATTATGACTACAACCATCCGTCAGTCTTGATCTAATACTACATTTGAATTCAGAATTCGAGATAATTCTTAAACAACTTTATGTCATACACAACAAAGTTTAAATTCCATTGCAATCCATTCTTTTTTTATGGTCATTTTAACACAAAATGTCACTTAAAAATCAACTCAAAATACACAAAGCAAAAGTCGATATTTTAGTTGATAACGATGGATTGAAACTATCTCGATTTGTAAATTCAAGTTTAAAGCGATCTATTCACACAATAAATACAGGCAAGATTCCCTTCGTAAAGTTCGTACAAAAATATATCTGGCCACGTTCTATGGCACCAATGTTGTATCGATTTCGTGATTTTGTATACTTTAGTATATTTTTTTTAATTGTCTAGTTACTAGCTATTATTTAATGTTCAATTCTGTTCAGGCCGCATTGTCGCTGTCTGTAGAACTTCAGTCCATCTGAAAAGAAATTAATTGATTCACTTTTTGAAATATACGCCCGCCTATAACACGCCTAACAGCGTTATAGAAACAATTTATAAAAAATAGTATATTATGACACACATTATGGACATTATGTTAATGTTGCTACCTTTTATGGATAGTAAGCTAAAGCACAAAGTTAAACTCACTGCTTACTATTGTTGTAAAAATACAAACTAAGCTATAATCGAAATTCTGGAAAAACATCGCCAAAAAGGACCAGCGATTCTGCTGGTCCTTTTTTTTGGGGTGAAAAATCATAAAATAATTTCTTCCGCTTTGGGTGGAGCGAGATGGCGAGTCAGGCTTATACTGACTAAAACCCACCTATGTTTCTTTATATTATTTGCAATTCAGGACCACAGTAATTCTTTCGAATATTCCCACAGCTACCTACTGGGCCCCTTCAGTTTTGCTAACAGCTTTTTGAGGCGCGTGTGTGACCAGTGCGAACTGGATTCACGTTTTATTTTACACAGCGCGATTGCTGTCGGTCCGTTGATAGATAGAAAGTCATCATCTTCTTGCTCTAGTCCCGTTTTATTTGGGGTCGGCGCAACACGTTTTTTTCTTCTATTCTGTCCTGTCACTCGTCACGCTATCACTAACTCCCTTTTCCTTCATATCGCTTCTCACACAATCCATCCATCTTGATAGAGAGTAAGTAAATAAAACATATTCAAATCAAAAATACCTGTTGAAAGTGTACTGGCTATCAGCTCTGAAGAAGTACACGTGGTTTTTGAACTGAAGTTTAAACACGAAGTCTTTGTCGATTTTATCGTCTGACGCTGGCGCACCCACGCTATAACTGTTAACAACAAAGTAACATTGTAAGAATAAACCAAGTTGAACGAATGGTGGTAATAAACGGCCCTACGATCTCACAACAATCATTTCTTTATTATTGATAAGTTTATTTAGTTCCTATGGCCACCTTTCAGTTCCTTCATCAGATCAGTTCCATGTCATAATAATTTTGCGTTGTCATCTGATTGGCACATAAATGCAAAATTTTAGCTGAATTGGTAACCAGGAAGTGGATCAAATTTAATTTACAAGATTTGATTACGGCCAAACAAAAATCGGGTCAGGTGAAACTAATAGAAGCTTGTAAAAGTAAGTATTTCTGCTTACCCCAATAAAGGCAGAGACGCTAACGGCGTTTCGTCCTGCCAACTCTTGTAGAAGAATAACGTGGACACCGCGAACACGACCCACAGTTTCTGCCAGCCCGGAGACTTCTTGAATTTGCGTAGTAAGTAGCCGGATAACTGAGTCTGGAAGTAAAACCGGATAACTGAGTCTGAATGTATAATATTAAGAAAAGCCACGCTTCGTTCAAAAACGAGGATCGTAGGGCTATCTCCCATCGATTGAGAATTAAAGATGAAGATGAGACGTAGGAAAAAATACTGCCAGGATAAAATGGAATTGAGCGTGTCACATCAGCCGCGTGCACACACACCGCACGTGTCTCCACAGAGTGGCTGCCACAGGTGGGTGATGCCGCCGGGGCCGTTCGGGGGGTTCCCCGGGAGGCCTCGGCGGTATCACCTACCTGTTGGTACCAGTTGGTAACGAGACCGTCTGGAAGCATGAAGCAAGAGCTAGTTAAAGGTTAGTTAAAGAATTTGGGGGAGGCTTTTGCCCAGCAGTCGGAAAGTACAGATTAATAAAAATAATACATTACAAAAGTGCAAAATATACCTTCGGAAAATTAACAAAAAATATACAGAATAGTCATTTAGGACTAATTTCCTAGTCGGTAAAAAACGGCTAGCAATACAGACTTCGTTCAGAAGGCAGCAGCCGGTACAAAATATTTGATACATACCCTCATAGCGAGATGTAGATGCTGCGTGTCGAGTGACGTGAAGCGGTGCCAGCACACGTGCGCCAGGCCGCCGCCCGCGCACATCGCACTCGCCGTGGACGACTCTGCGGTACAAAAAGAATATTTTAAATCTACGACTGGAACAACATAACTTATGCCTTAATCCAGTAACTTGGGGTCACAGCAAACTACAAAGAAGCTAGCGAGACTACCTGGAAGTATTCCTAAAAGATTGAAATGAAGCGAATAGTCAAAAGAATAAGGGAGGCCTTTATGCACCAAAAAGACGAAGTTCGTACTGAGCGAACAGATGCTGAAGTCGCACCGTAACATCAATTTCAAGGCGATCGTGGTGCGAGTCCCGAACAGTTTCTGCCCCTAATGTCAAAGGAAGACTTTTAGCTGCAGGGCTTAATGTTCCGACGCTTCCACGGAAAGGTCCCACAGCACGTAATGAACATAGTGCTATATGTGAATTGTTACTAACATAGTCCTAAGTCTTATTTACTAACGATAACTTGTATGTACCGATGGGCCAAGTTGCCTGATAATAAATGATTTATTTATTATTTACCCAGCAGTGGGATGATACAAGCTAACAATATAATCATTCTGTTTCCCTGAACACAGTGCAGTATGTACACATAGTTGTGATACGTACCAGTCTCTTGTTCATAAGGCGTCAGTTCAGTGTCCACCTCAGTATATTTGTCGTGAGCGTTTTCTATCGTAATTTGGAGCGCGTTGTACCAGCCCGTGTATTCGCAGTCGTTCGTCGCACTAAGTAGTAGGTTTATGTCTTCTCCTGTAAACGGAAATTGTAGTTATAACAAAAGATTGCATCGCTACTTACCATCAGGTGGGATCGCAGTCAAGCACTAGTTTATCTCGATTAAAAAAAAAGAAAAGATAAATGAAAGGTTAAGCGAAATAAAAGCTTTCCAAGAATTGTAACGCCTTTATAGATGAAGCGCGGTGTAGTTGGAAATGTTTGTTTTTTTTTTTTTTCATTTATGCCTACATGGGCACTTATAAACCGTCAGAAGCGAGTGTACGGTTCTAATTTATCGTTTTCTATGGAGAAGAACCGCCAAGAAACTCCATACATACTCTTATATTGTACCAAAAAAAAAAAATTTATAGCTAATACAATATGGTTCAAATTTAAAAGAATCGTCCACATATATTTCACAGAAAATTTACTTTATTTCCATAGAGATATTATATTTGGCAAAGTAAAATCAAAGTGTTTTCTGTATTACACCAAAAGACATTTTTTTTTATTTAACAATTTGAACATTGAAAAAAAAGCCCATAAACTGATATTTATTTGAAACTTTGTGTATTATATATTTATTATAATGGGATAAAAAATCAGGATGTAAAAAAGAAGCTTTTTTTCAGTATTTTATGTTAAAAAAAAAAACATTATTTTTCTTTTTCACATACCAATACTAACCGTACCAATCCGGTATGCCGTGCCCGGCGAGCAAGAACGGGTTAAAAGGTTTTGGAGTTAAGCTGCTTTTGCGAGACATTACTTACCAGTTAGTGTGAAGGAATGCGGTAGCTCTGAAGGTTTTAATTCCAACGCATGAAGTGGTAAAGCTGAATGCGCTCGGAACTGCGTCGAACCGGCCTTCGACGTCACCACTAACACGTCACTGAACTGAAATAACAATACAAATGTTGACGCAGGCTAACTTTACTGATCTGAAGACGAGGCTGTGATATATAAATAGGTGATTGTAACATACCAAGAACAACATTCTCTGCTGTAGTCCTCTCGAAGAGTGCTTGTAGACGCAGCCCATTCTAATAAACTCACGTTCAGCCACTAATAGTTTATCGTAACCTGCAATCAAATTGTTTTTTTTTTCACTTGTGCAAAAACTATGACTTCAGGGAAACTATATGCAATACAGGTTTTTTTTTTTTCATTCAGCCGACCATCTTATTACCGAGTTGTTTAGGTTATTTTATGATTTTAATTAGATTATGATTGAATCATCGAGACTTATAAATGGCGGGAACTTAATCTTTTGACCGCCACAGTCATGTACACATGAGAAATCAAAACGTGTCCAGCACGCCACGGTCACGACTACACGACCAATTTAAACGCCAATCGTTAACTTCATCGTCATTTAGCTTATTAGCAAATAAATCTAAAGAAAGTATCATTTTTTTTTTTTAATAATTAATTAAACCCCAAGCGAACACCGGTGTTCGCTCTCTCACTGTCTTTTTATTGTGTCTCTAATTACGGTATTCGAAAGGTTAAAAGATGAAATCGTCGAACTGCGATTCCGTCCCTTACCTGCTGACAGAATAATATATATTTTTTTTATTCAAATACTGTTTAGAAAAAATGAGCATTAATCCTGTTGGATTAATGCTCATTTATTTTAATAAGGTATTTCATACAGTTACAGTGCCTAAAAATATACTAAAAGTAAAATATTATTAAAGGTGCAAGTAATCGTGTTTCAGCATTGCAACATTTATTAGTGGACCACCCGATCTAGGTTAATTTAAACCTGTGTTTCAGGCCATCACTTTACAGTTCAGTTTCATTTCGACAGTAAAATTTAAAGTTGGAGTAAAACTACATAGTCAGTTCTAGAAGTTTGGTCTACAGAAGAGAAGAGTGTGCACACCTGCGATGTCCCTCTGCAGCTGACACAGCGCGGCGTGGTTCTCTCCGTGCTGCAGCTGCTCACGCGCCTCCGACGCCACGTGCTCGGCCAGTTCTAGTGCCGCCGCCGAACACTCGCTCTGTGTCGCCTCGAACAACTCTGTACACAAATACGCTCCATTTTAATACTAGTTTATACAATACATCGATAAATATGTACTACACACTAGACGCGTGCCGAATACTAATTTCAATAGACTCACCAGTACACCTTGAACATTACATTATGTTGAACGAAACGTGTATGTGCCACTTAATGCATGGCGCTTAAGACATTTTGGTCGCGAAAAAAGTATCCTCTAAAAGCTATCTTAGCGTTGCATGTTTTTATAGTTCTGTTAGACTACATAATGCCAATGTAGCGCTGCAGCGAACTTTTGTTTTAACTTTTCAGTATTTTGACAAATAGTTTCCATGAGCGTGCTTGTCTATCACTAGAATATGAGTCAATGGCCTTTTAAGAGTAATAACTTGCTATAAGTACCTACCTATTTTAATATAAAATAAATAAAAATGAAAAATAAAATAGGTATGATGAAGTCATCATCTCATTAATCAGACAAGAGGATAAAAATCTAATTGTAAATACCTACTAAAAGTTGGATTTAAAGATAAAACATACCACTAGCAAGCCTCTTGTAATGCAGCGCCCTGTGCAGCGGCCTCAGCAGCAAGGCAGCGAGCGGCAGCGGCGCCTTCGCGTCGAACCTAGCGGCGGCGCGCCCCGCCTCCAGCCCGTGCCGCCGCACACTCTCCACCACACCCACTAGGGAGCCGGCCCGCGAACTGTACCATAAGTACGCCTGAAATATAATTAAAAGTAAATAACTGAAGGTGTAGGTGGTAAACTACGCCTACTGTCAACGGAGGCGTAGCTTCACAGACGCGTATTCGTCATTATACGCTTAGTATGGCTCACAGCTGACTATATGAAAATACATCACACGACGTTGCTGCTTGTTCGACGTTTCGAAGTTTAGTATACACCGCTAAAAATTTTGATCGTTTTAATCCCGTGGAGGGTCGATCCGGTACATGAAACACTAACGATTTGTAAAGATAAAATTAAAAAATAAAGTACCATTTTTTTAAAACTCGTATTAATTTACGCATGTACGAAATTAATATCTTTAAGAAAATATCTGCTGAGCGAGTATAATGACCTGTAGGTAGTAGTCGGCGTTGCGTACAACTCCTGCTCTAGGATGAAGCAGGAGTGCGTATCAGATTTTTTTGACTTAAACCACACTTGTATCTTCCAGTTTCCTAACAAGTACCAAAGATCCAGCAGGTACATAATTCTGGACCCCAGCGGTGGAATTTTTCGTCGGCGTAGTATAAAAAGATAAAGCTTATCTCACTGACTAATCAACGCCCAGCCCTTGGACCTAGAAAGCTGTTTTTTTTACATGTGTTTTAAAGATGTAGACGAGGAATAAGAACGGGTTTTTTTTTCAACCCTTATGGGAATAAAACAGGCTTCCATACGAGCGGAACCGTGGGTACAAGCTAGTATAATTATAAAATGTACTCACGTCGATTGTACTCAGCAAATGCTCGTAAAGGACATCCGCTATTTTCTTGTACTCAGGTTCATCAGCATCTGTGAAAAAATATCACATTTGAGCATCGGGCTTCTGGTTAACTTTTTGTATCGTCCGTGCGGAGACTTTAAGAACAAGCAGGTACTACCTATAATCACAGAACAATAAGTTGTCAACCAATGCTGTGGACAGCATAGGCAAAACTTTTCATAAAAAATAAAACAAAACTAGTGCAACAGTTCACTAATTAAAATGGATAGTCCGTGACAATTTTATCTATGACAACTGAAACTTGTGCTCATGGTGGTAATCATAAAATATTTAATAGTTAAATTTGTTGAAAAAGAGCAAGAAAATCTTCTATTTAACCTTTCAATCGTGATAATGACAGACACAATTGAAAGACAATAGATGCGCGAACGCCGGCGTTCGCTTGGGGTTTAATGAATTAAATCGTTTATTTGCTTCAACATGATAAGTCACACAATAGTGGGACTTATCACATTACGTTATAAATGTGGTGAAATGTATTTCTCCTATTTTCTTACTAAATAATTCAGGTTCTTTTGCGCCGCAAGATTTCACAGTAGGTTTTTGTCAAAAGTACAGTATTTTTTTTAGGTCCTTGCATTCGAATGGTGCAAGATTGCGTGCTCCAAGATGTTGTTAGCGAAGGCGTTTCTAGACACTATCAGATAATGTCTAAGGCATTAAGTCTGCCTTTGTACAGTTTAATGTGCATAAAAATTTAATAAATAAATAAATAAATCAGTACCCTGTTCTATGCTCGTGTATGATAAATAGCTAAAAAAAAACATGTAAACGGACGTTAAGTGACCTTCAGGTTTAGGCGTACTGGCCAGCAGCCTGTCGAGGCGCGCCAGCAGCTTGCCGTTGCTGAGCGCGAGCGGCTCCAGCGCCAGGCACGCGCGCGCCAGCGCCGCGCCCGCCTCCACGCCGCCCGCCGCCAGCTCAGACACGCTACTGCTCCATTTCTGTCGATAAAAAAAATTACAACTCACTTTTTTCGTTATTTTTCATTAGAATACAGTTATCAACACATTCCAAAGGTACAACTACATTGGGCACACGTACGCCAAAACGGTGAAGGAAAACATCGTGAGGAAACCGTCATGTCCAAGAACCAAAAATTCAAACACATGTAACATTCACCAACACGCACTGGGCCCGCGTGGTGGATTACAGTCCATTCCCTCTCCTAGAGAGGAATCTTGAACCCCAACAGTGGGAACATTAAAAAGGATGGTGGTATCGCGTCGGTTTCCATACATTTTATATGGCAACTAAACTTGTAGAGCTACATTAGATCCACGCCACGCGACTCTACGTATAAATCAGACGTGGCCCAAGTGTGCGACGGACATGTAGCTCCCGTTCCATGATTCTGCAGTATTTGGTAGCAAATGTTGCGTTTTCAAAGTCAAAAAATCTTAGCCTAAGTAGCGCCATCTGGTGGCGTAAATACTGAAAACAACACAAAAACCTTACTTCAAAACTTTTACTTACAACAGTAACAAGTTCCAAATCCCTCTTGTAGGTCCTCTCCGTCATCAGCAACTCCTTAGCCACAAAATACGTGATATCCATGTTTCGTTTCTTGGGAGCGTCGCTAACTTCTCGTAACGTGCCGAGCAGACCGGACGATATGCTGTAAATTAAATCTTATGATGATTCATCTTGTTTGCAATTGACAGGATGATTAGCATGTGTGCATGGGATTCACATGTGTCATAGTGCTTTCAGATGAAATGATATCATAATAAAGTCAACAGAATGCATTATATGATAAGAGATTTAGAATTCATACAATATCTATACTTATAAAAGGAGAAACTGGCACATCCGAAACTACTGGGAGTAGGATATGAAATTTTATTTTGCAATAGTCTTTCTTTTATGACTTAGGCGAAGCACTAAGAGAGGATTTTATAAAATTAACCCTACTTTCATGCGGGCAAAGCCGCTGGCTGCAGCTAGTAGCATATACAGATACCACATATGCAATTTTAATCATATTTATTTTATACACAGCTCTGGTTTTTTTTTTTATCTTCGTATCCATTGAGTGATTATTTAGACCGAAAAAGGCATATAAACTAACCTATTATTGTTCCGTCTTGAGAGCGTATCCCCCGCATCGCTCTCTCCGCCGCTCAGCACATCCATACTGTTCACCGACTCCGATACTATCGTCACTACGGACAATAAACATATATTTATATCGAGGAAGTAATCATTGAGATAACTGTGCTGATTATAGATAGGCAATATCATTTTATGATGATGACTCAATTATCATGGACATCCGGCTTCTGCTCTCTAGGTATTTATTTTTATTTCTAAGTTTAGTCGATCACGATCACGACGACGTCTTGAGACTTCCAAAAGAATCGTTCAACCTTTAAAACAAAATACTGGAGTGTGTTTTGGTTAAGACACATTTTTAGAAGGTTTATAAAAATGAGCTGTTATCAGGAAGAGTAAAAAAATCCAAACTGAATGATTTCTGTCAGTAGAATGGTTTATTTCCATTTCATTCATCAAAGACGTAAAAAGGCGTCATATAAAATCCTGATCCACTGTGTAATAATATATTGAATTATAAATAGAATGTTTTAAAAATTCATGAATAAACTACTCGTATAAAAAAAATAACTAGCAACGCCCTAGCTTCGCGCTTAAGTTATAAATCATTGCAATTATCTTACTTCCTTCTTTTAATTTTTTTTTCTATTATCTAAACGTGAATACTGCCTGAAAATTATTTTAATAGTTTTTGAGATTATCAGAAACAGACAAACACAGACGCTGTGGTGAGTGTGGGAATATACAGATTATCATCAACCTTCATAGCTTAAAGCCTGTCAAATTACGAATACGCAAGTAAAGCATTACCAATTTTTATTCAAACACACTCACCATTAACATTCCCATTAACCGTGCCAACAGTATCATTATTGTTCTCGCTATTCCTCTTATTATCCACGACGTCGTGCCCATTGGTCAGCGGCCGCGCCACGAGGGGCGTGGACGCGAAGATAGGGATGCCAGCTATACTGTTGTCCGTGACTGATGAAGGAGACATGCAGAGGCTCGCGGAGGAGACCGTGTTATCTTCTTCCTCGGGAGATATCTCGTCTGTTGAAGAGAATTGAGGTGAGTTAATGTATGGTGAGAGCTGAGTGGGAGGTGGACTTGAATTGTGTAGTTCGTTATTGATAATTTATGCTCTACTGTTTTAACTCTTTGAATGCTGTAATTAGAGACACAATAGAAAGACAATTGCTTATGTCGAACTGTGTAACATAAGACATTCAAAAGGTTAATATAATTGCTAAATTATATATCAAGGCCACATCCCATTCTGACACAAAAATTAAATGGTAAAAATTAATTTGAGAATTAAAAAAAAAGGTAAAAAAACAAGAAAAGTAAAAAAAAAATTGGTTTTCAAAATATGTAGTATATCAGATTATCACTAGTAATTCATTGGTGTAAAATTCGTTTATGAGATTGAAAATAATTACATATCATACTTTTATTAAACTTTATCACAAGGATGCTATGATTTGTTACCAGATTACAAATCATAGCACATGTAACATAATAAAAATATGGTAAAATTGTGTTATTCTTATAAAATAAAAAGGAAAGCATGCAGGGGGAAAAGCAAATCTGTGAACAAAAGAAAAATCCTGGAAAAAAAATAATTAAAAAAACAACAAAATAATTAAACGGACCTGAAAGTTATAAAATGAAATTTAAATTATAATAAAGGTAACAAAAACAAAAAGTCTAGGGTGTTTTATCGAGTTTCAGCGAAATTGGCAATGGAGCACTTTTAATAATATAAGAATAGAACGGTTTTTTTGGTTCTGTCTAAGGGCGCCTTCAAATTAGCCACAAAGTGCCACACGACGGCGGCGCGGCTGCAGCGCTGACACCGCGCTGCTTTGTTATTCCATATAAATAGAAGCCACAAAGTGCCGCGAGACAACCGCGCTAGATCCGCGCTGCGGCGGCGCGTTTTAATTTATATGGAATAACAAAGCAGCGTGACGGCAGCGCTGCAGCCGCGCCACCATCGTGTGGCACTTTGCACTAATTTGAAGGCGGCCCTAATGAACAAACAAACCCAGACAAATGAACATATCTCATTGTCTAAGGGCCGATTTCTGAATTGAGTTTTTTTTTAAATTAAAATCAAGCCAAATAGTTTGACTAAAATGCTAAATTTTGATAGATTTTCAAGCTAAAGTAGAGTTTAAGAAAGACCCCAAATGCTTATGGGCGGGTTTCTAAATGAATATTTCGAGCCCATCTCAAACCGTACCTATATGCCAAACTTTAATAGGTTAACAAGCTAAAGAAGAGTTTCAGAAATACTCAAATTCAAATGCCAGCATCAGAAATCGGTAGTAAGCAACTTCGCTAAAACTCCACAACGAACAACATTCAACAATTACATCAAAAACTTACATGTAAAATCCTGGCAGCTTATAAAAAGGCAGGGACCCTACAGCCATTAGACGTTTAATTACAGGCGACACATGTCGGTCTACACATATGAATTATAGATCTGATGTAGGTAGCTATAAAATAATTTCAAAATAGTCTCGACCAATCAGCACACAGAACAGCTGCCATCACGAACCTTGAGCGGTTGCGCAGAAGTCAAATATTCGGTCTGTTTAGTGGTGCGAAGTGAGACGCGGGGGCGGGGAGTGTCAATGATTGGCGCGCCATCGCGTCATAGACGTCACTCCTGATTCGTTCCCTGAATTGCTGCATGTATCTAAGAACAAAGACGATTGGCTCGCCAATGTTTGGAATGCGCAAAGCGATCCCCACTCTGACGCCGAGCGCTCAAGATCCCTTTTGGCAATTGTACCCTGCTCCCCCGTACCTCGGCGAGTTAACAGAATTGTTTTGGTGGGCTAGTTAAAGTGTGAGGCGTCTAGTGGCTGTAAGATCATTGTAAAAAGGTATGAAACAAAAAAGAACGAACATAACAGTAAAAACGCTTATTATTATTTTTATTTATTTATCGTTTAACTATCCCCGGCGCGCGGGGCAGTGCCGTGTATTGCGGGACACAGTACACTAACACCCACATATAAATTCAAAAAGGAAGTAACGTTTCAATAATCGAAACAATATTTAAATTACATGACTTAATGCGTCCGCTTTGGATGTGACTGGGAACGAATGAACTATTCGTTGAATGATATTATTATATTTTGAAGCTTAGTTTTATGATTATTAAGCTTTGGTATGTTTTATTGATATTAATGCTTTTTTACATACATTTCTGTTCACTTACGATTTCAGCCCTTTTAAAGTGAGAAATAATAATGTTATGGCAGTTTTGGTATCTATTTAAGGTAACTATTACGTAGTTTTAAATTTTCTGTATAAATACATATTGGTCATTTAATTCATTGACTTATGGGTCTAAGTCGATCTGTCTCAAAAGCCTTTGGTTTACTTCTGTACTAAAGGGGATTTAAAATAAAAACGATATAACCGTCACTACCCATTCGCACCCCTGTTTAATTGTCCCACAGTAAACATCCAAAATGGACGCTCAAACTTAAACAATTCAATGAAATTGTAACATTACAGTCTATTCGGATTGTACACTCTCAATCGAAAAGTCGAAATACTTAAGTACTAAGATTTTAATATCGTACCGTACAGTTATTGCGCTAACTAGGGAGGTCGGAACCTCTTACACGCTAGTAGACTAAAATTGCTTCGTGCACACACGACAATCTTTTAATTCAATTATAATTGAACACTATTTAGCACAGGGTTTATAGGATAATATCTGAATATAACCACTTCCCTGATATGCAAGCATTAAAAATGTAAGCTATATTTCTCTACATTATTCGCATCGTAGGTAATTTCAGTCATTGTTAAGTAAAATTAAAACATTCAATAAAAACAAAATAGTCCAACGTTACTCCCTATAACTTTATACTTACTTGCATATCAGAGAAGTATTGAAAAACATTATAAACACTGTAAAGGGTCCGATATAGCTAAAATTTCATAAGTTTAGGAGTAACTATTTGCAAATAATGTAATATTTTCTATAACACATTGGCTTACCCAATGTATAACATAACATTTTGTTATAACAAAATATTTGTTTAAAACATCAGCAATATTTGTGTTCTAAAATATTTTTACTACGAAAAACAAATTGTTCTTAAACATGGCGGTGAACACAAGTCTGCCAGAATCAGGTGCTTATGATGCAGCTGAAACATTATTTATCCGTTCTTTGTCTTTAGTATCGATTATTATTTTTAATGCCGTCATGACGGTTAAGACCATTAGACATATTTTGTATCGCCGCACCTTATTCAAGTAAACTTGTTTCCCAACACACCCATTTCGTCACTTGAACCAATATCACGTCATGCAAACAATATCACCTCTAGAACATTCAATACTTCAACGAATCAGACACAAGTGAGTTATTATTACATATATTTAATTTTCAATATACTCCACTCATTACACGACTGACTTAACTATCTCTAAGTTCTCAAAAGAATCTTCTCACATCTACACCGACACACAATTCGTCTAGTTTTTCGATAATTTATTCCTATCTAAATATAAATCAACAGAGAGGGATGTGTGTATATTTTATTTTTTTATTTTTTCGCAAATGATTGTGCTGTAAGCAGGCGAGTTCTTTTTTTGTTCCACGTTCAAATATTTGAATGCAGGATTGATATTGTGAGTGTAAATAGCAAAAATAATGCCAAAGCATAGACACTAACTTGCATGTATCTCTAAATTGAAACGTAAAAGCGCATCAGCGCTGGTATGTGTAACAGAATATCTATTTTTTACTTTTTTTTTATTAACTTTTTAACATTCGTTTTAAATTGTATGAGAACTACATCCTAAAGGGAGTCTTATGAATTCGAAGATATCATAATATATTTTCTTCATTTCCATCAATAAATCCCTTGGTATGTTATAATAGAATTTAATTTCAAAATATATTCGCGTTATACGATATCTTTGAACGAAACAACTACTGTATAGTGTGCTACAACATAAAATAGGAATATAAATATATGATGAAGCGATTTTTTTATGTTCTTGTTGCGTTTAGTCAAAATTAAACTGTCTACAGAAGAAATCTAGTTGACGTCGCAGTCATTAACTTCGATGATAGTTAATTAACAGCGCTATTCCACACATACGACACGTAACTTCGTAACCTCATCTATTTCAACTATAACATATTTAAGATTCCCAAAATTTTTCATTATTAAAAAACGTTACAATAAATTATACCATAATAAAGTGTTGGAAAAAATTGAGCAGATTTGGCACGAATGCAGATCCCTTGTTGTAATAACTAGTGTAGTGTCGTGGACAAAAGTAAATTAACGTTAGACTATAAAACTAAGGTAAATAACGTGCTAAGTGCGTAAACAATACATTGATCGTTTGAGCAAAACGCCTAAACAGAACAACTCAGATCTTGGATCTCTCACCACACAAAGTAAATCACAGCCTTTACAATAATACTATTTTCAGGATATTTTTTTTATCAACGAATATAACTTTTATAAAGGTTGAAAACACTAAACTATACGACTAGAAGAAGTTGGCACTACGATATTATACCTGTATTGCATTTCCTCGAAGCTTTAGCCCTAGGGTCTAACAAAACTAACGTAACGAGTACAAGGACCGTTTTATATTCGAGTTATCGTTATATTGATCAGTATTTTGTAAGACGTCTGAAAATGTATAATTTAGATCAATACACATATAACTACCCCTAAATACTTAACAAGCTATAGGTATGAGTCCGCGTTCACACGATAGTCAAAAGGGTCGCGCTATCCGGGAAATGGCACTAGATATTTTTTTTAATCATTATTTTGCTAAATATTTAAAGTGACAATGTAAATATTCAATATAATGAGTACCCTAATATCAATATAACAATAATTGCATTAAGTGGAATTTAAATTTCGAAACGTTAAACGGCCGGCACGTTCGCATACCGAATGGGAGCGTTCAGCCGGCGAGGCGAGGGGTGACAACGACCAAACTAAAGATAATAATGAAATTGCACTGCAAACTACATGACAGCTTAATCGTTCTCGTCGTCGGAGCAAAGAGGCGGGGGCAGCGTGGACACGTCGAACTTTTGCTCAGGGCTGTCGCTAGAAGCTTGTGAATCGACGTAGTGACTAGAGTAGAACCTCTCAACATTATTCAGACTGAAACGTTGGTCGAGATCTCGAGCGTAATGTTCCTGATTACCATCCCTATTCTCGTCGAGATCATGCTCGTACTGCGGGTAACAATCCTGCGTCTGGAACATTACCACTTCTTCGTAATGTTCTGGATAGGGGCTGCCTCTGTACTCTTCGTATTCATCTTTGTCCTGCGGCAACTCCGTATCAGAGTAAGCTACTGACTCCCCACGCTCAAACAGGTAGCTACCGGACTTGGGTATTTTAGGAGCGCGCTTTATAGTATCGATCGGATAAGCGTAATCATCAGAGTCGTCTCTATCACTTTGTTCTTCGTAGAACACAACTTGTTGGTGCTGACCAGATGGCTCGCCTAAAGACGGGTCGTCAGCCTGACGGTACACTGTAGTAGACTTAGATTTCTTCAGTGAGGACTGGCGACTACTCTTATTTGAGTACGAAATTCTAGGAGGACTGTCCTCTGAAACGAAAGGAGGCTCCTGAGAATCAAGATAAGGATGACGCAGACGGCCTAGTCTATCAAATCGCGGGAAACCCATCTCATCTTCATCAGCGGAAGAACCGAATCCTTGGAACTGCATTGGAGCTATATTGATCGGGAACTGTTGCGCTTCATAATTGGCACTTTTATACTTCTCGTATTCGTCTTGCCCCTCGTCTTCGGAATAACTAGCTTCCTGAATATCATAATGCTTAGAATCACCTTTGGACATTTCTGAGGAACCTGACTCTACTTCGGGGACATAGCTATCGGAACATTCTGAGCTCTCCATTCGGCGTAAAGACTCTTCTACAGCCAGATACTTGCTACCGAGCATATCACTTTCTGAAGAGTACTGGCTCTTTGTTGAATCTTCTTCTAGAACATCTTGTATTCTCTCCTGCCTCTTACGCGCGCTTGTCACTTGTTTCTTACGCCTGAATGTCTTCATACGCTCTCGCGGATCACGAATAACATCCAGCGAGCTATCAGTGTCGTTGCCACTTGGGGGACTTTTCAGCGAAATATTGCGAACGAGAAGAGACTTCTTTACGGGTGCTTTTGATGATTGTATTGGAGGAGACTCTGAGCTCAGACTGCTAGAGTAATATGGCGAACATCGAGATAAAGGTGTCTTGCCTGACCTTTCAGCAGATCTCTTTTCCGAAAGTTCCCTGTGCACTGAAGGTATTTCAGGAACTGCGATGGTGGGTAACTCGGAAGAAGCGAGATAATGTTCGTGGAAAGACCAGCTTTTGGGTTTGCTGCGGTACTGCTGATTAGTTTTATACTCCTTGATCTGATTCTTCGACAGTGTTTTATCATCATAGCTCGCATGTTTAGCCAACGGCTTGTAGTCAGATCGAATGAATTTACTACTTCCAGGCCCTTCTTCGCGCATAATATTAGAAAATTCTTGGCTCTGATAGCGTTCACTGTGTTTTTCTTCCTGACTGTAAAGCTGAGACGGCATGTCTATATCCAGTTCGGGTTGTTCGCTTACAAAGTAAGGTTTGAAGCCGCTATCTTCACTCTGGCATCTCATCGTTGGCTTCGAGTATCTATGTGTTTGTTCCTCGTAGCTTAAACTTTTCGGTGGCACCTTTGGGTAGCGTTCATGGGTTTCATCTTGTGGGGGGAAACCTTGCCTGTGGTCGAACCGTAACACTCCATTCGCATGTTTTTGTAAGCTGCTCAAAGAACTGGAGCTAGATTTATCTGATTTATCACTGCAACTTATAGAAGATGATGCTTCTGTTTTGACAGTGAATGACGCAGTCAATCTTAGTACTGGTTGCTTCGTCACCTCATTTTCGTTTGTAGGAGACAATACTGTAGTAATAATGATTTCGGTATCATTTTTATCATCGACATTGATATCTCTGACGATTGTGTCATCGGATTTCGTGTTGTCCGCGTCTGCTTGGTCATCTCGTGCCGTGGCCACGAGCGTGTGACTAGTGCTGGCAGACCAATCTGATATGGACTGAGCCAAAGTTAGAGTACTATCGCTCTTCGTACCAGAACTACTGTCCATTCCTTTTCTCGAAATAGTGGTATCGGAGCTACATAACTTGTCGTACTTTACGATCTCAGAGCTCTTATCGAGACTGCTACTTTTCGAGCTCATTTCTGCTTGGGAACCTAATTTGAGTTTTTGATCACTTTTCTTACTTCCATGTGAAGAGGAATACACCTTTGAAGCTTTATCAGACTTGTCACTCTTAGGCACTGAAACAGCTGATATGCTTTCAGAAGCTGATAGATTAGCGTACTGGCGTACTGTGTTCGTTCCAGTAGACCATTCAGAAATACTGAGGCAAATAGATGTGTCTTCCGAATGCGAGCTGTGTGTGCATTTCTTCTGAGGCAGGCCTATTTTGACTGTTCCATCCAGATCAGTGCCAAAAGAGCTAGTCTCTTCCTCTGAATGGCTACTGTGACTGCATCTCTTGCAAGTACCTGCACTTCCTGTGCTCAGTTTAGTTACAGCACGAACGGTGTCTTCGGCATTTGTCTGTGACAAAAGATCATCTATGGACGTGTCAGAATTATTCGAACCAAACGAATACTTCTGCGTGCCTAGTTGAGAAAACCCTTTATCGAAATCTGGGGACACAGACTTACTATCTCCACCAAAGACATCGTCTGCATATAAGTGATCATCTTCGTAAATCGGACTGTGGTTGGTAGGTGACTTTTGGGGTTGATTTATTATGACTTTATCTTCCAAATTGCTTTTGATATTAAACGATTTATGTTCTGAACGTGTACAGCAAGACCCAACATCACCCATTAGACAGGTAGCCTTACTGATAGTACCACTAAGGCAAGACTTATCGTAGTTAGGAACCACGCTTTTGTGGCAAGTATATTCATCTTGTTTCTCCAAAGGTTCTACCATGTACCCTGATTGATCGTAAGGAATCAACTTGGCATTTTTCGGAGAAGTTTCTTCGCTTAGTTCAGCAGACTTCTCAGATTTTGACTCAGGTATATCCTTTTCTAAATCATCGTCATTGTTCAATGTGTCACTATCGTCATCTGATCCCTCTAAATGATCTTTGGAACTTTCAGATTGTAAAGTCACTTTGGTGGGTATTTCAGGCTCGTTACTCATGTAGTAAATGTGAACTTTTTCTACAATCGGTGTCTCTAATAAGCTTGATGGGAGTGACGGCCATTGGTCAAAGTCACTCGACTCTTTTCTACCAATCTCTTCCAAATAGGCAGGTTTATTCGATGCCTGTGGTGGCAACTCTGGTAATGGCCAATCATCCGACTCTTGGCTCTCACTAGCAGAAGATGCTTTCGACGCTGGAATAGGTTTAAGACCACCCGGTTTACCAGGACTACCATTCTTCTTAGAATCCAACGCATCAAATGCCCTACTAGCTTTCTCGACATCTCTTTTAGATTCGTACATTTCACTGATTTTAGCTTGATCGATTGGTATGTCGGGCATTTCAGCTGACGTACGTCTATCTGCATCTGATATGTAAGCAACATTGGCGTTGCTAGGCGGATCAGAGCTTAGACTAGCCTGGTGATCGCTGGAGTTAAGTGACTCCTCGTTAATGCTTTCAGAGCGCGAACAAGCCTTTGTGGAATCTTCATCAGCACTAGTCTTTTCAGACGCAGTACTACGTTCTGATATGCGTGATAAAGTACGGCCGAACGTTTGACCATAGCCTATAACAACATCCGATGTACCACCACCACCGCTGGAAGACGTAGCTGGGTAAAGGAAATTGACCGGAAAATCGTTCAGATCATCTGTGAAGTCCGCATCAGTGGAATCTTTAGACGTATTAGCAGAAAGAGGAGGATTTTTGGAGAACGTTTGGAAGTCATCTAGCAATCTCTGGTTGTTGTACTCAAAGACTTCTTTGGTGATGGCCAAGTTTTCGTATCCTTCATGGTCTTGTGGTATCCAAGCTTCTTCAATGCTCGTGCTATTTTCGCTGCCCGAAGCACCGAAGAATGGTCGCCACGTTGGTTTCAATTCTTCACCGCGACGATAGGCTTCGCCAAGAGACCCAGAAGTCGATTCTGTGGTTTCAAATGACCCTCGTGATTCAACACTAAGGGAACCTCGAGAATCCATACTAGATTTGGACGAGCTTTTTTGGTCGTCAAGAAGACGTCCCTTTCTCCTAGATGATGAGTCATCAACACTGAGGGAGCCTTTAGAAGGAGTAGTGGTAGTCGTAGTGTCAACACTTGATTTAGACGAACTCTTTTGGTCATGATCTTTGAGAGCCCTCTTTTTCATAATATCTCCCCTTTCAAATGAGGATGTTATAACGTTCCCGTCATCATCGAAATCAATCGTAGTATTTTGGTCCTCTTGAGATATAGTTATAGCGATTTTAGTCTTTTTAACAGTATTTTTCAGTTCTTTTGCCGCATCGGAAACTTTGGAGGCAGCTGATTGACTGGATTCAGATTCTTCTATGACAGCCTTGCCTATTTTTTCAAGACCGCTCTTTTTAACACTTGGCCGCGAAAGTTGTTCGACAGTTCTATCAATGCTCTCTGAACTAGAATCAGAGTCAGTAGGAGCTTTTTGTGAATCCACTTGACCTTGTTTTTCTAAAGTCGGAGTGGGAGATTTCCTTGTACCATACTTTGACGGACTCCTAGGACTTTCGATTCGAGTTATTTCTGCAATCGGTGAAGGCGATTTTGAATTTGATTTCGAGTGGTCACTAGATAGTGTATGCTGAGACAGCAAGTGTTCTTCTCCATATTCCATAGCTTGCTTCAATTCTTCCAAGCACTCCCGATCCTTTTTATTAAGTTTTTCGATATCTTGCGAAATTCCTAGAGGTCTGGCGATTGAACAACTGACACTAGACTCGTCATCAATGGAACTACCTTTAATGTGACTTGATGGACTCACATCTTTTTCAATACTTGTCCAAGAGGTTGATTCAGAACTTCGAGACCGTTCCGCACTCAACTTTAACAGTTCACTACGTCTTGACTTAGCAGTCAATAACGTCTTTTGATCCGGTTTATGATCAGTTGGAGATTTATCACTGCCAGAGCTACCGGTGTGTTCACCTTCAGATTTGTTCGATTTCGAAGTACTTGAATCAATGAACGGTATATTTTCAATCGTGGGGCTGTTTTCCTGAGGCGGCGTTACAATAATTTTGTTCTTATTTTTCCACTTGGACATGGATAAGTCGATAGTCTTCGGAGGCTCACGGGAAATCTTAGAACCTCTTTCAGTTTCACTATCAGACATGATTTGTGATATGGACTCTTGTTTCAAGAACTCCATCAAGCTTGCCGATGATTCGTCAAATGTTCCTTGTGGGTCCAAGGTTCTCCTTCCGCGAGTTTTGCTGCTAGCATCAGAAAGGGGTAGTTCAGTGTCTAATGTGGTCTCTTCGTAATCTACAGTGACCCATGAGCCAGAATCGTCGCTCATACCACGAGGGATCTTAGGCTTCTTTTGCTCTTGGTCTGACGAACTATCAGCATCGATGTAAGGCAAAGATAGTGCAAGCATGTTACTTTCATCTGACACTTTCAAATCGCTAACTTCAGTTAAGGATTCTTCCTCGCTTGTCAAACGAGTTACTTCGGCTTTATGTTCAGCAGCCACCAGTGAGTGAATATCCTGATTACTCTTACTTTCTTGAAGTTCAGTCTGCCTTTGCTTGTTGTAGATATCCATTTTACGACGTTCCATGATTACTGTTTGTGTGTCATTTTCAATGATAGTGTGTTGGGAACTAGTCATCCATTCCATTGAAGAATCATCTTCAGTTTTGTCTTTGTAACTGTTTGAAGGTGATGTCTCTTTTGTTTCTTTTATGTCTTCTTTGGGCATTACTTCTGGTTCTTCAACAACAGTGGGATGAACGTCTACTTTGACGACTTCTTGTTTGAAGTGCTTTTCATTCTCTGGCAGTATTGAAGCGGGTGTCACGTAATTGCGGTCCAAGCTCTTAGATTTTGCTTTGGAATCTAAATGGACTTCTGCCTTCCTGTCTAAGCTCTTAGACTTGGCTCCGGGACTAATTTTCTGATAAACAACTTTGCCTTCGATCTGTTGTTTGATCTCCTGTTTCTTTGACAAAGTCTTAGGTGATTTTTGTAAAGCAGCTAAATCATCGAACTTGTCTTCCATTGAAGGACTCGATTTATCATCCATGCTCTTATTCATCTTATTAGGCGTTTTCGATGTTTTTTGATCCTCAAAACTCCTACTGATTTTCCCTGTTAACTTATTATCAAGTTTCTTCGGAGATTTCGCAATGAATACGTGGTCCTCTGCTTTGCTATTTATCTTAGTCTCAATGATGATCTTGTCTCCTTCTGTTTTAACAACGATTTTATCTTCTGGCGGTGGAAATGGCGGCATAGTGTCTTTAACTGGACTAATTAAAGTCTTAGTTTGCTTTAACGCAGCTTCAAACAACATTTGCTGTTTCTCTTTACGTTTAGCGATTTCTGTGTCGCTGTCTTCCTGAGACTTGGTTCTTTCCTTGCTACTACCGCGTCTCACATCCATCTTTTCCAATGACTTAGATTTTTCTTTTGCAATTCTCTTTGCTGATTGTTCCAGTTCTTGGCTCTTGGCCCTGGCCATATCTAGGGGAGGAACTGTCAAAAAGTCCGGACGCTCTTTCAGAGAAGACGGCAAGGACTTCTGAGTTTGCAACGCTTTCACTTTAGTAGCGTTCGTGTCTAAAGAACCACCTTTATTGAGTTTGCTACTAATCTTCTGTTTCTCATCAGCTTTGGGTTTAAGAGTTAACTTCTTTTTCTCTTTACGTTTAATTCTCTCAATGTCTGGCACTATCTGGTCTTCGCTTAAGTCTGATAACTTGCGAATACTACCTCTAGGCGAGTTCAATGATGACGTAGGTGATCGTGATGGTGACTTTGAGATCGGTGAACGAGAAAGCGGTGACCTGTTTAGTGGAGATCTAGCCGCTTGTGACTTTAGCTTTGTCAAATCATATCGGCGTTTAAACGATCGAGGGCGACACTGTTGAACTAAATCATTTAGCAACTGCATCTCTTCGTTGTCTATAACAACGGACTTCATATCTTCGAGATCTGGATGGTCCTCCTCAACTTCATCAATTTTGTCAATAGTATCTTTCTTTACTGGTGCTTTACCCTTATCGTCAATCAAAGGTTTCTCTTCGAGTATTTCGCCTTCCTCGTTGATATCTTCAACCGTATCGTCTTTCGAAGAGAAGGCATTCATAGGTGGAAGTCTGTGTAACTGTATAACAGGCGTATCTAAGCTTTTAGCTCTGCGGCTAGCTGTAGGCGAGTCTTGAGTCGCTTTCTGACGTTGTAGAGAGAACACTGACCCTTCGGAAAGGTTTAGTCTAGCATGAGCAAAGAGTATTGGAGTACCACCAGGTTTCCGTAACATTGGCGATATCAACTCGTCCCTGAGACTTTTCTTTACACCAAGTGTGGCAGTTTCCTTTTTCTCATCTTTTGTGTCAACTTTATCTTCAAATGGAAGTACACCTGTCACTTTTTGTATTTCCATATCAGCTAAGTGTTCGTCATCAGATCTGAGGAACTCGGTACTTTCCAATATCGGCGACGGAATATTTTCATTATACTCCCAAGGCGAACTTTCCTTACTAGATTGTTTTGTCTCTGTGAATTTTATAGCGACGTCATCTTCTGAACTTGGGATTGAAATAGAACGTTCAGAAATTCTGCGTAATTCTGTAGCGTTACCGCTCATACTGTCAAGTACTTGTGGGTTGTATTTAGCTTCTAACTCTGCCAATTTCCTACACTGCGGTGGAGAGCCTTCGATTTCTGTAGAACTCATAGTCTGTCCCCTATGCCAAGCTCCAGAGGTAATCTTATCATATTCCAACTGCAGTATAGGTTCCAAGTCCTTACGAGACTGCGGTGGAGAGAACTCAAGTTTCGGTGCAGCTTCTGTGGTACCAAAAACATCATCAGAGTCAACACTTTCGTCATCAGATGAAAACGATGTAATCCGTATCTTGTTATTACTCTTTCCTTTAATTTTACTTCCTGGTCCTTTCTTCCCGGTACCTCTACCCTTTTGGCCCCTTTTCGTCGGTAGTTTATCCGACTTCGATTTGATATCAGCTCGCAATTTTTCAGCAGCAGTCAGAGGCTTTGGTTCTTTGCAGATCGGCGGTTGTTGCACATTACGACCATTGATAGTGAACTTTATGTCACATGGGTACATAGTATCCTGTCTGATACTGTCAGTTTTAGAGCTCGTAGCAGAATCACTCTCTATCTGACTAAGTTTACTATTCAGTGTCTCGAGTAGAACCGGATCTAAGTTTTTAGTAATATCCCTTTTAGGGCTCGGTAAATGTTGCAATTGGCCGCTTTTGTCTACTTCTAAAGTCACAGGGTCTACTTTCGATAGATCTATATTTTGTGTGAACAAGAAGTCACGATTCTCAACCTCCAAGAACTTGGATGAATGTTCAACTTGTATACTGTTTCGCGGAGATTTAGGAGACTTGGGGGATTTGGGTGACTTTGGAGATTTTGGTGATTTTGGAGATTTCGGTGATTTCGGGGATTTTGGTGACTTGGGTGAGCGAGGCGACTTAGGATGATCATGGTACTTGCATCTAGGATGAGCACTGACTACATGACGACCATTTTGCGGCGGCAGCATCACTATATCCGGTGGTTGGCGTTGATCATCATGAGGAGATGGAGCAGTACCATTCATTACATGACGCTTATGTAATACATAAGGAATATCATAACCATCATCGACTACCTTTTTATTATCCTTGAATCCTGCTTTGAACGCGTCGAATTCTTTGAAATAGTTCTTAGGTAGGTCGAATTGAGGTCGTATGTGATCAGGCAACCTCGATGGCAACTCGAAATGAGAACGTTTTGTCGCGATAGGCGGAGCACTGGGTATTTGACGGAAGATATAATCTTCATCACTCGATTCTGCTGGTGTTAGATCAATAGATTTCTGATGCATTAACACATGTCGGCGAGAATTGACACTACTGAAACGTGGTCTGTTAGCTAAGCTGTTTGGATCACTCTTGGTTCTTTCGACAGTCGGATGAGTGTAAGGAACTGTAGTATCAGCCAATCGGCTGCTTGAACTAGTTTCAAGGATTAGCTTAGGATTATATTCATCAAAGTGAGTTTTAGCCATAAGTTCCTCCTTCAAATTCTCCTTTCGAACGATATGAGTGTGAACCTTACCGCGCTTGTCGAATTCGGACTGAAGAATTGAAATCGTACCGGATTGTATAGCAGCTTGCTTAGCTTTGTTCTTTGCATACTCAATGCTGTCCATTGCTGGCAAGACTCTCACATTGACTTCGGACTCATTCGACGATTCCTTTACAAGATGTGATGGAGCGTTCTCTTTGCTGATTGACCGAGTAAGTGATTCAATCTTCTCTTTATCGAAACTAAACACAGTATCTGAAGAGCGACGGCGCTGGTAACTATGTATTTTTGCGGCCCTAGTACCATCAATTTCGGTATCGAGACCAACTATCTTTTCCGGCCAAATGTGTGTGGTTGGTGGGTGGATGTCTTCCTCCTCAGTCGATAACTCGTCTGATTTCTTCGGAGGACTCGAATCAGATTCGAATTGGCCTAAATATTGATCCAATTCCACATTCTGCAGGCTGGCAGAATGCAACGGACTAGGCTCCTTGACATGCTTACTATTGCTAGGGAAAGTCGAGTACGGAGTGGATAAATAATAATTGGGAGAATTCGCCAAATTAGCGATCAAGTCCTCGTGTGACTTGTCGAATAGCGATTTCTCTCGGTACTCCGGCTTTTCCATGCTAATGAAAGTGGCTTGAGTATCAAAGAAATCTTTGGCCGAGTCGGGACTAGACGAGGGAGAAATGGGTTCGAACGGGTCTATGTAAGCGTTCTGTATACTAGTAATACTACGTCGTCTCATACTAATCTCGTCAGGCTCATACAAATTCTTTTTGCAATCGTAATAATCAGATTTAGAGTCTTGACTGGAAGTTCGCGAACCGGATCTATCAGAACTTTTGCTCTTAAGAGTTTCGCGAGATTTTTTACTGTCCGTGTGATAAACGCTGTCCCGCGACTTTTTACTAGACTCGGCACTACTTTTAGATATTTTTGAATCATAAATGTCACTCTTCGACTCCTGGCTAGACGTTCGCGAGCCGAGTGCCCGTTTGATTTCTTTATAGAAATTACCATCGGAACGCACCGAGAGTTTCTCGCGAGGGAGGACGCGCGGGTCATCTACGAGGAAGGGATCGAGCGGGATGTCGTTGTTGCTGCGGTACAAGCACACGGGCTCGTCGGGCACGCCCTCGTGGTCGTCGCTCTCCGACAGGTGCGACAGCGAGCGGTCGTCGTCCGACGGCAGGTCGTTACCTGAGTCCAGCGAGCACGAGCGCGTGCGCACGGAGTCGCGCAGGCCGCGCGGCGCCACGCGCGCGTAGCGACACTTCTCCGATTCGTCGTCGGAGCGCTCGATCACCTCGTAACTATCGTGCGACAGGTCGTCCTGCGAGCCCGTGCGTGCGAACGACGGCAGGTCCAGGCGCGGCTCGCCGATGGCACCTGGAAACGAAGACGAATAGGCGCGGCCCAGCAGCATGCTGGCGGACTCCACAGAGCCGCGCTCGCCGAACACGAAAGCGCGCGTGCGAGCCTCGTCGTAGCGCGTCACGGGCGAGTCCAGGCGCGCCAGCGCGTCCAGGTCGGCCAGCAGCGAGCGCGCGTCGCGGCGCCGCTTGGCGCGCCCGGCCTCGTCGAAGCTGTAGTCGCGCAGGTTGCGGCACGACGCGCTGCGGCGCCACGTGATGCGCGCGCGCCCGGCTCGCTCCGCCGACAAGTCGCCGTCGTCCTCGTCCACGCGCAGCGAGCCGCCCGAGCGGCTGGAGCGCGTGGACGGGCACGCGGAGTAGATGTTGGTCTGCGACAGCTCGTACTCGAGCCGCTCGGACGACTTCTTAAAGCTCGAGGAATGCTTCGCGAGAACGAAGTCCGGGTAACCGCTAGAGGACGGCTCTGCGGCGGGGCGCGGTGCAGTGCGCTTGGTGGCGGGTCGCGGGGGCGGGGGGGGCGAGGCAGGGGGGCTCTGACCTGGCGCCGGGCGCGCACGCGGCGGCGGAGTGGGCGCGCGGCCGAGCCCACGCGCACGCGCTAAACTCGCCTGGCTCCATGTACTCTCCGGAGAAACCTGCACCACACGAGTCACACGTTACATTTTTATTTCACAAGCGAACAAATGACAACCATTCGAGAATATACAAACCAATGGTGTCGTCGTCCGATGAGGCAGAGGCGAATCCTCCGTAGGATGATGATTGACCTCGGCATGGGTCACTAGCTCGGGAGCCTGCGGAACAACACACTACACATTGAGAGTAAGGTCAACACAGCAAGTTGACGGGTTACATACAAATGGACCCCGTGCCTTGAGTGCGTTACGAAGTGTGCAAAATGACCAGAGGTGCGTATTAACGATTGCATTTGAATTTGATACCCTTCACCCGTTATTAAAAATCAGTTATTATAAATAAAAATGCTTACAATGTTGTACTAAAAATGATTATAAATAATAACAATATTTTTGAAGAAGTTAATTTTGTTTAATTCGCATGACAATATCGGGTAGACATTTCAAAGAAATAGGTGGTCAAATAAAATATAATCTCAATAAATATATCATTCATTCATTCATTCAAAAATATGTTCACTCAATCCTCTACAAGTAGATACAATCAAAGGAAACGTAGATCGGGTATAAGAATGAATAAGTAAAATATTTTTGAGTCGAGTAATTGTATGTTTTGTATGTATGTCTGTATAGAGAATAAAAAGACCCATGACTCCACCAACCATGCCTGTTTTGTCTATTTTGGTTACATTTTTAAATATTTTTATGGCCTTCATTATTTTTCGAAGGACAATTTTATTTCCGTAAAGTTCCTCTCATCTTATTTCTCATTTTATTTTGTCTTAGTTTCTATTTTAGGGCTAAACTAATATAAGAGACAGTCAAACAACGATATTTTAGTCGTAACACACAAAAAAAAAAAAGTATGTATGTTTTTTTTTTGTTTTGTGCTTTGTAACCAAAACAGACGGATGACAACATGACGAAATGATAACAAAGAAGGTTAGAAATGATCCACCAAACAGTTTAGAAACATTGAAGTAAGAGAATACGCCAATTGATACTGAGCCCTTACGATTTGATCGCTGTACAGTTTTGCAAGCTGAAAGAAACAAATACAAAACTATGTGAAGTTAAAATAAAAGCTTCGGAAATTAGAGAAAATTGTTCTGCTTACAAATAATACTGTTATTGTCTAAGTCCAGCGCAATTCTGGTCGTATAAAATATATAGAAGACGAAAAATCAGAAAAAAAAACCTGCAAGAACAAGAAAAAGCTTTCGTTTTTACGGAGTTTGTAAAACTTTTTTACACTCCAACTATTCAAGAGCCGGGTCTAGAAAATCCGAACAGGCTTTCGACGCATATACACATCACACCGACCGAGAACTTGACCGCGCTTAAGGCAGGCTCGCGAGGCAATTTTATACAAGTGTAATTATTACGTGAAAAAAATATTACACTGTGTTTTATTTCTAATGAAAATAAATAAAAACGAGAATCCTTCGATGTCACGTCGCAAGCCTCCCCGCGGCGTATATAGAGTAGAAAGAGACGGCAATACGTACCGCAAAAAGCAATAAAGGCCGCAAAAACCTCCGGAGATCGTTATATCGGATCCTCGTTATCATATCGTGCGGCCTTCTCAATGCATTCATAGAGAAAGTCGACCGACATATTTTAGGCTTCCAAAAATAAACCGTCAATTCACTTAGCTTACTTTCTGCAGGTACGCGACAGTAATAATCGAGTGTTACCTTGTCTCTCGTGGTGGCATAGGCGGTAGCTACGAGCGGTGGGCGAGTCACGGCCGCCGGACTGCGCGCCCGCGCCGCTGCCGCGCGCGCCTCCTCCGCACTGTATCCCTTCATCATCAGAGAAGCCTCCAGGTAGTGAGGTTGCTTGTCCCACTCCAGGGAAATCGCTGCAATACACGCCTCAACTTAGTATCGCTGTATGTCCGAGTACGATAGAAACACGCGACGAACGATTTGGAAGGGTGGGAGAGACATCGATTGAAGAAGGATCACTGAAAAGTTTGGTCGAACAAAAACGGTCGAAACCGAGTTAAATTTCCACTTTTACTACTAATCACGTAGCATTCAGCTCAAAACGATTTTTAAATATATTTATAATTTTGACAATCATATGATGGATTCGTTTAGACTTTATTGCGTTCAGTGATTTGCAGTGCAAGTGGGTCCGAAAGCGAATTTGGGTTCTGGTTGAAATCAACATCGGGATAAATCATAATACAAAACATCAAACACCCATGTTACGCTCTAACCTTCGGGCATGTTCGTGTCTCTTCGTGTAAGTTCGTACGTACCGTCAGAGCCCGGCGGCAGCGGCAGCAGCGGGTGCGCGGAGAGGCTTTGGCCGAGCGGCGCAGGCGCGGGCGCCACGTTGCCGCGCGAGCCGCCCACGGAGCGCGACGCGCGGAACGAGCCCGACCTGCCGACAGTCGGGCAGAGGATGGTGACGACTGACACCAGCTTTTGGTTTCGCACTGTACCCGAGTGTGTGGCCGCCCTTATCACAGATCACATACGAGACGGAAATATCTGTGCACTGAGGTTTATTCCCTACTTGTTCAACATAAATTAAGTATCTGACGCTACTAAAGTAAGCCCACAGATATTTCCACAACACATATACTCGACTTCCTATATTATTTCGGGAAAGTGTCTCGCAATAGTCAAAATCCTTTTAATGTAATAATGTTCCAAGAGAGTAGGAAACGGTGGCAGGCGATATATATGCAAGATGTAGATCCAAGGGGCAGCTGCTGCACTTGTGATGATCAAGCCAAGTTAGCTCTTGATCGTCATAGAGCTTTGAGCCCGTATAAATGTGCGGTGTGCATGTGTGCGTGCACCAGTCGAATTTAGGAAGTCGAGCATCTGTCCAGTATGTAATCTGTGCCCTTACGATACGCGTCGCGCCGCGACAGGCCTGCGGTCCTCGTGCGTTAAGCAAGCGTGACCAACTAAGTTCTAGTGTCCGGCTAGCTAGGAAATCCGTAGAATATTTGAAAGTTTTAAAAAGAGGTCGTTCGCGACGTTAAGTGAACCAATGAACGCAGACCCATCATAGACAAACCCTACGTGATACGACAACACCATCCTCCGACCGATTGTCAGTGCCGTCGCAACGCAACGCACTCGCCACTACACCGCACTCGTTTAGAAGAAGCGGAAATTTCAACGGATACAGCGCATGCTCGAGTATATGCTATGCTCTGCCCACGATGTGAATGATCGCAAGACATTTTGCACAAAGCGTGCGAAATTAAATTTGAAATGTGTTGTTTTGTTGTACGTTGGAAAACATGGGTTTGTTGAAGAAAATTATTTTTAAAATCATAATATTTTTATCGGATAAAAAAAAAATTGTCACGTCATGCAAAGTTTTTAATAAACTCATTTCTCTTAAAACAACTGATAAAGTAATGATAGGTAAAAAAAGAACAAATAATAAACCCAAATAAGTTTTCCTACGAACATCGAAGACACATTTTTCAAATTAAATTTTGCACGCTTCGCGCAAAACGACGTGCGTTTGACACATTCGCGAACAGAGGTGTAATCACCATCGATTAATACAAACTATCGAAGCCTCACGCTAACCAATCGTTATATTTCGAGGGACAGTAGTTTACATCATGCATCTGTTCGTAAAGTCGCTTCTCTCGTCACACAAACGCCCACAAGACAAAACCAAAAGCTAGTGTCTCCCAGCCCATGCTAACCACTCACCTTTAGGACACACTTAGGCTAGTATTAAGATATGTTATTCCCGTACATCCTACCTATACCTCGGTTTGTTTCATAACAAACTATTTTACATCTATAAGCGTTGTCTAGCTATGCCTAGCGGTAAATTTGATAAGTTACAGTAAGAAACTATAGCGGCTTAAGCTGATTATTTTAATTTTATTAAATACATGCATTATTGAGTTTGACGCGAGATGAATTTACCCCTTTCAAAGCTACGGGCACGAACGTGGCCACGTACTCATAAAACTCCATTCACAAATCTATTTTACTGTCCATTCAACCGATTTTGACCTCTATTCCGTAGCCAAAGGCCATTTGTCTTGCCACCAACGCAATAAAAGTCAAAATCGATTGAACGGACAGTTAAAAAGGTTTGTTTTAATGTCTAATCTTATTGTGAATGGAGTATAGATGGCGCTGAACTCAACATTTTAGTTTACTTTGTCAATCATGGTATCTGTTAAAATCAGACATTCCACTTTATTGAACTCACTCACATTATTGCCTAAAAATCCACCTAATTCTGACTGTCCATGTAGTAAAGCTATAATCTTCAAACATTAAGCATTCATAAAAATGTGAAGTTCAGCGTCATCTAGCGAGAAAATAACCCGGCTCGGTCCCGTGGCTTTCATCATTGGGAGGCCACCCACGAGCAACTTGGTTGCCCGGCAACTTGTTTTTGTCTCTGTCGCACTTCCTTACAAGCAGAGACAAAAGTTGTTGGCTTACGCTATCTCTTAAGGCCTGGAGAAAGTGAAATTTTAACATCAACGGCGATTGAAAATACACCAAACTGATTATTTCGGATATTTCGGTTTAGAAAATATCACTTTATCAGGAGCCCCTCGTCACTTTCATCTCATGTCAATTTAAATTCTACTCGAGTACATATCTGCCATAGTAGCTAAGCTTATGTATAGTAATATATTTAATGTGTACGTACCTCTGGAATGTTTGCCGTTTCACATAATTGTCTCGTACGTACTCGACGATTTGTTTCTGGGTTTTACCGCTATACCTATAAAAGAAAAAGATTATTTATGTCTAGTACTGTTTTAATAATGTCAAAGTGTAATTGTTTTAATTGAAAATATCGGATAGATATAGGATCTAAACTGAACTGTTAAAGGGATGAGAGCTGTAGAGGGGTTATAGTTGCCAGCACGGATCTTGAGCGCTGACTTCAAGTTCCGCAGAAGTAAAATATCGGGTCTCTATAGTAGTGCGACGTGAGACGCGGGGGCAGGGAATGTCAGTGATTGGCTCGCCGCGCATCGCGTCCTAGACGTAACTCGTGATTCCTTCCCTGCACTTGTTGCATGTATCTAACAACGACAACGATTGGCTCGCCAATGTATGGAATGCGCAAAGCAATCCCCACTCTGACGCCAAGCGCTCAAGATTCGTGCCGGTACCTATATACCCCATGCCTCTCTCAACACACAAACATTTGTTCTGGGCGGGAATCGAAGCCACGACCTTTGGCATAGCAGTCAGGGCCACTGACAACTAGACCAACAGACCTGTCATTTCCAACTATAATAACATGAGTAGCGCTGAATATAACAATGGAGTTAACTGCTAGTCTACGTTTGGTACCCTATGGATTTGAGTTGAAAAGTTCGTGGAAGCTCGTTCCACGTTAATTACCCGAATGCCTGTTTGTAATTACCGTAAGCTAATTCTACGCTAGAGTTCAACTGAATTTTGCAATTAGTTTATAATTAATTCAAAACAGTCAAATCCTGGAATTATAAGCTGTGTCCTTTAGACTCTATTATTATTTATTTATTTATTTATTTAAACTTCATGTACAATAGTGGTACATAGGCGGACTTAATGCCACAAGGCATTCTCTACCAGTCAACCTTTGGGTTAAAAAAGACAACACTGTGGTAGGTTTGCACAATAAACAAATACATAATAACAAATAGTAAGTAATTATTACTATGCTTTATTAGGAGCTGTTATTATGAGATGTATTATGAATAACAACTTAATTACAAAATAAGTCATCAAAAAGTTTACAAACCTTTTTTTTAAGTTGGGTAGTTGGCTTCTTGTGCTCTAGGGTGGAGTGAACGAGCGTGGACCCTTTTTACTAACTAAAATATCAGTCTCATCATCTTTTTTAAACATTCACGCAGTAAGTCTACTAACCAGCGGTAGGTATAAATTTTTCTTCTTGAGGTTAGTCGGATAGTTATAAGGATGTTGCTTAGCCGTAACAATATTTTTTATCCCTTGGAAAGTCTGTCTTTAGGTGTATGGGGGGGACTTTAAAGGATTTTGGTGACGTAAGCAATATACCAAGAATAAAAGGATATGATGGAGACCTTTGCCAAAAATAATGTATTAGACATATGAACCACCTCCCCTTTGCATTTAGCAAATGACGGTACTTGCACTTCAAAATACACTTATTGTCCACCCTTCTAAACTTAGCCCATTTATATCCCACTGCTGGGCGAAGACTTCCCTCTCCCTTTTCCACACACGTCTGTCTTCGGTCATTGCGGGCCAGTCCCCCCGCTATTTATCAAGCTCACCCTTCTAAAGTCTTACAATATCTCACCTAAACGAGGATCCTCTTGATATAACCCTGGTCTTTTGCCTGGGTTGTCGTTGCACGCTCGAGCATCGGAAGAACCCGTGGTTCTCAACGCACTTCTTCCAAAAGTTCTTGCATTCGTTTCGACCGTCGAAGAAGAATTCTACCACGTCCCGGTAATAACCCTGTGGAGAGAAAAGAAGAAATATTATATTATATGGTATAGAGCATAAAAATTCAATACATTTTCTTTGGCAAGTGTATTTAATTTATTTTGCAATTCAAGTACAGTCCTCTCAACCTTCGTTTGATCTTCGTCATAATTGTTATATTCTAAGTTAGATTAATTAAAATGATCAGATGTTTATCATAGTATGTATTCGTTTGTAATTTCAGCATATACATATGTGTATTTTATTATTATAAGCCACTCAGTTTAATGATACATTATTTTATTTGTAATATCTATTATTTATTTGTTGTGCACACCTAACACAATGTTGTCTTTTTTACTCAAAAGTTGACTGGTAGAGAATACCTTGTTGCATTAAGTCCGCTTGTGTACTGGATCACTACTGTATATGAAGTCACATTTCATCATCATCATCATCATCAGCCTTTTTAATTCCCACTGCTGGGACTCAGGCCTCCTCTCTAGGAGAGGGAATGGCCGTAATCCACCACGCGGGCCCAGTGCGGGTTGATGAATGTCACATGTCTTCGAATTTTTGGTTCTAAGACATGCCGGTTTCCTCACGATATTTTCCTTCACCGTTTTGAGAGCAGTGGTGATGAAATAAATTACACAAAGTAATACGCCTGGCTGGGTTCGAACCCGCGACCTACAACTCGTAAGTCGGGGCCATTACCACTCGGCCACCACTGCTCACTGAAGTCACATTTAAAGTCTAGAATATTTTTTTCACTAATAAAGGTACTCACGCTAACATAACCCTCAGGATGCAGCTTGATAAGGAACTTTTTCCTCTTGAACGATATTTTCCGTATCTTCGCCCAACTGAATGTGTTTATCTTGGTATTGTTTTGAAACACTATTATACCCAGATGTGCTACTGCGAGATTTAGAGGAACGCCTTCGTGATCTTTCGCCGGATGCATTTTTATACCTGGAACAAATATTGATAATGTTTATGAATTATTCAAACAATACATGTAAAGCAGCAGTGTTGTTATTAAGCAGGTCTCGTGCAAGCGGCAATGGCATTCTGGTTGTTGCTGATAAATATGACTTTGACTACCCTATAAATGACATAAAATTATGGTGCTGACGAAATAGAATTACAAATATCTAATTGCAATGTAAAACTATAAATGCATGAATAAATAAATTATTATAGTATAATTTATTAGACCCATAAATACGCTTGTAAAACTATATCACTCTGAAACTTTATGGTGTTACATTTTTAAGCTATTGCATAGCTTCTATCGCGGGCCTTGAGCGTGGAGACCGAATCCAGAAATTCCGTAACGAAAATAACCTAACACCCCCCACTCATTTGTTTTCTTATCGGTCACCACGCTCAAAAAGTGTAACTTCAATTAATATCAAAGAAAAAAAAACAAAGGAAAAAAAATACTGCATAAATAAAATAAATAAATAATTATAATTGCATAAGTTGATAAAAAATGCTAAGCAATAGCTTTACCGCGGCAGTCCCCGAGTGCCACACGTCTTGTTTTTTTTTTTTATTGTGATGATCTATGCATCACAAGCACTAACACTAGTTACACAACTGCAATAATATTATAAAGTAGACAGTTTGTGAATTCGTGAGTTTGTTTGAACGTAGAAATCTTTGAATCTACTGAATTTCCTCATTTTGAAAATTATTTCACTCGTAGAAAACTAAATTATAACATAGGCATTATATTTATTTAGAAAATAGGCGTTCATTATTGTCTGACGCCCAGGGAAATGAACACAGATCAGCTAGTGAAGCACATAGCCAATCTCGCATGTACTGTGTAAATATTCAATGTGGCATTCCATTTAAGTACACAATAATACCACGAGATATACGGAGATAATCCTATCACATAAATTCCAACAGAGAACAATAAGAAAACTCTCCACTCACCGTATAGTTCGCATCTTCGCGCCGTTTCTAATAAGTTTAAGTCAGCCTCCGCGGGGCTCTGGCCTCTGCAATACAAAAGAAAAAAAAAACAATCACAACAACTCCTCTGATTGGTCCAATTACTCGGATTATAGGGCCTTATCTCGTTTCCTCGAGTCTGGAGACTTTTGTAGCTTAGCTCTTTGAGCCTTGTTTATGTAAGAACTTCGGTTTTAGTGTTGAGTAGATTAGTGATAGCGGGAATCGCTATTTATTTCCGGATAAATGGTGTTACCAGTAAAAAAACGTCTAGAAACTTTTTCAAATAAGTTAGATGCTGAGTGAAAGATAACGAATATTTATTTATTAAATTATAATACCCTTGCAGTCGCATCCAAGGCTTTTTTTTTCGGTGGGAAAAATCATCTTATGACAACCCCCGCTCTTGGGTGGAGCGGGAGATAGTGTCAGACTATTACTGACTAAAAAACCCATCCCGTTCCTTCAAGCCTTCATACCGGGGCTCGAGCGTCCTTTCGGATAACTCTGGCCCCAGTAGACTTCGACCCGGCTGGGCCCCTGCTGTTGCTGACAACTCCTTGAGGCGCGCGGGAACAGCGCGCGCCGTCGACGACTTGGGCTTGGTCCGGACTGTTACCGGACGGCCGGACAGCGTGCTACCCATTGCTCACTGTCCACAAGCCCGCGATCGCATCCAAGGCGATGTTACGAGTATAAGGCCCGTTTTGACATTTGTATTTTAACTACCTAGCGGTTTGTCAGGCGTAGTGCAGCTACCACTAAAATAGCGACTACTACACCGGACCCCTAATTATTGTTTCTTTCAGTGATACATTTTAGGGTTTTCTCAAATATCATGTGAACCTTTTATTTTTTAACGAATTTACTACGTGAAATACATTACTTTATTATTGTCAAATTATATGTTCAGGCCTTTACAATTATTTGAGACGCTTTAACAACTCTTAAAGCGCTCTCTTACCACTAAATACTATGCGAAACTTAAATGACAGCTAATCATAGAGATAGATGGGATTATGGATACTTGTATTTATCAAGGGGATATTGTCATATGATTGAGCTACGTCAAAAACTATTCACTGAAGTAAGTGTACGCTATTATAAGCTAGATATATTTTGCCCAATTTTACTTGAGCCTTCACACAAACTTTTAATTGGAGCAAAGAAACCCTATTTTATCCTTTTTTATAGTTTGCCTTATTCAAAATCGTTTAGGCATTATAGTCAACGGGCCTATAAAAAGAATCAGACAGACAATAAATCATCGGTCGGAAACCGTTGTAGAACTTTTCGAAATAAGTAGTTTTGAGATAATGCCCAATTAAAAATGCATTTTGGAGAGTACGCAGGAATTGCATGACTTGATTCCGCCATCTCACTTCTACCACCCATACGTTGTCGAAACCTTTACGGTCCGGACTAAGCGCCTCGTCTCCTCTTTTGCCTCGTCGTTTATACCGTGTACGTCGAAGGACTGGAACAATTTGACTGCTGCGGTCTTCCCGTCCGATTATAATTTGAGTGTCTCCAAGGCAAAAGTGAATAGGCTCATAAATTAGTGCGCCTCACCATCAGAGATTGCATCACTGCTTACCATCAGGTGAGATCGCAGTCAAGCACTAGTAGCATCAATGAAAAAAAAAGAGGATAGATTTTTAACACTTAACCTTTCAATTGTGGAAATTGCAGACACAATAGAAAGACAATAGTTGCGTTTGCTTGGGGTTTAATGAATTAATTTTAAAAGTTTTGATTTTAGTTACTAAAAATGTATAGGTACCGGCACGAATCTTGAGCGCTCGGCGTTAGAGTGGGGATCGCTTTGCGCATTCCATACATTGGCGAGCCAATCGTCGTCGTTGTTAGATACATGCAGCAAGTGCAGGGAACGAATCACGAGTGACGTCTAGGACGAGATGGCGCGGCGAGCCAATCACTAACACTCCCCGCCCCCGCGTCTCACTTCGTACCACTTAACAGATCGAATATTTGACTTCCGCGCAACTTGAAGCCAGCGCTCAAGATCCATGCCGGTATCTATATCATCGATTTGTCAGAATTCGATTTATTCTAATGTTGAATTATAAACAGCATTGATAGCGTAGTTAAGTATGAACAGAAACTGAAAAACCCGTTTCGAGAATATTTCACTATTGTGTCATGATGTTTGGTAAAAGTAACAAACTACGTGCGCACGGAATTGGTTGAACGGGACGCGTGTACCATTGCCAGGCGTCCGAATAAAGCCGAGCATGTTCAGGCTTTTTAGTTGCGTGGCCGGCCAAAGACCATTTTTGGCTTTTGTTAGGCTTTTTTTGACCATTTTGTTTAGAATTGTCATTTGAGTTTTGCCTTACCTTGTATCGCTAGCACAAGCAAAGCGGACATGCATAATCTAGCAATCATATCACTTAATTTTATTGATTTTTCATTAGAATTTAAAAATATTTTATGAATTTTATTGTTATTAAAAAGTCAAGTTAGACATTAAAAAAATGTCGGCCTTTTTGACCAAATGTCCGTCTAAATAGGATGGTCTGTCTGGTTTTTCAGTTTCAGGACCTGGCAATCCTTGACGTGCGTAGAGAATGTCATTGATAACGGCATAGGATATTTTTCATCCCGGGACTTAACTATTATCTTAACTTATCGCTTGTCAAACCGTCGACAGAAGCTATTTCATAATACTGAACTATGAAGTCTAGAGGTAGTGTAGAGACTTACAGATGCTTCTTATGGTTCTCCATGATCCGCCTTTCGGACTCCGAGTCCTGGCCGGGGAAGAACTTGTAGCCGCTGAGGTACGTGTGGTCCGGATAGTCTTCTGGCACGAAGTCTCCGCATTCCGCTAAGAAATATAGAAGTCGGTTAATAATGAGACTTGAGAGGGCTGGATACCCTTGGAGAAAGGAAGCGTGAGTCAGAACCTAGAGAAAAATGCATAAGAAGGCCTATTCAAAGTCCAATCTAAATTCTATAATTATGTTACTTAATTCAGAACATATACAGAGTGCAAACCACATAGCTATATAGGGTGTACAGCTCCATCCCTGGTTTTGGTCGAACGACTGACGTTTTAACTCGTCATGGTAAGACCCCAGGTATTCAGTTCAGAATCAAAGTTTACTCCAAGCAACATCATTATCATCATCATTTCAGCCGTAAGACGTCCACTGTTAGACATAGTCCTCCCTCAACCACCACAACGAACGGTTCTATGCGTCTCACATGCATTGGATTCCCGCAACCCTTACCAGGAAATAGTAGGGTCATAAGTAAGGGCCTGTGCACACCACATTTTTAAACGCGCCGTTGACGCGGTTGTTATCCTATTAAAGGTCTACACAGGCTGCGTCTAACTCGCGTGCGTATATCGCGTCTGTATCGCTACAACCGCGCGTCGTTTAAAAAACATGGTGTTCACAGGCCCTGAGGACCACCAATATAGTTAGATATAAAGATCAGTCAGATTATATATTTGAGTAGTGATATCCCAGAGACCCAGACTTTTATTTCACTCCAATAGACACGGCTAGCATTATGTATTAACCAGTCTATGAGGTGTTACGAATACTAACTGGACGTTAATACTCAACTAGGCTACTCGCCCGTTTGTTATTAACATGGAATTGTTGATGATTTAGGTCGCACCACGTTATTAAAGTTGCGTTCTGTGGCGAGAGAAGTTTGTTGCTCGATACAAGTTTTGAGGTCACACCTTGTTTACCCACTCGTGAATTTTGTATCCAGCCTTTATAAGGGAACTGTGGGATAGACCGCATCATAGCTTAGGAAGTTACATTATCTTAAATGGATGTAAGGTTTGTCACACACATTTATACAGATACCTATTTCTACCAGCACTAGTACACATGACCCCGCAACTCATGATATCAAGTTCCTCACCTTGTACAATATAGCTAGCCATGAGCGCAGCAGTGTTCTCATTGCACTGTATGCAGCCCGTCGCCAGGTCCTTCTTCACTTGCAGGCAGAACAGGTACCGTGTGAATTCCTCCTCCAGCCTCGCTGGGTCTGATGTGTAGAACTTGACGCAGAAGCGTAAGGTCGGCTCCAGCATCGATAGGCCCACTTGACGACACATCGGCTTCTCGGAGTCCAGCCAGTACTGTTGATATAAAAGATAAAAAACATATTAGATATTGCAGTGGTTCATCTAAGGGATATAAATGTCATCATCATCACCATCAACGATTGGGTCACTGCTTACCATCAGTTTATATCAATTTAAAAAAGAGCAGTTCCAGTTGTTGCTGGCCCTAGCATAAAAAAATAAAAATAAAAAGAAAGCTTAATAATGATCCCACTGTTGGGACTCAAGCCTGTTCTCTAGGAGAAGAGAGAGGTAGATGTCACACGTCTTCGAAATTTTGGTTCTAGGACATGCCGGTTTCCTCACGATGTTTTCCTTCATCGTTTTGAGAGCAGCGTGGCCCTAGAATCGGCAAGTAAATCAAATATGTGGCAATAACTATATTATTGTAAAACGTTACTCTGGAACTGGAAGGGACGTTTTTCATCATTAACAATCGATCACTACAAAAACTTATCAAGTGACGGAGGCATTTTTGTCCACTCTATAGGTATTACTATTGTATTACGCTCTGTAGTACTTTCAATATTCTTTTTCCAAGGCAAATGCGTGTCGATAGAAATGAAGAACGTCCCATCTGCATTTTTTATATACATATTTTGGAATTGGATCTTCATATCGATTGCTATCAATTTATAGCCTAGAATAAATAGCAAAATATTATTTCACCAATAGAAAGCAGCATTATTACTAGTGACATATATTTTATATAGGTACGCGAGCGAAGCTGCAGGCAAAAGATAGGTTTAGATATAGACACCACCTAGTAACTTTTTTGTGGGAAATCATCAAATACCTTCTCCTACTCTAACTAGAGCTACAGGCTCATACCAGACTTGTCCTAATTAAAACCTACTCATCTTCCTTCAGCTACCTTTTGCCTTCCAAGCAATGCCGCAAGGCCCATACCTGTATAACATGAATCCAAACCACTTCTGGATTTTTCGCATATAACTATATGAACCCATCGCTACCTAAAAATAATTATTCGTTGCTAGTTATCATTTGAAAAAAATTAAGGGCACCTTGTTAAAATTTATTATAGCCCCATGCTGGCTTAATGAGGCACTGGTTCCAGAGACGTGGTGACTCTTTCGAAAAATGCCACAGTAACTTCAAACGTTATTTGTCATGACTCAAAGTAGCAATAACATTTTTCATTCTACATTAATCAATTTGATTTACAATGCATTGTACTCGCACAACAGGCGATATAGAAGCCAACTCAGTATCTCGTAATGTTCTCTATTCTTTTATGTATAAGTCTGCAATATCCAGTATTTACGAGTGATCATACTTCCTTCTTTCTTTTAATGGTAGACTACGACACTAAATCTTAAAGTAAAACAATTTTATCTTTAGTTAGTTCTCAGCACGCGATCTCTTTTTAAAATTAGGTCACAACAGTAGTGTTGTTGAAGTTTTATTATGTTTGCTTCCCGATACCTCCTTTCTTGCAAGTATCGTTGTCAGCCAAGTCTGAACCATCTAATCTAAAACAAAGAATAATACGTATAATACTAAGCGGTGGGGACCTCGTGTCGTGTCTGCTCACGATAAACCAAAAACTACTGAACGGATCCTCAACCTATAGATAAAGTGATTCAAGAGGAAGGTTTATGGGAATTTTTCATGCTAAAGTAGAGAATTTGCTTAAATCAGATAACAGGGGTAAGTGTAAGACATGCATATGCAGAAAATTAGAGATATGAAGTTCTCTTCGAAGATTTCTAATACAAAGCTGGGGAATCTTCAGTTTAATAAAAATCTTAAATTGGTTCACAAACAGATAAAGTATAGCTAACTACTACTGGATCTAAAAGCATGTGCACAAGAATTTCTATTGCGACGACTAAGGAAGGTTTTCATCCCTTAAAGGGGTTTAATAGAGAGATTAAAGTTTACTGAAAGGTTCGTCATGTCATACAATAGGAAACCCTAGGCACACAGCACAGCGTTTGCAAACAAAACAATTTGGATAGGATCATAACAACGCCATTGCCATTGTACGCTGAGACCCACTAAAGTTAGGTATCCTTTAATTATGCATAGACATGAAAAACCTTTTCATGATTATTTTGTAACAAAGCAGAACTAGTTACAAATCTGCCAATTTAATGTCTATTTCCTATCGCTAACATAAAGCCATAATTATGAGATATCCAATTAACGCTGCACTCATATGGGTAAGCAAGGTAATGTAAGGTTTCCAAAGCAATGCTTGACTGCACTTAAGTAATGTTGCACAACCTAGATACTATTCATATGCATAAGAAGAAATGGTTTCCAGGAGCATTTGAAGTATTTGAAAAAGACATACAATGGGATCGAAAAGGAATATCTTGCCGCCTTTCATTGAGCTAGCAAGAAACAATAACAAGTGTAACAGTCCTTTTGAACCTCTGTTGTTTTACTTTTATGAATTTTTCAAACGAGCAGTGAAAAGGAAAATTGACCTTCAGAACAGACGTCAATAGGGTCAGTGTTCTGTCTCTCCGGGGCGTCGCTTGCACTCTCACACGCTTCATAAATTCACACAAATGACCAGCCTTGCATTACTTTGAAAGCAGTAAAGTAGCTACACTTGTAGTGTAACACTACACAACTTGGCCGTAAAAATGGCGAATGAAGTTTTTTTTTGTCGTTGTAGTATTGTCGCGAAAGAGCTTTACAACAGACGTCAGTAAGGTCAGTGCCTTCCCTCCGGGACGTCGCTTGCACTCTCGCTCGCTTCATAAATTCACACAAATGACCAGCCTTGCATTACTTTGAAAGCAGAAAAGTAGCTAACTATACTAACCGACCGTAAAAACCGGTCAAGTTCGAGTCGGACCCGCGCACGTGTTCTGTACGATTATTTCATTCAATAAACCCCAAGCGAACGCCGGCGATGGCTCTCTCATTGTCTTTCTATTGTGTCTCTAATTACAGTATTATATTATAATTTTATTACACTTTTTAATTTATTCTGTATTTGTTATTATTAGCAGCAACAGAAATACATCATCTGGGAAAATTTCAACTGTCTTGATATCGCGGTTCATGAGATAGGTATAACTCGGTGACAGACAGACAGTGGTCTTGTAATAGAGTCCCATTTTTATCCTTTGGGTTACGGAACCCAAAAAATGGCGAATAAAGTTTTTAGGTTGTATTTAAGTTAGAGTGTTTTCGCTTGACATATAATTGCGCGAAGGTCTCCCTGTAAAACGCGTTGATCACACGAGTAATCGGGCGAGACAGTGCTCTCGGACGAATACTCGGTACAGGTCGCGCGGTGAATCAAGATCGCTCGGTGAAAGTAGTGGAGGCAATCGGCGCATGTGTACAATTGCGCACAGAAATTCTTAGTATGTTAGAATTTTATTTTTAATTTCGTATGTTTAAACCTTAGTAACATAACTTATAATAACACTAGTTTTTGATTGTAATTTATCTTGTAAGTAGGTAAATTCAAAAAAATAAAACATAAAATTAAAAAAAAATAATTTCGTTACTTTCTTTCTTTAGCGTAATAATTCTTGTCGTAAACTATTTTTCTGGCTAGCCGTTTTAAAACTTTATTTTTAACCATTTTTTTTACGACTACGTATTACTATTACGATAACACAAGCTGTACGCAACATTACCCAAGTACAACAGTATCCAATGAGAGGCGAGAACGCAACGCGGGAATTGAAGAGCGACTCTATCTACCAATGACGTGTCGCCGACGGCGCACACCCGCCCGTACGTCGCCAAATAGACCGTAGAATTGAATACTGCGCCTGCCCCTTCCACTTTTGCCGAGCGATCTTGATTCATCGCGCGACCTGTACGTATAAACAAAGCGCCAAGTGCTCGGCCGAGCGCTTATCTCTACAACTCGCTTACATCATTGTCTCGGCCGAGCAACATTTTACTGTCTTGCCTTTTTACTCGGTACGTGTGATCATGGCATTAATGCCATATTAAAGCCCTGGTAGTACTTCGTTGAATTTAATTATTTATGTAATTTGAGTTCGTCAGAGTTCAGAATGAAGTGCCCTTTGTCACTCAGCGTCAAGTTTAATGTATCAGGGCGTTAGAAGTTAAAGATCAATTGAAAACAAGTGCTCTCACTGTCGAGCTGATATTTATGTGACGTCTACGAAACAATTTTCTGTCTTTCTCAAGGGAATGGTGAGTAACGTTGGCAGGAATCTGTTTAATTGAAACAATCAACTCGGCCTATTGCAGCTGTTGCAACTAGCCATTCAACTAGCATTTCTTTTATTCGTATTCAGAAACTACTGAGCGATAAGTAATTCATAGCTGCTAGACTGCTTCCATAAGAACAATAGAAGGGTTAGGCAATACAAGCAAAGGACAGGGAACGTGTGTAATTTCACTTTCAACATCAACTAGGTACTAGTTTCCACAAAAACTCAACATGTGTCGCTAAAACTTTACGTTATTCAAAATTTGACGTCACTAATAATAGTTAAATATCCTAAATTTCAAATGTATTTTTCTTAAAATCAGTTCATGGGAACCTGAGATGAAAACATTCCGACCGGTCCGGACTAAGCGTTTCGCCTCGTCATTAATACCGCGTACATCAAAGGACTGGAACAGTTTGCCTGCTGCGGTCTTCCCGTCTGATTATAATTTGGGTGTCTTCAAGGCTAGAGTGAATAGGCTCTTAATAAACTAGTGCGCCTCACCATCAACGATTGCATCACTGCTTACCATCAGGCGGGATCGCAGTCAAGTACTAGTTTTTAACAGATAAAAAAAACCCTGTTCTTTACCTATACTCTTCCGTAATATAGTTTCATACGTGGGTGTTGACGGAATAACACCAAACTGATACAGATATAATCGAACAGTATCCTGCTAGGATTCTAGGCTCGGTGAGCGGTAGCTAAGCACGGGAGCGGCGAGCGGTAAAATCAAAAGTATGAAAATGTCTGAAGCACGCCACGAGACGCCGCTCATAGCGCCGCGCTTACCGATGCTGCCCTGCTCGCCGCTCCGCTCGTCTCTAAGACCAAAGTCGTGTCCATTCCGTAAGGATAGTTGTATAACATGATAAAAGTGGTATTCTGTGCGGTTGCCATCGACTGCTTACGACTTTTTCGAGAGTTTGGCATAAGTCTACCAACTTCATAAGGTGTATAACGACAGTACATACCTACTTACAACTTATAAATACTACTACAACTAATAAATAGAAATGGATAACTTACCCATGTTTTCGTACCGTTGGCGTCCAGGTACTCCAAGCCGAAGTAATCTGCTTCTAACAGGTGTAGCTGCCGACATACTTGGTCGAACAGCACCCTGCCTAGCGCCTTAGACTGTAACAAACAAAAATAATACATGAGACGGAATTCTGAACAAAATTGGACATTATATTGCTGTCAAAACAGACGAAATGAAGGATGGTTTGGTAAAGATATATCAGTTCTTGATGTTTCCACCTGAAGGGATCGGGCCTTTACTAGATTGTTCGAAAGAATTACCGCGGCCCTGAAAAGCAAAAGGCGAACGAAGAAACACAGGTGGGTTTTAGTCAGTAAAAGATTGACACTCCCTCTCAAGACCATAAAACCCTGTAAATCTTTCGAACAATCCCTCAGCATGTTTATTACTTCTTCACGCTTAAACGGCTCAATGGATTAGGATCAAATTTGGCAGACGAATAAAGCCAAGGTCTTGGAGTAGCACATAGGGCACTTTAATCCAAGGAATTTATTCCCTTGGGGTAAATTACTACCTCCACGCAGGCGAAACTGCTGGCAAAAGCTAGTACAACATAATTCATCATTATCACTTGCCCTTATTACATTCATTATAGTCAAGCAACATGCTTGCTATAATTAGTGATATAGGTAATTTTACAGCTTATAAAAAAATCCAGATTTCCATATCACCAGCATATCTAAAACGTCGCATCACAGAGACATAGGATGTATCTAATATTACTTCCGCATCTCGACGTAATGATAACCGACCCCAATTTCGAGGACGATGATAATGATCGGAAGGACATCAATCACTTGACATCAACCTGTCATGCTTTGAAGCTCAACATATAAAAGGACTCGTCACAGACATACAGACATACGTATAAAACATATTTTATCCTCCATTACAGTTGCGTAATAAAACGTGAAAGGGGCGCAAAGAACGGTACAAATACTCATAGTACTAACATATATTTGGCTAACCCAAAACAATAAAAGGCAATGGCTAGCATCCAAAACACAGAGGATTTTTTCTGTTCAACAAAATAAGTTAGAAAAACGAAAAACTAGTTTCATAGTATTCATCACAAAATTAAGGTTCCACTGAAAACTTTACAAATAGTAGTCCGGGAGATAGCGTTGCATTTTATTTAGTGTTTTTACGCCAATCAGTTGCCATCTTGTTCAATAGATCTCGAAAGGTTGAAAAGTGAAGCAAGCGTCAGATGACGCTCTCGCGGTGGGTGTAGGATGAAAGTTTCGGAAATGGTAAAAAAAAAATAAAGTCCTAGTACGCCGTGCCTCGGCTGAAACTTTTTTCATGCAGCTGACGATTTTTTTTAGCTCAGTATGATGTAAAATATTTATGAAAAAAGTTTCAGTCGGCATACTATGACTTATTTTTTTTTACCACATCCGGAACCACCTACACTCACTGTTATTTGAGCAGCTCGGTTGGTTCACTTATTGGTCGTATAAGATCAACCATCAATGACAATGTCAGCCGGCTTACTTAAAGTTTTTCATTTGCAACGCTACCTCCCGGACTAAAATTCCACGAAAAAAAAAAAACTGAAAACACTGCTACTGTTATATCGAACTTCGAGTCATTTAAAGTATTCAGAAATTCCGTCCTTTTTTTTATTGCGGCTTCCTTTTCCGTTTGTACGGTTTAAGGAAAAATATCCGAAAATAAACTGGGGGAAAACAGCTTTTAGGCTTTTTGCGCCATCAATGCCAAGGAAATAACCCTTTTCCCTGCAACTTATTTCAAGTTTCGGCGGCCATATTAAGAGCCTTTTGAGGCTATGGGAGTAAAATATTGGCGGTCGTAACTAGACCTTTTACTGTTGCCAGATTCGGGGATGTATTTTTTGGTGATCCGCTGCTACATTTGAACTATACAAACACACACACATTATGTACTACATTTGTAAGCTTATTTCATTGTTACTCTCTTAAACCTCGAATCCAATACTTCCTATGGGTGTATTTAAAATCGAACGGATTTCTTGACGCATGCGGAAATATCCCGCATGCGGAGCTGCTCCCTAGTATCACGCCCCGCGCCTCGCATGCGTACTTCTTGCATTACAATAAATATTTGTATGAAAAGGACATTTACGGAGGATATGCATGCAGAGCAATCCCGCACGCGTAATGAGATCCGCATGATATTAAAAACACCCAAGTTTTCATGTTTACGTCATGTACCTAGGTACTATACTTGAACGAACGGACAAATCCAAAATCAACGCAAAGGATAATATCCAGAATAATTTACGCATACAACCCTAAACAAATCCATTGAACAAACATAAATTCAGAATCTTCAAAGCTAAGTAAACAAATACAGGAAGGGAAAGAAACGTACAGAAACCATATCCGGAACCGTGATCAATAAATAAACAAACCCTCACAGATATTGCTATTTTCTCCTATTGAATCAAATGAAAGGAATCGGCGGAAGGCAAACGTCTGTCTGTGTCCTGTTCGTTATATTTTCCTACACAGAATTTAACTAATCATAAGAAATACTTTTTTTTTATTGGTACAATCAAAGATACTTCCGCCTGTCCACTGGTAAGGTCATCTTTGCTTGCACTCGAATCGAAAACTTCAAAGGGTCTGGTTTGGCGCCGCGCCATGATGATTCAAGCGAATTTTTTTTTAAGTGATCAGTTTTTAAACTCCTGCGTACTTGGCTTTGGCCGTTGAGGTTAGCAATCGTGGCCGAAATGTGGTCGTGGAGGATCAATATCACCTGCCAATATCAAACCCCCAATTTTGCCTGTCAATATTGCCTATTTCGCCACCTCTAGATAACTTTTAGTAAACATGGTAGTGCCTATACGAAGATAGATATACCTACAGGATCTATCAAAGTTAAAGCGATGAACAGTATCTAGAGCAAACAGACTTCCATATTCCTTTAGACTCGTAAACATTCCTATCTCCGAACATAGGCATTCCACCCAACGCAAGTTCTTTAGCAGTTCAGACTTATAATACCTACTGGGTACAGAGTACCTACAGACTAAGGGCGAATTACACCGCTGAAACTGAACGAACAATCTCACTAACCTTAGGCGGCCGTTCACGGAGCGACTCCCAAACTGATCTCCACAAAACCCAGTAACTGAGTTTTGTGGACTTCTTTAGCAAGAGTGTTTTTATGGCTTCTGACTACCCATAACGACTGTCAAAGATATTCAAGGGTTGTACGCGCTTTCCGAGGCACGGGGGAAACTACTAGGGGATGGTTACTCAACTACGAACCGACTTAGGCTAGAATAGTTTAGCTTTAACGTTCGGCCCGTGTGGCCGTGTGGTGTCGAGAGATCAAGTGCTGTCTTTCAATATGCACAGCAATGATAACGCTAACAGCTCTAGAACTTTATTTGGATGTACTAATCGCATTCAGTTTCATGCGTATGCTGTTACGCGGTCTGACTTAGCCGATTCAACGCGAGCGCGATCGCGAAGCGAAGCGGCGTGAATGGTATCAGCTATTGTAGATCAACGAACGACAAAAACGAATGGAAGTGAGTGTAAGATGGCGTGTATGTGGAATGATCCTCATTCTTTCGTTCACTTGGTTTACACACGGCATACAGTTTCTTACAAAACGTCTTACTCCACCATAAACGGGAAAATCAATATTCGTAACGTTATACGCCTATCGCGTTTCGTATTACTCCACCCGTAACTGAAACTTTGGTGTATAAAGTTACTCTGTGTTGACAAACAGCCGCCGTAGTTAGATTTAACAATAAGCTGGCTAAAATATAATCAAGACGTCTTTGTTCCTACTTCCAGTGTTTCGTAAATGGGAGACGAGTGTTCCGTCAAGAAAAGCGTTATGTTGAACGTTACTTGGTTTGTTATTCTTCTTAAAAGAAAAAGTGATAAATGTAGTTTTACTCACTATAAGCATCTCATGTCATATTTTAATGGCAAAATGTGTCTTTGCACTAATAAATTATAAGTTACCATCTCTTGTATCGCATTTATTGCAAATAAATGGCTTTGACTTTGGATGGAGGCTGATCTGAATGATTGGGGTGATCATGTTGTCCAGTGCTAAGGTTGACCATGAATTTAGTCACATTAAATGGCGAATAAAACTACAACTTACGTATTTAATTGCCAAGCTTAGAAAAAAAAAAACTATTTTCTAATCTTATCATTTCGAGTGCAATATATTTATTTATAACTATTACTTTATATTTTTCCGTATGTCTCTTTGACGTCTGTGAAGCTGTCACGTCTGTGAAGTTTCACCAGTTAATTTACTTCCACTTTGTTACGTCCTAAACAGTTTGTTCAAGATATCTATTCCACGAACACCTTGGTAACTGATACGCCTAGATAAATTCTAGCCATGCCTATAACTCTTGCTGACATGGTCACGATGTCCATAAATAATAACAACATCTTTTACCCAAGGGCAACCCAATAAAACGTGCTGGCATTCGTAATACAAATTTTGACAGAATCTGGATGTGCAAAGACCCCTACTGTGCCCCTACTGTATGTAATAAAAATTCCAATTGAAGCCACAAATAAAACAATCGTGGGAAAAGTAGACTCGTTACGAATACAGCCCATTATCAATGCCTAATCGACCAAACTAGTATTATTGATAAGCATGATAACAAAAACGTTATCGTAATTTAGATTAAACTGTTTAGATTTAGTCGATAAAAAATATTCACATGTAAGAAACGAAATTCCTAGTCCATAGTTTGTTTTGTGACAGACACAAATGAAAAAAAAAAGATGTGTGGCACTCGGGGACTGCCGCGGTAAAGCTATTGCATAGCATCACTCATTTGTTTTCTTATCGGTCACCACGCTCAAAAAATCAAATGAGAGGGGGGTGTTAGGTTATTTTCGTTACGGAATTTCTGGATTCGGTCTCCACGCTCAAGGCCCGCGATAGAAGCTATGCAATAGCTTAACAATATGTTTAATATTTTTTTTTGTAAATCCATATAAAGTTCCTCAAATACAAAATTTAATTCTCCTTTATGTGGTTTACTGTTAGAGAACCCAGTTGTGGGTAAAGCTCGCCTATGTACATCAACTATGCTATTTTTACCGTGTGTATAAATTGTGTGTATAATAAAGAACAAAGAATAAAGAAAAAAAAATTATGGTTGAACTAATAACGAAATTCCTAGTTCATAGTTTGTTTTGTGATACACACAAATGCTGTCAGTCAAACTTATGAAAGAAAAAGATGAATGGTTTATGTGAGGATTGATATGACAGAAATAGTCATAATCAGAGATAACGTGACGGTTGACAGGACTGAATTCAAGAAGAAAGCGTGATGCACACATCCCGAAAAACACGGGACAAGCACAGGATTTTTTTTTTTATTTCTTGGATAATAAAGATCCACAATGTTAGTAAAATTACCTCAAACCTAATCCTGCCAAATTTAATGTTATACATATTAATATTTGACCTAATTTAAATACTCTATGAATATTTATAGAAATTGCCGTAATACGACTGTAAGTAGTAGTCTACACTAATATTATAAAGTTAGCTGCGGGCAAAAGCTAGTATAGTATAATTTAAAAAATGTATTGTAATTTTAATATTATAAACAGACATCAATTTTATTTACATGTAATTATTTAACCTGTAAAGAATTTAGAATAAATATTAAATATTTATGAAAACGAGGTGTGATGAACAGTTTTATTACCAATTTTGATTAGAAGAGACAATATTACAAGTATCACGTCACAAAGCTAACGTCACTGGAGTATATTCTCCCCTCCCTGGTATCAAACTGGTGACCTCGAGCAACAGTCCGTTAACGAGACGGTGCGTCGAGCCGTGCACGAGGGGACTAACGCTGGCCACATTATTAATAGTTATTCGGTTGACATTGGTTAGATCAGTATCACCCTTTAACCTAGTAGAGATCCTGTACGGCCAATGAACGTAAAATGTTATGCGGGACCCCTCTAGAAACCTAAGCACAGTCGTGTCTGCTAGACGCTCCCTCCAATATCAATATCACTGCGGGTGACGTAACCTACGACAAACTTATTATTTGCGGTTGGTGCATTAATCGGGTCTAGGGATCGAACCGAAAAGTTAAGTTTGTTTTTATTGTATATACTTTTCCGAGATAAAAAAACTACCCAGTGTGGTGCCCAGGATATTAAAGAATATATACCAGGATATTAATAATAGTAATCGAACCGGTAGTTATTGCGTGATGCCTGAACAAACAGACAACAATTTTTTTTAACATATTTTTGGGTTCGGTCTCGGTCTAGTAACGACCCCTGCCATTTATTTTTTTGATATTTTCAATGTACAGCATTTTCACTTCTACAGATTTATTATAAGTATAAAAGAAGATAATCAATACTCGTATTTGAAATACTGTCGTGTTAAATGCACGTAGAATAGCAGGCAATGTATTCTCCTTCTTCTTGAGATAAGACAATTAGTTTAATGAAAAAGCATTCCAGTCATAAGCATTCTTAACCTCTTTATTGCCTGACCCACTGAACTCGAATAAAATCAACAGACAGTCCAACAAAATCGTCGTCGTTTTCCTCAATGCTCTCGCCACGCCTTAATTACTCGTGCATAATCCTTAAGGAGATCAAGTTAATGGAACCTTTAGTCGTGAAACAGAATTTTAGATGGAGGATAGTTGAGTAAGGACGGCAACAGGTCGTATAATATGCCAAAGTGACAATAGAATAGAGAAATTAATATTACAGTCCGGAACCATGACAGGGATCAAAGGGTAGACCTTTAACCCGAAGTATGGCGTCTAAACTGAATGAAATGGAGAATAAGGCGAGATTGTTGGCACGAGTATTGGAAAGGGAAAGAGCAACTTGACCAGATAATCCGATTCTACACATGAAAGGGAAGTTTTATCGTAAAACACATATGAGGTCTGCAGAGCAGGATAGAAAGTCCTACATGCCTCCTTTGGAAAGGGAGATATCTCCGAACAGACGGGTGTTTTATCACCTATTGTCGAACTATCGTATAATTATTTTCTAAACACACGGATAAACTATTAACGCGATGCAGAATGTTAGTATTTTATTGCCTAAGTGGCATCATAGATGTCGCTACACACACGTCGTAAAGCCATTGCGAATCAACAATACAACTACGAAGGAGTACTATCAAACGTTGTTATGTAATCCAATCACAGCAACAAAACAAATGGCTTCCTATTAACTTTCGGAAGTATTTTTCTAAAACTTCCTACCGTTTACCCCAATAACATGCCAACAACAATACATAAGTTAGAAGCCAGGGTTGGCATAACAATGGCTGTATAGCCTAATAAATCACTAAATTATAATCTTATTTAGTTATGAGGAAGGAAGTTACGGCCGTGAGCAACCCCATAGCGGTAGTAGTCATTTAAAAGTGCTAGACAATTTAGTATGCATTATCGTGACATAAGTATGCTGTCGTTTGGTCTTCAGTTAAAAATAGCTCTGTCTATTTGGATGTTGCAATAGGTGATCGCTGATAAAATCGGTTGGTGCATCCTTTTTCTGTGTCTTGACAGTTTCCCGTTTAAATTTGAAAGGTTATTTAACTTTGAAACGCTTTGAAAAATTAACATCATTATCATTTCAGCCGGAAGACGTCTCATATCCATCGGATTTCCATGTCCATTGCCGGTTCACTTTGTCCGAGGCCTTCCAACGTTAGATCTTCCGGAATGTGGTCGCCTCGCAGAACCTTTCGGCATCATCGACCATCTATTCTGCGAGTAACGTGCCTGATGATTCTTCAGGCTATGTCTGTATCTCATTTCTGATCCGCTCAAGCAAGGTAACTCCGAGAGTAGCATTACCATTAAAATTTTAATCACTTTAGGCCTTCTGATGACAAAAATTAACAAATAATAAAAAAAAGTGTCGACTACAAATTGTAGATAAGAAGCGTGTCCTAGTATCTGCGGATCACCTATTAACCTTTAGTGTTAAAGTTGACAATGTAACTAAAAATAGGTACAGTCTGACGTCCAACAAACTCATCAAGCGCGGTCCAAATGTCAGACCACACGTTTTAATTTGCGTAGGTTGAAAGCAAAACACCCGGCACTATGCAGCCACCAATTTTGGTCAAGTCGTTTAGAAGCATGACTAATGGAATCGCGAACTACAAATTAGGACTACGTCATTATTGGTTTGTTGTGTTGACTATAAGTGGAAATGATCATAAGTTTGTAGTAGACTTACGTCAGATTTAGAACCGCTCTTTGATAAAAAAAAGTTTGTTTTGCAATACAAGGAAAATAATTCACTGGATATTTCACAGTAATTTGCACGAGTATTTATGTGGAGAACGAAGCGAGAATGTCTTTGCCTCGAATAACATGTGGATCGTTAAATAAGGTTAAATTCTTTGGGAAAAGTTCAGATATAAAGGCAGAGAATTATTGCACACACCCAGTTGTTGGCAAGTTTTACTCAATTGCTAAGTATAAGCTGTTGAAATTATGAGATTCCATAGGAATTCCGTAGCTATTCTAAATTGTTGACTGAATAGTTACTTTACTCCATACATTTTCGAAGTGTACTCCTACAAAATATTAAAACCGGGTTTAAAAACGTTCGGAAAAAAAGGCAGGAGAACCCAAGGATCTAACAAAATATCCTCACGCACGTCTGTGTTACTGCAAAAAACCCGAAGGATGTTTTCTACCTCAAATTCTATTTCCCATAATTCAAGATACATGTCTATGTAGGGTCAGAGACGTGCCTACTAAAGAATTGAAACTTCTATGTCACAAAACATGACCAGACTCCACGATATACATTCAGACAGATACTGCAGATCGTATTTTGTTTGGTTATATGGAGTTAGCCGGCCTGTAATAGACAAGGATTTTGCAGTCAGTGTAAAGCCTTGTTTCGGCTGCTAGGCCAGCTTAGATTTATATCCGTAGCTTTAAATACGAGGTTTCGAAACATAAACTCAAACCAACCTTATACATTATTTCAAGAAAACCATTACGAGTGAACCGAAACGAATAATGGAACTAAAATAGAGCTGAGTAAGACAACGGGCAAGGCGCAATAATGATAGGAGTGTGCTTCCACTGACGAGGAGCTGAGCGGAGTGTAGAGGAGCGGACTGTGAATAGGCCAACCACAGTGCTCGAATAGTGAAACTCTAGTGGAGCTACGCAAGACACGTAAGGCGCGATGATGATAGGTGAAGTAAGGGTGCAGTTCCAGTGATGCTGAGCTGGGTGGACTAGAGACGAGCGTGAATCGGGCAATCACATTGCTCGTAATCTCCACTTTACATTTGAATGGAAACATTATAAGTGGAGCGGAGTAGAACTGAGCGGACTTTTAAATCGAACAAAAGAACACGAAGCCTCGAATCACACAGAAAGGAATTGGGTGCCGAAATTAGATCACGAAGCGGATGGTAGCTCAAATCTGCTCCACTTCAATGGAAACACCACTTTTCACTGCTCTTCTCCAGTGGAAATGCACCATAAAGTGGCGTCCAAGGAGTGGAACTGAAACCCAGCAGAAATGTAGCTCGTGTGGCGGTGATATGGACATACGACATTGTTACCATCGTGGGTAAATTCTGGTTGAGACTAGCACTAACTGGCATATTCTCAGCAGTGGGCGAAGTCGAGTTGTTGTGGATGATGGTGATGAAACCATTACGTAGTACTTTTAACTATCAAGCAGTCGGTCAGTTAGAATGGTGAAGCTAGTTGCATGTTCTCCAAAGCATAGAACTTAAATGATTTTTTAAAATGGTTCCACAAGTTGAACAAAGACTTGGCTACTAAAATACAAAATAACACATTAAGCCCACAATCAATTACTGCAAACTTCCTGGCAGTTTCTTTAAGTATTCGATACCGCAATAAACTTATAAAAAGAAATTATACGATCCCAGCTAACCTTTTGATATAGTTTGACGACATCATAAAAACTCGTGGAATAGATTGGAAAAGGAAATTCGGGATCACTTTATGGTTTTTCGTACATTTTCATTAGTTGCTTGATATGTTATTAGTACTAGTATCTACCAGCGGCTTCGCCCACGTGATAATAGGAAATTATCCGAAGCCAATACATATACTCGCGGGAAAAATTACCTTTATGCCAGGATAAGGTCTAATCGTGTACCAAGTTTCATCGAAATCATGAATCAGTAAGAAACATACAATGCGTTCCAAAAAAGAATAGGAAAGCCAATAACTTCGATCTGTCAAATGATGAGTGATAAGTATGGTTTGCAAAGAAAACTCATTTGCGTATCAATTACGGGTTATTTTTTTCTTTGTCTAAGTCTTTCTAAGTTAAATCTAGGTGAAGTAAGAACGTTATTGTTTAAAATAAATCGACTAAATATATTGTTTTGTCATAATTAGTCAAAAAAAAAAAAACGATTATCTTTCTTATTTTCATAGTCTGCCTTCTTTTTCCATTTGCCACTACTCTGGCACTTCACAGTGACTCAGAGATGAGCAAAATTGAAGAACCGGATTCTGATTAAACTTTTTTAGTTCACGATATGTAAATAAATTGAATTTTTTTTTTTATTTGTCCACCCTACCCAATTTCTTCAATTTGACAGTATGACGTGACGTCACAACCACAACATAGCAATCGATCCTATTCTAATTTGGAACGCATAGTACACACACACAAACTTTCACCTTTATAATATTAGCTGTTGACCAAAATGGCTGTAATACTAAAAGCCCAGTTAACTAAAGATCTTGGCATACCGTTGCTCTGTACGTCGTAGTAAACACTGATTAACTGCCAGTCTAACCGCTAACCCAATCTGAACTGATTGTAAGGGATGGTTCTTGGTTTATACTTGGCACACGATGCGAAGTAGCCACGTTATGCCGATATTTCAATCTCTGATCACTAGTTCTTGTTTAACAGTAATATAGAATTCGTAATGAAGTTTTTCTGCATAGTAGGCACTTTCCTTCATGCAAATTTCAAAAATATAGTCAACTAACTCTCCCTCTCAAACGTCATTAATTACATATTTGTCGGCTTTCACACACATGTCCTTTACCTATATAAATTGTTTGTTTTATATGTATTTTAACAGTTATGTATTTTTATATGTAAACAGTAAACCACGAACTATCTGAATATTTTTTTCTCCTTCCCTGTGAAGTCTATCGGCAGGTTGTCTGTAAAATCGATTTAGCGAGTAATTTTTTATGGTAATCAATAACGACTATAATTATATCGACACTGGAAAGGTCGCTTAGCCGCCACTTTGGTTGAAAATTCGTTTTATAACTTAATACGAAATTAGTTTGATAACTTACTTTCGACCAAAATGGCGGTTAAGCGAATTTACCTTTCCACTGTCGATATACATAATCTATACTTAGTACCTACTTAAGCAAAAAGACTTACTTGCGTTTTCTAGCTGTAAAAACTACCTTTAATCAACTTTAGAAAAAATATTCTTGGATAAGACTATCCAACAATGTCCTATATTGCTCTGTAACATATAGTTCCTGGTACCTGTATCTTACCTCATCGGCCTCGATGAGGTAAGGGTACCAGGAACGCAACGGAACTAAGACTAGTAAAGTAACTATAAAAGTTACTTTAGTTTCCATCAATCTCATGTCTGATAATCCACTGCCATACAATATTATGAGGGCAGTATATTAGCTCTGACTCAAGGCATTGGTTCCTGGGATATGGAGTTTATAATGATATGACTTGCGGCACAATATTTCAAACCTTATAAATATTTGCGATACTCCTGTTACATTCATCTATCCAAAAACAGACTTAAAACAATTATTTTCCTATCAAACTCAAATCTTATCCTAAATTTTCATAGGCTTATAAAAGTATTTTTTTTTTTTTGTAATAATTACTCTCGTGTTTTACCATCTCACCTGATAGTAAGCGATGATGTGGTGGATGATGGAGCACGCTTGCCTAGAAGTAACCTATTCACTATTGACTTAAAGTTGAATGCCACTCCTTATCTGTAGCTACTTAAACTTGCTGAAATTAAAGCTAGAACTACATTACACCGACACACACGTGGACCACGCCTGATTTGTACGTAGAACGACGTCGCGTGGCGTGGATCAAATGTAGCTCTACAAGTCTAGTTTCCATATAAAATGTATGGAGACCGACGCGCCCAGATTATCCCACGTGGCACGCGTGTGAGCAGTGTAGTTCTACCCATGCTTGGTAGGTATGTAGAACTACACTGCTCACACGTGTGCATATGTTTAATCAACCTGCATGCTAATAAGAAACATTTCTCATGCGATCTCCTTCGATATCACACTATCTACCCCTACCCCTAAAGCAAAGTATCGGCATTGGACCAAAAAAAAATCCGTTTAATTAACAAAACGTTCACGTTGCAGTTCTCTGTAAATCACGTCCATAAAACGCGCCCTATTCTTAAAGTAAACAATTAGGGCAACCCGTTTTATTTTCGTTTCTGTTTATTTACGGACTTGTAAGGTTCTAGCTGTGACGTCAAACGGTGCTGTTGGAATTAAAACCTTAGTTATTAAAACATAGAGTTCATAAGTATCAAAAGTGTAGGTTTAGAAGGTAATCATTTTATTATTTTATACAACGCATGTGCTTTTATAAATAGATTCATGTCTTAACAACTAGGTCTTCTGTAAAAGCTCATTTTACAATTCATTAACTGGCATTTTCAAGCCATTTTTCTTTGAAGCTTGTATCTTCAAACTTTTTCAGCTACACTTTTTAACAATCAAATCCTTACATAAATTACTTTTTTTACATGGAAAATCACCCGCTGTGGGCAGAGCGAGGACTGTCTGACTTTTACTAACCAAAAACCTCTTGTGTTCCTTCAGTTGTCTTTTACGTTACAGGGTCACAAACGTAAACTACTGCACTGCACTGCAATGTTTGCCCGAACACTCGGAAAGTACTACAACAATAAAACTTTCCAAATTGGAACACAAACCACGGAAGTGACCTGACTAGTTCGGCAAATTCAGATGAGACAGGAAATAATAAAATATTGATGTCACACATACCAGCCAACGCTGCAACGTTACAAAATCTGCTGCACTGACAACATTCATCAACATTCAGTCCAAGTATACTAGCTTTTGCCCCGCCCGTATGACAGGTTTCTGCATACAAAACTTTGGGCCCCGTTTCATCCCTTTGGGGGGGCGAATTTTGGAAAATTGGCTCTGTGCTCGCCTACGTCATAAAAGGATACCTTGGCAAAAGTTCACGCTCCTAGACCCAGTAGTATCGACTGTGCGCTGAAATATCAGTCGGATAGTTTATTATTTTATATCCTACTAGCTTCTGCCAGCGGCTTCGTCCGCAAGAAATTTGATTTTATTATTCTTTTCACCCCCTTAGGGGATGAATTTTGGAAAATACTCTCTTAATGCACACCTACGTCATAAAATTAAACTTTGTGTAAAATTTTCCGCCACAAGTCGGAGTTTCGGCTGTACGTTGATAAGTCAGTTGGCTACTTTCTCTTTTTATATATAAACCTCACTGAACCGACCTTCTCTGGATCCGAAAATACAAATAATAATGAAATTTTATTGAAATCACTTGATATAAACATCAATGTCGCCCTGGCTCTTGTACTAGGATATCCTGTATCAGAAGAGCCAGACCTCTCACTATACAGAGATTATAATACAGTAGTAACAAAATAGACAAAATGACAGAGAAAAACTACTTAATAAATAAATATTAAATTAACTCAAAATAATGTAGTAGAGTAGTTGCCAAATCGGAACAAAACACGGAAGTAACACTGACTACTGGATCCGCAAAAATCTGGTGGGCGAAAATAATAAAATATTGAAGGCAGTGTAAAGAATGATAGCGTGCGCAGTGTGGTGGCGTGTCAAGTGTGTAAAGAAACCCGGGACCCGTGTCAAGGTGTGACACATTCACGACCACGCTCCCGAGTATTACATGGAAAACATCTCATCTTTTGTTGGGTCTTTTCTGCAGTTTTTATTTTATTTTCATTATTAAATGCCTACACTTCATTGAGCACTTAGGAGGGTTCGAGTTTGGTTTATGTTTTTAAAAAATATTCATTTAATTGCAACAGTTAAACAGCCAACTACAGTAACTAAAAGAATTAAAATTACAAACAATAAGACAAATCTCAATGTGCCAAATAAATTCAATTTTTTTTTTTTACAGTTTTGCACCAAATAGTAACCATACTCGAAACCTCAGACCACAGACTCATGTGTGTAGATTTAGATCCAGTAAATAGGGAGTAAATGGGCTGTGACACGTTATTCTTATACACGTTATTCGAGGTATTCTTTACTCGGATTTTCGGATAAAACCCTAAACATCTAACAAAACCACCAATTTTAAATTGATTAAAACAGTTAAGCTCTATAAACCAAAGAATAAACCCAGAGTAAGATAATTAGTTATTCCATTATATTTAATATTCTTTCACCTTCGACCGGTCGCCGCCAATGTACAGTCTCATTAGCCGAAACAGCGTAATGGAGCGCTAATTGGCGTAACAATTAATCACCAACAGCCATGGCGTCGATTATAGCTGAAGCAACAGCGCCTATAACACCACTCAGTAGCCGTATTTAGGTCACTGTAACATTTGCCACCCTCGAAAAATTACAAGCCTCGGGATATTTTGTAGTCATAATTATTTACGGAATTCAATTTCTACGACCGAAACATAAACAAAGTGGAGGTGAAACAAATTGTATCTAAAGTTACAATTCAAGAAATTAGCATAAATTCGTTCCCTTCGTAATGCTGCACTAAATTGCCTGAAGCGGAAGATGGCAAGAGAACAATAGACCCATTGAGGCAATCAAAACTGCCTGGCTCAGGGGCTACACGATAAATTTCTGGCGTTACGCCAGCCGGTTCACAGATAAGGGTTGACACAAACATAGATTAAACACGACGGGAATGCTGCACGATTTTTTATCCGCACAATCATGACGAGAAGATTAATAGTTTTGTGTTAGATACACATGCTGCGGGGTCAAGATATGACATTTTAATGGAGCTAAAACAAGGGTAAACAACCTTAACCATTGATAAGGACGCTTTGGTTACCCAAAGAAGATCAAAATTATGACCTGACAAAAATAATTTAGTTGAAAAAATATCAGTCTTTGGCCACGTGTGTTGTCCCACCGAATTTCTGAGAACATAGTTTCCAAATGACACGAATACATGAAATCGCAACACAGAGTTTGCGCGAGCCCTACCAAGCAGCTGTCTAAAGTATTCGTATCAATTTTTGCTCAAACTGAAATACTTTTGTAATATTTCGTCCGCGTTCGCAAAACTTCGGTTTTCAGTTTCAAACAAGTTTGTGGAAGAAATATTATCTGGGCATCAATGCCTAGTTTGAAATTAAACTTTTGCTACTTTGGCATCGCTACGGATGCAATAAACCTCATATTTCCAAACAATGTTTGACAGCTGCAGACTTGGTCTAAGGCTAGAACAAAATCTGAAGGCATCATTTACAAAAGAACTAAAATTCCTGTCAGGCTCACGTACATACGAACATATCAATTTCACGTACTAGAACATAAAACGTTCTAGTCTAGAACTCGTAACCCAAATTGTGTACCCAGAAAACAATATCTTGAGAGACGGAGCAAAAGAATGCGATATTACAAGTTTTGCCGCCGACTACAGATCCGAAGCATGGATATTTCTTCTTTTACATTTATTTAGTACATTTGGGACACAAACCTCATCAGTTACGGAACATTGAGGAAGATCTTAGATAGAATTAGACCTTAGGACGGATGGAATGATTGATCGGAGCATTTTAATGAAATTACCGACTCAATCGCATTCCAAAATCGATTGTTATAAAAAGTGTCTAGTGTTCAAGGGTGTTATTGAAGGGTGTTTTGGTCTGGTGTATGAATATGTTATCATGTAGATATAACGTGCCCATAAAGGGGAAAGATAGCCACTTATCTACAAAGCCGCGGCAAAGAGCACGCCCGACGATCGTTTAGAGTGTTTGGTTGTCAGCGATGAAACGGCCGTTTAGAATCGGAAGTACCTCAGCTCTGAACGACTAGACGGCGAACACTGTGAGCCAGATTTTTGCATTGTCAGTGTTAATTCACAAAGTCAATACAAGGGCACACATAAATTCATCCAGAACTGGTCAAAAGTAGTACTTACTTAAAATCCTTCAATCTAGGAATATTTGCACGACTTGATTCCGTCATCTCAATTCTACCATCGGACAACCCGACATACGACGAGTATCCCACACACACATACGTTGTTGAAACCTTTACGGTCCGGACTAAGCGCTTTACCTCGTCGCTTATATCGCACACGACGAAGGACTGGAACAATTTGCCTGCTGTGGTCTTCCCGTCCGATTGGGTGTCTTCAAGGCTAGAGTGAATAGGCTCTTAATAAACTAGTGCACCTTACCATCAGAGATTGCATCACTGCTTACCATCAGGTGGGATCGCAGTAAAGCACTAGAATATAACAATAAAATATATATGTATACATATTTGCTCTAGTTCCCTCAATATCGTAGAAAGAGATAAACAATTTACGTCGAATTGAGATCATCCCAGACAACATTGTCTGTCCTATTTCAAGTGTCTCAAGTCGTACATTTTTCATCGCTCCAAAAGGCATGGGTTCGTGAGCGATGCACACGACCCGGCGACGGTCTGTCTACGTAATACAATTCGTGCCTCAACAAACGGGGCATGTCATGCAAAATTGGTCTTATCGTATGAACCGCAATGGGGTACTGTCTTTTATAGCGATCTGGGACTTGTCTTGAATTTTGATGGATGTTTAACAATACAGGATAGGAGGTTTAAGAATACGCTTCCATCAAGGTAATGATTTTTTTATAGCATAATCGGCCTTGTTATTGTTATAATGTTCGTTGCCACTGTTAGGACTCAGGCCTCCTCTCTGGAAGAGGGAATGGAATCCACGCGGATGTTACATGTCTTAAAATTTTTGGTTCTAGAATATGTTCTAGTTCTCTCACGATGTTTTCCTTCTCCGTTTTGAGAGCAGTGATGGATGATGAAATAAATTACACAAAGAAAGCCGTAGCAAGTGCTTGGCTAGATTTGAATCTACGACCTACTCGTGAATCGGGTCCGTTACCACTTGATCACCAGTATTCCTCTCAAAGAATTTTACTCGCCAATATTGTGGTTCATGATTTAGAAGTCTTCACAGAGATTAAATTGACAGGTCTATCAACCATGGCGTTTTAAAATCATGATAATTCCGTTGTGAGATAGAGACAGAGCTATACAGGCCATAATACTCCATCCCTATCTCAAAGTACGTTCATGATTTTAAGACCTCACGGTATGGCCTCCGATCCTAGGCTGCAGTATTATTCGAAAAAGCTTGCGCTCGAGCCCCGGTATGAAGGAACGGGATGGGTTTTTTTAGTCAGTAAGAGTCTGACACTATCTCCCGCTCCGCCCAAGAGCGGGGGTTGTCATTGGATATTTCTCATCGAAAAAAAAAGCATTCGACCGCAAAAGGTATATGGTGGGCTTTAGTCAGTAAAAGCCTGACACTCCCTCTCATTCCACCCAGAGTAGAAACGGGTCCCTGATCCTGTTGCGAAGTCTTTCACGAAACGTAGTCTTTTACTGATAGTATCGTCCAGTGTCATTGGCTACTTATATATGTCGAAAAATGCGCCGTTCGCATGGCAAAGGCTGCAGAAGCGATAATGAAGGCAAAAGCCACTTTATTATGTTTAGCATCATTCATCGATTTAAGGTCATTGATTAAACATAAGGGGCTGCGATCAAAATTGAGTTTACAGTCAACTCTAATGACGTCATTGGGTAATTACTCTACCCTGGCATTTTTGAACGCGAACGGAGTTCAACTGTCAATGTCAAGCATATTGCCGCTTACTCCAACCTACCCTGCTCAAAGTTAGGGTTAGTTGGGTTAAATCTAGGGTAGCTACTCGAGTTATAAAAGAACGACCCTGGGTTGCAACTCTACTCGACTCTGGTTATTTTTGAACGCACTACAGGGATCCGCATTGGGTTTGAAAGATTCGAGACACGGTTTATGACTGTATAATGCAGTTAGAAAATGAAGTGCTAGCAAAAGACGTTAGTTACGGGATAGTTCGGGAACGCAAAGTGCTACTGAAGGATATCAGATTGGTTTTAATTAGTAAAACACTCTCTCGTTTTACTAAGAGCAGGACAAGTAATTTGATGATTTCTAATTTAAAAAAAAGAAAGATATTTTTCAACGATGGACGACGGTTTCAAGCAAGGCTTGCTAGCTCGTCGCGTGCAAGAAAACCATGCGTGTTGTTGTTTCGTCTAGCCCTCAGTAGTAATATACCCAGCGAACAGGATATATTATTACAGTAATAGGCTTGTAGAAAGTACCTGTGTAGGTACTCGCACAAATTGCACTTACGTCTGTCGGTTGTATTGTATCGCTGCACGCGATGGTTGATTGTTTGTGTGTAAATGTGATGAGTTATTGACAGTGTAGTTTTCTCAGCAAGTCTTTAAGGATAATTTTCTTACAGTAATCTATATCTTTAAATGGAGAAACTGACTGACTGACATATCACAGTCGAAACTACTGGGACTGAAAACATGAAATTTTGCACAAGGCATGTAGGTGAGCACACAGAAAGGGTTTTTTAAGCTATTGCATAGCTTCTATCGCGGGCCTTGAGCGTGGAGACCGAATCCACAAATTCCGTAACGAAAATAACCTAACACCCCCCACTCATTTGTTTTCTTATCGGTCACCACGCTCAAAAAGTGTAACTTCAATTAATATCAAAGAAAAAAAAAACAAAGGAAAAAAAATACTGCATAAATAAAATAAATAAATAATTATAATTGCATAAGTTGATAAAAATGCTATGTAATAGCTTTACCGCGGCAGTCCTCGAGTGCCACACGTCTTTTTTTTTATTCATCGCTTATGGGAATGAAACGATGGTCCAAAGTTTATATGGAAAAGCCGCTGGCAGAAAACAGTTTTTTTTTATGTCTGAAACATAAAGTATTTTCTGTATGAAGTTAGAAACCCTTTTCATTCTTGAAACTCTTTTTATTATACAGGGTTACTGGTAACTCGACGTATTCCTTGCGTTGTATAACGTATGACGTCATGGTAGGACTAAAATGCAATAAATTAAGCAACCAAATATTCTATCGATATTTAGTAGTTTTTGAGTTAGTAAGATTTTTAGATTTTTTATTATAGATTACTCTATATATATTTATTTTTATTAACCTTTTCAGCCATGATAAATACAGCAAGTCCAGCCTCCATTTGAAACCACTTCTCTACGAATGTGACGTCATGGTTTTCAACACTTAAGTTGCAGTCCTTTCACCGACCACCCCATCGTTATCCCCCATTCAACGGTTACGACTCGCGCGGGAGAATAAACAGCTGATACATTCAGTGTTTTCATTCCATTAACACACCGTTACGGACATATTGTAGAGATACCGTTTAATTCATTAAACCCCAAGCGAACGCCGGCGTTCGCGCACCTATTGTCTTTCAATTGTGTCTGCAATTATCACAATTGAAAGGTTAAATGTCAAGTTGATGTACAAAAATACGTCAGGTACCCCTTTTACTGGATGTAACGTCTGTTATGTATGTGTATGTCACTTGGGGCCTTACCATGATGTGCTACTGGGGTAAAGGACTTGAGGTTTTTTTTATGTAGCAACGTCCATCCTACCCATGGATGACAGCAAGACAAAAATATACATCTTTAAGATGACAGAAAAGGATAGGTAGGTAGGTTCATTTTATAAATCCGACAGCTGTCATCCGCACCATCCTATAGCAACTGTAGCGTACCATAACGTGTTAAAATGTCAGTCGTTTGAACGAGAAAGAGGGATAGAACTATACACCCTATAGCTTCATTTCTGAAACGATTGACTGATTGACAACATTAATAAAAAAATAAATAGGTACTTTTTGAGCTAAAAAAAACGTTGCTCACACCAGGAATAACTCCTGTATCGTGGGTGCGTTCACAGACATGGAAACTCACAGATAGGTGTTCCGGGCCAACCGTGCAGTTTTTTTTTTTATTTGGGAAACCATCCAATCACTTCTCCCGTTCTAGGGCAAGCGGGAGAGCGTGTCAGACTTTTACTTACTAAAATCACACCTTCATCCTTCTTTGCCTTGCGTCGTCAGTTACATACGTACGTTTCAAAAACATAACCCTTCATCAAGACTTTGCAGTAGTCGACTATACATAGAAACATAACCCTTCATTATGGCTTTGTAGTAGTCGGATATAAACGAACATAAAACATATTTACCGTAAGAATCTGACGTCATTTGAGTATTGAGAAGATACTGTCGACAAATATTCCATTGTATAGCAGTTATGCAAGCACAAATAAATATCTACTTGTGATCTATACACACGTGAGGAATCAGTAATTCTACACAGGTGGCAGCAGCGAAGGAGACAAGATGAGCGATGGGTTACGTCGCCAAATACGTCATTGTATTATATTTCTAATGCTGAATATATTTTCTTAGACAACCCATTTGTTACATTCAACCAACACGAAGCAAAGGAAATTCGAACCATGTAGAACTAAGTACTTGGTGTGATATTTTAAAGAGATAGAATTAATCAATATTCTTTATTTGACAATCAATTAAAGAACGATCGCATAGTCATGCCAAGCAGTAAGCAGTGGCTTACCATCAGGTGGGATCGCAGTCAAGCACTGGATTATATCATTAAAAAAATATTGTGGAGACAGTCGCCCAGTAAAATGCTGAGGCGGTAAACCTTTTGGTACGGGCACGCATGGCGCGTTCTGTAATTTTCTTTTCTATTTACTTTTGTGTTTACAACTACAGACCAGATGAAAGAGGTTAGAATGGCCTTATGGGCGGGGCAGGCGTGCCACAATGTAGGGCGATGCTCATAGTTCAACTACCAACAGCAAACTTGCGATCTAAGTGTGCGCGGTCTGTTAATTGCGTAATATGCGTTAGTATTAGTATATGTATTGCCTGTAGTGGAGTTAAAGGGTGTGAGACAAGCGGCGAAACTCGTAGTACAAATCAGAAAGTATTTCCTTTCTAACCTCTTTCATTTATTTATTTACTAACTTTTGCCCGCGGCTTCGCCCGCGTGGCATTAGGTATTTAAGGAATCGGGATAAAAGGCAGCCTATGTTCTTTTCCATGTCAAAGGCTATATGCATGCCAAATTTCATCCAAATCCGTTCAGCCGTTTTTGCATGATCAAGTAACAAACATCCAAACATTCACTTAAACATTTATAATATTAGTTAGGATTATTATTTATTAGAACTTAATGCAAAACAAATGTACAAAGGCGGACTTAATGCCTTCGGCATTCTCTACCAGTCAACTTAGGGTGGTGAAGAGAAAACATGGCAGGCATTTCATCTTTTCTGTGTTTATAACCGTTGTGCTGAGTCTATCCCGAATAAATGTTTTTCTATTCTATTCCTATTACGCTCTAAGCCTTTGACGAATAGTTGGCTAATTAGATTCAAGGTACCGCACCTAAAAAACAAATAAGATCTCTTTCTCGATAACATACAAGTTCACATACACATTCGTAAACAAACTCATACATATTTACCAACTACCTTATCACTATGAGTACTCGTAAGATACATTTAGTAGCTATGAATAAAAATTCCATTTATTGGTCCGGTCTATAAACCTTAGTGCTTACATAAATTAGGGATGTATCGGTGTTAGGGCCCCTGTCCCTTATAAATATCTGCTGAAACCGGGCCTAGATTTAGAATATACGGTCATGCTAATATTTTGGGCGTTGTTGTTATCTTTAGAGCAATATTATAGTACTAGGATTGGACGATATTTCGGGATCCCATTTTTAGGGTTCCGTAGCCAAATGGCAAAAAACGGAACCCTTATAGATTCGTCATGTCTGTCTGTCTGTCTGTCTGTCTGTCTGTCTGTCTGTCTGTCTGTCCGTCCGTCCGTATGTCACAGCCACTTTTTTCCGAAACTATAAGAGCTATACTGTTGAAACTTTGTAAGTAGATGTATTCTGTGAACCGCATTAAGATTTTCACACAAAAATAGAAAAAAAGCAATAAATTTTGGGGGTCCCCATACATAGAACTGAAACTCAAATTTTTTTTTTTCATCAAACCCATGCGTGTGTGGTATCTATGGATAGGTCTTCAAAAATGATACTGAGGTTTTTAATATCATTTTTTTCTAAACTGAATAGTTTGCGCGAGAGACACTTCCAAAGTGGTAAAATGTGTGTCCCCCCCCCTCTAACTTCCAAGATAAGAGAATGATAAAACTAAAAAAAATATATGATGTACATTATTATAAAAACTACCAACGAAAATTGGTTTGAACGAAATCCAGTGAGTAGTTTTTTTTTAATGCGTCATAAACCGAAAAAAATACACTATTATTAAAACATCGATCAAAGTTTACACATTACAAGAACTTTTATATTATGTTACTTGCTGCTACGGAACCCTTCATGGGCGAGTCCGACTCGCACTTGGCCGGTTTTTATATATCTATACTTAATATTATAAAGCGGAAGAGTTTGTTCGTTTGTTTGTTTGTTTGAACGCGCTAATCTCAGGAACTACTGGTCCCATTTGAAAATTTCTTTCACTGTTAGATAGCCCATTTAATGAGGAAGGTTATAGGCTATATAACATCACGCTACGACTAATAGGAGCGGAGCAGTAACCAATGATGCGGATGAAACCGCAAGGTACAGCTAGTATTATATAAAAAAAAAACCGGCCAAGTGCGAGTCGGACTCGCCCATGAAGGGTTCCGTAGCAGCAAGTAACATAATATAAAAGTTCTTGTAATGTGTTGTAACTTTGATCGATGTTTTAATAATAGTGTATTTTTTTCGGTTTATGACGCATTAAAAAAAACTACTTACTGGATTTCGTTCAAACCAATTTTCGTTGGTAGTTTTTATAGTAATGTACATCATATATTTTTTTTAGTTTTATCATTCTCTTATCTTAGAAGTTAGAGGGGGGGGGACACACATTTTACCACTTTGGAAGTGTCTCTCGCGCAAACTGTTCAGTTTAGAAGAAAATGATATAAGAAACCTCAGTATCATTTTTGAAGACCTATCCATAGATACCCCACACGCATGGGTTTGATGAAAAAAAAAATTTTGAGTTTCAGTTCTATGTATGGGGACCCCCAAAATTTATAGCTTTTTTTCTATTTTTGTGTGAAAATCTTAATGCGGTTCACAGAATACATCTACTTACAAAGTTTCAACAGTATAGCTCTTATAGTTTCGGAAAAAAGTGGCTGTGACATACGGACGGACGGACAGACAGACAGACAGACAGACAGACAGACAGACAGACAGACAGACAGACAGACAGACATGACGAATCTATAAGGGTTCCGTTTTTTGCCATTTGGCTACGGAACCCTAAAAAATGAATCGCTAAATGTGTTGCTAAGCGCAAATCTCGAGAACAGCTGAACCGATTTCGCTAATTCTTTTTTTGTTGTGTTTGTTATTGTGAGGAGAAGGTTCTTATGGTAAAAAAAAATGAAAATTAGGGTAGTGTAGGGTAGAGTAGGGTAGTATAAGGTAGTGTAGGGTAGAGTAGGGTAGAGAAGGGTAGAGTAGGGTAGAGCAGGGTAGAAAGTATAGTTGGGTAGAATAGGATAGAGTAAGGTATAGTAGGGTGGAGTAGGGTAGAGCGGGAGCGAAGCCGCGGGCAAAAGCTAGTTCTCGATATATTTAAAAGTCAACAACATGGCATTTGTTTTGAAAATAATTCGCATACTTAGGTGACGCAGCTCAGCTCGTAGGTAGGCTCGTATAGGGATACTTCTGAAATTAAACACTTTGGGCGGCGCACTCTTATATTTTTCTAACTTATTTCATACAATAAAAGAAAAAACTGACTGACTGACATATCAACACACAATCGAAACTACAGGACCTACGAACGTGAAATTTTACACAAGGTTTCCTTTTATGACGTAGTAAGAGAGGATTTTCCAAAATTCACCCTCTAAGGGGATGAAACGGGGTCCAAAGTTTGTATGGAGAGGCTTAATTACAAGCGGGTGATGCCGCTGGCAAAAAGCTTGTCATCTTATACACTAATCTGCGTGGTTTTCATAACTTTTGCAAGCCATTTGAATAAACTTTGCAGAATTAATATAGGTCCAACAAAACTGTATGAAGGAATGAAACTATTCAATCCTTGTAACTTATTGTTTGAACCGTTTTACGACTGGAAGTAATTCTAACTACTTAGCAAATTGTTCGAACACGGTTTAACAGGCGTGCCAATCATTACAAACAAAGCTGTACCAACCAACCCCCCGGGAAAACGCTTAATGTTTATGAACAGTAACTTCAAAAAAATATTGCCCTCCAAATCCGGCACAACGCGATAAAACAGTTTAAAATTCGTTGCCACTTCTCATGATGGCAATAAGCCAGAATTTTCCGGGCGATTAAATTCTCTAGAGTGTTACCGCAATTTGCTTATTTTGCAATAAGGCTTGTGCACTCATATCACAAATAGGCCACTCCGAGACTTCCACAGTAGAGGCTGTAAGGGTCGATGTCCCGTGGCACAATAAGCAGGGGTTTGAGGCATCTACTCGTAAATTTTAACCAAGCAGAGGAGCATTCTCCTGAGGATGCAGAATAACAAGGATCTACCTAGATACATGTTGTCTAGCCAGTATAGTGTTGCCCAAAATCGATTGTAGGCTTGCAAGACTCGTGCGTCCCTGAGATTTGCCTGAAATTGAGTTTATAGTTCCCCAAATTTTAAACGCAAATCTCAGTTTGAATAAACTGCGAAACGCAAATCTTCTAAGCTTAAAAATCGATTATAGGCAATACTACTAGCCAGCTTTATGTTAGTTTTTACACTATGAGATGAGGTTTCAAAGGTCAAACGATATTCAGTGTACGTGAAAACATATGCTCGTTATATTTTTATGAATTTACTGGCCAAGTTTTTGCACTTCTCAAAATCTGTTGATTAGCATTGATTCTACCACGCAGTACTGCGTACTCAGTTGAAGTAATGTGATGTACATCCCACTGTCATTTAAACTATGTCTCTTACACTAAGTAAACAATCATGTTTACATAGTATAAAAGCTTTCTGCGTCTGTCTGTTTATGCAACTCCCCCTAAAGAAAAAGCAATAACTAATTTATATAATGCAATAATGTTTACCCATACGAAGCCGGGACGGATCACGAGTCACAAACTAACAGAATACGACTGTGTAAATACAGACAGAGTGGCTTAGGATTAGGGTCTACAAATTTCTGCAACGTCATCTACAGATCTTCAACCGATAAGCGTGTATACAGCACTTCACTAACACAAAGTAACAAATACACACAGACATGCGTTAATCCAGACTAGCAGCGTTTACTGACGCACAAAGGATGTCGCGTGACAATGAAAGCGTCGTTAAACCATTATCCTAGCCAGTGAATATCGTATTGAAATGCTGCGTAAATTTTAGTACGCATTTATGGTCATTTGACTTACATACATGGCCAAATGCTTGAATGCAACCTGGATGAGTGTGAGGAAATTAATTAAAAATCTATGTACTTATCTGTGTTTAAAAAAATATAAATTTTTGCTTCCCTGCAGTTAGGTTTCGCTAAGATGCCAATTTGTGGAAGAAACCCCACAATTTTGCCAATAACACGTACTGTTAATAGACGGTCAAACGCTGGAGAATTATACTACTTTAATTAATGCGCAGATTTGACACTTTCATGTTTACCTTCGACAGTTCCTTTCAAAAGATTGACGTCTGTCTAATTCATAAGATAAAATAATGCCTGTGTTCTCCGCAGATTTATGCGGGGATAGATCAATAGTTCTGCAACATTTCGCCAGTTATCTTTAAGTTCTATGCAAAGGAGGCAAGTTTATTGCCCTCAACCGCGCAGATAGGCAGAACAACGAAAAAATAATTTTGCAAGACACACAGAATAACAAAAAAAAAACTACCAAATTAGAAAGGACAAAAAAACTTCTTTATACTTCGAATAACAACATGTACTCGTAATTTCAATTCGTAAGATTGGTTTCCATAACACTTAGTAAGTAAAACAATAGCGAACTCCATTTCCAATTCCCATAGCATTTCAAATTACCATCGACAAGTATATTGGCATCGGCATACAAATGGATCTAAAAAAGAGCTGTATTAACCCAATTCAGTTACAATTTAATATTCATGATGTTAAAGTAACCCTAAAACCTTAGTCATCTAACTCAGATAAATTTCGCTTCGGAATCATCACGAATCCTTGACCAAGGAGTTGAAGACTCAAAGAAAATTAATATTCATAGTTGTAAGTAACCAAGTATAATGATCATGACGTCGTCACAACGACCTGTCCTGAGCGTCTAGCATCCATCGGATTCCTGCGACCCTCGCCAGGTTCTCATTGGTCCACCTTGCGGGAGGCCTTCCCCAACTCTGCTGTTTTGGTACCTGGTCGCCTCTCTAGAATCTTTCGGCCCTATCAACCAACTGTTCTGCGAGCGATATGCCCTGCCCACTGACGCAACTAATGATGTAATTTGTTATGCATTTAATAATGACATCACTATCAATATTAATTAAATATTTTGCACAGGGTCGTCACACGCTGCCGGAACTTCATTCCAAACGTACGTATGAATGGCATATCCCTAACTGCATAAGGTAGTTTGGGACATAAGCTTAGCCCGTTTCGCAGGACACGTCCATGTACGACTGACAGCATGTAGTTAAAATAGACAAAGTCTAATGTATCGAGAATGCTAATCTAACGCGGGATTGACCGAAAAATTTACCGGTGCCCAGGGAACATAGTATGGGCAGGATGACAGCAAGATGAAAATATGCATCTTTAAGATGAGAGACAAGGATAGGTAGCTACATTGTATGAATCTGACAGCTGTCATCCGCACCATCCTATAGCAACTGTAGTGTACCAAAACGATCTAGAAAGAGGGATACCTAGAGCTACACACAGCATCTAAAGAGCTCGTGGTAGCACTGCTCACACGCAAAGTATAAGTGAAGGAATACAAGAGGATTTTAGTCAGTGAAAACCTGACACTCCCTCTAAATAAACCTATCTATTTTGTGCTTTAACTCCACCCAGAGCGCAAAGGGTTATTTGATAATCTCCCACATCAAAAATAAAAAAAGCGCTGTGTGACAGGTCACTAAGGGTGATGTTCGCCGACCTGACTGGCAATTAGCCTTCTACGATCATTTAGCGACTTTCAAACTATTTAAACTGTGACCTTTAAGCGACGTGACACCATTAATGTAGCCCCGTTAATTATTGTGCTGTCGTAAGGAGCGGTTTGTTTTGCATCTGAATGTGATGTCAGAATAGCTCGGCATTCGTGGTAATTAATGTGTTTATGTCGTGCTAGGCGGTTCGCTGATGACGGTATAAATTCTTTCACAATACATATAATAGTGAGAGAGTAATTTCTACGCTAGAGTAAATATGCCAGCAATGTTTAGTGTTCTTCTTCTTCTCGAATCGATAGTTTTCTTCTTCCTCCAAGTTTTTGAGCCCTGTAGATTGCCACGGCTGTAACGGCGTCAGTGGGGTTTTTAGGTCCTCTAGAGTGCAGATGTAGGGACATTTTAGGAGCTATAATGAGTTGACCATCGTCTGGTCAGGAACACCGCACTCCTTAATAGTTAAGCCACGGGAAGGTAAAACTACGGTGGACTATTGAAGTACGCGGAACAGGGAGGATCCTCTGACCGGACGGACGTTGTGTTTAGGCATTTGCTCAATATTTGATTAAAGACTATTATGCATGTTCTAATCGAGTGGCGCTGACCCCAAATAAAACGGGACTAGGGCAGGAAGATGATGATGCATGTTCTAATCGCACGAAGAACTCTGACACCGAAATGCAGGATTTGTAATTTAGTGGGTTTTTTTTCGGTGGGTATAAATTAGAGATGCGCCGAATATTCGTTTGGTATTCGGTATTCGGCGTATTCGGCATTTTTGCCACTATTTGTATTCGGCCGAATTATTCGGTTTTAGTGCCTAATATATTCGGTTTGAGTATTTCTATTTTCCTGGCTACATGACATGGAATATAACTAAAAGACAAGCTTCTTATGTAAGATATGTTTATTATAAGTTAAATAAAACTTGTGAAGAATGTGTTAAAAAGCTAATACCTGAATAAAAGCAATCAAACTTGAAATCAACATTTATTTTAATTCAACGTTTATTTTTAAGCCCTAGCTCTATATTCATTTTACTATTTATTTCGAAACTTAAAAAATTAACATGACATCCATACTTTTTTTAAATTTATATTAATATAAACTTTTATTTTTCAAACTTAGATCAACATTTTAAATTTTAAACGAACACATTTACGTGGCAAATTATTATAAATTAAAATATATCATTTTATGAGGTATCTCTATTACAGTGAATAGAGATACCTCATAAAATGATAACTAAGAATATAAAATAAGAAATATATAATAGAGGTCAGAAATAAAATAGAACATAATATACAAAAAGGAACATACATATTCTAATATTTATAATTTATTAATGGTAAATTATGGTGAAAACACCTAGCTCTCGGCCCTCTCCGGCAAGAGTCTATTGCGTTTTTCTTCATACAGGTTCCCTGCTTCTGAAAATAATCGTTCACTGTACACACTACTACCAGGAGCACATAGAAACACTCTAGCTAAATTAGCTAAATGTGCATAATTTGACTTCTACTTTGGCCACCAATCGAAAGGGCTCTGGCTCTTCTTGGTAGTAAACTTTCAGCTTCATAACTGTCCAATTCCACGGCGATTGGGCTTTTAGGATCTTCCGAAATGACAGGATTCGTCGAGGCAAGTTCTTCATAACAATTCCAAAATGTCACATGGGATTTCCCTAAAAAATTTGAAACATTTTGTGGAGGTCTTCCTCTGTTTGACTTTGTAGCTTCATCTTCGCTTGAGCTTTCAGCATCAGGGTCGCTTCTTTGAATCGCTTCTAGAAAAAGCTTTCTTCTTACCAGTTCATAATTTTCATTAAAACTGAAATTAATTCTGTTAATTCGTTTGAACCTGTTTACGCGGGAATGCAGTGAAATGGTAAACCGAATAATTCGGCCGAATATCCGGTTCGGTAAAGATTGAACCGAATACTATTCGGTATTCGGTTATTCGGTGAAACCACTATTCGGCGCATCTCTAGTATAAATCATCCAGATGTCAGACTCTTACTGACTAAAAAACCCCATCCCGTTCCTTCTTGCCTTTCATACCGGGGCCGAGCCTCCCTCTCGGAACTAGTGGTGACATAGGTGTCGCTACAGGACTTCAAAGTTACAAAGTATGCCGAAAAACCAAAAAGAAGTATACATTCAGCAGTGAACCGTTACAATTTGACAAAAAAGAAACTCTAAACCCGATACCTGATTTATTATTGCAGAAACGAGGTTAAAAAGCGGAACAGTATTGATAGCCAAATTGTTCTAAGTTTAGTTTTCGTGACTACACGATATAATTGTCAGTTACTAATGGACTTCGTGTTTTATTGCAAGAAATAATTAATAATTAGGTTTGCAAACGCTAATTGAATTAGCTGAATCGCAATCATGCATTTAGTCTGGACTGATTGAAAAGGAAATGTGAAATGTGAAGCGGATTTGAGACGTCGCAGCTGGCGATTTCGAACTTACAGGCTTCATTCAATTAATTAGTGTCAAGATTTGACCGATAATGACTAATCCTTAACATATTGATATTATTAATGCGAAGTTAACCTAGTCTAGTCTATCTGTTTGTTGCCTATTTACGTAATAACGGTAGAAAGGATTTGAATGAAACATATTCAAGACGTTATTCTTTTACCGATCGGTTGGCGATAGAAAAGACAAACTCGCACTAGGGATCTACTACTCGCACTAGTGTGAATTTGTTCTTTCTATCAACAACCGATCGATCCTTTATAGATTTTGACGAATTTGTCACAGGAGCTTTTTTGGAAAACCGTCTTAGGTTGGACCCACCGACGAATCTGCTTTTTGTTCACGGATTCTAATCTGGTTTAGAAGAACTGTTTGAAACTGGATTCTACCTAGTTTATTGATAGGTAATTATAATTATAGTAATTGTAATGGGTTTCCTACGATTTTGAAGTACAATTTGGCTTATATTCCATCTATGTTTATTTCAGGTATTTTTTATATAGAATAATGGGCATTATCAAGCATATAATAGACGATATTAATATTATTTTCTAAGAAGGACAAGCAATTGTTGATGAAAATGAAGAATGTCTCACAACACAGGCACACCATAGTCGCGCGGCGTAGACCATGTCCCAGAATAAGACATAGGATTTTTTTTTTATCACGGTATATATTTCGACTTGCACTCGGGTAAAACCATTGACAGAAGCTAGTATAGTAAGTACTCAATTTCAACAAGGTTATTTAGAGGTTTCTTTTAGTTAAGGAAAACTGATGACGGACTCAAAGTAAGCCCAGCTAATCTTGAGGACTTGCTCTCTAGAGAACTGGAGTGAGCTTGAGTTGGAAAAGGGTCATTGCAGGCGTTGGGTTAATTATGAAAAGCTGACTTACATCTCCGTAATAAAACCACCTAGGGGCCTTTAAGTGAAGAGTGAATAGGTTACAGACAAAGCTCGAAGAATCACCAAACTTAAGTAGCAGTGGGCAGGGCATATTGCTCGCAGAACAGATGGTCGATGGGACGAAATTTTCTAGAGTGTCGACTAGTACCGGAAGAAGCAGCATTGAAATGACTCCCACAAGGTGGACTGATGACCTGGTGAGGGTCGCGGGTATCCGATGGATGCGAGACGCACAGGAGTCGTTATGGCGACACTGGGGGAGGCCTATGTCCAACAGTGGACGTCTTACGGCTGAAATGATGATGATGCTGAATAAGTTACTTCTAAGCAAGCGTGCTCAATCGTCAGCCACATCGACGCTTACCTTCAAGTAAGATAGTGGTCAAACACGAGCCTTACCATAAAAAAAATACTCTTGAAAGCCTCATATCGTTAACTTGAGAGCTGACCTCCCAAACACTTGAATATTCGCAGAGTATCAGTTGGCACAGATCAGTAACGGCCTTTTGAAGGGGTAATCACCCCTTCGCATACGATAGTCAAAGTGCAGTCTCTTCAAAAAATGTTATTTCTCAGTCTGCTGAGCTTAAAGACTAAAAATAAATAAATAAAGTACATTCAACTTTGTAGGTGAATAGTCTAAAGTTTTGTCTCGTGAGATTTCTTGAGAGAAAAACTAAGCTTGCATTTCTTACAAAATAAATTGAAAAACGCAATGGTTTGTAATCGAGATTGGCTGGGAGATGCACAGAAAACATTTAAGCTACGTCTTCGGCGAATACATTTTCTGTATCCTAGATTTGACAGGCAATCTGAAAGATATGTTTGGTGGCATGGCAATTTAGATAGATATCTTCTGCGCTTTATAGTATTAGAGATATATTATATTTTAAGTCATCATTATCAGAGCGACGGTTCGACTTGGACCAAAAAAAAAAAAAAATTCTGCTGTAATTTCGGTTCCAGCCATAAAGTGTCCAAATAATCGGCTCGACCACAACGCACCAATGAGCTAACGTTTCTGATAAAAACATAAAAACTTACTGTCTCATTAATTTGTATGTAACCATTTGTGTTCAGTTCAATCTTCGATTTTTAATTTGTTGAGTATTTTACGAAAATTAGGACTGATATTTCTGTGATGTCGAGATTGTTCTGACTTAGCACGGCTCTAGGACGCAAAGGGCAACTGATAAAATACACGGTGGTAGATTTTAATCAGTAAAAGTCTAACACCCTCTCTCACTCCCCTAGGGTGGGAGAAGTTATTAGATTAGCAAAAAGCCGCAAAAAAAAAGCTGAAATTTCAGTGCGACTTAACTTTATTCGAGAGAAAATCGCGTCAGAATCAATTTCGGTCGAAACTGGAAGAACTAGTTTATAAATTAATATCTAAACATCCAACACACAGACTTTTACACATTTACAATATTGGTGAGACGAGTGAAAAATCATTCAACATCGTGAATTCAAGTGAAGTTACGTCACAGGCAGCCACATTTTCCGACGCCTCTAAAAATGCGAGAAGGATAAGCGTCGCCAAAGTTCGGAGAGCGGTGGAAAAACGATCGAATGGCGAGGGTAAAGTTGGAGTGGCCTACGGTGGATAATTGAAAAATGGCAGCGGGTCGCGTCTGAGTTCATTGTTTCAGAACCGTATGAGAGCTGTTTTGATGAAGAGGGTTATAACTACGTTAGTTATGGCCGCGATACATTGCTTTCAAACAATGTATGGTGAAAAACTAAGAAACCCCATGAAGAAATTTTTGCCGGCTGCGTTTTTTTACGTGTGAAATCATCAAAATCTTCCGCCCGTTGTGGATGGGAGTATCAGATTTTATTGACTTACACCCACAGTGTTTCTTTATTTGACCTTTTTTGCGAGAGCTGGGGTAACTTCCTCGAATCCGTAGCCCTGGCAAGCGTCGACTCTAAATTGCCTCATCAATTTTGCTGACATGTCTTTGAGGTGCACGTTGAACAGAACGGGAGTGGTTCTTACCGGACGACGAGCGACGACGTAGTTAGGTGGACTCTTGATGCCCTGGACATCTCCGACGGGGGGTATGACGTGAGGCTTTTCTTCCCCTCAACGGTTAATGCCCTTACATGCCCATCTCAAACAATTATAAAATCCACACACACGCCAACAGCGGGGTCAGAGATGTGAATTAAAATACGCGTACTCGTGACTCGGCTTGCGGAGACAGAGGTAACGCTAAATGCCTACTACGCCAGAACATAATCCCCTTAACCGATCTTGATGAGATTATAATTATTTGAGCGAATGATTCGATTACAAAATCCGTTTTAAATAATAGGTATGTTATAGGACTATATTATGTGATTATGTCATCATTTGGCTTCGGCAAAGCAGATACAGAGTACATGCATTATAATGATGAAATTACCAAACCGTATTTTGTTACTACAAAATATGAATTATCATTATCCGGCAAATGAAAACGGCAATATTACTACCGTTTTAATTCGTGTTTATCACAGCTACCCATATTATAATTTTAAGCTGAAAAATAACCAGCAGTATTAATCTGAAATTCATTCATTTCCGAATGGATAGATTATTCAGTTTATCCGAGTTGAAATATTCGAATTCTGAAATCTACCGGTACTGAGAATTCAGTCCTGGTCCGTACATAGAGATTTACTCGGAATTAAACGGACATTAGCTGCTATGAGCGACTTTGCCCACGTGAAAATAGGTTTGTCCATACACACTTAAGACGCCCGTTTCATCCCCTTGCAAGATGGATTAAAAAAAAAAAAAAAACTGGGCAAGTGTGAGTCGGACTCGCGCATTGAGGGTTGCACAGGCAAACTACAATTGCCGAATGGAGTCTCGAAGATTTTTCCGAATTGAAAGACAAACGGCCGTATCTTTTTTATTCGTTAACTTAGAAGATTGATTTTTTTCACAGCTTGAAGGAACCGCAGACTTAAGTGTATGGTTTTAATTTCAACTCGATACCTCCACGCGTTTTCGAGATAAAGGGTCTTTACAGACAGACGGACGGACGGACGGATAACAAAGTGATCCTATAAGGGTACCGTTTTTTCTTTTTGAGTTACGGAACCCTAAAAATTGGCTCTTTCTTTGTATAAATCATAAAACGTTCGTTCTAGGATCAAAGGGTTTGTTGTAATGGGCAATGATGACTCAGTAAGTGAGTCAGGACTTTGCCTTTTATAGAGGTCTATACACTAAACAGCCACAAAGCATTATTACCTATAATTACGTAAACATTCAGCATACAAACAAATCTCAACACATAATAGAGTAGATGGATTTAACCTAACTATCCGAGCTCAAATACGTATCGGAGGGAATTAGGCATGCTCTCAGCAAATACCAGTGCGGACTAAACGTAATCCTAGCTTTCGTAACTAGGGACCTCCGTCCTCCAAATCAGGGATGTAACGAAGGTAATTATATCGGAACCGAAGGCGGAGTCGGAGATTTTAAATTTGATTTATCGGAGTCGGAACCGGAGGCGGAAGCGGGTCAGAAGTGGTGGCAGGAGAGAGATTTTTTACTTAAGGACAAACCCGGCGACGCAGACCGCCCGCCGCCGCTATGTTATGCTTCGACCTCCGATTAAAACCTCCGATTTAAAAGTATCGGAGCCGAAGTCGCAACCGAAGGTGTAATAATATCGGCAGTTCCGACTTAACGGAGTCGGAGTCGAAGCTCCGTAACATCCCTGCTCCAAATATTAAGCTCAATAAACAGAAATTGCTGCATCAGACGGAGACATTAGTACATCGAAATATCTGCTGTTTATCAATATAGTCTGCCTTTAATCGAGCGAATGGATGCGATGGTCGAAACTAATTTATTGCTGAATAAGTAAAATAACTCTTTGAAATGCTATTCTCAAAGAGAAAAATATATTGGAAGTTATTCTGCACGTTCAAGTTATCTATTTCCATTGAATAAACATCCAAGTTACCACGAAATTGATATTGTGTGTGCAAATAAAAAAACCTCATCTCGTATAATGGGTGTTAGTATGCCAATTAAGAGATCATGTCAGAGGACGTGTCATAATAAGCGACTAAGGGATTTATTACATCAGGTAGATAGACAGCCAATAAGAGCTCTGAAACGGCGAATAAAATGGGGAAGGTCACATGGGGATTAAAAATCTTAGGGAACGTTTGGAAACTGACAAGAAAGGTTTATTGTTATTGACAATGGATTACCTATCTGTTTAAAATATGTCAAGCGTTTCGTTTTTAGTATTGCAACAGCAGTTATTACACTTTCCTTAATATTGTCTTAAAAAAATAGTTTATGTAGTTTTTCACTAAAGAAGGATAGAATATCATGGCGCTGATTAGTGAGAAGACACGACCCCAAGTAATGGGAACAGGAGAGAACAAAGAAGACGTAATTTTTTCATTATTCAAAAATTCTGAGGACTACGCTTCCTGATTTCCGGCCACCGCAGGCGCATGCTTGCGGACGGCGAGCAATGGGTCCTCACAGCTCACTGTCCGACCTTCCGGTAACCGTCCGGAACGAGCCCAAGTCGTCGACGGCGCGCACTGTTCCCGCGTGCCTCAAAGAGTTTTCAGAAACCGTAGGTGCCCAGCAACCCAAGGGTTTGCTTTGCTTTGCTATGCAACGAAGGGACGGGGTGGATTTTTTAGTCCTGAGTCTGAAACTATCTCCCGCTCCGCATAAGGGCGGGGGATGTCATCTGGATGATTTTTCCCACCGTAAGGAAAAAAAAAGACCACGTTTTTATTTCCATTTTGTTTTTAAGAATCTCACTACATGTGTAAGTTATTGACATGTTAAAATAAAATAATTAGAAGCCCTTACAGCTTAAACAGTTACAACCAACGTAGCAGAAAATGGTTCCAATTAAACTCTTTCACCCTGTCCCCTTTTCCCAGTATCATTCTTTATCTGTCTGTGGGGAGACCAATATACATGATGAATAGCTGTTTCATACGTTGTTATGGCAAATTACTCATGACAATATGTCGGCCCCACGCTGATTGCGGGAAATAAACGCGGGAATATTCAGGTTATTTTATTGTAAGCACGTCAAATTGTCAACTGCATTTGTAATGATGGACATGCTCATTTATTTTCGTGTCGCTTGCGCGGACAATATTGTTTAGAAACTAAACGGACATAAAGTACTTATTTTCTTGTAACACGGGTTAATTTATTGGAGTCTGAAACTTCACTGAATTTGTAAACTTTTTTATGTTATACTATGCCTGCAGCTTCGCCCGCGTTCCTAACAGCCACTCAAGAATAAAGTAGCTTTCCATCAGAGAAAAAAAATTGCATAAACAAAAAAAAAAAAAAAAAGACTTCACCTTTTATAATATTAGTGTAGATGCTATACAACACTCGGGAAAACGATAAGAGCATTATGATTTTCGACAAAAAAATTGACAGCTTTATTTTAGGCATATGCGCTAATAAAGCGTCCATTATTATGCCCGGGGTACAATCAAACAAAATGGTATTTTTAGAGAAACTCCTGGAATTACCTGGCAATTCACTAACTTAGCCAACGTACAGAATAACAAACATAAATAACTTTAAACTATAAATTCCGCGTAGCACGTCCTTCGGGAGATAACGGCGAAAGAGCAGGCTTGCGGCTTGCGGTCACATTATGCACAGAGGCCCCGCCATACAAGGAAAGCTCATTTCAAATTCAAAATAGATGCCAACAAAAATTAACAGGAGCCCGGCAAGCACCTTTATTATGCACCAACACATCTGAGCAAGCTGTAGAATACATCAGTAAACCACAAAATTAACCGAGTGTAGATAATGATGCCTCGAGCTTAAGAAGGAGATTGTCATATAGATATGGGTGTCAGGTGACGAGGCTCTACAAAATCGACCGCTTTTCTTTTCTTTAAAAAATCATCTTAAATTCCTTTGTGCTTGTCACAAATTATTTGGTGTCCTTTACTCCCCATTTTTGGCAGGTTAGCATCGAACACCTAGAAAAAATCTGATGCTTTACTAGCAGGATATGATGGAGCGAGTATAGATATTTGCTAGTTAAACCCCATTCGTGTTCCTTAAGTTGTCGTTTACATTCCGGGGCACCTGAGATTCTTTCGAAAAAAATCTACACTTACTACTTTACTTTTCACGCATTGCATCCATCGTGTTTTTCTCTATTTAATTATTATAGCCATCCACATCTAAACACTTTCAGGAGATCAAATTCCTAATTCCTCCACATCTCTTCCTTCTATCACAAAACTTTTCTTCTTTTTTCTATGGTATTCCTTCCTTCACTCATACACTGCTATATTTAGAGCCTGTTGTGTCTCCCTGCAGGATAAAGTAAGGACTTTCTTCCACTTCTCTCTGTTCTTAGCTACATCTGGTCACATCACCGGATCCTGTTGTTTGGAATCCAGTCAATGGCTGCTTCCGCCTATTTTGATACGACATGCAGCAAATGTGGCCAACCCAGTTCCATTTTATTTCGGCAGCTGCCTACGTCTGCCTTTTTTGTTTTGGATACCTTTATACATGTTCCTGAATATGATAAGGACCTTGCACTATACTCATTTTCAAATTTATCACCGCTCATTAACCAAATGTTATGTTTATTGGCTGAATTTACAGCTCTTGCGGTCCCGCGTTCAGTCACACGAAAACACAGTCAATACGGTAATGGGTCGCCTAATGACTTTCATGAACGTAATTTAATGGGTCGACATCATTAGGAGTACCTAATATAAAATTGCATTGTACACTAATGAACTGGTATAGGCGTTCCAATTAATTGTTGTAAGTGTTATTCGTTTTATTTTTGACACTCTTCTATAAAAGACGAGTATATCACTGTATATACTCTGTTTGGCTGGTTGATATGATCTAACACGGTTAACGATTTTTCGATTTTCTTGGGTCTTTTCCTCAAGAGGTTAGGTATATATGTTTAGCAGTATAGATATTTGACCTACTTGTTCAAAATCGTACGGTGCAACTAACAGGACCTCAAGGATTTTCTTCCTTATATCCCTAAGGGGCAAAACGAAGGGCTGTTTAAGTAAACGGTCGTATGAGGGACGGAAGTAACGTTTTCGCCTTCGGCGGGTTGTTTGTTCCGTATTTGTCAATCATATCGAACGTCAATTTCTGCTGTTGTGTCGTAAGATTTATGGGAACGCAATATCGGGTTCAAGAGTGAATTTATGTCAAACCCGTAGCAAATTATATTTGTTTACTTGGCACATGGCAGGCCACAGCTCGGCATTTTGCCCATGACGAAAAAAAAAATCGTTTTTGGTTTTATTTTTGTCTAGTGCGCGTGCAAGAGAGAGATTTGTAGGTGCTTTACAGTTGGCAATCAGGCGATTTTAGAATTACTCCTGCTTTGTAGATAGCGATCCAAAATTTTGCTATCCAGCGTATCTTCATGACAGCATCAGTGCTAAACTATTAATCCTACATGTTACGACGGTGCTGACTTAGATATTACCTTCAATATTCATGTCGTCTCACTGGGAGTATTAATAAATCCATCGCAGGAGCAAGTTATCAAGGCAAGAGGAAGTTCCGCTTAATCACTTACAGGCCGACTGATAAAAATTTCATTACCTACGGGAGGTTTCAACAAGCTATTTCGACATCTAAAAATAATACTGCGAATAAAAAAGGTCTAATTTTTGCCCTCATTTCTGGGGCGTAAGGGTATTTAATAATATCCTGGTATGCCTTTTAGAGGTTACTGTGTCGTTAATTTGGTGAAGCTTAAATATTGACGGTTTTCAATTAGACTTTACGTTTTATGAATTTTAGACTGATACAAGAATAGTAAGTAGTTAACGAGACTATCACATAACAGAGGTTATTAAAATATCAGTGTGACTTTATAAATTGAGCCACAGGAGATGTTGTATAATAGAATTTATTACAAGATTGTTATAATACCTAATTATGTGCATTATTTTTACTTTATCTCAGCTCATCAATAACTCAATTTAAAATATCGCGCAAACATTACTTACCGATGTAATGATCGGTTACATACATACGTATTAGAAACAGAGTTGGTCCGAAATATTATTGAGCATATTATTGTTTAATTTTTAAGTTGACAATATGCCAAAAAACATGTCTGTAACTATAATACATTGCGTAATTTAATATTTTTTTCAGTCAATAAAATCTATGATTAGAAAATGTATTTTTTATTTTTTTGCGCTGTATCTATTTTATTAGAGAAAAAAAAAACAGAATTGTCTGTGGATTGAGTCTATAAAGAAGTTGTTACTTTTGACCCCATAATAAAAACTTACTTTTTTTTAATTGATAGAAACTAGTGCATGCCTTGATCCCACACGATGGTAAGCAGTGATGCAATCTTTGGAGAGTAGATAAAGAAAATTAGGACACTACACCAAAAAACAAGTGGTCAAAGAATTCCTTGCAGATGGAAATAGTATTACTACAGTTTGTTGTTTTCATCATGATTTGCAACATATGTACATTTCCAGGCGACTCATTCGTCATGGCACTAGTAGTCTTGCGAGCTTTTCACAAGAACATATGCATTTCCATGCATACATGATTGCCTTGTAAATAAATTTTCTACACACATAACTGTAACTAAGCCATTCTTCATGAGGGTAAGTAGAATACCTAGATGGATCGATGTTTTCAAAGCAGGTCGCCAACACCATTTTGCACCTACTTTTATTTTGCTTTAGTAAAAGCAAGGAAGGTCTATGTACATTAATCTACGCGTTCAAAAGCTCTGTCATGACGCTAGTATTAATTATCACTATAGAGCGGGTGAGGTTATTTGATAGATTTCCCACTACGTAGAACAGGCTTATATAAAAGAGAACCTGCTACATAATAACGAGGTCTAAATTTTAATATCCAAAAGATTTAACTTGTAATCTAGGCCGGATCAAAAAGGTTCTACCAAGTAACGAGTCTTAATGCCTAAATGAGAACCCCGGGTATTGTCCCGAAGGTCGGCTGGTAGAAAATGACTAAGGCATTACCCCTGAGTTAATTTCGGTGTTTCTTCTCAGGGTAATCAGCTAGGAAACACCGGCCTCATCTAGTTTAAACTGACGTAAAAAAAATGACGTGTAAAAGTGTTGTTTAACCTATTTACAAAATAAATATCATTTATTAAGTCCGTCTTTGCACAGTGTTTTTAACTAGTGCATAATGTTATGGTAAACGAATGATTATTACTCGTTCATTATTTATTATCATTTCAGCCGAAAGACGCCCATTGTACCATCAAAGACACTTCCGCCTGACGCTAAGTTAATTTTTCCTTGCACTCGAAACGATAACTTTAAAGGGTTTTGACTGGCGCCGCGCCGCAGGATTCAAGCGAATTTTTTTTTAAGTGTTCATGCAGAAATTACCGCGATGGTACATACGTTTCTTCAGAGTGTCACCACAGCGACTGGTAGTCGGTCCACCTCGTGGGAAGTATTCTTACGCTCTTCAGGTATGTGGTCGCCACACCTTTGTGAGCAATATGAAATGCGCACTGCCACTTAAGTTTGGTGATTCATCAAGATATGTCGGTAACCTTAGTTCTTCTGCGGATATGTCATCCTGATCTGATCACGCAAGAAAACTCGGAGAATAGTCATTTTCATTGTCCTTTTGGTGACTTTAAGCTTTATGATGGGACCCATTGTGAGCAACCACGTTTCAGACTATTAAGTACATTTAGTTTTTATGAAGGATTTCGTTTATCGTCATTCCGTTTTACAGTAATAAACCGCAACGAAGATAAAGTTAGCCGTTATTTCTTCGTCGTCTTTACGACGTAAACTCAAGCATCCATTTTGACATAAGTCTGCTGTATTATCATTGGTCTGCTGTGACGCGTTAAGAATAGTCGAAAACCTGGTTAGTTACTGTCATTTTGCACGTGTTTAGGGAACCTGAAGTTTAGTTTGTCAAAACGCAATCTTTCTGCTTCCTCTTACACCTAGATTCTGGACTCACCTGTATCTGGAACATGGATATGGAGTCATCCAACATCTGCACCCTGACAGCGAGCATCTTGCCGCCTTTCTTGGGGGTCGCGGGGGGCGTACGGGAGCCTCCGCCGGCGCCATCCACCCCCGCTGGTGTGCTGGCGGAGTGATGCATACGTCCTGCAGAAGAACAGAGTTTAGTCAAAAAGAAAGGAAGCCCAGTCAAAGATATGACACCCTTCGGGGACACAGTTACAGGGTATACATTACTGCTAGTGCTGTGGGATTGTTCAAAAGAGTTACCATGGCCCAAACGCAAACAAATGGTAAGTGAAAGAGCACAGGTGAATTTTAGTCAGTAAAAAGCTGACACTCGGTCTCGCGCGGCCTAGTGCGGAAGCGGTTATTAAATATGAAAAAAAAAAAATTAAAAGCGAAAAGGTCGACAGTTTCATTTCACCATCAAAGACACTTCCGCTTGACCACCGCTAAGTTCATTTTTGCTTGCACTTTCGAGTGCGAAAACTTCAACTTGGTTTGGCGCCGCGCCGCAGGATTCAAGCAAAAATTTTTTTAAGTGGTCAGGCAAATATGACCGCGGTGGTACATTAGGAATTCAATTTTGGATTACCTTCTCGTTATGAAAAATGTAGCATGACATGACACGCTATACCATTATAAAATGAATCAAAGGAGCATTCAGTCGCGCAACTTCCGCGCTCAACGCTCTCTTGGATGCTACACCTGATTGTAACGTGTTCGCGGATGAATGGAAGAAAATTGTGAGATGAGTGGTAGGACTGTGGTGCCGTGTAGTCACACAGGTGATCTGAAAAGTTTCTGGCCTAAGGGTCTAAACAGACGGACTGCATTTCAACTACAATCCAACTGCGAATTGCAGTTTAAGTGCAGGTTGAATGCAGTTGACACGACTGCAATAGAACTGCAAACACGACTGCAATAGAACTGCAAACCAAACGTGCGGGCCGATTGCAGTCGTGTGAACTGCACACCGACTGCATCCGAACTGCACCATGCGCGGGAGGGCGGAGCGTGCGGGCGGGTGGGTACGATGCAGTTCTATTGCAGTCGTGTCAACTGCATTCAAACTGCAATTTGCAGTTGGATTGCAGTTGAAATGCAGTCCGTCTGTTTAGACCCTAACATTTTTTTTTTTTTGCTTATGATGTTTCTTTTTAGCTCTACACATTTCTTCTCTCTACACTCTTTCCTTTTAACTCTACACACTTCTCCCACCGAACCTGTGCGTTGTCTTAGTGAAAAAAGATTTTTTTTCTGCATCTCACATTGACTCACTCAAACGACTGTCAATATAACAACTGCGCGTCTTGTAAAATGGATGAAACTTTGCCGAGCAACTGTCAAAATGTGCACAACTACATTCACTAGGTTTTTTTGACCAGTGCGGCTATCTTCATTGACATTGAAGTCGGAATTTTTTCAGACCATTCTCGTATATCCAAAATTTGTTTTTTCACATTTAATGTAAAAAAACATATCTTGGACATAGGTAGTTGGCTTTTGACCGTGTTATGTCTACTGGGGCCAGGGTTATCCGAAAGGGCGCTCGAGCCCCGGTATGAAGGCTTGAAGGAACGGGATGGGTTTTTTAGTCAGTAAGAGTCTGACACTATCTCCCGCTCCACCCAAGAGCGGGAGTTGTCATAAGATGATTTTTCCCATCGATAAAAAAAACCCGTGTTATGTCCAAGTAAATAAATAAATGTGTTGTAAGTGAACGACAGGATCAAATATTTGCTATAACTTTTTAACGCTGACTCGTAAGTTCAACGCGTTTAGTACGCGCCATTTGTAAATGCCCAAGAGCGGGAGTTGTCCTAAGATGATTTTTCCCATCGAAAAAAAAAAACCCGTGTTATGTCCAAGTAAATAAATAAATGTGTTGTAGTGAACGACAGGATCAAATATTTGCTATAACTTTTTAACGCTGACTCGTAAGTCCAACGCGTTTAGTACGCGCCATTTGTAAATGCCCAAGAGCGGGAGTTGTCCTAAGATGATTTTTCCCATCGAAAAAAAAAAACCCGTGTTATGTCCAAGTAAATAAATAAATGTGTTGTAGTGAACGACAGGATCAAATATTTGCTATAACTTTTTAACGCTGACTCATAAGTTCAACGCGTCTAGTACGCGCCATTTGTAAATGCTCAACATATACAGTCTTATAGGAATGTACAGCATACTGGCACTTAACCAGAACCCCACATACTGTATGTTTCAAGTGTGCTCTTTATTCCTTTCTTCTTAGCATTTAAGAAGACCCAAAGATCGTAATGCCACTGGACCATATTTAAAACGAGGAACAAGATGATTCAAGTTGGGTACTGTAAGGGATTTGAACTTTGCCCGGAAATGGGAAACGGTTCGTCGACTTTCGTAGGATTCGGATTTACGATTGTAAAAGGACGAACATGTGGAATTGGGGTTTTAAAGAATGGAGGATCTTCTTGTGTGTGGATTGCCAGTAAATGCTGAGGCGGTAATCCTTTCGGTGCAAAAATGTGATCTCTGTCTGTTACTCAAAGGTTTGCTGGGAGAAAACACATTGTTAAGTTAAGATTGCTTTTTTACATGAATTGTCGTTTACATTAACTAATTATGAATGTCTTTCAATTTTACTTAGTGTTTATTACCGTTGTGCTGTGTTTAAAATGCCGAATACTTAAATGTTTTGTATTCCATTCTATTCTTTGTCTTTCTTTTTTTTTAGGGTTCCGTAGTCAACTAGGAACCCTTATAGTTTCGCCATGTCTGTCTCTCCGTCTGTCCGTCCTCGCTTAATCTCTGTGACCGTTAGCACTAGAAAGCTGAAATTTGGTACCAATATGTATATCAATCACGCCGACAAAGTGTGTGTGTGTCCCCTCTAACTTTTGAACCATAAGTTTAGAAAATATGAAAAAAAACTGAAAAGTAGAACTTTATAAGAACTTTGTAGGAAAATTATTTTGAACTTGATGGACAGAACAGTTTTTGTACAAAAAAGACAAAAGGTTTCTACAATATAATTTCTGGACTAAGTTTGTAGTATAATCGTATATGAAAGCATTTTTTTAAACTCATAAGTGGGTACACTTATTGTGACGGACGGGAAACTACGGAACCCTACCCTGAGCGTGGCCCGACACGCTCTTGGCCGGTTTGCCGCAAATGGCCGCATAGCATCAGGGTTGTCAAAAAATAATACACATTAAATCTTAATTTTAATAACAAAACTTTTATTTATGTATTACTTAGCGTCAAAAAATTAAGTACTTAGCGTAAGTAATTATAATCAAAACTAGGTACCTATTTGCTTAACAGTAGTAAAAAAATGGTTGCCTGTAAAGTCGGTTTTACGGGCGAAGATTTTACGTGACAACGTCTTTTTCTCGGTAGAATATTTATTGATATGAATATAATTAAATTGCACAATAGGAACAAGGAATTGAATGAAAATAAGAATTGCACCGATCATAGTTGAGTGGGAGAGAGACGCAAGGCATTCGGCGGGCCTCTCTCTCGTTCGGTGACTCATCGTAACGTTACCGAGCGTTACACTTTTTCATAAGTGACTCCCAGCCGCAACCTAATTTAAGACGTTGTCACGTCAAAACTCTAAACTAATAAATCGTAAAATTGTCTCTCCAAAATAAATAATCAAAATATGGTAGGTACATATAAACACAATCTATAAAAGTAATTCAGTCTCTTGTTAACGTAAAAATATTCGTAACAATAAAAAAACTAACACAAAATCTTAAAATTCTCTTTCCAAAATCAATACTTAATCAAAATACTTAGGTACAGACGCCAGCAGGTCAACCTATCCGAATCAGTCAAATTTTACCAATCGAATATTATCCTTCCTTTAATATAGGTAATAAGGTTGAAAAAAATTTACAGATTTAGGTAGGTTGTTGTGCAGTGGCGTCTGTGCATAAAATAATCACAATCTACGAAAGTAGGTAACTCAGTCTCTTGTTAACGTAAAAATATTTTTAACAAAAAAAAAACTAAAACAAATCTTAAAATTCTCTCTCCAATATCAATCAGCAAAATACCTACTTAGGTAGGTATTTTGCTGATTCATCATCAAAACAAAACAACCTAAAACACACAAAACTACCTAATTCAACAACCTAAAACACACAAAACTACCTAATTCAGTCTCTTAATATAGTAATGGCACCAATCAGTTGAACTTATTTTATAATTATTCTATTATAATTTGAAACTGCGTGTCGCTCATAACTTTTAAAAAAAAAACTCAACACCTAATCAAAATACACTAAGTCATCATCTTCCAAAAATACAAATTCAGTTTCTTTTTCATTTAAAGGTATCAGCTCAACTTCTTTCACAATCATTCCTTCGTCTATGGTATCAATGTCTTCTTTCTTTGGTATAGTAAATTTTATATTATCATTTCTTCCAGATTTCTTAAAAAACGAAACCTGATATTTACCTGTTAGTTTAACAATTATTTTACCTACAAAATACTGAATTTTCTTTTTTAATATATATCTTACTAATACGAAATCATTGACTTTGTAATCAATCAAGGGAGTATTTTGCTTGGATTCCGTACTACAACTTGCACCCCAATTCGTGTCCGAAGCCATATTAGGAGACGGTGGTTTATTCATCCTAGTTGTTCCAGTTTCGATCAAGCCTGCATGCTCAGATTTAATTGTTTTTTTAAGTATTTTGGAACTTTGTATATTTTTACTTTCTGTTCTATACTTTACATTCACAATATGATCGGGTTTTATTTCTTCAAGTGCAAGAGGACCATATTTGCGCAAATCGAAATATGCCAGATTTTCTGCTGTATTTCTTATGTCCGATAAAACTGTCACTATATTTTGGTTTTCTGAACTCAATTTACTGCCATCTAAACCACCCATAACTTCCTTAGTTTCCTGACTTATTGTAACTTCATCGTTCTTTTCTTTTACGTTCTGGTCTTTTCTGTCTTCATCTCGTTTTATGCTACCTGCAGTTTCTTCATTGCTTCTATTAACGTGCTGATCTTCAATACTCTCCTCATAATCAATACCAACCATTATGCTTTGGTTTATGTCATTTTCTGTTTCTGTGTCTTCATCATTTCTGGGGTCATATTCTGATGAATCGCAAGAAGGTATTGTGCAACTGGATTCTGAATCTGAAGAACTCTCAACACGACGTTTGTTTCTTTTGATTGGTTTCCTTTTTTTTACATCCTTACTTAAGTTTTCTGATGGACTCTGTACTTCTTCTCTTTCTTCCAATTCAGAGATATGTTCTTCTGTTTGACCAGTTGTTTTCGTTTTTATAGTGGGCTTTGGTTTCTTGGCAGATTTTCTATTTGTCGACAAACATGACGAGATGTCGGCGCTGCAGACTGATTTACCCGATGGAACATTTAACTTAGTGTTTTTCCCTCGTTTAATTGGATTAGGATTTTTATTTTCTTTAAGATATTCAAGCAGTGTTTGATCAACGTCATATTTAATTTCATCTTCATATTCAGGCAGTTTTTTATAAACCTCATAAGGATTAAACGGGTGTATGCCGGTAGCTTTAAAACCGCTCAGCAAGTTTTCTTTTTTTATGTTAGCAGCATCCATCAATTGCTTCAGTAGAAGAGGAAAATGGGTTTTGTTTAACGATGCCTGTTTAGGATTTTCCGTTTTATACCGAAGAAGTATTTTCCTCCATTCTTTTTTCAGAGGCCCGAAGAAAGCAACGTCGAGGGGCTGCGTTAGGTGAGTAGATCTAGGAGGTAAAAATATAAAACGTATTTGGTGAGCCTCACACAATTCTACCACATCAGGATTTAAATGGCTGGATAAGTTGTCCCCTATTACTAATTTCGGCCCTTCTAATTGTCTAGCCCATGGAATAACTATGTTTGTGAACCAGTCCAAAAATACAACAGAGTCAAACCAACCGCTTTTCGAGCGATTGTAGCGCGCCCCCTCTGGCCCATCTTTACACCACTCAGTCCATAAGTTTTCTGACTTATACACAACGTATGGCGGCAGAAGTTCACCGTCAGCAGTTCCCGCAAACATTACAGATATGCAGCCTTTTGAATGGTTCATGATTCTTTCGGGATATTTTACTCCTCGGCGAAAAATACATTTTGTGGAGCCTGGGTCATCAGAAACGTTGGTTTCGTCGTAATTCATAACATTTTTAGGTGGCACATTCTGAAGAGAAATCTCCAGATTTTCAAAATAAGCTTTTAATTCATCCAACGTTCTTTCTGCTCGCGCTTTCGTAATATTTTGAGTAGATCTGAGTGTAAGTTGGTCTCGGTGCCGCTCTAGAAAATGTTTTACCCACCAATTACCGGGAACTTGGTCATTAAATATGTAAGTCTTGTTATTTTTTTTAAGGTAGTCATAAACCGCCAGTTTGAAGTCCAACTGTGATAATGGACATCCAAAATCACCTGCTGCTATAAGTATTTTGACAAATTTTTCTTCTTCTTCTGTAGATAGACGGAAACGCGGGCCCGGTTTATCAGTATGTAGGTTTTTCACTCTTTTTTCTATTGTCCGTCGGGGTATGCCAAATTGCTTCTCAGCTTCATAAGAGGTTGTTTGTTTGTTGCTCACCATATCAACCGCCAACAACAGCATTTCTTCGGAGTAATTTTTATAAGGTCGCGCTCCCAGACGTCTTCGATTCCTTTGTTTGACGCTTAGTTTTGGAGGCATCTTGAATATAACATCTGTAATAGGATATCAGCCAAATTTGTTATCAACTTAATTATGTCACATCCCAATATTTCATGGACGAATAATAAAGTTAGTGCTTTGAACAGCTAAACGAAATTTTAAAAGGTTTCCCACATAAAACCAGATTAGTCATGCAAGTAAAATTTGACAACCCTAGTTATAGGTAAAGTTGCCTTCATGCTGAGTTTGGTAACTTTACCTAACCTCAAGCAACATTACCTTTTCGAATAACTCAGGAAATAGAAGATTCTTAGGATTTTATCACTGCGATATACCTCCATGACAATATACCAAATACTATTTAATATACGCCACTTACCTGCACTTTGATTTACTGTAGGAAACACCAATCTTTACACGAAGACGCTGCGCACAAAATTGACCGCATATAACGAAAAAGCACTCTATTTTGACAGTTAACGAAGTTACTAGCCTAAAAAACTTTTTGAGTTACCACAATTTATTACAAAATCTACCAATATCTGCGAAATAACATAAACTGCCACAGACAAAACAAAAAATAAGTTGAACTAGTATAGGGTATGCTTAGGTAAAGATACTTATAGAAGGTAAAGATGCCACAGTTGACGGTATTTCTTCATACATTTTTCATTGAACGCGCGATGTCTAGCGTCAGTCCGCGCTCAGAAGCGCTTGTGAACGGATGACCGTATCGCTCTCTTACAAAAAATAAATACGTATAAAATGTGTGCCGACTTGTATACTGCGACTGCAAAGACGTGCTACTTTTTTGGACCGAAATAAAAGTACAAATATCATACTTATTTTTAAAATTGTTACTATGGAGTAATAATGGACTTACTGATACAGAATGAGTTTTATTCTAAAACAAAGACCAGAAATGGCCAACGGAACTTCATAGGTACTTACATAGATATCACAATGTAGATAGTTAAGCGACTATGACAATAAAAATAAATAAATGGTTCTGAATAGTTATGTTAAAAATGGTACCGTCGAAGTGACCTGATGATGATGATGGAGCCGGAAGATAGGCATCGGAACTCCGTAGTTAATCAATGTGTCCTAGCCATGTTTGGGCTTATTAGAATTGTCATGAGATGCACTTTGGCTGTAAGGTACTATGGAACTGATTTGATGATGATGATTGAACCGGAAGTTAGACACCGGAACTCCGTAATTAATCAATGTATCCTAGCCGTGTTTGGGCTTATTAGAATTGTCATGAAATGCCCTTTGGCTATAAGGTACTATCGAAGTGACCTGATGATGATGGAGCCGGAAGATAGGCACCGGAACTCCGTAGTTAATCAATGTATCCTAGCCGTGTTGAGGCTTATTAGAATTGTCATGAGATGCACTTTGGCTGTAAGGTACTATGGAACTGATTTGATGATGATGATGGAACCGGAAGTTAGGCACCGGAACTCCGTAATTAATCAATGTATCCTAGCCGTGTTTGGGCTTATTAGAATTGTCATGAAATGCTCTTTGGCTATAAGGTACTATCGAAGTGACCTGATGATGATGGAGCCGGAAGATAGGCACCGGAACTCCGTAGTTAATCAATGTATCCTAGCCGTGTTGGGGCTTATTAGAATTGTCATGAGATGCACTTTGGCTATAAGGTACTATCAAACTGATCTGATGATGATGGATAACCCTATAGTAATTCAATCGGGCGTTGAATTTTGTCATGAACCTTGAAACTCGATAAAAATAATTTGTTCGAGCTTAGAATATAGGTTATAATGATACGTCATACGTGTCATTATAACCTATATTCTAAGCTCGCATCGCAAGCATCGTAGTGCAATTCGAGTATAGTACAAAATAAAACAATATCTTTTTTTTTATATAATGTATAGGCTCGCATTTGACCACAATCTCACCTGATGGTAAGCGATGATGTGGCCGACGATAGAGCACGCTTGCCTATATCTTGGAGTACCAAGATAAATTAGGACACTTTTCACTACATATTATAAAACAAAGTCCCCCGTCGCGTCTGTCTGTTCGCGATAAACTCAAAATTTACTGCACTGATTTTCAAGCAGTTTTCACCACTCGATAGCGTGATTCTTGAGGAAGCTTTTAGTATATAATTTGTTAAGTTTTTGTATGTATTTTTGTGTACATTAACGTTATTTGTTGAAGATGTCGGGAAAAAATAAGCCGTCTGGGAGCTTTTAACGCAAACGCTGCCTAAACCCTTTAAGATATAACAAAATAATGTATCGTGGAATTGTCTTCTTGTTATCTTATATAGGTCTACAGAAAAGTCCGCGGTGGCATATGTCTATCTCTTAAGGTTAACATAATATATCCATTTTATTACTTTTAAAAATTGGCATTCATGAAGCATTTATTGGAAAGCTATTTACATAATTACGTTATTAATTCTTATCAAAATAACTTCGCGTTCAAGACTATATCAGTATCTGTAAATTACTCTTTGAATCATTTAAATCGGACGTACCATTAGAAAGCTTTCATAAATTTAATAATTCTCAAAATTAAATTCACGAGTTCACGAGTTCCGCTCTTCAGTAGCTACGCATGACGCGGTCCTCCCCTGCACTGTTTTGCCTACTGTTTCTTTAGCTAATAAGCCGAACGACAATAACGCACGACTGATGACTGTGTTTTCTTTTGGAAGTTGTTGAAAAGTTATAATTGCATTTTTGTTTTGTGTTTGTTTTCTTAACTAACACAACACCAACATATGTGAATTAAGGTAGTAAGAACTACGCTGCTCACGCGTGTAAAATGGAGGTCCAAAATTTATGGGAAATAACATTAGGTTACGCCACGCGGGCGAAGCCGCGGGCAAAAGCTAGTGTATTTATAAATCAATTTTTCTTATTACCATTTTGATATACAAGGAATTAAAGTTGCCACAATATCATGATATCAAATTAACGATGATTTATTCATCTCCCAGTTACATGCTTTAAAATTATTCAGTCCCATACAATCTTTTCACACTAATACAATACAGAAATTGGCTATGCTACAAATAGGGTCTGGATAGTACACATAACTGCTAAATCCGTTGTATATTTTACCTTATAATTATGAAAAAAAAACTTTTTAGTTGTAATACACTTACTTACAGCGAGAGTACCTTTTTCTCATGACAATTCCAATTAACTCAAACCCTGCTAGGATAAATTCATTGTTTTATTATGAAGCTTCCGTGTCTACCTTGCGGCTCCATCATAATCATCAGATCAGTTTGATAGTACCTTATAGCCAAAGTGCGGCGCATCTCATGATAATTCTAAATAGCCTAAACACGAGTAGAATACATTGATTAAGTACGGAGTCCCGGTGCCTATCTTCTAGCTTCATCATCATTATTATCAGATTAGTTTGATAGTACCTTATTGCCAAAGTGCATCTCATAACAATTCTAATAAACCCAAACACGGCTAGGATACATTGATTAATTATGGCGTTCCGGTGCCTATCTTCCGGCTCCATCATCATCATCAGGTCACTTCGATGATACCATTTTCAACATACCTATTCAGAACCATTCATTTATTTGTATTATCGTAGTCGCATAACTATGTTCATTGTGATATCTGTGTGAGTATGAACTTCCACTGGCCATTTCTGGTCTTCTTCACCAGTTCCACTTCATCAAATGTAATTTTTTGAGTGTAAATGCTTAAGTCTTTGATAAAAATACCAAAAGAACTATACGGTTGCTTATGATATTTGAGGAGTTCCCTCGATTTCGCCAAGATTCCATCATCAGATCCCGACTTGGTGACTATGGGACCATTTGGGAAGTATACACTTTCCAACAAAAAAAGAATTTTTCAAATCGGTCGGCAAGCAACGAAGTTATGCGCGAACATAAAAAAAAATTCAATCATCCGAATTGAGAATCCCCTCCTTTTTTAGAAGTCGGTTAAAAATACATAAGTATTCATAGTTTTAACTGTATTTTACGATTAGATCAAATATTAAATTGGAAATACCTACTTGCTTCAGACATCGTACGAGTATTTATTGAGTTTGAAGATTTAATTCATGTCGGAGAGGGGTTGTGCGTTGTACCTAATTGTCTGATAAAATTAATCTCAAATACCCATTTGATTTTGTTAAATATAATATTTTTAAAGAAATAAGCCTGGGAAATAATCGTAGGTTTACAAAGAAATTGGTCGTTATTAACCGTAACGATATGGCAACTACTTATTTTTGCTATACGAGTAGTACTCGAAACTGGATAAGCAGGCAATTACATATTGCCATATAATAATACTGATATTAAAAATCAAACAAGCTTGACTCAATTAAAACTTACTAAGAAAAATAAAATAATACCTCAAATATCAAGACATGTTCGGTTAAGGTGATTGCTACGGGTTGTTCGTGGCCATTTTCCCGCTAGATGGCGCTGAAGTCAACATTTATTCATTTTTTTCAGTTTTATTTAGTTTTGAGTGTGATTGGAACAATATTATGTAACAGAAATAATAGAGCTGAAATGGGACATTCCGCTTTACCGAAATTAGTCAAATTAAAGCCTCAAAACCCATTTGATTCGCCATATTTCTTAGGACTAATATCCAACTCTGCTTACAGTATCGTTTACACACACATAGACATGAGCGACTACTTTAAAGTCAAGAGCATTTAGCAAAGTTAACCACTAGATGGCGTGAATTTAAAAGTTATTAGGCTGGACTCTAGTAGAAATTAGAATTAATTGTCTGGGGGGTAAGTTTATTCTAACGTCACGCGTTACAATTATAATATGAAATAAAAGGAGTCATGATTACATAATAAAAGGTGGTATTTCTGGGGTAAACTATTTAATTGATTTATTATTTTAAGAATCAAATGAATGTCAAGAATGCAATGTAAGATAGTTTTATTTATATTACCTTATACATTATTTAAAACAACATATGTACCAACTAACAATAATTACAAGTATTTATAGTGACAATTTATGTCTTGCTTGATACATAACTGTTTACTAAAAAACAATCTTTTTCAAAATATTTGGTCCCAAGTCAAGTTTGAAGTAATTGAAAGTATATTATTTACAACAATTATACACCAGTACAAACGCAAGAAATTATAAATCATAAGAAAACAACAAATTTAAAACACAATTTAGAATGAGAGATTGCAACCAGGAAGGTGGAAAATGTTTGATAATGTCCAAGCATCCATAATCACATATGTTTTTCAGAAATCAGAAAAAGAGTCAATGTATTCATCACATTATGGACATAATGTTCATCATGATGAGCACACCATGATAACCAAAAAATATGATTGTAAACATTGATAATGTAGATTCTAAACAAACTACTATAAAAGTACAATTAAAACAAAAATCATTCAACATGTTGTTTTCACTCGTTCTGAAGTTCTTGTCTGGAAACCACCGCTACACAGTTGCTGCAAAAGAAAATTATTATATTTAGTATATTTTGGGTGTAACTTTTGATGTGGATGTTGAAGAACAATTTTCCAAAAGAAAAAATATCATCATCATCATCATTTCAGCCAATACATGTCCACTGTTGGACATAGGCCTCCCCCCAAGCGTTGCCACATCGAACGTTCCTGTGCGTCCCACATCCATCGGTTTCCATCGGTCCACCTTGTAGGAGGCCTTCCAACGCTGCGTCTTCCGGTACGCAGAAAAGAAAAAATATAATATAGACTAAAATTTATGAAAATTATGAAGTAAATTTAAAAAAAAAAGTTGTGTACCTTTGCGGTTCTTCCCGTCCATATGGGCTCGTTCGATCTTGGCAGAAGTTCCCAATCCGACCAGAACATGTATCCATATTCATAGTGCAGTGCAATCGTGTGAGGGCGTCGACGTCTTGGGCTCAGTCCGGATGGTTGGATAGCGAGCTCTCTCTCCACCTTGAGCGGGAGAAATTAACATATCTATACATTTTGCATTTTACTTGTAGACTAGTGTTATAATTTTCCATATTCATCAATTATATAGGTAAGATCCAACTTATACACATAATGATACATGAATAAACTTACCATTTGGCCTGCCAGCCAAATATCCAATTTCTTCATCAATAAAAAGACCTTACAGTTTTATTATACTGTTACATAAACATACTTTTTGCCACATTTTCATTTTGCTGTCCATATAACATATCTTTTGTACGTAATATTCTTTTTATAAAGAATATCCTTGACACAATAAAATTGTATTGTTGTAAACCTGTAAAAGTAAGATAAAATAAATGTGTGTTATGAATATTTTTTAAAGATGCGTTGTCTGCATAGGTGTTTTACAAAATGCAGAAATTACACATGCACATTTCTGATTACATTACCATTCCAAATTGACTGGCAGTCAGACGGTCACGCTTATGAGTAGGTAGTCTATAGTATACAAATCATTTTCATACTCCCCTACAGTAGACATTTCAATGAAAGCTACCTAAGTCTTCTGGTGTCTTTTGGAATTCTGCTAACCGTTCTTCACACCATATTCTCAATTTATTGTACATCATCAATAACAACGTCTCTCTACTCCTCAGCGTCACCGTGTAATCGAGAATGCACTTTTCTCTAGGTCTGACAAAAATACACAAAAACAAATACTATACAAGACGATATGTTACTTTTATAAACTCACAATTCGAATAAAATTGAATGAAATCATAAAACATAACCATACACCACCATACAATGGAAATTGAATGCATTCTTCTCAAATAATAATACCATAGGTAATACAAGAATATTAGAAAATTACGTTCCAAATTACGTTCGAGATTACATTTTGCATTTTTTTTGTTCGCATTTTGAGAAAAATGTACCAGTAAAATGTTACTTACCCAAATGATTTTGATAAAATATTGATTGACAATTAAGAAAACAATAGCTAGTGGAGATAAATCCCTGCAGAACAACCATAAATAATAAATCATATTATTATTACATAATTATGTATACGTTTTGATGTAGATACCTGTAACGGAATGCACCGCATCCACGATGAGATCGGATCGCGATTTATAATGTAGGTACTAGGTACTAGGTAATGGTAGGTTTGTTTGTCCGTCTAATAATAATTGTTCATCAATAACTATTTGTTTATGTACTTATCAGAAAAAGAATATGATAGGAAATATGTATATATATATATTATATCGACTTAAAAATTTTGTTTACAAATGATAGATAATATTTACATATTATATTGTCAAGTAAATAAAATTTTGTTTACTTGATATTATAACGAATCATTAACAATATCGATCGGTGATTTCAATTATGAGATGATTTTGGTTTATACCTAATAACCAGCTAAACTCATTGGCCGACTTGCTAATACCACCGAAAGATTGGTACTTTTAAAATAAAATTGCGTATTAGCAACCTGTACTACAATACCTTGCAATAATTCTATTAAATTGTAATGAAATACATACAAGAAAATAATATTAGTTCAAATCAATGAAAATGCATACAATTCAAAATATACAAGCAATTCCGCGCGTAAAACCTATCACTGCACAAGCTAGCCTCGAGCTTCAAAAATATTATAAGTCGACCGAAATCGAATCGAGCGAGGTTTGGCAATGGGTTTTTCTTAGAAATAGTAGGAAGAACGGCAACGCCGCATTTTGCCTATTACGAGTGACGATATTGTTGCCAGTAACAATTATTATAAGTAACGCTAACAATTTTTTGATGTCAACAAAGTTTTATGTTTTAGTTTATGATAGATAAATAGATATGATAGTTTTACGTTATTCTAATGCTTTTTTTTTAAATGTAAACCATTATTATAAATTAAGTAATGATTTTTCAAATTTACAATATCGGTTGCACGCCATCTAGCGTTAAATATTAACCTATCGCAATCATGGCGGTATGAATTGGTTGTCAAGTCGCACTCACACTAGTAAACAAATTGTCAAATTTTGCCCGGTTTTCAAGACTGTTTTTCTCAATATATAATGCAAATTATTTACCAAAAAGTCAAATGCGTCAATATGTAATTGTAAAAAAGTGATAAAGTGATTCGTTTTGAGCAAAAAGTGACTATGTACGGAGTATTTCTAATGCATTAAATGTATGAACAGGCCAGCGGAACAATCACCTTAAAGTATAAAATTGAGCGAACAATGGGCTCTATGTGTGCGTGCGCGTAAAGTCGATGTATTGCGACTAAGATACCTAAATTCGAGCGAGTGAATCTTGCTCACGCGTCCTTAAGTCTTCTAATATTATTTTGAGCACGATTTCGTTATGAAACCATTTTTTTTATAATACGCCCGCGTTTTACTACTTTCTCACCTGATGGGAAGCGATAATAGGGTAGTTTCCGGGGTCAAAATAATTACATTTTATTTAGTCCGTATTATAGGTTATAAAAAAATATTGGACACGTATTTTTTCTTTTTTCGATTAAACAAAAAATAACAAAGATATCGTGCATAAAAGTTACGCGTGACGTCACCCCGTGCGAAAAAATGCAGCACGTCGCGACGTCACACGTAACTTTAATGGGCTTTATCTTTGTCATTTTTGGTTTAATTTACAAATGAAAAAATACGCATCCCTAATTTTTGAATAATCTAAAAGACGGACTAATTACATTTTTTATGGCAACTAGCCTATCTGTGCTGTGATGATGGAGATTAGTAAAGACCATAGACTAATAGCCGACTAGCTTCTACCAGCGGCATCTGCGGCGGTGAATGTTGGTTATTGCGGACGCGAAGTCGAAGTCGAAGCCAGGTAAAGAGTAGCCTGTCTTTCCTTGGGAATCAAACTTGCTCCGTACCAAGTTTCTATTAATTTTATTAATATTATTATGGACTAGCTGCCCCGGCGAACTTCGTACCGCCTAATAGTCAATGCATGTAGTATATCTTTCGATATAGTCAACCGATTGCGATAAAACAAAGCCTAAGTACCTAATATATCAAGTTACAAAAAATTTTTAATGTATATAAAATCCACTTCGATTTCCACATTTTACGTGATGCACAACTATAGACTTCTACAGATTTATTATGTGTATTGATTTAGTTAGATACAGAATCAGACTCATTTAATATCGCATTTCCCTATCACCGTAACAAAGTTCCTACCTACGTGCGCTATTATGAGCGCAGGTCAAGTTAGGAGGGGTTAAAGTGCGATCGACCTGAAACCCCGGACCTGCATCCGGGGGCCGCGCTGCATTCATCCCGGAAGCCGGCTCGAGCAGAACCGAAGACGGGTCACGGGGCCCGGTTCTAGTGAATCAGCACCTCATAAACCGCGTGTTTACGACAGACAATTCGCCACTCCATACTAATATTATCAAGCTGAAAAGTTTCTTAGTTTGAACGCGCTAATGTCAGGGACTACAGTATCCCTAGCCAAGTTGCTAATCTGCAATAGTTAACACTTGTAGAAAGCTTCAAATGTACGGGAATGACGTCGTCTTAACGCTCAGTCACGTGGTCAGAACAAAAGAATTGGCGGCAAGGTCAACTCGAAGCGTTCGGCGCAAGCGAAACGGTTGTAACTTGGCTAGGGGGGCTGGTTCTGGTTAAAGCTAAATAACATCACGCTATGACCAATGGGAACCGAACAGTAATCAAAGACGAGGGTAAAACGGCAGAGGGCAGCTAATGACTGCACAAACTTATCTAGTGTTCATAAATTGAACAGTGACATGATATTTTAAGCATTAAGGCTTATAGTTCCATGAACCATCTGGCCAAAATTATGTCGACGTACCTCTCGCATCCGCCTAGGCGGCAGTACGCAAATCTGTGCATTTATTTGCGGCCAACAGCGCCCGGAAAGCGCGCGGCTGACCTTTAAATCCATTTTCTTTGCGAAATATTGATTGATTTACTTGTGCAATGTTCACTTTAAAGAATATTTAACCACCAACTTTTGTGTGTAAAAATGTTTCTAAAGGTCCAAGCCGTTTCGAAGGAGTATGGAAAAGTTGCGAAATTGCTAAATAATTTTTTTTTGACAAAAGTATTAATAGCACGAAAAAATCAAATGTTGTTCATGAATCTATAATAAACATATATTTTTTCAAACCTACTAACCTGGCCGTTACCGAGGAGTAGGCTTCAGAAAGTCACTGTTTTATGGCACTTTTCGGGCGCTTGGGCCTTAATTTAGATGATATATCTATTTATTGTTCTAGCAGTCACATGTATCACATTGGAAACTGCACAAATATAGAACATCAACAATGTACTTACATTACCACTTAATAATAAGTGTTTTACTTGATAAAGATGCTTATCATTATTGGTTTTCAATTTAAAAGCAATAAACAGGAAGGTTTAATTATTTATGTAAATTAATGTTAAACTAGTTAAATAGTTTATTCGCTATAGATACTTTAAAATGACACAGCATATCAATTTACTTGGTTCCCTATATAATTATGAGCTAAAGATAGGGTTCTTATCTTAAGGGGGACCATGGGATGTGCGAAAGTATACCCCAGGCCCCTGGAACGAAGACAAAGAAGGAACAGGAGTGGGCTTTAGTCAGTAAAAGTCTGACGCATACTCACAAAAGGGGGAGAAGTCATTGGATAATTTCCCACCTAAAAAAATGGGATAAGGAATTTTTTTGTAATGTTATTAATTTACAATGACTTGTTATTTTTTTTTTCTGTGTAGTGATCACATGAACCTTCATATCTTTGTGGTCAGGATTCTGCACTCTTGATAGACCTTAGAACATAGTACCACTGTAAGGGTTAAAAATAAGAGTTGACAGAATGTTAAGTGCATTATTTTTGCTGATGAAAATTGAAGAACAGTTAAGAAAATTATTTCCACGAAAGGTTTTGCAGTACAGCAAAATACATTTAACCCTTTACTACTTGCGTCGCGGTCGGATTGGTCCGACGAGGGTTTTCGTGTCCTATTCGCCGGGGTCGTGTTTGCGACTTGGTACTCCATGTCGTTTAGCTTTTCGATACCCATGGGTAACAGAAGAGCTGATGAGATGGAGAGTCTAGTCGTGGATGTGCGACTTCTTTGCTTAAATTTCTTTTTGTTTTTTAAAAAAAGAAAGACGTAGGAACCTAGATAAATATTGTCTATAACCGAATATCATCATAATATGTTGGAAATATGCTCCAACCGCAAATGAGCGTTACGTAGTATTACGTTTGTATGGAAATTCATCCGTCGCCGGCTGTTAGGATTAAATAGAGCTGTAAAGGGTTAAATAATTCAGTCAAAAGTTATAATAACTTTAAGTTAGGTACTACATAGTTGACTACTCTGTGTGAATGATGTCATTTAGTAATCACACATACATAATATATCATAAAGGTCAGTACATAAAGTTCATTCATCATACATTTTAATATTAGTTTTGTGGTTTTAATGTATATAAAAACCTACAACTTATACCTACATAAATCATGAATGTAACTAGGTATAATAATAAAATAATGCTATGTCATTCAAAGAGACCTGGGGCCTACCATGACAAGATAAAACGTCAGTGGTGCAAGCGAGAAATAGGAATGGAACTATCACCCCAATAGCTCCATCCCTTTAACAATCCAGTTTAGGTCGACCAATGGATTGCGTTAAAAACTTGTAGTAGGGTCTCAGGGCTATGCCTGTGTTGGGTAATCTTGACACTATCTTGGTACAATCTAACCAGGGAGCTAGCCCTAAAATACACCCATTTCACATATAAAGTGGGTTGGGGGAAGATCGGCATTGGGGTAAGAATGTATAAAACAATTAAGTATACCACTTATTTAGCTTTATTTTTAATGCCAGCCACATTGCTGGGCAAGGTGGAACAGAATGAGGCGGCACGTAATACGTCTAGCATTAAAAATATGTAAAGCTAAATAAGTAAGTGGTATACATAATATTTATATTTGTACGTTCTTACCCCAATGCTGATCTTACCCCAACACACTATAATATTAGGTAGGTATTTTAATATGTGTTTCTCTTTAAGCTATCCCACGAGCGTTGGCTCTTCTCCAACGTCCGCGCAGCGTCAACGTTGCGCAGTCGCGATGTTAACGTCGCGAGTTTCTAGTGGTAAAGCGCCAACGTTGACCGTCGCATTTGCGTACACCTCAACGTCGCCAACGTCTGCTCAACGTTAGCGCTTTACCACTAGAAACTCGGGACGTTAACGTCGCGTCTACGCAACTTTGGCACTGCGCAGACGTTGGAGAAGCGCCGACGCTCGTAAAACGCTAGTAGGATAGCGGGCTTATCCTGTCTCCGATTAGAATTCACAATCAATATCAATTAAAAATAATCTAAATCTCATTCATTTCATGGGTTATACAATCATTACTTATAGCCAATCAATTAGACAGATTATTTCCAATACTAATTGATAGGTGTTCATTAAAATCATTAGAATTAATAGGTTTGAAAGTGATTTATGAATAAACTAGTTTCGGCAAGCAGCTTCTACTGTGTGAAAGTAGATTTTTCTATAACTACTTTTTCAATAAAACTTTTGACCATTATATCCTCTTAGGGGGTAAATTTTAGAAAAATGATTTCTTATTCTTGTACACATCATATAAGGAATTTCTGTGCAAAATTTCAGCTTTCTACATCCATGGGTTTGGGCTGAATGCTGATCAGTCAGCGAGCCAGCCAGGACTTTGCCTTTTATCTATATATTATATACTAGCTTTTGCCCGTGATTTCGTTCGCGAACATAAAACATAGCCTATGTCAGGAATAAAGTAGCTTTCTATCAGTGAAAAAATTTTTGTAATCGGACAGTACTTCCAAAGATTATCTTCTACAAACAAAAGAACAAGGTTTCCTTTTATGAAGTTTTATGAAGACAAGCACTAAGGGAGGATTTTTCAAAATACGAAAAAACGAGCATCCAAACTTTGTATGGGGCAACCTACATTCACACGGGAGAAGCCGCTGGCAGAAGCAGAAGTATATACATAAAAAAATCATATTAGAAAAGCGCTGAATAAGTCTATGTCTATATCTTGAGCATAGTTTCCACACTTAGTCCTATGCGGACCATTGTAGGTGGGCCATAGTGAATAAGTTTTACATTGACTGTCTTGGCAGCTTTAAGCTAGAGCAATGTTTGCTCTAGCTTAAAAGTGCGACGAATTCCCCAAATATTTATTAAAGTGTGCTCATATAAAAGTCATGAAACTGTACAATAAAGATAACAACATGTCTTCAAGTTTTATCACTATCTGTGAGCACATAATTTATGAGCCATCGTGCCCAAAGTAAGATTAGAACTGTCAACTTTAAGAAAATACAACCCACATGAAATATTGTGTTTATCTTATTCAATTGGTTTCAATTATTAATATCACTAGGAAATAATGATTAAAGCTGAATTTTTATCAATAAAACTATTATGATATAGAAAATCACATTTTTGTAATCTGTACTAATAGTAAAAAGAATAATGATTTGTATTTATAATATTTATAATTAATTTAATAAACTCAATAAATAAAGTATTAACGTTTCGAATACTATAATTAGAGACACAATAGAAAGACAATGATAGTGCAATTGCCTTGTGGTTTAAAGAATTAACTAGCTGACCCAGCAAACTTCATACAGCTAACATGCAATGACTGTAGTATATATTCTGAAATGCTAATTAATTATGATAATTATAATGTGGGCAGTTGTTTTAACCGCAAGTCAATGTTACGTGGGGGTTCACTAATCCTTATTAAAAATAGTATTAAATTTAAAACTCGTAAAGATATAGCTGCACTGTCCGTTGAACATAGCATTGAAGTGTCGTGTGTTGAGCTGGATAGGCATATCATAGTGTGCGTTTACAGGCCCCCTAATTATCAAAACTACTCTATTTTTGAGTCAGTCATGGAAGATGTTATGGCTAAACTTTCAACTGGTAATAAACCAGTAATTATCTGCGGAGACTTTAATGTTAATATTTTAGAAAATAATTCAGATAGCAGTAGATTATTAAATCTTTTCAAATCATTTAATTTATCAAATGTGTTTATTGAACCAACTCGAACAACGACAACTACTGCTACATGTATCGATAATGTTTTTTGTTGCTGCAAGTATTTAGAAAAAGCCATTGTAAATTATCTGCCTTCTGATCATAGCGGCCTAATGGTAACATTTGAATCCAACTTACCAATTCAACAAGTGCAGATACAATTCAGACCAATAACATCCGGTAAATTAAATAAATTTAATAGCACTATAACTAGCAGGTTGGGTGATTGGAACCTTGCAGAAAACAATGGTAATATTTTGTATAAAAATTTTTTTTCAGTAGTTCAAAAGGAGTTTAATCAGACGTTTGAGAAAAAAACTAAAACTATCTGCCCTAAGTTTAGATTTAGTGACTGGGCAACTAAAGGAATCAGAATAAGTAGGGAAAGACTTTTCGAGTTGTATGGCCTTAAGCCTATTATTAACACTGAAACTTTTAATAAATATGTTGCTACTTATTCTAAAATGTTTAAAAATACTTGTAAGGCAGCTAAGGCCTTATACATTAGCAACAAAGTTAAAACAGCAGATAATAAAATAAAAACAGTTTGGAATATTATAAATAATGAAACCAACAGAAACAAAAGAAATAATAATGATTACACATTGGAGACTCATCATGGTCTCATTAGCGATAACAAACTAGTTGCAGAAGAATTTGTAAATTTCTTTACCAGTATACCAATTAAAACTACTGAAGCCCTAAATTCGTCGCCATCGCATGCTTTTGATTTATTACAGGCGAACGTTGCAGCCTGTTCAACTGAATTTAACTTTAAACATATAAACCCCATAACAGTAATAAAAGCTTTTAAAGAAATCAAGATTAAATTGACAGAAGATCTGTGGGGTATGTCTATAAAAGTTTGTACCTCAATTATTGAGACTATAGCACCGTACTTGGCTTTAATATTTAATTTGTGTATAGATCAAGGAGTCTTTCCAGATCTAATGAAATATAGTAAAGTGATACCGCTCTTTAAATCCGGGAATAGTAAAGACACTAATAATTATAGGCCGGTGTCCGTTTTGCCGGTTCTTAGCAAGATATTTGAAAAGGTAATGTTAAATCAAATGCTTAGTCATTTTAACTCCAATAACATCCTACATGATAAACAGTATGGTTTCACCAAAGGACGTTGTACAACTGACGCGGGTGTTTCCTTACTAAAACACATTTTTAATGCGTGGGAAGAGGCACAAGATGCTATAGGCATCTTCTGCGACCTATCTAAGGCGTTTGATTGTGTAGTTCATGAAACATTGCTTCGGAAACTCAAGCATTACGGACTAGGCAATGCAGCGTTAAGCTTATTAAAATCTTATTTGAATAATAGACAGCAATTAGTGCAAATAAACGGTGTCAATTCGTCGGGATTGAATGTTGAAATGGGGGTGCCCCAAGGTTCAATTTTAGGTCCTTTTTTGTTTTTAGTTTATATTAATGATTTACCCAATTTGTTGCAAAATAAACTTAATATGGTGTTGTTTGCTGACGACACTTCTTTGATTTTTAAGATAAATAGAAAAACTAACAATCTTGACAACGAAAATAGCGCCCTATTGCAGGTTCAAAACTGGTTCACTGCTAATAATCTGGTTCTAAATGGGAAAAAAACTAAATGCATAAGATTTTCCTTACCGAATGTCAAAAGTAGTGATTGTGACATTGTATTGAATAATGAAAAACTAGAATTTGTTGATAAAACGATTTTCCTGGGGATTACGCTTGATTCAAGGCTACAATGGGGTCCTCACTTAACTTCTCTTGCAGGGCGGCTTAGCTCAGCTGCATATGCTGTTAGAAAAATCCGCCAATTTACGGATGTTGATACCGCTAGACTAGTCTATTTTAGTTATTTTCATAGTGTCATGTCGTACGGTATCTTACTATGGGGACGGGCTGCTGACATCGAGTCAATCTTTATATTACAGAAAAGAGCCATCAGAGCGATTTACAATCTCCGCCGGTGCGATTCTTTAAGGGAACTGTTTAAAGATATTAACATAATGACAGTACCTTGTCAATATATCTATGAAAACATAATGTATGTTAGAAAAAATCTTCATCTTTTTAGCAAAAGAGGCGATAGACATAATTATGTTACAAGAAATAGGGATCAATTAGTTCAACCAGGTTTCAGACTGGCTAAAGTGGCCTCTTCTTTCATGGGGTACTGTTTGAAATGTTATAATAAAATTCCTCCCCACATATTAGAACTCAATGAAACGAAATTTAAATCTTGTATTAAACGCACACTATGCAGACAAGCATATTATAAGTTGGAGGATTATATTCAAGATAAAAATGCTTGGCTCAATGCTGGTCCAGCTCCACTACCACTAGGGCGTACTAATTAGTTGATTAGTTGGAAACTAATATTATTATTTTTTAATTTGAAAGACACAATTGCATTGTATAATGTAGAAGCACTTTTTCCAAGTTTGTGAATGTGAAGCACCATGGAGCATTTTTATTAGGTTACAACTTTTTTTTTTTTTGACATTACGAGCATGGCAGTTGAGAGTTTGTCATGCTCACTCAAATGTCTCGCTGTTGGTGGCACGTGTTATTGGGTCGTTCAGTTCCCTTCAAAATGGTTGAGCTGAGTGGGGCTGATGCACGCGTCATGCTCGTGAACGGGTGCCGTCAGATGGGACTGGTCATCTCTTAGCTGCCAGTGGCTTAATTCAGTTTCTATCTTTTAATTATTTTACATTTTTATTTCTCTATCGACATTGTGCTCACATGATAGAAGCAACAAGTAATATGTAACCAAGCATTATATGTAACACATATATGATTTAAAAGAGTGTCCATGGAGTTTCTTGCACGTTCTTCTCCATAGAGACCTACTCTTTGGAACGTGCAATTTAGCTTCACTTTTCTTGGACTGACCGACATTTGACTATTCAAAAGTGCCTGTAAATGGTCTATTTGAAATAAACGCTTTGATTTGATTTGATTTGATTTGATATATTATATATCTGTCAATGTAGATAGTTGTAATTTATTAAGTTGAGGATGTGTAGTGTGACGAGAATGCATAAAATGAGAAATGAGTATATTAGGGGAAGTTCTAAAGTGGCACCAGTGACTGAAAAGTTGAAAGGGAACCGTTTGTCTTAGTATGGTCATGTGCAAAGGAGGGACGGGAAGAGGGAGGCCTAAGAAAAGATGGATGGATTGTGTGAGAAGTGATATGAAATAAAAGGGAGTTAGTGATAGCGTGACGAATGACAGGACATAATGGAAAAAAAAACCGTGTTGCGCGAATCCCAAATAAAACGGGACTAGGGCAGGCAGATGATGATGATTTTCAACTTTTACATGAGCAAAGCCACTGACAGAAGCTAGTTTTCATAATTTTACTTCATTAAATCATAAGAACTATAAGATAAGATCCTATATCAATACCTATTAAAGAAAATTATCTCTATGTGTATTAAATTATTATAGTCAACTGAAAATCACATCACTTTAGATCAAATGCCTTATCAGTGCTCTTATCACAAGTAAACTGTTAACATAAAAAGAATCCGTTGTCATAATGTTTACATTCTGATATCATACAGAGTACTGGAAAAATTTAACTTGCTAATAAGTTGGACTAATATGATTGGTCATTGTTTACCAAGTGAGGTAGTAGAGGAAATTTGATGTTTATTAAATAGTTATTAAACTATAAAAACAATGAGGGTGTAATACAGGATAGAGTTTCCTATTACTTTACTGTGGGAATTCAGGTAAAATATGTTTTACAGGAAGAAATCAATACAAGGCAAAATTATTAACTAAATAATATAATTACAAAATTACATGCAAATGATAATTATTTATACAAGGCAATATATGTAATTAAAAGTAATTGATGACAAATAGAATAGCAAAAAATTATGAGATATATGCTAGAACTTGTTAACTACAATTCTAGGCTTTAGAATGAAAATAATGGTGGTCTCTAAACTTACCCGGTAAAGTATGGTATCCAATTGTGGACAGATGTCCCGTAGAGTTACAACTACCAGGTGGCAGGTCCGAGTCCATCATATTGCAGTCTTTTCCTCCTCTGTCAAACCCAAACCCCTGGCTGGCACATACCATGCCATCTTAACTACACTACACTGAGCACTGAACACTGTCCTCTTGATACTCAATATCTGTGACAATAGAACATCTCAATCAGCTCCCAAACCTTTTGCATAACACTTATTAACAATTAAAATGATAATGTCTTATCACTTCCTACACTTTTAATTATTAACTACATTATTTATGACCAATTAAATCCGTTTCACATGCTGTAACAGTGGATGACAAGGGCCAAAAGGAATTATTGCATACGCGATGCAAAACCGGCGGCCCAGTTTACACCCCAAGACATAAATAGTTAGATGAATGCAATAACCAGAAAATAGGTCAACGGAGGTGTGCCCGGCCGCCGCGACAGAGACAACAGACGCACTGCCTCCGCCGATCGCGGCACATCACAATCTAATAAGAACTTTTGCAAACTTAATTACTTTATACTGTGCATTGCAAAACTTCGCACTAGACGTCAAGAATCGTGGAATAATTAACGGGAGCTCGCAATTATACTAACTACGTACAAATAAACATTACTATAAACACATCTTGTCTTACTTTCTAACAAGCGCAGATGAGAGAGAGAACCGACCGCGACGCAGCGAAGCCCCGAGCCCCCGTCTCCCCTGACATGTCAACCACCGTACACCATCCCAAGTCATTGATCTAATTGGTCATTACTTACACACTCATTATTTCTCACTTAAAAACATTGACGAAACACTATAACTATTTTTTAATTACTTATTATGTCAATTCAACGTTATTTATTGCATAAACTCTGGCTAAAGCCATTAAACACGCCCCGACACTATTCCACCGCCATATTTATTTACCTACTCAATGTGACCAATCTCTTCCCAAAATCTACCACATAGTGCATTTAAAGTCCGTCTAATGAAAGCGTGACCTGAGAAAAGGAGGTTACAACCAAAAATTTTGAATGTGGTATTATTGAAATAGTAGGAGAAAAAAGTTTTGATACTAGAGTATTTTTTGTATTTATAACAATTGTACAATTAATCCTAGTCAAAAACATGTTTGGAGGGTGTATGGTAAAGGTCAATAACACACAAAATGTTAGTTATTATCCCAAATTATTTTATTTTATCTGATCTCTCAAATGACGCTATATGGCGTGGCTGGAAAGACCTCACGGCGTTCTTACCTTCCGCATGACGCAGGTCCTCACCGGGCATGGTTCGTTCGGGAGGTACCTACATCGGATTCATGCGGAAGTGACGCCTGGGTGTCGCCACTGTGCGGAATGCCCGGAGGACACGGTGGAGCACACAGTCGAGGTGTGCTTCGCTTGGGCGGATCATCGCCATGCCCTCGTGGGGGCGATAGGAGGCGGAGACCTTTTGCTCCGAGCATCAGGCAACGGCGTTATCGCCGCCGCCGCCAGCGCTGGGATACTGATCCCGATTTCCGGCGACCGTAGGCACGAGCTTGCGGACAGTAAGCAATGGGTAGCTCGCTGTCCGGACGTCCGGTAACTATCCGGACCAAGCCCAAGTCGTCAACGGCGCGCACTGTTCCCGCGCGCCTCAAGGAGTTGTCAGCAACAGCAGGGGCGCAGCCGGGTCGAAGCCTACTGGAGCCAGGGTTATTCGAAAGGTCGCTCGAGCCCCGGTATCAAGGCCTGAAGAAACGGGATGGGATTTTTAGTCAGTAAGAGTCTGACACTATCTCCCGCTCCGCCCAAGAGCGGGGGTTGTCATAGGCTGATTTTTAAAATCGGAAAAAAAGGCGCTATATAATATTCAACTAATATTCTTTATTTACCATTTGGCCCTCTGGCAAGAATATCAAGTGCACAACACCGCGATAGTCAAATAAAATGATCAAAATCATGTTGGATTTCAACTTCATCACGTCTCGCCAACAGTAACTGTGTTTCAAGGTTGTTGGGTTGGAATCGATTCGTTTTAGCTTAGAGAAAATTCAGATCTTTTGGGATTATTGAAATGAGAACATGGTTTATACTCCAATGATTGTTTCAAATGATACGGATCGACTCGTGAGACACAAAAAGTTCAACAGCTTTCAAACTTGAACTAGGATTTCAGTCACTATTTCCTTCACTTTCGCAATTTTAACTTCAGTTGAAGATTTTGATGCTCTATCAGATCATGTGTTTTTGATTAAGTCGATTCACCAAAAGCCTTCTTTGTTTGATGTGTTTGTCCATTATGAAATTCGCAATATGTCAGATTATCTAAAATTAAAAGAAAAACAAATTATCATTATATCCTAAATATAACTATCTAATAATATTAGTCGACAAGGATCAAGATTATAACGTCATACTAACTTAAAAATTCTAAAATCGTATGTAAACATTGTTGGTTTTCATTGAAAACACCTTCTTTCTCTTCTTGTTTTTGTTTGAACTTATTAACCATAGTGTGTAGCAGTTTTTGCACGTTACTGTTTATTGTTTTTCCCATAATTATGCAATTATTCTTGAAAAATAAATATCTGTTTACAAAACTGACAATTGCGATCATAGACTTTGACGTGATTTTTTTTCGGCAAAACAATGTTGCCAACTTAATTTAAAAAAAAAATCTCCAGGTTACGCTTTCAGTAGACGCACTCTAGCAGTTTTTAAATAATTAATACTCACACAGTAAATAGTAAAAAATCAAACATATTTTCAAAATAACTCTTTTGCTCGTGTATTTTATCTTTCATATAGCCTATTTGACAGCACTAAGGTTAAATCGGTTAAATCTTTACTTTTCATAGAATAGTGAATCGATTCTTCGAAAACCGTAAATCTGAAGTTGGAACATCACTGTCGAATGCTGCTGTGGTCTATGGTTTTTTACGTGCCAATTTGACATTGACAAATGACAGTTCACGCCTCGCTGTCATTGTGAGGGTTTGTGTTTATATTCTTGTCGAAGTTACGTTTATTTTTATTAAGCTTTGATAAAAACAGTTTTAATTTATTCATATTATATTAATATAATGTGAGCAGTTAAAAAACAACGTGATACATATTGTGTTGTAAAAATGGAGACTACTCCGTTGTTGACAAGACCTAAAAAGAAATCCTTATGGTCAAGGTAAGCGTTTTTTTTATTGTTTTTCTTTGTTTGGCGTAATAATTACGGATGTATTATGTTATAATCGATTGTTTCTAGGTTACAATTTTGGAGGTTCCGTAAGAAGAAGTTGAGTTCAAGAGCTATATATTTGGGACAGCTGCCTGATGAAGAATTTCCGCCTAACTACGTCTGTAATCAGGTCAGTGACAATTTCTCTACTGTTCGTCACCATGAAAATGCCATAGATGCATTGGATATGCATTTATTGACTACGCATTTTGTGCCATTGTGAGTATTGCACTAAAATCTTATCTGCTAGTTAATGTTATCAATATAATTATTTATAATTAGGCCATAATGAGTAACATAGACAAAAGCATTATCATTGTCTAATTTAAATTATTCCAATATCTAAATTTGTGTTCTAATCACTTACAACCAGTAAATACTTGTGAATATTTTTATTGAAATATTTTGGACTTATTTAGAACAGCTTAAGTGATTAACCTTTCAATCAGGGAAATCACAGACACAATAGAAAGACAAAGGTGCGCGAACGACGGCGTTCGCTTGGGGTTTAATGAATTAAAATTGTAATATTTACATTATTTAAAAATGATATATTGAATAATCATACTAAGACATAATTCTTATTGTATTTTAGCCTTGCAATAATTACTTGCATCAATGTGATATTTTATAGTTAAGTGGGTTAATATTATTAAGATAGACCTAAACAGATATTATTAATAATATTTGTATTATCAAGATTAAGCAGACCTTTTGGTTGAGTCTTTCATAGAATATACCTAAATTGGTTAAATACATTAAAACAAATTATGTTTAACCTCCTACTTTTTTCCCTTTTAATTCATTAAACCCCAAGCGAACTCCGGCGTTCGCGCACCTATTGTCTTTCTATTGTGTCTGTAATTTCCACGATTGATAGGTTACTTTATTATAATAATAATAATATCACACAATGCTGTGCTAGACAGCTAAGCAGAGCATGTGTTATGGGTACTAGACAACTGATAAACATACTTATATATTTATAAATACATACATATTATAGGTAAATTACACCCAGACACAGAACAAATGATTATGCTCATCACAAACATTTGTCCTGGGTGGAAATCGAACCCATGACCTCTAGTATAGCAATCAGGGCCACTAACCAACAAGTCAGTTGAAAGTCGTCTATGGGAGAAGCTTCCCTTTCCCTCCCGAAATTGAGTGTAACAGATTTATTATAGCGATTCCCTTTCAACAATAATAAATTGGTTTTAAAGTAAAGTTTTCACATAAAAACTGAATATTTTTGGTTTGTTTTTCTATTTGTGCTTTTTTTTATGGATGGGAAAAGTCATCTTATGACAATTCCCGCTCTTGGGTGGAGCGGGAATTGTCATAAGTCATGTCAGACTCTTACTGACTAAAAAACCCATCTCGTTCCTTCAAGCCTTCATACCGGGGCTCAAGCGCCCTTTCGGATAACCCAATTTGTGCTGCTTGTGTTATTTCTCCTTTCTTTAATTATTTGTTTGAAGGTTGAAGAGCCAGCTATGACCTTTTTGAAAGTATTGTTTACTATGAGAAGAAAAAGAAACATGTTTTTAATCCTTGTTTATATTTTATTAATGTTGAAGGTTGTCTTATTACTAAATGCAAAAGAATGTATATTCAATACCCATAACAAAATTGCACTGTTGACATTTTTGTCAGTTTGTCCATTCTAGTTAATCTCTGAAACGGCTGGACCGATTTTGACGGGACTTTCACTGACCGATAGCTGATTTTAAAAGATTAACTTTGCTACTTTTCACGTTCTTTCGGGAATCGGAATTCAAACTAAAAAAAAATGTTTTTAAAATAGTTGAACAAAATTTGTTGGGACTTTCACTGGTATAAATCTAATGTTACAAAGAGTGACTAAAGGATTTTTTTATTATTATATTATTAAATCTCTGCAAAAATGGAATTCCGGAAGAGAGGGGACATCTCCAATTTGAATAAATAAATTTTGATTGGACTTTGACAAGCTGCCTCACGAATGACATAAAAATCTAGCAACCATGTTATTTTCTTTACATTAAATACAATATGAATCCTTTGAAAATCTATGAACTAAACAAACATTAAAAAAAAGGAGAATAATGTTCTTAAACTCCATGCAAACAAAGTCGCGAGTAACGGCTAGTTCACTCTATAAAAATGGTATAATCTTTTTATTATAAGAAATATATTCCTAATAGAAAGTCAGCTCTACAGAGCGGTGAATGTTAGCAAGGAGGTCACAAAGTAAAAGTTATGTTGAATGTTGTAATTTTATTATTTAACTCGCTAGCTAACAGTCTGATTAAATTTAAAAAAAAAAACCGGCCAAGAGCGTGTCGGGCCACGCTCAGTGTAGGGTTCCGTAGTTTCCCATCCGTCACAATAAGTGTGCCCACTTACGAGTTTAAAAAAATGCTTGCATATATACGATTATACTACAAACTTAGTCCAGAAATTATTTTGTAGAACCCTTTTGTCTTTTTTGTACAAAAACTGTTCTTTCCTTCAAGTTCAAAATAATTTTCCTAGAAAGTCCTTATAAAGTTCTACTTTTCAGAATTTTTTCATATTTTTTAAACTTATGGTTCAAAAGTTAGAGGGGGGACACACATTGTTTTTTACTTTTGGAGCGATTATTTCCAAAATTGTTGACATTATCAAAAAATGTTTTTAACCCCTATTCATTTTTAAATACCTATCCAACGATATATCACACACTAATGTTGAAATTAAAAAAAAAATCACTTCCCAATTTACACATAGGGGGGCTACCCTAATAAAAAAAAAACAATTTTTATTTTACTACTTTGTCGGCGTGATTGATATACATATTGGTACCAAATTTCAGCTTTCTAGTGCTAACGGTCACAGAGATTAAGCGAGGACGGACAGACAGACGGACAGACAGACAGACGGACAGACATGGCGAAACTATTAGGGTTCCTAGTTGACTACGGAACCCTAAAAAAAGACCTTGCTCCATGACAATAAAGCTAGAACTACATCAGACCGAAGCACACGTGTTACACGCCTGATTTGAACGTAAAACGACGTAGCGTGGCGTGTATCAAATTTCTAGTTTCCATATAAAATGTACGGAGACCGAGGCACTCAGATCGGCGCGTGTGGCACACGTGTGAGCAGCTTTAGAGTTCTCCGCACTATTTTATAACATATACAATATCTCTAAATCAACTATCGGGCAGTTGCCCTGTTCGGACATAACATCAGCCCGGTCGGAGGATCCTACTTTTTCAACGGAGGATTGCGAAACTTCACACACTGCTCCGTATACCTCTAAAATTGAAAATCTAAGGAGTAAAATTATAAAAATAGACTTCATCTTTTTACCCTTGTATGAATGGTCGGTCAGACCGATGCAATATGTTTTTTTGTCTCAATTCTGTCATGTCAACAAACAGTCACACTATCAATGAGTCTTTTTGTTAATACCGTCATCAAATTCTTACGTGATGTCAGTGGGTTCACGTTCTAATTATATTCACAATTGATTGTATTGACAATATACTCTCAAAATCAGTTTAAAAAAAAATCAATGAAACAGCTCCATTGACTCATAAAAGATTACATCACTGCGAAACAACATGGCAGACACGGCTCTCCCAATGATCATTAGATGCACGGTCAAGGAAAAATGGTCGATTTTATTAGCGGTCATAATTCAGTGGTTGAAACTTTTTTATTATTTGTACCTATAAGAAAATATAAGTTTCTTTGGACTCGCCACATTTTTTTTATTCAAGAGAAAAGTAGCCTATTGTCCTGAATGATGGCGTAGCTTTCTGTCAGTGAAAGAATCTTCGTTTGCGACCTCTTAACGCGATCCATTTTACGACCTAACTGAGTAACTGATCTGTTTAAGGAATGGATTGCTCCATCCCTCTTTCTCGCTCGCACGGCTGACATTTTGACACGTCATAGTCAGGCTCCAGTACTTCTGGAGACTATCCGTAAAAAATCTCCTTGTCATAATTATAGATTTACAATTCCCGAAACGAATCTTGAGCGATCGGCGTCAGAGTGGGGATCGCTTTGCGCATTCCATACATTGGCGAGCCAATCGTCTTCGTTGTTAGATACATGCAGCAACGCAGGCAATGAATCACGAGTGACGTCTATGATACGATGGCGCGGTGCGCCAATCACTGACACTCCCCGCCCCCGCGTCTAACTTCGTACCACTAAAGAGACCGAATATTTGACTTCTGCGCAACTTGAAGCCAGCGCTCAAGACCAGAGACGGTAATTGTACCATAAGTAGAAAGACGCCTATGTTTCTCTTATGTAATTCATGAATCCCCAAGCGAATGTTGGCAATTGTCTTTCTATCGTGTCTCTAATTGACGGTATCCGAATGGTATCCCTCTCACGCTCTTTACTTCATCTCACGAAAGGGTACCGCCATTTTTTTTGGGTGGGCTATCATCAAATAACTTCTCCCGATTTGTGAGGAGTGCGAGGAAGTGTCAGACATTTACCGACTCCAGAAAACCCACCAGTGTTCCTTCAGTTATTCTTTGCGTTCCAGGGCCACGGTATATCTTTGTTTAAAAATAGTCGCTCGGGGATTCCCCTTCCAAAGACTTTCAACCCTATTTAAATAGGTCTTTTAGTCTCTTTTCCCTCACATTTTCCTCGTATTTTTATCTCTTGTACAATTTCATGACTCATACCATTGTTACAGATTTTGAAATGGTTAGTTAACCCAAACTGACAAATTTTTGTAAGAAATGTGAAGAAGATTGGTCCAAAAAATATATAATCAGACATTCGCTTGCCCGTATCGTCCTTGCAACGATGTCCGCCCATTGTGTTCTAACGTTAGCCAATCAGAATTGCGAGTCACTGTCGTTGCGATGTATTCCTATCATTGTATTCTTGTATTTGTGAACATGAAATAGATTAATCTCGTCATTCATTCGGTTACTCATCGTCGATCTTACTTCTAAGATTCAAGTTGAAAATGATAGAAAAATGAATTGAAACCATTTTTTTTTTTTCGTTTTTCACTACCGTTGTAATAAATCTTAAGATTGCACTGCACATTCAATGCGCTGTTGATTGTACAGAAGACAAAAATGCTACAGGGGCCCAGGAGGGTCGAAACCTACTGGGACCATGGGTTCGCTTCTGACAGGAAAACCCGACCCTGGAATGAAAGGAAAGGAAGGAACTAGGAGTGGTGGATGGTCAGTAAAAGTCTGAAACGCTCTCCCGCTCCGCCCAAGGGCGGGAGATGTTACTGGATTAGTTCCCACCTAAAAAAAGTGGGTTCAAAAGTGCATTTGTGCTCTAACCAGTGCAAGTGTCTAAATTTTGTAGTTTAATGAGTTCAATGGTTCACAACGATTGCATCACTGTTTTCCATGGTATCGTCATCAAGCAATGGTGTATATTAAAAAAAACTAGTTTATTCAATAATTTAGATTATATGCTACAATTAAATCAGTCATGAAACATTGGTCCTTTTATACAAACGTCTAAACTCTTCTTCATACTCTACTAGCAAAATAAAAGTTATATCTGTTTGAATCTGACACAGAATTTTTTTAAATTTTTATATAAAGTTTTTGGCTTGGATACTAAGTCCTTTAAGCCATGTCTTTGTGTAAAATTGTCGCTTTGTTTTCGATTAACTTGCGGAAACTATGCGACACATTCTAAAAGGGCTTAACAAAATCAACTATCAGTTACGGGTTTGTATAGTACAGAGCAGAGTTAACAAGTTGCTGAGAGAGAAAACAAGTTGCTGGGAAACTAAGTTACTCGTAGGCGCATTCCTTTATTGTTGTAGATATAGTCTGTCTAATTAGTCAACCGACTTGGGAATTTTGTATAATATTTAATCATTTAAAAAACACTTACATAAAAAGTACCGAATGTACTTTTTATAAGGTTCTTCTGTTAGTAAACAATGATCTATATCTCTTAATCAACCTTGATTATTGAACCCGTGTTGACTACATCAGATTTCATTAAATCCTAATAATTACCCAAATCGTTTAACTTATTAGACATACTCTACATATCATGATAACCAATCTTTAAGATGATAACTGATCTATTTCCCACTTTAATATGAAAAACCCAAGTTCCAAAAGCTAACCATACAATTTTTTTCCAGAAATACAACATCTTGACATTCCTGCCGCTGGTGCTGTTCGAGCAGTTCCGCTTCTTTCTGAACATGTACTTCCTGGTGATGGCCGTGAGCCAATTCATCCCCAGCATCCGTATCGGTTACCTGTACACTTACTGGGGACCGCTGTGCTTCGTACTCGCTGTGACGCTGTTCAGGGAGGCTGTTGATGATTTTAGAAGATATCGGTAAGATTTTAATTTTGTACTATGTACCATCAACGACACTTCCGCCTGACCACCACTACGTTCATTTTTGCTTGCACTCCAAACGAAAATTCCAAAGAGTTTGATTTGGCGCCGCGCCGCAGGATTCAAGCGAATTTTTTTTTAAGTGATCAGGCAGAAATGAACGCGAAGGTACTTGTACCATCTCAATTCAATTCACACAGGCCTAAATGAGCACTTATAATGCGCCAGAAGCTAATGCACGGTTCCAATTGATCGTCTAATATGAAAAAGAACCGCCAAAATACTAACGGTTATCAATTAAAAAAAAAAACTGATTGATTTTTACATTACAATAACTCTATGATGGAAACACTTCTGGCGGACCCTGGGTCGTCACTCGTGCTTCCAACTCGCTATGTTCATGTTCATCAGACACTACAAGTTCCATTGCGATCGCAAACTAATTGCTAAAAAAGAAGGTTTGAAAGTGAGCTTATACTTACTACCTACCTTGTTCAAATTCATAGTATTACTAGTTTTAAGGCTTAGTCGAGCAATTTGTACTTATCCTTCTATTCAGAACTTTTGCCAGACTTGGCTAGCCGGCTCTTTTTCCTTCCACTTTTGGCTGTCCAATTGCTACTTCCTTCGTGGAGGCTCCTCACTATCTCAGGACTTAACTCTGCGCTGCTTCGGTTAGTTTGCCCGGAGGTGGCAGACCCTTCCTGTCCACCTAAGCTCCACTTATGTCGGACAGTTTCTAGGGCTTTCGACCATCTAGTTTTAGACCCATCAATCTATTAGTGAGAACTACACTAAGCCGTCTTACACGTGGATCACGCCTGATTCGGCTTCAAGTTGCACAGAAGTCAAATATTCGGTCTCTTTAGTGGTGCGAAGTGAGACGCGGGGGCGGGGAGTGTCAGAGATTGGCTCGCCGCGCCATCGCGTCATAAACGCTACTCATTATTCGTTCCCTGCGCTTGCAGCATGTATCTAACAATGACGACGATTGGCTCGCCAATCTATGGAATGCGCAAAGCGATCCCCACTCTGACGCCGAGCGCTCAAGATCCGTGACGGTAATTGTAGCGGCCCGTTACGAAGCGTCGCGTAGCATGGATCTAATGTAGCTCTGCAAGTCTAATTGCCATGTAAAATGTATGGAGATCGGCGTACGTGGACCGCGTGTGCCCAATGTAGTTCTACCTTCAATTCTTCTGATGAAATGGTAATTCTGTCAGAAAAAGCGACCTCACTGGCTTAGCTACGGAAGGGCTAGACGGGGAATACCCCGGGGCAAAAAATCAAAATCATTTATTTCAAATAGACCATTTGCAGGCACTTTTGAATAGACAAATGTCGGTCAGTCCACGAAACTCCACTCTTTTAAATCATATTATGTGTGTTGTGGCCTTCAAGCTCAGGGAACCTTCAAAAATCTGATTAACAAACCTCTTATTGAACTTCCTAAAATTTCTCCCTTCTTCGAAATGTATATAAAAAAGGCTACAACACTATTTTAATCATGGCAACTAGTTTTAGTCTGTAAAAGTCTGATACTCTCTCCCACTCTGATTTCACATGTTAAAAACCGGCCAAGAGCATGTCGGGCCACGCTCAGTGTAGGGTTCCGTAGTTTCCCGTCCGTCACAAATTCACAATAAGTGTACCCACTTATGAGGTTAGAAAAATGCCTGCATATACGATTATACTACAAACTTAGTCCAGAAATTATTTTGTAGAACCCTTTTGTCTTTTTTGTACAAAAACTGTTCTTTCCATCAAGTTCAAAATAATTTTCCTAGAAAGTCCTTATAAAGTTCTACTTTTCAGATTTTTTTCATATTTTCTAAACTCTTGGTTTTGAATCAAGAGTTAGAGGGGGGGGACATTGTTTTTTGTTTTTTTTTTTGCGATTATTTCCGAAATTATTGACATTATCAAAAAATGATTTTACTAAACCCCTATTCATTTTTAAGTACCTATCCAACAATATATCACACGTTAGGGTTGAAATTTAAAAAAAAATCACTTCCTACTTTACATATAGGGGGGCTACCCTAATAAAACATTTTTTTCCAATTTTTATTTGACCACTTTGTCGGCGTGATTGATATACATATTGGTACCAAATTTCAGCTGTCTAGTGCTAACGGTCCCAGAGATTAAGCGAGGACGGACAGACAGACATGGCGAAACTATAAGGGTTCCTAGTTCAAAAAAAAATCAAAATTCAAAATTCAAAATCATTTATTTCAAATAGACCCCTTTAGGTTCATAACGACAACTTCCCAAAACGTTCACTCTCCCAAAACGTCCTCTTCCCAAAATGGTAATTCCCTAAATGTCAATTTCCCATTTCGTCCACTTTCCCAAAACGACCACAAAGCTACAATTCCCAGAAAGTCCACTTCCCATAACATCAACTCTCAAAACGTCCACTTTCTAAATAGGTATTTTTTCTTGGGGAGGCTTAAGCCCAACAGTGGGCATAGGTCATTATAGCGATTAGGCCTATGTCCAACAGTGGGCATCAATCATTATAGCGCCTAGGTGGTGACACTCGGGGGAGGCTTATGCCCAACAGTGGGCATCAATCATTATAGCGCCTAGGTGGTGGCACTCGGGGGAGGCTCATGCCCAACAGTGGGCATCAATTATTATAACGCCTACGTGGTGACACTTGGGAGACGCTTATGCCCAACAGTGGGCATAGGTCATTATAGCGAGGGTAGACTTATGTCTGCCTAATGGCAACACTTGAGGGGAGGATTATGTCCAACCATGTGCACCGATCATCATGGCGACACTTGGGGGAGGCTTGAGAAAGCTCGAGTCTAATCAAGACAGTGAAATCAAGATTTCGGCTGAGGAAAGCTAGATGTATCTATTATATTATTTGTATTCACCACTCGTACATTTTCTTTTTTTTTTGTATTTCGCCATACTCATTGTAGTCCTGTTTAGAAAAAGAACGATAAAGCGATTCTTTTATTTTTCAAGAAAATATAGGGCAAGTATTCAATTTTGTGAACTAGACGTTTTAGGAGTAGTCGTTTTGAAAAAACGGACTATTTGGGAACTGGTCGTTTTGGGAAAGTGGACGAAAAGGGAAATAGACATGTAGGGAATTACCATTTTGGGAAGTGGACGTTTTGGGAGAGTGAACGTTTTGGGAAGTTGTCATTATGAACCTAAAGGAAACGTAGGTCTCTATGGAGAAGAACGTGCAAGAAACTCCATGGACACTCTTTTTAAAATATATTGAGTTACATAGATCTTGGTTACATATTTCTTGTCGCTTCTAATATGTGAGCACAATGTTGGTAGATACGTAATAATAATAGTTTATTATTCTTTTTATTAAATGTAATTAAAAATAGAAACCGAATTAAGCCACTGGCAGCCAAGAGATGACCAGTCTCAACCGATGGCACCCGTTCACGGGCATGACACGTGCATCAGCCCCACTCAGCTCAACCATTTTAAAGGGAACCGAATGACCCAATAACACGTGCCACCACCAGCAAGACATTTGGGTGAGCATGACAAACTCTCAACTGCCATGCTCGTAATGTCAAACAAATTGTAACCTAATAAAGATGCTCCATGGTGCTTCACATTCACAAAAACTTGAAAAAAAGAAGAAAGTGCTTCTACATTATACAATGCTATTTAGTTTCCAATTAAAAAAAGTAATAAATTATCATAAGCTCTATTGAAATAAACAAATAAATAAAAAATACATTTCGAAAGCAAAAAATACAAAAAGGGGAATAGTATCTCTTCCAATATTTAGAAATATATTTATATATTTATAAAAAAAAAAACTAATTTGAAGGTAAAAGTGGCTGTTGTTGTGGAGCAGGACCAGCATTTAGCCAAGTATTTTTGTCAAGGAGATAATCTTCCAGTTTATAATATGCTTGTCTACATAGTGTGCGTTTAATGCATGTTTTAAATTAGTTAGTTAGTAGTTAGTTGACTACGGAACCCTAAAAAGGGCTTCAGTTTTATTTAGCCCCTGGGCCATTGGTTATTTAATTACGCCACTAAGCGAGCTCAGTGGTCATGGCGTGCGAAACGTACAATTATATCGTCATTCGTACAGTTATGTAATCGGTTTCATTTGTAAAATCATTAGGGAATGGGTTTTCCCAATGTTAGATTAAATCTAATTAGACAGAGTACATGTTGGTTGATCCATGTTATTCAATATCCTAGGCGCGAATCACACAAGGGCGGTCTGATGTCAGATGTTTATTGAATGAATGATTATCAGTGTTATGTTATGTATTATGTGTATTGTATATGTTTGTGTTAATTTCCGGAGATCGAATATAGAGTCATCTTTGTTCGTTAATATGTAAAACAATGGCCTTACTTATCGTCTCTCAATATGAGCATTTTTGTCTCATTAAATATTCATCTGTTCATAAAAATAAAGTCTCTTAAATTAGACAAACATAAACTGGTAATTAAATCTTTTTATTATCTAGATATATTATGCACACTAATTGATGAATGTTAAGTCTTCCGGTGTTCTTGATTTACTTTCTGATACAAGCAGTTTTTTTTTTTTTAATCTTAAGTATTGTACTTTTGGAATCCACGAGAGCAGTGAGTGGTGGCCGAGTGGTAACGGGTTAACTTGCGGATCGAGGTTGCGGGTTTAAACCCAATCAGGCGGATTACTTTGTGTAATTTATTACATCACCACTGCTCTCAAAACGGTGAAGGAAAACATCGTGAGGAAACCTGCATGTCCTAGAACCAAATTCGAAGACATGTGACATTCACCAACCCCCAAAGGCCCTCGTGGTAGATTACGACCCATTCCCACTCCTAGAGAGGAGGCCTGAGTCCCAACAATGGGAACATTATAAGGCCGACTATGCTATGCTATACGGAATTCAGCTTGATGAAAGTAGTGGACGTCATACACCAACGTCCACTGGCTTTTCAAGCTGGATTCTGTACTATTGACTTCGCTGACATACATATAAAGAATGGCAAGACAAGGACAGGATATATTCCTTTATCAAGCTGTTGCATGCCCTGGACTACGGGATTGCTCGAAAGAGTCATTATGGCTCCGGAACGCAAAGGGTCTGACATTCCGTCTTGCTCCAACCAGAGGAAAAAAAAAATATATTCCTTGATCTACTTCCTCAGATGTGCGTCTTAGGGCCTGTGGTTTTTAAAAGCGCCTTTGACGCGCGTTTGTAAGTGCATTTGAAAATGGAATTTCATGAACTTATTTCCCTCTTCCAGACGGGACCGCGAAGTGAACCGCCAGCGCTACGAACGTATACTCCTGGACTCTTCAGCAGCGGACTATCGCCCATTCCTGACAGAACAGGTCGCGTCCTCGGAACTCCGGGTGGGTGACATCGTGATGTTACACAAGGGCCAGAGAGTGCCAGCTGACATGATACTGCTGAGGACCAATGAGACAATGGGCACGGTGTTCATAAGGACCGACCAGTTGGATGGAGAGATTGATTGGAAGTTGAGGTTTGTATTGCTTTATTTATTAATGTAAAGAGTTCTTAAAGTTGTCAAACTATAAAAACCTTGTACTATAAATACATACATAATTATAAAAATTAAATAACATAAGAATAAAAAAAACCATGAAGCGAAAATTCATCGATATGTGTATCCTGCCCGTCCTAACCTACGGTGCCCAGACATAGTCGCTCACCGAGTCGCAAAAGCTTCGCCTTGGCGTTTGCCAACGAGCAATGGAACGCAGCATTCTGGGTGTCAATAGAGCCGACAGAATGAGGAACACCACGCTACGTCAAAAGACGGGTATTATAGATGATGGAAAATAGGCTGCCAGGCTAAAATGGGATTGGGCTGGTCACATCAGTCGCATGCACTCTGACTGTTGAGCAAGAGTTTCCACAAAGTGGGTACCTGAAAATGGACGACGCCGCCGAGGTCGACCTAGGAAGAGGTGGCGAGACGACCTAGTTGCCTACCGCGGGGACTGGTTCGAGGTAGTTCAAGAAAAGGATACCTGGAAGAAGTTGAGGGAGGCCTTTGCCCAGCAGTGGAACAGTTTAGGCGATTACAAAAAAAATACTTACAAATTATCGCAGTATTAAATAAGATTTCAATAGCTAATACTGTATGCGACCACGCGTCAATCGTTGCAATTTCAACCTTATTCTAACCATGTACAATTGTACAGGTTGAATGACAGGCACTTGTATACTTTATTTAGTTCGTATTTTAGATAAAAAAAAATATTGGACACGTATTTTTTCTTTTTACGATTAAACAAAAAATAACAATGATATAGCCCATCAAAGTTACGTGTGACGTCACCCCGTGCGAAATAATGCAGCGTGACGTTACACGTAACTTTAATGCGCTATATCTTTGTTATTTTTTGTTTAACTTTACAAATAAAAAAATACGTGTCCCTTATTTTTGAATAATCTAAAATACGGACTAATTACATTTTTACGGCAACTAGCCTATTCAACTCATTTATGTATTGTATTTTTTCTTTGCTGGCATTTCCTTAAATGCTATCCATATCGGAATCAATTATAGATATTCCAGAGGTACCAGCTCCAAGATTCTTATATAAACCTAAGCGTATTTATCCCCACTGCCCCCAATTTAGTCTCTGCTCCAAACAGATGTGCGTGTCTTTGCGTTCCTACCCAGTCGTAACGGTTACTGTTCGAGTCTTATCTTTATCTCCCTTTGATAAATATGATAGCTGCCTTAAATAACTATTTGATTGTGTGTAACCTATTTATAAGATTCAAACCGCAATAAAAATCAATACCTGAACTTATAATAATCTAGATAAAAAATAAATAGATACAACAGATATTAGTTACGGCAGGTTAACAACCTTTTTTTTTATAATGCTTAGTCATTACTTATCTGCTTATTATCAGGCACTCGGTAGACATATAGGTAAACATATATTAAACTAGTTGTTATCGCATCTTTAATCTCTACTTATTTTTATTTTAATCCCACGAGTATGATCGTCACTATCACAAAGATGTAAGAAATTACCTGTGTTATGTTTTGAACACTTTATCTAGCATTTATTCTGAAGATTAACAATTTTGTTTTTATTCTGTTTACTGGAGTCATTCATACACTTTTGCGCATTATAAAACTCACGATTAGCTCCTAATCCTCTTAACCGCCCGAATTTGCTACCAATCCACATTGGGCCCGCGTGGTGGATTACGGCCCATTTCCTATTCCAAAGAGGAGGCTTGACTCCCAGCAGTGGGAACATTATAATGCTGAAAAAAAAATGTTATACCTACTCGAATTTGCCACCAATCCGCACTGGGCCCGCGTTGTGGATTACGGCCCATTTCCTCTTCCAAAGAGGAGGCTTGAGTCCTAGCAGTGGGAACATTATAATGCTGAAAAAAAAAGTTATACTTACTCGAATTTGCCACCAATCCGCACTGGGCCCGCGTGGTGGATTACGGCCCATTTCCTATTCCAAAGAGGAGGCTTGACTCCTAGCAGTGGGAACATTATAATGCTGAAAAAAATGTTATACCTACTCGAATTTGCCACCAATCCGCACTGGGCCCGCGTGGTGGATTATGGCCCATTTCTTCTTCCAAAGAATTTTATATGAAATTATGAAATGTTATACCTACGTTGGTTTAATGCTCTAAGTACCTACTCGAATTTGTGTGGTTAATCTTGTTATTTGTGACGATATTTTGACTGTTGCTTAATTAGTGCAAGCCGCTTAACAACAGATTTTTCAGCTGATGAGGTATTGGCTATCGTCAGTTGGTGCAACTCACTTTTAATCTATAAGTGCAACTGATATAGGTATTAAAAATCAAGGGCTTAACCAAGCTTAACGTATTAATGCATTGAACAAAAAAATTGACTGGCCTGTTAGTGGCCTGTTGTTAGTGGTTAGTGGCCCTGACTGCTATGCCGGAGGTCGTGGGTTCGATTCCCACCCAGGACAAATGTTTGTGTGATGAGCAGAGCACGACCATTTGTTCTGTGTCTAGGGGTAATTTATCTATAATATGTATGTATTTAGAAATATAAAGTATAATATAATATAATATTAATATTCCTAGTGTGAGGCAAAGCTATTATAAAAAGAAAAATACATACAGCCAAACATAGAATCTCCTTCTTTTCGAAGTCGTTTAAAAATAAACTGCAGTTGCACGGTTACGGTTCTGTACTTATAGTAAAATCTTTAGACAACTTTGTAACTATCTACAATACAAATGTTGTTATCTCTGTGTCATTGTCATTTCTCATTATTACTCATGAATGTCAGCTTCCTCGCTACTCAACAAGCGAGTGATAAAAATGTTGACAACCACTATAAATAGTAAACTAATATAAATACTACTTTGTTCGAGAATGGAGCATACAGTTATCATTCACTTTACGCTTGATTCTGTTATGAAGACCGGATAATAACGGTTTCTGGGATGTTTAATTTTATGTAACTAGTGGTCCCCTGCGGTTTGGCTATTGTTCTGCTCCTGTAGGTCCTAGCGCTATGTTATATAGCCTGTAGTCTACTTCGGTAAATGGGCTATCCAACACTGAAGTATTTTTTAATACAAAAACTAAAAATCATTGCGATTCGCAGTTTTCACGTCCATCGATAATATCATTATGGAAATTCAACCGTAATACAACTAGTGCAAGGGTATTATTTGTTTGGCAGTAAAAACTGCACTACACTTCACCAGGTCTACGCTGGCCTTTATTCGAGTTTTGAGCCACTCACTCTTATTCGTAGATAAATAAGGTCGTTTTTAGCATAGGGTTTCCTTGACCCATTGCAAATACTGTGCCAGTATGGAGCCCCTTCACAGGATATTTGTCACCTCCTTTCCTGCCCTGGCTGCATCACCACCTGCACCCTCCATGACTTATATTAAGCCAACGACAGAGCTGTCCAGGTGGCTAAATATTGGGCGGATAAAATTTGAGTCAAATCGACACGAGAAGAAACATTTTTTTTTGCAATGAAAAATGATTTTGTTAACCAGATATTTATTTCAGGATACCCCTCCCATCCACACAAAAGCTGCCAACAGACGCGCATCTACTAGACATTAACGCCCAGATCTGGGTGGAAAAGCCAGAGAAAGACATCCACGCGTTCATCGGAACTTGCACGAGACTGGATGAGGAGGAGAGTGACTCGTTGCACATTGAGAACACCCTGTGGAGCGGCTGTGTGGTCGCCTCGGGACAGGCTACTGGACTTATTATTTATACTGGTAAGAAATTTGCAGATCATAAAAAATAATTATTATTCTTTTTTTTTATTATATTGCACAACTATCACACAACGCCGTCTAGTCCCAAGCTAAGCAGAGCTTGTGTTATGGGTACTAGACAACTGATAATTAAATGGAATACATATATGTAATTGAAATTTCATGGCTACTGACAAAGTTTACAGATAAATATTGATACTACCCCTTATTTATATGACTGTGAAGGCAAATTACAGTAAATAATTTTGCGATACAGCCGTCAACTGTAAGATTTTCTGGTAAAAGGTTCATGGCGTAGAATAAAAATAAAAAATCATTTCAGTCACATATTAATAAGCAATCGAAGACTTATGTAGGTGTATTGTAATACGAGAGAACCAATAATCTCGTTAGGACTATCCAAAATACTCGATGGAGCACCTAAGACTGAGACTGCCTTCTGTAAACGTCGCCCCACCAAACGATTCCGGTCACGTGATGTCTATTTCGTCACAACGATTCACCACAATCCGGTACCAAGGATGTTCCCAATGGAACCTATTTTAATAAACCTTTTTGTTTTTGTAAATAAACCTTTTAGTTTTCAATTGCATGGTGTGGTTGTCTTTTCCCCTCATACTAAAACTCCTCAAATTCCTTGTCTTCCAACTCCTTAAAATAACATTTGGTCCTTCGAGCCGGATTTGAGAACCTGCCACTCAGGTCTACTTGGCTCGAGTTTGCCGAATGTTTCTTCCCGATGACGTGCTAATTAAAAAACTGGGCAAGTGTGAATCGGACTCGCGCACGCAAGGTTCCGTACCGTCCGTAGAAAAAAACGGCAAAAAAACCTCGTTTGTTATATGGGAGCCCCCCCTCAAATATTTACTTTATTTGTTTTTAGTATTTTTTATTATAACGGCAACAGAATTGCATACTTAATTCGTGAAAATTTGAACTGTCTTGCTATCGTGGTTCTTGAGATACAGCCTGGTGACAGACAGACGAACAACCGGAACGAACGAAGTCTTAGTAGTCCCGTTTTTACCCTTTGAGTACGGAACTCTAAAAATGGTTAAGTGTTAATGCCTCCGGGTAATCTGGATCGGGAGAAACGTGCGTGAGTAGTCTACTGTTCACAGAAACAATTGAATGTCGTGTATTATTGATTAATTGTCATAATCCCCGAAAAATAATAATTTATTAATTTGAAGTTTGATAAATGCCTATTTTACGGTATCGCCTGTCTCCAGGTAGTGAAACCCGCTGCGTGATGAACAACGCGGCCCCTCGCTCGAAGGTGGGCCGCCTCGACCTGCAGGTCAACGACCTCACCAAGCTGCTGTTCGTCGCGACCATCTTTATATCGATGCTGCTGATAACGCTCAAAGGGTTCGGAGGACCCTGGTACGGGTTCCTCTTCAGATTCGTGTTGCTGTTCTCTTATATTATTCCTATTAGGTAAGTAGAACAGAATAGAATAGCAAGTTGTTTAAGTTTGTTTTAAGTGAAGAGGAGGAAAGAAAAGCATGTTGCTACAAGAATTATGAGTTCACATGTAGATGGATAATTCATCCATCCACATGTGAACTCATAATTGAGACCCACAGTGTGAGAAGTGATATGAAAGGAAAGGGATGATATTGATTATTGACGTGACGAGTAACAAGACAGAAGGGAAGAAAAAACGACTTTCGCCGAAATAAAAATAAAACGGGACAAGGGCAGGAAGATGATGATGAAGATGTAAGTTTTTTTCTACGTGGGGGCGATCGGCAGCGGAGACCTCTCGCGCCGGGCTTTGGTAGAGGCCATGGTCCGGAGCGAGGAGGAGTGGCAGGCGGTCGCCGACTTCTGCGAAGCAGTAATGCTTGCAAAGGAGGCAGACCGCATCAGGCAACGATGCTCTCGCCACCGCCGGGATTCCGATCCCGATTTCCAGCCACCGTAGGCGCGGGCTTGTGGACAGTGAGCAATGGGTAGCTCGCTGTCCAGCCGTCCGGTAACTGCCCGGACCAAGCCCAAGTCGTCGACGGCGCGCACTGTTGCCGCGCGCCTCAAGGAGTTGTCAGCAACAGTAGGGGCCCAGCCGGGTCGAAACCCACTGGGGCCAGGGTTTTCCGAAAGGGAGCTCGAGCCCCGGTATGAAGGCTTGCAGGAACGGGGTTGGTTTTTTAGTCAGTAAGATTCTGACACTATCTATATATTTAGTCTATATCTGCATCTCTGTTCTAGTAGCCGCTAGTGAACCATAATTGGTAGAAAATGAAACGGGAATAAACAATTTTTAGTTTTATCAGCTTTGTTGTCGTTTAATTACATTATACATTTCCTTGTATAATCCATAACGTACTTTTCATTCATGAATCAGCTTGATGTGCTTATCGTTTATGATTACAGTGCATTTATTACTGTAATATATTTTCAACACTATTCTTGTTAGGCGCGAATTATACAGAAAAGGCGGATGGTGAAGACGCGGCGCAAGCGCAGAGCAGGCGAGGAACAGATAAGGCACGGACTCGATTTAAATTATATCAAAGAGGCGAAGAGACGCCGCAACTAGTCATTATACAGGCTGACTTTATCGTGGTAGCAAGTCGATGTCTTCAGACGACGAAGATGCGCTTGCTTTGCTGCAACTCATTAATGTGCAGAGACACCGAAGATGTTACAAGAGCATAGATATTTTAAAATTATGCGAATATCCTGATCGTTTTCCTCTTCTTCTTCTTCTTCCTGCCCTTGTCCCATTTTATTTGGGGTCGGCGCAACATGTTTGTTTCTTCCATTTTGTCCTGTCACTCGTCACGCTATCACTAACTCCCTTTTCTTTCATATCACTTCTCACACAATCCATCCATCTTTTCTTTGGTCTTCCTCTACCTCTCCATCCATCCACATGTAAATTCATAGCTCTTTTAGCAACATGCTTTTCATCTCTCCTCTTTACATGACCATACCAAGACAAACGATTTCCTTTCAACCTTTCAGTCACTGGCGCCACTTTCAAACTTCCTCTAATATACTCATTTCTCACTTTATCCATTCTCGTCACACCACACATCCATCTTAACATTCTCATCTCCGCTACATGCAATCTTTTTTCATCCGTCTTTTTCACAGCCCAACATTCTGATCCATACAGTATGACAGGCCTTATCACGGACTTGTAGATTTTACCCTTCAACTTGAGGGGCATCCGTGGGTCACAAGTTGTTCCCGTGACCTGTCGCCATTTCATCCATCCTGCGTTGATCCGATGTGTTACGTCCCGGTCTACCTCACCATCCCCTTGGACGAGCGACCCGAGGTACCGAAAGTCGGAACAGATCGGTATGGGCGTTCCGGCGAGAGCTAAGGGCACAGGATTGGAGAGACCGCCGAAATCGCAGAACAAGTACTCCGTTTTGGTTCTACTCAATTTCAGGCCAACACTCTCCAATCTCTGCCACCACACCTCCAATCTGTTCTGGACCTCTAGGCCACTCTCGGCTACCAGCACAATGTCATCGGCAAACAACATACACCAGGGAGCCTCTTCCTGAATGTCCGACGTTAGAGCGTCCATGATCATTAGGAAGAGGTAAGGGCTGAGGGCCGACCCTTGGTGTAAGCCGACAGCCACATTGAAGCTTTCAGTAGTGCCCACTGAAGACCGGACTTGGGTACTGCATCGGCTGTACATCGCTCGGATCAACTGCACATACTTCCCAGGCACACCTTTCTCCTTAAGGGCCCACCACAGAACCTCACGAGGTACCCGGTCATATGCCTTTTCGAGGTCAACGAATACCATGTGCAAGTTTTTATGCGCACCTCTGTATTTCTCGCACAGCTGGCGTATAGCAAAAATGGCATCTGTTGTACCCCGACCAGGCATAAAACCGAATTGGTTCTGTGAAATTTCACTCTCTTCTCTCAGTCGCCTTTCAATAACTTTCTCCCAGGCTTTCATAGTATGTGACATTAGCTTTATTCCTCTATAATTGTTGCACTCAAGCACATCACCTTTCCTGATCGTTTTCCTACAGTATATAAAATGTCACTACAATGTTAACTATCGTCACGAAATTTTTTGCACCTACTGTATAAACAAAAGTCATGCTGCTTGCGCGCCTCTCCAGTCGCGCCTGCTAGCGACGCGGAACAGGCGACGAAACGACGTGCCTGCGCCACGCCGTGCGAGAATAATTCACATCGTGTCGCTTACATACATTTTGAATTGAAACGTTTTGAACAGGCAAGATGTCTGCGCCGCGCCTTCACCTAACGCCTTTTCTATACATATTATTCGCCTTAGATGATCGAATGCTTTAAATTCGGCGCAGTTCGTTGAAGGTTTATTTTCATTGATCGATAGGGTTCGTATGTTTTTTGACATCTCCCGCTCGGACCCCAACTCTCTCGGACAATCCCAAAGCCCTGGTAGGTACTGGTTCTAGCAACCTCTGTCATTTAAAGTGACATCTTTTTTCGGTGCGCATGGAACATAACGTGTGTCGTTAACTCATGCCTGGTGTACATATTTTTTATTTTTATTGATAGGCTTGTGTTTACCACCATCTCACCTAATGATAAGCGATAATGGGGTCGACGATGGAGCACGCTTGCCTAGAAGTAACGTATTCACTCTCGCCTTAAAGACTCCTAAGTTGTAGCTATCAGGAAACACATCGGCATATCGGTGAACTGCCCTTTGCTCTTCGTCCGCAACCCTGTGACGACAGTGGCCGGGAATCACCCTACGACTTCCAACGCTTAGGACACATCCTATACGATAATTACAGTTGCCATCACGGATCTTGAACACTTGCGCAGAAGTCAAATATTTGGTCTCTTTAATGGTGAGAAGTGCGACGTGGGGGCGGGGAGTGTCAGTGATTGGCTGGCGGCGCCATCGCGTCATAGACGTCACTCCTCATTCGTTCACTGCGTTGCTGCATGTATCTAACAACTAAGACGATTGGCTCGCCAATGTATGGAATGCGCAAAGCGATCCCCACTCTGACGCCGAGCGTTCAAGATCCGTGATGGCAACTGTAGCCTTAAGCTAGAAATCTTAAGGGCAAACACTCGTTTATAAAACGCTTGGTATCTGAACATACCCTGAGCGATCTAAGAAGCTTAAAACTCAAATCACAAAACATTTCCTTCTCAGTTTAAGAGTGAACCTGGACATGGGTAAAGCGTTCTACTCGTGGACCATTCAAAGAGACCAGAAGATCGAAGGCACCGTCATGCGTTCCACAACCATTCCTGAAGAATTGGGTAGAATCCAGTATGTACTGGCGGATAAGACAGGAACGCTGACCAAGAATGAAATGGTGTTCCAGAAGTTGCATCTAGGAAATGCTCTGTTCGATAAGAATAATTTTTATGAGGTGAGTTGCTCTGCAGTTCTTTATTTGACCCACTTCCATGTGGTTAAGCTGTAGAAAGATTCTTAATACTTTTTATAGAAACTCCCGCTCTCATCGTAAATACGATCTATTTCTATCTAAAGAGAAAACCCGAACAAAATATCATAAATACGGATTTGCGGATCTGGAGTAACCTCGACAGCTAAGTAACTCGATTTTACGGTACATTATTTGTTACCGAGCCTAAGAAGCTTTATAGCTTGTGTGTATAATACAAACAGTTTCGTTTCATAAAAGGAATTATAACATTTATTAATAGTTTTAATTTTGAAAATAAAAATGAAGACAATGGTGTCTTAAATCTCGAATCTTTACATTTTTTTTGTAACATAAATCAGTTTAATGTTTGAGTAGCTACACAGAGATTTATCCTCAATTTATCTAGCACCCTGTTATCGGTTAGGAAAAAAAATGCTTAATGTCCCATTTATTTGTTCAGGTCGAAGCCCTCCTAACTCAATATGTGACGAACGACGCGCCGTCCCTCCCTACGTCACCCACTACTTCCACCAGCGAAGGTCTGGCGGCGACACCTCGACAAGTGTGGCAGACTGTGCTGTGTATAGCGTTGTGTCATAACGTGACGCCGGTGTACGATGTCGCTAGTGGTGATCAGCAGGCAGACGAGGCGCAGTCGGGTAAGTTGAATAAGTTTTCAATATTCGGGTAATAGATTCAGCCAGGGGCTTCGCTCGCGTTGATAGTAGAAAAATATACCAAAAGAACATATTTTGCTTCTTACACACTATTGTCTACATTTCTTTTTGATTTCTTCTTTCGCAGGTCTGCTGGAAAAATTTCTTTAGAAATAAGCAGTATCTTTGTTCTAAAGTTTTATGTATTAACTTTTTCTGTTATTTTTGTGTGTACATAAATAGTTAAATAAATAAATATTCCCGGGATAAAAAGTATCGTATGTGCTGTTCTAGAACATGACCCACCCGTGTGACAAATTTCATCCAAATCCGCTTAGCGGCTCGAGCGTGAAGCACACAAACATAAACTTTCTTCTTTATAATATTAGTGTAATTATTTCTGAATATTTACTACCTTCTGGTATGAATCACCAACTTCTACAACTTTTTCCTTGCATTAACCCATTGTATGTCGGAACGCAGATCTACGCGGGATACAGTGATTTTTTATATGGTGTCTAATTGTGGCATATGAAAGGTTAAACAACATTTTTTTTATTGCATTGCGGGTGCGTTCACAAACATGTAAATTTGAATACTCAAGCCTTTTACATCAAGACAAACTATTTATATATCTATTTGTAGGCCATACAAATATTATTTTGTTTCGTGCGGGAATCGAACTCGATACACTTGGCGCAGCAACTCTTCTAATTCTTCTGCGCCAGCTGTAGTTACAAAATCTCTTATGGATACACCCTTGGGAAATACAGGTCTCATCATGTTTTGGCTTGTCCTACAGATATGGGCAGCTCGGTGATGTCAGAGAGCTGTGGCGGAGCGGTGCCTCAGCAGCAGCTGTGCGAGTACCAGGCATCCAGTCCTGATGAAGTGGCCTTGGTCAAGTGGACTGATATGGTGAGTTATACTTGGGCATATTACATGTACAGTCAAAAAATATTTTAAATTAAAAAAGAAACCGCATCAATATCTGTCCATTCGTTTGGAAGCTACGATGCCACAGACAGACACGTCAAACTTATCCTTCTTTTCCGTCGGGGTTTAATAAAGGAGATAAGTAACAGAAGAGTTTTCATGGAAACCGATGGGAGTTACTTATCTGCTTTGTTAGCTGTACTTGCAGTCATCATAATCTTCCTTATCCCGAAGTAACTTGCGATTGGCGCAACTCGTTTTTTTTTTTCATCCGTTCTAAAATGGCAACCATCACGCTATCACTGACTCCCTTTTCTTTTGTCTCTCTCCTGCCTTCTGTCTACCTATATGTATACTCGTAACTGTTTAACCCTTAGCCACCTGACCCTTATATCAGTAACGTAACCACCTGCGCGCGGTCACAGTGACCGCGTCGGATAAACATTAGTTTTCTTAGGATATTAAGATTTTATTATAATAATAAATTAATAAAACTCATTAATATATATTAAATTATTTATTTAAGTGAAAAAAGAAACAATAACAAAACATATACTTCTCATAAATATGAACAATTAAATTGCTGGCACATTTTAACTTAAAATATAACTATTTGCTTAGATTGAAATCGATCAACATAGAAACAAAATATTACATCAAATTTTGACTTTTTTTAAAGAAATTAACAATATTGTAATGACATAAAAAAATAAAAGCTTGAAAAAAATTAAAACTTAAAGAAAATTGCAGGGGGTAAAGTCATACAATTTTTCACGACAATTTTCGCACATTTTGTTAGAACATTCCACACAAATTCTGAAGAAAATTCCTCAACTGATATCCTACTCACAGAAAAGCGCTGTGTAGTAAAACCACCATCATGCTGTCCATCGGCACTTTTTTCATCAGAAGATGACACTTGCAGGCAGTTATCAGATTCACAATCTTCTAAAATCACAGGAACTTCCAAATCTTCAGGTTCTACATCACTGCAACTCTCATCAAGGGTATACTCCACATCCGAATGTTACTTCTCTAACCATCTCTCAATATTTTCGTGGTTTACATCCATTTTTACGCTAAACAATAAACATGAATGTAATACACAATAATCACATAACTACCTGCACGCGGTCACCATGACCGCTAACAAAATATTTTTACTCACCTAAGCCAAACGCGCGTACGCGTATCCTTGCCGAGCGATCACGCAAAACTAAACCGCCAATAGAAAAGGTTCACAGACGCACACTAACACACGATAACGGATTTCGACGAAATTCAAATTCAAAAAGTCGCTGCGGTCATCATGACCGCTGGCAGGTGGTTAAGGGTTAAGTAACATCGTCGATGGATGAAATTTAAATACAATGAGGTTGTGTAAAAAATGTAAATATTGTTAGAGGTGGAGAGTAATCAAAGACTATTGTGCATCTAATTATCGAGTTTGTTCCTAGAAGCACTATACTTTATCGTATTTTTATATAAAAATTCTATCCTCCAAGGGGCTTGACAGCAGTCCTAATCCTAACTCATCTAAATAGTTTTCTTTCTTTCTTTTCTTTCATCTAACTTATTTATTTTAGGACACTCAACAGTTTATTTTTAGTCATATGAGTTAAGAAGGCCCACCACACTATCAATGAACAGCCCAATGCAGTTGCGGGAAAGTTACTAGCAAGTAAAAGCGAGGTCTACACACGCTGCACAGTGATAGCGAAATGATGACTTATCACTTAAACCAATTACAGAGTTTCACGGACTTAAAATAATTAATTTCATTACATATCAAATTCAACCGGTCATTCTGTTTTTGTATAATCTTTAAAAGAATAGTTATGTAGCCAGTTGTAAAGTTAGTAAGAGTAAATAGGTCATGCGATCTCCTTTGATATCACAATATAGGACAGGAAGTACTAGATAAATAGGATTACTGCGTTACAGATGGGCGTATCTCTATACCGGCGTGACTTGCACAACATATCTCTGAAGCTGCGCGCCGCCAACGAGATCATCAACTACACTATTCTTCAGATCTTCCCCTTCACCAGCGAGAGCAAGATGATGGGGATTATTGTACAGGTATGTCGCGTTTTAATATACTTTCCTGCTAAATTATAACCGCCGCTTTGGAAAAACTTAACGATTCCATAAAGTAAAACAGGGTCAAATTACAATAGAAAGTAAAGAGTCAAAAAACCTGTATAGTGTTTCGTTTCACGTAAGAATTCCCCTCGTAATGTTGGCAATACGCAAAAACAGTGTTGCTATATTTTTAGCAATGAAATTATTTAATATTAAAGGGAGATTAACTGATATTTCGTTCCTTTTAACCATTTTTTTTCTTTGGGAAGCTGTAATAACTATTTTTGAATAAAGTATACGACCCTGAGCTCCGTTTCGATTGTCCTGCAATTCTTTCAAATACCGAAAACGCCGTGCCACACCGTACCTCTCACCCGTACGACACTTACAGCTGACTCCAAAGACAGCGCCCTGTGGTAGTATAGCCACTCAAATTATGAATTCGCATTTTTTATTAAAAAAAAACTTACTATTTGCAGACTCTGGCTGGTTAATTTGACCATGAATATTATTGCTTTGTTGCTAAATCTTTAGCGTAGCTCTTGCTATCTTTCTTACAAACCTTTATGAAAGAGTTCATTTAGGGAGAAGCAAGAATCTTTTTATGCCAATAATGTCTTCTGGATTTCAATAGTTTATTTAATCATATTTTACATCTTGTGTACAGCTGTTTAATTAATCTCTATTAACTATAATAGTTAACATATTTAAAATCAGGTATCATCAGTCTTTCAAAAACGTCTTCTCAAATTCAAGCTCAAACGTTATCATTATTAAACCAACAGGAAGAAAACACAGGCGAGATCACATACTACGTTAAAGGCGCGGATGTGGCATTAGCTAAACTGTTAGACTCTCAGTGGCTCAGTCCTGAATGTAAGAAGTTGGCGGCTGATGGACTGAGGACGCTCGTCATGGCCAAGAAGACGCTCACTATGGACGACTATCTGCAGTTTGAGGTGAGTTTTAAACTATACGATGAAGGTAAAATTATAGGAGATTATGGACTAGGGTATAAAGCAGTGTCTTATTAGCCATACACACTATATACCTGACAGGTTTTTTTTTTCGATGGGAAAAATCATCTTATGACAACCCCCGCTCTTGGGCGGAGCGGGAGATAGTGTCAGACTCTTACTGACTAAAAAACCCATCCCGTTCCTTCAAGCCTTCATACCGGTGCTCGAGCGCCCTTTCGGATAACCCTGGCCCCAGTAGGCTTCGACCCGGCTGGGCCCCTGCTGTTGCTGACAACTCCTTGAGGCGCGCGGGAACAGCGCTGACAGGTTTGCCTTTACAGTTATACATGTCAGGTAAACTTGTGTGGAAACTTGCACAGTTGTGCAACATACACGCTCAGGTTTACTTGTAAAACTCAAGTATACAGGCAAACCTGTTAGGTATACCTTAGCGTGTAGTGCTACCTTTATACTCGCGGGCCGCATTTTGAATTGCCAACGAAACGAAGGTTGCTAAGTTTTAAACATGACTGCAGTGAGGGTTTTATACAACTGATTCCCGAGCACAACGAGAGAGTTAATTATATGCGGTATCCTTACCGCGTTACTGATTTGTCGTACATTTGTTTTTCTTTGCATATTCAGAAATGCCACTTATTACTATGTTTATATAGATGTTTTAAAGCTATAACTTGTTACTAATAGAGTGAATACAAAGAGGCCCGTTTGAACGCGAACCGCAGCGAGCACACTACCTCCATACTAGCCAAGATACAACGAGGCATGACACTGTTAGCGCTCACTGGAGTCGAGGACAGGCTGGCTGATGACGTGCCCAGGACACTCTCCATGCTCAGGACTGCTGGTATTAAGGTATGTTGACAGTTATGATGATGAATATTAGAATGAAATTCCGTATCATACGTTATACTCCCAGACATCTGATAATTTCCCATTTACTAAGTGTCAGAAGATCTTATACATAATAAGTGATTTATTACTTATTGCCTTAAAATATACAGTGAAACTAACTTTACTCCAACTGGGTGTACCACGTCACCTTTCGTATTTTTAAAGTGTTTTAAGAAATACACGTAATTATGATGATATATATATATATATATATATATATATATATATATATATATATATTCCACAACTATCACACAACACTATCTAGTCCCAAGCTAAGCAGGGCTTGTGTTATGAGTACTAGACAACTGATAAAAATACTTATATATTTCTAAATACATACATATTATAGATAAATTACACCCAGACACAGAACAAATGATCGTGCTCGTCACACAAACATTTGTCCTGGGTGGGAATCGAACCCACGTCCTCCGGCATAGCAGTCAGGGTCACTAACCACTAGACCAACAGGCCTGTCGATGATGTGAGATAGTCAAACATGGACCTGTCAAAATTAATAATAAAAATAATATTTTGGAACCAATAAAGAACAGTGAAAATTTAAGTTCCTTGTGTGTATTGTGTTCCTTCCCTACGACCAGACGAGTGTAATTGGTTGACTTGTTCTCGATGATTAATGTTAGCTGCAGATTTCGCAGTAAAGAATGCTTGAGCAGTGTCAAATTTGTGTGACGCCAGATATCTTGTGTAGTTCATATTTGGCAGTATAGATATTGTTCGGGGTTGGGGTAAGAGATAAAGGATGAGATAAGAGATGAAAGTCAGTTTAAGATTAATAAATCCACTGTATTGTCAGTTTCCACAAATATAAGATTAAGATTAATTTATACTAGGATGGATGGTGAACGATATGGGATTATGAGTCACGCGCACGGTATGTCGCCGAATTACGTACTGAACTATTGCGGTGTAAGTGCAATAATATAAATGATGGAAACATACTGAGCGGGTGGCGCAATAATGATGACCCAGGTAAACGTACTGTACGGTGGTTGGCCCGTACAGATATCATCGTAACGGCCCGTTCACAACCTATCCGCTGTAAGCGAAAGCTAAGCGCGGCGTAGCGAGCGGTAAGATCAAAAGTATGAAAATGTTTGAAGCAAGCCACGAGACGCCGCTCACAGCGCCGCGCGTCCGCTTACCGATGCTGCCCCGCTCGACGCACCGTTCGCCGCTAACACGGCAGTCGTAACCAGGCCGTAATATTCAGTAGCATTTCTTCTACGTTTCCAGATCTGGATGCTAACAGGTGACAAGTTAGAGACAGCGTTATGTATCGCTCGCTCGCTGCAGCTGGGCGGAGGAACAAGTTGGCACTCGGCGCGCGACTGTCGCACCAGGCGGGACGCGCACGCGTTACTCAATGCGCTCAATTCCTCGACCGAAAACATGGACCTCATCATAGAGGGAGAGACTCTAGAGGTAAGTGACGCACTATACAAACAACTCAGACTGACACGAGCATACAGCGTGTCATTGTCACACGTGACAAGATGCTAATGCGCTCAAAACCTTACACGACAATATGGACCTTATTATAGAGGGGGAGACTTTAACACGTTGAGTGCGATACCAGGTCTAAACATATTGTATACGACTCGCTTATAGACCTAGTACCGCAGGAATGGAAAGTATAGAAAAACACTGCCGGAGCGAACGTGTTAAAGGTGGGTGACACCGTATAAAGTAGCTTAAGTTAGCAGATTTGTTTACCGGAGTTGTCTCGATATTGCGTTATGTTAATGGATTTTGGAACACTCATGGTGCATTATCGTCGCACACGATATATTGCGCACGCTCTTCTCAACGCGCTCAACTCCTTCTACGATAACATGGACCTCATTATATTAAGGCAGACTTTGAAGGTGGGTGACACACTAAAAAGACAGCTCGAATTAGCGTATGCTAACTTGAACTGTCTCTATACTATTTCATGATGATGATGGATTTTGAAACACCCATGACGCGTGATCGTCGCCCGCACTGCTCAACGCCCTCAACACATTGCAAGACACCCTTGAACTTATAAAAGAAAAACCGGCCAAGTGCGAGTCGGACTCGCCCATGAAGGGTTCCGTAGCAGCAAGTAACATAATATAAAAGTTCTTGTACTGTGTTGTAACTTTGATCGATGTTTTAATAATAGTGTATTTTTTTCGATTTATGATGCATTAAAAAAAAACTACTTACTAGATTTCGTTCAAACCAATTTTCGTTGGTAGTTTTTATAGTAATGTACATCATATATTTTTTTTAGTTTTATCATTCTCTTATTTTAGAAGTTAGAGGGGGGGGACACACATTTTACCACTTTGGAAGTGTCTCTCGCGCAAACTATTCAGTTTAGAAAAAAAATGATATTAGAAACCTCAGTATCATTTTTGAAGACCTATCCATAGATACCCCACACGTATGGGTAAGATGAAAAAAAAAATTTGAGTTTCAGTTCTATGTATGGGGACCCCCAAAATTTATTGCTTTTTTTCTATTTTTGTGTGAAAATCTTAATGCGGTTCACAGAATACATCTACTTACAAAGTTTCAACAGTATAGCTCTTATAGTTTCGGAAAAAAGTGGCTGTGATATACGGACGGACAGACAGACAGACAGACAGACATGACGAATCTATAAGGGTTCCGTTTTTTGCCATTTGGCTACGGAACCCTAAAAAATAGCAAAAAAAAATTATAATAGATGAATCAGTGTAATACGTGCTTTCTGAGGCACGGGGTATCACTAAGGCCCGTATTAATAAACGATGCTCAACTCCGTCCTCAAGTGTGATATCATTTGATCCCCGATTATACGATGACAGAAGCTCAAGATCTTTGCTAATTAATAAACACGTAAATACAGGATCTCAATTACCAAGATCAGCTCCTCAATGCGTACTCAAGCTTTGCTTACGTGAACGATTACCTACGTCATATTGGCCGAAGTTTAAAATAAAATGCCTTCTATTGGGAATATAAAATATCGAATCTTGATCAAATCTGATTTTTTTTTTTATTTACTTAGCAATCCAAAAGGATTTGAAGCATTTCTTACATAAATTTTTGATAAACGATATCGCAAAGGCCATAAAATAGCATAATAGTACTCTCTATTTAGTCGTAATACCTAATTAATTCGACTCAAAATATTTACAAACTCCATGTTTCGCGCTACGATAATCACGACCTCAAGTCCCGGTCGGTCTACACTCATGATCTGGCAGCTCAAGTACAGAGATTGTTGTAAACTTAAGTTTCGAGTTTCGTTTATTAATCAGACAACACTCGGCTGATGCCGTATACCTAAGCTGAGCTTGAGCTCGAACTTGAGCTTAATAATTACTGTTGTGCTTGCATGGCGTTCACGGCGCTACTCGTATGAAATTATGCTGTATACACCGTTAAATTTTCCAATGACTTGTAGATAGTTAATACGCAACGCCGTCTACTACCTACAGGTCATTGAACTTGCTCAACTGACGATTTTTTAAAGAAATAAATTTCGTACATGCGTAAATTAATACGAGCTTTGAAAAAAAAAAACTTTATTTTTAATTTATCTTTACAAATCTGTAGTGTTTCATGTACCGGATCGACCCTCCACAGGATTAAAACGATCAAAATTTAGCGGTGTATTAGGAAAAAAAAAGACGCTACACCTTTTACAACTTGTTGATTTACTTCACAGCCGATACACGCATTCGTTTCACAACGATACTTTGCTACTCCAAAACAAATCGCTACCGTGGTAACACCATACTTCTCCACTCCCCAGGTCTGCCTCCAATCCTACGAAGAAGAATTTGTAGAAGTCCTGTGTCGCTGCAGCGGCGTGGTTGTTGCGCGGTGCTCGCCGACGCAGAAGGCGAGAGTTGCGCGACTGTTGCGCGCAAGGAAGCATGTGGTTGCTGCCGTTGGTGACGGGGGCAACGATGTCGCTATGATACAGGAAGCTGATATCGGTAAGTGAGACTGACAGTAGAACTACATTGAGCCCTCGTTCACAGATCTGGGTGCGTCGGTCTCAATACATTTTATATGACAATTAGACTTACAGCTATATTAGATCTACGCCACACGGCGCGACTCTACGTACAACTCGGGCTTTGCCTACGTGTGCGTTGTTCCAAAGCGGGAACTACTTTAGACCGATCCCCTTAATGTACAATTGCCATCACGGATCTTGAACGCTCGGCGTCAGAGTGGGGATCGCTTTGCGCATTCCATACATTGGCGAGCCTATCGTCTTCGTTGTTAGATACATGCTGCAACGTAGTGAACGAATAAGGAGTGACGTCTATGACGCGATGGCGTGGCCAGCCAATCACTGACACTCCCCGCCCCCGCGTCGCACTTCGCACCACTAAAGTGACCCAATATTTGACTTCTGCGCAAGTGTTCAAGATCCGTGATGGCAACTGTAGTTCCCGTTTAATTCGTAGAAGTCTTCTGGCGTTCTAGCGTCGCGGTCGTGTTGATTGGATCTAGTGCCCGATACAGAAGGCAGTACTCCTCGTTGCATCGTGAGGCAGTTCGTTTCTCTAGAGCCCAAACCACCATTAGTTTAACCCTGCTCTCGATACGCTGGTTATTTTTATATTTTCAAAGGTTTTTTGTGTGTACTTTATCTATAATATAAAAATGAATCGCTAAATGTGTTGCTAAGCGCAAATCTCGAGAACAGCTGAACCGATTTCACTAATTCTTTTTTTGTTGTGTTTGTTATTTAGAAGAGAAGGTTCTTTTGGTAAAAATAAAATCACGATAGTGCAGGGTAGAGTAAGGTAGAGTAGAGTAGGGTAGAATAGGGTAGAGAAAGGTATAGGAGGGTGGAGTAGAGTAGAGCGGGAGCGAAGCCGCGAGAAAAAGCTAGTACCGATGTATTTCAGAATGTGTACTTAAAAAATTAAAAACTAAATAATGATAAATATAATACACGAATACTGACATATCTATTCTTCTCCCCAGGTGTAGGCATCGAAGGCGCCGAAGGTCGCGCGGCGTCCCTGGCCGGAGACGTGAGCATCCGCCAGTTCGCGTTCCTGGCGCGGCTGCTGCTGGTGCACGGGAGACGCTCGGCCATGCGCTCCGCTGCGCTCTCGCTGTTCATCGTGCATCGGGGACTCATCGTGTCTACTATGCAGGTGGGCTCATGTAGTAATAGTGTTCGAATGTCGACAGCGCTGGACAAACTTTCAACAATAGTAAAAAAAAAACTGGCTAAATGCGAGACGGACTCACGCACGAACAGTGTTGTACCATTATCAGAAGATATGCGTCACATCCGCGCAAAACGGCCGAATGCTAAGCATAAAGTTGTGGCCTCACGCATAATTCGATGAGCTCACAGCGCTGGTTCTCAGTGTAATTTTTATCTCAAAACATTAGACATTATAATTATTTAATATCGAGCAAAAAAAAAAAATATGTTTGTTGTGTTATGGGCCCCACTTAAATATTTATTTTATTTTTAGTATTGCGTTGGATTTGTGTTCACAGTAAAAAAAAAAATATTCCATTAGTGGGAATGTCGATCGCTTTAGCTAATATAAAATTATTTCAACAATTAATGAATTGGATGAGCGCTCTGCATACGTGTCGGATAACTTCATATTTTTACTACCCTCGGTTGCCTTCGTCTTTAGTTACTACTCTGCTCCATTTGGTCGAAGCGTGATGTTTACAGCCTTCTTCGATATATAGGCTGTCAATTAGGTTCCTGAGATTAGCCCGTTGAAATAAACAAACAATATGACTTTATCTTTGTTTACTCTGTATATGTATAAAGGAACTATAAGAGGGTATTGAACAGAAACGACGGTTACGCGATATAGGTTTTAATTACACACTAGGTTTACAGTTAACACTATCAAAACAGGATCAAAACGACAGGATCGAAATATAAGTAAAAGTAGGTAGGTACGGAATAGATAGGCCTCCGACGCCCGCCGTGCGGAGCACGTGCACGCGCGCTATCAAAGTGGTGGCTCACAGCGGACTGTCTGCGCATTACAACAGCGCGCAAGCAGGCGCGCCGACCGGCGACGTGGCGTGCGAGGTGCGAGGGGGGGCACGAGCTGGCATCGTGGCCCGTTTACTATGGCGCGCTATAGAACTGTATTTACTTGCAGGCTGTATTCTCCGTGGTGTTCTACTTCTCTTCTGTGTCGCTGTATCCTGGGTTCCTGATGGTTGGCTACGGAACTGTCTTTACGATGCTCCCAGTGTTCTCGTTGGTAAGTCAATTCTAAATCACACTAATATTATCATGGCGAAAGTTTGTATGTATATGTTACTCCTTCACACTCAAACCGTCCAACGGCTTTGAATAAAAAGGTCTTATAATAGGACAGGACTTTTATCTCAGGAATTTCTACTTTCACGCGGGTGATATCGCTGGCAGAAGCTCTTATAATATAATTTTGGAGTAACCAAAAAAACCGAAGACATGTGACATTCACCAACCCGTACTGGACCCGCGTGTTGGATTACGGCCCATTCCGTCTCCAAGAGAGGAGGCCTGAGTCCCAGCAGTGGGAACATTAAAAGGCTGTCTAAGCTAAACTAAGCCACCCGTAATGTAAGCCAAATATTTTCGTTTTTAAACTACCGTTTCAATTTCAATATCACTTGTCCTACAGGTACTTGACAAGGACATACCGAGTTCGACGGCGCTGCGCTACCCGCAACTGTACAAGCAACTCTCCAAAGGACGGCAGCTTTCTTATAAATCATTCTACATTTGGACGGGAATATCTATTTATCAAGGTACGCATGAAAGATTTTCTTATGACCGTCATGACCAGGACCTAGACCATGACGTTTAAAGTAAGATAGTTTTAATCTTGTTTCGGTGTGGGTAAGAGACAGAGCTATACAGGTTGTCTAGCGCCATCTCTCACCCACACTAAAACAAGATTAAAACAATATTACTTTAAACGTCATGGTAACCCTGCAGATCTTAAAATTGATCCCTTCACGATACGGCTAACGAAAACTGGCCAGATCGTTTAGGCGTTAACATTTGATGATATGCCAATCCAAGTTTGGTCATAGCATTGATGTAAGATTTCTATGATAGAAGGTCTAAATAAAGTAGGCCAAACGAGGACTGAATCATCAAACTTTAACGATTGCGAATCCAATGACCTGTAGGTAGTTTGTACGCAACGCCGACTATGGGTCATTGGACTCGCTCAGCTGAAGTTTTCATAGATAAATTAATTTCGTGCATGCGTAAATTAAAACGAGTTTTGAAAAAAGGTACTTTATTTTTTAATTTTATCTTTACAAATCGACAGTGTTTCATGTACCGGATCGACCCTCCACGGGATGAAAACTATTAAAATTTAACGGTGTATATGGACATTGGACATACACGTTCTTATTTTATTTTATATTTTTTATTTAAAAAAAAAACATAATATCTATTCTGTAAATCTTCATTCCTTCATAGAGATGTGACTGTATTTCTGCCAAAACTATAATTTAAATCATCGACACGCCGAACAAAAGTAGAAACTTCATAGAGTCTTTGCATTCACAATTTTCTCTTGTGTTTCAGGAGGCGTAATAATGTACGGTGCGCTAGTACTATTCGAGGACCAATTAATCCACATAGTGGAGATCAGCTATACGGCACTGATATTGACAGAGTTGATCATGGTAGCACTGACCATCGTCACGTGGCACTGGCTGATGATAGGCGCTGAGCTCGTCAGTCTACTGATGTACATCGCTACGCTGCTTATATTCACTACGTATTTCGGTAAGTGGCTGATATTGTCAGAACTGATCATAGTAGCACTGACTATCGTCACGTGGCACTGGCTGATGATAGGGGCAGAACTCGTCAGTCTACTGATGTACATCGCCACGCTGCTTATATCCACTACGTATTTCGGCAAGTGGCTGATATTGTAAGAACTGATCATAGTGGAACTAACCATCGTCACGTGGCACTGGCTGATGATAGGGGCAGAACTCATCAGTCTACTGATGTACATCACCACGCTGCTTATATTCACTACGTATTTCGGTAAGTGGCTGTTATTGTCAGAACTGATCATAGTGGCACTAACCATCGTCACGTGGCACCGGCTGATGATAGGGGTAGAACTCGTCAGTCTACTGATGTACATCGCCACGCTGCTTATATTTACTACGTATTTCGGCAAGTGGCTGATATTGTCAGAACTGATCATAGTGGCACTGACTATCGTCACGTGATACTGGCTGATGATAGGGGCAGAACTCGTCAGTCTACTGATGTACATCGCCACGCTGCTTATCTTCACTACGTATTTCGGTAAGTGGCTGATATTGTCAGAACTGATCATAGTGGCACTGACTATCGTCACGTGGCACTGGCTGATGATAGGGGCAGAACTCGTCAGTCTACTGATGTACATCGCCACGCTGCTTATCTTCACTACGTATTTCGGTAAGTGGCTGATATTGTCAGAACTGATCATAGTAGCACTGACTATCATCACGTGGCACTGACTGATGGTAGGCGCTGAACTTGTCAGTCTACTGATGTACATCGTCACGCTGCTTGTATAAAAAACCTGGCTTCTGACTATCAAACCCAATCAATAACGACTGTCAAAGATGTACAAATGATAGCCGGGTACAAAGGCTTAATGTGCTTTCTGAGGTACGGAGTTATCTTTATATGCGAAGATTAGCCCACCCACTGACCGACCTTTGTGTTAGCGTTGCTTAACTTTATAGATCGATCTGTGCTGTAGTTTTTATTCCACGACTTTATCCTGTAGTGATACCAAATCCAAACTAATATTATAAATGCGAAAGTAACTCTGTCTGTCTGTCTTTCTGTCTTTGCTTCACGCCTAAACTACTGAACCGATTTGTGTGAAATTTGGTACAGACATAGTTTGGAACTTGAGAAAGGACATAGGATAGTTTTTATTACAAAAAATAAAATAAAATTTATTCCGGACATGCAGCGCCATCTATTGGTCAAGAGTCTGCATCAATTCAGTACTGAAAATTCATCGGAAAAATGTAAATAAATAGTAAAAAGGTATGATTCAAACGCAGAGCTCATTATGTTGATTTTTGAAGAGTTCCCTAGAATATCTTCCACATTTCAGTTTTTGAAGAGATCCCGCGAGATCGGGAACTATGTGGGTAAAACCAAAAATCTGCCGGAAGTCACTATTCCACGCGAACGGAGTCGCGGGCAAAAGTTAGTTCAAAATAAAAACGATTCCTTTTTATTCCACAGATGGCGACTTTATTCGACACTGGGAGTTCTGGTGGAAAGTGATTGTAATCACACTAGTATCCTGCCTGCCCTTATACATCGTCAAATACATGCACCGCAAATGGAGCGAACGCCAGTACAAAAATATTAGAAAATGATCTTTATTTGTAAGTTATCTAGGTACAGATTTTAATGTGATTCACTTTTACTGAAAGTATAGTTGCACACTTGTATGATTATTATTTATAATGCTAGGTTTGATTGGGTTGGACCGCTTGTTCCTCTCAAATATCGTATGAGACAACGCTTGATATGTCAGCCGAACACCGTTCATAAGCAGTGGGTTCAAAATACCTTTCTTTTTGCGTTTGGTATAGAGACGTAAGCGCGTAAATCATGGTCGAATGTTAGCATTAACAAGAGCTTCTGCTAGCGGCTTCGGCGTTTAAGCATAGTCAGCCTTATAAAGTTCCCACTGCTGGAACTTAAACTTCCTCTCAAGGAAAGGTATGCATAGGTGGTGGATGTCACACGTCTTAGAATGTATAGTTGGACACACCAGCTTCCTCACAATGTTTTCCTTCAACGTTTTGAAAGCAGCAGTGATGAAATAGTTACACAAAGTGCATTACTTTCTGTATTTGAGCACACAACTCGTAATCTATATTTAAGAAAGATATACTGATAGTTACCGATATTTACGAAATAAATACTAAAGTTTATGGATATTGACTATTACTTAATTCATTAAATCCCAAGCGAACGCCGGCGTTCGCGCACCCATTGTCTTTCTATTGTGTCTGTAATTCTCACGATTAAAAACAATTCCTTTTGCATAATATTTCATCACAAGTTTTTTTTTATATTTCACACTTGCGGTCTAAACATCAAACCAAAATAATTCTAAGTAGCATTTTATCGTTGTAACATAGGAAAATTGTAATATACTCTAATATCTCTATTTTAAATTTTCTCTCTTGTTACCGTGATATAAAGCAAGACTTTGTAATAATCAATAAAAAATCGGACTTCTTTTCACGAAAAGACCGGCCCCTCTAGCCAAGTTACATCCGTTTATCTCGCGGCGAACGCCTGGAGCTGACCACTCTCCCGATTCTTTTGTTCTGACCACGTGACATTTAAAGTTTTCTTCCAGCGTTAACGATTGCAGATTTTCAACTTGACTAGGGGTATTGGTTTTTGAAAGTATGCAGGAAATTTAAAATAGGTAAAACGCTAAAGTTTGTGGTAGTCACGGTCATAAAATGTTAAAGCGAGATGACACGACTCTGGTTCGGAAACCATGGGCTGCGGGATTGTTTGAAAGAGTTACCGTGGCCCTGGAACGCAAATGGCAACTGAAGGTGCACCGGTGGGTTTTAACCGGCAAAAGCCTGGCAATCCCTCATGCCCCGCCCAGAACGGGAGTTGCATGATGATTACCCAACTAACCAAAAAAAAAGAAGTTCAGAAATCATCAACTCTCTGGGGTATACGGAAGAAAACACGTTTTTTTCCATACTTTCTACAATATTATATTGTACTAGCTTCTGCCAGCCGCATCTGACAGATTTTGACAATTTAACCTTCGCGACTTTGTCAGTTCATAGCTAAGACATAACCGTGTCTGACAGGTCAGCTAATTGCAAATCTTTCCTCTTTATAATATTATTAATATTTTCGTATTAGTGGTAATCTCAGTAGCCTTTTTTTCTAGCCATATCATCATTCACATAATCCGTTGATCTAAACGAGAAACTGACTGACTGACATTAATACACAGTCAAAACTACGGGCGTGAAATTTTGTAGACGAGCACTAAGAGAGGATTTTCCAAAAATTCCTCCCCCCTCCCCTGTCCCCCAAGAGGATGAAACGAAGGTCCAAAGTTTGTACCGAGAAACCTATATTCACGCTGGTGAAGCCGCTGGCCGAAGCTAGTCTTTAATATCGTCGTATTCAACAGTTTCAGAAAAGAGAAAACACGTACTAAAGGTGACTATTTAGTACGTGTTGTCCTTCTCTTTCGCTTTATGACCTTGGTAGCCACAAGTCTTGTCGTTAAGTATTGTATTATGTATATGATGGAAATGGGGTATTTTCTAATGCAGAGATTTTGAATATTGAAAACAAGGAATCTTTCTAATTTAAGCGTTATGTTTTAGTAGTCGGAACATTGAATCTGTGTGTAAATAAGGGTGCTATGGTACAGTTAATAAAAGAGATAAGTAATCAGGCAGGTCACAGTGTAGTTTTGCGTTCTTGGCCGTGGTAAAATAAGCATTAGAGTGGACATCGAATGACGTTAACTTTTTAACAATGCACCACCGACTCTGTAATGTTCTAAACTGCCTTGCTGCCTTACCGCATAAGTAAATGTTTTAGTTGACTTCGAACTACTAATACTTTAACACTATATTGTCTTTATTCTTCTTTGTGAGGCAAATAGTTATTATTTGTGAACGCAATATTAACTCGTCAGCATTTTTCTTTTCATATTTCTATAGAATTTTATATTGAATGCTTTAATTGAAAGGTTTATGATTATTATAATGAAAACTCGAGTCTGTCTGATTGAAATGGATCAGCTCAAAACAAAAACCTTGAGGTCTTAAAATAACACGTTGATTTCTTGTCTACTTACAAATCTGTTTTGCTTACTGTACCATTTAAGATATCCACCGACAAGTGTAGATAGTTTGAAAGAAAGTATTCGTTACTCTATTATTATTAAAAAAGTTATAAGAATACGAGTATAGTCTATGTATATTCCTTTTATGTATTACTAAAATGTAAGACCACAACAGATTGAGTGAATTTTGCAGTTGGCATATAACATATTAACTCTATTAACATATAACTGTTATGGCAACTTAAACCGTGTGTTCAATCTAGTTAAGTTGAGTTTTAAATGTCATTGACTAAAATCACCTCTCCGAAAATCTGAAACACCGGGAAGTGAGAATTTTAACTGCAAAATTCAGTTTTGTATTTGTGATATAATAATATAGTTTCAATTAAATCCAGGGCTGTGTAACTACGAATAAAAATCTGCTATTTCTCCGGACTGTTATAGCTATTCTTTACAAAATATACATTGTGAAAAAAAAAATTGACACCTTTGTTTATAATAATCACAAAAATATATTTTATCTTTTGTGTTTATTTTTCCATTTGTATACAAAATATTTTCCGATTGTTATATTTTTCGAATGTATAACTTTATTTTTGTTTGAACATAATTTATTTTTTATTATTATAGTTCCTGGATATTATTCAGAAACGACGCTGTGATTCATTTATTTATATTTAGTTGTGTAAGCGCAATTATTCGATGATTTACTTGTTAACAAAATAATTTTGACCACTTTTTTTACTACAACTGTTTTTCGTGAAAACGGTCTCAAACTTTTTTCGTCTGCCAATGGATACTTTTCTTTACATTCTTTCGAACAAGGTACAAATTGCGTTAAATGTGATATATGTATAATATTTATTGGTTATAAATAATATTTGTATTAAAGATGTGGGTATTGTTAATGACGGTATGTTAATCATATGAATAATGTTCTGAAAAATTAAATATTTTATATGAGATTTGTTTTATTTTTATTTTCATCTACGTACACTGAAAGACTAAATAAAGTCATACATCATTAAATAAACGATTGGCTTCGTTGAAAAGGCTAGATCCTCCGACCAGACAAGTGTTATGTCTGGGGGGCAAATGCCCGATAGATGATTTCGGACTGTCGTATACACCGTTAAATTTTAATCGTTTTAATCCCGTGAAGGGTCGATCAGATACATGAAACATCGATTTGTAAAGATAAAATTAAAAAATAAAGTACCTTTTTTTCAAAACTGGTATTAATTTACGCATGTATGAAATTAATTTCTTTAAGAAAACGTCAGCTGAGCGAGTTCAACGACCTGTAGGTAGTTTATACGCAACGCCGACCACTAACGCCGGCAACATTATTTTTAATAATAAAATATAATTATAAGCTGGCTTAATTTTCTCAGTTATGCTGTGACTAGAATTGGCGAAGCGAGCGGTGAAGTGTTCTACTCGTCCTTACGTTACCACTGCGCGCCACAGCTCTCTTCTCAGATAATATCGCGTTAATTGAGAGGATAAACGAAATGCTGCGTGATAAATTACTTTTTATAGGTTGGAAATGACACCTCACGCTTTGGGTGGACCAAGAAAGAGTGTTAGACTTTTACTGGCTAACTAAAACCCACCCGTGTTCCATCTGTCCTAACGGGCCTTGCCGATTCTGCCGACATTTCTAATGTCTCCGCCTGACGCTTTCCGCCACTTGTGTGTGATACAACCCTAAAAAAAGATTTCATTTCGCAGTGATTTCACATCAGAATTTCGAACTAGAGACAATGACCGAGAAAGTAAAACCTGCTTGCTATTTCTCAATTTGTCATATTGACACCATATACTGTCACGAATTTTATACAATAACGAACATGAACATTTTTATCACATTATTCAATGTTATTTCTTATGGTTGTTATAATATTTTGTAACATAGCTTGCGTCAGAAATAAAAATGCAGGTACTGCGATATTCGATGCTAAAAGAATAAAAAATAGTTGCTGGAGCCAGGACGAGATTGCCAAGTTGAAGGCTCGGAAGGAGTTCGAGGCGCTCATCCCACCTGAAGTGAGCCCCGAGAGAATCGACAGTCGATATACAAAACACATATTGAGATATTTTAAAAATTCGCTTCGGAATGTTGAGAAAAACTACGATTATAATACTTCAGGCATCCTCAAAGAAGCGCTATCTGACACTATCGGAGCACACCTCAAGAGTAACATTCTGCCAACGGTTCGTTTTGCTTACTACGCTGGTTATGTTCCATACAGAAATGCAAAGCAACTCCACGAGTTTTATGATGATGTCAAGTTGAATATGAATACTCAAGGTTTGGGATGGAAGCAGCCCGCGCGAATCCCTCAATGGTCTAACCTAACAGTAGCTAAAATTCAAATTGGATCTGGAAGGCTATTAGACCCTTGCGCTTGCTTGATAATAAAACGCGATTCTACTAATTGCATTCATATACCCCCTCCTAAACTAGATGACGAGGAGACACCGGCCGCTATCGCCCTCCCCTTCAAGTCACAGGGGCTTATTAGTTTAATGGCACCGAGCTCAGAAAATATTCTCTTGAAGTATTACACTACCGCGTCGAGGTGTATATTGCACAGTTCTCCATCTAAATGTCGTCACGGAGATTTTGTCAATTTGAATAACGAACTATGGCACTGGATGAAACGTGATGTTGCACCACATCTAGTTGACGAAAAATTATACACAGCGTACGGCGGTGTTCTGAGGATAGCAGCTGCAGTACAGAACTACGGAAAAGGTTTGTCCAGGCGTAATCTTTTTGAAAACCCAGAAGCTGGTGTAGTTAAATGGAATCCATGGTCAATGCTCACTCAATCTTATATTTACGTTAACACTGACTGGAGTCCAACAGTGTATGTCGGTTTGGTCTTTATGGCAGCAGCTCTAATATGCCTCATGCAGATGTGTTATTATTACATGTTTGGGAATGCATACGGATGTGGTTGTAAAGGCAAATCAGGAAAATCATCTTTTACGCGAGAAGTCGCATATACTAAGGTAGACAGTTCGTTCCCAGCCGTACTGCCACATCAAAGTGCTATTTATTACAGTGAAAAAAAACGTTCGCAGAAACGGCCCGCTTCGCGAAGTAAAACGTCATCTTTAGGATCTCTTCAAACACATAAAGTTTACGATTTGAATGAAAATACAGAAAAACTGATGGCTGTGATAATGAGTGACGTTGAAAACACTGATTACATATCATCGCCGTCTAAGGCCGATACCGAAGAGGAATACAGTGACAAGCGCCTTGCTATAGCTGACGTGGCCAAAGAGAGCAGGCCGTGTCCTCCACAAATAGAGACATCTGTAGCGCAGTTAACTATTGAAAAGGTGCAGTTAACGGACAACCAAAAGAAGACTTCAGTACCTATGTACTCGACTAGTACTCTGACTCGTTCGAATGTAACTTACTGCCCGGAAAAGATGCTGAGTGACACGTGCTGGTCGGCTACCAGTACCAGTACATCAGGCAAGACGCTTAGCTCCACTAGCTCTAAGTCTCACAGCGGTAGGTCTAGGAGTTCCCGCGACTTGGCGTGGGCCCGGCACGTGATATCCAGACACTCGCGCAGAAGTCTAATGCAATCCACCACTGGACCCACTGGAACTACTGGCACTGAGGTAGACACTAAGTCTTTCGCCACACCGGTTTCACGCCGTTAGCGGTTTGTTACTCATCGTTTACGTTGCTAGGTATTTATTTGTAGGACGTTTAGTTAGTATTACTGTATAAGATTGTTGGATATTTAAGATGTATTTGAGGTTTTATTAAGAATATATACTGCCACGTGTTTATATTGTTTTATTCCCTGAGTATGGTATGATCTATACAAATACTTTGGTACATTCCGCCTGAAAGACCCCCTATTGTAGCTCTCAGGGAACATAAGACTCCGGCTGGGAATTCTACTCTTTAGCTGTACCTACCTACACACAAATCGATTTATGCGTTAAGTTGGGATATCAGTGTACCTATCGGTGGCGCGACATTGTACTTCTGATGGTCCAATGATGGAACGGGCTTGGCGGATTTAGTTATGGAATTCCGTCGCACATTCCTCGATATGCAACTGATAGATAATCAACAGGCTAGCAACTCGGCGTCGATGCCTCTGACTGAAGCTTTGACTCGATGAGTGCATCTATTACCTATATTTATCATTTTGCAATAAAGCGGCCAATCCGAGATATATTTTCATACAACCGTTCTTGAACAGATTACATTAATTATTTTGTTTATATTATTTAGGTTTCTATTGAAATGAAAACAATTTGTATAAAACTAATCCAGTAAAGATCTGAATATCTGCAATTTTCTCCTTATAATTTCCCTCCCTCCTTGCGTCGTATTGCTCAATGCTAAGGGTCGTGACCCTGCTTCATCACTTTATATGGTGTTTTTCCATTTATTCCTGTCTCTGGCTGTTTCACACCGCCAGAGACAGGTACAGGGGCCTTGTAGGTATACTGTGGAGTCAAGAGTGGTGCGGATCCGAAGGCTTAAACTCCAAATTAATTTCAATTTCAATCTAAACTCAATCCGATTGCAATGTCAATTTTGACGTTACGTGATTTGGTACTCTTGAAAAAAATATTGTCAACATATACGATTTCACTTTGTTCTCAAAATGGTCACGCAATTTTGAACCAATTTGGCGCTAGCATTGAATTCAAGGGTACGAACCGTCACAATCTCAATGTCGACCGATCGGAACTGAACTCGAGAGTGAGCCTGCCGGTCAGACCAACTTATTGGGCTGCGCCCGCGAGGCCTTTTTCCATCTACTTTACCAGTCACGATTAGCCTTTCGAGGTTTCCATCGTCTTTCCTTGCAATGTGACCGTAGTATTGCAGAATTTTGCGAAGACACTCGAATGACAATAGCGAGGAGGTTTATAATGTAGGTACTCATTAATTAAAAAAAAAAACTAGTCAAGTGCGAGTCGGACTTGCGCACGCAGGGTTCTGTACCGTCCGTAGAAAAAAACGGCAAAAAAATCACGTTTGTTGTGTGGGAGCCCCTTAAATATTTGTTTTGTTTTTGGTATTTGTTATTATAGCAGCAACAGAAATACATAATTTGTGAAAAAAAAATGTCTAGCTATCGCGGTTCTGTATCGCAAGAATGACAGACAGATGGAAGTCTTAGTAATAGGGTTCAGTTTTTACCCTTTGGGTACGGAACTCCCAAATATATCTATAGAAGCCCACGTTTAATCGAAAATTCTGAATAACGAACATTTTTGTAAAGTGCGTGCAAGTTATAACAAATATTCAGATAAATGACGAATTTGCTGAATCCCAACCGAGCGTTCTGGCGTTATCTCAATTTTTTCGCGTTGCCTTTTTAGGGTTCCGTAGTCAACTAGGAACCCTTATAGTTTCGCCATGTCTGTCTGTCCGTCTGTCTGTCTGTCTGTCCATCTGTCCGTCCTCGCTTAATCTCTGTGACCGTTAGCACTACAAAGCTGAAATTTGGTACCATTAAGTATATCAATCACGCCGACAAAGTGGTAAAATAAAAATTGGAAGTAAATGTTTTATTAGGGTAGCCCCCCTATATGTAAAGTGGGAAGTGATTTTTTATTTAATTTCAACCCTGGCGTGTGATATATTGTTGGATAGGTATTCTAGGGGTTTACTAAAATCATTTTTTGATAATGTCAATAATTTTGAAATATACTAAAGTGATACCGCTCTTTAAATCCGGGAATAGTAAAGACACTAATAATTATAGGCCGGTGTCCGTTTTGCCGGTTCTTAGCAAGATATTTGAAAAGGTAATGTTAAATCAAATGCTTAGTCATTTTAACTCCAATAACATCCTACACGATAAACAGTATGGCTTCACCAAAGGACGTTGTACAACTGACGCGGGTGTTTCCTTACTAAAACACATTTTTAATGCGTGGGAAGAGGCACAAGATGCTATAGGCATCTTCTGCGACCTATCTAAGGCGTTTGATTGTGTAGTTCATGAAACATTGCTTCGGAAACTCAAGCATTACGGACTAGGCAATGCAGCGTTAAGCTTATTAAAATCTTATTTGAATAATAGACAGCAATTAGTGCAAATAAACGGTGTCAATTCGTCGGGATTGAATGTTGAAATGGGGGTGCCCCAAGGTTCAATTTTAGGTCCTTTTTTGTTTTTAGTTTATATTAATGATTTACCCAATTTGTTGCAAAATAAACTTAATATGGTGTTGTTTGCTGACGACACTTCTTTGATTTTTAAGATAAATAGAAAAACTAACAATCTTGACAACGAAAATAGCGCCCTATTGCAGGTTCAAAACTGGTTCACTGCTAATAATCTGGTTCTAAATGGGAAAAAAACTAAATGTATAAGATTTTCCTTACCGAATGTCAAAAGTAGTGATTGTGACATTGTATTGAATAATGAAAAACTAGAATTTGTTGATAAAACGATTTTCCTGGGGATTACGCTTGATTCAAGGCTACAATGGGGTCCTCACTTAACTTCTCTTGCAGGTCGGCTTAGCTCAGCTGCATATGCTGTTAGAAAAATCCGCCAATTTACGGATGTTGATACCGCTAGACTAGTCTATTTTAGTTATTTTCATAGTGTCATGTCGTACGGTATCTTACTATGGGGACGGGCTGCTGACATCGAGTCAATCTTTATATTACAGAAAAGAGCCATCAGAGCGATTTACAATCTCCGCCGGTGCGATTCTTTAAGGGAACTGTTTAAAGATATTAACATAATGACAGTACCTTGTCAATATATCTATGAAAACATAATGTATGTTAGAAAAAATCTTTATCTTTTTAGCAAAAGAGGCGATAGACATAATTATGTTACAAGAAATAGGGATCAATTAGTTCAACCAGGTTTCAGACTGGCTAAAGTGGCCTCTTCTTTCATGGGGTACTGTTTGAAATGTTATAATAAAATACCTCCCCACATATTAGAACTCAATGAAACGAAATTTAAATCTTGTATTAAACGCACACTATGCAGACAAGCATATTATAAGTTGGAGGATTATATTCAAGATAAAAATGCTTGGCTCAATGCTGGTCCAGCTCCACTACCACTAGGGCGTACTAATTAGTTGATTAGTTGGAAACTAATATTATTATTTTTTAATTTGAAAGACACAATTGCATTGTATAATGTAGAAGCACTTTTTCCAAGTTTGTGAATGTGAAGCACCATGGAGCATTTTTATTAGGTTACAACTTTTTTTTTTGACATTACGAGCATGGCAGTTGAGAGTTTGTCATGCTCACTCAAATGTCTCGCTGTTGGTGGCACGTGTTATTGGGTCGTTCAGTTCCCTTCAAAATGGTTGAGCTGAGTGGGGCTGATGCACGCGTCATGCTCGTGAACGGGTGCCGTCAGATGGGACTGGTCATCTCTTAGCTGCCAGTGGCTTAATTCAGTTTCTATCTTTTAATTATTTTACATTTTTATTTCACTATCGACATTGTGCTCACATGATAGAAGCAACAAGTAATATGTAACCAAGCATTATATGTAACACATATATGATTTAAAAGAGTGTCCATGGAGTTTCTTGCACGTTCTTCTCCATAGAGACCTACTCTTTGGAACGTGCAATTTAGCTTCACTTTTCTTGGACTGACCGACATTTGACTATTCAAAAGTGCCTGTAAATGGTCTATTTGAAATAAATGCTTTGAATTTGAATTTGAATTTGAATTTGAATTTTCGGAAATAATCGCTCCAAAAGTAAAAAACAATGTGTGTGTCCCCCCCCTCTAACTTTTGAACCATAAGTTTAGAAAATATGAAAAAAAATCTGAAAAGTAGAAATTTATAAGGACTTTCTAGGAAAATTTTCGCATAGAAAAAAAGTTCCGTTTTTTTAAAGGTCAAACAACATAAAATAAATATGCGGTGGGCAACAGGCAACACATAAAAGCAAATGTCAATTAATTCTGTCAGTCAGTGTCAAACTGAAATTGATAGATGAACAAAAAAAGTGGATTTCGCGGCGAACGAAGATCTTCGTTTTATTTTGCAAATTCCGGAATTTCGTGTTAAATCAGCCTGATATTGGTGTTAGGAAAATCATGATATTTGTTATTGTTGCGTAAATGCTTTTGGTCCAAATTCATTATGTCGAAAGTAAGTACTTTTTCAAATAGCCAGTAGTAAATTCAAGACAAGTGTGGACTTGATATTTTATTATTTATTTATTCAGCGGTAGATTATTGAAACATAGGTATTTCAATAAAATTCATGATCAGAACATCTTATTCGTGTTTCCCTTTTATTAAAATGAAACCTATTAGTAAAAGAACAAATTACACTTGAGTAAGTACCTACACTTGTTATGAATATTTGTTTAGGTTTTATAATGTTATCAGTCGTGCAAGAATTATCAGTCGGGTCGATAATTAAATGCACTTACATTGATAATGCGCTGGTTTCAGGATATTAGATCATTTTTTCAAGTGAAAAAGCCAATAAAGACTAAAGTCGAGGATGATGACGACGTTATTCCAGAATCTCCGGATGTTCAAATTATTAAAAATAAAGTAAGTTAACCTTTTAAATACCGTAATTAGAGACAATAGAAAGACAGAGTGAACGCTGGTTCACTTGGGGTTTATTGAAATCACTGACAATCTGTGATAGTTTTTATATTTTATTTGTTAAAGCTGGCCATTAACTCTATATTAGTAATAAAATAATCTTGTTCACCATATTAATTCATTAAACCCCAAATGAATGCCGGCTATTTGTGCTGTCATTGTCATCCTATTGTGTCTCTAATTGTTAATTTATTAAACCCCAAGTGAACGCCGCCGTTCGCTCACCTATTGTCTTTCTATAGTGTCTGTAATTTCCACGATTGAAAGGTTAATATTTGTTTTATAGAAAAAAGATGCAAAAAAGAGGCGTATAATAGATGATGATTCTGATGAAGAGATATTCTCTTCTAATAAGAAGAACAAAAATAGCAATGAAGCCCAGAAATCCAGTAAGAACAAAAATAAGCTGGCTAAACCTGCACTCAAAGAAGTCACAGTCATAGACATGTTTGGTAAGGACCCTATAAAGAGAACAGAGCCATTAGTCAAGAAGAAGAAAAAAACAGAATTAGGCATCCATTCTGATGATGAATTTGAAAAAAGCCTACTAGAAATTGACAGTGCTGAGTTAGAAGTGATAGGAATAAATAATGAAAAAATTGGTGATAATAAGAAATCAACAACTAAGGATATTAGTCCATCCTCATCAAAAGATAATACTGAGAATTCAAATAAAGTACCTAAAGATGAAAAGAAGCATAAGACCAGCTCTAACTCAGAATCAAATAAAGACATTAAAAAATGTGACGAAAATAAGTCAGCAAAGAAATCTGAAGACAGTAAAGAATTAAAGAAAACTGACGATACCAAATCATCAAAGAAATCTGTAGAAAGTAAAGAAACAAAGAAATCTGATGACATAAAAACAAAGAAACCTGACAATGATAAAACATCAAAAACTGACAAACCTAACCAATCAGTATCTTTTGACTCTAAAGACAGTGAAACTAAAAAGTCTAAGACTGAACAAAGCAAAAGAAAATTTGCTGAATTTATTGATGATGATGCTGGTCATGATCATGGTAGTAAGAAAAAGAAGCTGGATAAACAAGAAACAGATAGTAAAACTGACAATGACTTTGATTCAACTGTTATGGAAGATAGTAAGGGAACTAACAAAAAAAGGAAAATCAATAAGAGCTTAAATGAGTCTGGTAAGATTTTTGAGTCAAAATTTACTTAAATTCTCCTACCCCTATTCCCCATTAGGCTTCGACCGTGGGGAATCCCTGCCTACTTGGACTGCCTTGTCATACCATCGGTATATGAGAATAAACGAACAGATTGCATTTGGGTTTGTGTGCATACTCTCTAGTCATCGTGATCGGAAATCAGTTAGGAATTCGGGATATATTTTTTTTACTGTAAAAAAATAATTGAAAATAAAATAATTTTAAAAACTATTTTTAGTGTTAACAGATGAAGAGAGACATGAAAGAAAAATACAGTCAGCTGCTTTATATAAGAGTTATTTGAACAGATCTGGACCAAAACATTTGGGATCCAAGGAGATGCCAGTGGTAAGTCTAGATTTGAAACTGTTTATCTGCAGTTTTATAAAACATTCTTATTGTTTTTTTTTGGTACGTATCAAAATCCCGAAAGTTCATAATACCGATGATTGAAATACCGACGTTCAAAACGCCGAAATTCAAAATACCGAAAGTTTGAAATACCAATGGTCGTTATATCGAAACACAAAATACCGATGTTAAAATGCCCAAATGGACGAAAAACCGATGGATGAAATCCATATCTATTATGTTAACCTTCTTTTTTGTCATTGTCTTAGAAGTTTTAGGCTTTGGGTCAGCGAGTGAAGCGAGCTCGGGACCTTAGGGCACCTCAACACGTACAGTATAGGTTAGAAGGGAAGGGATGGACGAAACAACTTGGACGTAGCATTCGTCGGCCGCTGCCGCGGCACCGCTCGCTTCGCTCGCTCGGCTAACGGCTTCTAGCCTAACCTATTTCACCCAGTTCAAAGTGCAATCAAAATACAATCACATTTTTACGATAGATTGTAGGTATTATTCGTTATTTAGAACTGGCTTAAAAATAGGTTAGGTTAGGTTAGAATTGTGACCAACCGCTACTTCTCAAAATAAAACAGATCGGGACCTTAGGGCACCCCGACACGGGCGAGTTGGGATTTTAAACTTCAGGATTTTAAACTTTCGGTCAAATGAACTTTCGGGATTTTAAACTTTCGGCCAAACTACCATTCGGTCTTTCAATTTTAAACTTTCGGTCACATGAACTTTCGGGATTTTAAACTTTCGGACAAACGACCATTCGATGTTTCAATTTTCGGTGTTTCGTCCGTCGGTATTTTAAAATTCGGGATTTTGATACGTACTCTTTTTTATATTATTGATAGGCTCGCTTTTGGCTACCATCTCACCTGGTGGTAAGCGATGATGTTGTCGACGATGGAGCATGCTTGCCTAGAAGTAACCTCTTCACTCTTGACTTGTGTTATGTATTCTATGTGTAATTTTAGGGGACACCGGACTGTTTAAAAGACTGCGCGTTCTTATTGACTGGAGTTCTTGATTCTTTTGAGAAAGAGGAAGTAGCAGAAGCCATCAACAAGTATGGAGGGTGTGTCAAGAGTGGGGTTTCTAAAAAGGTAGGAGTATAAACTTTGTTTATGTTGAAATAAATAAAACTAGTTTTTGTATTATCAGGCCGATGTCCGTAACTCTCTGCGTACAAACGCATATTTTGCGTTCGAATGGGATACATTTTTGTTATTTTATCCACGTAAGCTTCGACAAAGGCCAAAAGTACAATTGCCGGAACGGATCTTGAGCGCTGGCTTCAAGTTGCGTAGAAGTCAAATATTCGGTCTCTTTAGTGGTGCGAAGTGAGACGAGGGGGTGGGGAGTGTCAGTGATTGGCTTGCCACGCCATCGTGTCATAGACGTCACTCGTGATTCGTTCCCTGCGCTGCTGCATGTATCTAATAACGACGATGGGCTCGCCAATGTATGGAATGCGCAAAGCGATCCCCAGTCTGACGCCAAGCGCTCAAGATCCGTGCCGGTATGTACTTTAGTATTAATAACGATTTCATGAAGGATACTTGGGTTGCCTCTAGACAAGTCAGGAACAGGTGAGCGGCTTGTCTCAAAAAAAAAATTATTCAATATGTGCGTAACTTAAATTACCTACTTCTTTTAGGTAACGCATGTGATTGCCGGTGAAGACGCAGGTCCGGCGAAAATTGCCAAAGCCCAAGATCTTGGCATCCCAATCATAAGCGAAGATGAATTCCTCAAAATGATCACAGAGCGATCTCAAACTAAATCTGCATCGAAAACTGAAATTAAGAAAGAAATCAAAACAGAAAAAACTCCAAACAAAACTAAAACCAAAAGTCCAAAAGAGAAAATTGAAAAAGATAAAAAGGATAATCATGTCGACATGCAATCTAAGAAGAGTCCTACTAATAAAGTAAAAACTGAATCAAAATCAAAGGAGAGTAGTTCTAGAAATAAAATAGAAGTTGATGAATCAAAGAATCGTGAAAAATCTACAAGTCCCAGGAAGATTAAGGAGGAGAAACATGAACCTAGAACTGAGGCGAAATTGGAATCTAAATCAACTTCAAGTGCGAGTACGAAATCTAGTGCTTCCACAAGTTCTACTAGTCAATTGAATGGTAAGTTAATATAACACAATGTGATACTTGTCAAGAAGTTAACTATTATTATTATATTTATGAACAATTCCCAATCGCTGGCTGGTGACGAATATTTTAGATTAGAATGTTGGTTCTACTTCACTACTAGTCAGACGAGGGTCTGGAGCCTAGAGAGTAGGAGGAGGCTGATGGCTTAGCGTCTACATGCTTAGGCCTAGAGCAGTAAGCAATTATACAAGGACCTTCTTATTCTTTATCCTCATGTCCACTAGCACGGTAGAGATTCACATTTTGATGTGCGGAAATTTCACCACTTCCGCGGTGTCGTTGATGGCACACAGAGATGCGAAGATCACTTTTGCTGCGTGTTTTGAGACTTTATGCCTCTGTCTATTAAGGACTGGATGAGTAAAGCATAGTTTGCGACATCATCATCATCATCTTCCTGCCCAAGTCCCGTTTTATTTGGGGTCGGCGCAACACGTTTTTACCTTCCATTCTGTCCTGTCACTCGTCACGCTTTCACTAACTCCCTTTTCTTTCATATCGCTTCTCACACAATCCATCCTTCTTTTCTTTGGCCTCCCTCTTCCCCTCCAGACAGATATCTGTAATTTGATGCTTGAGATGATTATATGTCTCTTAGTTTTTAGATTTTGCTCAGAAGTTTAATTTGACAAAATCATCATTTAGAATCTATATTTTATGTGCTTAAACAAGGTTGTTAAAAATACAATTTTACAGGTGAAGGAAGACAAGTGGCATCCATACCAGCTAATATGAATATGTGGGTAGAGAAATACAAACCACAGAACATCAAACAAATTATTGGACAACATGGTGACGCTAGCAATGTTAAAAAGTTAGTAATTATGGTGAAAGCTACAAGTCAAAGCCATGCTCTCATATTTTAGATTTATAGCGCAAACACGCCGCGGCTGCAAAGCGAAGACGTCGCGGATGCGTGGAAATTCACGTTTTCAACGCGTGTTTGTAGCAAGTTAACGACATACAATACACTCTTTTTCGTTAGTTCGAAGATGCCGGACAAATTCGCTGCGCATGAGCGGCGTGTTTGTTGCACACCCGTAGCGTATTCGTTGCACACCCGCTCTGCTTTGAGTATGCTCGCAATCCGCTAGTATGATAAAGCCCATACATGAACAGTCGAAATTAGGTGGATTGTAAGGGATAATTTGACTTAATTCAATAAAGTGGAATGTCCGATTTTAGCCGATACTACATATTTTCTTGACTTAATAATGCTTCCATACACTAAAAACAAAATAATAATAAAATAATTGAGTTCAACGCCATCTAGCGAAAACATGGCCACGCTTGGGCCTGTAGCTTTCACTCTCATATGTTTATGTCCTATAAACACCTAAGTGTGCATTGTGTTTTCATAGCTAAGTATGTAATCATTCAATATTGACCCTTATATGCTTATGTAATTCCATTACAGATTAATGAACTGGCTCACAAAATGGTATGTGAACAGAAAGGCTAAGTTGCCTAAGCCCAGTCCATGGGCTAAGAACGACGATGGAGGTTACTTCAAGGCAGCTTTACTTTCAGGACCTCCTGGTGTGGGTAAGTGCTCCATCATCAATTTCCTGTCTTTGTCTCATGTTACTTGACGTCGGCGCAACAATTTTTTTTTACTACACGCCCTTGTTATCCACTAGCTTCTGCAACCTCTTCTAATAAGTATTTCCCTCGCTTGGAATTACTACTTCCCCTCGAAAAGAATTAGTAATTCCGGGCGTGTATTCCACCCCGTGAATTTAAATTGAAATTCCTACTTCCCACATATGGAAGTAGAATTTCCCCCTAGAATTTCCCCCGTGTGAAATTGTTACTTCCCCCGCGTGGGATTACTACTTCCTCGCATAGAATTAGTATTTCGGCCGTACGGAATTACTACTTATTTCGCAGTAGTATTACGCCGAGTGGAATTACTACTACCACATAGAATTAATAAATCCCTATCGTGGAATTTCTACTTCCCTCGCATGCAATTAGTATTTCTCCCGCGTTGAATGAATACTCCCCTCGCATGGAATTAGTAATTCTCCCTCGTGGAATTACTACTTCCATCGCATGGAATCGACGATTTTACTCTGGATTTTATACTACTACCCTCTACCTATTGTGGTCTCTTTATCCCTCAAATGTTTTTTTTTTCTCAATTTTGAGTTAAGTTCGCCTATGTACATGAACTCGGTATATTATAACTTGATTTAGAGTACAATAAGGATTTTTAATTTCATGTACTATTCAGGTAAAACAACAACAGTGTCGCTAGTGTGCAAGGAGATGGGTTTCGACATGGTGGAGTTCAATGCATCAGACACCAGGAACAAAACGCTTATCAAGGAACAGATAGGGGAATTATTAACTACTAATTCGCTGTCTGGTTATGCTAGAGGTAAGTGTTTCAGCAGTTTAGATAATAATAAACCATAGGAGCCCAGCAGGGACGAAGCCTACTGGGGGGCCGTGTACGAAAGAGGGAAGCCCGGAGTCCTAGGACGCAAAGCAAGGAAGAAACATAGGAATGGGTTTTACTTAGTAAAAGTCTGACACGCCCTCCCGCTGTGCCCTAGAGCGCGAGAAGATATTGGATTATACCCCACCTGAAAAAAAAACTTAGATAATATATTTTCTTAAATTACTGACATGGCTGCTTGAGCAACAATGGATATAGAGGCCAATGACTTTATTTTAATGTAAATTAGATTGATCTTTGCTTAGCTAGTACATATTCGGGAGAGATATTTGGTGTTTCACGCTGAATATGCACTTTTCTCAGCTTTTCATTAAATTTACTTTCAAAAAGCACAATAAGAAAGGGTATGATGAAACGGTGGCATAGGTCAAGATTTAGACCCGAATTTTCTACATGCATCTTAGGTAATTACTGAAATCACTAAAAAAAATTTTTTTTTTCCTTTTGTAGGTGAAACTGGTAAACAAGCAGTTACAAAGAAACACGTGCTGGTCATGGATGAAGTTGACGGCATGGCTGGGAATGAGGATAGAGGTATTTATGATTAAATCAGTCAGAGTAATGAACAGAAACTCCACTTTAATGACTCCTGCATACGGCTGAAATTGTCGTAACAATAATCGAGAGTTATTATTAAGAACCAATATAATATACAACTATGACTAACTTGTTATTTATACACCGTACCAACGCTTATCGTAAATAAACGCATTTCATGCACTTTGTCCTGCTAAAGTTATTATTAGGAAAATTGCAGCGGTGATGATGACAAACTCTAAGTAGGTTATACATTAACATTGTATCATAACAATATTTAACTACCTACTGTTATGATTATAACATTCGCAAAGGTTGATCGCCCTAGCTGGCCTAGGGCTTTAGCGATTATGGAATATGTATGAAACAAATATTTGTTTTAACTAGTTTATAAAAATAGAATATGAACAGTTTAAACAATATCAAAATTGGAACAAAAGCAAAAAAAATATATATTAATGTCAAATAAATAGATCTGTCACTCTCGTCATAACGCCGTTTTCTATGTCGGGTGTATGGACGCGATGAACTTTGACGTCAAAGTCTACGTTGGACTTCTCTTTCTTATTAGCAGCTTTGAAGATAGTTTTAAAATGTTTTCATATTTGTTTATTAAAGCAAAAATTATTTAATTTAGCAAATAAAAAAAAATTGCTTGTATGTTCTAATTATGCTAATACAAAAAAAAATGAGAATAAAATATGTTGAGGCAGTGTAGCGACCTCTATTGCGCCACATATGAACTACGAAATCCTGCATCGCGCAATTAGAATTCTCCCCGCGATTTGAGCATATACAACAGCCCGAAATCATCTATCAGGCAGTAGCCCACCAGGCATAATGCCCGTCTGCGGCCGTATTATGACATCTTAAAACTATCATATTTTCTGTGTGAGAAAGGATAGTGCTATTCGCCCTGTATAGCTCCGTCTCTTTTTCACACCGAAAACATGATGGTTTTAAGAGGTCATAATACGGCCCCTGGTCAGAGAACGTTTCACTCTATTCTGCATTCCTCTAAAGTGGTGACCCCGACGTGGTGTGACGTGACCTATTGACGTGCAGATTAGGATAGCAAATCTTCATGTTCTTTGCTTTTCAGGTGGCCTCCAAGAACTAATCGCTCTAATAAAATCGTCGTCAGTGCCGATAATATGCATGTGCAATGACAGAAACAGCCAGAAGATGAGGACTCTCGTCAACTACTGTTACGATTTAAGGTTCAACAGGCCAAGAGTCGACCAGATTAAGGTAAAAACATACACAAAGTGTCCCCTTTTCTTCTAGAGTAAGGAAACTATTTTTTCAGTTTTAGTTTGACACACTTAATATCTCCTTTCTTTTAGAAGTAGGAAACTAATTTTGATTAATTCATAAAGAAAAAATCTGAAACATTATATATGACAAGTTTAAACCTCAAAGGAAAGGACATAAGATATTTCTTATCTGATATAAACTTCGACTTCGTGGTCGCATAAACCAGTAAACACGCGACGAAATCGTAGGCATAAGTTAGGGTGAGTTGCACCATTTAACTATAACGATAACAAAGCCGTTAACAGCTGTCAAATCGTCGAATTGACCAATAGGCGGCCGTTTCACGGCTGGTTATGGTTTGGTTATCGTTATAGTTAAATGGTGCAACTCACCCTTTGAGTCGATATGGACAATCTTTTATAACTATCTACCTGTATCCAAGAGGAAAAAAATTGTAATCATGCCAGTTCTCAAGTAGACTAAATTAATATTTGCCAAAGAGTACACACTTTTAGTTTGACAAGTTTATACACACTAGTATAAACTTGACAAACTAACAGAATAGCAAAATTACTAGAGGCCCTACCATAAACTCTTAACGCGATCCTTTAGACGACCTAAACTGAACTGTTAAAGTTATGGAGTTATATATGATGCATAGCTCTATCCCTCGTTCTGGCTTGCACACTTGACATTTTAACATGTCAAGGTAAGGCCCCTGTTCATGTACCTCTTTTATCAGCTGATAACTCTTCTTGCAGTCAGCGATGCTCACAATATGCTTCAAAGAAGGCATCAAGATACCCCCTGACGTGCTGTCCCAGTTGATCACGTCGGCCAATCAGGACGTGCGTCAGACGCTGAACCTGCTGTCCATGTGGGCTATAGATCCTAGCCTGACTGATGCAGACCGGCTGCGGAAGGATGCCCAGACTATCAAGAAGGATGTCAAGTTGGTAAGTCATGTTGCAATTTGAACTTTTTTTTTTGTCGGAATAGGAACCGGAATCAGAGGCAGGAGTGTTAATATACTCGTCTACAAACAGCACTACTAAAAGTAATAAAAAAATCTGATTAGTGTAACTAAAACGCGGACTCACAAGTTCAAACATGCCAAATAGGAAAAAACAAGTGAAAAAGTAGTCGACAGAGGGCATGGGGCGAGGTTTACCGCGCGACGAGTATAAAATTTGTACACTGTTCACGGCAGCTGCTGACGTCGCCATAACCGCTGTGCATCGACCTTCAATTTAACTTCCTATTAAATTGTAACTAAACTGAAATTGAAGGTACCATCGTGGTCATTTCTGCCTGATCACTAAAAAAAAATGCGTGGCACCAAATCAAACCCTTTGAAGTTTTCGTTTGGAGTGCAAGCAAAAATAAACTTAGCGCTAGTCAGGCGGAAGTGTCTTCGATAGTACAAATCAACCGGAAGTTCCGAACTGTCGGAATCTGAATCAAACCTCCATGACATCGCTGCTTGATACTAATAAATAACACATAGTTACCTGTGTTCTTCGTCTCCCCAGGGCCCATGGGACGCAATCCGTAAGGTGTTCTCGGCAGAAGACCACAAGACAATGAGTATTAATGATAAGAGCGACCTGTTCTTCTACGACTACAGCCTCGCTCCGCTCTTTGTGCAAGAGAACTATCTGCAAGTGGCCCCGCACTGTCCCAAGTAAGTAATACAACAGACTTTGGAAGTAACGGAAGCGGTAATAATACAACTTTAGTCTTAGTATATGCCAAGCCCGAAACACGTGTCAAGTATTTTTTTTTTTTTGTAAAGAATCAATGGGGCCGTTCAAGTATTACGTAAGCAGATTTTTTGTAAATATTAACTCCCCCCTCCTCCATGTCAGCAAAAGTAAGCAAAGCTCTCACCCCCTCCCCACATGCTTACGTAAACATTGGTACAAATATTTGTCAATGTGTTTCGTTATTAACTTATGAGCACTAGTTGTAAGTCTACAAATAAGGAATAGGCTTGAAATAAAGGAAATAAACTTCATTTAAAATTTTGACACATTAAATTAAATTAACAGGCTTGCTGAGTCCATGATACACGAATCCATGACTCTAAATCTTCAACATTGGATGTTTGCTGCTCAGTGAGGTGTATCTGCTCACTTTCTTGTAATTTTGGAACATCGAGGTAGTTCTCTTAAAAAACTAAGAAAAATATATACTGCTGACGTAATCACCATTTAGACTCCCCCATCCCCCATGTCATCAAAAATACGCAAAGCTAAAACACCCCCACCACCCTATTGTGCTTACGTAATACTTGAATGGCCCCAATGGACAAAATTTCATATCTGAATCATTAAAAAACCTCAAAATTATAAGCTTGGTTATGTTACCGGGTTGTCCGCACAAATACATGGTCACCGAGCCATCCAAGGGATTAAGGGTTGTTATACTCCTGCATCCAGCTATGCACTAGCGCTTAATACCCGCTGCGACCTGCTGTGACCCGTTTTGTAAATAATGTTGGTGGTGTCCAACTTGTGACCTTTTCTAGATCCTACCTAACGGGCCTTGCTATGTCGGTCGTTAAGTGCCTGCGATGGACCGCCATTGAACGCTTAATGAACATGGCTATGTATTTGCTTCAGGCACGAAGTACTACAAAGGATAAGCGAAGCAGCTGACAGCATTAGTTTGGGTGACCTAGTAGACGCCAGGATACGTCGCCAACAAGCGTGGAGTTTATTGCCAACGCAGGTACTTATTTACTTTTTTTTAATGTTTCCTCACACTAAAATTACTCCTGTATCGTGGGTGCTTTCACAAACATGTAATCCCACATATATGAGACACCCAGACCCAGAACAACTATCTGTAGACCATATAAAAAAAATTTAACAGTATAGGTATGAGGCCAGAGTAAGTATACTGTCAAATCACATACACCACACTTGTCAAGTCATTCCGATGACTGCTTTAGGACCATCGCTGCGTTAAGCGGGACCCGCGCGGACACCCGTCGCGTGACTTTGCGCGTGTATCTTGTGCGGCGGTCCCCGTAACGGAAACCGGGTTATTACATGCGTAGTTTAGCTAGTTCAAATTTAACGGTGTGCATGTAGTTATGCCGATGGAGAACTTTAATTTATTATTACGTAGCGCACGGGTGAAACGGTGAAGGAAATCATGGTGAGGAAACCGGCATGTCCTAGAACCAAACTTTTGAAGACATATGACATTCACAAACCCGCACTGGGCCCGCGTGGTGGATTACGCCCTTTTTCCTCTCTTAGAGAGGAGGCCTGAGTCTCAGCAGTGGGAACATTAAAAAGGCTGATGATGAGGTAGGGCACGGGCGCGGGACGCAGCTGCACGCAACGGTGCACTTTTTGAATGAGACCGCGCGGGCCCCCGCTTAACCTCTCGTATGCCGTAATTAGAGACACAATTACAAAGCCATTGTGTCTCGCGTAGATCTGCGTCCGGCATACAACGGGTTAACGCAGCGCCTTCAGCCTCACTTCAAAACATACTCTTTCTTCGTTTACAGGCTATGTACAGCTCCGTGATCCCAGGCCATTTCATGTCCGGCCACCTGACAGGACAGATCCAGTTCCCGGGCTGGCTCGGCAAGAACTCGCGCGCCACCAAGATGCACCGCCTCTGTCAGGAGATACACGCGCACACTAGGCTCAGGTAATGTAGGGTATATAAATTAGCAGTCTGAAGTAAGTCCAATAATAAATCTTCTATGGACACGGGTAACTCAGCCCCCAAAATGTTACTAAAAACACTAACATAGGTGTTACTTTTGTTACTAACATTATAATTCTCTTTATTTCTCATCATAACTTCAATACATTTTTAAATAATATTTACTTTAAAAAAAAATAAAACACTAGCGGCCCGTCCCGGCTTCGCGCGGGCAATAAATATAGCCTATGTTACTCAGGGTGAATGTAGCTTTTCAATGGTGTAAGAATTTTTGAAATCGGCACAGTAGTTTTTGAGTTTATTTGTTACATACAAAAATACAAATCTTTCCTCTTTATAATATTAGCCTTTCAATTGTGATAATTGCAGACACAATTGAAAGACAATAGGTGCGCGAACGCCGGCGTTCGCTTGGGGTTTAATGAATTAGTATAGACATTGTCTCACCGGTATCGGGAACAAGGTCCAAGCTACCGACGATCAGGCAGTGGCGGTTCCTTCATAGAAGCCGAGAAGCCTGGCATGCCTTACTAAAATGCTCGATAGAGAATCAATATCAAACCCGAACTATTTAAAAGTTCGCGCGCTTAATTCTTATCAAAATAACACAAAGTATGCCACACTTCGTACTACACATCGCGATTGTTCGCGCGCAGAGTTTCGCATTTGCAGCATCTAAATATAGCTATCTCGCTTACACGCGCCGGCTTTTACCGGGCTTTCAAATACTATCTCTGTCTCTTTCGCACCTATGGTGACGTGCCGTATAACGAGTTAGGACCTTTTGCGTCTACAGATCGATCAGTATGGAAGATTTAAGCCGGGCATTCATATGAAGTTGCTCGCGTATGCGTGACCTTGTCACCTTGCCAACTCTGCAGTGTTGCCGTTTTAGCGACGTTGTGAGATCTTGGAGATTTTTAACGAGTTTGGAAACTTTTTTTAAGATTTAGCAACAATAAAAACTAGCGACTTTTTAAAATAAAGAAATTAAATATTCAAGCAATATATTAAAAATAAAAAATTTGCGACATTTAGCTAGATTTTTCATATAACTGGCGACTTTTTATTGCCTAAATGACAACACTGGAACTCTGTTTGCAACTCACTTCAGTTTCATTTACTTGAGTGGAAAACATTTTTTGTTTTTTGTTGTTTTTTGTGTGTTTTCTTAGATTTTCTGAGTGATACAATTGTTTTGGTGACTTACCTACAACAATGGAGGCAATTGTACCTTGTGAGGACTTAAAATGCATTCTAGTTTTGATTGGCGAAGATAAGGTAAAATCTTTAAACTTTGCTCAGAAAAAACAGTTTAATTTCTTCATTAAAAACCGACGCCTAATCTGAATATTTCTCAAACTAGTAAATCTTATAAACGAAAATTTAATAGATCGGTGTATAAAACTAGTTGGATTGTTGGCTGTTCGCACACTAATAACTCTAATAAGTTGTATTGCTGGTGCTGCATATTTTTTCTTTTTTTGAAATCGGTTAAAATTTTATTGGGCTTGCCTTATTTTGAAACCCTAGGCACGCCACTGCGATCAGGGCTCCAGAGAAAGGAACTATTAGGAGGTTCCTTTAGCTACGAGCCGTGTCCAGAAGTACCACTCTCTGAATCAATTACTATTATTTTTTTTTTTTAAATATTACTATTTTGGTGTACAATAAGTTTATTGTATTCCATTGTATGGCATTATTTTAGTCTGAATTAAATGTATTTTATTTATTTAAAATCCAGTCAAAATAGAAGGTGTTGAATAAATAAGCGAAACTAAACTTTATTCCACAGCACATCAGGTTCAAAATCCTCAATCTTCCTAGACTACAGTTCACACCTTCGTGATGCGATCGTCAATCCTTTGATCAAGGACAAATCTGAAGGTATAGAGAAGTCTTTGGAAGTGCTGGAATCTTATCATCTGCTGAGAGAAGACTTGGACTCTCTTGTGGAGCTGTCTGTCTGGCCGGGACAGAGGAATCCTACTGTATTGATTGACTCGAAGGTAAGGAACAGGCTTTTAATATTTAGTTGACTATATGTACCGCTGTACATGACGTTTAAATAAATAAATAAATATATGAAGTGAAAAAAACTATTCTCTAGAAACATCGTTTATTCTTGTAAGAAACTTGTTGGCGAACTTAAATCAATATTTTAATTATATGCTATAATTGAAAAACTGCACCAAATGCATGGCTACTCATCTTGTGTTAAGGCTTATAGTCCCTTGAACCATCTGGCCAAAATTATGTGGACGCACCTCTCGCACCCGCCTAGGCGGCAGAACGCAAATCTGTGCATTTTTTTGCGGCCAACAGCGCCCGGAAAGCGCGAGGCTGACCTTTAAATCCATTTTCTTTGCGAAATATTGATCGATTTACATTTATGCAATGTTCACTTTAAATAATATTTAACCACCAATTTTTATGTGTAAAAATGTTTCTAAAGATCCAAGCCGTTTCAAAGGAGTAGTAAAAAATTGCGAAAAGTTGCAAAATTGCTAAATATTTTTTAGACAAAAGTATTAATAGCACAAAAAATCAATGTATGTTGATAATGTTGTTCATGAATCTATAGTAAACACATATCTTTTTCAAACCTATCAACCTGACCGTTACCGAGGAGTAAGCTTCAGAAAGTCACTGTTTTATGGCACTTTTCGGGCGCTTGAGCTTTAAGACCCGAAAAGTTCATTATACACTGCTAAATTTTGATCGTTTTAATCCCGTGGAGGGTCAATCCGGTACATGAAACACTATCGATTTGTAAAGATAAAATTACAAAATAAAGTACCTTTTTTTCAAAACTCGTATTAATTTACGCATGTACGAAATTAATTTCTTTAAGAAAACGTCAGCTGAGCGGGTCCAATGACTTGTAGGTAGTAGTCGGCGTTGCATACAAACTTGACCGTGTTCACAATGACCAAGTACCTAAGTCTTTTAGAAAGCCAGTAGATCTGGTGCCTACACTAAAATTACATTAAATTCCCAGGTAAAAGCTGCCATGACTCGTACCTACAATAAGAAAGCCACAGCCCTCCCGTACGCGCCGGGCGCTATCAAGAAAGTGAAGGCTAATAGAGAAGACGACGAAATGGGTGAGGCAGATGACGAACCAGAGGAGGATGACGCTGACAGTGATCCCGAGAATGACGCGCTTATTAAGGTATTACTTGTAGAATTATTCAGTTATAATACTCTTGAACTGCTTCTTTTGTACCATGTTTTTTTCGTTTTCTTTTTGTATAGCATTTAGTATCAAGTCAAAAAAGTATTTAGTTTTTGCAGTCACTTTGAATCCCATTAAAATGCGAATGTATCACATTCTAATATTTTTGCAATATTTGGCAGCAAACTTACCGAGTCAACCTTTTCGGCAAGCTTCGCTGAGCTAGAGAATGCTAAAATAAAATTCTCAGCCCTTAAGGCGTATAGTCCCTTGAACCATCTGGCCGAAATTATGTGAACGCAACTCTCGCACTCGCCTAGGCGGCAGTACGCAAATCTGTGCATTTATTTTCGGCCAGTAGCGCCCGGAAAGCGCTTTAAATCCATTTTCTCTGCGAGATATTAATTGATTTACATATGCAATGTTCACTTTGAAGAATGTTTAACCACCATTTTTTATGTGTAAAAATGTTTCTAAAGGTTCAAGCCGTTTCGAAGGAGTAGGGAAAAGTTGCGAAAAGTTGCGAAATTGCTAATTTTTTTTTTTTTTGAGATGCACGAGAAAATTAAATGTTGACATTATTGTTCATGAATCTATAATAAACATATATTTTTTTCAAACCAATTGACCTAGCCGTTACGGAGGAGTAGGCCTCAGAAAATCACTGTTTTATGGCACTTTTCGGGCGCTTGGCCCTTAATTGACCTTAATTGTTCAGTTGTGTAGACACTTGAGATACAAAACTACACCCATTGACCACTAGGGTGGCGTAATGGATTACGGTCCATTCTCTCTCTCCTTAGAGATGAGGCCTGAGTTCTGATTGACTGACATATCGCAGCACAGCTAAAACTACTGAGACTAAGAGCGTGAAATTTTGGATAAGGTTTCCTTTTATAACGACTACGCACTATGAAACGATTTTTCAAAATTCAGAGTGATGTCATATATCATCATGCAAAACTCTCAACGTAAATTACTGTTTTTTCACATTTGACTTAAACCTTATTTCTTTTCTACAGAAAAAGAAAAACAAGGCCGACACAGAAAAACCGAGCACAAGCAAGGCGTCCACCTCCAAAGCGGCGCCGGGCAAGAAGAAAAAAGAAAAATAGCATCGGCGATCTGTGATGGCCTTCTTGTTCAGATAATTGTACTTGATGGACCATCGGACCTCCACTGTGTGCTGCAGTGCTTTGTGATAATAATAATATTGTGAAGTGGACTGTACGGAGTTTAGTAAGTGATAGTGTTGGAATAGTCAAGATTGTTGACTCTTATAACGTTAGGTTCGGTCTGGACGGCAAGCTATTCATTGCTCGTCGTCCGCAAGCCTGTGCCTGCGGTGGCTGGTGATCAGGGTCTAGGTCTCGAAGGCTGAGGCGTCTGTTCCCTCAAACATGCGGCTGTCTCCATCGCTAGCATTACTGCTTCGTATGCGGAGGTGACCAGAGCTCATTCCGGATCATGGCCTGTACCAGAGCTAAGCGTGAGATCGGGCCGCCTCCATGAACCCTGACGAGGACTAGGCGATGCTCCACCCAAGCAGGGCACGCTTCTACCATAAATCTTTTAGGTATACGCTTACTTACGAGACCTTATTCATTCCTTTCCACCAGAGGCTATTTATATTACCAACTGTGTTAATAATGTGCGCGTATTGCTCGTATGGTTGAGAAAAATTGATTTTCTCAGTGAGTACAAAAATCATATTTGGAACCATTCCAGCATTTTCACTTACTGTATGTTATAAAATTTAAAGCGAACAATCATTGATAAATCTACACAAATGACAAAAAAACAGTGAATTAAATATTTAACTACTGATCAGATACTTTTGGTGATACCAGAAGAGGACTAAATAATGTGTGATATAAGATATATTGATATTAGTTTTGGCCTACCGTCATCACAAGACACTGGCAGAATAGTTGATATTGTTTGTAGCCTAAAAGAAAAGAGTGAACAAATATAGTTTGAGTAAGTAGTGTAGTTTTGAAACATCATGTTGTTAGTTAAGGTGCATACACGATATTAATTTTAACGCCTATTATTATTATTTAGTAAGACACACTAGCAGCTATTAGCTGATGCGTGTTTCATATAGTTTGGAAATGTTTAGGGTCAACTCACACCAAAAGAGCGTCGAAGCGCAGCGAAGCGGATCGCAGTTTCAGTGTCATATGAGTTTTAACTTTATTTTCATTGCTATAATACTTATTATCGCATGAGAAACTCGAACGAGTCGCGCGGATGCTCGCGGCGCCGCGGGAATTCCAGCGAATTCTATGAACGGTAAACGGGTTGCTGCCCTTCGCCGCTCTTTCGGTGTGAGTTGACCCTTAGTATGTCCAACCGATTTTTAAAGCAGTTCAGCCTATGATGCAGTTTTGTCTATGTAAATAAACTGGCAGTGGATATTTTACATAACAAGCATACATGGTTGCAAATGATTCTCAGTTTAAATGTACATTGTTGATGCACCTTTAGAAAACTCATTGTTAGAATAAGATCTGATTGCCTTTTACAGATGTGTCAAAGAATAGAGATAACTTACTTATTTTTAAATATCATGTAAAGTTTAAAAATCTTGTGGACAAGGTACACCACTAGCATTATCACTAATCAAGCTACTAAATTATAAATATAATCACTTTCAACATTTGACATTTCTAATAGAAATATTATTACGGGTCAATTTAACCTCTCAAGCACAAGTTACATACCGAATTTGATACACCTCGGTACCAGCTAAATTAAACCTAACTCTTACGTAATAAGGTTTAAGTTAGCTGATACTGCATTCGGTACATTGGTGTCTGAGAGGTTAATCTAGTTATTTTATAGTTTCTAAACCAGTCTCATCTTACTTCATGTTAATACTTCTTTTTCACACAAGTAAAAGTGAGGCTAAGAAAAAAAAATACCTACCTTGAACTACCTACTCTCATAAATAAATAAAATAATCTCTTCAATTATGTAGATACATCAAATTAAATGTAAGATTCACTGTATCCCACCATTTTAAATATTTATAGAATAATGTAAGAGCTATTAAAACAAATCCATGTTTATTATAATAGTTTCTGAATGTGTGAATTATGAAGAATGTTACTTTCTAAATATAAAATTACTAAACTAGTGGTACTGTGTGATGATTTGTCAGACAGCATGTATGCAAGTCTGGTGTCAGCGACATCGGCTAAATTGCCACAAAAAAAATAAAACTCCACGTCCAAAGTGTGTTTCTTGCATGTTACATGTTGTCTTGTGTGGTATCTTACAGATGAAACTATTACAGCTTGTTTTATTAGTTCAATAAATTATAATTATGTGTGGTTCCAGAAATGTTACTATTGTGGTTTGTATGGCAGTTGTTCTTTATACAAAAATATGTGCGACATTGTAAATAATACCCTTTTAAAATGCACTAATGCCAGTTTCCTGACAGTTACCAGTCCACCTTTGTACCATTGTATTGCATCAAGACTGAATGAATAATTATATTAACTGTTATGGTGTATCCAGATCTGGCGAATGCGCCGTTCGCTGCTTAGCTGCTTGTGGAATGCGCGCGTGCATTTCATGTGACACACTTATGAGAGCACTTGAGAGGATATCTGATTGTATGACAGAGAACATTTATATGAATGGTCCGGGTTAGTATGCAAAACATGTAAATGTCACAAGTCATCAACATCATAATTTCTTCAACACACTCTCATCAAGCAGGGGTATTGAACCTTTTAGTTAGAAGAAGTATTGTTATCTTATGATAGGCTTGCCTACCTGATGGCATAAGACCCTTCAAATGGTCAAAAATACAAAAAGTAAAGCAGTTAGTGTTGCAAGAACAGATTCAGGTAAGATAAGTTTATTTGATAAACAGCGAGTTGAATGTTGCTGATTGAGGGCTATCAATAATATTATTATTACAGAGCTGGATATCTACAAGGCTCATGTCTGAACAATTTTGTTGAATGTTTGAGATGCTGAATAAAGTTCATTATTTTAAATTTGCTTCTCATTAATCAACCTTGATTGTTGAACCCGTGTTGACTACATCAGATTTCATTAAATCCTAATAATTACCCAAGTCGTTTAACTTATTAGATAGACTCATCTCCATCGTTTTGTCACTGACCTACAAGAGGGGCAGAATGAAGGCATAAATTACACAATATAAAAACCACTTGATTAATTTGGTTTGTTCTTATAGTTCAAATCATTGATACAAAAAGTTAAAGTAAACAACAACAATTTGATAACACTGATCTTTATTACATAATAGAATGAAGCTAATATTTCACATTTGCAGACATTGTTTTACATGAACCACGAACTAATCTTTACGAATTAGTTTTGCCTTTGGGTCGTCTGGCCTCATTACTAAGTAGGTACTCTTGTATCTTCTGTTGTCTCCGTCCATTTTCACGTAATTGTAACATCCTATTGTGGCCATAGCAATGCCCGCAAGTGCGAGGCCTGTTGATGCGAAAACTTCAGGGATTTCACTCCATCCTTGTTGGAGTAGTTGACCAAGAGTCCGCCTCGACGCAATGCCAGCCATTGATAAAATTGTAAACTTATATTACGAATAAAATTATTAAATGGCTTTAATTATAAGCCCAAAATCAAATTCGAAGGCCTACCTTCCCCGAGAAAGCGAGACTGACAATCTGTGGTGACAATGACACTGACAAGTGACAACTGATAAACGTAACAGTTAAGGTTTTTAAAATCATTTTCTTAATTTTGATATTTGTGAATTGAGAATAAGAATATGAAAACAAAACGCAATTCGTTTTTTACATTTTGGCCCATTTTGTTAATTTACATAATAAAAAGCAACATGGCTTGTACAGTGACTGCTTCGTTTTTAGGGTTCCGTGCCCAAAAGGTAAAAACGGCACCTTATTATCGACGGACAGACTTCGCTGTCTGTCCGTCGGTCTGTCTGGTGACTGTCTAGCTATAGCGCGGTTCTCGAGAACCGCGCGATAGCTAGACTAGCTAGAGATATTTGGACTCGCTCATAAATTGTTCCCTACCGTCCGGGGACAATTTATGAGCGAGTCCAACTCGCACTTAGCCTTTTTTTTTAAAAAAAACAACAGGTATAAAACCTCAATGCTTGATTTGAGCTTGACACTTTTTTGAATACATGTCATAGAATTTTTGATTGACATGATACTGACGTGATTACGGTGGAAGACTTGATGCTTGTATCTAATTCTCGCTATATAACATTAAAAAATAAGCGATAGTTCACTTTGAATGCATCATATCGAAAATGACTCCACCAGCAACAGTAATTGGCCATCCAGTGAAATTCGGAAAGGGTTTGGTTGGATTATTTAAAAAAGGCTGGTGGGAAATACCAGAAGTGATGAGTGCATCTTTTATGGCACTGGTGGGAATGGGAATGGCTACGATAGGTATTTATAACTACAAAGTAAATCGTTCTGAGAACAGAGAATACAAAGCTGTGTATTATATAGTTCGCTCAAGTGATCCTCGAGCTTGTGCACTGAAAAATCCTGCCTACACTGAATATGTTTGATTATAATCTTGATTTTGGAATGTCTAGTAGTAGCAACGTCTAATCATGCATTCTGTCTATTATTCTGTCTAGAAAATAAATAATGTTAAATTCTTTACAGCTTCAGTTTTTTTTTTGTGTTACACTTATACAATAAATGAAGCCATCAGCTATCCTACCACCGCATAGACGACTACAATCAGCAACCACTTTTCTTGTAAAATAGCAAATCTTCTAAATATAAAACTGCTATTAGTCTCAAGTACCTACTTATGTATATGCAGAGCAAAGAGTCTTAGCTAGTCTCCATTTGGGTAAGACAATTTCGTGTTTACTACGTGTATTTTTGTTGTGAAAGTCGCTTCTAATTTTAAAGAGTCCTAAGTTTTTACGAACATACAAAATGCTTTCCAAGATGTAAAGAGAAGGCAGAGTAAGTATATCGATTTCTTTGAATTTATTTCTGAGGGACTCGCGAGGGCCCATTTTATAAATAGCCCGGATTGCTCTCATTTGTAGAAAATTGAGTCTACGTCAGCTGCAGATCCCCACAGTAAAATACCCTAAGACATAATACTGTGGAAATAAGCCTAATCTAACCTAGCTGTGGCTACATTTATCAATTGCCTTATTTTTCTTACTGCATATGCAGCTGAGCTTAGTCTTCCCGAGAGAGTTCTAATATGAGTACCCCACTGCAGCTTAGAATCGATAGTTATACCCAAAAACACGGTTTCTGTAAAACATCCAGTTTTTTGCTGTCAAGAATTAGATTGACGTCAACTTGAGGGACATTTGGCAATGAAAACTTTATACATTTAGTTTTATTTGCATTTAATAAGAGATTATTAGCTGCAAACCATTTCGAAAGGACAGCTAGACTCTCGCTGACATGCAAGACATCCCCATCCTTTCTGTCTACTTTAAAAATAAGAAAGGTGTCATCAGCAAATAGTAATAATTGTATGGGATAAATTACCCATCATGAAGGAAAGGTCATTTAATCTATACTAAAAAAAGGAAAGGGCCTAGAATTGAACCTTGAGGCACGCCCATCTTTACTAAAGACCCCGAGGACGTCACCTCATTAATGGATACTTTTTGCTGGGAAAAAACAAGATCAGCAGCTCGTCTACGAATTCCGTAATAATGTAATTTACAGATCAGAGTATTATGGTCAACACAGTCAAATGCTTTACAGAAGTCACAGAATATACCAATAGCATCCTGGGACTTCTCCCAGGATGCCGTTGACCTTCCTTTCGTGAAACCAAACTGATGACTATGCAAAATCCTATTTGAATTAAAATGAGACAACATCTGGTCGAGCATGATCTTTTCATAGATTTTACTCAACGCTGGAAGCACATATATTGGTCTATAATTAGAGGGATCACTCTTACTACCTGATTTGAAAATTGGTACTACTTTACTGTGTTTCATTAAATCAGGGAACATACCACTGTCGAAACACTGATTAAATATGCCTGTTAGGACAGGAACAATTGTTTCAATAATATCTCCAAGAATCTTAACGGATATACCCCATAAGTCTTCAGTGTTAGGGTTCCGTAGTAAACTAGGAACCCTTATATTTTGCCATGTCTGTCTGTCTGTCCGTCCTCGCATAATCTCTGTAACCGTTAGCACTAGAAAGCTGTTTGGTACCAATATGTATATCAATCACGCCGACAAGGTGGTAAAATAAAAATTGGAAAAAAAGGTTTTATTAGGGTAGCCCCCCTATATAACGTGGAATATATTGTTAGATAGGTATTTAAAAATGAATACGGGTTTACCTAAATCATTTTTTGATAATGTCACTCGAACGAGTCGCGCGGATGCCCGCGGCGCCGCAGGAATTCCGGGGAATTCTTTCGTTCGTGTTTTTCATGCGATAATAAGTATTATAGAAACGAAAATAAAGTTAAAATTCATATGATAGAGTCTGTGCGGAAAGTAAACCATCGTGGGATTTGAGGGCGCTGCTGTAGATAAATATCGTTTTCGTTATGTAAGCAACATTGTGACGTCATTATAGAGCGACTGTTAAATCTTGATATTTTTAAACTATGTTAGACTAGCTTCTTCCAGCGGCTTCACTCTATAATAAAAATTATCCTATTCTGAATTTGCTCACCTAATTAAACTGCAAAGTTATAGCTTATGTGCTATATTATTGAAATGTTTATAATTAAGTTCATTTGTCTAGTAGTTTTTGCGCGACACATCCATACATACGAGTACCTAGATCTACCTTCACAAACTTTCGCATTTATAATATTAGTAGCCCATTTATTGAACTTGCTCACGTGATGAAACTTAGCAAAAATATAGGTTATAAGCTACATTATAGCAACGTTTATCATTAAATTCATCCGTTTATAAGTTTTTGCGTAATGCCGTTGTGGCGACACCTGGGGGAAGCTTATGTCGAACAGTGGACATCTTTCGATTGCAACGATGATGAACATTTAAATGCAAACACGAACCGGTAAAGGAAAATAGCGTGAAGGAAATGCTGTACTGCCTATCGAGGTAGGTTCCACCAACGACCACTTACCAAGTTCCAACGAAAATGGTTCCATCACTTTGACTGGGATTGGTCTATTATCACTGACTGGAATATTGTAGCTAGCAGCAAGTTTATGTTTGTTAAATATAAAGGTAAAAATGGGACACACTACCACTTACTCGTTATCTTTCTTAGTACACTTTTCCCTTTTGCTAGTCAATGAAAAATATGAACTTAATGACTATAAAAATAAAGTACACTTCACAATTTGTAATGTTGCTTCGTAAAAAATCTATTTAGCCAGTAAGGGACCATCTCGCATATAAGAACCTTGGGATCACTTGGTTGTCCGTCTGTTTATCTGTTAAGACCCTTTAACTCGAGAACGCTTGGAGGTATCGAGTTAAAATTAAAACCATACACACAAGTCTGCGGTCTTTTGAAGTTGTGAAAAAATCAAACTTCTGAGTTAACGAAAAAAAAAGATACGGCCGTTTATGTCGCAAAAAACATATATTTCGATACTCAAGGGAATCAAAGTTCATAGGGTGAATCTCGTTGACCTAGAAACCTGAAATTTGGCATAAAACAAGGTCTCATAGAACAAGTACAGGGAAAAATCAGAAAACTGTAAATTTGTAGATCAGATCACTACAAAAAAAAAAATTGTTTGCAATTCGGAAAAATTTTTGTAACTCAATTCGGGAATTGATTTCGGTAAATTTGTACAGACTCTTCAGTGCGCGAGTCCGACTCGCACTTGCTCTTTTTTATTTTAGTTACTGTATCCTCACTCAAGCCTGAAAAGAAATATTTTAAGTTAGTCGAAATGCATTATAAATTTAAAGTATCAATACTCCTTATACTAGCCATCGAAAATATTGACAAAAATAAAATAAACAAATATCGTCATGTTTTAATGAATTTCCGTTTAAGGACGCGTGAGCAAGATTCACTCGCTCGAATTTAGGTATCTTGGTCGCAATACATCTATCTACGCGCACGCACACATAGAGCCCATTGTTCGCTCAATTTTATACTTTAACAGAACATGTCTTGATATTTGAGTTATTATTTTATTTTTGTTAGTAAGTATTAATTGAGTCAAGCTTGTTTGATTTTTAATATCAGTATTACTATATGGCAATATGTAATTGCCTGCTTATCTAGTTTCGAGTACTACTCGTATAGCAAAAATAAGTAGTTGCCATATCGTTACGGTTAATAACGACCAATTTCTTTGTAAACCTACGATTATTTCCCAGGCTTATTTCTTTAAAAATATTATATTTAACAAAATCAAATGGGTATTTGAGATTAATTTTAGGTACAACGCACAACCCCTCTCCGACATGAATTAAATCTTCAAACTCAATAAATAATCGTACGATGTCTGAAGCAAGTAGGTATTTCCAATTTAATATTCGATCTAATCGTAAAATACAGTTAAAACTATGAATACTTATGTATTTTTAACCGACTTCTAAAAAAGGAGGAGATTCTCAATTCGGATGTTTGAATTTTTTTTTTATGTATGTTCGCGCATAACTAACGAAGTTATGCGCGAACATACATAAAAAAAAATTATTCTTTTCTGCTTGCTGACCGATTTGAAAACTTTTTTTTTTTGTGGGAAAGTGTATACTTCTCAAATGGTCCCATAGTCACCAAGTCGGGATCTGATGATGGAATCTTAGCGAATTCGAGGGAACTCCTCAGATATCATAAGCAACCGTATAGTTCTTTTGGTATTTTCATCAAAGACTTAAGCATTTACACTCAAAAAATTACATTTAATGAAGTGGAACTGGTGAAGAAGACCAGAAATGGCCAGTGGAGGTTCATACTCACACAGATATCACAATGAATATAGTTGTGCGACTACGATAATACAAATAAATGAATGGTTCTGGATAGGTATGTTGAAAATGGTATCATCGAAGTGACCTGATGATGATGATGGAGCCGAAAGATAGGCACCGGAACGCCGTAATTAATCAATGTATCCTAGCCGTGTTTGGGTTTATTAGAATTGTTATGAGATGCACTTTGGCAATAAGGTACTATCATACTGATCTGATGATAATGATGATGAAGCTAGAAGATAGGCACCGGGACTCCGTAATTAATCAATCTATCCTAGCCGTGTTTGGGTTTATTAGAATTGTTATGAGATGCACTTTGGCAATAAGGTACTATAAAACTGATCTTATGATAATGATGATGAAGCTAGAAGATAGGCGCCGGGACTCCGTAATTAATCAATATATCCTACCCGTGTTTTGGCTATTTAGAATTATCATGAGATGCGCCGCACTTTGGCTATAAGGTACTATCAAACTGATCTGATGATGATGATGGAGCCGCAAGGTAGACACGGAAGCTTCATAATAAAACAATGAATTTATCCTAGCAGGGTTTGAGTTAATTAGAATTGTCATGAGAAAAAGGTACTCTGGCTGTAAGTAAGTGTATTACAACTAAAAAGTGTGAAATAAAAAACTTTTTCCAAAAAAAAAACCCACTTCACTAAAAAAAACACTAAAACCATCAAAATAATTTTAACTTCGGAAGTCGGTGTATCTCGATATTGTTTGTTTCTTATTTAACACCGACTAGTGAAATCGGTTATATCTTTCTTGGAATTTTTTTTTCATAATTATAAGGTAAAATATACAACGGATTTAGCAGTTATGTGTACTATCCAGACCCTATTTGTAGCATAGCCAATTTCTGTATTGTATTTGTGTGAAAAGATTGTATGGGACTGAATAATTTTAAAGCATGTAACTGGGACATGAATAAATCATCGTTAATTTGATATCATGATATTGTGGCAACTTTAATTCCTTGTATATCAAAATGGTAACAGGAAAAATTGATTTATAAATACACTAGCTTTTGCCCGCGGCTTCGCCCGCGTGGCGTAACTTAATGTTATTTCCCATAAATTTTGGACTTCCATTTTACACGCGTGAGCAGCGTAGTTCTTACTACCTTAATTCACATATACTACCATTGTCGGTGTTGTGTTAGTTAAGAAAACAAAAAACAAAAATGCAATTATAACTTTTCAACAACTTCCAAAAGAAAACACAGTCATCAGTCGTGCGTTATTGTCGTTCGGCTTATTAGCTAATGAAACAATAGGCAAAACATTGCGGGGGAGGATCAGTGACCGCGTCATGCGTAGCTACTGAAGAGCGGAACTCGTGAACTCGTGAATTTAATTTTGAGAATTATTAAATTTATGAAAGCTTTCTAATGGTACGTCCGATTGAAATGATTCAAAAAGTAATTTACAGATACTGAACAACAGTTCTGGTCTTGAACGCGAAGTTATTTTGATAAGAATTAATACCGTAATTATGTAAATAGCTTTCCAATAAATGCTTCATGAATGCCAATTTTTAAAAGTAGTAAAATGGATATATTATGTTAACCTTAGGAGATAGACATATGCCACCGCGGATTTTTCTGTAGACCTATATAAGATACACAATTCCATGATACATTATTTTGTTATATCTTAAAGGGTTTAGGCAGCGTTTGCGTTAAAAGCTCCCAGACGGCTTATTTTTTCCCGAAATCTTCAACAAATAACGTTAATGTACACAAAAATATATACAAAAACTTAACAAATTATATACTAAAAGCTTCCTCAAGAATCACGCTATTGAGTGGTGAAAACTGCTTGAAAATCGGTGCAGTAAATTTTGAGTTTATCGCGAACAGACAGACAGACGCGGCGGGGGACTTTGTTTTATAATATGTAGTGAAAAGTGTCCTAATTTATCTTGGTACTCGAAGATATAGGCAAGCGTGCTCTATCGTCGGCCACATCATCGCTTACCATCAGGTGAGATTGTGGTCAAACGCGAGCCTATACATTACATTATAAAAGGTGTAAGGGACAGCCCTCCTCAAACTTTAAGGGATTGCTCAGTAGACGAAACTGAACAATCTTTCACAATTTTTTTTTTTAGGAAACGAAAAAAAAAATCAGCCTCACCATACAAAATGATAAACTTGATTGGACAATTTGTATGGCGAGGCCGATTTTTTTTTTCGTTTCCTGAAAAAAAATTTCGTTGAAGGTTGTTCAGTTTCGTCTACTGAGCAAGCCCTTAAAGTTTGTGGAGGGCTGTCCCTTACACCTTGTATATAAAAAAAAAGATATTGTTTTATTTTGTACTATACTCGAATTGCACTACGATGTCATACGTGTCATTATAACCTATATTCTAAGCTCGAACAAATTATTTTTATCGAGTTTCAAGGTTCATGACAAATTCAACGCCCGATTGAATTACTATAGGGTTATCCATCATCATCAGATCAGTTTGATAGTACCTTATAGACAAAGTGCGGCGCATCTCATGATAATTCTAAATAGCCCCAACACGGCTAGGATACACTGATTAACTACGGAGTTCCGGTGCCTATCTTCCGGCTCCATCATCATCAGGTCACTTCGATAGTACCTTATAGCCAAAGGGCATTTCATGACAATTCTAATAAGCCCAAACACGGCTAGGATACATTGATTAATTACGGAGTTCCGGTGCCTAACTTCCGGTTCCATCATCATCATCAAATCAGTTCCATAGTACTTTACAGCCAAAGTGCATCTCATGACAATTCTAATAAGCCCAAACATGGCTAGGGCACATTGATTAACTACGGAGTTCCGGTGCCTATCTTCCGGCTCCATCATCATCATCAAGTCACTTCGACGGTACCTACCATTTTTAACATAACTATTCAGAACCATTTATTTATTTTTATTGTCATAGTCGCTTAACTATCTACATTGTGATATCAATGTAAGTATGAAGTTCCGTTGGCCATTTCTGGTCTTTGATTTAGAATAAAACTCGTTCTGTATCAGTAAGTCCATTATTACTCCATAATAACAATTTAAAAAATAAGTATGATATTTGTACTTTTATTACGGTCCAAAAAGTAGCACGTCTTTGCAGTCGCAGTATACAAGTCGGCACACATTTTAGACGTATTTATTTTTTGTAAGAGAGCGATACGGTCATCCGTTCACAAGCGCTTCTGAGCGCGGACTGACGCTAGACATCGCGCGTTCAATGAAAAATGTATGAAGAAATATTGAGAGTGGTTTTATTTTGGTCATAAATCATAAAGTTATCTAAGTAGGTTCAAAATAATTATCTATAGGTGTTGAAGACTATATAAGCTGTATTATTTTATGTTTTTTAAAGTAAAAATGTTTACTGGATTTAAGTTACGGGTTCCTACTCAGACTCTGTGTTTCGTTATTTTCTTGTATTAGTGCGTTGGTAAAATTGTATTTATATGAAAATTTTATATGAGACCGTAATATTTTTTTTTATGCCATCCTGGAGATAAATAAATTGTCTTTTATTTGATACCAAGATATACTCATAATTATGATTCCTAGAGCATCATAATTGTTCCCGAAAAACCGTGATATTTGTCGAAATATGTGAATACGTCCTTAATTTATATATCTTTGGAGATAACAGGGACAGGAGTTCACCTAGGAAGTCTAAAAACATTAAAATAAAAGTGTTACGTAACAAAAACACAGCATACCAATGTTTCCCAAGTTCGTGACTTTGTTTTGATAAATAATGGTGTCATTTGCCATTTGTTATCTTTGGCAAAACTGTAATATATTAAATATTATTTCCCTTACAGCTCAGTGAATTTTTTTATCACATTTCTGAAGATTTCAATTAAAAATCACAATAAAATTACACAATAAACAAACCAGATATGACGTTTGCCATTTGACGGATGGCTGGATTGTGTTGCTACTTAAAATCTTTAATGTTGTTTTCACTTTACGACACGACGGTTCTTTTATCGCACAGACAATACTGAAACTGCGCTGGCCTTCGCCGCTCTTTCGGTGTGAGTTGACCCTAAGCCTCCTGTAAGTACAAACACTACTCTGTGAACAAAACGTAGCAAACGTCATCTACAACAAAAAGTACTCTGTGAACAAAACGTAGCCAACGTCATACGCACTATCATCGCAAAACTGACGTTTACTGACGTAATGACATTTCTGTCATTGTTAAAGGTCAATGATAAAATACACCGGCCACCGCTCGTAATTTAGCGATTCTGTAAAACTGATAGAATTATCTTTTATAAATTCCATAAACCGCGCACTCGCTATCTTGGCTTCAGTTTGACCGGTCGCGTGTACAGGATAAAATAGACATAATGAGTTCCCGCTTCGAAGTTGTTCAACAGGGGCCTCCGATCGAGGTTTTCCAGTTGAATCGTATGTTTTTGGAGGACCCACATCCGTCTAAAGTGAATTTGAGTATTGGCGGTAAGTTAACTGTTATATCGATAATTTTAAATTAAATAGTTTGTTTTTAATATTGAGTGTTGCGAAAGTTTGTCACCTTCACCTTATTATGTAATGTTGTGATGTTTTTTAAATTTGTTATGATGTAAAGCAGCGTAAATGTCTACGTAATCAGAACATTGTGGTCATTGGCCCATGTAATTTATATTAAAGTTGAGTAATCTTGTTTGCTTCCCGCTGAACTATTTGGGTATACTTAAACTAAACAATAAACTTTATAAACATTAAAGTGTTGTAATTTTCTTATTTTAACTCAAGATACCTATATTTAATGTGGTAATCATACTTAACATAAAAGAATCAATTTAGACATTTACGGTCATTTTCATCATCATCATCATCATCATATCAGCCGAAAGACGTCCCCTGTTGGACATAGGCCTCCCCCAAGCGTCGCCACAACGACCGGTCCTGTGCGTCACGCATCCATCGGGTTCCCGCGACCCGGTCATTTTAATGAAATTTAATTTTTTACAGCATACAGAGATGAAAATGGCAAACCATGGGTTTTGCCAGTTGTCAGGAAGATGGAGAAGCAGATGGCCAATGATGAAACTCTCCTTCACGAGTACCTGCCAGTTCTTGGTAAGCATTTAAACTTTATACTTCATTCATGAATGAGGAAATATTAATATTTTCCTGTTCATTTGAAAATTTGCTGTGAGTTTATGAATGTAAATACTTATTGGAATTGTTTGTTATTTATTTATTTTATTACTTAATTTAATGTACCTACACCTCTTAAAAAAACACAAAAATATAATGTGAAAACTAGGTTACAATGGGTGGTTACAATAGTATTAGCACATAATAATTTAAAACACTTACATACAACACCAATAATAATAAACATAATATCAGTGTTGGTTAATACAATCCTCTGATGTTTGATTGATTACTCTGTTTTTTTTTTTTTTCTGTAGATTTGGTACATAGGAATATTATTAAAGAATAGGTTGTAGGCTATTTATTACCCTCATACCCCCAACCCTCCGTTTTTATTTTTGGGAATTTATATGACAGAACAACATTTGCTAAATCAGCTAGTTATAGATAAAAAAGATAAAAATAAATAAATCTGTGTCATTTAGTGTTCTGACATGATTTCAATTATGTGCATGTGCATGTAGTATTCTGTAATATCTGCAATATGTTAATCGCTATAGTTATGTCAGAAAAAAAAAATTACAATTTATGTACACACAATATACAGCATTATTATAAAATTATGTACAAAGGTACTGCTTATTTCACATAGACATTTCTTCCAGCAATATTATTAAATTCTTATCTGAATCATTTATAATTTAAAATTGAAAATCCAATAAGTTATCAAAGACACAATACTAAGATAAGATGAAAATCACCTAGTATTGTATCTTGAATTGCTGAAAATCAATTTAAGACAGTCATGCCATTTGCAAATTAGATTGATTGTTGATAGCAGCGTACAGCTAAGGAGTGGAATTAATTGCCGGAAGCGGTGTTGCCCGATAGCTATAACCTAGGGGTCTTTAAGCCAAGAGTGAATAGCTTACTTCTAGGCAAGCATGTTCCATTGACAGCAACATCATCGCTTACCATCATCTGATATTGGTCAAGTCTTCTTCTTCCTGCCCTTATCCCATATTACTTGGGGTCGGCGCAACACGTTTTCTTTTTTGATATTGGTCAAGTGCGAGCCTATAAATAATAATTTTAAAATAATGTCTGTGTTAAAATAATGGTCTGGATAATAAGTCCTTTGAGCCATAACTTAAATAACTTAGTATTGAGATCAAAAATCTTTAAGTACAAAAAAAATAACATTGTAAAATAAAAGTAAACTTCTATATTTATAATAATATTATTAGGATTTCATTTGCCTTAAAACTGGCAATAGTGACTGATAATATTCTATTTATTTTATCTTTTCAAAAACAACCACGGTAAAGATACTCGCCGTTACCGTGCGCACTGTTATTATCGTGTCTACGTGAATGATAAGCTTTGTTATAATGCCGGCAATACAAATCGCCGAACGGGCGTACTTACTATACAAAACTAGATTATTCCCGCGGCTTGACTCCTATGAAGCTATCATTAAAAAAAGTACGATGGCATTCACAGGAAGACTATATTTTTAGACGTTTAGTGACTAAAACCCCACTACATTCCTTCAAGGAGATGTCAGCAAACCGTAGGGGCCCAGCAGAGTCGAAGCCTTCTGGGGCCAAGGGTTTGCTTCTGAAAGGAAATCTCGGTCCTGGTATGGTCAGTAAAAATCTGACACCGAGAAAGCCACTGAGTGACACTACGCTCTTGTTCAGTCTCGTTTGTGCATTTAAATCGAACGAACGTAATCCTGGCGTTATAACAATCTAGTTCGTCTGAGAACTACATTAAGACTATATAATTTAAGTAGATATATGTATGTATAGTGTGAAACTGGCTGGAAATGCAATACATCAGTTTTGGAGTTTTGCCCAAACATACAAATAGAATGAGACAATCCTGAAAACTAGTTATTAAACGTATGTAAACATCAAACTAACAAACCCACGCCAGCTTTTGCAAAATATGGTTTATAATATCACTGTTTTATTGTTACTTACCTACCATCAGGTAGACCGCCTGCTTATTCACCGACCTATGACACAGTTACCGATAATGTAGACCTTAAAATTCTGGTTCTTCGTTCTTTTTTAGACGACAATTTATGAGAACGAGTGTCAGATTTTTACTGACTAAAACCGACCGTGTTCTTTCAGTTGCCCGAAACGATCCAGGGCCGCGGTAACCCTTTGTACAATCCCGCAACTGAAAATTCAGGTTTCTAGTCTTGTATTTTGATAATCAACACGCCCAAAGCGAACTTTCGCCATTATTGCAGCAGTGAAGGGCAATTTAGCAGTAGATAACACAGATATGCCATAAATACATAAGCCATCTAATTAGCTCATTGTATCCCACAGCTGGTAAAGGCCTCCCCCTCTATTTTTACACATATACGTAAGTCTGTCTTCATCATATGCGGGCCAGTCCATCCGGTAAGAGTCAAGTTCATTTCTCCATCTTGATCTGCTATGATGTCGCCTAGCCTTTGACGGGACCCCAATAAGTAAATTGTTTAGCCCACAGCTCATCTGACACGCGGCAGACATGTCCGGCTCAATCCCACATAGGAATAGCAGCCTTCCAGGTTACATCTATGAAGACATTGCCAGTCTTTGTATGGGAGTTGGATCAAGTGCTGCCCACAATGAACACATAGTGCATTTTGTTCCTTGAGCCAATGTCAATAAGTTAACTGAAGCACTCCAAAATCTGTCCCAGGAGTCAAGAGAAAAAAAAATGTTTTTTGTGAATTATTTATTTTCGAGCGTAATTGATTTTATATATTACAATGAAAAGATCTTAGTTTCGGCGCGCATTTTTTCAAATCTAGCAAATTCTTGGCAAAGAACTAGCGGTTAGTTAATAAATAAATATATTTGTACCTAAGTAATATTTTGTAAAGTATGTTGTCATAACACTCATAATTCTGTAAATTATAAACATATTGTTATCATCCGTCTGACGTCGTTATTACATTACGGTAGATAAAAATGGCTGCCATGTGATAATCAATAACAATATTGTTGTTTTTCATTTCGCATTTCTATGCGTATGCGGAAATGATGAAAGGACTTCTTTAGTTTTACACACATATAGTGGATAGTTTCATCATACAAATGGTGCTAATTTTTTTAAAGAAGCATGAGATGTCTCTCTGTTAAAATCTCATTAGCTGTTTAGCATGCATGCGTCATAATTATCATAATCAGCCTTTTAATGTTCCCACTGCTGGGACTATTTCTTTCATACTGCTTCTCACACAATTCATAAATCTTTTCTTTGGCTTCCCTCTCCCTCTCTATCTACCTAACAATCTCATCATAACTCTTTTAGTAACATGCGTTTCATCCCTGCTCTTCATACGACCATACCAACACAAACGATTCCCTTTAAACTTTTTAGTCACTAGCGCCACTTTCAAACTTCATCTACACTTCTACACTAATATTATAAAGAGGTAAAGTTTGTTGTTTTGTTTATAGGAGGTAATCTCTGAAAGTACTGGTGCGATTCAATTTTTCACCGATAGAAAGCTGCTTTATTCCTGAGTAACATAGACTATATTTTATGTACGCGGATGAAGCTGCGGGCAAAAACTAGTCTAATATAATCATTTATTACTTCTCGTCACACCACGTTATATCGGAATCTATAGATAGTATAAAAATACAACCAAGACAGATCGACAGATAATTATCTTTGAATTTATTTAAATGTATAATACTCGTAACTCTTTAAGTAACATGCTTTTATCTCGTCTTCACATGACCGTACCATGACAAACGGTTATATACGATACGAGACAAAGAAACCTTACAATTCGGTACTATCACAGTACTATTTAATGTTGAAATTAATTGAGTACGTAAAGCTACATGTATTCAGTGCCGGATCAACCACGTGTTAAGAGTAGCAAACGTTACGGGCCCCGTACATTGATTTGGGCTTCGCATGTTGCAAGGTACCAGAGATCGCTGAGCTCTGATCTCTGAGAGACCTCTGGAGCCTCCACAAGTTTTAACACGATTCATTTTACATCCTAAACAGAACAGTACCCCTAACCAAGTTGCCAATCTGCAATAGTTAACGCTTGTAGAAAGCTTCAAATGTACGGGAATGACGTCGTCTTAAAACACTCAGACACGTGGTCAGAACAAAAGAATTGGCGGTAAGGTCAACTCGAAGCGTTCGTCGCAAGCGAAACGGTTGTAACTTGGCTAGGGGGGCTGTTCATTAAACCCCAAGCAAACGCCGACGTTCGTTCACTCACTTCTCACACTTCTGTCTTTCTATTGTGTCTCTAATTACGGTATTCGAATGGTGGTGGAGCTTTATAGGGTGTTCTGCACACCCTATAGAGATAATCCATCTCTGAGTGAGATTTTAACACGTCATGGCAAGGTCCCGGTGCCATATGAAAGCTTAACAATTCTGCATTTTCTATAAAAACAATGGAGGCAATTGCCTATAGACCCATCACTACTTAATGGCCCCGCGCCGCGGCCTGTTAGAAAACAAAAAACAATTTTAATTTATAAAATTGAAGTTAGAATTTGGTACAGGCCCAAGCTGACTTAATCCGGCACAGATATACAGAATAACAACAGTCCTCTACTTACGACCGCACCAAGACAAACAATTCTTTATAATACGAAACAAAGAATGCTTACAATTCAGTACGATTTAATTTTGGAAGTAAATCATCAAGTATTTACAACTGTATTACATCTCTGCTTTTCGATATACAAAATAAGAACAGTATAATTCCAATTGCAGGTATCGAGCAGTTCTCTGCAGCCTCCACTGCCATGTTGCTGGGTGAAGACAGCCCCGCCATCGCTACTGGACGTGTAAGTTATCTGTTTTTATAAATATAAAAGGTACTGTTACTGACTGATTGATCTGTCAACACACTGTTCAGAGTACCGAACGGTTTGCGAAGAAAGGCACGCTATTTTTTTAGACAGGCCTGTTGGTCTAGTGGTTAGTGACCCTGACTGCTATGCCGGACGTCGTGGGTTCGATTCCCACCCAGGACAAATGTTTGTGTGATGAGCACGATCATTTGTTCTGTGTCTGAGTGTAATTTATCTATAATAAGTATGTATTTAGAAATATATAAGTATGTTTATCAATTGTCTAGTACCCATAATACAAGCTCTGCTAAGCTTGGGACTAGGCGGCGCTGTGTGATAGTTGTGGAATATTATATTTATATAGGAGAAACTGACTGATGGCCATATCATCGCACAGCCAAAACTACTGGGACAAGGATTTCTTTTTTTATAACGTAGGCTAAGGATATTAGGCGTAAAGGATATTTCAAAATTCAGCCCCTATAGGGATGAAACGACGGTCAAAAGTTTGTATGGAGAAAGCCGCTGGCTAGTAGTTTATACGACGTAAGAAAGTAGAAAGCATTTTCCAAAATTCACCTACAGTTGAAGAAACGTACTTTCACGTGGACGGATACGCTGGCAGAAGCTAATCCAGCTAATCTTTATACATATTATTCAGTATGAACAGAATTGGTTTGGTAGATGATTATATTTTTATAAAAAAGTTAGTCTAGTTTTTTTTTTTTTTTAATTAAGGATACACGATATTATGGAACATTGTTGAATCTTTAGCATGTATAATGGTGTATGCTTTGTTGGTTGTCCTTAAATAAATAAATAACACTAAACTGTACCTTGACGAAGCTTGTAGTCAACGTGTAATTTATTTTAATCACAATAGTCGTAGATTCATTATCTTAGTAATGGCAATTTGATTAGGTAATCTAAATAATTATGACATATCTATAAAAATCAATGGATGTGTTGCTTGGCGTAAAACTGTAGGATGGCTAGTCAAATTTGACTAAAACAAACATTTTTGTTTATTACACTCAAACTACTTACAATCCTTTCTATAACCAATGAGTTTTATTTACCAGTAGATTTGACTCTTTATGTAGAGTCTGTCTAATAAGTTAAACGACTTGGATAATTATTAGGATTTAATAAAATCTGATGTAGTCAACACGGGTTAAATAATCAAGGTTGATTAAGAGATAGAGATCATTGTTTACTAACAGAAGAACCTTATAAAAAGTACCGAATATAAGTATTTTTTAAATGATTAAATATTATACAAAATTCCCAAGTCGGTTGACTTATTAGACAGACTATATTATAGTATTTTTGATGGTCGCCATATTATTTTACTAAAATAGAAACTGTCATTCCAATGGACCGATTCGGGATAAAGTCGTGTTTCCTGATAGCCACCTGATGGTCTTTAAGTCAAAAGTGAATAGGTTGCTTCTAGGCAAGCGTGCTCCATCATTTCATATTGAACAATCATATCACTCCTCACACAATCCATCTCACCCTTTTTTTGGCTTCACTCTCCATCCATTCACATATATACTCATAATAGCTCTTTAGTTACATGTGTCTCTCTTCATACGGCTGTACTAAGACAAACGATTCGCTTTTAACTTTCCAGTTGTTGGCGCCACTTTTAAACTTCCTCTAATGTACTCATTTCTCACTTTATCCATTCTCGTCCCAAAACGCCATATCGGAATCTATAGATAGTATAAAAATTGCCTCTCTCTTCATACGGCTGTACTAAGACAAACGAATTCCTTTCAACTTTCCAGTTGTTGGCGCCACTTTTAAACTTCCTCTAATGTACTCATTTCTCACTTTATACATTCTTGTCCCAAAACGCTATATCGGAATCTATTATAGATAGTATAAAAATTCTACTAAGGCAGATCTAAAGATAAATTTTTGTTTGATTACTGTGCGTGGCATCGAAAAACCGCATAGTATCACTGATCGGCATTTCAGTATTATTTTCATTTCAGCCAGCATTATATTTGTTTGAGCATTGTCTATTGTATATCACTTTCAGTATAGTTGACTAACAATAATTGAAAGCATCCGGTCGGTCGCGTCCGCACTCACTTTCAATTAGTTAAGTTGTCGCGCTAGTGTTATTTGCAATACGTTTGTATGTTATGCAATAAAGGCGTTTGTACGTCACAGCATAATCAGCTTTATAAGGCTCAAAAGGAGATAGGTGAGAATTTGGATTCCTACCTAAAGAATTAGCATGAACAGGCTAATAACAGAAAAGAGTGGAAGAACGGAAGGGAGGCATTTGCCTTGCAGTGAGACACAATAGATTCATAGTACCTAATAGTGCTACCATTGCTAGTACTCAATAACTGTCCGGACCAAGCCCAAGTCGTCGACGGCGCGCACTGTTGCGAGTTGTCAGCAACAGCAGGGGCCCAGTTGGGTCGAAGCCTACTGGGGCCAGGGTTAGTTTCGAAAGACAGCTCGAGCTCCGGTATGAAGGGTAGAAGGAACGGGGTGGGTCTTTTAGTCAGTAAGGGTCTGACACTTTCTCCCGCTCCGCCCAAGAGCGGGAGTTGTCATTGGATGATTTTTCCCACCATAAAAAAAGGTCTTTTCTCTAGGAGAGAGGACGAACCGTAGCCCAGCATACGAGCCCATTGCGGGTGGGTGGATATCGCGACTTCGACTTTTTGGTTCTAGTTCTAGGACATGCCGGTTTCCTCACGAAGTTGTCCTTCACCGTTTTTGAGAGCAGTGGTGATAAAATAAATTATACAAAGAACGGAGAGACGGCCATCACTGCTCCTTTGTACGTTACAAATACCGTTATTATATTTTAATTAAGTATTACCATACCGTTTTGAAGTTGTGTAGGTATTCTGACTAAAAATTACTGTTACATTACTCACGGTCATATAAAAGTACTCAACGACGTGATGCGAAATTCAATCTTTCTTAAGATTTTTCACAAAATAAGTAGGTAATAGATTTTTTTGCATTTTGTTAAGTTGTATGTTGATTAAAATTACAATCATCGATACAATACTGACAGTTCGTCTAACCCTATTGAATAGCTTTAATATGAAAATTGAGTTTCCTATAATTGTACCTTCGATTGTCATCTCTCTCTATCACTCAATGTTTTGCTGGAAGAAAACTCAACTTTTAGTTAAGCTCGCCTATATTTATGAACTTTGTTGTCATTTAATTTTTTTCTAATAGGTGCTAAAGGTAAAATTGACGAAAGATGAGTCCGTACTGTCTGAAGGGATTATTTCAACTGCGAGCGGTGTCAGGGCTGATCAATATGAACACAGATTTTTAATTTGCTATGATTTAATTGGTCAAGGGGCGTGGCTAAGCTGAGTGACAACGAGGTATCAAAATTTGGTTAATGCGAATATGCTCTATGTAGACTCATTTTCCAAATAACTGAAGATCGTTTGGCATGGAAAACTTTACTTGGTAGGCTTTATTGTTATGTTGCTGAAGGCTGAGACGTGGACGCTGAGGAGTTGACACCGTCGCAAGATAGACGCATGATTGCGATTTAGACGAAATACGGCGTTCCTCAGGGTAGCGTACTAGGACCCCCTCTTTTTTTGGTTTATATAAATGACCTTCCAGAGCATATAAATCACCCCATGGTTCTTTTCGCCGATGATAGCACTGTAGTGATTAAGTGTGACAATCCCAATACTTATGAAAAAGAAATAAATATGACATTGAATAAAATTATAACATGGTTTAACGACAATAATCTAAATATCAACTTAGAAAAGACTAAAATTATGTATTTTCATCAAAGGATCCCAAACAATATCATGGACATTAATTATTTAGGAACGAAAATTGAACCAACTACTGTTACTAAATTTCTTGGTATTAATATCGATAACAATTTGACTTGGAGATCCCAGACAGACGAAATATGTAAAAGACTTAGTAAATTTGCCTATGTCCTCTATAAGCTATCAAAAATAGTTAGCCTAGAATCAATATTAACAGCCTATCACGGCTATGTCGCATCGACACTCAGATATGGCGTAATATACTGGGGCAATTCAGTTGATAGAGAAGTAGTATTTAGAGCCCAAAAAAGATGTATCAGGGCTATGTGTGGCCTAAAAAGCACTGACAGTTGCCAACCGTTCTTTAAACGTTTAAAAATTCTTACCTTGCCGTCGTTATATATATACGAAACAAATGTGTTTGTTTAATCTAACATTTCACTATATAAAATAGCCACTAAAAGCTACTACAGAAAACTACGCGATAAAAATAAATCAGAACTCGAAGTAACTCATGGAAAGACTGCACTTATGAACAAGAGTACTTTCTGTATGGCACAAAAAATATTTAACAAACTACCTGAAAAAATTAAAACGTTAAATTTGGATAATTTCAAAAAAGAACTATTAAGAATTCTGATAAATAAATGCTATTACTCAATAAAGGACTATCTCGACGACAATTCTATAATTACTTCTTCAGAAAATAGCACACTATTTGACTGATCTTGATGGTCTTGAATTTTTATTTGACAGTAACACTAATGGACATGTAATAAATTAATCTCTGACATTTTATTGTATCTAATTTTATTTTATTTGTAATGATATGCATATGCCTATTAATATTGACTCTATTAATTATATAAAGATTGACATAATAAATTTGCACATCACTTAACCTACTTCGATACATTACGATGGTCCTGAATTGTATGTGACATTAGCATCAATATGACATGAAACTTAATCTCTTTGACATTTATCGATACTTATTTTATTTCATTTGCAATAATACGCATGTGCCTATTAATAACGACATTATTAGTGTTATAAAAGTTTACCTATGAAAATTACATATCTCCTGACCTATTTTGATGGCCCTAAATTTTATTTGACATTACTATTAATATGACATGTAACTCTATGACATTTATTGAAATAATTTAATTTGATTTGCAATGATGTGCCAATTAATTTTGAATTTATAAATAATGTTAAAGCATAATTGATCTCAAAAGTTAAATGAAAACGGACAATGTTCAATATAATATTTGTACGCCTCTGGGCAAAACATGGAGGATCTAGCTACCTGTAACACCGCACACACCTATGTTTACAAATAAATTATTCTTATTCTTATTCTTATTCTATTGGAACCCTATGAAGCGCGCACCGAACCAATATTTCGATCCTGAAAGAACTCAATATCGAAGAAAGATTAAATTATCGTCTGTGCAAATACGAATCCTCAAGTTCTTCGGGCATATCACCTGTAACGAAGACTCGGTGGAACGATTAGTGGTGCAAGGGAAAGTCGAGGGAAAAAAACACGTGGACACTTCATCACGGTTATCAAATCTGTGACACACTACAGCATTACTGACAACTCCTAGTAACATTCAATAATTGAATATACTTATCTACTGGATAAAGAAACAAATTAATTGATAACAATTCATAAATATCTCAATTTAGGTACTCGACGAAAGATCTCCACTTGACCATGACCGCTAATAACCCCTTAAAACTGATGTACGGCATCAGTCGATTCGAGCAATCGGTCGTCACGCACGATAGTACAGTTTTATTGGCTGATTGATTATATGCGGTGTTTTTTCCCACTCGAAATAATTATATGCATGACATGTAACATCTATCGAAGATCTACAACATCATAGTCAAATAAACACTAAAATAAATAAAAGAAAAAACAACAATTGCTATGGCCAGCCTCCCACGGACCCAAGCGAGTGCTGTTACTATGTATATATACCAGTAGCTTAGCTTGCGTGAAAGTAGAAAATTAGTTCAACGGAACAGACTCCCGGGTAGCGTTGACAGGCGTCCAGATAAAGCCGGACATGGCCAGGCTTCTTAGTTGCGTGTCCGGCCAAATCTGACCATTTTGTTTAGAATTGTCATTTGCGTTTTGCCTTACCTGGTATCACGACAAGCAGAGCGAACTGCAATTAGCCTAGCAATTCTATCACTTAATTTTATTGTTTTTTTATTAGAATTTAAAAAGATTTTAATTTAATTTTATTGTTATTAAAAAGGCATGTTAGACTTTAAAAAAAATGTCGGCCTTTTTGGCCAAATGTCCGGCTAAATAGGTTAGGTTAGGTTAGGTTACCCTACTCCCGGGATAAAAAGTATCATAATAATATGTGCTATTCCAGGGCATTATTGATAACACGATCAAGAGGAAAAAACACACATACACACACATTCAAAAACTTTCACCTTGATAATATCAGTGTGATACTCCATCTATTTAATATAGCACGTATTAATTCCAGGCGTTCGGAGTACAGACCCTCTCTGGCACAGGCAGTCTGCGCGTGGGCGCTGAGCTGCTCAACAAACACCTGGGCTACACCGACTTCTACTACTCCGTGCCTACCTGGGGTATGTATTGTTATTAATTTTCGGATCTGAATACGGATAATCCGAGCTGTGCGAACATTAATAAGGCTGATGATGATGATGATGAAAACGGATATAGGAAAAATGAACTTGATTTGTTTTCCAAATCAATCGCCGACCTCGCCGATTCAAAGACCGAACATAGATGGCTGTTACACACGAGTGGCATATTGCCAACGGCAGAGGTAACCGCAGCATCGACGCATCGATGGCAGGCGTCGACCTATAGTGACACTTGACAACACGACGGCTGCCGCTGATTTTCAAAGTTGGAATGTGGACGGCCTACGCGTTAACAGTTGCTGCCGACGTATCAACGTCTGTAGTTACGCAACATGCCTCTTGTGTTTTTAAGCTCTTACGTCAAAATGTTTCCCGCTCTTTTTGATTGATCTCTTGGCATGGCTGTGAGAAAGTGCCACATTGAGGCCATGGCTGCAAGAAAGTGTTATTCGCGGGCACTGCATTGGCGGCTGCATGTTGACTTATGAATCTTTCCTATCCCAACGTTATGGGTACACACACAGGGTACTGTGACCCGTTAGGATAATAGTGTTCTGTGACTGTGACAGTAGGGTAGTTATCGTCATTATATTTATTTAGGTTAATAGCTACATACGCCATTGAGTACATCAAATTGCATTCATAAATCCATCGACCTTTAATAACAACAGCATACATTATATCACAATCAGTATTAAAATAAATAAATACTCCATTGGAGAGCGCTAATATAACTCGACTTGTCTGATTATATTTTAAGATAAAACTAAAGTGTGTTAGATAATTCGATAAGTGTGTGATAGGCTTAAGATATCGATATTATATATATAGTAATTACGGATTATTGTGGGTATCATGTGGTTTACAAGGTCATCTTATTCGTATTATTGTTAATATCGGATCTATTATTGTCTTCCTGCTATTATTCCGTATTACTTGGTGTCGGCTCGTGAGGGAGCTAGAATTGTATGAAATTGGTACAACACTACGCACCTTGTTGAATCGTGAATGAGGCAATGGAGTACGGTCCTCCGCTATCCAGGATGTTGACATATTCAGAGGAACAGCGAACCTGTAAAGATCGACCGAGGTATATTCCAGGGTGATAGTTTGAGTCCGCTTTAGTTTTGCCTAGCCTTGAATCCTCTAAGCACACATCTGGAGAATTCAGGTCTAGGCTATCACCTTTGCGTCTTCCGATCCGCCTGGTCAAACGTCGCTCACTTCCATTTCTTTGCTGTTACTGTTGTTCAAGATCTTTTCTCATTGAATGATGATCTAAGTGTCAGTTCTTGTATCTTTATGAGAAAATCTTAAAACATAAGTCTCAATCTGTCAAAAACCTCGAAGTTTTAAGCATGTATTTTTTTTTTTTAATTATAGTTAGTCTTTAGTAATACACATTGGCTACTGTTGTTTGGAATAATAATATGGTCAAACAGTTACCCCTTTATGTGTTTTGTTGATAACCTCGCTCTCGGACTCCACGAGACAGGCTCGACCTAGTGCTGAGTTTAATAATATTTTTGGTTTCCTTTGTGTATTTTTAATATACTTGTAAATCTGGGTATGTAAAGGAAATATAAAGCACTTGCTTCTTTGTTATATTATTATTTATAGTTTTTTTACTTTAATTTAAATAGTTTTAAACACGAGAATTGACCCTTTGGCCGGAAAAGCGGTTACTGTTAAGATGACTTATAGTAGCGATATGCGCGTGCACCGACCATCAATAAATTACGTTTTGGGCAGGAGTATGATAATGATTATTTCCTCACAGCATAGCATAATCAGCCTTTTAATGTTCCCACTGCTGGGACTCGGGCCTCCTTTCTAGGAGAAGGGATTATTTCCTCACTGAAATCTAATTTAATATAATTTCACCGTCAACAGACAACCACCGTCTGGTCTTCGTGAACTCCGGCTTCACAAACCCGCATACCTACCGCTACTGGAACGAGAAAGAGCGCGCCATCGATTTCGACGGATTGATCGAGGACCTGCGCAGTGCCCCCGAGAACTCCGTGGTACTGCTCCACGCGTGCGCACACAATCCTACCGGAATTGATCCTACTCAGGAGCAATGGGAAAAGATTGCTGATGTTATGGAGGTATGTAAATTTGTAATACGAGTGAAATGTTGAAGGAATATTAAATTGTAATTCACATGTTTGGCATATCTTATTGATCTTTAAGGTTTTTTTAAGCCGAGTATATGATCATAAACAGCTCTTGGACAAAGTCTAAACCGACCTAATCAAACTACGTCACTGGTCCTAAATGAACATAATCTTCAACGTCTTGTAAGACCGCAAACTCTTGGAAAGAATCCGGGTCGAAGGACCAAATTAAATATACCCTATATTTAATTTGCTCCTTAAATATCCCAACATTGACTGAATATGACAAATCGATACTCTATTACAAAGTCGTCGTATCAAAGTTATTTACGGAAACTTATGATGGTTTTTCTGAAGTCACATTGTTAAGCCTATCTCATTGAATCGACCAACCATAATTATTTATTTTTAGGAGCGCAAATTATTTCCGTTCTTCGACAGCGCGTACCAAGGCTTCGCGTCAGGCGATCTGGACCAGGACGCGTGGGCAGTGCGCTACTTCGTGAAGAGAGGCTTTGAGCTCGTCTGCGCTCAGTCCTATGCCAAGAACTTCGGTCTATACAGTGAGTATTATTACAATAGATAAAATATCCAGCGCTAAATGTAGCAGATCTAGTTAAAATTGGATAAAAAAAAGGTTGTAGAAGACTAGTGCAGTACTGGCAACTCACAGTATACATTTGTGTGACAATAATTATATAAAAATATATGAAAACAGATGTGAAAGAATACCTAAGGTGTTCAGTCCGCCTTTGTATTTTATTTACCTCACCATCAACGATTGCATCACTGCTTACCATCAGGCGGGATCGCAGTCAAGTAATAGTTTATAACAAATTAAAAAAAAAGATTCACCGTGATGACTGTTCATAGTGCTATAGTCATGAACAGTCAGAAATAAGGTGAGTCTACGCTAGAGGAGCCGAGCACGAGTAACGTAAAGATGACTTTTTATTCCATAGGATAATTTCTGGCTTCTACGCCGGGAACCCGTTAGCAGAAGCTATAGTAAGCAATCAGTGCCGGTTTTAGCACTACCAGCGCAACTGGACGAGATTTCTAAAGCAATGGTGTTGTTTTCAGACGAACGTGTCGGCAACCTGGTGCTCGTGGTGAACGACGCTTCCCTGGTGCCCGCCATGAAGTCGCAGCTGACGTGGATCGTGCGCGGCATGTACTCCAACCCGCCCGCGCACGGCGCGCGCGTCGTCACCAACGTGCTCGCCAACAAACTGCTGTTCGACGAGTGGTGAGTCATGACAGCTGCGCGGCTCGATCGAGGGTTAAGTCGGACCGTTGATGGGTACTGTAACTGTACATTACGTACCGAGACTCCTTGGTGCCTAGGAAAGCACGTCAAGCTATTGCTGCCTTCTGTCAATTTTAGATTCTGGACATTATAGTGTATTCGCGTTAAGAAAATAGTGCCTCTTCATTGTCACTCAGCTTAGCCACGCCCCTTGAGCAATTAGATCATAGTAAATTAGAAAGACGTATATACTTTGAAAGTAGCGATCGATCGAACTCGAGTTGAAATGGTGTTTGATTCGAATTACGACTCGAATCAACTCGACTCAGTAAACAAAAGCCCATCTCGGTAAACTGAGTCGACTCGTTCCGCTGAGTCAACTCGGTCCGCCGATTCAACTCAGTGGACTCAACTTTGTTGCTTTAACTCGTTCCGCCAAGTCAACTAGGTCCGCCGAATCAACTCGGTCCACCGACTCAATTCGTCCTGACGAGTCAACTTTTTATATTTTTTTGTCTTTGCAGGAAAGAACACATTAAGCTAATGTCCGCCAGAGTCATACAGATGAGAGAAGCCCTGAGAGCAGAGCTTATCAAGTAAGTTAATTTTTATTTTATAAAACATAAATTATATACCGCGGCTGGCGTGGTGGTCGCGCGCCTCGCCGCCTTGCCGTGGCCGTCGCCCAGCCCACTCCTGTTGTTACTGCTGCGAGGTACGCGGATGCTCCCGTTGCCGCGCCAAGCAAACATTTTGAACAATATATGATCAAATAAAATACGTCAGCGAAATTTCATAGGCGTCATGAGAATTACCATAACACGATAAAAAAAGGATGCAATTTGAAATTTATTTTATTTCAATCTTAGTTTTGACGCAGCAATCTGCAATCGGCAGATTATTCCAATCCTTTGACGTACGCGGTATAAAGGACGAGGCAAAACGCTTATTATTATTCCTATAGCGTTTTTATAACACAATTTAAATTTCCAGACTCGGAACCCCCGGCAACTGGGACCACATAGTGAAGCAAATCGGTCTGTTCTCGTACACCGGGCTCACGCAGCGCCAGGCCGAGCACCTGGTGCAGGAGTACCACATCTACCTGCTCAAGTCGGGCCGCATCAACATCTGTGGCCTCAACCCCTCCAATGTGGAATACATGGCCAGGGCTATGAACGATGCTGTCACCAAGTTCCCCGCAGAAGAGTAAATGTTTTGTTGTTGTTTTTTTTTAAAGGCAAGGTGGTCTTTTGCTCGTTTAATTGCGCATTTTGGGTATCTATGCTCCATTCACGTTAAGATTAGTCATTTAAACAAACGGTTTTACTGTTCGTTCAACCGATTTTGACTTCTGTTTCGTAGGCATAAGGATGGCATTAGAAGCAAAAAAGTTTTTACAATACTAAAGTAGGTGCCAGATAAACGTAGAATAACGTTGAAAGACCCTCCTACATTAATGACATTCTTAATTTCAAAAATTGAATTAAAGACATAAATCTGTCTTGAATCGACATGTATTGTGATCCTTTACATGATCTAGTAATAAAAACCAATTCATTGTTTGTTTTTCGAGTACCTACGCAGAGATATTAGGAAGAGGTCACTTACTTAAGGTTACTTTATTCATCGGTCATTTGACACCTTCTATGATAGTTTACTGCAACCGCCAGTAATCATGCCACCAACGCAATAAAGATCAAAATCGCTTAAATTATCAGTAAAAAAAGTTTGTGAAAATGTCTAATGTTAATGAGACTGGAGTATAAACGTCTTAATATAAAAGGTTTTCTAAACTTAGTAAGTCAAATTGCGCAATTATACGAGCGGGTAACACCATGCTTAAGGGTTGAAGATATTGTGAGCGTTGGTATATGGTTTAACCCAAGTTTGGAAACTTGGCTTGAACTTCGAAATATATTGTTAGAACATGTGGTTAGAATTAAGTAAATCAGTAAGCATGTTCAATGTAGGTGACCTCATTAATGGAATAAAGTTAGACAAGGACAGAGAGAGACTATAAGCGTGCCGAACTTTCGAAAAAAAAATATAGTTACCATTCATAGGTACGGAGGCGATAAGTACCCAGTCAATCAATTTTCAACCTTATTTTTGGCGCTATAAGTGTTTGACCCACGTTGACAAGTCCTGTAACACAATCAACAAACTCCGCTCACACGATCTTCAGCCTTATTACAAAGAGATTAATGTTGATTATCGAAAAGTAATTTAATTAGAAAATTGCACAGCTATAGATTAAAATATTTAGTTCACAGTAAGAATATCTCGCATTAAATAAGTTATTTATTGTAAACGTAAACAAACACGCAATCAGATGTACTAAGTAGTAAAATATACCTACCATGAGCTTACAAAAGTTCATAAAGTTTCAAAAACTATAAGAACTTCGCTACTCGCTCAACAAACAAACCGTACTCTCATGGTACAAATATTGAGTAGCGACTGTCAGATAAAGTAAAGTATATAATATACCTAGAGTTCAAGTCAGCGATACTTGAGGCCAAATTTAAATTGTTAACATAAAAACATGACAAAAGATTTTTTGACATCATTAAAGGTGTTTTGATTAAAACAAGCAGGCTAAAAGAAAGAATAAGTATCACTGATTTAATTTCGTGCCTCATTCACGATAGCTAGAACCCATACAAATTGAAATAGTAATTTATTAGTTCACACAACTTATATAGTTAAAATCTTTTACTAAGTAAAATATTTAATTATCTATTCCAATAAGGATCATATATTTTTATAATACACATAAATAATGAAGTTTATTAAACAATTAATACATATTTACAGAATATTTTGCGCATGAAATAAACGGCAAGATATTGGAATGTTTATCAAGAAGTGACAGCTAGATGCAGCTTTTAAATTCAGAACAAGATAAGAACATAATGCCAGATGGTTTCAACATATAATCTGTTGATTCGCAAAAAGTTTTGAAACTGTAAACAGTTCTGAAGGCTGTTTTATACGACATAGGCCCAATTTAGCGCGAGCATAGAATACTGTAGGTAAATACTGATTTATACCAACTTGTGTTTGACCACAATCTAGCGAAATATCAAGGAATCTTAGCGTGGTTACCGCTTTTAGTTTTTATTTTCTTACAACGAATAGGCATAGACTCATGTTCATTCAATCATAAACACGAACAAATTATACAAAATGTAACTTCAGAATAGTGAAAAATTGTGGCTCTTTTATAGTATTATTCAGTAATTTTAACTTTGCATTTCAATATTTGATACTTTGTTGGAAATTATAGGATTACATTAACATTGCATTTTTGACCAAAACTATATTGTACTAGAGGACATGCGACAGTGGCGCCCTCTAATTAATTTTAATCTACATAAACCTTAAGTTGTATTTGCATGTTTTCTTATTAAGAGTTACCATAAGACACCACATTATTGCTCAAAGCCAGGGTTGCTAGATTTTACCAGCTATATTTAGCTTTTTATACCGAGCATAATATTTAATCTGGCAACGCTTCACTACGAAAGGACCTCTAAAAGTATTCACAGAGCAATAATAATTTTAAAACGTGTGTTATCCACACAAAATATTTTTATAAGGCATATTTGTCTAAAATATCATTACCAGTTCATTTGGCTGTGATCCAATTTTAAACTTAATAAAAAAACAGTAAACATTTTTATACATATACACTGCTAATTATTCAAATCGTGTTCAAAATATATGACCAAGTTTGGGTCACTAACAGTTTATTTATAATGTTTTATTGTATCAAAACCAGAATTGCAGTATTAAAATGCTTTTAGTTCGGACTTATCGAGCAGTTTATACATTTTCATTGCTTTTATGAGTTTTTATGTAGGATTATTCTAAGTTATGTTGCTATTACATAATCTCAATTGTTATAAACATGTTGTTTTATTTTGTAAACCCTACTTTTGATTGTAAAATGGTGATTTCTTTTGCAGCGACCCTCGCTCCAAATTGTAAAGAGGAAAAAAGCTAACGTGGCTAGTGGCTGTGCCTGCCAAACAAAACGGTATGTGTTGGTATGGTGACGGGCGCGAAAATGTACATTTTGTGTAAAATAAATGCCATTGATAGCAACACAGACCGTTAATATTTTGTTTCTTTTTATAAGTTAATGGCAGCCTGGTTATGGATCGTTATAAAATGTGACCAGTGAGGATGTGTTCAAATGAATGCTACATTTTTGTATATCAAATAGCTTCTTGCGCTCCGGGTGGAGCGGGCGACTTTTATTGACTAAAATCTACTCTGGTTCCTTCAATTTCCCTTTGCGTTCCAGGGCGTCCAGGAATTCGTGAAAATTCCTGCAGCCCTAATTAACGACGATGGTGAAGATCTACTCGTGTTATAGTTGATAAAGCATTTTTAAGAAGGAAGGATATTTATCAGATTTTAAAGGAATAGACTGCAGGCTCTGGTAGTGTGTGCATATTTAGTAAAGCAAAACATTAAATAAGTATAAATAAAAATACCCCGAAATTTTCTGGGCTGTTAGGGCTGACACTGCGTAAAGCGGACGCCCGCCACAGTCCCATACAAAACTGTTACGGCGCGGCTTACCGCGCCCATTTTGCTACGTTATAATGTATTGAATTCTTCGCGTGGGCACCCGTCGCGTGACGTGTTTCGTAGCGAAACCGGATTATTATCTGCGCAGTGTCGCTATTTCAACTTTAACGGTGTGCATCTGAGCATGTAGTCGTGTCGATGGAGAACGTCGTGTTGATGTATTATTGAGTAGCTAAACGGGAGCAGGGCGCGGCTGTCCGAGACGGAGCATTTTTGTATGGGAACGCGCGGGCTGCCGCTTAACGTAGCGTCGGCCCTTAAATAATACATGACGGGAAGTCTAGCAATAACACATAAGTTAGACCACTTGTGTTTTGGACAGGTTCCAACTAAAAAGAAAACAAGGAATAACATTGTATAATTTATTTTTATACTTATATATAAACAATTCTATGTCTCCATAGCTTCTTCGGGTGGTGTGGGAAGTGCTATCAACGGCCGTGACGAGAACCGATTCGTAACTGAAACAAATGAATGGTACCCATCAGACAATCTGCATAATTTGAAATAGCAAATTATTGGGGTAAAACGAACTGACATAATTGTGTTGATCATTTTAATGATTATAATTTCTAGAAATAGAAATTACGTGTCCTAATTATCTGCAAGAGAACCAAAGTCGTCGACATAGCCCGAAGAATCGCTGAACTAAAGTGGCAGTGGGTTGGGCACATTGCTCGTAGAACGGATGGTCGATGGGGCCGGTTCTAGAGTGGCGACCGCGCACCGGAAAACAGCGTTGGCGCGGCCTCCTGCAAGGTGGACCGACGACCTGGTAGAGTTTGTGAGACGCACAAGTTCGGTCGTGAATATATTCTGATAAATGAGTAAGTTTGGCGATTCTTCGAGCAATGTCGGTAACCTTGGTTTTCCTGCGGATATCGTCATTTCTTATGTGAACGCATGGTAATCCCTAGCATAGCTCTTTTTTTGCCCTATGGGTCTTCTTATGAGGCCCATTGTAAGCGACCATGTTTCAGAGCCAGGAGCGAGGATCGGTCGTTGTGGAGACACTTGGGGGAGGCTTATGTCCAACAGTGCACGTTTTCCGGCTGAAATTATGATGATAAATTACTGTACTTATGACAATACTCACACTGCTCGCTAATGTTCAAGTCGACAAGCTCAATGTAGTTCTGCTTGTTGTCTCCGCCGACGGCGACGTTGAAGGGCGCCTCCGGACACGTCGCCGCACACAGCGCTGCGCCCACGCGGCATACGCGCTCCGACACTTGCACTGGAGCGGCGCTGGAGTGTGGAAAGATGTTATGTAAAGGATTAGAACGCGTTTGAGTGACAGTAGGTGCTGTTTCCTCTGACAAGATGAGGAGAACAAGATGAAAGGAAACCAGGAAGTTTATGGAGTTCCGAAACCGATATAAAAGTTTCGGATAGTTTCGCATAAAGACGGTAGTCTAAATGATGGCCAAACTAATCTAGACTGAAATTGCCAACTCTTACTTTTTGTATTTTACATCTATAATTTCAATAGAAGCCATCAACAACCATAGAGATCCTACGATATATTTCGGTGGAGCATCTGAGAAGAAATCATCTATGAGATATGTCGTAGGGCCGTAGATACATGATTATAATAAAACTATCTCAACAAAATAGTGTTGCTCATTTTGGATTATGTTGCCACATAAAAATTTAGCATTCTTTATTAGAAGAGACGAGAAGGATCGACTTTTGGATTAGTTTTTTATCGGTCGTTTTAATTAAGATTGGATCGACTTTCGTATAAACGCGTCATGACGCACTTTTTAAACTTTATCTACATTCTTCAAAGACCAGTCTCGCTTGAAAGGTTCAAAAAATGCGCGTATCCGCCCGTTGTAGCGCAAGTAATCAAGTTGCCACACGCGTGTTGTCCTACCAGCGACAAATCACACTTTAAAAAAAAATACAAATTAAGAGATTTTTCCGGGGGCCACCTTAAAAATCCATAGGTTATTGCTAGAGGACTAAGTACTGAAAATTCCAAAGAAAATTTTGGCTTATTTTCGAAATATCACTGAAACATTTGACATAGGACACGCCTGGCGTGTTCGCGGCGAAGTTACAGAAATTCGCAAGAACACACTAGGCGTGTCGGCGGCATTGAACGTGTTAACCTAGATTACCACAAGATGACTAAACACATATTTGATATAATTTTATTCACAATGCTCACCCAGATATATCCCAAGTCTTGAGTTTCTCGTCCGTACTGACTGTGATCATCAAGCCAGGCACTCTGTCACTGAGTATGAGACCGGTGACTTCTTTGTCGTGGGCGTCTAGTATCCAGAGCGGCTCATCGTTTCTGCAATCCACCATAGCTACCTTGCCTGTGTTGTTACTCATCTGAAACAAATAGATTTCGAGATACTATTATTATAATGTTTTAAAGCATAAATATTCTCTGACGCGAAAGTGGGTCAGTCTTGGATGTCAGATTCATGCTAGAACTACATTAAACCGATGCACACGTGTAACATGCCTAATTTGTACGTAAAATGACGTCGCGTGACGTGGATCAAGTGTAGCTTTACAAGTCTACGGATACCTGCGAGGCGAGTCACTACGGAGTTCTTTAGAGCCGAAACTGCGTTACACGTTCGCCCGTGCGGTCCCATACAAAACTACTACTACTCGGTCGCCTCCCCCCCCCCCCGCGGTCACCCATCGCAGCAGCCGCGCCCGCGCCTTTTTTGCTACATAATAATACATTATCTAACTTCTCCATCGTGTCAATCATCCATGTGCATGCACACCGTTCATTCATTAAACCGCACCTATTGTCTTTCTATTGTGCCTGTAATTTCCACGATTGAAAGGTTAAAAAAAAAAAACCAGATTCCGCGACAGAGATCAAAACACATGACACACGCGCATAGTTACACAACAGGTACTCATCGCGGGCGTACGCTTAGACGCAGAGTCGGCTGTTATATGGTACCGCGCGGACGTCCGCATTACGCAGTTTTGGCCCTAAGTTTAAATAGACATGTTATCTTAGTTGTATACTCACCGCGAAACAGAAGGGGTTCTGTGTAGACCACACGACGCGCTCGATCTCGGGCGCGAGGCTCCACGCGCGCACCGCCTCGGGCGTGCGGCAGTCGGACACGCGAGCCTTGCCGTCGCACGAACCGCTCACTAGAGTCTGTGCTTCAAGAGGATGGAAAGCTAGCGATTGGACCTGTGGGCGATGAAAAACTTTATTTATTGTCGGAACCCTAAAAATTGTGTTGAAGCATCTTAAATTGCCAAGAAATGGAACTTTTGAGTTATTAAAATCTCAACTAGTACTTGGAGTTTAGAGAACACTGGTCATTTATAGTACTCTAAGGGTGAGTTGCACCATTTAACTATAACGATAACCAAACCATAACCAGCCGTGAAACGGCCGCCTATCGGTCAATTCGACAATTTGACCACTGTTAACGGCTTTGTTATCGTTATAGTTAAATGGTGCAACCCAGGGTAAGTAATAAAAAATATATATTTTAATGTAAGTAAAATTAAGTAAATATAAAACCTATTTTTAGAAAGAGTTCCAATATACAACATTATTTTTAGTTTATGCGAAATCTGAATATAGTTTGTTTAGAATCTGTAACTGAATGGATTCCAATAGCCAAAAATATTTAAAAAGGTCACAAGTTAGACAACCCCGACACTAAGTACAAAACAGGTCACGGCAGGTCATAGCGGGCATTAGGAACCAACAAACAGCTGGGTGCAAGTGCAAAACAACCCCTCAGTCGCCTGGATGGTTCGGTGACTATGTATTTTTGCTGACATAACAAGCTTATAACTTTGTGATTTTTCATGACACAATGTTGATATTTTGTATATAGATTCTTTACATAAAAATACTAGACACACTAATGTTGTAGAGTACCACCCACCTTATCTTCAAAGCAGTCAATTTTAGTGTGCGGTGAGCCTTGATCCAAGTCCCATAACAGAACTGTGTTGTCTGCTGACCCACTCGCTAATACGTGCCTGTAAATTAACACAAGGTGTTCTGAAATATTGGTAATCAGGGTTTATCACCTAACGGTCAGCGCACACACGCCACCGGCAACCGCAAAACGCCTCGACCGTACTTCCTATAGATCTCATGCATTTTATATGGATACAGTTGGCATTCAGCTTCCTTTGAGGCCGCTTCTAGCTTCTCGTGGTGGCGTGTGCAGCGACCCTTACATATTGTAGTTGTTATAGCCACCATTGTTAAATAAAGCGTCGGTCAGGGCAATGACCGCCCCACAGAAAAAATGAAAGAGGTTAGAAAAGAAATACTTTCCAATTTGTACTACAACGAGTGTCACCATGTCTCCCACCCTTTAACTCCACTACATGCAATAAACCGATACGAAAGCGCACTACGCGACTAACAGACCACGCACACATAGATCGCAGGTTTGCTATTGGTAGATGAGAAGCCTTATTTGGTGGCTCGCCTGCCCCGCCCACAAGCCATTTAACCTCTTTCATCTAACCTCGTTCTGTGGTCCGTCCGGTCCCCAAACGAATTACCATAATACTTACGTAAAATTCCTGTTCCACGACAGATCGAGCACGGCATCCTTGTGTCCGACTCGTTTAGTTTTCTTCTTTTTATTTGGTTTCTTGCCCAGTTTGAACGCGGGCTCCAGACAGTTCTCGATGTCCAAGTCCCAAACTTGGATGACTGGGTCCATGCCCCCAAGAGCACAAAGGTTGCCTGAAGACACATGTGTATTTGGAATAATTCATGATAATTTCATTTCGTCGCTAGTCATTCAAATATAAGTTTGTTGTATTTTGAGTAGATATTCAAGTGAGCACTTGTATTTAAAAAGCACATAGGTTGTTATTCTAAAGATTGATTGTTGAATCGAGGTTGTCATCGGACAAACCGACGAACAGCAAGCATCTACCCTCACATTGTTGAAACCTCTACGGTCCGGACCAAGCGTTTTGGCTCGTCGTTTAGACCGCGTACATCAAGGGACTGGAACAATTTGCCTGTAGCTAGTCTTCCCGTCCGATTATAATTTAGATGTCTTCAAGTCTAGAGTGAATAGGCTCTTAATAAATTAGTGCGCCTCTTCATTAACGATTGCATCACTACTTACCATCAGGTGGGATCGCAGTCAAGCACTAGTTTATTTTTTAGCAATAGCAGGACGAATATATGCATCTTTAACATGAGACAAAGGATAGGCGCAACATCTTATAGGAATTACTGTATAGTAGTTTAAAAATATAGGTTCATACATGCTGCTCATTTTCTTAGCCTACAAAACTTACCAGGGTTTGGATCAGAAGGGTCATGACTGAGCCATTCGATGCAGAGCGGGAACCAAGGCAGGATGATGTCGTGGTGCACGTAGAACGAGTCCTCTTCTTTATTGTAAACTGGTGAATTAAATAAATGACAACTTCTGATTGCAAACTTAGTACACTGCTCTAGGAAGCCAGAAACGCAAAATCTATATCTACACTAATATTTATTTATTTATTATTATTAGCACATACAATTGTTTTAACGGGTATACCTACCCAAGGTAACAAAAGTAGTCGCAAAATAGCCTAGCACTCAGAGACACCACCCACAAACTGATCAGATATCCATTAGTGCATGCAACATACATAATGAACAGTCGATGTTCAGTCTCAAGCAGCACCCTGGAGAATCGGCACCAGTTACATAGAGGACAACACAATTAGTGTCACCTTGATAATATAATAAAGAGTTAGTTTGTTTTTTAGTTTTTTGTTTGTAGGAGGTAGTCTCTGGAAGTACTGGTCCGATTGCTAAATTTTTTCACCAATAGAAAGGTACTTTTGCTACTATACAGGGTTCAACCTGTTAGGTGCTAGTTGAGAACATCATAAACCACGAATTTTGTTCTGTGACTTTTAAAAATGTATCATATTTTAGTTCATCAGATTTTCATACAAAACTATTTAATTCATTAAACCCCAAGCGAACGCCGGCGTTCGCGCACCTATTGTCTTTTAATTGTGTCTGTCATTATCACGATTGAAAGGTTAAATTGAACATTCTAAATATTACGAAATCTATGCTTGCGATAGTACAATAGCGGAGATCGCAGGGGTGCTTGATGCGCTTGCGTCGCGACGTACAGGCGTAGGTAGGGAGAGCAAAATACAGAGTTAAATTGCGTTAGATAGAACAACGAAATCTTGATGGTTTGTTTTTGGAAAATGAATATTTCATTTTGTAAAAAGTCAAAGAACAAAAGTGGTTGTTTATGGTGTTAGTAACATAGTCCTCAGAAGTTACCAATTTTTTACTAATAACCCTGTATAAAATCAAAACGCTACCATTGATTAATTACGAAATCTCAGACACTAACACCTATAAACTTAAAATTTGGCAGGTGGGTTCTTTATAGGGTGTAGACATACGCTCAGAATGGATTTACCGAAATTCACCCCTAAAGGGATGAAACGGGTGTCCAAAGTTTGTATGGAAAAACCGACATCCACGCGGGCGAAGTCCCAGGCAGAACCTAGTTTTCGAAAAAATCTATTTGTTTTTGCATCGGAAAACTTGAAACTTTTCAGTTAAGCCCCTTTAGACCGGGACCGCGGTCTCAAATTCCACCTATATTTTTTTTTAAGTAGTGTTTTGGAACCACAGATAAATTGAATACAGTTTTTTTGGTGACTGTACTTTAATCCCTTTTCCTTGTTAAATATAAATAATAGGTAATCACGGTCCCGGTCCAAAGAGCCCTTTTATTTTATTTGATTAAATAGGGAAACTCTCTATACTCGTAAACTTTTAATAGACAGCATGGTTTGCGCAGTGGCTGGGTGAGTGGCTGCTGCGCCGCGTGTCACCGGTTCGATTTCCGTACAGAAAAAATACTTGTACGGCCTACAGATAGTTGTACCGTGCGTTATGTATGTGAGTTTGATTATACAGGAGTAATTTTTTATGTGTAAGTCAAAAGTTTTTTATTTCACATAGGCCTACATGGGCACTTATAGAACGTCAGAAGCTAGTGCACGGTTCGAAATTGGTCGATTCCTATGGAGAAGAACCGGCAAGAAACTCCATGGTTACTCTTTAAAAAAAATTATTGAAAAAAAAAATGATGATGAAATGATGTAAAAAACTTTACTCCATACAATTTATATGGAAACTAGACTTGTAGAGCTAACTAGATCCACGCCACGTCGTTCTACGTACAAATCAGGCGTGTTACACGTGTGCGTCGGTATAATGTAGTTCTAGCTTAAGGGTGAGTTGCACCATTTAACTATAACCATAACAAAGCCGTTAACAGTTGTCAAATCGTCGAATTGACCAATAGGCGGCCGTTTCACGGCTGGTTATTGTTTGGTTATCGTTATAGTTAAATGGTGCAACTCACCCTAAGTCTGTGGGAGTTTCTTAAGTCATGGTCCTAAAGGTTTAAAATGGTCTTAAAAGAACTTCGAACTTACTGTATACTTCTAAGATACTGGCATCACTCTCTACGTGTCCCACTAAAAGCAGATTGTCATTAGGTTTGATGATGTCATCTTCCTCGTCGCTGTCCGGACCCTCAGTCTGAAAAAAATATTTAAATGGATTACTGTCAAATTAAGTATTCAGTGAAATCGTACAGAATATTATAATATTATAATATAGTATGATTTTTTAGTGATGATTATAATTTTTTTAATTTAATTTCTTTTTGAGATTTTGGATAAAGTTACTTTTTGATATAAATAATTTGAAGAGGGGCCTTCCCCAACCATCTATCGTCAACATATGGTTGATAAGTTCTTTGTTTCATCTAAAGCAATGTTTGATAAAGAGGCAATATAAAAAGTGAGATAGTGCCTGAACGCTTGGTTGGCATGCTGTAACTTCTGTCGCCCAATGATTTTATGGAAAGCATCACGGGTTGATCGCTCTTTAAAAATTAGCCTAGTAGCCAATATTACTCACCCTTATCTGTACATTTTCACTTAGATCACCTAAGTTTGGCAGGGTTGCCACAGTACCAATACCAACGGGGTTAACTGCAAAACAAAACAAACTATTACAATAACATACAACTAAATAGTGAAAGGAGTCTTCCGGTCTTGAATGGAGCAAGAGGGTGTTTCAGACTTTTACTGACTAAAACCCACCTGTGTTCTGTAGTTGTTGCGGTGGTATCTCATTAACCTTTCAATCGTGTCAATCAGAGACACAATAGAAACACAATGACAGAGTGAAAGCCGGCATTCACTTGGGGTTTAATGAATTAAAAAAATTACATGACTCTTTTCTACTTTGTTGTAGTTGGCTTCTAGTCTAAAGGTACGTGTCTGATGAAGGGGGTGGGGAGGAGTGTATCTTAAATAGGCCAATCACAGTGTTCGAAGTCTCCGCTCCGCTTCTGTGAAAACATTCAAAGTGGAACCGAGGGGATTGTTAAATAAAACATAAGAACTGCCTCAAGCCTGACAGTGGTGTCCAGCAGACTGTGATGCCGAGCGCAGTGCACAACGCGGAGAGTAATAGTAAGTAATAGAAAGAACAGAGAAGTAATGATTACAAATCTGTTCATTATAAAGACACAAGTACTTACTATTATCCTCTTCATCATAGTTCTCAAAGTTGAACTCGTCATTAGGATCGGCTGGTGGGTCCCTCGGAGCTGCACTGGCTTCACCTTCTTCATCACTTTCATCTTCACCTGCCTCCGCTATTCTGTAAGATAAGGTTTAAATAATTAATCAGAAACAATGTAGGATTGGTCATCGGATATGGCCTGTGTGCTAGTTTTCAGCAAGTTTGCTGCATGTTTGGCGCAGTGGTTGAGCTAATGATTACTGTACTACATGTCGTAGGTTCGACTCCCACACCAAACAAATTTTTGTATGACCTACAGATAGGTGTTCCTGGTCTGGACTGTCTTGAGTGTGTTAGTTTAAATATTTGTGTATGCACCCACATCACAAGAGTTATTCCGAGTGTGGGGCACCGTTTATTAAAAAAAACGTTATAAACACAGCAGCGGATTACAGCAAAACGTTTATTATAAAGATAATAATAAACAAAACATACGTCGTAAACATCGTTCATTAAAAAGGTTTCATAATGTTATTATATGAAATTATACCAAGAACTTACCTCAAATCATCAGCTGTTTGTTTTATAATTTTTTCCAATTCTTTTTCTGTTAATTCTATCTGTAATTAAAGATATAAATTAATAGAATGCAAGGCTTTAGCGAGTGGAAAAGTGCCTACCCGAATTTCGTTTTACAAACCTTTTCTGGTACTGCTTTAGCTACACCACGACGTACAAAGTGCATACATGATATTAAACTAACTGTTGGAGTAGTTTCATCCATAGTTATGACAAAATATAAGATAATTTAGTATATTTTTTGATCACATGTACTGCACAAAAACAATGTGCACGTTATCAGTGACACTGACAGTTATTTTGTCAAATGCGTGAAAAATGTTGCAACATTGCAAAATACTTTACTCACAAATTAATTCTTTGAAACCAAAGATACATTACTGTACTTTGATTTGTTTATTTGGCACTTTTAGGTTTCCCAGTTTTCGAAATATCACACATTTTTGTATTGTTGGCTCAGTTTTTATTGACGTATCTCATTTTCAAGTCATCCGTTTTTTTTATATGGCAATCGTTCTCAGATGAATTTCATTCACCTACTTTTTAATTCTAGCCTGTGCTCAAATAATTTGATGTCTCATTCTGCCGCTTGGCGGCGTTGTAAACGCTTGGGTCCGCAATAGTGTCAAAATTCATTAGTTCTCTGAAAAATTGTCGTTTTTTAACAATGCCAAGATGTTCAGCTTCAGGTTGTCGCAATATGGGATCTCACACATTTCCCAAAGACCCCAAACTGCGAATATTATGGGAAAAAGCGACGAACAAAGATAATTTTAGGGCATCTAAGCATTCGAGGTTATGTTATGATCATTTTAAGCCAAGTGACTATGTAGATCCGTGCTATTCTGTGGCTAATAGTAAGTTTTGAATTTTTTTTTCTAAAAAAATTGTTTTTATCACCACCTCTGTCGGAACTTAATTTTGCAAATCACTTGTAGGGGTATCTCCATTTCATAGATATTTGAAGAAAACAGCTGTCCCATCGATTTTTTCCAGTAATATTCAACAATCTAAAACAAGTGGGGCTAGTGAAAATGAGGCGAAAACTGCAAGTAAGTTACTCTATCTAACCTGTTTTATGCTATTAGAATGAATATTGGTACAAAAGTTATAGATATTTCAATGGCCCTGGCCCGTACGGTAGGCGCTGCGCTGTTATTAGAGCCTCTCGCCAAAGAGCATGTAAGTAGGTACCTCTCGCTCTGAAACGGCGTGCAGCGATGTTCCGCATCAAAACAAGTTTACTATTTAATCCATTGTTATAGACTTAATCTACTCTATGGTCTACGGGTCGAACGTTTTTAGCCCGAGGATTGAATGACCAGTGACGTTGTAGGTACGCATTAGGTATTTTGTAATTACGTCGTAGTAGGTACCTAATTGTTTATTGTCGTTCATAGGTGGTACTGTAAAAATGGGCCAAGTGCGTGGCGATCACGCAATTAAAGATTCCTCTCTTCTCAAAATATTTGTATTTGAAATGATAATTATTTGTCGCACAGAATATTATATCGACGATTATAAGTTTACGCACATCTCGGAAAATGAAATATAATTTTATACTTTGTACGGGAGGAATTATAGACATAGTGGAGGAAAGAAGAAGGAAACATCATCAATGTAATATACAAACTATAAATAGAATTCACTAATGAGCAATCTGGTTGTAATCTGTTATTGAAAATTTCTACAATTATTTTGATTGATTGATTGATTCCCGAAGACCTCTTACTAGGTATTTACTGCTTAGATTATATACATAAGAAAGAAATCTTGTATATTTAGGTATTTAATCTAGAACTAAACAGATGGAGTATAAGTGTCGTGTTTGCGCCACGGCCAAAGATTTTATATATCCTAATCCTATTAGACTACTGAGATATACATTAAAAAATCTTTGCCCACGCCACGGCACGGCACGGCCATAGTCTGTCATCGATGATTAATGAAAGGTAAAGGATATCTATGGATAGAGTGCGTCTACTGAAAGCGTAACCTGGAGTTTTTTTTTTAAATTTAATCGGCAACATTCTTTTGCCGAAAAAAAAACACGTCAAAGTCTATGGTTGCAATTGTCAGTTTTTGGAAACTGATATTTATTTTTCAAGAATAATTGCTTAATTGTGGAAAAACAATAAACAGTAACGTGCAAAAACTGCTACACACTATGGTTAATAAGTTCAAACAAAAACAAGAAGAGAAAGAAGGTGTTTTCAATGAAAACTAACATTGTTTACATACGATTTCTGATTTTTAAGTTAGTATGACGTTATAATCTTGATCCTTGTCGACTAATATTATTAGATTAATAATATTATAGAGTTATATTTCGGTATATCATGACAATTTTTTTCTTATATTTTTAGATAAATCTGACATATTGCGAATTTCATAATGGACAAAAACATCGAACAAAGAAGGCTTTTTGTGAATCGACTTAATCAAAAACACATGCTAGTGAGTGGTAGAATGCGTTCAAAAGCAGTTGAGATGTAATGAAAGATTTGCCTCACTCTGTCTGGTAGTGCGTGAAAGTCTGCAACTGAAGTTAAAATCGCGAAAATCCTAGTTCAAGTTTGAGAGAGATGCTGCTGCAGCAGCTGCTGAACGTTTTGTGTCTCACGAGTCGATCCGTATCATTTGAAACAATCACTGGAGTATAAAACATGTTCCCACTTGACTAATCCCAAAAGATCTGAATTTTCTCTATGCTAAAACAAATCGATTCCAAACCAACAATCTTGAAACACATTAATAGTGTTGGCGAGACGTGATGAAGTTGAAATCATCTTGACTATTTTATTTGACTATCACGGTCTTGTGCACTTGGTATTCTTGCCAGAAAGCCAAATGGAAAATAAAGAATATTATTTAAATATTACATAGCGATATTTGAGAGATCAGATAAAATAAAATAATTTGGAATACTATCTAACATTTTGTATGTTATTGACATTTACCATACACCCACCAAATAATTAAGTCTACACACATGTTTTTGACCAGGATATATGTTCTTGTACAACTATTCTAAAATTGTCCTAAATACAAAAAATACTCTAGTATCAAAACTTTTTTCTCCTACTATTTCAATAATACCACATTCAAAATTTTTGGTTGTAACCTCCTTTTCTCAGGTCACGCTTTCATTAGACGGACTCTAGGGATAAGTTTGGATTAAAAAAAAAACATCAGCGGAATCGGACACAGGCTGAGCTGGCTTTAACGAAGCCCATAAACTATGATTTAGGGCCGGTGAGCTAAATCGAATCGGCCAAAAACTCTAACAGGAACATATTTAAAAAATCGGCGTGGTCAACGTCTTTTTTATGAATAGGAAATTTAGTTAAAAGATTTAGGCGTAAAAAAATAATTGACAGATAGCGTTAATGTCACATTTGTCATTATCAGTAAACAAACGTTTTTTGTTGTTTTAGAGTTTTAAAACTAAATAAACATAAACAGCTCACCGATCGAATATCTAATTAGAACTTCACAAACTATTCTTTTTTGCTAATAATTTATCAATATGCCCCGTTGCGCAGTCGTTAATTGTAAAAATATGGGAACTCATACGTTTCCCAAAGATGTTGAAAGACGAAAACTGTGGGTGAAAGCTCTTCGAAGACAAAATTGGAAAGCCAAGAAGTCGGCGAGACTGTGTGCTGTACATTTTAAACCTGAAGATTATATTGAGAAAAATTCGTATACAGGTAAGGTATTTTTTCATAAATCAGAGAAAAAAATGCTTAAAACAAGCACTTCTGGTTTACTACACTTGTTGTTTTTAATATATCAAATAAATCTTCTATCTCACCAGCATTCAATATGCAAGTTTTAGGGTATAGTAGAGAGAGTATAGTACCTACACTGTTTAAAGTAAATAAAATAGTAATAAATAACTTTATTTTTTCTAGGTGACGAAAATCTCCGCAAAAAGCTGAAGGCGTCAGCTGTACCGTCTTTGTTTTTAACTCCGAGCAGGTCTTTCCCGCCTTACGCCTCCAGTCTGCGACAAAAAAAAATCTTATGTAAATAAACCAAAACAACTAATGTAAACTATCATCGAAAGGGTAAATTATTTTGTAAGTTACGGAATGGGATTCATACCATAACTTACTAAAACAAAAGTTACTTACTGTCATGGAATAAACCTCTTATTCCATAAATTCTTTCAATTATAGATAGGATAGCCAATACAGCACCATTGCCAAGTTTATTTTTAATACAAAAACTGAATAATATTTAAATGTAGTTCCACCAAGCATGAGCTATCAGATTTTAACCATAAAATATGTTGATTTTATTTAGTTTTATAGATAACTCGAAAAATTACTTTTAAATGTGCAGTCTGTGATTTTTGAAATCATGAAAGTTTAATAAATAAATGATTTATACAATGTGATGCAATCATTGATTTACTTTCATCCAATACCTGGTGACGACTGATTGGCGGCCTTTGAAATGTGATTTAACTTATAATATTTTGCTTTTATAGGTAGTCCAACAAAGAACAATGTTATAAAGAATAACACAGTTTCTCTCCAAAAGATGACAAAAGAGGAAGAGAGTAATTCTACAGAAGTGAATAATGCAGTCAGAAATAGATCTGTGAGATTGAAAAACAGAAAGGCTTACTTGTAAGTAGAAATTTGACTCTGAAGCATTTTTCAGCAGGTAAGATTCGGCCCAAGTACGAAAAGCAACGAAGGAACAGAAGTGGGTTTTTAGTCAGTAAAAGTCTGACACTATCGGGGGATGTCATTGGATGATTTTCCCACTTATCCTTTTGAATGTCTTATGTTACACAGTTCGACATAAGCAATTGTCTTTCTATTGTGTCTCTAATTACGGCATTCAAAGAGTTAAAAAAACCCATTGCTTATTAATTAAAATAAAAGTAATGTTTAGAATGATGTTTGGTATTCATTGCTGCAGAAATTAGAACGCATTCTCTCGCACCACTCTAGAGTGGGAGAAGTCATAAGACAACTCCCCCATCTTAAAAAAAAAATGGGATGAAACAGGGGTCCAATGTAATGTTTGTATGCAGAATTCGAATTTAACATGTGGGCGAGGCCGTTGGTTGAAGAAGCTGGTATAATTACTTTTCAAAGTTGACTGGAAATTTGTAAAGTAATACTGGTATTATTTTCAGGTTAAATCGTAGATGTTCAGTACCACACTGCAATTCAAGACCTTCAAATGAGATCTCTCTTCATCTATGTCCCAACAATGCAGCAGTCAGAAACGAATGGGCCGAAGCTCTCCATGTCAGCTATCAATACGTCAAGAACATGGTTGCTTGCAGTTTACACTTCTCTAAGATAGATTTTATCCCGTCAAGTAAAGTATATTTAAGATAAATCTGGTTTATAAGATAAGATCATAAGAATTGTTCCAAAACTGAAGATTATAATGCAATTGATTCTTCGTTCTCCTTGTAGAAAATTCAGAGCGGGTACTAAAGTACAATGCAGTGCCCTCCCGTAATCTTCCCAATCGTAAAAAAGCGGTTTTGCCTGTCAAACATAAACATATAAAGAAAGAAGTGGCTGCTAAAGCTTTTGAGAAGTAAGTACCACATAAGTTCCTTTATGTCACCAAAAAAAAAATCTATCACTTACGGCATTTTTAAATTCTTTGGTCTTGCAACACTGATAGACCAGTATTGGCCATTGTGTAAAGTGTTGCTGGTGTCCAGAGACTAAATTAAATATAGATGAGTGAGTGAGTTGGTCTCCTTTCCGTCATGAAAAAGTCGAGTCTTCAATCTTTACGTTCACACGCGTAATGTAAGTGAAAAAAATATCATTTACCAAGTCATCGAAGAAGTAAAGTGAAATAACGAAAATATTTTACAGTGTTATTCTTTTAACTGTTAAAATATTTATTTCGTATTCACGAGTAATAATCAGTCGCAAAAAATCTCATTTCGAAAGTGTAATTTTGTCTATACTATTGCAAAAACTATACGTCAAAATTGTCATTAAAAATGACAAATCTCACGAGATCTAAATATTTTTAAGTGTTTTATTTACTTTTGCATTTATAATCATGTGGTTTCTGTGATGTGTTAGGCAGCAGACGATGGCCGAGTCTGTTGGCAAAACAAAGGAGACTATTGAAGAGGATATAAATCGTGAATGTCGTGCTTGTCTTAAGAAACTGGATGATAAAAAGAGTTGTTGTAATGTTTTCCAAGCCTGGGCCCCTCCCTGGGACGGCATGGAAGCCTCCATAGCCGAGGATTTGGCTAAATTAGCTAATGTTGAGGTTAGTATAAATAATAAACATCAAATTTTATAATGAAAAATAAGCAAGGTTATATATTTATTTTCCCTCTCTCTTGTTATTTGTATTTGGATTAATTATTCAAGGGGCTCAATCATTTATATAAATAGATAATAAATTTCTTTGGTTGTAATGACATTTATATTGTTATGATTATACCAGAGGTTAAAAAAGAGCAAATTGTCAAAGTACTAATACACTTTACATAATTTGTATTTTAAATTTTATGTTCCTAATTCTTCAATCAACTAAATTAAGGTTATGATGCCATCAACAAATGTCTGATGATTTTGCCAGTGTCATGAAGAAGGATATAGTTTGAAAGTGGAAAAAAAGAGGGAGTATGACGTTTTGAAGAAAAAAGCTAAGAAAGCCGTGACATTAGCAAAATCAATGGCCCAGGAAAAACTGTACAACACACTGGACAGTCCTGCAGGCCAAAAAGAGCTGTACCGGCTAGCTAAAATGAGAGAGAAAGATGAGGGATGTTTGTCAGGTAAGATGTGTAAGGAATGAAGCTAGAGTGGTCCTGTTGCGTGATGAAAAAATCAGAGAGAGGTGGAAGGTCTATTTTGAAAGACTGATGAATGAGGAAAATAATTAGAGTGGAATTTTAGAGAGTAAACCAGAGATTGTAGGGTTATTGAGGTTAGTATGGATGAAGTCAGAATAGCAGTAAATGGAATGAAAAATGGTAAAACCATTGGTCCAGATGGAATATCCGTTGAAGTGTGGAAGTTATTGCAAGTGGATGGATGGATGTGGTTAGCTTTATTCTTCAATAAGTTGTTGCGGGAAGAAACCATACCTGATGAGCGGTGCAGCAGTTCTTTGGTGCCCATTTTTTAAAAACAAAGGTGATGTGCTTGAGTGCAACAATTATAGAGAAATAAAGCTAATGTTACATACTATGAAAGCCTGGGAGAAAGTTATTGAAAGGCGACTGAGAGAAGAGAGTAAAATTTCACAGATCCAATTCGGTTTTATGCTTCGTCGGGGTACGACCAATGCCATTTTTGCTATACGCCAGCTGTACGAGAAATACAGAGGCGCGCATAAAAACTTGCACATGGTATTCATTGACCTCGAAAAGGCATACGACCGGGTACCTTGAAAGGTTCTGTGGTGGGGGTTCCCTTAAGGAGAAAGGTGTGCCTGGGAAGTATGTGCAGTTGATCTGAGCGATGTAGTACGCAAGTAGTCTGGTTCACAGTGGGCACCACTGGAAATTTCAAAATGGCTGTCGGCTTACATCAGGGATCGAATCTCAGCCCTTACCTCTTGAGGAGGAGACTCCCTGGTGTATGCTGTTTGCCGACGACATTGTGCTGGTTGCCGAGGGTGGCCTAGAGGTCCAAAACATATTGGAGGTGGGAACGCCCATACCAATCTGTTCCGACTTTCGGTACCTCGGGTCACTCGTCCTAGGAGATGGTGAGGTAGACCGAGACGTAACACGTCGGATCAACGCAGGATGGATGAAATGGCGACAGGTCACGGGAACAACTTGTGACCCACGCATGCCCCTCAAGTTGAAGGGTAAAATTTACAAGTCTATCATAAGACCTGTCATACTGTATGGATCAGAATGTTGGGCTGTGAAAAAGAAGGATGAAAAAAGATTGCATGCAGCAGAGATGAGAATGTTGAGATGGATGTGTGGTGTGACGAGAATGGATAAAGTGAGAAATGAGTACATTAGAGGGAGTTTGAAAGTGGCGCCAGTGACTGAAAAGTTGAAAGGTAATTGGTTGTCTTGGTATGGTCATGTGAAGAGGAGGGATGAAGCGCATATTACTAAAAGAGTTCTGAGTATACATGTAGATGGATGGATTATGTGAGAAGTGATATGAAAGAAAAAGGAGTTAGTGATAGTTTGACGGGTGACAGGACAGAATGGAAGAAGAAAACGTGTTGCGCCAACCCCAAGTAATATGGGATAAGGGCAGGAAGAAAAAGAAGATGATGAAGGATATGAGATTCATTACCCATAACATTTTTTAGATAACTCCAACCGATAGACATTCAAAAGTCTTATGTGCACCATGCTACCAAAGATTATTGGATGCAGCCACATTTGCGGCCAAAGTTAGAAATTGTGACTTACTCCTCAGAATGAGGTTCACTGCTGAAATAGACATTGAAAAAGTCTGGCCTAAACCAATACTAGTGGACAAAAATATCAATGGTTCAGTATTCAATAATCCAATGGACGTAGTAATCAAACAGGAAGTGGTTTCGGATGAGGAATATCCAGTTAACGGTACTGATAACCCGTATGTAGAGAACGAACTGGCCAATTTGGAAATCAAAATAGAACCGGAAGAGTTAGTCGAACCTCCACCTATGAATATTACTATAAATGGTGAGTGCTTTTATTGATAATAAAAATAATAAATTACAACTTCTTCTTCTTCTTCCTTGCCTTATCCCTGTCCACCACGTAGCTAGAGGGCACCCTCTTCCTTTTTTCCTTTCCGGGATCGCTAAGGCCTTCTTTACGGGGAACTCTTTGTCCCTTCTCATGACATGTCCGAACCAGCGCATACGTTTCTCTGACAACTTATCTGCTATGGGTGCAACTTTGAAGGAGCCTCTGATGTATTCGTTGCGTACCTTATCAAGTCTTGTAACGCCCGCTGCCCATCGTAACATTTTCATTTCATCAACTTAGCTTAGCTTGGGACTAGATGGTGTTGTCTGATAGTTGTGGAATATTATTATTAATCCCTTTATTAATTTTTTAACTCATATTATAATACATTTTCAAATATTTTTTATAAAATGATATAAAAAAAAATATATAAAAAAAATAGGTATCCGCCGGTGTCAGGAGCAGAATCCTAGCTACCGGTGGTTAGGGCTTCAGAGACAGGAACCTCCTCACAATGCGAGCCGTATCAAGGAGTACTGCCTTCTGTATCAGGTTTTTGATCCAACCGCGCACCGACAGCTTCGGCAGATGGTCGTCGAAGCTTTTGTCTATAAGACCATTGGCGGTCACGACTATCGTCACACTGACAGACGAGTCCACATTCCACATGTCAATAACCCCATGGGCTAAGTCCGAGATATTTGATTTCCCATTTTATCTTACTTTTTTTTTCAAAATTATTCTTATTTTAATAATATCTAAAAGGTTATTAAACATCAGAAAACAAAAGAATTGCAGTCTGCATAGTGTAGCAAATAGTAGTTGTACAAGTAAAAAAGTCCAATGAGCTTGTAATTGGATTTCTTTACTTTCCAATAAGCTTCGAATTGGATTTTTTTACTTATATGATTAGAAAGAAAGAAAGAATGATTATATATCATAGTCTCAAATATTTCCTACTTTTTTTAAAGGTACAATATCATTGGATCCATTAAACTCTGAGAACAAAGATGTGGAAAATGGAACGAAAATACAACAGGAACCACATGTAAGTTCCTCGTAGTCGTTTATTCTCGAGATCTGAATAGCGTGAAGAATTATGTGCATTATGTGTGAATAAAGAGTTGATGTAAACTTAAACTAAGATGCTCAACTGTTACTTTTTGAGATATTGAGTAATACTTTTGCTGCTCTCTGTTATATTTATCAAGGAAATGTTTTCCAGTTGATACAAACGGAAGTAAAACAGGAGCCCACAAGTGAAGGAGAACAGGACATTGATCAGACTCCTGACCTGTCCCTAGAGTGTTTATTGTGCACCAAGTCCTTCAATAGTGTTACTGGACTTAAGGTAAATATTGATTTTTTGTTGTTTGTTAGTGTACATTAGGCACAGCCGATCTTGAGCGCTCGGCGTCAGAGTGGGGATCGCTTTGCGCATTCCATACATTGGCGAGCCAATCGTCTTCGTTGTTAGATACATGCAGCAACGCAGGGAACGAATAAGGAGTGACGTCACGCGATGGCGTGGCGAGCCAATCACTGACACTCCCCGCCCCCGCACTCACTAAACCCTCACTTCGCACCACTAAAGAGACCGAATATTTGACTTCTGCGTTAACTGCTCAAGATCCGTTATGGCAACTGTAAGATCTATATTTAACCGAGACACCATGGCGGCGCGACCAGTCGCCTCTATCAACAAACAGGGCCTGGTCCCCGTAGCTCGCTGTCCGGACGTCCGGTAACTGCCCGGACCAAGCCCAAGTCGTCGACGGCGCCGCACTGTTCCCGCGCGCCTCAAGGAGTTGTCAGCAAAAGTAGGGACCCAGCTGGGTCAAAGCCTACTGCGGCCAGGGTTATCCGAAAGGGCGCTCGAGCCCCGGTATGAAGGCTAGAAGGAACGGGGTGGGTATTTTAGTCAGTAAGAGTCTGACACTATCTCCCGCTCCGCCCAAGAGCGGGGGATGTCAATGCATGATTTTTTCCCACCATAAAAAAATAGGGCCCGGTCGCCCATCTAGCTATTTAACCGCTTCAGGCAAAGATAATTTTTACCGCCGTTTACATAAACAACACCATAAATAAGTCATGAGTTTTAAATATTTCCACTATTTGGAAGGTGGCACATAAGATTCTTAACCTGACAACTTGGGTGTGGATGGCTAAGTTGGAAGATAGCAATAAGTCAATTTTGCCGCAACTGGTCGCGCCGTTATGGTGTCCCAGTGAAATACAGCTCTAATGCAGTTGAAATTCCAGTTGGCTGGCCATATCTATCAATATGTACTACTTGTGAAATGTGTTTGGAGATTGATGATAACAAACCATGTTTACAGGCGCATGTGATAGCTCAACATTCCTACAAAAGTGTCAAAAGGAAGGCGGACGGCAGTGTGTCGCCGGAGAAGAAACGCCGAGACCAACATCAATGCAAGATTTGTAAACGAAGTGAGTTATATTTCCATCATAAAAAAAACGAGTTTGAGAATGAGTAACTTTTGAATGCCCCCCAAAACGTCCACCCTTGAACTCCGCTTAGCAGTACAACTTAGGGTCTAAATAGACGGACCGCATTTCAACTGCAATCCAACCTCAAATTGTAGTTTAAGAGCAGTTTGAATGCAGTTGACACGACTGAAATAGAACTGCAAATACGACTGCAATAGAACTGCAAACCAAACGTGCGGTCCGATTGCAGTCGTGTGAACTGCACACCGACCTAAGTAGGCTACTTTTATTTTAGAAAAAATAAATTCAAAATCCTGTAGTACACGCGAACGAAGTCGCGGGCACAGCTAGTTCTTCAATAAAACTGCTGATTCAAATATCGATGTCCACTCCTCAGGTTTCCAAACGTCAACAGACCTGATGGTACACGAGACATGTCACAACAAGCATGCGTGTTACGGCTGCACGGAGAAGTTCGACTCGTTCGAGCTGCTGACTCGCCACCGAAAGCGGTGTAAAGCCAGCATCGGGAACTCCGTGCAGAAGCTTAAGACTCTGGAAGATGTCAAGAGGTGAGATCAATCAATTATTTATTTGCTATAAATATGGTACAGGAGTTGTTACAGTGTCAGTTATAGACAGAGACATATTTCACCTAAGTTACATTAAATACCAAAGTATCAAAGTCATAACAATTTTTTCAAATATATCTCGGATACTATAACAACTGTAAACTTAAAATTTGGCAGGTAGGTTCCTTATAGGGTGTAGACATCAGCTAAGAACGGAGTTTACGAAATTCACTCCTAATGGGATGAAACGAGGGACCAAAGTTTGTATGGAGAAACCGACTTTCACGCGGGTGAAGCCACTGGCATTTGTAATCTTATTTAATTCATTAAACCCCAAGCGAACGCTTTCGCGCACCTATTGTCTTTCTATTGTGTCTGTAATTTCCACGATCGAAAGGTTAAATTTTCAAGGTTCTTTGGTTAAGGTGCTAGTTGCACATTCTAAAAGGTAAATCTCTATAGAGAAGAACATGTAAGAGTCTTCACATGGACAACCTTGATCAAGTAACCTTCTGGATTTATTCTGTTGGTTGATTTAGCTGTTCCTTATAAGCAGTTATTATAGAACTGTCTTAAAAGCACGAAGTAATCTAGTGTAGTCTTATTGCAGCCCATGAAAATTATGACGAAGGCTTTGCCTATAAATAATAACATAAAAATGGGCTTGGTTCCTAAGATTTTCAATGAAAATACATTTTTTATTTTCAGACCACTACCAGAAGTCACAATTGAAAATTTTCAACTGGAAATTGAAAAAATAGAATCAGAAACTACTAGTAAAGTGGAAGACATTGAAATGAAAGAAACAGAACCTATAAAAGTTGAAGATGTTGAAATGAAATATATTAACAGTGAACAGGACAATGAACAGAACATAGAAAATCCAGTGGTAAGTGACAATGATATAGTAGATAATGATAATAACACATTAGATGGTGTTAATCAAGAAGCGGATAGTGATAAGAACTTGGAAAGTGTGAGAGAAGAACTTGAAAGTTTAATAGGATTAGTAGAAGTTGAAAATGATAAGAAACTGGAAAGTGTAGTTGAAACTATAGATAACAAGTTAGAAAGTACAATAGGAAAAAAATGTGATGACACAGAAACGGAAAATAATAAAGAAGATAGAGAAAGTGTAGAGAAAACTACTGACAGTGAAAATAAAGAAGATCCTGACAGCAATGTGAAACTTCATCTAGAATTAATACATTCAACTGAAAACGAGACTGAACCTTCATTGAGTGATGCTGATATGCCAGTACAAACACTTGATAATGATGGTTGTACTTTAGATAAATGAACTTGATATGAAATACTGTCATAATATACTGCCAAAAACACCTGTATGAGTCTGAGAAACAAACACAAGAGTAAAAGAAACATAAGGCCCACTTTTTACGGACGCGTAGCTTCATAGACGCGTATTCGTCATTGTACGCCTGCGTGAAGCTTACATGCAAAACCATGGGAGTCTGTCGACGAAGCGGCAACGACACGACGGTACGACATTTTGCCGCTTTGTACACGTCTGTGGACAGTAGGCCTTAGCTAAACATGGCGGATTTTAACCTTTAACTGGTGACATGCGCTCTCACAGGCCCAGCGACGTCAGTGAATCATCGTTTCACCCCTTTCCCCGCGTTTCCCTTGTGTCAACTTGCTGTGGGACTTGAGATGCGTCCATGCCGTAGAGAGAGCTAGTTGCGTTGTATAGTCCCAAATCGTATTAAACTGTTTTTTAAGACTGCGGTAAGCTACCTTACTTATTTTTATCAGATATGGCAGAGGCCTCTCAGACCGTACGTCACCAGTTGTGTTACCTAAAAACCATGTCACCAGTCAAAGGTTAATTATACTAACATCCGTGACGCATAAATAGTGACACTGGTCTTGAGCAATCACAGTCACCCTTGTTAGGACCTGTCAGGCTTTTCTTGTTTCACTATTTCATCTGCCCACAGCTTCGGCTGTCTTTTCTTGAATGTTAAAAAAACACTATAGTATTTTCTTCTCCAGGAACAAACAAACAGAGTTACTTTCGCATTTATAAATTACATGAGAGACATCTCGTGCCGACCCTGGCTGATTTCTGTCTGATACGAGATTTTTTCGATACAAATGAATTCCTTGACAGGCTATAGTCAAGTAAATAGTGACTCGTTAGTGCAACAGATATTGATAAATTAGACCAAACAAACACACACACACACCAAACCAGCAAACTAACAAACAGCAAACTTATTACAACACAGTATTTTCAATTAACAACATTAAGTAATTATTTAAAAATTTAATTATAATATTAGGAAATTTCACTTTAACTTTGACAAATGGCAGTTTCAGTTAAAATGAGGCAATCATTTTTGAAATTGAGAAACTGCATCCATATTGCTTGAAGAGCTTACTTCAACTGGTCATTGTGAACACGACTTTCTATTTTGCTATGGTCTAATTGGTCAAGGGGCGAGGCTAAGTTGAGTGGCACCGATCAGTCACTATTTCTTAACGCATACACACAACAGAACCTACATGGTGACAGAAAAGACGGTGTGTCTTTACTGTAGTAAATAAATAATTTCTAAAGGCAGATTTGTCAAAAATTGCAAGAATGGCTTAAGACCGTCAAAATGCTTCAAAAATACCCATCGAACTGGCTGGACAGACCAATACACTCATTAACCTTTTGAATGTCTTAAGTTACACAGTTCGACATAAGCAATTGTCTCTCTAATTACGGCATTCGATGAGTTAAGTTCATTCAAACATAACCAGAGGTAAAAAAATAGTAGCTTTGACTATAGAGCCTTTTTTTTTAAATGTATTATACAGTACTAATCCACTGACCTCTACTATTAGAGGTCAGGGTACTACTCATATTTTGTCAATTTTGCATTTTTTTTCAAATGTGTCCTTAAATCTGCGATTTGATGCAGCATTCATATTGACGTTTTTACTACACTATGGTAACAGTAACCATTTTTTTTTTAATTACAAATCTCAATGTATTCTATTGAACCATCGGATATGGTTGCTTTATTATGTACTCTGTATGAACAAAATTTAATTTTTACTTCTCTATTTTAGTTACAAAATGAATTTGTATGTTTGAACCATGAGTAGTATGATAGATTGTCAAAATGTACTTTTTTTTTTATATAAAATACATGTTTTACCAGTAGTATCAGGTAGTTTGTGATCTTTACAATAAAACTGTTATTTTTAATTATAACTAGGCCTAAATAATAATAATAATAAAACTCTTTTACATGGACAAAGTTTTAAGTCTCCTAAATTCATTGTGAAATTGCCATGTCCAGTGCTGTAACCAGCCTTTTAAACTCCTCTATAACTACCCTCGTTAAAAAGTTAATTAGTTAATCTTACTCGGCATGTAAAATAAAAAGAAAAATGATTAGATATTAATAAAAATAACGCGAAATGATTACCTACGCAATCGGCACTCTTGTACCGGTCGCGTTTAAGGGTCGACGCTGCGTTAAGCGGGCGTCCGCGCGGTCCCGTACAAAAGTGCTCCGTCGCGGCACGCCGGCTCTCCGCGCCCGCCTTCGTGCGACGTAGGTACATGCATGGACTTATTTAGTCAACATCGCTATATGATACGGGTCGCATGCGCGGAGGAAAATGTCTTTAGGTACAGAGTTCTCTAAAATCCATTGATCATTTCTGCGTCTCATCTTAGTACGGCACTGGCTAAACTTGGGAAAAACTGTGCTTTGGTACAACTGCCAATACTTTTAAACATTTTAATAAATTAATGATTCAGTTTTTGCTTTCAACCTTGAAAGAGTTCCATTAGTCAAAATCCTACAGTACTTTATACACTGGTTTTAGCAAACAATTTAGTTTTATCGCTGTTCATATCATCTGTATATTGTCATTCGGTATGATGTAAATATTTTGTGAAACTTTTAGGTTATGATTATTGTGATGTATGAAATAATGTTTCCCTGTAAAAATATATTGTTGCATTTCGCAAAAGAATCTTTCGTTTTCTTAACCGTATATTTAAAAATTCCCTTCACAAATGGATCGGCTTGACACCTTTTTTAGGCGATTCTCACAGCGCCACGTACCACGCAGCGTAGCGCGTGAATGCGTGTTTTAACGTTGCTTGCTTCGATCAATAAGTACATTATTGATCGAAGGTTGCTTGTAAGTATCTCCGTTTGTATATAAAACGCGCACAGTCCAACACACCGAAAATGCATCATAAAATAAAACTGAGATTTTAAAAGTTATCATGTTCTTTAAGGTCACTAAAATTCACCATTAAAATGTTATTATTTTAGTCACAAAAGCGCCAATTAATTTTCGCCTTTTACATACACGTCAAAACTATATAAATCATGAGTCTTAGTATTAATATTTCCAGTTTCCACTACCCAATCTGGAGTAGGTTGGAAGGTGGCACATAAAATTCTCAATCTGACAACTTGGGTGTGGACGGCTAAGTTGGAAGATAGCAATAAGTAAATTTTGCCGCTCTAGGCAAATGCCCGGCTTAGATCGGGCCCTGCCAAGATCGACCGGTTGCCCAATTCTGGTTTTGGACGATCCAAGGGGCGAATCATCCCCTTAACTTAATTTAGTATTCAAAACAATACAAAAAAATATTTGTGATCTAAACAACGTTCCTGGAATAATTTATGTAGATTCTATGCTGCCAGGCTCTGTTTATTAAAAAATATATGGTCCCTTGGATCGGTCTGTCTTCTTGTAAAAGGTTTTAAAATAGCTTTCTGGAGAACATATGTAAAAATCAAGCATGAGAATTTACGTGAAGTTATGTCATTATTTTGGGAGCTCAAAGCGTCTGTAAAGCAATACAGCCACGGGATGTGTCTTGGAGTATTGGCGCCTTGATTTTAAAGATATTGCCTAAAATATACGTAAAAATCAGCTTGAAGAATTTACGTGAAGTACTGTTTTTGTGTACCTTGATTAGCTAATACCTGAAAATTTGCCGTCTAAGCAAGCTAGCAGATACGCATGCGCTCTTAGTACATACTAACACTACTCAATCGTCCACATTTCCTTCGTGAGAAAATACGTGACGTCTGGCGGCCCTGGGATCTTACTCTATAATAAAGGATCTAGCAAAAAAAAGAAGACGGCCGTAAAAAACCTTTGCATGTTGTGTTAATAAAACAAACAAGATAAATATTTAAACAATTTATAATTATATAATTTATGTATCAACAGTTGTGCACAACGATTATGTTGATAAATTTCAAAATATAGTGCCGTGTCCACAACGTAAGGTGTCTCTATCACATAGAAATTTTACAAACATTTACAGACGAACAGTTTACAACTCAATATCATTCATTTTAATTTATTATACAACCGCGTTCAATACTACGCGTTCCAAATGAGAATAGGATCGATTCCAATGTTTTGACGTCTTGTCGTACTGTCAAATCGAAGAAATTTTGGCGAAATTGAAAAACATAGAGATGAGTAAAATTGAAGAACTTGATTCTGATGAAACTGATTTCGTTCACAGTTCATAAATAAATATTTTTTTTCGTAAATTACTTAATGTTTAAAAATTTCTATCCTCGATTTGACAGTAAATCGTGACGTCACAACATGCCGGGCGATCCTATTCTCATTTGGAACGCGTTGTAGATAGTAATGTCCATTAATTTCATTTTGTTTTTATTTACTTGAATGTGAACCGCACTCAATAATATAGAAACATAATACGAAATAGTTTTGTAAAGATGTCTTCGTTACTCATTTAACATATCAACTCCCGACTTTAGTTGCAAAAGCAAAGGGAACAAGCCAGGAACATACTTGGGATGACGATAACGGCTTCTTTCCATAGCGTGTGAAGTCTGTTCCTGGCTGTAAAATGAATTCCGAAAAACTTAATTCAACAATACTGCAAATTAAGTAACAAAATATATATAATTTTCTTTTATTCACAGCCGTTCACATCCAGATAGTAATGTGCAATAAAATGCTCTAAATACACAAAAAAAAAGACTAAATAAATGCTGGAATTTAATTCCTGTTCAATTCATTTAGGATTCTGAGGATGTATAAGAACAGGTTAATGATGTCAAGGTAGAGGTTGATGGTGGCCAGGATATATTCTTCTGGAGATAGTGTGGTCATCATCATCTGTGTGTCAAATATTAGGAAGAGACTGAACAGTATTGCACCGACGAAGGACAGTGCCACTTCGAACGCGGAGCTCTGGATGAAGATTTGGAGTAGTCCGCCAATGATGAGCACGCTGAGACCAGCGAACATACTGAAACAGATTTTTAGGAGGTTGTTAGTTTAATGAGACTGGAATAAATCGTCTGAAATTCAGATAAGGAGGGTTTGTGAGTTATACTTAGTGATCTTTGGTGTATTATGTATTATATCAAAAAGTACATGCCGAATACAATAAAGAGCGAGAGCCTGTGGCTATCAGACTTAAGTTATTTTTTTAATGCTGACAGTTTGTTAGTCTATGTCCTTAACACTGGTAGGAACCCCTACTATGATGTTTTAGGGTCAACGCTGCGTTAATCGGGGGGATGCGCGGGCGCCCGCGCGGGTGTCCGTCGTGTGACGTCACACGTCTGTTATGTGCGGTCATTTCCGTATCGGAAACCTGATGACCTGCGCAGTGTCGCTAGTTCAACTTTAACAGTGTGCATATAGTAGTGTCGATGGAGAACTTTAATGTATATGTAGCAAAACGGGCGAGGGGCGCGGCTTCCCGTGACGGAGCATTTTTGTATGTGACCGCGCGGGCACCCGCTTAACGCAGTGTCAGCCCTTAGTTATTTTATAAAAGTTGACAGTTTGTTACTTCATGTACCCAACAGGGTAGGACCGATGCCCTACTATGATGTTTCAGTTATAGTAGATTCGGCAAGTAACAGGTAAAAAAGGTTCTCATTAAATTACCAAGTAATGTTCTTAGACTCACCCATATCCAATAAACGAGAAGTCAGTCTTGGTGTTAAGCGTGAAGACCGTCAGAGAGAAGACCACGGCGAAGGTGAGCGTCAGCGCTTGCAGAACCACAGCGGTGTTATAGTACGACACTACGACACCCACCGAGTACGCTTGGACCACCGTCTGTAATTAATAGTACAAGGTTCTTGTAATTTTACTTTTTGACTCATTAAAATTGAATGAATTGAATGAAGTTTTAATTTTGCTGGTGCCTAAGTAGGAAATATCATTAAATTCACGTATATGAGCACCGTTAGTTTACATGATTCTCCTTCGTGTGCCGTAATTAGAGACACAATTAAAAAGCCATTGTGTCTCGCGTGGATCCACGTTTAGACACACAACGGGTTAATAAAGACGCTATGGCAATGTATGATGGGAACTAAATTCGATTCCTTGAAATTCCTTGCAATCAGTGTGTTAATTACTGATTTTTTACACAGTTTTGTATGCCTAATATGGTAAGAAGACATTGTGTCTTAAATAGAGCATTCAAATAAGAAATGTATTATTTATTGTATTGTGTTCTGCAATAAAGATTTGACTTTGACTTTGTTGTTCGTCCATTCAATGACTTCAGCATTATAACAGGTGTTCTAGTATCTTTATATTAATTAATATAGCCACGCGAAACACGTCGTATTTATGCTTTGTTTTTCCGCATACACGTGCGACGCGTTATAGCGACAACGCGCCGCATCGCTTCGCGATCGCGTTTTCCGAATCTCCTACGCAGGAAAACGCGCAACTAGAACTATTTTGTGATTAGTACTTACAAAAGCAGCCAGCAGGTACAGGTTTGCAGGAGAGTCCTTCCTTTTAGCAATGAGTGCGAACAATGTAATCATGCTGAGTACAAACGCTATTATCACCATCCAATCACTGTAAAAAAAAAAATAATTCAAATAAATTGTCTCTCCCAATCCCTTTCTCTATAAAGGTCGGCTTCCAGCATAATCGATTCTATCGTTTACATTTCGGGGAGTGCGCATTGCAATCGCACAATTTAATTTCGCAAAGTCCGTTCCATCATCGGACCACTAGATGTCCGGCGTTGCGTCACCTGCACCGGTATATGGTGGACGTCCCTACCATACACAAAAGATACACACAGCGTTCTGGGAACACATTCATTTCGCTGCCAGAGACTGTGTTTCCTGACAGCTATAACCTAGGGGTCTTTAAGTCAAGATTGAATAGGTTACTTCCAGACAAGCGTAGGTACTGCATAGTCGGCCACATCATTGCTTACCATTAGGTGAGAGCGTGGTCAAACGCGAGCATGTGCATAATAAAAAAACAATGGGCAAGTGCAAGTCAGACTCGCGCCGTGAGGGTTCCGTACAAACTCACCTATGTAAATAGTTCAATTCCCGAATGGAGTTTCGAAGATATTTTTAAATAATAAAAAAAAAATGTGATGCAATAATAAAACAGTTTTCAGATTTATTCCTATACTTACCTGTGCTAATAAGACCTTGCTTTATGCTAAATTTTAGGATTTTAGGTTGTAGCGACATCTATGGCGCCACATAAGAACTACAAAGAAAATACAAAATCCTGCATCGCGCAATCAAAGTTCTCCGCGCGATTTGAACATATACGACAGTCCGAAATCACCTATCGGGCAGAGAGCGAGGAGGAATACAGGTTGGTTCAGAAATATCTGACCAACCTGGAAAAGGAAACAGGACTAGCCTGGTTTGCCTACTCCCTGCCAGCGGAGCGGAGCGTGAGGGTGGCCATAAGGGGATTACCTGCAGAGACTGACCCTGCACTAATTGAGGAGGAGCTTCAGCGCCTGGGATACGAGCCCGAATACGTGCGCCATATAAGGGCACGGCAGGGCCGCCCGGGCTGTATATTTTACGCCGTACTGAAGCGCACCCAGGACTTCAGGCGCATCTATGATACCTCCGTATTTTTATATATGCGGGGGGTCAAAATTGAAGCCTGGAGGGGGAAAAAGGGACTGGCACAGTGCCATAGGTGCCAACTATTTAGACACAGTTCCCAACATTGCCATCGTCCATTGGTGTGCGTGAGATGTGGAGAGGGGCACTCGGCGCGGGACTGCCCGCGCCCCCGCTCCGAACCAGCTACGTGCGCCAACTGTGGCGGGCCGCACCCCGCATCAAATAGAGAGTGCCCCGTCTTCGTTAAGGAGGCGAAGAATAAAAGGGCGGGTACAACCGCCTTAACAAAAACTATTACCCGGCCTGGGACAACCATCCCCCAGGCCCCCACAGTGGACGATAATGAGGCCCCAAGCACCACACTAATGGCGGTGGCGAACGGCCATCAAACCAAAGGCCACCCCCCCTCCACAGGGCGGAGGAAGGGGAAGAGGGGAGGGAGGAGAAGGGGGAAGAAGCCCCCCACCCCCCCCACCCAACAGCAGCGACCAACGCGGGCCGATCCAGCGCCAGGTAAGGCGCAGGCGACGACACTCGCACCCCAGAGCGAGAGGAGAGCCGCAACTCAAGCGGTCTCTCAATCAAAACAAATAGGGCGCACGCTGTCACGCGCGCCCCAAGCCGCTAATGCAGCGGTGCCCACCCCAGCGGTGGGAGTCACTCCCCCCGCTAAACTAGAAGAGCGTAGGGAGTTTACCGCCTGCGCCATCAAGCTCCTGATGGACCTCATACAGGCCATCAGGCAGGGCCAAGACCCTGCCCTGGTGATCCTAGACGGCTTGGCAGCGTTACTGGCACTTTATCATGCCCCGTAAGCCGCTTAGGATCTTAAACTGGAACGCCCGCGGCCTTAAAGCCAAGGTCGCCCCCCTCCGCCACCTCCTCAGAGAGCAGGACATTGACGTGGCGCTCATAAGCGAGACGCTACTGGGACCCACGGACAGGGCCGGGTTCCCGGGGTATCTCGTTTATAGGAAAGATGAGAAGTCGGCGAACAATCACAGTTACCGAGGTCTGGCGGTAATTGTGAGGCGTAGAGTCGTCCACCAGGAACTCCCCGTGCCGTCACTCAGCACTCTTTACGCGCTGGGTGTCCAGGTTCACCTGGCCGGCAAGGACCTTAACATCTACGCAGTCTACATCCCCCCGGACCAGCCGCTAGACTTAGCCGAGCTACGGGGGCTTATTACAAACTCGTCAAACCCGACAATCCTTGCCGGCGACTTTAATAGTAAGCACCCAGCGTGGAATTGCAATTCTACCAACCCCAGGGGAAGACGGCTCTTCGCTGACGCGGAGGCCCATGGGTACACGGTGTCCGGCCCCGAGACACCGACTCACTACCCCGACTACGCCCAATATGCACCAGACGTGCTGGACATCGTGGCCCATAGTGATCTGGAGTTCCAGATCACCCAGAGTGTCCTAGACGACGAGATGATGTCAGACCATCAGCCAGTCCTCGTCGTCCTAGAAGGGGCCCCGACCCGACTTTCTCCTCCAGCGCCACGTCATAAAATTGACTGGACACAGTTTGCAGGAGCGTTGGAAATCACGACGCCCACTCGGCCGATTAACACTGCCGCGGACGTTGACGAGCTAACCTCGGAGCTCACCGCCTGCATACAGAGCGCCTTGAAGGCGGCGACAACCACTCCGTCGCAACCACAGGGGGCCCTTCCACCCCTGCCTCTCCCCTTGCACCGCATGATCGCCGACAAAAGGCGACTACGCAGGCGGTGGCAGGCTACTAGATGCCCGACACTGAAGCGAGAGCTCAACCGTCTCGCGGAAAAGGTGAAGGCCGAGTTACAGGCGCACTCCGCCGCGAGCTGGGAGTCAGCAATTGATGCTGCTGAGGGCGACTGGCCGGCCATACACAGGCTGTGCCGGCGGCTCTCAAACACCCCAGCTCCGGTGCGCCCGCTGCGAAACAGCGACGGGGCGCTAAGATACGCTGCGACAGACCGCGCGGAGATCTTTGCCGGACACCTGGAGCGTCAGTTCCAGCCTAACCCGACCACCGACACTGAGCATGTCGCAGCAGTGGAGAAACACCTTAGGGAGTACTTCGAGACGCCGATAGCTCATGACGAGGACCCAATCTACTTCCCGCCCGGCGCGGTCCGACGCGCCATCCTGCGAACGAAGCCCAGAAAGGCCCCCGGCGCCGACGGTATCACCAACACAGCGCTGCGCCACCTGCCGCACCGCACGGTAGCGGCCTTGGCGCGCCTGTTTACGGGGATACTGCGCACCGGGACCTTTCCCGCTTCGTGGAAGGAGGGGCGCGTCATTATGCTGCCCAAGCCGGGAAAGAACACATCTTTACCGGAGAGCTATCGGCCCATCACGCTGCTGTCGACAGTGTCGAAGGTGTTCGAGCGGCTCCTGCTGCGACACCTCACCCCATACGCTACACCCAGACCAGAACAGTTCGGGTTCAGGTCGGAACATAGCACGACGCTCCAGCTGTCGAGGATACTGCACCTCTTGACAGCCACGCTGAACAAGAGGGAACAGGCGGTAGCAGTATTCCTCGACATGGAAAAGGCCTTTGATCGTGTCTGGCACGCCGGTCTGGTCTTTAAATTGTCGCAGACGAAGACGCCCCGTCGGGTAGTCAAGGTGATTTCCTCGTTCCTGCAAAACAGGACTGTAAGAGTGGTGGTAGAAGGCACGCTGTCGAGCGCTCGCCCGGTGGCTGCGGGCGTACCGCAGGGCAGCTGTGTCTCGCCTGTGTGTTACTCACAATACACCGACGACATCCCCACCACCCAGGATGCCACGCTCGCGCTGTACGCTGACGACGCCGCATTCGTGACGACCTCGCTGAACGCGAGACATGCGGCCGTCAAGATGCAGCGCGCGCTCGACTTACTCCCCGACTGGCTGTCAAAATGGCGGCTATCGGTGAATGTGAGTAAGACACAGGCGATCGCCATCGGGCGGGGACGCCTCCCACCACCTCTACAGCTCCAGGGGGTCGACATCACGTGGTCCCCCACGGTTAAATACCTGGGGGTCACGATCGACCGTCGGCTCTCCATGGGCAGTCACGTCCGGAAAGTAGTCGCAAAGGGAAGAGCAGCCCGCGCCCTGCTCTACCCAGTGCTCTCGTCCCGCCTCCCGCTGCGCACCAAGCTGGGGGTATACAAGACCTACCTGCGCCCCATCCTCACCTACGCCGCCCCAGCTTGGCTCGCCCTCACTGGCGAGAGGAACAAACAAACCCTACAAGCGCAACAAAACATCACCCTACGAAGGATCGCCGGCGCACCTTGCTACGTGAGGAACGATGTGCTGCAGCGGGACCTTCAAATTGAGAGCCTGGAGGAGTTTTGCGGTCGACTCGCGTCGAACATGTTCGCGCGTGCCGACGCCTCCGACTGGCCACACATCAAAGATATAGCGCCATGGCACGCGCGGCCACCCGATGCGAGACGACTCCCTCGCGACCTACTGCCGGACACCGACTCCCATGCCCCACCGGACTGACCTATGATTAAGTCGCACACACCTACACGCGACTTAATCATCCAAAACGACTCTACAACACTACACACACTCGGTGCGCGCTGTGTGCTAAGTTAATATAGGCATAGCGCACACTGAATCCCAGACATGCACGACTCTACATTCGAATAAACTCACGCACCAAGCTGCGTGGCGCAGGCACGCACTTGGGTGCTAACATGGGCGGTGTTACACACACAATGCCGCCCACACACTCACCAACATGACCCCGCGGCCCGGAGCGTGACCGGCTCGACCTGGAAGCGTGACGGGCGGGGGTCAATCACCTACAGATGGGCGCGCCACCAAAGTCGGCTCCCTCGTCGCAGGTCGTTCCTCGCTGGGCCTCCCCTGGGAAACTGGGGGTCCCACCTGGCGGGGTCCGACCGCCGGGGAGTCGCGAAGTAGCGGCGACTAGCGTCGCGGCGCTCCCACTGTACCACAATCAAGAATACTTAGCCAAAATAATGGCAACCAAACGAAGCACCCGTCGTAACGGGTGCCCTATGAGATTGCGAGCAGGGGGCGATGCCCCGATCTCGCCTGCCGCGTCCCCCTAGGGGGTCGTAGCGATTGCTCCACGACCTATCGGGCAGTCGCCCACCAGACCATAACACCCGTCTGGTCGGAGGATCCTCCCTTTTCAATGGAGGCATGTGGGACTTTACTCTCTGTTCCGCATACCTCCAAACTGGTGACCCTCGACAAAGAACGTCAGTGCAGCCTTCGTGCAGCTACTACTTCGTGACGTCATCATCACGTCTTCAAGCTTTCGAGCAGCGAGCCATAAAGCCAGCACCCACGGCTATAGAGGGTATCCTGACCACCAGCATGCCTACCTGGTCATACCTGGTCAGCACCTTCAGCCTCATCAGCGACCTTAGCTTGGCACACCGCACCTTCGGCCAGTCACATGAAGAGCCATGAAGAACCTCTCCTGGTCGACGCCAACAGTCAAGCCCTACGTCGCACAAGCACCGCTCCGACTCACTGGAGCCAGCAGCACTACTCCGACTCACTGGAGCCTGCAGCATCGTCCCGACTCCCTGGGACAGCACCACCCCGACTCACTGGGGCATCATCCCGACTCACTGGGACATCATCACCCCGACTCACTGGGGCATCATCCCGACTCACTGGGATACCAACCGACCACCGATCCGACCGATCTCCGGAGGGGAGTCCAGTTTGGAGGTATGCGGAACAAAGAGTAAAGTCCCGCAAACCTCCTTTGAATAGGGAGGATCCTCCGGCCAGACAGATGTTATAGTCTGGTGGGCGACTGCCCGATAGATGATTTCGGACTGTCGTATATGTTCAAATCGCGCGGAGAACTTTGATTGCGCGATGCAGGATTTTGTATTTTCTTTGTAGTTCTTATGTGGCGCCATAGATGTCGCTACAAGGTCGACAGGAAATACCCTTTGAATCCCTTGAGACTGTAGAAATACACGTTTTTTGCGACATTAACGGCTGTATTTTTTTTTTCGTGAACTCAGATTCAGAAGTTTGAATTTTTTTACAGCTTTAAGGGATCGCAGACCTAAGTACCTAAATGGTTCAACTCTATACCCCTCGCATTCCCGAGATAAAGGGTCTTGACGAACGGACAGACAGACAGAAAGACGACAGACGGACAACCAAGTATTCTATAAGGGTTTCGTTGTTTTCCAAATTTTAAATCCATCCATGATTTTAATAACTTCATTAATTTGCAGAAATTGCATCAGTGTTGATATATTTATATTAGAAACATTTCTAATTGTTCATGAGTTCTATTTAATAACAACAGACACGTGAAGTCATTCATTGTTTCTGTAGCTGCTGGAATTTTTCACCCATTGTGATTGACTAGCTATTTATCATTATTCTTTACATAATAGTTTTACTCGCGACATTTCGTTAAGGCGTGAAAGAGTTACAACCAAACTTATATTCGCATTAATAATGTCACTAGCTGTTGCCTATAGCTTCATTCCCGTCAACTGATTACTCTACCCTACTATATCGTACTACTCGTTCCAAATGAGAATAGGACCGATTCTATGTTTTGACGTCTCGTCGTGCTGTCAAATCGAAGAAATTTTGGCAACATTGAAGAACTTAGAGATTTTTGTTCACAGTTCATAAATAAATTAATTAATGTTTAAAACTTTCTTTCCTCTATTTGACAGTAAATCGTGACATCACAACATGGCGGGCGATCCTATTGTAATTTGGAACGCATTGTACTCTACTCTTCCCTACCTAGGTAAGAAAATAGTTACCTACCCTACGCTACCTACCTACCCTAAGTCTATGCTGAGTATGGTTTCCGCACTTAGTCCTATGCGGACCATTGTACGTGGGCCATACTGGCCATGCCTACCTACCCTAAAACCTTCCCTGTATGCATGGTAAACAAAACAAAAAAAGAATTATTAAAATTGGTCCAGCCGTTTTTAAGTTATAACATACTTAGAGAAATAGGGGTTCATTTCATAGAAGATATTAGCTTCTGCCAGGAAATGATTCTAAGAGAACATACTTCCAGGATAAAAAGTATTCATTGTCCAATTCTAGGGCCAGTTTACCTGTAAGGCAAAGTCCATCCAAATCTGTTAAGCGGTTTACTGATTAACAGACTCATACACAACTCATACATACTATAAGGGCTATATTTGACCAGGACACCATGGCAGCGCGGCCATGGTGTCCCGGTCAAATATAAGCTTAAGCTACCAAATTAGACACCATACAGACACCAGAGTCGCCACACTTCCGAGCTAGTCGCGCCACCAAATTGATTGTACAACCAAACGGACAGCAGGTGAGTAACTCTATAAAGAGCTGTATACATTTTGGTAGTTACCTATAATTAATTAAATTAACTATATTATAAAAGGAAAGAAATATTATGTCATTATTATTACGTAAGCATTAGAATTGGATAAAAGTAATTTCAGCATAAAACCAAATGGTCTCTAGATAAAATAATTTAAATTGATAGCCAGTGGGAATTGGATCAAAAGAATTGTGCCTTTGTCCCCCTACGGCGGCCATAGGGAATGTTAAAAAATCCGTGTCGCTGTCCACCAGTGGTGACGAATGGAAATAATTTACAAAGTTGTGACGCTGTCCCCCAGTGGTGGACAACGAGAATAATGTTTTAAAGTTGTCTCGCTGTCCCCCAGTGGTGGCCAGGCAAGTGGTGGACATCGGGAATAATCGCGGCGACTGGTCGGTGTCTCGGTGAAATATAGCTCCAAGTGTGATATAGTTAAGATCACGCGGTTAGGATAGTACACATTATTTCAAAGACAGTAATACAAAATAATAGATTGTAATATATCTCTAGAAGGAAAATATTTCTGAGAAATAATCGAATTCTCTTTCAAGTAAATAGAAATGAGGAAAACTTCAAATCATGTACTATGTTCAAGTATATAGTATGATGTATCACATGTTTTTTACTAGTTAGTCATGCAGATGACATTAACTTTTTAAGCGCTTACGTCGGCTATGTCCGACATATCCCGCATTCCGAATTGCATCAAAAGCGATTATATCGCGAATCCTACTAACGCGCAACGTCACAAACAGTTCACAATAATCCTTATATTTTGTGACTATTAAATGCGGTCGGATTCGCGATATAATCGCTTTTGACGTAATTCGGAACTAATGGAAATTATTATTATTTATTTTACCCTTTAACTGCTAGTGTCGGATTGGTCCGATTGTTTTCGGTGTCCTATCCGCCATGGTGGTGTGTTTCCGACTGGGTATGCATCTCGTTAAGCTCTTTAATCCCCATGCAAAGGTGACAGAAGAGCTGACGAGATAGAGTATTTGTGTGACCTAGCCCTGCGCTCAAATTTGAGTTTATTTTTGATGTCATAAGGTAATTATTCTAGAGTCTGTCTAATAAGTTAAATGACTTGGGTAATTATTAGGATTTAATGGAATCTGATATAGTCAACACGAGTTCAATAATCAAGGTTGATTAAGAGATAGAGATCATTGTTTACTAACAGAAGAACCTTATAAAAAGTACCCGATATTAATATTTTTTAAATGATTACATATCATACAAAATTCCCAAGTCGGTTGACTTATTAGACAGACTATACCCAGGCATTTTTGAATGTGAGTTCAACTGTCAATATCAAGCATTGGCCGTTTACTCCAACGTACCCTGCTCAGAGTTAGAGTAAGTTGGGTTAACTCTAGGGTAGCTACTCGAGTTATAAAAGAACGACCTTGGGTTGCAACTCTACTCGAGTCTGGTTATTTTTGAACGCAGGGCTGGTGGAATAAAAGCAAAAGTGTAGGTTAAATGGCCTACTTGGAACAAATGTTTTGACTTGATTATAATAAAAAGTGTACAGCAACTTACTTTTGATGTATGAAGAGCTTGACAGGCTCAACAAGATGGAATGTCCCGGCGATTGCAACGGTAGCCAGTAGCTGCACGGATAGAAGACCATAGACTTTGCGTACGAAACCCAAACGGATCTCTTTGTCCGCATTGGCCACATTGTTGCGGTAGGAGAAATCATCCTGTCAATGAATTACATATTACTGTTGGTCTTCAACAGTTTTACATAGCTTTTAAGTTATAAAGACCATGAGTTTTAATATGCATTTCAAATGTGAAAGTTTGTATTGTTGAATTATAGAACACTAGCTCAGGAATAAAGTAATTTTCTAACGGTGAAAAAATTTTCGCAATCGGACCAGTACTTCCAGAGATTACCTCCTAAAAACAAAAAAAACTTTACCTCTTCATTATATTAGTGTCGATGACGGGCTGGTTGGTTTCTGCAACTCTACATTCAAAGTCCATATTTTGCATAGTTCCTCCATAGGACAGTTCCTCAAAGAGTGCTAGCATAGAGCGCTGGCTAGCACTCCTTGAGGAGCTGTTACAGATAAGCTCTTTAACCTTTCGAATACCGTAATTAGAGACACAACAGAAAGACGATTAACAAAAAGACGAGTTCGCTTAGGGTTTAATTCATTAAACCCCAAGCGAACGCCGGTATTCGTACATCTATTGTTTTACTGTTGTCTCAAATTGACGGTATCTGAAAGGTTAATGAATAAATGTGAAATTTTGCTAAGATGTTGGTTAAGTTTGAATCATAACTGAGTAAAACAAGGTGGGGATTACATAAGGCATATGGATACTACATTATAAACTATGATCAATATGTTAATAATTAAAAAAAAAAAATGTATTGGATATTTAAAGAATTTTAATACCTTGAGTAACCAAAAACAGTATTACATTGTTTTTTTATGTAAGATCAAAGACGAATTTACTCATTTATTTAAAAAAAAAAAAAAATGAATAAGTGGCCTAAGATTAGAAAATACGTATTTTATTTCTTTATGGATGTAATGTAGGTGGTAGGTAAAGATGATGTGATGGCTCATTGGGAAGTCCATAATTGCTTTATTTACCTAAAATGATGAAACTACTGCACTAGATTAGTCTGATGTTTTATAAATGTAATATGTATTTAGAATTTGAATTTTTGCTCATAACATATACCTATTTTTACACATATAATATGTACAGCTGTTTAATCAGATTTTACACTCAATTAATTCCGAGAAACAACTAATGATAGGTTCAAAGTAAATAGTCATAAATTGTATAATGTAAACAGCTGCTTCATTTACAAAATGGAGGTTTAAATTTACATTATGTAGAACTAAGCAAAAGTCATGAATCTAATTTTGCCTCTATCAGCAAGTAATTTTAGTGTTTAAAATTCACAGTTATCAAATAATGAAGTACAAAATAACAGTAAAATACTGTCATTTTGTAAAATGAGCCTTTATCTTATCAACGGCCTTAACTTTGTACATAATCGTATGGGTAATGGAACAATCAGAGATTATTTACGCCGCGGTAAAAAATTCAAACTTGTTTATGCCTCAAAATTAATAGGAAATTAGCACATTAATGCCTTCTTGAAGCAGACATGTTTGAATAATCGAGTTTAATGATCTAAGCATAACATGTTGAAGGACAAACATTGAGGACAACATTCACTAATCACCATAGAATAACAAAAATCGTCACTTTACCTCGATAGATTCTTTTCCTCCTAACTCACAATCTTCTTGAGCGTACATTAGCGGTATTGAAGCCATTTTTTATGGTTTTTATCGTAGTAATTCGTATTTAATGGAGTTTACACAACTGTTTTGCACAAATTATTATGGTTTTCCCTTTACGTGTGGTGTCGCAATGACGTAAATGACGTTTTCGGTTTTTGACGTTACTCAGCTGTCAAGCCGAATCAGGTGATTGATTCTGTTTTTTGTAATTTGAATATAAGGCTTTTCAGTACCTTTTCCTATTTTGTAGATAAATATAATAAAATATTACAGCCTATTTTATTATTACTTTTATTCATATCTTCCTCACGTTCCTTTGTTCCGTGCTCAATTAACACTTATATTATACGTTTGTGTGATTTTCAAACATTAATATTACGTGTAGCCATTATAGTGATGTGTGTATATCACCCGATATAGGACTAAGATGTATAATGCGTCCCAAATGAGAATAGTTGTGACGTCACGATTTACTGACAAATCGAGGAAAGCAATTTTATTTAACATTAATTAATTTACGAAAAAGGAGAATGGGCAAAATTGTATAGCGTTTAGTCTATCAGCGGCCAAGACCAAAACTATTTTTTGGTGTGGCTTAGTCCTAAAATCATCCTGGAGAAGTTTTATCTTTGTGGTGTAATAATGAACCGAATTATACACCGCTAAATTTAAATCGTTTTAATCCCGTGGAGGGTCGATTCGGTACATGAAACACTATTGATTTGTAAGGATAAAATTAACAAATAAAGTTCCTTTTTTTCAAAATTCGCATCAGAACTAAGTGCTATTATTGTACACGAGTAGGTTTTTTTTGTAATATTGGCTGTTTTATCGTGTAATAAGTATTATACTTCATAAGCTAATAAGTCATTCCATTTTATACACAGTATATCTAGATTTTTAGTTTACTGTTTACCTGCCTTTTTATACAAATCTAACTTATTATTTCTAGCCTTAAAATAAGGAAATGAAATGAAATGACTTATTAGCTTATGAAATATAATACGATAAAACAGCCAATATTACAAAAAAAAACCTACTCATGTACAATAATAGCACTTAGTTCTGATGCCGCTTGTAGTAATATGTCCCCATTTTGATATCTAGCCCATGTCAAAAACAACACTTCACACATAACGTGTGCGCAGCAACCAATTATATATATACTGAATTGCTTCCCGTGCGTTCTTTTGCCGGTCAATTACAATATATAAATAATCTATTCTGAACCTTACGTGTCTAGATTGTATACGGACACGTAACAACCAAACGTCTTCTTCCTCAATGAAGTTTCTAAGTTGCCTTATTTGTTGCTCTCGGTATACTTTAATATTAGTAATATTAGTATAATATAATATTAGTATAATCCTTCTATTATCTGCTCAGCGTAGTAGCTGCGAGCTAACATGATTTTATATGTACCGAGAACAATTAGAATTAGATCTTTTTCAGGCATGACATCAAGGCTTCGAAAAGATCAGTGTTGATTCTTGAGAACGTTGCTCTTTGCCTATTTACGTTATGACGGACAACATAGTCCAATAAAAAGTTCGGTCTTTTAAAGCATTCATTAATAATATCTACAAACGAGCCCGCATCAATACTATCTAGAATTGAAGTCTACAAGCTGAGTGCTGCTGCTATTTGGTAGTCCTCAAACATATGGCTCAAAGCGCGAATAAAATAATCTTGCCGGAACAACTTGAAACCACGTTTGAATCTTCCATTTATGACTTTCACCACCCATCAGCATAGTGTGACCAACCTACTTCTATTAGCTTGTTCAGTAGTGAGCTGGTCTGCACCACGATCTTTGGTTTCGGGCATATAGCAGAGTAATTGAATCACGTCAAATCATCATAGACGTCTCTAAGCCCACGATCCATTATAAAGATATCGCCAAACCAAGAAAACCAGTGAAGAAAGTAATGAGCCGAGTTATCAGATTCAGAAGAAACAGTCCAGAATGAAGCTGAACTCAAAAGGTTTGCCAAAAAATAAGGGAGAATCTGTAGATGATCGCACAGTACACAACAGTAAGCGAAGGACTGTGGGGAGCGCACCTCTCGCCTCGGCCCTTTTTTAACACTCAAAGCTCATTGGTTCTTAGGTTGAGTCTTGTAACCGGTGTGTGGCGATAGCGTTTAGAAATACATTTTACTTATAATAAATAATATTACTCCGTACAAAGCCATTTTCTTCCATTTAATATCTACTTGATTTTCTTTACACTATATTTTTTTTTCTAATTGAGCTACAATGTCACGTGAATAATAAAAGTTGGTCGTTAGTAACAGTACTTTAATTTAAAACCTATTTCGTTCTTAGCCGCTGATAGACCAAAACACCCATTCGTCTTTAATTTATTTATGAACTGTGAACGAAACAAAAATCAGAATCCAGTTCTTCAATTTTACTCATCTCTGAATTCTTCAATTTTGCCAAAATTCCTTCGATTTGACAGTATGACGACACATCAAAACATAGCAATCGTTCCTATTCTCATTTGGGACACAAAGTATTAAATTCTTTATTTTGCTAACACACAGGAGAATAGTTATCTGGAAAGCAAGCTGTTGCTTCTGAAGAAGAAGAAGAAAGAGTTTACTATGTAGTAAACTCTTTCTTCTTCTTATGTTAAAGCATCATAGAATAAAACGATTTAAATTGTCCTCTATCAGACTTTTAATCTCTTTCTCTCAATACTTTTATTATCAAACCTAAAAAAAGGTTAGGTAAACCATCTCAACCATAACTCGACTATCCAAGATTATAGCTCTAACATTATAAAAGCTACAAGTAACCGAGGCAGCAGTAAATGTGCAATAAAACGGAATTGAGTTAACTGCGGGACGACAGTCGGAGTCTGCTGGCTTCGCGGGACTAAATCAAGTTTCAGCGAAGAAACTTATTTATCTGAGCCAATGGAATCACTACGGGTGAACTTCTCCGGAGAAAGCTATTTGGTTTTCTAATAGAATCGTTCTGTGCCTATTATTTGCAAATGATGTTATGACATGGTCAATTAGTACAACTGTTTAGTTATTGGCATGGTAGGTACAATGTTTTGAACCAGGATTAGATTTTAGTAATATGTAATCTGGTGATTTTTTTACCATGAACTTACCATGTCCGGTGAGAACCTGCGCCATGCGGAAGGTGAGGACGCCGTGAGGTCTTTCCACCGACGCCTCAAAGAAAGGACTTACCGCCATAATTGTGGCGTGCCCATGTAATCTGGTAATTGCGTAGAACAGACACTCTGTACTGTATTTTTCAGAAGAAAAAAAGATCGATCTCCAAAACGTATGCAAATAACATTTGATTGTCTTTATCTCAATTTTAGTGATAGACTGTCAGCGTAAAATATTCTCTTCAGCTATCTATACTTCTTAAATAGTCACCATTACAGTAGTTACGCATTTTCTAGTCGATTCATTAGCCTATGGACAGTTCATTAAGTGCATCTTTCCGTCCTCTTTAAAGAAGCGTGCGGTAAAATTATCTGCTCAAACAAATGAAAGATTTGTCGAAAAAGATCAGTCTTGCACACACAGCTATCGATTCACTTGGCCGGCCATTATTTTTAGTGGCAGTAAAAGTTTACTGTCATCGGCAGCGCGGGAAAGGTCGAGCGGTAATTACTGCTTTTATAGTAACTGCCTGCCGGTGCATTAGCGGTTCTTAGGGTTGCCAGCTCAGGTGGATTTGGAGATTATTGGATATTACCTCTTTGTTTACGTTAGGTACTCGTTTCTTTTATTTGCTTTTTTTTTTAATAAGAATAGGCTCGCGTTTGATCACTATCTCACCCGATCGATAGCGATGATGTGGCCGACGATGGAGCATGCTTGTCTAGAAGCAATTTATTCACTCTTGACATAAAGACCCCTAAATCAGGAAACAGACTCCGGCAGGGCATTCCACTTCTTAGCTGTATGCATAAAATCGTCGTGAAATACCGTCTCACCTATGCTAATATTACCAATTTTTTTGGCAGCTAGTTGATCTTTTGCCTCAAATTGCTCAGGATGTGTGGTATATGTATATGCCACAGTTATTTTTATCTAGTAGGAATAGTAAAGCCTGGTTTTCACAGGTCCAGTAAAGATCTGAAATTATCTGATAGCTACTGAGACTACTGAGTCCATGAAAATACCGGTCAGTACTGGCTCAACATTTAATTTCGACCCAGTAGCTATCAGACAGTAACTGACCGCCAGCTGCTGGGCCTGTGCAAACCAGGCTTTAGGGTGCCTACAATGGAACAAAAAAATTCATGATCATCGCCATCATCATCATCATTTCTGCCGAAATATGTCCACTGTTGGACATAGGCCTCCCCCCAGTATCGCCTCAATGAACGGTCCTGTGCATCTCGTATCCATCGGATTCTCGCAACCCTTACCAGGTCATCGGTCCACCTTGTAGGAGGCCAAAAAAGACATTTTACAAACAAGTTATTTTTATATAAAAAAGCAACAGGAATATATATTTTTATATAATTGTATATGCTTTACCTTTCGAATTCCGTAATTAGAGCCACAATAGAAAGACAATGAGAGAGCGAACGCCGGTGTTTACTTGGGTTTTAATGAATAAATGCATGTACAATGCGTTCCAGATGAGAATAGGATCACCGGCCATGTTGTGACGTCACGATTTACTGTCAAATCGAGGATAGATATTTTTAAATATTAATTAATTTACGAAAAATTTATTTATGAACTATGAACGAAAAAAGTTTAATCAGAATCCAGGTCTTCAATTTTACTCATCTCTGAGTTCTTCAGTTTTGCAAAAATATCTTCGATTTGACAGTACGACGAGACGTTAAAACATAGGAATCGGTTCTATTCTCATTTGGAACGCGTAGTAACAGCTAAATTAATAAAGATTTAGATACAAAAAAAAAATAGGATCCGGAATTTTTTTTTTCTGCAAAAAAAAAGTTTTCCTGGAGATATCGTATCTCTAAAGAAAGCGATATTTCACTCCTCATAAAATTGTTTTAAAGTTCGGTCATTATGCACATGCAATGCACATGTACCTACTGCAGTAATTGGTCGAACTGAAAACGCATATATTATTTTAGAAAGAAAGAAAAAACATTTGTTCGTGCTTCGTGTTTCCTAGACAAGAGGCTTGAGTCCCAGTAGTGGGAGCATTAAAGGGCCGACTATGTTACGCTATGCTATGCGTGCCTCACACGAACGTAAACTTATCCTCAATGTATTATCATCACCTGTCTTTTTAATGTTCCCACTGTTGGGACTCAAGCCTCCTTTCTAGGAGAGGGAAAGGGCCGTAAACCACCACGCGGGCCCAGTGCGGGTCGGTGAATGTCACATGTCTATGTTTTCCTTTACCGTTTTGAGAGCAGTGGTTATGAAATAAATTACACAAAGTAATGCGCCTGGCTGGGTTCGAACCCGCGACCTACAATGTATAATACGTGGTTTCATTCCTTTCTTCTTGTTTTTATGGGAATTTATCTAGTTTCCCTCTGTGATTTAAGTGGAAGGGATAGTTAGCATCTTACTTCCCAAAAACCCGCAGTGTTCCTTCAGTTGTCTTTTTTACGAGGGTTACCGTAACTCTTTGGAAGGATCCGCAGCTTTGGGAGGCGTCGACCCTAACTGGCTCCATCAAATATACTGACATGTCTTTGAGGCGCGCATGGACTTAACATTGAATCTGGCTTAGTCCTTGCCGGACGGTCGGATGACGAGCTACCCATTGCTCGCAGTCCGAAAGCCCTTGCCAACGGTGGCCGGAAATCATCTTGCGACTCTCGATGCACGGAGTCATTCCATACGTCTAACTTGTCTTTTTCGACGAAAAAATTAAAAACGAAGCCATTCAGTGGAGAATGAAGCTTTCGCTTCTTAACAGCACTTTATCTAGAGATACAGCAGAACCCTTGGAATTTTAATAAACACCTGGGTTAATTCAAACAGTGCTTGGATTAGATGTCAATGCTGCTGGAAGTTTACTTGTACCTGACGATTCACTTTTGAGGCTTGTGGTTTACCTTTGGGTAAAGTTTTTTTTTAATTAGCCTATATCTATTATCCCATTGGGGAACAAAGGCTTTCCCTTCCAGGTATACCTACTGCTCCCGAAGTACCTCGAACTAATCTTTGCTGTATAGTCTCGTCTCCTCTTCCGTGAAGAGTTAATTTAGTACGTAATAGATTCGACATTCTTCCCGAAATTCTGGGAAAACGTCCACTGTGGGACATAGGCCTCCCTCCCCCAAGCGTCGCCGCAATGAACGGTCCTGTGCGTCTCGCATCCAAGAGAAACTATACATGAAACCATTTAGATAACCACTGCCAAATCTTAATCTTCTAAAATATAAAAATCTCGTGTCACAGTGTTTGTTATCAATCTCCTCCGAAAAGGCTTGAATGATTTTTATGAATTTTTTACAGTCTGAGAACACGTAACACTCTTTCACGCTGACGCAGTCGGAAGAATTAAGATGTAATTTGGCACGCGAGTCATAAGTCATTTAATTTCATAACAATGGAACATTGTATTGAAAAAAAAAAAAACATTAAAAAATACACAACTGCAATGATGGTAAAATGAGTACAGGTATAGGCCCTGAAATACGCTATAGGATACTTTTTATCCCGGTAGTAAGTTCCTATGCGACAATTTTCTACTTTCATGGGGGAAAAGGTGCTGGCAGAAGCAATAGTACCTATTAATTAATATTGGTTAAATGAAATCACATTAAACAGCAGTTAATACGAAATTTTAAAATGCAGCTATCAAACGAATACTATACTATACTATATATAATAAAAAAAAAATAAAGCTAATCACAATTTGCATGCCAACTGCACACTAGTAGTATATTTGTTAACAATACCGTGCTATCCGCCCTACATTCGCCGGGTTCCAAGAAATGAATATTATTGTCCGACATTTAAGTGGACCACGGCCTCGCAGGTGGACTTCCGTAAATCGTACGCTCGACAAATTGGACACTACGCTGGCAACCCAAGTTACAAACGGCGGGGTAATTGTTTTCAGTTTATGGTATTTAGTGTGGAAACTGTTAGCGGAAATACGGCATTGTGTTTGGCCCGAAAACTTGTGTGAGGATGTTATGATATTAACAGTAATCATATTCAATATCGTAATATTATAAGGGTGAAATTTTGTATAATGTATTTTTTTTATTCGGATAATATGACTTTAACCTCTCAAGGACCGCCATTACCACACTATCTATACTAATATTATAAAGAGGTAAAGTTTGTCGTAGGAGGTAATTTCTGGAAGTACTTTTGTAACTATTTTTTTGTTTGATTCTTTACATGAAACATCATCATCTTCGTCTTGCGTCCATCGGATTCCCGCAATCTTTACAAGGTCCACCTTGTAGGAGGCCTTTCAATACTTCGTTTTCCGGTACACAGTCGCCACTCCAGAACCTTTCCGCCCAATGGCCATCTGTTCTGCGGGCAATGTGCATGAAAACATATGCATTGTTATTTTATCATCTAAATTTTTCCTCCGAAAAGAAACAATACAACCAATTTAAAAATTTAAACCGTTAATTTATGTCTAATTCCTTTTTATTTCGTAATTAACATACATTACAATCTTGTAATACCTCTCCCGCTTTTTCCTTAAGTCGTCGACACCGCGGCTTACGTACCTTGGGTCCCATTCTCGGGGACTTGCTTTCAAGAAATTTAATTAGAATTCTCACGAAAATTTCCCCCATAAAGATGTTCGAGATAAAAGACTGGGAGGTATTATTAAAAACTGTCTTTTCTGTATACAGGTAGGGTTTTGAAATTGTCGAGTAATTACAGGAATAAGGTGGCAAAAAATCAATATTCTTCCATCATGGTGTTAGGAGTCGATGGACGAGTACCGGCCACCGCAACCGAGGATTTGCGGACGGAGAGCTATGGGCAGCTTGCCGTCCGGCTGTCCTATAAGGAGCAAGCCCGGGTCGACAACGCGTTGTGTTCCATGCGCCACCTCAAAGAGATGTCAGTAAAACTGAAGGGGCGTGCTAAACCCTGGTCGACAACACGTTGTGTTCCATGCACCGTCACACCCTTTCAGATACCGTCAATTTGAGACACAATAGTAAGACAATACGGCGTTCGCTTGGGGCTTAATGAATTTAATTCATTAAGCCCAAGCCTTATAATGTTTCTAATGCTGAAACTCAGGCTTCCCCTAGGAGAGGGAATGGGCCATGATCTACCACGCGGACCCAGTACAGTTGGTTGGTCCTAGTGGGCGCGATCGGCGGCAACGATCTCTCGCGAAGGACCTTGGTACAGGCCATGGTCCGAAGCGAGGGGGATAGTGGCAGGCGGACGTGTCGTTCTGCGAAGCAATAATGCTAGCCAAAGAGGCGACCGCACGCCCTAGGGAACGGCCGTCGCATCCCAGCAGCCGGGACTCCGCTCCCGATTTTCAGCCACCGTAGGCGTAGGCTTGCGGACGGCGAGCAATGGACAGGTAGTTCACGTCTGGTCGACCGGTAACTGTCCGGACCGAGCTCAAATCGTCGACGACGCGCAGTGTTCCACGTGCGTCTCAAAGAGATGTCAGCAAACCGTAGGAACCCGTAGGGTCAAAGTTTACTGAGGCGCGAAAGTGTACTCCGGGGCCCTGGAGTGAAGGCAAAGGCAGAAGGAACAGTATTCGATTTATTTTTGTTCTATCTAGAACATGCCGGTTTCCTCACGACGTTTTCATTGACCAATTAAAGAGCAATGGTGATGAAATAAATTACACAAAGCAACAGCCTGTCTGTTGGCTAGATAAGTCGGGGCCGTATGGCATTGCTTTTAAAAACATAAAATAAATTTACTTTAAGTGTACATATTTACGTGCAGTTGATCGGTATCACACACCTATTCTGCATTTAAAACAGTTTTTATTCAAAAGATGAGGACTTCTTTTAAGAACCAGGTCAGGTCACCAGTACACACATTTAATAAACCTATAAACCTTTAAACAGAGAACAATAACATAAATTAATGGACAAATACCCTCTTTAAATTCACAACCACAATACGAGTTCACTTAATTGAAATAATTGTCGAACGACCGCAGAATATGGGCCAATGGAGACACAGAACTGACGATTTATCGGTAATTGAAAACGCTCCGATTTCCCGCCGAAACGACAGAGATATAAGAACAAATCCATTTTTAATGTCTATGGCGTCGCCTCCTAATGGATCAGGTGGCCGGTTTATGGTCCTTTCTGTTTATGGTTGCATTCGATATCTTTTTTATTTGTATTTGGTATTCTTGTGAAGGAATACGTTGAGCGAAAATAAATAATAGGTTACTATGTGGCCCCGTCTGTTCTATTGTCTGTTTTAAAGAAATGATTATCTAATACTTAAATCTATTAAGTATCCTCGATTCTGAATTAACTATTTGAAGTTGGACACGTATCATATTCTATTTTAGTATGAAAATTTTTTCCCACCCTTTTAGAAGGTGGACCGATGACCTGGTGAGGGTCACAGGAATCCAATGACATCTTCCAGCAGAAATGATGATGATCTGTCAAAAATAGACATTCAAGTAGAGTTTGACACCGTCTTTAAACTTCAAATTCATACTTCAGAAACCAGGAGATTAATGTCACGAAGTTAACTAGAGGTTTTTAACATAACTAATAAAGTTAGTGCATTCTGCTTCTTATGGGTATCTAGACATGACACGGTTTCAGACAGCCGAACTTGCAAATAATGAGAGGGACATATTAACTGTAGCGTTGAATACCGTAATTGGAGACACAATAGCAATACAATGAGAGTGTTAACGCTAGCGTTTGCTTAGGGTTTAATGAATTAAGTAATAAGTTTTCTGTGAAAGATTTTGTCAAAAGTATCTCAGAACAGTTAGAACCCACCTATATCTAGAACAAGCCACTGTCCGCTCCAAATAATAACTATACACTGGATCATTTACCCTTCAGTGTGATTTCTCTTTAAGCACTCAAAGGTTTGCTGGGAGCAAACTAAACTTTGAGTATGCGCTTTCTCACAAGTGTACTACATGAGCTCGACCACGGAACAGTAAAAACAGCGGTTCTTACTAGTGGCGACAGTGCCACACCTACTTACTTCTTCCACGATTTTTACTATTCCGTGAACTCGACAAACGGATGTGTGATTAACGCCCCGTTCACTACTTTGCTGTTGTCAGCGGTAGCTAAGCGTGGGGTGACGAGCGGTAAGATCGAAAGTATGAACTTGTTTGAAGCACGCTACGGGACGCCGCTCATAGTGCTAATGCCCGCTTACCGATACCGCCCCGCTCGCCGCGCCGCTCTTCTCTAAGACCGATTTTGAGACCAAGTCGAAATACTTGTGCGACAAAACTGTTGCTCGACATTACTATATCCATTTTCCGAGCTCACATTTTGGTAATAATAAAAATAAAACAAAGAAAACCGAAAGAAAACCCGCGTAGCACCGCATATAGCATGAAGCCATTAGCATATCGAAATCAGTTATAATTCTCGTGGTGGTGTATGCAGTTCGGTTCGCATTGCGGCACTTCTGAGCGTTATGTAGATCACAGCACGGTACACCAGCGCAACTAGCTGCTGCCCTGGTATTTATTACAAGTACAGGAGTTGCTTTTGCTGGCAATTTTTTTTTTTTTATAAATTCGTATTTAATGCGCCTCCTGAAGATGTTGACTCCTTCGAGCGCCGATTGTACAGCTTGAATGACCTTGAAAAACGCTTAATTGTCGTTTAGTACACACGTTTGTACATTTTTTTTTGCCGAAAGTTTTGGTTTCTAGATTTTTGTTTTTCTAGAAAAATCCAGATTTTTTTTTGTAATATACGTAAAACGCGCAATTACGTAAAAATAATACCCCCCGCACGCGATGGGTTAAAAAGCTGAAATTTTGTAGGATCGATTTGAAGACACATACATTGGATCAAACCTTTGATTATATACTTGTAAATAATCAAAGGATCAAACATTGGTAGTCCAGGAGATTTGAATTTTTTTTGTTTACTACTGGGGCCATGAGTCAGCTTCTGAAAGGAAAATCCGGGATCCTGGAAGACAAGGTAAAGAAAAAACATGAGAGTGGGTTTAAGTCAGTAAAAGTCTGACACTTCCTCTCGCTCCATCCAGAGTGGAAGGAGTTATTTGATTTTTTTTTTTTGAGATATAAAAGACAAACAAAAAAAAATCATATAACTTGTTTGCTTTTCACCATCTCACCTGATGGTAAGTGATGATGTGGCCGACAATGGAACACGCTTGCCTAGAAGCAATCTATTCACTAATATTCTAATACATATTTTCCAATTTCAAAAAAAAGGAAAGACTGTCTATTATTATAAAGTAAGCAAAATATATGAAGCTAGGTTTTCGCTTCGACTAGATCAATTTTATGGAGAAATGAGAGGAGGTAGATACTTGATCCCATGGGATCGTACTCTATCGGCTCATTGTCGATGAGGATCGTTCCACATTTTATTATACGCGTGATTGCTTTCAAATTGAAACTTTTCTCTCTACATTATGTTGCTTGTCATTATTATTTTTTTTTAGAACTAGCTTTTGCCCGCGGCTTCGCTCGCGTTAAATTCGGGGTAACACGGTTCACCTTTCTGTGGGGGGTTAGTGAACTCCCCTTAGCGAACTTCACTGCGGGTGACGTAACCTACGACAAACTTATTATTTACAGTTGGTACAGTAAACGGGTCTAGGGATCGAACCGCAAAAGCAACTTGAGATAAGCAACTTGGCTTGGGGTACAGGTCTACTATTGGACATAGACCTCCACCAAGCATCGTCACGACGACCGATCCTGTGTGTCTTGAGTCCAGTGAATTTCCGCGGCCCTCACCGGGTCATCTGGACATCCACCTTCTGGGAAACTTTGAAACACTCCTTCCATTTCTAATATAAACTGCTATAAAGCTTTCATATCGCAAACAATCTTGATACTGAGGTAAATTCATATGAAGTATATTCAGTACTCTAAAAAATACTTTACCTACATAGTGAAAACAATAGCCAACAGACTGGCAGATGATAATGAACTGATGTGCTCCGTTTACCCCCTTGTTAGAGTTAGTTGGTGTTAAAATAATGAATATTAGAAATATTTTTGGCTAGTTTAGCTATTTTAAGCAAATGTTTTTAGGGTTAAACGAAAGGTTAAAACGGGGCGCTATTACTAAGACTCCACTGTCTGTCTATCTGTCGATCACTAGACTGTATCTGTATCTGAAAGAAAGAAGAAAGAAAGAAAGAGGAAGAAAGAAAGAAGAAGAATGAAAGAAAAATAAATAAAGAAAAAAAAAGAAAGAAGAAAAAAGAAAAAATAAAGAAAGTAAGAATGAAAAAAGAAAAACATTTTATTAATTTTTTTTTTTCTGTACCTTTTCATACCGGGAATATGTTCGGAAAGTAAAGTCCCACAAACCTCTGTGTTGAAAAGGGAGAATCCTCTGATCAGACAGGTATTATGTCTGGGCAACTGCCCAATAGATGATTACGGGCTGTAGAATATCCTCATGTGCTCAAATAGCGCGGAGAATTTTAGATTTTTTTTCAGGATTTCGTATTTTATGGTGGTTCTAACGTGACGCCATAGATGTCGCTACAACATAATTGTATAGAGAATGATAGTACTACTAACAATATCCTTGACTGGATGTAATTTAATTTACAATTTAAAATGTGTTAAAATATCCGGCGAGCAAGCGACGAAGAGTGATGGAGCTTTACATCCTATAACAACTTCATCCCTTTAACAGTTCAGTATAGGTCGTAAAATGGATCGCATTAAAAGCTCGTGGTAGTACTGCAGATTTTTTTTTTGTGATTTATAATGCCTAGAGTTTGCCAGCGATAGTACCATCCTACCTGATGGTAATCAATAATGCAGTCGTTTATGGTGAAGCGCACTAATTTTATTCACTTTAACCTTGAAGACACCTAAATAATAATCGTACGGGAAGACAGCAGCAGGCAAATCGTTCCAGTCCTTCGATGTACGCTGTATAAACATAAAAAATAATCTCCTAATAACAAAATCGTTGAGCGCCCACGAACTCTTAAGAAGATTATTAAAATCATCAACGGATCGGAAGCAATTTCATTTAGCTCTATGATTTGAAATGTCAAGCAGAAATAAATCGGATTACTTTTTAAGAATTTAACAGTAGTCGGAAAAAGTTTAATCCCCACTCTCTTTTAAAGGCTAAGTAGATCTTGAGGCTTAAGAGGGGCGACTTAAATGTCAGGATATGTCTTTAATTAATATTTAATCTGTAAGCCGCGCCGGTGTTGCCAGCAACGGTGATATCTTTTCTCTTTTTCGACTTTATCTTTTCTTTTTAAGGTTAGCATTTAGTAAAAGGTCAGAGTTATCATAGGTGAATCTGGTCACAGGTTAAGTCAGTAATATGCTGCATTTCGAGAAAATTTGATAAGATAATATTATGTTTTGAAATGAGAGTATGGGTGCTATTCTCTAAGAAAGCGCAGCGCTGGCACAGCGACGAGTCGTCAGCGCAGTACATTGAATTAACAACCCAATGCCCCTTTACATTGGATTGTTAATTCAATGTATTGCGTTCACGACTCGTCGCTGTGCCAGCGCTGCGCTTTCTTAGAGAATAGCACCCCAGATCTGAAATGAGTAGAACGTGTTTGACATGTTCTATCAACCTAGCCCGAGTCGTCAACGGTGCGCAGTTCCACCTCAAAGAGACGTCAGCAAAACCGTAGGGCATGGCAGCCAATGCCTGCTAAAGCTATGAGAAAACTTCTGAATTGTATACTCCTGGTTCTAGCACGCAAAGGGTAACTGAAGGTCATAGGTGTGGTTTAAGTCAGTTAAAGACTGGTACACCCTCTCAAATCTAAAAAAGAGCAGCTACAGAGTGGAGCCTAATGAAAAACGCAATAGAACACTTTGGTTGGCTGGAAAATCGACTCCTAGGGGAACCTGAAGTCGATTCTCTGGAGTCTCTGAGTAAGGGTCTGCAACCAGGAGACCACCGAAGCTGTAAAAAGTAATATACAGCAGGTATTTGGCTAGTTTGATTGATCAGACTGTTTCTCTTACTGTATGCCCATTTACCACAATCACCAATACACATGCCTGCATTGTTACAGACGGATAGCTGCAAATAGTATAAACCAAACAGTGAATTGATTAGCCTGTTTTGTAAGACTGATTCTTTTATTTTTTGCCCAACATTTGTAACCCAATCACCAATACACATGCTCACTTCGACAATTGCAAATAGTATCAACTAGGCAGTGGACAATTGATAAGACTTTGTTTCTTTTACTGTTTGCCCAAAATTTGTATACCTATGCACATGCCCACATCGTTACAGACGGACAACTGCAAATAATAGCCGCTAGCCAATGAACAGTTGGCTAGCCTGATTGATTGGCAGTCACGACCGCGTTTGATGCGGTCTGTCGCCATAATTTGATTGCGGTGACATCACTAGTTGACAGTGGCGGTAAACGCTCGCTGACAATCTCATCAATGAAGCTGAAATTAAGGGTGTAATTTAATTTTATTAGGATGTACGATTGATCCAAAAAGCCTTGTATGACTGTGCCAATACACTTGTGGTGCTCATTAATAGTTTCAGGTTTTTAAAAGCTTGAATAATTTTGTTAATTTTGACAGAGTTAGGGTTTTATTATTCATCGTCATCATCGTCATCATTATTTCAGCCGAAAATGTCCACTGTTGTCCCTAGGTTGACTGGTAGAGAATGCCTAAGGCATTAAGTCCGCCTAAGTACTTTTATGTTGCATGAAGTTTTAATAAATAAATAAATAGGCTAAGTGTCGCCATAATGACCGGTCCTGCGCGTCTCGCATCCAACGCATTCATGCGATCTTCACCAAGTCGTCGGTCCACCTTGCGGGAGGCCTTCCAACGCTGCGTCTTCCGGTACGTACATTCCACTGCGCATGTCCGCTCTGTGATCGGAGTTTTTCGGCCAAGGTTGGATATGCAAGTCACATGAGGGCACATAACAAAGCAGCAGATCTGAGCTCACAACCACCATGAAGAGCCAGGGAATGCGGTCGCTGTGGCCGAAATCGGCTAGATGGCATCATCATCACCTGTGAAAGGAGAGTTGGAAAAAAAGAGATGTAGACACTGTGTGTAAGAGTAATAGGTACTAATAAAGTACAAACAAAAACCAAACAGTTACCATTGAAATAATATAACATACAATGTAAAGATATTATAAGATAAAGTACATGCAAAACAGTTATCATTGAAATAATATATCTAACATACAATGTAAACATATTATACTATCTACACTTAATAAATTATAAAGAGACAAAGTTTTTTTTTTGCTTTTATGTTTTTTTTTTGCGTGAAAGAGGGAATTGCTGAAAGTACAGGTCCGCTTGCAATTTCACCGATAGAAGCTGCTTTATTCCTGCGTGATATAAGCTGTATATTATGTTTACGAGCAAAGTCGCGGGCAAAACCTATTCATAAATATATACATACACGTACTTGCTGCTTTGCGGCATTTATCTAACGCATTCCGTGGAATGAAGACGATACTATCAAGAAACAAAAAAAAATGCAGCGAGATAACATGACCAGAAGGAAATACAATTACCATCCCCTATTTTCCCCCAGCAATATATAGTAAGTATATAAATCATCATTATTTTAACTAAAACGCTGACTGCGTTGAATAAAAAGTGGAAGAAACCTCACCAATAGCCTGGGGCTGATTCAGTGAGCGTCCAACGCAACCTGAACCCCCCCATCCCCCGTACAAAGCGCAAATTGAAAGACCGACAGCGTACCTAATGAAATAGCTGAGCTCAGAGCATTGGACGACCCATTCGCGTGGAAAGCGGTTGCGATTCAATTTGATTTTGAAATAGAATTGTTTCATTCTCGTTAGTCGATAAATGCATATTTGTAATTATGTATATGAAAGCTGGAATATTTATATGATTGCTCTATTGTGGTTGGTAATGAGGGCGGTTTTAATGTAGCTACGTGCCTTTGTTAAAATCGTTCAATTTTAGTAGTAGGTACCTACTCATTCACGGCATATTGCTGTACTGTTTTTCATTATTTCACTCTAGGGCAGAGATTTACTGTTTATTTTTTTTATATTCCACAACTATCACACCGTGCCGTCTAGTCCCAAGCTAAGCAGAGCTTGTGTTATGGGTACTAGACAACTGATAAACATGCTTATATATTTTTAAATACATACATATTATAGATAAATTACATCCAGACACAGAACAAATGATTGAGCTCATTACACAAACATTTGTCCTTGGTGGGAATCTAACCCACGACCTCCGGCATAGCAGTCAGGGTTACTAACCACTAGACTAACAGGCCTGTCGATTAAAACCAACTTATTTTCCTTCTTTACCGTGCGTTCCAGGGTCCCAGATTTTGTTTTCAGAGGCGAACCCATGGCGCCGGTGGGCTTAGGCGCTGGTGGCCCCTACGGTACGGCTATTGCGGTGGATCATCAATGAGGCCAAAAGCTTCGACACACGTCGAAGAGTCCGTACCCATTACTGCGTCCCGGTCTGTGAGGCATGTATGTTCTAGAATCACGATAACTCTTTTGAGTAATCCTGCAACTACTTTCGACCATGAAAGGCTCCCTCTGAACGATTACCAAAATAAATATAAAAGTCAACCTGTATATAGGTATGTATAAAGTTTCTTTTTAATGACATAAACTAAAATTGTCAAAAAATAAAAGGCACGTTTTTACTTTTGTATTTTGACTACCTAGCAGCTTGTCCGGTGTAGTGTAACTTTATTTTTATTTTTTATTATTGATAGGCTTGCGTTTGACCACCATCTCACCTGATGGTAGCTACTACTAAAATTGCTACTACCTCACCAGACCCCTTATTATTTGATTGTTTCTTTCAGTTTTGTTTCAAACTGCCTGCAACTGGCCTGTTGGTCTAGTGGTTAATGGCTCTGACTGCTATGCCGGAGGTCGTGGGTTCGATTCCCGCCCAGGACATATGTTTGTGTGATGAGCATGATCATTTGTTCGGTGTCTGGGTGTAATTTATCTATAATATGTATGTATTGAGTCTAGTGCTTGACAGCTATCCCAACTGATGTTAAGCTGCAATGCAATCGTTGATAGTGTAGCGCACTAGTTTATTAAGAGCTATTCACTCTAGCCTTAAAGACACCTAAATTATAATCTGACGGGAAGACCGCAGCAGGCAAATTGTTCCAGTCCTTCGATGCACTATGATAAAATGATAAAATGCCGTACAAAAGCACAGGTGTAGTGTAATTGGAATGGAAGAGATAATGAATTGCACTGGGAACTCAGCGAGAGTAAAGAATATTAAATATTTTCATTTCGCTCCGGCGTATAGTTTTGCATGGAGTATTTTTTAATTAAACGTTCTAGTGATGGGCAAGTGTTGTCGATGGATACCACGTTCAATAAATCGTGAGTAGTGTCACTTTATATCGATTAAAAGTAGTTTTAAAAGTAAGTTAATTCAATGTATTTACTTTTATTTTGTAATGTTAAATTTTATAATTTAGTTATAATATACGATTATGTAATGATATGTTATATTTTTCTAAAGGCAGCAATCATGCTAATTATATTTATTTATGTATATATTTATTTATTTATTAGTAATAAGCATACCAACAGCACAATCACTTACAGTACAAATAAAACTTACATCTAAAAAATTACATTTCAGTAACCACGCAAATAACAGGTTTGAATGACATTGAAAAAATGAGAAATTAGAGACAAAGAAAAACAAATCCAGTGTGTCCAGTACAACTAGATCCAGATCACTACAAAGACAAAACACACCAAAAATATAAAAACGTACACTATTCACACTGTTTATACAGGTGGCGTCTGTATGAAGCAAAACACATCGAGAAGATTTTGATAGGGTAATCCAACAAGTTGGACCTTTCATTGTAAAGCCTTGCCATAAGTGATGTTAAAAGTGGATGTAGGCAATTAAAAATAAGATGATGTCGCTTGCTGCGTTGGCTAGTGATATAGTGAGCGCTATGTACGCCTTAATGGTAATATGGATTGGTCCTTATTATTATTAAGATTGTTTATTATATGTAAAATCTACGTGATTTGTCTTTAAGCGACAAGACCGCCCATCGTGACTCCCTATTAATTTTAAGTTCCTGTTGTAATTTTTATTTTTGGTGTACAATAAAGAATATCTATCTATCTATCTGTATCTCATCATAATTTCAGCCGAAAGTAGTCCACTGTTGGACATAAGTCTCCCCCAAGCATTGCCGCAACGATTAAATCGACGGTTTTTTAGTCAGTAAGAGTCTGACACCGCCCAAGAGCGGGGTTGTCATTGGATGATTATTCCCATCGAAAAAAAAAACCGACCGTGATGTGGCTGTACCTAATTTAAATAAATGAGTCGACAAAAAAAAACACTATAAAATTCTTACAAAAGATTTCCTTGAATCGCTTTTCAGAAAATATATATTTTATAAAATTAAGTTTAAGGCCAAATTAAAATGTCTATTTTAAACGCTCATTTCCTGTAAGTCAACAAATTTCCTCAACGTGCAAATGAGTTTGACAAAAATAAACTTTGGAAACAAAATAATTAAGAAATTCTATTTATAAACACATTTCGTTGTGTGTTTGATTTTGTTTTAATTACACGAGTTCCTTTCAAATATAATCATAATGTTAAAGTCCTGAGCGTCTCGCATCCATCGTATTCCCGCAACCCTTACCAGGTCATCAGTCCACCTTGTGGGAGTCCTTCCAACGCTGCGTCTTTCGGTACGTCGTTGACACTCTAGAACCTTTCGTCCCCATCGACCATCTGCTCTGCAAGCAATGTGCCTTGCCTGTCGAATCCTTACTAATATTATAAAAGCGAAAGTGAGTTTGTTTATTTATTTGTTTGTTTGTTACGTCTTCACGCCTAAATGGCCAAACCAATTTTGATGAATTTTGGTACAGAGATAGTTGGAACCTTGGAGACGGACACAAGCAAATTTTTTTTTTTAAGTTGGAAAATTGGGAGAAAGAGGCGGGCAAAGCCGCGGGTAAAAGCTAGTATGATAATATGGTAAAAATCGGTATCTTCGTAAATCAAACCCTTAACTGCTCTAGCTTAGAATAAGAAATGGTAAAAAATTTCAAGAAGATAATTTCGGTCTTTCACACGGGTAAAGTCGTTGCCAAAAGCGAGTTAAAATATTGTTATAGAGATCGTTTGCCGCTCATCTTGCAGTGTTAATCACTTCCGATCAATTAAGACAAGGTAAACTAATTAATTTCCATTGTTTGATGTATCGTTATCAGCATTGTGCAGCCTGGGGTGACATTCCAATTAATAATAGTACTCCGTATATTGTATAACTAACTTCTGCCAGCGGGTTTGCCCGTGTGTAAGCAGGTTTCTGCATACAAACTGGAACCCCGTTTCATCCTCTTAGTGGTGGTGGATTTTTTCCTCGTGAACTTTAGGAGTTCATACAATGATAAAAACAAATTTCCACAACATATGCTATTATACATATAATATATAGATATATATCTAGATAGCATAAAATCATTCCTGTTTTCGTTTTATAGAATTATCTTGTACACTAATATAAAGAAGTAAAGTTTTTTTTTTTGTAGGCGGTAATCTCTGAAAGTACTGGTCCGATTGCTAAAATTTTTTCACCAATTGAAACCTGCTTTATTCTTGAGTGACACAGGCCATGTTTTAAGTACGCAGGTGAAGCTGCGGGCAAAAGCTAGTATTCTACAACGGAATAGTATAATATAAAGGTACTGACTGATATATCAATGCACACTGCACATCCAAAAATTACAGGTCCTAGAAGCGTGAAATTTTGCATAAGGTTTCCTTTTATGACGTAGGGGAGCACTAAGAGAGGATGTACCAAAATTCACCCCCTGAAGGGGATGAAACTGGGGTCCAAAGTTTGTATGAAGAAACCGACTTTCACGCAGATAAAAGTGCTAGCAAAAGCTAGTTTTTTATAAAACGCATAAAGTGTTTTGGGAACACATTTATTTTGCGTACAGCCAAGGAGTGGAATTCCCTGCCGGAGTCTGTATTTCCTGATAGCTACAACTTAGGGATCTTCAAGTCAAGAGTGAATAGGTTATTTCTAAGCAAGCATGCTCCAACGTCGACTACATCATCGCTTACCATCAGGTGAGATGGTGGTCAAACGCAAGCCGTCAATAATAATAATAAAAAAAACTACGAGTAGTTTAGACGTTATGTACAAAAAAAATAACTTAGTATGAACTAAGTCACAGGTTTATTTAGACATTGCGGATATAACAGCTTGGTTGCAGATGTTTGAACTCTATACCCTAAAGATCTCACTTTAATTAAATTTTGCTAACCTAGTTTAAGTTACTTTGAACTTTCTTACATTTTGGCGTTTATGGAATCTTTTAAATAGTCTACTTTACGTTACAGTTTTAGCATAGCTGGCTCGATGGTTCTAACTTCGTCGTGATCCGATTTTCGTTTTATACAATGTTATCGAATTTTGAAAATTCACGGTTTCTGGTAAAGTAGTGCAAGAGTTGCTGGGCTACTGGAGCAGCGAGTCAATAGATTTCTATTTTATTCTATTCTATTCTGTTCTATTCTATTCTATTCTATTCTATTCTATTCTATTCTATTCTATTCTATTCTATTCTATTCTATTCTATTCTATTCTATTCTATTCTATTCTATTCTATTCTATTCTATTCTATTCTATTCTATTCTATTCTATTCTATTCAACTCTACTCTACTCTATTCTACTTTTCTGCAGCACCTGTCCGCAGAATCGAAAGCGTAACACTACGCTCTGCGACCTAAGTTGATACTGAGACTACAAAACAGTACCGATACCAATAACAACCATGCTGTCCCCATCACTAGAACCTTTTGAATCTGGTAAAAAACAGATTGGATTACTATTTGTGCTCACCGTCGCTTTGTGCCTTTTGCGCAGCTTTCATTGGATTCCTATTATTATGCGCATTTGTGCAGCTCGGAAATATGATGTTTATTAATTAATTTCATTGTTCTGTGTGAGCTTGCAGGACAAAGGAATAGTTCAGGGGGAATCAGGGGCGTAGCGTGGAATAATCTAGACGTGGGTGGAGGCACATCAGCGAGGCCTTTTTCTTTCATAAATTCGAACATGTGACAGCAACTGTCGTAACCCAGTGTTCGACCACATTGTCACTTACCATAAGGTAAAATAGTGGTCAAATGTGAGCCTGTAAATTATAAAACAAAGCCCTTGTTGTTAAAGAGCAGGTGTGAGGCCGAGGGCGAGGACCCACTTCACCCACGTTAAAAAAACACACAAGTTAAAAAAATAAAATCTGTATTGTCAAAATTTAAATAAAAGAGGTTGAAACTAATTATGGCAACTCGTTTTTAGCCAGTGAAAATCTTACACTTACCACTTCACCTAGAGCAACAGAAGTTATTTGTTGAGTACACTATTTTGTTTTTGTAATTTACCTTTAGTATGAGTACGGCAATGATATAGAATCACGGACTTCTAATACAGGCACCGTATTGCTTAAAATAAGGCTCAGAATTCTTGTAAATATGATAAGGCTAATTTTGACAATAAACTGTTTTTTAGGGTTCCGTAGCCAAATGGCAAAAAACGGAACCCTTATAGGTTCGTCATGTCTGTCTGTCTTTCTGTAGGTCTGTCCGTCCGAATGTCACAGTCACTTTTTTCCGAAACTATAAGAGCTGTACTGATGAAATTTAGTGAGTAGATACATTACACAAAAATAGATAAAAAATAATAAATTTTGGGGTCTTCAAAAATGATATTGAGTTTTCTAATATAATTTTTTTCTTAACTGAATAGTTTGCCGTTTGAAATATCTCTCGCCACTTCCAAAGTAGTTGAATGTGTCCCCCCCTGTAACTTCTAAAATAAGGGAATGATAAAACTAAAAAAATATGTGTTGTACATTATCATGCAAACCGCCAACGAAAATTGGTTTGAACGAGATCTAGTTAGTAGTTTTTTTTTAATACGTTACAAACCTAAAAAAAATACATTATTATTACAACGAACTACAAGAACTTTTATATTATGTTACTTGCTGCTACGGAACCCTACATGGGCAGTCCAACTCGTACTTGGCCGGTTTTTTTTTTGGTATTTTTTTATTTCCTACGTAAAAAAGCCCCAGAGCCTTTGCCTAGCTACGCTACTGGTTCAGGGAGAATGTTCAGAGGAATGTTTTGTCATGTATTGTCTTTGTGTTGCACAAACCTGTTTGATTTAGAGGATTTCCGCTATGCGTATTTGCAAATTGAATCATATTACTGGAATAATATTACTGATATATTTTTAAGAATCGCTAAACTTAAGTGGCAGTGGGCAGGGCACACTGTTCCCAGAACAGATAGTCGATGGGGTCGAAAGGTTCTGGAGTGACAACCAGCTATGGGTCGCGGAAATACAATGGATGCATGTCGCACAGACCTGGTCGTTATGGTGACACTTGAGGGACTCTCATGTCTAGCAGTGAACGTCTTTTAGCAGAAATGATGATGATAATGTCAGAAATAATATTCTGTATATATATCTGTAGTTATTTTTTGTTCTATCTCGCAACGTAGTCGTCTTATGATTTGTTGGGAAACAATTATGAAGAAAGAATTTAATTTTAATTAGAGTCATCTGTAATTTAAATACTTAATAAAATATGATAATAGATAGAGATAATAGATAATATGATAACTTAAAAAAAACAATATCATAAAAGAACATAAGCCTCTTCACAACACAAAACCATTATTTCCATATATTTACACAAAACACAATTTGTAGACAAAACGTAACGCTCTCATAAAAACAGTTGAACCGTCTGTCGTAGCAAAGTGCTACGAATATGCTACGCGGCTACGAGCTACGAGCTACGACGTAGCATAGTGCAGTCATAAACTTTATTACCGAGATTTTTATGTGAAATGTTATTAAATGCCGTTATTTTGAACGTATTAAAGTGAATTTCTCGTAATTTCGTTAGTAATTTGTTTGTGAAATATCACTGTGGTGGTCCGTGAATGTACACTGGTTATATAGACGAACAGCTCTGCGGTAAAGTCCTCAAATGGTACACTTTACTGAAACATTTCATTGATTTTTTATGCTACGTTTAAAAAAGTTATTATAATTTATTCAGTTTTAAAACAATATTGTACGATAAATTAATAAAAATATTAAATACAATCAGGTAAAAATAAGGAAATAACTAATTGGGCATCAAAAATCTAGAAGTCGCTGTCAAGGAAATGTTAAGGGATATTTGAACGATTGAGTTTACTTGCTTTTGTTTGTCACAATAATACTGTATATAATTATGTTCTTTTTATAAGGTGGGAAATTAACCAAAGACTTACTAACTAATCCCAACCTATGCGATTCAGTTAACCTTGGCGTTCGGAATGCCCGGAGGACACGGTGGAGCACACAGTCGAGGTGTTCCCGGCTTGGGCGGAGCATCGCCGTACCCTCGTGGGGGCGATCGGCGGCGGAGACCTCTCGCGCCGGGCCTTGGTTGAGGCCATGGTCCGGAGCGAGGAGGAGTGGCAGGCGGACGCCGACTTCTGCGATGCAGTAATGCTCGCAAAGGAGGAGGCCGAACGTATCAGGCAACGGCTAGGGTAATCTTTATTATAGAATTATGTGGAGAGTGTGCGCGGAAATTAATTGATTTGATTCCCCCATCACCTTTCTACCATTGGACAACCCGACAAACGGCGAGTATCCACCTTTATATTGCTAACATCTCCACGGTCCGGACCAAGCGTTTCGCTTCGTCATTTATATCGCGTACATCGAAGAACTCGAACTTGCCCGCTACGGTCTTCCCATCCGATTATAATTTAGGTGTCTTTAAGGCTAGAGTGAATAGACTCTTAGTAAACTAATGTACCTTACCATTAACGATTGCAGCGTTGCTTACCGTCAGGTGGGATCGCAGTCAAGCACTAGTTTATCTACACTTATAATATTATAAAGAGGTACTACTTTTTGAATACTATTTTAAATAAGCTTGAGCGGCTTCAAAATTTTTGTATTAGATTCATATTTGGATTGCGCAAATATGATCATATTTCTGAATTTCGTATTAAGCTCAAGTGGCTGCCAATCCGCCTTCGTCGGAATACTCATATTTTATCGTTGCTTTACAGTGTCCTGTTTATCCCTACAACCCCCTCTTATCTCAAAGAACGTTTTAAGTTCATTCATGACACACATTCTAGACACTTGAGATCATCGGAGAATTTGACCCTCTTAATGCCTTCGCATTCTACAAAATTCTCTGATAAGTCGTTTGCGATCCAAGCGGTGCGTTTGTGGAATGCGTTGCCATTACCAATTAGGCAAGCCCAGTCACTAGTTTCGTTTAAAAATCTAGTTAAAAACCATTTCCTTTCTCTCTAATACTATACTGATTCTACGTATTTTAATTTCTTCCACCAACCCTACTTTACTCTTTTTTTCTATCCTTTTTACTAATTAAATTGTGTAACTTATTATTATATGTATGTATATATGTATTTATAATTGAGTATTGTGTTTTATATAGTTAGCAGTACACCACAGACTACCCCGTGTATTATTTTTAGCTCTTATCCATCCCAAGGTTGTCTGGAAGATATCGCTTTCAGCGATAAGACCGCCATAATTGTACCCACAAACTGAAGTTTTTGTATAAGCTGTATTACTTTTTGGTGTACAATAAAGTCTATTCTATTCTATTCTATTCTATTCTATTCTATTTTTTTATTTACACTAATATTATGGTGTGTCCAGATAGGGCGAATGCGCCGCTCGCATGCCGTTTGGAAACGGCTCACGAGCGGCGCTGTCGCCAGATCTGGACGCACCATTATAAAGAGGTATAAAGTTTGTGTTTTTTTTTTTTGTTTATAGGAAGTAATCTCAGAAAGTACAGGTCCGATTGTAAAATTTTTTTCACCGATAGAAAGCTGCTTTATTCTTGAGTGAGACAGGCTATATTTTACATTCGCGTGCGAAGACCCCGGGCAAAAGTTGGAAATATTAAAAAAAAACCTAAATGTTTCCTTTTTCTATTTCCACGCAGGTAAACCTGCTGACAGAAGCTAGTAAGTAGTACATACAAAAACATTTCTTAGCTCATACATCCTGTTCAATCATTTATTTCTAATTTCTCCGCTGAACGACTCAAAAGGGGGTTGAAGTTTGTTTGCGAACAAATTGTAGGGTAAAGTTTCCTTTAATTAAATTGATGGTGGTTATGAATAATTGGGAGGTGAGAATATATCCCCTTTATGTGTAAAACATGGACAATATTAATGTATGAACAAGTGGTGGTCCAGTGGTAACAGCCACGCCTTACAAGTTATAGGTCGTGGGTTCAAATCTAACTCTAAATCTAAAGAAGAATCATCCATACAGTCTCTAAAACTTCCTAAATTGTTTTATTGGGGGTAGTTCCGGAAATATTAATATATTCCACAACTATCACACAACGCCGTCTAGTCTCAAGCTAAGCAGAGCTTGTGTTATGAGCACTGGACAATTGATAAACTCAAAATTATTTAACTTAACTTAACTGATATACTTATATATTTCTAAATACATACGTATTATAGATAAATTAGACCCAGACACAGAACAAATGATCGTGCTCATCACACAAACATTTGTCCTGGGTGTGAATCGAACCCACAACCTCTGGCATAGTAGTCAGGGCCACTAACCACTAGACCAACGGGCCAGTCAAAAGGAATAATGACAACCTTTATTTACTAGAGTTACTATTTGTGCTCATTTTCAAGTATATTATTAAACCTACGCAATGGGATTTTGCATAGAAACGAGATTACCTTTTTTCATCCCCTTATAAGTTGAATTAAAAAAAAAATCCTCTCAGTGCTCGCCTAGATGCCTATGTCAAAAAAGGAAGCCTTGTGCAAAATTATATAATAATAATGATCCACAACTATCACACAACGCCGTCTAGTCCCAAGCTAAGCAGAGCTTGTGTTATGGGTATAAGACAACTGATAAACATACTAATATATTTCTAAATGCATAAATATTATAGATAAATGATGATAAATGTTTCTAGTCCCAGTTGTTTCAGCTATGAATTGATATGTCAGTAAGTTTGTCCTTTTATATATGTAGATAGATACATAATGTTCACACTGATATCTCATACATATCTCCTCAATTGCCGTACTCACCCCCTACACACAAAGTTTGAAGCTATCCTCGTTAATTCGCCGTGTTGCGGCGCAATGCAGTCCGTTAAACTTTCACGTACTACGTTCGGCTCACGTGACGTTCACGTTGTGCTATTGAACGTAGACAGTGGTATCTGTGTGCCTTTTTTTGGCAATGACGTAGAAATAACGGTTTATGTACAAATCTGAAGTAGAATTGTTTGCGTCATAACTTATTTCGCCGAAATCGTAAAAGCTATTTCGTAAGAAAGTAGCAGGTTCTGGGTTAAGTGCAGTTAAATGTCTAACAGGTCAGGTGATAGCCAGAGAATAAATACAGAGAATAATTCACTGTATCTAAAAACACGATGATGAAATTTGGCCTTATAAAATTATATTCATCATCATCATCATTTCAGCCGAAAGACGTCCACTGTTGGACATTACCTACGGACATAACCACGTGTCATGACATTACGACGGTCCTGCACGTCTTGCATACATCGGATTCCCGCGACTCTCACCAGATCATCGGTCTACCTTGTGGGAAGCTTTACAACGCTGCGTCTCGGAAGACGCCCTGTGTGAGGCGAACACATACCGGAGTATGTGGTCGCAACTCTAGAACATTTCATCCCCATCAACCATCTGTTCTGCGAGTAATGTGCCCTTGCCTACTACCATTTAATCCATTCCATTTAATAACATTAATTTATGAAATTGTTAAACGAAAATAGCCATAATAAAATTATACTTTTTCATTAATATAAACTTGAAGAGGTCGGTGTTTTCTACCAGGCTACTGGGAGAAGAAACACCGAAACAAACTCAGAGGTTAAAGTATTTTATTTTATCACTAACTAGCTTCTGTCTGCGGCTTCGCACGCGTGAAAGTAGAAAATATATGTCACTTGGTGATAAAGTGGCATGCAAATAAAATTAGTCTCGCAGTTGTTTTCATTACAAACGAAAATACAAATCTTACCTTTTTATAATCTTGTAAAATGTAAAAATCTCGTGTCACAGTGTTTGTTATCGCAATCTTCCAAAACGACTTGACTTTTAATGTCTTTTTTTGTATTTATTTGGTAGGTCTGAGGTGGCTATTTTTTAAACTCTTTTGATCAATTCTGCAGCTATAGCAGGAATTGGCCCTACTGTACCCTATCTATTTTCTAAAGTGCAGTCTACACGGGCCCGGTTATCCGGACAGCGAGCTACCTATTGCTCTTTTTATTTAGCCTACAAGGCTACGTCTACGGTGATCAGGTACCGCCTTACGACACTCGACGTCCACGGCGGTGTCTTCTGTGGCATATAGAGAGAAACCTACACTATTATTGGGTGTCATTAGTTTTTTTCCGGAGAAAGCACAATTCCTATAAAAAACTGCTATAGTCTATTGATTATTTATTATTATGTCTCAGAACCCTGAGGCCCTGGTCCTTTGGAAGGCGTATGAGGGGCTGAAACCAACTCGCAGAAGCCTTTTAGACACTTCATGGAAGCATGATACCAATCGAAATATCCCTGTACGCGCTACGCATCCAAGCCCCGGTTCGTGGGAAACTATTACGACGTATGGAAAACATAAAAAAGTAGGGCTATCTGTTTTGGAGTCTTAAATAAATGGTTACCTGGAACTATATTAAAACTATGGCCCCTGCCTGAACAATGTTATTAATATCCATCGATAAAAAGGCCGCGGGTGATTTTCACACTCAATAAATCGATTCTCAAACCGTTCGCTAGCACGAAGTGACGTTGCAACAAGACAGCAACATATCCTGAGATTCTTGAGGAGTGGAGAGGTATACCACGGGTATCAGGACAATCGCAGAAACAATAATCTATATTACTAATATAATAAAATTGAAGTGTTTGTTTGAACGCGCTAATCTCAGGAACTGCTGATTCGAATGATAAAATGAATATTAATGTTAGATAGCCCATTTATCAACGAAGGCAACGGAGTAGTAACCAAAGACGCAGGTCACACCGCGGGAAACAGCAAGTCTACAATAACTGATAATCCCTCTCGTGCCACTTGTAGGTAAACTCGAAGCTACTAGGTGCTCCACTGAAAAATACATTTCATGAAAACCACTGACCGCCTTCTGTTTGTGCGGCACACGATACGGGCAACGGTATTTCATTATTATGCCTTTTCGAGTTAGCGAGGTTTTAAATTCTATGGACGGTGCAATGAATGAATTCGTGTCAATAATTAAAGGGTAAGCGATGAGGAATTTCAAAAGTTCTTCATCATGATTTGAACCGAAATTATTATAATAATATTCTACTACTTTCACATAAAGCCATCTAGTCCCATACTAAGCAGAGCTTGTGTTATGAGTATTAGACGACTATAAACGTGCTTATATATGTCTAAATATATACATTATTACAGATAAATTACACCCAGACACAGAACTAATGATCGTGCTCATCACACAAACATTTGTCCTTGTGGGAATCGAACCCACAACCTTCAGTATAGCAGTCAGGCTGCTCATCACTAGAGTGATAATAATGTACTTGCGTGAAAATAGAAAATTATTTAAAGGGAATATTTATTTGCAAGGCTATTTACTTGAAAAAGGGGAAAAAAAGTATCAGAGCTACTTCAAGACACGGTCTACCCACTTGATTTTTTTGATTGCTTGACTGCGATCTCAACTAATGATAAGTAGTGACGCAATCGTTGAAGGTGAAGCGCACTGAAATTCACTCTAGACTTGAAGACATTTAGATGACAATCTCCTGGGCTTTTTTCCGGGTGCATGTTCCTTAGGCGAACAATTTTCTACTATTACGCGGGCAATACTAGTAGCAGCAGCTAGTACTAAGTTTTTCTATAATCGTTATTTCATTGTGTGTACTTATGTGCCAAATAAACGTATTTGTATTTTCTTTCTTTCTTTCTTACTAACAATAAAAATAAAAGTTCCTCAACACATGAACACCACAACACGGCGTCCCTCCACTAGTTCTACCTAAGAATTATATATTTATCAGCTGGCAAATTGAGCTAACATTTCTGTTAGTAAGTGCTGTATCTACTGCCGGTGTGCGACTGTTGTCTCAGCTATAAATTACGTTCGTTAAATGTAAATGATTGGGTTTCTATGTATTTAGTTTTATTTATAAAATAAAACGAACTGTATAAAATACAAATCAGCATATAGTCTGTCTAATAAGTCAACCGACGTGTGTAAATATATAGAGTAAAATGAAATCTGATGTAGTCAACGCTGGTTCAATAATCAAGGTTGATTAAGAGATATACTACTAGAAGAACCTTATAAAAAGTATCAAATATAAGTATTTTTTAAATAATTAAATATTAGACAAAATTCCCAAGTCGGTTGACTTTTTAGACAGACTATACGCTTTCAAATTGAGTATATCTAAGCAATAAAATCCGGTGCTGGAGTCTGTGTTTCCTGAAAACTATAACCTAAGGGGCCTACGGGCCACAGGCTTGGAAGGGGAGGCCTTCGGATCTAACGCTTCATCCCTTAGGCCCAAGACTCTTGACCCTTCACCCTTCCCCACAAGGTGGACCGATGACCTAATGAAGGTCGCAGGAATTGAATGGATGCGAGACACACAGGACCCTTCGTTGTGGGAGTCCGTGTCTTCACAGTAAGACAGTGGTCTGGGGCAGGGCTGTTCTGAACCGCCCCAACTATACCTATGTGTTCAAACTATATTGTGTAAAACTATCTGTATTTAGAATGTAGAATAATCGTGGTATTCAAGCCACATGTGTGTATTTGATAAAGGTCCTGTTGACCGAAATATGTATGTATACTGTGGTGATACTTGGGGGCGGCCTGCATGTAAAACTGGATGTCTTTCGGTCTTCTTTAAATTGATGACGATGAAGGGTCTGTAAGTCAAGAGTGGAAAGTGTTTATCGGAATCGCATAACTTAATTTCGCCAAGCCCGTTTCATTATCGTACTAGACGTCCGACGTTGTCTCTGGTACGTGGTGGACAGCCCACCCATACGCAAAAACGCATTGAGAACACATTCGTTATACGTATAGCTAAGCAGTGGAATTCTCTGCCAAACTCTGTGTTTCCTGATAGCTACAATCTGAGCGTCTTCTTAATCTTAAGTCAAGAGTGCATAGATTACTTTAAAGTAAGTGTGCTCTATCGTCGACCACATCATCGCTCACTATCAGGTGAGGTAGTGGTCAAATGCGAGTTAAGTAAAAAGTTATACAGGCAGAACTTTGTAGCCAGGATTATCCATCAGCAACTTGCTCTGAATAACTGCCTAGTCGAAATGACGTACACAAGTAATGTACCAGACCGAGTTTTTTATAATGGCAATATCATATTGTATTGGAATCGGTCCATCATCGCTGATAGGCCTGTTGAAGCCAATAAGCATGATACAGTTATTATTATTTATTTATACTTTATAAGTTAAAGAGACCAGTCTAGAGGATGCTTATAACTCAAATGATGTAGTTAATATACATCTGTGATGAGTCTCGTAAATCTATTTTTTAGTAGCCTTGAACTCTTCGATTCCAACAGGTTTGCGTGATCCTCTTGGTCAACATCTAGTTTCAATTACAGCGCGGAAAGGCTCAGCTGGCTGCCGAAAGGTTGGAAAACTTAGCAAAGGTGACACAACAAGCTGTACTTTACACTGGAACAGATACTTAAACTTTATCAAGTTAGTTAGTTAGACTATTCATGTCCCACTGCTAGGCGAAGACCTCCTTTTTCCTTTCGCACATACGTCTGTCTTCGGCCATTGCGGGCCAGTCTCTGGTAGTTTCCAGCTCATCTCTCCACCTTTCACCATGGTCTGCCGCGATCTAGCCTTGCGTTTAATGAGACCCAATAAGTGGTTCTTTTAGCCCACAGCTCATCTCACATGCGGCAAAAATGTTTGGCCCAATCCCACTTTAGAGTAGCAGCTTTATCAAGCCCAAGTTTAATCGTGTATGGAAGATATACTTTTCATATTACGCCTTATATCTAAATCCCAAATCTCTGGCTTCACGCACTGCCGTCGTCGAACATCGGCACCTTGCTCGACGATAATACTTTCCGCCTCGCTGTTGCCTTACGTCTAGGCGCTCCCTGCTGTTCTCCTCATCGCTGTCACTGCGGCGAAGTTGTCAACAGCCTCGGACACCACGGTCTGTCATGCAGCCGAAGTGCGGGTCGCATAGCGCGACACGCGAATATCAACGACATAATCAGACGCGCTCTTGTCACCGCCGGCGTTCCAGCCGTATTGGAACCCCATGGCCTGGCACGCGACGATGGCAAGAGACCGGACGGCATGTCGTTATTTCCTTGGAAGATGGGAAGGCCTTTAGTATGGGACGCTACTTGTGTCGATACTCTTGCGCCTTCACATCTTCCTAGCTCGTCGTGTCGTGCTGGTGCTGCCGCTGCGGCTGCGGAGAACCTCAAGCGGCGGAAATATAACAACCTTGTTGGAAGTTATATTTTCGAACCGTTTGGGGTTGAAACTCTTGGATCGTGGGGTCCGAGTGCTCACAGTTTGTTTAAAGATCTGTCAAAACGTCTAGTTGACACTTCACGTGACCCAAAGGCTGGCTTTTACCTTGGACAGAGGATAAGCATTGCCATACAACGTGGCAATGCCGCCAGTCTTTTGGGCACATTACCAGTCGACAGCGATGTGGAAGAGTTTTTTGACGCCATATTTTAGTTAGTGTATTTTAGCGTAGGGTTTTATTATTTATTTATTTTGTAATTTATTGTAATTATAGTTATTAAGTTTTTTATAAGTGGAAATAAAATTATAATAATATATATAGATTAAATATCCAATAAAGCCCTGTTGAAGGAATCCCAACGTACTCACTCACCATGTTCATTTTACCTCATCTATATCTGTCATCACATACCTATAAGCTCATATCACATAGCCCCATCTCATTGTGATGCGTCTAGCCCCAGTGTTCGCAAATTATGCATGTGCCACGTTACCTGACCGCCCAATTGAAACGTAATTGAGCTTCATATTACACCTTGTATCTAATTCAGGTGTTGTGCTTGAGATTATGACTAAGTTCTCATCAGGAGTTTGAACTATTTGTAGGTAGATACTGCGCTCATATTATTTCACAGAGGGCAAAGGGTAATGTTTGAATGTTTAGGAATAATTTATGCAATATTAGCTCTAGGATTACTAGGATTTATTTTATGAGCCAATCATATGTTTCCTGTAGGAATAGGTTGGGGTCTGTTTGTATCCAAAAGTTAGCGCCTTTTGAACCATGAAATATCACTGCGATTATTGCAATATTCTTTTTCAATTCTAAATTACTTAATTTGTATAAAAACAAGCTTTTTGTTGTTGCAAATCGTCAAATAACTTCTTGCGTTCTAGGGCAGAGCCAGAGGGCGTGTGAGGCTTTTACTGACTTAAACACACCTGTGTCTTTCAGATGCCCTTTGCGTTACAAGATCAGGTCATCGCCGCCGATCTACGTGAGCGAGCTTAATTCATAGTTGAAGTTCCTCCCAGTTAACTCTTGAGCGATTACAATAGAGGGTATCATTTTGAATATGTCAACGTATCTACAATGATATCGGCCACCGTAGGCGCGGGCTTGCGGACGGCGAGCAATGGGTAGCTCGCAATCCGACCGTCCGGACTGAACCCAAGACGCGTCGATGGCGCGTCTTGCCACGCGCACCTCAAGGAGTTGTCAGCAAACCGACCCTGCTGGGCCCCTAGGCCCAGCAGGGTCGAAGCCTACTAGGGCCAAGGATTTGTTTCTGAAAGGAAGATTCGGCCCCGGTACGAAAGGCAAAGGAACAGGAGTGGGCTTTTAGTTCGTAAATGTCTGACACTATCTCCCGCTCCGCCCAAGAGCGAGGGATGTCATTGGACGATTTTTCTACCTAAAAAAATCTACAACGCGACAATGCAGCAACGATGCCTCATGACAGTGCTTTTTCAGTGATATTGTTCTACCCACACACAAAAAAAAGCAACTACGCAAACCGTGTCATCAAAAAATATCCCCATTATGTTTCCATAATCCTGAAAATTCGGTACAAAACCGCGGGGTCCAAAGCGGTCTCCTTTTGCTTGTCTTTTTTTACCTCCCCCATAATGGCCGAATAAATATCGGCTCAGATAAGGCCTACCTTTATATATTTAACTAAATTATGCGAGGCCATGGTTTCAAAATAAGATGCCCTTGGTTGTTGTGACTGGTTCTGTAGAAGGCTGACTGGAGATAGGATTTATAAATGACTAGTTTATGCCCGCAGCTTCGCTCGCGTACGTAAAATTTAGCCTATGTCACTCAGGAATAAAGCAGCTTTCTATCGGTGAAAAAATTTTAGCAATCGGACCAGTACTTTCAGATATTACCTCCTACAAACAAAAACAAAAAACAAACTTTACCTATTTATAATATTAGTGTAGATGTTTATTTTGCAAATAGGTTTAAAAAACACTTTTACATGTCTATTTTTTCTTCAGTTTAAACTTGATGTGACTGAGAAGAAACACCCAAACAAACTCAGAAGTCTCTTCTAAAGACCATGTAGCAAATATGTAATGGTCAAAATCACATGAGAACCATGGAGATTAGTGTCTGAGATGGTCTTATAAGGAAAGAACCATACAGATTTGAGTGAACCTGTTCAGTCAGTGCAAGCATTTGTCTGTAAAGCTCAATTCAGGATTACTCAGTGGTTAGGAGGGGCTCAATGATTACTGATGATTGCTTTTGGTATAGATAGTTCTCTAAATAGTTGTTTCGGGTCTGAGTGTCAGTTAATTTTTTAAATGAGTTTACATGTTTGTGAACGCACATAAAGGAGTTAGTCCAACGTTTAAAAAAAAGAAAAAAAATGATCCACTAGCTTTGACTTACTTGGCTGGCGTGGGTTTGAACCCAGATATGCTTACTTTGTCTGATTTATATCATCACCAATTGATTGCTCTCGAATCGGTGAAGGAAAACCATCGTCAGGAAACCGACATGTCCTAGAGCCCATAATTCGAAGAGATATGACATCCATCAATTCGCACTGAAGCCACGTGGTGGATTACGGCCCAGTCCCTCTGCTACAATGTTCCCGTTGCTGTGACACAAATCTTAGAACCAAAAAAGAGAAGAAGACTTCTGTGCCGGTTTCTTCACGACGTTCTCCTTTACAGTTTATAGAGCAATGGTGATGAAATAAATTACATAAAGTAGGTAACGCACCTAGCTAGGTTAGAACCGACGACTTACAAGTTGTAAGTCGAGGCTGTTACCATTGAATCACTACTGGTTGTCAATCTGTCCGTCTGTACGTCTCTTAAGACCACAGGAACTCGTGGAGGCATGAAGCTGAAATTAATATCAAACCATCATCATCATATCAGCCGAAAGACGTCCACTGATGGACATATGCCTCCCCCAAGCGTCGCCATAACGACCGGTCCTGCGCGTCACGCATCCATCGGATTTCCGCGACCTGACCAGGTCATCGGTTCACCTTGTTGGAGGCCTTCCAACGCTGCAGTACCAACAAAGTTGGTACCGAAAGACGCCGAAGAATATCAAATACTCAGGTCAAAATATATGTGGGATAATAAATAACTTTGATGTAACAGTATTTTTAGTTTAGTTTCATATCTTGTAGCACGAGATATGAGAGGAAATGACAGACATATACAGATAAATCTTTTGATCCCGATATGGTGTTACGTTGAGATTACGTCAGTATTCTGCTCGATATTTATTTCCTTGTTATATCTTTATACATTACTAAGAACAGTTACCCTTTATACATACAGTGTGAACTGGAACCTGTTGGTGGTGGTGGGGAACTGAATACCTTAGGCCTTTAGAAAGATGGATATACAAAATTTTGTTATCTTAGTCGATTGTGCTAACGTACGGCGAGTATTCGCCCTTACGTTGTTGAAACCTCTACGGTCCGAACTAAGCGTTTCGCCTCATCATTTATACCGCGTTAATCGAAGAACTGGAACAATTTGCCTGCTGCCGTCTTCACGTCCGATTATAATTTAGGTGTCTTCAAGCCTAGGGTGAATATGCTATTAATAAACTAGTGCGCGTCACCATCAACGATTGCATCACTGCTTACCACCAGGTGGGATCGCAATCAAGCACTAGTTTATATCAGAAAAAAAAAAGTTTATTTCGTTATAGAAGAACTTGGTGTCGTTAAAATAGACGAGTACTGAGATGATAAAGGCTTAGTATATGTACAGCTTCCAATATCTTATCATTAATTCCGATGTACAGTTACGAGCAGTAAGATAAATATAATATATACATTGTCACATTACCTTTCTCTATCTGTCTTAACTTCTGCCATTCAAATAAGTCTACGACAATTTGTTTTGATTTATCAAATTAAGAACAAATAGTCGTACAGTTATTGCTTGTGACTGTACCGTCCGCTTTCGCTTGTCGTAGTGTACCAGCCCTAACGTACAAATGAGTATCTTCATACCGAGACACACCCTCTTTATACAAACCTGTACTACGAAGACTACAACTCTGCACTATCATGCATTTTAATTGATTACCAATACTGTACCTACCTATTGTCCATACTGAAGACAGAACCCCTCTGGTGTACCCAATACGAGCCACCTAAGTCCCAATAACGTACATGTACCTATCATTGTCCCAAATCTGTGCAATCATGGAACTTAAATCCAAAATCTATAACGCTAGACTTACTATCTGGGCGGAAAATTTATTTGATAACCATCATTATGCTCCAATATGATGGCATCGCTTAGTTCCGTATGACTTGTACATTGCTTCTTTGTAAGTCTGAAGGGAGAAGTAATGTTTGGAGAGCGCACAATGGATGGCGTATTATAAGAGTATATCGCTAGAGGTGTGCATGTGTGTGTAGAGCAGGGTAGGCCCACAGATCGGGCCCACAATGCACGTTGTTTATCCGCTAGGGCGCGGGGGTGCGGCGTGGCGCGCGGGCGGCGGGGCTCCCGGCCGGGCCCAGTCAGTCGCCAGCGCTCCCAGCAGCCGCACGCCCGCGAGTGCATCAGTGCCCGAACACTACAAACACTGACACTCCGACCTTCAATCCGTGGGAACGAGACATCTATATCAGGTAAGGTTCTTTTTTCAAAAAAGGATTTGTTCCGGATTTTTTCGAGATTTTTTAACCGATGACCGTGATATTGAGATGAAAGTTATATAATATTAACTAATTACTGGCGAGATCGTATCGACATCCCATTGGAGCTGAACGGTGGTAACTGGCGAAAAATTGTAATGAGTCGCTACGCGGCTGTACGGCATCGTAGCGCGTAGCACTGGCGTAGAAAACAATGCGTTCGGGAGCCTGCGACTTTGCTACAGACCTTTAATTTCGCGGAAGTGTCATTGTAGGGAGCAAGATATGAGGTTTTACTACGTCGGCTATACATTTATTTTTTCACGGTCAAGCCAAGGACTCGTTCGGGGGATGGGTGATGTATGGGATCAAATGGGTGTCACGATGCGAGTTATCCCACGGCCGGACGTTCGAAGAGCGCTGTCATTTTGCCATAATTGTCCTGAAAGCCTCGACCTTGCTTCGTGAGCGCACCGTGACTTCTTTGTTTCCGCAGACTGTTTTTATAATGCGTAGAGTTACTTTCTTGTTTTCGTTTTGTACTTATTTTTTTTTATAAATTGTAGAAGGTACTCGAACAATATCTATGAGGTCTATTCGGTATTTTTGTTCGATCGTAATTCTACACTGTTTTTTTTTTCTATTTTAAAATTATATAAACCAGTGCTTGATTCAGATCTCACCTGATGGTAAGCAGTGATGCAATCGTTGATGGTAAATCGCAATAGTTTATTAAGAGCCTATTCACTCTAGCCAATTATTTTTAATAACTCAAAATAATTGTCGAGACTAGCTGAGCGTTATATCTCCGATTAAAACTGACTGAAACTGATCTACAGGATATCAATTATGATTAATGCTATCAGCTGTTTTTCAATCGTCACAAAAAGGGGAAGGGTTACCGTTGTAACTGTTAATTGAACGTTTGGCAAACGTGAAACACTTGTAGTTGAACCGGAGTATGAGTTAGGTACCAGGCATCTATATAGTTCAGGCGTTAGCTGCATGGCTAATTCATTTACAAAGATGAGGTCATGTCAATTAGTGCATGTCTATCAATATTGTTGTTGAGAAATAAACAAGAGAACATTTTACGATTAAATCAATTTATTGGCTATTAGTTTCAAAAGTCATTGCCAGCTTAAAAACTTATTAGCTTCTGCCAGTGGCCTGAAAGTCGGTCATCATCATCATCATCATTTCAGCCGATACACGTCCACTGTTGGACATAAGCCTCCCCCAAGCGTCGCAACATCGAACGTTCCTGTGGGTCCCGCAAAAAGTCAAGTCGAAAGTCGGTATCTTCATACAAAATTTGGTTCCCCAGTTTTACCTTAGAGATGGAGTTTCATAAAATTCGTTCTGAGCGGATGTCTACACCTTATAAGAACCTACCTGACAAATTTGAAGTTTATAGGTGTTATAGTTTTTGAGATTTCGTGATTAATCAGTGAGTAGTACTTCGCTTTTAAATATAGACATGGACTAAGACGATGAAATATATAGTTATTGAGATAATGAAATGACAGAACTATAATTTTGTCATTCTATGAAGGATTTTATTTTACTGTTCATTATCCGACTAGTGTTATAAATATGAAAACCGAGATGTTATTTACAGAGTTAGACATGTACCTAGATCACGGCTTGGATTAAAAGATACTATAATTTTTACATTTTGGTCCCAGTAATATAATGAGAAATGATTAGAGAGAGAAAATGGATGAATTGTCTGAGGAGAAAAGAGAGTTTGTGATATCATGATAGGTGGATAAACAGGATAGAAGAAAGAAACATGTTGCACTTTCCCGAAAGAACAGAGGAGATCAAATTAAAGCATTTAATTCAAATAGACCATTTGCAGGCACTTTTGAATAGTCAAATGTCGGTCAGTCCAAAAAAAATGTGAAGCTAAATTGCACGTTCCAAAGCGTAGAAGAGAGAGAGAAGGCCAGGAAAATGAGGATGATGTTAGGATAAAAATAATTATATGTGGGACTAGCTTTTGGCCGTGGCTTCGCCCGCGTGAAAAAAAATTTAAATCAGACCAGTACTTCCAGAGATTACCTCCTACAAACAAAAAACAAACTACCTCTCTCTATAATAATAGGTAGTGTAGATAATTTTCAATTTTACACATGAAGTAACTGGAAAAAAAAACCATTAAGATACTGGCAACAAAAATAATATTAATTTTCCAGTTAAGTACCGTGTTATCACATAAATATGATTGAAGTTACCTTTCCATCAGTCACGGCTGTCAGCGGTCAGTTTATTGAAATATCGGCTTCTCAGGGATACTCGGCCTTGAGCCGACATTCAAACAATATACTGAGAAATATATAGACGGAAAAACAAGCCGGGCAATATCAGGTTAGACATAATAGTGGTTATATTTTTGTTGCGAAGAAGCTTTTTTTATTTATGACTAGCTTTTTTCTGCGGCTTCGGCTACGTACATATAACAGTCTGTGTCACTCAGGAGTAAAGCAGCTCTCTATCGGTAAAAAAATTTGCGATTGGACCAGTACTTCCATAGATTATCTCCTACAAACAAAAAACAAACTTTACCTCTTTATAATATTAGGGTGAGATAAAGGTGAGTTGCACCATTTAACTATAACGATAACCAAACCATAACCAGCCGTGAGCCTATTGGTCAATTTGACGATTTGACAACTGTTAACGGCTTTGTTATCGTTATAGTAAAATGGTGCAACTCACCCTTAATGTTAGATAGGCTCGCGTTTGACCACTATCTTACCTGATGTTCAACGAAGGCGCATGCTTGGCTAGAAGTAACCCATTCACTCTTGATATAAACATCCCAGGTAGCATCTATCAGAACATAGACTCCGGCAGGGAATTCCACTTCTTAGATACCACTCAAATGGAACGGGCTTTACGGAATTAAGTTTTTCCAATTCCGATGCAAAGTCCTCGAAATGCAATTGGACTTACTATTACCATACATTGGGTTCTAGATAGAGTGACATTCTATCAGATGATAGAGTCTGTCTAAAAAGTCAAACGATTTGGGTGAATCATTAGGGCAAAAGGAGTGGATATCTCTCTTATCTATTTCTTCATTATAAATTTTTCTATAAGTATATTTAGCGTTTCGTAAGTGTGCCTATGGGCATCACAGCGGTGCCTAACAGAATATATCGCCTATCACAGATGTGATAAGTAATTTTGATCTGAAAATCATTCGTTCGATGGATGCGTGACGCACAGGACCGGTCGTTATGGCGACGCTTTGGGTAGGCCTATGTCCAACAGTGAAAGTCTTTCGGCTGATGTGATGATGATGATATCTCACCGAACGTCTTTTCGTTTACCTGGTGAGGGTTCAAAGGTGGTGTTTGATCTCAAAACCATTCGTTTGGAACCGTCGGGACGGTGTAAACCCGGCCATGTTTCACCCTATACACGTGACCTACACCTATATATATAATACTTATTCTTACATCCCTTTTACATCGTTCTATTTTAGGAACTTATTTCTCTATAGTTTATATTATACTAGCTTCTACTGGCGGCTTCGCTTGGTTGATTATTATCCAAAGAAAAAAAAACTCCTGAGATGAAAAGTAAAAACATTTTTTTGAGTTGCAATTTATCTGATGACTTCTCCCACTTCTGACACTCCACTTCTCCAGGGTTACACTTTTATTAACTAAAACCCACCTGTGTTCTTCAGTTGCCCTTTGCGTTTGAGGACTACGATATCCCTTTCAAAAACTTTCATGGCCCTTGCGGGCATCGGCCCAGCCCTTGTAGAGGTGGTTCTATGGCAAAGGAACCGAGCACGAGTGTAGCACGAACACCTAGAGCTCAAATTCGTTTACTGTGGACTGACTCTAGAAGAACCAAGCACGAGCGGAGCAAAAGCCGTGCTCAAATTCGTGTAGTGTGGACCGACACTAGAGGAACCGAGCCCGAGTGGAGCGCGAGTTGAGCTCAAATTGGTTTAGTGTAGACTGACTCTAGAAGAACCGAGCACGAGTAGAGCACGAGTCGAGCTCAAATTCATATAGTGTGCACCGACTCTAAAGGAACCAAGCCTACAGGAATTTGAGCTCGACTCGTGCTGCGCTTGTGCTTTTCTAGCTTATACAGTATCCACCTTTGTATCAGTGTGAAAACCAAAACTTAAACCGAAACCAATCCCCAATATTCCCAAACAAAATCTAGCCAGTATTTTTTTCTGTTATTCTCCGGTAGATTTTTAGCAAAATTCCGTTTGCATTAAAAGGCTCAGTGAACTAAGACTCCGTTCGCGGGTTGCTTGTGCCGTACGTGACTGAAATACTGCCGGTATTACGGAACCCCTGTTCCGTAATACTGAATACTTGTTTAGGATTTTCCGGGTTCTTAAGTTAATGTAGTGTTTATTGTATTGGTTGGAGATAGTGCTGTTGTCTAGTAGTTTTAGCATTAATAGTAAAGGACGCATAGCGTAGCATAATCAGCCTTTTTAATTTTGGCACGCAGGCCTCCTCTCTAGGAGATGGAATGGGCCGTAATCCAGCCCATTACGAGTTGGTGAATGTCACATGTTTTCGAATTTTTGGTCCTAGGACATATCGGATTCCTCATTATGTTTTCCTTCACCGATTTGAGAGCAGTGGTGATGAAATACATTACACAAAGTAATGCGCCTGGTTGGCTTTGAAACCGTGACCTACAACTTGTAAGTCGTTGCCGTTACCACTCGGCCAGCACTGCTCTACCAATGTAAAGGGCTCACTAAAGTCTTTATGCATAGCAAGAGAAAAGGATAGGTAGCTACATTGTGTGAATCTGACAGCTGTCATCCGCACCATCCTATAGCGATTGTAGTGTAAAATCGTAAAGTGCGAAATCGCGTATAACGTGTACTTCATCGGTGAATGCGTTTGCGCATACCATTTATTTTTGGTGTGAAATCTTACATAACTCTCCCACTCTGAGTGCAGTATCATGGAGAGTCAGACTTTTAGTGACTATTCCCATTTTTTTCCGTCAGTTGACCTTTGCTTTCCAAAGCCTTGATACCCCTTCCATCGTCATAATTTCAGTCGAAAGACGTCCTTTGTTGGACATAGGCCTTTTTTATGGTGGGAAAATCATCAATGACAACCCCCGCTCTTGGGCGAAGCGGGAGATAGTGTCAGACTCTTACTGACTAAAAACCCACCCCGTTCCTTCAAGCCTTCATACTGGAGCTCGAGCTATCTTTCAAAACTATCGCTGGCCCCGGTAAGCTTCGACCCAGCTGAGCCCCTGCTGTAGCTGACTCTCCTTGAGGCGCGCGGGAACAGTGCGCGCCGTCGACGACTTGGTTGGACATAGGCCTTCCTAGTGTCGTCATGATGGACCATCCATCAGATTCCTGCATTTCTCACCAGGTTCACATTGGGCCTCCCAACCTCTTACTTCTCTTTCGAACAGTCCTAATTGCCAACTAATACTTTCTTCCACTATTACAATATAATAATCAAAGTAACTCGTAGTAATTACACATAACAATAGTCTTGAAACTCGTGTAAGTAAAATAGATTTTTGATTGATTGCCAATCAATCATCGCGGGCAATATTTTTGATTGATTAACAATAACGTTACACCTGCGTGAAGCCGAACACCACTTTGCTTGATTGTTTAAAATATATGTAGGTATACTTCATGAAAATGATTGACTATCGGAGCGGAGTTAAAGAGTAAAACAATAGCAAAAAAACAAATAACGTACTTATCTGCTACTGTGTGTGTTATAATACTTATAAATTATGAGGAGTTTTGGAGGAGGCATTTTTTATTCATTAAATAATATAATAAATCAAAGCAATCATTGCTCAACCAGAGTGTTTCGCCTTATTTTGCGTACCGTTTTTGTCGTTATTTTTTCAATATTTAAGTTATTATTTCTGAAACAAGGGCTCTATTAACCATATTCATTTTGAGTCTTAAAAATGTACAAAAAAGCGCAACACTCTCCGAGTAATAATTGTACATTTACAATTATTGCTCAGATAGTGTTCCGATTTTCAAGTGCATTTTTGTATTAAAGATATAAATCTGTGACATTTCACTCGCTCCCGGCTCCGTTCCAATGGAGACACTTGCTACAATTGACTAGTCTTATCCGCTCCACTCCGCCTAGTTTCCTTATATAGTTGGTCTAAAAATTCAACCGACTTGGGAATTTTGTATAATATTTAATTATTTAAAAAATACTCATATTTTATACTTTTTATAAGGCTCTTCTAGTAGTAAACAATGATCAATATCTCTTAATCAACTTTGATTATTGAACCAGCGTTGACTACACCAGATTTCACTTTACCTTAATAAATTATCCAATTCGGTTGACTTATTAGACAGACTCTACTTAAACGATAGTTCATTTTCAAATCGTAGTTACCAAAGGAAATGAAAAAGAACCACAGATATATTAAAGACAGTTCATTTTTTAAAGACATAGTTTAACCGCACAGATACGTCCAGCTATTAAGTCACAGTCCCATTTCTTCCCAACTACCTTCATCTACATCTCATTACAAGGACCACAGCGTTCACTTAAAATCTTCCATAATTCCATGCTAAGTCAGGAGTTGGCCTTGCAACATTGCACGTAAACACTATAATAGTCGTTATTCCGTCCCTACGTCGGCTCATTACCGCTTGCCATGACATTTGGCTAACGACGCTGCTCCCGTCCAAATATTTGCAATGAACCGCCATTACTGGGCTGTTGGCTGGAGTTATGTTTAATTTTTTTGTTTATCAGGCTCGTGAAGGTACACAGGTGAGAGTGTTTGTTGGAGATACAGTCTTCGTTGTCGAGGTCAAAGTATTAGCTAGTCGGTTACGTGGTGCGACACAATTCGCCATTTTTTTCGGTTTTAGGGTGGGTAATGGAAACACTTTTTTTGTGGTGGGTGAAAATCATCCAAATGACATTCCCGCTCTTGGGCGGAGCGGGAGATAGTGTCAGAATCTTACAGTGTAAAACCCGCCCCATTCCTTTTTGCCTTTCATACCGGGGCTGAGCTACTTTTCGGAGCTAACCCTGGTCCCAGTAGGCTTTGATCCAGCTGTGCCCCTGCTATTGCTGACAACGCACGACGCACAACGCGCGGGAACCGTGCGCGCCGTCGACGACTTGGGCTCGGTCCGGACAGTTACCGAACCGTCGGACATCGAGCTACCCGTTGCTCGTCGTCCGCAAGCCCGCGCCTACGGTGGCCAGGAATTGGGATCGAAATCGCGGCTGTGGCGAGAGCGCCGTTACATGATGCGGTCGGCCACCTCCTTCTGTTTTATGTTAGGTAATGGTACCACTGGTTTATAGGACGACCACTTTTTCCATGTCTGAGAAGCAGGAATTATTTTATTTTCCTGAGATAGAGTTAGTACAGAATAAAATCGGATATGTATTGAGTTCTTTGACTTAAATTATTGTAAAAAAAAATGGAAGTTTTAGGCCAATTTTAGTTGAGTAAGGGAAATTAACAAATAAATTGTTTAGCTCTTGGTGGATCGAGAGGAAGTGTTACACTTTTACTGCCTTAAACCCATCTGTATTTCTTCAGCTGCACTCGTTCGAAAGTAGACACCAGCCCGAATCGGGATCATACTTTTTTCCGGGTAATAATTTTCTTTTACACAGAAAAAATCAATGGCTTCGTTAATAATATTATAAGAAAGACATTCTAAACGTCATTCCTTCAAGACTCATAGAACCAACGACACACTACGTGTCCCGTCTCTCACATACCAGCATTCTTCGTCCACATTCATGCTCTCTCTCGTACTTTTGCAGTAGTCTGTGTACGACCTTCTTGAAGGACGCCCTCAATATGGGACGTGCACTTTGTTTTCTAGAGTGATGGAGCTGAAAGTGCTTGCAAATAGAGGTAGCGCATAATTTTTATACTCTATAACGTTATACTTATTTACTTATTTATTTGGTCTACCAACTATTGTTTACACAACCACTTAAAACAAAAATACAATCTGTATAAAACTTTTAACAGTGCAACAATTACTTAAAAACAAATTTTAGTGTAAGCTTATATATATATACATGGAAAGTTGACATACAAAAGAATGGTTATTGAAAAGAACTGTAAGTTACTAATATTATACAAGTGAAAGATTGTATGAATGTATGTGCGTGTGTATGTATGAGATTTGCTTCACGCTTAAACAGCTGAACGAATAGGATAAAATTTATAGGTAAGTTTTATTCGGTGAGTATGTTCCTTTGGGCTCATTTTTTACCTTCACAAGGTGATGTCGCTAGTAGAGACTAAATTTTAACCAAATTAGTTCTGCTTTTCCTGTGATAAGAAGTAAAAATCATACATACAAACTCATAAACTTTCATTTTTTATAATATTAATGTTATGTGATTTTTTCTGTTCGTTTACAACCATGAGTGACCTAATGATAAATAAATAGAGGGCACGGCAGAGCTCCCACCAAGGCAAGCTAAAAATGAACGGTCCAAGAAGATTGCCATAATCATAACGACAAATACAAAAACCCATTCATGCTTTGATTACACGTAATGAGTGGGTACAGTGCCAAGCATTAACTGGCACTTTTGTGTAATAAAAGAATTGGTCGCCTTGAACTGTGGACATAAAAATACATAGGCGAATGAAAAATTTACTCGACGACAGATCGGTACTCTAAAGCAATGAAGTAAATTGAAAAGTGACATTCTTAAGCACATTATGATGTGTGTGGCTCGAATCGATAGTCTTTTCTTTTAGTTTTTGGCAGTGGCGTAGCGAAGTCCAAAGGGGCCCCGTATCAAACCGTTTTTTTGTTGACCTCGTTATTGGAGCATTCTGGACTAGGATAGGTTAATTCCTTGCCGTAGTCTGTATTTCCTGTTAGCTACAACCCGGGAATCTCTAAGTCGAGAGTGAATAGATTTCTTCTAGGTAAGCGCGTTCCATCGTCGACCGCATCGTCGCTTTCCGTCAGGTGAGATAGCGGTTAAGCGCGAACGTCACAACAATAAAAAAAAATTTCAGTCGGAAAATAAATAGTATTAACAACAAAAAAAATTACAAGTTTTTGTAATCAAATGCTACAACGAGCGTAGCTAACTAGTTTTTCTATAATATGTTTGTGTTTAAAAATATAACTATATTTATCAGTTGTCTAGTACTCATAGCACAAGCTCTGCTTAGTTTGGAACTAGATGGCGTTGTGTGATAGTTGTGGAATATTATTATTCTCTTAATTTGTAAATAAAACTTATTAAATACATTTTTAAACATTTCAACAAAAAAATTACTATTATTAGTATATTATTATTAAACTCTATCTCAGCAAAAAAGCAGTTCCAGCCTCCCAGACATGCAAAAGGAAGTCCTCTAAACCACATGGAGTACTCGCTCACTGGCGACGAACCTTGAACCCTCCGCCCACGACCAGGCTGTATTTTGGTGTGGCCGCCCACACAACCAGCTGATCGTTACGTGATAATAAACTTTATTATTCTTCTGACCTACTTTCCTACTGGTGTACTATGCCGTATTATGATAAGGAGTTTAGTTTTCGTCCTGATTTTGGTTTAAGTTAAGTTTAAATCTGTTGTGTTTAGCTGTCTAGAATATTAACAACTAACCGTGAGTCTTGATGTGATTTGTCAACAGATTAAAAGTCTTAACATATTTTACTAGTTATTTTAATTAAAACTTTATGTAAATCTATTATCTAATAGCTTTTGCCAGTGGCTTCGCCCGCGTACATAAATTAAAGAATATGTCACTTAGGAATAAAGCAGCTTTCTATAGGTGTAAAAATTTTAGCGATCGGACCAGTACTTTCAGAGATTCCCTTCTACAAACAAAAAAACATAAAAAACAAACTATACCTCTTTATTATATTAGTATAGAAGTGTATATTTAAGTATGTATCATCTACTACGTAACTAATTGAAGTAAGGTACGTCATAACTTCAGATTTAGCTAAAACCAACGTCAGGCACTTGTCTGGTATTTATGCTGAACTGGGGCCGTATTATGACCTCTTAAAACCATCATGTTTTCGGTGTGGAAAAGAGACGGAGCTATACAGGACGAATAGCACTATCCTTTTCTCAAACAGAAAACATGATGGTTTTAAGATGTCATAATACGGCCGCTGGACGTATTATAGAGCAATCGTGAGGTACACTGTTTCATGTTGGTTTCTGATTTTTTCATTTAAACTTAATTAGTGTTTGTATGACTTGTGTCAAATATATATGTCGCAGTCATCTAGTTAAATTAGCCGTCCAATTGGACGCCTAGAGCGTTCGTTAAACGCCGGCATCCAATGAAATGGCTGAAGAACAACTAGCCATGTCGTCGACCGCAACGTTAAACCAGATGGCTGAACGTTGTGTAGTCATTTAGTTTAGTAGGGTGATCATGAGTTTCTAAATTATATAAAACTGCTTTTTAGTAATAATGTCCACCAAAACCGAGAAATCGTCGAATTAACCAATAGGCGGCCGTTTCACCGCTGGTTATGGTTTGGTAATCGTTATAGTTAAATGGTGCAACTCACCTTAATTGGTTTTGTTTTTAGTGTTTGAAGGTTTTTGCGAAAATCTGACGTTTATTTATTTATTCACAAAATCTACAGCTCTTTTAAAACTTATTGAACTTAGTCCAATCAATGAATCTAATCCATTTTATTCCGACTGTTCATCTCTCTAACGATGCACTTAAGTGTATTTGAGCACATGAACATGACTAGGTTCATAACTAGCTTTTACCTTATTATAAAAATGGTATTATATTTTCCAAAAAAAAAAACCGTTATAGAATTAAAACTAAAACGTAAACATCGCAGAAAAACCCTCAGCGTAATACATCGAAAACGGACCGTAGTCAAGTTACGGTTTTTTATCTCCATACGGCGGGTAGTTCGCTAATGAAACCGACGTCGACCAATCACCGTGCCTGCGTGAAACTGATCCACCAATTAGAGAGCGAGCTGACGGAAAGCTGAGAACATCCTAATGAAAACGTATCTGTTTACGTTTATATCGATTTCGTTGAGTAAACATAAAAGGCTTCAAGCGAAATGTGGAAGTCTTTAGATGTTTTTACTGGGAGAATTGTTTTGTTTATTGCTAGCTTCTGTAAGCGGCTTTGCCCGAGTTAAAGCAAACAAATATTTAATGATTTCGCATGTTTTATATAAGAGGTAACTAAGTATATGCACCATCATTGCTAACCGATTGGCTTCTCATCATCGACGACGGTTGGTGCTGAAAATCAGCGCTGTGGCTTTGTTTTTTCATGAGCCCCAGCATTTTGCTGAGCGCTGGCCGTTTTGCGCGGATGTGACGCATATCTTACGTGTTACTTTTAGTTCGATATGGTTATTTTTTTTTTTATGGTATGCGTCATGTTTGACGTGAATAAACACTTTTTCTTTCTTTCTTTCTTTTCTACCTAGGTACCTAGGTTTTTCAAGTCACCGTTTTACTAGGTATTCTACCTTCCAGATATCATTAGCAGTGAATTATACAAAAGCATTTTCAAAGAGAGTGAACGCCGACGTTCGCTTGGGGCACAAAATAGATGGGTACAGAAGACAATCTACGTACAAAGCGCGCTCGAGCAACGCACACATAGACACTGCTCACGAACACGACTCCTTAGCTTAATTCAGCCGCACTCGTACAGTTCAGCGCAACGCGCTGACCCTAGCGTGATCACCTAGCGTAGGTATATAAAGTGAAGTACCTACATAGATGAGATTGACTTTAATACCTATCTATTTTGTGCTTGGGGTTTAAACTTTCAATCGTGGAAATTACAGACACAATAGAAAGACAATAGGTGCGCGAACGCCGGCGTTCGCTTGGGGTTTAATGAATTAATGAATTAAATGCTAATATGCACACAGTGTTGTACAGTAGGTATACATTTTATTCTAGTGCATACACAGACACACCCCTTTGCAAATTGTGACTAAAATTGTCACAGGTTTTTTATCTGCGCTATTATTTATTTCTAAACTGAGATGAAATGTGCTAAGAGAACATATTCCTGGGTTAAAAAAGTATTGTATGTGCTATTCCATGATCTACCCGTGTGTAAATTTCATCCAAATTCGTTCAGCCGTTTGAGCGTAAAAATAGTAGCATACAGCAAGTTTAAACATAAAACTTTTGCCTTTAAAATACATATATAATTATTTCTCTGCCTTTAATATGTAATATTATATATTGTGCATTATACACGTTTTATTAATTATGTCCCGTAAATAGTGCACTACGGACTACCTGCGTATCTTTTTTCTCCTTTTCTGTCAAATCCATCCAAAGGTTGTGTGTAAAAAATCGCTTTCAGCAATATCACTGCCTATTGTGACACCCTATTTATTTTAAATTCCTGCTGTTATTATATTTTTGGTGTGATATAAAGATTATATCCGTCTATCTTTTTGTCTATTATATAGTGCCAAAGAATACGGTACATTTTAGATAATTACAAAAAGGTAACATACACTCATTATAAGATCCACCCAACTCATCCACAACGCAATTTGAAAAAAAAAATATATTTAAAAAAACTGATGTTCCGCAATATCAAAGAAAAATATGGGTTGTGGAAATAGGAGAATAAAAGGTAAAAAATAACCCACGACCTACTAATTATACACCAAAAATATTTCAATTTTTATGAAATATTTTGTGTCGGTCAAGCCGTTTTGGAGAAATTCGATAATAAATACTATGATACAAGATTTTTATGTATTAGATCTATACGTCTTAGAGCAGTAGTGGTCGAGTGGTAACGGCTCCAACTTACTAATTGTATACCACGGGTTCAAACCCAGCCAGGTGCATTGCTTTGTGTAATTTATTTCATTACCACTGCTCTGAAAACAGTGAAGGAAAACATCGTGAGGAAATAGGCATGTCCTAGAACCAAAAATTCGAAGCCAGGTGACATCTACCAACCCACGCTGGGCCCGCGTGTTGGATAACGGCCCATTCCCTCTCCTATAAACGAGGCCTGAGGGTCAGCAGTGGGACCATTATAAGGTTGATTACGCGTATATGCTTATAAATATAATACGTCCTTTGTGAAGCTTTGCATTAATCAATATTTCCACAATTTATATGAAAACTAGCTTTTACCCGCGGCTTCGCCCGCCTCTTTCTCCCCACTTTTCTCACTTCAAAAAAAATTTGCCTATGTCCGTCTCCAGGGTTCCAACTATTTCTCTACCAAAATTCATCAAAATCGGTTTTGCCATTTAGGCGTGAAGACGTAACAAACAAACAAACTCACTTTCACTTTTATAATATTAGTAAGGATAAGGATTTGGAAGTAAGGATGAAAAGGCTTCGAAAAGTAATGTCGCACACAAGTAAAGGTAGAATTGTATAATTTTCCACATTTCCTCATTCATTTCTTGTATCAAGAACTACCACTACACTTAGCAGAAATCGACCTTTCATTTCCTAGTATAATAAAGCATCGGCACTTAAGGCGTATAGGCCCTTGAACATGTGGGCGGAGTTAAATGCACACATACTTGAACTGCCATCGGCGCCCGCATAGAGCCCCGCTGACCTTTAAAACCATTTTCTTTGCAAAATATTGATTGATTTACAGTTATGTACATTTTAACTCTATTTTTTTTTGTATAAATACCTACATTTTTAAAGATCAAAGCCGATTGAAAGGCGTCGGGAAAACAAGCGAAAAAACATCATGTTGTTGTTTTTTTTTTGGTATAAGTACGAAAAAATCATAAATGTTGATAATGTTTTACAACATTATTTTTAGTATTTGCGATAACAACCCCTCAGTTGCCTGAATGGCCCGGTGACTATGTATTTTTGCTGACATAACAAGCTTATAACTTTGTGATTTTTCATGATAAAGTTATGAAATTTTGTACATAGATTCTTTATATAAAAATACTAGACACATATTTCGGGTTTTGCATAAACTGAAAGTAATGTTGTTTATGAATTTATAATACATATGTCCTTTTTAATCCATTAACCCAGCCGTTATTAAGGAAGCAGACTTCAAAAAGTCACAGTTTTATGGCACTAAATGGGAGCAAGGCACTTAACTCACGCTGTAACTATCGTCTGGCATTGAAGGAGTTCAACATTGTTTCCACGAATATTCGTCTGATTGCCGACTAACGTCACGCCGAGGTAAACTTTCTGGAAGCGGCTTCGCAAGGTCACTGGGTCGTGCTTAGTGAAGTAAGCACAGTTTAGTCAGAAATTATAGTGAAGTTCTTACGGCGCTTTCAATTTATGCGTTTTTTTGACGGCCTGCTGCGGTGTGTTAGTTGTATTGTGTACGGACGGACGATCGTATTTTTCGGCGAACGTTTGACAACAGGACGCAACGTCACAAGCACCACGTATTCAAATCGGTTTTGAAGAACGCATCACTGGCATGTAAACGCACGACAACCAGAAACATTTGCAATTTAGGCGCTTAACCAATATTTATTTATATTATCGATAAATATGTACATAGATGTTAGGATTTAGACAAAGATATAAAATTACCAAAAGACGGACGTATTAGTATATGTCTATCATTTGTCAAATTATTCCAGGTAGGTATTCGAAAATGCAGGTATTTGAAACTTTTGACGTGAAAGTAATATATTATTCAACTTATTTTTATGACCTTAGATTGGAAAACATTGTGAAAAGAAACCATTCTCCCAGTATCATTATCACGTTACGAAAATATGTAACCAGAGATGATGCGAAAAAGATCCCGGGGCCCAGGAACAATGGCAAAGAAGGAACAGGAGTGAGTTTTAGTCAGTAAAAGTCTGACAAGCCCTCGCGCTCCGCTTAAGAGCGACGGATGTCAATAGGTTTTTCCCACCAAAAGAAAAGTTAGTTCGTAGCCACTTCCATAAGCGCGTATATCTTGGGCCACTCTTTCTTCAACTATACTTGACCTACCGATTCCGTGAGTCGCGACGATATATCATCTGTAGGCGGGTAGATAGTCCTGCCAACATTTGTTATGTTTTTCTTTCTTTCTGGCGATATCGGAACTGTGTCGAGGTTTGAGTTCAGGTTTAATGTTATTTGGGTGTTTTTATTATTGACTTAAGTAACATGACTACTAAAACTTACTTTGAGGTACGCAGGGATGACAAATAACGAAGCTTTGATTAAGATTTTCACTTCGGTACATACATATGTATTTCTATAATTGAATTATGTCAAAATAGTTATCGATTTTTTTACAATTCATGACTATTTAGTAGTACTTTTTTTAGGTGACTGTTTACTGACTAAAAACCCACGTCTGTTCCTTCTTTGCTACTATTTCAGAGCCCTCTTTCCAGCCACTACTCAAAGACAGGAGTTACCGCTATAATTATGGCGTACCAAAGATCCTTGATTGTGACGATTCCGGTAGTCTATTCACTATGCCCTTGTTCAAAGAAAATGAAAGCTGCAATTTTCCCACATCTAATAACGAGACTGACATTGACGTATCAATGTCAAAACGTTTGGACTTTTATTCTTTTTAGAGTTCCGTATCAAAATGGTACGAGACTCTATTACTAAGACTATGCTGTCCGTCCATTCGTCTGTTTGTCTGTCTGTCACCAGGCTATAATCTCATGAACCGTTATAATTAGACATTTGAAATTTTTACAGATGATGTGTTTCTGTTGCCGCTGTAATAATAAATATTTTTTTGCTACAGACCAAACGGAACCATTCGTACGGGGACTACGACTCGCACTTGGCAGTTTTTTTACTTTGTGTTTGTAACCGTTGTGCTGTGCTTATTCCGACTAAAAGTATTTCTATTCTATCATGTTTTAAATAAAAACCAGGTGGAAGTGACATTGGAAGCTAATATTGATCAGTATAATTAAAGTCTTCTTCGAAACGTTTCAGGGACTTGCTTATAACTTGAGTATGGATAAAATATATATAAATCTATGCGAAACAAGCGATAGTACAATAGCGAGGGATCGAGGGCGGGGGTGCTTGATGCGCTTACGCCACGTTATACAGACATAGGTGGTTATAGCAAAATACGGAGTTGAAATGTGTTAGATAGAACAACGAAATCTTGAAAGTTTGTTTTTGGTAAATGAATTATGTTTTGTAAAAAATTCATAGAAAAAAGTTGATGTTTATAAAACCAGGTGAAAGTGACATTGGCGGCTAATATTGATCAGTATCATTAAAGTCTTCTTCGAAACGTTTCAGGGACTTGCTTATAACTTGAGTGTAGATAAATCTAAGCGAAGCAACCGATAGGACAATAGCGAGGGGGAGCGGGCATCGTGCAGCGGGGGTGCTTGATGCGCTTTTGTCGCGTTATAAAGACGTAGATAGTTACAGTAAAATACAGAGTTAAAATGTGTTAGATAGAACAACAAAATTTCGAAAGTTTGTTTTTGGTAAATGAATTATGTTTTGTAAAAAAGTCATAGAATAAAAGTTGTTGTTTATAAAACCAGGTGAAAGTGACATTGGCGGCTAATATTGATCAGTATCATTAAAGTCTTCTTCGAAACGTTTCAGGGACTTGCTTATGACTTGAGTGTAGATAAATCTAAGCGAAGCAACCGATAGGACAATAGCGAGGAGGAGCGGGCATCGTGCAGCGGGGGTGCTTGATGCGCTTCTGCCACGTTATACAGACATAGGTGGTTACAGCAAAATACAGAGTTAAAATGTGTTAGATAGAACAACAAAATTTCGAAAGTTTGTTTTTGGTATGGTATCTTTTGTAAAAAATTCATAGAAAAAAAGTTGTTAAAATAGGTGAAAATGACATTGGCGGCTAATATTGATCAGTCATTAAAGTCTTCTTCGAAACGTTTCAGGGACTTGCTTATGACTTGAAAGTGGATGAATCTATGCGAAGCAAGCGATAATACAATAGTGAGGGGGAGTGGGGATCGGGCGGCGGTGGTGCTTGATGCGCTTGTGTCGCGTTATAAAGACGTAGATAGTTATAGTAAAATACAGAGTTAAAATGTGTTAGATAGAACAACAGAATTTCGAAAGTTTGTTTTTGGTAAATGAATTATGTTTTGTAAAAAAGTCATAGAATAAAAGTTGTTGTTTATAAAACCAGGTGAAAGTGACATTGGCGGCTCATATTGATCAGTGTCATTAGTCTTCTTCGAAACGTTTCAGGGACTTGCTTATGACTTGAGTGTAGATAAATCTAAGCGAAGCAACCGATAGGACAATAGCGAGGAGGAGCGGGCATCGTGCAGTGGGGGTGCTTGATGCGCTTGTGTCGCGTTATACAGATGTAGGTGGTTACAGCAAAATACGGAGTTGAAATGTGTTAGATAGAACAACAGAATTTCGAAAGTTTGTTTTTGGTAAATGAATTATGTTTTGTAAAAAATTCATAGAATAAAAGTTGTTGTTTATAAAACCAGGTGAAAGTGACATTGGCGGCTCATATTGATCAGTGTCATTAGTCTTCTTCGAAACGTTTCAGGGACTTGCTTATGACTTGAGTGTAGATAAATCTAAGCGAAGCAACCGATAATACAATAGTGAGGGGGAGTGGGGATCGGGCGGCGGTGGTGCTTGATGCGCTTGTGTCGCGTTATAAAGACGTAGATAGTTATAGTAGAATACAGAGTTAAAATGTGTTAGATAGAACAACAAAATTTCGAAAGTTTCTTTTTGGTAAATGAATTATGTTTTGTAAAAAATTCATAGAAAAAAAGTTGTTGAAACAGGTGAAAGTGACATTGGCGGCTAATATTGATCAGTCATTAAAGTCTTCTTCGAAACGTTTCAGGGACTTGCTTATGACTTGTGTGTGGATAAATTTTATATGCGGAGGACAAACGACTTGGAAATCAATCTTTTATATACCTACCTCGTCAGTTTAGAATGAGGAATTTATTAATTTACTGAATTAGAATTTAGAACCTTAAATAATGAAGATATACCCAGGAAAACTAAGGTTGCCGACATATCACAAAGAATTGCCAAACTTAAGTGGCAATGGGCAGGCCACATTGCTAGCAGAACAGATGGCCGTTGGGGCCGAAAGGTTCTGGAGTGGCGTCCGCGTACCGAAGACGCAGTGTTGGAAGGCCTCGTACAAGGAGGACCGATGAAACCGATGGATGCGGACGCACAGGAACGTTCGATGTGGCGATGCTTGGGGGAGGCCTATGTCCTACAGTGGACGTGTATCGGCTGAAATGATGATGATGATGATATTATAAATAAGCTTGTGAATTCATTAGATTTACACATGCATGCAAAATTTCTGCTTGATCAGTTACTGGCAAGTGGATCAAATTTAATTTGCAAGATTTGATTACAGTTTTTTTTTTTTTTTCGATGGGATAAATCATCTTATGACAACCCCCCTTCTTGGGCGGAGCGGGAGACAGTGTCAGACTCTTACTGACTAAAAAACCCATCCCGTTCCTTCAAGCCTTCATACCGTGGCTCGAGCGCCCTTTCGGATAACCCTGGCCCCAGTAGGCTTCGACCCGGCTGGGGCCCTGCTGTTGCTGACAACTCCTTGAGGCGCGCGGGAACAGCGCGCGCCGTCGACAACATAGAGACAGGTGAAACTAAATAAAAGCTTGCTAAAAACGTCTTATACCGACTTACGAATTGTAGGTCGCAGGTTCAAACCTAGCCAGGCTCATTACTTTGTGTAATTTATTTCATCATCGGACCTCTCCTAGGCAGGCGGCCTCCCAGCAATGGGAACATTATTAGGCTGATTATGCTATGCTAAAATTATTTAAAAAAGACCACCGAGGTGTCCAACTTATGATCTTTTTCGGATTGAGGTCATAGCGGGCATTAGGAGCCAGCGCACAACTGGGTGCGGGAGAAAAACAACCCCTCAGTCGTTTGGGTGGCCGGGTGTCCATGTATTTGTGCGGCGAACTATCAAGTAACATAACGAGCTCATAATTTTGTGATTTTTCATGATACAGTTATGTTTGTACATAGATTATTTACATAAAAAAACTAGACATATGTTTTGGGTTTCGCTTATACTGAAAATAATTTTGTATAGGTATATACCGCGCTATAAAAGCTTTTTTTTTTTGTTATCCTATTCTGTCCCCCTGGGCAAAGGCCTCCCTCCACTCTTTCCATCTTTCGAGCGCCCAGCCCGGGCGGGCGCACTGTTCCCGCGCGCCTCAAGGAGTTGTCAGCAACAGCAGGGGCCCAGCCGGGTCGAAGCCTACTGGGGCTAGGATTATCCGAAAGGGAGCTCGAGCCCCGGTATGAAGGCTAGAAGGAACGGGGTGGGTTTTTTAGTCAGTACTACTAGTTACTCTTAAGAGTCTATCTCCCGCTCCGCCGAGCGGGGGTTGTCATTGGATGATTTTTCCCACCATAAAAAAGGCCCGGGCGCGCGAAGCACTTCTTGCCAATTCTGGTGGAATCTGTCTAGTTCTTCGCGACATCTCCATCGCGGTCTACCGCGACCCCGTCGCACCGTTTCAGGGCACCAACTTTGTGCTACTTTGGCCCACAGTTTGTCGGGCATGCGGCAGACGTGTCCTGCCCAGTCCCATTTCAGTTTGTCAACCTTTTGAGCCACATCAACTATTTTGGTTTTGGAGCGCAGTACAGTGTTTCGAACTCGATCCGTTAATATAAAAGCTTGCTATAAAAAAAAATATATTTTAATTGAAAACTAGTTTCTTCCATTCTGTCCCGTCTACCGTCACGCTATCACTCCGTTGTCCTTAGTATCTTGTAGTAGCGATGTAAATATGAGCCGAATAACTAGTTGATTCGCTAGGGCTGTGGCGACCGCAGCTCACTGCCGCAGCACGCCGCACTGCGGAACCCAAGCGATCTGTCCGGGCAACCAGAGCCAAGGAATATCAAGCAAAAATACTTTTTTATTATGCTATGGTGTTTTTTTGTGGCGGGAAAAAATTGAGAGCGCCATTTTTTGAAGATATATTGTCTATGACTTTTAAGTGACATTTTGTTTTCTTTTTTTATCAGAAAAATTATGTGTACATTTTACATAAGTTCGAGTTGACTTTTTATCAAAAATGTTGAGTTTGAGAAGCGGAAAGTGCTTGTTTATTTTTTCATCGTTTACGTTAACATTGTAAGCATACGAATAGCAGCCCTGGGGCTTTACCATGATGTATTAAAATGTCAAGCGTGCGAGCGAGAAAGAGCGATGGAGTTATACACTCAGCTCCGTCTCTTTAAACAATTCAGTTTAGGTCGTCAAATGGATCGCGTTAAAAGCTTATGGTTTTGCTTACCCTGCTGATGCCCTACGGTAAGAGCTTATGGTAGGGTCTTTGCTCATAATAAATACATCGCAAACGATGCAAACATTTACCACAATTATTAGATACTAACACTGGCCTAAATACAGTTTAACATCTCAAACTATAATCTACATAGTGTCAAAATATAACATACAAAAAATTCGCAGCATCACCAGCCAGATATCGATTTAAAAAAGGTTTTATCACATTAAGGGCTATACGTTATTCCCTGACACACTGATCCGGCGACCTTGGACGAAATGGGACCGTTCCCGACTCACCGAAGGGATTTATAATTTTTAATTTAGATTTAATAAGTGACGTGATACTTTTTTTTTTGCGCGCGAAATTAAATAATGGATGCTTGACGTGTCACGTGTGTTTCGTTTTTTAATTTGGAATTCGAATGTGTCAATTTTTTTTTCTTTTTATGCACTGGCTTTCATGTTAGATTTTCTGTGACTGCAGCCAGTACTACTCGGCGACAAGCATGGAATTAGTATGTGCTTTAAAGGAAAGATAAAGAAGGATTCATAAGTACGGTGAACAATTTCATTGGCCTTTTTCTACCCATATAATTCGAACACTAAAAACGGCCGCAAACATTATGAAAAAGCCTTCGTGTATACATAATAGAAGAGGTCCACACTTTATGGACAAAAGTTAGTAGCCGTACCTTTCGACTAGTTACGAGTATAGTCAACAAATGAGTTCAGTAGTAAAGAAAAACAAAACTTTTAGACACATTTTCGTACTTTTGTTATTTTATCACTTTCAAAAATGCGTGTTAGCCTTTTGAGGCGTGGCTGGAAAGACCTCACGGCGTCTTTACCTTCCGTATGACGCAGGTACTCACCGGACATGGCACGTTCGAGAGGTTCATGCACCGGATTCGTGCGGAAGTGACGCCCGGGTGTCGCTAATGTGCGGAATGCCCGGAGGACAGGGTGGAGCACACATTTGAGATGCTTGGGCGGAGCATCTCCGTGCCCTCGTGGGGGCTATCGGCGGCGGAGACCTCTCGCGCCGGGCCTTGGTTCAGGCCATGGTCCGGAGCGAGGAGGAGTGGCACTCCTGTTTCTTCTTTGTGTTATATTCCAGGACACCGGACTCATGGCCCCAGTAGGCTTTGACCCTGCTAGGTGCCTACAGTTTTGTTGACGTCTCTTTGTTGCTGCTAGTGTGGAGTACTACTCGTCATCGATGACTCGGGCTCGGTTTGAATGAATACCGGACGGCAGGGGCGGCGAGTTATCTATTGCCCGCCGTCCACAAGGCCAAGCAAGGTGGGAGCGAGCGGCTGCTGCGTTGCGTGTTACGCTTTTGATTACCGCATGAACAAATATTTGTATGGTCTACAGATAGCATAGTGGTTCCGGGTATCTTGTATAAAACATTAGTTTTCGTATTTGCGAATCCCGAACCACTTGTCTAATGTTTTTATGTAAATAATCTGTGTACAAAATTTCATAACTGTATGATGAAAAATCATGAAGCTATAAGCTCTTGTTACCTGGTTGGTCGCACAAATACACGATCACCGGGCCACCCAGGCGACTGAGGGGTTTGATTTACTCCTGCATTCTGCTGTGCGCTAATGTTAACTAAAAATTATCACAGGAAAAATTAAAACATGGAGTAAAAAAATATTGGAATCCATTCAGTTACTGATTCTGGACAAACTATATTCAGATTTCGCAAAAAACTAAAAATAATTTTGTATAAATGAGATTACTTGTTTGTAAACTCACTCACGGTATAAAAGTAATTCCTAATGTGGGGCAATGTAGAAAAAATATTACTGCAGTTAACTGAACCTATTTACGTATCTCTTGTTGACTGTATATGTAAGCATGAAATGAAGGTACTACACTAGTTTGTAGAGGTGTATTCAGTGGCCTAATTGACACTTGTTCAAGCTGCAACTTCAGTCTCATACAGTTTAACTACTTCTGCTGGGAAAGCTTTGAAATTACAGTCTTTTAAGAGGTATTTCAACATTGTCACTGAGGAACTATCTGAGCGGTAGACGAGCATTCATCTTTTAAAACTTTATGCACAAATAAAACAATCGACTACACTGCGCTACGTGTGTTACACACGTCGATCTAGGCGCGTCGATCTTCATACATTTTATAAGGCAACTAGACTTGTAGGCATCGTTCTACGTATAAATCAGGCGTGTTACTCCTGTGCGTCGGTCTAATATAGTTAGCTAGATATATGTCTTCAACTACCGGCGGGCTTCAACTTAGTCTCCATGAGTAGCTAGCCCTCATAATACCCTACAAAGTAAATCTAGCTACCTATTAGTTTTGTCCCGTGGCTTCCCTAATATGACCTGTCCTACAGGAATCTTTAATTTCTTCGGGATTAGAAGTAGCTCTAGTGCAGTGATCGTGTAGTGTTTCTATCAGTAAAAGAATTTTCGTGATTTTGTATCAGTACATAGAGAACAGGCCTTCCCTCTCCAAGAGAGGAGGCTTGAGTCCCAAAAGAGATTGGGGACATAAAAAAATTGATTATGGTATGCTATGCTATTACAGAGAGAGCATCAGCGGACCCATTGCTGGCAGGACAGATGGTAGACGGAGCCAAAAGGTTGGTTTTGGAGAGGCAACCACGTACCAGAAAATGTAGCGTTAGAAGGCCTCCCAAAAATGATTCACCACCATAGATATAAAGGTGGATACTGACTTTGCGAGGCATGCGCCGCGAACGGCACATAGCGATTGCCTCTGCTTGAAGTGTACGTGTTGAAAACCTTATATGTACCAACATATACTCGGGTCGAGCCATGGTATGCGAAGCAAATGCTTCATTTGTTTGTCTTCATGTTTGTGGCCAGGCATGTGCTTGCGAAACATTGTTTGTGCGCTGTGTGTGGCGCATGCCTCGCAAAGTCTGCATCTGCCTCAAGACGCACAAGATTGCTCGTTGTGGCAACGCTTGTGGAAGAACACTTGTGTGAAGTCAGTCCAACTGCAAACGTCTTTCACTTAAAATAATGATGATGAAGATGCAGCTCCGTATAATTTTAGAACGTCTCTATTGCCCAATTTAACATAATAAGATGATTATGAAATTAGAGTTAATGGTTATTACTTTGTGTTTTTGAGCTGTTCTAACTGTTAATTAAACTTTATTAGCTCGGATCCTTACCTTTATATTGTTATGTAGTTAATTACTTCTGATAATGTTTACTATATTCAAATTCAGTGTGTTATTGAGACTGGTGTGTTGGTCTAGTGAATAGTGGACCCTGACTGCTTTTTCGGAGGATGTGGTTTCGATTCACACCCAAGCGAGAAGAACAAACGATCTTGCTCATTATTCAAACATTTGATGTTTGAATAATGAGCAAGATCGTTTGTTCTGTGTCTAGGTTTATGTAATGTATCTTCTATAACATTCTTGTATTAAAAAATATATAAATTACCTATTAGATTTTTCCAGCGACTTTCCCGGCGTGAAAATAGAAAATATAGGCCTATGTTACTCAGTGATAAAGTAGCTTTCTATTGGTGAAAGAATTTCGAAAACCGGTCCAGTAGATTTTGAGTTAAAATGTAAAAAAAAAAACAACATAATTTTCCTCTTTATAATATTAGATGTTTATCAATTGTTTAGTACTCATAGCACAAGCTCTACTTAGTTTGGGACTAGACAGCGTTGTGTAAAAGTTGTGGAATATTATTATTAATATTGGACGAGATTATTTCGCTGCTTAATTTGCAAGTAAACTTTGCCCAAAGTATCCATTTTTTTCCGGTTGATGAGGAGAAATATCATGTTTTTACTGACTAAAATCCACATATATTTCTTCAGTAACTATTTGCATTCCAAGACCTCGATAACTCTTTCGAAGAATACCATAACCACACAACCCAGCGACTACAGAAACCGCTTGTTTTTGCCGCGGCTTTGTTTGCATCGTCTATAACACAGGAACCTTTGCGAGACTAGGACATATAATCTATTTTATTTAAAGACGGTGGAAAATCATCAAATATCATCTCCTGCTCTGGGTGGAATGGAGGGAGTGTCAGGCTTTTACTGACTAAAACCAGCTCTCTAACTTTTTCGGACAATTTAGCAGCTTTAGCAGGCCGGCAAAATATGTAATTATCCAGAAGTTTTTAATAGGATTTCTTCAAATGAAGTTCAGTGGCTTGTTTTAATTATTTGAAAATTGATTGATATTGTAGTGTTTTAAATGTCTGCGCAACTGGATAATTTGTAGTATCATTGAAACGGGCGTGAACTCAGTGAAATGGAGCTCAGAATTTTATTATAGCGTTGACTACTTCAGCGAAGCTTGCCGAAGCTTGCCGACAAGGTTGAATTGATATATTTGCTGCCAAATACTACAAAAACAGAATGAACCTACATCCATATTGTAATGGTAAATTAATAAACTATTCATACGAAGCCATGACTTAAAGGACTTAGTATCCAGAAATTACTTAAAAAAAAAAAAATTGCACTCCGGGAGTGCCGGCAGAAGTGAAAACTTGATTATTAACGTTGAGCATGTTTGATATTTTGGAATGGTTAAGGAATAATTTTGCACCAATTGCTTTATCAGTATAAAAGTACTATCATTTATGTGGTAGAATACAATATTCATTTATTGCGCTATCGCACACAAACATGACAATTTATATTACATTAAAAATTTAACACTTTAAAACTATTACAATTATTTTACATTAAAAAGTTTACCATCCGTCTTACGCTTTTTCGATCAGGTCACGTGTCCTGACGCGAGTTTAAGATTTTATACCCATTACAGAAAAAGTGCTCAACGCCGCTAAAGAAGTTTTCACTTCAAAAATTGCAAATACTTGTTATTTTTAGACCACGGAGTTTAAAAATGACTAGCACTAAAAAAAAACTAGTATTTTTAACTTAATTAACTCACAAAGCTCCGCTATCATGGCGACAAATTATCGATGTAACGTTTCTTTTGGTTTAATAACAGTTTTCCGTGTTAAAACGTTATTAATAACAACCTCGTTTAAAAGCATTTTGGTTATTTTACGTTTTTTTATTATTATTATTTGTTTGGTAGAATGAGATGTTAATTATAGAGGTTTAATTATGGTTTTATTAACTAGCTGCGGCCAGCGGCTTTGCCTGTGTAATAGTAGTAAATTGTCCCAAGGGATCATATTCCCGGGATTAAAATGTTCCTATATATATTTTTTTTATTTATGGTGGGAAAAATCATCCAATGACAACCCCCGCTCTTGGGCGGAGCCGGAGATAGTGTCAGACTCTTACTGACTAAAACACCCACCCCGTTCCTTCTAGCCTTCATACCGGGGCTCGAGCTGAGCCCCAGTAGGCTTCGACCCAGATGGGTCCCTGCTGTTGCTGACAACTCCTTGAGGCGCGCGGGAACAGTGCGCGCCGTCGACGACTTTGGCCTGGTCCGGACAGTTACCGGATGGCCGGAAAGCGAGCAACCCATTGCTCACTGTCCGCAAGCCCGTGCCTACGGTGGAAAATGTTCTTATATGCTACTCCAGGACATAGTCTCTACTTGTGTGCCAAATTCCGTCCTAATCTCTTTGGCAGTTGCAGCGTGAAGGAGTAAAAAATATATACACACCTACTCGAGATTTACTCGTATGTTGTACTTTTTTCAATCAGACTAACGTCATCATAACACTTATGGAAAACGAAACCAAAAAGATTTGCTAATATTTTTTAATATTTGAGATCAAATTAAAAAGACTTAATTTTTTTTTTTAACTATTGTATAACTTCTATTGCGGGCCTTGAGCGTGGAGACCGAATCCAGAAATTCCGTGACGAAAATAACCTAACACCCCCTTTGTTTTCTTATCGGTCACCACGCTCAAAAAGTGTAACTTTAATTAATATCAAAGAAAAACAAAACTAAGGAAAAAAAATACTGCATAAATAAAATAAATAAATAATTATAATTGTATAAGTTGATAAAAAACGCTGTGCAATAGCTTTACCGCAGCAGTCCCCGAGTGCCACACGTCTTATTTTTTTATTTACAACAAGCGCCTATGTGCTGTGGGTTAGCGTTGTAACGCGGAAGTGTAACAAAAGCATTCACACACACATACAAACTTTCTCCTTTACAATATAAGTGTGATCACGCCGACACGTGTTATTTTTTAAATCTTTATTAAGGAGCTTTGTCACAATATTGACCATATCGTTCCATCATAGACAAATTGTATATTTTGATTTATTTTAAACGATTGTAATAAATCATCTGTGGGTTTGTTCGAGAAAGTTACTGCGGCACTGGAACGCAAAGGACAACTGAAGGAACACAGGTGGAGTTTCGCTCTAGAACGGTAGATAAATAGTCGAACAAGAAAGTCAGTTAGGCCTTAATCGTAACAGTCAGCTTGATGAAATATTCGGCTACTTTTTAGCCGAAAACAGTTTTTTCGGCAAAAATTGGTCGAAACCGTATCTTCGTTCGGCCTCTAACCCCTGACCATATTATAATAGTAAACTGGGTTAGACAGTTACCCATTTTACGCATATTTCATTCTATACCAATATAAATAACGGATACAGCTTTTTGCTTCGGTAAACGGACGGGTGCGGTCTAAATATTGTGCCGTGTGCTTATCTATAATAACACATATATATTTTTGTTGCCTATAAAACATTAATTTTAGTAAAAAAGGTTTAAGGGACAGCCCTCCACAAACTTTAAGGGCTTGCTCAGTAGACGAAACTGAACAACCACCATAATTTTTTTTTAAGGAAACGAAAAAAAAAATCGGCCTCTCCATACAAACTGTTCAATCAAGTTAATAATTTTGTATGGTGAGGCGGACTTTTTTTTTCGTTTTACTATATATCTCACATAAACATCGGGTTACTATGTAACTCACATACACGTTCACAACGTGTATGTGAGTTATATAGGGAGTGTACATACACTGTATAGGATTGTCAGTAAACATTCTGAGTACAAGTTTGATTTGAAAAGTTTTGGGTTGTGTGTGTATCTGTATGGATTACGTTGCTGAGTTGGATCGGATGCAACTATGTATACTTACCAATGCCTACTAAAAATATGAACCCTTGTATAATGATGTCATTGTTAGTTCTGCGACTCTTTTGTATACTAATGATCTATTTCTACACTAATACCAACTTTGACTGGCCCTTTGGTCTAATGGTCCTGACTGCTTTGCCGGAGGTCGTGGGTTTATTTCCTACCCAGGGCCCCAAGCCTGCTATTACAATAGTGCCAGAATGGTCTATCATTGATTTCATTATTTGTTGATTTTGAGTAAGTTTGGTAATCTACTAATTATAATGGCGTCATTATGACTTTCTAATGAGCAACCACTGACACTCCATTGAAAGAATTGGGATAGAATGGTAATCTCGTACATATTTACAAATGAATGTCTTACGTATGCAAAAAAAATTTATAGTTCCTTTGATCAGTGACCTGCCATTAGAACGTCATTGTGCAGTCATTGCTTTTAATAAGCTCGATATTGTCATTTTATAGCAACTCTATTACGAGATCGTTGATCAATCAGTGATCGATCATTATGAATTTGCAGATTAGGAACTTTTAGCAAAATGACAATGGGATCGTGTTGGAATGACGAATTTATAAAAATAGCTGCAGATATAGGCCCCAGGAAAAATGTTTGCGCGATGAGCATGATCATTTGTTCTGTGCCTGTGTATAATTTATCTATAATATGTATGTTTTTAGTTATATATAACATTGGTGAGGAAATAAATTACACCAAGTAATGTTCCTGGCTGGGTTTGAATACGCAATCTACTGCTTATAAGTCGAGGCCACTACAACACGGCTAACACTGCTCTCAAATCAACTCGGCCACCACTGATCTCAATCTCGCTAACCAAATATATAAAAATAAGGTCGAAACTTGCATATCAATATTTCATACAGACTTACACCCGAGTACTAACCAAGTAAAGATAGTGTGTCCTAATGCAAGACTTTTCTCTTTCAAAGCATTCAGATGGAATCAGCATGTGGATAAAATATTCAGCCAAGTATTCCCTTCTTTGCACTAAAATACCTCCAAGTCGGAATTCTTTTCGTCCGGTTTAGCGGTCAACGTTTTTCCGCACGTAGTACTTGTAAAGATGTATGCGTCTTGTATCTAATCCGTCTATTTATAGAAATAGTTTAAAGAATAGATGAACGGAGTCGTCAAACCATTTGTTTTAATGAATTTGCGTCACGCTTGTTTTTTTTTTTACGTGTGATATCATCCGATGATTCCTCTTACTCTACAGTGGAGCGTCAGGGCGTATCAGACTTTGACTGGCTAAAACCACACTGAGGTCTTCAGTTGCCCTTTGCGTTGTAGGACCATGTTTCTGGCATTTGCCCTGCTGGGCTCCTACGGCGTGCTGATACCATAGGTTATATATAAATACTGAGAGCTGATACCTCTCATAGGTATGCGTAGAATGTTATGCGCTGTAGATAACTTGGGCTCGGTCCGAACGATTGCCAGACGGCGGGCTGTCCATTGCTTGTTCAGGCCTGGGGCCTTTGCGTCTGCAGGCCTGTCTGCGGAAGTTTATACGTTTATTTAAATGATATGGAGTTTTCCATTTTATTTCACAGCTAAAAAAAGTTAGATAAGGTACAGTAAATGGATTGACTGCCAATAACAAGTCCTCATTTATACAGTACAAAACTATACTAAACTCCATGGTATTGTGGTATGGTATGGTGGTATGGTATGGTATGTGAGTCATATAGACTATGTCATAGAGTACCACAAAATATACTTTTTTATGTCGGGAGTATGTTCCCTTGAAACAAAACCATTTCCAACTTTCACACGGGCGAAGTCGCTTGCAGCAACTAGTCTATAATATGATATAGAACACCATTAACTGAGCAACTGCTTACAAAATAAAATACACACTACCGTTGATATACATGTAGTTATATAATACATAGTTTTGTATGTACTTATATAAGTATATATGGACGTGATGGATGTGTGACGTGCGAGTAACTAATGAGCCCAATTTGAAAGAAGCACGCGTGGAGTATGATCGTAACAGGGACTAGGCAAAATGTGACACTGGGCGAAATTCGACGCTAGGATTATTTGGTCACTAGGTTTTGCTCGCGGCTTTGCCCGCGTACATATAATATAGCCTATACTACTCAGGAATAAAGCAGCTTTTTATCAGTCGAAAAATTGTAGTAATTCATAAAAAAAAATAAGTATATGCACAACCTTCATAATAGAAATGTAAATTAAATGTAAATGTAAAATATATATTTAATAAGTGTAACAATAATTTAAGACCATAACATACCCACACATTAGTAAGTAATGTTATAACAACTTGAAAAAATAAAAAGATATAAAAAAAGAATTTATAACAACAAGAAATATTAATCTAAAACTATAAATCAAATGACAATCAGATGACAATACAGACAATAAAAAGGTTAATACTTATTTATTTAGGGTGAGTTGCACCATTTAACAATAACGATAACCAAACCATAACCAGCCGTGAAACGGCCGCCTCTATTGGTCAATTCGACGATTTGACAACTGCTAACGGCTTTGTTATCGTTATAGTTAAATGGTGCAACTCACCCTTAATCAAAGAAGAACCAACAGCTATAACAAATGGATAACAACAGTATAAGAAACATTACAACATAATTAAGAATAATTAGACATCCCTGAAGTACAATCAGCACTTGAAAAAGAATCTTAATATCTTTCATTAAAATTATACAGTAACGTGGGGTGCTATTGGTAATACAATATAACCCCAAATATGGTGACCATTGTCAGCTATACTCTATTCAAAATAACATTAGTCATTTGTGAAAACCTCTTTTACTGTCCGTTCAACCGATTTTGACTTTTATTACATTAGTGGCATGACATATGGCGGTTGCAGTAAATAGTTGGTAAAGTAATCACTTTCTGCTTTTAACGCCATCCTTATGCTTACGCAATAGAAGTTAAAATCGGTTGAACAGACAGTAAAAATGGTTTCTTCAAATGTCTAATCTTAACGTGAATAGAGTATAGTGTACGAGAAAGTTCGTTACTGCCCAATTCTAAGCAAAGCTCGTGGCTGTGGCTGTGTGTAACTCTGTCCCTAAATGCTCCGATGCCTGTCAAAGACACAGAGTAATTGCATTCAGTGCTCAACGACAGGCGATGTCGTATTTAGCTTTGACAATCAGACTGCGTATTGCGAGTGAATGTAGAAACGTCATTTTGAATAGGAGGACTGACTTTGCTTCTGTGTCTACCAATGCTTTTGTCACAAAGCTATAGTCTTTAACGCTTTTGAAATCAATACTTTAATAATTTATCGTTTGGTTATATTCGCATTTTCTACCAAAATCAAAGCATTGATTGTCAAAAAATCAATGCTTTGGCAGCCAACGCTTTGATAACTAATGTTATGCTCAACCAATGGCCACCGATGCTTTCGCTAAAAATCCTGTTCTTCTTATAAGTTTTTTTCCATAGATATCTGCGCTTTGGAATGTACAAATATCTTCTTATTTCTAATTAACCGACTCCTTTGATATTTCAAAAGCACATGGTTTATTTACAATTTAATGCTTTGAGTCTTATGTACCTACATTTGATTCTGTTATATGCAATGTAGGTACAGGTTTTTTTAAACGATGCGATGTATAGTGGTTGACTGCGATCGCACTTGATTGTATGCAGTAATGCAATAGTTTATTAAGAGCCTATTCACTCAAGCCTTGAAGACACCTAAATCTACACTAATATAATAAGAGGTAAAGTTTGTTTTTTTGTTGTACTCGTAGGTGGTAATCTCTGGATGTACAGTGGCCTGATTCACGTAAAATCAAACAAGCCATATATCGTTGAAGTTTTATAGTCAATCGATCAAAGTACTATCCAAAAGAGGTATTCATGTGTTCCTTAATCGGGATTGGATAGAACGAAAACTCAACTGGCTCGAAACCAAACGATCTATCGACGACTTATTCCCAGTTACATTAATAAGTATTCTACCAGGATAATAAAATACAGATATTTTTTTTAAATCGACTTTTCGTCTAAACGACTTTAAAATCGGTGTCGTTCAAACTCGATTGATGGATGTGAATACGGAAATGGTCTAAACGACTAACTCGCTACGATATCGTTACGGTTTTGATTACGTGGGCTACTGGTCCGATTGCTAAAAATTTATCATTGATAGAAAGCTGTTTTATTCCTGAGTGACCTAAGCTATATTTTATGTATGTGGTCGAAGTCGCCGGCAAAAGCGAGTTGGTTATAATCGGAAAGGAGGACCGCACCGGGCAAATTTTGCCAGTCTTTCGATGAGATCAGTGCCGGTCATTACACAGCTTCATTTTGTATTAACGACTAAAAGGGTTTATGCACGTTATATTTTCTTTACAGCTTGTACATTAGATACCTATCAAGAAAGATGCGATGCAAAAGAAAGTTACGATACCGTTTAAAAAAAGAAATTGGAATTGGTTTCAAAATTTAAGTTGTCAGGGAAGTTTCGCTTCTGTTAGTTATTTAAACTTCATATACAGTAGTAGTACATAGGCGGACTTAATGCAACAAGGCATTCTCTCCCAGTCAACCTTTGGGTTAAAAAAGACATCACTGTGGTAGTTTTGCACAATAAACAAATAACAAATATTTTAAACGGTAAAAAATAAGATAAGTTCTTCTTCTTCTTCTTCCTACCCTTATTCCATATTACTTGGGGTTGGCGCAACACGTTTTCTTCTTTCATTCTGTCCTGTCACCCGTCAAACTATCACTAACTCCCTTTTCTTTCATATCACTTCTCGCACAATCCATACATCTTTTTTTCGGCCTTCCTCTCCCTCTCCATCCATCTACATGTATACTCAGAACTCTTTATAAGTTACTTAGATATAATATATAATAGAATACATAAATATGCTAAAACAATAAACTAATAAATACTATTCTATTTCCTTTTTATTCTTTTTATTTTCTATTTTTATTCTGTTCTGTTCGGGAGCTACCCAATTTTAAAAGGGCCATCCCATAATTTCGGTTTTCAAATGAGTCAAAAGTTTTTTAATGACGCGGACTCACAACAAGCAACAATTCGTCAAAACACATTCGAGCGCCGCATATCTCCGGTACATTTGGTACAGTCACACTCGTCAGTAACATGTACAGTCATAAAGATGTCAATTGTAAACGGATGTCAGCGTGTGGGGCTATGATTGCCATGTAAATTCTCCCGAACACTCGTGCAACTTAAATTATATTGTGAACTGGTTACAACTGCTATTTACCGGTTCTTTCTGCTTTAGTGTTTTGGAGAAGGTGATTGTTAATGAGGTGGTTAGATTGTAGAAATTGTCTGGAGCCAGGTATAAGAAACTCAAGTGGGATTTTTGTATTAAGGACCAGCTTACTTGTGCCTGCTTTGCCAGGCGTGAAATATTTCTGCGTTAAAAAAAAATGTATTAATTTCAATCAAAGATAGCCTATGCCCGGTACATGGTGGATATCCCACCTAAACGCACAAAACGTTTTGGGAACACATTCATTGTGCGTGCAGCTAGGGAGTGGAATTCCTTGCCGGAGTTTGTGTTTCCTGATAGCTACAACCCGGGAATCTTTAAGTCGAGAGTGAATAGGTATCTTCTAGGTAAGCGAGACTAAACTAAAGAGAACGAATATTTGACGTCTGCGCAACTTGAAGCCAGCGCTCAAGATTCGTGCCGGTAATAATACAGTTAAGAAGAGGAATTCCTTGCCGGAGTCTGTGTTTCCTGATTGTTACAATGTAGGGATCTTTAGGTCAAGAGTGAATAGGTTACTTCTAGGTAAGCGTGCTCCATCGTCGATCGCATCGTCGCTCTCCATCAGGTGAGATAGCAGTCAAGCACGAACCTATCAAAAAAAAAAGTCAATTATGAATAATGCAGCTTGATACTGGTGGTAGAAAATTTCAAAATCGTTTTGGTAGTTCCAGAGATTACTTCCTACAAACCAAATTACAAATTATGTTGTTTTTTGTTTGTTTAATGGTTTAACAAACTGCGTAGTAAACTTAAATATTAACTATATATACTTTTATACTAAACCTAACTATGTACATATAACACAAAGACAAAAAATAAACTCAGGCGTCGAAGTACTCCTCCACATTGTTGTCATCCGGAAATGTGCCCAAAAGGCTGGCAGCATTGCCACGTTGCATGGCAATGCTAATTCTTTGGGCGAAGAACGAGCCAGCCCTCTGGTCACGCAAAGTGTCGATCAGTCGATTTTTAAAAGAAACTAGTGACTGGGCTTGCCTAATTGGTAATGGCAACGCGTTCCATAATTACGTAAGAGTGATTGTATGAGAATGTACCTCAGGAAGGATGCTCTTTCTTGACTCGGTAACACTGTGTCATAATATCCTGTGACAATACCGTAAGGGAACGCACGCGGATTGATAACGTCTTTATGACTTCAATTGCTGTCTGTTAATATGTCTCCATCGAGTCTTCATCTGACAGTTTCAATCTTGTCCAGTCTAGACGGTTCTTCCGACATTATACAGTTTAAATAAAGATGCAAGTTTGTACTTATGTGTGTTTATAATACACACTTGAACTTGTTTGTTTTAAAGTATTATTTAGGGTGTAAGGGACAGCCCTCCACAAACTTTAAGGGCTTAATCAGTAGACGAAACTGAACAACCTTCCACAAGATTTTTTTTCAGGAAAGGAAACACAATGTATACAAACTGTCCAATCTAGTTTATAATTTTGTAGTTTTAAGGTCGTCTTTTTCGTAAACGGCCATTGAAAAATGAGACTCTTTCAAAGAGAAGTGTGTTATGTCTGGTCTAAACAACTGCCCGATATTTGATTCTGACTGTTGCACAACCTATGTTCAAATCCCATGGAATTCCATTAAGAACTTTTAGTTCAACATAAATAGGTATCTATTTTCTCGTATTATCATATTTTTTTGATGAACTTGTGCTTAACTGTGATCCCACCTGATGAAAAGCAGTGATGCAATCGTTGATAGTGAAGCGTTGGCGAAGCAGGTAACACTGAAAAAATCAAATCTGCATAACATTTTCTTCCATTCTACAACATTTTTACTAACAACACTCACTCCACAGTAAACATCACTGCAGTAGATCAATTCCGTTTTCCAGTTATTACGTCAAATGCAACGAGGAGTAATCGGGTCAGTGATTCTAACTGGCAACACGCCACAGCACATGCATTTTACAAACATTTGCCAATATGTTTGCCTTCTAGTAAATAACTCTTACAAATATTTCCTAGGCTGTTTTACTTTCTTGAACATTTTGTTTAGGATAGTAGACATGCCAACAGTGGATTTCTTGTCTGTAGAGGGAACTATAACATGTATGTATAGGTATATATTTTGTTAAATATGTATGTATAGGTATTAGGTTATTAAATACTCGTATACAAGTATATTTAATACAAAATGTAGGTACGCGACACGTCGTGAATTATACATAAACGGCGCGGCGCGACGCAGGCACGCTGTTTCGTCGCCTGCACCGCGTCGCTAGCAGTCAGGAATGGAACGGCACGCGAGGAGTACTTCGCTTGATGAACAGTAATTAGTTGCAGCAAGTGTATCTTCGTCTTCTCAAGAGGAAAACACGCTATCGTTACAAAACCAGCCTGTATAATGACGCACCATAACGTCGCTGCGACTCTTCTATATAATTTAAATCGCATCCGCCCCTGCACCGCCTTTCACCTTACGCAAAACCTGCACCGCTAAAACAATTAACAAACTTGAAATAATTCATAGCTAACCTTGCACCCAAAAATCTATGCCTGAAAACTGAAAATAATCTAGTTTACGAGGTCAAATGTACAAGTTAAACTTTATTAGCTTGTTATAATGCAGTACACAATGAATTCGGGCTTATCTGCAGTCGCGGTTAGCGTGCCGACTTTGAAATCTAAGGTCAGGGAGTCACAGTGATGCATTGGATATAGTTTGGAACTTCGTAGCCGTAGTTAGGTATACAGAAAGTTTTGATCGACGATGCGATTTTGTTTTTTATTGTTGGAACTTCTAAACGATAGTGGCGCTTGTGAATACTGTGCTTAATATATTTCTTTTTAGAGTTTTTAACTATTTAACATGCAACGTTTATATTTTAGAGGTATGCGGAATAGGTACACCACCTTAAGATCGACTGGTAGATTATTTTTATTATTATGTAAATGCTCGTGTTTGGCCACTATCTCACCAGATGGTAAGCGATGATTTGGCCGACGATGGAGCACGCTTGCCTAGAAATAACCTATACACTCTTGACTTAAAGATCCCTAGATTGTAACAATCAGGAAACACAGACTCCAGCAAGGAATTCCTCTTCTTAACTGTATTATTACCGGCAGACACTCTTGAGCGCTGGCTTCCAGTTGCGCAGAAGTCGAATATTCGTCCTCTTTAGTGGTACGAAGTGAGACGCGGGGGCGGAGAGTGTCAGTGATTGACAAATTACGCCCCCGCGTCAAAAAAAAGAAAGAAAAAGAAATGATAGTGACTCAACACTTGGAGTTGTTGTTGTCAAAGGAGTAAGTATGTCATCATCTCTGATAATAAATCAAGATAATTTCAAATTGCACAGGCTCATTGGGTTAGTGTAGAAATCTCGATATTCAATGTACCAATTATAAACTATTATTGCCAGTGGCCTAACTATTGAACACTGATAAAGACCTTATATTTTTGTAAAATACTCCACAGGGCCGCAGGGTCGTAGGTATTATAAAATCTAAACAAAATGTGCGCGTTATAGGGTCTGCAGTGATTATAATCTTGAAGTTGATGGAGGATTTTTATGAACTTTGACGTTTTACGGCAACCTCGTCTAAGGTCACGTTATGTGATCGTTTTACTAACTGCAGGCGGTGGTGTTCTGAAAAGTTCAATTTAAATGTCTGATTTTAAATTAATAGTCATTAACGTCATTTAATAATAATCATTTATTTTGCTAGAATATGAGTATAAATAAATTATCAGACATTTAGTACTCTGTCGAAACGAGAACAGGGTGTTTTTTTTTTAATGATATAAACTAGTGCTTGATTGCATACCCCACCTGATGGTAAGCAGTGATGCAATCAATGATGGTGAATCACACTAGTTTATTAAGAACTCTAGATTTGAAGACACATAAATAATATAGGACGAAAATATGTAAAAGATCTGCTCTCTTCCCTACAATTATATGAATATAGATATGCAGAACAGATGACTTTGGAATTAAAATATGTTGTTTCACATAGGCCTACGTAGAAGTAGCTGAGTACCTATAAAATATCAGAATCTAGTACACGGTTCCTATTGGTTTTTCTTTTTGGAGGAGAACCGGACAGACAATCCACGGTCTCTATTTAAAAAAAAAAAATTATCAGTATGGGTTTGATGGTAAAAGTAGATCAATGTAAAAATAGATTAAGTAGAAAATGATCCTCATTTCAATCAAAAGGAATAAGCTCTCTTCCTAGAGTCGTCACAATTGACCGGTCCCGCGATATTTATCTTCTTAAAAGTCTTCTACATTCACGAAAAAATTTCCCTTTTGGATTTTTTGATATTTCTTACAAGCGGTTTTTTTTAAGGAGGGAAATCCAATGACTTTCTCCTTCTTTAGGGCGGAGCGGGATATTAGATTTTTACTTTGACTAAAATCACATCCATCTTTTTTTCTTTTTTTTATGGTGGGTAAAAATCATCTAATGACAACCCCCGCTCTTGGGCGGAGCGGAAGATAGTGTCAGACTCTTACTGACTAAAAGCCCCGGTATGAAGGCTAAAAGGAACGGGGTGGCCGTTCCTTTTAGCCTTCATCCCAGGGCTCCCTCCCTTTCGGCTCCTATCCCTTTCGGATAGCCCAGGCCCCAGTAGGCTTCGACCCGGCTGGGTCCCTGCTGTTGCTGACAACTCCTTGAGGCGTGCGGGAATAGTACGCGAGGTCGACGACTTGGGCTTGGTGCGGACAGTTATCGGACGGCTGGACAGCGAGCTACCCATTGCTTACTGTCCGCAAGCCCGCGCCTACGGTGGAGCCCACGCCTACGGTGGAAAATCACACCCATCTGCCTTCTTTGCCTTGTGTTTCCAGGACCCCGCGGTTCCCTTTCGGACTACCCAATGTTTCCAATAGTAGCGGAGTTAGCTCTTCCACGCAATGGGGCCTCGCTGACGTGCCTTCGCCTACGTCTAAGTTAGTCCACACTACGCCTCTGTTTTCAAAGAGTAAAATTTATAGGCTATGACAGGCACGATTTTCACGTGTATAAATTCATGCCAACATTTCTGCCTTCCGTTACAAAAACCGCACCGCCTTGCCAAGATTACTTAATAAGATTACAATATAGCATCTGTAACCCCCTCACAAACACATGTTAACCTACTGCATGTGCTGTGGCGTGTTGCCAGCCAGAATCACTGACCCGATTACTTCTCGTTGCATTTGACGTAATAGTTCGCAAACAAAATTGATCCACTGCAGTGTTATGCACTGGGGTGAGTCGTTAAGGGTGTGTTGTGTGTTCATTTATTTTTAAAGTTCCGTTGGTAACTAAATTGGCAAAAATGGAATCCTTTAAAGCCGCGTACAGACATCGCAAGGCGTGCGTTGCAAATGGTTCGACTCGCATGCCTCAACCTGAGGCATACGACGGTATACTTATGCGTGCGTCCCGAACGAAACATGCTCAAGCTGAGTATGGGAACCACTACGCACGGTGTTCGTCAGTAGAAAACGCAAACAATATTTGTCCGTCCACACGGAGCGCACGGCTCGTAATGAGGCGGCGTTCGCAACGATCTTATGACGCGAATGCTCACTGTGTGCACACATGTCCACACAGTCCGAGGCATTCGAGACGCACGCCTCGCCTCGGAACCCACAGAGTGTGAGTCCGACTTTCATTTCCCAAGTTTTTTTTTTTTGGTAGTGTACAAATTCTTTTTTTTTATCAATCTTAATAGTGATAACCAAATATTGGACTATATTAAAAAATATCTTTACATCTAAAGAACTACATTGCGCACACGTATGCCACATTCACCGATCTCCATACATTTTTATAAAGCAACTAGACTTGTAGAGCTACATTAGATCCAAGCTACGCGACGCGACATTACGCACGAACTAAGCGTGGCATACGTATTCATTGGTCTATTTTAGTTCCCACCCGCTTTCCGCATCTAATGACAACTCTCGCTCTAGGGTAGAACGAGAGGGTCTGTCAGACTTTTAGACTTTTTTTTTTATAATGGATAGGCTCGCGTTTGACCACTATCTCACCTTATGGTAAGCGATGATGTGGCCGACGATGGAACACGCTTGCCTAGAAGCAATCTATTCACTCTTGACTTAACGACCCCTAGGTTATAATTATCAGGAAACACAGACTCCGGTAGGGAATTCCACTCCTTAGCTGTACGTACAATAAATGTATTCCCAAAACGCTTTGTACGTATGGGTGGGATGTTCACCATGTATAGGTGGCGCAACGCCGTAGGTCTTGTGTTCCGATGGTGAAACGAACTTGGACTTGGAGACTAAAAACCCACTCCTGTTCTTTCTTTGCCTTCACCCTCGGGTCCTGGGTTTCACTGTCACACTGCCCGTGGCTGCCTGGGGTAAGTTTAGACCCTACGGTTTGCTGACATCTCCTTGAGGCTCTCGTGGAACACTACGCAAGTACGCACCGTACCCAAGGTCATCTAGTTCTCAAAAACGAAGTCTACGAGGATTCAGACTTCGTTTCCTATCACAATTTACTGTTTCATTACCAGGGTATTCGTGTCGGCAGCTCTTGGCCACAAATCATTGCGCTAAGCCCGCAGCGGGCCGCGCAGCAATTAAGGTGGAAGTACGTCTTACAACGCGCCACGAATATTAATATTGAATTGACTAACTTTCCCCAAGTATAAGATGTTGGAAGATGTTTTGATTACTTTTCTTCGTGTTCTTTTATCTTTTTTTTTAAGTTTTTTTTCTTCGTGTGATGTAATGACTGGTTTGTGGGTAGGTTGAGTGTTGCTAATCTAATATATAAAAGTCTCGTGTCACAGTGTTTGTAATACGCTTCCTTCTGCGAAGCAAAAGTGCTAGCGAAGGCGGCAGCCACAAGCATGAAGGAACAGGCTTCCTTGCACCTCTGCCGCCGAGATCCTAACCCCGATTTCCAGCCATCGCAGGCGTAGGCTCGAGGACGGCGAGCAATGGGTAGGTGTCGGGCCGTCCGGTCCGAAGCCGAGTCATCGACAGCGTGTAGTGTTTCACGCGCGCCTCAATGAGATATCAGCAAAACCGTGAGGGCCCAGCAGGGCCGACGCCTACTGGGGCAACAAACACTTTTTTTTAGGTTGGAAATCCTCCAATAACTGCTCCCGCTCTTGGGCGGAGCGCGAGAGCGTGTCAGACTTTTGACTAAAACTGGAGTGGGTTTTGGTTTTGACTTTTTTTCTTTGACTACGCGTTTTCCTTTCAGAAGCCATGTAGGGTCCTGGCAGGCATTCGCCTTACTGGGCCCCTACGGTTTGCTGATATCTCTTTGAGGCGTGTACTTCGCGCTGTCAACAACTTGGGTTCGGAACAGTTACTGGACGAGCGGACATCGAGCTACCCATTGCTCGTCATCCGCAAGCCCGCGCTTACGGTGGCTGGAGATCCAACGCCCGGAGCATCTCATATCGCGGCGGCAGGGGCATTAGGATGAACGTTCCACCACCCTTGCGGCTACCTCCTTCGCTAGCATTACTGCTTCACAAAAGGGTACAACAGCATTCTATCTCCTCTCGCTCCGGACCATGACCTGAACCAGGGTAGGCGCGAGTGGTCGCTCCCACCGATCGTCTCCACGAGGATACGGCGGTGTTCCCCCCAAGCGGGGCAGACTTCCACTATGCTCCAAACTGTCCTCTGGGCGATCCGCGCAATAGTACCTGGGTAGAGTAATCGGCAGAAGACATTGCAACGGAACGCCTTTACTGTCCACAGACGTGTAGCTTTATAGACGCGTATTCGTCATTATACGCTTGGTTTACGCCGGCGTGAAGCTTACATACAAAAATATGAAATTCTATCCTCGAAGCGGCACCGTCCGTTGTGCCGTCGTGTCGTCTCCTCGTCTATGGCTCGGACCCGCTCCGGCTCCCTACAAAAATGTTCGTCTGTGGGAAAACCGCTGCGGTCCGGTTTTACGTCATTACGTCAAAATATAAGAGAGAGAAGGTCCTTCCACAGACCTCCCACTGACAGACATTGGTCGACGGGCCCGGAGCGAGTACGGCTTCATAGTTGAGTTAATGACAAATATGGGTGCAAACATGAAGAAACAGGTTACTGGTGCAGGCGAGCCTGTGTGGTACAGGTTCATAGATGTCGATACCGACGGCCTGAACTGAGTCATACGGGTTTAAGGCGTACAGTCCCTTGAACCATCTGACCGAAATTATGTGAACGCAACTCTCGCACTCGCCTAGGCGGCAGTACGCAAATCTGTGCATTTATTTGCGGCCAGCAGGGCCCGGAAAAAAAAACCCGGTAAAGTTGCTAAATTTCGCAACTATTCGCAACTTTTCCCTACTCCTTCGAAACGGCTTGGACCTTTAGAAACATTTTTACACATAAAAATTGGTGGTTAAATATTCTTCAAAGTGAACATTGCATATGTAAATCCATTAATATCTCGCAGAGAAAATGGGTTTAAAGCGCTTTCCGGGCGCTGCTGGCCGCAAATAAATGCACAGATTTGCGTACTGCCGCCTAGGCGAGTGCGAGAGTTGCGGTCACATAATTTCGGCCAGATGGTTCAAGGAACTATACGCCTTAAGCATTGGCCAGTGTATTGTTTTACACGTACAGATTTCCCTGTCTCTATATGTGGTTGGACCGGAACCTATCTGTACCGACCCGTACCGACACATCGAGACCGAAAGACCTGTATCTTTATGCTTGCACCCTATGCGTTTATGAAGCTACGCGTCTGTGGACAGTAGTCCAAAATCAGGTCCCGAAGTTGCAAAATCAATCGGAAGTTCCGAGCTTTCAAAATCGAAATCAAAAAGTAATATCTCTCCAAAGTACTATAGCTTAATACAGAAAGTTATATCATTAAAATTTATACTTTTAAAACATGCAAAGGTTTACAACAATTTACTACGTTCGATGAGTAACATTTACAATAAAACAATAACTTCGAATACAGTGTTTTACTGAAACAACATTATTTTTACATTGTCTGCAATTGAAACCAATCGATTTTTCACTTTATTCCTTACAAAATAAGGCCTCATTTCAGTTTGCTGATAGAAAATAGGAGTTGCTACTATCAAATTGGTAGTTATGTCGAAATGAAAGGCCGCGCGAGGTGCGATTTATAAATTATGAACATTTTCACGTTAATATGAGTAATTCACAGCTTTTTTATTGCCACGAAATTACTTGATAATTAATAGTTCGTATGTTATTAATGACTTTTGACAGCCAGTGCTTTGTTTTCTTTATATCCGATAATTGCTCTTTTAATAAGTTTTTCTTGTACTTTTACGGGTTTGTTTCATGTAATAAATGGCTAGAATAATGTTTAGTTATCGATATATATTTTTTTTATGTTTGTTCTTGAAAGAAAATCTCTACAACAAAGTCTGCTAGTTACTTATAAGATGTTCCATCATCGACATCTTTGCTTTCAATCTGGTGAGATAGCGGTCAAGCGCAAGCCTATCAAAAATAAAAAAGCAACGGATTTTGATACGGTTTTCACAGAAATAACAAAAAAAAAAGCAGATTTGAATGGAATACCAGTTTGGGTTAGTATCAGTTAGTAGTAGTAAATACTAAATAAATATCGAAACAGACAGTGAACTCCCAAAACCCGTGTCTACAGACTTCAAGGCAAGAAACTGAACTAATAAAAAAAAGCTTGCGAAAGACCCATAAATTTCCAGCGCGCCTTAAGGAGTTGTCAGCAACAGCAGGGTCCCAGCTTAGTCGAAGCCTACTGGGGCCAGGGTTAGCTCCAAAAGGTAGCTCAGCTCAGCCCCGGTATAAAATGTAAGAAGGAACGGGGTGGGTTTTTTAGTTAGTAAGAATCTAACACTATCTCCCACTCCGCCCAAGGGTGGGGGATGTCATTTGGATGATTTTTACCCACCAAAAAATAGGCCTCAAAAGGAAGAAACTAAAGTATGCAAAACACCATAACCCACTGAAAACTTCAAAAGCGCCTAGTGCATAAATTGCAACTAACTCTTCAAACCGCAACTGAAAAAGCACATAAAGGCCGCAAAGTCTTAAAATAGTTTGAATCTAAAAATACGTAAAGTAACTTTGCTTTTTGCCTTTTAAACAGTCCACTCTTTGGTTCAACGGGTCTAAAGTCAAGCCACACATGTTCTTTGCAGCGACGAAGCAAAGGCAACCACTATGTGGCGCCAATTTCCGGAGGCCGACAGGGCCCGACAATGTATCTATTGCAACTAGCGCCATTGTCTAGAACTAAGTTTAAACAGTTAAACTTCGAATGTTGCTAGCTCTGATGCTATTTGTCAATGATTGATTGGTTTGTTAGGTTGGCTGCTTGATTGGTTTTGAATTATTTCGTTCGGAATTGTGTGTGATATTTCGATTGATTGCTTAAAATAATGCAAAGTTTTGACAAGACAAATCAAATCAGATTGTCTTTGATTGATTAAAACTCAATCAGAATATTGAAAAACTTTATAATATATAAAAATATTTTAGGTTCTTAAACCAAAAATATTTTTTTACATGGGAAACCATAAAATTACTTCACTTCACTCTTGGTGGAACGAGAAGAGTTTCAGATTTCCACTGTCTACAACCCATAGTGTCTCTTCAGTTGCCCATTACGTTTCAGGGCCGCGGTAAACTGGTGACCTGAAGTTCCAAACTAGCGTTCCAGGTGATCTTGGTTTCTGTTGTGGCTACATGGATGTAAACCACACATCAACACGTTCGGTAGTTGGGAAAACGCGCCTCCCAAGGGTGTTGAAGGTCATGGATTACAACTGCCGTCTACATGGATTGAAACTAGCAAGGTCACCTTGGTTGGGACGTTAGTTTGCAACCATCTGGTCATCGTTTAATTCTTTCGAACAAATAACAATAAGTAATGTAATAATTAGTGCTCCAGCTACAATCATATTAAACGCCATTCTTAAGAGAATTTAAACGAGGTTAGTTTTGCGGCTGATTAATTCACTACGTGTTCTAGAACTGACCTACTTCGGCCTTTCTAATTTGATTTTTATTAATCACATTGTAAAATTTTGGAATGAGGTCCAAATCTTTATGGCTTGGCCATGTTACCACTAGCACTAGTTAAAAAGTTGAACGCTTGCCATAATTGGGTTCTTAGAGGTTTCAAAATATTGGACACTCTAAAGACGAAATGCAGAGGCTAACTGTGTAGAAAAATAGGTGGGTTATTAGTCTGTAAAAGTCTGACAATTTTCCTCGGTCTACCCAGAGCGAAATCACACATACATTATTACAGAGTTATTAAGAGATAAATGTGAGGAATGAAACGGGTCTCTTAAGGTTATAGTCTCTTGAACATCTGGCTTCTATAAACACAACACTTGTACTCGCCTAGGCGGTAGTACGAGTACCTGTGCATTTAATTTCGGACAACTGCAGCCGGATAGAGCCCCGCTGACCTTAATGTCCATTTTTTTTTGCGAAATATTGATTGATTTACATATGCTATGTTCATTTTGAAGAATAATTAACCACCAATTTTTATTATGTTAAAATGTTTCTAAAGATCCTAGTCGTTTCGAAGGAGTAGGGAAAAGTTGCGAAATTACGAAATATTTTTTTCTAGACAAAAGTATTAATCGAACGAAAAAATCAATAGTTGATAATCTTGTTCATGAATATAAAACTAAAAAATAAAAAAAAAAAACATATATTTTTTCAAACCAGGCCGTTACCGAGGGGTAATTAGGCTTCAGAAAGTCACTGTTTTATGGCACTTCTCGAGCGCTAGGCCTTAAAGAAACATCCTCATACCGCAGTCGTCACTGCAGGAGACGGAAGGTAATAAGGCGGAAGGACTGATCGGTCACCTGTATCGGATTGCTCGAGAAAAATACCGCGGCTCTGTCCACAAAGCGGCAACGTTACAGTGGTGGTTTAAGACAGTATGTGTTTCAATTTGTAAGGGATGATTACCTACCCAAGCACCTGCCTCAGCAAGCGTTGCTTTACCTTGAATATCGACCCGTGCGGTTAACTTAGGCCTCCTCTGATGAATAAAGACAAAACATCGAAAATTCTATCAAAAACAATACGACAGATTTTCGACATGATAATACGATTGTTTACTTCATACCGTAACTTATAATAAAATAAAGCAGGTAAACAATTTAGGCGACAGTCTGTCGTATAATTTAGACATTGATATCGCAATGCGGAAACTGTTCCTCGTAAAATATGATTATGGCATTCAAAAAGTTATTTGATTCGCCACATGCGATCCGGCGAACCGAATTGACATCAGCGAACGCTGTATCGATCCTCTGCAGTGCTATTGAGATGTGTGAACTGATACCGTCTTGATGATGACATGGACATTACTCTCTTAGCTTTCATCATCATCATCATCATTTCAGCTGAAAAACGTCCACTGTTGGACATAGGCCTTCTATGAGTGTCACCATGAGATTCCTACAACCTTCACCAGGCATCGGTCTACCTTGTAGGAGCCCTTCCAACGTGCTTAGCTTTGTCTCAATTCATTTAGGGTGGTGTATCATATCTTTTTCTTTCATATTTCTTACTGGCTTCTACTAGTAACATCGCCTGGTGACCTGCGTGAAAGTAGAAATTATCCCAAGAGAATATACTCCCAGCCTGCAAGAATGTAACGAAAGAAAAACAAGAAGAGAGAGACAAAAGAGAAAGAGAGATTTACGAAGAGTACTGAAGGAACATAGGTGAATTTTAGTCAGTAACAGTCTGACACTCTTTCTCGCTCTACCCAGAGCGGGAGAAGTTATTTGTTGGGTTCTCAACTAAAAAAAACTTCTCCTAAATATTCAAATAAATTTTCTCAGTATACTCTACATTTCCAGCCAGCTTTTCATTTATCCTATACAAGTTTATCATTCATTCGTTTATTAAATTTATTTTGTGAACACACAGGGTATATACAACGATCTTACATAAAATGTTTGGTCCATTCTGTTCTGCAAAAAGGCATACAAAATAGTGATACTAATGTCGAAATTATCAAAACCAAAAGTAATTGTAAAAGCGTACAAAATCTCATTAAAAAACAATGTCTGCAAAAGAAATTGTGATAATTAAAATGAAACAGTACAAAAAAGATACCATGTCAGCAATATTTGTTACAGTAGCAACACTGTAAAGTTAGCTATTCTTACAGCCCCCACACAAAAACTTGGCTAAGTGTGGCCAGTTATCAGGTCAGTGTAACATTTAGTTGGACGAGGTGGCCCCACCTCGCTACAGCCGCCTCGGAACGACTCGAGTAGGTACTTTATTAGGCTGTAGAGGCGACGACAAAAATCATTTCGGTTTGTATCGAGTTTTATGTTAAGTTTGGATACTGATTGTCTGTTTAGTTTCCTTTTCTGTCTCGACATTAAGATATAAAATCTTTGCTCGACAGACAATGTCCTATCTTAGCTACAAACTGTCAAACGCTCAAAACGCCAATCGCGCTTATTGTCAAATGTTTGCCTACTGTCAAACGCGCGAAATGTCAAACACTCAAAGTTAAATTGTCATAGCTTTCTGTAATTTTCCAATTTTTTTAGTTTTTCTTTCAGTAAGAATCGTGAGGGAAATAGGGATTTATTTTTATAAGACTTCACTTTTACTCCACTCAAAGTGCAAAAAATCATTGGAACAAGTTAAACATTTTTTTTAATGTCATCGAAATCAAAACCTAATTGAGTGTTAGCGCAGTTAGCAGATGCATTTTTTTTATTGCAATTCCTGGTTTTTGTTTTATTTGTGTGTGTGTCTCTGTGTGTTTTTAATGATAGGCTCGAGTTTGAACACTATCTCATCAGATCGTAAGCAAATCATTGACAGTAGTAGTAGAATGAATTTTAAAATGTTTAGTGTAGAGATAAAACATACCTGCTAATGTCTCGGTGCTCAATGTGTTCACACATTGATGTGTATCACAATAGGTACATATCGAGCTCATTCATCAACCTAAATACTTGTAAGTATTTTGAAACCCAGTTTTGCACCAGATATTTGGTGATACCAATACATTGACGATCAGGTATTGAGATTGTTTCATATCTGGTTTCTTTTTCCTCCTGAAAAATTTGGTACTTGACAATGTGTTTTTAACCAGAGCTAATTGTGGTTTTGAACTACCTTTTTTTATTGTGGGAAAGATCATCCAATTAAAACCCCGCTCTTGGCCGGAGCGGGAGATAATGTCAGACTTTTAATGACTAAACGACCCACCCTGTTCCTTCTAGCCTTCATACCAGGGCTCGAGTTCCCTTTCGGATAACCCTGTCCCTAGTAGGTTTCGACCCGGCTGGGTCCCTACTGCTGCTGAAAACTCCTTGAGGCTTGTGCTTGGTCCGGACAGTTACCGGACAGCCGGAAAGTGAGCTACCCATTGCTCACTGCCCGCAAGCCCGCGTCTACGGTGGCCGGGAACTACCCTCATCGCTACAGATTTAACATCTCACATAATTTTCAATGTTATGATTTCCAACCCAACATCTTCAAAAGTAGACAAATCGTTCAAGTTGTTGCCGTCAAATTATTTCGCAGTTTTTACTAAACACTTGTGTGCCCGCCTGTACAGAGAACCTCAGGGCGTGTTGATAAGATGTTTTTCTACGGTTGCGCTATAAAAACTTTCCGATTGCCGCCAAGGGTGTGGCCGCTTCAACTCATTCCTAGCTTAGTTCCGTTTGATTCGCTGCTGGAACTTCTAACTGCTGTTTGATGTTTTATTTATTTGTATCTACTTACTGAAATTAACTAAGGACAGAGAAAAGTGGAAGAAAAGAAGTTAGGCCTTTCTCTTGCAGTGGGATACAGCAAGATTATATATATATATATATATTTTTTTAATAGCCTATACTGTCCCACTGCTGGGCAAAGGTCTCTCCCAACTTCTTCCAGTTATCCTTTTCTTGAGCTACCTCGAACCAGTCCCCGCGGTAGGCATCTAGGTCGTCTCGCCACCTCTTCCTAGGTCGATCTCAGCGGCGCAGTCCATCTTCGGATACCCACAGCAGGGACCAAGCCGGGTCGAAGCCTACTGGGGCCAGGGTTATCCGAAAGGGCGCTCGAGCCCCGGTATGAAGGCTTGAAGGAACAGGATGGGTTTTTTAGTCAGTAAGAGTCTGACACTATCTCCCGCTCCGCCCAAGAGCGGGGGTTGTCATAAGATGACAAAAAAAAAGATACCCTTTGTGGAAACTCTTGCCCAACGGTCAGAGTGCATGCGACTGATGTGATCCGCTAAGATTATATTATAATAAAGAAAAATATTAATAAATACCTAACATTGCTCAGACAGGGGCCATCATGATTTCAGCCAAAAGACGGCCACTGCTGGACAGGTCTCCCCCAAGCATCACCATAACTAACGTTTCTGTGCGTCTTGCCTCCATCGAATTCTCATAAGTTATTGGTCCACCTTGTGGAAGGCCTTTCAAAGCTGCGTCTTTCAGTGCGCCGTCACCGCTCTAGAACCTTTCGGCCCATCGACCATCTGTTCTACGGGCAATATACCCTGCCCACTGCCACTAACGTTTGGCGATTCTTTGGGGTATGTCGACGAACTTTTTTCTCCTGCGGATATCTTCATTTGTGAAGCGAAGACACAAGGAAACTCAACATAGTTCTTTGTAACTAGTCCACTTAAGCTTGCCAAAACCCTAGCCCTATCTTTGTCTTTCATATGTAGCAATAGTTTCCCAATAACCAGTATCCGTTGGATACCCTAACATAGTGTATACAGGAATATTCGTGGGTCAATATTTCGGAGGTATGCTGTGTAAAGTCCCGCAAAGCTTCGTTGAAAAAGAAAGATTGAATTAATAGAATTGAAATTGGATTAGAATAGTGGATTTCAGGCTGTTGTATATGTTTTGATCATGAGAAAAACTCTAATGTTGATGGAGAATTTTAAATTTTAGTTCTTATGTGGCGTCTTAGATGTCGCGCTGTATTACGTTCCACGAAAAATGTCCAAGGGGCTTTTGGAATTGGCTTCGACCTTTCACGACTAAAGCAGTGAGAAATATAAAAAGATAAATGAATCAATGCGCTACCGGTACGCGATGGACATTCCAAATGTTTTGGGAACACATTCATTGTACGTATACGTACAGCTAAGGTGTGCAATTCCCTGTCGGACTAATCTGACCTGCCCCTGTGATTTTTGTGCACTTTTGGTCTCATAGAACATCTGTTCTGCGAGCAAAATGCTCATTACTTAAATTCGGCGATTTTGGGGTGGTAAGGTAACTCGGAGCATATCCCTTTCCATTACTTTATGTGTGGTGGCTTCACGCCTTCTGATGAGGCCCATTGTGAGCGACTATATTATAGACCCATATTATCATCACTGGCAACACGGACTGGTCATAGACTTTTGTCTTGAAACAATAAGTGTGGTTATGATAGCAAAATTCAATGGTTTAATTTGATCCTCGTAACCATCAAGCGCCTGTGGATACATTCATAGCTAATTTCACTTCTACGTCTCATTCGTGCAAAGTAAAGATTATTAGAAACATCCAAATATACGGGTTTCCCTTTCGCATTCTCTGTGACGTTGATAGTATATATTATTCAGTTGACTCAGTAGCTCAAGCATTCGGGGTCGTACCATCTCTAGCCATATTATTTGTTATGCCACTTGAACACACGATCTTTTGGACGAAAACCCTCCGACTGTAGCTCTGTGGACTTGTTTTCTAGTCATTATTTATATTAACTTCACTTATTTTGTGGCCTTCGACTGATGAATGAGACTATCCATTAGATTTATGTACTGGCTTCTGCTAGCGATTAGTGAAAGTTATCTCAAGTGAACACACCCTTTTTTTAGGTGGAAAATCATCTAATGACTTCTCCTGGTCTCCCGCGGATTGACAAACTTAATCACTAAATCCATACCTGTGCAAAACCTAATCTGTGCATTACAGTAGGCACAACGGATCTTGAGCGCTCGGCGTCAGAGCGCTTTGCGCATTCCATATATTGGCGAGCCAATCGTCTTCGTTGTTTGATACATGCAGCAACGCAGGAAACGAATGAAGAGTGACGTCTATGACGCGAAGGCGCGGCGAGCTAATCACTGACACTCCCCACCCTTGCGTCTCACTTCGCACCACTAAAGAGACCGAATATTTGACTTCTGCGCAACCGCTCAAGATCCGTTATGGCACTGTACCTTGTTTTTTTTTCTTAAAGTATTATGATGAAAATTGTATTATTTGTCTAGACTCAAATCTTTTGTGGTTTATCTTAAACCAAATATATTGTTTTGTACGCCATAAATGGCAAAATGTGCAGATCGACCCGTTATTTTAAGACCTTTTGTAGTCATGTTTTACAATAAAAATATATTATATTATATTGTATTGTATTATATTATATTATATTATATTATATTGTATTGTATTATATTATATTATATTATATTATATTATATTATATTATATTATATTATATTATATTATATTATATTATATTATATTATATTATATTATATTATATTATATTATATTATATTATATTATATTATATTATATTATATTATATTATATTATGTTTTATGCCCTCTGCGTTCTAGGTCCATGGATTTCCCTTAAGGAAGTCAACCCATGGCCCCATTAGGCTTCGGCCCTGCTGGACCCCTACGGTTTTGTTGACATCTCTTTGAGGCGCGAGTGAATCACTACACGCCGTTGAAGACTCTGGTTCACTCCGGACGGTTACAGGACGGCCGGACGGTGAGCTACTAATTGCTCGTCATACCTTTAGGATAAACCAATATCGAACCAAGTGCAAAATTTTATCCAAATTAGTTCAGACGTTTCAATGCGAGGAAGTAACAAATATACACAAAACTTACAAGCTTTGGCCTCACAGTCGCTGATATTTCGCTTAGCTGACTCTAAACCTCGTTTAGCTTAGCCAAAACCCTCGCTCCGCCCCGAATACGTCGCGTGCAGGTCATGGGTGGTATTCCACTGAATATATTAAGGCTTAAAGCTTTATCTTTTGTTTTTTGTCGACCGATGAAGTGTGCGAGGTTCGCGATGACGCAACGGCACACAAACGCCACAGTTTGCCGACTGGACGGCAAAAAATTGGGTTTGTAGGTAAATAATATTCATATGTACTTTCTTATTTGTCTAGGTTTGGAAAATAAGGTATTGGTCCGCTATTTTTCTTGGAGATATGAGTGTTTGAGTTGTTCTGTATTTTTTTGTGGACGGCTTGGAATAAAATTGAAGATTTTTTTTTCTTGCTGGCTGACCCAACAGACGTTCTGTCTTGTCGAACGTGAGAACTGTTAAACACTCAAAGATTAAGTAGTTGTCGTAGTTTTCTGAAATATTCTTATCTTTCTGCGCTTCTCTTATGACAAGCGCAGTGATAAAGGGTTACGGATAATGGCTTTATAAAGGGTTATTAGGGCTGATAGGGATACTGGCTGTTATATTTTTTATAATATTGCGTTGATTTGTGCGTCTATTTAGGCGGAATAAACTTGTTTTCTTTCTTTCTTTCTTTTTATTTTTACAAATAACTCTGTATAAAGCGACTACGACTATACAGGGTGTGAGGAACAGGTCTCTGTAAACTTTAAGGGCTTGCACAGTAGACGAAACTGAACAACCTTCCACATATTTTTTTTCCCGGAAACGAAAAAAAAATCGGCCTCTCCATACAAACTGTCCAATCAAGTTTAGAAACTTTGCATGGAGAGGCTGATTTTTTCGTTTAAAGTCTGCGGAGACCTGTCCCTTACACCCTGTATTTAACAGTAGGTACTTACAAAGTCTCCCATTAGACCAATAATCACTAAACAGGAACAAATCCGTCGCATGCGCGCACTGTTTTCGCGCGCCTCAAGAAGCTGTCAGCAACAGCAGGGACCCAGCTGGGTCGAAGCCTACTGGGGCCAGGGTCTAGTTCTAAAAGGGAAGCTCGGCCACGGTATGCCAAAAAAAGACAAGAAGGAACGGGGTGGATTTTTTAGTCAGTAAAAGTTTGACACTATCTCCCGCTGCGCCCGGGGGCGGATGGGCGGGGGATGTTATTTGGATGATTTTTCCCACCAAAAAAAAACAGGACAGAAAACACACAAAAAAACAAGACCGGAACAAATTAACGGTTTCCCAATTTAAAAAGCGATTCCACAAACTAAGTACAAATAACAACCCACCTATTTTCTGAAACCACGAACTGGCCGCCATTTCAAATGAACCGAAGGAAACAAAAAAAAAAAAAACAATACCGGCCAAGTGCGAGTCATGCACGAAAGATTCCGTACCGTCCGCAGAAAAAAACGGCGAAAAAATCATGTTTGTTTTCTGTGAGCCCACTAAGATATTTATTTTATTCTGTTTTTAGTATTAGTATTTATTGTAGCGGCAACAGAAATATATTATCTGTGATTTCAACTGTGTAGCTATTACGGTTTATGAGATACAGTCTGGTGACAGACAGACAAATGGACGGACAGCAGCGTCTTAGTAATAGCACAAAATAGATGGGTACAGAAGTCAAACTACATATAAAGCGCGCTCGAGTAACCCACACATAGACACCGCTCACGAACACGACATCTCGGAGTGCGAACCACTCGTCGATCAGTTCCGGCTCAAACGCTCATTAGTGTGCGTACACTGAGCGTAGGTATCAAATGTGAAGTACATACATGAGATTGTCTTCTGTACCTATCTATTTTGTAGGGTCCAATTTTACCCTTTGGATGGAACCTAAAAACAGTAAATGAAGAACTTCTTTGTTGCCCCTAACCCTGCCTTTTCCGATCAGGAAACTTATGTAAACACTTCAAAGTCGCCAGTAAACAACTAAGAAATCGCTTAAAGCCAACGTAAACGGTACTTTAATTTCCTATGCATTAAGTCTTGTTTTATTTTTCATATTTCTTCTCGTTAGTCTGGGAGAAAAATATTGGGTTAGAAAAACTAGATGCCGTGTTCTTACGGGAAAAGCGCTGGTTACTTAATTTATTTTTAGAGAACTCTGATAGATCTTGCCGTTCGAAAACATAGCCTTCCATTTTTAAAAAGTAGAAAAAAGAAAATTCGATAACATTAATTATCACGACATCGTTTTATTTTTCTTTATGGCTTTTGCATTTAGCCAGTATTAAATTTAAAAATTATATAATTTTTGATACGGAATACAAACATTTTGTTTTCCATTAGAAAGCGGTTGTAACATGATCATTAGTTCAGCTAATGGATGTTTACTGTTGGACAGAGGCCTCCTCCAAGTGTCGCCGCAACGAACGGTCATTCCTGCGACCCTCACTAGGTCATCGGTCTACCTTGCGATAGGTTTGGTCTACCTTGTGGTCGGTCCTTTTAACACTGCGTCTTCCAGTGCACGGTCTCCACCCTAGAACCTTTCGGCCATCCGTTCTACGAGAAATGTGCCCTTCCCATTGGCAATTCCAATATGTACGAATGTAACGTATTCTAATGTTTTTGTAGTATTTGTTAGGAAATGTATCAAGGCAGCCTTTTCGGCTAGTTTTACGGAGTTTCGACTGGCCTGTTTGGTCTAGTGGTCCAACAGACCAGTCGAAACTCCGTCTGAATTAGTCCACGCTACGCCTCTGACCACCGGTGCTTGAATCTCATAACCCACCGCACATATACATACACACATTATACACAATACAACACGGCAGCACAAAAAAGATAGGTACAGAAGTCAATCTACATACAAAGCGCGCTCGAGCAACGCACACAGACACCGCTCACGGACATGTTATCTCAGAGCATCACGGCCCGCTCGTCGAACAGTTCCGGCTCAAAAGCTCATTAGTGTGCGTCCACCGAGCGTAAGTATAAAAAGTGAAGTACATACATGACATTATCTTCTATACCTATCTATTTTGTGGCACCAGTGCTAGAATCTCATAACCCACAGCATGCACACATACACACATAACACAATACATCACGCCAACCAATCAAACAATTAATCAACTATTGCGACAATCCAGCCGTCATTATTCTCGAGTACCAATCAGTTTAGCTATTGGACTATAACACTGGCCTGTAATTGGTACACCACTGGAGGGTAATGACCTTCTCGCATATACCTATACCTAACCCCCATCTATATACCTTTGTAACTATTTTTCTGTTTCCTTCTTCTTTTTTTAATATGTGTGTACCTAGATGAATTGTTGAATAAATAAATAAATAATTAATCGAATAAATAAACAAATTAACAACCATTAAATAAACAAATAAAAACAAAAACAAATTAAAGAGCACTTCCTTTCTCAATTGACATAATATTAGTATATATATAAAATATGTTTATGTATATATATATATTTTAGTCGTATTTATGTAGGTTTATGTTGTACACTGTGATCCTACCCTCGAATGTGATCTCTCTCTCTGTCACTCAAAGGTTTGCTGGGAGAAAACTCATTGTTGAGTTAAGCTCGCCTTTGTACATGAATTGTCAATTATAATTGTATTAAAGTTAAGTTTTTGTGTGTACAATAAAGAATTAAGAATTAAGAAATATATAAACAAACAAATAAATAAATAAACAAATAAATAAGTCAATAATTAAATGAATAAATAGAGAAGTAGCGTGCATTTGACTATTACGAACATTACAGCGTCCCTGGAAAGCTATGAGCTGACGGAATTCAGTAAAAATTTGACACTCCCTCTCTCACCAAACAGAGTGGGAGGAGTTAATTAATTATTTATTTACAACAAAAAAGTTTGTATTGGTTCCCTTTGTTTTGATTTATTTTTATTGTTAATAGGTTCGCGCTTGACCGCTATCTTACCTGATGGAAAGCGACGACGCGGTTGACGATGGAGCTCGTTTACCTAGAAGTAACCTACACACTCTTGAACTAAAGATTTCCGGGTTGTAATCATCAGGAAACACAGATTCTGGCAAGAAATTGCACTCCTTAGCTGATTTAGCGAAATATAACTGCATCACCGGTGTAAACCTCCGGCTTCGTCGTGCATAGCACGTTGACAGCTGCACTCATTTTTGTATTATTTCCATTCCTGTGGTATAGGGCGTTTGAGATCTCATTTGAAAACCATAATTCCCAGTATAAAAACTATGTTTTTCTTAGCCACAATCTTTACTAGGCTGCTATCAGCCTCGTATGTGACTTTCTTTAGCTCACATACGAGGCTCATGTTCTTTTTTTTTATTAAAAAAATAAACATAAAATGACTAACATACTTGACACTACTTCCAAAGCTATTATCAGTGGAACACCTATTACACAAAGCAATGGTTTCAATCATTAAACTCCCATCAATCACTTGGACAATAATCGGACACTAATAATTGATGAACTATTGTTTTCTAAAGGAATTATGGATTTATAGGGCTGGTATAATTCTAGGGCAGCGTGTGTTACGTGCTCACATGAATATTAAATGAGAAATTGTTGTTTGTAATTTTGTTTAGGCATGTTTTTATAATACATGGTGTGGATTTTGTTCACTGGCTATCGAGGGGGTGTAAGTATTGATTGACTCCTAGTTAATCTCTAGTAGTGGTCACTTGAGGCAAAATGCAAGTCTCCAACTGGCTAGAGATATATTGAAAAAAAAAAGATAATCACAAAAAAAATGCATTCGCATGTCTATAAAAAAAAAAATAGTTTTTAATAAAGAGATTTTTAAATGTTTTAATATATAATTATTATCGAATTTAAACTGTTCGACACAAATGAAAATTTACTGATGAAATAAATGATACGATATAAAAATATCTGTCGTAAAAAGCAACTATCATACTAAAGCTCCCAAAGATTTTCCGATTTCTATGTGAGTAAGAAAGTCGAACTGCAAAGTCCTCGGGGGTTTTCACATGTAACTGGATATGCAACACTAAGTTTGGCTCTAGAGGGAATTGGATAGACGGTAAAGTGTTGATTGAGCTGGATAGAGGATGATTATTATCTTTCTGCTCGTTTGAGTGTGTTGAAAGATTTTTTTCTGCACGCTCGAAAACCAGCTCATAGGCAGTACCTCTACCGCTTCTAGGCTAGCAATGTAGTGTATTTTATACTGCGAAAAGTACAACCGCCAGTCCCAGCTGTAATCACACTAATATTATTAAGACGAAAGTTTGTGATTGTGTGTATGTTTGTTATTTCTTTACGCTCGAACGACTGAACGGGTTTGAATGGAATTTGGCACACGAGTAGACCATCTTCTGAATTAGCACATAGTTAATACTTTTTACAAGAATTCGAAGACATGTGACATTCACCAACACGCTCTATGCTCGCGTGGTGGATAACGGCCCATTTCCTCTCCTAGAGAGGAAGCTTGACTCCCAACAGTGGGAACATTAAAAAGGCTGGTTATGATGATGATAGACTAAAATAGGATAAACCTTATTAACAAAAAAAAAAACAAAAAAAAAATATATCTTCTTGGGACGATATGATTCATGAAGGAAGTTTAAGATACATGTATACTGTAGTAGTGAAAAGCAGAGAAGATTTTGAATGATTTGTAACACCGACACGCTAACGGCCTGGTCACGTTTTCGGTCTTAGCGGCGCGCGGCGCGGCGAGCAGTGCGGCATCGGAAAGTGGAGCGTTTTCGATACGTGCTACGCCTCGTGGCGTGCTTCAAAAATTTTTATACTTTTGATCTTACCGATCGCCGCCCCGCGCTAAGCTACCGCTCACAGCGGCAAGATCGTTAACGGACCGTTATAGCAATAGGAAACAAATCCTGGGGTGCTATTCGCTAAGAAAACAGCCTTGAGCGCAGCGCTGGCACAGCGACGAGTCGTGAGCGCAGTACATTGAATTAACAATCCAATGTAAAGGGGCATTGGGTTGTTAATTCAATGTACCTACTGCGCTCACGACTCGTCGCTGTGCCAGCGCTGAGCTCAAGGCTGTTTTCTTAGAGAATAGCACCCCTAAATCGAGACTCGAAATCAGTAGCAATACTTGCGCCTGGATCAACGTACTAGACAAAAAACCCCAACTTAATTTCTGATAAACCGGCCATTCCTATGTCAAAATAAAACCTACGTAACATTTTCTTCAGACGTACATATACGTGTATGTACGTGTAGGTAGATCACGTAGATTCACGTGAAGGTTACAGTCAACATCCGCCCCTGAGTTACGCAGGACGCAGGTAAGTAAAAACTCCATATTTGTTCCGGCCGGAGGCGGGGCCCAAAATCAATAGCTGACAAGTGATCGCACGTGTTATACAGGCTGTTACACCTTGCGCGACGTGTTATACAGGATGTTACAAATAAATTTTGTTGTGTTCGGAAGTTTACGAGTAATTAATCGAGTTTTGTAGGATGTAATGTTACAGGGTTTGTAGCAGTTTTAATTGGGTGTTTTGTTTCCTTGGAGAAAATTTGTTATGTATATAAGCGTTTATAAAAAACGAGAAACTGTTTGACTGAGATATTAACACAGCGAAAATGCTGGGACAAGGAATGTGAAATTCTGCACATCGTTTTAGTTTATGACGTAGACGAGCACTATGAAGGGGTTTTTGAAAAATCAACTTTTAAGAGAAAAATATTTATCTGTTATTCAATTAGAAATCATAACTATGCAACTGCTTATAAATTTCTAAACTATTAAATATTATAATCAGGTAAACAATAACTTATTGGGCATCAAAAAAGTCATCCGCATCGATGTCAATGGAAAAAGTGCCCAGCTTTTAACGCTGATCACTGCTGGGCAGGGCTCAGCATTGCCACGTTGGATGGCAATGCTGAGCCTTCTGGTCACGCGAAGAGTCGACCAGCTGTTTGCTGATATAACGCACAACTTGACGAGCGCTCGGACCCCATGGCCTTACTTTTAAGAGGATGAAACGAGGGTCAAAATTTGTATGGAAAAACCTACTCTCATGCCGCTGGCAGAAGCTAGATAAACAATAAAAATTGCTCAAAAGTTTTTTATGCATTCTGCAGGTCAAGTTGTGTATAAGTGTAATATTGAATATAACATGACTGGCGGCCGTATACACGTATTTATTTACGGAATTGCAATCATTAAAATTATCAATATAATAATATTCCACAACTATCACACAACGCCGTCTAGTCCCAAGCTAAGCAGAGCTTGTGTTATGGGTACTAGACAACTGATAAACATACTTAGATATTTCTAAATAAATACATATTATAGATAAATTACACCCAGACACAACAAATGATCATGCTCATCACATAAATATTTGTCCTGGTTGGGGATCGAACCCACGACCTCCGGCATAGCAGTCAGGGCCACTAACCACAGACCAACAGGCTAGTTAAAATACAACCCTGGCCTCCGTTCAGTTTGTGCGTATAAACCCATTACATGGCTATTTCATAAAAAGAGTCATGAAAGAAAGAATATAATTTAATTTAATTTAATAATCATATGATTGATCAATATGTTAATAATGTAATTTAATTTTAGTTTATTGTTTTTTAAGTTAGGATATTAGTTTTTATTTGATTTTTTTGTATTTTAAAGGTTTATGGTCTATCGGTTTTTATGTATTAAATTAATTAGACCTTCTGTGGATGTTGTAGATACCTGTAAGTGACTTTTTATACAGGATCACTTCGTATATATTATACGTATTGAAAATATATTGTAAATAGGTCGTTGGTGTGTCTATGCAAATAAATAAATGCAAGCGTTGGGGACCAATTTGCACTAGGCCCGCGTGGTGGATTATGGCCCATTCCCTCTCCTAGAGAGGAGGCCTGAGTATCAGCAGTGGGAACATTATAAGTCCGACTATGCTATGCTATGCTAAGCGTTGGGGATACAGCGTGGTCACATCACTAACTGAGCGCGTCCTTGAGCGAGGTGGACTGTTGGCGAGTTGGTCCTTGATGAGTCCAAGGCCAAAAACTGGGCTGCAAAACGCGTGAGCTGTTCCCAATCAAAAAAAAAAAACGAAAAAATATTTTTTTTAGATAATTTATTTACTATCACGCGGTCAAAACCACATACATGTAACAATAGTAGTAATTGATAAATGATGTTTAGTATTTTGCAAGTAGGTTTAATTATTTTTTCGTCATTTTAAATTAGATAAGGGCGATGTTTCCTAGCTGACTACCCTGAAAAGAAACACCGAAACAAACTCAGCGATAACAGTAACAGTCGATTTAAAATCAAGCGACACACAAGTCCCCACAGTAAGCTAAAACCAACCATAAACTATTGACTAGACTGCGTACACAATACACATTCGAAGAACGCAAACATTCGCAATAGAGTGTGGTCACGCCAGCGTCACGAACAAAGTGCGTCCTTGAGTGAGGCGGGCTGCCAGCCCGTTGATCCTTGAACCAGTCCAAGGCCACGAACTTCGAGCTACGCTACGAGCCACATAATGTTTTGTTGGGTTTTAGAATTATGTTGCGGAAGATTTTTTTTTTTTTGCAAATGTTACGAGATTATCTAGAAGATTTAGATTTTTTTTTGCACTGATTTATCAAATGGTAAATATTGCATTGTTGTAGTGAAAGATTTTTTAAATTTTTAATATTGGTAGGTAAGCGAATGTGGTCGATGATGGAGAACGCTTGCCTAGAAGTAACCTTTTCACTCTTGACTTAAAGAGTCAAAGTCGCTAATAATTTTTGAGAACTAGCTGACCCGATGAAAATCGTACCGCCTAACACTATATATATAATAATATATCTTTATTTCATAAAACTACAGATTTGACATGTTTTACATAAAAAAAAAAACAACCTGTGTGAGCTTTTGGTAGAAACACACTCAATGAATGTAGTGTATCTTTCGATATAGTCAACCGGTTGCAATGAAACAAAGCCTAAGTAATATATAAAGTTATACACAATTTTGTATAATTTGATTTATTACTTATAATGTATCAAGGTATACGCCATTTTAATGTATAAAAGTTATCTACATCGATATCGTACATTTTACGTGATGCGTGCAAAACTGAAAACTTCTATAGATTTATTATATGTATAGATTAGCTTCTGCCAGCGGTGCCGCTCGCGTAAAATTAGAAAATTATCCAAAGCAAACATACTTCCGGAATTATTTCAAGCAGTACAGTTTAGGTCGTCAATTGAATCGCAAGAAGTGCTCGTTGTAGAGCTTCTGATGCGAAGTTTGGTAGAAAATTAGCAACTCTTAAAACTATATGTAGCTTTAAAAAATATTCCTTTATCCTCCCCTCTGTGACGTAATCCCAAAAACGGCAAAGAAAAATCCGTGCTGAAAATATTTTTTTATGAGCGCTGGAAAAAAAAAACCAGCGCTCGTTTCCACTACTGTAAAAAGGTGGCTGAATATTTTCATCACTCGAGTACTTTCAAGCTAGTTAAAAAAAAAAAAATAGTTGGAAAAAAAATACCGGAGTCAGTTCGTTCGCAAAACTACAAGTTCAGTTTAGTTTCAACGGCGAGGGTACTCGGCCGGCTGGCTTGGACAAATTGCACTCTAGTGGCTAAGGACCCTCGGGCGGAAATTCGGGGCGAAGACGCTGTGGTTCTGTTTTGTATTTTTTTGGTTCAAATTGGCCTTTTTTGTGGGGAATAAATCTACTTCTCTCGCTATTCGGCGGAACGGGTGGTCGTGTCAGACTTTTACTGACTAAAATTACACCTATTTACCGTTCCTTGAGTTGCCTTGCGTTCTAGCATTTTTTTTAATTGTTGATAGGTAATCTTTTCAAAAGTCAGTCAGTAGGCTTCGGCCTTGCTAGGCCTCTACGGTTTTGCTGACTTCTCTTCGAGGCGCGCTTGGAATACTACGCGCCGTCGATAACTCGGGCTTGGTCCAGACAGTGAGCCACCCGTTGCTCGTCGCCCGTAAGCTCACGCCTACGGTAGTTAGTCGAGGTTGGTCTCCGGATCTCAGGATGTCCGTTCCCACACGCGTGCGGCTGTCTTCTTCGCTAGCATTTCTGCTTCCCAGAAGGAGACGACCGCCGGCCATTCCTTTTTGCTCCTTGGATGTGGACTTGTCCAGCTTCATTTTTAAAAAAAAAGTTGGGAAAAAAATACTGCAGTCAGTTCGTTTTCCAAACTACAAGTTCAGTTTAGTTTCAACGGCGAGGGTACTCGGCCGGCTGGCTTGGACAAATTGCACTCTAGTGGCTAAGGACCCTCGGACGGGAATTTGGGGCGAAGACGCTACGGTTCTATTTTGTATTTTTTGGTCCAAATTGGCCTTTTTTGTGGAGGGAAATTATTGGCTATACCTACGGTGGAACGGGTGGTCGTGTCAGACTTTTACTAACTAAAATCACACCTATGTTCCTTCAGTTGTCTTTGCGGTTTAGCACCAAAGGAAACCTTTTCAAAAGTCAGTCAGTAGGCTTCGGCCTTGCTAGGCTTCTACGGTTTTACTGACATCTCTTTGAGGCGCGCTTGGAATACTACGCACTGTTGATGACTCGGGTTTAGTCCGAACGGTTATTGGACGGCCGGATAGAGAGCCACCCGTTGCTCGTCGCCCGTAAGCTCACGCCTACGGTAGTTAGTCGAGGTTGGTCTCCGGATCTGAGGATGTCCGTTCCCACACGCGTGCCGCCGTCTTCGTCGCTAGCATTACTGCTTCCCAGAAGGAGGCGGCCGCCGTCCATTCCTCTTTGTACTTGTGCAGCTTCATTGTTAAAAAAAATATACCGGAGTCAGTTCGTTCGCATAACTACAAGTTCAGTTTAGTTTCAACGGCGAGGGTACTCGGCCGGCTGGCTTGGACAAATTGCACTCTAGTGGCTAAGGACCCGCGGACGGGAATTTGGGGCGAAGACGCTACGGTTCTATTTTGTATTTTTTGGTCGAAATTAGCCTTTTTTGTGGTGGGAAATTGGATAATCACTTCTCCTGCTTTAGAGTAGAGGGGGAGGGCGTGCTAGATTTTTACTGACTAAAACCACACCTGTGTCCTTCAGTTGACCATTGGTTTCGTTTACACTACACCACAAAATACAAGGTGTCGTTTTGAAGCTGCAAAATATTTCAGGAGGTAATTATGTTAGTGATTCTCGACCCGAATCAATAATAAAATGAGTAGGTAATTTTTTTTTTTCTTATTTATGAAAATCGGTATATGTGAACTACGTTTCTTAAAAAGCAGCCAGTCTGATACCTGCCTTATAACCGCGCTTTCTTTCACACACACAAACACGTAAAAATAAAGGGCGTTTTCACACACACTAACTCGCAACGATAGTGTCATAAATAATTTATCATCCAATCATCATCCCGCACGCCACACCCTAGCTACGCCCCCGCTGCCATCGATCAATCGAATTAGTTTAGTATAATTAAAAAATAAAATAACAATATTACTGATTATTGACCAGGTATCGTTTTTTCACATGATTATTTATGTTTACAACCTCCTAAAATATTGTGCAGTTTTAAAACTGCACAATATTTGCATATAGGAACAAACTCCTTAAAAAAAAAATTAAAATCATATATATATAATATATAGGTACAGAAGTCAATCTACATACAAAGCGTGCTCGAGCAATGCACACATAGACACCGCTCACGGACACGATATCTCGGAGCGCCTCGGACCGCTCGTCGAAGAGTTCCGGCTCAAACGCTCATTAGTGTGCGTCCACCGAGCGTAGGTATAAAAAGTGAAGTATATACATTGATTGTATTCTGTACCTATCTATTTTGTGACTACGCGCTGTCGACGACTAGGGCTCGATTAGAACGACTAGTTTATACGAGTAATTTACAAGTACTCGTATAAAGTTACTAGTGATAAAAAAATTAGTCGCCTAACCAATTCTTTGACTGACGAAAAGGCACATTTTTTCCGAGTTTAGAAAGCCCCTATGCATCACTACTTGTAATCTCCTGCTGTTCCAGTCTAGAGCGAGAAAATTCTTTGGAGAGATTTCCCACCTTAAAAAAACCCCCGATTTCTGATTTGAAGTTGAGTATTTCTTAGACTCTACTTTAGCCTGAAAACCTGTAAAAATTGAAGCGTTTTTTAAACAGAATACTCAATTCAGAAACCCGCCTTTATTTACAATATGTAATTAAAATGTGTACACCTTTGTACACCACAAAAGAAAATTAAGTTACAAGCACTGAGATTTTACTAAAATACACTTAGGTACTAGAGTTCACCTTAGGCGCGGGCTTGTGGACAGTGAGGAATGGGTAGCTCGCTGTTCGGCTTCGGAAGGCTAGAAGGAACGGGGTAGGCTTTTAGTCAGCAAGAGTCTGACACTATCTCCCGCTCCTCCCAAGAGCGGGGTTTGTCATTGGATGATTTTTCCCACCATAAGAAATTAGTTCTCTTAGGCAAATGTTATGGACATCGAAGCACTGCATAAGTAGTGCATCGGTATTATTATCTACGTACAGTCACGAGCAATAGGATTAACACTACACATTGTGACATTTTCTCTCTTAACATTCCATTCTATTTATACTAAAACTTAACTATGTACATATATATATACATATGGTACAAAATGACAAAGAACATTTAGGCGTCAAAGTACTTCTCTACATCGCTGTCATCTAGAAATGTGTCCAGAAGACTGGCAGCATTGCCACGTTGAATGGCAATGCTAATTCTTTGGGCGAACAACGAGCCAGCCCTCTCCGTCACGCAAAGTGTCGATCATTCGGCGTGAAATTTTCTTAAAAAGGAGACGCGTACCCCATGAACCAATCGTTTCGACGCCAAACAGCTCAAAAATATAATTACCAATAAGGTTACAGTATTTGCAGCGTTTAAATTAGATATTTCATGGAGTAGGTACTTAAAAACCATATTCTGTTGTGAACTTTTTTCTTGAATAGCAGAAGATAAGATTGAATAAAAATTGGACGATATATATCATTATAAGCTATTGGACGTGACTGTACGCACACACAGACATTCTAGTGACATAATTGAGCTTTATCAAGATTTTTATCTTGGTATTCCAATTTCTTTTATCTTAAAATAATTCTTGATTATTTTTGGCTAAAAAATATCAATTCTAAAAATAACTGACATCGATTTGGTAGCAATTTCTTTCTGAAATTTCTGAACATACTTTCAGAATGTGTTTATAATAATAATAATATTATACAACTTTCACAAAACGCCAACTAGTCTCAAACTAAGTTGAGCTTGTGGTATAAATATTAGATAATTGATAAACATACATTTCTAAATACAATATATAATATAAATTACACATATAAGAAATGATCGGGTTCATCACACAAATATTTGTCTTGGGTGGAAATCGAGCCCACAACCTCCGGCATAGTCAGGGCCACTAACCACTAGGCTAACAGGCCAAGCTTCTGTAATTATGTTACATGCTGTACATATACCATCGAAGACATTTCCGCCTGACCACCACTAAGTTAATTAATGCTTGCACTCGAAACGAAAATTTCAAAGGGTTTGGTTTGGCGCCACGACGCAGGATTCAAGCGAATTTGTTTTTAAGTGATTATGGCATTTATTTCAAAAATAGACCATTAGCACTTTTGAATAGTCAAATGTCCGTCATTCCAAAAAAGTGGAGCTAAATTGCACGTTCCAAAAATAAAATAAATCGTAAATCTCTATGGAGAAGATCAGGCAGAAATGACCGCGATGGTACATGTCCGTAACCTCAGGGGCCCGGACGAGATGTACCCTCGTGTGTTTACACAGTAAGCTCCATTTTCCGCATTCGTTCGTCTAAATTTCAAATGCTATGCTGGCTCTCCACGGGTTTAAGTGTTATATTTCCCTCTTTGCCGGAAATTCAGACATGTTTTTTTATTTACTTTATTTATTTGGGGTATAATAGACGTTGCCAAGCTTTTTTTTATAGTATGATATAATAAAATGGTGACCGTGAATGCCGCACAGCCACGGTTCTGTAAAGTAAAAAGTAACTTGAGGACAAATGATGCATAATGTTTAGAAAACTTAGGCTCTACCATGGGATCTTAACGCGATTCATTTTACGACCTATACTGAACTGTTAAAGGGATGGAGCTATAATTATATCGCTGTGCGACCGTCCATTAACAGTCCGGACCGAGCCCAAGTCGTCGACGGCGCGCACTGTTCCCGCGCGCCTCAAGGAGTTGTCAGCAACAGCAGGGGCACAGCTGGGTCGAAGTCTACTGGGGCCAGGGTTAGTTTCGAAAGAGTAGCTCGAGCCCCGATATGAAGGCACGAAGGAACGGGGTGGATTTTTAGTCAGCAAAAGTCTGACATTATCTCCCGCTCTGCTTAAGAGCGGTGGTTGTCAATAGATGATTTTCCCTCCATAAAAAAAAAACCCGTCAGGTCAAGTCCTTGAAGCTGTACTTAATACTATACTAATCCGTTCTTTTTGACAATGAATGACTTTTAAGACTTTGCAGAAGAAGTGGTGCTATAACGTCCTTACCAACATCCAGTCCTAGACATAGGCCTTCCCCAACTGTTCTTCTCGAAATGTCACATGCGTTCCGAATCCACCGTAGTCGTATTCCCACGACTCTCACTAGGTCGTCGGTCAACCTTGTGGGAAGCATTCCAACACTAACACTGGGATCTTTTGGCCCCATCGACTTCCGTTCTACGGGCAATGTGTCCTGCCCACTGCCATTTAGGACGCGTTCACACGCGCACGCTCAGCGCACGCCACCCGCGTCCAACTCGCATTGAAATTTGTTAAATAAGAATTTGAGTCTTATAATCCATCAATACATCTCAAATTACATTTAACGAGGTCTACATGCGCCCGCCTCGCACCAACCCTGCGCTCGCCCTGCCCACGCTCTCTGCCTTGCGCCCGCGCTATGGCTAAATGCCTAGTGAACGAAGTAGTGCAGTCACTAGTAGTATAAGTGGGCGCGAGGCGTGTACGGGGTGGATGCAGCGCGTGTGCGTGTTTAAGGCGGTCACAACGCGTGCGCAGGTGGTGTGCGTGATCGGCGCGTGTCATCTGAATGCGCCCTTAAGTTTTCGGGCTGTGTCAGTTTCTCTCATAGCCCATAATTATGAGCTTCTGATGACGAAACCAAAGACTTTCACATCATTTCATACTAGTATAACTTTAGGTTTTCTTGTTCGAAAGCTTTTCTGGCGTTTTAGAGTCAAGTGGCACTCCTGAAGAGTGCTCTTAACAATGCTTTCAGCTTTTAAGTGCTCGAAGAGCATGGAGTTTGTACAATCGATGTCAAGTTGGAGATGTAGAATTTATTTCCATTCCGTTTTAAGGCGGTTATCACGCTGCCACGCACCACGCAGCGTAGCGCGTGAAAACACACCTACGCACGTACTTGCGGGTGTGCAGATCTGCATCATCGTGCGGGTCTTTTACGCACTCACGCGCGTAGGTGCGTTTTGTAAATTCACGCAGGCACGCACTCATTTCATACAAAATTACGCACGGTACCGTACGTAATTTTGTATTACGAGATTTAGTGTGCCATACCTTGCGTGTCGCCCCGCACCCACGCGCGTGAGTGCTTACTTCTCCGCATGTAGGCGCGTGATCTGCATGAACGCGAGTGGATGCATTTTCAATGTGTTGGACTGTGCGTGTTTTCTATACAAACGGAGATACTTACAAGCAACGTTAAGACACGCATTCACGCACTACGTTGCGGGGTGCGTGGCAGTGTGATAACCGCCTTGGGTTGAATTTTCTATAATGGATTTTGTTGATGTCAATTTTGCGGAACCCCAATAGATGGCACTGTTCGCAATTTAATTAGTGTGTCAAGGAGATTTAGATAATCTTGGTGCTAATTAGTTTTATCGATTTTCGGATCGGTTTCCATTTTATTTTATTTTCTATTTGATTTTGTGCGATAAGCAGAATTAAGACGGGCTGTGCGATTGTTGGATAGAGTTACTACAATAGAGCAACTGAAGGAACATGGGTGGGTTTTAGTCAGTAAGAGTTTGACACTTCCTCTCGCTGCACCCAGAGCGGGAGAAAAAAAAATCGAATGCTTTGAATGTCAAAAGGGTAATCAATTGATATACATATCTGTACTAAATGTCCTTGCTAGGTATTTTTGGTAACTTATGCCCTAAATAAGAGAACTGACAGCTTGTAAAGAAGATATATTCATTTTCGTTTTATCTATTGGATATCCCGGCCACATGTAGTTCCATATAGGAATTGGAAAAACGTATAGGAACCACTCTACTAATCAAAAACCATATGCTATGAACCCAAACCCACAACCAATCCCATAAAAACAATAGAATAGCTTCGTACCTACAGCCAACCAAATAAATCAAGAGCAAAGAGTACAATGATACACAAGAAGCATACATTTGTCCATACCTACAGGTACGGTCAGGGTTGCCAACCGTAATGAGTACAGTACTCTAATTTAGATTATTGTACTTTTTTGTGGAAGTATACTTCTTAAACTACAAATTCAGAAGAGTCTAACTTCGAATTCAAATGTCATTTTAGTATGTTACCGGTCATAATTACAAATGAGCGGTAAAAGAAAATCATCGTAGAAACTATCTAGTAGTTGTACATCGTCGGTTTCTACGAGGTGAGATAGTGGTCAATAGTGTGCGAGCATATCAACAATAAAAAAATATTTTTCCCATTTCATTTTTTTTCAAGTTGTCTAATACTGTGTAGAGCGAAGTTTGTTACGGAAAGAAAAAAGTTCTAATTCCAGTCTTTCCAGTCAAATTTAACGACGAACATTTCAATTTCGAGTGATTGACAGCGCGTTTCATACATAAGAAAAAACCAATAAACGTGCTCATTTCTCTAACTTCAAATTACCTACTGCGGTCTTCCCGCCTATTTATAATTTAAGTATCTTCAAGGCTTGAGAGAATCTTAATAAACTCGTGTGCTTTACCACCAACAATTACATCACTGCTTATCATCAGGTGGGATCGCTGTCAGGCACTAGTTTATATCATTTAAAAAAAAAAGATATTTTCATTTTAAAATCAACAATACTCTATTTCTTCTAAAATAAAGTATCTAGACTTGCCAACCCTAAGTACAGTCGCGTCCAGCAAGCAATCAGTTAAGTGCTTGAAGATTGAGGCCGGTACTCGTGTTGCTATGGTATACAGGGTACGGGGCGAATGGTTACAAGTATATACGACTAGTATAGTTACAGATTTCTATAGTATTCCCTGAGGGTAGGGTTAGGTAATCTGGTATGTCGTAATTTGACACTGGATGTGTCCGCGTTATGAAGGTCACTTTCTTGTTGTTTTTTAGGGTAAGTATCTGACTTTTTTTTTTACCCTTTTCTTGCGTGAGAGTATTATTATTACGTAGCGTTAGCGGGTTTTTTCGTAAAATCAGCAGAAAAAAATAAAAAGCTTTTTCTAGGAAAAACAAAGACAGAAACCAAAATTTTCCTTACAAACGTGTGTACAGTACGACCATTTACCCCTCGAGTGATAGGGGTTAATGATCTGGAAAAGTGCCGTGTTTATTTAAACTAACAAAAAAATATTTTTTTTTTGGGATTTTTGTAGGAAAAACGAATAATATAATAAATAAAGAATAATATAGAAACCAAAATTTTCGGCCAAATAAATTTCGCACAAACGTGTGTACAAAACGAAAATTAAGCGTTTTTCAAGGTCTCAATCAAATACAATATATTTGTCTATTTATTATTTTGCACCTGCCACGTTGTTTCTGCTCCACCCTAAGGTCGACTGGTAGATAATGCCTATGGCATTAAGTCTGCCTTTGTACTGTGTAATGTGCATAACGCATTAATAAATAAATAAATAAATGATCATCATCATCTTCCTGGCCTTCTCCCATTTTTCTTCCATTCTGTTCTGTCACCCGTCACGCTATTACTAACTCCATTTTCTTTCATCTCACTCCTCATACAATTCTATTCATCTTTTCATAGGCCTCCCTCCCCTCTCCATCCATCTACATGTATACTCATAACTCTTTTAGTAACATGTTTTTCATCCTTCGTCTTCACATCTCCATATTAAGACTTAACGATTCCCTTTCAACTTTTCAGTCACTGGCGTCACTTTCAAATTTCCTCTAATATACTCATTTCTCACTTTATCCATTCTCGTCACACTACACATCCATTCCGACATTCTCATCTTCTACAGTAAAAATATAACCAAGTGTTCTTATATCCCAATTTATTTATCTTGATTTATATAAAAGACATTGTTACAAAATGTAATTATACATACTTACAAATTTTGGTGATTATTCGTGCTATGTCGGTAACCTTGGTTCTTCTGTGGATATCCTCATTCTTGATTCGATCACGCACTAAAACTCCGAGCATAGCCTTTTCCATTGCCCTTTGGGTGACTTTAAGTCTTCTGATGAGGCCCATTGTGAGCAACCACGTTTTGGAGACATATGTCATCACTGGCAACATACACTGGTCATAGACTTTCGTCTTGAGACACTGTGGTATGTTAGACGAGAAAAAGCCAAACTTAAGTGGCAATGGGCAGGGCACATTGCTCGCAGAACAACGAAAGGTTTTGGAATGGCGACCACGAACCGGAAGACGTAGTGTTGGAAGGTGGACCGATCCGCAACCCTTACCAGGTCGGTAAGGGTTGCGGGAATCCAATGGATGCGAGACGCACAGGACCGCTCGGAGCGACGCTTGGGGGAGGTCTATATCCAACAGTGGACGTCTTTCGGCTGAAATGATGATGATGATGATAAATTTTGTAATATTGGCCTTGTCAAGAAAGAAAGAAAGAAAGAAAGAAAGAAAAATATTTTATTTGGCATACACACTCGTATTACACACAATGTAGTAACAACATGTAAACACTAATAAATTATTATATATAAAAAAAGAGACAACTAACAATGTGTGTCTCACGGCGGCGCCAAATAGGTCCAGTTCAGCAATAATGCCAGACAACTACATGGTAGTTGCCAGACGCTGGTTTTCAACTGAACCTTATTTCGAGTGTATGGTTGAAAATTGGTTTATTTTTAGTACTCAGTTATTAGTGAATAGGTGTACGGTAAATAAATTACATATTATAAGTATATGTTTATGTACGGTAAATAATAAATAAATAGTAATGTCAAAACCTCAACTAACACTAATTCGATTTTTAATGCTTGTTCCAGGTGGTGACGAATAGGATGTGAAGTGGTGTTACGCACGCTGCACACGCGCCGCTAGCAGCGGTCATGGCGACCCGGAGATAGTGCCAGGTGACGTCTTTGACAAATGACGAATTTACAAAGTTGTCATTTACTATACGGTATAAGGACAGGATATGAAATGGTGCACGTTGCACACGCGCCGCTAGCAGCGGTCATGATGAGATTGACATGGTATATCTCCAGGTTGAGACAGTGCCAAATGGCGCCATTAGAACTGTCACAGATGTTATTAAATTTAAAGAATACGAGCGTAATATAACAGTACTTCATATCATATATGATATGAAGTAGTGTTATACGCTACACACGCGCCGCCAACAGATATTAGAGCGACTTGAAGGTAGTGTCAGGTGACGAGAAACTGTCAAAACTGTCACTAGCTGTGTCGTGTCGTCATCAAAAACATCATTTGTTTGATCATCCTTGTTTTACTACTGCTGTGAGAGGAAGTGGGTGTAGTCCACTACGCAAGCCCAGTGTGGATTATTAACCAAACTCATAAATGTTATTTACTATCATGTGCATGAGCGTAAAGTGCACATTACACACGTCCTGCAGTAAGTGCTATGTTTCTTCATTTTAAATTACGTTAGTTTCTGCATTTTAAAACGTCAACCGTGGGTCTATAAGTCTAGAGTGAATAGGTTATCTAATTCTAAGCATGTGTGCTCTATCTTCGAACACATCATCGCTTACCATCTGGTGAGATGGCAGTCAAACGCGAGCCTTTCTATGACAAAAAAGGGACAATGATAAATAAAATAAAGCGTCATGTTTACTAAGAGTTAAATGTTTAAAGATTTCCTGTATAACTTTTCCATTGCAACAAAAAAAAAAATGATTACATAGTTGAATTTTTCACAAATTTTAACTTCGGGCGGTCTATCCGTTCTAAGCCAAGGTAGTTGCTAGGAAAATTTGGGTGTTTTTGCAAAGGTCCGGCGGTTCACACCGGGTCAGCTTCTTATGTTATACCCCGTTAAATTTTGTTCATTTTAATCCCGTGGAGGGTCGATCTGGTACATGAAACACTATCGAGCAGTGATGTTACTGCTCACTATTAGGTAGGGTCACAGTTAGTACTGGTCTTTCAGAAAGAAACCTATTAGTATCGGTATCGGTAAAAGTCCTGAAAATTATGTTAAAAAAGTCAATGCAGTATTTTGTATATAAGTTTTTATAATATTTATATTAGGGAAAACACGATGTTTGTCGTGCGGGATGGACAGAAAAAATATAATTAAGTCGTTCGTATGTGGCGGCACGGAGGCAAGCGTGCTGTGACTTTATGGAGTTCACGGTAGTGATGTGACGTTGTGGTGTCGATAAATGTTATTACTGATGCAGTAGGTAGGTAGGTACATCTATCTGGAATACTGTAGGATACTTTTTCATCTTTCTTATCGATTTGACTTAAACTTTGAGCGATCAAGGGCTAGTACCAACTGGATATTGACAGAGGCACTTGATTAGGTACTGTTTTGAAAAACCACTTCGGGAGAGTCACTATTGGTCACATTTCACAGCTGGTTTAGAGATCATGGCAATTATCATTATCATCATCATATCAGCCGAAAGACGTCCACTGCTGGACATAGGCTTCCCCCAATGTTAATACGGTGACGTAATTATTATGGATGTCAGGTGGGTTTCACAAGTCCTATTTGAAATTCCATAATCACGTATTAGTAATTATTTTAGGAGGTATTATGAAATGTGGGTGAACTTTCAAGAGATTATTTCACGCAGCATTAATCTTATAGAACATAATTCTTAATTCAATGTAGTTTAAGACATCATGTTGTGTTATCCTTGAAAGTTATGAAGTACTTATTCTGACATCTTCAGTTTAGCTCAAAGGCTAGCAAAAACCATTAACTTATATGGGTTAGAGGTTCGCGGAACAGAGTAGAATATAATTATTATTTACAGGATAAAAAGCTCGGTAATTTTTAAAAGCATCGATAGGTACAGTAACTTTTCTTTTTGATTTCCCCCAACACTAGTCATGATGCTCTTGCTCACGCTACGTTATCTCCGCTTGGCATGTCTCATGTTTAAAAAGCGCTAGCTAAGTTTTTAATAACAACTTTGCTGCTATGTGTCCTTATATTTTGGTCACGGAAACCCCGGGACGAAATATCACCGGTTTTGACATAGTCGGGATATTATTTATACCAACGGAAGCATCACAGCAGCTGGAAAATGAATATGAGGTCCTAGTGACTCTGGTTTAGGCCATGGTCCGTGTCGAGAGGGAAGATAGGAAGCAGCCATTTACTTCTGCGAAGCAGTAACGCTAAAGAAGAAGATGGCCTCAACTATGACCTCAGCCGCGGCGACGAGCAATATGTAGCTCGTCATTCAGCTTTCCGGCAAAGCTTCTCGAGCCACGGCACATAGTGTGCAGGCGTGCTACAAAGAGATGGCAGCCAAACTTAAGAGGCCCAAAAAAGCCAATGCCCGTTAGGGCTACGGGAACGTCTGATGGTGACCGTGGACCCTAGAATGCAAAAGGCAGTTGAAGAGCACAGGTGGGTTCGGGCTTGCGAACAGTGAGCAATGGGTAGCTCGCTGTCCGGTTGACCGGTAACTGTCCGGACCAAGCCCTAGTCGTCGACGGCGCGCACTGTTCCCGCGCGCCTCAAGGAGTTGTCAGCAACCGCTGGCCCAGCCGCCCGCGGGGCCAGGGTTATCCGAAAGGGCGCTCGAGCCCCGGTATGAAGGCTTGAAGGAACGGGATGGGATTTTCAGTCAGTAAGAGTCTGACACTATCTCCCGCTCTGCCCAAGAGCGGGGGTTGTCATTGGATGATTTTTCCAATCGAATAAAAAGGGTACAGGTGGGTTTTAGTCAGTAATAGTCTGACTCGGCAATTCGTTTCATCCCAGAGCGGGAGAAGTCATTTGATGATTTCGCAAAATTTTCTATAGGTACCAAAACACTTATTTTAATTGTAAACATAATTTTTTTAAGTAAAATAAGTGACATACAAGTAAAGAATTACAACTTCGTGCTTAAGAAGCGAATCCAAACTCTATCAAGAAACTACATTAAGAATGAACGGCATGAAATATTCCATTTAACAAACACCCCAAGACCGCTCATTCTAGGAAAAGACATTTGAATTTGAGGAATCTCAGCCACGACCTTCTTGCTATCTCACTTACTCTTCATGCAAAATGTTTCTAAGACTAACGCCGTCTCCCTCTCCCGTAGAACAATTTCTACAGTTTATCCTAGATACTCAGAGACTCGGAAATTCTCTCAACCACGGAAATGAGGAAAGAATGAAAACTCATTAGTGCGGTTATTAGAGCCGCATTACACCGCGCTCCATTAACTGGGACTTTAAACTAAGTTTAACCTATTTTCTTGATGTGATCGCGACATTGCTGAAATTGTGAAGACAGGCCTTCGTTTTGAAGGTTGACAGTATGTTATCTTGACATTACTGCTGATATTAATCTACAATTTATTATTGTTATGTTTTCTTTTGTAATCGCAATGCCCTTCATGAATGGGGGAATACCATTTTGATAACAAACAGATTAGATTGAAGATTAAGTTTCACCATGAAACTAACACCTGTGCAGAATAATTAAGATTAATTACTATCTGTTGTCGCAAATAAATTATTATCACGTATGAAGTGTTAACTTGTAAAATAAACGTAGGTATGGCATATAAGTTGTGTGTATGGATAACTTTTTGATGATAATTTTTAAACTTTCTGATTTCGATTTTTTGTTAGACCAATTCTATTTGATTATAATAGCTATATACTACCTTATTTTTAGTACATGAGAAATCTGAAACATCTGTCTAGTATTATGTATTTTTATGTAAAGAATGTATTTTTAAAATTTCAAAACTGTATTATGAAAAATCACAAAGTTATAAGCGAGTTATTGCACCTGGTTGGCGACATAAATACATGGTCACCGAGCCACCCGGGCGACTGAGGGTTACTTTCACACCCAGCTGTGCGATGATCCCTAATGTCCACTATGACCTGCAGTTATCTGTTTTGTACTTAGTGTCGGTGACGTTCAAATTGTGACCTTTTTTAAATATTTTTTGGGAAAAATATGTCATCGTGTAAAAATTATTGGAATCGATTCAGTTACGGATACTAAACAAACTATATTGAGGTTTCGCATTTACTAAAAATAATATTGTATAATACACTTGATAAAAGTCCAAAAATTGTTAGACAATATTTTTCTATAACTTAGTAGCAGAAACCACAAAACAAACTCTCCAAGCAAAGTTCTATTATTCAGTAAAAAAAAAAACATTTAAAAATAGTTGCGAAAGTGTCCATCTATAAGTCTAGAAATCAAAAATATAACCGTATTTTCCAAACCATCCGAAATATTTTTGTTAACGTCCAATATTTAAAATTCAAGTTAACCGTCGTTAAACTATGTAATCGGCAGTAAATATTCCGCTACCGTAATTCGCGGGTTCCGTGAAGGTGCCATTTTATAAATTTATGAAGCCACCGACTGCCTCTCATCACCCACCAGTAATTTTGTCCTCAGAAAATATACGACAAGTCCCGCAGCCTTTGGCGAGATTCTCTCCGAACTTACCGAGCGGCCTGTAGGGTGGCTATGCGGTCAGATTTATGTTTCATATTGACTTAAGTTCAGAGTTCAAGATCAAAAGTATTTTATTTCACATAGGCCTACTTCTGACGTTTTATGAGTGTCCATCACTCATAATTTATACGTCAGAAGTTAGTGCACGGTTCCAATTGGTCGTTTCCTATGGAGTGAAATTAGCAAGAAACTCCGAAGCTACTCTTTTAAAAAAAATATTGATTTTACAATATTAATATACATGAGATAACAGCGTAGACCAGCGTAAACTAAGTAAATTAAAAAAAGTAAATCGAAATAGAAAATATTTGATGAGTCCGCGTAGTCTACAGTATTCTCACATTTACACTATGACGTTTACACGATGAGCTATCAGGGAAGTTACAACTACAAAAGCAGTAATTGCCAAACTAGCGTGTCTTCAACGTAGTCTTTAATTTTGTTATACGCTTTCTTGATAACCGTCTAATACCGCAGTGCTTTGTATATTAATATATTAATGAATCACTGCTACCCTGGAACGCAAAGGGCAACTTAAACTGATTACCACTGGGTTTTAGTCAGTAAAAGTCAGACACTTCCTCTCGCTCTACCCACAACGGGAGATATTATTTGATTTCCGCGCTCAAAAAAAGGAGTAATAAATCTAAACTACTATAACAAATTAGTATAAAGTGAGACTGCAGTATTGTAAGCCAGTTAAGCAATAACTATTTAATTCAATTTTCGACAAACTCATAAATAAACCTGCACAACTTCTATCAAAACAAAACACCACCTTTTTACCTTTGAACTGAAACATTATCGCTACCTCAAAATCTACAATTCCAACAGGCGAACTCAAATATTAAAATGAAAAATCAACATTTAAATTTATCCTCAGGCTGACCCAAATATATGGAGAGCCCACTTCAAGAGTTCTAGTTACGTTCGCTGGTCGTTCTGTAATAGGCTCCCTTGGGGTATAAAATCGCCTATAAATTTTGTTGAGCTTCTCACCGTTGAAGACGACGATATCGGCGGTATATCGTATCGAATATTCCTCTATATTCTCACAATATACAGCTCAAATGAGACGAGTGTCGTAATCAAATTGAACATGTAGGTACCTCCTTACAAGGGTATTCTGTAAGTTGATTTGACAGGTGATAAATAATGGCTGAAATATAGGATGGTGGATATTGATTGATGAGTTTAGGATCTCATGGCCTACTTTAGATAAACAATATTTGGAAATATAAGAAGTCTTTTCTGTTAAGGGCTTTTGGTAGAATAGGTCGTGTTGTGGTTGAGTAGTTGTAAGCGTACGGCGTTATGGTTGTCTAAAAGTCCAAATTAGTTCATCACGGTGTTTTGACGTGATTTTTCCCAGTGAAGTTCTGTGGATGTATGGATTATTCGTAAATTGATTCTTTATGTAGATGGATGGAGAGGGAGAGGAAGACCAAAAGAAAGATGGATTGATTGTATGAGAAGTGATATGAAAGAAAACGGAGTTAGTGATAGTTTGATGGGTGACAGGACAGAATGGAAGAAGTAAAAATGTTGCGCTGGCCCCAAGTAATATGAGATAAGGGCAGGAAGAAGAAGAAGATTCTTTTTTGAATTTTGTTGTGTAAAATTGGCGTATTTTTGTACCTCAAGCGTCTGCACAACTGGACAATATATATGGAATCTTCGAAACTGGCGCGATCTTGGTAAAATGAAGCTGAGAATTCTATTGTAGTTTTGACTACCTGTGTTTCCCGACAAGGCTGACTCGATAGACTATTTCAGCCATCATATGGATTATTGTGAGACACAACTAGACAAAAAAAAAATATCTTAAATTCTTCATCATCGATTGATTATTGACTCCAAGGCACTTAAATCTTTTCTATGAGGGTAAGAAATCGTCAGACTTTTACTGACTAAAACTTACCATGTTCTTTCAATTGTCGTGGTGACGTTTTCGAAAAACGAGCCTTTGAAAGGCGCATAAATCTTCAACTACCTACATCTAACTTTAGTTTCATCATCATCGTTATTAAGATCTACCGTTGGTACATAGGTAAAGACCCCCCCAAGTAACGACCGGTCCTGTGGGCCTTTTTTTTTATGGTGGGAAAAAATCATGCATTGACATCCCCGCCCTTGGGCGGAGCGGGAGATAGTGTCAGACTCTTACTGACTAAAAGACCCACCCCGTTCCTTCTAGCCTTCATACCGGGGCTCGAGCGCCCTTTCGGATAACCCTGGCCCCAGTAGGCTTCGACCCGGCTGGGCCCCTGCTGTTGCTGACAACTCCTTGAGGCGCGCGGGAACAGTGCGCGCCGTCGACGACTTGGGCTTGGTCCGGACAGTTCCGGACGGCCGGACAGTGAGCTACCCATTGCTCACTGTCCGCAAGCCCGCGTCTACGTTGGCCGGAAATCGGGATCAGAATCCCGGCGACGGCGGCGGCGAACCGGTCCTGTGGGCCTCGCATCCATTGGTTTCCCGCGCCCCCCACAGGTAATCGGTACACCTTGTGAGAGTCCTTCCAACGCTGCGTCTTACGGTATGTGGTCGCCATTTCAAAACCTTATGTGTCAACTAAACAAAAAAAAGGAAACACTTTCAACAAAAAAAAATACTCATGTCTCTTCAAAATTAGAGCGCGCCTCGCGATATCGCGCTCTCGCGTGACTGAAGGTCGGCGGTGCAGATACCGACGATTTGCAATTCAAAAGCAGAAGGTGAGTAGTGGCTATGCGACAGCTCTCGCTATCAGACGCTTTAGTCTATGGCCTTGACGAGGTTTAATTGGTCTCGTAATTGTGATTGGGTGTCGCCTTGGCACTTCTTCAAGGTGGTAGGTTTTTACGGCAGCTGGCGATGCTATTAAAAGGCGTTTGACGCCATAACAGGTCTCACCTAGTTTAGGAGGCAGGGCCTAATATTAGAAGATACCTTCCTTTAATCTATACATTTAAACACACATACATATATATAAAATTGGAGTTTCTGTTTGTAATATTGAAATTACCGCTTTTGGAGATCTTGCTTTTTATCTATTCTTACCTTGTTGGAAGTTATATTTTCGAACCGTTTGGGGTTGAAACTCTTGGATCGTGGGGTCCGAGTGCTCACAAGTTGTTTAAAGATCTGTCGAAACGTCTAGTTGACACTTCGCGTGACCCAAAGGCTGGCATCTACCTTGGACAGAGGATAAGCATTGCCATACAACGTGGCAATGCCGCCAGTCTTTTGGGCACACACAGTACCAGTCGACAGCGATGTGGAAGAGTTTTTTGATGCCATATTTTAGATAGTGTATTTTAGCGTAGGGTTTTATTATTTATTTATTTTTTAATTTACTGTAATTATAGTTATTAAGTTTTCTAAAAGTGTAGATAATTAATTAAAATAAGTTATCTTCTCTAATTCTTCTTTATTCTTACTTAATTTTACAAAATAAAGGTGACAAGAAATATGGAACCGAGATTTGTAATATAGAACAATATTTTTTTTATTTTTTTTTTATTAATGCTTTCGTTTGACCACCATCTCACCAGATGGTAAGCGATGATGTGGTCAACGATGAAGCACGCCCGCCCAGAAGAAAACTATTCACTCTCGACTTAAAGACTCCTAAGTAATATATGATTTATAACACTCCTCTTTTCCGTCAGGAGCTCTTCTTTCCATAGAGATCTACGCTTTGGAATGTGTAATTAGCATGATTTTTTTGATTGACTAACTTTTTGGCCATTCAAATGGTTTATTTCAAATAAATGCTTTCATTCTTCGTGATATTAAAACAACTTAATTCAGACACGAAATTAGTCTCACTGTTGAATAAAACAAAAATGGGCATACTAGAAAGACCACATTCTAAAACGAACAAAACTTATTTGAAAAAAAAAAACTCTTTTATCAATTACATGAATGCTTCGAATCAACGAACTCAAAAATAATTTTCGTAAAGCGAAACGTGTTAATGAAAACAAATCATCGTCCATGTATTATGTTAATACAATTACTGAAGAAAAACAGCGTAAATAATTAATTTTGCGGCCATTTGCATAAGCGACTCGGTCCGGTCCGCACGTGGTGGTTACGTCGGATATTTTAGAACCGTGTCGATGTTATATAAAGGAATGTCTGTGGTTCCCAGTGTATTTATAAAAGAGATCGTTTCTATTTGGGACTGAGCTGGACATGTCTGCCGCATGGCGATTGAGCGATGGGCTCGAAATATAGATACATAATAATAATATAATATAATAATAATAGTTCCACTTTATTCATTAATAGTAATATAATATAATAATATTCTACAACTATCACACAACGCCGGATAAATCCAAACTAAGCAGAGCTTGTGCCGGTAGATCAATCTTTTAGCTTTTCCTCCTTTTTTTTATTCTATCCTCATGACTCATGAGTTTCAATTTCGTAAATATTTGCTAAGTTCAATAATAAAACCATTGTATATAAACTTGGTACAGTCAAAATATTTTATTTTGTAAAATGCTCCCGACACGATTCTTCTTGTTTTATTCGTACTATAGCTCTGATGGCACGTTTTTGAGCAATACAAGCTTTATCAATGTTATGCTGGTAGCTTCCTCACCAGAAAAGTATCATCATCATCATTTCAGCCGAAAGACGTCCACTGTTGGACATAGGCCTCCTCCAAGCGTCGCCACAACGACCGGTCCTGTGCGCCTTGTATCCATCGGATTCCTGCGACCCTCACTAGGTCATCGGTCCACCTTGTGGGAGTTCTTCCAACGTTGCGACTTCTGGTACGCGGTCGCCACACCAGAACATTTCGGAAAACTATTTATCAAAATATTTTAGTGTCTCATTAACTCTTCAGGTTCTTTACCATAGACTCGAAAGCTAGCAACAAAGTGTAGTCTGAACCAATCGAAATTGATATTTTACCTGAGACTGAGCAAATAGATGCACTATTAGAGATGGAACTCTTTTAGTTTTTGTACAGTTATATATTTAGAATTAGAATCATGTCAAGTTTTATATGAGCTGTAAATAATAGGTAATACAATATACTAAAACACTTTTTTATTCACACCGTAAGCAAGAAGGGTCGTATATAGTTCAGGTGGCTAATGTCTGAAACAATTGCATTCGTATCGTCTGCATAAATATTAATGCTGCTTTGAATCTTAATATTTTCACAGCCCTGTCTCTTGCCGGTACTCGCTTTCTGCCAATAAAGGGGTGCCGGGAGTCCATTGTTGGAAACAAATGAATGCTACGGAAACTTGAAGCTCGGAGAATGATGCAACTTGTCTGTTTAATTTCCTATACAAATTATATTGATTGGTGGCGCTTATAATTTCTCAGAGTAGCAATTTCATTTGTTTCTTTTATATTTTTGATGGACTCGCGTTTGTACACTATCTTACCTAATGGTAAAAGATGATGTGGTCGATTTTGAAGCACGCTTATATAGAACTAACTAAACTATTCACTCTTTACATAAATAATGCTAGTTTTTAGCTTCAAGAAAACACTCCGGTTGGTAATTCCATTTTTTAGCTATGTGCACAATCACATCTACACTAATATGATAAAGAGGTAAAGTTTTTTTTTTAAAATCTCTCAAAGTACTGGTACGATTTATGGTAATTTTTTACACCGATGGAAAGCTGCTTTATAGAGACATAGGCTATGTTTTATGTACGCAAGCAAAGTCGCTGGCAAAAGCTAGTCATTATAATATGTTGGTATACGTATCTAGAGACTATCTGTCTATCAGTGACAAAATTTATGAAAATATCTATATGTGTGAGATCATTTAAAAAAAAAATCCATCTATCGCTGATAAAGTGACTGATTAGGTTAGTGTTTGCCGGTACACTAAAGAACTATCAAATTTAAATTTATCTTATCTATAAAATTTATCTTATTTATAATATATATATATTTGGTCCCTTATCTTTACTTCTCTTTTTACGCTTATAAATGGACTGCGTTTAAAACTGCACTAAACTTTATATATAATTTTCGTTAGGATAGATAATGTGCCTACATAAACAAAGTTAACCTACAATTTTGCATTTTACAAGGTCATCTTTCTTTAAGAAAACTGTTGTTATGATGTACCGTAATCTCTTGTAATGTTCGTTGTTGTCGTAATGTTCTTTTACAAAAAGTTGAGCGAAATTATGAAAAAAAAAACAAAGTGCAAAACGCCACAAACAATTAGGCTCATAAACGCGTCTCATCATCAGATATAGCATTCTTGCTTACCATCAGGTGGGATCGCAGTCAAGCACTAGTTAATATTAATAAAAAAAAAAATGCAAATCTCACTTCAACAAACACAATCACAACAACAATAAACAACAAACAACGTACATACGTTTTGTTTATACAATTGTTACAATTTCGGTGAATAATAAATTTTATTCTATTCTATTCTAATACCCCAGTAAAAAAAAAAGAACTTAACACAAAAAACATAGTAGCTACTCGGGACAATAATCCACCGAGCTGTAGCGCTCCGTTTACCCAAATATTGATCCCCAATACCCCAATATTGACCCCCATGTCCCCCAAAGCTCCCAGTGGTCCCCAGCCGACCAGCGGACGTCCGATTGTTGACAGAACAGTACAAATACTCCCGGATTATTGCTCTCAAGCCCACACACAAATATTTGACGTTCGCTAAAATTTGACGGAGTATTTCATTTTATTTAAAGTTGAGGACGCTGTGTGTTTTATTGCTGGGGAGCTTTTGACAATGGAGATTTTTATTAATGAGACGTTTTAATTTTAGTTAAATTAAAAAGTAACGGGAATCCGATGGATGCGTAACGTACAGGACTAGTCGTTGTGGCGACACTTGGGGGAGGCCAATATCCAGTAGTGGACGTCTTTCGGCTGATATGATGATTATGATAAAGTAACTTATTATTCGTATTATTGTTTTTTTTTGTTGTAAAAAATCATCCAACAACGTATCCCGTTGTAGAGTGGTACAGGGGGCGTGTCAGACTTTTACTGACTAAAATTCACCTATTTTATTTCAGTTGTGCTTTCCGTTCCAGCGTCCTGGTAACTGTTTTGATCACTGCAGCAACAGTTTGTTAATCATGAAGGCTAGATATCAGGGTTCAATATTCACGCCTAACCCTACAATATTTGTTTAAATACAAATACTTGTATAAATAACACTATAGAAGAAATCAAAGGTTTGATTTTTTTTACTGGCGCTTCGCCTCGCTTTTTTTTAGAGACCGAGTCAAAAATCATATCTTGTAATTTATTCTGCTTCTTCCCAAATTCAGTTCTTCCTTCAGTAACCTACTTTTCCTTTTTTTTCTACTTTGAAATAGTGTTATGTAAACCATTTCATTAATTAGCAATAGACCACAGACCCCCCCCAGTGTCTGTAACCCTTTTGATTTTGAGTTGTTACAATCCATCCTAAGGTAATCTGGTAGATATCGCTATTACAAAGTATACCTAATAAGGTTTATTCTATTATAAACATTTTTTTTATATACATTTCCATCCACCAACTCGCACTGGGCCCGGATGGTATATTACGGTCCATTTCTTCTCCTAGAGAGGAAGCCTGAGTCCCACCTGTGGGAACATTATAAGGCTGACTATGCTACAAACTAACAAATCACTTAAAAAAACAAATAACACAATAATTTGCTTATCTTTCATCCATCACTCATAAAACCTTAGACATTTACGACACACGTCTGTCTATCTCAATTTAATCTTGATATTCTAATATGTCAACATTATCAGCTAAAATTTTTTCTTTATCATTTATCTTGATCTAATTAATTGCTAATCAATTAGCAAGCTGTCTAGTTTTGTTTTTAATAATGACGTGAAAAGTAATTTATGATCTCATCTTGATTTAAAGAATGTATTTTTCTGTTACGTGCCTAGATTTTATCATAAAGAACAATCGATCAAAACTTCAAAAAAAAAAGTATAAAAATAGTTGAAATTTATCTTCAAATAAATTTCCATGTCGTATCGATGTATGACAATGATTATTATAATTATGAAACTGATTGACGATAGCAGTAAGTTAGATAAAGTGTAAATGAAAGCAAATGTAGTGCGCTTAATATATATATTTATAATATATATATATATGTTGTGTGGAATATATATATATTATATATATATATATATTAAGCGCACTACATTTGCTTTCATTTATATATATCACACAACGCCGTCTAGTCCTAAGCTAAGCAGAGCTTGTGTTATGGGTACTAGACAACTGATAAACATACATATATATTTCTAGATACATACATATTATAGATAAATTACATCCAGACACAGAACAAATGATCATGCTCATCACACAAACATTTGTCCTGGGTGGGAATCGAACCCACGACCTCCGGCATAGCAGTCAGGGTCACTAACCACTAGACTAACAGGTCAGTCAATGCTTTAAAACACCGAAAAAGGGACATAGTCATTCTTCCAAATAGCATGCCGTCGGGTCGAAAGAGAAGTTCGCAAAGCCGCAGGGGACCAAACAGGACCGATATACTCTTAGTCCACAGGGTATTTCTGAAATGAAAACTATTGTCCCAGAATCCAAAAGGCATCTGAAGGACACAGGTAGATTTTATTCAGTAAAAGTCTGTCATTCCTTCTCGCACAACATCTGGCGGATAAAGTTATGCGACAAAGTCCCACTTAAAAAATAGTTAACCAACTGTTAAGCAGTAATTTTTCAAGCTCCACTTTAGAGTAGCAGACGTTATTGGAAGATTTTTGACCTTAAAAAGAAAAAAAATCATACTCCCGGAAATATTTGACAATAGCGTAGACGGAAAATCTAATTATAGGATTTCCGAAGTCATGAAATAATATAATATTTCATAACTATCACACAACGCCGTCTAGTCCCAAGCTAAGCAGTGCTTGTGTTATGGGTACTAGACAACTGATAAACATACTTAACCTTATGAAGGTCTTAAGTAACACAGTTCGACATAAGCAATTGTCTTTCTATTGTGTCTCAAATTACGGCATTCGATGAGATAAATATGGCCACTAACCACTAGACCAACAGGTCAGTCAAAATTAAACAACAAATCATCAAAACCTTTCACCTTTGTAAAACGGTAAGTTCCATGAATGGAATGTATGAAGTTTAGCTAATTTTAGGTTTCCACCTATACCCGATGCAGACGCAGGCTATATTAGAATTTAACATCCATCGATTACGCTATTTCAGTAACTAGACGAACTAGCTGGATGAGATCTTCAACTGTTTTGTGGTTTTTTTAAAGTGCAAGGAAATTTAATTGCCTTTTCTGTACATTAATTAATAGTACCTAACATATAAATATAGCAAGTTCGATTGTCGAAGTATGAATGATTTACCATAGTTTTAAATTTTAATCTCATTTAAGTGAAATGTAAATTTCTTTAGTAGCAATACTCCATGGTCATTGGTCAATCTTTTTACAAAAGTCCTGTCTTCATTATTTTTATTGGGTACATTTGAGAAAAGAGGAAATAAGATAAAATAAAGATGATTTTTATATGAATTGGTAATTTATAATAATAATGATTACAAATTATAAATGGTTATTTCATTACCACGACCAGCATGTTCTAGAACTAAAAAATCGAAGACACGTGACATTCACCAACCCGCACTGCACTCGCGTTGAGGATTACGGCCGATTCCCTATCCTAGAGAAAAGCCCTGAGTCCTAGTAGTGGAAAGATTAAAAAAGACTGATGATGATAAATTATTATTAAACAAGAATTTATTTTCATCAAAGATCTATTAGGCTAGTAACAATATTCCTATCGTATGTTAGTACTTAAAATTATAAAAAAGCAGCAATGTGTACGTTCCACAAGTAGCCTAACTAACGGGCTATATTACCTTCCAGCCACAACACGCAGAATGCTTGGTTTGTCACAGAGTTTGTTCAGCAGTGAAACCGCTTTCTTTCGAAGCTCAGCGTTAAAACTGTCAGTACGAGTGTTGACAAACATTATTGATGCGCTACAAAACCGAAGCAGACGCCACAGCGCTTTAAATGCATTGTTGTACTGAATGTGCTTGTAGATCTTTTGGGCGGCCGTCCGGTAACTGTTCGGACCAAGCCCAAGTCGTCGACGGCGCGCACTGTTCCCGCGCGCCTCAAGGAGTTGTCAGCAACAGCAGGGACCCAGCCGGGTCGAAGCTTACTGGGGCCAGGGTTATCCGAAAGGTCGCTCGAGCCCTGGTATGAAGGCTAGAAGGAACGGGATGGGTGTTTTAGTCAGTAAGAGTCTGACACTATCTCCCGCTCCGCCCAAGAGCGGGGGATGTCAATGCATGATGTTTTCCCACCATAAAAAAAAGATCTTTTGGGCGTAGTGGTGGTGGTAGTGGTAGTCAACCCACAGGCCTTCCAAATATAGTGACTGGTAATATGCTTTAAAAAGCGTCACCTTGAGTGCGGCTGTGCATCGGAAGAAACGGTGAACCAGCATTTTATCCCGAACTTGCAATGCGTTGTCTTGATTAACCATGTCAAAGAAAAAGCTTACGATAAGCTCTTGTATCTAATTTTTAATTATAGATAGGGTCGCGCTTGGCTGCGATCTCACTTATGATGATATGGTCGACAACGGAGCACTCTTGCCTAGAACTAACTCTTGACTTAAAAACCTCTAAGTTATATCTATCAGAAAACAAACTCTGGCAGGGATTTTTTTTTTGACACATCAAAAGTGCCTATAAATGGTCTATTAGAAATAAAAAAATCTTAGTTCTGATTCTTTCTCCTAGAGAGGAGGCCTGAGTCCCAGCAGTGGGAACATAAGGCTGATTATGCTTCTTATGATATTATTTTACAGCGACATAATAGACATCCCTCCCGTACGCACAAAGCATTTTAGGAACACATTTATTGTGCGTACAGCCAAGGAGTGGAATTCTCTGCTGGAGTCTGTGTTTCCTGATAGCTACAACTTACAGGTTTTGAAGTCAAGAGTGAATAGGTTATTTCTAGGCAAGCGTGCTCCATCGTTGACCACATCATCGCTTACCATCAGGTGACATGGTGGTCAAACGCGAGCCTATCAATAATAATAAATAAAAGTGTAATTTCCCAGCCAAAGTCTGTGATTTGTCTTCCACCGACATCTTACAACTGCGACAATATCCAAAAGACTGGCCTGTTGGTCTAGTGGTTAGCGGCCCTGACTCCTATGTAGGAGGTCGTGGGTTCGATTCCCACCCAGGATTAATGTTTATGTGATGAGCATGATCAGTTGTTCTGTGTCTGGGTGTAATTTATCTATACTAATATTATAAAGCGGAAGAGTTTGTTTGTTTGTTTGTTTGTTTGTTTGTTTGTTTGTTTGTTTGTTTGTTTGTTTGTTTGTTTGTTTGAACGCGCTAATCTCTGGAACTACTGGTCCGATTTGAGTGATTCTTTCAGTGTTGGGTAGTCCATTTATCGAGGAAGGCTATAGGCTATGTTTTTTTTGTTACAAAATTAGAGATCCGTAATAAAATTGCTATTTTGTAACATATGGTGTAAAATCGAAAAACTATTTTTGCGTGCGCTGCAAAAACTATTGACAATAGAACAAAATGATGTACTACGGGTTTGTAGATCCCATTAAGACCTACAAAAAAGTCTGCGAGAACATATATCTAGCTATCATGGTTTAATCACAATAACCGATTTTGTGTTCAAAATAATTATTAAATCGTCTGAAGAAAAAAAACTACGTTAAATATGTATCGTAATATTAATCCTTATCGAAATTAAGCATTATGTTATCAAGAGTATTTATGTAGAAGTAAAATACTTTTTGTTTCATCTCAATCGGATATTTCGTTTAAAAGTTATCACGTGTGTAAGATGTTAAGAGTTGGTACCTATTAATGAGTTTTGGGCCATAGAGTTTTTTATCAACTTAAAATCCTTTTTCGAAATATATTTGGTGATGATTGTAAGTCTAAGATCTTTGAAGAGTATAATAAATACATTTATGAACGCGGTAATCTTGGGAAATACCGATCTAATATGAAAACTGTTGAAATATTCAATAGTCCATTTATTGAGGGAGGCAATTATAGGCAATATTTTATCTCGGTATTTCCACGGAAACGAGAAAAACGCGGGTGAAACCGCGGGGCACAGCTAGTCTATAATATGTATGTATTTAGAAATATATAAATCTGTTTATCAGTTGTCTAGTACCCATAAAACAAGCTCTGCTTAGCTTGGGACTAGACGGCGTTGTGTAGTAGCTGTGGAATATTTTTATTATTATTATTAAAATACAATTCCTCTTGTTTTCAGAAACAAACTATTTTCTGCTTCAACCCTCCAAAGGTTGCCCTTTTGTGTTCGTTTGATGAATGACGGGTTTGTTTTGTGTTTATACCTATGTACCTGCCTATGTACCGACCTATGTACCGAGACATTGTGCCGCAACTAATTTGTCATAGGTTGTCGGTCCCCGAATCCTTTGATGCTCTCCACAATAGGTCGGTACTGAATGTTTTCTTCGTTTGTCAGTGGAGACACTGAATTGGATTTGTGAAATATGTTCCAAGTTTTCTATTGAATTGTGGCGATCGAATTTGTGAATCTTAGCCAACAAATACGTAAGAACTGAATTAATTATTACGTGTCTAACCTGAACGGAAGTTCTAAGTTGAGCTGTAGCCTAAGTTAGAACTTCGAACTTCGGTAACTGACTGAACAGGTTCACAAAAGGTCTCAAAACATTTTCATCTTCCTGTCCTTGTCCCATGTTATTTGTGTTCGGAGCGACACGTTTTTTTTTCTGCCATTCTGTCCTATCATCAGTCACGCTATCACTAACTCATCCTTCTTTCATATCACTCTTCACACAAGAACCGGTATTAGAATAAAGTGTTCTATCGCATTATGTTACTAGATGATAGTTGTAAGTATAAATAAATATTAGGTACCTATGGTTCTTCATACGAAGAGAGGATCAGGGCAAATAATATGAAAACCTAATACATACTGCAAGGTAATTCATGGACCAAAATAATGACTGGAATTGACCTGATGTAGTAACTGTGAACTTTGAATTTCTTTTGTGTATTTCCTTAGAGATAAAAAGCACTGACCATTTTTACTTTATTTGATGTGTAAAGTTCAGTGTTTGTAGAAATCAATTTACAGATATAAATATAGTTTATTTGCTAACATACGTTTAATTTTAATTACAGGTGGTGTCAGTGGGAGCGGGAGGAGCGGCGGTATGCGCGTGGTGTTGGCTGCGCTGACGGCGCTGGCAGCGCGCGCGCTCGCCGGCCCGCACGAGCACCGCGCGCGCCACCACGCGCCTGACCACGCCCCACACTTCCCCGTGCCGGCCCCGCCACAACCCTACCGCGGTCACGGCGAGGCCGTGCGGTACAACCCCGAATTAGACACCATTCTACCCCGACTCGAAGATCACGA